>CM060824.1:0-10000000 GCA_030704555.1 Heliconius charithonia | reverse complement strand
ACAAAAAAGAATTCTAGTGCCTATACGCTATGTGTTGAATATATGAACGAAATATTAGGTATTAGAGACTTTACGAGCGTTTTTCTTTAAAAAAATTATAGGTACTTCTAGGCTCCAAGGTTATGGAAGAATCGTGAGAGGAGAAAAGAAAAGAAGAGAAGCACCGTGAGACATTAGTCTAAAGTTGGCCTCCACTAACATTTGCCATCCATGATTCCCAAATTATTAGCTCATTTCCACTCGGTGAACTGTAAAAGGGTATCGTAACAATTAAAAATAGTCAAAAAGTGAGCTAAATAATCTGAATAAGTAAAAATTATTTTATGATAGCAATACCAATTAAAAGATATCTGAAAAACTGATATTTTCACATAGTGGCATAATAATCATTGCAGTGTATCAATCTACCGTTGGTCGCACAATGGCTGGCTTATCACGGATCGAACAAAGGCTACTTACAACTGTTCTTAATCGTCATTTCACATACGGTTTCCACTGATGAACGTTTGTCTTGGACTATGTGTAAACTGGGTAGATGTTGTGATTAGATTGAGTCTAGGAGCGTCTGCAAAAGCCATTACCAAATTATTAATATGAAAACTTAAAAAAACCGTTTGCCAAATTCCATTCAGTAATTGGTATGCTTAAAAAGTTAATAATTAAAAAAAAAATCTTAATTTTTGTTAAGCCTATACAAAATGTGTACATAAATTGTAGCCTATGTGTTATTCTGACATATAAGCTATATTACTAAAAAGTTTAATCTAAATTCGTTCAGTAGGTTTTGTGTGAAAGTGGAACATACATCCATCCTTACAACTATTATTACTTACAATTACAATGTTAGTAGGACTGTAATTTTTATATTAAATAAATAAATATTATTAAATATTTTTTTGTCTATCGCTTCGCTTTGTAAATAAAGGTGGCGATTTAGCTCACTTCGCGGTCTGCACTAGGCACAATGGGTTTCGGAAAGCGATATGCACAAACGGGGTAGTGCATGCAAATATGCAGATTCCTCGCTCGCGCACACTAATCTCATTCCGCTTTACTGAAGTTCCAGTTTACTGAAGGATATATACTTTATTACCGGTAATTTATTTGAGGCGTGCCAGTAGGTATCCAGGCCTTAAGAAAAAAATGTAAGTAGGTGCTGGAAGTTTAATTTCATCCTTCAATAAAATTAAGAAAAAAATTGGAAAATATTTTTTTTACTTCTTATATAGGTTTATATGGCTTTTGCCTACTAAGACTGAACAAACCTACTCCTTATATCATTTGTAACCAACAACCATAAAAATCTACATTAACCTACAGTGTAGTAGGTACATGTTCAATATTTTTCAAACAAACAACCTAATTCAGATTTTTTTTTCTAATTGCAGGAACCATATAATTTCTTGCATATTTACGAAGCATCTTGGGTTAGTTGGGTAGTTTGTTTTTTAATTAGTGGCCTCTCATAGGCTGGCTTCAATCAAGATATGATGGGTTCGTGTGAATGGCCTGCGCCGTTACCTCACGCATGGGGACTGGCTCACCGATTATATGCAAATGAGATGTCATAACAAATGAATAATTACAGCCAGCCACGAGTCGCCCTTTCGAATGAGCCACACAAATTAGGTTTACGTGAAAAGTGAGTTTTGTCGGTGCGACACGAATTTTACCCCACTGTCGTGATAGGAAAATGTATTGATTTATAAAATTTTATGGTTAAAGTAAAAACGATATTTCAGAAACAAATTGTACCTACTGTGTCATTCTCAATACCTACATCACAATTGACGACTTCAAGACGAATGTCAAATACCTATAATATATTAAATTTAGTTTAGTTTAAGTTAGCAAAGGCCAGACGTGGCGCGGAGCGCGAACGTGTGCGCGATGTTGTATGTTTGATTCCTACAAGGAAATCGAAAATTTAGTATTCTCATTTCCTCGCTCTGGTAATGAGGAAAAGCGGGGCGTTGAGTTCCGCTACTATTATAAGCAATGCCTCCAGAATTGAATGGAACATGGTGAAGGGATGTGCCTTTATGGGAATGGAGTATTTTAACACTGGATTCCCAGGTCCCATCTGGTCACCCTGCTTCGTGCGGGATACGGCGTAAAGCTGAAAAAAAAAGTTAAGTAACAAAAAAAAATTAATGAATAACGTATATACACTTTTACCCTACAATACAATATTGCTAAATCTAAAGATAAATAAATTGAATGTGTCTCGTGTTTATTTTCCCGCCACTTTCCTTTCTATGTTGTGGAAATTGCGACCAACGTGAGGGGGCAGCGTGACCAAGCATGTTGCGTTAAGTTGCGCCTAGCTCATTATGCTAACGAACTCCTTACTACAGAATTTTGTATGTAAGAACGTATTACGATATTGCATTTCGAACTCTAACGCCATTGATATAAAATATATTTTCTATTTATTATTATGTTACACTTATAACGTATTAGTTTTAAAATATATTCAAAGCTGCGTGTTCGCTGCCTGTAGTCGCGATAGCGGGAAAATGGACGGTTGACTACATTTATATCTGAGAGCTGGCGTCTCTGGGGTTGGGTCGGCTTGGGTTTATGGTGGCTCGTTGTACGCGCTCTAGCCAGCAGTGTACAAATATGCGATAAGAACTTAATAGACTTTATTTTGCGCGTACATGCCAACAAATCGTTGTAGGTAACTTCTCTTTGCTCTTAAGATCTTTATATCTATACAGAGTCAGAGAGTAAAAAAAATGTAGTGTATCGATACGTTTGCATTATATTACTGTAATTATTCTCTTATACACATACTCTGTTAGTATTAAGACATTTGCATTCCCTACAGAGCAAGAAAATGATAAAAAATTCTATCCTCAAGTGGGAATCGAACCCGATTACTATAATACCAAATTGTATATTGTAATTTGTTAACATACATCAGTAAAATTTGAGAAATATTTACATATCGAAAAAACGTTATGCAATGTATCCATTTTTCTAGACCAGCTAGCCTTAAGGCCGTGTTTTGAATACGTGTATATTTAAAAAATATTATAAATGTTTTGTCTTACACATGACACGCTTTTGTTGTTCTTTGTCTATGGCGTTCCGAGCGTGCTAGCTCAGCACTAATCACTTCGCTAATGTCACATTGAATGAAAAACACACAAAGGGTTAAACGGTAACAGGTAGGCTGTATCCAATAATGGGGGTTAATAGATGAGATTAAAGTTAGTATTTTGTATATTTAAATTAAATCGTAGCCTTGTATATTTTAAATAGTTTTAATAAAACAATCGGCACACTCTTATCAAGAACATTTCGTATTTCAATGCGCTATATAAAATGTTTTATGTAAGTAAACTTACTGAATAGAATTTTCTTTCTGTAAATAAGGCAAAAACATCTCAAAGTCAAGACAATCAGTTCTATGTATATTGCAATTTACAATTGGATCTGACAGCAACAGTGAGATTTAATAAAAATAAAAAATAAATCAGCTTCACGCTGTATCCCGCATACAGCAGGGTAGGCAGAGGGAACCTAGTGTTTTAGACACTCCGTTCCCCACTTTCTGCCGAATTCTGGAGGCATTGCGTGTTGAGTGGCAGAACTCAACGCCGCGCTTAGCCTCGACACCAGAGCGAAGAAATGGAAATATAAATTTAAGTAAATATTTCATCTCCTCGAGTGGGGATCGAACCCACAACCAGTCGGTTTACCGTCACACTTTGTGCCGCTGCGCCACAACTGGCCTCTGAGATTTAATATTTTCATAAAAAAAATTGTTATCAACATCCCAAAGGCTTAGCAGGCAGAAGTGGCAGGGGGCTGGTTACATTTGTCGCAGAATCGACGACCGTAGGGCAAGCGTAATGTAGGATGTCCTCCAAGTAGATGAGGTGACAACATTCACAAAGGGTCAAACAACGGCTGGTTGCGGAAAGCTGAAGATCGAGCTCAGTGGCGTGCTATTGGAGAGACTTAGGTCCAACAGTGGACGACGACAGGCTGATGAGGATGATGATGATGATATAAGAATTCACTACATTTTTTTTATGTCAATTTTCAATAATGAAGTGATTTGTCAAGGTTAAATCAATCTTTCCAAAAGATGAGCCCATAGAAATAATAAATAGCGTTCTTAGCCTTCAATTTCATCTTTAAACTCTCAGAGCCAACTCTGAGGCAAAAAGTTTTTATTTAATATAAGTGTAATTATATAGTACAGAAATCCGTATGTTATTAAGTTCAATGTTCATATAGCTTATTAATAAGCGAGTACATTAATAAAGTATCTTTTGTCAATAGGAAAAAGAACATGTTCTCAGAAAGATTCTTTTAAATAGTAAGAATTGTATTAACACAACAATACACGGCATTGGTAACAAAAGGCAATATTGATAAGTATTTATGTTTTCTCTCTTGAAACGTACAAATAACAATAAAATCACAACAAAAATACGGAAGTCAATGCGGTTTTGAGGTTTTACACTTTAAAAAAGAAAAGTATGCTTATAAACGACATTAATTTCAGTAGGATTATACCTAAAGAACCTAAAAATAATTTCACAAGATTAATTTCTCACGATTATATTAGAGTAAAATTATTTTATATCTATTTCAACATAAAAAATAATCATGAGAAATTTCAGCAACACACAAACCATGCCATGTTTTATCAAATTTAATTTCAATGAATGATTTTCATATGAAATATTGTATATTTCTCACAATCGATTAGACCTAATCACTTATTAATATTAGATAAAGTAAAAGCGAAAAAAAAATCTCTATTAATAATAGGTCACAAGCCGGCGCCATAAAGCATAAATACTCTTCTATGAACAGACAGATCTTTTTCTATTATCTATCTTTATAATATCGTCGCGTTAAAAGGACCCAGAAGTAATTTACAAAACCACTAAACTGCCGCTCTCACACTGTGAATACGACACAAAAGTTGAAAAGTATCGCGAGACGAAGGCTTTGTGGTTGCGACGTTTGATCTGTAATTAGGGTGTTTAATAGTATAATGGCTGTAACGGTCTCAATCTGATAGCGGTTATATTTAAACACCTAAGAGCTATTGTGAAAGCGTGAAAGAAAATTAAACGTATGCGTGTCCTTCAAATTGGTTGAATTAAACGATATTTTATCATGATGGTGATATTAATGGTTAATTTTCACATCACCACATCAGCTTCACGCTGTATCCCGCACACAGCAGGGTAGGCAGAGGGAACCTTGTGTTAAGATACTCCGTTCCCCACTTTCTGCCGAACTCTGGAGGCATTGCGTGTTGAGTGGCAGAACTCAACACCGCGCTTATCCTCGACACCAGAGCAAAGAAATGGAAATATAAATTTAAGTAAATATTTCATCTCTTCGAGTGGGGATCGAACCCACAACCAATCGGTTTTACAGTCACACTTCGTGCCGCTGCACCACGACTGGCCTCAATTTAATTTTCTCAGGTTAATTTTCACGTGATATTATATATGTTTTATTATTTAAAAAAATCCCTTAGAAGATTTATACGATATTTTGTATCTCGAATTGGTGGTTTAAAATCAAAAACATATCGGTAGCTACTATAGCTATTCAAGCTCCATTGAGGCCAGACGTTGCGCAGAGACACAAGTGTGAGTGCAAACGAGACAGATTAGAGGTTCGATTTCCTCTCGAAGTAATAAAATATTCAATTTATTAATTCCTTTGCTCTGGTGTCGAGGCAAAGCGAACACGCAATACCTCCAGAATTCGCCAGAACATGGGGATCAGCAGATAAAAAAAGCTCCATTTATTGCAAGAACGAAGAGCGTTGTTTCAGATGTCATTTTTCAAAATATAGCTTTTTAATATTGACATTAACAATTAAATATTAATGTATAATTGGTGATACCAATTCAAAAACATTGTATATCACGAATTATTAAAAAGGCAACTTGTGTAGGCAATAATAATCTTCTAGTAGTCTAATATCTTCTGTTTATCTTATTTTACTATTATATTATATTATATCATTGCAGTAAATTCAATGTAATATAACCGTAACCGTAACATAAAAGTAGTTTTTTTCTACTATTTACAGAAATGTTATCACCTTTTTAGGGAATCATATCGATTCCCTAAAAAGGTGATAACATAAATTGTAACTAAATAAATAAAAAATAAACCAGCTTCACATGTATCCCGCACACAGCAGGGAAGACAGAGGGAACCTAGTGTTAAGACACTCTGTACCCCACTTTCCGCTGAGTCTGGAAGCATTGCGTGTTGAGTGGCGGAACTCAGCGCCGTGCTTTACCTCGACACCAGATGAAATGAAAATATAAATTTTAAATATTTTTTTTATTTCCTCGAAAGGGGATCGGACCTACAACCAGTCGATTTTACACTCACACTTTGTGCCCCTGCGCCACGACTGGCCTATACATTGTAACCATATCAAAATACCTAATTACTATAATAGATTTACATAAAACCATACGACTGCAAGTTAAAATACACACGACAAATAAACGCCTAAACAAAACGAACTTTTCGTAAAATACATGTTTCCCGTAAGATGCCGGACACACTCCAAGGCAGGTGTGGTCGCGACTCCGACGCTAATGAACACAATGAAGACGTATCCCGGGCCGTATCCGGCGTTGATCGATTGATGTACTCGCTGCCACCGCGCCCGAGCTTTTTGTATTCGAATGTCGCCTGCCATTTGCATGTCGGTGACGAGTCGAGGGCGAATTTTAAATAAGATTAAACGCAGACTGTATGTAATCGTTTTTTTTTTATTTTCTTTTTTCTCGGCGTTGTATTCCGCTACTCAACGCAACGAATCTAGAATTCGGCGAAAAATGGAGAACGGCATGTGCTGACACTAGGTTCCCTCTGCCCATCCTGCTGATTGCAGGATACATCAGGTTAATGTAATGTAATATAGACTCTACAAACTAATTTAAATCGATAATGGGTCTCACATAAGTATTTGTTTTCTAATTGATACGAAAACAATAAACAACGTACCTACGTTACGTACATTACGAACGTTAAGTAATTTCTATACAAAAATGTTAATCAAAGAATTACCTACTATTTGTATAGGCGTAGGAAAGTCCAGAACAGTCTGGTGCCCGCCCCAGAAATTTAACTTACAAAAAAATTTGCCCCCAAAAAAATTTCTACCAAGTAAAAAAAGAAAGAGAGTTAAATTATACTTTCATATAATATGGACTTATTTCCATAGATAAAGTATAAGAAAATAACATCAATCACCCTGTACAATAAGAAACAAACAAACAAAAAACGGTAATTAAAATATGTAAAGTCAGTTTGTGATTGCCCTAAGATGTATGATTAAGCCTAGAAATGTGCTGGAGGGTTATAATATTTACATTTCGATAATAATATTTCAATAATCATATTTTTCTAGGGGAAACTCTTAATCATATACTTATAAGTATTTTTTAACATACGCCTTCCTGTTGCCTTCTTGTTGACTTTATCAATACATAAACAATTTAACGTGAGATACATTAATAGGCATCCTTATAAAATTATGTTTGGCAATCGTGTGGAGTCGAATAGAGAAGAAAAAAATATTTAATTATTATACATACATACTAATTTCACCATCGTAAATTCTCTATATATAAAAAAATTGTCCCAACATTAAATATACGCTTAAGTGTCCATCTGACTAAGTATTAAATAAAAGTAATTGAATTGAAAAATAAAAACAGCTTATAATTTAAAACTATAAAATATATCTAATTATATTTAACTTCTAGGTACGAGCTACATACTACCCTGAAATTACATGTAGAAGTCACGTCGGACACTCTACCAGTAGATAATTTATGTTCTAGATAAGCAATAATCATACTATCTCTTGTATGTCGAGCGTGTATTACATATAATCACTGGTTGTGATGCCATTGTGACAACAATGTGCACTTCGGACAATTGCTTCGCTATCTGATGGCATCACGAGCTAGTACGTCAACCTACTGTGGCACGTGGTGGAATAGTTCGATATTTTTTTTTGTATCCTGCTCATAGAAGAGTAGGCGGAGGAAATCTGGGAACCTAGTATTAAGACAGTATATTGCGTGTTGAGTGGTGGTACTCAATGCCGCGTTTTTAAGTACTTAAAATACAGGACATTTTGAAATTATATATTTCATACGATTTTATTTTGTTATTGGAATAATAAAAAACAAATTAAAATGTACCATTATATTTACTATTATAATTTTTAAAGTTAAACTCGCCTCACGGAATCCGTTCAAGCGCTCAATTATTTAATTAATTTATACGTTATTTAATTATACGTTCTTATCGCGCTATATCATTTTTTTTGTATGGTTGTCGCCACTATATTTCCTATGACTGTAATAATAACAATTTACATTATATAGAAACAATAACTTTACCCTGTAATCTCGCATATAGAAGGGCAGGCAGAGGGTTTCTAGGATTCCCCACCCTCAACCGAATACTGACAGCAGTGTGTATTGAGGAATGGAGCTTAACGCGGAGCATCACTTCAGCAAAGTGAGGTAATGAGAATTTTAAATATTTAATTTAATCGAGTAGGGATCGAAACCACATTATGTGACGTCTACAGTCACAATTGTGCCCCTGTTTCACGACTGGCCTCAACTAGAGAAGTACTGCCAATTCTACGTAAAAACTCATAAGTAACATTTTAGTATAAATTAAATTTTTCTGTTACAAAGCTTTAAAAACACGGCTACAAGCTTCATTTTAATCTTAATAGAGAATATAATATTTGAATAACAAACATAAATTTAGTAAATATATTTACCGGGTGCACCATACAAATATGATGAAACAGGTTCGAATCGGAGACCTTTAACCTAGAAGTCAAAAACCACTAACCACTAAACCATTAGACCTATAGCATTAGTTCGTAAGACCGTAACTTTTGTTTCCTAATAAGCTTCATGTTCTGTGACGTTTATGGGATTAAAGTAAGAGCAATCTCTTAAACGATCTTGTAAAGATAAGAGTAGATAGATGTTCATTCTCTAACACTTGGTTGTCTTTGAATTGCCTCTTCGTTTGTAACGTAATAAAACTCTATATTCTTATTAGGTAATACGGTATAATATTAAAAAACAAAATCGGTATGTTTGTACTTAGTAATATTGTAAGAACGCGTTTGATTTCACAAACCACTTAAAGGTGTAATGGAGAAATTTATTTTGAAAAATAAAATAAAAAGCCAAGAGCCGACAACTGTTACTACTATTTTACTGACTATTGCTCTATTTCCACATACAATGACACCAACAACTATATTACGGCAACAATTTAATTTTCGACATGAAACATTTTCAATGGCAACTTTTACTTAACAGAATATCAAAATTACAATAGCCGAAACAAGATAAGCATATAAATGATTATGGAGTACAAACCGATATGTTAATTCACCGTCTGGACGATTTAGCACCCCTCTGTATCGGTGGATATTTGTAAGTAGTTTAACGGAGGGTCGCGTATCTCCGTACATCTACATATTATTGATACAACTTAGATATTCTTTTCATCACTAAAACACTTAATGACTTGAATATATGGTGAATAAATAAACGTTTAAAGTATTAATTAGGTAGATCGAAAGATATAAGGAACTAATAAGATCTGTTATAAACGTTAATAATCTGCATATTTTAAGTTAAGTTGAAGAGAGGCTTGCTTTGTCTTTGTACAAATTTTATTTTCCGTTTCACGCTGTATCCGGTATATAGCTGAGTAGGCAAAGAGAATCTATTGTTAGGAGGAACTCAACGCTGAGCTTTTTTTTATTTATTATTGGCTTACTGCAAGGAATTGCTGTAAAATATGCTTAAGCAAACTATCAAAAAGTTTATTTCACCTGTTCTCTCCTTTCTCCACATATTTGTAGTAAAAACAATTCCTTATTATAAAAACTTCGATTATATAATCAGGAAATTTTCTAACTTCAGAAAATGGCAGGAAATATACAAAATTTTCTTTTCTTTAGTTAGTAATTAAAAAAAAATCAACATTAAAGAAAAAAAACAACTATATTCAACAACATCACAATTCAGCCTGCCGTATTCTTAAGCAAAGAACAAAAACGGCCCTATTAATTATTTATGAAAATATCAGTTCAACCCTTTGATTATTTCTGAATGCATTGTACCCCTAACTTACTTTTGACAAGCTGCTAATCATATTCAAACGCACACCTTGCGATATTACGATGACCGGCACTTGGAATTTTAAAATAGAAGGATTCGAGCGAAGGATCGTTTATAAGAATGGACAAAAAGACCATGGCGTTAGTAGCGTTGTGACAGGTGCGCGCATACTGCATTATTTGATTTGATTATTACTGTAATTATCAACAGTGTATAAAAACGTGGTAAACGTTTAACTTGGCGAAATATCACTTTCATTTTAGTATTAAAATACAAACAGAATCAAATTGAGCGTTGTTTTAAATAGAATTTGAATTTTTATGGCGTATGAATGATGGAGGCCAGGTGAAACGTGCCCATCGCAGAAATGTTATTAAAAAAATACTGTGAAAAATTAAAAAAAAAACCTTTACACGTACAGATTAGTTCAAAAGTAAAGTGCAGGCTCCCCCTAGAATAAAAAATCTCTATAGACACGCCAATGGTGTCTCTATATATAACTTTAGTTAATTTCAGTAAGAACGTGAGAGTTTTGAATCTTTTAGACGGTTGTAAAACTAAAAAAAAATACGATATATTACAATAATAACAAACTGAACTCAATTGGCAGTTGAAACATTTATTAATAACCGTACTCGTACCAATCGCCACCAAAGTAGAGTTTACTTAAATATATTAGTTCGTTATTCCACCTTCGAATACCTGACCATCAAGCGTGACGAAGTAAAATAATATATTCATACTTAGAATTATCAACAATAATAACATCTAAACGAAATTCACTCAAACGTAAGGGCGGACTGTTCGCGTCGCGGCAATTAAAACCCCATCAAGCGAGTCTCCTCGAACGAGCGTGCCGTGACCATCTCTACATCTCTACATATCTAATATTTGATAATAATTAGACGAAAAAAATATTAAGACATGTGTAGTAAATTAGTCTCTTTTATATATGAAATATAAATATTAAATATATTGTTTATTGTTTTATTATCATGTAAGAATGACGATTCTTGTCTCAGGGAATTTAAAAGTTTGTTAAGCAAACAAACAAACCCACAAAACTTTGCTACTGATAACTAACGCAACGGCGTCTATGTTAAATGTTGAATGGTATTATTATTTTTATAGTGATTACTCTTGTCACAGTTATAGAATGAGAGGTCTAGAAAAGGTTCTTAGTTGTTAATTTAAATGAAACAAGTCGCCAAAGTTAAATCAATTTTGAAATTTCCACATAAACATCAAATATCAAAGTCAGCCACTAACTGCATTTTCTACATACATTTACTATTATCTTTTAAGCATTTATTATATATCAACAATCAACATTAGGCATCGTTACACCTAAGAACATTGTTTTTTAAAATTTAACAGATTTTAATAGGTACCTACATACATAATATACATGTGTGAGTACCTACAGTCGTTTGATCGTAATCAAGATAAATTTACAACGCAACTATCTCCCCATTGTCTTACAAAATGATGTGAAAATTATTCCATTTCCAACTCGATTAAAACGTAACGGTATGGATATTTAGTTTAATAAATGGTTAATTAGTTTTATGTATGTACATGTATGAAATTAGCAAACAATTTTGTTTTAAAGGGTTATATTTAATTGCCAAAATTATATGGACGCTTTTACAGCATAATGGGCCCTAGTGTCAAGGCACTCTGTCCTCAACTTTTTACCTTCCTGTTGAGTGGCAAAATTCAAAGCCGCGCTTTGCCTTGTTATCACACTGAACAAATGAGAATATTATTAATTAATAATTTATCCTCCCACTTGGAATCGAACTAACAAACGTCACGTACACGCTTGTCACTCCGATGCGACGGTGTCTAAACTAAAGCTTTTATTCGTATATTACTTTAATTTAAATTTCATAGCACAAAAAAACCTAGATAATGATTTAGCAAAAAAATATTATACCTTCTTAATAAAACTATAGGTACATATGTATATACTTAATTTTCACAACAATAACTAACAACAATACATAAAGTTAAGCTTATATAAACAACATTTATTTTGTGTTTCTTGTTATTTAACGAGTGCTCCAATAGGAGTGGTGGCAATAAAAAGCTAATTGTAGGGGAATGCTCGCCAATGACTGAGCATTAGGGGCCGTGTACATAACGGAAGTACGACAGGACTGGTGTGTAATCTATATAAATAGGTATGTAGAAGGTATATATAGATTATATATAGAGATAGAATCTGTTGAATAATAGTTGTTTAATATGTAAGATTTATGTTTTTGTTACAGTATCTATATTGATGTCTGAGGCCAGTCGTGGCACAGGGGCACTAAGTGTGACTGTAAAATCGACTGGTTGTGGGTTCGATCCCCATTCGCGGAAATGAAATATTTATTTACATTTATATTATCTATTTTTTCGCTTTACTGTCTAGGCAAAGAGCGGCGTTGAGTTCCGCCACTCAACACGCAATGCCTCCGGAACTTGCTGGAAAGAGGGGAACGGAGTGTCTTAACACTGAGTTCCCTCTGCCTACTCTACTGTGTGCGGGATACAACGTGAAGCGGATTTTTTTCTTACTGACTTTCAGCTTCACACTGTATTCCGCATGTAGCTGGGTAGGCAGAGGAGGCCTAGTGTTAAGATATTTCGCAACTCACTTTCCGCTGAATTCAGGAGACTTTGCGTGTTGAGTGGAACTCAACGCCACGCTTTGCCTCGACACCAGAGCAAAGAAATTAATATATTAAATATTTCATTTCATCGAGTGAAAATCGAACCCATAACCTGTCGCATTTACAATCAGAGTCTTGTACCTCTGCGCCACGACCTCAAAATAAAATAGCCTCAAATTAAATCTAAAATGAAGTTATCTTATAGATAAAGTTAAAATAGAAAAAAATATACAACAGATATAAATATTGTTTAATGATTAGTAGGTACTATAATGTATATATAGTTGTTTATATATACACCTCCTTCATCGCGTTCAACTGATGGAGTTACCTTTCTGAAAGTGAACTTACCGTAGTGATGGGGAGTCTCGGTTTGTTTTTGACGACGTCAGACCACCAGCTAGGCGATCCGCCTGCAGGTCTTCTACATCGCCACTTTATAAACATAGTCACACCTACTAATGCGAAGCTTATCGTTTATTTATTATTTTTTATTTATATAAAAATAATGGTGGATAAAAAAGATAAAGTATTATTAATAATTGTTTTTTATTCATAGTCTGGATATTACATATATAACTATATTTATATATGGCCAGTGTTTTGTATTGGGCCATTCGTGGCCCAGAGGTACAAGCGTGCGTCTTAATGAGAACAATGTGTCTTAACACTAGGTTTCCAGGTACCCCTCAGCCTACCGTACTGTGTGGAGAAAAACAGCGTAAAGCTAATAAAAATATACTTTTGTATTTATGCGCAGTCGTGGTACAGTGGCATAGCGTCTGACTGAAAACGCGACAGTTCAGAATTCGATTTCTACACGGTGTAATCAATTATTTTCGTTTCCTCCCTGTAGTAAAAATACAAATCTCAGTGTTGAGTTACACTCAACATGCAGTGCCTCATGGTAGGCAGAGGGAATCCAGTATTCCATGCAAAATACAACGTTTATCTGTTTAAAACACCATATCAAGCATATCCGGGTTAATATACAATACCACAAAACTGAATAGTCGAAAGTGTCTAAACGTTTCCAGTGTCGGTAACTTAAGAAGCGGTGATTTTAAATTTATGCTAATTGTTTACCGTAGCATATTTATGTGCACCTCGACACAAATTATGATACTAAAAGACCTAATAATTTGTAGACTTTTTCTTAAATATAATTGTTATACTTCAAAATAATCAACACACAATGCTTCTAGAATTCGGCGGAAAGTGGGAAACGTAGTGTTTAAGCACTACCCCGCTGCTTTCACTGCTACATGCTGTATACAGTCTAAAACTGAAACAATAAATAAAGCATGTTAAACTACCAATATAGTTAACTATTAGAAAGTTAAATTCTCTTCTATATTCTTTGAGGTTTTCAAAAAAAATACCTAGTTTACCTACTACTGGTGACTTTTTAAATATGTATATATAAACAAATATAAAAAGTCACTAATAACACGTTAAAAGGAAAAATTATAATAAGATCCCAAATCTTGTAGTAAAGAAAATAAATATGTACTAAAAAAATATACTATAAGATACTTTATGTTACTTTTAATTACCAAAAATAATAATAATAAAATATTGTAATATTGTCTGGTCTAATTATTTTTAATTCTGAACGAGATCGTACACGGAAGCCCGCTACTGTGACTCCATTGTGACTGCAACACTCCTGAATCGGTTACCACACTCGTTCGTCGCGGTCCACGAACCAAAAGACGCCGCTTGCTTTTGTCACTTGCTTACACAGTACATACTAGTTCAGATACACAAGACTTTCCAAAATATTAATAGAATTATTTTTTTCCCTTAAGGATATAGCACAGCAGGGTTGGCAGAGGGAACCTCATGTTAAGACACCCCATCCCCTATTTCTCACCGAATTCTCGACACCAGAGCGAAGAAATGAAAATACTAAATAATTCATTTCCTCGAGTAGAAATCAAACCTACAACCTGTCGCCCTTACAGTCACACTTCGCGCCAATGCCCCATGACTAGACTCTGGATAAAGTTTCATCAATATTATTAAATAACAATACAAATCGATCCCAAACTTCACAAATTAATTATATTTAAATAATTATGGCCAATATAGACAAACTGTGAGTAATTTACAATCTATAGAGTTTTAAGTTATTTACTTACGTCCTAAGCCTTTCTATGTTAAGGCTTAATACTTTGTAAAAGAATAGAACATTTTAAAACAAATAAACATATTTTATTTGACTTTTAAATTCGTGATATTAATCTAAAATTTTAATAATCTGAATATATTTAACATGTAAATAGAGTAAAATACTAGGTATAAAATAATCTAGATCATAGCAAAAAATATAATCTTAACAAAGCTAGCCAGTTGATACACTCACAGTCCATATTTTATATTAAAAAAATCAAGTTTCAACAAAGGAATTCACATAAATCATAACATCAAGATTATCCCCATCATAGTGTCATCATGGAGAGTAAAAAAAAATAATTTACGGCTCCCAAAAAAGCACATAATAAAAAGGCAATGTGTCAAAATACCCTCATATTGTTCGTCGTGAGCTTTGAAAAAACGCGGTTACTAAAGGGGTCAAAGACGCTACAATGGCGGACCCACTCGTACAAAATGCCCACAAAAGATGTCACAGTGTTGATTGAGCATAAAAAAATACTATGAACTTCTGAAGCAGTTAATAGGAACTAACAATAAGCAATGCCGTTGGTGGTATATTTGAATGACGTGCCAGTAATACATTTTAAATTCGTGTCAGCGAAGAATGCTGATTAAAAATTCTTTTATTCTTTATGATTTATAGTGACTGAATAATATTTAAGAAAATTTATATATTTTTTTTTATTTCAATATAAACTTCTATCATAAAAATATTATCTATGGAAATTAGCTTTTTAATTGGCTGAATATACCTATTATTTTTTTTATTTTAATCTAGTTAGTCTATTGTTATCACTGTCATTACAACCAACATGCAATTAGTTAACAGTCAAAGTCATGCAAGGAATGTTAGACGTAGAAAAAGTGTAATCGTATTTATATTTACTTATAGAACATTAATCTCCATACTTGTGTATTTAATTCATCAATGGAGCTCTACGAGACAATCGACAATAAACTGATAAAGAAATGATACTAATATGAATAAATGTTCGTCGATATTTTAATGTCTGCTGATGCTAAGTTGTTGTGGAGATGGAATTTTTTGAAGTCTATTTAGTAGTTCATATTTCATATTGAAACGTTTCATATGAGCTCCGCGCTTTGTCTCACGAGAGCAGGAGAATCAAAATAGTTTTAAATATAATTATTAACACATATCTTCGTAACAAAATATTCGTATCTATATTTACATATGATTAGTACATATTTTGTCAGTTTAAGGCCTAAGGTCAAGTTAAGTCAAGGCACAGGGTCACAAAGCGGGACTGTAAACACGACTGGTTGTGGCTGTTGGAAATTAAATATTTATTTAAAATGTATATTTCCATTTCCTCGCTCTAGTGTCGAGGCAAAGGGCGGCGCTGAGTTTCGCCACTCAACATGCAATACCTCCAAAATTCGGCGGAAAGTGTGAAACGAAATGTCTGATTTATTTAGTAAATAGTTTAAATACAATGTATGACATTATTTTCAAATAATTTATTTAACAACCTAATATATGAGCCAACGTAGTGTCTTATCACTAGGTTCCCTCTGCCTATCCTACAGTGTGAGTAACGCTAAGTTAAAAAAAAAAGATAAATAGAAAAATCTCATTCCATATACATTTCCTCTTAATCTGTTCAAATGCGAGCGTGCGCACAACAAGTGAAGCTAACTAGCAGTCAAGAGGTCGCTCCTTCGCTTAGCCTAAATTATGGGCCACTAAGTAATCACTCACCATCGCGCCGCTTTTTACGCTCATCGATACTATATACCTATTCATATGAAGGTGTAAAAAATAAACACTTGAGTTTGACTGCCCTTTTAATCATAAAATTAATACAATAGGATAAGTCTCAAATAGTTTGGGTATTATACGTAGATTGAATATATATTATCTACAATGACATATATAATTACAAAAAATATATAATTATTAATATAATATAATATCACAATAGCATTCCGTAGTGGGTTCGATCCTCGCTCGGGGGAATGAATTATTATCATGAACGTAGGAATGCCAGGCCTACCACAGAATAGCCTGGTGCCCATTCCAGAATTTTCGCTGACAAAAATATTGTCCAAAAATTTTAATTAAAAACACGAACATATCTGTGTAAAGCTAAAATATCTCTAGATACACCGATGTATATTATAGTTATATATTGTTGTATGTATATATTGTTATTTATTAATATTTTCATTTACACTTGGTTCCCTCCGCCTACCTTGATATGTGCGGGATACTACGTGAAGCTGATTAAAAATTTTACAATTCTACTTATATTTTTATCACATCTAAGTCCAGATGCAACGACAGGTTATATACGAAGAAGTTAATAGTCTTAGCGGGGTAACACTTCACTTATCCTGTTTCACAACTGTCGTCTACAGCTGCATTCGTGTTATATGTATCTTAGGAAATTTATCAAAGAGCCGCAACAGCAAGAGTGGAACAGCGAAATTGAACGGGTATGAACTTTCGAACGACACGAGTTAGGAATTAAGTTTGACAGTAAATAGAGGTGTAGCTCAACGATGTTCGTGCGCACGAAGGGAGTATCGACAATATAATGAGCCAAGAGTTGATTGCGGCTCGATTCGCGGGAACTCACTGTCTATCACCGTTTGCTTAGAAGGGTCATTAAAAAAAAACTTAGTCAAATCAAATCAGTTTCACGCTGTATCCCGTACACAGTACGGTAAGCAGAAGGAAGCTAGTGTTAAGGCACTCCGTTCCCCATTTTCCAGCTAATTGATTATACTTTGCGTATTGTGAATTTGTGACGCACCAGCCTGGGCACTAGGTGATCATAATTTTTGTTATTAGAGATAAGTGATAAGAATATCACAGTAGTGCATCAGCAACTTGTAATTACATGAAATGTTTTTTTTCTCGTAAATTCAAATTGGTGCTTCCATGTCATAAATGAACTAAATAGTAAATAATAATATTTGATTTTATACAATTTTAAGTTATACATGATCGGCGTACATTACTGTAATGCCTATATTTTAAACGTCAAAGCAAAGTGCAGAAAATAGTGTCGAGGTCAGGTAGAGCAAAGCGATGAAGGCTCACTCATCGGGTTCAAAAGCTAACAGCGCAATTTGCTCTATAGCGGTCTCAACATCAAATACAATACCGTCAAAATATTGCCGTATAATTTTTCAAATTTATATATTCTTACGTTTTGGTACCCAAATTGTTAAAGTCCTATATAAATTAATCAACTGGGACCGAATAATTCGTGCCGAAAAATCGTGGCTGTAAAATCGACTGGTTGTGGGCTCGATTCCCACTCGAGTTAATGAAATATTTATTTAAATTTCTATTTTTATTTCTTCGCTCTGCTGTCGAGGCAAATCGATGGAAAGCGGGGAACAGAGTGTCTTAACACGAGGTTCCCTCTGCCTACCCCGCTGTGTGCTTGATACAGCGCGAAGCTGATGTAATTTATTTTTATTTACATATAACAAATATATTCTAACAAGGCACAGACATCAATGTGCTCACTCGTGTATCGCTTAACCAATAAACTAAAAGCTTCGTGGATGGAGACATTTAAATAATATTTAAGTCAATTCAGTCGCCTCTTCTCTAACCGCATGCTTGCGGGCAAAGCTGCAGTTCTTTGTATAAGTTACATTCACCTGACACACATTTAAAGAGCCCAAATTTCAAATTATACTTTGTTTAACTCAAGTTAAAGGTGAATTCTGAATCAACTTCTTCGTCAGTCTATTTCTTTTGGCATAGGGTGCATATTTGCACAAAACTTCAAATATCCCCTATTGCATATTAAGGAGGAATCAATCAAAATAGCTTGCCAAAATGTGTTTGTGCCCACTGGCGCTTATAAATCACCTCCTTAGTGTATTGTCTTGACCCTAATGGTCTGCTTTATGTGAATTACATTATAATGGCGACGTTAACAATAACATCGAATTTAAAAAATATATATAGAAAATTTAAATAAAACGATCAAAATAGTAAAATAGTCTACTTCAAGTCTAATTAATCGCAAACCATAAAATATATTTTATGTTAAAATTCATTGGTTATAGGTATCGAGATATCGTGTATTGAGTATTGGTAGTCAACGCCGCACATTGTGTTGTTAGAGTATGAGCGAGCAAATGTGTGAGCGGGAGTCGAACCTGTGACCATCACTTTTACAGCCAAAGCCACTGCGGAACGAAGCCCCCATGATTATGAACGACACGAAACACAAAGAAAATTAAATTTTAACGCCATGCAAATTTAAATAATAAATTATAATTATACAGAAATCATATTTTATCTTAGGGAGGAAGTCAGCAATATTTAACAAAAAGGCCCATTGTACGCCAATTTGGAGGGCTAAGTGATATTAAGTGAATACCGCCGATTGAGTGCACCGTCCCAACGCTGGTAGCCATCATGCATCACGGGTACCCACCTACTTAAAAACAGTTTAGCTTTTAATAAGGAATCGTTAGGGTTGTACGCGTACATAGAGTAACGTAAGACGCAGATGTCACATGAATATCTAATAAATAGCATGTGCGTAAAGAAATAAAGGTTAAAGCACAGTGTCTTAACTTATTTATCTTAACTTAATTGAGCATCCTCTAGTATCTTTGAAACTGCGTCTTCGAAGGTCAACCGAAGTCTCCCTCTACCTCTCTTACCACTCACTTTTTCATCATAAATATTTTTTCCTGTCTTTCATCACTCATTCGTTCGACGTGCCCAAACCAGCTGAGCACGATCTTATTCATTCTCTCTCTCTCTCTCTATCGTAACGTCTTCGCTAGTTTATTAAAATAATTTTAAAAATTGTTCTTAATAATATTAAAATATTTTTATATATATATTTTTACATTTGCTTTTCTTTTAACATGTTAAAACAAAAAAAATATTTTATTTTAGTTATAACAAAAATGAGCTTTACGTTGTATTCCGCACACAGCAAGGTAGGCAGAGGGAACCTAATATTAAGACTCCATAATCGTCGCGTTACAGTCACCACACCCTTGTGACTTTGCGCCACGACGATCTCATTTATAAGAAGAAATCAATAAAACTATCCTTTTTATCGAAATATGTAACTATTTTAATATAATAATTGATAACAACATAATATAAAATATAAAATTAGTCTATGGTAAGAAACCTCCAGCGATGTTGCTACAACATAGTGATTGATGGATCCCGAAAGCGGGCCCGACGGCGAACTTGGGATTTATCACCGGGAACACAAACTGATCTAACAAAATACTTACAACTTACTACAAAATACTAACCACTTTATTGCACAGACATAAGGACTAAAATCGTTTATTCGCATATCTTTAGCATCTTACAGTAAACTCTACATCCGTTTCGCGCGATCATGTGAATCCAAACTCGTTAGTTGCATATTAAAAATTAATTATTTTCTACTTAAAAATTCAATATATGTATGTATAAATTATCGACAACATTTTATATTGTAAAAATAATTAAGAAAAAGTAATTAATTAATTATTAAAGATTAACTCTTTAACTTTTATATATTAAAAATTATATATTAAAAATACTAAAACTGAATGAAAAAATTTTTTTTATATATTTTGAATGAAATATATATCAGTATTTTTTTTTTATTATAATAAAGTAAAACACCTTATCAATATTTCCCCGAATAAATTCAACTCAATAAATCACAAGTAAACACACGTTACACATACAATATTTTTAACAGCAAGTGCAGTTATTATCGATGGAGATTTATAACATCGTCGGCTATTATCATCGGAAAGCTGTGATATTTGAACCCTTTTGTCTGTATCCGCCATGCGCCGCCAGCGAACAAGGCACAGGGACAGGTGGAGCGGTCACCGGAGGGATGGTGCTAACTGCGACTGAACCTTTCTTCACGCTTTTTCTTACAATTTTTTGTCCAAACACCAAGTAAATTTGTTCAGATAAAGGTCGAACTAACACCAGCAGTAATTAATGGCGATTAATAATCGCTTATCTTGATCGTAGGCCTGCTAGCGTTATAATTGCTATACATGTTTGGTTACAAATAATATTTGGAGGTATTTAAAATTTTAAAATTATTATAATTTCACCGAATTCGTACCGGTATCTCCGAGACCGATCGGCGTTTTGATAAGAAAATAACAGTATTTACACATTAAAGTTTTAAACTTAAAATTAATCTAGAAAGTGTAATCAAATAATGACTATTGGTTTGTTCAGATATAGTATTTTATATTTGAATCTAAATCATAAGCGTTATCTCCGATCACGGTGTCGGCGGCGTTTCGCATGCACCACGGAGCATGGAGCAGGCGAGATAGTGACGGGAGGCAGGCTTCCTCGAAGTGCACCTCGCATCCTTCCTACGTCAATCAGGACGAGGGAGGGCCGTGCGTTTACATTGTCGATAACCATTCAACGTGACAGTAAACGTAAAGTCAAAAAAATATTCAAGAATTTTGCTTTTACTCGTCACTGCAGTAAAAACATAAATATACACTTTTGTTATTATATTTTACATGAATCGAGGTTAATGGTGCATTGAAAGAATGTACTAAAAAGAGGTTTTATTTTATTTAGCTCATATTTATGTTACTTGTCGACAATTAAAAAAAAATGGTTTACGCAATAAAGATAACCAATTTTTGTTTAACCCATTCAATTAAAAGCGTAACATCAACAAAACCATCCGACTCACCTTCTCCGAATTAGTAAAAAAAATGAACTCGAATCGATCATATAAAAATTACAAGCATATTAACATAAAGCAACACACCCAGCATCGATACGTCTCGGAGGGCATTCTCGACGGCCGACGGCCCCCGCGGTGCTCAATTGATGCATCGCCCGGTCACCGGGGACGGACGCTCTGCTCGCCTATTCACTTATTACTTATGACATAAGAGGATAATTATCAACGATCAAACTTCTTGTTTGTTATAAAAATAGATAATGTGCATATCGTCGAATTATTAATTATTATAGGATTAAACGCGGCTTCGCCCGCTTGAAGTTATTGTTATCTTGTCCATTTTTCCAAACTAACAAACATCCATTTTTACAAACTTTCACATTTTTAATAATATTAGTAGGATTAGTCAGATAGTAGGATTAATTTTTAGAAATCATAACAAAACGACTAAAAAAGTTAAAAGTATTACCTTGAATGGCTTTTCTCAGTACGTTAGACAAATCTAACTAAACATGAGTTTTTTTTTTTAATAAAATATAATTATTGTATTAGAGTCAATAATTCTGTTGACAGCATGTTATCAAACGGTGACAAATTGAAATAATTTATTATCAAAGCGGTGTTTTCAATTACATACATTGGTGACAGTAAGACAAGTGCACCTATTATTAAACATACAACCTACAAAAAAAATGGATTCGAAATATTATTGTAATTACTTATCATGCCTATACAAAGCAGACCAGTCATTATCTTTTTTTTCAACTTCCCATTTTCCATCGAATTCTGAAAACATTTCATTGAGTGGCGGAACTCAACGCCGCGCTTTGCTTCGTCTCTAGAGAGAAGTTCATGAATCGCAATGTTTGTGTGAGATGTTGTATAAAGAATATTTTAGCAAACTCGAACATTTATCGCTGACGTATTTATAGAGCTCTCGCTTACCGTATCCCATCGATCAAAACGTTTACTGCGGCCAGTGGTGGTGGACGGTGGATAACAATCGGATGCAGGTGTGTGAACGGCATTTTGAGTCAAATTCCCTATAAACTGCCACATATCTTTTATATGTTAAAGGAAACTTATAAGTCTGACTACAACTTATATAAAAAAATTATTATATAAACTTATATAAAAAAAAATTATGCACTACACGGTTCCTAAATTATTATTTTTTTTTTGTAAATATTTACGCCCAAGGTTACTTGTAAGAGATCACTAATAATGATAAGGTCGCCTTTGCATGCTAGTTATATTTCTACAATTATCGATTCTATTTTGCTTTTATGTACTTATAGTTTCTGTGTGCAATTATTAGTATTAGTTTTTTAGATAGATAGATAGATAAAAGGATTTTATCTATCTATCTATCTAAAAAACTAAGTCTAGCATACGTGACAAAGTTTTAATTATTATAAGCAGATGAAAAAATCTCATTTAAAACGACTTACAGTGAATTTACTTATCTAGATAGTAGGGAAAGAAAATTAACGACGATTATAATTTTACCCAACAATCATAGACTTGGAAGCCTTTCATTGCCGCGCAGAGGCACGAGCGTGTCGTGCCAGGTTGTAGGTTCGATTCCCACTCGAGGAAATTAAATATTTAGTATTTTTATTTCCTCTGGTAACGAGGCAAATAGACATGCATATTTTCGCTTTCAACAGCGACCATATCTACACATTGTTAAATTATTTGTCTTAAAAAGTATTTAAAAAATCTGAAATATTAAATATTTTCTTTATGAATTACCATTATAAATACAGACTATAACTTAATATATTTCTAAAATATGCATTATATCACTAAGAAACGAATTTCATCTCATATCCAAGTGATTAAATAACTCAATCTTCCCAATCCTTCAGCGATTTCTAATTGATTTCTAGTCTAGAAATTTACGGCCAAAAAAATCTATATGACTACATAAAATCCTGTTAGCATAGAAAAAAATTGTTGATTCCTCCACATTGTAGATAAGAAGTGACTATTTTACGGTCGATATAAATTTAACAGGTAATTTAAGATTACATTGTCATTTAACTGAGAGCCCTAGTGTAAATGAAACTTTTATAGATGCTATTAATGTGTATTTCCCTAATTATTTGAACATTTTAAAGATTCTACATCACTTTATTGCCGTCTTTGAGTTGATTTAGAATAACTGGTTTCGTATTTTTTTGTCGGCACATGCCACGTGACATCTCTTTAAACGTGTGGTTTCGCTTTGTGGTTTCCAAAACTGCGAAAAATGCCATTTTTTTAGTCGTCCGTTTTTCAACAATTTAGTGTCAACACGATTTGTGGAGGTTTTGTTTTTAAATCACCTGCCGCTTAAAAATTGAAACACTTTCGATTCGAGGTTTTATATGAATCGAAAACAATTTAAAATAGTCCCTGTTTTTTTTTCACTGCAATTTTAAAGTTATTATAATTACAATTTTCTCATACTATTATTGTTACATACTGTTCTGCTTTAAAAAATGTATATTTAACTAAGATTTATTTTTATCTAAATCTTAGACATTTTCCTCTCATAAAATCCTGTAATATTCTAAAACAACTGTTTCTATTATTTAATATGAGATAAAGAGAAGAATATTAGCTAATGATCTGATAAGTAGCTACATGTAATGTTATACGATCCTGAATTTGACCTTTCCACTCGCTTTTTCTTGCTTATTATGTAGCAAGGTAAAACAGAAGGAATCCAGTGTTAAGAAAATCCATTCACCGCCTTCCGCTCGGATTAGAGACATTACGTTTTGAGTGGCGGAACTCAACGCAAGCCTTTTTAAAGAATTTATTTCGTCTTAATGAGGAGCCAGACCTGTTCCACTGCGCCTCAACGGCCTCTAAATTATTAAAATATTTTTATGTGTGTTATGCCTATTCTTTCGATTCTAAGCATTTGCCTCGTAAAATAAGCGTGGAAAATTTTAAATTGTTGCCACATACATGCCATCTTTAAACAATATAATAAAATAAATTGAATATAACTTTAAAAATACATTTTTTAACAGTAACATATAGGTATGTACAATACTTTGTTTAGTTTAGCAATATGATTATAGGGTGAATGCGCGACTGTTCGCGAATTTACACGCGATGCTTCTTCAAAGAATCTCAGGTAGCACGCCGTCAACGTGAAATAATATAAAACAATTTAATTCCTGTCATACATGAAATAATTTTAAAATCTACTCACAACTATTATAATTAAAGTTGTTATTTTTTTTTGTATTTACTAGGAAGGATGATATAAATATATTTTTGCTCTTTTGCTCTTAAAGGTTAAAAATGCTAGAAATAAATATTATAAAGTTAAAAATATTTTCATTTTACGGTTTTATTTTTCTCTGGTAAACTAGTAGCTACGTACTAATATAGAGTCATATTTTTTTGACCCGTTTTGTTCGTAAATAAACGAATTATTTTCTTGCTCAAAAATGTACACACCAGTTCAATGTGCTTTTTCTGATCAATACTATCAGGCTGTATATGAGCTCAAATTTTGGAAAGTATATAGAAACATTACGCCCGTCGGGACACAGGAGCACAGACGTGTGACTGTAAACTTATCGCGCTCACAGTAGTTGTGGGTTCTATTAACACTCAAGGAAATGAAATATTTAATTTTTTTTTTTCTTCGCTCTGGTGAGGTCTGGTGAGGCAAAGCGCAGCGTTGAAATCTGGCACTCAACACGCAATGCCTCCAGAATTCATCAGAATGTGGGGAGCGGAGTCTCTTAATATTAGGCTCCCTCTGTCTACCCTACTACATGCAGAATATAGCGTGAAACTGAAAAAAAATCGAATATTGGTAGGAGTCTCCTGGCAGTCCAGTTCTCTAGAAAGCATTATATGACGTAGCCTTATATTACTTGTAATAAATAAGTTTAAGAGAAAAATAGCAACACGTCAATATCGGAGTGTATTAAAAAATATGAACATAATTTTTTTAAATCAAAACGTCACACGAGATGTTTTTAACACTTCAGTTACTGATCGTACCACAACAATAGACGGAAACACTATATTCCCCGTGCCCAAATAAAATAAATTGTTTCATGCGATTAAACTCACGCATTTGACTCGAAGGAATTCGGGTGTATACAGCTATATAAGTTTTTTTACGGAGAGCGCGGTAGGTAGCCAGCGAACTATCGGTAGCTGACTCCGATATACTCGCGTTAGTTCAAACAAATCATATGACGTCTTCTTGAATTATGTCAATGGTTGAGATTGACTCGTCGAGTTGGAGCTGAGAGCCGCCTTGTGGCCAAGATGAACAGTTTTTGAACATTTATTTTAATCCACAATATGAATATATTCGTTCTGACACCTTAGGTAAATTGTTACAAGACGATTGGTATTTGGATAGGAAGAATCTAATATTAAATTTGATAATTATTACATAAAATTAAAATATTTAACTTATTATTAAGTTAAATAATGTAATTTTATTATTCAAGAAGCATAAAAGTAAAATGTAAAGTTTCTTAACTAAATTTCTGCATAGTTCCCTAATTTGCCGTTAAAAAAATTGAATACAAATACAGTAGTCAAATATAAACGTATCCACGTGAATAACGAACGTGGCTTATCTTATCCAAATCAATATATTACCTAATCGTCATTTTATAATTACAAAGCTATACCAAGTACCGTGTGGCTTCCGACGATTAAAACAATTTCGGTCGGGTTTTGCTTTACTACTTTTTGTGAGAGGCCAACATGATATCATGTTTCCATAAAATCATCGAAGCGACTATTATTTCACAGTCAGCTTTTGTTTTAAATGATCTTTGGACTACATTGGACTTTCAACCTTTAAAACGATGTATATTAGTGTTCTACTTGCCTAAAGGTACAAAAGATATACGTCAATTCGTCGTATGTTAATAGCATGCCCAGTAGCCTAGGTAATTTGATAAGTTGGATATCGCTCTGCCTCCGCTTGAGTATTCGGTGCGATTAAAATAAAATTTCTTTTGTTTTAATATTTTGTCCGTAACTCTCAGAGGTTTTTATATTAATGTATATGATGAAATCACAAGATATCTTCACTTTCAATCATTTAGTTATTAGTTCTTCGACCTATATGAATTCAAAACACATTTTCTAAATCATTAATACAACAAAAATGTTATACAAAGTAAATTTTATAAAATCCTGTTTTATAATGTCCATGAATTAAAAACAAAAAGGGAGTTTAAGTTCATCTGACTGCAAAATTGTTGTATTTTTGATACAAGTGTGTCCGTTCTTTCTTAATTCTTTCTTTCATTTAAGGATTAAATAAGAAATGCATTAGAGCAAACAAAACCCATCTGGCATAACGGTCTCCCGTAAAAAGTGGAAACAATTTTTTTTTTACTAAATTCAGTAGCGTTACGCACCAACGAATTTGTTGTTTAACTTTTTACCCGTTAATCTAGTTTGTCATATTAACAAAATGTATCAATAAAGAATCGGCTTATTAGAAATAATACAAGGATTTTGTTAAATATCCTTTATATTTAAAATCAAATCGTGATTAATGCATGCAAACGTATAATTCATGACGATGAAAAAAAAAACACGCTAGTCTCAAATAAAGGCAATCAAAGATCTTTACTGGAACCAGTAAAAAAAGTGGAGCAGATCAAAAACCTTCGGTTACCCACCTACTGAGTTCCCATTGCACGTCACACGCTCACGAAATAAAATACCGAGATGATAATATTGTAGGACGCCTTATCGAAGCGTTTATTTTAATTCAATCTGTCAGAAGAGACAAAAAACGAGTTGGCCATAGCTACTGGGCGCATCGGTGCAGCGGGCGCCTCGTGACGTGGCCACATGAGCATACAGAGCCCTGTCACTCAATGAACATTATTTTAGTGCCTACAGAAGTAAAAGTGATTTTGGTTTTTTTAAATTAATCCAAAAACTCGGGCAGTCAGCTGGCAAAAAATAAACTATAAAGAAACAGTTATAAAAAAACTTAAAGAAATTATTTTTTAAATTAATACGGTAAGCAGTACGGAATAATAATATCACCGTCGTTTTTAAGTAAGATTTACATTTAGAACATAATATATAATGTAAATAAAAAATAGAATTCAATTGAGTTTTTTTTTTATATATTTTACATACATGTTTTATTTATCTTTCCAATATTACATTTGTTTAACTAAACTAAACTCTATGGTACTGTATTTAAAAAAAAAAATATTAGAGAAATCACGAATTTACTGATCTTGTGCACTATTTCTAATCTAACATAGCAATATATACAAATTATTTAAAAAAAAAATATAATTTTACCTTAAATGACTATCGGCTGATTATAAAAAGATTGAATATTTTAGATGCTTGCGCATTTATTATACGTAACATGTAAGAGTGAGCTATAATTTGAACACGGCTCCGCGACGGTCCGGAGTCAGGTTACGCGGTGGAGACGCGGTGCGCGCAACCGCGTAATTTCTTAGCCGACGACATACAGGCGGCGTTTTCGTAAAACACTATATAGATGAAAAATGTGGAAACGAAATCTCAATGGAAAGTTATATGAAATATTCCACAAATATAACAATATAGTTGGGCGGGGGAAACTCAATTTATGTGAAGTACAGATTATAAATGCAAAAATCAATTGACATTGGTATAGTTAATCAATTTCTATTAAAACAATATGTGTACGTTCGATAAGTTTCAGTAGGTACTATTCTTTAGAGCTCTGAAACAAACACAGAAAAAAAACAAAACAAAATATTTGTATCCTATTAGTTCATTCCAAAGCATACTGGCGACGATAATAATAACGAAACCTCATCTACCTGCCGATTATTAAATGATAGACCGTATAATTTATGAAATTATCGAAAAATTATTCCAGTAGTCAATGGCCAGTTATGGTGCATTTTTTTTGGAATATACCATCAAAAACATGTACCAAAAAAAGACATCAGAAGCACGCGACACGCGATCCGCTGCTCCTTCAACAAAAAATGATGCATTAATAATAAAATCTCTGTGGGTTCGATCGTTATTAAACAGCTATAAATTATCCTAATAGTTGTAAACAACTTACAACTTTGGAAGCTTAGAGCGAGTAGGTGTTTATAAACTAGTCTCGGTCAATCATTTTTTGCTACTTTAAGTGGCTCACATGATGTATAATTGGATGACTGACCGCTAATAGGGAAATAAATCGATATATTTACCTAATTATAAAGCGATGCTTTAAATACACAAAAAAATAAAACATTCAGTTTTATACTTAATCATTATTGGCAAAGTATTTTTTTAATAAGTACTTAATAATAGATTTTTATTATTTGTTCATACACTCCCAATAAAAGTAAAGTAAGAAAGTATTTTATTATTGAAAATCGTATTTTGAAGGAAACTTACTAATATTGTTATAATAAAATAAATACAAAAATAATGAACTATAATCAGAAAAAAGAACCGTTGCATATACCTCCGTAATTAATATTCCGATTATAAAATCAAATAAAAAAAAATAAGTTTTGTAATGCTCAATATTTATATTAAATTAACAAATAAATATTCATATTTTTAAAATTATTTAAAATTAATAATTTATGCTTCTGCCAGTTTATAATTTTATTATACAGTTTTCAAATCAACTTTTGCCATCTATGGGTGAATTTTATCGTCACGACTAACGACAACCAGCGCCATCTGTGTCGAGTTTCGAGTGTATCTTTCACCAGTATCGGACACTTCAGAGCACTGACATCTGTGATGAGTTATATTTTACTAAAGCGGCAGTTTTTATAAAAATTGCGTTGCTGATTTTGTTAAAACTCAAAATGTATTCAACAGATGGAGCTATTAACTTTTATATAATAATAATATTTAATAATAAAAATTTTATTATTAATCGTTTTGGAAACTACACAAATATTTTAGTCAAGTTATCTATAAACCTAGTGATTAAATAACAAAATTCGTAAAAAGCTGACATTTGGTGCAGATTTCGGTGCACCATTATAAATGAATATGAAAACCATATCGATCATATTATATGTGCTGAAAGTTACTAAAAGTCCAATGTCATCATTTTTATATCATTCATATCAAAAAAATAAATGAGAAAAAGTTATAATTTATACAATCATAGACAAAAATTGGCGTTGTTATTTTTTTTTCAAAAATCACAACTGTTCAGATATGATTCTAAAACTGAAAAAAGCTAGTCTATGTTTGAAGAATATTATGGAACTAGTTATTAAGCATATTATATACAATGATAGGGCATTATGAAAAATAGTTACATATATCGGACCACTTTATAATTTAAATATTGCATATAATCTAGATACCTAGTTCAATTAAAAAAAAAATTTAAACTTATAAAAAGATTTCCGTGATTGTGATATATTGCTATTGAAGTACTACCAACTGACATTAGTTTTGGTATATTTGTTTTTTGTATAATAAGCAATATACGAGTGACCTTGGCTCTACAATGTGATTTGTTGGCTCCTGTCTGTCAACCAGAGCGCCGATCTCCATCTGCCGGTCCACGAGCTTCACATAATCTGTTTAAGCCCCACTCGGGCGTGTAGTATAAAAGGATATAAAACATAATTCATTAAATCATTACTGTACTATACCTAATAAAAATATTTTTTAATTATCCTTTTGATAAAGCTTTTTCCTTTTTTCGCCAAATTTGGACTTCACACAAAGGCTTTCACGTTTGAAGAACCTAATAACGAAACCTCGCTCCATATTATCTACGCTTTTTCGTATTGAGCGTGAAACATTTTAATTTTGTATGTAATATTGTGAGAACAGAAAAGCAATTTCGAGGTTTTTTTGTTGACATTATGCGTAGCGACTTCATATTGCAAATTACTGCTTCCTTGTTTACATGAAGCGCTTAAAATAATATTTGCTTAATACCATAGTTTTGGGCCCACGCCCAAATTGGGTTCAAATTTAAAAAGAAGATTATCTTTCCCTGGGTTTCTATAATTCAATTAATTTTACTTGAAAAAAAATCTTTGAAATAATATGAACATTAAAAAAAAATATTTCTGTCAATTCAAAAATATCACAAAGTTTCACAAAGTTTATTTGTTACCCCTATCAAAGCAACTTTTTGTTTGAACAACTTTTATACGCTGAAATGGTCTGATTTGAGTTCTGCACTGGTCATGGATATGCGGTGGAAAACAATGAAAAAAATACAAATATTTTCTATATTTACTCTCGAATTTCTTTTTTCATTGTTTATATAATTTCACTTTATATTGTTAAATTTATTAACGTGGATATAAGTTGCACAGGACCCTTAATTATCATGTAAAGTAGCTCGCACGGTTACACACCACAACACTGTTTTGTGGGCAATGGTCGGATCTTCCCTAGTTTATAGCTGACTAACTTATGGTTTCCGGTGGTTAATCCTGAAACTTTATGAACTTTACCTCATTCAAAACATTATTGAACTAATGAATATGCATGAAGAGTACCATACGATTCATTTTGGAACATATTTGTATATCTATATAGGCCTTAATTTGATAAAGTGTCTAATGTTGAGCAAATTAACAAATCAGTCAAGAAATTCAGTTTTTGAAATTATTTTATTTTCTCTTGTCAAATTTGTCTATTCATTGCTTTGTAACTCTATAAGTATCAATGCACTTACAATTACTTTATTTTCATTATGTTAATAGATTAGAGCACTAAGAACATATTATTAGGATATTTGGATAGGATAGGATTATTAGGAGGATAAATATGACAAGAGAAAAATCTATGAGATACAAATAACAATTAAAGATGTGAATAACAAACCCGAATTATAAAACCTGTTTATCACTGGACTCAATAATTTACATAACCAATTATTATATTATATTACCATAACTATTAGTTTTATAATAAATAAAAAAATATTCGATGGACAGACAGATTATACTCTATTTTTTGCATATGCATTAAATTTTAGTATATTTAGTGGTGGAAACGAGCGATGATTTTTTTTAAATTAAATACTAGGACTAATTCTACTAATACATTTATAATGACCACGCTTCGTTAATCGATAGTAATCTAAATTATTTCACCACTATAATCGCACCACGATCACTTTTATTAATGTCATCTTTTAGATAACTACGCACCTCGTTTACTGAGAAAGAACCTAGTGTTGAGATAAAACTGAAGTGAAACTAAAAAAAACAACACAAATCAAGAAAGTAATCATTATTTTAGTAAAAATGACGAGGAAGCTATCTATAGCTGATATAAATGAGAATATTCAGAGGTAAATTTTGGATAAGCATCTATTAAAAAACAATAATTGAATTATATTGTAACGTTAATTCTTAGTTCTCAGTTCTTTCTTTGCCATGAAAACAAATAAAAATTAAAAAAAAGCAAAATAAAATAAATAAATAAATCAGCTTCACGCTGTATCCCGCACACAGCAGGGTAGGCAGAGGGAACCTAGTGTTTTTTAGACACTCCGTTCCCCACTTTCTGCCGAATTCTGGAGGCATTGCGTGTTGAGTGGCAGAACTCAACGCCGCGCTTAGCCTCGACACCAGAGCGAAGAAATGGAAATATAAATTTAAGTAAATATTTCATCTCCTCGAGTGGGGATCGAACCCACAACCAGTCGGTTTACAGTCACTCTTTGTGCCACATTTTATTTATATACTATGGAGTAAACGCTAATTGACAGCTCAAAGTGCGGCTGTAATTCTCTAAAGTGCATATATAATACGTATTAAAGATGCAAGGTGATGTTCACAGTTCACACGGCTAGGGGATTAAAAGAAATAACAGATGCAATTGAATTATCACAATTTATTGGACAAAATTTATAGCACAAAAATTGTTAATTTAATTGAGTAAATTTCACTTACTCTAATATTATAATTTGAAATAGAGGAAGTAAATTTTATTATATTAATATATTATATTTGAAAACTACATTATGCTTATTATATTTATCATTCAGATGACTAGTTGAGGTGAACGCGTAAATCAAATATATGTTGAAATAGATACATTAAAATATATTATTTGTTTCTTTCCCAATTATTTTTACTGTGACACAGATAAAATATCTTTATATAGCTAGAGCGATCCAATAAATAATTCAAGACAACCTCAACAAGCCACCCGTATAGAGTAAATGTCAGAAGAGTTAAAAATCGATAAAGACACATTTGGAATGATTAATATACTTGCCAAGTAGATATGTTTGAAGAGCGTACGAAGATTATGAAAATTTCAAAAGTCTATTTAGAAAAATATCTTACTTATGCTAATATAATCATCAGATCATTAGACCTACATAAGACTCAGAAAATTGAATAAATATTTATAATCAATTATAAGCTACGAAACAAGGAACCTTACTTCCTCATCATTACGCCTGTATTTTCGTACTTTTAAGCACCTACCAATCTAAATAATTTATATCAGTTATAGTCATATATAAAAATACATCAATAAGAAATTCTGAAATTTTAGCAATTTTGCTCCCATTCGTTTATTTGAGGATAATCGTATTAATCTGATGAGTACACGTTATACAGAATATACACACAGTACCTTATTTCTGTTGTCATTAATTTCAATTACTTGGCACTGTTTTATTTTTTGTTATATCTTTCGAAACATTCCAGCTTTTAATATCATTTCTATATCAATAGCAAATAAAATTTTAAATGGATATTATAGCAAGATCTAAAATACTATCCATTATTTTGTAAAAGTTTTATAGATATATTAGGCTCTATTAAAATGCTCTAGAAAATACATAATATACATTAAAATTTTCAAGAAATAAATAAAATCTATGCACACATTGACGACGATCTAGATTACTATACTTATTATATATTAATATGATAACGATTATTATGACGAGAAGCCGTCGTGGCGCAGGGGCCGATCCGTGTCCACCCGAGACTTGTGACCGAAATGGACATATCGATACAAAGCTAAAGTCTAGCCCCCACCAATATATTGATCTTTATACTTTACCATGACCATGACATGACATTAACTTGGCAGCATAAATTTCGAGATCAGGAGGTCGAAAGCTGTTATATACTTCCGCACGCGGATGTATGAGAGAAAACATAAGTTCTTGACAACCTCGACATTTCCTGGAGACAGCATGACAGGCACACACTTTCGACTGAAGCAATGGAAATTTTCTGATATTTTTTTTCGTCGAGCTCTCCACCTCCACCATATGAATCAAAGCATTAATGCTTTATATAATGTTTTATACATTCATCAGTTATAATGTAATTAAGATTCATGTAAACTGTATATTTGTAAGTAAATAAATGTACGTTACGCAGGACCAAAGAATCGTCTATAAAAAAGAAAAAAGTACATAATCTTACATTTAAAAAAAAACTTTTATTATTGCATATTTCAAAAGATTACTGAACTATGTATTTTAAAATTATATGTTTAGATATATCTGAATAGAAAAAAAAGCAAACATCATATTAATATAAAATATATATGTATTATATAATATAAGTTATATTAGCAACAATTATTAATTTAAATGTCACTTTCCAAGAGGCCAGCTCGTTTTGGCCTCGAGTAGTCTGTTAATTCTATTTCCTCTATATCTCGTGAGGATCCCGCACGTTCTATTACTGCTCGACCGTTTCTCGTATGTTTTGGGGTTGATTCGTCTATTTTCAACATTTCAATGTCGACTCCCGTTTCGTCTTTATCGACCGCTGTCCTGCTAGGACAACGGTCTAGCTCCTGTCAGGTAGCCTGTAGTTCAGCAAGTACGTGGTCCTCCTCGTGCAAACTCTTCTCTGCCAACCGAAAGCTCTCTAAGAACTCGTTCAGATCGACTAAGCCATCTTTATTTATGTCCATTAATCGGCAAATATCCACCAATTGATCTTGAGTCATTGGATTCGGCATATACTTCCCCAGTAATTGACATGCTTCGGAAAATTCTTCTAATGTTATATAACCTTGAAACAAAACAGTATAATAATATCTGAATCTACCTTGTTGAGTGTTTTTGTCAGCACCACTTTAAATGAAATCACAGTTTTAACTACTCTATAAAATGCTAATACAATTTAAAAAAAATCCCAATAATGAAAAAGTATTTTTTTTTTCAACAAAATTAATAATAAAATGATCGTTGTAATTTAAATCGCTATTTTTCAAGAACATCGCATGCACCCATAAACCTATCAAAGGCAAACCGTTGCATACGCCTCGACGGCGGCAAAGTTCAAAGCTATTGATCTATGCGTAACTGCGTCACACGAAATACAAGTATGGATAAACATCGTGAAATGAAAAAAAAATCTACGTCTAAACTGTTGAGGTATCTTGATTAATTTCTTTAGGTGTGTGTTTAAAATATCTTATCCTACATAGTATTTCCGTATAAGTAGCGCTGACGCTTCCAACCTGTATAAACATTTTAACTCACATAATCACATAATCTGAATCATAAAACGAAGGAAATGTGAGGGTTGTTAAAACCTATGCAGTCACTATGAAATGAAAAAAGTTTGTGTTCAATTATGAAACAACTTTTACCTGAATTATCCTTGTCGAGTATTTTAAATATCGCCTCCAAACTTCTTTTATTTTTATAAAGCGTTTCGACAACGGTTTGAGTGTCGGACTTTCGACCAACTTTCTGTAACGAAAATGGACATTACAATTTTATCTCTGAAACTTTTTTAAAATTATAACAGTAAACTTGATTTGCAGACATATTAATCATAGGTATATTTTATTTATTATATAAAAGTTTTTTAAAATTTATCTTTATTACGTGTAAAACTTTTATTTATATATTTATTGAAATTCTTTTTTTTTCATAATCAATTCAATTTTTTCAGATTTATATATTTTTAAATATTCAATAACGTATATTTTTTAATCAACTTCACAATATATGTCCCATAACAATATCCTGCAGAGGGAACCTAATGTTAAGAGACTCCTTTCTCCATTTTCTGCCGAATTCTAGAACCATTGCGTGCTGAGTGGCAGAACTCCACGCCGCGCTTTGCCTTGACACCAGAGCGAACAAATGGAAATATTAATTTAAATAAATGTTTCATCCCCTCGAGTGGGGATCGAACCCACAACCAATCGGTTTTACGGTCACAATTTGTGCTCCTGCGCCACGACTGGCCTAAATACGTAAAATTTAAATATGACAAATCGCCTAATTAGGCATTTGCCTCAAAGCCAAAGGTCATCCATTGAAGCGGCAAAATTTTCTGACAACCTAAAGTAATTTATCAAATTCAATTGAAAGAACAGATTTAAAGTTTACGATTGGTTGAATTTAACTTTTTGTAATATCACCTTAAAAAATCTTGAAGGTTCGATAAGTAATAAATGATATGATAAGAAAATGTTGTAGTTATTAAATGACTAAAAAAAAAATTAATAGGTTCTTTAATTTTATGTTAAGCTCTTAAAAGTATTTTCCAAAAAAATTGTAAAAAATAGTAACTTACTACCGTTTGGTGTATAGCAATTCCTGTAATTTAAATGACTGTATCAAATCATTTACAAAATGATATCAAAAAGTAAACGTATTGTCTATTTTCCAATTTTTTTACACTAATTCCTTTAAAGAAAATGCAAAAAGGTTTGAAAATATTACATACTCTAATATATGCTCTATTTTTTTGGCGTAAAGTGGGAGCGGAGTGTCTTGACACTAGGCTCTCCCACCCTACCCCGCTACATACGAGATACAGTGTTAAGCTAAAAACCAAAATTGTTTATATGAGACTTACGTTTGCAGTCAAATCAAATGTATCCATATAACGGACGTGGCGGGTCTCAGTGTCAGTCCGCACGAGCTTGTCCTTCAACATTCGCCATGGTAGACCGAGATGAGTAGTTTCTTCCATGGCGTAACACCAGTCGCTTATTGTTATAAACCCTGTAACAATAAGTGTACATAATTATTTAGAAAACGAATAAAAATTTTGAACGTAGCGGGACTCGAACCCGCGCCTCCTGGATAACGACAAGACACTGAATACAGATCTTATGTAAAAAATAAATTAATTTAAATATTTTATTGTTTATTTAAAATGAAGAAAATACTTGCTTTTTAATAAGTCATGTATTAGAAGTCCTTATAATGTTTTTAGATTGAAAATTTGACTCATAAAGACTCTAGCGGCCCTTGCCATTTGTTATAGACAATATTTTTTCTTCAAAATGTAAAACTAGTCAGCAAAAACTAACTAACTATGTTATGAAGTATTATAAGACATCTTTATAATAATTCAAAATTGAATTTAAAAAATGTTTATATAGTAATAATGCGTTTAACATCATAAATTCTTAACGAAAGAAGATTTTCGCTCTATGTTCGTGTTCAATTCGCCATCTTTAAATAAAATGGCGAAAAGAAAATATATTGCCCTAATATCATCCGAATAGTGTTCACAATTTAAAAATTTTTACATATTTTTTATTTTGGAACTTAAATAAAGTTTCAATCATGACGGTTACTGGTACCATTCTCACAATATGACCCTGCTCACATCAATTATTTACAACAATCCATACAACGTAGAAGATGATTATGGATCGCACTGAAATTTGTGCAGAATGACAGCACAAAACAACAGATAAAAAACAAAACAAATATTAAAATATAAAAATAAATAAGCTTTTATCCCTAAATCTTATTTTAATTTGAGTGCCCTATCTTACTTAAAACCGTAGAAATACAAAGAAACATTCTGATTAATGATCAGTCTAATGTCACGTTGAATTCTAAAGATAATAGTGACAAATGATTCCCAATTTCAACCAAAATTTTGTGACAGTAAAAAGAAAATTAAGCTTAAAATAAAATAAAGAAAAGCTTTCGAGCTCGACTACTAAAGGATACTTTCTTTTTGCTTATGTACTTTTAATTTAAAAGATTTTATAAAAACTTCAATATTATTTTATAATATTTACTTAAATTTATTATTATATAATATTTACTTAAATTTATTATTATATAATATTTACTTAAATTTATTATTATATAATATTTACTAAAATTTATATTTCCATTTCTTCGCTCTGGTGTCGAGGCAAAGCGCGGCGTTGAGTTCTGCCACTCAACACGCAATGCCTCCAAAATTCGGCAGAAAGTGGGGAACGGAGTGTCTTAACACTAGGTTCCCTCTGCCTACTCTGTGTGTGCGGGATATAGCGTGAAGCTTATTTAATTTAATCTAATTTAATTTCTATCTTATTAGAGTTATGTTTTAATGTTGTTATTTAAAGTTAAAATTAAAAAATATAGGATGTGGTAGGTGATCAAAATTTTGAAGGAATCTATATTGAGTAATGGTTCCAAAATTGAGACTAACTTAAGGGCTTCTCGATATATTGAGTAGCTGAGACCGCTATAGAAGTATGATATTGCCACTAACAATATTATATAACAAATAATTTAAACAGTATACAATGGAGGGAAGTTAGATTTTAAGAACGTTAAATTTTCTCTGCAAACACTGTAGAATATTATGTAAATTATAAAAGTATTTTTCCAAATAATATTTATAAGTAATATTTCAGTCAATATGATATTTCTTCCTACGCAATCCTTGATTTCTAACTTTCAAATCGCACACAAGTCAACAAACAAAACTGTAACTGAAGAAGAAATACAGGAGAAAAGTTATAAAATTGTATGGCAGTCATAAACTTCACGGCAAAGTTCTTTTAGTATTTTATTGAATGTAAAATTTTTGAATTTCAAAGAAGTTAAATAGAGTTTATGTGAAAGCTAGTATTACAAAATATGTTTACAGTTCAGTGCATTTGAAATATACCTAAGTATAAAACATAACTAAAGATGTTATGCGTGTGACCGTAACTGCGTGCGACAGGTTGGAGATTCGATTTCCACTCGAAGAAATCCAATATTTTACATTTTCATTTCTTCCCTCTATTCTTTCGCTAATAAACGATATTGAGTTCCGCCACTCAATACGCTTCAACGGAAAGTGGGCAGCGGAGTGTCTTAACACTAGCTTACCACCGCTTACAAACTACATGCGATATACAATGTGGAACAGGCAAACAAAATGTAATTACAAACCACTTTGATCCACATCCATGCTCCGAAAAGTGGCTTCCAAAGTTCGGCGTGCCATCACAATATGACTATGTAATTCCCTCATAGCAGATGACTCTACGAGACCAACTCTCTGGCGGAACGTGAGGCGGCGAGTACGTGATACAGCTGCCGTGTATTGGACAAACTGCCTGTCTAGGGAATTGCCGCGTAACTTTAGATAAGCGCCTTTGTTGGAACCGAGTTCGTAATAGTTCGACGCAGAGAATATTGTTATCACCTGAGAAAGGAAAATGTTTACAGCATATTTAAGTATATAACGTCGTTGTTATTATGACAAATAAAATTATCTTGTATGTTCAATGAAAATAATATAAAAATATTACATTTCCGTTATGCAAGATCTCGTAACCGCCGGGCTTGCATTCGTGACTTCTCACCAAAAAGCTCAATTTGTTCTTGCTCAGAAAAGTAGCGGTAACATCGGGTCCAAAGTACGTGCCCGCGCCGCGTAGAGCGTTCGCCACACAACCGCCGGTACTTTGCGGATCCGACCAGAGTATGTCAAAGACCTGAAAAAGAAATAAAACTATTGTACCCAACCAGTGCAGTTTAGGATTTTATTATTAATATATTACCGAGAGGACAACTTTTGCTCTAAAAGTATGAGCGAAAATTTACCTCTACATAAGATATATAGCAGGTAAAGCAGTGAAGGCAGAGGAAACTTAGTGTTAAGATACTCCGTTTCCCACTTTCTGCTGAATTCTGAAGGCATTGCGTGTAAAGTGGCGGAACTCACCGTCGCGCTTTGCCGCGAGACCTGAGCAAAGAAATAAAAATATAAATTTAACTAATTTTTCATTTCCACGAGTGGGGATTGAACCCACAACCAGTCGAGTTTACAGTCAAACTTTGCGCCACTGCCCCACGACTGGCCTTAAACGTACTATTTATATACTTTAACAAAATATTTGAAAAATATAGCGTAAATATACCCTATTCACATTTATAATTATAAGATATTTTGTTTTCTAAATTTCAAAATAGCCTTATTTAATTTTACACTTAATAAATACTTGAAATACTTAAGAAAGATAATCTTCTCAAGTTTATTACTTAACAAATTCTTTAGTAAATTTCATTTATACATTCCAAGTTAATAGCAGCACCTCAAAAATATATTTATACGTCGAAAAGATTAAATTGAAGTACAAAACAGCTATAAAAGCTCTTTATGTTTTTATTGTCTGTTGTATATCACGTAAATCAGTATTTTCATGTAAAAGTTTTTTCTAGTGTAAAGTGCTTTTCCAATGTCAGCTTTTAGTCATGTTTTTGATATTTTTTCATATAAAAAGACCGGTTAAGTGCGAGTCAGAACCACCCGCCGAGGCTTCCGTGCTAATATTAGGATTGTAGGTTAACGGAAAGCACTACTTATTAAAGTTGACAAACTGAAGTTTGCGGGAACGGGCATATGCACTCATTTTGTATGAAATAAACTACAAATACAATCATTTGTGTCTATGAAACATTTACAAATATTAAATTTTCGGGTTCTCCTTTATTTATATTGTGAGTTCTCAAATCGTGTTGAATCTTATAACGGTAGATCGACTGGAATTGCTCTATAGGTATAGGTATTGATTAAAGGGTGATATATAAAAGGATGCATAAATGCTCGTATCTTTCGATTCGATTGATTTAGAAGCTCGATTTTCTCGATTATGATTAAAAAAAACGGATGGACCGACAGACTGAAAACCGATCAATAATATAACCAACGCAAATATTTTTATCTGACATACATCTACGTATGCTTTTGGCCCTACTGGCCTCTATATTGTCACCGGATTATGAGGCCGAGACAGAAGAGCCCCGGTCTTTTTTTATGGAAAAAGACACGGCAAACGAGCGTTCAGGTCACCTGATGGTAAGTGATTACCGCAGCCCACGTGCAACACCAAAGGAGCTACAGGTGCGTTGCCGGCCTTTAAGGTGGGTTGGGCGTCGGAGCCCTTCTTATCGCGGGTTTTAAGTGTCAAGGGTGGTAATGATCCAGTCGAGTCTGCCCATGCGCGTTGCCATTGCTGGCAACGTGACTCTACCACACGTAATTAGTCGCCTCTTACGACACCGCCAGTACCAGGATGATCCTATTCCAGGCCGGGATCACACGGCATACAACAGCCTTGGTTGGCTAAGTAATAAAAATTATAATATACTTAAATTTAACCCGTAGGTCTGTTATCAGCACAATGACAATATTTATATCACAAAAAGTTATTTACTATTCAGATATGAGATATCTACTTTCAAAGTAGTTTTATTTGTTTTGTCATAATGCTGAAGTATTGATTACAATGAAACAAATGTAACTACATTAAAAGTATTATATAACGTTAGTTATATTTGCACTATAACATATTATTTAGATTAATGTTTATATGTATTTTTTTAAGCTTCACGCTATCCCGGATATAGGAGGGTAGGCAGAGGGAACCTGTAAACCAAGTGTTAAGACACTTCGTTCCCTTAAAGAATTTTCCGTTCGACCGCCCTTCTGGAGACGTTGGGTATTAAGCGGGGAGGCGTGACGAGGAAATGAAAATGTTAAATATTTAATTTCCTCGACTGGAAATTGAACCCATTGTCGCGTTTCCAATCGCACGCTTGTTCCTCTGCGCTACGACTGGTCTTAATTTTATTCAAATCAATTAATGTTTATTAAATGTTTGAATTTGGATAAAATGTTTTCTTTTAAAACAAATGCGTCATACATAATATTGGCTATGCAGTCGAATAGTCTACCCTTGTGTGTAGAGAAAATAGCGCACCTTTATTGAACGACACCTCGTGCTGCATTAATTTACCTAGTTATCCAACTAAACATCAGCAACAGCACGTACTACCCCAGCTCTGTGGTTAATTTAGGATGTACATTAATTATCTTTATTGTACTTTTGTTCACGGGTTCAAACTCCACTCAATATAGAAAGCGGTGATTAAAACAAATTTTCATTGTGTTAGTATCGCGAAGATATCAGGGTAGGCAGAAGGAACCTAGTGTTAAGAAACTCCGTTTTCTACTTTTCGCCAAATTTTTCGAGACACTGCCAGAGTGAAGAAATTATAATATTAATTAATAATAAATCTATTTGTCGAGTAGGGATCGAGCCCACCCGTTGTGTCCCTGCGCCACGACGGCCTCAACAGTATCATTAGATTATATTAATTTTAAATAAAATCAATAAATCAGCTTCACGCTGTATCCCGCACACAGCAGGGTAGGCAGAGGGAACCTAGTGTTAAGACACTCCATTCCCCACTTTCTGCCGAATTCTGGAGGCATTGCGTGTTGAGCACCGCGAACGCCGCGCTTAGCCTCGACACCAGAGCGAAGAAATGGGAATATAAATTTAAGTAAATATTTCATCTCTTTCGAGTGGGAATCGAACCCACAACCAGTCGGTTTTACAGTCACACTTCATGCCACTGCGCCACGACTGGCCTCATTAATTAAACGTGCATAAAATTGTCCTTAGACAACAATATGTTTTAATAAAACAAATATTTTAAATGACTATAATAATTTAAACAAAAACTTTTATGATTAACTAGCAACACTGAATGCTCTCGTAGTCTGCATTTCGTTAATAACTAAAACAAAAGCGCTCTCAGTGGCTTGTGTAAAACCAGCTGAATTCTGAAACGCACGTGTTTTCATTCGACAACGACTTTTTTTCAGAGGTAGAGCGAAATGTACGTAGAAAAGAAGCTTTTTCCCTTTTTATACTGTCTGTATTTTCTAGTTAATGTTTTAAAGCAACTTTTAACTTTGGAGACCAGTCGTGATACAAGTATGAAACTGTCAACGCTACTGTGGCTTCGATTTCCACTCGAAGAAATGCATAATTTATTTAAATTTATTTTATTTATTTTCATTTCTTCGCTTTAAGGCCGAGGCATGGCGCGACGTTTAGTTACCCGAGATATTTTCTACAGTTTATTATAATTTGTGACATCAATTTTCAGATGAAAAGGGGTATGAATTAAGGTCGTACTATAACAAGCTTAAGAAATCAAAACTTTATTACTACTTCGACCCAGATATACTAATATATCACGCTTAGAGTCATAACATTTTATGATATCATCAGTTTTGGGTAAATCCATTCTCTTGTTAGTGTTAATATACTAAATGATAGTGTCATAATGTGTTCTGGTTTTGTTTATATCTATATTATATTATATGAGGCCAGTCCTAGCGCAGGGGCACAAAGTTTGACTGCAAAACCGACTGGTTATGGGTTCGATCCCCACACGAGGAGATGAAATATTTACTTAAATTTATATTCCCATTTCTTCGCTAAACAAGTGGGTAACGGAGTGTCTTAACACTAGGTTCCTACCCTGCTGTATGCGGGATACAGCGTGAAGCTGATTTTTTTTTATATTATATTATTAAAAATGATCTATTTATAGTAATTAATAATTATTTTATTTAAAATTATATTACATATCACAACATTTTAAAAGCTAGTGTAGTATTTTTTGTCTTGTCTCTCTTATTTCATTAAAAGGTACAGCCCTATACTTTACATATTAATAACTTAACCCAAAATAAACTTAATAATAATCTAATCGCCAAAATAACCACGTGCTTACAGCGAACGACAAATAGTACAAGAATCCCTCAGAGGACAGAACTTCGTAAGCAGTTATGGAACAGTTCATCGAGTCGCACTCAGGGGTCCGGTCTGATAAAGTAATATTTCTCAACGATGATACTTTCGGATTTTGTGCCGAGGGCAAAGAAATATGATGAGAGAGCGACAATAACTCAATAAAACCGTACATTTGGCAAACGAAATGTAAGCTTCGTGAATCTTTTATTATAAGTCGAAACCATTTGTTTTTTCTATACTAACACAAAATATAAGTATATCTTTATTATACTTCACATTATATTAAGTTTTTGATTTTACTTGTTTTTTTTTTGCGAGATGGCTACCTCTACTCGCCAAGGCAGATCAAGGAAACAGTACTCAAATATGTACCAAACTCATCCGGGATTTCTTACTGTAAGTATGTGTTGCGATAGTAGTAGATTCTATGGTAAACAAAGTGCATGTTTTTTTAGCTTCACGCACATAGCACGATAGGCAGAGGGAACCTAGTGTTAGGACACTCCATGCCCCTTTAAGACACGTTCGATCCCCACTTTCCTTGCTTATAATTATCCTTAATTGTCAGCCTAGTTTAAGTACCACTCAATACGCAATATCTCCAAAATTTCGGCGGAAAGTGGGGGACCCAGTATCTTAACAATAGGTTCCCTCTGCCTCTGTATGCGGGATACAGCGTGAAGATGATTTTCATAATATATTGTTAGCACTACAGGATGTTTCGTTTAAATATCATTTTCTAATTATACGTGATACGGGTTAATTGTACGTGATAAAGAACGTACAATAAGCCAATCGTTACACGATTTAAAAGTAATGAAATATATTAAAATATCGATATATCATTTCGTATGTAGTACAACGTAAAGTTAATTGGGGCCGTCCGTATGAAAGTGGGCGAATCCATATAAAATGTAAAATGATATTTATTTTTATATGATAATATTTAGTCAGATCAGAGAGAGGTCAGAGGTAAGCTTTTCCTTTTCTCAAGAAAGTAGAGAAGTTAAAGAGAATATAATGTAAAGACATTCCCTCCTAAAATATATATATTTTTTGTTTCATAATTTTTTTCCAGGTTTTATGGAAATGATGAAGATTTTCATTTTGATCACGTGTTGATTAATTACTTCTTAATATTGATATTGGGTATTGAACATGCTAAACGCTTGTTGTCAAAGCGAGCAAAAGTTCTTAGGAAAGGTTTTTCGCCTTTGATAAACAAGCCAGAGCTATTTTACATACCAATATTCCCCAAGCGTGATACGAACCTACAAACATCTTGTATAAGACAAACAGCGTCCCTGCCAGTCAAAATAGATAATTTTAAATTTATATACGCATATATAAAAGAATATGCATAATTTTAAAAATAATATTATGAGTTTAGCCACTTTATGCAATGACATAATCACACTTTTATAACAAACTCTGTTCCATCATAACACCCTACGGTATTATATACGTGACACGAGAAGCCAAACTAACATTGTAGTTTTCTGGCTTCAACTCCCACGTACTCAGATTGTAGCTTTAAAATGTATAAAAGTAAGGGAAAATAATGTTATTTAAACATTTTAAACAGACGCTCTATTTTCTGTCTTATACCAAAAAATATTTACGAGCACAATGTATTTAGTTGCTTATTCATACTATATTAATCTGCTTCACGCTGTGTTCCCCACACAGCAGGGTAGGCAGAGGGAACCTAATGTTGAGACCATCACTTTCCGCGGTAGTCTAGAATTTTTTATTGCTCCTTGAGTTGTAGCCCAGCGCCGCGCCTTTTATATCATATCCTACAAATTTAAATAAATATTTCATTTCCTCGAATGGGAATGAACCCACAACGAGTCGCGTTTTAAGACACTCCCATATAAGCTTACACGAAATCGTAAGTTGTGCAAAGCCTCAACTGATTACTAAATAAAGTGGTAATGAAGCTTTTCTTTTAGTTCATTACTGAAACGTATTAGTTTCGCTACTGCGAAATCTACTTATCGACAAGATTACGCCAACAAAGTACCTAATTACTTTCTGATAAAATACGGAACACGTATCTTATATTCTATGTGTATATTTACAAGTCATTTTTTTTTTCTTTTTTTTTATCTTCACACTGTAATCCGGTCATAGCAGGGTATGCAGAGAGAATCTGGGAACCTAGTATTGACACTTCCGTCTCCACTTTCCGCTGAATTCTGGAGACATTGAGTGTTGAGTACCGGAACTCAAATCATTATATATTTCATTTCCTCGTGTGAGAATCAAACCTTGCGCCACGATTATATTATTAAATATTTTATGTTATCTTTCTATTTTTAACAATCACTGGAACCTTAAGAAAATAATTACAACAAATAGTTGACTATATATTATTATTAGCTGTAAAAGAGTACAACACAAACTCTTTATTAAAATAGTCTATACTGCATTGCAGTGTCATCTACCCTCAAGATGACCCTGAAACGATTTGAAAATGTTTTACTTTACATTGGAATAACGTTCCAACACAATACCTACTTACTGGTAAAGTGGGAGGGAAAACGAACAATATACAATACACATGACTCTTCTAAAAAACAATATGAGATGTAATGACAATGCCTAACTGTTCCATATTATATTCATATATAAAGACGTGGATAGATATTATATTTTACCTAAGCTTCGAAATGAGTTTCATCATGTATCCCGCACACAGCAGCGTAGGCTGATAAAACCTAGTGTTAAGACACTCCGTTTATCATTTTACAGTTCTGGACGCATTACGTCTTGAGCTTGACAACACCAGAGCAAAGAAATGAAAATATAAATTTAAATATTTTTATGTTAAATTTCCTCGAGTTGACATCGAACCCCCAACCAGTCGCGTTTACAGTCCCACATTTGAGCCTTAAGCTTTGTTTTGGCTATGTACATAGAAATTAACTAGAGCTATTTTGTTTAACAAGAAAACTATTAAACTCGTGAGACGCTTTTACAAGTTGCACGGAATCTAATTAGACGGTGACCCGATAGTAAACCGAGGGTAACACGATAAGCGCAGGATCCACCGGATGATTACTGCGATCGTTAGAATGTTCTGGTTCAGTTTAATTATTAGCAGCTTATATAAAACTCGGTTAAAAATGTATTCTTATTAACTTTAGGAAAGTAGTAGCCGTTGAAAATAGCAAACAAACGGGAAAGCACTTAAAACGCATCAAAAAGAAACTAAACGAATGACGCATAAAATTCAAAAATCTTTAGACAAGGTGTCAATGTCAATCAGCTGTCACATCTGTCATTTAAAATATGATTGATTTTAATCGATTCAAAATGGATTTCTTTTTTTTTTGTTTCTAAATAAGTGCTTTAAAATACTAAGACCCAATTAAAATGAACAAATATTTTTATTGTAATGGATTACTTATATCGTTTAAGTATTTAAAATTATTTTTCACATTTTTCTCCGCTCACAGATTGATAATGGAGCTGATTTTTAGTATTAACTATTTAATTTATATTTGGGCCTACAATTTTTCGTCTCCCTTTAAAACATTTGTCGCCAGTCCAATAATATTTAAAAAAAAAACGATCAAATGTTTTATACCAACTTTGGAAAAAAAACCACTCGGCCTCAATATAACATAAATCAAAATATGACACGGTTATAAGGCACAATAAGATCGATCGATGAGAAAGCGAATAAATAATTGATACTCACCTGCTTCCACTCCACCTTGTCAATTACTTCTGCGGGATTCGCGCTCTCGTTCATCGGTGGCCGCAAAAGGGAGACGTACTGCAAAGATAATGCTATTTATAATTGCCACTTCTCCTATAAAATATTCATGTTGCTTTTTATATTTTAAAACATATATTTTTACTTATTTAGAAAACGTATAAAAAATTTAACTAAGCGGGACTCGAACCCGCGCCTCCTGGAAACCGACCAGGTCCAACCAGTCCCGCTACGTCCAAAATGTATATACGTTTTCTAAATAAGTATTTTTCTTCCCTAAGTGTGGAATAAAACTTTAAAAATGTTAAAAACATATATTTTTGGTTTTAATTTCACTTGTATATATGTAGAAAAATATGATTTTCTTTTTTATACCAATGAGCTGGATTATATGTATAATAGCTGATATTGTATTAATATTACAATATATTTGTTTAGTGTCATCCATCTTTTGTGTCGTTAACAAACTTCCTATTGAAAGATAATATTGTAGCTTCAGAGAAAAATATCAGAGCTACTAATTTTGTTTTTATCCTACATTATGTTTTATATATTTACATCACGCAATGCCTCCAGAATTCGGCAGAAAGTGGGGAACGGAGTATCTCAACACTAGGTTCCCTCTGATTACCCTGCTATGTGCGGGATACAGCCTGAAGCTATAAAAAAAATCTCAACTATTAATTAGAAAAATAGTCACTCTTATTTGAAACGGATTTAATAATAATATTTTTTTCTATTAATACTTGTATTAATAACATTATTATTATATAGTTGCTTGTACTTGTATTATTGATACCAGTATTACAATAACTACATTCTTAACAACTAGCCGTTTCCGAAATATCCGCATTAAAATTAACTACAGTAAGACGATTGTCCGAAATTAATATTAATTTCAATTTAAAATCTCTTATACCTATAACAAATTTGGGCTTGTAGTAATTTTACTCTTAATATTAATGGATCTTTGGTTATACTTAAATATCAGAACCGTTCCAAACGTGTGCAAGAGCCAAGGAAAATATATTTATTTATAATAATTAATAATAAATTAATCTATGATCTTCAAAGCTGGCGGCAGTGGTACACACATAGTTTTGCAATCGATAAATAAAAAAATATAAATTAATTTAGCTTCACGGTAATTACAAAAAATTATAATTTCTTGTAAAATCTTATGTTACATAAATCAAAACATACCTTGTCCCTTTCTAGGCTTCTCACCATATCCAAGTCCGTGGTGTCAGATATACCGCCGTGGACGACAAACACACGATTATTAATAATGGTGCCCAGAGGAAGCCAGCGGTATACATTTTCTATCAGCTTCAACAAGCGTTCAGCGTTGTGCTATATAATATTAAACGTATTAGTTTTATTATTTATATAAAGCAGTGACTGTATACAGTGGATTCGAACCCCATTCTGGGTCAAGAACTTTTTCATTTCCCCTCTCTAGTAAAATAAGTGCTTCTTTGGGTTACTCGTCAATCTAAATTAAATGCAAATTCAAATGCAAGTGGATAGCAGAGAACGGAGTGTCTTGACACTGAGTTTGGAAAAATGTCAAAATATGCATTGCGTTGGCATTATACACGAAAAGTTATTCTTAATATAAAAATTTTCTTTGCTAAAAGCTGTCCCTCAACGAGGGTGACAATCATTAAAGCGATTTCCATTTGGCTGACAGCTAACCTACATAATGATATGAAAAAATCATGTGTAACCCACGCTGGTTACATTGTGGATAATAGATATATGTATACCTTTATCCATACGAGTATAATTTTTATGCAAATTCAGTTGTTATCTTGTCACCAGAGCGTGGAAATGAAAATATTAAAAAATTCATTCGAATGCCAGCGGAATCGAACCCACACTCCCCGTCGCTTTTCCAGTCAAGACAGTTCCAGTCAGTACGCCACGAAGGTAACGTACCTTTTTTTTTAAATTTATATAAGCTTCACTTTAAGTTTTAAGCTTTTCATTTATAGCAGGATAACTATTAATATTGAAGTTATGTTATTTATTTAGATTAAAAATCTGGCTGTTACATTGTTATAAAAAAATTAAAAGGCACGATAACGTTTTGAAAAATTAACGAATTAGCATTATATAATAATGTAGAACAGAGTACCCTTATTGTACCTTTCCATTTGTTTTGTGTCGTTAAAAACTTCTAAAAGCCTCCCGAGAGCTATCCCGCACCATACTAAACTATGTATGTTAGCTATGACCTTCAAATGTTACGTCTCTAAAGGATTTCGTCGCAGAACTTTGAAATTCTTGTTTATGTATTTTTTTTTAAAAGTACTTTTTCTTGATTAAACCCTAACGTATATAATATATTGGTTTACATATAATATATTTCTCTCCAAATTTATATTTTAACGCACGAAATTCACAATTTACAGTTCAAATTCATATTTTTACCTTAATTTAATTCGCCATTTCAAGCTTCAAATTGATACTATTCAACTTATTAGAAATTCTCATTTTTAGTTTTACTAATTGACTTATTCAAAAATTGGAGGACGAAGTGTCTTAACGCTAGGTTCCCTCTGTCTTCTCGGTTATATGCGGGATAATGAGTACAGCTAAACAAAACGTTCTCTTTTTTCTTCCCACTACATCGCTCAAAAGATAATAATAATATTTTCTTTTTAAGTAATCCTAAAAAAAATCATCAAAATTAGTTTTTGAGTAGCATACCTAGATAGATAAAATATTTTTATTCCCAAAATTACTTTTAAAATTAGCAGTTTAAAATTGGCAGTCACAATCATTAATTTAGCAAATATTTTTTGCAATAATATGCTTTAAATATATTAGAAATTTAGCTTCACGCTATGTCCCTGGCGGGGTAGCCAGTAAAATATATTAGAATGTGAATTTGGTCGTTAATATTTTAATTTCAAATGAAAATTTAAATTATTATAATTTAGATGAGTGTAAAGTTCAAAATTGTGGTTTTGATGTGTAAGGATGAACGCTTGAAGATCTGAAGGAGTTTATTCAGCTTCATGGTGTATCCTGCATGTAGCGGGGTAGGCAGAGAGAACTTGTGCTAAGCCAGTGTTAAGACACCCCACTCCCCACTTTCCACCGAATTCGAGAAGGCATTGCATGTTGAACGTTGCAAGCGGAAATCAACACCGCGCTCTGCCACGACACCAGAACGAAGAAATGAAAATATAAATTTAACTGAATATTTCATTATCTCTGACTGGTCTCATCTAACCTTTATTAATTTATACACACGCATTTTTTATCAATTGTCAGTGATTTCATCCTCGAGTCCACAACATACTCGTACAGTTTATTATACTAAATATACTATCCAATACACAACATACATTTTTAATTTATTAGAGCTATATAGATATTTTTTCGGAAAACAAAATAAAATAACATATTTACTTTTTAGTTAGCCCTTTTAACTTTTTAGTTTATGAAAACGACACTCACCCTGTATTTTTGATGTACTTCACGTATAAAGCCATATCTGTGAAATTAAAAGAAAAACACGAATTATTTAGCTTTAATCACACATAAAAAATACGCATTTGCGTCAAAATTTTCTTACATGAGTATGAGTATTCCGGAATTTACATTTGATTCGGGACCAATTTTGTACTGAACCGTAAAATAAAAGTCACATCAAAGCCCTTCATTCCACTTTGAACTAGTTTTTTTTCCTAATGGCAAAATATTAAACGTAAATCATGAATAGTACGCTTAGATTTTATTTTTATTTAAAACAATAAAATTCGAACAAATCTTATATAAGTAAATATATAAAGGTCGTCGTGGTGCAGTGTCACAGTGTGTGACAGTAAATGCGATAGTTGTGGGTTCGATTTTCACTCGGGAAAATGAAATATTTAATATTTTCATTGAACTTTACCAGAACAAATGATCTGTAAACAACGCAAAGCGTGGCATTGAGTTTAAAAATTGATTGATTGACTGGAGAATCTTGGGAGCGGACTGTCTTAACATTATTTTCACTCGGCCTATATGCGGGATACAGCGTGAAGCTAAAATAAAAGAAAATAAAACATGACTTTTAATACCTCGAGTTCATAATAAGATCTTCGTGGTTGCCCCGATTTAAATAAACTCCTCCCGGGAAAGCCAGCATGCAGGACAGTAATAGCAAAAACACCTCCAAGCCTTTCTTGCCGCGATCAACGAAGTCTCCGTTGAATATGTATGGATTCTCGGGCGACGGTAACCCATTCTGTATGGAACGAAAATTTCAATGTATTAAAATAACCGTCGTGGAAATGAAGATAAACACCAAAGTCCGGTTAAACCTTGTTTAAAACTCTGAAAATGTTATTATAAACTCGACTACAATTAATCCTTATGAAGTCCCCCTTTGTTATAAATATCGCTACGCCTGGCTGGTTTAAGCAAAAACGATGTACGGGACGCGATATGAGTGATGATCGTGTCCGATTCCAAACGCGTGTGACGTACAGAGATACATACAAACATACAAAGATTAAAAACCAATTAACGCGATTGGTTTCTATTATATGTATTACTAATTTAATATTAGCAGTTAGATTTAAATGTATAACTTTGCTGACCGCGACCGTGTTGAGGCTGTCGTGGCGCAGTGGCACAGGCGTGGGTATGTAAACGCGACGGTGGAGTTCGATTTTCACTTTGGGGATTTATTTTAAAATATTTCTCTCTATCCATTTACCCAGATCGATCTGCCCAGCAGATATAATATAAATTTATTTATATCTTAATTGAAACTTGACTTAACTTTAGGGAATGAAGAAATAAAAATATTAATAAATATAATAATAATTAATATTTTATTTATTATCTTTGGTAACATGCCAAAGCAAATAAATAATGTGATATTGAGTTCCGACAGTCAACAGGTCTCGAAAATTTGGCGGAAAGTAGGGATCACGAGGTTCCCTCTGCCTACCCTGTTATATACGGGTTAAAGCGTGAAGCTGAAAGAAAAAAAAACAATCTTACTGAATTTAGGTAGTATACATTTTCAAGTACTACAGATAATTGTTTGCATAAATGTTCTCCCGAACATTACTAATCTAGTAGAGATATAATCCATATTCTCTTTTCTGCTATTCTCATTCTTCAGCCGAATATACATAGATAATATAAATTGTGGTAATCGATTAAAATACTGAATTTTACGATTGACTATCGAAATAAATATAAGATTTGCAACATCCCAAGAAATCGACGTCAATGTTCAAACGTTTACAACATTATAATAATATTCCAATAACAACTTTTAATTTTTATAAGACAAAGCGAACAATCAACGTTAATTCTCGAATCCTCACAAATGCAGGTTGACCGTGACGGAGGCTATTTACGCAATGCGTGCTCGAATCGATACAAGGTTACGCAATCGCTATCCTCCATCAGATTTATGTTATCCTGTCGAACAGGAGAAATGTTACCCGGATTATCCGATTCGCCTTTTTATATCGTTTTGGCGTTTTGAGCGTGGTGATCATATTTCTGCTTTATTCTATTTTTTATAAGGTTTCGATTTTTCGAATAACGAATGAAATGCAGTTAGGATGAGTTTAATTGGACGGTACGGTTGTAGGTTCAAATATAAGTTAAGGAAAAAAATATTTATAAATTGTCAAAGGTTGCCCGACTGCAGCATAGGGTTTTTAAGGTGAAAATCATTTAAAACAGATAAAAGAAATCGGACTCGCCTTCCGAGGGCGATATAAAAAAATTATATAATATGTTTTGTAATATATACCAAACCCTTACTAGTTACCAAATTTTGCCCCCCATTTAAGGCTAAGCAAAAATGTATATTTTTCAGTTTTTTTCCTGAACTAGTACTACCTGTAGATACCAGCTACCAAATTTCATTATTCTAGGTTAACGGGAAGTACCCTATTAGTTTTGATTCCCTTCATAGTGTCGAAATACTCATTTTGCGATATAAACGGCCATATCTTTTTTTAAGTAAATGTAAAAATATGTTTTTCGTTACGAAATCAAGTGACTCTTTAAGTTACGAACTCAACGGCACTCTTTTAAATAGCATTATAAATACCGCCGAAGAAATATCGTTATAAATTTAAATAAATATTTCATTTCCTCGAGTGGGGATCGAACCCATAACCTCTTAAGTGACCTTATATTTTTCCTTAAAAGGTACGGAACCCTAAAAACATAATAACGTTTAATAAAAATATACGTAAAGCAAGACAATAAAAAGAAAAAGACATTAAAGAGGAAAAACCATAAAGCATTAAAAGTCAAAACGACACCCTGTATCACATTCATATTCTATTAATTGAAAACGAACACGGGTATACGATAGAAACAGTTCGTTTGACGCCGGAGGAGGAATTGCTTCAATTAAGTCATTCGAATAAGCCCCTGTGCTTAACGTTCATTAAAAGTGACGGAAAAGGCAATAGAAAAACAATATCGTCAATAGAAACGAGGTCGTCCAGCGTAACTGGAGGTCTATCAATCAAACGTAAGTTAGCAGCCAGCACAAATTGGATGACGCGTGCGCCGCTCCCTAATTGTTGACATAACGCGACTTATCGTCGTCTTGACGTCAAACCACAGATTATATAGTAGGGACTCGTGCTGGTTCCTTCTTTTTTAAAGAAAGAAGTAAGAAGGGCCAAAGTTAGGAACATTGGTATTACATATTTGTATATAGGCATAACCGATTTACTATTTTTAAAAATCGTAGATGTTGATGATGCATATTCAATTACTTTCGCAGAATTATAAAATTATAAAAAAAAAATTAGCTTCACGCTATATCCCGCACACAGCAGGGTAGGCAGAGAGAACCTAGTGTTAAGACACTGTGTTCCCCACTTTCTGCCGAATTTTGGAGGCATTGCGTGTTGAGTGGCAGAACTCAACGCCGCGCTTTTCCTCGACACCAGAGCGAAGAAATGAAAATAAAAATTTAAGTAAATATTTCATTTCCTCGAGTGGGGATCGAACCCACAACCAGTCGGTTTTACGAACACACTTTGTACCACTGCGCCACGACTGGCCTCAAAATTATATAAAATATATTTTTAATAACTGCGTAACAATTTATATAATTTGACTTTAATTGACAATGTTAAATCAGCCATTTCATATTAAAAAAAATAGCCACTAATAGACTAAAAACGCTTTATTTAACACAATTTCAATTCACATTACAATGTCAACGTGTTTGTTACTTATGTGCCAACAATGACGAACTAAATGGTTTCACACTGATTACAAAATATCAAAAAATATAAATAAATTATTCAAGTTATAATAAGGTTAAAAAGATACTTATAATTCGTTTAACAAAATAATTTCAACGACAATGCTGCTGATTTGAATTTTAAATATTTATTATTTGATATGATAAAGAGGGTTAAAGACATTTTTCTCGTTTCGAGGTCGAACTGTCTCGTCCTTAACTCTTCTTTCACGACGCTGAGACGCTATTTCCCGTAAAATTCATAACTCATTACCCCATTGAAACTGGTATCTGGATCTGTGCCAAGCACTGAAACACATATGTATCAAGAGGTCTATTATTGCCGTACTTTGCTCTAGACGATTTTGAACAAAATGTAAGGTCAACTTCCCTAAAATATAGTAAATTAGTGTATAAATTACACTCTATCTACTACAAAATTAATAAAGAATTTAAATTTACTATAATTTTCGGACAGGGATGCGATGACTTATGTGTATAATATAGTTTACAAAATTAAATATATACGTACAACATCGTGATGGAGATTGGAAATCTAAGAATGTCTGACACTCCGTTACCCACTTTCTGATTTCGAGAATTTTCAAGATATTATTTTAACCTCGTTGTCTCGTACATTTTTTAATTATTAGGGAATTATATTAAAATTATTTTAATTTTATCGCTCTGGTAATAAAGCACGGCATTGAGTTTCGCCACGTAGCACGCAGTACCTCGAAAACTGGTGAAAATTTTTTTTAGCACTGTGCTTTCAAATTTGCTTTGCCTATAGCATAATATAGAAGGATTATTATGGAAGGATGTATCAAAAGAAGCAGAAAATAAAAAACAATCCTTCAATGCATATCCGTGACAGCCAAAAATATTTGTCACTATTTTTGAGTACAACTCGAAATACAAAAGAATAAAGTACCCCAATCTGAATACAACCGGCAAATCAATACGTGTTCGCAAATTTCTATTACATATTATATATGTATGTAGGTCTGTGTACCGAGGCAATTGAATGAATTCAGACCTCATTTGGCTCGGCAAAGGTAAACGGGTCTTTGTTTTGCGAGATAGTGAAATTAAGATATAAACTAGCGTGAATAGGGTTGGAATTTGAAAATAAATCGTTATAAGTACAATTAAACTTTACCTTTTTACCTTTTATCCTGAGGCCAGTCGTAGGCCAGGCGTAAAATTGACTGGTCGTGGGTGCGATCACTACTCGAGGAAATGAAAAATTTGCATTTATATTTTCAGTTCCTCGCTCTGGTGCTCGACACCAAGGGGCGGCGTTGAGTTACGCCACTCAACACGCAATGACTCCAGAATTCGGTGGCTTTATCTCTAACTAGATAAGTAGGTATATACATTTTGTGGAAATGTTAATTTATACCCTTCTAACAAAAAGGACTAAATTATTACGTAACTTTTCCTCTTGGCTAACTTTGTTCCTGAAAACCTTTTCTGTTTTATGTAGCACATAAAAAGATATAGATTTATTGTAAAAATCAGTAATATGAACTTTTGATAAAGATATATCATCTTTTAGTATCTGTTAAATAAAAAATAATATAAAAGCACAAAATCTATCATAAAAAAAGGTATTGACTAAGGATTCGTTGCGCAGTGCAGCACAAGGGTGTGACTGTAAACGCGACTAGTTGCGGGTTCGATCCCCACTCAACACGCAATACTTCCGGAATGAGGTGGAAGATGGGAAAAAGAGTGACTTAACACTATATTCCCTCTGCCTACTCTTCTATATTTGGGATACAGCGTAAAACTTATTTTTTTATTGATGATCGAAAAGGCCTGTTTTAACTATACCATTTACCATCTCTAAAACAGAATCAAATATAATAAATCAGTCTTACCTTATGGAAAATTACAAGTAAGTCATCCAATTTTCCGTGTAAATCTCCACAAATTGTAATTTGACTTGAAATGGACGTAGTGGCCACGTTGATGTTAGGTAGCCTCTTCAACATCTGAGATGCCTCCTTCAAAATCTGCGCCACTTGTTTCGGGTGTAAGCGGTGCTAAAATAAATTGTTATTTTATTTGTGTTATTGTATTTACGAAAAACAAAATAATTTAAAAATCAAATCAGCTTCACGCTGTATCCCGCACACAGCAGGGTAGGCAGAGGGAACCTAGTGTTTTTTTTTTTTTTAGACACTCCGTTCCCCACTTTCTGCCGAATTCTGAAGGCATTGCGTGTTGAGTGGCAGAACTCAACGTCGCGCTTAGCCTTGACACCAGAGCGAAGAAATGGAAATATAAATTTAAGAAAATATTTCACCTTGTGCCGCTGCGCCACGACTGGCCTCAAAATAATTTACATTAAAATTAATTTTTAAAAAATTTTTGCTTGCTCAGATTATGTGTTTTAAAAAATCAATAGTCTTTTCATGCCGTCGCCTATCACACAGGGGCTTAAATGTGCGACTGTAAACGAGATGGTTGTGGGTTCGATACTTGGCGAATTAAATATTTAATATTATAATTTTGTCGCTCCGGTAACAGGGCAAAGCGCGGCGTTGAGTTACATAACTCCAATGCCTCAATAATTCGGCGAAAAGTTATGAACGCAGGATCCTAATGGGCAACGAAGGATCCCAGGTTCTCGCTGCCTATCAAAAAATATTTAAAATTGAAAAAAAAACAATATTTTTCAATTCTTCAAAGTCACAATGTGACTGACAGTAATCAAATTTCATGTACAGTGGCATGTTTAGTCTACCGTTTCGTAACGCCACCATTATTTAATTTGGATAAAATAAGATATTAATGTACTTTTTTTTTAATTCACGCTGTATCCCGAACATAGTGAGGTAAACAAACGGAACCTAGTGTTAAGATATTTCGTTCCCTGCTTTCTGCCCAATTTTCGATGATGCGTGATGAGTACTGGAAGTCAACGTCTCAAACAACCAAATAAAAATATTAAGAAGTAACAATTATTTTCCCTAAGTGGGTATCGAATCCACAACCGTTGCAATTACATGTACAAATAAAAGATTTTCTCATATAATGTGTGACTTTAAAGTAAATACCTATATGAATCACAATAACCTATTCTTGGACTAATTAAAAGATTAACTTTGTATAAGGCTTTAAAATTATATGACGACCGTTTTGTTATAAACATATTTTTTAAAACTTGTGTACATAAACTGCTTGATATGTTTATAACGCTATAATCTTTTAAATTACTGAAAACGAGTAATGGAATGTATTCACTTGTAGCGTTATATATTATTTTTATCGTAATTATTCAACTTGAGGCCAGTCGTGGCGCAACGGCACGAAGTGTGACTGTAAAATCAAATGGTTGTGGGTTCGATACCTACTCGAAGAGATAAAATATTTACTTAAATTTATATTTCCATGTCTACGCTCTGGTGTCGAGGCAAAGCGCGGTGTTGAGTTCTGCCACTCGACACGCAATACCTCCAGAATTCGGCAGAAAGTGGGTAACGGAGCGTCTTAGCACTAGGTTCCCTCTGCCTACCCTGCTGTTTGCGGGATACAGCGTGAAGCTGATTTAATTATTTTAATTTTATTTATTCAACTTACTTTCTTCTTTCTAAATGCCTCGATAAGTAGATCAATGTCCTTTCTTTGCAAAGGAAATTCGAGATCAGGTCCACGGGAATGTTTCGGTGGCGCTGTCTCGTCCACGCCGCCACCCTCGTCAGATTCTTCAGAGAAGACTTGTTCGGCTAAAAATATGTTTAGCATTTTAATGTCATATGATTCATATGTTTGTTGTAGTTTTGCGGAGAAACGAAAAAAAATTAAGTAGAAGGACGTTTATTTAGATTTTAGGACCAACATGTGATAAAAGAGGCCAGTCGAGGAAATGAACATTTTAATATTTTGATCTTCTCTCTCTGATAACTAGGTGAAGTTCAGCGTTGAGGCACTGTGCCTCCAGAATTCGGCAGAAAATAAGGAACAGAAACGTCTTAATGCGAATGGAGTATCGTTACACTAGGTTCCCAAATTCCCTCTGCCTACCCAGCTTTGTGCATACTAAGCTAAAAAACAATCTGATAAATAATTATCAGATAAAACGAGAAATCATCTTGAGATTAGAAGCATTTTAATCGTCAAGATATTATAATATCTCATGATTAAAAGTTAAAGCCCCTCTAATGCCATTATATCAACTTTGGCGATAACGAGGTGATTGTGGGACGTGCCATTGTTACGAAACTCCTTTCCATCTACCTTTAACATAACATCGAAGGTAGAAGTATGTACAGTTTTGTAAATAGATTTAATATTTTCTATTAAGCTAAATATTTGAACTTTTGCTTCCTTGTTGTTTATGTACGAGGAGTTTTAATTCTAAGTGTGACTTTAAAATCGACCGGTTGTAGATGCGATCCACACTCGAGGAGATGAAATATTCTCTGCTGTCAAGGCAAAGCGCGGCGTTGAGTTCCGCCACTTAACACGCAATACCTCCAGAACTCGGCGAAAAATGGGGAACGGAGTGTCTTAACACTAGTTTCCCTCTGCCTACCCTGCTGTGTGCGGGATACAGCGTGAAGCTGATTTTTTAATATAAAATAAATAAAATATACTAAAAAATATTATACTAGGTATACCATGTTAGGTATAGTATACTAGATATTGAGTATACTTTTTCTTATGACGATTTCTGTGAGATTTATTTTGGTAATATATACTTATAATTTCAGTTGCTACTTTTCTGCGTGTGTTACAAACGATGCATGTAAAGTGGCTCTTAATGTCACGCATTTGTTCAACACACAAAACATATTTACTAGAATTTATGACCAACGCAACGACGTGACTGTGTAAATTTGATTTGAGATTATCTTTTTTCCAGCTTAACTCAATTTTCAGGCTTCTTAATAAATATTTTAACATTTTTTTTTATTATTTGATTTCAGTTGTTATATTTTTCACAATTATATTTATTATATATTATACACAACTGACGTAATGTATAATTTTCCATATTCTGTGCCATACAAAAATAATAATACTATAAACAAAATAAATTAAAATAATTAAATTACATTTATTTACTCCAACGATTACTCGTTAGCCAAAAACAGCAAATATTCCATTATATTGAACAAACGTTACTCACTATTAAAAAATATTTAAAAAACCTATCGGAGAAAATTCTATTATTTGACAAAAAAAATTAAAGTTACATTCAAAATTCCTTTGTTTTCTAAAACGCTCAAAACATCTTCAGCGTGAAGCTGATTTATATCTCTTCACGAATTTTACCTAAAGCTACTTTAGGCCCCTGTCGAAGAGCCACTCAACTGATTTTGATCCGGGTATTCTTTAGAGAAAAATATATAACAAAAATATAATTTATTTAACATCTATTTTACATCGTGTATATTTGTAAGAATATTGCATTGATATAAGTATTTCCTAGAATAGAATAGAATCCTAGGGAATTGCTGGTTTAAATCTCTACAAATGTATGACACATCATTTCATCCAACTTTTATTTACCACTTTTCATCGAATATAACTCAGCTTCACGCTGTATCCCGCACACAGCAGGGTAGGCAGAGGGAACCTAGTGTTTTTTAGACACTCCGTTCCCCACTTTCTGCCGAATTCTGGAGGCATTGCGTGTTGAGTGGCAGAACTCAACGCCGCGCTTAGCCTCGACACCAGAGCGAAGAAATGGAAATATAAATTTAAGTAAATATCTCATCTCCTCGAGTGGAGATCGAACCCACAACCAGTCGGTTTACAGTCACACTTTGTGCCGCTGCGCCACGACTGGTCTCAATATTTTTAAGGCTGCCTTTGCACATTACTTCAGCTGATATCCCAGTTTCATATGAGTAATCCCATTCAGACCTTTGATTTACATATTTTAACCAAAATAACCGGATACGGATGATCGATTTCATCGAAGACCCTTACGAATATTTTTATATATATATTATTGTGTTACTGATAGTTTAGTCTCTCTAGATAATATACAAATATAGCAATATTTGTATATTATCTATTAACTTTAGTATACTCTACGAATATATGGTTTGAATTTTTAAAAGACTTAAAGCAGTTGTAAAATAAATTTCGTTATTAAATCTAAATTTTAAAAATATCTAATGAAATTAAAATTTCCATCGGTTACATACAGTTTTTCAATATTTTTTATCCGGTTTTTTAAATTATCCTTATCCGATTTATACTATTTAATGACATGTCTTTTTGCCAAATTTCACAATACATTGAATAGTTTGCGATTTCGTGACTAATAACTTTTCGATTATATATGTATAGATTTTTAAAATTATTACATACATACATTTTACTATGAAAAATTATTTAAAACACTTTAAAAACCTAACTAGGTCTGTCTCGAGTGAGATAGATAATTTAAATTTATATAAATTCCATATCTTAGACGCATTATATAAATATATAAAACAATATTTTTTGCTTATATCTAAATATAAATTATAGTTTTTGCACTCACTGACAGACGCAGTCCTTGAAGTCCGTTCAGATGATGGCCGGCCACTCGTTTCTCTCATGTGGCTCAGTAGCGCATTGAAGAAGTTATATAACTGGAAAGGAAGTTTATGTTAACGTTCGAATACGTTTTATGAAATGGTGACTTCTCTCTTAAAACAGCTAAAGGAAGGAAAAGATTTTTTTAAATAAATAATCACACCCAAGTGTGATTATTTATTTTAAAAAATCTTTAAAACAATAATATGAAATTCTAAGTGGTTTTAAAAGGTTAATTTATTTGTTTAGTATTACAGCTAAGCAGTTTTACTATTTGATCTCTATGTTATTATTGTATCTCTATTTATTTGAATATATTTTATGATACGAAACGTATGTGTTGAGACCATTGTGGCGCAGTAGCACAAGTGTATGACGGTAAACGTGATGGTTGTGGGTTTGATTCAAACTTGGGGAACTATTATTTGTTAATATTTTCATTTCTTCACTTTGGTGACAGGGCAAGGCGTGGCGTTGAGTTTCGGCCCTCAACGCCGCAAAATTAAAAAATTCAAAAATGTATAACGGACTATCTTAACACTAGCTTGCCTCTGCCTTCCCTACTATATACGGGATACAGCGTGAAGTTGAAATAAATATATATAAGTACTTGAAAAAAAATATATAAGTACTCTTTAAAAATGTATAATGTTACCACATTAAATCCTTTTAAAATCAACCATCACAAACAAATAACTTTAAACCTATTACGAACTAATATGTATCTTCGATTGTGTAGCCGGTTGACTGCCTAATACTTATACGGCTGGATTACTCCTGGCCCACTTATGCGTCAGCCAGGTCAACGCTTGAAAATGTCTCAGCCTATAAAATTATTTTTTATTTTTCAAATGCATTATCTAAGTACTGAATTTATACATTATTTATTTAATGTATATATTTTTTGTATATATTTATAGACAATAATAAATTAAGTTATTATATTTGCTTACAATATTCTTTAAACTCAACGGTTTATACGCAAAGCAAACGGTTATAAATTTGACGAATAACTGTGTTTCTATGGATCTCGATCCAATCAATTTGGATTTGTGGTATCGTTGCTCACAAGCGGATTTACTTATTTTGATTTAGTTTTCTTTTTGGTTTAAAGGTGATTTAAAAAGAGTTTTCTTAACCGAATTTAAAAAAAATGTTTATGTGCACAAGTTAATTATTTTGTTTTCAAATGGTCTCACCACCTAGACCATATATGGTAATTTCTTAGAACGATCTCTCTTCAAAATAGGCCACTTTCATGTCACTGTCGTCGAAAAATCGTATTTTCCTTTTAAACATTTTAATAACGCAAAAGGTCGCTGGAAGATAGATCTGGGCTATAAGATGGATGGGCCACCATCTAATCATATTTCCTGGCCCAATTTCAATATAAGCGTCAAAAAAAAACTCTATCCAAAATTTTTGTAATACATGACTTTTATACCCAGCGCTGATGTCTCTAATCTTTGGAGTAAACAAAAAGTCTTTTGATTCTTAACAATTCTTAACGTTGTTTTTTTCTGCTTCAATAAACAACAATTTTCAATGAATCAAATAAAATGAACTCTAGAGGTTCGACTGTAAGGAATGGTCTTTACTTTTTATATGCTTTAATAAAAAGGATTTCAAAAATTGAGCGAAAGGTGGAGAACATAGTGTCGTAACATAAAGTTTCTTCTGCCTAGCCTACTATATAGGACAAAACCTGAAGCTGATGAAATTTCAAGATAGCGATAATAATACTCATTTACTAAGTTAGAGACGTGAGGAATTTGTATGAAATAAAACATAGGACCCTTCACATCTTTTAAATTTCTAGGGATACTTTAAAAAATTGCATTTCAAAGATTTATAAAAATTTTGCAATACTTAATAAAGCATAAGCTGTTTTTAGGGTTTTGTACCTCAAAAAGTACAACCGAAACCCTTATAGGATCACTTTGTTGTCCGTTTGTCCGTCTTACAAGACAATTTATCTCAAAATCACGTTGAGGTATCCAACTCAAATTAATACCAAATAAAAATGTTAACCTACATCTTTTCTGAAATTGGCACGAGTTCGACTCGCATTTAACTGATTTTTTATTTCATTGATCTGACCTGCAGTGAATGGAAACCTCATATATGTGTCACTTTCTATTAAGATTTTACCGGTATTCGCAAAAGCTAGTTAACTTAGTTTCCTTTTGGTCCTATATTATTATTCCTATATTATTATTGGTATAAAATCATTCGTTCTATTTAAATAACTATGAATAGTGTGGTAATAGAATTAAAAGTTCCATTTCTACAACTAATATTAATCTCAAACTCGGATTTGAATCTCTAATATCTTTTTGAATATGGGTATCACTTTCAGCCTACACTCGGTCTATTTATAACTCGCTTTGGGTTTACTAAGGTATTTAATACAATAAAGCTCCCTACATATTTTAGCGTGTTACCTGTACCTGTACATGTATATATTTAGTGTCGTAAATTGAATTTAACTATAAAGTTTCTATGTACATACTAAAGTGTACGAGAACACGTAGTCTTGTCAAAGAGAGTGTATTGATAAGCTTGTTTATTGAACTGAGACAAGTCGAAGTACAGCCAACTTTACTATGTTATAGAGAATATTCATATTTAACCATACAAATTTCAGAAGTAAACATAGTTCTATAATATCCTATCTTCGCTCTAACCAAATAAATGCTTATATACATATGAAACTAATTAAAAAGCATGAAACATTTTATGATCAACTTTAATACGTTTCGGCTTCAGCTTCACGCTGTATCTCGCATGTAGCAGGGTAGGCGTACATTCTGCTATACAATATTATATTATCGAGTTCCATCACTTAACACATAGCCTCCAGAAGGAGGAACATGGAAGTGTCTTAAAAAAACGGAATGTCTTATCACTAGGTTCCTACTTCCCTTCTGCCTACCCTACTATGCGTGGGACACAGCGATAAGCAACAAAAAACTATTAACCAGTCTAGTCTAACCATTATCAGTTCATTTCTAAAGTATATTTCAATGGCAGCATTCCTAACATCATTTAAAATGTGGTTAAGTAGAAGAAAGAGCGCGGACAGCAAACGCCAGCTATAATTCACTTTAACATTTCAAAGAAGACCTAAAAGCGACACTTGAGTCGTAAGTTCCTGGCATTGCTTTTAGCTTCTAGACGTATATACAAGGCAAAGGGCCTTGCACCTGTTAATATGATATAAGTAATCTGATAAATCCATAATAAAAGTAGTTATATTGTCTATAGGAGTATAATTAAGAATTTGTCATATTTATAAAAACTCTTTATAAGTATAAAAACATTCTTCTTGTTGTTTTCATTTTCTTATGCAAGAAGTAAAATAAATATATTTAATTAACAAAAAATTTTCCCCATCAAATTTGCTTTCTTTTTCATGTTGGTATAAATTTAAAAATGATGTTGGATTTTTTTAAAAAATGTACTGTATCTCAAATATTGTTGACTCATAGCATCACAGCGTGAAGCTCAAATATTGCTAACTAGGTTTAGGAACAAGTGTTCAAACCAATTTTCATCGAAAAAGTTAATTGAAAACTACAGATTTTTTTTGGGCTATTAATATGTTTTGAAAGATATATTTATTTATTTCATTTTTATATAGAAATCATAAAACGATTCATAGAATATATCTGTCTATCTAGTATAAGGCCTATTTGAGGCCAGTCATAGCGCAGCGGCACGAAGTGTGACTGTAAAACTGACTGGTTGTGGGTTCGATCCCCACTCGAGGAGATGAAATATTTACTTAAATTTATATTTTCATTTCTTCGCTCTGGTGTCGAGGCAAAAGTGCGGCGTTGAGTTCTGCCACTGAACACGCAATGCCTCCAAAATTCGGCAGAAAGTGGGGAACGGAGTGTCTTAACTTTAGGTTCCCTCTGCCTACCCTGCTATGTGCGGGGTATAGCGTGAAGCTAATTTAATTTAATTTAAACTTTTAGTATAAGTTGTATTTATTTCTATTTTAAATCTGCTGTATGTATTTAAGCAGTACAATCTTATTAGTTTTGCATTTTATTTTGTTTCAACTGTGACGTACGGATGGACAGACGTCTGCCGGTCAGACAGACGTATGTGATCATATTTTTTTTTTGCCATTCAGCTTTAAAAGTATGATATCAATTAATAATTTCTATGTTATATTTATATACTAATTCTAAATGATTCGAAGTAGAGACAGCTGTGACATTATTAAAAAAGCAATTTCTTGTTTCTATTCGCGCCTGTTTCATTTCGTCTATTATTTATACCATTTGCTTATTATGTCAATATCGTTAACTTTGTTGAATATATATGTTTTTCTTTTCAAAATATTTATGTCTTCAGGCAAATCTATATCTATACCTACATATAATAAAACCGTAACTAATGAACGGACGATCTGTACATGCAAGATATATAAGAAAAAATAACCTACCATAACGGTAGCATTTAATAGTGTAATAGAAACAAAAACAATTTTTTTTTTATTTTTTGCCCGTTTGTCTATGCGTTAGTTCAAAGTTCAAATCTGAAAAATGGCTCGATCTATTTAATTGTAGTCTTCATTATTGTATTTTGGCAAACTGACCATTTAAGTAGTTTTGTTTTATTGTAATCGGTTTCTAAATAGGAAAGTTACAAAGAGAGAAAGAGAAAGTTATAGAGAGTAGAAATACCAATTTAAACAATGTTGTTTGACAATATTGCTATAAAGGTTTTATTGCATTAACAGAATTTTTACTTTTCAATAAGGTATAGGTATTGCTTTTAAAACAATAATTATTTTTGCTAAAAACCGAAAGTAATGCATTTACCAAATTAATAATTATATAGATCAAGCAGGCGAAACCGCGACTAGGTAGGTAGTTTCATAAAGTCGATGGTGAGATTATTCAATCTTCGTTTTTAGGAATTAAAAAGGTTTGTAGAGGTGGTGACGAAACTCAAGGCCACATTTGCTTTAAATAAACGGATAAAAATGTTAAAAGCCGGTGCTGATTATTAACGTATCTGTATAGGAAATTATACATCTATTTAATTTAAATTAAACAATTTAACATCCAAATCTTTTATAAAACTTCTATACAGAATTATATGAGACCAATCGTGCTGCAGGAGCAGAAGAAAGTAATATGAAAATAAGTAAAAAATATGAAATATTAATCTCATATAAATATTTATCAATTAAAATCTACCGACCCACCCTTTGTTTAAGCCTTAACAGCACTCCGGTGTCCCCACTGGCGCCGTGTACACCTTTGTTCCATAACCAACAACCAACCACCTGACTTTACATATAAATTCTCAAGTTTAACTTCAATCTTAATTTTAATATATTCCTATTGTCTTGTCGTAACTCAAGTTATATATATATATATTTGAATACGAATTTATAATTGCCACCTGTGACAGGATCGTCGGTATTCATTACAGAGCACTATAGAGTTGTAGAACTAGTAGAGTTGTTATTACGAATTAAATACGTAGTAAAAGGCCAGTCGTAGAACAGGAGCTGTAAATTTTAAATAAAACTATTTTCACACGTTTCTACGGACTACTGCAAAGTGTTCGAAACGTCGGGTTTCCAAAAATGTTTAAAAAAACTAAATATACGCGATTAATCCGGTTAAAATAGTTTTACTTAAAATGTGTAATAATTGTGAAAATCAAAGAACTTATTAGGAGCTGTAAACATGGTAGGCTGTGGTTTCGATACCCACTCGAGGAAATGGAATATTTAATGTATATTGTCAAGAAAACGATCGGCGTTGAGTACTACCACTGAATATACAATGCTAGAAATCAGCGGAAAGTGAAGAGTGGAGTGTCTTAACACCAAGCTACCTCTGCCTATAATTAAAAATAAATTTTAAGCAATAAATTTATATTATAATTAATCCTCAGTCAGTCCTTTATAAATTTATCTACGTCCGTTCGCTAAAGCCTACAAAATATCTCAAATCGAAAGCTTACTGCCCTCAGTATCTGATTTATAGCGTAAGTAAACCCCTTTCTGATTAAAGGTTAGAACGCGTGGGCTTATTTATACTCCTAACTTCGTTGACTATAAGTATTTTTTGTTATTAGTTAAAATAGATAACTAAAATTGTATTAAAAAAAAAAAAATTAGCTTCACGCTATATCCCGCACACAGCAGGGTAGGCAGAGAGAGCCTAGTGTAAGACTCTCCGTCCCCTACTTTCTACCGAATTTTGGAGGCATTGCGTGTTGAGTGGCAGAGCTCAACGCCGCGCTTTGCCTCGACACCAGAGCCAAGAAATGGAAATATAAATTTAAGTAAATATTTCATCTCCTCGAGTGGGGATCGAACCCACAACCAGTCGGTTTTACAGTCACACTTTGTGCCACTGCGCCACGACTGGCCTCAAATTGTATTAAATTTTTAAAAATACGATATATATATTTCAAATATTTATTTTTAAAAAATACAAACAAACTTTTATACAGTAGGTAAGTTGTACTGAAATTATATGTAATTGGAAAAGATTTTTTGGTGCGAGAAATTTATTTAGTTTTAATTCTCCGTTTCTTATATACTACGGTATGAGCTCGCAAGCTTTTGCAATTATTATTTTCATTGTAATACAGTCGATGTTTTCAATTAAGGCCTGTTCTTAAAAGATTTTTTAATGAGTATTTTATTATTAACTTTTTCTCAATTTCATCTTTCTCATCATTCCTGGATGGGACATTTAATATGTATTATGTATGTTGTATTTTACAAATAAAACTGAAGTCGTAATCCAAATTTCAGCTCAATCGGACACTGGGAAATGGGTCAAATGGTGTTTGGAAGATTTCACATAGAAACTAACTAGTACTTATATTAACAAACTAACTAATTATACAAAAGATAGTAAAAAGTCAAATTACAGTACAAATTACAAATTTAGTTCTTAAAATAAAATAAAAAAAATATAAAGTGGTTCCTAGCACTACACCAGCACTACTACCTACTTCTTTATTAAGTTCGTTTTCATATCGCGTGCGAGTGCTACGAGCACCTCAAACAAACACATGGGGCATGAAACGGCACGTCTTTCAATATTTATTCTGACCATTTTTATTGATTTATAGAGAATTTTCTTTGATTCGTGGTCCGAGTTTCATATATAAACCTTTTAATTCTTGTTAGGTATAGGTTTAAACAATTCATGTTGTTTTTTTTGAGTTAAACATGCAAATGGACATAGAAATGCATAATTTACACTATTATATTATAAAAAAAAAACGCGGCGTTGCGACGTTGAGTTCTGCCACTCAACACGCAATGCCTCCAGAATTCGGCAGAAAGTGGGGAACGGAGTGTCTTAACACTAGGTTCCCTCTGCCTACCCTGCTGTGTGCGGGATACAGCGTGATATTATAAAAAATCGGCCAAGTGCGAGTCACACTCACTCACTGAGGGTTTTGTAATAATTTCAGGATTGTAGGTCAACGGAGCCTAAAACTTTTAGTAGAAGTTTGAGGGTCCATGCACACATTTTGTATGAAATCAACTGCAAATATAACTTTTTTTTTATGAATTATCTATAAATTATCCCTTTTCGGATTTTAATGCAAGTTCATTCTTCGTCGGAAATTTCGTAACTGTAAGCCCACGGGAAGATAAGTTTTGATTACTCAGCAAATTTCATACAAATACATCAAAAGCGATCCATAAATATCGTATCTTTTGATTTGATTAGCTTATTACTTTTTCTGTGCACTAAGGGACAGTAGTTCTGAGTATTTAATGAGAATTTTAACACCACTCTACGTGATTTCGAGATAAATGCTCTTGACAAACGGATAGACGGACAAAAAAGTGATCCTATAAGGGTTCCGTTTTTTGCTTTTGAGATACGGATCCCCAAAATCAGATGAAAATTTAAGATTACATGGCGTTTCTTTCGTATTCAGGTAGTAGATTATATTATTTTGCCAATGTCAACTAGATGTAGTTGCTCTTGCGGGATTGAAGTAATAGATTTAAAAAAAAAATTAAACAGGGTAGGGTAGAACCTAGTATCATGACAGTCCATTTTTCGCTTTCCGCCCCAATTCGAGTTATTGCCTGTTTGGTGGGCAAACTCGACGCCAAGAGCGTAGAGATTAAAAAAATAATTTCCTGGAATAGGGAATGAACTCACAATCACTGTATTTACAATTCGCTTTCCAGCCGTAACAATATGACCTCATCATATATATTTTTATCTAATTTAAACAAACCAAAAAGCGAAGAATGAAATAACTCATACATATGCATTATTTTATTTATTTCTGCCCAACAAAATAAAATATTTAAGCAGTTTAACATAAAAATTAACATACTCTTCTTATACTTTTAATGGTTCACATTAAATGTATAGCATTTTTATTACTACTAACTAAAACATTACAGCAGCGTGTAGTCACATAGGGTGTGGCTTAAAACATTGAATGCATGCATTAAAGTAAACTTCCATTCGTAACATGATAAAATTTCCAAGCATTGGTGCAAAATTTGTTGAGGCCAGTCGTGGCGCAGTGGCACAAGGTGTGACTGTAAACCGACTGGTTGTGGGTTCGATCCCCGATCGAGGAGATGAAATATTTACTTAAATTTATATTTCCATTTCTTCGCTCTGGTGTCGAGGTTAAGCGCGGCGTTGAGTTCTGCCACTCAACACGCAATGCCTCCAAAATTCGGCAGAAAGTGGGGAACGAAGTGTCTTAACACTAGGTTCCCTCTGCCTACCCTGCTGTGTGCGGGATATAGCGTGAAGCTAATTTATTTATTTTTATTTTATTTGTGCAAAATACATGTAAAATATGCATTTATTAAATATATAGGTATTATTTGATGCAAGATTATTTTTAAGTAAGAATATCAAGTGCGCATCTAGAGCCTGACGACCGACGAGTTTTTGAGGTCTTATCGACCTCCTGGTGATATTTGATTTAAATAAGAAGAAAATATAATATTCAATATTTTGAGTACTTTTTACGTAACATAATCTTGTTTGTATAACAAAGGCGAGTTTATATATAATTTAAAATGACCTGAATGTCGACCATGAATGATGAATTCATATTCACTTTCAGATAACCGTCACCACAATCTGTTGAAGGCTGAAGAGTACTCCTTACAATCAATAATTTTCTTAATAGTTGAGGCCAGTTGTGGGGCAGAGGCACAAAGAGTGACTGTACAATCGACTGGTTGTGGGTTCGGTCCCCGCGCGAGGAAATATTTACTGAAATTTATATTTTCATTTCTTCGCTCTGGTCGTCGTGGAGTTCAGCTACTCAACACGCACTGCTTCTAATATTCGGCGGAAAGTGGGATACGGAGGGTCTTAACACTACGTTCCCTCGGCCTTCGATACTGTGTGCGTGATACAGCGTGAAGCTGGTGTGAATTTTTTAAATAATATACCAGAGATTTGGAGGATTTTAAATATTAAATATTATCATTTTTTCGCTCTAGTGTCGATGCAAAGCGTGACGTTGAGTTACGACAGTCAACATAATGTCGCCAGAATTTGGCGGAACAGCTTACCCTGCTGTGTGCGGGATACAGCGTTAAGCTTAAAAAAAAGTTAATATACCTATTGTAAAACATAGCAGTATATTGTATTAAAAATAAAATGTTTCATTTATTTTCCCCTCACGTACGTAAACAGACAGTAGGAGAGGTGAGCAGGAGGATATATTTACAGCTAAGGAAATAATGTTCATCCTGTGGTAGAATTAACTCTGTAACGATCGTAAGTCACGCAACCATATATATGTTTATCTTTATATAAAAATAGAAGTAATATTTTTAACCTACATATATGTAAGTAACAAACGTGGTTATAAATTTATACTTTCCCTACTATCTATCTTTACTAATATAATAAAGCGGACGAGTTTGTTTGTTTAAACGCTAAGATCTCTTGATTCACTGGTCCGATTTATTTTCTTTTTGTTTTGTATGAAAGCCCTATTATTCAGAAGCGCTATAGGCTATATAAAATTGCGATGTAAGTCTTAGTTAGCTTTAAATAAGAAAAAACCAATAATGAGAAACGCCATCGAATTGCTTAAAATACTTGCGCTGGAAAAATAGTTAATTTTATGTCAGTATCTTGTATAATTTTTTTAAAAAATATATTTAAAAGAATCGAATATAAAAGTAATAAGCAATCGGGAAATATTTGAACGCAATAGTTGCATATTCAATAATAACTACTGAGATTTTAATTCCACTTAATATATTGAAATCGTATTAACAAGTGACATTGAATATTACCTAACGAGATCGCATTCATTTATAGAAAGAATTTCACAATTCCAGAGTTACGTGGAGAAAAACAGTTTAACGTGCGTATATAAAGACGTAGACATAACATTGAAACATAAGTCAATAAGTGAATAGTAGTTAACCCTTTTAACATATTTTAATTGACTACAAAGGAAGGATTAGGTTTTTGCGCATATCTTGTATTTAAATATACATATATTTAATTGAGGCAAGTCGTGGCGCCGTGGCACAAAGTGTAACTGTAAAACCGACTGGTTGTGGGTTCGATCCCCACTCGACGAGATGAAATATTTACTAAAATTTATATTTCCATTTCTTCGCTCTGGTGTCGAGGCTAAGCGCGGCGTTGAGTTCTGCCACTCAACACGAAATGCTTCCAGAACTCGGCAAAAAGTGGGGAACGAAGTGTTTTAACACTAGGTTCCCTCTGCCTACCCTGCTGTGTGCAGGATACAGCGTGAAGCTGATTATATATGTAATATTCTTTACTACGTCATATCTCCAGAACAATAATGTTAATCCGTATAGCGATAAGGATTAACATTATTGGAGTATTGTTAGATTTGTCTTAAAAAACTCCAGTTGTCTTTGACAGGTGACGTTAAAAATATCGAACATGGCGACTTTATGACTCCATTATACTAAGTGACTGTTAATCCTAATGAACTGTTGGGCTTGTCTTATTTTCTTTTTCATTTTATGCAGTTGGGGTTTTTGTTTTTTATAATTTACTTACAATCATGTAGATATGTCAATGAAAATCTAGTATTAAGCCATGCTGTCCCTCATTTTTAAGTAATTTTAAAGTCTGTAATGTATAATAGAATGCAGAACCCATCGGTGCATGTGTTGTTTAATATACATTTTTGGCCGAGTGTGGTCAAAATCCACGATCATTATGTATTAAATCAGATAATTCAACATAAACTACGTTGATTTCTTTCATATAATTATTATGGACTATATATTTATATTAGACGAAAACGTCAACAATATAGGTAATAGTGTATTTGATAGAAGGTTAGCTTAGTGGTTATTTAGTTTAGATTATAGTAATAGAAAGTGCTAATACTACAATCTTAATTGGATTATAACTCACCTTAACTTGATCCTGCTCACCAGCGTACTCGATGCTCTGAAAGATAGTCCAAGTGTAGCGCCTGCGCACCTCCATGCGCGCCAAGTACCGCCGATACCATTGTTGTATTAGTATCGCGGCTTTCATGGCTGCGACAGTAAAAAAGATTCTTTTTAATAAAAAATAACATAAATAAATATGATATATTTAGATTAGAAAATATAATACATAAGTTAAATATAATGGAGTTAACTAGAAAATATATTTTGGTTCCATAAATCCCTTTTTTTTTTATATTAACCCTTAAAGGGTTAAAAATCTATTTAATTAGTTAAAATTCTGTCTATCCGAAATTTCAACCGCAGTAACTACTTATAGTTTGTGCAAGAATTTGCTTCAAACTTAAAAAGAACATCACTAACGTACAATATTTAAATTGAATGAGTACGTCCAATATTTAGCGTAAATTTGCCTTTGAAACAGAATTAACTCAATTTTATACTGAGTGCGGATCTCTTAGTTCGTCGACTATACAATTATACACTGACCTCATTTTTAAGCTGGACTACCTGAATAATCAATATTTGCTTATAAGTATTATTAAAAGTAAAACCGTCACATATTTTTCTCATTTTAAAGCTTTTTTTTTATTATATTATCTTCATAGTATCATGAAAAGGTTTTGCTATATTATCACGTTTATTTTGCAAGAAATAAATATATAAAATCTTAAATAACAGGATACATAACAAAATATGAACAAATTATAACACGAAGCTCTATGAAAATATTAATATATCAAATAAATATAATAATGAAATTCAAAACTTATCTTGCTTAAATATTATTATATAAAACGTATAAGCCTGTATATTAAATGTATATTACATATTTTGAAATCCCCTAATGTTTATTTATATTACGATTTAGGCAAATCCAATTTATGTTGTTAACATAAATTGTAACTTTGCATATAGCGTCAAAATTTTGGCTTGAATAGTGATTTATTGAAATGGTATCGATGCCTATGCTTGTTAAAACGTTCACTGCGGCTTGAGGTCGACTGTGGCCTCGTGTAAACTTTATACGGGAGTGGGTTGTTACTGTAATGTATGAAATATGAGGCCGAAAAGACCTCAACCCCACCAACTAAAAGTTCACGAAAATAGACCTGCAGTTAACGTACTCGTCGACTTTTACTCTCTGTGTATCTGTTATTTTAATAATGGATGAAATGTCAATAATAAATAATTTCAAAAATAAGATTTCTCTACTCACTTCTTTCAGCTTTCGTCATGCTAACATCATCTCTCTTCCAAAACTTCAGGAATGGTGCAAGCGCCTTCATTGTGCATTCTCCGTTAAGAACTCGTTTCCCTATCTTCTTTGGTACTTCTTGTTCTATTTCTGAACTGCGACACGAAGAAGAGTCATCTCCTAAAGACCGCGTCCGTCGACTTCCTCTAAAACTGACGCAACCGCAGCCTTCAAATGAAAACATTGTGGGACTTTTGTCCTTCTTATACTTCTTATCTCTTCGTTTCCGGACACATCTTGGTTTGTTTTGGCGCGTTTTTGGAATCGTGACAAAAAGATTTTCCGAAAAATTAAGAAGCAAACATATCCAGACTTGAAGACAAGCCTAAACCTGTAATGAAAAAAAATGTACATGTATTTTTTATTTTATAATTCAAAATGTATCTAAGAAATGTATTTTTCTGATATAATAGCGTCAATTTACATCGTTGGTCGTCAACTCGATTTACTTTATTTCCCCAGAGTTTTATGCGCCATCGTATTCCCTATAGAAGTTTTTACACAAGTGACTCGTTTTAATGTAAGCTGTAAATTTTATGTTACGTTTTCATTTAAATACACAAAGTGTATACTTCGTTTAAAACATAAAAGACGACGTAGACAAAAGAAATATGAAAATTGTATAAAAAAATTAACAATAATATAAAGTTGTTTTATATAACACAAGGAGGTTATCAATGCTCAGTTGGACGGCATAACTTTACAATCGCAATGGTTTTGGTTCTGAACTTCACTGAGGGAATTACTGTATTTAAATGTGTTTTATTTCCCTACTTTGGTATTTACTTGATTTGAACTCCAACCCACAACTCACGACTCTGGCGAAAAGATGACAACGTACACTAGATTTCCTTTGCCTTGCTTTGACATACAAGTAAAAGAAAAAAATCTATTTTTACGAACTATAATTTACGACGATAATTATCGTTCAGTTAATAAAGAAATAAAATTGTAGTGCGATGACGTCAATCTCAATGATAAGCCGGAAACGTACGACATTAAATACTCATCTTTTGTACGTAAATTAAAATATTTAGACTATACACTGCAAATACGAACGCTTGCCAAAAAGTTATTTAGTATGAAAGCAATTTTAAACACAGTAAAAGAATACATATGTAGGTACTCAGCTAATGTCAAATATCTACTTAGTTTTTTTGAAATATTTAATATTTATTTCAAATTAAAAATAAATAATTATTCCCCCGAGTGGGGATCGACCCCACAACAGTCGCGTTACAGTCATCCTTATACCCCTGCACCATGGTGCGTCATGACGCCCTCAAAACACTAAATAAAATAAATAAAATTCTATTTTTAAGATGAAATTAAAATATCCACCCGTATAAGATATAGGTTTATATTAGCAATTTACTCCACCGCACGTTTGTCGTGTCGTTGAGAGATGAGCTGAAATTACTCTGAACTGTTCGCTCTGGAATACAGTAATATTTTACCGATCTTTTCTGATTATGTGAACTTGATGCACCGTCTGCACGCAGCTTGAACATCTGAGATGTTATTAGTTCAAATTCTATCCGTGGAGTATTTATATTTGTTATAATTTTTAGTTGATGTATAAATGGCGACAAAATATATCGTTTATCGTGTTTATATTAGTTTGAGTTATATTAGTTAATAAAATAAAAAGTCAGCTGCACGCTGTATCCCGCACACAGCGTGGTATGCAGAGAGAACCTAGTATAAACAATCCGTTACCCATTGAACGAAACTGAGTGTTAGTAAATAATATCTTTTAAAACTATGTGAAGTCAAATATAACCTTACACCATTTATGCCGTTGTTGCTAGACTGTATAGAACCTTCATTTTAATTTTTTATAACTTCTCGCTAAAGGGCATTGTAGGCGTTTCGTTTATTTTTTGGTATCGATTTTTCACTACACGTCATGCAACTGAGTTGTAACAAACAGTCAAATTGAATACCTGTATTATAATATATTATATTGTCATTTTAAGCTTTTAGCTTAAAATATTTAACAAATTGCTTTGTTATATAAAATCTTTATTGTGTCAAACGTACTTTTCCATTACTAGGAACACCATTTTACGACTTCTTAAAGTACCTAATTATGTGGGTATCTTTCAAAGAGACTCCTTCTTTGATCCTTTTAATCTATGATTCTTCTTGTCCATTAAATTATTACACATGGATAAACTTATGAAATTGTGTTGATATAAATTATATATGTATATATATATAGAGTACAATTATATTTAAATTAACATTTCCAGAAATATAGAGGTCAGTCGTGGCGCAGTGGCACGAAGTGTGACTGTAAAACCGACTGGTTGTGGGTTCGATCCCCACTCAAGGAGATGAAATATTTACTTAAATTTATATTTCCATTTCTTCGCTCTGGTGTCGAGGCTAAGCGCGGCGTTGAGTTCTGCCACTCAACACGCAATGCCTCCAGAATTCGGCAGAAAGTGGGGAATGGAGTGTCTTAACACTAGGTTCCCTCTGCCTACCCTGCTGTGTGCGGGATACAGCGTGAAGCTGATTTATTTGATTTATTTTTATTTTTATTTCCAGAAATATACGATCTTATTTCACATTCAAAATAACATTTTATATTCTTTGATTTTATATTATTTGAGGCCAGTCGTGGCGCAGTGGTACAAAGTGTGACTGTAAAACCGACTGGTTGTGGGTTCGATCCCCACTCGAGGAGATGAAATATTTACTTAAATTTATATTTTCATTTCTTCGCTCTGGTGTCGAGGCAAAAGCGCGGCGTTGAGTTCTGCCACTCAACACGCAATGCCTCCAAAATTCGGCAGAAAGTGGGGAACGGAGTGTCTTAACACTAGGTTCCCTCTGCCTACCCTGCTGTGTGCGGGATATAGCGTGAAGCTAATTTAATTTAATTTAATTTTTTTGAAATTTTATATTCCAACTGAAACTGAAATCAGTTTCAGTTTCATATTTTTACAGTGTTGTCTACACTTAGGAAAGTCGGCGTCTTGAAATTAATAGTATTCTCTCTTGCCAAATGATAATTCTATGCAATTATATTTGCGTAGCGGAAATTTGTAAAAATCTCCCCTACAGGGATGCTAACAACGTAAATAACTTGCAACAAACATAAGAATTTCGACTTAGCTCGATGAGTGCGTATGGCTTAGTAGTCATAGCGCTTGGACGGTTTCTAAGAGGCGCGGGTTCTAATCCCGCTACGTTCCAATTTTAATACGTTATTCTAAATAAATATAATATGACCTTATTTTTATTGTTCCGTTTTCGTATATAGGTATTATGGTATATGTATTAAATAAAATTAAAATATCTCAAATATTTTTTAATTAAAAGCCCCGATACAAAATAACATAATAACATATTTTTTATTCATGCCTAAGAACACTCTCGATTAAACTTTCAAACAAAACTTGATCAAAATTCATTCATGCATTTGGGAGCTACGATGCCACCGACACACATACACAGACACGTCAAACTTATGACAACACCTCCGTACTTTAGCCGGGGCCGAAAAAGCTAAAATTCAATTGTTGATTTGTATAAATAGTTTTGTGTGACTTTGACCTGTGTTTCAAAATTAAACTAAGAAGATTAAAACGCAAAAACATTTTGAGAAGGTTAAGTTATGGAAAAAGTAAACACATACTAAGCAGATCAACCTACAGTCCACATTTTGTCTTTACATTGTATCTACACAGGTCATAAATGAAAATCAGCTTCAAGCTGTATCCCGCACACAGCAGGATAGGCAAAGGGAATCTAGTGTTAAGACACTCCGTTCCCCACTTTTTGCCGAATTCGGGATGCATTGCGTGTTGAGTGGCAGAACTCAACGCCGCCCCCACCAGACACAAGAGGGAAAAAATGGAAATATAAATTAAGGTAAATATTTCATCTCCTCGAGTGGGGTCGAACCCACAATCAGTCGATTTTACAATCACACTTCGTGCCACTGCGCCACGACTGGCCTCTACTTGACTGTACTGTAATATAAAAGTCAACAATGATAACGGTTTCATATGATTCACTTGCTGAATATAAATCCCAATCCATATGATAATATGATATGAATTCTATTACCGATGCTTTCAATTTACATGTAAAACGAGTTTCTCAAAGAAAGATAAAAATATTATGTGAAAAATTGTTGAAGGTAAAAAGGCTTTATACCAAATTACGTTAAATCTTAGTAATGATATTAATGATTTATTTTGCGTGAGAACTAAAATAAAAAAAAAATATGTACAGAATAATGTACAAAAATGGATAACATATATTTGTACGTGTTAATATTACTATGGACTGTAAACCTAATGAACACAGGTTCAGAATCACAGGATTCTGAGCGAAATCACAACTTTTTCATACTAAAAAGAAAAAGAAACTAAAGTGAAACTGCAAAAGTGGTGAACAACCAGTCGGTTGTTCTACTTGAGTGGGGAACAACCAGTCGGTTTTACAGTCACACTTTATGCCTCTGCGTCATGACTGGACATATTAAAATATAAAAAAATGTTTTTAGTGAAGTAAAAATGTAGACCTAGTGTTAAGACACTTTCCGCTCATCACTTTCCGCTGTATTCCTGCGGCTTCGGGTGAGAATAGAACTCACAACCTGTTACGATTACAGTGACACGCTCGTGCCTATTGTGCCAAATATAATTAACATAATCTTAAATATAATTTTTCCTCTTAAACACATCCAAAGTAACAGATAAAAAAAGATAAATAGCCTTAAATGTTAATAAAGTCTTTTCTCCATTTGCAATTTGTGACAAGAAAACTAATGACAAATAAGTATAAGTATGTATGTAACAACAAACAACCGACATGCCATTACGAGTGAAGTGGAATTGCTCCTCGTAAAGATATAAGATAGCTCAGCTTTACTTTACTTTTATTTTGTATTTTATACACGTAAACCGCTGATACATCTCCTACATAAAAATATATTTATAAAATAAGAAAAAGTACTTTTGAAGTACTTTTTTTTTATTTGGGGAAAAAATATGTTTATGAAAATCACACATTTTTATCTTTCTTCTTCCATTACGTATCAAAATGTTTTTATACTTTATATGTATAGAGGTGTATAAGAAGAATATCGTTATTTAGGAAGCACTATTCATCAATGTGAATTTTTCGTCAATATATAAACACGGTTAAAGTGTTAAAAAATACATCAGATAAAAAACAACAGGATGAATTAGCTGACATACAAAACTCAACCGAAAATACTAGCTAAAGCTGAAACTTGGTATAAAGATACCTTGAGAGAATTTCTGAAATTCTAAAGACACTCGATGGTATCAGGAAAAAGAGGACTTTACGTTGTGTGCCACTGCTGGTCTTAAACAAAAACTTTTAATATCAATAAAAACTAGATTAATTGGGTAATAACATAATAGTTCCAAGTAACTATGTATAAGACGATCGTAAATCATAAAATAGCTGAAGCATTACAAAGTATCCCGATGTTTTGTTAAAGCGTTCATCCATAAAATTTTCATTTTGTAACAATGCTGTCGTTAACCTGTCAAAATGTAAACTGTGCATGTTACGATAGAGATTAACTGTACGCCTGAAATATAAAAAGATAAGGCATCACATCATCACTCTATATTTACTTAATGTTATTTTTATTATCTTCAAAGAACTCTTATATACTGGAGGAGCCAGTTATTGAAACCATCTGTTAGGGACGATGGAAGCAACAGCGCTATAAACCATATTAGTTACCACCACACTGTCCACCACAACACTACGACCTTTTCAATTCTATACATAGATGAATGGATTATAGTAGTAGTATAAATGAATTAACGTCTTTATTACCTCCTTGCTATAATAGTGAACGTGATCGTGAACGTAAAGCAGTAGTTCATTTTGTCAAAGCTCCCATTTATCTTTACACCTCAAATAAACCCGGCTGGGACATTTCTAGCACATGCATTAATTTAGCTTGTCACGTATAACGCGATTGCTGTATATATTTACGAAGACAAAAGAATAAATATGTTTTAGCATTATATTATGTTAATACGAAATGTACCTACTGTATACTATTAATATAAGGATGAAAATGACGACCAATGACGATTAACAAAACAAAAATAACAAAAAGAAGAATAAGAGGAAGAAAGAAAACCAAGATATTTAATTCGTTAGGTTAGGTAGGCTCGTTTTTTAAATTCCCGCTATGCAGAGGTCGCTATGTATCGGTATGCAGAGGCAACTGGGAACTTAGTGTTAAGACACTCCGTTTCCATTAAGACCCTCCCGTTACCCACTTCTGGAGGCATTACGTGATGAGTGAAGGAACCTAAGGCCGCACTTTGCCTCGTTACCAGAGCGAGAAAATGAAAATATCAAATATTTAATTTTTATCGGAGTGAGCAACCTGTCGCATTTGCATTCGCACGCGTCTATCCCTGCGTCACAACTGACCGACTGGCAGGTGTATTAATACTTTCCATTTTAATAATATTTATTTTGGTATAAAGTAAATGTAGATTTATTTATATTTCAAAATTAAATGTCAACAGATTAAAATCTCAAGCTCTCTCTAATAACTTTTTTAAACAGTCATTTTAACTAATCTAATAGTACAAGAACAATTTTTAGAATTTTTCTTGTACTATTAGAGAGTTAGGAGAAAAAATTTAATAAAAAATAAATAAAAAAAGGATACTAAAATATATCTAAATTAAAAAACTGAAATCGTATGTCCATCGTCTGTCCCTGCAGCACGATGGACAGACGATTTAAAGGAGGTGGCTGGCATCGGATGGATGTGAAAAGCCCAAGACCGGGATGGTTGGCGCTCGATGAGGGAGGCCTACGTTCAGCAGTGGATGGCGATATGCTGATAAAAAATTAAAAAACTATAATCTGACTACAATATAAATTGATCTATAAAGAATAAGACAAGACTATTTGAAAGGCTCACATCCCTGTTGTACAGGCTCTAAGAACATAATATACTTCTCTATAAATATATACTCTTGAATTTAACCTGACATTTCTCGGTTTATGCGGTTTTGATAAATAACAACAGCCTGGAATCTGGATCTGATTTTCGATGACAACGGGTGGTAAATGGAAATGGCACATCAAGCGTCATAAAGTCGACGTGAACGTAGTTGTGGACACGTTTGTAATATAAATAATTTTTGATTGTACTAAAAATGGAGGCAATGTAGAATTTAATGTTGTTTTCTTTTGTCAACACACAAAGAACTCTCACAAAGCAAACGTAAAGAGCTTTTTTCTCTTTCCATTTTTATTTTGATTTAAAGAATTAACTCCCCAAATAAAAGTAACATATAATACTATATCAACAATCGATTTAATATATTTTTGTGTAGATTTGTACTTTATATCGTCGAGTCACGTGCAGTACTAAAACATGTTATTCAATAGTTAGCTGTAAGTTTACAGGTAGACATGCTTGCTTGACGTGCTTTAAATTGACATATAATCACAATTTTTATATATTTTAATAATCAGCTTCACGCTGTATCCCGCAGTAGCATAGCAAGTTAGGCAGAGGGAAACCAGTGTTAAGTCATTCCCTTAATAATTTCTTCTCTCTTGTGAGGATCGAGCCTAAAACTGTCGCGTTACAGTCACACCCTCGTGCCCCTCTTCACATAATCTTATGAGAAAACATGTTATGGTAACACCCCCCTAAAATAATCTGACGTTATATTATATCATATTATGTGCCCGAAGGATCCTTGTTTTCATTATTTTAAAAGGAAATTGGGGTAATTTCTTGTCAGAGATGACATTTAATATAAATATTAAGTTATATTAAACCTAGCAAAAGAAAACGTGTCGGTTATGTTATTGTAGCTTCTCTTATAATTTTTTTTTAGTATTAAGCTAAGTTGCAACTAACAGATTCTATGTTAAAATTAAATAAAAGAAAGTTAATCTCGAAAAGTAAACAACAGAAATTTAAAAAACTTAGTTGCAATAACAAAAACTTATAGATAGGTACTTTAAACATTTTATAATCTATTTCATCTGAGAGAAGACCTAAGGGTTTTCCTTAATAGTGATACGGATTCTCGTTTCAATTCAAAGAATCACTACAAGTAAATGTGTCTTCTAATAGAATTTTTTCTTTAAAAATATAGAAATCTTCTATATTCTTTAAAAATATTGCCATGTTTTAAGTGTATGTTAAATATTTAGTATGCAGTATATAAAACTATGATTTTGGGCAGTATAACATTTATAGAAGATTTTGTCTAAGCGTATTTAGAAAGATTAGTTAATTGGTAGACCATTGTGGCTAAAAAAATTTAGTAGACCATCGTGGGGGAGTGGGAGAGCTTTTTCATTTCTTCACTTAAGGAAGATAAAACATGGCACATACTTTTACTACAACTACAACTACAACTCAATGTCACAACAACTCAACAACAATGTCAAAACAACACAACAACTCAAATTCAGTTGGAAAATAAAGTAAAAAAAATAAATGTACGTTTCCACTTTCGACATTATATGAATTGTTGTCACTCAATACAACAATTGCATATATTGCAGTTTTAATAAATTTCCTTTCTCAAATAAACATAAAATAAATCTTTGAAATAGTGCAGTCACGTAGAAACAGATGACTTGTTTACGACATATTTTCCAGTATACTGCTTCTCTTTCAGAGACGTATCAGCCCGAAGTATAAGTAAATAATAATGATTAAATAACGACTATATCGTTTTTTAAGCTTACACTATATTATGCTTACAATATATTATCCTATTTAAATGTAACTTTTTTTTATAAAAAAAACCATTTAAGATATGTGGTTATAAGTCTCTATACTAGTAAAGGACTTTTTAAAAATAAAATAATAATTTCCGACAGCAGCTCTAATTAATCATTTATTATAAAAAACCTATTAAGTTTTGTTTTAGGCACTAAACATATATACGCATATGCTAATAACCTAATTAACTGACTAATTTATTTATGAACTTATATAGCAATTTGATCATAAACTTGTTCGGCTTCTCATGACCTACTAGTACCCACTCGCGTCGTGGAAACTATTTAACAACATTTGGCTTCACGCTCGTAGCTTGACTCCTTGACATTGTAGTGAGATAAGTATTGTCAATTGTTATATCTAATATCCATGTTGATTTAAATATTTCAATACTTATACTATGGGTATTTTTTCTTTTTTTCTCATCTTTACGTTATATTTCTGCACATATCAGGGTAGGTAGAGGTATAACAGATAGGAGCGTAGTGTTAAGACACTCCGTTCCTCACATACCACCGAATGCTCAAGGAATTGCATGTTGAGTTGCGGAACACAACACCGCGCTTTCTCGTGTTCCCAGAAAAAGGAAATGAGATATTATAATATTTTTAACATTTTTAAAGTGTTATTCCAAGCTTACACGTTTTTTAAATAAGTATTAATTGTTATAATATAATTGAACAATTATTTTGCTAAACGACTCATTTTGTAAATTATATGAAGTACTACTACCTACTCCTTGTATTCAATTGAGTAATAGAAAAAAATAATTACATTTCATTTCCCGGAAAACGTCTATAGATTAAATTAATTATATTATACGCGGTACGACAATCAACACGCGTAACAATCAAACACCGTACAAACGTTCGAAGCACGCGAGCCGAATTTTCCCCAATGATTTGGCAACTCGCTCTCACCTAAATTTAAAACGTAATCTCACTGAGTCAACGCTCTTTAGCTCTAACACCCAAAATAAACGGTCCTCAAAACGCGACAATATTCAACTGAATTCTGGATTGTAGAAACGCTAGACGATATATGCAATATGTATCGCCCCGATAGAAAGCCAAAGGTCGCGAGACTAAACGCCCGAAGTTAGCCCAGTTGGCATAGTGCTCGGCAATTAAGAATTTGATCCTAAATGAACAAGAAAATACATTAGTTCGTTCGTGGCATCGATCCAATTATTTTCACTTTTCATCAAATGTACAAAATTATTGATTTAATTATAATTTGAACGTTAAAAATAAAGTAAACTTTTTTAAACTAAAAAAAACTAAACTAACCTCACGCTTTATCCCTAGCGGGGTAGTCAGAGAGAACGGATCGCCAAACGCTACGGTCTCTACATACCTCTTTCGCCTCCTCCACTGTCATCAACCTCTTCAAACATCCTCCCTCTGGGGGGTACTCATGCTTTTCACGTGACCTTCCTCCAGTATCTTTGATACTGTGTTTTCGAAGGTCAACCGAGGTCTCCCCCTACCTCTCTTACCACTCACTTTTCCATCACAAATCTTTTATGCCATTCTTTCATCACTCATTTGTTCGACGTGCCCAAATCACCTGAGCACATTCTTCTTCATTCTTACCCTGACATTCTCTATAGTACCTGTCATTCTGTAAGCTTTTTTGTATGCTTTTTTTCAGAATAGTCACTTATCTATATAAAATCGATTCTATTTAAGTACCAAATCAGATAAACAGATTATTATTATATTATATAGTAATATAAAAACATTTACAAATGTATATGTTGCTGCACCTTTAATTTAAAATAGTTATTATTATTTAAATGAAATTCATGAAACGGAAATTATCATTTAATATTCACTATTAACACGAATACTTGTGATTGCTCTTTATTTTACTTGTATATAAAGTGTACTATTAAATTTATTTATTATTTTGGTTTTATATTATATAAAAAAATACATATACATATATCACTTTTGTTCAAACTCACAAACATTTTTTTGTTCTTTTTATTTATTTTAGTAAAGTAAATACTGCATTTAATATCTTGTTATTTTCGAATTGATTAATGGTTTCCTAGCGGTGGACTTTAATTTCTATAATATAGTTTTAAAAGTAAAGTAGCTATTATCGAGCTCCCTTATTGTGTTATAGGTAATGTTCATTAATTTCAATAATTTTTTGTTTTTATTATGTAACTTTCCCTACTGGCCAGTTATACAGTGACCACCTAGTGCTACTGGCTTGCTTGACATTGCTAATCTACTTAAATCCCTCAGTCACGTTGCAAAGGTGAAGGTTTCTTAGATGGATGCCATACATATTTATATTTCTAACAGATTACTATAAATACTATTTTCTAATACAGTATTTATCGAGTGTAAAATGTAATATTGGAAGTTTTTATCATTTTTTTTGCGCTTCGCTCGGGATTAACGTATTTTAGGGTTCCGTACCACTTAAGGAAAAAAGGAACCCCTATAAATTCACTTTGTTGTCCGTGTCATCTTTTCTATCTATATTTTTGTGTACCATACATAGCTGGAATTTATTTGAAATAATAAACAAATATTTTCTTTTAACGGGATATCCCATATAACAAAACTAAGGCGTGCGTCACGCGCTACCAAAGCATTAATCAAGCAAGATGTCTGACATTTGTGAATCTAAATGAATACTATTCTCGACATTGGTATTTTTAAAACCAATATAATTAGGACATGACATACTATATGTAAAATAGATATATATTTTTTAAAAACATTTTAATAATAAGGTTCGCTCGCTCGCCATCGAGAGACCACCCAGAAGTTTCAATTGTAACAGTCACTGCTTTTCTGAGAGCATCACTCACGTGTAGTATTTGCAAAATTTTATTTGTCATCAAAATATCTGGCAATGTAGTAGTAAACACTTAGACCGACCTAAGTTTGCATTAGAACTACAAAAATATAAAATTGAATTGTACTAAACCATTGTGAGGCCGTCGTGACGCAGTGGCACGACGCGGCGGCGGCGTCTGACTGTAAACGCCATGACTGGATTCTGCTCTCGATAAAATGATTATATAAAAAAATATTTTCATTTTCCCTGTACTGAAGAATAAGGAGCAGAACATTCAAGATTTCATTTATAACACATTAATATATTATAAGCGAAAACACAAAAACATCCTCTCCTCCTCCTACTCTACTTCAGCTGGATACAGCGTGAAGCTGAGAGAGAAATTAATACATGTCAAAACATATGGATTGCATGAGAAATTCAAAGGCCTCTTGATGATCAATCAAAGGATACCAATTAGCTCTTTGCATAATGTTTATCATAACCTACGCAAGGAATTCCCACACAGCACCGCTACCCCAATATATCACGATTTAGTGATTGCATCATTATATTGTCAATGAACCAAAGTGTAGGGCAATACTTTGGCGCGTGGAGCTACATAGTTGCGATACTTTACTAAGGCGGGCAGACGCCAACTCATTTATAGGACGCGAATAAGTACAAGCATTTTTATATGTATATAATTCAGTGTGTTTATATTACAATATAATCAAATGAACTAAGCAGAAATATTTTCAACAAAATTAATGTATTTATGTGTTTAATAATAAAACTTAATATATCAATACAGTTCATTTAACATTAGATAATATTTAAGATAAAAGTAATATAACATTAATATTTTGCAGTTGTACAGTCACTCAGGGGTGCTAAGAATCCTTATTTTGCAATGGAAGAGAATAGATGTATACAATCAAAAATATTTTAATATTCCTAGTGTTGTTTAACTATAGACACTTTTTATCCAGCTATATTATTTTCATAAACACAAAGTACCTCATGTAATATATTTGGAACCTTATCCTTTCTCCCGAGTCAGCTTTCATTTTCCCAAGATAAGACTTACGTATATTGTAATATTTCGTGATTAAATAAACATTTTATCAGTGTAATATATCAAAATAAAAGTAGAATTTTTATAAACACAGAGAAATAATTTGTTAAAAGGTCTTTCTGACAGAAATATTTGATTTCAAAGGGAACCTTTGTCTTGTTACCAAACCATAGTCGAACCTACATCCGTCGCAATTATGATGTTCCACTGCGCCAACGGCCACGGCCTAAAGAAACATCATCAACTGAAAACTTATCTTAAAAGATACACCAAAATAAATATATAAAATTAATAACATGCCCCACGCTTACGGAACGATAATCTAAATATTTTGAACCTCATTGTACACACGATGGTTATGGGTTCAATCATTATCATCCTCCCCAAAGTCACTACTGCCTTGGCCTGGTCCAGAATATCCCTCTATTCCGCCCTATTGCTGGCTTTCTTCTTCCATTTTTTTACGCCCAGAGTTCTCAAATCTTGCTCAACTCCATCCAACCATCTGAGTTCTGCCTTGATTTCCCCGTCCATCGGGTGTACTATTCAACATAGATTTAGGTGTTCTAGACTCTTAGGCCTCGATAGGCCGGACATGTGGAGAGTCCGGCCCATCGTAAGCGTTATGGGTTCAATCTACTCAAAAGTTGCATATAGCTATATGAAATAACTTTGTTTTACCGTTGTAGAGGCAGAGAGTGACGTTGGATTTAATTATTTAACAACAATGGGCGGACACAGAACAGAGTATATATAAGAGGTATATAAGAGGTATTGTAATTTAGTTATTCTCTTTATTTCTTCCGCTAAACACAAGAGATACTTTTAGCTAAATAATGGAAAAGACCAATCACAAACTATGCAAACTTTGACACATTTTAATTGATTGACATATATTAATTAAAATATTAATTTTGATTAAATTCAATATTTAATAGTGTAAAGAGTAACATTTTTACCATTTCTTTTCAAACTTTTATTCTTTAGGCTTTTCTTAATTAATATTTAAGATCTTATTGGTCAAATTTCCAGAGTAATATCGTCAATTAATAAGCTGCGGTGTAGAGGCATCAAATATATCGAAATCTTAATTAATCTTAAATCGTCACGAAAAAAATTAATTTACGTTATTTCTCAAACAAATTTATAATATATAGAACTGGTATGTAAGAGTAAAATCAACAAGTAGGTAAATCAATTTATCTCGATATTTATACACTAAATTCCTACAACATTCCTGAACGCGTAATTTCGCAACTAATCTTGAAGATTAACCAATTTTGTTATGTTAAATTAATTTCACTTTACTTTAAGAAAGATTTATTCAATGTAATAAAAATATTAAGTTTAGAAATGCAAAAACGGGATAAAAAATCTATACTTATAATAAAATCGTAACGGATCGGTGTCTGTGCGTGTAAAATATTAAAAATATATATTTTAGGAGGCCTTTATTAGAGTAGGAACACACACAGGAAGGAAATGCAGTTTTCACTATTAGATTCTGGCAAAATGTTTTATTAAAAATCTTAATTAAATTTGAGGCCAGTCGTGGCGCAGTGGCACGAGGTGTGACTGTAAAACCGACTGGTTGTGGGTTCGATTCCCACTCGAGGAGATGAAATATTTACTTAAATTTATATTTCCATTTCTTCGCTCTGGTGTTAAGGTTAAGGGCGGCGTTGAGTTCTGCCACTCAACACGCAATGCCTCCAGAATTCGGCAGAAAGTGGGGAACGGAGTGTCTTAACACTAGGTTTCCTCTGTCTACCCTGCTGTGTGCGGGATACAGCGTGAAGCTGATTTCTTTATGTATTTATAAAATTAAATCAGCTTCACGCAGTATCCCGCACACAGAATTGTAGGCAGAGAGAACCTAGTGTTACAATCCGTTCCCCACTTTCTGCCGAATTTTGGAGGCATTGCGTGTTGAGTGGCAGAACTCAACGCCGCGCTTTGTCTCGAAACCAGAGTGTATCTCAACCATCATAACCTCGAGTGAGTATCGAACCCAAAACCAGTCGGTTTTACAGTCACACTTTGTGCCCCTGCGCCACGACTGGCCTCAATATTACAATCGGTTTATAAATAAAAAAGTTACATCAGCTTAAAGTATTTAGTTCGACAAATTTGATAATTGCTATAACAGTTATTTTATACAACTGTTATACTAAATCGGTTGAAATTTTAGCTTTTTGTTTGTATGATACCGTTCCATGGAGCCCAGAAATTAAGCTTCTAATACAACGCAGTCAACAGATATGAGCATTTATATATCGCCTTTGCATAATCAGCTCGCCGCGTAATAGAATCTATAGTGTTCTTCCCGTAGACCTACAGTTATAAATTTCCCAATCTCAGCAATCAAATTGGTACAGAACCCTCAGTGGGCAAGTCCGACTCGCACTCGGTCGGTTTTTTCTTAAATACACTTAAACATTTGAATATTTCAAGCGGTCGTAGCCGCACAGGTGTCGCTATAACTTAATATATTTACATTTATATATACCTATATCAAAAATTCAAATGCAGAAATGTTTATATATGATATTTATATTATACAAGTTTATCTTAACATTTTATACGATTATTAAACTTTTAGTCCTTCAAAATTCACAACTTGAAAAAAAAAACAAAAATAGCACCAAGGTAACTAAAATCAAATCATCTTCACACTGTATCCCCCGTACCTACAACAGAGTAGAACGAGGGGACCTACTGTTAAGCCACTCCATTCCCCACATTCCGCCCATTTTTGTTCGAGGCATTACATGTTGAGTGACGCAACTCAACGCCGAAATTTTACCTTGGTATAATTTACTGTCACAAAATACCATCCATATACAAAATACCATCCATTTTATTCCATGAAATAAGCATTTCACATCTTCTGAACACTTTTATTAATTTTTGCTATAAACCATAATATTTTAATGAAATATTTACGATAGTGAACATTAAACCACACCAGCACTGCGGTTTATTACAGTGACCGTGAGGACGGCAATTGGCATCTAATCCAATTTTACAGACAGCTGTCCGTTATATGAGAAAATATTTCATATACTTACTGCATACGAGTGTTTCCGTTTTGGAGAGAATATTCCAATATAAATAAATGGTGAGGGAGGATTTAGTTAAGTAAACGTTTATACCTGTTATCTAATCATATAACGAATTTATATAAAAAGTGTAGCAAAACTTGCGACCGCCGCCGTGGCGTGGCGGGAGATTGTCTAATTGTGGTCTGTGGATTCGATTTCCACTCACGAAAATGATCATTTGAATTATTTCTTGGCTCTGGTAGCGTGACGTTGAGTTCCATTACACAACATGAAATGTCTCGAAAAGTCAGCGAAAAAAAGGGAACAGATTGTCTTAGCACTAGGTTCCCTTTACCCCTGGTATGCGGGAAACAGCGTGAAGCTGCTGAATACCGTAGCAAAAAGTCAAAGCATCATTGCCCATTTTCACATTAAAGTCAATAATTTATTTTTACTAGGAACATTGTTATCTTTGTTATAATAATAAGTATCGCATTATTTCTATCAAATTTACGTAGATAAGTGTCAATTGAATACTTATAAAAAATAATAAATCAGCTTCACGCTGTACCGCACACAGCCGGGCAGAGGGAACCCAGTGTTAAAACACTCTGTTCCCCACATTTCGCCGAGTTCTAGAAATAGTGCGTCGAGTGATGGAACCCAACGTTGCGCTTTGCCTCGACACCAGAGCAAAGAAAATATAAATGTAATTAAATATTTTATTTCCTCGAGTCGCCCCTGCCCCACGACTGGCTGACGACATACTTGAATACTTATGATAAAATTAATTACAAATTAGTGTGTTCCCCTATTTAATAAATAGATTTAACCCGAATTTTTACAATAAAAATATTACGCTCAATAAGTGAAATAATGTTTACTTTTAGTTTCAACGATAAAATTAATTTTAATACTTACTTTGTTCGCTTCGGTGGAAAAAATATATTTATACGTAATAAAAGAAATCACTTAAAAACACATTAATGTTATTTTAAACGAATACGTCAAGTATGGTAAAGTTATCCGTCGGTAAAAGCACAGAGCTGGAAAGCGATCCACACCGTACTCTATGGCGGTCCGCGAACAACTAACCAATTTCTGACGGCGCCTTCTCGCGCCCACTCACACGAAAGCTTCAGACTGCACCGGAGCTTAAATATGTGCTGAAAATTTCATCATATTGAGTTTAATGCTACCATTTTTACAGCTCTACAGTAAATTTGGTGATTCAAGCTAGGCTTGTGAACAGAGCAGACGTGTACTTTAAATTTATAAAATTTAATTAATATATTTAGAATCAAAAGTGACTACTGTTAAAAGGATTTAAAGCTTATTTTACAGTGAGTAAGTTTCTCGTGTTTGTGACTTTTTGTTACTGTGACTAGTGACGCAGCAAAATCTAATAGTGCGTGCGGCGCCCCGCTTCACCTCGGGTAAAAAAGATAGTTGCATTTTTCGTCTCAATTGATTGCATACACGATTATTTCTTATCTAAGTTTGTGCAAATATCAACTCTGAAAATGAGCGTTTTACGTTCACCGCCGTTAACAGCTACGGGAGGCGGCTCGCAGCCGGACCTTGCAAATCTAAATGTCGATACTTTGAATATTCACAATATAACGAAGCGCAAACGGAAACAACCAGAATGTGAATGCAAATATGAGATACAGGAATTACGCAAAGAACTATCTGGTATCACATCTCTTTTAGAAAAACTCTTAGAAAATAACGAACAAAACATGTCGGATATTAAAACTCAAATAGATGAAATTAAATCAACAACCACTTCTATATCCTTAGAACAAGTCCGCATTCAAAAAAATCTTACTGAACTTGCCTGTACTGTTACTGACAATGAAAAGAAAATAAGAAATTTGGAGTATGACTTTTCTAATTTAAAAAATACTCCCTTAAATAATGTTTTACCTTCATCGAACTCCTATATTCGTACAAATGAACAAGTTATACACGAAATTCAAGAACGTAATATAAGAGCAAAAAATATTGTCATTATGGGAATTCCGGAACCGACCGCGGTTAGTGCACCACAGCGTAGACAAATGGATGAAACAGAGGTCAATAAGATCATATCAGAAATAATAGATGAATACCCACAACCTAAAATATTTCGTCTTGGGAAATATATATCTAACAGAAATCGCAAACTTAAAGTATGCTTTAATAGTCAAGATACCGCTCTTTCTATATTGCGGAATAAAAATAAGTTGAAGAATGAAAAAATTAAAATATTCGCAGACCAAACACCTTCTCAACAAAAATACTTTAATGAACTTCGAGAAGAACTAAAACGTCGTAATCAAGAAGGTGAAAGTAATCTCATTATTAAATATCATAAGGGAATACCAAAAATAGTTTCTTCGGAAGCAAAAAACTAAAATCCATAGCTGATAGTTCTAACTTGCATGATATTTGCACTACATATCAAACGACATCAAACTATAATTGTATAAACATTCGTGGATCTAAAATAAACATACTTTATTTTAATATAAGAAGCCTTTGTAAGAAAGGAAAGTTAGACGAACTAAAATGTATACTGTCGGCTGCACCATTCAAAATACAAATAATATTACTCACTGAAACTTGGATTAAATCTGAGGAGCAAGCCTTATTCCTAAAACTTCCAGACTATACCCACTATTATAACTATCGGTCTAATAAAATTGGAGGTGGCGTTTCGGCTTATATTCACAATGACCTAGATCACAAGCTCACTGAATCTACATATCTTAATGGTAATAACTATTTATGGATACTATTGGAAAAATATTCTCTCGAATTGGGAGTTGTTTATAACCCTGGTGATACAAATTTTAATACATTTTTAGAAGATTACAATCTTCAACTTCAACATAAGAAACGAGCTTTAATCTTTGGGGATTTCAATATTGACTTACTTAAACCAAACAATAAGACAAAACTGTACCAAAGAACACTAACCGAAGCGGGATATTTGATAATAAACAATATAGATGAACACTATTATACTAGAGAGACATCAAAAAAAAAAGTCTATTATAGATCATGTATCTACTAATCTTAAATTAAATAGCTTTCACATGGCAATAATAGACTCTAATATATCAGATCACAAACAAATTTTTCTGGAAATTAAGAAATACAAACGTCCACCCAAAAAACAAATCAAATATGAATCTATAGATTACCCTAAGCTAAAACTACTGTTTGAAAATATACAAAGCTTAATGGCCCACGACTTTATTTCCTTATTCAACTTCGTAGCTACATGTGTCAAGAATAGTAAAATTAAAAAAACTAAAATTTTAAACACACCTAGAGATGATTGGATAAACAAAGACATTATTCAAGACATACAGAGGCGCAATGAATTATGGATAAAATTTAAAAATAACCCTAATGATGAAGAAATAAAAGCTGAATTTGAACTTATGAGAAATAAAACTATGCAGAAAATTAAAAACACTAAAGAAACTTATTACGATAAAGAATTTGAAAAATGCTCAAGAAAACCAAAGAAAATGTGGAATTTGCTCGGTAATCTCATGAATAACAAGCCTAAAGAAGTTAACCACAAACCGCCGATAATAATCGTTAATGATTTTAAAATTACTGAACCAACTAAAATCTGTAACGCTTTTAATCAGTATTTTTCTACCATAGGATATAAACTTGCAAATGATATTCCTCGTAGCTTCCACAACAACACTATATTTACTCAACCTCGTACAAATAATACCACCTCACAATTGACACACTTAAGTCCTTGCACTGAAACTGAAATTTCGAAAATAATAAATGATCTTGATACAAATTCTAGTACTGGCATAGATGATATCAGTACGAAAATAATAAAAACAATTAAAAACTGTATTGTTGCACAATTAAGTTCTAGTTTCAACAAAATACTCATAGAAGGTAGCTTCCCTGATGTTTTAAAAGTAGCTAAAGTATGTCCTATTTACAAATCCGGTAAGAAAACCGATCCTAGCAACTATCGACCAATTTCTGTTTTACCAGTAATGTCGAAAATTCTTGAGAAAATTTTATACACTAGATTGTTAGATTATCTTAATGAAATTAACTTTTTTTATCATAAGCAATATGGTTTTAGACAAAAATCAAATACACTTTCTGCTGCGCTAGATCTCACAACCAAAATTAGAACAAACGTTGACAATAAGAAACATATATTAGGGGTTTTTATTGATTTAAAAAAGGCTTTTGACACAGTTAGCCATCCAATCCTTTTACAAAAACTAGCATGTATAGGTGTTTCTGACACCGCCTTTAACATTTATAAATCTTATCTTGAAAATCGGTCTCAAATTGTCAAAATAGGAATATTCAAGAGCGAGCCAGCCACGATAAGTTATGGCGTACCTCAGGGGTCCATTTTAGGACCATTACTCTTCTTAATTTATATTAATAATATTTGTGAATTAAATCTACACGGTGAACTTACCCTTTACGCCGATGACACTTGCTTAATTTATCACGGACATTCAGTACACGAAATCTTATTTCGGGCACAACAAGATCTAGACATTTTACATAAATGGTTTCAAAGCAACCTACTTACCATCAACACTGAAAAAACCTGTTATATATTTTTTAAATCAAAAAATAAAAAAATTTCAAATCATACGCCACTAACTATTAATAAAATTCCACTGCTAGAAAAAAATAAAGAAAAATATCTTGGGATATGGCTTGACTCTCACCTCAGTTGGAATGCACAAATTGATTATATATGTAGCAAACTTTCTAGTCTTATGTATATGCTTAAAACTATATCTCGATGTCTTCCACATCGAGTCCGTGTTATGATATATAACTCACTAGTAAAATCGCATCTTTTATATCTAATCGAAATATGGGGCACAGCTTCAAAATGTCATATGCAACGTATACAAACAACACAAAATAAAATTATTAAATCACTTTTTAACTATCCACATCCAACACCTACAGAAAAAATATATCAAAACACTAAATTAATGAATATTAGGCAATTATACAACTACACTACATGCATACTCATTAGAAAGATACTAGATGGAAGTGTTCACACGGAGATTTCGTTTAAGATCAAAGGCAAGCAGCACCAATATCACAGACGAGCGCACAATTTGATATTACAGAAGACCCGAACAAAATATGGAAACAAACTTATAACTTTTCAGGGAGTGATGCTATACAATGATTTACCGCAATCGATTAGGAACAGTAAATCATTTAATGAATTTAAGTCCCGGCTTCGCACGTTCGTGCTTAGCGATCATTCTCTTCTTAAGAGGTGAATTATGGCTTGGCAATGGACATGGATAGGGCTTGGATTGGAATTCATTAAGTGATTATTATATTTTATCTTGTTTTGTATGTTTTTATTTCTAATTTAATTTTTACTTATTTACATTTTATATTTACTTTATATTTACATTTTATGTTTACTTTATGTTCGCCCTTTGTTCACTAAAGCCTTTTAGTATTATATAATGTTTCTTGTTATTTAATTTCTCATGTAAATGACATTGTCGAAATGAGAATAAAGATCTTTAAACAGAAATGGATGTCGTTATTCCCAATATAAACCTCCTTTTTATTTTATAAAGTAAGTGGGTACTCTACCTTTTAATAAAACAGTGTAACAGACAGGGACGGACGTATCTATATAACTAAACTGTAAGAACTAGGTGAGACAGGATACGTGACAATGTCGCAATCCATATTAGTAGTAACGGAAAATCGGAGCTGGTACGGGTCGGACCAAATTTACAGGCTTTGTAGAGAAAACGAATATAACGAATCGGTAGATACCAGGGGTTCCCAATTTTTTCTTGATCAGGAACCACTTTTATAGAACTCTTGTAACAGGGACCACTTTGTAGGTATAATAAAAATAAATTAATAATTAAACAAAAATTTTAATTTCAAAGCCAAAAGTTTTAAAAAACTGACATTTTGTACTGATGGGGTGTGTTAATTTTTAAGTAAATATTAAAAATCAATGATTTTCAAAGTATATTAAATTGAAATGTCAAAATATTTTATGTTTTACTGAGGAAACAACTTAACTGTAAACATACTTTGCTCAAACACTAAAATTTTAAATCATTCGCGGACCATATTTTAGCTGCTGCGGACCACTACTGGTCCACGGAAATCGATGGTTGAGAACCGATGGTTTATACCAATATATATATATATTATAGAAGTGTTAATAGGTTTTTTATTCATACAATTACGCCATCGTTCATTGTATAGTTTTGCTTAATTTATTACTGCTGGATTATTCTTAATGATTTCAAAATTATAAACTGTTGGACAAAGGAAACACAAAATATCATAGTATGATACTGTATTTTCAACAGCCAAACTTTATAATCAGAATTTTTTAAAAAAATATAATAAAAATTATAATTCCTATGTTCTATCATAAAAGTGATCACTACGGCGTAGGTATTGATCAAAATATTTCGAAATGTAACATTATTGTTTCGTTTGTATATGATGTTACGCTGTGGGTAAAAGAACTTTATATTTATTGTTAGACCATCATGGCGCAGTAATACGTAAGGGGTAACTGTAAGATGAAGAGAAGAACCTAACAATCATAGAACAATAACAATAATTAAGAACCTATTTGACGAACGAAACCCCATTTTACATAGACCATCGATTTTTTTTATTTTGACAATATAGCTAGACTGGTTGTCGATTTGATAATTTTGATTGCTGTTATGTGTTTAGTGACACTCGCAAGATTAGGACGAATCGACTGACGTAAGAATCATCAAAATTAGCTAAGGCGTTTGGTCTCTACAACACCACGTAATTAAACATATACTCGTACGTACATACAAACATAGACTCATAAACACATTAACTTTCTTCGCATCGCGCAATAGGGTAAATTGTTTTTTTTATTAAGAAGTCCAAACTTCATACCTTCATACAACCCTACAACAAACAAATATTGGTCTCTCCTTAAGTAACTATATATCCAGCATAACCTCAAATTGTTAAATAAAATAAATAATAATAGATGGTTTCCGTTTCATATAACCAACAGCGACCAAGTATAGCTTCCCAGTAACGCAGTGATTGTAAAATGTGTGAGGTTAAACACTGGATTATACAAAATTATAATTTTATTCGCTTTACGCTGTATGCCACGCCAGCAGGATAGGCAGAGGGAACCCAGTGTTAAGACATTCCAATCTCCATTTTCCACCGAATTCTGGAGACATTGTGTGTTGAATGGCGGAACTCAACGCCGAATCATAGTAAATGTTCATTGTTTTTACATTATTAATATTGACGCTAATTGAGGAATCATGAATATTTAACTCTATTGCAGAGGGATAAACCAATGTTGCCAAATGTTAACTGTTGTGAATTTATTAAAAGGTAACAAACACTTTTAATGGATTTGGTGCCACAAGAGAACTTTTAGAAAAAGCTCCATCAAAAGTAGAAGCTGAGATATCGTTAGCAATTTAGGATGGTTTTGCTTATATTTATACTGTAGCTTTTAAGAAGAGTGAGTAAATTAAGATTTTTCAAGCTATAGGGTTAAATGGGTTGGGGGACTCCGTTTCAATTTCAGGATTGTTGGTACAACTTATAAACTTCGACGAACTTAATTTTGAGGGCGTGTACACTTATTTTCTATGAAAAGAAGTACAAATATAAGCTTGTAATGATTTTTACCTAGATAATACCTAGAGGTATTTCACTAAAGAATTTTCTCTTTAAATTTTTTTTTGTTTTACTTATATTTGACATTGCCATATTTTCTTTTAAATGTGTGATAAAATAAATAAAATATTTATCATTTTTTTTTATTTCTATGTATCAAAGCAAATACCGCACATAGCAAAGAAGGCACAGGGAAATTGGAAACCTAGTGTAAAGAGATTCCTTTCCCATCAAGATACTTCCGGTCCCACGTTAGGCCAAAAAACCCAATTTTTGAAGGCATTACGTCTTGAGTGCCCGAAATAAATTAATTATTTCATTTCTTCGAATAGGAATCGTACCCACAACGTGTCGTTTTTACCTACACACTATACTATACTGTAGTGTAATGGGATATCTAAAGATAAGATTAAGAATTCTAGGGTATTGCGTGTGAAAATTTTGTCAAAATTTAAGTAATTAATGAATGTGAGCCATAACCACTTTATTATTAAAAAAAATGGAGGCATCGTACATACTATTCATGAAGTATCGGGAACATTCGTCGAAATATTGAATACGAACAATAATTTAAACAGTCGATATTAATCATCGATTATTGAGATAAATTTTAAACAAACTATTTATTGTGAACGGGCTTGTTCTATTCTATTATGCAGAATGATTGCAGAATATTAGCACATTTCATAAAAAAAAACTCATTTATATGAATTTACATTGAAAAACATAATATTGCTAAACTTTTAGCGGGCGCGCATCGTACACCGTCTACCGTTGTTTTTGCCCTGACCAAAATACAAGTAGGGAATAAATGAAAGTAATTGTATATGCAAATATTTAAAAACTTATTTTCATTTATAAGTCTAGTGATGATAACTATGCTTAATCCTATACAATTATAGATAAAATATAAAAGCCTAATGATTTATTTGTATATATTTTTTTTTACCTCAGAAGTTAATTAAGAGAGTACTTAAATGATTATTTTTACTATTTTAATGGTCATCCATGTGGCAAAAAAGCAGCTAACTAGCAACTAAGGACAATAAAACAAAGGGAGCACTACTAACAAAAAAATACTTGACTAACTCAGCTTCACGCTGTTGAGCGGGGTAGCTAGAGAGAAAAAATCTCTGCATACTTTTTTCGCCTCGTTCACTGTCATCAGATCTTCATACGTGCTCCGGGAGTCATGATTATACGTGACCTTCTTCTATTGTTTTTGATAGTGTGTTTTTAAAGGTCAACCGACGTAACCCCCAAACCTTACGTACCGTTCACTTTTGCTTCATAAATATTTTACCTATTCTTTCATCACTCATTCGTTTGGCGTGCCCAAACCATCTGAATACGTTCTTCTTCATTCTCACTCTTTCATGTATTACTCTACCAGTCTGTATATCTCTTCATTGCAGATTTGATCAGCTAAGCTGACTCTGTATATCCAGCAAAGAGATCGCATATCCACAGTATTCATCTTTATAAGGTATTATAAGGTATATGTATAATGAATATTTTCAAAGACATTTAAATTATATATTATTATTTATCTACACTATATGATGGCTTCTGGGGCCGTGCAGTTACATGCTAGAATGTCAAAACTGGCATTAATGTCTATGCCCTTATGTCATTTCGTTTGTCATCATGGCATGCCTATCACTGCGTTAAATGTTCGTTGTTGCAATGATTTTTTTAGTTTTTGGCTTTTGTATTTTGAATTTTGCAAAGGGCACTTCTTAATATCAATCTTTACATACCTCACATTTATTTTTAAGTTCGTTATCAATTAAGAAATAAGCGTTGTTTATCGACATTATTTATTTACAAGCGTTGCCTAATCGGATATCGTAACTACCAAGTTTACGTATATTTACATTTAGTTTACAAAACTCAACGTCACTTAACAAGGTTTTTTGTCTTCAAAAAGTTGATAATCAACAGAAGGTACACTAATTTCTAAACCCGAATCGACAAAATGTCCAAACGAAAAGTACAATGCTATATATATTTTATTTATTTTAGATGCCAGCAGCTAGTTTTGGTGGTTTATCATCCTTACCAACAAATGGAGATTGTGGCATTAAAGACGTATGGAATCACAATCTGCATGAAGAATTTCAAATTATCAGACAGGTACAAAAATATATGTTTATATATATATTTATTCATGTAACATCATATTATCTTAGAAATAAAATTATTGCAAAATATTGAAGTTAATTGTTAATCATGTTAGACACTATTAACAATTTAATTGTCAAACAGGTTGTACAAAAATATCACTGGGTAGCAATGGATACAGAGTTCCCTGGTGTTGTTGCCAGACCTATTGGAGAATTCAGATCCACAGCGGACTATCAATATCAACTTCTCAGGTAATTATTCTAAAGCTTTATTAAAAATACTACTGCTTGTTTGTAAGGAGAAACTACTTGATGTAGTAGTACATTGGTTTTATTGTTATTATGATATGTTAATAATGTGTTTAATAAAGATTAACAATCTCAATAAAAATTGGACTTTCAGATGTAATGTAGACTTGTTGAGAATAATACAACTTGGCCTCACTTTTATGGATGAAAATGGTAAAACTCCCCCTGGATACACTACATGGCAATTCAACTTTAAATTCAACTTGCAGTAAGTTACTGTTTCACTATATAAATAAAAATACACAAAAAAATATTTTCCAACTGTCTAAAATTATGATTAATTTTAGGGAGGATATGTATGCACAAGATTCCATTGATTTATTACAAAACTCAGGATTACAATTTAGAAAGCATGAAGAGGATGGTATTGAACCTTTGGAATTTGCAGAACTGCTCATGTCATCTGGTAATATTAATATTATTTGTATGCATACATAAAATTTTGTTAAAAGAATACAGGTAACTTTTATTTAGAACAAGAAATGAAAAGTAATTTTTAAGAATAATTTGAAAGTGTTAAAACAGAAATAAGAGAAAAAAAAATAATGACAATTTATTTTATTTTACAGGTTTGGTTCTTATGGACAATATAAAATGGTTAAGTTTTCATTCAGGATATGACTTTGGCTATCTCTTGAAGCTACTAACAGATCAAAATCTGCCACAAGATGAAAATGATTTCTTTGAAAGTCTGAGACTTTATTTTCCTACAGTCTATGATGTAAAGGTAAATATAAACTTTTTTATAGCTTCTTCCTGTATTCTCCATATAGAAGTAAGTAGGTAGAAGAACCTTAAGGCATTTGTTTCCCCACTTTCCCCAATTTTTAAGACATGTGGTTTCATAGAGCAAGGAAATGGAAATAGCTAATGCCCACTCATGGGAATTGAACCCACAATCTTTGTGCTTTGGAACTATCCAGACTATTCTTGATATTTAGTTAAACTATAGATTTGGTAAGAAGTGAAGAACTTAATACTACTGAATATTGAAAACATAATATAATAGACATTAAGGCCATTGTGTGGCTGAGGCACCGAATTGGACTTCAAATACTATAGTTGTGGGTGGGTTCAATTCCCACAAATATTTGACCATGCATGGCATGACTGAAAATAATACATACTTCTGTATTTATTTTATGATTTAATTTTTTTTTATCCAAATGCACTAAAACAATAATTAGTTGAGTTTTTGTTGTAGTTTAATTCCTACATGTACACTTATAATTATAGCTCTTTAATTTTTAAAAGCAAATAATTGTATACTTATTATTTACAGTATTTGATGAAGCTTTGTAAGAACTTAAAAGGTGGCCTCCAAGAAGTAGCTGATCAGCTCGAATTAAGACGAGTTGGTCCCCAACATCAAGCTGGATCTGATTCACACCTTACAGGAATGGCATTTTTTAAAATTAAAGAGGTATATATGTTACATTATGTTCTTTATTCTTATCATTATATAATGTTGGAACTATGGTCCTGGAGACTAAAAAGCTCTTGGATGATTATTATGAAGGCTTAGTTATGAGTAGGCCATATTTTTGTATGTTTTCTAAAATATATGTCAATAATACTTTAAATTGCAACAATTTTTTTATTATAATGTTCACATTGCCCTTTTTTTTAGATATTTTTTGACGACAACATTGAAAGTTCAAGTGGACATTTGTATGGATTGGGAGCCCCATTCTCAGTAAATACAAATAACTTTCAAGACAATGGTGAAAATGGAAATTCTTCCTGATCTGAACCGGTGTGTGTGACGAGACTCACGCCACAACAACGAGTTTTCCATCTTACAGAGTGAAAATAAAGTTTAAATAAAAAAATAAATGATTGACATTGTTAACATTGGAGGAGAACTCAGAAAAAACTATACATTTTTTTATTTTGAATTTAAGATTTACTTATTTATCATTTTAAAACTTGTACACACTTTGTAACAAAGGCAAATATTATTGCACAACATGTTTTTATACAAATTTGTCTTATATAAACACTTTCAAATTTACACAAAAATTATTATTAATCCTCAACCATGTACGAGAAAACATTTTGTCACCGTACAAACTATACTAAATTTAATCCCTAAACAGGCAAATGCATCAACCTAAGTAGTATTATCAAATAGGATATTAGAAATTTTGAACCGCACACATCATGAAATACATTTATTATGCGTTCTGCCTGTTTAAGGGTTAAACACAACATTGTAATACAGTGGAAAATGAAGTTTGCTTGTAAAAATGTATCTTGCATGTCACTTTAATTTTTATGCATATTATATTTCCTAGTATTTTACCTTTTAATTGACATTTACATAGATCATATTCATTATTATTAAATAGATTATTGTTAGATTAACTTGATAGCTCTCACTTATTCCACAGTGTATGCTTTACTTTTATGGGGATGATTATTTTACGCGACTAGAATGCTGTAACGTAATAAATAATGATATATTTTATATTAAGGTCATCAATTTATTTTACATGTAATTTGTGATAGAAATCTTTTGATGTTTATAATTTATAACATTCAACAAAAATTGTAATTAGTATATTTAATTAAGTTATACATATTTTACGCTCTTAATAGATACTTTTAAAATATACTCTGGTCTTTTGTTTAAATATTACCTAAAAATTTATAAATCTAATGTGTTTTTAAGAATTTTAAAGTATTATTCCACACTTAAGAAAGAAAAGTATTTGAAAATCGTCCAAGAGGCGCGAGACGAAATCTCGCTACATTCAGTTTTAGTCGAAACCAAAACTTTTTAATATACAGTACAATTAAAGACAAACTGAAACTCAATAAAGGTGGTCGTTACTAACTATTTTTACCCTACATTGCATGGCCCGTAGTTTTACCGTTTTAAAGATATAAGCCAGCCAGCCATACAAGTAGGTTTTATTAAATCAAATATCATGTTTGGGGAATAAAAGAAAACTTATTTTGCAGTATTTTTGTATTGTCTGATAGATTATGCCCAATTATACTTATTTTTATAAGGTAACAAAATTTGAAAACGTTTATTTTGTCTCATGTTGTAGCCTTCAATTGGTTACTTTGTTAATAGTTTTTGAAAACACTTGCGTTAGACACACAAAGCATGCATATTTCTTAAGTGGTGCTATAGTTGGGAATTTTCTTATACTATTTATTTATTTAAATACTTTTTAAAAAATGTATATTTATGGTTTCTTCTTGCATATTACATACTATTTTAATGTGTCCATAATCCTTTCCTTTTCCTTTTTCGAATGAGCAGTATGCTGTTGGCCCTATTGGCCTCTACAGCGTCACCGGGCTTGGGGAGGCCGAGCTAGAGGAGCTCCGACCTTGGCTTGGTTACCGTGGAAGGCACCAACAAATGAGAACACAGTGTCGCAAGGGCGTCTCCTTTGAGACTCGGACCACGACTTGCGTACACCGTTTGTAGTGGGGGACTTTGCTTCGCTCGGTCCGAGCTAGGCCTACTGGGTAGGACTCTTGATGCCCTGTTGGGTTTTTAGTTATGGGCTGCTCTCGCGCCGAGGCGCGATTGGGCCACTGAAAAACTGGGACCTCGTCTCCACCGGCGGGGACGGTGTGTGTAGCGTGTGTGGGTGCGGTTGTGTGTAGCCCTACCTACATATTTAGGATGGGGTCAGCATCATCGGTTAAATCCATAATCCTGAATTGTAGATTTTTATATACTTAACGGTTTCTTACTATTGTTATCCCTAACCATAGAACCATAACCCATACGGGTAGGGTTTCCCCTTTTTTTAATTATATATATATTACAATCCTGATCGCTCAGGACCGTGACAAAAAAGCTTACAGAAATTGTTTTTTTTTTGTTGAACTACATTCACTTTTTTTCATTTCGCTTTTATTAAGGATAAAAAAGCTAATATATTATGTAAATATAGTAGTACTTTTATTTAGCTGTTTTCAAAGAAATAACTAATATAATATGTTTTGTGTCTATAATAAGAGCCAATTTAGCAAATCTTATAATTTTCTAGTATTCAACTCATTAGTCTTATCCAGAACTAGCGGTCTACGAGCGGCAGTGCCAGCATACCACTTACATTTCTTTTATTATGCAGTATGCTACATTTGTGTTGCCACAAAGTGAACACTATGCCCCGACTGGCCTCATATTGATATTATTAATTAATTATTATATTTATTATTATTTATATAAAGGTTATTTCCAATAAGTGATCAAAAAGGTGAATTAAAAAAAACGCCCAAATAAACTTAAATAAAATTGTCACCGCTTGTCAAAATTTAGATAAAGGAGAAATTGAATTTATAATTTATGCCAATCGAGTAACGCCATCGGATAATCGAATATAAATTTGATGCTGTGGAGGTTTCGACTGCAGTCTATAATCTATATATAGGTGACGTTAATTAATGGTAAATAATCTATGGCATCCTATGCTAGTAAAAAATATGACAAGATTAAGGCAGGTAGGTGCACTTTGTCAAATGTTTAAAATATAAAGTGCCGGTGTGTGTATTGACTAACAATAATTAAAGTAAATACAGAACAATAAATTAACTAGAGTGAAGTATTTATTACTAGATAATTTAAGTTAAATATATGGTCATCAAAATATAATTATGACTTTACAGATGCCGGCTGTTAATTTTGATTTAATTACTCTTAAATCCAATAAAGACGATAATGTCATAAAAAATGTATGGAATCACAACTTACATGAAGAATTTCATGTAATTAGACAGGTGTGTCAGCAATATTTAAGTTACACCAATGGACTTTTTCACAATTATATTTTTATACACATGAAAAATATAAAATTAATTTATTATATGTTTGAATTACATAGGTAGTGCAAAAGTACCAATGGGTAGCTATGGATACAGAGTTTCCTGGCGTTGTAGCACGGCCTATAGGAGAGTTTAGATCTACAGCTGATTATCAATATCAACTGTTAAGGTAAAATGGTGTAGTTACTTTTATTTCTGCTATAAATATTAGTGGTTAAAAATTTTAATGTAATTTAAAACTTTTGTACTTATTACTTTTGCAAAACCGAATTTATTTCAGGTGCAATGTGGACCTGCTTAGAATAATACAATTAGGTCTTACATTTATGGATGAGAATGGTAAAACTCCACCAGGTTGTACTACATGGCAATTTAATTTTAAGTTTAATCTACAGTAAGTATTAATTAAGCTTCTGTTTTACTTTAGATATATATATGGGTATTCTATTTATTTATTCAAAGACAAATCAATATATTTTTGTAAGATCTCTTGTTAACAGGGAAGACATGTATGCTCAGGACTCCATAGACTTATTGCAAAATTCAGGACTTCAATTCAGAGAGCATGAGGAACATGGTATAGAGCCTATAGAATTTGCTGAACTTCTTATGTCTTCGGGTAAACATATTTAAAACTATACTTAAATATATAAATGTTTACTTTGTTTAGTTTACAACTTCTCGAATTCTTGAGACATTGTGTATTGAGCAGTGGAAATCAATGCTTCATTTTGCCTTGTTACTAGAGCAAAAAATTTTAATTATTATTTCATTTACAGTAGCATAAGTGTGCCTCTATTCCATGATGGGCTCATTTACTTATCATCTTTTATTCACAGTAAAACATTATTTTCGTTTTTATATAAAAAAAACAGCTTCATCATAAAAATTTGAGGAGCAGAGGGACCCTAGACTTAAGACATTCCATTTCTCACTTTTCATGACATTGCATGTTGAGTAGTGGAACTCAACAGTACACTTTGTCTAACAGAGCAAAAAAAATAATTTAAATTCCCCAAAGAAGACTGACCCAACATCCATTGTGATTACAAAAAAATGGTGTTAATGCACTGCATTACAACAAAACGATTTATTTTATTTACTTGATTTTAACGTGATGATGTCTTTCGTTCTTACTCACGTAAAAGCATGACTTATAGTCACGTTTCGCCTGAGCCGCGCGTGCAAGCGAGAGCGCGAAACCAACGATAGAAGTAACGATCGGCTTAAACGTTTTGCTTTTGACGCATTTATCCATTTATTGGCACTTGTAGCTTATCTGTATAAATTAAGTAAAAAAATATTTGAATTAGCACCTCCTAATTCAAATGTTTTTTTTTAAATCAAATCAGTTTCCCGCTGTATCCCGCACACTGCAGGAAAGGCAGAGGGAACCTAATGTTAAGGCATACCATTCCCAACTTTCCGCCGAGTTCTGGAGGCATTGCGTGTTGAGTGGCGGAACCCAACGTCGCGCTTTGCCTCAACACTAGAGCGAAAAAAATGAAAATATAAATAAATGTAAGTAAATATTTTATCTCCTCGAGTGGATATCGAACCCACAACCAGTCGATTTTACAGTCACACTCATTGCCTTAGTGCCACAACTGGTCTCTGATTTTTTTTTTCTCCAAATAAATGTAAATTTATCGAAAACATTTCAATTTTAAGTGAACTCCTGTTTATTATACAAAATATTGATAATTGAGGGATAATAATTTAATTCTATTCACACAATTATATAATTTTCCAACAATAATATGGTTATTAACAGTTTACAGATAACCAATTTTTTAATTTTTTTTAATCATTTATATAACCATGTTATGGAATTTTTATGATATATTTGAAAAAAATGACTTCATTTTCTATTTCAGGTATTGTGTTAATGGACAATATTAATTGGTTAAGTTTTCATTCTGGTTATGATTTTGGATATTTGCTGAAACTTCTGACTGATCAAAATTTGCCTCAAGAGGAAAATGACTTCTTTGAAAGCCTAAGATTGTATTTTCCTACGGTATATGATGTTAAAGTAAGTGAAGATCTAGATTGTTGTTTGGGTGTTTTTTTGGCCAATGCTTAAAAATATTAGTTGCATGTATTTGTTAGACTAAATATTAGATCTAAAATGGATATTAGCATTTAGAGTTGTAATAGGAGCTGGAGCTGATTATTACGAAGTTAATTGTCTTTTTATTACATTTTAAATTTACCGCAAAACATTTTCTTATCATTAAAACATATCAACAGTACCTTATGAAATTGTGCAAAAATCTCAAAGGTGGGCTTCAAGAGGTGGCCGATCAGTTAGAACTTAGAAGGGTGGGCCCACAGCATCAGGCTGGTTCTGATTCTCATTTAACTGGTATGGCTTTCTTCAAAATAAAAGAAGTAAGTGATGCACCATTTACTATTAACCAATGCCATAAATTAGTATGAATGATAAAAAAGTTCATGATAGATTTACTGTGAAATAATTTGGTGTTTAAATTTTTTTGTAATCCAAGAATCATTATATATTTTTTACACAATTTCTAAAACTTATTATATTTATTAACATATATTAATATATATTTATTATAATTAATATATATTTTTCTATAACAGTTCTATATTTTCTTAAAGCTCACACCAGTATATTTTAAAAGTATAAATTGCTTGTTGGCAATTTACAGATAGTAGTTCTGCTAGTATCAAAATCCCATCCTGTAGAACAAAATTGAAATTAAATTAAAAGTTAATATACTCAGAACTCAAAAGATAATTACCGTCTTGTTATACCTACTAGAAAGTTAGGAGATAAACAGTTCTTGTTGAATAGATTATAAACATAAATATTAAAACTATTTATTTTTCAACAGATTTTTTTTGATGGAAACATAGAAAGTACCAGTGGACATCTCTACGGCTTAGGAGCGCCATGCTCCCCCAATGCAAGTACTATGCAAGAATGTATCGAAAATGGTAATTCTCCATAATAAATATAATGTAGAATGTTAAGAATATATATAAACGGCGCCACCGAGTGTTCAATTTTTTTTATTGAACAGTTAATACTGTGATTTCAAGTACCTGAGAAGCCAGGTTTAAGTTTATATGACATGAAGATAATATAAAATAAGCAAATCGAAATAATATGATCATTTTGATTGTGTCTAAGTTGAAACGGCGCACGTTCGATAGCAGCTATAAAACTTGTGCAATAATAAAATAATGTTTTTATTCATCAGAACTTTCATTTATTGTTCCACAATTATAACACATATATTGAATTACAGTTTAAACTGGGAATGTTATCTAGTAAGTCACAGCTTTGATTACATACTTGTCTACTTCAACATTTGACGGCTAATACTAAATAAAAAATCAAATTTTAAGAATTAGCCAAAAACCCATGCTCTATTCTCATTTTTGCTTTATACATACAAATATTTCCAAAAACAATTTATTATGTTAATAGTTCCAAAAATGCAAAAAGATAATCTCAATTGGCTCCACATAAGTAACCAGTATATAATCAAAGACATTAAGATATAATACTCGAGGTAAAAACACTTAGATGACGAATCACCATAAATAGACATCAATAGAAATGTGGACATCAATAAATATGTATTAGCTATTAGTTTCCGACCGCGGCCGATCTAGTGACCCTGGCCATCGGCAGGGGGACCCACTTTCATTTCTTCTTCTTCTTATTCTTCTGTGCAGTGTCCGGAGTGCCATCAGTCTTACGTTTGCCGGCGTTGGTGCCCTTACCCGTTGCATTTCCTGGTGTATTTTGATTGGCGTTTCCGCTTTTCTTTTTCTTCTCAGCTCTTTCTTTTTCTTCTAATTCTTGATTCTCCCTCTCTATTAATGTTATAAGAGTATTGCACCTGCAAATATAATTAATTTATAATAGATGTATTTAAGACTTGTAACTTGCGTATTAGAATAACACTTTTTTTTTTCATCCCCCGTGGGATATGGCACTGTTTCTCTTTATCACGGGCTATTTTGTAACCTATCTAAGAGGACAGTACCTCACCCAATTATTGTATATTTTATAAGTGTTTAAATAAAGTTATTATTATTAAAGTTATAATATAATGTCAATTTAATTTTTGATCAGTTGAGTTGATGCCCGCAAGTTATTTTCATTCAACCACTGGTACAAGAAGCGCGACGTTAAATTCTCAATATTCTCTATATGTTTCGGACACTGGGCGGCAAGTAAGGTGTGAAGTCTGTAAAAACTAAATTCCTTTGGCGTGTCCTGCTCTATGCGGGGCACGGTACGAAGATGATCTTTTTTAACAAATTGTATAATTTTATAAAATTTCTAATAAATATTTTTTATGACCTCCGTTGAAGTTCTATAGCGGTTCGCGACTTGAGGAACCAGTCGAACCGGAACTGCGGCGCCATGTGCACTGCAGCACGGAGCTCTTCATACACGTTCTCTTTATCGAATCCGAGCTTATGCAGCATGCACACTAAGAACCTGCAATGAATTTATAAAATATACATAATTCGTCCTGGAATATATTTCTTCAACATTTTTTTTCCAATATTTTGAAAATAAAAAATTTGAATAAAACAAGTTTGACAACTCCTAATCAAATTTTAGTTAAACTGAACAATAAAGATAAAATATAATATATCGTAAATATGAATACAATCGTAAATTTAGGTTTTCAAAACTATTGCACATTGTTCAATCGGTAAAAACATTAAAGGTCATAAAAATCATAAGATAAAATCTACAGGTAACTTTAGAGCACAACTCGTCGATATAATGAAATATATAAAAAACAAAGCACCTGTCTTCTTCCTCCACATAATTCTTGCCCTTGTTAGTTCCGTATGAGATTCTGAGTTGGTGGAAGGGTGCTCGGTAGCGCGCCATCTTAGCGTCCAGCGCTTTCTTAATGGAGGCCCGTCGCTGTATCTTAGCTTCACCCCTTTCTATTTGCCCCATTATCCTATCTATATCTTGTAATTCATGACATCTTTCCCAAAACACAGCTGAATACTCCATTACCTTGGAATAAAATATTATTTTTATAGATATTAATATTAACTTTATTACAATAAACATTTTTTTACCTTTACGCTGTATCACTCATAAAGCAGATAGGCAAAGGGAACCGCATGTCAAGATACTCTACAATATAGCGAAAGAAATGACAATAAGAATGACGAAAGAATCAACAACCGTCACATTTAGTCACTGTCCCACAACGTCGTCAATAAACATGTTACATACATAAAAAAACATATCTGTATAAAGTACATATGTATAATTATTATTTACCTCTTCAGGTGTTTTCCCTTCGACATCTTTTGCTATGTTCTCTATGTCATCTCTGCCATATTTTTCATTTGCTTTGATGAACTGATTAAAATCACGCTTAGTCCAATTGGTGAATCCTGTTTGACAAAACATAAAATAAATAATAAATATTATTTTGTAGTTGTGAATGGTACAGTAGAGCACTTTGTAAATACAAGCGCAATGGTTGTGAGTTCGATTCAAATTGGAAGAATGAATTATTTTTATATGTTTGCTCTGGTAATAAAGCACGGTAATTTTCTAGAAATTGCATGTTGATTTCCACTCAACAAGGAATGACTAGAAAGGCGGCTGTATTACGTATTATATATATTTTTAGCTTCACGCCGCATCCCACATATATTTGGGTAAGCAGCGGGAACCTAGTGGAAAGACTTTCCGTTCTCCATTTTTCGCAGATTTTTCGAGACACGTCTTGTTAACCAGAATAACCCTATTTATATTTAGGTTAATATATAATATAATTCATATTAGAAGCTTAATACCTTGTGTCAAGAGTTGTTCTTTTTCCTGTATCTCTTCCTCAGTGAGAGCTTCAGCGTCATCGATCTTACGTTGTTCCTCCCTTTGTATTTTGGCTGCATCGGGACCCAACTCAGGATTACGCGGCACCTTATATCTAATTTTAAAAAAAGTCGAAAATAACATCCTCAGTTATACATATACTGTAAAATATTTTAAAAGAATGTACATTCCAATACTAATAAGGCCTTAATTTTGTAATGGATTTAAAAAAAAAAATTAAATTAAATTAGCTTCACGCTATATCCCGCACACAGCAGGGTAGGCAGAGGGAACCTAGTGTTAAGACACTCCGTTCCCCACTTTCTGCCGAATTTTTGGAGGTATTGCGTGTTGAGTGGCAGAACTCAACGCCGCACTTTGCCTCGACACCAGAGCGAAGAAATGAAAATATAAATTTAAGTAAATATTTCATCTCCTCGAGTGGGGATCGAACCCACAACCAGTCGGTTTTACAGTCACACTTTGTACCACTGCGCCACGACTGGCTGTAATGGATTTACTGATTTATTTTCAAACTAAAGTCATCAGTGTCATGTCTTTGACGTTAGGCTTTTTGAACTTTTGCACATCTTACACTCGGGAAGAAAATAAAAGTAAATATCCTAAAATTTAATCTGTACCATCTCAGCTAACTTTTGCTACTTAACTCTGCGGCCACGACTCTTCGGCCGTACTATAATCTCCATTGTTCACCTTGAAACTGAGTGGGGATCAAAGTTTTCCAAATATTCCAAAAATAAAAAATAGATATCAGATGAATTAAGACACAAATATGAGTTAAAAAAACATTATTGAGTACAATTTATCGAATATAACAGTGGCATATTAGTAGTTAAACAGACTGCGAAATCGGCGAAAAATACAAAATAATGTCAGTTATTTAAAAATAATCAGTTTAAATTTATTCTTTTACAATAAATTTCAATAAACACATATGCCATGTTCTTTTCTAAAGGCAATATATACGCAGATTTGAAACATTACCATTTAATATGTATATTAACTTATGTCGTTGATAGCCGGGGCCGTTGTGACACAGCGGCACAGAGTCTAACTGTTGACGTGATGGTTGTGGGCTCAAAATGCCCACTCAAAGAAATTAAATATTTTAATTTTCTTGCTCTGAGAATAAGACAAGAGCAAAGCGTTGAGTTCCACTAATCAACGCACAACATCTCTAAAATAGAGTGGAAAGCAGGGTAGTGTCTTAATATTAACTTACTTCTCTGTCTACTCTGCTAAATGCGGGATACAGCGTGAAACTTATATCGTTATTGAATGATAGTTAAATATTTACCCCAGTGTTTTACGATAGTGGTATATCTCTTGGTCCAAAAGTTCGAAGAGTCTCGGCGGAAAGAATTGAAAATCTTGAACGATTGGTTGCTTCGGAGGCCTTGGAGCCTAATTGGGGAAAATTAAATTTAAATAATAAATTACTTAAAATAATACCATTAATTTTTTTGTATTACAATAAAAAGTAAAAACATATAATGATGAGCTGATATAATTTCATTTTTGTGCATATGAGATTTGCCATAATAAGTTAAATTCATTTAAGAGTAAAAATTATATATATAAAATATTTTTTCTTGTTTAGTTAATAGAAGCCATATTTTATTAACAAAATGTCTGGCGTTATGCTATCAATATTTATATTTTGCTATGAAAATAATAATAATATATAATTAATTATTCATAACAGAAATAAAAAGTGCAATTCTACAAAAAAAACTACCTATGGCAAACTCCTCTAAAAGCAATATTTAAATATTAAAAAAAAACTAACAAAATATCAATTATACACCGTTTATAGGCGCACGGCGGCGCCGTTTCACGCACCCGCTTTGTGCCCCACAAAGCACGCAATGCCTCGAGAATTCGGCGGAACGGAGTGTGTTAACACTAGGTACCTTTTGCTTGCTCCGCTATGTGCGGGATACAAAGTGAAACTAAACAAAAAAAAACTAACATACAATATCAATCACCATTCCAATATATATATAAGTCTCTTTACACATTACCTGTATCTTGGGCGCCTTGGGCTCCGACACTCGCAGCGCCTCGCGGAAGTACGCGTCCACCGCGTAGTTGGCTTTGCGCTCCCGCTTGGGAGGCTCTATCCAGCTACCAACTGGTATTATCTTCTGTTTCTCCCTGTAATCCTCACCTGTTGCGAAAATTTGTGTTAATTTTATGGTTCCGTAACTCAAAGTCAAACGACAAAAACGGAAACCTTATAAAATCGTTTTATTGCTTATCTGTCTGTCTGTTGTTTTTCTCAACAATTACGACGCATCACAGAAAAAAGAACTTCAAAGTTAACGTAACGCAAGTTATAAAAACCTATAAGATACTTTCCATTAACCTATATACAAATATTTACATAAGGTACATTTTTGTTGTCACAGAATTTTCATCCTATTTAGCGCAAAAAGGATAACGAAAATTAAAAATTAAAATCTCATCTAAATCTCTCATGTGTGTACACAAAATTTTAAATGATTATGTAAAATGGGGGTGCCTAATGAACCCAAAAAATGTAATATATCCTTTATGAAAATATGTATCACAGCTATCTAACTACATAAAGCAAATCAATAAAATTAAAGAAATTGTTTTTGTATACAAACCTTCAAATTGGTAAACAGAATCAGTGGTAGCTCCAGGAGTGTCCATTGAGAAAGCACGCAGCGACGACTCGCCTAAACTTTCCAATTTTTGTTTTAGCTCCTCCGTCTGTAATTAATACAATGTTTAATAAAATTAGATTCACAAAAGTAAATATTAATATTATAGGTATAATAATAAATATTTATATATATACGAGTATTATTTAGATTTAAGCTGCATTCAGTCCTACTTTCGAAACATTGCTTTTTGAGTAGCGGTAGCGGCGGAAATAAAAATAAATCCATTCCTTTGAGTGGGAATCGAACTCACAATCAAAAATTGTTGAGTCGTTTATTGCTTAGACCACGACGACGGTTTCAGCTGCAAATATATAAAATAATGTACAATTAAAAGTTTTTATTAAAAGAGAGCACATACCTTAGTCTCTCCTTTGGCGAGAATAGAATCGATATCCTCATCGGTGATCTCAGAATCTTTAGAAGAGAACACGTGGTTTGCGCCATGGCGAATCATGTTCAACATTTCGTCCTTATTTAGTTGGTTTTTAATATCAACAAGACGTCCTGACTGTATCACTAGTTTGTCCAAGCGTAGTTTAACTTCTGCGCGCTCCACAATTTTTTCTTCGACTGTATTTTCTGTTATTAAACGGAATACTCGCACCTATAAGTAATGTTAAGTTTATAATTCTGGTGAAGATTATTCTTTACGCCGTTGTAGTGTAGTTCAGGCTTGTGATAATGAAGGATATAATATGAATCCTGATTTGTTAAAATTTATTTATGGAAAAAGGAACAAGGCAAACAAGCGTACAGGTAACATGACAATGGTAAGTTTTTACTGCCACACACATATATATATATCGTATTTGTGTATAATTAAAATAATTTTACTTTTCTATGTATATAATCCTCCAAGAAAAGCATTTTCTAAGATGTAAAGTTCAAGAACTTTTATTTTTAAAATACTAAAATATTTCTTTTTGCTCTCTCACATTGGGAATCAATTAAGTTGAAATAAAGTAATATAACAAAGTGACTAGTTGCTTTATTATTATTTTGTCTTTTACCACAAAATTAAATACAATCAGCTAAATTACCTGTTTCATTTGTCCAATACGATGGGCTCTGTCCATAGCTTGCAAATCCATTTGTGGATTCCAATCCGAATCGTAAATAATGACCACATCGGCTGAAGTCAAGTTAATACCGAGACCTCCAGCCCTTGTTGACAACATAAAGACGAATTTCTCACTGCCCTCTGCATTGTATTCTTCTATTTGTCTGTTCCTGTCCTCATGTGGTGTTTGACCATCTAGACGACAATACTGAAAGTAACAAAAAAAAAATTTTACGTGTTCATTGTATAAAACACTTTAAAAATTCTATGTACAAACATTGGTTAATAATGTTTCCTTTAATATTTTTTTTATGTGCTATTCCACACTAAGCATAGTTTTCAAGTTTGGCACGGGCTTGTGACCTTCTACACTATTTTTTTTAATCTTGTTTTCTTTTCATTTATTTTTTCAGCTTATGCCATATAGCCAGCAGGGTAGGCAGAGATAAACTAGCATCAAGAAACTGTTTTCTGCTTTCGGTCCGAATTCGAAACATTATGTTTTGAGGATGCAGAATAAATGAAGAATAAAAACAATTCATTCCCCCAAATAGAGATTGAACAAATTACCATTGCATTTACAGAAGACAATGTCTACCATAATCACGACAATCTTCATTAGTATTAATAATCATATTAATCAGCTTTACGCTGTATTCCGCATACAGCAGGGTAGGCAGAGGGGACCTAGTATTAAGACACTCTTTTATTTAATTAGTATAAATTTTACAAATAAAACGTACCTTATACTGGCGCCATAGACAATAATCCTCCAAGATATCCAGCATCCTTGTCATCTGGGAGAAGATTAGTACCCTGGACTCCTGCTCCTGCAGTTTCGGCAGAAGCTTATCAAGAATAGCCAGTTTTCCACAATTGTAGACTAAATGTTCATCAGTAGTATAGGGCGGGCCAGGTTCGGCGCCATCAAACAAGTATGGGTGGTTGCAACATTTGCGCAGTTGCATCAGTATGTTTTGTAAGCGCATCTTTTCTACTTTACCAGCTCCATTCACTGTAAATAATAATAATCATATAATATATACAATTTTTTTACACTATATCACCCTTATAGTCATAGATATAAAATACTCTGATGATGACCTCAATATATATTAGTTATTTTTAATGGTAATTGTCTCCTTATAATCTTTAAAAAAATACAATTTCACACATGATTTCCAACTTCAATTAGACTAACAAAGTAACTGACGAAATTAATTAGTTTATTAAATAAATTACACTTAACTATCAGTAATTGACAATATTGTTGCAAAGATTTTCAGTCAGAGACAGTGCCATGATACATATAAGAATAAAATACTTCATATAAATATGAAATAATAATATAAAATATATATTTGAATAAATTTGTTTAATTGACGCAACAACAAAAAATTAAGTTTCTTCTTACCAACATCAATATCCTTCATCAATACTTTTGTGTACCAATCTCTCTGCATTTTACTAAGACCAACATACACCTTTAATTCCTTCTTAGGTTTTAATTTTTTTTCAACCTCTGCCTTTAGACGTCTCAGCAAAAACGGTCTCAATACAGCATGTAACCGAGATACTAATTGATTATCGCCCAAAGCCGCATTCGTGTTGAACCATGCATCAAAATCCTATAAAAATATCATTTAGTAATGTGAAAAAAGAAAAAAAAATAACTATTAAGTAATTACTAAAATAAATAAAAAATTAATACTTACATCTGAACTATTAAAAACATCAGGCAATAAAAAGTTTAATAATGCCCACAATTCGTGAAGATTGTTCTGCAACGGTGTCCCAGTCAGTAGAAGCCTATTCATGCTTTTGAATTCACGTAAGAGTTCAGATAATTTTGATTTCTCATTTTTGATACGATGAGCCTCATCTATTACCATATAACGCCAATTAAATTTCTTAAAAACTGACTTTTCTCGTATAATCATCTCATAGGATGTAATACAAACATCCCAATTGCCGGGCATTAAAGTCTCCCTTATGAATATGTTCTGAAAATAACAAATATGTGCTTAGAATATTATAAATAAAATAATCTTGCTTCATTTTCAGTTTCATGTCTATATACCAGTTTACTACATACATACTATATAATTTTTTTATAATAAGCATAACTTAATTACTCTTGAAGCTGTTTGTGAAACAGCTTTTAACACACAGCATTCCCTCTAGCTTGGATAAGTAGTATCAAAGACATATTACATAGAGTAGCTACAAAAAAACCATTGTTTGTTAAAAATGAAGTTGTATATATTTGATTTATGTATTAATATACAGTTGTTAATTATTATGAGACAATACAAAATCTTAACTTTAGGAAATTAAATTGGTTCAAGAATAAAATGAAAGCTCACCCTGGTTTCTTGATCACCAATAAGACACACTGCTCTCACAGACGGGCACCATTTTTTAAACTCATTCATCCAATTTGTTAGTGTGGACTTTGGCACTATGACAATATGTGGACCAGGAACATTTCTATAATAAAAAGTTAATTTAGCAGCAGTGGACAAAAAGCTGCATAATATAAGTACAGATATAGGTGACATGATCAATAGCGGAGGAATAATTATAAATGCAGATATAATGCTTGGACTGTGTATTATATGTGAGAATATTTTTCAAGAATCCAATTTTTCCATAAAATCACAAATTCCCAAATATCTGGTGAACCACCAAAATTGCTTAACATACATGGGTAGTAAATGGTTATGTACTGAGGTACTCTCTACTCATGATGGTTATGATTGACCTGTCTATTGAGTTACATTCTGTTACTAACATTAATTTGAAAATTTATTAACTTACTTAAAATGTTTCATGTAACCCAATAGTGAAATAGTCTGTAATGTCTTCCCTAAGCCCATTTCATCTGCTAGAATTCCATTTATACCATTTTCATATAATGATATCATCCAGTTTAACCCTCGTACTTGGTAATCTCTCATTTCACCATTTTTAACATATGGTGGAGATGATTCAAAACGAAATATTGTTTTCTGTTTAGTATTAGTTTCGGCAAGCAATTCTTCATCTTCTTCTTGTTCTGTCTTCCGATGACGATGACTACAAGATCACAATATATAAGTTTTTAAAGTGTTATTGAGGCTAGTCATAGCACAGTAGCATGTAGTATGACTGTAAAATCAACAGGTTGTGGGTTTGATTGATTTGATCCCACTCAAGGAAATAAAATATTTATTTACATTTATATTAATATATTTTTTTGCTCCCCCCTTGTGTCCACAAAGAGGGCCATTGAGTTCTGCCATTCAACATGCAATGCCTCCAGAACTTTGCAGAAAGTGGGGAACAGTGACTTGACACTAGGTTCGCTCTGCCTAGGTGTCAAAGGGAGCATCATGCCCCGGGCGCTACTCACAAAGGGGCGTCAAAAGGTGTGCAAATCTATTTAAATATATTAAATTGGGAGTATACTACTTGGGAGTATACTAGTATATTTATATATACACCTATATGATGTTTGTCTGTTGGGCGCTGAAAAAATATTTTGAACCGTGCGCGAGTTACGCCCGCTATGCCACTGGGTTTATGAAAATTTGAAAAAACTGTATTAAATAAGAGAATTATAAAGAAAAAATGTTTTTGTTATAAAACATATAAAACAATGGGTTCTATAAAAAAAATATAGAAAAAGTTTTTCTTTGAAATAATAATTTCATACATTATAAGTAGTTTTAAAAATATCACATTCTTCACTTTCAATCAGTTATTTTTTTATGGAAAAATAAAGGCAAACTAGCATAAGGGTCATTTGATGCTAAGGCAACCGCCCACCGCCCGCCCAATCCCATTTAACACCAAATGAGCTACAGGTGTTTTGCCAGCCTTAACATACGTTTCCATGGAAAAATAACATTTTATACTTACTCTCCAGCACCTGGCTCAGGTTCTTTGTTCTTTCTTGGTCTTCCAGCTTTAGGTTTTGGAGGACTGCTACCGGATTTAGGAGTGTTCGTCATAAAATGAGAAAATATTTCAGTCTGTTTCAGTAAAAAATCAAATCTTTTGGCACGGTCAGTTTCAATTTTGCTTTCAAAGTCGCCTTCTTTTCCCCTTGAAGATGGTGTATCGCTTGAAGAGCCATTCTAGCAATAAATAATAATAAATAAGTTAACCATTTAAACATGCATTGCTACGTTATTTACAGCTTAGTAATGTAACTTACAGAATTCTCACCCACATCTGCAGCGTCCATCGGTTCTTCTGGTTGTGACATTGTAAGATAATATTTCACTAAATATTTAATACAAAAGGCAAAATATGTCTAAATTACAATTGACACATGTATGTTAACTTAAAAAATAACATTCACATTAACATAGATATCAATAAACATTTCTCAGCGTTAATCACACACAATAACCAGCGCCTGTGCCGGGCGCGAAAAATAAAATGAATCTTATTGACCGATTCGATAGATTATACTAAAAATAAAGATGCTCAACAAACATCGATGTATAACATTCGATACATCGAAGGAGTCTGATGTATCGTTTACAATTTAATCAAGTCAATTCTTCAAATATACATCTGTTTTTGCATTTTTTAATCTTATAATGACACGAAATTCGCTCATTTTCATATGGATGTCAGGTTTTTTTTTCTTTGCCTTCAAGAGCACTTGACCATATTGAAATAAAAAACTTCACTTGAAAATATTGAAACCAATTCGATCGATTTTTTAAATCGACAAACAATAATTTCTGTATTTATATAAAATTGCACATATATTTATATTTCCAGGTACCAGACTTGGAAAAGATTAATAAGAAATACTTTTTTTTGGCTTCACAAATTTTGAATGAACCATGTAACTAAGTGCAAGGAAAGTTTATTAATAAAATCATTTAATTCAAACCATTTATAATTTTCATACTTGCAACCGGGACAGTAGATTAGTTAGTATTTCTGCCCATATTATACATGTATAGTAGCCGTGATACGGTAATACTTACTGCTGATGGACTGTGAAAGCGGGTTCAAATGGTATTGATCTTACAATCAACGTGTTAACAACATAAATAAGTTGTAATAAGCGTATAAAAATTTCGACGTAGCTTGGCGAGAACGTATGGCTCAATAGGTAGGGCTCAATAGGTAGGTCGGTTTCCAGGAGGCGCGGGCTCGAGTCCCGCTACGTTTCAATTTTTTATACGTTTTCTAAAATAAGTATTTTTCTTTCCTAAGTGTGGAATAACACTTTAAAAATGTTTAAAAATAATCGCCCAATACTTTAGTAGAATTAACAGAAGAATAGGTCCCCTATTCTTTGACCAATTAAATCTTTAAATGGAGCTCCTTAAAATTGAAATGTGTCCCAACTAATTACCGTTAATGCTAATGATATAAAAAATATTAGATTTGGATTTTTGATGTATATTTTCTGATGGAATATTACTTACTGGAATATTGAACTTCATTTATATGAAGTTCGCTTTAGAAAAATTATTTTTTCTAAAGCGAATTTTAATTCGAATTTGAATCAAAGCCCAATACAATAGTTTTTGACAATATAGATATGAACCCCACCACAAGTATCATTAAGAGCATTAATACCCTTAATCGTTTTTGTTATTAATATGTTCTGAATGTGTAATTCCATTCAGACGGTTATGAAGATATATACCTAAGAATTTCAATTTATTTGAATAAGATATAGAATAGATATGGAAATAGTTTATCCTTACACATAATATTAATTAGGAATAGTTTTCTTTTTATTGAATACCACCATCACTTATGAGCCGACACAGCGAAGGAACCGACTTTTGCGGAAAGCCCTTCTAGACGACGGTTGGGGTATTTTTTTGTCAAATTTATATACTGTGCAAACAAAGATCAGATTTAAATATTATAACATTACATGCTATCAAAAATCATGAGGATTTATAATGATTTATAAAAAATATTTATTTGTGTACGGTATTCACATAATATGTAATATCACACACACGATCGGCCTAAACATTCCTTGTGTCCGTAAAGCGATTGTACAGACAACCAGTTTATTTAATCATAATTTAATGCATTGAGATTTTAAAATCTGAAAAGTTGGCACGCTCGAAACGCCATAAATTAAGAAATCAATCAATCAATCAATCTCAAAAGGTGTTTAATTTATTGACAAAGTAGGAACATAGCCGACGACACTAGTAAAAAACAATACAGAACAACAGCACAACACTAGTATACAATGTCATGTCAAATGTCAATACATTATAAAATAAATATAACCTATGAAAGTAAGAACCGTAAGAAGTAAATCATCTGTAGCATGCAATGCTATAAATATTATAAAAGAAATTAAAACCGTACGAGTTGAATTTCATTATTTATTAAACTTACTAAATTATTCAAATATTGCACAAAAAATTACTTCATATGACCTAAAATATTATAAGCACGAAAAAAGCGATTCTTCCTAAAAATTTTACATACAATTTTATGAAAGTATTGGAATTACGTAAAAACAATTAGTTTTATTGTTTTACATTTTAAAATGGTCACTAGAAGAATACCTTTCTTGTTATTTTCGAAATACTCTAGTTACCTATCAAGAAATGTTTTTATAAAAACTCCACAGAAAAAAACATTTCATTCTACAGTGCGCATGAATTTAAAAATGTTTATGGAAAACGAAAATAAATATGCCTATGAAATAATGCTGAAAAATGGATATGTTAATGATTTAAACTTTGGAGAAAACAAAATACAATCCACAAAAAGTGAAGAGTTTGGGAATTTCCAAACTAAAAATTGGTCAGTGCTATCACATCAAAATTTATTTGAAACATTTACATCGTTATGTATATATTGCTCAGAACGAAATATAAGCATAGCTGATCAACAATTTGATGATTATATTGACAGTTTAACTGATAAAATTAAATTTGCTACTGATGATGAACTAAAGTTACTATTTTATTGTTTATCTAAGTTTCCACAGACTGAATCTATAAAAACTAGAAACTTTATAGAAGTTTGGGTCGCTTTAGACGATGAATGTTTCCGTAGGATTAACAGTTGGACTTTTGATGAAATGCTTTCATTTTTGTCACTTTTTTACATGTTAAATATTACAAGAGCTAGTGATTTTACTTATAAATGTTTATTGAAACTAGCAAACAAAGCAAAGAAATTAACTAAATCTCAAGTAATACAAACACTTTTTTTTGTTGGTACTGCAAGAAAAGCTCCACCTGATATACATAATTTAGAAGTCTTTATTGAAGATAATTTTTTACAATTCAGTGTTGATGAACTTGCAATTATTGCCATGGGCCTTTTTAAAAGTAAAACTCCAATAAGAAGTGCAACACTTATATCAAAGATAATTGATAAAGTTATAAAAGAATCAGAGCAAATTCATGAAATTTCCCTTGCCTCATTATTAAAGATTATAAGATATTCTTTGAAAGTATGCCCAGATAATAAAATATATGATTTATTGAATACCTTACAGTATGAAATACCAAGGTTATCAGTTATGTGTAATGTTCATCTAGCACTTGTAGGAACATCTACATTGACATTACATGAAAACTGTTTAACAAGGATTGCTGAGAGGATACAGACATCAATGTCTTCTGCCAGAATAAAAGATATTGAAAGACTTATTTTAACATATGGAACTTTTAATTATATTCCTAAAACAAATACTTGTTTCTTCTCTCAAATATTAGAGGAATTAAGAAATCCAACTCGTGTAGAGGAAATTAAGAAACATGGTAGGTCATTTGCCTGTTCTATTGCATATCTTGGGTTGCTTGGAATATACCCTAAAGATTTAATTAATACAGTACTAAGTAAAGAATTCTTAGAAGATACATATGGAAAACATTGCTATCAATTTGGTAGGGAGGTTTTAACTATACACAATATGGCCAAAATATTTTTAAAAGATGATAACATGAATCTTTTAAGTGAGAAACAGGTTGTGATGTTATCAAAAAAATTCACAGATTATATACCTAGTGAAAGTTACCAAAAACAATATAATGTGTCTGAAAGAATGTTTTTGGATGTAAACAGTGTCTTGCAGATAATGCGTGGTGGAAAGGATTTTGTAACAGGGCATCATATTGTCACACATCATCAAAGAGGAGGTAGTTATGTTTTTCTTCTATTTTATCTCTTTCATATAGCAGTGTATGGAAGCTCTAAATTTACGCTTTATCTTGGGACCTTTAAGGGTGGGAATTAAATATTAAATTGATATAATTAATTGAAGTTGTGGGATTTGAGAGAATGATATTCATTGGTGAGATGAAATGCAGTGTTGAGTTCCACAATTCAGATGGAAAGTGGATAAAGGAATTGTCTTAACATTAGGTCCTATGTTCCTGTGAAAAAAAAAAAAAAAATTATATATGCTATGTACTATGCAGTTATGAAGTATTTTAAATATTGTTTAATGAAGTATTTTAAATATTGTTTAATGTTTATTAATTTGTAATTTCAGATTTAATTCTTTGCAATGATCATAATGGGAAACCACAACCAGTTAAAGATGCCTTTTCTAAAACAAAATTTGGTCTACTTTGTACACCACCAGATGATAATTTTTGGATTGTGCTTATAATTGCTGGTAGAAACACAATGATTCGTAATTCAAATTCAGCGACAGGACATTTTGCATCAAAAGTTAAAGAACTGCAAGCACTGGGATATAAAGCAGCTGTAGTAAGTGTTTATTTTATGTTTAGTAAAATATTAATTACAATAAATATTTAATTATGTAATTATAAAAAAATCGTATTTTTTTAGGTGACATGGAGTGCTTACAACAATTTAAAAAGTATTGATGAAAAAATTGATCTTCTAAATCATTTAATACAAAGTTCTATCAATGAATCATAGTGCAGTATGTATGTAGTAGTTAATGATATGATATTTTGTATATAAATTTTATTTACCCAAAATTTTATATTTTTCTTTTAATCCTTTTATTCTACAGTGACTTTGTCGATGTTTTGTTTTGTACATCAAAAAGAACCATTGTTGTCTGTCTGGCCGTATTTATTTCGAGATCGCATTCTACATCGAAGATATCAGGGTAAAATTAATATTAAATATAAAGGTCTACAGTCCCTTAAAGCACAGCCATAACCATGCTACTGAAGCAACACTATTAAAAGGTTAGACTATTTGTCTATATAATTGCTTGTTAGTAGATATTCAAATGTGTGTGTTATCATTAGGTTCCCTCTGTCTCAAAATCAAATGTAGCGAAAATCATTTGTAGAGCTGATGGCCTCTGGTAGGTCTGCAGTGGCATATTGTTAGTAATGGTTGTAAATTTGGTTCACTTGGGGATAGATATATTTAAAAAATATGAGCAATTATATTAAAATTATTGCTTTTCATGATTTGGAGACAAAGCACTGCATAAAGTTTTGTCATTTAATATGCAAAGTCTGTAAATTAGGATTTAGATATGATAGTCCAATCTGTTTTTGACGGCTGTGGAAATGATAAAAAAAATAAAACAATTGTAATATAATTTACATATTTTTTTTAATTTGCAAATATCATCAAAATTGAAAATTACATAGTTATATTGTGTATATTTTTTTACACTTACATTTCTTTTAAAATATTCTTAGGGTTACACATATTCCTACATAATAAAATTATATGACTTAGGCACTTCAATTTACCCATCTAGATGATTGTTTCCACACGTCATTTATATTATGATTATTATTTTATACTCGACTATAGAAATGTAGATATGTATTTAACAATTAAAATAACATAACATTTCAGCAAAAATAATTTGTTTATAAAAAAAAATATCTAATTGTACTTTTAACACAATTAGTTATTTAATAATATTAAATTGTAAAAAATATATAATTTTATTTTTTATGCTGATTATTTTATCCATCCATCGATGAAGAGTATAATTGAAGGAATATTTCGCAAGCAGTTAAACCTCACTATATTTTAAAATATCAAAGTCAAAGAATGTAAAGTGCATCGCGAGTCACCGTCATTCATGTTTGATGTTAATAATATATAACATATCTAGTCGTAACAGATTTTATTATGAAAATTAAATTTAATTATTTGCTTGTTGATTTTTAATATATTCATTCTATTACCGATGCCTATCTATCAGTTAAGACTAAATACCGAAAGGCCAAAATAAAATGTATGGACGGATTGAATTTAAATACGTTTAGTAATAAATCATTTGCGTATTTAAAAGTAAATAAAGTCTCAATAAATTTTAATACTATAAAATGTTCAATTTATATAGAAATGTCATCATCAAATGATCATCAATGATGAAATCTTTGTAACTCTGAATTATAATGATTACATTATGTTATTCTAATTGCGTTGCATATATTCTTAAAAGAAAGAGCTTTGGTTGCTGTTTCTTATTATTTTTTTATAATGTACCTATACATTTTAAAAGATTCATCTGAAAAGTAAACACAACTTACGTATTTTTCTTACACAAAATATACCGCATATTTTTGATTATTATTTTATGTATATTGTGTTATAATTTAAAAAATAATATCTATTATTAATTATGTTTAGATTTTATGGTTTGAAAATTTCTGAACGTAGGTCGTAGGTTCTATTCACAGTTCCTTAAAGTCTATTGCAGTGCCGCGTTGTATATTTTTAGCGCCCTCCATCAGCCTAAAAACAAAAATAAAATGTTATATATTGACTTAAAAGTCACAATAAGGCGCAAATAATTATATACATTACATATGTAAAGTCACCTCCACCATTTTAAAAGTGATTAATACTTTTTATTCATTAGGTGAGTGCAACTCATTTGAATCCACGTCTTTAAGTTTGTTAATACTACGCAAGTTTAGGTATGTTGGATTTTTATGAAGTGCAAAAATCTATTTTTACTTAGAAAACAAGTGTGGGTTTAACAGGAATGTGATTAATATAAATATATTTATCTTACATTGTACCATTGTTGATATTAGGAGTTGATTGAACGTATAATTTAATGAAGTTACTATTTAAATCAATATTTGATATTGGTTACTTTTGGTATACTAATAGATGGAGGTAAAGGTAAAAGATTATTGCCATATCTGGCATGAAAATTTTGATTATTGGCATTTAGAACTATAATAGAATTTTTTTTGCTTGACACATGAGCCTGAAAGAAAATTATTTATAAAATTCATTCGTCTAATATTACAAATATAAAGAATGTAATTGCCTATATACCACATAGGTACATATAACCAATTTGATTTCAAGAGAGACTTTCAGAGACTAATACAGTATTTGATCTAAACTGCGAAACAAAATATTAAAGAGTCCTTATATAAGATATACCATGACGCAGAGCACAAGCACAAGCGTGTGACAGTAACGCGACAGTTGTGGTTTCAAATGCCCACTCGTGGGGGAATGAATTATTTTTATTTTCTTCGGTCTGGTACCAAGGCGCGGGGTTGAGTTCCGCAACTTCATACGCAATGTTTTCAGAATTCTGCGGAAAAACGAAGTGTCTTAACGGCGGGTTTCCTCTGCCTACCCTGCTGTATGCAAGATACGGCGTGAAGCAGAAAAAAAATATATTACTTACTAAAGCTTCAGTCTTTTTCCTTAAATTTGACCTAGATAATGTAAGCGCTAACTCTGATTGTAATCTACTCGTTATAGGTTCATCATCAGCTATTCTTCTAGCATTATTTTCTCCGTTAAGGAAATCCAGTTTTGATGGCTCTTTTCTACCAATATTATTGACATATTCTCCAATAGTCACTGAAACTGGTCGTTTTTTCATCGTGTCAGGCCCATTTGGAGCTTTAATAAAATAATTCGAAGGCGGCTTTGGTGTCACGTTCAAAGGATTATTTAGTTTATAAGACTCCAATGATTTTATTTCGACATTTTGGTCTCGAAGGTTGTTTGTTTTTATTTGAACAGAAAAGTCCGTTTTATTATTATAATCTGGTGTCGGTACCCTGTTCAACATTCCAAGTTTTCTTAAGTTCGGCATTTTGGCTACGTCTGTCTCTTCCAAATTGTTGGTGTCTGCTTTATTCTGGGTACCATTATGATGGCCGTTTGTTAGTGGCATCTAAAAATGTAAATAATATACGTAAATAATTTAATTGAAGGTACTGTAAAATTGGCTGTTTTGATATCTTAAGCATTATGCATCTATCTTCATAAAACAGCATATAACTAGTAATTTATATCTAATTAATTAAACCTTTTGTACCTAAATGGAACTTGTAATTATACTAAATCTATCGGTTACAATAAATAATTAAAGGTAATAAATAATTAAAGATTAATTACCAAATTTAGTAATTAATCATGGAAGCTTAAAATATATTAGGTATATAATTTTGTAACTTACTGGTGGCGGAGGTGGCGGTTTCTTTACTAAGTCTTTTTTGTTGTGTGATTGTTTATCATTTTTCAACTCAATTTGATTATTTTGATCATTGGCAGCTTTCTTGATAGGTAATGACGTTACTCGATCCTAGAACAATAAGAATATAATGTTTAAGATGATGCAGCGTTACGTATTTACATATAGTTATTTTGTACAAAGGATTCTTAGACATTTCGTTAGGTAGTATTTTAATTAAAGAGAATTTCTGTGTGTTAATAGTGACAGCAAGGTTAAGAACCTAACTTCTAATCTCATTTTATTTTTAAATTATTTTTTTAAATTTATTTACTAAGGATTTTTAGGAATTTAGAGTGTACAAGTTTTGGCCATCTGTTACACAACTGCCACTACCTTTGACTACTGACACTAACCATTTTGATATGGTGGGTATTCGATGTAAATTGGTAAGACGTATAGGTACATTTGTATAATTTCCTGGTATCTTTTTTCCTTTAAAATATAAGAAGAAGACTCATCAAGAGATCATTTAAGATTAGGAAATTAAGAGTATATAATCTATTGACAATTTATTTAACGCCATCCTCGATCAATATAAATTACAGAAAAGTATGTAATTAAAAAAAAAGGAGTAGTGTAAGTAGTTTAAAAAAAGGGAAAATGTTTTAAGTATAAACGTTACAATATACACGAAATGAAAAACAAAGGAAAAAATAAACTTAACACTAGGTTCGCAATTTCTTTTTTGTCAACCCTGCTATAAACGGAATAAAACGTGAAGCTAAAAAGCATGATATAGAATTTGACGCCTTTTTTAACGTGAGGAAATTCTATTAAGTATACCAGCCCGAGTGATGACTCGAGCAGGTTATGTAGAACTCGCGGACTGACAGATGTAAGCCGTCCGAATATCCACTAAAACCTCACGGTGCTCCTCCTCGACCGCCACGGGCCCTGAGACACGAGCACTAGAGTCTTCCGCGAAACATGGCGGCGGGAACTTGCATAGTGCCCCAACCATAGTGTGCTTATGCTTATGCACTCCATTGTGTTACCACGAAAATGGCAATAAATATTCTGCACAAATAACAATATTCAATTTAATTCAACGTGTCTCATTCCTTTTATTCTAGATTTTTTTAAACAAAATTTGAGTTAAAAGCATGGATTCTTTGTTTTATTTTTACGCACTTATGTAAGTTGCTTATATTAATATGTTTCTGAAAATGTTTTGAATACGTGATATGACATCTGATAAAAGATGGGTTACATTTAAAACGTTTTTGAAAACATAAATACATGTAAATTTCTAATGTGTGTAGGTAATCTATGCTCAAGATCACATCGTTTCCGTTTACGCTTGCATTCTGTAATGTTGGTGAAGTACTTATTGCTTGAAATTATTTAAAATTTAATATTTTCGCACCATTGGCGCCCCCACTAAATAGAAAAATAATAAAATCAGCTTCACGCTCACAGCAGGGTACGAAGAGGGAACCTTGTGTTACGACACCCCGTTTTCCATTTACCACGGAATTATGGCATAATAGTGTGTAAGGTTTGTTATGCATATATTGCTTAAAGTCAGAGACAAAAAATTCAAAGGTCAGTCTCAATTCTTAAATGACTACTTACCTACCTAAAGTAAAAATAATTAACGGAAATAGCTAATTTCAAAAAGTAAAATCATATTAAATGCTTAGGAAAAATCTACAACTTGTAAAATATTTATTCAATTTTTTTCTGTGAACAATAGCGCACTTTAGACATCCTCCGAAGCGTCCACAATACCGCGAATGTAACATTTGCGAGCATTTCTACGTACATCGTCAGCTACATATGAAAAAAAATTATATAAAATTCCTATAGAAAAAAATATATGTATATGTATATATACTACTATTGTAAATTGATGGACAACTAAAGTTGATAAGAGCAACTAAGCGTTCAAAACAGATTATATATTTTTTTATAAATATTTTTTCTCATATACATTTTAAGTAAAATGTTAAATAAGTATATACCTATATTTTATCTGACATTGAACTTTAATTGCCGACGTCTTTACATAGCAGGTAAAGCCTTTAATACCCAATGAAAAGTGAATTAGTAACTAAATGACGTCAGCTAATATTCGTCTTAGCGAGAAAAACGTGACGTAACGTAACTAACCTGCTATAATCAAGGATTATTATAATAATAATATATTACAAGTTATTGCTTAGAAGTCTATAGGAGCACAACAAAACAATTAGTGGCCATGAGATTAGTGAGGTAATTAGTAAAAATATATTGTTGTTTTTTAATATAGACAATACTTTTTCGTAGAAATACAGTTGTATAACATTTGTAATTCATTTTTGTTTGTGGTAGTGTAGCTAATATTTAAGTTATCAATGCACGCATGAGGCTTGTACGTGTAGTATAATTTTAGTAAAAGTACGGCGATAAGTTAATGTCAATAATAAATCCACAACGGCTTTGGCGGATAAGGAGTGTATTTTTGCTCTTTTAAAAATTAAATACCTACATGGCGATAGATACTTTCAGGGTTATTTCAATAAGAATTTTGCTATTAATAACGAAACAGAAAATTATTTATGCTTAATTTACGGCTAATCGTAGGGTTATTTCAATAAAAAATGTTGCCATTAATGACGAAACAGAAAATTATTCATGCTTAATCTAAATCTAATCAATCTAGTGATTGCACTAGCCAAATAAATAACTGGCCGACCATATTATAGGCTACGCTTCGCTCTAATAACATCACTAGGATTTACTTACTTCGTAGCACTGAATGGTGAATAACGGTGGAGATTTAATGTTTTTCTTCATTTTAGTTAATCACATAGAAAACATATTTAAATGGTAAACAAATAACCCAACAAATAAACCAACTTTGTACACTATAGTCACGGTTTGCTATAAATGCGATTCTTATTATCAGCAATGAAAATATTTAAAGGTTAAGCGCGTAAAAAATCACCGATAGCACTCGTCGGAAAACTATATAATTTTAGTGTATTTTTCCAGTAAAATGCGGCGCAGTTACGATTTTAGTGCAAGAGCAATGTGGCGCGGCGGAGCGCATCGGTGACGGATGTGGTGAGCTGACTGAGCTCCGCGCCGGTGCTCGCTGCTCGCTACTCGCTATCGTTAAACGAGACTTGAGGCACAGGTGCAGTACGGTCAACGAGTCGTGGCCGCCCTGAAGTTAGTTGTAAAAGGCTGCCCAGATTTGATTTTACGATTTTACTTAGATCTGGTCATTTCTCACACAGTCAACAATGCGCAAAAGATCAGTAAACCTAACTTCAGGGTGGCCACAACTCGTCGACCGCATTGTAAGTGCGGGGCCGACGTTATCAGTGCGAAGCGCAATCGTGTTAAATCACTGCTCCATAAATATCTATGTTGTATATAAATGATAAAATAGTAATCGATAATAGAAAATATTTAAACATCAATTAATGTTTAACAAGAACGTTAACTTTACCATCTCACATTACGTAATTGTTTTGTTAGCGATAAGAATGATATGGATCTTGAAATGTATATTGTAGTTTTTTATTATAATTGACGTAATCTTCTCATATCTAAGGGATTATCCCTTTGGCGGGGAAGGTCGATGTTGCCTACTTTTAGAACACTCCGTTTTCCATTTATAATCAATGTCACATGCTTGTTTAGTGGGACCAACCACTAGCGTAATAAAGCGACTACATTTAGATATTTTCCAATTATATTGTATTCATTTAATATATAAATACTATTTATTATTTACACAATAGAAAGTGAACTAAAGAAGTCTCTAATATAAAGGCAACTTGTATTACAATAATGCTTTTAGGTAATTTCTATTTTTCTTAAGTTAAAGGATTGTGGCGCAGTGACACCAGCGTGCGACCGTGATCTCGACAGGTTTTTGGTTCGATTCCCATTCGAGGAAATTAAATATTTATTATACTAATTTCGGCTTTCAGAATTCGGCAGAAAGTGAGTTGAGACTTCTTCTAAGGAGGTCTAAAGTAATAAATTTTGTTTCAAAAACAGTAAAAAAAATCGACTTAGTTATGTATATCTGAACATTTTTTTAACGTGATAGTGATTCCAATTTCCAACAAACACTGATAAGATTAAATTCGATATTGAGATAATACTATATTGTGTATTCAAAAAGATAAAGAAAAAAGGTAAAAAATTAAAAAAAATATATAAATAAACCAAACCAATAACAATAAAGAAACCAAATAGTGGTGTTCTTATATAAATTAAAAATGCGCAACGTTATATGTTTATTTAATTTAATGTAATTACATTAATACAATGGTGAATTTATATGAATATAAAACAGTGTGAGGGGTTACTCGGCTTCTCGTATTACGAAAGGAGGTCACTGTCCTACGTCTTGTACTGTCGGCACTAATAGGCTTTACTGAAACTTGCAACTACGACAATAGCAACCTTATATCCAGTAAACGGTAAACTAGATTAAGAATATTATTTCGTATTAGGAACAGCTAAGTTATTTTAATAATTTCAAATATTAATATACAAAAAATTACTTAACCTTAGAAATTCATTAGATACATGTTTGGTTTTTTGTACACGGTAGAAGATCTATACCTACCACTTCTAACACCGAAATCTCTACAATCTCCCAAACGGTTGTTAATCTTTGCTTAGCTGTCTTAACTTTTATCTTATTACTCAAGTTAATTGTTATTTTTTTAAAACACATAAGTATATAAATTATTAAAATTTCGTTTGAAATAAGTCATGCTTCAATAGTTATTGTCTTATGTAAGTGAGCCTGGTATGAATGTATTGTGTGGGGATTTATGTTATAAAATATATTTATGTGTATATAGAGGACTCCACCAATAACAACATAAATGTGTAATGGGAGCCGAGTTCCATGTTGAATTCGCTGTTCTCGACTTCATCGACAACAACATTTAGCAGAAAATATTTTAAAAATTAAGTCGTTATAAAATGTAAATGTCACTTTACAGGCATTTCTAATTTTTAATTAAGAATTGTTAAGTATATTGTGGTTATGTGCACGAACGTCAAAGTAAAAACACATTAAAAACTGTTACTGTTAAAACAGTAGCTAATAACGAGAATGTCATAATGAAGATGAAAAGAATGAAGAAGAATGTGCTCATGTGGTTTGGGCACGTCTAGAAAACGAATGACAAAAGATTTATGAAAGAAGAGTGTGTATGAGTGAACGAGTAGGCGGGATGAGAGAACGATTGACCTTTGGGAAAACAGTATCAACAATACTGGAGGAACCACACGTAAACAGGACGAGAAATATGAAGAAGTTTACAACAGTGGACACTTACTTAACATTATTCGGAAAAAGTGCTTAAAATGATAACAACAGCATATCCTCTCGCATCTTCTTTATAATGTGTTTACAACACTACAGTATTAAAAAAGTAAGTCATGTATACAGTTAGTACTACTAAACCTAGTAATATTAGTAGTCCTTTTAAGTTAAAAATATGTTTATTAGATGAAACCTGTTTCTGGTAGCCATAAAACAGTAAATAAAAATGTAAGAATCTTTTAGATTTTGCAAAATAGGCAATGAAAGTGAAATTTTTGAATCGAACATAATCACAGCAAAAATATATATGCATTTTTTTATAAGGAAACAGTTTTGTACTAAAATAAAAATAATTTTATACAATAGTTAAAAAATAAAATCAGCTTCACGCTGTATCCCGCACACAACAGGGTAGGCAGAGGGAACCTAGTGTTTTTTTAGACACTCCGTTCCCCACTTTCTGCCGAATTCTGGAGGCATTTCGTGTTGAGTGGCAGAACTCAACGCCGCGCTTAGCCTCGACACCAGAGCGAAGAAATGGAAATATAAATTTAAGTAAATATTTCATCTCCTCGAGTGGGGATCGAACCCACAACCAGTCGGTTTATCAGTCAAACTTTGTACCACTGCGCCACGACTGGCCTCATACAATAGTTTTAGTACAAAATAACTTTAGATTATTTATTTCTAATTTAAATTTAACTAATATTATTTTTTAAACAGTGTAATATAAGAAGATTTATGTGTTGGGTAAGAAGTTTTCATATACGTAGTTATTAAAAATAGGTAAAAAAGATGAACGTTATGAACGTTTCAATTCGCCGTCGTTGAATAAAACAGCGGGAAAAAATATATAAATGTAACTCGTGCAAATGAAGTATGGTAGCAGATATAGTAAGTAGTAATATACGTTAATGAAAATACATAAAATATTTCTTCTAATATGTAAAAATGAATTAAGATAAGAAAACCGGACATGCGCGAGTCGGACTCACCCACCGAGGGTAAGTACGCTATTAATTTTGATTCCATATATAGTGCCGAAATACGCGACTTTGCTATACTATAAGGCATCATCTTTTTTTTTAGTAAATGTAGAATATATATATTTTTTAATTTTAATTCGACATTTCCAACCGTTTTTGAGATAAAGGGTCTTAATAGGCGGACAACAAAGTGATCTTATAAGGGTTCCTCTTTTTGTTAAAAGGTACGAACCCTAAAAAACCATATGATAATATAACAATATGAATATGTAGTAGTGGGTTTGATTCTCACTTTGGAGAATGAATTATTTTTATTTTCTCGGGTAAGATTTAAAAGCGCGGCAACGCCTCTCACTACGATATATGGATATCGAAAATTGAGCGGTATTCTGCGATCGCAGAGCACACCAGTGACTCCTGCCATTTGGCCCAGGCAGTGGTCCAGCTATAGATACCGTGATCGATGCCTTCAGATCACCACGGATCCAAGTCACCTAAACTTTTCCGACACAACGTCTGTTTCAGGACCTATATGGTTAGTGCTCAAATACGGACACTCGCTGGCCATATAATTGGTCTTCGAAACATTTAGTTTAAGACCGCCATTCTAGACTCGAGCCGAGCCCTAGTGAATCCAATATGGGGTTGATAGGGTGATTTCAATATAGGCCTATGGTAATCATAAGCACAATGCCTCTATAACTACCACTGCCTGGGGTAATAAAGCTAATTCATCATTTCAATCAACCATCACTTACCAAACTGTCCATATTAGCGCCGTTATTGTTTTCTTTGTTGTTCACGACATCTTGATTAGCAAACATTTTTCTGTGAACCTTTTTAAACTCATCCATTAAAGCATCGTGGTGTTTTTTTTGGTCGTTGTCAATGGCCTTTGGAATATTCGCTTTCTTAACAGGGATTGCAACCGTTTCTTTTTCTGTTGGTTTGTTGTTCTGAACACAAAAAAATAAATACCATTTAATTTAATTAGTTTTTGTAAAGGTTGTACAAGGTTTGAATTGTTAATTGTTGCATTCAATCATTTATATCAATATTACTCTAGTTATATGTGTTACTTTAATCGTTATATGGTGTATTGTATTATTTTTAAATGATATTTCTTTGCTATATACATATAATCCATACCTTTACAATCGATACACACAAACAATTCTTTGCACTAGAAGGACAAGGGTCAGGAAGATTCAAATGTCATATGAACCTCGTTTTCATTCGGAAGGTATAATTTGATTGATAAATATTTTCCGACATCATAACTTAAGTATTTACTTAATATTAAGAAAAATATAATAAAATGCTTACTGATTTCCTCCTTTGTATTTCTTCGGCAATGGCACTTGATAAGGTAGCTGAACTTGATATACTCGTAGCATCAGCATCAATTTCTTTTTTTAAAGGTGGGGCATAATTGCAATGACTTTTAGGACACGTCGTAGAATTCATATGATGAACTTCAACAACAATAGTTTTTTTATCTTTATCCCTATTGGTCTGTGTTGTGGCGAATGTATTTTTCCTAGGATTATTATTATCGTAGCTGCATTGTATCGTTGCTCCATCCTCTGTCAAATTAATAATTGTTCTATTTAATGGACTCTTTACTTTAGTCGCTTCGTAATCTGGTGTTTTACTTTTTCTATTAGATTTATTCTCATATGAGTGAGGATTGTTTGGTATACTAGGACTGTCATAGTCAGGTTCAATATCGGATGGTGCATCAAAATTATGTGTGTCGTTGTTTTTCCAATCGAAATCTAAACTGTCCCACGTTCGCCTTTTCATTCGGTTCATAGTCAACCTAAAAATGTATTTTTTTTTAATAATAATATAACTATAAAATCATACAAAAGACAATTAAATACAATAATTGCTAACATTTGTTTTGAGTAAGCAAAACTAAAAAAAATATTAATCAAATAATTTTACGTAATATAATTTATAAAAAAATATTGAAACAAATGTACTAACATTATATATATTTAAAATATATATTGTAACATATAATATATACTATATACATTATTTTTATTTTCTTTATAGCTTCACATTATATCCACATAGAGAAGGCAGAGAAAACCCACCAAAATGTACATAGATAAATAGTATCTAAATAAGATACTCCGTTGCTTACTGTCCGCCTATTTTTCCAAACATTGTTGACTGTCAGAATTCAACGCTGCTCTTTTCCTTTTTACGAGAGCGAAATAATAAAAGTAAGCAAGTGTAATAATTTTGTAATGATATAATCTAAGAAAATGTTTCACTGAGCAAAACCTGTCCGCTCTGTCTGCAGCCTCCTCGGCCACGCTGGCGAGGCGGCGGCGCGGCGCGGCGGGGCTGCGCTCGCCCGCCGCCGACGACGCCGAGCTGTTGTAGCCCGAGCTCCCGGGCGACACCAGCTCCGCCCCCGCGCCCTCCCGGACGATGAGCTCCAGCCTCCCACTGGCCTTCATTGCTGATATGGCCTGGAATAACCAAATAGTTAATATCTGTGCACAGTGTATAAGAGTCGCCTCCCAGGAAACCGCCTAAATACTGCTGTAATCTGTATTTAGGATTATTAAGGGAAGATTTCCAGAATCGAATAGAGATAATCTTATTTACATTGATTAAGCCGTTTGAGATTAGCGTGACCACATGCACAGACATACAAGTATCCATAAAAATCCTTGTTTTTATTGAACCGAATACACTATTACATTGATAAGTGCCCTTAATAATAGTTTTTTTCTAATATATCTCCCATCATGGAAGACTTCCATGTGTGGAAGGTATGTCTTCCATGTGTGGAATGTGGAAAATTAGTTCCATGTACGGACACCCATCAGTTACGATTTTATTATAAGTATAGATTACATAGTTGTTATAAAGTATTACCTCGTTAAAAGATACGTTTGAGAAGTCATGGCCATTGCACGATAAGATTTGATCCCCCGGCCTCAATCCAGCTTCCCGGGCTATGCCACCTTCCCTTACGAATTGTACAAAGATTCCAGGTTTCCAGTCGGGTCCTTTACAAATTCTAAAATGTAATATAACAACTATTTATAATATGTTTATTGCAAAGTTAAAAGTCATAAAAATGTATAATGTGATTTCCATTATTACGTTCGTTACCTACACCACTGTTAAGATTAAACAGAAGATTAAGAAGAAAAAGAAAACGTTCTACCACAAAGCAAGACATAACTCAATTGCCCCCATAGATGCTAACAACAATGTAGTCTAAATACTTTAATAGTAAAATGTACAAACAGTGTAGGCAGAGGAAACCTAATGTTAAGACACTTCGTTAACCACTTTTCGCCGAATTCTGGAGGCATTGCGTCATGAGTGGCGTTATGAACTCAACGCTGCGCTTTGCCTTAAGAACAGAGCGAAGAAAAGGAATTAAATTTCAATAAATAATTCATTTCGGCACAATATATCTTATAATCATAAATAACATTTTTTTAATAATAAAATGATAATATAAAAAAAAAACTTACCCGCAGCCAAGTTTAGCTCTTGGAGGTACTAATATAGATAATCGTAGATCTGTGAAATGATCCGTATTGTGGCATAATGTTGGTGACGAGGAGACATCCGAAGCCAAGGAGGCGCGTTCCGAAACAAATTGCCATGATAAAGAATCATGTTCTTTGCTGAAAACAAGTCAGATATTTTAATATTTTTACTTATTTTAATATTTTCACTATTAATATTTTCTGTAATTACACATCTAACTCCATCTAGGCCCCTTAGAATTGAGTAAAGGTCAAGATGGTTGTGGATTGTAGATTCGATAATTTCGATACTACTTCCACAAGATTTTTTTTTACGTGGGAACCCAGCGTTAAGATACTGCGTCACACTTTCTGCCGAATTCTGGAGGCATTGCGTGTTGAGCGTCGGTCGGTTTTACAGTCACACTTCGTGGTGCTGCGCCACGACTGGCCGCTGCGCCTCAATTGGTAATCAAGCCCACAATTTGTCGCCTTAACAGTCATACGCTTGTACTTGTTATTTTTATTACCCCGGTCGATCATACAAATAATATCCAGCTCTATACGCGAGCGTTAAATGCGATTAGAATAATGTGTATATATCATGTTTAGACTATGATATATGTATATTAATAATGTATCTAGCTTCCTAAATATCGACAATAGCAAAATAAGTTTGCACATTTTTTTTAAAGTATTTAGTAGGTAAGCTGAAAATATCATGGCCCCGAAAATTAAAAACTTTTATCCTATTTTAATATAATTCCGTAGCGTTTGGCTTTTCTCTCTGACTACCCCGTTAGAGATACAGCGTGAAGCTATTTATGTATGTATGTATAATAAATTAATTATAATACGATTTAGGTCAGTCGTGGCGCAGCGGCACGAAGTGTGACTGTAAAACCGACTGGGTGTGGGTTCGATCCCCACTCGAGGAGATGAAATATTTACTTAAATTTATATCTCCATTTCTTCGCTCTGGTGTCGAGGTTAAGCGCGGCGTTGAGTTCTGCCACTCAACACGCAATGCCTCCAGAATTCGGCAGAAAGTGGGGAACGAAGTGTCTTAACACTAGGTTCCCTCTGCCTACCCTGCCGTGTGCAGGATACAGCGTGAAGCTGATTTATTTATTTATTTTTATAATACGATTTATATACATATCAGGTTAAGTATATTTGTAACTAAAATTTACTTATACATACTCTTTTACTGGAACCATTCCGACATCTGAAATTAAATAAAAAAAATCTTAATAACATAAAACCCATGAATAAAATCTTTTTAAGGTAAATAAATGTTTTTTAAAAAATAAATATTCAAAATATGGTAAAAAATTAATATTGGTATAACACATAGTAATTTTAAGTTATTCTAGTAGATAGATTTCATATAAAATTAAATTTGAACTTACGTCTAACTTTAATTTTTATCCTAGATTGTGAGGTGATATAATGGACTAGTTCAGCATGAACCGCATCATCCACCCGATAGCCGTTCACACTCATCACCTGATCACCAACCTGCAAATTATTATGCAATAATTTTTTTATTTGTTTTTAAGAAGATAAATAAAAATATATTTTATAGTATATGGCGAAAAAAGTGGAGCGGAGTGTCTTAACCCTTCTACGCTGCTACATGCAAGATACAGCGTGAGGCGTGAAAAATAATGATAGTATATGGAAATTAAATAATAATCAGATTCCCGCAAACAGCAGGGTAGGCAGAGAGAACCTAATTTTAAGACAATCCGTTACCCACTGTGTGCGCAGGGGTACAAGGGTGTGACTGTAACTGACAACTGGCATCAAGACAAAAATTCGTAGTTGAGTTCCGCCACTCACCACACTCACGCCTCGAAAAATTCGGCGGTACGTGGGGAATGGAAATCAAATAACAAAATTGATTTATTTATAAACTAGTAAACATAATAAAAATATCTATTGTTAGAAACATTCTCAATAAGCAAATTGGGGACGACGCTTTTGCAAGTGTATCAAACAAGCAATGTCAAATATGTAATCAAAAAAAAAATGGTTGCGCTTGCGTTGCGTGAATGTGTTGTATTGACCGAGTGACGTCACGCGCACAAGTAGACTGATGTCAGCCACGTCGCGCTGTGACGAAAACACCACTTTCTTTACGTTCTTGCGAAGAAGCCGGACTGTGCACCTCATGCCCCACATATCGGACAACTTTCCTTCGAACTTTCTTATCAATTCTTTTTTTCGGCGAAAATACTTCCAGAACTTGTGATATGTTCTTACGTTATTAGGTATACTTATATTTATATAGGCCAACACATATGGGCTTTGATAATTTTAATAACACATACAATACATGGTACAATGGTATGTATAAATGGTGTATTTTTTTTATATTTTTAAATATCTTCTTAACGCTCGAGTATTGGAATTGAGTGAAACGAATTACAATTACTAACAGCGGAAAAACAACGAGCAGGTTGTGATAAGAACATTTAAGCTGAGCCTTAAAAAATCATAACGAGAACATTGTAATAAAATAGTGCTTATAGAGAAATAATTTAAATATTAACGAAAACTGAAATGAATAAACTACGAACGTTCTAGCAAGAAAATATTGTTAATTTTCCATATATTGTTAATTGTCCAAACATTCGATAATCAAGTCCAACTCGCACTAGAGCAATTATTTAGGTATAGCATTTTTGAAATAAACAACACATTACTTTTTGTTACATCGGAATCATAATAAAATAAATTTACATCACGAAACGTTAAAAATTAAACTTTCAGAATTTATTACAACCTACGTAGATGTACATATCTCTTATTTACAGTAATAATTTATGATCATTATTTAAAAAAATATATAACCACCTGTTTAAATATCTGTTGTTACAGTACGACAAAATAGATTAAATTATTGTCACATCGATGAATCATTAATTGCGTCTGTACTCATTGTTATATCGTGTTTTATACTTATTTTTTAGTATTATAAGTTTTACAATGTATATGAAAAATAAAAATATACTATAATATTACAATGCGCAAGACTTAAGCTGAGCTTTCTATTTGTATGCGTATTTATAATAGAAGAGCCAGAAAACATCTTCAAAAATAATGATTATAATTAGAAAATAAAGTCGCGGCTGATTTGCTTAGAATAGGGAACCTCCCAAAGATGATTGCGTAGGCCGCAAGATCTGGTCACGCAAGGGACGCCCTTGCCACCGACGACATCAAATAGCCACAAAGTACTTGCAATTTCTTAGGAACAGGGTACGCTTACGCTTTTCCGTCATCAGCCCGAGCCGCTTTACTGACCAGTAGGACTAACAGCGTTAACCTCAACTTCCTAAAAAATCTTTTTATAGTGCAGGAACTTTGAAACGAAACTTTTATAACACTAATAATTCAGCGGCTATGACAGAGAATTTCCGTCAATATATTGTAATGATTTATAAATATATTTATGTTTTGTTCGAAAACATTTACCTACCTAATAAAATAAATTAATTAACAATAAATTACTAAGACCATAACCAAAGTTTTTAAGATCGCATCTTAGGTTTTCTATTTTAGCGTCTCTTACACAACGCTAACCCAGAGAGGCACACTGGATAGCAGTAGAAAGTCAACAATCAGGTACAGCAAGTAAATGAATGACCTACGCTTCTTCTAGCAAACGCCTAATCGATCCACTTTGAAGTGATTTTAAAATTAAATTTTCCCTTGTAAGTATCCTTATCCTGTTATTAACATACTACGTTCGTGATACTAAACAAGTATCCGTCCTGCCTCTGTAACGTTTGTAGCATAAGTACAAATTATACAAACAATCGTTAATGTCTATTTAATAATTATTTATATAATTAGAATTTTACTTTATAAACACATTTATAAAAAATCCCAATAGTATTTAAAATTAATAACAAAAATATTCGTGATATGAAAGTTTTTATAAACAATTTATTTCTCGCTTCTAACTTAAACGTCGAAATATATATTTAAATAACGTCTGAATGAAACTCGTAAAAGCAAATCTATTCCCAAGAATGATTTGTGAGCTTCAAAATCTTTATTGTTAACGACGGATATAAACTTCTCGTAAGACTTTAATAAGGAAATAATTGTGCGAAAACTAAATAAACTTTTTAAGATGTTATTCACATACAATATTTATAAGCCAAAGCTTTAAAGAGTTTTGATTTTCCTATTTTTTTTTAAATTTATAAGCTCAATCTCATTTATTGTAGAGATTAAAGTAGAAGCCCTCTTGGAAATTGTCCAAGAGGCGCGGGTTCAAATCCCGCTACGTTAATATATTTATACGTTTTCTATTTCTGAATAAGCATTTTTCTTTTCTAAATGTGGAATAACATTTTAAATACATAAAAAAATACTGAAGTGTAAAATTAAGATAAACGGAATAAATTTGAAATCAATATTGCAACACTATCATCTAAAATTGCAAAAAGTAAATTATACAAAGGACACTTTTTGTTAAGTTTTATTTATAAAACATTACAAACAAAATTACAGTCGACGAACGCTTAGAAAAAGATCTAAGCTCAATTTTGAGAGACTTGTTGTTGTGGTAAGAGAAACAGTGGCTGTTACGTGAACATTTGAAATAATGAAATGTTGCTTGCGACAATTCAACCTCGGACGCGAGTAATTATGAAGCAGGCGAACAGGCAGATAATTGTGAGAGGTTTTCACATATTAAAACAAATGATGGGACACACCATGCTCGTGGGAGTGGTAGCAAGCTGTGTTTACATCATGTTATAGTTGACAAGTATAATATAAAAAAATAAGTATTAGTAAGTTAAGTAGTATAAATGTACAAAAGTACATATTTCGCATGAAGTAAAATAAAAAAAAAATCTACTATAACTAAAACACTGTTTACAATGTAATATTGAACAATTCCTTATTGTTCTTGGCAAAAAAAACATAAAAAAATGCTAACACAATGCGGCAAAATTGCCACCAAATGGTTATTAAGCAATGTTAGTTATGTAAGTATATAAGTTTACCGCGATGCCATTAATAAAACCATACGTTCACATATGATATAGCTGTACTTATAAACAGTTAATATTCATTTCTATTATATCTATAATTTTGGGCACTCTAATCATTTTTAATTACAATTTTAAGCAAGCGAAGTTTTTACTCTCATCTCAGCTCTCATGTTTGTAACCAAAAAAGTTGCGTTTCCCGTGTCTTGTTAGATAATATTCGGCTTTGGATTCTATGTGTAGATGTACAATGTGCATATCTCCGGAAGCGTTTTTTGCTTCTTTGTTTGTTTAAACGCTAAGATCTCTAGATGTACCGGTCAGATTTCCTTTTTTTAATTTTGTATGAAAGCTACATACCTCAGGAGTGCTATAGGCTACATAACATTACGGTGACAGTCTTAGTTAGCTTTAAATAACGAAATAACAATAACAATGAACGCCATCATATTGCTTTAAGCGTGCGCACTGCAAAAATAGCTTTATATATGTCAGTACATTATAGGACAAAAATATTCTATTTTAGTATTTCTAAAAAAAGTCCACGACATCTATATTTATAAAACTCTGTTTATATATACCACCTATAACATCCTCTTAAAATATTATAGTATTATAGGTGGTATGCGGGCGAAGCCACGAGTGGTCCGCTACTAGCTTCATAACACGAGAGATAAAAAATAATGCATCTTTTTAAGGCTTACCTTCAGTCCCTGAAGATGAGCTTCAGAATTAAGATCCACTTTTGAAATAAAGAATCCAGTAGCATATTCACGGCCACCTCGTAGCGAAAAGCCGAAAGCAGGTGCAGCCTTGCGAGGACGCAAGAGGCGGACGACTCGCACGCGCCGCTCCATCATGCCCGCTGTCATATCGGCACGTGAGCCGGACGTCGTCGTGGACGCCGTAGACATGGCATACATTTCCGCCCTGAAAACATTACATATGTTAAAATAAAGTAATTACACAGTATATTATACTTAGAAACAAAAATCTTTAACACAAATATTAATTTAGTCAAAATATCTTTGTGGAAATGAAGTCAATTTTCAGCTTAGCGTAGTATCGTATTATTAAGAGAAGAAAATTTTCAAGACATTGCTTGTTGAGTGACGGAAGTCAACGCTGCTCGTTTCGCTTTGTTACCAGAGCGATAAAATTAAAATATTAATAGATAATAATTAAGTCCCCTAAGTGGCAATCGAACCCACAACTATCGCGTACATTCGCATAATGACATATTGTATTATTTACTTAATGTTAAATACAACACGCACACGTGTAATATAATATAGGAAGAACTCAAACGCTACATCCGGAATTAACCTTTAATAAGAAGTCATAGAAATGCGTAACTGTTACGGCATTTACAATTGTTGACTATTATCTCCGACCTATAACCTACTTTCTGCGTTAATTCGTTTGTCATAATGATATCAAAGCTTGAAAATGTTGTACATTTTTACAAGCGAGTGTATTTTTATTTTTATGTATTTTTATTTTATGAATACAAGTTAATATCTTTATAGATATTACCTACCTATTTAGAAAAATAGGTTGGTAATACCTATATGAGAAATAGAACGGTGACTACACTTCGCGAGGCTTAATTTGGAATTCAAGAAATCGAACACGGCATTTTCCCAAATCAAAGCTCAGTTTAGACCTCGCGGACTGTACGTTCTGTTATTATGTAAGATATAAATATATAAATATTAATTACTATTATAAAATTGTCATCAAACAAGCCATTACAATGGTATATGGTACTGGGTGGAAGCATATAGGGTTAAATATTTTAAACCCATACCTAAAGATCAAGATACCTCAACAATTTAGACGTAGGATTTTTTAATTTCACAATTTTTATCCATTCATCCCAATAACGTAAACACATATTACTACAAAAATGGTTAAGCAACTTTGAACTCTGCCGCCAACACCTACGACTCAATTTCGAAACGCGTATGCGGCAGTTTCCCTTAGATAGGTTTATGGCTGCGTGCGTCGTTCTTGCCAAAAATAGCGTTTTATTTTACAATGATAATTTTTATTTTATTTTGTTTGAAAAAATCACTTTTTAATTTTTGGGAAAAAATATGTATTAGGCTTTCATAGAGTAGTTAAAACTGTGTGTGTTTCATTTAAAGTGGTGCTGACTAAAATACTTGGTATATTGCAAAAAAAAAATTTTACCCAACCGCACATGGGGTCCGTTCTCACAGCTCCCGATCTGTATTTAAACTTCTCCATTTTTTTGATAATTTCTTAGTTATTACATTCCAACTGGAGCCACAGTACATTACAGTAACAGACCGTCACTGTTTAAAAATTAGAAAATCTAATCCAAGATTCGAATGATATAATTTTTCTACGTATATTCTATATTTATTATTAAATGATTATTATATTGTAGCGAAATATTTAATCATTTTAAATTTGCACTAGCCTGTATCTCTTAGGGCTAATTCTTCTTCAAAGGTTGTCTGTCAGAAATTGCTATTACTCTTAACACTGCCTCGGCACGCTCTGTATTTATTTTAATAATTATCTTTATTTATTTCTTTACTCATTTTTCTGAATAGCAGCTGTGTGTGGAGAAAATTATTTGTTTTGTTTTTTCTTTGTCTATTCTTTTTATTATATGCCCGTATTTAAAGAGGTGGATGAACATTTCGATTTCAGTTGAAAGAACAAAGAATACGGCGAAAAAAGTCGACAGGATCTTTGAACTTCGCAATTATTGCACATTTTAAATGAAATACGTCACAATCGTCAAGTGGCAAACCGTCTGAACGATATTGTGCGTCAACTTTGTGTAAATAGTGTAGTGAACTTCGTGCCCAATAATTAACAACGTATAATATCTACAAGATAAGTCATCATCTATTAATACTTCATTTTTTTAGCTTCACGCTGTATCCCGAATGCAGCAGAGTAGGCAGAGGGACCCAGAGAACCTAGTGTTAAGACCCTTAGTTCCCATTAAAGTGTTTGGTCACTTACCGCCGAATTCTGGAGGCACTGCGTGTTGGGTTTCTAGTAGAAATTAAAATATTCAATATTTCATATACTCGAGTGGAAATCGAACCCATAACCTGTCGCGTTTACAATCGCACGGTTTAACAATTGTCGCACCCTTGCACCACGACGGCCTCGTTGTTATTGTTATTCATAATATCCTACGAAAATTAATAGTTCATCTCATTTGTATTTTCTCTTCTGTAGGTAGGTTAATGACACGATCTAGTTCTATTTGCCAGTGTCACGTACAGTGTTAGCGTGTGTTAAGAAACATATAAAACCGATTTATAGATATAGCATTTTGTTTTTTTTTTTGTCCCACTTATATTGAAATATCTCTATGTTAACTATTGGGTACTTTAATATGAAATTGGCGTTTTGTCGTACTGGCCACTTTAATTACAAATTTCTACTTGTGTCAAGGCAAAGAGCGGCGTTGAGTTCCGCCACTCAATACGAAATGCCTCCAGAACTCGGCGGAAAGTGAGGAACGGAGTGTCTTAACGCTAGGTTTCCTCTGCCTACCCTACTGTGTGCGGGATACAGCGTGAAGCTGAAAAATGTCAATAATACTAATTAAACTATTATTTAAGATCAAGTTTGTATTTTTTTATAAATTGTCCTTCTCTTTGACTGACAATCCTAAAGTTGGTACGGATGCGATGGGCGAGTCCGATTCGCGCTTAACCGGTTTATTTTGTTATTGGCCCTCGGCATTATATATGTTATAGTCTTTTCAGAGGTCCGTTTCCCTGAAGTGAAACTCGAGCAGCCCGTATAAATAGCGCCTAAGTAAAATTTTGTCAATATCAAGAACATTATCTGTTGACATAAGAAACGCAAGCATTTTAAAATGTATTAAAATCAGTTTTAGATATTATAAGTAATACTAACGTAATATTTTTTCTTTCACCTTCACGCTGTGTCCAATGTGTAGGTAGGGTAGTAGGCAGAGGGAGCATAATGTTAAGACACTCCGCTACCCACTTTACGCCAAATTCTAGAAGAATTGCGTGTCAAGTGGCAAAGTTTAACGCCGTGCTTTGCCTCGACCCGAAAGCGAAGTAATGAAAATATAAAATATTTAATTTCATCGTGTGGAGATGGAACCCACAACCTCTCGCGTCACATGCTTATGACTGGCCACTTACGTAATCACAATAATACAATATCAATCAGGCATACTACATGTAGCTTATCTCTATATCAACTCATCTTACTGATCAGACATATCTAATCGTCCAGGCGTAAAGGACATGTTCAATGACGATTTTAAACGTCTATTGTATTGTATCAAAAATGATGATGATGAATGAAAACATCTTAAGTATAAATCTTTGTGTTTCATTTTCTAGGCCGGCGCATGCCCTTTCCATATAGATGGTATTAACGCCGAGGTCGTGAATTAGTTTTCCATAAAGCAGGCAGGCAGAGCCAAACGTACTGTATTTTTAACCGACTTCTGTAAAAGGAAAATGTTATCACTGACTCGACTGTATTTTTTTATGTTTGTTATTTTTATATTACCTTAAAACTTTTGACTGGGTGAAAAGATTTTGATGTTTCTTTTTGTTATTTGAAAGGTTACATTCGAGGGTAGTTTGATAAGTTTGATGTGCATTGACACTAAGTTACCTCTACGTATCCTGGTTTATGCAAGATACAACATTAATTAATAATAATCATTTGTTTCATAGAGTACCTACTTATAAAACAATTTTACCTCAAAGTCATTGACGCGCCCACCTATTCACATAATTCTGAACGATGAAGGATGTTGTAACTTATAAGAAATCATTCGAAAATAATCACCTCTAAAGCCGGTTTGCGAAATTCGTTTTTTTATTGTGTACAAACACTTACTAGTTTACTTTTAAATAGAACAACATTTATTAACCTGAAATGCGTATTCTATTATTACAAATAATCTAACAAAGCCGAGTAACTTAAGCTTTTATTTATAAACCGCTTTCAAATCTGAGATCTATCTTAAGATGCCGTTGTTATTTATGTTTTTAATTTAAGTTATCTAAAATAATAATGTCATTAATACTGTTTTGATTCGATAATAAATGCAAATGAATATTGTATTTGTTTGCAATACACAGATCATGGATAAGAGGGGGTAGAGGACAAGGGGGCAGGTAAGAGCGCAGTTCCTCTGAGCGGTACAATGACCTCGCTATGCGTCTGCGCAGCCTCCTGCAGACTTCTTTACATTCGACATTTATCACATTTATTGACACAGTGATATGTAATAGAAACGTATTAATAAATGTATAATCATTCTGCTATTACAATTTAATTATTATGCATTTTTTTTCTCAAGTATCAACTCCATTAATATATCATAATTTGGCACAAAGCTAATATAAAAACTGCTAATCTTATTGTAATTTACTTTATTTCTAAGGAACGTACCATTTGCTATACATGTACCTATATTCGTATTATCTATATAATTTTTAACAATAAAATCCAACTTCAACCTGATCTCATAATTAGAACCTAACCAAACTTTCATCAAACTACCATTGAAGTATATCCTTTCCAGTAAAAAAAGAATTATCGAAATCGGTTGGCGTGATATTGAGTTATTCATCTATTCGTCGCTCCCGTACTTTATACAAATTTAAGACTTATGTGATTTTCTCATGAAATGTTAGAATCAAATGAATTGCCAAATTAAAATGAAAACACATAGAAAGCTTTCAAATAAAAAAAAGAACCATCAAAAACGGTTCACCCAGTCAAAACTTCTGAGGTAACAAACAACAAAAATACAGTCGAATTGATAAACTCCCCCTTTTACTGAAATCGGTTTATATTACCTATGATACGTAATATATCTACAATTATTGAGTAGGAGTAGTTCTCTTGCGGACATTGATTGATTTATTCAAATATATGACAAGATTTTGAAAGTGAAAGCTTACTCAGATCACCGACAATAGTGCACTTGACACAATATTTGATCTACGTAACGATGTCTGTACCGTGTACGCGGAAACCGACTAATACTCCCGAACTAGGCGTGCGAAAAAAGCTATTGTATGCGTTAAATTTAATTAAACTTTATCACGATTTCTATTTAAATATAAAATATTTTTATATGCGCATTCTTTTAAGGATGATTAAAAATTTGAATATAGAGAAACTAAGAATATTTATACATATTAAAAACCACGTAAAAAGGGAATAAATATTTTGACAATAATAAATATATCATGCATACTTTTATAATTCATAGTTTTCTTCATTCTTCATCTATAAAACAGCATTCACTATTATGGTAATAAACTGTTAGTTTAACATAAATTCCAAGCAGTAGGAACGGCCTTACCATTTGTAACCGATTAAGGCGATCGCTATTCGTCTCTTTCTGGGTTGACTATATCTGACTATCAGAATCCCTAAAGGTGTCACATTAAAAATATCAAACTATTAACAAATGTATTTATCAATAGATATGTGTAATAAATTTTCATATATTAAAAAGTGAAAGTAATTTCATCTCTCGATTATTTCCACGCTCACTCTTTTCTTAGGTAATTTTTTGGGTAAATATTCATAAGTTTTAAGCAGTTTTTGCTTAGTGCAATATTGTAGCTTTTCACAGGCCAGGCCAGGTCGACGAGTGCGCGCGCAGGTGGCGACGCCGCTCAACCGTGAATCCCCTCTCGCCCCGTCGACAACAACTGTTCCCCGTTTTATTTTTCTCTCTAGGAAAGAGCATTGGCCTCACTTAGTCACCACTAAAATAAGTACTTGGCTCTATAGCGCCAAATTTATATTTATATGTAAACAAAGTATGTCACATATCTATTTTGTATATTTACATGCAAACTCGTTTGAGAAATAAAAAGTGTCATATAAAATGCTGCTTGCTGTAAGTATCTGTAAAAAATAGCCTCTAATATAATAATACATAACTAATATATAAATAATAAAATATTTACACTATTTTATTATTATTGGTGAGAATGTGTCTTATTCTTGATCACGCGGCATAAGTCAATTTTCTTATACATGCATATTAATACCCAAACGAAAATGTGAATTTCCTTGTCTACTGACTTAACGCGATCAATAATCGCTAGGATACAATACAACAAAAACTTTTGGTGCCCGTCACCCTCTGCATTAGTATGGATTCGTAATTTCCGTTGTCATGAAAGCCGATTCTAGTTGGATTACGATTCATGTACAAGCACTAGTTTTATTATTTTATAGCTGTACAACACTATAATCGGATAAGATAAGATTAAAAGTAGAATAACAATATGCTTTAGCTAAACCTAACCTAACAGAGCAAAAGAAGGTATACAGGTTAGAAACGCCGCAAAATCGGCGTTCAAACCGGCTCCGGCGAGTCGCCAATTAACCGCGTCCGACCTCTGAGGCTGAGACCCGTGAGCCCGTGATGCTATTCATAGATACCGAGCAACTCCCCAAACCGCCATCTGGATATATTGCAACTCGCTAGAACAATGTGACTCAACGGCTTTACATAACTGAATGCTCGAACAGCCAGTTCGATCCAAGCCTCTAAGACCTACTGTTAATTTCCTAACCGTTTTGTATTGTAATGAGAACTACTTTTAGTTTTTGGATAAGTTATATATAGGTATAAATGTTGTTTAAAAAGTTGATTACTGATTTCTTTATTCTAGTATACTTTTAAAATATAGCTATATAGGCAATATTTATTTACGCTGTTTAATATAAACTTTAGACTTATGATCAAATAAACTGAACCCTCGTGGTGCTGGGGCACAAGTGTACAAATGTAAAGGCTTCTAATATTTAAAAAAAAAACATATAAATAAAAAATTAAACGACATCAAATTGGTATAAAAAACAAAACAGCCAGTGAACTCAAAAGAAAAAAAAATTGCAGGTCCTACTACCTACCTATGTTTTCTTAATTTCCCCATATCTTTGACACTACCGAAGCGATTTTAGTGATATTTGTACTGTTCCTTGGGTTAAAGTATCCCTGACTTAAATTTAAAAAATATATTTCAATATGACTTTTAGTTTTAGAGAATTTCGTGGAGAAACCTACAAAGAAATATAGAAAATTACACTTACCAAATCAAGCACACGTGCTTAGAAGGCTAAATGGAAATATTATAGAAATTATTAAATAAGCCTTTCAAAGACAATTTTGTAGATGCGTTCAAAGAAATTACAAATGTTGAAAAAAGTTGTTTATTTCAAACTTAAACTCATCTGAACTGAAACTCCCATTTATACGGTGAGCGTAATATAAACTTCCTTTAAAGTTCCCAGAGCTTCTGGTGTATCATTTATTATTGTTGGACTTGACATTGTCTTCATGATACGCTCTCTCCACCGAGAGCTTGCCTTTATCTAGTAGTGGTTAGTATAAGTCCCAATTAAGTGATTGGCATCTAGAGGAATTAGGTGGAAGCAACTGGAGGAGAAAAACTACCGTTTTAATCAATTAATCTTGGTTTGGCGATCATTTCAGCCATCTCACCTTGTTTTGACTGCGGGTGTTTTCTCTTGTTCTCTCTCTCAACAACAGAAAATCACCACGGTCGACTTCGTTGCGTTTCATCAAGAAAACGTGAAAGACATTAAATTCCCTTTGAAAAATGTTTTTGCAAGTCTTCTTTTAATTCATGTATGCTTAATTTAAGCTTTCTTTTTAAGCAATGGTTACAAATGATTTCGTGTAGAGCTAGAGAACCTTTCTTTCTCTGAGCAATGAAATAATCGTCGCAATAATCGTCGCATGGTGGTTATAGTCGTAAAGTTGCCGTTTTAATGGCGATCCTGCTTAGGATTCGTTTGAATAATTAAAGGTTTAAAATGAGTGATTAATGAAAAAATGGGGTTTTAAATATTTCGTTTGTAAATTAATATTTTAATTTTTTTCTAGATTATATCGTATTATAGATTATATTAAAAAAAATATAGGTTACATCGAAATATAATATGATATATTAAAAGACCACAAATAATAAGCGGCAATCAGTATATTATGCGAGATTCTAAACAGATTATTCTACCAAAATGTGATTAGACAATAGTTTTAATAAGTTAATGTTATGTTGTTGAATAATAAAGAAAATACTTTAAAAAACTAAATACCCTTTACGTCAAACTCCCATTCTCAAATCCTAGTATCAAAAGAGTACATAATTTATTTTATACATTAAACAAAGTCTGTGAATGCTATTTGTATGACGTTCAACAAAAAATTCCGGATGCAGGATAATTTTCTGGGAAAGGCAATCTTTTTACTAATCTGCTTTTTTTGTAGTACCATCCAAATTATCAAATAAGAGATACGAGACAGGTAAAAAAATTATATTAGTGCTACCCACAAAAAAAATCTGTAGTTGGTAGGTACTATGCAATAGGAAAATATTGCATTTTATTGCGTCCTAAAAATTGTAATATGTGAAATCATTTTTCCATCCGTTACGTGTAGTTATTCAATAAATAATATTCTTAACTTCCTTTACGAAATAAACCTACATAAGTGTTTACAAACATATCGTGATTATTATCATAACGATTCTTGTGGAAGAATCAATTAGTATTTAGTTTAAGAGTATAAAATATTATCGATTTTTTTTTTATATTTTATAAAATAGATAAATAAATTATGAAAAAAAATATAATTAATTTTATGTTTTATATATTATGTAAGTGCATAGTTAATAACTATTGAATTCTTTATTATATATACCGACTCAACAGATTTTACTATAAAAATCTAACAACTGTAACTAGTTACTTATTTGACAATGTTAATTAAAAAGCGGATTAGTGAAAGATGTTTAAAAACTCAATAAGAAAGCAGAATACAACCTTCTACCGTCTTAAGAAGCCGAAAGAAATCGCTTGAAAAAGCGGGAGATGCCATGAATGGATGGAAAGCGCTCTGACGAGCAAGATGACATTTTCTGTTCACACGATCCTATAGAAAAATCACATGTATTCAGTATGAATATAGTGTAATGTCAATAATTATCTAATAATAGGCTTGAAACAACTAAAAAGATGTTAACGTGTCTTTACATATTGGTCTTTATATCATCAGGGTAGGCAGCGGAAAAATAGTGTTAAGGCACTCCGTTCCTCATTTCTCTTCCTTCCGAATTCTAGAGTCATTGGCTGATGTGCGGCTTAACTCAACACCGCGCTTTACCTCGACACCAGGAAGAAGAAATGAAAATATAAAATATTTCATTTCCTCGAGTGGTAATCGATTGATTTCTGCCACTCAACACGTAATGCCTCCAGAATTCGGCAGAAAGTGGGGAACGGAGTATCTTAATACTAGGTTCCCTCTGCTTAACATGCTGTGTGCGAGATACAGCGTGAAGCTGACTTGATTTGAGTGGTAATCGAATCTAGAACTTTTCGTGTATACAATCACGTCCTCTTTTGTTCTCCTGCGCATCAAGTAGCATCATTGGCCCACAGTAATATTGATATGATATGCAAATAATCATGAGTGCAGCAAGCAACCTACCTAGAAGACGATCCAAGCGTTAATTAGACATCAACGCGTTATCAGGAAGAATCAACGCGGTATCTCGGTGAAGATAAGCCACTGTTAGGATACTATTCTATTAATATTGTTTTAAATGTTTTGCATCATATTGTTACAAGCGGTTACTTAATAAGTTTACCTAGTATTGTGGAATAAAAAACGTAAATAACTACTAATATAATGTGTTATAAAAAAATATTTTAAATTCAAACGTCGCGTCGGCAACGAGGTATTAGATGCAAGTATATGACCAAAAATATTCAAAAAAAAATATGTTACGCTATATAAAACGCGAAACACCTTCAAAATATTTGAAGGTGCCACTTTATATTATTTATAACTTTTTTATAGATACCTTAATTATTTTTCAAGTAGTTCTAATATGCGATTCGAAGCATTAAGCAAAGCAACAACAACATTGTACTTTCTTTATTACTCTTTTATTTCTCTTAAATATAAAAAAGCAAACAAATTCTAGAGTCGTGATGGTATTTTAAAACTGAGCTTGCAAGACAAAAAAAAACGTTTAAATTTCAAAATTTTAATAAGCGTATAATGTGACTGTTGAGGTACTTATAAAATATTATCGTAATGTAAATATTAAGAAATAGCACTTTACGCAACGAATGAGAACATATATATAATTATTGTAAATAACATTTATTTTTTTAAAAAAATTATTTGGATTATAAACGTAAAAAAATATATAAAAGAGTCATTATAACGAAAATTTTATTGAGTACGTTACAAATTATAATACATTATATATATATATATATATATATATATATATATATATATATATATATAGCAAACACAACCTTATCATTATCAGGAACATAAACCTGTCATTTGAAACTTGCACTAGTAGGTATCTACATCTCTAACACAATCATAGTATAATCAGTAACATTTGTATTTTAAGATAAATATAAGATAAAACACAATATAAAATAAAACATATGGGTAATTACTGACCTTAGCGTCCAACACCAGAGTTGGTTGAAATTTTAACACGGGTACATATCTTCAAGATTTCAATAACCATAACCGAATATTGTCCGTCAGGGTCGCATGTTTTCACTGGTATGTAGCTCCTATTGTAATCACTGTACACTGTTCAAAAAAATCTAAAACAATTTACAATTTCAAAAACAAATTCACGGTTGGATTACGGTAACAATAACGGGTTGCCATTGAATTTAATAGATTGTATATGGCGAGCCCACCAGGCGTGCGTCCCCGCGCGTCGCACCGATACGAATGGTAAAAAACTAAAATCAAGGCACTCAAAGAAAGTATGACGTTACATACCATGCTAAAAGCCTTGCTCACTGACTTAATTGAAAGCTAATAAATAACTCGTGTTACTCGTGTATCTAACAGTTGTCACGGTTACGTATGTTAACAATGTATTCTTTTAATATTTAAGTTACTTTTATAAACTACAGTTAAATAAATAAATCGATGGTCCCTCAGTAAACTATCGAAATCGTAAAATTGCAAATATTTTTCTTTTATTCTTTTAACCTACTCACTCTCAAATATTTTTCTAGACGATTAAACATGTTTATAATGGAAAACTACCCTTGTTAGTAGTTCAATATAGCATTAAAAAATAATATAAATAAGTAGCAATAAAAGATACTTGCAATTTTTCACTTTCGATACTTTACCTAAAAAACGTCGAAATATAACATAAGGAACGTTAATTACTATCAATATTGAGTTGTTTAAAAAAAAACTACAAAAAAATGTGAACGGGGCTAAATAACAACACAGATTAACCACATCTGAACATATTTTATTATAATAGCACAACAACACTAAAACTAATCTCTTATTTATCACATCATTACATTCTCTATTACTTTCGCGACAGATATCCATGTTCAATTGTTGCTATCAGAGATATGACACCTTTCGATACTAAAATATCACCCAAAAATACAGCCTTCTATAACACTCAAACCTCATACGTCGACCGGGGCGGGAGAACGTCTATATTTACATTAAACATCTATGCAACATCGATTTAATAAATAATTATCTAAAATACATCAAGTTCAATAACAATGTCTATTTACTCAGTAGGCGTTATATATACTCGTATATATATATAATTCAATATATATGTATATGTAAAGTATTTAATCGGGTATCATAGATAGGTAGAACTCACATAATATACTTCATCTCATCTCACGTGGACAGTTGGACAATATGTATTTTCGTTTGACGAAGCCCTGTTTCCTAAAACCTATACACCACATGCAGTTTCATGCAAGTTACGATAAGGAATTTTACTCCATTTGTGCCTAGACGCCTACGTACATACGCCTGAATCCCTACTGCAATCGCTTATCTATACGTACATATGTATGTATAATGAATTATTGCGATTTTGAGAACTACAATGGCAATGGGAACAAAATGGGCATTTAATTTTTTTTGTAAAATTAGGTATATATATATATATGAATAAATATATGTAAATAAAGTCTATATTTTAGGATAAAATTTGATAGTTATCAAAATAAATTCATCTAAAATAAGATATAACGGGATTATAATATTAGTCTTACGAACGCTAAAATTCTAAAAATTGAGTAAAATATATCAACGACAATTCTAAATTCTAATCAGATTTGATATAACATTACACCGGTAACTATATGTCTACTTTTAAATATATTTTTTTTTCGAATTGATTCGTTTTATATTATGAACATTTCTAATTTTTTATAACACACACATATCGGTAACTTATCCGCTCTTCTTAACTTTTGACTTTCGCTGAAAGTTTTTATAACAATAAGAAAATTAATACTTCGGTATACATTGTAGACACATCCCATAACATTTGTTAATATTAAAAGATTATAAATAAACACATTTCGTTCATTGTGAACTTATAAATATTATATTATAAAATCTCTACCTATTCATGACAACAAATATACATGAATGAATGTATAATAAAAAATTGTACATATTTCAAAAAAGAATCATTTTAAATTTAAAATAATAAAGTAAGTTGTTGATTTAATTTTAGCTGTCATTAAATATAAGTGGTATAAACATTATTTATAACTTGGTAAAAATAATTATATTTATAATATTATAAAATAGTTTTAAAAATGTCTATGATATTTATTGTATTGTTATCCAAAAATAAAACTTTTTAATATTTCTATAAATTTGTGAGGTTAATCATTACTTTTGATAAGTATCAGGAACCTCTGGAACTGAGCAACGTATTTAGTATTTTAATTCATTATAATTAAAAAGTCAAGTCAGTAACATATTCATAAAAATTGTTATACATTTTTATATTACATAACATATATTAGTTAAAAAATGCCACTTTTATAATACAGAGGCTCGCAATAACAAATATGTAATTATTTAAATTATAAGTATTTTCTTTGCTTTACGCTGTATCACATAGTAAGGAGCGGCAGAGGGAACCTAGTATTAGGACACTCCGTTCTTTACTATCCGCCGAATTTTTCGAGGCATTGCGTGTTGAGTGTCGGGCAGTTGCCTTGGTGCCAGAGCGAAGAAATGAAAATATTTATAAATAATAATTCATTTCCTCGATTGGGGATCGAACCTACACCCTTATGCCACTGCGCCAAAACTATCTCGTGTTATTTATATAATGTTTATTATGAGATTATTTATATGTGGCAATAATAATCTGATATAAGAATTAATAACGTGATTCATTAAAAATATAATTTTATTTTTAAATTTCAATTGGATCATCTTTAGTATGTATTTTTGTTTGTAACAAAATATCAATCAAAAATTTAAAATATAACGTAATCGTAACGACATCTTAAGTGATCTAGCTACGATTAATGACAAAAAGTTTTTTGGAGTCACGTTTTAGGAAAAATATTTAAAAAGGTTCGATAATAATAATCTCAATTAAACCTGAAAATTTAGATTTAATAAAGTTATGATTTTTTGAAGAAAATATATTAAAATATGTAGTAATAAACGGTATCAAAATTTAAAATACTTTAGAAAAATTGATAAAGAATATAATTAATGTTTAAATTTCAGTCAAAAACTACCCAATGTGCAGTTGTGTCAAAATTATGGCGGCTGTACATTTATTATTTGAAAGTTTTAAGAAAATCACCATCCACAAAAGTGACAAATAATTCATAAAAATAACTTAAGTATCTCAAATAACCCCTATATGACTTCTTAAACAGAATGTCGCAGAAGTTTTGAAGGGTGAAAAAAGGGTTGAAATACCTACAATGACATAATATGCTTAATATCTTCGTTAAATTTAACTCATTTTCCACCAAGAACATAGAAATATCGAGAATAAACCATCGATATTATCAATTGAATACATCGATTGCATGGATTATGCTAATAATTATGTACCATTTTATGATTTTCGAAGTTCATTATATGTTTTTTACGTCTAAATTTTATTTTATTTCTCAAGTCCGAATTTTGCTATATATATATCGCCTTAATCCATGTTTTTATATAATTTATAAATTATTTGGTTCTAAATGCATTAGGATTTTAAATTAATAAACAGTTAATTTTCTTTAACACTCATACAATACACGTTTAACCTACTGATAAGTGCTTATGAAAATATTTGTAAAATTTGTTTTCTTTGAGCTCTGTTTACATTTGAATATAATATTTTAAATTGTAGTTATTTATATTCTTTCGTGCTCATTATTAATAACGAACTGGTTACCTCTAACTAAGACATAAGTATTTGTATTATATACAAATACGATTGAGCATGTGACTATTACTACTTAACATATAAATAAATTAAATAAATAATATTAAAAAAATATTATAACATTTGTTCAGCAGTTCTCCGTTTTAAATCATTACTAACTCATAATTATATAACAATTTATCATAAACGTACACCACATAAATGTACATTACAAATGATGCCTGTCCTACTTACAACCGTGCCTGGAGACGCATTTAACTATAATAATTAACGCATTTGAACTGATTTTACATTTTACTGATACAGTTAAAAATAATCAAAGTCTCAGTGAGAAGTAAGAAATTAGAAAATATTCTTAAATATCGAAAGGTTTTTAAAATTTTAGGAAAAATACATACATATAGTTTGTAGGAAAACATATCCAAATATCAATATGTCTGCTTTGGAAAACTGATAAATTAAATCTATTGTTTTAACGAATATCAATACTTTTAACTTATGCCTAAGATCGTTTATAATGAATAATTTTTCATATTATCTGTTACTACCCTGTGATATTAAAATTTCTCTCGACATTCATAAATTATTAAAAACAGAATAGGTAGAGATAATAAATAATTACATAATAATTTACCGATTGGCGCCCTTATCGGTGAAATTAAAACTTATATACAAATTGACTTTTTTTATATGAGACGAAATAAATCATCTCTAAATTTCATCAAAAATTGAAAGTTGAATATTGTCTATGAAAAATATTGTAATATATCTTAGCACCACTACACCTCAATGAAGGGTTAAATAAATTACGGAACTACAAGTAATATGCAAGCCGTTCTACTTGTTGATCTGTGTCTTTTCAACAAACGCCCCTTAAAAAATTAAAAATATATTACGTCTATTAGTATTGTATACTAATATGAACTTGACACAATTTTTTATTTAGTATGAACTACTCAATTCCTTAATTTGTTTACATTGTGAGCAAATTATATATAGAAACGTCTAATAACATCGACTACTAACGGGTGCTAAACCAAGCGATGTACCTAAGTACCTATATGTTATCAATTTAAATTAGATACTATATTGACATTTCGAGTTACTTAACAAAGTTTTTAGCGTATCACGTCTATATGTACACACTACGAATAACAATCTACGTATATCATGTACATTGATTTTGAATAAATTACATATATTTGCAATCTGCATCCCATCCCATGTCTCAAGTTAAATATATTTATTTAGTAGTGGAAACTCAAAATTACAAACAATAGATACACCGCGTTATTTATTACAAAAAAATCGAACGGCAATTTTCACAAAATTTAAGCTCTGCCATCCTTTTTAACTGTGTCAGATTGCGTTTGTTTTGAAAAATTTGGACGTTTAGTACCATTTGTGGGCGAAATGCCCACGATAGGCCTTGCACTTTGCTGTGTTCCAGGAGATTTCATTGTAGAACTCGTGGTGAAAACAGTTTGAGTTATAGATGTCGACGTTTGAGATTTCGTAGTACTTGTATTTGTGTTAGAGGTAAACGTTGAACCTATTTTTGTTTTAGACGTAGATACTATGTATGAAGGAAGAGTAGTACTTACAATATTAACTGATTTCTCTCCTTTGGAACCTTGTTCATATGAAATTGTTGGTGAAACTGCAGTATCTGGCTTACCTATACAAGGTTTCTCTGGTGCACATTTAGTCATCATGGTAGCTGTAGTTGTGGTCTTAACAGAAGTTGATGGTGGTAAATTAGGTATATTTTTTACACTAGAATCTGGAGATACTATCGGAGATTTACTTGAGGACTTGGGAATAGTCTTTGAAGAAATTATACTAGAAGATTTGGAACTTGTCATACCTACATACGTTGTTATAGGTTTTACATTAGAGGTTGACACTAAAGAAGAAGAGGCAGTAGGTTTAGAAAGTGTTGACGTAGAAACTGATGACTTTGTTAAGTTATGTGCCGTAACTACTGTCGTGGAAGAGATCTTATCTAGATTTACTACATTTGCAATTATATCTTGAGCCATTACTTGTTCGTTCTTTCGATTATCCTTTATCGGTATCATATTTTCGGTACTTTTGGCAGTTTTCGATATTTCTCCCATCCCAACAGCCATATCTTGAACGTCTTGTATAGAAGCATTTTTTTGACGCTGTAATTTTTTACTAGACGTAAAAGATTTTTCTACTGTATTTCCAACGTTGACGTCTGGCCTTTTCGTATCTGACGATTTTAAAGCACTAATTTTGTCTGCTGACATATTAGTGACCTTTATCTCAAATGGTACAGAAATTGATGATTTCGTAGTATCTGTCGCTTGCTGCTGAAGTTTTACAGATTTAGAGCTGTCACTACTGTTTTCGGTTTTAACTGAGGAACTACTACTGTCAGAAGTTTTTTTCTTAATTTCTCCAGTTGGTTTTAAGATTTTAGAAACCGGATCAATATGAGATTTCACGATGGGAATAAGAACCTCGTGCTTGTTCGAGGTTTCACCTACATTATTATCCAATTTACCAGCATTTAGATTTAATTGACCATTTGCTTGATTTTTTTCAGTATAATCTGTAGTATTTACTAATGACTTAATTATGACGGATTCGTTTGTAGCTTTTGTTTGATATTCCATTTTATTATTACTTATTATCTCAATATTTGGAGAAACATATTTGGACGCACTTGAAATAGTTTGCTTGTCTTTGGCCGTTCGAATTTCATTTTTATCAAATTTCCCACAGACACTAATAATTGAATCTTGTGGCTGTGGCACTGACGTCGTTACTTTATCTGTATTAGTAAGACCTCCGGCTCTCACTACACTACCTTCTATAGTTGACAGTATTGGAACTGGTGTTACTTGTAATGGTTCCATTAGTTTGGTTTTACTGTCAGTATGAATTTTAGCTGTAGTAAAAATTAAAGGACTCGGACTGTAGACACCAGACTTACTACCATCAATTTCTACAAGTATCGGACTCTTTGTAGTTATTCCTTTAGCCATGTCGTATGTGCTAAAGATATTTGTATTCATATAATTATGAATTGGGGCTACTCCACAGATATAGGGGGTAGATGGTGGATTTTCCTTTATGTTGTTGGTTATAAGTTTATTTGCTTGCTGCACTGGGGTAGATACAGAACATTTATTTACAAAATCTTCAACATTTTTACTATCTTTCTCGTATGAAGAATCAGTCTTTGGTTTTTGTAATAAAAATTTGGCACTTCTACTGGCAATATCAGATTTCTCTTTATCGGTTTGTAACAAAGGTTCTATTATACCATCGTCGGACTCATGACTAAAGTTTTGAACTTTTCTTTTAATAGAACTTTTTTTTATTTTATTAATATTAGAACCGGCTTTCTTTAGCTCATTTTCGATTCCACTGGTTATAGACGTCGCATCAGCGCCATCGTAGGAAGTCTGCAAATTAGCGAAAAGAATTGAAATGAATAGATTACAAATATACCGTACGAAATACTGAGCAGCCAGCAGCGGTACCTTCCTGAGCGCGATGAGCGGGTGCGCGTGCGGGGGTCAAGCGCCCCGCTCGCGCAGCACGTGGCGGCCGTGCAGCAGCAGCACGGGCGGCGACAGCTCGCAGGCGGGGCGCAGCGCGCCGCGCGCCGCCGCCGGGCCCCACTCCTGCGTCGGCCGCGCCAGCACGCGCGCCTTCTGCACACAAATTAAAATGCACCGAGGCGGCTATATCTCCTCTAAGTTACATATATATGCCATTTGCAAATTAATGGTGTAATTCGTCATGATAGCATCTTGGAAATCAGTACTAAATGTGATTTGATACATTTATTAGTGTAAGTTTTTAAAGGTTGTAATACCTCCATAATTGTAAGATCATCAGGTCCGCTGCAAATTTGGTCGACGGCCATGAGAATGACGACAACAATCGGCAACACTCCGAGAGTCCACCCTACTGCGTCTGCCCACATTGGGTATACGTACTGTCCGTAAGATGCTGGTTTATACTCGATCCAATTGAAAACTAAAATAAACTGTAGAATATGGAGGACAAAAGTCAGTAATAAAAAACAAATGTGCATTACGACAAACAATGACATAATCTGCATAAGCCACATTTCTTCCAATGCTTACCACTAAAGCGGCTGGTGTAATTACTCGCCACATTGCACTCCAAAAGATGACCCATAACTTAGATTGCCGTCCAATCATTCTTTGTATATCCCGACAAAAATTCTCAGCTCCATAAATCCAAGCTATCAAAATACACTCACCAATAGCAATGATTAGTACTGACCAATTTGCTGCGTATTTGTCCATTAATTGCAACCAATACATTCCACTCTGAAATAATATAAAATAAAAAAAATATATGCTTTACATACTTATTTAGTATTCTAATTATTTTACAAAGGTAACTCACGTTCGTCGTAAATATCAGTCCACCTATATATCCAAAAATTGCAACTGTTAGAACTACCCAGACTTTTTTTTGGCGAAAATTAGGAAATCTGTCTAGTATAGCCGTCGTTACAGTCTCCATCAATGCAAACTAAAATTAAAGAGTATAAAATAAGCACTCGTTCGGTATATGCACATGCATGTAGTTTGGTAAGTATTTAATCAATAAAAATAGAATAAAAAATTGCAAATATACTTATGTTTCACATCAAACCTGAGAGTCAAGACCCAATGTAAGCAGCATAACAAAAAATAGTATGGACCACAGGGGTGAGACCGGTAATCTTGTGACAACCTCGGGATAAACGATGAAAGCCAGTCCGGCTCCCTGATCGACTACGCGATCTACGCCAACATGTAATTCATGTGCCAAAAATCCTATCACAGAAAATATTACCAAGCCCGCGAAAAATGACGTTGCTATATTTGAAACTGCCACGATCAGCGAATCTCTGGAAGGAAAATTGCACTTTTGTTTATTCTAATATTACCTTAATAAACCTACACCATATACGTGTGTGTTCCAATATGTAACATATAATAATTACATTTTTAAAAATGCCAAATATTAGGCAGGTACTCATTTGGAACTTATACATCATTAATTGTTTATGTAACAAAAATTTTGAAAAAACAGCATTAATGGACTTACATGTAACAGTTATTAGAGAACTTGTTGTAAGAGGACAGTGTAATAAGACCTCCCCACGCAGGGCTTAGGGCAAAAAATATTTGTACGGCAGCATCACCCCATACCTTGAACAAAATTCAAATATATATCATACAAGTATAGTAGCAATTCTAGGTGTCTCGATTTTTTTGTCAAAATGAAATGTTCCGAATTCCGACAGACGTACTTCGTTCCGTTTTTTAATTATCATAATAATTATTTGGTTATTCGTAACTTATGTATAACAACTCTGTAGACTTTACTGCCTTAAATGGTAAACCAAAACATTTATCGTTGAAGTATAGTGACGTTTTTCCATTAAAAATATATTTTATATTGCTATCTATGGACTATCACCATTGCAAACTTTATTTAAAAAATCATATTTAAATGGATCAGCAATAAATAAAATACAGTTTCTTTTTTACGTATCGCTTTTCGCGGATGAATCCCGCTTTATACTTTTTAACCTTTAAAAATTCCACTTTCACCGGATAAAATCTGGCACCAGAGATAAAATAGGTGTTTCATATACATACATTCATACTTATATGTATTTGTATCATAACATAACACAATGTTAATAGCATACTTGACTGCTATAGATATATAGAATAGATACTTATAGAATAAACTGTCATAAGCTAACTAACAATAAACATTTTCTAAGTTAATATAGCCAACTCATAATTCACTAATATATCAACTTATCTCAGTATAAAAAACAGTATCTGAGTCATATAAAATGCCCGCCGAACAAAATGCTAAATTCTTCTTACTTTCAATAGTGTTCATAATTGAAAATATTACTAACAAAGGTTGATTAGTGCAAAGAATTGTAACTATTTAGATGATGGGACAGACGGTCGCTGTATAATAAATTATTATTTATTAATTAATAAATATTTTACCTATTCATATAACTGAGGCTATCGTAGTGCAGTAGGGCACGGTCTAACTGTAAATTCGATAGTTATTTGTTCCATTCGTACTTAGGGAAATTAATTATTTTCACTTGACAAGTAGGCTATGTCACGTCTTTAGCGTTTTGGCGCCTGTTTTTTTCATAGACATTTTGAATTTAGAAAAAAAGACTTGTTGAATAATTGTATATAGTCTGTAGTCATTTATCTTACTTGGGCATTTGCAAGTTGACTGAAATCTGGTGTAAGATAGAACAAAATCCCGGTAGACGCTCCTGGCAAGCTTACACCACGTACGAAGAGAATTACTAACACGACGTAAGGAAATAAAGCCGTGAAGTATACGACCTGTAACAAAAGCCAGCATTATTTTTGTCCATAATATCGGATAAAATAAAAAATACCAACTGCAGTCCAAATTCTTACTTTTGAATAAAATTTAAATGACTGACTGTGTATGTGTATTATCATAATAACTATATTCTTTCAAGAGCACCAAATTTCTGTCTTGTCCACTTGAACACTGGATTGATCTTTATGGCACTTTAGGTTTTGGAGCAACATATCTAAGGCGACATTTTATTAATAACATTTAATTAATATCAATTAATCGTATATTACTGAACAATATGCACCGATCTTATATACTTAAAGGGACAGTGAGTGAGGAATGTAAAACACTTAGTATCTATCCATGACAGCGAAAAAGATGCATTAGATTTAAAAAAACATGTATTGAATTATAAAAATATTACCTTTCCTGATGACTGTACACCTTTACATAAACAAAGAAATACGATGAGCCAAGCAGCAAACAAACATGCAGCCATTCCCCAACGTATTTGACCAGTCTCTTCTATACCAGATGATAATCCTAGAACTTGATTGCTGTAATAGACATCATAAAATTTTTTAGAAACTTTGTTTTAGCTTAAGAAATTGTTATAATTTAACAGTAATAGATTCCATGTACCTAACCATAACAGATACAGGCGATTTAAGCCACAACCCTGGAGAAAAGAATGTATTTTTTTAGCTTCATACTGTATTCCGCATCTAGCACGTTAAGCAGAGGGAACCTCCGTTCCCAATTTTCGGCCCAATTCTCAGGACATTCCGTGTTAAATCCGGAACTCAACGCCACAATTTGTCTTATTTATTAGATCAGTCAGACGCTGTGCCGTTGAGGCCTCATAAAGTTTCATAAATATCAACTATTAATAATAATTATACCCACATAATTGATAAACATTATAATTTAGTTGTGTTACAAAAAGTCAATTTATCAGGACCATTTTCTCCCGTAAAGCTGCCTATTTTTTTTAGGTAACTAAAATATTTATACAAAAAAAGAAATAATAATTTTCGATAAATACTTAATATATAATTTGTATATAAGAAGTAGAAATTTACGTAAAATATTCTTCAGCCGGCGGCTTGCGTAGGGCTACCTCAGCTAAGGCGGCAATGCCATGTAGAGACGCGTAGCTTTGATTAAAACATTGACGAAGATAATATGTGCCATTGATTGCTTGACATCTATCTGCTTCTTCATATGAGTAACAATCTAAAATAATAGAGAATGTGGTGTTATGCATAAAAAATGTTATTTAAGCTTTTATATAAATTCCAATACAATTTACGTGTTTAATAAAATTTGAAATGTGGATATTTTTTTACAAACTTACATTTCGTACTCCAATCGGCATCGCAATTCTGCCACGGCAACTGATAAAAGATACTTGCAAAGGACACGACCATATAATATATTGTCCAGGCGATGATAAGATTATAGTATAGCATGACTATACTAGATACTATGACCATTCCGTAGCCCAACCCTCGAAATAGCGGACAAAATTTGTTGTACACGGCGACAGGACCGAGTGCAGCATATTGACCAAACGACAGTTCCATGAACATTAGTGGTAGACCAGCTATTACAAGCATCACCGTGAAAGGAATCAAGAAAGCACCTAAAACACCATGAAAATATTATTGACTCATATATTTCATGTACAATGTGTTTTCGTTAAAATATAAATAAATTTAATCGTCCCAAATGATAAATTTAAATAACAATAAGCTATTTCAGTAAAAGCATAAACGGAGCATTAGTGGTCAAACTCATTAGCGTTGGCATGATAGACTCGCTCATTATTTCTATAGTGCCACCTGAGCGCTTCTCTCAGTAATAATTAAAAACCGAATCAGTGATAAACTATATAAGATATTTGAATGAATCAGTTTTTTTTTTTTTTGTATTTTTTTTATTGTTATTAAGTCTTTGGAGTTAAGCTTCAGGCAACATTAACTAGAGCTATAAATTATAAAACACATTTTGACAATAATTTTTGGTGACATTTTATATTTACAATTTGTAGATAAATAACATACCTCCTCCGTTATTGTAACATAAATATGGAAACCGCCATACGTTTCCTAGCCCGACACTATATCCTAGAAGTGATAGAAGGAAGTCGAAACGTCCTGTCCAATTCCCGCGTTCGGGCTCTGTTTCCTCCATGATAGGATCTTTTCCTAATTCTTCTTTGCACTGTTAATCAATATCTTATATATTTAACATTTAATAGAAGAATTTTATTAATATCAAATCGATTACTTTAATAATATCAAATCGTACAACCATTATATTGCTATTATTTAAATTATTGAAATGTAAACCTACTGATAATCTACATCTGCACACACTAAATAAGTATGGTTAACACTTACATCTGATTGTTTTAAATCCATAGCAGGTATATTTTTCGTCACCGCCGGAATCGGTATTTTTGTTTCGGGTTTCATATTGATATAAGACGGAAATACGTTTGAATAAACTAAATTAACTTCATGATTTTATTGAGAATCACTTGAGTGCCGATGGTATTGGAAACACTTTTCACCGAACATCATATAACACTTTCCTAACTTAATCGAAGTACGTAATAATTCAATAAGAATATATTTTACGCATTGAAAACGTTTACATTATGGCAAATATCAATTCCATTAAAATTTAACAAAAAATAATAATTCCGTCGTCGAATTAAATGTACATTAGTTCACAAAACATGAAACGCAGGAACGCGCAGATGTCAAGTTTCGCATCGACCGAACTCTGAATGAACATCTAGGTCAATATCAAGCCTCCGCCTTCACCGCACCCTCTCCTCCTCCGCTGCGGGACGTTTGCTCCCAGACGAAAATCACATGGAAATGTCCTGAGCTTGCATTACCATATGGCCTTATTCCAGATTCAATAGATTAGTATTGTTAAGAAATCCGTATAATATACGTTATACTATGAATTAAATTCATTAAATGTTGTATATACATACATAATTAAAATACATACTAGTATTTTTTTATTATACATTCAGACTTTGGAACTTTTTATAATTTGAATCAGAAACTAGGTCACCGATGGAATATTTCGCAATATTACTGATAAGCTAAACCAGGTAGGTATATTAGTGAATAAATTTGCATGAATGCATAGGCGGGCGGGCGGCCACAGCAACAAGGAAGGTCGCTGAAAGTAGAGCGGTGTATTGATTACAGCGTCGCGCGCCTCCTTGCCCCGGTGCCCACGTCGATGTATGTGAGGCTAGGTCACATTGCAAACGTATTTATGATTTCATTGTACTTATCCAATATTTGGAGCTCAAAAAAAAATAAGTTAACTTTTTTTTATATTCGTAAGTAGTAGTATCATAATATAAGTATTTATTTTTTAGATTTGTATACCTACATGAAAAGTTAAATCATTTAGATTTAGCCTGAATATTAGAAAATATATATATCTGTAAAGTATTACAAAACTAAAGAAATAACGATGAATGATAGTGTTCCAATCACACAGCATCAATAACATTATTGAAAAGTTTTCAAAGATTTTGTAATTCAAATACCGACTTCACTGACTTAGAACAAAAATAACATTTATCGTCTTTCTTATGTATTTTATTTGATTTTAGAACAACAGCTTAGTGCTTATTTTGTTTTGGATTCAGGAAACAGAACCAAGAAAAGTGTTTTGAAATGTGTACATTCATAGAGTAGTTAGTAGAGGAGATATACTCCGTAGAGGATATTTAACTCTACCTAATAACTTTTTAATTAAAGCTTCAATCATTTTAACAATAAATATGACGTAGATACGTATACATGCTTTTTTTTAATATATATTGCTTAAGTAATGATATTCATTTATTTTACCTTCTCGCTGTATCCCACATACAGCAAGGTAGGCGAGGGAGTTTAGTGTTAAGATACTTCGTTCTAACTTTGCGCCAAAGTCTCGAGGAATTGCGTATTGAGTACCAGATCTTAACGCCGCGCTTTGATTTATTAATGTTCTCGCTATGAAGATAAGAATTTTGGATATGTATATTATTTTTATATCAGATTTACGCTATATCCTGAACGCAGCAGGGTAGGCAGAGGAAACCCATTTTCCGCCCATTTTCTGAAGGCATTGCGTGTCGAGCGGCGGAATTTCAAAAAACGCCGCGTTCGCGTTGTAGTGGGGAACGGAGTGTCTTAACACTAGGTTCCCTCTGCCTACCCTGCTGTGTGCGGGAGGATATAGCGTGAAACCGCGTTCGCCTCCACACCAGAGCGAAGAAATGAAAATATTAAACATTTTATTTCCTCGAGTGGGGATCGAACTCTCAACCAGTCGTGTTTACTCACACTTGTTGTCGTGTTGCCCCTAAGCCACAGACAGTACAAAAGTAACAATTGGGCATTTGGATTATGTACTTATTTTTAATAGTATATGTCTATTGCACGTTAAACATTGAGTCATGTGAAGAAAGGAAATATACGCATCTGTCCAAAATACAGCTAGCGGTGTGGGTCAGACCGAGAGAGAACTATCCTGTAGCTGCCGTATGCGGGAAAGAAAGGGTCACAGTCTGGCGCCGTAACAACGTGTTACGTAACGAATCGGTTCACTCTCCCATTAGAAATTATAAATTCAAAAAAAAATACAAACTAAATAAATAGAATTCCACACGTCAAATACGAGAAATAAAACAAACAAAAAAGAAGGCAATATTTTTCTTTAATTATAATTTTATTATCAAAAACATCACCTAAATAAAGGCACAGTAAAATTTGTAACAAAATTTGGAATGTAAAAAATATTTGGACCCTTAATAACAATTTTTTGCTTAAAGTCTAACATTTGTAAAATCACTTCTACAACAGTAGGAAGACACAGAATTTCATTCCCATAACACGCAATATAATCCATAATATATAACCTTAATCCCAAACATAAAATTCATTGAGAAATCATTTGATTCAATCATCGTTTGTTTACTTTTTGGCAAGCATTGATTTAATGAGTGATTCCAATTTTCTGGTATCCGCCGCGAATTTCCTGATGCCCTCAGAAAGCTTGTCGGTGGCCATTTGATCCTCGTTCATGTGCCAACGAAACTGGGCTTCACTTAAGGATATCTTTTGGATGTCGCTTTGAGCTGCTACTTTGGCGTCTAATGCCTGTAAGAAAATAACATGTTCCTTTTAGCTGTATTCAGCAGTTAACACGGAAGGCACAGGGAACCTAGTGTCAAAATTTTCCGTTCCTCGCGCACCGCCCAATATTGAGTGTTGTGCGGCACAATTCAATGCTTTTTTTGTCTTGCTACAAGAGCAAGGAAATGTAAATAATTCATTTCCACGAGTGGGAACTGAACGTAAAACTGTCGCGTTTCAGTCAGGCACTGCGCCACTTCGGCACGACAGCCTTGAAATAATTTACATAATTTTAAAATAACAATTTAAAACTTTTAGACTCTTCGCAATTTAAAAAATATATAAGATATTTTTTTAACAAAATAGTTTGAAAAAACAGTTTTTTTCAAATTGTGTTTCTACTTATATATTATTTATAAGCTTAACAAAAATATTTATGCAAAGATCTACGAAGGTCTTCATTAATAATCAAATCCAACACAATTCTTTTATAATTTTCTTCAAATGACTTAAACATTCTCAAACTTCAATTCTTCTAAAAAATGAAAGAAAAGTAGGCCATGGTTGCATGCCCATGCTTCCATCAAACAATAACGAATGCATCTAAAGCGTAATTTTACATAAAAGTTTATATTCAAGGTTTTTATAGTCATTTCATTGTACTTTATGCATGGTAAAATTAGAGATACATTATGTAAATTCTTAAAAATCAAATATATATATTTTTTATGTGATCATTAGACAAAATATATTGTATTGTAATAAATGAATCCGATCGACCTGAGGATGTAGTAAAATTATACAAAGTGAAGCGGTTGTGGCGCAATAGCATAGCAGTTAATTGAAACAGTGTTTTAGGGTTTCCTGGTCCTGGTAACAAGACAAAGCGAAATATTTGAATGGAATGTCTTAATGCTAGGTTCCCCCTGCCAACTTCGCTATATGCGTGCTATAGCACGTATCTACAAAAAAATTTTTATACTTAACATGGACCCCTATTATATGTTAAAATAAAATATACAATGATACATAGTCATAGAAATTATATATAACTGTTTTTATGTTAACAAGACACAAAATCATATTCTAATAAGCGATTTGAATTAATCTAAGAAATAAAGACCTAGGAAAATTATACCAGTACATATAATCATATATAAATAAAACTGACCTTCTTTAACGGTTCACCACTAGCGGCAAGCTCTTGTAAAAGTTTTGGACTGATTGTTAGTAAGTCGCAACCAGCAAGCTCCCTTATTTCTCCAGTGTTACGGAAAGACGCACCCATCACCTGGGTTTTGTATCCAAACTTCTTGTAATAATTATATACACGAGTCACTGATAGTACACCTGGATCATCTTTAGCCTCATATGCATTCTTAGTATGCTCAATGTACCTTTAAAAATAATATAAAAAAAGATATAAATATTTGTTGAGGCCGTCACGGAGCAGCAACACAGCGTTTGACTGTACGACGTGACAATTTCGGGTTCGACTCCCGCTTGAGATAATGAATTATTTTGAATTTTTCTCTCTCGTACAAATACAAAGCCCGGCGTTGAGTTTTGACAATCAATACTCAATTATATATATCTTTTTCATTGCGCGGAAAGTGGAGATTAGAATGTATTATGAATAGAAAGGAGTGATTTTACGCAAGGGGAATGATGGGTTCGCTGCAGTCTGTTTCAAAGGTATTATTGTTGCTAATAAGTCCAAGTAATAATACAAATATATAATATTATTTATTTCACATATTTATACTAACCAATCTAAAATTCTACCAACAAATGGTGAAATCAAAGTGACGTTCGCCTCCGCACATGCTATCGCTTGGTATAACGAGAAAAGTAACGTCAAATTACAGTGAATACCATGCTTCTTCTCCAGTTCCCTGTTATCAGAAAAAAAAAATGTTTTATAACATAAATAAATTTTATTATTTTAAATCTAGATTCTCTAATTTCTTAATATTAAGTGAGGCCGACACAGTGTCTGATTGTCAACACAATGGTTCAGGGTTCAACTCCCACTCATTATTGAGTGATGATTTTCAATAAATTTTATTTGTCTGGTAAAAATAACCAAGTTTGGCTTTAAGAACCGCAATATTTCAAACTCAACAAGCGTTAAATGTTTCGAAAATTAAAAAATCTTTATACTACGTTTCCCCAGCCTACTCTGGTACATTCGTGATACAGCATGAATCTAAAAAATATATATTTTACTTACTTTGCAGCTTGAATTCCCTCCCAAGTTGAGGCCAATTTTATTAAAATCCTCTCTTTTTTAATACCATGCTCTGCAAACATAGTAATAAGCTTAATAGCCTTTGCCATGCTAGCATCTTTATCAAAAGATAATCTGTAAAGGTATTAAAAAAAATATATTAGAAAAAGTTTTTTCATTCCCAGTACTATGTAAAATGTATTTTAGACATAAAGATTTCGTTTTCATTGCATTTATGAAATATATATGTAATATATATAACAAACTATTTTTATTTTTTTGCCCTGATAACAAAAAAAATATAGAAGAAATTTTATAAATGTTCAATTACCTAGCGTCCACCTCAACTGATACTCTTCCAGGAATTATCTTCAAGATTTCACAGCCAAATAGTACACTGAGCATGTCCAATGTTTCTGACAGTTGTTCATCTACATTTCTGAAATAAATGTTCACATATTATTGCATTTTCTTTTGTTTATTTTATTGACTTTTTTAGTTTTACCCTGTGTATCCCGTATACATACATATAGACAGAAAATAAAAAAGTGCAGAAATGTAAAAGAAATCTAGTGTTAAACTTAAGGCACTATTCTATACACCATCCAATTTTCGAGACATTGCGTGTTGAGTGAGAACTCATCGGCACACTTTGGCTTGGCACCAGAGTGACTAAATAAAAATAATTCATTCCCGAGTATCAAACGGACTCCCATCTGCCATTCTCATCATTTCCTGATTAACTACTTAAATTATGTATATGTGTATGTATACTATGTGCCACTCAAAACATTGCATATTGCAAGGGGTGTAGTAGAAATTTTTACTACACAGATAAATTTTAATTTATATAGCATTAAATATATTTTAAACTACTTTAACAAGTAATAGCTTCAAGAAGCATGTTAAATAAACATACAATTATAGTAATTTGAATTTCTAAATTCGAAATTACATTATAGAGACTGTTGTGATACAGTGGTAATCTACTTTTAAAACGAAGGTTGTAGGTTTGAAATTGCACTTGGAGAAAAGATGTATATTAATATCCATGTCATGGTAACAAATCATCACTTAACATGCAATGTCTCGAAAATTTGACTGAAAGTGAAGAGTGAATGACTATGTTTCCTACAAAAACATGCTTGCATACAACATGCTTAGAAATCATTTATTCTGAATAATGTACTTTACATTAGAGAAGAAATCTCTATCATCTAAAGAAATAAGGAAATAATAAAACAGAAAAATGAAAATTTATCTGTTTTTGTTAATTGCTAATTTGGTTTTAAAATGTAAAACAGATTACTGCTTAGTGACATGATTTTGCAAAATTATTTTGAAGTATATCTTCCTTAAATGATAGAAAAAAAATTATCCAATGTAAAATCTAAAGATTTCATTATCTTTCATTTCTATCATATAAATAAATTTAATAAAATGAATGATAATTAAACTTTTAGATTTAACATTTGATTATTTTATTTCTATCATTTAAGGAAGTGATACTTCAAAAAAGAGTTATAATTTTATTTAAAGTGTCTAATATTTTTTTATTACTAAATAACCAAATCATTTGATATATTAACCAGTCTGTATGTTTCTTTCTATAAATATAAAAAAATATTTTAATGTGACATATATATCAACTCATCTGAAAGAACTTAATAGGAACTTTATTTTGCAAAGAATACTGTTCTATCTGCAAAGATATTTTTTTTTGCTAATAGGACCTTATTCTTCAGATGAGGCAATATTAATAATATATAAAAAATGATGTTTTAAACTAGATATTAAAGTTTCTATATCAACACTAACCCACCACAATCCTTGCCATATTTAATGGCTTTGTCCAGCAAGTGTTGGTACTGTTCCATTCCAGCAGCAGATAAAATAAGGCTTGGATTTGTTGTTGCATCAGTGGGCTTATAAGCTTTCATAGCTACAAAATATTTATAATATTAGTAAAATATATATATATATATATATATATATATATATATATATATATATATATATATATATATATATATATATATATATATATTTAATGTAACTAAGTATTACTTTAAACTCACCTTCAAAATCACCTGTATCGGCTACAACAGTAGAAAACTGTTTCAGTTGATCTAAAGCGCTCATTTTGGACCGTTTCGCTACAGGTTCACTACTCATACTGAATGCTTAAGTATACCTTTTGATATTGTCTGAAATAACTAAAAGCAATTAGTGCGCGAATGAGAATATTTCTCACCGGTAAAAACTTGAAGGTGACCTCATACAACAACGTAACACTAACGTCACTTTTTAGAGATAACCTTTATCCTTATACCACAGAATGTTTTAGAAAATATTTAATATTGTAATAACGTTATATTCCAAGACAACAATGCAAAGACATAATCTATAAAAAAAAGTACCTTAATTATTATAATATGATTGTAGTATAATATTTTGTAAGTTATAAAAAATAAATTAAATCAATTTGAGGTTAAGCTAATGAATAAGTCATGAATACTAATTGTCACTGTCAGTTAATTGTCAAAATGAATGATTTGTTACATTTTACTTTTTCGGAACGTCATGAAATAAGAACATAACATTTTACTTTATGAACATTTATTGCCAAACTTAATAATTTTTATTTTAGATATCGAAAAAAATTACCTTACTTTTTTTACACACCTTTCTAAATTACCAGAAGTTTCCTCATTATCTGCGCGAAAAGCCTTTCCTTAATGTACTTTAAGTCCCACCTGAAAAAGCATTTCCTTACAAGTGAAAAAAAATTACATAGTACAGTGTTTTTGACTTTAACTACCTTACTTCAACAAGTTTATATATATTAATAGAGGATTTTAATGGGTGGATAACTCGCTTCGTTATGTAACGCTCCGTTATAGCACCAGTCCGACTTCCTTTACGCTTACAGCAGCGACAGGCAAGTTCCTCCTCTCTTACTCTGACCTTATCTCACTTTTAGTTTTTTTTTATTTCAGAAAGAAGCTTCTCTCTCCTTTCTTCGCATGACTTGGTGTTTAGTGTGCAATGAACATACAATATTGACACAGTGACCATATGACCTACTCTTTGATCTATGTAGCCTATGTTCATAAACTGACACTAGACCGGATCGACGACAAACTCTTGCAAGCCATCACCAGCCACAACAAACGGGATGTTCACTGTTTAGTGTTTACACGCTGGTTTTGATGGAAGCTAATTATTTTTACAATATAAAATTTTTTTTTTGGATATATTAAGCATTCTACTTTTATCGTCATAATTAAATATAAACTTTTATTATCAGTTTTTTTTTTCATTTGTTTTAATGCATTTTTTTACCTTTCTCATTTATAATCTGTGCTTCTAGAAAATTCGAGTTCCTACAAGGAAATAATGTCTAGAGTCTAATGTCTATGTAAGGTGTAGTATGTTGCAGAACCGGCGTTCTACTGCGATAAAGTGACTGATTGTCAGACTTAAGCAACGTGTTTTGTGAGACCGAAAAGCGAGTGAATTTTCAAGTTTCTAAAGAATTGTGCTTGTCATCAAATAATTTGAGACCATTATGGCCGCGATGTCCGTTATAGGTATTGATTTCGGCAACGAATCTTGCTATGTTGCTGTTGCAAAAGCAGGTGGCATTGAGACAATAACTAATGATTACAGTCTTCGAGGTACTCCGTAAGTATTCCTTTTCAATTCTTTCGTCTTATGTTATATATATTTCACCGACAATCCTAATCCTATCCTAATCAATCAAATCTAATCCTAGTTTTTTAACTTAAGTTAATTTACATTCATATAATTTCAAAACTTAAAGAATTGTTTCTGCCATTAAATCATTCGCTAGAATATTCTCCGAAAACAAATGATTGTTTCATAAATAATTTATTTCAAAATTTGTAAATTGTCTAAAGGTAATTTTTTATAGGTTATATTTAACGTAGTCATCTGATAACTTATGTGTAACAAATTTTCAGATCATGTGTGGCCTTTTCACCAAAGAACCGAATATTAGGTGTAGCTGCAAAAAATCAAATGGTAACAAATATGAAGAACACCGTATTTGGCTTCAAACGATTATTAGGTAGAAAATACTCTGATCCTCATGTACAAAAAGAACTAAAACACTTACCCTTCAAAGTGGAACAGAGAGCTGATGATGGAATTGGAATTAGGGTCAACTACCTTGGTGAAGATAATGTTTTTAGTCCAGAGCAGGTAAAATAATAATACTTATAGTGTCTAGGAAGAAATCATTTTACCTTAAACTTTAATTATATGTTTATAATATCAAGAATAAAATAATACAATAAAAAACTTGCAAGTAGTATGATATCCTCGTTTGTCACAAAAAATATCTTTTCGAATAATAAAATATTTTTAATTTTCTTTTTTTTTTCAGATAACAGCCATGCTGTTTACTAAACTGAAAGATTCAGCGACTACTGCCCTTCAGACTCAAGTTAATGATTGTGTCATATCTGTTCCTAGTTACTTCACTAATGCAGAAAGAAATGCTCTTTTAGATGCAGCACATATAGCTGGTATGTGTTATTAAATCTAATTGTTTTGTCCTTTTTAGCATCTTACTGTATCTGTTTGTCCAATGTTGTCCTTTGTTTTGATAAGAAGGCAAGAAAATGAAGATAGTTCTGTCACACTTAATTTTAATACATGTATGTATTAAGTATAATTTCATTCAATTAATATAGATTTAAAAAGTGTAATAACTATTTTGCCATTAGATTTTGCAGTGTTATGTTTTTATAGAGTATTTTATTAAATATATAGCCACTAACATTGTTCATCCCTATTATTTAAATGTGTGTTATTGACTTCATGAATCACTTGAGCATCTCTCTTCCTACTCGGCTATATGCATATGCAATGTAGCATATTTTATATAACTTAATAATTTTCTTTTTATTTTACACATTTTTTTGTTGTCCTTTCTTTTTTTTTCATTACACTTATTACCAGAATGTAGTCAACCTTGCTTTGTCGCTCTACTTAGTCTATAATGGTTGTGACCTTGACCTCAGACTTACCTACCTAGTTTTAAATTATTGTTCATCTATTGATTGAATTATTTGTTTGTACCATTTTGCCTGACTGTGTGAGGTAAAGGAGAGTAATGTGTTTATCAGTCTATTTATGTTCATATTTTAGTGATTCTTATACAGATTTTAGTGATTCTTTAGTCAATTCTTTTTGTCTTAATCTTGTGAGTGTAACTAAAGACATTTCAATAATCAAAATTCACCACAGGACAACCATATGTTAAAATAAAAAAAAAACAAATGTCAGGCAAAACACAATCTATGGCTATGGCTTAAATAGGTATTCAAAAATTATGTTTAGGTTTAGAGTTCACCTTTTTGATTTTAAGTAACAATTAAGGATATATAAATATTAATTATTTATATTTATGCAACATATTTCAACATTTTTTTTATTGTAGGTTTTTTTAGTTTGTTTTTATAAATAAGTCAGCTTTACACTGTATCCCGCACACAGCAGGATAGGCAAAGGGAACCTAGTGTTAAGACACTCCGTTCCCCACTTTCTGCCGAATTCTGGAGGCATTGCATGTTGAGTGGCAGATCTCAACGCCGCGCTTTGCCTCGATACCAGAGCAAAGAAATGGAAATATAAATTTAAGTAAATATTTCATCTCCTCGAGTGGGGATCGAACCCACAACCAGTCGGTTTTACAGTCACACTTTGTGCCACTGCACCACTACTGGCCTTTTTTAAATGTATTATTATATCTAATTTCCTTATCATATATATTGTAGGTTTGAATGTTCTGCGTTTAATGAATGAAACCACTGCCACTGCCTTAGCTTATGGTATCTACAAACAAGATTTACCAGCACCAGAAGAAAAGCCTCGTAATGTTGTTTTTGTTGACTTTGGTCATAGCTCTCTGCAGGTATGTATATTTTGTACCATATATTTTAATTATTTAGTATAATTATTAAGCAAATATTATTTATTTAGTTATTATTATAACAAACTTTATATGCAGCTTTATGTTGTATCCCACACATGGCAGCAGCAGGGTAGGCAGAAGGAACCTGTTAATCTATCTCATAGATAATGGTTAAGATACTCCATTCAATGTTAAGACACTTTCCGTAGAATACTTGTGGCACCGGACCGCATTGTGAACAGTTAATCACTAAAACATTAGAAAACATACCATACACAACATACAAACTGATGTTAAAATGGACATACCATTTGACCAAAAACTTATTTTACTATAAAACTTTTGCACCTCAGAAACTATTAAAAGGGGCACTTGATGAGCATAAAATCATTATAATCTTTATATTTGTGTAACTTCTATTCAAGTAACATTAACTTTAGGTATGGTGGAAGTGGTAATGGTTTCTATCTGAGCAGCAGATTATTGATTTTTCATTTATTTTTTTATAGTTAACACCATTTATAATTCCAATTGTATTTTAACTTATCCATACAATATTTTATTCAAATTGTTGGAGCCGTTTAGAAATAGGACAACCACACGTAAGATAACAAATTGTATTATATAAATATAACAAAAATCATAAGTTATCTTTTGTGGTATATTACTCTGTGAAAGAATATCTGATGACCACAATTTGTTCATATTAAATATTCATTTTTGAAATGATGATTGCTTTTAACTTAATGTGTCATCTACAGTTAAAGTAAAACGGTAACGAATCAGTGGATGTACACAGAAGATACATAAGAAAAAATGTTATTGAGGCCTTTCTTACTGTAATAGAACCTAAATATTTTAATGTTTTTCTGTTTGTCTGTATCTGTTTGTTCACACTAATCTTAGGAATGGCATAAACAATTTAAATGCAGTTTTCACTATTCTATCTTGGCAAACTCCCCTAACGTTTATTGTTTGTTTTATGTCAATCACTTCAAAAATTTTTAAAAAATATATCAATATAAAGAGTTGCATGCGACAATATAAGAATTTTATTGCATTGACCAAAAAATTACACTCGCATTTCTTCGCTCTAGTGTAAAGGCAAAATGCGGCGTAGAGTATTTAATACACAATGCCTCCAGATTTCGGCGGAAAGTGGGGAATAGAGTGTCTTAACACTCGGTTCCTTGCCTACTCTGTTGTGTGCCTTATATAGCGTGAAGCTGAAGCTGACTAAATCTTAATCTGTCAGTGTATTGAGATGAGAAAATAAATTGAGCGTGTGAAGCTGAACGCGAGGGCCATTATTTATTAATATGTCAAAACATAATTGTCTACATTATATTTAACCACTGGCACGCTCGGAGCGCCATAATCGAAGAACCATAGCATACCACCATTGTTAAGCTTCACACTGTGCCCCGCATAAAGCAGGGTTAAGCAGTGGGAACCTAGCGTACGACACTCTTACCTACTTTCCGCCGAATTTTTGAGACATTGCGCATTGAGTGGCGAGCTCAACGATACGCTTTGTTTTCTTACTAAAGTAAGAAAATCATAATACTTTGTTCTCTTAAATGCTGACTGAACCCGCAAGTTATGCGTTTACAGTCAAACTGTCCTGTGCGTCCTACTGCTCCACGATGGAAGATTTAATATTTTCATTTTTTACAGGTTGCTGCATGTGCATTTAATAAGGGTAAACTGAGAGTGCTGGCCACTTCCTCAGATCCATTCTGTGGTGGGAGAGATATAGATATGGCAATGGCAGAGTATTTCTGTCAAGATTTTGTAACACGATACAAACTTGATGCTAAAAAAAATCAAAGGTAAGGTATTGCGTTCTATTGCTATTCAAGGTTATGAGTTTAATATCAAGTGCTTAAGCTAAATACGCGACTTTTGCAAAATAAATTATTATCTTTTCCTCACTTGATAATTCGCAATGTCTCGAAACTAAATGAAAAAGGAAAAAGGTTTCAGTATTGAGCTAAAATAATATAGTAGTAGTAGTATACAGGGTGGAAGAGTCTGCGCTCCTTTTACAGAAACAGCACATAGGGTAAAATATTTTAAAGTCATACTATACCCATACGATAAGAAATTAACCAAGATACCTCAACAGTTTAGACGTAGGATTTTTTTTCATTTCACGATGATAATCCATACTGTATTTCGTGTGACGCACTTATGAAACAAAATTACTACTAAGCATTGCCAATCTGCCGCTTTTCAGTTTCGAATACCATACTAGAATGGCGTTTTATTTTATGACGATAGTTTTGTTAATTATTTTGTTCGAAAAAAGTACTTGTATATTTATGTAAAAATCTCTTTTGTTTTAATTGTATTAGGTTTTTATTAGTTAAAACTATGGTTTCATTTAAAGTGGTAATGACAAAAACACTCTGTATATTATGATATAATGATAAATGTTGTGTAATATTTTTGTATTATTCCTCAGGGCTTTCTTGCGTCTTTTGCAAGAGGTGGAAAAACTTAAGAAGCAAATGTCAGCAAATAGCACCCGCCTACCATTAAATGTTGAATGCTTCATGGAAGAACGTGATGTATCTGGAGACTTACAACGCTCGCAGATGGAACAAATTTGTGGCGACACATTCAACAGAATTGAAAGAACTTTGAAAGGGATTTTGTATAATGCTAGTAAGTGTAAAGTTTTTGTACGCATTTTATAAGTTATTATTAATTTTCATATGTGTTATTAACCAATTCAACATTTTTTTTTAGAATTGAGACCTGAAGACATAAGCTCTGTAGAAATTGTCGGAGGTTCTACTAGAATACCGGCAGTCAAGGGTCTCATTGAACAAGTATTTGGCAAACAAGCTTCTACAACATTGAATCAGGTCAGTGTTACTCAGTGGTCTATAAATGAAGGAAGGAATGGAGAATGTAATACGGAGTTACTTATTATTACATGTTTTCTATTTATCTTGTCTAGAAAGAAGAAATTAGTCGGTGATTATACCACTCTAGCTCCACTCTACCTCTAGTGCGTCCTGACGCACTAGAGGTAGAGTGGTACCCAACCTAACCGGTTAGGTCACTAAAAATGAAATCTTTTACGTATATACTATTCTACACTTAGTGCTGTTGGTATCGCTGCTTTAGCATATTTTTTTCTCTCTTTTACTTTAAGCTTCACACTTACGTTGTAGAAGTTTGTAATGTGTAAAAATGTGTGTCGGGCAGGACGAGGCGGTGTCGCGCGGGTGCGCGCTGCAGTGCGCCACGCTGAGCCCGGCCGTGCGCGTGCGCGAGTTCAACGTCACGGACGCGCAGCCCTACGCCGTGCGCCTCGCCTGGGACGCGGCGCGCGGCGAGGACGGCGACATGGAGGTACCCACCCGCCACGGCATTATTCACTTACTTATCTTTTTTTAAACATTTTCATCTTTTTGCTAAAAATGTATTGATAAAAATTTTTAGGTGTTCCCGCCGTTCCATGCTGCGCCATTTTCCAAAATGCTTACTTTCTATAGAAAAGAACCATTCACTGTTCGCGCTTATTACTCTGATCAAGCAATCTATCCTGATAGTTTCATTGGTAAGTCAAAATGTTTTTATGATCAATATAACGACAGTTGAAAGGCTAATTGACTGCCATAGAATTAAAGCATTTTTTGGCGATATTAAGTTGTGTACATAATAATAATTATACTATATTGCTCATGAAAAAAATACGATTTGCATAAAAACATACATAAATGGAACCAACTGATTTTCCTGCGTTTTTTGAAATCGGCTTGATAATTTTTCGAGGGGATTTTTTTCGCATTTTTTTAGCGTAAGTGTACAGTTACTACGACATAAAAATCTGCATATTTTATTGAAGAGTTGCTCAGGCCATTTTATATTATCTATTTTTTTAGTAACTTACTAAGCACATTTCCAAAACATTAAAACTTAAGTTATTTCATCATGAAGGAAATTTTTCAAATATAACCTTCGGCTTTCTAGTTTGTATTTTGGATGTATACTTTTTGGGAAAATGTAAAATTAAAATTATTCAATGCTCTTTTTACGGTCGCAAGCCTAGGCTTGAGTCCCACGAGCCAAACTTGTTTTCAGATATCTGAAAACAAGTTGTTTATTATTGAATGTATCAATCTGCTAGAAGAATAAAAATAATATAATTGCTAGTTAATATAATAAAGCGAAAAAGTTTGTTTCTTTGTTTAACGCTAAGGTCTCTAAAACCACTAGTCGAATTTAATTTTTCTTTTGTATGAAAGCTACATTCAGGAGTGCTAAAGGCTATATATAAGATTACAATTTGATTCTTAGTTGGCCTTAAATAACATTATTTACATTATTACGAACGCTATCGAATTACTTTAACTGCGTTTGTTGCAGAAATAGTTTAATTTACGTCAGTACAATGTATTACAAAACATTCAATTTAATTTCTTTAAAAAAAAAACTCCGTGACATAATATATCAATCTGTTATAAATAAGGCCTTTAATGACAAAAAATAATTGAAAATTGCTAGGCGATATTTGATCCTCTTTTATTTGGCATGTGTTTTTTTTTTCTCCTAAAAACTGAAACATTACCTCCGACTTCGACTCTGATGTTAAAGATTAGAAAATGTCGTTCAAACCAAATAGCCTTTTAACCGTCGATATATTATGATTTTATTATACTAACACTTGCAATATGGTAAATATTATGCACAATAATAGGACAATGGAACATAAAAGACGTTCAGCCAACCGCCGAAGGAGAATCGCAGAAGGTTAAACTGAAAGTCCGCGTAAACATCCACGGTATCGTGACCGTCGCGTCCGCCTCCCTGGTGGAGAAGAAGCAGGACGCGGCGCAGAACGAGAACGTGGAGATGGAGAACTCGAACGAGGCGAGCCAGGACGCGCCCGCCGACGCCGGCGCGCAGGAGGCGAACGGGCCCGACGCCCAAGAGGTGAGGGACGACGACTTGCACGCCGAGCAGCAAAGACAGTCGTGGACACAGAGAGTAGGACACTGGTTCAGCGGGGTACGTGTCGGTAGCGTTGTGTGCGTGGTGTGTGTTGCGGCCCGGCCGGGGACTTTGCTAGTGGCGCCCCGTCCGGGGGCGCAGCAGACATCACGCAGTTTGCGGCTTCCCCACCCTCACTCATTTGCACAGTGTTTTCATCGGGCTTTCGTGTTACCTTTTGAAGATACAAATTGTAATTTTCGTTGAGTTGAATATTTTCAGTAAATTGTCTCTGTGTCCACGCATGTTTTTGTTTACCCTGCATTTGTTCAATTATACTTTTTTTTTTTTATTCTAGCAACGACTTGGATAATGTAAGATTTTTTTTAGTATAAGTTTTTACTGCTTGTGGTTTTTAGGTGCAAATGGGTCATTGCATTACTTCGAAATATTAAGATCGTGTATGCATATATGCTTATTTAATTTTTTTACGATGTTAATGTTTCGATGGTGATGTGATGGGTGGGGAACATGTTATTTTAATGTTTTGAGCTGCTCGCGCTTATTTCAGGATCAAAATGATGACAAAAAGGATAAGTCCAAGGACAAATCTAAGAAGGTATTGGTGAAAACCGTCGAGCTACCGATTGACGCTCAAACTCACGGTTTTTCCCAGCACGAGCTCAATTCTTACATGGAACAAGAGGTATGAAAATATCAGGAACATTATGAAATTTCTAGCTATGTTATCAATATTTGGGTACGATGTCCATTTTCTTCTTTTTTTTTAGGGCAAAATGCAAGCCCAAGATCGTCAAGAAAAAGAACGTGCAGATGCACGTAATGCTCTTGAAGAATATGTATACGAATTGCGAGGAAAATTATCTGAAGGAGAAGTTCTTCATGACTTTGTGGCAGAAGACCAACGCCAGAAACTTGTCAACCAGCTAGATGCCCTTGAACAATGGCTTTATGATGAAGGCGAGGATCAGAACAGACAGGTCAGTTATGCAACTTTTCATATTTATTGTCCTTCCTGTTTTAATATGATTCATAATAGATTATTTTTAGCTTTACATTGTATCATGCTCATAGTAGGCCAAGGGAACCTGGGAACTTAGTGTTAAGGAGTGTCTCCTTTCTCGTCACCACACTCAACGCCGGAACGGCGGAACTTAGCCCCTTGCTTTGCCTTGTTTCTAGAGCGAGTTAATGAAAATATTAAATATTTAATTGCCTCGGGAATTGAATCCATAACCTGCCGGGTTTATATAGCATGTGTACCTGCGCTACAATCACGGCCTCATTTTTTTTGTCTATTGAATTAATTGTTATTATTGTTTTGGTTTATTTCTTCTTGACAATTAATGTCTAATTTTATTGTCAATGTTTATAGGTTTACAGTGATAAATTGGGAGAACTGCGAACAGAAGGTGAGCCGATTAAACAGCGACGACTTGAATTTGAACTACGTCCCGGTGCTCTCGACGAGTTTGCTCTTTCAATCCAATTAACCAATAAAGCTATTGATTTGTACAGGTGTGTACCATGATATTTTGATGTAAGATATTAATTAGCGATATCTTATACGAAAAAATATTTGATACAAATTAACAGATTTGATTTAAATAATATGATAATAATAAAAAATCACAAAAATTTGGCGGAAAGTGAGGAATGGTGTGTCTTAAAATCATAAGGCTTTTCCCTACTCTGAAATATATATGATTAAATGTGATTCTAAATACAAATATTTCAATAACAATAAAACTAGTTTATAATGAAATGACGTTAATTTTCTTTCACAGATCCGGTGATGCGAAATATGCTCACTTGGCTGAAGCAGATATGCAGAAGGTAGTGGACGCCACCAAGAACGCACTGTCGTGGCTCGAGAACGCGCGCCAGCGGCTCGCACACGCGCCCAAGCACCTGCCGCCTCCACACACTATCCACCAAATACGACAGGAAAGACAGGTAATTACCACACTGTGTCCTGGATATATCCAGGTAAGGAGACGCATAAATTACTTAGAGTAAATCTGTAAGGGATCTCTGCATCATCTTGGATCAGAACATGTCTCTAAAGCTATGTGAAGTTCCCACTTCACATAGCTTTAGAGACATGATTCTGAGCTTCAGAGTCCAGGAAAAGATGTTTGCGTCATTGGGGTCTCAAACGTTTACGCATTTTTTTCCCTATACCTACTAAGATTGCGTTTGCAAGTACTCTTGATCTGAGAGATGTATAATTAAATAAACTTGAGCGTCTTCAAAATCTTACATACCTTTTACGATTCATATTTGTTCTACGTAAATATGATCAAATTTCCGACTTCCGAAAAATGCTCAAATGCTCAAATCCTGCTGTGTAGAAATACTTACATACTTCATCTTTTTTACTGTATTCTTCTAATGAATTGTTGGGCGGCTCACATCCCCGATGTCTGCGATCCGATCCATGTCTGGTTTATTTTAGCTACACTCATAGTATTATATCCTACAGCAATCTACTAACATTAGGTTACTTCTGCCTACTCTGCTGTGTGCGGGATACAGCGTGAAGCTAAAAAAGGAAACTTCAGTCACTTAGACCGTTAATTTTTAGCTTATTATTTTGCTGTCTTATCATTAATATTTATTAGTAGAAAATATTATCTTTGTTTACTTGGGTCTTTTTATCATTTGATATTTTGTGACTATTTGTTTGCAGTCGTTTGAGAGCACGGTAAATCCAATCTTAAGCAAACCCAAGCCTAAGGAGAAGACGCCGCCGCCGGCGCCCACCGGCGACGGGCAGCAGCCCGCCAGCGAGCCCTCCAGCGAGCCCGCCGCCAACACCGAGCCCATGGACGTCGACTGAACTGCACGTCACGCTGCTACAGACGCTTTGGACACCCTAACATTACCTAACCAAAATTATTAAGGCCGCATACACACTATACTGCCAGTCACGGTTCGTTCTCAGTCTGTTAAAATATTCTTATATGAGATACAATGAGAGCCAAGTTCTTGTCGAATTACACGTATATAAGAATATATCTCCTATAATAATATTTTAATATACAGATCGAACCGAGAACGAATCGTGACCGGCCTAGTGTGAATCACCTAAAAGGGTATTTGACGAATTACATTAACTTCAAATATAACCTTTAGCTTATCGAAATATTTTTTTTGTCTTAAAATTATATTATAAAATTTTAATGTATATAAGGGTTACATTACATAATAATATAAAGAAGTAAAGCATGATTTGCGTTGTGATCATATAATATTGATTGGTTGGTTACACCTCGTATCTGAATGTACATTAAGTTAAAATATAAATAATAATAAATAACAAATATAAAAGTCAAAGACCCATTTATCGGCCATATCCGATAAAGTTCTTTTATAATAAAGAATTATCTAAAACAATTATATACATTTTAAAGTACAATTTAATCCAATACAAAATGCCTGTTTATGTTTACATAAACGTCAAATACCCTAACTCAGCAGTATATGAGCATGGCATAATAGTTATGTGTATTTAGTAACAGACATTTAGAAAAATATTGAAATTTAAATTAAATCACTACTCATAATATAGATGGTTTCATTTGAATCTCGCGGTTTCTGTAAATGATTGGTGTATGAGCTCGCTTGCTATCATGCCATGTGTTTAATTCCTATTTATGATTGGCATTCTAAATCAAAGTAAAACTTATTAATATATTAATGTTATCCCGATATTCATTTTTCAAATAACACACATTTTTTTTTGTGTTTTTAATATTCTGGTTTATTTTAATGAATGCTAATTATAAAAAATATTGCAAATGAACTTAATATTTGCCAGCTGAATTTAAAATATGTGTCTAAAGCTGTTATTTAGTACACGCATTAAATAGTTACTTTACAAACAAAACTTATACTTATATACTTTAGTAAATATTTATTTTAGACTTCACAATATGTGGCAAGCCACAACGTTAAAGAAAATATTTGATCAAAATATGTAATTAAACTATTATTTAATAATAATAGCGCATTTCTTATATAATAACACTTGATAGTATTAAATGTTATTTACAATTTCTGGTTACAGTGGTTTGTGTATTTTTTATTTTGTTGCTACACGTTTTTATGTGATAAAATTGATTAAATTATTTCCTTTGACAAGATAAGTCAATATGTGTAATAATAGTGTTGTTGCTTACTCTTACAGTTGATACTGATATAATACTATTTAAATTAATTTAAGTATATAGGTGTCATGTTTGTTTTTCGGTATTATCGCATATTTGTCAAACTAAAACATAGGCTCATATTAGATAGGTGGTAAACATCAAAAATACCCATGGACTTATCGTCAAATCACGAAGTTCTTGACTAGTTAGAAATATTTCACTGAATAAATTACAATGTAACGTTAGATTAATTTATATATATATTGCACTGTGAAAGGTTACTAATAAATTTTATTGTCAATTCATTAAGAAAACTATTGTGTGTCCATTGGTTTGCTTTGCACTTCATTAAAATTGTTTTCACTATTGCTATAAGCCATTTTTACATGGTGACTGACTGCTATAAAAGAAATTAATGTAGTAACATTCCACAACAACATGCCTTCGAATTCTCTTCTATAGAGATGGTTATATGGTTTTTTTTAATATATAAATTCTTTGGAAATTATATAAATATGTATACCAATATCCACTTTACCATAGCTTTATCTTTAAATAGTAATCACTGTAACAAACTGCGTCTTAAAGCTTAGCGATTAAAAAATTACCCTCTGGCCTACATGTGTATATTTCAAATTATTGTATTTGAATGGTTCAACCAAACTTATTTTATCTTGTGCATTCTTAATGTTAAAGCTTAGTAAAAGGATGATTTTAACAATGTTTTTTGTTTTCTTTACCTGCCTACTTAATAATATTATAATCTCAATATGCTCACGTTATATAGCTGCTATGTGTATTATTGAACATAGTGCTTGTAATTGTACTAACCAACTATGAGCCTATGTTGCTTGAAAATAAAAGATTTTTTTTTTTTATTTATAAAAATGTAAGGTAAGTCAAAACAACATATTACTATCGCAATTTTTAATTTTATTTTCCAAATATATTTCATACATCATTGATATAATCTAGTGGATTTTTACGTAACCTTCGTCGATGGCCATCTTCTACACCGTAATATATCAATATACCACTTATAAAAGCTGAAATGATAAACCTTCGCTAATTTAATTACCAATGTACTCTTATACTACTTTTAAGTGCTATTTCGAATTATCAGGCTATTTGTCATTCCAGAAAAGTTAAATTTTAAAATGTGTAGTACACTTATGCGGTTGAGTCAATGTCATGTTTAAATTTGAATTAAATCTGCTTTACATTGTATCCCTCACACAGCAGGGTAGGCAGATTGAACCTGGTGCTAAGACACTTCGTTCTCTACTTTCCGCCGAATATTGAAGGCATTGTGTGCTGAGTGCTTAGCCTAGACACCGACACTACGACACCTAGACACTAGAGCGAAGAAGTGGAAATGTAAATTTAAATAAATATTTCATTTTCTCGAATGGAGATTGTGCTCACGACAGTGTTCTTTATATAAATAAATACAGAGGTTGTTGCTAAAAGAAATATTTATTTAAGTTTTATGCTTTATTTTGTATATAGCAGAGTAAGCATAGTTAAGTTCTAGTAGTTTAAGTTTTCCCACCCTCGATCAAGAATGAAGACATTGTGTTAAGTAGTGAACGCCGCCTCCAATTGAGAATCTATCTCATAACCATCGTGACACAGTCACGGTAAAATAATATTAATAGTATATCTATTAGCTTACATAATATTTGGATAAGGATATGGAATTTCTAACTAGGTACGTGTACGGCACAAAGCCGCAATAAAGATAATAAACGTATCGTCACGCACCATTGACAAATACAATAACATGTAATTAGGTACCTAACGATTTTACATCGTATTTGTTGGTCGTCAATTTTACATACTAATTAACCCAAGATAAAAATGAACGTCACATAATTTTTTCAACTACGTTCACCAGTTTGTTGTAACTGCAATAATAATACGAAATATTTTATTTCACTTTGAAAGGCATACCTGGTAACCATGTTAAGATGGTTGATGTCGTCCGTGGTATAAAGTTAATAATACCGTATCTGATAGCTCGTGCGAATGGTTTCTGCTCATGCGGAGAAATCGTGTAATAAATAATTCCTCGAATGTATGCTAAATTACCAAATTGCTTTCCCATTTTGAATAATTTCTATTTACAGTTGACTGACAATAGGGATATCATATATATAAATTTTAAGGACATTTCTTTTTAACTGTCAGATTTTATATCGGTACTTATATATATTTAAAAAAATCTGAAAAGGCTGATATAGAAACATTTAATAGTAGGCAACATACATTTATTTATCATGATAATAAATTATATTATATTTAAACATTTTACAGTACATTCAACTTTGTCACAATTTATCTGATATACCCACCACTCACTGTTTATAACAGTCAGAGTAATTCTTTGAAAATATCGTCTTTCATTTCATAGTACCTGTTAAGTCGTATTTCGGCATATCTGAAATTAGATTAAACATTAACTATGTAATTCGTTTTTAGAAATTGCGTTGAGTGGCGAAACTCAACGCCGCGCTATGTTTTGTTACCAGATCTAAGAAATAAAAATAATATATTTCTCTAAGTAGGAATTGAACCCATAACCCGTCACATTTACAGTTGCCGCTGAACCACAAGGAACCCAAAGATATCGACGTATGTGTAGTGTATTTTGTCGATCACAATCATACCAATTATCTTCAAATAGGTCTCTATTATTGAATATCATCGTTAAAAGATGCATAAAATATGAAATTCGAATGCGCAGTGACAAGCCATATCTAATCTATCTCAACGCTAGGTACTTGAACGGCAGCATTAATTTTATCATTATTATTATTATGTAAACTGTTCGTAATGTGTATATTGTCTTAAAAGACAAGGAACGTTTGGTTGGGCTGTCTCCAATCTTTTTTGCGTTGCGGCTGACGCTTAAATATTAAAATATTAAATTTAAAAAAAAAAGTTTAGTAGTTCCCCCTGCTTAACTACTCTATTTACCTGCCAAAATCAAAGTCAATGTCGGACAGCTCATATTGCACAAGAGACCAAATGCCCCACATAAAGTGAGATGCTAACGACTGCTGCTGGACTTCTTTGTATATTTTTTCAATATCCATAAGTTGCGGACTGTGGTCCACCAAATACTTCTTGAGATATATCTCTATCCACGTCATCTGAAAATCTCTGGTGGGGTATCGACTGTAATCGATATCATCGATAGATAAACCTGCAAAAATTGTTTTGTGTCATCTGAAACAAAATCGTCTTGATCTCTCCAATGCACTTAAACAATGTTATTTAAAAATATCTAACTAACATAATCTTGCGTATTTCTTTTAAATTTAGCCGTTTATATTAAATTGGTATATTTTAATGACAGTTCAACCAAACTAAATAATAATTTAAGAAATATTACGATTTTTTTATTGGTACATACGTATTTATTTTTACCCTTCCAAAGCAAAATACAATAATTAGAATTTAATAAAATTTAGTAAAAACTTTAACAACCTCATAAATTAGCCAAAGACTAAAAATGACCTAAACCGAAACAAAATCAAAGACTAAACTTTTTTTTTTTAATATGTAACTACATCGTTTAATACAACTCACCAACAAATTCGTTGAAATGATTTGCTATATCGAACGCTTGATAATTATAGGAGGCGTATTCGTAATCGATAAACGATACCGTCCCTTTGGATTCGTTGTAGATGACGTTTCCTAGAAGCAAATCATTGTGAGCAAACACTACCGGACTCTCCGTCTTTACTAAGTGCGACTTTAGACGCTCGAACTCTATCCTTAGTCTGGTTGTTGATCCAAAGCTACTTGCAAATCTATAAAATTTACAAAGTTATTGTTATTGCTTGTAGCTATTTTAAAAAAATAAGTTATATAAAAAGTAGGTATAAACTTCCTATTTTTAAATAGGGAAATTGTTTGGAAATTTCATAATTATATTAGATTTTTGTCTATATTATTATATTGATTTGTATTCAAAAGGTCATGCGTTTATATATGTATGTATAAAAGACAAAGAACCTTTGTCACTGTAATATTCTTGCTTCCTTTCATTGAAATATCTAAAGGATTGCCAAGTTTATTTGCAAAACAACATAATGTATGCAACATGTGCGATAAAACATTCTGGTTTACCAACCACTAAGTATGCACATGGGAGTGAAAGAACTTGTGAGAGAAATATAAATAAGTATAGGTACAGTACGGCCAACGAGTCGTGACCGCCCTTAAGTTAGGTTTTTGAACGTCGGGAATAAAATATTTAAAGTAAGAAAAAAATCTAAAATCAAATCCGCGCAGGCGCAGCTTGAGGGCGGCCAAGACTTGTTGACCGTATTGTACCCAAGATGTGCAAAGAAACAGCACACAACACAGATATATTTTTTTTAAGTAGATAAAAATTACATCATTTTAATATCTTTCTCCCTAATTACTTTATTAATCAGAGCTTAAAAATATGTATAATACAATCAATAAATCATTAAAATTAGCTCAACATTTCAATGATTGTGTAGGGATTAGTGTATAATAATAAAAAAATCAGTTAGTCAATCAGTTTTGGTCGTGTCGTATTTAAAGCCAGTAGCTAGATACATATGTGTATACATAGGTCACTATACATATACCTACGTAGATACATGAATATAATGATTGTTAGTGGTTAGTTCAAATCCAACGTAACTTATATTAGTAGTAAGTTATATAATTTTATTATTTTTTTAGTTTCACACTGTATCCTGCACATAGGCAGGGCCGACAGAGAGAATCTATGGCTACGACAATCTTGTTCCCCACTCTCCGCCAAATTCTGCAGGCTTTGCGTTTTAAAAGGCGGAACTCAACGCCGCACTCGTTACCAGCAACGAGGAAAAAGAGAACTATTATTATCGTATTAATGAATACCAGTTCACTTTATAAATGTTTTTGTAAAACTAAACTCCCTAGATTAGTTCACTACCGATATAGCGATCCGGTTTACACCGTTTGAGTTACCTACATCCATACATGCATTTTCACTACTTTACATATATTGCTCTATAACAGGGGTTCCCAACCTTTTCTTGATCAAGGACCACTTTTATATCATTCTTGGTAACATGGACCACTATGCATGTAGGCATAATAAAAATGAACTGTGATAATCAGACAGAAACTTCGCCTCACCATCCCCAGTCATAAAATTAAAATCGTTCACCTACCATATTTAGGTTTCTGCGGACCACTGGTTGGGAACTACTGCTCTATAAGGTATAACCGTATAGTGACACTAGAAGTAGATTAGTATAATCGCCACTAAGTAAAGTCGCAATATAAATAATAGTCAAATATAATAATATAATACACATTCAAACATTAAGTTATTGTTAAAAATATATTATGTTAAATGTTAACAATAAATTTTTAGTATGTAATTATGAGATAAAGTTAAATAAAATATTTATATCAATACCAGTATGTTAAGTAGGAACATAACCTTAATATGTTTATATTTAACACAACCTTGGTTCATACAAACAATGCCATGCTGAGGAAATGTACTAGAGTCGAGTTCGAGACTTATTTTGTGTACAATAAAAACTTACTTACACAGTACATACGTATATTTACGTCACGCACCTCGTTACACGCGCTAAACACCGTTTCAAAGTATTTTAGTTCTTCAGAGAATCATTTTCTTACAAGTGTAGGTATTCTAGTTTCATTTATTTTGAAATAAATAAATGATTATTTTCATTGTATTTATATAAATGAGATCTTGGTAAAATATATTTGAATCAATCATTTAAATGTGTGTTGTTCTTACCTCTCTTGTTTTTCGGCATTTGTAAATCTCTCCGGTATTAGACATAAAAATTGTTCTATCTTATCCCATACCATAGGTTCTATTTTGATCTAAAAGTAAATTTAACATCAGATAAAGTAAAAACTCAAAGATTTAAGTTCTTCCTTCATCTATAGCATAACGCTTCACACATAGCAGGGTAGGCAGGGGGAAAATAGTGTTAAGACGGAAATCAATACCGCGCTTTACCTCGTTAGAGCGAACAAATGAAAATAAATACTTTCATTTTCTCGAGTGGGAATCGAATCCACCACCCCTTGTCGCGTTTACAGTCGCACGCTTATTTACGCAGAAAAAAAGAGTAGTCTTTAGTGATGTAATGTGTTTCCGTATTGTTATAAACAATACTCATATATCAATAATACCAATACTCATAATCATATATATATATAATATATATATAAGCAGAAGTGAACTTGTAGTTAAATGTAATGAATCCATTTCTTAGTAAGCATATTCTAAAAAACGTTGCGACCTAGATTAATATATTTTTTCATATCATATATTCTGTGAGGTAAGTGGAAATATGCTGAAGATGCGACGTTGCCGACTTACCGCTAAATTTAAATTCATCGTATGTGACGAAATTCGATTGAATAAAATTATAACAATTTGTGAATCTATGAGATTCGAACCCACAGTCATAATCGATGATTTATACTAATATCGACGTATTTATACCTAATCTTTTCAGTTAATTTAATTTCGTTGCATTGATAGTCAACTACTTTTACTTATAGTGTTATAAAAAGTTGTATATTTTTTTTATATTTTCTTCTAGTACAATTTGCTATTACTAACATTTTTCAACAAAATAAATATGATAAACCTATTGACCTTCGCAGATAAGATTAGAAGAATTTTTATTTCTACATATATGTGACAAAAAAAAACATGTCAATTGGTTCACATGCAATATAATCTACAACACCAACAACAAACTATCACATCACTTGACACATCGCGATATATAAGGATGTAGCATCAATTTGATACTATTATTTTATAAATTATATTTGTTTATTCCCCCTCAAAACGTTCGAGATCAATTTGTGACCTATTTTATCTATATATGATATGATAACTAACGGACCCGCGCGGCTTCGTCCACTGGAAATATACAAATATTAATTAAATATTATATAAAAATAAACTAAAAAAAAATGGTAATATCTCTATTATTTTTTTCAGAGAAAGTTTTTATTATTTGCAAAAATACCTAACTAATTAAAATAATAAATAAATAAACGTAACCAAAGAAAAATATTTATGAAAAAAAACTAAACAAAACCAGCTATATTATCAATATATAAGCCATATTATCAATGGGAAATAAATATTTAAAAGGATTAAAATTAAAAATAACACGAAATATAACCTTTACTATAATAATACTATAATAAAACATAAAACAGTAAAAAAAATAATCTATGAGAAAATATATGCTGTCGCCGAGTTTTATTAAGATTTTTTTAAAGGATTACATTGTGTTAGTTACAATATATTACTTTTGCGTAACTTTAAACATTCACTCAACACATAACCGTTCTACTCCCGTATTTTAAAACTTTGATATTTTCTAAAATACCCATTTCTGTGATATGTAAAAGCCAATTTTAGTCTCTACAAAGAGCTAAATAAATATATCTAACATGTTTTTTAATCGGATAAGGAATAATACTGTACTGTTGAAAATAATGTCTCATTTATACTTTTTTTATTTTAAAACACAAAAGTGTTTACTGTGGGTTATTCTTGAGATACACATATTATGCGCTATAAAGCTATATAACAGTTTTCTTTAGTTAGCCGTACATAACCAAATAACAATAATAATGAACGCCATTGAACGGCGGGCGCTGCAGAAATAATAAAATATATGCAAGTAAAGTTTCCGTTGCATTGACCATTTCTTATAAATAAAAATAACTGTGTTTGCAAGTGCGTGTGGTTATTTACATGATACACAAATACAAAAAAAAACAATTTTATATTTTTTGTCTCTTTATGTCTGTCTTTCTATTTCCCCAAGCTAATGCTCAAAGCAGTTGAACTCATTTTTATGGGACTTTCAGGGACCAATAGCGGGAGTTATGGAACTCCATAATTTAATTTCTCCAAAATGTAACACATAGGCTACTTTTTATCCCGGAATTTCCACAGAATAAAAATTTACCCGGGAAAAACTCCGCGTACATAGGTACTATATGTGAAATAACTAAACATTTTTCCATATTAAATACGATAATTTTTGCAAGCAATATCAAATAAAAACTCAAAAAAATTAAATTATGATTTATTAACTGTATAACAACGGTGTAGATAACCAAACTGAAATAACCAACCATTCTTTCCTCAATACACTTAAAATGGTTACTGTGGCTCAACCTTCAGAGGTAAACATTCGCGGACTTTCTAGTAGATTTTTGTAAAGGACAAAATTTTTGTAAAACTTTGTTTTTATGTGTCTCTCATAAAATTGAGTCAGCGCACGCCATGTGAGCATTCAGGAAGTTCATTTTGGGCGACCTTTTATTAATACAACAAAATTCCTTGTTACATAGCGACGCTTGTCAGATATGACCGAATAAATTGCATGTCAAATTCAAAGGTATTTTAATATATCAGTACAATGGATATACATATATGAGAAAAAAAAGTAAGTTATATCTATCCCAAGATATTCAAATATCTTTGTATGAATCACAATCGGATCAGCGGTTTGGCACTGATTGCCTCACAGACAGACAGAGTTACTTTCAAATCTTAATATAGGTATGGATTATAACAATAGTTGAGGTAATTCGAGATAACAACGGAAATGTAATACTTATATGAATACTTACTTCATCTCCAAGTTTAACTTTGTGCATTTTAGCCATTTGCTGTGCAACCAGTTGGCATATTTTTGGCTCTTTTACAGTTTGTGGGTTCAAGGTCACGCCAGGGTAATATTCGTATGACAACCCATTTCTGAAGACACCATAAATTCTCGGTGCTAATCCACTTTTGTTGAGTATAGTGATGTTTCTAAAAAATACTTTTTGCATTATTTAATGCTCTAATACAGAATCTTTCCAAATTTATATATATAAAAATCCTTCCTTATAGATTGATTGAATACGGTACTAATACATAAGTGTTAGTAAGTAGCCCAGTAGAGCGTAATACTTAAGTCTATAAGAAGTAATTTGCTAGTTTATAATGTCTTCTCAATTTTTCTATAAAGTTTGGTAAAACCAAAATCGATTTAATAAATATTTCAAAATATTGTTTGATAATGGAATAACGTATGCACTTAACAATTTTAAATATTAAATAATAATAAAGTCTTATTTAAAGTACAGATGACAACCATAACAACAAGAAAACTGAAATTTGGTAGAGAAAGTTGGCTAGATTTTTCGAGCAGTGCAGAAAAACACTTCTGGAAGCATTACTGGAAACTTCAACGGGAACAAGAAGCAACGAGATTTTATGCTTTATAATTAACATAAATTTACTTACGAGTTACAATTCATGTAGCTACTGTTATTTTAGTTTTATTTTGTTATCATTATCTTTCTTCTGTGGAGTACTTAAACAGTGCATTTTCTCTTTGTTATATGACATGAGGAACTATTGATCTAGTACAGGTTTGTGTTTGTTTGTATGATGTTTTATTAATATGTGACAATATGTATTTGTGAATGTTACATTCATATCATCATCTTTTGTAAACTAGCATCAAATATAAGCTAGTTCTCAATAGCTTTGATAACCATGGGTGTTTGTTAAGGAATATTTTTTAATGGATTAAAACAGAATAATTGGATAAAGTTAGTTATGTTGTACATAGAGAGCAAGTTTAAATTGTGAGATTTTTCTTGGTTAGCAATTTAATTCTTATTCAAATCTTTTTCTCAATCTTTTTTTGTGTTCATTGAAACTGTGTGAATTCAATGTGATTTCTATACAAATAATAGTGTAAGCAAAAAGAAAAATAAATAAAATGTAGGAACCAGTAAAGAACTACTTTGTTCTTTCTCACACATTTTAGATTTTTTGCATTCTTTAAAATCTAAAAGTGGTCTGCTGTATTGGAAACATTTCTTTTGTTTGTCATGAATTTGAATGATAATAATTTTATGCTTAACATTATTGTCTAATATAAATTTAAATGTGTTTTTTGTACTAAATGTATAATTGGTGAGAATATTAAAGAGCTTGTCCTTAGTGTAGAAATTATTATATATTTTTAGAATGTGATAAATTGATACAATGGAATTGTCAGGATATCTATATAAACGAAATTAGATTCATTAAAAATATATATTTTAATTGAATTTTTAAATCATAATGTAGTCCTACATAATATATAAAAAAAATATAACTTGTAGAAGAAGTAGTTCTTACCTTACTTCTGCATTTCTGTCTATCAGCAAATCAGTTTTGTTTCCATATATTCTAACAAGTACAATATTGTCAGTATTATCTTGATCAGTATTTAATTGACAGGCAACAAGTTTATTTGTAATACCATCGGTAAATAACTGTAACGATAGCAAAATTATTATTTACATGTCCATTTCAAATGTTGATTTAAACAATATTTAAAACAACCTTAAATTTTATGTTATTTTCGGGCCAATTTGGTTTAATAACTGATAAAATTTTGTATATTCCTACAAAAATATTGTTTTCTTCGACTTCGATAGGAATAAACTGGTGACCAGCGGCATCGCAAGTTCGGGACATTTTATTTTTCAATATCTTATTTATTTAAAAGAAATGTCCGACCAACGCGGAAAGCCCCGAAACTAAACAACATTACGGTTGCCTACACTATATATACGAAGCGGGGCACTAACAAGTCACCGACGGCATAGTTTCAGCTGTAATATCATATATTCGTGGTAGTACATTTGTTTAATTTAACCATTATCTACATTCACGGAGTACCTCTACACAATATAGCATTTTGACAGATGACAGTTCACATAGCTAGTTTTTTTTTTCATTTTTGAGAAATAGGACATCAATATATTTAATAACTAATAGCCCAGTAGAGCGGAATACTTAAGTCTGTAAGAAATAATTTACTAGTTTATAGCGTCTTCTCAATTTTTTTATGGTAAAATCAAAATCGATTTAATAAATATTTCAAAATATTCTATGAACATGGAATAAAGTATGCACATAACAATTTGAATATTAAATAATAACAAAGTGTCTTTTAAAATTTTAGATCAGCGATAAAATAATGTACTTAAAAATCAAAACTTTATTTATTTTTCTCGAAAAAAATTTAACATTTAAATTTCACTTTTATAATTGAAACATGTTATTAAGCAATAATTTCCTATAACAGTAGTTGTTTTTAACAATCGTACTGAAGATGAGAGTTAATTTAAAACATTTACTTAAGCTTGGTGTAGACTAAAGTTATTTTTAAATAAAAAAAGGGTTTTAAACCTGTATATATATGTTTATGGTAAAATAAAAACGAAAATATAGAAAACACAAAAACAAAATTCATTGACTTTAAACTCAATAAATAAAAGAATACTATAAAAGATACAGATATTTTTTACGTTATTTTAATAAACATCACTTGTAACACAACTGTACACATGACACTTTCAAAAGTTCTTAATTTTGAAACTGATTTTTTTTATTTATTTTAACATCAGATGAGACAGTAATTCTATCCGTAACAACCGTTTTATTACTTCCTACTAACATTATTGTTTATTATTTGTATTTTTTTTAAATCAAGCATTTCATTTCGTTCTTCTCAGTTGAAGGTTTTAGATACGTAAATAACATTTACAATATTATTTACAAGACATTTATTGAATTATTATCTCTCATTATTTTCATTTCTTATATTAGAAGTTTTTTAACTTTACGCTGTATCCCGCATATAGCAGGGTATGCAAATGGAGCGTCGTGTTAAAACAATCTTCTTCTCACTTTCTGCTGAATTCTGCAAGCATTGCATATTATGTGGTCGAACTCAACGCCGCAATTTGTCTCTTGTGTCTAATACTGGAATGAAAAATAAAAATATTAAATATTTCAAGTCCTAGATGAGAATACACAATGATACTACTAAGCGTTCCCTATTTGCCGCTTTTCATTCGCAAAACAATACTAGAACGAGAAAGGGATCGTTCTATTTTACGCAATTCATTACCATCGCCGCTATTACCTTATATTCGACTTCGAGAATAAGGCGTGTGCGGAATTATCGCTTTGATATAATATATCGCTTGTGTCTGTTGCGTGATTCTTGACAAATAGCATTTTATTTTATAACGATAATTTTATTAATTATTTGAAAAAAACACTTTTCTTTTTAGGAAAATCTCTTTTGTTTTAATTGTATTAGGTTTTTATAGAGTAGGTAAAACTGTGGTTTCATTTAACACTAAAGAATTTTATATCAAACACATTCTTTATAATTTCCTCGAGCGGAAGTCGAACCTGTCGTTTACAGTTCATTAATAAGGCTTATTTCATTCTAGCTATTTTTGATTTACACGTACGCATACAAATAAAGCTACTCAGAGACTGCATCAGATTTTACTACGAAATCTTGTCAATAATATTGTGTAGTGTGCGGAGCCAGATATTGAACAATATTATTATCAATATTGTATTGACAATAATATTGTATGTCTGTTGCTAGCCTTAAGTACCTACACCTAATGCACAGAATACATCTATGCAAGAAATAGGATTATTTTTAGAGCTGTAAAAGTAACGAAGTCGAGCGTACCCGTATGTATACGGTACTATAACAAACAGTACTCGTTACTTTCGTATCGTTACTCGTTACTTCTGATACGGTAGAACTTGCAATGTTCGGTTGGACCATTGAGTCGAGTCGTATTACGTACGCGCGTCATGCGGTATGTCACTACTCACTGTATCGTAACATTTTTAATTTGAATAAAACTCATTTGTATATGCTTATTTTGATGCAGATCTTTTTTTTAGCTTTGCAAAGAGTTCCGCACATCGCAGAATAGGCCGAGGAGAGTAAGGGGAGTAGTAGTGTTAAGATATTTCGTTACCATTAAAAAAAAAATTTTTTTTACTTTCTGCCGCGTGTTTAAAAGACCTCAAGTCTTAAGTACACTTGACTTTAAGTGTCCCCTGCAATAAATTTAGTTTTATTTAATACTTACAGTTTAAAATACAACACGCAGCTTATCACTACACGTACACACGCACATACATATTCGGAACTTGCGTGAAACAGTGTAGATACAAATCACACATATACCCAAAGGGAAGAATGTTCACTTCATACAAAAAAATGGGGGACAAAACAGCACGGCTGCCATATATCGTGTGCCTACAAAAACAATATTTCAAATTTACAGCCTCAGATATGGGCAGGGAATTCAAAATTTGGTTAATATTTGAATAATAGTACTTTTTTTATCAAAACCAGAATGATTCACTCTTTCAAAATCAATTGGAAATATTATTACTTAATTTAAACAAAAATATTTACAAATGATTTTGAAGGAGTGAAGCATTTCTGGTATAATAATAATACAAGATAAATACAGAAATAAAACGAATAAAAATTTTATACTTTTTTATTGCTTATAAACATTTGTCACTATTATATTTATACAAATAGCATTCTTACAAATCAAATAAAATTGTGACATGAGATAGTCTATATTATTGCAACAAGACAAACTTGTCCTTTTATGTTAGAAACAATAATTAATATTTATATAAGTAAAATAGATTATAATCTGTAAAATAATCATAATTTATATATTTATAAACTCATAACATTGTAGGCAGTTACATTGTTAAAGTTAAATATTTATTTATAGTCCAGGTCAAATTTCAATTAACAAAATCATTCCTGTTTACTATTCTATTTTAATTAAATAAATATTTTAAGTAGATGTTGTGTTATATTGTTGTTTTTTTGTTTTTTGAAACAATTACACAATAATAAAAATAATAAAGTTTAATGAACTTAAGTGTTGGTCAAATTAAATCTAACATTAATATGCTACCCTGCTGTGTGTATATTAAAAAAAACTTCATGGTGTATCCCAGCATGAAGCTGTTTTCCATATCACTCCATCCATATCACAAATTATAGCTCCAATACTTAAGCCATTTTAAACATTTTTGTTGAATCTGGAAACCAAAATACACATAATTAATATAACAACTAGTATCACAAATCTTTACAAATATGCCTTAAGTTCAAGTTTATATTTAGCGATCACTTACCTATATAATTTAAAGTTCTTCACGATAACTCACCACATTTGAGACGTCTCAAGTTCTCCCATTGCTTAGATATAAATATTCAAATACCTAAAGATAGTGAATTCGTAAATGCAATAGAAAAGTAAATATTTTCGCCAAAAAGAAACAGTAGGTTGGCCATTTGGAAATTGTAATATTGCCATATCAAAATATAATTCTACTACTGTGCTTTAAATGTCGGTTACATAAATGGTTTGTTATATAGATTAAAAACTTAATATAACTAAATTACACTGCAATTTTTTGTTTTCATTTTTTAATTACTATTTAAGATCAAACTTCATTCCTTTTCGGAGTTGCATTTTATAATGTTACCTTCCATACATGAAACATTATAAAGAAAGTTATTTATTAAATATTTAATAACTATATCACAAAAACATTTTCTAAATCCTTAAAAAAATATATTAAAAAAAAAACTAATTAGTAGTTTTACTTTAGTATAGCAGCACTAAATACTCATAAATCTGTCAACGTCAAAAAGTAAGCATTATGAAAGACCCAATTAATTAAAATGTATTCTTCGAGACCCATTTACATTTCCCAGCTGACCAATATACGTATACACGCACATACATGTTCAGTACTAGCGTGTACCGAAACAGTGTAGGTACAAATGATACGAAACATACGAGTAACGAAATGCATTCGTGAGTACCGTTTCGGTACTCGGTACTAGATGGCGCACCCGTTACTGAGTAACGAATACATACGGTTTGCTACAGCTCTAATTATTTTAGTCTGTGCTCCGTTTTTGTAAGTATAACTTAACTACAATCGAACTTGTTTCTTTTCGAAATTACGTAATTTATATAAAGACATTTTTTTGTAAATTTGATTTTAGAAAATGGGAAAGCATTTTGGAGAATTAGCTAAGATCAGGGGTTTGATAACGTACAAGTTATCGCCCCATGAGCAACGTGCTTATGCAGGAGCTATCTCTAATGGGATTCCAAATACATTTCGCAGATTCCGTGAAAGTGTATTTAGAGTTGCACCGCGTAAGTTTCAAGATCTTTTTAAGTAGAATTAGACCATTTTTAATCAAAAAATTAATTGATTTAGGCTATGGAACAATTTGTAATATTAAAAAAACCAAGGTTCATATTGCACATTTATTTTTATTACCTTATATATATAAAAAAGTATTAACATTAAAATAATAATTAGTTTTTAATTGAGGCGTTCCGCATATTAAGGTATATTTTTTAAAACTTAAAACTGATTTTGTGAATTATAGGTCAATACATCATTAAATGTCTAATATATTAAAAATATTTCTTTTAATGATCTACAAAACAACAGAGCCACCTGCAATGTTTTAATTTCCTAATATTGTATTATACTGTCTAAACATAAAATTACTGGCAGCCAGTGAAACTATTTGACAGGTATTTTTTTTTAATACTTATTTTATATTTTGCAGCTTTTATTATTGGATACCTTGTATATGAAGGTGTAGAAAGGGAACACCACAGACTTGGGCGCAAGAATCCAGCAGATTTTGAAAATGATCAATAATTGAGAATCATGAAGTAGTTGTATAGTATTTAATTTAATAAATATTTTATTTATCTCATAATAAACATGTTGTTTGTATAATGTATGTAATTTAATTCTGTTGTAATTAGTATTTATATTAGTTTCATTTGTGGATTAGGCAGAGAGAAGCTAGTATTAAGATACCCAGTTCCTTAATTTTTTTATATTGCATGTTGAGTGATGAAGTCCAATGCTGTTTTTCTAACAATATTAAAGAAAAGGAAAAAAATCATCCCCGAGTGAGTTAGTTTCCTCTATATGCTTAAACTAAACTTCATTGTATATGATCAAAAAGTCTTACCTATATAGCAAAGAAGATTTCAAGTTAAATTGGAGAAAGTCATTAAAGGTTACACACATTTAAAAACTGAAACTTAGTATTCTATGTTACGATCTGTACTTCGCTCATTTTATACAGTGGACTTGCCTTAGATCGCTGATATTGTAACATAGACTACTTTGCATAGCTTACTTTTGAATACAACAAATATCTTGCAAGTGACATGGACACAAGAAAAACTCAGACAAAGCAGTGACTAAAAATAGAAGAAATAAAGAGCACAATATGCTGTATATATATGTCAATGTTTAACTTTACACTCCTAAATAGATTTCACTGTATGTATATAAGGCAAATATTATCAAGAACAGAAGCAAACATGCAATTCAAAAACCTGTCCTGGCTGTTAGGATGGTAATCCTGATTCCTTCAACAACAAACTGCTTTTACATAAAGTAATTATTAAACCTACTTGGGCCAAACATTAACAAGATATTAGCTAAGGATTTATTAAATAATCAACAGAATATAACTTAATCAATACAAACATAAAAACTTTAGACCACATCAGAAGTATCTATTTAATGGATTTGCACCATAAAACATCCCACCCCAGAATTCATTTGATTATAGCAGATTGCAGATGTAAGAAAAAATTAGAAATTACAGAGTTGGCCACACTGTGGCATGATGATGGCCTCTATTGCTTTCATAATTAACTTTTTGTAATTCACTGACTAAATAAAAAAGGCTGGCCCTACCAACAAAACAAAGTCTGGTGATGAGTTCCAGCCATCAACATGCAATGTCTCAATAATATATCCAATTTTTGAAAAATATTAACTACTATTTGCAATAATTTTCTATTACGTGAATGCTGTTTGTGATTTTAAAAATTTTTGATCTTAATATAAAAACCAGGATTTGTTTTTTAAAAGGAACATTTTTATTATAGTAAAAGATAGACTAGTTCTTAGGTACAATGATATTATTTTCTTTATTCTCTATGTCACAACCATTTCGGAAAGATTAGAGATACTCTGAAGAGTGGCTATAATAAAATACTCTTTGTTTGGCCAAACCTGGGAATAGAAATATTTTTAAATATAATTTATAACATTATTCTAAAATTAATAAAATATACACAACAATTACCTTTTTTTGGTATAATAATTGAAGCCACTTGTGGCGCAGGTACATAAGCATGTTAATGAAACAGGTTGTGAGTTCAATTCCCACTCGAAGATATTTAATATTTTCATTACTCCATTCGGATCTCTGCCTACTCTGCAACATGTGGGATACAGCGGGACGCTGAAAAAAAATTGATTGTCTGTAAAGTCAGCTTACGTACGACGATTTTACGTGATAGCGTCATAAAAATATATATATATATATATATATATATATATATATATATATATATATATATATATATATATATATATATATATATATATATATATATGAAAAATTGCATACTTTAATAAATTATTATCACTATTATATTGTGTAATACAAATGAAAAGAATTTTGTCTTCTGCGATTATTACAAATTTTAAATGAAACTCTTTAAACAGATAAATCGCGTGCATTTAGTAATGTATATTTTATGAATAAGTATGTAGTATGAATTGGATAGATTTGGAGAACAATCCACAAGGACGCTTCGGCCAATCGTGCCTCTATCGCTTGTTACGCGCTCGCACTTGCACACTCGGATCAGGCGGAACATGTCAATGACAATGAGTGATGCTCTTTCGTAGCCATGGAAACTAGACGTAAGGAGTAACATCTCATATGAATCTTATAGACATTTGGGAAAAGTGTCTATAAATAATGGTTCAAAAATCTTCCAGGAAAGCTATGGTATAAATGTAGCTATTGTTACTGAATTGAAGTATGACGAGTTAAAAAAATATATTATTAGCGACTAATGTACTTAATTATTGGTTGCTTTCATTACTAGCCTACAAAATAATGTAATAAATATATTAAAAAATTATTATGAATTTATGAGAAAATGTGCTTCTTTAAAAAAATTACGCTGACCACAATGGCTACCACAATATGGTATGGTGCCTTATTACGTAAAATAATGATCATGACTTTTCTCCGAAATGCACAAGTTTTAATTCCCTTATGTTAACTCATTAATAGTAAATTATTTCAATAAGATGAATATTATATTTAATACTTAACTAAATAAAAAAACAAGTAGTCTAGACAAGTTTAAAGATTAAGTAGTTATACAATATATTTTAAAAAACACCTAAAAAAAATAATATATTCTACTGTAGTAATTATATTCTACTTCTGTCTTTTTAATGTAGCTAATTCTTCTTTAGATGCTTATCATTATTCTCATATATTGTCATTGTCCGTATCAACACATTTTTAGCAAATTCCGTTTTTTTAAATAAATATGAGTAGTTCATATATGTCACTTCATTAAACGTGCATTATAATGTCCAAGCTTATATCTCACAGCAAAATTTCAGCTTTAAACACTAGTTTTATTATTGTTGCTATTCAAATCGTAACGTATCGATATTTACTGGATATGTCAGTCAGCTTTTAAAAGGCTGTACGGCTTAATACTTTTTCATAAAGCGTACAAAATAACCATAAATGACAGTTGACAAGTAACATTTTATGTCAAGTTTTTATTTTCAATGTCTTCCTTGCTCTGAGAGCTACGTCAACAATTTAACAAAACCGAAACTGATCTGTTTGCTTCTTATTTGCGTTACTATTATTATATTAATAAGAGCGTAATGAATATCGAGTAACAACTTTTTATTCATATAATAAAAAATAATTGCCAGGTAAATTTTAAAAACAATTATTAGTTAAAGTTAATAATTTCAAATACTTTGTACTAGCTCGAACTTTTGATATAATTATTTTATATCTTCATGGCTAGAAGGAGATTTTTTTTGAAGTAAGTAGTTAATATGACGTCAACAGATGATACCAATCTACAGGAGAAAGCTAAATCAACTGAAGAAATTCATAACGAAGACGAAACAGTGACTGCTGAAAATCCCCTTAATCTAGAAAATATGGATGTAGACGATAAAAAGACCGAGAACTATTCTCCTAATAGAAGGCATAATTTTGGTTTGTGTTTTCTTTATTTCTTACCAATAATTATATTTCATTGTACAAAAATATTATTTAAAATCTAAAGCAAATTAAGTATGAAAATTAATTTGTTTTTCTTTTAAATTTTTTTATATACAATTAAGTTGAGCAAATTGATAAAAGACAAATTTATTTTACTTGTAAAAAATTTTGCTTATTAGATACAAATGATAAGTTGTTGCATTTATAAGCTAATTATATATATATACTTTGATTAATATTTAATCTTAGATTCATATCAAAAGATTACTTTGCTAGAATAACAAATATAAAACCATGTAAAATTTTAATGTAGTTTTTATCTTGTAAGATAAAAAATGAACCTTCTAAATGACTTATTTTCTATTTACCAAACTGCATTTTAAATGACTTGCAGGTTACATTAAATATGTTAGTTTGGCTATATTAACAATTCAAAATGCCGCTCTTGGTTTAAGTATGAGATATGCAAGGACTAGAGAAGTTGAAATGTTCTCTTCAACTGCTGGTAAATATTTTAAGAGATGTCATATTTTTATTTACTTATTTTTTACTTTATGCTTCTATCTTATATTACAGTAGTGTATGTAAGAGAACCTAGTGTTAATATAATACTCTTCATTTTCCACTTTCTGCCCAATATTTGAGATGTTGCTTATGGGGTGCTGGAACTTAATGCTACTCATTATCTTGATACCAGAGCAAAAAAATGTAAAAAATATTGCTCTAAGTGAGACTTGACCCCAAGTATTACATTTACAGTCAGACTGCCACATCTACATAATTATTTTACTTCAAAGAATAATATAAACAATTAAAAAATTTCAGCGGTTCTTATGGCAGAGGTCTTGAAGCTGGCAATTTGCATAGTTTTAGTAATGCAGGAATCTGGCAGTATAAAAAAAGGTGCCATAACAATGTATTCCACAGTTATTTTAAATATTAAGGATACTCTGCGTGTTTGCGTTCCATCGTTTTTATATGTTATACAAAACAACTTACTTTATGTATCAGCGTCAAATTTAGATGCTGCCACTTATCAGGTATATATCTATCTATATTTTAATAAAAATTATATACTGACATAAAGAGCTATGTTGTCAATATTGGCTGTATAAGTTTTGAAAATATAAAATTTGAAATTAATTTGATATTAATTACTAAATATATTTATTTTATCCTAGGTCACATATCAGTTAAAGTTATTAACAACAGCATTTTTTGCTGTAATAGTTTTGAAAAGAAAATTAAAAAAATGGCAATGGGGAGCTTTGGGGTTGTTAGTGGCAGGAATTGCACTAGTACAACTTTCTTCAACGGATAAAGGAAAATCGTCACCAAACTTAGCTAAGCAATCAAAGATTCTTGGATTTGGAGCGGCCTTGGCAGCGTGTTTTATATCTGGTTTTGCTGGAATTTACTTTGAAAAAGTCCTAAAAGAATCAGATATATCTGTAAGTAAAATAATAATACTTTTGTGGGACTTAATAATAATTTCTTGCATAATAGGTTCCTTCTGCGTTATAAAAGGTAATAAACCGTAATATAAATAATAAATATTAACACTCTTTATTCCCTACTTCTTGAGACATGATATGTTAAGTGTGAGAATTCAATACTGCTGTTTGTCTTGTTATGTTACGGTAGCAAGAAAAGGAAAATAATTCACAAGATGCTTAATCTTTGGTGTTTATTCCCCCAAGTGTGTGTGATGGATGCTGTGTTGTTGTACCACAACTTTCCTTCATTATTATTATTCATTCACTATTATTTTATTATATTAATATCAATGTATATTTGTATATTTTTTATTTATAATACATGATAATAAATGTTTTATCTTGCAGGTGTGGATGAGAAATGTTCAACTGAGTTTATCATCTCTACCCTTTGGTTTAATTACACATGTTATAAATAGTGGCACTTTAAATGACTTATTAAAGGGATTTGATGGGTTTGTTTGGTATTTAGTTGTGTTACAAGCAGCTGGCGGACTGATAGTTGCAGTTGTTGTTAAATATGCTGATAATATTTTAAAGGGATTTGCAACATCTGTGGCCATTGTTATATCTTGTATAGCTTCCATTTATATATTTGACTTTGTTTTAACTGTACAATTTGCTGTAGGTGCCTTATTTGTTATAGGATCGATATTTTTATATGGTTATGTACCAAAAAAGAGAACTGAAACTCGGATGTCTGTTTGATTCATCTACAGTAGTCAATATATCATTATACAAATAGTCACAAATAAGACTATATTAGTGTATAAATATTTTAATCACAAATGTAGCTATAACCAAGACTATAATATTTTATGTAGTCTTCATTTACTTTATGTTATGTTTTATATTATGTGTTTCAAGAATCAAGAAGATCCACTACTTAGAAAGTATTTTTTTAAAAGATGCTGGCATTGCCGTAATTTACATATTCAATATGTTCAACCTAACAGTAGCATTTATAAAAACTTTATTAATACAGCAGTTTTTGAACAGTGTCAGATTAGAACTTAAGATTATCGTAGGCAACTGTATCATCACAATATCTAAGCAAATTTAAGGAAACTTTCGTATTTGCGATATTTTTTTAAATTTACATTGAATATATCTGTCTAAAAAGTTTATAAAGTTGAGGCCGCCGTAGTTAAGCGACACAGTGTCTGATTCTATATGCGAAGGTCGTTGGTTCAAATCTCACTCTGAGGAATGATTTCTTCTATTTCCTTATTCTAGTAACAAAACAGCACCACATTGAATTCCGCCGATCATCACGTAATGTCTCGAATGTTGGCCAGTGTTTAGGGAATGTACTGCCTTTACACTAGGTTACCACTGCCTACATTGCTAAATGTGAAATACAGCATGAAGCTACAAAAACCTCTTAGTCAAAACATTTTATCACTCATTCTCATTTTTTCTCATCATGGCCTGCTGCAGCTACGGATGTTAGCAAGTCAAATACAGGTCTTCCTATTTATTATTTCATCATAAACAATTTCTTGCATGAAACACAGTATTTATAAGTGGCAGTAACTTTAAATTTAAAAAAATATTCATACTAGCCACTTACCATTATGTACTTATATTAGATTAAGTTAAACAATACTAGATGTATATTTATAAAATGATCTTAAAATAATTTTATACCTCATGAGACTTTTGAATTATATAGCAAAAAGAAATACTAATTATATTTTATAATTATTAAATTTTATAATTTTAAACTTTTTTTTATTTTCTACCAGGTCCAGATTAGTTAAGTTAATAAATAAAAAAATATACATATATACAGTATATATAATTTTAGATTTAATGAGCTGTGGTTATCTTGACATTGTAGTGTAAAATTGTATTTTTGCTTTTATAATTTTGATGTTCTATTAAAGACATCACAATTACATAAGCACAAATCAAATTTAAGGTTATAACTATTATGATCCTATAAAAAGGTGTAGAATAATAACACTTAACATATGGATAATATCTATTTGTGTCTACTTATATCTTTTACACTTTCAAATATTTAGCTATAAATATTAATATGAATTAATAATTTTTCGTTTTCTCATTTGTTCCAACCATTTGTCTAATTGTTGTTGTGGTGTTAATGCATTTATTTTATAATAATCTTTTGGTGGTTTTCCTTCTTCTAAGCGTACAAAATAATGGCTGTATTGATATCTAACTTTTCCCAATCTGGCTCTAGCATGTCTTCTTATGCCCTTTACCACCATGCCTTTACCCGAAAAGGATTCAGCTGAAATTTTTGATAGTAATATTTTAAATATGTAATCTAACAAAAAATAAAGCTATGTGACATAAAAAGGTAAAAAAAAACTTAGTAAAGAGAATCTTTTTTAATTAACAGTTAAAATGATATCAAGAGAGAGGTGAAACGGAATAGTTTTCAATAATGAACCAGCCCTATTCAAATACCAGTCAAATATTCAAAATATTCTGAGTGGCAGTACTCAATGCCATCCTTTGTCTTGTCTGTCTTAGTCTTTGTCTTGAAAGAAGAGCAAAGAAATGGAGACTAATAAATATTTTATTTCCTCAAATGGGGATCAAACCCAACCCAAACAACCAGTCCCATATACAGTCACTCCTGCGCCACAACTGGTCTATAGATTAATCAAGATTTTCTTTAAACTGTACAGAGACACATTTAAATATTTTATGATTATAAAAATTGCTTACCTATCCAAAGGTTAGTTTTAAATTCTACATTATGTCGAGTAACAGCTAATTGTTGAGCTTCAAGTATAGTTTCTTTAACAAATGTTGCACCTTTTTTATTGACAAAACTTAGTTGCTTAACTGCTTCATCTACTGTCATTCCTCTAACAAGACAAGCAATGTACCATAATTTGTCAGGACTATATTTAACGTTTGTTTTCTGATGACATACGAACTAAAACATAAAGTTTTTCAATTAGTGGTAGTTAATAGTCTACATAACATTTTTTATTGTGTCAATTTAATATTCTTACAGCTGGTCTCGGTTCCTCGCCAATTTCTTGAGGAGGATATATTTTGTTGTTGTTACTAATGAATGTTTTTGGTAATGTTGATTTCGCCCATGCTAATTGTGGTCCGGTAGTGTGCAAGTTATTGGTTATGAGAGTGTTTTGCAACTGGCTTCGCAACAGTTTTCTGATTGTATTCATGTCTAATTAGTAATTTAGATGCATAAATATTTACTGCTACTGTTCTACTATACTGGCAACTGATGAATATGAAATTTTATTACTTAAAATATCTCTCGATTGAAAACTAAGTATAAATAACTATTGTAATCTACTTTTCGAATCAAATTATCAATGTCAATTGTCAACACTTACATATTTTGACATTGGCTGTTTTATTATCTATCCTTATGGAAATGCCAAAATATTGCGTCGTTCAGTCTTGCCTTCAGTAATTAAGCAGAAATTCATTTACTTAATTTTTATAAACCGATTGTGAAAATGTTAGTAAGGACCCACCTAATGATATTTACTAATATTAGTAAATGCAGTGGTAGTAGTAGGTCAATTTATTAACTATTATGAAACAAGGAGTGACCAACCGAAGGTTCTGGCTCCGCCAGTTTCGGCTAAAAACGGCGAGTTTCAGTTTCGGCAAAAAAACGGCCCAACCTTCGACCATGCTGAAACTAGCCCATGAGAAATAGAATCAATTAATTCCAAATTACAAAAATATTTTTTTTATAACAAACAAACGTAAATCCTGCGTGGAAAGATTCATATTTGAGTATTTAACTATTTACTTCCTTAAATTAGTTTAAGTATGATTTGTTTGTGGTAACAAAAACATTTTTTTTTATAGACTAGCCTCTATAGATTCGGAAATGACGGGGATAAAAGCGTGTTAATTGTTGACTGTTTTGAACAAAAGTTATTTCAGATAACATTTTGAGAGACCTTTATCATTTATTTGATATGCCACACAATATAAATTAAAAAACTTATGTTATTATGAATTAACTTATATTATTGTTAATGGAGGACGAATTGGCTTAACATTAGGTTCCCTCTGCTTACCCTGCTGTGTACAGGATACAGCGTGAAGCTAATTTTAAGTTATTATATTTACCGATGACAGGTGTTATAACTTAGGACAGAAAAACATTTATAGAAGATTATAATTCATCTCATTAAAAGACTATCTTACTAATAATTATTTGAACGTAGCTGGACTCGTACCTGCTCCAATTGGAAACTTCAATACAATAAGTTCTTATCAAACGGTCGAATCCTGCAAAAAAATCAAATTTTTATATCATTTCAAAAAAAAATATGTTTACCACTTCCCAATTCTAAATAGACAAATTAACCGAAAAGGTAAAAGATTTTAATTAAATTGAGATTATTTCATAGCTTGAAATTTTAAACAACCCTTATCAAATGAGACAGGAGGAGAGAAGAGGACAAAGAGAGAATGTTTTTAAAATACTTATTCTAATTATTTTTACGTACAAAAAAAATATCAACTTCACCCTGTATCCAGCACACAGCAAGGTAAGCAGAGGGATCCTAGTGTTATAACACTCCGCTCCCCATTGTATGTGTAATGTAAATTATATATATTTAATTTCCTCGATTAGGGTTTGAACCCACAATGAGTTGTATTAACAGTTACAAACTTGTGGCTCTGCGCCACGACTGGCATCGTGAAACAGTCATTTTGCGGCATGATAGCTTGTAGCCAATCTTAAACATTAAAATAAAATAAAAACTACTTTTTCTGTCATGGTCCTGACAAATCAATACAATCTTTCATTAAAGTTCAAAAGTAGTCTGTCCAGATTTTTCGGGAATCTGTCTAAATCGTAAAAGAGCAAACTTCTCTGCTTTATACAAAATATATATAATCAGTATAGATAAATGGGATGAATATTGTACAGAATTTAATTTTTGGCCTTTTGTGGTATCGATAGCAGTTAGTTTGAATATGTTAGCTGTATGTTAGTTAGTTATATATATATATTTTCAATTTATTATCATTTAAAAATTATTAATTTGATATAAGTATTGTAATTTTCGAATTGGTTAAGGCACATGTAGCTAAAGGTAACTGCTTTTGTAATCGAGTCTCTGTGCTTTTTAGTATCCGGGTACACATACTATGGGAATGTTTTGTGTTTAGAAAACTTTTGGATTTTTTAACTACTTTTTTCGTATTCGATAAATAAAATAAAAATAAATAAATTAGCTTCACGCTATATCCCGCATACAGCAGGGTAGGCAGAGGGAACCTAGTGTAAGACACTCCGTTCCCCACTTTCTGCCGAATTTTGGAGGCATTGCGTGTTGAGTGGCCGCGCTTTGCCTCGACACCAGAGCGAAGAAAATGGAAATATAAATTTAAATAAATATTTCATCTCCTCGAGTGGGGATCGAACCCACAACCAGTCGGTTTTCAGTCACACCTTGTGCCACGACTGGCCTCATCGTATCGTATTCGATAAATATTGATTGTAATAGGTCCAGACAACGTGTGCTCAAAAGTTAAAGAGAAACATTTGTTCTTAAGGCCTGTATTCATTTAAGAGGAGTTGGTGTCAACTTGGGTATATTTTTTTAGGTTTTCTTCATTGTATTTTTTCCTAGTAATAAAAATGTTCAATATTTTTATTTCTTTTGGTGTCGAGGAAAAGCGCAGCATTAAATTCTGCCACTCAACAAGCAATTCCTCCAGAATTTGGAGGAATATAGGAAGCAGAGTTCATTAGCACTATGATACCTTTGCCTACCCTACCGTGTGCGAGTCATAGTGTGAAACTAAAAAATGTGAATAATGAAGATTCTTAGATTAAATAAATAAAGATACAAGACAAAAAAACATTTGCAAACATATAAAATTTATTCATTTTTATACTGTATCACATGTCAATTTCATTTCCATAAAAAATAAACAGCAAATTAAGTTTATTTTAGTTACAAATTAAAATATATATTTTTTTCTTACTTGTTTATTATTAACAATGCTTACTTATGCTCATGACATTGGAAAGTGGATGTGGTTTCAAATCCCATAATGGTTATATGGGATTTGAAACCACATTCATCAGATGCAATGATGTTAGCTGCATATGCCTAGGATGTGCCATGATAATACATTTTATTAGAAACATAAGTGTCCATTAAAAGTTAGCAATAACTAAATTATCAGTCTGTGAAACTAATAGTTCTTTTTTATATAATATTTTTGATAAGCAACTCTTACAAGTAATATTAAGAGTACAAAGAAAGCAGTATTATGTATTAATACATAATTGCTATTTTCTCTGCAAAGCTCAGATGTCTAAAAAGAAAATAAAACATAATATTATATGAAATTAATAAAATTTCAGAAACAAAGAGTCCAGAACATGCTTTTATAAATTAGGGTAATGTAAACGAATGATGTAAATATCTGCACAGTACAGAACTAAATTTAAACTAGTGTGTTAAATTAATAAAACATAATGCTGTTTAAAATTGATCTATGACACTTGGATTCAAAGTCATGTAACAGTTCATCAATGTCATTGTCTAAGTCTTCACTTTGTGCCATTTTCGTAACCATGTCACTTATTAAGAATGCTCCAATAGTGGCTTCTTCATGGTTGTCTTGAATATCGATATTGATAACATGTACAGGTTGATTATATATTGATCTCCTAGAACCAAACCATTCAATAACTTGGTCATAGACCCTCTCTTCACAAGTTATAATAACATCAAAGCGCTCAGTGGTTACTTGAAATTTTTCAGGTGATGGTTTTATTCTTCGATTTCTATCTAGCATGTGGAGTAGTCCATTTTGAGTGTAATAAGCTTTATCTTTCTCTAATAAATCATTATAAATATCATCGTAAGGAACTCCAAATTCATAACAATTTGGACGATCAGCTGATGCTCCTGGCAACTTAACCTTTTCACCTGTTCCATATGATTTAACTTTAAATCCTTTTTTGGCAAGGAAAGCATGGGCTTCCATACTTCTATTCATATTTGACGAGCAAACTACAGCTATATATAAATCGTCCATTGTGATTAGAAATATTTATTTTACTTTTAAATTGGTGACGTCGTCAGTTATTTAATCATTATGTAGGATATAACAATCCATAAAATATATTTTACAAATAAATTAATATAGAGTAATGCGTTCAGTTGTTTTAAAATTACATATAATCAAAATTTATCTGTAATAGAAAAGTAATAAATATTACATTGAAAGTTCAACTCGCAAAACTAGTAAATATACAGATTATTAAATATTTCAGTTCTCTGAGTTGCCAACATTAACAATATGCGGTAAGGTGCCAAAATGTACGGCACGATATTTAATTTATAAATTGAGGATGTGGAGTAAGGTATTATGAGAAAATTAGACGACGTATCTCTCCTAACCCTAGAAAAAATGTAAGCATTACCATCCATTGGGAAAATGTAATTACCTATTTATTAGTCAGTAATTATTTAATATTTCCAATAATTTCAAAATAAAAAATGCCATAAATATGTTTTATCTTAATTAGGCTATTACAATAAACAATAATCTTTAAAAAATTATATATTATTGTAAATTAAGTATAATCCGATGGCTACTTGGGACTTTTTACATATACATTTTATACATCTTAAATATTTCCTATTAATCAATAATATTATGTAAGGATTATAAATTATTATAATATATAAAATAACATTTAAAATAATATAATAATTTTATAGGTATTTTAAACAACATTTTCTTACATCCTGTGAGAATACAAAAAAAAAACGGTAAGTCATAACAAAACATACTGCTAACCTATAGTTTACTTGACAGTTTCGAAAATATATAACCTCAGGTATCTTTTTCATAATATTTCTATAGTTTTTATTTTTTCTGATAAAAGCATGTTGCGTAGCTTCAGAAGATATCTCATTCAAAAAAAATGTTCATATTTACATATACAAAGACAAACATTTTTAACGCACGAGTATAAATGCACCGAAGATTGGAATACGCAAATATCTTCATCTATTTTAAAAAGAGTAAATCTTAATGATTTTTATAATGTTCTTGACCAACATTATTCCTCAAAGGGGGTGATAAGCGCTATCGATGTCGACATGTTTGCTAATGCAGTAAATGATGCTGGATACCTTGAAGAACTTAAAGATCTATTGCATAAATTAAGACTTTCTGCCGAAACGGGAAATACATTGGAATCTACTCATTATGCTACAATAAGAAATTTCATTGAACATGGTAACATACAAGACTTAGTACAAATTTTAAAAGATCCAATCAATTTTGGTATTTTCTTAGATTACTATTCTGCTAATATATTGTTAGATAAACTTCTTGTCGCTAAAAACTTTGAACTAGCGGCAAATGTTGCTTCTGTTTATATGTTGCAAGAAGACTTCTCTAATGAGATCACTAACACAATGTCACAATATGCATGTTATAAATATTTATCTGAATATAAAGAAAAAGAAGAGCACCCAACTCCTGAAACAACTAAAAAAGAAAAAGTGGAAGAAATAAAAATTAGGATTAAGTTTTTGCGGAATCCCTATTTTGATGATCATTTTGATATAACAGATTTAAGAATATTATCAGGAAAAACACTTGCATGGATATCAAAAATTTCAAATGACAATGTTAGTTACAACTTGCAAGTAATTGGTTGGCTCTTTTATCAAAAACATAATAAGCTACTTTTGCTATGTGAAGAACTATTAAATATGAAATCATTTAAATTGTATCCTGAGGTATTGGAACTTATAATAAGAGAATCTGAAAATTTAAATGATGAGGCAAAAAATGTGTTACATCAATGTATAGATAAATTAAAAAAAGCACCTTTAACAGAAATCAATTTAGAAGATTCTGTTAAGAATTCTATAGAAAATGCCATAAATAAAACACAAAATAAGGATATATCTGTTCAAAAAGAGGTAAGTTTGTTAATAGGTAGTTCAGCAAGTAACAATATTTTTGTATTAATACCAATTAATAAAGTGGAGGCACAGTAACACCAGCATGTGACTATAAACATGATGGTTGTGAGTTTGATTCTTAGAGAATGAATTATTTAGTAATTTCAATTCTATGATAATAAAACAAAACAAGCAGGTTTAGCCACTTAATAAGTAATACCTGGAAACTTCGAAAAAAAAAGGGAAAGATAAAGAGTAGGTGTCCTTTGCCTTCTTGGTACTTTATTTTTTAGCTTTGGACTATGTAAATGTGGGAAACAGCTTGGAGCTGAATTCATTTAATGAAAATTAAATAAAGTGGTACAGTATTTAACTGTAACTTGTCATGCACCATCTCAAAAATTGGGTGGTGCATGGCGATAAATTTTTAAAAAAAGTTTCTTTATTTCTTTTGCTAAGATTTATTTTAAATAAATATAATAATAATAAAATATATATTTTCAGTTGTTTAAGAACTTTGAGATAGTTAGAGAACAAAAATTAAAAGAGCAATCGGAACGTTTGGATAGAGCCAAGCGTATATTAAGTATTGAGGAGAAACAAAAGCAGCTACAAACTGAGGAACAAAAATTGTGGTTCTTTGACAATGAAGAGATCATTGATTTACAAATAGAGGAAAAAGAACAACTTATCGACACATCTATTACTAAGGAGGTATCGCAACAAAAGAGTGATGAAAATTACATACCACCTGAAATATTACCTAAACGTAAATGATTGAGTACTGAAGTAGTTTATTTTACCTTAATATAATATGTAATTTATTTACTTTTAGCGTCTGTAGTATATGTCATAAGGAAATAACGATGTAGTTTCATTTAAGCCAAAATTCATTAATTAAAATCGAGATAAAAAAATTACTATGTATTGTTTTTAATCAGATTAATGGATTTGTAGTCTTGCTCCTTCACTGCTGGACATAGGTCTCTCCAACAACACACAACAGAGATTGATCTATGGCTCAGCTACAGTTTAAGTATGTAGTACAGTTTAATCTTACCATTTCATTAGAAACAAATATAGGAGTATTTGTATAAAATCAATTTTAAAGTTGACAAATACTTTGAAGTATAAATAGGTTTGAAGTTAATTTGTGTGCAGTAAAAGTAAAGGTGAGGGGTACAATAGTTAAACCTATCTATGGTTTGTTAAAAATTCTCCCGTCTTGAACTATCACCTATTCATTTCTAAATATCAAATTATAACGCACTGTTTAAAGTATCAATCCATTTGGACAAAAAAATATTTGATTTGGTAATAAAAAATAAAAACAATTTTGCTTAAATTTATCTTAATATATTTTTTAATTCTATAGAATTAGATATAATGCATTTGTGTCCGTTTATAGTATAACGCAGCCAGTAATTATCAAGTTACGAAAGTCAACTTTTGAAGAAAATAATTTAGCCAATAAATACTGCTTAGTGCAAATGAAAAAAATATAAACGTCCAAACTAAATAATGAACATAATTTTATGCTTATTGAAAGGACTAAAATATCATTAAAATAAACATAAAGTACTCTATTTAATAAATATATGTTACATACATACAGAATTTATTTTTATATATCTTGCATAGAAATGTATGAGCTAAGGAGTGTTAATCACTTTATTATTACAACTTTATAACATCATGTTTTAATGTTAGAATATAATACAATTTAATTGTCCTTTTGCAATTTTGTTAGATCATGTTGTATTTTCTTTAGTACATCTTCTGTTCTCTTAGATTTTTCCGCTTTAATACTTTCTTCTAAATCGATAATGTCTCTTGATAATATACCTGTCTCATTTACAAGCGAAACAATAGTATTGCACTCAGAATGTAGTAAAGCTAATAATTTGTATGCTTTTTTTGCTTGATCATCTCTTTTGGCATCCTAAAAAGTGAATATTTTCTTTAAAAAAATGGAATATTTCGATTTTAAATGACTGTAAAACCAACACACGGTTGTGGGTTCAATTTTTAAATGGATGAATGAATTCTGTTCATTTCCTTGCTTTGATAATAAAATATATACGTTGAGTTCGTCTCTTAACGTTGCAATGTGTCAACAATTATATTTTATAATTTCCATGTTGTAACTACGGAAAAACTACTTACTTTAAACAAGGTTTCGTCTGCGATAGAAAAGCATCTATCGAGTTGACCTTCTAATGTGTTAATTTCCTTTTGCAGCTGTCTAGTATCTTGTAATATTTTTTTTATTTCTGCATTCTGCTTTTCTACATTACCTATTATTTCTAATATTCGTTTTGTATAGATATGCCTGAAATATAAACAAATAAATCAACTTTACGCTGCATGCAAGTGTCAAGACGCTCCGTTTCTAACTGTCGGTCGAATTCCTACAGCATTGAGTGTCGAGTTGCAGAACTCAACACGCGCTTTTTTTCATACACTAATTATAAATTTAAATAAATATTTCATTTTCTCAAGTGGGGATCTAACCGACAATCAGTCGCGTTTACAGTTACACACTTATGCCCTTGCACCACGACTGGCTCTTTCAGACGATATGTCTGAAACAATATTATATTTTCCATATAATTAGCATAGGTATTTTATATTAACTGAGGCCGTCGTGGCGCAGTCGTACAAATTATGAGTAAATGCGACTGGTCTCTTAGTTTGATTCCTAATTGATAAATTATGTTCATCTCGTTCTCGTCAATATATATTTATAAATTACCTTTTGTTACCACCTCTTAATTTTTCATATTTAGCTTTGAGAATATTCCTTAATTCTTCTTTTCTTTCACACTCTTCTTTAATAGATTTCGCAGTTTCTTTTAAATTTGTTAAAGTGCTCTTGCATCTGTTTCTTTCACTCTAGAAACAAACACAATTAATTACAGAAGCCGTTGTGACACAGGGGTCAGCTTTTAACTATAAAGGCAACAGTTGTGGATTAAATATCCACACCAGGGAAAGTGTGTGTCCTGTCCAGTGAAGTGTCTTTACATTAGGTTCTGCCTGCCTACCATGTGGATAAACAGAGTACAATGTGAAGTAAAAAGAGCTAATAAAACTTAAATCAGGTTATTTGTAATAGGACATGCAAAGTAACAATAAGAATTGAGTCAAGCAACAAAAAATCAACTTAAAATTGTTTTTTTATAAATTGATTTACTTTTTTACTTACTTCTGGAAAACTATTCAGAGCTCTTAATTTCTCGATTTCAAGTTTAATGGACAAATTTTTGGAAGTTATGTCCTCACTTTTCCTATGTAACATGTTTAAATTTGATTGAACTTTTTCTAAAATATTCTCTGTCACATCTGTTTCTGTTACATCAATGCCAACATTATTTAAAATACTTTCTAAATTATGTAAATCAGCTGCAGATTGCTCACATTTTTTTTGCGCCTGAAAGATTTGAAAAAATTAAATCACTACAAAATGTAAACTAATATTATAAAGGTGAAGGTGGAATACATTTGGTTCAAGAGTCTCAAGAGCTACTGGTTCAAATTGAACACTGTGTTGGATCATCTATTTATAGACTTTATTACCTTATTACTTTAGGACAGTCACAAGACTTTGTTATATTATGTTAATAGTTTTGATATAGCCCACTATATCTGTATTTGCAGCTACCTAATACTCAGAATCTTTCATGATTCAAGTATCATACCAAAATTTTAGTTATTTTCATTTAACCACAAAGGCAAAAGTGCAGATATATAAAATGCAGATAAAGCTAGTATATCATAAGCATAAAATAAATATTATAATGAAAGTTAAAATACCTGTACATATTCTACATCCATTAAATTTTTTTCACTTTCAAGTCTATCCAATTTTTGACGGAGTAAAATGGTAGTTTCTTTTAACTCTTTTAATGTTTTATCACATTCATAAGTGTTTGTATTTATTTCATTGTCATCGTTTTGTAAGTCCACTATTTTTTCAATAGATTTAGATTTCATATTATGTGTATTACGATTTCTTATTTGATTTATTTTAATAATTTTATGCTTGATATTTTCAGAACTTATATTTAAATGATCTGAATAATCTGTTTGAAAAAAAAAATACGTTAATCTTAACATTAATTAAATATATTATTTGATACATGTAAGTTGATTTGAATTATAATTACCAAAAGTATTTTTTATTACAGGTGTACAGCATGGAGGTATCCAAATTGCATTTAAATCTTGTGCTATTTTATTGCTAATATCTTGATAAAATTCCTGTTTTTTATTTGTAGATTTCAGTCTAGTTGTTAGTTTTTGGTCCTCACTTGGAAGTTTTTCAATAAGGAACATAAACAATTGTCTTAATTCAGTTTCATTATGGTATAGGAATGTTTGGTATCCTACATCATTTTGATAGCCTAGGTCCTGTTGAATATACCATTAAATACATCATAATGCAGAGGCACAAGCATGTGACTGTAAACCTAATGGTTGTGGGTTCGATTCTGACGTGGAGGACTGAATTTTTTATATTTACATTTTCTTGTCAGACAATAGTAAGTTAATATTATTATAATAAGTGGCTTTCGGTCTTGCCACTCAACATGCAATGTCTCAAAAATATAATATAATATTTTTTTGGTTTCCATATTTAGACAAAAGCTTCATCTAAAAATTTTGTTAGTATTTTATAACATAGTTTATAATTTAATTACCTTACAAAACATGTTCTTAAAGTTCTGCCACATAACACAATGCATAACTATGCCTAACACATTGTTAATCGGACAGAAAGTGGTGGTGGTGGTGGTGGAGTATTTTAAACATTACATTACATTATAGGTATTTTTACCCTGTAGTTCATTAAATGTTCTCTCTGTCTATCCTACAATGATAAGTTACTTTCTTACCTTACACAAAGATGCAACCTGTGCTGCAACATCTATTCTTTGAGAAACTCCTGAGGGCAATCTACTTGGGACTTTTATTTGTGGATTGATGGCATTTATACATCTCGTTGCAGATTCAACTATTACTTCTACTGGCAGATCACTAATACTTTTAATGTTATCCTTTATTTCACTGAAATTGTATTTAAATATATTAAGTTAATTAAATATGATCACATTTACTATAGAAATAAAATAGAAATAATAAATCTACTTTAACTTACATATTTAAATCTCTTAAAAAATGCATTATAATCGAATCTACTTCTTCCATGGTTATTCTTGAATTCTTTTTTAATTATCACAATAAATCCAATATTAAAATAATTTCTTAACAATATTTTGTAGAGGTATTTCACGTTATCATAATAATAATATGTAGTTTATGTTATTAGCATTGAATATAATTAATCTATTTATAAGGTATAAGTTGCTATTAAGATTAACACAAAATTTGCGCAGGCTAGTGTTAGACAACATTGAACAAGTATCATTTTTGATTTACTGTATATTGACTTTTTTTATTAACCTGGCCACACACGTGCAATAATATTGTCAATAAAGTACGTATTGTCAAAAATATTGATCTTGTGGTCGATTTTCAATATTATTGTAGATTTCTAGAAATTCTGTTTGAGTCACGACAATATTGGGGAGGCAGGGTTATTGTCAATAATATTGTTGTGTGTGGGCGCGTTGCAGTATTTTAGTTGAATAAAAATATATAAAGGAGGTAATATACAAAGGAGGTGAACGTTTCTCCTTTTTATTTAAGGTGGACGACGAAAGCAGCATAAATGGTGAAAATAATATTGATATTTCTACTCCCATAAAAAAACTATATTTAATAGAGTTTATGGCAAACTTATTTAGAGCTATGGAATACATCTATTGAAGCATATCATGATAAAGTTAACAATATTATGTGCTAACAAAGCTCTCTCGCTCTTGATATTAATTTATTCTCGGTATAGATAATATTTTTATTTTAGAAATTATCTCTCATCCTCATATAGTTTTTTAAATCATTCTCTGTAAACCTAATGTTACACTCCATTCCCCATTCTTCATCCAATTCTAAAGGTATTGCATGCAACGCTGCGTCGCGTTGTCTCGACACCAGAGCGAAGAATGAAAATATATACTTAAATAAATATTTCATTTCCTCCAGAGGGGATTGAATCCATAACCAGTTACGATTATAGTCGCATTTTGTGCCCCTGGGCCACGAGTGGCCTCTGTTGTAGTTCATTAATAATATTGAAATTCAGTTCAGTTTTTTTCTCATCTAGTCTATCTAATCAATCTTTTTTTTTATTTCAAAAGCAACGGCTTATTTCATTATAGCTATTTTTGATTTAACATGTACGCTTATAATTGAGCTACTGAGCGACAGCTTTTATTGTGTAGTGTGCGGGATCATAAATTGAACAATATTATTGGCAATATAGTATTGACAATAGCATTGTGTGCGTGGCTAGCCTAATATCACGACAATAACCATAGTGTTTTTTTTTTCTATTTATACCATTTGACTTATCTATTGATCCTTAATCCTGTGTAAATAGAAATGGTCTAATTTTTTGTATCTTACAATGTAAAATCAGTAATAAGTCATACTTTTAAAAATATATTTTGTACCTAAAGTCTTACGATGTTTTACTTTTAGATACTGAACTATTTATTACTAAGCTGCAGAATCTTAGCGTTTTCTTATCTGTGTATGTTTGATTATACCCGTATATAGATAATTTAAATGACAAATGTCATTTGCGCTCGTACATAATTACAATAGAGCTAAATAGCCTATTTCTAAAGCCAAGAATAATAAATAACCAAAGCATATTTTATTAATACCTACTATTCAATTAATTAATAATCAGAGACAATGAAAAAAATATTTATTATCAATATTTGTTTAATGTTACAGAATGCGGTATAGTTAAATCTTTAGTGGTATTATAGTGAATTAAATTTCCCATCATTTTAATATTTCTTAATTTTTTTTCAGATGTGTCTTGATTATGATGGATGGTTAAATATAAAGATGGAGCATTCTATAAATTGTAAAAACGAAAAATATTGTCCACGCGGAAATATCACATTAAAAAGTATTAGAGCAGGAATTGCGATTGTTGATCAAATTAACTTTAGCAAACAAGATTTGAAAGAACTTAAGGTTTTAATATTGTACACACATAATAATATGCTTGTGTTATATTTTTTGCAGTTTGTTTTTTTTTTAATTCATATTTTTTATATTTTCTAGGACATTGCTGATGTAGATGGATTCTACACAATAAGATCATTAGTTACATCTGCTGATAGTAATGAAATCGAAATATTTTCGTCAGTCAAAGCACAATTGTTTTTAGATAATGGGTTATCTGATGTAATTAATGCATGGGTGCTACCAAATGGTGAAGTCATTGCAGTAAACTTTCAAGTAGCCAATTTATCATTGGGTAATAATGACTTAACATATGAAAGAAATGATGAATATGCATTAAACACAAAATTTTTTATTCATCATGTAGAACAAGCTCCAGTGTAAGTAAATGTTTTCTTTATTAAATTAAGTATAACTTAACATGGCTGCCTACCAGCAAAATTTATTAATATTCGTAATGTTATTTTTCTTGTAATATAAAGAAGCAATAAAAAGCAATATACTTAGCAGAAACATAATTAACATAAATAGCGTTATGATACATCTCATGCCATTCACATTTATCGAAGAAGGAATTTTGTTTCTAAATTAAAAATGTAATATTTTTTTGTGTTTGACTTTAAAATTCTTCTCACTGCAACTATATCACATCTTTTATTTACTTAAGAACAGTATTTTTTTGAGTTAATTTTATTACACTTAAAATGTTTATAAAGCTAACTTAATTTTTAGTGCAATAATATTACTTTTTTGATGTGATTCAATAGAGTAAGCGTAATTAAAAGTAAGGAGAGGTCATCAAGTAGTAAGTTTTAAACAAATAGTGGTCAAAAGAGCATGCCTACATGAATTAAATATATATAAGAATTTTGAGAAAGAAGAATGTGCTCAGCTGTTTGGGCACATCAAATAAATGAGGGATGTAATAATGGCAAACAAGGTCTATGTTGGAAAAGTGAGTGGTAAGAGAGGTAGGAGTAGACCTTCGAAAACACATTATCATGTAAAAAGCATGAGGACCCCCAACCTCTTCATATATGACCCCGGGGGGACCCGGGGTTATATATGAAAAGGTTGATGAGTGACTGACTACCCTGCTATGGATAAAGTGTGAAGTTAATTTGTTAGAAGACATTTATTTTATTCTTATTTTTTCAGTCCTGACACAGCATCATACATACAGAAATTGGAAAGAGAAAGAGAAGCTAGAGAAAAAGGGGAAATTAAAGATAATAGATCATTTTTAGCTAAATATGTATGTATAGAGTGTACTTATAAATATATTTTATATAATTATAATATATATAAATCATAATTAAAATATGGCAACTTTTTTGCAGTGGATGTATATTGTGCCAATCGCAATATTTGTAATGATATCAGGTGCAACTAACCCTGAACCTGCCGGTCAAGCATCTCGGTAAACAAGGGGAAAATGAATATATAGTAAAATTTTGTTATTTATTATTCTCATATAAATAAAATAAATTATAATAGAAAACTGGTATTTTATTTAGAATCTTAGTCTAATGTGCGACCATTACAAATCACAAAGCAATGTATTACAAAAGTTTTATTTTAATAAATGAAAATTTAAGCACCAATTTTTTCAATTTCTTCTGCATCTTCAATATCAAGTAGTTGAATTTTTTTTCCAAAATGAGCTTCTATTTCTAGACATATGTCCATGGCCTGTGGAGAATCAATTAAATTTATTGCTATACCAGCTTTTCCAAATCTTCCAGTGCGGCCAATTCTGTGTAAATATGTTTCACAATCAGCTTTTTTGTCAATATCAACAGGCATGTCAAAGTTAACAACAAGTGTAACTTGTTCCACATCTATCCCACGAGACAGGACATTGGTTGTAATTAATACTTTTTCAAGACCAGCTCTGAATCTATCTAGTACTGCTATTCTCTGTTCAACTGTTAGTTCTCCAGATAAAACAGCAACAGAATGTCCATCTTTTGACATTTTTTCTGACAGCCAACTAGCCGTTTTTCTAGTATGACAAAATATTATTGCTTGACCAATAGTTATAACTCCATAAATATTGCAAATAGCTCTATATTTATCATCAGAACTTTTACATTTAACATAATATTGTTTAATATTATCAAGTGATTCTTCTTCTCTTAAAAGTCTTATTATGATTGGGTTAGGTACAATTATTTCTGCAAATTCCATAACAGCACTATCATATGTAGCAGAAAAGAACATCATCTGGCATGTAGGAGGAAGACATTTGTGGATGCGAATACATTGATCTTGATGACCTTGTCTGTCTATCATCACATCGGCTTCATCCAAAACAAACACTTTTATCTTTTTTAAATCAAAGATTTTAAATTTTTCACCCCAATCTAACATCTTACCAGGGGTTCCAATCAGTATATGATCTGTAATTTTGGTTCCTCTAGGAACTTCTTCTCCTCTTACAGCATACTTCAGTTTTATTTCTGGACAAAATTTGGCCATTTTTGCAGCAACTTCTCCTGTTTGAATTGCTAATTCATATGTGGGACTTAAACATAACACTTGTGGAAAGTTCTTAGTTGTATCAACACGACTCAACATAGCCAATACAAACGCAGCAGTTTTTCCTGTTCCTGATTGTGACTGGGCAATCATGTTTTGAGGAGGATCTGCCAACAGTGTTGGTAAGGCAGTTTCTTGAATTTTAGAAGGAGCATTAAATCCCATTTCATAAACACCCTTAAGTAGATTTCGTTTTAAATGTAAAGCTTCAAATGTTTTAACTGAGTACAAGGGTGAGTTTGGATCTTTCCTTTGAATTTCAATGTCTTGTTTAGATTCAACTAATCCTTGCCGAATTATTTTCATTAACAAAGAAGTGTCAGCAGGATTCGCGGCGTCAGCACTTTCTTCTGATGAATCTAACTGACATGAAGCAGGCTTTTTTGTTAAGCCTAAACCAGCAACTTTATTAGAAATTTCTAATTCCTCAGCCTTCTGACCCCATTGATTTGCCATTTTGGAAGCAATCTATAAAAATATTATTAACAATTATTTTCTACATTATTCTCGGTTTGTTACTATTCTCTTACAAAATTATTATTAAGCATGTTTAATGTATAAAAATGACTAACAATAGTATTGGTAAATGTAGTAAATGAACCGATATGTTTATGTTATGGATAACTTGTTTATATTTTTACCAACCACAATCACAGAATATAGAAAATATATACTTATTTATATGATGAAATGAAGCTCGAATTATAAAAATCGTCTGTGAGTAACTTGTAAGTTGTAACTTGAAAAGTTGTAATTGTAACCTCCGTGACAACTTATGTCTACAATAATAGACAATTTGACATTAACAGCAGTACACAGACAGTTTATTATAATTTAATATCAACTTCAAAGAGAGTATAAGTTCTTTGATTTTCACGATTATTACACATTTTAAATTAAATACATTTTAAACTATTTTAACCGGATTGATCGCGTATATTTTGTATTTTGATACATTTTTTGAAACCCGACGTTTCGTGTATAAAAATTCAAAAAAATGTATGCGATTGATCCGATTAAAATAGTTTCATTTAAAATTGATATTAAATTGTTAATTCGACTACACTAAAAGGAAACACAATATTATTTATCGTCTAAAAAGCTGAAAAATATTAATTAAAGAATAATTCGTGTGGCGAGCAAATTAATCGCTATGGCTAGCCGCACAAGCTCACACACACACAATAATATTGGCAATAATATTGATCACATGCAATGTTATTGACAATATTTCGTCGTAAAATCTGACGCAGTCGCATTTGAGTATGTGTTCTGTGAACTTCTGTGGCAGTCGCTAAGTAGTTTTATTTGTATGCGTACGTGTTAAATCTAGAAGGAAAAGAAAGAAAAAAGCCGTAGCTTTGTTTATTTTATCAAAGACTGGATGAGAAAAAAATGAGATTAAACATTTCCATATTATTAATGAACTACAAGAAACAGAGGTCATTTGTGGCCCAAGGGTACAAAGTGTGGCTGTAAACGCGACAGGTTGTGGGTTCGATTCGCGCTCGAAGAAATTATAGACTTAATATAATTTCTAATTTCAATTCTTAGCTCTAGTATCGAGGTAAAGCGCAGCGTTGGATTCCGTCACTCAACACGCAATGCCCTCAGAATTCGGTGGAAAATGGGGAACGAAGTGTCTTAATACTAAGTTCTCTGCCTACTTGCTTTGTTAAGGCTGCTGGTAGGCACGCACACGCACTATTTTTCTCTCTGGATAAGTTTCTCATGTGTGAATACACTATTAAATATATTTTTTCCGTGGAAGTAGTAATCGCGCTCATCAAACGACACACGACGTCCTCTGGCGAATAACATTGTTTTGATTAATATTGTACTAGAAACACTGCTCGCGGTTTCGCCAGCTTAAACTACTGAATTATTTACTTTATGTACTGAATTACGCTGCAACCGCTATATATATACATTTTAAATCTTCGAAAATATTCATTTAAATTACATGCTCCAAAGGGCCATATTTATCTATATTAAATCTACAATGTTTTTAAGGTACTTAATTGGATAAAGGTCAATGCTGTATTGTTTAAACTCGCTTCGAAAAATAGCCATTATTGCTCGTAACAAGTTTTGCGTTCGCCATTTGGCAAAAAATATTATTGTGGGTTATTCATATAAGATAAACATATACTATCGCGGAGTTTTCTGTACCATTTCTGTTTTCTGTTTTCTGTACTTCACCTTTTCAAAGGTGTACAATATTTAGTACAATACAATACATAGTTCATTAGTGTTTGCAATGTAAGCGAAAAATGAAATTATTTATGACATCGCACTAATGTTAAATACAGAATTTGTGTTACTTTTAAAGTTTCTAAAAACTTCGAAAATAACACAGTATTTCTCTACTATATAATGGAAGTTAGTTTACATAACTCCTCTTGAATCAAATTATTTATTTGAAAAAACCGCATTAATACCGTTGCGTAGTATTAAAGATTTGAGCCTACATAGAGACAGAAAGATAGATATTAAATATTTTGATCTAATTTCATTAACATAAAATTTACACTGACTGTTTCTTCTGTTATTTTTGCATTTTACAAAAATTACAATAACATTTTGAAAATAAAAGTGACAAATTACACTAGGCCCTTATTGTTGCACATTTGTGCCGCGGCAATCGCTGCGATCGCTTGCTATATTGAATCTTCCCGCCATACCTTTGCACGTTCAAAATAAATTTCTTGTATATAGTCAGTTCAGTAATATTTTTTAAGTTATGTATCAAATCACTGAACATAGTAAAGTTCTTATTGTTTACCTTTTATTTAAAAAAAAACAAATAAAAAATTACGTAAAATGTAATTACGTAAAATAAATAACAGAGTACCCTCTTGTCTTTGCCTCTCTCTGCCTTAATTTGAATCCAAAACCATCGCATATTCATCCACTTTTAATTATTTTGTGTTTGTTGCCAGTACTTACATAGTATTTTGTAATGTAATTTCATTAAATGTTAATTTGCCGGATACACATACACGTACAGTTATATTTAAGATAAAATCAACTTCTAAGCTCTTCCGGTATTGGCTTCTGTTACGTATTACCTCACGGATCTGTTGGATTAGCTAAGTTTGTTGTTCGAGTTTTGTTTTTATAAATACATGTTATGTGGAGAGCACAATAGTAATTGAGGCTATTTATTTGTTTCGATGTATGTATGTATGTAATAAATAGGTAATATAAAGTTTACTGTTAACTAACTTCATCATAACCTCGTAAGCTTTATTTTAATATTTGAAATTAGTTTAGATATGGAAAAAGGAATTGGTACATTTTTAAACGATTTCTGTAAAAGTAGGAGGTTGTCAATCCAACTGTATTTTTTTATGTTTGTCACCTCAGAACTTTTGACTTTTGATTTGTCCATTTCTGACAATGGTGTCTTTGAGAAAGTCACATAAGTCTTAAGTTTGTATGAAGTATGTGTTTAATAAATTAATTAATTAATGTGCGCGACGAATGAAAGAATATTCTGCTAACCGATGTCAATGATTTTTTTTATTGGAAAGGATATGGGTAGTTACTTCATGGGTAGTTTCATGAAAATTTGGTTAGGTTCTGATTATGGGATCCGGTTGAAATTGAGGAAATTGATTTTTTTTGGTATAAATAATGATTATATACTACTTTAGTATATTCTGTCAAAGCTATTAGTACTAAAATACCACTTTTATCGTTAAATTAAATTATTAAAAAACCCAAAACTCTATATGTATAGTACCCCTGCAAAATTATTAGTGTTGGATATAATTAAGGTTTTCAGCCAAAACAGCAACCGAACCTTAGGCCGTGGTCTCAGTTTCGGCTGAAGCCGAAACCGGTGCCGAAACTTTTTAATATACTGGATGACTGGCAGGTTGATAGACAAATTGAAACAGTCCACAGAGGAGGTAGTTTCTAAGTATTTTTAGCTCACATTGCGTGGTCTCGAGTGCTACATTTACGACATATTGGCCGTATAAAGATTAGTTTTTTCTAAATATCATATTTTGGCAATAAATTGCTCAAGAAATTAAATTTTGCGGCTTCCTTTATCGGCTCTCCGTGTTAGTAATAAGCATTTTTTTAAATAATCATATTTAATATAACATAACCAACCTATGATGTAAAAAAGCCTGTAAATTATCTATCGACCTATTTGTCTATTTAGAATGAAGGTTTTTTTGAATTACGAAAGAAACGTAAAAACTTATGATATATCTTAGGATTTTTTTTTTATTTAAACGAAGTGGTACTTAAATCATTGATTTGTACGTATGGTTTAGTACTATGGTTTAGTAGTCAGATCTATCGCTGATCGCTGCGAAAGTTACTAAGAAGGAAAAAATAATACAAAAATAACCACACTTCTTTTCTTCTTAGCCTACAACTTCACTTTACTCCCACTTGATTTCAATAATTTTATTTTAATAATATAGAATAAAAAATAGTCAAAGAAATTATATGATAAGCTAAGGCTTTTATAGCATGTAATTTGGTCGTATACTTTTCGAGAAAATGTTAAATTAAAATAATTCAACGCTCTGTTTAAGGCCGCACGCCTAGGCTCGAGTCCGGCGGGGGGCGCCCTTGCCGCCGACGACATCTTCTCAAGCAGCCATGTAGTGCTTGCACTTTCTCGGAAATATGAAAGGGGATTGAGCGTATAAATTATTTAATTTGTGTGTTGGCAACAGCAGCATAATGAAAGAATTAGGGTCGCTTGTATAACATAAATATTATGTGTGTACAATATGTGACATACTCGTAAGTGTAAATTGCATGTAATAATGCTGGGATTAATGCTCGGAGGATAAGGATTATGTGTATTATTTTATTACTTCAAAAATTACCAGAGACGCCATACTACTAATACTAAGTTTTGCCACTGTCGATTCTGATTCAGGCGATTCTGGCCGAAATCAAGTGTGAAGACTCCATTCCCGTTAAGCATCTTCCGATACCCACTTTTCGCCGCGTTTTGCCTTGCTACCAGAGCGAAGAATGTGAAAGTGGGAATTGAACTCATAATATAATATAGAAATTATATTGACTCAATAATAGAAGTAACATACATACATTTGAACAAAAAGTTGTATAGTTGTCTTTATCTCTAATATTATAATTTTATTGCACATTTAGCAGATAAAGCTGATTACAAGTAATTTAATTGTATGTTAGAAAAACAAATCTTGGAGCAAAGCAGCTTATTTGAATTAGTGACAACTGTGTCGTCTTAAAAAACACTTCGAGAATACCAAATTCAATAAAATTAATATTCTTAAAAAATATATTATATACACAATAATAAAAATTATATTGTTTATTATTATTTTGAAGTATTTCAACATGGCTACAAAAAAATTCGCCGGTCCATCCCCTTATTTCCTCAAACCTACATACCCTGAAGTGGATTATCTACATACTGAGTAAGTTTCAGAAGCATTGCTTGTAAAAAAATAATATTTTATAAATATTTATGTCAATACAGTAAACGCGGAAAAGTTTTATTTTTTTAATTTATAGTTTAAATAAATTATGTATATAATATAGTTTGTACATATTTTATAATGTTTTTAGGTATGTTAACAATGTAACAACAACTAACAAGGACAAAGTTTCACCAGTAACGGCCGCAATCTTTGGTTTAGGCAGAGCAGGCTCTATACACTTAAGTAGTATAGTCCATAATCCTCGAATCATATTGAAATATATAGTAGATGATAATCATAAAATGTTTAATAATCTTAAAGAGCATTGGAATCTTGGCAATGATGTTATGTTTTTAACTTCGAAACAAAAAGATCTTGTTTTCGACGATAAAAAGTAAGTTCATATTTGGTTTCATAAATTTTTGTTAAATTACCTTCTATAGTTTATGTAAATTTTGAGTTAACACTGTTTCTAAAACTTTTATATAAGTTTTTAATATCTATTTAATTTGGCCCAGGTTTACTCATGTTTTGAAAATATAAAAAACGCAATATAATTAGAACTACAACAATAACAATAAAAAGTAATAACGAACGAATAGCAGATATAATGTGACCGTTGACAAAACATCACGTTTTAATGTAAAATATTCGCAGTACTTGTGTATTATAATTTATTACAGTAATTTATTTTTATAGTATTAAAATGCGTCTTAAGTTTGAGAACAACTCGGCTTTTGGGTGTTTTTACATGTCATGTACTTAAACATTATTATTAAAAATGAAGAAAATAATGTATCATACATTGTTTTCTTCATAATTATTATATTTATAATAATATGTATAGTATATGACCTAAAAGTGGCTATAAATAAGAAAACACTCTTTATTTTTGACTATTGTATTCGTTTCTTTTCACTTCATATTTTACTTAAGCTCGAAAATATAATTATAAAAATAATTTATTTTATCGTTATACACAAATAATAATTCTATTAACGAAAAAGTTCTATTGTCATAAATCCATAGATTTTTTTTAATTAATATAGTAATTTCATTGTTTTTGCTTTTTATCTCATACCTGATTAAATCAAAACAAGACCTAGTGACCCTTAACCTACTGTTGACTATAAAAAAATAGAGGTCATATTGAAGGCTATGGTGCACTTTCAGTGTCTGATTGGAACCGCGATGGGTATAGAGTCGATACTCACATGGTGGAATGATTTTTTTAACTTTTTCACTCTGGTAATATAAAACACGTCGTTGAATTGAGGATGAAAGTGGGGAACGGTTCTCACACTCTTCTTTTTCTATCCTGTTAAGCGGGATAAAAAGCTGTAAAAAATGTAATTATTAATTTATCCTAATAAAACAAATATTTACCATGTGTTTTTAGTGTGAATGTAGTCTTCATTGCGTCACCCACATATACTCACCACGACATTGTTGTTAGTGCCATTGCAAATAAAAAAGACATTTTTTGTGAGAAGCCCATAGCGGAAAGTATTGAAGAAACTAAAAAATGTTATGAAGCAGCTAAAGCTAAAGGCCGCATATTATTTGCTGCATTTAATCGCCGTTTTGATCCAGCTTATAGGGCTTTAAAAGACAAAGTTAGGAAAGGAGAAATTGGACATGCGCAGATATTAAAAGTAACAGCCAGAGATTCACCTTTGCCTTCCATCGATTATTTAAAAACATCAGGTGACATTATAGATAAAATCACTTTATTATATAGTTTTTTGCTTTTCATTTATTTTTTTTAACATTACTTGCGTATAATGAAAAACAGTGTTAAAAAATATATTTTTTTATTATTACCAAAACATTAATGATTTTGTTTTGAATAGGTGGTGTGTTCCACGATTGTCTGGTTCATGATTTTGATATGTCTTGTTGGATATTGGGTGAGTTACCAATTCGCGTTCAAGCATCAGCTTCTGCCCTCATTCCTGAAGTGAAAGCTATTGATGATTTCGATACCATCGCCTTTCTTCTCACTTTTCCTTCTGGAGCGATTGTTATTGGTGACAACAGTCGTTACAGTGCTTACGGATACGACCAAAGATTAGAAGTATTTGGAAATAAAGGTTATACTTCAATTTTTTTTAATAGTACATAAATAGATTTTAAATAAATTGACAAAATAATATGAAATATTAAAAACTATAACGTAGTTTAATATTAACAAATATATTTAGGCCCGTATTGATAAGCCGCTCTCAAATATGAGATTAATCTTGAGAGCGACTAATATGCGGGCCTTTTTTTTGTATCCTTACATAATATGTTACTTAAATTTTCAAAATAGTATTTATATTGGTTTCAGGAATGATCAAAATAGAAAATGAAAGACCAGCTCATTCTATTGAAACATTTATAGAACATAATGGAGTTAAGCTGAATCCTATTTATTATTCGTTTCCATCTCGCTTCAAGGTTGCCTATCAACGCGAACTGGAGCATTTTCTGGACGTTGTACAATGTAAGAAACTTAATAACAGTTAAGATGAACCTGTTATTTAAAAAAAACCTTGCAAGATAACTATGTTAACGTTATTGCTTAAAAAAATTAACATTAAATTCAAAAAGTTGAGTCAATGTAGATTTTTTAAAATTAGTTTAATTAAATTACATTTTAAATTATTTTTAAGTTTAAATATTTTAAAATTTTAACCTCAACTTCCCAACTCAACGCTCTTATACACGCTTGCGTCGCCGAGCCACGACTGGCCTCTTCTCCATAATTGGAGAAGAGGCCAGTCGTGGCTCGGGAACGGGGACTTATAAAATATAAAATCGCCACATTATAATTATTTGTATGTATAATTTTACCATTTTACTTTAGATGGGGTGCCCCAAGATGTAACTAGTTGGCAGACGCTGGCGGTAAGCAAGATTGCAACTGCAGCTGAAGAAAGTGCCCGTACAGGGAGAAGTGTCAATATCGACTGGAGTGCACATGAAATTCCTTCTCCCTATTCGTAATTTAGGATTTTCTGACTAGTTACAATAAAGTTAATGCCCAAAATGTGTCTTATTCTTTATGTGTATAATTATTTATTAAACAAAGTGGGTTTTTTTTACCAAAAAAATATTTTATATTGTCTGTGTCTTTAATGTAAACACGACGGTTGTGGGTTCGATTCTTAATTAAATATTAATATTTCATATTTTAATTTCTTCGCTTCGGTAAACGAGTAAAGCGCCGCGTTCAGCGCCGCAGACTCGCAAACTAACTCAACACGATGCTTCAAGACGTATGTGGAAGGCTGTGAAAAAGGAATACAGTGTGTTAACGGGAAGTCCTTTATCTCAAGAGATTTAACACTAGGTTCCAAGATTCCTTGTGCCTACCCTGTTATGTGCGGAATACAGCGTGAAGCTAAAAAGACAAAAAAAATATTTCAATATAAAATATTGTTTATTGTTACTTTTTCCTTTCGTCAATACAAGCTTGTTGAAGATAACAATTTTTCTTAAGAATTCCAGTCCAGGTAAGAATTTTTTTACGGGTCCTCATATACGGACGAAATTAAACATGAATACTTGCTTTTACCTCTGACGTGGAACATTCCGCTCCAATACATTCACTTTGAACACAAGGGAAACTTCAGGAGGATAATCGGGTTTAGCAACATATATCTACTCTGGCGGCTGCCGCAACGAGATAAATGATGAAGTCGTATTATTTTATATCATAATTACCGGTAACATTCCTTATACGGTATTAGAAATAAATTAAATATTAGGAAATCAAATATTTGTCACATTAGTTTAGAAATAATTTTTCATATTTTTTTCTATTTTAATAAGAAATCTTTTATAATTATTGAAATTGAAAAATATTATTGAAAGTTTCATTGATTTAGACGATCCAATAAATATAGTATAATAGATGAACTTATTGTAATGACAAATATACGATTATAAGTAATATGCAACAGGATGGCTGTCGCGTTATCTAGCTCTATTTATCAATCAATAGAGCGTTGCGCGTTATCAGTCAACCTCATCCTATACCACCTACTATTCGATAATTGAACATGTGCAACGTTAATGAAATTTTCTCCGCACGAGGCATGTTGTAATATACGACAATATTTCTATATGATATATTAAAATTAATAATTTAATTTATTTATTACAGTATAAGATTTAGGGATTTAGGGTAGAATGTCACGAAAGCAAACATATACAATCACTGGAAGCAAAAAAAAAACAATTTATCCAATCCAGACAATGTTTTCTAATGATACCGTCGGAAGATATGATTCTATAAACCTGTAAAATCGTATCAGATTGTGAGGCTGCGATCGCTATCATTGTGCGGTCACAATAACACATGATGGAAACTTTTTACATTCTATATATGTAACTCCTGATTTTCTTTTGAAGTGTTCGTTCGATATCTTCACCTCGAGTCAGATTTGTCTTCTATAGAAAGAATTATTGTGTTATTTGTCTATTTTTTTATATAATAAAAAAGTACACAGTATATTTATAGATTTACAAAATATCAGCTTGTTGCTTGTGTCACGAAAGTGAATACTTTTAAGAAAAAAATTCATTAGGCGCATGATTTGACAAGACCATCGTGATCCGGCAGTCTCTATTCATGAAAAACAAATTAACTTCTTACTCTTCATTTGGCAAAGCAATTTATAAGATGAATATTTTAAAATAAATTTAAATTTTGTTTACAGTGTACCTAAAATTTATTGCATCTGAGTCAGGTAGGAGTAAGGTAGGTGGGTAAGAGGAGTGCACTCCAAGTACTTCGTGTCCAACAAGAAAGTAGGTAAAATATAGAAATATAAAGAATATAAAAAGACACACACACACAAGACAATATTAATTATTAATATTGTCTTGTGTGTGTGTCTTTTAATTAAAAAATAAGAGTTTCAAAATTTTTATGTACGTACATACAATCTCTACGTATATGTAAAACGAATATTTATTTAAGAACTTATATTTAATATACGCTATTATATAGCTTCATGCTGTGTCCCACATATATAAGGGTAGGCAGATCGAATCGGGGTACATTTCCGTCCCCGCTTTCCACTATCCTAGTGGAACTCAACGCTATTCGATGCCTGGTTAACAGAGCAAGCAAATACAAGTATTAAATTTCCTCGAGTGGGAGGTTTTTGGTATTCCTTACTTGGTAAATTTTTTAAATCATATTTTTATAATTATTACAGATTTACATCACAAAATGCCTTCCAACGCCATGAACTCCTCAATTGAGTTGAATTAAATGAAAGCTAAAACCAAAATACCATAGTAATAATTCTGGACAGCGTATTTATTTTCAATAGGGTTTTCATTTTGCACGGCCGGCTAGCATTAAAAGGTTAATCGTTCACATAAAACATGGTACAATAAAGAACGTTTCACCATTCATGAGGCACACCGAGTCAGACATCTCGCGTTATTATAGTCATAAAGTTCGCCCTTTCCTTGCATAATGACATGACGAATTGCGTTCGCGATATTTTTGTGCTTCTTTCTTTATACGATGATGTCGTTACGCATCAGTTATCATATTTATTAAATGGAAGCGGAAACGATGTAAAGGCCAGTTGTGGCGCAGGGGCGTAAGCGTTGGACTGTTGTGGGTTGAAACGCGACAGGTTGTGGGTTGAACTCCTACTCGAGGAAATTAAATATTAAATATTTTTATTTCTTCGCTCTGGCGTCGAGGCAAAACGCGGTGTTTAGTTCTGCTATTCTACACGTAATGCCTAAAGAATTCGGTGTAAAGTGGGGAACGGAGTGTCTTAGCACTAAGTATCCTTTACCTACCCTGTTACATACGGGATTACAGTGTAAAGCTGAAAGAATTAAAAAAATACTTTCTCAGAGAGCTTTTGAAAATGAAAACACATAGGTTAATGCAAATTAAACTAAACTATGTTGTTTATATTGTTTTGTTGTATTATTACTTATCCACAAAGTTTTTTGTTTTAGCTTAGTGCGTGAATTTTAAATTTAAAAAAGTGGTGAGAAAATTTAAAACAAATTTGGCCGTACAGATAATGGAAAGCCCGAGTTTCGTGTAATAGAGAACGTGTGGTTGGCATGCTAGGGTGAAAAAGTATAAAAGTTGTTATGCATTCGAAATAAATTTGGGATATTGTAAGGAACGACTTCATATGATCAGTTTAAAAAAAATAACTTGTACGGAAAACAATTTGAATGGAAAATTTAATTTTAAGTATTAGGAAGATGAAGCAAACGATTTACATACGCTGGAATTTGCAATAGAGTTATGAAAATGGCAACCTCTCTAAAACTTTTACTTCTACTTAATTCAGATTCATAATTTTAGTCTCACTTCAACTTAAATGCAAGTTGAGAGCTTTAAATACTCGGTAAGCATTTCTTTTGAATTTACTTTTGAAAATGCATTATGACCAAATTTTTTTTACTCTTACAAACATATAGGTTAGGGAATATCTAGGCTTATAACTAATATTTTCTTATCTTTATAATACAAAGAAATCCTACGCTTTCGGTGAAACTTTCCATTATCGATAAATATTATTATGAATGTATGTATCAAATACGTACGTATTTGATACAAATTTTAACAATGAGATCATGGGTAAATGATCTCATTGTTAAAATTTGTAAATGATTATGGAGTAAGTCTTCAATAATTTCATAAAAATAAACGAGCAAATCTTCTCGTCATTGGAGTGGGAGCAGTTCGTGCTTGGAATAAATTTCTTCAAAGGGATCGTTTTCAATTTCATGGCTCAATCTTCGGGATCTCTGTGAGAATATGTAAAAGGACATTTGTCGGTGTCAACACAATGTAATGAGCCCGTTCCGCATTAGCTACGTGCCTGTGGACAAAATATTAAAATTATTTTGATAACTTACAAGCTTCATACAGATAAACTTTACACAAGAAACGTGCCTCGTACAATGTAGTAGACTGCCTTTTGATAAATAAAATAAACGAAAGTGTCTTTTACTTTTCAAACTAATGTCAATACGTTTATTCAATGTTATATCTAAACTTTAATAAATATATCTAATAAAATTAGACTTGTTACAGAAATAATTTCAAAATGTATTATTTTGAAATTTTGACGTTTTTAAAACGAACGGTAAGTTAATTTTCAAATATTTTTAGAGTTCTGTACCTCAAAAGGAAAAAAACGGAACCCTTATTCGTTCTGTTTGTTGTGGAGATACCAAGTGGAAAAAATATTAAATAAAAATCAGGTCCTTATAGAACAGAAAAAAAGTTACTTAGTTAGTTAGTTATTTAGTTAGTTAGTTAGTTAGCTAGTTAGCTAGTTAGCTAGTTAGCTAGTTAGCTAGTTAGCTAGTTAGTTAGTTAGTTAGTAGTGCAATAGGCTATATAACATTATGGTGTGGTGTCTTAGTTAGCCTTAAAAAACAAAATAACAATGATAATGAACGCAAAAATATAGTAAAACATATGTCAGTAACATTTTTTATGAAGAAATGCTTTGTCTATAGCATATAATTTGGACGTATACGGCCGCAACCATAGACACGAGTCCAGCGGGGGGCGCCCTTGCCGATTTCGTCCTCGAAAGCAGCTATGTTAGTGCTTGCACTTTCTCAAAATAATTTGATGCATAAATTATATAAATTATTTAATTTATATTGATTATGTTATGTAATATAATAAAACAATTAATTACATGTGGTATGCGAGCGAAGCCACGAATGGCCCGCTAGTATAATAATATATTCTCCCGACTGGGATTCGAACCTACCTTGACCGTAAGTCACACAGTTGTGCTCCTGCGCTACGATACCTTTTTTTAAATTATAAAAAAATATATATAAAACATAAAATATACAAATAATTAAAAGTTTGAAAAAAATTTATAACCTTACCTTGTAATATCGTTGCTTTAATAAAATCTTGTTATTTTTCCGGTAAAGGCTTTGGTATAGGTCGGTGTGTTTTAATTATACGTAGGGCTTTATCTTAATGAGCCCGGTGATTTACTTTTTAATAAGAGACAAAATACGTTACTTTTGATTAAGAAAGATTTTTGAAAGAAAATTATACATACGCACACATATATACTTACATAACTTTATAAAAATCTATATTTTTTTTGTATTTTTAATGAATATAATTAATATATTTTAATATTTAAAAATAAGCAGCATAGTTTCCGTCCTACATTTTGTGAAAGACATTTCACTGGTTGTTATGATAAGCCAAATTGAGAAAGATTTGTCTACCAACGCGAGTCAGTCGCAGTTTTGAGATCTTAATTACTGCCAGGGGCAGAATGCAATATGAATGGTTACTTCACTAGTTAAGCCTTTAGAAATAATACGATTTTAATTGACGTCTTCATTAATATAGTAAATATTATACATAACTGCTAATTATATTATTTACTATATATTTCCCTAAATTATATTTTAATTTTTCAAAAATGTGTATACACTTTAAAGGTTTTTTTTTCAGCCTGACGCTATATTCCAATAGCAAGGAAGGGAAAAGGAGCCTGTTGTTAAGACATGGTCTCCCCTCTATGCCGAATTCTGAAGGTATTGCGTGTTAAGTGGCGGAATCCAACGCCGCGCTTCACCTCGACACCAAAACAAATAAGGGCAAATATAAAATATTTCATTTCCTAGCGTGGGATTCGAACCCACAATTGGTCGCGTTTAAATTCACACGCTTGTATCCCTGGGCTACGACTGGCCTCACAAAACAATAAAGTAAATTATATGTTAATTATTCATAGCATTTATAAGACAGTAAACATTATAGTTACAAAATATCAAAAGCTTATGAAATGATTATGTTGTTGATTTAAAATATTAACGAGTTCTGGGAGCAGAGGCGGTATCTTGAGACCCACCTCTGTTCAATCCCAGCTTACTTTGTTATTATTCGTGCTTTATGTTTATACATATAACAAAATCGTAACCGATGGCTGGACATGGCAGATTTATGAGAAAAATATCATTGAGGCATTCATAAATATGTAATACTCTAAGCAGTGATTTTTTTTCATTTCTGTCTGTTATAGTGCGTTTAGCAAATCAAATAATATTAAAATAAATTCAGTAGTAGCTTAGCCACTACTTAATTTTGGCTAACTTTCCATTAACATTTAATGTTTATTTAATTCCAATCAATTTAAAATTCAAATAGTCTATTCGAAAGCTTATATTTTATAGTAAATAAATAATAAATAATGATGTGAGGCCAGTTGTGGTGCTAGATAGTTGATTGTTGGAAATGAAATATTTTCATTACTTCACTCGGGTGCCAAGTCACCTCATTCAACATACAATGCTTCCAGAAGAAGCAGCAGTGGAAAGAGGAGTGTGAAGTGTCTTAACATTACGCTCTCTTTACAAAATGTAATTCAGCGTGAGGCTGAGAAAAAAAATCACGTAGTTCAAGCGGGTGAACGTCGCTGCGAGCGGCTCGCTAATAGTAAATAACTACAGCATATTTATTTATTACATTATTAATTTAAGTATCCAAAAAAAAAACAATATTTAAGGGGTATTTAAATTTATGATTCGAAATGTGCCAATCTTCTTCCCTTTGACAGTATTGCAGTTCCGGTTATTGTGAATTGTTTCAGCTGAACATACTGCCATTGGAGTAATAACGTTTGTTCAAGAAATTCAAACGTGAAACTATTGCTTGAGAGGAGTGCGGTGTGGCGCACTCGTAAACGTCGACTACATTATTGTGCTGAGTAACTTATCAAAATATTTGCATAAATACTATGTCGTTATTTCAGCAAAAAATCCGTAGTAATTGTTAATTGCAACCTTTTTGTTAAATTTTGATTTTATTTTATTGATATTAAAATAATAATAATTGAAAACTTTATTTATTGTAACAAAAAATGTATTATGCTTAAATACGTAACTCAATAAAACTACTTTCATTTCACCTTTCTTTCACATGTATGAATTTTGCTAAAAATGTGGTTTATTTTTTTTTTGTCCTTTTTTTAAGACGTCTAAATTGTGGCACCAGAACCATACGCCACGTGCCGTCTTATATGATGGGAGAGTTTTATATCTTTTCCATTATAATGAATAATCTTCCGAATTGTATGCAAGGCCGTGGCGGAGCAGTGGTACAAGTATGTGACTGTAAACGTGTTGTTGTGGTTTTAAGTCCCACTCGTGGAAATTTAATATTTTGATATTCCTTGATTTGGTAACTAGGCAAAGTGCGACGTTAAGTTCCGTCACTCAACACGCAATGCCTCGAATGGGGTACTAACCGTAGGTTCTCCCTCCCTACCACAATCGTATTGATTGTTAAATGTACCCCAAAATGCGCACGCGCAAATTTGATATTTTATACTGTTTGAGAGCAAAATAGATAACGAGACATTAACATGAAAAAAGAAGCTTAATATATTTGTGTATATGTATGAATTAATATTTTAACTTTAATGTTTATGCAATAGGTTAAATGGTTTAAGGATATAATGAAGGTCGTGGGAACGGGAATCAGAAATGAAATAAGCTTTGAGGAATGAATGTCACAGTGAAAAGGCCGTTGTTGATGAAGTCGTGTTCGACACAGTGGCAGGGGAGGGGTGAGATTGCGACCCTTTTGATTACACAATGTTGGCTTTCATCCCTTGTGCAAGTCGCGCTCCGGAAATCTTTTGTGATTCGGCTTCGGTTATTGTGGTACGGAATACTAATATGAGGTATCTACCCATAGGTGACGCTGATGAAATATTTGACGAACGAAAACCGCGAACCGCGTGTGACATCCAGCGCTATAATAAACTCGGTTAACCAAGTATCGATTATTCTGTAGATATGGTTGCATTTGTCATATACTACTTCTACATTATTATCAAAACTATTAAAACTTAATTTATACAGCTTAAGTTTGTCTCTAACCTCAAGTCTACCTAAAATAGTCAGTAGAACGTACCTAAATTAAATTTCCGTCGCACGACGACGCTATAGCACCGAGAGAGACTGTAGAGAATACAACAAACATACTGGTATTGCTCGAGTTTAGTCTAAACAAATAAATAAATTTGGAGTTTGTATGTAATTACGAAATGAATACCATTTATTATTTGTTTCGTGAAATCAGGCAAAAAGTATTATTGAGAAGTTTTCAAAATCATAAAAGTTTTTCATTTATGCTCGTTTCTCTTATGTTGAGGACATTTTAAAAGTTCTCTCCAAGTCACGCAGCGGATTATTCGAAATGATATTTTAATGTTATAAGTAGTATTTAAAATAATATTTTAAGTTTTTAATAACTATGGGTACTGCTTCTCATCTTATATGCTAAAACATTTTTTGTAATCATATCCATTACCGGTGTGGCAATTACAAGCATATTACAGATAAGTTACGTTATTTAAAAAACGAAAAACATAAAATTATATAAATACGGCTCAAACTTTCGAACATCCTTAAGAGGCAGCATTAATAAAAAGACTTCCTATCCGAAAAGGATTTGTATCAGTATGTCAGTGAATCTTTCGGAGTGTGTTTCACTTCTGATAAGACTACGTAAGGCATAAAAATAAAAGTTCACATCGAAGGAATAGGGAAAATGTCGAGGAATAATATTTGAGATTCTCGTTTTATTTGACTGCAGACCCTCTGCGAATGGAGACAGAGATTTCCCGGGATGGCCCTATCAAACATTTATGGAGTACCTACATAAAAGGACAACACTTAAGAACAGTTTCAATAAGTGTTCAAAGTAACACGACCGGGAAAAATTCAAACGAGAAACTTAGATGGCCCGATTACTCCCAAACTACTGGTATCAATTCGACATTAGGTTGCTTATTTTAAGGACAAATACGTTACAAATTTTTAAGTTGAAAATATATTTGTTTCTTCATTTTTATATATAAAATAAAAATAAATCAACTTCACTCTGTATCCCGCACATAGCAGGATATCTATATATATAGTTAGTAGTTTTATATATGGATATCTATATATATAATTAGTACTTTTCAAGTTATTGCTTAATGAAAAATAAAGCAATAACTTGAAAAGTAATATGTAATTTAAATGTAGATTAAGTTTTACTAAGAATTACAAACAAGTTGTGTGAAGAATTGAATTGTGAGTCTTGTAAGTAAAAAATTACAAACTATATGAAAAATAACATAAATATGTACATACTATACAAAAGCTTTGAATCATACAACACAAAAATCGTATAAAACATTTTCAATATTTAATGCTCACGTAAAATACTTACTTTTTTCGTCTTTGTCACTTCGTTCATAGAATATTTATCGTTTGTATAGAAGATCACAAAGAAATTCCATTTTGGGGCAAACGCGCAAATAGTTCGACGTTCGAATTTCCCCTGTGTAAATGTTATTACAGGTGTGTTGCAGGTGAAACATTCCATATTACCGCTTACCACCCGCGCTGGGGTCCGCGGCTTACCTTACCTACGTATGCATCTATATTATGTTTAACAGATAATAATTGTTACGACGAGACTGTTTAGTTGTACAATTTACAATATTGAATGACGGTTTTATTTTTAAAGTATTTTTTACAGCTTAGTGAAACATAGTGTTAAGTTGCTCCGTTCTCCACTTTCCGCCGAATTCTGGAGGCATTGCGTGCTGAGTGGCGGAACTCAACGCCGCGCTTTGCCCCGACACCAAAACTAAGAAAAAGAAATATACATTTAAATAAATATTTCATTTCGTCGAGTGGGGATCAAACCCACAACCAGTCGATTTTACAGTCACACTTTGTGCCCCTGCGCCACGACTGGCCTCTAAAGTAATTATTAATTTTATATAAGTAATTACTTAAATATTATTTTTAAAGGTTAGTTTTAACATATACACGTAATACATTCCTTAATTTATCTATTTAGATTAGGAAAACATACTAAGCGCTTATGGTAAAAATCAACGATAAAAATTTATGCTTTTTTGTGGCTGTATATAATGTATAAAGCAAGTTCAGTTTCTTTAGGCCTGGTTGGGGTGAAGAATTCGGTGGAGCGGAGAACGGAGTACACTACTCCGGGATACAATGTGAAGCTGGTTTAATTTTAAGTTTACTAAATTAAATTAAATTAAATAAGCTTCATGCTATATCCCGCACACAGCAGGGTAGGCAGAGGGAACCTACTGTAAGACACTCCGTTCCCCACTTTCTGCCGAATTTTGGAGGCATTGCGTGTTGAGTGGCAGAGCTCAACGCCGCGCTTTGCCTCGACACCAGAGCGAAGAAATGGAAATATAAATTTAAGTTAATATTCCATCTCTTCGAGTGGGGATCGAATTCACAACCAGTCGGTTTTACAGTCACACTTTGTGCCTTACAGTCACACTTTTAAATTGTAAGTTTACTTTGGGGGGTAAATAAAGATCTCTCTATTAGTTAGTACAGTTAGGTACAGTTATTTAGTAAGAACATGTGATATAAATTAAATTGAACAATTACTAAAATAAAATAATTGGACGTTTCGTTTATCTTTGTCATTTGAGTCACCTGTAGCGATATTTTACAACACAAAAATTTTGTACATTAAGAATAATGAAGAAACTTTTCTAAGAAAGATGGACAGGTTAAAAAAATGAAGCAGAAAGTTTATTTTGATTGACATATTTCATAACTGTATGTATTAGCCGAATAATGCTTGTAGGTGTTTTGTGTAAGTAATAATTTAAAAATTATTATTATGTATAATTTTCATAGGTTGGAAAGTGGGGAGAGGAGTGTCTTAACACTAGGTTTCCTCTGCCTAGGGTAGGCTTTGTGCGGGATACACCGTGAAGCTGACTTATAATTTTTTTTAATAATACTTAAAACTCAAGCATATCATAACACAAAGTTAAAATAACAGTTACAAAAATGTAAAACATACTGCGGACATTTTATGAATGTCCAAAATCACGACTTAAAATGTTTGTTCTATATTTTTCTATATCATCTCATAGTATTTACTATTACTACAAAAAATATTACTGAAAACTATATATCCTCACTTACATTTATATATAATATTTTATAATTGCAACAGAAAAAAATTAAAATATATAGAACAAAAGTTATCAATTAAATTCTAATGAGGGCCAACGTCAGCGGAAACAACACATTGAAATATCCAAGAGACGCGTGTCAAACATACATAACACAGAGATAACAAGAAAAAGTAACGCGTGTGTCGTTTTCTCTTCATTCACGAGTCGAGCTGCGGGATTATCACGCTCAGCCGTGATTGTGATTAAGCGGCAGGTGAGAAAAAGTCGAGGGAGCGAAATTAAAATTATATTTTGCACGCTCTCATTATGTTTCCGCAAAATGTTGTAAGATAAGGCGGGAATTTTTGCGACTTCGAAATAAGAGTAGCATAATATATCATTTTTTTTTAAGCTGGCAACATTAATTACTTTCTGTAAACATGTGCTGTGGAAAATATTTGTAAATATTCCACTAGATATAGTTTTCAGTTGGAATGTTAAATATAAACAAGTAGTATAATCGGTTTTGTTTTATAATATGTTATCTCTAATTATTTATAGCGGGTTAAGAGAGTATCGTGTTATGTTTAATTACAAATTACCTTCTTGATAAATTAATATTCAATGGGTAAATAATTATATAATTATTTGTAATCTGCCACGATAATTGTACTTATAGAAAATTGTAGTCAGGTGTCTCTAATAGACGTATTTGTCATCCGCCTACCCTCGCAATGTTTCCATTTGTCATACTGGTATTTACATTTTCATACATTACTGTATTTGAATTATGCTCATATTTGACTCGTTTTAATTAAAATATAGTGGGTTTTTATTAAAGCGGTGAATATAGTGAGCCTGTTGTAAATTGAGAGAAGACAGAAACGCCCCTTGTAGTTACGTATGTTTTCAAATTTATACAAACATATATCTATGAAACTTAATTTATATATTAAGAAACTTATTTCGTGTTGAGAGGCGGAACTCAACTCTACACTTTTTCTCGTTGCCAAAGCGTAGAAATTAAATAATTCATTTCTCCTACTTATATGAGTGGGACTCCAATCCATAACTTGCTCACATACACATACACACACACTCACACATCCACATACTGCTGCGCTACGAAAGTTTTTGACTAAGTACTCTAAATAATAATAATATGGTGCCATTGTCATTAGTATATTATCTATTGTAGAAAGTTGAGACGTGTCTGATTAGTTTTGTTTATATATGGCAATAGTTATGAGTTCAATTTCTACTTGAGGCAATATTTTGTTTATTTCCCTCGCTCTGGTAATGAGGCAGAGCGCGACGTTGAGTTCAGCCACTAGCTAGAAGATTTGGAACAAGGTGGGGAAAGAAATTATCCTAATGAGAACGGAGTATCTTACATTAGGTTCCCAGGTTCCATTTGTCTACCTCACAACGTCAAGTAGTATATATATATACATATACCTAAATATATATTAAACATACGAGTGGACCTTATTGGAATGGAATTCCTTTACGACTCTTAAAAGGAAAACAACAACGCGGGTATCACCTGAAATAGTGAGGGTCGTTTGGTTGGAAGTTTTTGCGATGCGGTGACGGTGGGTCACATAACGAGCACCTGTGTCCTCATCTACATAATATGGATAAGTCGCTGAACTTAACTTTGCTGGATACTTTTTGAAATATGCTGTGGAATTCGTCAGTTTAGTTAAACGCAGACACTATCTGCATATTTCATTGGAAAGTAATACTTATTATCATTTTTATTTATTAATTTCTTCCTGTGAGGCCAGTCGTGGCGCAGTGGTACAAAGTGTGACTGTAAAACCGACTGGTTGTGGGTTTGATCCCCACTCGAGGAGATGATTATTTACTTAAATTTATATTTTCATTTCTTCGCTCTGGTGTCGAGGCAAAGCGCGGCGTTGAGTTTTGCCACTCAACACGCAATGCCTCCAAAATTCGGCAGAAAGTGGGGAACGAAGTGTCTTAACACTAGGTTCCCTCTGCCTACCCTGCTGTGTGCGGGATATAGCGTGAAGCTAATTTAATTTTATTTATTTTTAATTTCCTGTATTCCGCTTGTAGCAGGGTAGGCAAAGTCATTTTAGTATAAACACATTCCGTTCCTCCCTTTCCGCCAAATTTAAGACATATTGCGTGATGAGTGGCGGAGCTCCAAGCCGGGCTATGCCTCAACACGATAGCGAAGAAATTTAAACATTAAATATTTAATTTCTTCGAGTGAGAATCGAACCCACAACCTATCTGAATTACAGTCACACGCTTGTGCCCTTGCGCCTCAAATGGACTCATTTTATTATCATTATTCGTTAATATAAAATTGCGCAACTCAAAAGTAATTTTTAAAAGAAAATGGTTTTACATTGTGATCAAACTAGCAAATTCACACACACATTCACATAAAGCTGTGCCTGGAGAGCAATAAAAGTTTAACGCGCACAGCGATACGTAATATAATAAACGTATAGAGAGAATGATGTGAATACATGAATTCATAACTAAAACACTACACTACACAAATGATTTTGTTAAGATCCTTATACTGTTTTTAGTTTCACGCTGTATCCCGCACACAGCAGGGTGGGCAGAGGGAACCTAGTGTTTAGACAACCCGTTCCTCATTTTCCGTCAACTTCTGGAAGTCAACGCTACGTTTTATCTTGAAATCAGAGCGAAGAAATGATAATATTAAATATATAATTTCCTCGAGTGGTAACACAACCCACAACCTGACGCATTTGTCACAAACTTTTGCCCCTACGCCATAACTGGTCTGTACCTTATCCGATCCTTACCTTATCTTATCTCAACATACGAACCGATATACATATTCTTTACAAATATTTATATAACGTTATGTTATTTTTATTAAATACAATCGTCGTGAAGGAAAATAAAAGCTTTGACAAATACGAATCAAAATTCGTGCAAATATTTGGGAGTTGATTGCCTTTGTTTATAGAGCCGTTACTAAAAAAGTTTACTGTAACAAATGTTCACAGCTTTTTTATCTATGGGACAGAAAATGTATATAAATAAAATCTTTATCGTTTACTTATATATTTTATCGTATAACATTGATTCAAAAATACTTTTTGGTTACACGTTATAGGAGTAAAATTATGGTAACAGCAATAAATAATGTTTTTTTTTTAGTTTAACGTTATTACGTATTCAGCACATAGCGGTGTAAGAAGAGGGAACCTAGTGTTCAGAAACTCCGTTACCAACTTCCCACCGAACTTTGCGGTGCCGCATTCATGATCAAATATGAACACAAACATACTTCACAGCTATAAATAATTATCATTTAATCTTTATTTTATTACCAATTAAAAGCTCAGTAGTGATTCCTAATGTTTTTTTCTCGTTGTAAATGATTTTAAAAAGGCCGTTGTGGTTTGTAATTAGGGTGGTTGTTGAACGGTCGTTGGTAGTAATTACTGGGTAGCAAGTCGCGGTCGCGCCGCTGACGTTACGCGACTAACCGCTAAGATTGATTACGCACCCGATGTAGCAGCAACGAATGAGAAAATGTGAATTAAAAAATGTTCCAATGTGTGTGAATAGATACGTTTTTATTGTTTTTTTTTTAATTATTCGACATATATATATCTATATTGCTACGACTAAACTATACTTTTATGCATAAGCTTAAACAGAAAGTAAATTGTGGAGTTTAATAAATTAAAATAATTAGTGAAATTCTTGATATTAAATTATGTATTTGCTATTTAAAATACTATATTTTTTGGATTCGGTTCTAGCTTGGGTATTTTTAGAATTTTTTTTGGTTTTGTTCGGTATATTTAGTATTGTCTTTTAATATTACTTTTTTCTTGGATGGCACGGACTTCAAAAATAACAGATTTTAAATAGTAAATAGATATGGAAAAAGTCGGCTAAAAAGTTAAAAATAACTTTATATGAGACTTTTAAAGTATTTTTAGCAGTACTATGTGTAGGTATATGTAAGAAAATATAAGTTTTAGACACCGTTGGGGAATTGCTGTCAACTATAAAAATAAAATGACCTTATTGCAATTAATAAGTATATTATTATTTATATTTTTTTTGTACTATTCTTAATAAGTAAATATTTGCTCAAAAATCTTATCTAAAATATAAATTGATATGTGCGCTGCTGTGCAAAATTTTTAAATATATTTTTTACTTATACATATGCTAATTTAAACTTTTAACTCACCAATATGACATTTTTGTTTATATATTTTATAAACAAATATACTTGGAATGTATTCTTTAAATTTTGATAAGGTGACATCAGTGTAATATTTCATTTATTAGGTAAATAAGTACATATTATTATAGTTAAGTATGTATTTAAAACTTTGAAGAATGAACATACAAAATAATTATTTTATTATTAAATCTTACGGTGTCATCATTATTTTAACTAGTTTAACTAGTTTTTTTTGGTCTATCTTATATATGAGGGGTTTCCAACCTTTGATCAAGGACCACTTTTATATCATTCTTGGTAGCAGGGACCACTATACACGTAGGTATAATAAAAATTGACTGTGATAATTTTAAACAGAAACTTGGCCTCATCCTCCTCACTGGTTGGAAACCACTGATCTATATATTAAATGTTGTGTGCAGTAATGAAATGTACTGATATATACATATGATCTTTATGCAAAGTACAGTATTGTCAGTGTGGCCAGCCGTTCGTGTGACTGTAAACGCGATAGGTTGTGGGTTCAGTTTCCACTCGGGGAAATGAAATATTTTCAGTTTTTCGCTCTGGTGTCGAGACAAAAGCGCGGCGTTAAGTTCCGAAAGTGGAGAACGACGACTTTATGACTAGGCCCCCTCTGGCTAGCATGATACTGAAAAAAAAAGAAAAAAGTACATTGTTATAATAGAATATGACAATATCTACAAAAAAAGTATTGATTAGTTATTGATAGCAACGTATAATATTTTTTTTATACAAATACTACTTAAACATTGGAGACCACAGTGATAAAGTATAAAATAGTATTAGCATAAAACATGTGAGTTCACAGTATGCAAAGTTTAATTAAAGTAGTCATTGGTTTTGTCACAATATAATAATGTATACATTATTTATTGGCTACGGTACAACATGTATATTCCATTTAAACTAGCAGTCGTGGATAACATCTTGATAACTGCAATCAACTTCATTCCATAAACTCAATTACCAAACCGGATGTAGTAGTTACTTACTAGTACACAATTGCAGTAGCTCCTTCTAGCCCTTAGTTTCGGTCAATATTTTGAAAAAAGTAAATAATTCTTTGATATATGCTATATTTTTTAAGTATGTACTTAATTTGTATGAAATGTTTCATAAAAGATAGTTTAAATATTTAAATTTACAAATTGTCTATGAGAACGTATTTAAAAAACAAAACTTAAGAAGTGATATCATCGGCATAGCTCTAAATCGTCGTTCTGCATTGAACATATTGCATCTGGTGCCGCCAAAAACAGCTTCCCCGAAGCGCAGGCACACAATTGGTACACTTTCGTCCCTCTTGTATATTTTTGTGGGCTTTCTGTCGCCACTGCTTCCTTTAGATTATGAAGGATGATATTGGGGGCGTCAATTTTTATCTGCAAATATATAAAAAACACGGATGGAAGGACATTAAGTAAATTAAATTTAATGTATATTTTAAGCAGTATAGAGGCCAGTCGTGGCGCAGTGGCACAAAGTGTGACTGTAAAACCGACTGGTTGTGGGTTCGATCCCCACTCGAAGAGATGGAATATTTACTTAAATTTATATTTCCATTTCTTCGCTCTGGTGTCGAGGCAAAGCGCGGCATTGAGCTCTGCCACTCAACACGCAATGTCTCCAAAATTCGGCAGAAAGTGGGGAACGGAGTGTCTTACACTAGGTTCCCTCTGCCTACCCTGCTGTGTGCGGGATATAGCGTGAAGCTAATTTAATTTTTAATTTTTTTAATTTAAGTAGTATAAACGTTAGTTATAAGTAGTATAAACTTACCCCTCCAACAATAGAATTTAGCTTAATGTTGCTATGCGATGTAACGTCAATGCTGCCCGCTCTACTTTCCAAAAATATAGATTGTGGTGCCCTCAAATCTAATCGTCTTGTCAGAGATTCTAATCTGAAAATGTTATATTTATATATAGATCATTTTACATAAAGAGTAAGTTAGTACATAATTATATACATAAAATATATGTACGTCTATAAAGTAATCAAAAATAAAATTTAATTAAATCAGCTTCACGTTGTATTCCGTACATAGCAGGGTAGGCAAAGTAAACCTAGTGTTAAGACACTCTATTTCCCACTGACCGCCTAATTTTGGTGGCATTGCGTGTTGAGTGGTGGAACTCTACACCGCGCTGTGCCTCGACACCAGAGTGAAGAAATGAATATATAAATTTAAATATATATTTAATTTTCTCGAGTAGGTATCGAACATTTAGTGCCCCTGTGCCACGAGTGGTATCAAAAATATAAATATATATTTTTGAGGCCACTCGTGGCGCAGGGGCAGGGGTAGGGGTCGTATCGTATGAAAAATAATAATGATATTATAGATAAAAATGTATAATAAATTACTGTAAGTCAGAGCCAGGAGGTGCGCGTACAACCGGTGTTTGGATAGAACTTTTTACGTTTAGGCCTCCTACGCCGTCCACCGCCAAGGCTTCTGCATATACTCGTACTTCTTCACTTGACGCATAAAACACATCTTTTCCTTTGGCATCACGTACTTCGAACACTCGCCCGCTACATTCTACGCTGTCTCTTTCTGCAAAAAAAAATATTTTATAGAAATTGCTTATTTTTAATATAGGAATATAGAAATAAGTTTTTATATATTATAAAAGTTAGCTTTCTAGATGTAATGTAAGACTGTAGCAAATTATAATACACAAATATATTAAATATAGTTTTTTTGTAATTTAACAGATACTTGTGAGCACATTTTTTTAGAAACGAAAATAAAATCTTAAAATTAATTACACTGTAACATTTTAAGCAGCACATTTCTATTAATAAATAATTAATATTTTATAAAGTGCTTCGTTCTCGAATTGTAATGACATTTCAGTAGTTTATAATTATATTTTTACTGCTATAATTTAAAAAATGATTTAATTAATAAAAAAATTAATCGTATTTTTCTTAACTTTTCTTTTCCTTTTTTTCAAATACATCAAAAAATATTTTATTATTATGTGATGTTTAAATGCAATAATGATGATGAATTAAAAATATACTAACTTAAAATGAACTTGGCTTGTTCTAAAAGATCTGGTTCCGAAACAAGCACAGTAAAGTTACGGTAAGAGTTTAAGGTGACAGCCTGAGTAGGTTGTGAAGATATTGTTGACGCAATCAGTCGGTCCGCGACCCACGCTTGCCCTTCTAGTCGAATGCCATCTTTTATTATAGTTATTGGACCAATTCCTTTCTGCAATATAGTGAAATATAAAACATTATACAAATTTCACGATCATGTAGCAACATCCGAAATGTATTGATTTTTTCGTAGTCCATCTTAGATCTTAAATTTTGTGATCATAAGACCATAAGATCACAAAATGTTAGATACATTAGCAAAAATTTATTTGACATTCGTTAGAAAATAAATTAAATTTATATTTATTAGTAAGTATTTATGCCGTTGATAAGTATTTATTAATGTATTTTCTAACGAATAAAGACATGTATAAAGAAGTAAGCACTTACATATGTTAGATTCAATGTGCTGATCACCCATAGAGTCAGTGCAATATTTAAAAATACAAGTAGCATTAAAAATAAAAGTATCCCATAAAGACTATTTCGTCTCCAACCCTTAGTGATCCTTTCAGGCAAACAACCTGCTGTATTTGTTGAATTTGTTTGAATATCTCGAGGTACTGTATCCCCTGTTGGAGTGCATTCCCATCCCCGAACGCCTTCGTTAGTGGTATCTTCGACTTTCATTATGTGATTTTTTTTATATGTTGTAGCTCAGTTGTTTATATTTTTTACTGTAACAAAAATATACTAGTTTAGAGGACCTATGAGATTATGAAACCTGTCCTGATTATGAAAAATGATAGGAGTTAGCAGTAGAGTCTGCTGTCATAAAGCAGTTAAGCCCAGCCATTACATCAGATTTGATATACCACACGTCCTCGTTAGAGAGAGCAGATATATCTAAATTACCTAATTTCAATAGAGATAACATTGGTTGAATACTTTCTACCATCTAGGACTCATTCATAAAAAGAAACGTCGGATTTCCAAAAATGTATAATACTAGAAGTAAATATACTTGATTAATCCGGTTACAGTTTTATTTAAAATGAGATACAAGTAAAACATACACTTTACTACAGAGCAACTCAGGAAAATCAAATATTAAAGTATTGCAGTTTCCAATACGAGACCGGAAACGGCATCAAATATAATATTATGTCAGGATTTAGGGGATGAAAGAAATGTAAAACGTGTTTTATTTATGTCTTACAATATGGTCTACACTGAACGTGTACTAGGATTAAGTGTTTCAATAATTAAACACCAATCATATGGTTTAATTGTTCCCTCGAAAAACTCTCATATGTAGAGCAGGACATTATAGAGAATAGAATTTGTAGCGCCATAATAGCAAAGTGCCTCTAGAAAAGTGTATTTCTCATGTTTTGAGTGGTTAATTATATATTTCTTTCAACATACTTATTTAATTATAATATATTAAAATAATGAAAAATTTTATAATAAATAAGAACACGTCTCGTTAGTACGCACAAAATTTTGTGTACAAAATGTTTTTTGTAAAATACTTTGATATTAAGATGCAGAACAATTGTAAAAACATATTGTAGCGCGATGTTAATGAAGACCACAGTAACGAAAAGCGACTAATGAACATGTAACATGGGGCTCTACAAAAACGAACTTAAGTAGTCCGACTACGGGTAATTGTGCCGTTGCTCTAGGGAACAAAATTGTATTTAAGGTTTGGTAACACACGTATTGTGTGTTAGTTTACGATATACATCAATACAGTAAAAGTAGAGTTGTGAATATAATATAATAACAATATTTATATTAATAAATTATAAAAACCCAATAGTTTTGACTAACAAAATATTTTGTACGATGATAATATGTATATCAATATTTGATGATAAGATATCTAAAACAATTCAATCGAAACTTCTATTATGCTATTGGATACTATTAATTGTAAACGGGTTTTTAAAGTTTATTTTACAATATCCTAGTTACCTATATGGTAGGCACTGCGGGGTCTGTCACTGCCTTTGTCGTTGAAGCTTTTCACGTCAATACAAAGGCTGGCACTTCAAAGTGAATATAGCTATAGATTTAGGTTAATGTAGATACTATTGTTCAATAATATTGGATGTACTACATATTCATAAGGTTACTTACTGCATGAGAATGAGTAGAGATATAATGAGTAGAGATCTGCAACAGGTATTTGAAATTTTAAATGAAAAAAAAAAAAAACAGCAACTTTGAATACATATTTAGAGCATACAATATATTAATAAGAACATTAAAAATGTGTATTAAACCTGTTAATCAATTCTTATAAATGACTAAAATTCTAAACAAAGCGTTTGTTAACGGTGCAAACGGCTGCACCGGCCGAGGGATGCGACTAAGACTAGACAAGTTCATAGGTGCTAGAAGCAACACTCAAAATATCTAGCGCGAAGTAAGGCGAGCGTGCTCTAGAATATAATATCAGTCGGTAGAGTGGCCTGAGCGACTCCCGCGCGGGGCGCCCTCAGCGTTGCGCTCTTGGCCCCAGTAATAAACGATATAGTGCGAAAATAGAACCAGAACGGATATGGCCGAGCTTTCCACATAAATAAAATACCAACGTTCGCTGCATTCCTGCCTTTTCAGTTTTTTGTTTTATGAATTGCCGAGCCCCAATCGATTTGAGGGCGATGTTTAAAAATAAAACGAGTTCAGATTACGGTAATAGTCAATGGAAGTAGGTAAATTGGCGGCGGCCTATATTCATCGAATAGTAGTCATATCGTAGTTTAATGGCATACCATTCACGAGACACGGAGCACTCTTTATTATTCAATAGTTGTAGATTATTTATTTAAAGTTTGTACTTTTTTATGCATTTTAGCAAAGTTTTTTCAAGATCACAATCAAAGCACGGGAACACTTCGATATAAACTTTTTCACAGAAATTTCTAGTGACTTCACGCCACCAAATTCATCACGAGACTGAAAGCGGCGTGCGCCAGCGTCGGCAATCCCGAATCTGCCTTGTTTTGAAGTGCTGCATTTTTAATCAGGTGCTGTCTCGTGCGGGACATAACTCGGGTATGCTCCAGATACAGCTGAGCCCTTCTATATTATGAATTTCAGTTAGCGGTGTCATTAACGGGAACCTCCGTAATTTTGTTGATAATTTAGTTGTCTCTTTAATTTAAATGATCGAATTTCTTCTTTACAGTTGAAAAGGCACAACTTATTTTATTTACAATTTTTAGGTTAAGTTTATAAAGATTCATAATTTTATTCCAATAAAGGATAATAAAAATGTAATATCAACACACGGTATTTGAAACGTAAGCTTTGACTAAAGTTGAAAACAAAAGGTCTCGTCTCCATCTGTATATCTTTGTCATTGTTGACCCGACTGTCACACAGTCTTAAATTAGAGATAAACTTTTGCAAAGTTTTCGTTTATATGTGAAAGTTATGCTAGTTTTGATTTTACTTTGATATGTTAAATTGAAATGGTTTTTATTATGATTCAAGTAGCTCATCTAAGTCTAGTTTAATGTAATAATAAAATCATATTTGTTTTACATTTTTTCTAAATATTACATTTAACAAGCCGTATGTATATGAGTCTATTATTATTTATCACCGGTTGACAGACAGCATGAACAAACTAATATCACCACAACACAGGATAGCTCTTGCGTCGTCTTTATGAATGAATAATGTGGTTATTTCGAGCTTGTACGTTACAACGGAGTGTTTTGCATATATCAATTTATTATGTGTTGACAACTTTTTTGTTCGCTTTATAAATATTTATAAAGATATGCATATAAAACCATCTATTTGTGATTAATTTTATATACTATTCAGTTTGAAAGGTCTCTAGTTTATACGGATGGCTTATATGGTATGTTTGTAATATAATCAGTAGACATTAGTGACAGTAGTGTAGTATGTAGTGACATGTATAGACGTTTAAGAATATTTTTTTTATATTAGTCATGATAAATATAGATGTATTATGACTAATACAAAAAAAAACTATTGTTATGTAAAAGAGAGTTAAATAATGGAAGTAAATAAATTATTATTTACTTACATTATTTAGTGCCTAATAATATAAGTAAATAATTCTTTTTATTAAGTATGATGCTTTTACTTTAAAAATAATAAAAGCAGGTCAAATGCGAGTTGGACTTGCATGACAAGGATCCCGTAATAATTACGGGATTGTATGGCAACGGCAAGTGATAACGGCATTTTAAAAAATATTGGGAAATTTAAAATAGCGATGTATGTTTTTATTTTGTACGAAAAGAACTACATATATAACTTTGCAATTATTTTTCTATGAAGTATCTATAAATTTTCAGTATTTGGATTTATTCCTTTATATGTACTGAAAGTTCTCATTTCTTGCCAGATTTCATAATTGTAGGTTCATGGGAATTATCAAAACCATAGATTAATGAGAGAAATGTACAATGTTGAGGCCAGTCGTGGCGCAGTGGTACAAAGTGTGACTGTTAAACCGACTGGTTGTGGGTTCGATCCCCACTCGAGGAGATGAAATATTTACTTAAATTTATATTTCCATTTCTTCGCTCTGGTGTCGAGGTAAAGCGCGGCGTTGAGTTCTGCCACTCAACACGCAATGCCTCCAAAAATTCGGCAGAAAGTGGGGAACGAAGTGTCTTAACACTAGGTTCCCTCTGCCTACCCTGCTGGGTGCGGGATAAAGCGTGAAGCTAATTTAATTTTAATTTTTTTTGTACAATAATAACGATAGATTTATTTTTATTTATTTATTTAAAACATATTACATAAAAAGTAATTTTCTTCGCGGTCTTAGGTCCGATTTGGCTTGTATGACCACTGCACATTGTTTAGTATATAAAGTTAAAGAAAACGTAAAAAGCATACAAATTACAGATAATTTTAACAAACATTAATAATTATAAAATTACAACAAGTGTCATTGTGAGGTAGGTTGATAAACACTAGTATCTTTTGATTACCTCGTATGATTGCGTTGAATTAGAAGCTTGATTTGTAATCTGAGATCCAGATCAAAATATTTGACATTAATATCAGATAGATACATCGACATTTTTGCTCTTATCAAATGAACAGACGAAACAACAAAGTGATCCTATAAGGGTTCTGTTTTTTCGTTTTGAGGTTCGCAACCCTAAAAAGAGATTCGATATAAGGTTTAAGCTCATACGTGCCTCTTCTTTCGTTCAATATAAGTATAGGACACAAAATACAGCAACACAGATGGGATATCTTATTGTGTGTCCTATACTTATATTGAGGATTTGCCCATTAATTTATGAAATCTATATGAAAATAAGAATATAACAATTATGGAAGACTTCCTATTAATTAAATGCATGACACAAACGTAAAATAATTATCTGTAAAAAATTGTCTTTAAGAAGTAAAACAAAAAATTAAAATGATAGATAAACGATAAGAGTTCAATTATTAATATATTAATATGTTAGAAAAGGATCAAAATTTTAGTAAATATCTACAAAAATGTCTGTAAAGTTATGAAGAAAAGCAATCCAAGAAGACCTTATTGCACTGATTGAAGTCTATACAAATGTTGTTGACTATATAAGCGACGTTCATAGGAGTTGTATTATAGTACGTAGGAGGAGTACTATAGTACATAGGAGTTGTGTTATAGTACGTATAATATCGAACATCGTGTGGATTGATCAATTTTAACTTAACTATTATAAACAAAAATGTAAGTCATGCCATTTATAAAAACTGAAATCATATTTTTTTTTCTTAAAAGTAAACATTTATTATAACAGCCAGAGTTTAACTGAAACCCTATTTTACTTGCTTTGATGAAAGTTATAACCATTTATCCAACATTTATCCGACAGACTAGAATAAGAATGTTTTTATAGTCTTGGTTGCCAAACATTTGAACATGACAGATAGAGTTGAAAGATAAAAACTTTTTTTGTGAGTTCATGAAGGGCAATGAAATCATATTGGATGTGACGGAATGTTCTATCGAAAGTTTTATTGGGCTGATAAATGTGGGCCTCGAGGGCTGCACGCGGGCAATTTTGATATGAGCGCTATCGTCCAATCGATGAACTCTATATAGGATAAAACCAAAAGTAATTAAAATGATATACTATTAAGAATCAATATTAGCGACAAATCGATGATGATAGAACGATGGTAACGCATACTGTGAAAGAATTTCGCTTGCAAAAACAAAATAATAGAATGTTAGCGACACGGTTCGACGTGATTACGAACAAGTGCTCAGCTGTGATTCTCGTTTAATTCAGACACTGTTGCCACTCGATCCTGTTTTAGGAAACAATCCCCTTGATCCCGGCGTGATGCTGCATAATGTCGTCCGTGCCGCCAGACCTGCCACTAAACCTATCAATTTAAGAAAATTCTTTCGAAAGGGAAATATTTTGCTGCCGGATTTTATAAAGATATGTTTTAAAACAAAAATGGTAATTGGTATTTAGCGTATACGTACCATGTTAACAGCATTATTAGATATAATGGTTAAAAATCTACAAATCAAGGATAACTAACGATAGACTTAATTATATATAAAATGCATTCAATTATAAAATGTAATGATATTTTAAGTAACTGCGAACAAACCGCAAAAATGGCGCGTCCCAAGCAAAAGTTTCCCATCATACCTGCGTCACTTTAAAATTGAAAAACTTTCGCAATGCCTTTCTTATGGAAATAGTTCGCGTTTACGTTTGAGTGAGTTGTCATTGTGGGGATTCAGTGCTGCAGTTTCATTGTAATAATACTTTATACGACTAATGGGAAATATTTAAAAGCACTTTTCTGTATAAACTGTTTTAGAAGTTACAAAGCTTTTTTTTTAATAAAAGTAACTTTTACTGAGCGAGTTCCGTCTCCGTGACTTTCAATATTTTAGTGAATTATTTTGTTATAAAATCTAAAGCTAAGTAAGGTAACAGCATTTCATAAATTTCTATATTTGTTAATTAAATATATTTATTAAGAATAAAATAATTAATTATTCTCTCTGCTTACACTTTTATTTCATGAATCAACATCAAATATACTTATCTAGAAGTTGCCATAAAGTACAGATAATTTTTAGGACAATGAAAGGCACAGTGCGATAGCTTCATTGTAAATCCACATGAAATATTGATACAGTTTCGTGTAAACGTGTAACAAATGCGGTAATTTAAGCCACCTGGCAGCGGCCGCGATTCGCGCCTCGTGCCTGCTATGCACCACTTTTTATATACCTTATATTGCTTTTTTCAATGCATCGATTATTTTTTAATTTGCTTCAATTTATATTTTTTTTTTTTTATTTAAAAATTTTAAATTTAATTTCTTATTAAGAGTTCTAATAGCCAAATATCTATAAGTAAATTATACCTTACAAAAAAAACGTATTTTCTATGATAGGGTAGTTAATCAACAAACACACTTATTCACGTGTCTATTTCTATAAACGTTTCTTTATAAGGGCATTTACACAGACATATTATTCTTGTGTTGATTTAGGACTATGGGAAGGGTATTAGATTTTCCATTATTTTTTTTATCTATATGTTACACTAAAGGTTGTATAAAAGTAATTCGATTTGTTATCGCTCTTAAATAAGATTTTGAATTTTGAATAAATATTCAATCATATAATTTTTGGACTAAAAATATATGATTATTAATTATCAACTATTACTGATATTAAACGATAAAACAAAAATATTATTTTACACAAAATAGTTTTTTTAATATTCGCAGATTTATATATATTTTTTAGTTTATTTGAGTATATTTTTAATTTATTTATCTCAAACGCTTTGGAGATTAAATAACTTGGAAACACATACATATATTTCTTTTTTCTCCAAGTTTCAGGCATTTTCAGATTAATTAATTTAACGAGGTGTATTTTTCCAGTTGATTGCATAATATTCCCGCTTGGAAATTGGAGCAAATCGATTACATCGATAATACATTGGAACAAACTGTATATAGTTAAGAAAATTTATGGCAGAATTGTTTTTTTTTCATTCATTCGTTTTTAATTAGTTAATAATAAATACACTTAAAATGTAATTTTGTCGTTTGTTTCGGGATCTGTGACTAACTTGTCAATCCTATTTATGTGCTCGTAGTTTAAAATCAAATTTTAATTAATATAATATACATAATATAATATATTGAATCATTTATTTTTTATAATAAAAGATAATTATTTATCAACAAAAAGAAAACGTAAAGTACGCTTATTTTCATATCGCCGTTCTATATATTGCTTTGCCAGAGTGGTTCTTGCAGAAAAGACTCTAATAGTAATAGCGCAATCATCTAATGAATACTTCCGGGCAGATAAGCTTCGATTAAATGGTTTCTTTATTACCAAAGGAAAGGCGCGTTCCCTTTACGTTCACATAGAGATATCAGTTAGATATGGCAATATAGATGCTCAATATACAACGTAGCTAATACAAAAATAGTATTAACCTAAGCCTAGAAAAAAAAATCACTCTTAATCAAATTGGCATTAAAAATAACTAACTATTTTTGAGTCATAAATCATAAAAGAAGAAATGAATATAAATGTCGGTGTTCTACATTTAAATATCAATTAAATTTATAAATGATTTCCGTTATAAAGACAGCGTAGCTCGGTTAGATTTCAAGATAAGTGTTGTTATATGTATGTATGTTCGTCCCGCTCCGCAATTTATCGCCTGCATATCCTTTCAGCGTGTAGATAATGACCGCAGTAAAACGTTTAAGCACGGAATAACTGGTGCTGGGGGCCGTTATTACAATATTATGAATAGCGCGCTCCGTGGCGGCGCTCGGCGTCTCGCTCCTCGTTCTTTTGTGCGTTCTTTGTACAGCCTACTGTGTTGGAGCTTCCAATTACTGAAAAAGACTTAAAATTTACGACGCAATCGAGTAACAGAATGAATTTGTTTCTTAATTGAAAACGTATATAGTTGCTGTCCGATGAAGTGATATATGTTAATTTAATACACTGGTTCCCAACCAGTGGTCCGTGGAAGGCTAAATATGGTGCGCGAATGATATTAATTTTATGACTGAGGATTGTGAGGCGAAGTTTTTGTTTGATTATTACAGTTAATTTTTATTATATCTACATGTACAGTGGTCCCTGCTACCAAGAATTATATAAAAGTGGTTCTTGGTCAAGAAAAGGTTGGGAACCCCTGATTTAATATATCAAGTTTTAGCGCTTATATAAACCTTTTACATAAAAATAAGAATTAAAATTATTAAAGAAATATTTCTAAAAAAAAAAAACATTACATTCAAAGTATAAACATAAATAATTACGTCATACTATATGCAGCTACCATCTCTATGTTTAGTAGAGTCTGTAACAAAGAATATACATACCGAACATATACCGTTCCTTTAAAACAGGGGTTGCTCGGCCGCCCCCGCAGAAGGATACAAGCAGGCTTTGCTCCGGGCGGCTAGTAATTAGCAACGCTTTCCTTCCGTTCTCGCCGAGTCGCAGTCACTGCGCGCCGCCCTTACAACTACTGCTCTACGTTTCTTGCCTTCTTATAGCGTGACATCGTTTCGTTATATACAAAAAAATATTGCCGCGGCATCTTTTTCCCAAACAAAGGAGTATTTTACAAAAGAACGTCATTGTAAAAATGTGCTCATTAAGTCATCTCTACATAAATTTTTTGCAGGACAGAAAAATTTACATGATGAGATCATATGTGATACAATGTGTCCATCGTTATGGCGCTCATCAAATATATTTTAAATCATATAAAATATAAAGAACCTGAGAGTGGAGATAATATTTTCTTACTTTGTGTAATTTAATTTAAATTATAACATTTTTTCTTATATTCGTTCAAATTGGTGCGGCACTTCGGATTCCCCATAATCCGTTCAATTTTGAACCGCCGAGCAGCGCACGGGTCGCAGTAATCACGGCGGTTCCAAGTGGATTTCATCCCCTACACTAGCATCGAGGACTTCAACTACTGGCTATTACTCGAAGATAAAACATGATTATGTTTTTTCCGATGAGATTTTATGTATGAGAGGGTTCCATTTTAATTGAGTAAGGAAATATTTAATTTAGTGTTTACGTCGCGTAAAATTCACTACGTTAAATCTAATACTTGACATAGTGTGTGAATGTGTTGCCCATTTAAAAAAAAACTCATTACAGGCAACTGCGGCGCGGACGAGTGGCGTCTTTGAAGGCCTGCGCCGCTACTGCGGTATTATTCCAGATTATACCGGCTTCCATACAAATGAAATCTCGCTTAAACCACTGCAATTTCGGAACGAGAAAATAAGGCTCAAAAGTTGTTTTACTACACTCACACTTTCTAGTAAGTCTTTTCGAATTGAGAGCTGTTAAGCTTAGCTTTCTTTACATTTAATTTTGTTGAATTAAAGAATAGATTGATCGTTTTGTTAAAGTGTATTTGGTGTATCTAAAATGCAATTAATAAGCGCAAGGCAATCAATTTTCCCTCTTTATATTTAACATAGAAATTAAGAAGATTTATTGATTATATGCGCGAGGGGCAGGTAGTGTACCAACCAATTTCGGAAGATGTTTAGTTTTTAATTGGAGGTAAAAGTCGTTGTTGATGGTTTGAGTTTATGGAACATCATGTATACATGACAATATTAGGTAAAAAAGACTAGTATTATACGAAGAATAACAACTGAGATGTATTGTATATTTTGGTCAGTGTCAAAATAGTAGTTTCAGTATAGAGGTCACCCAATAGTGATTATATATTTAGTTACTATCCCCTCTGAGACTACGCTTGTGGTTCCTACCATTAGTACGATTGAGTATTCGCCTACATAATGCCCTGTAAATTTTAACCTCACTTGAGTATTTATACAAGAGTTTAAGAGCTGGCTTCAATAGATAGTATGATTACAATATATTTTGCAAGAACAGGTTTAAACTTAATTTATAACCTTTACATCTAATATTTAATTTAGCTTCACGCTGTATCCTGCACATAGCAGGATAGGCAAAGGGAATCTGGGAGCTTAATGTGAAGACACTCCATTGCCTATTAAGACATTTTTTTTAGCACTTCGCGCCACGCCGAATTCTTGAGGCATTGAATGTTCAGTGGCGGAACTCAACGCTGTGCTTTTGCCTCGTTACCGGAGCTAAGAAATTAACATATTAAATTTTTAGTTCCCTTGAGTGGGAATACAATTCACAACCGTCGCGTTTACATTTACACGCTCAAACTTGGGCTGGTTTATACAATAAATATATATCCAGTTCAAACGCAAAGGTGAAATATCGACGTGTTGTTAGCGGTAGCTCAGACTCGTATGGATGCAGATGAGCTATTTGTCTTGCTTGATTGCTCAGGGTTGATTAAACCTGAAAACATTTAGACATTCTGCGAAGATTCAGTGTTATACAACATCTAATGAAAAAACTGAAACTATCGATATACTACTTCATAGTGTTTACATAATAACGTATAACGTTATCTCAATTAAATAAATATTATATGAATATTTGGTTTTGGTTGTATTTTTAAAGCTGCCAAGGATGGGCATTACACAGTGATTAGGACAGATAAATGACGGACATTACTTGTAATGAATGTTTAGGTGGTCGTAATCGTATCGCGTAAAGTGTCGGCGCCATTACTTCACAGCTGCTGTTGCCGAGATATTGCTTCAAGCAACGTTTGCCACTTTGGCGGTGATTTATTCGTTTGTAGTTTTTTTTTCATAATTTATTATATTTAATATAAACAATTAAAAACTAATATAGTTCGTTATTCTGTGTCTGAAATAATATTTAAAATTATAAAAAAAAAACAAAAAAAGAAATTGTACACTTTTGTTTATTATCTGTGACGCAGAGTAGAGAGGTAAGTCGAAACGTGAAAGCAGTTACCATTTAATAGGTGTGTCGATGGAGGAGTCACAATTTCCTGCACTTAACAACATAGGAAGTCATTTTGATGACTCATCAAACGACCGACACCGATTGACGTCGTTGATCGTCTGTGGTACGTCTATCACTTTTATGCAAACCTATTTTCGAATGGTTTAAGTTTTTTTAAAATCATAATAAATAAATTAGCTTCCGCAAATTCCGCCTACAGCAGTGTTAAGACAATCCGTTTCACATTTTCCACTGAATCCTGGAGGCAATACGATTGAGTGATAGAATTCAACATCGCGCTTTGCCTCGGCACCAGAGCCGAGAAAAAAGTGAAAATATTAATATTACATTTCCTCGCCCCGCTCGAACCCACAACCAATCGTGTTTACAGTTACATAATTGTGCCTCAACATAATTAAATAAAATGAAGAAAAAAATCAAGAGTTAAAATATTGTGTAAGTAGGCGGAAACGTCCTAATCACTGGTTGATTCCCGCCGGAGAGATGCAGCCGTTCGTCATCAAAGTTTGGGAATTGTGACCATCTGCCGCGCCGCGTCGCTCTCAGATTACTATGGAGAACTTCGTTTAATCGTTTTATTAATACGCCACAAATCGTTTAGCCAGCATCTTTTCTAACCTGATTATATTTTATAAGAATGTTTATTTGCTTGTTATAAAATATAGATTTGGTGTTGGATTTATTTCATTAAGTTTTTATGATATAATATAATGGTTTATAAAATATAAATACAGTTGGTCCATTATAGAGTTAAAGATAGTACACAGTATTGTTAATTAACAAAATTTATTATGTTTGTTGTTATTTTCTTCTTTTGAAATTAATAAAGTTAATATATAAGATAAAACCAGTAATCATTTGTGAACGTTTGGTGCTTGTAAACCTAGCTATGCAAAATTATTGGCAAACAAACGTTAAATATTCCAAAGGAGTCCATAGCAGGTGGCAGCGCGAACTCCTTCAGGTATCCTCACCGCCCACTTATTAGAGCTCATAAATAACAAGTATTAAAAGCCTTGTTTTATTTACAAATAGTACGTGTTTGACTTAGTTCAGTTCAATAAATCATTTCTAAATATGAAAGTTCGTTGTATCTATGGATGTATGGATTTACAAAGACACAAGTACAGAACATAATAAATACTATCGTATTGACTTTTTCATTTTTTTTATCAATTTTCATATTTTCTATTAGTGATTATATCAATGGATTAACGGTGACTGACGGCTGCAATAAATACCTATTTATATATCTTTCAGGTAAGTTCTGTTATATATAGCGTTCAGCAAATATTATGTTGGTATACGATTGTTTGGACTCTATACTCCAAAAAGAAAATCGAAACCCTTATAAGATAACTTTGTTGTCCGTATGTCGGTCTGTTAAGAGCTAAAATTAATATTTAAAGTTCAGGCTTATGGTAGTCAACGTACTCAAAAAATAGGGGTAAACTACTTCCTGTGGACCTACAGCCATGAATATTTTTAACATTTTTAAAGTATTATTTCACACTTATGGAGAAAAATACTTTTTTTAACGTTTTTAAAGTGCTATTCCACAATTAGGAAAAAAAAAATACTTCTTTAGAAAACGTATAAAAATTTTAAATTTGACTCGAACCCGCGCCTCCTGGAAACCGAATAGGCGCTCTAACCATTAAGCCATACGTTCTCATCAAACTACATCGAAGTTTTATATACGCTTTTTACAACTTATTCATATTTTTAGCATTTCTGTTGGGAGATTATATAAATAAATAGCATTCTCTCTTGCCAGACGATACTTCTTAATTATCTTTGAGTAGCGGAAATTTGTTAAAATCTCACTCTCATAAGTACACTTATGAAATTTGACACAAAGTGAGAATTTACAACAGATGAAGAAAAAAATACCTCCCCTACCTTTTGACCTACGATTCTGAAATATGTACGGAAACCTTGGCGGTCAAGTCCGACTTGTTCGTTTTTTTAATTCAGATGCTTAGACGGAACCGGAAAATATGACCTAACCGTTAGCTCTAATCGCAATTCTTGTCCATGAGGTAACTCAACACTGGATATTTAAAAAAAATATAGGTACGTTCCCTTTAAAAATATTAGTATTCATGAACATATATTGAATTAAAAAAATAATTTCGCTTCAGCACACACAAGGTATGTTAAATTTTATTTTGAATGTAAATTTTAGGTTGAATGCATGGACTCCACAACGTAGTAGGTGTGTAAGTAGTAAGGCAGCACTTGTATCTCTAACTACCTTTACCCTAGGGATCCTGTAAGGGATACTGCACTCAGTCATTGACGCTTTAGAAGACTATTTTTAGATTATGAAGATTGACGGGTGCTTTAGAAGGAACCCTATGGACGTTCCAAATGATGGTGACTCGCAATGGGTTACCAACAAGGCGTTGCGTCGTAGTTGCATGCCTCAGTGATCCTGCGGTGTCTCAACTTAGGTGGTGAGATTTCCGCTGGGTTTTTGTTGGTAGTATCATATTTCCCTGTTTTGCTTTGGAACGGTGTGTGCAAAAGCATATCCCAGCGTCACAAAAAAATTGCGGCGTTGAGGTGTATGCTACTATATAAATAAATCTCTTGGGATGTTATTTAAATTATTCACAAAAAAGATCGTTTTAGAAAAATATAGTTAGGGTATTTCATATCTGTCTAGGTAGGCTATAGGTACGCGCAAACGACAAACACGGTTTTTGCTGCGGATATCCTGATCCCGTGGGAATTTTGGAATATAAAATAGCCCTTAATTTGCGAACTAGTTTAATCTTTTTTTATTTATCTGTTAATAGTGAAATTTTCCGTACATATAGAAAGACAGAGGCGCAAATATTAAAATTGTTTTTTTTTCTCTTTGGTACCGTGTGCACTTTTTGCTAACTTGGGAAACATGGTGATTTGGAAACTACAAATTTGATTTATATATTTAATTTTATTTATATAATATGTACCTATAGATAATCTTGTTATAAACTATTGTCGTCGTTGCCGTGTCTTAAAACGACTATGTCCAGCGCTATTGCATCTGATTGGATTAGTTCGAAGAGCTGTCGTTGCGACGACATCGAGCTCAAATGTAAAATTTTACGTGACCACTTTCCGAACGTCGCCTTCCGAGGGGCAATTGCATACGAGCCATTGCTTGGTCGTTTTAAATGTAATCATATTACACAGTATTGATTTGTTGTAATATTTAAATGTGTATGTATTTCTAAAGAAACCAATAGATTCAAATAAAGCCAGACGTGGCGCAGGGGCATAAGCGTGTGACTGAAAATATGACAGACTGTGGGTGCGATTTTCGCTCAAAGAAATGAATTATTTAAAATAAGTTATTAAGAATATTCCTAAGGGTGGGATAACATTTTAAATTTTTTCGCTCTGGTGCCGAAGGAAAGTGCGCCATTGAGTTCTGCCCTACAAGACACAGTGCTTAAAAAAATCGCCGCAAAGTAAGAAGTGGATTATTGTAACACTGGGCTCCCTCTGTCTACCATCTTAAAAGCGGGGTACAGCGTGAAGTTGATAAGAAAACCAATAAAATAATATTGTCTTTATATATGTTAGTATCTTTGAAATATTTATTGACATTTTTTTATAATAATTGAATTATTATTTGAAAAACAAGTTAAAATGTATTTATTACTTAAAAAAAAATAAACGTAAGTAATTTCAAAACGTAGACAATTATTTATTTGGCCGCTACGATATCTAAAGGTATAGAGCAAAGGAATCCGATACTGTTTCTGTATGGCAAACTATTACGGTCGCTTTGATCCTCTTACTACGATGGTCTCGATATCGAACTGTTGTACAAAGTAACAGCGAATTTACTCTTCTAGGTGTATTCCTTTAAATGCGAACATTTCTTGTGTGCATTTTGAATAGCAACTATTTGATTGTTATTTTATAGTTAACTTAATATGAAGTTCAGCTTCACGCTGTGTCCCGCACACTGCAGGGTAGGCAGGCGTGATTTTTTTTTTTTTTAATATCAAGTTGGTAAAAATTTTGTTGTTTAAAAAAATAAACATTATTAACGTATTCATAGGTTTAGAATCTAACAAAAAACGGAAAATTTGAAGAAAGTCAAAAAAAGTTAATAATATTATAATACTGAAATGTTACATGAGAATAAGAAAGGAATACAACTACAAAATAAGCAAACAAGTAAGCAGTAATGTATCTTTTATTTTTTAATATTACGTCATTATTTATGTTTTATAATGGCTTGTGTTCTCTTTTCAAAAAAGTTTTATGTGCCATTTCCTGTACAGAATTTCTTGTTATGAGGTTTGAATAGACTTTAAGTTGTTTGTATACATTTGTACACGCATAAAGAAATATTTAAGTAATTAAAATAAAAAATAAAAATCTCTGGTAATGGACAGATACATATATTAACGATAAAATAAATGTAGTTATTAAATCTACTAAGAATGTTGTAATATTCACATCTTATTACACGTTACTTTGAAGAATTATGACTTGGCAAAGTCCTTTATTGGAAATACCTTCACGGGCCTGAAATATTGCTATGTCGTGAAGAGGTAAATTTTCTAATTACAAATTCTTAAGTGAAACTTTATTAACTTTTTACTTCTATAATGAACCTAATGAAATACCGTGTCTGCTCTTGCTTACGTCCGAGACTGACAAGCTAAAGCTGACGGGGAAATGTAAATTTTCTTTGAGCTTACCTATAAAATTAAACAAATGTTATACTAAGGATACAATTCAAATAATTTAAAATGATTATCGAGCATCATTACAATCATCAATTATTTTGTTTAATTACAGAATATTCATATACTGATGATACAATTTATTTTCTAAGTGTTTTATTTTAATTTTTATTTCATATTAACTATTTAATTTATTAAGCAGATAGAAATTTACCTTTTAATATAAATCAATCAACCTATTTTAAGAATACACACAGATTTGCAACATTTGCAAACTATTCTATACCTTTTAAAATGTATGGTTTCAAAATTTATCAAAAGAAAAAACTAGTAACCAAGTAAAATTACGATTCATCAATAAAAGTTTACTATGAAACGTAGATAGGCGAGCTGCGGCGACCCGTTGTTCGATGCAATATGATGCCGTGTCGCAATTTATATGTAGGACTTGTTTGTCGCTGCGTGTTTGTTCTACTAGTCGCTGTTCGGCTCGCTCGTTCATTTTTATGAGTTATGGATAAGGTGGGCCCTCCGCTGTTTGCGATGCCCATCCAATTGTTTGCACTTCTAGAAGCATTGTTGTGGCCGAAATAGAAACTAAAAATATCTGCCTTGCGAGAAAAAGCGATTGTTTCAATGATGTTAAAAGCAAAACACCGTTAACTTTTACTCTAAAGAAGTTTCGTCGCTAAAAGGTAGACAATTTGAACATATAAACGTATATTAAGACATAGTTGATATTTTTGTGAATATTGCACGGCAGTTCTCGCGATACACCGTCGTTACTGGTGCATTAGACATCGCGGCAAACAATTACATTACCCCCAGTATGTATAGTTTGGCACGGGACCAATGTCGACTGTGCCGTATACATACTTTGGATACGTCCCACTATTTCCAGCTGTTATTCCCATGGCGATTTCTGGTTCATAGCCACCTTACAAAGTGATATATTGATCAGCTTTCCGAAATATATTACTTTTATATATATTTTGTGTAATGTTTATATGAGATTTTTCATGTTTTAAATAAAAATAAAAATTCGGTTAAGTGCGAGTCTGTCTCGCCCGCCGATGTATCCGCACCAAATTCGTAATTGTATAAAATGAACTACAAATATAAGTTTTAATATTATTTAAAAAAATACCTATGTTTCAATTTTTGGATATTTTCCTTTATTTGTATAGTAAGGTCTCATTTTATACGAAATTTCAAGCGATCTCGAGATAAATGGTCTCGACAGACTGACTGACGGACAACAAAGTGATCTTATAATAGTTTCGTTTTTACCTTTTGAGATACGGGACCTAAAAATATTTTTAGTAAATGTTTTAGTGTGCTTGTGTTGTCTAATTGGCTTTTCTATACGAGTCTGCTTTACATGTTTCTGAAGTTAATACATATTTATAAGCACACTAAATATAATTTTCAAAACAAACAAAAAACACAAAATGCACTATTTTATTATACTCAACGGTATTAAGGTTGTATTCAAATCTAAGATGTTAAAGAAATGAAGGAAATAATTTACTTCTTTGTCTTCGCAATATCGAGCACAAGACGAACTGCGCCCGGCGGGCATGATGATATTAATCGACGCAAAGCTGATTATGTCGTTGTTTCTAAGGCTGTCCTCTAAGAGTTTCAATTTCAGTTTGTACTTCTTATTTTATTTAATATCTTATTGCATTGCAATCCTTTTGTCTTGTTATTTGATCGTTTTTATGTCGAAAATCTTAATTGCTATTGTGCTAAAATGTTTGTTTATCTTTTTTATTTTATAATTTGTGAACATATTAATATATAAAAACAGTCATAGGCTACTTATAGAAATTTCGAAAAGATGTATAAAAGAAAAGTTTTCAAATGTATACTGTATTTTAAATTTAGTTTTATTTTTGTATACTTTTCTTTAGACATTTATTTAAAATTTAAAGTTTCATAATAAAATAAATAAATCAAATAAATCAGCTTCACGCTGTATCCCGCACACAGCACGGTAGGCAGAGGGAACCTAGTGTTAAGACACTCCGTTCCCCACTTTCTGCCGAATTCTGGAGGCATTGCGTGTTGAGTGGCAGAACTCAACGCCGCTCTTAACCTCATCACCAGAGCGAAGAAATGGAATAATAAATTTAAGTAAATATTTCATCTCCTCGAGTGGGGATCGAACCCACAACCAGTCGGTTTTACAGTCACACCTCGTGCCGCTGCGCCACGACTGGCCTCATTTGAAGTTTCATAATGATTAATGATATATAAATTAACGTCATTAAATTGATTTATTTCAGGTTTACGAACAAGGAATATATGTACCTAATTATAATTTTATTTGTACACCACAATAAACATCATTTTCATCACTTTCTATACATAATCAAAAACCTTGAGGAAATTCTTATTATTTACTCGTTATATAAGCAACTTTTAATCGCAAAACAGTACGAAATGGCACGTATATGTATATATATGTATAGTTATACAGTATGTTTCACAAAGTGTTCGGAATAGTAGAAGTGCAGTGGTAACGTGACGGTCCGGCCCACATAACAGGCGGCTTAAGACCCGTCAGAACGCTCCGGACGGTCTTCCTGCGTCCGATTTGCAAGATCCGCTCTATCGCAGCCGAACACGCTCAAACAATTTCCACTGTTTTACCTAAATACACCATTACGTATATCCCTTGCATTGTACGTACGATGTACGCCAATTTAGCTGAGATACTTGTCAGGACAAGTGGAGTTGGCTGTTTTGTGTGTTTGGTTTGTTACAGATTAATATGGAGTGTTTGAATAGGTAATATCTAAATTAATAGTTTGAGGTACTCGTGGCGCAGGGGCACAAGGGTTTGGCTGTAACGCGACGGCTATGGTTTCGATCCCCACTCAACGCAATGAATGATTATTTAATTTTTTTTCGTTTTTTCGCTTTTACACTATGGAAAAGGTTGGCATTGGTTTCAGCCACTAAGTACGCAATGCCTTGAAAAATTCGGCGAAAAGTGGGGAACGGAGTGTCTTAACACTAGGTTCCCTACTTACCTTGGTATATGCAGGACACAGCGTGAAGCAGATAATATTGATTCACGTACCAGTACTTGGTTGATCAACTGCTTTTTTTTTATTTTATGCCATCACAAAAGAAAAATCCTATATATGTATATATATATTCATAGACAATGCGATTGCGACGTAAATGCCAATTGTCGAATTGTGATCCGTGTGTCGGCATTTATTGCATAGCACGTCTGTAATTTGCATACGTTTGAATACTAAGTACCGCCAACGTCATGGTTTGAAGCTACTTTAATTGAATAGTTCGATTTATGTTTATTGGTTTATATTTATTTTATACTGTTCAAAATAAATATGGTAAGTCTAATTTAAAATAATATAATTAATCGATATTTGGGTTCTAGTTGCTATAAGCTCTACACGGTTATCAATTACTATTCGGTTTTTTTCCATTACTTTTATTGTAAAGTTTCACTTTGTGTTAAATTTTCATAACTGTAAGTCACACAGGAAGTACCCAGTAGTTTTTAATAACACGGTAAATTTTATACAAAATTCAATAACGATGCATGTATGTTCTTTTGTTTTCAGATGATTACACTATCTTAAAATAAAAGTTCTTAATAGACGAACAGACACAAGTAGGTACAGAAGGAAAATAAAGTGATCCTATATTGGCTCAGTTTTTTTCGTTTTGAGACACGGAACCCTAAAATGGAGAAAATGTAAAAAATGTATAAATATTTAAAAAGTTTTAGTCAACTCATTTTGTTTTAAACTGCTGATTATAAAATAAAAATAAATATGGAACTAAGTTATATATTTATTTTAATTAAAACTCAGTATCTATAAATCGACGTTTTAATAAATATAGAACTGACGTTTTACTTTTATTTTTGTTAGGGTACTTATAATATTCTATACTTCATAATGTAATTATTAATTAATGAATAATATAATTATAATTTCAGAAATTAACAAAAAAAACTGTGAGTCAAGAAAAAAAAATCATTGATTACAAGATAATTGGTTGGACATTATAATATAAATAAAAAAATAAATATAAATAAACCTACATATATATGTTTTTATTTTGTACGTCATAAATTTTTGACAGATACATCTTAACATGCAACAAAATATGATTTCTTGTGCAGATACTTTGTATGAAATATGTACTGGATGAAGGGGGTGAAATTGAAACTGGCGTTATTGCTTAGTATGCATTGAGCGGCCGCGACGTGTCGCGATCGCGTCCGCGACGTTATCGCCCGGGTCACGTCCACCCAATTGTTTTTTGACGACATGTATCATTCCTTTAAATCACATTTCCTGATTTGTTGCTATATATACGAGTAATATGAACTAAATCGCTTACCTCTTGTAATGAGGTACCATAGTCATATGACATATCAGTATCATAAGCGTTACGACGGAGGAGCGACTCGATTTCGCAAATGGAAACGATCTACGAATTGCGTCTTTAGTATTCATGAGGATGGTTGAGAAACCGTGCGACATTTGCAATTTTTGTTTCATTTAATATTCATATTAAAGAGAATGTTTCGTATGAATCTTATGAAGTGGGTGAATGGTGGTGTATGGGGTTGTATGGCGGCCATCAATCACGTACCGGCCGGGTAGCGTGGCTCGGAATGAACATGATGAAAATGTATGTATTTATCCAATTTGTCAGTTTCTTTTTGACTTTAATATGACACGTTTAGTCGTTATTTGTCACAGGCATATAGAATACGCTACGGCCGTATGTAAATATATTTGCAGGTGCATTTGTAGCTTTTAGTAAAATTGTCATTAACCGTAATTACTTAATGAATGACCATCCAAATTTAACAAATTTAACGTAAAGTAAGTATGCGCGTTTGGTGAATATAAATTGATCTAGATATTAAAATCTGTTAATTATATGTTATTATTAGTAAAAGTAACTAAAAAATATTTCGTAGTTTTATAGAAATTTTACTTAACAGGCTTAATAAGAAAATCGACACATTGTTCGTTAGGTGGTGCAACTGAACACCACACCTAATTCAAATTAATAATTAATTTAAATTGTATATATAACATATATACATAATCCGTGTGCAAATAGAATAACCCAAACACCCAAACGCGGAAAGACGATAATGTTCTGTTATAGTAATTAACAACTCACAATATAAACGAAAGAAATAACTTATAGACAGAGAAATTATCGTAAAAAATGGCAATAATTTAAACACTGTTTCGGCTGGCTATCCATCAGCGTAAATGTCAATGTCCATAGAATAGGCACCGTGTGAAGTTCGGCATATCGATCATTTGTAACTTAATTGTGTGCCTTCGAAAGTAGTTTTATATATATGTACGTATAGTTCGTATATACGTGGACGTCAAATATATACGAGGACCAGTCGTGGCCCAGCGGCACAAAGTGTGGCTTTAAAATCGACTGGTTCTGGATTCGATCCCCACTCGAGGAGATGAAATATTTACTTAAATTTATATTTCCATTTCTTCGCTCTGGTGTCGGCGCAAAGCGCGGCGTTGAGTTCTGCCACTTAACACGCAATACCTCCAGAATTCGGCAGAAAGTGGGGAACGGAGTGTCTTCCACAAAGTTCCCTCTGCCTACCCTTCTGTATGCGGAATACGTTGTGAATTTGACTTAATTTTAATTTTAAACATATACTGAAATAAATTAACGTTGTATACATAATGTTGTACTCATCGCCCAAATCAAATTTAAGTCCCACATGTAACATTTAATAAGTGGAGTTAGATTCACAATGTGGCTTTATCTAACTTTGCTGTTGTTGTTTTAGAAGTTATAATAGTCCTCTTTGTGACCAGGAAGCGAGAGCTAATGTAACTGTCTATATGAGGAATGGCCGATCAGATTTAGTTTATTTGAATTTACTACTTTTGGTTACCTTTTGTGCTAAAGTGTATCTGTGGGGACAGTGTATCGGAGCGGTTAAGTTTTGACTGCTCGTCCTTATTGATATAATACCGAATGATAACTGAAAATCTTGGGAAAAATATGATTGGAATTTATTTTTAAATAATGAAGTTTCAATTTATTATTACTTTATTTTCAATTGATATAACTAATTGAGACTAAGGACAATATATTTAAATTGTTATCTCTAAGAATAGAATATTTAAAAAAACGTATAGATAATAATAATAATGTAACTAAATAGGTACGTATAGTTTAGTGGTCAGATCGCTTGGAAGGTTTCCAAGAGGCGCGGGTTTGTTTAACTAGCGTCAGACAGGAGCACAAGGTATGCCTATAAACGCGACTGGATGTGGGTTCGATTCCAACTCGAGTAAATAAAACATTAATTTAAATTTATATTTTCCTTTCTTGGCTCTAGTGTCGAGGCAAAGTGCGATGTTGTGTTCCACCACTCAACGCGTAAAGCCTCCAGAATGCGATAGAAAGTGAGGAACTGAGTGTCTTAACATAAGGTTCCCTTTGCCTACACTGCTGTTTGCTACAGCGTCAGCTTCACTGATTGATTTTTAATGTAATGTAATAAAAACGTTTAGTTTATTGATCAGATCACTTAGATGGTCCAAGCATCGCGGGTTTTATTCCGAGACAGTTTCTACGTTAGACATGCTGATGTCAAACATTTTAATGGTACTGATATACTTAAGATTAAAACTTAATGTTCTTATTTAATTTTCTTATTTTATAATGGAGTAAAATGTTAATAATTTTACCTATACAATTGACGATGATTAATATAATTAACATACGGTCATGCAAGCATTATATAAATTCTACGCATACAAAGAAATCGTCTTATATTTAAGACAAAAATTTCATTTCAGAAAAAAAGTCATAATGGCATTTGAAAATAAAAATATGAGTACTCACTAAAATACATTATTGAAAATATCTATTAAACGCAAAAGCACCGTAAAATATTTGAAACATTATATATTGTTTAGTAAAACGTCATTGCAACAAAAGCAAAAGGTACTTATTATGTAGCGAGAACGGAACACAAAGTGGTTGTGTTGATGGATTTTATGCAATTTTCAGTATCTATCACATCCAGCGCTCTCGAACCCGTTGGGATTAAGTTCGATCTTTTCGCAATACTTACAGGGTAAACAGCTTTGGCGCCTCCGCCCACCTCGCTTGAACGCGAACTACCGACTAAGATAATCCGACACAAAGGCTTCATATAAATTAAAATATAAAATACATTTTTTTCGACATGATTTATGCTTCTATAATGATACTTTCTTTTTATTTTTAAAATATTATATTCGTCGGTGCTTAAAATGCGGCTTTTATTTTGAGGATTCCTAAAATAATCTGTAAGCCGTTTTTCCCGATGTGGTAAAAAATAGCGCAGAGTTACGTATTTGTTACTTAATAAACAATATTTTTGAAGTAGGCGGAAAGTTGAAAATGGAGTGTTTAATCTCTGCTTACTCCACTGAATTAGTATTTAAGAAGATAAACAATAAATACTACAGGTATACATAAGATATAATATAATGTAAAATGATGTATTTCAAATGATACAATCGCGAATCAAGGCTGATTTTGCTTCAGAGTTTGTTTATGTTATGGATAAGGCAAAGCTGTCGTTATTTACCTATATAAAGAAAATCATATTTTCGATTGATAGAAAGAACCCAATACATACGGATTCGATACACCCTTGTAAGAACAGCACCTTCGTGCTTGACATACTTAGACTGAAATGCATTCATTAAAATGCAGAATTGATTATTTTCAGACGACACTATATTTTGATTTGTTCAGACAATATTTAACATTTTTGTTTGAAAATGTGTACCAACAGATGTAGAAAGAATTAAATATTTTATATTATTGAAAGTATTTTTTGTGGTGAAAGAAGAAATCTAAAATATTTAATGCAATATGTTAAAAAAATATATATTTTTACTAAAAAGAATGTCTATATCTATATTTAATAATATCGTTCATTCGGTTCGTTTTAGCCCCATTGCGTACGTTGGATTTCTATCTAACTTACTCTTTGAAATAGGTTAATGATAGGAAGTGGAGCACAGAGAGACGGACTTGCTTCACTCGACGCTGCCTACCCGCATGAAAATTGTATATTTGGTGGTGATTCAGAATAGTGGTGGTGGGCATTATACAGAATAATAGAAGACACCTAAGTACATTTTTTTTTAAAAAAATATTTATTTTGATTTGCATCCGTAAGTGAAAGGTGTAATACAACACTAAATCAAATCAAATCAAAAACACTTTATTGCACCAAAATAAAACATAAATTCGATAACATTTATAATTTAGTACAGTAATAATTAGTAATTTAGTATTTACATTTTAACACTATTATATACATATTTTAAATTTACGACGATAGATACCATTTTCAATTTCACGGCTTAATTTATGTATGTTTAGGTTTATTTTTCTTATGTAAAACGAACGAATATTATATATATACTAATACTGCCTGTACATACAGCTAATTTATAAATCTTCAATTACAATAAATATATATGTAACTAGGATCCGCTACATGCTGGGCACTGCTGGTGGAGCTGAGCGAATTTATTTTGCGTAAATTTTGCGACATTTTCTGATTCTCCGGACGCGCTGGGGTAGGTTAGTGAATAATTTCAAAACATCTCCCAGCTTCACTCTGTGGGACACATTTTGACTATTTAATCAAAAACTTCAATTACCATTATCACCGGGATCGAAACATACAAACAATAATTACAAAAAAATATATATGTAATTAAAATTTATTCATTCGAGTAGTATCTTTATACTTTTTACAGCCAATTTTACAGTTATAAATGTCAGAACGCCAAATTGAAGCTTCGATCGTCATTAATATTAAATATAATATGTTCTCATTCCGCACCAAACATGCACTATACCATAGTGTGATACAACATTCATTAATAAAAAATATCGCACAAGCGTCAAGAAAAATGGTAAGTAGTTGAAAACGTTCGCCCCGTTTGGGCAGGGAGCGAGTTTTGACAAATTATTTAAGAACGTGTGTAAGGCGACGTGCCTATTATTCGTTTGATTGATCGCCTTGATAGCTGCGACAAATGATTCCACTTTAATATATATCTCTTTGAAATATTCGAAGTTTGTTATCGTTTACTATGTTGTAATATTTTTCAATAGAAAATATTATAATTAAGTTAATAAATGAGTTGGGTTGTAAATTATAGGAATTATCTTTGTGAATTAAATACTATATGCTCGTGTTGTTTTTACTATAAACATCTTTCTTAATAACACTTAGTTACTCTAAAATACTTGATTGAAGAATAATTACCATCGCAAAAATATTAACTAATGTCATTTATTTTGAACAATATATTTAAATTCAACTTGTCTTTAATAACACGAACAGAACTGCGTAATTTAAGTTATTCGATTGTGTATATTTTAGAATTTCATTTTATATGAGGGAAATCCATCATTTCAATCCATTTACAACATCGGACACTGTTTTGACTGAGCCTTTGAGCCTCGTAAAGGTTGTATTAGGCAAAATTAACAGCAGTTGGTGATACTTTCGACAGGAAAAATGTACGTAATGTCACGCGTGAATCGTTCAACGTCAACGATTTATGATGCTCTTAATAATACCAAAGTTGATATTTTAATGTTGGAAGCAATAAATATTGTTATCGATTGTCCATGTTTTTGTAGCTTTTGTTAGCTTCGATATTATATTGTATTATTATAGACTAGACACTTACTGTAAAAATTTAGTTATAAAAACACTGTGTTTTTATTATTTCATTTAATTTAAAGAATAAAACATCGTCGAAGTAAATTTAAAAAAAAAACCTCAAATTAAATTTACGGCGTTGAGTTATGTCACTCACGTGTGGAACGGAAGTGTCTTAACGGGAACAAAGCGACTCAATATTATATGTCTGTTTGTCCTGCTATGTGCGAAATAAAGCATAAAGCAATAAAAATAGTGAAATCACCATTGAAGTAATTAAAATTTATTTAATAAGAAAATATGAACTCAACTTAACAGGACATCACTATTAAACTCTACTCAAAAAAAATGGAACACGTGATAATAGTAATTATTGACAGCAAGTCGTAAAAGCTAAATTTAGAATTTCAGAATAATCCAATCACTATTATTAATATAATATTTAAAAAAAAGTATTTTTTTTTATTTAAAAGATCGCGGTTCTGTAATCGACCAGTTACTAAATAAAGATGTTCGCTACTTTCTTGAACCTCTCGGCTTATGTTGGCGCGTATGCACCAATAATTTACATGAGTTTTCCCTGAAGTTTTCTGCACCATAAGTTTTGGATGGCTCATTCTAAATTCATACAAAGAAATTATGTTCATTTGAAACACAGTGCAACTATCAGGTTATAAAAACATATCTATACATACATATAAATAAAATAATCGTATCTTTTTAAGTGTATCTCTATATACACTAATAGTACATAAGTATTTATTTTGTTTATTTTGAAATTTACCACAACCAGTTTTCCTTAAATACACTTAAATAAATTAAAAACACATAATACGTTACTTAAATAATATTTTTCCTATTTTTTAATGTTTATTATATTGTAGCCTAGTTACTGTTGCAACGATATAAAATATCAGGAAAATATGTCTGCCTATATATGCCTGCCTGGGCCAGTAACAAACTACAAAGTTAAGTTTTGAATCCATATCCTATGATAGCAATTTTACGTCACCAGTCAAGTGGTTTTTTGATTTATAAATTCAAAATTCTGATACAATCTTTTTTTAGTAAGTTTTATTGAAGTGATGAAATCTTGTTTTTTTAAAGCCAAGAAGAGAATACTAGTAACTCATACGTAACTTATTAGTTGGTAAGAATTGTTAATGTATTAATAACTATAATAACTTATCTATTAAATTTACTTAAGACTGTAAATTATCGGTATAATGGGGAAGAAAATAATTAAGTTTATACTTAATTATAATAATAATTTCTGAATATATAAATGCTACCTTATATACTAAATAATACAGTTGTACACTACACTACAGTATAGTATTTATATACTGTACTCAAAAATGAGCAATATCAACAAATAAATAAAAAAAACCCTACAAACTAATTCAGTGAAAATTAAAAGAATTTAATAGAAATTGGATTGGAAGTTACAAAAATAAATAAGGTAACATAATTGAATGATTGTTTACCATAGGGCAATAGCAATCCAGGTTATTCCGACTTAGTCCCGGGAAAACTTGCTACACTCGGGGGAAATCAACACAACAATTACATCTCAAAGGCAATATCCAATAACACTGCTAAAACCTTTAAAGCCCTTTTCAATTGTTGTTACTTACAATAACGTATTAATAATATGAGATTTCATTTTCAGCTTAACAATCTATTATTAATATGTACTCTACTTTATTTAAATATTTCTCGTATAATTATTAAAATTTATATTGTTTTATTGTATTGATTGATGATTTAACAAACATATCCTCAAAATTTCGTTATTGAGTAACTGAGTCAGTGACTGAAGAAGCTGCTAGGGTCACGCGGGGGATGTGTGCGTAGCAGGTAAGCGACGTATTTAAAAAAAAAATCGAAAACAGCTTCTAACTAAGGGACGTAATTTTTGTTCTCTCTTGTAAACTTATTGAAAATGTTATATGGTATGAAATGCTACTACTAGATAGCATCTTATTTGGTAACGGCTTAAAAAATTTACGATATCTATAAAATTCTGTTGTTATGTGTTTCAGAAAATTGGTACTGTATGCGGGGTAAGTGTGCGCACGCAAAATCGTAATTTTTTGGTGAAGACTTGTTTGAATCAAAGCCTAACCTTTGTAGAAACTCGTAGAACGAACAGATAGTGATAAACACATCAATACTTATATGAATAAGTCAGTTAGAGTTTCTAAATCAAGAAATCTCACTAAATGAACAATATACGCTAGTACACTCGTACTAGCTCAGATATGTACGTCGTGAGGTGCGAGTGCACCTCACGACGTACATATCTGAGCGACTTTTAAATTATCAATCAATCAATTAAATCTAAAATAATAATTACAAGTCAAATTAAATAGTAATTGTGTAATTATAATTAACACAAATGCATTGTTGACGCAAAAGAAATCTCTTACGCATACTTTCTACCTATACTGAGGCTAGTAGTAGTAGTAGAGTATTTGGATTTATTGTTTTTAATGACATCTAAAACTAAAATCATTACCAATTCAATTATAAAATAAACAATCAATTATTAATAACCATAAAATAATTTCGTTTCTATCTATAAATCGTTACAATTTTATGAAAAAAAAAACAATGTAAAATATCTATATAAGATATTTTAAAATGATTTAGGGAATTATGGTAAATATTCAGAAAATGGTCGTCCCAGAGGGTGAAAATCTTTCGAGCATGAGCGACGTAACGCGGATGGTGAGTTTCAAAACAATATGATATTATCGCAGAATTTACGCAGTCCTAATAAGATTTACCTTAACGTTAATACGCATCTCTGCGTCCATTATTTAGAGGTATTATCTAAACAGTCGGTCGCTCTGTATCTCTGATATTTCCATAAGACGGCGTTAAACTGGCTTATGTTCTATATTTATGCTGCAAATATTTATTAAATTTGATATAATATAAGTTGAAACTGATATATACATATATATATTATTTTGGCTTTGCTCATATAGCAAAGCACGACGTTGAGTTTCACCACTCAACACGCAATGTCTGGAGGTATAGCGTCTTGAGTGGAGTGTCTTAACTGAAGTCTTAAGGTTCCTTCTGCCTACTTTGCTATGCGTGGAATATAGCGTAAAAAATGATTATCAAAATTTACTATTTTTGTAAATACTGTCCTTTTAACAAGTTAGTAATTTTTGTATTAATTAAAAATATTTCTAGCGTGTCAAGGCTTAAATTCTTGTTGGTCTAGTTACCTGGTTAGGTACTAAACTTAGTAACCTGTAGTGATCATAAAACAATAAAACACTTGAATTTTTTGTATTAACTATAAATAACCAAAATCAAAAATTAAGATTTATTTTTCGTTTAAAATTTAACGCCGTAGTAACAAATAGCTTAATGTTACAACACGACGAATCGTTTTAACCTTTAGAGCCATGAAAATGAAAATGATTAATTATTTTTCTGCTCTTTTCAAAACACCATCTTATTCTTTTAAGAACATCCGCTATTTTCCAGTTCGACGACGATGAGAGGGTGATTCTTGGCATAAATTTATATCATACCTTGCGTTGTTTAAGCAATAAAAAATCACAGTATATTATATAAGCAATGATTGCTTGAGATCCGTACCGCAAAAAGCAAAAAAATCTAAATTCTCATATTTTACAGAACTCCTCGTAGGCGAGATCGAGTCGCACTTGACCGATTATTATAATTTTGATTACTTTTATAACTTCTTATTATCATATATTGTAATACTTAAAGATTACGCAGAAAAATATTGTCAAAATAATAAAATCTCAAGCATTGTATGAATAGATTACCTTTTTGCTCAGTACTTCACGTCTATATCACATTCAGGCACTGTCAACAGAACCATTAAAAATGGATCACCGTAAACTAGAATTATAACCAAACCTGCATAGAATTTCTTTTATGGAGAAATAGTTATATGATAAAAGCCATACGCTGTATTACGACTTATGACACATAAAATCAATATTTTTAATATCAAAATATATTTTGACGAGTGACGACTTAACGTAAAGTAAAATAGTCAAATTCTTTTAATTTCTTTTTCAGGTTCTCGCTTATTCCATAAATGCAGCAGGGTAGGTAGAGGGATCCTGAAAACCTAGTGTTGAGACATTCCGTTCCTATAAAGACTCTCTCGCTCCTTACTTTCCATCGAATTCTTGAGGAATTGCATGTTGACAGAATTCAACTGCTCTTTTTTCGATTACGAGGCTGAAAAATTAAATTTTTTCATTTCCCCGAATGGGAATCTTACCTAAAATTAAAAATGAAATTAAGTAATGTGCCCCTGCGCCACGATGGTCTTAACTTTAACAGTTCGATTAACTGTCAATATAAGTGCTGGACGATTTCACGCTGTACAATATATTTTATGATTTAAGAATCTACTAAATATTAAAAAAGTTTAGGAATTTTGTACTAACCACATTGTTGGCCATGTTATATTGGTAAAGCATCGCCAAGTAACCGCCGTCCCTTCCTAACATGTAGCGCCTGGGGCAGTCGTGACCTGTCGGAATGCTAAATACTTCCCTGATTTAGAAACGTTTGTCTTTTACATAAATTTCACTTGCCTTACATCTGCTATGTACTTTTCCCGAATATTTTCCGTTGTAGGTTGTACGAATAAACAAAGATTTTTTGATGGCAAAAAGTATTTACATGCGGTCTTTGGTAGCGATTGCGTGTAAACTGAAATTGAAGTGTCTCGCTCGAAATGCACGCGGCAAAAGGCGTCAAAGGCTTTATTCACATTCATCGACACGTAACGCCATCACCGGCTCTGGTCGCCGCCGTAAAATTTTAAAGGATTGAGAACACATGACAAGGCATAAATAAATTTACCGTACTTTTTCATCCATTTAAGATTTTTTAATTTTGATTCTACTGGTATAATAATGTTTGCTTAAACATTGTTAAAAGTGTTGTGAATGTTTGAAATTTCATAATCAAAATCTAGATTTTCTTATTACTACATTGAAATTTATTAGGGAAAGTTGAGACACCGCGAATCTCAACAGTCCTGAATGAACGCTTAAAGTTTCAGTGAAGCAGTTACGCTCCCCTTGTAGGCGAACAACGTAAATTATTCCCCTAGAAGAAATCTCTAAGGGCTGAATGACGGATAAGGGATGAGAGGTTTTATTGCTTACACCGGGCTACGTTTGTAACCGCCTTAAAATGGCCACCCAAATGTTAATTAGGGGACAAAAATATTCAATATCGACTATTAATTTAATTATCGGAGAACAAAATTAATTTTGCTTGGCTCATTAACTGGATTAATATTTATTGACTTTTAAGCGATGTCATTTAAATAAAGGTATAAAGAAATTCAGTAATTTTATTTCACTAAATTAACATATAGTAAAAAAACATTAATCAACTTTGTAATTAACTTTATTTTTTTTGTATTTGTTTATCTTCCAAATATATATATTTTGTGTTGTAAAAAAGATAGAAAAACGCTCAAGTGCGAGTCAGTTTTGCCCACTCAGGGGTCGATACAAATAGCAGGTTTGTATTGTAAGTCAACACATGTAATACAACTTACCAAAGTTGACTTAAAATTTACGAGCGAATGCACTCATTTTATATGACATAAAATATAAATAATTGTTATTTTATTTTTACTGTAAGTTCTTCTTTCTTACCAAATTTCATATTTGTGGAAATTCCCTATAGATTTGATTACGTGTCAATTTTAATACAAAATGCAACACAACTCGTATCTTTTGATTGCGTTGATTTAGAAGTTCGACTTTTTCTAGTCACCTCCCTTGAAGTAAATGATTTTCACAGCTGAACTGGCGGACAACAAGAGATCCTACTTACTTCCCCATTTTTCTTTTGAGGTACGAAACCCTTTATACGATTTCAGCAACGTAGTGAGTAAAACCAGCTGGTTGTAGTGTTCAGATTGAATGAGTTGAATCATACCTCAAGCAATTGGGCGCCATGTTATTAAAATTAAACTAAAATAATACTTTCAGCTAATCAGTTTTTTCTGTTACTAAATACTTACAAGTATATTGTATTTTATATTAGAATTAGATAAGTTAAATTTTCGAAGAAACAAGTATATTCCGTGCTTTAAATATAAATAATTAAAATTAAATTAAAAGTATTTCTCATAGTAGGTGTCTTTTGTAGCGTCGAGGAGAAGTAACACGGAACACGTTGCTCAAGCTGTTGTTTCCTGTCGCGTACTTTAAATTTTCCTTTTTATGCAACAATGCTAATTGCAAATAATAAAAAAATATAATTTTACTCTTTCTTTTATACCTATATATATGATAATCTACTAACTTAAAATATTCGTTATATGAAGAAATCGACATCACACCACGTATATTTCTTTCACTCACAAATCCAATTTAATTAAGGCGAAGAACTCGCGGTTAAAATCCTATTTAAGCCGTTTTTATTACCGCCTTTGGAGCAAAGACGGTTTGCAACCGCGCTCAAAGAATTTGAGCGCTCGCGAGGATTTCGCTGGCTTTTATCTTAGCAGTCCCGTGGATACTGATCTGAATGCAAATTTATTTATTTTATATGTCTGGAAAATTATTATAAATTAGTACCTAATCTGTATAAAATTATACAAAAATATCTATGTTACTTAATGACTGAACGAATTACAATTTTTGTACTATAATTTAAATTTTAATTGTATCATCATTCAATAATATGTACAATATATTGAGTGATTTTATGTAAGCTACAAATATTGCTCACCTTAGTAGCGTCTCCAGGGAGCGACGGTATGTTTATCCTCAATTCTAAAAAGATCCGGCTAATCCCATTGTTCCCAATGGAACTTGTCTTACATACGTATAAGTATTTGAACGTTTTGTCTTTCAAATTGGGAAATATAAAGTAAATTCGTACATGATTCTCGAAGCAACATAACACAAGAAATTAACAACACAGGAAATTATTTTTTTAGCACCGTAAAAGAACGTTTTAATCTTATTTCAATACAAGATGTTCATTGCAAGCCAGAAGCTAACAGGGCCGTGGTAATGATCCGAGAATACATGCATAATTTACCCGCAAAGAGCTTGTTTTGTAACGTTATTAGTTCGTAATCTCGCCGGAAATGGCCAGCAACATCATTTGCTCCGGTTTAAATATTTAAATAATTTATGTCTGCGTCAGACAAACAATGCAGGTTGTTGTTATTGTTTTAATTTAAAAGGAATCTGAACGTAAAAAAAATAATGCACAATAAATGCATTTTCTTTTATATGAATTATTATATTGTTTCATTAAAATGCCACAGGATTGTTGTATTTTTTTTTGTATCACAAAGTATTTGTAGATATTTGATCTTAGGTACCAAAATATAGCAAACTTTTTATCCCATTACGCTCACTTATAATAAGCATTTAGGCTTATTTTAAGACTTTAGATATCAATTTAAATTTTAAAATCGATTGCTACTATCATTTAATATAAGGTCACTTATTGTGATGCACAATTTTTTTATATGTTGATAAAAAGTACAAACAAACATATATAAAGCAGCAGGGTAGGCAGAGGGAACCTAGTGTTAAGACACTCCGACCCCCACTTACTGCCGAATTTTGGAGGCATTGCGTGTTGAGTGGCAGAACTCAACGCCGCGCTTTTGCCTCGACACCAGAAGAAATGAAAATATAAATTTAAGTAAATATTTCATCTCCTCGATTGGGGATCGAACCCACAACCAGTCGGTTTTACAGTCACACTTCGTGCCGCTGCGCTACGACTGGCCTCAGCAAAGTAAACTTACTAGTAGAATAACGACGTAAGACGCTATTAATAATAATAATGTAAACGAACTAATCCAGAAGGGAGGTGGAATAAGTTATTTCGGAAGTACCAAGTCTGAGTTTGCAATGATAATTTAATCGGGCTGTAAGTGAGTTGAAGATTCTTATTGCGTTTCCTTGGAAGTGGTAATAAAATTGGCGTCATTATGTAACATAAAATGTTACCGGCAGCTCTATTTCATTGAGTAATTAATTCAACACGATCTACTTGATTAAATAGATACTTCAAAATCTTTATAAGGGACTATAACGGTTTGGTCATGTTTATCCATCTGCAAATTCTTTTTTTTTCAGCTTCACGAGATACTGCATCCCCCATATAACAGGGTAGGCAGTAGGAACTTAGTGTTAAGACACTCCGTTCCTCACTTTCCGCGGATTTTTCGTGGCATTGCTGTTGAATGGCGAAACTTAAAACCCAGAGCGAAGAAATGAAAATCTTAATAAATAATAATTAATCGATGCTCCCCGGATGCGAATCAAACCCACAACCATGTAGTTCTGCGTTCCGACGGCTATCATTATCCATACAGATTCACTTTTACACAATTATTGACAATCGGAGTGTGTGTAGAGTTGAGTAACGGTATCATATATTTAGACGTTTGGAGCGATGATAAAGGGAATGATTAAGCTAGGCGAACTGCTAGTAATCACATAAACAGAAACCGAGAGGTGTGTCAACACTAACACAAGTGCCCACAAGTATACGTGTGGGTACGTGTAGATACGTGTAGGTACGTGTAGATACTTAGAGAATTACGCATTGCATCTGTCCTCTGCAGGGACAGGTATGAAAGCATATTATAATTTCATTAATTTCAATAAATACATTTATTACAATAGCAATTGGAATAGTTTTATGATACAGGATGCTATTTTATAATGTATTTTTATTCATATTGATTGTTTAATGTTTTTTTTTTTTTAAATATAAACACCCAGTGAAATAGCTGACTAAGGCTGTATTTCGCATGTAGCAGGGTACGCAGAGGGAGCCTAGTATTAAGACGCTCCGCTTCCTACTTTCCGCTGGATTCATGAGGCATTGCGCGTAGCCGCGCTTTGCCTCGTTACCAGAGCGGAGAAATAAAAATATTTAATTTCCTAAGTGGAAATCGAACCCACTACCTGTCGCCACGTCTGGCCTCTGACTATACAATTAATCTTATTTGTGTTATATATAATATACACGAAAAAAATTGAATTTTATACAGTTTTAATATATAATTAATATAGAGTAACATATTTTAGTAAACCATAATTTTCATACAACATAATAAAAGATTTTTACAGTTACGATCTACGCAGTTGACGTCAAAGATAATATCCTCGAACAGAGAGTGAATCGAATTAAAATAACGCTATCAGACGAGTTGGCACGATACCAACTACGGTCAATGCTAAGTTAGATACCGTGGCACAATTTACGTTTGTACTGGAAATGACTTTATTGATGGTCTATTCAATTCTCTTTGGCCATTGGCACTCTTAAGCGTTCTGTTCTATTATGTTCTACCGCCAGCGTGTGTGTTCAGTTAGTAATGGGCAACCAAAGAGCAAATTTTCGTAATCAATTAGATGTGATTACATTAAAAGAGATGAAACTCCATTTCAATTTAATATTTTAAGCTTAGCACTTCTCTCAATTGCGTGTGAGTGGAGATCGAAACGAGTGTACTCTGTATAGACCATGTTTCCATGTTTCCAATCCCGACACGTTTGTGTCAACTTAACATTTTTAAGATTTCGTACGACAATAACAATAAATGGAACTATGTCTATATGTCCGCCTGCCTCAACCAATTTGCTCCAAAACTACCTTACTAAATAGGTTAAACATCTTTACTTATTCTCCTTAACTCAAAGATGTAAATAAAACGAGGTGTGGTTTTCGGATACATTTCAAAGTACCCATTATTTTTATCTGTCATGAAGTAAAGAATTAGGGTTTATTATATTTAGTAGTTTATTATTTAAGTAATATTTCAAAATTGATCTCTAAAAATTAATCTCTACTTTTAATATATTCATCTTCCTTATTTCGTAGCAATCGTTATCCAAATGTTTGCCTCGCTACTTTTTGATCACATCATATCCAATAACAGATCAAAAAAGGATTTCACTGCATTAAAGTTTGTAAGCAAATTAAGTCATGTATTGCTAGTTGTAAAACAAGTACAAGCAAGTTGACCCTTTGTACTCCGTTGTCTCCGTACTTGTGGCATTAAAAACGTAAATCCACTGGAATGCAAAGGTAACCCTCAATATAAATTATAAATTATCAAGACATTTAGAATCAAATGTACATTTAGTTATGAACACATAAACACTATGGACACACAGAAACATGTACTGTACATTACGCAAACGCCGTTTACAATAGCACAGATGTAAATTGTAAATATTTATATTTCAGACGTGATTTGTGTCAGTTTGGAAGACCAAGCTTGCCTCTGTCCCTGTCGAGTGCAGGTGATAAATCGTAAGGCGACATGAGTTTTTACTAACGAGACAAGTTGACATATGTCTACCCGCAAACGTATTCACCGGGTGATTGTTAACACCGTAGCAACAACACGTTCTGTCGGTTTCGCACGGGACGCCTTCTTTTTTGTTAAAAACACCATCGATTCGACTGAGGGACTGTCGTGTGTCGGAATGTTTTCGTCCGATTTGGGGAATGGAGATTTTTCAACGCGGTTCAGTAGGCGCCGTGTCGTACAAATGCACCGATGACAATAAATATCGGGCGCGGCGAGCCGTGAAATCGAATAGGCTCCGTCTGTGAACGCTTTACAATCAGCAGCCGCCTGTCGTACGCCTATACCCGTTCCGCTATAACTTACTGACTTTTCCATGCATAAAAACTTATTTCGACTCTATTACTTCAATGGAAATACATTTATATATATTTTATGTTAGTTATACGTTTTAGGTGCGTTTAAATTAATTACTAAATTTTCCAATATAAATTTAAACGAAATTGCATGTTACAAAGGATCAATAACCCACCGTATAATAAATAATGACGTACATTAAGTATTAACAAATGGCAATGCTGTGAAATTCTAAATAATATATATATATTTTAAACATTCGCGCACGCAGAACGGGTGTAATTTGCGGTGTCGCTCCCCCCCAGTCCCGTGACGCGTGTTCGATTAGAGCACATGTAATTCCGGCAAGGAAATTGAAATCTTAGCAATGCCCTACGGACTATATTTCTACCAGATTGAGGTATAAAATGAAAAACAAACTTGAGTTATGGTATAGGAATTCAAACAATATATATTGCGGGAGAAACTTTTCAATTCTAACGGGACGTCGATTTTTAAAAGTATCTATTTGTTTCTTGTCTATGGGTTTCAAAGCTATTTGTTTTATTATTGTATACATTTTTTTCGTAGTACAATTATGAAAATTATAACAGTATACAAATTATACTTTATTAAAAGCGAATAAGTAAACTTAGGGTTGGGACAGTAAGTGTTTCACTTTGCCGCCTTTTTAGAGATTTTGAATGTTGTGTAGTAAAAACCGATACTGTCTTTTTAGGGTTCCGTACCTCAAAAGATTAAAACGGAACCTTTATCAAGATTATTAATCACGAGATCGCTTAGAGATATCGAGCTAAAGTTATGAAATTCATACAATTATGAAACTGACTTTAAATTTTTATAGAAAATAAAACAGCCAGTGAACTTAAAAGGAAAAAATTCTACTACCTACCTATGTTTTCTTAATTTTCCTATATCGCTGAAACTACTGAAGCGATTTTAATGAAACTAACACTGTTCCCTAATATGAAATATACTTTCCAAGCACACGTGCTTGGAAGCCTGAGTGGATGATTCATTCTCAAATATTATTAAATTCCAACAATATGACATGGATACATTTCAATCAGACAACGTCTTTTTTTAAAGTCGGTTAACAATTAAGTGTGGCCAATTTAATAATTAAATTAAATTAATTTTCATAAGTTGTACTTTCGATCAACCTGCAAACTGAAATTGGTACGGATCCCTCGGTGGGCTAGTCCGACTCGCATTTGACCAATTTTTTAACGTACTAGACAGATAAAATGAAACGTACGATTAAATGAATTACTTAAATTTTGGTGGCCAAGTAGTTCTTACTATTTTGTAAATTCAATTTCCAATTAAAAAATTCCCATACGAGCCCCTTTATTTACTTTTGTAATAAGTTTAATAAGTTAAGCTTAGAACGTCTTTAAAAAACAATATTTTATGAAAATTGTATTTTATACGAAAGTTAAATATTTTGGAAAGTGTCACATTTTAAAAGAAATTAATGCGTAATATTTACTTTGCAACGGCAATTATAAAGACTTAAACGTATAAAAATCTACTATTGATTAAAATCTCTTTATTACACAATAAAATATTGATTGCTTGATTAATTCCTGATACCAGATGGAAAATATTTAGAATGTTTCATCCCTTATATAGATATGACAATGAAAAGGAAAGGAAATTCTATAATATCACTATTTTATTAAATACTCATACTTTCGACAAATTGTATTTATATGTCGAGGTCAGCCGTGACGTAGCGGCACAAAGTGTTGTGAGCCGACCGACTGGTTGTGAGTTCGATCCCCACTCGAGGAGATGAAATATTTACTTAAATTTATATTTCCATTTCTTCGCTCTGGTGTCGAGGCTAGCTCGACGAGTTCTGCCACTCAACACGCAATGCCTCCAGAATGCGGCAGAAAGTGGGGAACGGAGTGTCTAAAACACTAGGTTCCCTCTGCCTACCCTGCGGTATGATACAGCGTGAAGCTGATTTATGTCGATTTATATATTAGTTATGCAAACGTATAGACGTTTTATCCAAGAAGTCAGATCTGCCTATATATGTAAGTTTGTACTTTTTACTCACTTATGTGATGACCTATGTATTTTATATTTATTACAATTATGTATTTATTCATTCACAGTTTATTGTGCACAAATAATATTTAAAAATAACATTAAAGAAGAGTTAATAAAAATATATATCTAATTAACACACAAAAGGCAGTCTTATCGCTAATAATTTAAAATGGTGTATATTCAATTCTAAAAATATTTTCGTAGATTGTGTCTTCATAATACAAAAACTAAATGAGCAATCGCAGTTCTAATTCACAACTGTGGCTGTGACTCTGATATTTTACGTTGCATTTACAAACAGCGGCAGAATTATCGGGTGTGGAATAATGAACACAAGCCCGGGGCCCAGGAGTTTAATTTTCCTCTTCCGCGCGGCTGTCCGCTCGCCCGAGCTCATTAATGGAGCGACAATACCTCGCGCTTCGTCATTTGCGCCTTCGCGTCTACCATCGAATGCTAAACAAAAATGGTTTCTATATAACTTTTTACTTTTTGTACTTTATTTGTTTTTGCGTTTTGGTTTGGATTGTGGATGTAAATATATATAAAAATCTGTAGGTATAAAAATGTATAATAATGTGCCTACATTATATAATTTAAAAATACTGTATTTAAATAATTACGTATGTGACATAATATTATGATCATATAATCATTAATTTCCAATGCAGCAGATGCACATACATACATACACATACACACAACGGGATTTCTGTATGTGGCAACATATCTCTCAAATGAATGAACTGATTTTGGTAAAGTTCTTTTTCCTTGAAAGTTCAATTAATTGAATGCCCGCCGATTGAAGATCATCAGCTTTATAGCTGATGAAAGGCTGGAAGCAAAATCCACTGGTCTGATCGATTTCAACAATATTGCCTCTACATAGTAATCTTGACCTGATATTCCAATATCATATAGAATCTGTAATATAATTAACTCTGCACTTATAGCAGGGGTAGGGTTTAGGCCCATTGTAGGGGCCTCAATGAATAAAATGTAGAAAGGTGATATTTACTTTTTAGATTTTTTGTTTCAATTTTTTTAAAAATAATTTAAATTTTCAACGTCAATTTCAATTTAATAATTGAATAAATGTTATACTTTTGAGCCGATGGAAAAATATCCATTAAATAAATAGGCGTTGTTTGTTGAATGGCAGAACCCACTTTATTTCATTTTCTCGAGTGGGAATTGAACCTATCGTGTTTACCGTCACACGCTTATTTATGCTTCTACGTTCTCATTAAAATGATAGTTATTTAAAAATAATCTAATGTTAACTATAAAAGCCTTATATCTTGACTTGAACTGCGACATTAGTCTCATGAATGAATCATCGTGATCGTGTCCCAAGACCCCGACGGTCGTATTCGATTAGCACGAATAATTCCGAAAGGGAAATTGAAAAGCTAAAGCGGTGCCCCAAGGACTTGCTCTTTCTGTTATTTGCGGGCAGATGCTAGCCGTGTGGAATATCCAACTAGGCTCATTCACTATATTGATTAATATTAGCGTTCGACAGCTTTGTTACATACTTAGCTATTTGATGTAAAATAAAATTGTATATGCTTGAGCGTATCTAGAGATATTTTCTGGACTGGACTTTGAACAAAAATGTTCTTGTAAATGTTGTTTTTTTTATTAATTTTTCGGGGAAAATTTTGTTCTACGTGACATTTCTAGGGTGAGCACGGTCCACCCGGCTTCCCCACTTCCTACGCCCTTATGTGTAGGCCATTTAGATTTTATAGTACTGGAAGTATAACTTTACTTTAAGTTTACCCCATTTGTAATACTTTAAGTTTACTTGTTACTTCATTACCGTTAACCAATCCATCTTTGCTACGGTACTGGTGTCAGGAGAAAGAAAACATAAAAATAAATTATCTAAACTTTTTTTATCTTTTTGTTGTTAGTTATCTTAATTTTATATATATATTTATTTTTATATATAAATATTTACTATAATGCTGAAATTTCTTGATTTATTTGGTAGTTAATAAAAAGTCGGTCAGCAGTGGCAGTGGCCAGTCTATTTGCTTTGTCTTCGGGTTCAGTTGTAAACAGTAAATAGCCGGACACGGCTCTGTTCGGTAATCCGGCGTTAATTAGCAGCTCGTCGGCACGGTGCAACTGCTACTCACGGGTGCCAACGTTGCCTAAGTTTTTAATTTTTATCCTGTGTATATTAATAATATTTTATAATGTTGAAAGATATATATTTGTTGTATTAGATATTGTATTAGGTAGGCAGAGAGAACCTAATGTTAAGACACTCCGTTCCCCACTTTCTGCCGAGTATTATTATATTGTATTAGATTTTTTTTTATTTTTAACCTTCACACTATATCCCGATGTCCGGAATATGCAAAGGGAACCTGGGAACTTAGTGTTAACATAGTTTAGGTGTTTAATTAAGTAGTGAAGACATTACATGAGTGGCGGAACTCAACGTGGCTTTGCCTCGTTATCAGAGCGAATGAAAATATTACAGAATATATAAAATCAGTACATATATTAGAGGAAACTACCACTCAATAGCCATACAACCAAAGACGCTAGTATGTTAAAGAGAAAAGATGTTAACAACGAGAAACATAAAAAGAGATTTAGCTAATAAAAGTTGGCTGAACTTTGTAGACTGTGTATGTGTATCCCCATTGTAATGTAACGAAGTAACGCGCACCGCATACGACCCACTTTAATCAAGTTGTAACTGGCGTGTGTTGTGAGAATCCATAATCGAGCGAAAATTATGTTGTTAGAGGTTACCTTTACTTTATATCATTTATTATACTTACACCTTCTTTATGAGGTAAGGGTTAAAAGGATATTTTTATATAAAAGTTATCTGAAGTTTCAATAGTTTGTATTGTGCGTCCCATTGTTACGTATAAAAGTAACGCGGACCTCGCACAATTTAAGTACTTTCATGAAGTTTCTAAATTGTATATTATAAACCTTTACGAAATGTGTATTCTTTTAAGTGGATACAGATTCAATGTCATTTTATAAATTGCTTTTTCTGTTTCTTCATCAATATTAAACAGAATCTTAAAAAAATAATTACACGAACATAAATCATAGAAAATCAAAAAATATTTCTAATAAAAAACGTTTACAAAGTGTTATTAATAATATAATGTTTAATTTATGGCAAATAAAGATAAAAAGCAATTTCAAGAATTATATTATATGGCCGGGGACCGACGCCTCTAATCCACACCTAATTGGTAGCCAGAAGACTATTAGACTTGAAACGGTAGCCCATTGCAATTATCGCGACAAAGGATTTACCGGCTCACCTCATTACGCGTATTTTAGCTAAATGAAAATAATTTTATTACTTTGCCTTACTACTAAGTTAATATTGTTGGTTAAACTTTTATATTTATATATGGAACAGGCTGAAATGTTTGTTTGTTTGTTGCAATAGTTTATTCTATTAAATAAATAGTATTATTATATTTTTATACGTTTTTATTAGTACAACATGGTACCTGAACAGTAAAATCTTAAAAGCAGATTTGAGTGACTCGCTTGTATTATAATGTATGTCGGTTACGCGTACGTAGTCACATTAGGTGACAAGACAATAATATGTCTGGTGGTAAGTTAGTCTGATGATGGAGCCTGGAATACTGATATTCTCCCGCGGTTACCAGTAAGCCACTGGTGCTTAGGCTCATACAATTTATGTCTCCCAGCATATTCTATATTTATTGAAGCACTTAGAAAATACTTGTTTTTAGTTATACGTACCCCAAAAAAAAAATACAAAACGGTTACTTTATAGATCAATTTGTTTTCCGTATGTATGTCTGTCAAGACCTCTTATATCAACATTGCCTGGAGGTATCAAGCTGAATTTATTATCAAATATTCAGGTTTACACGAAACTAAATGAGAAACTGCGCAAAACAAATGAAATTAAAAACATCCTAAGAGTCAATATTTACCTATAAAATCACAGAAAATTATCAATAAAATAACAAGAATAAATAAACAATAATTATTTTATATGAGTCTCTTCATTCGGACTAATTTTCATGAAAGCTAAACGGATTTGCTAAATGGATCAGGGTTTTTAAATTGTCATTAGCTTGCTTGCTTAGTTGCAATTTTTTAAAAATTATGTGTTTTGTTTACAGTTTATAACATTACAGTAAATATTAACACGTAACCTAAAATTAAAAAAATAATTCATAAAGTTGTTACAAAATTATAAAAAACATTTAGATTCATACAATCGAATAATATGACAAAAAAATAAATATAGCCACAGCATATTTAAATAACATACACCCAAATTTAATAGATACTGAGGCCAGTCGTAGCGCAGCGGCACAAAGTGTGACTGTAAAGCCGACTGGTTGTGGGTTCGATCCCCATTCCAGGAGATGAAATATTTACTTAAATTTATATTTCCATTTCTTCGCTCTGGTTTCGAGGCAAAGCGGGGCGTTGAGTTCTGCCACTCAACATGCAATGCATTCAGAATTGGGCAGAAAGTGGGGAACGGAGTGCCATAACACTAGGTTCCCTCTGCCTATCCTGCTGTGTGCGGGATACAGCGTGAAGTTGAAAATTTAATACTAAAATGTCAAAACCCTAAATCAATAACAACACAAAAAAAAACATCAAAAATAATTCCTCCTCAAAAGAAACACATCAAAATTCTTAAGAGGAAAATATTACTTTGCAATCGCGAAATTCTTGGCTGAAACAACTCGCGGGGAGGTAACGTTCATTTCGACAAAAGACGAGCAATATTCCGTGCACAAAGCGGAGCAGCCGATAGATTCAATGCAGTGACACAAGAAATGGCGGAACAAAGCGGTAACAAAGCTCATATTGAAAGTTACAACGTGGTGTAGCGCGAGCGATTGCTCAATACTTGCGTGTCGATCGGTTTTAGCAAATTCGATTTTGTTCGTTGGCGATGGTTGTTCGTTATGTTAAATTAAGTATTGTGGAGGCCAGTCGTAGCGCAGCGGCACAAAGTGTGACTGTAAATCGACTGGTTGTGGGTTCGATCCCCACTCGAGGAGATGAAATATTTACTTAAATTTATATTTCCATTTCTTCGCTCTGGTGTCGAGGCTAAGCGCGGCGTTGAGTTCTGCCACTCAACACGCAATGCCTCCAGAATTCGGCAGAAAGTGGGGAACGGAGTGTCTAAAACACTAGGTTCCCTCTGCCTACCCTGCTGTGTGCGGGATACAGCGTGAAGCTGATTTATTTATTTATATAGTTTAGATGAGAATTTGTCAAATTATATTTTTTGGAATTTAACTATTAAAAAAGTTTTATGATTTAAATTTATCACTGTTATTGAAAATCGAAAATGCTACTCAGTTTAGCGTATCTCTATCATTTCAAATAAAATATTTTTTTATTATTTATATGTAAAATATTATCTCTTCTCTATATATAATAAGATAGTAAAAATATTTTGTCTGTACATTTAGTCATTTTGACTGAAATGGAAAAAGGGACACTTAAAAAGAATAATAGAATGCAAAAAAACTTTTGTTAATATCTTGTCTGTCTGTCGATGTGTATGTCCACATTTTTCTCTGAAAGTACTGAACCGATTTACTTGAAATTTTCACCAGTTGCTTTGTTTTAACTCAACTTAACTTGTTTCACCAAAATCGATTCATTATAAAAAATAAAAACTTTTTGGCATTTGAATGATCTCAGGCATTAGTTTGCCTGCGAATGTTTTATAGCAATCGCGCTGGTAAGATTCCTGGTTGAAGAATGACATTCGAAACGTCTGAATTTTATGGCTGTTGATAAAAATATATATTTTTGAAGCACTATTATATAATATTTTATACTATAAAGTAAACAAAATTAAATTGTTAGTGAAGATTACCTTCATAAATCATAACAGTTAAGGTTAAGTCGTAATTAATTCAACACAGAGATAAAGAACAAATTATTTTTAATTATTAACATAAAAATCTTGAAAGAAATATCAAGTAAATACAAAGACTTTTTGGTTGGTTCGCTCATATAATATATGTTACTAACTTCAAAACTGTACAGGAGTTAATATGCAATTATATTAACTCCTATACAGTTATTTTACAAATAATATTATGAATCATTACCCAAATCAATAATTTAACATTATAGGCTGTTTCTGAAGCAGTAAATTAAATTATCAACTGACATCAGCACATTAAACAGAGTTTTAAAAAATGTAACATAGGTAAAAAGAACGTAATATTACAAAAATATACATATAATAAATATTTAGCTTTATGTATATTTTATAAATCAAATATCAACATTGGTCGAATATAATAAAAAATCATATTATATTTTAGTTGTCATGCAATTCTGCTTATTAAATCAATAATCATGTAGTTATATCTAATTGATCTTATTTGTTTCCTATATTTTTTTATATACATCCGCTTTGGGCTACGGTACATATAGCCCGAAGTTGATCTAATGTAAATTAAAAAAAAATCAAACAAAGAAGTAAAACAACAGGAAACTGATTTTTCCTTTCACGATAGGATATATATACATAAAAAATATATTTTTTATAGATTTGACTATTGAATATTGAATATAATCGCAGTTCATTAAATAAAATAAATCTAAAAATTAACTAAAAATTAATTAATTATTAAATAAAGCAATTGCTTACAATACTACCAACACCGTTTTTAGTTCTGATATTGCTTGCAATTTTTTTTGTTTCTTGTGTACTGTTTAGTCATCAAAAATATTGACTTTACAGGTATTTGCGCGATTTTTTTGTGGGTATAATAAGGTTTTATCAGATATCTTAAATAATAACAATAAGTTATTTATTTATTATATGTGAGTTAAATTGAATAGAGTTTATTTGACAGTGAGTCTAAGTGGAAACGACGTATCTTAACACTAGGTTCCCAGGTTCTCTCTGCCTACCCTGCTTTGCATTAACGGGGTATAGCGATTGGCTAAAAATACATAAATAATAGTTTTTTTTTTTATAAAGTTGATCTGATAAATAGAGGCCAGTCGTGGTGCCGGGGCACGATTATGTGACTGTAAACGGGACTGGTTGTGGGTTCGATTCCGACTTGAAGAAATAAAATTTTATATTTTATTTTTTTTGCTCTGGTGTAGAGGCGAAGTGCAGCATTGAGTTCCACGGCTCAACACGAAATGCATCTAGAATTTGGCGGAAAATGGGGAACGGTGTGTCTTAACACTAGGTTCTCTCTGCCTACCCCGCTGTGTACGGGATACAGCATGAAGTTGAAAGAAAATATCCTTGATATTTGTCTCATACAATAAATAAATCACAATTAGTAATTGTTGGAAATAGCTTTATAAATTTTTGTGTCCTAAATATTTAGTTACACGGTTAAATTTACTATTTAATTATATTAGTCATAAGCCAATACAAATTTGTTTGAATGTAAGTTTGGTACAAAATAATAATTGTAATGGAGAATTAAAGGAAAAAATGTCCAATATACTTAAGCATTATCTTAAAAACTTAGACAAACTTCTTATATCGTCAATAGTTTACGAGATTAAACGTAGAAAGTTTAAGAATTTTGATTTGAGACGCATGCGCGTGACGTACGCACCACCCCTTAAGGCTTACGACCGCCTCCCTTAACAAACATTACCTGAAAATTGAACCTTTTGCTCTGAAACACAAAGCGTTACAGTGCGGTGATTCATCATTTAACAAAACTTTGGAATCGACATGATCCTTCAGTTCTAAAGCAGTCATTATGTTCACGTAGGAAGAATTAAATTTTCGTAGCCGTATTTTCTCAGAATTCATGATTTATTATGTTTTCTCTTTCCATGGGTAATACAATGTAAATAAAACTCAATTTGTAAGTGAATAGAGTACATTTTTCTTTACATGCTTGGTACTAACAGGATATTTTACGAGTAAGGAGCGCAGTGTTCAGTCGGCTACGAGCCTCGGCGTAGCGCGGATAAGTTACTACGCCCGCGTCGTAGCGTGTACGTAACTTACTTCGTAGCACTTTAAACAGAAACGAACCGCATGTGCTACGGTTTGTCGTGTTTTCTTGTATTTTTGTTAAAGTAGTTCTTTTAGGGATTTTTTGACTTTCACTAGTATTTACATTATATATATGTGGTAAATCAAATTGTCTAAAATTTATTAAGAATTTACAAAATAGTTTTGTTTTACTGAAAATTATGACATACTCTTTTTTCTAATAAGAAGTGGTCTTAGTTACTAAAATAAAAAGTATATATATTTTAATATCTTAGTAGAAAACAAACAATAAAACTGTCTTTATTAATAAAAATAAGCAGTAGCATATATTTTAAGTAATCAAAGAACAAAATTTTTATATTAACAATTGGCGTTAAAAATTAAAGTCACGTTTACATCAAAGATTTATTGGTAGCATAATGAATTTTCCTGTTTGAATTAAAAGCAATTGTGTAAATGTGTCTTATAATAAATGAGAGTGAATGTAAATCGTAGCGAGCGTGGCGGACGGTGGGCGCGGGCGAGCGGCGATCTCCGCATATTTGCCGTTTCCTCGACATTCTCCAAGTTAATTAAAGCCCATTTGTACACTGTCTTAAGAAATATAATTTATAGAAATAGGAATTTATTATTTGACGCGTTTAAAATATTAAAATGAATCGAATTTCGTTTTGAAAATTCTTTAACATTTGCTAATTTCTTGTTTTGTATGTAATAATAACCAAATATATTTTTACACGGTAGTCATTTAGAGAAATTAATTTATAGTGTCTCCAAATAAAGCTCTCTATTAGCAGGTTAGTATTGATAAACAAGGGCTTCTACTCCACCTCCTTGACGATTCCAAATAAGCCCGCCTCAATCTTTCGCCCCGCCTACTGTCTGGAGGTATATAAGCATTACATATATACTATTATATACATTTTATAAACTTAATTTATTTTCTATAGACCACTTAATAATATATATTAGCTGTCAAATATTTTTAGAGGTACACGAACAATTTTCATATAAAGATTATTTCAAAATAATGATGATATAAAATGAAACCTCGAAAACATTTATATCGAATCTAAATATATATATATATATATTATTATGAAACAAGAAAATCCCTTATTATTCGTACGTAAATAATACATCTAACGAAGGAACAATACTAACGAACAGAGTCAACAGCGAGAGAAACTTTTAGAGCTAAGAAGTTGAAACTATGTGTATAGTGACTGGAGAACAGTGAGTTCTAACAAGCCGGCCATCCAAAGTTGTTAAACGTGTCCAAGCGGCGGCGGGCGCATAATTCTGTGGGGTCGGTCAGTCAATGGACACCACTTCCAAAGTATCTTGGTTGTGGAACTAACCGAACGCTCTGCATAGACTTGTCCCCATATGAATATATATACGGAATTTGTATAACATCTGAAGTTAATAATTGCAATGGAGACTAACTCCCTTGGACGCAACCGACAGATTCCTACAGCAAGAAACCACATAGTGTATACCGACCACAAGGGAAGAAAGTAAGTATTATAAATCAAAAAATAAATTATATCAATTAATTAGTTGAAGAAGTTATTTAAACTAAACAAATGGATGCTATTATTTCTCTCAATTTCGTTTAACAAGCGAGTTACAGTCAAAGGTTCGTTGAACCGCGGAACTCAATGGCCGTGAATTTTGTAATCTTCATTAATTTCAGACAGTCACTGCGAAAATTCTTATTCGTGTCTCGGGGCTTAATTAAGTGACTTTGTGTCAGCTATGATACACTTTGTGTATATTACTTTTATTTATTATTTTCCAATTGTGTTTTTATTAATTATAGTTCTTTTTTTTTTTAATACGAAATGCGTATCGTTACTATTAATTATTATATCAATATAATGATTGATAGTATTTCTTTTTATTTACCGTTCTCCATTTTCCGCCGAATTCTGGAGTCATTGTGTCTTGAATGGCGGAACTCAACAGCGCGCTTTGCCTCGAAAAACACTAGAACGAAGAAATGAAAATATAAATTTAAATAAATATTTAATTTCCTCGAGTACGGACTGAACTCACAACCAGACGCGTTTACACCTGCGCAACGACCTACCTCTGGTTTTTATATTATTACACTTATTTATGTAACAATATTTTTTTTATAAAGTATAGATACTAATGACTAGTAATCTTTTTGGTGGTTTAGGCTATATCTCATTTATCATATACAACGTAATATACATGCATTTATTGAAAATGAAATTTGATTTAATGGTCAATAAAATTTGCAATTATAGCATCCATAATAACGTCACAGTCCATATAGATTAATTTATCTAAAAGATGGCAAAGTTGTGGATTCTGAGCTCACAACATCTCGCTAATGTTAAATTTTACTTAATTAGTTAATGTTGTAAATAAATTAATTTTAGTTAATGTTAGATTAATCACATTAAATTAAAAAAATATAATTTAGTCATAAAAATATTTAGTCGCTATATGAAAGTTGAAGGACTTGATTGTTAACCACAAAATACATAAATATTTATACATAAATGTATATAAATCTAACATAATTTTGCAATACATTGTAAAATCACAATCAGTTTTAACTAAGCATACACCTATACTTTTGCCTAATTCAACATTTATATATTTGATGTTAAAACATCAAATTTTATTTTAAAATATATCAAATTTGAACCCATAGTCTTCGTTAAGGTACGGGTGTGTTATTAAGATTGCCTTCCTATTGCATTACGGCGCTTGCGAGAACCGTAAGGTTATATTTTTATTTTTAAGCACCGTCTCAGGGGAGTATTGCTTTCTTATTTCTTGTTATCGTAGTTAAATTAAATTTGTAGAAGTGTTGTGTGTGAGCTCCGCTACGTCGCGTTGGCGCACTCAAGGAGAAATGGAAGGCATGATTATAAAACGGATATTTAAATAAAAAAAAGTCAATAAACATCAATATTATGTGCATTTATACATATTATGTAAGTCTTGTCTTGCTGAAAAATAGTTTCAATTTTATAATTTAAACATAAATAAAATGTTGTAGTGTGGGATACAGCGTGAAGTTTAACGCTGTATCCCGCACACAGCAGGGCACAGGGAACCTAGTATTACGACACTCCGTTCCTCACTTTCTGCCGAATTCTGGAGGTATTGCGTGCTGAGTGGCAGAACTCTACGCCGCGCTTAACCTGGACACCAGAGCGAAGTTATGGAAATATAAATTTAAGTAAATATTTCATCTCCTCGAGTGGGGATCGAACCCACAACCAGTTGATTTACAGTCACACTTCGTGCCGCTGCGCCACGACTGGCCTCACATAATTACTACTGACATAATTATATAATAATATATTGAGAAAGTAAGACGGGGGACCGTCTTAGAATTGAATATATTATGTAACAAGTGACCCGAACGTGGCTTCGCCCATTTAAAATGTATTACAGCCAATTTATATGTTTTTAAGGTTCCGTACTTAATTAGAAAACAATGGAGAGACTAATAGAGTCACTGACTAGACAAGATAATTTATCGTAGAGATATCAAGCTGACATTAATATCAAACATTCAGGTTCCTTGGACTACAGAAAAAAATTATCTTCTAAGTCATCATTTTGTATAAAATTCGTATGCAAAATATTACCAACTTACATTTGCAATTAATTTCGTACAAAATGAATATATAATAATATATATACTTAAGTTTGTCACCTCTTATAAGTTGAGCTACAATTGTGAAAATGGTACGGAAGCCTCGTTAGATGAGTCCACTTATCCTTAACTTTTATATAAATTATACATATATATATAAGAATATTATTATTTTTCTTAACTTTAATTTAATTTCGAATTACAAAGACTTGCGGGAAATTGAAACAAATATACATCCTCACAAACTTTCATCTTACCTTTGAGTACCTAAACCTGAAGTAATGCCTAATCTAATCTTGCCTAACTAGACCGGAGTTTTCTCTCGGCCTTACTGTTTACCTATACTATACTGGCAATATACGTCATATGCCAGATAGTTACAACCCACATATAAATAATAATAAAAAAATGCCTACCCGAATACAAATAATCGAATAGAACTTTTAAAATAAATAAATTAATATTGGAACCTACTAGCTATTTAATAATATCGTAATTTTTCGTATATTTGTTTTATTTTTATTTCATTAATTTATTAAAAAATATTATTCGAGTATACATACATAGGTTCATGCAATGGAAATGTTATATTCTATTTGGATCCTAAAATGTGCGTAAGTTTAAAATTAATTCAGACGACGAGAAGTGGGTTAAAATAGCGTTGTATGATTTTCTTATATTATTAAAAATATTTTAATATATTGATAAGAAATATACAAAAAAAAATATGTAGCGGTATATGAACCCGCGTTCAAGCGCTCTCACCAACTAGCCCATACGTAGTGTTGTTTACAAATTAATTTGTACTTTTCGTGAAGTAAATAATTGGTTTATTATTTTTCTTCTATCTAGTCCATTAATCTTAGAAATACTATTCTTTTCTAAAAAAATTAAGTATACAATTACTGTGCATTTTTTTAAAGTTAGTTATTATAATAATAATATTTTATTTTAAATATAATATTTTTTTCATATAAAAAAATCTTTCACTTTTAAAGCATTATGGAAAATACGTCTTAAAATGAGAACATGCGATAACACTAGTGAAACTTCAGATTTACTTACGGCTATTAATCTAAGCAAGTAGTGGATTGCATTGTTTATTTAACTGAATAAATTTACCATAACGGCGCCTTGCACTGCTTAAGGAACAAGGAAAAGTTGTTTGCTGTGTAGGAATACTAATAGGTTCCGTAGAAATATTAATAACATTTAATATCATTTATAATTAAAATTATTTAATTTTTCATAAAGTCAAATCAGCTTTACGCTGTATCCCGCACCCATTAGGGTAGGCAAAGGGAATCTAGTGTTAGGACACTCCGTTCCCCACTCTCTGCCGATTTCTGGAGGCATTGCGTGTTGAGTGGTGGAACTCAACGCCGCGCTTTGCCTCGAAACCAGAGCGAGGAACCATTTCTTGTCTTCTTCATTAAGTAAATATTTCATCTCCTCGAGTGGGGATCGAATCTACGACCAGTCATATTTACAGTCACGCTTTATGTCCCTGCGCCGCGACTGGTCTCAATTTTCATTATTTTTATTAAGTATTTCAAGATTAGATCTTCCATAATTTTTATTTTCAATATTTGAAAAATTTTGTGGTAACAAAGGGGGTTAAGATTTTGAAAGAAAAAACGAGTTGATAAATTCTTTGTGGAAATGGATAATTATTATTATACTAGGTTAAAATTCCTATACGCATGCTACAACTTATTAATATACGTTGTTAGTCTGTAGGGATATTGTAGTAGGGGTAGTCTACCCTGGTAGCCTAAAAGGTATTTTTACAAATTTTGCTACCCAAAGACACTGAGAATTGATTATCATTTGACAAAATATAACTCTATTGATTAAATAGGTTTAATTATTTAAATTTTATTCCACACTAACAAAAAAATATTTAAAAGTTTAAAAAGAATAATGTAGTCAAGTAAATAAGTTGTAACAAACGTACACGAATGTCGACGCAGCTTCATAAGAACGTATACCTCAGTGCTCAGAGTGCCTGGAAGGTTGCCAAGAGGCGCAGGTTAGTTTTTTTGCGTTTCTTAAACATTTTTTACTTGTAATTTTACAATAATGGAAGTTGTGACAAACTTATAAGCGATGGAAATTTGTCGGTGACATAAAATGTCGGTGGTATAATAATAGTTCAGGTCATTCAAGGCTTAAGGCGTATTGCCTTTATGTGGCCTAAAATTCTGTTTCGATAAAATGCTTTACTAAAGAATTTAAATATAATATCGAATTGTAATTGTTTTTGGTATTGAAATATGTATTTTAACATTAATAAATTAATATGACAATTACACATATAGGAAAATATCTGAAACGGAAGTACAATTCACGAGGCCTGTGAGCTAAGATAAGGAACCCAGAAAAAAGTTATGATTATGTTATTACAGATTATTAGAGGAAAAACCTAATGTAAAAAATATATCTAATTCTTCTACATTTGACATTACATCTACATTATTTTAGCAATAAACGTAGATTCATCAAGATCAACGTTTAGTCCACAAAGTTTTTACTTTTTTTATTCCTTGTTCACATAATTACATTTAATCATTCTTGTACAGCGTTAGCGCGGGCTGTTCAAAAACAGCATAAATCGGTTTAAGCCAAAAAAAAACGCTACGTGTATATCCACACCCACACAGTTGCAAATTTCAGCTTATACCTCGCGGGCTGTAATTTAGTTGTTGTAGTTATATAAAAAGAATATATAAATAAATTAATTTGAAAAGTAATTTGAATCACTTGTCTAAATAAATTAACAAACAATGTATTCGAATTATAAAACTATAGATCTCAATAGTTTAAAGTTATAAACTCTCGCCGTTCTAATCTAGTCTTAAATACGTTACAATGATGTCACTAGAATACCCCTACCCAATACCCAAAGGCATAAAAATTATAAAAAAAACACGTTATTTTTTATTTATAATATAGCATTATAAATAACTAGAAGTTAAATAGACGCGCGTTGTGGCGCAGCGGCACGAAGTGTGACTGTAAACCCAACTGATTGTGGGTTCGATCCCCACTCAAAGAGATGAAATATTTACATAAATTTATATTTCCATCTCTTCGCTCTGGTGTCGAGGCGTTGAGTTCTGCCACACAACACACAATGCCTCCAGAATTCGCCAGAAAGTGGGGGACAGAGTGTTTTAACACTAGGTTCCCTCTGCCTACCCTTCATACTGCGGCATACAGCGAAGCGTGAAGCTGCTTTTTTAAGTTAAATAGACGTTCCCATTGAGGCCGTAGATTCGTCGTTTAATTACTATAAACTACAATATTTTAGTGCCTATTTATATGAAACTTATGCTAAAAGTTGTAAAAAAGTCCAAGACAAGGTTTTCGGTAACGCCGGCTCCCAGCCCTAGTGAATGTGTTCACTGTGCAGCGCAGGACAGCCGAGTTACTTGTGCAGTTTCCGTTAGTCACATTTTCGCTACAAGGTATTCACATTTCGAGGACGGGAAAGTTGGCGTTATCGTGTTTAAAATAGAACGAAACACACATCTAACTTTGTGATGCAAAATGGACACGCCAGTAAGACGAATGCAAGTGGATAATTTAGTTTTGTGTAAGATGAATTTATGTATTTATAACAACGTGATTTTATCGTAGACAAAAAATATCTAGTCTGGATGAAATATATTATTTACGTTCTGTTAATTTTACTTAAATTTATAATATCATTTCTTCGCTCTGGTGTCGAGGCAAAGCTCAGCGTTGAGTTCTGCCACTCAACACGCAATGCCTCCAAAAATCGGCAGAAAGTGGGGAACGGAGTGTCTTAACACTAGGTTCCCTCTGCCTACCCTGTTGTGTGCGGGATATAGCGTGAAGCTAATTTATTATTTAATTAAAAAAAATATTAAATTAAATTAGCCGAACCCACAATCAGTCGGTTTTACAGTCACACTTCGTGCCGCTGCGCCACGACGCGCGTCTATTTATTATTATTTAATTAATTTATTTATTTCTGTTAATTTTAATGGGCATACATGGCTGTGGATCTGTAATAAATATGATCAATTCTTAACAATACATAGAATTGGTCAGATTATATTAAAACAATAGCCTTTAAAAAATGAGAAGCATAATAATAAAATATTTTATATTTAATTGCAGTCATTCGAATTTTAATTTTGTGGATTTTAGCTTATTTATTACTATGCGATGCCTGCAAATTCAAAAAAATGTATACTTTTCCAATTTTTTTAGGCTCCATTTCCCTTTTATATAGTTTGGTTGATCTTTTTATTCCACATTAGACGTTCTAGGTGTTGCTAAGTCAGCATTTTATTATTTCTTATAGTTTAGCTGAACTATTTTCTCTGAGATATTTTTTATGTCGTGTCTTCATGATTTCTATATGATATATAGTATTGATTATTATATACAAAAAAACGCCTTGACGCATATGTACAAACAGGCGAACAGACGGACAAAAAAATTCATAAAAATTTAATTATATATAATTACTTATTTAGAAAACGTATAAAAATTTTTAACGTAGCGGGACTCCCGCGACTCCTGGAAGCCGGTCAGGCGCTCTGACCACTGAGCCCTACGTCCTCGTCAAGCTATGTCGAAATTTTTATACGCTTGTTACAACTGTATTGTTAGCATCTCTGTAGAGAGATTTTTAAAAATTTTCGCTACTCAAAGATTAAGATTAAGAAAAATACTTATTAAGAAAACGTATAAACATTGTAATAAATTTCTAATCTAAGTGTGGAATCAATCTTAAAAAATTAAAAAATATATATATATAAATAGCATTCTCTCTTGACAGACGGTAATTCTTAGTAATTATCTATTAAATTGATGAGAAGTAAATTTATTTATTTACGTATTTTGAATAATTTTGCGAATTTTCAATATTTTCAAGGTATAGCTAAAAAAGTACTTACATACTAACCATACAAAACAAGACTCTACAAAGTTTATAATTATATTTAAAATTATCCACGTAAGTGGCAAACTATGTATTTTTTTGTTTGTCGGTCGTAACACGTTCTAAAGTTAGTTCGCTCGGAGTGTATAAGTAAGTGTAAGTGTACAAATTGATTTATTGAAGTTAAGCGAGCTCCCGAGTTGCGCCAGAGTATTCGCAGGCCTTTGCATTACACAGATAAACTGGAAATAAAAAAAGAAACTTCACAAACAGAAATCCTCTTGTCGCGAGATTTACGAGCTGACGCACCTTCAGCGCAAATAAGTTATGTAAATTTTATGTGTTGTTCAGAAACATCGGTTAAAATAACAACATATGAAATGGGAACATGGAGGTTAATAAATAAATGTTACTTCCATATTGATTAGTTGATATATATAGGCTAAGTATAATGGGTGAAATGAATTATATTACTGTTCAATTTACGCCGAATGAACTTCAAGAAAAGTTTTAGTGAAGCCAACAATTTTCTTAATGAAACCTGAAAATAATGGGATCGAGTAATTGTAAAGCTTTCAATCATAATTATAGAAAGTCACGCAAGCAAAAATGTATACATTTTAAAATTAAACTTTGATTTTGTACATACCTATATGAAATACTTGGTATTATACAATATATATTTTTTCGAATCAAATGCCAATTTTTAAACAGTTATTCTATTTGGTGTAACATATGGACGTTTTTTATTACATTAATTTAGTAGTAAATGACATTATTTAAGGATATTTTATTATATTCTTCTAGATCTAGAGACTGGGTTTTTTACCTTGTATTTATATACATTACTACAGTAAGAAAAGAAGAAAATATTCAAAAAGGAATTATTAGATAAAAAAAAAATCTGATGCTGTAATGTAAATAAAACATAAAAAGGCGACGTTGACGCTACATTGACATATTTATTCGTAGCATTAAAATTCAGTAAATGCAAGCACAATTTAAATGCTATTTTCCGCCCAAATTTCTGTTTGTCAATTAAAATATTTGAAATCACCGAAATCATTTCAGTGGCCGTTAATTTGATTACACGGAAATCTCCACAAGGGCAGTGTAGTGTTGTTGATATGGAATATTTTCTGCCAATTACCTTAAGATTGGAGTAAACAAAAGCTTTTTAACATAACACTAGTTCGCTTTAAAAAAAACAAATATCGTAAAAAAAACAACTTCATACTGTATCCTGCACACAGCAGGGTAGACAGAGGGAACCTAGTGTAAGACACTCCATTACTCACTTTCTGCCGAATTCTAGAGGCATTGCGTGGTAAGTGGTAGAACTCAACGCCGCACTTTGCCTCGACACTAGAGCGAATGGAAATATAAAATTTAAGTGGGCATCGAACCCTCAACCAGTCGGTCTTACAGTCACACTTTGTGCCGCAGCGCCTCAAATATCTTTTTTATTATAATTAATCTTATAAATATTTATATAAGCCTACACATATTCTACGCACGTAACTAGAGTAATAGACTCTGTTCACATAGTAATTTTATATATTTTACAAATAATAGAAGAGCCATAACAAACACCTGATAGTTATAATTCAAAATGAAGGGAATATAATAATATCTAACAATTATAAAAAAAAATGTAAATACAAAGCAATGCTTTTGAACTTCAATTTTGTACATAAAAGCGAAATGATTCAATACGTTTGACAGTTGATTTCAGTCTGAACATGGCAATTTATACTGCACGTCACGTACCCACTCACTGCGGCTTGTTTGTGGAGTGACAATACTAACGTGACCGCTGGTAAGTTCGAAGCCGTCTGTTTGTTTATTAATTATTTTATAAAACACTATATTATTTTATTAGCTCAACTTTTGTAACGATCCTATAGAGTAAAAGATTCGCATTGGAAATTAAATGTTAATTGTGTTAATATTACATACCTTATATTTATTTGTTTATTTATTATTATAAATAAATAAGAAATATTATTTTAAGTGAAATGAGTTGAATCTTGTGAAAAGATGATGACAGTATAACTACTTTCACTGTCCTTATCCCGCGAAATATCAGATAAATACGTGATGTAGATCCCCATCTAGAGAGAGTGTGAAGGGGTCGAATTATATATTAAAATTTATTGTACAATACGATATTCAATTTTTATTTTTTTATTTTTCTCTGATTCTTGTGTAAATCACGCATGAATATTTGAAAGTCAAATAAGTGTAGAATCTGTATACTTGAGTTTTAAATTTATGTAATATTATGACATATTTATTTATATAAAATATTCTATTATAGTGATTAATATTACAACAATTGAATTGGCACATTTGGACAGCGTCTGACTGTAAGCGCGGTAGTAGCGGATTGAATATCCAATAAATTAAAATATTACTACGTTCCCGCTTTGGCAAGAGAAAGTGTAGTGTTGAATTCTATCACTCAACGCGCAATGATTCGAATGTGATGGACGAAGTGACTTGACACTAGGTCCTCTCTGCTTGTTTGTATGTAACTAAAGCGTTTAACCACTTGTGAGTGCAGGGGATTTGTGTCCGTACACACGCAAAATGGTGTTGATTTAATGCATTTATTCGACGCGGCGTGGTGTATTGAAAATGTCAAACCGATTCGAAAAATTTTCAGCTACACTATAGACACTTGGATACATAGTGGCTGATTCGAGGCTAATTATGGCCTAACAATAAATTTTCCAATTAGAGACACTCGAGTTTATAAAGAAATACTTGATGTACACTAAGCGTACCGTGTATAGTGTCGTAATCTATTCGTATCATAACGGTACCATCCAGTCTGTAGAACTGATATGTCCTGCACAGGGGTCGTCTGTATAAAAGCATTTCCTAGGTATAAAAAAGTGCATACAAAGCTACATAGTTCAAGAGGAGATTTTAATTCAACCAGATACTAAATATAAAAGTGAGATATCTAATTCAATTAACTTTATTCGCATTAAGTTTTTTTATATACACTAGAATAAAACATTAAAATGGGCATTGGATAATTTGTAACGATGAAAAAATATAAATTGAATATAAATCTACTAATAATAAAATCGTAACAGATCGCTGTCTGTATATGGAAGATATTTTGGAAAAAATATCACTGGGGGCATTTATTAGTGTAATAGCAAACAAATGAAACCTAAAACAATTATTTTAATTTTTTTTCTTTGCATTTTTCCACGCTAATCTCAGAAACAGCCAAATCGATTTCAGTAAAGTTTTAATTTTTGGATTCTGGCAAGCTTCATAAATAAAAAGTAACATCAATTTAAAATATGTTCGATAAAATTGAGACTTGCTAGAATTATCTAAACAACTGTTACTATACAACTGTTTTATTCAAATGACTAACGATTTACTTATCGCTATTTTGATGTTTGATATTGTTTGTAAAAGTATTATTTGTATGAGGAGAGAAAAAATGTGATTGTATGACGATAAAAAACAGCAAGATTCAAGATTTAGGATTCTCCAATGTAAGTTGACCTCGTGTGTATAATATAAAATTTCCCTAATAGAAACAATCATATTAGGGAAATTTTAAATGATTATAATAGTTTTTATAATATTTTTTTATTAAATACCTACACCTAATTTGTATAATTCAATTCGGGAAAGTGAAGTGAAATGAAGAAATTTTCGGAAGCCTTGACTGTCAGTTTAACGATTTGTTTACGCTCATCTATAAAACTATTGGAGGAATTTAAATGTTTTTAGCAAATTTGGAAAAGAGTAAGAATTTACAGTAACTTACTTAAGGAAATATAATCGAAAACTGGCAACTAGTAGGAAAGTAGAGAATGAAATCATTACAAACTTTGACTTTTGAGGCCGTCGTGGGGCGAAGACACAAGTGCGCGACTGTAAACGCAATGGTGGGTTCCATTCCCACTCGGTGTAATGAAACATTTTATGTTTTCTTTTACTCGCTCTGATAACGAGGCAAAACGCATATATCTTATATTTATCCTGCATATAGCAGGAAGAGGGAATCTAGTGTTAATATTTTCGTTTGTCAGTTTCAGCGCAAATTCTCGAGGCATTGTATGTTGAGCGAAACTTGGCGAACTTTAATTTGTTATCAGAGAAGAAAAATACAAATATTAAATATTTGATTAGATTAGTATCACTGCACCACGACGACCTTACTTGGGCTACTGCGCCAGGAATGGACGCGGTCGTTTCATTGCGGTGGTTCATTCGTTGTCTAATGTATATTATGATGATAAATTAGAGAACTTTGTTATACGCGTCCACGTACTCATGATGGAGTTTTTCTTTTGAGATTTGTCGACTATTCCGATTTTCTTGTAACTCGCTAACTACTATATGCATAATATACATCATATGTAGGTGTCAATTCAAGGACTGGAATATGAAACGGGCTTCAAAAATTATTTTTTATTTTACTTGTAATATTCCAAAAATTCAGAAACAAATATATAATAAGCTTTAAGATAAATTTCATTAAGATATCTTTCATAAATACTGAGAAAATTAACTTTAACGCTAAGGGTTGATACCCCCCCATAACTCCCTTACTGTAAGTGTTAGAGACAAAAAAAAAGCAATACAATAATATTAAAAATAATTCATTAAAAGCTAGTGCAGCCCTTCCTTTTCGGTCTGGGACCTTTATAATACATTTATAAAAGTATTTTTGAATGATTTATTGGATTTTCAATTAAAACTTCCCTAAGCTTGATGCTTTATGATGCCCTAGTATAACATTTTATTAGATGCACTGACTATGTTTTATGACAAATATGACTGCTCGCCAAAACCAGCGTTAAACAAATTTTATATTTTGTTATACTAACCGTTATTTATTATGACGTGTTACGACTTATGTAAATTAATATTTGTTATGTGAACTAAAAATGGCATACTATATATGTATATAAAATTCAGTTTCACGCTGTATCCCGTGCATAGTAGAGTAGGCAAAGGGAACCTGGGAAATTAGTGTTAAGATACCCTGTTTCTAGAAAGACAAATCTGTTCCTCACTTTCGCCGAATACTTGAGGCGTAAAGGCTCAAATATTTCATTTTCTCGAGTGAGAATCAAACCCACAACCCATCGTCATCATCCACATTTCAGCCGTGTTCACTCTTGCGCCACGATTGGCTTCAAAAATATGTATGTATGTAAAATACATAGAGTTATATATTATATACTTAAAAGCACAATACGTGATTTTTTTGTTTTTTGGGAACAGATTTATCGGATACGATCACGGATCAGTTGTCAGTATTCCGCTGAAAGCTCTAGAGACAAGATTTTGTATCGCCTGAATAATTTACACGCACTTTACTTACTTTGGAATCTAAGAATGAACGTGTTAAAGGTGAAAAAGAAAAAGCTTTTTATTTCTCTAGTTATACCTACTCGACCTACCTCAGTTAAAGAAAATATTAAGCAGTGGATGCAATTAAAACTTAAATATGACGGCTTTCTTTTGACCGGATCTTAAATATTTTTTAAAATTCAAAGAAATAAATGTGTGTTAATTCATTTTTAGTTAGAGCTCAGTACGTTGGAACTAAAAGTATAAACTAACTACGTAAGTAATAAAAAATGTTCTAAATATTTTAAGCACGATTTTGCCAAAAAGTTAATTGAAAATAACATTGTTGTTTTGAATTCAATTTCGAGAAAAACAAATGTGATGCTTATATTTAGGTTAAAATCATTTAAAATAAAAATTAATTCATATTTCATATTAAGCAAAGCTTCGAACGCGCAAAAGTGACTAAGTTGTCGTTGCTGACTTTATGAGTGGGACAAGCGCCGGGTAACTTTTGCTCCAACTAACTTCTAGTGCTGTAAGTAAAGTGTCTGCGGCAAACTTGCCTTCGCGAATTACTTCCACGCGATTTCACGATCTCACTACGATCAGTTAAACTCCCGCATCTGTTCTAATAAAACGAGGTGATCCAACCGTTTGTACAACCTTTCATTTTACATTCGTTCGAGAATTCCATTGTAATCTTAGACAAAACATTTTACAAATTTAAGTCTGTATCCTAATATTATAATAAATATTATAAATAAATGGTTCAAATAACTTAAATAATTCAGAGTTGAAATTCATCAGGCTTTAATTAATGGAATTCCGAGGGAAGTTTAAACACGTCTCATTAATTCGTAATGCTATTATGTTCTGGTCTTTTACAAATGTCAGTAAAAGTTAAATGAAATTCACATTTACTATTTATTTTTAACACTTTAATAGTTATATTTTAACTATATAGTTCGGTTGGTTCACAACCTCGGTTACTACACGCCCAAATACCGATGTGGTAACATGTTTCACCGCTGGAACTAAATTAATGAAACGCCATTACTCCTTTTAACAACATTATTTTACATACATAACTAATTTGACGCAAGCACTTTTGTCCGTAATAAACGCAATTAATATGAAAATTGGCACATATATATATGGAATTTTGATTTATATTCACACTCCTCTTTCAGCTATAATATATCACTATGGTTGAATGTATAAGCGAAAGGGATGGACGTTTCATGAACCAGTTAGTTAATTTATAAAATATTAATTAATTAATAGGTCAGTATCTTGAGGCCAGTCGTAGCGTACAAACGTGTGTCTAAGCGTGATATATTGTGGGTTGGATTCCCACTCGAGAAAATTAAATATTTAATAGTTCCATTTATTGGCTCTGGTTTAGAGGCAAAGCGCGGCGTTAGAATTCCGCCACTCAATTCGCAATGACTTGAGAACGGAGTGTCTTAACGTCAGGCCCCCTCTGCCTTCCCTGCTACATGCGGGATACAGCGTGAAGCTGAAAAAATAAACTTGAACCCCATTATCTGACCCGCTTAAATGATATCCCACATTATTTTCAGAACACGCATACCAATACAGAATTGTTAAATTGAAAGATCGCGAAGGGGGTAGACAAGCGCGCTCCCGTTAGACGTAAGCGCTGTTTTATGGTCGTCGTGACGCCAACAAACTTCCGCAACTGCTTTATGATCCTAATTTATAAGTGAGAGGCGTCTGAGTATTTACGACTCTTTCGGAAGCTTTCCCGCGAGTGCGTTCACTTCGATTGCCTTTGCATGAATGTTATTTCTTCTTTGAAAAGAATTGAATTATTTCCTCAATTTTTTTGTTTAATGTAAAAATTGTTTTGTTTGGATTTTGTTTTTTAATCTGTTGTTACATATAGCAAGTATTGTGTATATTTTTATTTAATTTTAATTTTAAACGTCTATAAAAATGTGTCAATGGTATTCTTATTGCTTTAATTTTCGATTTGTCTACGTTTTCTATAAAATAAAATTAAATAAAAACAATTTAGTGTGTTTTTAAAATATTTTTAAAAAAGCACAATTTTTAAACTTAGACAGTCCTAAATATTTTTACATTTTAAATGTGATGTAATACATTATACAAAAGAAAACGTAAAAAGTACTTGGTATTTTTTTTTAAGAACACAGTAAAGTAACAACAAAAAATACACATAAATAAATGTATAATATCGGTCTATGATATTTCAGTGAAATTATTATTGTTATTAGCACAATTGACCATTGCGCAATTAATTAAAAATATAAATTTTATATTTTAATAAATAAAAATCAATGCACACTGTAAATTCAGCAGGTGACCGAAGTTCGGGTTTTAACACGCAGCTTCATGTTGACTGATTTACAATTTGTGAGAGAGAGCTTTATGAAATTTTGCAAGCATAAATTAATTTTCAATTTGCCTTTGACGTTTCGCTGAGCCGGCCCGACATGTCTCTCAGGCTAGGTATTAACCGGGACATGACGCCCTGCGCCTATTTCTATCCATATCTCCCTATACCGGTTTGCCTTGTGTCGTACAAGTTATGAGAAACTTAATTGAAATACTAGACATTCACTGTCTACCGATATTTTTGTAAGTTTTGCTGAAAATCGATAATTTTACTTTTTTTGTTCATATTTTGCACTGGTCTGGTGATTAAGTTAATTCGCCGCTTTTATAACTTTTTTTTTGAAAACGAAAATTAAATACCACACAGAATAATCAACCCGGTATGTCGAAATGATTCTTAAATAATAAAAAATATAAAGCATTATTTAAATATCAAAGCAACATCACTTAATGCAAATCAGCCGGCTTTAATATCTAGAAATCAGAAAATGGTTAAAATGTGATATTCAAAAACTATAATAATTATTTTAAATATCAGCTAACAGGTCTACATAAATAAAAAAGAAATCTCAAAATGAGGAGACCAATATTAATAGTGGTGTAGGAATATTGAGCACTCCATATTATTACAATGCATAGCAAAGCTGTGTGGTCAACATGTTAAGATAAGGTAGGCAAATACCGCTAGCTTTAATACACTTTTAAAAAGATTAAATTTTTTTTGATCGTAGCGGGATTTGAACCCGCGCCTTTTGGAAACCGTCCACGCGCCCTGAGCAACTGAGCCATTCGTTCTCATCAGGCTACGTCGAAATTCTTGTATGCTTGTTACAATTTATTTCTGTTGCTAGCATTTCTGTAGGGAGATTTTTATAAATTTCCGCTATCCAAAGATAGTTACTTAGAATTATCAATTGGCGAGAGAGAATGCTATTTATTTAATATTTTTTACAAATTTAATTTAAGAAAATTACTATAAAGTTGTCACAAGCAAACATTGATTACCACATACTAATTGAATGTGTCTAGAACGAAGCGTTTAGGAAAAAAATAAGCAGCAGATTTCAATAAATAGGTTATTGTAATGTTGTTTAGGCTTCACCTCTTTCAAATGAAACCTGAATACTTTATGAGTTAGCCATAATATGCTTAACTTGTGTAAAATTTACCAGGGCGACATTATCGCATAAGAAAGAAGAGAAGAAGAAGAAAAAAATAAAACTGTTTCTTGAGTCACTAATATAAAAAAATAGCATTTATGATTTTGTCGTAGCTCAAAGTACCTCCAATTAGCGTATATGAAAGCAAACGGCAAGAGTAAATAAAATCAATTATCGAACTAAAAGTAGTAATATAATTTGCATTCCATTAAAAGAAAGCTCGAAACGTCCAAATTGAAAAGTAAATATCAAAGTTAAAAAAGTTTTAATTTTTTTCACTCTCAAGTTGGACAGCCGAGACTGTTATAACGTATGAATTCACGACGAAATATTGTGCTGGCATCGCGTCTTGTATGAAATGCAACATGCAAAACCCATTGAGAATGATGTCTGAGTCGTGCCGCGTTTACCATAAAGATAAAGTACGTAAGCATTTTGAGCGACGATTGATATACTATTATATTGGTAGAGCCATTCAATAACAGTACTTTTATGATAGATGTGCTGAAGTTTTATTAATAATATTGGTATTTTTTGTCTAATTTTCATTTTGGTCACGCTAGAAACTGTTTTTTGTATAGAAATGTATGAACAATTCTAAAACTTGTTATTTTAAATCAATTTTGAGCCTCTACTTTACCACGTAATCTTAGTCTCGTAATACAAAATTAAATATTTTTTATTGTAGTAAAATAATATGTTCATATATACTACTAGTGCATTTTTTAAATATAGAGAGAGTTTTTAAATTATAGAGAGTTCAGTTCTGTAAAAAATTAATAAATTACGAAATAGGAGAACCCTCATTTAAAAGAGAGATTCGATCTTTAAAATTAAAAAAAGAACAGCTTGTCAAAACTGTTAAAAAAGTTACTTCGGCGTGGTTATAGGTAAAGCAATAACTAAATAAGCTTGAGCTTAGACAATCCTATAGATACTATTGAAAATACCAACGTCAAAAACTTTTTACTATAACTTAATAAAGTAATAAAGACATTTTTTTTTATATTTTGGAAGTGTTATTTCACAATAAAAAAAAACATATTTTAGGAACCACTTGGAAACGTCCAAGACGCGCAGATTCTAATTCCGCTACGTTAAAAAAAATTAAATACGTTTCTAAAAAAGTATGAATGTAGAATACATGTACGAGTACATTTAAAATATATATCATATTTTGCTTTGATTAACTCACAAACGCTATCGATTTTTACCAGCTAACGAATGTAAAATCACAAGTTGCTAGCAGAGATCAGGCATCATGTGTCACTTGTATGGAATTCACAGTGCAAAGTGCTACGTTATTCAACTTAATGGCTATTAGTTTGGTTCGTTAGTGGAATATTGCTAACGAATGCGCGGCGGCCGCATTCCGGCGGGCGGTGAAACGCTCAATTAGCACACACACTCGCTATTCGACTATTCTACCTCGACTTTCATATAAAACGTCACTGATTTCACGCAATGTAAGTAAGTAGTTACAAATGACAATGAGATTGATGTTGAAGTTGTTGTGTTGGCTAATGTTTTTAGCTTCACGCTGTATGTCGGACACTGCATTATGCAGAGGTAACCTGGGAACCTAGTGTTAAGGCACTCTGTTCTGATTAAGACACTTCCGTTCTCCACTTTCCGTATAATTCCGAAGGCATTACGTGCTGAGTGTGCTGGCGGAATTCGAAGAAGCGCTTTGCTTTGTTACCAGAGCGAGGAAAATGAAAATATTAAATATTTCATTGTTTCAAGTGGCAATCGAACCCACAACCTGTTGCGATACATTCAGACGCTTGTGCACCTGCGCTTGCGCCACCGCGACTGGCCTCGACTTATATTGAATTAATATAATATTTTTATATACAAAATAAAAAAAAAATGTAAACATTTAACATTTTTTTAAGTTGAAAGAACGATACCCTATTAGAAAATATCAGTATGGCTGCTCAGTTGCTATGATGGAAATGATTAATATGCCTCATTTGCGGCACGCGCCTCCCTCCAGGACGTTACGGGCTACGGGCCATGGTTCCCGGCTACGTGCCACTACGTACATCGTTTACGCTTCCGCGCGGAAAATTTATTAGATCCCACCCCATTTGTACTGTTTATCTCTATTATATATTTAATGTCATTTAGTTATTATTATTTTTTTATTTTTTATTTTATTTATACATACTGCTAATGCATCTTTGATAATACATATAATATACAATAGTTATTTAAACGTCGTGTTTATATGTGCGGATAAAGCATATTGTAGAAGTTGTTAGGTTTTAATCTCGGTCTTTGTGTATTCTAATAAGTCCACTAGCCTTTATACAGATATACTGCACAATACATTCTACGTTTTACATTCAAGTACCATTTTTCTATAAACGACATAAGAAAAAAGAAAAAATAATAGTCATTACGAACTCTATTCGTGTAAGATTCATCTTATAATTATATTTTACATTATATGACAACCTCTAATGTTGTTTATTGATTAAATTGGAAAGACAAGAGAGTTGTAAGTAAGCGATATTATTGTTGTAATTGGTTTCTAATGCCACCTAAACCCCCTAAACGTGTTGGAAGACTGGACCCGGAGATAAAGTGCACCCGCTTGCCGAGTGCCTGTTATTTTTCTTTTAAAAATAGTTAACAATATAGAAAATATTGATATCGAGTTTGTAGATAGTTAAATGTTAAAATATATATTAATAATGAAAACATAATATTATTTTTAGCTATAATAATTATATAATTTTGTTGATAATAACACAGTTTTTATAATATAGATATAAGCAAAATTTATAAAATTTAATATTTAAAAATGTTAGCATCTGCATCATTTCAGAACTAGTCAGTCATTCTATATTTTTTTACCTACACTCATCAAACGTGTCGGTGACGGGATCCCATGCTGCATTTTGTTGTATGGTTCCCTCAAAAAGAAGATATTTAAATAGCACCGTATGTACAAACAAGGCAAATTCCAATTGAGCACTACCCCGTACAACAATAATTATATTTAAGCTGTTTCCACACACTACTTCGTTTGCATTGGACTATATATTTACTATATAATTTTTATTCTTATTCTTCTTTATATAAAGGTGAAACGATTATTATTATTTATACTATAGAAAATCAACGCTTCATATTTTAGACCTCTTTGTCAAGGTTGTGTGACATCTGTGTGCCACTGTTAGTATCGGAAAAGTTTTATAAGTATAAATAAAATGTGGAAATATCAATATATTTAAATCCCTTTTTTAATCAATGATTAAAATCCCTTTTTTTCACAATTTTAGTAGGAAAAAGTGCACTGGGTTCTGTCACTAAGCTAAATATTGTGGAGTGGATGGAATGCAAAAACGAAATATTTTAGGTAAAATTTTCTTTGCATACTTTCTTACATTAAAATGTTGAAAAAACGATATATTATTATCATTTTACACTTATTTCTGTGAGCTTACGAAATAAAATACAAATCTCCTTTAAAATCATGATAAAAATAATTTAAAATCTTCAACTAAATTTTACAACATATCTCTTCTTTTATATATTCTTAGCCCACTTGATATGCAAGCGATGGGGACAACACATCCTTACATGTTGCGGTAAGAGCACGAGTTAGAATTTTTCATCGTGCAATGCTCCAGTCGTGTTTAAATCCTACAAAATTTATGACCCCTCTCGTTGGCGACCACTTTTAGAATCACTTGGTAGTTCTCTGTGCATCATTGTATGTGACGTAGGTACCTTTTGATAATCTTCGTATATGACATGGTTGGGTATTCGAATCCAGTAAAATTTACGACCCCTCTCGTTGTTGACCACTTTTAGAATCACTTGGTAGTACTCTGTGCATCATTTTATGTGACGTAGGTACCTTTTGATAACCTTCGTATATGACATAGTCGAGTATTCGAGCGGAACATCTCCTCATACCTTTTGTGACCCCTATCGCATGAATGAGATATTTGTTTTCATCTATACTGACGTCTTGTACTGTCCGAACAAATGGTATTAACTTTGATCTTTGTAGATTTGTATAAATATATACAGACGCAGTACAAACTATATACCTATATAATAGTAATACTTGAAATTGTGATTTTGAAGTATATGTTGTAATTGATACTGTGATTTTAAAATGTTATTATTATATATTTAGATTTTTATAAGCTTTAACAATTTATAATTTTTATTTTTTTTTTAATTTTTGGAGTGGTGCTATTTAAAACAGAAATAACCTTTATAGGTAACTACTAAATATACCGAACGAAAACGTAACAAGAGAAATAAAAGTATTACCCAGATTGGATGGCTTCGATTAGTCACAAGCAAATTTTTTATACCAAATGTTAAATATTCTTTTATTTTTAAATCATCTTTAATTAAAAATGATTAAAACAATATTTTATAATTTTATTTTTTAATATTTGTATTGTAAATGTAGTTTTAGATTTTTGTATAAATTTACTTATATCAAATAAGCATAAAGAGGAGAAATAGGTGATATATGGAAACATAGCGTAAAAATATCGAATTTAACAAGACTATAAAGCCAATCCATGAATATGAAAGTGCATTACATTCGCTTCGGAAGTAAAAACATCGTGTTTTAATGCCAATAATACGCACGGGACCGCTCGCTGCACTGCGCCGCTCTGCACGCCATACAAAAATAAATTCCAAATATGAATCTGCATTCACCTTATGCAGGTTTATTTTTAAAGGTTTAGCTAGCAATTTATTTTGAGCCGCTATCATTATGCTGTGTTTTGTATGATATATGAAAATGTTTTGTCCACATTTTTGATATAAGGGGGTATACATCTTATATGTATACTTCGAACAAATATTTTAAATTTTAAGTACCTACTAGATTTTTGACAAAAATTAAATTAATATATCCAAATTTGAAATATGTACAATTCAACAAGTGGTTATTAATGGTCTTTGAATATACGGGATAAATAAGTAAGTCGGAACAAAATTATATATTTTATAATTAATAATTGATACAGGTTCCCAGTACCCTACCGACAGCGTAAGGCTGTCGTGTTTAAAAACTGACTGTGTTTAAAATACAACATGATAACGAAGAACGTTACATTTTCCTAACAATCACTGAGAGGCAAGAAAGTAAAATATCTGGCTGTGTATTTTTATAATTTTTTTTGTTATAAATTAATCTTTTTCTCTTTTATTGATATTACACATTAATATATTTTTTATTTAATATTATTTCATTGCCAAAAAAACTTTTAAAAAACTAGTTTCTTGATTTTGACATTTTTAATATCTATGAAAAAATAACGAAGTTATATGAAAAAAAATACTCTATGGTGGTTATAATGTTTTAAAAATAAACTACATCGCGTGACCAACTCGTGTTACATAGACGGTTGGACTGATGCGGAGACTACAATTTTTACTCGTATTTTATTGAACGGAACCACATTAGCAAGTTTACCTGTGTTTAAAACTTGTAAATTAGCTACTAATGTCGTCCAGCTTTATCGGAAAAACAAACTTTCCTTTTACATAAAGTGCATTTATATAAAATAAATTACAGTATAGAAATTCCGATTATATATACATTATATCTTTTATATATCCCTCGACTATATAAGCGTATTTCTTTTTTACTTTGATGTATGTAAATGTATGGTTTTAATTAAAAAAGTGTGAGAACTATTAAAATTTTTAATTATTAATTTAAGTAAAGATCATTATTGTGATTATTCTATATATATTTAAGAAAGTTATGATTGCCAATAATACTAAAAACAACGTATCTGTATATATGTAGGCGCAAAAACCACAACGACTTTTATAAAAGTAAATGCTGTTGACATAACTAATATGAAAAATACATGTAAAACATTTGTGTAGCATAAAGCTGAGTTTGCTGCGATCAGTGGGAGTAGAGGAAATAAAGTTATGATTTATGCAAGTGAAATGTGTTTCAAACAACGTTCCAACGGCAGATCTTCGCGGTGAAATGAAAATCTCTAATATCAATGTGAGCTCGGTGGCGCCAATTTTATTATTTGTCTCAATTTATTTAGTAGAGCACGGAGCACATTTTTTATAACATTTTACATAACATACCCCGAAGTACAATAATTAACATGAATTATAATTTTGAAGAAGATACTAGTTGGCTATATCAAAAATTGACAAATTATATTAGGTGAAGGAACATCAATTATTTTCGATAAATTGACATCTTAAAATACCATCCATTAATATTAAACACTTATAAAACATACTCATAGCAAAAATATATTTCTCTCGATATCAAAATAAAACATCTTCATGAAAGTTTAAAATGAAAATCCATTATATCGATAAAGAGTAATGAAACGTCGTGATTTTTAGAGCAATATTTTTCTTTCAGGATCCCTTACGCTGACAAGATCACCCCGGAGCCGATTCTCAACAACAATGCGGGTCGAGACACAAAGGCGGACTCGATCAGGAACAGTTATAATAGCCAATTCAAAGTTGGCATTTACGGTTGGCGTAAGAAATGTCTCTACATTCTTGTCATGGCGCTCATGCTCATGATGATTGTCAATCTCGCATTGACGCTCTGGATTCTGAAAGTTTTGGATTTCAATTCGGTAAATTACTTGTAACTTATAAATATATATTTTTAAACAATATATCATCCTGGTATAAGATATAATTAAATAACCTGGTACAAGATATAAGTAAATAATTATATAATATGTATATCTTAAAATAATGCGCAGGATACGACGGACATAAAACATAATTTGGCCGTAAAGTTCGCCACGGCACTATATTTTTACTGCTTAGACTTTAACTTAGCTAGTTAGGAGAGTTACTAAAGTAACAGCTTACTAAAGTTTGCTTTATAAGTGAAATCTATGTTAATGTAAAAGCGTAAATATCTAAAAATATACAGAATAAAGAGCTCGTATTAAAGTTTTAGAATAGTTGAGACGCTCTTAATATTTAGAGTTGTCACTGCTATTTATAGAAACATGTAATAATATAATTTTTATGCAGGAAGGTATGGGCCAGCTTCGTATCGTTCCTGGAGGCTTACAGTTATTGGGACAAGCGCTCGTACTGGATTCCCTTTTTGCATCCAGCATTAAATCACGACGTGGGCAGCCGATATCTATCGAATCATCAAGAAACTTTACTGTTTCCACCCGAGACGCGCAAGGAATGATGAAAAGCAGATTATTCTTAGGCAAGTATAAATATAAGTAATAATATTATCTTTTATGAATGTCAGCCCTCCGTGGCGCAGGGGCACAAAGTGTGACTGTAAATGCGATTGTAGGTACGATCCTATTCAAGGAAATGAAATATTTCATATTTTGATTTTCTTCGGTCTGGTGTCAAAGCAACGTGCGACGTGGAATTCCGCCACTCAACACGAAATGTCTCCAGAATTCGGCGGAAGATGGGAAACGGAATTTCTTAATACTAAGTTCCCTTTGCCTACCCTGCTGTTGCAGGATACGGCGTGAAGCTAAAAAAAAATATAAACTATTAATAGAGATCCACAAAAACGGTGAACGAAGTAATGTACATGAGTTATAATTTTTTTTTATTATAAGTATAAATACAAACTATAATTAAAAAAAACCGCACAATATACCTATGCAATGATATATTCATACAGACGATTTAGGTCGACAAAATTATATGGAATATGAATCAGTATCGGAAAAGTAACGGCATCGTGATTTAGTTTGACAGAGTCTGATTGTACATTACGATTATGGTTTCAATATTATGTTTTGAAGCTACGCGATGTATCTGGGAACGTACTATTAAATTCTGTTACCATAAAGACACTTCTTCTCCCCACTTTCAGGCGAATTCTAAAGTCATTGCGTGATGAGTGACTGAACTCAACGTCGCGCTTTGTATCGTTACAAGAATGCTCAATCAGCTCGAGGAAATAAATTCCATTTAATTATATAAATTAATTTCTAACCAGATAAAGCAAGTTACATTATCTGGTAATCACGACGTGGTATTGGGTTTCTTTATTTAACACACAATGTCTCGAAACCGGACGAAAAATAATTGTTCAGTATAGTGATGAAGTTAATTTATAAATAATAGTTTGTGTTTAGGCCACGACCGCTTAGAAGCTAATGTAGCTCGGCTAGATGTCCGTGACGCCAGAGGAGTTCTCCTCTTGGGAGCGGGTCAAGATGCAGTAACGATCGGAGCAGAAAACCTCATCGTAGCCAGCCCGGCTGGAGCTACGTTCAACACAGCAGTACAATCACCACTTATCAAGGCACCGCCTTCTAAACAATTGATGTATGTAACATTTATTTCGTTGAAATATAGTATCTAAGTATCTATATATAACTTCTTAATATTTTTTTCTAGGTATATTATAATATAGGTATATTTATATTTTTCTTATAATTTTGAATTTATGATATCAGATTTAATATAAAGAAAAAGATTTATATTTTTTAAATAATCTTATATTAGGTAACTATTTTTTTATAATCGTTGTTAGGCTGGAATCGCCAACCAGGTCATTAGAAATGCATGCAGCGCAGAGCATCTCAATGGAGTCGCGTGCTGGAGACATCAGCGCCAGCTGTCTGTCCACCTTCCGCCTCCGCTCCGTCGCCGGTTCGGTAAGCGCTGACTCGGGGATACCTACTCGTATGCCACACTAATAAAACTATATTTTATTGTTCTATGTTGTTGAATAATGTATGTAGTATACATTTTATTGATCCATGTTTAAAAAATACTTATACGTTGGTTATGCTGTATTCATACATATTTATTATTTTTCATCTATAGATATTTAAAAACTGACTTAGAAAGTAACATGATATAATAATTTAATACATTTTTAGATACGATTGGATGCTCCTAGTATATTCATGCCTAAGTTGAAGTCAGCGTTGCCGTTGCCGCCTTCAGCCTCGCACGGACACGACCCTCACCATTCGAACATTTACCAGTTGTGCGCGTGCGCAAACGGTAAATTATTTCTCGCGCCTCCACATGGCGTGTGCGCAGCCAGGGAAGAGAGCTTAATATGCCGATGATGCTTTAGGTTTACATGTAAGATTGTAGAATACTATACATACATATATCAACGTGAATATCGATGTTCTTATACTGTTTATTTCAATAAATGCTTCGTAGAATTATTACAACATAGTAATGTTATTTTAATATTCAAATTATTATATTTAAAAATTTACAGTCGAATTTACATGTAAAGATAATGGTTATCATTTTAAACTATCGATATTATGATTCTCTTGAACTAAATAAATACTGAAACCACAAAATACATCATAAATATTAATGAAAATGTAAAATTAAAATTGCCAGACTAATTGTTTAGCATCGATCGTAAAAAAAATTAATATTTAAATTATGTTCGCTCAAAGTATCATTTAATTAAATAATAAAGCATTATTGTAGAAATTGCCGCAAGCAATTATTTATTCAATTATTATATAACCTTTATCATATTCGACTTACAACGACTTAAAATATATCAGATTTACATATGAATAAAGACTAGTGCCTTTTTGGAGTCGCAATTAGTTTAACGATCGGTTAAAGAGAAAAAAAAATCGGAATGTGTGGCATGGAGTTATTTCATTAGTAAATTTAATGCGATGTTGTGATAGAACTTAGGTAGAATAGTTCTTTAGGATTTTATATTATTTCACTGATTTCCAAACATGTCTCTTAAAAAGATATTTATTAATTATATCAAGTCAATTAACACATTCCAATTCATTTTTAAAATTTTATTGATAACGTTTGTATTTATTAATGAATTTTCAAAAGTAATCTATTTGTTTTAAATAATTATTTTAAAAAATAATTGGAAAAGTCAATTGTAAAAAGATCTTATTAAGAACAACATATTGACTATATTATAAAATGTTGATACCCTTATGTACAGTATATTCTGTTTTCACATATGGAATAAAAGTAAGATATTCTTTAGCGTATTACATTATTTAATTGTTTTAATTATCCGAGTTGGAACTTATATGCAATTTTTTTCAAAATTGATTTTTCCATACATCATAATATATATAAATTGTAGAAATGCATTCTAAATAACTCATAAGCCATAGATAAAAAAAGATAATTCTTTTTTATTGTAAATCTTCAAACATAATCCAATATATGTAGCAAATATTTAATTCCAATCTTGAAGCTTCTATGATAATGTATACCGATATTCATTTATTTATAAAAATAAAATATATTGAACAAAATATATTTAATATCCAATAAAATATAATTTTAACATATTTTTCATCAATTTATAAACAAGTATGAGTAGAATTTCTTAAGTATAAAAAAGCTATACCCATGTTGCGCATAACCTAAATGTATTTAATGTATGATTGTTGATAATATTGTAAATATTCTATAGTGTGGTAGGAATATAAAGGTGAATAGATACGAAAAAATAAAATGATTGTGACAGATGTGTTGTGTTCATTAATTTCCTTAAAAGAGAGATTTTAATTTTTTAATTTTATTTAAATTTGAATTGAATTTTAAATTTAGAATTTTTTAAGCAATTAGATACTTGTCTTGTTGGCGGTATAAAATATGCACAAATTTTATAATTGAATCATATCCACAAACCGCGAACACTTAATTGTGTTATAAACGAACTGAGACTAACTTCGGAACTTCGTCATTTCATTTCAGTTTAAAACAAACTGAAGCGACTTTCTACTTATATGTGACACTCGAGCGACAGGTAAAGTCCAAAATAAACGCTGTGCATCAAAATGTCTGGCTGTCAGTACCTTCTTAGTCTATATTCTTTTGATGTTTTTTTGCCACATTTGATATATCGTGTACATTTCATTTTTATATATGTATGATGGATTATTTTAAATAATCCATTTAATAACATATCTTGTTTTTTTATTATAATTTTCAGGATTAAATACAATTCCATATACGTAAATAAAGCAACACCAACAGCTTACTTATTACTTTCCTGTTACATTTTATAAGAAAAAAAGTATTAAAAATAAAATAAGTAGGAAGAATAGAAGGAGAGATACAGGGTTGAATGAATTTCTGTTCTAATAAAGAATTATATACGTGTTAATGAATATCGCTAACTACAAACAACAACTATACGCTCTTATATTTAATACAACGACTATATTACCAGACAGAATGAGTCCCAGCGAACAGTCAGTGCTAAGTTTAATTAAAGATTCATGATAAATCGTCGTAGGAAGCTGCATTCTACGCCGCGTCTCGCACGTGAATAACGTCCGTTCCGCGAACACTTAAATAACTTAAGCCAGTAACCTAACAATAAATTCATGAGGCCCCACTCCTTTTGTTTGGGAACGCCGCGTGCTAATTGGCAGGAAGCACCGTTTAAAACGTCTCAAATGAGGCGGCGTTACCAACATTATTATCATTAAATGGATGAAAACCATCGCATGTTTTGTTGTTGTAGTTGCCAAGTTGATATGGAGTTATAATTTATCGTTTTAAATATATCTTCTCGTGACGGACGTCCATTTTTATTAAATTTTATATTAAGATATTTTATTGTGATCTTGCAGCTAGAGCAGTATCTATGAACGCCTAATTTAATTTTGTTCGCTTTTGTTGTGTGGCACGCTGAGAAGTCTCGAAGCCTTTTCAAAGACACCTCCCGCCTCGTCGCGCTATCCATGAGCGAGAGGAAATAAAGTTATGATTTATGTTGTGAAATATGTAGGCGGAGAAACGGCGTCCTAAGCATTCTCAAGGCGCGATGTCGTTACGGACGTAAATTTTGTACGCAGGCAATCGTCACTGTGTGGAAATATAATAATGTAAAAACATTGTTTCTTTGTATTTCTTGCTTAGATTACGTATATAAGTTATTGAATTTTGTTTAATATTTTTCATTTTATTAAGAAATCTTTTAATTTGCTTTTCGTTATAGATATATGCATTTCCATTAGATAAGTTTCTTTTTTCTATAAAGTTCTTTCTATAAAGTTGTATTCTAAAAATAATAAATCTATGAAATTCATAGAAAATTATTAGATTTGTTATGACATTTCAAAGTTATCTTTGCACAAATAAAAGATAATTTTATTGTAGTCTTTTATTCGGATCTGATTTCAAAACAGACACATTTCAAAATATCTATCATCAATTTTTCTATTTTATTTCAGAGAACACGATCATATAAAATTGAGAAAGTGGAAAGTGAAGCATTTATCTGTTCGCCGTGACAGTCAGGTCATGTTCTTAGCTCGATTTGACGGAGGTCGAGCGTGGTCTGCCTCGATTAGAGCGCTAGTCCCGCTCGGATTTGATTACACTCTGACTGCAGATTATTATAGCGAGACGTACTCGTATACTGTATCTATATCATATTAGTTTCCTTTAATATAGATTTGCATTCATTGATATGAAAATAGATATCATGTACGTATCATCCACAAATTTCATAAATTGAATGAAATTTGTGTATCTCGTATTTTAATCCAAACGAATACTGTATTTATTTGATAAGAGTAACTTTGCATATGTTGTTGCTTTTAAAAACGATTATAAGGATAATAGTAAAATATTTATTTTTGCTTTCTACATATTTATTAAATATTTCAAATTAATGTAGTGAAATAACCTTTTGTTGTTTAAAACGTTAAGAGTAAATCACGCGTCTGTATGATTCAATTGTGTAACCGCCAGTGACCGTCTTCAAGTCGACCTACGTCACGTCGACTGCCAAGCGAAATGTCACGCTCTCCAATAAAATTAACACGTACACAGGGCTCACCCACAGAAGCAAAACTGTTGCTAAAACATTTAGACCTCTGATAACGTTTTGCTGAGTCAAATCGACGTTAACATAAGCATTTATAGAATTTGAAATATGATAAGATTTACAAACAAACGTAAATACAGTAGCTTGTAAAATATATCAACTATTTTCTTTTAATGCGTGTAAAACAAAATTGAGGCTATCGTAGCGCAGTGGGGCTGGGAACAGTTTGAAGTTCACCTGGAAAAAGTAATAATCACCTTTTCTCGCTTTGGTAAAACAGAGTTCTCTCTGCTTATACTATTTTATACCGTAACTGGATCAGTTTGACGCTAAAATAACAGGTTCGCTTCTCATAGATACACCTGTGATCGCCATTGCAGATTTTATTTTTGAATGTTCTCAACGGATTTTAATGCGGTTTGCATTTGACCAGTAGTTCTAGCTGGCGAACCCTTCTGTTTTATAAATAATTTATATAAACGACACCATAGTGTATATGTACAATTGATGTTAAAAGAAACGTGGGTGACTGTTTTCAGTTCAAATTACAGTTAGGGAATGAAAAAATCTAAATCAATTTCCCTCGATCGAACCTACAACCATCGCGTTACAGCCACACTTAAGTGCCTCTGCGCTACGACGGCTTCAAATTTAATACAAAAATAAATAAAAGATAATTTAGACGTATGACGTACAAGATAACGTACACTTACTAAACAAGTTTATATATCTTAGTTAACTATATAGATGCACCCGGCTGCATTTAGAACAGTCGGAATGCAAGCAAGGTCTAATGTAATGCGATTCAACTGCGAACATTGGGCAATGGGATAGAACTAGATTCCAAGCAAGCATTTAGCTCCTATCATCTTAGCTTGGCTCTGGATATCAATATTTGTGTATTATGTTGATAGCGTTTAACTCATAAACTTCTACACATAAAGATTTTTTTTTTGTTGGCAATTAATAGTAATTTAGTTATTCATTTTTATGTGATTTTTTATTGGGGTTCCTGGATGTCAAAAAGAAAAACGGATCCTTACGGATCACATTATTAACCGTCTGCCAGGACAATTTATGTCGAGATCGCTTGGAGGTATCAAGAAGTTAATATCAAATATTCTTGAATCATAAGCAACATTCAGTTTCTAAGTCAACGCAATTAAAGTTACAAGCATTTATGCATCGTTTTTGTAGCATTTTTATGAAATTCGCCATATAATCAAAATCAATGGTGTACTTCTCGTGGACATACAGTTATGAAATTTAGCACGAAGTAAAAAAACAGTCTAAAAAGTCTTCTTAGCGCAGAGGCACAACCATGTGACTGTAAGGGCGATGGTTTTCGGTTCGATTACCACTCAGTGATATATTATATTCCGTAGACCTACAACTATACAATTTGGCAAGAAATGATTATGGCAAGATGTCAAACTTGCAATATAATTACTTTCATATAAAGTACTTATATGGGCATTGTAAGTGGGAATTACAAAAAAAAATGATTCATCACACGTTTCTATATTCCAATAACTACATAAGTACATATCTATATAAGAATATCAACTTTATAAAAAAATTAAAATTATACAAGAGATAAATTAAATATTTTAGAAATCGTATAGAACAATTAATGTAAGCAACGAGAGATGAAAATAGCGTATCGCGAAGGACATGAGATATAAAGCTGAAATAGAAATAACAAAATGTGAGATGAGACCGTCGTGGTGCAGGAACACAAGGGTAACTGTAAGGCGACCGGTGTAGGTTCCATGCCCACTCCAGTGAATGAATTTTTTTCAATTTTCATTTCTTCACTTCACTTGGTGCCGAACCAAGCCCCGGCGCTGAGTTCCACCACTCAACACGCAATGCTTCGAAAAATTCGGCGGAAAGTGGAAAACGGAGTGTCTTAACGTTAGGTTTCTCTTGCCTGCTGTTAGAAAAAATACAATAAAATGACATTTTTATTGTATCTTCATTAAGAGACAAATATATCATGAATACATCTACATGTTTATTATGTAACTAAGTGCTATATAAAAGAATTCATTATTAAATGCTTTCCAGCCTGCAGTTGTCTGTGTAATACTAAGTAGGACTTAAGGCGCAATACGTGCACGTTTGGAGGAAGAAGTAATGTTTCAGGTGATTTACTGTTCTGGTGCTTTTCTAATTTAAGTCAAATTAAAAAATACTAATTTGACTTAAGTACTTTGTATGTGACGTTCAATCTGTATTGTTATATAGGTGTACAAGGGTTTTAAAGGTTTAGTTATATGTGTTCACTATTAATATTTCTTAATAAATTGTTTTTTTACGGGCCGTCGTTCGAGGCCATAGTGGCGCAGAGGCAATCGTGTGACTGTAACAGGAAGGTTGTGGGTTTGAGTGGGAACACTCGGGTGAATGAATTATTATTTATTAATATTTTCAAATCATCGTTCTGGTAACATGGCAAAAAGCGCGGCGTTGTGTTCCGCCACTCAACAAATGGGGAAAGGCTATTCACACTAGGTTAACACTGTCTACCCTAAAGAAGCGTAAAAAATAGAAAAAAAAAAACAATACAGCTCATGATATTTTACTTCATCTTGTACACGTCGTACATCAAAAAGCTTTTACAAATGTTATGTATAAGTAAATTAGTTTATTTCCTTCAGGCGACAATTTAGCTCACGCTCTTGTCACGAATTGTCGGCGACGGGTAAATGCAAACTATTAAGGAAATACAGCAATTCAACCAGCCCTTACCCCACATTACGGCGCAATCTTACACCGGGAAAATTATAAGCACCACCTTCTTATGCCGTGTTCGAAGGCAGTAACACGTAGCGACTGCGAGCTGGCTATAAGCGAACGGACGCCGTCTCTGTTAACATTTCATATCAGTTACAGCCAACTTCTAGATAACTGTGGAATCTGAAATTGTTCACGATACATTTGTATATTGCTTTGTTTTTAATTATTTCGAAATGTAGTGTAATATTATGAAAATATTTTTCAACTCAGCTGCGCGTTTTGCTTCGTTACAGGAGCGAGGAAATGATGCACTAAATATCTCGTTTCTTCGAGTGGAAATTGAACCCACAGCCTGTCGCGTTTACAGTCGTAGCGAAGCTTGAGCTTGCAGTTCTGGAAAACCGTCCAACGCTCTGACTACATACGTTAAAATACTTATATGCTTGTTACATGGCATTCTCTCTTGGCAATCTGATTCTAAGCATTTATTATTTTGGTATTACTGTTTAGTAAAAAATCACATATAGATGCTAACAACATAAAAAGATGTAACAAGCTTCGACGTAGGTATATAATAGCGTTTGGTTTAGAGGTCGGAGTGCTCGGACGGATGGTTTCCAAGGTTCAAATACCGATGCTTATTTTTTTTTATACCTTTATTAAATAAATATTTTTTTATCCAGTGTTCAATAACACATTTAGTATGTTAAAAATAAAATTATAATTTATTTGTATACTTGTATATTACTAATATTCTTCAATAGCATTCGAAATTATATAATTTTTATAAATTTATCTTTTTTTTTAAATAAAAAAAAGAACTTTTACTATTTTATAGTTACTATTTCAACACATCTTTCAATTCTTAGTTGATTTATTTTGTTCCAGCATTTATGAACAAAATAATAACAAAATACATTTTTATAATATTTTAATGTATATCTTTATTAATTATTACAACAAATACAAGATAGAGGAACGCGATTCCAATAAATTGAACTAAGGAACCACAACGTTAAGAAAACTACGAATAAATTTACAATTCTCTATGTGAGCTCACCTGCACTGGACAAATGCTAAAACTCTTTCCCGTAACTTGCTGCACTGAATTTAAATGTCGTAAACAAACAACACAAACAACATGTACCTACCTGTACGGGTACGTAGGTACCGCGCGGTATGTCCAACCGGTATTTGCCAAACTTTGTTTTGTCATTCAGTTTTTGCTTGCACCGGTGCGCCACACACCTTCCACTTCAATTTTCACAATCAATCTAAATTTTAAAATACATTTTTTTTATTTTCACACACGAAACATTCGTTTCCATATTAAATAACTTCTAAGTTATACATTTATTTAATTTTTTCTATAATATTTTTTTTTTAATATAGTTTCTCTCTCGGTACCTTTCTGTAGTTTATTAATACATATATATAAGAAGACAAAATAAAATGAAATTGAGTTAACAAAAAATATAAAAAAAATACATAGCAACAATAAAAAAAATTAAAATTTCGCAAAATACGTGTACGGCTTAACCTATGTACGTTAGTGCTCCACATCGACGAACCAGGCAGGTGCTACACAAAATTGATTTGCGCAGCGTCAATCCTGCGACTCGCACTCAATTGATGGCAACTTATTCATGTTGACGAGTGCATCAAGTACTAGAGTGTTGGATGTATAACGATAGAAGGATATCTATCCGTACGTAGAGAATAATAATTATATATAGATTACGTAATTCTTTTTTTAACTTTACGTTGTATCATATGGTAACAGGGTAGGCAAAAGGAACCTAGTGTTAAAATACTCCGACTCCCTACTTTCCACTGAATTCCGGAGGCACCCGCTTATACCACGACTGACCTCTAAATAATATTTAATCATAAATTAATTATACATAGTTTAGTTCGAAGATTAAAGAAATTATAAATAAAACAAATCTACTAAAACAGCAATGTAAGAAAGAGGCACTTTATCTAAGAGTAACACGCTCTGTCCTTGCCGGGGAGAATCTACGCCAACTTGTTTCTGTAAGCATGAAATATAGTATGCCACGTCACGTGTCATATTCCTTGCTACGATTTTATTTTTACATATAAGAAAGATTTCTTAAATTTAAGTACTAATATATAATGTCAAAATTGTAGAGCACAATAATATAAATAATAGAAAATATATTTTAATATTTCAAAATCATTGTTAGAAAGTTCCCGTGTAGGCGTAAAACTTACTATACGTAGTATCGACGAGTTTTCACAAACTAATCGACCGGTGTCAGTCGTAAACGCTCGGTGTTAGAAAGTTTCCTTTTCGCAGGGAATCAGCGCGATGAATTATGCATGGGAATTAACTTTGACGTCAGATAAGCAGCGGAAAGATTTATTAGTCGATATGATGTGTAGAAAACAATTCAAGTTGTTTGCACTTTCTGAAATATGGCCTTTGTTTTTATTGTTAATATGTCAAACTTTGTTTATCTTCTGGATGAAAAAAGTTTTTGATCTAATGTTTTTCCATTCGATTTCTTTTTTTGTCTTAATTGATTGTATTTATATTTATATATAAACAAATCAATGCGAAATGCAAAATGTATTACTGTAACTGCATCGCTTGTATTTTTATCTGACTTACGCACGCTCCTCCAGAACGGCCCGGAAATTTAACTTCGTTAAGAATGAAATATGTCCCGTCGTTATTCCACGGCTTGTTGCGCGAATACTTACATTTCCAGTTCTCCACCTCTAGTTTTCTCATCAGACCCAACGGAAATAATTTTAACCGGGACTGAGTTATGACAAAACTCCAACGGACATTGCCGCATCCGTAATGAGAATGGAGTCGAGATATGTCCATAATTTATTATCACATGCTGGTGTTCAGACCAGTCCCTGAGCAAGAAGTCGAATGTTTTTGTTCTGTTTATCCTAAACGAGCGACGTTTGTTAGATATCCGGTACACGGCATTATAATTTATTGCAGTACATTATACGGAATACTATAACGTTCTAATCTAAAGGAAATATTCACAAAGTGTTCTGGAGTCTGTAAAGAGATAGGACAGGTACCTACACAGTGGGTGTCGCAAAGAAGTATTTAATTAAATTTGGCTACGGGGGCTCTTCGCTTTACATCGCCGGCGCTAATCACAGGTAGACCGTTGACACGTACGCCCATTTGAATACCTAACTCTTCCTTTGTAACTCCCATCGCCTTCATTTAATAATCAAATTTTATGAAAATATTTTGAAATAATTTAAATTTAGATTTTGAGAGGTTGTCGTGGCGTAGGGGCACATGTGGGCAACTGTAAACGCGGCGATCGTGGGTGCGGTTTCCACTCGGAGGAATGAAACATTTAATTCTTCCCTCTCGACGACGACGACGTTTTTAATTACCAGCTAAAACAAATAAATAATTTATTTGAAGTTTGCAAATGTAAAATTTATCTAAAATATTTCACAAAGCTTTAATACTATAATACTTTAAAAGTATTCTCTTACATATGTCTTAATAGTATATTATTTAATTATTTCGATTAAATTGGTTTCGGGAGTAATTTCCAGATTACTTAGGAACAGCAACACTGTAACTGAAACTTAAATATAGTGCTTAAAATTAGTATCTTCTACTTATAATTTTTTTATAACATAAAAAAAATATTATTAACAAGTGCTAAATAAATAAACTATATGATTACACCACAGAAATTAAAAATAAGCAACATTTCACGACAAATGTCTGTATAATTTTTTGTACGACAAATTCAAAATTTTCTTATACAAAGTATGATATATTGAATTTTTTCTCACAATAGACATAATTATCAAAACAAAGCAGAAATAAATAGCAAATGATTTTTATACAATAGTAGTTACTACTCGCAGTTTGCTTTGCGTGAGCTTTATGATTCTTGCCATACCATTTTCATTTGCCACCATTAGGCAAAGAGAACCTAGTGTAAAGCCACTAAGTTCTTTATTTTCCACCTGAGTCCGAACGTGGTAGTATTGGTGGCGGCGCGCTATGTCTGACGCGGAAAAATGAAAACAGTGTGAATATAATTACTTCATCGACCACTGCTCTACGATAGCAAACATAAAATCTTATCCACTAGAGTAAATAATTTTTGCTAGTGATAATTTATTTATTTCTTATATTTTAGGTGGATTCTTGATCAGATCTTCCACATTTTTATGTTTTATATGTTATTGAAAAATGCCTATTGCTAAGCAATTCTGCTACTTTTTCTTATTTTTATTTTTTGTCGCGATGAGGTATCAAGCTGAAGCTAATATCAAATATGCAGGTCTACGATCTTTTACATCACCAATAACAAAATATAAGTCACCGCAACCGTATAACATCGTTTTTGTTGCATGAAATTCGCCGCAAACTTACGATTAAGTAAAATTATTGCCACGAAGTGAGAAGTTACTATAAAAACTAAGGAAAAAATAGAAAAAATATTTAAGTTATCAACTTTAATAAGCCACGTTCCCGTATCGTTTAAAATTATTGGATTGGTGACTATGGTGGGCGAGATTGTTTCGCATTTGACCAGGTTTTTTCACGATACCAAAACACAAACAAACAACTTACAATTTTTTGAGTCTGTCTTGTCTCTGTTCGTCCGGGAAAAATTGAGGAACAGCTGAACTGATTTTTATAAGATTAACGCTTAAAAGTAGTAGAGAGCAACATATATATATGAATGTCTACTTTCTCGGAATTCTCGCTGAATCAAAATTTACGTGGGAACTGCGTTTGCAGTGCGTGTGTTAGGTGCACACGCACCGATGGGTGTGAAAAAAATATCTAAAAGCCGGAAATTACAACTGCTACTATTATTAGTGCATAACAATATAAGATAACTATATTAAAATAAGTTATGATTTGTTTATTAAAGAACCCTAAATAAATGTACTATATACTATATATCTATATTCTATAGTTGAAGCGGGCGAAGCCGCGCAGAGGCCGCCAGTTTTTCTGATAAAAAATAACAATTAAAAATATTTTACTTTTGCACAATGAGACTCTTTATAAGAGATTATTGACACATGTCAAACAAGTTCAAACTATTTAAATTATACGAAGCTCACTGCGTATTTTACGTATAAATGTTATGGAGGTACACAATATAAATCATTCAAAAAAACATGACAAACGAGTGACTAGTACATATTCGGAAATTTATTTTGGGGATAGTAATAGTACAGACACAGCTCCCGAAACATATAAAATTGAACCTTACAGATATGAATCACTATATGAAAAAACAAAAGATCAATGGGTTTCACCAAGTGACCATCTAATAGGTAAAGTACAGCTGAAACCTCCGTTCACATCAAAAATTACTAGAGGAAAAACGCACAAAGGTATATTAACTATTGGGAATATAGTCTTAGAAAATGAAAGAAATAATTTCTTAAAAATGTTAACAAAATTATTAAATAGTAATAATACTTCATGGGAATATCTACTAAGTCATGAGCAACAAAAAGTCATCAAAAAAGTTAAAGATGTTTATAAAAATATATTTAAAAATAAAAGTGAAATAATGAGAGACGAACTTACAAATTTTTACGAAGAGTCTTTACAAGATTTGGACAAGTATTTAAAAAATGAAATGCAATCAATGTTGCAGACAGCTTATTCAAGTACAATTTCAGACTTAAATAATCAAATACATCTGAAACTTAAACTAGAAAAAACTAAATTAGAAAATATATTGCGTAAGAATTATGTCAATGAGATAAAAAAAATAAAAAAATATTATATCCTCCTTTTCAATAATGAGCAAAAAAGATACAATAAGTTGCTTAGGAAAGTGATTGCCGAACGAAATGAAGCAATTCAAGTATTTTATAAACAATTTGAATCACAAGAAATCACTAGCACAATGTATGTTATGACTATGGAAAGAAAGAAATGCAAAGTGCAAAAAATGAGATTAGATAACATACATACTGGAATATTAACAGAAAAGTTAAATGAAATAAAGAGAAGAATGGAAGACATAGCTTTATTGAAAAATAAAGATGCAACAATCTCAAGTATAAACATTCAATGGCAAAATAATATCAAAAATATTCTGAATCTATTCTTAAAATTTATTAGTTTCTCTTTGAAATTATTACCAGATCAAACACGGTTCCTACTTGATTTAGAAACTATGATGACATTACAATTGCAGGAATTGCAAAGAAATAAATCAAATACATCTATTTTAATTGATGATAAATCTGAAGCAAATGTTATTAGATTTCAAGAAACTGATAAAAAAATACAGGATTGTGAGAATGATCCTTTTGTTTTGTATGGTGATTTGTCAGATCCTATTCCTTATCAATATGGTAGTAGCGAAACTATGCCTTCAGATGTAGATTTAGCATATTTTAGAGTACAGAGACAATTCATTTATGCAAAATGCCATGGATATGAAAACATAAAAAAAAATTTAGAATCCCAGAAATGCCAATGTCATAAAATTCAAGAGTCTAAGAAAAATATAATTGAAACAACTGAAGAAACATTGACTGCGCCATCTTTAACGATGAAAAGTGAATCATCGTTCGAAACACTCTTAGTAGATGAAATTCCAAGACTTCAGGAATGTCCTATTAGAAAATGTAGCAAGTGGCTAGAGAGCCCTTCTTTTCCCCTGCTTACTTCTTACGTAGATTATACTGAAGATAATTTTAGGAGAGTAACCGCGATACTCGAAGAAACATCTCCACAAAACCCGTTACCCAGTCAAATTAGCCCTAAAACTATAGCATACCGTGAATTACCATTTTCTGTAACAAAAGAATCGCATCACACAATAGGGACTCAATTTTCAAGCCAAGACAACATGATATTTCCACAACCTATGTGTCCTTGTACGGAACAATTGTTCATACGACATGTTGAAACATCTAAAGTGAACGATATTAAGAACTTAGAGTCAAGACGTAAATTATCATTAGAAAGAATAGTCAGAGAACATCCAAATTTGCTTAAAATATTTACTGACGAATGTTTTGACTATAAATTGTAATTTACGAAAAAAAAATCCACCAAGTTTACCAAGAAATCGATTGAAAATTTAAACAATATTTACACCATTCCCATTTTAATTAAACAAAAACAATTAATCGTTTAGGCCTACATTTAATACAAGTTTGTAATTAACATTTCCACATAACAGGTTAGTAATTTAGGCGTTTCAACCAGGTGAGAACGTTAACCGGTCCCGGAGATCACAAATTACGAGTACTTGCAGTGTCTTCGCGGTCTCAACTAAACTATATTCATTTGTTCTTGTTTGCTATACTGTATTTGTTAACGCAAGTTCCAGTGTAGTGCGTTCAAAATTTTGAGAAGAAGCTTTAACGAAATTGGTACTTAAGATAAAAATTTTGAAATTTGATATTATGTCTTTTAGTTTTATTTCCGCACCTTTATATTTTAAATTATTAAAAATAAAATATTGCATGAAATTTAATGACAGCATAATTATTTAAGTCAGGTTTCTGAAGTATTTCACATTAACCAAGTGATTTATATAAAAAACCTGATCAACATAACTACTGGCGGAAAAGAAATATCAAATTTATATCCAGCAAATTTTATACATATTTAGCAATATTATTTTTTAATTTATTTTTATCTTTTATTTTAATAATTTTCACTATCTTAATGAACCTTAATTGCGATTAATATCAATCATTTTATTTTAATAAACAATAATAATAATGTGAATTGGTGGCAAGTGAAAATATTTGGCGTGTTCTATACGATCATATAAATTACACCCTTAGCTAAGAATAATGTAGGGACGGGTGTGAGCGAGTATATCGAGCGCTAAGGTAAATTTACACAAGCCGGTAACAACCTAACTTATTAAGTCGTCACGTGTCCCGACGCCGTGTTAACGCGGAGACGAGACTTATGACATTCCTCTCGCAACGTACGATTACATCTTTGAGATTAGTGCTGTGTTTTATGTAAATTAATTAAAGTATATACTGGGGCTTTGAGACCAGTCGTGGCGCAGGGGCGCTAGCGTTTGACTGTAAACGCGACAGGTTGTGGGTTCGATTCCCGCTCGAGGAAATTAAATATTAAATATTTTTATTTCTTTCCTCTGTTGTCGAGGCTAAGTGAGGCGTTGAGTTCCAGCACTCAGCCCGCAAAGCCTCCAGAATTAGCCAGCAAGTGGGGATTTGAAAAAAAGACAAACAATGGAGAGTACATTAATTTCATTTTTTTTTAAACTCCCAAAAAAACTCTACTTACTACTTACCGCCCAAATTCGAGATAATGTTTGTTAAATGGCAGAACCCAACGCCAGCCTTTCTATTAATAGGAAAAAAATATAATCGAACTGACAGTAAGAAGATCTAGTTCATAACCAAAGCTTGAAACTACAATTTAGCAACACTAGTAACACTACGTTTTTATAAATATAGTATAGTAATAGTATAACAAACTTACTTAAAGATTGCATGTTATAAATTACATAATAATTTACTAATAATACTTTGCTTTACTTTACATAGTAATTTAATAAAAATATAAAGTTACATAAACAATGATGAGGCCAGTCGTGTGTACAGAGTGTGACGGTAAACCGATTGGTTGTAGGTTCGATACCCACTCGAGGAATCTCTACTTCGTTCTGGTGTCGAGGCAAAGGGTGGCGTTGAGTTTTCGCTACTCGACACGCAATGCTTCCAGAACTCACTAACTTAACACTAGGTTCCATCTGCCTAACCTGAATACGCGGAATATAGCGTGAAGCTGATTTGATTAAATTTTGATTGTTGTAAACAATAATTACACACTTTAAGATAAATACTTACAACTTACATACATATATTTATATTTAGTGCATGCATACAAGTTTCAAAAATCTAAGTCTATCGAATATAAATAATACAAGCTATAAATAGGTTTCCTACGAAGTAAAGCAGTGTTATGTTAACTTGACGTTTCGCCGTTCCATAATATTGTGTTAAGCAGGAGTCTCTGTGAAATCTGTCACAACTGTACTGTCTGAATAAACTTACTATGTCCAGTCGGCAAGTTTTCATTCGTCTTTGCGCAATTTTTTTATGTATGTTTTTTTTAGACCAGTCGTGGCACAATGGTATAAGTATAGGACTGTAAACACTGGTTGTGGGTTCAATCCTCCACTCGAGGACATGAAATATTTAAGTTTATATTTTCATTTCTTCGATCTGATATCAAGGCAAAGCGCGGTGTTTAGTCCCGCCACTCAACACGCAATGCCTGCAGAATTCGGTGAAAAAATAGGGAACAGAGAATGTTAACAACTGAGTTCCCCCCCCCTAACTCTACTGTGTGCGAGATACAGCGTCAAGCTGAATATTTGGTCAGTATTTTTTTTACTAAAAATCAAAATACCATGTAACCATATAGAAATATTTTAAATTTTACATGTGGAAAAATAGTCAAATTTATCTCCACCTTCAGCTTGATAGTATACTGTATACCTGATGGGCATTATGCGAAATACACAAGGAGTTTTCCAGTAATTAAAAGAACTTTATAATATGAGAGATTGTATGTATTAGCCAACTTAACATTCTCATCTAAAATTTTTTATATATTTTTAAAATAATATTTTACACCTAACTTCACCAGTCCTATAAAAATTATGATAGTTAATATAAAATATATGTACGTAAATATAATGTACACATCGTACACACCAGAGAGTTTTCAAAGCATAGTCGACGCATCACGATTATTGATCAAACACCCTCAACTCTAACCAACCCACGTTTTGGGATGCTTTGGCCGCATATTTTCCTATTTGCTTTTATTGTCTTTTTAAGTTGGAATATCTTGCCAAGCCTCATACAAAGCACAAAGGGCTATATAAAAACATTTCTTTACTTTCGTAATATCGTACTATCTACATTTATCCATACGTATATTTGAATAGAAACTAATTGTAAATGTCTAATAATTCTTTTTTCATACAAAACATTCTGTGGGACTGTGTGAAATGAAATCCACTGCTGCAAAGTGCTTTGTATATTTCCACAATATAAAAAACAGTATACGTCCTGCTTGTATCGTAACCAACGTTTCCAGGTATTTCCGTACAGTTATTTACAATACGATCGGTTGTGTAGCAACGCCGAATAGATTTACGCGACGTTCGCACTGCATATCGGCATCGATGTTTTTTCACGGACATTTAATCTATATGGTTCAGTAAATAAAGCGATCAAAATAATTAAATTTCCTTTATAATTAAAACATTATGGATAAATTGAAGAATTTAGGGAAAGCGAAAAAACCTCGTGAGATCTTAAAAGTGACTTCATCTAAGTACGAAGGGGCTAAAGTTGTAAAGGACAGTAAAATGTACTGGAACAATATATTAAATAGTTTTCCCCGTACAAGTGCAGAACCAGTGAGTAGAATTATTTTATTTTGTCATCTATTCGTTTTGTTTTATGCGTCACCTGTTCAATCACTTAGGTTTTCTAGTTGATTGCTAATCGAAACGTTATATACCAGTCGGGTGATACCTATGAACACGTAATCAAATTCGAAAAAAATCACTTTAAACAATCCTTGTTCAATCAAAAAAAAAAAAATCAGCTTCACGCGGTATCCCGCACACAGCAGGGTAGGCAGAGGGAACCTAGTGTTTTAGACACTCCGTTCCCCACTTTCTGCCGAATTCTGGAGGCATTGCGTGTTGAGTGGCAGAACTCAACGCCGCGCTTAGCCTCGACACCAGAGCGAAGAAATGGAAATATAAATTTAAGTAAATATTTCATCTCCTCGAGTGGGGATCGAACCCACAACCAGTCGATTTACAGTCACACTTTGTGCCGCTGCGCCACGACTGGATCCTTGTTCAAGGATTTTAAAATTAGAAGGTTTATTATGTCTGTGGTTACAATGATATAGTTTAAATCGTTTTTTTAAGCTTCACGCAGTGTTCCGCACATAGCAGGATGGAGCTTAGTGTTAAGACGCTTTTCCCATTAATACACGTCCGTTTCCGACTTTGCTTTGCGGAACTCAACGACGCGTTTTGCTTTGTTCCGTTTAAGAGATGAAAAAAATAATATTTTTTTCCACCGACTAGAAATCGAACATACAACCATCACGTTACACGCTTGTACGTCTGCAAGAATATTAATTTAGTAAATAATTAATGTAATAAACTTTACATTTATTATTTTTATTTTAATATTATTTATAATATTATTATAGATACAAGAAAAAGAATTGAATCTTCTGCCAGAGATTCTCCCAAATCATCTTTACAAAAGAGTTTGCAATATATTAGACATCCACATGCCGTCAAAAGAGTTTAAGAAAATTAATGAAATTCAAGGTATAAAATGGACAACATAGAGTTATTTAAAATTCTTTATATAATTTTGTAAAGTTCCACATACCTTTAGCCTAATTATCACAGCAGGTTAATAAGAAAAGAGGAGGAAGAGGGTATTAAAATATTTCTTTCTCAAATTTTAGCAAAATTTCAAAATATTACTTGTTGATTGGCTAATTTCATGACCTAGAAAATTAATTTAAGTATTATTTGAGCGGAATAGGAATCCACAATCTTCAATTTATTATGTTATTATATAAGGTAAATCAGTTATTTTATTATGTTATTTTATATTATGTTATTTTTACAGAACAAAGTCCACGTAAATTAGTAAAAGAATTGCTTTTTTCTCGCAGACAAATTGTAAATATCAATAGAGATTTGGATTCTGACACAGACGTTGAATTTGTCTCAAGGTGAGCTGTATGTGTTATGTATTACACTCAAACTATTTTTTTAGCTTCACGCTGTATCACGCATGTAACGGGGTAGCCTGTTGAAACCTTGTGTTAATACACTCCGTTTCCCATTTTTCGCCGAAATTTCGGCGAAACTGAACCCTGTACTTTGTCTCCACACTAGAGCGAAGTAATGAAAATATTAAATATTTCATTTTCTCGAGTGGTGATCGAACCCACAATCTGTCCCGTTTACAGTAACACGTGGCCCTACGCCAAGACTTGTCTCAAGCATTTTCTTTTTACTATTATTACTATAAAAAATATATGTTTTAAGAGCACATTAATAAATTAGAAACACAGAAATTTGAACATAGAGCACATATGTATATGGATTTTCAAATATAGAAATATATGAAGGTGAGCTGAACACGTCAACATAACACGATATCACTGCGTGAGCGGTCGTACTTTGTCCATTCCATTGTAAATTCTTCTTTACTGTAGTCTCGAGTGTTCGCACTATACACCTGGGACAATGTCGGCTGTCCAGTTCACTATTACAGTCTTTTTTCATTACAGTTATTTTGAAGAATAATAAGTAATTACGTAGCGTAGACGCACAGTATTATATGATTAATTTTATAAACGTTATATATATTTATATTATTTAAGTTAATATTATATATATTGTACCGGCAATCGTCATAATTTCGGTATGCTATCAATACTTTTTTTTTTTATTATTAGCCTCACGCTATATCCCGCACACAGCAGGGTAGGCAGAGGGAACCTAGTGTTAAGACACTCCGTTCCCCACTTTCTGCCGAATTTTGGAGGCATTGCGTGTTGAGTGGCAGAACTCAACGCCGCGCTTTGCCTCGACACCAGAGCGAAGAAATGAAAATATAAATTTAAGTAAATATTTCATCTCCTCGAGTGGGGATCGAACCCACAACCAGTCGGTTTTACAGTCACACTTTGTACCACTGCGCCACGACTGGCCTCAATATATACAATGCCAAAAAAAATAAGTAATGTACATAATATAAAATTAGAAAGGTACTCTATAAAATATCGAATGCGCTATAATCATAAATAAAGTACATTTTAACCGGAATCTGTTATAACATCTGTTCCAGTGTTTAGTAATTTATCTTATCGTGTGCTTGTATATTGTCTATCACTTTAATCAGTGATAAAAATCATACGATATCATAAACTGTAGCCTATTCTACTTCTTTTACTTGTATCATACTTTAGAAAAATATATAACTATATTTTTTTATTGTTATAATATGTTATATACATTATTGTCGTGTAACATCGTATGACGTTTACATATTATTTTTATGTCCATATTATTTACAATATTTTATATATTGTCATATTTAGATTATTTTCAATAATTTAACTAACGCTTATATAGAATTTAATAATTATAAATTAGTATTATGAAATTGTACTTAAGTTATCAATTTACAAAAACCGTCTCAATAATATAATTTCTTCTTATATTTTATTATTTAAATCGTTAGTGATGAAGAAGGGGCTCCAAATATACATCAAGAGTTTTTAAAGAAACCAGAAAGGCAGCAAATCACGTGGCCCACACATTATCTAGAGCCAGAAAAAGAAAGCGAGAAAAGCTTAGTGAAAAAAGCCGATGATCTTACGGACAAAGTATATATATATATTTATATAAATATTTTATCAGGCGTAATTTTACTTTATTTTATAAGATTTTTTTTGTTGAAAACGTTATTTCTTACATTTTTTTTTATATTTTTTATACGACGTTTTACATATTTTATACGTTTTCAAAAAAAAAGCAATTTTTCTCCATTAAGTGTGGAATAACATTAAAATACGGTACTAGTAAAGGTTTTCCGTATAATATACTATTTCGTCGTTTACAGATAGCTCATAATTTTTGTGACTACATGAAACAGTTGGGTGGCGATCAACAATCACAACTTTTTACTCCGAAAGCTATAAAAGAACTTTTTCAGGTAAAAAATATTTCAATAATGTTGACACACTTCTCTAGTAGCTATAGGTATAATGTTAATTTCAAAATGTTTCTATGTACAGATCGAATTTGACACTCATGTGGCAAGAAGTTTACAAGTGGTGCCCAAAGAAATGCCAACAGTAGAAGAGCGAATTGCTAACGTAACAGAAAATCCCGAGGTTGTTTATTATTATGTTTTCAATATAACTTCAATTAATAATTTAAAACAAAATAAAAACTTGCTATGTCCGTTTGTTTCTATAATAATTAAAACTATAAATATTCTAGAAATCACGATATGCCGCTCTAGCTCGTGAAATATCGAAAGACATGAAAGCGGAACGTCAGAAAGACAATATATGTGCCTTTAATCGCAGTCTACCGAATAAGCAACAGCGGCGTGCTCCTCGAAACGACACCAAAAATTTGTGGCAATCAGCACGTCACGTACCACAGGATCTTGTAACGTTGAAAACTGTTTGGGAGGGTATTACCAACCTTAGGTAAAAGTATTACTCTTACTTAAAATTTTATTATTTATATTAACCAGAAATATATCATCATCATTTGACTAGCGTTCCTTCGCTTTCAGTCAGCTCAGTCTCCATATTCCATAGAAATTATCTATTTATAAAAACTATTAATTTTGATAGTGCTAAAATCAATTAAGTGATTATTCAATACGTTACATTTATAATCAATACTGGGATCTTTCCAACTTTCTTCCACGTGAGATGCTTCAGAAGAATGTAATTTTTAGCTTACGCTTTTTTTATAGCAGGTATTTAAAGATAACTAATATCGAAACGCTCCATTGAAACGTTTCATTCAAATTCGTGATGTAGCTCCGAAGATGTTTGTATACAGACACAATTATGCAAAATCATAGATTAATATTCTATTACTTTTTGTGTCTCTTTATTTTATTCAATGTATAGAAATATATTTAACTGTTTAATAATAAAAAACATAAAATTTAAATTCTAAAACGTCAACAGAGTCTAGTTTAGATAGATCCATATCTATTCACATCTTCATTAAAAAAGTTGTCTATTTAATAATTTTATTCAAAATTATAAAGTATTTTTATAAAATTATTACTTCAATTAGGATGCATTACTATTTTACTTTTTTGTTTTGTTAGAAGTGTTAAGGAGTATTGTCGTTGGATGATAGAACACCCAGAACATCGAAGAGCTCCATATCTGAGAAGTCTTGGCATGTTTGACTCTGCATTACTAGACGCTAGGCTTACCTTCGAAGTTCAGCAACAACTATCACCCATGGTGTCTCCAACAGATATTCCAGCACCAATAGACCATATTCGAAGAAGATTGTCAATATTAGCTGACAATGAATCTACAGGTTGATGCATCAATTTTTTTTATAATAAATGTCAAATGTAATTGCTCTGTGTGTATTTGATTTGTGTAATAAAATTTCTACAATTTCAAAACAACGTTTAATTTCAAAACAAAATTTACTCGAAATTATTTATCTAGAAAACAATTATCGAAAAAATAGTATTAAAATGTAGTCATATTTATTGCCAAGTGCCAAACCAAGAGTCAAATAATTTTATTTGAATAAAATGCTTAAGGTAAATTTACATACTTAATTTCTTGAACGTCAAATATTGTACCCACAGTTCATTAAAGTGAATATCTCAGATCTGTGATCTGTGTCTGTGTGTGCGTGTCAGAACCGGCGCAAGAAACTCAGCGGATTTTTTTTAAATCAACTATTTACAAATTCATTCTTATTAATGACAATGATACCTTTGAAACAGACTTGACCGAACCTTTCGTTCTCAAGGAGTTTATCATTTATAAAATGATTATTTTCGTCATTACTTTTTAAACTCAAACATCCTTTCTCAACTTTTTCTAAATCAATATTCAGTCTTATTATTTAGAGGTCCGCCGTGGCAGACTGTAAATACAATAGTTTGGGCATACAGATAATGGTGGAAGCGTCTGCGCTCATTTTACGGGATCAGCATATAGGGTAAAATATTTCATACCTGTACCTAAAAAAAAATATCAAGATTCGTCAACAGCTTAGACGCAGGATTATGATGGTTATTTCATGATTTGTATCCATACTGTATTACATGTAACGCAGTTACGCATATATACCAATAACGTAAACACCTGCTACTACAAAAATACTACTAAACGTTGCCATCTGCCACTATTATTTTTCAAAACATATACTAGAAGGACAAAGGGATATCGCGGATATCTACGACTCGATTTCGAACAAGGTGTGTGCGATGTCGTCGTTTGGTTTTGATATGTTATTGTGTGTATGTGTAATTCTTAAGAACGTTTTATTTTACAACGTTAATTTTATTAATTATTTTGTTTGAAAAAAATACTTTTTAAATTTTGGCATAATTTCTTTTCTTGTAGTTGTATAAGCTTTTATACGGTATTATAGAGTAAAGTCGTCAAATTTCTGCTTTCATTTTATGAGATGAAGACAAAAACACAGTTAATCCTAATATACTAGTATTTTTTAATTTTTTTTGTAAATGATGCTTATGTAATCGTGTCAGTTCAATCATATCACACAATTGTTATCAGCTAATCTATATATTTATAATACATTCTGGTTTCATTCTGTTTATACAAACCACTACAAGAACCACTGCCATGCACTACTATTCTTGAAGTGAAATGAGAAAGTGAAAACTTATAAATATGCTGCATAAAAATTTGTAATGTCTTTACATTCATGTGATAAATAATTTATGAAGTCTATATATTTTAAAAAATCTATAAAACTCTTCCGACACTGTAAACAGAAGATAAAAATCATGTACTTATTTGAAATCTCACATAATTTTATTTAGTACCTACTCCTGTTAGTAGCATAAAGATAACGATTGGCGCGTTTTATTGTACATGGATTATGTGTACGTAGATATATTTACTTGCTCTATAAATTATTTGTAGGTGGAAATTGGAACACTTGACATCACATAAAACAGCAGGCAAATTAATAAAAAAAGTTATACTCATTTTACATGAATTATTGGTTGAAGTCAACATGCAGCACAGTGACGGTGAAAGTGATAAAAAAGCGAACTTTGAAGATGTTTTAAACAGTGCAATAGGACAGTTTGGAAAATATCAATTGTTAAATATATTATTGCTCGCAATTCCTGCTGCTGCTTCGGGTTTCATGGCTGGAGACTACATATTTACAGCGGGTAAACTTCCGTATCGCTGTGCCGTACCAATTTGTGATGAGGATCCTCCAGAGTACACACCTGCATGGATATTAAATGCTATTCCAAGAACATCCACCGGATTTGATGATTGTTCCCGTTATGCAATCGTATCGAATACAACACTATTAGTAAATAACAACTGCCCAGCTGATCTGTTTGATACAAGTACGATTATTCCATGTGAAGGATATGTGTACGATAGAACTAATACAGTAGTTTACGATTTTGGCTTAGAATGCCAGGAGTGGCTGAGAGCTCTAGCAGGGACGTTAAACAGTCTAGGTGCTATGGTTGCCCTTCCTCTTGCAGGCTACATATCCGATCATTTTGGACGTCGTATGTCTATTATATTTTTTGCGTTTAACGTCGCTTTAATAGGATCATTAAAATCTTTTTCTATTAACTATGCTATGTATGTGACTTTACAATTGTTACATACAGCATTAGGAGGTGGGCTATATAGTGCTGCATATATATTGGCAACTGAATTGGTTGGCGCAAAATTTCGAGTTCCTACAAGCGCTACAATGTCTTCTATGTTTGCTTTAGGCCAAGCTTTATTAGGAGCAATTGCGTCTGTTGTACCTGAATGGCGAAAACTGTCGCTGACATTATTTTTACCCATTTTTTTATTGCTTTCTTATTATTGGATCGTAACGGAAAGCCACCGATGGTTACTAAGTAAGAATAAAAATATTAAAGCTAAAAATGTTTTAGAAAATGCCGCTAGATTAAATGGGCGAACCATATCTGACACCGTAATGAATTTTCTACTGAATGCAATCCCACAGAGTAGCAAGGACACAAAGGAAAACAGCACATTTTTATTCTTTCGCGTCTTAAAATCTCCTGTTATGTTACGTAGATGTTGTACTACTCCCGTATATTGGATAGCAACGACATTCATCTACTATGGTTTATCTATCAATTCAGTTAGCTTATCTGGAAATATTTATTTAAATTATACTCTGACAAGTCTTATTGAAATACCAGGTTACTGGACTGCTTACTTAGTATTGGATAAAATAGGACGGAAAGTCACTCTTTTTACAGGATACATGTTATGTTCCGTATGTTGCCTTGCATTTTCCTTTACACCCAAAGGTATGTATGGACTATCTTTATTCCTTTATTTAACCGGTAAGTTTAGTACAGGAGTTATTTTTACGTCTCTATACCTCTTTACCTCAGAATTATATCCCACGAGACATCGGCACTCATTTTTAGGATTTTCTTCAATGTTGGGACGTATTGGTTCAGTTGTGTCACCTTTGACCCCTCCACTAATGGTTTATTGGTCAGGTATACCATCTATGCTTTTTGCAACAATGGCTGCCATAGCTGGTGTTCTAATATTAACCCAACCTGAGACTCGCGGATTAAAAGTACCAGACACTTTTGAAGACGCTGAACAAATTGGAAAACAAATGAAAAATGAAATTTAATACTGATCATACTTTTCAGTAACGTTTAAAGCAAACACAGAGTTTTATGCCTATACAAAAAATATATAATAATTTTTTATATAAAAATTACCAAGTAGTTTTATCATTTGCCCCATATCTCAAAGCAATTCAAAGCCTATTGCGGCTTTTACAAAAATAATTATATTGAAACATTTTTAAAGTGTTATTCCAAGCTCAGGAAAGAAAAATACTTATTAAGAATACGTATAAAAATTTGAACGTAGCGGATTATTTGGTCAGTGCGCTTGTACGGTTTCCATAGAGGCACGGGTTCAAATCCTACGTTCAATTTTTATACGTTTTCTTAATAAGTATATTGAAACATTTCTAGCTGTCTTTCTTCTGTATGTATATCTTTTAAGTTTATTTATTTCATAACAACGCAATATTGTTAAAAGATATTATTTAATCTTTTATTTATTTAATATATTTTGAATATTTTGTAATAAGCTTTCAATAAGATTGTATGAAATTACAAAAATTAAGATAATTTAGTTATAGATAATCTACTGTAAAATTGAACTTACAAACACATAGAAACAATAACAAAAATAGCATTAACAAAAAATAAATATAACAAAAAAATTCAATTTTGTATATGGATTATTATTTCTACATATACTAAACTTGGTTAAGTTTTTTTATTTTGAGTTCATTAAAGAGTTAACAATTACATTGTTAACGCCATCTATATAAGGTGTACAATATTGCTTGATATAACTGTGCTATTGTTCCCCTGTGTAACGTAAAGGACTTAAAGGCTGCTATCTGGTAGAATTTATGTGAAACTTTTTATAAATTTGAAAACTAATTTAAAGAAAATATAAATACGCTATCACTATAAAAAAATACACTATCACTATAAAAAATAAGAATAGGTTAATACGATAATATATACCTAATGCAAACGAAAACATTAAAATAAATGTACTATATTTCAGAATTTCATGAATTTTATAATGATATGGTTGGACCAAAAAAATTGATGTGATGATAATCAATGAACATTATAGAATAGAGTTCTGTGTCAATCGTTTAGCTGAGCGAAACAAAGCTCTTAATGCTCAAAAATGTGTTTCGTTGTAATGGTACTCGTCCTAGACCATTAAATGTATAGCACTTGCAGGAACGTCGGGCAGGACGACATGGTGATCCCAGCGAAGTAGCTTGGTGATAATTGTTTTTGTAGTTTTTGAGTAAATGGTCAAAATATGTTTCATAGAGTTAACCGTTGAACTTTTTAAAAATCACGCGCACAGTGAAAATTTTAACCAACCTAACCCAGCGTGTTCGAACAAAACAGAAAATTTCGCAAGTTTTCGCAAAAATTTCGCGAAATTTTGAGCAACATGCCTTCCATCAGCTCCACTTGCCGTGCTCTGCATATAGCGGATTCTAGTTATAATTTTAAAAATAGATGTTCTATTTTATATTTGTACTGTTGTGGTGTTCTATTTTATATTTGTACTGTTGCATATATTAGTTATTGTGCTGCCATCTACACTATTCTCATAACTTCAGGAGCTATTGCAAAACAGAAATCAGTTCTAGTTTCTCATAATAGATGGCAATCATAAAAATATAATAGTGAATATTATATGAAAAATAAAGAAGCTTTACATTTTTACCACATAACAAGGTAGACAGAGAGAAATGGTAGTGTATTAATTCCCTTAGTAATATAATAGAATAATAAATATATAATAAAGTAAAAAGTATTCTATTTTATAAATCATTTATTTTACAATTTAATAGAAAATAACTCACTTATTAACAAGTTTCATTATTAATATTCATATATGAAAAAATATAAGCTAGAGGACTTATTTATTGTCTCATAAAAAGTGAACATTTGACATTTTATCAATCAGATAGTTTAGAAGAAAAGATATAATATCTACTTCCATTTTTATATATTTTTCAGTTTTTCTAATAACAATTTTTTAAAAATATGTCCTGTGGAAAACGACCATTAGTTAAGAAGTGGGAGAAACATAAAGAATTACGCGTAATTAAACCATCTCGCTACGAACAAAATGAAGCATCCGTTAAAGTTCACTGGAAAAATGTCATCCGAGACTTAGAACTATCTTATAAAGACGAAAAAGTAGATATAACATTTATTTTATTATCATAATTAGTGTAGTGTTAGTGTGTGTGTTTGAGACCAGTTGAACCGCAGGGCCACAAGGTGTGACTGTAAAACTGACTGGTTGTGGGTTCGATCCCCACTCGAGTAGATGAAATATTTACTTAAATTTATATTTCCATTTCTTCGCACTGGTCTCGAGCCAAAGCGCGGCTTAGAGTTCTGCAATTCAACACGCAATGCCTCCAGAATGCGGCAGAAAGTGGGGAACAGAGTGTCTTAACACTAGATTCCCTCTGCCTACACTGCTGTGTGCGGGATACAGCATGATTGATTATAACTTAGTGTAATATAGTAGTAAGAGTGACTAAACAATTGATATCCTTGTCGGTGATGAACTGGTTCTCCAAATTTTATAAATCTCTTCATTGTCAATCGAATCTGCCGAACATCTAAGTTAATAAAACACGACAAGTGTATGAACAATTGTAATATTTTAATATCCTATGAAATATGGAATGCCTACAAACTTTCATCTATCGTTTCTATTTTCATGTTTTAGTTTTGGAAATCACAATCTGAAACTATTCGTGGGCTAGTTGGGCCAAAAATATTTAAAAGAATTACAAAAATTTTTGACTTAACCTTGGATAGGCAATCTTACGAGCCACAATCTGAAATTTCAATTGTTCCTTCAGATCAATTTTACCAAATAACATCTTTTACTGAGGTAATGCTATTATGTTGTTAACGTTATACATATATATATATATATATATATATATATATATATATATATATATATATATATATATAAGACTAAAGACCAGCTCGAGGCTTTGCCCGACTGAACTACATATAATTATTAATTTTCTAATCTGAATAACTTTCTTGTTTTAATATGAATATTTTTTTAAATTTGTTGTAAACTTGTATTTTCAACTGTATTTTATTATTTTTATTTATCTCTGCAATAAAGTATATACATTTTAGAATGCCTCCAATCATATTTTTTCTCATATATTTTCTATGTACAGACACCGATGTGTTACGATTTTACTATAAGTATAGATGTTTTTTTTTCGAAATAATTTAATATTTTTATGGAAATTGCGAAAATTCAACCCTAAAGTTTTCATAATTCTAACTTAAGAAATCTTAGGTGCGCTGCAAACATACATTATATATTAAAACAGGAACGTAACTCCATGTACTTATTAAATAAATAATTAAGCAGTTTAAGCGAAAAAAGGTGCGAGCAGGTTTACCAGGCAGGTGAGGGCAGTTAATAATAATTAAGGTATAAGAAACTGACAATACCACAGTTACATTATAATTTAAGGGCCAAGTGCGACCATCATTTTCAATGAGTGATTTCGATCCATCTTTATATGAAGATGTAGATGAAGAGGAGTTAGAAGAACAATCTGAAGTTTGGAATATATCAACATCATCTTCGGATTTGAAAAAGACGACCAGATCTAAATCTTTAGTCAGATCTAAAATTCTCAGTAGTACAAAATCATTTTCAAAATATTTATCTAAAAAATCATATAGTAGACAATCTAGAACTCTTAAAGGTGTTTCTACTATTGCTGAACCAGCTTCAACTTTAGATGATTTGGAAGTACAGATGAGCACTAAACAGAAAACGTAGATAAGTTTTAATTTTGCTAATATTATTGTACAAAATTATTTTCATTTGTAGAATATATTAAAAAATGACTCATTTATGACTTAATTTTTACTGTTATACTAAAAAATGTCCTGCTGGAAAACCCAATCTGTTAAAATGAGTTTATTGATAACATACTTATTGTATTTCATATTGATAGGCGTAGGCGAGTTACGAGTCAAAAAGTGAAGAGGAATCCCCACTTTGACATGTTATATTGTAGTAAATCAGAAACGGACATGATAAAATGGAATTCTAAATACAAGCAGAAAGTTTTTGAAGTATCTGCATCTGATGAATTTAGTAAAAAGATCGAAATTATAACAAAAAAGGTCAATTTATTTTTTAATATCAAGAATATTAGTAGGATCTATTTAAAAACTAATAATGACACATAGGATAAAATATACACTTTGCTATTTTTAATTATATTGTTGTAATTGTACTATTAAGTTAAGTTTTTGATTTTATAAAAATGTCTCTAAAATGGCTATAATTTTTACAATGCTACTAGATAGCGAAAGAGTTTTATGATTGGTGGGTCAGCTTAGGTAATGTGGAATTCAAAAGTGAAATAAAACGATCAGAAGATATCGAAGACTTATTTCAAGTATGTTGTTCTTTCATTTGTAATCTTTTTTTATAATTTAGTCTTGACAATTATAGTAAATCTTACATATTTTATCAATTAAAATTACTATGATTAGTCATGTAGTTAGAAAGGTAGAGGAAGACCTCGGTTGACCTTCGAAAACACAATATCAAAGATACTGGAGGAAGGTCACATTAAAAACATGAGGACCCCCCAGAGGGCATGTATGGAGAGGTTGATGACAGAGGACGAGGCGAAAGATGTATGTAGAGACCGTAGCGTTTGGCGATCCGTTCTCTCTGACTACTCCGCTAGGCATAAAGCGTGAAGTTAAGTTACTTTAATTAACAGTTTTACCAGTTCTAGCAATTACTGAAAGATTTTACAACAATATTTTTCAGGTTTGGTTTGATGAGCATGCTTCTCGAGGTCTAGTTTTACATCCTAAAATACTTACTTGCGTTTTAAAAAGCATTGCAAATTATGTTGATGTCAAAAAGGTAACTAATATTCTTTATTTTGCTTACACAAATATTTAAATAAATTAAAAATTAAATAAATTTTATTTTTTTACATTTATGCACATGTTATTATAGACATCTTGTCCTGAAGTACTCAAACGGCAGATTGCATTTGATATTCACGCAGAAACTAATCCATTGCATTCTAAAGCATTTGGAACATGTCTTCCACAACATATGAAACACATACCACCTAAAAATAATACAAAGGCAATGTGGCATTGCGTCAAAATACCCGAAGATTTAAAATCTATGTCATGCGTGTGGGATGACATTCAGCACCTTACGTGAGTAACCTATAACACCTATACATATCCTAACCTATACATTAATATTATTATAACATACAATAACAAAATTAAGATGAGATTTGAGAATGATGAGATGCGATATGAAATAGTTATAAATATTATAACTTATGTGTACATAACAATTCTATTTATCTTACACATTTTATTTTTATTAATTTTATTTTATGTAATTGTTACACAATTAATTCATTTTAACATTTAAATTATAAGTGTCTGACAATACGTGCGTATTGTCAGACACCTATAATTTAAACAACACTATACAATAATTTCCCATGCAATGAGAACTCTATAATCGTTAAATAATAACGTAAAGACGTTCGTTAACACTATAATAGCCAACATTTCCTTGTGTTTGGGATTTGGACTTTAGAAGTACTACATACATAAAGATATCGTTGCCATTTCATTATTTTAACCGCACCGATGTTTTGTTACTCCTACCGTACTTATTCTTCGCTCAGTCTCATAACATTGAACTACCTGTGAATATTCGGTGTACACTCATTGCCAATATAAATATAATTATTATGTACAATAGAAACTTAATTAACCAGACTATTGTTGTATTGGCTTTCGGATAATCGAATCTATTAAGCAATTTGTGCATACGAGTATATAGCACAAAATCTTGTGTTTATTAAAAACAAAAAAAATACATATCAACGACTATCAATGTTTATAAAGAAATATTGAGAGATATATTTTTCAACTCACAATATACCGCCATTGGTAGTTCGAATTATCGCGATTATCCGTTTTATAGTCTTTGTTAATTGGTTATTTATTCATGAGAATCTTGATTCTTATTAAAATAACTTTAACAGCTAATCATTTAATATTTTAGATCAACGAAATCTTTCCACGAATGGCTGCAAAAGAGACCACACTTAGCCATGCCACCATATTTAAAATCTCTTGAAGCTCCGGGAGAAAAGAAGCAACCCTTTGTTGTGCCATCTGATTATGTTGTTAAAATGAAAGCATCTTCTTCTGCACAAGAATTGGCATTACCTATTTCAGAATTTTCACTAGAACTAAAGGAAGTGCTTAGTAAACTTTTAAATGAATAAATTTTCTTTCTTTCATTTTTTTTTCATTTTACTACTTTATTTCCTTAATGAGGTTCTAACCCATTTAATTATTAATTGATCAATTTGAATTGGTAATGCTACAGCTTAAAACGAATTCATAGTCGGTTAATCATTACCCCTGAAAAAAAAATCTTAATATAATTTTTTAGCTTAAGTAACTATTTATCTATTAAAAATAACGAAGGACTCGAACAGGTTACTTAATAAAATTTTATTACAAGTACAATATTTATTTGGGTTCTATTACATTCATAAATGTCCCCAATAATAAATAGATTTTCTCAAATATTTTCCGTGTTACGATTTTATTATTACTATAGAAGTTACATTAATTGTTCAAGTGAGGCTTACGGAAAAAAACATTTCGTATTATATACAGATATTACCGTGTATAGATCGTATATAGTTAATGGATATTTTATTATTCTACAAATAAATTAAAATTTCATATACTTCTTCACCGCTCTTATTATTAATAATTATTGTATCCCATTAATACGTGACTGTATTTTTTATGATTACTTGTTATTTTTAACGTTTATCTGTAATTGCAATTGAACGACTAATTTCTAATTTCAACTACTATTTTATCAGTAGAATACTTAGAATCTGAAACATATTAAAAAAATATTTCCCCTAAAAGTAATTTGCACTACATATAAAATTGACAATCGAAAAACTAATAACCATTGTCCAATTATTGTCAGTGAAAATGTGTCAATTTAGTGTGACGGTTTTGCTTTGTGAACACTGTTATGAGATTTCTTGCATACGTCGATAAAGAAGTTTGACTTCAAAAATAAATAAAAATATTTTTTAATATTTAGTAACTTTAACTACACGTATAATATATTTACTAGGCTTATCTTGTTAATTGCAAACGCTCATTCTTCCTTAATTTATCAATCTGAGTCAAACGATTTCTACAAACTCGTTTAGTACTTAATTGTCATATTGTGTGACTTAAGAGTTATGGCTCTTACCTTACTATCTACATCCACCGATCGTTGTCATTTCCTTAGTACACCTTTACCTTTTCGAATTATCTAATACTAAATTTCAACTCTCTACCTCCTGAGGTTTTAATTGTAAAATGTAAAATATTTTTCTCATTCCTTTAAAAACTTCATAATCTTCTTGGAGCACTTTTAACGGAATCAACGTGCTAAAGTGCTTTGTTTGTCCGGTTGTTTTGGTGGTGCGTTTTCTGTCATTCGAGTAAATGTTATATCAATATTATTCATTAAATAAATCAGCTTCACGCTGTATCCCGCACACTGCAGGGTAGGCAGAGGGAACCTAGTGTTAAGACACTACATTCCCCACTTTCTGCCGAATTCTGGAGGCATTGCGTGTTGAGTGGCAGAACTCAACGCCCTGATTAGCCTCGACACCAGAGCGAAGAAATGGAAATATAAATTTATATACTTAACTTAACTTAACTTCACGCTTTATCCCTAGCGGGGTAGTCAGAGAGAACGGAGCGCCAAACGCTACGGTCTCTACATACCTCTTTCGCCTCGTCCACTGTCATCAACCTCTTCATACATGCCCTCCGGGGGGTCCTCATGCTTTTTACGTAACCTTCCTCCAGTATCTTTGATGCCGTGTTTTCGAAGGTCAACCGAGGTCTCCCCCTACCTCTCTTACCACTCACTTTTCCATTATAAATCTTTTTTGCCATTCTTTCATCACTCATTCGTTCGACGTGCCCAAACCAGCTGAGCACGTTCTTCTTCATTCTCACCGTGACATCCTCGCTAGTACCTGCCATTCTGTGTACCTCTTCATTGCGGATTCGATCTAGCTGACTCCGCATATACGAACTACGAAGAGATCGCATCTCCACAGCATTCATCATTTTTTCATACTTCTTCTGTAATACCCACGTTTCGCTGCCGTATAACAGAGTCGGTACCAAAACTGCATTGTGTACGGCCAAACGCGCAGCTGTGCTGACGTTTCGCCGTCTCATCAATGCAGCTAAGGCTCCGTTAACCTTGTTACCGGCAGCAATACGCCTTTCCACATCCATCTCGTATCTTCCATCTCTACTGAACATACTTCCCAAGTATACCACCTCATTCACTTGTTCTAATATCTTACTATTTACACTGATCTTGTATTCCGTCCTTTCTTCATCTCTTTCAAAAATCAGAACCTTTGTCTTATTCGCATTGATATATTTTATATTATTAATTTATGAAACAAATATAAAACCATTTTTAATAAATTATATTTATTTATCATTAGTATTACAATATTTATCTAATTGTGTTAAAATGTACGAAACAGTTTGAATGGAACAGAAACTTTTTAATATCAACTTTGTACAACAAAAACTGATCCAGAAAATCACTACTTAATTTTATATGTGTGTATGTATATATAAAGTATATTAGTAACTGAATTATACCATAGGGTGTGGGAGAAGGTGTAGTATACCGGGGACCTTTAGGGAAATAAATTTATGTACAAGGCCTACACGTCGAATACTACTTCCACCTTTGATCCAGCACATTACAGTACCTCAGCACTCATAGATTAAAAGAAGGGCAGTCCAATCTGTAGACGCTCCAGAATTAACTAATGATTTAGATCATCGTTAAGACGACAGCCATCTCTGCCTATTTTACCAGTTGTATTTTTTGAGGAATTGTTCTGAATTCTACTTCCCTACTTCATGCCACAATCTAGGTCCCTAGTCCCTTTAAATCAGAAGTACATTCTTTGAGTAATTGTCAGTGTAATTCTTCGATTTGATCGAAGGTGTAACACGATAATAAAATTGTGGTTAGTCCCCGTATCACTGATAGCCCAATGAGATCTTTTATCAAGATAACAGCTTGAATAAAACTACGCCACGTCTAAACTATATTTCTTTACTGTCTTAATGCACATTTTAATGACTATAGGTCTAGTTCATTTACTTGCAATGATACATCGCCGCAATTGTTAGTAATATATTTTTTTATATTTAGAATAAAATTAGAAAATATTCTTATTTTATAATTTAGTTACCAAATTTTTTTTTCCATAATTAATTGTAAACAAAAACCTGTTAAGTGTGAGTCTATCCCGCTTGCGGATGCTTTTGTGTCAATTTGAGAACTGTAGGTTAACGGCAAGTCAAACTTATAAAATTTGAGTTTGCGGGCACTCATTTTGTTAATAACTTACAAAGATTTTGATTGAATTTTTTTTTCATTGAAATAGTTATATTTTCACTTTTCAATTTTTTCCCTTTATAATAGCGTGTAGCGTAAGCTCTGACTTTGTGCCAAATTTCATAACTATAGGTCTACAGGAACAGGTACCATATAGGTTTTGATTACGCGGGGAGTTTCATACAAAATGCAGCAAAATCGATGCCTGAATGCTCGTATCGTTTGATTGCGTTTATTTAGAAGGTTTACTTTTTCTGTTTCTAGAGACCATAGACCTGAATATGTAATATTAATTTCAACATGATACTTCCTTTTTGATCCAAAGATGTCTTGTCTTGCAAATGGTCTTGACAGACGAACAGACGGACAACAAAGGGTCCTCCTATAAGAGTTCTGTTTTTACCGTTTGAGGTATTGAACCCGAAGAATAGATAAACTTTTATATACGAGTACTAGCAAAATGAATATAGGAAACAGTGCAGCAACGTGTAGTCATAGGATAATTACATTTTTTATAATTGATATATTTGTGTATCGCAAACGATAACACAAGATAACCGAAATTATTTATTTTCTTTAATTCCTTGCGATCAGAATCGCACATTTGATTGTTTATACAAAGGACACATACGTATTGTAAATATGATTAGATAAATAATATATTTTTTTAATAAATATACAACACAATATATTGAATACAAATAATTAGTGAAATGACGGAACAAAATACATCAAGGAAGGAAATGCTTGAGGAGATTGTGAACAGGAAGAACCTTGGCGATAAGAAGTTTCATTCTGAAACATCGTTGCAGCAGTTCGGAGAAGAAGGAGAAAATGAAATTGAAAACGAGTCGCGTAGTGATGAAAATGACCCTGGGGTGTGTATTTTTTTGGCTCTTATTATTTCATTAACATTATAATCTATGACACAATAATGCTTATGCTAGTGAGTTAGAAAACATAAAAAGCTATACTGGCGCATATTTGAAACATCTCAAGTTAACAAACTGCATTTTATATTTTGTAATTTAATAGGCGAGTCGTGGAGCAAGTGTGTGAGATAACGACACAGAGTAACGCAGACAGGTTGTGGGTTGGATTCCCACTCGGCAGAATGAATTTAAATTTATGAATATTTCCATTTCTTAGCTGTGGTACCAAATAAAACACGGCGTCGAGTTAACACTAAGTTCCCTCTGTCTACCCTACATTATGCGGGATACTGCGTGACGCCGATAAAAAAAATTACATGAGCTTTTGTCTGTTACAAACCAAATCGCTATACTTCCACGATATCTACATAGAAAATAACACGGCTTGGTAACATAAACCACTTTTCTGAACGGATAGGTAGACCTGCCGTCGCTTTTCTCTTTTAAGTTTATCTAGACTAGAATATTCGGTGTGCAGCTCGCAGTCCAATCCAATAACATGACAAAATTTACGTTTGGGATTTTGCACAGTAGAGCTTACCATTTAAAAGGGAACCTGTTTTATGTAGGGATCGATCATTGTTTTTATTGAACTTTAAATTCTATTTTTGTAAACTGTAACACTACAGAATATTACTAATAGTATTTATGCTTGCTTATACACTAAGAAATTATATTGTCTATATTACACTTTCACAATAAGACGAAAACTGACTATCAAGTTGTATAATAATAAATAAACTGTAAGTGCTTCTACAATAGACAAGGAATGACTGATTATTTGAATTCTTGAATGTTAATGGATGTGCAAGTGGTACTCAAGCTTAGACGTATAAATGCACTAAAATAGAATTTTAATCATTCATTTCCTTACTCATTACAAATATATCATAAGGGAAAAATATTAAACGCTACTATACTATTAACTCTATATACTTTTTCAATTTAACTATAAAAGTAAAAGTGATATACTTCAAAATGTACCAAATTCAGGTTCACAACTCATCAGTTAAAACTATGTCAGTTTCACCGGAAGCGGATATACCAATTCGTCGGCGGACGATGTCCCAGCCGGGTCCCGTCTCGGGAAGTATGATGACCGCCACGGCGGGCCGCCGCCGCCGCCCGCCGCGCAGCGTCATGTATGCAGACCTCGAGAGTGCCGTAAGTAAACGTATTATGTCATTTATATTAACCACTTTTTCTGTTATTTATATATTTTTTTATTCAATTTTTTTGCCTCTTACATTAATGTAATGAATTATGTTAAGAGACTTTTAAGAGTTTCAGTTTTGGAAGAGATTTTACATTACCTGAGACCAGTCGTGGTGCAGGGGCACAACGTGTGACTGTAAAATCGATTGGTTGTGGGTTCGATCCTCACTCGAGGAAGTAAAGTAAAAGTATTTATTCATATTTATATTTTCATTTCTTCGCTCTGATGTCCATGCAAAGCGCGGCGTTGAGTTCCGACACTCAACATGCAATGCCTCCAGAACTCTGCGGAAAGTATGGAACAGTGTCTTAACACTAGGTTCTCTCTGCCTGCTGTGTGCAGGTTACAGTGTGAAGCTGAGTTGATTTATATTCCCTGTTACTTATTAAATTGTAAACCTTCAATACAATAAAAAAATCTTGTATTTATAATAATTTTGTATATTAATTAATTAACCTTAATTTTACTATGTTTGAAAATAACATTGTATAATAGGAGTTTATTAATTTTTATGTTATTATTTTTTGTATAATAGGAATGAAACATTGTATAATAGGAATTTATTAATGTATATATATAAAAAATCATTGGGTAACATTTGAGATAACGTTTTCTTTATAATTGGGTGCTGTAATAAATTGTAAGTATGAGTCACACAATCATACAAAGTTCAGTCACGCTATTAATTGCTTATGTAAATTCAATTTGTTAATTAAATATAGTGAGACACGGATATTTTGAAATTTTTTTTTTTTTTTTATAGTGTCATGAAAAATATTTATGTATTTTAATGAAAATATTTAAGTAATTAAATTTGAAAATGGACGATATAGTAAATGGATTATATTCTTAGAACGGATTTATGTCTGATAAAAGCTATTGATAAAAATTTTCCAAGTGTAATTTAGACAATTTACGTATCAATTATTCAAATTACAATATTATTTTTTGAGCTTTTTTTAAATGTTTCTAAGAGGATAACGGAACTTAACACTAGATTATATTAGCCTACCTTTCTATATGGGGGACAAAGCATGACGCAAAAAATGGTACAAAATATTCCATTTAAATTTAATTATGTGCTTATGTTTAAATGAGGACCAAAATTAATATTTAAGAACCTATGTTAAAAGGAAAAAAATTGTTAAGTAAAGAAAGAAAATAAGGTTGGTTTGTGCTTACTTAATTTATTGTGATATTTTAGCAATATTAATATTATTTCATAATTTATTATTTATATTTACGTAATATTATATCATTGGCATAATATTAGATTATAAATATCAATTACATTAAAAATATACTACTTCTTACATGCGGTTCAGCCCACAAGGTCCAATGGAAATACTAAGAGTGTTCTATGACTAACTCGACCAAAGATAGACGTAAGAATTTGAAATTTTGCCACAATACGTTTAAATTCGGTAGGTGGAACTGTCTTCAGTATTGTAATCGAATATATTTTTTGTAGTATGCCAGTATACCTGCTGCTAACGCGTCGGCAGGAAGTATGCTTTCTGCTGCTAGCCACACCTCAGACGAGACATGATAGTACTTGTACTTAAAAAAAACGGAAGCCCTCATATAAGACCAAAAGTAGAGTACATAAAAGCAAATGCGAGGCATATCAAAACTGAGAGGTGAAAGAAAGCCTCCAAAAACAACTATAGCCAAGCCTGTAGGTACATACTTAAAGTGGCAAATTGCAAGACCAAGATCCCAACATATCTCCATAATTGCCGAGAAGCTTGAGAACTGTCCGTCCTGAACGGCGTTTCTTTCGGCGCATTTATTCAATCGGTGTAGTCCCAAACTTGAAAGGTGATGGCTCTGATCCATCTAATTAAAGTGACGGCAAGTATTATAAATAGACGGCTCTTAGTCGCTCAACCGGTGATCTTCTGGTTTACATAACCCACCGCTGGGCTACGGCTATTGGAAGCAAAGGAGAGGGCAAAAGAGGTTTACCTTGTCACTTTTTTTTGAAATTGAATATTTTTGTAATAATATTTATTTTATATTTTTAATTTTATATAACTGCGTGCGCTGTCAAAGCAATTTGATGCCGTTCATTATTATTGTTATTTAAATATTTTAGACTAATCAACAAAAAATTAACCAGTAGTTTCGGAGATCTTAGCGCTTAAATAAACAAACTTTTCCGCTTTATTAAAGTATAATATGGATACAAATCCCCGCTTGAATCTATAAGTATATTTTTTTTCTATTAGCAAAACTAATTTCTTTTATTTCATATCAGGGAATAATTACGGAAGCGCTAATTTTGATTATAAAATTCGGCGTGCTATCTAGTGGCATTAAACTCAGGATTAAAAGATTAAGCATGTGCTTGCGTAATCTTTACTGAGTGACAAAACGTGTAAATAATTAATAATTTTATCTTATGTAATAAAAGATTGTTTACTCTTTTAAATGCAAATACGCATAAATTCCCCAAATAATAAAATATATATATATATATTGCACTATATATGATTTTACTAGCTAAATCAATTTTTGCCTTAACACCTGACAAAAATCCCTTAAAAAGTAAAAACCCGATGACGACATGACATTGAATCTTATCATAAAAATCTAAAAAGTAATAATAATTATCTTATTACGTATATCAACTAATGACTTCATATGTCTGACAGTGATTAATAACAGTTTTTTTTTTCTGGCAAAAAAAATATATTGAGTAATTTGTTGTACTTTGAAAGTTTATTTTAAAATTGTTTCAAATAAGTCGTTTTGTCCTGTTTTCAAAGTAAATTTATTTTAAGCGCCGCCCGTAGTTTAAACAGCGAATTCATATATATGGGCGCAATGGGTTGTAATGATTTTTCCACGAGAATAATATGGATATGTTCGCTTTATTGTAGATATTGCTATTTTATGTTTCCCTTGTAATAATCAGTAATAAGTCCATACTGTAAATATTATATGTAAAAAAAATACCTAATATATATAAAAATATATATTTGGTAATATGGATATAGATGCTTAACATGTTCTACATGTAGTTATATAAACACTAAAGATTTTATACAATCTAAAATAAAAATTTGACTTTGATTTTATATATAAATGTTGAGGTCGTTGTAGCGCAGGAGCACAAGCGTGTGACAAAAACGTTACCAAGACAAAAGCAAATCGTTGAATTCTGCCGCTCATCAACACACAATACCTCAAAAAAAATCTCCGAAATTGAGGAATGGAATGTCTTATTACTAGTTCTCTTTGCGTACCCTGCTATATGCGGGATAAAGCGTGAAACTGAAAAAGATAAAAAATATAATCAGTATGTATTTACATATGTAACGATATACTTGAACATGTTATATTATTTGACGATAAAAAAAACATTTAAGCTTAAAAAAATAGAAAGAAAAGCATACTTAAAAGTGTAAAAATAAAATGTACGGGATTTGTTATAAAGGAGCCGCACAGTTCCACAGCGGCGAGCGCGGTCCGTGTTTGTGAGGCGGGTCACTCTCGCGCAACCAACTGTAAACCTTTTGAGTCCAGCCGCTCGCCACCCTCGCCCTACGCCCTCCACCCTCCATCCTCCATCCCGCTGTAAATACCGACTGCGGACACGTCGTGCCGCCCCAACGCCTCGCCTAATGAAAATTCAATCTCTATATTTTATTTTATTTTTTTTTTATCCAGTTAACTGGCTGCGTCATAAATGCTCAGTAGAAATGTTCATTAATGGTATCGCGGCCACCCGCTTTCACCTATTTTTTATTATTATTTTATTGAAGCAGTGAACTCTAATCCTTCTTTTTTGTCGTGTGATGTCTCATTTCATCTAATTATATTTGAATGGTATACTAAAATAAAGTTATGTCAATATATTCGATATGGAAGGAAGTTTTAAATTATGCCGCGCTAGTGTATTAGTAGCACATTTAGCTAAGTAAACAAAATTTTGTCAAGAATTCTCGAAGTCAATTAAAAATTCAAATACTACATCAATCAAAGTATACATTTAAATAAATAAACATATTTATTTTTAATGGAAACTGCCTTATATTACCTTTATTTTTAAGATTTTTCAAATGCTACGAAGATGTTTGTTGCACTAAAAAATGCCATCAATTCTAGTTGCTAAGATAAATGATAAAATTTCAAAGCATATTACATGATGGGCTCGACATATTAACCGATTAATGTGTTAATAAATATATTTATAAAAATTATATGATAATTAAATAAAAAATATAATAATTTTTAATTTTATCATATAATTTTTAAACAATAAAAAAATGATATTTTGAAATGTCGTCACACAGAGCGTTTTGCACTGACAGCGGACGACCAAAAATTTGTTTCAAAAACGTGGAACGCTGTAATGGGATTATAGTGAAATACGGGGTGTTGTCGATCGAGAGAAACAAGCGACTAATGAAGTTATTAATCCGATTTTGTATGGCTTTCGACATTCACGCACTATTTTTTGTATAGGTTTTGGATGTAAATATAAACTATGAGTTTCAGAGGACTGCTCTTTACGACTTGCAAAATTTTTAAAAAATAAATGAATTAGCTTCATGCTGTATCACGCACACAGCAGGGTAAAGAGAGGGAACTTAGTATTAAAAGACTCCGTTCCGCCAAACTCTAGAGGCATTGCGTATGAGTGGCGGATTTCAACGCCGCTCTTGGCCTCGACACCAGAGCGAAGAAATGAAATTATAAGATTAAATAAATATTTTATTTCCTCAAGTGAGGATCGAACCCTCAACCAATCGCCTCTACATCAATCACTTGAGCCCCTGCGCGACTGGACTCTAATAGAGTTTTTGATTACAGGATTCTCCGGACAGGTTGTCAAACCTCACGCTACCCAATAGGGATGATTATCCAATTCCACCCACACAACTGAGTACGTATAAATACATTAGTACATATTTATAATCGGATATTATTATTTTCATCGTGATGTTAGTATAATATGGTAAATGCCACAAAAGATAATAAAACAAAAGCTATAAACAATAATATACCTTAGCATAAGAAGTTTAACTATGCCACATAGTTATTTTTTACATATGAACATTCAATATTTATAGAATGTTTATAACATCGATAAGATTATTTTTACTGGCACAATCACTTCTTGTCACATTTATCAAAAAATGGTAAAACACAAACATAATTATTGTATATTTATTAATACAAACAGGTGCTGAAGCTACTCCGAGTCCTATTTTTTATAATGGAATCTATAGAAATGGAGAAATCAAATCAAACAGTGAGTATTGACATTATTTGGTACAGTTTAAAACTGGTATTGCAAAAATAGTTACTAAAAATTCTGATTTTTTAAATAACATATGTATTTTTTAATATTATCATTCCTTATTTATTTTTTTGTAATTGCAGACAACTACCGTCTTCAAACACCTATTGATTTCCGAGGTGGATCAACCCCCAGGAAGAGATCAGTGGTGACAATGGATGCACAATCTATTCGCTCAGTAGATACTCAGGCGCCTCCCCCCACCAGCCCTAAAGAAAACACACGTCTCACTGCGTAAATAGTTAAATATTATATTCGTATGAAATAGAATTTAACTTAACTAGTATTAGCTTCACGCTGTATCCTACATATAGCAGGGTAGGTAGAGGGAACCTAGTGTTAAAACAACTTTCCGCCTAGTACTGGAGGCATTGCGTGTTGAGTGGCGGAACTCAACGCCGCGCTTTTCATCGACACTAGAGCAAAGAAAGGAAAATATAAATGTAAATATATATTTCATTTCCACGACTGGGGATCGAACTCACAACCAGTCGATTTTACAATCACACTTTGTGCCCCTGCACCACGACTGTCCTCGAATTGAACTAGTATTAAATTATATATTAATGCTAAAAATAAACCCCTCGATTGTCTCTTATTAAACTTGCATTAAAAATATACTCGTATCTTTTGAGTATATCTAATTCAAGTATGGCGCTCGTAACAATAATAGCGGCTCATCGAAATGTTATATTGGAGTACCTACTACTTTGACTTTTTGTCTTTTGTCAAATGAATCAATATATCGTTTTATATCGGAAAATTAATATTTTTGTATATTTAATATATTATATGTTCTCAAAATTATATTATTAAACAAAATGTTATATATTTTTGTTGCAGTAAATATTTTACAATGATGTTAAGCTGTATGTATGCAGTTTTACTGGTCACTCTTGGAATTATCATACACGTATCTGATCCATTCATAAACTTCGCACCGTCCAGGGTAATTATTTGCTCTGTTCTTTTGCAATCATATCTTAAGCGTACAAGCAAATATTTTAAACAATGTAATTTAAGTCCTTTTTTAGAAAACGTATAAAAAATCAAAAAAATACATTTTTTGCTAAATCAGTCAGCTTTACGCTGTATCCCACACACAGCAGAGTAGGCAGAAGTAATGTTGTGTTAAGACACTCTGTTTCCCACTTTCCGCCGAATTGCCGGCATTGCGTGTTGAGTGGCGGAACTCAATGCCACACTGCCTTAACACCAGAGCTAAGAAACGGAAATATAAATTTATTAATTTTAATTATTTAATACGTACAATAAAATGTAATATATGTACTGCTTATTTTTCAGATTTATTCTCTCGTATTACTCGCTGTCGGATTTCTATATTTATTATATTTAATAATAGACATTAATAGATATAAAGCGATTGCTTTGAAGAATCAAAAGATAAAGGGAATCCATAACGATAAGTTGGCGGAATTTTTCCGGAAACAAGAGGTATATTATCTATTACCTACAATGTACTTAAGTATTTTTTACAATATTTTCATATTTTTGCCAAGATGCCGTAACTAATATATAAATGATTATTGATGGAAATAACATGTAGTGTAGAAGGAGAAAAAATAATTATTAATTATCAACGACAAACATTACTAATTTAAGTAACAAAATGAAAATTAAAAACGAACTCATGTAAATTGTTGTCTATATATATTAATAGTATTTGCGTATTTATATTATTTATCCTTTTAAAATTAAACATTTTAAGTTATTGTATTAAAAGTGTGCTAAGCGCATCGTTGGGCCCGCTACCAAATTTAAATCTCTGGAAGGGCTAAATTAAAACAGGGTCTCTTAGAGTATATATTGCTGTTCCGTTCAAATGAGGAAATACGTGAAGGTAAACGTGAAAAAATATTTTTCCAATAAAAACTTTTTCAAATACCATATTGATTTGCCTATTACGGTTATTATCTTTACAAGTTATAAATCAAGGCGATGCTTTTTAATATTAGATTCCATTTATATTCAAGAATTTATGAATGAGCTTAATTTTAAAAGTATATTTTACTTATATATTTTTTTAAACACAGGAAGAGTACAACATCACCAGCACAGGTGATCGCACACCACAAAGCACATTATCACAAGGTTTTCCATCGGCAGTCCTTATACCTTTAAGACACGATTATTGCTTCAGCTCTGGAAGGCATTCTGGAAGTTTCTACTTAAAATTGGGTGCCGCTGGTGAGTGAAAATTTTGATTATAGTTTCTAAAAAACATAAAAATAATAAAATTGGAAATATGTTTTTATTATATTTATACCTAAATATACTTTCAGTATATATTAAATATTTTTCATACATACATATTACTGTGGAACATCACCAAACCTTTATAAAGTAACATTCTTAGTCTTTCGATGCCATTAAAACTTGACCACAAAATAATAGAGACTGTGTGTGTTACAAACATTTAAATTGAATAAGTAGATATACTTATATGTAATTAATTACATTCACCTAATGATAAAATGATATAACATGGACACCGAAACAACTGAAACTGTTCTGAACGGAAATCGAATCCACACTCTTCAGGCTAAGCTTAGTACTAATGACAATTTTTTTTTAATAACAAACTAGATGAGTGACAAACCGTGTCCCTCATATAGCAGGGTAGACAGGGATAAGGTAGTGCTTAGACAATTTGTTCTCCGCTATATTGTAGCATTCTGTTCATCACAGATTGATGAAACCACAACCATCGTTTAAAATCAGTCACACTGACCGCAACTAATATTCGACTCAATATAAAAAATATATATAATAATTTCAGGTTTTGCATTAGGACATTTAGTCCACTCAGTTCTTCTAATCGCGGTGGAAATAAGCTATATTTTCGACGAAGACATTGATAACGAGGCTTGCGTCGATGTAACGCAAGTTATACTTGACGTGTGCAATCCACTGTATTGTTTCTTACAACTTTACTTCATATTCAAATATTCAAATGTTCTTATATTACGAGCTCAGGTACGCGGTATTCTTCAAATTTTCATTTTATTTGTATTGTTTAACCACCATAAAATTGAAATTTAATGGTAATTGTAAACAGGGTTTAGCTCACTTCGGTTTCATGCACATGATTGGCAGCAGTTTATGCTTCTGGATATCCACTATTGTTCGTGAAATACTATTAGCCTTAACCATTTATGCACACTCAGTGTATGGAAATAGGAATGAGACTGAAACTGAAACTGAAACCTATTCTGATACTGGTAAGTATTGTAATGTACTATGTACTAATTTAAATAAGCATAATATGTATCTACATATATTTACGTACTAGTAACATCCACAAATTTAAGTATAAAGAAAATAGCAAATTTTCTATATATTTAAAAAAATTATAACTTAAGCATATTACTTAAAATCCTTGTGCAACACGCAGTTTGCCATTTGATATCCACATATGTCACTGGTTTTGAAACGTGTATAGTAATTTCTCGATAAATAAAAATAAATAAATTGGATGATCTCTAATAAACAAAATGTTCTCAGTTACATACAATATAATGGACATATAGACAGATTATATTTTAGTTCTTATGCGCTTAAAAATAAATTATTATTATGTATTTATTATTTTTTATATTTTTTTGGCTCGAAGTGAGAACTTGCAGTAGGTACAAATAAATGGAAAATTCTGTAGGGAACTATTACCGTATTGTATGTTATGAAATACTTAAATGACACATTACATAAACTATAAATAAAAATAACTATAAATATAAAGAGGAGGAGGTTGTGGGTTCGATCCCCAATCGAGGAGATGAAATATTTACTTAAATTTATATTTCCATTTCTTCGCTCTGGTGTCGAGGCTAAGCGCGGCGTTGAGTTCCGCCACTCAACACGCAATACTTCTAGAATTCGGCAGAAAGTGGGGTACGTGTGTCAACTTTAAGTTCCTTCTGCCTAACCTGCTGTGTGCGGGAAACAGCGTGAAGCTGATTTATTTTATTTTATTTATAAATATAAATAATAGTTGCCTACAATTCTTAAAATAAATATTTATATTACACAAAAAATGCTTTTGTGTTTTTTTTTCTTACGAAATTAGTACCTACTACGTCCGCTTACTTGTTTGTTATAATTCCTATTGACCAACAATCCTGAAATTGGTACGAAACGCTCGGTGACACTTGGCTGATCTTTATATAATACTTAAACACCTATTGTTTTAAGATGTACGCAGTTTCTTGGATATAAGTGGACTTTATGATGAAAATTGCAAAGGTCCAGCGACAATCACGTCCATCGTTGAAAACCTTTCACCATACTTATATCCTTTTGGTGTCGAATTCAACATTTTAATAGGTGAGAAATTAAAATTTGCTAAAAAATTGTATTATTTAAAACATTTGTTTACTCCTGGAAATATGAATAATGTAAATGTTATTAATAATCATTATCAACATAAATAATTGACAGATATTAGCGGAATTCGGTTATTGATAAAAAAAATCTCTGATAAACCAAGCTGTTATAACAAGTATTTTAGGAATGTCACTATACTGTGGCTATTTTTTTTTTAATTAAACGATAACGTTTTGTCGTTATCATAATTTTTTTATTGACAAATATTTTTTTATTATATTTATACTTTAATAAAGAGTATAAATTAAATATTTTTTCATACATACGTATATCATTATTTATAAAAATTACGTTTTAAATTAATTTTGTTATGCCCATTGTCCATTGCCCATTCATAACATTTATTTTACTTGCAGTTGCTGTATACTACATTATCTGGAGCCATATTGGATCGTGTTCGAACACGGAGTCCGACGGCACGTCTAGCTTAGAAGACAATAATACTGTTTGCAAGTATGTTGAACAAATAATATATAACTATAGATATATATAGTATATTAGGTCCATTGGTACAAATGTCAGACTGTAAAACTCAAAGGTCGTGGGTTCAATCTCCACTCGTTGGAATTAATTATTTTTGTTTTCTCGCCGGATAATTGTAGTTGGAGTTCCATCACACATCCATCCAGCGGAGAAAAGAGATACTTGACTTGGCGACTTGAGTGACGAAACTCAACGCCGTACTTTGCCTTGTTGCCAGACGGAGTAACTAAAAATATTTAATAATTCACTCCCCTGAATGACTTCATTCCCACGACACAACAGTCAAATTGAGATATTTTTAGATATTTTTTTTAATTACAGAATACCAACAGCCAGTGAAGACAATGACTATACAAGTAATATAGTTATTTATGCAGATTGTCACGCATCTAACAAGGGGTTGTTCTTGGGGATGATATTGACTGTTCTAACAGCTGGTATACTAATATTAGGCTTCGTTTTTAATGGCGTTGGCGCGTAAGTCAAAAATTGTATATATTTATAATGACCTATTATATTTTATTTATTATTCATAATTGACCTATGATATTTGAGGCCAGTGGTGACGCAGCGGCACGAAGTGTGACTGTAAAACCGACTGGTTGTGGGTTCAATCTCCACTCGAGGAGATGAAATATTTACTTAAATTTATATTTACATTTCTTCGCTCTGAGGCTAAAGGCCGCGTTGAGTTCTGCCACTCAACACGCCACTCACACGAAAGTGGGAAACGGAGTGTCTTAACACTAGGTTCCCTCTGCCTACCCTGCTGTGTGCGGGATACAGCGTGAAGCTGATATAATGACAATTTTTTTTAGATTGACCTCAATTTCTTTTATTTTGATACCTTGTCACAAAATATATATAAGACTTACATATTTACTGTATTTTAATCGACATGCAATATTACAATTGCGAATAGAAAGCTAAAACCAGAGTATCTTTCATTTTAGCTTCACTTTTCATCCCTAGCACGGTAGCCAAAGAGAACGGAGCGCCAAACGCTACGGAATATCTTGACACTAGATTTTCTCTACCCTGCTACGTTGGAGAAATCGTGAATCTATGCTATTTATTTATATATCACGATTTTTATCTACGTAATTTAGAAAATTACATATATCCATTGCAAATGTTCTTGTAAACCAAATAGGAGATTATACATTTTTAAACACCTATTTGGTTTTACAAGAATATTTGAAGAATTTATTTCTTCATAGTTAAAAATATTGCTGATTTAAGTCATTATAGCACTATAAATTGAATGTATTTTTTTACAGAGACTTCCAAGAACTGGGCTACCTGTTGAACTCCTGCACGAAACTGGGTTTGCACGCTATATTGCTCATCTCAGTAGTGATTGCATACAATCAAACAAGGAAATTAGATATCAATGAACACCCGATCTCTCTTTTAGACGATATACTGCTATTTATCTGTTTGCCGGCCTTTTTCATGGAAACAGTATTTTCTATGATAGCAACTATTAACATATTGAACATTGTAAAAACAATAGATGTTGCTCTAATGGTAATTATTTGGTGTTCTATTATACTTATAAATTATTTATGTAAATAATTTAAACATCAAATACATATACAAACATTGGTTGTGGGTTCGATCCCCACTCGAGGAGTTGAAATATTTACTTAAATTTATATTTCCTTTTCTTCGCTCTGGTGTCGGGGCGAAGCGCGGCGTTGAATTCTGCCACTCGACACGCAATGCCTCCAGATTTCGGCAGAAAGTGGAGTACGGAGTGTCTTAATACTAGATTCCCTCTGCTTACCCTGCTGTGTGCGGGATACAGCGTGAAGGTAATTTTAATATTAAAAAAAAAATTTGCAGGTCATACAAGTCATATTGCAGACAGCATTGCTAGTGGACGGTCTTCGGCGTTGCAGTAACAGTCGGAAACTAAGACGGACGAAGCCAGGACGTGAGGTCCTCATGTTCCTCATAATAACAAATGTTGCCATGTGGTTGTTTAATACATTCTCTTATAAATCTCCGGAAAGCCTTGATGAAAGATATGAGTTCTATGGTAAAGTCCTATGGAGTATATTAGGCCATATCAGTCTACCTCTTATAATGTTCTATAGGTTCCATTCGAGCGTTTGCTTTGCGGATATATGGGATGCAGCATACAAACCTGGTTCAGATCATTAATGTAATAACCAAATAACTATACAGAATAAAAATAATAAAGTTAATTAAAAAAATATTACGCAAATTGGCATCAACTTCAAAAATAACGGATCAGTAATCAAAAATAGTATAAATATAGTAAACTATAGTTTCGTTTATTGTTTTTTTTTTAATTTTCTTTACGTTAAGGTAATTAAAATAATATATTAATTAATTACTTAAAGTAAAAAAAGAACAATATTATTGTTATTTTCTATTTTTTTGTTTTTGTATATAGGTTAAAAGACGGTTTTTGTCTTTTTAAATCTTTTAAAATAACTTATAAAAATCACTATAAAGAAATTAGTTTTAGAGCATTTATTTATATTAAATTCGATAAACGATAATAATAAAAAAATTGTAATAACTATAATTTAGTAAAATATAGGTATATCACTCACAGTCACTAAAAGAGATTTCTAATAGATTGTTAAAAATGTATAATGATAGGTCGCATTTACTTCTAGATTTAGGAAGTGTTGTTAATAATATATTTAAAGGACACTTAAATATTATCTTTTATAAAGACAATTATTTAATTTGCTTTGTGTTTAGTAATTTAAGTAGTAGAGATAAATACCAGTTATTGACTAGAAATGGTGAATAGAAGCTTTCCTCTTATATTGTTATTAGCTACTTTATTACGATATAAATATTTCTTGATTATGTATACTTATATAAGAATATATAGATAAATAATAATAATTAATAAGAATAGATAGTGATATAGAAATAAAAATATCATGATATTTGCGTTTTTTATTTATTGTTTCTATTTCCATACTTAAAAAAATTGTCTTAAATCGTATTCTTTTTCTCATGTTTCTTTTATTGTTTAAAAAGCATTTTATGAATGCACTGTCCGAGTGGGAGCCACGGTGGGCTATGTGAGACTCCCTCATTATTATTGTCATTGGCCATCAAAAATGACCACTAAAACGGTGCCTCGTCCTCTTCCTCTCCGTTACTGATATTTTTTTTATGAAATATCTATATTTTTCACTCTTCGTTGTTTTTTTTTGTCACTCAGTGCTAAATTTTATAGCCCATAAGTACCCTATAGGTTTTTTTTACGCGCTGTATTACACACAAAATACAATAAAAACGATACATAAAAGCTGGTTTTTATCCTCTGATAACTGTGCTTCAAATGACAATAAACCTAAATAATTAGTACAAATTCAGCTCTATACCTCAACAAAATCTCGAAATACACGGACAGATAGACAACAAAATGATCCTATAAGGGTTCCGTTTTTTTCCATTTAACTTGCGGAACCCTAAAAATATCCCAATATACAATTAAGCACACAAGTAAATTGAGTAAGGAGCATTTCAAATAAGTCATCATGGTCTATGAAATTTTATTACGCTAAGACATACAAACATATAATATGTATCCGTACGTACATACGTTGCATACAATGCACGTATCATCACGGCGTCTTAGCTAACCAAGTCCAAGAGGCAGTTAATTAATTCTGCCCTTTAACACAATTACCCAATATTAGGTTAAGTACTACGGTCCGGCAGGACGCACTTAGCGGAGATACAAACTAGTTACTTGAACAACCTCGGGACATACTGGTACGTCGTCTCCTGCCTACACAATTTACAAACTAATATACATAGTTCATGCGGTATAGTGAAAGCTATTAAAATTAAATATTAGATGTTGAATAAATATTACCTGATCAATTTAGATTTTGGAATCGTTCATTTTTCAATATATTTTTTATGTGCATGCATTGTTAAAATGAAAACCCCGATAAATATTATTTGACATATCATTTTTTTAACAATAAAAATGAAAAATTATACATTTTTCTATTATAAAGAAATATTAAACGTAGGAAGGCCAGCCTAGAAGCCACAATATTATATTAATGTGGATAAGACATGTAACTATGTAATAAGTCAAAACATGATGCTGGGCGATATTAGAACCGGCAACTACCACATGCACAAACCGTTTGCACCATGGTGTCTGTTACAAGCATATGAATTATGTTTACAATATATACTTAAGACACAATACAAATATAAAAATTTAAATAACAATTTCTAGTAGATACCAAATTTCCATAACACTTCAACATAAGCCAATAAAAAAATGACGTGCGCACTCAAACATTTTCTCTTTACTTGAATATCGAGAAAAAAAATCGTGATAGGACATTTAGTCCGTCGTTTATGCTAATGTGAACTTTGTGTGAGGTCGTAATAAGGTACTATTAGGACAATCGCGGAGATGACACTCAATGTATCAGTAGGGCAGAACGCCAGTGCGGAGATGCGCTCGGCTGACCAATGCCACAGTTGTCTAATTGTTTCCGATCTTCTCTACACAACCACAGCCAGCGTTGAATTGACAAAATTTGAGCATTCACGAATGGCGATCGAAAAAATTTTGTCCGATTGCTCTAACGATGTCGTTGGTGAACGATTTTTGTTGAATGATATGTAAATATTTCTATATTACTTTTATTGCATAATCGTAACGAAATATATTTTTTTTAATTATCTAAACTATATGAGTTAAACTGATTGAATTTGGTTTTTAACGCTTTGACGACAGCTATAGATAAAATATTTTTTTTATAATTTTATTAAATACATTATACATGACTCCAATGGCATGGATGGATTTTTCTCATACTCGTATATCATCATCGTACAGACACCGACCAGTTACAATTTTATTACATGTATAGATCATAATTTAGTATTTAAGATTTCTCGTACAGATGTGTCTTTATAATATTTTATAAAGAACAAAAAATCAGAAATCATGAATTGTTAGAAGACCAAAAATTATTAACGCATAATATTTAAATAGTATCATTTACATTCTGCTGTCAAAAAAATTACATCATTAATACATTTTACAAACTTACAAACATTTATAACTAAGTTTGAAGTTATTTATTTTCATAAAAGACATATTATAGGAAAAACAATACAATACAATTCATTGTATTTATTATGTGTAACATAATTTTATAAAAGTATCACAAATGCTACTTTAATGCTACTTCAATATATCCTTTAATCACTGTACCTACTTAATTGTTAAGAGCTACTTCAATTTAATGCATTATAGTTATTTCTGTTAATGCCTATTTAATCCATCTTTAAGGGCATACGTATACAGATTAATTAAAAATTAATTCCTGCGCGTAACTTAATAAAAAAATATTTTTTATATAATAGTCATGCCTCTCTGCGATAGGATGACCTAAACAATAGTAGATAGTGTGACAGTAAACGGGTTCCATTCCCGCACGAGGAAATAAATATAGTTTTTGCTCTGGTATCGCGGCAAAGCGCGGCATTGAATTGTCCCACCCAACACCTAATGCCTCTAGAACTCCGCGGAAAATGGGGAATTGAATATATTTACATTATTTTTATTTTACGGGAAGCAAAAAAAAGAAATACAATTTTTTTGTTTAACTGCTGACTACAGTAAGTAGTATATTATCTTACCGTGACATGTAGGATCTATTTAAAAACACTTAGGTACCTATAATACCTATATAGGGAATTCTTCCATTAAAAGGTTCAAAAGTGAAACGGGTTTAACCATATTATAGGCATTTTCCTGTATCAGTAAACTTTATAATGAAAACATTTTAAAGCAAAAGCTCAGGTGGCTGGCCTCCATTAGCATGTCACTATTAAATTAATACCCCGTTTGTTTTTCACAACACTTAAACTGTATCCATTAATTGCATCATAAAAGCCGCTCCAGCATGTAGTACCTACTAATTAGTTTATAAAATGAACCTTTTAATTTTATACTTCAAAATGGATATACAAAATAGAACTCTATTATTATTACAACATTACATGATTTATATTATAATACCTTATATTAAAAACGTAAAGATCTGAAAACATTGCTACCAAATTCTATTAATGATTTTATAAGTAAATATATATACATAGAAATAATATCTCAGTTGATTAAACATCAAACTCATCAAAGTAGTAACGGTATCAGAAATTTGTGTTAAAATGACCATTTATCAGAGCATGTTACTCTACATACAGTCACGGTGGGCGCTTCAGCTGCGCCCGCGCACCGGAAGGGCGCGACAACATCGCCCCTGCGACCCGTGACAAGCGCACACGGGCATTGTTAGCCACCTATGACACACGCGATAAAAAAATATCTCAGTGAATATTAACAAAAACATATACTGTGTGGTTTACTTTACAAAAAAAATGTGTTCATTTTTCAAGTTTAATTGTAACTAATATATGTATATGTCACTATTGGTAAGCATTAGTGCTCAATGAATGCTCCTGAAGTACGATTGACGTGGAAAGGCAATCGTTTAGCTCCTTGTTCTATTCGTTATTGAAAGGTAAGTGTTCATTCAAGCTGTCTAATCAACGATGTTTTCTTTGCTTTTAGGGAAAAGGGAAAAGTAAGAAAAACAATATATATGTTTGGTTTGATAAAACTTTGCCTTATCCTATAAGAATTGTATAAGAAAATTTAAATAGAATATATATTTTTAACATAAACTCTCGTTTCTTTTTATATTTTGTTTTTATAAAGTAAAACGTAATATAGTAAAATTTGATTATTTAAAAAACAAACAAATTCAGTTTTAAAGCACGATCGGTGTCCAATTGACGAATACATAATTGCACATACGTCGTTAGTTATTGACAAAAGGAATTATTGAGAGGGATGCGCTTACTTCAAATAAACACTAAAAGTTTCTTATTTCCCTTTGGAAGAGCAATACAATTATCAAGATATACGTGTTTTTATATCGATAAATTTGGGGTGAAAAATTGAGTTAGGAGTGTGTTCAATAAAAACTATATAAAAACAGGCTTGCGACAAAGTGACAAGAGGTAAAATGCTATCAGGAAAATTGTGTAGGTTATTACAATTTCCCATGTCACAATTTATTTTGAATACATTTCAAGAAAAACATAAAATATAAACGAATCAAATTAGACGAGACATATAGGCAACAGCTCTTAGGATTTGTTAAGCTACAGCTTCGTCAATTTGACTTCTCGAGCTAGTCGAAGCTGATCAAAGACGCGTCGCCGCTCGTCCGTAAAATTGCCAGAACCCAATGAATATTATTAAACTCTCCAATAGTTCCACGTAGTTTATTCTTGTTAAGAAAACATTGTGTAAGCACAATCTGAACTAACTAGAAAATAGTTGACAAATTCACTATTTTCACAATATAAAATGTTATGTTAATCATTAAATATTTGCCATATGTTTTACGTGCCTAAAATTTACAATGACTAGTCGTGGCTCAGGGGCAAATGCGTGTGATAGGTTTTGAGTCCGATTGCCACCCGAGGAAATGAAATATTTAAAACTTTAATTTTTTCGATGTCAAGGCAAAGCGCGGCGTTGAGTTCCGCTTTGCAACACTTGCAAAATGAGCAAAGTGTGCTCCGCTCCCCATTTTATTTTTAACACTAGACTCCATCTGCGTACCCTGCGATATGTGGGATACAGTATGACCTGAAGAAAAAAATCATCCCGTAGCGTCGCGTTTATTTCCTTTAATAAATTATCTACTGTGAATATGTGTTATGTCCACAATAGGTAGTTTAGTCGCAATTTTTGTTCTAACTATTTGTTTCGTCGTTTCAGTCACAGTCCCTGGGCCACGACGGGCCTCTAAGGGTACTTTTTAGAAACCATAAAAGTTTAATATCCTAATTGTGGAATAACATTTTAAAACATTTTACAAAATAATAATAATTAGTTAGCATGCTAAGCGCGAGCGCGCCACGCTCCGCCGCTCATATTTAGAGATATGTGACGATCCAGCGGATGCCCAGTGAACCGAGAGAGGATGTGAGTTATTAAGTGGTACACTTTCAGGTGATCTCTCGAGTGAGAGAATCGCGCCCCGTCCCCGTCCAACCCGATTCCCACTGATAACCGTTGCTCCACTACAAAAGAGGGAAATCGTTTTGATATTGTAAAAGTCGCTTACTGCGGTTACAGCCTTCGTTGTAATTATTGAATAAGTTTCATTCAAACTCGCTTCATGCTGTATCCCGCACGCAGCAGGGTAGGCAAAAAAATGGCGGCACTTAACGCCGCGCTTTGAATCAATATTATTTTTAAATGTTTAATTTCCTCGAGTCGGGAACCTGCAAGTAGTCACACACTTGTGCCTCTGCTGACGAATAACTCAAATAACTTTAATAACTTTAAATCTCAGTAATACAGTTTCATGATGACGTGTTAGTTATTAGTAAACATGGATTGCATTTAACCTTTGATACGACTTAATAGTTATGATAAAGACTTTATATATAGAAAGACATTTTAAAATTTAACAAAACATCCGCATTCCTTTTTAAAGCCTTCAAAGTTGACTGATATGCTCTAAATTAAATACTAGAATGTATAAAATACCACATCCATGTATTTATAAGGTATAAAGGCGACACCGGCGTTGGTGTCCCGCGCGGCTCATCCATTCGTATCACCCTCTGATGTTATTCATACCATATCAAACGTTTAGGAAGCATTACACTAATTCATTTGTTGATCACAGCGTTCTAGAGGTAGTCAGTAAATGTGCTTATATAATATAATCATTAACTTTAATAACGATGCCGACAACAAAGGCTATAAACATATATATTCTAAATATATATGGAGTTTTTTTGTCATCTTTACATTGCTTCCATGTAACATGGTAAGCTAGTGTTAAGACATTCCGTTGCCATTTTATGCAATTATTTTGTATGACACGAACTACAATTATAATAGTTTTTATGTGTAATATAAAGATATCTTAACTTAACTTAACTTCACGCTTTATCTCTAGCGGGGTAGTCAGATAGAACAGAGCGCCAAATGCTACGGTTTAATAAATTTCCAAGTTTCATTTTTTTTTCTTTTTTTTATAATTTAAGTTTTCACTTTGTGCTAAATTTATAATTGTAGGTCCGCGAGAGGTATAGGTTTTTATTACGCGGCGATTTTAATAAAAAAAATATTGTTAGTATAAGCTCATTCTCCTGCACCACGACTGGCCTGTGCTGCGATGGTGTTTGTTTATATTTAATATGTATGATTTTTTTTTTACATTTTGAAATTGAGGGATAGCTCTTTGTTATTTTAATCTATCAAAAACCATTTTTTATATTGCTTTACTGTTACATAGTTTTTCAAAATTATCGATATGAAATCTATATAAATTATTTACTCTTATTATAGCTTCTGTTATATATTTATCACGTCATTTTTAAAAATTATAATAAACAGTTCAGGTATAAACATTTAACGCCATAAAACTTTATCATATTTATATAATATATAGAAAATCTTTTAAATTATATTATACGTTAAATATAAATTGTAGCACAAGAAAATAATAGCGACATATAATAATAGAATATTTTAAGTACACCACGTGATCGTATTAGCGGCGACCTCGTGAAAATTAATTACCCACAACGCGGCACAAAGCTGTGGTGTATCAGAGGCTGCAACGGAACCGAGCTCCATTGGCCTCAGTAAATCAATATCCGGTGGGCGCGGTTGTCACAAGCGTTTGCCTCCATTTGAATAAAACTCTAACTATATCGCACTAACTACGACCTCAAGTTCCATACAGTCCTAAATAGTTTTCCCTCGTTGCTGCGACCTGAAATTCAGTTCTAGGTATACTTTGTCCAATGAGTATCTTTACTCTCTATGATGTTTATATTATATTATTTCACAATAAAGATGTCAAATCAAATAGAGATACATATGTAAAAAAGAGATATAGAAAAATATTAAAATCAATACCTTTTTTTCTAAACTAAAGATTAAATATAAAGTCATATTTTGGGGTAATACCAAGTACGTAATATTTTTTTTAAATAACATCATCGACTGTATTTCATTAAAAGTTTCGTACGCAACAGAAGTTTCCGTGATTCATATACCCGATATTGGCAAAATTTCTTTTCAACGTTCAAACTGTAACATGGAACCGATATTAAAGTAACTAATAAGATTAATAAGATTTTAAAGAACTTATGATGTTTTTAAGTAACAAATCGGTACTTTTTTTCTTTCTCTCAATAGGCTAGATAATAATATGATTATTGCGAATAAAAATAATAAACAATCACAGCTTCCGCTACAAAAAAATATGTAAATACAGACTGAAAACGTTCCACGAATAAAAAACCAAGTGAAGTAAGCTGGAGAGCTATAAGGCGAGAGCATATGTCGGTGTAATGAAGATTTGAGGATAATCGAAAGAGCGGCCGCTCGGCAGACGATTTATTTGCAGCGCGACCGTCCGGATAATAATGCCTTTAACGGCGCTTCCGGGCGTGTTCGGCACCGTTTTGTCGTCCCACTGCACTTTACTTTGATAAAGACCACTTGAAGGTTTTTTTTTAAATTTTTATTTGTATTTTTCTAATAGAATTTTAGATATGATAATCTAATGATTATATGAGGTTCTTAATTAGTGTTTATTTCTAATAGTTTGTACGTTATTCGTTTTGAAAAGAAATTATGTTTCTTTTTGATTCACTTTTATTAAATTGTAATGTATAGCACTTCAATTTTTCTAATATGTTAACTAAATGAAAAGTAAGCTTGGTATGGTTCTTTGATTATGGCGTTCCGAAAAAGTAAGTTTGTAAAATATTTAAAGAGCAATTAAGTTTAATTAATAAAGTACAGGGAATTATAATTATACATTTTCTACTATTTTCTACAAGTATCTGTGTAACTTAAAAATAAATATTTTTATAACATTCAATACAAGCAAATCTCGTTTTTTTTATCTTTATCTATAATACTGATTTGAATACAAAGTGCGAGTACTGGACAATTACAGTGAATTCATGATAGACTATCTTCAATTCATTGTCATCACCGAGTTGAAAATATGAGACAAAATTCTTATTACGAAAATATAGGTATAGCACCTATAGGTACCTACTTCTGAGACACTACGGCTATAAAACAAAATATACAAATAAAATTATTATTTTGTGAAATCCTTTCAATTTAGCAGTACTGCTAAATAGTAATCCAAAATGTAGCAATAATTATACATTTGTACAAAGCAAATTTATTAAAAAGTATCCAATAAATAATTGGAATTAAATTTATTTATTTCAATGTCTCAAAATCCATTTACATTAAGTAAAAATGTTTTTATTTCCTATTGTTTGTAATTGAATCTCTAAAATGTTTTTCAATCTCCGCAAAGCCAGCCGATTCTAATGGTGCAATAATAGTAAACGAGGCACGAAGAGCGCACTGTCTCCGCGTACTGCTCGCCCGTTGATAGACTTTCGACCTCGTATTAAGTGTTTGCACAAACCCACGCTTGAAAATATCATGGCCATCATAATGGCTTTCTAAAGAAAAGTAAATATAATAAAATAACGATACATGTGGTTTACATAAACAAAAACTATATAGAAGATATGTAAATAGACGAGAAAAGCTTTATTTTTTTCTTATTTTTGATCGTATACGTATATATATTATTATATAAATAATGAAAATCAGCAAAATTTTAATAAACGAAACGAAAAGTCATAGTGTGGTCAAATTAAACGAAACTTTATTTGAATGATTATAGAAAATATATTTAATTTTCGCTTTAAATATAAAAAATAGTTTTATGTTTTACCCACATAAGCTCGAAAGTTATCTAATAACTGTGTTTATATCTCGACAAGCGCGTCAATAAACATGACAAAATAGGTCCATAATAAATATGGAATAGGGTTTCCAATCAAGTCTACTTCGCGCCCCCCGGCCGCTCTTCTAGGTGAGTGCTACAGACCTTCAAAATTATAGAATGCTATTCTTTATATATATTCAATATTTGAAGTAAAAGCGACAGCGATAATTGTAGAATAGGTTACGTTTTGAATATTATAAACAATAAGTTCTCAAGGTCTATTTCTAAATATCACAATTATTATTTGAGGCCAGTCGTGGCGCAGGGGCATAAACTGTGACTGTAAAACCGACTGGTTGTGGGTTCGATCCCCACTCAAGGAGATGAAATATTTACTTTAATTTATATTTCCATTTCTTCGCTCTGGTATCGAGGCGACGCGTGCCACTGAAAACGAAGTGCCTCCAGAATTCGGCAGAAAGTGAGAAACGGAATATCTTAACACTAGGTTCCTTCTGCCTACTCTGCCGTGTGCGGGATACAGCGTGAAGTTAAAAAAAAAAGATTAGTATCTGCTATTATCATCGTAACACAGTTCCATAATCAAATAAAGCCTTTTTTTTCAATAAACTTTATTTTTAATTTGATTTAACTCATTATTAACTATGCCTAGTAAAAAATATTTTCCTTAAAGACCAATATCTTAATACTAAATTCTCACCTGTCATTATATAACAGATTTTTTTTTTTTCTGTTTCATAAATTTAAATGCGTTTCTTTCCTAACTAAAATAATATAACAAATTTATTATTTAACATTAATTAGACTGTGGCATGTCTATTCAGATTCTGCAGTTCTTTCTCCAGCGACAACTTGCGTCGACCACCCGTGTTTTGTCGGCATAATGTAGACAACGCAAGTAACGCCTTCGGGACAGATTTTTAAATTGCTTGCACCCCACATCAATGTATGTATTTATTTTTACTAATCTAATGCAATAGCTTGCATCTACATAGCTAATCTAGAGGTTATTTTACCTGAAATAGGAGTAAAAAATATTTTCGATTAAATGTAGCTCGTGGAAAATTATTGTAATGAAAAAAATATATATAAAGAAGTCTGTTTATAATGTAATATTAACTGAGTTTGAGTAATATCTCCAAAAAATAATTTATAAGTTAATGTTTCATATAGCGCAATATTTATTCGCTCAAATGTATATCCATATTTACATAATTCAGGCGTCCGCCGTAGTGATTCCGCGCCAGTTCTGTAATACGCAAAATGAACATATCCCAAGATCCCGCTTACAAATTGAGCCACGCTCGGGGTCTATTTTCTAAGTGCTCCAAATTATACATCTGTAGAACATAGTTAATCGTAGGATTAGTTCTTTGTTTAGTAACAGCAAAAATGAGAAATTCAATGTTGTAAAATGGAGTAAAATATTTTTTTATGTTTAAAATGTATTATTATAGTATTTTTAGGCTAAACTTTGAAATAAGTTAATGATGATGAAATTTAATAATTGTATAACATGGACATGTCTATGTGAGTTCCCATTTTTGATAGATCTATCGTTATGTCTAAGTAAGTGTGTAAGGGGTCCTTATTGATAAAATATCATTCTAAGAAGCGTCTGTATAAATAAATTGTTTTTTTTCGCACTGTATCTTGCACTCAGCAGGATACTCCCTCTGAGTATCCTGCTGAGTGGCATAGGCATGGGAACCTAGTGTTAAGACACTCCGTTCAAATTAACCCATTAAAATAAAAATAGAATAGACAATCTATTTTTCACTTTCCACCGAATACTGGAAGCATTAGTTGGTGAGTGGCGAAACTGAAAGCCATAGTTGGCCTCGTGACCACACCTGTAAAAATTAAAACATTAAATATTTAATTTCCAAGAGTAGGAACCCAATCCACTACCTGTCGCGTTTACAGTAGTGCGTTTGTGCCTCTATATTATTACAATATTAACATTCAACATTTAAATAATAAACAAAATATTATTTTATAAAATACACAAACTATACCACAGCATTCATAAATAGAATAGGTGCTTTCGACCCATTGGGACGTTGGGCCGAATGGAGCGCGCATACTAATTCGTGGTCGTTCGAGGAACATTCAAATAGCGAGCAAGCCAGGCTTACGGGGGATATGTGAGACGGGCCCCAAGATTTAGTTTACAACTTAGATTACGAGCGCCACCCATGCCTGCTGCGCCGCTGGTCAAGAATTAAACAAGGAGTCTAATAGGGCACACGTCGCACTCTACCGAACAATCCATTTGAGGGGATTTCAATTACACACTGTACGTATTTTGCGGTACACGTAATCAAAGAGGATTATGGGACTGTTCCAATTTATTTTAATGTTAAAATAAAATTTTACGAGTGCAATATATTCATTGTAATATTTGTATCCACAAATGAGTTGGCGCTGCACGGATAAATAGTATCCTCAAAATTATGATTACAACGATCCGTGTTTGGTTAATAAGCAAAAGTATCCCGAAAATATATGCATGTATATACATTTTGAAATGAAATCTTTTTATACACAATAAAACATATTTAGAATGTTTTCTTTAATAAAGAACAAATAACATAAAACAATTGGTATAAAAAAATAGAACAAGTCAATTTTTCAATGTAACTTCTATTCAAAGACACGTAAATCGTCAGTTTAAACGGACGTAAGGAACCGTAGCCAGCTCGTAGCTGTACCTGTTGCGCTCGCTCCGGCTACGGCCTACATCCCGAGCACGGAAGCTTACAGCTCACTTATTTTCTTTTTGTATGCATTTACGTTTCAGATTAAAAGATCCAATCGCCACCCTATACTGTCGTCGACAGTCGGCTGCAACCGGAAGGCTTCGGCAGAGACGGCTGGCAGTCATTGGCTAGCTCAGATGGGGGTGAGTGATGACGCGCTCGAGGGAAGTTTCAGCATTTCAACATCAGTTGTAGTCGCGGGGTTGAACGGAGCGGTTACCGCTCGAGCCGGCTCAAACCCAGTATCTCGTCTCACGAACCTTGCTCCCCGCTTCGAGGGTAAGTGAATTTTATTTGATTAAAAAGCAATTTCTTCGGGGAGTTCGTGAATTTACCTGCAATAAACAGCTAAGAAATTACGTCTGATGAGCTACAATCGTGTTAGAAAAAGTTTCTGGTTTTGTATAATGTTTTTCAAATATTTTAAAGAAATACAAAAGTTCCTATATACTTTTTAAATTTGCTTTCTTAACTTAACTACTATTAGATACTAATTAGAGTTTGTACTTAATTTATGTATATGCAATCATTTATATTACCTTAAACATTTTCAATAAAAAAATTTAATTGAAAATTATCATTGCTAATATTTTTTAAGCAATACCTTACAAATTTGGTTTTTTTCAAAAAAATACATTTTATTTTGGAAATATCGTAAACTTTAACTAAAATTCCAAAATTACAAAAATTACAATTACACCTACATAAGAGTTAATTATACGACGAAAGAAACTTTATAAGTACAGATAAAATACGAAAATAATAGAACGAATAGATTGGAGAAACTATAACGACTCATACAGTAACCATTAAAGGTTATGGTCGAGATGCTCAGTTTCTAATCAGATAAAAGTTAAGTAATAACCAGCCGCCCAACTAAATGAAAGTCGTATTTATACAAGAATGCTGGAATAACATATTTCCTATCTACATTTATCGATATCGATTGTTATAAAAGTTTTAACAATTGTTCATTCTATTTAAATAAAAATTGGTTTAAGTAGCAAAATTGAATTGATTAATGATGAATAAATTCGGAAAAAATATTTATTCTTAAAACAAAGGACTGATAAAAAAAAGGACTGCTAAAAGAAAACTTATGTACTCGTATTTAATTTACTAAAAAAATTATGGTTTCATTTTATATTTTATTAGAAAAGTTGTGTACCATCCATATTACATACAGTTCGATACAAATATAAAAAATCTTGATTATATTGACTTTGAATATGTTCATGTAAATATTTTCGTATATCTAAAAAAAAATAATCAGCTTCATGATGTATCCAGAACACAGCAGGGTAAGCAGAGGGAACCTAGTGTTCCGATAGTCGTTCGTTCTCCACTTTCTGCCGAATTCTGCAGGTATTGCGTATTAAGTGGCGAACTCAACGCCGCGCTTTAATATCGCATATCGTAAAAAAATATGACTTGTTTTTTCCTCAAACTATAATATTAACTAAGGTTATATTGCTCCATTTATATTTCCACTTTTAATTTATTTTCTTTTTAACTAAATATTATGTCAATTAGGTAATTATATTAATACGCAGTTTATTTTATCAAAATTTATCAAAATAATGCATATAAAGTTTTAACAATAAAAAACTTTAGAAAAAATATTTTTCAGATTCAAGAGTCTAGTGGCTACTACAAACTCACAATTGTAGACGCCTCTATTATTTACAAGTACAAAATGGATATTACAACATGATATAACAAAGGAAATATCAGCTTTTCACTATCGGTCCGGTTATCTAGTAATGAAACAAAGAACCGGACTCTCCAAATGCACTATGCACATTGTTTATTTTTTTTACTAGCTAACTTTCTCTTAACTGGCATTAGTCCCGGCTTCTGTTGCCAAGCCCTGCTTTCCAATTCAACCTTCTCCAATTTGCACCATCATTCGTCGACGACAGTTCCTTCATCGCGACATCCTACATCGCTTACTTGGACGTCCAGAGGGGTTTCACTCCAGGGGCAGGCATAACACCATTTATACTGATTTATCTCCCGTGGCCGAGGCGAAACGAGGCCATACCATCTCTGGCGATTTTCTTAGATCTTATCTGTGGCAGATGTTGATGTAGAGTTACGAACCCCAAGACTACCTCGAATGTTGCTTATGAGGTCTGATTACAGTTTCGTCATTTCCGGAAAGTAAAGCTCCTAAGAGTCCTAAAATAATGGTAGCCAGTATTTATTACCGCATAAAAAAACATATCTCGGATCATGGCCAGTTTGATGCAAACACTTTTCTTATACGATAGTCTTTTTATCATATCAGCACAGCGCAGTTGCGGTCGCAGACCACTCCACCTCTCGCAATTTGGCCCAAGCTTTCGCTAATTACTATATGAATTTATCCAATATATTGATTCTTAATTTTAATTTATGAATAGACCTATTAGTAGTTAACCAGGTACAATTCATTATAACCCAAATACTGCATTAAGGGTCAGTTTAGATTGAAATAATTATTATTTGGATTCTGGATGACTAAATAGAATCCATCTTTTATGCAGCTTTTAAGCTTCATTTTTATCAAAACATCATCTTTATATTACAATTTATTCCAAATACAAACAGTGAACACGGTACACAAGGAATATAATTTCACCATATTTGATTTATATTTCAACATTTTCTCTTTACTTTTTAATGAGTTTTGATGATTCCGCGACTTTGTGCGATTTGAAACCAATCAAACTTTTCCGTATTTGAAGAATATTCTAATAAATTACCGTATATAGAACAATTTTAAATATATTTTTTCCCATTAATAATTCAACAAAAATATAAAATCAACAAAATTTATACTGCTATAGAATTTTATTCTATTAGGGTCTTTATTTGGACATCGTATATAGTTGATTGATTGAATTCGTCTGCCGCTGAATGACTATTGTGGACACGTATGCGTAGGCTCCAGCGCGGAGAACAGCCGCAACGACACATTGACATGAATAGACGGCCCAGCCTTCGTGTCGGTGTGCCACTCTAGCTATGCATCATGCAATTTGATAACCACAGTAGTCTAATGGAATTAATGACGAACACTCTATAACTGCCGCTTATACTTAAGAACTAAATCGTTATATATATTTTAAGAGTTCTATTGATAAAGTGACATGTTCACATCTCAAATTACCAATATTGCCCAATATTCCAACCAATTTTTATTGTATTTTTTTTATTATTTAAGAATTTCGAAATTCCCTGTACATGAATGAATGAAGAAAAGTTAGTATTGATAAAATAAATATAAATATGATTATAATAATATATACTTAATGAAATTATAGGATAATAACCAAGTATACAAGTACGACACGTACACAAAATAAAATTAAAAAGAACTTGGGATGAAAATATATAGCTATAGAAATATGACATCTTGGCAATTGTTTTACAAAACAAGAGATTTGAAACCAATAATAATTTCACGGGACAACTGCGTTATCTTGCGCTATTTTATGTTACATACGTTCTACAAAGTCCGCAGACGAAATAACGATTATGACAAGTCTGACGGCTTACCCCCGACCGCTTAACTTTGAAAGTCTACCGCAATTACTTCTGGCATGGTTTAATAAGGACCTGAAAGATACGTTCAATGGATTTTTAAGAATTCTCATTGCAACAGTCCGACGCGTTCCTGTTTTAATCCCTTCAATAGCTTTAATCGTGCGTACAGTTATCGATATTGGTCCGCTCGTTATATCATTTCGTTTAAATTAAAGATTTTATTTTATTTCAAATAATTGTATTTTATATTTTTTTTATATTTTTAACCAAGTTCTTTGTTCAAAACGGAGGAGGTTCTATATTCGTTGTTTATATAATTTTTCTATGATTGTCCGTCGATTTCTCCGTTATTTATGAACCGATTTTAAGCAAAAAAAAAAAAATTAGCTTCACGCTATATCCCGCACACAGCAGGGTAGGCAGAGGGAACCTAGTGTTAAGACACTCCGTTCCCCACTTTCTGCCGAAATTTGGAGGTATTGCATGTTGAGTGGCAGAAATCAACGCCGCGCTTTGCCTCGACACCAGAGTGAAGAAATGAAAATATAAATTTAAGTAAATATTTCATCTCCTCGAGTGGGGATCGAACCCACAACCAGTTGGTTTTACAGTCACACTTTGTACCACTGCGCCACGACTGGCCTCCGATTTTAAGCATTTCGTTTGAAAGTGCGTACTTTTGTCCCGTTACTACCAAGTCAAGATCTGATGATGAAATCAAGTGAAACTCTTTGAAAGTGAAAAACTTTATAGGGGCGTACAAAGTATTTCATATAAAATTAAATCAGCTTCACACACTGTATCTTGCATACAGCAGGGTAAACAGAGGCAACCTAGTTTTGTGATACTCCTTTCCCAACATTCCGAATTCTGGAGGCGTTGCGAGTCGAGTGGCGGATTTCAACCCCTCGACACCAGAGCGAAGAAATGGAATAAATTTAAATAAATATTTCATCTGCTCGAGTAGGGATCGAACCCACTACAAGTCGAATTTACAGTCACACTTTTTACTCCTGCGCCACGACAGGTATACAACTAGCCATCCATAAATTCCTATAATAATTAAATATTATTTAATAATTATATATTTTACATTATTTAATTATTATAGAAATTTATGGATGGCGAGTTATACCTACCAAATTAAGTTAAATTAGGACTGGCTGATTATACCTATTTGTGAAATAATCTTTCTAACAACAATGTACTATAATTTTTAATTTATATTTAAATTAAAAAAAAAACTTTAAAACTATACTTATATACGTAAACAAGAACTAAATAGTAATTAAAAATTAATATTATAATTACTTTCGTCATTTTTGGATTCATTCTTGACTGACGCCGACATCAAAAATATAAGTGAATTTTGAACGGACTTTTTTTTACTATAGGATTTTTTTTTTTTTTTTTTCGTTTTCCAACATTTACCATAGTTTTACAACAACTTATATTATTTTTCCTACCACAAAACTGAGCGCAAATTTTATTACGTAAAACAAAACATAAATCAAACATTTTAATAAGAAACAAATTTATCTCTATGATATTACATCAAACTCGTAGCTCGTAGCTCGTAGCTCGTAGCTCGGAATATTGCAAGGGAGAATTAAGATGAAGCGCTTTAAATGTAAGCAATAGTGGTATCGAAGATAGGCTGATTGTCTGCAGACTATCCCTTTGGCTAACGAGCTAGTCACGGCCGCCCCTTTGTATTGTTGTCACCGCAATCCGCTCTGATCCTTGCACTTGCCGAGATTATCCAAATACGTTGCCTTCAAGACTCACTTCTTACTATTAAATCATGCTTTTTGGGTAAAAGATAAATGTATACGTATATTTCTAATATCTGTCAATAAATTTGAGGCCAGTCGCAGGAGCACGAGTTTGAAATTCCCATTCGGGGGAACGAAATATTTAATATCCTTCATCATGCCAGAAGATTTTGGTGAAAAGTGGGAAGCGGAAGTATCTCTAATGTGTTATACACTCATATATAATACACAAACAAATAATTAAATAAATATTCACTTGGTACGTGGAAAAAATACAAAAAAAAATAGCTAAAAAAGGCCAAGCTAAATAAATATTCTCTACAAATTGTGTTTTATATATTCTTGTTTAAACTATTTTTTTCAATTAGCCAAATGGATTTGGTTTTACATCATATTTCTGGAATATGTACCGACAACAAAATATGATAAAAGTGGAGTGCACTTCTCATTGTCCACGAAGAAGAATACCGCTTTATTGCCTGCGAAACCAAATAACCCTTTTATATCTCAGTTTTATATCGGACGCTTATCGGAGATACTAAAGGAAATGAAACTAGGACATCATACACCACAGTAACCTTTATATTATTGCATATGGTGATTTTAGTGTTATCTCTTTGTAAAGTGTATATAAATATATATATATATATATATATATATATATATATATATATATATATATATATATATATATATATATATATATATATTTTCTATTTAAGTATTTAAGAACGGTAAAAATTAATTTACCTGTCGATCGAGCGTGTTTCCGAATCGTTAACCAAAGCTAATTGTCGTTAGGATTGGTTGTGTCTGTAGGATTTCATCTCTGATAGCATAAAATAAAAGCAATTGTTTTTTAAGGTTCCTTACCACTAAAGGTAAAAACCCTTGTCACTTTGTTGCCCGTCTGTCCCTACGTCAAGACCACATATCTCGCGATCGCGTGGAGGTATCAAGCTGAAATAAGTATCATATACTTAGGTCATATAAGCATATGGTCTCTTAGAGCAAATAAAAATCAAAGCTTTTATGTCAATTTTGCTGCATATGTATTAAATTCGCATAATCAATTCTATAAGGTACTTCCCGTGGACCTACAGAATTATGAACTTTGACACGAAGTGAGGAATTACTATACAAATAAATAAAAAAATCAAGAAAACGAAACGTTATGGGTATTTTATTGAAAAAAATGTTTACACACTTATAATTATAGTGCAATTCATACGAAAATGAGTAAATATTCCGCAAGCTTAAATTTGTCAATTTTTATAACTTGCCTCGTAGGGCGACTCGCACTTAACCGGATTTTTACAATACAATTTTACTATATTGTCCAATAAAGACAAAATAAAATTGCTTTTGTAGCTAATGTTGCAACAGCCAGCTCAGCCGTGTGCAGTGTTTTTCAAAAGCGTTCAACCGTTGGTCGTGTAAAATAAACACACGGGCGGAAAACGCTTACGTAAAAACATACATAATTTAAATATCAATTGATTCCACTCATGGAGAAATATTTAAATAATGAAGTATTATCTATTTATTGTCGAAGTCGACCCAATTTAGCTTCGAACTTCGCTATTACCCGGGCCCTTCGACAGCACAATAAAAATGATTTATAGACCGTCGAGATCGTCCGCTCAAGAATATAATACGAGTTTATTTATTGCGAGCGAAACTGATAATAAACATCTGGATGCTTCTGATTTATATATTTTTATTTCAGTTTTTCTTCTTATTTTTTTTTTGTTTCATATGCATGATGATTATACTTCCGTCTGTTCTATTATACAGTTTCACGCTGTATCCCGCACACAGTACAGGGTAGGCAGAGGGAACCTAGTGTTAAGACACTCCGTTTTCCGCTTTCTGCCATATTCTGGGAGCATTGAGTGGCAGAACTCAACGCCGCATTTTCATATGTAGATTATTTTCATAACTCTAAGTATTTATAAAAGAAAAACCAGCAACTACCTTATTTAGAATTTAAGGTAATTTTAAAAATTAATTATATAGAAACAATTTTTTCTATGGTTTGTTCAAAAAACAATATAAACATTGAACACTTTACTATCGTGACTTATTAAGTGTAGTCAATACAAAATATATATTTTGGTAAATAGACGATACAGACCAAGCATTCTTCCTATTTATTAACAAACAAACACACAATAAATTTCAACTCAGGTAGTATCTATTATATATAGATATTTATATATTTAAAAAAACATTATAATTTTAAGAAATATCCCATATACCTTACGAGGCCTAGTGCTCACTAGCACGCAGCAGCAGGGTATTATAATTGGCCACATATTTGCGGGTAGGTAGCGCTCAACTCTGTACTAAACAAACTAATCTGAAAATTACACGCCCCTGCAGCCCGCACGTCGCACGGACCCTCCGCAGTGCATGAAGCGGTAAACTGGACGTAATGTTAACAAACGAGCTCTTTAAGGTTTACTGGTCACATATTTTGTAAAACTGCTTTTATTTTTATTTATTTTTTTTCAACTTAAATATATGTATTTTAAATTGTTTTGTATCTTTGAAATATCGTTTTTAGGAAAATGTGCTAAATTGAAAGAAATATTCAAATATTTCTTGGTATTAATTTACGAAAATAGCTACCTCAATAGAACAACGTGACTTTTGATTTGGCTAATATCGTCACATTTTAGACTGCATTATTTTGTGATCATAAAATATTTACATAATAAAATCTGATAAACGAGTCTGCAAAGTAGAATTGTTCGCTATTAGATTGAGACATTAATTTCAACCAAGCAATAAAAGAGCAGCAAAATGTCTTCACAACGTCGGTACCGTGGCGGGGGCGGCTCGCGATACTCTTAACCGCTCTTAAACGCTTCATAAATATTTCAATAAAACAATGTCGGCGTTCTTAGTTATTGAAAGATATTTAATTTTTAATGTAAAAAAATCAGCTTACTGCTGTACCCCGCATAAAGTAAGGTTGGTAGAGGGAACCTCCGATTAGGAAGGATACTCCGCTGCCCACTTTCCGCGAATTTTCGAGGCACTGCGTGTTGAGTAGTGGTCCTCAACACCTAGTTTTTGTCTTGTTGCCAAAGCGAAGAAATAAAAATATTAATAAATATTAATTCAGTCCCTCAAGTGAGGACCGAACCCACCACCTTCGCATTACTGTCATACTTAGCCACGTCGTCACGTTTAAGCAAATTTTTAAAGTAACTTAAGCATATATCTGTAAAATTAAAAATATATTGAACTAAACATGAATTTTACACATTTTTTTTTCAATATGTTGTCATTCTCTAAATTACAGCATATTGAATTTAATAAAAATAAAATTTTTGCCAATTGATGTTACCGGCAGATTAACTCTGCGGCTTTGGCCTCGCCGTGTCGTAAAATGTAAGCGAACCTTATTCAATTAAATTTGGCGACATTATAACAATCTCACCGAGCTCATTTTAACGCGCCGTCAACGTCGTTTATTGTGATAATTTATATTATGTTGAAAAAATTGCTTATTTCTATATAAATAAAGTAATAAAAATAACTGGAAATAAATATTTTATTTTAACAAGGCCGTTGTGGCGCAGAGCCACAATAGTCTATAACGTAATGGTTGTGTGTTCAATCCCCAAACGAGTGAATGAATTATTATTTCTTAATATTTTCATTTCCTCGCTCGTGCACCAATGCCTCGAATAAATCGGCATAAAGTGGAAAACGGAGTGTCTTAACACTAGATTCCCTCAGTCTGTCGGTCATCTGTGTACAGCAGGGTCTGTATGCGGGATATAGCGTGAAGCTTATTTAATTTTTACCAAAAATATATATTTTATTTATAATAGTATGAGAAAACATATTTTTCTATTACCAAATAACATGCATTATATACGAATACTTCATTCAAATGTAAATAATGGTGGAATTTCTAGTTGTCGATTAACTGGGTCCGGGAATATCGTTCAGTGTGTTGATTAAGAGAATAGCAACTCAACAAACAGACCGCATTTGCCGCATCATTGCAGACAATGATCGTAATTAATTTAATTTGACTTAATAATAGCCAATTACCTTATATTGCCTAAAAGATAAGTTCAATATGTATTGCAATATAATTAACATTTTTGTTAATTGGTAATCAAAAAGATATCTACTAGATAATTAAATTTTTTATAAGGTATATGTAGATAAGGTATGTGAAACATTGTGAGAGACTATCTACTTTTACATAATACAACATCACTAAACAACAGCTCCCAAAAAAAAAAGATTTCCGGTGTGCTCCTTAAAATAACACTATAGATCTTAACCGGGTTGAAAAGGTTTTTAAGCAATAAGTATATTGATTTAAAACCCCCGCGTCCAAGACATAAAACGAAAATATACTTAAAGCGACCCTAAAATCGTGTTCTACCTTAAGATTAACTCGTGGGTATTTTTTTAAATATATTATTAATACTTTTAAAAATACGTTGTTCATACATTTAGTGATTAATATACTTTTAAAAAAATGCTATGGCAGAAGTATTGTTTTTGTAACAAATATCACAAACTTTTTATAATTGTATTTAGATAACCTGACTATAATCTGCCTTCAGCATCCAAGCGAGACAAATTTCGCTTTTAGTACCATAATAGCCCATCGCCGAGCTTATTACCTGACGCCATCTATTGAGAACGGCTTTACAGGGAAATCCCGAATAGGTTGTAGCCGATGCTGAGGGTAATATACTTTCAACGTATTTTCTTTTCCATTTTCATATCCGTGACGTTATCGGATAGTTAGTGTGGACTTTAAAAACGCTTACTACAACACGACAAGTGTTTTGTTCAACGAATTTTTGAAAAAGTTTAAAAATATTCATTTTTTTGGTTTTATTTTATAAATAGAATAAAAAACACTTCATTCCAAAATAATTTTCGAATATCAGTATCGTTCAAATTGCTAAACTCCATAAATTCCTAACATACTTCCGTCAAACTTTTCTGTATAAAACAATGAAGCGTTCAATTTAAGTTATTTCAAAGAAAGTTTACTCTAGGCCCATGACTTATTAAGTGTAGTAAATACCAATTAAAGCGGTGCCAAGTTCGACAGTTGTAGCGGTGTCCGCGGTCAGACGACGCCAGCTCACTACAAACTTCTATCCCCTGACGACGAAGACCACAGATGCACTAAGAAATCACCTATGTTGAATATTTACTTATCCCTTTTAAACTATTCGAATCTGTTTAGCATATAAGATTATACGTTAAAGATGCTGCGAATTGGTAGCAGTTTAAACGATAAACGTTAAATGAAGAAGTCTGTGGATTTGCGAGTGAGGTAAAGCGGAGACGAACCGGACACAATTACAGACGGCAATCGTCGGTGCTGACCACTTCTGCTCAAAATATAAGCTCTTATACTTAATAGAGCGGCTCTTTCATTATCGTAATCCGGCTACAATGCCCCACGTCTGCGGATCTCTGTGCTCTTTACTTTAAAACTCGGTAATACCGACGTGCCGTTTAGTATGAGAAGTCAGTCAGTTATAATAAAATTGTTTGTTATTGGGAGAATTTAATAGATGACTAAAAATATAAAATATAAGTTTAGGCCATGGTGACGTGAGCACGCAGACTCGCGGAAATGATTTGAATAGTGTCCCGACATTGTGAGGCTTTTCTTTAGATTATTTTGCATAACTTACTTCTTACTACATAAATTAAGACACCAAGCTCTCCACTTGCTTGGCACCCTTTTTTAGAATATTGAGGGTTGATTTTAAATATAAACTTTTCCCTTAATAAGGTTCGAGCCCACAACCATCGCATGTAGAGTTAGGCACTTCCCAACTACACCACGGTGGATTTAATTTTTCATTTTACATGTGTAAAAATTTGTAATTTTTTATTTACTACATATATCCATAATTTTTTTTAGTACTTCTAATATTGTTCTATTTACGATTTTTTAAAATCATATTATCATATAAGACTTACATTGCAATAGATCAATTATTTATTTTCATCGAGACTTAATATACACCTGAATTAACAAAAGCACGAATCCAAACGTAGAAAGCGGCTATAAAGTTAAAAGATAGTTAAGTTGCTATTATTATTTCTACTCAGCCGCAATCCTAGTTTTATTGTAGGCTGCGTGAAAGCCAATACACATCGCGTGGAGTGGTTAATGCGCCGACCGTAATATCAATAAAGAGGGTGGAGGACGGGGCCCGTCCTCCAGGTGTCGCCTCCGCGCCGACTTACCTCCAATACTTAAAATATGGCGTGTCATCTCCTCTGATCCGGTTACTCGTTTGTACAACAAGATTTGCTGGGCGTTTGTTACAAAATATTCAAACTTTCTAAATTAAATATTTAAACATGCATACAAAATGTATAATAATATATTTAAAATTAAAATACTTCAACTATACTACTTATTCCCTTTTATAATAAAGTAAGCAATTATATTATTTAAATATATTCATTTTATTTCAACTGAATCTCAGCGGCGGATTGTTTTCCTATTTTAAATATATCAAAGAGGTTTCACCCTCTCTGAAAGGGTGATAAAAGCCTACAGTGTCAACACGTTGTACAAAAGTAATCTTTATCGTTTTTTCTGCGTTCTTTTTATATTTAAAAAAATCAATTAATTATGATAAAATTTTATATACGATATTATTAATTTTATTAATAATCTTGACTAACAAAAGAGTGTTGTAAACATTATGCAATTTTTTATTTAAACTTTTATAAAAAAATCAAACAACGCAAAGGAGCTAAATAAAAGTATGAGATAGAAAGAAATAGAAATAACAGTTATATATTTATTTTCAAATCGTTTACATTACATTTCAAAGACGAAGGAAGAACGTCGTCGAAAAGGAATAATGCCTCATATATGTATCTATGTATAATATAACTCAAACTGCATATAGATAATGGAATTTGAATTATCTCAAAGGCGCAATCTATGCGAGCTGCTGGCTTTGCGTTACTATATATACATATTCGATTCTAATGAAGTCATTAGTATAAAATAGCTTGAATTATTTAAAAAAAAAATAAACAAATTATTATTTATAGATCACAAAATCAAAATATCATCTTCTCCCTCAATTGAATCAGCATAAATTTTATCATCCGCATAATTAATCAACAAATGTAAATGATTAAAAATATCTCGGCTATATCCAATTTAAGTTTAATTTTCAAAGCATAAATTCAGTTTAGCTTCCCGGGGCGGCGCGGGATTGAGTCGTTGACTCTCCGCGAGATTGCATGGAACATTTTTATCCCTTTGTTGTAGTTGAGATATTTAAGAGAGGATCCCTTTAGTCTTTGTAATTTTGTTACTCCTTCAGATTGTCCGCCAATAAATGGTTGTTGTTATTATATAAATATCTAAAATAAAATATACAAATGTCTTAAATCTCAACAATATTTTCAAATACTACCCGTAATATTGTTAAGATGCTAATAATAAACATATAAGTTGGTAGCTCGTGAGCAGCCTGTTTTATAGATTTTATTTGATTACCAAAATTTTAAAAAAATATGCTAATACAGATAAAAAATATTATACACGATCAATATATTCGACATACTTTTAAAATATAAACAACAATAACGTCTCCTTGTATCAACAACCTATGCTAAAGTATATTATTTTTATTCAAAATAAAATTTCAGAACAAGTGCCATCCCCGAATGTAACCTCATTTACATTTTATCCGCTTTTTGTCAGACTTCCTTCCCCTTCTTCAGCTGGATTACCTATGAATTCTTTCGATTGACTTTAAGTAAAAGCTAATATTTATTTTTCTTTTGTCACGCTATCTTTCAAACAGTAGATATAAAAAAATCACCAATTCCATCTATAAATAAAAAATATAAAACTAGTTATACATATGTTTATATATTCTCTGTTTTATATTATTCATATGTATTTATATACTATCATGGAAGTCGATGTTTTGTTAATCCAAAGTAATAACTAATTAAAACATAAAAGTTATTCTCTAAATAGTAAAAAAATAAGTATGAGATAAGATGATGAAAAATTTAATCCCTTTTTACGACGAGGCTTCCATATCGAAGTCTTCGTCTAATGCTTTGAACAGATACTGAAGCTAACTTTTCAAATGAGTTTTTTTTTGCAATATTAATGTTGTAAAACAATGAAATGTACGTTGCGATAAATGTATTTCTTTAGCGTCACGCTGTATCCCGCACATATCAGGGTAGGCAGAGAGAACCTAGTACGAACCTAAGACCATCCGGCCTCCATTTTATATTGCATTGTGGGTTAGGTGGCGTAACTTAACGCCATGCTTTTCCTCGACACCAGAGCGAAGAAAACGGTAACATTAAATATTTCATTTCCTAGAGTGGAAATCGAATTCTAAACTTTAAAAGGTTATTAATATTAATATATAAAAATGCATATATTAAATGATATTTTAATAAAAATATTTTACTATTATACGATTACAGTAGTAAAATCCTTATTAACGTTAAAGTCATACAGCTGTAAATTTCACATATTAGTGAAAGCATCACAACACACAGTGATGTTCCATTGTTACACGTGAGTTGTCCCGAGGTGCATTCGCAAGGTGATATTTGAATATGAATGTATCGCAGCATCTCGAGTCAGCTAATAATCTGCGATTTTTCCGCGCATCTGCCCCCGAGCTGCTGCACTAACGATTTCAAGACGCAATCAAAGCAATTACACGTTTCAGTTCAATAAATGATTGCATTTGTTGTTAATTTATTTTTAAATATCATTTTTTTGTTTATTATTAGAGTTGTATTCTATATATAGTATAAGAACTTTACAAATAATAAATAATATTTAACATTGGGTGAAATATTAAGTAGATATATTATTTTTACACAATTCTTTTTAGTTTTCTGTTAAAAGTTTTTACTATTCTCAAAAGTTTCTTTTATAAAGTTGAGATAACAATCTCGTCATAGACAATTTGTATGGAGTAATTCGAGTCACCGGGGAAAGAAATTGTAGCAAATTGACGTCACCCTCGTACCCTAAAAGTTTAGATTCACATTCTTTTGCGTAAATAAATTGGCACGTGTAACATTTATATATAATACCCTTTTGCACTATTCTAGCACATTACATACTTGATTATGTTTTTATTAAGTTATTTTTAGTTAAACACTCCTTTAGAATAAACCAGGGTAGGCAGAAAACTTGTTAAATCAACCCTTCGTAAGAAAATAATATAATAAACGGTGCCCTAAGCGGTGATGGACTCAAAACTTGCTACGTTGGCCTCAATTTTAAATTTAGCGATTTGCTTTTTTTTCAGTTCGACGCTGCATTTTGAAAACCTAGTGTCCAAACATTCAACATCTAGAATTTGGGACAATGCATTTTTAGTGGCGGAACTCAACGTCAAGTCAACGTTGTTTTGCCAGTGTGAAGAAACACAAATGATCGATTACCCCAAGTAAGGGTTTCTTAATTAATTAACCAAATAAAATCTAGAATGTCATGTTAAACAGTTGCTCAAATAAAAGCATATTTATAACGTGGCTATGCATAAAAATAAAATAAGTTATATACCTCGCAACATCCAATAAAGTGTTTCCAACCAAGGGAAGTAAGAAGATAACCTACTTACTGATCCGGCGTATTCTATTTGCCTGTAATAATCGCGATGACAATCTGATATTACATAAAAGATTTGCCCTCTTTTCGATCGAAATGCGATTTTCTTTCTCCTTTTAGAGCTATTGCCGCATCTCCTCGATTTTTCGCCATTGAACAGAGCCATTACTATTTAAAAATTTGAATGTAGTCGAATAAAAGATTTTTTGGTACCATAGAAATTGCACAATAGCTTATACTTGAAGATCTACAGATAGGATAAATATATGAATTTATTATATAGTTAAAATGTCTGTCATACTGTATAACTATATTTATAAATTTTACACATAGTAATATTCAAACCGTCATATTGTACGTCGTGTAAGTGGTATCAAACACGCTAATAGATTTGGGTCCCTTAACAAACAGTTCCCCAGCACCTTATGCTAATATGAGTAGGTACCTACATATCAAATACTATATCATTATTCAAACAAAACTAGGCCTATGGGTTTCGGGCTATTATAGTTGCGTCACAGGGTACGTGAATAAGGTACGACAATTGAGGGAGATAAGGTTGAAGTGAACGAATTCGGCAGTTGGTAGGGGGTTCCCAGCATTAGCCTCGGGAATAAGTTTGTTCATTACGAAGTGAACAAAGCGGGTAGGCTCGACGGCTGTAGAGGAAACGTGCGCCAACGCCGATACAATGGGCCCGCCCGCCTTATCGCGCCGGAACGCGTCGGCCGCTGCCGCTACGTCACTTGACGTATGAGCGCTGAATAAATGGGAAAACTTTTAACGTTCGCTTCGCTATGGGAATACGGACAATTGGTCATCTGTTTAGTTAATGCGTGGATGCTTAGTCTATGTGGTTATTCAGAACGAATAATTAAATAATTCTATAAAAAGAAATAAGTAACTTTTAGTAATAAAATAAAAAAAAAAAAATAAATCAGCTTCACGCTGTATCCCGCACACAGCAGGGTAGGCAGAGGGAACCTAGTGTTAAGACACTCCATTCCCCACTTTCTGCCGAATTCTGGAGGCATTGCGTGTTGAGTGGCAGAACTCAACGCCGCGCTTAGCCTCGACACCAGAGCGAAAAAATGGAAATATAAATTTAAGTAAATAATTAATCTCTTCGAGTGGGGATCGAACCCACAACCAGTCGGTTTTACAGTGACACTTCGTGCTACTGCGCCACGGCCGGCAACTTTTAGTAATAAATGTGTATTATTATCGGATCGATATATGTCAGTGTAGTATAGATGTAATAATTATAAATAGATACCTATTGCACAAACATTATTCTATTTTACGTTATAATTTTCTTACTATATGAAATATTTTAAACAATTATTAAAAAATATTTATATGTCCTAGCTGTGTTCATAATTACCTCAGTTAGATTTAGATTTTCTTATTAACTAATTGTCATTACCTGTATGTAATTGTGATTAATATAGGTTAAGTTTATATAAATATATTATATTGTATAAGACATTATTTATTTATAAAAAAAAAAAACGGTGCAACGTAGAAAATTGTGAAGAAGAAGAAGAAACCGCACATAATTCGGGTTTCGAGACGATGAAACCGTATGTACAATTGGTTCGTTGTCGACGAAACCTGCAAAATGTGCGGCGAACTCCAACTGGACAGAATCAAAGAAAACCCGCGTAAAATAGGAAAAAAAACAAGATATTGTTTATTTTATAGTTTTATACACTAACTACTTTATATTATAAAAATATTTGTGATTGTAAAACTCATACCTTATTCAGCATAGATACTTCTACTTATTTAGTAACAGCTCTTATAACTTATTTATACTATTTACTACATTGTCATCTTTTACTATAACGATAAAATATAAAAACGTTTTATATTTTATCACTATAATATAAGATTATTTTTATAAAAAACACATAAAGCACTAAATATACAAATTGAGAGGTGTCTAACTATGATTTTAGGGTTGAACTCTATTTGAGGAAAGGATTATATGTTATTTTTTTTATTATTCACGGTCTTAGTCTCTGCCACCTACATACAATGTCTACAGACAATACAAATAAATCCAATATATAGCAAGATGCTAACTTTAGTTATAGTTTTAATAAAAAGAAATCTAAAAAAGAATTAAATATTTATACTTGAATACAAATAATTTTTATTTTTGTGAACTGTAATGTTTTATTATATACTGTGACGCTTTTAGCTGTGCCTGCTTTTTTTCTTTGAAACAAGTACAGACAACCTATTGTCGATACATCTCTTGACAGCAGTGAGCTCCTACGTGCTCGAGGATACCGGTCTCCGCTTTCCGCCCTATTCGACACATTACGTATTGAGTGGCAGCATGGCACTACTTCTTAATGACTCTTTATTTGTACATATTTTCTTCTATTAGATTGATGCTAGCAAGCGTTTTTATAAAAGAAAAAAAGAAGAAAAACATTTATTTCGAAATATCTTGTAAGCTTACTTAAAAATAACGTACAAAACAAATAATGATTAATTTGCCAAAAAAAAAATTACGTCTTTATTATATACATTTTATTGGTCTTTCGAAAGGTTAATATTTAGTTTTTATATATTATAATGAACTTATTATACACGTAAGTTTAATTTCCTACATATATTATGTTAAATATATATTGTGTATTGCAAACTTCGCCATAAATTCCTTTTTCCTATCTTACTTTAGAGTAAGGGTACATTTACATTTTTTATTTATTTAGGATCGGCAACAGAAGAAACATTACAACATAGCCCAATAACATCGAGATCTATTTATAGACTAAATGTTTTTCCAATTAAAGACAATCACAACATATACTAAAAAGAGAAAGTGGTATAAATAGCATTAAGATTAAAGTATTATAATAAAATAAAATTGATTGTAGTAATAAAAAAAGTCATACAATAAAAAGTAGAGTTTTAGAAAAATGTCAAATAAATAATAATGTCAGTTAATTAAATTTCTTGATGAAATACAATATTATATTAAGAACGGATAAAACTGACGTCTAAGTTAACTAAGTATAAACCATGATGTCCTTGCTAAAAAGACCAGGATAACGAAATTAATATAAGCACCAAATATATATTTATATATTTTTCAAGTGTTTTTCTATTAATAATATTTTATTAATATTTTCTAATTGACTTACATTTATTTTTCAAACTAAATGTAAGTCAATTAGAAAATATTAATAGTTTGAAACAAAACTCCGAGCTCATCTCAACTGATTAATTTCTGCTTAGAACATTTTTGAACAATTGAATTATTATTATCTTTTTATTATCTTTGGTATTAGAATTCAATCAGTGAGAGGTCTAACTGTGAAGTGGAGTTTTACCAGATAAAGTAAAGAGTTATAAGCTTAAATAAAATTGTACAGTAAATAAAATTTACATATTTTAATTATATGATGAAAAATTATTCTTCAGTTCAGTTCAGTTCTTTATTTATGGCGCTTCGGGCGTAAAAAAAAATATTCTTAATATCTAGCAAACGCGGTATGTACACTTGTACACACTAACAACTTTAAATATTGTTAGCCATGACAAGCACCTACCCAGCACCCCTCTGTAGAGGTGCTGGGTAGGTGCGAAACTAAAAAGTAAAATAAAAGAAACAAGCCCGAGTCGGACACGTGCGAAACCCTTGGTGAGCGAGTTTATTATTTTTTATAACGTGACACTAATAATCATAAAAAAAATATAAAATATGTATTGGAATATGAACACCAAGCCCTTCTTCTGATCGCGTACTTAAACTAGCGGCGTCAATGCCAAATTTAGCTTTCCTTATAAAGCTATTTTTAGGGAGTAAAAATGAATGGTATCTTTCACTTCGTTTCATTCTAGGTCAACCAGAAATATTTGAATTTTGATTCGCTTTATGGTGGCGAAATACGCGACTACTCGAAATATTTTTGCGATATGAACGGCCATATCTCTTGTACCAGCTTGTATGTTCTTTTTGTCTTCTATTTTAAAGGTGCTGGCACTTTTCTCACCAATATGTTTTTTATCCAATTATTACAAATATTTTATAAGGAAATTAAGTGCTCGTTTCTTTGAAAATTTTGAAGACGATTGTGTTATTATATAAAATTTAATAGTACTGCTATTACATACACACTATACATAAACATTTGTATAAAAATACTATTTTTATAATCCGTGAAAAGCCACTTTGGCATATATCGCATATATCATGGCCACTGTTCTTTGGAACTGATCGATTGACTGATTCCTGCCACTGAATTTTCTAACTGCACAGTACATCACATATTTAAATATTATCTCCATCATCTAGATTTGTGGTACTCCACTGTTGTGAAGTTTTGTAGGAACTTTCTTCCACACGCCATGCAACTGCGCAACGACCTACTTATGGCAGTCTTCCCGAGTCGATACGGCATGGGTACCTTCAAAAACCTCATTTACCTCCACCTTAAAAACTGACAACGCACATGTAGCTCCTTTGGTTTTTCACGGGGTCGTCGGCGGATTACCTTGTTTTGGCCATAAAAAAAACTTTTTACTAAATAATAGTAAGTACTATTAAAGTCTGTAACACAATTATATAAAAGTACGTAATAAATAAAAATATAAGAAAAGTTTGATGGATGGAGAAATATATAGATTCTATTGTTGACCAAATGGTGTGCCAACCACGACGTAACCTATTTCAACTAGTAACTAAAACTCTATTGCCAATATCTCACCTAAGTTTTCGGGCTACCATAAACCTATGTGCTGCACATATCAGTAACAAGCGCTTTGAAATTTCCTGCATCAACGACACATCACAAAACAGTGTTACAGTTTGATATATTAAATATTAATAACAGCGTATGAGGCCAGTGGTTACGCAGGGTCATAAAGTGTGACTTGTAAAAAGCGACAGGTCGTTAGTTTGACTCCACTCCACCGAGATTTTTATTAGATTCCTACTCTGGTATCAAGGCAAAGCGCGGTGTTGGGTTCCGCAACTCAACGCACAATGCATCCACGCAATCAGAATTCGGCAAAAAATGGGGAACGGAGTGTTTTAACATCCATCTGTCTACCTTGCTATTTGCGTAAACAGCGTGACGCTAAGAAAAACTCATCACTAAATTATATGTACAAAAACAAATTTAGCTGTTTATTATTAATATTTGATTGATATCTTTTTCATACAATGAGATTTAAATATAGTTAAATAAGCAAATCTAATAGATCCTTTTTATATAAAAAACAAATGACGGGCAGCTTGCGACTTTGCCCCTTGAACTACGCAATTATTTTATACACTAAATTTAGTTATAGTACACATATATCAAAAAATAAAATCTTGGGTTAGATTATCGTGTTATCTTATTATTTCTTATTACCGGTGGGGCTTGGACTTTGGACTAAACTCCTTTACTTTCATCCATTTGTGTAAAAAGTCACTTTATTCATATATTTGTGTTCTTTTTTGTAAAAAAACGTATAATATCACATGTTTGAAATAAAAAGCATGCGGCTAGTGACTTTTTTAAGAAAAACTGATAGACATTAGATACTGCCTCACTAGTCGCACATAGTAGCTAACGTATTTAGTTTATAAAGACACCAATAATCGACACAAGTGCTAAAATAGTAATTAAATACATTTAAACTCACAAAAAATAAAAAAAATATATTATAACCAAAAATAGAGAGAATCTCCAGTTAGCCACATTACATCCCCAATATTCAAATAATTTTATCGTATTTATATATAAAAAAATAGTTACTATGTAATCAGCGTTATATTTATCCTTATATGGTTACATGTTGGTATAGATTATGATTTTGTCACAAAGGGCTTTCGAGGAAGTCCAAATTTGTTAGCTTCTGTCGTGAGACTGTTTTTTGTTTCTTCATCAACCATTTATTAAAGGATCCATTTATTATTAAATATTCAGCATAAAAATATAAATAGCTATAAATAATTGTAATAGAGGACAGTCGTGTTGCAGGAGCACAAGCCTGTATGATTGTAAACGCGACAAGTTGTGGGTTCAATTCCCACTTTATGAAATGAAATATTTAGTACTTACATTTCTTCTCTCTGCTATGGCTGTACCTGTTCCGCCATTAAAACAATAATGTCTTAACGAAATGTCTATTATTGGTTTCTCTTCTGATTCCCAGGTTCTTTCTATCTACCCTTCTATGTGCGGGATACAGCGTGAAACTAATATAAAAAATAATTGTTATCGATATCCGACGATAATTGTAGAAAAGCAATTTAGAGAAACCAATAATAGATATTTATTATTTCAATGAAAAATAAAGTAAATCCGCATAGTTTCGCCATTTTTAAAGAAACAGAAAGTAAATTATTATATATTACTAGCGACCCGCTCGCGGCTTCGCCCGCTTAAACCACAGAACTATTTACTTAACACACTGAATTATGTTCGTGTCTTGATATACTTATAATGTATGTTTGCAATGTAATGAAGATTTTTTATAAGAAAGTTGTTAAAACTTTAGGTCGCATTTTCGTACCTCCCATAAGAATCTTCAATTGAATGTTTGAAATAAAAAAACAACTTATCGATACTTACTATATGTGCGTTTCTTTACGATAATCTCAGAAACGGCTTAACCGATTTAAATACTTTTTTTGTTTGTATTCTGGCAAACTGCCCTTAAATATTAAGCATTAGTTTTATTTTAAGCAGCTTCATGCTAGTCAGAGGGAGGAACCTAGTATTAAGACACTCCGTTCCCCACTTTCTACCGAATTCTGGACGCATTGCGTGTTGAGTGGCAGAACGCAACGCCGTGCTTAACCTTGACCCCAGAGCGAAGAAATGGAAATATAAATTTAAGTAAATATTTCATCTCCTCGTGTGGGGATCGAACTCAGAGAACCAGTCGGTTTTACAGTCACGCTTTGTGCCGCTGCGCCACGACTGGCCTCAACTGGACTGGACTTTATTTTAATCGGTTCACATAAAGTTAAAACCAGATCCACGCTTTATCCCGCCCTTAGTAGGGCAACTTAGTGTAAGATATTGGGTATAATGTTTGACTGATGTGCGAAATGAAAATATTATTAAATTATAACTCAATCCTGCATGTGTGGATCAGACCCACAACGTCACGTTACAGTTACAATTGGGCATATAGGGTAAAATAGTTTTTAAGATACATCAACAGTGAAGACGTAGGTTTTTTTTCTTATTTCACAATGTTTATTCATATCTATATTTCGTATGACGCGGTTACGCATAGGTACCAATAATGTAAAGACATACTACTACAAAAATAGTACTAAAATGTTTAGAACTTTAAACTTTGCCGCCAATACCTACGACTCGATTTCGCAATGAGGCGTATGCGGCGGTTTCCCTTTGATAAGTTTATGTGTGCCTGCGTCGTTCTTAACAAATTGTATTTTATTTTACAACGATAATTTTATTATTTATTTTGTTTGAAAAAATAACTTTTTTATTTTCGGGTTTTTAATTTAATATGTAATAGGCTTTTATAGAGTAGTTAAACTGTGGTTTCATTTAAGGTGGTCCTAACAAAAAAACTCTGTATAATTGAGCATATTTAATATTTATAGTGATTTTTTGGAAAATAGATTAAAATTAAATTAAATTAGCTTCACGCTATATCCCGCACACAGCAGGGTAGGCAGAGGGAACCTAGTGTTAAGACACTTCGTTCCCCACTTTCTGCCGAATTTTGGAGGCATTGCGTGTTGAGTGGCAGAACTCAACGCCGCGCTTTGCCTCGACACCAGAGCGAAGAAATGAAAATATAAATTTAAGTAAATATTTCATCTCCTCGAGTGGGGATCGAACCCACAACCAGTCGGTTTTACAGTCACACTTTGTACCACTGCGCCACGACTGGCCAATAGTTATTACAACCACTTGCGAAGAAGCATAGTTTAGGCAATTTTTCATTCTTATACCTTTTGAAAAACTACCAACGTTCTTATAGTTAATATATTATTTTTCCAAATTAAAAAAATTGTCTATGTCATCATAATGGCGGAAAAATTTGAAAATGTATTGTAATACCACATTAGTATCGACAATGTAGTGTTGATAGTAATTGAAAATAGTTATACTACAGGAGGACCTTCATATGCACAGTTTTAACCTGTTTTATGTATAATATAGAATAATATATTCTATAGAGGAATCACACATTCTTTTTATTCAGTTTAGTAAATACATTTTTTAGAGGTTACTCTGTACTAAAATGGCATGCAACTCTGTTCCCGCATTTACGTTCCTGATATATCGATATAAATAATAGAAATACAAAATATAGGAAGGAAACACAAATGCAATTATATTGCATTTTTTCTTTTTTTCATACTTGAAACGTATTAATAAATTACATATTATGTATTACATACAATTAATTTCTTTTGAATATAACACTAAGTTTAATCAGCTGCACGCTATTTTAACAGATAACATAAGATGACATTAAAATATATTGACATCACCACGTGATCCATCTAAACACAATATAAACTTTTATAAACTATGAACTCACAAACAGAATTTACTTTCCAAATACATATACTTTTTATTCTACACATCGCCATATGAGCTAATTCCGTAAAATATACCTACTTTATTATGTTTGTTAATATCACCAACGTTGACGTTTGAAATAATAATTATGGTAGACTGAACAAATATTGATTATACTTCTTTTTTTAGCTTCACGCTGTATCCCGCACACAGCAGGGTAGGCATAGGACCTCTAGTGTTAACAACAACACTCTGTTCCCTACTTTTCTCGGAATTCTGTAGGCGTTGCGTGCTGAGTAGTGAAACTCAACGCCGCACTTAACCTCGACACCAGAGCGATGAAATGGAAATATAAATTTAAATAAATATTTCGTTTCCTTGCGTAGTCATCGAACCCACAACAGTTACACTTTGTGCCCCTGTGCAACGAACGGCCTCAATTTACTTTCTTCTTTTAAAATGTGGTTAAATGAAATAGTCGTAATTTAATTATGTCAGATTACTATTAACCGACTTCTTAAAAGGGGTCATCAATTGGGCTGTATTTTTTAGCCTTGTTACCTTAGAACTTTTGATTGTATGAACCGATTTTAATGATTCTTTTTTTATTTGAAAGCTAATGCCTCCCGTGTAGTCTTATTTTAATTTAGTTTATATCCAACAATGGTATCTATGAGAAAATCATATAAATCTCAAATTTACATTAAGTATATGCGCGACAAATGAACGTATAAGTCAATATCAATTCAACCGATTTTATTGATTCTTTTTTTATTAGAAAGGGTACATATAAGGGGTAGTTTGGTGAAAGTTTAGTTAAGTTCAGAGTGTGAAATCCGGTTGAAATTGAAGAAGTCGATTTTTTTTATTAAAAAATATAATTATGTAATTTTTTCTACAAAAAATTCTTTATACTCCATGATAAAAGCTATCCTATAAGTGACATTAGGCTTTGAACTATTACCATGCCAAATAGTTATCGGTATTTTAGGTAATTTATATTTTTCAGTTTTTATTTTTTTTAAAGAAAACTATCATGAAATTCGGAATGAAACCCAAAAAAAATGTACCTTGAGGCTCTAGGCTAACACCATGCAAAAAATCATCAATTTCTGTCAGGTAGTTTTTGCGTGATTGACGCACAAACAAACCGACAGACAGACAGACAGACAGACAGACAGACAAGAATTCTGCTGAGTGGTTTTTTAGGTTCTATAATCGACATATTAACCGACCTAATTTTTATTTTTTTTATATCTTTCATGTACAGAATTGACTTTTCTATCCTTTTATTATATATGGAGATTACAGTACAGTTCGAAAAGCGTTAGCTGAGCTTTGCATTTGTGTGCGTGTTTATAAAAGTAGAATCAGAAATAAACTTATAAAAATAAAAAATATATATTATTAGCAATTAATAAAAAAATCATCATTAGAATTTTTACTCTCGTCTGATGCGTATGAGTTAATAATTTAATTTATATTTTCGTTTTATCATCTTTCCACGATTTTTATCCTACTTCACATACATTTATTTTACCATGTGACGCTGCTAGTAAAGGGATATGGCAAAAAGCAGTATAAACCGTTTTAGGCGAAGCAAATGCCAACACTATATGAACATTCACATAAATGCAAAGCTTTTATATTTATATTTATTTCTGAAGTTTTTGTTTAATATAAATTGATATTGGTGCCTGTCTATAACTGGTACCAGTAAGATATTTTGTCTTATCTATGATGGTGATTTTGTTACTAAAGCAAGCAATCCGCAAGCAAGGGAGTATATATTATGTAGAGATACGCTAGGGCACAACGGCCCTAGTTTTTCAGTAGTCTCATCGCGCCTCGAAGTATTCCAATAGGTATATATCCAATATATATTCAATAGGTAGCCTGTACCTGTCTGCCTGTGCCCAATTAAAAACAATGAATGCAAATCGTAGCTGGAGTTTCTCAAGAGATCATCAGATTCATAAGTATCTTCCAGGGTAGCTAACTTCGCATCACCTTTAGCTCGTCCTCACCAAACCCAGCGACGCTGTGATTTATTGAAATATGTAAAAATTTATTACTTTTTAATTTAAAAAAACGGACTTCTAACACAACGAATCAAAATTTTTGATTTTTTTTCATTATTTTTTTTTAACAAAATCAAAGTTCGTTTTACTTTATATAAAAATATTTTTTACTTTTTAGGTCCTTGTTAAATGTCGGTTTTTTTGTCAAATATTAAATTATTTTACGATATCCTCTTTATTCTCCCTCCTCTTTATAAAATCTTTTTAAAATAATAATAATCGTGAAATATTAAAATATTACACTTTTAATATGAGACAGACACTATATATCCGTATGCAGCCGCTGATGTACGTACTTTATTAAAAATCTACATAATTATTTGCAAATGAAAACAATATATCGGTATTTAATCAAATATTTGGTATTTTTAATATAATATATGAATAATATAGTATTTTTAAGAAAAAGATCTAAAGGTACTACATTAAATTTATAGTTATTTCATAGAAAAAAAGCCATTACAAACTTATATTTGTTATGTTGTTGACTTCATTTCATAAAAACTGACTGTCAACTTTAATTTAAATCTTACAGTCAACGGTTGACAACTTTTATAAGTTGGGTTTTGTCATTAAAAAAAAAACAGAACCCTTATACTTTACCATTTTGTTGTCCGTCGTCGTCGGTTTGTCTGTCAAAAGCCTTTATCTCAGAAACGCTTGGAGACATGGAGTTGAAATTCAAACCATACAAATCAGCATTTACAGTCTATTATTTTAAATGCAAGTATTTTAACCCGATGGAATTGGAAACCCGACGTTTCGAGCACTGCAGTAGTCCGTGGTCACGGGTTATATCTACAGTCTACCTACCTAAAATTTCCTTTAGTTACTTTTACTAATTTAGTTTGTTCATTTTAATTACTTAGAAAATTGTTTCTAATATTAAGAATTTTATTTAATTACTTATGTCTACTTATAATTCTTTTTCGGCTTATTTTGATTTGGCTTTTATTTTCTTATTAATCCTTTTGAAAACTGAAGATAATTTCATAAATGTTTTTAATAAATATTCGTTTACTTTAAGCGGGCGAATCCGTGCGGGTCCACTAGTGAGTCATAAAAATACAAAACAAAAAATATGTATTGTTGTGAATTAGGAAAAAATTATCTCACTAGAAACAAATGGTTATTAATGATTTTATCAAAACATATCAATACCTATATTATAAATTCGAAAGTAACTCTGCCTGTCTGTCTTTAAGCAATCAGGGCCAAACCGCTAATTCAGTTGTGATAAAATACTCATATAGAGATACTTGAGGGTCTTCGGATGAGCATAGGTTACTTTTTGGTTAAGTCGCTACACGACCGTTGCTAAACAACGGTTTGCAAAGTTTGTTTGTTGTTTTAATAATATTAGAATTTTAGAAATTAGTGCAATGGAACACGTTTGCAAATTGCACGCCTTGGACTAAATATAATCTTGGCTATTATAATTAGTGGCAAGCTTAAAGAAAATAGTGTGTTAATACCAGTCACATCTACCTTTACAATTTAAAAGGTTACAGTTTCCTTTACAACCTAATTTTGGGATCATATACTAATAAAGCTCAGGGACAAACACTTAAGTAGCACGGCCGTCTATATGTGGCTTGCTCACGCGTGTCAAGTCCACAAAATTCATTTAGTTTTGCAAATAATGGAAAGACAAAAAATATTATTAAACTAATTTCAGATTCTATCGTGTCCGTCTGAGGGCAGTATATTTTAGAGACTTATTGTGCTAGAAACATGTTTTTGGATAACTGCCTTAGACGTAAAGTGGGATCGTATTTTTTCTTCCTTCTATAGTGGTATAAACACACCCACGTAGTTGAATATATATTTAAGAAAATTATAGATTTGTAAAAACACGTTTTCGCTTAAGTTATCAGCTTGAGCAATATTAGGCCCGCTGCCCTTTTCACTATTGTTTACTGGTGTGTGAAAAACAATCACGGTAGCATAGTAAATATAACAAAATTAAAAGTGTAATTTTTTCGGGAATAGGATGGGGTAGGTTTCGGATATTTTTCGGGGATAGGGTTCGATCTCCACTCGAGGAGATGAAATACTGATGATTGATGAAGCAACGTTAAAATAAACTTATTATCAATCATTATTGTCAATAACCATTACCACCATCTAAATGAAACAGTTGTATAAAATAACTCTTTTAGCAAATAAAAAAATTGTAGCTATTTGTTAAAACAATAATTTGATGTATTTTTTATTTATAAAATGATTGTAATAAATACTAAATGTTAAGTGAAGCTTGCCAAAATCCAATAGTGAAAACTGTATTTAAATCGGTTAGGCCGTTTCTTAGATTAGCGTGAACAAATGCACAGACAAAAAGAAATAAAAATAATTACTTAAGACACTTGTGGACAAGTAAATTAAAGAAGTTGATGCTTCGCATGTAGCTTTGAGTAATAACAATATCAGTCCTAGAATAGCCTTGCCTAACTTGAGAAGAAGATGCAAACTCAGAAATCACATTAATACAAAATTACAGAACTTTTTTTCTTCTCTCTTCATATTATAGGGTAGGCATAAGGAATCTAATTTAAGACAATCCATTGCCCACCTTTCCTCCGAATTTTTTAAGGCATTGCGTGTTGAGTAGCAGGACTAAATTTCGCGATTTGCCTTGATGTTGCCAGGGTGAAATGAAAATATTAATAAATAATAATTCATTCCCCTGAGTGGGGACCGAATCCTCAACCTTCGCGTTTAAAGTCACATGCTTGTCCCACTGCATCACTACGGCCTCGCGCACAAAACTGTCTCGTAAGATACGATTGATTCTTAAGTCTCTATTGATATAATTTATTGAGTATTTATTTGAATTTGTCCTTTTATTATAACAGTTTTTTTATTATACCTACATAGTGGTCCCTGTTAACAAGAATTATAAAAAAATGCTCTTTGATCTCGAAAAGGTTGGGAACCCCTGTCTTAGAAAGATGTGCAAAGAAGTACTATTTAATTTAATTTACATCCAGAGAACAATGATTACACAAAGCATAGAGTCGTCATTATCACACATATTTTGTTATTATAGTTTATTCTTGCATACTTATGACCTGCTAGGTACGATTGGCCACAATATTCAATCACTATGGTTAGCATGTTGTAAAAAAAATAACGGCTTGTTTACGGGGCGATTTTAAACAATACAGTATTATTCATTATCCAAATAAGTACAGTACATTTAACATATTATATCAATTCCCGTGCCGTGCGTTCATCACGACAAAAATATTGTAGTTGACATTGACTTAAAAAGTAATGGATTTGAAACAGAATACATGTAAGTATAAATAATTTTATTTAAAATAGTATTTTCCACTATCAAAATTACTGAGTCCAGAAATATTTATTTAAATTTATATTTTCATTTCTTCGCTCTGATGTCGAAGCAAAGCGCGGTGTAGAGTTCCGCCACTTAACACGCAACGCCTCCGCAGAAAGTGGAGAACGGAGTATGTTAACACTAGGTTCAGGTTAACTTCTGCCTACCCTACTGTGTGAAGGACACAGCGTAAAGCTGATATATTTTACGACAAAATGTTAACCGATCAATATAATTTACAACAAAATGTTAACAATAAAAAAACTACTAACCACATTTTACCTCTAGCTTTAATGGCTGATGGAAACCCTTTTGTAAAGCAGGATTAACATTATACAGTATTTAGAAAATTTAATGAAAGCAGTGTCGTTTATGATTAATTAATTATTTCATACTCCCCACTACATAATATACACATAAAACAACACCTAAAATATAGATTTTTTTATATAAATTATATGTTCCATAATAAAATATAAACTCAGGTCAGTTTGTAAATGTATTAAAATGTATGTAATATATTAAATTTAATAACTTAAAATATTCGGAAGAGGATTTGGGGAAACCAATAACCATAATTATATTTAGCATCTGATTGTTTAAATTATTTATATAGTTATTTTTACAGATCGTTCAAGACATTTTAAATTGCAAATTATAATATTTAGTTTTTTTAAATATATACATTAAATATTAAGAATATTTGTATGTAAAATAAAATAAAAAAATAAATCAGCTGTATCCCGCACACAGCAGGGTAGGCAGAGGGAACCTTGTGTTAAGACACTCCGTTCCCCACTTTCTGCCGAATTCTGGAGGCATTGCGTGTTGAGTGGCAGAACTCAACGAAATATTTGTATGTATTTAAAAAAAATGTTATTTCTATAGTTTTTTTCCAAATACAACGCTATAACTAAGGCAACAATTTTTCGATTAATTAATATTCGATCATATTAACCGTCATTGTCATAATAATCTCATAATATTATTATATCCTGTTGAGACTCAATTAATTGGATTATTGATTATTTTAATGGAACAGTTCATCAGAGTATGTATTTTTAAAGTATAAAGGAATTCGTGGTCTTGTATCTAGAAATTTACTCCTTTCCGACGTTTGAAGTTGTTAATTGTTATTTATTTTTTACTCCAAATATGACATTATTACTTAAAATTTCCGTCGCCTGGCATAATTTTGTTCAAGTCATTACTAAGAACATAAGTCTTATCGAGCTATTATTTATTGAGACAAGGTAGTACCTCCAAATCTACATATATATATTTAGAATAGGATAAAGAAGTTTTGTTGTATTATGTTTTTTTTTTATGTGCTTCAAAAGTATAAAAGCAACTCATATATTAAATAATTGATGATATATTTAATGAGCCGAGCTTAAACCACTCGAAATAAATAATATAATAATGTAATATTAAGTAAATACAATTTATATAATATTGCAAACTCAAGCAATTTTGAATCTCTCATTACCGAAATTGTATTTTTATAGCTTTTTAAATATACTCAATAAATTATCACTGTGTGCTTAATATAAAACAATATAATATATATTTATTTCAAACTTTGCCACTGGATGAATAAAATTCAATTATTTTCACAAAAAAAAATTTTACTCACATTGTACACTATCTACACTTGCACTGTTTACTTTACCAGGTTTTATTTTGAATATCCAAGTGCTTTTTTAATTTGACAGGTGAGCGCACACGCCTTACTCTCGCCTATTGTGTTGTGAAAGTATCGAAATTGAACGAGCGCAGTCCATTTAGAGGCAGTACGAGAGCCGACAATGACCGGCCGCCCGTTCGTTTCTCGCTGCCTGAATACCAAAATCATTTTACTCAATTTCATTGCGTTTCGACTGTTGGCATTTTGTTGCGCTGATTTTTATCGCATCATACATGGCGATAAGTTAATTATACGTGATACCGTACGTTTTATTGAACACTTCTCGTTTGTTTGAAAATAGGTTATTATTGTATTGTTGGTGGGTTTTGTTCTTATATTTAAGAAACATATTTTTACCTTTTTAAAGATTAGATTGAACATAATGACATATCATAATTTTTATGGTCAATTATACATGTTGCTCATTTTTTGCAACGAGAGCGGAAATTTTACACTTGAAATATTGCAGGAGACCCAATCTAAATTTGTAAACAATCTTCTTGCATACATATTTAAATTTAATAAAGAACGATACGTCTGCTCTAATTTCCTTCCGTGAATTTTATTCCGTTAGTGCTGGATGGCAAATCTCTGCCACGATATGTATATATCAGTATTGGGCATATAAATATTTAATTTATTTAAAAATTTTGTTGGTGTTTAAATTAAATAAGACTCTTTAAAATTAAATTAAAATAAATTAAACCAGCTTCACGCTGTATCCCGAACACAGCAGGTTAGGCAGAGGGAACCCACTGTCTAACCACTAGACACATCACAAGCCAAGGCAATATTTATTAAATAATATTTTCAAATGAGTTTGGGATATCAGTTACAACTGTCAAGACAATCCGATCCCCACTTTCTGCACAATTCTGGAGGCATTGTGTTGAGAGTCGGCGAAACTCAACGCCGCGTTTTGCCTCGACACAAGAGCGAAGAAATTAAAAAGGTTAAATATTTCATTTCCTCGAATGGGAATCGAACCCATAACTTGTGGTGTATACAATCACGCGCTTATACCTCGCGGCTGGCCTCAAAAATGTTTTAAACTAACTAACTAAACTAGCTTCACGCTTTATCCCAAGCGGGATAGTCAGTGAGAACGGAGCGCCAAACGCTACGGACAAAAAATATTTTACTCTTACGTATTTATTTTCTTTCTACTCATCACATTGCACAGCTATCTGTGTCTGTGTTTCTATAAACAATCTGCATTTTGGTATATTTTCTTTAAGGATTATCTTATTTTCATAGATTGGCAACTGGACTTAAGCGTTTTATTAGTAGTCGTTGAAATCTGATCCGTATTGGTATATGATTAGGAGATGAGATCGAATTTGTAGGTATCGGTGCACTTGCATTGACAAACGTCTGACACATACGTGTCTGAGAATAGTAAGTAATAATAGCTCCATATCAATGCAGATCACGATGAATGGCGATCATTAGCCACAGTCGAATTGTGATCATCATTTGCGTCAACATCAACGATTCATATTCAAAGTAGATGACTACACTTCAAATATCAAATGACTAACATTTTTTAGATTTAAATATTTTTTTGTTACAGATACACGTTTATATATTTGTAAAATTTGAATATAATTAGGTTTTTTTAGGGTGAAATTCAAATATACATAAAAATTCGAAGTGTCATTGTGTTCATTTATTTTTCCTTCCACATGTAAATTTCAAATATATTTCTATAATGAAAACCATAAAGAAATAGGTAAATATGAAATGATATTATACAAATCCAGTATGCAATAATTGAAAGCCATTCGTTGTAAAGTGATAAATTTCTGTAAAAATGCAATTTCCCAGAAATTACTTTTTAAAAGGTTTCATACATAAAGTATTCAGTATTCCGAGTGTTCGCGTTAACTTATTCGAGAAAATCACAGCAGTGAATGGGGCGCAATGACTGTACAGTGAAAGCGTTGAGTGCAGAGACACGTGTGTGTCGCATCATCTGATTCAGGTGAATGCGGGGCGTACCGTCGTCCAATTTCGCGCGCTAAATTGTTCATAACGGAAGTTCATATCCGGACGTCGGGCCGCCCTACGCTTCGGGCGAGATTAGGCGGTAATTACCATTTCCTGTGACACAGGACGCAGACAGCGCTCGAGAAGTGGTTCCTTCTCAGAAGCGATGCGACGGAAACATTCCGCATTCGACGCCCGAACTGCGCCGGAAAAATCACTGTAGACTGTAGTGTGTGGAGATTACTCATAATATTGCTTTTTAATTGCTTGTTACTGTTTATTATACGATATGTGTTTACAAATAAAATATAACATAAATAATATATTATTATACTTGCAAATAATGTAAAAGCTTCGCAGGGTGAAGTTATTTGCGTATACGCCCGCTCAAATTGACTGTACAACGAAATTTTGAACCGGAAAAACTGATTATGTAAGAATAGAGTGAAGTACACAGATAGGCTGCATTGGCATCGTCGGATGGCGACAAGCGCGCTCTCCTCGCTCGCTGCCGATATGATTGAATAAGTGAGCACGGTACTCCCTAATGAAACATATTGAACGTGTATCGAATCACTTAGGTGCGCTTCTGCACTCGCTTTTGGGGACATGTCAACAAGCGTAGGTGAAGCCGACAAATAACATTACGGTAGAGTTTCATTTTAAAAGAGACAATAAATTGAATTAACTTGGGTAACTTTCAACGTCAAAATTTCAACATGATTTTCGTGAATGAATTTTACACGGCACGGCACGGGCGGGACCCTCTTTGTGTTGGATAACGTTTGCTTTATGCCAGACTTTAAATGACCAAAAAAGTCAAATATAATTAACCTAATAATATTGTTATCATTAAAAGAATTTTACGCTTCATTTTATATATCTATTTATTTAAATAAAATTGTATTATGATGATTGAGAAAGATAAAAGAGACCAAAATTAGAATAATAAAATACCATTCCATTGTCGTTAGTAATTCCATGAAAGTTCCATGTTTATATCATTCATTAGCGACATACAACAACAGGAGATGGCAGAGCGACACAGGTTAGTGACGTGCAACGCTGCGGTGGACAGCAAAGCTCTTTGAACATGTTCACTACCAAGGTTGAAAAATTCGAAGCTTTGTTGGACCTCGCGTTTTGCTTCAATGTTGTCAAAACCGAAACTAACTTAAATTTAAAAAAAACTCTCCTTATTAAAAAAAATATTTATTGAAAAATAAAAAAACTATAAAAGTATATATCACTTAACAAAACCTTGATTAAGTACGAAATGAGATGAAGTAAACAAGTTAAATTGACAATTAATGATAATAATATTTATGAGCACTTCAGTTATCGTCAGTCAGTTAATCGTTAGTAAATTAAATAGGTATTCAGTACCTTCCCATCGGCTTGAAAAATCCGTTGTTCAGAGCGTGAAACTCCACACTTGTCCTTTTAAACATTAAAATAGCCGCGGATACTAGTCGGTGTTCTTATTTTGTAGACTTGTAATGCTTTTTTATGATATAAGTATACATTTCGACGTTTTTTCCTTTATTTATATTATAAGATCTCATTTCTTGCCAAATTTCATAATTGTAAGTTCACGGAAGCACTCAATAGGTTTTCATTATTTATAAAATGCAGCAAAAAAAGTATAAACGTATGTGCTGCTTGCGTTGATTAAAAACTTATATTTTTCTGTCCTCAAAGGGGCCGTGAATTCGGATATTTAATGTTAATTTCAGCTTTATACATTCTACTTAAATCGGCAGTCGTACCTTTAAAAATAAAGTGGCAACAATTCTTATTAATAATAAAAAAAAATAATTGCCCTATTCGTCCCTTTAACGCGCACTTACTTAATGCAATTTTAAGACATATGATTTTCTCATGAATGACATTGTTAGAACTGGCCCAAATTTGTAAAATGGGAAAAGCACCAGATTTCAAATAATAAAAAAAGTAATAAGCATCAAAATTGGTTCATCCAATGCAAAGATAACAAAAAAATACAACTGAATTGAGAAATTCAGTTAAAAATGAAAGGATCTGAATGTAACTTAAATTATGCTTAAGCATAAAAAAAAAATCTATGACTTGTTAAATATTTGTTTATCCGTCTGTCCGTAAATTTATATGTACAATCACATCTTCTAAACTACTAAACAGATTGGAATGAAACTTTTTTTACAATTTTATTTGTGTAGCTATTAGACCTGGAAAACTTGATACCTGATGTAAAACCATGTGCCATCTGATGTAGAACAATATAACACCTGATGTAAAACCGCAATGGTCCAGCTAAACTAAAAGAAATTATTAATAGCGTCCGTAACAATAGTTCTAGAGTGTAACAGACAATTTCCTTCAATATATAAAAAATTAAGATCTGGCACATTTGATGAATAACCATAAGAAATATTGAAAAGCCGCCTTAGTGAAAAATATTCATCATGATAGATAGTTATTTTACATTGGTATGCTACATAATATAGGCCGCCGTATGTAATATAGTAAAACTTGTGACTGAAATTGCGATGATTATAAATTTTATATCCTCTCTGGAAAATTATTATACTTATTTTTATTTTATATTTAATTTAAATTATTACTCCTGTTACGCAAGACGTGATTGAGTCAACTCTACCTACACGTAGGGATTCGATTTTATGTGAAAAACGGAGAACGGTGAGTCTTCATGATAAATTTTCTTTGCCTGCAACTAACTTACTGCATGTTTCAGTCACAGTAGTGAGTAGTTTATGATAGTAGCATAGCAAGGACCTTACAGTCCACACTTGCAACTGCGTAGTTGCAAGTAACCAATAAATTATTGTAAGTAATCAAATAGAAATGAAATATAAATTATATTTTATTTATCTTGCAACATATCATGATTTTATAAAGTGATATAATTTATATACAACGTTCACAAGTCGTGCGATATAAATTCACCACTTAATTAGCAATAGTATGGACTTCCAACGTAATATCACAAACATATCACAAAACCTCAGTTGAAAATGAAGCTAAAGACAGCGTACACACACATAAATGTGATATAGTTTATGGCGCTGTATGTATCTCATTCTTCTCTCCAAAAGCCATCAATATAAAAGTAAGTTTCTGAATTTTGTTTCTTTTTTTTATCCATTTAGGTAGGTACTATAAGAAAATCCAGTCAAGATTTTTATTTGAGTTTTGTTTTTGCAATATTTATAATTCAGAGTTTATACATTTTACCATCACATTTCAAAGAATAAGTGTCCGATTCCTTCATTGAAAAGAATGTCTTGTTAAATAGAACAACTCCTTAAATACTCTATTAGATATATTTCCGTCTATGTTCTTCTGGTTTCTAATATTGTTTTCATTTTCTTTTTAAGTCCAGACTTAACTATTTTAAATATTTTCTTTTTCTATTTAAGTAAAAAATATAATAGAATATAACGTATCTTCAAAATTTATGAATGTAATTTAAAAAAGGCCAACCGTGGCGCAGTGGTACAAAGTGTGACTGTAAAACCGACTGGTTGTGGGTTCGATCCCCACTCGAGGAGATGAAATATTTACTTAAATTTATATTTTCATTTCTTCGCTCTGGTGTCGAGGGCAAAGCGCGGCGTTGAGTTCTGCCACTTAACACGCAATGCCTCCAAAATTCGGCAGAAAGTGGGGAATGGAGTGTCTTAACACTAGGTTCCCTCTGCCTACCCTGCTGTGTGCGGGATATAGCGTGAAGCTAATTTAATTTAATTTAATTTAAAAAAAAAACTAAATTAAATCAGTTTCACGCTGTATCTCACACACAGCAGAGTAGGCAGAGGGAGCCTAGTGTAAAGACACTCCGTTCCCCACTTTCCGCCAAGTTCCGGAGGCATTGCGTGTTGAGTGGCGGAACTCAACGTATTTTTTTTTTATTAATTAAATATTTCATTTGCATAATTCACTTTGTAACTTTAATCTTAAAATCTCAATAAATAACAGCCGTATGTACATATGCAAGTATATAAAATCTATTCAATGAGACAGCAAGTCTCAGTACGAGTCTACTTACAAGTTTATATTTTCTGTGATGTATTTATAGAAAACAGAATAATTAAAAATAAATAAAAGCAAATTATAATTTTACAGTAACTGATATTGTAAATCATTTTAAATTTTTTTAATACGTTTTGTTTTGACAAATAAACACAAACAGTAAATATTTTTTGTTATTATATAGCGGGCAAATGTCGTAAGTGATGCAAATTGAGACAGATCACGACGTAATGCGCTAACTGCTATGGATTGGTATATTTATTATACTGACTGTCTAACCAATCGTTGAAAATAAATAATGTGATATGACGAATATAAAAATTTTACAATTCTTATATTTTTTTATTATATAATAGCTAAAATGAACCCTTATTAGATCACTTTGTTGTCCGTCTGTCCGTCTGTCAAGGCTATTTATCCCAACATCGAGTGGATGTACGAAGCTGACGTTAATATCGTATTTTAGGTCTATAGTTCCTTGAAGCATTGAAAAAATCTATTTTTCAAGTTAACATGTTTAAAAAAATACAAGCAAGCATTTACTCATCCATTTTGTGGCATTTTGTATGAAATTCGCTGCGTAATCAAAATTATTGGGTACTTTCCGTGTACCTTCAGTCATGAAATTCGGAATAATGTGAGAATAAACATATATATTTCATAGATAAACATTATTACAAACTTATATTTGTAGTTAAACTTAAGTTTGTCTACTTTTATACTTCCCGTTTATATACAATCCCGAATTTGGTAAATTGGTAGAGCAAATGCTATTTATTAAATATTTTTTAATATTTTTAGTGTTATTTCACTCTTGGGAAAAATACTTATTTAGATAACGTATGAAAATTTGAACGTACCGGGACTCGAACCCGCGCCTCCTGAAAACCGACCGACCGGCGTTCTGAACACAAAAAAATTATGTACCTAATACTAATCTTTATTATGTATAAGGCTTAAATGATATTTTTGAGAAACTTAGACCCTCTAGTTACAGACTACAGAGTAAAAACACTTGTTTAAAATTGTTTAAAATATTTTTTCTAAGTAATATCACTTTTTCATATACGACAAATAGTTGGTAACACATAAAATAAAATAAAAATATCTTGTCATGTAGTGCAAAAACCGCTTCTTGGAGATTATCTCTCGTGCAACTCTTATAATTTATATCCTACATATACCTCAACGTAAAAACACATATAATTCAGAAAAAGATTAAGATTTTTAGTGATGCAAAAACATTTTTAATATTTTTACCTGAAATTTATATTCACAAAAGGTAGCCGCATAAGAACAGGAAAGCTGCACTGGCTTCTAATGACTTATTTTTAACACGATTGTTTTGTTTTTTATCTAAATTAGTGACACGCCATCTTTTTTTTGTCTCTGTCATTTATGATGGTAACAAACATCCTTTAACGATAAAGTTTATTATCTCAGTATCAGTTAAAGATATCCTTATGAAATTAAACATATTTATAAGCTTATTATTATTATTTAGAATTTTTGCCAATTTCATATGTATCCGGCTAAACTCTTTTATCATTTATTATTTTTGTTTAATTTTTAGTTATTTTTATCTCCAAATAACAAACTATTATAGTAGTATTGCACATACTTATCATCTTATACAAAAATAATACAATAGACTGCTATTCGAAGAAATATATGTAAGTACATTCATTATACATTCACAATAATTTATAAAACAATCAATTCTTGTAATCTCAATTAATCTCCCGCATAAAATAATTTCGGATCTAAATATAGATAACATTTTATTGTTTAGCTCATCTATTATAAATTTCATCATAAATAGTTACTTTTTACTTCAATATTTATCAACGGCTTTTTGTTTACGTAAATCACAGCGAGTTTAGAGTGCAGCGACATCAGGTGCGGTACACTCACGCAAATATTTTATGAAAATACTGAGAATATAGTCGCTAGTGAAGTGGTAATATCTCGATACTACATTAACGTTTTAAAATGATAACTCATTTTATGTTTAATATATTAATTAAAGTATTCTACTAAATATTTCCCGCCCTGTCCTATCTATAGTAACACAAACATACAAAGTCTTGATGCAAATAATAATATATTTAAAAAATAACATTGTAATAACCATTAAAAAACTAATTAACCAGAAAAAGTATTAGTATTATTACTATTCTTTGTACGCCAGATAAACAGTTTCAAGACAGCACGGCAGTATAAAATGAGACAAAAAAATTAAAATATCGAGTAGAACGCTATGAGACATGACTACGAGGGTGTCGGCGTCGCGGCCGCATCCTACAGCCAAACGGTAAACACTTTGCTGTAATCTCGAGATGAGAAAACTTTCAGTTCTCTTAATTCAGAAACTTATTCAACAACCTAACAACCTTAGAGCGGACCGCCCGGCGGACACAACACAAACAAACTTACTCTTTAATCTTTGTCTTTATTAAAATAAACATTAAAATGGAAAATATTTAGCCATTCGGTGGAATTTAAGCATTTTCTTAATTCCAGCAATCATGTCCTACGGTGAGTGAATTATAGTTGTATTATAATAAGAACTCAATTTAATTTATTATATTGTTTAATTTATTTCATACTGCCTAATCACGGTAGGTAAGCATATAAAAGAACATTATTTATAATATGTTTATAATATATCTATTAAAAATTACGCAGGAACATGTGTACGTAGTTCAGACAATATTTGGCATGTTCAAGTGGAGTTTTAAAAAGAAGTTAGCTGATACGACGACTTAGGTATTATTATCATCAAATTGAGATAAGAATTCGTATTAAGTGTTTCTCGATGAAAATACAATTCACATCCCAATGTCGTATCTCAACGTAAAATAAAAAAAAATATAATTAATATTAAACTACATTAACAAAAATAAAATTAATTGTACGTGCTTGTATTTTAAGTAGATTTTGAATTGAATTACAAAAAATTGTATAATATCGAAACATATAAATCTCGGAACTCATTAAAATATCCGTGTAACAATTTACCATTTGGTGTTAACTCCTAACAACTATTAAAGCTTTACTTCAGTATTAAGCGACTAAAGAAACTGTATTTAAACTAAGTATTGTAAGCAAGGTCGATTGATAATATTGTCTGTCACTACTCATGTAGATGACTCCAAGCAAACGTGTTCCTCTGTGCGAGACACAAACAGGCGAGCCGCGTCCGAGCGTCACCATCACCGACATGGACACCGTTCAGGAGGAGAACGACAATGATAGGTACGTGGAATATTTAATTATAATTGAAAACTAAAATATATCTATTAATTATTTTATTTTAAGTTTGTTCATTTTAAGTAATTACAATTATTAATTTCTTTTTAGTTGCATTAATTTCTAAATCTAGAACCAAGCCACTAGTTAGTATATGCTAAGAATTTAATTAAAGTTTTCTTTTAAATAGCTTTTCGTTCTTTGTCTGCATGCTGTAGTTTATCGCTTATCTCACTGGAGATCACTTGCACGCATTCTTCTTTGTTTATAACTAAAATTGTATGCGCTATAAATCTGTTTTACATTTATTAACTGAACTGAGTATTAATTAAAATATAGAATATTTGTGCAGTATTTTTTTTTTCATAATTCTAAAGTATATCATGTATTGACCAAATAATATAAGCAATTGTAAATAGTTAATTTGAGTACATTTTATGTTTGTATATTGTGTGTTATGTTTGTTGATATCATTGGTATTTATTTATATAATTCGTATTCATAATACAAACATATATAAATTGCAAATCCTTGTGCAAACACCGGAAGGTAAAATATCACGGATAAAGTGTCATATTTTTGAAATTCAAGAATACGGCGTCGATATGAAAGTTAACACAAACATTTCCGGCATAGGTGCACATTTTGGAGATTTCGAGACTTAGTCTCGACGTCAAAATAGTTCAATACGAAACAGTGACGAAACTATTATAGGGTGTTCAAATAGTTTGAATTTTCCATTAACATGACGTCATCTAAATTAGTAACGAGTTGGAGCAGATTTATAGATTATCATCATAACCAATAGCTACATATTTTTTTTATCTGTCAACAAACAAAAATTACATGTACATACATATATTAGATAATACATTAAGTTAATAATTTTAATATGATATATTACTTAATATTACTTTATAATATCCCAAAATTTATTTATACTATGAAATATTGAAACACCTTTGGCAGTTCGGGAAGTATAAAATGCATACACAAAGCGGGATTTGGATGCAGCAAAGGCACAGAAGCTGTGAAAATATTTATGACGTTTGATAGACCGCTTTGTGTCCCATAATACGGTTCAAGCTTGTATCAAACACATCTATATCCCTACACCTAGCCTAAACCCTTAAGGAACTTCCTACTTATATCTATAACTCAAAGAGTATACCTTCTACACATATATCATTTAGATGTAGCCATTTTTTTATATTTCCTTAAAAATATCAATGAGAATCAATGTCATCAAGTGTGAATGAGGAGTGTGCGATGAAGTCGCTATGATAGGTTAGTGTCTGCTTGCGTCATTTTTAACAAATGGCACTTTATTTTACAACGATAATTTTATCATTTATTTTGTTTGGAAAAATACTTTTTCGTACGTACGAGTTTAAGGTTTTTATAGAGAATTGTTAAAACTGTATTTTCATTTAAATTAGTAATGGCAAAAACACTGTATATATAAGTTTTAAATTAAAACAATGTGTTTCTAAAATGAAATCAAATATTATATACAGTGATGAATCCTCATACTCCGACGTAGGGCAGCTACGGGAGCGGACAAGAGCCATGTTGAGCCCGATAATTGAACCGCTCACGCAGAACTCTAGTTCATTGCCCAACAGTCGCCGTGTATCAAATGATATAGATAACAAGGTTGCTGCCAATCTTAATACAAGGTAATTTTTCATACATATATCTACATATATGGTTTATGAATCACTATGACATACCTATAGTGGTTTAAGATGAACCAAAATATCTTAAATATGTATAAATCGTATTAAGGATAAGCTTCACACATCAAGGTAGGCAGAGGGAACTGAGTGTAAAGGCACTCCGCATAAATGTAAATTTAAATATATGTTTCATTCATTTCCTCGAGTGCGAATCAAACTCACAACCATTCTCGTTTACAGTCACACTTCTGCCCTTGCACCACGACTGGTCTCTTAATGTTATTTAAATATATGAAAATAATATACACTTGACAGACGTCCCTCAGCAATAATCGCAGCGTTCCGACGACCGTCACAAGCGCTAGCATTATGTGCGGCGACACAAAGACGCTTCTTATCAGAACTGACCCCTAATTCACGGACCTCAGTCGCTTCTACCCACGAGCCGCCGGCCTCCGCCGCCGAAATATTGGGACAGTAAGCATTTTGTAGAGTTCTACTATATAATTATATAAAATTAACATAAATAAATTATTTTACAGAATCGTATATTTTATAAGCGAATTTAGTTCTTATTATTTTTAAATGAAATATATGTAGATAAAAACTCAAAATTAAGTGTTAAATAACATCCGAATTCAGAGAGAAAGTAACGAATTAAGTGTCTTGACTCTCTCTGCTTACCCTGCTAATAAAACTGAAAAAAAAAAACAAAGTGATGTACCAACGTAATACTTATTTCCATGAACACAGTAACAATATCTACAGTAACTGTACAGTTACATAAACAGGGTAACATTGGTTACGAAATTAGGCAAAAGGGGGGTTCCTTTAGCACATTATAAATAATGGAAATCGAGACGACCTATTTAGGAATAAATAATGTTCAGTGAGATGGCGCCACGCCGCCTGTATTATATTGACGACAATACGCGACACCTACACGCGTCAACACTATACAACAGGAGAAGGCTTTATTTCTTAACTGATAGACAACCTCACAATAGTTCTGTCGGCAATGAGCATTGACTATAAATATTTCTTATTAATTTTATAAAAAAATATATAAAAGCTATCCTGTCCATTTCCTATTTTATAGGATAAAAAATTCTACGAAATTTATTTCTATTTATATTTTTATAGTGAAGCCTTAAGTAAAGCGTTATCCGCACTTTATGCGAAGCTCCTGGTAGTGCTCGGATTGGCTTTTCCTGTAACTGAAGTTATTGCAAACGGTGTGCCTGATGCGTATTATCAGGTAAAAACATATAAGTTATACCTACGTTTTTTTAATCGTTATTTAACACTTAGGAGAGAAAAATCGTTTTTTAGATTTTTTTATAAATACTTTTTTTAATAAGTTATAACTAGCGTATAAGAATTTCGACGTTGCTTGATAAGAAAGTATGATTTAGTAGTCAGCGCGTTTGGACGGTTTCTAAGAGACGCGGGTTCAAATGCCGCTACGTTGAAATTGTTATACGTTGTCTAAAAAAAAAGTTATACCAAAATCAAAAATTCTATTTTCTATTTATCTTGTCTATATTAATTTAACTTCTTTATTTTTATTTCAGGGTTTTTATTTGTATTTGTATTTAGTTTCCCTAATATTTGTAATATTCCAATACGCGAACATAATGCGGGAGAAGGCTTTCAACATGATTATTAACAACCACGGTAAGGACACGTGTCGCCTCGATAGTTATCTCAAATACGCCTTAAGTTAGTGAAACAACAAAAATCAGCAGTTTCAGTAATTAGTCGTCATTTGCGTAACAAAATGCGACATTAAAATCACATCTTGTTTGCATAATCACCACAGCAAAGAATATTACCTTCTTTAGTTTTCATTCCACTAACGTTTTCAGCCATTCGTTTAATTGTTCCTCGTTGATTCTCTACATACATATGTTTTTTTTAATTACACACGAAATATAAATACAACGTCTTTTGTTTACAGAAACAACAAAAGAAGACAAAAATGTTGCTGGCAGAGCGACCCCAAGTGACAAATTAAAGAAAAAAGAGACTATTTCACGATATGGTAGTTTTTATTTGAGACTTGGTGCCATAGGTAAATAACTTGGAGAAATCAATGTGCATAAAAAAACATTATGATCTAACAGAAATTTTAAATTTTGTTTTATATTTTTCACAGCATTTGGTATAGGATCTATGGTGTACAGTGGCTTAGAATTTGGAGAATATTTTGAAATGACAGACCGTTGTCGCTCTGTTCTCTCCGCTTTAATACCGGCATTACGCATGGCGCTAACTCTGGCCCAGATGCAATTTATATTTCTCACAAACAAAGATATTGAAGCGGGAAGTTATAAATTAATAAAGAGGTTTGGATTTATGCATTTGATAGCCACCAATCTTTGCGAATGGCTGTACGTCCTCGTCGAAGAAACAAAACATGAAATCCATCATCTAGAACGTTCTATGATCTCAAAAGCAAATGCCAGTATTCACAGTATAGAAGAACCATGCAAGAGGTCCAATGTAATGGGAACATTAGTGCAAAATGCATCACCTTTTCTTTTTCCTTGCACAATAGAATATTCTTTAATTTGCGCTGTTATTTTATACGAAATGTGGAAAGAGGTGTGAACTTATGCCTAAAATTAAATAATTTGTTAAATGCAATTTTACTCATTAAACTAAAAATATGTTACAGGTAAAGTGTACCCCAGAGGACTTTGAAAAGAAATTTAATTACCCAAAAAATAAATCCCGCAATAATTCTGTCACTCCTGAAAAAATAATTCAACAATTTGGTAATAGCATAATTTTTTAATTGTACTTTATAATTTAAAAAACAATTGGAATAACTTTCCTTATTTATTTCAGCGGGTATGTTGGGCGTGAGCTCTCCGCATGGCAGTCGTGTAGCGCTCCATCATTTCTCCGTCGATTGTTCCCATGCCCACCGCGGTCTCTTCGCCGGAATACTCGTCATCGTTCTGACTATCATATCACTAATTATGTTTTTTGTACTTGTTAACAATCCCAATACAGTTAACGTAAGTAGAACAACATAAAATGTGTTTATTTAATACTTTTTTTATTCAAATATTTTTACGAAAATACCTGTTATACCACTGTACAACCATTTTATTTTAGGATGCAATATTTGAAGTCAACATATGTGAGCTGATATTATACTCATTGACTTTAATAGCTGTGGGTATTGCTTTAAAACAGATGAGAGAACTTCCATATAAAAGAAAATCACAAGGTTTGCCTATAAAATATATAAAAATATATGTGTAGCAATTTTCTTTTAAATACTATACTACTTGAGGCCAGTCGTGGCTCAGTGGAACGAGGTGTGACTGTAAAATCGACTGGTTGTGGGTTCGATCCCCACTCGCGGGAATGAATTATTTACTTAAATTTATATTTCCATTTCTGCGCTCTGGTATCGAGGCTAAGTGGCATTTCGGCAGAAAGTGGGGAATGGAGGGCCTTAACACTAGGTTCCCTCTGCCTACCCTGCTGTGTGCGAGATACAGCGTGAAGCTGATTGATTTGATTTTATTTTTTTACTATATTTCACTAATATACATATTTTCAGCCGTGTTGGGTTTGGATACTTCGTTGTTAATATTAGCGCAATCAGGAATGTTTGTGTATTGCATGTTCAGTTTGATTGGTTGTCACCACACAGTAAATCATAGCAATGGCGCAGGATTAACTGGCGTCTTTTCCGAATTTCTATCTTTAAATCAAGTAAGTCACGGTGCACATACTAAAAACATAATCCAGTCCAGTATAAATTCAGTAGTAAGTAAAATACGTCAATATTAACAATGTTTCATGTTTGTTTGATGAGGCCACTTAGTGGCGCAGGGGCACACAGAGTGACTGTAAACGCAACTGGTTGTGAGTTTAATTTGAGGTAATGTGAGGTAAAAATATTTATTTAAATTTGTATTTTAATTTCTTCGCTCTCGTGAGGAGGAAAAGCGCGGCGTTGAGTTCCACCACTTAATACACACTAGGTTCCCTCTGCCTACCCTGCTGTGTCAACCTGAAGATTTATTTTTATTCATAATAGCCTTCATTTGGTGATTTTCGGTGATTAAATCACGTCCTTGAATTATGATTTCAGACGATACTACAATCTCTGTTTATTATCGACGCGTGGTGGAGGCGCTGCAGTAATTCAGAGCAAAGACGCAAAAAACCAGGGCGACAATTGGTAACCTTCTTGCTTGTGGCAAACATGGCTATGTGGGCTATTAACACACTTGAAAAAGTATATATTCGTTTGTTTTTTTTTTTTGTTAATATGTGGAAGTAAATGTTTAAGTATGTCATCTTACTTTGATCTTGGATTAAAAGATCAGAATGATCTCAATTTTTACGACTGAAGCTATAAAATTGTAAAGGCATAGTTTGACAGATAAAGCAATGTAGGATGTTATATCTTGAATATAGTTATTGTTATTTTTCTCTCACAAGTAATATAATATATTTATCAATATTTGATTAAACACATTGAGGCCGGTCTTGGCGCAGGGGTAAAAAGTATCACTATAAACGCCACTTGTTGTGGGTTCGATCCCAGACGGGGAAATGAAATATTTATTTAAATTTGTATTTCCATTTCTTCGATCTGGTGTTGAGGCAAAGCGCGACGTTGAATTCCGCCACTCAGCACGCAATGCTTGTAGAATTCAGTGGAAAGTGGGAAAAGAAATGTCTTTACACTAGTTCCCTCTGGCTACCCAACTGTGAGTGGGAAGCGGGAAGGGAAGGAGCGTGAAGATGATTTTATTTTAATTAATATATATTGCATTTTCAGAATCGTGCAGAATTCCGCCCAGCCCACCTTGCTTTCTTTGGTCCATGGGCGTGGACAATTATTACGCATGTATCGATGCCACTAGCGATTTTCTACCGATTCCACTCGACGATCTGCCTTTTCGAAATATGGAAAAACTGTTTTAAAAATAAACCTTTATATTTAAATATTTAATAAATAACGTTGTGTTAATAAAATAATACCTTGAAAGTATCGTTTTTTTTTTGTTCATAACATAATTAAGAACACATTTTTTATTATTATGTATGTAGATTTTTTGATTTTTAGCTTCACTTTGTTTTCCACACAAAACTAACAGAGAACCTAGAAAATTCATGTTAAAAGAAAGTTTTACACTTTCTAACGAATTCTGAAGGGTCTGTGTTGATTGGCGGAACGTCAACGCTGCGGTTTGCCTCGTTACCAGAGAGAAAATACTTTTTTTATATTCGAGTGGAAATCGAACCCACAATCTATTACGGTTACAGTCACATGTTAATGGCACTGCGCTATGAGTGGCCTCTATTCTAAATCTATGATCATAAAATCAGGATGAAGAATTAATACATGTTTGGAAACATCAAACGTGATGAGGCATTTAGCACATTGGACCTTTGTCATGACCAAAACTAACATCTACACTCGCTAATTGCCAACTCCATTCCAAAATAGGGTTTTAATATATCAATCATGGAGTCTAAAATTAAGTGATTTATAGATTGTATCCCGCATATAGCAGGGTAGGCAGTGGGGACATAGTGTTAAGACACATGAAAAAAAATAAAAAAATATATATATAATTATTATTTTCTCAAGTGGAATCGAAATCACACCCAGTTACCATCACACGCTCGTGCCTCTGCACCATGACAGCGACGATGACGTAATAAATTTTCTAAACTTTTCCAAAAACACTATAGCACAAGATTAAGCCACAGCATATAAATTAAGACGTAGTTTTATTATTTTTACATGCTAGAAATTTTAAATGGATGACTCACTTTTGTTCGGTTTTTAGATATGTCCCTGTAAAGGATAAATGGCGGTAGCTACAGTACGTCACCGATTGTTATCACGAATATCCTAAGACATGGGTCTTAGGATATTCGTGATAACGTGATAGGCTTAATAAGATAAGATTGATATACTGCTATTAGATATTAAAGATATCTTCTTTCTTGAATATTTAAAGGCAAAACATGAAACTTAAAAGTAAAATTAAAAATACACCTTTACATAATGTTAATTCTATAGATGCTACTGCACGTGTTGAACCCAGTAATTTTCATAATATAAAAGAAGATTATATCGCTGAAGAGTGGTAAGTAAATTTTCTTATTTTGTGTTTTCTATCAAAGTTTTGGTAGTTAATATCGATTTTTTTAATGATATGAAACGTATCTATATGTGGTTTCAAGGCAATATCCTCGTATATATTTAAGGTACATATATAAATTGGAGATTTTGTGAAATTAAGACCTCCATACATATTAACGCTTACGATGGTAATGTTTTGACAATGAACACGTAGGTTGTTTGTTCAATCATCACCTTTAGAACTTATTTTAAAATTATTTTTATTCTAAGTGGTTAAACAAAATGTGGTAGATATGGTTCAATCTAGGTATCCTACAAGATACAGAAAAAGATAAAAACAGACACATATAAAAGTTAAAGAAAACAAAGCAAATATTAAACATAGAATATATGAGGCCAGTCGTGGCGCAGGTGCGCAAAGTGTAAACGCGTCTGGTTGTGGGTTTGATCCACTCTCTTCCTCTTTCAATGGAATATTGATTTATATTACCATTTCTTGGCTCTAGATCCGAAGCAAAGTGCGGCGTTGAGTTCCGCCACTCAACACGCAATGTCTCCAGAGTTCAGCGGAAAGTGGGGAACGGAGTATCTTAATACTAGGTCTCTCTCTGCCTCTCTGCCTACCCTGCCTACCCTGCTGTGTGCGAAATACAGCGTGAAGATGCTTTTTTACTTTTTATATTTCCAAAATCAAACAGGGAAAACGATGTAAGCTATTGCCAACCATCAACGTCTACTTACTACGAACATGGCCCTCATCATCACTACCATCCTCAGCGACAGATCACCACCAGTTTAGAAAGAAAAATTCGACATGGACGGTAAAATTTTACATATTTTTATAAATATATCTTAAAATATTTAGTACTTTCCATAATTGGACTTCATTTAATTTTTTGCTGATTAGTCTTCTTAAAGAACAAACTATTCTCTTAGAACAAATGACAAGGGCCGTTAGAGTTTTTATGACAAACCTACAGCCTAATAATTAAGCATATAAGGATTTCTAAAATAACACAGATTAAAAGTAATGTGTCGATTACTGAGCCGCAATGTCGATGGCCGCTAGTTTTTTCTAGTAGTAGTAGTAAGTTACCAAAAAAAAATGTTGAACTTAAAGTTTATTTCATTATTTTACCCCATTTTATTGTTATTTAAAAGTTTATATTTTTTTAAGTATTTTATGAAAATATTAAATATGATCTTCCTTAAGATATAGATTGCCGGTAGCGTCTATACATAAAATATTCTCATTATCCGCTGGTAAAAAGTAAGCAACAAAACGTTGCGTTGAGCTTCAACATACAAGTACAGTGAACTGGCAGTAGTGGAGGACAGACTAACTGACATTAGAACAATTTGGAATATTTACAATGTTATGAAGAAAAAACCGAAAGACTGCTATATAATACTGATACTCATATTATATATGAGAACAAATAAGAACTAATGGGAATTTTATTAATATTTCTACTAAATATACAAAAACATATGTTGAATGCATTTTACTTATTACGCCGTACCTATATATAAATTAACATAAAATAAATATTAAAAAATATACATTATAGAATCAATCAAAGAGACTGGATATATTTAGTAATACATATTTGTTAATATTTTTAATGAAAAAAAAAAGTTATATCATGTAGCTATTTATAGTAAAAAGTGACCTTATATTTTTTTAGTACAAATATACCAAAACATTTTTTGTTATTGTTAGTATGAGCATAATGTATGTATCAAGGGACAAGTTATAAAATAAATCTAAATACTCAAGCCAGAACTAAAAAAAAAGATAAGTGATTTCCTGAAAGCTATATCTCTGTGTAAACATATTACGATTAAACCTTAAATTTATTTTATTACCTATTTAAAATGTCCATAGATGCAAATGCAATCAATTTTTTTTCCATCAAACTAAATTATAAAAAAGCAAAGGTAGATCAAGCGGTGAGGCTAGATTGCTTACAGCTGGTCGTCTAATTAATCGCGCCGTGTTGGAGATAAGAAGGGAGGGGGGGCGCGTGTGCCTCGTTAGGAGGGCTGTCTGAAAGTGACACTACCAGTGCTAATTATTTAGCCGTAAGGACATCTCTTAAGCTATAGACCAATGCAAATAAGAGACAATTAAAAGAGGTTCCATTAAATATTTATCTATTCGTATTAAAAATAGCAACAAAACTGTAGCTCATTTATATAGCTGTTGTGTTTTTTATAATAAATGTAGCTGTTTGCTATGAAATAAAAATCAAATAAAAAAGTAAATATTAATTAAAATATTGATGTTTATTATTTTTCATTTTTATTTCTTTAAATTTTATTACACTATAGTTACCGCGCATAAGGACATCGATGATGATCGCCATATTTAACAGAGTCACAGCCAGTTAGTAAATTATTATCATTTACTAATTCCTTAGGCACACAGTCGCAGGTGCAAAATCGTCATCACAAAGCGGCCTCATCTGTACAGTTTATTATTAACTCTACCAGACACAACATTATATTACATACAAATTTAACAAATCTAAAAAATAATTTTACTAGTGTGTACAAAATAATTGTGTTATTGATTCACTAAGCTATAAAAATATATTAATAATTTAATAATGATAAAAAATAAAGAGAAATCTAATCAAAACATAGCAAAGGATTGGCGGGAGAGATCGGAGCCGCTGCTCTCCGTGCCTGAGGATGAAAGGTGAGTCGGACGAGGCGCTTCATTAAACTCACTATTGGTCGATAAACGCTCGCTCAAACAAAACAGTTCAACTTGTAATTTTATATCGACACCGCATTTGTTCTAAAAACAATAGACATTTTATTAATATTAGTTTCTTATAATACTTGGGGTTTAAATATTGGTTTATATCTATATTATTCATATAATATGTATTATATTATATGTATCTATTATATGTACTTATATAATAATGTATACATAGTTATGAACAACGAATATATAAGTTTCAAAAATATAATTTTGACGGACATTTCTATGATTATAACTTATGATTGGACGCTATAAGTAAGAGTACAAATCCAATCCCGATTTACGTTACCATCCTCTCACCCATTACACATTGCCTCTTCGGCTTCGTTATAATGGAGTCTGTGCCGAAATTAAATAAGATAGAGAGATATAAATTTCAAAAAGTTTCTTCAAATAGAAGATATTAAATTTATACACTTTATTATGAACAATTTAACAAATTTCAGAGAACACCCACCTCACTCTCTGCCGCGTCTTAGCGTTGTTCTTCCCTGCAGTGCAAGTTCTAGCGTTGACTGTGTGTCAGTACCGCCTCAAGCGAAGCAGTTATCACATGGGGAGTAAGTGAGGATTTCAGAAAGTTTTTTGTATTAATTTAACGAATTTTTTTTCTTAAGCGTAATGTGCTTACAAAATTACAAGCAAAGTAAGACCTATTGTTTTAAAATTTGAAATATAGGTACATTCTTTTTAATAAACGATGTCGTTGAAATGTTGAAAATATTTGACTTTTCTATACACAAATTATATGACTGTAGATATGTATCTGTGGATATGTTGTGACTGTAGATATGTTGTGTATGTACACAACATAACGTAACAAAACTTCTGTAGGGTGTTATATTTTTTGAAACTCTTTATTTTTATCTTTACATCCGCACATAGCAGGCTAGATAAAGGGACCTAAAGAACCTAGTGCTAAGACACTCAGTTCCGCATTAACACTTCCGTTCTCCACTTTCCACCGAATAAAATATAGCTTAAAAATATCTATTTATTTATTTATTTATTTTCTAGGAAAAATAAATATAAAAACTGCCAACAACGTTATAAAGTACGCACCTACTTGTATAGTCTATTATTCATCCAACATTATGTATTACATTCATTTCTAAATTAAGCCATATTTTATGCTAATTAATTTAATGTATCATGTTATTTTAGTGAATCAATGACAGTAGTCGTATCGGCATTTTATGCAAAGCTGTTAATAGTATTAGGCCTAGCGCTGCCCGTGACCAGCACAATACAAAATGAACTCTACACCAATATCATATCTGATGTGAGTAGTTATATATTTTCACTTCACGCTGTATCCCGCATATAACAGGGTAGGCAGAAGGAACCCAGTGTTAAAACATTCAGTTTCCCCACTTTTCAATTTTCAAGGCTTTAGGCATTGAGTCGCGGAACTCAACGCCCCACTCAATGACTTGCTACTAAAACAGAATGAAAATATGAATAAATAATAATATAGTTCCTCGAGCAGGAATCGAACTCACAACCTTCGCGTTTACAGTTACACGCTTGTGCTTGCGTAACGATGGCCTCTGGTGTGAGTATTGCTTTTCATATTTTATAAGTGATAAAACTTCTCGTTTATGAATATATACAAAACATAATTACAATTTCAGATATTTACCATGTACCTCTATGTAGTCAGCATGATTTTTCTTGCATACACATTTTACCATCTTCGCATAGCAAAAGCCAATAAAGATGGTAAGTCAAACTCAATCTTTTTTTTTGCACTTGAGATTCATGCTATTATGACGCGTGGATAGTGATGAGGGTATTCTGTCCCTAAAAATTGCAAGCATTATGTGCTTCTACAGATGCCGTCGGTGGTAAGGGCGTCCCCTGCGGGACTCGAACCTTAGCTTGCAGCTGTCGAGTGAAATGGAACAAACTCAACCAATAATTCTATACTTTTATACTAAATACCAGAATATAGTGCAGCTTAAAATCAAAAATAATTATTTAAAATAAAAAAAAGGTTAAGTTTCAATACATTCAGCTTAAATCAGCTTCACGCTGTATCCCGCACACAGCAGAGCAGAGACTATCTAGTGTTAAGACAAAGTGTTCTCCATTTTCCGCCGAATTTGCCTTGACGAACCGAGGCGAAGAGCGAAGAAATGAAAATGTAAATTTTAATAAATATTTTGTTACCTTCATTGGGGATCGAACCAGACGCGTATATATTCAAACACTTGAGCTCCTGCGCCACACTGACCTCAACTGCCTCGCCTTAACGGAACTAAAATGAAGCTCCATTTTCGGAGCTTGCGATCAACAGGTCGTACTTTATTTATATTTTAGACTTTCCACTTTTCAGCTTGTACTCACTTTATAATTAACTACTTAGAGTTACTTTATGACAAATCAAAATAAGAATGCGCTCTGATGTCTAGGCAAAAGCGCGGCGTTGAGTTCCGCCACTTAACACTCAATGCCCCCAGAATTCAGTGAGAAAAGTAGGCGGGGTATCTTAAATCTAGGTTCCCTCTGCCTATACTGTTGCGTGTGGGATACAGCGTGAAGCTTATTTAATTTACTCAAGAACGAAAATCATAAATATATTTCCTCAATTAAGTCATAATTCAAAGACATATTTTTTTTTGTATTATTCCAGATAACATAATACGGACGCGATACGGTAGTTTCTACTTGCATATGGGTGTGGCAGGTTTTAGTGTGGGCTCTATTATTTATTCCTGCCTACAATTCGGAGAGTATTTCGACCTTTCGGGAGACTGTCAGATGGTCATTGTAGCTCTTAAACCAGCATTCAGAGTATTTTTTATGGTCGCACAAACTATATTTATATTCTCTTACACAAATGTGAGTAAATATTTTTTTATTAATCTATTGACACACATCTATAAATATGAAATTTAAATAGGATTATTATTACAAAGACGCCTTTTATTGATAAAAAGATCCAATTCATTTGTAAAACATGTGAGAAATTTTTGAGGTTTATTGTTTTTACCCTCACGCTGTATCCCGCATCCAACCTAAACCTTAAATTCCCCAATTATCGAGATATTGCGTGCAAAGTTCAACGCCACGTTAAACATCAAATAATTCACTTCCCCAAGTGGGAATTGAACACAAACAGGGCGCTTACAGTCACGTTTTTGCCACTTATATCACCATTCAAACAATATTTTTTTTCTCATAAATTACACATTAATATAAATACGAAAAAAAAACTCAGAGTTCTTAATTAAATACTTTAAAATACCAGGTTGTTTAAAGTAAGCCCGACGTGCAGGTGACGATAATAAATTATTAAAATAAATAACAGCAAAATTGCGATCGACTTTCACAATATTTTCTCTCATATAAATGATGACAGTATTTTAATAAACATACAACGTGAATAAACCGATACCCACCCGTCTGCAAATAAGCGTAAGGATTGCGCATCGAATGAACGCTATAATTATATTTTGCACCAGGATGGAATCGATAGTGCGACTTATTTACGTCACAATTTAATATTAAACGTAAAATATATTCACATATTTATACATCTATCTAAAAATATCACGGTCTTTTGTACCTTTAAAGCGACGAAAGAAATAATGATGTAATAATGTATATTGGAGCGAATTTTGAAATTAACGTCTAGATAGAGAGAAAAATACAGAATTAGACACATGTGTTTGAAAAGAATAGAGGCAAAATCACTCGAAACTAAACAAAAAACGACTGAGATAAATTTTAAAACATTTAACTCAATGGTTTTTTTTTTAAATCAGTACAAATTTATATATGGTTTAACATTTTTTGTATTTAAGTGTACGTATATTTTGCCTTTCAGTTGTTGGATCCTATGCGAGGTGTAGTGTTAGACAGATTTGGCTTGATGCATCTAATTGCCACTAATGTATGCGAATGGCTGAATGTTGTCATTCAAGAAACAAGAGATGACATTGTTGCTTTAGCGTATAATCGGCCAGCTCTCCTCAGATATACAAATGTGACAGGCCCAGCGAAAGTAGTAATAACAGAGGAAACCGTAAACAATACTTCATTAAACGACTATATCAACGAAAACTTTACAGGAAAAAGTGAAATAGTCCATGCAAATTTAACCGCCAGAATAGAACCGTGGAGTTGCAATGTCTCAGACATGATAACGCCTCTAATAAGAACGATGAATCCTTATTTGAGGCCTTGTGGGGTTGAATATAGCTTACTTTGCTCCATAATAATAGTCGTTATATGGAACGATATTTGCACCGTTCCGGGATCGGTAAATATGCATTTTAGATATAACAAACGTAAGATAAGAAGGATATAGGCTCACGATAACAATTAATTTAATTATTTATTCATTTGTATAGAAAAAGCTAAAAATAAAACAGAAAGTATCGTTAAATGATTTTTTCGTTTTAGAAATCACTTAAAAAGTTAAATTCAAGTTCTAAAATTGATGAAAACCAATGCTGTGGCAGGATGAAATCAAACAACCACTTCTCGGTAGACTGCGGTAGTGCACACAAAGGGCTGTTCATGGGAGTGGCAGTGCTGGCGGGTACTATCGTCAGCTTGATGCTCTTTAACGGACTGTTTCAAAAAGAGAAACATGTCGAACTTGCTTTACTTCAGGTTAAATTAACTTAACTTTTTCTTTTATATTCACATAATAAAATCTTCTTTATTTATAATAAAATCTTTTTATTTAAATCAAGAACTGTAATTTAATTACTTATTTAAATACATTTATTGACTTATTTTCAGTAGCAGGTACAATTTGTACGTCTACATAATATTTTACTCATATTTTTGCATTTCCAACACTTTTTTTTAGTAGACACATACAAAACTCTTTTCTGTAGGTTTCCATCTATTCTAAAAATGCTAGAGAAATTCAAAATAGGATTCTTTGTCTAAAAAGATCTGTTCGCAATTCCGCTTATAAATACAAAACGCCATAAAGGATAGTGACATTAACTATTTATTATTTCAGATAAACATATGTGAAACAGTGTTATTTATATTAATGATATTGGGGTCAGCGGCTTGCATGCATCGAGTGCGCGCATTAACTGTGCGACAGGTGTCCACTACAATGCCGCTAGAGCATGCGCTACTTCTCGTGACTCAGTTCGGAGTTTATCTATACTATTTGTTTCAAGTAATTGGTGCTGGTTTTTTGATACAACGTTTTTCTGAGGAAAGACGAGCAACAAGGTACCTGTATTTAGCTCTAACTTTTACATTCATACCTAAATACTTAATAAAGGAATAAATATTTAAAAAATCAGCTTCACTCTGAATCCCACAGACAGTAGCGGGAACCTGGCGTAACTCTACGCCGCGCTGTGCCTCGACACTAGAGCAATCGAACTACTACTAGAGCAGTAGAAATAGGAATCGAACCTATCACCTGTACAGGCACGCTTTATGGGCATAACTCCGCCGCGACTATATAAATATTAGGAAATGATTTAAAATATTATTTGTAACTTTAGGTGAAGGTTCAGATAAACATTTTTAACCTTTTATTATCTGATACCAGAATAATAGCACCGCTGTTCGCCATCATACAAAGTTCCTGTCAAACGTTGCTAGTGATGGACACGTGGTCAAGACGATGTACAGGAAGCAAAGAGCGTCCAGGGCGACAACTGGTTACATTCCTTTTAGTCAGCAATTTTGCGCTATGGCTTCTTAACCGCGTCAAGAATGCTCGAGCTGAATTTCATCCCTTACAGGTGTAAAAATTTTACATAATTTGATTCATTTCATGTATCATTTCTTTCCCTAATTGTTTTCTTTTGTAAAAAACCAAACACTTGTTTTTAATGATAAATTTGAGTTCATTATAGTATAATTGCTTTTCAAATACTTATTGCAACACAAAAATATTTAGGTGATTTACAATAAATTGCCGATATTAATTTGTTTTAAATTAATCAAGACTTTCAAGCCTTAGATACTTCCACGGATCGCCTTAGGGTACCTTTTGTCGATAATCGTTTTTGTTCTTCTTTCAGATGGAATTTTACGGCGTGTGGGCCTGGACTCTGATCACGCATGTCTCAGTTCCATTGTTAGTGTGCTACAGATTTCAAGCGACAGTGTGTTTTTACGAAATATGGAAAAACTCGTACAAAAGAAAAAAAGACACTTTTGTTAATGATAACATTGAGTTAAAAAATTATCATATTTCATAAATTATATTTTTTATTTAATATAACTTAAAGTTAACGTGAAATTTGTTTTGTCTTATTTATTTATACTTTTTCTTGATATTTTATGTAATTATTCAGTTGGGTATGTGCTATTAAATATTAAATTCCTATGAATAAAGAGACCAAAGTAAGTGAAAAATTAAACAAACTGAAAAATTTTAAAAATTAAACAATCTAATAATTCATTTTAAAACGTAGTAGATATCTGATAATATATATTCGCCCAACTTTTTTTAATCATTTATGGCTCTTGTTACTAAGATAATTTTATTGAATGTACGTACTACAATTGATATTTTATCTTTTAGATGTTCTTTTTTAGCTTCACGTCGTATCACATACGGGTGTAGCTGGATAGGCAGAGGAAGCCTAGTGTTAAGACACTCTATTCCCCACTTTCCGTTTAATTTAATATCTACATCAAAATTAAAATGTAAGAAACAATGCTACTAATAATAATATTTCGGAGTAGAATCGAGAGAACGCTAAACTTGACGTATATAGTGTCTTCGCTAAAAGTTTAAGTAATCACAGAAAATATTTTTTTAATTCAAGACAAAAATCATTTATATCTATGTGTAAAAGCTACACAACTTATATTTTTTTGAATCATATTAAATAAACGATCGAGTTCGTGTGCTGGCTTATTAGACATTAACAGCGAGTAAAGTATTGTTTCTTGTGAATTATGCATATAATTACTATATCCAGCAGCAGATACCTGCCCCGCCCTCCAGAAGATTTATTTTTTTTTTCAATAAGAAAATGCTGAAATACTAAAATAAAATATTAAAAGGGATATGTACGGAAAAGGAAACGTATCATTTGACCTGTTTTAAATAATGTGTATTTCGGGACCCCATGCTATTGGAGAGGGGTTTATTTTCTCTCTCTCTTTTCTCTCTTTCTTGTTTTATATAGATACTAATACTAATAGATAATAATAACAACAGTCGCTACAATAATCAAAATTATTAACAATATATTTTTTAACAAAAAAACCGACTTCAACGTTGAAATTGTCAGATGTTGAAATTCGTCAGTTTTTCGCACATATTCTTAATTATAACTTTAAGATTCAGAAATCATATAGATTTTCTTACGAATGGCATAGTTGGAACATGGCCAAATTAAAGGGACCACACGGGAAGCACGAGCACCAGCTTTCATATAAAAAAAATATCAAAATCAGTCCACTCATTCAAGATCTCAGGTTCAAAACTACAGTCCAGGCCCTTCCCCAGAAAATATCTCTAGATACGCTAATATGTATAACTATTAGTTAACTAAATGTTGAGGGACATTTATTTAGTTAAAAAATACAAAAAAAAATTATTAAAGCTAAGGCTTTTGGCATTTTTTGTTAATAGTCGAGACGTCGTTGTGGTCTGCGTTTTCTTCCCCGTTGTGAAAATGTGAACGTCAAGTATTATTTTCTCACGATATTAATGTTGGAATAAACCAAAACAAAATATTTGGGTCAAAATAGAAAATAAATATTTATAAGCGCCATCTATATATGTAATACTAACAATGTAACTTGTCTTAATTTAATACCAATTAATACATAACTTACATAATAAAAATGGTACTTCGTTTTAAAATTAAATTCATACGTACATAATACGATATTTTTTCTATGATAAAAAAATAATACGGAAATAATTTTGCAAAAAGAATTTTCCGTGCCGTATATTGTTATTTCAAGATTTTACCTTTTGAATCTGTCTGAAGTAATACCAATGACAGTTGAGGAAGTTGTCAAATGTCAAGTCTGGCTTCCGTCTGACTTCAAATTGCTTTACAATAAACCAATAGAATTTATTTTTCTCACGTTTTATAACATAAAAATAAGGTATTCCTAAAAGTATGGCTTCGGCAATGGATGTTGATGAAGAAGAAGTAGAAATGGCTTCCTCTAGTAGCGGTAAAGGTGATAAAAAAAGATTTGAAGTTAAAAAGGTATTTTACTTTACGCTTACTCATTGTATATTGTTATTATTTTTACCGTTACTATATAATTATAAAAATAAAGTTAATCAAATGAAAATTGAAATATATTAATTATTTTATTTTAGTGGAACGCTGTGGCACTTTGGGCATGGGGTATGTAACTTGGAAATTTTGTAACTAACATAACCATGTTTTGATTTCTTTGTTCACTTTTGTTATTCAACTTTTCTGAATTAATTAATTAGTTGTTAATATTTCTCAATTCCAGATATTGTTGTGGACAATTGTGCCATTTGCCGAAATCATATAATGGATTTATGCATTGAATGTCAAGCTAATCAGGCATCTGCTACAAGTGAAGAATGTACAGTTGCTTGGGGTGTATGTAATGTAAGTAACTATAATAAAATGATAATAATATTATTTATATTTATTCCTAAATTGTAATTAATAAATTTTTATTTCAGCATGCATTTCATTTTCATTGTATATCGCGCTGGCTTAAAACAAGACAAGTATGTCCTCTTGATAATAGGGAGTGGGAGTTCCAAAAGTATGTATTGGTTATTCTAAATATACTATTTTCTATATATATAAAATAATAGCTAAACTATTATTTTCTATTCAATTAAAAAATAATAATTCAATTTAAAACCTTTTTTCAGGTATGGACACTAAAATAGTAACAGATCTAATCTCCATAACTAATGTGAATCTAAGGTGTGATCAATATTCAGCAAGTTTTTAATAAAATTACTCTGACTTGACTCTTTCATTATTGATTTTATTTTTATTTAAAAATTCTACCTAAAGTAATAAACCTCTTAATAAAATAGTATCTTTGTTTTTTCCAAAGTCCAGAGGAGCAAGGTTGTTTTTTGTAAACATAATGTAGAATCTGTAGGGAATGGTCCCACTATATATTCAGTTTTTACAATTACTATAATAAATGTATCTATGGGTAGGAAGATTCTTTAAATTAAATTAGCTTCACGCTATATCCCGCACACAGCAGGGTAGGCAGAGGGAACCTAGTGTTAAGACACTCCGTTCCCCACTTTCTGCCGAATTTTGGAGGCATTGCGTGTTGAGTGGCAGAACTCGACACCAGAGCGAAGAAATTAAAATATAAATTTAAGTAAATATTTCATCTCCTCGAGTGGGGATCGAACCCACAACCAGGCGGTTTTAAAGTCACACTTTGTACCACCGCGCCACGACTGGTCTCAGGAAGATTCTTAAAAATGTTAAAATTAATCCGCCATTTTATTCTAAAATTAATAAAATATTTTGCCCCAAAAATATAAAGTCAATTGTAATACACTGGAACAGTGCCTGACTGGAACTGCAATAGTTGCAAGTGCATCTTTATTAAATAGATGTAGATGTCTATAAGCTTATTATTATATTATTATTATATATATTCTGGAATTTATGGAATACAAATTGTAAAAAATTTAAATTTATTTAAAAAAAAACTGCAACATTCAATCCGTAACGTGCACTTCGTGAGAGCGCACTGTTAGGGCGTACCCCCAAGGCTATGGGCTGACGCGCACCGTCCCCGCTGGTGTGTCAAGTGGCGACGAATACGGCGTTGGGGACCGCCACCCAACACGCCATGTACGGAACGACGAGAGGTGGAGGACGGAGCTGCAAATAGCTACCTCAAATTTAAGAGCGAGGGATGGAAGAGAAGATTAATTAATTATTAGATGTGAATTAGAAATTTGGATGTTGTTTGTGGGACTGAGACCAAACGAAAGGGCAATGAAACGACCGATTCCGAACAGTCGGGTCACTCTCTGGACTGGCGTACCAGAGACCGAGCGGGGTTGTCAAAGTTCAGGTGTGCTTGTTCTCTCGATCGGTTAGTGCAGCGGTACAATACAAGGCGATCAACTCGAGACTGCTTTGAGTTTGCTTCAAGCTGCGGATTTTTGTTAGCGCCTTATGCGACAGTATCCTCAGCTCCATGACAAACACGTTCTAGGTAGTGTTAGAGGGAATGAAGAATTAATAATATGTGGAGATTTGAACGCATGGGTCGGAATTATACGAAGCGGCTACAAGGGGTGACACGGCGCATTGCTGCCGGTAACAGTAAAAACCGCCGCATTTTAGAATAAATAGCCATATAAACAGTAAAAACAATACATTAGAAGCTAGTGCAGCTTTCCCATATTTGTCTGGCTAGATCCTTTGCACGTAAAGCTTAGCCTAAAGAACCTTTAAACGATGTTCTCTCTGCTTAGGGAGAACATCGTTTTAAGATACTTTGGGCAATCTGGGATAAAGCTATAAGTGTTTAATTTTCATTTGCTTTATTATATTTTGTTTAACTTCAAGTTGTATCTTGCACACAGCAGTGTAAAGCAGAGGGAACCTAGTGTTAAGACATTCCATCCCCATTTTTCGCCGCATTCTAGAGGCAATGTATGTTAAGTGGCGGCCCTCAACGCCGTTCTTTGCTTCGACACTAGAATGAAAAAAAAATTATCTTTAAGTTTTACCACTTCAATCATTTGTTGATATTTAATAAATTGAGTAGAAATAAAATAATAAAGACTCGAGGCATTTTATTATCATAATTAAATGAAAATATTTCATAATGGCTAACTTGATAACAAGATGCATTCATTTTTTCTAACTTGGATTTCATACATATACTATTCCGACATGGAATATCACAAAGCTAGTTAACTAACTAGCAGTTAAGTATATTTTATTATTTTACATATAAATACATCACCAGCAATGTAATTTACAGAATAACGATGAACTATGTAATTGTAAACGATGCGCATTTTCTCAACTTGTCGTATTAAATTAAAATAAATTATTTATTTTTTTACAACTAATGTGCTTCTAGTACAACCATAGTGACCATTTCTAATTTAACCTTATTTTCGAAATTTTACCACATTTTATCATAGTGATGCACTGTAACAACAAATGTGTCATGAATCAAAACTGCTATTCTAGAGGTCATTATATAAAAAATATTTTAATAAGCAAAGTATGTCAATAACAGAATTACTTAAAATCTGTTCAATAACAGATTTATCAACTAATATATTTATTGTTTTGTAGTTAAGTCTAATATATTAAGAGGCTTTGCTCTCAGGAAATAAACACTTCATACTTGTATGTTATACAGTTACAATACCATTTTTTTTCTTTTCTCAAGATTCTATATAATTTTTTGTAAAAGATGAAGTTATGAGATGAAAATTTAAGTAAAAGAAGCCACGTTGTGTATAAGAGTAACCATTATTTAATGGAATGTTTGTAAATATTTACATATTACATACCTACTTTTCCAAATATGCATCAATTATTTGCCACTCAGCTTCACCTAATTTTAACTAAATATTTGTACCCTAAATGATTGGAAATAATTTATTGAGTATACTAATATGTCAGTGAAGCTAAAAAAAATACATGAATTAAATTATGCTTGATACATCCTTTCTGAATTTTATTGTTGAAAATGTCATGCGCACCATTTACTTTTCTTTGTCATCCAAATCTACAAATGCAATAATTACAGTAAAATAACAAGCTATAATATTGAGGCCGGAATTACATTATAAAATTCAAGTAACAAAATGGATTTTATATACCTAACTGGTCACAATGTTCAAAAAAATTGATCATGGTTAAAATATATCCACTAAAGCAAGTAATTACTGAATTGTTGTAATAACCACCACAAATTACCAATTTTTTGTATTTGGCTTCATTAAAGCTTTATACCTGCAAAATGATTTAAACTATTACAACTGCAAAATCATGAGTTGTTCTTGTAAAAGTAATTCCGGCAGTATTCAGTTACTTAATATAAAGTTTTAAAATTCACTGAATCATTGTCATTTAACTATACATATACATATTAACAATATACACACTAATAAATTATTTTTGATAATTGCCAGTTTGTTTACACTGAATAAATGACATTGAGGATCAGATTCCCATTACAATGTTACTGAATATTTAGTATTTTTCATAAAAATATTAAAGCTGAGAAAAGTATTTGCGTACATCTCAGTAGAATAAAATACACTGTACATGAACATTGCCCGAAATTTTAATTTGATGATTAAATTCTTCTATCATTGCTCTTACAAAAAAGCATATTTTTCATACTCATTCAATAAATATTTCCGACTTCTCAATTAAAACAATTTGTTATCTATCACAATACTTCAATTAATTCAATCTTAACATCACAAAATAAATACTAGATAAAAATAATCCTAGTCAGTGACAATAATTAAACTAATAATTGAATATTAACGGTGGAAAATAACCACAAGGTAGTTGCGGCTGTCAGTCTGCCGATATGGCAGTGGGCAAGTCGATAGTACGACTTTCATTACCAAAAATTAATCTTAAGCGTTTCATAGGAGGCAGGGGACGGATAGGACTATGTTTACGATGTCGCTCCTTCGATCGACGTCTTTTTTTCAGTCGCCGCGCAGTTTCAGGGTCAACGCCCTCCAACCTTAAAACCTCATATTCGGGAGCTTCCACTGTGCCCCCACAATCCATAACTTCCTCAACCACTGGACTTCGTTTTACACGTAGCGTCAATTTCAGGCCCCTTCGTGGAGGTGTACATGGACAATCACTGCTTTTATTAGAATTATCTGCTAACCAAGGAGGTCCAGATTCAGATTCTTTTTTGGTGTCTTCAGTTCTATTTGAAACATCACTTTTATGATGTTTACTTGGTTTACCTTCTTTAAGCTCACTTGGATTTACATTTTCTCTAAAGTCACAAATTTCACTTTTAATACATGCACCATCACTTATACACTTAACATTATCTATTACTTGTTCTTTCATATTAGACACAATAGTTTCAGATGCTTCCGTTTTCACTGTTACCAAAGGTAGATCAGTGGTTTGCTGCAGAGATTCATTTGGATCACATTTATTCTCTGTGTTTATAAGATCTGTTTCACTACAGGTTAAAATCTGTGATTCTGATTCACAGTCCTTCTTTATTAAGCTCAATTCTGGTGATGGAGATTTAACTTCATCAGATGTTTTATTGATTTCTAAACTACTTTGATCTATTTCATCTTTATTTATATTATGATTTTTACTTAATTTATCCAATTTAGAGGAATTTTTAACTTTGGAACAAGTTGATTGAGATAATGTATCATTCAGACGTTTATGACTCCTTAAAACAATACCTGAGTGGGAATCACGGCTGCTTCTAGAGCTAGTCACACTACAGCATCGAGACTGTGGTGTTAGACTTTGATTGGGGGCAGTGGTGGCATTTGATCCATTTAAGACACGGCTACTGTCAGTTCTGCGACGTAATCTTTCACCTCTACTTGAAGCTGATGACTCTCTACTGCTTTGTGCCTCTTTACTAGGACCTCCTTCAACAACATCTGCAATACAACCTTGAGCTATTAACAGTTCTGCATCATACTTAGTTAATCCTTTTTGCTTCATTTCTTTCATACTTAAAGGTGAGACTATAGTAGATGGTTGACGGCTGGATATTCGAGATTTTTCTTGATTTTTACTGCCTATAGGTTTCTGTGTCTGTTTAGCTTTTGTTCTATTTATTCTATTATCAGTTTCTCTAAATCTATATCTGGTAGCTTGCTCATCATTGTGACCACTTTGAACTGAAAATGCCCCCTTACCTCTTCTTTCACAAGTTTCACATTCACAGTAACAGTTACCATTTCCAAAAAAATCCTCTCCATAAAAGCAAGTTATTTCTTCACCAATTTCAATGTCTCTCAACACACGAACAAAAGCCTTTCCACGATCTGTAGCTTCAAAAGTACATGTAGGTCTACAATCATGATTAATATATGCAGCAGGTCCTAACCACAACTGGGCACAATTTTTTCTACAACTATACATAACAGAAAAGTCATTTTTTCCTGGATGTAACAATTGCTTTTCTTCTTCTTCTGTCATTTCAGCTATACATCCCACCAAAAAATCAATCCTTTCATGTTTAAAAAATTTTTTTGTGGTTGAAATTTTGGCTCCAACACGGCCTTCTAAAGAATACCTATAACATGGTTCTATAACAAAACCAGCTTTTTTATCAAATACTCTGAGATAACGATATATCTGAAAAAAAATAAAAATATGTAATATACATTTAAATAGGTAATCTATGAAACCTTAACATTTTAAAACTAAATACTAACATGTTCCCTTAACTTATTTTGTTGATGTTTATTTTTACTGAAATGTCTGGGCATCCATTCACCATTGGCAAGTTTCGAGTAAGCTTTGTTATAATCCTGAGTTTGAATAAATTCTTTGACTATATTTTTTAATTCTTCTTTATTTGTTTTTAACGGCCGATATCGAATATTCATTTTGTGTGTAGTAATTCCCAGATAAGGATCCACTATAAGCGCCGTAGCCAGATCATCGTACTCTGATAGCTCCCGAGGAGTCATGCCCATAGGTTGCATTTTGTGAAGCACTTGCCTCCCTGGATAAGTTGCTGATCCAACAACCATTCTGAACACCTAGAAAACAAAGACGCTACAACTACACTTGATGCATTAAAACATTATTAACTAAGTCACATTGTTTGCCGTTCAAGTTCAACTAAGTTTAACTTTACGTAAAACTTACATTAATGCAAAATACTAGTTGCCAATTAAGTACATTAAATGAATCCAAGCATTCTTATAAAAATGAAACACTAAATTATAAAAGGACAAATATGGCGGACGAACACGAATATCAAAAGACACGTCAAAAACTTTTTCAATTTCCATTGTTTTAATCACACATTAATTATTTTTTTCAAAGATATCTGCAGTAAACATACTCTACAGTAAAAGAAACTTACTTAAATAATTAAATTTCCTTAAAATGCATGTTAATTTCTACTAATAATTTTGCTATCTTAACACTTTTGCTCGTTAATGCTAGGTTGCATATATATTTTATACATAACGAAAAGTGAAAACGATAAGTAAGGTATTAGTTTCATTAAATTTTCATAATTACTAAACTATTAATACATATTTAATGTTCGAAAACTCAAAGGAACGCTGAAAAACAACCATGTTTTCGTGCACTTCATTCATACATTTAGCATTTACAAAGCGTCTTAACCATTTATATTTTTTATACTATATATTCAATATTATTATTAATTATATTCTTTTTAAGTACATTTCGTATAAAAGATTTTTTAAATATTATTTGAGATTTTCTTAATGATATTTAACATAGTAAATAACTAGTTTGAAAATTACTTTTAACAAGCTTCGTAAATGCAAAACCTAACAGATTAGTTAAGAATATAAATATAAACAGTAAAACAGTAAATAATTCTTGTTTAAAATGGTACGGTACCATAAAATTATTAAATGAATAATCTCTTAATTATTTTAATTTATTTAGGATATCAGAATTAGGATTTTATAAACTTTAATTAAAACTTACTATTACAACGAATTACACGATAAAAGAAGACAACAGTTTTTTTTTGTATTATAATGTCTGTTTAATTTCATATTTTCATATGTAACATAAAAATATAAATTGTTATATTTGTATGTTATATATAAATATAGGAAGTTAAACGGAAATATTTATTTTAAAAACAGTATATACTCGTAGCTACACACTTTTATTAATATATATTACGTAAAATTTTGTGAGACCACCACTCAATACGTAATGCCTCCAAAATTCGGCGGAAAGTGGGAAACAGAGCGCCGCAACACCAGGTTCCCTTTGTCGACGGTGCTTTGCGCAGGATACATGTAAAGCTGACTTTTTTCTTATTATTTTACTAATATTAAAAACCAGTATTAATAGCATTTATTAATTAAACATACAATATTCCAGTTTTTTTCGTTGTTATATATTGTTAAACTGGAGCTTCTATTACCGAAGTGAACACTATAGCAGCAGCAGGTATTCTTGTTTCTCTTAGCGTGGTTACACTTTAACAAATACAAATAATAATTTATGGGCATTTAACATATTTATAAAATATGTTATTTGTCAACAGCAACACTGGTTGGGAATGTCGGAAGTGAGAAAAAATATCGATATATCGATCACTTTGAAATATATATTTTTTACTTTTAATTATTCGTATCTTTTGATGCGTGATTTTTTTTACTTTGACTTTGACATGCTACTTATAGATATGGTATAATAATATTTAGATATGGTATTATAGTTTTTGGCACACTTCGTTATACATTGTTCATACATTGGTAAAAGCTTCCCAAACCAGCACTGTCCTATTCTATACATTTGTACAGGTTTTGCCAGCCCACTTTAAACTTCAATCCTCGGGCGTTTAGAGCCTGTGCAAAGCACATTGGGTGCTGGCAAGTTGGCAAGCACATGCCGCAAACTCCCATCGATCTGTGTTGAAAAATCTACACTGGTCTGGATGTGCAACAAGCTTTCGCAAGCCATCACAAGACACGCCAAATGGAGCGCTTACACGTTGGTGTTGGTTAATGGCTGGTGCTGGTTTTGCAAACCTTCACAAGCGTAGAAACGGTTTATAAGCTAATAGGGCAAAAGTTCTACCGCTAGATGTCACTACCCAATTATTCAGATCCCAATACAGTTACTTTGTTTCTATTTGTTCCTATACTACATAGTTTTTGTTTTCGAGTGACCTTAATTAGTATATTAAAATAATGTATCGTTTTAAATACATATTTCGATGTTGGTAGTTATATCGATATTTTTTCAACAAGTCTTAGACTGGTTGACTGGCACCTTCACTTTTTTTTTTTTTTTTTTCGAACTGAGGTTAATGCTGTTAGCCCTATTGGCTTTTACAGCGACACCGGGTGGGTAGGGAAGAGGGTACTCTGTCCCAGAAGAAATGCAAGCACTACCTGGCTGCTTGAGAGGGGAAAAAATTATATCACCTTCACTTCATAATTTCACACTATAGAGTATATTATGCTCCTTGTTTCACAGATTAAAAGCTCCTAAGACGTTATGAATGTCTTGTAGGGATGCCCGATGTTAGAAAAATATCGATGTTGACATCGATGTCAACATCGAAGCTAAATTTTCGATATGTTCGATAAAAATCGAAAGAAAAACATCGATGTCAGTCTATATCGATGTCAGTCAGATCACAGATCACAGAGACACAGACACTTTTTGGATATATCGTCAATAATAATGACAAGCGCGTGTCGGCCTCGCCCACCGAGGGTTCCATACAAAAATTGGAGGTCTCCAGTTATTTCTGAAATTCAAGTTTAGCTCAGAGAGCTTTCATCTGGAACCTCAATAATTCAACTTAAAATTTTTGAAATAAAATATTGCCCCCATCTCCTTTTAAAGGCTATTATTTTTCTACGTCAACAGAAAATATCTTATTAATTTTGATTTCCTTAATAGTGTCGTAATACGCGGTTTTTGCAATATAAACGGCCATATGTCTTTTAAAATAAATGTAGAAATACTTTTTCAAAAAGTAAGATATTATGGAATAAAAACATATTGGCCCAATATTTTTTGTCAATTGGCTGTAAAAGTAATAATTTTGAAACTACGTGAAAGCGATTAAATATCGATTATTTGTCCCTACTGGCATCGATGCTACGATGTTTTAGTTATTGTAACATCCATATTTTACTGCTAAGTGCTAATCAATGTTCATCGAAATATAGCATAGTTCATACTGTCTTGATAAATACGGTAGTAGACTAGTGATTCTAATGAAACATTTTGCTAAAAGTTAAAAATCTTAAGTTTGTTTGTTTGTTTGTTATATTGTGTAATTTAAAAGGTGAATAAATATTGGAATATCTAAATACTAGAAAAAACGACGTGCAATAAAATACAAGTAATAATATTACATTTAAAAGTTATAATTATAGATTTTTTTAAAACAACTTACATTTGAATAACAAAGCAATTATTTCATAATTTAAAAATCAAATATAATTAAAATTTATAAAATATAAAATAAATTTTAAATTTCATAATTTAATATATTCAATAAATTTATCATATTCTTTTATTCAGTGCTTTGTTAAATAGATAATTCTAAAACATTACTTATTTTTAGTCGTAAATTGCTATAATTTCACCGCTTTTTAAACTAGTAATTAACCATTGGTTACTCTACGTTATATTAAAAATTATAATAAATTATATTAAAACCTCTCTGAAATTATATGAGGATCATAATCGCTGTTTTAACGTAATCGACAAATATTATGCAACTTTTTTGTATTTCAATTTTTCATAAAGTAACCTATTTTCATATATAATTATATTTTTAGAAAAACAAGTATGGCTCACTCATCAGCAGCAACAGGAAACTTAAAAAATGGATTGATAGATTTTGTAGCAGGTTCCTTAGGTATGGTCAACTAGCTCAATTAACCATTTTTTTATTGTGTAATTTAAAATATAATTACAGTTGTTATTTTTTTATATACTGTTTTTAGGAGGAGTAGCTGTAGTATATGTAGGACAGCCTTTAGACACAGTAAAAGTGAAAATGCAAACATTTCCACATCTTTACAAAGGAATGTATCACTGTTTAAAGCAAACACTCAGAAATGATGGCGTAATTCGTGGATTATATGCAGGAACAACTCCTGCTATAATGGCTAATGTAGCTGAAAACTCAGTCCTTTTTGCAGCATATGGGTACTGTCAAAAATTTGTATGCCATCTAACAGGCACTGAGGTATGAGTAGAGATAGAGTTTTTTATGAAATAAAAATGAATTGTAAGAAATTATGCTTTTATTTTTTTTTTAGAGTGTGGATAAATTGACAATGCTAGGCAATGCATCAGCAGGTTTCCTGGCTTCATTTTTTTCCTCTTTTACACTATGTCCCACAGAATTAATTAAGTGTCAACTGCAAGCGAAGAGAGAAATCAATGTGCAAGGCTCACAAACAGCTGTATGATGACTCTTCTTTGGGTATTTCATTAAATATATTTCATGGCTTACTTTATATTAATATTTAATATGCTTATGCTTGTATATCATTTTGAATGCTTTGTTTGCATGAAAAATCACTATACTGTTATAAAACATCATCATATTATCAACTTATTGCATCATTAAAAAATTTTTTTTTTATGAAACCTGTGACATCTATTGTTTTGCCAAGAGCCCTACTTTATTATAACCTTTTTGTAGATTAGATAAAATGCTACAAGTCTTATTTAAGCTTTTATAATATAAAAAAATAATTATTTAATATGGTCATCTCAACTACTGACAAATGTTTTAATAATCCTGTTGATTCGATTAAGAAATATGTATATATTACATTTTAGTTTGTTTTGCATTGTACGTGATAATTATTTTTCGTTTTTTTTTTTATATTTTTATAGTAAACTAGCTAGCTAACTTTGGTTACTGTAATAAAACAAAAGTCCTGTGAAGCTGTAATTTTGTGTATTAAAGCACTTACAGGCACTGCTTCTTTCCATATATTCTTATTTTCACATGGCTATATAAATTATAAAAATCACTTATATGCAACTTTTTTATATAACAGAAAAACATTGGAGACTGCACTGCAAAATTTTCTTATGTTCATCTGAATTTTGTTTTCCAAATTGTCAAATGAAAAATGTTATTATGGTAGAATTATTTACCCATGGGCATGCTGTCTTCAATGTGCTAAAAAATATATATCTTCGCCCTGATCTCTATCTATCATTGGGTTCTACTACCTAATGGTCAATAACTTATATAGTGCGGTAGATGCCAATTAATTATATGGCTAATTAACCACAAAAAAGTAATTAAGTTATTTTAATAACAAACATGCATATTTTTTATCTTATTATTACATAATACCTTAACAACATTTAGGTAAAAGTAACACCACTACAGTTGACACAGCAGATATTTAAAGAATATGGAATTCAAGGGCTTTTTAGAGGTCTAGTGCCCACTATCATGAGAGAGATGCCAGGGTATTTCTTCTTCTTTGGTGGATATGAAGGTAAATGGTAACAAATTTCTGTTTCTTCGTATATATATATATATATATATATATATATATATATACATTATTTTATTATATATATATATATATATATATATAAAATGTAAATTGAGGCCAGTTGTGGCGCAGTGGCACAAAGTGTGACTATAAAACCGACTGGTTGTGGGTTCGATCCCCATTCGAAGAGATGAAATATTTACTTAAATTTATATTTCCATTTCTTCGCTCTGGTGTCGAGGCAAAGCGCGGCGTTGAGTTCTGCCACTCAACACGCAATGCCTCGGCAGAAAGTGGGGAACGGAGTGTCTTAACACTAGGTTCCCTCTGCCTACCCTGCTGTGTGCGGGATACAGCGTGAAGCTAATTTAAAATTTTTAATTTTAATTTTAAATGTAAATAATTCCCCAGAATGGATACCGAACCCGCAACCATTGTCTGCCTGTGCCCCTTGCACAACGAAGGACCAATAAAATAATGTATTTGTTTACAGTATATTGACTGTAAAACAATGATTATCGGATCATTTCACACTTGGTGGAATTACATATTGAAAGAAAATGGGATTCCCGTTTTGGTATGAACAAGTGCGGCGTAGAGTTTCTCAATTTACGCGCAGTGTTTCGAATTGAGGCGGAAATTTGAGAATAATGTTTTTCTAGCCGCCATGATACTAGAAGCTGATTTTGGTTTTTTGTATTATTTTAGGCACAAGGGAATTATTGGCGAACCCTGGCCAGTCAAAAGATGACATAGGATTTTTTAAAACAATGGTAGCAGGCGCAGTCGGTGGATTAGTTTTATGGACAATTATATTTCCATCTGATGTCATTAAATCTCGTGTACAAATATCAAATAAAAGCCAAAAATTTTTAACAGTTGGTATGGAAATTATCAGAAAGGAAGGTGGGTATATACAATAAATTATTACAACATGAATAAATTGTAACAAGCATATAAGAATTTTGACGTAGCTCAATAAAAACGTATAGCTTAGTTGGTCAGAGCGCTTGCTTTCGGTTTCAAAAGAGACGCGGATTCAAATACCGCTACTTTCAAATTTTTGTACGTTTTCTTAAAAAGCACTTTTTATAGTTTAGTAAGGGCTTTTCTTTATCTAAATGACTTGGAGATAAGCTAATTAAATGTGATGTTTGTGCATTTTCTATTATCTTTTAGATATTTTTTTATTAGAGGAGGATCTGTTGACGCCTAAAATTCGTATTTCCTTAGCAATTTGTATATTAATATACGCAATAGTGTATTTATTTGTGGAACACACAATCCAATGCATTGCATATTTAAAAAAATAAATAACTTTGTCCACTTATTATCTACATAAACTTTATCTATGCTAAATTTTATATTTCTACGACCGTGTATGTTTAGGATAACTTAAATAAATTATTCAAGAAATACATAATTTTTTACAGGTGTTTTGGCTCTCTACAACGGGCTCAAGCCGACATTAGTACGCACCATACCAGCGACCGCAGCTCTCTTTGTCGTATATGAATATTCCAAGAAATTTATGCATCAATCTTTTGGTGATTAATTGTTGTTAGAGATATAATTTATATACTTATTGATTAAACATTCTTTTGTTGTTAATAAAACATTATTTTCAATCAACGCCCACATTTCCTTATAAGAGCAAATAAGATAACATTCCAGTACGAAATCAAGGTTATAAGTATTGATAAATATCGAATCCCAGATAATTTGTAAGTGTATAAAATGTTCTTGACTCAATAATATGTAGTCTCTATGTTATCTTAATATAATTAACGTAATCTTGACATGTAAATACGCACTATTTGTATATTAATACATATTATTTTTTAATAATTTTAGATATAGTAGATATAACAACACAAATAAGTTGTAACAAACTTATAAAAATATCGACGTAGCTTGAAGAGAACGTATTGCTTAGTGGTCAGAGCGCCTGGTCGGTTTCCAGGAGGCGCAGGTTCGAGTCCCGCTGCGTTCAAATTTTTATACGTTTTCTAAATAAGCATTTTTCTTTCCTAAGTGTGGACTTTAAAAAATTAACACTTATGTAATTTGTGTAATTACTTATTATACTATATTGAATTGTTTATTATATCTACTATATTGTTAACAAAGGTTAACAATATAGTAGATATAATAAACAATTCAATAGATTCACGTCAATGATAAGCATTTTCTTATAACACGAATGTTAGAGTCGTGGTCGTAAAATCGGGTTGGAAAGTGGAAAACTAAATGTCATTACTAAGCTATATAGTTAAACTATGTAAATATTGTAATAAATTCACGGCATATACAACGTATACCTAGTGTAATAGATATACCTAATATGAAGTTAAACCTGAATTTTTTAATTTTACTGATATTCAAGTAGGTAAATGAACTCAACAATATACTTACTTACATACTAATTACCATTTCCAAGTAAATTTCAATTTTTGAAGTTTATAATTGCAATTTTATGCTTATATCTAATTAGTAATTTACTATCATATATGTACTTACTATCTTACATTGTTATTGGTTTGTATATATTTATATTATTAGATGCCGATAAAGTAGAAATTCTTCTCTTCTAACAGCGGAAATGTATCTGTCGATCGTAGGTTCAGATTGATTTCCGACACACGTATCCATTATAATTAAACGGCAGTTGTAAACTAACAGGACACGTCCCAAACTTATGAAAAAAATCGCGACAATATGAAGAATAAATACTATACTAATAGTTATTTTTCTGTACTAGGTAGATATACTCGTACATTCGTAAACTGGTGACTTGGTAAAAAGATAATTTGACTTATATTTATAGACAGTTTTAAAACAGTTCTTCTTCTGTATTCTGCATTAGTGAAAAAAAATTCTCTGACATTTGTTTTTCTTAGTGTCAGTGCTACGAAATCTTATACTTATAAAAAATATATATTTACCAAATAAACAATTTGACAAATACGATTTTATCGCTAAATGCAAGCTGATAATTATCCGATTCAAAATATATTATATTATAGGAGGAAGTCTTCTAACAACAGAAATGGAATTTATATTGATGCTTACGTAAATGGAAGAAGAGAGGACACAACTCAAGACTTAGAGTCTCCAAGACATGAAAGAAATACAGTAGATTCTGCATGCTGTAGTTGCGATGTAGATACAGATAGTGATATAGCAAATATTCTCCATAAAAAATGTCCTGTTATTGCCTTAGCGCAACAACAACTTCTAAAACTTTTAAACGATACAGACCAATTAGTCAATGATAATGGTAGATGCCCTAGGTAAATATAACTTTATGTTATAACTTATACAAACTTCATTTACATGACTTCAAGATCATTACCACGACAATTCCATTTACCAACCGTTCTCATCAAAATCTAGTTAAGTATCGAAAATGAAAGTAGGCACAAATTACCCTATTATTATTTCAATAAATATGAATTTATTTTATTCTTCGTTGTAATATTCGAATCCATCATCTTAACCAATCGCATATTACAACCGTGGTAAGATAATTATGTATTTTTCGATATTTCCCAAAAAAAGTAAGATTTCTTATTTTCAGATTGGTGTATGATATTTTCAATTGTTGTAAAAACTGTCTCTTGGATCCCAATAAATGTATTTATATTTTTTTGATTTTAATAGTGTTAGCCTGGTTTTTTGGCTTCGTGTTTGGTGCATCTACGTGTGGAAGTTATCAGCGAAAATTTTATAGTCCTTTATTAAATTGCATTGATAATATGCTTATATTAGATACATTTATGTCATCTGAGGACTCTTATCGAGCTATTGTGTAATTTAATGCTGGAAATGGTTTATATTTTTATTTTTATAATTGGGAGCAAATGTTATAAAATTATGTATAATAATTTTAATGTAGCGGAATTTGAACCCGCACCTCTTCGAAACCGCCCAAGCTTCAAATCCCACTAGTTTAAAATTTAATACATAATTTTCTAAAAAGTATTTACTTTTCATAAGTGTGGAATAACACTTTAAAATTGTTAAAATATGTAATTACATATTTATATTATTAATTTAAGTCTTTACAAAAATGAAAATGTAATTTATATTATATATTAATTATTATACTAATACAAATATTTATACAAAATATTTTAAATTTATGACATTTATTTTACTAAAACAAAAAAAAATAGGCCAGTTGTGGGTTCGATCCCTGCTTGAGGATATGAGATATTTATTTAAATCTATATTTCCATTTTTCGCTCTGGTGTCGAGGCAAAGTGCGGCGTTGAGTTCCGCCATTCAACACGCAACGCCTTTAGAATTCGGCGGAAATTGGGAATAGAGTGTGTTAACACTAGGTTCTCTCTGCCAACCCTGTTGTGTGCGAGATACAGCATGAAGCTGGAAAAAAATATTTATAGACTTTGTAAGAAGTATACCTTAATAGAATTTAATTATAACCCTATCCTAATTCCTATGAATATATAATGGCAAGAAACATGCCTTACACTAAGTCTAGAATCTAAATAAGAATGTAAGATTAAAAATTAAACTACAAAGGCATAAGCTGCTAGCATGTATGTCTTGCACCCAATTAATATATTTATTTATTCAATATGTGATGATTGGCAGAACTAAACTACTACTTAGGATTATTACCGGAATAGAGAAGTGCAAATAATTAGTCCGACCCGAGTGGAAATCACACTTGCGACCATTGAATTTTCAAATGTAAAGATCTAAAAAAATTATTTATTATTGATAATACATTTTAGAAAATATGCTTTTAGAGAAAATATATTGATTTTGAATGAAACATTTAATAATGCAATCATTAGACTGAACAACAAATTGAGATTGAGATATTTTCTATGACATATGAGACTATGCTGCATCCAGTTAAAACTAAAAAAAAATAATAAAAAAGAAATAATATACACTCTTCAATTGTATGAGTTTAATTATGTTTAGTCTAGTGTACAGAACAACATTGACATCAGAAAAAGGTAATCAGCAGTCAAATTTCGTATTCCATGTGGGTTAATTCATCTAAAAATTATTTAGATATGATAGAACATGTAATTTATTATGCAAATCTTAAATAACTAATAAAAGTTATTCTTTTAAAGTAATGTTCCAAATTATAATACTTTTGGATAGATAATATGTTACTATAAGAAGCAGAAGTTGCCACTAGTTAAATTTAGATTTTAAACTGTAATGATTAATAAATACTTTATTTCTCTTCACACCATTCATTTTCTTTTCGGACTTGTTCTTCCTCTGATGCTGTAAAATCATTTTTAATGTTAAAGGTTTTACGAATTTCATCTGGTGTTTTACCCTTTATCATATTTGCGACTGTCTTGCATGTAACATCTAAAAGACCTTTAATATCTAAATAATTGGCTGCTAAAATTAATTCAAAGAGAGTTCCCTGATCAACTTTTAAGAAATCTGCATCCCAAGATGAGATATCATCGGTGCGTTTCTCTTTGTTTTCATCATCTTCTGGGATTGGAGGATCATCCTTATGATAAGTGGCCCACTGTATAACCTTTTTAAGAATAGCTGAATTGACATTGGGCAGTGGGACTACTTCCTCCTCGTCATCGTCCATGCCCAAGTCTTCTAACATTGTTTTGATTGTAACTGAACATTTAGCTATTTCTACATCGACATCAAATATTTCATTGTCGGATGATTGTATTCTGATATTCGGCATCTGTAAACATTATGAATAAAAGATATATTATTATTGTTTTATTAGAGACGCCATCTTTTTATAAAAATAGTTCCCCTAACTAGCTCACCTTTGCAGGGTACAAATGCGGTATTCAAAGTAATGACTGACAACTAACTAATATATGTATTGAGCTAATTATATTACTATCTACTAATGCAATATATAAAAGGACAAGACCTCAAACACTAAAGTAGTTAAAGATATTCAATACACGAACTATATTGTTTTAGAAAATTGACCGAGATTTAAGATTAGTGATTTTATTACAGGCATAGAAAGAATCAGCCATAGACAAGTAATATATTTTTACGCCACAGATTAACAAGAATCATTTAAAGATGCATGCGAGAAACCATTGTACGGTTGTTAATTGTTAGTTTAATAATTGTCATTCTCAACCAAAAAATATGTCCTTGTTAAATTTTGTGTGTAAAGCAAAATTAAGTTTGGATATTATAATGCACGTATATTGAAGTGGCATCTATAAACAACTCACTATTCAATAAAATAACCATCTATTCTTTTAAAAAAATTGTATTCGCTAAAAAAAGGTGGTTATAGACAATGGCAATTACTGAGAATAATGATTAGCATGTAGAAAATGTAGCTATGTACACCAACATGGTATTCATCATCCATCATCATCATACATCCTTAGCGGGGTAGTCAGAGAGAATGCTACAGTCTCTGCATACTTCTTTCCTTCTATCTACTTCTCCATACATTGGCAGTTCTCGTAAAATTGTTATTTTTAAAATTATTTCAGTTTTTTGTCTTTTTACTAAAAACATATGAAATTACTGTTAATACTCTACTAAGAAATAAAGATTATTTATTATATGGTTCATAAAAATTTGGAGGAACAAGATGTATGGAGTTAATATCTATTGAATCATGAATGTCATGCCGGCTCTCTTCAGCAAAACTGACTTCCAAACCGGAGGTACCTTTTCCTTCGTATGTGCATTCGATGATTCAAAAGTACTTACAAGAGTCTATATGAATGTAGAATATTATAAATTTAAATGTCAAGAAAGAGATCTCACGTTATATATTATTTTGAGGATTATTAGTTAAGACAGTCTAACGATCGGACGGTCTAATATGTAGTTAAACAGTGTGTTAAGACGGTGTAGTGTAACTAAGACGGAGGGAAAAGGGTCTGGTAATAATAAATATATAGTTTTTTTACATAATTCTTAAAAACATATTTAAATACGAGCGTTTCTACTTTAACGTAGGTGAGCGTGGACCAACCTGAAGGGGTTGATATACAAGAGCATCATCATAATATTTACTGTTCATACATCTACATGCTTAAAGAATTCATTCAATATTCATTACATTTTAAAACATATATCATTCAATATATAAATGTAATATATTGGTAGCCTATTTTTTTATATGAGAGATAGAGCCAATTATGAGCTTAGAAGGTGATCTCAAGCTAGCAACACAGCACAACTTATTGGATTATTGATTTAAATTCCCTGATTCTCTATAGAATTTTATGTGCATACGTTGTAGTAGTGTTGTATCTTAAGCGCTTTACCCAAGACCTTGCATATTAAATATTAACATTATCTCGTACAATCATACATTTTACGTTCAATTAACCTTTTCACTTATTTGTTAATAGTTAGTTATTTCATCATCTTTGCAAATTAAATTATAATGTAAATTTATTTCAAGTTTAATTTTGCAACTTTCAATAATATTTAAATAAAAATTCTGTTATCCGCACACACCGAAGTACTTTGAGTAAGAATCTAGTAATAAGACACTCACGTTTTTTACGTTTTTCGAATGAGCAGTATGCTATTGGCCCTATTGGCTTTACAGCGTCACCGGGCTTTGGGAAGCCGAGCTAAAAGAGCTTCGCTCGGTCCGAGCTAGGCCTACTGGGACTCTTGATGCCATTTTGGATTTTTAGTTACGGGCTCCTCTCCTCACGCCGAGGTGCGATTGGGCCACTGAAAAACTGGGACCTCGTTTCCACCGGCGGGGACGATGTGTGTAGCGTGTGTGAACTCAACGCCGCGCTTTACCACACACCACACTCAGTCGTAGTACCCACAATCAGTCGATTTTACATTCACATTTCGTATTATATATATATATATATATATATAGTTCACACACGCTACACACATCGTCCCCGCCGGTGGAAACGAGGTCCCAGTTTTTCAGTGGCCCAATCGCACCTCGGCGTGAGGAGAGGAGCCCGTAACTAAAAATCCAAAATGGCATCAAGAGTCCCAGTAGGCCTAGCTCGGACCGAGCGAAGCTCTTTTAGCTCGGCTTCCCAAAGCCCGGTGACGCTGTAAAGCCAATAGGGCCAATAGCATACTGCTCATTCGAAAAACGTAAAAAACGTGAGTGTCTTATTACTAGATTCTTACTCAAAGTACTTCGGTGTGTGCGGATAACAGAATTTTTATTTAAATATTATTGAAAGTTGCAAAATTAAACTTGAAATAAATTTACATTATAATTTAATTTGCAAAGATGATGAAATAACTAACTATTAACAAATAAGTGAAAAGGTTAATTGAACGTAAAATGTATATATATATATATATAATACGAAATGTGAATGTAAAATCGACTGATTGTGGGTTAAATCCCTACTGAAGGATATGAAATTTTTATTAAAGTGTATATTTACTTTTTTATATATATTTTTAAGATATTGAACAAAAAAATCAAAAACTTGAGGAATTAATATAGTCTGCTGTAGACAACACTAGTGACAGTAATATATGTAAAATAACTAATAAGTGACATATCACATAAAGAACAGAGGAGGACGTAGTGTCGTGCTTAAACTTTGTGTTTATGTCGGGTTAGCTATCACTGTACAAAAAGTACCGGTCATAAGTGAAATTTAATAAAAGCATATTGTTAAGCTTTATTGGAATATATAATACATTACAAAAGATATGGCTCCTGGAGATAGGACATCAGAAACATCGCAGCTTGTATCTCCAAATACTAATTCAAAACCAAGTTATTTAAATCTTCTAAGTAACATATGTGCGCTTATCTTTACTGGAGTTATCATTTATTGTAGCTTTAAAGATGGCGTATCTTTATTTGCATTTCATCCAACTTTTATGTCTATAGGTGTAAGTATCTATACATTCTAGTAATTTAGATAAAATCGTTGTCCTTTTTAGTTAACTCGTGGTACTATAAACTATGTATTCTATACTTGTTATAATTTTAGTTATTACGTAATTATTTTAGATATGACATTTATGATATCTTTTTCGTTTCTAGTGGCTGTTATTTATGACATCTGCTGTGAATGCTGTTACTCCTGGAGACTTAGCCACAGAGTGGATGCCTATTCGTCTAAGAAGTGCTCGTCACTGGGTTATACAATTAATTGCAATTACATTTATTTTAATTGGATTTTTCTGTATCCTTTCTAATAAGATTATACATGACAAGGAACATTTTACTACCTTACACGGAAAATTTGGATTAACAGCTTTGATATTTATGGCTAGCGCTAGTCTAGGAGGATTGTGTGCACTTTGTAGCCTAAAACTAAAGGACTATCTTGCACCAATTTTTACTAAGCTCATCCATGCATCTTTTGGTCTTTTAACATTTTGTATTGGAGTAATAACAATAATACTGGGCACTTTTTCCGCATGGTGGAGTTTTGGAGAGATATTAAGATATACATGTCTTATCTTGGTTCTAACAATCATGATATTGACTGTTTTACGCCCTACTCTCAAAGTTTATTTTCGGTTAAAAGAAAGACTTGGATGTTCTAATAACTAAATAGATTTATTAATGCTGTAATAATTACGAAAAATGTTTATGTCATATTCAGTTATCAAAATATAAAAAACTATATCTAACATGTAGAGCAGAAGTCAAAACATTATATTATTCTATTTAATGGAAATGATTAATATATTTATAGTATCATGGTATCATATCAAAAGTACTAAAATGTGAAACTTGGTGTATATTTTTGATGGCCAAATAACTTTAATAAAGTTAGTAATTATTAAATGATAAAGTGAAATATATAAAGTAATTAAAAAGTGTGCCAAAGATTTTATAATAACATATAATATTTAAAATATATTTATTACACAGATTTAATCAAAACTATATTTACTTCCAAGTTTAGGCTGTATGTTAGAACATATTGACAAAATGGAAATAGTGATTTGATATTCATGATAATTTTTTAATTGTATTGTTTACTTTGTGTCAATCTAATATATTAATCTTCCAAGTCTTAAGATTTTGATAAAGTTTTTAAACTTTTAATTTTGTTATATAGAGATTTATACAATGTGGATTATGTATACTACAAAATGTATTTTAAATAAGTTGATATGTGGAGATAATAATATAAATATTAGAGAAATCATAAATGTCTATCCTTGCACATAAATTAGTTTGTCTATAATAAATCTTAAAATTATCTTCCAAAGAATTTAGATTTTAATGAAACTAACTGCTTTTTGATAAATGTTGCTGTAGACTTATTGTACTTATAAAATTGTATATTTAACGTGAAATTGCTATTCATATAATAATAGTGTAGCTATTTGAAATTAAATGTTATTTGTTTTTTTTTATTTGCGTTTAATCTGTTGGTGCTTTTTACAACTGTTTATTGTTCTAAGTAACTGATCTTCTTTTAAGTTTTTTTTGCTTAATATTTAAGAAACAGGGTATTTTTTTATTTTTATATGTATGTTGTTTTTTTTTTAGAAATATTTACTATTTTCTATAAAATTGTCTTATCAATCAAAAAGTTACTATGGAGTGACTAAACATAAAAAAATGTAATAAGGTCACAAATAGACCTAACTTGGAATATCATATTAGTAATATATTTATGCTTGTTAAATAAAATTATACATTCCTATATTTTGAGGCTAATATTTTTGTAATAAATGTAATTAGTGAATGTTCTCCTCCATTTACGTGAATATATAAAATATATGCATAATATGAAAGTGAAGAAATATAGTTTTTTTAATCCTTTATCAAAGTTCAGAAAAGAAACAAAAAAAAAATATGACGATGAATTTAGCAGATGTAACCTAACCGCCTAATTTTCGAGACATCCAGTGTTTGTCTTTGTCTTGTTACCAGAGCAAGGAAATAGAAAATAATTCTTTCCTTCGAGTGGAAGTCGATCCCACCACCGTCAAGCCGGCAGTCAGACGCTTTGACGTTCTCTATTATATACGAAATGCATTTTAAACCAGTCCTGTGATTGAATTTTAGTCTAAAACTTGTAAAAGACATTACATGTACTTTTAAATTAGCTGTTAATAAATAAGTCATATACAGTTGTAACTAAGTTCATGTATGCGTTCTCACGTGGAGCATTCTCTGAGCATCTGAAAAAGAATAGCTTTAATAATGTCTAGTACAGCACGGTGAATTAATCGTGGCCTCCTTATTGAAGCTAAGTTCCTGAACTTATGCACATTGCCCACTGGGAAAAAAAATATATTAAAAAGTAAGAAAAATCTAATCTACCCAGTCTACAGGTTACTTCAGGACGGCCATTAATACTTTATTATACTGTAAAGCATCGTCTTCAGGGTTTCTAACCGATACGAAATTCATCAGTGTTTAAAGATTTTGTCAGTTATATCGCATACCGGTAACGAGTAACCGCGACCAAAATAAATAAAGCTCTCTCGATAGATACTATTTTATCTAAAAATAAAGATACAAGTAAAGGACTCCTACGATGCTGCTCTGCTTTGTGACGCACGCCTTCCTAAGTTGCCAAGTGGTACATTAGCTGGTGGTTTATATAATATTCTTTTAATATAGAAAATACTTTCATGATAATAATAATTTAGGATTTTTATGTTTGAGGTTTATTTTGTTTCGAAAGGTTATTTTAGAAATTATCATAATAAATACATAAAGCATATATAGGGTAATGACACCAGCAATCGACGCCGTAAGAAAGTAGCTTACTTTTATTATAGTCCAGGGTGATCCCGGAGGTAGCTTACTAAATTGCAACACGTTTTACAACGCTTAACCAAGTTTACAAGGACATGTAAGTATGTGATAACGCCTGTGCCTTAATTAACAAATATGCCGAGAACTACTAAAAGACTACGTTACATGTAGATATTTATATACATTGATGATATTTTTACAATTTTACCCACGAACAGACAGGATTGGCGACATCCTAAGAAAAGTCTAACAAGAACGTCAACTAATTCTTAAAACTAGTGATAATCCTTAACTGTGAATTAACGTACATTGTTCAAAAAAGGAGCATCGGTGTTGGGGGAAGAAACAAAACAAGTCAGCTGGATTCATATCCAACTGACTTCGATACATGTACTTATATAATGTATAATGTGTATGTATGCATGTAAAGAGCAGATATACCCAAACATAACATCAGGTCTTATAAGTCGCAGATCCTCGCTAGGAAGAACAGAGTTATGCCAAGAATGATATATAAGGTTAACAACATATAAAGGATTTTTTTTACTCGAAAGGAAAAGACTTCGGTGGTCTTTAGTGAATAAAATATTGATGATATAGGAGAAAGGTCACGAAAAGACATGAGCATGGCATGTATAAAGAGATTGACGAGTGGTGACCGTGGACAAATGCAGAGTTCTCTCTGCTAAGTATAAAGCGAGATGTTAAAAATACAAAGAATGAAAAAGAAAACAAAATCACTTTAGAATAGTTTTTCATTTCAGCGAATGTACTGTACCATGTAAATATATAAGTATTTAAAACCATTTTATAGCGTCTGATGAGATATTAGTAGACTACTAATATAATTACAGTCCAATTATAATCAATTAAAATATTATATTAATTAGTGTAGTTTAGTAAAAATTTTATAGCTTTTGCGCAACTTATGGCGTCTTTAAGAGTATTTTTTATAAAATTGTATTGTATATGTTAACAAGCCCTACTACATACAAAAATGCTATTGCACGAAGTTTAAATTTTTCTAATACTTATATTAGTAGCTTCTATATAAAAACATCGATATTTTAAATCGAAAATAATCGTATGCTTAGCATCGTCTTTGACGTCGACGAAAATCGTATGTTAAACTTAGTGTGTCCCTAGTTGACACTTGACAGTTTATCACTTGTCTCTTTTTGACGTAGGTCTTAATATGAGATAAACTATACATATGTCCATCTGAGCAGGTTGTGACTTGTCTCGTTAAGCACTGTTCAAGTTGTTGCGGCTAGCATAGAACTTTTATTTAACTTATAAAGTTTACGTTTAGTTATTGTTTTGAGATGTGCGAGTTCGTACGTGACTCTCTCGACTCTGTCTCCTATTCTCAATGTAGTTATATTTTTTATAGTAGACAATATTTTGCTATTATTTTTAAACAGACTGAGTAAATAATATAGTGTGAGTTACTTAAATAAATTGTGTGAAAACTTTACGGCGTATATGTAATTTGATGTAAAATAAAAATAAGTAAAGTTTTCTTTGCTTTTTTTGAAACTTTTATTGATTAGTGAATTTTAAGTGAATAGTTCAATTTTAAAGTGTAGTGTAGTGCATATATTAGCTGATATGGCAAGGTAAGCAAATATTTTATTAAATAAATTTAGTATAAATTCACTAAGATCATTTCCTAAAATAACTGTGAATTACGTTCATAATTTTTTTCTGTAGGTATGTTTCTACACTCCAATGATTGTTTATCATTCTTAATTTCCAGAAATAAATGTAAAATAAGAATAGGCTATTTTGCTTACAATAATAAAAACCATGTTAAAAGGTAATTTAAAAAACATACATTAAATTATAGTACAAAATTTTAGTACTTGATAATGATATCCATCAGGGACATAGGGTACATCATTGCTTTTGAGTATGAGTTGTAGTATCAAGATCCAGTATTTTTTTTAGCTTTATAGAGATAGAGAGCAGATAGAGAAAACTTACAGAATTGACTAATTTGAGGCTAGTTGTGGCGGAAGGGCACAAAGTGTGACTGCAAAATCGACTAGTTGTGGGTTCAGTCCCCACTCGAGGAGATATATTTATTTAAATTTATATTTCCATTTCTTTGCTCTGGTGTTGAGTCAAAGTGCGGCGTTGGGTTCTGCCACTCAACACGCAATGCCTCCAGAATTGAGCAGAATTGGCAGTGTATTAACACTAGGTTCCCTCTGCCTACCCTGCTGTGTGCGGGATGCAGCGTGAAGCTGATTTTTTTAAGACCACAAAAAACTGTCTGTCTACATGTCTTGTTATTGTATGTTACTGAAACCATTCTACATTGAAGGAATTTTTGATTAGAAACAATCCAGTTTCTATACAGACATAATTTTTTTTTTAAACAAGTTGCATATTGCATTTTTATAATGTATTTTGATTATAGAATTTAATTTTATATTAAATAATAGAACAGTTCCTCTAAAAATTGGCAGAAATCATTTAAATGTGTATTATTTATTTATTACTTGTTACATATTTATTTGGTGATGATGTTTTGCTTGGATAAATGACAAACTATGTTATTGCAAAACCACTTATTTGTATGTTCGTAATTTCGGCTTAAGAGTAGACAATCTCTACCATTATAAACTTTAAAACTTTGATATTTACATTTACATATAAACAGCTTAAAAATGCGTTGTTTGGTCATGCAATTAAAAATATTTAAATATTTATTGATTCTTCGAGTGCATTCTCTGCGACATTGGAGTCTTGAGTGTTCAAGCTCAACACATTGGTTTCCCTTGTGACTAGAGCAAGACAATGATAATAACCTGTTTTCCCAATTAAGGATCAAACAAAAACAGAATCAATTGCTGTTCTGTGCGATGGTCTTCAACATCTTGTTGTTTTTTGTTTTTACTTGTAGTTTTTTTTTACCAATTGTGAACTGTTTGTCCAACATTCTTTTAAATGTAATTATTATTTATAGATTTTTTGGTACCTTTTCTTGGGAGAGTATTTTATTTTCTAAACTTACCTTACTTTTCTTATGTACTGTATGTTCCATAATAATAATAATAATCCAAATTCAAAACAATATTTGTTTAATGTCCAATAAAATAGTTAAAGCGTGAGGGCAGTCGTAGCGCAGGCTAAACAAGGCAGGTTGTGGGTTCGAGGAAATTAAATATTTAATATATTATTTCTTCATTCTGGTGTCACGCATTGCCGCTAGAATTCGGCGGTCTTAATACTAGGCTCCATCTAGGATTCAGCATAAAGCTAAAAAATTGCGTTTTTATTTTTAAATTGCGTTTTTATTTTTAAATTATCACATCTACACATCACAATGATAATAATCATTATTTATATTTTTCGTTGCTATTAGTTGTAGTTTTGTAACTTTAATGTTTAGATCTGTATTCTTTTTAAAAGTACAAATTGTTAAAATATGATACCAATAGTCCATCATAAATTTAACCAACCAACATGGTAACACTTCCAGCTAATAGAAGTCAACATATGCACATGTTACTACATAACTGTTCCCAGTATTATTAGTCCATTAAATTATTTATTGGCACTTCTTATCAGCAGAACTGCCTTCTTCCAAACAAATTGTTCCATATCATGTTTTAGAAGTAATTGCATATAAATGCCAATTTACCTATGCAATTACTAAATACCTATTTAAATAAATAATATTTATAATTAAAATTGAATATAGACTCGATTTGGATACTTATTCTTCATTTATTAAACATGCCAAAATTCACATAGAGCATTAAAGAGCATTAAGGACATTATACATATTTTGCCCTCTGTCCCCTAACATAAATAATATTTAACGGCTCTTTTATTATCTTTTAAACTGGAAATATACAAAATATTATTAGAAGTATTGGGTATAAATAGGAGAATACATATATCAGAATTTCTCAGAAAGAATGATATTTTACAAAAACTATGTCAATCATGTTAAATATAATATAAGCGACATTTACATGTTGCTTAGTGAAGCAACAACAATTTTTTAACTAGTGTAGTTAAAAAAATCCAGGTCTTATGGAAGAAGCTCCTACCTCCTAACACTACCAAACTCATACGATACGACGCAGGTAGGGACGATGTTATCAGTGGATCATAGTTTCAATTCGGCCTTCTGCAAAATCTACATGTTGGTCAAATGGGTGGCTTCATTGAAATTTCGTAAAGCTAACAGTGCTATGGGCTTATGTACAGAAGTATTTCAGTAGGTGTTAATTGAGTGCTAATAGGTCCTTGAGTATCGAATAAAAAATAGTTTTAGTAAAATGTATCTGTCTTAAATATTGTATCAATTTCTAAAAATAATCCTAAAAAATTATATGCAGTTCTATAGAAATAATGAAAATCTTGCTATTGTTTTCACTCTTAAATAAAATCATATAAGATAATTATTTACTGCTAAATAACACAACAAAAAACAGATATATAAAAAAACATACATTTAAATATGCTTGCTAACGTACATTTAGTTTTAATTGTCTTAAATAATCGTCATATAATCTAAAATTGCGTCATGCGAAGAAATGAGCCCTTCTTTAAACCGGACTAAAAATGGTGAGCTTTTGTTTTTTTTTTACTCAGCATAGTTTGTGATACCCAGCGCTTGGTACTGGCTATCGGGTTATTCGATGAGTCACTTTTCTTCTGTCGCACTCGGCAAGCTTAAACTGCAATATCGCAAGCTTTGCATCTCTTTCTTCCCGTTATTATAATATAAAAAGTAATGATAATAGCTCATCTATAGATTTATCTGGAAACAATTATGTGAACCGTATATATGTATATTATATACATATATTATATAATATACATATATACATTTATTATTTAATTCTAATTTTATTATTGTGAATCTGTGAAGGAATAGAGACGTAATAAAAAACTTTTCAATATTTGCCTCCCACAACGTTCACACGTTCGTAATATGTAGTTGATATTTGAAGGTCATTACTTGTATTCTGCTTAATTTTTGATGAGTAATTCACTTTGGTAGGTATCTATCGGTTGTTTACGGTTAGGTTATTTTATACGTTCGATAAAACTTTGTTAGTCGCGCGACCGCTTTGTCTTATCAACATTTTAACAACATTATTATCTTAAAAATATTTTATTAACTAATGTATGTACCTGTCTATTCCTGTTTTGACACAAAGTAAAGAAAAATCGTCGTGTATACTTATTTATTTTAAAATTTAAATGTCCAATATCAGTAATATAACCGAATGTTTTATTGACGACGACAAATTTATAACTTAAATGAAACTTTTTAATAAATTATTAGGTTTTATCCTGTTAATACGTGATCCAACGTTTAAGATTTTTTTTATTGTTTACCAGTTACTACAGTGTTTTTCAGAGCAGGTAGCAGAAGACAATCCCTTGACAAGTTTTGACATGTTTTATACTGTACCAAAGAATAGATATAGAATGCGATTGAAAAGAACTAAATTGTTTTTTTTAAAGATATTATGCATTGTACTTAATTAATTTGTTATCTTCATCCTTTAAAGATTCCGCTGTTCAAAAGCATTAAATTCCATTCCACTCATGAAAAATAATATTTCATAAAATTTTGTAATAAATCAATAACGCACAGAAAACCATTATCATAGCTTAGGTACATTACAGTTCATTATTTGAGATATTAATACAGGTTTTATTTTAATATATATTTTAGGCTTCATGCTGTATTCCCAGTGTAGCAGGATAATCAAAGTGGAGAGCGGAGTGTATTAACACAAGGGGTGCTTAGTGTTAATACTTTAAATTGAATTTTGGAGGCGTTGCGTGTTGGGAACTAAACGCCACGCGTGCCTCGACACCAGAGCGAAAAAATGAAAATACTAAATATTTAATTGCATCGAGTGGGACTCGAACCCACAAGCTGTCTGACTCACAGTCACACGCTTGTTTCCGTGCGCCACGACTGGCCTTTAAAAACGTTTACTTATAAATTTAACAATTCCTCTGACCCATCTTATAAATGATCTTACTAAAAAAAATTAAAATTAAATTAGCTTCACGCTATATCCCGCACACAGCAGGGTAGGCAGAGGGAACCTAGTGTAAGACACTCCGTTCCCCACTTTCTGCCGAATTTTGGAGGCATTGCGTGTTGAGTGGCAGAGCTCAATGCCGCGCTTTGCCTCGACATCAGAGCGAAGAAATGGAAATATAAATTTAAGTAAATATTCCATCTCTTCGAGTGGGGATCGAACCCACAACCAGTCGGTTTTACAGTCACACTTCGTGCCACTGCGCCACGATTGATCTTACTATTATAACCAAAACACTATTGACCACTAGTCACCATCCGTTTTAGTGCAAATCTCATAAAGGGCACGTGTGGATTTATAAATTTAAATAGTTCAGTGAATAAGCTCGATCAGTGATACAAGACTGCTCCTCGGATACGTGCACTGACGCATATGTCCCTCTCTTTCTCTTACAAATTTTGTAGTTTTTTTGTTATTTGCACACCTCCCGCCACTCGTTTGTATTAGTCATGTTATCTAAAAGTGGTCCATTTTAACTCGCTCACATCTTGCTACTTACTTCCATTTAGTTAAACTTTTTTTGTATGCTTTATTTACTTCGTAAGGTGTTTTATTGTCTCGTTTTGTTTGTTTGTTATTGTTATAATACATACATTGATATCTTAACCTTTAATTTTTTTTATCAGCTTCACGCTGTATCTCGCACACAGCAGAGTAGGCAGAGGGAACCTAGTGTTAAGACACTCCGTTCCCCACGTTCTGCCGAATTCTGGAGGCATTGCGTGTTGAGTGGCAGAACTCAACGCCGCGCTTTTCCTCGACACCTGAGCGAAAAAATGGAAATATAAATTTAAGTAAATATTTCATCTCCTCAAGTTGGGATCGAACCCACAACCAGTCGGTTTTCTCAACGGCGGTCTTTTGCCTACGTGCCAGAAGAGACGAAAATATTCATAAATAATAATTCATAACCTCGACTACCCCAGTCGAACACCCGACCGTCGCGTTGAAGTCACATTCTTTTGCTCCTGCGTTTTTACTTAATGAATATGTTGTTTAATATATTATAGTTAATATATAGATCATTATTTAAAATGATTATTAAATAAAACCCTCTAACGCAACAACAATAATCATGTCAACAACAATAGATAAGGAACATTCAAGATCGTACCATTTTATCATTATCGTCCTATACTTCACGTCAGCGAATCGGAAGCTCGAGTGCAGCGCAGTCCGCATGCACTTGACTGTTTATAATACGAGTCCAATACGAGTCCAATTCGAGTCCAATACGAGTCCAACACGAGTCTAATACGAGTCTAATACGAGTCTAATACGAGTCTGTAATACGAGTCTAATTCGTTATAATTATATCGGGTTTTCCGTGTCACATATTGTTTACTGAATTTCTTTTATTACCTTATGCTGGACCGTGAGGAAACTTAAAATGTTTTTTTTAATTTTCTCATGGTATAACTTTTGAATAAATATATGATTATGAATGTGAAATTTATATATTATAAATTAATATGACACCAAGGCTGTTCTATTAAACACATTGGTGTTGACAACATTTAAATTATTTGTACATTTTCAACATCACTAAATGTTTGTGTAGAGATTATCTAGTGTTAGGTCATAGTTCCCAACACTAATCATCTCTCATAGACATCTCGTTCGTAATATTTACGATAATTAAATATTAATATTTTCTCCCCATTTGATATCATACATGCAAACTTTGCTTTTGTATTCTCATTACTTTCGTATTATCGCGTTTCATATTTCGCGTTTTATCCTGCACACAGTAGGGAAGACAGAGGGAACCCAGTGTTAAAAAACTCCGTTCCCCGTTTTCTACCAAATTCCTCGAGACATTTGCGTGCTGAGTGGCGGTCATCAACGCCGCGATCAGAGCGAAGAAATGAAAACATTCAATATTTCTTTTCCACGGGTGGCAATTGAACCCTCAATCCGTAGCGTTCACACTTTGTGCCCCTGCGCCGCGAGTGGCTTCAATTCATTACGTGATTTTATAGCTTAACAATTTTCATAGCATTTTACTTATTGTTTTGTTACAGGGCACTAGTAGCTGTTGTGGCTACTTTGTGCGCGTTTGCCATCGTCTGTGGACAACCCATACAATGTAATTCCGATGCCCAGTGCCAAAGTAATTACTACTGTGTTCAAGATGTCTTCATGTGTCGCGAATGTCTTAATTGTGAAGAATTGAAACGTGAACCACCCCGCGTGCCGACCTCGTGTGTAAAGTCTTTGGTGACGTGCGGTGGATGTATGAATGGGTAAGTGATTTTGTATTCCTACATATATTCAATTTAATATTCACTTAAACAATGATAATTTTTCTTTTTTTAATTTGCATCAACATTTCAAAAGGGTTGTTTTTTTTTTATCACATAAATCAACAGAATAGGAAAATAATTAAGAGATTGTAATTAATTTTTTGTATATATTTAAGGAAATATGTAATAAATAACGAAAATAATAATAGCAAGGTAAGAGATTTTTTGCGTTATTATTTTGTACAAAAATTAAAAGCTTTAATGTTATGTCTACTTATTGCCTTTATTATAAACATAAAATGGCTTCGTAAGATTTGACAATAAAAATTAGCTTTTATGTTTCATCAAAAATATTTTTTCTCGACTGCTAAGGAAGGGTTATATCAGTAGGATATTGTAAAATAAAGAATAATTGCGCAATATTTAGTGATGCACATAGTAAGCACATACTTAATTGAAAAAAAAAACTTTTTAGTGTAGGCATATTATGAAAAGAAGTGTAATAATATTTATGAACTGTTGACTGCGAATGTCCAACTTTTATATATTCCGATACGCAAATGAAAATAATGAACAATTTGTATAAAATTTAATCTATCTTTTGTCATCCTCGATAAGCTATCTTGAAATTGCAAAAGGTATATTTATTTATTGTTAGATATAGGAAGCGGTTAACATTTAAAAAAAACACGACAAAAACATATATCATCTATATATGTTTCTAAATTATCAATTGGAAGGAGATTTTACGTAATTGCAATAAGTGATATGTACCACCTAATAATAATGCTCTTTTAGACGAGTTCGGTAATAATCTATATTTATAAATAATTTTTTGAATTATTACAGATTGGTCGAAGACAGGAGCGACCTAAGTGCCGTCTGTGTTCCCGCAGACTATACCAACAACAGTACGACATGGTGGTGGTGGGTCGTGGGAGTCGGCGTGGTGATAGTCGTAGTGGTGGCCTTCGTCGTACTCTACCTGTGGCACTATGTACCTAACATTGGCCCAAAGATATGTAAGTTGCTTTGCAATATACGTACATTAGTTTTGCTTAAGAGACATTTTAAATGTCTCTAAAAAAATGAGTTTAAAACGCTATTTGTTTGTTACCCGGTCTTTCTCTTATTTGGATAAAATCCTAAGTTGATTCGGTTACCGTATGCATTATTTCTAGCGCAAACAATAAAACCACATCGGTATTGCGCATTAAGGGTTAACGTGTTAGATGTAAACAAAACAAACTGGTGCAACAGCTCACTATAGTGTACTCTATTAGCAATTCAGCTTCACGAAGTTATGATACTTCGTCCTTAAACTGATAACATGGTAAACTAAATATGGTTTTATGTTCTATATATTTATACGCACTGATTGCTTAATTGAGACCCTCGTGGTGCAGCGGCACAAGAGTGTGACTGTTACGCGAAGTTTGTGGGTTCGATTCCCACTCGGGGGAAAAAAATTATTATTTCTTAATATTTTGATTTCTGCGATCTGGCACCAAGGCAAAAAGCGCGGCATTCCGCCACTCAAAACAAGAGTGAAGCCTTAACACTGGGTTTCCTGTGCCTCTCTCCTGCTGTATACGGGGTGCAGCGTAAGGCTGATGTATATTTTAAATTTTCTACTGATGGCTTAAAATCTGTAGATTTAGGACTAGCATAAGGGCCTATGATATTTATTATTTTATACTATTACAGTTAGTCGCATTCAGGAGGTAATTGATTTTCCAGCGACGAGTACGTCAGTACAGCACGCCTTCAACCCGACCGCGGCGGCCGACGAGAACCCAAGCGCGCCGGACTGTCCCCCGCCTTACTATGAAACGACTTCCAATTTGGGCGGAAATCCTGTATACACCAATGATTATGATGCTCAGAACAATGGAGAAGGTGGGTGTAAAATTGTTTTTTTTATATTACGGTTACTATAAAAATACTTAATTATTTTAATTTCTAAGATATCTTAGATTTCACTAATAATGTTATGTGAAAAAATTGAAATGACAGATAGAGATTATGTATATAATATACAAAACCAAGTGATGGCTTTGTCGAACCATGACGCATTAAAATGACCTAGTGATCTAATTAACGCAATGCGGTCAGTTCCAACATCTCGTGTTTAATTAAATTGTTCATTCAATATGGTTTCTTGGATTCGAATATTTTTTTGACGTAACGATGGTGTCCGTGAACGCTGATAAAATGTATTTTTTATGTATGTTTACTATGATTATTTTTTTTATTAAATCAGCTTCACGCTGTATCCCGCACACAGCAGGGTAGGCAGAGAGAACCTAGTGTTAAGACACTCCGTTCTCCACTTTCCGCCCTGTTCTGGAGGCATTGCGTGGTGAGTGGCGGAAATTAGCGCACCGCTCTGCGAACCCACAACCAGTCGATTTTACAGTACACACTTTGCGCCACGATTGGCCTCTTTTGTATTATTTATTCATTACCATAAATTTCACTTCAACTACTATCAATTGGTTTTAATCGGTTATCGCTAGTAAGCGATTACTCATGACAATGGTGAAGTTACGAAATCGGTACTTATTTAGATAAAGGGAAGTGGTCTGGTCTGGTCAAAAGTATAGCGTGGATAAACTTCTTATATCTTCGGCCTGATTCATCGCCGCGCTTTGTCTTACTAGAATTAGAGAATTAAAATAATTTCAATATAATCTTCGCCTCGAGTGGGAATCGGAGTAAAGAATCTGGTCATCATTGGAGTAATATTCATATCTGGCGTGGACAAGTTGATAAGTCGACTGGGAATACAGAATTCATTAAACTTTATAATCGCTTTTTTACAGTGAATAAATCTGTTTTACTGCTATCTTTAAATTTTCAACCTATCTACGCCAAAATATGGATATAATAACAATATTAAATAAATGTTGTTAGTTTTAGATCCGTTTATAAAGCGCGCGCCGGCGACGCGGGCGGGCGCGGCGCGCGAGTCGGCCGGCAGCCAGGCCGCCTTCATGTACAACAAGCCGCACTACGTACGCGGTCCGCACTTGCCTTATGAGTAAGTACATATGATTTTTTTTATATCGCATTAAGCCGAGAACGAGGAGGGTACTTTGTGTTAAGACACTATAATCTTTATATTCTGCAGTTTTTTTGTAGTATAAGGTAACATAAATTTCGAGAAACTAGTATAATTTTGTAGGGATCTACTAAAAGTTTTTATAAATATAACAATATATTTTTTTTGTTTGTAAATGTTCGTCAAATTTTGTTACTCATATTACAAATTTAATATACAGTATAGTTACACTGTATCCACATTATCCAGCCATCCATAAGTTGCGTCCAATGAATTTCACGATTTTTGGCCAAATTTTATGGTTTAATACGAATTATTTAACAAAACATCCAATAAGATTTAAATTGCATATATTTATTTTTACAGCGATGCACCGGAGTCCGAGGCGGGTGAAGGCGATGAGCGTGACGCATTCACGCACGACGAAGACACTATGGAAAGTACTTGGAGCCCCGCCGAGAACGCAAAGTTAGTTTAGCTTCATACTGTATACCGACAGAAAGCGTTAAGATCCTTTGTTCTTCATTTTCTGCTAAATTACTGTTCTCTGTGCAACTGCGAGGAAAAAATGATCCCCCGAATAGAAAACAAACCCACAACCGTCGTGCGTATTGCGTGCGTTAGTCACACGCTGTGCTGTTTTGCCACCTTTGGCGATCTTTAGTTAGGACTAAAATAGTTTTATTTTTTTTATATATATCAAATACTAGTGACATAAATTGTAGTTTATGCGTTATTCTAATTATCGCTTACATTCTAAGAAACTATATTTGATGCTTAATTTCCAAAATTTATAAATTTTCTTTTTATGAGCGTTTTATGTACGGAATAGTGTGCACAACCCCATAATACAATCCTGTATTAAATATATTCAATTTTAGTTTTACTGTTGATCAGTCTGCATTGTAAGTTAAGTAAGTTAAAAATTGTACTACTTGGAATATGAGATCTTTTAGTACATTTTTTAGATATTTTATATACCAGGAAGTAACGTAACGTATATACACTGTCCCCCGATTCCATTCAATTTTCGATAATTTTTTGAGTGGCGGAACTCTACTTCACGCTTTGTCTCTCAGCCAGAGCGACAAATTGAAAATAATATCACACTCAGTAACTCAATACTGTAATTTGAATATTGAGTTATTGAGTGCGATAATAAATAAAAATCCATTTTTTCACTATAGTTCTACAAGCAACACCGACAGCGCGGGGCTGGCCGCGGGGAGCAGTGCGGGCGGCGCGGGCGGGGCGGGGGCAGCGGGCGCGGCGCCCGCCGACACGTCCATGCTGGCGGCAACCCGCAACGCCGTCGCCGTGCGGTCGCGCCAGGTTAGTACTTCTACTTGTATTGTGTGTGCGCAGGAAAGTAGTATTTGATACAGTAGCGGTATGGATATAGCCGAAATTGGGAATGGTTTCGTGAAGCAAGCCCTAATAAGGTTTAGTCCGTAAACATATTATAATGTTGTAAGGGAGACGTATGATTGAAAATGGCGGTATAGGCGTGTGTATAATGTTCAATACGAGGATATTCGGAGTCATTTTGTGTCATATACAGGTGGAAGCGTCTGCGCACCTTTTACGGAAACAGCATGTAGTATGTATGTAGTAAAATATTTGAAACACTTTCATTTTCATTTTTAGAAAAGTCTCTTTAGTTTTAATTGTATTAGGTTTTTATGGAGTAGTTAAATACTGTAGTTTCATTTAAAGTGGTGCTGATAAAAAACACTGTGTATATGAAATGATGTACTAAATGATGAATTAATGTTGGACCCAACTGTACTTTACTTTGTGATGAGGCTCGCGGAGTAGCAGGGTAGTGGAGTTACTATTATGATATCAAAAATAGGCATTCTGCCAACTATACATATCAACACATGTTTTATTATAAAAGTAAAAAAATGTTTTCATTTTAGCAGGATACAAATAATAATAAAAATGGCAGTGACCCCGTGGGTCCCAGTGAAGGTGGGTCCAGCATATCGTGTCCTGTCATCATCAACGTGGTACAAACTATCGGCTCCTTGCAGCAGACCAACAAGTTCACACATTGATGTGGATAAAAGGAACTTCGCACTTGAAAATTTGCTCAATTCTCTCTACTATGGGCCATCTATAAATTACGTCAAAACGAATTTCATATTTTTTGCCTCCTCTCCCGGTCTTGTCCCAGCTGGTCTGATTAGTTAGACTCTTACATATGTAATGTAATGTTAGAATTTAAAAAAAATTACATTATTTTTGCTTATACAAATTTCGGCTTTTAATACTTAGGCTCGTCTTTATAAAATAGTCTCAAGTCTTAGATCGATTTTGAAATGCAGTTTTCATTCATAAGTATGTACTTTATGCCATCTTAAGATCGATTTCGGACTTGAAAGCGGGCATAAACACAGGCCTTATTAGACATGATATACTAAAGTGATGTCGCGACATTTTAGGTCGTCCTCGCCCTTTTGTCACGCAATGGGTGGGGACGACCTAAATGTCGCGACATCACTTTAGTAAATCCCCTTGACGGAAATGAAAAAAAAGTTTATAGTGTTGTGTTCGCCCAGTGTAAGGACAAATAGCAAGATTCATAAATTGCTCAATTTACATATAATGAGATTATAAGCATTTTATTGATTTACAAGTGTTGTTTTCAATGTTAGTGAGTTCCTATAATGATTTTGAGGAAGTGCTTTTTTATATTTTTTAAGTATATTATATTTACCTAGTTTTAAAAATTAGTTTTACCGTTTTAGTGAGCATATTCCTAAGTTTATGTTGTGTTTATGTCAAGTGTACAGATAGATCTGATATCGTGCTCGTAGTCTAATTTGATCTCTCTCACTTGGCTAATTTACAATTACATGAATATGTTCGCATGTTTTATGTACTTAAGAAACATTTAAAATGTAAATATACATATTTTTTTATAAATATCGTTAATTATCGTCTTCCTACGTTCAAAACAAAAACATATATTTCATATCTAGTTTAAATTTCTTTAATAATATTATCTATAAAATTTTGAAAATAAGACAAAAAAATACACAGCCTTTTAATTATTATTAACTGATATTCTTTATAATTATTAACAATTGTTTTTGTAGTCACGTAACTACTACTACTATATTATATTATTATGATTTTAATTCGCTCAGCCGCATGCAGCTATATGGCCAGGTTTTAGAAGATTACAGTGCCATTTTATTATTTTGTATATAATGAAATTTTATAAAACAGGTTCATTGGTTCATTTATTCATTTTAAGACTTTAATAAAGTGCCTTATGACAAAGTGTCTTTTTCGTATTTACCAAGTGAAAAAATTTCATATTAACATTTATATTATACTATTATTATTAGTTACCAATCTGTTGGTTATGTTGTTTAAAAATAAACTTGTTATGTTTACTATTATTCCTTGTGTTTCTATTTGGAATTAAAATAAATGCACTCACGATAAATAAGACATTATGGTGCCTTAAATTTTATTATTTGTAAAATCCGAATATTTGATTTCGTCTGTTTTAATGATTGCATATTCAAATCTAGCATAATAAAATACAATTACACGCAATAATTGTTTTTCATTTTTTAATTTATCAAGTTTTTTTTTAAATGACACAGTAAGGTACACATTAGTGATAAACATTGATCTTGATACTTACTTATTCGCTATAGTGTATTGTAATGTACTCAAAATGTGTTTTAAATATAGCATAATGTACTACTAACGTTCGCCCTGTTTTACGTGGTTTTAGTGATGTAAGAATTGTTCATGATTAAAATAATTTGTAAACATTTTGAAACATATTAAAGTTATGAATAAAATTTTAAAAACCTATTTACATTTTCACATACAAAATCAATGAACTGGCTGTGATCTAATTATTTTATAATATAAATCGTTTTGTTAATATTTATATATATTATAAAATGTAAGATATTAAACATTTCTTTATATCTTGAGTGCGGATAGTTATACATAACGTTATGTTTTGCATAAAAGGAAAATTTCAATAATAAACTTACAAAATAAAACTGTTTTATTTGTATTAAACCTTTACAAATGTCCTGTATATGCTACAAAGAGCGCGGGGGCGTGGAGCAGGGCGTCGCGCGCCGAGTACTGCGGCCGCAGCGGCGCCCGCACGCGCGCCAGCTCCGCCTCGCGGGACGCGCTCGCGTACAGCGGGACCTCCGCCGTCGCGCCCGACGAACTAATGCCCCCCTCCCCGTCCTCACCCTGTAATTGATAATTCACATTAGTCGTACCATTATCTAAACATGTTTAGTGTTTTTAGACGAAAATAAACATATTTATTAAGAAAACGTATAAAAGTTTGAACGTAGCGGGACTAGAACCCGCGCCTCCTGGAAACCGACCTGGTTGGTATTTTTCTTTCCTAAGTGTGGAATAACACTTTAAAATTTTTTGAAAATAGACAATTTAACGTTGCGCCTCTAGAGACTTAAAAAAGGGTTTTTTTAAGTGTGAATAACACTTTAAAAACGTAACCGTTAAAAAATCATTGTACTGTTAAAACCTAATTTCAGGCTTTATTGAATTAAACGAAAATTTTATTGAACATAAGCTGGGGATGGAAATAACGATAGTCATTTTATAGGCATTAAAAATAAGAATACGACAATATTAAAAAGATAGACATTAAATAAATATTTTATTATTTTTTATTTTGTTGTGAACTAGTCTTTTTTACCGAGAATTTTAATCATTTGTTTAAATTTAAACAGTATATTATTATGAATAAGGTATTCTTATAACATGCACTATTTAAATCGCTTAATTTATTAAAAAGAGTGCTAATAAAAGTTTAATCTACGGATATTTATTTGCTTTACTGAACCTAGTCAAAATAATGTAATAAACGTATAAAACGTTATAAGGCTATTATAATAAGGCAAGGGAAAACTAAAATGTTCAGTAACGTGAATTTTGCACTTTAAAGAAGTCACCCGCGACTACGAAACATGTTTCATATAATGGAGAGATAATTTGGTAACTTTAAATGAATAAGTGGTTGTCTTGGGCATCCATGCATATTCGATTGATGCACACGAGCAAGCACATATAAGATACAAGTGTACGGCACCGCGGGCACGTATCGCAGCAGCAGCGGCGGCGCGGGCGCGTGCGGCGCGTCGTGCGCGCGCGCAGCGCACAGCGCGCCCGCCCAGCGCGCGCCGCTCAGCGCCAGCCCGCGCACCACCGTGCCACCGCTCTCCCTGTTGTCTGCGGCATAGGAGTTATTTTACTTTTTTAGCGTCACGCTGCAAGGTAAGGTAGAAAAGTTAGAGGGAATCTTGTGTTAAGACACTCTTTTTGTTTCTGCGCAGTTTGTAACTCTGCCAACAAGCCGCGCTTTGTCTTTTTGCCAGAGCAAAGAAATGAAAATAAATTGATCTATGATCGAAGAAAATATTTACATCGATAAGCTTTCCAGTAATTAAATAATCTATGTATCCATCTCTACACAATACATCCTTTCAGTGAACTTTGAACTCGCGACCAAGCTACAATCGCGTTAATAGTATAGTAAACATTAATATATAATACACAAACCTGAGCAGTCCCACGTGGCCGTGAGCGCGAGCGCGTCCAGGGGGCGCGCGTAGCGGACCGCAGCAGCCGCACGCAATGCTTCCAACACTCGCTGTGGTTGCAGAAACTCGCGTAGGTCCACTTCTAAAATGCATGCAGAAATAGTAAATACGCCATTCAACATGTAATATAGACAGATGAATGTAATATGGAATAATGTCTTAACACTAATTTCTATACAGTACAGGTATGTACTATAAGGATAAAGGTGACGTTGTTTTTTAATAAATGTTAATATAATAATAAGACTTAAACAGGCTACAGTTGTCCCTGCATACAAGAAAAAGTAGAGAGGAAATAAAATAATTTAAATACAATTATTTTTCCGAGTGAAGAATAAAGACAAAACATTCATCACTCGTATTGACTCGTATTGACAATCTTTTACAAACATTTCATTATTATTATAATAAAAATCTGGTACAAGTTGACGTTCTCTGAAAGATTTCTCTTACGTATACGATATACGGTACGATGTACGGTATTACTAATGAATTGTGAAACAAGTCTTATGTAGGTAATTAAGTAAAATCAAATATCTAAATACAGTAACTCATTTTTAACCGCCTGTTAGTAAGCCTGTTTTCTCTATTAACATTCATATATACATAATAGTTTGAACATATTTACCCTTAGGCATGTAATCGTTGGTAAAGTCGTGGGACTGAACCCGGTCGTGAGCAGCGCGCGCTCGCACACAGAACTCCTGTAGGTAGGCAGCGGGCGCGTCGGGGCCCGCCCACAGCAGCTGCCACTCGTCGGGCACCTGTTGATAGCAAAATGTTTTTTGTTCTTTAGGGTGTCGTAGCGGAATGAAAAAGCCTCCGACTAAAAGCGTTAGTTTTCGGTTCAATCCTCATTCGGGAAAATGATATACACTCATTTAAGAAATTAAGTTTCTATCCTCGCTTATTTTATGCAATGCTTTCAAATAGAAAAAAATAAAATATTTAATATTTCGTTTTCTCGAGAGATTCGAATTCATAACCTATCGCGTTTACAACCACATTTTGTGCTCCTGCTCCACGACTGGCCATTAATTTACATAAAGATTTTGTATGTTTGTTTTTAACTTATATATTTCTTTTTAAAATTATTGGTTTAAGCGACCGCAACCGGGTTTGGGTTGGTTGTATATGACAGGTTAAAATGTCAATTCTCAATCTAAGATTTTAAGAATATTATATGTTAAGGGGATTTAGTTCTAAGTGGCAAAGGCTGTAACCCACCTGGTGCAGGAGCGGCGGCGGAGCGGCCCGAGCGAGCGCGCCCAGCGCGGCGTGCAGTGCGCGCGCGCAGGCCGCCGCGTCGCGCGCCTCCGCCGAGCACGCGGCGCCCCACCACCCGCACAGCTTCTGTCAAACAAATATTACTATTACAACACACAGCGAGGCGTGGAGTTCTGATAGTAAACGCAACGTCTCGAAAAATGGAAAACGGAGTATCCTAGACTATTTTTAACAAATTACAGCGTGTGGGCAAAAAAATATGACTAATTTATAAGTACCAAAGTCCGCTTAGGACAACATTTGTAAAAATTCTAATTGAAAGTATCCATTCTCCAGAAAATTTTGGTAAAACTTATTTGGTAAAAAATAAAGTGTACCGTCTGAATATAATAAGTAGGTTTCACTAGAGGACTGCCATTCATATGTTTCTTCCAAAGAGACAATATAGTTTTCAGCGATGCAGATGTATCTCCTTTTTTGACAACATCCGCCGAATTTAAATCTGTAAGTGATAAAACATTTTAAATAGTAAATATTTAAAGTACTCGTAAAATATACCTTTTTTTCTCTTACAATGGAATACCAGTTAAATCATAAGGGAGGCTTACACCAAAGTCCAATTTTTTCTACATAATGCAGTCACATTCAGACCAATATAATATAACTTAAACCGTCTTATAAATCATAGTTACGATATTTTTCATAATATTAAAAAAACACATCATTTAATGGACTGAAGGTTGTGTCGCATAGAGGTTGTTTAAAGTTTATATCAGAGGGTTGGTTGCAAACCTTGTAGCCCAGAAATGACGTTATCAGTGGCGTTGTTCTCCCAAGCGATACGACAATTGGCGGGCAACTCTAGTAGCTGCGGCGGGTCTATGTCTGGTAGAGACTCCAATGCACTTATGTAGTCCTAGTATAAAAAATAAAAACATGCTTTATTTATTCGATAGAGTAAATAATCCTAGTTTTAAAATGTTTATTTATTAATGGAACTTTAACAAACGTTGTTTAAGTTTGAAATAACGAAATAGTTAACTCTTTTGGCATTAAACCTCACAGACGGACAACAAAGTGATATTATATAAACGTTTAGTTTTCATTTCAAAGAAAAGAATTCTACACAAGAAACAAAAAAAATAGTTACATTAAGGCTGGCTCGTTGCGGGGCAGCATCCAGCACGGGCACCGCGTCGCGCAGGCAGCGGGCCAGCAGCGCGCGCAGCACGTCGCGGTCGCGGGCGGCGTCCACGCGCGCGGCGTACAGCGCCGCCAGCAGCGCGCGCGCGCCCGCGTCGTCGCGCGCGCTCCGTGCGGCCGCGCACGCCGCGCGGGCGTCGCCCCACGACCACGCGTAGTAGCGTGACCAACCTGCGTTATACGTTCAATACATTTTTTTAGCACCACGCTGTATCTTGTATAAAGCAATTTTCAACACGTGAAATGTTTAGTGGTGAAAGTCAACGCCGCACGTTGTGTTTCCATGTAATCCGTTCACTCGACTGGGCTTGAACTTCCGCCTATAGATTATACAGTCAGCGCTATCCCACCGACCAGCGGCATGGTTCCGCCAAACAGTAGTTATGATACTACGTTCTGCTAGCAATAAAATGATCTTACAAACTTCAACCCCAAGATTTACCATAGTTTGATTCTTGTGTTAGTAATTGTAAATATTCATAAATACCTAAGGGAATGTAGTTACGGCGCTCTTGCACAATAGCATGTGCCAACGCAAGGCGCGCGAGCAGGCGAGCGTGTGTGGGAGCGAAGGGTTCGCGCGCCCACGCTGACAACGTGCCACACGCGTTGCGTTTTACGCCCTCTGGCGGCTGAAAATAATATAATATAAACATTTTGATTTCACATTATACTCTGCATATAGCAGTTTAGTTAGAGGGAATGTAGTGTTAAAATACAAAATAAAAAATTAGCTTTACGCTATATCCCGCACACAGCAGGGTAGGCAGAGGGAACCTAGTGTAAGACATTCCGTTCCCCACTTTCTGTCGAATTTTGGAGGCATTGCGTGTTGTGTGGCAGAGCTCAACGCCGCGCTTTGCCTCGACACCAGAACGAAGAAATGGAAATATAAATTTAAGTAAATATTCCATCTCTTCGAGTGGGGATCGAACCCACAACCAGTCGGTTTTACAGTCACACTTTGTGCCACTGCGCCACGACTGGCCTCAAGATGAGGTTAAAATCTAATGTTGAGTGGAAGAACTCAATGCTGCACTTTGTCTTTTTACTAAAGTGACGAAATGAATGCAAGGTACCTCTTACTCACAAAAACTTATGTGGCGATTGCAACACTTCGTTAGGTTAAAGTCTAAGAAACATATATGTACATTTTACATAATTATACGCCGCTATAACTTACTTCGATAACGACATTAACACACAAATTGGCCAACATCGGTGGTATCTCTCTATCTTCTGCTACTATCCACAAACGAAACTCCTCTCCTAATTCGTTTTCCTAAAATTTACAACACACATTCATTAAAACTTCCTTATAAGCGTGTTTAATAATATAATCATAGGCTCTTTCTTTAATAAACAAGTGTGCTTATGAAGTAAATGTCAGTATATTATGTGTAAACCAAAAGACAACTCTTGGTGTATCCAGAGATATTCTCCAAAACTATAAACAAGATCTTTAGAAAAAATCTGAAATCTATACATTTGTGGTAAAATAATAAAAAATAATAACCCTAAAAGGGGAGCAAACTTTGGTATTAAAGTGAGGTGTCAGATAAAAGGGCTCTGGCTAAGCTAAGCCTGAATTTCAGAAAAAGCTCCAATTTTTGCAAGGAAAGGGTTCAGTGGGCGAACTCGACTCGCGCTTGTCTGGTTTTTATTTACTTTCAGACGGAGATAGTATATTCAAAACAACTGACCGGGTGTGTTGAGAGGGATGTAACAAAACTGACGAGGTCGCGAGTTAGGGGCAAGGCGCCCGCCACCACCGCCAGCCAGGCGCGCGCGCTCGCCGCCAGCGCCGCAGCCCACGCCTCGCGCCCTTCCTCGATATGCACCTGCGTACGTAAAAAACAAACAATGTGAAAATAATTATCTAAGACTTAATGCGAAGAATACAACGGAAGACTAAAAGACAAAGGGAGAACCTTTGCTTTTTGTTTTTTTGTTAGTTGACAAGAAGAGGCTAAAATGCTGTGGAGATGCGGTCGTAGGATATGCTGAGTCAGTTCAGCTGATCGAATTCCCAATGAAGAGATACACAGAATGGCACTCACCATTCTTTCACTAGCGAAACAATAACGATGAGAATGAAGAAGAACGTGATCAGGTGGACATTCTATGAATGAGTGAAAGAATGGCAAAAAAGATATATGAAGGAAAGTGACCTCGGTTGATCTTGGAAAACACAATATCAAAGATACTCGAGGAAGGTCGGAAGGAAGGAAAAAATGTACCGTAGTAAGAGTGAGGCCCTGCGAGCGAGCGTGCGCCGCCAGCACGTCGGCCGCGTGGGGCGCCAGCAGCAGCGCGGGCCGGGCGCGACGCGACCAGCGCGCCGCGGCGCTCAACGCCTCCGAGCGCATGACGCTCACCCCTGCTCATACCACACATATATTACAATTAAAAACTATATTTTATAGAGAAATAAGTACAACAATATTACTCACGTTTACACTTTACGTGCCTATGTACTAATTTTGTATGAAATGTTTTTTTTTGTGATACACACACAGAATACCTATTTTCAGTTTTGTTTTCTTTTTTGTACTCTAAAATTTGGCAAAATGTAACATCTTACAACCCTCTAAAAGTAACAATGCATGATATATATTATAATATATACATTACAGGCATTTTCTAGTAAAAACAAACAAATTAACGCAATTTAGTACCTATAACTTCATTAACAAATGCAATGATTGCTCTATAAGAGCTTTCTGGACGCAACGCCATCACCGCTATTATTTTTTCGAACTGATTAATATTCAAACTGCTGATCGAGTGTAGTTCCCCAGAATTTTGAAATTCCAACCATATATCTGGCTTCTCGAGAGAAAGTCGTAAAAATAAGTCTTCATCTTGCATCTGTAAATAATAACTTTAAACTTTGAGATGAAAAAGGGAAACTTCTTGTCTTTTTCCCCTGTATATAATCGGGCTAAGAAGTAAGACACTCTGTTTTTTCAAGCATCACTTAATTTTCGAAATATTGCGTGACGGAATGCAAAACCACGCTTTATCTTCTTACCAGAGTGAGGACAAAATTTATTAATTTCCCCCAGTGTGAATTGAATTTCCAATCTTCGCATTTGCAGTCAGACGTCGTTGATGCACCACGACAGCCTTATCATATTTTTCTTTAATTAAAACACATTCCATTTTATATAGTCTTACAAACCTTTATTAGTGTTATTTTTCGCAAGCAATCATCCTTTATCCAATTAAATTTATTTTTTATATCCATTAAAATAGCTTTGTCTTCCATTATATTGAAATTTCCAACAAACAACTGCCAGAGCTGAAACGAAATGTTTATGTTAAAATATTGTTTAAGTATAGAAAACGTATAAAAAACAATAAACTTTGTTAAAAAAAACATTTTTTTTCCTTATCTGTAGTTAAAAAAATATTGATTAAATAGATATTTAAAGGTAATAAATCCATACAGACAGAGAAAATAACAGAACTTAAAATTTTGCATGTAAGTAGGTTATCCCTATTCTACGTGTAGGAAAACATATAAGTATATAGATCCAAAAATATTATTTTAACAAACATATGAGAAAATAATTACCTTTTGCGGTATAATATCATCGTACACACTCTGTAGCAGATACATAACGGCTATATATTTATCTTTTTTATGTAAACTTAATAGTACACGTTCAACAATTTTTCTTGTGAAGTATTTTACTATCTCTTCATCATTTACAGACTCCTAAGACAAAACAATACAATTATAAAAGATAAAATATGTTTTGTTGTTCACAAACCAACATTAGATGGTTATGATTCATCCGTTCTTAGAAGAACTATTTCATTCCCAATACAATGGAATGCCAACACTTAATAAAATAGGCAAGTTTTGTCCAAAAAACTGGTTGTAGTGTTGTTTGTAAGTTCAGTTTAGGAGTAGATAGAAATAGTAAAATTTAAAAAAGTTGAGTCCAATTACGATCGTGCAGTAACTATAATAACTATAATTTTTCTTAGATCATGCTTTGTATATTAAATAGACAATATGTTGTTATAAGTACGGACTTCAGATTAACATCGCTGTCGGTATTAATAGTTGTGAAAAGTATATAATATATATATAATAGTTTAAGTTAGTTGAGGTGTGGTACCCCAGCGGCGTCGACAGCGGCCACGTACACGTCGCGCACGTGGTCGGCGGGCAGCGCCAGCAGCGGGCGCCGCGCCGCCAGCGCCCGCGCCGCCAGCACGAGCCGCGCACACCTGCGGGCACGCAGCTGGGTGTCATAACAACTTATTATACATTTCGAATGTTGTCCATTTTATAAAAAAATGAAGTAATTAATTAACATTCCGCTTAGCTGTACCTGCTGGCACTCGCCTCGTAGCGCGCGCAGGCGTCGCGCGTTTCCCGCTCGATGGCCGCCGTGGCGTCTAGCGCCGCGCCGATCGTAGCGCTCGTGCTCTGCGTCTTGTTGAGAGACGAGAGTAGGTTCGCATCGTTTAAAATGTCGCCGTTGCTAGACAAATCTCTCAGTAAGTTTTCCTACGAAAATAATAATTATTAAAAATTTATGGAACCGTCGTGGCGAGGTTCACAATGTCACGGTTATGGGTAACCACTATTCCCAACCCGACTAATTATTTTCATCCTTGCTCTGCCTAACAAATTAAAGCGAAGTCTTAAAATTTTTGCAGTGCGAGGAGGACAGACTGTCTTAACCCTAGGTTGCCTTAACGCTTACTTGTAACTCGTGCTGTTGTTTTTGTAGTGTCGCTTTTGTAATTTTAATCTCTTTGGATTTTTCATTCATTTCAGGATTTTGTTTCTGCATAGCGTAGTGTATGAGTTGATCTGGAAGTGCATTCAATAGTTAAATAATTTATAAAATTGATAAAATAGGATTTAGCACGGTGAGGTAAATATGAAAAGTGGATTGGCTTGTAATGAATTTGCTGTGATTTCATCACAATTGTATTGCTTTTAATGTAAAATACCGACACCCTAAAAATTTGTCCCTAGTCCCTAGTAGGTCTTGCCATTGAGTTCAAATCTACCAGTACGTAGCACATACTAATAAAAATATTTTTATTAAGGATAGTTAGGTTAGCATAAGAAGTATTTATTATAAAATAAATTAAGTTATTTTATGTTTTTTATTTTATTTTTACGTTTTTTTTTTGTCTGTAAAAATATCGAAAAATGACAATACTCATAAAATTTAAATTACCAGAACAATCTAAATATTTTTTTAGTGGGTACAAATGAAAAGTAGCTCCCATCGAATAAAAAAGAATCACGTAAAAATATATATAAAACACAAACCAAATTAAGAACCCCCTCCTTTTTGAAAAATTGATAACTGATAATAATCATAAAAAAATATCGAGTGGGGAGGAAAGTGTGCAGAATTTCTTAGAAACATGGCCTGTGGCGCAGGAAAGGTATTATGAATGGTGTACCGACGAGCGCGTGGTGGCGCGGCGCGAAGTGCAGCGGGGCGAGGCGCGCGCGCACGTGCGGCGCGCTGCGGGCCGCCAGCGCGGGCGCGCGCGTCGCCAGCACCGCGCGCGCCGCCGCGCCCCGCACCGCGCCCCACCACCACTCCTCCACGCGCTCCACTTCCGTTATCACCAATGTGCGCCCTAGTCTGTGACAGAATATACATAAGTTTACTAATAGTGGTTATTATCAGTTTTGCTCCCATTTTTTTTATATTTTTATATTCATTTTTATTATGCATCATTAGTAATGGATAGTCCATTGTCCATCCATTCCATTCAGTCCTCATCCATTGTCAGTATCATGGTAGTTACTTTATATCATATGCACATTATAAGTTGCGAAACCGATTAATTATGGTATAATACATTTTTTTATGTACCTGGCGGTTCAAAAGTGTTAAGAATATTTAAATGGGTGTACCTAGCAGCACATTGCAGGGCGGTGCGCAGGGCGGCGCCGTGCGCGGGCAGCGCGTCGGCGGCGGGCAGCGCGGCGCGCAGCCACGCGGCGGCGCCGAGCGCGCCCTCCTCGCCCTCCACCACTAGCGGGGTCAGCCCGCACCCGTGTTCTGCGTACTGAATTAGCTTTTTATTAGTCTCACGCTGCTGTATCCCGCACATATGAAGGGTAAGCACAGATAATCTAAAACGCTACGTTGCCTACGCGCCACATATTTTTTGACATATTGCGTGTTGAGAGGCGGAACTCAACGCTGCGCTTTGTTGTTACCAGAGCGAATGGAATAAAAATAGTAAATATTACTTTTTCTTGAGTGAGAATTGAACCCACAACCTGCCGCGCTTACAGTTGTACGCTAGTGTTCTTGTGCCACAACAAGCCTCTCACTGACTATTCTCATTTTACTATACAAGTCTAATTATTACCTGGTCGATGAATACAGCATTTTTGATAGCCGACTGGTCCAATGGTAGGCCATCAGCTTCCCATTTTAATAATTTTTCAGGTGTTGTTAAAAAATTGATTATAGAAAATGAATTATCCTCGTATTCTATTAATGTACACCACTTAGACACATATTCTCTGAAAATTTTGTTTATACATATATAACATTAAATTACATGAATTTTGTAAAGAACTAGTACAGCGCGCGAGGCCAAACCTGAGCTTTGCATTTGTGTTAAGTATTTCTAAAACAGAGCCGGTATTTTTTTTTATAAATATAGAAAAGAAAACAAAATAAATTCACAAACATGTGTTCTAAACTAAGTGCTAAGAAACTACCGTAATTTTAAGTAGATGGGTGGTAAACGTAGTTAAGCAATATAAATAAAAAGAATAAACAATAATCGTATTTTAACATATACAAATATATATATATATATATATATATATATATATATATATATATATATATATATATATATATATATATATATGTATTATTATAAAATATATCCAATTTAGTCAGAAATGCTTCATGATGTCGTCATTAAGTGTTGGCGTACAGCTTTTTTAATAAATATTAGTAACGTTTTGACCTGACGAATATTAAAACGCAAATTGTTCCACAGCTTGCTCTGTAAAGATTGGTCAATAAATTTTGACTAGTGTACAGGAATCCGCAACGTTAGATTGCGTGACGGTCTAAATGAAATTCCTGGTGCACTGATAAAAACAAGTTTATCCCTCAAGTAGGAATGGACAGTGGGCTATTATTATTAATTTCGGCGACGATGTATGCCAGCCTGGCATTAATTCTTCTATATCCGACATCACATCCTCGTAATTTTCAGTCTTGTCTGATGTGTCGTTTGAATAAGGAATAGTTCCATTATATGAAAAACTGAGTATGTTTTACGCGATTTTGTTTTCTTTTTTACTGCTTGGTCATATACATTTTTTCATTCTTGTACAGTGACAGTGCCAATTTGAACTCTTATTTTGATAATCAAATACAAAACTCACACAAATATCAAGTTCGGGGTAGACCTCGCGGACCTTATGTAATATATTTACCTAGCCTGTGGTTCAGTGAGATCAGGAAGAAATATCAGATATCCAGCTGCTAACAATGATCTCTGGCTTAATTCTAATATTTCTTGAGAAATATTTTGTAACTGAAATAGTTGAAAAAGGGTTTTAATTTGTTAAAATTTTAATATTAAACATTATGCAATAAATACAAAATAAATAAATAAATAAATAAATAAATTTGACAGGTTGGTGAAAATAATCAGTACAAATTGATTATTCGAAACAGAGTATCTTATAGAGTACTATATTTTCTCTGCTTATTGAAGCACTAGTGTCGTTTTAGAACATTATTTTTACATACAAATGTATATATGGAATAATATGAACATTTTGTGTTATGACTTTATATTAAAATTTGATTAACCGAGGAATTTTATATGACATAACGTTTTTATGTAAAAATTGTTAGAAAAACCTTATATTGTAAAAAAATATATAAAACTTAACCGATCATTACGTTAAGGGTACCACCCTCCATATGTGGGATTAATTATGAAATTAAAAAAGAAATGATTAGGCACATTTTACTCCCACATGGCACGAGTGGGACACAGCAGAGACACCTACATCCCGGCCCCAGTTTGCGGCCTCGTCGCCGAGCGCGCCCAGCAGCGCGGCGGCGGCGTGCAGCGCGCGCGCGGACGCGGCGAGGCGCAGCTCCAGCGCGGCGGCGTGGCGCGCGTGCCCGCCCAGCGCCGCCTGCAGCGCCTCCACGCGCTCCGACACCGACGCCAGTCCGCTCTCCAGGGCTGACACCGAGGCCGTCGCTTCCTCCAGGTTCCTGTGTAGGTTACTAATATTTTACTAATTATATGTATCATTTTTACCTAATCACAATTAAGCAAGTAGTACATTTTAATATTCTTCACTTTTAAATTACCAAATTTATAATCGCAGCACTGTCCCATAGCAGCATTTGATAAGATAGGATACTGTAAAAATTTATATAGTAGACTAGGTGGGCAATAAGTGTTAGTTGGTTAATAGTTTTTACTTTCTTTTTTTAGCTTCACACTGTATCTTGAACAGGTTAGGTAAAGGGAACTTGACAATCTAGTATTAAATCACTCCGATGCCTTTAAGATATTGCGTGATGAGTAGCGGATCTGAATGCCGCGCTTTATCTCGTTACCACAATGAAAAATATAAAATATTTTATTTCTCCGAGTGAAAGCCCGCAAGTTCTCGCGTTTACGAATAAAAAAAAACATCTTTATTTTAATTTTATTTAAAAAAAAAGTGACATACAATTTAATTAAGGGGCCCTCGTAAATCAGGAAATGAACGTGGTGCCTGGGGTAATACTCTATAAAAGTAAGAAACGCCTGCTAGTACAATACGCACTGGTGCAGCTGTCTCTGCTGCAGCTGCAGCGGGCGCACGCGGGCGAGCGCGCGCGCGTGCGCGAGGTTGGCGCGCACCCAGGCGGCGAGGGGCGCGCACGCCGCGCTGGCGCGCCGCGCCGCCGCCTGCTCGAACGACGCGCCGCGCCGCTCCAGCAGACGCTCCACGGACTCCGCCGCCTCCGGGCTTATTTGACTCGCGTCCAAACACCTGCGCGTTTTATTATATGAAAAGGTTTGTTGGTTGTATTATATTGTAATGGACAGCAGACAACGGATATAGCTTCACGCCGTATTCCTAGCGGGGTAGTCAGAGAGTACGGAGAGCCGAACGCTACGGTGTCTACATACCTCTTTCGCCTCATCCACTGTCATCACTCTCTTCATACATGCCCTGCGGGGACTCCTCATGATCATACCTCTTAAATATACCTCTCTTACACTGATCTTGCATTCGGCCTTTTCTTAATTTTTTTTAATTATACCTTTGTTTTATTCAGTATTCAGGCTTGGACCATTCTACACACTATTCGTTTAGAGTGGTGACTAAGGCCTGCAACTCGCACTTTGATGATGCAATGAGCACTGCATTATTTGCGTACAGCAGACAATTTACATTCAAGTCACTTACTTTTACTCCCATGTCACTTGTTTCACTCCTTGGAGACAGCTATCCAAATACAAATAGAACAACCAAGTGGATAGGTGCATCTTTATTAAAACTCGATTAGAAGTCAAAGAAGTCAAGCTTCTACTCGCGCGCAGGCTCTAATGATCTCTGTAAAGAGACTTTACAGCCTGCAGCAAGGGACCGCTCACATTGTATCGGGGTAGTATTTCCCACAATTTAATTCTTACTACTCAGTCAAATGCCCTCTACAAAAACATAGAAAATTTCTTGGTTAACGGTCAAGAATTTTTCCATAATCGTGCGGAGGGAATAGATCTGATCCATACACCCTTTTCTAGGTCTAAAGCCTCCTTGAGCTTCCCATAGCACCATAAAATACATGGATTTTATATTATAACTACCTGTTGCCCACAATTTCGTTGCATTTATGATTCTTACATATTTCCGTTTACCCGCTGTTAAATTTGATTGTTTGTTCAACCGATTGTTGCGCCAAGCAAACAAATTTTATTATAATTAATATAGATATTTAGAAAAATATATCAAAACCTTATATCCTCCTTAACGCCACGTTTAGAAAGGAAGCTCTTCATGGAGTGCCACGAGGTGTCTGCAATGCCCATGAGCCGCAGCACACCCTCTAGCACGTCGCGTACTACATCGGGTGGAGCACGAAGTGAACGCACCTACACAAAATTATACATACATGTATATACGTATATATAGATAAATAAAATCACTTGCAATATTTGAATTAACAACATAAAGCACGATATATTTTGATATTACCCATTTTAATGGCCCAAAATGTAGTAAAATACATTTAAAACACAAAAAAATATCCTTACTTCACTTAAAGCCTCAGGTCGTATGTCTCCAACGGCCGCACGTGCAGCAGCTATAACTGGCTCCACAGATGCTAACTCTGCTTCGATTTCTTTTTTGCTATATAACATTATAATACGATAAAAAAGGATAGATAATAATTATATTTTTTTTTCCAAGCAATTACAATAATAAAATGTGATTAAATTAGTAACAAATGTACAAAAATACCGTATTTGTAGCTTCTCATTTTCCATTTCAATAGTTTGTTTGAGATTGTACATTTCTTCCTTCTTATCAGTGTTGGCACGTACTGTGGCGCCTATTTGTTCCAGAGCGTGATTGGCCTTAGCCTGTTCCTCAGCCAGGGCGGCTTCTTGTACCGCCGCCTCCTCTTGTAGTGACGCAACTGACGCGCGCGCCTGTTTTAGCGCCTCCACTCCAGCCTAAGCAGGATAAAATGAGATTCATTTCTTAAATTAAAAAACAACAAAACACCAACACTTTTTCATTAAGGCCATTACCATAAGGCGATGTAAAATACCACTGCTACAACTTGTTGCGGAGAGGATTTAAGCATTGTAAATTGTTGTAGTACCAGATTAAAGAGTAGGCAATATTGTTAAAGTGACAAGATAAAAAATATGAAATCGATCGGACCAATAGAAGTTGAAAATAAAGAAACGATACCTTATGTAGCAGACAGAGCGAACATAGTGTCAACTTCAAGACACCGTTCTTCACTGTCCAACCGATCTCCGAAATATTGGCGTGAGTGACAGATTTTTTAATCAATGTTTATTTTTATTGTTCAATAAAATAAACTTACGGATAAAGTATCCTGTCGTCGGACAAGGGCTTGTTTTTTTGAATTATAGATATTATAGTATGTCTTAATAAAGTACATGTATCGAGCTGGTACACGAGTACTCCCCATTTCCAGGCTCTCGTAAATATGAATAAATCCTTCTATGGGTACACATTCAAGATCTTCCTTGGACATTGGCAGCGAGTTTTCTTTTGATAATCTAAAATATATTATAATAAATGAAATCAAATCAAATCAGCTTCACGCTGTATCCTGCACACAGCAGGGCAGAGTTTAGATAATCGTATGAAAGCATTAAAATACTTCTTTTATATATAGGAATATATGATATCAAAATGGATAAACAATACTTTTGTTAAATTTGGTATAAATTTGCGGACTGCAGACCTATTATACGATTAGATAGATAGATCGTGTTATTTCGCATTTCTAACATCAAAAAATTATAATTTTTATTATTCACAAAAAAGTGAGACAAGAAATTGTTCATCAAGCTTTATTCACATTTGTGAATTCAAATTTAATATGTATTTAATCATCAAAATATTTATGAAATTCGTCAACATAAAACCGTAACATACTGTTATTTCTACGATCTATACATAATAAGCAAATAAAACAAAAGTATATTACGAAACACTTATATATGACAGGTAGAATAAACGAACAAACAATGAAATAACAAAACAAACTAGAAAAGAAGCCAGAAGAAAAACCTTATATAAAACACCAACCTCTGTATAACCAGTGTGGGCATAGCGCGCAGCGTCTCGCGCGACCAGGGCGCCAGCCAGCACAGGCGGTGACGCAGCAGCGGCTGCGCCTCCCACAGCCCACCCAACGACTCCTCCCTGTCCAGGCAAATCATTATGCCTAGCTTTTGTTTGGCGGCTGTAATAAAAAAATTAATTAATTAGCTTCACGCTATATCCCGCACACAGCAGGGTAGGCAGAGGGAACCTAGTGTAAGACACTCCGTTCCCCACTTTCTGCCGTATTTTGGAGGCATTGCGTATTGAGTGGCAGAACTCAATGCCGCGCTTTGCCTCGACACCAGAGCGAAGAAATGGAAATATAAATTTAAGTAAATATTTCATCTCCTCGAATGGGGATCGAACCCACAACCAGTCGGTTTTACAGTCACACTTTGTGCCACTGCGCCACGGCTGGCCTCTAATACAAAAAAATATTTTTGTTATATTTCATTTACATTTATTAAACATAATTTAATACATATTTTTAATATAATTAACCAGCCTTAACCTTTTTATCGACTATGTCGATGTAATCACGTTAAATAATCTTTCGGTAGTTAAACTTTTGGACTACTTTTGTATACATTATTTTATATTAGATATTACAAGTGTAATTGTCTTCTTGTTTAGGCAAATTAATATACCAGGCTTGTGTTAAGCGGTTGTAGATTAATTTTTCAATTTAAAACATGTATACAGAGAAATATTTCATAACTTAACTATGACAGATAAACGTGTTTTGAAATTAACAAGACTGTAGTAACCACTTGCATCATCCTTGTTCTATATAAAAGAAAGAATAAGAATATCTATCAAAATTAAATTAAATCATTCAATAAGATAGTAAATATTAATCTTCACTAATTATCATTCATCACCGTCACCCATACTCTGTTAAACAATTATTGGTGGATGACGGATATTGTTCCATAGAAGACGAGATAATTTTAAGCACTGTAATAAATGCTATTATACAAATTAAAGACAACGTTGTCTCCATTGAGTTTTTTCATCATTACAAGCGAAGCGCCAGGGGTTAATGGGGGAGCGAGCAAATATTTATATTATATACAATGTATATAATGGAAATATTTATAATGTATTACTTTTATTTTATACTTACTTATAAAGGATTGCGCATTTTGTGCTAAATTTATAGGAATGATTTTTGGTGGTAAAGCATGTACCGAGTCCGCCTTTAGAAAGGCTTCAACATACGCGAGCCAGTCCCCAGTGGCAACTCCCTCGCCGATCACCAGCAACGTGTGTGTACCTTCACTCGCAGAGGTCAGAGCCTGCGAATTGTTAGTTCTACGTTAGAGATAACATGTATTACTGTTTTTTTTTTGCTTCACGCTATAGACAAAGCGCATATAACATTGTTGACTATTGTCAAGACGGTCCGTACCCCAATTCGAGGCATGACGTGTTGAGTGGCGAAACTCAACGCCGCGCTTTGTATTGTTAACAGAGTAAAAAATGAAACTATTAAATATTTTATTGGAAAAGAAAATGCAAGAGTCAGTTTATAGTTACACGCTTGTTCGCGACGACAGCCTCTTTGGTTAGTTAAAGCAACGTGTATAATAAATAAGTGACAAGAATTACATTCTTAAACATGTTCAGGAAGTGTTGGCGCTGGTCGGCGAGCACCAGCGCGGCGGGCAGCGCGGCGCACACGAGCCCCGCGGCCGCGCGCCGCCCCGCGCCCGCACTGCCTACTAAGCTCACTGCGCCACCGTTCAGCTGTAATATCATAAATTTGTGGGACCTTTGAGGCGATAAGGGCACGATATAACACAATTTGCATTATTATTTTATGTTTTTGTTATTTACTTTATAAGCATTATCATCATATGAAGCATAACGCCATAATGTGTTAAAAATGGATTATACAGACATGAAACACGTACCGTGATTGCTATTATGGGACATAAGATAGACAGTTCATCACACACTTCTATTCCAGTGTCGCCGAAAATGTGCTCATCGTCTATTACTAAAAAAAAGTATATTATAAAGTTTATTATTAAATATACAATAGTAAGGTGTTTGATTTGCAAGATTTATAAACATTTTAAATGAATCCATGCCACCTCACCTACCCGTGACCACGGACTACTATAAAGTGTTCGAAACGTCTGGTTTCAAAAAATTAATAATATTTAAATATAGGCGATTAATTCGGTTAAATAGTTTAATCTAAAATATACAATGGTACGAAAAGGAAGATTAATCGTTAAAATGTCACATAAGAACTTACGACACTGATTAATAAGCTTCTCTGTACTTTCATACCATTCTTTATATTCAATTTGTTCTAAGTATATCCCATCACCACGTAGTCTGGGTTTAAAATAGGAACCATTACTATGTGGTAAATATTTTTCCACAATTAACTTATATTGATTCTTATCATTTTCGGTTATTAGTCTTTCCCCAAAAAGCGCTCTTGCTTCTGCATTTAGTGCCTGGAAAAATCAAATTTAAATAGTAATTAACAAAAATATGAGTTGAGGCCACTTGTGGCATAAGATAATTGGCCGGCGCGTGAAAAATGGAGTATTTATATCTATCCCGTATTACGCGAGATACAGAATAAATTAAAAAAAACTGAAACGTATAAAGAAATATTAGAGATTAGCAGACAGATCAATTAGGTTCGGGCAAGTGAATAAAATTAATAGACACTGCGTTTTATCATAAAAGTTTGATAGCCAACGCATACACATTTCATTTCATTTGAAATAAATAGTAGTCAGAGCAACTTAAAACAATATATTTGATAAGTCTTCATACATATATGTTGTTATTCTGCCCCGCTCTCTACCAGTATAGTTTTACATGGTTTTCTAATCGCAGAAAGATTTAGCATTTCAAAACATTTTTCTCTATAATTACAAAAATATTATTATATCGTAATTATAGAGAAAAACGTTAAAATAAATTTAAAAATTCCATAAATTATACATATATTATAGTACACACAAACATTACCGTCAAAATTTCCGTTGTATTAGTTGGAGTATACCATTTTATATTTTCACACCATTGTCTAAGATGGGAAGCGTTCCATTTATAAGACGGATGAGAACGGAAAGTGTCGTTTACCTAAAATATACAACATTTTTTTTTAGTTTGGCATTGCATAACAGGATCTTCATTTTTATATAGTTTTGTGATTAACGTTTTAAACAAGCATTAACTTACCTCTTTATAAAACGATAAAATATTAAAGCTTAAATTTAGTAATTCTTGTTCTGTTGTATTACTACCAACACTTTCTGATAGATAGTATTTACATAGCTCTAACAATTCATCTTCTTCGGGCTCCCTATACAAAACGATTCAATATTTATATCACAAACTATAATGTGTAAAATTATGTTATTATTTATTTCATTTCATAATACCCTATAAGTTATACACTTGTTACTGCGGAAGAATACGATAATATTAGGACAGTAATGTTTGATTGTTATATAAAAGGTAACTCCTATTTATTAAGAAAACATACAAAAATTTGAACATAGCAGGATGTGAATCCGCGCTTCTTGGGTGCTCTCTCTTCACGTTTAAGTGTTCCAAACTTAGAAAAGAAAAATACAAAAGTTAATTTCTTCTAACAAAGTTCTTAAATTAATTAATTCACATAGCATCTAATGCACCAGATAAGATCATGCACTTATACTACTCTACACCTAATGCCTATATAATATATTAATTAGTACACTAGAAACACACGAAATGTCATCAACTTTTTCAAAGAGATAGAATTTACAAAACGCCAACCACCCTTCGGCAACCTTCTTTGCAATAATCTTCGCTTGTCTAAACTCCATCTCCAATTTAGCACGTGTCGTGAACTTACGGCAATATAACCGGATACAAAACAGCTGAAAGTCTGGCCGATTGGAGAACAGTGGAAGCTGTCGCCACGACGTTGATGCGGCCAGCGTTGTACCACTGCGGCCCACTCTCTTCTACCGCCCAAAAACCCTGTTGCTGTATCAACTGGAACAGGTCGAAGAACTTCTTTTATATTTCTATTTTACTAATTGTTACTCTACTTAAATAATCAGTAGATGCGTTCAGCCATTCTTCACATGATGCCTCCAGACTTCGGCAGAAAGTGGACGGTCTTAACACTATGATCCTTGGTTGTCTCTACCTACCCTACCATATGTGGCATACAGCGCGAAGCTTAAAAATATGTTAATATTGGGCTATTATTGTAACAACTGTATGCTGGTAAACTCTTTATAAATAAAATATAATATGTTGCATACCTGCAACACAAAAGAATGTATTTGCGAAGAGCCCCACTGGTCTGTGGCGGTACGATGCAGTGCCCTCAATAGTAGGGTACGGGGAGCCTCAGCACCTGCAGCTATACCACCGCCTCCAGAACTACTTACTGCGTTTTTCTGTAATAAAACATAGCATTTCACCCTTTATCTCACCTGTAGCAAAGTAGCCAGTGGGAACAGATGGCCCAATTTGGGCGTTGTCGTGCTTTGACTACCTACCAGAATGAGGAAATTGAAATAATTTATAACAACCATCACTTTGACAATCAGACGCTGTTATATTTAATAAAAAATATCATTACTCACGCGCTTCAGTTCTGCTATTATATCAGACGGCTCCAGAATAGGGGTGCAATTAATTACTATAACTGTAGTATTGCTTTCCTTCAAAATGTATTCGGCTAAAAGGCTAAACGAAAATAGTTTCAATATTAGTTTAAATGTATATTTAATAAATATAATTAAGAGTTACAATCAGGGTCGTAGCTAGAGATCATTTAAGCGACGTTAACACTAACGGCGGAAGTTAGTCTTTATTTTGTATCTTTTGATATTTTTCAAGTAAGAAATAACATTAAACTAGACCCCTTTTATTACATTTTATGAATCGTAATTTCTTAGAATTAAAATTTTACTCAACAGCGAATACAATATTCTAACAAATATTGTTAGTTTCCTTATAAATAATATCAGGCCGGTAACGAATAGCTACTTCTTGGCGCTCGCGTCGGGGCCGAGCAGGAGCAGGGCGCGGGCGGCGAGCGCGGCGCGCAGCGAGGGCGCGCGGGTGCGCGTGCGCGGCGACAGCAGCAGCGCGTCGGCCCACTCCGCGTCTGCAGCCTGCTGCAGTGGCGGCGGGAGTTCTACCTGCAGTTTACTATATTATTCATAAGTTGTTCTACACTAACAGTTGAAAAAGGTTTTGGAAAAAATTTATGTCGTTAAGCTCTGTCGATCCTGCTGAACAAGAAACGATCCAATAAATGCGGATTCGAGTCCCGTTGTTAGACTGCAGTAGTCACTTTCATGCTAAAAATTATTATCATATTTCGTATCCGCAAATACTATATAGGAAGCAATTAATTTCGATGGTGTTTACAATGTTTTTTTTCTTTTAATTTAAAGTGTTTAAGTAGATAATAACACTACTGAACTACCCAAGTTTACCAACTTAAGAACACACCAGTAGTTCATTAAGAATTATCACCATTTTTTTTTAGCATTTATTTTAACTTCATAAACTTTTTCTAGGTATAACTGTAAACGGGACTGGTTGAGGGTTCGATTCCCATACGACGTAAAGTGCGGCGTTGAGTTCCGCCATTCAACACGCAATGAATCCAGAATTTGGAAGAAATAGGGATCGGAAATTTCTTCATCAGAACGGAGTGTCTTACGATTAGATTCCCAGGTTCCCTCTAACTACCCTGCTATGTGCGGAATACTGCGAGAAGCTAAATAAAGATAAATTAAAAGCTCAACTTGCCATTTGTTATATTTAAAAATAAAGCAAATGTTACTCGCCTCCTCATAAAAATGTTCATTAGCATTGTTCTTTAGCAAGCCCATAACACTGAGTTGAACAGACGACCAAACAATATCTTCTGGGTTGAAACTTGAATTAGCTTCTTCTATATTATATTCAAACTGAGCTATTATTTGCTTTACCTAAAATTATTACACAATCTCCATATATAATAAAAGGATATAAAAGTCAATTCTGTACATACATGAAAATTAGGTCGGTTAATATGTTCTATAGAACCTAAAAAACCACTCAGCAGAATTCTTGTATTTATATAAATACTAATATTTTATAAAGTATTGTTATATATTATAACACCGTTGTGGGTTCAATTCCCACTCTACTTAAGTAAGTTGTTTTCATTTTCTTGCTCTGGTAAGAAGACAAAGCGCGGCGTTGTCATATCTCGAATATTACATGAAAAGTGGGCAACGAAGTGTCTTAAGTTTGAGAACTTAACAGTACCAATATTGTCAGTAGTAATTTTATACAACATACCATTGACATTTCGCAGTTCCGTATAATTACATCAGCCTTATGTGCACTTATCCATTGTACACTCTTCCTAATAATTTGGCTTAAAAGTGAAACTGCCATTTTTGAGTTTTCATTTTCATATTCTTTTTTCTGTATCCAACTTTCTAATATTTCTTCTGCGCAATGACATTCGTTGCTGTAAACAGAGAAAAATATTTAATAATTATTATTTATATAATTTAATCATAAATTTATAAGGAACACAGTGTCAGACCGTAAGCTGGTAAACGTAATGGTTGTAAGTTCGTTTTTCACTCGGAATCTTTTTTCTTTACCCCGTTGGGGTAAGTTGAGTTTTCCCACTCGATACACAATGTTTTGGAAATTATGTTAATTTAGGTTCTCTAGGCGTAAAGTCGAAAAGTAAATAATACCTTTGCAATATGATACCCATCCTTGATATAGTTGCAGGAGAAGCATGCTCTAAGCTATCGGTTTCAAAAATAAAATTAACATTTGCTCCAAATTGCACTCTCCAACCGGAGGGCAAAGTTAGGAGACGGTTATCATCTAACACCGAATTGAGAGCTTCGACCCAGTCGGGGTCAATATCCCCGTCGCACACCACCCACGACCACACATCTGCAAGTTAACAAGACAAATACAGTTATATTCACTAATAGCATTAAAAAAAACTTTTACTTAACTTTTTAAAACAAATAAAGACCGAAGATAATAAGTCCTTATCAAAAAAGACATATCATATGTAATATGAAATGTATATATATCGGGAGTTGTTTTCTTAGAGAATGAGAATTATTTTCCTTTTCTCTCTGTCTCAGTTTCTGAGCACTACTTGTATATATGTGTATTTAGCCCACGCACGCACCGTCGGGCTGCGCGGCCACGTGCTGCGCCACGGCGGACAGCACGCCGTCGCTGCAGCGCGCGGCGCGCACGCGGCCCAGCAGCGCGCCGCGCGCCTGCGCCTTGGGCGACACCACGTGCTCCGCCACGCCGCGCCCCGCGCGCTGCAGCGCCTGCGACACCATCGCTACTGTTGTGCCTTACATAACTTACATATAAACTTGAATATTTTTGAATCGTTTTTTTTTTCAAACAGCCTTTAACATAGTTTATACAAAATTACGGTACATTCAGTAGGAGTAGAGCATGTATGAAAAATGAAGCAAAGAGTATCGAGGTCTGTCTTTAAGCTTCTTAAGAAAAAAAACGTATAATATTTTTTTACTTCGGATGTTTTTCTGCATATACCATAGGGACATAAAGTTAAGACAATGCAATCCCATCTTTCCGTCCGATGTAAAACTAAACCTTACTTAATAGATTGCATGTTGATTAGAGAAAAAAACATGTAAGAAATAAAAAGTTGAATTTTGTCTAACCAAACATTAAACATATTTCTATGACCCTGTAAGAGTCTATGACTAAAATAATGCTTTAGCATTATCTTTGGATTTAGTCACGATGTAATTTTAGTAAAAGATACATTTTATTTTTAGGTACAAGCAGTATCCCGCATATAAATCTTAAATTTTAAGACATAACGTTTCATATTTTCTGCCTAATTTTCGAGATAATAGATGATATGTGTAACTCAACTTCGCGCTTTGTCTTTTCAACACAGTAAGAAAATCCGAATATCTCATTCCCCCAAGTGGCAATCGGACTGTCACTCGAGGAGATGAAATATTTATGTTCATTTATATTTTCATTTCTTCGCTCTATTGTCGATATAAAGCACAGCGTTGAATTCCGCCACTCAATACACAATGTCTCCAGAACTCGGCGGAAAATGAGGAACGAAGTGTCTTAACACTAGGTTCCCTCTGCTTACCCTGCAATGTACGGGATACAGCGTGAAGCTGGTTTATTTTATTTTATAAACAAAGAGAAAATATTTAATTTTAAGCTTACACTTTTTAACAGTTTTCTGATGGTACTTTTTCCTGAACCTGGAGGACCCACAATTGCTACTCCCATTCTTTGACGCAATTGTTCATATAGCTCCATGCATTTTTGAATCTAAATATATTTAATATTTCAGTACAATCATAATATAACAGTAATTAGATAAAAAAAACTAATAATTAAATTATTATTTTAATAGAGAAGTACCTGAAGATCATTATTTATAAGGCCTAGTTCAACTGCCGTCGTTTTTAAAGAAGAATATAATGGATCTGTGGTACTTTCTTCTTCTGGTACTTCTGCAAATACCATGCTTAAAATGTTTTCAAATCTGTAACGTTTGAACGCAAAAAAAAATTTAAATATTAACATAATTGAATTTTTATATCTAAGTCATTTTACATAAAATATTTTATATTTTAGCTAGTTCTAAGTGCATTTATAGTATATAAAGTAATTGTTAGCAACGTAAAATTTCACCTTTAGGTATATATAATATATATCAACTACTACCACACAAGTTTATTCATTAAGTTCAAATGTTTATTTAGGGAAAATAGTTTAAGTCTGTATTCAATATTTTGGTCTCACCTAATTATGAAATAACTGGGTTGTTGGTGGGTATTTGTTTATATATAAACTATATGAATAAACTAGCCAAAATTAAACAAATAAAAACAATAATTTAAACGTGTACCTCTCAGCGTCCTCTACAGTCAGTTTCGATAGATTGTTCAGCCTCAACACGTGCCTGAGCACAGCTCGCTGCGCCGCCGCGTCGCCGGGCCCGCCCGCGTCGAGCGCCGCGGCGCAGCTGCCCACCGCCGACTTCAGTGCGCGGAGGCCCCAGTCGTAATGTCTTTGATTACTTAGTAGTGTGCTGCGACACATTTGACATTTGTTAATATATATATTTAAATCATTTTTTGGTCTTGTTCTTGTGGTCAAGACGGGCGTGACGTCATACTTCAAAGTTGGTGCTTTGAAATTATTTTATTAATTTTTCGTTTATTGTGGTTTTTAAGTTATTTTTTGACAGTAATATTAATTTTTAATTGTTTTTTATATTTATAAACGTAAAATTGATCGATCAAAAACAGTTTTTTGGTTGCGAAAATTTACAAAAATCTCCCTACATAGCTGCTAACAACATGAATAGACCTGGCCAAAGTGAAGACATGGTCGAGGTCAGCGGCGAGGGGCCCGCAGTGCGCGGAGTGCGCGGCGAGCAGGCGCGCGGCCAGCAGCGCGCGCGGCGGCGGGCGCAGCGCCAGCGGCCGCAGCGCGTGCTGCAGCGCCGGCGGCAGCGCGCGCCGCCCGCCGTACCCGCGCGCCGCCGGGTTCATGGTGGCCGCCACGCCGCACCACTCGGACACTACGATCTGCACGAACAGCATTGTTTTAATATTTCTTATACCCTCTATGCCTCTTCGATTTTTATGTGTCAATTATAATGACTCGTGAAAATTATTTTTATTAACTCGCTTTAATAAAGAGAAACGAAGCACTGCAGCGCGTACGCACCCGTTTCCCATTAAGCACGAGCGCCGCGTCGGACGCGTCGCGGCAGCGGGCGGCGCGCGCGGCCCGCAGCAGCGCGGCCAGCTGCTGCGAGGCGGCGGCGAGCGCGTCCGCGGACAGACGGTTGAACTCGTCGAAGCAGCCCCACGCGCCGCACAGCGCGACACCGCTCAGCAAGCGACCCATACACTCCGCGTCCATTGCCTGCAATACGATAATTTTATGTAATATTCTAATATTATAAAAAGAAAAGGTTCTCGTTTACAATCAAACGCTTACCCACTGAGCCACGACGGCTTCGATAATATCTTTAATTTATCTCGTACATACATATGTAATAAAAGAACGTTTAAGATTGATCCTTACAAAAGGATTAGTCATAACTTGTATATTTTAAGATTAATTCTCTTCTGAGACTCAATCTTAATCGATACAGATACAGATCAGTTTGCAGATCTGCCGCTAGATATTTTTTTTATACTATCGTGGCACTAATACTAGCATTTATTAGCAATATGCTGAATACATAATATATAACTCACTTCATCACAATTAAATACAAGTACAAGACGTCCAACTAAAGCTCCCAAGGCTTTCACCGATTCAGTTTTACCCGTCCCGGCTGGTCCAAACGGATTTCCTACGAATCCAAGGTGTAAAGACTGGAAAAAATATAAAAAGATACAAAAATATTTTTAATTTTAACAATAACAAAAGCATTTCTGGAAGTTAGATAATTATTTAGATTATAATTAAACAAATGAAACTGCTAACTTCCCAAATAAATTAGCTGTACCTGAGTCAAAATAAGAAAACTTTCATCAGTAGTTTCAGTTCGTACAAACTGTCCAGTATTTACGCCGAGATATTCATAGGAGTATGATATCTCGGCTAGCCCCATTTTTATAACAATTTCTTTAGAATTCAATAAGTAGAATCTGAAATAAATAAAAGAATTTTATTTAAAAACAATTAAGCATTCATGACTTCATGCATTCGTAAATAAAATAAATATTGATCAGAAAAAATCTGATTCAGCAGTAAAAATACGATACATACACGTTTTTTCCTATCTCTAAAAAGGCATAATAGCGTAAGTAAATTACCTGAGCTGTTTTTGCCAGTGCCAATCACTGGTAGAAACCACATTGTGTTCAATTAAGTCTTTCATCATTGACTCATAATATACACATTGTAATATAATAGCCTGTTTTTTGAGCTTCTCCTTTTCACCATCAACTTCTGCGGCGACGTAATACAAATGTTCATTTTTGATATTCTCCTTCAATTTGTGCAGTTCCTTTGATATAATAGATTTCTCTATTCCTTCAGTTAATCGAATATTTTGCGCTAGGCACAGTATTTGAGTCGGTAGTAAAAATGGATCCCGTTCTAGAAAACTATTTGAAACTAAGCATTTTAATGTCATATTCTGAAGTGACGAGCGAATTTCTTGTTCCAATTTTTTTAGCCACAGCTGCAAAATACACAACGTACTACTTACAATACTTGAAATTTTATTATAGATACATTTTTTTTAAGCTTGTGTAGGCAGGGTGAATCTAGTATTAAGACCATTAGCCCGTTTTTGCCGAATTCTGGAGGCATTGCGTGTTGAGTTGCGGAAATCAACGCTGCGCTTTACTAGAGCGAAGAAATGAAAATATTAAATCTTTCATTTCTTCGAATGAGAATTGAAGCCACAACAATCGCGCATACAGTCGTACATTTTTACCCCTGTACCATGACTGGGTTCAAGTTAATTTTAGATTCAGTTTCAAATAGAAAAAAATGTAATTACTATAACATAGCCTTCTAATACGTATTTAGAAATTGTATTTAAAAATACTACCATAATAATACACATATGCTCTTTTGAAAAATATATTTACTTAGTACGGCTGTGGCAAGTCAGTGATCACATTTATCACACCAATTATTGTCGCATTAAAACGAGTCTTAGGAGTTTCTTGTTCTTTCTTGCAGTTACAATTAATTAAGACTATTTTTCTTGAAATACGGAAATGTATATTCACCTCAACAGAACAATCGATATCAACAGGATGGTCAAGAGGAAATACTTCTCCGAGGCTGCATAAAGCTGTGATCGACAGATCTTCAGGTCCGAGCTTAACGCCCGTGATACCTGGGAATAGCTTCTTTAAGTGTGATTGCATAATTGCCTCTCTGCCTTCAGCGCCAGCTCGCGCTTGCCCGAGTAATTCCAGTAAATCATCATCACTTAAGAAATATAACCTTGGAAATATTGATCGTTTTTCCTGTGTAAAGCAATTTTAACAAAATTAACAGATTTTAAAAATATTACACTCAAGCAATATTCTTATATCACATTTTAGGAATTGAGAAACATATTGCACAAATGAAATTGAAAATAACAGTTTGTGGTGTACAAGTTCAAACACTTACATCAATATATTGGTTCAATGATGACTGGCATGCATTTAATTGTTCCGATATCGCATCGAGCATGGACTGAAGTCTTGTAGATTGTACTAATGTGGAAAGTCGAGGGTCGGCCTCCAAAATTCGTGATATCTGTTTAAATGCCTGATCTACTTTACGGAATCTGGTGCCTAAATCACCATCGTCATGACATAGTACTGGCTCCAAATAAAGCCACCTAAAATATTAATTTAGCATTTATTATAATTTTTGTCATTTTGATAAAAATTTAATAATTTAAAAGTGTCTGATCGATTGTAAGTTTAATGTTTACTTTTTTACCAAATCGCAACATCTCTAAAATGGTCAAAACGTGGATATAATTATGATATTATGTGTTTTAGCTTCACGTTCTAACTTGCACATTAAAGGGTAGGCAGAGGAAACCTGGAAAGTTAAAACGCTCTTTGCCCATTAACACACTTCCGTTCTCCACTTTCCGTTGAATTCTGAAAGCATTGCATGCTTAGTGGCAGAACTCGACGCCGCGCTTTGTCTAGTTACTAGAGTGAGGAAATAATTTAACCGGACTCACCCACTGCGGATGTTATAATTGAGAAGTGTAACTTATCGGCAAATATAAGTTTGTAATGGTTTTTTTCTATCAATTACTATTAATTTCGATTTTCATTTTTTTTATTTATTCATCTTATATTTGTACTGTAAGTTCTGATTCCTTTTCAAATTTCATAATTCTAGAGTAACGAGAAAGTATGTTGTAGGTTTTAATTAAGCGGTGAATTACAAACAATATAGGTAGAATAGAAACATAGGTAGGTAATATAAGTAGAAAAGAAGTATTTACTGCCTTATATTTTGATTGGGATGCCTTTCAAGTACTTTTTTTTACTCTATATTTAATGTTAATTTACCTCGACCTCTTTAAATTATGCTGGGTTCCTGGTAAAGATTTTATTGATTGAAAAATAACTTATAAGTCCCGACTGTTAATCCTAATAAACTATTCGGCTTGTTTATTTTCTTTTTAGTTTTCTGCAGTCGGGGTTTTTGTTTTTACAAATATTTTTTTTATTTTTCACTTTTTTGTTAGGATTCATTATGGTAATGATAATCACGATATATCTTTGAGCTCTTGAATTTGATACTTATATTGTGGTATTCGAAACAAAGAAAATGTTTTTGACTAAGTCTAATGGCGTCCCACAGGCGCCATTTTTTTTACGTCACCTATCTAAAAACACTTGGGCTGCTAATACAAATCTAATGATACCTCAAATATGTAAATCCCTTCAGCGGTTCTGGAGATATGAGGTATTGATACAAACAAGATACGCGCGAAAAACATAACCCTTCCTTAACAGTCGGGAAAACGGAAAATTTTGTTCCCATAGGAACCTAAAGAAACCTTCGAGATGAATCCCCTACATCCTCCACCTTATTAGGTGTTCGGCGGTGCTTCGGCTGTGATTATCTGCTAGTGACTCAGTAATGATTTTTTTTTGTATATACCTAGATAAAAAAGTATTAATTTCAATCTAATCTAACCTAGCTTCACGCTGTATCCCTACAAATTTAAAAGTTTAACATAATAAAGAAAATATTTTATATTGCATTTGTGTGGAGGTTAAAGGTGTTTGAATATTTTTCTTTTGTTAATTTTAGTATGTATGTGAACTATGACCAATATTATTATTGCTACGTATAAAACTTAAACAAATGAAAAAAAAATTAAGCCTACTTTTTTAATTGATTGATTAATAATTGAGACCAGTCGTGGTGCAGGGGCCTATAGTGTGACTGTAAACGCGACTGATTATGAGTTTGATCTCTACTTGAGAAAACGAAATATTTATTTAATTTAAATATTTTCATTTCTTCGCTCTGGTGTCGAGGCAAAGAAAGTGGGGAACGGAGTCTACGGAGTAGTATTAAGCACTAGGTTGATTTTTTTTTATTCATGACTACTAGAGTTGTTCATTTATTGTACAATTACTTATTTGTTATTTTGATGTTCAATATCTAATATTAATAGCTTTCCCGACTGAATTGTACTAAATCTATCAGACAGAAATCAATAGTGACATACCAACCAACATACCTACATGTCAACATGTGTTCATACTTAAAAAGTTAATAGAAGCTTTAGAACTTTTACTTATAAAATAAAGTACAAAGAGATAATAAAAAGTCAATTTCATAAAATGATTTTAATTAACAAATATCCTAATTTATATAGTCTATATAAATTTATAAAAAATGCATATTGAATTTTTTTATGTTTGTACATTTTGTTACAAATTATGTAAATAATTTGCATTGCACACTTTGATCTAGTTATTTTTTAGCATTGAATGGCACTAAAATAGGACTTAAAGAGTTGTAATAATTATTTAATAAGTAAAGGGCCTCTTAATTATTTCTTTCCAGAGAAAGAAATAATACAATTCTTAATCTCAATTACAAAATGTAATAAAAAAATTAATAATAAAGTAAAATTGTATTATTCACACAAAAATGCCATTATAATACTACAAAATTAAAAGCATCAATCACTTGAGGTCACACAGTGAGGCATTTAAGGCAGAATATAATATAAAAAAATATTATAAAATTGATAAAGTAAAAGTTTTTTAAATTTATTAGTACCCTAAAAGCATATGAGTCTATACAACAGTATAATGAATGCCATAGCTACTAAAGTTTCTTTGGAATATATTTCAAATGATTAATATTCTTAATTTTATTATACAATATGTACTTGTACACGACCTAAGATTCCTTAACAATGAAACACACATTCAACGTATAATATTCTTCTATTTACAATATACAGATTACATTACCTTAGAGTAAATTTGATACCTGGAGAGTAATAGCTAATATAATATGGTTATCTTAATTAATAGACTATGTGATGATTAGTAGAAATGTTTAAATTGTTACAATATTCTTTATAAATGCAGAACAATTAAATTAGTTCAATATTATTACTTATTTTAAATTAATAAAAAAGCTCTACAGTTTATGTTTGTATAATAATAATTATTATAAGTATTTGATAGTAGTAATGTTTATAAGTTATTAAATTTCATTATAAGATAATAGCCTCGCAAATTCCTTTTTTATAAATAATTATTAATGGAAGCTACCTATTACGTTGTACATGATCTATAATAATCGGAACGCTTAGTAATCTCTGATAAATAATAATTCATTTGAGTGTTGAGTTCACCTATTTCTTTTTCTAAAGTATTTAACTGTTCATTATGGTCATTATATAAGTCTTCCATATTTGCTAAGAGTTTTAATTGCATCTGCGTATCACTCGCCAGTTTTGTGGCTCGATTGAGTAAAAGTTGAGCTTTTTCTCTCGAATTTGAGGTTTGGCTCGCCCTTTCTGCTAAAGATGTGTTTGTTTGTTTGAAATTTTGCCTTAGTTGTCTCGCCTTTTGTTCAGCTCCTTCAGCTTTGTTTACAACATCATTAGCTTCCAGTTTAACTTGTTCTGCATCACTTTCGATTTTTAGTATATTTTTCTGTAAGTCTGATAAACGCGACCTTAACCCTTCAACTTCATCCATAGTTTCGTTCGCTTTTTTTTGAGCTTGTTCACTTTCTGTAGCTATTGGCGTCAAATCACTTTTAGCAGCTTCAATGTCACTGTTTGCTTTGTCTATAGCATTTTCGGCGGCATCTTGTGCGGCCTGAGCCTCATCTAAAGCTTCCAAAACTTTATTAGCCATACCTAAAGTTAAATTAGCTGCTTTGTTTACAGTTGTTGCGTTTTGTTTAAGAGCTTTCGCAAGATCAAGGTCTGGTTTTGTTTCCGCTATGATATTTTCAATATTTGTCAACTGTGATACAGTGGAATTAATGCGTTGTGATAGTTCGGTTATTTCTTTTGGTTCAATACTTATAGATAAATTTAAAATTTCCGTAGCAAGCTGCCTTACATCTTCAGGTGTATTATATGTTTTTGATAAAAATTCTTTTAATTCAGATGTAAGTTCTTGGCTTTCATTAGTTGCTCTCTCTGCTGCCGCTTTGAAATCATTAGCTCTATTAAACAAATCTTTGGCTCTAGATCGTACAGCAACTGTATCTTGTTTGACTTGAGAAACTGATCTAAACAAGTCTTCAGCAGTAAGTTCATGTTCTTTGATTCTATGTTCTGTTTTATTTGCAAAATCCAATGCTTGCTCTGCTTTCGTAATAGCTCCTTGATCACAAGATATTCCGCCACATTTTCCACATCCAGCACCACCACAAATATCACAGCTATCACTTTCCTGGCCACACATATTTTCATTTATTTTTGGTAATTGCGATTTTAAATCTGATAATTGTTGCTGCAATTCATCTAACTTCTTGTCATTTTCATTTTGTGTATTATTAAAATTCACATATTGCATTTCTATTAAGCGATCTGTATTTTTAATTTGTCTATCAGTATTAGCGATTACCATCTGCACACTTTCAGCTTCGTCTGCTGCTTTTAAAGCTCTTTCTTTTGCTTCACGAGTTAAGTTAAGCGCTCCTTCTAAATTCGCTTCCTGGAGTTTGGTAGCATTGTTTTCTAATTCAAGAGTTTTCGACTTTAAGTGACCAATACTTGTTCTTAATCCATCTAGGGTTACATTGCCTAAATTTATTTTAGATGTAATAGCGTTAAGGTTGTCGTTACTATCTTTTAGTTTGTTATCTGCATTATTTAATTGATCTTGTAAAATTGTTATATTCGCTAATAATTCTTTAACTGTGCTTTGTCCTAATTTAGCACTTTCGAGTGAATTCTCTACGTCCTGTAGCTTTTTCGTCATCTCTTCAAAATCTCTCGTGTATGCTCCTGTAGCCCCTACCACTTTAAAGTTACTTGCGTTACCAATAGCAAACTCAGTTTGTATGCGTAAATCACCTATTAGTTTATCCCAACTATCAAAGCACTCCCCACAAGCGTAGCATTCTGGAGCATCACCAAGGTAGCCTCTAGCACACATATTGCATTTATATCCACCGATCCCTGGTTTACATATACATGATCCATTATCACGCATACACTGCTGAGAAACTGAACCATATAAGTCACAATCGCATTCATAGCATTCAACATTTGGATTACCCCAATGATTCTCTTGACATTGATCACATTGCCTTCCACCGTAACCAGGCTTACAATCACATTTCCCAATGTAAGGGTTACATTGAGGTGAAATAGAACCAATGGGATCACATTTACATGGATCGCATCCTGTTCCTAAAGCGATTCTCCAGTGATTTTCTGTACATTGATCACAGTTTACCCCTATTACATTATTAAAACAAGGACATTGACCTGTTATACCATCACAGTTGCCTCGGGTGAAATTTGTACCTAATACTGAACAGTTACATTTATAACAAGCTTTCTCTAAAGCATTACCATAATAACCATTTTCACATAATTCGCAATGGTCCCCAGCAGTATTGTGTAAGCATTGCAAACATTTACCCGTGTATGGGTGGCAATTGTTAGGTTTAGTAGTATCAATATTATCATTGCATTCACATTTCTCACACGTGCCTTTTATTGGATCACCATAGTAATTATCAGCGCATACATCGCAAAGAGATCCAGCGTATCCTTCTTTACAATCACAAACAACATCTTTAGTTTCACTATCTAATTCACATCTGTCTGCGTGACTGTTTTTATTTGGGTTTCCTTTTACACCAGGGCATGGACAAAGTCGACAAGGGATATCAACACCAAGTCGTGGATCACCATAATATCCTTCAACACATCTTTCACATCGATGACCTTCCGTATAGTCTCTACATTCTTTACACGCTCCAGTTTTGTCGTCACATTCAACAGCATGACCGTTGCAATCACATTGTTGACAGTTAGGAAAATTAAAATATCCAGGTTGACATAAGTCACAAGCTCGTCCGTAAGTATTAGCTCTACATTTACATTGTCCACTAGTAGCATCACAAAAGTTATCAAGTGATCCTATGCTATTACAATCGCATCGCTTACAACCAAATTTGCTAAATCCATATGTTCCAGGGGCACAACGATCGCATCTTGCACCGACTATATTCTCTACACATTGGCAATGGCCTGTATAAGGTTCACACTGGTGGCTTTTTGAACCAGACGGATCACACTGACAAGATTCTGATCCATTTTTTATAAAGATCATTATGCTCGCATGTAATTTTTTGCATATTTCAGGTATATTATCCCTATTAAGGTCATAGTAATATGAGTCACCACAGTTATAGCGATCAAATTCATCACGCAGCGAGCTTCCATTCGTTAAAAATGGTAAATCTTCCACTGAAGGTATTAGAACTATGGAATCAATTAATACAGAAGCTCTACTGTTTGAACTGTAACCATCTTGTCTACCTAAATAAATACGAATTTCTGTTTGTTTGTTTTTTTCTAAGCACACTGAGGGTCGCACTAAAACACTGCGTTGATTTGCTGGTAGCTTTGTAGTAATTGTATCATCTTCTGGTCGAACGTTAGCACAAGGTGAGTCGCTATCTATTGGTAAAGGTCTTTTAACCAATATAGTGGCCTCTTCCCAATTCAAATGAGATTGCGGTTCGTATCGTATAAGAACATTATAGTTCATACTAGTTTTTAGATTATTTATAACGAAAACAAGAGTACTACTTTCTGGTATTTTCATAAAACCCGGTCCTGTCCAAGTTTCTTTTCTACCATCTGGATAATTTTCACGTATTACAACATGACATAACTGACTTTGTATTGCGTTGTCATCTATTTGTGAATCACATTGACTAGACTCTGCTTCATAAATTATGGAATCAAGAGCGCCAACAAAAAAGTTTTGAATGGGCTGATCACAACGACGTCCAGTTACGTTTGGACGGCATTTACATTGACCTGTTATAACATCACAGTCTCTATCGATAGATCCGCCAAGATCGCAGTCACAAGGTAAACATCCGTCATCAATATCAGATAAACCATAAAACTCAGGCAGACATTGGTCACAATTTCTACCTGTTACATGACGTTTACAGAAACAGTTTCCAGACAGAGCATCACATCCTCTTTCATTGACAGTTCCTAGAAGATTGCACGTGCATGAATCGCATCCTTCTGGATTCTGTGGATCAAAGTTCCAGAATCCATCTTTACACCTGTCACACCGGGCTCCATCAACGTTAGATTTACAAAGGCACCGTCCGGCTGTTTTGTTATTTATAAAATCTGTTTCATCTTCACATAAAATTTCTTTATCAGTTGTTCCATCTGGATCACAATCACAAGGTTTACAAGTATCAGGGCTTTGTCCATCTACATTTGGATCTCGGAAGAAAGTAGGCTTGCAAAGTTCACAATTTATACCCATAGTATTATGCTGACAATTATCACAAACACCGCCACTAACTTTTCCTGTTTTATTGTATACAGCTGCATCAAAATGACAGGTAATTGCATGGTTATTGCAAGTGCATCTTTTGCATGCATTTGATGTTTTTCCTACAGCTGGCTGCCAGGGTAATTCGTTATAGAAATCTTCACAATATTCACAGTTTAAGCCACGAGTATTATGGGTACATTCACAACGCCCATGTACCATATTATTTTTCGAATCTACTCCAGGCATCGGTAAACATCTAGAAGCGTGGCCATAACAGGAACAAGAGCCGCGCACAGTCATTTCATAAATAGAATAATAATATTTCTCTTGAATCTCAGCCCTATTATCAAGTAAATCATCGCCAAGTGTATGGAGTTTTGTAAAGTTTATTCTTAAATTAGTCATTCGCAATAAGTTTTGAACTTCTTCTGAATATGGATTGGTCACACGTATGTTAGGGGGTAATACTCTAAATATAACTTCACCTTCGCTCGATGGGGCTACACCTGAATAACGAGATTCGCACACAACTTCTGTCAAATTTCGTTGAGTGTGCTTTGGCACGGACGGGAAAGCTTCGTCACAATTATGGGCAAAGTATCGATAAACTCGCCAAGTTTTTCCGAAGTCAAACGATCTTTCCACTAACATTGCGGCTGGACGAAAAGTTTTAAATTGAATAATTAAATGTGTGAGATGAAATTCCGCTTCCATGTCCAATTGAATTGTAACATTTTCTTTACCGTTTTCCGATTGCCACCATGATTTTCTTAGCGTTCCGGGAATATACTTGTATATAATATTCTGTATAGGATGGTCAAGTGCTAGATTGTTACTCGTATTATTTCTTGAATCACACCAAAAACATTTTTTACGTTCCTCAAGATGCGACACAATGCAATAGCGTTCACGTTTACTACTTCCACAAGTCGACGAGGCGAAAAGACGTGCTTCACGACCGATAAGCAGGTTTCCAGTTGCAGGGTAACAAGAACTTAATTCGCAGGCTCTATCTAACATTCTCGGGTCGGTACGTAAGCGATCACGATGTCGACTATACACCGCGTCACCACCGGCTATAAGCGCGGGGAGTAAAAACAATACAGCGCGTAACGCCATAGCGCGGACCGAGCCTGCCGCGCGTTGCTTACAGCACTGCGGCCTGCCACCCGCTCTACTCCCGCGCAGCCCGCTCCCCCACCTCACCTACTTCACCCGTCAGCTCTACTGATTTTACAGGGCCAGATCCAACATCGGTAATTATGTTTATTTAGTAAAATCATTACATTTTTATATTGTTTACTTACATTACTTAATTATTTTAATAAGGTACTACAGTTTATATTATGACAATTGCTAGGTAATATTAAAATGAATCCTTTTATGATGAATATTGTTAAAGCCGATATTTTAATATTTCCGACGATGGTCATCTTCGTCATTGAAACGCGTTTATTATATACATATACGATTATTTAATATATAATAGTTTCCTTCACTGCATATTTCCCATTAATTGACTTTTATACGTATCATATGTAAGATGTCAAAGAATTCTCAATTAACAGAATGCGACCCTGCGTAAGGCGACGACCGCTTCCGCCCGCGCGCCCCTACCGTTCTCCGAAATGGGCTCTAAGCAACAAAAATAACACACTTTGGGAACTACTTTTGTTTTCATGATATAATAAATATGACCCAAAGAAACAAGATATTAGATTTTTGTATATAATCGGAAAAAATATTTTTAAAGGACATAACCTTTTTCGTATAAAATAAATGACATATAAAAAGGGTTGGCTTGGAACATGGTAACGAGCAGAGATATACAAATCGACATCGGTCGGCCTTCCGCTCTCCACATCCGCCGCTGATAAAACATTTGCGAAGTACACGGAGTCGGTCAACGTATACATCAAAAATTATTTTGCAGAAAAGGACTTTACAAATTATTTATAATATATAGAGTTTACACATTTATCAAAAACTATTTATATATCATGACAATAAATTATAGTGCAAAAAGTAGGTACAAATAAAAATAACTAATTTAGGCACATAATAGCGCTTAACAATTCTACTAATACGTTTACATGAACTAATTTGTCATAACTCATAGGATAATAGTTAAATGAAGTGAACTATTCCACATGAGTGAACGCTAGTGGAAACATGAATCTTGTCCACTTTGCATTTTTAATGTAAAGTAGATTATTGGGCGTAAAGTAGGTTATTAGGTGTTGAATGATGCACCAAATACCCTTTTAAATTATAAATTCTAAGGGCGACTTTCTTAAATTTATTATTTTTTTAATAAACTTTTTATTCCTCTCATATCCTATTGAAAATGAATGTTTGTTTAAGACACGACTGTTTATAAAATAAAAATATTTACGAAGCAACATGAAAGAAAAAATATATTGTAAAGCTAAAAGATTAAAAATAAGAATTTGAGTTTAGTTTCTTTTAAATGTATTTATGGAATACCAGTATTAGTTTGTAAGAAATAATTTAAAATGACACAAATGTTAAAAATAATATGATCTAGTAAAAAACTCGCCACAAGTAGACTTATTTATGTTAAGGAATTAAATTTATTCAATGTTTTGGGTGTATTAACCAATTATGTACCATTTATGTATTTTTTATACAAAACTACAAACATCCACTAGTAGTTGTAGTTCATTATTTCGACAGAGTTGCTGATAACCTCTTATCAAAGTCAAGTAAAATAGAACTAATCAAAAGCTTCTAAAATAAAACCAACTAAAATTAAAATTAATTACAACATACAAAAAATATTTGTCTAAGATCTTTTTAACTTAACGCTGTACAATACAGCGGCAACCTAGGAACCTAATATTAAGATACTCTGTTCTGTTCTGTTCATTCATTTTCTGCCGAAGCCCAACGCTGCGCTTTGCCTCGTTACTAGAGCGAGAAAAGGAAAATAATAAATATATAATTCCAGTTGGAATAGAACACAGAACCGTCGCGTTTGTAGTCGTACGTTTGTGCCCCTGCGTCACGACGGGCGCTTACATACATTTTCAGAATAATGTTGACATCATTCTTAAGTAATTGTAATTATAACGATTTCGTTCGTGCGTTGTCGGTACAGTGAATGAACGCTTTTGCTTTGATAAGGGTTCATCTAAGAAGCCCGTTGTAGAGTTAAAGTTCAAAAGCGATAAGCATTTGGATCACGACGATAATTTCTATTCATAAAATAAATGTAAATCTTCTTTATACATTTATTACTTTATAAATATTAAATAATAATATTTTTTTATTTCATAAAGATTGCTGAAACTGGGCAGTTCTAAAACAATAAAATAAATCGTACATTAAAATATATGAGGCAAATCGTGGTGCAGGGACACAAAGTGTGACTGTAAAACCGACTGGTTGTCGGTTCGATCTCCAGTCGAGGAAATTAGATATTTATTTACTTTATATTTTCATTTCTTCGCTCTGGTGTCGAGACAAAGCACGGCGTTGAGTTCCGCTACTCAACACTCGATGTCTCTTGAACTCGGCGGAAATTGTGGAACGGAGTGGGTTAGCACAAGGTTCCCTCTGCCTACCCTGCTGTGTGCGGGATACAGCGTCAAGCTGATTTCAAATATATTTAACCAAGTTATTTATGTTAAAAAAATCATCAACTGGTTTATCTGTTATTATACAACAACTACCTATAAGCTAGTTTTACAAAGCGCGTTAGTAAGTTAGCTTTTAAACACGCTTTCAGCACACAGCTTTACTGGTCGTGCTATCTTTATTGCACGTCGCCTAATTTTGGATGTCGGCTAGGAAGTAGATTCTTAGTTCAATGAACCTGGGTTATCGAGATAAGTCAGATATACTCGTACATACATATAGCAATATCCTGTAACATGTACTCTTACATACTAAAAATAAAATATCTACGTATAAAACAGGTTAAATAAAATTTTAAAAAATGTAGATGTAATAAGCTAAGAATTTACTTGTACTTGGTATATTATATACAAATAATTCGTGATAACTTAATTTAAACTTGAAATACAACGTTTTTTGGAACGTTATCGTTATCTAGGTCGGAATGCTATAAGAAGTGTTAGTATTTTAATATGAAAAATTAACAGAAGAAAAATGTGCCCCGGGTACTTTGTTATGTTCGGAAATTATTATTATTATTATAATCAGTACGAATCAGACTATATATAACAATCCAGTTATATTGCTGACTCCATTTACTTGTCTTGGATTTGGTTTATTGTATAAAGATTCCTGAATGTGAAAACCAACTTATACCACTATACTTTTGACTTCGCGTGGAGTATGCATTGTTCAATTTATGTACAAAAAATATTCTTACATATATTATATTTTATTTTGAATAAACCTAATAACAAGGACACACCTTTCTTTTATTTTAGTGAAATCGACTGTATACATTACCAATTAAATATTTTATAATTAACAGTAAGAAGCCGTCGTGGCGCAGTGGCACTATCGTATGACTGTAAACGCGACGTTTGTGTGTTTGATCGCCACTCGCGGGAATAAATTACTATTTATTCATATATTCATTTCTTCGCTCTGATAATAAGGCAAAGAGCGTCGTTGAGTTCCGTCACTTGTGTTTAAAATATACGTAGTAAGTGACACAATATAGACTTGATGAAGTGATTTTTTGCAATTGTACCTACAACTAATAAAGGAGAAATATTTTTATATTTATCAGCAAAGATTAAATAACAATAACTTATGGCAAAAAATTTAAGCTTGTCCGGTTCTAAGTAATGCAAAAGTCTAAACAAATCGACTATGAATTCCGAGAAGTCACATCTGCAGCACATGTGGCGGAGCACTGCCATTCATTAAATGTAAAAAGTAGATGTGAGAATAAACGCATTTAAAAAGGTATTGTTTAATTTTTTGAAACCAAATGCGCGTATTATTATGAATTAATATAATTATAATAGTAGGTCATATAACTCCTAAAGTAAAATATTTTTGCATCAGCTTATAAACTTTTGTATTGAAGAAATTTTGGCACATTTAGTTTTATTATGAGGTACATAATATCAGTTGAAATCAAGCATTAAAAAGCGAAACTTTTTAAAATATTGCTTACTTAAATGAAAGTTGTCTTCATCTATACCTACTTATAATAAAATCTTAATATGGAAGCTATTCAAGGAAAATATTATTGAAGGGCATTTTGACGTAATACAAACAGAGACAATTTTTGAAAATTGTGTTCACACTAATCTCAGAAAGAGTTTGTCCGATTTAATTGCAGTTTTTAAAATTATATTATAGAAAACGAAATTAATGGAGAATAGTAAAATAATGATTATGCTACTTGCATAAAGCTCGCGAAGCCGTGTGCGAATATAAATAAATTGCGATATTTGCGCTAACGATGTAACGACGTATTAAATAAATTTACAAGTAGGTTAAAATATTTACAAGATATTAAAAGTATTATGTGAGTTTACTATGTTTTTATTATAAATTCTAAAGCGTTACCAGGCGACTAAGCTTTGAAAGTGCCGCACAATAGAAAGCAAAATTTGTGTGGCAAAAATAGTGTTTGAAGTACGCGATGTCTCACCGCAATGCGTGAACTATGGATAATTAAATAAGCTTAAAGCATAAAAAATATTTCATATCATTTTATTTTATTTTATTTGCATTGCAATATAATAAGATACATTATAATGCAGACAGGTTATTATTACATTTTATTATACTAGCGGTCCACTCACAGCTTCGCCCGCACACCACCTTTATTTTTCTTATGCTGCATTTGGCAACAAGTCCTTAAAATTAATATTCCCAGTTTAATTTTTAGCTACAATTTCCTATATAAGAGTACCAGACTTCGGCAGATTTATTGGTGTAGCAGTTCCTAATAGTTTTGACAGACGGACTGACTTTCGATGTTCTTGTGCCTGTACGGTGTTCGTTTTGCGTTTTAATTTATAACGCCTCATAACGCATAGGAAGCAAGATTGATTGAAGTTGCATAATAATATCAGTAGTGTTAGTCCTATAGAAACTATAATCGTGTCGGAAGGCGAATTTTTCTAATGACAAACTCAATAGTTTCTCAGTTTCAGTTTGTTTATTTTTGCAATATACATACATAATTTTACTAAGCCGAGTTAACAAAAAACAGCAATGCATCACATGCTTACTATTATTATAATAATGAAAGTAAGCAAATTGGAGTATTTGTGGTTCTTTAAGACAAGAGAACAACAAGAGGAGAAGTAAAAGTAAGTCCGGTGTTGTCTTCGCCTTTAGGATGCATATTATTTCAATCATAATTCATAGTTTATCCTTTTTCATTTTTTTATTCGTTTATCGCGTCCTCATTTATGTTACGTTCTCAATTACATCATAATAGACGGATGCCACCTTAGCTGACCCGTGTAAAGAGTTCGAAACGTCAGGTTTCCAAAAACGTATAATACAAAATACACGCATTTAATCAGGTTAAAGTTCAATTTAAAATAATATACAAATATAACTGTAGAAGTGCTGTTTTAGTTGAATAATGTGTAGGTGTAAAGAGGGAAAGACGTACCTGCGTTGCGCATGCAGCGCGGCGCGCAGCAGCGGGCGCGCCGCGCGCAGCCGCGCCTCCCACGCCGCGCCCGCCGCGCCCACCGACGATACGACCCATTGTTGCTCCTCTACCTGTTATTCATTTTTTTTCATCATTCACTATCGCATATTACAGAGTAGGTAGAAAGAACCTACTGTTTTTTGTATATCACCGTTCGTTCCTTTCTCCACTTTCCACCGAGGTCTGAAGGCCTCTGTTTGACGTTTGCAAGTATATAATTTCAAATATAAACTATGTTTTTGTTAACTTCATGATTATATTCAGCACTAAAACGCAGTTGACAAGTACTAAGTTATTAATCAGCTTCACGCTGTATGCCGCACACAGCAGGATAGGCAGAGGGAACCTAGTGTTAACACACTCCGTTCCCCCCTTTCTGCCGCATTCTGAAGGCATTGCGTGTTGCGTGGCAGAACTCAACGCCGCGCTTAGCCTTGACACCAGAGCGAAGAAATAGAAATATAAATTTAAGTAAATATTTCATCTCTTCGAGTGGGGATCGAACCCACAACCAGTCAGTTTTACAGTCACACTTCGTGCCGCTGCGCTACGACTGGCCTCAAACTACTGCTAAGTAATTAATTATTCCATATTTATTACAATTATGGTTTTTGTGACTACTGATATGTTTTTGTTTGTTTTTTGACTAGATTTAAAAAACAAATCTTCCAATTTTGAAGAAAGTTAACATAATAAGATTTTGATTTTCGTGATTATCACTTAATTTAAATGATTTTTTTTAACTTAATTAATCATATATATTAATATTTATTGATTTGAGATACAACTGGAATATAGGAATTATTAAATAGATTTTTTTTTGGATAAATAATGAATCAAATCAAACCTTTGTTATCAGCTCCTTGTAATCCTTCACTATTGGGATAAGTTTTTTAGTTTTGTCCGTATAGTAAATTATTACGAGTCTGGCGCCAGCATACCACACTTCTAATTCGTTGAGAGTAATTCTTATAGTAGCTTCATTTGAAGCAGACGAATTAATTTTCTAAAATCATAAATTAAAGAATATTTATAATTTCATATTATTTTAACAAAATCTGTAAAGCTTCACTCGCATATGGCAGGGTTACTATTATAGCAAGGCCGTTGGAGTGAATCTAGCGCAAAGACACTTCATTCCTCACTTATTGCCCAATTTTCGAGTGTTTGTGTATTCCCTATGTTCAATAATTTCTTAATGTTGTTGAGTGGCTCAATTCAACGACGGAATTGTGTGGAACTTTGTGGAACCTCCAACCATCGCGTTTACCGTCAGTATCTTTGCCACCACCGCTATAATGATATAGAGCAACAATTTTACTGTAGTAAGTTACGCTTTAAATACCTGTAAAGCTTTCATTTGTTTCTTGATATTAGTAGCCGCTTTAAGAAAATGTTGAACTTGTAATGCTTCTGCATTTACATATTCTATTTCAATCAAACTGAATATTTCACGCCAATGTTTTTCCGTAAAGTATGATCCTCGAAGATATTTTAATACTGCTGTAAGGTCCTATTGAAAATTGGAAAAAAAAATAATACAATAAATATGAATTACAAGACATTTCAAAATACTATAATATTTTAAAGGAAATCTAAAAATGAAAATGTTAATATTTTTGAGTGGTATTTGTATAATATTCATAAACACTAACATTTTGAAAGAAATACTGTTATAGAACAAATAAAATTATTAAAACCATGCTATAAATTTAAAACTTACAGCATATTTATCAATCTCTTGCTTTAAATATAATGTAATAGTGGTGTAAGGTTCCAAAAGTCCTCGCCATTTCTGAACAAAATCGTCAAGCAAATGTAGTTTCTTTTGGAATATTATCCAATCTTGATCAGCCAAAACATTGTATTCTACAATAAAAAACACGTTTAATATTTTATTTTTCATAAATATTGTAATGATAGATTTTAATTACATATATTATTTTTTTCCAGGAGCTCTTGAATTTAAGATAAAAGAAACAAAGTACTACATTGTAGTTATTATAATCAACTATTTGTAAATAAGAATTTTCTAAAGCAAATCTGCATTTATATTTTTAAGAAAAAGGTAATTTATTTAATTATTTTGGTTACCGTCATTGTAATCTTTAAAAATACTCCACATGGTAATTAAGTCATTTCTCAGATCTTCAGCTTCTTTCCACGATTGTGAAATTTCAAATATCATATCGAATTTTCCACATTCTTCTCTAAAATATAAAATATGTCGTAATAAATAAATATTTTAAAGTGAAGTTTAGAATCATTACTTCCAAATATGTATAGTAAAATTATATAATAAAGCCGTCGTGGTCCAGTGGTACAAGTGGTAAGCGCGACGGTTGACGGCGTCGAGTTCCGCCACTCAACGTGCTATGTCTTTAAAATTCGGTGGAAAGTGGAAAACGAAGTGTCTTAATACTAGGTTCCCTCTGCCTAACCAGTATAAAGAAATATAATAAAAGGTAAATTTGTTCATTTACAGTTTCAGGTGCGGTTTTAGTTTGTTAATAGGAGATAGTTTTCACAGAATACCTATTTTTCCTAGTCTTACGTTTATTAGATTTAATAGACGAAAAAAAAATCAAAATGAAAATACTCACATCAACTGGCTTCTATCAGCAATGAACTTGTCACATTGTTGTACGCCGTCGAACACCGATCGGCACCGATCTGACATTTCCGCGTATGGGACGTCACGGGTGTGTTCCAGGCGCGCCTTCGCCTGCGACCATCGGGACACCCACGCTTCTATGCCACTTTGTAAATTTTCCCATTCACCTTTCAAATTAGCTTTCACTATTTCTGCCTAAAAAGTTCATGTTTTTTTATTTACTTTTTTTCGAGACATTATGAGTTAAGTGGCGCAACTTACGCCACGCTTTGTCTTGTTACCAGAACGACAAATCCATTTAAATGTTTATCTTATACATATTGATAAAATATCTTTGACATCTCTATATCTTTGTTGCGTTAACAAAAATTTGTAAATGAGAAAAGACATTCAATTTTAAGTTATAAAGCTTAATTTGTTAAGTATAAAAAATCAAGTTACGTTAATTATTGCTAATATATTTGAGCCATGATACAATGTCATTGCAATAAGCGACATATGTATTTAGTATTTTTATTCAGTGTTATAAAAAAATATAACCACTTCTTTTATTTATTAAATCAAGTTAAAACTATTTGTTTCAGAACACTATTATATAGTTCAAGTAGCTAAAGCTTAGTTTTGCAATTGTATGAATGATTATAAAACTAGAAAATATATTTTAAAACAAGTTTTTATTATTAGAAAACAAATTCCACCTAAAATTAGTATAGTATTTATATTCTACGGACATTGCATCTTCATAATTTTTACTCTCGTTTGTATTGTAAACACAATTTCACTTTGTTCCGCCTAACAAGGCGATTTATCTCGAGAAAATGTGGAGGTACCAAGCCGTAATATAAAATATTGTACAGTCTCTTGGAGCCCAAAAATCGGGCTTCCAAAGTAATCAAAAGATGTGAGAAGAAATTTTATGCTTTGTTTTTGTTTTATTTTATATGATTCCTCGCATAATCAAACCTTATAAGTATTTCCTATACTCCTTTCTATACTTACGAAATTTAGCAAGAAGCGAATTACAGATGAAAAGTATTACAAATTTATAATAGTACATAATTAATTTCATACATATATATATAGTCAGATTTTTTTTGCATAGAAACTTTCCTTTCTTGTGTTAATATATATGATTGCTCCAACTTCAGGTTTCACTTTTATTAAATTGAACATGAAAATAAAATATTTAATGAAGCATTAAATATGTGATGCTATCGGTACAAGAGGTATAAGCTGGTTGCCAATTGGCTCGCGGATTATAAGTAAATTTGAAAAAAACTCGTGTATACTTGATGTTCGAACAAGTGTTGGTGCGCGCGCACGCGGTCCCGCAGGGCGCCCCACGCGCGCACGCTGTCCTCCAGCGACGCGTCGCCGCCCCACGTGCGCAACAAATGCGCCTTGCGTTTTAGCTCTTCTACGTTCTTCTCCATCTACAATTGTTATTTTATTTGCAAAGTAGCTTTTAGTGCAAAGTAGGTATAATGTAAAAACACTACGTTTCCTATTTTCCATCCAATTGTCGAGACATTGTTGAATAGAATCCATAACTGTCGCGTTTACAATCATAGATAAAGTTTACTAATAATACAAAATTTTAATTATGCCTAATTAAAATTGACTTATGGTCAATTCTACTATCAATATAATAGATATTATTATCAATAAATCCTAATGTAACCCGCATTTTTTTGCGTGCGCTAAAATAGTCAAAATTATATTTATTTCCTCGCTCTTGGCTGGAAGAGATCTCTTCTAGAGATAAGTCCACCGTCGTGAATGAAATTTCGAAATGTATGTTTTATTATGTATAAATTTGGTGCAATAAAGAATATATATGTATTCTTCAACAACTAACAATGCCTAATTTCGACTTTTAGATTGTTTTGACTGTGCGTTTATGTAGTTAGTAATAAAAGAGGTTTAGTGTGGAAAGTGAAAAACTACTAGCTGCAACAATAATAACAAGAAAACCTCAGGCATTTTGAGTTGCAGTGCCTGCTGCTTAGCACTGAGGTCGGCGAGGTCGCGTGCAGTGCGCGGCGCCGCGCCGTCGCGCAGCGCGAGCGCCGCGGCCGCCGTGAAGGCGCGCAGCGCGGCCGCGTCGGCGCGACAGCTGGCGCCCAGCGCCGCCGCCACGCCGCTCCACAGGCTACGCGCTTGCGCCTCGAACTCGCGCCGCAGAGTCAAAGTGCCCACCGATATCCATTCTATTTTTTCGTCTTCACTAAATGTTTGTATACTTTATTAGTATCGGGAATAACAATCATTTGTATAAATGTATTTTATTAACATCGCATATTAGCTGTCAAATTTTGAATAAAAAAAACACATGAAAACTACGTCTTCTCTGTTATTATTTATATAGCCAAATACTATAATTTACGAACAATAAGTCGAAAACTGGGTTAAAAAAATGAAAAACGTGTAACAAATAAAGAAATATATAACGAAAAAACAAATCGACATACAATGTCATCTTCGCAACCGCTTGTCCATAAGCTTTGCAAGCCTTAAAGTTGCGTTCGAAGTGTTCCGGCGTGCGCAAGTGCTCGGCGCACAGCGCGTCCACGTCCACGCAGGCGAGCGCGAGGCGGCGCGTCCAGCGCGCGCACGCGCCCCGCAGCCGCCGCAGCGCCGCCTCCAGCTGCGTCACGCCCTTGTTGCCGAGCCAGCTGTACCTGACACAGATATACGAGTATTTCATTATAATTTACAACATATGGCTCGCGTGGAGAGCAGTGTCTTAACATCAGCTTTCCTTTTGCCTTCCTTGCTATATGTGGGATACACTGTGAGGCTAAAAAAATGATTAGGTATGCCAAAATCACATTGTTTGCTGACGGCACAATTAAACTATATCTTACTATATATGCGAAGGTCGTGCAATCGACCAATATAATGAATAATTATGCATTTTTTTATTTAAATCGCAGTATTAGTAAAGCGAATCAAGCAGCAGAAGCAAATTCCAGCGCAAAGGGAACAACGAAGTTTCTGACTACTTGCTTTATAAAAAAGAACTACAAATATGTATCAGACAAAAATAAAACTAAAAATATTTTTTGATAAAATCACAAACTATTTACTTATCAATAATAGAAGCAAATACGGATTTCTCATCGACAGGACTGGCACGGAGGCCAACAAAGTGAGCCGGCAGCGCCAGGAGGCGACGTAGCTGGCTGTAGTGTTGGACTCGTACCTCTTCAATTGCAGGCATCGTACGCACGCGGCGACCACTAATCAAAAAGAAAGAAGTAGTACACGGATACAAGCGTGCAACTTTAAACGAGACAGGTTGCAGGTTCGATCCCCATTCGGGGGAATGGAACATTATATTATTATATCTTTTTAATATTGTAATTTTTTCACTCTGGCCCTCAAGGCCCAGCGTTGAGTTCCGCCTCTCAACACGCAATGCCTCAAAAACTTCGGCAGAATATAGGAAACGGAGTGTCATCACTCTAGGTTCACGAGTACGTCCCTGAACTCTACAACGCCATCCCCAAAAAACTTCATGATGAATTCAAAATATGATTACGTGTGAATGTTATTGCATATTAGGGGGACCCTTAAATTAACACTTGAGTCGCAAGTCACATCCCCGTCCTTGAACTCTACAATGCCACTTCCAAAAAACCTTATGATAAATCTGTAGAATTGCAAGTGGTATCTTCCTTTTCAATAAAAACTTCTATCTAACTTTACTACTATTAAAACAAAAACGTTACCGTAAAACCAAATCAACTCTGACATTTGGAAAATGTAAGTGCAACGAGAGCAGTGTCTTGATATACTGACACTCTAGAGCCTTGTACAACTGTAGATCCCAATGAGAACGCCACATATCAGTATTTTTGTAACCATTTGCCTCCACCTTTAAAAATGTGTTAATAAAAATTAAAACATATAAAACAAAAATTTACATAGGCATAAAATTCAAATAATGAAAAAATAATATGTTTATTATATACTTTTTTAATAATTACAGTAACGGAATTATCGTTTATGTATTTTACTATTTGTGGTAGTTATTTACAATTTATAAAGTAATAAAACTAAAATACCTTCTCAATGATATCTCTTATTTCTTTTATTGATCTTTTCCATTCCACCTGTTTAGCTAGAAGGTCGGTGTCCATCAGCTTTTCGACGATACCACGTATTAATAGATGTTGACTTGTTAGGTATGTGTTCTGAAATATGAAAAAAATAACGAATAAAAAATCAATTGAGAGGAGTATGATTCCGACACACGATGCTTGTAAGTTTGACGTTTTTGGGGAAATTATTAAAAATAATTTTCTTCACTTGTTTGGCCTCACTACTCCAAGTAAAAGATTCGCTAAGGAATATGCAATGAAGCGAACTAAAGCGCAAATTGTAATAGAGTATTTGAGCACCAGCACATATTTAAATGATTTTTCATGTCCCCGCTTCGTCACATCCCCCACGTTTAGTTCCGTCACTAACCAATCACGGAATGTCGCAAAAATTGGCCAAAAAGTAAGGTATGGAAATTCTAAATTTCAATACTGGGTATATCTGCCTACTCTGCTATGCGCGAAAAAGCATGCGGCTTTATAATCATTAACAAAAGGCTTATCGAAGAATAATTTAACAACTATACAAACCTGTCCTTCAAGTTTCAGCACCATCTCCTTCATGTCACGCGTGTACTGCGTTAGGCATTCGTCGCGCCAGAAAAGCGGCTGCTGGTCGCGCACGAGCCCCGCCAGCTCGAGCGCGCCCGCCAGCATCATCGGCCGCGTGGATGGAATCATACGCTCGCCCAGCGTGTTATGGAATGACGACACCTTTCATAGATTTATAAAAATGTATGGATCATATATTTTTTAAAACCAGATATTTTATCTACAAGGGTTATCAGTTCGAAAGAAAAAACATATTTTAAATAACGGGTAGACCCGTCTACCCGTGACCACGGACTACTGCAAAGTGTTCGAAATATCGGGTTTCCAAAAATGAATAAAAAAACGAAATATACGCGATTAATCCGGTTAAAATAGTTTTATTTAAAATGTGTCATAATCATGAAAATCAAAGAACTTATTATGAAAAACATATTGATATTCAAGATATTGTACCTGATGCAACGTTCTAGCATGTTTCAATGGCGCCACAAGCTCCTGTAAAGCGGAGTTTATCGCCGGTGGAGGGGAAAGTCCTAGGGCGGCGAGCGCCCTAGCCTCGCCCTCCGCTCGTACAAGACGCGGCTCAAATCGCACCACCATCAACTGAGTGTCACTAGAGAATTCAACCACTGGTTTGTCTTCCGATATTGCGAATTCTTGTTTTACTAGGCTCTGGAATAACAGTCCACATTCATAACTTAATACATCGTATTATGACAGTAAAATTCTATGGTAGGTATTCTATTATATTTCAATTGTCTATCTCATCTCTGTATTTTTAAATTATGGGGCCTAAAATTTACTTAAAAATGAAAATTATGAAAAAAAACAGTAATCTAAAAAAGGATACTCAATTCTCTTGTCTCGAAAATTTGATGGAGAGCAAGGAATGGTGTGCCTTAACACTAAGTTTTCTCTGCTTATATACAAAAAAACCCGGTGAAAGACGAGTCGGTCTCGCCAAAAGGTAACAAGCTGATACAATATAATTCTATAATTATAAATATACTTTTATAACTTGCTAAATTTATAATTGTATTCCGTTGGCCACGGAAGGTATCCTGTAGGTTTTGATTTCACGGCGATTTTCATACGAATTGCAGGGAAAATGATGCACGTTCATGTCAGTTAGCTTAGGAGCTTCATTTTTTTCTGTGATCTCAGGGACCGTAATATTTGATATCAATTTCAGCTTGATACTTCTATGAAATCTTGAGACAAATTAATAAATTACCTGCACATCTCTAGTCCAGTCCTCGTGTAATTGCGTATACAAAGTTTTAAGATCTTTCAGAACTTGTGGGGCCAAATTCAATAAAGTTTTGCTATTTTCAAAATGACTTAGATATTGCTCAGCACACATTTGTATTTCTTTTACCTGAAATTCAATATTAGTAATCATAGGTGACTTGAGTGTAATTTGCCTGCTGTATGCAGATATTTGAGATATCAGTAGTCATTAAATCATTAGAATGCGTGTTAAAATAATGGTTTAAGCCTGAATGCGAGTAAGACAAAGATTCTGGGATTTGAAAGAAATGAAGAAAAAAAAGTGAATGAAGTGCTATGTAATTCGGGAAGTATGTTCAGTAGAGATGGAAGATACGAGATGGATGTGGAAAGGCGTACTGTTGACGGTAAAAGGGTTGACGGTGCCTGAGCTGTCTTGATGAGACGTCGAAACGACAGCACAGCTGCACGTTTGGCAGCACACAATGCAGTATTGGTACCGACACTGTTATACAGCAGCGATACGTGGGTATTACAGAAGGAGAATGGAAGAAAGATTAAAGCTGTAGAGATCGCATCTCTATCTTCGTAGGATTTGCGGAGTCAGATTAGGTTATCAAATCTAAAATGAATCTACACAGAATGGCAGGTACTAGCGAAGTTGTCACGGTGGGAATGAAGAAGAACGTGGTCAGGTTTGGGGACGTCGAACGAATGAATCAGGAGACGTCGGTTAACCTTCGAAAACACTATATCAAAGATACTGGAGGAATACTTATTTAGAAAACGTATAAAAATTTGAACGTAGCGAGACTACAACCCTCGCCTCCTGGAAACAGACCAGGCGCTTTGATCACTAAGCCATACGTTCTCGTCAAGCTACGTCGAAATCTTTATACGCTAGTTATAACTTGTTTATGTTGTAAGCATCTCTCTATAGGGAGATTTTTGCAAATTTCCGCTACCGAAAGATCGTCTGGCAAGAGAGAATGCTATTTATTAAATATTTTTAACATTTTTTTTTAAAGAAAATCTAAACTAATGTACTTGATTTTCACACTGCTTCGCCCATTGGACTTGTTGAACGAGGGACGACAGCTCTGCCGGTTTGTACATTTTTACATTCAGCTCATCTGACTCTAGATCACTTTGAATATTCTTTAACATTGCAATTAAGGAATTAACGAACAACTCTAATTCATTACTGAGCGCTTCTTTCACAAGAGGCCTGTTTATGAGAGTTTTGTAACGAAGAAATTCATACAGCATCTGTAAAATATACATTTCAGGTCATGTAATTTAAATTATTTAAAAAGTATAATATGTTAATATTAGTTTTTGTAAGAGTAGTAGTACCTGTTTCGTGGATGTGTTATGCATGCGCGGTTTTAATTTTTCAGCGATCCTAGTCTCAGCGGGTCTCAAGCTACCAGCAAATTTCGCTACTGCCGATTCCCAAGGTTGATTAGGACCATTGCAAATCCAAATATTGACATCTGTAAAGTTTAGAATTCATATTAATTTGTAGAACAACATTGTAAATGAATATTATTTAACAATTATCAATTTAACCATTTTAAATGGATCAGTTTCAGAAAACATAAATAAATTATCTATATATAGAGTAGCAGACAGTTACACAGTACTAAGCCGTTCTAAAACGTTTATAAATATTTTATAAAATCATAACCGCGAAGTCACTTCACACGCACGAGTGACTTTACACCTCGTTTGCTGTGCCTACCATACGATGCGCGAGATATAGCGTGAAGCTGATTATTATGGGCACTATAGATTGGTACTTACTTTCAAAAGGTTCTAAAAATTTGTCACTATTCATTTCAACTTTTTCATTTGCAGTCAATAGCTTAGTTAATTGATTGTAAGTTGATCTTATGTTATGTATCTGAAAATGGTAAATAAATTCGAACAGGTAGGTTTTCCATAATAAGAAACTTATATTATGGCAGCGTCATATCTCGTAGTCGTATTATTTTTTTAAAATTTATTACTAATATTTTTTATAAGTTTACTACAAAACATTTCTTTGGATGTGATAAATAAAAAACAAACTAATTAAATATCTCATATACATGGTGTTTGATACTATGCTACTAATGAGTTTCTACTGGCAAGATACATTTAATTGTTTTACCTACTTACAATTACCCTTACCTCTTGAAGCCTATTAACAAAGTTGTTACAAAATATTGGAACATATGGCCTTCCTTTCCATTGATGCAGAGCATAATTTGGCCAATAAGTTTCAGTAAGAGATTTGCAAGCACTGATCCATGTCTTCATAACATTTAACCCTTCAGTTAAAATAGTCAAAACCTTGTTATCTTTTAAGCTGTTGTGCGCTTTCCACAAATCAATTTGTGAAGTGTCTTTCTGAATAACTTTGCAAATGATATGACCTAAAAGTTGGATATTTTATTTTTAGACAGTTAATAATTAATTAATACTATTTTTGCTGATAATTAGTATTATTATAGTTTTTAGGGTCACGCATTTCAAATGAAAACAAATATAAATAATAATGAAAAACAATACAGTATTAAGCCGAAAAGGTAAAAATAAGACATACATCCACAAAATTAAGTTTGTCAAAATTCTAAAGCTGTAAGTCCCATTGACCTACCAATAGTAAAGAGACACAGGACCCTCGTTAGGCCAATCAAACTCACACTTGATCACAACAACAACAAAAACTTACATGACATTTTTTTTATATAAACTTGTAATTGTATACTACTAACCAATTATATCAAAAACATGAACCATTCGATTTTCTGGATAGGGCATAATAGTGTATCTCCAAATGTCATCAAGTATTCCAGCAATATTTTCCGCTGCATCTTTAACTTCTTGCAAAGTACTTGATTGCAATGATCTTGAAAAAATACCAAGTTAAATAAAAAAGATGAATATTAAAAATTGAGCTAGACATCATTACTTATTATTTTAATTTAAATTTAATTTTAACATTTTTATGAAATAGACAATATAAAAACAATTGCAACCATCACCAGAACGGCGAAACAGACCTAATTTCTTCACAAATGTCTTCAAATAAAATGCAAAACGAAGATGCAGCTTCTCTTTCCTTCTTATTAGCATCTCTCTTTTGTCCAACAGATTTCCAATAATCCACTTCATCATCTATTGTTAAGATTACTGAAAAAAATAAGAAAATACTTTTATTTCACCTTCATCTGTATCTCATATATAGCAAGGTAGATAGTTTTCTTTGGTGACTGACTATTTAATTTTAAGTCATATTATTCTTTTTTAGCTTTTTCCATCAAATTCAAAGCATGCATGGAAGTCTGTGCCCACCCAGAAATTTTATCAACAAAATAAAAATTAATTTAAATTAAAAAAAAAGTTTACATAAACATATCTGTTCAAAGCTAAACTTTAGGTACACACAAGAAAATTTATCTAGATTCACCCATGGAGGCATGGTGAGCAGAATGACATTTTCTCATTATATGTGCCTTGAAAGTATTTAATGCTTTATCAAATACTTTCAGATAAGCAAGTATTTATCTTATAAGAAATTAAACAAATAATACATATTTAAAAAATCTAGTTGGAAATTGCGAGAGGTGTACTTTGTATTTACCTTTTATATCTTCAGCTCCTTTACCATGAGTCAAAATTCTTAAATTAGATTCCAAATCAGTTAAATTTTTTTGGAGCTTACTAAAATAAAGATTGTCTTCCTGACAAAAAAACAAAAATTATTGATATTTAATATTAATACTTTGTGAAATCACTAAAAAATATAAATAATATGAACAAAATCAATTGGCAAAATAAAAATATCAACTTACTATTGTTAGTAATGGATTGTATACTTGTTTTAAAATTTGGTATAAAGATTCAGCTGCATCAGTAGACAAAGTCACAAAATTAATGTGATTTAAAGCATCTTCAGCATTCAAAACTTGAGGTAGATTTTTATAAAAAACGATTGATTTACAAAAATCTCCTTGTATCTAAAAGTATATATGTGTATTTAGATATTATTATTTAAGTTAACAGTGGTGTTGGTTTAAAAGCTAATAAATGTTTTATTACTTTTGTATTAAACAATAACACATTGTTATTGTTGATATATGCTTGTAACAGAAGCGAATGTGAATTATGTATGAAATCATTTAAAGAATCATCATTAACTTCAATGTCACCTCTATGAATAGAAAAAAATGTTTCTGAAAAGAAAAACAATAACACTGTTATTAAATGTATACATGTGTATGCAATAGATAAAATGTTGGTTTCTTTAAATTTATTGGTATATTTAAATATACGTTACTAAATTATTATAAATCACAATCATATTGATTAACGATCGTACATTGATGAAGCATACATTGGTTTATCATGAAATGATGTATATTTTTTTCCTTATATTTAAAAGCATTAAAAAAGTATATGTACCTGCGGCATTTAGTATGAATTCAGCCACAATCGCCATATTTTTCAATTACCATGAAATAATTGTGGTTATTTCGTCCCAGTAACTTGCGAAGTAATTGTTTTGATATTACCATCTCCATAGAAACGATTTCCTTATAGCGGCTTGAAGTTGCAACTTTCTTTCCTGAAACGTTACTTTATTGAAGCTTCTGCGGGGACTTTTAATTTATTTACTTAAATGATACCATATTAGACGATAGATGGCGCGATAGATAGTTATTGAATGGAGATGCCAAATGTCTTTGTGGCGCAGTGGAAAGTTGCTATAGTAATCACACTATGGTCGTGGTTTTAATCCCTACTCAAGGGAACCAATTCAATTAAATAAAAATTCCCGCTCTTTTGAAATAAAAGCTTAATGCGCAAGTTCCTAAGCCCATCTCTCAACTCTCAGTCACAACAATGTCTCCTCCTATTTTAAAACCATAAAGCTGTTGTGTTTTATTTAGATTTATTTATATAAATAAAAATAAATAAATTAAAAAAGTCAAAGTTGTTTACATTTGCCTCAATTAAAAGTTTTCAATATTTGTAAACATGAGTTGATATGTCGCAAAATTGCAACTTCGAAGGAATTAATTTCTAGAATAGCCGCAAACTTGGTTGTTTTATGGTCTAATATTATTTGTATGCACATAACACCATCATTCATGCATAAAACAGCGAAAATCCAAAAATGCGATATCACCTTCATCTACTTATGTCTACATTTATAGTTTATAGTTTACAATAATTATGAATTTATTCAAATATTTAGTTACTACATACCGCCATCTATAGTTTATTTATGTAAGTTTTTGTATTACTTTTAGTAATTATATAACGATTATAAAATAAATGAAATATGATATAAAAAAAATAATCGGTATATAATAAAATAAAATATTTATTTCATCTCTTAAAATTTTTAAATCTAATTCTTTGCAAATGTATAATTCTATAAAAAAGTGCCATCAGAAAGAAAATTATAAATAAAGAACAAAATATAAAAAAAATATTTACGATATTACACATTATCGACTCATAAAAACGTTAAAGAATTTCCAAAGGAAAATAAACTTATTGAATTATGTGCTGGCAACATTGCTAGTTATTTTATTTACCTATACGACATTTTTTATTTTTACTAGACTTGAAGCAATACAAGATAATAAAAACCAAAACCATAAAAATATCTTTCTGAATTGAATTTGTATTTCTTAAAATATTTAACTTATATATACTTCAAAATGTTACGCAGTCGTTTTGTAAGTGTACATAATAAGACTTACATAATTATAATATGATAAATTGTTTGATATATTTATTCACACATTTCCTAATATTTTACAGACTTTAAAAGCTGTGCGACAACTGCAATTCTTAACATATGCCAGTGATACCACGAAGCACGTCGACACGACTTACATGGAAATTCCTCTTTATGATGTAGATAAACCACAGACTTTAGAAAAAAGAAAAGCTAGGTTTGTGACACCTTTAATTATAATAACTGTTTATAATACTTTGATGTTCAGTTTATTTAAATCATATAAATTCTTTTTCCAGACTCCACTATCAATCTCGCAAGAGAGGCATGTTGGAAAATGACCTTCTACTGAGCACTTTTGCCAAAAAATACTTAGATGGATTTACAGAAAATCAAACAATGATGTATGACCGACTAATAAATTCCCCAAGCAATGATTGGGATATTTTTTACTGGATTGTAGAAAAACAGCCAACACCAAAAGAGTTTGACAATGAAATTATGCAGCTTCTTAAAAAACATGCAAAAAATGAGAATAAAATTACTCTTTCACAACCTCCGCTTAATTAGTACAATAAATATTTTATTTATAAAGTAGAATTGTATTTAGTTACGAACTTTTAGAAAAGTTTAAGTTTTTTGTAATATAGTACTGTCATAATTTATTTAATATTTTATAAATTGTAAATAGATACATCCTAAATAGATGCCTAATAAAATAAAAGAAATATAATATATTTCTTTAATTTACTGTATATTATTGCCATTAACTACAAAGTTTTATTTTTTACTGTTTTAGATATGAAAAAAATTGACTACAGTACAGACTGATACTGTCATCAATATGGAATCTGCTATTTCTATACTAACAACTGAAAACCATTTGATTGAAGGACAAATTCTATTTATTTTTTTATATTTCCCAAGTGTGGAATAACACTTTAAAAATGATAATTTTTGTAATTATCTTTGGGTAGTGGAAATTTGTAAATATCTGCATATAGAAATGCCAACAACATAAATGAGTTGTAACAAGGATATAAGACAGAGTTTACACGTTTATTCTGGCAGTCAGTTCACATTGATCACATATAGACTGATGACTGACTGACTGATGTGCGATTTTATATGGTATGTTAGACTGACGATCAGTCAAACAAAAAAAAATATCTGCAGTAACATGTTATGCATTTTAATAAGAAACATAATTAGATCTTAGAGTATTAATTTTCTTTTTCACATCATCTATATTAGCTCAGACTTCTATTTCCTTCAAAATACTAATACAATTTTTTAGCAACTCGATTATTTGATATTTATTTGTATATTTCAGATTTGAATTATCCCTATCCTTCTCCAGGGCTAATAGTTGAGAAAGCAACTCCATTGCTGTCCAAGCAGTAGTTGATATTGGACTGACTGCGATTAAACGCACATTTCTGACAGTCTTTCAACAGACTGACATCATTAGTCCATCAGTCTACAAATACACAGTCAGTTTCCCCTTTATACTGACAACAATCATGGACTTAACACCTGACTGACTGACTGAGCGTGTAAACTCCGTCTAAGAATTTCGACGTGATGAGATCGTGTGGCTAGTGGTCAGAGTGCTTGGAAAGTTTCCAAGAGGTGCGGGTTCAAATCCCGCTACGATAATTTTTTTTTCAGTTCATTAATGGAGGCATGGCTAACAGTAAATTGCTTATATATTGCAATTAATAGCAGTACAATGACTAAAAAAGTTTTATATTGTTCGAATCATATATGTATAATGGAGGGATGATAACAAAAGAAAATTAGGCAGTATTTTTTTAGAGATTTATCCAAATTTATTGATGTTCTGCATAAATTTAAGTTACTTGGATAGACTTATTAACATATTCATTAAAATGTGTATGAATGTGGACACTCATTGACCTAAGACTTTGCACACATTGAATGCTTAATAATAGCAATCGTAAATTTTACCTTTGTGATTATTTAATATCTTATTCAACGTAGAAACTTAAACGCGTTTTAAATAACCTTTATAGAATAACAGTACTATAAATACAATAAACGCGGTAAACAGCAAATTATTGAATGTACGTAGACCCGTACTATATTTTACGTGACCCCACAGTGGCACCTTCGGGACCTACGCAGTCAGGCTTAGGTCGGATCGCTCGACAATTGTGCGCGCTCTTTAAAAAAATAACTGTGCGTAATCTCTTCTCTTATTTTGATGAGTTTCTCTGAGTCAAGTGATGTCTTATAATTTGTGTTGACTGTGAATGACTACGTCAAAGGTCAGTCCGCAATCTTATCTTTTGCTCTTTAAATATTAGCGCCGTGATGAACTGAAGTCAGTTAACTGCGAACTATTAATTAATACTAATCTAAGTGGTGTAAAAAGTTACTTTTAGGATATTTAAAAAAAAAATACTTGTGTCCCGTATTTTATTAAATTATTGTGAAAAGTGAGCTTAGTGTGATTTAAATAAAAATGCCTATCCGTCGGAGCAAGGTTTGTTAATATGTATAACTTTTAATTTTTAATTTAATACATTTTTACTTTAGCTGCTCTATTATTTTCTATTTATTGATTATTACCTCTAACAACGTATGCAATTTTTGTTGGGCTAACTTAAAAACATTGTATTATGGTACAATTTAAGGTAAATAATTAATACTTAGGATCAGTACCACTCAAGAATATTTGAATATTTTTCAATGTCATATATTTTAATAATTAAAAATCAGCTTCACGCTGTATCCCCCACACAGCAACACGCAACGCGTGCAGTGCGTGCAATGCGTGTTGAGGGGCGGAACTCAAAGCCCTGCTTTACCTCGACACCAGAGCGAAGAAATGATGAAATGTAAATAAATATTTCACTTCCTCGAGTGGTGATCGAACCCACAACCAGTTGATTTTACAGTAACACTTTCTTCCCATGCGCCACGACTGGCCACAATTTCATTTTATTTCCATATTTTAATAATAATAATTCCATATTTTAATAATAATATAATGAAATATAAATCCATATATTTTCGTACGGCGGCGTTGTGTTCCGCTATTCATTCATTTCTGTGGTAGGTATACGGTATATCGAACGTAACCAGACGTCATGTTTTGAACGGACTGTCCCAATTTTCGTCCGTGTGTCCCAGACTCAGTGACTATCGCAGTAGTATCGCAGCAGTAGTTTTCAAAACATGCAAGTTTTAAGTAATATATTAAAGTGTCAATTATATCTAAAAAATAAGTTATCCTTAAAAAAACGAAAGCCATTCAACAATGTCCCGTTTTGAACTGACCGAAAAATCGTCGAGTTAGGTATACCTATATGACTGTTTTGCTTTGTTTTATATTTTAACAATGCGCATAAACGAACTGAGATAATCGACGCGGCAACCCTTGATTCGACCGATCAAATTTTCGCACATTTCGAAATAAGGGACATTTTTATGTCCCGGTGCCGACTCTGAGGACACCGGGAGACAGAAGCGAAAAACGGGACGGTCCCGTTCAAAATGGGACGAAATGGGATAAAATATATCATATACATATTTGACCAAGAAATTATGCTGTGTTGATTTAATAAAAAATACAATAAAAGATGGAAAAAAAACGTAACATGATTTTAAAACAATAAGTAATAGTTACAATAACCTAATAAGATAAAGAAATTTATGAACAAGGGCATCGAAAAGCCACTTTTTTAAATAATATGTTATTTTTATATTCTTGTGTTTTTACTATTCTTCAATACAACGGTTGTATATAAAACTAATTATTCACATTAAGTAAAAGATTTGACAATACATATGAAATGAGAAAAGTAAATACTGGATTCTCTATAATTTTGTCTATGTTAAAAGAGACTACGCATAAGTATATATTTTTTATTTGTTTAGGATTTATGAGTGTGTAGTAGGGCTAAAGAGACATTAAACTTTAATTACCTGTAGGTAACTTAATTTACCTATATAGTAACTTTTTAAAATGACATTGACTTAAGGAATTTGCTTACTTAAATGTAAACAAACATTACAATAACCATTGAGTTTAGCGGTTTTGGAGTAAGGCCTAATCATTTAGTACACCTACTAAAACACTTAAATTAAATGTATTTTAATTTTAGTGATTGTAACTTCTATCAACTATACACATAGTTCGGAGGATTGTAATTTAAAAATTGAATTTAATAAATAAAAAAAAAATATATTTTTTTGCTAAACACGCGTGGTGTTACTTAGTATAAAGATATCAGAATCATTCGCTACCAAATGTACGATTTGCCATTTGTTAGGAGCTTACTGCTAAATTTGGTATATTTATAGCAGTTCTTCAAGTCAGCCCTTCTCATGTTCGTGATTTTGAATTGAATTGATTTGCTTCCTTATAACACTAGTTCTAGAATAGAGTTTCTATAAAACAGGATATTTTTTTATCCCACTTAAATTTTGTGAAAAAATCCAACCTAGTAAATGAAGTATGTACCTAACATTCTTAGGTATAAGGATGATTGATTGCTCACTTATACTAATATACCTAATCCCATCCCCTGAGTCAAGACTGAAGGGGCTGGGGCCCCTTCAGTCTTGGCTCATGGGCAAAAAGTGTGACTGTAAGCGCGACGAGTTGTGGGTTCGATTCCCCCTCGAAAAAATACTAATTATATTTTCAAATAATATAGCTACAAAACTACAACAATACCTACTTCGTTACAAACTTTAAAAATTAAAAAGATTGCAATTACCCAGACTATTACTAATATCTCTCGAATAAAATGTTGTTGCAAACTTAAATATATTACAGATCTTTCAGTTAGATTGAACAGTTTTTGTGATACGTATAGATAATATACCTACACAAAAAATTTAAATTATCAAAGTTTCAAATTTATTTTTTCACATCAATTTCACAATTTTACATTTAAAATTCACCTGAATTACCATGATATTAAATCCTTCAATAAAATAAAGCGAATTTATTCATCTTATAATTCAAATTACTAAAAACTTCAGGCTACTTAAGTACCTACTCACGCTGTATCCCGCACACAGCAGGGTAGGCAGAGGGAACTTTATGTTAAGACACTCCGTTCCCCACTTTCTGCCGAATTCTGGGGCATTGCGTGTTGAGTAGCAGAACTCAACGCCGCGCTTAGCCTCGACACCAGAGCGAAGAAATGGAAATATAAATTTAAGTAAATATTTCATCTCCTCGAGTGGGGATCGAACCCACAACCAGTCGGTTTTGCAGTCACACTTCGTGCCGCTGCGCCACGACTGGCCTCAACCTGGTTTGCGTTTAATATGTATTTATATTGAATTAGAAAGATAAGTGACATTTTCTTAAACCATGTAGAGAACAGAGAATGATTCTTATAAAAAAAGCACCTGTTTATTATTTTTATATAAGAAACATCGTATAATGTAGAAATTTTAAAATGCTTTTGCCCTCAATATTGAAAATTTAAAAATACTGTACGACGAAGCTTGGATTATATATATTTGAAATTCAAATTTGCAAAATTTGACTACAAAATAAATACCTAAGTCATTGTTACGCAGCGTACCTACATATGTTACATATAATAATTAATCATCTATTAACTAACTTTCTGTTTATATACAATTGAACCTGTATATATTTGTATACATGTGTATTTATTAGTACACAGCCGACATTATCTAGGCATACAAAAGCAAGTCCAGACAAGGTAAAAAAAAAATTGGCAACGCATTGCGCCGTGACCTATGTGTAACACGGAGCATTATGAGCTGCTAGCTGCTGCTTAAATTCTGCATAAGTCGCATTTAAATCGTATTTAAAACACCATTAATTTTAGCTAGGTTATTGTTCACTCATAGGTGTCAAACACTATAGGTACCAAATTTTGTATTAACTGTACCTAATTGAAACTCAGGATTTGACAATATTTTATACGTGCAGGCGATGTCAATACGCAATTGTACATGTTAGTGAGTGTACTTTTAGCTAACTGCATTTAAGATTATTGACCTGATGTTTTCCTTGATGTAATATTAAAGTACTGGAGCGATTAAATAAATTTTAAGTGAAAAATGAAAGAAAATAAAATAAATGTCGGTTACAGCTTGGAGGTTTTAAATAAAACGGGTACTCTTACAGTTGCAGCACAGTCAGTATATTTACAATAATACTATTAAAATTCTTGCTTGTCCGCAATAATATTCATAATTTTTAATTACGAATTAAAATTTAAAGGTCAGTGATAGATAAGATGTTGATAGAAGAAATAAAAAAAAGCCGATCTCGTCGTTTACGTTTTTAAAAAAGGTACAAAATTATTATGGGACATTGTATATTGTATTTAATGACATTTCACAAGTGATTTTAGACTTCCCATTAGATTAATTTGAATTGAAAAGTAACTAAGTATATAAGTTAAAGTAAAAAATAGATATGATTAAGCAAAGCCCACTATTCAATCTATGACTGCTATGTTGATAAAGGCTGTTCAAGTTCACTCGGAAAGCTAATTATAACTTATACCTACGTCTATTGTAAATTATATTTTGAAAAGAGCACCTGATGAATTGTTTTTGCCGGCTCTTAGCAAAACTGCTTTCCGTGTCAGTTGGTACGTTGTCTACAGGAAGAGAAACCTGTGACACTAACATTTCTATGTAATTTAGCAATTCAAAAGTGTGTGTAATGGCCTATTTGAATAAAGTAGAATAATATTTTGATTGTGAACGAATATCTTGTTTTTGTTCTAAGCCAACCCAGACTAATACTTATATCAGAAATAGCTTAACCGATTTAAATGTAGGTTTTACTAATGTATTAAACTTCCTAACATTTAATATTTGTCGGTTCATAATTCCGTTTTTATATTAATTTAATTTTCCACGCAACCAAGTCGCACTCCTAGCTAGTAGCTAATATAAATTATTTACTCTCTTTAATAAAACTGTTACTTTAGTTTGAATGTCCAGATCTGAAACATATGCTTTTTATTTCTTATCTCTACAATTCTTGAGTATTTTATTAGAACAGACCGCAAAGTCTAAATTGAAGTTTGCAGTTGTGCTAGTGTTCAAATACGGTTTTTTTGATCTTCAATACTTTTTTTTTAAATGAAATGATAGTTTTAACTACTCTAAAAAAACCTAATACATTTAAAACGGATAAGATTTTGCCAAAAATGAAAAAGTATTTTTATTACAAAATAAATAATAGAATTATCATTGCAAAATAAAACAAATGGTTGTTAAGAATGACGTACACAAATACTAACCTATCAAAGCGACATCGCACTCGTCTCATTATTCACCAAATCAAGTCGTAGGTATTGGCGGTGAAATTAAACATTGTTTAGGTTTATTATAGAAAATAGATAATTGCCTGAAATAGACCAAGAGATATCCCTTTCTCGTTCTAGTATGTTTTTTGTGAATGAAAAGTGGCAAATCGACAAAGTTTAGTAGTAATTATTGTAGTAACTATTCGTACGTCAACTAACTAACTAACTATACGTCACACGTACCTAATACAGTATGGATAAAAATCATCAAATGAAAATAATAATCCTACGTCTAAACTGTTGGAGAATCTTGATTATGTTTTTAGGTATGAGTTTGAAATATTTTGCCCTATATGCTGCTCCCGTAACAGGAGCGTAGACGCTTCCAGCTGTATAATGTAGATTAAATTTTGCCTTACTTGACGTGAACCGTTTTTTCTGGGTCTACTATTATAATAAAGGACATCACATCACAAAGTTCAGCTAAAGCCTCGAGAAGTTTATTTTCAACACGCTTCTATTAGCTTTGGTCGTACCCATCGTTAAAATTCGTTAAGACAAAAATTTTAAGAAATTAATATATTGACAGTTGCATCTCAATACATTTTTGAAAGTGTTATGTACGTCAAGATATTGCCAAAATTGGTGATGTTCATAATATCAATACTGGAAATAAGAGTAAACCTATTGCACCTGTAACCCGATTACATCGACTCCGTAATTGTTTTATGAAACTTCGACTTTATCTACGTGTGCTTGAAAATTTGACGGATTAAATTAAAATTTTGCATACTTATCAAGGAGCGACGACGATGTAAAATAATATGAAAAAAATCAGTCAAGTGCGAGTCGAACTCGCCCACCTAGGGCATACCAATTTCCAAATAGTAAGTCAACGGGACTTACAACTTATAATAAATAATAGTTAAAACAACTAAAAAACATGCTTTCATAAAAAAAAAATGTTTAAAAACTAGCATTATTATTTATTTTTTTTGATTTTACGCATGTTTCGCATTTATTAGGATTAGGCTAGTAATACGACATTCTGTGCTTTAGTTTTCATATTGCGCCTCAATGGCCTCATGAGAGATATTTTGTAGGAAGTTTATTTGAAAATTTAAATACCAGGCCAGACGTGAAGCACGGGCACAAATGTGACTGTAAACGCGACGGGTCGTGGGTTCGATCCTCACTCGAGGAAATTAAATATTTATTAACATTTATATTTTCATTTCTTTACTCTAGTCTCAATGCAAAGCACGGCGTTGAGTTCTGAAACTCAACACGGAATGCCTCCAAAACCGGAAAAAACGGAAAGTGGGGATCGGAGTGTCTTTACACTAGGTTTCTTCTGCCTATCTTGCTGTGTGCGGGATACAGCGTCAAGCTAATTTTTGATTAATAAATTAAAGATATAATATAATTGTGCAGGTCCTGATAAAATGGATATACGAAAACCAGCACAAAATGCAGACTGTAAGGTGCTGCAGCTCACTTCTCAGATACAAAGAAATAGAAGAGAACGCGCACATTGAACCCGAAGCAACCACATCACAACAGACCGCGCCGCGCCCAGACATAAGCCCAGAGATCTCCTTTAAGGTAAACCAGCGACAACAATAAATAAGATCTATCTTATACGACATGTTACTAACGGAAATTAAATTTATGAATTGTGAAAAATATAAGGAAAACTATGTGAAAAATAATATTACCTTACACTGTGTAAATAATCACACTTTAAATTTAATGACTTGTCTCCGACTGTTTACACAGAAGATAGAATATACTTGTTTAAACTTTGGTTCTGTTTGTTTAGTTTAAGTAAAAAACAATTAAAGTATTAGGGATACCGATTTTACAATAAAACAATCTTAAAAATTATTAATTATTTAATTTACATGGCATTTTAAAGCTAAATAAATATAACGTTAATTAATATTTTAACCACTGCACTATATGAGTTTATTTAATTTCACAGTACGACAATCTGCAAGTGAGATTAGCAGCTCCGTATCAGTTGCGACCGAAACCTGAAGCTAGTGATCTTGGGTTTGGGAGATATTTTACCGACCACATGCTCAAAATTAATTACCACAAACACCTTGGCGGTTGGCAGAAGCCGGAAATTACTCCATTTGAAAATCTAAGTCTACATCCAGCTTCAAAAGCTCTACATTATGCAATACAAGTACGTACAAAATAATCTACTTTACAATAACCGTTCCTACTAATACTACCGTTCCTACTGTGAGGTGGAACTTAGGAAAGACTCGATCGCATCTAACTGAATAAATTTATTTTAAAATTTATTAAAAAATAAATAAACAGACACTATCATAATAATACTATTTTCTCTTTGTTGTAGCTCTTTGAAGGAATGAAAGCATATAGAGGGGTAGATGATAAAATACGATTGTTTCGACCAGATCTTAATATGAAAAGAATGAATTTAGCAGCCCAACGGTCAGGTTTACCAATGTTTGAAGAGGACGAGTTAATTAAGTGTATAGTCCGGCTTATCCAAATTGAACAAGAATGGGTTCCTCATTCGGAGACTTCTACGCTGTACGTACGGCCTACGTTAATAGGCACTGAGGTAGGTTGAGGCTTATTGATGTTTTATAGACCATAAGGTGTTTTGTTAAAGTAGTATCCTTATATACTAACATAAAAAAAATAAATTAAGCGTACCTAAATATAATGAGCAAATGACTCGTCATAATGACGTTGCTTTATTAAAGAAAAACGAAATTACAACGACGCAAAATCCCATGTTTAAGTAGTTAAGTATATTCTAATCAAAACTAGCACTTATGATAGTAACAATAATAAACAAGAATGGTAAATAGAGAGATCTGAGAAAATGGCAAAAATATGTTACGCATTTAGTCATTTATCAAGCAAATATTTGCGTGAAGTTTATTTTGTTATCTTGTATAAATAAGCGAAATATTTAAATTTATAATGACAACGCCCCCCAAAGATATACTGAACATACATAATAAGTTTATTGTTAAAAACGCGTAGATCATGTAAGAAATAAAACAAATATGCGGCCGTCACGAGCTATCTAGAGATATTTATTGTGGACCTTGATTTTAGTTTTGAAGTTATCTTTTTGCGTAAAAGTTATTTTTCTAGGAGGCCGCTCGTGGTACAGAAGCACAAAGTGTGACTGTAAACGCGACTGGTTGTGGATTCGATCCCCACTCGAGCAAATAAAATATTTATTTAAATTTGTATTTCCATTTGTTTGCTCTGGTGGTGAGACACAGCGCGGCGTTGAATTTCGCCACTCAGCACGCAAAGCCTCCAGAATTCGGCGGAAAGTGAGGGATTTAAGTGTCTTAACACTAGGGTATTTCTGATTCTTCTTCCAATATTGCAGTTTTGTTTATTGTTGAGTTCTTCTATTCAACACTCAACATCTCTCTCTGTCTACCCTGCAAAAGCATAAAGCTGCGAAATTTTTTTTTTTATAAAAAAGGTTCTTTGTATAATTTTACAAATTACTTTTTATATAAATAGGAGTTAATAAAATCAGCTAATATTGTATTATTTTATTCTTAGCCCACGTTCGGAATAGTGGCCTCAGAGTCAGCATTACTATTTGCAATCTTGAGTCCCGTGAGCTCATACTATAAGCCGAATACTGACGGAGCGGTGTCGATTTTTGCGGATCCAAGTGTGGTTCGAGCTTTTCCTGGTGGAGTTGGAAATAGAAAAGTGGGCTCGAACTATGGACCAACCATAGGTATTATATTTGGTGTTTACTGATAATTTTTGTTAAATGTTTTCAACTAATTTTATTGTCACTCAATAGTTTAAATTTAAAACATACTGTAATAAGGTATACAAATGTGTTATTCAATAACTTTTATTTTTCAAAATAACTCAATACTAATAATTATTTCAGAGACTACGGCTCGAGCGGCAAAATTAGGACATCAACAAGTACTGTGGTTATTTGGTCCAGATAGAGAATTAACTGAAGTCGGATCAATGAATATTTTCATCGTTTTTATAAATGAACAAGGAGGTCAGTATTTGGCGGTAAACGGCTTATATGATAACATTTGGAAATATCGTGCTAACATACTAGTCTGATGTAGTGAAACGTCGTTATTTCATGTAACATAGCCTCGTCCAGGCTAAAATTGACTCTCGGCGTGAGACACTCCACATTGTCATGTTATCGTGCAGATAGCGCGCTGACCCTCTGACCAGTATACGCTCGTTTTGTACTATCTGAAGCAATAATGCTCGGTGCTAACATCATTTTATTTTTCTAGATTCCTTTTCCTTTCCTTTCCACATCTACTTATTGAATACGGTTAATATTTACGGCATTTGAATTATGTTTATTATTTTGACTAATTTGACAAAATGTTGATAATTTATTTTTGTCTTCAGATAAACAAATGAGCACGCCGCCGTTAAATGGACTTATTCTACCTGGAATAACGCGTTGTTCAGTCCTTGAGCTGGCTAGCCAATGGGAAGACTTAATTGTTAAAGAAGAAGTTATCACTATGAACCGACTTATTCAATTAAATAAGGAAGGAAGGGTAAGTTTCCTGTATACAGTTGTTAGAAAATATTTACACTTACACAAATAAACACTAATAAAATTAACACTGTAATAATAAATAAGTATTTTTTTTATATTTTTACAATATTTCAAATGTATTTATAGATTTTTTTATTACAAAAATTTCCAATATTGACAATTATGTTTATAAACTCCCAGTTGCTGGAAATGTTTGGATCCGGAACGGCGGCGGTCGTGACGCCAGTTAAAAATGTGGAATACCTCGACGAAAACATCCACATTCCAACTTTGGAGCAGCCTCAGCCCATATTTCAACGGCTTAAAGACACGTTGCTAGCCATACAATACGGTCATATAGAGCATCCGTTCGCCAAAATTATTTCATAGTATAAGTGATATATTACACAAATTGAACAATTTTTTGAGTGTTTAGTGAATACAAAAGTGGCTCTCCAGCAGACTATACAGCTCCGTGGTTCTGCCACGTGAGTTATGCTATCCTACGACAACATCCAAGGGTCATATGAGAGCGGTGACAGTATCTGATGTGAGAATGTTTTGTAGAACTACGTAAATTATCAAGAAACGATATCGTTCTATAAATATTTACTTAATTTTAATTATATCACTAGATAAACACGAAATGTCTTATGTAACAAGTGTAATACTTGATATAAATACCTAGTTCCTAAATCGACAGGAAAATATTTAAGAAATGTAAAATAAAATAAAAGATTATATTTTTAAGTAAATACACGCTAGGTAGTTACATATTGACAATTATAAGGAAAGGAAACTGTTTTCTTCTTTTTTTCGAACATGAGGTTTAATATCCCTCACTCAGCCTCACTCGGGAGTGAGGGTGAGTGAGGGATATAGTGAGGGATAGGGTGCCTCATAGGGAGGCATGAACATAGAAATACATAGGGCCGAGTAGGGCGTGCCCACCCCAGAATAGTATTGTGCCTATCCCATAAGTTTGACTAAAAAAATGCCGCATTTTTAACCGCAAGTTGTGTAAAAAAACTCAATGATCAATCATTTCATAGCTTTAAATGTTTATAACGCATACATATTCTTGTGCTTAGTAATTGAGAAAAGTGGGATTTCTGCTAATATATCCAGGAAACTTCGTACTTATTGGAACTATTTTTATATTTAAAAAAGATAGGTTTCTATCCGATTGTTAGACCTTTTTTTGCGTTATTAAATAAAAGTAAATTAATATGCAATTTTATTTGTTATTTCAAAACTTATAATATACTTTTGAAATATGATAACAATTAAATATTCATAAATTATTATTTATTGTTTTATGTAAAAATGTAGGTTAGTGACAATTTTTGAAAAGTATGTTTATATATGTAAAATTTTTTTTAGGAATTTAGCATTTTGAGCTTGAGTTATGAAACTATAAGTACATAGAGAATCCTAAATTAAGACATTTAATTTGTCAATAATTAAATTATTTTTTAGAGTTCTTAAAAAATAGCAAATTATTTAGTTACATTTTTTAAACTAGATTTAATTTCTAATTAACAGTTAAAGTCTTTTGTACTTCTATGTGGGTTAAGGCGAAAAATGAGGACAAGATATTGTTTATAATTTGTATGGCATTGCCAATAATAATTGTTAAAACATTGTTATCATATTTGTACAATATAAACAATTATTACTACAACAAGAATATTCTCCAAGAAAAAATGTAAGAACATGTACATGTACAAGTTACAAGTAATTTAATAATTAGTATCAATTTATTAGATTTCTTTAAATATTCATATAACACAATTACTTTTATATTTTATATTTATCTCTAATGTATTATAAATATACCTACGCATACATAGTACCTATATGTGGTATGGACCAAGTGAAAAATGGATCATTTTTCATAATGCCCAAGTCAAGCTCAGCCTAATTATTATTTCATTTTCAGTTCATAAATAAGAGAGATTAGGGTGACCACGTAAAAAAATCTGTGCGTCATACTGGAAATAAATGATTAATAATTATTGTATTTTGTACACATTTTTTTCCTAAGTCTTTATTTTCACGTGAGGAAATGCTGTTATTATTGAATAGGTACTAAAGCCGAATAGAATATGCTAAAATCTCCTCTTTTGGTCGGTACTGATCGGGACCTGGCTAGGCACATGGCGGAAACAAGAGTATTAATTACCCTGAAAAAGCTAACTGTAGAAGCACGCGGAAGAAACCTACTCAAGAAAGTAAAAAAAGTAAAAAAAAACCTACCTTTGCTACGTTACTACTTCAATTGGAATATATCAAAAACACATTATTACATTTTTTTAGGTTAGGTTAGATTTTTATCTATTTAACTGATTCTCCATAGATTATTAGTAATTTTGAATTATTAAGTAAGTATTATTTTTTATAGAATTCATTATGCATTTTATTAAATATTTTATCAAATGTACTTAGGTAGTTTATGAATTAACGTCAGGGTAATATAGTCAGCTTTACCGTATGGACATGCCATATCCATGAATAATTACTTAAACGCACATTGACAACTGTTTTACTGAAGTTAGACAAAATAAAACTTCTCCGCGTATCCATTTTTCATGCAAAAATAATGAGCATTTGAAACGCAAACGCTGCCATTTCAATCTCCAATCGACCAACTAGTCCTAAGCGCTTCTCTCTCCCTTCCCTACAGTCAAATGTAGCTTTACTATGTGAGTTAGCATTTCATAATGTCCATACAATGTGATAAATACTGCAGTTTAATTAAAAAATAAAATAGTTGTTTAGGTAACTACGCATAATGCCCGGGTATTATAAATAACGCTTTTAATCACTTGGTCCATACCATAAACGTTCTATAGGAAACGCCTCTTATTATATCTATGACCGTGATTGTAGAAAATATTTTTATAACAAATAAAATTTCAGGTATACTAGTTTACATTTCTAATAAATTTAATAGATAATGCATATAAAATATGATGCATAATAAGTTCTTCATTTAAAATATGATGCAATTAGAAAAATTACAAATCTTCAAATTCCACGCTAATCTAAAAGGATTAGTACGAAATTTATATCAAGCCAGAATTTCGTATGGTACAGAAATTTTGAAAAATAAAGTATTATGTTACTAAGTATCACAAATATATTGTTTTAGGTTCTTTTTCGATGTATAAATAATTAAAGAATTAATGTACTAGTAGGTACTATAGGTTATGTAAAGTGTTGTACTGTTGTTATATTATGTGATTTTTAATATAAGAAATTTATGTTACTTTGGTATTTTTTTTTTATTTTGTCCGTTATATTTATTTATTTTGTCTGAGATAGTTAAACTGAATCAAAAACAAATTAAATTTCACAATTTATTAGCATCTAAAGAAACTTATCAAATATACATAGGTACATATAATTATATAATATTAATTTACTATAATAATGTGTATACAGCAGCTAAACATTATTATAATTTTACATTAGTTAACACAGTTGTCTTTAAAGCTGCTTAACGTTTTTTTAATTATTAACAATATGAGACCAATATATTAACTAATAATATAAAGGTATTTGTATACACTTCAATAAGGCCTAACTTATCAAGAAATACTTCACATTACTCTGGTGGTAAAGGCAAGTCGTCCTCAAAATCTTCTACAATTTTCTGCTTGCTTTCCGTCCGACTGACGGTGTGTGCCAACTCCTGCGTAGTATCGCGAACAAGGGGTTCGGTAGGATCTCTGAAAATGATTTATAATTTATAAAATATTAAGTTTTGATAGCACTATTGTTTTAAATGAAATTAAATTAAAATTAAATTAAATTAGCTTCACGCTATATCCCGCAGACAGCAGGGTAGGCAGAGGGAACCTAGTGTTAAGACACTCCGTTCTCCACTTTCTGGAGGCATTGCGTGTTGAGTGGCAGAACTCAACGCCGCGCTTTGCCTCGACACCAGAGCGAAGAAATGAAAATATAAATTTAAGTAAATATTTCACCTCCTCGAGTGGGGATCGAACCCACAACCAGTCGGTTTTACAGTTACACTTTGTACCACTGCGCCACCTGTTCCTTAAGCATTTCGATTTATTTTTATTAGATTTTTCATTACATTGAAATAGGTTAGATATTTTTTAAATTTAGTAAGTATGTAGAGAAACTACAACATTTGCGGGTTCCTCTTAAGTCTATACATATTGAAATCCCGCTACGTTCAAATTTTTATGTTTTCTAAAAGTACTACGCTGTATAAAACTAAACTAAAAACTTCGGTGATAACCGCAGCTGTTGTAGAAGTAGAAAATATAAAACCATAATGTAAAGTTATGAAAATGGTGTGAAATTGTTGTTTATTTAAGTTTTAAGAGAAAAATGTGAAGAAATGGTAATTCAATGACATATTAAAAAATAAACTTAAATCATGAAATAGTAAAAAAATGTTATTTTCGTTACGAGAATTGTCTACCTTTAAATTAATTTCTTTAATTAAAATCAAATAAAATATTTTGTTATTGTAAGTGTCAGGTCAGAAATTGGCTAAAAATAAATAAAAAATGTAGTAACATTAAAAAAAAAATGCAATAATAAGGAAAATGATTTCCATCGAATATTTTTTTTTTCAATTAATTATATAAATAAATAAATATTGTTGTTATTCTTACACAGACAGCGGTGTGAAGAAATACGCCTAGATCGTGTTTATTACTATTATACTATAGGTTCCTTAATGAACATAGGCTCATTCTATAACTAATTACTGATTTATTATAGTTATTAAGCCCCAATCATACACTCGGACTCGGAGTTGTCTTAAACAGAAATAGTATACACTGTTCGGAGATGGATCAGGAGGCAGTTTTCCATTTGCGTTTAGTAGATCTTTGTTCTCTTTTAGTCAATTAGAGGTTATATTTTACTCTTAGCCAAATTAAAAAATGGTGTTTTCAAACTTTAATTAGTATAAAATGACAACATAATATAATAATATCATGTTACCCATACAATTTCTTTTAAAACTATTGACAATAGCAGTTTCCATGTTTAGAGCAATTCAGTTGCACTCTTCGGTAACTCAGTGGTTATTCATCACACACTTACATACATTACAGTACATATAATTTAGGAAAAATACTTTCAAGAAGATATAATATTAAATGCTTTTCATTTGCTCTGAAGAACTTGAAGGTAATAGTAATGCAATGCACAATCAGTACAGAGGGTTATTATATAAGAATTTTCGAAATTTTGTCACTGGCATCGAGTAAAATGTTGCTTTCTAATTATTGATTGCTTGAAAAGTGTAATTTGTAGGTGAAAAAACTTTTAGGCATAAAAAAGTAGAATAGCCGATACATGTACAAAAATAATATGTAATCGGAACCTCATCTCATACTTATATATTTTATTGTGTATGTCATGTTTACAGGAAAGTGACACCTATGAGCCTCCAGAGAGTGCGTGGTGGTGGTGATATCATCGCGGCCATATTAAGGAATTTGAAATTACATCTAAAATTACTGTCGATTTGACATTACATCGTACAAATTACAATTTTGATAAATATGTGAAGATATACATATGAGCCCATGTTTATCAGTAAAGATTACTTTTAAGAAGTTTTTATATAAAATATTTACATTTGTAAATAGCACGTACAACGACGCACATTATAGGTTATTTAGGTAGATAGATAACAGCATGATAATATTTCAATAGTAGCGGAAAAAATAGAGCTCCTTGACTCTATTTTTGCCGCGAATCTATATATGTATTGTTGGTACCTACCAATTACTAGTAATTATTTTTCTAATTAATTTATTTAAAGAACATTTCCTAACTGAATATAAACATGTATTCGTTTTATTTATCTTTTATATGAATATTCATAGTTTAAAATTAACTTGTTAAGGAAATTGTTAAATAGGTTTTAATTAGACGCGACCTCATTGACGTAGCGTCACGCCCTCGCGGAAAGACTAGGTGGCAATACGCAAAAAGTTAATGTACGTCGACCGAGACGTCATCATATTTGCACAAAACATACCTAACTATTTTGCCAAAACAAGCTGTACATTTATTCCTTTTATTATGATTTTTATAAATTAAATCGGTTTCACGCTATATCTCACACACTGCAGGGTACGCAGCAGAGGGAACCTTGTGTTAAGATACTCTGTTACCCACGTTCCGCCGAATTCTGGAAGATATGCGTTTTCTAGTGGCGGAGCCTAACGCCGCGTTGCATCACTATAAGCTAAGTATTATAGATTTACATGTATAATACTTAGCTTATAGTGAAGCAACGCGGCCCTGTCATTGTGATTTCTTTCAGGCGACGTTTTCCGTTTCAATGAAACATACTAATTACAGCGGAAAGCGGTGTAAGCGGAAAGCAATTATCTTTTTTAATATTATTTTATTGTGCTTGACTACGTCCATGTGTAGGTACATATTACATTATACTTACTAAATTATTATTTTTTTAGCTTTACGCTTTATTTCACATATAGAAAGAGGAAACCTAGTATTAACACACTTTTCGTTTAATTTTCAAAATTTTCAAAATTACGGCAACATGTAATGTCTTTAGCACTCAATAGTAAAGGTTCTCAATTGTCAATGCCGCGTTTAGTCATCTTATCAGAGCGAGGGAATTAAAATAATGTATCGAGTGAGAATCGAACAGAAACTAACAAAATCTAAAAGAAAGTAACATATTATTTGTTAGTGTATTGTTTTTTAATCTATAAAACAAAATCACACGCAGTCACAAGCATGTAAGATGTGTGATGCAATTTTCAACACATTTACATATTGCACTGTAATAGAAATTACATATACGTAATAACTATAAATGCATTTACTGGATAAGAGTAAAATTGTAATGATAAACATACGTGCGAGATCGGCGTCCGTTGTCGTTAGCTGAGACATCTGCAATAATATATATTTTTTAATAAAACATTTTCTAAATTTTATTATCTAAAAACAAATATTATGCTATTATGTAAAAATAAAGTAGATGAATATGTTAATATAATAAGGATATTATATAGATATTGTGTATAGTTGTATAGAATTGAATAAAAAAATACAAATGTAACGATCACAATTAAGTTACGAAGGGTAACTCTTACTCAATAACAAATCAAAGATAAATATAATATTCCTCAAACTGAGGAAACAAGTTGTTTTCTCAATGCAATTGATTATTACCGTTTGTGTCAATACAAAATGTGACCCGTTTTTATCTCTATCACTTCTCTGCTTCAAAACAACCAATATTTATGAGTAATGTAGAAAAATCCAGTTACCACTATCTTAGGCATGTGTACCACGTACGTGTACGTAACGTAACTTTACGTACTTTTTTACTTTAACGTACAAGAATAAGCATGTAAAGGCTTTTACAATTTTTTTTATTTATCTATACATAATATTTATACGGTGTTATTTTTGGGTGAATTTACATATAATTAGAGCCACATACATACATACATATTTATTTTGTATTAAGCGTATATAAGAACGAACGAACAATAATAACAGTTGATAAATATTAAATTGCCTTTCTTTATAACGCTTCAGGTTGTATCCCGCACATAGCAGGCTAGGCAAACGGAACCTTTCTGGAGGTATTGTGTGTTGAGCGAATTCAAAGTCGCGCTTAACTCGTAACCACAGCGAGGAAAACGAAAATATTAAATATTTCATTTTCTCGACTTGGCATCAAACCTACAAGCTGCCTCTATTAAATTAACTAATACAAAAAATACACTACACTGTCCCTCGCACTAGTTGCGTGAGCTTTAACTTCATTAAAATAAGATAATAATAATATAATTTGAAAGAAACCAGAAATAGCGGGTTCAGTTTATCTGAAGCCGATGTGCTAATTACCAGAACGCATGTCCATTCTGGTTATTGGCGGTGATGACACACATTTAATACTTACATGTATATTTATTGATACATTGTAAATGCACGTTATTCTTTATTTGAATACGCTATGATTAGATATTAATAATTCTACAAATAACAAAATATATTAAATGATAAGCATTCGCAATAAATATTTTATTTTAGAAATCCAATATATGCGCATATTATGATAATTATAATAATGTACGTATTTTTATCTGATTCAAAATTATTATCTTCATTTTGCAAAAAATAATCTGTGACAGTCTGTTTAAGCCTATATACAATTAACATACTAATAAATAGTTAAAAAGTCTGAATTTTCTCGAAATTAACATTTTCGAGCGAGAATTATTATGACATATACAAAAATGTTATGTAATTGTCAACCATTATATTATGTAAACATATTTTAAAACGATCGCACAATTGTCATTAACGCTAAAACGGCGGTAATTGTTCAATTGAAGTTTTCAAAAAGCATCTCCACTATGATGTTCTAAATCACAGATTTACTGATGTAACTTTAAAAAAAATAAGGATATTTGAAAGAAATAATCATGTAAAATATTTCCAATAGGTACTTACTCAAATTAAATGGCACTAGTTAAGATCGTTATTATTTTAAATAAGCACTAGTTAAAATTATCATATTATTTATAGAATTAATGTGAAGATATTTTACACAAATAACATGATTCGATAGCAATATTTAAAATATTAGTAATAAATGTAAAATACTTTTAATTATATATGAAGCGAAAGCGTTTATTACAATACACGAGTATATATCTATTACATACATCATTAGTACATATATTAAAAATTGTAAAACATACCTCTTCCAGTGCTTTGAATGGGCGATGGACTTGCTCCTGAAGACCCGCTGCTCGCCGATGCCACGCTCACTGGTATTTAATTTAACATATTTATTAGTCGGTAAAGAAAACTTTACAAAAAATATTTTTAAGTCTATATCTTGAAAAATAAAAAAAACAGTTATAAACAATGACTTAGCAGAATTTAAAGTGAACAATTATAAATGTTGATAATGACATAATGCTTAAGTTGAATGCTCGTATGTTGATTTTTGTACCTAATTTTAATATTTGTTATGAATAAATGCGAAGAATATCGTAATAAAACTTTTACACTCAAGAACACAAGAACGTAGTGTAAATTTGTAATCACTATTTATATAAATAATGTGTTTCCCCAGTACCCAACAATTCATATTTTAAAATTGTACGAGTACATTCCAATAATTGTATAACAATTCATAATAAAATTATAACAATTTTGCTCAAGACCCTAATTTCGCAAACGTTTACGTCACACAAACATAAATCTGCGATAACGGGTTCAAAGTTGGAGATAGTGTTCTCACTTTTGATGCCATTGTACCATTTATACAAAAACAACGGGAGGATCGGCTGACAAAACAAGTTATAAACATAACTACGTATGTAATTTAGTTAACATGCACGCTCATTCGCTATCGCATATACATAAATATTTGATGACGTTTTCGTTTGTTATTTTAATATTATCAATGTCAGATTTCTCAAAACAAGATATTACGCTATATTCAGAAGCTTAGGAAATAAAAAACATTTTTTTTTCAAGAAACGTAATAAGTAATGTTGAGACAAACATATGATCTTATAGCAATCTTGGTTAGTCTTAATATAAAAAAGTGTTTAATAATGGAATTTAGCATGCAACTTTAATATTAAATATAACTAACTATATTAAATAAATCTAAAAAAGTAGCTAAGTAAAATTGTGTATAAAATAATACTTTTAACTTCTCCGTCTGAATAAATTAATTGTTTCGTTTTAAATGAATTAAGAAAAGTTTTACTCTATTGTGTTATGCATTTTTTCAACTTTTTCTTTTCGTATAAATTTTAAAACCGCTTAACTTAACAATCTTCACAGTCAAATTCGTCCAGTAGTTCAGAGGATGTCGGCATAATTTTTAGATATCATAGATGCGTGTTCTGTTACTATTTTTTTATTGGATACCTATATTACCATAACTAGCAGCGAACTCGGGGCTTCGCCCGCAAACCTCTTGTAATTATTTTATTATGCTGTATTTACCATAAGATTGAATATATAATTTATACATTCAATAATACATATAAATTAAATCTTTCTGCAGCGCAAGCGGCTAAAGTAATATGATGTAAGTCATACAAAACAAACAAAAAGTAAATCCGACCAGTAAGTAGTTCCAGAGATCTTAGCGTTTAAACAAACAATCAAACTCTTCCGCTTAAATATATTTTTTACTAATAAATGTACAGACACACTTTTTTACTGTGTTATTATAGTATAGATATATAAACTTCATGCTGTATCCCGCACACAGGAGGCTAGGCAGAGGGAATCTAGTATTAAGTTTATCCGTTCCCCACAGTAGATATAGATAAACTTTGAAATATATTTATGTTATGAAAAATATTTTTCTGTTTTCGGAAAGAAATTACAAATTACACCAGACTCGTATACAGTAGACGAGCGTTTTTACTTTTTTTAATAACAGTTTTTCATAAAAACTAAAATTTAAATATTTTTTCATAATTGACTTTCAAATATAGAAATCCAAAGAAACTACTTAATAATAATATTTACCTCAGTAGCCAGAAAGAAATATTAGAAGCGTTGCTAAAAAGAAACTGTTATCAATGATAGGTAGGTATGGGTAGAATGTAGAATTGTTGAATATTTGCTTGTTATAAGCGATGTCCATATGTATGTATGTATGTCATGAAAACATTTAAATGTGTGGGAGAATTACGAAAATATAACATTTGATTATTTGTTGAATAAAATTAATTGGTAAATAAGTAAAAAGAAATATAGTATTGTATTGCAAAAGGCCTATATAACTTAATTCATATGACGCTCATCAATACATATTGAGGCAAACAGTAGCCCAGTGGGACTGCGTTTGAGTATATACGTGATGATTGTGGGTTAGATTCCATTCAAAATAGGAAATTATTTTCATTAGCCCCCATAGGAAACCAAGCGCAGCATTGATTTGCGACAGTCAATACGCAATGTTTCGAATTCCGACGGGAGAGCGGAGTGTCTTTACAATAGGTTCTCTGTCTACGCTTTGTGCGAAATAAAAGGTGTAGCAAAAAAAGACATTGATTAAATATCTCACTCCTTTCCATCTGTTTCCGCCTCGCTTGAGCTCGCTGCAATTCGCGACTCCATGCACTCGTTTCAGATAACCCTTGGTCCCCGCATAGCTTAACTATTAATTTGAGACCTGAAGAAAGAATATAATAATAGCTATCGTATACATAAATTAAAACGTTAGAACCGTAATATACGAAACACAAACGAGGACAAATGTAATGTATAGAGTGCCAATAAATTTCATATTAATGTTTAACACCCAAACGAGTAAATGAACAACAAAAATATTTAAGTCAACAAAAATATTAGGATCAAAACAAGTATCGCAAATATAGTTCTACGGCAAGATCTTCAAGCGTTTCTGTGAAAAAGGGTGTTGAATGAAGAACGTACAGACAAACAGACGCACTGCAAAGTGAGCCTTGAAGGCTTTCATTATCTTTATTTATGTACGTAAATAAAATATTTTATTACGTTGTCGCCTGTGATTAATTTATTTAACCACCTCGCTTGTAAACAATTTTCCAAGAGACGGTAAAAGATAAAAAAAATCATATGAATTATAGATGTCCCAACGTTTCACTCACTCACATTGTATGTTATCCGGGAATCTAGCATTAAGTTTCTTATAGAGAGCCAGTGCCTCCTGGTAGCGACCGCTGGCGCGCAGACACCCGCCCATTAGTAGACCCCACTCCGGCTACGTTACATTCAATTTTATTTTGTTAATACAAACGGCCTGTGAATAGTCATCATAGTAACATTTAAATAGCTATTAAAAATATGTGAATAAGACGACAAGTAGTGATTACAAAAACTATGTAAAAACATTTTATAGCCTCAGATAATACTCGATAATAGGGTAGCAATGGGGAAGTACAGGTTCCTTCTGCTACCCTGTTAGCGTGTTGATTGTCAGAACTCAACAACTTCCTACGTCTTGTTACTATAGTAAAGAAAAAAATATATTAAATAATTCATTCGTCCGAGTAAGAATTGAACCCACAACTGTCGCATTCACACGTAGTGCTACTGCGCCACAACTGTAGTCTTTAATATATATAATTTTTTTTATTAGTTTCAGCCTTAGGATAAAGCGTGACATGTTAGGCAGAGAGAAACTAATTTCAAGACTTTTCGTTCTCCGCTTTCCTCTCGAATTCGAGACTTAACTCAACGTCTTCGTCCTACGTCTTTTCCCTATTTGTCATGATGTAAACGTTCCGTGGCTGAAAGTGTTTGTTACACCTAGATCCATACCTATATTATAAATTCGAAAGTAATTCTGTCTGTCTGTCTGTCTGTCTTTTACGCAATCAGGGCCAAGCCGCTAATTCAATTGTGAGAAAATGCTTATAAAGAGATACTTGAGGATCTTGGGATGAATATGAAATAAATCAGCTTCACGCTGTATCCCGCACACAGCAGGGTAGGCAGAGGGAACCTAGTGTTAAGACACTCCGTTCCCCACTTTCTGCCGAATTCTGGAGGCATTGCGTGTTGAGTGGCAGAACTCAACGCCGCCCTTAACCTCGACACAGAGCGAAGAAATGGAAATATAAATTTAAGTAAATATTTCATCTCCTCGAGTGGGGATCGAACCCACAACCAGTCGGTTTTACAGTTACACCTCGTGCCGCTGCGCCACGACTGGCCTCAAGGGATGAATATAGGTTACTTTTTTCTCATATTTGTAATATTTTCGATATATACTAAGATATTGTGTATTAGTTTTAGTTTTTTGGGATTTTATTTGATACTGCTCGCAAAACTTATCATATTTAATTTAAAAAGGACTTTAGTTATTTCATATAGTATCTACGTACGTGCGCAGAGAAAAAGTTTAAAAAGATTTTTCCCGGGTAAAGTAAAGGTAAAGAAAAATCGATCACTGAAAGTCCAATCCGGGAAAGTAGAAAGACAGACAGTCACAGGAAAAAAAATAAAAATTATTTTTGATTGTATTTGAGTATTATGTATTATGTACACTCTTGCAAAAACATAGCACAACACATTTAATTTTAATCCTTTTAAATATTTATTTTACTTTGATAATATTGATAATGTGGCTGGTTTTGTTTAGTTTTTTTTGTTAATATTTTACGTTGGTTACGTTTACTTATTATTTTTGTTCATTTAAACTAGTTAGATCTTTTTTCTAAAATTAAGAATTTTCTCTACTTATTATTCTTTTCCAGATTGTTATACGACCATTTAGGCTTATATTTTCTTACCAATCCTATTAAAAACTGAAAACAATTTCAAAAATATATTTAATAAGCATTCGTATAGTTCAAACGGGCGAAGCCGCGTCCGGGTCCGCTAGTCTATAGTAAATAAATATTGAAAAGCTATAAGAACATTGGCAGGCTGCAGGCGCGCGGCGCGGCGGTACAGCTGCAGCGCGCGCTCGGGCGCCGCCTCGGCCGCCAGCCAGCGCAGCGCCGCCGCCGAGCACGGCCACGCCGCCTCCACCTGCAACCAGGCGGGGACCGCTCACTTCCACCGCGATGTCTATTGTTCGTTCGTTTGTCTTATGTGTGTAGAGTATTGGAACTGACATTTTTAGCCGGCGGAACTCAAAATCTCACTTTTTGGTGTTAACAGAGCAAGGAAAGAAAATAATAATATATTCCCCTGAATAGGTATCGAACCCGCAACCGTTGCTGTTACAATTAGACTACTGAGCCACGACTATCTCGGCCGAGATAGTAACCGAATTTTATAAATAAATGAGTTAATACAAAATCAATATCTATACCAATATAATGAAGGGGAAGAGTTTGTTTGCTTGTATCTTTAAACGCTAAGATCAACTGGTCCGATTTACTCATTTTTGATTTTGTATAAAAGTTATGTTCTTAAGAATTGCTGGTGGTACATTATGGTATACATAAGTCTTACATAAATACATCTTTCGCCTCGTCCACTGTCATCAACCTCTTTATACATGCCCTCCGGGGGACCTCATACTTTTTACGGGACATTCCTCCAGTATCTTTGATACTGTGTTTTCGAAGGTCAACCGAGGTCTCCCCCTATATCTGTTACCACTCGTTTTTCTATCATAAATCATTTTTGCCATTTTTTATCACTCATTCGTTCGTACCATTTGTTATTGGTATCTATTCGTAACTGCGTCACACGTAATATTTTACCTTATAAGCTGCTTCCGTAAAAGGAGCACAGACGCTTCCTGTATAAGCAATTCATCCAAAACCTAGATTTAATGTACATATAGTATTAAAGTAAAAAAATATTTACGTCTTGATAGTAATGTTTGGCGGTCTGCGTATCGCCCATCTCGCTATGCAGCTGCGCCAACGCGCACGTCACGCCGGCGTCCCAGTTGCCTATAATGCTGTACCTGAAACATAAACAGAAGATCAAGGTTCATTTATTTCTTGGTTAGGTTTGTTGTTTATTAATATTATACATACATACGTATGTCTTGTGGCATAAATGATTAAGTGTTGAAGACGAAAACTAGCAGTTCTTAAAGATATGTTACCAATGTTCAGCAGCAGCGAGCGCGTGCTCGCCGGGCGCGCGTGCGGCGAGGCGCGCGAGGCCGGCCGCGGCCAGCGCGCGCAGCGACGCGCCGGCGCCGCTCGCGTTGCGTATACGCTGCCAGCGCGCCTCCGCGCCGCCGTCCTCACCCGCTACTTCTAGCGCTAGGGCTGTCACATTTATATATTTTTTAAGATTCGAAACGAAATTGTCTCAAATCATGACTAGTTTATAGAAATCGTCTAAGCTTTCTACTAACTGTAGTATGAAAGCAGAATGCAAAATACAAACTATGTCATCAGTCTTAAATCTATTTCAGAAAGTTTAATGTCATTTAAAGTTATTTAATTATAAAGTGAATCCTCTACGATCATTTTGTAAATGCAATTTTATTTGAAATCATCGTGGCACAATGGTGAACAAAGTTTTATCACACTGGTTTCTTTTTGTCTGTGTCAGATACAGATTTTTATATATCTGATAATGCGTCCTCGTTTATGACGCATAGGAGCGAGATATATTTTAGTCAATTATTTATACAATTAAAACGCAGTTGACAGTGCAGCTCTCACCACGGATTGGCATCCAACTTAAACTTAACTTTGTAACTAACTCAATAAACTTTTACTCACTAATCCTGTGGTTTATATCAACTCCACTACAAGCCACGCACCAGAAAAGGTAAACGTGAAAAAAATATTTTAAAAGTAAATGAACGTAAATAGTCTCACCAGAGTCATGCATCGCTATAAGATCAGTCGGGTCCAGGTGCGAGGCGGCGACGAGCGCGCTGGCGGGCGCGGCCGCCCCCGCCAGCGCGCCGCACACGCGCGCCGCGCAGCTGTACGGGTCGTCGCGCGAGGCCGCCTCGCTCAGCGAGCGCGCTTCTGAGGTTTTACCTAACTGAGTTTGTATAGAAAGAATTAATAACAAACCTTAGCGATCACAAAAGGTTTAAGAAAATACGCATATGGAAGTCTTCTAATACTTGTCGTGTTACTTTTGACAGTTGTGTGAGCATTGTAATGTCAATATTTTCAAGCAAATTACAAGACGACAAGCACGTGAAAATAGCATTTTATCTATATATATAAAAGGACGCGTTCCTGACTGACTGAGGTTAAGACGCACGCACAGCCGTAACCGCTAATGGTAGAAACGTGAAATTTGGACAGATATTTATTTTTATAATCTGGACATCCACTAAGAAGTGATTTTGAAAAAAAAATAACTTTAAAGGGATGAAATAGGGGTAGAAAGAATGTATGGACGTTTTTTTAAATCGGCACCGATTTTTATAAAATTTGAAATTCAGACTCTTAAAAATATTTCATTGACACGTATTTCATGTCTTTTTTTAATTCACATCCAAAGGGTTTGAAAGTTTATGTGTAAGTATGGCGAAGCTGCGTGTGCCCACTAGTCATTCAATGTAAGTGTTTATGCCAGAGATACAACAACGATTATAGAGCGCTTCTCTGAGTGACTGATCACTGCAGTAGATATTTTAACACACTAAGGGTGAATAAGCTTTAAAAATGCAATTAATAATCACTATAGAAAGGCATATCATATTACCGCATAGGCCACAAATGCTGCATCAGTGTTGGCTTCAGCACGCAAGACTCTATCGTTTGGATGAGCTCGAGCGACTGCCTTCAAGCGTTGCAGTACTTTCATTCCCGTAGCCATGGCTCCCGAGGAAGCAACGCTGGTGTTACCAGCACCTACTGCACTTCTTAGCGCTGCTAAAGCGCTACCTAATTCCAGCCTTGAACCGGCTCCACCACCGGAATATCCCCGTAAAGCTTCTACGCACCATGAAGTGCCACTAAAAAATAATATACTATTGTTATAAACTATTCTACTACACTATCTCAATCGGTTGATTTTTTTTCGTTTTAATTAACTCCTGCTACTGAACTGCATAAGACATTTAATAATTTTGTTTCATGATATTTATCCCTATATGTATAGAACAGGGTAAGCAAAACAACATCATATTAAGAGAATTGGATGTAAAGAGGAAACCGATTGATTTCGAAGATTTACAATATTGATTAGCCAACACAATAATAATAACCATTTAGATGTAATGAAATGTACGTTAGGATTGATGGCCTCTATCCTAATAATCACTTTAAAAAACTCTAACTAAACGGTCATACCTAGCTTCGTCGTCTCTCTGTGAGCGCGCGTGCGGGCGCAGGAGCGCGGCCGCGGCGAGCGCGAGGCAGCGCTCGGCGTGCGCGGCGGCGTCGCGCGACCAACGGGACAGCTTGTCCCCTCGTACCACGTCCCGTACTACACATTCGTATGCATCGTTTTCCTGGAAATGTATTTGAGATAGAAAAATTAATATAATATACAGGCTGGAAGTGTCAGCACCACTTCAAATGAAACCATAGTTTTAACTACTTGATTATTTTTTTAGGTATGAGTTTGAAGTATTTTACCCTATATGCTGTTTCCGTAACAGGAGCGCTGCCTACAGGATGGAAGATCCTGTATAATAGCGCGTGAGTATCATTCTTATATATATTATAGACACATTACTAAAAAAATCTTACATCATCTACAGTGATATCATGATGATACGTGGGTGGTTCAACATCGAGCATTGCATGGAAAGCCGCTTTCCCGCCCTCGGCGTCGTCTAAAGCCACTGAGCACAATACTAAATGTAAACCTGCAAGTATATTCTCAAATTTAAAATATATATTTTTTTAATTTTAATGCAGACTCTAAAAAGTCTAGTAATAAATTAGATAATATCTACTTCAAATACCAATAGACATCATGAAATACATAAGTGAGTATGTAGTAGAATTGTGCAGTCCCATTTTATTTGAAAAAAAAAAAAAACTTGAATATTAAATCCCAAAAGTAAAAGTTTATAAAGTCCTAATAATCAATTTACACGTAATCTTCATTGGCCAATTTTAATAAAGTATCGTAAAATATTCCTAAATTAAAAAAATAAAGCCAATAAAGCTTACTAGCATCGATAATATAAACAGGAGCATCTCTGTTAGAAAAATCCCAAAGAGTTAAATAAAATGCGACAAAAACTGCACAGGATCCAAAAGTGTTTCATTGGATTCTATGATTTGATTCTATGGATTTTTAAAAAAAAAAATCTCTTTTGAAAACTTTAAATTATACTGGAGCGGATTTAATATGTGAGCGATATATCGCGTTAGTACATATTAAATATATGTAAAAGTACCTGTTTGAAAGTCCCCCTGTTCGTGCATTATATGTTGAAAATTCGTTACGGCGTCACGAAATTTCCCCATACGTACTAGCAACAAGCCTATATTATGCATTACTTTCATACTGAAATAAAAAATATATAATATCAGTGAGCTTAAGATGATATTAAATTATAAACATACCTATTTAAATGTAAATTGATTACCGTAAATCTTTTTCGGCTGTAGGTGTCTGGTCTAAAGCCATTCTATAAAGTTTTAAAGCTTTAGGATGTTCGCCCATTTTGAAATATATATTTCCCATATTGACCTATCACAAAATAAAGAGCACAAATTAACAATTAAAAAATAAATGTATTCATTTTGCTTTACTTATATAAGAACAATACCTTAAGCCTATTGGCATGTGGGAAAACTTTGTTCCTAGTAAGGAGTTGATATGTGTTAAGTGCTTCGGTGTACATTTCATTAAGCGCATATTGATCCGCCAAATTGCACAAAACCTGGAAAATATTAACTAAGTTAATAATAATATATATATATTATAGTAAGTTATGCAAATTTTAATAACTTACTGCAAATGTAAGATCTAAATTATGAGTGTCTCCTAAATTTGACTGTTCTTGCATGCGTATCAGCTGTCTCTCTAATGTAGACGCTTCTTGGGCTTTAGCTAACGCCTAATATAATATAAAGAAAAAAATAAGTATATCGTTTCATCACTTATTAACAATAACGATTCTTAATACACAAAAATAAACAAATTTACTCGCCTGACTCAGGTTTTGTTCCCTTTTGCTGTCAGTCTCATCATCACTGTTTTCACTTGACTTTAGTCGTGAACTTAACAGGGTGGATTCTTCTACTAAAGACATAATTTTTAATTCCATTTGCTTAATTTTGTCTTCAATACTGAAATTGTTTTATTTATACTCAAGCACAAAAAGTGTCTTTTACAAAATAAATAGTATAAAGTTAAAAAGGAAGGTATGCATTCAATATTCACGAATTGCCCATATAATGAGGAGTGCGAGGAGAGATTATCTGGTGATACCAACATCATTAGTTTTGCGTCGATACTGAAATCCGAGTGTGGAACTGGCAAGAACAAAGTGACAAAAATATAAAGTAGAGTGACAGTGATATCTATCCAAAGAACAAAAATGTTTTAATAAATACATATACCAACATAAGTACACTTTAAAGACGTTGTAGTATACAGCCTTGAGATAGAAACCGTCAAATATTTTTTATAAGGGCTTTTGAACAATCCAAATCGTAGAATGAATTATTAAAGTTGATAAATGAATTATTAAAACAAAAATATGAATGCAATGTTAAATTTCGTTATTTACTAATTTTAAAAAGGAAACCTTTCCGCTTTCTTATCCTCACGGCTTGGAGTATCTCGTGTAGACGTATACCCGGCGGCGCGTACGGCTGTGACCGGGCGCACGGCCGCAGTGCCGGCGCGTGATGCTCCGCGTGCTCCAACGGTGCCGAGGCGAAACATCTAACAATACGAACAAAATACAATCAAATGTTCCTTATTAAAATCATTAAGTTTTAAGACTTGTACTTACAATTGAGAAACATACTTTTAAAAGTGACGTCAATATATTAAAACATTTTACCGATTGAACCCTTTTTTTCAATATGAAACTATAATTGAAAACAAATATGTAATTAAAAGAATTCATGAAAATACATCAAGCACTTACACCGGTTCCCATTCGGCTTGGCACCTGTCTTCCGATACCTGCAGTTCTTAGAGTTTGTTGTAAAACTTCATCTTCACGAAGACCACGCGTGTCAAATGCGGGAGAAATATCATTAAAGCCTTTGTATAACTCATCCTCATCGTCAATTACGACTGCTGTACGCGGGGGTCTTTCTAGGCCCTGTCTCGACACTGTATATCTCCCAATCATTATTCAAAACTGTTTAATAATTTTTGTTTAAGAAACGTTTATAAACTCGTATATCTAAATAGCAAAATTTAGCAATACCGCGTCAAATATTATAAGTTTCATTGTTGTGACGCGGTAACCATAGTAACGACTCGCTACTTCGACGAACAAAAATGTTTTTTATTAATCATTAGTAAACACTTAAACAGTTACTTTTTTGATATTATGTTTCATAGAATAATATGAATTTATTTCAAGTTTTTTTATTGGTGATTCAATTTTAAATACAAATATTCTTGGTGATCCTTTTGATAAATTTTCGAGGAATGGTACATAACGGCGCTTTACCGTTCAAAGTGGCCCCTCTCGTATACAAATAACTATGTCCACTAGTGCAACCCCTTTGTTATTGCTAATAGGTTTTTCCCATTTTGCATCAGTTCACACAAAGTCCACCAACGACCAACGAGTATACTGCGCGCGTGTTTTGTAGAACAGAAAACGAAAAGATGGTGGACATCTTGCCATCTAAGTAGTTTGTATTGATAACGAAAATATAGACGAAACGCAGTTCACTACTGCTCAGACTTGGGTACCCGATACTGCCGCTATCCCGGGGCATAATGGACTTTTAATAAGGGTTTCGTAATATTAAAATTAAATATATTATTTCATTAGTTATTTTGAAAAACAATATGCAAAATTATAGTTTAATAAGTAACCAAAGGGTTGCGATAATTTTTAATTAATGAATATATTTGTTTATTTTTTATTGTTTATTAATCTGAACGTGTACGTGCCTCTAAATATTACTAAAATTTAAATATAGTTGTATTCCTTAGTCCATCCATGATATTTTGGAAACCTAACTTTTATTAATTTCATATTTATTGCTGATATGATTTTGAAAAATATAATTAAATATGAAGTTGTGGAGTAAAATATGTTTACGCAATAAAAGCATTAAAATATTAGTAAGAGACACCACCTTCTTGCTTTCACTTCAGCAGAACCACTGAAATGTCGGAACTTTGTCTAACACTACCAGAAAAATTAAAATATATAATCACTAACGATCGCGCTCTGACGGCTCTGTGATATATAAATAAAAACAAATGGTTTCCTCTGTCATCTTTATTACATGATCACTAGCTATTCTTTACAATCAAGATCCATCTCTGTAGCGTCAAACCAAACAAACAAATACAAAAATAGTTATTACAACAATTGACTGAAACACTGACATCACATCAAAGAAAACAAAAGAAGAAAAATTATATACTACAGTGCTATTGGAAGACACTAATATAATTGTATATTATAATCCCATTAAAACCAATGCTACATCGGCTATCATATATATATATATCGAAAAAAAAAACACATCTATCAGTTGCTACCGACCTGTCCTTACGCTTTACTCATTCAAAATATTTAATATAAAAATAAACTTATTACAAATCTTAAGTATGCATCTTAAGAATGACATCCTATACGTACGGTACAAAACAATTCGGGTATGTAAACAATTTTCTATGATTTATTTCGTGACCCTAAGAGACTAGTAAGAAATGCAAGTATTATATTTTTGTACACTTTTCACTTATCATTAAGATAACACGACGTAAAAAATTAATAGAAAACTCTGAATATTTTAACAGAGATATGACTTAGATGTTAACAGATGTTAATATTAATACATATTTCAACAAAGTCACCGACATGATTTCTACACACACACACACACACACTTACACACATTGAGACAAGGATAATCTATATTGTTTTGTTTTTTCTTTAGTTTTTTCAGGTTCACGCTTTATTTCGCACATACCGTGGGTGGGGAGGACCTGGTGTCAAGACGTAGACGGTGCGTATTTGGTGGATTGCGTGTTAAATAGAGGAAGTCTAATAAAACAATATGTTTTGCCAGTCGGCAATGTCTTGCAATCGAACCCACAACCATTGCGGTTTAGTGACATTATTCTACTGACATGACCTGAACAATTAAAATATTATCATCATTGAATATTTAATATTATAGTATGTATTATTTAAAAAAATAATACACATATAAAGTTAAGTTCATTCGAAATATATCTTACAAAAAGAAGAAAATATACAAATATAATGGAGAAAATCAAAATTAGTAACTTACTTGTTTACTATGATTTATATGCATGTAACAAAAAATAATATCATTATAGAGATTATATCAAAGTTGTATAGGTTTTTTTTATATTAAGCTGTTATGCTTGTATATTTTTAATTGTTACTATATACTATATATATATATATATATATATATATATATATATATATAAACAATTAAAAATATATATAAATGTTAAATATATTTAAGTTGAATATATTTTTTCAGTAATAATTACCCTTGTCCCGGCATTCTCGTCAGATGTTAGCCATACTCGTAGGCTTACTTAGGATGTGTCTGCACTGTCCATATACGTCTCGTTTATTATCACACTACATTGTATCATTATTATGACAATTATAAGTATTTCTTCAAATAACGGCACTTACACAAATCAGTTCTTTCTCGCGAGCATCCAATCTCATTCTCGCAGGCAATATATTTTTTTGGTTTATTTATTTAAAAAATCTGTTTTAACAACATTCATAGCCTCTTGCTTACATACTACAATAGTCATTCGTCTTACAGAAGCTTATAAAATTACAACCACATTTTAAAATTTAAATCTTAAATCTGAATTTGTTGTACGAATAACCCTAAATATCTAAGAAGATATACATATATCTATATATAAGTTCAGTCTACAGGAACAAAACAGCTAAGAGCTCTGTAACGGTCATTGGACAGTAAATTATAAATTGTGTAAATATTGATTTTAGCTGCCGAACAAAGTTATAAAATAAAAATGTTGCCATAAGGAGACTGGCTCACGTGCAAAAGGGCATTGGGTATCGTTTCATTCGTGTAGACTGCTCTTAACACCGCTAATGGCACATCGAACCTATAGCAGCTGCCCACATATTCGGCTTAACATTTACAATAATTAAATCAAAAAGGATTATTTCAATTACTGTCTATTTTACATGGTCTATTTTATCAGAACTGAGGTCTCCCTGTAAGCTTTTGGACGACGGCAAGACGAATACGTGTATGGCTGACTTTACATCAATAATAATTATAAAAATTGTGTGTTTTTATAGCTCCACGCCATATCCAATATATAGAAGGGTAGCTGAGAGAACCTTGTGTCAAAACACTGCATTCTCCTAGCACGGCCCCGTTTTGGAAGGTTTGCGTGTTGAGCGGTGAAACTCAAAAGCCGTGCTTTGTCTCCTTATCAGAGCAAGGAAATCAATTGATTTCCCCGAGTGGGAATCGAAATCATAACCATCGTGTTTACAGCCAGTGCCGCTGCGCCACGACAGCCTTACAATTGATCGGTTTTCATAATTGTCTTCACCAAGTCACATTTAAGGATTGATTTGTCCATAGTGGCATTAGGGTCACTGATCACAATTCAAAAGCACCAATAGGGCAGTATATCGACGGGCACATTGAGACATAGAGGTAGAGAACGCGCAAAACACGATATATTGACTTGTTTCTTGACACTCTTAGAAGTAGGATATACAGTGAACTCGATCGAGCCTCAATTTAATAACCTTAATATATAATATACTCGGTATTTATATATCGATATCTTAATCCGAAAATCAGCTTTTCTTGGATCCAGCTCCATCTGCGTGAACTTTAGAAGGGACGCCGAAAACGCTATTTTTTTAGGACTTATTAAATAAAAATATGTTGAAAAATAGTATATTATAAGTCAATCATAATTTGTTTTATAATAAGTAGTCTGCATAAAAATGGCATAACGTTTTCGGCGTCTCTTGTAAAATTTCACAAACGGTGTTTGAATCGAATTATGGTATCTTTAAAATATATATTAGTGTAACAAGTCATAGTTTGAGGGCGTCGCTAGATCTGCGTGGAGAAGCGCGGGCGCGGCAGCTCGAACACGTCGCCGTGCACGGAGCGCGCCAGCGCCTTGATGCTCGCCGCTATGTCCTGCGGCTCCTCCTGTGCATATATTTATGTTTATTCCATTTATTTATTTATTTATATGGCTCTCCAAATGTCGTATATATTTACGTACATTCTGATATATTTGTACTATTATGTATAACCGATTGTTAATAAATTAATTAAAAAAACAAGCAGCACTGTATCCCGCACCGCACACAGCAGGACAGACCGAGAGAACCTGGAGTAAAGACACCCCGTTCCCCACTTTCCACCGAATTCTGGAGGCATTGCGTGTTGAGTGGCGAAACTAAATCGCCGCGTTTTGCCTCGACACCAGAGAAAAGAAATTAAAATATAAATAAATATTTCAATTCCTCAAGTTGGAATCGAACCCACAACCAGTCGCGTTTACAGGCACACTTTGTGCCCCTACGATACGACTCGCCTATATACATAGGTTTATATGTTTTACTTATTCTGTTTTATATATACAGTATGGTCAACGAGTCGGAATCGTCTTAAAGTTAAGTTTTTAAAACTTTTACGCATTGTTCATTTGAAAAATGAGAAAATCAAATCTGCTCAGCAATCTAAAGTTAACTTCAGGGTGATAGCCTCCCTGACCACCCAGACCCACTATCACCCAGACTGTTCGACCGTAGTTTTTAGGTGAAAATTCAGCATATGATACAATGTATGTCATGTAAATGTAAGAGAGACTAAGCAAAATATCACACTATTATATTCTCTAGCCCGAGGCGGGACAGCACAGAGGGCGACTGTGACCGCGATGTTTATGCTTCAATTCACTTGCAGGAATAAATTATTTTCATTTTCTCATCCTGGTAAAAAGACAAAACGCGGCTTTGGTTGTCATTCAAAACGCAATATTTTGAAAACGATTTATTAATTATATATAACGAAGTATTTAAACATTAACGATTTTTCTTAACCTTCCTCAAAAGCAATAAAAAAGAAACAAACGTACATAATCATCAATTTCCCTGACTGCTGGTCGCTCCATGGGGAACTTGGGCATGTTGACCGGAAGCGATCGAGCTATATCTCCTATAGGCAGCCCTCGGGAACGGCTGATGTGGATACCCTCATCGTTACTACCTTCTGTAATTAATGTTAACAATATTGTTTAATTAATTAAATCGAATTTATTAATTGGATATTTTACTCTATTTAAGGAAAAAAAGTGTACAATTTAGATACCTTAGTTTGATGATGAAATGATTGTTTTAGTTTATAAAACAAGAAATATGATTTTATTTTCTATTAAGCTATCGTGTCGCAGGGGCTCGATCGTGCGACTGTAAACGGTTATATATATACGATCTTTAAAATAATACGGCATTGGATCCTATAACTTTGGGTTCTATCAAAACGCAATGAAATTTTAGTAATTGAGGAATAAAAATTCATGAAATTAGGTTCACACTGTATCCCGCATACAGCAAGATGGCAGAGGGAATCTAGTGTAAAGACAATCCGTTATGTGTCCCTACTTTCCACTGTATTCTGGAGGCATTGCATGTTAAGTGGAGTAACTCAATAGCGCGCTTTGTCTCGACACCAGCGCAAAGAAATGGAAATAAATATTTCATTTCCTCGAGTGGGGATCGAACCCACGAAACAACGACGTTTAAAGTCACACTTTGTGCCCCTGCTCCACGACTGGCCTATAATTCATTTTTGAGGACCTATCCAACAATACCCCACTTGTTATGTCTATAGTGACACTGGGAAGGTTAAGTCACGTACTAAAGTAGCTAAAAACTGTATAGCGACTGTAGTAAGCAGAGGTCATTTTATGTTAAGACTCTCCATTCCCCAGTTTTCGTCCGATTTTTGAGACATTGTATACCAAATGATGGAACTCAACACTGGGCACTTAAGCAATTAAACTCACCATCTGAATCATAATCGTCTTGATCAGAAGCCATGTAGTTACGTGAGTCCATTCCTTCTAAATCAAAGATATCCTCAGCGTCCAAGGAATCCTCCTCATGTGGAATTTGAGCATTTGACTGAAAGATAAAAGAAGTTAATATATTTAACGCATTTACATTATAATTATTATGATTACTAATATAAAGAACCTTAGTTTTCTATGCCACCGTGGCTGTCTGACAGTGTGTAATTGTAAGCACGACGATTGTGGGTTTGAACTCTACTGTGGGCCACAAAGTACTTTGATTTTTCCACTTTAGTAGAAAATAAAGAAATGTTTTGAATAGGACGTAAAGTAAAGAACGGAGTTTCATGGCTTTGCGTTCTCTGCCTACTCTACTTTTATCAAGATAAGTAAAGTAAAAAAAAAATTAACACAGAGCGACAGATGACATCGAACCCACAAGGTTCAATCCTACTCGAGGAATTGAAATATTTTCATTCTCAAGCTCTTATTACGAGACAAAGCGCGGCGTTGATTTCTGCCGCTGAACACCATTTTCTATAATAATTTATGAAACTCAGGGCAATTTCAAACTTAGAAAAAAAAACTTATTTAATTATTGTGCGAAATAATAAGATCTTATTTTAAGGATGGTTTTAAAATAATAGGTATTAATATAATCAACAGCTAAATGGCAAAAATATATGTTATGAAAGCTGATACTATAATGAAACATTTGATTGTACACTAGTAGAAATATATAATTACCCTATATAAATTCTATACTTGTTTGAAACTTTAATTTAAAATAAAATAATTGTAAAAAAATCTATATGGCCAAATAAAATGTATTTATTTATATAAAATTTATACTTATTACATAGAATAGACATAATTTAAAAGAACATGGTTTTCATTTTATAAGCAAGCCATATATATGTATAAGAATATTTTATGAGGGGCATGTCTATATATCAAAAATCTATAGGTCTTAGTGGCACAAAGAAACAATTTGATTGTAAACTCGTTGGTTATGGGTTGGACTCCCACCTGAGGATTAAAGTTATTTCATTTTCCTGCTCGGGTAGACAAAGCTGTTCCGCCATTTAATACACATAATGTTTCGCATTCGGGCAGAAAGTAGAGAATGGAAATTCTATACACTAAATTAATTATGTAATTAAATATACCTTAGCACTTTGATTGAATTTCTTAGCATCTTTGATAGAAGACAGTCTTCTTCTCTGCAATGGTGGGAGGAGTGGAGAAGGTGGCCCATTTTCTAAGCTAGCATTATTGCCCCAAACATCTTTTTCAATATTATTTCTTGCTTTACTTACAACACTGTAATAGAAAATTTTATCAATATAAAGCATATGACTGTTATATAACATACAATATGACAGAAGAAGACACAACTATTATATTATGTACTTAAAATATTTAAATATCTCAATATATATTTCATTACCCTTGGTTAAATAATTATAAGCATAATTACAAGAGGCCATTGTGGCAATGTCTCAAAAATTAAGCGAAAAGTGGAGAACAGAATGTGTCAAAACTAGGTTTCCTCAGCCTACCCTACTATGTTATTATTAAAATTCCTAATTACCTAGACAAAATTTTATGATCCCGTTGAGCTCTCTCTCTGTATGCTTCATATTCTGCATATTTTTGTTCTTTAAACTGTCTCACTGTCTCTTCTATAGATTCTAATTGTAATTGTAAGGTCTGATTTAATTGTTTTCTTAATGTTCCAATAACTTGTAAAGATGGTGAGCAGCCATTTTTATCGCTAATTAATTGGTTATTAGTATCTATATTTTCTTTCATCTCAATATCATTTGATATTTCTGGCACTAACAGATTGAATACTGGAGAGAAGTTCTCAGACATTTTTAGATTATTTATGTGCTCGATGGTAGTCTGAAATTATTATTTTTCATTACTTACTGTGATTTCACCCTTATGGTTAAATAACAATAACTAAGAATTGTATGTGGCCTCTTAGTTCAAAAGGTAACTCTGAGTACAGGTGCAGTCAGAGCTGCCTCTTGGCAAGTGTGGTTGTATCAAAATAGTTAATGTGATGTAATATATATAAATAATGTAATATAATAAATCTTAATTATACTTATAACTTGATCTTTAACTTAACTTATAATTATAACTTGATCCTAAATAATCACAGAATAGTAAAAGCAGTTTTTTGTCACTGACCACATACATCAAATTACCACAATTATTAAAAATAAATTTTTCTATAGTACAAATTAATGCAATTCAACTGATGAAGTCCAAGATACATGTTACATTTATTTTTCATTTTTTTTATTTCTCTATAAAAATGTCATTTAACAAAAATATATGTAAATAGCTGATTTACTAACTAAAATAATTTATAAAATAAACTTTTTTTGATTTGTTTATCTTTTATCTCATGGTCTATGGTATAATATAGATTAATACTTACTTGCAAAGATGCTGCAACAAATACTAAATTTTTCTCATGTAATATGGCATGTGTTTTCTGTCCGCAGGCTAGACATGATTGAATACTATAATGACCAACATTATGTTGTCCAATGAGGGCCGGTTGTACTGTATGACTTTTTAATAAGCTTGTAGAGCATGATACTAACTTCTGCAATTATTTCATAACACTTATAAATTTTTGTAACATAATAAATTGAATATAGTATTTTTGTATACTACATATAACAAAGCATCTTTATTCATAATGTTAGAAGACGTTTTTACTTTGTGTGTACCAAACAATTGTCAGTCATTACTTGAAAACTATTATTTGTTTACTATATTTATATCATTTATTCTCATATATGTTCATCAATTAAATAATTACATGATTTGAATAACCTGAGTACCGAAATATTACTAATATTATATTACATAACCCACACATTGTGAAAGATTCAAAACAACAACATATTAAGATAAATTGATATTTATAAATACTAGGGAAGTCGCACTAAGATCTATCCAAATATTAATTTTATTTGTTATTGTATTGTCACACAAAATGCATTTACGCATTGATTTATTGACATTAATATTATACATTATTATTAGAATAAAGCTAAAGACCATCATAAAGTCAAGGCTAAGTCATGTTTACCGACCGTACCTCACTGAAAAAAATATCCCTTTGTTCCGCCAAAGATAATTCCAGTTTTCTCATATCAGCTATATCTTCTAGTTTATCACATTCTAAAGTAATATTCAAACATTTGCAAGCAAAGAGGGCCATCTTTAGTAAAGTAAATTGGGTAAAGGCAAAAATAAAATGATCAAGAACGTAATAAATTTGTACAAGTAGTTTAGTGGATAAACGCGTTTGTTATTTATGTTATAAATTTGTACCTATATATTATACACTTGTATATCAACCATTATCATTCACACACCTGTGGTTTTATATTATTGAAGGATTAACATCACATAAGTATATTTTTCCAAAATAGCTTGAATTTTAAGTATGATAAGGTAAGAAATACAAAAAATATTTAATGTGACTTATATATCTTTAGCTACTTAGTCGTGCTTATCTATCTCTTTCAAACAAGTCTTCGCTAACCTTTTATAGAAAGAGATATTATACAGTTTGTTATTTCGAGTGAAATGCTTACACACATTGAAGCACACAAAATAGATACTGTATGTACTATGTAGTTGATTGTCAAAAGCAAAAGAATATTAGATTATCTTTTTATTATAAAGATTTTAGAATCATATAATGGTTATGGCAAAATTTCTTAAATAATAAATGTATGTTGTATTTGTTTTTTAATATCAAAAAATATCACGAGTGTATATAATTGTTGTATATTGTCGAGATAATAATATTATGATATTTTACTTATATTTTATAACCATTTACATCTTAAATATTATTTATTAAGCACGCCCAAAAGACATAGTTATTTATTACAAGAAATTTTAATTTTGACAGTAAGTGTCACTTTCAAAAAAGTTGACGTCAAATGTCGAGTTAAAATTAAAATTCTCACTACTTGGTGGTACTCAATTTGAAACGTTGCAACTTGTAAATGCCGTATTTGATGAAGATAACTTTTTTCATTCTATATAGTACGTGGTGGTTTATAGCAAATGGTGTAATTTTATTAGTTTAATCACTATTGTTCTATTTTGAATTTATTTTCAGGTTGATCACTATACAATTATAATGTCTAAAAGAACGCAACCGAATTGGTTACCACCAGCCTCTCAAAAAGACAGACCAGTGTTAAAGCTATGCAACAGTCTAACACGACAAAAAGAAGAATTCATATGTTCTAAGGGCAATAAAGTAAATTGGTACAGTTGTGGTCCTACTGTGTATGATGCTTCCCACATGGGACACGCTAGGTAAAAAGAAATCATTTTTTAATACTAATTTAACTATTCTCCCATTGTTAACATATTTAAATAATTTTCATAAATCAAGTACTATATACTATATAGTCATAATCATACATTCTCTCATGATGAGAGTATGATTTGTCATTAAGATAAAAATTGTTTATGTGGCTGATTTTACTTTGTGCATAACAAATAATATTTTATACCATAATATTAATTTATAACATAATATTTTCTATTTTTTTCACATACAGAATAAAATTTTATATATTTCAGGTCATACATTTCCTTTGATATTTTGAGACGTGTTATGACAAATTATTTTGGCTATGATATTTTATATGTTATGAATATCACTGATATTGATGATAAAATAATTAAACGAGCAAGACAGAACCATTTGTATGAAAAGTATGCAAAAGAGGAGAGAGATCTTAATGCTCTCATAGATGATGCAACAACTGTGGTTAATTTCTATGAAGGTATTGTGAAGGACACTGTTGATCCAGATAAGAAGAATACTATGCAGAAGATGTTAGATAAGTAAGTATGAAGTAGCTTAAACATATGTTATTCTGAAGAGTCTAAAAACAGAAACAATCTAGTTTTATGGTATATCTGAGATACAGCAGTATCCAGTATTAAGACATACTTTCCTTCCTACACAACTTTCAAGACATTGAGTTTAGAGCAGCTGAATTCAACATTGTTTCAACATGTCACATTTACAGTCAGATGCTATATCTCTGCAAAATGAGATTTTATAATTTCATTATATTTATTTTAGCGTGGCATCAGCAGTCAAAGTGCTTAAACAAGCAGTTGAAGAAAATGATAATGTTAAAATCAATAAAGCTAAATGTGAGTTATTGAAGTCTGCTAAAGATCCAATTTCGGAGTGGCTAGATAAGAAATATGGGGCAACAGTCACAGATAATGCAATTTTCACATTGCTCCCTAGGTATTGGGAAAATGAGTTTCATAAGGATATGAAGGCACTTAATGTGAGTCACATTATTTTTTTTATAAAATTTGTTTCTCATGGATTGACACTGTTTCTTGCACATAGCACTGTAAGCAAAGGATACCTAGTTTTAAGACAATCTATTTCCTACTTTCTTTCCAATTTTTGATACATTGTCATTTGTGTTTGTTAGACTTCAACAACCCACTTTGTCTTGTTATCAAAATAAAAAGTAAAATAAAAATTAATTCCCAGACTGGGAATCAAACCCACAACAAATGCGTTTATAGTCAGATGCTGTTCCACTGTGCCACAATATCCTTTATTTGATAATATTCATGTCATTCATCATGTCTTTTATAGTGTCTGTCTTTATAATGTATTTAATAATATTATATTGTTTTTATTATTGTAGGTTTTACCACCGGACGTCTTGACAAGAGTTAGTGAATATATACCACAAATTATTTCATTTATTGAAAAGATAATGGACAATGGGTTAGCCTATGAATCAAATGGTTCAGTTTATTTTAATGTCAGTGAATTTGATAGCAGGGGCAATCACCATTATGCTAGACTTGTACCTGAAGCTTATGGTGACACTAAATCATTACAAGAAGGAGAAGGTGAATAAAAAAATACATTTTATATTTGGCACCATGGGATAATAATATAGATACCATGGTTGTGGGTATGATTTGCTCTGAAATAGTGACATGGTTATTTTTTTATTACTAAATTATCATTAAATACTAATGTAGCATGTGAAATATGATTATTTTTTATTTAACTCTAATATTTATTGTATCTTGCAATTTTAAGCATTTTTCTTGGAAAATGCTTAGACCATAATATCTTTGAAATTTTATCTAAATGACTTTAACTTATAAATTATAATAAATTTTAGTACATTTTTAATATTTTTTTATTATTTATTATGTTTATTAATTAATAAACATTTTATTAATTTTTAAGACTATTTTAAAAGAGCTTTAAAAGAGTATTTTAAACTATGCTTTCATATAAAGTGATTAACATATAATACTCTGGACGTTATTATAGGTGATCTAAGTGATGACACAGCTGAGAAACGGTCGCCAAATGATTTTGCCCTATGGAAGAAAAGTAAATCTGGTGAACCTTCGTGGGATTCTCCATGGGGTAAAGGTAGACCGGGATGGCATATAGAGTGCTCTGCAATGGCTTCTGATGTGTGCGGGTCAAACCTAGATATACATACAGGTGGTGTTGATTTAAAGTTCCCTCATCATGATAATGAATTGGCCCAAAGTGAGGTAAGACTATGAAGTTTTTAATTCTTAAAATATCTATATGTATATTTCATTTTACTTACTGAAAAACGACTCAATGGAAAACTACCGAAACTAGAAATACTCCCTTAATACTGCCCCACACTACTATCTATATGCCATATTTATTATTATAATTATAATTGCCATATGGCAATTTAAAACTTTCTAATTTCTGTAGTTTTGTCATTGCACTGTCTGTGAATCACTCAGTAATGCAAGAGTTTTTATTCAAATAGATGTATTAATTATTTTTTATTAATTTACAGGCACACTTTGATCAGCCAGGTTGGGTTAAATATTTCCTACACACAGGCCATCTTACAATCGCGGGTTGCAAGATGTCGAAGTCGCTAAAGAACTTTGTCACAATTTCTGACGCTTTAAAACGTCACACAGCAAGACAATTAAGAATTGCTTTCTTGTTACATAGTTGGAAGGACACGCTTGATTATTCTGATAACACTATGGAAATGGCTATTCAAACTGAAAAATTATTTAACGTAAGTATTAAATTGCTTATGGTGAACATAGCCCTGGGTTGATATTTTAAAGCAAGTGTTGACAGATGATATTCAAATGAAAATATATGATATTTTTCTAATTAATATTTATTATGCGGGACCGTCGTTACGCACCGGCGCGTATCGCAGTGGACGATTGTGGGTTCGATTCTCTCTCAAAGAAATAAGTCTTTATTAGCAACACAACATGTGGGACTTTGATTTTTGTAATATATAACGGTTTTCTCGGTATAATATAGGTTGGATAGTATAGTAGACAGATAGTGGTAACAAGACAAAGCGTGTTTCCCAAAAACTGGATATTGTGTATTTTAACTGTAAGATTCTTGTAGATTCTTTCTACCTATTCTTCTAAATGCGAGATAGAGGCATCAAGCATAAATAATATATGTACAATCATATTTTACAGGAATATTTCTTAACAGTCAAAGACGCATTAAGAAGTGGTTATGAGGAAGGCAGCGGCGGGTCCTGGGATCCTGAAGAACAACAGTTGTCGGCTAAACTAAGCGCAGTAAAAGAACAAGTACACGCAGCATTGTGTGGTACGATTTTTTTTTCGATGTTAAGTGTAAGTAGTGTTAAGACACTACGTTCCCTGCTAACCGTCCAATTTTGAACATAGTTCTTGTTATATGGCGGAACTTAACGCCGCTCTTTGTCTTGTGAGCAGTGATATTAAAAAAACATTTCCCCGTTTCAGAGTGAGAATTGAACCCAATACCATGGAGCTTAACGCGCCAGACGATATGATTATTCGTCACGACGACCGACGAAACTAATTTTAAACGAAACTATTTTTACTGCATTAATCGCGTATAAAAATTGTTAAGAGTATTAAGATTAGTATTAAGTTTTACATTTTGGAAACCCGACGTTACGAACACTTTGCCGTAGTAATCCTTGGTCCTGGGTCAACCCGTTAGTTTCATTTAAAATGTGTAATAATCGTGAAAATCAAAGAACTTATTATATTCATCTAATTTTAGATAACATTGACACTCGGACAGCAATAGACGCGCTACGAGAGCTAGTAGGTGCATCCCATATATACTTGCGGAACTCAACGCCGCGCAACTCACCGCTATTGGCGGCTGCCGCGCGCTATGTCACTGATATTTTGCATATATTTGGCGCTGTAGAAGGTCCACGCGGACACATAGGCTTCCCAGTTTCTGATGCTACTGACATATGTGTTAGTATGGTTTTTTTTTATTTCTATTGACACCATCATTGTACAGTAGGAAAGCTTTTCATTGTACACAATGAATTCGGATTTGATCCCCTCTTCAGAAAATAAAATATTTTTATTTCCTTGCTTAGTAGCGCCGCATTGACTTTTGCGACTCGATACGTATTGTCACGAGTTCCATTGAAAAGTGGAAGACTGTGTTTTGAGATTAGATTCTGCTTTTTTCCTTCGCAAGACAACGCAAAGAACAAATTAAGTTTTTAGTTCATTAGTACTGTAGCAAGTATTTGGTAGACTTTGTTGAAGAGTTACTGCACCTACAGTTTTAATTTTTATTAATGTTAATTGTGATAATATATTTTTAACAATAATATAAAAAAATACTAATTACAATTAGCTATCAATAACTGTAAAATAAGTATACTCAATAATTACAAAATACATATTAATTGCCAGTATACTACTACCTCAAAAATTCCATGGAAAGTGGTGAAGTGTCTTAAAACCAGGTTTCCCATGTTCAGAGGCATCCAAGAGGAGTACTGAGGGATCCGGACCGAAATAAAATACTAATATAAATAATAACCAACAGCTGGAGGAGGTGGTAATGCCCTACCTAGAGGCATTGAGCACGTTCCGCGCGCAAGTGCGCGAGGCGGCGCGCGGGGGCGGCGCGGCGGGCGTGCTCGCGCTGTGCGACGCGCTGCGCGACGACGTGCTGCCCGAGCTCGGCGTACGACTGGAAGATAAACCTGGTAACAATACTAAAAAAACTTTACCGACTTGAACCTGCACCTCTTGGATACTGTACGTTGAGTTCCACCACTCAGCACGCAATACCTACAGAATTCAGCGGAAAGTGGAGAACGGAGTGTTTTTCATTAGGTTCCCTCTGCCTATCCTGCTTTGTGCGGGATATAGCGTGAAAATAAATAAAAAATTAAATTAGCTTCATAATTAGCTATATAGCGTGAAGCTGATTTTATTCTCGAATGGGAATCGAACCCAAAACCTGTCGCGTTAACAGTCTTGTACAGTTACATGCTTGTACTCCGTAGAAGTGTATTTCTAATGGTATTGTATTTTGTTTTAGATAGGACAGTAGTGAAGCTGGTCAGCAAGGAAGAGCTGATGAAAGAAAAAGAAGAGAAAAGGAGACAAGAAGCCGAAAAACTTAAAAAGAAACAAGATTTACTAGAGGCGCAACGCGCGAAGGAAGAACTAAAGAAAATACCTCCATATGAAATGTTTAGACGTGAAACAGAAAAATATTCACAATTCGATGACAAGGTAAGCTTTAATATAAATTATACTGAAAATTATTTTAATAAACACAAAAAGTAGACAAATATTATATCTTTAAAGTCATATATACGTAAACCTAGTTATTTTTTTAATAAAATATACTACTCTGAATTACTTAACATTGTCGTTTTAAAGACGATTATAATATCGTCTTTATAAATTTATGCAAAATTCTTTAATTTTTTTCGAAGCAATTTTGTTGAAATAAATATTTTATATTGTGTAACTTTTTTAATTTACGAACTTATTTATTTAGATAAATTAGTTAAGCCGATCCTGAGCTTAACGTACATAAAACGCAAAGACAAAAATTAAAAATACATTGTTTTGGGCTCTATTGCGTATAGAATATAAAATATGGGCTATTTATTACGTTGATTGATTGATGCCCCCAATAGTAGATTTTATTTTATAGTATTCAAATAGAGGTATAGATTTAGTCTAAATATATATATAATTATTTTTATATTTTTTTTATTATTTTAAATAAATCTTTAATATGTTTAAGGGTCTCCCTACACACGACCACGAGGGAAAGGAATTGAGTAAGGGCCTCGTGAAGAAACTACAAAAACTTCAACTTGCTCAAGAAAAAAAATATAATGAGTACTTGGCGTCAGTGAATACTTGCTGATGTTGGCATTTAAAAAGTATTTATTTTGTTTTGTTTAAGCTTACTTTGGATGTTTTTTTACATAACATAGTGTAACATTGTTAGAAGGAATTTTAAAGCTTAGTATATTTTATACTCTTCTATACTAAATATCTAAAGTAAATAAGGCTGAATGTGCACTGACACAGAGAAAAAAGGTTATTTAACTGAATTCAAAATGAGTTTACTTTTTCTTTTTTTATCATTAAAGGCTAGGGATTATTATTATTTACATTAACATTTGTTTTATACAAATACTGCATTTGCTTTTATATAAAATTATATTAATAATTTCATTTTCGAGTTAATTATACATACATATGTAGAAACACTTGATGTGAATTAGGTGCTAAATCAATATTTAAAACACATTTATGTTACCAACTGTTAGACTGAAATATGGCATGTAAATACCTTGGAGAATACCCTACATTTTAAAGGCAGTAAAAGAAGATTCCTCGAAATTCCTACTGGTATGGGAAAAGAGACTATTTATAGTCCACGGAAACGATGATAACTCGTAATTGTGTAATATATTGAATGTGTCGCATTATTTATTTTTTCTTAATCTTTTGTAGTATAAAATATTACCATCTAAATGTAAAAAAATACAAAATTTACTTTTCAGTATTGAGTTTTGTTTAAAATCAATGTAATACAAACTTATAACAAAATCTTTTGTTTTATTTTAAAATACATTTCTTCTCTATTCGTTCTTACGAAATTATTATCATTTGTAAACTATGACGATTAAGCAAAACTTACCAGATTAAATTGTATTTACAAACCATCCACGAATCCTTTGGGAAATGTATACTGAACTTTATCAAATCGGTCCATCCATTTGGGAAGGGTAAGGTGACAAACACAATATGTTATAATTATTTCAGACTAATTTAAATCTTTGTTCATTGTTGTTTGAACTAAATTGATTTCTTAACATGTTTTTTTGGTTCAACTGTGAGACTAACTACTTTTGTTATATAAATAAAGAAGCTTAATTTCATTTCTTACTTTTCATGAAACTGAGCCATTACATACAAACATTTAAAATAAAAAAACATGTATACATATTTTTTAAATTTAAAATAAGCTTGTGTTTGGCTGTGTTAATTAACAGATTAAGTGACAATACAATAAAATGGTACCCTTGGCGCTACCTTTGAAAGAGCCCCACTTTCAAGTTAGTTAGTCATGATCTGTGAAAGGTTTGACGCCTCGTCTTTGCGAAGAGATGTCTCCTCACTGTGCGTTCTCTACCGCATTTATCATAAGATGTGTTCTGAAGAGCTGTTTGACATGTTACCTACCGCCGAGTTTTCTAACCGCATAGTACGTCGCAAGCTAAAATATCGTCCACACCGCCTGGATACGTGGCAATCCATTACTGTGCGGTTTCGTAGGAACTTACCATTAGGTGACTCGAATGCCTTCGTTGTCGTCTGCCTTATCCTTTTCCATAAAAAAAGTACGCATACTGTTTTAACTACATATTAGACTAATAATCCTCAAAACTTCGGCTTTGCTAAAATGACGTAGGTCTATGGGCCCTGGGATTTTGTAAAACTAGAGTTTGGCCTTGTGAGGTTTGTTGACGTATTTTAAATCCAGTTCAAAATATGTTGCTGACTAAACTAAGGATGTTAGTTTTTTTAAGTATTTTTTTATTTGAAAGATTTAAATTACGGTGTTAAAAATTTTATACGATTTCTAAAAATGTTTACTATGTTTTCTGTTTTTTATATCTCCATTCACGAGAACCCATCCTTAATCCTAGATAGACAAAAAAGGCCAAAAAAAGAAAAACCGCTAGATCAAGTGAGGTATCAAATGAAAGGTTAAGCTTAAATTTCAGAAAAAGCTCGAGACCTAAAATTTTTGTACGGAACCCTCGGTGGCCGAGCCCGTCTTGCAGTTGTCCGGTTTTTAGTTTATATCCAATGTACAGTATTGACACATTGTTTTAACATTTAACGATCGATTAAAAATACAAATGATATATTTTTTGCTTTAAACTGATAAATGAACAGCCTTTTCTTACTGATTAGTGTTGTAATACTCAGTGTAGTTATGTGTAGGTATTGTAATAAGTACGCAGATAAATGTATGGCTACAATTTACTTTATACACTTTCCCAGTTTCAGCGACAGATGGTGCTGTATGTTATAGAATACTAGCGGGCGCGCGCAGCATCGCCTGTTTATTTGCAACCTTAGGGGTGAATTCTAACAAAACCACGAAACACGTGTTCAATAAAATATTTTTACCAGTCTGAATTTAATTTTTTATAAAAATCGATGGCGATTTAAAATTTTCCATATAAACTTTCAACCCCTTATTTAAACCTTAGGGGGTGAATTCTAAAAAATCATGAAACACATGTTCAATGAAATATTTTAAAGAGTTTGAATTTAAAAAAATATAAAAATCGGTGCTATTTTAAAAAAAATCCTAACAAACTTTTAAACACTATTTCATCCTTTTAGATTAATCCTTTAATATTTTTCAAAATCCCTTAGTGGATGTACAAATTATGAAAATAGTCAATCGCACGGCTGTGCGTGCGTCTTACCTCATTCAGGCAGGTACATGTCCTTTTATAAATATAGATAGATAAGTGTTATATCATTAAGCTAATTATGATAGAAATCAGAAATAACTAAAAAATGACAATAAATCAGCTTAACGCTGTATCCCGCACACAGCAGGATAGGCAGAGGGAACCTATTGTTAAGACACTCCATTCCTCACTTTCTGCCGAATTCTGGAGTCATTGCGTGTTGAGTGGCAGAACTCAACGTCGTGCTTTGCCTCGCCCCCAGAGCGTAGACATGTAAATATAAGTTTAAGCAAATATTACATCTCTTCGAGTGTGGATCGAACCCACGACCAGTCGGTTTTACAGTCACACTTTGTGCCCCTGCGCCATGACCTCCAGAAACAACTAAGTTATTTTTTTCTGTGCCATTACAAATTATTGTTAATGCAGTTTCTATGGCATTCTAATACTAGTGTACAAATACACCCGGTTGGTAGTTTAAGAGAATTTCAACAATTTAAAATAATGTAGGTATTTGTTCTGTTTATTTATATTTATTTATATACTAATAAAAGAAGAGTCAGGATTTAGATATACCAATTGTAACTATAGTAACATGATGTATATTACAAATTATAGCAACATAATGTATAGTAACAATAGTAACGTTTTTTATTTAAAGATGATTTAAAAATGATGGATCATGAAAAAAATTGCAATGCAGCTTTTTCGTAACAAATTATTTAGAGTTTTTTTAAGCAATTAAGAAATCTTAATAAATAACACCTTACTAAATATATATAAGAAAAACGCTTATAATTTTCTATTACATGCTACGGTCGTCGATTCAAATTTTACTCAAGTGACATTTGTATTTAAAGTATTTCTACAAATTCTTTTCACAGCTAAATTCTTTATAATTAACATTTTTATACAATCCAAATCAGTCAAAGCTTACAACAGAATGATATGTCACTAAGTGCTCTTAGCCTCCATCTCAAAAAATTAGAGAGCTGTAAATATATAAGCATAACAGACACTACACGATTTAATAACATTGTACATTAAATAAAACAAACAAATTTTCTTTCATGGATTTAAAAGAAAATTTGTTCTTAGCTCTACTAAATTAATTACTAAGGGAAATAAACATAATGAATATAGCATTCAATGATTTTTTCATATTGCACAACAAAATAGATTACCCACTTAAACTAACAGATTATCTCTATTTGCCAAAACATTAAAAATGAATTAAATCGACATATCTCGTCACAATAGAGACGTAGAACGATTCAATGAGCATCGTACAAAGGTAGCAGACGCACGCCACGACTAAAATACTAATAAAAAAGGTGAGTATAAGTTTAAAAAAGGTAAAAAGTGGAGTAAACAATCTGGTTGGTTTTTTTGTAGGGGCATCTACAATAGTGTTTCGGTAGGGTGGCACAAGTAGCGCACGCGAGCTGCGCATGCGCTGCCAGACATATGCATGCAACTATTTTAGGGCTTATTAGGATGGATATTAGAATTAAACAACTTTTTTTTTATTTATTTAATCTTTTGGTAACTATACTATTTACATATAGGTATAATAGCCATGCTTTTAGATATAAAACATTACGTTAAGTAGGTATGTAGGTAAATGAAAATTCAATAAAATGTTGGAAAATATTTTATTTCTTATTCGGTAAAATAATACATTTTTAATATAGTTACAAAAAGAAAATATAGCTTTTAAAGTCCATTTATAGTCCAAAACCGTATTGGTATTCCAAAATCTACAATACTGTACGTCTTAGACTACTACCGACTAAGACCTATATTTTTTAACTCTCTAGCCAGTCTTAGCTTCAGGAAATTCACCAGACTGAATAACATAAAATTATTTAAACCCATATATACATAATATGACCTTCGTATGGGGCGTTAACTTCAACAAACACCAACTGTTGATAAACATTTTTTTTTTTTGCTGAATAATTTCATCAAACGTACTTTACTTTTATATAATAACGGTAGTTCCCAGGCTTCTGATGGTTAAAAATAACTAGAAAATGGTAAATAATTTAAAATAGCACTCGGATTGATCACAATCGATTTGATGGCGGTCAGATTTTCCAACAATGGCTTACGGAAGCCGTTGTGAAGTGGGGCGAAGGCGAACTTTGCAAAGCGTACGGCGCATAGCGGTTGACCGCCCGGAGAGATGTCAATCATTTGAATATCCAAATTGTTCCTTTTTCCACATTTCGATGAGATTTTGCGATAATATAATTTCACTATAAAGAAGTGCCGAATAGAATTTATGAAAAATCAAGTTACCGGAATCGTTTGTTATTAACATTTCAAAGTGAATTAATTCACGAGCGATCATGTGAAAATTAATGTAACGGTCTTTTCACAGAAAGTAAAAATATATTGAGAAAACGACAGTTGCTGTTCTCTTTGTTGAAAGCAAATTTCGTAAAAATACTAACAACTTATACAGTATTTTTTTTAAGTCCGTTTTATAATACTATGGTATAACTTGTTGTTATTTAAATGTTCTTTAAATTAGTTAAAGCTATTATACATTTTTACATACAAATATCTACATATACTATGTTAAAATATGTTTATTACAAAGTCTAATTTAAAAATTTAATTTAATTTCTTCTACCTTTTTAATTTATCATATATTCTATAATCTTACAACGCCAAATGTTGAACATAAACAAGAAATAATTAGAATAGAACTATATTGTTTTATTTCATAATCCTGTTATTGTTATTTATACAACAAATATTAAATAATTATGAAAATCAAAGCAAAGTAGCCTCAATTTTTTTCCCGCATAGCAAGGTAGGCAGAGAGTACTTCCTGATATATTCCGTTCTCTACTTTTTACCCAAATTTCGAGATATTGCGTGTTGAGTGACGGAACTCAATGCGACCTTTTGTCCACCAGTGCGAAGAATGGAAATCATTTAAGTATAACCATTCCTCCAAGTGGGGATCGAACCTACAACCATCGTGCTTACAGGTGTAGCCGTAACCGCAAATGCGTTGCACCACGCCGTATTAATAATAAAGATGGTCTTAATATTATTTAAACATTATCCACGGGATTTAAATTTTACCTAATATTTAACATTCCAAGATAAAGTACGATATTACACCGTGAAAGAACAAATTTTATGATACTTAATATGCTGCTTTTAAATCACTTCAGCTTTTTCCATTCAATTTATATTAAAAAAAATAATTTTAAAGAAATTATAATTTTCAAAATATTGAAATCCCTAAATCCGTATTCATTGTTTCATGTTAAAGTTAAAAAAAAATATAGATTTTAGACTACAGGTATAAGCCTGAAAACATCTGAGATTTACAACAAAACACAGTACAAATATTACACATAGCACGATTTACTTTATTTATACGCACCTTTTAGAAGTTTCCTAAGAATACCAAAAAAAAGAAAATAACATTTATATAATGTTATTGCAACTTTGTTATCTATATCAATCTATCTATATCTTCACAAAGCTGACGAGCGATATTCCTATGTATTATTAGCCTACATTTCTGCTGAGTTACATTTGCTAATAAAAAATTAAAATATGTTAATAAATTGGCTCAGTAAAACACTTGAAATTCTGTATCTCACTTTTTTTCCTACTCACAAAAATGCTCAAACAACATCGAAAGTTGTAACAACTGTATCTGAGTCTTGACGTAGTTCAAGAAATCATATCAAGATGAATGATGTTAGTTTTGAATAAAATCTACCATCCATGTTATTTTTTCCTTGTAACAGGAAATTGAGGCCAGTCATGGCGCAGGGGTACAATTGTGCGACTGTAAACGCGACAGATTGTGGGTTCGATTCCCACTCGAGGCAATAAAATATTTAATATTGTTATTTCCTCACTCTGATAACGAGTCAAAGCGCGTTAGGTTACGCCACTCAAAATACAATGCATCCAAGAATTCGGCGGAAAATGGGAAACCTGGGGTATCTTAATAGGAACGGTTTTTAAGGTTCCTTCTGCCTAGTTGCTATGGGCGGGATGCAGCGTGAATCTAGAAAAAAGAAATAAGGGATAAGTAATAATCAATAAGTACAATAATCAAAAAATACAATTAATATCGACTATTAGCTACTAAAATTTATAACGTTGGGGTTTACGCTTAGATTTATAAATTACAGTTTAACGCATCTCCCTTAGCCTTTGTACGCGCTATAGAGACGATGCTAAATCAGCAGTCTTCCTCGCGGGCAGGGTTGCAATTATGACTTGTTTTTCATTTCGAGACCCCACTCAGATGCGGATCGTTGTAGAAAAGGGAATTTAATACGCTCATTAATTATTAAAATCTTTAGAAAGTATACATAGTGTGATTTAATCTTTGTTATTTCTGTATTTATTTATGTACGAGTATGTAAGTACATATATAAATACAGCCATATGATTAAGTGCTATATACTTATTTGGATATTAAAGTGTGATAAGATCTTATAATATTTGTATTTCAGATTCTCGTCTGGAAAAAAAATTTAGCAGCCTTTTATCTGGTGGCAACAAGATGCTTGCTTTTAACTATTTTACATTGGGTTATGCCGCTGTTAGCCTATTCTTTTGGCATTGAAAGATGGAAATAGACTGTTTGATTCTGTAGATCGCCAAATACGTAAATTGTTGGAGGAAGCCAGTCGTGGCGCAGTGGCACTAAGTGTGACTGTAAAACCGACTGGTTGTGGGTTCGATCCCCACTTGAGGAGATGAAATATTTACTTGAATTTATATTTCCATTTCTTCAAAGCGCGTCGTTCTGCCACTCAACACGCAACACTGGCGTAGGCCTGTAGTACATACTACTGATCTCATAGGAGTGTGGAAGAGCAAAGAGCTGCATGGTAGATTCCATAGAGCCCTAGTGGGCCCGGCCGTGTATACTGCTTCCTCTTTATCTTGGATAGAGTTCGGAGATTTTTTCGGACAAATTTAAGGTTTGTCTGTGCAATTATGGGCGAAGTTATCAAAACACGGAACTACCAGCGACATATTATGAAAGATGGCACTATCGACATCTGTCGTGGACCTGCGGAGTCCTTCGGGCATGTTGTGTCTGCTTGTTCTGATCTTGCTAACGGTGAGTATTTACATAGACACAATCGTAGCCAAGATAATACACCAGCAACTTGATCTTCAATACGGTCTTGTGGAATTGAAGGTGAGGTATAGGTACAATACAAAGTCTGTTCTTGAAAATAGTCATGCCTTGCTCTACTGGGATCGGTCTATTATTAATGACATATTATGGTATATTGTAGCCAATAGACGTGATAAGTACTAGTAGACCGAGTGGCGCAGCGCAGTGATTGTTGACGTTACTATCCCATATAATAACAATCTCGTGAAGGCCGAAAACAAAAAATCATGTAAATATTTAAACTTAGCTCATGCGATGTGTCATGTGGGATGTCAATGCGACTATCTTTGTGCCGATAGTGGTTTCAGTTTACGATTTAATAGCGCAAAGCCTCGACCAACATCTTAAGAGGTTATCGCTTACTTATTGGATCAAGAACCGGATGCAGAAGGCAGTTTTACTCGAGACGGCGCGTCTTCTTTCTGGAGCCCTAGCCACCAATGGCATGGACTCTTGTCCCAACCCTTGCAAGAGTGTTTTTAAATATTTTGAAATGTACTTTTATAATAATCTATATTCCAAAAATAATTTATTTATATTTCAAAAACTACGGAACAAATATAGATTAAACTTTACAGTACAATTTATAGCAAGTTAACACATAGAGCTACTACATCAGAAAAACACATGGGCTACAATTTATGTGAAGATTTCGTATAAACCGACGAAGCCGCGTTTATGTCGCTAGTACCTACTAAATTGATCCGCCTATATAAAATTACCGTGTAATATTAAAAATATTTTACTCTCATTGATTCATATATATATTTGTTTGTAAATTTATGAAATGTTTAATAATTGTTATATATTAAAATAGTCAACTTGAGGCCATTTATTAAAATTTTTGGATTAAGCTACATTTGCTCCAATGTAGCTAGTATAAGTACTCGATAAATCAATATGTTGTCAATTCTGTCAAAATCATCTCAAGCGAAGGGACAACTTATCAATTTTAGAATTTACCTAAATGATTATATATAGCAAGTATATTTACGGTAAAGATAAATCTCATTTATGTATGTAACATCAAAGCCATTAAAGTTAAACAGGAAATTATACAGGCTGTTCCGAATCTATGACAAACACTCCAATGTTCGTGTTGACGATCATTTCCGATTAGATAATGAAATCTGGGTGGCTTTCTTGTTTTGAGGTAAATTTGAAAATTAGAAATTTGGGTTTTATTGCCGGTACACGGAAGACATCGGGACTTTACAGTGTATTATTGCTTTGAAATATTTTTCAAAGTCAAAATCGTATTATTATTAATTACTCTTGTCTCATACTGAGATAGAATCTAGTTGCAATCTTGCAACCAAAAAAATGTTTACATAGATGGATGGATGGATACAATAAACATGTTGTAAGAAAACATATTAAACACTTCAACTTTAGTAAGTACCTATATACATAACGATATGGCCGGTTATCGTTAAAATTGTCAATCCTTAATCGCTTTAAAAAATGTGCTGATTTCTTAAACACGATGCTATAGTAAAGTTTATAAAAACGGTTTGTATAATATCTAACTTTAATTTTAAGTCAAAAAATCATGAACAAATCAAATAGCTTTTGGTGAGATTTGACATTTTATACCAAATATTATTAGAATTAAGAATGACGATTAAATCTCTAAATACAGAAAAATCAAGTTTATTATAATTTTCTTTTTTGTTGATTGTATAAGTCTCGATGTGGGATGGGTTGGCGTCCCCTGGGCGCGGGGCGGAAGGTGGAGATCACTCGCCCGTGCTTTAATTGCTTTTCACTTAGCAACCGCTCATGAACAGAATACTCGTGAAAATGAAGAAAAAATCATTACTTCAACATCTTTAGAGATAGCCCAGATTTGAGATGTTAGGGACACAACGGGCGCCTTTCATTCGCAAGTATAACGCTTTCCTCTTGTTTTTCCAGCGCGCCTCATTTCCGGAAGGGGGTCGCGAGGCGGGCGCGGGTGGCGAGGGGCCTAAGTAATTTCGCTTAAGAACTCTAAACGTAATTAGTGTAGGGCGTGCAAAGGGAAGGGCTTGAAAGTTAGAGAGGGTTGCGTCCCGCGCCGCTACCGCCGCGCGTCCTCTGAATATTTGATCGCGCTCGTCTCGCGATAATATTTGCCGGAGGAGGTTTCCGTAAACATGACCATGTTTCCCCATCTACTCATATTTTCTTCTTTCTGCTCCGCTTTTAAATCTGTCGCTCTTTTAATTGGAGCCGGTGTTATATAAGTAGACTTGTGAGAGCATTAAAAACTCACGCAACGCCGACTTTCAATACTTTTAATGTTATTAAGTTTACAAACATTTTATGTGGGAATACGTCTTGCAATACTTCAAACAAATTAAGGTATTTTAAATTCCTGTACGTAAATAATATTTAGACGAAATTATCGTCGTAAGTGTGCATATTTTTTTTAAATCAATTCGTATATAATTAGAAATCTATTAATTAATATCAATAATTGACTAATTATGATTTAATACAATATTATTTAAGGATTTTAAAATTATTATTTATTGTCCTAATATAATTAATTAGCTATAATAAAACGTAATTATTAATATTTAATACTGAAGTGTTTTAAATACAGCTTTTACATTATTGACAAAGTGTCGTGACACTACTTACACTCTGCCTGCTTACCCAGCTCTGTGGGGGAGGAAAAAGCGTAAATCAGTTTTTACATTATTAGAGTCACATACTGCTACCACCACAAAGCAACCCTGCTAGGTACTCAGTTACTTCGTTCAAGATACTGCGTTCTCCTACTTCTACCGGAGTGCGTGACACTGTGAGTTAAATAGCCGAAATCAACGCGCGATTTGTGACGCGTCTTAAATTTCCAACCATTGCCTGTACAAGAAAGTCTTAAGTACTTATTAAGAAAACGTATAAATTTTTATAACGCATAAAAATTAAAAAATTAAATTAGCTTCACGCTATATCCCGCAAACAGCAGGGTAGGCAGAGGGAACCTAGTGTAAGACACTCCGTTCCCCACTTTCTGCCGAGTCCCACTTTGTGCCTCTGCGTCGCGACTAGCTTCAGTACCTAAGTAGTTACATTTAATATATGCAGGTCAATCAAATACTTAGTTCATATTTATTTGAAATGTAAAGAAAATATGGTTATGGTTTATTTTAAAATGACAATGTAAAAGTAGAATGAAATTAATGGTGTCACTGTTTATACGTTTATAATTTATTCCAATACATTTTGTTAAAATATTTTAAAATTGAAAATGGAATGCTTTTATTGTAAAATTCTAACGATTAATCGTAGCATCGTAGTTCGCATAAAAATATGTAGTCTTAAAATGAAAGCATGAAGTACATAAATAATATGTTATTTCATCTTTTGTTACTTAATTTTTTAAATTCTAATTCGTATAATATTCATAGTGACCATGGTGTAGGTATTAATGACTTGGTCTAGATCTTGGGCTACTTTATACTTAAATAGTGAAAAATTAATTATGTATATAAAAAAAAAGTCTCTTGTAATATAAAATTTGTTTTGATAGCCTAAAGTAACAGCAATAATTTACAAATTCAAAGGGCCTGTGAAACAAGAGAGGAAATTAGAATTCGTAATTAGTACGAAGCAACGCCGCGGCCGCTCCTACAACATTTGATTAGCAATTATGGTAATTTGACTTAGAGCAGGGTAAGATTTCTCCTAATTTGTTAGTTAAATTATTATCGCGACTGATAGAATACATAATTTCTTGCTGAAATTAAATATAATTAACTAAAACGTACATTGAATTTGACACTTATTCGTGGTTAAAAGCTTTAAAAAAGAATTCTATTCTATTCTTTAAAAAAGAAAAAACTAGATTCTCTGTTTAAAATTAGCTTGTAACGTGAGAAAAAAAAATATAAATTTGTCTATTGTCGTTTCATATTTTAATTTTTACGTTAAATTCAGTTAATATTTATGTTTTCGTGATTATCTTTTTTTACATAAATTGTAAAAATAAACTATAGATTCAAAAACGAGAATACCTAATAAAATTTAACCAGAAATCCGATGTTACTGTGATGTTAATGCCAGGCACACTCAATGGTGCAATTTAATTATCGAAGCGGTTCCCGCGTTTTACCCTTTTGTAGCTTAACCCTCGGATGAAAAAATACTCACCCATAAAATAGAGGACGGGTAAAGAAAAAAGGAGCGTATGCAAATTCAGGATAAAATATAGCCCGTAAATGCCACCGTTTCTAAAAGAATATTAGAGACGTTTTTCAGTGGGTGGAAAGGGGCCGCTACTTTATACTTTGTCTCCTCGCGCTAAGTACTCGTAGCTACCGTGTCCGCGCCACGGAATCCGCCTTAATTTGGGATTGTTGTTTGGTAATAAATCAGCTCTTGGCCCTCTACTAAAATAGCATCCTGGTGGTGCAGTGAATTTTCAGTTTTGTCGAGAATATTTTATATTATTTAAATAAATAAGTACAGAAGTAATTGAACGACGCAATTATAATTATTTGATACATACATATATGTTTAAGGCATTTTATGTTGGATTACAAGTTTTAAAATAAAGAAGTTATATGCTTTAGTTCTGGGGCTCGATTACACATTGTTTTACTCTCTATTATAATAATTATAGGGGCATATTTGTATGTATTGATAAGCTGTAACCAGATTTATTTTTATCAAGCAATATATCACTACGTTGTCTTTCACGTTAATGGTCTATATCTTTTAGATATTTTTATTCACAAAGTGTTGTTACACACAAATAGATACAATACTTAGTTACTTATTTAATGAACTATGATAAAATTAAAAATTAAATTAGCTTCACGCTATATCCCGCACACAGCAGGGTAGGCAGAGGGAACCTAGTGTGTCTTAAGACACTCCGTTCCCCACTTTCTGCCGAATTTTGGAGGCATTGCGTGTTGAGTGGCAGAACTCAACGCCGCGCTTTGCCTCGACATCGACACCAGAGCGAAGAAATGAAAATATAAATTTAAGTAAATATTTCATCTTCCTCGAGTGGGGATCGAACCCACAACCAGTCGGTTTTACAGTCACACTTCGTGCCGCTGCGCCACGACTGGCCTCATGAACTATGATTTTTCCACTTAAAACTATGAAAGGTACAAATCGTAAATATTAATTAACTCACAAAGTATGTAAAAATAATTTGTTAACCGTTTTCAAATTACAACAATTATAGGAGCCAGGTAAAATTGAAAGGGGAGTTTTTACCTAGCTATTAGTAAAGCAACTTTAATTAGATATCTGCAATTCTATTATACATTACAACATTTTTTTCCATTTAGGAAGTAGATAATGATGGGTTAGTGATGGAGGAATGAGTTGATAGGTGTTTTAATTATTGACGACGGCCTCGCGACGCGGCCAGCGGGCAGCGGGCAGCGGCAAGAGGACGAGAAAGAGACAACATCAAATATTTAACGCGTACGACGTAATGCCGGCCGCGCTCTCGCTTGTAATTAAAGCTTTCTTTCCTTTTTTCAGCGGCCTGATACAATATTCAGCATGAGAAGGAAGCGCTACGGTGGCGGGGTGGCGCCTCCATTGTATTCGCTAAGGAAGATAAATTAAAAAATATAATTACAAGGCGGCCGCCATAATTCTCGGCAGGCGAGCCGTGGGAGGAGTGAGGGGGGCGGGGGGAATAGTGGAGGAGCGGGTGCTCCCGGAGGAGGCTTCTTAAATATTTGGGGATAGCGCGTACCTACGCATTACGTAAATTAATGACACGGATTCGAGGAAGGATGGCGCCCCCCGCACCCGCGCCCCCTCCCGCGCCTCCGCTGTTTGTTTTGTTTTAATGTGCGTTGTTAACGACGTTATTAGACGCGAATTATAATACGCCGCGGCCCTCCCTTCCGGGCAGCTTCGACCCGGATTGATTGCTCTAATGATTCTCCGCTGGAGCTATAATTGAGAAAATTTAAATCACGACTCTCTTATATAGTATTAATATATAATATAGTATGAATTATTAAATATTAAATCTATATAGATTAAATTAATTACGTTTAGGATACATAGCAATTGAAATGTTCATAATGTAAAATATCGATTATTTAATTTAATTAAAGTTATTGAAATACTTATCATTCATTGAAATTTTGCAAATAAAATTTGCTGCGTGGCCTCAAGTCGACGTACGTTGTTTATGTGCGTGTGTGTGTGTAGGCGCGCATGCCCACACGCCACACACACGCAACATCAACAAGTGTCCCCATGTGCTCACTTCACCTCACGCTCGTAACTCTTCTGATCATCGTCTACTGCGTGTCCGAAAACATTACACCTACATTATATACTTACTATACGACTTTATACACCGTTCAGAAAGCACTACATCAATGACTTTTTAAATACTATTTATTACTATTATTTGTTATAGTATATCATATTTAGTAAATTAAAAAATAACTTTTCCCTAATGCCACTGTCATGACGCAGTGAAGCAGTGTCCTCATCGCGCAGAATTTTTGATTATTTTATATTATTTGAAACCTCTGTTATTTGAAACAAAATTATGTCGTTTATTCAGATATTGTCAACATTACAAACATAATCTAAAATCATTAAAAGATTCGAACAAAGTATCTTAGACTATCTTACTGTGAGCTTTGAGCCTCGCTTGCAAAAAATTTATACAGGATAGCACAAAAAGTTAATCCAGTTTTATATCAATAATTCTGAAAATAGTTTTTAATTACAAGTCGTACACAACCACAGACTATTAATTTCTATATCTCACACTTCACTTTAAAAACACAAATACATATACTTACTAAATGTCGCTCTACTAAATCAGTCGGATAATGTTGATAATAATGATGACTTATGAATACCACCCAGTATTGCTACATATAAATTTAGCTTAAAACCGATTCATAATGCAAGTAAAAACCCAACAGAAAAAAAAGTTTTTAATCTTTTTTATAGAGTTAATATATGACATCGATTTAAAAAACACCTTATGTTAACGCAGTGTTTTATTTGTGTTGAACACGTATGTGATCTTCCCAATTATTTAATTTTTATTTAATATTTTTAAATTGCATTAAGTGATTTAGAAAATTGAAGTTAAGATTAAGATTTTTGGTTACTTATTTTTTTTTGTGGTAGTTCATTGAGATATGACATTATGTTCTACTACCGAACCAACATAGCGTATTATTTAGTTATGCAGTTTACTTACGTGACATAAATACTAGATATCGAAAAAATTATATAATAAAATTATAACGGATCACTGTCTGTACATAGATAATGTGTTCTCACACACATCTATAATTATCAAAGTAATAGAATTCAAAATAATGTAATAGAATCCAAATAATTCAAATAAATATTCGTTTGTGTAACGTTCACAATTCTAGAAACGGCTTAACCGATGTAAATACAGTTTTCATTACCTATAGTGTTTTGGAAAAAATCTTTTAACATTTAGTATTTTTTTATTAAAATTCGTTTCGTATAATGTTTGACAAATTAACCTTTTTTATTAAATTGGTTGAAATTTTAGTCTTAATTGTATGGACAATGTCTTTAAAATGATGATTATAATAAATATATTGTGAATTAAGCGGCGGAGACCTTAATTAATTATAGTAAATAATAACGTAAATATTCGTTCATCGACATACTTTTCTTGTTTTGTTATGTATTATATTCATTAATTGAAATAATTAAGTAATACCATTATTTATATTTATAAAATTGATTTATTGATAAATCGGCAGTATATTATTGGCATAACGAATCCTTAAGCCAGTATAACGCAAGTAGAAAATCATGTTCGATCGTATCGCAGTTCCAAGAACCCTCCAAGGAAAACTTATTAATTTTAGTCATTATGAATTCCGCGAGCGAAACTCGAACGTCTAATTTCAACCCTAACTTATCAAGACGCGAATAAAAAAGTTCACCCCCAGCCTCCCCGAGCTCACCCCCTTGTTTAAAACGCCGGCGAAAAAAAGAAGCACATAAAAATGCATGAGGCCTTCCTCGTTATAAGGAAAGGGTAGTGCCCCCCCACCTCCTTCGGGAGGTAGCTGTAAAAATCGTCTCTAATTTAAATTTTGGAAGTTTCGCGTTGCGCGAGGCAACGTTGATGTCTTGATAAATGTTAGCGAATTCCACTAATTTTAAGTCTTCAGCGCTCGGAACTTTTAATTGGGCACTCATAAATCGTGCAAGCATATCTAATGGCGACACATTAATATTATTTCACGACAAAATGGCGAGCAGTAACTTAGTACATTTAGATAAACATCGCTCATTGTTTCCGGCAGCTCATGACTGTCCGATAAAGAGAGATAATGGCTGTAGGTAGCAGATTCCGTAATGAATATAATTACACTTTTGTACCTAAAATTAAAACTGTTACTTTTGTAAAATTTTAAGTTATAATGCTTTCTGTTACTCAGTAGCAGTACAAATTATATGAAATGGAAATATATATGGCAAATACATTTATAATTTTGTTAAAATAGTATATAATAAAATAGAAAAAATATTGTAAAACAAAAGGAGCTTTCGTCCAACCATAAAAAACAATCAACAATTGTCGAGCTCATATCGCTTGATGCTCTTCATTAAATCTAAACAATGCGGCCATTGACAGGCTTCGACGGGTGTAATGTTATTCATTTGGGAAAGTCAAAGGTTGTATTTGCAAAAAAAAAAATAAGTCGCCAGAGAGCGGACGGTGGCATTTTTTCCATTCGCCGCGTTCCATTAGCGTGCCTTTGTTTGGCGGGAGCGCGCAAATTAATTTAGCTCTCCCGCCATTTCCTCGCGCCCCCCGCGCGCTCCTCACCCTTGCCGCGCCCTTTTTGTCTACGCCTTGCTCTACGTATCGTTTTCTTCTTTATGGCTCATTAGGCATCATCGTCGCCATTGTTTTTTTGCCTTATCCACACTATCTAATTATAAGGTTCAGCAAGGCTAGCAAATATATCGCAGATATATGGATAAACATAATATAGATAAAAGACGTCCACTGTTTACATTCTATAATCCACAAACTCATGTATAATATACAAAATCATAGTGTTGAAATATATAAGTTAATTTACTTTACATTAATATAATGGTACATATTATGAGATTTGGTGGAGATACAGATTATTTATACTCGGTACGTCCAAGGTAGGTGTAAAGTGACAATTATGTAATTAAATCATTTTGTTATTTTAAGAAACATAAAATTGGAAATAGTTTTAAATGACCTGCTTGATAATAATATACCTCTTGAAATTAATATAACAATTAGATATCATACATATCGATACACAAGTATTGTAAAAATAAATTAAATAAAAAGAATCACCATGAAATTGTGTATAAATATTTAAACGTTGCGTAGACCATTTTAATTAACCCCTTTATCGTCCTGATGTAATACTCTATAAATGTGGTAAAAGTTTCGGACATTTAGAATATGTCATGTGCACAACTCATTATTTCCCATTTCAATTTGTGAGGGAAGCCGCAGGTAAAATCTAGTATACCTACTATAAAGTGCGCATCATATCTACATGAGTGGACAATCGATATGGTTTTACATGATTCTCTCCATGATTCCATGTGTTATATTTGTAATAATGAGTGTCATTAGATAACAATATCACTAATATTAAAAATTGAATTAGCTCACGGAGTATAACGTATGCATGTAGAGTAGAGAAAAAACACTCTTGTCTTAATAGAACCAAAGTAACTATTATCGATATTCTATCAATATATAAAAATACACAAAAAAGAACATAAAATAGAATATGTTAGAACTTTTAAAATAAAAAATACATAAAAAATAATATAAATCTATAGGTCCTTACATATACCGCACTTAAGATATGTATGTAGATAAGTATATGTAAGGTGTCGAGCGCTACATGTGTACATGCAATGCAATCTATTATTTTACTTGTACAAAATGATGTATGCAAAGTAAGAACATACCTGTAAGTATGCGCTGGCGTTTACGTAAAAAGTAAAGACAGTGGAAAGCGAACTAAAATACGCCAACTGCCGTGCGCGCTCGCGCTCTGTCTGACCCCTGCACCGCTGCGCCGCGGCGTGCGTGCTACCCACGGGCCCACGGTGCGACGACGCCCGTGGCCTCGCTAGCTTCACCCACGCTGATCAACCCTTGCACATTGAGATTGATGAGAACATCCGCGTACTTGTGAATAAAATAACCATTACTATCGACGTACAAAGCAAATTTTAATTCTTACATTTACATAATTTCATATTCCAAGCTAACAGTAGCCGAATTAGATTTCAAGAAATACCTTTGTTCTGCTCTGTCTCTGTGTTTAATAATTTCGTAAAAATCAAATTACCGCTTTTCCGTTTTTAATTAAGTTCCAGTTTCAGCGCTGTGAATTGAGAATTATTACGGCGAGAAAATATCGCAGCCTCTAAATTCGCAGATTCGAAATTTTTAATTAATTGCTTAGTAGACACATTTTAAATTCTTAATTAAGCAATTCGTACTTTCTTCGAGCTATAAATTAGATCGAGCCGTTTCCATAGAGACTACTCATCCTTTAAAGCGGGCCGGGAGGGTGAGGGGGACTTTACAAAAAATATAACTTAGGGTGAGTTAAAAAACCGTGGGGTGACTCAGCCGGCCGCTGCACCCCACGACGAGAAATCTACGATCAATATTAACTCTTTTTTTCAACGGGGAATCGTTAAATTTTAAGTCTTTTTAAGTAGATGTGGCGAAATTGAAAAATGCTGCGTGAGCTACAAATTGGCCTGAAGCTGGCCACGCTGCGCGCCCGCGCCTGTCGCTCCATCCTATATTTGCTGTTCCCGTAGACTATAAATCACGATACGCCGACTTGCCGTTCAACTCTCGTGCATTAGTCAAGGTCGCACAACATATGTGACTGACATATTGACATAGTTCTATGGAGCTATCGGGCCATAATTGAAATATCAGATTCGAATTGTAATTATAATTGATTTTTATCAATACTACTAATATACCATAGAGGGCGGAGACGAAAGAATTGTAAATTTACTTTCTAAAGATTTTTAAGGTTGGTGTGTGTGGCGGCACGGCACGCAAGCGACGGACTGAAGAAGAAAATTAAAATAATTCTATTACAATAATTTCTCTTAATAACTAATCATCGTGTTCACAGACGTTGTTCCACTGCGCCACGTTGGTTTAAATCATGTGCACAAATATTCAAACACATCTAAATATTTTATTATTAAAAAAAATATCATCTTTTCAATTTTTTAAGATTTTTTTTTTTGCTTCACGCTGTACCCCACACAGAGCAGGATAAACAGAAGGACCCTGAGAACGTAGTGTTAAGGCGCTTCGTTCCCATTAAGATACTTCCGTTCCCCAATTTCCGCCGATTCTGGAGGCATTGCCTGTTGAGTTGCGGAACTCAACGCCGCCCTTGGCCTCGTTACCACGGCGAGGAAATGGTAATACTTTTTTTAATATTTAATTTACTCTAGTGGTAATTGAAATAACATCAAACCTGCTTAAGTCTAGGTAAGGAAGACCAAGAATGCCGGCTGTGTTTGAACGCATGACTCAAACATGAATTTGTTATAAAAAAAGTCTATTTATGACAGCGACCATTATCGTCTAATAAATCAGCTGCCCACTCTTCTGTTTTCGATAATGATTCTATTATTATGGAAAAGCGTTATGTAACTGTAACATTTTTTTTACTGTTGTTATAAAATATGGAGAGCACTTTCATTTCGTTTTGTTTCATGTCATCTAGTAAGAACTACGAGTATCGAACTAGTAGAGTCTGACACTAATACAATAAATAGGTAATTTTAAATTATGAGGCTAATAGTGGCGTAGGGGCACAATCTTGCTACTGTAAACACGACAGGTTGTTGGTTTGATTCCACCAGGATGTAATGAAATATTTAATATTTTAATTTCCTCGCTTTCGTTACGCACGACGTTGGGTTCTACAAATTGAACACGTAATGTCTCAAGAATTCGGCGGAAAGTGGGGATTGCAGTGTTTTAACACTAGATTCCCAGGTTACCTCTACGATTGAAGCTAAAATAAAACATTAATTTATTAAAGTGCTTACATTTTTTGAAGTCAATACGATAAATCATGGTTTACTTATATATTCTTTAAATTTAAAGTTAAATATAGCTAGTGAACCGCTAGTACCTTCTTCTGGAGAGACTATATGAATTTAATTACACATACAATCCTCTTGAGTTAATAAGTTTTATAAATAAAATTTGAAAGGAACTGCTTGCGTTTTATAATATATTTATTTAACAACCTATTTACAACATTATTTGGATAATTTTAATATAATAAAATAATGATTCATTGTCTTGGGGATCGAACTCACTACCATCGCATTACAATCACACACTCTTGTGCCCCTGCGCCACGACGGTCTCTATGTTATTTCTTTTTTACTTATTATTTTTTATTTTGATAAATGAAAAATCCTACTCCGCATAATCATAGCTGGTAGGTTTTTATGCGTGTCGGCGGTGCGGCGCCCACTGCACGGGCAACGGGTTACAAATTGTGGGGTGAAAGGGGTAGTTTTTTTCTAATCGACTTTCCTAACAGTAATAAACGATATTTATCTTTCTTAATTATAGTCTCACTCCGTTATTTGGTAGCTTTGTTCGTGTTTTTACTACGACTGCTTATGTTATTATCGAATTAGGTGCGTTTGTCACTAACGTTCTTTTTATATTGAAAATTTTAAGCATGATAGTCGTTTTTATAAATAATAAATACAATATGTTATTCTTATATGAGTCACTTAATTATATGGAAAGGAATGGTATGGATAAGAAACACAATTTGTATTCTATTTACAAATATGTCGTCAGTATTCTTTACTTTAGAAATAGAATCTATATGAATTCTTGATAAGCCGACTTCTACGTAAAACTTTATATATTTCCTTCATTCATAAACATTAAATTAGCATACGTATTGGACATATGTATATATATTTTCATAATCTATATAAGATTTTATAAGATCTTATTTGTATGTTTATAATCTGTATATGTACTTTTTTTTGGATATACAGATAAATAAGGAAGCGATTGGTTAATACATTTTTTATTGATGATTGGTTTTAACATATTGTTAATAGAACTTTAACCATTGTAACAAAAAATAATTAAATAAAAAAATTATAGAAGGATGATAATTTTGTTAAAACTAACATAATCCGCCTCAGATTCAGCCTCTATAGAAATAAAACCAAGAATTCTTTATTTGTAAGGCATTGTCAATGAAGTGTGAAGAACATTGCGATCACAATAGTTCTCAATAGACATAAGAATCGCCGGTATAAAAAGTCTAATGACGTTTGCAGTGGATCAAAGAGATTTATAAAATTGTTTTAGTTGTATTTATTTGATATATGTACGTATCTACAAAAAGTTATTTCGCATTTTTCTATTAATATTGTAGGTATATTTTATACTTATGTTAGAATCTTATAGTTCAAATTTTTAACGCTTTTTTCCGTTTTCTTATAAGCTTTTAATATATGTTAGCCGTTGTTACCTAATATATTGACAACTAATAATTTCTTAATAAAGCATCTAATCAATTTAAAATAAAATATATTTTAAAATAGAAATAAAACATGCTACGAATCAAAACACTTTCAATTTTATCATTTTGCATACAATTTTAATGGATTCAAAAATAATTTTACAATGAGATATGAGGGCACTGATCTCACGTGGCGCATGCGTAATACCAACCCTTTTTTACCCTTTCGCTACCCTGACCGTTTTTTTTGTAAGCCTTTTTGTAAAGGGTTGTGTGTGGGGTACCTGCTGAGCAGAAGGGTTGAGTTTTTTCTTTATAAATCGTTACGCTTTTTATGCGTACCCACGTTTTTTTTCTATGAGTTGTATAGAGAACAATAGAAAGTGCATTGAACTCTTTCGTCAGCTGATGCCATAATAATGCACTTGATCCTCAGTTTTATTGATTTTACTATCGTTCAAGGTCATTGCTATTATGTGGTGCATCATCTATTACAATAACTGTTACAGTCAAATTATATAACGAGAGGTGTTAAAGACATGGTTAAGAAATTACACGGCATTAATATGTTTTTTATGAAATTATATATTACATATACATTATATTATAAATTGTAATTTTATAAATAATATTTATGTGATATATGCAAAGCACGGCGGCGCTAAGTTCCGCCACTCAACACGCTATGTCTCCAGATTTACACAACTATTGCCAATTATTTCATCTCCTAAAAGAAGACGCGATTATGTGGTAAAGGTAAAAAGTAAACTGTAGATACTCTCTATTATTTATTTTATTATTGGTATAGTATTAATGTTGTTACTTATATTTACGTGATAAATTGGATTTCTAAAATCGCAGCAAACATACATTTCTTTTTTAAACAAAGACACCGCTTAAAGAATATTTAGTGTAATCTTAATGCGTATTTTCGTACATTAAATGACTTTTGGAGTACGGTTATTTAGTAATAATTTCGAAATACAATGTATGCAATCTATTGAGAATTTTATTTTCAATTTAAAAGACCGTCGTGGTGCAGAATTACAAGAGTAAACGAGACGGTCGTGGGTTTGATCCTAGGAGGAATGAAATATTTAATATTTTCCTCCGAGTTATTTTCCTCGCTCTGGTAATGAGGAAACACGGGGCGCTGGATTTGCTACTAAACACACAATGGCTCAATAAGTGTCCTAAGGGAGAACGGAGTGTGTTACCACAAGATTCCTAGACTTCAAGTTCCCTGCCGTGTACGGGATACAGCGGGAAACTAAAAAAATATTATAATAATTAAGATTTAAGGTAAATACAGGTGTGATAATCGCACCTTTATTTACATCATCTACAGAAATCATACCATCTCTATTGCGTAGACGCTTGGGACTGTAAATTCGACAGGTTGTGGGTTCGATTCCCACTGACTGACTGACTGACTGAAAATTTTAATATTTTAATAGTTTTTTAATATTTTATAGCAATGCCTCAAGAATTCGACAGAAAGTGGGGGACGGAGTGTCTTTACATTAGGTTCCTTCTGCCCACCTTGCTATGTGTGGGATACAGCGTGAAGCTGCAAAAAAATATTCACATACGTATCAATTAACCCAGGGGTTCCCAACCTTTTCTTGATCAAGGACCACTTTTATATCATTCTTGATAGCAGGAGCCAATGTGGATGTAGGTATATTAAAAAATAACTGTGATAATAAAACAGAACCTTCGCCTCACTATCCCCAGTCATAAAATTAAAATAGTTTGCGGTCCACATTTAGGATTCTGCGGACAACTGGTGGTCCGCGGACCACTGGTTGGGAACCACTGAATTAACCGATATTAATTATTTTATCATTCAAATTCAAATTAATGGAAAGAGTGTATTAACTTATCGAGGCCAATATTGGAACCTGTCGTTAATAATTGAAGTTATGTACACATAAAATTGTATCTAAAAAGTAAGTTCAAATCTATTGACTTTTGAAGAAGACCATATTAGAAGTATTTTTCTAATATGGTCTTCTTCTTTTTATGTAATAAATTTATATAACAAACAGTTATGTAGGTAAATAAAGTTTTCGCAGGATGGTTGGTATCAATTTTCAACGATCCAACACCCGTTCATTTTTTGACAATTCGCGAAAAAAAGCACACACTAGCTTACTGCATTCTAGTAACCCACATTTATCAAGGTGTTAAAGTTATCGAGTTGCAGTCCGCTAGCGCGCTGCTATTCTTTTAAACCTTTGTCGAAATGCTTTTTTATGTCAGAAAAAATTGCCCCTTTAGCTTTATACCCGTTGCACGCTTTTTACATCGGAAACTTCTGCTTATTCTCCACACCTTGCCTTATTTAATTATCTTTTGTTCTATTTTTTATTTTTTTCATATACTTTATGTTAATTGTAAAATAAACCATTTGTTATCGATTATTTTTTGAGCTCAGTTGTGACACAGGGACACAAGCATGCGAGTAACGACAACAGGTTGTAGGTTTGATTTCCACTCTAGGAAAAGAAGTAATTAATATTTTAATTTTTTCGATCTGGTAATGAGGCAAAGCACGGTGGCCCTGAGTTCTGCCACTCAATGTCTTCAAAATTCGGCGAAAATCTGTAAACCATGGGGGTTACCCGTTTTTAGTATCTTTATGGGAACGGAGTGTCTTAACACATATTTCTATTTCCCTATGCCTACTCTGCTATGTGCAGATACAGTTTGAGGTTAAAAAATCTTTATTTTATTCAAATCCTGCTTTCTTAATCTATTTCATTTCTGCTACACATCACCAGATACTGAAACTAAATAAATATTAGTTTAATAGTAATGAACAATGCATATCTAAGGTATACAAAGAAAATATGTTAGATAAAGTTCAATGGATTAACATTAAACGTGAGATAGCCTTTGTGAAAAACATAGAATAGTATTGTTACAAAGGGATTAAACGTAAACATGGCAGGTCCAAGCCAGTAGCCACTGTGTTGTTATATTAAACAACAAATGCAAAGTAAACGCAAACATCTCCTTTGATGGTCTTTCGGCATCGGCGGCTTGATACAGAGGAGTACAGAGACCTGGTGACAATTACGTATTGTCGTCCGCTACTGGACGAGGCCGCGCGGCTGGTTGGAGTGATACTGGGAGGATTAAAGGCTTACACCTCTAGTAAACAACTTTGTGTGAAACTATTTTGTTCTCTTGCAATGGATATTGTTACAATGTGAGTGGTAAGCGTTCATGGAAATCGTGGCCCGTGGAGAGTATATTAATATAATTTTTGAAATATTTATTTATTTTTATCTACATATCATGCATGTGACAACTCTTTAATATTTTTTTTTTCAGTTTCACGCTGTATCCCGCATGTCAGGCAGGCAGCCTAGTGTTAGACGTAGACCCATAGACACTACGATCATCACTTCTTCTTCGAAATTCTGAAGGCATTGCGTTAAGTGTCAAAACCACCAGAGCGAAGAAATGAAAAACTTCATTTCATATCAAATTATTCTCAGCATTTATATATTTGAATAAAAATGTTATATACGCTTTATTATTTGTTAATATATAAGCATTTCGGATTTTTTCAATGATTTACAATTTAAATGGCAGGACAACGAAAAATACAAATAAAATAATGAAGGTATACATACATAGATAACTAACTTCATATAAAAGTTGTGTATTAGAATGACTCGCTATCATCCGCCATGATATTCCATATATATACACTGAATCGCAACAAGTTCGAATGTGCGTTATTAATGACATTGTGCATTTTCTTTGTGTGCACAATTAAAGGTATTCTGTTAAAGGAAGTATATTTCATATGAATAGAATATTTGAAAAAGGGAATATTTGGCGTAAAAATCAATAATCAAACGACATCATGACAATAGCCGGTGGTAACCCGGAGTCACTATCAAAATAAAGAGTGCTGCGTGACGGCGCGGGTGGATTTTTTACAACATCACCTCATCTGAAGTAGTGGGACGAATTCTTGCCATTATGGTATCTATCACTTTTGTACCAGCATACAATGACAAATAATAAACTGAGCCAAAATCATATAGTAATATTAAACAGTGGGTTGTTGTAGCTATAAATACTTATTTATAAATATGATAATAATTGCATTGTTTAGTAATGTAATTGAGAATGATAGAATAAGATGTAGGTAAAGAAATATCCAAAGCCTATATATTTTCGACAAGTAGATGAAGTTTAAAAAACAATGTACTTGCGCGTACTACAACGAGAGCAACGACAACAACCTATTGCTTATATGCGAAATTCGTACTTAAAAATAGATATACCTAATAAAGATAACTACTATCTCTATTCACAGAAAAGTGAAGAACGGAGTGTCATAACACTACACTCGCGCTGTATATTCTGCTACACGCGGGATACATCGTGAAACTGAAACAGAAACTGTCTCTACATTAATAAATATACGCGCTTAGTATTTTTGTCCTGCAAAATTTAAAGAACTACGTCGCACTATATCATTATGCTACCTCAACCGCTACGGCACACGTGCAGACGCGGCGCTAATTTGTCCCGAATAGTCTTGAAGAAGAAGCAAATACTATACAATGGGTTACGAACGATTTGGTGAGCTCTAGCTTACCTCAGCTATATTAATCAATTAAGTTGGCTAAGTGTCTTAACACTAGGTTCCCTTTGCATATTGCATCCCGACATCGACTGCTATGTCGATTCAGCGTGAATGATTTGATTTATTAATAAATATTTAAGGTATTTTTTTTTATAAACACCATAAATGAATACGCAATAAGATCACAACGAAATGTAATATTTTGGGTATTTTTAGTTAAAATTATAGAAATTTCTATCATTTGTCGTTCATTAACTTATCATTTTAGGTATATAATGCATGCATTAATTATATTTTCGACTTAAATGCAACTGTATTTCCTTTTTGGTGCAGTAGCAAATGTTGCCTTGGGCCGCAGAATGTGAGCAAAAACTGTCTTAACGTTATTAGTTGTGAGCAAAAACTCCTTCCCGGTGCATCTTCCGGTATACTAAATATCCTTTATTTTATTTTTTTAAGCATTAACAATATATAAGATACATTATATAGAGTAGGTATATAAAACACACATTTAGGTTGATCATCGGATACTTTGATTTTGAAATTAAGAAGAATATCATTTTTTTACTGTTTCTGTATTGAAGCTTGTGTATATATAAAATTTTACCGATTTTATCAAAACACATGACTCTATAAGATTTGAGATTTATCATTGTGTTTTCATGGTCAAACACAGTCTTTTGGAATACATTTATATTTTGCTTGAGTTTTATTTAAGTTTAAACTTCGATCCGAACAAAACTTCTCTACATAAAGTATAACAAATATTGAAATTCATATTTGCACCTGTCATTTTATCTATAGGAGCTTAGCGGACGTACCTTAATCAATAGCCCTATTTCGTTTCCGCCACCATGCGTAAAAACAAATGAATACCTAATATGAAAAAAAACATATAAAAGACGAAAGTGTTCCAAGCCGCAGATTATGAGCACGTTCATTTATTAATTTATACGTAGCATCGTTATAAAAAACTCAACCCCACTTAGACAAAAAATGTAGCGCGCGTCGCTCAAAAGGGAAAGGGTGTCTTGGTCTCGCGTGCTGCATTTTGTTTTTAACCGTATTCTGCGGTTTATTTTTTTTCGTTGAAGTTTCTGTTTTTTAACAACACACTACCGTTGTTGAAAAATATTTTTTAAGAGCGTCATATTGCCGAGCACGAGGTCTTTCTAGGCGCGAGCCTTTCATAAAAAAAACTTATTTTCTGATGTTGCCCTAAAGGAATAAAAATCCTTTTTATTATTTAGTTACGGTTTAAATTGAGAAGATCATGATTTTGTAAAATAGCATTCCCTTAATTATACGATATTGCAAAAGAAAAGGTATATTCTTAAATGAAGGTTCTGTGATGTGGCATATGGTGGTACATTATGTTTGTGATGATTTATAGTAGTGGATTCAAATATATTATTGAAATTAATTAATGTAATAATCTTTGGATCAAGAAGGACAAATAAAAGTTATACATTCGGATTAATTAATTACAGCCAGATTTAAAAGATAGTCGTTAAAAAACAATGACACCGATAAAACAACATCAATAACTTCAGGAATTCGTAAAAGCGCTATAAAACATGAGTCATGAAAACGCTATTAAATATTAAAAGTGGAGAAACGGAGAGCTTAACAAGAAATAAAACATCGTTATAAGAGGCAAGGAGACGGCGAAGTCGCCCCCGGTCGGACCAGCTATCGGCGCGCCTCAGTTAATGCCTACTTATACCTTATTATATAGCGGAGTTTGCGTTGAGGAACAAAATTAATTGGTTAAAACTCCTCTCGCTATCCAGGGCGGGCCTCCCTGACTCCCTCTTAATGCCAGCCCCCCGCAGGACCCGCGCCCCGCTGGCTCCTTTGAACGCAACCTACCTAAAGAAAAAAAACAGAAAGTATGAAGTTCCCTTCTAAAGAGTTGTAACTTAATTAGTACATTTATTATAATATATTAATTGGATGTCAGTTGGTAATGTATCAAAATTCTAAATTGTAAAAATAGAAAGAAATTTCTTCAATATATAAATATATAAAAATGGCTACTAATATACTAGCCAATTTCCAGAATTGACAAGTAATATATTTCTTTCTTTCTTCTTTTATTCAGTCAATTTAAAGAATTGAGGAATAAGTATAAAAAAGGCAAAAAGACAGAGACTTAGGTCCAATAAATAAGGTAATGATAAGTCCAATATAACTATGCTGAACAAATGTACTATTTACAAAATAAAGAAGTAATTTAATAAATTTAGAGATTTAGTGATAGATTCATAGTGATCAAATCACACATATCAAAAAGAGTTTGCTTTACTAAAGCTAAGATTATAATATTTACAAATAATTTATATAATATTGCATACTATATGCAATAATCACATTTCAAAGAGGGTACTTTATTATGCATATACCTTATCCTTTTAATCAGTCAACAACAATAGTGATGTTCTTAATAAATGTTACTGTTCTCCACAAATTGGTTAAATAAAATATCCGAGTTGCAACACTTGGGAGGTGAAGTCATAACGAAGGGCGAAAGCAAAGGGTAGGCCGGGCGAGCTAGGCGCGAGCGCTCGTTGCCACTTCTCCAAATAAATTATAATTTGCCGTCCGTCCCTCTTTAATATGCCTTTGTCACTACTATTTTAGAGAAAAAATTCGAATTTAAATAATATATTTTATCTTTATTGTAAAAATGTTACTATAACTAAAATATATTTTAATATATATGTACAATATAGTAAGTTATACGAGTAACCCTAGCTATACATATGTATATGACGATTATAACGCATCATTTAACGGCTGCATTTCATTTGTTTTAGTGCTATATTTAATTATTAAGTGTCTCCAGATTTTATCGTTGGGGTCTATAGTGTAATATATTTATACATTATAACACAAGTAAGTCGATAAAAATGTTGTTCTAAATTATGGTAAATATTAAAATAGAATAAATGCCTCAAAATTGATTTTTCTCTATCTTTGCAGTCTCATTTAATATATAATGTATAAATGAAATTAAATTAAATCAGCTTCACACTGTAAGCCTAATGTTAAGACACTCCGTTCCTAACTTTCCGCCGAATTCTGGAGGCATTGCTTCCTGAATGGCGGAACTCAACGCCGCGCTTTCTGTAAAAGTTAGTTAAAAATATTTGAAGCATCTATATTATCCATAATATTTTTATACAATTTTATTTCAGTTTAAATGACTAAAATGTCGTTTAATGTAAGTGACATCTATTGCAACATTTATACTTATTAAGATTTATACTTTTTTTTTAAATACTCAAAGAAAATAAAACATAGAGCTTATTATTTAATTGTTGAAACACTTTATACAAGTGAACAATTTAAAAAATATATTAATTGTATTATTATTTTTTTATTTCTAGTTTTTGTTTTTCGGTTTTAAGGCTTAGTAGGGACAATAAAAGAGAAATTAAATAACAAACATTTCTTTATTTAATAGTTATGTACTGGACATCGATAAAGAAATACATATACGTATATTTGTCACGTCATAACTATGTCACATCGATACCTTAAAATAATTTGTACAATTAGAACAGTTAAAGTGAATCAAGTCTAGTTCATTAGAGAACACCTGATTTTTGAGGTAGTCAGTTTAGGTATTATTTATTAATTAATGGCAGTATTACATATTACAAATTATATAGATTTATCACATATATTCACATCAAGCTGCTTCTCTGAACGGGCACTAAATACAAATGGTAATAAGTAGACTGTATCTATAACCTTTAATATAAACAATTTTGCAAAGAAACAATAAATTTAAAAAAATATATATATTAAGTATTAAAATAGGAACTTAAAATGATTGCAAATTAGTACAATACAATCACAAAACATACATTCATTGTTTTAATAAATATATTTTATTCGTTAAAATGAAACACGGATATAACTTAAACGGCGTTATAAGCTTAAAAATGCTGAATAAAATCAGTCTCATACAGTTAAATATTTCGATGTAGGACAAGCGATGATCAGTTAACCTGTATATTGTACAATATATCAAAGAAGTGAACATTTAAGACATTAGGAGAACTTTGGCTCTTTACCCTGGCACTGTGTCACCACTTGTTGAGGTAGATAATGGCACATTACTAACATTACACTAACTATCGATAATATAATTACAACATTGCAACATCAGAATTACAAACTCTAATCGATTTTATATTTGTACATATGTATCTTTGTACCTATTATTTCTTTGGAAAAAAATATTTCTTACGAATACTACGCTAGACGAAACCCTTAACTCCATCAATCTTAATATTAGTGAAAATAAAATAATAATAATCAACAATCAATAATGCTTCAATGCATCCATACATTGATTATATGTATAAATCATGTGCGCTAAAACATCCAGAACAACTATTGACGACATTTAAGTAGACTAAAACGAAGAAAATAATCACTACCTCTAATCTAATAGGAAACTAATACCCGTAAAACAAATTGCAAGAGTGCTTTCAAACGATTAAAAACTCTATATTTATAAGTCACCATACAATGAGCGGACCATGTTCGTGGGAATTGAACACTACATTTTATATACATTATCGACATTAAACATTATTACTGAACTATAACCTACAACATATTATAATTCACTAACAAAGAATAATTCCCATGAGCACATGGCCCAGCTGTTTAATATTTTCTTTTAAACTACATATCGTCAGTAAAACCTAATTTGAATAGATTTAATGACACAAATTTGTATTGATACAAAACAAAACACAGAAATTGTCGTTCATTGCTTTTATAAATATATACATACAAGTTTAACAATAACCGTTTACACGATAGCAATAATTCATATATTCCTAAAAACTAATGGATAAATAATAAATAATTTTAATATAGAGACAGCTTTATGTACAGAAGCTTGCCGCGCCTAGACGGCTAATTTTTTTGCTTCGTCTCTCGCTCACTCGAAATAGACTAGTCTCTATTAGTAATTACAATAACTACACCTTCATTGATTTTTTATAACGATCCCCTATCCGGCTGTTACTACATATATTATATTGTTTGTATGACAGTTAACTTGCGTCAATTTATTTAATAGTAAAAAAAAATGTAAAATGTTCTTGAAAATCCAAAGAATTCTGTTCAAATAAGGGTAATTGAGAACCGGTTGTTGTTAGTAGCTACAAATTAGGGTCCAAGCAGTTATTCCACGTCTTTGTGCGAACTCGCAAAGAAATCAATACTTAATCAGCAATTGTTAACTAGTCATTGTAACGGAAATAATAAGGCAATGTCGCGGCCTCCTTGGCTCAAATGTATTCCGGTTATCGTTCGTCGAGCGTAAGGGAGGACATTGATTCGAGATCAATAAATGTCGAGTCAAGTGAACTCATTTTAAAATAATCAATAGCAAAAACACTAAACAATAAATCAAAAAATATCTTTTGTGTAACGTGTTCTTTCTTTACTTTTAAACAAAAACAACAAAAAGTGGTCTCGTTTCTGAATTACCTCGCCTTGCGATTATGCAAATGGCACGACAATAAACTTGCAAATTGTAACAAATGTAAATTGTTTTTATGGTGGACGTTGCAAAATTTTTAATAATAGAAAACTACCTAAAAAGACCCTTTCAGTAGTCTTACTTGGAATAGTTATAAAAAATAGAATAGGTGACCGTTACAATTTTTTTAAAGTTTTTTTCACTTAAATACGATGAAACTTGTATTTTACATTTTATACTAGGTAAAATGCTTCCGAGAGAGCGATGAAACGTTGATAGCAAGCGGCGTTGGCGCGACTCTACTTGGGAGGAACTCGTATACCGGCTCAGCGTCGCGAGGCGCTAGGCCCGACGCACGCGCCTACTACGCAGAGTGCACGCGTAAATCAGTCGGCGAGTCCGGCGTGGCCGGTCTTCTCGGTAAGGACAAATCTTCGGGCTCCGTCTGTTCGGGCCAATCGTCCCAGCGCCAGTCAGGTGCGATGGCAGCAGGGGGACTCGGCGTGTCGGGCTCACAGCTGCTACCTGAACATCTATGTAGAGCTGCAGCCTGCCGCCGTCTGAATCTAGCACCACAACGGCATGCAAAGGGCGCATCACCTTCATGGACGAGCGCATGGGCTTTTAATTGATTTGAATCAGAAAAGCGAGCAGGGCAACGTGCGCAAGCGTAAGGGCGTTCACCAGTATGAACGCGAAGGTGCCGCCTCAAATTGGCAACTTGGACGAAATGACGAGGGCAATGGGGACAACTATAGGGCTTTTCGCCGGTGTGAAGACGAAGGTGAGTTTTTAAGTGATGGTCTCGTGTGAAACGCTTGTGACATTCTCCACATTCAAACGGTTTTTCGCCAGTGTGTGTACGTTCGTGGTTTTGAAGGACATGTTTATATCCAAATGATCTGGAACAAACTTTGCATGTGAAAAGTTTATCGCGTGGTGGATCTGCAGCTCCCGGCGATGAGCCAGACGAAGGCGGTGAAAGTGGTGCGGTTGCAGTAGTATCTTCGAGTTTCGGAGTGCGCCGGCGTTTCCGAGCACGCTCCAATTCCGGGGCGGGGGGAGGCAGTAGTGGTGCCGGTGGTGATGGTGGCCACGCTGCAAGAAGCGCACCCGAGTACAGCTCTGCTGGCAAGCCTGCCACAAGAGCAGCAGCACGACTTGCAAGCAATCTCTCTGCAAGCATTGGTAGAGATTCTTCTCGCATGCTTGATAGCGACCTCACGGATACACCTACAAACAAAAAAAATATTGTTAAATTATTACATCAAAAATATTGAAGTTCATTTATGCCTAAACTATTTGAATATCATTCATCACAATCGTTTCCGTCACAAGTCTTTGCCCTAAATAAACAACCATTCCGAGCCTATCGATAGCATACTTATCAGTGAGAGGTGACAAAAAACTTAGCAAAAACAGTATGTCAGATGTAACGGAGGAAACATTTGGTCGCAATCACGACGCTGCAGGTCGCTTCCGCCCCGACCTGTTGCGCAAATTGCCAAACTACTTTTACGTTCAAATAAAATTAAAAATATAGTTCTACATATTTAAATTAAATTTAAATACGTGTAGCCCAAGTAATTATTATAGGTAGTAACCTATTATAATTTTTTTATCCACTTTCTTTAAGTTAAAAGAACCAATTTACCTATTAAACAGGATTAATTATTGTTCAAACGACAAACTCCGCTTTCCATCAACGCAAATTATATTCAAATATTAATTTCGGCGAAGAAACCTTTTGAGGAGAGCACTTAATTAAAATTAGACAAAATCATAATTGAAAGTTCTCCTCGAGGCGTGAAGAGGCCGGCGAGGAGGGAAGCCCCTTGCTTACATTATCTACTTAGCTTTTGGAATTAATTTTGCAATTCATTTCCTTGAAGTAATTTATGTAGTGAAAATAAATTTACAACATAATAATTGCGTTAACGTATGTTATTTTCATGGGAAATCATTAGATAGAGGTACCTAATCGAAAACTCATTACCAGTAAGCATAATACAAATTTTAATTAAGTAAACCTGTAGGACCAGGGTGATTTTAAGAGTTAACTATTATATAGTATAGTAAGTATTAGCCGTCACGTATTTATATACTACTATCTTACAATATTATCTATCATAAAAAAAATTAGCAACATCCTCTCAAAAGCCCCATGAATTAGCCAAGAGCATCAAATCTTAGGAGCATACGCAATTAATTTTTTTTAACCTTTATTATTATTTATTAAATGGCAAAGTGTACAAACACTACACAGTATAGTACAGGTTCAATTTTATTTATTTATTTATTTATTTATTTATAGTAATAAAACATCGATACTTCAATCTACAATAGAAGCATGGCTACCGTCGGATAAAAAAGTGGGCAATTAATTTGAACATTACCTTACGGCGCACCCTTCTGTGCCCCGCTTTTTATGTGCTAAAGAGTTGTAATTATCCCCTCTTTATACGCCGTAAATATTTGTCAATAACCCATACTCAATACTTTTATGGACTCGCCTGCGGCCACCTCTCCATAACTCATTATTGCGCAAGGGTTAGTCTCACAAACAGGGATTCTATTACTATTTACAATAATTGTTGTATTTTCGAACAGTTAACTGCATGATACTTGTACCGTTCTATATAATGTATAATATAGCGTCATTTAATATAAAACATATTATATTTGATTTTTCCTATATCCAATAGTGTAGTATGTGGCAGAACTATTAGCTTCACGCTGTATCCCGCACACAGCAGGGTAGGCAGAGGGAACCTAGTGTTAAGGCACTCCCGTTCCCCACTTTCTGCCGAATTTCGGAAGCATTGCGTGTTGAGTGGCAGAACTCAACGCCGCGCTTTGCCTCGATACCAGAGCGAAGAAATGGAAATATAAATTTAAGTAAATAAAAAGGCAGAACGAATTTTTATTAACTTACTTTAACTTATATCATAATCAAAATTTCTTTTGCTTTAACGTTATTAATTTTTACTTTAAATTATTTAATTTGAGGGCGGAAAGCGTAATTGGATTTACCTATTTTTTAGTTTTACGGCTTACGTAAGTTAACACCGAAGTGAAGAAGAGATTATGTGGTACTATGGTTTCGGTCTCTTAGGGTTAAGCGAAAACCCGTGCACGCAACAGTTTTTTTGTGGCTTCCCGAAAACGTTCATTTAAAATACATTTACAGATATACCGCAAGTTTATAACAATTTATTAAAAAAACAATTTCATTAAAATTTTAAAATAATTTGATTACTGTAGTAATATTGTACAATTGAAAATATCAAAATTAAAATATGTAATACAATATCCGATGTTTATATAAACCATCTAACTTTATATTTATATTTTAATTTTAATTCAAATAGTAATGACTATAATTATGAAACATTTAATGATAAAACAGTAACAATGCGGCTGTGTCATAGAATCATTATTTAATTTATAAAAATATACTAAGATATATAATTACATAAACATTGACAAATTATAAGATAAACCTTTTATCTTTTTATGCATCATATAAGGCTGTCTAATTCTATTCATCTTGCATATATTAGTATTGGTAGCTAAACTAAACTTACTTTATTTCCAGCCGAGTCTACACAATCACATTTTATATTTCATATTATTATATTAATAACATAAACGTAGCGACAAGCTACGATCGCAGAGAACTTTAGTCTCGTAGCGACACGTAGCACGGCTTTGACGCGCTCTACAGACTACGGTTCACTGAATCTGCAAAGCTCTCGAATGCAAATAAAGCATGTGTGCGGCGTCACACTCACTCGCCCAATCGCCGCCTCCCTCACACGCACGCCGGCCCGCTAACTTTTGAAACTTTCATTCATGAACCTTTCAATTTTCAGCATACAAAACAAGGTAAATTAAATTAATTATAAATATTACATACCTCTGGAGTTCTGATTTGACTGCAGCGATAATGCCATTTTACACCAACTTCACGAAATTCATTTAGTTTCACCACTAGAAATATTTATGAAGTATTTGTAATTACAGTTCTGTTTTGCGATATCAATGACTAGGAGTACTGATTAATTTAGTTAATCTCAGACGTGGTAGACATGTTCTGCCGTCACGGAGCCGCGTTTAGGAATGACTGCGACATGCGATCGCGCTCGGTGGGACCTACCACAACACTGGCGATGGCGCGGCGCTGGCCGGCCGCCCCTCGCGGTAAACACACCCCCACGCGCCCCCCGCGCGCCCGCGCCCCTCGCCGCCGCCCGCCTCGCCCTCGCCCCGGTGCACTCCACGTGCACGCAATGCATTCACTTTTTATGGCCGCTACTACATTATGTTTCTATGCCAGTTTTTTAGCCCCCGTAACGAGCGCTACATAAGCACTTTTTTATATTTACGATCTGCTCCTGTTCGGAGCAGGCGGTACTTTCTTTTCAGTCCCTAATTTGAGAACATGTACTTTCTTTGATTATTGACATTATGGTTTCTTTTTGTTTTCAAAACAACATTGTGTATATTGTAATTAAAATGTAAAAAAATGCAATAATAATTATTTGTATTTTTTATTTTTGATTTTAATTTGTAGTTTTATTTTAAGAGCATCATGATTATAGTAAGACTATAAAAGAGAAAGGTATCAGAATTATCAAAATGAACGGTTCTATTTAATTTTCAAATAAAACAGAATAATGTTATTAAAATATGAAGACACACAAAAATAATAATATACCTACCCCGTGACCGTAAATAGAGATTTTGCAACGAAAAGTATCTTGGATTGTATTTGCAACGGTAAAATACATTATAAATTATGTATGACATAAAATGAATGTAAAAATTCTCATACTCATACAAGCTCTCGTGAAATTGGCATTTTTGTACTGGCCACGTAATCACAAATTTCTCCTTTTTGGTTAGGAATTCCTAATTCAAATGTACACATCTATTTACAAATGTATTTGTTTCGTTACCCTTAATTAATTTTTTTTCTGTTTGTATCACTTAGTTATTAACGCGATATTTCAAGATTATAACTTGAAATATCGCGTTATTTACGAGTTCCTACGATTTTCACCGTGGCATCAGTGCTGAGGAACGACTCGACGGGTTAATGATATGTACGCCGGTCGTGTCGTAAAAGAAAACAGTGCTATTTTGGATATTAAAGCCTTCGTTCTGGAAATTCGACCTGCAGATTAAGCCCCGTGCACAACCGGAAACCCAAGTTGATAAAGCAGATCCATCGCAAACCACGTCCGAGTTAGCTGCAGGCTGCGGTGCTAGTGATAAACCTGTTTATAATCCACTTCGAGCAAATTGTGAAGATTAAAAAGCTTGATTGGTGGGTACCTCACGAATTAAGGGACGCAATCCGGCATACGTGCGTCGACTGCTGCGTTACGTTACTTATCTGGCACAATAATTAGGGTTTTTAAATCAAATAACCCGTGACAAAAAGTGGATTCTCTACAATAATCAGAAACGCTCATCGCAAAGGCCTAAATCCTGACACGAGCTAAAATTGACCCAATTAAAGTTATAAGCGTTTGGTGGACTCGTGGTGGTGTCGTTCATTTCAATTTTCTCAAATCTAGCCAGACGGTTACGCCAGACGTCTATTGTCAGCAATTGCAAGCTATGATGCAAAAGTTAGCTGCTAAGCAACCGAGGCTATTCATTCGCTCTACGCCACTGCTCCTTCACGACAACGTGAAGTTGTCTGTACTACGTAAAGTTGTGTGTACGTACGTTGTGTAGTGTGTGGTTTAACGCTAAACCACACACTACACAACAGACGGCTACCAAATTAGAAGAACTTCAATTGAAATGTCTAAGACATACCATACTCCCCGGACCTTGCGCTAACAGATTACCATTTTTTTTATTGAAATTTTAAAAATTTCTTGCAAAGGAATAAATTCCTCCCCGATAGATACATATTATATTTTGCTATACATTATAAAACAGATGAATTTAAGGAAAGTCGTGGCGCAGGAGCACAAAGAATGACTGTAAATGCGACAGATTGTGGGTTCGATTCACTCGAGGAAATAAAATATAATATATTTTATATTTTCGCTCTGGTGTTGGTGGCTAAAAAAGCATTTGTTTTAGCTCTGAACGCGCTTATTTCAGGCACTAGCAGTTCCAATTAAAAAAAAAAATTTGGTGTTGGACACTTGACAGTTTATTTATCGATCGGCTATAAGTTATATAAGAACATGTTTATCGTTTACCTCGGTCACTTAGAATGTATCATGTCTTATACAACTCCTGGTTCTTTTACCATGAGTGAAGGGGGCTAAGTCCTATATGAATGCTAGTATTCATGTTAATATCGAATGATATTAACATCCACATGACATATCGGCATGGTAAAGCAATACGATATTTAAACCAAAATTTTCAACAATTTATATCAACTGTGACACTATGTACTCGTAAAGCATTATGTAGAAACATATAAAGACTTTTTACTCATGTTAAACCTTAAGTTAGTACTTGGACGTACTATAGTTACACCTATATATTTTTATAAGATGTCAACAGGTCAATCTACTACTACAACTTTACAATGTTTCTCGCTCAGAAGAGCTGATTTAACTCGGAAGGTAAAGAACGCTTAATTATAAACTTATGTTATGTGGGTTTCTAAGTATATTTAGGATAGGTATATATTTTTTAATAAATTTGTTGATTTCATTTTAATCTTGTTTAATAAGTAAACATTTTACCAATTGGCACTGAAAACGATAGCATGAGTAAAGTTTAAAAAAATAAGTATAGTTTTACATGATAAAATGCTATTTTTTATTAGGTGTTAGTAAAAAATTAACTTTATAAATTACCATATTATAAAGTTCCGACGGCAGTGTAAAACGTACAAGGAAGCGGGCGCTAGATGGTTTTGATTAATTTGATTTTTCGTTTTAGTCGTTAAAGGTTAGATATGAATTGTTTGAGGTAAAGTATGTTACATTATTTGTATTACATGTTATATTTGTATTAGCAGGGCTGCAAAATGCATAAATATAGATTTTAGGTCCACTTTTAAACATACCTAAACGAACAATAATTTAATATTTTGTAATGCGATTAATTTATTTACATTTTCATTAAAAAAAATTAAAATATTAAATGTAAGAAAGTAATTATGAGATTTTTTGTTAAAAAGTATAAAAATATATTTATGTGCCTCTTTGTTACAGCAATATTTGACCGTTTAAATCGCCAACACCTTTTTAAAATCTTTACAAGCGCTACAACAAAAGAAATTAAAATGTTGCGACATATCATTTCTATCTAAGCATGTCAAATTCATTAAGTAAACCAATAAACTAAAAAATTATTTTTGATAATGTGTGTATATTATGTTGTCAAATAATATAAATATTGAGAGTAGAGTACATGTAGAGTAGTTTTGATTTTACAAAGTTAAATTTATAACAGGGACCAACTAAAAAATAAGGAAAAACAATGGCGTTATTTTTGTTATTATATAAAAATTTAAAGACTGGAGCATTAATTATGGAACTCGATGTGACTAACTATATTGTAAAATATAAGGACATAACGCTTTAACAAAATTTATTTACTATGACGAGTATTTTTGTTGACATGTAAAAATCAATCTGGAACATCCGATGTCAAAATAAGTCTATACTATCAGGTACACTGTAACATATATACCTACATACACTGTGATATACTCTCTAAAGAGTTGCGGGCGATAAGTAGAGAGACCAGTCAATAATTAGAGAAGTCAAAGTGTTAGTTTTTAATAGTTTTAGTCGGCGTTGAGTTCCGCCACTCAACACATAATGCCTCCAGAATTCGGCGAAAGTGGGGAAACACTAGCGTTAAGACACACCATCAGGTCCCTCTGCCTACCAAAACCAGTTTTAGCAAGCTTTTCAAATTAAGCTTAATACATTTTTCAATTAAAATTTAATTAGTTTATTATTTAAATGATGTCAATTAATAAAATAACCTGATGAGTTGTTTCAACAACAGTTATATAATATTATTTTTAAGTATTTCAATCGATAATAAAGAAAATGTAGAGTGATTATATATTATTTAAAATATACAATATACATAAATACCTAACTAATATATGTTGCCTACACATTGGTTCCAAACTTCGTCCTTCGAAAACTTCCGAGGGAACTATTGACTCAAAGAAAACACATAAAAAAACATAAGTGTCGGGACACAGTGGCGTATCACGTAAATTAAACGTTTTTATCGCGCACACGGCTGCGGCTATTTTTACCGTTTTTACTATTTATATCGGTATAGTAGCACGCGCCCTACGCTTCACGCGCTTTTTATCCCAACATGAGGAAGTTTCGAAGACGTTCCTCTTACGACTCTATTATTAGCATTAGTTATTTGACAGATGTTAGATAAGAACCAGAAATAATATATTATATAAAATGTATTATGTATATGATATGCTTACTAAGTAAGTAAACAAGCCATATTAATATAAAAGGCTCCACATTTATAACAAAATTATTTTAATACAACTTCATATCAATGTTAATAATTTTTTTTTTTTCAAAAGTCTAAGTTTTACAGATATAAAACCATATATTTTGTGTATTCTTACATAATTATTAAAAACAACGAAGCTTCTTTCACAATGCACGGTAAAAAAGTTTGTTAGTTTTTTAAAGAAACGCTCCCACCTGCTGCTGTCGCGTGCCCATACGAGTTTTAGAAATTGTAACTTTACGGCAATAAAAATACAGCTTGTATTGGTTTCTTTTTAACGCACTATACATTTTTTTATTCTTAAAAAGTGTTCACTGCTTTGCTCCCTTAAAAACATTATCCTTGTGCATCAGGATGTTTAGGTTTGTTATCTCGCACACGCCGTCGCACCTTGCCTTGGTTTCGGGAGCCTGCCCTCAATGTTTTAAGTCTATCTATAAATTAGAGGGCGACAGGACCTTTGTCTTGCAAACATTCGCAGATAAAAGAGCAGGTGTAGCGAGATCTTATCTATTATCAATATAAGCTGTATCAGTATCGTTAATTATGGCGAAATATCCCAAGAACAACATTTCGGCATGATATGTTTGATAGAGATTACATCACTGTGATCCTGAAGTATATATTACAAATTTTAACATTTATTACTATTGATAAACTAACATTTTAGAGGAATAAAATATTTATTTAAAACACTATAAAAACACGTGTAAACAAAGTATAATATTTACTCGTAATTACCTACTGCTGATGTCAAAATAAAGAAAAAATCGACATTCGTATCAAGATAAAAGTGCCTTTGTTTCGTAAGGACCCAAACCTCCTCAGACCCCTTCGTCAAAGAACTCGCCAACTCTTTGAAGCTGTGAAACCACAATTAAGCCTTGCCGAGGAGAATTCAAGGACACGTCACTTTGCCAAAATAAAAGAACTCCTTGAAATTTGTCTAACACTTTTACTTTCTTTATTTACAGATGCTATTGTACAGATTTCGCAATACCTTTTGTCTAACCCGGGATGACTGTCCACTATAGAATGATGTGTACTTTCATAAAATAGTATATATTGCCTCTATTTTTATTTATTATAAAAATTGTATGTTCAGTTTACGATTCATATACAAGCACATTATTTATATAAAGATTTTAAATGTTAAAGAATGTTCTATGTTATATACACGTACATAACCTGTGTAATATACTCTTATTTATCTATACTGTGATGGTGAATAAAAACAATAATTGACAGTGCAGACGCTTGCTATAATTAGTTGTAACTTTGCAAACTGTCATAAAATTTTATAGCGAAAGTAAAGAAAGAACGTCCGTCATAAAGGATTACAGCGTACGTAAGCAATTTGTCCTATTGCGCTCCTTTTTAAAACAATACGTTTTATACAAATCTCCTAAATTAGAGCAACCCGCTTTTACGACACCTTTGTTCCGATTAGTCGGTTTTGTCGGTCTTGCGAATCGGTCAATAGTGCCGGTTGCCGGCAACCGTCTTAAAAGATATTCGCTATTATAGAACATTGCCCATTAGAGTTTATGAAAAACAGTTGTTACATCATTTATTCCGTATTTTTTTATTCTTATTACTCTAACATCATGATCATAATTAAATGCGTTTAATAAACAATTTTTATCAAAATTTGATTTCTTTTCAATATGTCGCTCCCTTCCGTGTGAACGACAGATGTACACTAGCGTTGCGGAAATTATAAAAATTGTGAATATTTCATTCACATAATTGCGCATTCGGCCGTTACGAATCAATCGCATACAATGGACTTGAGTTTTAGCCAGTTTTTTTTTCTATTTCATAGAGATTTTAATGTAAATTTTAGGTAAAACCAACCGTTTCATAAAATAAGGGTGAATTGAAGAGGGAGAAAAGGTAAAGTATTGCTGTATAACAATCTTATGATTGATTACAAACTTGTTTTTACCTTTATTTAACTAGAGTGACATTGACTCATTTTACCGATATAATTGTGTTTTTTAATAAATAATAAAAAACATAATTAATTCAGTCGTATTATGAATGTATTTCTTATAATAGGTTTTAATTGCAGATCACAATTCGTGGTAAACTTGTTATAATTTTATATCCATTATCCGTTGCTATTTACTAAAAAAATAAAAATTGCATAAGTTATAGTAATAACATTTTTATTCTTTTGTTGGCATACCGTTCCGGTACATCACGCAGGTGAGAGCCAAAGATAATCGAACAGGGATAAAGTATAAAATATCACCTCTAAAGGATTCGCATTGAATATTTATCCCCGGCGTAGCCCTGTCCGAGCGCCCTTTGTTCTCGACGACCGTTTAAACTTTTGATTCTGCAACGGCAACAGTCAACTGGACCCTAACAGTTGAACAAAAATATCCAACATTAATAAAGTCGTTCTTATAAATTTGAATCTTATTGTATTAAAGTTAAAATATAGTATTAAAGTTCCTTTTTGAAGGGACATACGACATTCGGTCAGTGACAGGTGGCTATTTCTATGTTTGCGTCATAGACTCTCCCCTTCCGGGTGTGATGAATAATTCCCTTTTTCTGTTGGAAAGAATTGTCCCTACGAACCAGCCCGGCGACTCGATACGCGCCGTCGGCCGCTTCGCATAAATGTGAATTATATCCTACACTATCCCACTTAGCGAACTCCTCTTTTTATTTCAACCCTAAAGCGGGATTTACGTTTTCTCTCAAGTGGACATTACGACCGCTTATGTATTCGCATATATTTGGTACATTAAGGGCAGAACGGTTAGGTGATCTGCAATAGTATCAATTTACTTGGGAACAAAATTGATTAACTACTTATTTTTGTTCGAGGCCAGTCGTGGCGCAGCGGCACAAAGTGTGACTGTAAACCGACTGGTTGTGGGTTCGATCCCCACTCGAGGAGATGAAATATTTACTTAAATTTATATTTCCATTTCTTCGCTCTGATGTTGAGGCTAAGCGCGGCGTTGAGTTCTGCCACTCAACACGCAATGCCTCCAGAATTCGGCAGAAAGTGGGGAACGGAGTGTCTAAAAACACTAGGCTCCCTCTGCCTACCCTGCTGTGTGCGGGATACAGCGTGAAGCTGATTTATTTTTTTATTTTACTTATTTTTGTATTGTGCGAAAGAGGTTTTAATTACAATATATAACTGAACGTAATTGTGAGTGTCAAGCAGAGTTGCATTGCAATAAAATAAAACGTTAATTTATATATATTTATTGTATTCAACATATAATATGTAGTGTGTCCGGCAAGCCGCGATTAAAAGACGCTGCTCGATCACTCCTTCTATCCAACCCCATTCATAATGTCTTTGAGACGTCTCGCTTTTGTGTCTTCAGCCGGTGGGCGAGCTGTCACCTTTTGTAACATGCGACCATCGTGCGACTCATCTCGTCCGCTGTCAAACGTCTTGCACAAATTCAAAAACAACATCAACTTATTTTTTTTTACTGTTCCTGTGCAAACGTCGGATACGTTAACGTTTGGACTCTTTGTCTGATGCAAACAAGAGATGTGTCCTGTCGCTTATCGACGTTTACAGATTATACGAACCTTAGAAAAATATTTGTATATCAATGGGTATATAATAAATTGTTAATTTTAACTTAGCCAATAATTTAGGCATTGGCATGACAATATTCAAAATTACATTTTTATACTTTATGCGCACCTAAAGTCCTCTTCTACGTATAGCAGACGTCGCTCAATGTTCATTCGACATTAGTATTAAATACCATTTTACAATAATTAATACAGGTTTATTCGGTTAATGAATATTTTATTACCATCTGTAGTTTCATATCAATTCACAACACTTCACCGAACATATTTTAGCCATGTAGGTAAAGCTGTGTACATTACAAAATACGTTTATTTTGTACAACTCTATATTCAAATTATATACATAGAAAAAGAATCAGTCAGAGATGGCCAAAAAGTAACTAAGATGAAGAGAAAAGAATAACTTCGATTTGAACCACTTATATATATGGTATCCTCATGAAACTTGCTAGTTATATGTAAGTTAGGTGACAATACAATATTAAGATATCAACGAGGTGGTGTGATAATGGAACCAAGATCAGCATGTAAACAATTACAGTTAAGGCTCATACAATTTAAAGTCCAGTCCACCGAGCTCCAAGTATCACTTTTTAGCTTTTTTTAAAACTCTGTAATATTTGTATATAAAAACATTCAGTATATAACGACATATCATATTAGTAGTATTTAACCATACCATACCATATTCATAATTGGTAACATTAATAAGTGTATTACTATAATTTATATTACCTACGAATTGGATTTAACTGTCAAAAGAAAAAGCAGTCATTACTATTTAAAAGCCTTTATATTTTCAGTAAACACTTTATTTCTCACTCATCCCTCAACCCATCTCCGCTTAGTTTTTTTCTTTCGGCTAGAGACTGCTAGTTATTACATTTATTATATAAATATATATCTACATAAACACACAACCGACGTATACAACACACACTTCTCAATTGCGCCTCTGTGGTATCTACAAATACATAATATATCATCTGTAAACTAGTTAATTTTTAATCTACAATCTTATTTGTCAGACTAAGGGTGAAAGGTTCTATGTGGCAAACAGACACCACATTTCACAATAGACCCTTAGCTTGACATAAATTCGCAATTTTTTAAAAAACACAATGTCTGCACTCGTGCCACCGCGGGCGACGCGCGACTCCATTGTGATGCATCGAAATGCATAATTTGTCGAGCACATGTCGATTTTTTACTAAAAAATGCCTAAAAATGACCTTCGGCTTTGTAGGATGCAGTGGATTTATTGAATATTTGTGACCCGTGGCCATTGAACATAAAAGATGTCCAGGTGGGACTTAAAAAGATACAAATTTAGTATAAAAGTTTTTTTTCCTTTTTTTGGGGTAATTTTTTATAATACATTTTCATATATAGGTAAAATTGTATACGTGAGTTTTACGCTGCTAGATCAAATGTTATAATAACACTGGCAATGGCAGTAACACTCTCGTAATCTCCTTTCAGAAATATTATTTTACAACTATTTTTTCCACTGGTCACCAATATACACCCTGCAGTGCTAAAGATTTGACCACACATAACACAAAGCTTGTCTATTCGAAAATAATAACAGATACAAGGAAAAATTATAAATATATTTTTCAAATGTTATATACAGAAATATGTATTGGTAATCAATATATCTTTTAATAAAATTATCATTTCTTAAAATAAATCTCTTTCCCTATTTAAATAAATATATTTTAATAATATATATTTTTTTAATATCCAAAGACAATTTTTTATAGAAGAGGAGATTTTATTTTGATTTCGTAAATTTACTATTAAAAAATAATTATATATTTATATTTATCAAGTATGCATGCAGCTTTTGATTCGGAAACATCGAATCCTTTCTTCGACGCTTTAAGATTGCGCGGGTGTGAATGAACGACCTTTGTACCCCTCGTCTGTCTTTGACAACTAAAAAACTATGGCGTAACTGCCTTTAGTACTACATTACCTTTTCAATAAAAAAATCTAACATGTAAAAAATCTACCTATAATATTTTTTTATAAGAGTACGAGTAAAGAATATTTTAAATTAATTTCAAATAGTTAAAGAAATCCTAAAATAATCTTCACGCTATATCCCGCACACAGCAGGGTAGGCAAAGGGAACCTAGTGTTAAGACACTCCGTTCCCCACTTTCTGCCGAATTTTGGAGGCATTGCGTGTTGAGTGGCAGAACTCAACACCGCACTTTTGCCTCGACACCAGAGCGAAGAAATGAAAATATAAGTTTAAGTAAATATTTCATCTCCTCGAGTGGGGATCGAACCCACAACCAGTCGGTTTTACAGTCACATATATAGTAATAATCTGACATCAAAATTTCAGCGATTGTTGTTGGCACTACCTCGTTTTGGTTATATTCGTATTACACATACAATTTCAATATAATCGTGCAATAAAAAGTAAAACCTACAGCAATGCATTCAAAAAGTTGATCGGATTACCGGGACGGGACAGCTGTGGGACAGCGCGCGGACGTTGCATTTTTTTACATATTGCAAAAATCTATCTCAAATTACTTTATTCAATGGGCTCTCCATACTTCCGATTTCTAAAGTCCAATTTCAATTCAACTAGGACGTATCTAATTCAAAGTTCATTAATCTTTCACTAGAAGGAAGATTAGCAACCGAATATACCCACTTGTGCATGGTCAGTTGCTGACAGGAAATTGATTGTATTTTTTTGTTGATGATTCCCACAAACGTATATTATGCTATGGCTCATTTCTCTTAATAAATTTTAAGAAAAATACAAAAAATATATTAAAAAGGGATTAAATATATATATATATATATATTTAATCACACTGTGTCTTCTTGGTAAAATAATTTTCATAAATTATCAAGTGTACCTATCTGTGCAATAGAAATTCAGTAGTAAAAATGGTTTCGATATCAATACATTTTGAACAAAAATATATTTAATGTGATTTGGATGAACCACAATACACATATTTTTATTATTATTACACTAAATGTTAATATGAACTGAAAAAGCTATTTTTTTTTTAAACAAAGACCTTTTATATATATATATATATATATATATATATATATATATATATATATATATATATATATATATATGTAGGCTCTATCCTTAGCATCATATGTTGTATCCCGCACTTAGAGCGGAGTAGGTAGGGAGAACATGGAAACATAGAGTAAAAACACGTTCCCTTTAAGTCCCACTTTCCACCAAACATTAGTCAGTAAATATATTCGAATATAATTAATTATTAATTTATATTAATTATTTATTTATATAATTGCTTTTCATTTAATATTTATAATAGAGTACAAATTGTATCAACTCGTTTGTTGATGTATGTATATAATTTGCAGCCTAAGGGTACGTACATCACATATTGTAATTGTTCACCTATTATGGATTGCATCTTTATTCTCTGGGTCAATATAATACCACGGAATATTATATTTCTCGTAAGAAAATATCCCATTTCCGCATCTTCCTACAACAATGCCTACGCTATCCAACTATTCAAATATCGCACAGTGTGGGTAAACCAGAAGGTTTTTTTTGTAGTACTAGCGAATTAATGGATAACCAAAAACCGCACCCAAAATAAAAAACATATTTATTAAATGTTAGTTTCACGTAATAACACGTTCCTAGTTCCCTTCATTGTTTCCAAGAGCCACAACGAAATATCCGGTTACCGCCGTTAAATATTTTGCCTGCGATGAAAGGGAAACTTCATAGTTTTTTCGCCAACATTTCGTTTTTGCTCTTCAAACGCGGAAGTTGAACACTTATGCAAAAGAAATTTGGAATTAAGAATCGATTTCGCTTTTAATTTCGGCAAACGGCTGCCCGCAAATAACATACAATTACAAATATTTCCATTCAAGGAATAACGAACGTCGGTTATAATTGAGGCTTTATTATATATAGCTCTACATCGCTCCCAATACTCATAATTTAGGGTTTTAATTGAAATATCTATGTAGCGTTGAATTGAAAGAATTTTTGCTGGGAACATTTATCAATTCACAAAGAGTGAGACCACTCTCAAAAGAAGCCTGCGCCGGACAGATTTAATTTGTTACGAAGGCCTTTATAATTGGAACATAAAGATTGTGAGTAATTAATTTTCGCAGCAAGTCAGAAGCAAAGAGACTATGCATTAGGAGCGGGCGGGCGCGGACGGGCGAGGACGGGCGAGGACGGGCGCGGACGGGCGCGGGCGGCCGAACCGAGTCTAATTAATATTAATGACCGCGGGAGGCGCCGGCACCGGCCACCTTACTGATCTTCCTTTATCCCGGCACCTTCGTCACGCCAATTTTAAAATATCGTTTACTACTGTGCATCTTCACACGTATATTTGCTTTTAAGATTAAAATACCTTTTTATTACTTTCGTTTTTATACAATACACATGAGAGGCAAACTTAAATTTCTTTCGGTACTTGATAATGTTGTTACGATACTTAATAAGTATGATGAAAGTACAAATAACTTTTCCAATTGTGACTATAGAAATCTCACTTACTTACATACCTACACATGTCTGTACATACTGTATTGTATACATGAACTAATTGGATATCATATACAATACATGATGTATTGTACCCATACGAAGTCTGGCAGACGATGGCAAACAACAAATATGACGTGTGGGTGTTGCGGAGGTACGGTGGCGGTGACCGATGGGACGGCGCTAAAAGCCGGACGGAAGCCGCGGACGCCCGGCTCCAGTTACACCGTGGGACCCGATGCAAACATCGTTCCAGCTCAGGGCTGAATAGTTTCAGCTTTATATATATACTATTTTATGTAATCGTATTTATTAATTAATTTTACATGTCGATTTCTATTCATATATATTTAAATATATTTACTACGAGGACATATCAAAGAAAAGTGAGTAATAGATATACCAATAATAAAGTGATCAATTATCTTGATGTCTTCCTAACTATAGTTCTTAAAATTCAAAATATCTGTCATCTAATTAAACAAAAAATAAAGTGAAATTGTATTTATTTGTAAAAAAAATACCGATAATGTATTAACGTAAAAAAAGTTAAAGATTAACAAATATATTCCTAATTGTTTAACTTGACAATGCTTTATATGGCGTTTTTATATATGTGTATAGTTGTTGTTTTTTTAAATATATTCAATTACTACATTCAATTTTTCCGTTATTGAGTCTTCCAGTTATTATACTAAAAAAAAATCAGCTTCATCAGCGCTGTATCCCGCACACAGCAGGGTAGGCAGAGGGAACCTAGTGCTAAGACACTCCGTTCCCCACTTTCTGCCAAATTCTGGAGGCATTGCGTGTTGAGTGGCAGAACTCAACGCCGCGCTTAACCTCGACACCAGAGCGAAGAAAATGGAAATATAAATTTAAGTAAATATTTCTCCTCGAGTGGGGATCGAACCCACAACCAGTCGGTATTACAGTCACACTTCGTGCCACTGCGCCACGACTGGCCTCGTTATTATACTATTGCAACAACATTTTTTTAATATATTCTATGTGTTATATTTGCTTATAATACATATAATGGTAAAATAATCTTCACCAAATCCAAGCAAAAATAAATAGCAGTGCTACCCCTAATGTTATTGCATAAGATGGGAGCTATGTATTTCGCGAGACCTTCCCGTGTCCATGTGCGACTCGTCTCATTTTCTTATGTTATCGTAAACATGAACCCTACACCACTTCAGATTTTTTGCATCCCATAGTAACTTGCCAGACAACATGGAAACTAGTAAGAACTCTTAAATTGGATAGAACTGCCGACCAAAATTTATAATAATATCCTTATATTTAAATTTTTATTACAATATAACAAAATATAATTATAATTGCATAGCGTTTGATGTAAATAAGTTAAGAAGTAGCTGGATTCAAATGTATTATTTTTAGTATGTAAGTTGCTGCAACAAAAAAAAATGTCGAATTTTAAAGTTCGTTTATCAAAGAATATTACAATTAAATCATCTTCACGCTGTATCCCGCACACAGCAGGGTAGGCAGAGGGAACCTAGTGTAAAGGCACACCATTCCCTACTTTCCGCCGAGTCCTGGAGGAAACTGGGGAACGTAATAATTAAGTTTTATAAACATATTCTTATTTTATCTTTTAAACTTTACATTATTTTAGTTTTTATAAACATTTATGTAAGAACAATGAATTTATTTAGATATAATACATTTCGCTTTCAACGAGAAGTTATTATGAAATAGACACTTGAAGCATGTAGCCATTTTGGCGGCTTCACTTGTATAAAGACCGTGGCAAATGTAGGTAAGAAGGTTATAATCGAGTCCAAAGTGGGTTAAGCAAAAAGCGGCATATGTTTTATTGTAAAAAATCCTTTGAAAGATGCACGTAATCTGCACGTGTACGCGCTCTCGAGCGCGGCCAAGCGAAAGTATTCGCGTGCGATCAATGTGTTTGTATACACTCATTATATATTCAACTTCTAAGCAATAATGTTATATATTTTTAATAGTTATTATTATACATGTTAAAATAATAAAATAAAATATTTCATTATATAATTTTTTAGCTTCACACTGTATCGTGCATGTAACAGGGTGGGCAGAGGGAATCCGTTAAGACTGCTCCGCTCACCACTTGCTGTCAAATTCTGGAGGCATTGCGTGTAGAGTGGCGGAACTCAACGCCGCACTTTGCCCCGACACCAAAGCGAGGAAATGAAAATATTAAATATATAATTTTTATTTTCGCGTGAGAATCGAACCCATAACCTGTCGTTCAAAGATACACGCGTGTTTTTTTGTTATATATACAATTTCAAGTATTCTGTTGTATAAAGATTGAGTCCATAAATTGCAATAAGGAATCATTTGAGAAATCTACGTTACTAGCATAAAGTTTATATTAATAAGTATTAAATACACATACATATGTATAAACCTAAATTGTATTGACTAAAAAGGTATTGTAGCATCCGTTTATGCATTCCACGTAATTTTACGTGGTTTCTCAGTGCAATGAAGCGGTGCACTTCTCCAATCCACTAGAGTGTGAAATCACCCGTTCGCGAGCTTTTGTAACAGCAGACCGACAAACGATGCTTTAAATCCTTAAGTCAAATAATATAACCTTCTATGGCTAATGTTGAAGTACATTTCTTTTTTTATTATGAACATTTTAAATTTGGCTATAAATGTCTATGTTTTATATGCAGTGCTTTCCACAACAATTAAAAAAAACAACAAACAACAAAAACAACTTGTGAGCGGTTATGTACAAAAGGCTAAAATATTAAAATTATAGTATGAATGTAAATAAATATATTGCATATCTACGAGATCTATAAGTTCTATTATATAAAACCAATAGATACTTGCTTTTTGCACAATTAAGCGACTTCTTATATATTTTATAACAATTTACATCTATTTTTAATACTTTTGCGTAATAAACCTTCATATAAGACATTAAAACAACAAATATATTCGGATATACATAATTTTAAATATCTTTAAAAAATGTATACCTACCCACCAAATAAAACACGTCACAGTACGCAGTATTGAAAACGCAAGTGTTGCAATAATAGTTTGTATCGCTTCCCGCATCGCATTCCGCCATTTTTTCTGGTCACGTTTTGTTTGCCCGTCCTTTTCCAGTTATAAATGATCGAATCTTTAATATCGATTTACATCACATGCATTAAACTCTCAAATATAGCACTGTTGTAATATCGTCTTTATGTGCTGTAGCGGAGGATCGTCCAAATAATCTTATCTGAGAGCAAAAAATGTTCTTTACCTGCATGCAAAGAAGCGATTTATATGTGCCTGTTCTATTTGATCTTGTCAAATAATTGATACAAGTAACTTCTTTCTCATTTTTGTATAAATAATAAAAACCTACTTTTCCAAACCTATTATATACACCGGCCAAATTTCTAAAGAACACCAACATATTTAAATTAAAGCTTCTTTTGGTATTCTTTACTGTAAAGTTTGATTTCGAGACAATTTTACTTTTGCTGCGTTATTTTTCTTCTCGGCTCATGAAAATAATCTAAATTCACAACTTAGTTATACACCTACTTGTCGAATAGTCAATAAAAATTGTAAATCCAAATTATTTTATGACTCGCAAAAACTATTTATCCTTTCATAGAAGCGACCGAAAGCCAAGTAATTAACCCGCTTTTTTGTGACTATCCCATATACATTTGATTTATTTTAGGACCCCTTCGAAATGAAAGAATTTGCGAAATATTGCTTTCCATTGGCGCAACGGCCACCGGCTCCCAAATTTTTGTAGATTGACAAAAAAATATTTTGGGATTTATGCTTATGGAAAATTAATTTAGTTTTCATTAATTATTATAGGAACACGTTCATATGTACGTTAGATATAATTATATATGTGCATTTAAAGTATTACTTATGGACAGCAGCCAATGTCTGACCAAGTTATTTATCATATTTTTAAAACTTAATATTGATGAATATTTTTTTTTATTATTTGTTAATATTAAGTTATTTTAGCCTCCTGATAAAAGATTTCTTCGATGTCATATTGTCATAGCAAAGTTTGACGATGTCTCTAAGCTGCCTTTTCAATTCCGGGAATAGTAAAAAGCGCAGGTACAGAATGAGAGTGAAAGGGTCCATGCAATTGGAGAACTAGCCCAGTTTTACTCACCACTGACCCCGCAGTTTTTGCCTCGAGATCAGATGGGCCATTGATTAAACGCACATTCTAAAGTGTAAAGTAGAAACACGTGGGAACTATCGTTTTTCAGATATATCGACGCTGTATTATTTGCATTTGCTAAGCCACAATACTGTTCTGATCCTAGATCGGCTTACACATTTTTTCTAAGAAACATCCCTACAATATAATCAATCTATCTGAAAATTACTTAAATAGATTTACCTCTCTTTATGTGTGATACAAATAATTTTGATATGCACACACTAATGTAGTAGATAACTTGAAAAAAGCAATTATTATTATTAATAGACACAATGGTTAATTATCAATGTATCTGAAAAAAATAAATTTGTACCATTTTAAATTATGTTGTGATCGATTAAAATCGGCTCTAAACATTTAATTCTAAATATAGTTTAAAATATTTTCAATCTCGACCTGATGCTACTAAAGTTTAATATGCAATTACATCACTTAGCATACACCAGTTGACACTAGAATGGACCAAAACTGGAAAATAAAATATTTTTGTTTTTTTTTCCTTTACGAATTATTCCGTATGGTTTGTTTTAATAGAGTGAGGAGGTAATGTATCCACGACCACCGTGCTTACTGTCAGATACTATCAAAATCTGGTAGCGGTGTTCCCAAACAGTATATTTTACCACAAACATATATTTCTTATTAATTAGGATGATTATAATTTCAATATTTTCCAATAAATTAATAGGAATTTAATTTCATGAACCCATTTCTCCTAATAGTGCTTTTGTAAGAACACTGAAATACTACATTAAAGCGCGTTCCCACGCATTCGCACAATAGCCCTTTATTGATATATCGGTCACTGGTGAAATTTGAATGTTTGACAGCAAAATTTATTTGCGCAATTTTTTTCACATGTTACACGTGTACACTTTCTTCTTGCATCGTGGGAATGCAGGTGAGGAAGGGTTCGAACTGCTACCTACGCAATCGTTTTTGCTGCTTCTAAATCATTGTGGTTGCACAAAACTCGGAATTATTAGCCCTTTGTTAAAATGTCAAGTGATGTTCATCTAATAGGTTATTTATGGAGCCGAAAAGGTACATGCGTTGACTTTTATATTTTACGAAGTAAGAGTGATCACTGGATTGTTTCGTTAAGATTTTATAAATAAAATATTGTCGGCTTTTTTGACTGGAATCAAATATACAAAAATCAACTAAATTAAAAATATAGATTGTAAATTAATTTATTGAATGGTGGTACCTACTTTTTCTTCAATAGCTATACGATACCAGTGAAACCCAAGAGCAAAGCCATTAAAGTATGTTATCGAACTAGAGTTTTATGTTGTATAATTGTTAGGTTTCTTTCACTTCTTAATTTCTATAGGAATATGTAATTATAAGTAAACAAAGTTATTCAGATTTTTTTTTAAAGATAATAAATATATAAATTCAACGAAATAATAGGCACAGATGCTGGATTTCTTTTTTTCTGAAATTTACACCCGTCTACGGCGAAACAAAAAGGAGGGTTATGATTTTGTCCAGTATATATGAATGTGGATATGGATGTTAATCAGTTCCCTCATAACTTCTAAATTAATTATTATAATTAGACAAATGAGGTGTCGTTAGATGCCTCTTAATTGTCCGCTGGTAATAGGCTGCATGACATCACGTTAACATTGGTGAAATGCTGTACATCATCTAGGGGACCTCAAGTAAAATAAATCTTTACGGTCTCGTGTATCAAATGAAAGAGCTTTCTTAGCATATTTCTACTATATAAATATTACAAAATTATATTCTCTCAAGTTAAATAAGTTAAATATAACAGAAGTTTAAAAGCTAAAACCCGAAAATTATTATGTAAAAACTATTAAAAAATTAACGACTTTTAAATAACCAACTTACACGTATAATATTTGAACGTATTTTCATACGTCTTACTGATAGAGATATATTTAAAGGATAGTCTTGGTCATATGCCACTTTATGTAGCAAAACAGATTCATTATAATAATAAAATGTATTTAAAGTTGCATATTGTATTTAATTATGTTGTATGCATTTTATTCAGAAAAAAATATTGACTGCCTATGCCTATATTTTTTTTATATTTTTAAAGTGTTATTCCACACTTAGAAAAGTAAATAAGCATCCTGTGGGTATTTGTTACGTCTAGTTCGTTAAAACAAAAACTTATAAAATATAATAGAAGAGTAACGGAAGGATACAAATATGTACTTTTAAAAATCGACAATTCAAATTAAAATTATTTTATTCAAAATAAGAAGTTACATGCTTCATTATTTTAACGTCAAATAATTTACCACCAGTTCACTAAAGTAAATGCCTCAGACCGAGAAGAAACGGCGCAAGGAACTCAATATTTTAATACGTACAAAATAAAAATTTCAAAGTGGTTAAGCATTGCGTCAATACACTCTAACATTATAAGTTGCGTATATAGAGATGTATGAGTTAACGAGTGACGCGATGACAAGGTTTATAACTATTAATGTAACACAAAGGTGTACGCGCCAGTAATCCTCGTGTAGCGGTTTTAGTCACGTCAGCTCGCCACGCGATTAGCTTTACGACCAACCAACAAATTGTCAATCTGAACCAACAAAAGTCAATTTTAAATGTCATTAGATTAACAGTCTAAGCCTCGCAATTCGTTGTGCAAAATTATTCTATAACCGTAATCCATAAGGTAAAAACACGTACCAAATGAAGATGAAATATGTGATTTATTAAATTATATTTTGTTCATCTCTACGAGTCTCCTGTATTAAGAGGAGTTGATTGAGAGAATTTGTAATTAAAACGCTAAGTACATTTTGCAATGTGCCTATGGTAATTATTAATTAGTATTACCTATAGAAATGGTGGTCAAATAAAGCGGCGCTCAACGCTGCTAAAACAGGGAAGTAATACAAATATACACTTGTTAATTATGACAAACATCTAAATGTTAGGACTACCTAACTATTTTTTTTAAAACGAATACTATCGTTTCGATATAAGTAGTGAGAATTACTCCTGAGTAGTTAGTACCTCATATATCTGTATACAAGCTTTCCCCTCATAACAGTTTATATAATACAAGCAACCCTTTCTCTCAAAAGTACCGCCTTTATTAGTCTCGCGGATGATGCATGGGATTTATTTATAGCATAACTCTTTCACACAAGCCAATGAAATCGTAGTATGGCAGGAGAGTAAAAAATGTATAGTGGTTCTTATAAAAAACGTAAAAAGGCAAAACACGCGGAGCGACGCGGCGCGCGCGCTGCTCTTATAGGGGTTTAATAATAACCCTTTCGTGCTGGAAGGGTTAACCGGCCAATCAGAATTGAGGCGGGGCTCTGGTACATTAAAAAAATATAAAAGATTAGTTTTGTTGCCTTATACTAATTATATAACTATTAGGTATATAGTTTATTTATTGTTAGGTCAAAGTCTTTAAATTGAGAGAAAGATTTATGAATTAAATTCGAATATAAAGATTCTGTTCTTTTCTATAAGTGATAAAAGATGTAAGTTACATATCAAAAACAGGAAATCGGTTAAAGCAAGCATCAGTATTAGCTGCCACTGCGTCAGATAAAATGCTCCCGCATATACGCGCTGGTTACAAATGAATTAAATGCGGTCACCCTCTCTCAGCAATTGAAGACAACTGGCACATACTTTTATGCGTACAGTCATAAAATAAATAATTTTTCTTATTTTGTGTATACATAAATAAATATATTTCTTTTTATTTTAAAAGACAGCCAGTATCTAATCTAATTTTGTTATATCAAAATAAACAATAAACGTCATCTACTTCTTTAGCAAATAAATTAATAACGTCAAAAACATACTGCCTTAAGGGTAATAAATATTTTTTTTATAGTAAGCCTACATACTTTTTAAAAAAACTACAATGCTTTTATAAAACAATACACTTTACATAAATATAATAATGTATATTTTGAATTTATTTCATTCAAAATTATCTTAGTAACGATTCTAGTTGAATTTTAAATTTAAATATAAATTTCGTGCACGACTATCAACAATTTATAGGCATGTATTTACAAATTATCACTTAGTTGGTCTTGTACATGTATTATTACCATAAATAAGATAGATCCTTGTTAATAACGCCTACGATCTAATTATATATTTATTGTAGTTTAGCGGCATACTCGGTTTTATCACCCTTATGTCGATAGCTTCTAGTATCAGTGGCATATTAAAATAAAATATTGTATTTTTGATATATCAATATCAAATGTTTCAACCCGATAAAATTAAACAATATCGGATACAAAAGTTACAACCAGATTTATTCACAAAGTTCATTATGGCCGTATTAAAATAGAGATTTGACCTATGTAAATAAAATAAATCCAAACATAGTTGTTTTTTAAGAGTACATATGTATTTACACTGTCCTCATATATTTTTATATAAATTATTACATTTTGAAACCACTCTCAATTTATTTTAACTGTGTGTGATGTGCATTAAATTATTGTAATTTTCTTATTTTAGCATTAGCGTTAAAACTTTTTTATGATTTTATTTTTATTATATATCGGTTTATTCACTAAAGTATTATTAACACGTTTCAAATGTATTTTTTGCGCGTATTTTTTGAAGTCGACTTTATTTGATATATTAAGAAAAGTATAATTAACACGTTTCAAATGCATACCTACTTTCACAAATTTCATAGAGCTCATTTCGCGTATTTTTTGAAGTCGACTTTATTTAATATATTAAGAAACTACGTACAATTTATACATTTTCTTCAAATAATTAAAACTTAGGTAGGTCTTCTCGATCTTCATCGAATAATTTCGATTAGGTACCTAATTGAAATTTGTAATTGAAAAATAATATATATATAGGTACCTAATATGAACTTGAATTTGTGCTACCTATTAATATGATATTGTGGTTCAATATGTGTAATTGTTATTCTTACTTCTCATATATATATTTTTTTAACTTCACGCTGTAAGCCCGCGTAAAACAGGGACGACACAGAGAATCTAGTGTTAGGACACTCCTTTCCCCATTATTTATAATTTTATTAGTTTTTAACTCATATGTATAAGTGCTTAACTTTACTACATAAGGGATCCACAAAGGGGCAAATAATAAACTTTTATTTTCCCTAAATATTTCAATTTTGTTCCGAGTTGACATAGAATGATATAACATGATAAACGCCTACGTTATATAAGTTATGTATGAACAACGTGTCGCTATGACAAAACAACAATAACACAGCTATGGGAATCATAAAATTGTCCCCTATCATCGAACTCGAATAACTTTGTGTAGTTTTTCTTTTTACTTATAATTCGTAATCGAGTCCATAATGAGGTGCCTTTTAAAATATCATAAAGAATGACAAAGTAGTGTAGCAAAAGCGTCAGTGTAACTTGGATATAGGGGCGTATTCACGGCGAAACCGGTATGGGGGTGATTGTTTCATGTCTAATTGGTAAAGTAGCACGGCCTAATAGCCGCCGGACACGACAACTACCTCCTCGCGATTAATGCTTCTATCATTTATATTCACTATAATCACAAAATATACGTTTGATCCTATATGTTGAATTGTTTTAATTTATTAGTAATATATTCTGATTCTATTTATTTGCTATAGTCATTTCTACGCTCTGGCACTAAAGCCTGATCTTGAGTTTCGCTACTTAACATACAATGCCTTGTAAAATTCGGCGAAAAGTGGGGAACGTTGTGTTTTAACAATAAAATCTGTACGCTCTTGTATGCGTGCAGCTAATTTTTATTTATTTTTTTGCTATAGCTACAAGAAGTATAGGCGGACGCATATATCATCTACACACGCACGACACCACGATGGTTCGAAACACTTGGGACAACAAGTTGTTTCGTGTACACCACTATCACTACCAGCAGTAATCCGGCGGAGGCCGCCGAGGCGCATTAGTCAAATTAACACGGTATAAAGTCCGCCGTGCCCCTGATTAGTTGCCTGAGGCCCGCGGGCGCGACTGCCTAATTGACCTAAAAGTGCTCAACACGAATCGTTCGAATACACTTTATAACACACGAGGGCTGCCACTGTATTTTTTTTTACTTTCCATAATGCCTTTTCAAAAGTCAGTGGAAACTTTGACTGTACCTAAATAATAAATACTGTATTTAATTATATTTTTAAATGTATAAATGGAATAAAAAACACCATAAAAAAATGTATTATATAATTAGATACAATTACTGAAAGATATCTTGTATTGTGAAATTGCTTGTTTAACTACAGTATTTGGTTTGTGAAAATTTTGTATGAGACAAATAATTAACTCGAGATTAATATTAAACACTCGGAAGAAATATGAAATCGACAAAATTCGTGAGGTTTATCTACATTAATATAAAAAATTTGAGGACACAGTATGTAAACTGTAAATGTAAAAAATTTCAAATAAAATTAGCCCTGCTTAATAGGCGGCATGGTTATGTGTCGGATTGATAGACCCGCGCCCACTAACCCTAATCAAATTAATGGCGACCGGACTCTGATTAACGCCGCGAGTCGTTCATTTCCATAGCGTCGCATCGCCGTCAAGAGGCGCGCCCGATTTATGTCCTAGAAGTCATTGGAGTCTTCATTTCATCACTAACGACTGTCGATTCTAATATGTCATTTGCCAATTACATTAATAAATGACTTTGGTCTTGGACAGTTATGTATTTTATATAAAATACATAAATATATAATATCGGTAAATAATTGTATAGAGGAAGAAGTAAACGCAAACTATAGCCATTAATAAGTTGTAATGAACGCATACAGCGTGGTTGGTCGTCAAGACTCCATATTAATACTATCAGCTCTCAGTTCTCGGCGAACTCCAACAACTTTGTTTGACGTAATTAAAATCCATCTCCCTCGAACGGCACGCAGGCATCCGACGTGTAATTTTCCTTTCAAAGAGAACTTCCGTTTTAGCTCCTCCCCACCCTAATGAAAGCTTACTTTTCTCAGCCTAAAAAGGCTTTTAAGCAACGCCAGCAAAATGACCGAAGTTTTATACTTTGATGACTTAGTACAAAATTTGCCGATTCCCGAAGAAATTTTAAACTTAGATTAAGATTTCGATGTTCCAAATTGCGAGATATTTTCGAGAGATTTCCAAGCGTCAACTACAAAGTATGAATATTAAGCAATCGAGTCTAATTACTTTTTAATTGCTTTCATATTTTCCAGAGCTTGTTGTTTCTACGGCTGTAGCATATTTTGTTTATGCCATGTTTTTGTTAAATAAACCGTCCTTCTATCGTACCACCGACATCGCAGAATATTAGAATTTATCGGATAAACAAGGAAAAGGAGTGTTCAACGGGTGGCAGTAGATCGCGCGACGTCGGTAACGGCCGCGCACTTATTAATTGCTCGCTCCCCTCATCGCTGGACCCGCAGTGAGGGCGCAAAAACGTCCTCCCGAGTCCTGTCAGTGAGGGAAAAAATCAGTGAGCGATCGTCCCCTCGCGGCCGAGTCCATCATATTGATTGAGGGTGGGGCTGCCATTGGTCAGCGTCCCCGCGCCCGTTCATTTATTATAGACAGTGATGCTGCCGCACTATGCGATGCCTGCGTACACACTCGCCGCATGGCTGAGAATCGTCGTCTGCTACACTTTCTTTACCATATATTTTAAGCAAATAAAAACGTGCATTCTTATAAATATATCTTAATTTTTTATAATGTTTTGATTAATATATATATATATAATTCAAAAAGTAATATTTATGAATTCATAATCTATATTTATAAAAAAAAAAACAAAAAGCATTGAAATGAAAAAAAGATAAAGAAGTTTTTTCTTTACTTAAATTGATCTTAAAAGAAAAGTTATGCATACTGTCAAAGGCCATTAAATCCCAATAGTATTATATCGATTTCCTTTATTGCCTGAAAGAACCGTCGTCGTAGTGATACATAACGAGACAGGTAAAATTTACAAAATGTTTTACATTTCTTTGAAAAACATGAAACGGTAGTATTAAAGCAGATTGCACACGGAATATGTTTTGATTAAAGTTGTTTAAAGTTGATTTAATTAAAGTTGTTTGATAATGAGGGTATCTTTAAGAACTTATTTAAGAAATTATATTTGTAGTGTTTTAAATAAAGTCTTGATTAAACATATTTTATATGATTTACTCACCAAATTATTTCATGTACCTACACTATTTAAGTAGTAATTAGAAGTATTTCCTCAGATGCTGTTTATATACGTCATAATATTTTACAAAATTCTATATAAAACAAACAAATATCCAAAAATCCAGTGTAGTGTCAGCACTATGCGTAAGAAAAATAAAACTGGAATGAAGGAAAAGTTTTATTCTTCTTAAAATATGTAGAGAAAGTGAAAAGTAAGTGGGATGTGGGGGCGGCGGTCAGCGGGATGATGGATCACCGCCGAGCCTGCCAGGACCTCTCCTTTCTTTTATTCCCAATTACACCTACAAACACACAACAACTTATTTAAGTTACGATGGATATAGATGCTTTATTGGCCAATACTCGATAAGGATATTTGAAGAAACGTTTTAGTTTATTTCCGAGACCTTTTGGGGTAATTGACTAATACAGGTTTAAAGTATTGCAGACATTATTACAATATATGTATATATTATTAAATATTTATTATTCGACTTAAATAGAATATTAAGTATTTAAATTTATAATTCAATCATATAATAATATAAACAAAAAATACACGCCAAACTTTGAGCGTCTAAATGTGGTACAAGTACTATTTGTTCAATAGCCATGCATCTCGAAATGGATAAAAGTGTGTGTCATACATGGGGATGCGGTAGCTCGTGTGGGCGCCCCCGCCCCGGCGTTGCCGGGCAACCGTTTGTTTTCGCGCACCGACACTGGGCGGGATAGAAGGGGTAGGCTCCATGATTGATCAGCCTATCCCGCCACCAAATGCCTACAGCCACACTCGCCTCTCGATAACGTTCATATTTTTAAAAATCATTCATTTTATTACTCACATACGAGCGTAGGTATAGCTATAAAATTATAGTATTTGCCGTTTAAATTATTAAACATGTATTGTATATTTTCTAGAGGCCAGTCGTGGCGCAGGGGTACAAGTATATGACTGTAAAATTGACTGGTTGTGGGTTCGATCTCCACAGAAAATTAAATATTTATTAAAATTTTCTATACATTATAAATTTTCTTTACATCTAATACATTTTCATTTCTTTGCTCTGGTTTTTGCTCGTTCTTGCGAGAAACCGCGGCGTTGAGTTCCGCCACTTAACACGCAATGCCTCCAGAATTCTCTGCCTAGCGTACTGTGTGCGGGATAAAGCGTGAAACTGTTTTTTTTTATATATTTTCTACTGTTTAATACATACATACATTACATAGTGTTAAAACATTTCGTTCTCTACTTTCCACACATCTAGAGATATTAGGTATTGAGTGAGTAAAAGCACAGTTTGTAGCGTGGCTCTACACGCTGTACTCCGTCAACCAGACACATGAAAACGATATTATTTTAATAACAAATATTTCCCCTAGTGGGAATTGAACCCTATTGCTTGTACTCTCTGGTATTTTCCAACTGCGTCACGATGGCGTTAGAGAGTATAGCAATATTTAAGTCATATATGAACATATATAGCACGTACTATACGTGCAATGAAAATATTTTTTATATATTAAAAAAAACGAAAAGAACGAGGTTCCTAAAAACTTATTCATTGTACGAACATTGAATATTCATAAAGTTAAATGTTTTAGGGCGCTACTTTATAATTTGCTACACTATAGAGACAAAGGAACTCAAAAAATTGGGACCTATATTTTATAGTTGATGTAATATTTTTGCAAATTCTCTCAAAGCGTGTCGACCGTTTTAGGAAAATGTTGCAATAAAGTTTAAAAAATTGTGCTCCTTTTCAAATGGCATTTGCTTTGTTTCTTTTGTTTACGCACAAAGAGTTTATGTCAATATTCAAATTCGCAGAAGTGGTATACAAAGATTTGCATAACCATTTGCAAACTAGAACGTTTTTAAAATGTTTCAACACAACGACATTTATGTTCAAAATATGTTGAGCTAGCTCTCAGCTTACTCTTGATTAACAAGAACTAGCGACTCGCTCGCGGCTGCGCCCACTTGTACCTACCTACGGAACAACAATTTATTTTCTCATCTGAATTACTCTCGTGACCTAATGACATAATTTGAACGACAATATCAATACATTGATAACTAACTATAGTTTCAGTCAATAGAATATGTAACTATTTTTTGGTAATATTGTCATATGCGTGGGGAACGGAGTGTCTTAACACTAGGTTCCCTCTGCCTACCCTGCTGTGTGCGGGATATAGCGTGAAGCTAATTTTATTTAATTTTTAATTTAATTGTCATATGCAATTCTTTATATCGACATAGCTTTTTTGTTTAGGAGTATGATCCATTCAAACACTGAATGTTAAGGTAAGATGGCGAAAACTGCATTTAAATCAATTAAGCCGTTTCTGAGATTAGCGTAAATTAACGTTCCTTCGTACGTTCGAAACGTGAACGTACAGAAAAATAAACAAACATAAAAAAAATGAAAAAAAATAATTGTTTTGGATTCTATTACATTATTAAACGGCCCTAATAAATTTTTTTCTCATATGTAAATCTCATCACATCTTCTATGTACAGACAACGATGGGCTACAGTTTTATCATATAACTATATAAATATAATTCATTATAAATGTAATTACATAAATTCATAAATTGACGCATATTAATCACATGCAAAATGATCTAAAAGCGAAACTGAGAATCTCACTTCCATAAAGTTACTTGAAAAATGTAATAAGCCAGCAATTTCCATGCATATCTTATCAAGACATTCCAGGGACGGACGCGTGCCGTCCCAAATTACTCCTATTATTTTATAATTCCTCGTACTTACTTTTTGAATATTAATGACATTCCAGAGCTTTTGTCCCATACGACTCTACGAAAGGAATTTCCGCCACTGTCACAAATTTTCCAAAAAGAAATTAGAAAAGATCCACGAAAACGATACTGGCGAATATTAAAATCATGTATTACGTTATTATTATATTTTGTATATGCCCATATAAATTGTTTAAATGGTATAGAGACCGTCGTGGTGGAGGGGCACAAGTGTGTGACTGTAAGTGCGTAGGTTGTGGGTTCGACTCCCGCTCAGGGGAATGAAATATTTATTATTTTCATTTCCTCGTGAACAGAATTGCCTTAAATGGAACGGAATGTCTTAACAGTAAGTTCTCAGGTTCCCTGTGCCTACCTTGCTACTTGCGGGATACAGCGTGAAGCGAAAAAAAGCATGGCATCGATAAATTATAATTTTTTTAATTTATTTTTTTACTGCAAATATATTTCTATATTTCTAAGAAATCAAAAGAATAAACAATTTCTATATTAATCCCTGTTGGTTATATTATGTTACAATCATTGCCTGTTTCAAAGCTATTGAGTTGTCCAATTAATCTATACATCTCTCACGTTTGAGAAGGTAAAAAAACTCAACCCTAACGGCTGCAATAAGGTGGATGGAGAATTTTGTTAACTTACAAAAAACGCAGCACACGCGCGTAAGAAATCCGATTAAAAAAGGGGTAAGGGCTCGTGACAAAAAAACGCTGCGGACTTTATAACCTTAAGGTTGAATTAGTTGATACTGATAGAGCTATTTGGTCGTGTTAAAGCTTGAAACGGTCGATTGTTTCGATATCTACTAATTGGATCATACGGTAATCGATAACTTGTCCGTTGCAATGTGTTTCAACATCTGCCCCTTCTAGTATAAGATATAGATATAATAATAGCGCCATTTTAAATACTTTAAGATTTTATTCACAAATCTATCTTGTCGCATTGGCACAGTTGTTTTAATGTACCTACATGCGGTATTTGCGGTATTAGCATCACAACAAAACATACATAGGTTTCATACATTTACGCAAAAAGCAATTTAATTGAATTCAATTTTACGTGTAAATAGTGAAAAATAAAAAACTTCGTGAAATTAATACGACTTTTATAAGATATTAGCCCGTATTTGTACAAATCGCTCTCAGCTCCGACTTCAATCGTGAGAGCGGTCTTGAGATGCCAATTTAATTTTCACTTTTTATAAATACGATTCTTTGTGTACACATAAGTATTAACATCTAATTAAGAAATGCTTCCAATTTACTTACATACATATATACAACATTCTTCATTCCTTCTAAATACAACAAAAAAAGATTTTATTTCTGAATTTAAATAAAAAGTATTACTTTTGACACTAAGACAACACGTTTTTCTATTTATATTTTGTATTTAATTTATGAATCCTTCTTTTTTATCACGTCATCTGTATAATACATTTTAAATTGTAGTCGTGTGGCGGTTAATCTAATTCAATATTTTTGTATACACGTCTAACAGGTGATGTCTTAAAAAAACTCCGTGTCCACAGAAAGCTGTTTGACTCAACTGTCACGGTTATCATATATTTTTTTCTTATAACAAAAACTTAATAATAAACAGAACGCTGCGGTCGTAAAAGGGTTGAGCAAAAAATAATAAAGTAATAAAAAAACACTTTTATATTTAACCAATAAAGAATTGAAAGTGTTTTATGGTCTACGAACATATCTATTAGAAAATACGTTTTAATTAGTTAGATATGATATTGAATATAGATTTTTTTATGATAGTACATATGAATTAGGTAATTATTTTTTTTATGTGATCTTTATTTGTTAAGTACCTTCGTCGTTAAAGCTTAACGCCAAAAAAATATTTAATATATTTGTTAAAATAAATATTAACATTCAAAAATACATGATAATACACTAATAATTAGAAAATATTTAATTATTTATCAATAAAAGAAAATATTATATAATTGAAAACAAATAATATAATATATAAATAAATTCTTTAAGAGTAATAATTAAGATATTGTCATATTTTTTTTTATTCATTGGCATAGACGCATAGGTGGGCTGCCTCGATGTTCATTTGTCAAATAAAAACTTGTACTGTCGGACAAGTGCTTCAATAAAAAAACTTACAATAGAAAGGGTTAGAGAATGGAGAAGGGTTCCAAAAGCATGATATCCGTATAAACATCGTGTAATTGCACATTACAGGTAAAGGGTTTATTTCATTATTGAAATACATTTATTACTTTTAATTAAAATAAGTTGAAAAAGGATAGATATATATTTAATAGGTAATAATACCAATAAATTAATATTATACATATATTTTGGGGCCAGTAATAATTAAGATATTGTCATATTTTTTTTTATTCATTGGCATAGACGCATAGGTGGGCTGCCTCGATGTTCATTTGTCAAATAAAAACTTGTACTGTCGGACAAGTGCTTCAATAAAAAAACTTACAATAGAAAGGGTTAGAGAATGGAGAAGGGTTCCAAAAGCATGATATCCGTATAAACATCGTGTAATTGCACATTACAGGTAAAGGGTTTATTTCATTATTGAAATACATTTATTACTTTTAATTAAAATAAGTTGAAAAAGGATAGATATATATTTAATAGGTAATAATACCAATAAATTAATATTATACATATATTTTGGGGCCAGTCGTGGCGCAGGGTTGTGTCCCTGCGTATATCACAAGCTTGTGCTTGTGATAGTAAAAACGACAAGTAGTGAATTCGATTCCCAGTCAAGGAAATAAAATATTCTTTGTTCTGGAGTCGAAGCAAAAGCGCGGCGTTAAATTCCTCTTCCGTGCATTCCACTCCCTGCCTACCTCGCTATAAGTGAGATACAGTGTGAAGCTCTTTTTAATATATACGTTGCTAATATTTTTTTAGTGCTCTTTAAAAATAATCAATTAGCATAATACGTTTAGAACAAAATGCTTGATGAACTCTCCGACGTAAGATTATAATTAACTGTTTAATACAGTTATATTTAAACGAACCCAGTTTGTTAAATGACGTCTAAATTGTAATACTTACTTAGAAAACTATTCCAGTATGGAAAAATCTATATCTTTTACATTATCTATTGCATTTAAAGAAATTGTGTAATTATCGAAACAATATTTTTTAGTATTTCATAAATATATCTACTTTTATAACAATAAAGATAACTGATAATTACCTTTAAGTTAGTTGATGATGTAAGAAAGTGTATTAAAAATTATAGAATAGTAAAAATGGTAGCAAAATTGCGTCTCATTAAGGAGTGGTGCCGCTACTGTTAACAGTATTACTATGTACTTTGAAAAATGTTATAAATAGGCTATCCAAAGTTTCACTTCTCTTTTATATAGATATAGCCCTGAGACCCTCGACTTCATTAATTCTATAAGTTTATAAGATGTCTTTACTGCTGTAGTATCCAACTGAAACGCTTGTACTCCGACATAATTTATTACAGGTAAAAAATAAAAAATAGAAAAAAAAACTCACGTACTAACAATCAATTCATTCCCTTTTATTGCGCCTGATTGTCAACCGATAAAGGGATGAATGCAGTAACTGTCCGCAGAACTAATTTATAAATAATTGAGATTTCATTTTTTGCAACATTTAGGGGAAATTCTATAACATCAAAAAAAGATAACATAAAAAATATATTTCCTTTTTGTAGCCATTAGGTATTAAATAAATAATTTGCATTTATTATAAGTTATTTATGTATGTAATAATTACATTAGAATTTATAACAAATTAATATTTCTTATGTAAAGACTTCATTATCTTTTAAATAATAAGATTGTTAGTTATGTGTTATTTAGGATTGTTAGTACTTAATTATCATTGAGATGTTATATAAACGATATATCAATACTTTATAAGGAATTTTAATTTATTTTCACATACACATATTATTATTATTAAATTTAGTAAACTTAAATTGATTAAAATAATAGTAACATAAAGAGATGGGATTATTTTTTTTTTGTATAATAACGGCAATCAATCGATTCATAGTAATGATTACTAGTTTCAAAAGCACCCTTTCTGACCCACTTTTTACCCATTTTTAACAATTTTTCTGTTCCCTCTTCAAAAGTTCCCTTTGAAAGCCCGGGCGTGAACGAGTTGATGATATTACATTTTTTAGCAAAAAAAGGAGAAATTTACGAACAATCTACTATTAACAACAAAACAGTGCCGTTGTGTTCATTGTGTTAGTTTTTTGCAAGATCGCGTGCGCTTGCGCGTCGGCGGGCGTCCTTCCAAACCCTTCCCAGAGCGCGGATTGAACTGGGAACCCTTCCCGCTCGGCCTATGTAGCGCAAGGGGAGGTAGAGTATATCTGCCACAATTCGCATGTGTGCCGCGCGACAGCTGCATCCAGTTTTTGTATATACGCTCTCATATTTTTTCACAATGCCCGAATGCAGCGCACCCTTGAAACAGTTTGCGTAATCGATGACAAAACTAAACATTCCGCCCGGTGATTTCCGTATTTTTGGAATACACTGTATGAAGAGCAATGGGTTCATTGAAGAATCAAAGTCTCTAACAATCAATAAAATGTATTTGCTTTAAGATTAATTTTATTTTATATCACAAAATAGAGAAATAGCTAAGCTATAATAACATCTCATTGATAAGTTAACTAGTTTTTGTTGGTAGTTTTTTATGTTTTCTTTATTGTTCCAATAAATTATGTGACTTAATTATTGAATAAAAAAAAATAAAAAGGCATTGTTTGTAAATTTTTTAGCTTCCATTTTATATAACTCCACACACATCCTAAGAAAAATAGCCTTATCGAAACGAAATAAATCAAACTGAATTCAGTTTAGTTCAATTGAATTTTAATATATGGAACAAAATATCTGGTATCACATTGACCCATCTGTTTCTCGGAAGAACATCCCTAATTGTAGTCATTTAATTTTCTGTCACCAGGTATAAGATGTCGATATGAAACTAATAATCAGGACAACGAAATGGGACAAATATATTGTATGTATATATTTATTATAAAACTTGCTGACTCTGTCTTCCTTAATAAATGCTGTAAGGAAAATACCACTGTTCTGTCTTTAATAATACTACTGTTATATACAATACTTTTTATAATATCTAGAAATGAAATTTGTTATTTTTTTTTGTGCATGCTTAGAAACAACCAATTCTTGTAAAAAATATTATACATTTTTTCATGATATATGACTACTATAGTAAGGTAATTTACAATTTACATCACTGAAATATTATTATTTATTATTGTTATCTCAATACTTAGCGAGATTGTTTTCCCTACATGGGTATGTAACTTACATGTAAAAGAAGACCAGACCCAAGTTATGATTGAATTAAAGCTTAGTACATGACCATCTTACACCTTTAAAGATTAAAATGATCAGTTGACGTTCGAGGTTCCTTTTCATTAAGCCGTTTAAAGAGAGTCACTTAATTTCTGTCTTCTAATTGAAATAAATAAGCGAAAGGTTCTCAAGTTAACGTACACTTAATTTTGATCTAAAGCAAAGCATATAAAACTTTATATGTAACAATTGTATTTACATTTTATTTATTCAACCCACGGATTCTATTACCAGGCACAATGGCCTCCCATTGATTTATGCAAAGCTAAGAGCTGCAATTGTCCACTTTTTGCCCACTGTCGGGGTGGACCGAGGGGTGGACGACGGACGTAGGGTAAAACTTGCATACATTGTTACTGGCCATTCTTTATTATTTTCTTTGGAGAATAAAATAAATTTATTTTCGCTTACGTGTTAAAAACGCTAGAAATAACTCCCAAACATGGCTTATAATTAACTAAATTTCTGAGAGTGACTTTTAAGTAAAATGTGTGTTTAAAACAAGAACCCATTTGCTATATTAAAATGTATGATTTTGCTGTTTAAACAAAACAGCAAATACATTTTTTTTAAATAATAAACAAAATAACTGAGGTATAAGCAAAGAAAAAAAGAAAGTAAAGTGATATTACTGCGTTATTTGGTTTTTTAATTATGTAACAAACATTATATTAATACCGAAAGTCATAGACGTAGCAAATATTAGTTGAAACTGAGGAGAAAAGGGGCAAGGAAAAGACCAAAGTATCGATTGAAAGATATAATTAAAGTTAGAGTTAGGTAACTACGCGTTTGTTGTCTCACATATGCGTGTGTGTAGTTTAACCCCACAAAACTTTCATCTCCAGAGACCCTCCATACGTCGGAGTGCGGGTGAACGGAGGGCCGTCCTCCCTTTGAAGGGAGTAAAAAGTTGTTGTGACTTGCTCACCTCTTTCACTGTCGCCCTACGCATACATACATACAAATACTGCTGGTGTGCGTTTTATTACGCTACATTAGGTTTAGTACATAAACTCCTCCACATTTTTATTATGTGAAGTTTATTTTGTTAATTTTTTTCGGATCTTATGAATAGTTCGCATTCATATTGATAAAACGTTAAATGGTCTATCTTCTTAATTAAATTATAAGTCTTGTTTTTACAATCACGTACATAGTTTTCTTTTTTTTTTTTTTGCGTAGTAGACAGAGTGTGAAAAACTGTTCTCGACTTTATATCGATATTGCAATATAAGGTATCGAAACTTATTCCACTGTGAGAAACAAAAATATATATAACGTACATATATAAAAAAAAAAAATGGCTACAATATATGTATATATATATTTATATAAACATATTCGTATGTACACATATACCCTCTACATAAAAATATCTCAAAAGAAACCAAAAAAATGTATAATCTATTTAAAAATATTTGTCATAAATGTTTTATATGAACTTAACTTATCGTTAGTCATCACAAGACACAAGTTGGTGTGCCGGCGCAGTACTTACTGGCACACACCTAGCAATAAAAAATCCCTTCCCGACGTAAAATCAAACGCGTGCTCATCCGACACGCAACAATTGAATTCAACTTGCGGGGACACGTTTTTTACTAAAAAAAGTGATTTTATTTTTTAAAAATACTCTTCCCTCGTTTTACTGTCGTTTAAAAAAGCCATAATACATCCCTGAACGGCGCACGCCGGCTGAAGATTTGACGCGCTCGCGCATGTGTTTATAATCGTCCCCCAGGAATTTACATTTTTTTTCGTAAAAATCATATCATACAGTACGCCGGTTAATGGCGATCGATATTTTGCCAAAAAAATATGTTGAATTGTTGCTCGCATCAAAAAGATTCTTCAAGAGACAAAAAAAAATAAGTAGGATGTACCGCACTTTTTCACTGACGTCAGGCCCAAATGGCTGGACATTATGGGCTCAGTATGTAAGTTCAACGGTTTTTGTGTGACCCTCATTTTACAACACAAGAAGGGACCGATCGTACCTCAACATCTTAGCGTGCATGGAATCTAATGTAAATTTAGTACAAAAATGGGAATTTAAATAAGTGTAGTCCCCCAACGATCTTTAACATAAAATAGCCGTTATAAACACCAATCCTTGCACAATACAAGTATTTATTTCAAGTTTGTCATCGAATTGGCATATCGTATATATAGGAGTATCAATTATCTGAATTATACTATTTTAAGTTGCTTTCGTTGAAACTATAGATAAGTACATATTAAATATATCTACACTACAGCGCAAGATTCTTTTCTCTATTATAACCGTTATATATTTTATAGTTAAACGTAGAAAACCGGGTGATATATATAACTAAGGGCTAGACTTTTATATTTTATATAATTAAACTCGCTGATATAAGTAACTAAAGACAATACAGTTTTTTATTTTACGAAATTTACATTAAATAATTATTTTAAGTAATTAAATTTAAAAATAAAAATCTGTTTATTTTATTTAACTTGAATCAGTGAAATCGAAGTAGTAGATTGTAATTTTGACATGTAGAAGTTTATATTGTTAATTTATCTAATAAATATCAAATAAACTTGTATTCACTTATTTAGCATAGGTTATGTAAAAAAATAATATGAAATATTTATCTATATAGATATTATGTTTAGAATTACACAGGAAATTAACATGTGGCGAGTTTTCCGCCGAGCAAAGCTCAAGATATCGGTATCGGCAATAAATAAAATTGGCAAATGGCAATGCGGCGCGAGCAATCAGCGGATAGAGCGGAACCGATAAAAAACTACAGAAGGAGCTCCCTAACTACTGAGGACAATAATCAATATTTTGTGAACAAGAAATATTAAATGTTTTGTTCCTTATTTCATATATACAACATTATATACAATCTTTGTCCAATCAAATCGTTTTTTCTTTAAATTACAATTTACTTTTACGATTTTAAATTACGATTGTAAATTGTAAACAATCGCCTACGTCACATAGGTACTTTCCAAATGAAGTACAACAGCATATATTTTTTAGAAGATTAGGTTAAGATTTATCTTACTTTATGTTTATTAGCAAAATATTAGATAAAAAAGTGTACGAGTGTGGCAAGTAGCCAGCTAGCCTCTTTCAATCCTTGACGCATAGAGAGAGGGTGATAGGGCAGCGTGGGTGGATCGGAATAGTTACAGACGGACAGTGGCCGCTGATTCGACGAACTATGAGGTAACGTGAATTGCAGAACTACAACACACAGCAAGCATAATTACTATATTTTCCAATTGCACATACATAGTCTTATAAACGTACTCAATATCTTATATTTTTATGTTTTTAAAATATATACGTAGGTATCTAAATACTAATAAAATTTCGTCTTTTCGTAATTCGACATCTGAAACCGCCATAAAAAACTTTAAGGTTGAACGTCTTCTTGAATATTATACATAAATTATTTCTTAATACAATATACCTAGTATAAAATTAAGCAACAAACATCATTATTTCTGTTTACTATAATTGTCAAACATTTAAGTACAAATATATATTTTTCTATAAATATAATTGTGTTCAATAGAATACAATTCTTCAGTGGTACCCACCAATATATGTACATACATAGTTGGAAGTATATGATCGTTGGCATGGCGAAGGTCTCACCCTAACCCTTTACCGCGAGGGTGTGGGTCCGACGGAGGCGGGCAGAGCGGAAGGGTTACCGCCCGCGGGGCGGCGCGGAAGCTCCGGCACCCCGCGCCCGACGCACTTTTACGACGAGGTTTTTTATCGTGCGTGCCGTCGTTTTTCCTTTTCTATTTTTTATGTTTATTTCCCGAGATCATAAATTACGTTTGAAAGAAGGGAACTCTCGGACGATCACGGCGACAAGAGTCAGGGTGAGGTCGAGTAAGATTTCTGCTTTCGATTTTGTTTTTTATGGTTTCATGTATGTTGACGTAGGGCTGCAGCGTTGCCATGACTACTGCATCGCATTAGACCAAAACGAAGGGAGTCCTCTACCATTCCACTACTAAACAGTAGCCTTATTATCGCTGTCTTATAAATAAACAAGTATATTTGTTGTTGTAACGCGATCTACAATAGCAAACACGCTTGTCTATATTCATCCGGGCTTTGTTTACGAACAAACTGACGAGATGGACGCTATTTCAGATATTTACTTATGCTCAGACGACTGTGTAATTTCTTACTAAAAGGTAAAGAACAAAATTATTTAATTTGAAATTTATATAAATACATACATATATACTGATATTGTTTAAACAAGAAATATTTTGTTAAAACTTTTGTAGTAGTATAACCGCAAAAGACCAACAAAACAGGCATTATATCCATTTAATTGGTTACCCTTGTCTGTTCTAAAAAATAAAGCATATTGCGTCCAGCGGCAGCGGGTTAACCACCCGCGAAAAAGAAATTTACTAATAAAGGACGGAATAGTTACACGCTGCATTTAAAATTAGAACCCTTTAGGGCGCCACGCCGACACACAAAGAGAGAATGGCGAATTGTCGGCAGGTAGCGAATATGCCAGAGTGAACCCAATAATTACTAAGGGGCCCAGTTTAATAAATGGGTTTTTTTCTAAATTATGAAGGGCCCATCGCGCCATACGGACATACCTGACGTGAACCCATTACCGTCTACAATAATGAGTTAAAACTATTGGTTATTCGCTTTGAAATATTACAAGGAAATAGAAAAGTATTTTATTTTATTTCTATAACATACCATCTACATAGGTAGACGGGTAAGTACTAGTATACTAGGTAGTGATATCTTTAGTTAGTCACGAAATTTATACAATAATTAACTTAGCATAACTGCAGAAATAGGTAGTTGGTCTAAATTGATTTTATATGAAAAATAAAATCCCTATTGTACTTTGCTACAGTTAAACAAAGTTAAGAACTAGAATTTGATTATTTTTATGCTTAAAAATGTCAACACGTGTATGGTGTGTATGTTTATTCTTTATAGTAACACAAGTATTTTCGTGTTTTTTATATGTAGTTGAAAGGGTGAGGATGTGATAACAAACACCCTTTGCCTAGAGGCAACGGAGTGGAGCATAATGTCTTCTAATTCCGATGTTTGCGCTGTTAAAATCGCATTTCCTTCGGGCGACATTTAGCGAAGTCATTGGAGCGCAAACAAGAGTATTCTCAATTCCAGGACAAAACTCGTAAACAATAGCTTCCGATGTGAATAAAAAAAATCTATACACGTCGCCTACGCACGAAGAGGAGGTAAACCTGCCCAAGTTATAGGATTTCGCGCTATAAGCGCGCGTGAACAATTTTACAAATTATTTTAAAATTTTACTTGGTTACAATTGTCACTTTAAAAGTGTAAAAAAATATATTAATATTAAAAAAGTCCTTCTTTCGCTTTCTGACCATTGCGCCACTACGACTGTATTACATACCTACTTAATTAGGTAAATGAAGTAAGTATAAAATTAAAGTTATTTTTTTTAAGTATATGTATATTTGTATATCATATCTATTATCATATCTTAAAAAATTATGAACATCTTATTTATTATATTTTATAAATAAAATATCAAATTAATAATTTGTTTTAGACCAAACGCGGAAGTCGACAGAAGGATCGAACGAGTGGTGTGCTACCTACTACTCTATAGTGACACATTCAACCGTAAAAATACTGTCGGTAATCCTTTACCGAAGCAAGCCTTTCACGAGCGATAGCCTAGAAATGTTTGTTAAATATTTTGGCGGATGACACATTGTAGTCGTTGGATAACAATGACTAAAGAGATACGAAACGCATTCAATGATGGTAGTAATTTTTTAAAATTTTAGGCTAAATATTTTTTTGGGAATTATATCGGTAGATGATTAAGTTTTCTCTTCAACTAATTGCAAATGTTCTTATTTTATACTAGCGACCCGTGGCTTCACCCGTTTAAACTACATTTGACATTGAAAAACATCCATACCTATATTTAAAATTTAAACCAATTCAATAAAACTTATTTACCTATAGCAATTAGGACGACTAATATTCTTTAAAATGGTAGATATAACTTTTTTATACATAAATCGATTACAATAACACAAACACAAAATTTAAAGGGAAGCTTGACAAAATACCATAATGAAAACAGCAATTTAATCGATTAATATGAACTCTATTCAAATCATAGACAAATAATTTTATTTTATTTATTTATATATTCCTTATTGCACAGATAAATAAAAATAGTAAAATGCAGTTGAAAAGATAAGTTTACAACGGCTAGTAATATAGTTTTATTCAAAATAAGAAGTTACATGCTTCATATTTTGAACGTCAAACAATTTACCAACAGTTCACTAAAATTAAAGCCTCAGACCTGAGAAGAACCGGCGCAAGAAACTCAGCGGGACATTTCAAATTAATTAAAATAGACTATTTACTTTGCTTTATCTATATTGTGAAAGTCGGGGCGCTGTGGCACAAAGTGTGACTGTACAAACGACTAGTTGTGGGTTCGATCCCCACTCGAGGAGACGAAATATTTATTTAAATTTATATCTCCATTTCTTCGCTCCGGTGTCGAGGCAAATCGCGGCGTTGAGTTTTGCTACCTCACCACGCAATTCCTCCTGAATTAGATTACGATAAATAAATGTAATGCAGAGTCGAACACCATCATCAGTTTCAGTCATTTAGATAAGAAAAATGTTAAGTATAAATATAGGCAATGTATTCCACACATACTAGGAAATATTGAATATTTTTATTTTCTCGCTCTGGTAACGAAGCAAAGTGCGGCATTGAGTTCCATCACTCAACACGCAATACTTCCAGAATTCGGCAAAATTCCAGGTTCCCACTGCCTATTCTGGTACGTGTGAGACACTGAGATACAGCTCAAAGCAAATAAAAAAATGTAACGTATAGGCAGCATACATATGTCAATCCATTATTTATATAGCATTGTTAACTCTTCTCTTAAATAGGTGGCCAAACAGAAGAATCTGGACACAAATGCTTATCATTAATAACCCTCGAGTAAACTACGAGAGTCATTTGAACTAACATCAGATCATTAATATTGAGTAATGTATGTATGTAGGCGGAGACGGCAAACATCGTATCATGAAAAGATACTTTTACCCTTTACAAAGGCTGTCTATTTGCCAAAATTTCTTTAAAGAAAAATAGATCATGATATAGACCGTGAATCCATTAGTAACTTTACTATTCTTACTAAAGATTTTACGCCTGTCTGGCCTTTGACCATGGTAGTACAACTATATCTAGGTATTGTACGCATATTGTCTATTTATAGAAAGTAATACAGTTGTTCGGCGTTCAGTTCCGCCACTCAACGCCTGGTGAATTCGGCGGAAATCGGGCAACTACGGTGTCTTAATGGGAGCGAAGTGTCTTGACACTAGATTCCGTCTGCCTTACGTGCTATATACGGAAGGAGAGAAGGATCACTCTATCAATGAAGCTAAAAACACATAGTTGTTACCGATTTTTAAGGAATGTACAGTAATATAGTATATTTTTATAATTTAAATGTGTTCATAAATAAGTAATTTTTTAAATAAATGTAAGTATAGTAGTAAATAGTAATGTATGAAATATGAATTCTTTTTCCGCTTTGAACATAATTTTAATTTAGTACAGCTTTTGTTTTTAGAATCTAGTCGGCTAGAGCTCAAACAGAAAAGTTGTGTTAGTTTAACTAAATTAGTTTATTAGTAACGTCTTATAAAATTTGTAAATAAATGATACCTACTACACATATGTTAGCTGCGTCGACTACTACAATAGAAATAGTGAAAATGTTCATAATTACAATTTTTAACTAGAAACAATAAAACATATTCATTGGTAATATTATTTCCATTAGTTTCGTTTTCGTTATTGCAACATTTATCGAGTTCGCATTTTTCCACAAAGAGCAGCAAGATTTACTGTTTGGTATTGGAATTCTTTCTTCTACGTAAATAATAACCTATCCTAACCTATCACAAACATTCTGGATGCCATGTAATAAGTATCTACATATACCACCATACCATGGTGGTATAAGGTGCAGTGTGCTATGGTGATACGGTTCGCTTTTTTGGCCTGACTGTCTTATGTTCAAATCCTAGTTTGAGGTGTTGTATATCAACATGGGATATTAGGAACGTATTAAGTTTATTTTAGCTTCGCGCTGTATCACGCACATAGCAGGATAGATAGAAGAAACCTGAGAACCTAGTGTAAAGACAGACCGTTCCCAATTAAAACACTTTGCACTATCCGCCAAATTATTGAAGCATTACGTATGGCAGAACTCAACGCTAGGTATTAAATTTTTCATTCTCCCGAGATGAAATCGAAGCCACAAACGTCGCGCTTACACAGGTACTAAGTATCTACTAATTGCAAATACCTCTTTAAATAGGAAAGAAAAGTTGAATAATGCCTTATATGTCGTATCAAAATACAGAATGTATGTATAGAAAATATGTAAAAATTTAAAAAATCTATGGACTGTCAAATTAAATTCTCTTATAAAAAGTTTTTGCGATATGCCAGAGGCGAGGTAAGAAGAGATGTTTTTTGCCATTCAACCATAGTATTATTTATTTACTTAGCGATATATTATCCTTTCACATGTCCATGCTGCAACACGGCGTACAAAGCGAGGCCCGACGGTCAACCCATTAGCTCGGACGCGCCGCGGGGGCTCATGATCACTTTGCTGATGTTAATTTATGTGCTTTGTTGCTTTGTGCATCAACAATAGACACATTTTATAGCATTCGGCTGCCGGACACCCAGATTAACATCTATCCTCGGTTTTGGCTTTCTCTCGTTTTGTGCAAGGCACAATGCAGTTGCACTGAACAGGGCACCTGGCATTAATGTATCTAATATGACGTCGATGGAAAAGAACGACATAAAAGAAGCATTATGTAGGTGTTCAAGATTTTTACGAAACACGTGCATGTATATGCAATATTCAAAAACTATTATAAACTTATACGGGAATAGTAGGAATTACCAGTACAAAACTGCCTTTACTTAAAATATTTAATATTAGAATAGCTGTGTCGGTACATCTTAAATAATATCATTATAAAATATAAATTAATTTAGAACGATAATTCAATCTATTTAACTACGACATTATTTATATAAAAAAGCACGTACATTACATACATGCTATATTCACTCATTTTCAATAAATAATTCATCGTCTTTAGATGCACGCAATTTCGTCCCCACAAGCTCACCGTGGACTCTTATCCGATACACACACGTATACACCGTGTGTCCCCAGTTAGAATGTATTTTGAAGCGCACTAAGTTGAAACCTTTTTGCGAGGGATTCAATATTTCAAAATATTGAATGGACTTCCCATCTTTTTCATACTCAAAGGTGCCAAAATCGTGTGGGTAGGGATCACCACGGTACTCTAAACCTTCAACTTGAAACAGACGTGGCGCCGAGGATATTTCTCTAGGAAGCAAATTTTCATACAATACAAATTTTCACAGCAGAAATAAAATTACAACGAATTAGTTATATCATTATGGCTTATTTTGCCTACCTAGTAGGTGATATGTGCGGTGCAATATGCTCCAAACTAATACCGCTCAAATTAACCGTCCCCAGTAGCCTTATCGTCGCCTCTCCTCTGGACCCTTTAAAAGCCCAGCATTCTCCGGGTAAAGTGCCTGGTCGAATGATGGCACTAGCACCAGGACATTCCTGACAAAATAGAGATGTGACTACGTGCACCATCCATGTTACTGGTGACTCATAGATGAAATGCTCGATTGTATCCCCCGTGTCAACGACGCGGGCACCGGCTGTTTCTAATGCGTAATCTGCCATCTACAATCAAGGTTTACTATGTCTAATATCTAAAATATTAGGTACTGTAAATATAAAAAATCAGCTTCACGCTGTATCCCGCACACAGCAGGGTAGGCAGAGGGAACCTAGTGTTAAGACACCCCGTTCCTCACTTTCTGCCGAATTCTGGGGGCATTACGTGTTGAGTGGCATTTAGTTTATTATTTATTTAATTTTAAAAAAATGGAATTCATCTCCTCGAGCGGGGATCGAACCCACAACCAGTCGGTTTTACAATCACACTTCGTGCCACTGCGCCACGACTGGCCTCAATAAATTAATAATGATTATCTTTTTGGTTGGCGAAAAGTTCATTACTTGAGGTTTAATTTTAAATTCTGAATAAAAATATAATTAACTTTTTAGAAAACATACAAAAGCTTAAACGTAGCGTAATTCTTTTCTTCATTTGTCAAAATGATAATAACAATGCCTCGCCATTATGAAATATTACCGATTTATCAAACAACCCATAACATATAGATATCTAGGTATTCTTTTAGTTTTTACTTATAAATAAATTAGTTACTATAAACAAACTTTTATACGCGCTTATATCATTCGTCATAATTTTAAAGATATTACGTATGACTACTAAAAGGTGGTATTACTTATCTCAAACTACCGTACTTGGCTTAATGCAAATATATGAATGTTATAAGAAATTATATTTCACAGTACATTGCTATAAACTTTTAATGTTTCCTTCGATTTCCCTGATATTCTATCATCAGACGCTGACTTAAACTTACTCATCTGTGTCAATTTGTACTTCCCATTGACCTATAATCCTGAAATTGGTACGTAAGCCTAGGGGTGTGCAAGTCCGACTCACATTTAACAGTTTTTATAAACTGTTAGAGCTTATATAAAAATTCTAAGTACATTCATATATTTAGCACATACATTTGACTTTTGACCAACAACAAGGAGATAGGTTAAAATTAGCACTTTCAGTCCGCTCTCGCCTTGAATATATAATATATATAACTTGATAACATTAAATACATTACCTGTCGATCATAATCACGGGTATCAAGTGAATGGATATTAATTCGACGAGCGGGCTCTAGGGCATCCTTGGCTCTCCCGGCAGCCGTCGCTACTGCGGGTAACGCTGACGACAAACGCTCCATCTCACCTTGAAGCTTTTCATGTTTACGATTTATCTAATAAGAAAATAGAATTACTCTAATAAGAGCATTTTTTTTATTTTTTATTCTATATTTTTTTATTTTAGGTAAAGATAGTGATGTTTTTTAATTTTTAAATAATTAAGGAGTATTGCTAATAATCAACCTCTGATAGACCACGTGTAAGTTGCATCACTACATGTTTCACGTCCGAAAAGTCTCCTTCTAATGAATCTTGCTGTCCCAACAAATATGAATACACTTGAAGCCCCACCAGTAAACACAGCGTGGTGTAAACAAATGGCCTAAACAAGTTACTGAGAAATCCATCGTGTTCGAGCTCGTAATCCATATATACGTTGATTTAGCGAATCAAATTTTCTTATTTATAAAAATGACAGTAATTAGAAGTAATTATTTATTACTGTCATTGTTTATCTTTGAACTCTTAATATATGAATAGTTTTTATGCTGATAGCAGCATAACAATTAATATAATTAGACAAATTATTTTAGTTAGATTCTCTATAATATAATTAATATTACCAAATTAACCGACAACTTGAAAATGATCAAAATGCGACTTCCACATTACTTATTTCATCCAAACCCTCGTCCTCATTCCCATACAAATCAACAATTCCATTAGTACTCTACAAAGAAATAAAACCCAAAAAACATGTGACCGACATTATTTATTATCAATATCAAAATTACAATTTAAAAAATCAAGGTTTCTGTTGCTTATTGTACTCGATCTGCGCCGCGGCGACGGACTTCATGGAGTCCTGCGCGTGGTGCACGTTGGCGCGCCACGCCAGCAGCACGTCGCGCAGCTGCTGCCACTGCGCGCGCCCGAACGTGCGGTGCATGGTGCTGGACACGCGCACCGCCCGCGACGCCTGCTCCATACGCGCGCGCACCAGCCGCGTCTTCAGTACTGGGGGATGAAATGTTCTTATTATGTGCATTTCAACTAACTTATGTAATGCCGCCGTACTAAGTACCCAGTCATATCGAGATCTGACCAATAAAATAGTCAGTCCTCAACATACGCAACAACTGCATGTACTAGAGTGAGGGTAAAAAATATAATATAATATGGCAGCTACAGACACAGACAGATATATAGATCAATCATCTAACTCTACGTCTACATGACTTCTGAAGTACAATAACGTATTTTTAAACATTTTTAAAGTGTTATTCCACACTTGGGAAAGAAAAATACTTATTTAGAAAATAAGTTATAACCGACTGGCCGGTTTCCAGGAGACGCGGGTTCGAGTCCGCCCGAGTTCAATTTTTTACACGTTTTCTAAATAAGTATGGAGAGTCAAGTTATACACCGAAAAAAAATTCTAAACGTAAAAATTTATATGTAATGTAACACAAACTAATACTTTTTAAATGTTGAAGTAATAAATAGCATCTACTCTTGCCAAATTATTATTCATAATAATATACCGAGGGTAGCGAAAATTTGTAAAAAATCACACAAAGGTACTAACAAAAATAATAAGTTGTAATAACTATAACAAAAACATATAAGGATTTCCAACGTTTGATAAGAATGTGTGGTTTAATATAGCAAAAGTGCTTGGATGATTTCTTAGAAACATAGGTTAAAGTTTTGCTACATACTCTTTTTATATACTTGAATATTTGAAAGCTACTTAAATAACCTTTTTGAAAATTTGAGGCCAGTCGTGGCGCAGTGGCACAAAGTGTGACTGTAAAACCGACTGGTTGTGGGTTTGATCCCCACTCGAGGAGATGAAATATTTACTTAAATTTATAATTCCATTTCTTCGCTCTGGCGTCGACGCAAAGCGCGGCGTTGAGTTCTGCTACTCAACACGCAATGCCTCCAAAAATTCGGCAGAAAGTGGGGAATAGAGTGTCTTGACACTAGGTTCCCTCTGCCTACCCTGCTGTGTGCGGGATACAGCGTGAAGCTAATTTATTTATTTATTTTTATTTACTTAAATAACTTAATTACCTTCTATGATGAATGCTTCTACATTCTTTTCTTCAATTTGCAGTTCGGAAACAATATCATCAAACGATATTTCAGGATTAGACTCTGCCATCTGCATGAAAGAGAGTATCCTCATCTTTTTTACATTTTGTTCATGATTTAGACCTGTAATTTAAGAAAACAGAAAAAAATTAAAATGTATAGACTGACTGTAATTAAGATAGTTATGGGTACAATTCTAAAGTGGATAATATAAAATACTTGTTCTTGCAACATGGTAAAGAACTGTGTTCAATATGACTATATAAGGAGGAAGGTACATTTACAAGTGTCTTAATACTAGGTTCACTCAGCTATACGCGTGATATAGTAAGAAGCCTTAAAAGAATTATTAAGATTAATATAACAATAATGTTCCATTTTTGGTGTTCTATGAGCAAAAAAGATTTGAGTGCATTAAACAATAATTGTAACATTAAAAACACACACATTCATTTCTTTGCTCTGCTGTCGTGGCAAAGCGCAGCCCACAGCTCTACCACTCAATGCTACGTCTTCAGAATTTGGCAGAAAAGGGGAATAGAGTGTCTCAACACTACGTTTTCTGTGGCTACTCTATTGTATTTATTTATGTTATAATAAAGTAAATACCTTGAGAATGAACAAATTCCTTGTGATTATTGTAAAATGCCTGATAACTTGATAATTTCTCTGATACAAATATAGTTAATAAATCATGAATAAGTTCTCCTTCTAAGAAACGGACAGGTTTGAGAGCTAAGAGTGGATCCAGTAAGAATGAATTAGGATCTGCTAATGCAGTCACTATGCATTTTATAGCATCTTCTCTTGCATATGAAGCATTTTCATCTGTGTATGTACCAAGCAATTCAATCATTACCTTAGATGCCAATTCACTGAAATGATAAATTTGTTTATTTATTAATTTACTAAAATTACTAAAAAATGTCTACACAATATTTTTATTATTTTTTTATTATGTGATAAAATCTAAAAACATACTATTGAGATAGCTTTGGTAATAACTAATCTGATAATATTAGATATAAATAACAACAAAATAATATTAATTTTTAATTCATATTAATGATTTCAATTTTTTTATCTTAAATATATGAAATAACCATACCTGTTTTGGTCTTTCAATACCGAGTGAAGCAATCTGTACAATTTCTGCATTTGTTCATTTGAGGGGGGGCAGCTAGCAAATTCACGTCTCAATTGGTCCACACTCTTAAATACTTCTCCAACTGAACCCACTCTAGCTGCTAGCTCTATTACATGATAGTACACATGATACCTCAGAGGTGAGTTAGCTTCCAAATTATTATAAAGTCGCCATAACCTAAAAACATAGAATTGTGTTTATTAAACTTTACTCATATATATAAAATACTTTTTTATTGAAATTACCAGCATGAATAAATATTATGACTTAAAATTAGAATACTAAATGAACATGGGTACACATGGAATATCATAGTGCAGTAACAGCATTTGACTGTTAAAACAATGGTTGTGGTATCAATGTTTACTTAGAGGAATTATTTTAATTTTCTCTCTGTAAATCTAAAGCATGTTGATGTGGCTAACCACTCAACATGCAATGTTTCAATTTGGCCAGAAAGCAGATAATACTGTCTTAACATGTTATCTCTATGTACCCTACTGCAATATGCAGGATTAAACATGAAGCTGAAAAGCAAAAATATAGCAGAAATAAATCTTACGATTGAAGTGACACCATGCCAAGTTTAGGTGCTGGTGCTTTACCTAATCTCTGGCTGAAAGCAAGAATTAAGTTTTCACCTCTCTCTAAAGGTATCTGTAAAATAAATTATTATTTATTCACTAAATTATTGCAATATTTTTATACAAATAGAATAAATAACTTAATATCATACATACAGAAACCATTATTGAGACAATACTGTTTAGAATGGCTTCAACATCTGCTTCATTGTTTTCTTTGAAGCAAACATCACATACTCCAATAATTTTATGTAAGTCATCCTCAATACCTTTTGGAGATTTCTCTTCTGATATTTCTGCACCCAGACTCTTGAAATATCTTCTTAATTCTTGAGCCTTAAATAAGCAAAAATATAGTCATGTGAAAAGATACAGGTACGTAAATAAATAGATTATTGTCTTCATTAGATCAAATAATTACTAATAACATAAAAATAATGATGATTAAGAAGCGTAATCTCTAAAATATTTGCTTCTGTCGTAAACAACAGGAATATTATAAAATACATGATACATGTATCTACAAACATAACCAATATTCAGGTTATGTTCACGTGAACTTACTTGATCCTCAAGTGATATATCCATAAATACAGCAGGACCCTGCATTCTTGTTTATTTATGTACACGATATATAAGAAAAACAAAATTACTTTAGTATTTGTACACAAAATGTGTCTCAAAAATACGTGTACCTCAGAGGTAAATTAGAAATGACAGATGACAACTCAAGAACTCAAGAGTCTGTTCTGTTTCTATTTTTATGGCTTTTAGGCGTGCGATTTGAGTATAGTTTATTTCGGCAAAGTTACATAGATTGGAGAAGAACTCAGGTAAGCCTTTCTCTCTGAGGGGGTAAATCATTGTCAGTCTGTGGTAAGAAGTAAAATCCAGACAGTGTCATAATCTAAAATACCCTAACGTATGGCGTCGTACCGTACCGTGTTACTATTTGTTAGTTTTCTTTAGCTTCAGGCCAGTGGCGTAGCTAGGGTATTTATTGCCCGGTGCAGCTTAGGACTTAATGCCCTTGATGATGCCCTTTGATCTGAAATTATTGTGACCATTTTGGTCACATTAATTTCAAATTTCAAAACACAATAGCAATATATAATAATATCATTTTTTTATTGCTTAAAAACTATAATAATTATATATAAGTTACTCGCGGGCACTCGCAGCTTCTCCTGCTTATTTGCAGCCTTAGGGATGAATTCTAAAAAACCCACGAAACACATGTTCAATAAAATATTTTTAACAGTCTGAATTTAAATTTTTATAAAAACGGTGGTGATTTAAAGATTTTTCCGTATAAACTTTCTACACCTTATTTGAATCTTTAAACACACCGTTTCTCACTTTCTACTAATTTTGGGGATATTAAGATTCGTAGAGTGGCATAGGCACAACTCATAATCAGAGCGAAAAACTGAAAATAGTAAATAATTCATTCCACAGCGCCACAACGGCCTCTTAGTAATTATAAATCTAAATAATTCAGATTTATAGAATAATTACGCCCTAAAATGAGGCTAGTCTTGGTGCAACTTGGTTATGGATCGAACCGCCATTCACTAAAATATTTATTTAAATTTATATTTCCTCTTTGGTGTAAAGGAATGCAATGGCAGAATTCGACGGAAAATGGGGAACGGAACTTAACACAAAGTTCACTCTGCCTACCCTGCTGTGTGCGTGAAGCTTTTTAATTGATGTTTTACTGATTAATACAATATGGAAATCTACAAATTAAGTAATTCAAAACTTACATTTATTTATGAAATTAAAAACAATAATTAGAAACATGGCAATGTATTTTTCTAAATGAGAGTATTACAATTTTATAACTAGTTAATAAATAGCGAATAATTATAGATAATTCATACTTTGTGGAATGGCATTTATAAGTTAAATAGATTTAGATTTTACTTCATTTTCATACGTGAAACGGCAATGTTAATCTTTAACTATTGCGTTCCAAAAGTTCGACATGAATCACATCGCAAACTGCAATTCAGAACCTTAACACACATTGTGTTTCTTGAAATACCAAATCAAATAAATCCTTTTTTGACGTAAGTATAATAGTGTTGTAAATTTCACGACAGCGCGTCCGCGCAATGGTTAAAACAAATTCTAGTTGGTGGTACATTTAATATTATAATTTAGAAATCTTTTTTTTAATAAAAATTTTGTTTGTAGAATAGTAAAAGGGAAGTATAGTGAACTGGTATTTTTTCATTTCTATATAGTATTATAATTAAGCCTATTAACCATCGATTATGTGCACTCGAAAAGTGTGTGTTCTACGGGGTAAATAAGACTTCTATCACATTTAAAATACGTTGCACGCATCTCTAAAAAAATTTAAAATTAAAATATTTCATTATAAATAATAATGTTAACTATATTTTCTTATAATTTGAATATCAAACAGAACTCCTTTGAATATAATATTATTATAATAATAATTTAATAATTATTATTATTAACTGGTAATTATTTCATTATCTGTGACGTTGATGATTTTGTCACTTATCTTGTCGTTGTCATATTACAATAACAAATACCTAACACGAGAACAACTATTGACTTTAAAGTTTAAAGCTTAATTCACTTTTCTACATATATATTTAAAATATCTCCGCTTTTTTTAGTAAAAGATAAACTTAGACATATGTAGAGATTTCAATATGTCTAGTTTTCACAAAAAATCTATTTCTCAATCAAGCATAAATGGAACAAAATTAAAAAATAACCTCGCATATGTTTCTTCCGGAATACCATCTTTAGATTACGTTATTGGTACGTTGTATTTTGTGTATATTATACAAGCCTTACAAACCTTATAAATAATTTCATTACATGTTATTTTCAGGTGGCGGCTTACCAACTGGAGGTATATTTTTAATAGGTTAGTATTTTTCTACTTATAAATAATACGCTTATAGATATATAATTATTTAAAAATAATAAACCAAAAAAATATATTTTAGAGGAAGATATTTTGGGCAGTTACAGCAGAATATTATTAAAATATTTTCTGGCTGAGGGCATTGTATGTAAACATGATTTATTTATATCTTCAGCTGAGGAAAAACCAGAGGAAATTGTAAGTTACACATATAACATAAACTAAATGTAGCTGTAATATATTATTTATTACGAAATTAAAGGTTCATTTGTTGTTTATAGACAAAAGAACTACCTCAGGCATGCACAGTTACAAATGATGAGAGAAAAATTAATGAAACAAATAGTGAGATGAAAATTGCATGGAGATATGAGGGTCTCAATCAAGTAGAATCATCATTTGGAAGCAATAGTAGTTTTGGTCATCATTTTGATCTTAGCAAACATATTGATATAGAGACCATAAATAGTACCAATATTACTTATTGCTACTTAGAGCAAAATGATGATAAAATTAAGGGTAAGTAGACAAGGAAACATATTTCTTGCAATATCAAAATATATATATATTTTATATTAGCTCTCTTCTTTTCGTATAAATTGAGACATCGCATATTTAATGACATAACTATCTTGCCAGAGGGAAATTAAATTATTTAATATCCACTTGTGGCAATGAACCCAAAGCCATTGCAACCCACTGCCTTGACAAGGCCTTGTGATATAGTCACAATGGCCTAGTCACATACTTTTTTTTTTAATTTTTATTTTATTAACATTCTGAACTAATAAAAAAAAATCATAAATTTATTTTATAGGATTTAAAAACACCTTATACAACAGCCTTCTCACAAAAATAAAAACAGTTATATCAAAGGACAAGTACAGTAGGACAAGTAAAGAGAAGAATATTTTACGAATAAGTATTCAATCGTTAGGTTCACCTGTTTGGATGGCATTAGATTGTGACAATGATGAAACAAATAGCAATTATGGTCAAGATTTGCTAAAATTTCTTTATTGCTTAAGAAAATTAGTTCAAGATAAAAATGTAGTCATATGTGTGACCATTCCTTCACATTTATTTGAAGTAAGAATTAAGTATAAACATATTATGCTTTTAAACTTAATGTTTCATGTTTTGAGTACTGTAGTTGTACAGCATCCAATGGTAAATGTGATGATTGTGGTTTTAATCCCCACTTGGTCAAATTGATTATTTCCAGTTCCTTGCTGTGGTAACAAGGAAGTGCAGTGTTGAGTCTTACTACTCAATATGCAGACTTGAATATTGGTCAGATAATGGGCAAGGGAGATTCTTAACAGCACTTAACGTCTTCTGCCTTTACTATATGCATAATACAGCATGAAGCATTTTTTTTTAAAAAATAACATAAATATTATTACTTTATTACAGGATGATCACATGATAAAAAGAATCCTGTACTCTGTAGATAATGCGGTTAAAATAGAATCCTTTGCCGGATCAAGTAAAGAAACAAATCCAGTATACAGTGATTACCATGGTCTCTTCCATATAACTAAGTTATCAGCAGTATATTCACTTGTACCATTCGTGCCTCCAAGTCTTGATCTTGCATTTAAATTAAGAAGAAAGAAGTTTTTAATTGAAAAATTACATTTGCCTCCAGGTTAGTTATTAAATTTGTTAATAATAATATACTATTAATACTGTTGTGAAGTAGTGGCTGCCTATAAACATTATGTGAGTCTCCACTTTGTCTTCTGACAGACAAAATGACTTTTGACACTACTATAATGTCTGGAAAATTGTGAAAAGTGGGGACAAGAGTATTTTAACACAAGTTAAAAGTTTCTTTCTAAAAAAACAGCTTCATTTTGTATCCTGCCTACACAGCAGGGTAGGCAGAGGGAACTTAGTGTTAAGACACTCTGTTCCCCACATTCCACCAAATTCTGGAGGCATTGCGTGTTGAGTGGTGGAACTCAACGCCTCCCTTTACCTCGCCACCAGAGCGAAGAAACAAAAATATAAATTTAAATAAATATTTAATTTTCTCGAGTGGGGATCGAATCCACAAACAGTGGCGTTTACAGCCACATTTTGTGTTCCTGCGCCACGTCTGGCCTAAAATATAACATTAAAATATAATAAAACAAAATTATTTTATTTTAGAGCTTCAAGAGTCCAGTGAACGTGAACAAGACGACATTACCGCTACACCAAAAACTTGCGGCGGTTTCAAGAAAAAAGACATAGATTTTTAATAATTACTGGTGTAAATATTGTGTATACGTCAGTGCTAGAATCATGTAAACTTTAAAATGAAATATATTTTATACCATATTAAATATTTGTTTTTTTAATTTAAATGGATAATATTAATACGCACAACTAAAATAGGCGTTAAAATAGCTCATGCATTAATTTAGACATAACTGGCTTAATTATTAGTCACCCCACCTGTTCAGCAGAGCGTATCTCCCTTAAACCGGCAAATGTATTCATGGCACTTTTATTCAAACGCTTATTACAACTCACACGCGCTTTGGCTATGACCATATTATTGTATCTCGTGACACAGTTGCATTGAGTAATTGTTTACTAATAAAAACGTATAAATAAAAAAAATAAATGATGAATATCGCTAGCGCCAAAGTTTTGTTTGGATGTTTCAATATTTTGTTCTTTGTAAGTAAAATTCGGTATACATAAAACAATTTTAATACATTCGAAATATTTGTCGATTTTAACGTTTTTTACATGAAAAGGGCTCCGGTTTCGTGAAAGTGGTGTGTGGATTTCTATTGCTGTCTGATTCCCGAAGAATTTTGCTTTCGCGTCTACTCGCGATGCCGGAGGGTGGTCTGGAGGAACCGCCTTTTTATTACGTCGCCCTTGCACTTCTGGCAGCCGGACTTATTATATGTAGTGTTGCTGCCTTCGGAGTGTGGGCTACGTACCTACCTGGCTACATTATTTTAACTCTAGTAAGTATACTTTTATGTTAAGGAGACCTGTCTTTTAAATTAAGGTTAGCATTATTTACATTTAATTTATACTTGTACATGAGTACGTCGCCAGTGTAATGCAGCTCGTTGATTGTTTGAATGGGGACGCGATGATTGTGGGTACGATACTCTTTCAAGGGACCGGGAAGCATCGCGTTGCGAAATATTTTACTCATTTTTATACATTACATTACTCTTCTAAGTCATATATGCCTATCCATCCTTCTGTGTCCGGGATACAGCGGTATACAGCGTGCAGAGGTATAAGCTGATTTCATTTGATTACTATTTTAGCTCTCTATCTTTGTCTACTCTTCTTAAAGCGAAACGCTTAAAAAATATTATATAAGTAACTATTTATGTTAAACAGTATTTCCTGGTAGTGTTGGGCTTACTTCTGTGTGAGTGCGCTGCCGGAGTAGTGGCAGCAATATGGCCGAGATGCTATGGCATCCAGAGCTCTAGGGGAGGAGCTGTGGGCGCTCTGCAAAGTTACTACGCTGTTCCAGATTATGAACATTTCACAGCTGCTGTGGACTTAGCACAGACTGAGGTACAAATGAAACATTAAATATTATTAAAATAATTTTCAATGTTAACTAGGTATATTTATTTTCCAAATCTTTGCTAAAAAGAAACACGTTAGAACTCTCTTTCTAATCTAGTCAGTCACATTGCGTGCTGGGCTATATCTTGTGCAATCCAACGCCATTTTTAAATAAACAAGAAATTTGTATCTTCATCAAAGTATTGTAAGTACTTGTCTTCTCAAGGAGGGCCGCTGCTATATTATTTTGAAGACACTTTTTAAAAATAAAATATTTTTTGGTATGGTATCGTGTGCATAATCATACTACTTTTCGCGGCATTGGATATTCCCATACAGTGATTTTATAATAGACATATAGACATAAAGACAACAGTAACGACTTGTTAAGAGTTGATGGTATGAAAAATAATTGAACACCTCGTTTATATAAAATAACCCAATAATTGTGGTGACGTAATGACTAGACGGTTGTGGGTTCGATTCCAGCTCGAAGGAATTCATTATGTTGATTTCCACGCTCTGGGGAAAGTTTAGGTTACCTCTACCTGCTATGCTGTTACATTCGGAATTGAAGCCTTATAGTTAGAGGAAAGTCGTGGCGCAGGAACATAGTGTGACTGCAAACGAGACCGGTTGCGGGTTCGATCCCCATTTAAAAAAAGTTAAATATTTATTTACATTTATATTTTCATTTCTTCACCGAGACAAAGCACGGCATTAAGTTCCATTTGTCAAGCAACGTTGTCAAACTCCAAAATTCGTCGGAAAGAGGAGAACGGAGTGTCTTAACACTAGGTTACCTCTGCCTACCCTGCTGTGTGTGGGATACAGCGTGAAATAATTTTATTTTTTTATTTATATAGTTAGAATGCTGTGGAATGACAAGCGCTCGCAACTACGACATGTCGCTATGGCAGCTACAACGTCTGGGCCCGCGTGGTATGTCCGTACCATTCAGCTGTTGCGTACAGACTGAGCACATGTCCTACCTCAACCCAGCTCCAGTCAACCAGTCCAGATGTCAGGAGATACAGCCTAATGCACAGTTTAGACATGTTCTGGTTAGTATTTTTTTAATCTAATCATCTTCGCTCTGGCACCAAGGCAAAAGCCCGGCGTTGAGTTCCGCTACTCAACACGCAATGCCTCGATAAAATTCGGAGGAAAGTGGGGAACGGAGTGTCTTATCACTCCCAAGTACACTTATCATACCCAAGTACAGAAACTCTAAAATTATGTGGTAGTAATATGATCATTATTTATATTTCAGGGATGTCAAACTAAGCTGGAAGATTGGTATCAACAGCAGTACTTTATATTTATGCTTGCATTGTTCGTCGTAGCGGTTTTCAAATTGGCTATTTTATTAAGCACTGTCTTCTCGTGTATTAGATTAAGAAAAAGCAGGCAAGACAAAAATTTCTTTATGATCAAAGCTATGGAAAATAAGCATGGAAACGTTTACGAACGTAACTTGGGCTTGCACGATGAACCAATAACTGCTAAATATATTCAGCCAAATAATTTCTACAGCCCTAGAGTACGCAACCCTAGGATATTTAAGAAACCAAACGAGATGGTATGAGAAATAGCAGCGGAGATAAATGCTTTAGAAAACAAGTTAGAAAAGTTTTCAGATTTTTTGAATAAACACCAAGCTGACTCTATTATGTGGTGATTTGTTTATAAAACTGGACTTGAAACTGCCGATAGTAGCCTTTTTCAATATTATGTTTCATTTTAATTACCTGTGCCATAATTTTATATAATGGTTACAAACTAAAAATTTGTAACGTTTTCGTTCTAAAGTATTTTTCTCCCACATATGACATGTTTATTATAAATATAAGGAAATTGTTAAGTACTCAAAATAAGACTGTAACTAAATTTAGTTTATACTTTGTAAGTGTTGAAAATAAAAAGCATTTTTTTTTTCAATATGTAATAGTATTTTTAAAAGAACATTCAAAAATTGGTCCTAAATTTAAAAACATTGTTAACAATGGCTCTGGAATGTTTCAGTTATTTAAAAGTGGCTTACTGTAACAGAGAGCTGGCGTCAAATATGAATTAATAATCAGTTTTTTTGAAGAAAAATTAATCATAATATATAAACATATGATTTCCTTAAGCTATGCTTTATCAATCTGGATATAATTTTAATGTAATTTACACTGTAAAGGATAAATACATACAGTATACAATAAGTTAGAATTTTTAAACCTATTGACAAAAATAAATGTGAAAATAAAACCAACGTCCAGAATATTCCAGAATCCCACAAACCTCTACACGATACATGAGATCCTTAACAATAACAATATTCTATTTATAATTGATTCTATGTAAAACTACAGACCATTGAGACCGACATCACAGTATACTCTACTAATTACATCTTAGGTACAGGAATGATCTTAAATAAACTTAATATATAAAAATTTACATTTCAACTACAAATAAAAATATCGGGCCCTTTGCAGGCGGAAATATTTTGCTCACTGATAATCATTTATTACCTTAGTTGATATGAGTCATCCATAAATTACCAAATTCCATTCTGCTTATCCCCTCCCCTGTCCTTGTAACAGCGATTCATATTCGTGGGACTCCCACTACCTAATGTGGCGTCATTTATTTTGAATTATACATTGTAAAATTATTAAGTTAAAACAGTTCCAAAACAAAATAATATTTTACAAATTTGAATTTGAAATAATTGTTACGAAATTTAGGAGCCCCTCAGCTTGTCACACAATGTCACATTCCGTTGACCTCCTCCAACCGCCGTATCATGTGACATAATTTATGGATGGCTTTACTATGGCAATAAGAAAAGATATATGAAATGATAAGATTTTATAAGAAATCTGCTTTGGTATTGGGAACATAGCCAAGAAGAAAATAATAACAATAAATAGTTTGAAGCGTAATAAAGATCATCAGCGAGATAAAGTGGAGTTTGAAGTACATAAAGTACTAATGTGACAAGGTAAAGTACATCTATTATAATTCAGACACTATAAATGTATTGCCCCAATTTATTACGTCATTTCGATAAATAAATTTGTAAGCGTGTAAATAAAATCGCTGTTAATGTCTTTTGTGCTATTTTCTTATATTTCTATTTGTAATAAATATACATAGTATATAAAAGCTACTTCGCAAAAAAAAAAGTAATGTCTCACGAAGATAAAAAATTAAGTAACGTGAGATTATTCGGCATTATCTCGCATAATTTTAATAGTCCATAAACAACCCTATAGTACAATAATCTTTATACAAACGAACTATTCACGAACAATCGTAAAAACTATATACTCTACGAAATGGAATTCTTTAAGAATAAATATTGATTTGTTCATATAAAACAATGCATCGGGCAAATTTCTAAACGCATCGGAAGATATGCGACGTCGCACTGTTGGAAAACTTTGGTCAATTTATTTCGGGTATTTGACATATAAATTCATATTTTATCTTTACAAACAATAAGACACATCATTAGCATATATCTCATGTAACTGAATTTTAAACACTTTAAATAACTGTTATACAGACCTAAAGTTACTGTAACTTTCGTACCGCTATTTCATAGCGTCCGACATTGGTTTAACGCAAAAACGTAATTTCAAATAAACATTATCATACAATAATTGTTTGTATGTTAATATAATGTATTTTATATTTGGAATAAGCTTAGTGCTTAAGTTCACGTGCCAATCAGTGGCAATTGTCAAACACCCTAATATATAAAAAACTTACGATAACATTATATACGATAACATTTCGTCAACTCCAAATAACGCTAATATTAAAGATGAAAGATCCGGATCCGGGTGCCGTATTATTACGATAAAATTATATAAATAGAATTTCGCTACGAGTTTTGGCACCCGAGACGAAATGTGTAGAGTACTAATGAGACGATATCTATAGAATATCGTGGAAGAAGTCAGAGATCACGTGCCAGATCCCCTTTCAGATGAAAGGTCTTAGTCTTGGAAGACTACCGATGGCAACAGTACTACAGCAGGCAGGCAGGATGGTACGTACACTACCGGGTTACAAAATATTATTATTCAAAGAGTTCAATAATTTGTAGCCATCATATTGCTGATACGGCGTCGTTAGAAGGCATATTTTATAAAAAAATCAAATTAAATTCCACAATCGTGCCAAATCTATGTAAGAAGTTGTCGTCCTACAAGAAGTACATTTAAATAATGTAAGAGACCCCCAGCACAAAGATCTTAGTATAGAAAGTGACTATCGGGTGAAATCATTTACAGAACATCATTAAGGAACGAGTTGGTAAAGAGTTAAATAATTCCCACGCCATCGTATTGTATAAAAAGTCTAAGTTAAAGTCCGCAGTGGAGCCAAATGAATGGAGGAGTTTGACATCTTGAGGCATGAGGTTGTTTGGCAGAAAGTGTTAGCGTGGCAGCTGCACGCCGAGACCACGAAATAATATATGAGATCCCTAGTCTACCTAAGGCCTTACCTTAGTCCAGGAAGACAATCAAGTTAACTTTTCACCTTTAAGGAACTAGTTGTCCAAACAGTTTATTAGTTACTGCGCCCTCACGTTGCCAGCATTATTGAAACATCATTTTGCGGCATGAGGTTGGAAGAAATGAAGAGATCTCAAGCCTAAAGTCTTTAGTATAGGAAGACGACCAGAGTAAACATCATCTATAGAATATCATTGAGGAACGAATTGTCCAAAGAGTTTAATAATTCTTGCGCCGTCATATTTCCGGCGTCACTAGAGGGCATGTTGTCTAGGAAGTCCAAGTTAAAGTCCGCAGTGGGGCCAAACGAGTGAAGGAAGTTGCCATTTTGTGGCATTAGGTTATTTTGTAGAGAGTGTGAGGTGGGTGGCTGCATTCCAAGACCGTGTGAGAGCCCGCCTTGTTGCATACTCATACTTTGTGACTGCGACATATGGATGTTTGGCATCTGGAAATACAAACGAATAATTTGTTAAATTCCAATTAAAATTATAAATATTTTTTTTGCAATCGTTATACCTATATGTTTTAGGTATTCTATACATTGTCAAGTCAATTATATAGGATGACAAAATATAGAGATTGCAGGTAACTACAAACAATTAAATTAAACAATTAAATACAAACTGAAAAACATAAATAAAATTTATGAATAGTTACATAAAACAATATATACAAATATCTAAACCATACAAAATATGAATAAACATAAAAATATATACAAATTATCTCATATAATTATAAAGACAACACAACAGACTAATAAACATTACAAAATATAAAATTTAATATAAGTACCTGTCCTTGCACGCTCATCATTTGATTTTGTTGCATAATTAGATGTGACATTGACGGCTGCTGATTCGACGCCCTGCAAATAAATATTTTTTTTAACTATACGCTGTATGCCATTTATAGCAGGGAGGACATAAAAAAACTTTTTTCAGCTTCGCGCTCTCGCGTATAGGAGGATAGGCAGAGGACACATAGTGTTAAGACACTCCGTTCCCCAATTTTACAAGTTGACTGGAGAAACTCAACACAGAGACTTCGTTTGACTAAGTTTCGAGATACCGAGAGTATAAGTTAAACCCTTAACCGTGACGTCTACAGTCAGACGCTGTGCCACTGCGCGACTAAGGACCAAGTAAATAAATATTATAATATGAATTAACAGCCAAGGTGAATGCTTGAGGTTAAATAAAACGGATCTAGTTGTACTAAGTGCATTGTTTGCAATGGCTTAGTAGACTTTGTTAAAAAATAATCATGCTTTTTTTTCTTTCCCACTTTCATGCGTCGCTCTATATTAGGGTAGGCAACAATAAACTAGTATTAAGACACTCCTTTCTTCTCTTTCCGGTGAAGTTCAAGACATAGCGTATTGTGTAGCTTTGTTTTTCCAGAGCTATGATTTTTTTTTTCTTTTTTTTTAGTTCCACACTATATCACGCATATAGTAATGTAGGCAAAAGGAAAGTAGTGTTAAAACACTCCATTCCACATTTTCCGCCAAATTTTTGAAGCATTGCGTGTGAAGTGGCGAAACTAAACACAGTGCCTTAGAAGATTAGAATATATAGTCATTCCCCGAATAGAAATCGAGCCCGAAACCGCCGTGTTTACAAGTGAAATAATAATAATTTAGATATCACTCGCGTTGTAATCGAACTCACTTTTACAGTCATACGCTGTCCCGCTGCGCCACAATCATATGAATTGAGACAAGGTGAACGTTAAAGATTGAAAGGAGGGAATTTAGTTAAATTAACTATGAGTTCTATTAAATTGTTAGCTATGGCTGTTATAATTTTCTATAATTGTTGTTTTGCATCATATTAAAAGTTAAGGCTTGAGTGCGACTGTAAACGCCAAACTGGTTGTGGGTTTGATCCCCACTCGCGAAAATGAAATAAAATAAAATAATTTTATTTACTCAACACGCAATGTCTCGAGTGGAGAGCGGAGTGTCTTAACTTTCCCTCCGCATACCTTGCTGTGGGCGGTATAAAGCGTGAAGCTTATTTTAATGAAATATTTTGTTTGCTACAATATTGATAATATAAAAATGAAGATTTTGTTGAAACACGAATAATTAGTGTGCTTAATATTAAAATCAAAAACATTTTAATAGTCACTTCTCCATATGAATATGAATGTTAGGTTTAATCAAGAATTAATGTAAATTATTTGATGAATTTATAAACCAATATAGCAATATTACCGTTGTTGCTGATGCTGCATAAGCTGTTGTTGTTGTTGCTGTAACCGCGCTTGCTGCATCTGCAGCTGCTGTTGCTGTTGCTGCTGCGCCATACTACCACCAACGTTGACGCCACTGACGTTACCCATACCGCCCATATTCCCCATATTAAATCCTTGAAATAAAAGCAAAAACATAGAATTAAATGTAAAAGTACGTAATTTGAAAAACTGAAGATAATTTCTTAAATCGAGTAGAAGAATATACCTAATCCAATAAAATTATTTCGTAATAAGATATAATATCCTCACACTTTTTGCCGCCTTGAAAAATTATAAAATGATTTCAGCCTAGAGTGGAAATGCGACGATTGTGGATTCGAGGAAATGAATTATTTTATATTTCAATCTGCTTACAAGACTAAAAGCGGCGTTGAGATCTGGAACTCAACACGTATTGACTTGAAAATATAGGCGGTGCGTGGGGAACAGAGTGTATTGACATTAGGTTCCCTCTTTCTACCCTGATATATGCGGAATTCAACCTGGAGCTACAAAAAAGCACATTAAACGTTGAAATGAAACTAACCTTGATGATGATGATTGAACTGCGGCCTGGCGGCCTGTTGCGGCAGCATGACGTGCCGCCAGTCCGCCGGGTACTGCCGGGAGTGCGGGGGGAAGGCGCGCGGGGGCGGCGCGCGGCGCGGGGCCGGCGCGCCCGCGAACCGCGCCTTGTACTCGGGCGGCGGCGGACGCATCTGCTGCTGCGCGCGCAGCATCTGCTGTTGCTGCTGCTGCAGCATCTTGGCTTGCTGCTCTCGCGATATGCCGGCTGCTGCTATACCTATACAAATATACAATTCTTATGATATGCCCAACTTACTACAAACAAAAAAACTTAAAATTTAAAATATTATGTCAAAATTTTAACAAAATTGAAAATCAATGAAATTCGAAAGAACACAATATTATGTTTCACATTCTATATATCAGTTAAATGAAAAGGTGTAACGCAAACGCTCTGTAAGTATATACGCTCTGTAAGTATATAAACTAAAAAAAAATCACATTAAGCAATTCATATAAAATCAGACAATGACATCATTATGTTAAGTAGGTACATAAAGTGAAACAATAACGCTACATTGCTATATGTTAATTAAATTGTCTCATTTTATTATAAACGTAATAAAAATAAAGTAAAAAAATATATAATCCTGACTGATTTTTTTTTTATTTAAAAAATATTGAATTATTTCAAACGTGCGTTACTATTATTGTCAATAACCACAATACTCTAAGGCACGAAAAATTAAAAAAAATTGTTACTTTTATTCACCGGGTATCTATCTATACATATATTCTATATGCGAAAACGTTACATACTTGACATATTTTCAAATTTATAATTTATTTATAAGCTTTTTTATGCGAACCACATTATGTACGATCAAAGATAAATATAATTTACAAATGATCTTAAAATTTAGTGATCTTATATAATAATTTACCTAGATATAAAGTATTGTTTTGAAAGACACAAATATCCAGTCGATGCATCTTCAATTTGCAAAGGCAGAGTAAAGGTTTGTTACGGGTACATTACATTACAATTCCAGTTATCAGTAATAATATAGGTAGATATAATATTCTATGTTTAATAACATTTATTTTATATTGTTTAGTAAAAAGTGTTTGAAGACAGTCGTGGCGCAATGGTTCAAAGTGTGATAGTAAACCGACTGGTTGTGGGTTCGATCCCCATTCGAAGAAATGAAATATTTATTTAAAATTAATATTTCTATTTCTTCGCTCTAGTGTCGAGGCATAGGGCGGCGTTGCGTTCCGCCGCTCAACACGCAATGCCAACAGAATTCGGCGGAAAGTGGGAAACGGAGTGTCTTAACACTAGGTTCCCTCTGCCTACCCTGTTATGTGCGGGATACATCGTGAAGCTGTTTTTTTAATAAAAAATGTACCAAACTAAGTCATAGAAGTATTGATATCATCAGCATATATGTTTATTTATAATGTGATCGCAAAGTCACATGAATGTGTTCTGTCTGCATTATTAAACACAACTTCATGTACTTGCACCGTCTGGCTAGCGCCAACTCTAATATGTAAGTCGATCTCTCCCATATCATTTGAGAGGAATAATTAAAAAAATATTATTAATGAAAATATCTAAAATCAAAGTTCTAATAATAGAAACCATCGTGGCGCAGTGGTACTGCGTTGTACTGTAAACGGGATTCCCGAAATAGCCTTTATCCCCGCTCGGGGAATGTAATATGTTTATTTTTCCTACTTGGCAAAACAGCGCGGCGTTGAGTTCCGCCACTTACCAAGCACTGTTACGTATTTAGACGAAAAGTGTAAAAATGGAATGTATGGACGCCGGCTTTTGTCTTACCTCTCCAGTTACATGTGGAATAATGTGTAAAGTTAAAAAAAATCCCTAGTACTAAAGTACTGATAAAAAAAATAGAATGATACGTAACTATAATATAGCAAACATTCTAAGTACAAACACATTGCTTACGTATTATAAGACGCAACAGTGATTTGCGTTATGTTTTAAAATAACTAACACTTAAACTTTTACCGAATACAGTACCCACCTACGTACATGTATTGATTGTAAACGTAATCAAGTAAATACTCAAATCGATAATTCGAATTTATCTTCAGTGACGTCATTATAAATTGTAATTAAACAGAGTTGTAGTTAGGCATAACGTAACGCAGAAGTATCTATAATACAGTGGTCGTAATTTGTTGTTAACTTCATTATATTATAATCATGCACGTAAGAATTTAAGTCTTTTTAATCTCACGCTGTATCTCGCACAGAGCAGGGTAGGCAGAGGAACCCTGGGAACCTAATCTTCATTACACTACACTATCTGTCCATATCACACACACTCCATTCCCATTAAGACACTTCCGTTCCTCGATCATCTGGCAATACGGTAGTATTATTTAATAACTCAATAGAGTTCTGCCCTGGTCAGTAAAAAATATTTTTTAAACAAGGTTAAGATTTAAGTTAACATGACATAATATTCTTTTAATTCTCTCTCCACTTTTAAATTATTTAACAACTTTCGATACGCATTCCACATCTAACTAGACAGGGAAACTCCCATACAGTATAGGTTTCTAATCTACAGTGATAACTTTCAATACTACACATGTTACAATGGTGTCTGTTAATTTCAATAAAATTATAGTATTTTTTTTTAATAAATAATCTAATAATGAAAGAGTATAAAATATAAAATGTTATATTCGAAAAAAAAATACGAAATTATCGTTTCTGTGTTTTCAGCTATGTAAATAATGATAAAATAATGTCAAAACTGAAGAAATGTATTGTTAATTAAAAATTAGCTTTACCAATATTATAAAGCTCCAGATTTTGTTTAGCTGAACGCGCTAACCTCAGACATTACTTAATCGAATTGAAATATTCTTTTTTATGCTCGAAAAAGTAATATGACATTAAACGTAGTCTCGCGTACTCATACACAACTCTTAGTTATTTCCATTTAAGCGAAGCCGGAGGTAGAGACTAGTTAATAATAGTCTGTCTGTCGATCTCTCTTTTCAGATCAACACATTTTAGTTTATATAGTATACATCTAAATGAACAGATTCTTAAATCACATATTTTCTTACCAAGTGGTGGTGGCTGTCCAGGGCCTTGCGAAGTTTGCTGCGTAGGTCCAGAAGGCCGAGGTCGCATTGATGGTGAGAAGTTCATATTTTGTGATTGAGACGCCGAATATGAATCGCATCCACTACCTATATTGCAAGAGAATATATTTTATACATATCATGTAATACATTACTAAATATTTCATACATTATGGAAAAAAACATATATATATATATAAGTACATATCGTAATATATGAAATCAACCGACATTTAGTTCAATAACCGCTGGAAACTTCCAAATCTGATTTTATAAAAGTAAATGTCAACTACATCTTCTATTCGTTCCATTTACACTTTAATGTTATTTATTTTGTTTGTATGTGTGTGATCATACATATAAACAATGATAAATATGAATCATTCATATAGATAGATATCAACTACCAGTTTTATCATAACTACAGTATATAATATTCTCTAATTATATTATTATGATATATAATATACTATAACGTTATTATTACATATTCTTGCTTCATATTGATAAACGCACATACGATCGTAACTTTTAAATAAAGTAAATGACATTTGGTGCTATAGCATCAACATCAATTTAATTTTTTGAAATATCACCTACAATATAGTTTGAAATAAAGGAAACGTTATATACCTCTGGTTTTAGATAAAACTTAAAATAACGTCATTGTCGTTTCCAAGTCATTTTTATATTTCGAAGCAAAATGAATCAAAATATTGCCCTATGCATATATATGCCTATGCTTAAAACAAAAAGAAAAAGCTTAAGCAGAGTAGGTCTACAGTGAGCGCAATAAAGTCTTCAATGTATGTCATCCCTGAAGTGAGCGCTGGGCGCATTCTCGCCGATCGTCAACCTCAGTGAGTGCCCTCCCCCCGTTCACAGATGAACCGAATAGCTACTGCATTTTAACATATGCCACATACACGTAACGCGGGCGGCTAAGGTGCACTTTTGCACTCGCCACAAACAAACGGCACCGAGAGCAAGCCATCTAGTAGAAATACACATACCCTTAGTGCATTGTACTGAGTGTGTTATGAAAAATAAACATACCGAGCTACATTACATCGTAAATGGGACTCGCTTTGAGGGATTTATTCACTAATCAACAGCTAATATTATAGTTGTATATCATAATGTCTTAGTACGACTTTGAGGAAAGATTTAACACAAATAGGGGCCAAGTAAAATATTAAATCAAAAACAAAAGGAAAGTGAGTTATTCATAGTTATTATATTTTTTTATAACAAAAACTTAAGACATTTTATAGATTTAGAGGAACATTTTCAAGCAACGAACTAGCACCGGAAAGCCAATACATTCCAAACCTACGATGATTCAACCAACATCTTTTTTAGATATATCAACAACAAAGGTACGTAACGTTAAAATATTTTATTTAAAAAAAACAAACATATGTATCATCTGTGTGGGGGGCACACAGCAGAGTAGGCAGAGGGAACCTGGTGTTAAGACATGGAGTGTCTTTACCCACTTTCCGCCGAATTCTGAAGGCATTGCATGCTGAGTGGCGAACTCAACTCCGCGCTTTACTTTGACACCAGAGCGAAGAATTGAAAAAAATAATTTAAATAAATATTTCACATCCTCGAATGGGGATCAAACCCACGACCAGTCGCGTTTACAGTCACACTTTGTGGCTCTGCGCTACGACCGGCCTCCATTTATAGACACAATGAAAAATAATGAAATTCATTTACGAGCTTTGTGTATAATAATTGATTTCTTCGATTGGGAATCGAACCCACAACCGTCGCATCACACGGTGTACCGCGGCGTCAAGACAGCCCCTATCGCGCATATTATTTACATCTATAGATAGATACCTTGGTGATGTTGAGGCGAAGGCGTGCCTTGGTGTTGGAATGACGCGTACATGCCTTGTTGTGCTGCTGCCGATACATGACCACTGCTGGAACCACTCACTTGCATATGCTGAGCGGCCGAAACCTAGTTTAAAAATAAGAAAAAAAAACTTTTAATACTATTAATATATAATACGTAAAAATTCAACCATTTAATTCTATATTTTTATAAATTGTCACAACTTTAAGTATACATTTTATATTGGATGTTGCATTATCAATATATTATTAAAACGCTATAACTGTGTGACTTTGGTACATATCATTTGTATAGTGTACCTACGATAAACAACGACGATTTCAATGTCAAGCCAGCAAACGAGCCGTGTATTTATACCTATATATATAATTTATATACATATATATATATATATATACATATATATATATATATATATATATATATGTGTGTGTGTGTAATTCTTATAATTGAAGAAAGTTTTAAACTATTGAACAAATTAGCTGTGATTATCAATTAATATGAATTGGAATACTGAATCTAAAATATTTATCTTTGAAAGACAAATTACATACAATTTTAATGTTCTTACTCAAGCTGAAGTCGAGCTGCTTTCTCTATGTCTATGTCTTATTATATCGGATTTTGTATATTTGTAAAATAGGTAATCATTTATCAAATTATTCTCACAATTGTGTCAAATTTGTGTTAAAAAAGACTGCAAAATACCTATAAAAAAATCACAGTCCACATAAGCAAACCCAAGCGCCTGTAAAAGCTAGTCATATCCTATATTGAACAATATATTTCTAATACATTTCAATTCTCATTGCATATCCTAAAGACACGAAAAGTTTAGCGGGTGACAGCTGCCCCGTTCGAGGATGCGTTGAGACATGTAATATCCACACATCCATGCCCGACGCGCAAACCTGTTCCGCGCCCCGCTCCGCACCCTGCCCGCCATACAGCGCCGCTCACAGGCACTCACCGGCGCAATATGATATGCGTAATAGCCGCTAAGCTGTATTGTACAGCTAGACAAGCTAACGGCACCTCTTATCTATCGCGCATCGTCTTTCCGCGCACACCCGACCCGCTATCACGGCGCGATGCAGCCACTATTTTGAACCAACCAATGAGAACCATTGCTATGGAGCTTATAACTTGGCCGGTTTCCCGTTACGATGCAGTTTAGAGGAGTAGGTTTTATGTTGATTCACATATACATATAAGCGCAAAGCTTCAATAATATATAAAACAAATTTTATATTTACAAATAATTTACGAGTTACGAGTTTATACAATTGTCCATTTATTTAATATAATGGAACAATATTTTAAGCAAAATGATTCAACTAGAAAATATTTAAAAATAATAGTTTTTTCCAGTTCATATACGTTTATAATGAATAAGCCTAATAAGAAAGATTTAAGGCATTTTTACCTACCTATTAATAGAAGAGAGTAACTAAGGGAAGAGTATCATGTAGTATATTCGTATATGCAATGTATTCTTTTTGCAAAAATGGATTCCAAATTATGAAAAGGTTGCTTTTAAACAAAGCAAGCGCTAGAAATTATAAGTTCATACTTCCCATCTCTATGACAAACTCAAAAAAAAACATTAGTTCCAACACCTGGTAGTGTATAAATTAGTAATCTAAATGTAGAGTTAAATGAAAATATATATGGATTTTTATTGAATCAATGACGTCATGGATCGGTGCTATCTAGCGGGCTGAGTAATACGCCCACGAAACAACGTCACCAACACCCACAGAGAATCGAGCTTAAAGTTCATTCTAATATTAACACAGTACATGTACAATGTTACCTTCAATTTATTATTTTTTTATTTGTAATTTAATTCTTTTTTAATGTAATTGTAATCTAATAATTACACTTAATTAACATTAGCATAACAAAAGCTTAGTTAATAAAATGTTTCAGTATTGTTAAATATTTTATTTTTACCGTTTACTTCAAATCACGCAAACTAACATTTTATAAAATGAACTCTACATATACATCGTAGAGCGTTTTTAATTAAAACTGTCGAGATGACAGTGGTTAAAACACGTGTTGTCAATGCAGGAAGTAATCGGATGGGTGTATTTTTTCTTCATGTGATTTCGATGTTTGGTACTTTATAATGTTTTTAGTCTTTAGTCACACTATAGATTGTAAGAATCAGCTTCACTCTGTATCCCGCATACAGCAGGGGAGGCAGAGAGAACCTAGTGTTAAGACACTCCTTACCCCACTTTCCGCCAAGTTCTAGAGGCATTGCGTGTTGAGTGGCGGAACTCAACGCCACGCTATGCCTTTTATATTTCATGTCTCGAGTGGGGGTCGAACCACAACCATTCGATTTTGCAGACACAGTTTGTGCCCCTGCGCCACATCTGGCCTCTAGATTGTATGAATATTGATTAAGTCAAAATCAAATAAAATGGTACATTTACTTGAGTGCCTAATAGTTAATTTAGTTAAAAAAATATTCACGGAAAAAAAAATATCATTTATTTCTTTTTTTTCATGAATTATATCATATTTTACACATCGTGCATGGTACAAAAGAGTGGAGAGGATTAGTATTTTTTTGTTTCTGTCTACGTAATAGGACACTACCGTAAAGTGTAAATAAATGTTATTATTATTAAAAAAAATATTATTCATTTATCGAGTGAAAATTGAACTATCAACCGTTGAGAAACTCGTCTATACTATACGAGTTTCTCAACTATATCACAGTGACGTACAGTACTTTAACATAATTATGAAATGTTATTACTACAAAATGTTATTGATTAAGTAGCAGTTCTTTATTTACGGTTTCAACAATGTTAAACATGTGGTTCAAACACATCTGCGATTCGCAAAATCTATTTTGATCGTTCGATGTAATACACTATAAACAAATTAGTTTAGATTTATTTAAATTAGTTTAAATTTTAGATTAAATTTGAAAATTACTTTAAATTTAGTAAATATAAATGTTTAAAAAAAATGTATTTATATTACAAATAATTAAAATATAATATTAAATAATAGTAACTTTTTATTACTCTCTTCGAAAATATATTATAAAAAAATATACATATACATAGTTTATATATATTATATGCATTGTTCACTACAGTTACTTCAAAAAACAGAGTTTTGTGTAAAAAATATATATCGAAAATTGGCTAAAATAATATTTGAATTGATAACATCTGCCGCAAAATAATTATAAGGTTTGACAGCTACAAGCGTTGGACTCATAGAAGACGATGGCACGGATAGCCGAGACGCATTTATTTCTAACCCTTCGTAGTCAGTGAGTGGCCGGCACTAAGCAGCGCGCGCACTCTGGCCCCGGTCGATAATACACCAGACTCCAATGTTTTTTATGTCCTTTCACGTCACGAATTACCCAATAAAGAAGACTTCCAATTACTAAACGCAATATTGCATACATTTATGATGTGCAGAAGCTGAGCGAATGGCGCGGACTCCACCCAGACATAAATAAAACCACTTAATATCATTGCTATCGTTAGGTATATTATACGGGCTTCACGATATACCGGAAGAGATATTATACCGTTTGTGTTTGAAATATTTTCGCTTTATATTGAAATTATAATTGTAATTGGTATCTGAACAATATGTGTTCATTTTCAAGTCAAAGTACGTATTATTAGTAATTCATAAAAAAATTAAGACTTACTTGCAAATTATGATGGGGCTGGGATAGATGTAATTGCTGTTGCTGAGACATGTGCAAGTGTTCCATAGGTGGTGGTGCTGGTCGTGGTCGGTATCCCCCATAGCCCCGGTAGCGTGCCCAGTCGCCGCCGGCCGCCTGCTGGTGCTGCTCTGCCATATGTTTCAGTGTTTGCGCCGCAGGAGACATTTCACCACCGCCGTAAGGCCGGGGCGCGGGCTCTCCTTCCGGTGGCTCAAGTCCCATGCCATTTCCTCCGTTCATTTTGCCGGCGTCGAGGTCGAAATCTTTCATTAGCTCCGGATACTCTGATATCTCAGTGATAAGGTATTCAAACGCATCGTCCCCATCATCCTCGCCGATGAGATCTGCGAGTCCTGGAAAAGCGGAGGCGGCGTCTCGTTCCAAGGCCGCCGCGCATTCATCCAGCCCAACGAACTCATCGTCTGCCACTTCCGATTTGCATTCCGCTTTGCATTCTCGCTCGCAGTCTAAGGGAGACGGTACGCGCGGAGGCTGCGGCGGCGGCGGTGAGCCAGATGTTTTCACTGTGTTGGTGAGTGCTTTCACCGTCACGTTCGTGGATATTTGTTGCGGTTGTGAATCCGCGGCGGATGTTGTAAATTCAAGTTGCTGGACGATTTCAACGGAGAATTTAGTGAGCCCTTCACTTCCTCCGCTTCCAGCGCTGGCGCTACCACCGCATTGAACCTTTGGCGGAGGTTCATAGTCGCCACAACCAAATTTCTGTTGCTGTAACAAAATAATGTATATAAATTATTTATCCAATACAATTAAAGTACCAATTCTTCAGGTGTTAAATGTAATAGTACACAAACCTAAAATAAGAACAAATAGGTGAAACAAAAATTTTATAAAACTTCATAGAAAATAATATGTAACTATATATATATATATGTATCTATAAATTTGCGAGACCTTGAAAACATAACATGTGCGGATATTAATATTTAGTAATTAATGAATTTTAAGACTAAACAAGTGTTCTTTTTTACTTAAAACAAACCTACTGTGCAAAATTTCTTTGACACAGAAAATATATTTACAATCAGCGCGCAGCGGTCGACTCTTACTTCAGCGGAGTGAAACACTGTTCTTGTATTACAAATCTATTGATTCAGAACAATTACCACACAAAATACATAAATAATATTTAATAAAATAAAATACTATATAACTAGCGTATTTATTTGGAGAACCTATAGTGATTTGTAGAAAAATTGCAGACTTTTTAAACGACAACAATATTTTAGTATAGTATTTTGTGCAGCAGTTTTCAGAACGTGATCGTATATTTTTTACGTAATTGCACTGGTTGTGATCAATGGGTAGTGGGTTCGTACTTGCTTAAATTTAAATGAAGAATTGGAAGTGTTGTTAAATTTTAAAAAATCCATAAACGAACACCTCATTACAAATTTTATTCAAATACGTTTATGAAAACTCTTACTACTCTAACTATTTAATATACCATGGTCTTTAACTTTTGTCGTTTCAACACGTTTTAGTCTTTAATTTTTGTCGTTTTTTTAGACTTTAATTTTTGTCGTACCAACTTTTTTTTACACCGTTTCAATTATATTGCATAATAAACAAATGTAATATTTACATTAAAGCAGATGATGTTAGCCTAATTTGAACAAATATGTGTACCGTGAGATATTTCAAAATATCTATAATTTTATATCAATTTAAAACTAACTATGGATAAATACAGAAAAGTTAAAAGTGATTACAATAATAAAATATATCTAACAACTTTTTATGACATATTTAACTGTTCATCTATTCCTAGCTATAACCGCTGATCACGCATTGTCGAGTGGTAGTCACGTGATAAGATAACAAACACTCAATAATTATTGTATTATTTATACAAAGAATGGTCTCTAAACGTTAATTAAACTGCAGATGATAAAACGCAAAGCGATATTTTTAATGAGCGCTCTTTTGTAGCAAGAGTGAAACCGTTGAAGCGATAGTACAAAATCTGTGCACTCTCGGAGGTCGTCGCAGTGAACGGCGAGAGACAATGCGAGCCGATGGTTGCGCAACTGCTCAGTTTGCACAACAACATTTCGCAGCCCTACCGATCTGCTATTAATACGCACGACAATCACCATATTATATAATGTACTCTAGGGTGTTTCAATGGAATATTTAGATATTTTGTGGGAAATAATAGTCGTTTTGTTAATTCTACGTTGCTAAGAACAATTGAATGAAAAGATTATTTATATATGTATGTGAAATTTATTGAAAACGACATCATGTCTCTACATATGTTACTCTTTTTCTTTATGTTATGATGTCAAACTAAATGAAGTACGGGATGTGATGGCAGGGGTCAAGTCAATTGACATCGAGTTACATCCGGATGCGATTCGCCGCGGCCCTGCCAGCACGTGCTGCTTTAGCAATCATGGTCTGATACACCTGCTTTTAGTTTTAAGTTGTTTTTACGTATGAAATTAATTAAATATAAAGTTAAAATGAAAACCTAGTGTCAAAACCCAGCATCCATCCAATTTTCATTCAATTTCATTCAAACACAAAATCCGCACTTAGTCTAACCAGACCGCAGAAATATAAAATATTAATAAAAAATATGTCGTATTTTACATATACAAATATTATAATTAGCCACGTTTTACTATACAATTTTTCTTTTCTATATTATTTATGCATGTGTCATTAGAAGAACTATGGTACAAAACAGAGAATAGCCGTCGCTTCACTTTTTATAATCCTATTGATAACATTACAAATTCAATTTTGTTAGAGGACGAATTTAGGTAAACGATTCTCTTATTAAAAAGATTATAAATAATTAATAGAAAAATCTTACGTTTAGAGACACTACACAATCTTAACACGACACGATTTATAAAAAACTAATCTAACCATCGATGGTATCAAAAAGTGTATAAAAAGAATTTCTTTATAGCTCTACACAAGCCATAAATCGATAGTATGTGATAACTTACTACATATTACAATAACACAACGTTTTACAATATAACATACTTAGTTAGTCTTGTAGTCACGGTGGTTATATAATTAAGTTATATCAACAATATTAGCATTTCACGTTTTTGATGTTCACTACATAAACTTTTTTTTTTTAATTTCTATAAATTATTCCTCATTAAAAACATTTTAATGAGGCCAGTCGTGGCGCAGCAGCACGAAGTGAGACTGAAAACCGACTGGTTGTGGGTTCGACCCCCGTTCGAGGAGGTGAAATATTTACTTAAATTTATATTTACATTTCTTCGCTCTGGTGTCGAGGCTAAGCGCGGCGTTGAGTTCTGCCACTCAACACGCAATGCCTTCAGAATTCGGCAGAAAGTGGGGAAAGGAGTGTCTTAACACTAGGTTCTCTCTGCCTACCCTGTGCCTACCTGTTTGCGAGATTATTTTATTTTAATGTAAATGAGGCAATAATAATTAAAGTAATCGATAATAAATGTAATATGGAGTAACCATTAAAAATTTTCCTATAGTAACTTATAGGATTTTTTTTTCTTTAAGAGCAAAATAATGTCTTTTAATTGAGTCCAAATCGAATCCACAATATCTATTTTTAACGATGTAATTATTAATCGGTAAATTGCAAAATTTTACATGCACTGTTGAACCTACGTCATTGTAAAAGAACTTCGTCGGCAAGGTTATATGCAATCGATCACTCGTAGTACCTTTAATATGGCACGTAGTATTAGGGATTGGCAAGGTTGTTAAAATGGTGAAAGGAGATATAATATTTCATTGAAGAAAAAAGGGTAAGTTTCCATTTTCTCACTCTGTGAATACCCAATATCTTTAAAATGGCCAAATAGTAGGACAATAGTCTTAACTTAATACTCAGCCAGCCTATGCCGTTAAGAGTAAAAGACTAGTAAATATAAAATATTCCTTTATATTTAATTTCTTCGCTCTAGTGTCGACGCAAAAGCGCGGCGTTGAGTTCTGCCACTCAACACGCAATGCCTTCGGAACTCGGCGGAAAGTGGGGAACATTATGTCTTAACACTAGGTTTCCTCTGCCTACCCTGCTGTGTGCGGGATACAGCGTGAAACTGATTATTGTAATATTGAATCAAAATAAAATTTACCTCATTGCGTGGAGTGCATTTATAATTTATTGACATATACTTACTGCATATACCTACTTATAGTTTTACATACAGTACAAAATCGAAGGAAACATGAGGTCAAGAATTCAAGGTGACATTCAAACGAATCGCACGACCAGTTATATATATACCTACATCACTGTGTAAAAATGTATGTTCAAATACACAGGAATCGAATGTATTAAATAAGAGATAACAAGTTTTCCTTGAAACGGTCTAATAATATAAACCAGATGTAATTATTAAAAAATAGTTACCTCTTGGAAATCTGTGTGTACTTAAAAAAATAACATTAATTCAAATCTAACTATTAAATAATAAAAAAAAATAATGTAAAATAGCTCACACAGCTCACATGCACGCTGCTGTGCAGATTGCTACTGATAGCCGGTAAATCAGGCTTCCGCTCTGTCTTTTTAGCCTGTCGTTTTCCCTTGCCTTCGAGGAAACGCTTTTGTAGAGCACTTGTCTCCAAATTTTGCTGTTCACACGATCCACTAAAAGACTGGTCGAATCTTGGCACGCACTCGGACTGGCGCCTACGATACGTCTCTATTCTTCGCCTGCGAAAAGAAAGAAAATATTAAATATATAGGTACATATTACATTATGTTTAACGTAATGTAAAGTTAAGGCCCTCATTGCGCAGTGGCACAGGGGTCTGACCAAAACGCGGCTGTAGGTTCGATCCCCACTCTGGGGAATGATTTATTTATCAATATTTTTATTTCCTGGCTCTAGCACCAAATCATCGCAAATTTCGGCGATGAGTTCCGGCACTCAACATGCAATGCTTCCAGAATTCGGCGGAAAGTGGGGAACGGAATGTCTTAACATTTGGTTTACTCTGCCTACCCTGCTGTGGGGTGATGCGGGATACAGGATGAGGTAGATTTTTTGTTTAACATGTTTAATAATTAAGAACTTGTTGTCAGTATTTTGTTAATATATTAGTATGTATGTATGTATATATAGATATCTGAATAAAATTGTAATACTGCTCTAGGATGAGATGAGGCACATGAAGGTGCTACAAACAATGCGCTAACCGATGTCGATGTTCAGTCAGCCGCAACTCCGAGCGCGGTCACCTTGAGCAAATGTTAATGCGGACACTTCGTTTATTACAAAAAATATCAACTAAAAGCAGCATTTCATTATTCATCAACAACTGTGTTAGAAAATGATATACAATTCAAGGCCTTATTTGGTATAAGCATATAAATGCAACCATTTTCGCTTACTTTCAATTAATAAAAAAAATATTTTTAATTTATTTATAACTAACTTTCCTATAAATTTGGTGCATGTTTCAATTAAAATGAATCAATAAATATATGGTCAGTGTGTATAATAAGAGGAAAGTAGCCCTAGCTAGTGTAAGACGCTACACACAATACAAGTGAAAGATTTACTATATCATGATGGTATTTATTTTGAATTTACCTAATCAGACGATTGTTATTGTCGAGTTGAAACAACAATTTTTTATCTCGTCACCTAGCGCGTAATGTCGCAAAGTAACAAAAAGAATTATCTCTAGATTCTCTGTGATGATCTAGACAAAAAGCATTAAATAATATACCTACTACTATTCATCATAAGGAACACAATAAGTTAATGTAAAGTAACTACATCGTATATGTAAGAAATACACAAGCATGTGACTTTAAACGCGAAAGTTGTGGGTTCGACCTCCACTCGGGGCAATGAATTGGACGGAGTGTCTTAAATTTAGGTTCCCTCAACTTACTCCGCTACGTCATCGCTTATTAATAATGAATATTTATTTGTATGGACGCATACCCAAAATATATACACCTAAATATTTTACTTTCATTTAACCGTAACGACAATAATAGCGTAGTCATTCACTGCATCATATATACTTAGGTAATCTCTTGGATTTGAAGACATTACATAACCAGTTTGTATAGGTGGAACACGTCACTAGACGTTTCAACGTCGATATCACTACGCACAGATAGCTACACCTACTACGAGGTATTAGACTGCTTGAGTTCATAAACTACGATAAGGAGTTTGTGTAATTGTCAGTGTGACGTTTACCGTTAACATTGTACCAATTTTATCTTTCGTAATTACAAACTTTCCCTCAAACCATATAAAATTGTCGTTGCTATGTAACACGTATACGGCACACACTAGTCCGTTCTTTCCGGGGAAAATGATGCTCGACGATATCAACGACAACCAGTTTAGCTCTCTTATAAGTACTACTTTCACTTAGATATATTTAAAGTTTGTTAATGTGTATTGCTACAGGTACGTGCATATATATGTTTGTATATATGTTGATACAAAACTCTTGACTAATAAAATGATAACAAGATTTGTATAGTATATACTTCTTCATTAAAATATTAATAAACGTTTGTTCTAAAGTAACTTTTTATTATTTTAAAAATAAATAATTTACGAGTTTGCCAATATATTTAAAATTAGTCAACATATCTAGAAATGAAGAAACACACTTGAAAGGTTGCTGTGATAAATATACAGGACGGCTGATAATTCGCAACGTAAAGTACATGGTCTTGACTTTACAACTATCTTACTTACTTATACAACTATTTGTGCATCACGTTGATCAAAATAAATTTTACTTTTTTCTATTTATTCGAATTTTATGAAGTTATAGAAAACACGTATTCGGGAACTAATTAAATTAATTCATTTTATAGGGATATAGAGACAATGCATAATGAAAGGAAGGATACTATAGTATAATATACTTTATTTGCGGATTTATTTATTTATATAATAATTGCCATATTATGGCAATTATTATATAAATAAATAAATCCGCTTCACGCTGTATCCTACACACAGCAGGATGGAACCTAGTGTTAAGACACTCCGTTCCCCACTTTCCACCGAATTCTAGAGGCATTGCGTGTTGAATGGCGGAACTCAACGCCGCGCTTTGCCCCGACACCACAGCGGTGGAAATATTCGTTTAAGTAAATATTGCATTTCCTCGAGTGGGGATCGAACCCACAACCAGTCGGCTTTACAGTCACACTTCGTGCCGCTACGCCACGACTGGCCTCAATACAAATATCCTTAAATTTTCAGTTAATTACATACGAATTTTATATAACGAGGATAGAGGATTTTATTTTTATTCGAAATTAATGAAAACGACTAGAAAAAAAAACCTGTTATTAAAAATGACAATGTACGATATCAACTGCAATGTTAGTACTGTAATAGATAGAATAAAATACGTTACGTACGTTATCTTTGGTATGCCACAATATACGTATTAAAAAGATAAAATTTTGAGATTAGATTTAATTTAAATAACATGCAAAATGCTAAAATAAAAAATCTATATATTTTTAATATATTAACTGTAACAACAATAAGGGTGTATGCGTTAATGTAAATGGTAATAGGATGTGCGGCACCGTTCTGTCGCACACCAACTCGGTAAACCCGTAAATGTTTTTATTTAGTTCATTGACCAGTTACGGCTGTCGCGCAACGCAAACAACGCCTTCGATAAGCCTCGATTGTATGTCACACTGTCAGTGACATCGTGACGATTTATACCCTCAGGTTACTATCTCTGTATGCACTCCAAATTCTCTACTATTCTCTACTATCTTGAAAAAAAAAACTTCTAAACATTGTTATCGTGAAAGATGATATAGATTATTCGATTTATTTTTCATTTTTTTTGTTATACCTGACTAACTGAAGACGCGATGTTTTTTCAATGTTGTATACATTTCTTAATTGTACCGTGGCCATAATGTATGGGTAGTTCTACTCACAGCGGAATTAAATAGTGTCAAAAATAGAATCTCTTTTTTTTGTTATTAATAGGTATAAAAAGTGACTAGAGTTAGAGAATTGACTAAAACATATCCAATATTTAACGGACCAGACAAAATTATTATTAATACTGACTTTATAGCGATTTATTATTTACGATGCGACAGGGCAGTAAGAACAAGTACAGAGTAGAGAAAATTAAAATGAAAATAAGTAAAGGTGTATTTGAGCTTATATTCATTCTCTCAGAAATAGAAAGGCATTAGAGTTTTATATACATTATAAAGATACATTACTAATTAGACATGCAGCTTTAACATAAACTTAATTAGTTTTAAATTTCAATAGGAAAGTATATTTTTATAAGTTACAAGATTGTGAATTTTGTATATAAAAATTAGAGGCACCAAAAAGCCGTTAGACGACTCAATCAATATCAATAATTGATGATTATTACAATAACAACTAATTACATAAGACTAAAACTATCTTTAATACAGACAGTATAAGAGAGGCAAACGTTTTAGGAATATTTCTTATTAGGATATAATAAAGTTATAAATAAACAACCTTTATAATAACGAGTCATACATAATACAATAACAATCATACATAAGAAAGTCCCAAGTCTATCTACGGTACAAAATCTCCATCTGGCAAACATTCTGAGTAGATAGACTTAACATGGGTTTTAAAACAGCTTATTTGCGTCCATTCATGACAATTGTAGCAGCCCGGACTTGAGCATATAGATCCTGAACTAGCGGTTAAGTCGCAATAGTTCAGATACCTTGGATCCGTTAGGCACCAGTCTGGACGTATCGATCATGGCGGGAGGTCACTGGTGTGGCCTGCGATCGCAGAAAACCACGCAACCTCAAGGAATTGATGTACAAGAGCATCATCCGACCTCAAGGCGCAAGGCGTCTCAAGTCGAGGAGGCACAATAAAGCGCTGTTTGAATGTCGTGACGCAGATGATGAAAGCCAATGGAATAGGTTGATGATTTTCATTACAAGTTTCAATGGAGAGTATGTATTTACTTGTACTTTGTATATTCGTAAAGTGCCGGGAAATGATGCACAGGGAAATGATACTTTTGATGTCATTTTCCGAAATCATGAAAGTATAAGCTTAGTATTAAATTTAATAGTATCAGTTAATGGTAGACTAACAATATTGTGTCAGAACTATCTAAAATAAAATTAAGTACTTTACCGTTTATAATATACCAGATGAGTGAGAAGTTGTCTGGTCAAGACATGACAACCGACTTTTACAGCGTAGCCGCGACTAAATGAGTGGCGATTTGGATAAAACAATTCCCGAGAAAACTTACCTGCGTCCTTTAAAACATAAGAACAGCATCGTCGCATACTAGTTGTTTTCTTAGAGATTTTAGCGAGTTTATAGATGACAGGGAAGTGATTTTTGTTGCCTTCGTTCAGTAATGGAGAAATTATGTAAATAGGGAATTCAATTCAACTAACAAATGGTTACTTTCAATTTAATGTCACTATTGATTAATCACATTTCTACATGGTTTTATTGTGATTTATATATTTGATTCTAGGAAATTCGCACCACAAGCAAGTGAGAAATTTGACTATTTGAAGCCATTTTTTGTCTGTTTTTTTTTAAATAAACGTGTTGAAATTCAGTAATCGAGTCAGTATCCGAGTTGAACTTTCTTAGTACACTAAAATTTAAACCGATCATTGATGAATTAAGGAGCTGCAAGGTGAGCTCCGTAAATTTTCCATTTGTAGAACTGAACATATTTTTAATAGTATAATAAAACAAAATATAAATGTTAAATATTTTTTTCGTCATATCATTCGTTTTTACGTTATGAGAAACTCATTTAGGTTAGTACATCCTCAGTCTCAGATCTCATGATCATTTTATAGCATTAAGTATAACTTTCTCTATTACACGAATGTAATAGAGTACATACTCGTATATAGAGTACACGCATACACATTTTTTTATTTGGTACTAATAGGATTGTGTATTTTTTATTAATTTTGATTAAGCTTCGAGACGAATTCTCAAAATATTGTCATTACTGTTACGAAATATGACATACTGTTACTGTTAATTGTGTTTTACCACAGCAAGGAAATGAAAATAATGAATTCCGATGAGAGAAAATCGAATCCACACAACCATTGCGTTTGACGCTGTCCCACTGCTCCACGACGTCGCCCTATTTGTTATACATTCGTTCATACGTTTATGATTTTTTTTATATTATAAAACTCATAAAAGATTTACTCATTTTCTGTAGGCTTTTTATAGTCATAGTTTTTTATACAGATAAGCAACTGTAACAATACTCGCCATTTTATTTTTACCTAGCATCAATGAAAGGTGAATGTTTGTTTGTTTAGATCACAAATAACCTTTACCACTTGAAAAATTAAGATTGAATTAATTTTAAAAGTATAAAGAAAAATCTTGTAAGATAAGGTTATGCTTTAATAAATTCTAATATAATAAAGCGGAAGAGTTTGTCGTTTGTTTGTTTAGAGTTTTAGACACTAAGATCTCTGGATCTACTGGTCCGATTTACTTATTTTTTATAGGCTACGGTTACAATAACGTATAACATTACGGTGTAGGTTAATTAACGTTTAATAACGAAGTAATTGCTTTAAGCGTGTGCGCTGCAAAAATAGTTATTTATACATCAGTATATTGTATGACAAATGTATTATTCTTTTTTAGTTATAAAAAAAGTCCGCGACATCATATATCTATCTCTTATAAATAAGTGACAATAAGGCATTTTGTAAAAAAAATAATCAAAAATTGTGAGGTAATATTTTAACGATTTTTATTTGATATTAAAGATATTTAAACTTACGAGCGAAAGTTACTCTATCATCAAGGAAATTTTAAGATAATCTGTGGCGTTTATAACATGTAATTTGAACGTATACTTTTCATGAAAATCTAAAATTATTTCGACGCTCTGTTTACAGACGCAAAGCCTAGGCTCGAGTCCAACGGAGGCCACCCTCGCCGCCTATGCCGTCCTCTCAACAACCGCGTAGTGCCTGCACTTTCTCAAAATTATGAAAACAAGTTGTTCATGATTGAATCTATAAATCTGTAGGCAAATGCAGCATAATATAATAATTATAGGTGGTATGCGGGCAAAGCCGCGAGTGGGTCGCTAGTAAAATAATACAATACAAGCAGTAGGTACTTGATTTTCTAATCTTTATAAACGGAACGGCCAAGGGCCAAACTTCTATTAGTTTTCAACGTTATTGTCTTACTTAAAACACCAAATTTCTAAGATTTCATTTTAAAAATTACTCCGTAGTTGAGTAAATCGAAGCCCTTCGTGGCGCAAGGGCACAAAGTGTGACTGTAATATCGCTCGAGGTGGAAGATGAAATATTTATTTAAATTAATATTTTCATTTTTCTCTTTAGCGTCGAGACCAAGCGCGGCGCTGTGTTTCGCCACTTGACAATGACATCAACATGAAGATAATTTTTAATTTTGAGTTAAGTCTACAAGCTTTATTTTTCCTGAAGTATAAAGCAACAATATTTGAAAATATTTTAATTCAGTTCAACAACTTTATCTCAATTCTATAAAATTTTAAGATATTAACATCATTTCACCTACACTTTTTTTTACTAGGCATATGTGCACTACTATTTCTATTACTTCCATCCCTCACTATATTTAAAAAAACAGGACTAAAGACTAGCATATTTAAAATATTTACATATATAAATAATCATAAATTCAACATAAATCACACGCTGCAAACCTCATCTTGTGTAGCACACTTTTACCTGTATAGATGGGCAGGCTTATGGTACTCAAGAGTTAAAACCACTGTCTTCCTCACTTTTCATCTAATTTTTGATACATTATGTGTTCAATGGTGTTACTCAATACCACATTTTAGCTATCAGAATAGGGAAATGGGAATAATTTAAAACAATAATCATTTACTCAAGTTGGACAGATCTCATTTGTTTGCTATATAATAGCATTTGACAAAGAAGTGAAATCAACTGACATACTTGAAATGACAACTAAAGAATTTATATGAAGTAAAGTGAAATGGAACAATAGAACTGTATGAGTTGAGTTGGTTAATTAAAATAAAAGCAGAAATGGGGCATTATCAAGATTATTTGTTAGTTATTTAGTTTCGCACTGTATCATTCAAATAACAGAATAGGGACCTAGTGACATCACATTTGAGAACCCACCTATTATTAAGTTTACTTGGTCCTCTTTTTAAAATGTTAACTAATAAATATACATACAGAACATGTTTTTTTTCATAAATTGTTGCCATTTTATAAATAAAACACTATATGTATAAGTCAATTAAGTGTTCATTTGTTGCATAAGTTAATTATATAAATCACTACAAAGTAATCATAATTAAAACCTTCAACAACCTGATAGCAGAATACCTTACCTTACAATATTGTGATAATATGTAAAGTTGACACAAGTACACAAAGAAAATATTTATTGTAAAATAAAATAAAATCAAGTTTTCCTGCAATCAGCATGGTTAGGCGGACATGGTGTTAAAAAGACACTCTGTTTTCTTGTTTCCACCAAATTTTAGAGATATAGCATGTTTAGTTGTGAAATGCTGTACAGTCTACCAGAGCAAAGAAATAAAAAATATTTAAATATAGTCAATCCCCCAGGCGAGGAAAGAAGATGGAGAATAAATTGTAAATCTTACCACTTCATTCATAATTAGTAAAGAACATTTACAATTTTGCAATAACAGATTGTTTTGTTTTACTGTAAAATAATAAAGTGCTATATTCAAAGCCAAACTCTGTCTAACTAGACCCAGTGACAGTATGTCTATTTATTCAATTTCTACATTATTTATCAAAAAAATATGTAAAGAATATAGTAACATAAAACCACAACATACCTCAAGCGATCAACAACTGCTTGACGTTTTGGTGGAAGAATCATTTCCTCCATGGGTTGCAACATGTTCGGTGGATGTTGGGCGGGCGAGGCGCCGGGCAGCAAGCCGCCCGCGCCACCGCCTCCCACCAGGTGCTCCACGGTGACTGCTTAGCACTTTATCTTTGCCCCCTCATTCTATGTCCCTTATCGAAACTACTATTCAGTATTCAAGTACTACAACGTAATTGTGACAACACTATAAGAAAATAGCTGGAGTTCGTCCTGAATAGCCTAAGTACATTTTTCATATTGACACTATTACTCTAAAAAACACCAATAGGTAGAATTTTTTTATTGTCTTATAGTTTCTGATTAAACATTCCTTAAACACTGATGTAAATTAATATGAATCAATCCAAACAAATGTTTTGGAGTAGTACAAGTTATGAAGTCACAGCACAGTCATTTGTAAAAAATATTTCACTTATTCATAACATTAATTTTAGAAAAGGTAAGAGCTTCACAATAAAGTTAGTTTTTCCAAAAGTCAAAGAAATGGCTAGTTTCTTTAAGAGAATGAACTAAAATCTTCGGTTTTTCTGTCTTTAAACATAACACACTAGCCACTTGTAAGAACTAAAACATCAACTGACTGACGGCGACGCTTGCTTTGAAAGTTTAACCATCTTGTTTTTTTTTTAGGTAGTCTGACATAGATTCTCTTCATATAAGTAAATAAATTCAAATGTAAAAAAGAACAAACATAATATATATTTAATATACAGCACGGTGCTATAAGTATATATTTACTTAGAATTACTTACACAATTATTATTCATATTAGTGTATTACTTGTAATACATATTACAACAGTACAAGATATTAAAATATGAATAGTAAAATTATAATATAAAATAATAAATCTTGTAAAAAATAACTATGTAATTGGTTTTCTATTTGTTGATTTTAATCTATTTTTTGTTTTCCTTTCTACAAACTTTTAGGAACGAAATTCTTAATGTCACTACTGTAAATACAACCAAATTACAGTTGTCAAATGACAGAAGAATATCGTTAGCCAAAAGACAAAAACTGGAAAGTCAAAACTAAAGAAAATAATAAAGTAGACACGGAGTGCACTATTTATATAAACAAATATTGCTACAACTTCAAGATAAAGAGCTTATACAAATATATATATTTAAAAATCTAAAATGTCCGCGCTCTATGTTAGAATAAGACATTCTACACTTTTAGTGAGAAGATTACTTCACCATTCGCAAGCGAATGCAAAAAAACTTAATTACACTATTATTTCTAGAAACTATGGTTTGTTTTTATAAATTTGTTATTTCTGATTATGTTTTTATCTTTTTAAATGGAGAAAATTTCAAATTTAAATAATTTCCAGCAAACTTTAACTTAACCTCAAATTACACTACTGTGTCTGATCACAAATCAGCGGAATCATCTAAAAGTAGTCCAGAAAGAAAAGAATTTCAGGCAGAAACACGAATGCTTTTAGATATAGTTGCAAGATCTTTATATTCAGATAAAGAAGTAAGAAAAGAAAAAAATACAATTGCATTTGATTTTAAAGGTATAAATAGCTAATGATTAATGTTCTAATATTTTTCAGGTGTTTATAAGAGAACTTATATCTAATGCTAGTGATGCTTTAGAAAAATTCCGATATTTAAATGTGAGCTCGACACCAGAGTCTCAAAAACTGGAAAACATTGATAGGGCACTTGAAATCAAACTAGTCACAGATAAACAAAATAGAACTCTTACTTTTGAGGTATATTATATTGTAGTAAATAAAATGTAGAGAAAGACTAGTTGAATACAATTTCACAGAAAAATAAATCACACTACATTTCAATTTCTTAATTGCACTTTTATAATGCATTAATGCTTTGACATTGTATTTATTTAAACAAAATAAAATGTAAATCACAATCACAGCTGTGTACTGTAGGCTTGTACACTTAGTCACTTACCACAAACTAAAAGTAATATATGCAATGCATAGTGACCTTAAAGAGGATGATTAATCATATTTACTACTAGTTTTAAAATTACATGTTATTCAAGAAATGATATTAAACTGGTTTTACATTTTTTTATTCAAAATATATATTATTAAATAAAAAATTGCATGTAGGATTCAGGCATTGGAATGACCAAAGAAGAGCTTATACAAAATCTTGGAACTATTGCTAGATCTGGATCCAAATCTTTTATTGAAGAGATCAAGAAGCAAGGAGCTGACCAAGCCAGTTCAATTATTGGACAGTTTGGTGTTGGGTTTTATTCTGCTTTTATGGTAGCAGATAAAATAGAAGTCTTTACAAGAAGCAGTATTGCTGGTTCCCCTGCATACAAATGGAGTTCTGATGGGTAAGACAATAAAGAGATTCCTTACTTTTTTGTAGATTTTCGTTATATCATGTTGAATGGCAGAGCTCAGACCAGGTCAAGAGTTGAAAATAATTAATTCCCCTAATAAATAATTAACGTCTGCTACAAAGCCTCAAATAAATATTATTAACATAATTTTTTTTAAAACTATTATATAACTTGCAAATTTTTGCTAGTTGCTTGAATTTTAGCGACAATAGCATATGCATGGCCTTTACTTAAATATTTACCTAAAAATAAAAAAATATTTCAGATAAATTTTAAACTCTTAACAAAATTATTATAACTCTTGATGATAACAAAAACAATTGTAATAAGTATAGCTTTTACCTACTTTGTCCAAGTATATATTTTTTTTATTTTATTTTATTAGAAAATTACAAGCTAACTTTGTGCATATATCTATAGATTTATTTCTAATAAAAATATATACAATGCACAGTGGCCTTAATATATATATCTATAAATTATCTATAATTTCTAATAAAAATAATAATTGTGTGGGACAAAGATATCAGCTCAGGAATTACTCCGATCTTTTTGAATTTTGTCTGCATAGGTCTGGATCATATGAAATTCAAGAAGTAGATAATGCATCGATTGGAACAAAGATAGTTGTATACTTAAAGACGGACTGCAGAGAATTTGCTGATGACGCTACAGTTAAAAGTGAGGATAATTTACAATAAGTCATTTAGTTTTCGCTTCATACATCTTTTCTCATAAATAACAGGATATCAGAGTGAACCTAGTGTTAAAACCAGTTTTCGAGATATTTCGTATTAAATTGTGGAATTCAACTTTGCTATTAGTCTATCAGAGCTAGGAAATTAATTTAACTGCCCCAAGTCAAGATCAATTCCACAACAATTGTATTTACAGTCAGACCTCAATTTTATTGTGTGTATTTTTTTTTTGTTTTATATTTTTAGATATTATAATGAAGTACAGCAATTTCATTGGCAGCCCTATTTTATTGAATAGTGAACAAATCAATTCTATTAAGGTAAATTCTAATAATTATTTACATTAATAGACATTAGTTTATTGTATTGATTATCATATAAAACTTAAATTACTTGCAGCCTTTATGGTTAATGGAGCCTAAGGAAGTGACTCAAGAGCAACATATAGAATTCTATAGATTTATTGGTAATTCTTATGACAAACCTAGATTTACTCTGCATTATAAAACTGATGCACCCCTGAGTATTAGGTCAATTCTTTATGTACCTGAAGGCAAACCTGGTCTCTTTGAACTGTCCCGAGATTCTGATGTGGGCGTCGCTTTATATTCTAGGAAAATTTTAATAAAAAGTAAAGCTGAGAATATTTTACCTAAATGGTTGAGATTTGTCAAAGGTATGGGAATGTTTCATTTTTTTTTGTATAAACTAAAAGGAAAAACATGTTTAAAATTTACATTTTTTATTTCAGGTGTTGTTGACTCTGAGGACATTCCACTTAATCTTAGTAGAGAGCTGTTACAAAACAGCGCATTAATCGCGTAGGTATTTTAGTCTCTAATGTTATATTAATAAAATATACTTACGTACTTTAGGTCATTATTTTCATTTTGTCTAAATTTTATTACAGAAAATTACGAAATGTTCTAACAAATCGTTTCCTGAAATTCATGATTGATACTGCTAATAAAGATCCGGTTGGATATGATGCATTTTATAAAGATTATTGTTTATTCTTCAAGGAAGGCATTGTCACTAGTCAAAGTCCTTTGGAAAAGGTAAACAAAAACTTCTCTCTCAAAAATTAATAACGTTTAACACTCAACCTTCACAACTCATAAAATATATCCATAAAATTCGTTACATTTATTAAAACACTAGCTGGTAAAGAATTTTAAATTTCATTAATTTGGCATATACAATAATTGATCTGCTGTGTTCTTTGTTTTTGGCGTAGTGTAGCATCATAGCATAGAAACTTAAAATCAGTCACGCGGAGTGTAAAGCGAGTAAGAGATGATTTCCCAGTATTTCTACAGAAATGGGATAAATCAGAGTTTTGCCTTATAATGTCTAAGTCGTAATATGAAATGATAAAATATCTCGTAAGCACGATGGGTTCGTATAGAATAAAACAACACAATCTTCTTAAAATATTCACATCGTATTTAATATGTTTATAGTCTATTGTAAAAAAACATTTTTGCAAGATGGTCTTGTACTGACGCCGACGATAAGTGCAGACTGGCGTTATCTCCAGTCGAGTCAAGATAAATTAGAATTAATTATGTAATATTGTACATATTAAGAAAAGGTATAAAAATTTGAACGTAGCGGAATTTGACACGCGAATTTCAACGTAGTTCGATGAGGGTATATGGCTTAGTTGGTCAGAATTCTTGGACGGTTTACAACGTGGCGCGGGTTCAAAGCCCGTAATATTGTGTTTTTTACTTAAGGGCCGTTCAAGTATTACGTAAGCACTGTAGGGAGCGGGGGGTTCTTGGGTTTGCTTATTTTTGACGTTTTCAATGAAATATTTCTAGGAAGAATTCTTATTTTTGATGACATATTGGGCGGGTCAATAATTTCCAAAAAACTGCTTACGTAATACTTGAACGGCCCCTTACTAGGCTATGTGTATCTTTTTTATTTTATTATTTTCAGGAAGAAATTGCTAAACTGTTAAGATTTGAATCATCTAAACTAGAAAGTGGTAGTAAAACATCATTAGCCGAATACGGTGCTCGACAGAAAAATGATCAGAAAAATATATATTATTTAGCTGCTCCTAGGTATAATTCATTATATTTTTGACATTTTAAAAGTCTACCACCGCACTAAAAAAACAAAAGTATTTTTAGAGAACATATAAAAAGTCTAGAGATGTTAACAACAGAAATAAATTGTAACAAGCATATAAGAATTTCAACGTAGCCTAATGAGGGGATCATTTATAGTATAAACAATCGATTTCCATGAGGCGCAGGTTCGAGTCGCGCGCCGTTATAATTTGTATATGTTTTCTAAAAGTATTCCACCTTATATTAACATAATATGTAGAAGATATACATACTTGTGGCATACAGTGTAATATAACAAGTCATGTATATTTTGTAGCCGTGAATTGGCCCAATCGTCTCCATATTACGAATCTCTGAAAAAACGCGATGTTGAAGTTCTATTCTGCTATGAAATGTACGACGAACTGGTTCTGTTAGAACTTAAAGAATTTGGAGGAAGACATCTTGTTTCTGTTGAAAATGACATGCAAAAAGATGCAGCTGAACAACAAGACGCAGTTATTGGTACCAACATTTTTTCTTGAGTCCCTAGTTCAAAGCTTATAAATGGTTTCTTGAAAAACTTTGAAAGCAATAAAATTTAGGGAGTGTCGATGCGCAGTGGAACTGAGTTTTTCTGTAAACGCGACGTTTGTGGATTCGATTCGCACTTAGGAGAATGAAAGTATTTTCATTTCCACGCTCTTGTAGAAACACAAAGCGCGTGGCGATGTGTTCCGCCACTATTAAGTGCCTCAAAAATTTTGTAGTTCGTGGGAAGCTTACCCTGCTACATACAGAATAATCTTTATTGGACATATGAACTTATGCTGAATTTAATTTCTGAAAGAAATATATATATATATATATATATATATATATATATATATATATATATATATATATATATATAAAAAATTGTATGATTTAATGGTTTTTTTTTATATTACAGGAAGTGAGGACTTGCAAAAGATTCAAGTCGACGAAATTATTTCATTCCTAAAATCAAATTTAAGCGGCAAGGTATTTGAAGTGAGGACTACACAGAAATTGGATTCTCATCCATGCGTTATTATTGTACCGGAAATGGCGGCCGCGCGACATTTTATCAGAACTCAAGCACAAAACCTCAGTGAAGATAACAGATTTGCTTTGTTAAGACCACAATTAGAAATTAATGCAAAGTAAGTAAACATAGATAGAAAAAAGGTTGTCTTGACAGACGGACAGATAAACTAACAGACACACAAACAAATATGCAGGCATATGGCGGACAACAAAATGATCCCATAATGAATCTTTTTAAACTGAACATCCAATACCCCAAATGCGGATGAAAAGAGTGTGTTTTTCTATGTGAGAAAATGTGAAAATATTGTAATTTTAATATCTTTTTCAATTGAAATTCCAACTGCGTCATGTTGTATAAATGATGTACGCTCTTGAAAGTTAAATGGACAAATGAACATAGTGCTACTTAATTTTGATGTTTCGCTTTATTTTGATGTTTCGTTACAACACAATTTTCTTAATCTACTTAACACACACACAACCAACTATTCCCAATTTTTTGTTACAGGCATCCAATAATCAAAAAACTTCATAAACTGATATCCAGTGATAAAGATTTAGCAAACATGGTCGCTCAACAATTATTTTCAAATGCAATGGTGACTGCGGGTCTTCTAATGGATGCTAGAAACCTCATAACAAATATAAACGATTTATTAATAAAGGCTTTAGAAAAACACTAAACTTAAATGTATATTGTTCAATAAATAAAGTTCTAACTACCTTCTATTATATATATATTTGTTTATTATATTTTTTCCTTTGTAAAAGAAATTGTACTATACTTCTTAGTCGCATTTTTTTAAAATTAATATATGTGGAGTATTCATATTTTATGTGACTGATATAAGCAATGTAAAATTATTTGTAGAATAAGACATTGAGTTTCAACAAACCGATTTTTAAAGAGTAATTATTAAAAGGATGCGTAGCCAGATTGAAGCATAGCATTTTTTAAATATGTGGACTAAAGTTGTAAATATGTGTATTTAAAAAATATGAGGAACCCCCGCATGGCATATATAAAGAGTTGACGAGTGGTGACAGTGGGTGAAGTGAAATTTACAAAGAGCAGAGCTTTTCTCTACCGGGCTAGGGATAAAACGAGATGTTAAAAAATAAAGGCCAGTCGTGGCGCAGCGGCACAAAGTGTGACTGTAAACCGACTGGTTGTGGGTTCGATCCCCACTCGAGGAGATGAAATATTTACTTAAATTTATATTTCCATTTTCTTCGCTCTGGTGTCGAGGCTAAGCGCGGCGTTGAGTTCTGCCACTCAACACGCAATGCCTCCAGAATTCGGCAGAAAGTGGGGAATGGAGTGGCTTAACACTAGGTTCCCTCTACCTACCCTGCTGTGTGCAGGTGTTGAGTGGCGGAAAAAACGCCGCGTTTTACCTCGACACCAGAGCGAAGAAATGGAAATATAAACCGAACCCACAACCATCGTGTTACAGTCACACCATCGTGTCCCTGGGCCACGACGGCCTCAAACTTATTATAACTTATTTATGTACTGATCTGCATGGGAAAATTAGTAATCATATTTATGAGGTTTCCATTACACTGAAACTGTATGCCATTTAAGTTATATAGAAAGAAGATTAAAAGAATACAATCCGAGAAAAATTCACAAACAAAATTTAGGTATTACGTAAATTTTTAGTCATAAAACATAAAAACATCAAGGACTATAACTTGAAATTAGACCCATTCATCTACTCTAACAGCTAATAATCATTGTCTTCAACCAGCGTCATTGCCATCTTTTACCATTTGCTGGCAATGACGTCGCAATGATGTTTGTACATATCTAATTAAAAGTCCATGAAATGTGCTGTCAATATAAGTATATTTTCACGATTGCTGTAACATTTTTAATCTAAAAATGGTAAATTAGAAGAATGTAATTTCAGACTTATTTCTGAATTGGTAAAGCTTCAGTGGCGGCCATAGGCCAGAGAATAAAGTTCTGCATGCCAACATTATTATAACCCAAAATAAACAGTACGTTAGATAACGTCTTTTCGTAGCAATATTTAAAACAAAAGCTCGCTCGATCAATTACTTTATTTTTATAAACTGTTTTTGCGATCTATTTATTATTAACAGTTTTAAGTATATACTTATTTCAAACAAAGTAGCAAAAAAAAAATAGTTGAAAAAAAATTAACTAAAAGAACATCAAATCTCCACGTAAAATATTCAAGTTATTGAAGGTTTTTCCTTAAAATATATTTTTATATACACTAAAACTTGTCTGGACTACTTATTTATTATTTGATTATGATATTCATCTTCTTAAAATAATTTACTACTAATGAGTAAACATAAGGAAATTTAAATTTGTGCGTTTTGGAGAACTGCCATTTAGATTTATATAAGAGATTACTACGATTAGGTCCGTAATGGAAATCCTGCAAATATTTTTGTTATTTTTATACTCTGTTTTTAGGTATAATCTGTAATTTGATCGACCGGAGCGGCGAATCCGCTATGCATTGGTGAATAACGCAATCTTTAACGGAAAACGATTCAATTGATTAGAATTTTGACTTAATTTATTTTTTTTATATATTTACAGAATATATATTCTTCTTCAAAGGAAAAATATAACGTAAATTTGTAAACTTTAAGGTCTGTCCTTTCATAAGAGATTTTCAAGTACACCCACTTAAAAATATTTCAATAAAAACAATTTTCGAATTGAACATACACTAAAATATACATTTTTATTCTTGCAGACTATTTGTATAATATAATCTTAGACGTTTTCAATGCATAGTGTATTATTATTTTGTTAATTTTGATAAATTCACTATGAGTGCACCCGATATAAACAAACTTGAAAATGATGAAGATACTAAAACTTTAGATAAAAAACAAATAGAAGCTGAAGAAAAGGAAGTAATGTTAAAATTAGAAAATAATGTTGCTGAAGATGATGTCGAACTCCGCAATGACGAAGGGCCTGTAAAATCTGCTCTTTCGGGAGACATCACTGAACAGGGACGCGAAGTAAAGCCTAAGTTCATACCTATCGGCGCGATTAAAATGCCTGGATTTTTCACTAGGAATTCCGATAGAGAAAAATCTAAGGTACTTTTTTATATATATTAAGACTAGAAACTCAAAATTACATTCTGTGTTAAATGTAATGACAAAAGGGTAAACAAAATGCAATACAATGAGTAATTTCTTGATTTCTCTTCTTTTCTAAATGTGCAAAACAAGGAAATCACGTGATTTCTCTTTGTTTTGCTCATTTGAGCACATTCTTATCTTTTTCGCCGTTCTTGCCTTTGTTATAATCGAAACCCACTTTTTCACATAAGCTGAGCTGAGCCATCAGTAAGCCCAAAACTAATATTTTATTTTATAAATGTGATCATAGTAATAATTATAAGTTTTAAAATTAAATTAAATCAGCTTCATGCCATATCCCGCACACAGCAGGGTAGGCAGAGGGAACCTACTGTTCAGAGAGACAATCCATTCCCCAATTTCTGCCAAATTCTGGAGGCATAGAGTGTTGAGTGGCGGAAATCAGTGCTGAGCTTTGCCTTGGCACCAGAGTGAAGAAATAAAACTATAAATGTAAATAAATATTTCACTTCCTCAAGTGGGGATCAAACCTACAACCAGTCAATTTTACAGTCACACCTTGTGCCTCTGTGCCACAACTGACCTCAATAAGTTTTGTTTTCTTTTTATGTTTTAATATACTTTTAAGTTACTTTTTTCTCTGTGTTCATGCACATAGCAGGGTAAATTCCTTCTTCTGTCCCTCAGTTTCCACTGAATTCCGGAAGAATAGCATGTTGAATGGCATAACTCAATGAGTGAGAGAAAGTGAGACAAAAAAGCACATACCTGTTCTCCTACACTACAATTGAACCCAAATGACTAATAATCTAATAATAATAAAATTTAATATTTTTTTTCACAAACTACAGGAAGAGGAAGCTATTGAGAAAGAAACAGATAATGAAAAAGGGCAGGAGAAAGGTGATGATGACTCTAAATCCAAACAACGCTTTCAATTTTTACAAACTTGTCCATTTACAAAATTTCTTCACCAGTCTAAAGAAAATGGTTTGTATTTTAGTTATATTAAGAACAAACTCAAGATTTTCTTCAAAATTTGTAAATATATTATATCAACTTTGGTTTTTCCATAAATAGATCTAAATGGTGGGAAGAAGAAATTTGGATTATTTAATGTAAAATATCCAAAAATGTTTCAAAAGCATTCTGCAAATGCTACAGAAGCAGCACTTGCCTCAATGGAAACACTAGAAGATAAATTGGACACCCCTAATGATGGAATGGAAAATGTCAAATTAGATGTAACTGTTAGTATAGTCTCAATGTTATATATTATTCCTAATATTATTTTTAGTACACTTTAATAATTATTTTATTCTATATGAGAACTGATGTTTTTTAAGTGTAAATTTAGAAACAAATTAATAGTCTGGTTTTTTAATATTAAAAAAATTGGCATAAAACGTAAAAAAAACCCTTTACACTAAAAGATCTTTGTAAAACTCAAGTCAAGGCCCTCCTTGGAAACTATTAATAATAAAATAATTCAATTTCATTACATTCTCATGCAAGCCTTTTGCACCAGATTCTCGGCCCAACTGCAAATAGACACTATTTTAAGTTTTTAAATGAAACTATTTAGCTAGAATAATTGTGTATATTTATTTATTGTGGCTTAGGAATACAACTCATTGATACAAAGATGCTCACAATTTTTCCTACAGACAATATGAAACAATAAAATTAAAAAACATCCTTATTTCAACACAAAAGATGGTTGAAAACTTTTTACTGTTCAGTATACGAGACAATTAAGAGATTGTGGCAGTAGTTTGATATAATAATTATGTCAACTGACAGATGGATGCCTGCATTTCAGTCTACACATGACCACATTACAAAATGTTGAAAACATTGGATTTTCAAAAATGTATAATTGTAATTTTGTATGCGATTAATCCAGCTAAAGAGCTTTATTTTAAATGTTTAATAAACTCTCTCTGAAATAATTGACAATCTGTACAAAGATAGTTGCATTGACATCCACTTGGCAATAATGTAAATGGATCAAGTGATTTCTATAATTATTACATATTGTTTATTTCAATATTTTTTTGTTTTAGGATGAACAGGACGGTAAAGTTGCTACAAGACTGCCATTAAAAGAAAGAATCCGACAAAAGAAATTTATTATAGGTAGCTATTATTCTATTCTTATACAGAGTGGTTTTTGTCATCACCACTTTAAATGAAAGTTCGGACAGTTTTAACTACTCTATAAAAGGCTAATACAATGAAAACAAAAGAGATTTTGCCAAAAATAAAAACATTGCACATGCCTTATTTACAAAATTGGGTTGTAGGTATTGGCGGTGATGATGAACGTAGTTAAGGTTTATTATAGAAAATAGTTAATTGCGTAAAATAGAACGAAATATTCTTTTCTCGTTCTGGTATGTTTTTGATAATTAATGATGGCAGATGGGAAACATTTAGTACTTTTGTAGTATTATATGTTTACGTTATTGATATCTATTCGTAACGGCGTCACAGGCAAAGTAGTACAGTGTAGTAGTAGTAATACAGTAAAGATAAAAAAATCAGTGATCAATGAGAGAATCAGATCAAATCGTGAAATGTAAAAAAGATCCAACTTCTAAGCTATTGACAAATCTTGATTACTTTTTGGGTATGGGTTTGAATTATTTTACCCTAAAAGATGTCGTAAAAGGAGCGTAGACGTAGACGGTGGAAAAGTGTCAGTTTGTAAACAATTTATAATTTAAAAAATAATAAAGTGCTATTCACATAATTTTGAAGTAGTTTATAAGAACGTATGGCTCAATTAGTTATACATTTGGACAATTTCCAAGGGCTTTGAGATAGATTAGAGCCCTACTACGTTTAAATTTTTGTTTTAAAATATTTTTTATATATTCTTGTTATGGAATGGGGCCAGTCGTGGCGCAGTGGTACAAAGTGTGACTGTAAAACCGACTGGTTGTGGGTTCGATCCCCACTCGAGGAGATGAAATATTTACTTAAATTTATATTTTCATTTCTTCGCTCTGGTATCGAGGCAAAGCGCGGCGTTGAGTTCTGCCATTCAACACGCAATGCCTCCAAAATTCGGCAGAAAGTGGGGAACGGAGTGTCTTAACACTAGGTTCCCTCTGCCTACCCTGCTGTGTGCGGGATATAGCGTGAAGCTTGTTATGGAATTGTTCTTCACTTAAAAAAACTATTTATCTGCTCTGAAATAAGGTCAGCATTAAGCTATTAAAAAACGGTGAAAAGACATTGATTCATATTCTATGTTCAAGTTTTACTACATTCATATATTGGTCTTATTTTATATTGAGTTTCATATGTTTGATGCTTGATTTTATTTTCAGATGATATTGTGGTGTGTGGTGTGGTACTATTAGTGTTATTAGCAGTTATAGTGGGCATAGTAATAGGTGCGCGAGCTTGTCCACCTTCCGAACGACCGTTACGACTTGGCAGATTTATAACCACATTGACAACTTGCGGATTGATTGAAGGGTAAAATAATGTTCAATTTCACTTACTTTCTTCATTTGAATTTGTATAAAAAAAGGTACTTATATTTTACATTTATTTTTTACAGAATTTTAGATGATGAAGTCTATAAATTCTATAGTATCCCATATGCAGTGCCGCCAGTTGCAGAAAAAAGATTTACGTATGCACAACCAATGAATAACATATCAATGTGTTGGAATGGCACTCTCCAAGTACATGAACCTGGACCACTTTGTTTACAGTTTCTAGAAAATGGTACAATTACTGGAGATGAAGATTGCCTAACCCTTGATATAGTTACTCCTCACGTGAGATATGACTCAGCCTTACCCGTGGTTGTACTGATTGGGGCCAACACATTAGCGGGTGGTATCAGCCCTGCTCAACCTTCAGCTTTGTATGCAAGGACCAAGGAAGTCGTTTTTGTTAGACCAAATTTTAGACTTGGATCATTTGGTTTTTTAGCTCTAGATATACTCTCAAATACGAATTATCCTCCTACATCTGGTAATTATGGCCTCAGCGATTTGATGGTAGCATTGCAATGGATTAAATATAACATCAAACATTTTGGAGGAGATCCTGAATCTGTTACGTTATTGGGACACCGGGCGGGCGCCACCTTAACAGCCGCCCTCACTACTGTGAAGAAAGCACATAAACTATATTCACGCGTGTGGTTGTCTTCTCCCTCCGTCATATTCCCTGGAGAGCTTTTAGATCAATCCCAAAAAAACAACGAACAATTCAAACAAATCAGTAAATGTACCGACATTGATTGCATGCGTCGTATATCGCAAATAGAAGTGTTAACCGCTACACCCGACACCTGGCTCGGAACTGATATTAACTCTTTACCATTATCTGGAGAACTCAAACGTTCTTGGCTAGTACTTGATGGCAATTTATTAAGGAATCACGCCTACGAGAGCTGGGATGATCAGAAAGACGCGATAAACACCGAAAAAGACAAAATATTTAAGCCAATGGTTTTCGGAACAACGCAACATTCTGGTCATTCGGAAGTACTACGAATGAAACACATGAATTGGACGGCAGAAATTGTCGAGAAAATGGTCAACGACAGTTACTTGGGTGAGAAGAACATAACAAACGATGTGTTTAAGGTTTTTAACAAAACATATGAAGGATTAGTAGAACTGATTTCGTCTATCCGCACGTTGTGTCCTCTGGTGAGTTTGGCGCGGTTGCGGTTGGTGGCTCCTATGTACGTGGTGCTGGGGTCGGGCGCGGGGGGCGGCCGCGGCGCCTCGGGCATGGCCGGCATAAACTCGGACATAGAAGCGATTTTAGGCACTTTTGACTCTGTGATGCCTGAGCAACGTAGATTCATGGCAGCTATTCAACAGTTGTTTTACTATTATGTGTGGCATGGCCATCTGCCAGGCCCCGAGAGTGGCCTCATCGCTGTGGGGCAGGATCCTCTCCCACACCCCGGACTGCCTGCGTGCGATTTACTCATACAAAATGATATTGTACCAAGACATGCTCACATCGACTAGGCAAATTGTTTGTCATGATATTTCTTTTCTATGTGTGTTTATTTAAGTTAATTTGTGTAATTATTATTTTCTGCTAATACTTTTATTTACCTGCCCCAACTGTAATGCTGATAAATGCTGGATTATAAGGCATGTATTGATTACCAAAAATAGGAATAGCATGTTATAGTTCAGTGGGCTGTTAGACTAAGCATCTTTAAATACTCATATAAACAAAAACTGCTTTAAATACATATTATAAGTACAAACTAAAACCATTGTGAAACACATATTTCGATTTACGTACTTTGCATTAATAAGACTGATTCGAATCCCACAATAATTATCTGATCTCATGTCATCATTTAACCAGTCAACATATTTATTATTATTACTTTTTATACTCAGTAGCTCAACGTAATTTATGTAGTTAGTTTTATTACTTTACATGATAGGTGTACTTTGTAATGATTGTAAACTAGTTTATTAAGTATTTTTAAGGTAACTTTTCCAAATACTGAGACCCCAGTTTAGTATTAATTGTAGGATTAATTTTGTAAGTCAGTATCCATATCTACAAATTATCATAATAATCTACTATAAAGGCTGATTATCCAAAGATTGACTTGTTGCATTTTAGTGTCGGTTTTATATAAACTATATGTAGCATTTCTACCGTTGTGTAAGTAGTATAGGTTTTGTGAAGTGTCGCCATTGCAGTTGTCTTGCCAAATAATATAGAACAAGTTTTGTTATCAGTTGCTTGAAATTTATTTATTTGAGTATATTGCGCTTGATACATTTGATCTCGAATTTAATTGTACTAACCAGGCAGCTTGCATTTGATTTTTTTTTCATAGACCGCACGTGTTTTGTGTATTTCATATTGAATTAGAATAGTTGTTTTGTAGCCATATGGTAGCTTCATTTTGTTTATTTCATATTCTTAATATATGTATGAGGCTGTCAATGTTGTTTTTATTTCACTCCTATTATCATATTTATGCACTTACATTTTTTAAATATTGCACATTTTGTTAAAAACTCGAATCATTATTTTTTTTACTTTTCACATTTAAAAAGACTTCCGAGACATTTCAATGACATTCAAATTATTTGACTTTGAATTAACAACAAGATTAGATTATTTTCGCTATGTCCATTTATTAAGGAAGTTAATACTGTAGCAAAGCTCGTTAAATTCAATAACTTCTTTATTTTAGTTTATTTTCTTTTAAGATATTGTTTTTTTATTGGGACAAATACTGACATAATCTTTCATGTAATAAAACAGTAAAAAATTGTACCTGTACATATTACATAACGTAACATATTGGCGAATTAAACAATGTAGAGGTATGTGAAATCAAGGTTCGATACAATTTTACACAAGAAAATCCTCCATAGCTCGTAAAACGGTAAAATTAAAATGCATTTGCTTTTTCCAAATTTACCTATATTTAGAAATCAAACGAGTTATTGGACATAATTATTAAATAAAATAAATAGATACAATGTACCTTCCAACTGGAATTTAACACGCCAATAAATTAAAACAATAATAAATAAACGGAAATACAACAATTTTTTCCAAACATTGTCACAACTTGAATTGAGAACTTAAACCGTAATTATAGTAAGTAGTACAAACATTTTAGGGATCTAACAATACATCATACAATTATAAAATAAATGATACTTAAGTAAAAAATAAGTTACTATCTGAATGCTATATCTAAAATTGTAATAATTACTGTTGTTTATTATGTGATACACATCTTTAGTAACATCTGTTTAATGATTTCGTTCCCTTAAAGGTGAAATGACGGTCGGCATATTTTCCTTTCCCATTTTGAGAGTTTTCCTCAAAACGGAAGGTGATTTTGGTTTGATTTGGATAGTTTCTGCTTCTTTTTTAATTTTATCCATCATCGATGATTGTTTGGCCACTGTCATAGTGAGGTCCTCATTTTCTTGGCGTAGAATCGACAGCTCTACCACAAGCGATTGTTGATCTTGAATCTGTTAGACAAGATTTAAAATGTTATTAAATTGTGAATGTTGGAAATACGTTTATAATTTGTGATGAAGAGGTACTAAAACACTATAATTTGAAACAAATTTGTAATAATATTGCAGTGTCCGTTGGAACAGACAGCATCTGTGTATATTATTAGTTTTGTCTCATTGTGTAAACCTAATTAAAGGGTGACCAAGTCCCGATGGTGAGCATTTTTATTTGTTGTTTTTGTCCATTTGCTCCACACAGAACGATAAACGACCAACATATTTAAGTAACAAGAAGCACCGTATATGGCGTACGTTTCAGAAATAAGCTCTCTAATTAGATTTTCTTAGTTGTAAGTGAAAACTATTTTTGGTTTCAACAAAATCGTTGGACATGCCACACATTTTCTGGAATGAGTTGCTCTGTTGAATGAAAAGACGGGAGATAATATTTAATATGTTAGTAAAATATTCTATAGGAATTGAATATTCGTCTCTACAATCTGGATACCCTATCGATAAAAACCTTGTGTTATTATAATACCTGTTGTTGTAGACATTTGTTATCAGTCTCTAAGCGAGCGATCTCAGCGGCGGCGTGCGCGAGTAGAGCTCGCGACTGCTCCGCCGCGGCCGCCGCCTGCCCCGCGTGTTCCGTCGCTAACTCACACAGCATACGTTTTTTTTCTACCTGAAATATATAACATATAGGATATATGGAACATAGGAAATTGGAGTCTCTGCCACATGCAAATTTAGGTCCCAGTTGGAAAGTAATACATATTTTAACAGATTACATTGTGGTTGAATACAGGCAATGCAAGCGTCCTAGCTGTGTATTTTCATTTACCCACCCTGGTTTAGACACAGCACGACATTCAGTTCCAATACTGAACACTGACCTTAAGTTCAAAAAATGATTCTTTGCCCGATTTTGTTGACCAGACAGGCTTATTTAACAAAGTGCAAATATATAGATGATAAAATTGCTACAAATCTTACCATTTCATTGTTACTATGTTGATACAATTTAATATATGCAAAAGAAGATTAAAATATTTTTTCTTAAAGTTGATTTCTTTAATATTTATTACATAGCTTACCTCATCTCTAAGCATTTGAATTTGGGAATTTGATTCCTTTTTAATTAATTCTACATCTTCAATGAGTTCGCTTTTAATAGAGCCAAGCTCACGATAGGCTTCTTTTTCAACATTTTGTAAACTTTCAATCAAGGATACATTGTGTTCCATAATCCTATTGTGTTCTTTGGCTAATGCAGCTTTTGATTTCAGAATGTTAACAAGAGCTTCTTTATATTCATTACATTCCAATAATGTATTACTTAAAGAATTTTTGTATGTGGCCAGTTCTGATTCTAATATTTCTTTAGAGTCTGTCAATGTTTGAACCTGACCTTCTAAATGTTCTAACTCATTGTCAGATTCTCGTAACCTCATTGTTAATACTTGTACTATGTCTCTAGTTACAGATAAGGACATTTCAAATTTATTCTTCTCCTTGGTTATCTTATCTACTTCTACAGTTAATTTGTTTATTTCATTTTCAAAATTAATTATCTTTTTCTTAGATTCTTCTTTTACACTTTCTAACTCTTTTATTAGATTATCTTTTTCAAGTTTTAAATTATCTTTATCATGTTGCACAGTCTTGATTTCAGCAAGTAAAGCCATATTTTTTTCTTCATTATTATGTACAAGACATTTCAGATCCTTAATATCTTTTTCTAAATGATGTATTTCTTTTTCTTGTAATATACAATGGTCTTGTAGATGCCTACTGCGCTCCTCAAATTGTATTTCACATAATCTCAACTTTTCATGAGTGGATTCATCAATTTGTTCTAATTTAGCTTTCATTTCTTGTTCTTTCACAAATAAAGCATGCTCCAAATCTTTTATCTTATCGTCTTTATCTTTTTGTATTTGGCTTTTGATTTCTTCTATTATAGTACTATATTTTTCTTTTAAATTCTCCTGATCAGATTTGTATTTATTGATTATAACTTGTTTTTCTTCATCCAATTTTAATTTAAGTGTTTCAATTTCAACTTTATATTCTCTTCTAATACTTTCATTAGCTTCTAATGCTAAAGCATGATGTCCTTTCACCATTTCAAGTCTTTGGCGAGTCTCATCTAGACAAGATTCAGAATCAGTTAATTTTTTTTGTAAATCTGCACATAGGCTGTCCCTAATCGTAATAATTTCTTCTAATGATGATAGCTCAACTTGCTTGTTGCTTACTTCGTATTCTAATTTTTCACATTGTCTTTCTAAATCAATTATTTCATGTTTTAGGCTATCAATAATAGCTGAGGGTTGAATGCCATTACCTAAATTGTTTTTATTCACCTCATTATTTTCATCTTCAATTGATATTTCACCCATTTTATCATTTATTTTATCAATATCATCAGTTTTTTTATTTTCTTGTAGTGTTTTATGCAATTTTGCAATTTCATTTTTTAAATCATCTATCTGTTTATTGTACTCTGATATTGTGTAATCCTTATTTCTAAAAATTAAAGAAATATAAGACATTTATAATATTGTAATGCTAAATAAAACATTTCCCACAGAACAATTTCGACTTACCTAATTTCAACTTCATGGGCCTTAATAATTTCATTATGCACATTATTTTCATTCTTTTTATTAGTTGTAGGTAAAGTGCTTTTAATATTATTTGTAAGCTTGCATGTCGAATTTGTAGATTTTATTGGTTTTGGCTGTAACAAAAAAATACATTTGTATGCATAACTGTTATAGGCCACGATTAATAGGCAAGTAAAACAATATTACAACGGTGATAATTAAAAAAGGAGTAATTACTTACAGTTTTAAATGATTTTATACTGCGTACCGAGCTGCATTGGGACTGTACTTCACAATTTTGTTTTGACGGTGTTGTTAATAAATTAGTAGATTTTGTAACAGCTGCAAACTTGCTTGGTGGTTTTTCACTTTCTCGTTTAGTTTGGATTTTAATTTGCGTTTTTAATGAAACTATAACAAATTACAGAATCATATGTTATTTTTTCCTATTTAATCTTTAAAACAGTTAATATAAGAAATGTATGATTGTTATAATTAATACATCAGTTATTTACGTACTTTCTGATATACTAATTACAATTCATTACCGATACAATTTATCATTTCTAAAAATTAAGTTACTTACCTGCTGATTCAAACCTCTTAGCCTTTGAGAACATTATCAATAAAATTTTAAATCTTTGAAAAACCGCGTATCTAATAAATGTATTTTCGAAGTAGTTACTAATAAAAATAATTTAAATCATGACAACAGCTACTAATCGTTAGTAGGTAGTAGCACAATATGAGTTACTCTGAACATGCAAGGGAATCGCGCGCGAAATCACGCTTCGGCTTTTGTTGTTATTTGTATTATAGTTTAATCTATTGTATTCCATCCAGTAACCGTTAAAATAACGTTCCTTTACACGTACCAATTAAATTATGTTGATTTTACTTAAAGCTCTGTTACATCGTTTGATCTTTATTCTCAGTTCAGTTATATAAAGACATTTATTATATTTTTTTACAAATTAATAAGCAAATGTACCCAATATTACCCATTTAAAATGTTTTAAAATTTAATTGGGCATCATTGTGCTCCCCCATTGTCCACAATACAAATTGTTCACTACCGTATCTAAGTATATTATTATTCATCAGAAAGTGTATTTTTACATATTTTAAACATTTAATAAATATCTAATTAATTTTGTGTATAAATATAGCATTTTTTCCTAAATCCCACCGGGAGTGGACCATTAGTAATTAATAAATATGATATATAATAAATGTGAATGTTTGAGAGGTTGGATATTTGTTCAACTCTACTACGTTTACGTTGATACTGAACTGATTTAGATCAAATATAGTAAAAGTAAATAACGGTACAATTTGTGTTAAAATTTTATATAATTTGGCTATAATATAACAATGTGTATGGCCGCGTTCGTACAAAAATGAATATACGGTGTAACTTGACCAGACGTTTTATTTTGAACGGGACTGTCCCGTTTTTCGCTTTTGAGTCCCGGTGTCCCGCATATAGGACTGGGACGTACAAATGTCTAAATTTCGTCTTTTGTAGATTATTCCATATACCTATTTTGTTTATTTCGTGCATTAAGTATTTAGTACATTAAGTACAAACTAATTTAGGATAACGAAAAAATTGTAATATAAAACGAATCTAGGATTTTTATACTTTTGTCTGTATGTCTGATCGTTCGCTTTTACACGTACCTAACTCTTAACTACTGGTCAGATTTTTTTGTACTGCTGTTAAGCCTAGAGAAGATATAGGCTTTCGAAGACTAGCACTTTTTTTAAAACTAAAATTGGCCTTGCGTTTGACATGGTTTGACATGCCATGTTTTGTATTGATGCCATATGCAGTGACGCACATTTGCTTAGTAAATATCTATTACTATTTTAAAGGCCTACATGGTATGTCATAATAAATACAGACGCCGGCAATGAGTGCCAATTCACTTGCTGTGCGAATAAAGAACTTAGGCTCAAATCATTTCGTTCGTATGTTGGGATTGCCACCATTTTTTCCATTAAAATATGTGTACTGACACCATCCATTCTATATCATTGTCCAAATAACTTAACTTGCTCTAAGCTCAAATATTTGTTAACTAGTAAAAATAGATAAGATTGATTTTGAGCTTCACTTTCATTCTTCTATTTTTTCTATTTCTTTTACTGTTTTTATTAATTGGTATATATACAAACAATTCAATTGCATTAATTGCATGCATTTATGAATGGCTTCTACCTGAAAGCTATATATTATATTGTGATGAACTTTTATTTGATTGTATCATTAAGACAGACAAGAACTAGTATACATAATTCTTTTTATTTAGACAGCATACACAAAGATGTGGAGATAAAAACAAATATCAAGTGACAATATTATTATAAGAAAATAAATCCAATAATGTAATTGAAACTAATTATAATACTTGAAATAAAAAAATATACACATTTCTAAGTTATATTTTATTACAAAAAAAAATGATTACATAGATGGAGGTGGAGGAGGTACAGGCAACAGAGGTGGTGGTGGTGGGACTCCCATCATTGGTGCACCGGGTGGTGGAGGTAACCGAATTCCATGGTTTTCCCACATCTTGGGTGGAGGTGGAGGCATTCTTAATGGCTCCATTTTAAATGCAAACTGAAGAAAGAATTGCTTTGTGTCTTTATTCCAATGAGTCCAAAATTTTGAATCATGCTTCTCTACCTCTCTGCTGGGCACTTTAAAAGCTATTGTCTCATACGGTTCAGCAGCAAATAGCAAATATTGCCACCTTCGATCTGGAGGTTCAATTTTCTGTTCATAAGCAGACATGAAGCGATGCCTAGGCTGTACTCCTTCTGCTATTTCTAAAATCATAGTATTATATATAGGAATAAAATAAATTACTATTTTATAATGAATAAACTATAAAAATACATAAATCTTAGCTACCTGGATAGTCAACTTGGAATAGCAAGCTTTGCTGCCCATTTTCAGGATCTTTTTGTTTTGTCACCCTATAACCAGGTCGACCAATTTTTACAAACTTTTTAGGTTCTATTCTTGGCTTTTCTGGAGCTAATTGCTGCGGTGCCTCTTTAGCTTCCTTGGCAGCTCTTCGCGCTAAATTAGCCTGATGTTTCTTACCCTGGGTATGCGCTAAATAACTACCTTCATTATTATGAAGCGTCAGGCATAATTTACACTCATATGATCCTAAAATAAATTGATTTATTTGATTAGGTTACATTGTGCAAGTGGCGTAAAAGAATTCAAAGAAAATATTAAAAAATACCTAAATGATTTTTCATAAAATATGGATCTTTATTTAAATCTATAGTTTCAAGGGCAAGTTGCCTCAGTCTCTCTCTTCGGTCTCGGTTGCTTTCAGACCATGATGCTACTCCTCCTCCTCCTGTTTTGCCCCCGGGGCGATTTTGGAAATCCATATTAAGTAACTACTTCAGTGTATAGCCGAAGATTAGTACCGTTTAATATTATTATTACGTTTAAAAAAATATTTATAAGAAGTTCTAACACTTAATAGTAGCTGTAATCTTAATAGATTGAGAATTTGTGGATTATACAAAGTTGACGTTTGACGTAAACATACTGTCATCGACTATGCCATACCGATGCCGGTGCGTTATTGATATTGCCAGCTACGTAAATTGGCGGGAGAAAATTATTTTTGTAACCTGTTTCGTTGATTCGTCTGTCGGTCGTTTGTTAATAACTATTGGAACAAATGACAATGCCCAAAAATGTATGTAACACCCTTTTATAGTAATAAGATGTATGTTATTGGATATATTATTTCTGTAGGACCAACTTTTGTTATAAGAGTCGGACATAATATGTCTCTTATAACATATGTTATATTATAACAATTGAAAGTTTAGCTAAAAAATCAAAATAAATATTTTCTTGGGGTGAAAAAATAGACATAATTAGCTGATTACGATAATTATTTATAATTAAATTCATAAACACTGTAATTAAACCTATTACAAAATCTCTAGTCTGATACTTAATTTACGCGCAATTCGTTAATTGCGGTTCATCTACTATAATGTCATTTAAATTCAAAATATTATGTATAATATTTTTTTTTTTTTTTTTTTTTATGGAAAAGGACAAGGCAAACGAGCGTTCGGGTCACCTGATGGTAAGTGATTGCCGCCGCCCACGGCCCCGTGCAACACCAGAGGAGCTACAGGTGCGTTGCCGGCCTTTAAGGTGGAGATAGACGCGCTTTTTGAAGGTACCCATGTCATATCGACCTGGAAACACTGCCGCGGGTAGGTCATTCCACAGTTCCGTGGCGCGTGGAAGGAAGTTCCTACGAAACCGCACAGTAGTGGATTGCCACGTATCCAGGTGGTGTGGATGATATTTTAGCTTATGACGTGCTGTGCGGTTAGAAAATTCGGCGGCAGGTAACAGGTCAAACAGTTCTTCAGAACACTCCCCGTGGTAAATGCGATAGAGAACGCAAAGCGAGGAGACGTCTCTACGCAAAGCCAAAGTATCAAGCCTTTCACAGATCATTGGGTCCCCAATGATTCGAGTGGCTCTACGTTGTATGCGATCAAATGGTTCAAGCTGATACTGGGGTGCACCAGCCCAGAGGTGAGAACAGTACTCCATATGAGGCCGAACCTGGGCCCTATATAGGGCCAAACGGTGTTTTGGCGTGAAGTACCGTCTCGCTCTGTTGATGACCCCCAGTTTCTTCGAGGCCAACTTGGCCTTGCTTTCCAGATGATCGCGATACTGGCAGTCACTCGAAACATTAAGGCCCAATATACTGATACTGGGCGCGGCTGTAAGAGGAGTGTTTTGAAAGACTGGCGATATGATAAATGGGATTTTTTTATATACCATAAAAAAGTAATAAATACAATAAAAACGTTATATTAATTAAATATAATTATATTAATTATATTTTTTTCTAAAAAATTTTGTGTAATATATTTCTAACTGTGACAACCAAAGTAGTTCCTATTTTAGACCTATCCAATTACATGTTTTATTGCTATTAGATGGTGATCCCAATCTGCCTACTGTCTTATATTGTTTGTTCGTTTTTTTTTTAAATATTTTTTTTATATTTTTACCTAAGCTGGCTTTTGAAATCGCTACGATACATCGTTAAATGTGCAGCAGGCATTAGGTTGTATGTATTAATGGTTTTATTTTTACTCTGTGTGATTTGACATATTGTGTAAGGAATCTGTGATTTGTCAACTTTACCTTCTTTTCTGTTGTCAAAATATACGGGAGGTAGGGTTTTATTTTAAAATCCGAAAATATCATATAAATCAGTTATATTTGTTATTTATATTTATAGCTTCTTAGTTTAAAATAAGAAAACTGTTAATTTTATTTTAATATTTCGTGTCTTCAGCTATAACTTTGAGAACTACATTATAAATCTTGTTTTAGGCAAGATGTTGATGCCAAAACAAAACCGTGTGTCTATCTATGAATACCTTTTCAAAGAAGGTGTTATGGTAGCCAAAAAAGACTACCATGCACCTAAACATCCGGACTTGGAGAAGATACCCAACCTTCAAGTTATTAAGGCAATGCAATCTTTAAAATCAAGAGGTTATGTCAAGGAACAGTTTGCATGGAGGCATTTCTATTGGTAAGTACATGAAATAAGTATATATTAAATGAGTATAATACTCATATTATAAACGTTTATACTATAAATTACGATTACTATTGACATCTGAAAAATTAAACTCTGATTTTTTTATCATTTTTGCCTAAAACTCACTCATAACTTTATTAAACATTTGCAAATCTTAAACAGATATCTCGATATAATAAAACATTGTGCATTATGTTGTCCTACAATATTTCAGTATCACATTTGTTGAGGTAGTAAACACTTTGTTGTATGTTCTGTCATATATTCCTTTTTAAATGATAATGTTAATAATATCTTATAGTAGGTTTAATATAATAAAAAACAGAAATCGAAATGTTAACTGTTTTTTTTAAAGCTGTTCTAATAATACTATATTTTAGGTATCTTACAAATGAAGGTATTGAGTACCTAAGGATCTTCCTCCACCTCCCACCAGAAATTGTGCCCGCAACACTCAAGCGCTCCGTTCGCACTGAGACAGTCAGACGTGGTGCTGTTGGCAGGCCTGATGCCCCAGCTCGTTCTGCTGAAGATAGATCCATGTACCGCCGTGCGCCCACTACACCTGGAGCACCACACGACAAAAAGGCAGATGTCGGCCCTGGCTCCTCAGAAGTTGTATTTGTAAGTTTACATTTTTATTTAAAAGAAGAAATTACTTACTGTTCTTTGGATTCGCTAGTGCTGGTGGTGTTGCAAGATGAGGAGCTTAGAGTGAGATTTGCGACCCAAATGTATGTTTTACAGACCCCTTTAAATGTACAGTAAAACTTACTTCCATTGTCAGAGCTCCTCTATTTTGCCAAAGCTAGTCATTAGTAATTTATGATGACTTACAGTCAATGTTTACTACTTCACATGAGGTAGAACACAAGTTTAACTCAAATTGTTATATCTATTAATCATTGTAGGAGCATCAACTGTAATTGCATCTTAATATGACAGAATACTGTTCTAATAAGATAAAAATAATACTAGTTTAAGAATGAACTGCAATCAAGTGAAATTGCTGTAATGAATTCATCATTACAGCAATTTTGTTTGCTTAGTAAATAATCACTAAGCAAACGTAATTGCTTAATTCCTTTAGATACAATCTGTTTTTAATATTTTATAATAAGAACACATGAAGATGATAAATCTTACATTAAGCAGCACCAAGCTTGTGTTGGCTACACAAGCCACTCTTCCCCCAATTCTTAAGACATTGTGTGTTGAGTGTTGAAATACACTGTCATGCTTGAATACAATTTACTAATTTTTACAAAGAATAGAATTTAAATTTCTCTCAAATTTAAATATAATCATTCTCCTGGGTGAGAATTGAACAACTATAAGCTTACAGTCAGATGCTAGCCCACTGTGCCACAACTAACTCATTTCATTTAGATACTTTATAAGTGGCATTTTAGTTCTAATTAAATGATGTATTGTAATATGTTTTTTATTTTGTTGCAGAGAGGAGGTTTTGGACGTGGTAGACCAGCTCCTTAACTTAAGTTAAGCTTAATAAAAAAAATACCTATTTATTTGTTTTATTTGTCTTCTGTACTATAAAATGATAATAAATAATAGTGCATTATTTATAGTGATCGGTATAGCGGTTTCAGTATCAGCCATAGTTTCGGACTCGGGTAAAAAACGGCCGAACCTATGTCAGTGCCGAAACTTGTCAGGCGTCTCTGCTGGTTTTGTCATCCTTGGCATAAGTCAATTTAGTTATTCCAAATTATAAATATAAAAATAAAATCATTAATAATAAATGTGAGCAAATCTTGGGTAGAACGGTTTTCGCAGTTTAGTCAGTTAACAAAACATATTTCGTATAATAATTTGAGACCCTTGCTTGAGACTTTGAATATAATTTATTTAATACGATTACATGATATAAATTCAATATTTTTATTTTTGTTATCCTTTTGAGTGTTATTTCAAGCTAAGGAGAGAAAAATATTTTTGAGAGACTTATAAAGATTTAAATATAGTGGGACCTATGAAAGCACTAATTCAAAAGCGTTCAAAAGCATTCAAAAAATAACACTAGAAAAAAAATGGACGTAGCAGTATTTGAACCCGCGCCTCTTGGAAACGCAGTTTACTCGTTTAATTTATAATGTTTCCAAAAAAGTACGTTAAAATTATAATGTTTTCTAAAAAGTACAAAAATTGTCTTGGTTTTGAATTTGAATTGAGGTTAATGTAATATTTTAAAATTAATAATCGAAATAACACTGGGTATCAAATGAAGGAGGTTCTCCTTCATTAAAGATTTAAAATACTCGGTCCAAATGGGTGGATTTTAAAAAATACAATTAATGCGTATATTAGTAATGTTTGTAAAATTTTAAACATATTAGCAACTAATCGATATACTGGAATAGTCTGGTACTTTATTATTCACGACAAAGATTTGACTACTAAAACAAAGCCTAACCGTGGTTTAGATTTGATTAGTTTCGTAGGGTTAGCGAATACAGTGTCTTAGCGAATCGAAGATTGAAGACTGTTTTTAGTTTTAACAGTGCTAAAAATTCTTAACATTCTTATTTAAAACAACGTTATGTAACAAGTTACCTCGCCATCGGTAATTCAAGTAGAGGCACTCCGTTCACTTTTCAGTAGGTTTGGTATATGGCACCCAATATTTTTTTTATTATGAAAAGGAGGTTATAAATTCGTTTATATTTTTTTAAATGCTTGTTACCGCAAAATTTTTGACTGGGTGAACCGATTTTGCCTTTTTTTTGAAAGCTAGTGCTTCCCGTGTGGTCCCTTTTTTTGTTCATTTCTCACAATGGTATCTATGAGAAAATCACACAAATGTAAAATGTGCATTAATAATGTGCGCGACAAATGAACAAATAACTAAAAAATATAATTATACTGTAAAAATTACGAGGAAAAACATTACTAAAATGATTGTCAGAAGTCAAATTCCTCATCGTTGCATTTCTTTTCAACCAACTTCGAAAAGAGAATGTTATCATTTTCACCCGACTGCAAAAAAGGAAGAGTTCCCCAATTCGCCTGAATATTTTTTATGTATATTCGTAATAATATGCCAAAATGTTAGTATGCACAATAATACCTTATTAAGTTTGAAATTTTACATAGGACAACCACTAATTCGGGAAGCATCCTTATAAGGTCTATCCATTACTTGTAATTGTAAAATATTTTTTTACCAAAAAAAAAAAAACCGAATTCAAACAACGAACTAAAAAGTAATTTTACATAAAAGGAGACGTACCTACTTTGATTTTGTTAAATAAAAATGTTATTATTTTAAAGTCGTTGACAAGCTAATGCTACAATAACCTTACTACAATATCGAATTCCTAAGCCTTTTTGTTTTACTTCGCACCGACTTTAAAATTATAAAATCTTTTTTAAAGGTAAAGAGTACCTAATGTTAAGCAAACACTTTGCAAATTTAACACTTCGTTACCGATTTTCCACCGAATTCTGGAAGCCTTGCGTGTTGAATGGCGGAGCTCAACGCCATAGCAAAGAAATAGAAATAAATTAAATTAGCTTCACGCTGAAATATAAATTTAAATAAATATTTCATCTCCTCGAGTGGGGATCGACTCCACAACCAGTCGGTTTTACACAGTCACACTTTGTGCCACTGCGCCACGACTGGCCTCGAAATGGAAATATACATTTAAATAAATGTTTCATTTCCTCATGTGGGGATCAAACCCACCACGAATTGCGTTTTCAGTCGCCCCTGCGCCACCACTGAGATTAAAACTAAATAAGTATATGCTGCCATATTATTTTAATTCATGAATTTTTTTTATTACTTTTATAATTAAAAATCTAATTTCTTGACACTTAGTGCTGCTACTCTATTGCGATAAAATGGTTGAAAGCCAAAACGAAATCAATTGTAAAATTAATAGATATAAATAGTATAATTGTTAAAATGATAACAACGAAATAAAAGAAACAATGAAACAGATGATAATTTAATTACACTTTCTACACAGAACACGAAAATTTACTGACATTTTCATGACCTTTTATATATTGCCCATCTTTTTATATAATGGTTGGTTGGACTTTTGGTGGGGGAGGTGTTGGGAACTCCCCTACTTTATCCATATAGTACTGGTAGGCCCTGTAAGGTCGTAACTCCCATGGCACCTGGTCCTCCATATTTGTTAGCTGGACACCCAAATCTTCAAGTGTGGGCAGTCCTTTTACAGGTCTGTCTGTAGTTGCTTCCTGATTAACATAAATAATGATATTCCACACTTAGGAAGGGGAAATAGTTTTATAGAAAACATAAAAAATGTGCGCTTTTTGGAAGCCGTCCTAGCGCTCTCACCACTTTTTAAACGTATGGCTTAGAGGACTTCAACGTTTTCCAAAAGGCGCGGGTTTCGATTCCGCTGTTTTAAACAGTTTTTTAAAAATATATTTATGACACTTAGATTTGGAATTAAAATATATTAATATAATAAAATAATTGCTTAGTACTAATTGATCCTAAAACAAAAACGTTTCTAAAATTTTCTACCCCATAGTTCAATACATTATGGTTATTTGGGTTTAATATATTCTAGTAATGGATTTCAACAGAAAATTTCATTTTTAGAATTTATTTTCACATAACGTCATAAAGAGTCACTTTATTATATAGAGGACCTGTTGACGCATACAGTACCATAGTAATGAGTATGTCACTTTAAAAATACAAAACTGTATTTTGTCAAATAGAGTTTGTGATTAATTTTATTTAAAAAAATTGCATTATGCGTTCCCCAGTCCCCAAGTATAATTATATCAAAGTTAACATTCCCCCTTCTTCACATTTTTTTCAAAAGTGGTACAAAGTTTTTGCTTCACATATTAATATATAGATAATCAACTACAGTCACGCAATTTGTATATATAACACATTCCTGCAAAAGAAATATTTTTTTTCATTTCATTTTTTTACAAGGAGTATCACAGTATCGATTCGATGGTCCTGGGTTCATGTCTCACGCGGAGGAAATGAATTATTTTAAATTCTCGCTTTGGTACCATAACAAAGCGCTACGTTGGGATCCCCCACTTATCATACAATATCTCTAAAATGGGCGGAAAGTGGCGAATGGAATAGTTATATGGGTGATAAGACAAAAAGCTAAAAAACATGAATAACATTTTCGTATTTACCCTTTCCAGACTTTCCCAAGTCAGGTTTCCAAATGGGTAAGCTGGAGATATCATATTAATGCCAATAACTTTCAATGGCAGAATGGGATCATACTTCATGTCCATTAGTTTAAAGCCCCAATTTTCATCTTTGCGCATAAGTTGATAGAACCAAATAACAAGATCACGCAGCAAGTACCTTTTAGGTCTGAAAAAATAAATATTTTGTACTTCTTTTATAGCACTGTTATGCTAAAATGCTAATGCTAAAAAGTTATCTAATGCGAGTTGGCCTCACATATCGAGGGTTCCGTATTAACAACACACAACAAAGTCGATCGATAAGGGTTCCCTTTTTACTTTTTGAGGTACGGAATACTAAAAAAGGATATGATGCTAAAAGTGCAATGTGTTCTAAGTCATTACAGTTCAGATAAACGATCGATGCGATTGGGAGAAATTTGGCTAATCGACGTTGTAAAATGACAGTATGATAATTAAATAATATTCTTACCCAATGGCTTGATAAACTTGGCATCTGGTGTCAGGATCACGTGCCGCATTTATAATACCTTGCACCACATCAGATACAAACACTGGTTGTTTGATGGTTTCTTCACCTTTCTTATAAAGGGACATTATCTGACTGTGAATACGTAGGACGTGGGCAAATGATCTAGAATATGAAATTATGCATTAGTACTAATATATATGTTTTTCCCGACTGCCCAGGATTATGTTTTTCGCGCGTATCTTGTATGTATGTAATATTATTTATTACCTCATATCTATAGAAGCGCAGAACGGATTTACACATTTGAGGTATCGTTAGATTCGTAATAGCAGCCCAAGTGTTCTTAGATAGGTGACGTTAAAAAAATATATTCATGTCGGCTGTGGGACGCCATTAGACTTAGTGAAAAATTTTTTAATCGTTTTAAATACCACAATATGAGTATCAAATTCAAAAGCTCAACACGAGGATTTCAAAAAGGTATATCATGACTATCATTACAATAACGAATCCAAACAAAAAAGTGAAAAATAAAACAAATATTTGTAAAAACAAAAACCGCGAGTGCAGAAACTCTAAAAAGAAAATAAACAAGCCCAATAGTTTATTAGGATTAACAGTCTGGACCTAAAAGTAATTCTTCAATTAGTAAAATCTTTACCAGGAACCCCGCATAATTTAATGAGGTATATTACTATATATTTTATCATACTATATCTATATCTATCTATATATATATATATATATATATATATATACTGTGATAAAAAAATATTGTGATATTACCCATAATTTGATTATAATTTTTATTGCATTTTTATATCTTTACTCTAGTAACATCTTTGCACAGAAAAGAATGTCTTCACAGTTTTTACATGCTTTCTTTCCAAATGTAAATAATCTCTCATTGCAAAAATATGAAATAATGTTCCTAATGATTGGCATTATTAAATGAATAAAATAGCATCAAACATTACCGTATAAATCTATCTTCTGAACCATAAATGTCAGAAGCTCGAATAATAGTAGCAGTGGGAAACTCTTCCTTGACAGCTTGCTCTCCTAAATACTTGGTAATTTTCCATGGAGAGGGTTTTCTCATTACTAATGGTGTAGGATTTTCCTCAGCATTCAAATATGATAAATGGATGAATCTCTCCACACCCATTTCTCTGCTGATCCTAAAATAAATAAAAATTTACATGAAAATTCTACATATAGTAAGTGTATATAATTTCTTATAGTAAAAGGATAAAAAAAATGTTTGATTTAATGCTCATTTATTACATTGTACTAGCTCATGTTCATGTTCATGTAATCCATTAATTATTTTTTTATTGGATTACTCAAAAATATTACTCAATTTAATACAAATGTATTAGGTTTTAAAGCAACCTACTATACCTATAGCAAGAACTTGTAAAGTACTTAGAATGTGCCTGGTGTGATACATAATTTAGTTATTTCCATTTGGTCACACAGGCAAAGGTAGTGGTAAAATTTAGTCAATAATAAAAAATATCTTTAATTACCTTGCAAGACGTCTAGGTCCTTCGACATTTACATCATGAAACTTAAAATTTTTGGTTTCATAGTCCCGACCAACAAGATTAATTACAACATTTGAATAACGCACTGCTTTTGCAATAGATTCTTCATCGCGCAAATCATATGGTGTAAATAAAACTTGGCCAAGATCTCCACAAACTTTAAGCCTTTGAGCATCATAAAAATCACCTCTATAAGGCAAAATCATCTGTAATGGCAGAGTATTTTTATATTTAACAACAGTTTTAATTATTAGTTTACTGTAGTATGGCAACCTTTAATGGCTTTTCTTCCTTGGTTCTTTAATTTTTATGCATATTATTTTATTATGTTTATAAACATACCTGAGTACCAACTTTGCCAAGTTTGTTACATAAATAACGTCCTACAAATCCTGTACAGCCGAAAACAGTAGCTACAACACCATTGAAACTACTACGGCCACCAGTTCCTCTTCTATAAGCGGCTATATTGGGTTTTCCATCAGTACTGTATGAAGTAGATTTGATGTAAATAACGCTCATGTATCCATTTTTAGCTATAAATAAAAAATACTAATAGATTTATAAAAAAAATATAAAGAATATCTCAGTTCGTGAAAAAGTGTACATTATTATTGTTTTTTTATCAATATGTCATTCAGAAAGGCAGGAATTATGTAAGAGTTTCAGATATTTATTTAAATAACAATTTCAAGAGGTTGAAATAAATAAACTTACGAATAACTTTTGATGCCAAATGGCCTGTTAAAGCTACAGGAGCCATTTTCAGGCCTTAATTGTATTTAATTTCCGGTTGCTGGACTAAAATCTCGATGTGGAAAAGTCTTCAACACCTTTAATTCATTTCGTTGACAGCTATCTTGTCATATGTCACTTCACAGTTGACAGTTGTAGTTACGATGTCAGTTCGTCCAGTTTAGTTTTTAATTTATGTCGCTTCAAGCCCTTTGGGCTTGTGTGTTCTGTGCTTCGAGCGTTCCTGGTTGAACATTATTTATGTATTAAGGAGAATTATATATCTGATCCAATAAATGTTTGACATAAGTGCGTAGTTATGTTGTCTTCTAATGAAGGACTCTAATAATTCAATAGTATACAGCAATAATTATATAAATATAGCAATGGAGAAATTGCTTTTTTTTCTAACCGATAGTCTTCCTCGACAAATGGACTACTTAATACAAAAAATATTTTTTGATTATCGTACTAGAAGTTCTTCATTTTAGCGTGTAGCCACATACACGTTTCTATTTTATCACATTAGTATAGAAGTATAAACATAGGTATCTATGTCTATTGAATTGGGTATAAGCGCAGCATGTTAGATTTGCTTACCTGCAATTAAGAAAAATGTTAAGTTTGCATACTTAAATAATAATGTTAAATTACTTTTAACAAAATATTTGTTAAAAGTACTATAACGTTGGAATATAGTTTATCCTTTGTTGGCTTTGTTGGGTATTACCCCACCAATTATTTCAACCTTGTACAGTTTCTAAAACAATGTACTTTTGTTAAACCTTACCTTTAAATACCTTTACTTTCTATTTTAACTTTCTATAAATTAAGGTAGGCGGATGTATAGAGGCATTACGTGTTGCGTAGAACCCTTTGGGTATGTGTGTTCTGTGAGTAGATAAGTCACGGACTCGATGTCAGAGCAAGGAAAACAAAATATTTTCTATTAATAAATGATACCATACCTACCATACTTGAAAGCTTTCAAGCTTTAAAAAGCAAGAATGTGATAATCCATACTTGTCTACGATACCATAAAAAAATCAAACATCAAACGTCAATGTCATTATATTTATTGTTTTCAATTTTCCGTAGAAGTTATGGACTAAAGAACAGACTTATTCGCAAATAATAGTTAAAAGTCAGGATTTTTGTAAAGAATAGTATTAAATATACACTAAAAATGAACGAAGACGAAATTGCAATTTTAAATAGTAATAATTTCACTGACATTAAGCTATTGTTAGAGAATTTTTTAAAAACTGTAAGTAAATAACAAAATTAGTATTTGTTTTAATCTCAAATAAGTATTCTTACATTGTTTTTGCTTTTCAGAATGATAATGCGTTTACATTTACATTTTTATCGGAGAATAATAGACGAGTTTCATTATGGGCAGCTCTCTTTCAGCATCTTCAGTCAAACTCTTCAGACTCGATTCACGTACTGTGCTTAGCAACACTTAGATTATTAAGGTACGCATTTACTTTATTTGTGAATATCATATCCATAATGTTGTTGATGACATAAATTTGTGATTTTAAATTACAGTCGAGACAAATGTGAACTTGAGAATTTGATTTGTGAAAAATGGATATTAACATTAATCGAGATGGCTGGGTTATTTAATTTTGTTGATCCAGATGACACAGTGGATGTTGACATGCCCATAAAAGAAGTTGTTGTAGAAGCATTAAAATGCTTATGTAATATAGCATTTAATAGTGAAGTTGCAAGGGCTCTATGTGCACATACTAGCATAGCTCAAGGGTTGGTTGCAAGATTACGCTCATACAAAGAAATTTCTTTTAAGGAAGACATTATGTTATTTGATATGAAGTTACTGTTTATCTTAACAGCATTAAGACATGATATAAAATCAAAAATAAAGGATGAGTTACATGGAATGGACTATTTAATCAGTTGTTTAAATGAACTTGTTATAGAAGCAACAGATAGTAGTGAGATTGATGTTGCTGGAAGCAGTGTTGAAGGAGTCCATAACTGTTTCCTAAAGGTAAGTTTATTTATGCATTTAATAATAATAACAATACTATCAATTAAGGTTTATAATTGAGATATTCAATGCACAAAGATTAGATTCCATCTTATTCTTGGGTGCTGGTTTGTTTCTCTTCTGATGATCCTAGTATTAATTGTAATCATTAATAATAAGAATTAAATATAATGTACAATACAATAACAATATGTATATTTCATACATTGTTGCAAATAAGTTATGGCTAATAATAGAGATTTAGAAGCTCAAGATAAAGTGTTATCTATGACAACACCTAGATTTTTAATGGATGAACAGTTTATTTGTGCATCTTTGCACATCATTTGGGTTCATTTACTATTAATTATTATGTTAAAGGATTACAATTTTTTATATTTTTTTAGGATCACCAACAAGCAATAGTTTGTGAAATACTAAAGACCCAATTTAACTTGATGTTGCATTTAGGATCGGAGGAGCCTGTCAATGAGGCCGACGAAGGAATGTATTTAAGACTTATGCCTACTATAACTACTCTGTTATATGCACATGCACCAACACAGGATAAATTAATGGAGTTACATAGTAATATTGCAAATTTATTGACAAGGTAAACTTGATGAGATTGTTTAATATTTGCACTCTAGATATAAAACTATTTAAAAAAGATTTTTTTTTGGACAAGTTGATCTTTGAACACCTTATAGTTGTTAATGGACATAGGGAGATTTTTTATACTAAAATATATGCCATTAAACAACTATTTAAAATAGTTTTAGAATATAAATTTATTGAATTTTATATGAATAGGATATTTTAATAGTTTAATATAAGATATATCATATACAAATTTCAGCATTCCACCAGTGTTCTATCAGTATTTGACTCCAGAATTAAATGATGGTGAAAAAGCTCAATATGTATACAATGGCAGAAATATGGACGCTTTGCAGGCATTGCTTCATCTATTGGAATACAGACTTTCAATAACAACAGTGAGTCTTATTAATATGTTGTTTGTTTATAATGGATACAACATATTATTGGTCAAATCAGAGCATGTATACATACATACATAATATGATATAATTAATATTTATAGCACAAGAGGCCAGTCACGGCACAGGGGCACCAGTTCATGACTGTAAACACGATTGGTTGTGGATTCAATTACCACTCAAGGAAATGAAATATTTAATATTTTTCATTTTCTCTGCTTTGGGTTCCCTGTAACTAAGTTTTCTTTGCCTTCCCTGCTGTGTTCACGATACAGTTTGAAACTGATTTTGATTTAAATTTCTATATAACACAAAAGCTACTAAGCCAATCTAAGATAGTAATGCTTAAGATACATTATTTATTTTAAAACCCCTACAGAAATTACTTAAATGAAACTCGCAACAGTTGCATCATTGACGCTGTGCGGCTTAATTGCATTCTTTTCAATTTTTAAACAAATTTACTAATAATTATGGAAAAATTTCAGGGCACCAAAAACCAGTATGAGAATCTTTCTCCAATACTCACAGTATTAAACAAAAGTTCTCGTGGTTGCCGGGCACAAAGAAAGTTTTTAAGACAAGCGGTACTACCGCCATTGAGAGATGTATCGCTGCCACCGGAGAAGGGAAACACTCTTAGAAACCAATTGTGTAGACTATTAACTACACCTGTGACATCGGTTAGAGATCTTGTTGCTGAGTTTTTGTTTATTTTGTGCAAAGAAAAAGGTATGTATATAGTTAATACAGCTTTAAGTTGTATCCTGCATGCTGGGGTAGACAGGGGGCATCTAGTGTCAAGACACTCTGTTCTTCACTTTCCGATAAACTTTCGGGATATTTCCTGTTGAGTGGTAGAACGCAATGCTGTGCTTTGTCTTGTTACCAGAGCGAGGAAATGAAAATAACTCTTTTTCTCGAGCTGGAATTGAACCTCCAACAGTCGCATTTACAGAAAGATGCTGCAACATAGATAGTCTCAAGTATAATTTATCAAAGTTCTTAAATATTATCTTTTTATGTTACTAATACTAAACACACGACTAAATTATTTATTATAAACCAAGATATTATACAATATTCCATAAAAAAATAATGGACATTTTTTTATTAAAATGAAAAGATTCAACAATATCTATTTAAGTTGTATTAAGTTCACTAGGGAAAATATAAGCAAATGTAAAAAAAAATCTAAAATCAAATTTGCCCAGCAATTTATAAGTAAATGCAGGGCCACGACACATCGCACGCCGTACTGTAGCTTCATAAATATTCAGTTGCACGTTTTTTTACAAAAAAATGTTTCCACAGTGGGGCGTATGGTAAAGTACACAGGTTTCGGCAACGCGGCTGGTCACTTGGCGCAGAAAGGGTTAATGGGGACCAGTCGGGGGCCAGTTCTATATTCCTCCAGCAGTGAGGACTCTGATACCGAGGAGTACTTGGAGGCTCAGCCCCGTATAGATCCCGTGGTGGGTTGCACTCGACCTCCACGAGCTAACCCTTTCGAAGGCATGACGGATGAACAAGTGAGTTTAATTGTTTTTTTAGCACCGTTTGTAGTCCGTGCGTTGCATGGTAAGCAGACGGAACCTGGGAACTTAGTGTTAAGACACTCCGTTTCCCGCTTTTCGCCATGGCCTTGACGCATTGCGTGTTTAGTGGCGGAACTTAACGCCGCGCCTTGTCGTATTATCAAAACGAGGTAATGAAAATATTAAATATTTCACTCCTCTGATTGGGAATCGACCTCACAACCGTCGCACTTACAGTCGCATGCTTTTGCCACTGTTCCACGGCCTTTTAGTATAGTAAATGCTTTATTTTGAAATTATAGCCATATTCTTAATGTCCATCAAAACTAATACTAAAACTTAAAAGTAATTCGATTTGGCGGCATGAAATTTAAGTAAGAGCTTATATGGTCCTGGCTTATTTCAAAACCTCACAAACGTTAACCACAAACGGATTATATTTTGTGGTAAATAGGAATTAACATAATACATAAATTATAAATGTTTATGCTTATACTTGCTATTTACCAAGCAAACCTATACGTAGATAATAAAGACAAACTTTAATATTTGAACTTATTATTTAAAATATATTTACTTGTATTACATGTTTTTACGTTCTGTTGACGACAGAAAATAAGAGAAAAAAATATATCGTAACAAATTTTGTTAATATTCTATATCACAAGGGCGTAACTGGAAACGCATCGGTTGTGGGTTCTATTTCCACTTGTGATGAAATATTTAATATTTTAATTTCCTTGCTCTGGTAGCGAGGCAAAGCGCAGCGTTCAGTTTCGAGAATTCGACGGAAAAGTGGGAAACGGAAATTTCTTAATTGTATTAAATTCTAACTGTAGCAAGAGTGAACTTTCCTTATTTCTTTCTGTGATAGTATTTTATGAGTATGAACACAAATGACAAATGACGAATAATATATATTTACCTTGATTTATAGGGGAATATTCAACTCAAATTTTTGTTATCAATTCTTAGCCAAGTGAGAAAATACATTTATTTTGTTTTACAATTTTATTCCTAGCAAACTATATTATAGTATCGTTGTGGGCAGTGATATAATTCGATAATTTTATTTGTTAATTTCGATAATTAAATTATTAAATTTTTCAGAAGGAATACGAGGCGATGAAACTTGTAAATCTTTTTGACAAAATGCTTTGTGAAGGTGTAATGAAGCCAGCGTTCATTGGCCCCGACGGCCGACCTCAACCAGTCGAACATGTCTTGGAAATGCGAGAAACCCCGAACAGACCACAGTCTTAATTGTTGTAAATATTAATTACAGTTAAAATAAATTATAGTTCCCATAGTCAGTTGCACTTTCTATTTAATATGTAGCTTTTGTTAGTTTATAGGTATTACATATTTGACTCTTTATATATTATATATATTTAATATTTGAGTCTTTGACTTTTGCAATAAATAATTGACATACACACCTGTCTAAATGTGGACATTATATGAGTAACTATTGGAGGACATTTACCTATCTATTTCACTCCCATTTATGTTAGCCGATTTTCAATGATTCGATATGTGATTTTTTGGAAAAAGTCGGAGTCTTGAAGAAAATTGACTATTCCCGCTTACTGTTGAGTCTGTGTCCGTGTCCGTGTGTCAATATAGCTCGTTCAAGGGCTGTAGCGAAAAGGATTCATAGGCGTAGCTCAATGTCAACTTGTTAAAAAATGTACTCAAATCATAAAACAATAAAAAAATCAATTTTTTTAAATCACTAATTTTCAAATATCTGCCGAATCATTAAAAATTGGCTAACATTCATGATGAAATGGATAAGTACTGAGGTCCTCTACCTATAGACAACCATTGATCCGTCGATCGTGTTATACTCTGTATATTACGTAAGAAAACAGCGAAACAATATATTTATCCTTACGTTCTTTTACTTTAATAGGCGCATTTTTCTATACGCAAACAAAAATATTATGTTGAATTTGAAAATCATGGTCACTATAATCATGTATAATATAATAATAATACAAATGGTGAGATCTAGAAACTAGAGATTTAGAACTATCCTTATAGGGAGTTAAGAATAATCTATCAATTAAAAGTATATTTCACGAGCAACCAACTTTAGTGTAAAAATATATTTACATACACTTTTTTTCACTGCCCAAATAAAACATACATGTGACTTTTAATTCTTTTTAGACATTTTAGTGATCATGTTATATGTATAACGGCGATATACCACACTACTTTTTATATAAAAAGGGATATAATACCCTTGTTTACACAGTGTAAAAGGAAAGGCCTTTATAGTGACCTAACCTAGTGCACTAGAAGTAGTGCAGTCTACGTTCCAAAAATATCATATCTTTAGATAGTAAGTTTAACTTAGTTTTATTTCATTATATCATCTTTTAAATGAATACTTTTATAATATTAACAGGTTAATTTTATTCTTGTCTGTGACACAAACACGTTTTAAATTTTAAATACCATACAGTATATGACGTATTGTGAGAATAGATTTATTAAATGAGAGCGTAGATTAATTGTTATTGTAAGTAATATAAGTTTTCTTCCAGTTATTCCTAACAACCTGTATTTAATTGAACAAAAACAAATATCATGTTATAATTTCTTTGATCTTTTTTTTTTTTATTTCATTGCAATTAATTTTTATGATCCTTCTGTCGCGATGATGATGATGATGAACCACCTTTTTTTATTTCCTGCTTCATACATTATATTAGAACTACTAGAATCCTAATAAGTAAGATTTCTTTTGGACAGGATTCGTTAGAATTAAATAATATTCTTTTCTTTCTTAACCTCATCAAATTTTGTGCAGTTTTTTTGTTATAATATGTTGAATAAAAGTACGTAACGTAAGTAGTTTCATGAGCATGTACACTTTTTCTCAAATCAAAGTGGATTATTATCGATAGTTAGTACATTTAGTTTTTTTTATAAAACCAGCCCCATTTATAATTTGCTAGTCATTATTTCAAATAAAGTTGTAATAGTTAAAAGGAGCGATTTAAGTGTAGGCATACTTATTTTTTTTTATATGAAGTAGATTCATAGGGTGAGTTCTTACAAAAGTAGGCAAAAAGAGGGAATTCTTACAAAAATATGATATCAATTTAACTTAAGAATAGTGCAAACGTTTTACTCTATATTTACTTTTTCATATGTATCTCGTATAATAAATATACAAAAAGATTTTAAAGTTGTTCTATCTTGTGTATCTGATTTTAATGGTTTAATCTCTTAATACTATACTAGGTATTTATATTAATGAAGCAATTAATTGTGTAATTTAAAAATACTTCTTTAATAAATAATATAAGAATTTTCATGTATATGTTTTAATTTGTACCCGCCATCTATCCCTGTGCAATAATCCAGTATTTACATATATATTTAATTATGATAATATTTATGTAAAGAATAGATAGTATATTAATTTAGCTAATTTTAAGTGAAACTATTTTAACGGGTAGTCTACTCGTGACAACGGACTACTGCAAAGTGTACGAAACGACCTATATTATCTTAAATATACGCGATTAATCCGGTTAAATTAGTTTCATTTAAAATGTGTAATAATCGTGAAAATCAAAGAACTTTATTACTTAGCTAATGTTTTTTTAACGTACCTTTAGTCTTTTCAAAATATTTCATGTGCCTAGTGTATTTCTAGTGTAAAGCGTAAATAACATATTTTTTTAAATATAATATTAATAAATATATAATGAATAGATTCAACATTAAACTTAATCAATTCAATTTTCGCATATCAATTATTTTGAACGATCTTTTACATTTTTAATATGTAGATATACCTTCTATATAATTATTTAATAACATTTAAAATTAAACTATTATTAAAGTAGTTGCTACTAAAATAGTCATTTTGTTAAGTGTCGTTCAATCGTTAAATGGCTACATTTCAGCATACTGAAACGTATTTAGAACAACCCTTACTTTCACTTTTGTATAAAGCTCAATCCCAGTTCAGCCTTGCTAGGCGCGAAGGGCGGGCGGCTTTTGTGCGCTTTCTGTATTTTATTCTACAAACCGGGTATAATTTGTTTATTAACAAAACTTAATAATTAATTATTATTACTACGCTTAAATTCATAGTTTTAAATATTTTATATTATTTCGATATAACTGTGGTAAATTACCAAAAGTAGGTTACTAACCTTTCTTTGTTTAAGTAAGTGTTTATTGTTTGAGAGGATTACCTACTTCTTATTAGATTAGATGGTGTCGTGTTACAATGTATAATTTACAACGTTATTATCAAAATATTATAATCTTTTATGTATGTAGTTAGTGCAATAAATTAATTGGGGCCTAAGTATTTATGATTATTGTTACTTACAATTTACGTCTACTTTCGTATACATTTAGTTTATAATATTTTTAATAAAACAGAGTTTGTATTAGTCATCGTATATTTCATCGGTCATGTCTGTGGTCTTTCCTAGGTCATGTAAAAATCTATCTAGGTAAATTTAGTCCGTATTCATTGAATACATAAAATAACATAAGCAATCGAAATTCTATTCTTTTCTAGAAATTTTCGTCTGCAGATGGACCAAAGAAATAATATTTTTTTTACTATTATCTTCTTAACGTACTATGTACATGTTTTTTAATGAATAGCACACACACATACACAATGTTTTTGCTGTTTGCAATATATTTATTGGGTGAAGTGAGTGCCAATACAACAGTTGCACCGATATGTGAACGTGCCCCGCTGCACGCTCAGCCCGCGGACGCTCATTATAAATTAAGTGTAGCCGGCGACCCTGATTTGTTTCTATCGGGAGAGCTATATACTGGTATGTACTATTTAAAAAATAAAAAAATAAGCTTCACGCTGTATTCTTCACGCAACAGGGTAGGCAGAGGGAACCTTGTGTTGTGACTTCGTTCCAGTCCAATTCTTGGGGCAAGCTTAACTTAACGCCGCCCTTTGCCTCGACATCAGAGGGAATAAATGGAAATATAATTTCAATAAATATTTAATTACCTCGAGTGAGGATCGAACCTACAACCAGTCGAATTTTATTTTTTGAAATATACCTGTAATTATAATAGTAATATAATTTGTAATATAAATATATTATACTTGATAATACAAATATATTTAGATATAGTCAGTTGTTTTGTGTTATCTTTATTTTCTTTCAAAAAATGCATCTATTTGTTTGACAAAACACGGAAAAATAAATAAAAATATAACAATATATTTTAGTGTTGACTTTATGGCAATGATGGTTAAACATATAGAACAGAAGAATTATATGAAGTAGATCTTCATATAATTATTAATCATACATTTTAAATTTTTTACTTACATATTGCATCTCGAGCACAACATAGTAAGTAGAGGTTAGAGAAAACCTAGTGTTGAAACACTCCGTTCTCCATATACTACCTAAAGAAGGGACTAGATCGTCGCAGTGGCGCAGTGGCATAATGTTTAATTCTGAACGGCGGCAGCGGTTGTCCGTTCGATTCCTATCGGATAATTGAATTTTTCGCTGTGGTAAAGAGACAGAGCTTGACATTGAAATGGTAGAGCCATTTAGTACATGGATTGTCTGCCCTGCTATAGCCTATAGATGAAGTTCTATAAAATTACTAAATTAAATTATTTTTATTGATAGTTTCGCTACAAGGAGTGGACAGTGGACAAGGTCCGACCCCGTTCGTGGGGTTTGTAATTTGGGCAGAAGTATTGGACGATTCTGAAAACGAAAGTACCAATAGTACTAATAAGCCTGTAAATAGTTTGTCTTACGGCGCCTTTCAAGCATATGACGCCCAAACTAAGACTCTCGCGGCATGCACTCCTGCAGTAGATAATGCGACGGCTCACCCAAAAACTGAAGTGCAAGTACGTATTTATTTTGTAAATATGAAATTTATATCGCTTATTTTAAAGTAATATATTATTTATAAGTTCCATTTTATTACCTAACAATTTTAAGTGTAACATAAAAAAATTGCTCTGTGTGCCTATGTCCAGCATTGTGGAGGATGTCACAAGATAAATAATTTATTATTAAGTGAGAAGAGACTAGAATAAGAACGATAGATACTCTACCGTTGCAATTTTATATTTTTGAATATTTTTAAACATTTTTTAAAGTGTTATTCCACACTTAGGAAAGATAAATACTTATTTAGAAAACGTATAAAAATTTGAACGCAACGGGACTCGAACCCGCGCCTCCTGGAAACCGACCAGGCGCTCTGACCACTAAGCCATGCGTTCTCGTCAAGCTACGTCGAAATTTTTATACGCTTGTTACAACTTATTTATGTTGTTAGCTTCTCTGTAGGGAGATTTTTACAAATTTCCACTACCCAAAGATAATTTATAAGAATTATCGTTTGGCAAGAGAGAAACTATTTTTAAATATTTTTAAACATTTTTTAAAGTGTTATTCCACACTTAGGAAAGATAAATACTTATTTAGAAAACGTATAAAAATTTGAACGCAACGGGACTCGAACCCGCGCCTCCTGGAAACCGACCAGGCGCTCTGACCACTAAGCCATGCGTTCTCGTCAAGCTACGTCGAATTTTTTATACGCTTGTTACAACTTATTTATGTTGTTAGCTTCTCTGTAGGGAGATTTTTACAAATTTCCACTACCCAAAGATAATTTATAAGAATTTTCGTTTGGCAAGAGAGAAACTATTTTTAAATATTTTTAAACATTTTTTAAAGTGTTATTCCACACTTAGGAAAGATAAATACTTATTTAGAAAACGTATAAAAATTTGAACGCAACGGGACTCGAACCCGCGCCTCCTGGAAACCGACCAGGCGCTCTGACCACTAAGCCATGCGTTCTCGTCAAGCTACGTCGAAATTTTTATACGCTTGTTACAACTTATTTATGTTGTTAGCTTCTCTGTAGGGAGATTTTTACAAATTTCCACTACCCAAAGATAATTTATAAGAATTATCGTTTGGCAAGAGAGAAACTATTTTTAAATATTTTTAAACATTTTTTAAAGTGTTATTCCACACTTAGGAAAGATAAATACTTATTTAGAAAACGTATAAAAATTTGAACGCAACGGGACTCGAACCCGCGCCTCCTGGAAACCGACCAGGCGCTCTGACCACTAAGCCATGCGTTCTCGTCAAGCTACGTCGAAATTTTTATACGCTTGTTACAACTTATTTATGTTGTTAGCTTCTCTGTAGGGAGATTTTTACAAATTTCCACTACCCAAAGATAATTTATAAGAATTATCGTTTGGCAAGAGAGAAACTATTTTTAAATATTTTTAAACATTTTTTAAAGTGTTATTCCACACTTAGGAAAGATAAATACTTATTTAGAAAACGTATAAAAATTTGAACGCAACGGGACTCGAACCCGCGCCTCCTGGAAACCGACCAGGCGCTCTGACCACTAAGCCATGCGTTCTCGTCAAGCTACGTCGAAATTTTTATACGCTTGTTACAACTTATTTATGTTGTTAGCTTCTCTGTAGGGAGATTTTTACAAATTTCCACTACCCAAAGATAATTTATAAGAATTATCGTTTGGCAAGAGAGAAACTATTTTTAAATATTTTTAAACATTTTTTAAAGTGTTATTCCACACTTAGGAAAGATAAATACTTATTTAGAAAACGTATAAAAATTTGAACGCAACGGGACTCGAACCCGCGCCTCCTGGAAACCGACCAGGCGCTCTGACCACTAAGCCATGCGTTCTCGTCAAGCTACGTCGAAATTTTTATACGCTTGTTACAACTTATTTATGTTGTTAGCTTCTCTGTAGGGAGATTTTTACAAATTTCCACTACCCAAAGATAATTTATAAGAATTATCGTTTGGCAAGAGAGAAACTATTTTTAAATATTTTTAAACATTTTTTAAAGTGTTATTCCACACTTAGGAAAGATAAATACTTATTTAGAAAACGTATAAAAATTTGAACGCAACGGGACTCGAACCCGCGCCTCCTGGAAACCGACCAGGCGCTCTGACCACTAAGCCATGCGTTCTCGTCAAGCTACGTCGAAATTTTTATACGCTTGTTACAACTTATTTATGTTGTTAGCTTCTCTGTAGGGAGATTTTTACAAATTTCCACTACCCAAAGATAATTTATAAGAATTATCGTTTGGCAAGAGAGAAACTATTTTTAAATATTTTTAAACATTTTTTAAAGTGTTATTCCACACTTAGGAAAGATAAATACTTATTTAGAAAACGTATAAAGCTAACAACATAAATAAGTTGTAACAAGCGTATAAAAATTTCGACGTAGCTTGACGAGAACGCATGGCTTAGTGGTCAGAGCGCCTGGTCGGTTTCCAGGAGGCGCGGGTTCGAGTCCCGTTGCGTTCAAATTTTTATACGTTTTCTAAATAAGTATTTATCTTTCCTAAGTGTGGAATAACACTTTAAAAAATGTTTAAAAATATTTAAAAATAGTTTCTCTCTTGCCAAACGATAATTCTTATAAATTATCTTTGGGTAGTGGAAATTTGTAAAAATCTCCCTACAGAGAAGCTAACAACATAAATAAGTTGTAACAAGCGTATAAAAATTTCGACGTAGCTTGACGAGAACGCATGGCTTAGTGGTCAGAGCGCCTGGTCGGTTTCCAGGAGGCGCGGGTTCGAGTCCCGTTGCGTTCAAATTTTTATACGTTTTCTAAATAAGTATTTTGAATATTTTCTTATAAAGTAAATTTCAAATATAATTTTAATTAAAATCTTCCTTTACCTACAGGTAGTATGGAGTGCACCGTCTATATCAATAGATTCTTGTGTCCGTTTGTGTGCAAGAGCGGTGCATGCAGATGGTACCAAAACATCTGTACTGGCGCGTAAACTGTGCCCTGCGCCCGTTGCAACCGTCACCGTGAACAGGCAACCACTGATTGTGGAGCCTTGTTGTGCTTGCGACGAAGCCAAGTATGAGGTACGATAAATAAGTAACTTAAATTGTTGTTTATCTTATCTTGTATCAAAGTGATGTAGCTTGAAAAAAAAAAGAGTATATAATTCATTATTATTATAGGTTCCATTCTCCCTCGGGAAACGTTTATATTTCTTCGTTTTTTTTGTCTGCGTTTTGTTGGATTCTGTCAATCCCTAGACAGTAAATCTAAAATAGACCGTAGAGAGAGTAGAAGAAGAGATCCTAGATTTTTTTTCGAGAAAAACAAATAAGAAAAGAGTTTTAATTTTTTTCTGTTTATCCAAACAGGTTACTTTTGAAGGGCTATGGAATAGAAATACACATCCTCGTGAATTTCCGCCGGAAAACGCGCACGCACACTTTGGTGATGTCATAGGAGCATCCCATACAGCTCAATATAGAGTATGGCAGGAGGGTAGAGTGGCTAGCAATGGAGTCCGAAGGTTAGCCGACGATGGCACTACAACTGCGCTTGAAAAAGAATTGAAAGCAGAAGTAAGATTTATGAATTTTTCAATGCGGAATTAATGAGTTTCTACTACTTTGCTAATTAATTCAAGAAATTTATTTGAAATATATATTAATATATAATATTATAAACCTGTTTAATAAGGCCCATTGCATAGTGGCACAACGTCTGATTAGAGTAGCATGAGGGTGTTGATTTTATATGATTATATTCATTTCGTTGTTCCTCTATGAACACACAATGTCTGGAAAAGTTAAAATGGAGTGTGTAGCACTAGGTTTCCTCCGACTTTTCTGCTACAAGCGGGATACAACGTGAAGATAATTGGTTCTTTTTAATTTTTTTTTCAAAATATTGCTCATTTTTTTATTGTCAACAAATTATTTAAAAAATTAAATCAAAATGTTTTCTTTTAGAGCGATCACATCCGCACAATAATTAAAGCACGAGGCATTTCATGGCAGCAAGTGGCCGGCGCGGGTATTCCAACAACTTTTGCTGTATTTAGAGTAGATGCTAAAAATCATTTGGTTTCTTTAGCGGCAAAATTAGCTCCATCCCCTGATTGGATAGTAGGCGTTTCTGCTTTAGAACTGTGCAATGCAAATTGCACATGGAGGCGGTCGGCCATTTTACCTCTTTACCCGTATGACGCGGGTACGGATAACGGAATTAGTTATATGGTGTGTATATTTATTAATAAATTGATTTATATCACTGTATTTTCCATTCGTTATAGTATTTTAAAATGAATTTGTAAGTGTTTTGACACGCAAAATTTAATTTTTGTAGATTTGTATATTCATTAAGGTTTGAACCTTTTTGTTCAGACAATAACTGTAAATTTTGTTAAAATATTCTTTTTATTCTCGAATGTAATGAATTTCGCCTTACACAATTATTAATTTTTATTCAAAATTTTGATATATTGTGTATCTTTTGTTCAAATTATCGTCAGGTCGTAGACCGGTTATAATATGTGTTATACTTTAACTCGCATGGTACAAATATATAAATCACACAGGTTCATGTTACATACGTTAAAAAAGTCCATTTTTTTTCATCAGTCCCGGCGAAGTCCCACAATACCATCATCACCGGTTAGAGCTTTACGTCCAGAATGGCCGAAAGATTCGCGTTCTCCTTTCTATAGTTCTACTGGAGAAATGCGACCTTTCGCCCGACTTAGATTGAACAGATTACGATTATATGAAAAAAGCTGTGAAATAACAGGTAAAAATATATCATTTTGTCATTATTTTTGCTATTGTGTTTTTATATTTTTTTATTATTTATTCGACTTAAATCTCGAGTCAAACGCGAATTCTATTCACCCACCACAAACAACACGAAGTTCAATTTATAAAAATTGTGTTTGTGTGCACTAACTTTTGAGAGCGGGCCAACTAAGGCGTTTTTTGAGCTGGAGCTGGATTTCAGGGGCTCTCGTCTCACAAGGTATTAAATAATGTTATTAATTAAAAGACATAGATATAGGAAAACATCGTTTGATAGACCTTATACTACATTAGTGCTGGCGAGATCATATTGAAATGCATTCAAGATTAAGGCTTAGTTCAGAGGAACGCGAGCCACGCGTGGTGCCGCGCGATTTAGCGGTTCAAATGGCGGCGCTTTGCGCGCGTGACATTCTAGTGTGAACAGTCACTGAGAATGGACGTGGAGGAGGCTAGTTGCTGGTGGATTTTATACCGCAAATTGTAACGTCGTTGTCGAAAGCAAAGACAATACTGGGTTCACCCTATTTTGAGTTAAAGACTTTATTTAAGCCTGTTTGTAATTTTATATTTCCTAAGACTACACGAATTCTCTTATACTTCCATAAATATCAACTGCCTTTTATTAATAGGCTTAATAGAGTAAATTTCAATTCTTGTTTGCTTTGAGCTCTACTTAATGACTACTGCTTGTTAGGCATGATTCATTCTATGTATAACATTAAGAACTGGTTTTCGCAGAACCAGGACTTGAAAAACCTCCTGAAAGTGTAATAGGGGGGCAGGGTGGTTCTTGTGCGACACACTCGTGGGGTCCGTGGGGTCCTTGTAGCGTTACATGTGGCGTCGGAAGGACAACCCGACAACGACACTATATATGGCCTAACAGAGCGAAAAGCGATTCTTGTAGAGCTATGCTTACTGATTATCGTAGCTGTGATGGACCGAGGTTGCATTGTAGGTAAGTAAAACAACTTCAACGATAAATTATAAATTTTAATGTTAATTAAAGTATTATTCCGTAAGTTTTTATTTGAAGCCAGTGACTGTAAAATTAACTGGTTGTGGGTTCGATGCTCACTCGAGGAAATGAAATATACATTTTTTTTATTTACATTTATATTTAAATTTGTTGTTAAGTTACACCATTCAATACGCAATGCCTCCAAAACTCGGCGGAAAGTGGGGAACGGACTTCTTGACAGTGGGAACTAGGTTTCATAATCCCGCTTTGTGCGGGATACTAATAAGCATTAATTACATATAGACAAACAAATAAAGTAAAGCTTCAGTTCCATTGGACATGTACAGAATAGAATCAGAGTACGAGCGCGACGCGGCCGAGTCCACGGGCCCGTGCGCCGTGTCGGCGTGGTCGCAGTGGTCGCCGTGCGGCGCGGCGCGCTGCGGCGTGCGCGCGCGCACCCGCCACTACGTCGCGCCGCGCGCGCACAAGCGCTGCAGCGTGGGCTTCCGCGCGCGCACCGTCTTGAGCCAGGCCATGCCGTGTGAAGCTGGACCGTGTTACAAGTTTGATGTTTTTTAATAGCAGGATGAGGAAATAAAATATAGTCTTATCGTTTCAGTTACTTACAAATGTTATTGTAAATAATTGAGTTTATAAACAATTTATTGTTAGTGCTTTTTAATATCTATTCTTAACATTTAAATCATTAGTTTTAGGTAATATGTGTAGGTATCACTGTGGGGGATATATACGAATATTTCTTGTTAATTTGTAAATATAATATAAATTTAATATTTTTTACACAGGCCCACCGGAGATATGGCCAATATGACCAACTTCGATTGGTTTTACATAGTAAGTATTTATAGAATTATAAAATTAATAATAATATGATCTTATGTTTATAATTTAAATGATAAACATCGATCAATTAGCATACTTGCTATACCTTAATGTAATATGTCGATGCGCGGGAAATGGAGAACGGAGTATCTTAATATCTACTACATTCTCTGTTTCACATTGGGAGAAATAGCGTGCTGATAATTTTAACATTTTTAAAGAGTTAACTTTTTTCGAAAATTCGTGGGCACGAATCCTGTTCATAACTCTTCTACATTCAAATTGTGACCTTTTCTCAGCCTATCGCCGTCCACTGCTGAGCGTAGGCCTCCCTCATCGAGCAGCTGATGCAGCCACCTTCCTTAAACTTTTACACGTTTTCTAAAACACGGACATTACTAAGTTAAGCAATTTCCAGAATAATCCAAGATCAGACTGTCCAGTAACGGACTGGGGAGGGTGGTCACCCTGTTCCAGCCGCTGCGGCCGCGGACATAGAATACGCACTAGGTTATACATGTCTCGAGATTCACAAGTACAGAAACAGTTGACTAAGAGATTGCTAAGAGATTGGAATACACGATTTGCTGAATTACAAAGACTGGTGAGATTTAAATAATTTTTATATTTAGGTATGTAGTTCGGTGTATATTTTTTTATTTTTAACATTTTTAAAGTGTTATTCCGTACTTAGGAATGAACAATTCTTTTTTCTATAAATATTTTTTTTCTTAGTAAGTATACTCAAGTAGAGGGAACGAATGTTATTATTTTAAAGATAGAGAACTTCGAATGGGATTCCAGTCTCAACCATTATGTGCAAACATCCATTGTTAAGATTCTCCGTTTAGAGTGAAATATATTTTATAGAATAATAACATACATGGCTATGTTCACAGATTATATAATAAAATCTACTCGTGAAATTCTACATTTTGTTATTTTTTTAGGAGCTACCATATGAAAATGTAACTAGCGATGACCCAAAAGTGGAGACGCTAGTTCAAGAACATCTAGAACGCTGTCAGTACACGCTCACGCAACAAGAGGCATTGTGTGACGGAGACGATAGCAGCTGTGAAAATGAAACGGTTTCAGTTGGTATGTGTGCACATAGAGTGACATATAGACAAAAAAGTATTTTTTAGGGTTTTAAGTCATACAAATTAAACACATAGAGAGAAAAAAAATATCAAAGAGACGAAAATATAATAGTATTGTATTTGTAGCTATAAACTTTGCTGCGCAATCAAGAACTAGCTACTTCCCGTTGACCGGTTGAAGTAAGAACACGAAAATTCCCACCACATAAGACGCAGTGATTCGAATTACAGCAGAAAGCAGAGAACATAGTGCTTGAATCACTGTACCTACCATGTTATGGGGGGGATAAAGCCGAGAGTTAAAAAAATATAAAATAATTTAATAATTCCACATTTTAATGAAATAATAGAGTAAAGGAGTCCAGTTGTGGCGCAGTGGGACTATTCTGTTATATAGGCATATTGAATGTCTGCGGGGTCGGTCTCCATTTGGAGAAATAAATTATTTTCCTTTCCTAGCTCTAGTAAAAGGACAAGAACGGTGTTAAGTTCCGCCACCCAACACGCGATCACTCGAAATTTGGGTAGATCGTGTTTACGGAATGTCTTGAAACTAAATTTTGTCTGCCTACCCTGCTTCATACAGGATAAAGCGTGAAGTGAGCAAATAATTTGAATTTTAATAATGTATTTTTAACCAACATTTTCATAATAATTAGAGGTATGCAGTTTGCCGATATCTGTGGGCTACTGTCGAGGATATGAAGAGCGTTGGTTCTATGATGCGTCGAGTGCTAATTGTGAACCATTTGGCTATACGGGCTGTGGGGGAAACGCTAATAACTTCAAAAATAGAGAAATTTGCCTAAGATCCTGTTCAAATTACAACGAAACTGAGAATAGTGGCGGTAAGTTTTATATTTAATACGTTATAAGTCAGTTTTGCAAGTTGTATTCATGACACATACATGATTAATTAAGAAAAAAAAATCATTACATATTTATAATTTCAAAGAAACTGATTAAAGGCATGATCATTCATTAGACTTTTCAAGGAAACGCGTTCTTTTACAAGATTGGGAACATAATAATAATAAAAAATATAAACATTTTAATGTGTAAGCCCACAACCATACCATACATACCATACCATAGGTATATAAATGAATCAGCTTCACGCTGTATCCCGCATACAGCAGGGTAGGCAAGGGTGGCACTTAGTGTTAAGACACTCCGTTCCCCACTTTTGGCCGAATTCTGATGCATTTGAATTGCGTGTTGAGTGGCATAACTGCCGCGTTTCGCCTCGACACCAGAGCGAAGAAATGGAGGTATAAATTTAAATAAATATTTCACTCCTTGAGTGGGGATCGATCCCATAACTAGTCGAATATGACAGCCAGTACCAGTGACATTACAGTCACACCTTGTGCCACTGCGCCACGACTGGCTTCAATAGGTATATATATATATTTATATATTTCATCAGCTGAACAGTTTGTCACATAAAAGCGCCTTTCGACTCGGCGACAGATTAATACTGTATTTACAATAATAAGAAACGTTGTTTGTGACTGATGATTCAAAGGTGATTATGAAAGACCTTAGGGTATAAAGGTTACTTTACCAATTGTATTCAAATTGGAATTCGGAAAATCTTTATTACACATATAACTTCCGTATATAAAAAAAATGTCATACAAACAGATCTGGTAAAAAACTGACTTCAAAGTATACCTATATGCAAAACTCAAACAAAAACTAAAAAATAGAAAATAATACTTTACACGGGCTCAATTTACAAATTATTTAATTATTATTTATGTTATGTAATATGGATAACCTCTATACCGTGGTTCCATTGCAATGTTGCGACAAAATCACACAATTTACCAATGTCGTAAAATCTCACAAAATATACTAAGACTTCTAGATTACTTTGTAGGCGATACCATTTATTGCTCTTGCGTATTTTTTTGGCATAGATCGACAACGGTTTACGGCAACATTGTTGATTGAGCAATTAATAGTTCCTCTTTATGAAATAGTATTGAGAAAAATTTCTATATTTTTCGTCTTTCTGGGCCAACTCGTTATGGTAGATTGAACTATAAATATTAATTTGGATAATTTATCAGTACAATTGCAAAGTTCGTTATAGACTTCCGTTCACTTCACTTTGACAAAGAAATGTTTGGCCATTCAATTTATCGTAAGATGTATTTTTTACGTTCATTTGGTATCCATTGAATGAATTTAGTTGATTTTTAACCAACTATCCGTGATTCGGCCAACGCGACGTGAAGCACTGTACTATTTTTACTAACTTCCAATCTTCCATACCAAAAAAAGTTAATTCAAGTTAAAAATAATAGTAAAATTCGATTTGCCTATTTGTTCTTTAATTTTTGTCAATTGTTTGATTTTTATTAAAATGTAGATACATTTTATTATAGCTAATTAATTAATCTGTTTAAAATTTATAAGTCTTCTGCCATAAGTTTTTACTTAATTTTATATAAGTAGGTAAAGTAGGTATAAATATAATAAAAATATATATCCATTATAAATATATGTAATAATATCTTTGGAATAGTGAAATAAGTCGAATACTTGAAATTAAGCATTAATTTTAGTTACGTCACCGTCGGTGGAGTCGAGTACCAAAAGGATAAAAGCAACCCCGCCGTCTGAGCACAACGAAGTTATACAAAACGATGCACCGGTACCTGGTAAGTGGAATTGGAAGTCATGTTTAAGGCATACCAAAATAAATTGAACGTTTGCATTTGTTTTATTCTTATTTAATAACTGAATACTAAGAATTGTTTCGTTTATTTATTTGTTGCAAGACGAAATTCTTGAAATTATTTTTTTTAGGTATCATAAAATTTATAAAATGTATTTTTGGAGGAATCAAATTTAATATAAAAAAGGCGCAAAATTAAATAACATGGACTAAATTAAATTTCATGTATGAAAAAACCTAATATATAGTCGGTTTTGAACCCATAACCACCTCGTATAGTGAACACTGAAGACATACGACAACAATGCCAAAGTGGCGTAATGCCAGCTTTAAGATAATTAAGCACAAGAGTGTTTGCGTAGATTATTTCGATTTAAAATATAATACACATTTAGAATGATCAGTTTTATTTGTGTGTTGTGGGTGTCAGAAGACGTCAACTGTGAGATGGGTTCGTGGCTCGGCTGGAACGAATGTTTCGGGGATTGCGAGTTCGCTGTTAAACTTAATTATCGCCATATTGTGGTAAGATTATGAATTTAATTAAATCAATAATACATGTAATATTTTATAAGCTAAGCCAAACAATATGATTAATAAACTTATAATATTTTTCATTGGCACAGTACGCAGAGAGAACATGACATTAAGACACTCCGCCCTAATTGGAAACGTTGTGGGGTAACAGAATTTTGCCTACCAGAGTGGAGGAAATAAAAATAATTTATCGAGAGACAGAGAATCGAACTCACAACTATCGCGTTTGCAATAAAACGCTGTCTCACTGCGCTGCACTGAAAATAATGAATTTCTCCGATAGGGAATCGAACCCACAAACACCGAGGTTACAGTCAGAGATTGCCGCCGCTTACGTTTCTTATAATATATCTATTTATGTACGTTACAATTATAATTTAACAATATTTAATAGTCTATTAAATAACGTAAACAAGGTAAATTTAAATGTCAATATTTCTCCATTTCGCAGAGGCCGCCTTCAGGACTAGGTAAGCCTTGTCACAAGGTAGTAAAAAGTCGCGATTGTAAACCCTTGTATTGTAAGAAACTTCTTTTAAGCTATACAAATTCATCTGATCTAATTAATGGTGATATGAATAATTATGCAGAATAATATGTAGTTTAACAAATTAACATTTCATTTTGTTAGTAAGAGCTATAAACCTTATTTATAGCTATTAGAAAAACTTAAATATATTATATTATAAGTAAATATAATAAAGTGTTAACAAATAAATATGGATTGTATGTTAAATCTTTGAAGTGGTAGTGGTAGCTTCAGAATTTATAATTTAGTAAGCACGTAGGTACTTGTCGGTATGTGATGTGTAGTACAATCTTTTATAGAAATTCAAACTTATGATAATTTTAATATATTGTTTGTGTTAAGTTGATAATAATCATTAAACGTATAATTAATATTAGTGTTTTATTTTGTATCTATTTATTTACTAATTCCAGACATTTGAATGCTGACAAATATGTAATTTCGAAAAGTAAGATTTTAATAAATATTTTTGTCCACTCCACATAATGTGATACTGTTGAAGTTATAATATACTATGCACTTCCATGCCTTCGTTATTGTCTATGATAAAGCCCGTCACGGCGCAGCGGTACGGCGGCTGAATGGGTTCGAGTGTCTCTTGGACGAATTAATTATTTTCATTCGCTAGCTCGGTACGTGGGGAACAGAGTGTCTGAACTTTAGGGCCACGGCATCTCAAGATCGATCTCAGAGTTGAGAGCGTTTTATAAACGGCGTATTTATTTTTTATTTGCTCTTGCTGCGCGGACTTGTAGGCAACAGGGAGCAGTTAAATTGATTGTACCAACGATTGTAAAAAGGAAACGATTTGGTGAGACGAATGTAAGTAAATTTAATAATAATATTAAAGGTGAATCATTTCAAAATAAAACATATTCGTTAAAATATTTTATTACACATAATCATAAATCAACAAAGCTTTATTTGTACATAACTTATCGTTCATTTGTCAACAAATTGATACGTTAACATAAATAATTATATCACCACGCTATCTGTAGCATAACGCACTTAGGAACATGGTCGTAACAATTTTTTAAAAATATAGTCAAAATATGTTTATTCATTTGAAATAAATTAACATTTTAGAAGATAAATTCATTATCCAAAATATATAATATATAATATATATATATCTATAAAAAATATACTTAAATAATTAAAATCATAATATGAGAAGCCGTCGTGGCGCTGCGGTCCAGCGTCTCACTGTAAACGCGACGGTTGTGGGTGCGAATTCCGTTCGGGGGAATAAGTTGTCTTCATTTCATCGTTGTGGTAACAAACAGAGTTGAGATCCGTCATTCAACAAGCAATATCTCGAAATTGGACGGTGAGTGGGAAACGTAGTCTCTTAATTCTAGGTCCCTTCTGCCTAGCCTAATGGCAATAACGGCATACAGATTGAAGCTAAATATCATATATAATTACTATTTCGAAAATTATTATTATTAAGCTATTCAGATGGCAAGTTAATTTGAGGTAACCAGTACATTAGTTCCTGTTAATAAAATATTTAAGAGTAATCAACAATATTAATATAGGTAGTAAATAGTTATTGACGTATTTTTTTTATACATTATACATACATACATACATACATACATACATACATACATTATAATACCTTAGTTCCAAGTCATCACAACATTTTTAAATTCTAAAATATTTTAAATCATTTTGAAAAAATATGTATCTTAGTTTTTACGTCCGTTTTGAGCTTTTTTTCTATACAGCTTAATACTAAATTTAATTTTACAACGTATTCTATATTCTTACGTACTAAAACTAAAAATTTATGATCTGAAAATATTTTATAACTCAAATCAATACGTTTCACCTGTTTTATTGTCTTACAATATATGTATAATGCTACTGTACGTATGTTTGTCACTCTCCTCCTTGTAAACATCTAGATTGATTCAGACGAGTGTATTTCAATAGGTTTTTGAAAGGTTTGAAAATGTGATTGGACCCGGTCGGTGGTGTAATGTTGTAGATTAACTAAACAATTAGAAATCACGTTTGTAAAATTTTTACCCCTTTTTTTCTGGCTGTACAATGTCCGTCGGGACCAATTGTAGGTACTGATAAGATGAAATATTATAAGTAATTGAACATAAATTTCTAAAATATGTTAGTTGTTGCTTAAAATCTTAAAAGTATTTTATCGATAGTGACTGTGGAGTCCAATACTTTCGTTATATTTTACCGATAAGTCGATGACACTTGAATGCATATTCATTTTTTGTCAATATCGATGACAATAACTTAACTGATGAATAGACAGATAAAAAATGGGTAATTTACGTTTCAATTTCATCTACATTATTTAAAAAAAGTACTATATATTTTGTTAGTTATAATAAATTCTTTGGTTGCAGTTTTTTTTATTCAGTTTAAAATACCTTAAATCGACTATGGAAAGACCCCTTCTTGTCTTTCTTTAATTGAAACTCCTCATAATGTTTGAAAAGTATCACTATTATATTATTTAATTATAATACGAGCACAACGTTAGGCCTTCTTAGTATAATTTTTAAAAATATAATATTTAATATTTAAATAAAAATAATACTAAATTTTTGTACAACAAATCTTCGCGATTTGAATTAAATTCGTGTGACGGTAGGGTTTTGTGGTGCTTGGCAGCAACGAGGCGCGGTGCACTCCTTTGCACAGGGACAGGAACAGGCTGTGTTGGCAAACTCCAGTAAAGATTTTTTCTCTTCTTCGGAATCTAGTTAATGAATATAATAATCAATTACAATGAAATATTTGAATAATAAAACGTATGTAATTATATAAAGTTCTTACATGAGGACGATGAGGACATAAACTCTGGTTGTAACGTCACTAAACTGATTCCGTGACGCTTAAAAACATCACATACTAGACTGGAGCTGCTCAAATATTCCTGGAATAAATAATACATTTGGTAGACTCGTTACGGCTCCATTAATATATTTGGACATAAGTTGGAATAAATATATACTGTAAGAGTTGTCTCTTATTAGTGAAGAAATTATCGTTTTTAATTGTACCCCATAACATTTTTTTAAAATTGATCTAAGATCCGTAGAAAGATACGTTTTATCATGAAACAACAATGGACAGAATTCTTTGTTTTAATTTTTATTGGAATGTTATTAATGTATTCTAAAAACGGTGCTCAAATGAATAATAGAATAGATAGCAGGTGGGAATAGTGAACCTCGTGCGAGGCGTAGAAGACGTGCGCGGTGGCGACGAGGCGGTGCGCGTGCAGCTGCCACACGTGCAGTTCGTGCAGCGCCAGCACGCCGGGCACGCGCAGCGCCGCCGCGCGCAGCGCGCACGCGCCCAGCCCCGCCGGCACCGTCTGCAGCAGCACCAGCCCCGCCGCGCGCACTGCGGCACAGCGGTACTTATATACAAACATGCGTACAAAATGCGTACAATTAAATACTTGATAACCTTTACATAACACTTTATACGCAAAAATTTAAATTAGATGCCTAACGGCTCAAGTACGGAGTTTATATATGTGATTAAATGGTACGTAAATTTATATACCTATCTAGCGACTTTATAGTATTTAAATTTAAAAGTATCTTTATAAATATAGAAATCATACATGTACAAGATATACTTACTAAAGGGATAATTGAATATCACGAGGATTATAGCGGCGCAGGCGGAGAGTGCCGGGTCCGCTATATTAGCAGCCAAAGGTTCCCATTCCAGAGTCAACCCGGCGCCCATTACAAACAGACTACCTATTGAATAACACGTGTAAACAAGGTAAAGCTTATGTTAAGTTAAGATAATTATATGTTTTTCAAATCAATAAAGAAAAAGCATCAATTAAAACTTTCTTAAGCAATACATATATCCCGCATAAAGCAGAGTAGGCAGAGTGTGTGTTTTTTTGACCCATGTGGAGATCGAAATCACAACCATAGCATTTACCACGCACGAGGATCGCACGAGGGTATATTAGAAAAAGATTTTTTTAAGTAAGTGAATGTGAATTTCTTCTGATCTAATTTGAAACAACTTCATAAACAACTAGTAACGATAGCAAGATAAAAGAGTACTGTCGCCATGTAAAAAATAGGTTATCAAATTCTAATCATACAACTCACTCGCTATATCAGTTGGTGCATGAGCTAGAACAGGCTCCGCGGATCCGGTCTTAAGCACTACTTCACCACCTTCAGTCATACTTAGTCTCCGACTATAACTCAACTCACGCCCTATAAATCGAAAATATACTTAATATAGATAATTATACCTAATATACTTATAATTATAAAGACAACATTAATTACTGAAATTTATATAAAAATCATAAAAAAAATTGAGATTAATAATTATATATTTTTTTGGAAAAGGTGAGCGACGTATTAGAAAACTAATATATAAAGACTATTTGAATTAGATGGGGGCATTAATAAATTATATATCTATAAAAGTAATATGTAATATTTTAACATTACACCATCCTAACCTTACAAAGCAATATATGTAAATGAAGTGATGTGTTGTTATGCTGGAAAGTTTCTGAATGTGGTTAACAATACTATAAAATACAAACCGCAATATTGTAATCGATATTATCATAAAATTTTACGAATGGTGTATTGGGGGAAAATATGACATGTTAAATAACAAAATATACAAATAATAACTTTAAAATTAACATGATTCTAGTATATTTGGTTTAAAGTGTTACTTGCACATTTAGGATCTGAGGAAGATTTGTTAAGTTATAAAAATATGATGTAGTTCGATTTGAACCCGGGACTATCGAAGAGACGCCAAGCCGTATGCTTGAAGAAACAGTCCCGTCGATATTCTCCATATTTAGATAACTTAATATATATTTGTAACCGTCATCTTTTAAAGTTTTACGAGTAAAGATAGCTTAAAGCGACCAAGATTTTGAATTTTTTCTTCTAAACTTCATATAAGATTTATGCCAACTTTTATAATTTACTATGGAGTACGTGTAAGAACATAAATCTATAAATAATAAAATAAGCCATACCAGCTAAAAGCATATAGTTGATAGCATGTAGAAGCAGCCCGATGACAGCACTGCCCAGTATGACCCTCGGGTACCGAGGGGGCTGGACGTGAGACGAATGCACGCCGAGTTGAAGTGCATTCACGATGAGGCCCAGCGCGAAGGACGCGAACAGCACGTGCACCGACAGGCGCCCGACCACCTCGATGCGCGCCCACCCGAACGTGTTGCGCAGCCGACCCTCGCGCCCGGCGCCTTCGTCTGCTCGCTCGTACTGCATACAAACACTCATTAATCAACACTGTCACTTGTATTTCAGCATTTATCTTTTCTAGCAAGGTAAGCAGAAGGATCACAGTTACATACTACATTCTCCGAATTTCTGAAATATTTTATATTGGGTGGTGGAACTCAACGCCGTGTTTTGTCTATCAAGGTCTATATATGAGAATCGAACGTACAACCTAGTTTACAGAGAAACGTAGTGCCGCTGGGTCTTTTTTAAGCATTTATATTATAGTGTGTCACCAATAATATAATTAGGTTATTAAAATTACAATTTACTGCTAAATGTTACTATTTATTTTAATTTTATAATAATATCGGTAATGTATGGCACAACTTTAATTTCATATAAGCTTATAAACCTGTATGTATTTGCATATGCAACTTTTATAATATCATATAATATAAAGATATATAAAATAAAGAGATGCGATAAATACGTATTCAATGGCGTTACAGTAATTTATTTAATACGTAACATCAAATCAATTTCACGCAATTACATAGTGGTATGCAAAACAAAATAAAGATGTAGACTGGCGGAAAATGTCGTAATCTAATTAAACTAAAACTATTAATTAAGACTGACGAGAGATATTTGTGATGGCACTTAAGTGTAAACGCAAATAAATGTGGCAGGCTGTGGGTTCAATGCCCACTCGAGGAATTCAAATCTTTATTATTTTAATTTCTTCGCTCCTGGAGCGAGAAGAAGCGCTTTGAGTCCCGCCACTCAACACGCAATGTCCCCAGAATCAGGCGAAAAATGGAGATCGGAATGTCTTAACACTAGGTTCTCTCTGCCTACCCTATTGTATGCAGGATACAACGTAACGCCAAAATAATATTTGTGATAATGTCAAAACTTCAAAGATAGGTAGAAACACAATAAAAATTCACAATAAATTTATATTATTATAAGAAATTCTAAAATACCTTATAAGCTAATAAGGTGGTGATAAGTCCGACGAGGCGACACAGCGCATGGCAGGTGTCTACCAGCAGTGTCGGCGAGTGCGTCACGTACGCGGCAAAGAGGCGGCCGCTGAAGCCGGCAATGGCGATGAGCAGCGCTAGAAGAGAACGCGGCGGTGGAAGCCACTGAAGCCACTCTTTCATTGCCATACCTTCTTTTTATGGCACCTGCGGCGAAAAGTATTATATATATATATATACTTAACATTTATTTAAAATTATATAAGTAATGGTATGTACGTAATATGTACTTTTAAAAGTACATTTGCAGTATCAACAGGTTGAGTTTCCGTTCAAAAAGGTGATTGTTGTAGGAATTGAATTGGCGCTTTTCGGATAACTTCTTTTCCAAAAAAAGCTACATACTCCTAAAATGAAAAAAAAATTGCGAATTGACAAAATAAACAATTATAAAATCATCATGATCGTAAAAAGACCTAACAACAAAACTTATGAATAAGAGAATTTATATTCATATACATACATACATACATATTTATGTATTTTTAAATGTAGAATTAATTTCTATAATTTAATTTTATTTTTATTTTATTGATCTAATAATAAATCTACCTGTTATACGATTGTTTATCGCCGCGCCGGGAAGAAAAACTCTGGCTGTCATATGCAAGCTGTCAAGTAATTTTAAGCGGGAAGTGTGTGGGGCGCTTTATTGGATCAATGAATTGATTGCTGTCTCTCCTTTTATACTGTTATCGACATAGTGCGACAGACGAATGTAAAGCGCAGTAAGCATTGAAAATGTTAAAAACTATAATGTTTCAAAATTTGTATATTTATTTTTTATAAAAAAATATTGTATATATGCTTATCGAAAAATTGTAGCAATAACATAGTGGTAAATTCTTTAATTTTTTTTCGATTTAGATAATATTTAATGCTTGACCAAAAAAATTTTTACCATATTTTTACAAGGTTACCGTTCAAAATTGATCTAAAATATTTTTAGTTTTCTCTAAAATTCTCTAAAATCAGGGAGGTCCCTGAATAATGTTTCCTCTTGAAAAGATTGAATCTTTATAACCAATAATTAAATATGTACATCATCATCAATGAACATGGAGGAGGTAATATAATAATAAAATGTGCTAAATATTTTTAATTTTGTTAAAAAAAAAAAAATAATGGCTTAAGCTTATATGAACTTGCAATTCAGTTTTATAATACTACCATGATGACATATTAGGTTAGTTAAAATATAAGATTAATTTAGTTAATGCTGCATAACTTATGCTATATATTGAAAAAATTGTAATTTATTGTCCTAGATATGGCCTTAACTTTGTCAATAATTTCATCATTTTCCTTTTGCAGAAGATCTATTTAGTTCAAGTAGCAATCGAAAGTTGTTATCGAGTATAGATCACCTAACGGTCACGTTCCAAAAAAGGCAAAGCCAGTTTGAGTGGGAGATGACTTAGACGTATATTGAAATAATTTGGTTTCCTTAATGCTTAGTTATTAAAAGTCATAAAATTTATATTAAAACCTCTATAATTAAGCATTTAATCAGTGGTTTGGTTATTATTCCTAGTATTAAAAACATTATAAGCATTCGGGTCGTCAGTCAAATAGAGAGGCATTGCGTGTTGAGTGGCAGAACTCAACGCCGCGCTTAGCCTCGACACCAGAGCGAAGAAATGGAAATATAAATTTAAGTAAATATTTCATCTCCTCGAGTGGGGATCGAACCCACAACCAGTCGGTTTACAGTCACACTTTGTGCCGCTGCGCCATTGTAAATTTAAAATGTACTTTAAAGCTACTGTTTATAATTTTTAGTTCTTACACTTGGCGTGCTGTGGAATTATTAGGGAACTTTTATATCTTTTTCTTGACACAAATTGTATCCTTTTCTTTTAAACCATCTACACCCGACAGCTGTTTATGAGCAACATTATTGAGATAAGATATTATCTATCTAAATCTTTTGATAGATTTTTTATTGTAGTCTGATAAAACAAAATTACCTATTTAAATATTTATTCTTCATTAAACCTATGTGATAACAATATCAAATTAATATCATATTTCATTTCAAATAAAGCTTTCTATTTTTTTTATGAATGTATTACATTTACATAGAATTCTTTATTGGATGGAATAAGACATTAATATTTGTGAAATATGTGAGGCCAGTCGTGGCGCAGTGGTACAAAGTGCGACTGTAAAACCGACTGGTTGTGGGTTCGATCCCCACTCGAGGAGATGAAATATTTACTTAAATTTATATTTTCATTTCTTCGTTCTGGTGTCGAGGCTAAGCGCGGCGTTGAGTTCTGCCACTCAACACGCAATGCCTCCAAAATTCGGCAGAAAGTGGGGAACGGAGTGTCTTAACACTAGGTTCCCTCTGCCTACCCTGCTGTGTGCGGGATATAGCGTGAAGCTAATTTTTTTTAATTTAATTTAAATATGTCTGTGTCTTGCATTAGGCAAGGTAGGCAGAAGTAACCTGGTGCTAGGACACTCCGTTGAGAGGCGGTACTCAACGCCGCGCTTTGTCTTCTTACCAGAGCGAAGAAATGAAATTATTAAATATTTCATTTCCACGAGTGGGGATTTCATGATTTCATTACTTCGCCACGACTGCGCAATTTTTAATACATGACCACACATACTAATAATACCATTTTATAGCTTAATATGGTATTATTAGTATTTGTGGTACTGACTTACAGTTAAGATATATTATAATTAATTATATTGAAAGTAAATTATCATATGTATTTTGTTCGCTCCTCTGTCAATAATAATTACTTAATAAATATTTGTTCAGTACATTAAATAAAATACAGAAAATAAAAAAATGGACATCTTTAAATTTTAATGAGATCAGTAGCCACTAGAGAAAAACATAAACAATTTAATATTTTATAAAAAGTGTACAATAAAAAACTAGCATTGACTTGAGGCCGTCGTGGCCAGGGGCACAAGCGCGCGACTAAAAGCGCGACGGTTGTTGATTCGAAACCACTCGAGGGAATTGAACATTTTACTTCCATATCCTCGCTCGGTTAACGAGGCAAAATGCTGCGTTAAGTTCTGCCACCTAACACATGCGGCGAAAAGTGGGGAAAAAAAGTGTCTTAATAGGAAACAGATTGTATTACTAGTGTTAATAGTTAGCTTTAGACTCCCTCTGTCTACCCTCTGGCTATATGCAGGCAAAGCATGAAGCTGAAAAAAAATCTTATAAAAAAAACAATTTCGTACCGCATATTGGAAATTGTAAACAAAAAACATTATTGTTGAACTATGTTTTCGCCATTTAAATCGGAACTTTAGTCTACTAGCCTATATCTACGCTAAATTTAACTCGTCCAAATAATTTTACAAGTAGGTGATGTGGCAAAAACATCGATATAAAAATGTTAAATTACACGTTCGCCGTTAGTATAAAGCAATGTTTTAATTTGTTTGATAACCAACTGTTAAATTCACAAATTATTTATATTATGCAACGAGAAATTTACAACTTTATATTAATAAAGTTGTAAATTTCTCGCAGATTGACATCTGGCAATTATTAATATTTCTATATACTTATATACATTTTTTATACTGAGATTAAAAATTATTATATTGCAACTAATGGACGTCTAATTTAAAATAGGTCCAAAATATATTGAAGAATCATTTAGTTCTTGTTCATATATTAATTATTGTTTTTGACTTATATTGTCTCAATATTATTAAATTAATCAGCTTCACGCTGTATCCCGCACACAGCAGGGTAGGCAGAGCGAACCTAGTGTTAAAACACTCCGTTCCCCACTTTATTGCCGGATTCTGGAGGCATTGCGTGTTGAGTGGCAGAACTCAACGCCGCGAAAGTCCTCGAAACCAGAGCGAAGAAATGCAAATATAAATTTAAGTAAGTATTTCATCTCCTCGAGTGGGGATCGAACACACTTTGTGCTCCTGCGCCACGATTGGCCTCATAACCGTTAATAATATTTAATATCTCAATATTTAATGCAGATAAAGTATGTTGCGCGGCGAAAATATAAAAAAAATAGGAAGTAATGTGATAAGAGACAAATTATATGTATTCTTTTTGTTTAATATTAAGAGATTTTATAAAAAAAATATTCAAAACAACGTCGTCGACATTGATCTAATTTTAACTTATTTGTATGAGTAATGTGCAATAACAGAGGTGATAAATTCATTGAGTTTGGGTTTGACCAATATATGCCGCCGTTATATTCGTCGTTTAGTTTTTGCAGATTACGTTAAATAACGTTATTTTCACACAAATTGTATATCTTTCTCTTTTTTAAAATATATTCTACAAAATTATAAAATTAATGTTTATTGATTTTTTTAAATGTTGAGATATTTAAAATACACAACAAAAAGCAAATTTTCCATACTTTCTAACAATCGCTGAAAATTATCATAAGTAAACAGTTTTTTTTATCATTGAATCAACGTGTTTTGCAAAATTAAATGCCTGATTTTTTTAAATAAGTACAATGTAAATATAACACTAATATATACAGTTTCTTTTTATTAAACACTAAACAGATGTTCCCTAACGAATTCTCAAGGTAAAGTCTGAAGCTTAGATCGTTATTGTTATTTTTACGCTGATCAGTAACGAAAATATTTCAATGCGTAAAGAACATTTTTTTTAAAGTTGTTATTGATAGAAATGTACCATTTTTACCAATACATGTATTTGTTCTTTTCTAAAAGTATAAAATATATACAGCTTAATTTTACTTTCAAATGAAATATTAACAATTTTTAAAGAAATTTTTAAATATAACAGAAAATAATAAGGTAATTGTATGTTTAGAAGCAGAAAAAGAAAGTTTAATATGAGAAGTATCCATAGTAAGTGAAAATGTACCCAAGTTGCCGGTTACGGTCGGGTGCTCTGGCGACACTCTCGGCGTTAGTTGTCAATTACGGATAGTAGAGGAGCCGCTTTCCGCACTGTATTTACAAATAACATCATAGGTGGTGCGTGATATCAGCGTTTATTTTTATTTCTTATTTACAACGGCTAATTGTAATATCTATAGTACATACAACAAAACATTATATGCGAATTAATTTCTTGAATGTTGAACTCACCAGATAAGGAGAACACAATATTTTGCTTCAATTAAACTACACAATTGAAGTAAGTAAAGCTTGTCACAACACAAAAATTTACTAAACACTGCCTTACAGTCAGGTACATATTAGCCATGTAATTAAGTTAATATTTTCAAAACATATCGCGGCAGCAGTGTTTCAGTGGAAGGCGGTGCAGGCACTGCGATGAGTTGGTGCGCTAACGTTCAATACCGTACTGACTGCTGCGTGCGCGCAGACTGCCTTATCGTCGAGCCTTTCGTATCCGATAAGCGAACTGTCAAATATTAAGTAGTTTAGCATATTGCTCGTGACTCGCCGTTAACGTACAAACATACGCTTGATCTATATTTTGTTAGGCTGAAGTATATAAGTATGTTCAAACGTTTTTTTGTTTGAATTTGTGTTGTCCAAATGATTTGCTACTTAAGTTATGTTTCAGATACGATATTACAGTCTTCAATAATTTTTGTGTCACGCTTGGGCGTATAATAATCACTGACACAGATGTCAACGAACTTTCATGAAAAATACAATGGAATATGGGTTACCTATGCAACGAAAGTTTGGCACAGCTCAAAGAGTAGATCAATATGAATAGGTATACATATCTATTTATATATTATACATAATTATGTACAAGACGAACGCGAATAATGTTTTTAAATTACAATAGACATAGATGAAATTTTGTACCACAAAAATTTCGAGATTAAAACATCAAGAAAATTATAAATTATTAATATATATAATTAGACTGTTTAATCGTTGGAAATTGTCATACATAACGAAAAAAGGTAAACACGATTCGTTGGGAAGGTTTCCAAAGAAAAAATATAAAGCTTTCGGGTCACGGCCGAACGTCGTTATTTCCGCAGCGGTGGCGGCTGAAAATATCTTCTCTAGGATTTGCAAAGAGAAGATAAATAAAAAAGAGTGAAAAAACATATTTGCTGAACATATAAAACCGAACTGTATCTATATTTTAATAATCTATAAGCCTTCTTTGTTACGTACTTTGTACTATGTATTTTATCGATAGGTACTTGAAAAATGACTTATTGATTATTAAATATATCATTACAAACTAAAAAGACTTAAGTTTAGAGAAAAATTAAAAAATTGCCGTTATAATAATCGTTACTTTTAATTTCAGTATGTTTTATGTTAGACAGTTTATGTACTAATTTATGTGAATTAATATTTAAATAAACTTTTTTAAATCATTTAAAATTTAATAACTGTATTGTCAAACTAATTATTTTTATTTTCTTTTTATAATTTAACGACTATTTGTCTACTGCACCAGCAGCAGCGTTTGCTAATATTTAAAATATTTTCTAATGATTATATCATATTTATTTTTAATATTGCCGTTTACATAGTTGGTTTACTGTAATGTTACTGTAATAGTTTGTTTATTTTGTAACTCTAGTATCAATTCACAATTAGGCCAAAGATAAGATTAACTGTTAAAATTGTAATCATATTGTTTTAATATAGTTATTGTCTTTTGATTACTCAAGATAAACAATTGCTTCTGACAAGGTATCGCAATTAATAAACATGATTAATTATTTATTTAGTAAATACTAGTACTTGTACAAAGAGATTTTTATTTTAATAACCCTTATAAGATCACTTTGTTGTGTGTTTGTCCCTCTGTTAAGGCTATTTATTTCGGCTATTTTTTGCGTGGAGATATCAAGCTGAAATTAATATTAAATATTTAGATTTATGCTTCTGTAGAAAAAATTAAGCTTCTAAGATAACTCAATCAATTTTTTTTTCTGAATTTTGTATGGACTACTATACTGGATATACTTTGTAATTATCGATGTAGTCAAAACATTTAAGAAACTTCCCGTCGACCTACAATTATTAAAGTTGGCGGGAAGTGAGAATTTACAAATGAAATAAAGGAAAACTCCAAAAAGTGTATTTTTATTATAAAATAAAATATATTTTCTTAATTCAATCCAGAAAATTAAACAACAATTAACCTAATCAAAAAAAAGTAGGATTCGCATAGCGAGGGTTCCTTACTAATTTCAGAATTGTAGGCCAACTGGAAGAACAATATATAAAAATTGACAAACTTAGATTTGACAAAAATATGCCCATATAAAACATTTGTTATTTTTAATGTGAAATATCTATTAACTTTCTCTTTTCAGGCTTTCCTTTTTTTATTTTTAATTTCGTGCTAAATTTCATAGCTGGAGTTCTACGGGAATTATCCATGCTGGAAAAACAATAAAATTCTTGTGATTGTTTGTGACAAAAAAACAAATCAGATGAAAGATGAACAACAAAATGATCCTATAAGGATTTTTTTTCTTTTGAAACGGAACCAACGGAAATACGGAATCCAAAAGAAAGATACAAAAAAGTATTCATTTTATGATGCAGTGCTCTAAGTTGTTGGTGAGCTATGTATAATTTGCTGGGCAATATATAATTATTTCTTAACATCGCACTAATATTTTACAATGAATATTATTTTATTATAATGATTATTTATTACAATTCGTTCTCCTTTTACTTTCATTTATATTGAACTATCTACATTCTTTACTGTATGGCAGTAAACACGACGGTTGTGAGTTCGATTCCTTGGAATTAATTATTTTCATTTCTTCGCTCTGGTAACAAGAAAAAGAGCAGTGTTGAGAACTGCTTAAAACGTAATGTATTGTAAATTGGGCGGAAAGTGGGTAACGGAGTATCTTAACACTTGGTTCACTCAAGTCTGCAATATGTTGTCGTTTGTTTTGTTGAACACGATAAACAGACGATGTACTAGTTTAGTTTTTGAAGAATGGCTATATAAGAATATGTATCACGTCAAAATTTTCGATGTAAGTTGTTTTTGTGACCAACAGTAGGTACCTGCAAACACAGTTACCTCGAGTCGTACCGGATATTTTCATTTGACCACGCGGGTTAGAATTAGATTTAGTGTGATTTCTGTAATAATTTATTCTTATAAACTGTATCTTGTTACTATACTATATATTGTGTATCTTGGTACTATATAAAATACGCTAATAAAAATTTTGCAGTCTTTATACGCATGTACTGTATAAGATAATGTGTCCTTATGGATTAAGATATGTTGGTATTATTTTTCCATACTTTGATAATGTGTCCTTGACCTACCTTAAATATGTTTTGCAGTTGGACTTAATCAATTTACGATGTCATAATCCATGATATTGAAAAATAATAGATAAATAAAAGAAAAATAGAAGATAAATATCTACTATTAGAAATATTGGTGTCTCAAATAATAATGCTGAAATTTTTTTTTATTCTATCTTTTTAAATGTGATGGTTACAGATTTACAAAGTACAGAGTATCTAGGAGTGCAATGGCGCCAATAATGACAGCATAGCATTTGGTATAAAATAAATTTAACAAAAACTTCGACTACAAAATATAAATTGATCTGGAACTTAAATATAAAAATAAATAATTAAAAATTCATTAATTTAAAACTCGAGAAAGCATTTTGTCGACCTATTATCGACATTGTTTTAATTAATCACAATTTTTCTGGTTCAGCTATAAAAAACATAGTTGACGAGCGCCATGTCAATCCAACGATTGAGATGGTTAAACACCATTGTTAGTATTTTAGATCAAATGGATCTGTTGGTCATTAATATTTAGCGGTACTAATAGAAGCGTATAAAAACATAAAAAAAAATAATAAAAAAATATACATTACTGATAAAAGGTGTAGTCTAACGTAATAGGGGTTAGATAATATTTTTTTTTTTAGTTATATATATAAACTTCTAATTTGACATTCGAGAATAAAAATAATCTGTCAGGATTACGTAATTTGACAAATCTTCTAGTTATTAAATTCAAGTGATAAAAATACCAAAATGGAAAAAAAAATCAATAACAATTCTAATTCCAGTTCAGGTATTTTAAAATACATAATATATATTCCAACTGAACTGTGCTTAATTATATTAACTTTTTTTTCCTAAAATAAAACCTAATAATATTACTAATATACACATTTTTGCAACTTCTTTTAATTAAAATAGATAATCACTGCAGTAGGAAATTATTGGCTTACCGTACTGATTGCTGTCTTCGACTTACATATATTACAAATAGATCCAAACTATTAAGCTATGTACTTTACTTATTAGACAAAAATACTATCTTTGTGCAAGACTAGAAACAGGAGAAGCTACACTACTACTACATTTTTGCTCATATGTAATATTCTTCTAATATTTACATATGAGCAAATGTGGATTTGGTACACTTTTGAACATTCAGCTATCTTCATATGCTATATCATTTCAAATAGTTATGTAATTTAAAATCCCAAGCCTATTCATACTGGTTTCCACAATTTAACTACAACTAAAAAGACGAAACTGAATCGAAAATTAAAATAATATAATTGTTAGACACTCAAGTTATAATAGATACAGTCGGGCGAAAAACAATGACACGCGGTTTACTTCAGTGCCAAAAAAACAAAGCCATGATCTATATAACGAAATATTGCTGTTATAACCTTGATCAGTTTAACCTTGGTAGTTAAGGAATATTCACGATACGACTTTATCATTTGCTTAGATTAAACATATCGATAGTAAGAGCTGTTTAGGTGTACCTACATAGATATATACTTTTAGCACACCCGAAACTAAATAGTATATAGTTAAAATTATTTGTACCTATATCAAGATATATTAAACCCATATTACCTAAAAATTTAATTGATAGTTAGCGAAATGTAAAATTAAACCTTTTTAAATTGCAATATCATAAATAGGGTATGTTATATAGAAATTAGAAAATATATTTGTATATTCTATTTTTTTTTAAATAATAAATGTTTTTGAATTTAGAAAAAATAACTGCTACACGTAAGCGTATATTACGGCCACCTTACTACAAAAGGGCGCAGTCGTTGGATCCCGTAATGTCTCCGAGACAGCGTGTAAGCGTCAACAAAATATTAATAAACCTTAAAATTAAAACCTTAAACCTCGCTAAGTGTTGACTTTATGTAATAAAATTGTGTTTTAGGACCCATCTCTAATGAAACCGCTCTCTAAAGATCGAAGATGTCAAAGCTTGTCCCCTTTAAATGTAAGTTAATGTTGTTTTTATGAGTAAAAAAATATAATTATATTAGTTTAGGAATGGAAACTTATGATATTTATGTTCCAAGTTGTAAAATACTTTAATGTATTAAATATAACATATCTAGAGATACGTCTTTCTTAATTTCAGCAATAGATATGGCCGTTAGAATTAACAAAATCGTTCATTATTTCTTTCAATTGCAGCAAACGCCAAAAAAATCTATTGAAAAGCTCGAGGATAAAAGTGCATCGTCTCCGGACAATTTGAATAAACCTAAAATTTGTCAGAACTACACGTTTCAAGAACCAGGTAGCTGGTTATAAATATATTAGCATAAAATCAAAACATTATTTAGATAAATAATTATATTAAATTGTTTGTTCTAAACAAGTAATTAATTAATATCATTTATTAACATACAACAGTATTAACTCATCGTGAATCTTCACGGACTTGATAATTTTGATTGACAGATAAAGACATTGTAATGCCTACTGCCGTATTAACAAAATCCATGCGTACCTTGGCAACGAAAAAAAGAGAATTTATAAAATTGAAAAAAACTGTCATAGGTTTACAGGTGCGTTGTGCTTGTATCAAATGATAATGTTAAATATCCCCAGAAAAGCAAAAAAGTTTGCAATACTTAAAAATTAATAAAAAATAATATCAAATACTTACAGAATTCCTTACTGGAGCATTACGCTGCAATAAAAGATTTGGAGTCGCGGACTGGAACAGCAGACGAATGTTTAGGAGATGTACGGGTGGTGTCAGTAAAAGGCTGGCCAGCGCATGATTTGCTGCTCCTCTTGAGAAACGACATTGAAATGCCAATGAACTCAGAGATAAGCGGCATTTTCGGTACAGAGTAATATTATATTTTATCAAGTTGATATTGTGTGTCTATATTTTATCAATATTGCGCTATAATAATCCCGTAATACTGGAATGTTTTATAAAAAAAACATAAATTTAGGTATAAGAGTACCCAAATAATGGTTGCGTTTACAATCATAGTGATAGGTTAAAAAAAAATTAATATGTATATGAGAAAAAATATGTTGCACATGTTAAATTCTTCGTGCGTGTCCCTTATAGAAGCGAAAACTGAAAGAAAACAGTTTTAACTTACTATACCGCAAAAAGAAAAATAATTTATATGTAATAGCTCCTCGAAAGGTATCGATCGATTCCACAACCATCATATGGACAGTAGACACTATCTTGCTACACAACGATCGCATCAGTGCTAAAAGTTTATAAATACATATTTGATGATTGTCAGGTCCGCAAGTTTTACAACAACTGCAGGCGCAGCTGAATCCAATACCAGAGGAAGTTATCCATATGGGAGCGGAGATTATGGCTCGACGCATTGATCTAATAAACCTTTTACGATCCAAACACCGCAGTGATCGCTCTACATATCACACTGTTATTATTAATATTACATAATTTATTCGATTTTTATTAATATAAAAATAATATAGATTATTTCTTAAGAAAGATTGAAAATAATATCGCTATCTAGATTAATATGGTAGTCATAAATATGTTGTTACATTTGTAGAACTCTGAATGGAAAGCTAAAAATATAGAACTCGATAATGAAACTGAGCAATTACACAGAATGGTGGCTGGGATTGCTGAAAATTTAAAATCCAAAATTACTTACACTTTGGATTTAGCCAAGTGGGTAGTGAGTGATACTGAAAATGACAATGTAAATGGAGTTATTATAGTTATAATAACATATATTTATTATGTACTTAGGATCCCCTGGATAGATCGAGAAGCAGCTAAAAAAAAGATAGAACGTATTCAAAAGGAAAACGCCTTTCTTCAACATAAAATTGAAGAAACGAACGCACCTGGTTATCAGGTATTATCAAACATAATCAACATATTTTACATTTAAATTAATAAGTAAAACCTACATATAAGAATACATATGTTTTTAAATATATTTTCTGTCCAGTCTGTGTGTGATGACTTAGCTAAAGAAAAGGCAGCGCGGGAATCTTTGAAAGAGGTAGTAGCGACAGCCGAAAGTATGCTTCGTGTGGCACGAGCGCGTATCATAACAGTTGAAAAGCAGTTAAAAGACACTAAAATTGAGCTAGAATCCCTGCGACGAAAACACAATGATCTAGAGCAGCTGGTAATAAAGTACTAACATTTATAATTTAAGAATAAATGGGGTTGTCGTGCATAGTTACTCTCTCTTCTCGTGGGTACTCTCACTTGGGGAATAAATTATATTCATTTCCCCATTTTGGTAACAAGACAAGCGCGGCCTTGTCTTTTTCCACAAAACAAAAATTGGCTTTTAAATTGTGCGGTAACTGCGGACCGATTGTCGCAACACTACTTTTTTATGTGTGGGATATAAGTATAAAAGTAAAAAAAAGGTATAATTTTACTAAATTCGACATCAAAATGTTACCTCGCAAATGGCATACAATATTTAAGGCGCGTAGTTAGACATCTTTTTTCTTACACATGTTACAAATATATATAAGTATGTTTTTTAATTTCTATACTATAAGATCGTATTCATCTTATAGCTTTATACCTACTGTATTAGTTCCATTTGTGAGCAAGTGACAACATATGTTTAGTGTTTGCACTAGGTAGTTCTTATAACTTTCACTGCTAGAATATTAAATAAAATTATCTTGTTTTTATTTTTATTTCAAAACTTATTTTTCAAATTGATAAATATGTTAAGTGAATATGATTATTGTTTAATAACATGTCATATCTAATAGTACCGTCATCGAGAATCGAGTTACGATGCGCGATCAAAAAAACTAATTGAAGTTTCAAAAACGGGAGAAATGACAATAGAAGCATTGTCGCGACAGCGAGACGCGCTAGAAATAAGGTATAGACGCATTATAATTATATTGTTCATTCATTCATTCATACATTTTTGTATATTATTTTTGGCGTTTATTAGAGTTAAAGAATTACGAGAGCAAGCCGATATAGCAGAGCAAGCTGCTGAGGAACGGGAGGAGGCAGAGAAGTCTCGCATCGAGATGCTACAGGCGAAGGTAGCACAACAGGTGCCAAAGTGTATAAAGTATTATTGTTCAAGTTGTTCCCTTGTTTTGTTTTACAAGTAATAAAATAAAATAATGGTTATTTTTAAGAAAGTATTTCGTGTATGTATCTACTTATACGTATGTAATTATTTAATTACTAATAGAATATGTATATCTTAAGGAAAAGAATAAGAAGGCTGCTGAAGATAGAGTTTCTGAATTAGAAGGTTGCATTAAGGAGTTACAAGAGCAATTGAATTCTTTACGTGAACGCTCTGAGCGTCTAGTAGACATAGAGCGCAGACGATGTCTTGAATTTGCCCCTACTAAAGGTATGTATAAGCGTAACGTTGCTTTGGAGAGAAAAAGTTGGTAAATACATAATAATATTTTATAAAGATTTTTTTCTTTAGAGCATGAACCATCGGATAGAGAAACAGAAATATGGAAAGAATTACAAGTCACCAGAGTTGCACTTTCGCGTGCAGAAGAAGAACTTCGTCAAAGTCATGCAGACAAAGATAGCTTTTTAAATTCTTTATCAAAAATTGCGGTGAGACACACATTCATTATTTGAAAATTATTAAATTGGAATTGTCTAAAGATACATCACTTTGCATTTCAGCAAGAAGACGGTGGTGATAAAGGTGATAAAATGGCGGCTGAATTACTAAGTAGAGAACAAAAAATTATGAAACTACAACATGTTATTGAGGAACAAAGAGAAAATGAAAAAATAATGTACATTATATCTACCTTATTAATTTTATGACGAGATGGATATTGTAAGTTCAGAAATGGTGTATTATACTTTCAGGGAGCAAAGTATGACTGAGTATGAAAATCAGCTAGCTACGTTAAGACTGGAAGTCATGAGATTAAAAAATTATGAATGCTATTCAAAAGAACTTCCATATCAAGATGTGCAGACTGAGGTTAGAAGTCTAAAATTTCTTTTTACAAAAATTTATAGTGTAGCAAGCATGTATAAAGAAGTGACAGTATACTATGAAATGGGAAAGAAAATATTCTAGGCAGTAGCGTATTGCGCTTCATTTGCTTTGTTTTTTGCCATAAAAATAATAAAAATAAAATGAAATTTAGTTATTGGAAATGCACATGCAAGTTGAGACGCTCTCCCGCGAGCGGTCGGCCTTAGTGTCAGCAGCTGCCTCTCGGGCCCTCATGCTGGAGCGGCACGAGCGCGCGGCGGATATGTTCGCTCGCATTATTCGGGCGCGCCGAGACCTTGCCGCTCATATAGAAGAGCAAACCGATCCACCTTCATTTGACAGCAATATTTACACTGAGGTTTGTATGATTTTTTAAATACATATATATAAAGAGAAAAAAAAACACTATTTAAATGAACGAAAAAAATTCCGGCATTTTAAAAATATATCGGTTTCGTATATCAAATTTCAGGTATCCAGATCGTTAACTTCAGTTTGCGCCAGCGCTGCTGATACCTGGTCAGCTCTTCGCGCTGAACGAGCCCGCGTGCTCCGCCTAGAGAGCGTTGTGTTATCGCAGAGCATGCAGTTAGAGCGGGAGAGTAGAGTCCGAACCCAGCTCGAGCGACGTAGAGCTATGTTAGAAAGAGAGATTCTTCGCACTCGACACAATGCCACGTCACAGAAATCTTCTAAGCATTATAATTTGGTATTGCCCTAATTTCTTTTATAAATTATTTTAATACATGACAGAACTTATTATAATATTTTTTATATGCCTATTTCAGATCTGAGCAATTTTTTTAACGAGTTACAACACTAACATATTTAGTAGTAATTTAAACAATATATTAATAAAATATCGATGACATAAATGTTTATTATTAACGTAATTTAAACAACAACCAATAAAAATTATAAAACTCTGTGACCAGCTAATTTATACATTTTATTTCGTTTTTCTTGAGCATGATTGGGAACAATATAAAATAGATTTTGCTTCTGCTTCTTCCCAGCTGAATGAATTTCATTAATCTGTAAAATGTCATCTTTAACCACCGAAAGGGATGAGGTATTTTGAGAACCTGACTTCTGTAAGAACGGATACTCATGAGTGTCAATATTTGGCACAACTTGTTTGCAGTCGAAGCTGTCGCCTTTATGTTTCTCTTCAAAATTAAATGCCGAAGTATTTTTGTTAAAATTATTAATTACAATTTGACTAGTATTATTACTTTCTGTACTAAAAAATAATTTTGTACTTTCAGGCATTCCATGACTAGTGTTACATATTTTGTGATTTATGTTATCTTTTTCCATAGATCTTATTACGTGAGAATGGTATGGAGCATCTATTTCATTTTCAAGAATTTCTATTAATTTATCAAGACTGTCGTGTGGTATTTGGTCGTTTCTATTTGCTAATAAATTCTCATACTGATTAATTTTATTTTCAAGTAAATGAATTCTATCATGATATTTTTGTCTTTGTATACAAAAGTTACTATTACTTTCTTCTAATGTCAAAATTATCTTTTCCAATTGAGATATTTGATGATTTTTCATTTCTACAGTTGCAATAACTGATTCAATTTTATCATTTTTGTCACTTATTTCCTTAGTGAGTTGCAAAGAAAGTGCATTTTCGTCTTTCTTTTCAGATAACATTTGTAATACGTTATGATTTTGCAAAATTACATGTTCTTGGTCTTCTGTCGCTTTTTTTAACTGTTCTAGTCTATTTTGATTCTTTTCAATTTCATTTAATAGTTTATTATTTTCACAGTTCATATTATTAAGTTGAATATTTTGCTGGTTAATCTGAAACAAAAAAGTATTTATAAAATGTGGCCAACTTCGAAGAGATTTAAATATTTTTGTTATTACCATTTCATGTATATCAGTTATATTTTCAAATTGCCCGAAATGTTCCTTCAACGTTGTGATATGATTTTTTAAAGATAGTAGTTGTTCTTCATATGTTTCCAATTTTTTTTCACTGAAAAATTTAATAATTTAAAAAATATATATATTATAGTAATGATTGTGAAAACAAGTTTCTATTTTTTTTATTTAACTACAAATCTATAGATTTCAGATTTTTTTCTGAACTAGTACTACCTATTTCATAATTCTTGGTTAACCAGAAGTACTAATTTTGATAGTATAGTAGTGTCGAAATACGCGTTTTTGCGATTTAAAATTTTGAATTATTCTTTAAAGGTACGGAACTAATACTAGGGTCTATTTCCATATATACGCACTAATATAAAAAAAAACTAATGAAATAATAGATTTTAATATATAATGTGTAAAACAAATACTTTTCGTTAGATTTTTGGTGTAATGATTTTTGTTTATATTCTAACTCCGTAATATAATTATCTTTGCTGGTGACATCCTTTCTCAATTTTTCTTCTACTTCATGTGCTCTTTGTAGATCTTCCTAAAAAATACTTATTTTTATAGTACTAATTTTGTACTAGCTTACACCTGCACATACGAATATGATCCAATGGCAATACACATTCTTACTCTGCAGGTGTAAAGAATTGTAGCCTGTGGCCTGTATAAAATGTCAGTAAAACTGAGAGAGTCGCGATTAATTTAAGAAACTTACACGTAATCCAGTTAAGGTAGCATTTAGTTCATCGGAATGAATTTTATATTTATTTATTTCATGATTATTCTTATCCAATTCAAGTCTTAGTTCTTCATACATATATTTATACTTTATCGTTTCATCTGTGAAGGAAAACCAGCATCCAATTTATTTAAATCGTGTATACTAATATACAGCATGCTTACATAGATACACTAAGTTTAACACAGGGTAATCATGTTTTGTCGGATTAACTGTGTTTAATCTATATTATAGAGTATACACTCTAGACAAAGCGATCAGAACGCACTTACTATGGCAGTTAATATGTTTTATATATATTTTGTACTCGAAAAAAATATAAATATAGATATCTATTCACGATGTAAGATGTCAAATGTAAGTACACTATATAAGTGATATATTCTCGCCTGTAACCGTGCATCATAGCGAATCTGACAATTTCAAAAAGGAATGGAGTAAAAAATAACGATGTATTTAAAATAATAAAATAAAAATTATAATTTATCAAAATACCATTCTATACATAATTATAATTTATTGTATTCTTATAAACAAGCGAATTAAAGCCTATCGAATGTGGCACGCCTAACTGCAAAATCGGTAAGATTTCGGTATCGGTAAGATGTTTATTGATTTCCCATTGTGAGACATCTGAAATAGCGTTTTTAATCTTTAATTTTAAATAGACGCTATCCTGGCGTAGTGTGATTGTCTCACTATAAACATGATAATTGTGGGTTCTATTCACACTCGGGGGATTGATGTACTCATTGCCTCGCTTTAGTGAGACGAGCGTTCTCCGCGTTGTAATTTATCACTATACGCGCAGCTTTTCAAATACGGGTGAAAAAGAACACTAATATCTATGAGCTCTGTTACATGTGAGATATCAACCTCTCGACTGATCGAAATCACAATGCAATCACTGGAATAATGTTTACAATCAAACATTTTTCCGTTGCGCCACGATGTTCTTAGTTAAAATGGAATACACTAATGCCATACAAAATATGAAATGTTTATTTAATTACTCATTTGGTCACTTAGCGTCACTTCCGTCTGCTCCAATTGCTTTGATGTGTTTTCGTGACGTAATTCTAATTCTTTAAGTTTTTCACACTGTAAAAGGTTTTTCGATCGTAGTATTTGATTTTCTTCTACTTCTTGTTTGTATTTATTTTCGTTGTCAATTATTTTTGCTGTATTTTGACTTAGTTCAATTTTTAAAGTTTTAACATGCTCCTCATAATGATTTGAAATTTCGTCAAGTTGTGTTTTGAGAACATCTTTTCTGTTTTGATTGACAAAATTTTATAACTAACACTTTTAATGTATAGTTTTTTGACTTGGCTTTATTGCTGTTGTCCGGGGAGAGAGTAGCTCACCCCGGTGGCTTTTAATGTAATAACAATTATTCATGTTTTTGCGACTAGTCGTAGCGCAGACACAAGCGTGCAGCCGTAAACAAGACAGATTGTGAGTTCAATTCCCACTTGAGTTTATTTTCCTCGCCCTGGTGACAAGGCTAAGGTGACTGCGGCGATCCGCAACACTCTCAGAATTCTGCGTTAAGTGGGGAACCGGAAGTGTCTAAATGGAAACGGAGTGTCTTAAGACTAGGTTCCCCTGTCTACTCTGATATATGTGAGATACAGCGTGAAGCTCAAAAAATTTTTAATATAATAATTACAATCTAAAAAAAGGTTCAATGAATAACTCTAATATATGTACATACTCAGATTGTAAGGCTTCTCTTGCATGTGCGATTTCTTCTAAATTTTTGGTATTTCTTTTCATAGAATCGTTTAGCTGATTCAATTCGTCATCGAAATTATTTTGCATGCGACGGTTCTATAAAACAAACAGCAAAATGATATTTTATTTTCACGTACCTTATAATTTTAGTGCTTTTATTATATTATTATTCATTATCTTTAACTAATGATAGTCCGAACCTGTTCATTTAATTGTTGAACGGTTCGTTCTAAGTTTCTCGTTTGAGTACGAGCTTGTTCTAAAGCAGATTCATAGGTTGTTGCACGTTCTTCATGGATTTTTAATTGTCCTTCTGCACGTATCAGCCTTTGTTTAAACATTTGACACTTAGATTTTTCTTCCTTTAACTCTTTTGAAAGCTCCTAAAAATATTTTTTCATAATGAACAGAATATATTTTAAATATCTAGGACCTTATAAAGTTATCAGATTATTTGAGTAAATAAAACACTATTATTACCTCGTGCTTATATTTGTTTGCTGATGCTCTTTGTTGTTCAAGAGCAGTTACTTTTTTTCTGAAATATGTACTTTGTGAACGTAATTTTTGGAGCTCATGTGTTAAAGTTTGGTTCCGCTGTTGAAATGCTAATATCTCATCACAGCATTTTCTGGAAACCAATATTAATTGTAGTTTGCTTAAAACAAAAGAAAATATAGTGCATAAATATGATAAATTTATTTTATAATTTGTACCTTAGGAACTCGCTTAAGTCGTTTAAAAACATATTTTTAACATTATGTAGATCACTCTTTAGCGTTTCATTTTCTAAAATGAATTCATTAATTTTCTTGGAAAAAATACTCTTTGAGCTACCCTAAATTAAAATAGTTTTTATTTGTTAATTGACATTAATAAATTTATTATATTTTCTACTAAATAGGTAATATTAAATGCATGTAACCTTTTCTTGATTTTCTAAGTTTTCGAAGCATTTAATAATTTCTTTTCTAGAGGCTAAAGTTCGTTCGCAAGTAGATATTAATCGGGTAGGTATATCATTTATTTTTTTTATATCAACTGTTAAAATATTATTTGTTAACTGTTGGCTATCTAAAATATAAATCATTATTTTTTAAGTCAATTCATACTACACAAATATTTATCTATCTATCTAATTAGTATAATAATTTAGTTCTCTTCTGATACACAAAACATAATTAATAATTTTCCTCACTTAATGTATCGTATAATAAAAGACTCGAGTATAATTATCGAGATAAAGTGATAGTAGGCGGATAAAAACAAGATACGGAGAGATCTGCTAAAGGAAACTAAATTGTGACTATTCCAAAATAAAGAACACAAACGAAATAAAAATATAACAAAATTTAAACATAGTAAAACAAAATTATATTGAAATTGTTGATATACCTATTTTCAATCCATTTTCAGTACACATTTGTAGAAGTTGATTAGGGGTCATATGCGCTACATTCATAATCTGTAAGTTATCGATAGATGGCAAGTTGGTGCCTTGTCCTAGTGTTGACAACTTTTCTTTTGTGTTTTGCAGAGCCGCATAAATTTTCAGCAACACATTCTTGAAATTAACAAATAGATAAATCGTTGTTGTCGTAATTATACGTGGCTATAAGGATTTTTAGGAGATTCCAAATATATTTAAATGAAGTATCTTTAGACTACTCCATACAAATATTTAATACTTGCACCCAACTTAACACACGGTCACGCAAGAGCATAAAGACACACTCAAATGCACACATCTTCATATGCACACACTTTGCGCGTTATATAATCTATAATGTAATATTATTTAATCTAAAATTAGGAGCCAGGCCACTCGTGGCGCAGAGGCACAAAGTGTGACTGTAAAACCGACTGCTTGTGGATTCGATCCCCACTTGAGGAAATGAAATATTTATTTATACTTCCATTTCTTCGCTCAGGTGCAGAGGTAAAAGCGCGATGTTGAGTTCTGCCACGCAACACGCAATGCCTCCAGATTACGGCGGAAAGTAGTGAACAGATTGTTTTAACAGTATTAACACTAGTTTTCGTTTTACTCTGCTGTGTGCAGGATACAGCGTGAATAGATTTTTTTTGATCTAGTATTAGTTGTAAGGGACTTTTTGATCTTTAATAAACAAATTATATAAGCATATATACGAGTATCTGTAGTCTTTATATAAAATAAAAAATAAATCAGCTTCACGCTGTATCCCGCACACAGCAGTTTTAATGGTTTAAGATTAAACGATTATTTATAGAAAGTCACGCGTCGAGGATGTCGACTGATCTGAAGAAAAAGGTTCAAGCCTCCAAATTAGAGAAATACATCTTGAGAAGAAGCTTTATTAGATTATAGATATAGATATTTAGAATTATTTTTTGTAGGGCCGAAGACGATTTTTATTCCTAGTCATCAAATTCAAATTCAATTCAAATCAGATTATAGTTATGTCTGATAAAATTCCAACGGCTAGAAGAATATCCCAGACTCTTTCAGCTATAGCGTGTGGAGAAGTTTCGGTCATGAGAAGTGTTGTCGCTGAATAAAATATATTATTAATTGTGCCTCCGTAGTGTTTTTTGTCATTAGATACCTGCTTATCATGGAGTTCAATTTTCATTCGATCAAACTGCACAATTTTTTCCTGCCATAAGGTTTTAAGTTGCATCACTTCATCTTTTTTTGAAGATACGTTTTCTAAAATATAATAAATATACTTACTATATTAACTACGATAGGATGACATTTTTAGTAATAGTAGTAATATTCATTACCTTCGTCATTAAAATCTGTAAGTAATTCATCTTCGTCATGAAGTGATGGACTATCGTAAAAATCTTTCTCGATCTCTAGATCTTCGAATATCTTTATTGTTTCCTAATTTTTTTTTAATATTTCGTTTAAATATCCATTAATTATACCAATTCAAAATCATATTCAAACAATTAAAGTTACCTGATTAGGAAGTTGACTTCTATTTTGGCTTGAAGGTTTGGGTAAAAAATTCTATAAAAAAAAAACAATTATATTAGTAAACAGAACGATTTTCAAAAATGAAAATAAGAGGACAAGGACCAGGGGCACAAGCTTGCAACTGTTAACGCGAAAGATGGTGTAGGATGTCGATTCCCATTCGAGGAAATAAAATATTCAATATTATTAATTTCCTCGCTCTGGTAACGTGGCAAAGCGAGGCGTTGACTTCCCTCACTTAACACAAAAACATCTTATTTGGTAAGGTAATTTTCACAAAAAAAATTAGAATAGTAAGTAAACAACTAAATAGGACTAGCACAGCTAAGCTGAGGTTATTAAAGTTTACGCCTGATTTTACAAAATTTTTAACGTTATGTTTATGTAATTTTAATCTTTACGTTTATGCTGTATAATATAAAATGATAAAAATTAAGTGATACCTGTCTAACAGGTACTGTAATAATTTGTTTTCTGGCTTCTCTTAGAGATGTGTCATTATTTTTTTTTCTATGCACAGGTTTCTAAAAGCACAACATGTAATGAAACAAAAAAAAATGTCTGAATGTTTACAAACAAAATCATAGTTGCAGATAAATAAAAAATATTTTTTCTCTTCAATTATAATTTGATAAATTAAAATTAAATTAAATTAAATTTTAATTCACGCTGTATCCCGCACACAGGAGGGTAGGCAGAGGAAACCCACACTCCGTTCCCTACTTTCTACCGAATTTTGGAGGTATTGCATGTTGAGTTGCAGAACTCAACGCCGCCCTGTGCCTCTATACCAGAGCGAAGAAATTGAAATATAAATTTCAATAAATATTTCACCTCTTCGAGTAGGAATCGAACCCACAACCAGACGGTCTTACAGGCACATTTTGTGCCCCTGCGCCAAGACTGGCCTCTGGCGAAAATAGTTTTTATTAATAAAAAAACATATAATACAGAAAATCTTCCCATAACATTGTCAATATTTATGATTTGCATGTACTTAATATATCCATGTCAGTACTGCCTGTACTAAACTATGTAACAGACAGCTGTCTATTATTTCCAACATACTGTTTATGTAAACAACTGCTACATGTCGAAATTATGGCTATTCTCACATTTTAACTATTCGCTCTTGTCCTTGTATAAGGAAAATAAATACAATAGTTTCATTCGTCACATGTCATTAAAATATTTGTTTTTATCAAAACAACGATATTTCACTTATTTTAAAAGATGGTTATTTGGTTAGCGATTCACTTTCAATATTGTTAAGTACTTAATCTATTTATATTGAAGCATAGTTATATATATATTGGAGAAAATCACAAATAATAATTACTTTTTGTGCAGGTAAAAGTTTGTCGCGGCCAAGTCGGGAGCATCGTGACTTTTCTTGGATTTGGGCTATGTCTCCCATGATTTCAAACGCTTGATTAGTAGATTTTGGATGAGACTGTTTTAGAATGGAGCACATTAAAATAATGCATGTAGCTACTTTGAAAATTTAAAATTTAAATATTTGAGTCCATTTCAGTGATGTGTGGTAATTAGAAATAGTACAACAATTTCACGAAAATATAACACACAATAAACTATAAAATCTGAGCTGTAAGTAAAAATAATAAAAAAATAAAATTAAAAGAATAGTTTAATATTTACCTCAGCAGAAGAAGGTCTGGCCATATATCGTAAACCATTACGTGATTGATACATGGAATCACCTTTATTTTGCTGAAAATAAATTAATTTAAGCTACCCACAATTTACTTTTATCTAAACGTCTATTATATACAAAAGCTGATTTTTAGTTACATATTCACTTGTTGATTTAAAATTGTTATGTAAATGGTATCGTGCAGGTAATCTTCTTGGAATGCGACATCTACGCTCACATATGGATGTATTATTTTTTACTGAAAATAAAAAAAAAATAAAAAATAGCAAAAATTTTACATTTGATTCGGATTTTTAATAAAATTGGAAAAATACCTGGTAATCTTGGCTCCTCTGACATCACCAGCTGTGTTCCTAGAACACTATTTATAATTACTCATATAAATCGAATAGATACTTTTTTTATAATAATTTACTCATATTTAAATTACTATAAATAACAAACCAAGCCGAACATAAATTTTATTATTATAAATTTAATTCAAATTTGTCATTTCTAGATTGCAAATGGAAGATATTGTGATCTGGCACCACGACAACATTCAAATTTTAGTAAAGAAAGAATATGTAGAAGGATGACTATATTTATAGTAAAAACTATTTAATATAAAATAATTTTGTCAAATATTTAAAAACAGAATACGCAATGTGACAATTTACACCAAATTAAAATTAATGACGAATGACGGATGATAAATTCTATAGCGTAAAAATTCTTTATCTGATTTATTAAATATAGTTAAGTAATAATGACATCAGTAAAAACATCAAAAGATAAACCGTGTAAGTTTACTTTTCAAATTTAACACAGTACATTAATATGAGTAAAATAATACTTTATAAATTATTTAAGGTGTAACATCTCCTCGCTTAACCTCGAGACCTACAGCGGCATCAGTCGCCCGTGCAGCTCGAAATGCAGCAAACCGTAGTCTCACACTAAATAATAATCAACGACAATCACCTATACGATCTTTGCCGTCACCTACAACATCTAAGGTTCTATATATAAATATTTTATATTACAATTTAAATATGATTAGTGCACTTTTTGAAATATCATCTTGTTTGTACTTAGATAAAAACTGCTGTATCACGAAGTGGTCAGAAAACTGATTCGAAAACAGAAGTGAAGGTTAGTAATAGAAATTTAAAATAATAAGCTTATGTATTTCATTATTTAATTAAACTTGTTTTTACAGATAAATAGAAATTTCGAAAATGAAGTGTCTGTATTGGATAGTGACGTAAGTTGCACAATGCATATAAGCAATATGCATGTTTTTGTTGATAACCTTTTTTTGTTTACAGAATCATAAGTTAAGTAAGTAGTAGTTAAATAATACAAAAATAATCTTTATGCTATTTTCTACACTGCGACATTGTCTAACAATGCCCTCTTAAAGCCTTGGTTAGATGACTACTTTTTGGATACGTAAGTACATCTGTCTTGTATATTATTATTTCGGTTGTAGGTACCAACAAATCGTGATTCCGAAGCATATTACCCACTCCCTGAAAATTTGCATAGTTTAGATAACGCAAGAGACGACACCACATTTAGCAGTGCTGGTGATACGAAAAATATTCAGGATATTATGTTTTTCGGTATAATATTAATAAAAATTATAGTAAGTAATTATTTTCCTGTTAGCGATTTTTTTGTACATGTAATATTTTTTTTTACCTGATTCAGATGATTTGGAAAATATTTCAAATATACAAGAAATGGAATCAGCCATAACAGGTTATTATTATTTTAATTAAATAATGGATTCTTGAAAAAGTGCCTATAAAATTATTTTTTATTGCTTACATTTCCAGATTATATTCAGACTTCACAAGATCCGACAATGAGCCGATCGCAAACTCCAAAATCTGTTTCTAGTCGGCCACAAACGCCTAGAGTGCCCAGTCGACCGAGTACACCTGCACATCCTTTGCAACGAAATAGTACCCCGATTAATCGCCCTAATACTCCACAACAAGTCAATATATCTAATATGACACGCCCAAAAACTCCGTCTACTCCTATATCTTTAAATACTAAGCCAACAACTCCAATAGCCACCAGCAATTCCCCACAAATTATAAAAAATCATGAAAAATTAAAATCGTTATACGTTAACAAACAGAAAGAATTTCTTCAACTAAAAAAGGAATTAGACTTAAAACAGGTACGAAATAATTGAGTTGTGTATACAGCGATTGTACATTATTTTTCTCTCCAAAAGATCATAATCCTATCCGTAATTGTTTATATACAGCGGGCAGTTTTAGAGGTGTATGACGGTGTTCGTAATTTGAGGGAGCGTGTGATCGGTGAGGGTTTGTCTGTTGAAAGTGATGGACAACAAGAGTTAGCAATATTGGATGTAGCTGATTGGGCTGTGCAAGAAGTAAATCAATTGTGTCATCAAGATGAAATTTCTTCCGATATGAATAGCGCTTTAGAGATTTTTAATACAGCTGTTTCAATTGGTAAAAAGATGGTTGTAAAATAATTTCATTTTTAACATTTATTAAAGTAATTCAAAATATTTGAAATTGATAAAAATAAAAAAAAAACATTAATGAACGCTTCGTTATCGATTGCTGATTTGGGGGCGTTCAATAAATGTGATATGTTTAAAGAAATCACTATTAAATTTAATGTAATTCTTATTTTCTTTAGACGAATGTAAGTTAGCAGATATAGAAACGCACGCATTAAAAGTTCCCGCAAACTTTGCTGAATTATGCCTTCAGGCATTCACAGCTCGTCAAGATTTAATAGATTGGGTTAAAGATTTAATCGATACTAATGTAAGTTAGAACGATATTATATACTATCGACTCTAATAGGACATATCTAAAAAAAAGTATTTTGTAAATTTTGTTATATTTTCAAATAGGAAATTGTAAGTAATGATGCAGCAGAACGTATTGCCCAGTATAATTCTCAGGGGCTTGAGCTCTACGAAGCTCTGCATGAGCTTAAAACACAAGCAGATAATGCTGTAGATGATATCACAAAGCATGCAAGGTATTTCAAACTTATATTGTTACTATCTTGCATATAGCCCACTTTGAATACTTAAATCTCAGCTTTCCGTCAAAATTTGAGACATTGTGTTTTGAGTGGCAATTCTTAATACCAGAGCGGAGAAAAGTAGCGTATTTTTCCGAAAGCGAATGGAAACCACAACCATTATGCTTACAATCAAACACTATCGCGTTGCGCCTCGCCACTGGTCTAAAATACAAAAAAAAATGTTTTTAACATAAAGAATTGTTTCAATTGATGCCTTATTTATCATGCGTAATTATTTATTTTGATAAGCTAATCTCGTTCATTATACATGTCAGACGTATGTGCAAAGAGAGATCATCGTTACTTACTGTTGGAGAATCACTTGTAAGAGAGATAGCTCAGCTGCGGCAAGAATTACAATCTCAAACAGACGCTTATAATAAAATGAAAGAAAATTCTCCTGATCCTGAATTTATAAAAGAACTTGAAGTACGCTTTTAATGTTTTAATAAGGTTAATCTTAATCTCCTTGTATCCCGCACACAGTAGTGTAGGCAGAAGGAACTCAGTGTTAAGACACTCCGTTCCCCTCTTTTTGCCGAGTTCTGGAGGCATTGCGTGTTGAGTGGCAGAAATCAACGCCGCGCTTTGCCTCGACACCAGAGTGAAGATATGGAAATATAAAATTAAGTAAATATTTCATCTCCTCGAGTGGGGATCGAACCCACAACCAGTCGGTTTTACAGTCGCACTTTGTGCCACTGCGCCACAACTGGCCACTTCTTAATAAGATTGTTTGTTCTATTTTTATAAATAACGTAGAAATGATGGAACAGGAATAAATGATGAACAATAAGCAGAGAGTCATTTTCTGCAGGCTAGTTTTAAAAATTTAGATTACTTACTGCAGGTTATAGCTCCTTTTTTTGAAATACTAACATTTTCTTATGTTTAATCACTTGTTCTTCTTACATACTAATTATAATAATATTTTGTCCAAATTTTCTTTAAATTGGACATTTTATTTACTTAAATTTATATTTCCATTTCTTCGCTCTGGTGTCGAGGCTAAGCGCGGCGTTGAGTTCTGCCTTTCAACACGCAATGCCTCCAGAAATCGGCAGAAAGTGGGGAACGGAGTGTCTAAAAACACTAGGTTCCCTCTGCCTACCCTGCTGTGTGCGGGATACAGCGTGAAGCTGATTTATTTATGGACATTTTAAAATTATCTCATGGTTATAGAAAAGCTTATGCATAATTTAATATTCCTTAGCACACTCGGCAATTACTAGATGAAGAACGAAAGTCAAAAACGCCAATGAAAGACAAACTCGCTGCCACCGAAGCACAATTGCGTCAGGCGCGTCTACGGATATCAAAAATGGATCGCCAACTACGGGAGGCGGAAGCGAGTATTACAAGTCTCACGGGCACTGTCAAGACTTTAGAAGATCAGGTAGATCCGATTTATTTGTTTGTTTATTACTTTGGTTTGGTTTGGTTCTTTGATTATGGCGTTCCGAGCGTGCCAGTAGAGCACATATCACTTCGCCAATGTCACGTTGTATGGAGAAAACACGAAGGAGGTTGTACGGTAAAAAGAGCAAATGTTACACAGTAGGAGAATGCATGTTAAAAAAAAAAGATCCAGTTAAAAATTGCCTTCACCTATAAAAAAAAAAATAAAAAAATATTAAAATTAATATATAAATTATACACTTAACACAGAGGGTTAGTAGTAAGAAATATAATACAAAGGTGTTAGCTTACAATTTAATTTTGTTATGTCTAATATATTTACATAAAAATTTACATAGAGGACTAAACACAAACATTAACAAACATTGAACATTAAGGGGGCGGGGAACTTTATGAGGAAGGACATCATATAAGGGACGGATCAGTTTAGGACAAGTGAAGAGTATGTGAGGAGGGGAACCGTCGTCCAGGCCGCACTCACACAGAGAGTGGTCCCTGACCCTGATCTTAGCTAAGTGCACAGGTGTACATGCATGTCCAAGGCGCAAGCGACAAATAGTTGATATAATCCTCCGTTCAGTAAATCTTTGAGAAAAAAAACCAAGGTCGCCTGGGGATATTGGGTTGAACAGCAGCATAAAATTTACCTTTCTGAATTTTTGATAACTCCCAAAATTCAGACCATGACACATCCAAATGAGTTGATGCAAGAGACAACAGATCCTGGGCCGAAATATAAAAATGATCTAAATTACCACACTGAATGGCTAATTTTGCACACGAGTCTGCAGATTCATTCCCACTTATTCCAGAATGACCTGGAATCCATGCCAAAGTAACATCCAAACCCTTTGAATAGCATGAATACAGTTCTTCACGAATCCTTAACATAATTGAAGACCTTAATTTACTATGAAATGGATTTCCCTTTATAGCCAATATGCAGCTTGAAGAGTCAGTACAAATGACAGTCTGTTTAAAGTTGTGGGAGTCTGTGAACCGGATTGCTTCTAACAAAGCAACAGCCTCTCCAGTAAACACAGATGATTCGGGAGGACATTTATATTGTAATATAATTTTGAATTTTGGTATCCAGCAAGCTGCACCAACACAGCTTTCCTTTGAAAGCTTTGATGCATCTGTAAATATGAGGATGTGATTTGAAAAATTTTCATTTACTATGGATTGGAATTTTGTGTTGGTGTCAGCATCTCCCTTGGTTAGACCAAGATTAGTGATAACGGAAGGATGGTGTACTAGTGCCTTATAAGGCGTACAGAATAGTGGATTAGATGGAAAAGAGGACAAGGGATGAGGGAGGGAGGTAAATCTCAAGAAACTATTGAGCAAGTAGGGTAGGGGCCCGCTCCGAGGGATGAGGTCCGCTAGATCAGATAACTTAGACCATAGGGGGTGGGAAGATAGCTGTAACATTTTACCAACAAACCGGTCAGATAGGAATTGGCGACGGATAGGGAAAGGTGGATCTACACACTCCACCTGCAGTGCGTTGGTAGGGGAAGACTTCATTGCCCCTATAATAATTCGCAGGCATTTGTATTGGATTCTATTGAGTTTGTCAGTAGCAACTTTATTAAAAGGGTCTAAAACAAATAATCCATAGTCAATGTGACTACGGATTATAGCATTGTACAGTAGTTTTAGAGTATGTGTTTATTACTTTCCTATATTTATAAAATAATGTAATGTATATTGTTGCAAAATATCATAACTTAAGGAATCTCATAGATAATTCATTTATAATTCCTGATTTAATTTTGATTTAAAATAAGACTTTGGGACTACAATCAACTAACATACGAGGACTGTCGCGTGTGGGTTCGATTTCGACTCGATGAAATAAAATATTTAATATTTTTATTTCTTCGCTCTGGTATGGAGACTGGAATTTCGCCACTTAACACGCAACGCCTTCAGAATACGGCAAAAACTAGGAAAGAATTGTCTTGGCACTAGGCTTTCGGGTTTCTTTTTCCTACCTTGTAGGGGATACAGTGTATAGCTAACACAGTGTAACATCTAACCAGATAAAAGTACTTAATATCTATAACTACTTTTGTTAATTTATATAATATCTCTAGAGCCGCCAACGTGAATCACAACTAGAAGCAAGGGCAAGAAAATTAAAAGAAACAGTAAAAACTGGAGAAATTAATAATTCCCAATTGACAAATCAAAGAGAAGCTCTGAAAAATGAGTAAGTTATTCTAAAAATACCTTTTGCAACTCAAATAGTCTCCTGTAAATAATACTTTCGTATAGAGTTCTCTACGTTGATTATTATTACCAGTTCTCATATATTTATACTTATTTATGTTGTTAGTATTTCTAGAGATCTCTTGTAATTAGCGTATAAGAATTTTGACGTAACTTGATGAGAACTCATGTCAAAACGTGAAAACCGTGTATGGCTTAGCGGCCAGAGCGCTTGGATGGTTTCCAAGAGGTAGTAGGTTTTCTAAATAACTCTTTTTCATTCCTAAGTGTTCAATTATACTTTAAAAATGTTAAAAAGTATTTTGTGTTCTTTCTTTGAAATTGGCTGTAATAGACAGTCAGAAAAATGGGGGATGCCTGGAAGCGGTGCGTTTTTTTTTTTTCTGAAAATTAGACAAAAATTCTATTAAAATATTTTATAGGATTAAGAATTTGAAAGAACAGCTTCAAACAATTACTACTAAATATCAATCTGATGAACAAATGTGGAGCAATAAGTTGAACGATTTAACATCTTCTCTTGATAACGAGAAAAGTTTGACAAAAGCTGAAATGGAACAAAAACAAAAACTAGAGGCCGCTCTACAGGAAAGTCAAAATATTCTTCAAAAACTTAAGGCAAAAGTTTCTAGTCTAGAACATAACGGACCGAATTCAGGTAAGAACAACGTTACAATAATAAAATTTATTGTTGTTCCTAAACATCAAATATTTACTTTATTATATTGTAGTGAGAAAAACTGTTTTGTTTATTGTTATTTACTACAACAAAGATTTTTATGAAAATCAGAATGAGTTGCTAATTATTCTCGTTTAAGAATGGGTTACAATTATTGTTACTAAGCCACTGTTAAACGAATTAACTTTTAAAGTGTTTTGTCGAATCGATCAAATAAAAGACTTCGACTTCGAACGAGAGGTAGGAATAAATTGTCTTTAGCAAAACGTTTCATTGCGGTTTCAAAAATATATTTTTTGTTAATTGAAACCATTATAGCGCAGTGTAACACTGTTACGGCGATTACGATGGTTGTGAGTTTAATTTCCACTCTATTAATGAATTGTTCTTGTCATGTGTGAAATGTGTGTTGATATAAGTAAATATGTGACCACGTGTGTAGAAGTGTGTTTTCACGTGCAAGAGTGGGTTGATATGGGTGAATAAATATAAAGTGAATATATTATGTGAACATCTTCGTGATTTGACATATATGTATGTATGACCATGTTATTCGTGAATTTGTGTAAATACGTGCGAGGTAGCAACATACAAAATATGTTGTTTCAAAATGTGATTAACACCAAGCACCGGATGGTTGTGTGGCACCCACTTCATCTAATAGGTATGATATATCCATTTAGTAATGTTTCAAATATTTAGATTTGCCTACGGAACGAGAAATGGATATGTGGGCGGAACTTCAGGCGACAAAAGATACTTTACGAGCAACCGAAGAAGAAATAAACGCTTGTAAAAATGAGAAAGTTCGCTTTTTAGAAACACTTACTAAAATAGCCGTGAGTCACATAATTATAGTTTTTAGTGTTATAGCTTTTTTCAAAAAGTATCTACTAAACGTTCTTTCTGTTTCAGTCGTATATACCCGAAAGATTTTACGATCCTAATTTCAGGTGACACTATAGTTAAAAAAAACCCAGTATGATATATATTTACTTGTTAAAATGTTACCTATTTGGTTTTACAGGAATCAGATTCTAAATCAGGAATACAACAAAAATTAGCAATTGAATTGTCGGCTAAAGAGGAAATATTGGGTAAAATTCAGATGCAAGTAAGAGAACTATCAAAGAGCAACAAACTTTAGTAAATATTTTAAATATTACACATTGATGGAAACAACAAAACCGTTATGTATATTGTATTGATTTATTGTTTTAGCGAACAGAAAATAATTCAATATGAGCGATATTTTCGTGACTTGCAAGCAAATCTTAACATTGAGGCTAATTGTGACGATCCGAATAACTTGAGTAATGAACATCTCCAACAGGAGGTATTTTCTTTAATAATACGAGTTAATTATTTTAAAATAAAAATATTTCAAAGTAATTTTGGCGTTTTCAAAATGTAGAATTTAAAAAAATATGCATGTATTTAAAAAAAAAAAAAATCAGCTTCACGCTGTATCCCGCACACAGCAGGGTAGGCAGAGGGAACCTAGTGTTTTAGACACTCCGTTCCCCACTTAATGCATGTATTTAATTGATTAAAAATTATATTATCTTTTTACTAGGTAACGAAGCTTAGAATAAGTCTTCTAGACGCGCTTCATCGTAAAGAAGAATTGGCAGAAAACTTGACGGAAAAAGAACAGCAATTAGAACGTCAGGATAAAACATCGCGTGCACAAGCAAAAGTTATAAAGGTTGTTGACTATACATAATCATTGAAACATAATATAAACATAAACAAATATATACTAATTTAAATATATTACATTTAAATAGGTACGGGAGGAACTGATCAACATGCTTAAAAATAAAGAAACAGAACAAAGCAAGAAGCTAGTAGCGTTACAACAAGATCTTGAACATCGAATGAAAATTGTGGATGAAGTGAGATATATAATTTGTAAATTTTATATGATTTTAAGTTTTTTTAAATAAGTAGTAGTAAATAAAGTAGAAGCGAGTGACTGGCTGTGCGTTCGACTCCCGCTCGAAGAAATGGAATATTTTAATTTTCTATCTCTAGTAATGATAAAAAACGCAGCGTTGATTTCCATTATTCACCACGCAGTGCGTCCAAAATTCGGAACACCAGGCTCACAGGTTCTCTCTGTCTAAATTACTATGTGCGAGATAAGGCGAGATGAGTTAAAAAACAAACGAAAATAAGTAGGTATTTAATATTAATTAAATTTTAACAGCAGATAGTTATTAATTACACGCCTAAATTGATTAATCAATTAATGTCGCCTGGAACTGCTCATATAGATATTATTTTTATGATTTACGTATTACTTTTAAGGTGAACAAGCAAATCGGAGCAAAAGCCGATGAAATTCAAGAGCTATTTACAACACTGGAAAATAAGCAACAACAGATACATAGACTTGAAAAAATTGTGTTCGCATTAGAAGAACAACAAACTCGATCACAGGCACAGCGAACTCGCCAAGAAGAAAAAATTGCAGCATTAGAACATGAATTGGCAGCTGGAAATAGACGTGAAAGGTAATATATATATATATTTTTCAGCACACTGTCTCCTATTTATAGCAGGGTAAGTAGAGGGAACCTGGAAACCTAGTTTTAATTCATTCCGTCCCATTAAGACACACCGGTCCCGTTTCCTTTTGCAGAATTCGAGGCGTGTTGAGTGGCGAAACTTAACGTCGCAAATCGCAATATGATAATAACTTATATCATATGTAAATAACATATTAAATTTATTCCTATATTTTAAATATTTTTTATGTCTGTTTCAGAAAATTCCTGTTTTTTTAGTCGTCACATATTGGGAAAACAGTCAAAAAATTAAAAGTGAGAAAATTGTGATAGTTTTGGTGATTGGTTTTGTCGCTTGTTTAGCAAAATAATAAAATATGATTTTTAAATATTTTGGTTCTTCTCATATTTTATCTAATAGCTTTAAAGTATACATTTTATATATATGTGTGTATATATACAAGAAATAATAATTATTGGATTTACTTAAATATAATAAGACATCCACGATGTAAAGCTTGCCCGCAGCGACCTCTGCCAACCCTTGCGCGGGCTGCAACTTTCCATCCGCCACGTGCAACTCGCGACGCGCACTAATGCGCCCCCGCCGGTGTGACAAGTGGCGAAGAGTGCGGCGTTGGGGACTTCCACCCAACATGCCATGTCCGGAACGGCGGGAGGGGGAGGACGTAGCTACAAATAGCTAGATGGCATGGAATAAAAGAGGAGGAAAAAAAAAAAAATTAATGAAAATATTAGATGCGATGAATGATGTGCATGTTATTTTTGTGACTGAGAACGAGCGAAAGGGCTATGGCATGATCGATTTACCGGGCATTCGGGTCGCTTTCTGGGCAGGCGAACCAGACAGCGAGCGGGACTGTCAGCATAGCCCTTTAGTAGCACAGGTAGCAGTGAATTTAAAAATGAAAATATTGAAGTATGATGGCAAACATTATCGATAAGCAAAGGAAAAAGGGGCTTTAGTAAAAAGCGTGACGAATGGTGGGATGATGAAGTGCACAATGCTGTAGAAAGAAAGAAGAAAGCAGAGTAGATTATAAATCCTCAAGTAAGGATAAAAGTATGAGAGAGATAAAAAAGAAATACTATTAGCCGCAAAAGCACCAAACGAAAATACTAATAAAGATAACAGAGTAAAACGTCAGAGAATGAAAGAGATAAAAGGTGGCGAGAAGTTAGTGTTTCTCGAGATTGCGCGCAACCTGTAGAATAAAAGGGATGCCTTCGAAAGACGGTGAAATTTTAACAGAACAACCACACGTTTTGCAGTGTTACGCGGAATTTTACAAGATATATGAATGTGATCACGCCACAGTCTCAAGTAACAGCAATATGCTGAGTCCCCATGTAGCTGATGGCGAAATCATTATAAAAGAAGTTGAGAGGTCAATGCAGCGGGAGCAAATGGAATCACTGCCAAGATGATCAAATATAGTGGGCCACGCGTATTGGACTTGTTCAGGTTTTTGTGCAATTTATGCTGGAAATCAGGGGAGGTCAGCCATTGTGGCAATCTGGAGCTTCCAAGGAAGTGTATATCTTACTAGGACGTGACGCGCTTGGTTGAAACTGACACCCGCATTGTCGTCAACTGCATCAAAATGCTAGTGCACTGTGCCTGAGGCTCTTCATGCCAAAATCTGAGACCCTCCTTTTGGCCCGCGCAAAGGTCCACCTCGCAAGGATACTCTGCACATTCCGGGACAGGAGGATACTTCACCTGAGACCTGTAAGGTAAGAAAGTATATTTCTTACCTGGGATGATCTGGAGACGATCTGGACAGCCAAACCAGAACATTCAGCATAAATATATCAAATTTTGAAAACCGTCTATGAGAACAGCCATATGGAAATAAAACTAGATTGTTCAGGGCAACACATAAGAATTAGCAGAGACCGGCAAGGAGACCCTATTCTTCTAAACTATTTCTTGCACGGAAAACCTGTAAAAACATTTTGCCCCCATAATTCAGTATCCCGTGGAAATTCAGAGATAAAAAAAAGAAATACACCGTAATGTTATATAGCCTATAGCACATAATGTCTATCTCTTAAGGACAACCAACAGTGAGCATTTTTGTGTTTAAAATAAAGAAGGAATACTTGCAAAACTATTTTCAATAGTACAGTATTCCTTATTCGATTAGGTATGTGAGCTTTATACAGATTGAATTTGGTTTTCACAGCATATCACAGAAATGGATATTTTAGAAAATATCAAAGTTTTAAAATGAACGGTTACGCGCTGCGTAAATGTTTAAAATTAGAAAAAAAATCATGTATTCAAATTCAAATAATGTAATTCTGTAATTCTTTAAAAAATATTTTTTTTTATTAGTTACGTATTTTTTCTTAGAGTTTGTATTTACAGGTTTCAAAACATTTATTTTTATACAAAACTTGCAAATTTTGTATGTTGGCTTTCCGTTGAATTCTGAAATAAATTACATTTGCTGCGATGTTTACTGTGTGACGAGTGATAAACTGAGTGTATTGTAATTACTAATTACATTTATTTGCATGTCAATATCAGTGCTATACCTGCCTAAAATAAACAAAATTGAACTAAATCAAAAAACTTAAGCCCCTCTATATAGACTTGCTAGATAGTTGCATTGGGAAAACTAAATATAGATATGCCTGTAAAATATGGCAATTTTATCATATTTAGTCTCTGGCGAAAATGGCATTGATAATAAATAAACTTTGACATTTGACAACTGTCAAGTATGTTTGTAATAAATGCACTATGCATTATGGTTTCTTAAACCAAAATTTATTATAAACAAAAGGACGTATTTTCATTTAAAAAACAATTTTGTATAGTTATCAATTGCTTATTGACACTTATAGGAAAAATATACAAATTTAAACATGTCGGAAAGAAAAGTTTTAAACGTAAGTATAACACTATTCAATTTGTTATGTAAAATAATATCAAATATTTATATTTTAAATGCATTATTTAAATATGCCAATATTTTTCAGAAATATTATCCTCCGGACTTCGATCCTTCGAAAATTCCTCGCATGAAATTGGCGAAAAACCGCCAATATACAGTGAGGTTAATGGCTCCATTCAATATGCGTTGTGCCACTTGCGGAGAATATATTTACAAAGGGAAAAAGTTCAATGCGCGTAAGGAGGATGTTGAAAATGAAGATTATCTTGGAATACGAATTTACAGATTTTATATAAAAGTATGTATTTTTCATTTATTTAAATTTGCATAAACTTACTGGATGATAATCATAGCCAATCTTTGTGGTCAATCAAATGTGGTCTGTTGTATTCTGACTATAATCAATAGTAGTAAATATAATTATATTGTATATACATCTCTGTAACAATGTCATAAATATGGCATGTAAAAAGTAAAAAAATAATAATTTCACTAACTGCACTGTTTAATTTAATTATATCACTAACCTGCAAACATAACTACATATTCACATATTACTACTTATCATTGTACAGTAACAATTTTTATTCTGCCTCGACACCAGAGAGAAGAAATGAAAATATAAATTTAAATAAATATTTCATCACAGTCACACACATATATATAATATATATATATAGTAAAGGAAAATTATGTAAAGGAAGTTTATGTAAATTTGTTTTGCACTGAGGGAGAAAATAATTTCTTGCCTTCGATATAGTAATTCAGCAAAATTTGAGTTTAATTCTGGCACTTACTACATAATCTTTTGAAAAGTGGATGAAGTGAATCTTAGGTTGGCAGAGTATCTTGGGTTTACTGTCTACCCTGCTATATGCAAGATACAGTGTAAAACTGAAAATAAAATTAATCAATAAAAAAACTTTATAATAATGAACTACAATGTAAATAAATTGTTATTCCAGTGTACAAGATGTCTTCAGGAAATATCTTTTAAGACAGACCCAAAAAATACTGATTATGAAATAGAAGCAGGTGCTACAAGGAATTTTATGGCCTTGAAACTGGCCGAGGAACAGGCAAAGAAAGAAGAAGAAGAACAAAAGGAAGAAGAAGCAAATAATCCTATGAAACTACTTGGTAAGTCCTTTACATTATTAGTTCAGTTCAGCTTTATTAAAGTAAAACACTGTGTTTACTTACCATCTAAATGGGAAATTTTGTTATTTAAGTGCCCAGTATTATTGTTTTGTTACTATACAAAGAAAATAAAATAATTAATTGCTCCAAGTGAGGAAGAACCCCCAACTATGGCATTTTCAGCCAGATTATTTTTATTGCTTATAAATATGTATAAATTGACATTCAATTAGTAGTATATTCTGCAAAAATATTGTGTATTCAATTCCCAGTAGAGAAACTGCATTATTTTATTATTAATTTTCTCTGTCATTACTGTTTAGTTCTGACATTCATCATGGAATGTCTTGAGAATTGGGCAGTGCATAGGAAATTGTATGTCTTAACTCAAGGTTTCCCTTGCCTAACCTGCTATTATAGCATAAAACAAAAAAAATATTTGGACATTTTTATGTGTTATTAGCACAAATCTATCAATATTGCTTATAAAAATAAGAAAAAATTGGACATGTTAATATTGGCCAAACTACAATTCCGATTAACAATAACTTTAAATCATTTCAGAATATAGAACAGAACAATCACGACAAGAGATTGAAGTACTTGAAAGTCTTGAAGAGTTAAAGGAACTGAATCGACGACAGCAATCCATTGATTACGAGGGTTTGCTTAAACAATACCAGCCAGAAACAAAAGAGGAAAGATTAAAGAGAGAACAACAAGAAGATGACGAAATTATCAAGTGAGTTTTAAGCGGGAGTTATACTACACTTTTTCTAAAGCACTATCTATCCACATCACGCAGAGTTCAGTATCAGAGACATTAAAAGTTCAGTATCATATTGTATGTATATAAAAATTAAAATTAAATAGTGTAAGCTACAACACCTTCATTGAAATATATTTCAAATAAAAATAATACATTTATTTTTATAATTTCTTACACATCAGACTCATGGTTTATATATTTTTATATAATTATATTTCTTAATGCACCTTCCTACCTCTTCATACATACAGCTTCTATATTTATATGTGTTTGAAATAGTCCATTGATTTCTTTAAGTAGCCAAATAAGACTTACTAATTACTGATATAATCCAAAACCACTTTAAAATTTACTATTATTGACTCTATTTAAACTAATGTTGAGGCACTCCATTTTCCAATTTTTGGTCATTTGTTACTAATGGGTGGAGAAACTGAAGCAGCTGTTTGCTTTGCTTTTATAGTAAGTTGTTTAATACATACTGTAAATATAATTATCTAAATATCAATATAAAATATAAATATCTTATCATCACATTAGTCAACACTCATTGACATACCCTCCTCCAAAAATGCCCATGCGATTATTTTGTGTTACCTGCATCATCTTCTATATGGGCCCCGTGACGTTGAGATGGGCTGTACTGCAATAACGGCCATTGGTTCTCCTCGCTATATATCCCGCCCACTGCCACTTGAATAATTCTTTGAGCAATGTTGCCGATATTTCTATTCTTGTTCTTGTTTTGCAGATGTTTAAATTTCTGATTGGCTTTTGCTCTCCTACAGATGTGTTCATTTTAGGAGAAGGAAAGTTAAATACCAAGCAATGCTCTCCTTATTCCTCTGTTTGGCCGTGTCGCTTCTGACGAGATACATAGGCCACGTCACGCTCCTGTATATCATCACCGGCAACACATATCGGCTTTGACTTAGAAAATACTTCATTGTGTATTGGACCGGAAGATCTGTCGTAGTTTCGTGAACGCTGCTCATCCGAGCTGGTTCAGAAAAAAGAGCAGTCTGTTTCTCGAGGTTGGACTTACGTAGCTGGACTGTTCACCCCACGTATATGTCAACAACTTCGAAGATGATGTTCCCAAGACTAACTGTTCAAGTACTTCATGGACAGTTAACATGTTTTTGTTTTGTTTATGTTTATCTTACGATTAGCTTTGATAAACACTACCTCGAGATCTTCAAACATTGTGTTCAGGTTTCCCAATGTTCTCAGCCAGCAGTACGTTATAGGTAAAACAAAGATGTATAAGGTACTTACCATTGAAGTGAATGCCATATGTTTTCCAGAGCAGAAGCATGAAAGCATCCTCCAACGCAGCAGCGAATTAATTAAAAAGAAATGATATCTCCCTATCTCACATGTCGTTGCGGTTGGATAGATTTAAACCTCTGAGACATAGTGGAGTTTTCGGATTTATATATATCGGCACCTTCAGAAAGACATTGTTGCTGCGTTCTCTATCGAATCGAAAACTTTTGTCGTAATCTACAAACACCAAACTAGGTTACTGTTTATTGAAAACTGTTTTTCAATAAACAGTAACCTAATGTTAAAACATTTCCTTCTCTACTTTGAAATTGCGTGTGGAGTGGCGGCACCTACATTCTCTTACTCTCCTTTCATCCTGTCACTCCATCGTACCTCATAAAACGATTTAAGTTCTTGGGGTCGAACCTAGCACCGTCGTTTCCATAACAACAATCTCTTAGAAATTCCTTTGTCCGACATGAAATGTTATGGAGACTTTTTGCTATCAAAACAGTAAAACTTTGGTGGAAAAAATGCGCTACCAGAGTATTTAAATGTTGATTTAAAAAGTAATATCTTGAACAGCACTCATAATCTGAGCATATTACATGTGTTATATATGTTATTAATTCTTATAAGTACTGTGTCTGTATATGTATGTATTATGTGTTGATATAATGACTTGTAGTGATAAGGTAGCCATTGCACATATTATCAATTATGTCAAAATTATATATACCTAGCCAAAATGGTAATTATTTAATCGATAGATGCAAAATTCAGTAGATGTCAAAGATTGAATGTGTTACTCAGTGACGATACGGTAAATAACATGGCTTTAAAATATAACTAGAATAAGGTACTAAACCTATCTATCGAATTCCGTTCGTTCAACTTTATGTATTTCAATGATATACATTTCGCCATCAAGACCTTTATGTTTTCTTCTTTCTCTGTTTCTTCCTGTCCTGTTTCTTATCGATTTGTAGATTTTAAAACTTATTAATTGGTTACAGATCGGTAAAATTTAATAATTCGGCGAAGCACAAAATAGTAACTGAAGAAATAATAGAAGACGTAGACGATGATCAACCTAAAATAAAACAACAAAAACTTGAAATCCTATCAACGAAGCGATTAGATGTAAAGAAAAATGAATCCTGGAACAAGAGTATAGGTGTCATCTCCAAGAAACCTTTAAGTAATCTCGTTAAAATGAGAAAAACAGATAATGATAAAGATAAATCAAATACAAGTGATAGTTTAATTAAAAGTGAAGTGCAAAATGTTCCGACGGCGTCAGGACTTTCGTTATTGGCGAGCTATTCTGGCTCCGGCAGTGATAGTGACTCGCAGTGAGTGACATTTATATTTTGAAATGTTTTAAAATAAATATGCATGTTGATATGAAACTTTTTATTACTTTCAAATCTATCTATCTATATCAATCTTAGTGGATTGGATTACCATAAATAATAATTGAAAATATTAAATTTTAATATTACATGAGCCTTAGTAAAGTTATTAGAATATACGTGAGTAAATTGGTATATAATACATTTAAATACTTATAAATAAAATTTTATACTTGGCAATGAAGCAAAGCTAACGAAATAATTATTTAGAAAAACGAAATAGCCTAAACTCTTGGCTATATCGAATGTACTTCGAAATCTCTGTTTAGATCCACCTTTTATACGTATGATAGGCATTCGGATGTAATACGGAGGGTTTCGACCCTTTGAATGAGGTCTATTTTAGTGTGTGCATATCCGGTACTTGTGTTAACTCTTATATCAAAAGCTTTGTATTTCTATCCTCATATTGCTTTCTAATGCTGCTAAAGCTTAATTAAAACAACTATAGTAACCGATTTCATAAAAGTCGTTAAAATATAAGATAATAAATATTTCAATATTTATGTATCGAGGCAACGCGCGGCGTTGCAACACCTCCAGTATTCTGCGGAAACTAGGGAACGGATTGCTTAACACTAGGTTCTCTCTGCCTACCCTGCTGCGTAAAGCTGAGTTTTTATACTTAAAGGTAACTAAATTTGCCAAACAACACTGGAAGCTCTTTTTAAACGTAAAAAAATAATAAGTATTGAATTTCGCTAACAACAGCAATGATTATATTTATTTGTACCTATTTTCTTTTTAATGATATTGGACTTGACGACAGCTGTTTTGCATCAAACTATATAATTTGTTGTTAGATTTTCTAAATATATCGAAGGATAAATAGGAAACGCATAAAATATTGCTTTGTCTTTCACAAGACAATTCTAATTCAAATTGTCATTTAGTTCTTCCGTAGCCGAGCATCCTTTGAATTATTACAAAATCAAAACTTAACAAAATTTTCATTAAATTTAAGAGTTTTCATGTTTCCACGCTGTGTCCTCGTTCGGTGTTGGTGTCGACGTACTCACAACAGGTCCGGTTGCTGTTCACAACGCGATGCGGATGCCTTTGTGTTCACACAAAAACCGCCACGCCGAGACGTGAAAACGTACTTTATATAGCACTAGTCATTGCCCGCTACTTCGTTTTACTCGGATTTTATAACCAAACCCATATTATTATCATCTCAAGATAGTGTTCAACAGTTAGTTTACGCTGTACAATGTTAGTTTCAAAGTTTTTTCCTGTTTTGGTCCACATCTCAGCTCCTCACGCCCAGCAGTTTTAGTTGTGTTTGTTAGTCATTTAACTAGCAATTAAATATATGTGTTTAATAATAATATCCAAAGGAAAACGCGTTTAATAGGGTCTAACGTGATATTCATTTGAATAAACATTAATGCACAACAGCACCAGCTTCCACTTTTTATAATATAAATTCGATCACAGAGAGAATTAGAAATTTATCAAATTCTTAAAAGTTGAATGCTTATTTCTTTCTTATAAAGGATTCTCATAGACAAGGCTTAAATCCCTGTCCAAACTTTGTTGATCTTTAGAGCTGAAGTCCTTTTACTAAGTTTGTGATTAATAAAGATTTAGAAGAAACTAATTTAAATAAACTAATAAGATATGTTAATAATGAAGATTGAGTTTATTAATATTTTATTTTCCTCGCTCTGGTAACGTGGCAAAGCGCGGCGTTAAGTTCCGCTACTCAGCAAGCAATGAATCTAGAATTTGGTAGAAAATGGCAAACGAAAGTGTTTTAAGGTTTCCTCTGCCTACCGTACTACGCTAAAAAGAATCAAGAAATCTATTTATATAGAACATAATAGACGTACAAATAGGTTTAATAAATCGATGTGTGAGTAATGAATAGATAGATTAATTTTACATTAACGTGAATATTATAAGCATATGATTATAAATAGCCGCAATTTAGAAAAGCGCGACACGTTTATAGTATTGTTCAACAAAAACAGATTATATCCAGACGTGGGTGACAATCGGCTTAAATCGGAGTCAAGTCGGAATACCACTGTTCTGCGCTTTTTGCCGCCCGACCTTCCATTTATAAAGGTGTCAAGTGCATTCATGCAATGAAACGTGGCGTTCCTTCTCTATTTGTGAACAGGTGAATTACTAGGGGCCTTATTTCATTACTCTTTTTACAGATCGACCTTTTTTTTCCTCATCTGGAGGAAATATTTGTATCAAAATTTCTTTTACGTCAAGCTTTAGGCGTGTCATCACAATTTGTCACGGCTCCTACGTGAAATGTAAATTTAAATTGTCTTATTATCTGCCTAGATAGATGCGTAGATGTTTTGAGTCTATACATATAATGATACTGTAAATCATCGATGTCTGTACATGGAAGCTTTGGGATCATTTATTTATGTAAAAAATTCCAAAACAATTATTTTTTTCTATTTTTCGATTTGTCTGTGCTTAGTCCAGAATTAGCTTAATTGATTTCAATGTAGTTTTCATTATTTCACTTTGGCATGTCCTTTAATATTGTTTGCTATATTTGAATCTTATCATAAATAATTATAAGTAAGTTGTGTCAATGTAAATTATTGCATACGACCTTATTGCGCAAGTGTTTTATTGAATTGGCTGAAACTTTAATTTAGAATGTATGAATAATTCAGATGAGAAAAAAAAAATTATAGCACAAGCAGGCGAAGCCGCGAGCGGGTCGCAACTATAAAATATATGTATAATTGGTCTACTTGTTTCAATTAGACTACACAAGAATAACTTGTTTTTTCCCTATTCTAACACATAATAATTACGCGACCGATATACATTGTGATCTTTGCATATGATCCGTCCCTCAAAAGGTAAAAACGGAACCCTTATAGGATCACTTTATTGTCCGTCTTTCCGTATGTCAAAACCATTTATCTTGAGATCGCGTAAAGGTATCAAGCTGAGTAATAGCAGATAAAATTGAAGCACAGAAATTATCAAGAAGTCAACGCAATCAAAAGATACGATACCATGTATACATCGATTTTGCTGGTTTTCGTATGAAATCGCTCTCAAATCAAAATCTATACACTATAGCACCTTCCCGTGGACCTACAGTTATAAAGGCACGAAATGAGAACTTACAATTATAAATAAAGAAAAATGTCGGAAATATTAAAACTTATAGGTATTTCATAGAAGAAAAAACATTACAAACTTATATTTGTAGTTAATTTTATACTACATGTAAACTTAAGTTTATAAATTTTTATAAGTTATACTTCCCGTTGACCTAAAATCCTGAAATTGGTACGTAAGCCTCGGTAAGAAATCCGACTCGCACTTAACCGGTTTTTTTTTTTCAGAAAGTAAAATAGTTTCTGACAATTTCGTAAATAAGTTAAGAACAAGTAAAGTATCTATTTTGGAGTAGGAATTTAATCTTCTTTTTTGTAGATGGTAGTTACCTGGCCTTTTATGGGATTAATTGATTGGAAGGAGCCGCCCAGTGTAAACGGTGAAAAAGAGATTAATGATAGAATTTATTCGTTTCACTTTCCCATGGTGCGCCACATTAATATAATTGTTGATATCTTGTTGTTAATAACTATTTAGTTAAGACATTTCATATCGTTATTTATTTTCCAAAAATTAAAGATATTTTCTGTAATATGACTAATTGTAATGTCCGCATCTGTATAGCTAAGTTAACACGCGATCTTCAAATAGAGAAATGGCAATAATAGGAATTTTAATAGAATTGTGCGGTACGATCAACATTCTTTTTCTTTCTATATACGAGCATGTCTTCTATCGGTTTTATAGATTTCCCACAAAAAAACATAAGTACTAGATATTTAAAATAGTCAAAGCCAAATGTTGCTATTAACTATGCAAATAAAAACTCATCATAGCTCACTGTTTTTACATACAGATAAATACGGATTGTATCCCGATATTTTCGTCGACATAAATATAATTTTTTTCGAAATGTAACGGCTACGAGCCGACACGTTGGAGTTCGTTTCTTGGAATTAGAGTTGTCGCGGCGCCGGCTTGCGCCTGTTCGGTGCTCATCTAATAAATAAAAGCCTGCTTGGGAAATATTATGTTACGTCTCGGGGTGTTTTTTGGGTGAGTGCTTGCACTGTGGTCGGTCGCTTTGGCCACTCGAGCCTGTAATGAGGCAGTCGCCACTAACAAATACCTACATACTTTAGACACTACCAAAGTTTTTATAATCTAAACTAATAATTTCTCAATCCCCCTCTAACATCATATCGTTATAATCTTATAAAAGTTTATTGATTAGTTTTATTTTTATTTAGTATAAAATAAATTTATTGTTATACAGAATTCGCCAAGATAATTTATTCCAGATAGGTAATTCGTAATTTTTATATCAAATTGTAAACTTGAAGTCATTTAAAGTTTTATTATACAAAAAAAAAAAAAAATTAGCTTCACGCTTTATCCCGCACACAGCAGGGTAGGCAGAGGGAACCTAGTGTTAAGACACTCCGTTCCCCGCTTTCTGCCAAATTTTGGAGGCATTGCGTGTTGAGTGGCAGAACTCAACGCCGCGCTTTACCTCGACACCAGAGCGAAGAAATGGAAATATAAATTTAAGTAAATATTTCATCTCCTCGAGTGGGGATCGAACCCACAACCAGTCGGTTTAACAGTCACACTTTGTACCACTGCGCCACGACTAGCCTCAATATTATACAGAGTATACATAAAAAATATCATCAACATTTTATATAGATCACTATATTAACTAAGATATTTTAATGTATAATGAAGATTACAAGTAACATTTATAATGTGGTCTAAAATAGTAAAATTATTAACACAAAAAAAATGTTGAAATATTTCTTATATTATCTTAAGTCAATACTGTTTTTATTTTGCATAGTCAGCGCTTAAACAATTGCCAACACAACACCGGATGCTACCTATAAACTACATGATTGATTAAAAGCCGCAACTTATTCATCCTATTATAAATAAAGTTGTTAATGGAAGGCGGCTCGCTAGTAATTGGACCTTAAAATTCCTCGACGCACACACGCGCACTGCCCTCAGAATCCTTCTTGTGGGAGGAGATTTCCTCTCTGCTGTCATGTTAAAGCAGACCGGTATCATTCAAAATATGTTCAACGATCTCTTCACTTGAAATCTCGCCCTTTGTTATATCATTCCCCTCACGACTAAAATAAAAGATTATCCGTTTATTTATCTAAAATTCATAAAAGGTTGCTGTGAAATAAAAAATGAGTAGTAGGGACTAGAGTCTCAACTGTAGCATAGGTTTGATTTTCTTTCAAAATAGTTTTCTTTATGATAGAATCTCCAGTTGACATAACATAGAAGTAGTTAAATCTATTTATATTAGTTGCGAATCCGTTAGGCTATTCTTTTTTATTATATAAAAAATATATATCCAATTCAATAATTTATAATGGTTTCATTATGTAAAATGAAGCCATATTAAAATTGGTTCTCGCATTCACGCAAAAAATTGAAAACAGAGTGTCTTAGCACTAGATTTTCTGTACTGTAATGCTATGAGGGAAAAGATGAGGCCGAAAAAAAACGTGTTAGTATGTATGCTGTGGCTTGCAACGTCACATATGTTATACAATAGATAATATTTTTATACAATACGTTTTTTTTGTCTTGTTCAATTGAAAGTAAATACTGCAGTTAATACTAATTTTCTAATGTAGTACCTTAATTTTACAAACATCTTGAGATAGCTTACAAACTGTGCTACAACATTCCCACATGTCTTGAATGAGCTCACAAAGATCGATAATGCAATACAGGAATCCTTAAATCTCCAATATAAAAGGCTTTCATGGTTGAAAAAAAAGTTCTTTGAAGATTTCATTCATAGGTACCTTGTTTTTACAAACAGGTTTTAGATTAATTTTAATTTTCTAAATATATAGTCTTATATATTTTTATATAAAGTAAAAAAAGTAATTTTAAAAGAAAGTACTAATCTACCTACCTACAGGTAGATAAGTACTTATAAAAAAAAAAAAAAAAAAATTAGCTTCACGCTATATCCCGCACACAGCAGGGTAGGCAGAGGGAACCTAGTGTAAGACACTCCGTTCCCCACTTTCTGCCGAATTTTAGAGGCATTGCGTGTTGAGTGGCAGAACTCAACGCCGCGCTTTGCCTCGACACCAGAGCGAAGAAATGGAAATATAAATTTAAGTAAATATTTCATCTCCTCGAGTGGGGATCGAACCCACAACCAGTCGGTTTTACAGTCACACTTTGTGCCACTGCGCCACGACTGGTTATGGTTTAGATATTTGTTTTTTTTTTTTAATCTTGTTGAAATTTGCCAATTTAGCAAAATATAGTAAAAGCCGCTTAAAACGATCACGTTTAATATTATTTCCTGCGCAATACCTCATATTTCGCTGGCCTTTATAAATAGAGACATGTTTTCATACATTTAAATTAAATTTCATACAATTTAATTAAAGCTTTTTTTCAGCTTCACGCTGTATCGCACATAGTAGGGTAGGCATATTAAACCTAATTTTCAGATACATCGTTCCTTACTTTCCATCGATTTTTTCAAGACAGTACGTGCTGAGTGGCGTGCACACAATTGCCTTGGAGCCAGAGCGAAGAAATGAAAATATTAATAAATAATTATTCATACCCTCGAGGACTGAGGATCAAACCCATGACTACCGCGTAGTCAAAACACACACACACAAACAGTCACTTGTGCCCACCACTACACCACGACGGCCTCATTAAAGCTTAATACGATAACTTATTTTAATACGCAAGAATGCACCACATATATCATATAATATATTGCTAACAAATTTTATAAGCAAATGACCCTTGCACCGTCATTATGCGTTGCTAGGCATTGCATTATCATTTCATCTGTATCATTATCACATAGTGCCTCTATGTGATATCATGAGTTAACTGCGAGTTGGCGAAATACCCGGGCAGCAGATTATAGCAAACGATTATTGAGCTGTCAACAATTTTAGGTCAAAGCCTGTAATAGTTGTATATAATCATTTTCTGACCAATGACAATCTACATATGTATATAATTTTTTTGTGTGGTTTTCCACTTCAAAACGTGCTTTGGTCGGGTCCCTGTGAAATCGTGCGATCACTTTGCTTTGCGAGCATATTTATATAAATATTATATGAATATATAAATATTATATGATTTTTTAAAGAAAAAAACAAAACTTTTATAAAATCACTTTGATATCCGTCCGTATGTCAGCTGCTTTTTCTCAAGAACACGTAGAGGTATCAAGCTAAAACTAATGTCAAAACATGTAGGGTTCTTCGCGCTGATCTAGAATTATGACATTTAATGACAAATGAGAACTTGTAATACATATACAGTAAAAAATCGGCAAATTAGAAATTTCTTGGTATTTATGGTATTTACCAATTTATATGACTAGTTCTTGTCATACAAAGCGAGTGCGTACATATAAGTCGTAAATATAAGTTTCTCAACTTTTATAAGTTCTACATCCCGTTGATCTACAATTATGATATTGACAAGGAACCGAATCGCACTCCGCCAGCCTTTATTTAAGTCCGTAAAGAAAAGCATACTACAATTATATTTTTTTAATTGAACATTGGACATATAGAATAAGAAAACGGTGAGTCGGGCTCACTTACCGAGGGTTCCGTACAAAAATTGGAGGACTCGAGCTTTTTCTGAAATTCAAGATTAACTTAACCAGAGCCCTTTTATCTAATACCTCACTTGAACCAGCGGCCCTAATACCAAATTTTGCTCCTTTTTAAGGCTATTATATTTTAGGATTTAACCACTATTATGTAGTTTCAGATTTTTTCCTGAACTAGTACTACTTGGAGATGCTACCTGCCAAACTTCATAGTTGTAGGTCAACACGAAGTACCCTATTAATATTGATTCCCTTTATAGTGTCCAAATACAGAAATACATAAATAAAGAAATACATTTTTTTTAGAAAATCATGGGGCTGTAGATCTGAGTACCTATATGTTTTAAATTTCAACTTGATATCTCCAAGCGTTCCTGAGATAAAGGCTCTTGATAGACAGACAGACAGACAAACGAACGGACAACAAAGTGATCGTATAAGTGTTCCCTTTCTCCTTAAAAGTTACGAAACCTTAAAAATACAGCTTTAACAAAAGTTATTCCTAAGAAAACACAACCTTAACAACAGTTTATTAGATTCAAACTAAGCATTTTGTGACTTATCTAGGTCTGGGAATCTGATATGATTCCAGATCGGAATGATAGAACTAATATGGCAAAATTCATAAACTGAACTAAATGAATCCAGAAACAAATTTTCAGGTAGTCTTCAAGTCTTCTGTAATCTCCTTTATTCCTGAGTCTCTTATGCACAATATTAAACACTTAGGATTATGCGATTCATACGTCAGAGAATTGCCCATTAAAATTATGACAAGCCATCTAAATTCCTGAACAACAAAAGCGGTCCTACGATTAAAATAACACCTCCTTCGTAGAATGTATATATCTGAACATACCTACGTTTGATTTCACAAGGACCCGTAACGTTTCCGCTGGGGTCCGACGATACCTTTTTTCCAAGTCTTTTGAAAAAACTTGGCGTCCCATTAACAATAAGATCAAAACTAGCCGCATGTTACAATGGCTGGCGAGCGCCAGACTCCGACCGCTCGACAGATACTTCCAAGAATCGCGCCCTTAAAAAATATTCAAACTCATCCTGGGCGTGTGATAGTTGGCAAAGTTGAATTCTTCTTTACTCTTAATCCTCTTCTTGGGCAGGGGTTTCAGTATCACTTAAGTTTTCACTAGAACATGTATACACTTGTATAATCTTAGCAACTAATATTTCTTTCATTTAAATGTGAAGCCAAAAAGATCTGAAACCACTATATTCTCTAAACGTTACGAGTTAGTATCAATTATTATTTAACATAGGGTGACCCTTATGTAATTATAGCAATTTGTGCTTATGGCAAGTTATAATTAAGTATTTCCGTAAATAAAATGATGTCTTAATATGATGTCCAGCAATTACTTGAATGAATGAATAACATAGTAATTTTCTGTCAACTTATAACTATTTTTTGTAAAATACTATTTAATAGTAACAATAATATATATTAAGGCGTAGTAGGTAATTATTTAACATTTCAATAGTAACGAAATTATTGATATAAAAATGAAATTATGTTAAAATGAAATGATATAACTACAATTAAATTTGCCTTCATATCTCAATAATGTGTGTCCAATAAAATATCAAATTGTTATACTGTGACAATTCAACCTTGAAATGCGATACAGATTTGACGTAAGTCAGAAACAATATCAATTGGTACAAAAACTAAATAATGACGCGTATTATTCTTTGTGTTCCATCTATTATGCAATGCGGTGAGTCGCATAGTCGCATGCACCCTGCATATAAAAAATACTTGACAATAATACAAAAGTAATAAGATTTCGAACATCCATTAGTGCGCCCCCGCGTAGCTCCCACGCTTAAATTGTTGTCCTTCGGGGTGGTTCTATGCTTTCAATTTATATAAAATTTACTTCATATTTAAGTTCTCAAACATCGCTTTAAGTTTGATTAAACAATATTAGAATAATTAAAACTCTATGTTTTTATGTAACGACGCTATTTTTAGGTAAAAAAGTAGCTTATAATCTGTATCTATTTTAATCATTACTTTGCAAAAAATATTTAGGAAACCATTTGCATATTTTGATGTAAAGAATTTTTAAACGGTAACTAGCTGTACAGCTACTAATTAAATTTATATATTTTTTATTTATGAACTGATTGAAATAAAACAAATTGAAGATGAAAATGTTAAGGGAATTTTATGAAAATACAAGTCTGTTGCGTTTATGACAGTTAAATCGTTTCTGAGCACAGCGTGCACAAACAAATAGACAAACAGACAAAAATAAAAGAAAACTGTATTGTGTTCTATGGTGTCCTATATAGTGAAAGAGGGAGACCTCTAACAAAAGATTTTCTAATATATACTCCATATAGACCGCGATTATCAATAACAGCCAACATTTTTATAAGCTTTTATTTAACTTGCCGAGTTAGTGTATATGTGTGTGTGTGTGCGCGCGCGCGTGTGTGTGTGTGTGTGTGTGTGTGTGTGTGTGTGTGTGTGAGTGTGTGTGTGAGTGTGTGTGTGTGTATGTGTGTGTGTAAAATCTTGCAAGCTTAATTTGACCCACTTCCCAATTGAGCTGAAATTAAGATTGCGAGGTCAGTCTTGATATTAATGAAATAACATGTAATATTATTGTTAATCCAAAATGGCCGCTGCACCAAAATGGCGTAAATTAAAAATAAAATGAAAGTGATTGATTTATAAAATACTATAAACTAGGAAATTAAAACATCTAGCAAGATTGTTTTTAAAAAGGTATTTTAATTAATATATTATTATCGTACGTATAGATACTATTTATTTAGCTTTTTTACTGTCACTGTAGCTTCCTTGCTGGAAACTGCCACCGTTATAAATATATATATTTTATTAATGATTTCTTATTTTACAATCGTCTTGTACCATTAATAGACAATAAGTAATTTATTTTTTTATGTTTTATAAAGAACAATACAAATAAATATTACAAGTCTACTTTCTATTGTTATAATATATTAATATAAAATAATTTAAACATTTGGCAAACAAACATTTTGGAAAATTTTTAAATGAAAAATGTATCCACGTCAATACGATGTCTACAATTCATTTGCGTGATATTCTATGGAACCCAGACGAGTGCTCACGTCGTCGTACCCCCCGCTTGGAAACACATTTATTTACAAGAAACTCTTTCGTCTAACACATTCCGTGTAATTCATAACAAAAACAAATACATTAAATATAAATAAATTTTACAAAAGCATGTGAAAGTGTAGGGACTAGGTTTATAATTTGATTGTATCAAATATCTATTATCTAAATATTTATTTTATAGTCTTGAAATGTAATTTAAAGGTGATCTTTCATATCATGTAGGCCCAAGTTGTGTATATATAAGTACATTAAAGGAGTACCTCTAAATTCCAACTGGTTATGTAAACACTTGTCGTAGTCTGTAAAATTTATGACAGAAATATATGTAAGTATAATATAAAATGCATGTTCGTCGGGAATGTTGTCTTTAAGTTTTATTTTGCTACGTGTGTGCGTGCACGCATGTAACGTCGAGCGTCGGATCTTTTGTTTTGCTTCCAAAAGGTGCATAGGTAAAATGTCTTCTTGCATTTGTAATTATCCTTCGAATAATAATATATAAGAATATAGATAAATATTTTATAATCGGGCAAAATAATGTCTATATATAGAGTAAATATTTATCATTAATATTTGAAACAATTTTTAATGAGTATTTAAAAATCCACCGGATTTGCACTTGAACTTGAATGCCATATATCATCCCGCTATGTTTAAATGTTGATATGGTTCTTAATATTTTCTTTCCTTAGTGTGTGGTTAACACTTAACAAAAGTTACTTAATACTAAAGTGATCCAATAACACAAAATTTACTCCTATTACACAAGAGATCCTCCTTTTGGCCAAATATTTATATGACGCGTGGCAAATGACAGAACTCAATATTACAATTTAGAACAAGAAAACGACATTTTCTTTCATATAAATATTTTTCTTGTGTGGAATTCAAAATTATCTTATAACATGATGCAGTCGCACACGTAGCAACTGCACCAATCCTATCTCTACTTTGACCCAATTTAAATATCAACCATATTTAGTATTTTGAATACCGACAACTATCAAAAGCTTATCATACCACTGACCTCCGGACTGTCCGAATTATGACGATAGTTGCATGGGAAATGCGCTATGGGAAATAAAAATTCAAAAGACAGCAAAAACGTGTATTTCAACACTAACACTTTACTATTCATGTTTAATTGATATCTATTTATATATTTTTATTAAATATATCTTTAAACAATGTATTCATTAATAATATTACTGGAATTATAATAAAATTATTTATCTTTGCACTTACAATGCAACGTTTTTATACGTGTTTCATTATTTCTTATATTGTATTTCATTCATCTGTGACTGACAATTAAAAGTAACAATTAAATTAATTGTTAACGAGGATTAAAATGTCTATTAAAATAATATACCGTGAAGACGTTCCCCATTGTTCGAATTCAGTCCCGGGAAGGCGCCACTAACTGCAAACACAGATAGCTCTACGTTTGTTTATAGATTTTATAATCTAGCGATCATTGACAGTTGGTAGTTGGTGGAACTGAGGTCTAACGTTGTAATCAGCACGTTCGAAATTTACGCAATCCTTATACGGGCGGGGCCTCGCCGACAAGCAACCAAGTAGATGTATAAATAAAGCGTAACACAATTCAGTCCCGGGAAGGCGCCACTAACTGCAAACACAGATAGCTCTACGTTTGTTTATGGATTTTATAATCTAGCGATCATTGACACTTGACAGTTGGTAGTTGGTGGAACTGAGCTCTAACGTTGTAATCAGCACGTTCGAAACTTACGCAATCCTTATACGGGCGGGGCCTCGCCGACAAGCAACCAAGTAGATGTATAAATAAAGCGTAACACAATAAACACATAATACACAACCCCATTCGGCGCATCGAACCCCCTTATTTCGTTTCACGAGGTAATTCTGCACAATTCACGACACGTGACCACTATTTGCTGTTGCTGCATCGTGGTAATGAAATTTGACTTATGAATATGCTTAGTTTTGGTGATGAAATTATGCGGGCCGCTGTATTAGCTCTTATACTACTTCACATTTGCGAATTGTACGTTTCGTCTTATATTAATTCATACTTTTTATTTAGCAATACATTAATAAAAGGATAAACTTTTCTGACTTTCTAGCGATAAGGTCTTTGAATATAGAGCGAGACGGAACATATCCGGCCGTCGATAAAATGATAAACTCGCCACGAAAACATATGCAAATAAAACTATATTAATAGCAAGATATCATAAATAATAACTTTCGAATATTATTTATAAATCAGCTCCCCGCTGTATCCCGCATATAGCAGGGGAAGCAGATGAGAACGTAATGTTAGGTTAAATAAAAATCAGTAAGGCGGAACTCAACATCGAGCTTTTGTCTTGGTGCCAGGACTAAGAAGAGATGAAAATATTAATAAATTCATTGAGTGGGGATCGATCCCACAACGGTTGAGCTACAGTCACACCATTGCGTCCCTGGGTCACGAAAGCCCTAATAAATTCATTGCAATACACTGTACATATATTCAAACCTTAAAGAAGCGCCACCGTGAAGAGTTTTTTTTAAATAATAAGCAATAGTGAGGGTTTTTACGGATGTAAAAATGGAGAAAAGAGTCATGATGTCTGCACAATAGGACACGGATATCTGGCGCCAACGCGTCGTTCACAACAAACACCTAACGGTCGCTTTAACCTGCTGTACCGAGTACCCCTTGGATTGTCTATGTACCTGGCCTTTATACAGCAGGTATCCACTTTACACAGTATTCCTTGTATTGCCTTCATTGCAAACGGAGCAAGAATGAAACAGGAAGCGACAGTATACTTCCAATTTAACAATAATACCAACAAAATTCCACGTACAAGTTTTGTGTCTAAATGTTGATTTAGAAGAAGTTTACTTTCATTTTCAAAAGACTTTTTATCTTTATCTTAAAAAGTTATTTAATAGTGATTAAAATTACAATTTATATTTGTACATTTTATTAATAATCATATAATTATTATAAAATAATATTTTTCATTGATAGTATTTGGTAAAATAATCATTGAAAATTAATCATACTATTCAGTTATATTAAATTGATAAACTATTTCTTTGCCTAATACGAGTAGTTTGTATTAAATTTGAATTTAATATTTTTTTTCATTAATATACATGAATGAATAAATATATGATATTATATGCTATATACTTACATATATATATCTACATAACAGTAACAGCTACACATTATTGTCACCGATCGTTAATTTACATTGTTAAATATTTTTACGTTCACATTGTGTGAACGTAACTATTTTTTTGTTTCTTGTAAATGCCATTCTCCGAATTAGAAGTGCTCGTAACGTTCTTTTGCATAAGCATTGCACCATCTGTTCGGAGTGCGGAGCCAGGGGGTAGCGGGTTCGAGGGTGCACATGTGTTTACGCATTCATTCATTGCAGTGCTATTAATGAGTCCATTCAGCATTGTCTTGCACATGCACCGGATGTATCTCGCCCCGCCCTCCCCGCATCGCGACAAATTAGCAGAAACAATTATGGCCACGTCTGCACGGCTCTTAGCGGACATATTTATTTTACTATCTGGCGGTTTTATTTCTTATGCTAACAAAACTGCAACCGCTCGCGTATTCCCATAGTTATTTCGGTATGAAGCGATAAGGATGCGGCAGGCGTGCTAATGATGCCAGAAACTGTTTACGTACAAAAGTTTACTTTTAAAAATTATTATTTAATAGTTATATATACCGTTAAACACAATTTTCTTTATTAAAAATTTACATATTTAACACTTAAGGTCAGAGCTACAACAGTTGTAGCAATCGTAGCACTTTGCTACGATTTTGATCAGTAACTGCAAACGTCGTGATCATCTGTATTTATAATAACGTTGTAAATTGAAAAAAAGGCATTTAAGAATATTTAAAAGAAATATAATGTTTAAAATTTGTGCAAACATTAACATTTTATTAAAATGTAATATCAAAAGCAAATTCCCTTATTTAATCAAATTTTGATAAAATAAAGGATTTTGCTTCACATTTAGCTTTTTTATTTACGTAGTTCGTTTGACGTTGTACTTCTAAACAATATGTTTTACTGTATATATAAAGAAAAAAAGTAAAGCCGTGTGAAATTCCACCTCGTATCACGTCTATCTCTGTCCCATAAATTCCAGCTTAAAATCGGGTACCTTTGGATAACCACCCATTGCGCTGCTTTCAGGCGACCGACACTAGAGAGCTGATAATTGACTCGTTCGACTAGTTCGCGTCCGGCCACCCTTTCCATAAATATTTCCCGATCAAATTATAATACGTTCTAAAAAATGCCACGAGCTCAATTCTCCGAAACCACTGCCTAGGGCGGTTATATTCAAAGTCGGTGACAGAGAAAGCCTTATCGGTTACGGTGCATGTTGGAGCGAGGTACCTGCTGAATGGAATGAGGTTCAGCACAGTCAAAAGGACGACCTGTGAGAATTACAAGAAATAGATTTATTTATTGATTTCTGGTGTTCCGTTATAGTGCTAAGATAACTTCACTATTTATAAACATTTTTTTTATCAGCGATAGTTATGCAAAAGCTAACTACTGTATTGTACTGTGTATGTTATGCCTGCCAGATGTAATAATGTTTAAAAAACAAATATAATAGAGAAAAAATTATACACGTAGGTATGCTATATTTAAAATTAAAAAACGTCGCTTTTATATTGCTACAAATGGACTAAAGAAACTGCACCATATTGACTATATATAATAATACGTATATATGATAAGGCAGGCAAATATTGTTTAATTTCAAGCATTTTATATAACATAATAAAATAAAAATGTAAGTTTGAAATATAAAACAAGGAAAGGAAGGAAGGAAGGCATTACTTTTGTCTCTGGGATACTAACGATTTCTAGTTCTAGTATATTTTATGTAATATTTAAGTTATTTAGGGTTTAAATACTTAATGTTTTAAATACTTAAAGAGTACCAAAACTACTAATTATAGGAAGTCAGTTGGTCTAGATACTCATAAAGAATAACTAAAAAAATCTAATTACAATCAGACATCTCAGTCTATTTTTGTAGAGTGCATGTTACTATGATTAAAAATAACGCTTTGAAAAATAATCAAGATTTTATTATATGAGCCACTGGAACATGTGTCAAACTGAAATCTTTATAATTACCAAATAAGTTGAAATTTTTGTATTTCACAAAGAGTAAGGGTAAACATAAAGAGTCTAGCGATTATGTATAGAGAGAATTTAGTTTTCCGTTTTGAAAAAGAATACTCTATAGTTCTAGGATACATAGTAATCTTTTTTTAAATCTTTTAAACTAAATTTAAAATTGAAAACTGAAATATTAGGTGTAAATAACCTTTAAAATTTTCAATTCAATATGCACCTTAAACAGTATTATGAATTATATTTTGCAAATAGCATAGACAACGATAAGAATATAACCTATTTTTTTTTTAAATTGTTTACAGTGCTTTTAACACATATGCAGGTATTTACAGAACTATTTATTTTCCATATTAAATACCCTTTATATTCATATTATATAAAAAAAAACTACTAGCTGTACCATACCATAGAATATTTTAAAACAATAATTTATATACTTATTTATGTTCTAAATCGTGTTTTTTATGCAACAATTGAATTGTTTTTGTATACAATGCCATTTCTTTAGAATTTTACGGATACCTTTTTTTTATTTCATTTTTGGATCGTGAGAATGAATCGCATGCAGCCGACACTCATTAGGTAAACAGTATTCCAACGTGTTTGCCGACGACATCGATAGATAAATCTAGTAAATGGTGGAACTTTCTCAAGAATTGCTAAGGTTGAAATGGGATTACTGAATACAAAAAAAAAATATATAGCATTTACAGTGAAAACAATAATGTGCATCAAAATAAGCGAGATAGGAAAATATTTACTATTTTAATCTGTTGTCAGTTCCCAGGGTTGATATCTAATCAGAGGCTTATCCGCCATTACAATTGTCGCTAGATGTCCCGGACATGCACCACATCTCTAATATTTTCGTCTAAATTAAATATTTAATAAAATATAAGAAGGGTTTCCTTTAGATAAAGTCCAAACTTCTCATAAATATTTGTACCTGTACCTTTGTACTATATTGCATTTATAAAGGAGGCTGACACTAACCGTCAAACTTTTTCTATTAACGATATTAGATATTATAAATATTTACTAAAAAAATAACAAATGTATTAGATTAAGATTTAAATAAATCAAGTTAGTAGTCAAAGCCATCATGTTTTAAGGTTTAATTCCCATTCGGGGAGCTGAAATATTTAATATTTTTATTTCTTCGTTTCGCTAACAAGACACAACGCGGCATAGAGTTCGTCCACTGAACAGAATGAATCGAGATGGAGGATGATGGAGAATGGAGTGTCTTAACATTAAGTTCCCCAGTTCCCTCAAATAAGCAGGGTATTATGCTAAATAATTACACAAGAATCAACTGAATACCTACATAATATATTGTCACTAGCTCTTAACCCTTACTTTATTTACTTTGTGGAATCTCGATGATGATAATATTTATGTTGTTTAAATTACGGTGAGTGGGACAAGCGCAGGGTGGTCGACTCGAGCGCACCGCTTTGCCGCAAGCGCAGCTATGCGTACTGTCAACACTGATCCCAACACCACAGCACACAGTTTTTTATGCGCACATATGCACCGACGCAACCCAGACCACGAATTTTGATAAATATTTGCCTTCTATTCTAAAATGCCAACAGTCAAACACTTTCATATGGCCTCCGAAAAGGTCAATCTAGTCAAAATGAAATCTGATAAAATTAATTATAGATATACCACTCGATATATGATAAGCGTCGTTCTAATAAAACCAATGAATAAAAAATATTCGACAAATAAGGCACGCTTTTGCTATGTGAATGATATTGTTACAACTTAACGCTGTTTAAATAGCCCTTATGATTTAAAAAGTAACATATATTGGTTTCATATAGAAAATAATCAATTGTGAATATTAATAACATTCCTTTATGAGATTCTCTATCGTAATACTCTACCTGTCAATCCCTTTCAGATAAATTAGTTTCTGGTAATGCCTGTAGTACAACGTCAGTAGGTAGGTACCAAAAATAAACCAAGTAACGGCGCAATCCATTAATTGACCGGACCCGCCGGTGAAGGAAAAAAAATTCTATCAGATAAAGCGGGTAAGTGTTTACGGTTTCTCACGAGCCTCGACCAACCCTCAATGGCGCCGTACTGATTGATAGTAGCATAGTCTACCTTCACACCTCGGCTGCTACATGCAGTTTTAGCCTTTATTACATCCCTATAACGTGCTAGTTGTAACATACTGTATACAACACTATTGTCCAATAACATGCATTTGTTACATCACTATTTTATTACTTATGACCGCCCCCGAAGGTGTAGAATTGAATAAATTGAAAACATTTTACAGCGCTCATTCAAAGAATTCTGCACCCTCAGCGTGTACCTGTCCGCGGCCACCTCCAAAGGAGTGAACAAAAAATATTATGTTAATTTGTAATATCAAAGCATTATTCATAGTTGCCATAATAGCTTTGTTATCATTATTGGATAACATTCCCTCGTAATTGTATTCAGCATGACCTGGACATATCTTTCTAAATGTAAAGTAGTTGTCTTTCAACAAAGGCCGTCTGAGTAACTAAAGCTGTTGTGCCGAAGGGACAAGGATGTGATTGTAGCGCATCGGTTGTGGGTTCGATCCCTACTGGATAGATTGAATTATTATTTATTAATATTTTTAATTTCTTCGCTCTGGCATTAACGTAAAAGCCCGGCGCTGAGTTCCGCTACTTCATACGCAATACCTCAAAAATCGCCGGAAAATGAGGAACGAAGTATCTAAGCACCATCTCTGCCTACCCTACTGCGTTCGAGACACAGCGTGAAGCTAATTTATTTAGATTTTTTAACAAAGTTTGATGTTTGAAATTGAGACTGTAGAATTTGGATAAGTTACAAATAACAATTGGTAAAAATGTAGGTATCTTATCGTGTTTATAATTCAATAAAAAAATTAAAGCAATCAAAACCGGGTATCAATTTGCAACTTAGGAGTCGTTCCAATTCATTTGATAATTTTGGCAGGAATTTTAGGAGCTCGTAACATTAAGAAAACAAGTTTTACATTTTGCACCGTAGTAGGTAGAGTCTCGAGAAATAAAATATTTTAGCATATTTCCCGTTATACAACGTTTAAACAGTGTTCGTTATTTTAAATTCAGAGAAACTTTAAATAATTAATTGGGCTAATATACTTTTGTTTTTATCATGTTCAGGCTGTTCACGGGGTACACAGTGGGGTAGGTAGAGGAACCTAGTGTTAGTTAGTTAAGTTTCCGCCAATTTTTCGGGGCATTGTGTGTTGAGTAGCGGAACTCAACGCCGCTCTTTGCCTCGACACCAGAGTAGGGAGATAATAATATACTTAATATACAAAATGAAGTGTATAAATCGCGTTTACACTTCAAACCCGATAAGAATCTATTGTTAGTATATTTTGATAATAAAAATCATCATGAAAAGAGAATATTTCTGTAAATTTCCTATCACGTAAGACACAGTGAGCCGTGGCGAGGTGTAGAAGGCGCGGGAGGCGCGGGTGCCCGAGACCCGAGGCCGTCTACGTTTGCCGCGGCCGCTCTGTAATCCCATAGTGGGTGTCGGCTTACGGCGCCTCCAGCAATTATCATATTCCACCTAAACACATAATATTTTACACGCAATTTTAAAAATAACAACCCGCGCTCGTTCCGTCTGTAATTCACTCATTGTGATTTATAGAGGGCGTCGCCTGTTATATCGGTTACAAAGTACCGATTTTTTTACTTTTATCAGAAAACTTTTTTAATACAAAAACTTGTAATAGTCTAGCATTTTTTTTGCATATAACAATTTCTTTCATTGGTTTCAATAACAATAAAAATTTAAGAAATCAACTGTACGCTGTATCCGTAAGCAAGCGAACACATAGTATTATTATACTCCGTTCCCCACGTTCCGCCGAATTTTTCGAGGCACTGCGTTTTAAGTGGCGGAACACAACGCCGGGCTTTTGACTTGGTGTATTGTACATACGTACCCTTGAATGAGGATTGTACCCACAACCGTTGCGTTACAATCACACCCTGGTTCCTTGCGCCACGACAGTCGCGCACGACATAAATAGTTAAGAGACAATATTATTAGTACATATTCGTTACGTTTTTTAAAGAATGTGTTACATAGCTGACTCTTTGCTTAATAATATAACAGTATAATACTCGTAAAATAATTTCCATAATTAACCGCAATTTCCAGTATTTAACACAGAAACTACACTTCACCGGCGAGCAAAAATCTAAATTATGATGCAAAAATAAACATCACCATCACCATCATTAATTTACCATACGTGACGGAAACGTGTATGAAACCATCCATTATACAAAAATCATTGAGTGTGGCTGCAACCAGTGGTTGTTATGTCTAAACGCATCTATTGTGGCGGCGGGGTCACGAGCAAATAATCAGTTATGTGCTTGTGCCCAGCGCGCACACAATTTATGAATCAAACGGTTGAATGAGCGCGGCCGGCCACGTGTCCACGTTCTCACGCCGGTTGGCTGTTCCCGACGCACTTTTTATCGCCTCTACATTTTTTCGAGGCGCTGTGTCGCGTGGTATACATCTGCGGATCACCACCCCCACGACGCGACCTCACATATGGCGCTATCTTCGCTAATTGCTACGTAGACTCCACGCCTGACTAATTTATTGTGTTGTACATTTCATGTTTATTTTTATCTCTATACTAAAATGCAGCTAGACTTGGAATTAAATGATCTTAGTGCTTATAAAGAGTTGTTTCAATTCACTGTAGTTAATGTAAAAATATTTGACGAGAATGATAAATAACAAGCTCCATTTTTGAATCAAATTCAAAACGTGAACGTTTTTTTGTTCGATCAATCCCGATAAGGAAATGAGTGACACTGAAAAACTTCTTCAAATAGCTCGAGCAAAGCGTAACGACGATATAAAGACCATCGAGCAAAAGTACAATAGGTGTATTTAAGGCGAGTTCTGTGCGCGCGTGCAAATTGCTCAAATCAACAGTCTCATTCGAGCAGTTAATGGAAGGCGGCATTCTTTTCTTCGCCATTAGTTTAACAAACGCCTGTCACGACTTGGGGCCTCGGACGGCGGCCCGCGGCGACTGAACCCGCATTCATGTTAACAGCCATAGCTAACAAGGATATATGTACATTACAAATTGCGTACACTTGGTGCTGGAATGTTGCTATTTTTTATTCTGCAGTGGTAAGTTCAGTACGTACCTTGTAATTTTAAACACCACCGTGTTGTGGAGAGGTAACAGGGGAAACGACGTACAACGTTGTTTCATACTGATACTTAAGAGCCTGACTAGGATTACTTTGTTTGGTAAATAAAAATCGTTGCCTCTTTTGTATTTTATTAAATAAACTTAAAAGCTTAACCAAAAAATTTACTATTAGATTGACTTTATAAAATATGTTACAATTTAACAATTTTTATCAAAAATTGATTATTATTATTCTTAATCCATTGTACCTTAATTGTGCCAATATGTATGGGTTTGTATAGAGTTCCGTATCTTAAAAAGACTGTCGAGAGCATCTTAATATCGCATGGAGGTGCTATCAGCTGAAATTTATGTTAAATATTAAAAACAACGGTAAAGCACAGAAAAAATCAAGCATCTAAGTCAACGCAATCATTTTGCCGTATGTTCTATGAAATCCGCCGAATAATCAAAATCTATACTATGTAGGAATTTCTTTCTTGTAGACGTAGAATAAAGGAAAAATGTCGGAAAAGTGAAAATTTATAGGTATTTCATAGAAAAAAAAGTAAAATATAACTTAGACTCTAAGCAATAGTTTAGAAAGCTATACAACAAAAAAGAAACAGGCAAGCAGATAGTTTTTTTTTAAATTATAGATTTGTGTTGTATTACTATTTTTATATAACTTCATATTATTAATTCCTAAAAATATGTTGTATACACTCTTTTTTATCCTTTTTAGTAAAGATTATCCACAGATAAAAACTATTACCAATTTATAATTGTAGTTCATTTCATACAAAATGAGTGCCCTAAAATTTAAGTTAACTTTTATAAGTTGTATTTTCCATTGACCTACAATCCTGAAATCGGTACGGAACCCTCCGTAGGCGATTCCAAGTCGTACCTGACCTGTTTTACTTTATTTATATTTACAAGTAACACATGATGTGTTTATATTCAACTGCTTTTTCTTTATGATAAAGCAATCAGTTGTTTTCTGGTAAAATATTATACATTTTGAACATGTTAAAATATAATTTAAAAAACTTGATTAAATATATTTAAAAATTCAGAGGTCAGTCGTGGCGCAGTGGTACAAAGTGTGACTGTAAAACCGACTGGTTGTGGGTTCGATTCCCACTCGAGGAGATGAAATATTTACTTAAATTTATATTTTCATTTCTTCGCTCTGGTTTCGAGACTAAGCGCGGCGTTGAGTTCTGCCACTCAATACGCAATGTCTCCAAAATTCGGCAAAAAGTGGGGAACGGAGTGTCTTATCACTAGGTTCCCTCTGCCTACTCTGCTGTGTGCGGGATATAGCGTGAAGCTAATTTAATTTAATTTTTATTTTAAATCTTTAAAATTGACAATAAAACAACGGATGTAGGAAAAGCAAAATCAGTCTAACAAGTCTCTACTGGATATGAACGCTAACGGACATATAGAGCCGGATGTAAAAAGCGTTTTCACATCAGCTGATTTCGATTAGTACTACATAATTGAAACGTTATTACGCTAGTAAAATGTGACGAGACGCTGAACCCACGGAATGCGTTCTTGTTTTTGTCATTTTACAAATTGGACCAATGGTTTGTTGAAATTTTAACGATTATTGGGTATAAAATGCTAATAATATGTACTTAAGTAAAAATTTTTATGTCATAATTTAAGGATATTACAAAATAAAAGACAGTTAAATACTTATTTAGAAAACGTTTACAACTCTTAAAGTAGCGGCATTTGAACCTGCGCTTCTTAGAAACCGTTCAAGCGCTGTTACCACTAAGCCATCAAGCTACGTCAAAATTCTTATGCGCTTGTTACAATTGGTCTTTATGTTTTCTAAAAAAAGTATATTTTTACCTTAGTATAGAATAAAATACACTTCAAAACGTTAAAAATAAAAGACCGTTGTATAGTTAGTATTAACATATTTTGCATTGTAAAAGAACTTTGCAAGTACACATTAAAATTATTGAAAAACTGGAAAAGCGCGAGTCCAGCTCTCCCACCGAGGGTTCCGTACAAATTGGAGAACTCGGAATTTTTCTGAAATTCAAGCTTAACTATAACAGAAGCGTTTTGGAGCTAAAGGCTCTTGACAGACAGACACGGACAACAAAGTGATCTTATAAGGGTTCCTTTTTTCCTTAAAAGGAAAGTTAAGGTTCCGTAACCCTTATTACATAATATACACAGTACATATTACAACAATTGTACCTATATATAAATTGTTATTTTATAATCACGGTAAACGTCCTTCATTCAAAATAATAATACCAACATTAAAAGTCATTGTGGAGCAGCATCTGACCGTGAACGCTTTGGATTCGAATTGCACCTGAAGATTGAATTGCTCCAGAAAAAAAGAACGCAACGCAGAGTTTCTCAATAAAGACGCAATCATGATACTAAATTTATCTCTCTACCACATTTTACGAGAAGAAGTCGTGTACAAACGTGTGACTGTCAACGCGACAGGTTGTGTGTTCGATTCCCACTCGAGGAAATAAAATATTTATTATTTTCATTTCTTCAAGTGCAGTGTCTTAACACTAGGTGCCTGCCTATTCTCGTACAGCGTTCACGCTGTTGGAAAAAAAGCTTAATCGTTAAAAAAAGCAAGGGGGTAATGACTTATGTAAGTAAATAAAATCTTTTTATAGATGTATTGGAAAGGTGTATACACTTTTTATGTTGTCTGTCAATTTTTTGCTTTTTCTACTCAATTGATCCAAGACCGTTTAAGGAAAATATATTTAGTATTGTATTTTCGTATTTGTATACACGAGTACATTACATACATTTTACTATATTTTCAATGATGTATAGGAATAATAATAAATATATGTCAATTATTTGAATATAATTTCTTTAAATATAATTTTCTATAGAAACTTATAGGAGCTATAATGTTATATTTATATGAAGTACTTATACGTACTACAAATTGCGAGTGCAGTGGAGGTCGCCCTAGCGTCGGCCGTGGCCTCAGCTTCCTGCGCCCGCGGTCGCACTCAATTAAAACCCATTGCAGGGTCGTGCGAACTGCCGCGTGCCGTCCCCTTGCCCCACAGGAAATAGTGCTTGTCTAAGCTGTCTCCGTATTTTCGGTCAATAAACTTTACTATGGTTTTAATAGAAACATTACTTGATACTTTATATAATGATGTTATTTTTTTTAAACATATATTTTTATAAATATATGAAATTCAAAATATTCTTTATTCAAATAGACTATGGTAAGCACACTTAAAAAAAACATATGCCTCATGATGTCTTATCAACTTATTATTATTGCATACATTCGTTTACAGTTAAATAGTTCCATTGCTTATATAAGATATGCGTTTAAAAACATTTACACTGGAATGTATAGAAAAACATAGGTATACAAGAAAAAGAGCAATATATGGTCAGACCTAATTCACAATCTTGGGAAAGTGTCTTCTACATTCATAATATTGGCGCCGCTCGCCTGTTTATTTACAACTATTTAAGGAGAATTAGTAATTTATAGCCCTTAATGAATTACCTCGTGACATTCCAAGTGTTACTATTGGTGGTTTTTGTAGCTCCTTGCGAGGTTTTCTCTATGAAAACACAGCTTAACGCGTTGTAGCTCTACATTCCATCACGAAGTAACAACGACATATATTTTGATTTATGCCATTTCATTTGTATTGTTATACCATGCTTCTTGAGCGTTATAAGTTTAATGGATGTGATTTTTTTGTTTCTATAGATGAGGGCTAAAAATATATGGAAATTCAAACTTAAATGACATTAACTTAAAATATCAAGGAGATGTTTTAAATAGCAACAGTATTAGTTGTAGTTATCTACGATTTGGATGTACGTAATTCATTATATAGGTACAAATTATTTATAATATCTAAACCTAGTGTAAGAAATGCTAAATTTAATATAGAACAAAAAAAAATTTTTCATTCTACAAATATATGGCGTCATCGCGGCAGCACAATTGGGAAGTCATGGAAGAAATTGAGCTTGTCTGCCTTGCATAATATCTACTCCTATTTTAAAATGACCCAAATATTCCAAAATAGTATCTAAAGCACTCTAAACCAGTTGATATTAACAAGTACGTTCTGTTGTAATATCATTACATACAGCTTATACATATATAGCCTATATAACTTTCAATTTTGCTGAACATGTAGGCATTCAGTGTGGGTTAGTAAATGAAAGATAACGCCCCCATTCCCGTTCAATCGAATGTTTGACACGGTCGACATTGATAAGCACCCGCCAATATTTAAGCAGATTTGTTTTAATCGCAACGGCAACTCGGTACTGTAGTAAAGCACTTATAAATCCTGATTATGTGTTCTTCTAGATATTGTTACCAATGCTTTGTCCTAGTCACTTGACTAGTTGCGAATGTAGCTTTTTTTATAATACAAAAAAATAGTTTACGTCTAAAGAAGTACTAACACACAGTATCGATCATCATAAATGATATCTTTCCTAATTTAAAATCCAATACATACGTATAAAATAAGTACTTAAATAAAATTCCAATTTTCAATATAATTTTGATATAAATAAATGTTAATATAGTCCCAACAAGTTTTATATTTCAAATTAGGTTAAAAATATATAATCTATTTCTTTTTATGAAAAAAAAAGATAACAAGTTGAAACGAAATACGTAGAAGCATAGAGAGGCCCCAATTCTCAAATCTGTCTACTACGGACTCAAGGCCCGCGAGTCATTGGCACGCCCTCATACAAGGCGAGCTCGTCGGCAATCATCAAATGAGGTATTTTATTCCCAGATTGGAATTTATAAATACTTGAATATTTTTAATTTATGGTTAATTTAAACATACTTACCTTAAAGTTCTATTTAAATAATAAAAGTTTATCTAAATAAAAGGATTATATAAGTTTAGAAATTTAATATATCAGAGAATAATATACAATAGTATACATATATACATACCAGATATAGATCTGGTTAGTTTTTAAGGTATTTTTAATAAGAATTTTTGGGTTTGGTTTTATTTTCTTGTTTAATCATAAAATGTAGCAAAATATTATGTTCTTAATTATAAAAATATTAGGTACAATGGATATGCTTAAAACTATAAGTATCAAATTTTATTTCTTAGATATAAGTTATCACGATTGGGTAACAACAAAAGGATAATTTAGTGGTAAGCTATAAGATGGAAACACCTTTTACGGTGTGGCAATACGTATTACCTACGCAATAGTACTATAAATGGCTTTGAAGCATTGATTTGGAAGAAATAAGGGACACGTGAAATTTAAAATGCTTTTATTTTACTTTTCTTTTTTAACGTGGTGTTTTCTTTACATAAATCGAATATTTATTCTTCTCACTTTATAATTATATGGTTCATACATAAAATTAAAAGCCATATCATCATTTTATTATAAAAAAGCACACATAATATAATTTTATGTATATTTATAAAACTATTTATTACAATACATCATAACAATGCTTAAAATTATCATTTGTAGCGTAAAATAGTACCGCAAACCTGCATAGTTTAAAAGGGATCAACAGGAATCTGGACTCGGGTATCGGAGGCCCGATAAGAGCACAGCGGGGTTCCTTAAATAGAGGCCATTCGACGAACCGATTTGAACTGGTTTTTATTTATCGTCTGAGGCGCCGAAACCAAAACAGGGCGTTCTCTCACGCGTTTATGATTTTCTATAAAACTTGCGAAAATTATTTTAGAAAAATACAAATCAGTTGCTCCGTCACATTTAGTGAAACGTTCTATACAGTATATACAGCGTATTAACTAAATTTTAGTGACTTCATGTTCTTCATAGCTCTCTTAATAGCAAGAGAATTTACACAATTTGTTGTTCTGCACGCGTCGGATACTAAAATTTTGTATAATTTATAAATACCTAAACTGTAACCAAATAGAAATTGTTTTGAGAGCATCTGCCCAATGCAATAATCCAATAAGTAAGGTCAACCGCTGGCAGCAAGTCCGCCATTGCGCCATCATCTGTATGGCTACTGTGTATTAGTTTTAATAATATCGAAATATTTATTATTTCATAACTATTAGAACATTGAACCTTAGTCACATGGCACTAAATTGGCCATGTATTATTTTATTACTCGGTTGTCGGCTTGTTGTTTTAATCGAACTTATCCTTTGGGCTCTCTGGATTCATACCTTTTCTATTTTTAGTCTTTGTAAATGACGTGTACGCAACGTTCTTTATAATTTTAATATTTGTCATGTGTAAGTTCAAAAGTAACAATTGATATATCATCATTTATGTATGCTTATAATTTTATCTACTGTGAAATATATTAATTACGTTATGTATCTCGTCTACGTCTATTTAATAATATAGTAAAGATTACACCTTAATTTTTCTTGTTGTTTTGTATACGCTTGTCTTCGGAACTACTAGACGGATTTGATTGACACCTATTTTGTTGTTAAGCCATTAAATCTGGGCTGAGCATATGGTTTCATTTTATAGACTGACCCGTTTGGTACCTGTAGAACCTGACGGGATATCTGACGGAGAACCTTAATAGCAGAAGTTGTTCGGCGTTTATTAAATATCTAATAAAAATGTTGATGACATATAGACCAGCTGAAATTGTTAAGAATGATGGTAAGTTTTATGGACTAACAGAAATCATTGAAAATTGAAACCAGAAACCATTGAAAATAAATGAAGACAAATACAAGGATTAAACATTATGTTTTAGCCTATACTTAAGTGGCCGCGTACAAGTTACGTTAGTAATTATTCTTTATCGCCAATCATTGCGAAATATCTCTGGTGGAAAAACCTCTGTTTGTAACTAATAAACAAATGAGCACATACTTATTATAATAATTTATTTATTGACTAACAAATAATAAAGTTGCTATTTATATAATACGAAAATAAGAAATAGAAATAACATTTCGTAATTCAGACCAAATTAAAAATATATGTATCTAAATAAACATGCCTATATCTACTTATGAACAAATCCAGGATGCTGTCATTTTATTGCTATAAGTACATCCTTTGAATAACTCAAGTAAGTTTTATCATGATATAATCAGCATTAATTTCAAGGTTACCATATACATCACCATATGTATTTAGAATATGTGATCATTAATTTCCGGTCATATAAATAAATATATTTTATTATAAGAGAACCAGCAATAAAGATATTAAATCATAAAATTTGGCCATAATAATTTGAATACTTATATTATATGGTAAGTAACCAAATAAATGCCAACCTTATTAATATTGTATTTATTATTTAATTAATTTCGTACGCCATTCACAAGATTATTTGTCACACGCCACCCGCTCGCGGCTTCGCCCGCTATCTTTAGTAACACGTAACACTAGCTCGTGGACGAAACATCAATTAAATTCGAGTGCGCCGATCAGACAATCAACAGAGACAAACGTCCGGTGCGTTCCCACGGGGCGGGTGCCCGGGGCGATTCCGGTTTTCGCCAACGTACATACGTTTGTTGTCAAATTAATCTGAATTCACTTAGTGTGCGCTAGCCGACCAGTCGGGCAACTATTCATTCATGGCTTGTGGAATGCTAGATCGCTCGTGGATCGCCTCGACCGACCTTCGCCGCTTCTCGCTCTGTAAAAACTGTGTGAGCCATCGTGACTCGCAGACAACTATGTGGAAGTACCAGAATGCGATACTTGATCACGTCTGCACTGAACCTCCCGTGCAACTAAATCCAGCTTTATTTCGCTTATTCTACAGACGATATAAGCTCTGGCGACGTTTTTTTCTATATAGTCGGTACTCACTACTTACAGTTCACAGACTATCTCGTTGAATGAACGGTTACGAATAAATTACTAAAAAAATCCTACATTGCTAGTCGTAGATGTATTATAACATAAATAAACTTAATCTGTTCCCAGGATATGTGAGAAATGCAGCACTAGAACAATACCATGTGAAAAGTAAAGCTCAAACCAACGTATCCCATTGTCGTTATTGTAGTCTCCTTAAAAGTCAGAAGATTAGGGCTACGTTATTATGTACGATAGTTTAATTAAGTGGACCACACCCATTTTTATTAATTTAGTAGGACAGATATTTAATTGACTTATTAATGTGAGAGGTTCACATTACGTCATTTTATTGTGTTTGCTTAAATTCTTGCGTTCTCATTGAACGCCGGATGGTTGGAGTCAATGACCTCATTATTGTGCGTGCTGTTACAGAATTTTAATTATATCTACATTCGCTTATCTACAAATTTGTTAACAGTGAACATGTACATTATCATTCAATATAACTTTGATCAAAGGCACAAAAGTAGGAACTCGCAGTCGTCAACCCAAAAATATATGTAATTAAATATAATATATATGTGTATACTTTAAAGCATTACATAATTAGGCAAATAATAGAAGAAAAGCATATAAATCCCAGTTCTGCTGAAACCCATCGGCACCTCCAGAATGACGTCAGTCCGGACGCGCCCGCGTCAACCAAGGACAGTAAACATTTACCAGGTCAACGCTCGCGCCGTCTCTAGTCGTTTTTTTCAATTCGGCCCTGACGACTGAACTATCAAAAACTTCCTAGTTGAATGAGGCCCACTAAATGAGTTTACTTACCGCCAGTTTTCTATGTATTTTTTGCATGTCCGCTTCGTATTTCTTTACTTACGCTATTTTCATAGCAACAGCTCAACAAAGTTTTATTTCTATTCTTTTTGAACTCCAGCCATTGGCCCCTGAAGATTGCAAATCATAAAGCAAAATGATCGTAACGGAAACGTTTTTAACATATTTTTTTTAACTATATTATGAGATTCTATCTATAAATATTTCCATTTCTTCGCTCTGGTGTCGAAGCAAAGCGCGGCGTTGAGTTCTGCCATTCAACAGGAGAGGAACAGGAACTGTAACACAAGGTTCCCTCTACCCTGCTGAGTGCGGGGTGCAGCGTGAGGCTGATTTGATTTTTAACCCTTAAGTTATCTAAAGTATAAAAATATCATAATGTTTTACAACTTTAAACAAATAAATCTTAAAAGTATAAAATCTTCAAATCCATAACTTATAAATGGGCTGCATTTTTAAAGCCACATCGAGAAAAAAAAAAACAAATGTTATAAATCAATGCAAAATGATAACGCTCATAACGGTTGAAGACTTCATATCACTTGCCTTTAGTTAACTAGTACTTCAATTCACTTGTAGTGAATAAATATAGCAACAAATCAGTACAGAAACATATTTTATACCTGTATAATAAAAAATACATATAAAGCAATGATTTAAAATCATATTGAAGTTTGAATTTTAATGTAATTAGAAACTACTCATAAGAAGTTAACATTTGGGTTTATTTTTATACATAAAGGTTTACCAATAATTATAGAGAATATAAAAAGCATTTACATTTGTAATTCTCTGTACGAAATGCGCATTAAGGAAGAAACCAACAGAACGTGAAAGAATTTAATTTTTACTTATTTAAAAATGGGAAATATAATATACATATAACTTAAGGTTTGGTATTGGTACGAAAACATGGCAACGCTAATCTGTCCTGTCATACAATTTAGACATCTGATTCAATACGGAATTCTACTTAAGTCAAAGTCGAAGTCTTTTTTTTTGTTTTATTTTATAGCTTTACGCTGTAACCCGTACATAGCAGGGACCTAGGGCTGCTGAGACCCAGCTTTAAGACAGTTCCAGTTTCTCCACTTTCCGCCTAATTCTGAAGTCATTGCGTGTTGAGTGGCGGAACCCAACGCCGCTAGACTTATAAAGGAAGTAGTTATAACAAATCTAAAAATAAGAGGCTTAATTCACATTCTTGGTTAAAGTGTGGGTACAGGTTTATTATACTGGTTTAAGTTCCATATTTGTAGATGAAATCGCATTTTCATTTCGAGCCCTCACTCGGTGTCGGTGCGCGTGTACCAATTCTTCGTAGTGATTGAGTCCCAATAACGATTACGTTGGTTATGTATTCGCTACACCACTTCTACGCATCTACTAAAATACATTGGAGCATTAAACATTTTTTTGTTTTCTTAATCAAATGCCTAAACTCCGGTATTACTCTGAAACTTTAACACTAAGATTATGTATTTAATTATTTATACGTTTCTTATAAATAGTATTGTATTATTACATCATCTATTTAGAGCCCGTTGTGGCGCAGGGTTTCGGGTTTGGCAGTAACGTGACGGTTGTGGGTTCGATTTTCACTTGAAGGAATGAATTATTATTTATTAATATTTTCGGTTCTTCGTTATGGCGCGTATCTTCGTCGAGTTCCGCCACTCAGCATGAAATGCTTAAAAAAAATCGAAGGAAAATGGTGAACGGAGTGCCTTAACACTAAGTTCCCTCTGCCTACCCTCCTGTATGAGGTTAATTATTTTTTCATTTATTTATCGTCGTAGGGTTCATTATTAACGTGCTTTGCTTCCCTCTTACACTCACATTTTTATATAGAAAACATACATTTATAAAAGTAAATAAATAATATATCCTTATATTCTACATAATAAATATGAACATGATTGTCGAATATTATTAATATTTACTTATCATGTGTAATCTCTACCTTTCTGCCAACAGGCAGGCTTTCTTCCAAGAAGGCAAATCTGAAAGAATCCAGATGAAAAAAGTAGCTTTGTTTCTACTTTAATGCTTAAACCCATGGAACTCTAATGACATACGCCACATGGCAGGGAGAACAATAGAAGAATAGTCACCTTTTAACGGTTACCTACTTGCTCTGTGTTGTTAAGAAATGCCGAGTCATTTGAAACTTGTTTTAATTTCTCCGTGCGTGAGTAGTTGTCGTAAGGTATTTGTATTTTTGCTCATCAATTAGCTTACCAACATTACGAAAAGGTCACTACAGTTAGATTTGCAAGAGAGCCAGCGTATATGTTTATGTATATATAAATAATGTTCAATATGTTTAGTTATATTTTAGGTAGGATAGTCGATTGTTCGTCCGGTGAACGGTGCCGGTTACATTCCATTTTGCCGCGTTCCATTACGCAGCCTCGTGATTCCGAGAAAGAGTGATGTCCCGCTCGCACTAAGCATTCCACTTTATTGCCTGTGTTTTGGAATCCTGGTCATTGTTTGCGTTCAAGCTCATTTCAATACAAGTAAGGAAACACCTCTCTAACATTACAATTTTCAATCAAGAGACCACATGTAACTTAATTCATAAATTTAAAGATATATTTGGTAATGAAAAAAATATATTTCTATACAATAATAAAATTGACTTTTACTGGAAGCATATCAATGTGGCTATAGACGTTACGAGCTTACAGAATAATACTGGCTTTCCTTGATACAACCGTATAATTCTCAACCTTTAAACCAAAAGCCAGGCCGATCGCGCAGAGACACAAAGTGTGACTGTAAAATCGACTGGTTGTGGGTTTTATCCCAACTCGAGGCAATAAAATATTTATTTGCATTTATATTTTCATTTCTACGTTGGCGGCTTATTTAAGAACACAACACGGTTCATGTTTAATACTCATTTCATGAACTCGGCGGATAGTAGTGAACGGAGTGTCTTAACACTAGGTTCCCTCTGCCTACCCTGCTGTGTGCTGGATACGGCGTGAAGCTGATTTGATTTTTATTTATTAAACAAAAAGAAAGAAACAAATCTATAAACTTAAGTCCCAATCAAATTGATAACGTCTTTAAGCCCTGACAGGTAGTCATGCTTAAATAACATCTTTGTAGAATTTCTAAACGCCAAACCCGCCCCGACTTCATAATTAAATACATCATACATATTCTTATTACAAGGTTCATTGTACTTTTAATTTATTTAAAATATAAAATAATTTCTACTCAGTTCGTTCGTTCTTTGGAATGCTGCTTGTTTGGAAAGGCTTAATGTAGCACCCTTACACTTAGCGGTTTGAAGGAAGCCGTCTTGTGAATTATGATTAATGAATCGCGGTCGTAGCGCACTTCCTGCGCCTGCGCCTGTGCTTGCACGCCTCTCTCGCCCTCTCCTCCCTGAGTTAGCAAAAAAATACCGCCAAGTTGATCGACACGACTCATATTGTCACATTGACGACTTTACGTGGCCATTGACTTTTGGAATACGAAATGAAGTCGCATGAATAGTTTTGCTAAAATTACGACACAAGTATTCTGCGATCAGGTTCCCAATTGAATTTGTTGCAAGATTAATAAAATTTTCATTTCGACTAAATTGAATCAAGCACTCACAAAACTCACTTAATATCTTGGGATCACAAAAAATCACTTTTAAAATTCTGAGGTAGTAAAATATTTTATTATGTACCAAGAATTTAGACAGTATAAATAAAAAAATCCTTGTCATAAAAAAAAATAAGTAGCTATATAGATTATTAATGATTTAAATGAAGTTTTGCAATTATTACATTTCAAACATACAAACACTCAACTGTATAAATATAATATTATATAATATGTCATCTTACAAATTTAACTATTGCGTTAATATTCATATAGCTTATCTGATCACAAAATTCTTGCCAGATGCGAAGTATTTATTTAATTAGAACACGGCAACACGCGTTTCTAGCCAGCTCAATCTTTTTAAAAGATCAGTTGGATACAGATTTTTATTATTATTATTGTTTTAATTGTTATATTAGTGTATTAATTTATATTAAAATAACATATATTTTATTTATAGACAAATTTTAAAAAGTTTTAATTAAAAGAATTCAAGCAGGATAAATTGTACTGGCTATTGCTCCCGAAACGTTGTTTCGAACACGCTGTCACATTCTATACTAAATACCTACACCGTAGATAAAAATGTAAAATAGCGTTGCAATTCTCAAACATACTTACTTTTTTCCAACATTTAATTTACACACAGTTTGTCCATAAAAAGACAAACATATCTGATTGACATCACACACGCCTAGTATCGTGTTTAGGTTATGACTAATTGAACGTTTTATAAAGAAAATCCAGTCAGGTGCGAGTCGGACTCACCTACCGTGGGTTCAATGCCAATTTCTGAATTGAAGGTCAACGGGAAACTTAAAAAACTTGATATTTTTAATATGAAATGAAAAATTATGGAACAAATTTCATAATTATAGTTCCACATCTATAGGTTTTGATTACGCGGCGAATTTCATAGGAAATACAGTAAAAATTATGCATAAATGCTATATATGCGTATCTTTGACAAAGCTTGTTTGCGGCCAGTCGTGGCGCAGGGGCACAAAGTGTGACTGTAAAATCGACGGGTTCTGGGTTCGATCCCCCCTCGAGGAAATGAAATATTTACTTACATTTATATTTTCATTTCTTTGCTCTGGTGTCGAGGCAAAGTGTGTGGCATTGAGTGGCGCCACTCAACACGCGATGCCTCTGGAACTCGGCGGAAAGTGGAGAACGATGTCTCTTAACACTAGGTTTCCTCTGCTTACCCTGCTGTTTGCGGAATACAGCATGAAGCTGATTTATTAAAATCTTGATGTGTTCCAAAGAACAGTAAATCTGAATATTTGGTATTAATTTCGCTTGACATCTCCACATGATCACAGATAAATGGCCTTGACAGACGCGCAACATAATGATCCTTTAAGGGATCCCTTCTTTATAAGGTTTGAAACCCAAAAACAAAAACACATATTAAAACTTAAGTCAAATTAGGTATACTTTAGATGTGTTTTTAGTAAAATGTGTAGCTCTTTCCTAAAAGTCTACATAATCAAGAACAACTTATGATGAGCGAAATGGTTTACCTTTAGTTTAACTCTTAGTAAAATATCTCATAGTTTAGCTGGTCTATTAAAATTCTACCTTAGATGCCCTGATTTTTGAACCGATGCATTTTATTTTAAAATTAAAGTTTTTAGAAAAGCAATCATAAACATTTATATTGCTGTGTCATGTTCACCCAATATATGTTTTTTTGGTTATATATTCAAAAATACAAAGGATCTTTAATATCAGAATTGTGGCCAGTTTTGCACTTTGCACAATATCACATCACTTGTAATTGCCGTCTTTCGAGAGAAAGGCCGTTAAATATGTGTTAGATATTTATTTTCTTATACGCATGGGCGTAACTAGAGATATTTTTCTAGGATGGAACTGGTCTTTTACTTTAAACAATATGTTCGTATATAAAGCTTTTTCTCAATTTTTCAAGGTTTGTGTTTTTTAATATTTTTGTAAAATTTCTGAGGACGGACACCAAGCTATTCCTACGTCAATATCTCGTCAATTACTCGACTAATTGCGACATGTTGTGCATAAAGCGACGCGCAACGAGTACCGATCGGCGTTGATTATGATATATATATATATATATATATATATATATATATATATATATATCATAATCAACGCCGATATATATATATTTACAATTAACTGCTTGCTTTGTGACATCTAATTGTCTCCCGCAACTTTTCTCGCATTTACTCCTTCACCGTTTCCATGCTGTTTTCATTAACCATTCATAGTCATAAAAATCGTGTTCAGTGCCTGAACTCAACTCCGCGCTTTGTCTTTCTAAAGCGGGGTATTAGAAATCATTTAGACAATATAATTATTTCTTCTATTATAAATTTCTAAAAATATATATTAAAATATTAAAATATAAATTTCTAAAAATATATATATATATATATATATATATATATATATATATATATATATATATATATATATATATATATATATATATTTATATATATATATATATATATATATATATATATATATATATTTTTTTTTTTCATTTATTATTAGTCATTCTGTATTGTCGCCATTCCTGCAGTAATCAGCTGACGCTACAGCTGATCGCATTGTGCGCTTGAGTTAGCTGTGTGTGTTGCAAGATTATCAACACAGATACTTACATTCACTTATCAATACGATACTACCAAATTGTACTCTATTCTAATTGTTAATTTAAATAAATATTAAATGAATATCATGATTTATTTTAACACTGTCTCGCATTAATAATGTCATGGCGATGTTTGGAGAGTTAGATGCTTAACGAAGTATTCATAGTGTTGCTTAATTATTAAATACCTTAGTTAATACAAATTTTATTATATTTAAAATAAATCAATTCTATATAAAAAAAAATCTCTTTATTTACTTTGTATAACTTTATGTATTGAATGTACATTCACTATATAAAGCTTGTTGCAGCACACTTTCTGCCGAATTTTCGAGGAGTCGGATTCAATGGACGTGTTGAGTCGTGAATCTAACGTAGGGCTTTGTCTTGTTATCAGAGCGATAAAAATTATACAGAAATTAAAGTATTAACAAATAATAATTCATATCCCCACATGGAAATCAAACCCACCACCTTCGCGCTTACAGTGGTCCCACTGCACTACGACGGTCACAACGCCACGACGGCCTATAGTAACAATATTGGCTTATTGTTACTACTAGTTGTGGTTCATTGATTGCTGTACCCATAACGACCGCTGCAAGAGAACAGATATATTACAGGATAAAAATATATTATCTTTTGGTGATCGATAAAAAATATTAGAATTTTTTCTTATTATATTTGTATGAAATAGATGGTAGAAGAGGTCGATTTTGACATGTCGTGTGTGCTCGTACTATCCAAGTCCCCTGCTCTAAGCAATTTCTTTAGAAATTAATTCGAAAAAATAGATAAGTGTTTGTAATCAATGGTACCTATCGTCAGATGGGTATTGTGGTATGGTCACTTTTATAATCAGTCCACGGAATCCATCTCATTTTGTAAATACTATAGAACGAGAGGCCGAAGACAGAAAAGAGTGGGAGCGAGAAGGAAAACGTGTTATGTATTATTATTCGAGCGTCGAATCGGGAGAAACCTGCGTGCGGGCCTCACGGGCGGCCGCCGCCCCCGCTCCCCGCGCCCCCGCCCCGCCGCGCCGATCATATGGTCGCGCGGCGCGGGCGGCCGGCCGGCCTCACAGTGACTCAGGCTCTCGCCGCCGTCGCACCTCCTCGCACTGCCGCACGAACGCACTCACCAGCGCCCGAGCCGCCATGGAGCTGCTGTGTGCGGAGCGCGTGAGCCCCGCCAGCGCCGGCGCGCCCGCCGCGGCCGCCGCGCGCGCGCCGCCCGCCGCCGCCGCCGACCCCGTGCTGCTGCGCCGCCGCGTGCTGGACAACCTGCTGCGCACGGAGGAGCGCTACGCCGTCACCGCCAACTACTTCGGCACCGTGCAGACCGAGCTCACGCCGCACATGCGCCGCCTCGTCGCCGAGTGGATGCTAGAGGTGAGGCGCCACACGCACCCACGCCATCTTGTTACCACTGTGCACAGTGAGCCACGTGTAGCTCCTCACCACCTTCCAGCGCGACGACGCGAGTGGCTCCCGTATGCTTTGGCCGCAGTCGTTTGTCCGATTATAGGTACTGGTCCGTCGACCGTCTCCGTCTTCTATCCACGTAAAATGTCATATAAAGTAGTCTTTGTTTACACGATCAGCTGATTGTGTTTTCGTTATCTACATATAGGATTCTTATTGGATTTTACTAGACTGTTCATTTGAATTGGTTATGCAGCGCGTATAAGTAATCAGTGAGTCAATTTTTAATATAACGTCCATTAATTGTAAAAAAATATGTTAATTTTTATAACATAATATATTGAAAGATTTCCCCGTACATTTTTTTCTTACATAGCGAGTAAACATGATAAAATGTTAAATATTATAAAGTAGATGTAAGTACATTACGTTGGCTCAGAACGTGGCTCCGGCGGCGCGCGAGGGGCCCCGGCCGGAACGCGCAGGCGGTCGCCGACCGATGCGACTCGCTCGTTCTATTTGAATAATCAGCTGATTTTGACACGCACACAGCTGACGCCGGACGCGTATTATCTTTCCCTAATATATCATCATTTACTATACATAACATAAACAATATACATTACGTGTTTATATATACATATGTATATACATATATTGGAAATAGATATTAGATAAGATTCATCTATGACGTGTGAGATATACGTTTGTACATAATTTTTCGTTTCGCTATAAAAAAAACGACGATCTTTAAGTAAACTTAAATCCAGTTTGATTATTGTAGATTATTAACAAAAATAGTAATGAACGATTGAATATGACCGTCAATCAGCTGTAAGGTGTAGCTCGGCCACGTGGGCCGGAGCAGCGAGCGCGACGGTTGCGCTGACGTCATGCAACGATGGCGGCGCACCGCGCATGTTCCTCCTACTTTACAGAGTTTACCGACACCTCGTGGTCGCGTACTGTCTAAACCAGTTACAGTACCTACCAAATTTCAGCACAAGCAGACCGAAACAACTCCTGTGGAGATGTAAGGTCAATGACACTATATTATTACCTATATGAATATCGTTTTTCTAATCAACGGCCATTCTCAATGTACTTCGAAACAGTAATGCTTAAAGCGCACTGTATATAAAAAAATGCTAGTTGCTTTTCAAAAAGTACAACAATTTAACTCGTGTACGAATGCTACTCTATTCCATATCCGAGAAACAATTAAGATACGCCATTGTTGTGTTATCATTATCGCTTTTCACAGGAATTTCAAACATTGCAAGATTATTATTAGATTTTATTCTGGCGGTTTTCAAAGTGTAGACCTAGTATTGTGAGTGAGTAGAGTCGTCGCTTCGCTAAATAGGAAGTTCGTAACAGAACAATAGCCTGTTTCACCGAGACATACGTTAATCAGCTGACAGGACTGACGGGACTGACAGTCGAGCGTGAGACACTCAGCGGAGGTAGCCATGAGATGTGCATATTTTCTCGGGGCGAGGCCATTATAGAATCAGAATCGGTGCACTCAGATTACACCGTGCGAAACTATGCGGGGACAAATTACATCTCCTATTGCATTCTACTTTTACACAACTAGCCCGGTGCGGTATCTTCAGCTTTCGCTTTTTACACGATATTTTACTTAAATTATCTTAATAACTTTAACTTCTTCAAGAGATTTTTAGAAATACACTTATTTAGCGAATAACGTTCAGTAACTACTTCAGATAAGAAACTCGACTATACTTTCAAGTAATGCACTCTGTATTGATGGCGATACGAGTTAAACACAACTTTGTGCCTTATATAGGTTATCGGGAATTCCGGATGATAAACTTTATACTGGGCGTGTCGAGGACTTGAGTTTTAATTTCTTGTTAATAGTTTCTGTTACTAAACGATATGTACTTTTCCAGGTTTGTGAAGACCAGGGTTGTCAAGAGGAAGTGTTTCCTTTGGCCATATCGTACCTGGATAGATTTTTGAGTACATGCACTGTCGGCAAGAGCCAGCTGCAACTACTTGGGACTGCATGTTTACTACTTGCCTCCAAACTACGGGAACCAAGCTCTCGTGGCTTGCCAGCTGAGCTGCTCGTCTTCTACACGGCGAACAGCATCACATTAACGGACCTTTGTGTGAGTATACAATAAATAGTTAAATAAATATTAACAAATCAATCATAAACATATCAAATATTCTAATATAGTATTTATCTAATAAATACATTTTAAAGTACCGGTATGTATTCTTCAACGTAAAAAATCTAATATTTAAAAAAATATCTTTATTGCTCAAACACTACGCGAGAATATCGTATTGTGGGAATGTAACAGTAACTTGTTACATTATTATGCGGCTAAGGTACACTTGTAATTTTGCTGAACTTCTTGTTAGAGTTTTTAAACCTTGAAGTACATTAACGCTTCACAGGCTATTACATTTCCACTGTACCTTAAATGGATTTAATTATTAACAACACTTAATAGGGATGCGAGAGCGGTACTTACATTTTAATTATTTTTTTTATTTCCTTTAACTGTTATTGTAACAATAATGTAACTGGCTTGATCAATTTTAGCTTTGTTTTATAAGCATGCCTCCCTGCTCGGCGCTCCTTGCTCGCACAGTTCAAGCCAGACGCTTTCGTGTCGTTCACTCGGCTGATTTCTAACTAACTTGCCTCTGAATAAGCGTGAGAGATCGGAATTCCAGATTTGTGACGGTACTATTTTTAATGGAATAAAGTTAATGATTTTATTCCAATCCACAATAGTAACGGCGATAGAAAGTAGTCGAGGAAAAACTTCTTGTCTATATTTCGTGGATGCCACATGCAATTTACAATGTTTAATAAAAAAAACGATATTTAGTTATTATTGTTTTTAAATTTAATTAGTCGATTATTTAACGTTGTTCAATCTCTAATCGTATATTAAGTTAAAAATAAATATATCATAATATATTTTTAAGAGCTCAAAGCTCAGATTTATGGGAATGTAGTCTAGTCCCGCTCGTTGCCTAATTGCTAAGGGCGTTGGCATTCGCTCGGTTTCGTAATAACACGTGGTTATGTCAGTATGTTGGCGTGAATAGGCAGTATGTTACTATATTAGTCGTTATTTGTGCGAAATGGTTATAATTGTTTGTTCAAAGTAACTTATTACTTGGGTGACCCTGTACTTAGTCAAAAAATGCTGCTTTACACAGTATCCGGCACGCAGAAGGGTAAAGAGGGGAAACCTAGTGTTACGACACTCCGTACCCTATTTTCCGGCGTATTCTTTTCGTGTACTAAGTTACTATATAGTTTCGTAAGTTCAGTCACAACAACGTACGGCGTCTGTTGCATTTCGGGGCGCGACGCGGCCACCCGCCGGGGCCCCGAGCGCCACTGTCGTTTTGCGTTCAGTAGATAATAAGTGCACCGCAGTCCGCACATCTTCGCGCGTCACATATTTTACTTGACCTCCTTGTTTTATGAAATGCATTCCACAGCTACACCACGTACGTATTATATTAATAGCGTAGTACGTTTACAGTATAACGATAAAGCTAGCGCAACGCGATTTGTTACCAATATGAGACACGTAACTGTATCGGTAGTATCTTGATACCTGTACCACTAGTAAAGTTAGTAAGTGCGAGTATTTATTTAGAGAGTAGAGTGAATATTTCTTTGTTTCGGGAAATATCTGGAGATAGTTGTGGTCGGTTAAGAACGAAGCACGGAGCGGTCTCGCAGGGCTGGCCTGCGTACAGTGTCCCCTAACGAGTCGCCAGCCTTCTTGGAAACACCGGCGGACGAGAAGCGCGTTTCAATCAGACCAATTACAGCCGAAGCACGCTGCTTATTTTTCTCACGCCCGCGGCCGCCGCCAACCTTGTTCATCGTCATACTAGCGCAATTTCTCATTTTTATATATAGTACATATAATTGAAACAATCAATATTTTTTTTCGTCTTATCAAGGTTATCCTTTATTTATTTATATCTGTATAAAGGTTAAAATACCAATACAATATTTCTGTTTCGTTATAATGAATTGATGTCTAGTTTTTGTTTGGTAAACGGTATTGCAGAGAGTTACGAATTACCGTTTACTTTGTATTTACCTTACCGTACCTTTAATAGGAAATTTGCTAGGAAATAGGGATAAGAAATAAATTAATACCCTATATCCTAGCAAATGTCTTGAACCTTAATTTTAACCATAAAAATAATTTTAATGTAAAGATTAAGGCACAGTGGATATTAAAACCCTGTCTAATTCCACTGTTATAGTGTTTTCAGTGTAAAAAAATCATTTAAATATTACATTTATACTTCGTAGCATTTGCGTAGCACCTCTACGCAACAACGTAGGCAGGTGAGCGTTAGGTAGAGATATGAGTGAAAAAATCAAAACGAACGTTCAAAAATGATCATTTCACAAAATGAATATCTGGTTGTGTATAAAGTAATATTATGTTTAGTAGTTTATCCTGTTGTAACGGTGCCGTCACACTCGGCGCGTATTAGATAATGTTCATCTTGTAGGAGAGGTTCATCCAAGTGTGACGAACGCTACCTACAACCGTAGCCCCCTCTATATAGAACTACCTATATTATGCTAATAGTATTAATAAGAAAAAAGTATGATTTCAATGGAATGCTTAAATTGTATATGAGTTGGCTTATTGGTTTTATCGAGAGGCCACGAACGGGGTAGAAGTGAGCAAAAAGAGGAGGCACGCTCCGGCATCCGCGCCATGCCCGGCGCAGAGTTCCCGCGCTCCTTGCGTCCATAAAACCTGTACATTCTCACATCCACACTGCGTTTATTATTATTGAAGCATAAATTTATGAGCCGTCGTACGGCTTTGTCAAAAGAAAATTCAATATCCCGTCTCAAGTATCTTTGCATAATGAGAAATTACTTTTACACAAACGTTTGCCGATTTTCTAAAGAATTTTAATGCACGAAAATTGTTAAATGTTACAACTTTGGTCTTTACTTGTATTCGTTGTTGCTTTCGTTTTAAATGTATGTAAGATCAGATCATGTCACAGTCTTGAAAAAAAAATCAAATCAGCTTCACGCTGTATCCCGCACACAGCAGGGTAGGCAGAGGGAACCTAGTGTTAAGACACTCCGTTCCCCACTTTCTGCCGAATTCTGGAGGCATTGCGTGTTGAGTGGCAGAACTCAACGCCGCGCTTAACCTCGACACCAGAGCGAAGAAAATGGAAATATAAATTTTAAGTAAATATTTCATCTCCTCGAGTGGGAATCGAACCCACAACCAGTCGGTTTTACAGGCACACTTCGTGCCGCTGCGCCACGACTGGCCTCACAGTATTGAAATTTTATCATATTCTATAAAACATCTTTACTAGACCGAAATACATATGATTCATATTAGAGAAGTCGTGGGATTTTTTTATTAACCTATTTATATGTATATACGTATATTATAAACTCAAATATATATTTGGATGTAATTCCGGATGAAGAATACTCTAGTTTGGGTCATCGGTTAATCTTATATTGATACTTGAATCGAATCAAGTACGTCATATGCTGAATCAGTATATCTATATTATTATATTTTAGAGGTTTTATTAAATTTATCAAATAAACACACAACAAAAAAAGACATACTTTTTTTTATGCAACCAGTAAGTATAGTCACCACAAGTGATATCATTAGAGTATTGAGAAGAGTAAAAGGAAAGGGTTGACGGGAACCAGTCGCATTCCACACGTGAAGTGACCTCGTCTACAGCGCTGCTTGCCAAACATGCTGTCAGCCGCAGCCACGTCTTTATAATGACCATCGATTGTGGTGTCTTATAATTTTATTATGGGGATTCCTTCGAGCGCCTTGCTGTTGCTAGCTGTATTCACGTAAAAAAATATATTTTTGTATACTTAATTTAAGTATTTTGTCGTAGTAAAATAAAACATAAGTATTCAACACTGACAAACTTCATAGAAACCTAAATTGCTCATAAAAACCATTTTATCTTTTATCGCTATAATTGAAGATATTGCTATTAAAACTCAACAGTAATAAAATTTAAAATGGTATCCGTTAAATAAAACCCGCTCTATGCGGGCGCTGTCATACGTTTATTAAAAAAATGGAATTTTGCGGTTAACAAAGAGATTTTTTTACTTTATACAGTATAGACTTCTTTTAAAAGTTATACCATTTGTTAGAACTGCTATTTTTAAATTTAATAAACATAAAATAACTCATTTGAGCTTAGCTAGCAAATTCAGCGACAACATTGCTTTACAGGAATGTATGGTTTCGAATGTTACGTAATACTTACTGTGTAGTATGCATATCACGCTTTACGGACTCGTGGTAATTTTAGTATTCAATTTCAATGCTATAAAATATTCTTTGTATCGACAGAAATATAAAGACATTAATAGGAAAGTAATAGATTTTTATTATATTAAAAGAAAGTACCTTCAAATGCTTAACGAGATTTATTTTAAATATATGTACAACTCGTTCCCGATTAATAACCGACTACACCATAATCGCGTAGAATATCCTTCCTGCAAACTCTATAATTGGTTAGTACGTGTCGTTATGGCGTCGTGACACCGCACCTATTGTTTGATTGTAAGGCGTCTCAGTCACACCGCACGATGAAATTGGATAAAGCATGGGAACCGACTGCGGAATTCAAAATGTGTAGCAGGCTGGGGCTGTTCGCATAGCTCGCTTTATAGGCTGTGACGTGGCTACGACTACCGCCGCCTCCGTCGCCTAACCTGCTCCTCTGACGAATAACGTTCGTACATCTACAATACTACCGGACGTCTCCAGAACACTCGACTAACTATCATAGTTATCCAATAATATATATATTTTATATAATAAGTCGAACAGATTCTAGATAGACAACGTATCAATTTTCGTCTCGGCAACAGCGTCTGCGGTGAATACTTTATGAGCGCATTGTTTCCGAACCTTTTCACCGCTCCCGAGTCGAAGGAGACACGGAATCCTTTCAATTCGCGGTCGACCCGCATACTGTTCCGCGGTTACTGCCTCTCGTTTACCTGTTCTTTTTGTCTTCATAATGTATTAAAGTTATTGAATATAGCTATCATTTAGCGACATCGTTTTAAACCTACGTCAAGTTCAACCTCTGACGTGAGACCAACTGACACACGATCCTATGCCGTGCGACTTCCAGTGATGAGACTTCATTCATTCACAAGCTCCTTGCCGAGATCCAATAGGTTCTAAAGATTGTTTAATGCTGTACGAGTCTGAGCTCTAGTTCAATAGCGTTGAGAAAGCATATCGCTTGCGAGGAAGAGGCGAGCGAGTGCCACAGCGGCCGACCCCGCCTTTGAGTTAAGTAAACATCGAGTATTATCTGTCAACGGCCATGCACTGCCTCTCAGTGTCTGCGTGTGCGTGAACACTAAATAATCAAGTATTCACAATATTAACCATTCATATCGCTATTTGTGCTTATGATGATACTGTCACAACTGTAATTATTTTAATATAGGTCAGCCTTAACGATAATATTTAATTCAACACTTATTTCTTAGAAATATATATTGTAAAGTTATTAATTTTATGCGAGCGTGTAACAAAATTATTGAACGTATTTTTATAATGGACAAATGCATTTAAAAAAAAACAGACTTCCAGAACACCTTACAATCTACATAATTTAAAAAATGATAAAGTCATCTATTCACTACGTATATTTAGTTACAAAGACATTTTTAAGCAGCAATTATTAGCTTGATCATGCAACAATGTGTGGGGACTACCTCCGCGCAGTTCCGGGAAGTCGAGCGAAACGGCATGTTTACGATTATACACAGCGGATGTGGTGGCTGCCTTACTGCGTTGTTGTCGTAACCGATCAACACTTTCTTTCTTTAAATCTCAAAGTTCTTAATCTGCATCCGGACAAATATGTTAATAGTATGACGACGAAACTACTTTTTATATGAGAGTGGACTCTCTTGGCGCATGTGGCACAAGTGTGTGACTGTAAACGTTGGTTGTGGGTTCGATCGATCGATAGAGCCCTTATTTCCTCTGCCTACCCTGTTGTGTGCAGGATATAGCGTGAAGCTGATTTAATACAGACAGATGTCAATTACTTTATTAATTTGATCACTACGAACAAATGTTGCCCACAGAGCTGGGAGCTGCTAGTGCTATCTAAGCTGAAGTGGGACGTCGCGGGCGTGACGGCGCACGACTTCTTGCCGCTGCTGCTGTCGCGGCTGGCGCTGCGGGGGCAGGTCGACAAGGAAATGGTCCACAGACACGCGCAAACCTTCATATCGCTTGCGGCTAGAGGTAAGCTTCTATCAAGTTTAACATCAAATTATATGTTTATTTTTATGTTAATAAAAAGTTAAATTTGTATTTATTTAAGTTGTACAGTTATTTGTTTTCTACATAATATCTAAATAAATATTAGCTTCGACGATTTAGTTTCTCGTATTAATTAGCACTAGCTAACGCTCTTCAATGTCACTGAACCTTACCATAATATCTGAGTATATATTATGTGTAATTGTTAAAATATTCCATATTTTTCTTTTTTTTTAGTTTTCTTTAACTTAATTTTATACTGCTAAATAACATATTTCAATTTTATAGGTCTAGTGCAAACGTACTTTTCGGATTTATATTATATAAACGTGATATTTTCTAACTGGCATGCCAACACAACGATAGCGGATATTAGATATCGGTAACTGCCAAAATCAACAGGTGGAATGTTGAATGTTAATTTTGTTATCTTTTGACCACCTATATTATATTCTTATAAACCCTTGGGAGAGATCGTTCAGATATATACATAGGTAATGATCGCAGGAATCTGTAAGGCACAGAAATGTGAATAGGTTTGTTTACATGTTTGAGGGTAGAGTGAGGGCGAGGGCGCGCGTGTGGTGCGCCGGCGGCGGCGCCTCCCACGCCGCTCACCCGAGCGCATTCCAGCACGCCTCGGGACTGCCTCCCCCCTCCCCGCCGGCACTCCGCAGACCCCCCGTATCCCTCATGGGATCATATGTTTTTATGCAACGGTTTTTGTTGTTCGCCGCCGCTGTCGGTTTTTTTTTGGCGGTTAAGTTCACGCTACAGCTCTTTTATTTCACTTGCACAGGGCTATTCAGATATCATCGCATACTTATCACGCGAAGAATACGTTTGTTTAGTGGATTATTCCACTTGGCTATATTCGTAGAAACAGTTTAGTAGATATAAATGATTACACTACACTGTTTCTACGAATGTTTCAACAGTTTCTCAAAGTATTCGAGTCCCATCGACCACTCCAACGGCAACATCTGATGAATACATATTGTATATACATACCTCTAGAACGTACTAGCATCCTACAGCGAATGTAGCGCGAGTGCATCACGTAATCAAGAGCGTATTATGTATCATTATTTGGATGGTTAAATTTATTGAGCAAAAAATAACTCGACTCTAATAATAGTAAATTCGTACTGGACTATTTTTAAACCGGCTCATCCTGCAAAGTAATTTAGAGCAAGGTAAATTGTATGTTTTCGAGGAAGTCTGTACATTTTTGTAAATTTGACACAAATCTCTTTAAACTGCCTCTCTTCGAGGCAAAAAATGATATTCTACTTTAATAACAAGTAGAATATTCATTTTTGTAACGAAAATTCGATATTTAATGTGTTCCATTTCGGGACCAAGTTGGACCCGCGTGTACCTCGTGTTGGCCGTTACAGTGCGGACACACCTAAACGTGGGGACGTTGGTGCGGGAGAACTCCTATTTGTTCCGGTGGCTATTACGTACATGAACTACTGACGCGGCCTCGCGAGATCGTTCACCTTGCGAATAGACTCGCAGCGGCGCCCGCCCGTACTGTCCACGTTTATTGGTACCTACGTTTGATGTTCAAGGATAATAATGATTATGTCATCGGGCTCTTGCCTACGACTTGCTATTGTAATTCTCCTTTTTACTTATCCATTTTATAAATACTTCAAGCGTTACTGATAATTTTAAACGAAACAATGTAACACAGTAAAAAACAAAAAAAACTTTTTTTTTCTCTATATTGGCACACTACGTGGCTTTAGGTAACAAACGTTGGACTTATGTTTCTGAACGCGGCTTAGGACTTCCTATTGTTCCTATGGGCGTTATGGCCGTTGCAATAGTCGAACCGGTCGTCGCTCCGTCGAGGCGGTAGGGCTTCGATATTTGATTAACATCAGATTATGCAAATGCTTCCAATGAGCGGCCGCTCTCGTTGTTTCATCTCTTTCGTTTTGTTCTTTCCCTACTCGTGCCTTTATCTCGAGTACGCCGCCATATGAAAAAAACGACAGAAACCTTTTAAATGATGCTGAAAGAGTATTCGACATTCGTGTAGATACTACTCGAATAATGGAATGTTCCTATATGATGATGAATTGTTTTCCATTAAAAATCATCTGGCATTGTCTAGAGATATAATTAAGTTGGATTTAAGAAGTTTTTAGTACGCACCACATGAAATAATAAGTATAAACTTGTAAATGAATTCATATGTTATCTGGCTTAAACCCACTCGCCCTCCAAGGTCACTCAGCTGATTTTCCTGCTATATTATCACTTTATGTAAAAATAAGCGCTGCGGTTGGCGGACGATAATAAAATATCTGTAGTTCACATTTAATTAAGTCACTTAATAGAATAAGTTAGTGGCAGCTCTAATTAAATATTGTAACAAAACAGTATCTCATAGATAAAATAAGAAATTATTATTAATTGAATTCTTCGTTGTGGCGTGGCTTCCCCCGCTTTAACTTAATGTTGTTATATAAAAAATTGTACAAAATCTTTATTATATTTATATTTCAGTCTATATGTTAATTTGATGTATAAGCTATATTACAGTAAAGTTACATCTAAATCCGTTCAGTAATTTTTCGATGAAAACGGGAATAACATCTATACTTACAATGTTCAAATTTATAATGTCAGGGTGAAGCAGAATTCTTAAAGGCATAGGAAAAATCCTATACCCATATATATATTTTGATTATTTCTTCCTACGTTTGATTAAATATTAATTATTTTACGGTACAAAACACAACAGGTTATTCAATACAACTCGAGCAATCCAGGCCCAAATAGGTCCACGGTGGAGCCTTTTTGAGAGGTATCTGTATACATATAATGGTTTTGCCAAAGCGAGTCCGTGAGAAATATTCCAGTAAAACGGGCGCGCGGGCGCGGGCCGTGGAATGCGGGCGCGAGGGCGGATGCCGGCTCCTTTGAGGCTGCACTCTCCAAAGCGGGACCAACAACCTGTGGGAAGGAGAAAGGAGCAATTCATTACCGGATACGTGTGTAGCCTCTACGCGCTAATGCACTCTCCACACTCGCGCCACTCACTGTGGCTACGACGCGCGACGAATCGTTGTCTTCTGCCATTAACATTGAAGTAATCGTGTCGTGTATAGATTTTTCTTCATATCCGCTCTACATACGCGCATACGCAGCCGGAGCGTATGACCTGGTTTTGGCCTGATATCGCATGGCAGTGTTCGTTTGTTATTCAAATCGTAGGTACCTGCGGCGTGTGTAACAATAGTACTGCATAATTATAGATTACTAGAGGAAAATTTTATCGTACTTATAACGTTCTTAGTGCCTTATTACATATAAGTCTATTTTGTTACAGATTATGAATTCACGTTGTATCCCGCGAGCACTTTGGCCTCTTGCAGCATTGCTGCAGCGCTCCGTGGTCTAGGAGTTGATGGACACCTGTCACGTTTGCATGAACTTACAGGCATTGACTCGGTAAATAATTAATACTTACTTTGTTGAGCACTAATTAATTATAACATTTATTTTCCTTTACTTGACGAATTGTTATAATTGTACCTTTATTAAATATACAATATTTTTAGGACTGCCTCCAAACATGCTTAGAGCAAATAGAAGTGATGGTGCAGGCTGTGATCGAAGAGAGTCAAGTGACTGCCCCAAACGGGCAAGGCCGGGAGGCAGCGGCGTGGACCCCGCCTCCGACCCAGGACAAGGCGCACAGTAACGCCGCCACCCCCACTGACGTTAGGGACGTCCACTTTTAACCCACTGTTACGTGGTCCGTGGCAAATCTCCAAGCGTGAGGACCAATGCTTTAATTGCGGTGCATTAGTACGGAAATACTATAAACTAGAAGATTAGATAGAACGGTGCATCCGTGATCGAGGACTGATAGTAAGACTGACAAACGCAATGTGTTTAACGTTAGTTAAGGTACAACTCACTGCGTGCGTAGTCTAAGCAATGTTTATGTAAATAGTTATTATAATTATAAGCCCTCCGTGCTACTTTTTGCCTTTAATTTCAAATTAACCAACGATCTTACCGGCAGGGGTTTTGCACATAAGGAATATCATAAAAAATACCACATTACATTTTCCAGTTCTAGTTGGTATCTTGAAATTAAAATCTACCTCTTTATTTTTAAGGAAAAATATTTCAATTTTGCTTTACGTATTCGTTATGAAAACTAAAAAAGGTTCTTAAAATATTAGTCTTAGTAAAATTGTGTATATGGGACCAAAGCAAATGACCTAATCACTTACATCATGACCGACATAGCCGTACGTGATTGACACTTGACAAATATTTATTAAATATGATATATATATACATATATATTTAATTATATTATGAAGTAAATTATATAACTATAATCTCTTGTATGATTCTAAGAAAAAATCAGTTTATCTACTTGCTAGCATAATTACAATCAGATTCAACATACAATGTTCGAGTATCGGGGGAAGGCAATAAATTACGCTTTATAATTTGTAAAAACTAATATAGCATATGTATAATACATCAATCTATCGCGGAATAAAAATTTAAAAACCCACATACATTTCTCTGACATATACAATAAATTATACAATATACGATTAAATAATTATAAAGTAGACGAAGGGCTAAATGTTTTTGTTAAAAGATTATCTTTTGTTCCTTTTTGATGATGAATGTTGTACCAACAATAACTTTTAGCATTTAGGTACCTAAAATGTAATGTGATAGTGTAGAAACTGATTTAATTTCAGATCATAGTCACTTCCAGTCATAATATGTTAACTTAGGGGTACTATGTCATTGGCTTAATTTAGAAAAACTAAGAAAAAAATATGTGATTTTTGTATCATTGGTAAGTTAGGTGTATTACGTTTAGATTTTAATTTATATAATTGTTCCTACAACCATTGAACATAAAATATGCAATAGTCAAGTTCCATAGTTTTGTACTTAATTGTATTTTCTCAGAAAGAGGGGAAGTTGACACTATCTACCTACATTGAATATTGTGATATAGTTTCCACAGATAAATAATATTATATAGTGCTTAAGTACGGGTGGAGAATGCAAATAGTAAGTGTTAAATGTAATGATATATTATTTTATAAGCTTTATTCTGTTAGTTGTTTGCTTGCATTTATATAAGCTAAAATGTTTATTGAACAGTCCAATGTCTTCCATTTCTATACATGATTGTGGCTTTCAAAAAAATATTTTAGGTTCAAACATAGACAATATATGTATAAGCCTATTTGTGTTACATATTATATTCTACTTCAAAATATGTTTATCTAGCGATTGCTATGTAAATATAATAGTTATAACTGTAAATATATATAATGCTTTAAGCATGTGGTGCCATAAGTAACACTACTAAAGGAGTATTTGTATTTTAACAAATTTATGAAACAAGATAAACTTAAAATCCATATTTTTTTACCTAGAAATATAGAGCAGATATTTACTTTAATTTGTATGGTTGTGGTATTGCTACCTAAATATATACATAGGGCCTTCATAATTTGACTATTGATAAACATATTTTATATACGATATGAAAATATATAAAGTTATGTGGGGAAATATACGCCTTAAATGTATAACTAAATGCTTGTTTTAGCTTTTAGACTGGCTTTTCAATATAGTAAGATAATAAGATTGTTATGAAATAGTTATAATTGTAATGTTGTAAAAAAACAGAATTTTCCTGTAATGTATATATTATATAGGTTAAAGGGTTATGTAACTCTGAACAGAAGTGATAATCATTTTTTTTATAGATGAGTCGATTTATATAAAAAAAAAACTAAATTCTAGAGATGTATGACACGCAAAGTTGCAAAATTTTGATTTTTATGTGATTATTCAATTTTAAGTTACTATTGGTATTGTATGATCGTTGCGATTTGAATTGTAGATATTTAAAAACAAAACCACAATAAAAATATATAAAATTATTAAGTCTTTTTTTTCACATTTCTCTTTCCGTCAGCATAGAACTATATTTAAACATACGTGAATCACGTATTGTCCAATAACAATCAAGGTGAGCAGTCTACACTCACCGATTTTATTAAAATGTCAGATTAGTATACATGTAGGCACACGATTCGTAGTCTATTTCATTGCAAAGCACCTTGGGCCTTTGTATATTTTATTTATCTGTCAATATTTTATGGATAGTTTATAAATTAATCTTTAATATTTGAAGTCGCAAAGCAGGAAAATAATAGTTTATTACATAGCAATTTAAGAAGATGTAAACTAAAAACAGCCTTGACTCATCTCTATTGCAACAAATACATCCTAGTAGTACTACTAAAACAAAACACAAATATAAATAAAACGAACTATAAAATTAATAACCATTTAATGGAAAACAAATTTACAATTTCATATACAATGACCGCACTTTGGATGTTTTTATTAATTTATTTACAGTGATTTACATTAAATTTGCATATAATAATATATTAACATAAAATACAACATAGTAAAATACTATAAAGAATATTATTAAATAAAAGGCACAATACGTCTAATACATTACTGCTTTAAATACATAGAGTAAGCAAATCGTAGATGTTAGATATACTGCTTTTGATAAAAGAAATCTATGTTACTGTAAGGCAAAAACACTCAAGTTTTTAAATTTATAAAAAATCTAAAGTGAGTTAGTTGGGAAAGAAGAAATTATTTTAGTAATAAAAAATAATTAATTACTTTGAAGTTGTGTTTACTTTGTTTATGGATTGAAAAATTAAAGGAGGGTGCTATTATTTTAGTCCGGGGAACCACAATCAAAGAAATATTGAGAAACGCTACTGGATGTCGTTCGTATCGTTGGCAAAACATTCAAATTTACTATTTTATTTTATATTTACTTTTTCTTGCATGTTCGAAGTCAAATATAGTAATAAAGGATTTGAAGAATTTGTCATTTGATTAAAAATTATATTTTTTTAAATGCTTTGCTTACCCTATTCAAATACTATAACTATAGGTACCTTTATTAAATTTATAAAAATGGAATAAAACCGATTAATATAATTTTTCTAGATAGGAATAAAATTTCATTTAAAGCTTTTTTCATTTCCCACGTACAGCTTTACGACCTCCAGATTTAATGCTAATGGGATCATTGGGATTTTTCGGGATTAGTTCAATTAATATTGAACCAACAAAAAGGTTGTAATATTAATTTAATTAATTCCGAAAAAGGTGGGCGATTTACGATCGGATCAAATCTTGAAATATCGATAGACCAATAAAATAGCATAACTATACACAAATATAAAACTGAGAGAGTAAGATATAATAGGGTTAAATCGTGCTGAGGGCGTCGTGGCGTAGCGGTACGCAGGAGAACGAATTATTTTCATTTTGTCTTACCAGCGTGAAGAAAAATCGCGGCTTTGAGTTACGCCACTCAACACGAAATGTCTTGAAAGTTGTGAGGTACGGAGGGTAGTATCACTCCGTTTCCTCTGCCTACTTTGACACTTATGCTGGGTAAAGTGTGATGCTAAAAACAATATTTAGTATATCGACCACGTGTCGTCTTCGAAATCGTTCGTTCGCTTTAGTCATTGTTTATTGTCCTTCATACTCTTATGATTCGGTCGCGCTTTTCGTTGAATGAAAATATAAAAAATGGAAGCCACAAGTCCTTTCTTTTGGTGGATAATATAGCTTCATTATAATATTGTTTAAGATACGATCTATAGTCATTACTGATACGGTCTCACTTAACACGATTTACATAAGTACCATACGTAGTATATAGATATTACTAATCGTAGCACCATATTGGAGAAATATAAACCAAAATTGAACTTTTGACCAATATTGTACTCAGAGAACTTAGGCATATGAAAAAAAAGTAACAAAACATCTATAAAAAATGGAAAGCTAACAGAAAAAATATAATAATAATAGTTGACAAAAATAATAAATATATATACATAAAGACGATATTGATCATTTGGTGCAACAATGACGTAAATGAAAGTTTGTGAGTAGTCTTACCGAATACATTGACACATGTAACTCTACTTCTCAGAAGGTGCAATTACGTCATTATTGCACCAAATGGGCGATATAATGTTTACAATATAACGATAGAAGTGCAAGGAGCACAATTATTAACAATGTTTAAATAAACATTGTTTAATTGTACAATAAAGAAGGCCACAGAACATAATTACAATAAAAGGAAACAAAATATATTATTGAACTTCAATGTGGCACCTCTGACTATAAACGCGACGATTGTGGGTTCGATTCCCATTCGGAGGAATGTTTGATTTTGTTTTATTAATACGACAAATGGCAGCGTTTAATTCCGCCACTCAACACGCTATTTCTCGAACGGACGTCACCCAACCAATAAGTTACCTTTATATGCTATATGCGGGATGCAGTGAGGAGCTACAAAAAAATATTTTTTTTTTATAAAAAAAATGTATATCGTGACATTTCATTTTAGTTCTAAATATACATTATACAATCTTTACAGAACCAAATGCAGTCTGGAACGTAAGCACTAATAATCTACACCTTTCCTATTTCATTTACATTTCACATATGCACTACTTTTGGTGTGCTCTTCCCGCGAAGCCAGTTTAGAAGAACAGTTGGAGTGCTTTGAGTGTCTCGTGCTGGAAATATAATTTATTATAAGTATTGTATTTTTAGCTTTACAATGTGTCCCGCAAAAAGCAGGGTGGGCAGGGAACACGCGGCGTTAACTTCCGCTACCCGATACTCAATATTTGAAAATAGATATTCCCTCTGCCTAAAGAACAAAAATCAAATTAAATCAGCTTCACACTGTATTCCGCACACAGCAAAGTAGGCAGAGAGAACCTAGTGTTAAGACACTACGTCCATTTTCTGCCGAATTCTCGACTCTCGACTCTGACTCTCCACACCAGAGCGAAGAAAAAGAAAACAAAAATTTAAATAAATATTTAATTTCCTCGAGTAGTATGCATTTCATTCCCTCTATCTACCCTGCTATATTGCTAGAAACGTAACATTTGTTTTTGATGTTGGCCGTGCATTAACTACATCACACACAAATATATATATATAGATACTTTTAGATACTTTTGTAAAAAGGTTATAAAAATGTGATCGTAGCCGTATTTGAAACTGCGCCTCCTGGTAAACGTCCAAGCTTAGTGGTCAGTGGAATAATACTTTAAAATTTTATTTTTCTTATTAATCCAATTAAAACAGCAATGGTATCAAAGTATGGAATTTTAATAATTTGATATTATTATATTTTGTAATGTCATGTGCAAAGACTCCCTCCACTTCAAGGTGCGACACGATTCCACTGTTAAAAACATGTAAGTGATCAGTAACAATAGTCAGTACTTACAAAGGGTGTGGTGTGCCTGCGTGAGCTGCTCGACGGCCTCGGGCGGCAGGTTGGCGACGTCGCGCTGCAGCAGGCGCATGCCGAGCTGGCGCTGCTCGCTCTCGTGCCGGAGCACCACGTCGCGGCTGTGCCGCACCGTGCGCAGCTCTGACAGTCTACACGTAAGAGATATTGTTATATAGCTGTACACCGCACACAGCAGTGTAGGTTTTCCAATTTACGCCGCTCGAGGCACTGCGTGTCGAGTGACGGAACCAACGGAAAACCGCGTTTGCCTTGTTATTAGAGCTAAGAAAAGAAATTATACAGGAATGAAATAATATTTCTACATCCGTCTATAGTCAAACATTAATTGTTAATGCATTAAAAATATATTTTTAAAAAATGTATAAAATTTTAAGGGACTAAAATCTCGCCCTACTTTAAAATCTTGAGAAACCTTCCTTTTTCAACGTTACGTCATGTTAAAATGATTAGACGTTTTCTGATGTATATTTTTTAACCTGTGAATTGTATTTTTGAACTTTATCGTAGAAAACGTTAATTGTATACTGTACGTGTACTTGCATACTGTATCCTAACTGCTACGTCCGCCGAACTTGTTACCTATTTATTATTGACACTCGATAATTTATCAAGTGAAGCTATAAACTACGTAGAGACAGTAAATTAAAATTAATAGACAGAATTATATATTTATGTATTATACTTTTCGTTTTTTTATTGTTAAATATTTTTGGCGTATTAATAGGTACATTATCAAAAAAACTATTTTACCTAAGACCCATGCCCTCGTCTCCTAATTAGTTCCTATAATCGGCGTTCTAAAATATAAATGCGATATCTGGTTAATACTAAATTCATAGTGAACACTAGGAATAATTATATAAATAAACGCAGCTGAGTGTGTGAACGCTTTTTTCTGGTGTTTTTTTTATCTAAAGAGGGTTAGGGTGAGAGACGATGGGAGAATTGTGGATACATTCAATGTTAATGCTGCAAAGGTGAGTTACAATTAAAAACACTTACTTGGCCTGCAACTTTGGTTTATCCGCGTCAGGATCGCTAACGCTACTACTTCGTGAAGTGTGCGGTTTATGTGTATCGACAAACTGATGTTCTTTTTCAACAGTGAAACTGGGCAGCTCTTGAGTTCCTTCGTGACTTGAATTAATAGATAGATCAAACCCTGCAGAACTGCAACGTGATTTCAGGTCCTCAAATGATCTCAAACTATCAGATAAACGCAACTGCAGTGTGTCTCTTTCTTCTAATAATTGAGTTAATTCCATTGTAAGTTCCTCACAGCGAACATCCCTTTGGTGCAACATGTACAAAGCTAAATCTAGCTCAGCCCGAGGTACTGCGTCAAGTAATTCTTTATCCAAATCAACTGACGTAGTTTCGCCGTCGGGACCGAGCTTAGTGCCGGAAGCAAAAGTTACGTGCTTTTCTATTTTACTACTCGCTGCCCTCAGGGAATCTTTTAAACTAGCCACTTCATCTTTCAAAGTAACTATTTCTAATTCTTGATTTTCTAAAACTTCTTGAGTCTCTGTTGCTCTATTTGCATACTCCTCTAATACTTTATTTAAGTCCACAATCTGTTTATTAAGATTTGTACATTCGATAATTTTTTGTTTTAAAGATTCGGAGAAATTGTTTCTTTCATTTTCTACTTCCTTCTGTTTTTTATCGAAACTTTCCGTTTGTTCGTGCATTTTTAATCTTAAAATAGCTAATTCAGATTCTTTTTCGAATGTTAGATCCTCAACTTTCTTTTCATATTCTATCAACTGCTTTCTTACGTTTTCAAACTCGTCATTTCTTTGTGTAAGCGATATAGTATAATCATGTGTTTTTTGGAATATTTCACTATCTTTTATTTGTAGTTGCTTTATTAATTCCGATATTTTGTTTTCATAATTATTACGCAAGTCATCAACTTCTAGGTTCAAGGCAGTGTTGACCGTTTTAGTTGCTTCTAGTTCGGTTTGAAGATTTTTCATTGCGCTTTCTAATTCATTACATTTTTCTCTATTGTTCTTGTTTAATTCCTGAATAAGTTTTTCATACTCTTCTTGATGAACAAGAATTTTATTTTCATGTATAAGTTTTTCGTCTTCCATTTCAGAACGAAGTAGATCCAATTGATTTATAACTTCCGTATACTTATCTCTTAGACTTGTTAAATGTTCTTCTTTTTCTTGTAACTTATTTTGTAGAGAACTTATTTGTTCTGCTAGAATAATTTTGTTTGTTTCTGCTTGATCAGAAGACTGTACTTTTTCTAGTAACTGCTCATATTTAGCTTCTGAGGCATTTATTTGTAATCTAAGGTCCTGTTCTATTTGTTGAAATTCACATTCTCTTTGTGCTAGGTGTTGTTTCCATAATTCTGCTATTTCAAAACCTCTTTGATCCATAGCACTTGATACTGAAGATCGTAATTCTGTCACCGTCGAAAGAAGCTGATCGTTTTCTGTGTTAAGATTTCGTAATTTTTCATTTAAATCAAATATTTGCTTTTCATATTGTGAATTAGTTTCAGTAATTATTTTATTTTGCTCCTCGAGTTCATAGATTTTTAAGTTCGCTTCATCAATACTATTCTTTAAATTGAGAGATATTTCCTCAATATTTTGATATTTTTCAGCTATAGCGATTGCGTTTACATTATTTGTGGTTTCGGCTTTTTCTTTTTCTGTAAATATTTTAACTTTTTCTTGTAATTCATTATTAAGCGACACTATTTTCAAGTTTGCTTCGTTTTCGGCAAGTTTTAAAGCGTCAATTTCTGCCAATAGTTCATTATATTTTAGTAGTATATTTTCTTCAGATACTTTATATAATGTTTGATTTTCCTGTATTTTGTACTGTAGGTTTTCATTTTCATTTATTAATTCTTTAGAGCGAGCTTCTAAGTGACTATTATTTTCAGAAAGTTCTTTATTATATTCTTCTAAGTTTGATATCGTTGTAACTAATTCATCTATTTCTTGTTTTAATGATTCACATTTTGCACATAGCTTTTCTTGCTGTAATTCGACTTTAAGGTTATTAACTTCAAGTTGTAGGTTTTCCTTTTCTTCTGATAATTTCTGATGAAGTTCTTTAACATTTTTACAATTATTACAGGATTCTTGCCGTTGATGTAGTTCTTGTTTAAGATTGCTTAATTCTCTTTTAAATTGTTCAACTTCTTTGGATAGTTGTACGTTTTGCTCATTCAAGTTTTCGACGGTAGTTTGTAACTCATCGTTTTCTTTCTCTAATTTTTTCATATCCTCTTCCACACGCGTAGTGCTTATTCTACTACATGGTGCATCTGGTGCATGCTGAGAACGTGAAGCATCCACAGTATCATTGAATTCTCCACCCCATTGTAATGATGAGACCTTGTCGTTGACTTGCTTAAAATTATATTTCCACATTTGCAATTCGCTGTCCATTTTCTCTTTCATTTCTGTTAACCGGTCATTGGCGTTCTTAAAAACTTCGTTTTGTTTTTTTAAATACTCTTTTTCTCGTTTTTCCTTACTTAAATCTGTATTAAGCTCCTGTATTTTTTTCTCTAGGGCTTCCAAATTGCTTGATAGTTCACTCTCTATTGTCATATCTAACATTGAAGATTGTGAAATAGTTTTGGTCAATTGTAGTTCTTTCGAGAGCATGTCATTTGTTGCTTTTAATTCTTTTAACTTCTTTAAAGCTTTTAATAATTTGGCGTTTGTTGTGTCCAATTCTAATTTAAGCTTTTGATTAGTCTCATTAAGTTGTTTAATTTGCTGATTCAAATGTGCGAAACCAGGCGTTACTTCTTCTGACTCTTCACCTGCTTCCAGTCCCCAGCCTTCATCAGAATTAAAAGGATCAACCTCTTCGCTCTCCACGTCTTGTTTGTAGCACACATAAGATTTTTTCGGAACTATGGTTTCTTCTATAACTCCTGACGGTGTTATTGTCTGTAAAGGTTGTTTTACTTCTACTTCAGATATTTTCTTTGATATATGTTGTTGTTGAGGCTCTGTAGCAGGAAAATCTGTATCAGAAACAATTTGTGATTGTAAATAAGACATGTCAAATGGTTTGGGTTCTAAGTCCACTGCTTCAATTGTAGATGAAATAGTCATTCCTTCTGTTTTTGGTATGTTCATTTCAAAATTCAGTTTTTTGTTTTCTACGATTTGCTTTATTTGTTCATCCTTCTGGCTCACCAGCATCTGCAGCTGTTCATTGTTTTGTTTTAATGTATGCAATTCCCCCATTAAATTATTTATTTTAATAGATGTGCTATCAAGTTCGTCAATTAAATCTGAATTCTTACTCTCTAAATTTAACGTATTTGACAAATTATTTTGTTGTAATTTTTGTATTTTATCATTGAGATCTGTAATTTCTGTGTTTTTACTATTTAAAATAGAATTCAATTTATTTATTTCATTAATATACTGGTCTGTATAATCAGGAGTAACTTCTTTTTGTGCAATGTTTGCTTTATTTATTAGAGCTTGATTTTGTGCAGCCAGGTCACTCAGGTTTAGATTAAGTGTCTCAATGGTATTTGTATATTCATTTAATTTCATTTCTAGTTGTGAAGTATGATCACAGATTTTTTCATATTTTTCACTAAGGATTTTCTTTTCTTTTATTGCACTTTCTATTTGTGTATTGAATTCTAGCTCTAATTCTTCTATAGCGGCTTTCTTCTGGGCGAATAGATTATTATGTTCATTAGTAACACGTTTTAGATTAGCTTCTAATTCTCTAATAGTATTTTGATACATTATAATTTCTGAATCTGCAGAATCGGCTTTCTTTGCTTTATCTTCTAATATATCACATTTAGTCTGTAGATCGAAATAAGATCTTTGTATGTTTTGAATTTCATCATTTACGTTTTGAAGTTTGAAACGTAATTCTTTATTTTCGCTTTCAATTTCAGTTATTTGTTTTTCCACGACTCTATCATTGTCTATAAGAACGGCAAGTCTATTTACCAATTCATCTTCTTGATGGGTATATTCATCGTAAGCTTTTTGTTTTTCATGTAATTGAGTATCTAAACTATCCGCTTTCCGTTCTAATGACTGACGTCGATTTTCCATAGTAGATACACTTTCTTCAAGACGATATATTCTATTTTTATATTTGTCAATTTCAGATTGTAAGCTTTCTATATACATATCACGTTCTTGAACTTTGGCGTCGTGACCAAATTGAACTTGCATTAATTTTTCGTTTTGAATCTCTAATTGATTTGAGAGCTCTGACATCTGTACTTGTTTTTGATTTACTTCGGCTTCTAAACACGATATTTTGGTTAACATATTGGCGTTGTTTCGTTGTTCAATTTCATGCTCTACGATTTTTTTATTTAATGTTTCAATTTGATTTTCAAGATTTTTATTTTCATCACGAGCCAAATATAAATCTTTGTTGAGCAAGTCTATCGATTCGTTTAGTTGATTATTTTCTTGACTATCGGCAATAGTTTGTTTCTTTAATGTTTCAATTTCAGACTGTAAGTGTAAAATCTCTTGCGATTTCTGTTCTATTGTTATCTTTTGTGACTGGAGTCGATTAAATTCCTCCTCCGCATGTTTTAGTTTTTCTTGTAAAGCTGGTATTGTATCTACTTGTATAAGAAGCTGATCATATTGCTCGTTTTTGTTCTCGAGTTGTTTTTGAACTTCATTATACTGATTTTCTAATTCAGTATACATGCTTGCTTTTTTCTTGATATTTATTGCATATTTTTTTAACTTCTCCATCAACTCTTTGTTTTTAGTCTCCAGCACTATATACTGTTCATCATGAACATTTTTATTATCAGACATTGAATTCAATTTCTCTTTAGCGTCTTCGAAAAGCTTTGTAAGTTCGTTAAATTCACTGCTCTTTTGAACAACTATATTATGAAGCTTTTCATTGTCTATTGATTCTTTTCTCAATTGTAATTTTATTTCGTGTATTTCTTCATCGCGTTCTTTAGCTTCTTGAAGGAGAGCTGAGCGTTCGTCATGCTGCTTCTGTTGCTGATTTTGTAACTCCGTAATTAAATTTTGTTTTTCAGTAAATAATTCTTGTAATTTCTTCAATTCTGCCTCAAGACTATTATTTTTATTCTCCTGTTTTGATTTTATTGTTATTAATTGAGCCTTTTCATCCTCAAGTACTCGAAGTTTTTCTTCGTAATCAGATAATGTTTTCTGATACAAGGATATTTGTTTATTTAAGGATTTGATTAACTCACCATTTTGATCTTTCGCTTTTTCTTCTTCAAGCAAATCTACTGTCGACTTAAGTTTCTGTGTAACGTCATTCAACTTTGTTATTTGATTAATATATTCCGACAATTCTTTGTCTTTCTGTTGTAAAGTATTGCTATAATTTATAACTTGTTTTTCATATTCCAATAGTACATTCTCTAATTCATGAATTCTATTATCTCGTGCAGAAATAGCAGTAGTATATTCTTGATGTACCTTTTGAATCTCGACTTGTATTAACTCTGCTTGACTAATATGTAGATTTTGTTCTACTTTATTCTCATTTGTAATTGTGTCAATATGATTTTTCAGTTGATTATTTTCATCTGTCAATTTCCTAATTATTTTTTCACTTGATGCATTCTTTTGTAATATTTCCTTTTGTTTATCTTGCTGTTCTTCTAGGGATAAAATCTTCATTTGACAATCAGCTATTTCATCTTCTCTTTCTTTGATAGTATTTTTAAGTTTAAGTATTTCTTTTGTTAATTGTTTAACAGATTTTGTTCTATTAGCGCTTTTGTCTGTTGATTTATCATCGTGATGAATAGAATCCGTCGTGGATCCATCTGTAACATCTTCTGTATTTAATGGTTTAATTGCTTCAACTGTTTCTTTTAATATTTCGCTTTTTTCTTGTTTCAATTCATCTATTTGATGATTAAGATCTTCGTTGAGACTTATAAGTTTAATTTTCTCATCATTAAGCTGATCAATAGTATTTTTTAGATTATTACATTGTTCAGCTAATTCACGTATATTTTCATTCAATGACTCATTTTCTAATGATAATTTGTTCATTTTTTCCATCACTTCCTGTCTCTCACAAGAGAAAAGTTCTATTTTCTTTTTTAATTGAATAGCTTCTTCAATCAATTTTTCATTTTGCATGTTCGGTTCCACACCTTGTGAGGTGAGCTCAGTTGGACTACCTTCAATTTTCTTGTCACTTTGAAGTGATTTGTTGTACTCCTCTAGTTCCATTTTTTCTTGTGTAGTCAAAGATTCTACAATTTCGATTGATTCCGCTGAACTAACTTTTTCGGCGCTCAATTTTTCTAATTTATCTGTCAGTTCAATATTTTCTTGGATATAATTATCAAGCTTCTGCATCAGTTCTTCTTTTTCTTCTTGATGCAGTTTGATAGCACCACTCAACTGTTCTTTATCTAGATTAAGATTTTCTATAATGAGTTCTAGTTCGTTTTTGGATGCTTGCAATTTATCTATTTGCTCTTCTAACTGAACAGATTTCATTTCTGAACAAACTTGTTCATTTTGTAGCAACGATATATCTGCTAATTTATCTTCCATTTCTAAATTTTTCTGCTGTACGCTATGTAACTCTGAAATAATACAAAAAATATATTTTAAGTTGAAAAGAAGAAAAATATTTTTTTTTAATTTCCTCACTGTAATATACAGAGTGGAAGCGTCTGCGCTCCTTTCACGGAAATAGCATATAGACTAAAATATTTCAAACCGATATTTTGTGAAATGAAAATCATTTCACGATGTTTATCCATATTGTATTTCGAGTTACGAATAAATAATAACGTAAACACCTACTACTATAAAAATACTACTAAGCGTTGCCGATCAGCCTCTTTTCATTCTCAAAAACATACTAGAACGAGGAAGGGATTTATGCAATTCAACATCGCCTCCAGTACCTACGACTCGATTTTGAGTATGAGGTGTGTGTGGCGTTCTAGCTTTCATAGCCTTGTGTCTATTTTACAACGATATTTTTATTCATTATTTTGTTTAAAAAAATCACTTTTAATTTTTGGAATCTCTTTAATTTTAATTATATTTGGTTTTTATAGAGTAGTTAAAATTGTGGTTTTAATTAAAATGGTGATTATAAAAACACTCTGTATATGCTGCATAGCATATACATTGCTTACCCAGATATTTGTGAGAGGATAAGCAAAGGAAACCCGAAAGGGCAATCTATTTTAAATTTTTGAAAGTGTGTTGAGTGATTTAGTTTAACGCCGCGCATTATCTTGTGACCAGATCAAGAAAAATGTAAATGATTCTTTCAATCGAGTCGTAATTGGACCCACAAACGTCGTGTTTACGACACTATGCCGTTGCGCTAGGACGGCCTCGTCGTTTGATACTACTACTTTGTAATAAAAATATGAATATTATTTATTACCTTGTACTAAATCAAATTTCTGAGTTTCAAGTAAAGTGATGGACTTCAACCTTGCTTCTGACAAGTTCTCCATTTCAACTAGTTTTTTGTATATATCGGATTCCGTCACTGTAACAATGAAAATAATTTAAAATTACTATGCCATAGAAGTAGGTGCGAGGATTATATAAGCGAAATCTCTGTACAGTTTGCTACACATCCCGGTTTGTATATAAGTTTCGAATTCATTTCTAGAATATAGTTCTAATATGGATCTACTAAAATCATTTCTAGCTCTTCACTCTACAACAATACCCTCAAATACAGACATAGTGAATCGTATACTTAGTGCCTACCCTGTTAGTGTTAAGCTTAAAAAATATATTGTTTTCTAATACTTACATCTGCCACTGTCATAATCTACCAAATGCAGTTGCAGATTACCTTTCTCTTCTTCCAACTCAGCAACCTTTTGTGTCAGCTGTTGTATTTCCTCATTAAGTTTAATTATTTCAGCATTAGCATCTGATACTTTACTAAAATTATCAATCGTCTTTTGCATTTGTTTCATTTTTAATTTAAAATTAGATTTTACTTTAATCATATTCTTGTTAGCTGCTTCTATTTCGTCATTAAGTGTTAGTATTTGAGCCTGAGCTGTATTTAATTTATCTTGTAATTCTTCTACATTCTGACATTCTATATCTTGTCTGTCTGTTGTAAGTTGTTCTAATTCGACAGAAGTCGCGATATCACTTGTTTCAACCAATTGTTTTTGATTTTTTATAGATAGTTCCAATTCACTAATAGTTGCTTCTTTTTTGTCAATGTTAGATTGAAGCTCAGTAATAAGTATGTCTTTTTGAGCTATTAAATACTCTTTTTGTAATATTTCCTTATTTAAAGCTTGCACCATAATATCAGACTTATTTTTATCAGTTTTAACTTTTTTGTCTGTTTCTTGTAATGACTCAGATGATAAATTACTCCAAGGTGATTTCATTTTTGAACCTCTGCCGGTTTTTCGAGATGGTAGTGGACTTCCTCTTTTATTAGGTGATACACTTGACTTTGGCTCTTGATTAATAGCAGCTAATTGATTTTCTAACTCTTTATTGGTCTGTCTTATTTCAAAATTAATTTGTTCTAGTAATTCGATTTTCTTTGAAAGTTCTTCCATATTGTTTAATTCAATTGATCCTTTTTCTTCTTCTTGGTCTTTGTCTGCAATAAGTGGGTGAATGCTATGATCTGACAATTTATTTATTTTTTCTTGTAATTCTAGGACCTCTTTGGTCTTAAGTTCCAATTCATCTACTAATGTTGAGTGGGCCACAGTGATTTCAAATCTTGCATTTTCCAAAATAGTATTAGCTTCTTTAAGACTATTTATTTTATCTTTTTTTTCCTCAATTTCATTGATTAATTTTTGTTTTTCCTCCTTCCATTCTGTTTCCATGTTTATAAAATTATTTTGCATTTTTATCATTTGCTCTTTTGTGTCCTCCAGTTTATCTAATGTTTCTTTTTCTAAAATTATAAGGAAGTAATGAGTGAACTTGATTAGATTTTACATTGCATTCTTTATATAGAACTAAGTGAAAATTATTTAAACACTTTAAATATTTATTGTATGTACATTTGTTATATGTACATTTTGTATTGACAATTATATTTAACCCATTGTTAATACAATCTGTAAAAACAATCTTATTGTAATTATCCTTGAAAATTACAAATAGGATTGTTTTTACAGCTAGTTTCACAATAAATAAAATCGATTTTGTTTCTACTCAATAATTAAATATATAAAATAAACTTTACTCCATACCCTTTTTACTTAGGCTATCGGAGATCAATGTAGTAGCTCGATTTTTAGCTTCTATAATCTGGTCCTTTTCATTAATTTTTTCTTGTAAATCCAAAATTGTTGTTTCCATAGCTCTCATTTTCACTTGCAGGACACTAAGATTATTGTCCTTTTCTTTAATTGTATTGACTAATTTAGATATATCAGGATTTTCTGAGCTCTGCATATTAAGTAAAATTTGTATCTTATTAAAAATTAATTTTATATAAAACAATTATTGATAAATAGAATAACTGTAGCCATTAACATATTATAAAGCTTCACCTGTTTTATAGCTGGTTAAATAAGGAACCCTATTGTTAAATTACACAGTTTAATACATTCTAGCCAATTTTTTAAGATGGATTTAATATTGAATTGTAGGACTCAACTTTGTGCTTTGTCTGGTTACCAGAGCGAGGAAAATAAAATAATTAATGAATTATTTTAGAGGAACGCCTCTGAATGAGTAGTATATTGTACACAAAACCAGTGGTTGATTGTTCATCCCTCAACCGTTTATTTAGTCAATGCAATGACTTATTTAAAGAATACAGGGGAACTGTGTTCAAAATATAATTTCACTATATTATAGGAAATTGATTGACAAGTTACAACATCTTTTTTTGTAAAGCAGAGTTAAATGGATATTGATAATTTTACAACATTTCTGCTATCATCTATAGGACCCCCCATAAAATATGCAAATACATATTACATATTACTGTTTACTTTGAAAAACCAAAATTGATAATATATGATACAAATATTAACCTTTCTCAAGTCAAATGTTTCATTGACAGAATCCTTTCTTGTGGTTTGTACTGGTTTTTTCATAGGTCTTTTACTTATTTCTTTATATTGTTTAATTCTTTCCATTAAAAGCTCTTTTTGTTTCAATGTATTCGCCAAACTCTCACTAATTCCAGGAACTGAAAATCAAAATAATGCCATTGTCAAAAATTAATATATTATTTATAATTATTACAATTTTACTATTAAATTACTGTCTTTCTATTATGTCAAAATTCATTTCTTAATTTAATAATTGTGTTTCAATCTATAATTGGTCAAGAGCATATTGTTTATTAAGTACATTTTTCATTATATACATAAAAGTGATTCTTTTGGAAATAAAAGTACATTATTTAAATAAAAGTATGTATAAACTACTTTGCATTAGCAGAGATATCTAGTGAAAAATTATAGGATTTAAAGAAAAATAATAACTGTATATTCATTTCAAGGAGAAGCCCTATAGAATTAATCATATGTGATACATATACTAATATTGTACATACACATACACAAGGACATATTTATAATGCATAAAACTTACTATTCAAAGCATCTTGAACAGATAATGTTGCAGATGTATCTGTTGCAGCAGAGTAGCCAGTTCTCTCACTTATGGTGGTTGCCATCTCAGACGCTGTGTCTCCAACATCTTCCTCTGCAAGTTATAATTAAATAATAGAATATCAATTATTATATCAATATGAGTCTAGTCATGGCACAGAGACATAAAGTGTGGTTATAAATGGTATAACTGGTGGTGGGTTCAATCCAGAGTCAAAGAGACAAAATATTTATTTAAATTTATACTGCCATTTTTACAATGCGCAGCATTGAGTTCCACTACTAAACACAAAATAACAATGTCTCTAGAATTCAGCGGAAAGTGAGGAACCGAGGGTCATAACACTAGGTTCTCTCTTATTAGAGATTTGATTTATTACATCAACTGGAAATAAATGCTACATACCGAAAGGACGACCAAGTAGCTCAGCAGTCGCTTTTCGATGTTCCTTAATTCTCTTTGACACAAGAGCTGCATTTTCCAGGCATTTCTGAGCTCTTTCAAATTTTATTTGTCTTTCAGAAGATGTTGCATGCTGTATAAAATAATGTTGAATAATATTACTTTAGTTTAGCAACATCATTACTAAGCCAGTATAATATATATTAATAATAAAACAAATGTTTTAAGAACAGTTAATTAACCATTAAGTATTTGATACTGAGTTTATGACCAATATGGACATTGCAACATACTGTCAAATTTTAAAATAATATTTTATACCTGCTCCATATAACAATATTTACCTTTATATGTTTAACACTTCCTGCTACACTGGACACATCGCTAGGCGCTGCTATATTGGGGTCAGGGACTTCGATCTTTTTATCCTGATCAGGATTAATATTGATGTTTTTACTTTCTGACATTGTATGTTTTCCGCCGCACACATTAAAACGATAAGTAATTTAATCAAAGTCACAGTAATAGTTAATATTGATACCTTTAGATAGACTCTAGTAATGTAGAAATAAAGGTAATAAACACGAAAATAGAAATTTAATATATCACCACCACTTGGCACTTGTTATTGCTTGCCATTTTGATTTTTTTTTGTGTTAAACCACGTCAGCACAGATGACAAATGATACAGATTGTATAAGATTCGTAAAATTTTTGAGGTATAATTTTATATTATTTTTATTTAAATATTAAATTTATATAATAATTAAAATACCAAACCTGTTATAATAGATATATTATTCTGAACATATTATTAAACTTGCAATGGAACATATAATATAGAGTTGGACAGCACTAGTAACCTTCAATTGTCAATTATTTGACAGCTTTTGTGAACCTAAAGCTAAAAAATAAATTTATTTAAAAATATTTCCGTATATGATTCTCTAAATCATTTTAGTTAAATGGCATCTTCACGTATCCAGGTGTGTTACTTTATCTAATAAGAATCCACCTTGATAGTAAAGATGTTGCATCATTTCAATTTGTTGACATTATTGAAGAATATTATGACCTTATCTAATCCATAATATAATTAAGTGTCTTCTTCTTTTAGGCGACAGTACGCCAACTATCCAAAACATTTAAGAAGAAAAGCAGATTTGAAATTGGTATAGCTAATGATTTACCACCTGCTTACAAGAAATTCTGGCATGAATGGAAGGTGCTTAAACCTGCAGCTGTTCATTATATCCCTCAAGATAGTAAATGGAAGCGAGATGAACTAACTGGTGAAACATTACCAGTGCAAAATATTCCTATACCTCTTAAATATCCGTCTGAAATACATGAAGGAATTTGGGGTGGAGAGGCAGTAGTTAAAGGTTAGTTTTAACAAAAATGTTAAGTGAATTATGAACCAGTCAAACAAATAAATAGGTTTTACACTTAAACATACCTTACAGTCAAAAGGAACCTAGTGTGGAAACATTGTTTCTTGCTTTCCACCCATTTATGAAAACATGGTGTGTTCAATGGCTTAACTCGACACTATAGTGCTTCAATCTTGTTACCACAGTAAGGAAATGTCAGTAATCCATTCCATTGAGAAGGAATCAAACCCATAACCATCGCATTTACGGTCAAACGGTCTATGTGCACCACAACAGCCTCAATGTTACTTCTGATAGGATCTTCATTTAAACTGTTTTTTGTTTCCTATATATTGTTTTACATCACTATTATATTAAAAAGTTGTGCAGGTAATATAAAAGTAAAATTGAGTAGTTATGGGTTCAATCCACACTCACGAAATTGAAATATTTACTTCAATTTATATTTTTATTTCTTTGCGCTGGCTCGAGATAAGGCAGAAAGTGGGGAACAGAGGTGTCTTTGCACTAGATTTTCTCTGCCTACCCTGCTGTGTGCAGGATACAGCATGAAGCTAATAATATTGTTAATAATAATATGCATATATTAAACCTTTTAAGAATTAAGAAATAGTGTGTTTCCTTTTCTTAATATTTAAATATTAATATATCTTTATAGGCTTTCAAAAAAGAGATCCTCGTCGCCGTAGAGTGCCTCATTATTGGGTGCCAGTTCTTAAGAGAACTGTTGTAAAATCTGAAGTATTAAATACACATTTGTCTGTGACTGTAACAGATAGAACTATAAAACTAATTCATGATCATTATGGATTTGATCACTATCTCCTTAAGACACCTGCATGTGACTTAGTTTCAATGTTAGCTTTGAAATTAAAAAAACAAATCCTCACTGAGCTCATGAATGGATGCCCAAGATATGCATATGATCCAAAAAAACAAAAAGAAGTTTATGAAGAATATAAAACATATTTGTCTTCTGTAAGTTATGTTATCTTATTAGATACAGCGGAGACCTACTTATATACACATCATTCATACATATTTGTGATTATTCAGGCAACACTATAAGTGTGACATGTAATAGAAAGACAAACTGTAAAACTTAACCTTTCAACAGTAGTGGAACACGTAATTAGCTAAGTTTTAGTAAAATTTATTTTAATTTCTAAAATATTTTTGAAATGCAACACCGGTATGGTACGGCACTTTAATTTATTTAGTTTCCAATAGCAGCTTGATCTGTGGAGGCAAAGGTCTGAACCTTAGCTCTGCTGCTCTACATTCTGCTTAACTGATACAAATCCCAGGTACTACCCTGAGATCCTCTCGATCCTTTTGGTTTCACATATCACAAGTTGGTTAATTGGGTTTCTACTGTATTTATGAATTACTGAACTTAATTAGTAAATTTTATACAAATAATAATTCTTGTTCTTGTTTTAATTATTTTACTTAGTATACACCAGAAGAAATAGAGTGGTATGGGCTTTCCTGGTATGAAGCTTTAAGTAAAGTAGCCAAGATTAAAGAAGCTGCAAACAGACCTGTACCTTTAAAAAATGTCTATAGAAAAAATTTAGTTCAAAAATTAAAAGCAGCAGAAATTGAAACTGGCAACACCACAACGGATGAAATATCGTAAGTTTATATAGCAATTTTTTTCATTAAATTTTAATTTAAACAAAGAGTACTGTTTCTTTATTTCCAAGTCTAAAATAATTAAAAGGTAATTAGTTTTATTTATTACTATAAAGAGAAGTCTTCCTTATATTATTTTGATTACTTCTCCTGATACATCTAAACTAAAGTGGCCACTGGCCACAATACACACAATTTTATTTTAGTTTCACAATGGATAGTTAATGTTGACACTCACATTAATACCTAATATTTGAGACATTGTATCAATATACACTACAATTAGTGGCGGAAGATACTGCCGCGTTTTGCTTTGGTACCATACCTCAATTATAGATTATGCTATTAGTTTATTTTAATTTTATTTTCAACTAAATTTCTTCTTTTCGTTATTACAGATCTACAACATCTTGGCTCTCAAAAATGAATCCTTTTGGGAAAAAAGATGAAGCTTAGCAAGTTTTGAGAGTTTGTAGTGTTATATTTTAAATTGTTGTGTTATAGAAAAATGTATTCTTCAAATTAAATAGATAGAATTAATACAAATTCTTTTGATTATACACATATATATTTTAGTCTCAAGAATTCGCCGGAAAGTGAGGAACGAAGTGTCTTAACGCTAGGTTCCCACGTTCCCTCTTCCTCCCTACCCTTGTGCGGAAAAACTACAAAGAAGTGGAGCTGAAAAAGAATGGGAATTTTGGTTTGCAGTATATAAACAACAATTATGATATTATCAAAATTTATTAAACTAAACCAATATATTCTATGAATTTAATAACTATTATAGTAATCATGAGAATTGTTAGTATATTGTTAGTGAAATATATTTATTGTAACAACACAAAATTTTAGGCATGCAAAATAATACCTAGTTCAACAATAAAAATAATGTAAATAAGTATAAGAAAAAATATATATTATTTAACTTAAACATGTTTAATCATAATTAAAATCTTGTAAGTAAAAAATACACAAAAATATGCTTATAAATATCAATAATTTTCTTAAAACAATAAACAATGTTATTAGTATTTATATTTCTTTAATAGCACACAATAACAAACAGGAAAAAAATTATCACAATAAAATTTTGTTGATGCCACACTGTTTCATTAGGCTTTGTTTTGTATTATGTATTGTTTAATTAAAATTAAAAAAATATGGGACTGTATTCAATATTTTAATATTATCAGAACTGAATACTTTTAAGTGATATTAATTTTGATTCAATAAATTTTATCGTTCACATATTTTATAACACAAAATGTACAACATAGAATTGACAAATATAATATAAAGAAACATAAATTTTTAAATTTGTCATTTTAATTTTTGTGTTATAACAATTTTTATAATAGCAAAAATTCATATGTTGCTTATGTAAAATGATTATAAATAATGTCTAAAGGTTTACTTGATAATTTTGAAATTTATCGAACAGCGATAAATTTTCAATTCATCATCAAATTTCTTTTATTCTTGTGCTGAATTGTTTGGGCATGGTGAAATAATCTTGTTAGAAAATATTATAATTATTGAATTGATTATAATTAAATGGATTTAAAATCGTGTATTATTTGGCACAAATACAAATATGCACGAACTTATCAATAATGACATTCAAAGCTAGCTTTTTATGTATTTTTTTCTACATTTTTCTTTGAGAAAAAGAAAACTTTTATATAATAAGACTAAAATTGCTTTAGAACTAGTTTTTTAAAATTTTAATCTTCTTTTCAGTTCTTGATTTTTCATTTGGCTTGGATTTTAATTCTATGTAATGTTTGTGTCTCGTAATTTAAGCAATTTCACAGTTAAAGCGTCTACACTTGCTAGTTTAACCCTTAGAAAACTATATGGGTGTAAAAACACCCAGGTACATTTAGTTTTTAGTTGCTACATTTCTTTAATCTTTGTCACAGAATAACTATATTTATTTTTTATATATTGTTTATTAAAGTTAGCCAGGTGAAGGGCAACACATTGATATAAAAAAGAAAATATTATGGTCCCCTCTTATATAGTCAGTGGTTTAAGTCATATTTTATAAATTTATTTTCTGAAGTTTTTCACAACAATATGTACAAATAACTACATATATTTATTAACGAAGGTCCATATTAACTGTTAAAAGTAAATTGTTCACCATTTCTTACAATTCATTAATTACTTTTAAAAATAAGGTGTTTTTAACCCCATTATAGTTTTAGTGGGTTATATAATTGATTAGTTCTATCGCGCAAACAGGATAGATGGGCAAGAGAGGTGTGTGTGGGGTGAGTAGACTTATGTGACGGCGCACTCGGCGGGCGCGTCGGGCGCGGCGGCGCGCGCGGCCAGCAGCGCGGCGACGGCGCGCGCCAGGTACGTCATGGTGCCGTAGCGGCCGCTGGGCGCGCTGTCGTACAGCAGCTGGCACACGCCCGCCGCGCCGCCGCACAGCAGCGCGCCGCCCTGCGCCGCCTTCGCGCAGCACAGCGTGGCGTCGCCGGCGCACCGCATCTGACGACATTTGCCAACAAATAGCATATTCAATTATAAGTACTGCGTGGCTGTATGGTAGGAGGGCGCCCCCCGCGGGTCTCGAACCTATTCTTGCGGCAGTCGACAGAGCGTTGAATTATTTTATTCTTACATTTTCTCGGAAAGTGTACGTCCAATTTACACGCTATAAGCGTTTTAACAAACAAATAAACTCTTCCACTTTATTATATTAGTATAGATTATAAAAATCATTATTTCATCAAAAACACTTATACGTTAAGCACGGCGAAGGAAGAACTGGCCTGTGATAAATCTTTTTTAAATTGGGCATATATTTAGACAGAAATCCCATGTTTACATAAAGCAAAACTCTAAGTGCACAAACCCGAAAGCTTCATTGGGTCTTGTCACGAGAAGCCACTCCAATATCCATCATATTATATAATTGTAAAGCCAATTTTGAATTACTTAAAAATAATTACAAACCTGATCTTCTAAGAATATTTGATTAGCTTTATGCACCAGATGCTCCACTGTTATCATTTCACCAAGGTGGGCAACAGCTTTGTATTCCACAACCAATGTTAATACCATGAGGGCTTCCACGACCAACTGTCTATATTCCGGCTGCGGTATTGAATTTAATACAGTTTCAACAGCTAAAGCGAATTTAAGTTCTCCAGACGTCATCTCTTGAGTCAAATTCGGTTGCAGTATTTTTCCCTGAATCACCAATCCTTGGCACTAAAAAAAATCTCTTGCATATTATCATTTAAATTTGTGTAAAGTAAGGAAAACAAATAATATAAATTCAGTCAGGCATTCGTTTTTATAAATTATTATTAAAATACATATTTTTTATGAAATGTAAGGTCACAACGTCTGCACATTAATGCAAAGGTTGTGGGTTCACTCCACATCATGGGAATATGCGAAATAAAATAAATATAACACCTTTTCTAAAACAGCCCAAACGCGTTGATAAAAATCTCTCGGTACGCGGTTAAGAGCACCGTCCAGTCGTCTACGTCGCAGCCACTGGCCTTGACGATCGGGTTCGGTTATTGGAGCTGTATATAAAAAAAACATTAAAAATATTATTAAAATAAATTACATGTTAAAATTTATTATTTTATGACGATGAATTTTAGTTTAAGATTTTAATTGCATTATAAAATATAAAAAAGTAGAAAAGAAAGACTTCTTTCTATACGATGGACGGAAATAAAAGTGTCATAATGTGGAACGAAGTGTTTTAAGACTAGGTTCCCGAGTTCTCTTTGCCTGCGGGAATCAGCATGAAGCTAAAAAAAAAACAAACCATCATCTATAGCACCCTGAAGTCCTTGTCCTTCCAAAATAATTTGAGATTTCTTAGTGTATCTGTGAGACTTGTTGTTGCTCACTATTGATATATTCCCGCGTCCTACAGCTGAAATAATTATTAAAAATTTGTGATTATTTTTTTTAGGAATAAAACAATAAGAATTAAAATGAATTTATAAAAATGGATAATTTTACAAATAGCATTAAAAGGTGGACAACAAAGGGAATGTGCAAAGCTTTCATGCATTTTTTTTATAATTTTGAAAAAAATATATATTTATATTAACTAAAATGCAATTGCTATTCTTACAAATTTTCATATTCATAAAAAATCAATACAGGACATAGTACAACTTTTATAAAACAGAAAATAAAAAAACTACAATATTAGTAGTACCAAATGCTTTAAAAAAGCTACAAAAAATAGGCATATTTAATCGTCATACATAAAAAACAGGAATTTTAAAACAAATATTAATCATACAAGGGCTATAGGACAAAACATAAGCCTTGACATTGAAAGAATAAGTGTAACTCGCCTTTATCTTTATTAAACTTGTCTTTTATACCAAATATTGAATTGGCTGTAAAGAAACATTCATACGTAACTACGTATATCAAGTTTTCATATTTATTGTCATTTATAAAAAATCTTTTTTTGTATAAAATCTGACATTAACATAATAAAACGAAATATTATACTCTAGATATAGATAATAGTTATAAGTTATTATATGTCGGGGCAGTTGAAGGGCAGCGATACAACATCTGACTTTAAACAGGACAGATGTGGGGTAAATTCCCACTAGGGGGAACGAATTACAATCAACTCCTTGCTTTAATAACACAAGACAACATCAATCAATTCGCGGTGCGTGGGAAACGGAGTGTCTTAACAAGTTCCTTCTGTCTACTCTAATATATGCGGAATACAGTGTAGAAATAAAAAAAAACTTACATTTACCACTGTTGATTGCAAATTCTTTGCCACTAAGAATGTGATAAAGCAGATTCTTCATTTCAAAAGGTGACAAGTTGAGCAGATGTTCTGAGGCCTCTTCCCCGTCGCAGGATAGAGTACGAGATAGCTCCGTCGCCATTACCTGATAAAAGTATAACAAATTATTATATTTTAATATTTATGGGACACTAATAAAGTTCATAAACATATTGCTATTCTATCTAAGTTATATTTAAGTTTGTGATATTAAAAAAATGGAATTGTAATGTATAATGTATAAATAGTATCTTTTTCAGTGTTTTTACAAAATGAAAATAAGATGAGATAGAAAATAAATAATATGTCCAAGTTATTAATTATGATAATAATATTCGAACTGCAGGCTTTGTGAAGATCTTTCTACAGACAAATATAATACAAACTAAAGCAAAAGTAACTTCTTCTTTTTAAACGTGTAAATTAATGAAATCAGTTTTATATCTAAACAAATGTGTTTTTTTATTACATATTTAGAAATTTTTAAGTACACATATATATTTTTAAATATGTATAAAATTGAAAGACAAAAATCATACGTCATCATAATTTTACAAAATATTACCTGTATGATAAGACCGACTCTCAGACGGAGCATCTCCAAGAACAGCTGCGGCTCAGTTCGTATGAACATGGCGAGATACACGAGCAATTCTTGAGTCAACATCGCCGTACTCTCGTCGTCGCCGTACGCCTAGTTATTAAATTACAATAAATAGATGTATAGAAATACTATTTGAGGGCATCGTGATTGAGCGGGACTGAACTATTGTAAACGCGACAGTTATGGATTCGATTACCGCTCAGAGAAATTCTTTTATTTCCCGATCTGGTAACAAACATGTTGTTACAAGACATTCTGGAAATGGAAACTCTAATCATATTAATAACACAGTTATTGTTAATAACATGATTAGTTTTTTTTTAATTTTAAAGCTGTTTATAAACCAAAAAAGACTAACGTAGAAATAATTAAATGTAAGCTTACATGTAATTTTTTTATTGCACAAAATTGTAAGCAAAGTCTTTTTTTATATGAAATACACACAGGGCTACTTTACTACTAGATTATACCACATGTAATACAACAAATCTAAATGTAAATATGTGATATGTGTATTTATTGAAGTGCATATTGAATTCTATTTTATGTACCTTTTCATCATTGCCATGTTTTTCACGACGGAAGGACTGCATGAAACACAAATAAGAGTACAATACAGTAGGAGTACTATAATCTTAGTGTAAAATAAATTCGCTTATACAACACCCGTTATATGTAAATTCGCCCTTAATACTACTGTTTTATTTAATATTATTAATATATAGTATAAAATTTTATTTAAATTATGATTCAAGATTTAAAAAAATGTATATAATCTTAGTCAGTCACCCCCGCCCGTATCAAGGTCGTTCACTTTTTTGGACGTACAAAAACATTTTTTTTTAATTTAATTAAAAAAGCACCGACATACACGACATATTGTACGTAATTTAATTTTGTTTTTTTTTCAGTTGGCAACCCTGTACAAAAAAAAGTCTACCTAAGTACTTACAACATGTATAAGTTGTCTCAATTCGTTCTCCGGTAGCGGCGCAGTTATTGTATGCTCGTTATTTGGGGGCATACCCACAGTTATTTGCTTCTGTCTTACGAGCAGGTCGGTCACTGCTTTAGCGAGATCTTCCACTCTCTTCCCCAGCATCCCGGCTGTGTGCCTCACTAGACCCCACAGCTTTTGGGTGCATGCCTTCTCGTACAATGCCTTGAGTAAGTCCTTCACGGTCACTGGCTTACCGTTTTCTAACATACCTGTTATTTGATATTTCATTTAATGTTTATATAAAATTAATTAAAATTTCTTACTGAAAATATTTTATATATAAAATATATAATAGTTATAAAAACTTTAAGAAATGTTATATGAGAACAATTATATATTTGATTAAATAAAATTAAAAACTTTAGACAATCTTTTTACATGAAAGTATGGACCTTTTAAAACTACAATTTACAATTTATTAGTAATAGAGAATAATAAATTATAGAGAAGTTAATTATGTTAAAGAATTCGGATTTTTCGGAAATACGTTGACTTTACATTATATAATAAATTATTTATTACTGTTATTTCAAGATGAAAATAAAACACGAAGAAATTTTTTAAAGAATCCTCACAAATTAAATAAAAAATTATAATTCTCACCAGTATTAAACTCTAGGCCGTGTGTGTCCACCAAATACTGCAATATGTCTCCCTGTTCGTCGAGGCTCTCAGTTTCTCGGAGCATCGCTATTAATTCATCTGTTTCTTGTTCCGCATAAACTACATTTTGAGATTCTGAAGTAGTTCTGTTACGTAATAGTACATTTTTTACTATTGCTGGAAGAGAAATAATTTATAATAATATCTATTTTTAGTGGGTGAAATATTAAATAACTAAGTCTTTCGCACTTCGTGGCAGCCGCACCGGGTCTACTATGAACACGACAGTTATGGTGGGGTCGATTCGCAATGAGAGATGTCTCGAAAATTGAACGGACTAAACACTACAATCCCTCTAAGTATCCTGATGAGGGATATGGAGAAAAACTTACAGACAAAAGTTGAAGTTATAGAAAAAATACGTCAACAACTAGAAAATATTCTTAAAACAATATTTTATGAATAAATACATTATTAGACTCACTTTCTTCTTTTGGTGGTGGTGTTTCCTCTTTGCTTATTTCAATAGACGGCGTTACCACTCCCAAATTGGTGGTGGATGTCCCTCTAAGAAAATAAAAAATTAAGATGTTATATTACAAATAAATAATATAATAACACATTTAGGGGTTTTGATATGATTACTTCAGATTTTTTCTTTGTTACTACGAAAACAGCAATTAATCATCAATTTCATTCTTTTTAATTTAAAATTTATGTTCTCCAAAAAAAACAGGAACCTGTTTTGTTATTGACCATGTGCCATTTTTTACAAAATCGCGTAAAGGTGTCGGGGCGATATTAATATTAAATATCCTGATTATTCTCTTGAAATATGCATAATTAGACTATACTTCAAATTAATGAAAAAAAAATTACAACTTATATCACAGAAAAAATATTACAAACTTATGTTTGTGTATTTAAACAGACAAAATGATTCTGTAAGGGTTCCGCTTCTTATTTTAAACACGAAATTCTAAAAAATATCATAAAAATACAGAAGTTACTTACTTTGTAAAAGCTCGTTTTTTGGCTTCCTCAGGCGAGGGGCTTCTTCCAAACGTCGGGTCTACTTCTAGCCACGAGGGCTTACGTTCAAGTACATGAGGGCCCGCGTACTCGCCCTCCATACCTAGTGTTTCAGCTGTAGTTGATAAATAAAAGAAAAATAAAAATAAGCATATGTATATTATGTATATATATTTAATATAAATTCTTTTAAATGTAACTTTTGTGTGCGTTTGCTTAATTATCTCTAAGCTTTCTTAGTATTGGTATTACACGCTTATTTGGGACTATTTTACTAGCAACTGTAAAAAAACAAGCGAAATTAACTTCAAGTGCTTATAGTGGTTTAGATAACTTTTAGTGAGATTATATAGATAGATTTCTCTTATTTTTGAACCACTAATTATATTTTTAATTTAGGTTAAATTTCTGTTAAATAAATTTAATTTAAATCCAGTTTTGAACATAGTAAAACAGTTCCGATGCAAACATGTAAACATTACAAAATAGATTTGCTTTAATATACTGTATATTTATATATACTCTATACTAATTATAGTTTTTTCTTCTCAGTTCCACGTCGTGCCCTACATAGAGTAAAATAGGCTGAGAGAATCTAATGTTAAGACACTACTTCCCTCACGCATCGTCCGATATAAATACGAGTGAAATGGTGAAACCCAACACCGCGCTGTGTGTTATTACCAAACTGAAGATATAAAAATAATTCATTCCCCTAATTGGGAATCGAACCCACAACCAGCGCTTTTACAATCTACGGGCTCATCGACAATTATAATAGTAGCAATATGATATTAAAGTAAAATATAGCTCACAATCTACATTAATAGATCTCGTCTTCTTGATAGCACCTCGTACGGACATCTTGCGACGTAACACTTTCGAGTGTTTGAAACCGGACGGCCGTGATAGAAAACTGAATTTATTACTGAAGGATTTCAGCAAGTGTTCTTCTAAATAGCTTTGCACCTGGGGGTTTAGTTCTGTAAACGATAGTATTGTTATTTTTTCATTGATTTCGTTTACCTTTACGCTGTATCCCGCATATAGCAGGATTGGCAGAATTGAAATGTTAAAACATATCGTTTGTGGCAAACGAAATGTCTTTTCACTTAATTTTCAAGATATTATAAAAATTACGTTCCCACGCGGTAAAATGTATTATTTTTAATTTCTTTCCTACGATTTTTTATGGTAATACGATTTCAAATAAATATTACAAAGAATAATACTAACTATCAGGGTAGCCATCTTCTTGGCTACCTAAGAAGCTCAAGTTAGTTATAGCAGATGTGCTCAAAAAATCTCCGAGGTTGCCCAAAGTAACCCTTGTTCCGTTAATGTAACCGGATTTCAATTTCTTCATCGTGGTTACCATCGCCATAGGAATTTTACCTTGATCTAAAATTATATAATGTCTAAAAATTAAATATTTCTAAAAAAAAATATTGAACAAAGCAACGTATTATAAAATTTATAGATTATATCTTATTTTTCAATTTTTAATACAGATACATTTTACATACACATATACAATAAAAAAAGAAAAAATAATAAAAAATAAAAAAAGATACAAAAACGCACACTAAAACGGACATTATCCAAGTGAGGCCCACACAGAGTATATACATATTTTTTGTATACATTGATATATAAAATAAAAATATAAGAAACTTTACAATGATAATAATTTTAAATTTATAAACTGAAATTTTCAATTCAATTAATTAATTGTAAACACAAGACACAATTTTATAAATTAAATAAAGTCATGTGTCATAATATTAATAGCTTTGGATTGGACAACATATTTAGAAAATTAATAGGCTTTACGTCATTAACATTTATTATGTGGTCTTTAGTTAACTCTTTCTAAGACCTAAAATGTTTTTTCTAAAATAAAGTACCTACAATAAGACGAGTTTATAGATGGCCCCATCTAAAACCACAATAAGGGGTAAGGGGTAAGGCTCGAAGTACGACCATTGTCATATCAGTGTGAGACTGATATTTAACTATTTCTAGAAGTAAAATATATAACGTCGTTACAGTAGATAAAGGATTCCACAAAATGTGAACGTGACCGCATGATCCCTTTCCAATTAAGAGCACTGTACAAGAACAAATTATCAAAAGTATGCCTTAGAATAAATAATGTAACAAATGAATTTACCCATTAAATATTGTGTAGCTAATAAAGTGATGGTGGGTCTCCCTAGCATTTGTTTCCAGCTCATGCCAAGGAAGGCGACGTTCGCTGTGAAAGTGCTCGCGAGCAACGCCGGGTCCCGGGTCATGTAGTACTCTTCGTAGTCAAAGTTCTATACAGCCATGCGGGAAAATTATGATGGTATGAGGCAGTGATGTAAGTCGTTATGTTAGATACATAATTCAGAGGGCAATTCAAGTTGCCAAAATGAATGTGACAGGTAAGGTATATGTTGGTTAAATAAAATATTGTTACGTGGGAATTTTTATAAAAAAAAATAAACATTCCAAAACCCATTTTCAATTGTCAACTAACAGTCTCATTCTTTGTCCATTGACATAATTAGGGAAATGCCGTAACTAAAAAAAATAATTAAATAATCCTTATTAAAACAAATATACTTTTATAGGATACAATTACTTTTAGCATATCACCTAATAAATCAAAATTTTTAAAGTGATGTTATTTTGAATAATTCTACTTAAAATTTTTTAACTTTACGCTTTAGGCAGAGGGGATCTAATGTTAAGACATTCAGTTGCCGCTTTTCGCCGAATTCTGAAGGCATTGCGTGTTGAGTGGCGGAAGTCACCAGAGAAAAAAAAACATAAATTTAAATAAATATTTCATTTTCCCGAGTGGGGATCGAGCCCACAACCAGTCAGTTTACGGGCACGCTTTGTGCCCCTGCGCCACGACTGGTCTCAACTAATAAAAGTACATATGTATATAGAAATAAAAAAAAAAAAGTAATCAGTGCATTTATAGTCTAATAGATTAACTAATTTTATATAATATATACGATATAATAGATATGTATAAATCGTATTTATATAACTGCTCTACATTGTGCGATATGAAATACTTAAATATATAAGCATTATTTATCTTTTATAAGTGTTAGGATGAATAAAGGGATAGCAAAAAATATCTTATTATATATATATATATATATATACATACATATATATACATTTTAGTTGAACACACAGGAAGTTCAGCAAGCCAAAAATAAAACAACTAGCATGTGAATAATACCTAAATTCATTTCATTCAAAGTCAAAACAATAAGAGGTCGCCCAAGTAGATTTTGCCATGAGGATTTCAAGAAAGCAATTTCAGCTTTCAATATATCAACCATCAGTTCATAGTCGGAAGCAATGTAGAAACGTTTCATATCAGAAAACTATAGAAAGCAAAAAAATGTAATATATATTAATATTTAAGAAAAATAAAAAAATAATATTTATAGAAATCTGGCGACCCAAACCCTGATCCTCGTCTTGTCGTAAAATTTATTGTTATATTTTAGCCAAACTATTCAAAACCTTTAAATAAACTGTAGCCTGTGTGTTATTCAAATGTATAAGCTATATTACTCTAAAGTTTCATCTAAATCCGTTTAGCAGTTTCTGCGCACATTCGCGCCTGTTGGAAACAAGCCAAGAGACATCTCTTTGAGTTTAAATACTTCAATTTTTTTATCGTTTTTTATATAAAAAATAAAAAATCTATTTACTGTGGAATGAAACTATTAAAATAAAAAAAATAAAATATACATTAAATATGTAATTAGAATTATTTGTAGTGGTATGTAATTTATTGTTAATTAAAAATGTTTTGTTATGTTTGTGATGAAGGTGCAAGAGAGATGAAATAGATATTAAGCAATATATATTTTTATCCTAATGCATAAACACAATACAATACAAATTCAGCTCCTCGCTTACTTTGCACATAGGAGTCCTAATGTAATGTTATGACACCTCTTCACAAACTAATAAATTTTCGAGACATTGCCTATTGAGTGGCAGAACACATTGTGCTGTCTTGAAAAAAAATTGCTATTTCCACCCAAAATTGACCTTAAAGTGTAGAATGTAGTGTCTTTATACTAGGTGTCCTCTGCTTATCCTTATACATGCAGATACAGTGTTAAAAAAAAATACCAGGAATATATACTTAATTTTTTATCCAAATGTAAAAAAACATTATTATATTATAAATCAATTTTAGGTAATTTCGAATGCTACTTACTTGAGGTGTGAAAGCAAATATGCGCTCATTTAATGAGTACAATTTGCTAGTACTAAGAATGCCAACATCTCGAGACTTCCTTCCAGACAATCCTAATTTTTTATTGCGCCCTGTAATAAATAATGTTTGTATTTTAAGCACTTTGACACATTATTAATGAGTGTATTTTTTCAGTTCACATTGTATTCCATATATAACAAGATAGGCTGATGGAACCTAGTGTAAAAACACAATGTTCACCACTTTCCCCCCAATTTTTGAGACATTGCTTGGAGATTACCAAATTCAATATCGCGCTACTTACTAGTTCTGAGAAAGAACATAATTCATAACTTAAGCAGGAAATGAACCAATAAACATTATGTTTATAGTGAGATGTTGTCTCATTTAACCATAACTGTTCAAGATATGTTAAAATAATCTTTGATGCTAAACTAAATGAAAGTTGTATGTTACATAATAAAGAACAAGTATTGTAGATAAATTTAGATACTTCCATTACAAATAATATTACCTAAGTAAGTATATAGGTGACTAAGGACTCGCGCGGGCTGTACTTCAATTGGAGCCACTTCACTTATAGTTTGGACATGAAGGTCATATTCCAAAAGCTTATCTCTGATCTCATTATCTTCAGCTAGTATTACAATTTGGACCACCACATCTGGTTTCTTTTCAGAGCAAAGTCTTCGATTCAAGGGGTCTAATTCACCAACAGCCAGAAATCCCTAATATATTTTTGAAATTAATCATTACATTTTTTATGTGACTTAATCTATTGATAGCTCATTAAAATTTTTTTGCTGTATGCTGCAGCATATAACAGGGTAGATAGAAAAAGCCTAGTGTTAATAAAACTACATTCCTCATGCTTGGTCTAATGTTAAGGGAATGTATGTATATACATGGATAAGTGGAACACAAAGCCAGATTTTGTCTTAACAGGATGAGAAGATAAAAATAATTAATTCTCATGAGTGGAACTTGAATCCAAAACCATCAGATTTACAATCAGATTAATTAATCAATTATTTATTTTACCTCTTGTAATAATTTCCCTAATATGTACAAAGACTGTGCCCATATGAAAGGACATCTTCCTAAAGGTATTCTTTCTTGGCTGCCTGGTTCTGTTTGCTCTTGATTTGCTTTTTCTGCAGAAACTGCATATAGTTCTGGCACTAATTTAATACTATCATCTTTCCTAATCATTATTTTTTCAAGTCTCTGCATATAATCAGAAACATTATTTTTATCTCCTTGAAAACAATAGTCTAGTATAAGGTAGCAGAAAAATAATGGCCATTCACATTCAATGTTTTCAAACATTCTTAATTCCCAGGGTTCATAATAAAGTCTATTGGGATCTTCTCTTGGTGTTTTATGGCCATCTCTCAAAAATCTTTTGCAACCATATTTTCCTTGTAGTTTTGTGACTATAGTATCCCTTGTTTTTGCAATTAAATTTGGGTCATCAACAGCAAATGCTGGATAACTTATTATAGAAAGAAGACCTGAGTCTAGTTCTTTACTATTTGACTCTCTTGGCAACATTGATTGTAAAACAGCTTGACATTTTTGAGCTTCATCAGCTAGTACATGGATAACACTTGAAGGACCCCCACGAGCACCAAAAAGGTCTAGTTCATTCATAGCTTCAAGGGCAGCTTTAGCCATACCAATAGAACTAGCATTAAGTTCAGGTAGACCATGATTTGTCTTGTCACCTCTTTCCCATATACCATAATCTGGAGTGCAGTAGGCTGATTCAATATAAAAAACTAAGTTTTGAATAAAGGCAACTTCATCTAACGAAAATACTATTTGTAAACCTGATGCAGTCATTTGTGCTAAGATAAGAAGGTAAAGTGAAATAGCATCAATTTGTAGATGACCCCATTCATGATCTTTAACAACTGAACGACCAGTTATAGATGAATATTTAGCATGAAGAGAATCATGAGGGTGTTGGGTACTTTTAAACTTTTCTACTTTGTCTTTTTGTTGCATCATAGCCATGAGGAGACCTGTGAATGCAGATTTTAGGTTTATTAAGATAAAATATGATATACAATTAATCATAAGTAAGAAGAAAAATAATGTACATACCTCGCATTAATTTAACACAACTTTGTTCTAATTCATATGTTTTTGCACGATCTTCATCCTGGTCCGCAATTTTTTTAAAAGCCATGGACAGTCCCCAGACTGCCAAAATGCAGTAAAGATTATCCCTAATCCAAGCATGATCATTAGTAGGGCTAGCTGGAAACAAACCCGTCACCGGTTGCTGATGATCTAAAATTAACTTATGCACAACTCTTTGATAGTAGTCCAAGCGAACCCCTGAGTTACTTCGTGTTCTCATTTTTAATTACACGCACTATTTTTTTCTATCTGGAGATAAATATAAAATAAAAAATCATTTTCAACCAAGAGGTGTATATTTATAATAATTATTTTGTAAAATTAGAAACATGTCATTTGAAAGTCGTAAATGTCATTTTATGATTTCAAATGTGTCAAATTGTTATGGTACATTTACAGAGTACACAAACTCCAATTCTTCACAAACGTTTGTGCTAAGATAAAAATCAAAATAATGTAGATTTCTAGAAATTTGGTTGCTGTCACGGCAATATCTGGGGGAGACAGGGTTATTCATATAATATTGTCGTCTGCGAGCGCGCGGCAATAGCTGAAAATAAGATTTCAAAGGATGTGGACGCTTATATTTTTTATTCAAGACGACGAAAAGAGAGAAAACACAATATTTAATAGAGCTTATTAAAACACGAGAAACTTATTCAGAGCTCTAGAATATATCAATTGAAGCATATCGCGATAAAGTTAAGTAAAATAGCTCTGCCGCTAAAAGATAACGCCACGACTGAGGCCAGTCGTGGCGCAGCGGCACAAAGTGTGACTGTAAACCGACTGGTTGTGGGTTCGATCCCCACTCGAGGAGATGAAATATTTACTTAAATTTATATTTCCATTTCTTCGCTCTGGTGTCGAGGCTAAGCGCGGCGTTGAGTTCTGCCACTCAACACGCAATGCCTCCAGAATTCGGCAGAAAGTGGGGAACGGAATGTCTAAAAACTCTAGGTTCCCTCTGCCTACCCTGCTGTGTGCGGGATACAGCGTGAAGCTGATTTATTTTTTTATTTTATATACAGATAAAATCTTTTGAAAGCGGCTATCTTTCATCCTCATATATTTTTCTTAAATCTTCTTCTGTTCGTAAAATTAGCCTAACGCTGTACGCCACACACGTACACAGCTGAGACAAGGGGAACCCATTTTTCACCGAATTCTGGCATTGTGCGTTGAGTGGTGGAATTCGATGCTACGATGTATGTGTAGCCTAAACCTTAGCGCACACGACAATGATATTTTCGATAAGTACATATTATCAATAGTATTGTGTGTGTGCGACCGGTTAGTCAATGTTATTGTAAATTTCCAGAAATTCTGTTTTTGCCACAGCAATATTAGGCGAAGGCAGGGTTATTTTCAATAATATAGCCGTGTGCAGACGCGCGCCAATATTTTAGTTGAAAAAAAGACTTCAGAGGCGAACGCTTCTGCTTTTTATTCAAGGCGAAGAAAACAGTGCAAATAGCGAAAATAATGTTAATATTACTTCTCCCACGGAAAATCAATATTTAATAGAGCTTATTAAAACATGACAAAGTTATTCAGAGCTATGGAATACATTTATTGAACCATATCATGATGAAGTTAAAAATATTGTACGCTAAAAAAGCTACTCGATATTTACAAAAAAAATCTAACCTAATAGAGAAAAAAAAATTTACCGGTGTCTCCCATCCTCATGTAATTTTTAAAAACCATTCTCTGTTAGTAAAATTAGCTCGACGCCACAACGAAGAATTATAATATAAATTTAAATAAATATTTAATTTTTTCTAGAGGGGATCGAATTCATAACCAGTCGCGTTTAGAATCACACTTTGTGCCCCTGGGCCACGAATGGTCTCTATTTTAGTTCATTAAAATTGTTAACGAAACGAAATTCTTAAACTCAGTTTTTTTCATCTAGTCTTTGATCAATCTGTATTATACGGCCTTTGTTGTGGTTAAGCTAAATTAAATAACTAAAGCACCGGATTATTTCATACTAACTATTTTTGAAATAACACTTACGCATACGAAGAAAGCTACTAAGCGACTGTCAGATTTTACTACGAAATATTGTCAATAATATTGCGTAGTGTGCGTGGCCATATATTAAACAATATTATTGGCAATGTAGTATTGACAATAATATTATGTGTATGTGACTAGCCTAACACGAATATTGCCACTATATTTCAAGTCTTTGAAATATATATATATATACTGTGTTGTCTATTTAATGACTGAGTCTTGACGTTTTAATTTTAGGTACAATTTTTACGAGTTCTATTTTCTTTTATTTTTCCAATTAGTTTTTTTAATTTTTTTGTATTACAAACATTTATAGTAAGTGTAAATGCTATACGAAAGATGTTCAAATACTTAATAATTTACAACATTCTGTTCTTTCCTTTTATTCGAGGAAATTCAGTTCCTATAACTGTCACCCCAGAGCAAAAAACAATTAAACATGATTTATCCCAAGAAAAAATTAAACAAGTGTCGCAAAATATAATAACCGAAGGTGGCGCAGTAATACCCAGTAGTCCTATTATTCAATTAAAAGATCACCCTACTTTGCTTTTAAATTCTGAAGATGAATTAGGTCACTATAAAAATAAATCTGTTGTTGGCCGGAAAGGTGTAAATTATACTCATATAGATGATATACTAAATCTTGATAATACAAGCCTAAACATACCTACTTTAGTTTCTAACAAAACAGATAAGTTACCTGCTACAGTACAACCGAGCAAGCCTTTAAGTGACACAACTCATAACATTGCTAATATTACTCTAAAAGCGAACGCTACTAAAAATCATAAACCATTGATATTGTCACATGAAGCATTAGAAAAAATGGATGATATAAACAACTTGGATGTTAGTGAAGGTAATATACCAAATATTAAAATTCACTCAACAAAGAATGGTAGCCACCCAGCAATGATAATGCCTATAGTGATTACTATATTAGTAGTTCCAATGTTTGCTGTTGTGGGCTATATGGCTCTCAAAAGAGGTCAAGAGGCTTGGAAAAATAGACATTACAAAAGAATGGATTTTCTTTTAGATGGAATGTACAATGAATAATAAAAGTTCACACTTATATTATTTATTTGAGGCAGAAAAAAAAATAGTAATATTATAGTTACTATATTCATCTCATAAATAATATAGGGATATTGAAAGTTACTGTTAATATCCTTAACTTGAGGTGGTTGTGATGTGATAAATTGTGCATTAAAATTCAATATAGAATATAGAATTATAAGCTGGATAGTTTGCAGATGTAATCTAACTTAAATTTATTAATATATTAATATAATTTGTCCAACATTATAGAGGCACCATGGATATTATTATTTATTACAGTAGGTTGGCTTTTCAATCAAATCTTAATAATGGATCCTTTTAAAAGGAAGACTTACTAGTATTGACAATATATTTACAAAGCAATACATGATTATGGTGCTTTTTATGTGCCTTGTTGATATTATTTACTAATCATATTTTTATGCATTTTGTATTTTTGATATTGTACTTTTTACATTAGCTTATAGTCTTCCGAAAATTGCAATCATTGTGATATATTCAGAATTTAATAAAAAATGTTATTAGTATAAGAACAATTATTTTTAATAAATCATACTATAAATTGTTATTTGTTGTTTAATTTAATTTTAATACAACTTTATTTACTTGTGAATAGATACTGTTATACATTATATAAATAATATAAATTTTATGTAAACAAAAACAATAAATAACATTGTTCTATTTAAAATATTTTGTACATGCCAGTTGTGGTGCACAGACACAGTGTGATTGCAAATTGACTGGTAGTGGGTTTGATTCCCACTCGAGAAAATGAAGCATGAAACCTCTAAAATTTGGCAAAAAGTGAGGAACAAAGTGTCTTAACACTAGGTTCCCTCTGTCTACCCAAAAGCTGAATCTGAGGCTGACAATTTTCCATCTATTTTGATTTGCAGAATTTTTTCTTTACTTTTTAATAATGTGGAGACGGTACAGTGAGAGAACCCAAAATATTTGTTGCTTCTGTTGTCTTGTCTCTAGCTTCTAATGCGAGTATTAATGAAGCTTTTACACTTGCAATGCCTACTGTTTGAAAGTTTGTAAGCTACTGATAACGTGACTGAAAAAAAATATTTATAAAAACAAAAACTCCAACTGCAGAAAACTAAAAAAAAAATAAACAAGCCCAACAGTTTATTAGGATTAACAGTTGGGACCTCTTTAAATTATGCTGGGTTCCTGGTAAAGATTTTTTTTGATTGATGAATTACTTATAGGTCCCGACTGTTAATTCTAATAAACTATTGGGCTTGTTTTTTTTGCAGTCGGGGTTTTTGTATTTACAAATATTTTTTTATTTCTCACTTTTTTGTTAGGATTCATTATGGTAATGATTAGTCATGATATACCTTTTTGAAATCCTCGTATTGAGCTCTTGAATTTGATACCCATATTGTGGTATTTGAAACTAAACATTTTCTTTTCACTAAGTCCAATGGCGTACCAAGCCGCAATAAATGGTTTTTTTTGACGTCACCTATCTAAGAACACTTAGGCGGCTAATACAAATCTAAGATACCTCAAATAAGTAAATCCGTTCAGCAGATAATAAAGGATATTATATAATAATAAATAATAAATTTTCTATCTTTAGTTTTTCCCGACTGCTAAGGAAGTTATAGAAAATTTATTACTTCTCAAAAGCCATTCGCACAAATCTACGCGCACGTAATTCCAATTTCTAAGCAAAAAAATAAATGTATTGGAATTTTCGGTAAGTACTTATTAACTACCTTTTTTTTAAATTATTAATTAAGCAATTAACAGGCCAATTAATAAAGCAAAAAAAAAGGAGGACAAAAGAAAGGACACGATTAATTTACGATTCTCATTATAAATTTTGAAAGTATTGTTTATTATTTAACAACGATGTATTGTTGTTAAGGTTAGTTAATAGTAGTAGACTAAGTATTACAACAAAAACGAAACTAGCCCAAGTAGAGTAATTTCGACATTTTAGAGCATAATATGCTGTAAATAAAAACTATAAAATATTATTTTTAAATCGAGTAACGAGTACTATATAATAGTAGTTACATAGTTCTATAATTTAAAATTTATTAAAGTAAAATAATGAAATATATTTGGTTGGTTTGGTTCTTTAATTATGGCGTTCCGAGCGTGCCAGTTGAGCACATATCACTTCGCCAACGTCACGTTGTATGGAGATAAAATATATTTGCCTTAATAACAATTTAAGTAAATATTTTTTTTTTACCTCTACCCACTTGTTCAAATTGATTTAATATCAAAGTATTTTATTCAATAAAAATAAAAAATAAATTAAAAACAAAAGCTTTACGGTGTATCCCGCACACAGCAGGGTAGGCAGAGGAATCCTAGTGTCAAGAAAAGAAAAGTAAGACACTCCGTTCCCGACTTTCAAAACGCAATGCCAAAAATTCAGCATTGTGCTTTTGCCTTGGTACCATATCGAAGAAAAGAAAATATTATTAAATAATAATTCATTCCTCCGAATGGGAATCGAATCCACAACCACCGCATTACAGACACGCTTTTGACCCTGTGCCATGACGGCCTCATAGTATAATATTTTTTAAGTGCAAGACAATTTTGTAGGTATGTCTGGCTCATAAGTATACCTCAGGGACTGGACTTACTAGAGGTCCAGTCCGTGAGATTTATATTTGTGTGAGTGTTCATATATAATGTACTTAGGTGTTGCTCGATCTAAACCGGCTTATACTGCTTTTTGACAAAGGTGTGCACCTTGTGTACAGATAACAATGTCATATGAATACATTTTGTGTCCAATGAATTGAAGTGAGAGATAAAATTGACACTATTACTGTACATAAATGTAAAAATGTGTATGACACAACGCTGTTCTTCGTGTATATAACAAACTTCCTCAGTGTATTCTAAGTTTGCCCCTGTGGTAGTGGTCATTTAAAGTAGCTTTCAAAAAAATACTAACAAGTAACACTGTTCAAGAATATTTAGAGGATAAACATGTATGGAAGTAATGTCTATTGAATGTGATGCAAAATAGCTGCCAGTTAATGTAATAAACTTATAATTAATACCATTGACTTTGAAAAGAGGAACTGTTGAGTTTCTTGCCGGCTCTTCTCAGCAGAACTGCCTTCCGAACCGGTGGTAGCTTCTTTTTGTTATATGTTCATTCGACGATTCATAAGTGCTTTTAAGTTTATTTGAATTAAGAGCAATTTGAATTTTTAAGGAAAAGATTAATTATTCACTCAAACGACAAATCGACGAGAGTAAAAATTGTGAGGATGTAGATATGTTAGGTATAGAACATATTACGATATATTTCGTTCATGTTGGAATGTTTTATTTTATTTTTAATAATAAATCTTAATTTTTAAAGTTTTTCTGGGTCTACTTTAATAATTACTTGCACAAAGGCGAATAGTATTGTAACCAAAGAAAGAGTGTACCAAATAAAAATACGGTACCTTACGTCTAAAACAATAATGATTTTGAATTTTTACAGTTATTGATATGAAAATTTATAATTTAAATATATTATTTTAAAATGTATCATCACTATTGTAGGAACAACAAATCAGTATGTTGCTATTATTATATAAGAACTTTTTACAACAGATAATGGAAAATGTATTCAAATCCAAAATATTGTATTGTGGGATTTTTCGAGTTTTTCCCGGTATTGCGTGTTGATCTGCGGAACTCAACGCCGGGTTATTGCCCATTGGTGTGAACGCGAAAAAATAAAAATATTAATAAATAATCTTGACCGAACCCACAATAGTCGCGTTACAGTCACGCCCTTGCGCCAGGACGGCCTCAAAGTCAAAATGTTACATTTTTACTTTATTGCCATATGACAATTTTTGTTTTCCTTAAAGTCTTCATTTTGTATAGTAATTATAATTTGTATACTATACGTACTATATTATACAAAATTTGATTGAAATACATGGTTGATTCCAATATTTTAAACGGAATAATAGTTTCTTTTTCATAAATTTTATAACAAATTAACACTTTTTTTAAGTTAATGAAAAATATTATATTTTGTAGAGTTTTAAATTTTTATTTAGTTTGCGCAAGCACAAACAAAATTATTTTTACCAAATAAAAAATATAAAATAAATATAGTGATTGCAACTGTAAGGAAATTTTGTAACATGTAATGGGCAATCTAATGTGCCTGCACTTTGCTTTTCTGTCATATCAAAGTAGTTGATAAAGTAGGCAAAGGTTTACAAACGATAAACAGCTTCGTAGTTAAATTTGCAATGAAATCACAGAAATTATAATGTTTTTTTTTTATTTTACTGTGTATCAATCGTGTACTATTATAAACTAACCAGTGCTAGTGGTCAAAGTTAAGAAAATATAACCTTGGTCTGAAAATGGTAAGTGTGTAATTATAAAACAGACCTTTTATACAATTTTATTCACCAGACAATTATTGCATATAATTGAAATTCATAAAAATAGAGTAGTAAATTATAATGTTACTTAGCATATTTGTTTAATATGTGACAAAAATAAAAATATTATTTAGATTTTATTTATTTATTATATTTTTATTTGTTCAACTTTTTAAATATTTCTTTGAGTACAAGTTAAAGAACAGAAACAAATTACAAAATAAATGTGTAATTATTGTATTACTTAAAATAAAAATATGTAATGATTATAGCAATAATCATGTTTTAATTAAGGAAAAAGTAATTTTATATTTACAAAGTATCAGTTAAAATTCTTTTTTATTTTTTCACATATGTTTATTTATATTTTAGATTGTCATGGTATATTTTTTGCACAACAAATATTTAAATGACCTATATTCAAAATACTTCATATACATACATCTTGTTTTTTTGTTTCTTATTATATAGGATCCAATAACAAGTATTTTCACTCTCAATATGAATGATTTTCATTTCCTCTCAGATCATCATATAATAAAAAAGAAGACATGGTAATGAAGTCTTGAATGTATTAAAAATTAGGCAGAAAGTAGGATAATAAATGTCCTTTCACTAGGTTTCCTCTGTCTACCCTGCCATATGCAGGAGACGAGATCATACAAGTTATTAAAAATTGTGCATATAGTGAATAAAATGTTCAAATGAAGATAGGTTTTTTCTGCTATGGTTTACCTGTTACCTATAAACAGTTATTTATAGGTATATCCAGGTAAGAAGATTTTTTATTTAAATGCACCATTCATTCTTTTTGTAGAATAAACACAAAGTAAGGTAATTTAGTGTCTGTTGAAGCAAAAATGGAATGTAATATCATCCAGCAAATAAAAAAACAATGAGTGCTCAAGGTGGATGTGTTGCTTGTAATGATGAGTCTGAACAGTTTGACGTTAAACATGATGCTGATTGCTCTGAAGGAGAAGATGCCCAAATTCGTTTGGCGCCACATGTACAGGCATACTTGGCACATAATAACAAAACAACTAATTGTTGTGGCTTCGCAATACCAATTGCATTTGAAAGAGCTGCTCCTGGTACCTGGTGGAACCCACGATTTGATTCTAAAATTTTGGAAGGACAATATAGAAGTAGCTCTTTTAGACAGATAAGATTAAGATTCAGGTTAGAACAAACAAATACATTTATGGCAGTAAAAATAAAATAAAATCCACTCTGTACTATATTGCAGTTATTATAAATAAATAAGGTGTATTGTTAGCAATCATAGCATATTAAAATATAGACAATAAGAAACAGAATGCAAAAATGTATGACATAATCATGCTGGGCTTCTTAATTAATACTTAGTAATGCTACTAAATTACCCGTTTTTATGTAATAACTCAAAGTGGGCCTTATTTTATTTGAGTGTAGTTGTATATTTTATATTTGGCTTGCTACCATTTAATTTGTTTAAATAGCTATAATATACACATTTTTTTTTATTTTTCTTAATGTATTAAGTGTTGTTATTTTCTTTTCAGATTTGCACTTTTGTACATTTTGATATTTTCTATATCGTGGTTTATCTACTTTGTGGTTCTTGGCTTGAATGGTGTGACTGTAAAATGGCAGTTTCTGTGTTCTATATTTGCCGGTGTCCTCCTTATAACAAGTGTGATGCTATTTGTTACCTTTACAAATGTTTACAAAGTATACACCTCCAAGCTATCTTTAATTATGGCACTTGCTCTGTGTACCCTAAGCCTTTCTCTAGTAACATTGACCACACAGCTTGAGGATGATTTTTCTCAAGCAGCTGATATCAGTCAATCAGGACATTTTACTATGTGTATTGAAATTCTATTGATTATTTATACTCTGACGCCACTACCCTTGTTTGTATGTGTTGTCATTGGAATCTTGTATTCAATGGTGTTTGAAGTGTTGAACATCATTTTGCACTTATCTGAACAAGATTGGCAATTCCCAGGAATGTTTGTGAGAATTTTGCTCCAATTATGCGTGCACATTATTGGTGTACATATTTATTTAATGACATTTGTTAGAATGCGGGGCACGTTTATGAAAGTAGGTCAGAGCCTGCTAGTGAGGAGGCAGCTGGAAATGGAAAAGCAATTAAAGGAAAAAATGATCCATTCTGTGATGCCACCGAAGCTCGCCAGTTGGTTAATGGAAGAACAAATTTTAGAAACGGAGACCAGTTTTAAAACTCACGATCCTTTAAATCCGCGTACTTCAAACCCTGGGGCGTCGGACATAAAATCATTATTTAGACCTTTTAATATGAGCTCGATGGACAATGTTAGCATTCTTTTTGCTGATATCGTCGGTTTTACGCGAATGTCTAGTAACAAAGGTGCTGAGGAATTAGTAAATATATTGAATGATTTGTTTGAAAAATTTGATGAATTGTGTTTGGTGCATGGTTGCGAGAAAATATCAACTTTAGGAGATTGCTACTATTGTGTGTCCGGTTGTCCAGAACCCAGACCCGACCATGCAACGTGCTGCGTGGAAATGGGCCTCGGTAAGCACTTATGGAAATATATTTGTATATACTGTATATTATTTGTTTTTATATTTTTTTTATTTTATCATCATTGTAAGCTTAGCTATCAAATGCTAAACGTGACCTCTTCATAAGATGTAAATATATAAAACTAAAAAATTACAGCAGTGATCCCTTTTGATTGTTATCACAATTAATAAACTTTATTTTGTGCGATAGTGAATAAGAAGGCTTAATTTAATTTCTAGCGTTTGCTGCTCAAGCTAATAAATCTCTAAAAAGTTTAATTATACCTATAATAAGAAGTAATAATATATATAAACAAACAAACATCTGAATATGAAATTAATTTATATGAAGTAAATATTTTAGGTATGATTGATGCAATACAAGACTTCGATAGGGAACGTAACGAAGGCGTAAACATGAGAGTGGGTGTACATACGGGAACAGTGCTGTGTGGCATTGTCGGTACACGAAGATTCAAATTCGACGTTTGGAGTAACGACGTGACATTTGCCAACAAAATGGAATCCACGGGAAAACCTGGACGCGTTCACATTTCTGAAGAGACTAGTAAATTTCTTGGCGGCTCTTACGTGCTAGAGGAGGGTGATGAAGTTTTCGGTAGGTGAATACTAATTACATTCGCATGCTGGGATTTAGCTACCTTTTACTAATGTGCCCTTAAATGTTTAGGTCATAAAACCTACTTCATTGAAAGTCGACAAATGAGTTCTCCATACGACCACGAGAAATGTGTCACTCCCACCAACCCAGTCAGTCTCCGGCTCATTATATCCCCCGCAGTGTCTCCTCAGTCCGTTTTATCGTTCAATCATTCAACTGCACCGGTCAAACATAGCGAAGCTGATGAAAAACGCAATAAGAAGGATCATAAAAATGCAAACAATTACCTATCCCCGAGCCCTTTTAATTTTCGCAACAAAGCTAGCTCTTTGCCGAGCATATTGGATTCAGATACAGAAATTGACGAAAAGAAAGGTTTCCCAGAAAGGAGTGACAATTCCTCTAAGAGCCCGACGTCAGTAGGTAAGTTTTGTAAACCTAAGTACATGCTATGAGGACGGTCTTGGATTAAGATTACTCTCACTTTTTTTATTATTATTTGATTTACTATATTCGGTTCCTGGCTTTGATAACGAGGCAAAGCGTGGCGTTGAATTTCGCCACTCAGCTCGTAATACCTCCAGAATACTCCGCGATGCACGAGATGCAGCGTGAAGCTAAAAAAATCCAACATATTTATTATTTATATTAATTTTGTTTTAATTTATAATATCGCTGATGATCGTTTAATCGTGTTCATAAATTAATCAATATCAATTAAATAAACTCAATATATATCTAGTAAGGCAAAGAACTACTATGATATTGCATTTAAATATGACCAAATATTTCTTGCTAATTATTTGTATATAAATATTAAAAATATAAATAAACCATTGGTTCTAAATATTTATCGTCAATTCCTGCATATTTGAGGATATAATATATCGCAAGAGCGGATAAAACTACTAGTTTTTGTCGTCATAAATTAATTCATTATATAGACTAAGCTACAGTTTTATTTATTAAACGTCTTAGTTATCAGTACAAGACACTACTCACAGATAAGATATGATGCTCTTAATTACTCGAAGGTGATGCTCCCAAAGCATACGGCACTATAGATGCTTTAAAATAATAAATGTAACGCAATAAGTGCATTTGAAGTTTATTTTTCATAATATTGTTTAGGTCACACCAATACGACCTAGCCTAAATAAGTTAAAATAAAATAAAGAAATCAGCTTCATGCTGTATCCCGCACACAGCAGGGTAGGCAGAGGGAACCTAGTGTTAAGACACTCCGTTCCCCACTTTCTGCCGAATTCTTGAGGCATTGCGTGTTGAGTGGCAGAACTCAAGGCCGCGCTTAGGCCTTGACACCAGAGCGAAGAAATAGAAATATAAATTTAAGTAAATATTTCATCTCCTCGAGTGGGGATCGAACCCACAACCAGTCAGTTTTACAGTCACACTTCGTGCCGCTGACGCTACGACTGGCCTCCTAAATAAGTTGATATGTGAAAAAAAAGTAGTATTAATAAAAAAATCCAAAATTACTCTTGTTATATTAACCATAAATATAATTTATGTCTTACAAAGTGGTGCTCGTGTTTTATATTTGCTTCATAATCTGTGATATGGTAGATAGATATACGTAAATAGGAAATTACCAATTTATGTTTACTATTAAACAACCATCTTAAATGATAGCAATGACCGTGAACTATAAAGTTCTTATTGTTTTCCAGCTGTTTTATGTTATCTTGTTCTAAGAAGAAACGATAAAGATTCAATGTTCCATTAGGCTAAGATAAAAATATCATGATTTTTATTTATAAGTGTTGATACTGGTTGTAACGATTTTCTTATTATACATACATATATGATAAAAATGTATTTTATTATAGAAATAACCATTTATGTAGATCATTTTTAAAACACATTTGTAAAACTCAATCCGACTCAATCATTTTTTTTTAATTGTGATTTAGGTAATAAAACTAAATATGTAACAGATATTACATAACTTATCGAAGGAGATTAAGAAATTGTACACACTGTACCGTTTCCGTTCATTTTAGAAACTGGTACGTTGAATGTTTAACACTATAGACCTCTACTAGAGTAAACAATCATTTTCTAATATTTTAAAAATTATGTTTTTTTTTTAAATATATTTCTTGAACTGTGAGTCGAATCCACAACCATCACGTGTGCATATAGAAACATCGCAGTTACGCCACTATTTCGTCATTTACATTATTATCATATTGTTTAAAATAACATATCGAAATGTGTTCCAAAGTGTATGTTTCACACATCTCTATTAGCGGCGCGTCAAAATGATTCGTAATTAAACTAAATTATTCGTATTTATTATAGTTCCAGTAACACTTGCGTGCTAAGTGATTGTTCGATAAACACTTTGTTCAAACAATACCTGTCCACTCATAACTTATGAAGTTATGACGAATAAGATAAACAACAAGTACTTTTGATGGCAGCGACAATTCTTTTAATATATTATATATGTATTTATATATTTATGGCTACTTTCTAATGGCGTGTCGTAATGTAATTTACACGTATAAAATTCGTATATAATGTAATACGTGAACTACTCGCGTCTATTTGGCTTTTAAATTTTTATCGTCTGCTTTTTTGTATGCTGCTGTGCTATGCTCTTTTATTACTAGGAATACAGATTTTTTTGCTATTCGTTAGATCACCCACCATGTTACTTTTATAAGTGACTTCTGTAAAAGTTATAATTTCGACATTATTTTTTTTGTTTGTTATCTCAGTGACTAAGTGAAGTACCTTTCTTTACCTGAATGTAGTGAGGTCCCATTTTAATTTGGTTAATTTCTGATAATGGCGTCCATGAAAAAATCACGTAAATCTCAAATTTGCATTATGTCTGTGCGCAACATATGGATGAATAACTCAATATCGCGCCAACCGATTTGGATAATGCTTTTTTATTGAAAAAAATACATTTCTATTTACTAATAAGTAGTAGTATCCACCCTAAGGTAGTTTGATGAATGTTTGGTCAGGTTCTGATTATGGGATCCGGTTGAAATTGAAAAATCCAATTTTTTTCGAACAACGGAGAACAACCAGCTTTTTGTCTTCTTCATAAAGTAAATAATTACTTTTGCAGAAGAAAGATATTAATTTATGTGTGTAAAATACATGATTATATCATTAGAAGATACATATCATTACCTACTCATTAATATACAAAAAGCTATAATATAAAAAAAATAATGACCCATAGTGTTGATCGCGTGAACTCCTCGTGACACGGTATGAAGTAGCTTTTTGTATATATTAAAAATTATGTAGGAATTCGTGCTAAATATATTAAAATCAGGCTATCGTTTTATATACCTATAGATAAAATATGACCACGTTAAGAAGAAAATACTTTGTTTTATGTTATTTAATGTTAAATATACTGTACAAGGTGAACTACTTGCATTCCAGGTAGCTGCGGTAAATACACAAATAGACTAAAAAACTGGAAAGTTCCTAAATTCTTAAGGAAGCACTCGGACACACCTTTGCATGAAATTAAAAAACGAGAGTTGAGCGACAAAACTATACATTTCGTGGAACGAGGCGAGAATGCCGTTCAATCGAACAACGGCTACCACCAAGTGCCTATAGTGATAGAATCTCAAGATAATAAGTCCAGGCCTCTACAAAGTAGTAGTAAGCTAAACATTCCTAATAATCAGGAAATGGTGTGTTTTGAGAGAGAGATCATTGATATTCGCTCGTATTTGAGTCAATCTAGAAGTAATATGTCGCCTTTCGCTAGAAGTAGCAGCTATAGATCTCAGTATGGCAGGCCGAATATAGAGGTTAGTATTGAACACTACGCAGTTTTTAGTACAAGCACAAAAACAAGGTACGTAGATCATTGTAACATTTTTTTTTTGTTTAAATTGTATTTTATATTAGTTTGAATATGTTGCGAAACATCAGCAAATTCTAATATTAACGCTCGGTAATGCCGATATCGGATCTCCCACCAAGTAGTGCTCGTAGATCAATCTCTAATCTTCATAACCTGTTTACGTCTGCACAGTTATTTATTTTAGTTATAAATCATAACATACGCAGTCGATGTCTACATTTAAAAAGCACTGTACTTTAAAAATAATAATTTAGGTCATAGTGGCGATTTGCGATAGTACTTGACTTTAAGCAGAATGGTTATGGGTTCGATCCCCATTTGAGTGAATGAATTAATCTCATTTCTCCGTTCTGGTAACATAAGCGCAGCGTTGAGTTTCGTTTCTATATGGAATGTCTCGAAATTGGGGCGAGAGTAGCATCTTGATACTAGATTATCTTAGCTTATTTTACTATACGTGTGATACAACGGGAAGTTGAAAAAAATAACAGATATAACTGTAATACAGTTGTAACATATTATGTTACATTTGTTACAATTAATAGTGAAATTAAACTTCTTGATATTTTTTTTGTTTTTATTATTATAAATTATTTTCTATGAATTTACACTTCTATTTCGATTAGAGTTGTATATATAATAGATAAGCTTTCGAACATTACAATATTAAAGTATTAGTATCGAATAATTCATATTATATATTTACCTACATCTGAGAAAACGGATTTTAACACTAGGTTTTGTTTGCCTACCTTGCTGGGAAAACGTGGGAAAAAGTGTGAAGTTACAAAATTTGATAATCTTGCTACAGGTGCCAGTATGTAGGGCTCGTAGTTCAACACTCACCACCCAAGAGCTAATCCGGCCGAAGGATCGCAAGTTGAACCTCCCGCTGCCGTCGCCGCGCCCCCACGACGACGTCATCAGCCTCTGCCCCTCAGTCAACAGTCGGAAGGACTCCGGCATAAGAAGTACTAGCAGAAGATCTAGTATACAACAACAGGTTTGTTTTTTGGCTTTATTTACGTTTTATCTGAAAAAAATCCTATTTATATTTTGAGGCAAAGAGGCACAAGCGTGCGACTGTAAACGCGACGGTTGTGGGTTCGATTCCGTTGGCTTAGTATGTTAGATTTCCAGATAATATCCTCTGACTATCCTGCTATGTGCGAATTAATTTAGGATTTGCGCTTTATTACTAGGGCTAATGTTATTGAAATCAATACGCCTTTCCACATCTATTTTGTAACTTCCATGTTGACTTCACAACACCCATTCCAAATATATCTTTGCATTTACACTGACCTTGCATTCTGTACTTTCTACATTTCTATTAAATACCAGAACTTTGTTGTACAGAGGGTGGAGTGATAAGTTATAAAGTTTTAGCTAAAAACGGTAAATGCGTAAAATAAAAATATCCTGAAATCTTTTTTTTCTTTTATTCTATTTATTATTATATATGGAATTATTATTATTTTCGAACTTCAATTTCAATTGTTCATTTGCTACTTCAGTAGTATATTATTATCTGAGCACTTGTGTTTTACACTTTTGTATATTATCGTTTATACCAGACCACCATTTTTGCTGAATTGTTGTATATGAAAAATATTTAATATTATAAAAGTACAGAAAAAAATCTATTTGAACAGTACAGTGCATCGTGATTTAGAGTGAACAATAATTTAAAAGTCTTCAGTACAGAAGTATGAGGAAGTGTATATTTTATTTCTGATTATAATTATATTAAAAATACCGAAAATTAATTTAAGCCGTTTGCTTCATAAAATAATATAAATAAATATATACTTAAAGTTATAAACTCGATATTATAAAGTTTTGTTTATAAAGTTTTCATTGTTCTGTTTAGTTTGACGCGGAGAGTTATCATTTATACTTATTTAGAAAACGTATAAAAATTGGAACGTGGCGGGACTCGAACCCGCGCCTCCTGGAATCCGACCAGGCGCTCTGACCACTAAGCCATACGTTCAAGCTACGTCGAATTTTTTATGTGCTTTACGCTAAAACGCTTAAAATTATCACAACTTATTTATGTGTTCGAGTTCGAAGTATGAGTTATCACTAGTTTTTAGCCTTCCTTGCAGGATTCGGGATATGTTCGCAGTTAAATAGAATTTATTATTGCTTATTTATGATATAGTATAAAAGACAAGTGTAAAGATTGTTGCTAAGTGAATTCTCCCATTTCTACAATGTTTCATCTTTCTAAATGCATGTTTAAATAACGTTATTTTTTAATATGTCAAAAATATATGAAGGCGGTGCCTTCAAACGAGTTATTACTTTCATTTGCGCGTAAAACATCCGGATGCTATACGCCTTTTGAAATATTTTAAACAAGAAACGAGCCATATTACATCGTAAAAATGTTTTCAATCAAAATAGTTTATATTTACGTAAACAGCATCAAAGTCAGTTATTTTGTATAACATTACATATTTAATTTCAGATTTTCGCTCTCAACCATGCATTAGCAACGTCCCAAGCGGATATGATGCAACACCGAGTCTCCGGTTATTATACGTCGAGTCAGTCTTCTGTTAATGAAATACCTTCTAGAAGTAGGTTACCTCCCCCACTGAATGAGGAACAGGTTCAATCCCTTCAAAAATTAAGGAAGCAATCTGATCTTCAGTTAATACGGTGCGTTCAAGACAATGCTAGGTCGGGAGTGAATTATTTCGTGCAGCCGCCATTGAATAGATTTACGTTGTTTTTTAAAATACCGGAAATGGAGCAACACTACAGAGACAAGGCGCACAGGAGTGATGACTGTGAAGACTTCCCTCCTACTCTGACTACGTCGCGTTTCAACACAGCGTTAGATATTCTCGTATCGGCCATCATATTTTTGGCTGTGTCTGCATCGATATTAATTTTGTATAACGAATGGCGATATACGATAGGTTGGTTTGTATTTTTTATCTTCATCGAGGCCCTCGCTATGTCTTTATGTATTTATAGACATTATTTGAAATGGAAAGCGAAACACGATCCCCACGAACTGACAGACACCATGAGGAAGTCGGTTAAGATATTTAGAAAACTGTCCGATTGGTATCCCTGGCACCTCTCCGGCAGCTTGTTAATTAGTTTACCTATACTAGCTATACTTATAAACTTTTCTTGCCAAAACACAACTATGACAATTCTAAGGGGCGATCAATCTTTATACGTGTATCTTTTATATGTAAGCATTGTCCACTTTTGTAATTTCACTCAGATGAGTTGGCTGGTGAAAAACTCTTTGGTCACTATCTATGCTGGCCTATTCCTATTTTTTGCTGTTTTCGGATGTCACGAAGCCAATGCTCAGTTACTATCTCGCTATATTACATTAAACCCACAAGTACTTGCTCAAAATATATCCTTATTTGATATGGTTAACGATACTTTTGAAGATTTTATAAATAATAGCACAGGAAAGTTCCAAGGTGTACACCACAAGATGCATCTGAACGAATTGTATTTAGACGTCGCTTTACTTCTTATACTAGTGTGGTTTCTTAATAGAGAATTCGAAATAAGCTACAGATTGAGTTTTTATAGCAACGTCGTAGCAAATCGTGATAAGCAAAGAGTACAAAACATGAGAAACCAAGCTGATTGGCTACTGCACAATATTATACCACGCCACGTTGCCGATCAGTTGAAAAATACAGCGAAATATTCAGAAAACCACAAAGATGTTGCCATTATATTCGCAAGTATAGTTAATTTTAACGAAATGTACGACGAGTCATATTTGAAGGGTAAAGAGTATTTGCGAGTGCTCAATGAGCTGATAGCTGATTTTGATGAGCTTCTGGAAAGGCCGGAATTTCAACACGTTGAGAAGATTAAAACAATAGGCAGCACTTTCATGGCGGCTAGCGGATTAAATCCAGACTTGAGACATTCCTCGCGCGGTACATACGACCATCTTTACCAGTTAATGGATTTTGCATTAGAAATGCAAAAAGTGGTCGATAATTTCAATCAGGACTTGCTCGAATTTGATTTTATTCTTCGTATCGGCTATAACTTCGGTGATGTCACCGCCGGGGTAATTGGGACTACTAAGTTGTATTATGATATTTGGGGTGACGCTGTCAACATAGCCTCAAGAATGGACTCTACGGGCGTTGTTAAACGAATTCAGGTGGGCGAGGCCTGTATACCCATTTTATCTGCCAAATACGATTTTGAGCCGCGTGGCAGCGTATATGTTAAGGGGAAAGACGACATGAACGTCTACCTCGTTGTAAGTAAGAAAGATTTGTAGAAAAGATATGGAGAAAGTAGAATCTGTGATTTAACTATTTATATTTATACATTAAATAGTGTATTGGTATATTGTAAGAAATGAAACGTAATTCTATTTATTGTGTGTTGGGCGTAACCGCTTGTTAGTAATACTCGTACGTAAATAATAATAATAATTTATTGTTGAGCTTTATCGTAGTTATTGTGGACTACGATTAACTGTTGACTTGATGACTGTACTTTAAACACCTTGCCACTGTATGGAATTAAGCGTTTGCTTAACGATAATTATATTTTTATCTAAGCAGTTTTGCTTAAATGAAAATATCGAAATTACAGTACTGGACAAAAAAAAGTACGCACTGTTTGAAATTTGGTATTAGTACCGGTTTATTTATGAAAACAATTAATAAGCGACTTCCACAACCGTTTCATCGATAGTTTGTGAATTCAGCGGCACATACTCACGAAATCACTATAAAAACACTATGAATACAGCACAAAAAAAAAATATCACGGGCAGGAAACCACTTTTGGCCCGGACAAAAAAAAGTACGCACTTAAAAAAACTACTAAATAAATAATATCATTGCGCTTCTAATGTTTCGTATGACCACCTTTTGCTGCGATAACAGCTTCGAAGCGTCGGGGCATACTTTTAACAACATTGATTAGATGTTCTTGATTGATTTTTTTCCCAGGCCCGGCTCTAAGCTTCGAACAACTTTTCTCTGTTCGTCACGTCACTTTTGTTTACGTTATAGTCTAAAATTGACCGTAAATTTTCAATCGGATTAAAATCTGGAGACTGTGCGGGTCAGTCCAATAATTTTATTTTGGAAGATCGGAAAAAGACCGATGATTTCCGAACCGTATGTTTTGGATCGTTGTCTTATTGGAAGATAACTTCATCTTCCAATCAAATTATAATCAACGAAAATTTGGAAGAATCTTCCAAGTTTTCGTTGATTATATCTATATAGACATCGGCGGTCATAATATCTTTTATTTGAACCAAATTGCCGACTCCAGACCACGCAAAACACTCCCACACTAACAGACTTCCTCCTCCGTGCTTAACTGTCTGGTCAATATTTTTTTCGAGGAGCTGTTCTCCCGGCTTGTACCAAATGCGCGATCGTCGTTTATGTCCAAATAAATCAAACTTGCTTTCGTCAGTCCAAATTACTTTTTTCCAAAAGGAAATCGGCTTTCTAACATATTTTTTGGCGAATTCCAGACGCTTCATTTTATTTGCTTTACGAATCAGGGGACGACGCTGTGCGAAACTATTTTTTTAGCCTACTCCTCGAAGTCTCCTGCGAATCGTTCGGTCGGAAACATTGGAATTTGATAGGAGGCTGGTATTCTAGAGTATTACACGGCTGGTTATTGTGGGATTTTTTTTATCTCCCTAAATATTTTTCGATCGTCTACCGCAGTGGTTTTTCTTTTCCTCCCTCTTCCGTTCTTATCATTGATTATACCTATTTTTTCAAACGTCTTGCATATTTTTCGCACTGCACCTTCACTTATTTCATATCTCCGACCAATTTCACTTTTTGAAATACCGTTTTTTTGGTCTCTTATAACTAATTTTCTAATTTCGATTGGTATTTTCGGCATCGTGAATTTTAGCGTCTTTATTCGAGCGGAGAGAATAGATAAAAGGATGAAAATGCATAAAATCTAATGTTTACATTCACTTTGCCAAGTTAAAATTTCGTTATGAGAAAATCACTTCGCTGTCACTCTTAAAAATATGATAACTTTGAGTGCGTACTTTTTTTTGTCCACCACATTAGAGATACTTTTTAACGCTAAGATCGTTTTCTTTCTGGATTCCTATATTTGCAACACTATAACAACGGCAGCGTAAAGGCAAAATTAAGATCTTTCTTCACTACCATTTATGGTTACACTTATCTATGATATTGGAAAAAAAATATGGCTTATAAGTGGACATTAATCGGTGCGTACTTTTTTTTGTCCGGTACTGTATATATAATATAATTATTAAAATCTTTCTGTACATAATATGTCTATCTGTGACCAGAATTCTAGTCTGCAATTGGTTTGGAACTATAATTCCAACTTTTTATTGTGAAATGGCAAATTTATTTACAATTTTATACATAATTACTATGTCTTACAAGTATAACTGTATGCTACAATATTAAATAAATGTAGTTTAGATATTTTTCCGAAAGTGAAAACCATTTGATTTCTTTTAATGTTATCGTGTCGAGATAATAACTCGTATATACGGCCATTCTTAAATAATATCACACGAAGCTCACGATTTTCTGACGCTATTCTTATCACAACTGGTCACTTTTGTTAGACCTCGTCTATCTATTTTGACAACACATACATATTTTAATACGTAGATACATATTTAAAATATTTTCAAATAATAAAGAGAATATGTCAAATACCACAAAATTTTGAGTCACACCCTTTCAAGACGTGTGACGTCATTTACTGATGGCCCTTATATTATACTACGAATAGACTAAGACAAAAATTCCGACGTACACTGACGGATTTTTTGTGACTGAGTGTTGTCCATTTAAAAGTGTACGAAAATAGTGTCCGAGATTTACACGCAAACTGGTGATATTGTAATGCGTTGAATACAAGAAAATAATTTATACTTGTGGTGTATTGAGAATGTGTAACTTTTCAACTACTCTAGACACTTGGACACAACATGATCACACAAATGCAATTAAAGATCCTCGTCTTCATATAGAAACATTCGATGTAAACTGAGTGTACCGTGTCGTAGTAGTCGTAGTGTCGTAGTCTATTCGTATTTTAAGAAATGACATGTCATTTCGACACCTGCGTGGCTGCTACGATAAAAAAACACGTTCTTTATTGTATTTTGTACATTATTAAAATTCAATCAAATATGGGTAATATTAATAGAATGAAGTTTTTTAAGATACTTGAATGAATGAACCATGTATTGTGGTGTGAATGATGCTGAAAGTAATTTATGCTAATATTATATAAACAATTATTTTCATTTAAATTTGGATTATTTTTGACTATATTATATATTTAAAGCAAAAAATTAAAAAGCGTATTTAGTGTATTATGTAAAAGGATTATGCATACTGTAAATGAAGTTAAAATGTACATCCATGTTTCTATATGATTTGTTAGTTTTAACTACTATAGCAATATAAAACGTATTATGGAGGTCCTTTATTAAAATTTATTTTTTCCGAAAGTAAATACTTTATAACAGTATATTAATTATTGAACTCTATAAAGGACCCAATTATTTCTCAATACTAAACAATAACAAGAATTTGGATTCTAAAAACTGAGACTAGGTAATTATTATCTAAGACTTAATAGAGGAAATAAGAAAATATATTTATTTAATAAAATTTCGTAGGAAAAATTTTACACGATGCGGTGATCTACTAATTTAACTCAAAAATATATAAATATAAATAAAATGTCGGAAGTAGCTAAATCAATTTTATTTCATTGAAAGTCACATAATGTTAGCAGATCTTAGTTTACTTATTTGCCCCATTATTTATCTGTAATTTTAATAAACCGTACAGATAATTATATAACTATAAACATATTAAAATAATTTTGTATCTGTACATTATCAAGTGTTTGTTATCGGTTGTTCTCCTAACAAATGATCGTAGTTTAGCGGATAAACTAATGTATAATATATCACGAAGATTACTTTAAAATCTAAATTTTGCCATACTAATATTTATTATTAAATAAAAACTATTTAAATTATAAATAAAATTCTTCAAATAATAATTCATTGACGATTTTTTGACGAATCTACGTAGATCTTCAGACTTATGATAAAAGCCTTACTATACATTCCACTTGTATTTAAACCATTGGAATATCTTGTTTGTGCTAAATATAATAAAATATTAATACCATATAAGGAAACTCTTCGAGCTACTATTTCGCCTTTACCGAATTATAACATCGAGAAAGTAGTTATTGCTTGTATACTTTTATTAATAGATTTGCGTGGAAGCATATTGGTATCTCGGGTTTTGGTAATTCTTGTGTTTTTAGAATATGTATATCAGAATTTTAACCTAGCGGGACTCGAATCCGCTCCTCTTTAACGATTTCCAGTCCCGCTACATTCAAATTTTATACGTTTTCTAAAACTATTTCTCGTGTATGTTATTCCAGACTACAAACATATATGTTTGTAGTCTGGAATAACATATTATAATATTTCGAAAAATTGTATTAGTTTTTGTCTGTGCACTTATAAAAAAATATCGATTTATCAACGAAACAAAGGTGGGAAATTAGAAGAAAAGTCACGATATTATTTACATATTTAATAATAAATACAAATTTGATATTCTTATATTCATCATATAAAGAGGTTTAATATACTTAATTTCAGCTTTATATAATATTTAAAGCTAAATAACTTAAGCTAACAACAAAAATTACCAATGCTCGATAGATAATTAAGTGTACAGTACTGTCGTCGAGTTGTGGCCGCTTATTATTAAGCTTCTATTTTCTGAACTTTTGCACATTGTTCGCTCGGGAAGAAAATATTAAAAAGTAAAAAATGTCTGTAAATCAAATCAGGTGCAGCTATATACATTTAACTTCAGGGCGGTCACTACTCGTCGACCGCACTGTTCTTAAGTCTATTTAAAAAATATGGAATAATATTATAGTTGGACCAAAACTGTAGTAACTTAAAGGTATTTGATTAGCTCTCTTTACAATATATTTAATGTGGTAGCTGTTCTACTCTAAAATATTATTTCCTGACTGTAGTGCTATTTTTATGAACTGCTACGACTTTGTATATGTAATTATATAATTTTCAATTGTATAAACTTTATATTTTCCAAACACTAAAACGAATACAATATGTGTGAATAAACAAAGATATTATTTCTCTATTGTGATTTTATTTCCTTACCTAATTATTACAATATTCTTTTTTTGCTTAAAATATATTTAGTAATTAATATTATTGTTTAAACTGATATATAATTTAGATGTGCAAGTGATTTTTTTTTAATAAAGTTATTAAATAGAATACACAATATACATAAACTTGTAAGGGATAAGATTTGAAAACATTGCTCGAAAAATAATAAGCAGAAAATGTGTAACGGCACTGTATGTTTTATTTAATAAAAAACCATAAATTACTTATATATCGTATATTAATAAAGTAAAGCTATAAGGTACAGGAAAATATTGGCCAGGCTTAAGGTTCTTTAGTAGTTAATAATATATATTTAGAGTTGATAATCTATCATACAACACAGACTCCAAATTTATAGAAGACAAATAAAAATGTCATTAAATATACATTACTTATGTGTAATACGATAATTGTGTCTTACTTAATTCGAATCCTCTTTTTTCTATATAACCAAAGTGACAATGTTGAGTGGCAGATCTCAACGCTGCGCTTTTTCTCGTTATTAGAGCGAGGAAATGAAAATATAAAATATTTCATTTCCTCAAGTGGGAACATTCATATAATTTTATTTAAATTAAAGAATCGGAAACCGGAAAGGATTATCCCGAAATTCAAACGAAGAGAAAACGGACACAGATCCCTTTAAGCATATAAAGGAACAGCTAACCGTTAATATGGTAACCGTAAGCAGATATAAGTATTATTTAATGTTTATTATTTTTATAATGAATTTTTTAATATTTTCATTTCTTTGCTCTGGTGCCGAGGTAAAGCGCTTCGTTGAGAACGTGGGGAGCGGAGTGTCTGAACACTACCTTGCTACATGAGGAATACAGCGTAAAGCTGATTTGATGTGGTTTTTAGTAGTAAGCTTAATGTGAAAGTGTATTTATAGGATTATCACTCCAAGCAAACGCGTCGTTGGATAGTGCATAAACCATCCAGTAAAATAGGTTAAGTAACGCAAAGGACGCCGGAAACAGGATGCGAGCAGCTTTATCAATGTGAGACACGCTGTTGATGTGGCCTCGATTACCTGGTAATGGATAAATTTTACACTTTTTTTATTGTTGTTTAAAAACTATTACTAACATTAGACCGACGCTGAAATAAATAATACATGAATTTAAGGATAATCTTAGGAAAATGTTATAGATTTAAACCTAAACACGATTTTTTTTTCAGGCATATTTTTTTTTGTAAATTTGATATTGTTATTGTGAATCTTGACATAATAGTATGATCTTATAAATTGCTGTATTGATATATGACAATTATCAAAACTGTATATCTATGTGGTAAAAGTTATTTCGGCTACATAAAAATACATAAAAATGGTTTCTTAGTTAGCAGTAGCTATGAAACATTAAATAAAAAAAAAATAGCGGACATTTTCAAATGAAAACAACAAACTATTTCTGTAATTTATTTTAATAAAGAGCAAATATCAAGACTTATGCAAGAAAAATAAAAAAACAGAATAATTACCAGCCTCCCGCTGCCTCTGTCGTCTATATTGATCGTCTCCTGCAAGACAATAGAGGAGCTGCCTCCAGCGGGGCACGCGGACCTCCGTCTGCGTGGTGCGCTCCATGGTCAGACGGACTGACGCCTGCTCCGGCTGGGACACGTCGGAGAGGTCTTGCTCATCAGCGGCGGTAGATAAGTTCTAAAATAAAATATAAATATACATAAACCATATTGTTGGTTGGTATGGTTTTTGGCGTCGCTAGTCACTTATCAATATAGCTAGGGGCGCCAAATATGATATAATGAGTAATTGTTACGAGCCACCGTTTGTTAAACCTCAGCCGACGCCTTGGCATGAGTTAAGTTTTCTTTTACACTCGAATTTATATCTTATTGTTTGTCAATTAACTTTAAAGATTGTTTATAATTTTTAATAAAAATCAAGTCACGCTACGTTAAAAATTTTATACGTTTTCTAAATTAGTACTTTTCTTACCTAAGTGTGGAATAACACTTTAAAAATGTTAAAAATATTTAATAAATAGCATTCTCTGTTGCCAGATTATAATTCTTAGTAATTATCTTTGGGTAGCGGTAATTTGGAAACATCTCCTTACAGAAAATGCTAACAACATAAATAAATTGTAACAAGCGTATAAAAATTTCGATGTAGCTTGATGAGAACGTATGGCTTAGTGGTCAGATCGCCTGGTCGGTTTCCAGGAGGCGTGGGTTCGAGTCCCGCTACGTTCACATTATTATACGTGTTCTAAATACGTATTTTTCTTTCCTAAATGTGGAATAACACTTTAAACATGTAAAACTATGTTTTTTTATTATTTTTTAAACTATCACGAAAAAAATATTCATTAAAAACATGGAAATAATAAAGAAAACAATTCTAAGTTTTAAAATAATTAACTATGTCAATAAAATTTACAAAGTTGTTTCCGGATCTGGCCGAACTGCGTCTACGGACTGCGAGTTGACGCGCAGCGAAAGCATCTCCGCCGACTTCCTCAATCAAATCCTCCCATTCAGAATCGTCGATCACAATCTCCCCAGATCCAACCTGTTTAAAATTTTAAATTCATAAAGAATGACAATTAAAAGTTTAAATCATATATACAACAAAATTATAATATTCAAATTCTATATCTTGCCATCCAATTTTTTAACGGATAATTGCCCCTGAATATTTAATAAAACGAAGTGTATACACTATTTAGTTTATGTCAAATCAATGTTAAACTCAATTTTTATTAGTATTTTTCCATTTTAAGTTATTTAAAAAGCTTAACGCTTTAATTAATAAAATGTAGCGGCTGTTGAGGCGCAGGTGCACAAGCGTGTGACTGTGCACGCTACTGGTTGTAGGTTCGATTTTTACCCCCGAAATATTTATTATTATCATTTCTTCGGTGTCGTTCGGTGTCGAGGCAAATGCGGCTTTGAGTGCAGCCACTCAATACGCAATGCCTACAGAATTCAGCGGAAAGTGGAGAGCGGAGTGTCTTAGCACTTGGCTCCCTCTGCCTATCCAGCTATACGCGGGACACCACGTATTGTAAAAAAATACTTTTTAAAAATATTTACCTTAGTAAAATAATGAACTCCAGCAAATTCGAGTAAAGTAGCGATGCAATAGAAAAAGCTCATCAACAGGAACCAATCTAAAGCAGTAGCGTACCGCACTTTCGGTAGATCTGTACGCGAGTCCAAGCTGATTGTAGACAACGTTAAAACTGTTGTAATGCCAAGACCGACGCGGTCGGACGTTGCCTTGAGGATATAAAAAAAATGTTAAGCTTAACTTAACTTAACTTCACGCTTTATTCCTAGCGGGGTAGTCAGAGAAAACGGAGCGCCAAACGCTACGGTCTCTACATACTTCTTTCGCCTCGTCCACTGTCATCAACCTCTTCATACATGCCCTCCGGGGGATCCTTGTGCTTTTTACGTGACCTTCCTCCAGTATCTTTGATACTGTGTTTTCGAAGGTCAACCGAGGTCTCCCCCTAAGTTATTCTAATATTCCAATTGTTAAGCTAATATTCTAATTATTAAGTAATAGTATAATATTAATAGTTCAGTAGTTTTATATATTGTCAATATGTACGAGTTAATCTTTGTGATGGGCATATCTAAAAAATATTTTTCGGAAGGAGACGTGACTTTAACATCGTAATTACCTTTATATGTTATTTTTTTGTTTCACGCTTAACAATTTTTGTTGTTAAATGTGTTGTTACTTTCAACTGCTGTTAGTAACTCTGGGCACGGATCACCCGACTCCTATTCCCGTGCCCACGGTAATCTTTTTTTTCAAACTATGAAAATACGTTATTATTTTGTTTATAAAGAAGATACTTAAAAAAATTATATTGCTCAATTATATATTAAAAATAATAATAGTAACTACCTCTCGATGGATCCAGAAGGAAACCCAAGAAAGAACCACAATTAGAATACAAGGCACGTAGACTTGAATGAGAAAATAGCCTGTGTGCCGCTGAAGATTGAACGACACTTGGAGCACGGAGAAGTCCCCTAAATAAGGAAATAAATATAACATATTATGTAAACCTAATAAAATAATCAAATGAATACTCAATATATATTTAAATTATATCTATAATTTCAATGTATTTATGGAATTTCTTATAAAAGAATATTTAAATTAAATATTAAATTCTCTTCTTCCTTATATTTTTGTCAAATAATATAAAACAAAATCTCTTCCAAACTATGCGATGCGATATACGCTTGATGTAGATTTTTTTACAATCCATTTTCAAAATTATTCATATATTATTACGCACAATTGAGAATTAAAAAGAAAAATACGTCTTTATTTATTAAAAATATTTTCTTAAAATTGTAAAGCTCTTTGAAGTGAGTCAGCCGACTTATGTCTATACAGTAGGTACTTTCGTGGCGCTACAGATGATGTAGGGAACATGCTTTTAAAATGAAGAAAACTGAAATCATATTTGTAAAGGAAAGTACCTATATGAAGAGTCTTTTCGGAAGGCAATTTAGGCGGAGCGTTAATGTGGCACAAGTAGGAAATATTACATCAACAAGTCTATTGACTGAAGAATATTTACACCACTTACTTATGATGTACTTTTATAGTACATACAATAAAGTGAGTGTTAAGTCCTAGTGTTAAGACACTCCGTTCGCCACTTTTCGCCGATTCTTTCGAGGCATTCCGTGTTGAGTGCCGAAACTCAACGCCAGGCTTGTTGCCAGAACGAAGGAATGTTAATTCTTTCGAGTCGGGATCGAACCCACAGCAGTCGTGTTACAGTCACACTTTTGTACCCATGTGCCACAACAGACTCAAAAATATTTCGCATTTTAAATAACATCAAAACAAAATGTTATTTTGGCTTTTGGTTTGTTCTAGTTTCCCCCACGTTGCATTTAAAATATTGAAATCGTGTTATAACATTCTGTGAACTGAGGTAAAAATGTGCATATCTAGAATTTTAGAATCCGTATTTTGTAAACGGATTTATTTGGCTCAATTTTTGCATATCTCAATCGAAGTGTGGAATCACATTAAGCGTTAAGCGGATAAAGCCCGCTAGCCAGGGCCGCGATTAGTGGGCTGGAGGCTGTTATGAGAGGCTGCCAACGAGTGCTTGCCTACCTACCATATTGATAGCGTTAGCACATTTTCAATCTCCCCATATTTAATATTTTTAATTCTTCTACCTATAATATTGCATTATATTTAGATATCCATATACAAAGAGTCAAAATAGTTTCTTTCTATTTTCTTATATTTATAGACTGCAAACCAATCACAGAGGCATTAGGGCCTCAATTATATCGTATTTGTTTGATGAGTTCTTTCACTTCCTTTATCTCGGATATATTTATATATCAGTCATGTACGAACACAATATTGGTAAATTGATGTTCATTGACAGAGTAATATTTTATATCTTATCACGACTTAACAGATAATGAGAATAGGTTTTCCTTCTTTAACCTCATTTCTATTATGGATTCATTAATTATCAAGAAAATTGTTAAAAAAAATACAAGAATTTTAGTCAGAGTTAGCTGTTAACTTTTGAAGAGGTATTATTTACAACAACAATAAACAAGGTGACCTTTGAACAAAAACAAAGTAACCCATTGACATATATACATCTTACCTTCTCTTCTAGTGAATGTGAAGTTTCTGTATGGAAAGCTTATAAGGTCAAACTGCGACAAGGTCATGCCTGGAACGAAGTTCACGCTCTGAGAGTTCTGCCACTGGTATACCAACTGTTGGTTGGAGTACGCATCTGTAGAAATATGAAAAAATATCACTTAAATATATATATATATATCTCTATGTATTAGTTATGTATTATTTTTTTCTCTATTAAAAGCTTAGGCTGTAACCAAACTATCTATAAGCTACCTTCAAATTGAATTAATACCTCGATAAGGTAATAAATAAATAAGTTTTATGAAACAGGCTAAATATTTTACTATATAATAAATTTAAATTTAATTCTATAATTCTTTCTATCAATGATAAATAATGTCACGATGTTTTTGAATAACATGATATTCCAACAGTGATAAAATAGTAGATATATGTTTATTTTTAGATTTATGCTCTATCCCGAACACGGCAGGGCCATACGAAAGCTAGTAATGTTAAAAAAAAACTCTGTTCTTAATTTTTGTCGATTCGTCGTGGCAATGTGTGTTAAGCGGCGGAACTCAACGCCGCGCTTTGCTAGAGACATAAAACCAGAGCGAAGAAAAAAAAAAAATATTAGATTTCCTCGAGTGGGAATGGAACCCAGGACTTATCGCGTTTACAGTCACACGCTTGAGCGACACAACCCCTGCGCCGCGACTGGCCTCATCAGGACGGGGTACATGTGTGATTATCCACATAAACACATCGACATGTTTGCCTATAAAAACATATAGGTGTACAGACTTTTGAATGTATTGTAAGCCGATTAGGCATGCTCTGATAAGTTCTTACGGCCGTCGGTTTTTCGTAAACGCGAGTGCGGCACATTCTGTGAAATCCTTGAATACTTACAGCTGCCGAGGATGAGCGGACACGACTGGCGATCCATTGGGAAATTTCGGAGCTCCATAGGACATTTTGCTTTAATCGTTAATCTAAAATATTTGAACTTTTAACGTTCATATTTATTCAAAATAGCAATATATTTTGAATAAATATGAACGTTAAAAATTGGGAAACATTAATATTTTGATCATATTTCGATAGAGAATACCCATTCTTTTGAACAGACTAAAGTATAATTAGTAATAACCGTTATTAAATATAACACCCAAACGAGATTTTCCCTTGGAATTCCTAAATAAAGCAATTTCATGATTACATCGGTCGGCAACCGGAGCGCTAACATTTTTCACACTGCCAATTAAAATGAACGTTGTTTTTAGCGACTAAAAATTAATTATATTTTCGTGTGAGGTATCATTTATTTTAATATCTTTATCGACGAAAATAGTCAAAACCTATCTTGCCGACGATGTAGATATTTAAATTACGAATATTTTAAAATTAAATTTGTATATTAAAAATAAGATTTTAAGTTTATAAATTTTAAAATAATTTAATATTTAAAAAGCTTAACTAGATCCTACAAATTAAAAACTGTACCCACCTCATAGAATAAAGAATATCACCATGTTGACTGATCCTCAATAATTTATTAGGTACTGTAATGGTATGAACATAAGAATGTTTCCCGTTATAAAAGTAAGTGTCTGGTCGCCATATCCGTTCCAACATTTTGATAGACAGTGATAGTGAACGGATGGGGCCTAAGAAGGACAAACGTGTGTCTCTCCAATATTGCCTAAAATAGCAGTCCATTGAATAATCCTAAAAAGAGAAAATTAATAAATATGGCGGTACATAATTTTTGTTTAGTTATCCTTAAAAAGCAATAAATTTTTGCTCTTACCATATCTAATTCTGAAACAGGTCCCATACTTCTAATTAGAATGTTGGTTTGTACAACAGTTGGATATCCTGCAGGAAAATTATATAAATAAATATATAGTTACAATTATTATTATTAATATCCACATATTAAAAAATCAGCTTCACGCTGTATCCCGCACACAGCAGGGTAGGCAGAGGAACCCTAGTGTTAAGACACTCCGTTATCCATTTTCCATTTTTCTGCCAAATTCTGGAGGCATTGTGTGTTGAGTGGCAGAACTCAACGCCGGGCTTAATCTCGACACTGGTGTCGAGATGCGAAGAAATGGAAATTTAAATTTTGAGTAAATATTTCATCTCCTATAGTGGGAATCGAACCCACAACCAGTCAGTTTTACAGTCACACTTCGGGCCGCTGCGCCACTAAGTGTTTTTTTTATCCCCATATTAGAGGCTAGTCGTAGCTCAGGAGCACAGTGTGACTGTAAACGGGACAGGTTGTGGGTTTGAGTCCCACTCGAGGAATTAAATAACTCTAGTGTCAACACGCAATGCCTCCAGAAATTGGTGCAAAGTTGGAAACGGAGTGTCTTAACACTAGGCTCTTTGGTTGCAGCGTGAAGTAGATCTTTTAAAAATATTATTATATAATATTTACCTTTCCCATGTGTAGGTAGTTGTGAATTTTCATAATTCTTCAAAAGATTTTCAAGGACTAGTGTGATGTTTTTCGACACAGCGTCATTTATGCTTCGTTTTGATTTCCACACACTTGACTCGCTTTCGTCGTAAGTATCGTTGACGAAGCTTGAAAACAACGCGTCAGAGGTTTCATCCCAGTATCCATCTGTATTGTCTCTTGACAGATTTTTAGCGGTTACAGATAAAATGCTTGGAGTGTCTCTTGTTGTAGTGCTGTCATGGGGCTTAAAAGACGTCAGCAATATTGGAAATGTTCCATTTTTGGATGTCAAATAAATTGCTCCTTTTGCGTTTGCTCTTTGAATCCTGCGGAGTAATTGTATTTTAATAAAAAAACACTTTATAGTATACATTTTAACGTGTACCACAAATATACGGATCTATCACCCTGTTCGTCACTTACACATATAATGAAAACATGGAATTAAAATTTTATCTTAAGTTTTAACGCTTTGTGCACTAGAAATTGGGAAATAAAGAATATTAACTGTTTCATATAATATTAGTTTCATAATTATCTGTATCGTATGTTTGACGTTTGAATTAATAATATCCAATAGTTGTGCTGTAAATGTTTAATTCGATGAATACTTTTGGAATTGTAAATAAAAATACTAAGACTAAAGCGTATTGTCTAGAAAAACGTAAGACCAGCTGTTCGACTTTACCATATAAAATGTCATGGTAGAGCACACTATGCTACCCTTATTTATTTTAGTTTATGGAAATTAAGGTCACATAAGGTGGTGTTTTAATGTAGGATTTCAATTGTATTTGAATACTACTCACCGTATACCTACTTTTTAGAAAGCATCCAAGTTGGTTCTTTTAAAATATCCGCATAATGTATTTATTGTGCTTAAGCTTTATTGTCAATTCGTTATTTTAAAAGGAAATGATATTCTCGGGAAATGAAAAATAAAGATTAATATATATTACAAGGACGAGATAGTTCACAATAAGTTGATACTTGAAAGCTCCTAACATTTCCAACTTATATCATTACTTTCTTGTACTTATTGCTTGGAGTGAAATGCTTGAACTACTAGTGAAGTCAGTCAGTCCTCCAATTTGATTTAGTCACGTTGTACAGATAATTGAGGCCAATCGTGGCGTGGTTGTGGGTTCGATCTCTAGTCGTGGAAATGAAATATTGATTTAAATGTATATTTTTATTTCTTTGCTCTGCCATCGAGGCAAAGTGCAGCGTTGAGTTAAGTCGCTCAACCCGTAATGCCTCCAGAAAGAGGGGAACGGAGTGTCTTTACACTTAGTTTCCTCTGTTCACCCTGCTGTGTGCGGGATACAGCGTGAATCTGAACAGATACTTGTGTTCGCGAGTGAAATAGATTGTAATTGAAACGCAACATGATTGCGACTTCTTCGTTTGAATTGATTATTCACAGCTATTGGAGTGAAGGACTACGTAGCGATGAGAACATTTCAAATTGGCAAGTTGGAGTAATATTGATTGAATTTCAAACTCTGGAATGACATTTAATTTAAAATAATTTATTGTTTTTTTAGATTCATGCTGTATTTCGCATATAGCAGGATAGGCTGTGGGAACCTAATGTTAAGACACTCCGTTCCCCATTTTCCGCTGAATTTTCGAAACATTGTGGGTTGAGTGACGGAACTCAACGCGGCGTTCTGTCTCGTGCCGCGATGAAATGAAATGAAACCGTCCACAAGTGGATGTGCCACTGGGCCCCGACGGTCTTAATTAACAAGTAAAAATGAACACTAAAAGGGACTATTAACTTTTATACTATTTTAATTTTAAATTACACAATTTGTATTAAATTATAAAAACAATACGCAATCCGTAAAAGTATGAAATATTACAACATTAGCATTCCGTTTGCAGTCGGTTAGAAAAACTTGAGTGGGCAACATTAGCGCGATACAGAAAATTACAAACAACGCATTAGAGTAGGTACATTATACGTGAAATTCGTTCGCCGCGTAAAATTTTATCGCAAAAAATTAAAGTAAAAATCTTGGATATAAAGATCCAACGAATGAGAAAAGTTTCAGATCAGGGGAGTGTAATGTTTAAAAATCATTTAAATTATGAAAGGTCAATTTATCACCCAGAAATAGACACTGAAATGGATGAATTTTACTTTAAGATTTTGGATTTAAAAATCACCTGTTTAATGATGCAAACCAAAATGTTTGAAAAAAGTAAACGGTTATTTTAATTATTTCTAACCTTACTGTAGACACAATAAATTACTATAAAAGATTTTCCATTATACATTTATTGTAAAAATGACAACCATAAATTCATGTTGAAAAAGAAATGTTACTAAGCTTATGCGATATTTAATATACTGCCTTTCGCCTTTATCTATTTGTTACTTATATTAAAATTTTATTATTTAAATAACACGTCTGATCTGCTCATACAAAAATTAAAACCTTTATTGATTTTATGTTTTTAATACAAAGAAGTATTAAAGCTTTTATTTAAAGGAGAAAGCAGTGTCCTAACTCTACTATGCTGCTGTATATAGGAAATACGTGATAGCATCACGCCCCTACAAAAATATATATAGCACCAAAATACTACGACTTTACTAACGGTAGATACGTAATGCGCCACTAACTAAAAGTAACGTCGACAGTGATAGCGACTTGCCTTTCAATCCTACTAAGAAACTACCAAAACTTCCATTAGGGGCATTCTGCTTGAAATGTCTCAAGAAGTGGAATTTGTTTTGATCATATATATATATATAATTTCTGTTATATTTTCACAAATAACGTGAGTTATGACTATGCCATTGTAATACTGTATGTAAGATCCATTTAAGATGGAGCTCTGGAAGATCTAAACTAGTCCGAAGCTCAGCTATAGCCTAAGCCATTCGTGACATGACTACAGAATATAGTAAACAACTTGGAGATTTTGTAATTTATATATTTGACACAATAACGCATAGTACCTATAGTATAATTCTCTGTTTTTACTAACTCCATATTTATTTAAGGTAGATTTAGCAACCATTAAAAGTTAATGTTGTTAAATATAAATAAAAAAGAAGGTACATACATACATACATATGTAATTTAATTAAATAGAAAATATTTTAAAATAAAACATTTTTAACAATTTACGACGATTTTATAACAGTTTAAAAATAAAATAATTTATTACTTTAAAATAATGTAACTATTTTTAATCCTCAAAGCAAATTAAAACATTTGTAGCAAATATTCTAAAGATTCTCTATAAATTATATTTCCTTTGTACGCAGTCTTGATTGCGCGCTCTCGTTGGTGATGGATGACCCTCATTGATACGAGCCCTCTTTGCTTAATATTAAAGTGTGACAAAATGTTAAAATCGGAAAACAGTCGTTATATATTATAGTAAGTTTATATAAGGCCCGTCGTAGCGCAAGGGCACAAAATGTGACTGCAAAATCTACTGGTCGTGGGTTCAATCCCCGCTCGAGGATATGAAATATTTATTTATATATATTTTTTTCATTTCTTCGCTTTGGTTTCGAGTTCCGCCACCGAATTCGGTGGAACGTGTGAAACAGAGTGTATTAACTTTGAGCTCCCTCTGCCTACCCTGCTGATTTAATTTTTTAGTAATTAGAAATATTTAATGAGCATAAAAAATATACGTAATTACTTTTGTTCTAACTTTTATATGTATTTTTTATTTTAAGAACAACTTTTCACGTAATTAAATATTAAATTGAAAATATAATCCGGCATCAGCTTTCGTATCTACATACTAGTCTAATACCAATATGCGGTTGAATGAACGTCTTGTAGGTAAATTATTAATTTTTCGTTACAATAAACATTCCGTTACAATAAATAAAATATTTCAATTTCTCGAGTAGGAATCGAACCAGCAATTTGTTGTGTATACAGTTTCACGGTTGCGCCCCTATGCCACTACTGGCCTCAAATTAACATTGTGTACAACGTACATCCGATACATTTTAAATTAAGAACGAGGACTAGATAACAATATACTCCTAAAAGTAATTACGTTCTGCCTTTTTTTTTAAATTTTAGCTCGATTAAATTAAATTTTGTTTCGCCAACAACGTCATCACGTAGTCAATTAAAATTATCTTACACTTGCCCTTCTCTAAAATTAATATTAATTCATGAAATGTATTTAATAAGCGGTGTAATCTGAGAGGCTACACTGTTTGTTGATTTTAAAAATATGTCAGAATTTTCATATTTTTAAATTCTTCCTCAGCGCCTAATTCAATTTTGTGTGTATTCTATACTATTGAATGTGAATTTAAAAATAAAATATAATTTAATGATTTGAACTTTATTGTGCATTGGTTGACGATACCTGTAAGGATATGATTACGTCATAAATAAACATTAAAATATTGCCAGCTAAAAATATTAAATTTATAATTTGGACAGCCGGTCGATCCGGAGATAGGGCATTGGGATCTGTGAGTACGCAGAGATGTCCAATTAGAACTATAGCACTTGGCAGAGGAGGCCCAACACTTTGAAATTGCTCGAGAATGTAGCCTAGAGTCATAAGAGCATGCCCGAAATACGGCAGATACACGTCTAAAACTGATTGCAGCTCCAACATTTGCTCGAGTCGATCATCCTGACATATTCTGGATTTTCAATTTGTAAGATGTGCAAGCTCGTTATACATATTCATATTTAAGTGATAGAGTTTTGTGTCATTGTATTTTAAATTGATTTGGCTGTACTAAAACAATTTCGCAACTGTTACTTCTACTTTTTTTTCAATTTAACACTGGGAAAAGATATAATGTAACTAAAACAGGCTTATTGTCTTTTTTCTTTTCCAATATAATTGGTATAAATATGAAATTTTATTTCATATAACATTTTTTTTTGATAGATTTAACGGACTTGTTGAACGTAACTGTAGATCTTGTCCTTTCTTTAAAATATATTATTCCATTTACAATGTAAACATTATTCGTCTACTTTTATTAGACTTTAAGCTTCTATCAATGAATGCGCAGACACGACTGAACTTGCAGAAACTATTAATATTTTAACTTGAAATAATTTTTGTTATATTTCCCAGCATGATCTGTCAATTTTAGAACTTTCTTGACAGTTTAATTAAAAAATAAGTTGTGTAACCAAGTTGGTCTACAATAAACCTTCTTTACTACCACCAGCAATAGTACAATCATAATTTAGTTAAGTATAATGTGACGGCACAGAAGACGAGTAGGTACTTCATCTCAGGGAACTGAAACCATTGTTAAATTAAATCGGTCCATGCACAGATGCGGTACGCCAGACTAACTCTGGTATTTGTTTTAACATAAAGGGTTAATTCCTTTCTACATTTATTTTATGTAGAGGCTTAAGGTTGAATAAAAGGAACCTCAAGGGTACTATTAGATACCTACACACTTGAATTTTAATATAATTATTATAAAAAATATACAGTTTTTTTGGGACACAGTATTGGGGAATCTATAATAAAATATGTACTTAATCCATCAAATAGCTGTAAAATATATTAGTAATTTAATGTATATATAATTTGTTTAAGTAAAGTAAAAATATTGTTGTTTTACAAAATATGTACCTACGTAATTGAATTGCAAACATCCCAATTTTACTGCTACAAGCTTGAAAAAGTAAAGTGAATGTGAAATTACATTGTTTTTCAAAACTAATTCGTGTATAATGATATCTTAAGCTATGATATAGCGATAAAATATTTATTTGTTTAAGAAGATAAAAAATAGATAGATCCCCTACTAATATATAATCTCATAATATATCTATAAGTATTTTGAGGCCGTCGTGTTGCATATATATATATATATATGTACGTATGCTTAAAATCAGACTTTCATTTTTCTTCTTCAACGAACTTTTGACACTTGTGTCAGTGAAGTTACCTCCATTAAGATATTACGATAGTTGCGAAGAAACTTCAAAAAGCTCTAACTAACATTTTAAGATGGTCACCTGTATAATAAGTTAATTGTAGTTTATGAGGATTCCGTACTCAAAGGGTAAAACGGGGCCCTATTATTAAAACTCTACTATTCGTGCATCCATCGGTCACATGAACCGTGATAGTTAGAAACATCAATTTTTCGAAGATGATTGACACATTTCTGTTGCCGCTATAACAATAAAAAACATAAAATAAACATTATGGACATGATTGTTTTCAAAATTTTTATAGATAATCGCATTTGGCCGGTTTTTATGAAAAATATACATTAACTAAGCAGAAAATAGTATAGTTTTAATTATTAAAATAGTAATGTAATTAAAAAAAGAAATTATGAGTAGATTACAGTAGAATTACAGTTATTTGTTTCTCTTTAAATAATGAAAAAAAAAAAGTTTTAAAACCATTATTAAAGAACCTAATGCCCCCTTTAATACAGAATGATAAAATATATTGTTTGTGTAGGTATGGTAAGCTAAAGCACAAGCAATTGAGAGCAAAGCAAAAATTTCTACAGTGTCTCTTATATATATTTTCGTTAAAACATCTTGTATATTCTTACGGTATATTAGGTCAGCTTCGACTTCATTGTATTTAGAATAAAAGCTGTGTTCTTAGATCGATGACTTAGCTGTAGAGTGGCCTTTGACATTGACAGCGTCATCTAATCATTTAGAAAAATTGGCAGCATATCAAGTTTCTGACCTGTTCTTGATAAAACACTCGATATCTTTGGAGACGCGATGCGCCAATTTTATAGTTACTAACCTAATCCACTTTAAAATAACATTGTGTTGTGCATTTTTATTTTTCTATAATCATGTTTAAATTAAATAAAATATAAAAATTCAATAATATATCTGGAAATATTTAAAACATATTTTTTAGAAAATATATTAAAATTTTGAACGTATAACGAACCCGCGCCATTTGTAAAAAATATTTTTTTTCCTTAATGTAGAATAATACTTTAAAGATTTTAAAACAAATCTTTGAAACTTTTTACAAAGTATTAAGACACTCCGCTCTCCATTTTCCACCGAATTCTGGAGGCATTGCATATTTAATGGTAGAACTCAACGCCACGCTTTGTTTATAAAATATTTTGTTTCCTTGAGAGGAAATTGAACCCACAACTTGTTGCGTTAACGCACCACGACTGGAATAAAAAAAATGAATATTAAAGTTAAATGACATTGCCTTTAATGCATACTTATTTTTTTAAGTTTAATAAAAAGCTTATTATCTGCTTTCATTAAATTAAGTGTAGAAATGAGACCTTCAATTTAAGTAGGAGCTTAACTTTTTCCTGCTATCAGGAGTTACAAACGCTCAACATATTTTCTTTCAATATTATGTTTAAAATGCTAAAAATAAGTTAATAACACGCAGAACTTAAAATCAATTGAGGTAGAAAAAAATCGCTAAGTGTATTTATACAATAAAAACATATGTGAATAATTTAAATATTTGAAATATTTTGAACAATAACCTTGGGTCTTGCTCTCCGCTGGTTCAATGCGAGTCGACTGACAACATAGAAGCGGAAACCTAATTTTAATTTCTAAACAGGGAATTGGGATCTTTTATTCAGTCAAGGCCTCTGAAGCGGATTTGCAAAAGCGTACTTGAACATGAGAAAAATAATTAACTTTATTATGCAATATATTTACATACACGTATTTACGTAAGTAAAGAACTTCATGACAATAGTAGACGGTCGGTGTTGTATTATTTTTAGTAAAATCAGAAATAAATACTGACATATATTTTTAAACAAGAAAAACCTTTGGAAACCTCTTTCGTGTGATTAAAGGTTTCAGTAACAAACCAGTAAAAAAAAATCTGATATAGGCTGTACTTAGATAAGACCCATCTTTTCCCTTTGTGAATCTATTCATTTTTTTTTAAATGTGAGTAAGAGTGTCCCAGTGGACGGACAGTCGTAAATTTAAATATTCTTAAAATGTTTAGGGTCGAGCTCTGAAAAGATCTTTTTGTATACAATGTCAGTTCGATAAGCACGTAGGGGTTGCGATATTTTCAGTTAACACCCTCGAGCGAACAAGAGATAGTAGACTCTTTATTGAATTCCTATGCAACGCATCAAATATATGTTTACGGATTCTTAAATAAACATTAAACACATATGTTTTATTTTGTATAAAATAAAATTAAAAAGAAACGTTTTGTTTTGTCAAAATCCTACTGAAATATTTTATAAATAATCAAATAAATGTAAATCTAATAAAACAAATCAAAATTAAAGCTGAGATTTCCTTATTTATGTATAAATAAATAATTAGTAATCGGTAATAATTTTAACAAAAATCGTGGCGTTAAATGCTGCCACTCAGTACACAATGCCTCCAGAATACGGCGGAAAGTGGAGAACGGAGTATCTTCACACTAGATTCCCTCTGCCTCTTCCTATCCTGCTATTTAAGGTAATTTAGAAAGATATATATATATATATATATATATGTTTTTTAATATACTTATATATATATATATATAAGTATATTAAAAAACATATCTCATGTATTACTACATAAATTCTTTCAACAAAGGCTGCCATTTAACTTGACGGATCCAGTCTGACGATCTAGCTTCTCCAGTAACTCAAAAGAATTCGAGGATGTAATAAAAACTCAAGATATCTTTTATATGCCCTAAAGTGATATCACATGATACAACAGTCATAACCAATATCAGCGATACACTTAAACAAGCATTCTAATCCAAAACTACTGCCAATAAAAGATAAATTGTCCCTTTTTATTCTTAAGCAATTTATAACTAAGTGTAGTTTAAAAAAAAATGTCTTCACGCAGGGTAGACGAAGGGAGTGTATGGTTAAGACATACCGCTCCCCACTATCCACTTTTGTATGTCGCACTGTGTCTACACACCAGGGCGAAGAAAATAAAAATATTAAATACTTTATTTCCTCGAGTGGGATTCGAAGCCAAAACCTTTTACAGTCACACGGTTGTATCCCTGAGCCACGACTGACCTCAAAAAATATATAAAAAAGAAATACTATGCTTAATATAAAAATAATTTATTTGTAATCATTGCGATTCGAATATCTTATTTGCTATATAACATCCGCTACTGCGCTTAGACTTCCATTTCACTCATTACGGGAACGAGGTCGTAGATATGTTAGGAAACTGTTAGATAGGTATTTAGGAAAATTCATCCAGAACTCTAGAAATGTTGATATGTGGTTTTTTTTGCATATAAATAATATATAATATTTTAGGCAAGTACATGGTTACAATGTACATACAAATTTGTATAGGTATATTAGTATGTATGTATTTTTAACATTTTTAAAGTGTTACTCCACACTTAAAAAAGAAAAATAATTATTAAGGAAACGTATAAAAATTTAAACGTAACGGGATTTGAACGGCTTCCAAAGAGGTGCGGGTTCAAATCTCACAGCGTTCAAATTTTTAGTAGTAGATATGTACGTAGTCGTGTAACAATCTATTTTCAAAATACGCTAAATTCCACACATAAAAGGGTAGGCAGAGGGAACTTAATATTAAGACACTTCGTTCCTCACTTTCCTTTTTCAATTTTTTGAAGTATTGTGTGTAGAGTGGAGGAACTTATTGCTGGATTTTGGCCAAGGCCAGAGCAAATAAATGTAAAAAACAATAAATAATCTGTCATTCCCCCGACACGGGATCGAGTCCACAGCCGTTGTGCCTCTGCGCGACGACGGTCTTTTAAATAGATTATCTCTATGAACTATTTAGACGTATCGCTAACTTTCGTTTCGCGTATTTTCGTTATTTTTATTTATTTAAACAATGTTTTTTAATATACTTAATTTTTTTAAGAAATAAATAAAATTAAAGCGAAAAATAATACTTCATCGAAATATTTATATCACACACCTAAGGTTTGTTAAGTTAAGCGAGGCGACGCTGGCAACGATGTTTGAAGTTCCTAACGAGTCGGCAGCTATAGGTGAATGTAAAAATAGCAACGTGACGCCACCTTTTAATATTATAAATATAAACACTTGATTCAACACAAAACACAAATGATGTATATAAAAAAAACGAGTTGGACTCGCCCACCGAGGCGCAGGTCGACGTGTCATGAAAGTTGACAAATTCAAGATTACGTGCATATGTACTCGCTTTATAAGTAATAACCAATAAAAATCTATAATTTTGAATTTATACGGAATTTTTCTTTTATTTATATTGTAAGTTCATGCCCACTTCATGACTTCATAACTGCATGTCCACGGGAAGTACCTCATATTTTTTTGATTACGCGGCGAATTCCACACAAAATGTAGCAAAAGTGATGAGAAAGTATCTCGTATCGTTAGATTTTATTAACTTAGAAGCTGATTTTTTTCTATGTTTCAAGGGACCATAGAGCTAAATATTAGGTACCGACTTCTTCAGCTTGATTACTCCACGCGATCTCTAGATAAATGGTCTTGAGAGACGGACAACACCTTGATCATTCCGTTTTTATCTTTTGAGATACATTCTGTACCTAAAAAGATATTTTTTTTTTCCTGAACAGTTAGGCACTTTCTATTTAACACTTTGATGGCGTCGTTTTCAATGTACTCAATTTTTAATTTGAAAAATAAACGTAATAAAATGCGTAACGCGTAAGGCGAAGATTGCTCGCATTCCCTGGTGAATTCAGTTACCTTAATGTGACCACTTTGTTAAGGTTTTACGAAAATAGTATACTTTTTGCAATAAATCGATCTTATTTGTAAGGATTTAGACAGCTGAATGAAAATAAATCTAGTACATATATTTGTTTGAGGTCAGTCGTGGCGGAAGGGCACAAAGTGTGACTGTAAAATCGATTGATTGTGGGTTCGATCCCCACTCGAGGAAATGAAATATTAACTTATATTTATAATACCATTTCTTCGCTCTCGTGTCAAGACAAAGCGCGGCGTTGAGTTTTGCAACTCAACATGCAATGCCTCCAGAATTCCTTCGAGAGAAATTAGGTTCCCTCTACCTACCCTTCTGTGTGCGGGATACAGCGTGAAGCTGATTTGATTTAATTCTATTTTATATATTTGTATGCTATGGCTGTATGATTTGTTGTTTGTAAAAATTTTAATGTTTGTTCATATTTTAAACAGGTGTCAACATTTTAACTATAGAGAAACTAGAAACCGAGAAAACAAACCAATATCTTATCTATTATCTACTCATCTTAATATTTCTTTTAAGGATTTAATTTTGAAAACAATACGTACATAAATTAATCTCCTTTTTTGTTGGAATCGAGTTCCTGAGTGCTTTTATGTACCAAAGTGTAGACAGAAAATAAAAGCAAAATACTTATAAAGATGTTAAACTTTTTTATTTCTGGTTTAGCTATGCGGTGTATATCGCACATAGCAGGGTAGGTAGAAGGAACCTAGTGTTAAAACACTCTATATCCATTAATACACTTACATTTCTCATTTTCCGTAGAATTCTAGAGGCATTGCGTGTTGAGTGACGAAACTCAAGGCCAATTAACTATATGAGTTGATAATTAACATTCGATTATTAACTAACTGGTATCTGTAGATTTATCTGTGCGTGTGTGGCAATTTGAAATAATAACGTCCTAAACATATATGACTCCTCATGTCTTTACTGCAAAAATAATGAAATATATCGTATGGGTTGTCACATTTTATTATTTTTATTATTAATTTACTTTTTAAAAAATATATAATCAAAATTTTACTCTAAGCAAAACGTGATATTGTATTTACTTTTTGGATAGTACATTAATTCCTATCATTCTACCTGTGCCTAAATTAAACCTACAGAAATCTTACGGATGTTATTATTCTTAGAGACTGTTCTATGCTTCAGATTGGATTAAAGAGATCTTAATAACGTTACATATCCGAAATATGGTGCAGGGATGGTTTTATTTTTAAAATTATAAATAATTTTCACTTTTGACTTTATAGCACTAATGTGCTATAAAATTGAAATTGTTTATATTTCAAGTAGTAAATAGTATTTATAGTAACTAAAATTATAATTAAATAAAATAAAAAGACATTATAGAAGGGTAAGAGAAACATATTCATACCTGTAAAAAATAAAGATGTTATAATATAATTGAGGCCAGTCGTGGCGCAGTGGTACAAAGTGTGACTGTAAAGCCGACTGGTTGTGGGTTCGATCCCCAATCGAGGAGATGAAATATTTACTTAAATTTATATTTTCATTTCTTCGCTCTGGTGTCGAGGCAAAGCGCGGCGTTGAGTTCTGCCACTCAACACGCAATGCCTCCAAAATTCGGCAGAAAGTGGGGAACGGAGTGTCTTAACACTAGGTTCCCTCTGCCTACCCTGCTGTGTGCGGGATATAGCGTGAAGCTAATTAATTATTATTAATTAAAATTAAAACAGAATAAAAATAAATTGACCAAATAAATTTCTAACGAACTCTGAATTACGCCGACGTAAGATAGTTGTAGGAATAGGTATTTGAAACGTTTTACATTTTAAAATATTTTTTAGTTAAAAACCAATACTCAGGTGTGGTACCTGAGTATTGATTTTTAAAAAAGTTTTCGTTTGATCTTAACGTTTGCAAAGCTGCGGTTAACTGATCAAAATGAAAACTTAAAACTTGAATTTAAAATATTTCCGGTAAAACATTAATCCATTTGACTTGATCCATCACATAAAAATAACCAATTTGAATCATTCAAAGTAACTGAGAAAGCTAATAATATATTTTTTTACTATTTTATATATATATATTTATATATATATATATATATATATATATATATATATATATATATATATATATATATATATATATATATATATAAATATATATATATATATATATATATATATGTATATGTATATATTAGTACCGACTGTAAACTATCAATAGTACCGAATTCGTGAATAATTAATAATTAATTAATTTATTAAATTGTCATTGTCTCCAAAATTAATTTAATTTGTCAATGTTAAAGTAATACTTTGTTTTAATTTACATATAAATGCTAACATATAAATTGGAATGGAAAGATATGCAGAACTATGCATAAAGTTCGTTTTAATATAGAGAGTGCTTATCAAATAAAATTTGTTTGTTAATATTTAATGTAAAGCAAAATATTATCTCATTTTCATCAAATAGGTTGGTTGTTAATTTAAAAAATAATTTGCGCTTTTTTCTATTTTTAAAAAAGTCTATGATTGAACATTTAAGTAATTATGTACGACAGGGAACCTGTAAATCGAGATAGTCCATTAATTCATATTAACTCTCCCTATTTTAATGAAGATGAATAAAAAAAACTTGTAATTTATAAAAAAAAATAAACTGAATCCGACGTTTGACAAGGGTTCTCTTATTACAATTTAAATACTTACTTACACTAGCTGGCTCTAATGTAATTAATACTAAGTTTACATTATTTTCTTTATCATCTTATTGTTAAATAACATGAGGTGTTTTATATAGTATACAAAACAAATAAGCAAATAATCAGTTTATTTTTATTAGCGGCTAAAATAATGAAATTTTGTCACTTACCAAAGAAAAAGCACGATATACGAGTACTTCCAGAAACATGACTTGCGTAACATTATATAAATATAATATATATAATAGATTCTATAATTTTTACTATTATTTAAGACAAGTTTCAAGTTTTACCCGGTCGGTGGCGTCGATGTAGCCAGTGTTGGTTCGCGCGTTCGGTGTCTGCCGCGGCTCTACGACGGCTCCTTGGGACGCATGCGCTGATCTCATCTCATCTCCCGCGAAGCCTCCAAACCAATCGGTTTAAACGACAACTTTGTTTAGTACAAACCACTATAAGCAAAACTTTAAATGGCATTTATTATGTACGTGGAATGGTTCCGCGTGGATTCCTATTTGCTCATCATGATAAAATTGTAGTTTGTTTGTGTATTTTTGTTTTTTAAATTAGAAAAAATCTAATATTTATAAAATATATGATTTATATATTTTTTAGAAACATTTAATATTATTTTTAAATAATAAGAGTAATTTTTAACGGAAATCTATTTATTTAGTTAATATCTAAAATGTTATTGTTTATTATTTTGATCTTTTAAAGAGACCACACAACAACAAATACTAATATAGCCAATAAGATTAATATTCAACCTAATTATAGTTACTAATTTCACAAAATACAAAACTTGGAGATGATGACTTAGATAAAAACTGAGAACTTAATTTATTTTCAATACAAGTATAGAACATTTACTTTACATAATATCTCCGCAACCTCAGTAATGGTGCGAACCCACATTTTTAACGAGTGCCATCCTTAAAGGCCGACGGGACTTTGAGTGAAAACACTAGCAAATGTAAACGGCCACATTATTTTGAGTACACGTTATATCTTTAAGGTATTTTGCAGTTAAGCTTATGTTAGCGCCATTTGAGATGATGCGTTCAGTGTCTTTTAGTTGTATTGTAGGAAATGTAAATTTAATTATGTATTAAAATTATGAGGCCAGTCGTGGCGCAGTGGCACGAAGTGTGACTGTAAAACCGACTGGTTGTGGGTTCGATCCCCACTCGAGGAGATGAAATATTTACTTAAATTTATATTTCCATTTCTTCGCTCTGGTGTCGAGGTTAAGCGCGGCGTTCTGCCACTCAACACGCAATGCCTCCAGAATTCGGTAGAAAGTGGGGAACGGAATGTCTTACACTAGGTTCCCTCTGCCTACCCTGCTGTGTGTGGGATACAGCGTGAAGCTGATTTTATTTTATTAAAATTATATTGTAACTAATCTTATGGGACCGTGGCGCAGGGGCAGAAGCGAATGTAAACACCACGGTTTGTGGGTCCGAATATCACTCGAGTAATGTGTTCATTTACTGGCTGTGATAACGATGTATGGCGCGGAGTAGATTTCATTTTGTAAATCTTTAGAATTTTGCGGAAAATGGAGAACGGAAGTGTCTTAATAGAAACGGAATGAAACTCTAGGTACACAGGTTCCCTTTATGCCTACCCTGCTATTTGTGGGGTACAGAGTAAAGCTCTATAATTGATGTACCACTTCTGGTCTGAAAAATATTTGATTTTAAGTTATAAGTTGTGATGCCCCCTGGGGAATGAAATATTTAATATATTTATTTTTAGGAGGCAAACAGCGGTGTTGAGTACTCTCACTCAACACGTAATTTCTCGAGAATTTGGCGGAAAGCGTGGAACCAAAATTTCTCAATGGGTACGGAATATCTTAACACCAGGTTTCTAGGTTCCCTCTGCCTAGAGCTAAGCTATAGCTATTTTTGCGTTTGTGTGTTCTTTGCCAAGAATTTTAGTACTTAGTAAAAATACACAAAACTGAAAACTTACTGGAAACTAAACTTTAACATTAATGAAAAAAACATATTAAAATGATTATTTGTTTTTATTGATATTTATATTAAGGAAATATTTATTTTTGTTTTTTTATGTAAATATCCTTACACATTTAAATATAGGGGATGAAATGATATTAAGGAGATAAAAAACCTTAACTTTCACACCTATTTTTTCGACTCTTTCTATTCACGCGTCGGTGAAGCGCTCGATGGGTATCTGGCGTATTGCGATTCGTAATACGATAAGATCGTTTTATTCAACCTATTGGCTTGGAAGAAATATAATATGAAATCAATTGGAGACACAAAAAAAAATGTACTACAGCATATTGCTGCCTTCTAATGTATGCTACATTTTCGCTTCAAGTTCTTATTTTGTGATATAATATAAGCACTCTAACATGAATATTTCTTATATAGAAAATTAAATAAATAAATTTCATCACGCGGTCACCATCATTTTTTCATAAGCTGTGTTAAGAGTGATGAATCATGACAGATGAGTGGCCGAGCTCAATACAAGGACTTGCGACATTTGCGGCACTGAACCGTTCATAATCGATATTCGTTTAGGTCGTAACATTGATGTCCCACTCCCACTCCCACTCCCAAGTACAAATACACGGTTGCCTATCGTATGCATCGCTAGCGTCAAGTCTAATCTGCGGGCGGACGCGTGGTGCCGCCTCGTAAATAACTTCCGCACCTGCCGAGTGCGCCACATAACACTTTGTAGAACATTTTGACAACATGCATTCAGTTTCTACATATACCTATGGGGAACATGCATCGAGTTCGCTACGTTCTGATCGTAGCCATTTAGGCGGCATATCCTCAATCGCTCTAACTTAGATGACAGACTTAGTTCGCGTTCTCTCAGTTCTTTGAGGTGAGAGGTTCGCGCTTCAATAGCTATCTCTAAATGATCTCCTTTATATAATAATCTTTTTTATATAAAATATAATTATATTTTTTTAATACAAACTACATCGCAATCTTAATTAGACACATGTAGCAATCATGTTTTGTTTTGGATAAAATACATATTGTGTTTTTAACACAATTATTATCATTTATGTGCTTTCTAGTGGTGTTAACAATGAGTAGTAGGATAAGAAAGAATATTTCAATTTCAGCACTGTACTTTTTCCATTTAGTCAAATTCGTCTTATAAATTATAACCCGTACGTACATAGTATAAATATTACATATTATTATGAGCAGTTAGAAGCGAACTAAGAAGATAATAAATATTTTTGTAAATTAAACTTCCTTGGAAGGAAAAAATCGCAGAAAGTATGATACAAAGTTGTAAGTGTCGAAGGAGGCGTGGCGCACGCGCGACGGCACTCCGCACGCCGCTGCCGCCGCGGCCGCTCACGCCTCACCGCGATCGCGCCCGAGATTACTTCCATTGCGTTTCGCGACCAAACTTTGTACTTGGTCGGTGATGAGAGTTTGCAGAAAAGTTTGAAAGTTGAGTTGATATGTGGCGTTCAGAGATGAAGATGTGGGCAGACGCGTGGTGCCGGTGATGCCGCGCGATGAGCGCGCGCACGTCGCCCGCGCGTCCAGCTCGCCTGCACGCGCGTCTCGTCGCGCCTATGCTTATACTTCCACTATTATTTTGTTTCGCGCAATCACAGTGAGTACTGAAAAAAAAAATATTATTAAAAGCTGGACTTAATAATAATAACGAAATCCAAAAAAAAATTATAAGACTAATAAAAAAAATTGCTAAATATTTCGTTATGCGTAACTTAATATATTTAATTATTTAAGCATCATTGCTTAATGTTTATTGCTTTTCTTTAAGTCTTTTTTTTTTACTTTTTAAACAGACTAATACAGAGGTAAATAAAGTATCATACATATTCTTTAACATATTATGGCATATTTAGTCTATGTGTATATAAGAGATAGGATACATATCAAATTTAGTCGTAACAAGTTAAAATATTGCGTTAAAATATTTTTTGCCGACGGCCGACGGCAGCTATTGTAAAGTTATAAAAAAATTATATCAAAATATATATATTATATATAGTTGATTTATCAATATAATATTTATATTTATAAAAGAAAACAAAAAATAAAATTCAATTAAAAAAGCAAATCAATTAAATTCTGCAGTGGTATGTATAACTTAAATGTAATCGCTTTTGGCCGACACCTTAAGTTAATTTAACATTGGAATTGGGGATCCTCCGCTAAATGCCAATTCTATCTAAGCCGACATTTAAATAGTAATGTACCCTTCAATGTACCAATTACATATGTATATATATTTGTATATTTTGGCTTTGATTTAAGAGCTGGGACTGGCTTTGTACACGCGTGGTTTTAATGAATAAAAATTTGAATTCATGAAACCTCTAAATATAGATTATTAATATTCACATCAATCAATATCGTTTTCAATTTACGTATATTTTTTATGTCAATTGTAAGCATAACAGTTTCACGCTGTATCCCTCACATAGTAAGGTAGGTAGAGGGAACCTGGACACTTAGTTTTAAGATGCGTAGTAGAAACGGAACCCACTTCCGTTCTCCGTTTTCCACCGAATTCTGGAAGTATTGCGTGTTGAATTGTTCAACTCCACGCCACAAGAAAATGTAAATATTTAATATTTCCTTTCGACAAGTGGTAACCGAACCCACTATTACAGTAATACGCTTTTGCTCCTACGCTACGGCTGGCGTATTATAAAATGAAATTTATTTATATTGTACTTAAGACATAGATGGATGCGGATTATGAGATTAATATTTTAATGTTCTATAAGTTAATAATAAGTAGGCGATTGTAAATTTATTTTATATGTATGAGGTAAGTATATTTAGCAATCTATGAGGTAAGTATATGAGCAACAAAACCAAACATTTTCACATTTTCATTCCAAACTTGATTAGATTAGTTATCACGTATTTTACAATAAGATTATATATAATATCAAATTTTGGCAATTTAATAAATATCATATAATTAAACTGACATTTTCACGTAATATTTTGGTATTATTACTCCTTATATATAGTAGTAAATATTCACTTTAGTATATTAATATTTCTTTTAATTTGTGTTATCATTATATATTAAGATATATATATATAAATTTTGCACTTCATAAAATCCTTGCCGTGAGAGGATGCCTTTTTACATAACGTTGATAATGTACCATATGATTTTATTGACCATAAAAAACAATTTTAAACTAATGGAAATGTGTGATTATATTAAATCAAACACTAATACCAAGCTACGAAGGCCTACGAGCATATAAAAACGGTTTGCAGGTATACAATGAAACACAAAGTTTGCCTTTCTGACATTTTTCTAACTTTACTCAATAGATATTTTGATTACTTGAATTTTTTTTTATTTAAATAAACGGTAGTAATAGATAGAACAGAAATATAAACACGCAAATGCACACTTTACGCGAGATGTATAATTACAAAAATATTTTTTTTTTTATATATTTCCTAATTTTGCTTGTGTAACACCATAGCTTTTCTTTTGTAATGATTTTTTATATTCAATAAGTATAAGGTATACTTATCAAGTAAACACAGTTAAGAAATGTGTTATGTTTGAAAATTTAAAGGACATCATTTAGACAAAAATGTGGGGATTTCAAAAATTTACTTATAATTGCGTGTATAATTTACAATATACTATTTTTAATTATTTTTATTTTTAAATGAGTATCTTACATTTCTTTGTAGAGTGGATCGCGCTGTCACAATTGACCGCTTGGAGAACGTTACTCACACCATTTCTCGAATCCTTGACGGCTACGACATTCGACTTCGCCCTAACTTCGGTGGTAAGTATGCTTATGTTTCTTTTATGTCCATATTTATTTTAAGTGTTTTAAAGGATAGAGAATACATAAAAAAATAGAATAATATTCTGTTTACAAAACTCAAATTCAAAATTTTTGGCTTTGTGCCTAAGGTTGCCAATTTTAAACTCATATCTATACTGAAATTATAAAGCTGAACAGCTTGTTTAGGTTAATCCCAAGAACTAGTGGTTCATTATTCCACTAGTAGTAGTAGTCCATTTATCTTCTTTGATACGGATTTGATGGTTATAATAATATAGGCTATGTTACATTGCTTTACAATCGTTTGTGTAATGTGCGCTTAGAACTATTTCGGGCGCTTAAAATGTCACGCGTCATCACCATCACCATCACCACAACGCAATAGGTAATTAATAGAATTACTATTGCACGTACGTTTCAGCATATGATATTTACAACAAGGTGTCCGAAACCAAACTTAAACTTAAAGAAAAGTGCCTCAGTGGGAACATAATTTGAAAACGTGACTAACTCTACTCAAAAATAGGTTTTTGTAAATATACTTGTAAATATGCAAGTACTCAAATAATATTATATCTCCATTTGATATAATACGTAATCAGGGCGTGATTCGTCAGCGATCCTCCATATACGCGATATGTAATTTGCTTCCTTGCATAAATATTATTACTCCACAGGCGATCCGCTCTACGTCGGCATGGATTTAACCATTGCAAGTTTTGATGCCATTTCTGAAGTCAATATGGTAAGCTTATATAAATGTTTCTATTTTTAATCTTAATCAAATTTAGGTTTCACGGTGAATTAATAAGATATTGAAATGTTAAATATCGTACAATCGTAAATGTTGAAGCTGGTGACTAGCGTGTGACTGTAATCGCGAAATATTGGGGGTTCGATTCCAACTTCAGTAAATGAATTTAATATTTTCATTTTCCTCACTCGGGTACGAGGCCACGAGGTTTTGTCTTGCCACTCAACGTGCAATGCCTCCCAAATTCGCCGGAAATTGGGGTACGGAGTGTCTTAACACTAAATCGCCCTTGCGTGTAGGCGTATCTAGAGATGTTTGCTGAGGGCGGCCTGTACTTTAGCTTTGAAAAGATATGTTCGAGTAAGGGTTGTTTTTTTTTTAATTTCTCGGGGTAAATTTTTAGTTAGCTAAATTTCAGTGCACCAGACTATTCTGAGGTAGGCACAGGCCATCTGACCCCCTTTATTTCTACGCCCATGCCTCTGTCCTCCCTGGTATCAGCGGGATACAGTGTAAAACTGAAAATAAAGAAATTAAAAAAAATGATTTATTTTCAGTTTTATTTACATTACATATTTGCATTTTTTTAACTAACGTTGCTGTTATTTTAAAATAAAATTCTAAACATTATAATACAATATATATACTTGTAAATTATTTTTGATCTTAACAAAAACGTACTCTCCATTGTGTAATATGTTGTTGACCTCGTAACGTAAACAAAGAATCGAGCTTCTTCAGTTTTGGAAGTATGTTCAATTTTGACACGTCAACAATTTTGTCATCAAGATTGCTTTTGAGTCAAAACAGGGACGCACTCGATCGCTCGTTGTAATTCATTAAGCTTTTAATAGCGAAAGAGAGCAAGGCCGTGGACACTTGACACATATCTGTAGTCGGTGACCGGTGACCGCGGGGCAGAGCTGACTCATCGAATCGATGCCATCTTTAACCATTTTTATTGTTGTCTTCCTTAACTTACATAAACAATTACAATTTGTCAAAATCCCGTGACATTATATATTATTACATATATATGATAATGGCGACATATATTTCCAGGACTATACAATAACACTCTATCTCAACCAATACTGGAAGGACGAAAGATTAGGTTTCGGTTTGCACGACGAAATTTTAACGCTATCAGGAGATTTCGCGGACAAAATTTGGGTACCTGATACTTTCTTTGCGAACGACAAAAATAGGTGAGAATACTAGTGAATCCATAAGATATATTAAAATTTGAATATCCTTAATTAATATATATTGTTTAATATAAAAAGTTATATTATTTATTTATTTAAATTTATATTTTCATTCCTTCGCACTGGTGTCGAGGCAACGCGCGGCGTTGAGTTGTGCCACTCAACACGCAATGTCTCTTGAATTCGGCGGAAGAGGCGAACAGAGTGTCTTGGCACAAGGTTCCTTCTGCCTACCCTGCTGTATGCGGGATACAGCGTGAAGCTGATTTATTAATATTATTTCAGTTTTCTCCACGACGTTACGGAGCGCAATAAGCTCGTCCGCCTTGCGGGCGACGGCAGCGTCACGTATGGGATGCGTTTCACCGCTACCTTGGCGTGTATGATGGATCTTCACTACTATCCGCTGGACAGCCAAAACTGCACCGTCGAGATTGAGAGCTGTGTGACTCTATATTTTTAATCCAGCTCGCCATCACTCGCTTGCTTTGCCCATCGAGTGTTGTTATTTCAGTTTGCAAGCGTGTTTTGTCATTCTTTTTGTGCTTTTGCTTATAATTGGCGAGATAAAATTATAACAAAAAAAATTGTTAAATATAGCGTAACTACGAAGTGCTCTGTATTAGCTTATTTCATTGTTGTCCCATTTGATGTCAGACGCCTTATGCTTGTCTGCTAAAGATTTCAAAACTAATAATAATTTAAAATGTACATGTCACTCGAACTGTGTGTAATCTCATTACAACATCCTAACGTAACACTTATAATGCAGATGGCTACACGGTGTCAGATGTGGTCATGTATTGGAAAGAGACTCCAGTACGAGGAGTGGAGGATGCTGAACTACCTCAATTTTCAATTCTTGGACACGAAACTAATGATAGAAAGGTTTATAGTTTTTAAAACTTAAATACGACCGAGAGGACGGAGTGGGTTTCACTAAGTTCCCTTTGTTTGTTCTGCTGTGTGCGGGATATAACGTGAAGTTGATTTAAATACAATTTATATATACGAAATGTTATTCTTTTAAACAAAATAAATACAACAATATATACACTTATAATTATTTATACAATCTATATGTTTTTGTTAGAAACACCTGTAGCATCATTAAGTTTCTTAACTAAGACAATTAGTCTCGTGCCAGAGAAAGTGTACCTATTAAAGACTTGAATTCCAGGAGAAGTTGGCGACAGGCGTCTATCAGCGGTTATCTCTCAGTTTCAAACTGCGCAGAAATATCGGATATTTTGTGTTTCAAACCTATTTGCCAAGTATTTTGATTGTGATGCTCTCTTGGGTTTCGTTTTGGATCAACCACGAGGCAACTTCGGCAAGAGTAGCTTTAGGTAAATTTTACATAACATTCCTATTACATATATAATATTGTCAAGAAGACAGTGCTTAAAATACGTCTAAATACAGATAAAATACGACCGTTACACATTTCGATTAAAATATTTATAAGATGTAAACTAAACTAAATACGCCGAATTTGTTACTCTTGTAAGCGATATTTAAAAACATTTTTATCTATATTATTTATTTGTTTCAGGCATTACCACTGTCCTCACAATGACCACAATAAGTACTGGAGTAAGGAGCAGCTTGCCTCGCATATCCTACGTAAAAGCAATCGACATCTATCTAGTGATGTGTTTCTTTTTTGTTTTTGCGGCGTTACTAGAGTATGCCGCGGTTAACTACACATACTGGGGAGCTCGCGCTAGGAAACGGGCGAAGTTAAAAAATCGCGAACAAATGTCTACAAGCACTAGTGTGGACAAGGGGTTAAAATCTGAGAGTGAGTATGTGATAAATCATTGTATAAATTTCTTTTATTTTTCTGTTAATGCAAAATGATACAGTAGGAATAGAACGAAGAGATTAAATTGACTTTTTTATTTGTGTAACTGTTAGTAACAATAGAGCCAGGAAAAACTTGTGTAAAGCTTTTAATTAGCAAGTAATAAAACAAAACTGGACAGGGACGTGTTGGGCTTGCCTACTGAAGGTACCGTACAAGAATTGATGGTTTCGGGCTTTTTGTGAAGGATATATTTTTTTTAGGATTTCACCACAAATGTATAGTTTTAAAAATTATAATTATATATAAAAATAGCATAAATAAGGTATCAGATGAAAGCAAAGACAAAATTCAAAAAAAGCTTTTTTTTGAGAAACCCTTAGTGGGCGAGCCTGACTCGCTTGTTCAGTTTTTTTTACTTATCTGATCCTTTATCGTCATATTACAAGGATCTTTATCTAATACGTGAAACGTGTAAGTTGCATGAAATGAAAAAATATAATCTGTTACAGCTGGTTCCCGATCTCCCGAGGAAATTATAGCTCTTCGAGAATACACAACCAGCTCCGGTCGTATTTCGCCGCTGCCAAGTCTACGATCGCGACCGTTACCGCCCAGCACTGGGGCGCCGCCCTCGTTGCGCTTACAGCGAGACTATACCAATTTGCGATATAGGACGCGCCCGCATTCTAGGAATTCTAGAAGTATGTGTTCACTATAGTAACTTTAACTAAAATTTACTTAAGTTTTAAAATTACCTTTTGATGACCTTATGATTTATTTAATATATATATATATATATATATATATATATATATATATATATATATATATATATATATATATATATATATATATATATATATATATATATATATATATATATATATATATATATATATATATATATATATATATATAAGTTTTATTTGTACAAGATTCATTTTCATTCCTCTCAGTTACTGATGAATAACTGTTAGAGGAATGATTGTTACAGTTTAAATTACTTACATATCGCCGATGTGGGAACAAAAATAAACGGAAAGTGAACAATGAGTTTTAGGACTTCCTCGGAATAAATACGTCACTATTGCGTATATATAAATCATCTATTATATGTTATATTATTAATTAACTGGTTTTCATTTATGATCTTTTAGATGGTGCGAATAAACCAAAAATGATACACGCGCTGAAACGTGGCGCCACCGTCATCAAAGCCTCCATGCCAAAGATTCGGGACGTGAACGTTATAGACACGTATTCTCGTGTTATTTTTCCCATTTGTTTTCTTATATTCAATGCAATCTATTGGACCTTTTACATTTTTGATTAGATATTTAAAACTATTAAGATCAGACCATCTTTATAAACATAATCCCGAACCTAGTGTCTGGTATTTATTGTATAAAATAATAATAATTTTAAATATATTAGCTTATATATTATGACTATTATAAAATTTAATTTAATTTTAATCACAAAATAAATTACTGTTGCATAATTTTAGATTATCTAATGTAAACTTTTTTGACTTAAATTGGTCATAGTAGCGTTTAGTGCTGTCAATGTGCTGCCATCTCCAACGCCTGCTACTTCTACTTATATGGAAGGCCATTATTTTACCGATAAATGTATTAGGTAGCAAAAATATGTATGTTCGTACTGAAAATCGCACATATTAATTAAGCATCTAGCAATATATGTTCAATTTAAGAATACTAATAGAAAAATAACAAATAATATATATTAGTATAATATGTTGCTCTAATGTGCCAATTTTTGTATTTCTACAGAGCGTTGTTATAATTTTTTATGCTAAAAACTAATTTAGGCTTAAATTTCTTCAGACATAATTTCATAAGTGTACCATATTATACAGAAACTGCCATTTTGTAATCTACTATTGACATAATTTATAAATAAAAAATGTTAATCGCTTATATAATGAACAACGTATACATAAAATAAAGAAAAATATTTACCTCCCCTATTATATTATATATTGCATTTTAAAGTAATATAATAAATTATAAGAAAAAATATAAGTTAGTCTTAAAAATACGATATCATATGATATTGATAATCATTATATACGATTATCATTATAGTTATTTAAATAGAATGCAAAAGAAGTAATAAAATAAATAAAAGAAGTAGTATATTTTCAAATTTAACAGATAAAATATAAATAAAGTATCTACCGTATTTTTTTAGTTTATTATTAAATTATAAACTATAACAAAAGCTGTAAGTAATTGAACGAATTGTAACGAATGTATAAAATCTAATTAAATAAGATGAAGACAATTATGTTACGTTGTAAATAATTTAAAATCTTTAATATCTATTAGAAGAAATGTTTATGCTTGTGTTAGATGATGCGAAATAATAAATCGATATAAAATAAAATTTAATATCAACTTAACAGTAGTTTTCTTTACATATCATGGTAAAAGTACTGTGTGATTATTACGAATGCGATAAAGGAATGAACATTATTTCCATATAGCTATTGCATAGAAGCAGTTTAAAATTACTAAAAATGATACATTCAATCTCTCTAAAAGTTTAAAAATACATATATATATATATATATATATATATATATATATATATATATATATATATATATATATATATATACCCAAAGCCCAAAAAAATTTATCAATATCTTGTGATGTTCAACAGGGCTTGGTACTTGGATCACTCCCGTGGAACATCGCATATGACGAACAAAACTCAAAACTTTGATGTAGCAGCAGTACCGTTTCCGATGTGATACTCAAAAATTTACTGGGCTTAGGCATGCGATATCTAGGTCTCATTTTAGACAACTAATGGATGTTCGTCGAAGATTTCCGATAGTTATCATCTAAATTTGTTGTCACAGCCAGGGCCTATGATAGAATGGAACACCTTTTTCAACGAAATGAACAACTTTTTTTCGAGATTGGGAAAATCGGTTAGCCACTCCAAGGGTTGGACCACAAACGATTCAAGCGATCCGCCCATTTCAGAAGGAATGCGTACAGATCCTTTTGGGGCACACTTGTTTTGGGAAGTATCTGTGCGATGTTGTTCGACGTGAAGCGTCAACGCAGTGGCATCAATTAGGAGATCCAAAAGATCGTAATAATCAATCAAGGCACTTATCGCTACAAGCGTGTTCTATGTGGGAATAACCATGATAACACCTAATTAAGACGTTTGGCGCTGACTTGTCGCTACCGGCTTGTAGTCAAAACTGTTGTTCAGAATGAGCAGGCAGGGATTGAGACGGTCGCCTTTTGTGAACACGTAATGTCGCAAAAAGATCAGAGAAAGGCTTTATCTGGTTCCATTTGCTGCAGAAGAGTAAGTCACAAACGTCGCGATCATGCATGGACGGCAGACATGGGAAAGCTGTCGTCGTATAAGTAAATATCCTTAACGCGCGTCTCCTACGCGTGTCGAGGAGATGAAATATTTACTTGAATTTATATTTTCATTTCTTCGCTCTGGTGTAGAGGCAAGTGCGGCGTTGAGTTCTGCCACTCAACACGCAATGCAATCCAAAATTCGGCAGAAAGTGGGGAACGAAGTGTCTTAAGACTAGGTTCCCTCTGCCTACCCTGCTGTGTGCGGGATATAGCGTGAAGCAATTTTTTTTTTTTGGTTATCTCAATAACCAAAACGTAATTTACTTTATAGCTTCATGCCTTCTACCTTAAACAGGGACTAGAGTCGATGCAGTCGAGAGTAAATAAATTAGGCTGCTACCGGTCAGCTTCAGCTACATATATATTTTTTTGTAGGGTAGGCAAAGAGCCCTTAGTGTCAATACTCTTCTTATAGTAGCGTAGTAGCGAGAAGCATTTCGTCCAAATTATAACAAATAAAGCTTTTATATGGTGTTAAATCTAGAAAGAGCAAAGAGTTAAAACTTTTAAAATATACTGACATCTGTTAATTTAACAGAGATTGAAACATAACTCTTCTTATAAACAATGAAAACAAGAGAACCTTCTCAGATATCTCGAAAACCTCATCATACACGTAGTTTCATTAATATTCGACAGATGTCCTACATTCCATTTTTTTATTCAATTGCATGATTTAAATTTTATTTCAAAATAAATTTATATCATAACTCAAGACCTATATCAAATATGCAAAGGCTTTAAGCTAGAAATAAGAAGAAGTTTTTTAATATTAGCGCCCTCTTTTGCAGGCAAATGTACCTAATCATTTATTTTAATCCTATTAGGTACCTATATCAAAATCCTTATTTAATAATCATTTGGAGTAAAATATAATATGCTACATATTATAGTTTTACAAAACACAACTTAAAAAATAACGTTTTAGTCAATAGGTAACAAGTAAACAAATAGGTAGATTTAATAGATTTCAAAAAACAAAAAAAAATCGTATTACAATACAATATTTTCATAATATGATTTTCATTTAATAAAAAAAATCTTTGAATCGTCATCATTACATAAGTTACTGAAAGGAAGTTGATAGAGTCTGTCTTAATTTGCGTATCGTTTTCTTACAAGTATTTATAATATTACAAAACTTTAAAGGCCGCTACTATAAGTCATGCACGTAGAAAGTAAATGACAATGAAATGACATGGTTTATTCCACTATATTTATAAGTACATCTATTTTGATCGAGTGTTATTGAGGAGCCGATACAATACAAATGTAGGTGAGTGTTGAAGGGACTTTAAATAGGAGCTAGGTACGATCTGTTCCATTCATCGACGAGGCGCAGACAGCGCGGGGCGGCCGCGCGGGGGGAGGTTCCCAGATTCCAGCTAGCCTAGTACCTCCGCGGTCGCGCCACGGGCCAATCCGTGTTGCCTCTCTAGATATTATTACTTATTTTGGTGAAATAAAAGCTTAAATCCCCTCACAGTGACTATAGAGCTGAGCGGTTTTTTGGTGAATTGGTTCTGTGGTAGTGTTGTGTGACCTGTGCTAAGTTGGATCTGTATCGATCGAAATACGGTATTTATTTTATTTATACTATATTTGTTTTCTTTTTTTTACTATATTTATGTATACATTTGTTAAAAGAGTGCACGTTTGCAAATCTAGATTATGAATACATATGGTTTTATGATGCGGGAGTCCGTTCTCAGTCAAGTGAATGAAATAATCGTAACAATAAGGAAAAATCGATATAGACATCGATTATATTTCTATATATATTAGATGTATCTGATAAAGTTAGAAAGTATGAATGTATATTAGCTTAAGGCTAAAGTCCACACTGACGTGGTGAAAAATTTCATGGTCATTCGAGTGGGCGGCAGGTTCAGTTTCAGGCGCTCAGCGCGGGTAGCGGTAGGGTCGCGGGCGGGCGTGGGCGCACTCGCGCATCCCTCCCTGTATTGATCGCTCTCTCGTAGTTGCACGGTAAATATTGCCATAATAAACTTATTTTAGATTCCTCATTATTTCTTATATTATACTATCAAGTGACTAAAGTGCGTTTGTGTTGAAGTCTACAGACTTCAGTGATCCATGTAGGCTTCGGATACAAGTCTCCCAATGACCATTAGAGGTGAATAGACATGCCTTCATGTCGCTTGTGCTAAAAATAGATTTTATGTAAGCTGAATGTATTTTGCTGATGTTATATATAAAATTGTTAAGTTTTTTTTATGTTTAGTAATTTAGGAATGCTGTGAGGAATCAATATTTTAGTAAGATTATTTTAGAATGGATATATTGTTAACGAACGAATGTCGTCGTTAGAACAGTTGAAGTATTTTTTGTTATTAATGGTTATTTTCAAATGGTTAAATTAATGTATTTAATTGATTTCAATGTTGCGACGATTAGTAGGAATTCACTTATAAAAGCAAAAGATAACTTATTAGAAAAGAAATACGCAATTCTTATCTTATTTTTCTTGAAAAGGACTATCTTTATCTTTGAGAAATAAATGCAAATATGAAAATGTAAATCAATTCCATGGATATTAAATTTCTTTACATATTTAAAGTTGTTTGAAAAAAATATATATAAAATCCTTAAATTTTAGCCCCATGTGTTTGATAATAATTTGTAAACTAAAGGATTTAAATATTACTCATTTAAATAATACCTAACGGCACTACGCATTGATAGTGATAACCTATACGAACTTTCCTTTATTTCTTAGAATGAACAGAAGTAATCAATGTAACAATATTATAAATATGTCTATCATATAAATTATTTACTATCTATATATAAATTATTCAGTTATAATATAATATTAAAATGTAAAAAAACGCTTAATTTCCATTGTATTAAGGACAATATTAACATGAGTTGGTATATTTATTTTGTATTTTTTTCTAAAACCTCAATGCCTTAACTGTAAGTCGTAATGCGCGTCGGGGTGCGTGAATGGAGCATGCTCAACAAGTAGCTACGGAGCGGCCACGTCGCGCATGCCTTAACATAATCCAATACAAATGCCAATTTTCAATATGGCCGCATCTACTAAGAGATTTCATTTTAATTTATAATTTATTATCATTATTGTTTACCATAAATTGCAATGAAATGATTATTGACGAAAATAATTATATATTTTTATCTATCATTTTTTATTTATGTCATCATGTCATGCCAACGTGGAATGTTGTAGTTCAAATTGTGAATGAACTCATTTATATAATAGAAAAAGTGTCGTGTAGTAGTGATGAATAATGTATGACACAGGTGAATTATAGATTTATGCTGATATAATTAGTCTTAAGTGCACTCAGCGCGTGGATAGGGAGGTGCTAGCAACGGTAATACTTCTTTTCTCCTATATTAATATATATGCAGTTATGAATTTCTATTTAACTAAATTAGAACTGACGTTTAATTTTTTTTAATTGACAATATTTTAATTTATTTTGAATCATTTAATCACGTTTTTAACAAAAAACGGTCCAGCTTTAATCATTTTACATGTGTATTTAGGAAATCTTTGATTGTACATGCAACATATGGTTGTAGCTTCGCGGTAACTAGAGGTAATGTTTAGGTTTGGATTATTTTGTTTTCCCGGTTAAGCGTTACAAAATGTGGTGTACACTTTTGATATTAACAGACTTTTGATTTGTAATATTAAAAAATTTTATCTCTCTCTAATAGCCAATTTTAATTTTTAGATAAATGTAAACTATTACTCATCAGATCAAGTCAATATTTGATCCAGTACATGTATTCCAGGATAGTGGGCCGTGGGTAGTGTAGGCGAGCCATGCTGCAGCCGCTGAGGGAGATAGCTCGCACGGACCCGGCGCAGGTCACTTAAATATACTCCACCTGCGCTTTGGCCGACGCCGCCAACATGCCGGCCGTGCTGATCTTTGTCTTTTATTCGACGATTTCCTGGCTTATTAGTAAGTTGAATTACTGATAAAAAGTTGTTAATATAGTATTTATTAAATTTATATTTTAATAATATTGAAGCCAGTCATGGCGTAGGGGCACAAATGTACGACTATAAACTGAGACTGGTTGTGGGTTCGACCCTCACTCGAGGAATTGAAAAAATATTTGAATTTATATTTTTATTTTGTCTCTCTGGTGCCAAGGCAAAGCGTAGCGTTGAGTTCCGCCACTCAACACGCAATATCGCCAGAATTAGGCGCGAAATGGGGAACGGAATCTCTTAACACTAGATTCTCTCTACTATACCCTGGTGTAAGCAGAATACAGCGTGAAGCTGATTTTTTTTTAAATAATATTCGTCTTGAATTAGTCGTAGCAGATGAGACGGTTGCAAATCGGCCGGTCGGCAATGGCACCGCGGAAGCACCGGACACCCGCTCTGCAATCGGCAGAGTACCGCCGTATCAGCCCCCGGCCATCGGTGTTCCGGGCATGCAAGTGCCTGGATTCCGACCACACAGCCCTTACACACGAGTTGATGGCTGGCATCGTGAGTATTTAATTGTCTATAAATGTCTTAAAAAAAATTAAAATGAATTTATATGTAATTTATACTGTTTTAATCGTTTACGGCAAATTTCTAATATTTTTTCTTTTAATAGCCAATGGCCGCATCCACCTCAACTCTAAAGGATCTTATGTTGTCGCCGAAGATATTGAGGACCACGAAGAAGAAGGAGGGTGTCCATTTCCATGCTCTAAAGAGTTTTTCTCTTGTCAGGTCAATTAAATATTTATAAATTTCCTTTCAAATAACTCGTTTTTTTTATTATATTTTTGTTATGTTAAATATAAAAAAAAATTTTAATATATTTTTTTCTCACAGGCATCATGTAAATGTATAAAAATGGAACAACGTTGCGATAGCATAGTGGACTGTGTGGACGCGGAGGACGAAGCCGGTTGCACGCCGTCGTGCGACGAAAACAAAAACCGAACTATCTGCCCCACGACCAGTGTGTGTATTGCTCGCGAGTGGATCTGTGACGGCGACAACGACTGCGGCGACTTCTTTGATGAGACTCATTGTGGTAAATCTATTTGGGAATACTGGTTTTTTGGATCATTTTTAAATTGTCATTCAAATTTTGATTAATTACCATCTTATTTAGTATATCTAGTATGATCAATCCTACTTATACAGGAAACATAAAAATTCAGTAACATGCTCTCTAGATCTTGGGTGATAGAGCACTGCTTTCTTCTTATATTTCCTTCTCTTCACACTCATCGTTCGAGCGAGAGCGAGGCGAGCTGATATTACTAAGCATACGTTCTAAGGCTCTTAAAAATACAGTAAATTTTGTTGTTGAGCCATACGTTTTAAATTAATGCTGATAATATTGTTGTTTTATGAAATTAATATTAATCAGGCGGTTCAAACTGCACGGCGGAGCAGTTTCAATGTGCTAACGGGCTATGCATCCATAACGACTGGCTTTGCGACGGCGACAACGACTGTCGCGACAACTCCGACGAAGCGAACTGCACTAAGGGCAAGTAAGTAAACTAATGCTACTAGCACATATTACAAAATATTCTTTATTTTATTATTTGTTTTGGGTGTACGATTGAAGAGTACTTCAGGAAAGTCTAAACGACGATCAAGGTATAGTCGTCGATGTTACGTTTAATAAAACGTTAATATGGCAGACTATCGGTAGAAATCAGATCAGTACCACAATAATGTGAAGTTAAGTTGAAGATACTAATCTATTGTCATTTAAAAATATATCAGATGTACCAATAAATATATACACAGAAAATTACATTTTTCTTCTGACAGTTATTGTGGCGAAGCAACTTTAGGTAAGCTTAAAAAAAAATAAGTTCATAAATAAACACCAATAAACACTTAGGCCGTTTGCAATAGCTATCCCTCTAAATTTTCTAAACATCATTTAATTGAACAAACAAAGCGTAAGCACTCGTTCAAATTGCATATAATAGCTCGCTCCCTTGCTTCCTCGTAGTGAATCCCCTCGTGACTAAGACTAAGGCCACCATATTTTTGTTATTCAGAATAGTTATGGAAAAATATTTTTCTTTATTTTGTTAATTTTAGCACACCTATTGAGTAACACACTTCATATCTACTGTAATGGTACTGTAATGGTAGTAATTGCTAGTTTTGTGAGTTATTCCTAGGAAATATGCAAAACAATTCAAAGGGACACATATGATAGAATTTCAATTCCGATCATAATATAAGAATAACTAAAAAACAAATTTTAATCCTTACCTATATATTTATAAAATTAAAGATTGTCTGTCTATGATTTCAAAAGATCCTATTTTTCTAAGTGTATATAATTATTGACATAATACCAAAAACAAATAATAATACTAACAAACAATTTATATCTGACTGTTTGTCCGAACTTATCTCCGAAACAGCTATACCGCTCATATGGGACTAACACTGAAATAATAGAGGGGAATTTGGAACGTATAGTTGGTTTTTATCTCGGCATTTCCTCAGAATCAGGAATTTATGCATTAAAAACCTCGTTATTTGTCGTACGCAGGTGCCTAACGCTTAACTATCTACCTAGATAGATGTGATATAATTAAACATTTCTCTATGAAATGCGACGATTTTTGCAAGCAAAATCAAATATAAATTCAAGAGATTTAATTATTAATTAACTATTTATTAAGTGCATAATACTATAGATAACCACACTAAATTATTAATCCATTTTCCCTAAATACTCTTAAATAATATATTAATAAATATTCATTTAGTTCAAGCAGACGAGCGAGAAGCCGCGGGGAGTCGCTAATTTATAAATATACATGTCAATCAATACATACATACATAGGCTATATATATAGATTTGTAATATAAATAATAACATGTTGTTGGAATGATGTTATATAACAGAAAACATATTCTGTAACACGTATTATAAACGCTAAAACATAGTAGATATTATTTTAATTTTTTGTTGAATTTATTTATTAAAAATTATGCGCAATGAATTACGCGTAGCAACTTCTAAAAAATCACATTGACGCTGAAAGATGCTATCGGATTTTCCAAATCCATAATTTCGTAAAATATGAATTTTAAGGAATAATAGAAATGTAAAGACGACTGGACATAATTAGACGCACATTGGTTTATTTTATTTATTATATTAATAAATACATCTCATCGCCTAATTCATACATAGTTTAAATTAAAACATTGAAACAACTGAACATTGAAATAAATGAATAAATAATAATAAAATTAAATAGAAGTCTAAGTCCGTGTTTTTATTAGTAGAAGTTATCTAAATCCAAACCTGTGTTTTTATTATCCATTGCTTACTATGTAAATTGCGCTACAAATAAATTTATTGCATGACCAAAAGTTTTACTAACGGGAAAAATCAGAAAATTTCCATTTTATAATATATTTTTTAATATTTTCAAAATATCTATTCAATCTTTATCTTTTGACTTGAAGTGCACGTTGTCACCCTACTCGAATATTCCATATTTACCTGTGACGTAACAATAACCAATTTGCTGTTATTAAATATAATATTTCAAATTGTTACTGAATTCATGATAATGTGTTGTTATATAAGATAAAAGATTGTTGTTATATCTGGTATATTTAAACTTTAGTAAGTCATTGTAGTCAAAGTTATTTACGATTTGGGTGTAGGACTTATTTTAAGAATCATTTATTACGAAATGAAACGTAGATCGTATAAGTTATTTTATTTTTAAAATCACTAAAACTTACATTAAAATACAACATGGCTTACTATACGAGTGGATACAAAAATTAAAATAAAATGTACTATACTTTATAAAAATATTGTAAATAAAAAAAAAATTAAAGATTATAGTTATTGACTTTAAAAAGGTAATTTTTAATAAATATAAAATTAACGATTTATTTCTTATGATTATTATGGTCTGGTATGGTCTGGTAAGTTCTGTTTGATTATTATTAATTAATCAAATTGTATATCTCTATACCTATTACCTCATATAAACTGTGTGTCCGGTGTATACTCGAAATCAAGAAAATATGTACGTTGTACATGTAATATGTATGTTGTATAAAAGCGCCGCGGTAGTGGGTTCAATTTCGGAAACCAACAAAATGTGTCGAAAATTCCCAGGTTCCCAATACTTACTTATTGCAGCCTATTAGTTATTATTATATAAATAAATAAAAGACAAACAAATATAAAGTCAACAATAACGGGACGTAATAAGTATTCATATAATTTCTATAAATTAATAAAATAGAGCAAATGACAAAACAAAATTGCAAGTCTACTCAAGCTTGACTGACTTTTTGTTGTGTCACTAGCGCGGTTCTAGTCCTGCCCGAGAGATCAATAAGCGTGGGAAGGAGCGGGGAAGTAACGGCGCACGCGGGCAAGGGGGTGCTACGAGGGAGGGGGAGGTTCCCCGCTACCATAGCAACACTCCCACGCGCAAGCCTCTGCCCCGTGAAGGAGACCCGATATATCCAACTTCCGTGGGCGACTCTTTGCAACCAAAACATTTTATACACTAACATCTTAATTCGATTAGCTCCAACTATATAGATTGATACATATATCTGTTTACCAATTACGAGACTAAAATAGCTCTGAGAAAATTGCCGTCCCTTTAAAATGTACTATCGATATTGCGCCTCCGCCTTCTATAGAATAAACGTGATAGGTACATAGAACGCCTTCTATATTGAGGTCGTTGCAAGAAAATAAGTGCTGTTATATATAACTTTTATAATAATTTCTGCTTAAAGGTTATTTTTTTTTTACGTTTTATGATACTTTTATATATTCTATTTTATTAATACTGTACGTTTATTATCATATAGGTGTACCTACATTGTTTTATATGAAAGGTTAGGTTACAATGATATTAATTTAATAAAGATTCTTATTTTTAAACTACCCCGTCACAAGTGTGCCGCACAAATGAACACTAACAAAAGCAATTTGCATTTTCTATATTGTAAATTAAAATTATAGCTATGTATATATATATATATATATATATATATATATATATATATATATATATATATATATATATATATATTGCTGCAGAATTGAAATTTAATATATAGTATTTTAACAATTGTAATATACGACTGTATGTGTATATACGACTAAACTTTCCTTCTTTTATATTTTCGAACGATAAAAAAGTGCAAACTTGTTTATTTTGTTTTGGATTTTCATACCATATGACAGGGTAGGCACTAGGCAAAAGGAACATAGTGATAGTCTACGATATCCCAGTTTCCGTCCTATTTTTTATACATTGCGTGTTAACTTCGTGCTTTATCTACTAGGGCTTTATCAAAATAATGAATTACTCCCAATAGGGATTGAACTCAAAACGACACACTTGCCGAGTCAGACGTTGTGTGTCACTACGGCCTCAATTTTTTTTGAGGTCGTCTTGGCAATGTAGCACAGTGCGTGACTATAAACGCGACGGTTGTGGGTTCGAAATTCGGAACTCAATAAAATGTCTCGAAAATGTCCTCGTTCCCATTGCTTACTAATTGCAGCCTTTTACTTATTATATAAATATCGAAAAAAAATCCAATGTCAACGTAATTACATACTTTAATATCTTATAAGGAAAATTAAATTTTGTTAAGAGTTTTTTTTTATTTAATCGTAAAGCAATATTATCCAATTTTTTTGGATCACTTTGTTGTCCGTCTGTTTGTATGTCTGTCCGTCATTCAAGACCACGTGGAGGTGCTCCCTCTGATCTGTAAACGGTCTCATGGAGTACATTCTCTACATAATCAAAAGATATGAGCATTTATACATCGTTTCTGTTATATTTTGTATGAAATCACCGCATTTTTAAAATCTATACGACACTTTACAAATTATAAAAAATAGCGAAAATGAAAAATTATAATGCAAATAAAAGAAAATATCCGAATATATCATAGAAAAAAATAATGCATACTTATATTTATAGCTTATTTCATACAATATAAGTGCATACGCCTACAAATTTTCGTTTGTCGACTTTTACAATATATAACGTTCCCTTTCATTTCACCTACAATCATGAAATATTGAAACGTAACCCTCGGTCGGCGAGATCGACTCGCAATTATAATTTTTTTTTACATGACTGATTATGTTGTACTAATTTTTTTTACCTGCAGGTGTCGAGAAAATCAATTTACCTGTGCATCGGGTGAATGCCTTGCCCTTCATTGGCGATGTGACAAAGAAGCTGATTGTCCCGATAATAGCGACGAAGCAGAGTGTCGTAAGATGTTTCTGTTTATAGTTTAGATGCATGAATTTAATCCATTTAAAAATTTAATTATTTGGATTTACTAAATGTTCCATAGATTATATATAGGTATAGTTTATTGGAATTTAAATTGTATATTTGCAGCATTGGATTTGCTCGGATGTGGTGAAAATGAGATTCAATGTAACAACAAAAAATGTGTTCGTAAAGATTTTCAATGTGACGGCGACAACGATTGTGGTGATTGGACTGACGAAGACTCCTGTCCGATTATACCTGGGAGCTGCAACTCTGCTGAGTTTAAGTAAGTTTAATAGATCCGGGTAATCAAGATTACATTTTTCTTTTTTTTTATTGTTAGAATCCTTAAGCGCTATAACACAAAAGAATGTATTAGAGTAAAACGATCCGTAAAATAAACATCTCTTCATATATTTAATACAAAATACTTAATAATTTTGTCCCTAACACATTTTTGTAGATGTAGCGACGGTAAATGCATCCCAGATCGTTGGCGTTGTGACTTGGAACGCGATTGTGCGGACGGTGATGACGAATTGAATTGTGAACCACATGGAATGCGCAACTGCACCGCGGATGAATACACTTGTGCGGACAGACGTTGCATATCGGTAAAGAGAATATCTGTTTTTTTATTTCTAAAATTTTATAAAAAAAGAGTTTCATTAAAAGCTGTAATCCTCCTTACACAATATTTAACAATTTTGAAAATTTAACAGAAAACTTGGTTATGCGACGGTGTCCGCGATTGCACAAATGGTGAAGACGAAATGGACTGCCGAGTGTTTTGCGAAGTTGATCAGTATATGTGCAAGTCTGCATTTAATGACGCTTTTAGAAGTTGCGTGAATAGAAAACACGTTTGTGATGGCATGAAAGACTGTCCAAGAGAAGATGATGAAGAGAATTGTCCTATTAAGAGAAAGTGTGGTCCAGAGGATAAATGTGAAAAGCTATGTGTTACTACTTACGACGGGTTGCCTGGATGCGATTGTCCTTTAGGCTTCCTGTTATCACCGGATGGTATAAGGTACGTAAGATAATAGTTTTCAGATTTTTTTTATTATTTTTAAACTTTACATACTATTTTGCACACAATTGCATATATAAAATTCTATTTCTATTTATTTTTTTTATATTTATTTTGTTAAATTAGGTAGTTTATGCTTAAATATCTGACCAATCTATTTTTTCCAGTTGCCATGATGTTGACGAGTGTATGTACGAACAGGATCCAGTCTGTTCTCAAACCTGTTCCAATACTGTAGGAAGTTTCAGTTGTGGTTGTATGACTGGTTACGTTCTTAGGCCCGACGGCAGGTCCTGTAAAGCAACGGGAGAATCGCCGACACTACTATTTACCAACAGGATTGGAATTCGCCAGGTGCGTATTTTTAAAAAAGGTTTAACTTCTCGATCATATTATTTATTGTTGTTTGGCTTATGATTTGTTTAAAACATTTTATCCTTAGGTTTGGCTCACTGGAGACAACTATATGTCAATTTTAAAAGGTCTACATAACTCAGTTGCTCTAGATTATCATTATGAAAAGAATTTGGTATTTTGGACTGAGAACAACATGAAAGTTATACGAGTTGCACGAATGGATAGTAATAATATGTCAGGTATACTATATGTTTACCATAACTAATAAGGTCTATAAGAATCTATTAAGTTTTTAAGATGTACAAGTATTTTATAATAAAATATTTTTAGATGTTATAAGATGGGGTCTCGAAACACCTGGAGGTGTTGCTGTAGATTGGATTCACGATCTCCTTTTCTGGACGGATTCTGGAACCAGAAGAGTTGAAGTAGCTACATTGGATGGATCACAAAGAGCAGTATTGGCAGCCAGTGATCTTGACAAACCTAGAGCTATTGCGGTTCACCCAGGAGATGCAATTGTCTTTTGGACAGATTGGGGTATTGAAATATTTTTATACTTTCTTATTTTTAAACTAGTACTACAATGTTGTGACATTTTAAAATAATGTATTTTTTAATGTTGATATATTTCATAGGTCCTAATCCTAAAATTGAACGAGCGGATATGGATGGAAGTAATCGAAAGAGCGTTATTGTTAGCGAAATTTTTTGGCCTAATGGTTTAACAATTGATTACATGGATTCAAAAATATATTGGGCTGATGCTAAACATCATGTCATCGAAAGGGCAACATTCGATGGCCGGGAAAGGAAGCGAGTAAGTATTTTTATATTATTGAATTTAAATATTTTTTAAAGGTATTAGACAATACATGACTTAATTTTTGTTTTCTTTTTAAAGATAACAAATAAAGGATTACCCCACCCATTTGCACTAACATTATTTGAAGATGCAATATATTGGACTGATTGGCATACTAAAAGTATTTCGACAGTTAATAAGAAAACTGGAATGGGTATACAGACTGTACACGCCAGCTTACATGTTCCAATGGATATACAAAGGTTAAATATCACGATTTTTATTACCTTTATATATTTTTTTAGGTAAATATTCAATAAGTGAAATATTTTTTTTTTTTTAATGGCAGCTATCATCCTCTGCGTCAACTTCGCACGTACAAAAATCGATGTGGCACTCGTAATGGTGGTTGCTCTCATCTCTGTCTCCCAAATTCTAGTGGATACTCTTGTCGATGTCCTGTTGGTTTTAACTTAAATCCTGATGGGTAATTATTATTACAATTTTAGTGGATTATAATTTTACAAATTAAATAAAGTTAAAATAATACTAGAAAATATATAAAACTATATGAATTTAAAGCAACGGAAAAAAATATCATCTTTTATCATGCCATCTCTTTACAGTCGTTCATGTGAAGAGACACCAGAGAAACTACTTCTTTATGCCCGACGCAAGGACATCAGACTTAAACAATTACATCCTAGAAAGCAAATGGATTCCTTGGATATGGTAAATTGTTTTATATCTGTTTATTTATATTAAAGTTAGCATATGATATGACAACTACGTACAAATGGTAAACAAGATAAATAACATTATCTTTTACAACAAACGACCCAACAAATGATAGGTTTTTGTAAATTTAGGTATGTAATGTATGTACACTGCTCGTTATTTACAGGTGATTCCCGTGGAAAATATTAAATCTGCAGTTGCACTTGATTGGGATCATAACAGCAACTCTATATTTTGGACTGATGTCGAAAAAGATACTATAAATCGAGCATATTTGAATGGCTCACAACAAACTATTATTGTTGGCTCCAATTTAAGTAAGAGCTCTTTAAAACAAAATTTACAAAAATCAAAACACAATTTATAAATCTGTGATATAAGTAAAATAAAGGTGAATTGGTGTGTTTTTATTCATTTTTTTTATATTTTTGCAGTATCACCAGCTGGACTTGCCTATGATTGGTTAACTAATAAACTCTACTGGACTGACGCTGGGACAAATAGGATTGAGGTAGCCAATGCTGACGGTACTATGCGAACTTTACTGGCATGGGAGAAAATTGATAAACCTAGAGACATCGTATTAGATTCTATAGGTATATTTTCACTGATAAAACCTATCTAGTGATAAGAATAAGCTTTACATTTGTTATTACTAAAATATTGTAAAGAAATTCTAACGCAAAAGATTTATAATTGAAAAGAAACATACTAAGTATACGTAGTATTTTTATCATGAACTCTATATGTATATATGTAATTTTTTATAGGGGGTGTAATGTACTGGTCAGACTGGGGTGCCGCTCCATGCATCGAACGGGCCGATATGGATGGGGGGAATCGAAAACAGCTAATATTTGGCAATATGACTTGGCCAAATGGATTAGCTTTGGATTTAGTGAATAATCGCATTTACTGGACTGATGGTGGAAACCTTACCATTGAATATGCTAATCTTGATGGATCTGGACGAACTGTGTTGATAGGTATATATGTCCTGAATAAACTTATTATTTTCTTATACTTTGACTTTAATGGGTATAATAAGTTATAATTTTAGAATGTCCGGAATAGTCAATGATATGTACGTATGCTTTAACTAACTAGAAAAATCTGTCTTATTATTCGTTTCAGGTCAACATTTACCACATCCATTCGGGCTTGATTTGTATGGAGATGAGGTATTTTGGACAGATTGGGAAACTCAGTCAATTCAAGCAGCTAACAAGTTTACAGGGAAAAATCGACGAACTTTAGGTGCTGGCGTTGAAGGACTAATGGACGTCAGAGTATTTCACAAGGAAAGACGAGGAGGAGTTAATAGGTATCTACGGATTACGTCACAAATATTATTCTCATACTAAGATAAACATTGTTTCTTAATTCTATATAATTACAGATGTAGCAAAAACAATGGTGGATGTTCTCATTTGTGTCTTTTAAGACCTGAAGGAAGATCATGTGCCTGCCCTATAGGAATAAAAATAGGCGTATGTAATCAGCATATCGTTCATAAAATACATTATTTTATCTGATATGTTTACACTATACCAAACAATATATAAATGTTATGTAATAATTTTATGTTACAGAAGGATGGAAGGACATGTACAAATGGGCCTATAAATTTTTTGATATTTGCTCATCGTGTAGATATAAGGATAGTATCTTTGGATGTACCATATCTTGTTGATGTTGTTTTACCGTTACCTTCATTAAAAAATGCTCTCGGCGTCGATGTAGATCAAAGAACTGGTAATTTCACTCATATTTAAAAATAATGTATAATAATTCATATTTCATAGACAACTATTTTTTCATTTAACATTTATTTGTATTCACAGGACTTATTTATTGGACTGATACTGGGGAAAGAAAAATTAAGCGTGCAAAGAAAAATGGACAACAAAATGAAACAATTATTGAAAGGGGACTTCATACTGCGGATGGAATTGCTATCGATTCAGCTGGACGAAAGGTTAAAAATAGAATAAAAAATACATCATATAATATGTAGTTTTATGAACAGTTAAATTTAACTTCAAATGCCTTTTCTTAAATGGTAAATTAAAATTATATATTTTATTTAGATTTATTGGACTGACGGTGGCAGAAACAGTATTGAGGTAGCCGATTTAAATGGCATGAACAGAAAAGTTCTCGTATGGACTGGTTTAGGTAAGGACACCTATTAAAATTATATTATATAGTGTTAGTTTAAAAAGCTATATTTACATTAAGTAACATAAAATCATTTTCCAGATTCCCCACGTGCCATTGCATTACATTATGAATATGGATATATGTTTTGGTCAGATTGGGGTACCTCAGCCAAAATAGAAAGAGCAGATATGGACGGTAAACACAGGTCGGTTATACTACCTTGAAGAAACATAATTTTTTCATACATATTTGCTCTATATTAATGCTCTGTTGTTACAGGAAAGTCATTATTGAGAATTCCATTAAATGGCCCAACGGATTAGCAATTGATAGAATCGAAGGTCGCCTTTACTGGAACGACGCTAAGATATTAACTATAGAAAGCTCAGATTTTAATGGTCGCGATCGCAAAACACTCCTGAATCAAGTTCCATATCCATATGGTATTGTTATTGTTGGTCCGCATATCTACTGGACTGACTGGAAAACAAAAGCCCTTCACAGAGCGGATAAATCTAATGGAGAAGACCAAATTACGATTCGAGAGAATCTTGAAGGACTCATGGATATAAGAGCAATACAGGTATACAATAAGTAAATCAAAAATTAAATCAATGCTCATAAATATTTTTAATTTTTAAATGAATAAAGCAATTCGTTTAAAAAATAAAATTTTAAGTAATTGATTTATTTACAGGGCGACCATATATTGGAAAACGCTTGTGGTGTAAACAATGGTGGATGCTCTCACCTGTGCTTGCGGTCACCGCAAGGATATTCGTGCGCTTGTCCTACTGGACTATTATTCGAAAACGAAACTGAACACAATCCGAAAATCTGTAAGAAACATCCCGATAATTTCCTTGTATTCGCTGCAAGAGGAAGCATTGCTATGATATCTTTGGATACACCTGAGCAGTGGGACATTACATTACCAGTAAAAGGAATACAAAATTCTGTGGCAGTAGACTACCATTGGGAGAGGAAGCTAATATTTTTCACAGATGTTAATAACAATGAAATAAGGTTTATATTAATATATTTTTTTTGTCTTATTTAATTATATTGTTATTGAATTTAAAGTAAGCTAATTTTCTTTATTCTTTAGATCTATAAATATGGAAAATATGAGCGAAACAACCGTAGTAGTAAACACAGGGCTGGATACACCAAATGGTTTAGGAGTAGATTGGATCGCTAATAACATTTATTGGACTGATAATGATTTCAAGGTACATTTTAATTTTATGGAAAAATTATATTATAAATACGTTATTTCTGTAGGAAAGAAATTAAATAATTTTGAAATTCAATGGTCCCAGGTTGTGGAAGTTGCTAAGTTGGATGGGTCGTCTAGAAAAACGCTAATTAGTGAATTGACAGAACCGAGAGCACTGGCTATATTCCCCGCAAAAGGGTAAAATTTAACTTTTAATTGCAAAAGAATTATAAAATAAAAAATAAACACATTTAAATTTATTTATAATGTTTTAGATATTTGTACTGGAGCGATTGGGGAGAAAGTCCAAATATCGAAAGAGCAGCGTTAGATGGTAGTCAAAGAAAAATTATCGTCAGTCACGATTTAGGTTTCCCCAATGGGATTACAATTGACTATAAAGATAGACGACTATATTGGACGGATGCCTTAAAAGATCGAATAGATACATCTGACTTAAATGGCCAACACCGAGTACAACTTGTTCCTGAGGCTAAAAATCCCTTCGGAATGACTCAGGTACTGATTATATTATAAATAGTGAATTAAAAGATAACATTAAATATAATACGATAAGTTCTATATTATAATGCCAAGTTCACGGTATCATATCTGTTCTTTCAGTTTAATGAATTTATATATTGGACGGATTGGTACAAGAAATCTGTAATGCGAGCTGACAAAAGAACTGGCAAAAACGTAACTGCGATCCGCACTGATTTAGAAATGGTGATGGAGATAAAAGCAGTATCTTCTGACAAACAGCACGGCTGGAACCCATGCAAAGAAGACAACGGTGGATGTTCACATCTCTGCCTGTTTAGAGGACATGATTATGTATGTGCTTGCCCAGATGCGTTCGATTCCAGAACTTGCTCAACAAGTAAGACCAATAAACATACCTTGCGTAAATATGATTTCAAATTTGCATGTAATTATAATACGTAATACAAATTTTTATTGTTTGTAAGTAAATAAAAAAATGATTTAATTTTTAATTTGATAATTTCAGCACCAAAACTTCGTGTGGATTTGCGTATGCCATCCCATTACCCTTCGTTTTACGACTATACAGACATGGAAATCAATCCAAACTATGCACCGCCACCCACAGCTGCGCCTACTTCGAATTACGGAGCGGTTATTATCGGAATAGCAATCGGTGTGTTTCTACTAATCGTGGTTGTAGTGGTTGCTGTGGTTCTCCGTAAGTCCATTTTATTTTCTTACTTAGTTTAAATCACAGATAAAAAATACTGAAAAATTTATATTAACTTAAAATTATTTTTCTCTGCGAATGAAATAAATATATAATCACTTACAGTTCATATAATCAAGATAAATTCATTTAGAAGCCATTGCATCCAAATAATAATTTAACTTACTACATTTTTACAACTTCTTAAATTTTATTTAATAAACGCCATTAATATTAGTTATATATAATTTGAAATTTGTTATTCAATGTCAAATATTACATAATTGATATGTACTGATTAGGCCATTATTTACTCAAAGTCAAAATACGCCGAGAGCATGGAGCGGAATTAAAGGAAAATTATCGAGAATCGACGGGTCACATATCGTTTCATAATCCCAACTACAGCTGTACGACGGCTGCTGGGGAACCTCTTGAAAGACGACAGAATCGCTTCCAAGGAATTTTTAAATATGACAAGAGTCAGGTAAGCTATTATTTATTTTGTTTTAGTTTTATTGAACAATGCTTAAGCATTGTAACATTTATTTATGGGCTTCTGTGTGGTAAATAACTATTACATTTTTTTTCGTATTCTTAAGATATATATTTAAAGTAACTATAAGTTACTTTTTTAGGAAACTTAAATTTATAAACGTATCTTATAATTTATAACGCTCATAATTTCGGCTCTTAGATAAGTTTTCTAACACTTATATATTATTATAATATAAAATATATTATTTATATATTTTAACAACTATCAGGGGCGAGTGACCAACGTGTACATGCCGGAGGGCACCAGCTTGCTGCCACCGCCTCCTCCGCCGCCACACAGACTCCCCCCGAGACCCGCCAACGACGACTTCGAACCTGTCACATTACATCCCTTTGCTTAAAAGCTGACAACACGTGATTATACAACCTACGACAACACTAAACTGGAGAATGTGATAATTTCATATATTTTGGTTAATAAGAATTTCATGAAACGAATTATATTATTATAAACACATTAGTATTTAGCCTTTATTTGAACACATCAACATAAACCTTGAAAAGTTTTGGGATGATTTTTTTTGTAAATGTATTTTTTTTTATAAAGCATACTTGACTACGCAATATATGAACGTGTCACATTTTCTATTGGGTGTCTTTGTAAGTGCTAGTAGCTAGTGGTAGAGGTCGCGTTACCTTTTTAGAGTAAAATATCTACTACTGTTATGATACTACAATATTAGATGGCAGTTCCAGGCATTTTACGATAATATATGTATAGTAAGGTGTACCACATGTTGCAAGTTTTGGTACATTTTCTCATATTTTTAATAATGCATAAACAATATCCTCAAATCGAGGCATTCTGTACATAGATTTCATAAAACTCAGGTTTTTGTATATTGACTATGGTAGTCACCTTAATATACATGCATAGGAGACATATTAATAATAATCTTAATAAAAGAAATGGATATTTTCCAAATTTTATAAACTCACTAAAAATATTTGCCAGCCAAAATACACAAATGACCTGAAGAAGTGACATGAAATACTATCTAATTAAAGTCAATTTCCGGAAATAACGAAATGTTATTTGTATAAGTATTAAATTGCACGATCATTTATATATTCGATGTAATTTAAAAAAGATTACCACTTAATTTGTAGTTTCATATGATAAATCAAATAAGGCCCATGAGAAAGCTCAAACATATTTACCTACTCAAAATTTAATACTATAGTTATAGAGAAAGAATGGCCGTGTACATAGAATATAATATCGTAAAAATAATATTTGTGTCCAAATGTCTTAGAGGCATATGTATGTATTTATATAAAAAGAAACTAAAAGTATTATATCTATTAGAAAAAAAAAAAATAACCTCTTCTATTTATATATGTATATAATACATATATAACATAATGTGCACTGCAATATTACTTCAGTTGACTTCCCTAATGCAGAAGTTACACTTTATAAATTTACCAACTGTCTTGAACGAAATTAGTAAATTTGAAAAAATAAATTATCATCATAAAAAAATAATACATTTTATAGGTATATAAGGAAATATTTGTATTATTTTTGTATATGTCGCCATCAATCGCTTCCCCCAGGCTCACGGGAAACGAGCGAAGCCGACTGTTGTTAGAAATAATGTTATAAATCATAGATAGTTTTAAGGGGTCGGGATAAGAGGACTTATTTTTATATAAGATTCAGCACGAGTGACATCCCTACCTCTTTACTTCAGGCAGTGAACGGTTGCTGTTCATATGATACCTATATATTATTTATATATTATATATTATACGTATAGCATTTTCGTTTCCTACGTTTTAGGTAAAACGTTACTCTTAGAATTAATTCACCAAAATAATATGGTGACAATAAAATATCAGTGTAAATAATTAGTTCTAATCACAAATATTTGTCTAAATGCAATTTGTAAATATTTTATTTTTGTCACTTCAATGTGAATTTTATTTTGACTATAAATTGGTGACCAGATCGGCCACGTCACGAACATCTCATATCAACACGATTCGTTGTTAGACTAATTAGGTATTTAATTATTTGATGTTATTAAATGTCGAGGTTATGTTGAAGCTGGTGTGATGTCAGGTGCGAGTTGAGATATGTGTAACTTTACGTTTATATAATTCATTTTCTATGCCAAGAACTACTGCCGCCACCAGGAGGCGATCATTTCACAGGGTGTTTTAATCTAAGGTAGAGTTAGGACGGGTGTCAACGGGTACACAGCAACTAACATGCGTATTTTGTGTATTTTTATTATTTTGAAACACAGAGAAAATAACAATAGAATGTTCAAAATTAATTTATTTCAGGTTGCCGAGATGTAGAATAATATTGCTTATTTTATTTGCTATTTACAATAAAGAATCGAATTTGTATCAACGTTATTAAACGACAGTTCCGCTATGATAGGTTTCTACTTACATTATAGATTAAATTATATTTTGTGAGAATTTAATTCTCTTGTATTTTGTACTATGTGAGTTCAGAGTTTACTTGATGTAAGCATATTTGAGTGTAACAAAAACCACTATAAAAAATATTTACTCTTCATATACTCTGTTGGATTTCTCATTATCGGTTTAAAGTTTATAGATATAGATTATAATTTGATTGAGTGATATGTGATCGTTCCAGAACTGCTTTACTTATTAAAGCTTTTATTCTTATGTAAATATTTTAAATTTATTAACATTTTAAGTGAAAAGATAACATTTCTTATTTAACAAACAAAAGCTATAATTTGGAGGTGGTTGTTAAGAGACACTCCCAATGGGTTCCTATTAACGACATTTAAGCTTTTATTTTGCGTTTAATGATATTATACGTATCTTTTACATTTACATTAAATTATTTATATTTTTTTACAAAATGTCACCGATATAAACAATGCTATAAATTTTTAATTTACAGTATTCAAAATATATATATAACAAATAGTGCATAGTAAACACTATTTGATATACCTATATATATTTTGAATTTGGAATGTCACTCCTTGTTAACAGGAGCCCTTAGGGCTGGCGGAGTAAAGAGGATTGTCTTGTAACGTTTTATATGAAATTTCGTATTAGTTCTAAGTCGGATTTTCTCTATCGAGGAGTATTTACAAATGGTATCTATTATATTAAAGATTTAGGCTTCTGTATTTAATTGTTCAATTTTTAATCGATTTACCATGATGATCGCACAACCAAAGATTTATTTATATCTTTACTTTAATATAGTTTATATTACAAGTCTAGAAATTAGACTATTACCTACTATTAATTTTAAACATATAAGTGAGATTTTCGATTGAAAATCGAAATGAAAAAAGGAAATAAGAAAAATACTCCTCGTAATTTCTTTACAAGTAGATTTTAAGAGAAAGAACGTTGAGTGCTGTGATAAAGATGCTTTGGGGCTATTGAGTGGATAACAAGCGGCGTGTTTAACCTTTTTCTTTGAAATGTTCGACTGTTTCAGATCATCAGGTGCCTAAAAACGCACAGGAAATATAATATTGTGTAAAATGTAAAATCCATTACATAAAAAAATATTTCCAATCAAAATGCAGTGCCAAAATCAATGTCTGCAATATTATAATTATATTATCTACCTTAGTTTAAGTTTAAATATAATATGATTAAGGGTAAGGTCAATAAACAGCTTTTACACCTTCAGCCTCCTATAAAGAGGTGTTGAAACTGTTATATGATTTATTATTGTACTGAGATTTAAAATAGAAATTATTCGAATAAATTGGTGTTTTATTTTATATTTCTACCCAACAATATTAACTAATAAAAATTGCCACTATTAAATTTACATTAGTTTTTTTTTAGCTCCACCCTGTATCTAGCAGGGTAGGCAGAGGGATCCTTGGAATTTAGTGTTAAGACACTCTGTTTTCACCAAGATCCGTTTCTCTTTCCGTTTCTTTCAACAGCAACGCCGCATTTTGCCTCGTTACCAGAGCGATGAAATGATGAAATGAGAATCGATCCCACTACCTCTCGCTTTACACGCTTTACTTTACAGTCACACGCATGTGCCCCTGCGTCACGTCTTGCCTCTGTCAATTTTAAATGTTTAAAAAAATGCCTAAGGGGACAAATAAAACACAGCACAAAACATATTCAGATTTTAATATAGTAGGTACATGCAGTTAATTATAATACAAGAAAGGGCAATAACTCACATGACCAACTACGCTGATGGAACACGAAAGGCATATTATTATATATTAGAGATAAAAAAAATTACAACGTCATAAAAACAACATTTTGAATTTAGAAAAAAAAACGGCTTCTAGCTTTATTTAAAGTATCAGATATAGCAAATTAGGCGAAGGTGATCACACTAGCTACTACCCTTATACATATTAGACCTAGTCAACGCTCAAAATAGTGTAACACTTAGTTAATACGTATTCTCAAAGATAAATTCCAAAATTACTTTTTAATCGTATTTAGTACCTACAATTTCATTTAGCAAAAGGTTAGATAGAAAATTAATACATTATTGTAGCTTAGAACTACTTAGTTGCTATTTATAAATTGTGCAATAGAAAACAGTCGAGTCGACTTACATGTTACTAAAGGCAACTGTTCTTTGGTATTGTGTTATACTTAGTGAAGATAGCTTAAAAACAGATTTATATGTCATATATCGTCGTTATTTTTTAATATTTGTATTAAAAATTAAACTATATATTAAAGCAGACTGACTATATAGTATAATAAAGTTGTCTTAAGTAACACGATATGTCTAGAATATAGGGCCTAATCATGTTACCTCATAATGTCAATAAACAAAGTAAAATAAAATAATAATATATTTATTTTAAATAATTAGTTAAAGTCAGATCTATAAAAATTGTACCATAAATGACTATTCATGATTAGGCCTCAAATAATAAGCCTGGAGGTATTTAGTGATGCGCGATGACGGGATGCGTAGTCGATATTTATGACTCGATCGTAACAATCGAAATCGAGCAATCGAATATACGGCTCGATCCGCCAATCAACACATTTTGTACAAATACAAGGAATACTTTGGAATGTTAAATCGATTCATTTAATACTTTTTTTTATACATTTTATTATTTTTACAAAAATAACAGGCAGATTTGTTTTTCGTTACAATCAGTTTTAGTAAAATGCGATCCCATAACAGCCGTCGCTTAGATGTCTAATTGTTTCCACAAGCCATCATGAACAAACACATATAATATATCAGAGCAGATTAACTAGTTATACATTATCTGCGACATAAGCCAATAAATTCTAGAAATAGGATTTTTAAAATTTAACATGTAATTATAAAGTTTAAATAATAATTTAAGATTAATATAATAAAATTCTAAAAATATATGTGAAATTAGTATAGATTTAAATTATTACTTTGGCTTTTAAAAAAAATCGATGCACAGATAAAATATTTCATAACTATCACACATACCTTGAACAACAACAATTTTTATTAAGCTTGAACGATTTGCTGTATCAAAAATAGTAATGCAACTAGAATTGAAGAATATAATGATATTTCCATGTCCAAATGTATTAATAAGATTAAAACTTTAAAGTCCATATATAATCAAAGTAATTTATGTTATTTTTTTTAAATAAAAATGTAATAAGCGAAATATCTAAGTCTTAGAAACAAGAAGTAAAATATAAAATGCCGCTCATTTTTTAAATTTTCACGACGAAAACGATTTTTTATTCTTTTTTAAAAATTCAAATATGAGTAATTAAAGATGATACAGATAAATTTATATGTATATATGAATGGGTACCCGCAAAGAATGGATAATCCTGATACACCTCATAGTTGAGACATTAGGCACTCTAATTAAAATACAAAAAATATACACATACATACATTCAGAAGGAAGAACACCTGGCAGTGGTGTTAACAGCACTAGGTCAGAAGACACGATAATATGACGATTACTTGTATTCGATAACTCCTTCGCGCTCAGTACTTGATGTCATAACATTATTATTAAAATTGTTTTTTTTTTTATTGACGCCTTTATGACTTTAGATAATATTATAGTAATAAATTGTATTATACTATTTAGAAAAACGTATTAAGCAAGCATATTATTTTTTCACGAAATAAGCTAAATTATTATTTGCTAAATTTCATGATTCATTAAATTTGAGGTTATTTTTCTTAAAAATTACGACATTTAAACAATTTAATGTACATGTAGTACGATTATTACATGTGTTAGTAACAATAACAAAAAATTAAAAATTAGGTATCTTCGACCTAGCCTTATCTAGGAAATATTTTTATTTGTATTTAACTTTGAGCGCCCAAATAGTTAAGGATTACCCATTCATGGCAGGAAATTCTGTATTATTATGAATTTGTATAACGAGTGAACACAAAGATCAATTTATTATTTTTAATAATGAATTTATCCTTTTTTTATTTTTTCTGTATTTTGAACTTCATTCTATATTATACATTAAGGACCATATCAATCATCTGCTATTATTTTTATGCTAGTAAAAATGTCAAAATAATGTATTTTTGTAAGTAATATATTTATAAAAAATAAAAATATATATTATAAATTCTAAATTAAAACACAAGTAAATATTTAGTATTGCGCGGTTGTATTGGTAAATAACATTAACGGAATGAATAAATTACAAAGGCATACAAAATTTAATAGGCCGAACAAGAGGAATATTTTCAGTATTAAAAAAAATCTCAATGTATTAAATAAAATTTAATACTCTAACCGAAAATATAACGTTTTGCGGTCAATTAAATCCTTTATACCCAAATACAAAGTCAGGTACACATAATGGCTGCTTTGTACGCGATACGTATAAAGCGGCAGAAATAAATAAGTAGAGAGCGTCTTGGCACAAATATAGCTAATTTCGCTGAAACAATCACAGAAAACATACACCTAAGCATTACGCTAACCTATTAGCCTGAGATATTGTGATCGATAGATCTAGATTATCATTTCCTATATTTCATAGACTAAAGTTATATTTAATTTATAAATTCTCAATGAACATACATACAATAATTATATACTTAAGTATATCGATATATATATATATATATATATAAATCGTTTTTGTACGAAATATACGACTCATACGATTTAATGGTCAACGTATTTTAGCCGCTTACATACTGAATTGAATCAGTACAGCCAAGTTTAAGCAAATATGAAAATATGTGATTTATATTCATTGTTTCGATCATCCCTGTACATATATTATCTTGTTCCTTATACCCGTTTAAGTAAGTAATACTCATACATTTATTGATAACGTTTAAGTTCAGGGAACACTTCAAGAAGTACTAATTCGAAGATTTCCTGAAAATAGTAAAAAAATATTTTAATAAAAAATGCTGTGTGTATACTCGTATGTAATATAATGCCAGAAGTAATAAAACTAATACAACAAATAGTGAAAGAATATATAATTACATACATTTATAATTGTAAAAAAAAATATTGTAGTATTATAATATTTATTTATGGTACTGATAAACTTTAGTCTGACCAAACGAAACGCAGCTTTGATGCTATATAACGTTTATAATCATTATAAGTAAATAACCACAATAGTCCATGACCCGTGATGTCGAAAAAAAAAAGCAAAAAATATACCAATTTTTCACTGTTTTCCCAAGATCTTTGCAAAGTTCTAAGAAACTTAGTTTAATTTAAACACGTCCGTTAGTTCAGTCATGCACCTCGAAGATGTCACTTAGCATCACCAAGGATTGATCGCTTATAGGATGTGACAGTTTCAGCGTAGCACATTTTAAGAGCGTGCCCACATATTGTACTAATTTTGGAACGTGTGATATCTATATGATATCGGTACGACTGTAAATTTGCGGAAGAATTCGTCGACCCTGAATAAGAACAGCGTCTCACACGCGGTTTTACATCCACGCTGAAAAGTCGTTTTAGAGTTTTTTTTTAAATAAAATATTGTATACAAATAATATGTATAAATAAAGCACATTATATACAAATAAAATGAAAATTATATTGGAGTTAAAGTGAAGATTCAGGAATGCCGATACTATTTAGTGCCGTGTCTTTGGAAAAAGACGTTTTAAACAAGTTCGCTTCTTGTGATGGAAACTTTGAAGAAATATTAGATTTGGTGTTGGCAAAAATTCCAAATGGAGATTATAAAATGACTTACTTGCACGGTCGTTATTTGTTACACTATATATCGGAAAATAAGCATTTGTACTTTTGCATAACGGATAAGGTTTGTACTTAATTAATATTTTATTATTGCTAAGAATCAAATGCCAAAGAAAAAATAGTACAAAAACATTGGCAACGTTCAATTGTAACGAGGATAAACAAGATGTACGAGTAATTTATATTTATCTGGATTCTTGTATAAATGATATTATTATGAAGATGATATTTTTAATCAAAATTAACTCCATTGGTTTGCGTAGGGGTACATCTTGGCTATACTCCATAGCAATCATCTTAATCTCCGGAACTTATTTTTCATATGTAAATTAGATATGAAAACATAGAAAAGTAATGTATATTAATGTACATGTATACCGCACACAGCACCAGAGGAAACCTAGTGTTAAGACACTCCGTTCCGCACTTTCTGCCGGATTCTGAAAGCCATGCGTGTTAAATGGCAGAACTCAACGCGGCGCTTTGCCTCGACACCAGAGCGAAGAAATGGAAATATAAGTTTAAGTAAATATTTCATCTCCCTGAGTGGGGATCGAACCCACAACCAGTAAGTTTAACGCGCCACGACTGGCCTCATGTATAACTTACAAAAACATACATATGAATTTGAACGCAAAAAAGTATAACAAACCATATTTAGGGATGAAGGAATTTATGGGTTATGGGAATAATGGGATGTAATTTCGAGTTTAGTTTAATTTATTGGAATCAGAATTTTTAAATAAGCTATTTACTATTTTTTAAAAATATTTTTTTAAATTAAACAAAATGCTCCTTAATTTGACTTGGTACTTATATTATAATTTAAACGTAACATTGTGCTTTCAGCTTTGCCAACGATCTAGAGCCTTTTTATTCCTAAATGAAATTAAACGTCGGTTTTCGACAATAATTAGTAGTGATTTCTCATCAACTTTAGCTGAGCAAATGTACCGATACAACGAAGACTGTAGCACTGTTATCATAACAAAAGGAGAAATAGATGAACTAAATACGATAGGAGTCGATAGTAGCGGTGCGTATGTATACGTTACATTTAAATTAGCTTATTGTTTACTTGATATTGTGTTAAATCAAATAAACGTGCTACAAAAATCGAATCTTACAATAATATTTCAGAAAGCATACTAGGTGAAAAATTACTGATAGTCAACCACGATATGAATTTAAAATATACGGCAAGTATATTTATATAAATATTAATGTAAATATTTTTCTTAATATGACATTTAATAATATTGCTTCTTTCTTCCAGACTCTTTCACACATTGAAAAAACGCCAGATGAAATAAATGTCTCGTTCATATCTTCGAACGTTAATATTACCTATATTGTAACACTTGTAGCCATAGCTATTTGTTTGTTTTATATATTTAACCCGTCAACATATGCTATTGTCGCTGTTGTTTTAATATATTTATTGAGTAGAATATAGATAATAAACGAATTCTCCTTCAGAATCGTTTTTTTTAAATAATTTAAAGATTATTTCAACTTCTTTGACAAGTTAGCATCAGTGAACACAATACTTTAGTAAATTGAAACAGAACTCCTCTCTTAACTTGTATATTTGTGAATATACGGTTAATTAAAGTGAAATAGGCCGGCTTAAACCAACAAACAAGCACTATAATACGAATAAAGCTAAAAATTGGCATAAATATTTTAAAATAATTAAAATTAAAATATTACAAAATGTCAAAGTTCACGAATGCGGCGTTTTTTTACTTGTTCAGCCAAACTGTATGAAGACAAAAATGATAAACAAAAATTGCATTACATCATTTAACGTTTAAATGAGTTAAAGATATTATTAGTGCTAAATTAATGATAATTAGCACTAAAATTATATTGCATGTTTCGCGTTTGTAAACCAACGATGCGTTTTATTTTACCAAAATGAAACTGATAGTTCCTTTAACAATAGAAAGTAAAACTTAACATAGTGTCACGCTGTATCTCTAGCGGTGTAGTCAGAGAGAAGGGGGCGCTAAACGCTACGGTACCGAATCTAAAACTATGATACTTACAATATATATCCCAACTGACTTCGTAATAAATATATTTCTCAATATAATTTTTGTAACATAAACGTCATACTTTATCTATATATAGCAAGGTAGTACATAAGAGTTCAATACGCAATTCTACATTTTCCGCTGGATTTCTATTTGTCTGTCATACGTTTATCAAGCACTCATATAAAATAACTAATAATCGTGGAACAAAAAAGCATTAATTAAAATACTTAATACTACTACTTAATTAAAAAAAAAAAAATAAGCTTCACGCTATATCCCGCACACAAAGGGAACCTAGTGTTAAGACACTCCGTCCCCCACTTTCTGCCGAATTTTGGAGGCATTGCGTGTTGAGTGGCAGAACTCAACGCCGCGCTTAGCCTCGACACCAGAGCGAAGAAATGGAAATATAAATTTAAGTAAATATTTCATCTCCTCGAGTGGGGATCGAACCCACAACCAGTCGGTTTTACAGTCACACTTTGTACCACTGCGCCACGACTGGCCCCACTTATTAACCCCGCCACACGCAGGCTACTCACGTAAAACAGCTGCTTGTTGTGCGTGGTGTTCTGCAGCGTGTGGAACAGCGTGTGCGCGCCGCGCGCCGCCGCGTGCGCGCCCGCCAGCGACGACAGCGCGCCCGCCACGCCCTCGCGCAGCTGCTGCAGCGCCAGCGTGCGCGTGTGCTCTGCGCAGAAGCACAAGGATGTGGGTTCGACACCCACTCGGGGGAACGAATTATTATTTATTAATATTATTCCGTTTTGGCACCGACGCTAGTAGCCCGGAGTTAAGCTCCGCTACTCTACACGCATTGCCTCAGAAATTTGAGCAAGGAAAATATCTTGTCCCTGGCGTAACTAAAAAGAAAGATCCCAAAATCCAATTTGCCCAGTCATCTGCCAAGTTCAGGGGGCCCACTATTGCAGCCACGAATCGAATTAATTATAATCTGTACTTTTAATTTCTAATAAATAATCAGGTGTATCAGTCAATCTATCTTATATGTTTTATATAAAAGTTTCATTTTATACATATAAATTTAATTTATATATATAAAACTAATCTTATTTGTCTACAAACTAAATTTGAAATTACTGTTAATAATTAATAACTGGACTATGTATTAAAAATTATACCACATTATACGGCAAATACGGCGCAATAGTATTACACGCACTCAGATTGATGAATGATCCATTAATATTAGTTCACATACACTCAGAGCAGTCATCGATACACAAGTATCGCGAATACACTCATAGTACATAAATTCTTGAGTACTTTGAATGGCTTTGCATCGGCATTAGTACTAATGCAAGCACATCCATAGTACACAACGATGCTTCGATACTGTCTTAACTCCCAGATTACTCAAGGATACATCAGCTCTAGTGCATATACACTCTAAATACTCAAGGACACATCAGTACTAGTGCAAGCACACTCACAGTACTCAAAAATACGTCAGTACCAGTGCAAGCATACCGAGAGTACTCAAAGATACATATTGGTAGGTGTAATAAAACCAGAATACTCAAGGATACATCAATACGAATATAATAATCACAAGATCAAATAATCAGTTACCTTTATCTCTAATATTTCTATTGGACGTGGTCTCGCTGAGCACTCCGCCCGGCCACCAAGACTTTAACACAATACTGATATAATAGTGCAACATTTGCTCTGAAAATAACCATGATATCGTCTCTTTGATTTGTCTGTAACAATTTACATGATATATATTAATCTATAATTATTAGTCAAATTACAATATATTTTATTGTATTTAAAAATATATTATGGAGATGTATAATACAACGGTTGCGTTTAGTAAGATCCTTTGCCACATCGTTATGGAGACCTCAATATTAAATATGTCACTATAAAATATATTAATTGCTTACATTGAAACAAAAATTACATAGCTTAAAAATATTTTTTATTTACTCTTATTCTACGAGTTTAAAACTGTTCATATACTATTAAAATGCAAATTATACCTATTAATAGTCCTCCCATAAGTGATTTGCACAAAAGTAACAAGAGTTTTCCTCAGCCATCGGAAAACGCCTCGCATGTCAAATACTTCACTTAATAACGCATATAACGGCTCCGCTATGCTGTCTCTTTCCTCGCCTATGGGACCAGCCCCTTTAAAAAAAACTTAAAGGTCGATTTACACTGTAGTGCTGGTTTGTTTTTAGTCCGATCGCAGCCATTTAAAATATGCGTTATTGAACAGGAATTTGACCGTAACGATAGTATGAATGGTCTCATTGTTTCTCATATAATAATATGTTAACAGAGTGAGATCAGAAAGAGAACGAACGGCCGGCACTATAGTGTGTATCCTGTCTAAATAATAACATTTATTATTGTAATAGTTATTCGTTAACTTCACAACTTCACAAAATTGGAGTGGTGGAATTTAGCGCCGTATTTTGTCATACCAGAGTGGAAAAATGGACAAAGTTTCATTAATAAGTAGTGTTACCGGTCCACTGCGCCTCGTAATAATAATAATTCATATCAATGTTATATTTTTTTGAGGCACTGCGTGTTGAGTAGCAGAACTCAACGTCGGGTTTGCTTAGACACCAGAGCGAAGAGAATGGAAATAGAAATATTAAATATTTCATTTCCTCGAGTGGGAATCGAACCCACAATCTGTCGTGTTTAGTCCTACGACACGCCTGGACTCAATTTTATAATTCTAAATACTTTAGAAAAGATGTGCAAATGTTGATAAAATAGATGAAGGCCTGATTGGTATATAATATCAATTAATATTTAAAGGCATTTTAAAAAACGACAATAAATAACTTTCTATATAAGAGCAAGTAAAAATTTAAGTGAGGGACGTTACTCGAACGTGCGCCTCTTGGAAACAGACCAGTGGTTTAGATTTATTTTTTATATATTTTCTAAAATATTTATCTCTCTTTCATGTAAAAATTTTACCTCGCATAGAATTAGTCATATTTTTATTATTTCCATCTCCACCGTTTCCATCTAAATATAAAGAAATCTCGTCTTCATCGGCGGACAAATGCGTAAACGCTTCTTTTTCTTGAGACGATCTGTTTGTCGTGTCACTACTTGTGCTGTAACGATATTGATATTTAGTATAAAAGGAAACAGACGCAGTTTGCTTCCCTGAGCAGAGAAGTAAAAATATTTCTTATTAATTATTTAACTTAGAGGGCGAGAACCAAGTCCACAGCCTGCCACTCATCACTATCCGTTACACTGTGTTGTACTCATTATTATATATTTTTTAAGATATATATTATTCTGCCATTGGACTTATAACTTCACTCTAAAGTGGATTTAAATTTCATGTCATAAAACGATATTTCATTATAATAATATTTAGTTTTATGATAGGAGTCCAGTGCTCATTTCTCCATTTTTTAATTGAATTCGAGACAATGCATGTTGATTGGTACGACTTAACGCCGCACTTTGGCGCCGGCAAATGGAAATAATTCATCACTTTAATGGGGATCGAATCCAAAATATAGTATTTACAGCGAAAGCGAGATGCTGTCCCACACACGGCACAATGTTCTCAAAAAGTCAATAAAACAAACTGTTTTGCAAAGTGAATTATAAACCCTTTAAAAATAAAATCGGGATAAAGAAATGAGTATATATTATAAAAACGTCAAAAAAAATATTAAGCAATACTTTCATTTTTTTATAAAAGCTTTTACGTTTTTTGATGAAAGATGATGATGTTTAAAAAAAAAATTAAAATCGGTACAAGGCCATTTTGTATTAAACTATATAAAAAAGGTATTATGTAAATACCTCTTAAACAAAGTGGAAAATGAAAATTTATTCTTCTTTGGCAAATCACCCTGCTTCATATACTCTGAACTTGGATTTAGGAATGTATAAAGTGCTTCACTTTGATTTAATTTCTCATCCTCTAAAACAAACTGAAAATACAAAAAAATATATATATTTAAGTGTATTATATATATTTTTAGCTACACGCTGCATCTGTCATAGAGCATGATAGATGAACACAAGCAATAAGGAACGCAATAGTACACCACGACATACAAATATAAACCTAATGGTGCCTTACACTCACTTCTAAATATTTTTGTATTAACGATTTTGCTTTATCCAGTGAGTTTTTGTCATTTTTTCCGAATATAAATTTAAACGAATTCGACGGCAGTTCTAAATTTTTTAATTCTGAACACATAGGCCTCAGTTTCCGATGCAGTTCCTGAAAATAAAAAAAAAATATAACAAAATTCTAAAACTTTTCAATTATTTTCTTTTTTCACAAAAAAAATAGTAGTGTCAGTCTTACAGAAATCTACCTAAGCCAAGTTTATTAAATACCTGAAATTCATTAAGCGTTCTCAACAACACCCATCCCGTGGATATTTGTTCTGGTTTTTCCTCATTGTTAGTGGGTTCCTGTTCCGCCATGTGCACGACTATGACGAACTGTGGTGGTTTTGATTCATCTATAATCTGCAAAAGACATACGTGATATAAAGTACAGTACACTAAGCAGCGAACACGACGTGGCGGCGCGGCGCGCGCACCTCTGCGCTGTGCACGGTGGCGCGCCAGTAGCCGAGGTGGTCGGCCCACGTGTCGGTGCGCGCGAGGTGCGCCTCCAGCCGCATCTGCTCGCCCGCCAGCCGCTCCACCTCGTTGGCCAGCATCGCCAGCGCCGGCGACTCCGGCTTCAGCGACGCGCGCAGCGCTGCCAGCGCCTGCGGAACAAACATTTCTATTATTGTTGTGACTAAATTTATATTATTTGTGTGACAACTGTGACGACACTTATTACCTGTGTTTTATTATTATGTTTCTCCTGTAACTGGTCTAATTTCCTTCTTGCATAAGTAGAGTGCTCTGTCAAATGTACAGTACCGGCACTCTCCGCTGATGATACCGAGTCGTTTGATAACTGACGGTCCTCTATGGGTGATCTGTCTGAACATAGTTCTGTAAAATATTTTAATAAAATCAGCTTCACGCAGTAATCCGCACACACCTGAGTAGGCAGAAGGAACCTAGTGTTAAGACACTCCGTTCCCCACTTTCTGTCGAATTCTGATGGCATTACGTGTTGAGTGGCAGAACTAAACGCCGCGCTTTGCCTCGACAAAAGAACGAAGTAATGGAAATATAAATTTAAGTAAATATTCCGTCTCCTTGATTGGGGATCGAACCCACAACCAACGGTTTTACAGTCACACTTTATGCCTCTTCGCCAAAGTGAAAAAAACGCCAACACACCGACGTCCGCAATAATATTAACCGCAGATGCAATAACCACATTTTTCTTTATGAACCTATAGTCCCTGAGAGTAAAGTAATGGTAATGTTAATTCTTAACGTTTATAAATAATAAGCATTGGTTCGTCAAAAAATATCTTTAAAAATCTGTCAAATAGGTTGAAATATTACATATTAAAATTTAATATATATATATAATTAATTAATTGCAAATGTATTGTATTGACAAAATGTACATGCACATTATACATATAAATAATATGCATGCAGTAAAATCTATAGACCTCTTCAACATTAAATGAAAGAAAGAGAGAGAGAGGGAACGTTAAAATCATGTTACATCTTCATAAATTTAAAATATACCTGTATTAGCCTCCTCGGTAGCTAGTTCAGCAATCAATGCTTTATATTGATCGCTAAGTAAAAACGAATGATAATATTTTTCTTGAATAGTATCCACTACAATATCTTGTACTTCATAAAATACTTCTGGTCCCTTGTCTCCTAAGAGAAATGCCTCCATTCTTTTTCTTGTTTCCTAAAAAGTATTTTAAAAGTTTTTATATTATCTTTAGCTTCACGCTGTATACCGCATATAGCAGAATAGGAAGGTAGGTGTATTTTATATTTGGTATAATATATATTTTTTTGAAGCCAGTTGTGGCGCAGAGGCACAAAGTTTGACTGCAAAATCGATATGGGTTCGATCCCCATTCGAAGGTAAGAAGTATTTAAATTTACATTTTTGTTTCCGCGCTCTGGTGTCGAGGCAAAGCGCGGCGTTGAGATCCGCCTCAATCAACACGCAATGTTTCCAGACTTCGGTAGAATAGAAAGTGGGGGATGGAGTCTTACTTAACACTAGTTACAGCGTGAAGCTGATTTTTTTATGTTCGTGTAAATGTTGTTTTTTTAATTTTTCGGGGTAAATTTTGTTGTAAGTGAAATTTTTGAGGTTTTTTAAAATTAAACAGCAATATTTAAAAAAAATATACGTTTGCGCAAAATTTGTAATACTGCACAATATGTCATGCTTTAGTCCAATAATATTTAGTTAATGTCGTGGCACAGCGGCACGAGGTGTGACTGTAAAACCGACTGGTTCGATCGGACTCGAGGAAATGAAATATTTACTTAAATTTATATTTCCATTTCTTCGCTCTAGTGTCGACGTTAAGCACGGCGTGAGTTCTGCCACTCAACACGCAATGCCTCCATAATACGTCAGTAAGTGGGGAACGGAGTGTCTTACCACTAGGTTCTCACTGCCTACCCTGCTGTGTGCGGGATACAGCGTGAAGCTGATTTTTTTTTCATATTTAGTTAATGATTTATTATGAATACATAATATTTTTTCAAACATCCAAATATTTTATATTATTTGCTTTATTATTGCTTATTTAAAATTTTAAAGAAAATAGAAATAACCGCGTATTAACATTTTAACCTGACTGTAACAAATACGATGAAACCATATATCCTGTGGTTTCCACTTGTACCTATTGTAATTTAACCTATGGTAATTTAACCTTTTGGTTTTTTACTATCAAGTGGCTTTTAAATTAGTACTTTAGTGTTGTTTTTAAAAAGAAAAATGTACTGTTAATGGAGTTTTTTTTTAAATATTTTTAACCACTTAACAATTTTATACTTCACAATTTAGTAATTGTGAATATAAAATATAACAAATTTTTATATTATATAATAATAGTTTATTATAGAAAAATTACTGCTAAAAGTATATTAGGAAATGAGATTTTTTAACAGGAATACTTAGTAAATGCATATGTTAACTTTTTTAACCGGCGCCAATAGTATATGGCTTGCCAGCTATGACTCGTCGTGAGATTTATTTTTGAATACCTAACATAGTAAATAATACCTAATGTTTAAAATAAAAGGTGATAACGTAAAGTAAAAATAAGCCAAGTTACTTTTTGTTATAGTCAAAAAAAAATGTTGCAAAACAACTTTACTCATTTTGCAAAAGAAAATATATACAAAAATATGCGATTACATCATAAATTCTATCTACCTCTTGTATAGGAAGACATTTGTACGGCTCAAAAATAATATTTTTCCTTATAATGAATGTTTACCTTATCAACTTTAACTTCCGCACTGGGTGATCTAATATAAGTGTAGAATATTTCAGCTCCGAGCTGATGCCAACTACTTCTAGGACTGTGCCTTAATTCTTCTACTGCCGACCAAAATCCTACAAGGCCTTGAGAACATAATGTTTCTAGAAAAATTGATAGATACCGTCTACCTGTTACACTTTCCATTACTTTGTGTAATGGCATTGCCTGAAATGAAAATAAAAATAAGTTATAAAAATCTATATTAGACATCAAATTATAGTACGATTGATGAATAGTGGCCTAAAGTTAGCTGTAGATGGCTGTACAAATTTGATTTAAATAAAAATAATAACCTTGCTATCAGATTCAGACACAGTGGGAAAAGCGCCGTCCCATCCTAATTTCCTTAACGCAGCCTCACATTCAGCTTTAGCTATAGTCAATTGATCTATATATCTCTTTAATTTCTTAGCATCTGCCACTTGTTGTCTATTTATTGTCTGATTACCAGTTTTCTCTAATAAATCTACGTCGATTCCTTTAGCTCTTTTCACGTTTTGGAGGGTGGTTGCTTGCATAATTTGGGTAACGATGTCGTATCTATAAAATAAACAAAAAATATTGCTGAAATCTACACATAAAATGAATAATTTTAAACTGAAGTCATTTATTTATATTGGAGATATTTGCAATTAATTAATAGCGGCGCAGTTATGGGCTCGATTTCCATTGAGGTAAATGAATTGTTTTAATTTTCTCGCCCTTATAACAACATAGCGTGGCGTTGAGTTCCGCCACTCAACACGCATTGTCTTAAAAATTGTCGGAAACACTTGGTTCTCTCTGTCTACTCTGCTATATGCGGGATGCAGTGTAAAGCTAAAAATAATGTGAATATTTTTACGGACAAAAACCGTCGCGTGTCGACGCATCACAATTCACGTGTGTGTTTCATAATAGAATCAGTGGCGCTTGAAATTCCTAATAGTGACTTAATAATATTATGTATTGAGGTCCAATTCAATTTACATAATTCTATAGACAAACATATCATTTATCATCTATTTTTTATCATTTATGATATTTTTAATACAGTCAAGAAATTTCTTACCACTTAAAAGTAAAACTTTTTGTTTTTTTTTTTTGCTTAATAGTAGAACTCTTGTTCTGCCATATAAATTTTGGGTGGAAAATAGATAACAAAATTTTAAGTTATAAACAATTAAATGTTGTTTGCATATATATTCAATTTAAAAATAAAATCAATACAAAATTAATCTTCATATCTGCTATGTTTCTTTCCTTTAACTGGTTCTAGTACCGACAGCGGCGATGAGCAGAATTATTTCTTTTTGTGTTGTGCGATAGCAGGGTTGGTACATAGACATAGACATTTAGTTCCGCACTTGCTGAAATTTAGGACAAAATTGCATGCCAACAAAGGAATTCAATGCCGCGCATTGTCTTATTACCAGTGTGAAATGAAAATATTAAATAACTCGTTGCCCCGAGTGAAAATCGAACCCGCAACCATCGCGTTGACAATAAGCTATACAATGCCGTGACACTGTGTCACCACACCCATTCAAAATGCAATAACTCTCGAAAAGGCGTAAAGTACATAGTTTATTGTGAAACTAGCAATAATAGTATTACCTGAGACGTTTAAGTGTATCCACATTATTACAGCTGTTTATAAGTCTTATGTAGTCTTCAAAGGTTTTGGCATATTCATGAGTTCGTATGTGCATTGCATCCACTTCTTTCTGTGCTTCTAAATATTGAATAATTTTTTGATTTATATAATCTGGTTCTGTAACTAGATCTATTGCTGGCTGTAGAACTGGGAAAATACAATAAAAGTATTAATTAGGTTAAAAATAGAAATATTATGAAATATAAAAGGAGATAAATTCCTTATCAATGCAAAAAATTAAAAAGTTTACTATGTCAATTTTTATTTAAATAAAATGTCTAAGATAATTAAAATCTGTGTCAATAACTATGACACACTTTTTGAGTCAATAATTTTCATAATTGGCTTAAGAATTTAAAGATATTAAGAGATATTAAGGAGATTCATACAAGATATTTGATTTCTGGGAATTTTTCAGATTTTAAATTAAACTCAAGTCACAATTTTAGTTTTAGAATTTATTTTGAAACCCGACATTCCAAACATTTTGAAGTAAGTGGTTTAGTCAGTTCCAAAAATGTATAAAATTAAATATTCGCGATTATTTCTATAAAGGAATTTCGGTTTAAAAGATTATACAACTTTAGTAAGAAAATACGAGCTAATTTAAACAAAATTGCACACTTGACACAAAATATAAAAATTGAAATAAGTGCCACTTTTATAAGAATTTTCAGATATGATGACAGCAAAATTATTATTAAAAGAAATATACAGTATAGTAGTAAAACATTTGCAGGTATCTGACTCAATCTCAATGGTGGTGGGTTAGCTCCCCCCACTGAATGTTTATTTATTTTACTGTGCAGGAAATGTATGAAGATCTCAATGTATGATAGTTGTGGTGAAGTAGCACTGGTCTGACTTTAAAGCCAATGGTTGTGGGTTCAATTCCAACTAGGGTAATGACATATTTTTTGTGTCTAACCCAACACAGTGAAAATGGAACAAAAAGTGGAAAACAGTATCTTAACATGGTGTCTTCTATTCATCCAATCCCATGTATGAAGATAAAAGGACACTACACTCACTTTTACATGCTAGTATCTCCCTAACAAGATGTGCAACAGGTGACAATGAATAACAACGAGGCATCAGGCACATCACTATCAGCTCACTTATTTGTCTCAGGTAATGTAGCTCAGCTTCACTTGATGTTAAATGTGAGGCCAAAGCAAACACTGGTGGTTGATTTAGTTCCATGCTAAAATATTTTTTTATTATTTTAAATTCAAACTGAGAATGTTAAGTTTTTTATGAGAAGTGAAAAAAATTGAGTGCAGCAGGCTTTGCAAATTGTCACACACACTCCTATTATAATCCCTCTACACTTCACTTCATTAGTTTCTTAAAATATTTTAATTTCAAAGCTAAAAAAAAATATTTATACTACTCTTGTATGTATAATTATTAAACATTTTAGATACTTACGCACAACTTCTAGCAATTCTTATACGTTCAAAATGTTGCGTTATTTTATTTACCATATCATTAGCTAGTAATTTTTCTGCATCAACTTTTAGAAGCCTGTCATATAAATTTTGAACTGCATTCCAAATGTGTTCCTTAAATTTATCAATTACTGGTTCTGGTTTGTGAGAAAGTTCTTTTATCCAGCGCGTCACAAAATCTCGTAAAAAATAATCAATTAAGAGTTGCAATTGACTGTCTACTGTCCTTCCGAATATTACAGGTAAATGAGGCTTTTTCGCAAGATATACCCAGTTATTTTGATCTTCCTATAAAAATATATATATATTTTTTACATTTTTTAAATTATTATATACGTATTATATTTTAATACTTTAAATATAAATTTACAATGGGAGATTTTTTTTACTCACTCGAATTGCTGTATCCAATAAGCGGGCCTGTTTTTCTATGTTATCCAATAAAAATAATGAGGTTTGGTGAGGAGAAGACAAGGCTAAGTGACCCCATAACGTAAAAACAAATACTCCACATATTACACACGCACTGATAATTGATATGTACGCTAAACTACTTAATATAGGACAATAATAAAATAATGAGATAGAAATAGGAGGAAAGCCGTAAAGGATCCATCTCCACATGATTACGCTCTTAAATAACAAGGTAAAACTGTTACTGAAGTGTTTGAAATTTTCCGCGAATATTGTGGTGCGATTTTATTTTACATTTTGCAATACGATAATTTTTAAAGTCACTGTTAAAAAAATATTTTACGAGATATTTATATTACATTTTATTATAATATTATAATTTCTGCTCAAAGATTTCATACAGGTTCAGATTATTATTGATATTTTGTTTTTAGAGCGATGATTACTGTGTCAATCATTTCTGACATATTGTACGCAGACAATAAATATTCTTGCAAATAATAATGATAAATTCGAGGTAGGGATGATGCATCGATTTTCGATGAACATCGATGTTAGCAGTTAAAATATCGATGTTGCATTAAGTAAAACATCGTAATATCGATGTCAGCAGGTACATATAATCAATGTTACGTGGATTTAAAATTATTACTTTTAGAGTCGATTGACAAAAAATATTGGGAAATATAATATGTTTTTATTAATGTCTTAAATGTTCCATAACTTCTTGATTTTTGTTTTAATTAAAAAGTCGTGTTATGTTGTAGTTATTTATGATGAAAGTGAGTGGCAAGAGAGGTAAAGGGAGATCTCGGTTGACTTTCGAAAACGCAGTACCTAAGATACTGGAGGAAGGTCACGTAAAAAGCATGATGATCGCCGGATAGCATGTATGAAGAGGTTTATGACAGTGTACGAGGGGAAAGAGGTATGTAGAGACCTTAGCGTTTGGCGCACCATTCTCTCTACCTACCGTACTAGGGATAAAGCGTAAAGCTAGTTTAGTATAGCTTATTAGAGTTCCGTACCTTTAAAGGAAAACAGAACCCTTATTAGATCACTTTGTTGGTCATCTGTCTATATTCTGTCTGTCTGCCTTTATCTCAAGAACGCTTGGAAATATCGAATTGAAATTGAAAACATATACTTAGATCTACGGCCCCATGATTTCCTGAAAAAAAGGTATACATTTATTTAAAAAGAGATATGGCCGTTTATATTAATGAGATACTTTAGGTTGACCTAGAATTATGAAATCTGGCAGCTAACATCTACACAACATTTAAGGAAAAAACGAAAAACTATACAAATTCAATGATGTGTCAGATGAAAGGTCTCTGGCTAAGCTAAGCTTGAATTTCAGAATTTTTGTTTTGAATTTTTGTACGGAACCCTCGGTTATAAGCACAACTCGCGCTTTTTGTTATTTAAGATGATGATATGTGCAAAAACATATCGATGTTGGCTAATATCGATGATTTTCTTTCGATTTTTATCGAACATCGATGATTTAGCTTCGTTGTTGACTTCGATGTTTTTTTACATCGGGCATCCCTAATTCGAGTTCGCGCTCGTGTTAAATTGTAATATGCTTAACGAGTTTGGACAATAGCCCTCAAGGAACGAAAAAGTATCGTCTTATTTCTTAATATTTGGTATCACAAATTCTGAATGTAAAAGTTGGCGAAGAAAGTTATGCGGAAATAATTATCAGTTGCTTGCAGTTACTTAATTCGATTTCTCTACCCAGCCAAACCTCCGTTAGCTTATAAAACCCTAAAGTGCCTGCGCACATATAGCCAATGAAAAAAAAAGCCGGTACTATTTTATGCACTTTACTTACCTAATAACTGCCAAAGTAACCACTACTCAAACTTCATATTACCTAACCCCTCGTAAGCACGGGAGTTAAAAAAGCGTTGTGTTTAATTCCGGCGTACGCGCTTTTATAACGCATACCTTGTGTGTGTACATACGAGCGCTTTTGAATCACTGCTTTGCCGTTTATACCTATAGTAAGACGTGGAAATAAATAGTTAGTGCTTAATTACTAACAATAGTGACTAATAATGATTCATTAGGTTTTTAACCTTATAGTTATAATTCCTTGTTAGTAATTAATTTGTGAATATTATTTCTTAAATAGTTCAAAAGACTTTTTATTTACATTTTAGTATAATTGTAACTGTTTTTGTAATTCATAGTCACAAATATAAATATAGTTTATTTAAATTGATAAATAAATAGCTTTATCTATCACAAGATAAAGCTAGCTGTAAGAAACATATATGGGAAACACTTCGTTAAAAAAAAACAAACAAAAAGTTTTAAAAAATTTCATTTAAAATATTCTTTAAAATTTTATTGGAATAATGTGGAAGTGCAAAATGATCGAGACTCCACTTCTATAATAAGCATTTCGGTACCTATATGCGACGTGACCGTTTTGATACGTGTGACTGCTTTAGTTGCTCGTAGACGTGGGTCGTAACGTCTTTTAGGCATAATCGGTTGCGACTAGTTTCGGGTACACGAGTAACTAGTTTTCAAAACTGCTTATTTTCGTAACTAGTTACTAAGCATTTGCTTACGCTTACTTTTGTGCTTATGATTACAGAAAACGTTAAATGTAATCATTACGGTAGAAAGAGTTATGTTTACGAAAATACTTAAAGTTATACCGCCTATCATACTAATATGAAACGTATGTATTGCCTATTTCCAGAATATTCCTAGAATTTTAATATTTGAATAATATTTTTTTTTACAAATTCCGTAAGCATGTGTGCGACGATATTTAAATTTAAAAAAAATGTTTGTATGATTGATTGATTTTTTATATTTTTTTTAAGTTGTATTCACTTAACAATATAATAAAGTTTGCTTAATTATTTAATAATAAAGGTCTACTTATAATTAGGTTCGATTTTTTTAATTTCACTATTATAAAATATTTAAAAATATTATTTATAATCAGTTTAATTTTTCTTTTTTAGTACTATTTTTAATTCCATAGAATTTAACTTATGCATTTATTAATTTAATTTTTTAGCATCAATATTTCTTTTCATTGAGTGTGTAATCAATCATATTTAATGACGTTTTTGTTCCAAGAATGGAAATGAAAATAATGTATGTATAAATAATATTATACGATGTATACAAATTCGATCTATTGCTGTCTCTCTTTTCGTTCGAAACGTAGTAAGATAGAGCGAGATGCGACTATGTTAGAATCGGTGTAATTGACATAACTATTTTATAATATAATCTATTTAAAATAAGATGCGGTTGTGCTGCAACTGCTTTTGACAAATGTGTTACTGGTTACTGTCAGAAACTGCGTATGTGAAATAGTCGTTATGTTTGTCCGCGAAACTAGTTATGCGCTTATTCGACTCGTAAGCAGTTTCTGAAACCGATTACGTTTCATAACGCCCATGTCTAGTTGCTCGGGTCTTCGATGTTCATAGTGTACTGAATATAACGCCAGCGCTTTTAGCGCTCGTGTGTATAATAGTAAGAATGTCAAGATAAGTAAGATGTTTTAATAGTTCTATTTCAAATACGAAGGAAAATCGGTCGCACTTACAAGCGCTGCCGTATGAGCGTGTCCACGCAAAGGCATTTGTTCTATTTTAACGCATTTTAACCGAGGTTAAAAAAACTTTCGTGCGAACGAGAGGTAATAGTACTTAACTAGGGTGGGAACTTTCAGGTGTTATAATGAAACGAAGGTCTGGTTGCTTTTGTCTCTTCCATAGGAAACAAGAATAATAAATAATATTTTTATGTTATATTTTATATGATTGTCTGTTAAGCTTGTCGACTGTCAAGTTGACAGTTGACACAAAACAGATGCTTAAAATGCTTATAAATATGTATTATTTATAATTTTATATGTAATTGTTATTTGTTTATATGTTTACACGGGACAAACCTTTTTGAAGGTTAATTATTTTAAATATACTTATTTTGTTAAGTTTAAATGCGTACTATACTTTCATGAGACATTTTAAATAATTAGGAATGTCTAACGTGAAAACTACATACTTAATTGTCGGTGGAGGTATCGCTGGCGTTACTTGCGTAGAAATACTAGCTATTTTGCATCCTGAAGAAAAGCTTGTAATAATAACAGCTTCTTCGTTAGTGAAAAACGTTAGTAACGTAAGTTTCTATGCGAAAACTGTAGTCAAGTTCGATGTTCAAGATACAGAAGCGAGCTCATTATTAAAAATTCACCATAATCTTGAAATTATATATGGCTCATTAAAAAATTTAGATACTAAAAATAAAATTGCAATTACTGAAGATGGTACTTCCATAAAATATGAAGTTGTATGTGTATGTACAGGAGGAATACCAAGGCTTATTAAAGATTCAAATAAATGTAGTAGAATACTTGGTATAAGGGATACAGAATCGGTGAAAGAATTTGAAAATAAATTAAAAAATGGCAAGAAAATGGTAATTATTGGTAATGGCGGTATTGCATCAGAAATTGTTCATGCTACAAAAGGTATTCAAAAAGTGTGGGTTATAAGAGATGATTACATATCATCTACATTTATAGATCCTGGTGCTGCTGAATTCTTTCAAGATAGTTTTAATAGTAAAGAAAATAAACAAGAGAGCACCCTATTAAGAAGGCATGTTTTCACTGAAGAAGATACTGTTGTATCTCTTAACAAAAATTTAAAATCAGCTGCTTTAGGCCCTGATTGGTATCGTAAATTAGAATGTATAAAATCTGAAAGTGGAGAACAAGAACTTGAAATAATATATAAAGTAGAAGTAGAATCAATTCTTGAGGTTAATCATGCAGATTATTGTCTCAATGTTACTTTAAGTAATGGAAGAAAAATTCTGTGTGATTTTGTTATATCTGCAACTGGTGTTGAGCCTGCTGTAAATTTCACTTGGGATGAAGTACCAAAAAGGGCAGCAGATGGCGGTTTAGCTGTTAATGAAATGCAGGAGACCTCCATCAAAGATGTTTTTGCAGCTGGTGATGTTGCAAGTGCATGCTGGGAACATGCTCCGCATTGGTTTCAGTTGAGACTATGGACACAAGCCCGACAGATGGCCAGTATGGCTGCTAAAGCTATGCATGCTAGAATAACAAAACAAGAAGTTTTGCAAGATTTCTGTTTTGAGTTATTTACTCACTGTACAAATCTTTTTGGTTATAGAATTGTTTTATTAGGTAAATATAATGGCCAAGGTTTAGGAAATGACTATGAAATATTAATAAGGACAACACCTTGTAATGAATACATTAAATTTGTACTACAAAAAGGAAGACTACAGGGTGCTTTACTTATTGGAGAAACAGACTTGGAAGAAATGTGTGAAAATCTAATTCTTGATCAAATAGATCTTACACCATTTGGAGATGACATACTTAATCCTGATATAGACATTGATGATTATTTTGACTAAAGGCATGAATCATTCCTTAGAGGTGATGGATGGGTGTGATGGAGAAACACCTCTTGCCTCCACCACAATGCAACATAATAAAAAAATATATAATGATTATTAGGAATTTTACTATTTATTAAATACATGTTACCTGAAACACTGTATATTTTATTTCATTAAGTTATGGTTGTATGCTAAAGACACACTATGTTGCCTCGCTATCCCACTGTTAAAGTGTGACAGTAATATAATTTTATCTTCATTTGATAACACAAAGTTAATACTCAGTGATTTAATCAACAAAAGTTTGTAAATTTCATAAATAACTTAGGATTTTATTTTTCTTAGAGTGCAATTTTTTATGCATTTTGTATAAGATAAATATAGTAAATCCCGCTTGAGACAATTTCACAGGGACACAACAAAGAACTCATCTTAAATTAAAAAAAGGAAAATAAAACATTGTTGGTATTAAATTATAAAATTGTCAGAAAGATATTAAATGGAAATAAAATGCAATACCTATACAAATATGATTGTAATTACATTATAGCAAACATTATTATCAATCATTTATAATTTTGTTGTGATGAAAAGATTTTTATACTTTATAAAAGTTCGGATATATTAATTATTTTTTTTACAGTGCGTCATAGCTTTGATTCAAAACACGTTTTAAATCGTAGTTTTATTAAGACAAAAAGTCGTAATAAATTGTGTTAAACTGGCTTTACTGTAATTGAGATTAGGTCAGTTAACATGAAGTTTTTTGAGGTCATCGTGGCGCAATAGATCTGACTGTAGATCAAAAGTGGTAGTTTTTTTTTCCACTCGACGGAATGAATTACAGTAGGTACTGTCGATGGGTTGTGATCGTAAACTTTTGTGTATTGTTCACTCGAGAAGAAAATTTATCAAGAGTAAGAAAATCTCCTAAACTAAACGATCCACAACTAACTTCAGCATCGATAATACTACAGTATGATGTACCATACCGTACTTTCATTTATCTATTCTGGTTATACCTACTCTATTCTCTGGTCTTGAATTAAGACAAAAAGTAGCAAACTGAAAATTTTTATTCTCTCTTCCTTTATTGCTTGCTATGCGAAATTTATTCTTGAAGCTGAAAAAAAAAAATTTGCCATCACTTAATAATTTGTAAAATACTTTACGAGATTGAGTCGATTTTTCGTATTGGTGAACTGTCCCAGACCTGTGGTATTTATTACAGATATCATATTGTACATATTTCACATTAATATATTACAATGATGTAAGTAGCGCGTCCTACTTTCGAATAATTTTATCTATTGAATCATAAGAACGTTATTGAAGGGGAAAAATAATTAAAAAATAATAAACTTTTGCTTAAATAATAAATTTATGATTATCATGTTATGTAAATATCTTATATATTTTATTCTTAATGATCTTCTTTTAGTAAAGTTTGCTTGGTAATAGTATTTCTATTAAATGTATATTTTCTTATTTCACGCTGCATCCCGCATATAGCAGGATAGGTAGAGGTAACCTAGTGTTAAGACACTCGATTCTCCACATTGCGTGCTGAGTGGTGTAACTCACCGCTGTGCTTTTTGCTTTGGTACCAGAGCGAAGAAATTATAATATTAATATATTAATAAATAATAACTCTTTCTTTCGAGGATCAGGAATTGAACCCACAACCGCCGCGTTACAGTGACATGACTGTACCACTCCGCCTAGACCGCCTCAGTAAGCTTTGTGGTGTGAGTGATTCTCACACAATAAGCAAAATAGTTTCGTATTACTCATATTACCGGATATAACGATTAAATTATTAAAAAATAAATGGTATAAAATAGTAAAATGAGTAACGTAAATTCTTATGAGGCAAAATGTAAACAAAGTTTCTCTATCTTTTATTTACATTTATCATCATCATCAGCTTCACACTGTATCCGGCACACAGCAGGGTAGGCAGAGGGAACCTAGTGTTAAGACACTCCATTCCCCACTTTCTGCCGAATTCTGGAGGCATTGCGTGTTGAGTGGCAGAACTCAATATATTATTTATATTTAATTTTTGTAATAGTAATGGAAACCCTTCGTGGTGTCCATATATATATTTCTATGATATAATATGATAAAAAAGGTTGTAAGTAGTTAAATATTAAAAAAAACGATTTTAATAAAAAGGTTCTCTGATTTTGCGTTTAGGTGTTTTTACGTGTCAACTATATAATAAATAATTATAATTTAATAAAAAAAATTAGTCATTTATCATTTGTTTTCAATTTCTAATGTTGTAAAGAGTGTAAATTCTAGAGGCATAGTTATTGTAACAGTAACCATTTTATTGTTTGTGTACCTTTTATTTTAACGTTCCCTTACAAGATATAAATATTATGATACTATAAAACTTTCTGGTTGTGGGTCTATTCACCCCGTCAAATCTATTCACCCCGTTTTGCCAGTAGTGTGTTTTATTAGTTCATCTTTTAAAAGTTTTAAATGAAATCTATATATATATATATATACATGTTCATGACATTGGGTCATTGGTGCTTGACACTTGTGTCAATTTATTATTCACGGTAGATATCTTGTGTCAATTTTTCTTATTGTCCTCATATTAGCGTACGTTGAAACTGGGTTTTAGTACATATCGAAGGCTAAAATAATTCAAGCATTGTTAAAAGTCTTTATTTTTTAAAGTATTTGCTGTTCCAAAAAAATCCTTGCAACATTAAAAAAAGTTAACTAAAGTGACTAATGTAATTATTTACCTCTTCAGTTGGGTTCTTTTGTTCCTAGTGTAATCGTCAAATATATTCAAAATGCCTATTTTATTCAGTGTTATTGCTCGCGGAACCGTAGTTTTAGCTAAATACGCTTCATGTGCTGGAAATTTCACTGAAGTGACAGAACAAATTCTGTCCAAAATACCACCCCACGATGATAAACTTACCTATTCTCATGGAAATTATTTATTTCACTATATCGCGGAAAACAAATTAGTTTATTTTTGCATTACTGATGATGTAAGTATACTTACTATATTTAATGTTTACTTTACTATGGATATGTAATATTGATTATATTAATGAACAATTTTGTATTCTAGAAATTCCAGCGTTCCAGAGCATTTCTTTTTTTAAATGAAATTAAAAGAAGATTTATCTCAGCATTTGGGGATACCGCCCAAACTGCTATTCCTTATGCTATGAACAGTGAATTTGCTAGAGTTTTGGCTACTGAAATGAAGCATTACAGTGAATCCAGAGACTTGGAAACAATATCAAGAGTGCACGGAGAGTTAGATGAGTTAAAGAATATTATGGTCAAAAATATTGGTTTGTACTTATTACTCTTCTCTTATTCAAAGTTTATTTAAACTCTTGGTTTTTGTCCTGTCATTCATTTCAATGTAACTAACTACAGAGACATGTAAACAAAAATTCTTCCTTTGTTATTTGTTTTGATATACATTACAAATAGATAAGAAGACAGATGTAGTAAAGAATTATTATAAGAAAATAATTGAATATGAAAAACTTAGAACAAGGAGCACAGTGTCTAACTGTACAAGACGAAGCATTGTGTTATCTTAAAAGTGTGTGTGCAGTTCATAGAGAAAGGAAGTGTTTTGATACTAGGTTTCTCTTGTGCCTACCCAATTTTATGCTGCATACAGTATGCAGTACCACTCTTTTTTATTATTAGATAAAAAAAAATCAGCTTCACACTGTATCCTACACACAGCATGTTAGGCAGAGGGGAAGTAGTGTTCTGACATTCCATTCTCCTAACAATGTATGCTTGGTAATAAATGTATTTAGGGCTTTTTGAATTATGTCATTTGAATCTCACAAATTTTTTAAACTTCCTTCGATCCTTGTCATGAGTTTTTGTGAGACCTATCTATCTAGTGTCAAATTATGTATATGGGTATTCTGCAACTTTACTCTTTTGTACAACACAAAAAAGTAAAATAAAAATAGAAATACCAAAACGTAATATCATATTAAAGCTCTTAAAGCTCTTAATTTTAGGAGTTCTTCCCACCTTTTGGATGGCTATAAATTAAATATTATATTTTGTTGATCACCATTCATCCCCTTTAATGTTTTATACAATTTATGGATGGCTCCTTTGTAGTAAATTCAATGATAATTGCATATATAAATTGATATTTACATGCAGTTATATATAAAGACCTTGAACAACAAAACTTAACTGCTGTTATTATAGTTCTAATTAGATTCAGTTTTCTGTTGTTAGCTTATTACTTTATATACTTCTATTTTTATCTCCATAACCTTTTTTCATTACTATATTATTATTATTTTTGTGTGATAGAATAGAATAAAACTAAGTGAAAATCCTAATATATTAATAATAATAAATAGCAAACATTCAAATTCCTGTTATCTAGTTTAGTTTATATCATCATAATTAATGAACGGACAATATGAAAACAATGAGAAAATCTTTTTCCATTATTAACTGTAATTAAGTACAAACATATTTTTATGTAATTAAATGTTTTTACACAATATTGTGTTGAGTGTGATAAGTTAAATTTGAATTACAAATTTTATTAATTCATAAGTATAGTATAATGGAAATATAAGCCACTAAATATATTGAGGACACTATATTTTTTTTCTGCTTTCCTTAAGACGAGGGGAATTTTTTTTATGTTACAGATAGTATGGCAATGCGTGGTGAGAAATTGGAGCTTCTTGTAGACAAGGCTGATAATTTAGCTACAAGTGTAAGTTTAACATTGCCTTTTATGTTATTTGTGCTTTTGCTTACCAAAGTATTCAAAATATGATTTGTAACTTTAGATTACCTAGCCATTGTAGAGCCATAGTTAATACTAGAAGCCTATTATTTGGCATAGTAATGCCAAAAATTTTGCCCAACCAGTTTATATTTTATAAATGTTTTCATTACTTGTATTTTATAATAAAAATTATAATAAATCTTGTATATTATAAAGTAATGTATAGGTATGTATTATTGTTTTTATAATATAGTTTATAATAATTTCCTTTACAGTCAGTATCATACCGCACCTCGGCAAGGACTCTACAACGTTCGCTATTCTGGAAGAATATAAAAATGTATGTTATTTTGACATTAATAGTCGCGTTCGCCATATATTTAGTTGGCGCAATGGCATGTGGCGGTCTCGCTTGGAAGACATGCGTCGGATAAACATAATGTTCCTATCACATTATGTCAATAATGAATCATGTAACTGAATATATTGATTATTATTTATAAGTCCTATGTCCATTGGCCTTTTGGGATATTTAAAAATATATATTGGTCATTTTCCTAGGCAATGACAATATATCAAAATATTACTAATTTTCTTAAAAAATATGTTTCTTTGTACTTTATGTGTCCATTTTAAGTCTTAATATGCCTAATACTTCAAACGGACTCAATTTTATTAAATTGAAAATGTCAAATTCACGTAAAAAATCTTGTATTATGTATTATTAATTATATGAATATCGTATTTATTTACAAATATGTAATTTACATTCACAACTGTTATTATAATTGATATTTACTAATTACTTAATCATAAAAAATGTGATTAGTACATGTCGATAACTCCTAGTTATTTTGCTTGTTAATTAATAGTAATATTTTCTATATCAAACAAAGTATTTAATTGACAACAAATATTTTTCAATTTTCGATATTTAGAGACCGTCGTGGCCCAGTGTGGTACAGTGTTTGATTCAAACAATAACGCGACGATTGTGGGCTCGATTCCCACTCGAGAGTATGTTGAATTAATTTAAAAGAAAATTTAAAAGAAATTATATTCTTTTCCCCGCTCTAGTAAAAAGACAAAGAAGAGCTTAATATAATAGGCGACTGAGACACTATTCATGGTCTTCATATACATATTTACATTAATACATAAATTCCTTCTATTTTTATCGAGCATGAATAAATTAAAGTAAAACATCACATTTTATTATTATTATGTCTCTAAAAATCCAGTTTGATCTGTGTAACCAAATAAATTATATATTATTCTACCAAGGATTTGAATTTAATATTAAAAAAATATATGTATAAAATATTGAAAAACCAATTTGCTTTATTTGTTTCATATATTCAACTAGAAACTTTGTTAAAACTTTGTTTGTTAATTGTTCGATATTTAAAAATTAAATTGTCAATCTCACCCTTGTAACAACTAATTATATCTACATTTCTAATTCATTTTGTTACTCCTAATTTATATGATGAATTTGTGACATACATAAAGAATACCATAGGAATTAAAAGTACATTTTATTGCCAATATATGTAAAATATTAGTAATAATTTCATTCAAATATATATACATATATTTCTTAATTTCAATAAAATAAATAGATACACAATAATGTGTTAACTTTAATTTTTAATCTTATAATTTAAAGTAAAAACAAATGTTTATAATTTGTGACTTTATTGTATGTCCATCTTTTTTATTATATAATTAAATATTATTACTTATTTTTAAAAAACTTCTCATATCATTATTTTTAGTTCATTTATTTGGGAATTGCTAATTCATATGTTTTAATTAAAGAAATACCATTTATTTTCTTGGCATATTAGTAAAATGTACCAATAGCACTTTTTGTAATATTCCTTATATTTGTCATGTTATATTATTTGACACATTACAATATATTGGTATAAATAATGGTAATAAATTATATTGGTCTACAGAGTTTTTGTGCACGGGTTATACATACATTATGTTTATTGCTTATACATATATCTAGAAATAACATTTCTTATAGGGACAAAAAATAGTTCTAAATTTGCTTTTATATGGAGAAAATGGAAATTTCAAATCAAATAAAATACATAAACAATGATCACAAAGATGAATTATTAAAAGATACCAAATTTGATTAATTCTTACATAGAAGTTTTAAAATGTTTAAAAATGTAACAGTTTTACTTCTCCTGTCATGTTCTGTAGAAGTTTACCTAACGGGGAGGTTAGGTTAGGTTAAGAAAGGCTTTGCTTTCTTTACCTTTTAACAGATAGATACGTTCGTGTAAACGTTTGTTTTACTATTTTTTGTGTAGTAATTTTTCGTTAGTAAAATTTCCGCCACCTTTACCCCCACGCCCATGAATGTAACTTGTGTACCTTTAGAGACTTTCTTCATTCGATGATGGAACATTTATAATTATGTCATCCATCAGCTTGTCGTAATTTTCTGTTATATGGTTTTCAAGAAAACCACGAAACACTGCCTTAAAACCGTTAAAGGCCCTTTTTTCTCTGTAAAGATGAAAAGTTCATCTTTACAGAGACTAACGACGACGTTTCTGAAAAAAAAAAAAGTTTGAATATTAATAAGCTTCAGACTCATGATTAAGAGCCTCTACGATTTTTTTAATGTGACCGAAATTAATATGCAATGGTGGCACTAATATAATTTTAGGATGTGGCCAATGTTCTTGGCGGTAGAGGACAGCATTCATCATTTTATTATACAGGCAAAGATATCAGGAGTATTAAGTGTATGAGTAGTAGGAGCGACGCAAGAAAATATCCTTCGCTTCCCATTACGTGCGAAAATAAAAAATAAATACTAAAACTTCTTAAAAAGCTAATATTTGCGATGTCTGATTGCATTTTTTTAAAAAATCCTTATATTTTGAGTAAAACCCATGCGCCAAAAATACTGTTTTTATTACATATTGAAAAGCGACTTTGCACTGTGTTGTGTTAGATGGCGCTAGTAATGTAGACTAATACATATTTAGGAAAAGATACCAAATGCTAAATACCACTATCTATTCATATTATTTGATCATTTACTTCTTAGTTTTTTTTTTGTAAAATTGAAAGTACTTGTATTTTAAAGGTCGTTTTTCAATAACAAAATTTGTCAAATAAAAAAGTGATTGTTCACTTTTTTATTCAATACACTTTCTTTTCATATTGATCCCAAATTGGTACATATTGGTATTTTTAAAGTCCAATTATTAATTAATTTTAGTATTAAGGCAACTTTGACCAGCAATTAGATTTAGATATTAATATTATTATCATATTATATTATTTTTTTGTTTATGCAAGTAAATTTATTGAGCATCTTAGAGCAATAATTGTTATAACTAATGCTAATTCAACACATTTATCTCGCGTTATGTTATTTGAACGCGAGAACAAATCCGTTAAATATAAGTAAAAAACATGAATTGTTATCACTGTAAACAATAGAATATAATCAATTATAGACATTTAAAAATATATTTAGTCGGCAAGTATATTTCAAAGACTTACTTATTCACTTCATTTATTACATTATTTTAACTTTTTAACCCTTAAATAATATTTTTTCGCCTACGAATTACATCTCTTTTTCTGAGAAAAACATTTATATCACAGATGTAACTAAAGTATAGATTTAGGTTAATTTATACGCATTTTAATAGCTTGAATTTTGAGGAAATTTCTTTATTCGCTCCACTCAACGCTTAATATGTTGGAGGGATTTGAAAACAAAACTCGAAAATTGGGCGGAAATTAAGTTGCTAAAATAAAATAAAAAATCCTAGTTATATTGTATCTCCAAGGCATATTGCACATTTAAGGGTTAAAAGTTTAATATAGTATTACCTTTTCCAAACAGTATACTAGTTTGTGACTTAAATAAATTTCGCATGACTACGTCCCATTGTAAAATGTAAATAAAATTGTTTGAATTTATTATAGATTATTTTATCCATAATAAAGACTATTAAAGTATTGTGATATCTTTATGTAGTAGTAAGTATAAATAAAATATAAATTTTGTTTATTACCACTTGAAACCATGTTATAAATTTGTAGACTATTGTAGATACGTGTTTTATTTATCGCCCCTGTACGCCTCCCGAATTATCTGAATAAAGAAGTTGCCAATAAAAGTTTGGAAGGAAGCAAGAGCATTTCACAGGTTACATCCCAGCGTAAAGTAACAGGGAATGTATTTTATTTAGGGTTGTCTCTTATAAATTGTATGATAAAATAGTGTTATTCGTATTTTACGTTAGTGTGATTTTGAAAAATCTATATTTTCATTTGATATTTTATTAAGAAAATGCCCGATATATATTTTTTAATAAGAAAATCCAAATTTATTTTTCATAAATATTACAAAACTTAATTTTTCACATAATATATAAATAAAATATTACTTAAATTTAATAATAAATTAATTCAGTCCATATAATAAATAATATTGTTAAGTAAAATATATAACATACCCTATCCAGGCGCGTCAGATTGATCCCGAGGGTGTCCCCTCCGGCCTCCCTGCCTGCAGTGTACGAGGCAATCGCGCGCCATCCTCCGCCGCGGGAGGGCGTGTACCGCGTCCTTTTACCCACGAGTGAGTTCCGTGATATAATGTTGTCAATGTGATGCTATGATATGCGTATTGCGTGTATTGGAACGGAATTTTGTGTATGTAAGGATACCTATGGAATCGGATATAATCTTGGGGATTTTTTATTAATTATTTACTCAATTTTATTTTGTTGTTTTGTTTTCTTTTTAATTATTGGTTAATTGGTTTGCATTATAGAATTATTTTTGCTTATGATTTATTTAAAGTTAAAATTATTAGGCTGAATGAACTTGAGCCATACAATACATGTTTTGTTGCTATCAAAACTAAATATCGAGGTCGTTAATTCGAATGTACCTATTGAATTATTAATATAATTAATGAATCCGCAGGATGGATTGACCGTAACAATGGGTGAGATAGATTGTCCGTTATAAATATTTATTAGCGGTAGCCTTTAACGGAACCGCTTGATTTATGATACTGCATATTATTTTGGCAGTGTTTAATGAGTTTAGTACTGTGTTCATTTTGTTGCTACCACCTTTTTAGAAATAAGTTTATTAAAATATATGTTTAATAAATGCTTCTTAAATCACAATTTAGAACTTACCTGTACATTCATTTTATTCAATTGAACTCTTAACGTTTAATATATATATACGTTTTTTTGTACGCTACGCTAGTGTATGGGCATGTGCGTGATCCGTGGCCGGTCGACTGTTAATGCGACAGGAAGCGGTGTCGATTTTGGGGAATAATAAACTGGGAATGGCTCACGATACATTGTTTTTACTTGGAAACGCTTTTATATCTCGAAGATAAATTACTGGCGTTATTTCTTATTGGCTAATTGGATTGTATTTAGATTTATGTTCTTATATTTGTTATTAGTTCTTTTTTTTTAAATTGTAATAAAAAAATGGAACTATCGTTTTTTTATATACTATAACCACTAAATTAGAGTTTTAAAACGATCCCCGGATACAAAAGTTACGTTAAAAAGAAACAAGCTTAATCCGGAACGATTTCAGATAAAGCTTTGAAGATGGGTTAGTCGTAACTCTAACAAAGAATACTCGCACTCAAAATGGAATACAAAGAAGTGAGGAAATGGACTCAGTAAAATAGACGTAGTGTTTCGAATGGAGGTAAAATAAATAAGAAAAATGGATGACAGTTCACCAGACCTGTCGTTAAAGCTTCGGCGCGGGTCGAGCGATTCTAGGGAGTCGTTTTATATGGACTTCGCCCAGGGCATTGATTCTGATATAGAAGAAGTGACCACTATTGAGAGGATAATACCAGAGCATCCGGGCGGTAGGGCTGACGGCGACGCCGACACCTTGGCTACTCCTTCTGGACTCGATGATAAGGATCTATCACAATGGTAAGAATTTTTACGTTTTTTTACATTTAGTATTTACACGATCTTAAATTGGCCGCCGTTTAAATCTCCTCTCATCTTTAAAAAAAGGCTAACAGAGTTTTCTAGACTAAATATGATAAAATCTGAGGTTTATCGATCGTGGTTATTGTGGATTCGATATCCGATCAGAGGAATGTTTACATTCAATTTTGTTTATATATCCGATGATTTTTATAAAACTAATTAGTTGGAAATATTTCGAATGTATAAATAAGAACTAACTCTGTCAACTCGAAAGATATAGACGTTTTTAATGTCGTCCACAGACAACAGATACCTGTTCGAGATATTTACAAACACGACAAATTAATTATTATTATTAACGTTAATAAAAATAACGAGTGTCAAAGTATCAAAACCTGTTCACTAAAGAAGAACATAAGAAGGTGGAAACGGGAACACGTTGACTGATGTTAGTTCCTTATAAAATCCTGGGTTTATCTATTTATAAAACACCATTTAAATAATTATTACTTTGCGTGTGTCATTAAATTTAATGGTAATCTATTACGATTTGTGACGGATAGGATAGGTAGAGACGCAATTTGTTGTTTAGATAAGTATCTAACTATATACAATAATTACATTTTAGTAAATAGTAACTTATTTTGAGTCCAGTCGTGGCGCAGGGGCACAAAATGTCACTGTAAAATCGACTGGTTGTGGGTTCGAATCGCACTCGAGGAGATGAAATATTAACTTACATTTATATTTTCATTTTTTTGCTCTGGTGTCGAGGTAAAGCGCGGCGTTGAGTTCCGCCATTCAACACGCATTGCCTCCAGAACTTGGCAGAAAATGGGGAACGGTGTGTCTTAACATTAGATTCCCTCTGCCGACACTGCTGTGTGCGGGATACAGCGTGAAGCTGATTTGATTTTTAACTTATTTTCAAAGTGATATTTTATAGGGAAAAACATGACGAGAATAATAACAATATAACAAAATAGTAAGTTTAAAAGCCGCAAAACAATATAAGCGATTTCATGACAAAAAACATCGAAACTCGAAACAAAATCCTATCATTCAAATATATTGTAGACCTTTTTACCGTATGTAGGCTTACCAAAGCTTGGGCCTGTTTGCGGATTACCTATACTTCCTTTGTTTACTATAATAATATAGATGTTATATAAACATAATAAAGTTTATAGATTTATTAATTATTTAAAAGTTAAAAAAGCCTACTAACTTTAATTAAAATGTCGTCCATAAATTAAATAACGCACAAATTAACAGTTTCATTAATTGCTAACAGAGTTAAAATTAAAACAGATAGTTTTAACTACAGCTAAATACAATTAAAAGTAACATAAAATTTGTAACGATTTTTAATATTCTAGATTTATCTACGAACATCTAAAAAAGGTTTTTTATAGTCACCCTACCTTGCAAAACGGTTAGTTCGAGTTGAACTCATAAGGTACAGGCTACAGCACGTGGAGCGTAAAATCCTGTTCAATGGAAGTAGAGTAGAGGCGAGATGTGTATGGTACCCGTTTGACGAGTCACGTTGATCGGAGCTTTCTCTCGGGGTCAGATAAGCCAACGGTCACTATATGGGTCGGTTAATGTGATCTTTTTTTGTGAGTAAAGAGTTAAATGTAGGGTTCCTTTTGTATTACTGTGACCTAATTTTGTGAACGCTTACTTTAGTTTAGTTTACTGAGAAAGTGTACAACACTAGTGTTTTATTTAATGCTTGATATATCGTTTAGATATATTAGATTGCAGTTTTAATAACTATTAATTGGAAACAAACAAGTATTAGGTATTTGAAATAGTCGGTGGGTTTAACTGATCCACTTAAAATTTAATATGTACTACGCTGATGCTGAACATATAGGGGACGAGCTACGACAGGTGAAGATTGTCCTTCATCAGAACAAGTTGTCAGTTCCCCGCCAGCGTTAGCCTAACAAAAAACTGAGCCAATTTTTGAGACCAGTAAATAGCAATATTCCTTTAAAGTGTGGAGGTGAATACAAACTAGATTGTAAAAAAAATCAACTTCACACTGTGTCCTGCTGACAGCAGAGTAGGCAGAGGGAATCTAGTGTTAAGACACCCTGTTCCTAACTTTCAAAAGCCCAGCGTTGAGTTCCGCCAATCAACACGCAATGCCTCGAAAAATTTGGCTAAAAGTTGGGAAAGAAGTGTTTTGACACTATGTTCTCACTGTGTACCCTGCTGTGTGCGGGATACAGCGTGAATCTGATTATATAACAAGCATAAAGTTATTATTAAAACAACCCGTGTGAAAATCGCACATTTCCTGCTCTAGCAGCTTACTTATTAATGACGAGGTTCCGTCCGACTTATTATAATATGCGAGTACTAAGGTACTAAGAAAGAGCTCTGGCTACTTTTTATTCAGCCTTATTTTTCACTTAACACACATGCTAACTTTAAATTGCGTTCACAGCGCCTTTTTACTATTTAACACTGCAGTAAACTTACATCACTTTATATATGATAATGGTAGGTATATGTTCTACCCGCAACATTCCGATTTACGTTTTTTGATTGAGTGATGATTACGGGTTTGAATTTCGTTACAGGAATATTTATATTCATCTATATTATAGTTGCACAAAGTATGGTGGAGGGCATGCCTCTAAATTAACGTGTAGTGAACACAGTAAATTGCTTCAAAAATGTGGAGTAAGTAAGCGCAATGGGTAAGTGAACGCACTGCGTGTACCTCAAAATCCTGACGTAGGGGTAAGAGTGTTCGTGTGGCCAAATAAAAGTGTCAGTGTCACAAAACAAACGTGTTATGTCAATGCGACGCATCTTTTTGTTGATGGAATGAAAACTTTTCGTATGTATAGGAAATTTGCGATTTTCGTTGGTTAATGTAAATGTATTAAAAAAAACTTAAAAGGAGGAGTATTTTTCAATTTTTATTTATAGAAAAATAATGGCTTATTTTAAAGTAATGCTTTTAATTCTCCAATTTTCAAAGACTCCAAAGGTATAAGTGCGCCCACTTGCCCCGAACGACTTTATGTTTAACGATTCAACGTTTTTTTGTTTACCTCTTTACTAAAATACTCTTTTAAAATTGTCGGCAATCTTTTAATATTAGTCAATAGTATTGTTGCCCTATAATCGTACCGTAACTTTAACGTTTGGTCATAACCTCTAATTCTAAGAAAGGTAGTATTTTTATAGTTAGAAACATTTAGTGGAGCTATTAATTTAAATGTAACGTTTCTTTTAGGTTTAATATTAACGACCACCCATATGTCGCAATATGTTTTCTATAATAAATAGTTCTTATTAATACGGATTAATTTTATTATATTCTTTTTATTTTTATGTTTTTTTTTATACCTATACCTATCGAAGCAAATGTTTATAATTTTTCCTTTAATATTTTAATGTTATTGTTGGTATTATAAGGGACAATATCATCAACATCGTTACAGTTTTTTTTTTTTCAAGTTTTTATTGAACTTGACTTGTTTGTATAAAAGGAACATATTATGGTACACAGACAGAGGGAACACAGTGTTAGGGCACTCCGTTCCACATTTTTCACCTTATTCTGGAAGCATTGCGTGTCGAGTCGCGGAACTTAAAGCAGCACTTAGCCTCAACACCAGAGAAAAGAAATGAAAATGTTAAATATTTATTTCCTCGAGTGGGAATCGAACCCAAAACCTGTCACGTATACAGAAAAAACTTTTTGTACACCTGCACCAGGACTGACCTCGATTGTAATTTATCGAGGTTTATAAAAGTAAAACTTTGTCAGTATTACATGTGCGGTTGGTTTATTTGATAATATATTTTAAGTTTTTATTGTAAAAGGCGTTGTTTTATAAATAGGCTTATGAAATTGAATTCACAATATATGAAAAACGAACCTAATAGTAGCAAGAACAAATGATTCCTTCTTATTGGAATGACTGATTACTTTCGTACGTTAAATGTAGCGGAAATATAATATTTCCTTTGTTTTCCTTTTAATATTAGATTTAGACGAATAGTAAAAAGGAGTCCGGTAACTTTTAAAAGGCGTGAATAGGATTTACGAGCTGAAATTTTATGTTCTTGAGGCCAGTCGTGGCGCATTGGCACGAAGTGTGACTGTAAAACCGACTGGTTGTGGGTTCGATCCCCACTCGAGGAGATGAAATATTTACTTAAATTTATATTTTCATTTCTTCGCTCTGGTGTCGAGGCTAAGCGCGGCGTTGAATTCTGCCACTCAATACGCAATGCCTCCAGAATTCGGCAGAAAGTGGGGAACGGAGTGTCTTAACACTAAGGTTCCCTCTGCCTACTCTGCTGTGTTCGGGATACAGCGTGAAGCTGATTTATTTTATTTATAATTTTATGTTCTTTTAACGACAGCTCTATTCAGTAGAATAATTCTATCATTATCCGAATGATGCAGAAAGATTTTATTACGGTCCGCGTTAAGTTTCGTTCGTGTCGAGATGTTCCTTGGGGATGTTTTTTCGTATTGGGGTTTTGATCCCTTAAGTAACAAAGAAATGATGAAAAGTAATTTGAAGAGAATCTCATCAGGTGAATAGAAAAGTAACTTCCGCGTTGAAGTTTTAATAATTACGACCAGAAATATGATAGGAGATATTTAGCAAACATGTCACTATAAATACAATGGTTGTGGGTTCGATTCCCACTCGGGGAAATAAATTATTATTTCTTAATTTCATCATCATCATCATCAATAATAATGATGATATATTTATATTTTCTATATGCGGGATACAGCATGATGCTAGAAAAAAAAAATATAATTTATGTTTTAAGGAATAAAGCTAAAACTTGTTTTGCTTGACTCGAAACTGTTTAATATTAAATTAAATTAAAAAATTAAATTAGCTTCACGCTATATCCCGCATTTAATATTCTAGTTACATTATCGTAGTTGAGCCACTCACGTTTTCTTCGGAAATCTCGCCATTTGTTTACCGACAAGCACGACGCCGCTCGCACCTGATCTCACGTGATTTGATTAAAAAAAAATAGCTTCACGCTATATCCCGCACACAGCAGGGTAGGCAGAGGGAACCTAGTGTTAAGACACTCCGTTCCCCACTTCCTGCCGAATTTTTGGAGGCATTGCGTGTTGAGTGGCAGAACTCAACGCCGCACTTTTGTCTCGACACCAGAGCGAAGAAATGAAAATATAAATTTAAGTAAATATCATCTCCTCGAGTGGGGATCGAACCCACAACCAGTCAGTTTACAGTCACACTACGTGCCGCTGCGCTACGAATTAGGAATCAAATTCACGACTCTATTAAAATACAGATCACGGTAGCAATTTGGTCTTCTATGAAAATTATTGTCTTTGTTCGTCATGCGGCATACACAGTTAAAGTTGAAAAAAATACCTTTTTCTTAATTAATTAAAAACATTTCGCTTTGTGTGAATTGAATTTATATCAACTCTGTGCAAAAGTTCACATGCATTAGAACTTTATGTGCGAATAATTTTACTTTGTCTAAATTCAGGAAATGCACAAAAAATATTATTCACAATACTAATATATATTTATATATATTCAGGCCAGTCGTGGCGCAGCGGCACGAAATGTGACTGTAGAACCGACTGGTTGTGGGTTCGATCCCCACTCGAGGAGATGAAATATTTACTTCAATTTATATTTCCATTTCTTCGCTCTGGTGTCGACTAAAACCTTTTGGTGGTTGAGTTCTGCCACTCAACACGCAATGCCTCCAGAATTCGGCAGAAAGTGGGTAACGAAGTGTCTTAACACTAGGTTCCCTCTGCCTACCCTACTGCATAATACAATATCTAAGTGAAATAAATTGCATATACCATTAAGTGTATATATAATGTAACTACGATATTAATCTTGATGCTCAACAATATTTACTATTTATCATGGTAAGTCTCACAAATAGCGGTAATGGTTTAATTGGGAACCCTCGTAAGTCAACAAAGCGGGCCTGATGAGGCGTTATGGAGCGTAAAGCTTTTTATACGTACAAGTTATTAATGTCGCTGGACTGCTTTGTTTAGTGAAATGTATTTTAGTTCTGGTCTTGCAATCTCTAAATAGGTTTTAATTATGTTGTAAATAAGTTTTATATAAGGGGATATAGGTATAAAACTCGTTTTGCTTCCTATAGAACTGATACTAGGTACTCACATTTCTGTGTAATTTTGATTTAAAAGTACTTGGCTTAATCGAATAAAGTTTATTTTTATTTCGATTATGATTTTAAGCCAATATTTATGTAAAGTGATAGGTAGGTAGCGTAGCGTCTTTAGATTTTTTATTGAAAAAATGCCAATTTTTTGTAACACTTGTACGTAGTATTTTTTTAAGGCGTATATGGGTGTATACGTTATTTTTAGTAGGCATTTTGTAGGTGATTAAATATAAATGGACAATATTTGATATAGCTTAAATCCTTAGATCTCGTAGTATAGAAGTATAAATAAACACGTGTGCAGAGCGGATGCGGCATGTGAGGTCCGACCGACACTTACGCGTTAGTGCAGTGGTTCCCAACAAATGGTCCGCCTAAATATGGTGCGCGGACGATTTTAATTTTATGATAGGAGATGGTGAGGTGAAGTTTCTGTTTAATTATCACAGTTAATTTTTACTATACCTATATGCATAATGATCCCTGCTGCAAAGAATGATATAAAAGTGGTCCTTGATCAATAAAAGGTTGGGAACCCCTGCTTTAGTGACACTTTTCTATCTAATTGTAACATTAATAAGCCTATAGCCAATACTTAAAAAACCAATTATAGGTTAGGTCAATTACATTTTTTTAAAGAGATTTATGAACGTATAAATAATGTGTTATATTTATAAAAGCATTTTTGTATTTTCTTCAAATAAATCAATTATTGTTATTATGAGAATCGTCATTAAAATAATTAAAAAGATTAGGCATGGAAATTAAAATTGAATGAAAGTTTATAAAAATAGCCACAAGTAAAGCAAAATCGTGTTAGAAATTAATTATAATATAGTATATTAATTATATTAATTTTGTTCTGTTCTTGTTTTTTTGGAGGTACTTACATTATTGAGGTATGTAGAGACCGTAGCGCTTGGAGCTTTGTTCTCTTTGACTACTTTGCTACTATTTAGCAAACGCTTCGTACAGGTAGAGAAATTTCGAATTTATTATAAAAAATATTTTTTTATGATTGATAGTTTTTCAACAGTAAAAAAATCCTAAAAATTATACAAGATTTATACAATTATAAATTATTAATACAACATGAAAATTGATGTAATTAAAATACTGTGTTTGCAGTTATTTCACCAAAAGCTAATTAAGTTTCATCGACATGTTTATTCGTGACTGTAGTTCGTCCAGTGATGGCAGCAGTAAACCGCGATAGAATAGTTTCAATAATCAGCTCGATTTAAATTTACATTTTCATTTGTTTTGACGTTATCGTTAACTTTATGGAGTGAGTATATTGAACTGTAGATATAACTATTTCGATTTAAAATAAATTCCCCGTGGAATAAACATATTTTTTCCCCATAAAAGTTTTATTTTTTTCTTTTGAGGTACGGAACCCTACGCTTGTATGATATGTTGAATATTAACTACTAATTAAAAAAAAACCGTCGAAAATGGACAAGAATAGAATGCAAAGATGCAGGATTTTGCGCACAGTTGCACACGTGCTTACATGCTCCCGTTGGCTCTTGTATTCAACTGCTGCGTTTTTGGTCGTACTTGTTTCGTGATTACAGTTCTCCATACTGCAGGTCAGAGCGCATTTAGTGCTGGACTACTTTTTGACGAGTCGCGGTCAGGACTTACGAGCGTTCAATTAGTCCATTTCCATGAAAATGAAAGAAAAAATTGTAAAATGAATATGTGTAGGTTTTTAGTTTAAAATAGCTTATTGTTTTGTATAAATTATTAGGCTTTGTAATTTACAGTATTTGCTTGTTTTAAAGTTGCTCTTTAAAAACTTAACACCCTACACACGTTTTGTCTACAAATCTACACACGTCGACCTATACAGATTCGGCAAAATCAAATAACATTTGAAAATTCACTCAAATCTGAACAACTTTTCGCAGTCCCTTAAATGTCTGCCACTATGACAGTGTTTATAGCTGTAATCGGAAATACGAACATAGGAGTGGGTGGCACTTGACGCGATATGCGACGCTAATTTCACGCCAGACAGCTCTGCATAGCGATCCCTAAATTGCAACGAAACAGTCTGTCGCGTCACCGAGTGTCGAAACTGGCATGATTAAAGGGAAAATGCTCATGTAACATTGACATTTGATAGTAGCTACCGTGGAATCGCGTGGCTGTGGATGGGTTTATTTTTAACGGAATTATAGTTCTGTATTGGGGTACGTATTGTGTTCAAAATGCTTTTATTGGAGAGTCACACGCCAAAGGGAAGTAGCTGTGTAAATGTATCTGTTGTGTATTGTTTGTTATACAGTAAAAAATGTATAGTGGGTACTATATTATTTTTTTTATGAAAAATAGTACCTAGAGGTACTTACTGGTCGCAGTTTTTTGTAAGGACTGTTACTTGAGTTGAACTTGACGATTTAAATGTTATTTAAATGACCTTATTGAACATAGAATATTTTAGTTTTAATAAATACATATATGGAGGCCGTCGTGGCCTGGTGGCACAAAGGTATGATTGAAAACGCGACAATTGTAGGTTTGATTCCCACTCGGGATAATTTCTTATTATTTTGATTTCATCTGATTTTGCTACCAAGACAAAAAGCGACTTTGAATTCCACCACTTGATACGCAAGCCTAAAGAAATTACCAAAAAGTTGGTATCACTGTATACCCTACTTAATACAGGAAACAGCGTGAAGCTGAAAAAAATAATATAGATGAATAGATCGCGATAAAATCGTAAGGAAACTAAATATAAACTAGGTAAAGTGGTTCAAAGTTTCTCGCTCGATTCGTAATAACATTATTGAAGTAGGTAATTGACTTGTTCAGCTCATTTAATCGAGTAGTAATTTATATGAAAGCTTTCGTACCTAGGTTAATAGTATAATTTGCGATTATAACATTAATTATACGTTTTAAAATCGTTTTTAGGTTTATGCTTAAGCATAAATAGACAACGCACGTCTTGTTACAAGACTAAGAAAATCCATTTATGGATAACAAAAGCTATTGTAAAATACAGAAAGGAGAATTAATGGCTGTGCCTAACAATATCCATTATAAAGTAATAAATGTAAAATAAAAAATATAATAGAGGATAGTCCTGGTGTAGGTACAAGTGTGACTATAAACGCGACTGGTTGTGGGTTCGATCCTCGAAATTAAAAATTTATTTAAATTTATAGTTTCATTTCTTCACTTTGGAGTCAAGGCAAAGCGCGGTGTTTAGTTCCGGCACTCAACACACAATGCCTCCAGATTTTGGCGGATAATTGGGATAGGGTCTTAACATTAGGTTCCCTCTGCCTACCCTACTGCGTGCGAGATGGATGGTGAAACTGATTTTCTTTTAATAAATGTAATTATAAATTTATACTGTAAACGGAGACAATCACTTAGGTTTAATTTTTATACGTTGCTTTTACAGGAAATGCGGTAGACGTTAAGAAAATGTTCCATTTTTTCCAGTTGCGACACTCGAGGTGTCTTATTGCGCCTCGGTACTTGAACTAACATGAAGCCTTAAAACATCTTTTACTTGTTTTTTTATATTATTTATATCGACGTAGTTCTTTTTCATTTAATAAGATATAAGATCATTTCAAAGAAACTTGGTTGTATTTATTTATATACAATTATTAATTATATGTGCATATTACATTAATAAAAAAATGTGATTACAAAATCGGATATAATGTATTTTGTGTAGTATACAAAACACAGATATTTGAAAATGTATTAGTTCGATAACTGTTTACATTTTAATATTTTATCATATATATCAGCTTCACCCTGTATCCTGCACACAGCAAAGTCCTGGGGGCATTGCGTGTTAAGTGGCGGAGCTCAACGCTGCGCTTTGTCTCGACACCAGAGCCAAAAAAATTAAATATAAGTCAATATTTTATCTCCTCGAGTGGGGATCGAACCCACAACCAGTCGATGTTACAGTAACACTCTGTGCCCCTGCGCCACGACTGGCCTCTTATTATATAATATTTACTTGTTATCGGAACAATTTGATTATTTAAGTTTATTGTAGGGTATCTGTAGAATTATGAAAGGATCTACAATGTGACACGCTTTATATTTTTCAATAATGTAATGCATTAAAACAGTATAAACCACCTAAGTACTTAAGTTCCAAGATATTAATATTGTATAAAGTGGTAAAATAATAATACCTATTCATGAATTTGTACACCAGATTTTTTATTCATCAACAGTTCCTCGTATAAGATCCTCAAATAAGATTCAGAGGTAACTTTTCTATTTCCATTTTATTTATTTTGTACATTTTATAATTTGTATATTATATAGAATATATTGTCCATATGAACCTATTTGTCTAAAACAATATAACAGCAAATATGGGTACATTTTGCTATCTGGGCAACATAAGCGCCGTCCCCGCCCATCGTACATTAGGGCGTCGATGCTCATATCTCAGGCGGCTCTCGCACCAGATGCCGCTATACAGGAATGGTAAAAGGCATTACAGATAGCCGCATAATTGAACCTCGAAGGAACATTAACCTAATCGATAATAGAAAGCAATTTCAATACACATTTACTTACTGTTAATTAACTGTTTCCTTTTTCTGTTGGGTTTGGGTGTTTATTGATCGTTGTTTTTGTTTTCTATTGCGTTTTTAAACAATTTTGTTTTTCGTTTATTGTTATATTGTTCGCGTAGCTTATATTAATTGTGAGTTTTATAAGTACGTTTATAGAAATATTTTGTTAAATTTCAAATTTCGCAATAGATTCAAATATTATTTCGCCTATATTATGTTATTAGTTATTGTATTTATTATTGACATTTATATTTAACAACTACAACGTACAATTTGTCACGTCTAATATTGAAATATAATGTAAGATGTAAGCTTTGAATAAAAGTCATATCTGTTATCTCCATACAAAGACTCCGAAGCCCTCTCCCTCAGTCTTGACGCCCTCGCGGGTAATATTTTACTCAACGACCTATCACGCATCATAAATCAAACATTGTTATTCTAGGTTCAGCTTTAAAATGGGGAGCATTTATTTATGCGGCGGTGACATTGCAAGAATCGTTATAACTTTTTTGTTCTGGTCACGTCTGATCTTTGAAAAAACGTGTCACGCTTTGCATAATGCTGGTATGACGACGTGTTGATTAATAGCGGGCAGAGATTGTCAGCAGGGATGAATTTTGAGATTGAGATGTCTCATGGTACTAAGGATGCTGCGCTCTACATGAACGTCTTTTAAATATTTTTGAGTTTTAACTTTTATTTGGTTTTTGATATATATTTTTACTTAAACTGATGATAGAATAACATAGTGTACGTAAAACATTGATCGAATACCCTTTTTCATTAAATATTGTCGTCTTATTACAACCATATTAAAGAAAATTAAAAAATTGTCAATGAAAACAGTTGTCATATAATATAGTACACAAATATTTTCGTTTCTAGATCTGATTAGTTTAAGCGTGGGGTTGCTGTTAAGCACACAATGAAAATGTCACTAAATGTCCCACTTTTAGTAAAAATATATTTTTTCTCTTTTGACTGCACTGTTTAAACCTATGAAAAAAAAAAAAAGAAATATTAAAACATGAATACGGCAAGTTCAGAAGAAACTAATTTTACAAGGAATAGTACTCGCCAGTTGCAGTTAGTCTAATCCTTGTTTGCCGCAAGTCCAAGTTTAAACTTAGACGCCCATCCTCAGCAGAAGTTAGCAAAGTTAACGTCTGTACCCATTTGTACGAATACTATGGTGAGCTCTGGGAGCAGATTTATTCGGATCGCTTGTGCCATATAACTCTGTTGACTCCATTGTTCGGTCCCGTTATAACTTGGCACAGTTAATCTAGATTATTGTCAGTTAGTACCTATTGTTCTATGTCGTTTCGTCGGTTATTTGACTAGAAAATAACCTTTATAATTGTTACCTGAGGCCAATCGTGGCGCAGCGGCAGTGTGGGTTCCATTCCTACTCGAAGAAATTAAACAATATTTTCTTCGCTCTGGTGTCGAGGAAAAGCGCGGCGTTAAGTTCCGCCTCTCAAGGCGAATGGGGAACGGAGTGTCTTAATTAAGTTTCCAGGTTCCCTTTGTTTGTGTGCGGAATACAGCATGAAGTTTAAAAACAAATTAGAAAATTCACTATTACTTTGCAAAAAATTATCAGACAAATCAGACAAGTGTGTTGCATATAATTGTTGATCTGTACTCATATAAGTATAATTGTCGGAGTGGATCGATGGTCTCCCTTTCACATTAGGTGCCGGAAGTCAGGGGCCCCTATAAGCTGCTTTGTTTTGATACGGAAACGCTTCCATGTCTATTCTTTGTTATATTCTTTCAGGCTTTTAAAATTCTTTATAATGAAAGTGAGCTAATTTCACTGACGTGAAGAGATCTTTATGGTAAATAGTAGCCATGTGTCTCCTTTATTCTGAAAAAAATAATACAATTCGTTGTTTATGTATGGTGTCGTCAAATAAAATTTAAAAAGAATAATAAATTTTCAAATTAAATTTCTATTGGTTTGGAAACTACTTCAGAAAATCGAGATATTTTTACGAGGAACTGAAGGAGTAGGTACACGAGCGGGACTATAACGATATCGGGGTCGAGGATAACCGGAATGTAATTAGCGAGAGAAGCCCTTAATACTTTACGGCATCTTACCTTCGATATTAAATTTCTTATCACTCGAATATTAATAAGCCTTTAATAGATTTAAAATAATAAAAAAAATCGACTTACAAATCTCATTATGCTTTCAAATTCTAAATATTTGAAAGAATTTGATTGAATAGATATACATAAATATAATAATATAAAATATTATATATACTTTATTTAGATTTAATTATGTAGGAGGCCAGTCGTGGCGCAAGGGCACAAAGTGTGACTGTAAAATCGACTGGTTGTGGGTTCGATCCCACTCGAGGAGATGAAATATTTTTATATTTTCATTTCTTATACTTTATATCTAACATTTATATTTTCATTCCTTCGCTGGTGTCGAGGTAAAGCACGGCGTTGAGTTCCGCCACTCAACATACAATGCCTCTCTCTGCCTACCCTGCTGAGTGCGAGATACAGCGTAGGAGTGGATCGATGGTCGATGGATGGATGGTATTTACATAGGTTTTTAATAAAAACTACAATTTATAACAAAGTTTCAATTACATTATAGATATTAAGATTTTACAAAAGATAACGTATCAAGTCTACGCTAAGACTATATTCATTTCAAAGAATTAGTAGTTCTAGTTTCCGGTCTAAAATGAACATCATTTTTGAAGTAAATGAACGCAAAACCGGCGTGTGCGACTGGTGCGTGACGCTTCCTCCTCTACAAGTCCTACATATGTTCGGAGAAGAGTGATGATACATTAAGAAGTTTATATTTATTAAATAATGTTGTGAAAATGCATATAAATAGAGATGTTTGTTTGTTGTCTTCTACTTCCCTTTTTTCGTTCTGTTTGTTTGATACAAGATCAAATTACAAATACATTTTTAGCTTTTAATAAACGCGGTTGATGTTATTACATTTAAATATCAAGCTTTTTTTAAATGGAAATTTAAATACTTCTGCCATCAATACCAATGTTTAGTGGCATATCAAAATATAAGCAATTAAAATGACAAGTAAGATATATTGTGGGTTAATATTAAATTAAGACGAAATCTGAGATAATCATCTTCCCCTTCACTTAATTGACGGCACATGTGTGTGGTGTGCATCGACTACTTCTGTGATCGTGTGAAAATAGGGAATGATGACTCGCGGCGAGATAAATTTAACGGACCGTGGCGTTACCACGGCTATTTTTGGCCATCTAACTTTGTTCTCTTAAAAATAACTGACGTGAAATTATGTGGTTAAGTTAAGTTAAGTTAAGTTAAGGTACAAAATTGTCATTTGTACAGGAAATAAATAGTCATTTGTTAGCAAGATAAATGTGAATACAAAAGTTCCCAATGTTCTCCACAGAGTATTTACAGTTCTTATATTAAAATGTTTTAAAAGTACAGCATTTTGATTTTACTGAAGCACGTTATCCAGATTTATAAGCGTTTGTGAATCTAAATTATCATTTCCTTTGTCTAGTTTTCCTTTTTTTGCTTACATATATTTATGATAATTTAACCCTTTATGAAAAGTCAAAGGTTGTGCCATTAAATCTAACTCAGTTAGGACGTTTGAAGTTTTATAGCGCATTGTTTGATGCATCTACACAGTCTACCTTAAGCCATTGTGACTGGAGTGCCCTACAGATGTCTCAGGCCGCGTGGCTCTTACCGTGTGCCGCCTACGCAGCTTATTGGGGGAATACCTTAGAACAACGGTTTTACTAAATATTATATTAGTATCGTAAATGTTTTATTATATATTTTGTCTAGATTCATTTATAAAGTAACTTACCTTTATAGTAAACTGATATAGATAGTATTTTTTTGGCAATTAGGTACAGGATATTATCTATTATTATTAGTTAATATTTTCATTTCCACGCTCTGGTAATAAAGCGCGGCGTTCGTTTCCACTACTTTCGCTTCACGCGATTCCTCTAGAATTCAGTGGAAAATGGTAAACGGAGTGTCTACCACTAGGTTCCCTCTGTTGATGTGCGGGATACGGCGTGAAGCTAAAAAAATAAATAAAAAAAAAAATTAAATATGAATACGATACGATATAGATATAGACAATTAGGATTTAACAAGAACATGAGTATGTGAGGGTGATACGTGTATCGCACTCAACAGTCACTTCATCGTTGGTGAAGTTCCACTTCATTCGTAAGCGCGGTGGCTAATATGACCGTAAAATATCGTTAAAAAGCTTGGTAAATATGTAAATAAACTAAGTTTCTATATGATATTTGAAATTAATGATCGTTACACCGTTTATACGAAACATGTTGCTTTTTTATGTTGTTTGTTGTGGGTTCGATTCTCATGCGAGGGAATGATTATGTTAAAATTAATTAAATTTCCACGTATTGGTACGCAGCCCGGCATTTAATCCCTCCTTTCAACTGGCGATATTTTAAACAATGGGCGGAAAATGGTGAACGGAGTGTATATAACACCTGGTTTCTTTCGTCTATCCTGCTTCCCGGTAAGCATGAAGCTGTTTTAGTTTAGCTTTACCTAGTCGTTCCTCTTATTTACATAACTTTAGTTTATATCCAAACAGGTAGATTTTTAAAGTCGAATTAAAGAGCTTACAAAACTGATTGAAAATATACTATAATATACTATATGTACCTAACCAACGAAAGTTACTTTAGCAATAAACTTATGTACTCGAAGATAACCTGTTTTATCGAAACCAATATATAAATCAGGAACTTTTCTTGTAAATAACAAAACATCTAAAGCAAATAAATTTGTTTTTGTTTGTTTCTCAAACTTATATTCTCCAACGGAAATAAAGAACTTAACAACCAGACAGAAGAAAAACATTTATTGTAGTAATAAAACTGTCGCGTCGCCAGAATTCCGCAATAGGGGTAAGAATGTACAGTTTCTTAGTTTAATGAGCACTTTCTAACACACCCGTTCTTAAAACACATTGAAATAAAACTATATTCACCATTTCATAAGTTATATTTCTTCACATTTCCACGTCTAGCACGAAAATTGCGAACGTCTGTCTGCCACCGCAGCGAAAATCAAAGGCAATTTTTTTTCCCTTTTTGGAACTAAATTAGAGATATTCTTGTTTTGTTTGCTTTGAAATAAGCGTTAAAGACTAGTGTAAAGAACAAAAGGTAAAGGCATTTTTAGAACGTTCAGTTACTATATTTTTTATAGTATGATTTCTTAGTATACTCCCTGCATTTTTTTTAAATATACTTGTTAATAACATTGAAAATAAGTATGTTAACAGATTATCTATAAAATTTAAGTCAATACATTTAAATCGCACAAATTGTATAGTGATCGAAATTATCCAAAGCAATTTCACTCAAGGGAAAGTTCTTGAATGAATAAAAATCGATGCTTACAACGAATATAACCGTATATTTCAGTGACTGCTAAATGGTACGATTTACGTATGCAGAACTAGACAAATTTACTCTAAGGCCCATCAATCAAAGCAAAACATGTTATCTCTGGAAGGATAAAGGTTCATTTTTCGTAGTTTAAAGTTACGTACGTAAGCTCACACTGGCGACTTTTAACGAGACAGCGCGACGGCTTTTTGGTCAACAACCTAATTCAGTAAAGTTATAATTTATTTATAATGTAATATGATAAAACTTATTAAATTATTTTAAATAAGCATAGCTTGAGTAAACCGATTTTTAATTATAAATAATTTATATATATTTCAAATCTTGATTGAAATAGTTTTTATATAACTATGAAAAAACAATGAATAAATGTGGTCTTAGCAACATCTGTGATATTCACAAGGCATTTTAAACTTAAGAGGCAAATAGCAAAATGGTAGCTCAATTGTTATTTGCCTATTACAAATCACCGCCGGCCACGTGAGGTGCGAGTGCCGCCGTAAATTTAAATTGACACTAATCTACCGCGGGCGGCAGTTGTGCACTGAGCCAGCACGGGGGGAAGATGGACATTTGACATGTCTATTTAAAACTATGCCGCGTCACGTCACTACTGTTCTGTCAATGTTTGAGTGGGCACTCAGGGTTTATTTGTTAAGTCTTTTTAATTTGACAAAAATATCATGCTATCAGCTATCAACTTCACGCTGTATCTCGTACACAGCGGGGTAGGCAGAGGGAACATAGTGTTAAGACACGCCGTTCCCCACTGTCCGCCGAGTTCGGGAGGCATTACGTGTTGAGTGGCGGAACTCAACGCCGCGCTTTGCCTCGAAACCAGAGCGAAGAAATGAAAATATAAATGTAAATAAATATTTCACTTCCTCGACTGGGGATCGAACCCACAACCAGTCGATTTTACAGTCGCACTTTGTGCCTCTGCGCCACGACTGGCCTATGACAAAAATATGTTTTTAGTAATTACGGTGTTCGAATTATATCCTGAATCATGAATAACAATAAATGCTTGTATTATATAGAATAGTTGATTTTTACAGCTTAATAATTTGTACCGAATAGTTCCGATATTTTTGAATTGGAGACAACGCGTTGTAATTAATGATTTTTATGTCTTTTGAGGAAAAAATCGTTGCAGATCGTTACATCTCCTCAATTATCATCTTTCACCCTAGTTCCATTGTTTCTCAACACAATAGTATTATTTAATATAACAATATTAGCTATTTTGCACAGTATCTGATGTGATTAATCAATAGATGATGGAGAGATGAATTAATTGAAATATTTTATATTGATGTGGCGAAAAATATTAGTTTTAAAGTTTTATTCACGATCGCGGTCACATTGTCTGCTGCGTGATCGACAATATCCGCATCCGTATCCATCCGACCCCTGCGTCCCTCAATCATAGCTCTTGCGCAAAATACCCTTCATAATGACCGAATAATGAGATATCACTCAGACAGAAATAAATATGTTCGTAGCTCACATTCCAAGCTGCTGCTGACGGTTAAATGTTCTGCCATAACGACTTTATAATATTTTTACTGAGACGCGCTTGAGAGACAATAATTATTTTGCATTTTTCTTATAGTGACAAAAGGATACAATATCCAATAGGATTTGATTTGATTTATGTAATTTGTTGTGTATTTCTGGTTCAATCGTCTCGTCCCGTCAAAGTTCCCACGTCTGACAGTTCAATCACGTTTGATACTATTAATAATCTATTTCAACATTAATATCGTTTGAGAGCTTGTGTCCTGTCCCGCCCTCGTGTTTGCAATAATGGCAGGACGAAATTACTGCAATCGAGCTGGGTATCATCGAATTAGATCCCTCGCGTCGCGGACGTCTCGTTCAGTGTAGTGGTTCGCGGCGATGTGCGCGTTGCATTTTAACTTAAAATGATTTGACACAATCCTTCTAATGATGTACCGAGAGGAAATCGAGAATTAGGTACAATGAAAATAACAGAATCTCTAACGAATGGACCGGAAACGAATCCAGATGTTAAACAAAGGTAATCGTTTTTTGAAAAGAAAAGTTTTTAATTTAATATATTTCTTTATTATCGACATGTTTGCATAATTACCTAGTAAAACCTAATAATTTTAACAATCATTTTAATTTTAATAATTAAAATTATTATATTGTCAATTTTGATAAAAAGAAAACTGTGTCAGTTTCTGTCGTGTATGGTAACGTGATGAATAATTTAAATGAAGGAATCGACAAGGTGTGAAAGAAGGATATGTAACTATTGATGGTGTACCCTTCGCCCTACTTCCTGGTATATTTGTTTCAATGTTGTAAACGTTGACTCGTCCTAAATACCCGGGGTCGACGACCGGCTACCCCGCGGCTACCCCGGCCCAGGGAACGTCCGCTGACAAGGGTGCCTGACGATTAATTTTAAAATGCAATAGAATGTGGATATCTCACGCAACGTGCTAATGAAACATCAACTCGACCGTTTGTCGTGTTGACATGTGTTAAAGAGAGTTGGAGCCAAACAATTTGTTCCTCATTTATTATCATTTATTAGCCCTTATGGCTTGTAATTTATCAAAAATAATATAATTATGTCGATAGAAATGTATCTACTTTTAAAGTATGTTTCATAATTTATAGATTTGTAATATGAATATGAAATTAACATTAAATAATAATTATTAACATTATTTTTATAGCGTTGAAATAAGAACAATGTCTCATAATTCTAGCCTACTTTGCAAGAAAAAAAAACAACACCGTTCGCGTAAGAGGTCGTTTCTTATTCTTCTCATACAAACATTTCTTAGAGTGTCTTGACAAAAAAATCTTTATGAAACGGAAAACTACGAACTGAGGGAATGTTCGCGCGGCACTGAAAAACTCTAGCTTTTTGTTATGTTTTCTATTTAAGCGTAAAGTACTTAGACTAACAGACTTTTGAATTAAAATGTTTATTATTTTAAACGTTTCCAAGTTCCAGCAGTTTTTAAATCAATTTGGTGATTCACTTGTGTTAAGTAATCACTTAGGAGATTTGATAATTTAGTTTTAGCAACTACAACATTCAAGATTGTGTTATGTTTGCTTAGATTTGAACCCATACAGATAGTATGGTTTTCCTTTTTCAATTTGAAGATTATTCTCGCATTATATCTTTGGGATAGGAAAAGTAGACGAAAAATGTGTAAATAATAACTTAGCTTTTTTAACCAGATTGCTATACAATGGTGGCCTTTAATGCTATTTATGCAGAAACGAAGACCAATGTTTATTATATTAATAATGAATATGATAAAATTTATGTGAAAAAAAGAGTGTAAATAAAAATTTTGTACTTCACTCTTAGTAAAGAGTGCTCTTTACTCCCAGATATGAGATTTTTCATATGATAAATGTCGTACGTCTCGCTATTCTTCATTTCATTTTCCATGTGAAGGATTCAATTTCTTTTATAACGTAGTCTTGGTAGGATTGCGATATGACTCAACACGACGATTTAAGCAATAGTGACAAATTTAAAGTAGATATGTTACCGGTTTTAAGTAGAAGCCGGTCGTGGCGCAGGGGCACAAAGTTTGACTGTAAAATCGACTGGTTGGCTCGATCCCCACTCGGGAAAGTGAAATATTTGTTTAAATTTATATTTCCATTTCTGCGCTCTGGTTTCGAGGCTAAGCGAGGGGTTAAGTTTCGCCACTCAACACGCAATACCTCCAGAACTTTCCACTGGAAAGTGGGTAACGGAGTGTTTTAACATTAGATTCTTTCTGCCTACCCTGTTGTGTGCGGGATATAGCTTGAAACGGATTTATGTATTTATTTTATGTTACCGGTTTAGTTGGTTATTAAGTGATGTTACATGTCACTTTATTTTATCTTAATATCATTACGATTGTGATTATTTTGTGTTCATTAACATTAGGTTCAACGTGACAACCCTGCTTTAGGCAATATATAGCGTGAATTAAAAAAAATAATAGCTATGTCTATAGCGCAACATATTATAGTAATAAACGACTACTCAACACTATATCCTCTATTTAATAATAAAAAAATGTGTGTTTCGCAAAAGTAAAAGACATCTTTAGCTATCTGCCAACAGAACGTACATTGTTCACTTGTCATATCAGGTGATGGGTGAACAGGGAAGGCAAAATATTTGAAGGGATCACTGAACAATGTAAGTTTAACCGCGTGCACGGGAACTCCATAAACATATGCGGCTGCGGTATCGACCGCACGGCGTGTAACGAAATACGTTAGTTACTAATCGGTATTTATAACAGTAGAAGTGTGTGGCTACTTTATTAAATAAATATTTTTCTGTTTATTTCTTAAAGTATGGTGTTTCGAATGTGCCAGTACAGCACAAAGTCACTTCGTCAGTGTCACATTATATGGAGAGAACACGAAGGAGTTTGTACCATATAAAAAAGGATAAAATGTCATAATAGGTGAAATTAAAATTAAGGTAGACTCGGTGAAAATACTGCTATCACCTATACCAGAACAATCAATATTTCTCAATATCACGATTAGATTATGTGAAATTTTATGGACCTACTTAGCGTAAGCTTAGTAGTTACTGTACTATATTCTATTTTAATCCACTTTAATAAATTATTATTGTAGTTAAGATTTGATTCTTGTGTATTTAAACAGATCTTTAGAAAGATTTATTGAAATTTATTAGGTAGAAATAAAAAACACACATTTTTTCAGCTTTATTCCCAGTTATATATTACGAAGATTCGCTGGTACGTAAAATATGTAACAAAATTTGCGTAGTTTCAATCATTTCAAAGCATTCATTTTTATTATTTATTATATAATCTTGCATAATACACTAATAAAATATTTAATTCTTTTAAAACTATTCACTATTAGTAGGATGAAGAGTTTAAAAGTTGAAAACTCATTACAAATAATGCAATAGAAATTTTGAGAGAGACCAAAGTTTTTTTCAAAAAATTTTCATTACAATTTTAACTTGAATAATGAACGTGATTAAATGAAACTTTCAAGGAAAAAGTAATAAACCATGTAAATATTGCAGTTTTCGTCACTCTTTTTTTACAAAGTTCTATAAAATAATTATTCACATAGTATAATATACCGTTGTCATAAAAATAATATATGTATGTATTATATTCAAACATAAGAAAGAACTCTAGATTACACTGGCACAGTGTAGAGACTTGATTAATGTATGGCATAATAGAGATGCATGTGGTTTCTGCGGTGTCCAACAGAACAATAAACAACACTGTCATGTAATACGGAGACGTACATACAAACATACACACATACAAGTAGGTTTGTATTGTTTTCATGATATCTTTGCATAATAATATGTTATTATGCAATAAACACAGATATTAAGAGTGTTGGTTCTCTTATTTTTTGTTATTATAATATAAGGAGTAATAATTTAAAGGAAATGTTTATTCTTAGTGAATATTCTATTTTTTTAATTGATTCCAGAAACTCGTGAAACCACAATATTGGATCGACGTTAACGTAGCGCATTAGATACAGAGATACAGTCTCAAAAAATATTAATATTAATATCAAAAAGTTTACTTCATTTATGTATATATAATAGAGAATGCAGAAATTTGGAGAAAAGTACTTTTATTTGCTAAATTTTCAATTATAACTTCAATACATTGTACAGTACAATACATTTACACAAACTCAATATTGTTCTATTATTTTTTACAGCCCATGTTAATCACTCCAAATATTTCTTTGTTTATTGTATTACGGTGAAAGCATAAAAGCATAAGTGACTATTCTTAATCTATATTTAAAAAAAATCATTTGATTTAATTATGCGATGCAACTCTTATAGTGTTAATAATAAATTCAAAGTCTATTAGCTCCAGCTTTTGAGCTTTAACCCTAGAGAATGAGCTTCTAACTGATTCCTTTATCTTTTTCCCCTATATAAAAGTACAAAAACTACGTTCAACGTAAAAACTCAGTTACTACAGACGCCCATTGATCACTGGGCGGGCGGCCAACGGATCCAACGAAAGCGAACGCTACGAAACTGTCTACGTTACACAACTATACCATACAACCGTATTGATTGAACGTTGTGATGCAAAATATATTGTATTCATATAAATTTAAAGTTGAAAATACAATAGCAAATATAAGAACTTACGATCACATTCAAGTAAATTTGTGTAGTATCGTACGCTACGATACATTGAGTATATCACCGATAATATTTATACTGGCGCTCAAAGATTAGTGAGATTTTAGAGGTGAAAGTGGTTTGGCTGAATGAAATTAGATTGGGTGGAATGTTTTGGCAGCGTCTGCGGATCTTGTTGCTTTGCAGTATTTGTTTGTTTACATTATTGTCATATCTCATAACAAGAAGCAGGATTTCATGTTATTACATACACGTTTGAAATAACCGTTTTAAGTTTTTGAATTAAACTTAATATAAGTTCTAGTGGATATAATATACAAATCTCTTGAATAAATTGTAAATATGATTATATTTTATTATAAATCTGTGTTAAATGACGTTTTATTACTTTTTTTCCAAACGTAAACTTATTATAATCTTTGCAACCCAGTACTCGTTATTTGGGTTCTGTAGCTATTACAGTTAGCGAGAGAAAGCTCTTTCAATCCTTTGTCTCCTCAACATGTAAATGAAGCGATTGCACATAAAATTCAAGCACGAGTAAACTTTAGAGTCCTATTTTACCTTTTAATATAAAATTGAGGCCGTCATGGCGCAGAGGCACAAAGGTGTGACTGTAACACGACGGTTGTGCGTTCGATCCCCACTAGAGGGAATTAGTATTATTAATATTTTCAGTTGTTTACTGAAGTTAGCCTTATTTCGAGCCTACTGCCAATCTTTTTACACTTGTAGTCCGTGGTCTAACTTTACGCGGCGCAGCTACAATGCTCTGCGTGTCCAGTACAACAATGTGCTGAGGGCGGTGCTAGGGAGGCCTCGGCATTGCAGTGCGTCAACGATGTTCGCGGAGACAGGAGTTGATGATTTTTACGCAATCATTTGTAAGCGGGTTGCGTCTGTAATAGATAGGTTCACGAGCAGCACTAACACACTCCTCAGCACATTGGCCTGTAAAATGGAAAGTCCCCTTTGGAGGCCCTGGAATGATGTACATATGAACTCAATAGATCGTAGATAATAAAATATAATAATTATCTACTAACATAGGTTAAGCTAATATATAATAACAAAATTATATGGATCTAAAAAGTCTGAAATAAAGATTATTATTATTATTATTTACTCTGGCACCAATGCCCGGCGTTGAGTTCCGCTACTCAACACAAATGCCTCGAAAAAAGTTGTGGAAAGTAACGTAACGTGGTGTCTTAACTCTAGGCTCCCTCTGCCTATCCTACTGTATGCGGGATACAGGGAGAAAATGATTTTAATTTAAAAATAATTTGTACAAATTACGCTTATTATACATGATATTAAAATAATAGATAAATGAAAAATGTTTGCCCTCCCTCCTCCCAAGTAGGTACATATCTTAAAATCTGTTTTCATCATTTTACTTCAGAAAATCTATATAATAATAGAGTTTGTGACTAATAACAATTAATTTAATTCGTAAACTCGGTGTTTAGAACGTTTTAAGTAACCATTGTTTGTTCTGAAGTTGAAGGCAGGAGGCCTTTGTTGTATGTAGATAATAATATAACTTTGCTTTCATATTCAAATAAGATGCTAGGTTAAATACATTTAATGTATATATTTTAATAATATTAATATGTGATTTACAAATTAAGTTGTTCATAACAAATGACGAGTGATACGTGACAGTCGCGGGTTCTAATCCAATTTAACATTTTCATTTTCTCGCTCTGGTCGCGAGGCAAAACTACGGTGTTGATTTCCGCTATTCAATACGCAATACTTCAAGAATTTAGCGGACAGTTAGGAACAGAGTGTCTTAAGACTAGGTTCCCATGCTCCATCACAATCTCTCTCCATGTTAAAAAAATATAAAAATTATATCCATTTAAATTGCGTTAACAAGTGATTAAGATTCAGCTTAAATTATCAAAGTTGCAATAACAATATTAAAATACAGTAAAATTAAACGCTATTTTCATTTAAATTATTTTTGTTGTTGTTTTATAATGTTTAATTAGGTAAATAGACTAAAGCTGTTAATTTTTATTATGGTACTTACACATTTCCAATGTGATATCAATATGTAACAAACAACAATATCACTAACATATTGTTGTCGATATTCCATAAGTTAGTTGCAAGTACTACCAATATGCCTTGAGGATAGTACCACTGTAGTGAATGGTGTGGTGTGGCTTGATTAAAATAAACGTACCGTGTAATCCCACGTAAACCGTTTACGCGGGAAGCGACACAGGAAATCAAACGCTGCCATATTGGATGCGGAAATGGCGCGCTCGTCGCTAGCTGTTATTCGATTTCGTCTAGAAATGAATTTTATTTTGACGTGCCGTATCATTTAATTAAACGCCATTTTGGTTGAGGTATTTTCGAATTGATTGTTTGTTTTTTATGTTAGAATTTGATTGTGCTTCAAATTCAACTTTACATATTAAACATTTGTTCATTTGTTAATATTATTTCAAATACAACACAAAATCGAGCTATTACAAATCCATATTAATGAATTTAGACTATAAATAAAGTTCATGTACATGCAATAAATATTTAAAAAAAATAATATAATATAAAGTGATGATAAAAACTTACTAATACTTAAATAGAGTTCCTTAGATTATATTCAGAAAGCATATCGACAAGACGATCGTTCAAATAGCGATGCTTTTGTTTCCGTAAATGAGAGATTACTGAACAAAGGCGTCATCGGCATTGTCTTTGCCGTGATCAATATGAATTATTCTCATTATTAATGTGACCTCATAACAGGCGCAAAATGATTTAAAATTAACTCTTGGCTTACCCGATAATATTTTTGATTACCCTACAATATTAGAGTCGAGCTCGTTTTTGATAGAGTTTACATAAGAGCTATTCGTTATTTTGTATATTTTTTACAAATAAATCAATGCAAAATCACTTGAAACAAAGCTATTTTTATTTATTGAAAAGTTACAGACTACGCTTTTCTGTACAATACTTCATATTAAGTACATAATCATAATCTTAGCGAACTGCAAAGAGAATATTAAGTAGTTAGTAGTTCAGCAACTGAAAGCGAAGTTTGTCTACGTGCACGAACACCGTTCGTAGCTAAAGTCAGCATTTTCCTCACGTCCTTCCATATCCACAGACGGCAATAAATCGCATTATTATTTGTATAGCACCAATTCAACCCTATAACAAAGTGTGTACGTGATTTCTGACCTGAATCCTATATGTTATTGATTTTTTGGATTAAAACTTAAATTACAGTAATATATAGGTAAAGTAATGTAATGGAATTTAAACTTTACATAATACCTAAAAATTTACTTTAAGCTGAAACGAATGAATAGAAAAGAAAAATAAAAGTGCTTATTAATAAACTCTTTTAGCACTTTAAAATATTTAAAAAAATAAAGTGTGGAACGGAGTGTTTCAACACTAGGTTCCCTCTGCCTATCCTACTGTGTGCGGGATACAGCGTGAAGCTGATGATAGAAAAAAAATCATTCGGTACCTATATGTTTAATTCAAAATAAAATATAATTGATCTAAAATAATACTTCAACGCTTACATTTATGTTATTCAACACGGAAATGGAGTTTGTAAAATGTGAATCCACGGAATTTATTAGGCTTTAGACAGTTCTATTAAAATCGAGCGCTCAGCGTAATACGTCTTAGATTGATAGATGTGCGATCTCAATTCTTTCCCGTCATTTTATTCAAGTTTTTTGATGTCTATTCGGGCTAGGATATTGGAAGACATTACTATAATTCAGTTTATGAATTTGATTTTACAAATCGTATTTATCGTACAGATTACATTTCTATTAACTTAAATTAATTATTTACTTAAATTTATATTTCCGTTTCTTCGCTCTGGTGTTGAAGCTAAGCGCGGCGTTGAATTCTGCCACTCAACACGCAATGCCTCCAAAATTCGACAGAAAGTGGGGAACATAGTGTCTTAACACTCCTACCCTGATGTGTGCGGGATACAGCGTGAAGCTAAAAAAAATACATTTCTATTCTTCACCACAAAGTTTGAATACCTACCTGTTATTTTGTGTACTAGTAAAAGTTTCTTTGTAGGGAGGACTTTGCAATTAAAGGAGTGACTAACTTTTAATACAGAGAACTTTTAATGGGAAACTTTAGCCTTACTTAAGGAAAGCGATATTTCTTCGTTAAAACGTAAACTATGCATTCTTGATAAAAAGTACCTGCTCTGTTGAAATAAAAGCAGGTTCAAGCAGAAAAGCAATTAGCGCGGCGCTTGATCCTTTTTTTTAAAGTTAAAATTAAAAGTAACTCGTAACTTTTTATTATTTTTAAATTATATTTAATAATATTTTACTTTATAAGCGCTCAGATTGTAATTTATATAAAATTTTTTACTTGTACTATACAGGTTTAAATCAGTTAAGCTAACACTCTAAACAATTGTTACAGTTGCTATTCAATACCAACAAACAACATGTCAGGCGGTTCCCATGTATCGAGAGGTACATTTGGTGCGGACTCCGAGATATCTGGAAGTAGCGCTCCGCCCCTTCCAAGCCCTGCGTCTCCGGGGGCTGCGCTAGTGTCACCAGAGACTTTGAGTAGGCATAGTAGCCCTCCGCCTATACCGGCCCATCCTCATCCTGCGCCATCATGTTCATCCCACCGGGTTCACTTGGAGTCACCGATGAGGTAATGTTGAATTATGACATAGTAAAAAGTAATAAACTACTGACCAATTTGCCTGTTGAGCCATCTCTATAAGTTGTTTTCTAGCATCATCATAATTCGTTTTGCGTGTTGCCTTGGTGAATTTTAGCCTGCCGAACAGGCCAGCTAAAATTCACCAAGGCGTTTTAGTGTAAGCTTCCTTACTATAGACTATATTCACACGGTACTGCAGATTATACAGAAGATCGAAGAATATAATCTGCCCTTGTGCCTAGCGTTTGTAAACTTACCCATCTGCATAGAGTTGTGAGACATCTCAAATTGTTCACTAATGCATTAGAAGATATGTTCAAGACGCTGCACTGGAAACGACGGGACATAAACATAGATGGCAAGTTCTTCTCACACTTGAGATTTGCAGACGACATTGGCATAGTGGCTGAAACCGTGCAGGACCTGCAATGTATATTGAGCACCTTGGCTGAGTCACCTGCTCGCATCGGTCTTTGGATGAACTTGGATAAAACCAAGATAATGTTCAATGAACATGTTATTTTGGAGCCGATTGTACTTAATGGGTTCTAGAAGTTATACATGAATATGTCTACCTTGGTCAAATTGTACAGTGAGGGAGATACAACTTCGGGATGGAGGCTCGCAGAAGAATACAGCTTGGTTGGGCAGCTTACAGGTAACTGCGTGAAGTCTTTTCGTCACCGATATCGCAAAACCTAAAGATGAAAGTCTTTAACAGTATCGTACCAGTTATGACATACAAAAAACGATAAAAACGAGAAGTGGACACTAACAGTTCGACTTGTCCACCACTTTAAAGTCGCTGAGGGTGGCTATGCTTGGAGTATCTCTGAAGGATTATATTCGAAATGAAGTAATCCAACAGAGAATCAATGTTATCATCACTTCTCATTGAAAACATAATAACAAAACTGAATTTATTAAAGAAGTCTCACAACCGATAAATGCGTTAAAAGGAAATACTCTATTTTTATATAATACTAAATAATTACATATCATTTTTTTATTTTACTTTACAACATATTATTGCTTAATTCTAACGTAATAAACCTGGAAATAATATTAAAACACCGCTAAGACTAAAGCTTTCTTTAATTTATTAACAGTACGTATTTAAAAGCTCTCTGTCGTATGACTTTAAAGGTCAAAGTATAGGATTAAATATATCTTACAGTAGGTATACGTGTAGTTTTAGCTTCATTGTGGTGTAAATTTGTAAATTTGTATAGCAAAGTTTACCTTGGCCCTATAACGATGCTGGCGTAAAGTCCTGTGGAACAAACTTTCGTTTACGCGTACAAACTTCGATTCACCACTCACACAACAAGGGAAATTGTTTTAACTATAGGTAGGTATACTATGTAAGAATAAATTGTACAAAGATCAATTGCAAAATTATACGTTATTTTTAGGGTTCCGAGTCCAAGGGATAAAAAGGGACCCCACCTTATTACTAAGACTCCGCTGTTCGTCTGTCTGTCTGTCTGTTTGGCCGTCTGTTACCTGGCTTGAAACGTTATATTTATACAGTTGAAACTTTCAGATGATGTATTTCGATTGCCGCGATAACAACAAATAGTAATAAACAAACTAAAATAATTATTAAAGGGGGCTCCCATACAAAAAAACGTGGTGTTTAAACTAAGAAACCCTTCGTTCGCTAGTCCGACTCGCACTAGCGAAATAGAATGCTTACAACATGGTATTAATATAATAACAACCATATAATTATTAGAGTACTATCTAATAAAATTTAAATCATTAAAATACATTCGAAGATTACGAAAGTGTAATATATAAATTGTACAAGTACTGTTCTTATACTCAAAATAAATTACTCAGTTGCTTAGTTAATAATGTTAGTAATTCAACATAACCCAACACAGATACCAAAAATCAAAACAGAGTAAACAAACATTTTCTTTGTCTAGTTCTCTTTATTTTATATTCCTAATATAATATTCAGCGGGATTACGACTGGAGTGTATCAGATTCCCATAATATCCAGACAGGAGGAAACGGCGGGCAGTAAATTACAGCCGTGGTCTAGGTTTCACTAAGCAGTTCTGCCATTCTAATGGGTTCATAAATCAATAGTGGTCGTACTAGGTAAGGTTCTATATTTTTCTATACGATATTTGCAAAAAAATTGTATTTTTATAAAGTATATATTATATTGTAATAAATATTTACCTAAATAGGCAGTTTTTTTATAATTTTCCTTTTTATTTCATGTAAGTTTTTAAGTATGCATACGAGTGAATATACCTGGTTCAGCATTCGTTTAATGCATATAATAATAATAATCAGCTTCACGCTGTATCCCGCACACAGCAGGGTAGGCAGAGGGAACCTAGTGTTAAGACACTCTATTCCCCACTTTCTGCCGAATTCTGGAGGCATTGCGTGTTGAGTGGCAGAACTCAACGCCGCGCTTAGCCTCGACACCAGAGCGAAGAAATGGAAATATAAATTTAAGTAAATATTTCATCTCCTCGAGTGGGGATCGAACCCACAACCAGTCGGTTTTACAGTCACACTTCGTGCCACTGCGCCACGACTGGCCTCAATAATAATAATATATTAATAAAAAATCTTTTTGGTCCTATTTAACATCAGTACTAAGGTAATAAATTTCCAATTCCATAATTTAGGATTAGAATTGCTTTGTTATATTAAAATTTTATAGCGTCAAGTCAACATGTAAAAGTAATTTATGGTTTTACTATTAAAGTTATCGCGTTTTTGACAGATTATTTACTATTGTCATTGGTACTATCGTAGAGTGTGCATGTTTTGAAAGTAATAGAGCTATAAATTATGCTGCTAATAATTGAGGTAATATATTTTAAACAAGTACGGAATGTCAGTGATAGAAAATTCGTAAAATATTATTATTTTGTAAAAGTATTGATATAAGAACTTATTTATATACGCAGAGTGCATTTATATATGTATTTGGGGGTCTAGTTTTGTATAAGAAGCAGATCATCTCCAAATGACTTAAATTCTGTATAATAAAGAGAAATACATAAATATTTCACAAAATGCGAGTTTATTTCGATCGAGGCGAATGATACAGATTCAAGATTTTATGTTAATCATTTACCTACTGCTGGTACAAATTATAAGACGGTATTGTCCTATAACAATCAAAGAGAAATAAAATATATTTATTCGATAATACGTACGGAAAAACAAAAAGCTTTTTCTCGTAGCATTACAGCTAACTGGACTGTAGTATAACGTGGAGATTTACTGAGCTAATGTCGTAACTCACGTCGGCTATACTCGAGTGCTCGCCCGATCGGTTTTGTTTTGACATGTGCCCGATTTGCGGTATTTTTAGCCTTTCCCTTTCATTTTGTTTAACAAGAAGCGTTAATTAATTTAGCTGATCTTTACTTAACTGAACTTGCTCTGTTTATAATAAATCATTTTTATGCTAAAATTTGACGATTTTCATAGTATATATGTAAAGAGAATATACTCTCTTTAAATATAGAGCGCTTATATGACACTTGTCAGATATCTCAAATAATAAAAATCAAATAAATAATCGACAGTCACGTAAAAAGATATAAAAGGGTGAATACGTGCTAAGATAAAATCAAAGTAATAAAAGAATAATTAATTAGGATAAATATCAGAGATAAAGGGGAGAGTGACGAATAACTAACTGTAATTGTCGTTTCTTTAATTTACAGGTAATTGCCATGTGCCATGTTTGTACATATTGTAATTATGTTTGTAATAATATTTATTAAAATATAATCTTTAATTTACAGAGAAACAAATTTAGTTAATTTATTCTAATAACCCAATCCTGATATAAATTATATTATAAAACGACAATTTTCGTCGAAAAATGAAATTGAAATTTACATTCAAAGCTGTGGCTTCACCAAAGGATAGTAGAACTACAGTAATAGCTATAACCTCAATCACTACAGAACAAGGAGAACAATATGTTATGCCAGAGGAGCTCATCTATGCAGACTTCCATGAGCAAATAGTAAGTATGGAAAATTTCAAAAAGGTGAGAGAATCATTAAGAAGGAGGCACGAGGAGTTGAAGGTATGGATAACGATGACAAAAGATTTAGCGAAAGTGTATACGGATGAGGAAGGAAATATTCAATTCAAAGGAAGATATTTGAAAGAAATAGTACAAGGGAATATTGAAGAACACACAGATTTAGCAGAGATATTGAAGAAATTAGTGGAAAAATCAGAGAAAAAAGAAGAAGAAAGAAATTTAAAACATATTATAGATAAATTTGTCTTAGGAAAATTTAATTATAAAACATCTAATGTGACACAATGGATAGACACGTTTGAGAAGGAGTGTGATAAATTTCAAATAGAAAAAGATAAAACCAAAATCGAATTGTTAAGAATATTTCTAGATGGAACTTGCCAAGACTGGTACACTTCTACAGTAATAAAAGGAGAGCATGAAAATGATTGGCATGGTTGGAAACAGAAATTAATTGATACCTTCGCAAATAAAGGATGGAGTAGCAGAACATACGCTCATTATTTCAGGTATAATGAAGGCTCACTAGTACAATATGCAATAAAGAAAGAACGACTTTTATTAGAAGTTAATAAGAACATGGACGCCGATACAATGATAGATAGGATTGCATTTGGCTTGCCAGAATTTATCAGAGAGAAAATTGACAGGGAGAAAATGAAGAACACGAGAGATTTAGTGAATGAATTACAAAGGCTCGAGGGAATAACAGATAAAAAGAAGATATTTAAAAAAAAAGGTAAATTAGAACATAAATTTGGAATTGAAGAAAAAAAACCATGCAAGACATGCGAGGAAATGAATAAAGGTGTAAGATACCACCCGGAAGAGAAATGTTGGTTTAAACTAGAGAAAAAAGAAAAACCTAAAGTTATAGGAAACAATTCGGTAGTAGAAGTAGATCTAAATATAGAGAAAAAAAACTAATAGCTACACCATTGATCAAACTTAAGATGATAGTCGAGAATCAGATAGAAATAATGGGAACATATGATCCAGGTTCTCAAGTCTCCTTGATAAACTCTAAATGGATAAAGATAAAAGAGAATAAAGAAGACATAAACAGAATATTTCTAAAGTCGATTAATGGTGTGAAACATACAAATGGATTGATAAGAATAAGAATAAAAATATTCAATATAGAAAAAGAAGTGGAGGTATACATAGTGGAGAGAGAGGATTTCGAAGATTTCATAATAGGATTGGATTTAATTCCCATATTCAAATTGAGCCTGAATGAAAACTTAGAAATTTCACAGAAGGTATATGAAAAGATAGAAGAACCAGAGAGAATACCAAGAGAAATAAAAAGTAAAACGATGAATTGTTCAGTTAATTTTAATGAACATGTGAAAACAGATGAATTCAGAATAAAGATAGAACATTTAGATAAAGACAAAAAGGTTAAGATAGAAAGATTAATAGATAACAACAAATCAGTGTTTGCAAAAGACAAATATGATGTTGGAACTGTGAATGAGTACGAAGCTAGAATTGATTTAATAGTAGAGAAATACTGTAGTAAAAGACCGTACAGATGTAATATAAAGGATAAGGAAGAGATAGAAAAACAAATAGCCAAATTACTAGAGAAAAACATGATCGAAGAATCTTACAGCCCTTTTGCTGCACCTGTAACGCTAGCATACAAGAAAAATGAAGGAAAAACACGTATGTGCATAGACTTTAGAGATTTAAATAAAAACATTGTTCCTCAAGCACAACCATTTCCTTTAATCGATGACATAATAATAAGAGCCAGAAATTGCAAATACTTCACGACACTGGATATAAACTCAGCTTTTTGGTCAATACCTCTAAGGATTGAGGATAGAAGAAAAACAGGATTTGTTACGCAAGATGGACACTTTCAGTGGACATGTCTACCCTTTGGCTTAAAAACGGCTCCGGCTATATTTCAACGAATTCTGAGTAACATATTGAGAAAACATGGACTAATGGAATTTTCAGTGAACTACATAGACGACATCCTAATACACTCACCGACGTTTAAAGAACATTTAGATCACATTGAAAAAGCATTGGATGCAATAAAGAAAGAAGGATTTAGATTGAAGTTTAAGAAATGTACGTTTGCAGCAAGTTCAGTTAGATACTTAGGACATATAATAGGAGAAAATACAGTTACACCATTAAAGGATAACATAATATCAATAAAGAATTTTCCGACTCCTACCACACAAAAGCAAATCAGACAATTTCTGGGAAAAATCAACTTTTACCATGAATATATAGAGAAGAGCTCGATATTATTAGATCCATTACATAAGCTACTAAAAAAAAATGTAAAATTCATATGGACAGAAGAGTGCGAAGAAGCCTTCAGAAAGATAAAAGAAAAGCTATGTGCCCAACCAGTACTAGAGATATTCGACAAAGATCTTCCAATCAAGATATATACAGATGCATCACTTGAAGGCATAGGCGCAATATTAAAACAAATACAAAAGGATGGAAAAGAAAAACCGGTGGCCTACTTCTCAAAGAAACTTAATGAAACACAAAAAAGAAAGAAGGCGATATATCTTGAATGTTTAGCAATAAAAGAGGCCATAAAGTACTGGCAACACTGGTTGTTAGGAAGATATTTCGAAGTACACTCTGATCACAAACCACTAGAAAATATGAACATAAGAGCACGAACAGACGAAGAATTAGGAGATCTAACCTACTACTTATCTCAATATGATTTCAAAGTTATATACGTCCCAGGGAAAGATAATACAGAGGCGGACTGTTTAAGCAGAAACCCCGTGCTAGAATCAAATATAGAAGAAGAAGAAGAGGACTTATTGAAAACGGTAAACCTTATTGAAATAGATGAAATAAAATTAGACCAGATAAATAATATATCATTAAAAAACAAAACAAAAAGGTTATTAGAGAGAAACGGTATATACTACAAAAAAGTAAAAAGAAGAGAAAAAATAATATTATCTGAAAAATTCAGCATTGATCTGATTAAGAGAACACACAAGGAATGGTGCCACACAGGGGTAACACAAACAAGAATGAAGATAAGCCCATACTACACCGCTAAAAATTTGACGGAGAACATAAAAAAAGTATGCAAAGAGTGTGAAATATGTCTTAAGAATAAATCAAGGGGACAACATAGATTCGGTTCAATGTCACAACTAGGACCAGCGACTAGAGCTTTCGAAATTATGTCTATAGATACAATTGGAGGATTGGGAAGCACTAGATCGACAAAAAAATATATACATTTACTGGCCGATCATTTCACGAGATATGCATTCATTTCAACGTCAAAAACACAAAACGCCAATGATTTTATAAAATTAGTCCAAACTGTGTTAGAAATAGAAAAAATTGGAACAATCCTGACAGATCAATACCCGGGTTTAAATTCGAGGGAATTTAAAGATTATTTAAAGGAAGAAAAAGTGCAATTAATTTTCACTGCAATAAATTCACCATTCTCCAATGGCCTAAACGAAAGACTAAATCAGACACTAATAAATAAAATAAGATGTAGAATAAATGAAGAGGAAAAGAAAAGAGCGTGGACTTCGATAGCGAGAGAATGTGTGAATAAGTATAACAGACTAGAACATACAATCACAGGATTTACACCAGAATATCTATTACATGGCACGGACACCAGTAACATACCAGAAGAGTTGAAGAGAAGGAAAAACGGAGAAGACTGGATAAGAGATAAAAAGTTAGCACTGGAACGAACACTGAAATCACATAACAACAATAAGAGAATATTTGACAAGAATAGAAGACATCATGAATTCAATGTGGGAGATAGGGTATTCATAGAAAACGGGAACAAACTCAATAGGAAAAAACTAGAAGAACTAAGGATTGGACCATTCACAATAGAAGAAAAAATTTCAGACTCAATTTATAAAATAAAAACTGGAAGAAGAAATCAAGACACAACAATATTTCACGTAACAAAGCTACTTCCGATGATAGGAAATGAGAGTGATTAAGAAAAATACACAACTGTGCAGTTTTCTTCTCGAGGAGGGGAGATGTAAAGAGAATATACTCTCTTTAAATATAGAGCGCTTATATGACACTTGTCAGATATCTCAAATAATAAAAATCAAATAAATAATCGACAGTCACGTAAAAAGATATAAAAGGGTGAATACGTGCTAAGATAAAATCAAAGTAATAAAAGAATAATTAATTAGGATAAATATCAGAGATAAAGGGGAGAGAGACGAATAACTAACTGTAATTGTCGTTTCTTTAATTTACAGGTAATTGCCATGTGCCATGTTTGTACATATTGTAATTATGTTTGTAATAATATTTATTAAAATATAATCTTTAATTTACAGAGAAACAAATTTAGTTAATTTATTCTAATAACCCAATCCTGATATAAATTATATTATATATATATATATATATATTTTGATATCGGAAAAAAAAGACAAAAAAATCACAGTAATGTATAATAATTAATAAAATTATGCGTTAATGTTTTTTAAATGCGATAAAATAACCATAAATTACAACGTTTGTAGTCCGAGAGTTGCAAACACATATGTGGGTAGGTACATATTAATGTAATTGCGGATACGTGCAAAATTACTAAAACAAAAACCCAAAGACTGAATAGCAAAATATAAGTTAGTATTTTTGAACTTATAATAGAAACATTCCATATTTCAAACAAAATATCAAATAATATAACTAAGATGAATGATTCAGTAGACAACGTGATGTTTGTGAAATACGAACACAATATTAAATGATGAATTTCTTATGATAACTTCTTTCCCTCATTATGATTATGCTCAAAAAACCATTACTTTATCGCTTACATACACAACCTGTTGTGATATTATTATAGTAACGCCACGGCAGCGTTCCCGACGTTAGTTTACGCCACTCAACATGCAATGAATCCAGAATTCGAAACGGAAAACAAAGTGTTTTAACACTAGGTTCCTTCTGTCTTCCCTGCAAGGTGCCAGATACAGCGTGAAGCTAAATTACTTAAGAATTATAGCATGTTGTCTTCTTCACAGGTTATCCAGTCCGCCGTCAATGACACTGGGCGCGTCACTGTCTCTACAGCCGGTCCTGTACGGGCCCGGGAGCGGTTCCCAGCCGCCTCTGCCCCCGACCAGGCATCCGTCGCGGCCCTCCGCGTCTATACAGAACATGCATATTATTAGTGCGTGAGTAATCAATAATATTAATCGTTATATTTTGTGGAAGTTTGTAAACAACGCTGTAATATAAAGCTATATTAAAATTAATTAATCAGCTTCATGCTGTATCCCGCACACAGCAAGGTAGGCAGTGGGAACCTTGTGTTAAGACACTCTCGTTGCCCACTTTCCGCCCCATTCTGGAGGCATTATGTGTTGAGTAGCGGAACTTATCGCCGCGCTTTGCACCGACACCAGAGAAAACCGAAAGAAGTGGAAATATTAATTTAAATAAATATTGCATTTCTTCGAGTAGGAAGCGAACCTACGTACCTAATTAAAAGGCTTATTAACTATAAAACAAATTTGTTGAAAACAAAATATTTAATAGTAAATACAATCCCGACGGTCACTGAATACAAAGCACATTTTTTCTGTAAAATTAAATGTTACAGTTAGGATAATGTTCATAGTTTGTTCCGTTAGTATTATCTTTGTTTTCTGGTATATATATTGGCAAAATGCCAAATAAGATATTTACATAGCTTTAAAGAAAATAATAAATATATGATATGCTGCACTTTTGTTTTGAACCAATGAATACTCTATAGATAGGAAGTTGGAGCCTTTTTCAAGAAGAAAGAATATTATTTTCTTATACGAAGGTTGACTATTAACATGTTTAACCCTGGGCCTTTAAGAGTTCATATATTAGTAAAATTAAAGAATTTTTATAATTTTTTAAGTGTTATTCCTCACTTAAAAAAAATAAAGAAAGTTCCTCGCCCTAAATCATATTGTGCTTTATCTTTTATTTTTATTATATTGTATTAGGTACATGTATAAATAAAGATATAACTGGTAACAATTCAAATTTATTCAAAACTTTCTGCATATTTATTATTCACTGTTATTAGTATGAATGTCAATAGGATTTATACCGACCATCGCCTACAGTATGAGGTAATGTACGTCAAAAATAGGGTTGCAGAGATATTAGCATACAAATATTATTGACATATCCATGTTTTATGCATACTGTTTAATATATTATACAATTATAATTAGGTATTTACATAAATTCTGAATTGTTACCCCGGAGCTGGTTGACAATATAGTTCATGGTTCCCCAAGACTACACATATTTTCAACAAAATTATCAATTTCATTTCATTATAGTATCAATTATACAAGGCGTACTTTCCTCTGTTTTATAAGCTTTTAATCAGGTTTTGTTTATTTTAAAGACGGTTAGATTGGTATTGGTTGATGACACGCCACACGGTATTTTGTTTAATCAGACAATATAACTTTTATATATATTAAGATAACCTATTTGAATATTTTTATGTTCAGTAAAATATTAGCTGCTATAAATTTCAGATGAAATTAATCTATTTTCTCAACAATAATAATTCAATCTTTCGCGTGGCCAAATGGATAGTTTAGGCACCAACGGCACATAACGAGGCTGAGGCTGAGGAAAGCAATTTGTCCAATATGTATGCGCATAATTTGGCTCCTCGCTCACAACTGCGAATGAGAGCCGTACAAATGAAATATTTGCGGACGATCAAATGTTACCCTCGTGAAAGGATATTTTTATTGAAACCCGTTTTCCTACATTTATTCGGAAGTCTTACATGGCACAATTCGGTAATACTACTCTTATACATACATACGTATGTATACACTTTGCTATCGAGTAATAAGTCGATGGGTTTTCGAATCGTTTATCTTTTCTATTTTAAAATATTTTTGATATTCTTATAATAAATTAATAATCGAAATAACAAGAAAATATATACTGATAATAAAACGTAATCTAATTTTGATATATATTTTGGCCTTAATTTGATTACTTTAGATAAATTTTTGCTTGTAACTGAAAGCTCACCGACGTTTTGATCAATTTCATCCACTACACTGAATGCATTAAAATGTGTAGCAGACGCGCGGTCCCGTCATTAATAATAAATTACGAAACATTGTAATTCATAAAGTCTGTGCTCTTTGAACAAAACGTATCCTTAAAAGCGCCACCCATACAGTGAAATGTAATTTATTACAGCACAGGCTTTTAAAGTCACTTAGTATCACTTGGTTATTCATTAAATAAAACCTTATTTTATATCATTATAATTTAATATTTATTTTTTATTTAATTTCACGTAAAAAAATATACTTTTTAGTGCAAATAGACATTAGATATTCAAGTAAAAGGAACTTTTCAAGTAACGCCTACAAGTATGTATCTTTAAAAGTATATTATAGATAAATATTTAAGATAACAAAACTATTTACACTAGACCATCTTAACAGGATATTATATCGATATAACGATATCATCGCTAACCACACTAGTACAAGTGAAGGCAATCGCATTTGCCCCGGGAACGTGCACTGTGGTGAATGCTACTGAATGTCACAATACACTCGAGTGCTCGTACATTATGTACTAAAATCTGGAGACTCCTGGCAGCAATAATAGTTGAAAAATAATAATACCAGCCACTACAAAGGAATGTAAAATTGTACATGTAACTTTATCCTTAATCATTCTTTGCGTGTGTGTGGAGGACTCGTTACAAAAAGAATTTCAAATTTATGTTTTGAAAATAGTAATATTTAGTAATAATATTTCAATATGATATAGTAAAACTGGAATACTTAACATAAATACTTCAAAGTTACTTATTTGTTAATAACTCACGTTTGATTTTCGATTATTCAGAAGATCCAAAAGTTACCAGTCTCTCACTTGAAAATTTTGTCTCAAAATATTCGTAGTATAAACGCTAATTTCTTAGGCCTAGTTACATTGCTGGAAAGAATTAAAACTCCCTGTGAGATTATCGTACTCTCTGAATGTTGGCTGTCTTGCAACGAGGTCATTCCAACCCTAACAGGATACAACTATTTTAAAACTCTTATATCTTATAATCAAAATGATGGCGTTGTCGTATACTTACATGAATCTCTTCCCAATATAAAAGTTAGAGAACCTGACGTTACTGAATTTAACTGCTTACTGATAACATCAGGCACTGACTTTGCTGTAATTTCCATATATAGGCCATTCATGTTTAAAGATCCCTCTAAATTTCTGACAGACCTGGATATAATCCTTTCTCAACTTAAATCTTACTCGAATATTTTTATCATAGGAGACATCAATATCGATATAGCTGCTGGTAGTAATCTTTCTTCGTACGCTATGGACTATCTCGAGCTACTTGCCCACCATGGTCTGTTTCCTGGACATGATATACCAACTCACGGTTCTACTTGCCTCGATCATGCAATACTAAAGACGTCGTATTCCGCGAAGGCATTAGTGCTAGAGACTACGGTCACAGACCACTACGCTATCCTACTTGCTCCCTTTTTGAGTAACAATACAACTTCGCTTCCACGATTTTACAATAAACTTGATGAAGGCAAGCTTTCTCTCGATTTAGCGAATCTTAATCTTGATTCAATATTCGACATAAATGACCCTAACTTAGCTACGAAGTATTTAACTGATCGTATTCGTCAGTTGATCTCAAATAATTCTAAAACTATTTATATACCCCGAAGACGGAGACTCATTAAGCCTTGGATAACCACTGGCATTTTACGATGTATGAGAAACAGGGACAATCTTCATAAAAAGTTTAAGAAGGATCCTCAAAACCAGGTCTTAAAAATTTCATATAAAAGATACCGTAATTTTTGCACTACTTTACTAAGAAAGGCCAAAATCGACTATGAAAAACTCGAATTCACAAAAGCTGGAAAAAATCCTAAAAAAGTCTGGAACGTTGTTAAAAATATCGCCAACATTGGGAAACCTCAAAGTTCTGCTAATTATCTATTAGAACTAAAGGAAGACAAATCTAAATCCATTGACACTATTAATTATTATTTTGCTAACATAGGTAGGCATCTGTCGGAGAAAATACTCTCCTATTGTGTCCTCCCAAAATCATTTTCATCCACTTCCCCAGTGGATTCATTTGCTCTACTCGAGACGAATGAATCCGAAATTGAGAATATTATTTTATCATTAAAGAACGACAGTGCTGCTGGATGGGACGGTTTAACAAGTAACTTTCTAAAAAAATATAAAAATATTTTTATACCTATCCTAACTTATATAGTAAACCTCAGTTTAAATACTGGTACCTTTCCTCAGCTATACAAAAAAGCTCTGATACACCCGATTTTTAAATCCGGTGATCGTTATAGTGTTGAATGTTATAGACCCATCGCTATTCTCCCCGCTATGTCTAAAGTTCTTGAAAGAATAATACATTCCAGGCTTGTTGCATATTTGGAATCCCGTAGTCTCCTATCAAAAAATCAATTTGGCTTTAGGAAAAATTGGTCTACAAACGACGCTGTTCATAGTTTGACTTCCAAGATCGTTAACTACTTAGACAAAGGTCAGAAATGTGTGGCGATATTTCTGGACCTCGCTAAAGCATTTGATACAGTTTCAGTTCTCATATTACTTTCGAAGCTTGAAGCCATTGGCATCAGAGGAATTCAACTCTCATTATTTAAAAGTTATCTCACTGATCGGGTGCAGCAAGTTAAGATAGACTCTTTAATTAGTTCCGACTTATACACTGAATACGGTGTGCCCCAGGGCAGCATCCTTGGACCAATTCTATTTCTAATATACATAAATGATTTATGTAACTTAAATCTTCAAAATGGCACAATCTTTTCGTATGCAGATGACACCGTCCTTTTATTCTCCTCAAGTACTTGGGAGGAAACTTATCATTTGGCTCAAATAGGCTTCGACTCTGTTAGAAGCTGGTTAAATAGCAATTTGCTCAGTTTAAATATTAGCAAAACTAAACTGATAAACTTTTCTATTCGTAATCAAAAATCTATATCTGCTGATACCTATAGTATAACTTACGCAGATAATAATTTAACGAATTATAAAGTAGAAAGTGTTAACTCTATCCGTTATCTTGGCGTAACAATAGATAGCGACCTCAGTTTTAAGAAACATATTTTAGATCTCTCTAGTCGTGTGCGCAAACTTATGTTTATCTTTAAGCAATTACGTCAATCATCTACTTCCGACATTATTAAAACAGTTTACAAGGCGCTGTGCGAGTCTATACTTAATTATTGTATCTCCACTTGGGGAGGTGCTTCTAAAACTAACCTACTGTTTATTGAAAGATCGCAGAGAGCTCTACTCAAAGTCTGCTACTACAAGCCTCGTCTATATCCTACAACTAAAATATACGAACTTAGCCAAGTTTTGACGGTAAGACAGCTCTTTGTTTTAGCCATCACAAGTAAACAGCATTCTTCTACTATTTTTACACCCGACGTATGTCGCAGAAATTGTAATATTGTTCCAACAACATTGTGCAAAACTTTCTTCAGTCATAGGTTTTTTGTCTTCCTAGGACCACATATATACAATCATCTTAATAAATTGCTTTCTTTATATAAATTAAATAAAAATACCTTAAAAACAATTGTTACTAATTGGTTACTAAAACAATCTTATACTAGTGTAGAAAAACTCCTGGAAATCCCAAGGTAGCGTAAACAGTAACAGTGGCATACACTGGGTGTGTACAAACACACACACACACACACACACACACACACACACACACACACACACACACACACACACACACACACACACACACACACGCACACACACACACACACACACACACACACACACGCGCGCATGCACTCCTGCATTTGAATTTGTTTCTTTTTATTTAATTCTGTATTGTGATATATAATTTGTAGCCTTGCCTATTTAAATTGATGCTGAGGTGGAGACCTGGTGACCTGTAACACGGGTTTCGTACCTATCACAGGCACCAGCAACTCACAACATGTTAATGTTCAAACGGCTTCATTTATTGTACTTTTTTTTTTTTTTTTTTTTCCTTATGTTGTGGTTGAAATAATAAATAAATAAATAAATACTAAATAAATACCTGAACGTGAGAAATGTTGTACTACAGAAAAATCTATACTCTAGGTTTGTTTATTTTTTATAGTTGATTTTCTCGTAAGTAGTTTATTCTCGTTTTAATCATTCCCATTCCCTTTCGTGGATGAGTCATTGCCAATTTCGGAAACGTCGTCATGACGTCAGACTACTACGAAAATATTATATAAATATTAAAAGAAATGGTAAGTTTGTCTATTGTTACGTTTTTATATTAAATAGGCAAGAAAAACCCACTGCTGTTGAAATTATTCAAGCAGACGTAACCTACATATATCTATATTTAAAAATATTCTCCCAACTGGGATTTGAATTCACATATAAATAAAAATAAATAAATCAGCTTCACGCTGTATCCCGCACACAGCAGGGTAGGCAGAGGGAACCTAGTGTTTTTAGACACTCCGTTCCCCACTTTCTGCCGAATTTTGGAGGCATTGCGTGTTGAGTGGCAGAACTCAACGCCGCGCTTAGCCTCGACACCAGAGCGAAGAAATGGAAATATAAATTTAAATAAATATTTCATCTCTTCGAGTGGGGATCGAACCCACAACCACTCGGGTTTACAGTCACACGTCGTGCCGCTGCGCCACGACTGGCCTCAAACATATATAATACTATATCGGAATAAGAATCGACTACTGTACTACAATTGAGCTACGTTGCGTTAACGCCACATACACACTAATACATAGATAGCTACTAAACCGAGAGATGACGAATAAATTTATGAATCAGACAAAAGATCTCACTAAAGTTTGAAAGCTCACAAATCATTCAAAACAGATAACTTCTCATACGAAGTATTTAAAGCCCTCCCTCTCGATTCACAAACAAAATGTGAAGTGCTTAAACTCAACTGGGATCGGAAGTAGGGCGCATACGAATCTGAGGCCGTGTCATTTCGGACAGAGTCATACTATACGAGTACATATATATTTTGCTATAAACATATTTGGAAGTTACAATAGCTGTGGGGAGCCAATAACACACGGTTGCCATGGCTACGAGGCACGCAGGAGAGGGGTCCCTTTTCCCAGAGGGAGCGTTAAGGGTTTCCAGAAACCAGGCGAAAAGATACCTCAAGTTTGAAACGTTTTTGAATAACACTTTTGCAAGGAGATTGTAAAAGATAACTGCGAGAGGTCTATGCAACTTGGTCGTCTATTATTTAGTATCTTTCAGTATATCGTTCTTGTTAGAATATGGTAGTGCGTTCAAAGTAAGGTTGATGTTAATTTGTGCGCAAAATTCTCATAAAACGTCGCGCATGTACTTACTAGTACTGTCTGTAAACGGTGCTCCCTGTCTAACGGAATTTGAGCAGAATAAGGCTTTATGTTGGTAATAATTGTTAGAAATATTTAAAATAAAAAATAATAAAACATTCGTTATGCTTGCAGAAATATACCTCTAATAATATTTTAATCATTTTAATCGCTACTATACATCCGGTGCAGTGGCGGCATTCGAGTTTGTCACTGAATACGTCAAATATTGCCGAGAAATAGTCAAAAATATATTATTTTCCTTCCTCTGAATTTTAAAAGACGTAGAATGTATATAACAAAGGCAAAAATGGCTTATAAGGTATTCGTGCTTTTATAACGCGAAAATAAAATATTTTATATTGTAATATTACTGTGATTCCTTACCCCAGGAGTAATAAATAAACGCCTAATATTGTATATCCCTTCACTTGAGTATTTTCAACAACATATTGTTCGTTCTATTTTCAGTCACCCCTTAGTTTTATATGAAAAAAGTCGATGTTTTAGATCCAACGTCAGTATTGAGGCAGGTATCATTGTTAGTTCCGTAATTGTCATATAGAAACGCTTTAGAAAGCCACCCTTTTTCACGCTGTGATGAAAAGTCTCTTGAATATATTGTGAACATTCGTTATATTTTTTATATCTATTTATTTATACAGATAACGAATCTTTTTATAAAGCGTACATTTATATATAAATGCCTTTCTTATTTGTTTGTATTTAATTCTTGTATATTATATATGTGATATACATACATCAACAGATTATACTTAATACAAGAAGTGAAATTTAAATGTATATTTTAATATTTCCATACTTTTTTTACGTAGTGTAATAATTGTTACACCTTAATAAATTAAATAAGCAATCCAAGAGTAATACTCGATACTCGACTAAATATATTATAAAAAAATCTGTGATGTTTAAATGTATTGTTAAAAAATCTATTTCCGTTTACAAAAATTTAAAACGTTCCGAAATTATTCTGAAAGCTCATTCTTGTAACGGCAACCTTTAGAATCACATTTAACGTAGACACATATACGAGTGTATGAGCTATATACATAATACGTATTTATAAATCGAAATCAATCAGCTTTACGCTGTATCCGGCATATAGCAGGGCAGGCAAAAGGAACCTAGTGTTAAGACACTCCGTTCCCCACTTTCTGCTGAATTCTGGAGGCATTGCGCTTTGCCTAAGTACCAGAGCAAATAAATGGAAGCATAACTTTAAGTAAATATTTCATTTCCTCGAGTGGGGATGGAACCAGTCGGTTTTAGAGTCACACTTTGTGCCCCTGCACCACGACTGGCCTCATAATACGTGCTCATTGATATGAAATTTATGTACAATGTTTGAAAAAAAAATATAATTCTTTAGCTCTAAGAATAATTTAGTTAATGTAGTATGCGAATGTTTTTTTATTTTTATTTTAGGTAAATATTAATATTACAGAGGCCAGTCGTGGCGCAGTGGCACAAAGTGTGACTGTAAAACCGACTGGTTGTGGGTTCGATTCCCACTCGAGGAGATGAAATATTTACTTAAATTTATATTTCCATTTCTTCGCTCTGGTGTCGAGGCAAAGCGCGGCGTTGAGTTCTGCCACTCAACACGCAATGCCTCCAAAAATTCGGCAGAAAGTGGGGAACGGAGTGTCTTAACACTAGGTTCCCTCTGCCTACCCTGCTGTGTGCGGGTGAAGCTAATTTAATTTAATTTAATTTAATTAATATTACACTCATATAAAAACAATACCCCTAAAACTGCTGAAATAATAAGGAACAAGAGCTATAAACTTAACTCTCCTCGTGTGTAATAGTCCCCCGATGAGCCAATGTTTATAAGCCTTTTGGGGACCTATAAATTATTTTCAGTAGATTGAAATTATATTTACTACGTTCTGTACATTATTTTTGTAATATCTTTCAATCTAAATAGCTTATATATATTCTTCTGCTTCCACAATATTCCTAATATGGTAGACAGAGAGAATAGAGTGTTAAGTCACTCCTTTTCCCATTCTTCGACTAATCTTATATGCTCATAATAAATGGGATAATTATTTAATTATACATTTTTTAATTGAAAAAAACGGCACATCATAGCGAAATATCTCTTTTAAAACTCTTTAAATACATTTTAAATTTTCACTATACCTATACGGCAAAGGCTCTACGATTCTCAATAATATTGTGTGGAAATTTCAGAAGCACGCTTATTTTGTCGTCCTTTTATGTAAATTTTTGTTGGAGCTTTCAGAATAATCGGTATACATTATGTACAAGAACGTGGGCTATCGCTTACTAACCATCTTTTGCTTTGCTTAACCAATTAAAAATCTTCTCTACTAATTTCTCTTTACTTCGTAAGATAAATTATGTATACAGTCGATGTGTTGAAATGTAGCTATGGAACTTTTTTTTGTTTTCACGTCACAGTTCTTTACATAAACCGTAACGGTTCACCAGTTCCATACTTTGAACCTTTTTATATTTGTTGTATTTTGCAAAATCTAACACAAAATTTCGTTTTCTAATTTATCTTTTGTAAAATTTGAAAAATTAGTTAATACTAATGTTACTACTAATCTTAACATGGCTTTAATCTAATTTTGTTAATACAAAATTAGATTAAAGCCATGTTAAGATAGTGGAAAAAGTTGTAAAAATACTATAAATTTAATTTCTAAATCTTATTAATTTTGTTGGCAGAGGTGATGCCCTAGCCACTACTTTGTCAGCGTTGTATGGAAAACTTCTGGTTGTGATGGGTGTGGCGTTTCCTATGGCCGAAGTGATCTCTACGTACATTCCGCCGTCATTTTATGAGGTAATTATTAAAATAAATGAAACATACAAAATATTAGTATTTAATTATTTATTATGTACACATACTTATATATATTTATTTATATATTTCATTCGATCGATAGAGTAGGTTGAGCAAGAAGGCAGTTCCTGACAAAAGCCGGGATTAATGTCGGAAGAAGACTTTATATATTGAGTTAATATATACACATACTTAATTTCTTTAGAAAATAATCTAGAATTTTGTCGGCAGGGTTTCTACCTATATTTATATATAGGCAGCATGGTATTCCTTCTGTACATGTATGCGGCTCTCCTAAGAGACAGATCGCGCTCCGCAGCTGACACCACCGTCGTCGCTAGTGAGTTGCTTTGTTTCATGTTATTTTTATTTTTAAATGTTTTCATATTTTTCGTGAGCCATGTCACGTTTTGTGTTGAAGTTTATTTCCGTTGTTATTTGTTATAAGCCAGACATTTTTTTAGCTGTAAAATATATACTCTTTGTTATACAAGTTTACAAAACCCATGGACTGCATGATTTTTTTTTTAAATCACGCTGACCTCCGCACGCTGCATGGTAGACAGAGGGAACCTAGTGTTAAGACACTTCATTCCTCTGTGAATGTTTCAAATATATTTATTTCTATTTTTCTATTATTTGACCTTAAAAACTATAATATTACGTTAAGACGTTCTATAAGAAAACTTTGTATAATCCGCTTAGATTAATGTTTTAAGATAAATTTTACTTTATTTCAAATATTATATAAAAACTTGTTTATAAGTAATAATAACATATAAAACGGACGTATTCTTGAAAATAACGCAGTAGGCACTTCGTTCAGACGGCAAACATGTTTAACGAGTGCTTGATTTGTTGTAGCGAGAGAATGAACTACACTTGTTTATTTGCGAGATGAGATTACCCAAACACACTTAAGATTGCTTCTGATTATATTTATGAGCCATTATTTCATTGTCATAACTTTGGGTGATTTGTTTAATAATAGATGATAATTTGTAGTATGGGGATATTCTTAATATATGCAGTACTTACTTTTTTTTAGCCTAAACATAGGTTACCTGGGAACCTTGTGTTAAATCACTCCGATCTCATTTAGACACTTCCGTTTTTCTCTTTTAACTGAATGTCGAATATTGTGGTTTTGTTTGATTTAAGCAAAAACATAGCACCTGCTGTTTGCGGGAAACAGCGTGAAACTAAAAAAAACAATAATATAGAAAACGTAGTGTCTTTTTTTTTCTTGTTCTATTAATGATATATTTTCTCAACAAAATAGGAAGAAATCTAATTTCTTCTTGGAATATTATTACTATAAAGATTTTTTCGATGTAAAAGTTAAATTAAAATTCCAGTTTAGTATGCTATACGATTTTATACTCGAAGAAATGCGGTTTAAACTTTCAATGCGGGTGTACCTCCTGAGATTCCTTTACAAAGCCAATATTGATAACGTAAATTGGAATTGTTCAGGTGTGTTCTTTAGAAATTGGTATTCATTATATCGGAAAAAATCAGACATGGTAAAAGGATTAAGTTCGAAAAGGATATTTTAAAAATAAATTCATAGAAATTAACACTTTACCACCATATTTTAAATAATATGTTCATGAATTGATGTAATAACTATAGAAAACATGAAAATTATTGTAATCAATAACTAGCAAAAGTTTTTTTGCAACTTTACCTTTTGGTATATATGTACATATAATACAAATAAGTATACTTTGCAAAATGCGACATAATAAAAAAAATCAGCTTCGCGCTATATCCCGGACACAGCATGGTAGGCAGAGGGAAGGCAGTAGGGAAGGGTAGTGTAAAGACACTCCATTTCACATTTTTACACCAGAGCAAAGAAATAAAAACATAAATCTAAATAAATATTCTTTTCCTTGAGTGGCGGTCGAACCCAACACCAATCGCGTTTACAGTCACACACTTACATATGCCCCATTTGCCACGATTGGCTTCAAAATATACGATATAATACGATAGATCAAGATAATCCGATATATTTTAGGAAATTCGTTATTTTACGTCCATTTTTAAATTGATGTCGTATAAGTAGTCGTATTTATAACTGGTTTCAGTTTTTAAAGAGCTAATTTACATTGCAAATGGATGTCGGTAAAAAGAAAAAACCTTTTTAATTGGCACACATTGGTGATACGAACGTGCCACGAAACGTACTAATTCGCTTCTTTTTTAATTAAACAGTGTATTGTTTTGGTATGACATGTTTTCTGTCGCAAAAACGATGTTTTTTTATATACATGTATTAAGTAAGCTTCACGCTGTATCCCGCACATAGCAGGGTAGCCCCTTTTCCGCTAAATTCTGGCATTGCATGTTGAGTGGCGGAACTCAACGCCGCATACATTGTTGCTGTATTTATTTTGTATATAAATTCACCAAGTAAAACATTTCAATGTTTTTTTTTATTTAATGTATCTGGCGGTAGCATTACATTTACGAATTACGGAAATCGGTTTACGGATAACAAGCAGAATTTCTCACTTATAATTTGTAATGCTAGTGACGAGAGAATATAATTTTTAGCAAATAAATAAAAAGAGCCTGTGCGATTAAACATACATATGTAGTCGATGTAAATTTTCCTTTTTAAGGAACGAAATGTCAAAAGCGTTTTCATCAAAAATAATATAATTCTACAATATGGAATATATTGTATAACACTGTAGTGCCACTTTTATATTCCGATTTATTTCCCTTTGTAAGTGTTTAGGGCTTTGTGACGGCGAAGTTATTTCTTATAAGGTATATTTGTGATTTAAATGAAGCGTAAGACTCAGCGGGTGTGTAGTTCTACAAGATTTCCTTCTCCTTTTGTTACTTGTTATTCATTCATAACTACAAACACAATAGTACAATAATTTTGAATTCAAGATAAGTTACAAAGAAGCTTATTTATTTATTTTCAGCAATTTATATGACTAATACCTAATTTCCAAGAAAGAAATATAAATTAAAATATAAATATTAAATCCTACAAATAAATTATTTTTCAAATGAATATCGAGTGTTATTATAAGTTAATTAAAAATAATAAATTTATAATCTAGAATCGGATTCAAGTTCGTCACAATCGGAGTCGGATTCGTGTTCGTCTCGGACCGAGCGCAGCACGACGACGGCCGCTCTGCCGCCGCAGCTGGCCGCCAAGCGGTTGTCACTGGGCTTCGCTCTCGCTTCTCGGACGCATCACTACGGAAGCTTCTATTTGAGAATGGGTGCTGTTGGTAAGTATTTATTATTTACTATGTTTTTGTAGCTTCACACTATATTCCACATGCAGCAGGGTAGTCAAAAGCAGCCTGGGTACCCTAGTGTTAAGTCACTCCGGTTCACGTTACAACTCTTCCGTTCCCCACTTACAGGAGAATTCTTGAGGTATTGCGTTGAGTGGAGAAAATCAACGCTGCGCTTTGCCTTGAAATGAACCAGGAAATGAAAATATTAATATTTAATTTCATCGAATGGGAATGAACCCACAGTAGTCGTCGTTTCGTCGTCGTTTACAGATGCACGTATGCGCCACTGCTCCACGACGGCTTCAGCTCTATCTCTCTTCGGCTCATTAAAAAAAAATTTCAATCACAGTTCAAAGCAACTATGTTACTATCTATCACTATACATTATATTATAAACTATAAAATAATTATACGTTTAGGGGTACAAGTGTAAAACGTAATGTCGCGCATGTAACGACTAAGTACACATAATAAATATTAAACAAAAATTTTTCATAAATAAAACAAGTTATTATATAGCAGTAAACTAGAATGGAATCCGTGACCTGTAAAGATTTGTTTACGTTTAAAAAGGTACTCAAAACTTTTACGGTTTCCAATAGTAAATAGTTTAATAAAAAAATAAATAACCACCCACCCGCCTGTAGTAAATATAGTATTTTTATTAAAAGAAAATCCTTTAATTAAATATTATTTATATTTAGTAAGTCCTTTACTTTTTCCATTAAAATGACTTTGCAAGTTTTAATTGAATAGGTGCAACGCCTAAATTAAGGTTTCTCAATTATGCATCTGTATACAGCTCTGGTCTCTTGGATTCTTTAGAAAAAAATATGATGCTATATTTCTATACAAAATTTTACATTTTAATAACTTTAATTATTACAGAACGGCAGATGTCTGGTTTTCATGTGTAATGCGATGAAAACTATGTATTCAATTCCTTTGAGGTGAACGTTGTAAAACTTTTAGCTTTGGGTGTTGCCATAAAATAAACATCACCCATAAAATCGATAGCAATGGATAACAGACTTGTGAATATATTTCTCATCCGATAGGGAAGTCAACCTATTTATTTATTTAAACCACAGCCGCAACGTCTCTTTGTAAATGGTACATGCGTTACATTTTATAAGCGTAATGCGATACTTTTTGTTTCAATTTTTCTTTCTAATCTGTATTGAGGTGTTGATATAAATTTTTCAGCAAACCAATACACTTATTTCACACCGAAATAAGTAACTTTGAAGTCATATACGATTTACCTCCTCTAATTAATATTATTCAATGTTACCTCGAGCTCTTTCACACATTTTCAAGTTGACAGAGCATACAACATTAACAAAAAGTTGATACAACATTAAAACTCGACGTGTTCTCAATTTCACAGAATAAAAAAAAGCGTTTGCCTACTTGAACAGTAAAAACGGGGAAAAAGAATCAGGTTAACAATAATACCAACAGGACTGTTGCGTACAATATTATTTTTCACTTCGTTGTTATAGCTGTGTACGTTTTGTTATTGTACCTTTAATGTACAACAAGTAGGCTAAGTGGAGGCTGTGAGAGACTGTTTGCTTATTTTCTTTTTAACTCGAGCTCCTGCGAGAGTAAGAATAGTTAAAAAGGTGAAACAACGTTTGTGATTCAACTTTTTCATTTATTTAGTAGCTGACGTATAAAAGACGTTTTTAATAATGCACAACAAAGAATGGAGGTGTCTCTTTCAATGCTGTTAAAATTTTATTAAGTGATCAGTGATCAGATCAGTGAATCAGCGAAATTTTCTGGAAACGCTCTAGGCGCAATTCAAACTAGAACATTTTCCGGCGATAACCAGCTTGCCCTATATTTGAAGTGGAAGCTGAATTTCCGTTTCACATGTTCGATATATCTTTTACTAATATAAATGTAACACATTATAAATTATCCATATACCTTAGTGGTTAATTATAAATTAAAACCAGGTTAAGACCGCTGTCATGTGCGTGGATTGATGATCAATTAATTTGTAATGTTAATTCTATAATTCACCCTCACGCAGAATCCCGCATATATGTAATATGATATGCAGAGGGAACCTAGTGTTAAGACACTCCGTTCCCCATTTTCCGCTGATTTTTTGGGGCATTGCGTGTTGAGTGTGTGTGAAATTCAACGCTGCGCTTAGCCTTGTTACCAGAGCAAAGTAATTAAATTATTAATAAGTAATAATTTATTCATCAGAGTGGGAGTCGAAGTCACAACCGTCTGTATTTTATATGTCTTATTTGTTATAAATCCAAAAATTTACAAATTAATTAGTTTATAACAACTTTAATATATTTTTTTCATGTAGCCTTTGGTATCGGATCGATGATATATTCGGGCCTAGAATTTGGACAATATTGGGAGCTAGAAAGGAACACAAACTGCCACAACGTTTTGCTCGCACTGACGCCCGCCACTCGCATGGCGTTCATCTTTATACAGATGTACTTCATCTTTCTCAACAATGAGGTCAGTGAGACATTTTAATATATAATACTATTATTTGTTACTTTTTTTTTTATTTATATATATTTATTCAGTGTATCTAAAAAAAAATTAATTTATAAAAAAATTCAATCTGCTTTTAAGCAGTTCTTTACGTATTATATATATACTCTCTGAATGTATACCGAACTGATGCTTACGTGCTTTTTTTTGATATGTCACAACAGCCTATTTCAAATAATAACCAACATTTTTTGACTACATGTGTAGGAATAGAGATATAGCTTTTTAAGGTATTTTATCTTAATAATTTTTATTAGGGCCTTTGCCCTAATAAAAAATAAATGAGATATACTAGACTGATATGAAATATAATAGAAAAAAATCTGAACAAAGTCCAGGTTTACTGGCATAAACAAATTATTTCGAATCATCTGTTCAGAAAATACTGCCCCTGGTCACGGGAAATGCAAATGAGACACGTATCTCGCTTCGACACGACAGATGTCTATAGTTTGCTTTGAATTTGAAGAAAAATCTATTTGCTTTGTTATATTCTTTGAATAGCGCTTCACACATACGTTTTAAAAGAGTTGGATGAGAATTTTAGAGCGACAAATAAAAGTTTATTGCATTCGTATTGAAAAGTCTTTGTAGCTGTCGCCATTGTATCAGTATTTAGAAGTGCTTGTAGTACTTCTATACGCGCTTTATTCTTATCTATGTATTTCCAGATGAAAGTGTACAAACATAAGATAGTAGCACGATTTGGTCTCATGCACATGGTGGGCACGAATCTTAGCGTTTGGTTGAACGTTCTCGTGCAGGAAACGAAGCACGAAATACTCACATTCTACGATCCTGAAAATAAAACAATAGGACTCTCACATCGTCTTGGTAAGTTAAATATTATCATATATTTTTTTATTTCAGCATATTTTTTTCATTTCAATGTCAAATAAAATAAATAAATAAATCAAATAAATCAGCCTCACGCTGTATCCCGCACATAGCCGGGTAGGCAGAGGGAACCTAGTGCTAAGACACCCCGTTCCCCACTTTCTGCTGAATTCTGGAGATATTGCGTATTGAGTGGCAGAACTCAACGCCGCGCTTAACCTCGAGACCAGAGCGAAGAAAATAAAATATAAATTTAAGTAAATATTTCATCTCCTCGAGTGGGGATCGAACCCACAACCAGTCGGTTTTACAGTCACACTTCGTGCCGCTGCGCCACAACTGGCCTCAATGTCAAATAAACTTTAATTTAAAATATCCAATAAGCAAGCACTCCAAAAATCAATTCCCATCAAACACTGAATAGCGATTCCTTAACTAAACAACTGACTGAATTAAGGAAGATAAATTTTAATCTTATATACAAAAACGACGAAATCGACAGCAATTTTGAACGGAAAACTTCCATCTGTGAAATATCATCGGAACAAATGTCCCCAATAAATGAAGTCAAACCGTCTTCACCAGACCGTCGTTATGGGGTGTTTGACGAATTACGTGTAGATATTGAATGTCGATATTTATTGTATTGCTTTCGAACAATATAAACACAGTGTGTGTTCACGTCTGCATTAGTGTGTTATGTCATTATGTTGCTCGTGCCTCGATCGATATGCATACGATCGAGTACCTACATGGCTACTATTTTTATTGGTTAAATGTTGTATTTTTATAGAAGTAACGTACGTTAACGTTGTAACGTTCTATTTTCTATACTAGTATGTGGTTTGATTCATTATATATATATTTTTATAGAACACAGCGCCGAATCTCTACTTTTCGTAATTGACGAGTAAAAACGTTTCGTATTGTAATATTAGAGATGTTTCATATAGTATATAAATAGAATCCCAGAATCTCCAAAATCGGAGAGTCTCAACACTACCTACCCTACCTCTGACTACCCTGCCGTGTGCGGGATACAGAGTGAAGCTGATTTTTTATATTTAGGGTTCCATACCTTTAACTTCCAATCTTTTTTATGAAACTCTCAGCTGGTGGGCCCGAAATGGCGCAGTGCGTAAGCGATTATAGTGTTGTAGGTTTCATTCCATTCAAGGGAATAAATAATTGTTATTTACCAATTCTGGAAAGTACAGATTTGAGTTCATCCACTCAAAGCTTCTTGAATTTGGATGAAAAGCGGAGAACGGAGTACCTTGACACTATTATTCTGTGCTTGCCTGCTGCATGCAGACAAGGCGTCAAGCTAAAAAAACAAAAAAAATATAACTAACTGTACAAACGGTATCTAATCTTATAAATAACAAAAATAATGTTAGACTTGTATCGATTGAACCATCTCATATACTTATATAGAATAATATGATTCATGCAGGTAGTATTTGTAATTACGTGGTAAGCTGACTGCGACCGAAATTGAAATCCCTTGCCTTCTTTATCCCCCGAACGTCACCAACACGTAAAGAATTTATTTAGCATACGAATGGGAGATGGGAAATCTGAATAACGATGTCGGGTATTTGATCAAAATAAACTGAAAAATTTTGTTTTGAGTCTCTTCTTGTTCGTATGTACTAACATTTGTATATAAATATGTATAAACACCTCAAAATGATATAACTGTAATTTTTCAAGGCAAAGCGCGGCGTTGAGTTCCGCAATTTTAGCACGCAATGCCTTCAGAATTCAGAGAAAAATATGAAGAGGAGTGTCTTAACACCAGGCTTTCTCTGCCTACCCTGCCACGTGCATTCCGTATGTGAAATCCAGCTTGAAACTAAAAAAAACAGTAATTTTTATAAGCGTATTACCTATTTAATATATACAACTGCAGTGCACTGTTTATAGTGCAACATAACTCAAAGCTTTTAGTTATCACATTGTCTATCCTATACAGTGTTTTTTACTTCCACTTTGTAGTTAATGGGCACGGCTGCAGAATTTTATGAACAACTTTTAAATAGAAAACGTGAAAGTTTGCTCAAATATTAATATTTTAAATAAGACTTTTAAGTAAATGAATTATAATCGTTTAGTTTGTTTATTTTTTTAATGATTACCAAATATTCTTATTATAATAAATTGTATATTTTTTTTGGATATTGCGATATTTACAGGTTCATCCGACAAAAAAAATGTAAAAAACATACGATGCAAACTTTTATCATTTATATTATGTAGAAAATTACTCAGCATATCTATAATACATAAAGACGAGAATGAAATATTGTATTTCAATAAACTTTCCTTCAAAATAAAACATACTTAATTATATTTCTGTGTACCATTAATTGAATTAATAATGACTGAACTCGGCTCCTTGTACTTAGCTGCTCGAGCTCGAGCCTCCTTGAATGATTCAATTTGCTGCTTTTGTAACGCAGAAGTGGTTGAATGAGACTGCACTACTGACCTACCAAAGGATAATTTCTATAATAGTTATAAAAATATCGGCAGAGTGAAATTTCAGCCATATTATTTAATGGATGATATTTTACCTTCCTACATATTCTCTTCTGATGCCGTTGTGGCGCCGTTTTGCAGGCTATGAGAGTAAACGTGATGAATGTGGGTTCGATCTCCACTCGGGGAAATCATTTATTTAATATTTTCGTTTTCTCGTTTTAGTAGCGTTGAGTTCCGTCATACAAAAAACAATGTCTCGAATTCGCGTAAACAATGAAAAACAGATTATACATAAAGTTTTCTTTGCTTACCAGCTGAAAAATAACCAATTGTTGTTTAATTGGTGGTAATTATTGATAAAAAATTGATTGTTTTATTCCACTGGATTTTCCACATATTTTAGAGATACGTAAAAGACATTATGTCGCGGAACTCAACACCTTGTTTTGTCTTAGACTTAATGATAATAATTAAAATATAATAACTTTTTCAAATAGGTAAGCGTGCGTAATCAGCAACTGCGTGTATAATAAAAAAACCGCCCCATGGCGTCACGATGGGATGGCGCAAATTCTTGCTTAATAAGCAATTTGATTCTTTTATACTACATTATATATTTTTATATACGATTATTAGCATTTGTTTTATAAATTATAAATTTAAACTTTTTAAATTGAATGTAATAATAAGTATAGAATTAAATAATGTAATGACCGATGAAAAACACCTGAAATTTTTTTTTTATAAATTTTTAAGTACTACCAAAATTTTATCAGGCAAATGGACATAAAGCTTGCATAAAAAGAGTATATTTCACTTTTTTTCTCTCACTCGTGATTTGAACCCAAAACTAGTGCATCTGATATGTATATTATAGATCAATCTAAACTACAATAAATACTATAACGACAAAAGATATATTTCAAAGTAATATATAGGTATATTGCCGCTATAGTAAGTAAAAATAACACGTTAATAAAGTAGTTTGAATATAAAAAATGTACATTTTCAACTTATAATTTTTAATTACATCGTTCCGCAGTTTAACCGCTCTCATAAAACATGCCATATTTGCAAAAACGTTAAAAAAATAATCTGGAACATTTAAATTTGCTACATAACGATGATAGTTAGCACTAGCTCGATAAAGTTCTCTGAAGTAAGCTCTTAAACAAACTTTTTATCTTCACAAAATCTAATCAATTATGATATTCTTGCGGTTTTTAAGTGCCGAGCATAAACATGAAGTTAGCTAATTTAAGGCTGAGTTTTTAAGTACGGTACATTTTCCGTTTCCATAAACCCCTGGTTGGTTAACCTCATTTTTTATGCACTACCCCGACCGAGTAATTTACTTTCACGCGAAGCTCTTTGTTTCAATTTATTCCTGCTTGACCCAGCTTATTAACTATGTAAGTTGGTAGGTAATTCTATTGTTCTGGAGAAATTGCCCTTTTGCCTTGATATTAGGAAAGTAAGAAATTTTAAATATTTATGATTTTTAAGTGAATAATAAAATGTATCGAATAATGTATACATATTGTTTATATAAGTTATATTATTTTATTCACTGAAGAAATATAATAGTGGCCTCTTTTTCAATAATTCTAGTATTTTCTAAAAAATCAAAAGTTTAGATTAAAAATCTATTGCTTTATATAATAAGCAATATATAAATATAAATATATATACATTCATAATCTATCCATCAGCATAGCTGTAAAGTTTAGTAATTGAACTATTCAATTACTTAAACAATATAAGTCAGTAAAAGTTTTTTTTTTAATTTACCAAAACCCTCGTCACGTCATCCCCGATTCTGTGTCAATAGCATGCCTGTCAATGTTGACCTCGAAAGGAATTTCGACCTAAATTCTAGCGTACGGGCTAATCAATATTATAGATAATATGATTCCATTAATTCTTGGAATATCAAAATGCCACTTCCCGTCAGTGTTTATTTGACGAAGTTAATATCTAAATTTACTTTTTTATATTTTAACCAAATATGTTATATAGTTTCGTTTTGGTAAAAACTAGTTTATGTTTTTTCCCTCATAAGATGACGTAGGCAGATAGTAGTAACATATAAAAATACTTTTTTCTACATTTTCAGTAAAACTTGAAGACAATAAAAAATTTAAAAAATAAAGACTTGGTGGAACTTAACGACATGCTCTTATTGGAGTAGAGAAAGGAAAATCTTTTAAATATAATCATTTTTTCAAACTAAATTATCCCACTGAGCTTTTATAAGATACTTAATACATTTTTTATTTGATTCCAGCATTTCAAAAGGCGTTCGCATCTCTTTCGACTGAAGTGCCACCTTCGCATCCTGCAGCAGCACACCTCCGAGTTCCCCGAGGCTTAAAGGGCCCGCACCACATTTTTGAGTGCCGTCGAACAAACATCATGGGTTCCTTAGTACAAGATGCTTCACCGTTCCTATTTCCATGTACTATAGAATACTCTCTTATATGCGCGGCGATTCTTTACGTCATGTGGAAAAATATATCCAAATATCCATCTAAAGATGTCGCAGAAGCCATAGCTAAAGCTCGGCTGCTGGAAGGTCTGGCCTACAAAAAATCACCACATTTGTACAGCGTGGACTGCGCGAGAGCTCACAAAGGATTGTTTTTTGGAATCCTAGTTTTGGTCCTGACTATAATATCACTTATACTTTTCTTTGTTCTTATATCAAGAAAGGAATATGCAACTTTGGCGGTGGTTGAAGTGAACGTGTGCGAGTTGGGGCTGTACGCTATGACAACTTTTGCAAGTTTAGCGGGAATGGTATGTGTCAGGAATTTAAAATACGACGGCACCAGGAATTTGGAACTCGATAATATCTTGCTGGTTGGCGCCCAAACTGGAATGTTCATTTATGGCACGTTCACGATCATCGGCGGGCATTTCACTATAGAAAAGAACACAATACTTATATTAATAACGGCGTTGTCTTCATTAGTACAAACAACATGTCAAACTATGTTCATTTTGGATGCCAGTCGCCGATCAGCTAAGACTCCGGAACAATTACGAAAGAAACCTGGAAGAGAAATAGTTACTTTTCTATTAGTGACGAACTTGGCTATGTGGGCTATAAATACATTGGAAAAATCTCGGGCCGAATCACATCCAGTACAGTTACATTTCTACGGTCTTTGGGCTTGGACGATCATAACGCACGTGTCGATGCCTCTCGCCATCTTCTATCGTTTTCATTCCACGGTCTGCTTGTGTGAGATATGGAAGAGGGCGTACAAAATGAAACCTGCTTATATGTAGCGAATGGCGCCAAAGATACAATTTGAATCATATTTTTGATCTTGAACTATGATAGAAAGTGGCGTAGATGTTAGTGCCATAAATACATATATAATAGATGTTTGTATAGGAGTAAAAATTTGTAACTACATTTATTGAGCAGGCAATTTGAGATGGCTATTATTGAGGTGTACGGTTATGAATGACATTCAGAATGCGATTGTCGATAACTTTTGGATAAAATTAACATTTATTGATATTAAACTAAATACTCATATTAAAATATAAATTGCTGATGTCTCTTGACGTAAATATGATTTAGTAATAAGATTTTACATTATAGTTTATAACTATTTCATTCCTAATATAATATGAATTTGCCAAAAACCCTCATATAAATAAATATATTTAATTGATTGGAACAAAATCGATATTATTCCGAATAAAATTAAGAAATCACTCGTAATCGCTATAAAAAATTGTTCATGTAAGTATATTACACGGTGTGCATTTAAATTATCGCTTGTATTTGTTCAGAAGTTGACTGCTAATGTTAAGTTATTGTATTTAGATATTTTAATGTGTTATTTATTTGTAGCTTTATGAGACGCTTTAATTATAGCGATATGTTGATATTTGACAGTATTTCTCCATTAGACGGGTTGGTTTAATTTAGCGCTTAGTATTTTTGAATGTTTTTCTTCATTTGTATTGTTATAGATGAACAATAATTTGTTGTCATCTCGTTTTATCCTGTTAAGATAACGTTAGAATAGTTAGGGTAGATGTATCTTTAACTAGTACACACATTCCAGACAATTTTTAAATACATTTCATCAATACTCATTTCAATAATTAAAGTTTCAAAGAACGTCTTCCAATAGGTTATATTTTATAAACTACCTTCATTTTCACAATTTAATTTATTGTATTATTTATTTATTGTATAACGTGAGCTTTATAACATCTAGGCGTTTTGCTTGTGCCTTACGCATTCATAGTAATTTAAAAAATAATTAACGCATCTTATATCTTTAATTTGTCTATGATTGATTATTCATTACAAATTAAACTAACTTTTAATGGATATTATTCACACATCTGGAATTCACTCCAGTACAAAAAAATTATATGATGTAGCTCTAATGTTTTGGCTACAGATCTGCACAGTTTAAAATGAAGTTTTCCGAATTTAAAGACTTTTAGCAGGAGAACTGTTGTTTAGAACTTTTAAAATATTTAATACATCCATATAGTACATTCGAATCTGTAGAGAATTTTAATATGCTTTTTGAATTTCAATATATTTTAGCTGTTCACAATAATTACAAGTAAGTAGGTATACAAAGGCACAAGCAAACAACAATAAAAAGGGAACAATAAATATCGACCTAATAATATTTTTTTGGAAAACTTTTAATTATAAATAATTAAAATTAGACGTTTCTGAATATACTCAACCTGTTCAGATATAAGTACATAGATTTTGTAGATATTTTTGCATTATAATGTAGCGTCTGTATTTTGGATAAATTTTTAGAAATTATAGCTTAAATTACCTTACCGTGGACCCAGTAGTTAGATAAAGAGAAACACCAAAGTTTATTAAGCGGTAGGAAATTTCGGAGCTTATGAAATAGTCTGGTTAAATAGTATATGATTTTATATGTATTTGCTTTACTTCAATTTGATAGATTAGTTAGCTTTTTCGTCCGTTTTGATTTTATACAAATTTATATTGTATACAATATTATGTACTTTGAAAATAGTTGATAACTTCTCCTAGGACAGAGAAACTTGGCAATAACTATTGGAGACTTTACCCCAAAATAATATTGAGCAAAGTGGGTATAACTAATAATATATAAATATTTTTTTTATAATTCTAATCGCCTATTTCCTATTTTGTTTTTTAGACATTTATTGTAATTGTAGTATTGTAACATAATTTATTAATACTAAAATTTGTTATCTTCTCAGATATAACTATTGTATATTTTGTCAAATACTCGTAGAAATTACCAGTAATCTACTGAAAAAAATTTGAATCTCTTTTTCTGTTATTACAAACATATTTAATATAAATCTTTTTATATAAAATAATACTCAATTAATATTTTACTCTTTTCTCAATAATATTAGGCCATTTGTTTTTATAATTTTACTTATATATATATATAAGTTATATAAGAAAATTAAAATTAGAAATTAAATTATTATACTGGTAATAATTTTTTTGTAAAACGAAACAAACGAAGTACTTTTTATAGAAAACAAATAAATAACTATATTTATTGCTCAATTTTCATATTTAAATGTCATCTTTTATAGAGGTTTTGTAATTTATTTTACAATAGTAATTTTAACTGGACTTTTTTAAACTACTTTTTATTGTGCTAAATGCTATTAAGAAACAATTTGTCAAGAATATTTTTTAAATATTGGACAGTATAAAGGTACTTGGTAATTTTATCAATATATACAACGCTCTCATAGAATGTAAGTAACATAACTTTAAAAAACAGAACAAAAAAACCTATGGTATGGTGACAGCCATAAATTCCCATTTTTTGAGTTAGCTCACTTTCACTATAATGGTTTGACTTACATACATTTATTTTATTATTTTAAAAATTCTAAAACACTCCCATGTAGTTTTTGAATGATATATACATTATGTGAACACCGATGAATAATAGTACTCACAATGAATCCAATTTATTTATGTAAATTAAGTACAATTAGGTATAATAAATGTATAGTTTCGACTTTTGATTTTGAAAAAAAAGATACAGTCGAATTGATAACCTTCTTTTCTTACAGAAGACGATTAATAAAAGGAACCTAAGTTCTACTAAAACAACATTAAGATACACACAATCTATTCAAAATATAAAATAAAAAATAACTCTACATTTATAGTATTCAAAACGATATTAAAAATGACATATTATTGTACGTTACATTAAAAATTTTATTCAACAGTATAATTTACACCTGGTACCTATATTAAGTCCAAATAAATATTTTAAACTTACTTTAAAATAATAGTGATATTAGAATAATGTTTTCGATTATATATTTGTATACTATTTATTTGTTTAGGCAAGATTGTGAATAGCTATAAGAATATCTTCTTGGATGTTTAACGTTTACAAGCAAATAAACTTTCTTGAAATTATCTCGACGATGTTGTTTTATTTTGAAAATTAAAATTTCTTATCTATAATACATATTTATTTATAAAAAAGAATGTAATTAACGTTATTATTGAATGTTAACAGTAAATTGTTTTGAAGGTGATCTGGCCCTTTTATAATGTATTTCTGCATATGTAAGGTTATTTTTAAAACAAAAAAAAATATATAATTTTGACACAAATTACGTAATACTTATTACTTGCATACAATTTTCATGTCGAGGTCAGTATTTAACAAACCCATAATTGAGGAAATCATAAAACAGCAAAAAACGTTTAATAAAAAGCGTATTTAATATATCATAAAAAACAAAAAATGATGTCTGTATATGAAATATTTTTACGAGAAACTTAATTAGTGTAATGAAAAAAATTGTGCCGAGATATAAATTTACTATAATCAAAAAATGTGGAAGTATAGGTGTATCATTTGAACTAAAAGACGGATCTAAATATTTTTTTATTATATAGATGTTTGGCCTTGGCAGAAACTAGAATATAACTGAACTTACATATTGGCAACCTGATGTACAACCATAGTAGTCCAGTCCAGTCTAGCTAAACTATAAGAAACGGAAATGTGCCTTAATAAAGTTATTAAGCGTGATTTGCATTTTCTATCGATATATAAATTTTAAGATGTTCCCATCTGCTGATAAATTATAAGAGTTCTGGTAAATTATAATAAATTATGAATGCCGTTTTAGTATAATAAAATTTGATATAATAAAGTTAAAGTTTATTTGATTTTTTTAAAAGTCTAGAGTCTACATATGATGAAGAACTCTAATAGTTCAATTAAAGTATGCGACATAATGAAATGCCGCCGTAGAACTTTTGCAAAGAATATTGGATATTTCTCATTGATGTATAAATTAAGATCTAGATCTAGAGATCCAGATCTTTTGGTTAGATTAACTAAAGTTTAAGAAATAAGAACATATATTGTTGGAAATTGTCCATCATGATAGGGAGTATTTGTTTGCAAATAAAAATTATTGGATGGATGGATGTAGACACTTATAAGTCCGAATTGTACTCCGTGGAAAGATTTATCCCATTTGGATAAAACAAAGCGCGGCGTTAAATTCCGCCACTCAATATATCTCTAAATGTTTCGAAATTTTTGCTCTAATTGTTAATGATAATAAATAGCAGTTCGCTTGCGTAAACTTTAATAAATGATTTTATTAAATTATACAGTCCACACAAAGTTGTCGTCGACCACTAGCTATATATAAAAATACAATCTAAATCTTTTGGTGACCATATAAGGAATTATAACTAATTAGAATTAACACCCGATGATATTTTTATAAAAAAAGTATATATATTTATCATACATGAAAATTGCGATTTTAGAATCGAAAGAAAGTTTTTGGAGTGATGATAAACATTTTTTAACTTAAATAATTCCGATTTAAAAAAAACTTCATCATGTCCTTATCTTGTGACTGCACAAGCAGTCACAAGGTATTATTTTATCTCTCCACATTCCCACTTTTTTACAAGGAGGGGAGATGATAGTTGGTGCTAGTAAAGGAGAGACAAAAGGAAACAACGGAACCCTTATGGGATCACTTTTTTGTCCGTCTGTTCGTTTGTCAAGAGCATCAACCTCAAGATAGCGTGGATGTACCGATCCGAAATTAATGTCAAATTTTCAGGTCTCCGGTGCTTTGGAGTACAGAAAAAATGTGAAAAAATTAAGTATCAAAAGATACGATAGCGATGTTGCTGCATTAAGTATGAAATTCGCCGCGTAATCATACCTATAGGGTGATTTCCGTAGGCCTACCGTAGGCAAGAAGTGAGAACTTGCAGTACAAAAAAAAGACAAGATCTGAAAAGTGGAAATTTAAAAGTATTTAATAAAAAAGTCATTACAATAAAGGAGTACTTAATTTTATACAGAAAAAGCGCATACGTCCGAAAAAATTAAGTTTGTTAATATTTCGTTGCCCTCTAATCTTGAAATGGTACTAAATTCTCTGCGGGCGATACCAAACTCGCACTTCATTTTCATTTCGGTTATTATCCTCTTCTTATGAACTGATTTTAAAAACATTTTACTATCGACAGTTAAATGTATTGTGAAATAGGTTATCTTATAACAGCAGGCTGGTTATTTCTAGTCTCCGTAAAGTTTTCTTTGATGTTCGAGTCGAATTGCATTGTTAGAACATCTTAAACAAAAAAGAAAGAGCATTATGTAACTCCTATTAACATTCCGCTGCTCTATCAATTCTAATGGAAAAGTCCGGATCTTATCTTGACTAGTGAACATGACGTGGGTTCAGTTAATATTGTTTTTTTTTAAAAGATGAATGTGTCAAGTAACAGCATTTAATGGTCACTTTTTGTGAGCTTTATTTACTAATTAAGATTTGTTATACTTATCTATTATATTACGTTTAGGCACTTTTTATACAAAATTATGAAATTCCTGTATATATATATATGTGTTATTTTTTTGTTTTAAATGTTGTAGATATACTCGATATCTCGTTCAAAAGCGAGGACAAAAGGATAAAGAGAAATACTGTAAAAACAAAAACATTAATGACTAAAAATAAACAAGATGTACTTGTGATCTTTTTGTAGTAGAGAGTTAGTAGTTTGTTTTATTTATTTTTAACCTACGATCTACATACCTTTCTCGCTTCGCCTACTATCAACTTCTTCGTAGGTAGCCCTCCGGGGAATCTTCATTCTTTAACTCTCCTCCAGTACCATCGATATGCGAAAACCCATTGCAAAATCTTTGGTACTCCAGGCATCCTAATAAATAAGACTAAAAAAATCCATGCATAATAGAGAGAGATTAAGACAATCGGTGTACTATACAACACCATTTAATATTACTTGTATACATTATAATTAATTGAACTAAGTTAGATATATTTGGTGACAATAACTCCGATCGAGATTAAATGCATTCAAACATTGAAAGCTTTAAACGTAATCTGGTTCTATTGACCTTATTTCAAACGGTCTTGAATGTAGTCTCTATAGGGTTGCCCTACATCTTTCTAATATAAACTTTCATTTATTCCTGCAAATACAAAAGAAATATTTTGTTTTTATTACAAACTTTTGTTTGCTATCGTGGAGTTGATTCTTTTACTATAGGTACAGATTATAGCTGTTATATCAATCCCCATTTTTTTTTATTTAAAATATTACTTCGCATTACTTTCATGCAATACATTTCGTGAAACATAACAAAAAAAACATCTCTTATAATGTTTGATAATACATTGGAACAAAACAAACTATTAATTAACCATTTGAAAAAAAAAATAGATTATTTAAAAAAAATATTGAGACCAGTCGTGGCGCGGTAGCACAGTGTGTGGCTGTAAAATGGACTGGTTGTGGGTTCGATCCCCAATCGAGGAGATGAAATATTTACTTAAATTAATATTTCCATTTCTTCGCTCTGGTGTGACAAGCATGGCGTTGAGTTCTGCCACTCAAAAAGCAATGCCTCCAGAATTCGGCAGAAAAACGGAGGAACGGATTGTCTTAACACTATGTTTCCTCTGCCTACCCTGCAGTGTACGGTATACAGCGCAAATATGATTTATTTTAATTTATTTATTACAAAATAAGATTAAATAAGAAGAATTCAACAACCTTTGCGGAAACATTAAATTCATGTATTCGTATGGTAAATTATTTATGAATGAAATCTATAGAATAAAAAGATTTAAGTGTATTGACAGCCCTAAAGGGATTCAATGTGCATAGTATAAAAGAGCGACGTGAGCGTATAAAAGCGTCTCCTACACATGGGAACCTACTCACTATTATCGTCATGCGGGCCATCACAGACTATTATAGCTTTATGCTAATATTAGACTATACAACAATTTATAGATTAAAATGTGTAGGTTTTATAAGGTTTTATAGGAATAAAAAATATACGATTTAATTTTATACTTGATGAGTAGATTATTTCTTTTTCTTTATAAATAGTGTTGGAATTAAAAAAAATCTATATTGATATATCAGAAAAAAAAATTACAATATTGTTAGAAATCATAAAAATACATATCGTCTATATGTATCTAAATTATTCTGAAACAGATTCTACGTGATTGAAATAAGTGATATGTGTCATTTAATAATACAATAAAAATAATACTTCACATGAGTTGTCTTCCAATAAGTGTCGTCGCTTAGAAGCAACTATCCCAATTGATTTCTTTTTGTTTCGACTGGACTTCATTGATGTTGACCTGGACTTGTCTTGACAGCGTCACCGGGAGGGTCGCCTTGTGTTAGGTGCACCACAATGCAGCATCCGCCGTGCCGGGATTACTCGTCCGTTTCCTGCTAGCACGACAATTTCTCTAGCGCTGCCTCAGTTCGACCCACAGAAAGAGGCGCGTCGCAGTATGTTCCCAGCACGGATCGCTTCCTTCACCCCTTAAGTAGCCTAGACAAAGTCCGATGACATTGACCCCAATTGACATACTTCCATTGCTATTATACTCTTTTTCATCTACATTTGCCTTCTTTTACACAAGTTTGTTAACAATATAATCAGTAAATATATTTTGATCCTCACTCGAGGAGATAAAATATTTACTTTAATTTATATTTACACTTCTTCGCTCTAGTATCGAGGAAAAAGCGCGGCGTTGAGTTCTGCCACGTCCACCTCAAGAATTCGGCAGAAAGTGGGGAACGGAATGTCTTGACATTAGGTTCCCTCTGCCTAACCTCCTGTGTGCGGGATACAGCGTGAAGCAATAACACAATATTTGAATATATTATATAGTACTGTATTAAATACTAAATTACTATTGCAAATTTCTTCTTAGTTTATAGCTTTTCAAACAAACATTCTTTGAATTATTTATTGCTTTCTGAACGGTGAAATTGAAGTTGCAATTTGTACCAATACCATATATAGCGGAACGACAGTCACTGCCGTATTAAGAGATAGATTGGATTATCTTACCGCTATTTGTAATCGATCGATTAACATTTGAACATCATTCCTTTAATAAAAAAAAAGCAATTTGAAACGCCGCCTTTTAAAGTATAGCAATTCAATAAATAATTTGTGTTGTATAAAGTTATTTGATTAACAATATTTTATTATAATTTATTATAGGTATTAACTTCATTCAATGAATGTTTATGTAGGTTCTTCACACTGTATCACACAGCAGGGTACGCAGAGGGAACCTAGTGTTAAAACACGTCGTCCTCGCACACTTTCCGCCGTTTTTTTCTAGGTATCGCGTATTGATGGCAGGTGTCCTAGCCGTGCTAAAAGCTTAGCTAATAGCTAGAGCGAAAAAATTAAAATATTAAAAAATAATAATTAATTCCTTCGAGTGGGACCCACAATCATAGAACCCACAACTGTCGCGTTATTGCGCTATTGTGTTATAATAACCATTATAGAAAAAAATAATTTTAAAATGAAGTAGTTCATCTGTTATATTGCGATAAACGTGTGCGATAAATACTTTTATATCGGAAACGTAATCTAGAATTTATATTAAAGTCAACAGTTCTCTGATCATGTCATATAATTGATAAAGCAAAGTGTTTATCGCGACAGATTATGACAGGTTATATGTAAGTAAAATTGATTTCCTATAAATTAGTAACGGTCGGGCTATTGCCATTTAACGAATTGCAAGTTAATTTTAAACAAAGTTTTGATAGAGATTTTAGCTCAGCTCGTTCATACGATAAATTGATTTGTTCGGCATATTTTTTTGTCAGAATGTTTCTTGAAACAGTCATGGTCTTGAGGGCAGTCGTGCCGCAGTGGCACAAACTGTGACTGTAAAACCGGCTGGTTGTGGGCTCGATCCCCACTCGAGGAGATGAAATATTTACTTCAATTTATATTTCCATTTCTTCGCTCTGGTGTCAAAGATAAGCGCGGCGTTGCGTTCTGCCACTCATCACGCAATGCCTTCAGAATTCGGCAGAAAGTGTGGAACGGAGGGTCTTAACACTAGGTTCCCTCTGCCTACCCTGTAGTATGCGGGATACAGCGTGAAGCTGATTTGATTTATGTTTCTAGAAACATTGATATAATTTAAATATATTTTGTTGTACCCACAAACGTTCAGTCTAGGATGTCAGTTTATTAACGACGATTAATTTCCACGTATATAATTAAATAACAATATAAATTTAAATAAAATTAGTAGTTCATTTATAGCGTCAACGAAATGTTTAAATAGGAATGTTCATCTCGTGGCCTTGTACCGCGATCAATACTAAGTGCACGGGACATGGAGGTGCAATGGCGATGGCGGTTGCCAGTTGCGACGCCTCCAGACTAGAAATTAAACGATGTGGAGGAGGTATTAAATTCACTTCATTTTATAATGAATAAGATATATTTTGTTAGAGTTAAAAAAAAATGTTTTAAATTATGACAAATAAATAAAAATGTTTTATATCATTTAATTTTTTTTATATTAATAGTTTAGCTAAACGTAACTTGGGCAAGTACAAATTTTACGATACTTATTTTTTTTATAAGTAGGTTAATTATTTAAAAAAATCAAATACTTTATACTACTCATTATTAAAATATATGATATCATTTGAAAATTGAGAGAGTGGTTCGAAACAAAAATTTCCGTTTGCTTTTCTATACTTTTTGCAATAAAATTTTGGCCTAAAAAGCAAAATTTTGAAGTAAATATCTACCACATCCACACATTACTAGGCTTATTATGTATTATTTCTTAAATGCATCTCCTTGCCTCCCCTATGTTATCATTCGGCAGTCCCTCACCCTAATATTCAGCCTACCTCACCATACCAACGCAAAATAAAATACTTCCCTGATATCATGACATTATTTTGATAAACTAAAATATTATTATTTTGTATAATATGTAATAGTTGCACTGTGTGGCCACAAAAGCAAAACAAGAAACATGTAGTTGACGGTAATGAGTTCGGTTTCCACTTGGAGGAATTAATGATTTTAATATTTTTATTATATAACTAGTTGAAAAACGTTAAATTTCGCATATACATATATAATAGGCCAAGCCACGAATTCAGGAAGAAAGTGGAGAACGAAACTAAAAAAAATATTTTCTACGTTTACACTGTATCCCGCAGACACAAGAGTAGATAGTTGGAACTCGGTTGTTACGATACTACGCTTCCCACTTTCCGCCGAATGCTGGAGGCATTGCGTGTTGAGTGGCGGAACCTAACGCCGCGCTTCGTCCCGACACGAAAGCGAAGAAATTACAATAAAAATTTAAATAATTATTTGATTTCCTCGAGTGGGGAACCGACAATCTGTCGCGATTCATGATCGCGTTATAAAAATAATGTACCTACTATGAAAAATGCCCCAATATCTTACATATTTCATTTACACTTTCTGTCTGATTTCTAAACCAGCCTGTAGAGTAGCGAAAATTAAAAAAATTAGCTATTGTACATAAAAACTAAGAAACCAAATCTTTTTCTTGCAAAATATTTTTAATTTTCTACAATTTTAACTACAACTGTAAGACAACTGTAGGGTGCTATAAAAAATTAAGGCTATTATGGGTACTATCATAATTAATAATCAACGAAATATTCCGATTAAATTCTCTATGCTTATTAGAAGTTTACAATGTTCTTCAACTATAGTGCGTGCCTCTGTAGAGAGATAATAGAGATGCTATAATTTCATATTTCTAGGTCAACTTTTGTTACCTGATTGGTATTTTATCACCATGAAACCGGTTTGTAAGTTATTAAAGCACTCTATTACACTTTTTTTTAATTTTTAGTTGAAATTCTATATTACGGCAATTTATTAGTAATTATATTATCGAGGTCGTTGTGGCGCGTCCGGCGTCTGGCTGTAAACGCGATGGTTGTGAGTTCGTTACGTTTTGGTTCTGGCAGGACGTAATGTGGTGATAAGTTTCGCCACTGCACATGCTCCATTGTTATAAAAAAACATTTTTACTCATGGAAAGTATGGAATGCAGTGTCTTAACTCACTCACTAGGTTATGCGGAAAAATATGAATTTGAAAGGGAGAAAAGGGAATAAAAATGTAATTAGCTATTGCTTTCGTTGTATTGTTTTCTTATTTTTTATACATATGAAATAAACCGTATTGGTTACTTAACCAAAATTTATAATAAAATTTATGTAATTTCGTCATCATCAGCTCGCTTTCTTACTTGATAATAATATTTTCTCCGATAATTTTCAGGTAAAGCACGTTTATGACTGACCAAGTCTTTCAATCATTATAAAATTATTTAATAACACATAAATAACGCGGCTAGACAGTAAGTACACTGAGATATGGTGTAGAATACTTGAATAGTTATATAAATATATATAAATGATCACATGCTGTAACCCCGTCATTAAAGGTACTCTCCTATTACGGTGCACTTCATATTGACAAACACTGCCTACATACTTCAATCAATTTCGAAAGTGGAATATGTCATACACCTACACACATACATTCCAAAACTACAAAATAAAAATATGTTATCGATTTTTTTTGTATTTCAAATATTATTTAGGTGCTTATATTGTCTTTTGGTTTTTTATTGTAACTATTGAGTAATGATTGAATCCTATATGCTTGTTTTTTAATAATATAAATGTAAGTAGAAATATTTATAAAAAGTTAAAACAAAATTTCAAAGCAACACAACAAACAGCGGTAAACGGATCGCACGGCAGGGAACCAGTTAATTTTACTTATGCCAAACTTCGGCGGTCGAAAATCGATGGGAAACGGAGGGAAAGCATAGCTATAGAGAAATTATAGATAGAGAGGAGGGTACGCGTCTGGCTTCCACACAAAGGACCCCATGTCGCCGGCTATAGCTACCAGTATAGCAACAAACAACGCGAACGTACAGCGAGTTGGCGCCGAGCTTTGGTCTTGATCGCGCGTTAGCGAACGCGTTTGTGCGCTTATAAATAAATACAGATTAAATATATAATTAATAGAAAACGCGCATTCTAATATACCGGTATATTTACTACTTTAAAAGCTAAGACAAACTTTTGCTTTGACAGCTTTGTGTAGTGAGTGCTCTACCGTTGGATGGACAATGGGACTTTTCTGTTAGTGATTTTCGCGTCGGGAAAATGAAAACGTAAGCATTGTTTGTTTTTATCTCTTTATAAAGAAGTTAAAAAAAAAAGTAATTTATATAAAAGTTTCCAGCACTAACTGTAAATCTTTAATAAAATTATGTATAAAAAAATAATATTTTATAACACAAACAGTTATTCACTGGTATAATATGTCATCATATGTCTAGGTAACATTTTAATATTTTAAAGTGAAGTAGGAATCAGCTCATCTAGCGGTCGCGCCGACCACACGCCGATATAATTACAGTAACGAACTCTACCACTGCTCTGTGTTGATTTTAATTAAGATGCCTTTTTATTGTTGTTTAGATATTTTTTTTACTTTTGTGTTATTGACGACTCATAGTAGTAAAAGGTATAAAATATTTTAACTATTTTATTGTTTGTCACGTTTTCTGAGTCTGTCTGTGTCTTATGCATATGTATGTATGTATAATATACATAAACTATTAAATATTTAGTAATGTAAATGTATTTAGATATAAGTTTTTTTGTCGTCTTTATAGATATTGTTAGTAAATATTTCCTTCTTGTTTATAAATGTTATAGTCGTACAATTCAAAAGTTAGAATTGAGTTTACGTATAGTTCTGTAAACAAAATAATGCAGCAGTATATTGTAGGTATTTATATTAAGCGTACATCACGCACTCTAAAAACTGAAATACTTAATAAGGTCGCTCTAATAATAAAGCAATACAAACTACGGCATTGGCTTCCGCCACTCAATACAACAATGCCTCCGGAATTCGGCGGAAAGTGGGGAACGAAAATGTTTTAACACTACGTTTCCAGGTTCTCCCTGCCTAGCTTACTATGTGCGGGATACAGCATGGAGCTAAAAAAACATATATTGATGTATTTTAAAATAGCGTTTGACAACTAAACGTGAATCCCTAATGATCATTTAATTTGTCGACATACTACGATTATTTAGTTATAACGTGCGTCCTGTGGCACGCGTAATGCTTGGGTCACATCCTCATCATGAGAAATCGTTAACCACCTAATTGTCTTTGAATTTATCTAATTGTATATAATAGTTAAAATAAAAAAAAGAATAAACCAGTAGTGGCGCAGGGGCACAAGTGCGTCCCGATTGGTTGTGGGTTCGATCGCCACTCGAGTAAATGAAATGTTTTATATTTTCATTCCTTAGCTCTTGTGTCAAGGCAAAGCGCGGCGTTGGGTTCCGCCACTGGAAACGCAATACCTCCAAAATTCGGTGGAAAATGTGGAACGAAGTATCTTAACATTAGGTTCCCTCTGCCTACCCTACTCTGTGCGGAATACAGTTCACGCTGTATTGAAAAAAATCTTTAAATTTGCAGTTGCACTATTGTACAATAATATATATCATATTATTTTTTATATTGTATATTCAAGGCTATTATATTTATGTTATCACAAAGTTATTTTAAAAACGTTGAACATGTAACCTACTTTACATGTAACAGAAAAAAGCAGTTATAGTCTTATAAATATTTATAATCTATGTACAGTCCAAAGGCCTTATTACTTTTATATATGGCTCTATTAGCGTGCATTCTCCATTCCACTACGAGTCCTAGAATTTCTTTTTAATATTTTATAGGTCAAGTGAAGATGGTTTTCTTCGCTACAAATAAAAGATATAATGAGGCACATTCATACCTTTGAGAATTTTGTGTGATTAAATGAATTCTTTTGTAGTCCGCTTCCTTTGGATTTATATATAAAATTGAATTTAAATAACTTCGTACTTTTATAAGTCTGTAGTAACTTTAATAGTAGATCAATTTACAGGGTTACGTTTCAACAATGAGTATCGAGTATCCGTTTATATATTTGAACGCCCGCCATTAAAGCTTTTCAATCGTTGAACAACAAGTGATTTTGGCACTTCACCCAGCCTCCACTCTCCATGCATCAGTTAAAACAGGAGAGCTTAACAAATAGCGCAGGCAACATAAAAGGCTCTTTCGCTCAATCAATATAATACGTAGACAGGTTTTAATTGACTCTTGACCGAATTGCCACTTCGATTTTAAATTGCGTATTGTTGTCTCGATTTCAAGGTCTGTGCGACTAGCGTGGTTGATAGCGAATCGATTTTCACCGCATCTTATTTGTGTTTTTCGTTGTAATTGAAACTAAGTGAATGTTTTCATTATATATCATTTGTAAAATAAATAAATTTGTTAAAATTTAAAATATTGAGGCCGAAGTTGTGTAGTGGCACAAATTTCTGACTGTAAACGTGATGGTTGTGCCACCATTACCAGCCCCAAGGCAAAAGGCGGCGTTGAGTTCCGTCACTCAACACGCAATGCCTTAAAAACTTAGCGGTATGTGGCGAACGGAATGTTTTAAAAAATAGTGTGTAGCTCAAAAAAAATATTTGTCTGGTAGTGTAAAATAATTTATTTTATTATGTTTAAAGAGTGTAATTAAACACAAACGGCTCTAGGATATATAGAAGCAATTACAAAACAATTGTATTGTATTCGAAGTAGTCACATGTTAAAAATCCTATTTAAATCCATGTGTATGTTATTACGTAACGTAAACTAGGTTTCTAAGATTTAGTTGTGAAGTCATTCATAATAATTGAAAAAAATTACATCACACATTCTAAGTATCATTATTGTCTCTTTATGCGTAGTAAATACGTTAATATGTATTTAATGATTTCAGGTTGAAATCCGGCATAGGCGGACGTTTATACAAATTTAAATATTTTTATGCGTTTACAAATAAAGTATGACATTGGTGCCGCGATGGACCCTGCATTGCTTATTAATTTGAGAAGAAAGAAAACAATGTAGATACGTTAGTATACTTCTTAAGCGTACATTATATAATAAAAATAAATATTATTTAATGCTGCTTTTCTTCAAAAAAACAAAACAAAATAATAGCATTTATCTCATATAAAGTTAAGCATTAACGACATTAATTAATGCAAACAGGTGACTGGCAAAAAAACGCAAACTTAGGTATATTTTTAGGATTCCGTACCTTTTACGAAAAAAGAAATCTTTATAAGATCATTTTGTTGTCCATCTGTCGGTCTGTCCGTCTATACATCTATCTGTCAAGAGCCTTTATCCCAGGAACGCTTGGATATATCGAGTCGAAATTCGAAACAAATACTAAGATCTACGGTCCCATAATTTTCTGAAAACACGTATTTGTACATTAATTAAAAAAAATATATGTTTGTTTATATCGCAATAAATGCATTTTTTGATACTTTAAAGGGAATCAGAATTAATAGGTTACTTCTATGCATGCACAGGTAGTTCTAGTCTAAATCATATAAAAAATCTGAAAACTAAAAAGTAATAGCCTTCAAAGGGGGGCAAATTTGATATTAAAGCCGACGTTCAAGTGAGGTATCAGATGAAAGGGCTTTTGCTAAGCTAAACTTGAATTGAAGACCAAAAAAAATCGTGACATCCAATTTTAGTGCGGAACCCTCAGTGGGCGAGCCCGACTCGCGCTTGTTTTTAAATAATAACCTTCAATATAGCTGTGGTCCAAGGTCGATTTCATACCACACAGATACATAATAACAGTCGCTCACAAACAGAGGCAGGTTAAACACCTAAATTTGTAATGTTGTATAATTTACTTTATGCTGTATTCTGCACAGCTTGGTATGTAGAGGGTATCTAGTGTTACAAATTCTGGTGGCATTACGTGTTGAGTGAAGAAACTTAACGCCGCGCTTTACCTCCACATCAGAGCCAAGAACTGAATATATTTCCTTTCCCTATACGGGAATCGAATCCACATTTGTCGCGTTTACAGTAACACGCTTGTGCCACTGCACCACGACTGGCCAAATTTGCTTAAATATTGACAATGGCCTTGACAATGCATGCGCCACTGACTAAATTAAATGATATTTTTAGTTATTGCGGCTGCGATATGATAAGTAGAGTATGTTTAAAAAGTTTTGTATAATTACTGAAAATGGAAAATTATGGTATGGTATGAATTAATATTTTTTTATCAATAGGTATATTTTGTACTTAAGTAACCTATTTACCTCCTGCACTCGAATATTCAATAAAAAACGCTGTAAGTTTCAAATTATTTATTAAATTTGAAGACTTTGGGCTCATATAATAGTGTTACATACATATGTAATTACTCAAAATAATAAAAAAAACGCAGTATTTAAATTAAATAATATATATTATTTTTCTTATTTTCAAGTTGAATATTTTTATCGAAACTCGGTCAAATATTCGATCAAAACAAAAAAAAAACCTGTATTCATTACACCAAAACGGGTGAAATACACTCCTTGAATGGAATCCGCAAATAATGTAATTGCTGTTACAGAGGTGGCATTCTGAGCTCTTTTTTAATGGAGAAATAGACCGTATTCTCATAACATAAGTGCTATTATTGAAATGTATAAGAAAAAGAGCGTCCCTTGGTTTATGGCGCTGGTACAGTCACAGAGTCACTATGAAGAGTCTAATTAATCTGGCTTACAAATTGAAGGGTGCAAGGGGTGCCGTTTTGTTCCCTGTTTGGACTGCTCTTGTGTTGATGAATTAGTGACGAACAAGTGGGGGTGGATTTTTAATAATGTATGATGAAAAACAAAAGACAAGTATAATATGAGAATAAATAGTCAACGAGTTTTTTTTAAAAGCTTTATGCCTATGCTCGTTTGGTAACGTCAACAACGGCGTTAGAAGATCGTACGTACGATTTTTATGGAAAAGATGATGGAACATGTTTCTAGAACATCAAATACGTAAAGTAGTTTTATATGACTATTATAAATTGTTCTTGATTCGTGTTGTCATTCCAACTTTCAATGGCTATAAATCGCTTCATTCTAGAGTAGTATGAAAATAATCTCTTTTCGGAACTTGAGTTTTATAAAGCTTTATATTTATTTGACAACATGTGTTTAATAACAGTAAACTACATAAATAATATACGAACTTTTTGATACCTAAAATTTGGGGAGATCGGATCTAATACATTTTACTAAGAATTTGAAAAGATTTCATTTGAAATTTAACTTATTAAACTAATCTTTAACTGGCCAGTTTCTACCTAAATATATGAAATTCAACATTATTAAAGGCTTACCCTTTGCTAAGTTAAAGTACTATTAAATAATAAATCAGTTGCTTAATAATAGTAATCGATCTGTGCTAAACGTAAAACAAGAGGTGGTGTTAGTGTTAAGCTACAGGTGGCGTGCGGCTTTGTTTTTGTCCGGTCGTCGACCTCGGTAGGCGGTCTGGCGCACCCTTGCCAATTTGCCAAGATTTAATGCACATACATTTGCCAAGGGCACCTTTAGTAGTCCCACTTTGGTTCTAAAGGATTCGATTTGAGGGAAGTTTTGTAAAAAAAAAAATTCTTCTTACTGATAGGTCTATTTATCCATTAAAAAGATCTCAGAATGCCACCTCCGTAATAGCCATTACATAATATAAATAGAGATATGTAAAGACATATTTTTGAATTATATTTTAATATATATACGACAATAATGAATCGGGCTTATACTTAGGCACAACTATGGCGGACTGCAACCCACGAGTGTTCAGTTTATATTATAAATCAAATTCCTAACTTAGCTATCATATATAGTTAGCATAGTTAAAATGGTTTTTATAGTTACATATATAATTATAAAATTACTATTAATACTATTAATACATGATTTTATAGACGTATACATTATAGAATCTCATAATGAATATTATGAGATCTTATAATATATACAAAATTATTTATTCATAATTGAGACCGTCATGGCACAGGGGCACAAGAGTGTGACGACGTGTAGAATACGGCGGTTGTGGGTTCGATCCCCACTCACTTAATATTTTCGTTTCCTGTCTCTGGTACCCAGCACGACGTTGAACTTAATTTAATATGTAATGCCTTGAAAAATTCGGCGGAAAGCAAGAAACGGAGTCCTTAATACTAGGTTACCATTGCCTGCTGTATGCGGGATACAGCTTGACTGTATTATATAATTAAATGATTATATAATTAAATGAAATTATTTTCATTTTATAAAATTGTATAACGTATACAAAATTCTAGTACGTAGATGCTCGTCTGCATGTCTATGTGTGGGTATTCAAGATTTCATCTTTGCATAACTTGTCTGCAGCGTGATGAGACTTGGAAGACTGAAACTACAAGGTACGAGAGAATAACCAAGCATTCCTGTTTTGATCAAAACTATATGAACATGCATATTATATATTTCCTTTCATTTATTTTCAAATAGATATAGTGAAAATATTATTTACATTGGGTGTTCTAAACGTGAAAATAATAGCCTGCATTACAGAGTGTTTTTGTTAGCACTACTTTAAATGAAACCACAGTTTAAAATACTTTATAAAAACCTAATGCAACTCAAAAATAAAATTCCAAAATTCCTAAAGCGATTTTTCAAACAAAATAAATAATAAAATTATCGTTGTGAAATGAAACGCCACCGCCATCATCAAAGGGACACCACCGTACACGCTACATTCCTAAATCGAGTCGTAGTTATTAGCGGCAAAGTTCAAAGTGGTTTACCCTTTAGTAATATTTTTGTAGTAGTATGTGTTTACGTTATTGGTGTTATGCATAACTGCGTCACACGAAATACAGGTATGGTTAAACATCGTGAAATGTTAAAAAAAATCCTACGTTTAAACTTTTGAAGTATCTTGATTAATTTGTTTAGGTATGGGTTTATAATATTTTGCCCTATATGCTGTTCCCGTAAAAGGCGCGCTGACGTTTCCACCCTGTGTGATTTCTTATTTATTTTCTTATTATATTTAGATAAGATATTGCCTTTCTCGTAAAGTAAGATAAGAATTTCTTATCTATCTATTTATAAATAGAAAATTATTTCTTATTATCACGGTAGATAAAAGTTAAGACTATCAAAAGATATCGTGAAAAGTATTAAATGAATATCTAAAAATATATATGAATATTTATGTACTTTATAGTATACTCAATGAATTATTTAAATTTCAAAATAATGAACCTACCTACATATTATTATTGAAAGAAAAAAAAAGGAAAAATCTCAATTGCGACTGGTTGCATTGTACTCTTTTTGCATCTCATATTCCTGCTAGTAAAGATAAAGAAATAAGATTGAAAAGATTGTCGGCAAGGTAGTATCGTGGGCTTATTGAGATATGTGTAGCACAACTATTTGTATTATATAAATTTCAACCTATTATAAGCAAAGTCACAATAGAATAAAATTTTATCTAAGTTGCATATAAAAATAAGTTTATCTTTAAACCTAAAATGTTACGAACCATACTAAATATACAAAAATATATTTACGTGCAAATTCAGGCTCAAAAATGCTACAAGATTTAAAACGTTATATCAAGTGAAAAGCTCGAGATAGAGCAATTAAAACTGAATTGAAATATGAGTTTTCATTTTATGCACAGTGAAATATATAATCTATTTAATGTTATACTGCTTCATGATAGTACTTTCCCCATTCACCCCATCCCAAGAGTATAATGTAGAAATGGAGCCCCCTGTACTGTAATGACAACATTGTATGTCAAAACATACAAATGTTTATGTAGAATAGTATTAATAAGATAATTTTTTATTGAAACTAGTGTTTTGCGTGCAGTTTTGTCCGCTTTTTACGTCATTTTTCTCATGACATAAAATGAATTTAATATTCCTAGTCTTACTATTAATACGTCTTACTATGAATGTATTATACATATATATTATATATTATATTTTAATATCTTATTATACCTAAAAACGCAACATTACCTAAACTTCTTTAGCTTAAATCACTCTGCGGCTATTAGTGAAAACCCAATTAAAATGTATATAAATGTAAGTACCTACTTTATGATATTTACGCTATACATTGAATTGCAAAGCGACTTTGTTTTATAGGAGAAAGAGATAGAGAGTTCGAATTTTAATTCAAAAAAATATATATTTTTTCACGTGTTCACATTTTTTTGTGAAACGGGACGTTCGCAACTAGACATGACACCAACTTTTTTATGCCGACCCTGCTAGAATGACAAAGTGTGAAGGGAAAAGGATAATATTTTGTCATACCGTCTATATATATGTGTTCAGGTGAAATTACGCTACCAATATTACGGGGCAACTCGCAATATCCGACGGAGCGTACAGCCGGTGCATGTTGATGTCCCTTTGACACCTTGTCGATGGGATAGAACTTTTATTATTTAAGCTAGCCGAGACACGTGACTTTGTTTGAGGTAGAATTATTATTATCATAAAAAAGTGCATTTAAAGACAAAATGGTTTATATTTTTCACGTAATACAAATATCTATGTAAAAAATCGGAATTGGTTTGGATATTAAAATGACTAAGATTTTTGTTTAACGGATGAACATATAGTTTAATATACCATGTTATTAATATGCTGTTATCAGTAACTATATTTTAATTGTGATTAATGTTTAAGAAGGTTGTCGTGGCCTACTCGAGAAAATGAATATTTTATATTTTCATTTCTTTGATCTGGTGTTGAGACAAAGCGCGGCGTTAAATGCTGGCAGCGTTTACTCCGCCAGTCCTCAAGAATTCTGCCTACTTGCATGCGAGATACGTAAAGCTGAAAAAACGTCTTACTGAATGTTTTTTCACAGCATTTATTTATGCTATCAATATATTCTAACCATTTTATTTTTTATACGTCCTCCATTTCTTTTTAGTTGGCCCGTTGCAAGACAGGAATGAGAGCCATTCGTTCTCCATTACTGCGGTTAGATCAGTTATGAGAAATATACTGGTGTCTTTAACTGGTTTTCGTTGACAATGTTTGCATACAAAATAAAAAAATTCTAATTTGTATATAAATAAAAATTAATTAGATTAGGTGATATTTTATAGCTCTAATGTATTTATTTGTCCAAAAGACCTGTGGAGGTTCAAGGCTAATATTATTTAATCAGAAATTTAATGCTATATATTATATATGCTAAAGGTTATATATATTTTGGAGATAATATCCAAGCCTCTTCTAAGTACAAAAGGTACCAGTGAAAATTTACTAACTTTATTCTACTTTTTGTTACTGTAGGTATTATAATATAAAGATAAACTTAAAAATATTTTTTATTTCTCATCTGGTGCACAAAGACAGGTGTACCGACACATACACGTATTATTGTACATTTTCGCAATATCCGGGGAGGCGTGCCCGTCGCGGCGCAACACTGCATATTGATGTACCCTTGATAACTTGTAAATGAGTGCAACTTTATATTATTCTTTATTTTTTTTATTATTTTATTTTATTCTTGAGGCCAGTCATAGCGCAGCGGCACGAAGTGTGACTGTAAAACCGACTGGTTGTGGGTTCGAACCCCACTCGAGGAGATGAAATATTTACTTAAATTTATATTTTCATTTCGTCGCTCTGGTGTCGAGGCAAAAGTCCGGCGTTGAGTTCTGCCACTCAACACGCAATGCCTCCAAAATTCGGCAGAAAGTGGGGAACGGAGTGTCTTAACTCTAGGTTCCCTCTGCCTACCCTGCTGTGTGCGGGATACAGCGTGAAGCTATTTTTTTTTTTTTTATTTTATTCTTTGTAAAGGGACACTATTGAAAACTTAATGTTACACAACACTCCTCTTAGAACACAACACTGTTCTTACGAAGATTTTAATTTAAATAACATCAAACAAATTTTGAAATGCTTAAGAATTTTAAGATTATTTATATAAATTTTGATTTAATTATTTTATAACTTGTAAATAATTGTAATTATTTCTCTTTGTAAAGAAACACTATTTAAAACTTAATTTTACACAACACTAGTCTTAAATAATGATATAAAGGTTTTATTTAAATCGCAACATCACAACTAAATTAGAAATGTTTAAGAATTTCAAAATTATTTGATAGATTTGCCAAATCGATTTAAGCATCAGTAGAACCTTATCTAAAACGGCATTAGATATGGGAACCTGTATTTTATGTAGCGCTTTTTTTTTTATATTTTAAAGTCAGTCGACAGTCCCGCACGACTGGAAAGAGATCAAGTAACGGACAGCACTGGCATGCAACTGCTAGTTTTGATAAAATGTATAAAAGTACGTATTTTTTTATAGATCATGCTGTATTATCATATTTACCGCATATATCAGAGTAGCCGGGGGGAATTTAGTGATAATACATCCTGTTCCTCACCTACCAATATATTTCAGAGACAGCGTGTTGAGTGGCGGAATTCAACACAGCGCAACAAATATTAAATAATTAATTCCACCGAGTAGGAATTGAGTCCACAACCATCGTGTTTACAGTCAGCTGCTGCGCCGCTGCGCCATGACGGCCTACACACAAAAAATATATGACGACAATAAATTTATTATTAAATTGAAAACAACATAAGTCTGAAGAAATTTCAGAGTGAATATATTTTTTTAATTAGTACAAGTATTGTATAGTGATGTTATCTTAAAGTAAGCTAGTTCTATTTTTAATTAATTAAAGATGTTATCGCTCACGCCGCGATGTCCCTCTTTGTGATTACTGAATTCAACGAACTTTTTGTTTAGTATTATTCCTATAACCATTTAATTTAAAGCTAAAACATATTTTTTTTAGTTTTACTATCTATCCCGGATATAATAGGGTAGAAGGAACCTAGTGTTAAGACACTTCGTTTCCCATTTAGTTGAGGTATTGCGTATTCAATGGAGGAACTTAACGCCGATCTTTACCACGTTACCAGAGCGAAGAAATGAAAATATTAATAAATAATATAACACCCCGAGTGGGAATTCAAACCACAACCGTCGCGCTTACAGTCATACGCGTGCAGCAGCAAGCAGCAATGCTCAACCACTGCACCACGACAGCCTCAACGATATTTTAATATCAATGGAATTATTACGTTTATATATTGCAATCATGTCATCAAATATATTTTTTCGCTTTACTTGTTGCTTGCTCTTGTTTTGTATATCGTATTGGATCAGTTGCTGCAATTTCGGAGCATATTAATAAGATATGGCCCTAGATAATCTCATACATTTAGTAGATTCTTAAAATGGATCCTAAAAAAGCTACTAATTACTTTTAATTGCTTAAAATATTGGAAATAATTTAATTCATTATATTAATATTCTATCTAATAAATATTAATTAACTTTAAAATTAAAAATGTGCGCTAATTTAAGAAGGCGATTGAAATTTATGTGAGCATACACCGTTTGTATTATGACAGCAAGTCACGTAAATGTTGGACGTGCACTCTATGCTGTTTGATTGTACCGACGGTCAATGAGCTTTATCCGGAAAATAGCATCTAAACGGTGGATAATGTATAAAGATAAGATTAGATAGATAGGAGGCCAGTCGTGGCGCATGGGCACAAAGTGTGACTGTAAACTCGAATGGTTTTGGGTTCGATCCCCACTAGAGGAAATGAAATATTTATTTACATTTATATTTTCATTTCTTCGCTCTGGTGTCGACGCAAGGCGCGGCGTCGAGTTCCGCCACTCAACACGCAATGTCTCTAGAACTCGGTGGAAAGTGGGGAACAGAGTGTCTTAACACTAGATTCCCTCTGCCTACACTGCTGTGTGCGGGATACAGCCTAAAGCTGAATAGATAGATAGTATACTATATGTGTTAAAAATAAATATTCCTTTCAAAGTCACCGGTTGCGTAGTGAATGATGCAATGTATTGCGTTTTTTGTAAGTTTTATTTTGCATTTTAATAAATACCTAATATCTATAGCGTTATTGTGTTTACATTTTTTTTATCGTGACGTCACTTTTTCGTATATGCTTAGAAAACTTAGTGACAGTTCTCTTCTATGTCTATTAAAACTATAACGTACTAGACAACACAATAACAGGCTTTTATTAGGTTTATTTAACTAATAAGTTCTAGGTTATTTATTTAAATTTAAGGTTTTTTTTATATGTTGTGAAACGATTTTCTTAAAAAAATACCTTTTACACTTTTAAACGCAAACATGCCAACACATTTGCACCTGTCTTTGGATTTGGCAGGTGCAAATGTGAAATCATGCAAAATTTATGAAGTGCTTGTTATTATGTTCTTGTTTTGAATAAAAAAGTCACTTATAAATAAATATTTTATGTTAAGAAGTAGAGCTAATTTAAAAACAACATTATAATAAGTAACTTAAGCAACACTTTTTGTTAGGTTTACGGTGTATCCCGCATGCAACAGGGTAGGCAGTGGTAACCTAATGATAAAACACTCCGTTTCTTGCTACTCACAAATGAGAATATTAAATATTTCATTTCCTCGAATGGGAATTGAACCCACAACCTGTCTTGTTTACTGTTATACTTTGTTCCCTGCGCCACTACTGGCGTCAAGATAAAGCTTGAAATTTACTCTTGGAGTCATAAATTGAAGTGTAATATAAGAACTTATATTAACTATGATGCCTTCATATATAATATTAATTAAATGATATATGTATAATAAAAAAAAAATCCCATATCCAGATATGGTGTTCCACTCCCATGTGACATTCCCATTGATGAACAAATCTTTGTGTATAGCCCCATTATTCCCTTATTATTTACGATGGTGACGCACATTACGAAACTATGGGACAGCCGGTACCCTACACTCGCCGCCCCCATCTGTTTCCTATGCGCTACAGTGCCATTACGTCTTAGAAAACACTATAATAGCATGGACTTTTAATATTATACCCAAATTAGTAATATTATCCTATTCCATTTGCTTAATAATATAAAAGTTAAGGAATGTATGATGACAATATTGTTAAAAATATGGTAAAGTAATATATAGTAGAGTACAATTTAGGTTAATGTTTATTAATTTTGAGTAAGAAAAAAAAATAATGTTATTATAGAAAAATGCAATTAAAAAAAAAGAAAAAGTTTACATTTCAATTTGATCAGATATTCTAAACGCAAATAGAAAATTAAATCACCATATTAAAATACACGCAAAATCAAAATATATGTAATCTAGTTCCACATATTACCATAAAGCAAAGTAAGGCGTACATTATACGACAAATTTAAAAAGATACTTAAATATTGAGCACCCATCCATATTCATCTAGCGTCTAGACTAAAAGCCAACGCCTCACGGAAGAAGCCGAACTTGTCCGACACCGGCACGTTGTTTTTTTCTGTCTCGTTCACTCCAACAAAAACATGGAAGCTCAAAACTAAAAGCTCCAGAGCCGCCATAAACATAGTGTTGTAACGCGTCCGTGTTACCAGTTTGTTATTTGTTGTTAAATAATAACATTGTATGCGATATATTTATATTATATTATTAATAGTGATGTTTCCGTTATAAATACGTGTTAACCGTGTGCCTATGCTTAAACTGGATTTGTACGCTGACATAATGTGAGTTGCGTTTAGCTTTATTTTTATTTAGTTTATTTTAGTTATAAAATAAAAGTTAAATAAAATAATAATAAAAGTATAAGGAAATAAAACAATAAAAATTTATTAAAATAAATTTGTCATATTCAAACTAAATTAACTTAAACTATGACTATTAGTCAGTGTTTGCTCCAATTTAGTGAATCTTCTCAAAGAAAAATTCTACGTAATTAATTTAACTAGCGACCCATTTCAAGGTAACGTTTTAATTAAAAGGTTTGAAAAGCTCATCACAGTATTGTTACTGGGTCGCTACTTCCTTTTGAATTTTATTTTTGCCTTCCTTTTATTGCTAGAAGGAAAAGATGGAAAATAGTTATGCCAAATTTGAAAATTTTTAACATTTATTAAAGTTACATTACCTATATAAATCTAAGAGGCCATCATTTATGTAGTATTTTTTTTTAAGTAATAAAAAAAAACAGTACTTGAAATAAATATCTTTAAAGACCTTTACCTTCAGAAACGTTAAAAATAGTAATATTAATATATTGTGCAATTGTTGCAAATGTTGTTTTATAAGTTTTAATAATATATTTACAAGCTATATATATATGTTCTAATATATGTATATATATATATATATATGATATATTAACATTTTTTTGATATCGTAGATTATGAGATTATGATAAGAGCATTATATATAAGTATACATCTGGTCAATTATTTGTTATGTACAATATAGAAGAAAGTGAAAATAATTTTGAATGTACTATAAACGATAATACTATGTCAAGTTAACTGTAGGTTCAATGTTCAATGTTCTAATTTTCTGTAAAGAAACAAAAAGAGAAACAAGTTCTATTATATGACCTTTAGAAATTCTTTATTTACTGCTTAGAACTCTAACATTTTTTTTTTGTTTTTAACGCGTTCTTTGCGTTTAATGATAAAAATAAATAAATAATGTTTACTTAGCAATAAAATTCACACATTCACCCGAAGTAACAGATGCGAAATTAAATCGTAACCGTAGTCTGTATAGTCAATGATTTTTATTTTGTTTATTTTCTTTAGGTACGTCTCTGTCGGTTTTTCTGTTAGGTACGTAAAAAAAATTAAAAATATGTACGTGAGTAAAAGTTTTGTAATATTATTAAGATAATAGATAATAGAATCCTGGAGGTATTGTCTGTTCACTGCCACGATTCGCCCCAAATCACACACTTCTTTGTAATATTATTAAAAATATTGCTCTATTATATTGTTAGTAGTGGTTAGAGTTAAGTTTTATTAAGTTATTCTATATTCTATACACGAAGCCAGTCGTGGCGTAGCGACAATGCCTCCAGAATTCGGCAGAAAGTGGAGAACGGAGTGTCTTAAAACTAGGTTCCCTCTGCCTACCCTGCTGTGCGGGATACAGTGTGAAAGACATTCTTGGTCATTTTTGCCTATTAATAATACCAATTTAGTGTATAATTTTTACCAATTTAGTGTATAATCTATTATAAATACTTCATAATAAATGAAACTTTAAAAAATACATTTTTCACTATTTTCGGGCAGAGGTAACAGTATTAGTACAGAACGAGGGCACGTACGCGGCTATGGGTATGTTACTGGGAAACAAATTGTTTATACGATCGACATTTGTGACGTGACCACCGTTGTTTATGCTGTCGGTGCTCTTTATGCATTCTCGAAATAGCTGGGGACAGTTTCTGCGCTTGCTATGGCAAATTGGATCACACAATGCATTGTGTTTAAAGTTTTGTGTGTGTTTTTTTATAATAGTTTTTATTAAAATTATATATTTTAATATGTTTTGCTATTTTAAAAGCATAGTCTCAGCGGTGAAAGCAATCGCTTTCGCTTATGGTATGGAAACGTTTTTGTGAATATAAAAAATATGTATACTCCGCCGAATCCTGGAGTCAATATGTGTTGGGAGGCTGAATTTAACACCGCGCTTTATTTAGAAACTTTATTATATATCTCATATTCTCGAGTGGGACTCGAACCCACAACCGCGACAAGTTGTTTACATTTATACGCTTGTGCTCCTGCGCCGCAAGCCTAAATATTAATTATAAGTTATATTTAATTTGATTAATACAATCATAAGTATTTATTATGTAAAAATATCATGTTTAGAAATGAAATTATTAATACAGAAATGTAATAAAAAAACAATAACGGAAATGATTTTTAATGATAATATGAAAATTAATAACAAGAAACGCAACGCACAACTAAACGGTTGGAATAAATCTATACAAGATATACTTACTCGAATATACATTATGTACAAAGTTCCGGTACGTAAGAACTTAACAATGTGCATACGTAACAGCTATGCAGAGCAACCTGTGATTACGTATTGCGAAACGAGTGTGTTAAACTACTTTAACACAGTGAAGTCGGTTGCGCATCTTCAGCGAGAACAGAACACCATCAGTTCAGTGTATCGCGAACGCTGAAAAGAACGGCCAGGCCTCGCTATTTGCAGAACAATACAGGCTGGATGTGCGCATGCCAGTGGGAAAGCGCGGGAGGCGAGTGGCACGCCAGTCTACGCCAGTCTCGGCCTGCGAGCGCGACTGGCCGCGCGTAGCCAGCCCGCCACGCCTGCGCCCTGGCGCACGACGTACGCCGCGCTGGCCGCGGCGTCACGTTCTCGGAATCGACCGTAGATAACGCGGCCACTGTGACTGAAATTCAGTGTCAAAAGGTTGGTGACCCAGTGCCGAAAACGACCCATGTACCCCCGGATAGAGTCCCATTTCCCTCGTTATCTACGTGCAAATGTCAAACGTATCTTTTTGTAAAATCTTATCACGCCTGCTTAATGGATGCGACCAATATTATACATGTTCATTAGTTTTATCTGGTAATATTCAATACCAATTAAATTTTAAAATTTTTTTAATCATTTTGCAAAGAAAGAGAGAATTTAGTATTATTTATTGAGTGGATATTAACATTTTTATATACATTTACGATATGTATAAGAGAAGCAGTGAATGAGTGTGTACTAGAGAGACTCTAGGTTATTTGCCTTGCGTAGCCCAGATTTGTACATGACCTAATTTTAGGGAAGCTCTTGAAAAGCGTACCTACCTATATTATGTACCTACGTTTCAAACTTTTCACTATAATCGCCTTTTGCAAATCAGTTATTTTTAAAATATGATGTATAAATGGCTGCCAACGCAGATAAATAAAATTGACCCAAATTCGTTTGAAATCTGAAATTAAATTGCGTTCACATAAAATGGGAAAATGGATTATGCCAAGGGATATGTCATGTCCCAGAATTATAATAGCTGTGTTTAAATGCGTATTACGAATAGATGAGATCACCGTTTGTATTGAACGTGTGTAGCTGTCGCCGATCCGAAGAAAAAAGTTATAGATCAGCATATCCTCAAGGCAATGTCTATTTCTTTGTGTTTTTCAAAAGAAAAATCATCAAAATGAGTGGTTCACAGTAAAAGAAAAGTATGCTACTGTAAATATACATGAGATGGTTATTTTAAATGAAGGCCGTTGAAATTTTCATCGTTAAAAGCATTTAAAATCATCCATTTCATCATTTTGTATGAGGCATGGAAGACAAAGGACAGTTTAGCAGACTGTATTTGAATGCCCATGGTAGCTTAACGTTCAAATTTAGCTTTTCTTTTTCTAGGCTCCCTTTAGTTACAAAGAGAATTTTAACTTTTAAAACGTAAAACATCTACGCGACAAGTTGCAATTTTCTCTCGTAAAACAAACATTTAACGACTTAAAAAATATTTTACTTATTGTAGAACATACTCATAGCTTTGTGTGGGTTTATTATAAAATTACATATAAAAAAATAGACATAAATAACTACAGTTCTACTTAAAATATTTATTTAAGTATAAACTATTATTTTATTAAGTTTTTTTAAAAAGATTATTGAGATTTTTTTAAAAACGTTATAATTATATAAAATCAACTTTTCTAAGACCACTCATGGCGCCGCGGCACAAAGTGTGACTGTAAAACCGACGGTTGTGGGTTCACTCCCCACTCGAGGAGATGAGATATTTACTTAAATTTATATTTCCATTTCTTCGCTCTGGTGTCGAGGGAAAAGCGCGGTGTTGAGTTCTACCACTCAACACGCAATGCCCCCAGAATTTGGCAGAAAGTGGCAGAAACGGAGTGTCTCATGACACTAGATTCGCTCTGCCTACCCTGCTGTGTGCGGGATACAACGTGAAACTGATTAAAAAATCTACTTTTAGAATAGATGTTCTATTCTATGTAACATACAGATAAAATATTTTTTATGATTACATATTCATATTTTATAATAAAGACAGATTGGAACCTATAACTCCAGCGTCCAGTCAGACTTACCTACTGCATCAGAAAAATAAATTAATAAAGTTTAATAATCTTTGGCCCAGAGTTCTCCGATCGATGTTCAAGTTAGCCGTAACCAGGATTAGCAAGCGGAAAATTAACGGCAATAAACATATTACGTCGCCCCAGTAAGCAAAGCTTGGCTTGTGTAGAGAAAATTGCTGATATAAGTGGCCAATAACTTTCACTTAGAGAGTAAAATTCTTTTAGATTTTCCGAAGCATTAGAGATGTGTCAAGTAGGTATCCAGAAATGTTAATTTGTAATATTATTTAGTGTTTTCGATGACAAAAAATTTAAATGTAATAATAGTTCATAGGATTTATAAATTAAATGGAAACGTAGGTGACGTTTACTTTTAAATTTTTGTTCATTCAGTCTAGAGAGACTTTATTTCACATCAAAGTGTTTCTAAATGCTTACATATTTTGTCTAACTAAACCTTAGAAACGCCTCCATTTTGTTTTTTTTTAAACTTATAAGAACAGGAAGCAAGAACTTTTATTTTGTTTATTGTCACCGAATTTATATATATAAATTCGGTGTCAATAATATATATTTAGTAATTTATTGGATAGACTTCAGCTTCACGCTTACTTCCGTATATAGTAGGGTAAACCTAGTGTCAAGACACTCCGCCCTCTCCTTTCGGACTGACTCTAAAACATGACGTGTTGATCGTCGAATCTCAATGTCTCACTGTGTACGCGCATTTAAACGAACGGGATATTGAAAATAATAAAATCCCCTCTAATTGGAATCGAATACACAATCCTCTCGTGTCACGTTGCCGCACTGCGCCCCGATGTACTCTATATTAAATAATGTACATATATATGATAGAGCGTTAAAAATGTCTATATATGTAGGATATTTCTTATAGAACCGAAAGAAACGAATTGACCTTGTAGACTCAAGTAGATTTCTTTGAAATAAAGTCCCTTTAGTATTCATATTATTATTATTTGTGATCTTTCGAGTTTTTTATACTTATTTATTTATTTGCCATTCCATTCCAAGATTTGATCGGAATGTTGTTTAAAATGAAAAGAGAAAATCTTCTGAATCAAGTGTATTTAATGTTCACCTCTTCTAAAATTCACTTATACCACAGTTAAAGTAAGTTATACTACCTACTATTAAGTAACAAGTATTAATAAGTTACAAAACAAAAAAATATATAGACCAGCAACGTGGAAACTTATTACAGAAAATGTAATTCAATAAAAAAAAAACTATTAAGAAAGAGAAGGAAATAAAGAGCATTTTTTTATTTTTTTTATGAATTTTATATATTCCAAATTATTATTTTTTAAGGCCAGTCGTGGCGCAGTGGTACAAAGTGTGACTGTAAAACCGACTGGTTGTGGGTTCGATCCCCACTCGAGGAGATAAAATATTTACTTAAATTTATATTTTCATTTCTTCGCTCTGGTGTCGAGGCAAAGCGCGGCGTTGAGTTCTGCCACTCAACACGCAATGCCTCCAAAATTCGGCAGAAAGTGGGGAACGAAGTGTCTTAACACTAGGTTCCCTCTGCCTACCCTGCTGTTTGCGGGATATAGCGTGAAGCTAATTTAATTTATTTTTTAAATTATTTTTCAAATATTTCGTGTAAACCATAATTATTTCCATACCATAATTCCTTCATACGTCATGTTTTAAAGCAACAACATACAACTAATTAACAAAACCAAACTCTATGTAAATATTTCTAAAGAAGGTAGAGTATAAAATAGTCGAGCGTGTCAAAAACTTCAATATTAATGTAATGAGGGTAGAATTTAAATATTACGACCTCGACCATGATGGCGAAGCAAAAGGAAAATAATGAAGGAGTTCCGACTGTAAGCAACAGGCAGATTTAAACCAGGCTTCAAAGTTAACGAATATACGAGTAGTAACTGTGTTTATGTTACAGGGAGTTTACATCGAAACATGCAGTTCCGGTATGTTAAACAATTTTAATTGAATTTAAAGTACAAACAGTTTAAATTTAAACAATGGACGCGTCAGAAATTTTTTTTTTAATGAAAAATTTTGTGTTAAAATATTTATTTTTACTACTAAATACTGACGTGTGATACGTCGCTCCCCAACGATTCTTGGAAGGGTAAATTCGTGTTTAATGGTAATTTAGCACATTATTTTATTATATGATTTTAATCTTTTAGTACTGTATAGATTGCTTAGCTTAAATAATTAAAATACCAGGAAAACAGGAAAAAACAGTTACAGAGTTCAAAATATTAACATTTAATATTGGTGTATATTTGAAAAGAAATGTTTATGTTTCTATCCTGAAATACTCATCAAAGAAAATAGCCGAATTCTTGGCATTCTTTAATATATATACTTTTCCGTACGTTTTTAAACAAATTAGAAATTTTTGTACCGCTTCCAGTAGTTTTTAGAGGTTGCCTTTGCCTAAAAAGGGTCTCATATTAAAAAAGGTTAAAGTGGCGTGAAAATCGGGTGGAACGCGGACGGTAACGTGCTAACTTAAACTCATATACATAAAAGTATATAAGTACATACTATGTATTGTATTTATACGTGGCTTAATGGTTGCGGGTAATTGTTATTTTGGAATGTTATCTTAAAGTAAAATTTATTAAAAATATCACTGAACTAAAATTGATATAATTAGTTCTTAACGGAATACTAATTCAAAAATAATAATTGATTTATAGTTATAAAATACTTAATAAAAAGAACAATATTGACAATTGTTAGCACTATAAGAAAAAAATCTAATTTTATATATATTTTTCCATAGAATACGAACCTATTACTATTAGACATTGGTGTTATAAATTTAAATTTATTTGGCACTATAACTTTAATATATATGTTTCAACCCTATATGTTTATTACTAACACGCCTGGTGATAGAGTATTCAATAAGTTTAATTGCTCATTATTATGCAAATTCCGCTTACAATCCATTTGTGTTTCGAAATTAATCTCCGATAGTGCTGTTTCGTTCTTTACGAGTTAATATATATTTATATATATTTATAGAGTTAATATATATTTATATTTTAAATTGAATAGCAGAATCTATTTCACATTTAATGGTTTACGAATTGAAAAGAAACATTGTTATCTTACAATTTATACTAAGGGTGAAGCTCAGACAGAGCTCTTCAGAAGAAATTATAGAAGAAATGAGACTCCACGATCAAAACTTGTTTAGTTTAACTTTAAAAATAATATAGAATTTAGGCAAGTCATGGTGCAGGGGCACAAAGTGTGACAGTAAATGAGACTGATTGTGGGTTCGATCCCCACTCGAGAAAATGAAATCATTATTAAAATTTTATATTTAAATTTATTCGATTGGGTCGAGGCAAAGCGCGGCGATGAGTTTCGCCACTCAACACGCAAAATATTCAGAATTTGGAGAAAAGTGGGAAACGGAGTGTCTTAAACACTAGATTAGAGGGAATCCATCTTACCCAGCTGTGTGCGGGATATAGTGTGAACCTGATTTATTTATTTATTTCAAAATAATTGTAATCATTAACTATAAAATATACTTTGCCAACTTTAATTATCCTGAAACAGAATGTAGGAACATCCATTGATTATAAATTACCGCTTCGATGCATTCTATAAATCGCATAACAAGTATCAGTTACGTCAGAACTTGGTTTAATGAACTTCGCTACTCTGGTCACTGACGCGGTACCTGTTGATAGTCACTCATCGCTGGTGCCGAACCGTGGGCGTCCAATGTTTACAATATCGCTTAATCGCCATTACTCTAGCTAGCTGACCTAATTTCGCGTTTTTTTATGTTTTATTGGTACTTAAACTCGTTTTCTATCATAAAAGACGAAAATATATCAACGTATCTATCAAACGCCTGCATTACAACCACCTGTGGTTGTGTAATATTGTATTGTTTTTGCAGTGTAAAATTCTTAACAATTTTTTTATTTTTATGAGTATAAATATACCTGGATTCTATATATTTTTTTAATTTCCTATAATATTTAGCCTTTTAAAACATAGTTTATATATTACATAAAGAGCTCTAGCATTTGACTATCAGGTAGAGCCAATAGTAAGTACGTTTAACAATAAAAGTTGGAATTAGGTTAGTTAAGAGCTTAGTATTAATTAAGAGAAATGTAACAGGGGCAACTAAAGCTAACATTTGGTTACGTCGCTGGTTTAAATGAAAATTATGCGTTTTTTTTAGATATCTTTTGAAAAATATTCTAAATATTGAATTCGTAATCAATGAAACACATATAAGTATAACTTGTATTAGGTACTTAGGTTAGTATCTGTTGGCACCTGTTGATTTCCGTTTAAAATGAGGTTTTAACAAAGCAATTTCCGTCAAGCCTGCTGGGAAGCTTGACACGTGTAAGAAAGTCAAGATTCCCTTTTCAAGGGCTATTGCTTAGTCTTTAATAAGCAAAAACTTTATTATAAAGCTTTTAATATAAAATACAAGGTAATTTTTTTAATAGCCTCACGCTGTATCCCGCATAAAGCATGTTAACCAGATGGATCTAGTATTAAGACACTCCGTTCTCCACTTTCCACCGATTTTTTTAGGCATTGCTAGTTGAGTGGTGGAACTAGGTCGTTTTGGAAGTATGAAGCAAATTAAAGGGCAGCCTCAAAGAACAAAAATGTTTGAAAGTAGTTTACTGTATGAATTAACCTAGAAGACGTGACAGTGAAGAACAAAAACAACTGCGATGTAGGCACTTCATCTTTTTACTTTAGATATTTCCACTTAAGGCTTGGTAATATAGGTCATATTGTGCTTTATTATGAATTGAAGCGGAGGACGCGTGTGGAGCTTATTAAGTGACTCAAGGGAACTATGAAACTTATTGCCGGTTCATATATTTTATTTAATATGTGATATTTAATTTTTTTATATTTATATTATAACAAAATAAAATTGAGGATAGTGGTGGTGCAAGGGTATAAGCGGGAGACTGTAAATGCGACAGCGTGTGTCTGGGTTCGGTTGCCACTCGAGAAAATAAATATTTAATTAAGATCGGAATCAGGAGATTGATTTTAATTTTCTCGCCCATGTATCAAGACAAACCACGTCGTTGAGTTCCGCAACACAACAATGTTCCGAAAATTGAAGAAAAAGTGGGGAACGGAGTTGTTGTTGTTGTGTCTTAACACTATTTTCTCTCCACCTACTCTTACATATGTTAAATGCAGATTTAATATAAAAAAATACTTAAAAGTATACAAAAAATTGTTGTTGTTGTTTCTTTAGCATCGAAATATCCTGTTAACTATAGTCCGCAAATCATCGATGTGACGGTCTCTTACGACTACTCCAAAATACAGATATCAATCATCTCTTACAAAACATACGCTATAATCTCAATGGAGTCTTTCACTATCGGTACCCACATTGTATTAAGTTTCACTCGCCTTGACTCTTATTCTATAGATCAAAAACTGTCAGCGTAAATAATAAGTTTCTGTTAGTGTACAGTCCAGTGATCTAATGGCCTCGTTTTACTATATCGATTGTACTACCCCAAGCAAAACGGTATCACTGTTCGCAGAAACCGTTTGTTATGCGTTTAATTAAAAAAACTCACAGTAACCGTTTTATTATGCGTTTAAATAAAAAAAAAACGCTCGTTGCTTTTAGATATTTTGAAATGCTAAATTATTTTTTTTTGCGTCACGCTGCGTCGCATTATCTCTCACTCAGCGAGGTAGACAGAGGGAATATTATACTGTCAGGACACTCCGTTCCCCATCTTCCGCTGAATTCTGGAGGTATTGTGTTGAGTGGAGGAACTCAACGCTGACATGTCTCGACACCAGAGTGTAGAAACTAAAATATAAAATATTTAATTTCCTCGAGTGCAAATCGAACTCACGCGTCTACCAGTCACAATTTGTGCCCATGTACTACGATTGGGCTCAAAAAAATGTTAACGCTTTGAAACTTCAATAGTTTTTTTATATTTGTTAATGAGTTAATATTTAGTATCAATACTTAAACAGAATTTCTAAAATTGTATGTTTTTTTACCGCTTAAGAAAATTACAATTTTAGGTAATATTTAAATTTAATTTACCCAATCTTCGATGTAATTAACTCAAATTGACATTGACTTGTTAAAGACCTTGAAAAGTTAACCTTACAGCAGCTTAATATAAATTTTCTTATTGTAATAAGAGTGAGAATTGAATTTTTATGTCATAAAAATAAAATGCATTCCAGTCACAAGCGTGTAACTGTAAACGCGACAGGTTATGGGTTCGATTTCCTCTCCAGGAAATGAAATATAAATAATATTGTCATTTCTTCGCTCTGGTGTCGAGGCAAATGGCGGCATTGAGTTCCGCCAGTTAACACGCAATGCCTCTAAAATTCGGTGGAAGATGGGTAACGGAGCGTCTTAACTCTAGGTTTGCTCTGCCTACCCTGCTGTGTGATAAATACAATGTGAAGATAAAAAAAAGGGCATTAAGAATATCCAAAGTCATTTACACCATATTCCGAATAAAAAAAACATAAATATTACGATTTTCCAATGATTTTCAAAGCCTGAAGTTGATTTTAGATATAGTTGCCAGGAAATTAATTGGTCTCGTCTTGATACGCCATATGTAGTGAAGAACCCACACGAAGCGGATAAGACTGTCCTAGTATTTCCTATATAACGCTGTCGTTTCACTCAGTAAAAACATGGTGGCCGCTTTTCCGTTCAAAACATTTATATCGCCGATGAAGCTGGAATTAGAAATGTGTTGTTTTTTAATCAACCTCAATCTTCGTAAGCTTTTGTTAGAAAATCATTACTTTTTATAATATTGCATGTAGTGTGGGGTGTAGGACATATTTTCTTTGTTTTCTATCTTCAATCTTTTACTTCACCTCGCTAAAATTTAGTTGGTTTATAACATTTTCTAATTTAGATATGCCCTATATTTGCGTACGCGTTGTAAATGACGTGCTAGTGTTTAAATAAGTGACTATATGATCACATATACGTTAGTTAAGTCTTAATTCTAATTAAAGTTCGAACATCACTGATTGGTCTCTAAGGATGGCTAATAATGTAACTGATATTCTTGTACCATATATTTTGTCACTCAACGGGTGTTTGTTTCGTTTGTTAATGCGGGACCGGACACTATTTACATACAAGTGCCGTTTTAATGATGATATTAGCATATTCAAAAGAAACTTTTATTTACTTTATAATGCTATACTTTTTTGAGATTTTTACCAAAAAGTTACAAATAATATAAATTATCTTCTATACATATAAATTAATTACTTTTCCCTACGGCTACGCCTAATGGTGAAATAGAAATAATTAAGAACTACGTAGTGTATATGACAGATGACACGTTCTAAGTGCCCGGGGTAAGTCTCGAGGTAAACGGGAGGTACATCGAAATGGTTATGTGACGTAAAGCGAAGCAGGCTATATGGATAAATGGGCTATAATATATTTTTAATTTGAACCACTAGTTTCTGAGATTAGCGCTTTCGATCAAGCAAATCCTTCAGCTTTCTAACAGTAGATATATAGAAGTAAGCAATTTATAAACGATGAATTTATACAAAAACCAAAGAAAAATGGAAATAAAAAATATATGAATCGAGTTGAATAAATGGTAAATTTTAAAGTACCTTAAATGTCATAAATTTTGCGTTATGTTTTTCGTCCTAAGTGTGCCTATAAATATGCACGGCATCTAAACATATATTCATGTATAAAAGTATTAAAATATTCCAAAACTTCTCTGAGGAACAGCTACTTTGTAACTGTTTATAATTTATGAGTTAAAAAATATTTAAAGACGTACGCAGCGTAGATTTATTAAAACGACAATTGAAGCAACAAAATTTATACTAATAACAACTAGATTAGGATTATAGGTAGGTATAAGTAAATTACGACTAAAATTTAATTTGGAATAATCGTATTAAACTGATTGTAAGTATATCGAAAATATCAAGGTTGTATTTTCAAGACATCGTCGCGTCGACGCTTTAAGAGCGAGGTCGTTTAACAATGTCACGAAGTAGGTGAGTATTGTGCACTGGTGTCTGGTGCACAAGAGTTTTACCTTGGAAATGACACTCTAGGGACCGTATTGTAGTACAACAGTAGATAAGATGGTATGCGTCAGGATTTGCCATTTTGTTGATATAAATAAATATCAAATGAAATGTTAAATATTTTCATTTCCTCGTCCAACACGCTAAACCTCAAAAATTCAGTAGAAAGTGCGAAACGGATGTGCTTTAATGGGGAACGGAGTGTCTTAATGATAGGTTCCCAGGTTCGTTCTGTCTACCCTGCTATGCATTCGGGATACAGCGTAAAGCCAAAAAAAATATGAAATTTGAAATATGAAAATTATTAATACAAATTATCTTCGCGTTTCTTCTGTTTCCTATTTAGCAGGATAGGGACATACAGGGAGCTTAGTCACTCTTAAGATACTCTATTTTCTATTTTCCCATTTCTCTTAACGCGAGGCATGCGTGATGCATGACGACTTTCTTGGAAACCACGGTCTTCGAAATTGCAATTGAAAGTATGAAATAAGGTGAAGCCTCTATGTAAAATTGGAAGCTTCTTAAATAACTGTCTATATATAATACTCGTATTACATGAGTTTATCTATGCGGAAAGTAAGAATTAAACAGATTTATATTCTATTTAATAAAATTAATGTCTACCCACAATGAACCCACACCTCTCGCAACTAATTAACTTTTGATTTAAATTTGATTTTTACGCTACTAATTAACCCGTAAATAAAAACATTAACAAAAAGTCTATACTTTACAATAAAAATCCTACGTGTATGTTGTTTCATCAGCAGAGTTTTTGCATGATTGAATTACAATACATACACACTTTCCCATTCATACTGTTACTAGGATGTTGTAACAGTATACGTTATATGGATATACGTTAAATTAGGTACTATAAATAAAATTATAGGAAAATTAGTAAAGAATATTATAGGAAACTACTGCTGCATTTCCTTATAATTTTCTTATACCTACACTAATTTAATTTTAACCCATAATTTTAAAGAATTATAAATGTCATATTAATCCATATTTCATTGGATATACATACAATTTCCACTAGGTTTCCAACTCTACCTATCCTGCTACATACTTGCAAATTATTGCAACTTATTAAATTTGTTTCATATACTTATTTTTATTTTTCACCTTATCGATTTCGCGACTATCGTGCACCCATATATAACTATTTAAAAAAAAACTTAGTTCTATTATAAGATTAACGAAATTTTTTTATTATTAACTTATTCATGATTGTAAATAATAATAAAAATAAATATTTATTGACAGGTGCGCGTTCGCGAGTTCTACATCGCGATGCAGCGTTGCCCCTACATCCACGAGATGAAGGAGCGGCTGCTTGGCGCACCCATAGACGGCGTAGAGCGCGACCAGCGCGCACAACCTGAACCGCTGCCCGACCCTCAGGTCGGCACCATAGTCAAAGTAAGTTGAAATAAAATATGGTGAACAATATTTTACAAACCGAGAACCACCGAGGTTTGAAGCTTTAATTTTGTTCTGTCTCGAATTTAGGCGGAAACCGGTGAATGGAATATTTTTACTATTTTTATCTGCCTATTCTGCATGTAAATGGATCCATACACTCAAAAATTTTAGATGATTATTAGATCCTCTTTTAACAGCTGTTATAAAAGATGATTTAAATTTTTAAATAAAATCAAAAATTTCAAGACGCAAGTATGTTAGTGATGTAATTTTAAGTGCTCAATCATTCGTACGTAGTTCATTAACGTGTGTGATTTTGAAGAATAGTGGGATTTTTCTCGCAATGTTTCGTTTTAAACACAATGTAAACAAAAGGCTATGAGAATTTTGTGTTTTTAGAACACGACAAAGATTAAATGTAATTAGAGAATATTAGTCTCTGATATCTCTTTGAATTTGTAGGAATGTTCAATTAATAGAATAAAATAGCAATTATAATTTTGTTGTTTTTGTTCTTTAACGATATGCAAGTATGCAACATTATAAATATCAAATATAATTACAAATATCTAAAAACATAAAAGTTTATAAGTTTTATGTTTTATATCCATTACTTCTAATATCTATGTATACGCACGGAGAAATGGCAATCTACAAAAAGATATAGGTTAAGGGTTCTCTAATATAGTTATTCGTCTGAGGGCACTTGCCCTTGGGTTTCAAAGCGACCTCGATGAAGGTAATATGTGGAAAATGAATATTTAACATGTGACACATGAAGTGTTAAAACAAGAAACGTTCCAAAAATACTTATAGTAATTACTCGATTTACTCGAGGTACTCGATTTACCTGTATATTATTTAAATGTAGATATGTTTTTTTTTTCGGAATTATTTTGTTACTTATTGCTATTTTTAATATTGTATTGGTTGGCAGATCATATTTTCGAGGTGATCATAAATAAAATAAAATCGATAATAAATATTATCGAAAAGCTTGAAGAACTAAATGTTCGCGCTGGGAAATCTTTTCACACCATCCTGGTTCTAGTGGAAAGGACACTTATATTATGAAAAAACTGTATTGTCATTGAATCCAAATGGGACGGAAAAAAGTAGGACAAAATGGTTCCGCTAGACTTGACACTGATAAATTAATACATATGAAAATACCAGAAATATATGTATATGTACATAGATGAGGCTCATGGTAATAGAGTCATATTAAAAACGGAAAATCGGTCAAGTGAGAGTTAATCCCGACCATCGAGGATTTTCGCACATATCATGTTTGTAAGTCAAGTTCGTCATAACCAAATCTTATAAGATCTTGCTGTTGCTTTTTTTTTGAGGTACGGAACACTAAAGACACAAATTACTCTACCTACGTATAAGTCTATATTTCACCATTTTGTTTTTTATTTAATAATCAATAATTTAACTTGTACAGCTGAATTCCGACGGGTACGGGTCGCACACGTCGCCGGCGCGCGCTCCTCTCGTCACGGACGAGTGCGAGGCGCCGGCGGACGAGACCGACGCCCTGACTCCTACCGAGGCAGTGCTGCGGTACCGCGCGTGCTGCCAGCCGGAGACCAAACCTAAGAACGCCAAGTATGTAAAATTTCCTTCCTCGCTATAAATATATGAACATCAAAGATTATTTATCTATATATAATAGTATATTAATAATTTTAATTGTACTTTAAAAAGATTTTAATATTGCATAGCATTTTTATAAATATTTTGCGTTACATTTACATGAAATTGGACATCATTACAACTATTTATCGGTATTCAATGTATGAGCATCTAGAGCACCGGTCAGGCAAGTCATGAATTGACCTATTAACTCATAGGGGACAAATAAAACCGATACAAAAACTTCATCAGACAATTTAAAAATAAATAAAGGGGAGGAAGCTGTAATCAAAGCACTTCCATGTTGCATGGATGGACAATCGATTAAATGGTTCCTATATACTTGTATACGAGTACATCAAACGAACACGTGTAGTATGATGGCCTCTCCAAACTCTCCTTAATTATGAACGTAATACGGTTGCTGAATAATGGGCAGGGCGATACCTGCCTTTGAACGCATGGGCAGGGCGATCTCTTGATAATGGAAGATCTATCTTCTTAAAGACTACTCCATTTTTTTATTATAATACGTACACAGCCTATAGTAACCTTTACTTTGCGTTTCTTTAAATTTTCTTGTTTCTGCTGAATTTATATCGTTCAGCTTATTCTGTCAAATTTAATATTAAAAGCTTGGTTTATCTAATTTTACGACACATACCTACCCATCTCATGACCCACCTGCGATACGGACCCGATTGACCTGCTACATGGTGTTTTTATAGTCATTAGCCAATACAAATTTGAGATTAAATACAACAAACACAAATAAAGCTAAAACTGTGCACCAGTGATATCATAAATCACGGCCAACATTATTATCAATCAAACATCAACATATACCTTGTTATTTTTGAATTTGATAAAGCTCTAATAGAAACATTTATTGGCGGATCGCATACATATTTCATAATCACGTCATAATTTCTCATGTTTCATTAATGGCATGTCCTCGGCCATACCCTGGTTAGGAGTTAGGCATGAATTTATGTTTATCATTCCATCTTACAGTCAGTGATTTATGTTCTAAAGGAAACTTTTTATAAAGTCGGAAAAGTATAATGTATACGTGAATCCGTTTTTATCAATCGTTGTAGTTTTATAAACTTCACGCTGTATCCTGCAAAATTGATAATCTCTTAAACAGAATCAACGGATTCATTTGCGAAAATTGTTTCTGTTTGATAGTGATGTTTTTTTATAGTAAATACATGATTATTTCAACATTTAGTTATAACCATCATTTATGCTTAACACTATAGAATTTATAGAAAATTTTTAAATATTAGGTAGGTACTACGGTATTATTTAACCTAAAGCGGTAGAAATGTTTTATTCAGTTTCATTATAACTTTTAAGGCTTACGCCCATATAAAAGTAATGATGTATTGTATGCAGCCACAAGGTTAGTCCCATCGATATTATGTCATTGAAGGATTCGACGTAGCCCATTAGAATTACTATAGCATTGTCAATATAATTAGTATTATTATTAAGTTGCTTGTCAGTTTGTTTACGCTGTATTCGAACTTTTATTTTAACGCAATGGATGTTAAAATCTAGTGACTAAGTGTTTTTAATTCTTACATTAATTATATTCATATATAGTCCCTCTTGAAGATGTAGGTGTTTGTTACGAAATATGATTCCTTTTTTTATCAATATTTTTATAAGGAGATTTTGAGATACAAAATGTTAACATTTTTTTATTCATTAAACAAATAGCAAAACAACGCGATGAGCAAGTACACCAGCGCCATCTAGCGTTTAAAACAGTAATTAAAATATAAGACCTCTACAATTATAAGAACTAACAACAAATTATTTAGAAAGTGATTCAGAAAATAAATAAAAATAAACGTTTACACGAACACATTATCTGTTCAAAACCAGACCATCAAAACCCACCAAATCGGCTCTGCTTTTTCAGAGATTAGTTCAGACAAGCAAACTGACGAAAAAAATAATTTGTTTGTGTTTAGTATCGTATAAACCATTATAATTTAAAATACACGATTATTTTATAATTTCAGACAGATACTTCAATTCTATTTATACTTAAAAGCTTTTTTCTCATTGACTGAATTATTAAAAAGTACGGTACAGGGAGGCCAGTCGTGGTGCAAGCAAGAGGAAATAAAATATTTTTATAAATGATTATTTCCATTTCTTTACTCTGGTGTCAAGGTAAAGTGTGGCTCTGAGTTCAACCTCTCAACACGTCATACCTTCAGAATTCGGCGGAAAGTAGGAAACGGAGTGTCTTAACACTAGTTCTACTAGGTTCCCTTTGCCTACTCTGCTAAGTGCGCTATATTTTTTATTTATCTGTTGAAAAAGTCACTAATGCCAATGTCATTACATAACTCAACTAATAATGTCATAACAGTACCATTATTTGAATTATGAAGTGACCTGAAATTTGAATATTGTAAATTTTCTTACTGTTAAACTTAAACAATTTTATAAGATCGTTATAAAATATGACTAGTAATTATTGACTAAATGTTGTTGTTAAAACTATTTTGTGTGTAACAGCAAAAATGTAAAAGTTAAAGACTAGAAAGTGATGTTGTTTTTAAATAATTGTACCTAATTTAAAAACCAAAGTAGTTGTAGAAATATGCATACTACAGTAGAGACATATGAGTCGAAGCAGTTTTAATATGAATGTAAGTGTACAAATTCTAATTAGAATTCTTTCGTACCTCCCGTTATCGTTAGTTATAATATAATATATATGCATATAATTTATAACAAAATAACGACATATATTTAACTACCGCTACTTTGTCCAAATCCGATAATTATTATCATCAAACTACCCTTGAAAACGGTTGGGTGGTGTTGTGTTATTTCTCCATTTGTCGCACAGATACATAATGCAAATTTAGCACTTATGTGATTTTCGCATGCATAACATTGTCTAAACTGGACCAACTAAAAATGGGACTATTTAGGAAGTACCAGCTTACAAGTAAAATAAGAATCATCAAAATAAATTCGCCCAGTCCAAAGTTCTGATGTAACAAACTTAAAAATACAGTCAAATTCTTCTTTTATAGAAGTCGGTTAAATAGAAAATAAAATGAATTTTCCTTAAACTAGGATTTCATTAGATTTTTTAAAAAATGTTTACATAAAATAAGAAATATGACTAATATAGAATATCACATTACTCTTATTGTCAAATTAAAAAAAATCGCTGTATCCTGCACACAGCCGGGTAGGCAGAGGGAGTCTAATGTTAAGACACTCCTCAATTTCTGCCGAATTCAGGAGGCATTGTGTGATAAGTGGCAGAACTCAACGTCGCACTTTGCTTCAACACCAAATTTAAGTAAATATTTCATCTCCTCGAGTGGAGATCGAACCCACAACCAGACAGTTTTAAGTTACACTTCGTGCAAATGCGCCACAACTGGCCTGTTTGAATTTTTTTTATATTTTATAATCTGTTATTGGGATATTTGCAATTTGGATTAATTTATATGTATGTCACATTTATGGATTGGAGTAGAGTTCTTTTAGTGCCCATGCTGTATAGGAATATGCAAAACACTAGCATACAAGCCAATTGAAGTTTTGGAGGTTGTGGCAAAAATTTTATAGTGATATTTTATTATTATATTTTCCTATACCCTATTACACAGATTCATGAGATAAAAGGTAAACATGTTAAAAAAAGTTATTTTATAGCGGTGATGATTGATCGAGCTACTGTATTATGTAAAAAAACATCTATGGTTTCATGGAAATTATTATTTAAGGAAGCTAGCACTTGCACTATAAATAATATTATTAAACATCTGTAGAACTTATTCGTTAATAATAATTATGTTTTAAATTTGAGGATATAGATGAAATGACAATGTTCAATGTACAATGTATAAAATTTCAAGTGAAAACAAAAAAGAAACAGTAAAAAAAAAAATATTGTTTACATATTTTGAAGAGCCAGGAACATTGTAAATACCAAATTTAAAAACCTGGACCAAATTAAATTGAAAATAAACAGTTAAATAATCTTTTTAGAAATAATAATTTCCTTGCATACTATTTATCTTATGTCAAAATGAATAGAGTAATAATACTAATCACTTACTACATCGTATATATTTCTTTCACGATGAATCAAGGACCCTTGCAAGTTGCAGGGTTTATATGCCGGGAATAATTTCCGCAGCTACAACATAGATGGCGCTGTACTACTTTAGATCGCGCTATCGTTACGTTCTGCCCGATGGTACAAGTTCGGACGCAACCATGCATTTGCACAGAGAGAACCTAGATAAAATATCTAAATTATTTTTTTGGTGCAGTCTACTCGTTTGTAGAGACTGTATATCATATTAATTGAAATTAATTGAAATTAATTATAGAATAGCCTACTTAAGTTTTTAATAGTGGGAATGTACTTGTTTGCTATTATTAGTATTGGGCGTTACTGTTATATTTTTATAATGAATTATTTATAATATTATATTTTTTTAACTGTTATTTTAAACTGCTGTAATATATATTATATTATTTTCAACGTAAATATAATACAATGACTAAATGAACGAAGTTCAGACTAATATCAAACAAAAAATTATAATTTTCGTTATTAGCTATATTTTAATATAAGTAATATTTGGCCTTACGGCCATTGAGTTCAAGCTCATATTTGCGCGAGGTTATACGATGTGAAGTTCGCCATCATTATTTTTTTAAACCGAATAACTACTAAATATTTCCGATCACTACCGAACAGAGGCGCCACACGCCATTTGCACAGCAGATAATGAATATTATAAATAACAGTCAGTGTTGAAAATAAATAATGATTAGAACATTAGAAATTTATAATGAATTATATTATCTGCTGTTTGTTATAACGCCCAACTTTACCTATTATATATATCGTTGAGGCCAGTCATGGCGCAGAGGCGCAAAGTGAGACTGTAAAACCGACTGCTTGTGGGTTCGATCCCACTCGAGGTGATGAATTGTTTACTTACATTTATATTTCCATTTCTTCGCTCTGGGCAAAGCGTGGCGTTGAATTCTGCCATTCAACACGCAATGCCTCCAGAATTCGGCAGAAAGTGTGGAACGGAGTATCTAATCCTTAGTTTTCCTCTGCCTTACCCGCTGTGTGCGGGATACAGCGTGAAGCTGATTTATTTATTCATATCATCTCATAGCCATATTATTATGATGCGTTAGTTAGTGACTGATAAAACGAATTGCTATTATCAGGTACTGTGGATTTTAAAATAAATATATATGTTTTTTTTCGAACACCAGGTTATTGGTTTCAGCCCTCTTGGCTTTTACAGCGACACCGGGGTGGAGGAAAGAGAATACTCTGTCCCATAAGAAATGCAAACACTATGTACAATGTATGCCTATAGAGGTTAAAAATAAATAATAAATTATTTAACAGTTAAATTAAATATTAATATGATGAACTATGATGACATTAAGTGCATAACTGCATATTACATATCTTTAATTAATAAATCTTCATACAAAAAAAATAACAAATTTTAATAACGTCTACACTCGCAAGATTAACGAACACAAACGCACATTTAAATCTTGAAAAACATCAATATTTCCTAAATTTAAACTCAAAATATTCTCTATTCACAAACTACGAAAGAAAACAAACTATAAATATAACATAAATAATTTTAAAAATATAATTATTTTAGTAAGAAATATAATCAAGTTTTTAAAGTCTAATAAGATGTTCCACATCTTTAAATTATAACTATACAAATTGACATGATCTCGTTTTTCCTTATGGCTACAACAAAAAAAAGTTTCACAATTTCTATTTAGAACATATGTGACGATTTTAACATAATGAATGTCGAAGTAGGATGAGTATATGCAGCTAATTAAATTAATACCTTCTTGAAACCGCATATGTTTTGCAATACGAGCTAATGTCTACCTTTGTGTATGTAAATGGTTTTGTAGTAAAGCTTAGTATTACAAATATCGCGTTACAAATTCCTAATAAACGTATCTATATATATATATATATATATATATATCGTATATTTTATAATTATAAGCTATTATTTTATTGGAATATTTTTAGTTTTTACCAGATAAAGCAAATTAATAAATTTTTTTATGGATCCAAGAAATGCACACGATAGAAGAGAATGTGTGTATAAAAGTCCTCATTGTACGCTTGGCATGCAACAACAATATTTTAATACAATATTTTTCATAATTTAAGATTTAAATTAAATAGCGTTAATGTAATTAACAGAAAAAAGCTACAGTTTCATAAGCTGTTATAGCAAAAGCAAAATTGAAAAATATTTCAGTAACATTTTCTAAAGTCGAATAAGCGTTTTATGTTATCGTTATCATCACGAAACCTCGTTAGATACTTGTCTTGAAAGCTTGACCCAAAGCTCTATTATTTGAAGTGGTCGAGTTCAGTATTACGTAGTGTTGTGCTTTCACAGGGTTCACCGCCCTGTTACGGTCACTATTCAATCTGGATCGAGCATGCGCGCTTTTATCCTTCTAGACAGCTATTATGTGACTTTTAGCGACTTATAATGGGCGGACATTCAACCGTCGTGCATACAAGCTGTGATGTGAGAGGCTAGGGCTGCCACACCCGTAGGTGATGGATTCTGATTTCTGACTGAGAGCAATTTTGATGGGTGTTTTCAACCAAAGGCCGGGTCAGTGGGTCGCGCAGCTTCCCATAGCTTCTGGGATAGACGCGCCTATATCGACCGCGTGCCGCCAGATTAGGGCTGCCAGCGTTCTGATATTGGATTTAATTGTAGATATTATTTTTAATTACTATTTGGGTTTCATTAATGTAAATTATAAAAGGATGGATTGTATCTATGTTATTTTTTTTAGACAAGACATTTAAAATTATGACTGGTATAAATAAAACTAGGTTTAATTTTTATGTTAAGGTCCTCTTAAAAATAGCTTACATGACGCAATCAAAGCATTGTTGAAACTACCCTCCCAATAACACCCCACGTAGTATAACAAAATCCCTCACATCTTAATTGCAATTTAGAATATAGGGGCGTCGATCGTTGCCGCCCCTGGTTCGGTTGGTCTTACGCGCAGCATCCATTTCTGCGCAACTCTCGGCGCACTTGAGCCGCGGATTCTGGCAAAAGCCGCACCTTCGTGTTTCCGGAGTCTCTTTGCCTTAAAAGGCTCCCTTTAAATCCTTCTTAACCTGGTCCTTACCCTCAATTTATTATTCTGTGCTATGTCCAACGTTGTGTGAAGTGTCCCTTATCAAGTGAAGTGCGATGGGGAAGGATAAGCACCAGCCCATGGAGGCTGAAGTGAAGGTGGCCACCGTGGAGCTGGAGTCAGTGGATAACATGGCTACACTGCCTGTAGGCCAGCACCGCCAGCAGGGAAGCGATATAGCTATAGCCGAAAAGCATAACACCGCTAACAAAGAAATGGAGCTGAAGTGCGTTCAACCGAAGCCGTCAAAGAAGTACGATTCCGCCTAAATATATTAATTGTATAGTAATAAATTAAGGAATCGACAAAGTAACGTATTTTTCAAAATAAAAAAGATTCTATTATAAACTATTTTTAAAATTCTAGGTATTATAAATTAATTGTTTAACAATGAAATGATCGATCTCTTTTTAGAAATTACAAGTTTTATTTTAAAACATTTTTTTCATATTTCAATTGAAATTTTATTTTTATTTAAACATATTTCTAATGTACGTATAACTTTGTATATCGTACCCATATCTTTGGAGTTACTTTGAAAATGAAAATATTTGTAAATTTTATTATAAGTTTTTTTAAGTCTAAATTTTAAATATTATTTATAGTCCATTTTAAATATTTACCGACTGATCTCTAAAATAAACTCTGCAGTAAAACTCAAATTATATTAGGAAAATTATATGCTTTGCTAGGTAGTACAAATAGTGTAATCAAAAGTATTTTTATTTAAAAAATATTTTTTTATTTATTATGTAGATGGAGACATGTTAAAATATACTTCGTAATTCGAAATAGTGTTGCGAAAATGCAAATAAATTATATTTTTCAAATATTTAAAAATTTTATAAATATCTAATAGGTATTATTTAAAAGAATACTTTTACACGGCTCAGTTTGCGGGATTTTGACTTTCTTTTGTCCATGACCCAGAATACCATTACGCGGTGGTTAATGAATACGGCCTGCACTTCTAGTGCGCTTAACCTGGATTTTCTGAAATATGCATAATCTGTTCGCTTTATTTTAATTAACATAAAATTTATTATTTTGCAAACAATAATTTTAATTATAAAAAGAGGTTTTCATGTGTTGTCTTTGTGCAGTTAGTGCAATTGTGTTTAAGCGTAAAATTATATACTTATTTTTCTGAAATTATATAAGTTATATTTTTTTTAAATTCAGATTATTTAATATATTATGCTGTACATTTTCTTTGAATATATAAATATGATTTTGCAATACTACAAATTCTTCGACTATACCAACTATGACTTTTTATTCCTCCATAAGTATTCATTCTAAAAGAAGTGCATGTCAAGATGAGAGCAATCTACCCACCAAGAGTGGCTTCGTGCAGTCGTATGGTGTAGCAACTACAGATAATACACACAAAGAATAAAAAGCATTTCATTTTTAAAACGTAGCTTTATAATATATGGTTATACATATAATAATAAATTTGTATAATAATATATTGTTAAAAAATGCATTTATCTTAGATCACAGCCCCAAGCAAGTCCAATTAGGAAAGCGCCGCTTATTTAGAATTAACAATAAACTCAAATTCATTTACATTATACATATCCATTACATGGTTTGTCCTAGCTTAGAAACTGTGTCTTATCGAGACCGGTCTTGTAGCCGAGCACCAAACCCATATCCCACCAAACACAGTTGCAGGCTTATCGTCTTTTTCCACAATGCTATACTGATCGTTATTTTAATTTAAACTATATAATATTGGACAAATACGGAATGAAATGCTGTCTGAACAATAAAAACAATTGTGGTACAGTTTCTATGTAAAAATATTCTGTGCTCTATTCAAAAATGATTTTTATTCTTTTTTTTTTCATTTTCAGAACTTCGCTATTCATTATTTCGAGTTTCATCTATGCGAAGCTTCTGGTAGTTGTGTGCATTGCTTACGTCATCAGCGATGTAATCACTCACAACCTGCCTCTCTACTACTACGAGGGATTTTTCACTTATTTGTATGGCATGAGCATATTGTTCTTGCTATACGTATTCTGCTTCTTACTTCAAGGTACATTGGCTCATCATTACGTCGCCTTATGAAATGTTTATAAGCAAAATTAAATACTACAAGGATTACTGATATCAACTTTACAGAAAGCGCATGCTGCAGCGGCAGTCCTCCTAAACCCAAACCCCCACCCAAAGAAAAGAAACAGAAGAAAGAAAAAGAAAAGAAAACCAAAGACAAGGAAGGAAAGGATGGAAAAGAATGCAAAGACGGGAAGAAAGATGGCAAAAAAGATGGAAAAAACAAGGAGAAGGACAAGAAAGAAGATTCTGGAAAGGATAAGGCAGCCAAAGAAACCAAGAAGCAAAGCCAGTTTCAGGTACGCAAAATAATATTGTATTCGAAGCACATCATCAGCACATCCAACCCATTGTTTATAACATAATTATTTATCATAATATATTTTGTTCATTGTGTCTGTGTTAGTTAACATACACATTATTATAAATACATTTTTGATTTAAACTTTTGTTACTTATTAGCTATCACACTTACGCCATTTTTTTACCTGCTTTTGTCTTAAAACACCAATTTTGTAAATGCTTCTCTAGAACGTGACCGGCGCATGACCCCTTTTTGTTTATGCTGCCTACTTTTTTGTTTTTTCCATATCATTTGGGCAGGAGGTGTATCCCCGTAAGATGCGTGATAAAGTACGACAACAACAATTGCAAATACAAATGGCGCAATTATATGCCTCCGAACAGGTGAGGTGTCTAGAAGAATCCTGCTTATCATTTGCGTATAATCACGGAAAGCTTTGGATGTGCTGTTGTAATGTTGTGTGTTTGCAAAATTATATAGAACGCTTTATTATCGGCTATTTCACCGTTTTGCTTCGTTGGAATTATTGAAATAATAAGTTATTCCTAATATTAAATCCCAAAAATAATATAAATATGGTGCATTCAGGTAACTTCCAAATTCGAATATTTCTAATGATTGCTTTACCAAACGCATCAGTATTTTATCCTAAAATACCTTAAACGACCTACACGAAATACTACTGAATTTGGTATGTAAAAGTAAATATTACGAATACCCGATTTTCGGATTCGACATGTCACTCGTTTCCTACCTTTAAAGCCGTCTACAATATGCTTACAACATATGATTGCATACTCGTCTAATTAAAAATCGTGTATCGAAATTGATTCATAAAACTGCATTAATATAAAATACTTACCGAAAAAAAAAATAATTACCAATTGTTTATTCTACAATTCTTTATGTATTTATTTATCTTAAATAGCAACAAGATGTGGTGGAGCTAGAAGCGGGACCGGTGGCGCGACCAATGCGACGTCGTAAAACATCTCAGAACGAACACAGTCATGGCAGTTTCTTCCTTCGAATTGGTGCTATTGGTAAATTTCATGCCCATATTGCCTAATATTTTATTATTGCGGCTTAATGGAAATTCACGGCATTTTTCTAGTTATGAGTAAAAAGAATAAATCAGCTTCACGCAGTATCCCGCACACAGCAGGGTAGGCAGAGGGAACCTAGTGTTAACACACTCCGTTCACCACTTTCTGCCGTATTCTGGAGGCGTTGTGTGTTGAGTTTTCTAGTTATGGTTTGGTTTTTTTTGTTATTATTTTTAACTTTGAACAACGTTTTTGTCTGCTTGATTAAGCGAAATAAAGCGTGAAACTAAAACAAAATTCTTCAAAATTCACTATTGAATACACAGCATTCGGTTTTTAAATGTATTAAGAGAAGAACTTTAAGTGTATTTTTTTACAGCATTCGGCCTCGGAACAATGATTTACAATGGCCTGGAGTTTGGAACGTTCTTTGAATTGCCATTAGAGTCCCCCTGCTATTTGATATTGAAAGGTGTAAATCCTGTTCTACAAATGGTTTTTACATTCATGCAAATGTACTTTATATTTATGAATTCTCGTGTAAGTACTCATATAATATTAAATTGAAATTTAACTTATTATTAAACGTTTCTTAATCATACGTTGAACTGTTCAGAGAGATATAATAACATATCATTTTTATTTTCCAGCTGAACATTCATCGATTCAAAGTAATTGCTCGTTTTGGTCTAATGCACGTGGTTGCTACTAATATTTGTGTATGGATACGTACATTAGTTTTGGAATCACTGAAGGAAATTACCGATTACCACGTGAAAAATCCTCAAGGTGTGCCCGGCGAGGGTGTACTTGGAAGTAAGTCTTACAGAATAATATACATATAGAATTGGGTATATTTTCTAATATAATAGAACCCAAAAAAAATCATTATTTGTATAGATATGATATTTGTAAAACATATATTATAACAATATTATTTTTTCCCACTTTAATAGAAGTCATCCGGAAGCATACTTTAAGACATTCTGGAAAAGTATTCGGCGCTATTACTACAGCTGCTACGACTTTAGCTTCAACTGCTAGTAATATTGTAAAATCGACCGGAGAACAACTTTTGAATGTTATAACTTCGACGTCTACCGTTCCTCCAACAACAGCGTCTACGAGTAAGTATTCGTATTATAAATTACGTACAGGTTGCGAGGCTTGAACTGAGCTTTGCGTTTGTGTGAGTGACTAAAGTAGAGCCATGATAAAAAAACTATTAATAAATACATTTTTGTATTAGAATTGAATGAAAAAATTCAAACATTTTTATGTTTGAATTGAATGTATCCTCATTTAGATGTTTCGTTTGCATTAATAATGAATCGCCCCGTTTTATCGTCTAGAATAGCATTCTCATTTACTGCTTGGTTACATATGACCCTTTTCTTTAATTTTAATAAATCAAACATAAATATAAAATATTAAGTACTAAATATGTGACGCTCTTCATTACTAGAGGTGTAGACCAGTTGTCAAAAAGCAGTAAAAACCGGTTTAGGCTAAACAAAACACGCGTTGCACTTAATGGCCGACGCCATACCTTATACTATATATGTATGAACACTCACACTAATGTAAAGTTCAGCTTGGACCTCGCGGACTGTTACCTATCGTTTGTAACCTGTTTTTAGATCCGTAATTAAAATAATGTTCCCCGACATGAAATCCATTCATTTATGCATGTACATGTTATTCAAATAAGCATTGGACTAACTTTTCAGCGACTACAACACCTAAATCTAAAATATTTAGCTCTCTAAAGGCCACATTAGGATATGAACCGGTTTCTTTCGTCGAACCCAATAATAAAGATTATTGGCCAAATGACAACCCTTTCACAACCACGTCTACCGTAGCACCGATAACAGTAGGCGTCGACAAAGTGACCCAAACGCAAACAGCTATGTTGGAAGTATTCCAATGGCTGTATTCGTCTACAATGAAACCGATTATAAGTACTATGTCAACAATGGTGACACCTACAACCACTGGATCGTCGTCTTTAGAGAGGGATGAGTGGGGGAATAATATAGAAACGTATCGTGTCGATGAACCACCACATTCACCAGGTTTGTCGACGGTGTCATCTACACATTTGGTCCGCCGTAGTAGATATTATAATTTGCGTCTTGTCATTTCTTTTTTTTGTTACAGTATAGTCGGCGAGTCGTGGCCGCTCTAGAGTTAGGTTGTCTGAACTTTTGCGTATTGTTTACTTTTGTAAAAAATTAAACAAAAGCTACAAAAATCCTCAAATCAAATCTGCGCCGCGACTAGCTTCAGAGCGGCCATAACTCGTCGACCGTACTGTATTTTTGTAGGTCTAGCAGCACAACGTTTTTTATTCACGTGTAAGCATGTTGGTGTCTAGTTTTTAATTGCACAAAACGGTTATTATTTAAAGCTAAACGTATACAAAAACTGGTCGCCGTTTATTGTAATATAAGTTGCATTATAATAGATTTTTTTCGTGTACATATATCTTTGATTTATATTTTATTTTTTAAAATCTTTATCCAACCAATTGTAATATTTTTACAGTTAACAACGCTACAGAAATATTTGAATCTTTTGATGGTCTCAATCCTGCTGCATTAATTGCAAATATCGATAACTCTACTGTTTGCGGTAGGAACCCAATTATGGGTACTATAGTATCGGATTCTGCTCCATACCTGTATCCTTTCATCATAGAATACTCATTGATCGGAGCTGCTGTCATTTATGTTATGTGGAAGCATATTGGACGATACCCGAGGTAAATATAATTTTACACTTTCTTCTTTTCATACTTAAAAATAACTAACGTTATGTTTTGTGGTTATATATAAATTCAAACGACTTAACCTCTATAAAGATATTTTAGAAAACATAAAAAAACAGATTTTACAGAGTAATATCGACTGGTTATTGGTTTGATCCCCACTCGTTCGTTCGTTGAGTACCGCCACTAACACGCAAAGCCTGGAGAATTAGGCGGTAGGTGGAACACGCAGCGTCTTAACACTAGGTTGCCTCTGCCTATACACGAGATACAGCTTCAAGTTGAAAAAAAAAAACAACAATAAACACCAAAAACCATCGCATGCGTAATGCAAGCGTGCGTATGTGTTTGGTTGCAGTTACCAAAGGTGAAGATCTGGGGTTACCTCTGAGGACTATTTTCTCCTGCTGGGTGACAATTCATTACATTAACTCAATTGTAAAGCACGATTTGCACAAATATCATGTCACTAACACCAAAAACTATCGCATACGTAATTGACGTGTGCGTACGTGTTTGGTTGCAGCGTTGCCAACGACGAGGATCTGGAGCGACGTCTGGAGGCTGTTCTGTCCCGCAGGGCGGCGGCCATCGCGGCGGCGCAGCGCGGGAACAGGGTGGACTGCGCCGGCGCCTCCAAGGGACTCTTCTGTGGGCTCCTGTTACTCGTTGCTTCTCTCATCTGCTTGATACTGTTCTTCGTGCTGATTAGACACCATGAATTGAAACGTCTCTCGATTTACTTGGCCGATGTCTCCCATTGCGCTTTGATGGTGCTGTCCATTTTGGCTATACTGATTGGTTTTATTCGGTAAGTTTCCAGTTTGTATGTTAGTTTCGGTTCTATAGTACGGTTGACAAATCATGGCCGCCCTGAAGTTAGCTGTAGATGGCCGCAAATCGATTTAAGAATGTTACTTACTAACTTTTGATTATTTTCCTTCCGAATAAACAATGCGCAAAAGTTTAAAAAACGTAACTTCAGTGCGGCTATGACTCGAGGACAGTACTATAATTTAATTTTATGTTAGTAGTCAATGAGAAAATCGCTTGTTAAGTTATACTAGATTTGTGGCTAATATTTTATTACAGTTTTTTATTTTACACGGCTCAAATAAAAATTATAATTGTTATATTTTCACTTTATGTTTACTATTTAGTTTTTATATTATTTATTTAGTTCTGTGTCTTATTTGTTGTTTTTGTTTCTTTTTCCTTAATTTCCCTTATCTCCTAACCCTCACATCCTATTATGCAAAACGCTCCAATACACTTCGCATGTGCCACACTTTTTGTTAACTTCGTCATAATAAAAAAAAAACAATGTTTTAACACTTATCTTAATTTGTCACATTTAATTTAAATAAATCGAGTAGTGGTAGAAAAATGCAATGGAGCTCAAATCCCTCCTCCTGTACCGAACCTCTCCGCAGGGTACAATCTTTGAAGTTCCGTTCGGAGGAGCAGTCCGACTTGAATGATATACTACTTCGTGTCTCCGCCTTTGGGCTCTTCGTGTACGCGGTGTTTAGCGTCATTGCTGGTGGAATGGGTGCGTTCACTCATGAACCAAATCTGTTGGTCATGATTACAGGATGTTTGAGCGTTCTTCAGGTGAGCTTAAAATATAAATAATCTTATAAAGCCAACGTTATAACTGAATATATATATATATATGTATATTTATAGTTTTTTTTTTTATTTTCGTATTTTTAATTGTAAGATATTCTTTAAGATGTTAAACGTGGTGATGATAATTATGGTATTTTAATATGAGATACTCTCAATTTTTTTTGTTGCTTTTGATTATTTACTTCTCTAGAACTTCTTAAAATGTCATAAAGACGATTACTTTCATTAATAAACATCATCATTTCAGGTGGTCCTTCAGTTGTTGTTTATCGCTGATGTGTCTCGTCGCCGTGTACACCTTCCGGAGCAGGAACGTAGCAAGCCCGCTCGTCAAGCCGTCACTTTTCTGCTTATTTGTAATGTGACCATGTGGCTAATTTACACCTTTGAAGCCCAAAAAGTCCTAGCGAATCCGGTAAGCTTATCTTTATTGTTCTGATCATCAAAATATTAAGATATTAACATTTCTATTTATCGGCTTAAGATTTTAGTTTGATAAAATACCATAAAATTATATAAGTATAATTTATAAATAAAAATATTATATTAAGGTAATTAACATTAATTTCAGGTGCAATTGGACTTCTACGGATTCGTCGCTTGGTCACTGGTACAACGTTTCACTCTCCCGCTTTGCATTTTCCATCGTTTCCACTCAGCTGTGACCCTTGCTGAAATCTGGAAGACCAGCTACAAAGCGCGTTTGGAGTGAATTATTGGACTAACAAAAAAATTCAAAGTCCAAATTTATTTACACCCTAATTGAACTTGGGAGTAACTATCGATTTCGTCCTAATCCGGGACAGCAATTTTAAACGTAGGTTTGGTATTTTATCGCCAGTTAACAGTTTTCGATAGGTAATTCCGTAATAATAGGTAGTAGGTAACAGTAGGAGTTAATATCGAAATTATTTTAATTTTATGAGGTAGAACTGGAATACCTGATTGCTATCCCGGAATGAATCGTAGTACACCACAATGGCAAAACATACATAAATGGACTCCACAGTTTAATTTCAAGGCTATATTAGTCATTTTTTTTCACATTCCACAATACAATAGTTTCGAATTACATTTGATTTATTTTGAAGACTGGGAGAGTATTTTTTGGGAGATTTTTGTAACAAAACAAACAAATACGTATTACATTTTTGCTCACATTCGCGGAGTTTATCTGCAGTTGTGAAAAGTTCCCTCCTATGTTAGAAATAATTTCGAGTGCCATTGTTTATAGGACTTAGGATTTTTTGGAATCTGACAATATTTTTTAAAATATCTTACGTACTCAACGCATCAGTTCAAATCGTACAATTTGTAACGAAAAACAATAGCAATCAACGGAAGCCTTATTTTATCGACGTTCATAATGTAGAACAAATAACCTTAAAATATTATGAAAATTTCAATATTTGAGAAATATTAGAATGTATAAGATTTAGTGTTATAATGCTATATGAAAGTATCAAAAGATTTATTAGAGCTACGTAATTATTCGAGATAGGCAATGTAGGGTTAACGCATACGAATATATTATAGTTGACGTGTCTAAACTTAAAATTCTTATTAAATGTACTTAAAGTTACAGAAACACCAGAGTATGAATTTTACTAATAGCAGTAAACTGCTTTATACTTGGATATATGATTTTATTGCAAGGGGCCATGAAGATCTAGATCACTTATCACTATTTCGCACTTTTCTTAGACGTTGCGTAAATTTGAAATTTTGAAAAGTTTATTGTTCTAGATGATAACAACTCTATAGATGTTCGATTAAACTGTCTGTGAAGCTCGAGAGAACCTTAGCCTTTTATTTGAAGGTTTTTCTTAACTTATTTGGTGAATATCGTTCTTGTGACTTCTTCTTACACTTAGATTATTTTATGTTTAAATCTCACTGCAAATATTTTCGTATTGAATTTTATGTGCAATCTATTTTTATAGGCTGACTTATTTTGAATGTTAGGTGATACCTACGATATTGTGCGTCTATTCTTACGGATAACGGAGATAACGAACGCGTTATGCGATATCAATATCATTTCTACTTTACAGATTTTGTATAAATAGGTCATATAAATTATTTATAAAATATTTATTAATTTTGTAATTAACTTTAAGATTTGATTGTATCTGATTGATTACTCTAGAAACAAAGAGTGGTGTGTGCTCGCATTGGTGAGGTTACGAGTGAATGTAGTTCGGAGTTTTTGACTGGAATAATTATTGTCTATAATTGTATTGTTAAAATTTAGTAATTTATCAAATTCGGTAATTCTTTAGTGGTCGCTACTACTAAATGGGAATAAAAGTATTTCGTGACGTTCGGCGGTATATTGGTGCGTTTGTATTTGCGGTTTGGCTTGTTTTATCACTGCCGATATATTTAAAACCACATTTTAATAGTAAGTCTTTGATAAATCTATACTATTTCTAACTTGTTCAATTTTGTAGTGATATTTACTGTGTACCTAAATGTTTGGAACAAAATGTACCGAGTCTGTATCTTTAGGTTTAACATTATTACGTGGATACTCAAGTGTTATAGATACTTACCAAAAATTTAAAATTTGGAAACTCTACATTAAAATATAAAATTAATATAAATGTCTATTTGAATTAATTAAATAATACTTATGTGATTGTTGGTTTTATTTATCTCTTTTCTTTTATAGATAATAAAAAACACTCATTAAGAAGTGACGCATAAGAAATAAGTTACAATTACTTTTTAACAGTAGATTTATTATAATAAATAATTTCTTTATTATTTTTAACTAAACGGTCAAAAATTTGTCTCTATATAGTGTGTGATATATAATTAACAAGTTATGCCTAAAATACTTTATTATGTGTGTCGTATAGTTTTATTGTTATTAACAATATTTAAGTTTCTACAACAAAGTTCCCGTGTGATTCCACAATGCATTTCAAGTTCGATCGTGTGGGTAGCCTCTCAGCCTAAGCACTAACCTGACACAAATTTAATCACCTTAGTACTAGTTAAAAAACGGCTTTAAAAGAACTTCATAGGGATCTGTTCCAGCGTCACTTATATTTTTTTAATAATAATTTACGGTACCATATACAATATTTTTTTATTAATCACTTCTTCAGAGGCGTTCGTAAAATTGAACGTAGCTGTTATTTGTAAATGTCAACATAGCGTAGATGTCAATTCACCGTTGTCAATTGTCATTGTTAATTTGTCAAATATTTGATTCAGTTATCCTTAGATCCACTTTTAATTCTAAATTACAATATTTTTAATATAAATACAACTGTATTTTAATAAATTTAATCGTAGTTTTATGTATTTTTTTCTGTTTACTTCCTAAGTTAATAATATATAAGTGCATTACAAAGTTAGTAGACATTCGCAAGCCACAGAGTGTATAAATTGCTTACGCCTTACAGGATAAATGGTTTAATTAAACAAAATTAAATGTAACATCGCTTCTTATTTATAGTTTAACTAATGCTTCGGACTTAAAATATCTAATATGATAATTTGTATTGGATTTTTGTTTCTCTTCCTTACGTGCGCTAATGCCACTTACAATACCTACAATGAAGATGTATATAAAAATGATTTAGATAGTGTTTATGTGCAGTGGCCGTATATTAAAAATGTTCCAAAATTACACCTCCGTAAGCGTGAAGCAATTTTATCAACACAAAATAATCCCCAAGAGCAAAACAAAATAAGGAGTGAAAAATCTGAAGTTGAGGTTAAATCTCCAGTTGGATTAAGCGAGAGTATTGGATTGAATGTCAATCCACCTTCAAATAGTTCAGTGTCTGAGCCAGCAAAGGCTCAAGAACCACAGCTCACAAAGCCCACTAATATAACTGATACAAAAGTTCAAAATATTACTAATACTTTGGACAACTCAAAGAGTAAGTATTATTGTTATATATTTTTTATTTTTACTAAAAATAAAATTATTCCAATTTGTTTGTTTTTATGTACCTTTACTTAATTTACATAATTTTAGAAACAATATAAGATTTATAGAGTCACTCACAAACAACTTATGAAAAATATTAAAAATATAATTGTGCTTTGTTGTGTAAGACTTTATGGCACTATTTATAATTTGATTACTATTTATAGACTTCTACTTTAACAGAGTTTTTATTAAGATATTCATAAATAGTAAAGATGTACATATGAGTTGCTGTGATACATAATAATAATCATATTAAAAACTTTGGTGTTGTATTTGAAAGATAGAAAGACATTAGAAGATGTGAAAGAAAGTGTATATCTGAGAAGTATGTGAGATAAAAAATGGGTGTAATCATTGTTGATACAACAGATGTAAACAATTTAGTATAGGAATTCATACTGTAATGTGATGGTGAATGATGAAATGTGATCTCTTCATCAGTTTTCATGAACTTATGAGTTAACTGAATCCATATTTAAGATATACAATATGGCAGGTACTAGGGAGTACCTCTCTCATAATGAAAAAAACATGCTCAGGTGGTGTGGGCCGACTGAGTGTTTAAATTTATTAAAATCTCTAAAGATAAGTAGAGTGTTGAAAAATAAGTCGTAGACAAATATTAACAAATAAATAAAAACCTAAAGCCATATCTTTCTGTTATACTAATAAAAATTATAATAGTAATACTTTATAATATTACTTATTTAACAGAAATAAATTAAATACATCAATTGCTCCTATGTATAAAAGACATGCCAAAATAAATTATAACAATAAAATAATACTCTTAAAAAATTAAATAAAATTTTAGTTTATATTTTTATTTTACTGTCAACCTGTTGTAAAATAGATTTTTTATACAGTTACAGATCCCAAAAATATTAAAACCATCAATGAGTCTACATCAGCATTGAATAAAACTGTCACAATAACTAATGCAACCACAACTAATTCAGACAACCTACTTCCGATAAACAGTCCAGGCGTTGTAAAGAGAGGATTAATAGTGTTTGGTGGATTTGCAATTCTTGCTGTTGCTTACTTCATATTTTACAGGTATTTTTTTTTATTTTTTAACAGGTGTTATGTTGTATATTTTGTGTAAAAATTTGCACATGTCTGGATCTGATGTTAATATAATTTTATATTAAAATTAACCTAATATCCAGTTGACAACTTTTTTTACTGTTTTGTGACTACAAAAATACTTTGGGAATGCTATTATTTTTTTAAGACGACAGCTTATAATTCCTCGATTTCTATATATTGTTAGGCCTTCCTTATAAAGCAAATTTAAATAAAATCTGTTTCCATTGTGCATGCCAATACATAAGTACAATCTTTTCCTTGGGGTAATGATGACTAACTAATATAAACTTGTTGCGCTTAATTTATTGCATCATTGATATTTTTTACCATGACTATATTATTTGCCATGACTGTAAAATGTTTTTAATATCTTTGGCAATTTTTGATGACCCTACTATAGTCGGGTCGACAAGTCGTGGTCGTCCTGAAACTTGCCCTTTCTGCACTTTTGCGTATTGTTCACTCGGGAATAAAACAATTAAAAGATAGTCACGGGCCGTACTTTTTATAATTGTTTTGCTATATTGCCTACGATAGTCTCAATGTCTGTAAATGAAATAATGATCGTTTTCTATACCTAGCGACGACGTTACTTAAATACTTTTGAGTCATACGTAAAAAAAAAAATATTTATTGTAAAGAAAAAATAAAACATAGTTAGTCATTATGTTAAATTTGGTTGCCTTTCAAATAAATCGAATTTACTAAGCGATAAACTTTACGTGAGTTGTAAGCTGATTCACTATTGCACTCACTACAAGTGTTGCCAAATGCTAAGCTTAGATTGTTTCGAAGTCATTCTCAAGCTTGATTTCTTACAGGTATAAAAACCACGATGAAAATAAAAAGTTTTATTGTTATTTCATTGCATTAAAGTATATTAAGCTTCAGTCTTATTTTGTAAATAATATATATTTTTTTTGCGTTAAGATATATCCCACACAACAGGGTAGGCAGAGGGTAAAGTGTTAGTGTTAAGACACTCCGTTCCCCATTTAGCGCTCAATTTTGGAGGCATTGCGTGTTCAGTGGCGGAAGTCGACACCAGAGAAAGGGAAGGAAGGAAAGGAAATAATAATATTTCAATTCCTCGAATGGGAATCGAATCCATAACCTGTCGCGTTGACAAGCACATTTGAGAAACGGATTGTCTTTACACTAGATTTTATGAGCCTACTCTACTATGCCTGAAGCTATAAATAATCATATATTTTACTTGGCTTACTTAAAATTAGTAAATAACATTTTGAATTCGCTAAGGTGTAATAGCGCCTAGTCGTAGAAGTATTTGTTTAGCAACTGATTAGCATTACGCGTTATGATAGAGGTCAGTTTCATTATCAGTATTAATTGGATCATTAATAAAATGGAGCCAATTTATTTTCCCACAAAATGTTATTTTTATATTTTTTTATATGAGTGTAAAAACTTGTTGCGTATTCGATTAACATATTTTTATTGGTAAAAAAGAATTTGAGGCCAGTCGTGGCGCAGCGGCACGAGGTGTGACTGTAAAACCGACTGGTTGTGGGTTCGATCCCCACTCGAGGAAATGAAAAATTTACTTAAATTTATATTAACATTTCTTCGCTCTGGTGTCGAGGTTAATGCCTCCAGAATTCGGCAGAAAGTTGGGAACGGAGTGTCTTAACACTAGGTTCCCTCTGCCTACCCTGCTGTGCGCGGGATACAGCGTGAAGCTGATTTTTAAAAAAGAATTGATATCAAGAATCATTAAAATTTTATGACATTGTTGTATTGTATAACTAACATTAGTTTTGCATGTGTGTAATCTGATATATACAACATATTTATTGATAATGAAACATAATATTTTTAGTTTATTAAAATGCTTATAATATTTGTGTTTTTTATATTGTCGGGTATTTCTGTAATTATATCTAATATCCATTATAGAGGCCAGTCGTGGCGCAGTGGTACAAAGTGTGACTGTAAAACCGACTGGTTGTGGGTTCGATCCCACTCGAAGAGATGAAATATTTACTTAAATTTATATTTTTATTTCTTTACTCTGGTTTCGAGGCAAAGCGCGGCGTTGAGTTCTGCCACTCAACACGCGATGCCTATAAAATTCGGCAGAAAGTGGGGAACGGAGTGTCTTAACACTAGGTTCCCTCTGCCTACCATGCTGTGTGCGGGATATAGCGTGAAGCTAATTTAATTTATTTAATTTTTTTATATCTAATATGCAGTTAGTTTAACTCTTCCGAATGGCAAATGATATAGATATTATATATTTTTTTATTATTTAGAGATATCAGCGAAATGAGCTCAACGTCTTGCTTTGGCATACAAAAAATTTATGTTTTAATTTCAAACCTAGATGTTTCTCGAGTAGAATTTGGACACAAATTTTGATTTTTTATTTTGTTTAATTATTTTAAATGTTCACGAAATAGAAAAAGATTTCTTTCTGTCATTAGCAACATGTAGATGATGAAAAAAAATCAAAGACGTAAAATATTTATCATGCCAGTTTTAGCTAAGGTCTAAAGATTACTTTAAACATGACTATCTATATACTAAGGAAATTTAAGAAGCAAGACTTAAGAATAATTTAGGCTAGAGGGAACTTAGTGTTAAGACACTGTTCCCCACTTTCCACCTAGTTTTGGAGGCATTGCGTTTTGAGTGGCGGAACTCAACATCGTGCTTTGCCTCGACACCAGAGCAAAGAAAAGAATGTAAATAAATATTTAATTTCTTCGAGTGGGGATCGAACTCACAACCAGTCGATTTTACAGTCACACTGTGCCCCTGCGCTACGACTGGCCTCAAAACATTAAACAGACATCTTACTAATTTTTAACTAAACATAATTAACTCCATTTACTGCTAATTTCAGGAAAAAGAACAACAAATACGATTCAAATAGTGCACACAATACAAATGACGCTAATCAATTTCGATATGGTGTACTACAATCTGACGATCGTAGGGACAACCTTGAATTGGCTCGAATCCCATTGACTATGGAATCTGATGACGAAGATGATGAGGACTTGGAAATATTTGACCTGGAACAAAAGAAAAAATCACTCTCCTACGTGAATTTACAGGTGAATGATGAAGATATCGTATTGAACGGTTCAAAGGATGAATCGAAAAATAATCTTTTATTAGACATAGAGGATGCATCGTCTGACACTTTGATTAATTGGTCGAGTAATGGTAACAAGTCAATATTATAATTAGTAATTCCTTATAAAATTTAAATTTAAGTTTTTTATACCAAAATGGTTGAATGTTGAAATATATATGAAATATAATAAATAAAAAAAACTGTTTTATTGTCTATCATATTATAAATAAAAAGTTGTCATCCATTTTGGTATAACTAATTTAATTTGCACTAGAATGTAAGCTAGTGTTGAAAAAGTCTATTTCTATAATATAGAAGTTGTTTGTGCATTCTTATCTTAAATACGGTTTATCTTGTACATTGAGTATCTGGACTTTATCATACAACTATTAGAGGCAATTAGTTTTTAAATGGTCGAAGGTCAGTAAATATAAACAGATTAAAAATCCATCCAGACATATAATAAACAAAAATGTGAAACAGCTTTAGTTGTGATTAGAAAGCTATATCATGAACTTTTCGGCCAAAATAAATCAAACATTCCAAGTGACAACATATTATAATATATTTTTTACTTTCTTTATTATTCTTCGTATAATCATTTGATTTATATACTTTACTCACTTTTTATATAAATTATACTTACAAAAAAAAAAAACAAATATAAAAGATAAATTTATTGAAATACATTATTAAAAAAAATAGACTTGTATATTTTAAAAGTAGAACAATTTTTTTATCTCGCCTTATGAATATAATAAAAAGAGTAAAAAAATATACAAGGCAAGGATTGTATAGGATATTTGCATAGAACATGTTAATGTTACCTATAAGAGTGCAATATAATATTTAAATCAAATAAAGATGTAATATTCTTTTAATTAAAGATACATTTGAAAATTTGACTTAAAGCTATCTAGTATAAGTATTTGTAAATTATATTTTCTCAGTTCTGAGATGTAAAAGGGATTTATTTTGGCCATCTTCTATTATGTTGCTTAAATAATATTAACTATAGTATATTCAAAATATGCACATGTATCAATACATTATTTTTCTTGTTTTTACGACAATAGGTTGAAAATTCTAGATATTTTATAAGGAATAAAATATGTTTGTTAACATTATCTTTTGTATATACATTATACATATCTGTTAGGTGTTAAAAGTAGTACAGCTAAAGTAAAGTAGTAAAGTTACAGTGGAAAAAACATACCAAATCTCGGAAAAAGGGCCTAATATTGATATTTATTACGTACATATAAGGCCTAAAATTATGAGTACAAAATATTTTATCGTAACATTGATAATACTATTTGTATACACAAAGAAAGATAACAAAGTAAGAAAGGTTTTTTTCAAACACACAGTTAATACTAATATTTTTAAACTGTGTTAGTTATTGGAACAGTCTGGAAATAAAAAAAGTAATATTTTATTAATGTTTTATATACATTTTTTTATAAAAAAATATTCAATGTACAAAATATGACCTTTAATACATTTATAATACTACTTAGTGTACTAGTGTTTTATTCTGCCCAATATTGAGTGAGCACAGATCTTGATTATATCATATAAAATTAAAGTATAATAATGTATATGATCCGTTGGAACAGTTCCTAAAAAATATTTAGTTGGTTTACTTTTAAACGATTCTTAAGGATATATAAATCGAAATTACAAAGTCAACAACGGTTACTTTTTCTTTGTAAAACAATTAAACCCAATTGATTTGAAAATACAATCGCTTGCGTAATTTTTTCTTACTCGAAGTGTCGACAAAGCATAGACAATTTAATATTGTTTTTTTTGTGCATTAGGTTATACTTTGCAATTTCTTTCATGTTTTTATTTAAAAAAAATGATAATTTCTTAAGTAAAAATAACATATTACAGAAAGTAATTGGAACTTTTTATATATACTTTCGTTTTTACTGTTACAATGTAGTATTTAAATGAAAGATAAAAATAGTTTCAGTACGTACCTTTTTTATGTGTACATATGACATTTTTTTTTGGAATATGTGACGCAATAATATGTGATTTTATACATTTAAGGTGATGTTACGTTAAAAAATGACATAATTTGAAAAAAAATTCTTAACTACAATCTTAATATAGTCTTTTTTGTTACTTTTTAGTAATATTAGAAATAACAAAAAAAATAATTTGGTATGTGATGTGATGTTTAGTTCGTTGAATTGTTAATTACTACTATATACAAAACAAAAAATAAATCAGCTTCACGCTGTATTCCGCGCACAGCAGGGGAGGCAGAGGAAACCTAGTGTTAATACAAAACATTTAATACAAAATATATTTAAAGTAAACCTTAGAACTTTGGGCGATACGTAAAAACGATAGATTTTTCATTCTACATCCAAAAATTATGACATTTTTTGTCAGCTGTTCTTGCTAACGTATTATTTTTTAAACTTTTAAAAATACATAATTCTGACTCGCACTTACATTACCGATATTAGAATAGTCCTTGATTTTGAAACGGTATGAAATTAGTATAAGATGAAAGGTTTTTTCATTTCATTTAAATATATTTCTTGTTTATAAGTTTCTATAATCGGTTTCTTGCAAAAATAATTTTAATACACCGATTCATATAAGTTTATCGAGATCATATTGTATTTGTGATAGTCAAACTTGGTTAGTTGTTAAAAAAAACCTATATTTTTCTTATAAACATTGTCATGTTAATTTTTTTAATAATATTTTGTTTTTTTTTCATATGTTATATGTTATAATAAGAAAAGTATCCTATCGAATGTGAATGTAATAAAGTCTCTACATGAAAAAACAAACAATATTATTTTATAAAAAAAAATATTTCGAAATTTACTGTAGAAATGATAAGTTTTAAACAAAAAATACTAACATAACTAATTTGCAGTTGTATCGTTTGCATTTCTTATCTGCATCTTACATCGTCATAAGCTTTGGACTGTGATAGTAGAAGAGAGAATAAATAAATTATTGTACAAAGTATATTTTTTCAATAAGACGTTTGTTTGCTACTCGCGTGTAGGGCGCTCTACTTCGTACGCCTAACTGTTGCTAGTGTATAAGGCTGTTTCTTAATAGAATAAAATCTTCTAATATTTTAGCTTTTTTTTTATTGAATAAACCTTCCTTTGACATTATAAGCTGATATTGAATTGTTTTTTGAAGCAATTATAATAGTTATAATAAACATAAAACTATTAATTTATTGACGAAAATAGTTAAATATTTTATTTTTCTCCAGATTATTATTACAAGTTTCGTATTTTCTGAGATTTTATTCATGTATAAATATAATTGAAAACATTCTACATTCATTTTTTTATTTAATTTACAATATTTTACATGAGACATGTTTTTTATTATTAAATAAAACACACCACGGACATTGGTGGTCCGAGACTTTTTCAATTTTTTTTCCTTTTGTTTTTTGTGATTTGCTGCGTTTTTTTTGAAACTCGCCGCGAAATCAAAACCTATTGGGTACTTTCCTTCTTAAGTTTTTTAGCCTAGTTACGATCCAGTAGCAAAGTACTCGTTAAGATGAATCATATATGCCCAAATCCGATGGAATTATATTGCTTAATTAAAGAATTCTTATAGACATTTTCCAGCTCCATCATAAGACCATATTGTATTAACAATAAAACTAGATTTATATGATTGCATTGTCACCGGTAATAAAAATTTCATGCCGCAGTAACGAATAAAAAACATGACAGGAGAAAGAAATACGGAACAACAATGTGTTAATGTCGTTGAAATTAATCAAATGTTTGGGCCAGAACAATTTATAATTCAAAATTTTACATGTTCTAATTAGTGGCACAGCTTAGGTACAGAGAACGCGTGTAAACAAACTGGACAGTCGGAACAAAATTGTTGTAGAACTTGCAATGACTCATTCCTGTTCCGGAACGGCTAAGTTGGTCTAGCCGGAACTGTTCCGGAACAGGTATCTATCGTTTTGTGTTACGGAACAATGTTTCGACCGGAACGAAACATCATTAGTAGGCACTTTACCTGCTTAGAATGAATTGTGACTTATACATGAATAGACTTATTGTTACTGCCGTTGAATAGTGAGATGGTCTTGTTTTTGGTTTGTACTATTCGGAATTCACAGTTCCCCATCTTGATGGCATGCTATCGTAGTTCGATTTCCTCATTGTGGCCCTGTTACTACATTTGTTACTGCCCTTGGTGAGGAAAGCTAGGTCGGGTGAGATGTAGATCCACTTGTTTGGAACAACGATGGAGAAGAAGCAGTTTTACACCGTCTTCATCCATAAAACGGACTACGAGTCGAAGTGATTGGACCTGGAGAACCGGTGTGTCCATGACGTTGAATGTATGCCTCAGGGGTAGTTTATTTATTTATTTATTTATATATACTTTATTGTACACCACAAATACAAGGCATAACTTACATTTAATAAATGTACATAACATTGTGTGAAGCACAAAAGGCGGTCTTGTCGCTAATTAGCGATTTCTTACAGACAACCTTGAGGTTAGGAGATATAAAATTAAAAAAAAATATATAGTGGGTGGTGTAAATAAACATACATACCTAAATAATAATCTATCCCAATACATAAACTTAATACACAAATATTTATATTATAGTGCAAAATATAAGGTAATATAATATACTAATACATAATTCTATATAATATATATTGATCTCATATAATTACGAATATATTAAGTAAATGGAATAAGTAGTTGTTGATGTATGTGAGCCAGTTACGGGGATAGTTGCGTTAAGGCCTTCCCTCCTTGTGTTCCCTCCTTGTGTACCCTCCTTGACGTCATCTTACTGCTATTTGTTGTCATTGTGGTGCTAAAGATATTCAATAGATTCTCAAGAAGGAAGGTCTCCTTTGGTTGTCCACCATTAGATTATAGTCAGGCCTTGTTTCTCTAACGTCAAACATATTACTCGTATACACGGTAATAATACAGCAAACATTGTGAATTATTGAAATAAATATAGATGTATAATAAATAAATAAAAGGAAAACATGGAAAGTATATGGAAAGAAACAAAAATATATTCCAATTTAGGTACAATAGAGTAAAATCAGAACGGACGTGCGGCATTATCGTCTAGTGGAGACAGTAGACAGGTAACATTTTATTCCAGGAAGCACGTACGTGCGACCGTGTCCGCGACATTGAGATAAACGAACCGGCACATTCGGCTATAGATAATCTTGTTGTTCTCACTCATATGACTGCGGGCAACGTTGCTTTTTTTATTAAGTTAAAAATCAACAATTTTAAAGGTTTATATCAACAGTTTTATTAAAATTGATAAGTTACTGAATATTAGATATTTTAATATTTTTTTAAATTAAATCAGCTTCATGCTGTAACCTACGGCAGGGTAGGCAGAGGGAACCTAGTGTTAAGACGCACCATTCCTAACTTTCGGCCCAAAAACTGGAGGGATTGCGTGTTGAGTGGCGGAACTCAACGCCGCGCTTTTCCTCAACACCAGAGCGAAAAAATGGAAATATAAATTTAAGTAAATATTTCATCTCCTCGAGTGGGGATCGAACCTATAACCAGTCGGTTTTACAGTAACACTTTGTGCCAATGCGCTGTGACTGGCCTCTAGGCCTCTACATATTTTAATATTTTTTGCGTAACAAGTTACAGTAATTTCGTAACGTCTCTAGTACTTTTTCTTTTTAAATTTTTAGTCCAGTTTAGCAATATTGTAATTGTGAAATGTTATTTTGTATATCTAAACTGAAATAAAACCTACTATTAATTAATTCCATTAAGACAGACAACAGTGTATCACCAATGATAATAAATTTAATACATATGTATAATTATTTTAACTAAAGTAAAGTACGTTAAAGTAGATATTATTTATGAGAATCAAATGTTCTTTTTTGTAACTATATAATAATCGCAAATATAATTTTATTAATTGTAAGTCTTATTTTATAATCCCTACTTTCATAACACCATCATTCAATAATTGAACCCTGAAAAGAATATTAGGAAAATATACAAATTTTGATTAAATATAACAATTTCCTTTAGGAAATCTCTCGCAAAAAGATGGGGAATTTTTCAATTTGTTTTTTTTTTATCTTGTGATAAACAAGCTGCGTTAAAAATTGATTGATAACAGTCTTCTTTACATGGACGTGCGAATAAATAAACCTATAAAAGGGAACAGCAAAAAATAAAAGTACACTGGCATACACAATTGATTTAAGTGCTAAAGGGCACAGAGTAAAATGGAAAACAGAAGTGTGCTTTAATTCCACTTTTCGTATTTTGGTTGATATAACTTCATATTATTTGTTCATATTGTAAGAGGAGTTCAGGCTAAGACGCAGGGTTCAAAGCATGTGGCTGTAAACACGACAGGTTGTGGGTTCAATTCTCAATGGAAATTATGAAATATTTATTATAAAAAAAAAAAATATTCGCTCAACACGCATTACCTTCAGAATTCGGCGGAAAGTGGGGAGCGGAGTATCTTAACAGTAGTCTACTGATAAGACACTCCACTCTCTGCCTCCGCTTATCCTGCTGTATACTACATACTGGATATAGCGTGAGACTAAAAAAAGTTCATATTATTCATTGGAGGAAATAAAAGCAACAAAACAAATATATAAACTTGATTGGTGGCCTAACATGAAATGAAAATAATTATTACCTTGAATATGAAATGAACTTACTACTATTGCGTATACTCTGAACCACATGGCTTCAATAATGTTTTTATTTACGTTTTATAAGTACAAGTAAGTGTATATGTGACGATGTTTCTTATTAAGGAGAAACGGACAGATCGATATGTTCTTATTTTTGTTTCTTGTCCTCACGTACTTCATCTTTAACACGCGTCATGTCGTTTTATGGTGTAAGTTAAAGATGTGGTGCTGATATTTATTTGATAAATACGCTTTAGTGTTCTAAGTAAACTAAGGGAGTTTTTAGTTTATGTTTTTAATTAAAATTATTTTATATGGTAGAGACAAGAGGGGAGTGCGATTTCTTATGTGATTTCAATCTTACATATCTTACTCATTTCATAAGAAAGGTAGAGTCAAGACATGGATATTTTAACGTGCTTATTCAAATGTTCTTGCAAATTGCAAACATCGCTATAACTAGATTAAATAATTGTAACAACAAGAATATAAAAAAAAATGTTCATAATTATTTTGCATCAATTAATACTCCATAATTTAGGTTTGTTCAACATAATTTCATCACTTGTGCCATCGCTGAGGGACGAGAGGGTTTCGAGCCGGAGGGTTCGACCGGACCGGGCGGAAATGAAAAATAAACACGTCCGGACGTCGCATGGCGCCGGCCGCGGAAAACGAAGGGGTGTCGCGCTACGAGCTACGAGCTACGAGCCGCGGGTTATGAGCTACGAAATATTACGTGCTACGACCGACGAATATAATTGAGATGATATATTATGTGTTACTTTATACAACTGCCGTTGGCTATTTATTTATTTTAATATATAATATATTTTTTTCAAGTATTTTGAAGTTTACGTCAATACTTTTATCATTTTAAAAGTGTTATTTCATACTTACGAAAGAAAAATATTTTTTTTAGAAACTTATAAAAAGTTCAACTTATAGGAATTTATTACCAACTCCTCTTGGACGGTTTTCAATAAGTGCATTTACAAATTCCACTACGTTCAAATTTTTATATTTTTCTAAAATAAGTACTTACTACGTTACAGTTTTTTCATAGTAGTAAAGATCTACTCAATAACTATAAAGTACTTACTTCTTTCATACTTAGAACTCTGAGAAAAAACAAAAAAAAGGTTTTATAAGTAAGAAAACAAACATTTCAAATACCTTCCAAATTATAAAATCATTAAAAATGTATAATTATTTAATTTTCAATTATTTCTACTATTAACCACTCCATTGATTTATAACTCAATAGAATAACATTGGGTCGAATGTACCTACAGTTGTCCAAAATTAACGTAGCAAACGGGTGAATCATTTATTACTCGGCCGTTAGCGCTCATTTGTTTACACGCGATCACTGTTGTTCCTGTGATGTGCAAATAATCTGTGGTGCTACAAAATAAACATTAAAGTAGAGCCTCTCTCTTTTAGTATAAACAATTATAACATCTTTATGTTATAATTGTTTATACTAAAAGAGAGGAAAAAATTATATATTAGTATATAATATTGTATTGGATTACCTCGCGTTAATTAGAAAGTTTTGGAATATATTCACATTTTACGTTTTGATGAGCTTGCATAACTAATTTAATTAACATTTCATCAAAAGTCATATTGTTCTCCATTTTCTGCTTGTTTAGATACTATGTCGATATTTTTAGGAGAGTGGGGAACCGAAGTGAAACGGAGTGTCGTAACACTAGGTTCCCAGTTTCCCTTTGCCTAACCTACTAAGTGAGTGGGATTCAAGTACAAAAGTATAAAGTTCCGACACAGCCAAAATTATATCGACGTTAATTTCAAAATTCTTCATTAAGCTACGTATAAAATCTTGAAAGCCTAAGTACCGATATACAATATTTTTTCATTATAACGCGTTTTACTTTGCGACGCATATATTTATAGTGTGCAGTAGGTTATGTCAGTTATGGATAAGTCAAATTGAGCTATGTAATCTGTGCCAGTTGCTGAAATACCAGTATTTGATAGCACACAGAATGCCACAAGTTCCTGATGTAATCAGGATTTTGGTTATTTCCGTGAATATGTCAGTATCTACTATTTTTAATACTTGTTTATTTTAGTAAATAGTATATATTGAATAAGTCTAAAAGCCGATGTCTCTGGAGCCAAAAAAAGCAATTTTCTAATAATTATATTATGGCTTGATAGCTCTGATTGAAGAACAATATAAGTAGAGTATGCAGTATATAGAACTTTAAGTAAAATATCATTTTTGCTATTATTTTTCTTCGCTCTGGAACCAAGACAAAATCCCGGCATTGAGTTCCGTAACTCAAAAAGCAATGCTTTGAAATATTCGGCGGAATGTGGAGTCGGAGGCCCCCACTGCCTACTCTGCTATATGCGGGATACAGCGTGAAGTTGATTTAAATAAAAAAAAATATTAAATATTATATATATTTTATTATATTTTCTCCAAAAGCTTCATTAATTAATATAAACGTCTGTATTATTCACATAATTATTAATTAGCAGTACGGATTGTCGCAATTAATAACCGGATCTCAACAAGTGAAGAGCGTGTACTGTCAAAGGTAATTAATTAGAACTATCATTCCATTGATCACGACGGCGACGTTGGGAACTGATTAGCTTATTTGCGATTCCTGATCCACAAGAGGTGATGTGAGCTAATGAAACGTATGTATAAACCTCCATATTGTGTTTATGTATACATATATAACATGTCTAAATTATTTATTATTAACATTTTAATTTCCTAACTCTGGTAACGAGGCAAATTGTAGCGTTGAGTTCCGCCACTTTGTTGAGTAACGCACCAAGGCAAAAGACCGGCGTTACGTGCCGCCACTCAATACGCCTTGAAAATTTCGACGGAAAGTGAGGAACGGAGTATCTTAACATTAGGTTCCTTCTGCCTACCCTACTATATACGAAATACAGCGTAAAACTAATTTATTTTGAATATACACCAAATTAAAAGGATACGGATATCATACGATTTTTATTGTATACATAACGGAATATTTTCGAAAGTACCAATATTAAAAGTATTACTAACCATTTTCTAGGCCAGTCGTGGCGCAGCGGCACAAAGTATGACTGCAAAACCGATTGGTTGTGGGTTCGATTCCCACTCGAGGAGACGAAATATTTACTTAAATTTATATTTCCATTTCTTCGCTCTGGTGTCGAGGCAAAGCGCGGCGTTGAGTTCTGCCACTCAACACGCAATGCCTCCGGAATTCGGCAGAAAGTGGGGAACGGAGTGTCTTAAGACTAGGTTCCCTCTGCCTACCCTGCTGTATGCGGGATACAGCGTGAAGCTGATTTTTTTTTATTTTTACTAACCATTTTCCTCGAGTAATAAAAACATTTATGATTAGGAACTTTTGTAATATTCATAAAATGTGAAACAAACCCCAATCAATTCTATTTAATTTCTAGTGAAACAGCAGGTTCTGTTCTGACGTACTTCCATGTTTGTGCCAATCTCATACCACTGTTGAAGTAGCGCTGTTTGCTGAAGGTACACCTCAACTCTTTTAGTTTGTGTTGCCAGTAACTTTGATTGAAACTCCCTTTATTCTGGCAAATTGGTAAAACTTCCGAGATCGCTTTTATCCTTATTTTCCCTACGTAGCGTGTACAATGCTGCATTGGTATTCAATTGGAGTGCTACGATATGGACCGTTACTTACAGTTTTACATACAATATTGGTGAAAATTTATTGAACAATATAAATAATAATAAACTAGACACTGTATCATGGCGCTGGTATCATGGCGCTGGGGTACAAGCGACTGTAACGCGACGATGGGTTCTATTATCATACACGGAGAAGAATAATTTTAATTGATATAAGCATATTTTTTATTGATATTTTCATTTCTTCGCTCTGGTGCCAAAGCAAAAGCGTAGCGCCGTTCGCCACGGTGGTAGTTAAGCCGTACGAAATCTCACATTTCCATACGGTTAAGGCAGGGTGAGGTGAGATTTATTACGGCAAACTTTGTAACTAAATGCGGTAACTTTTAATCAATTTCATGTTTGTGTTATGTTCACTTAACGTACTTCACTTGTTACATAAGAGTGATGAAAAAGTGAATTAATATATACATCTATCATAAATAAATTAAATTAAATCAGCTTCACGCTGTATCCCGCTCACAGCAGGCTAGGCAGGAAATCAGCGGAACTCAGCGCCGCGCTTTGCCTCGACACCAGAGCGAAGAAATATAAATGTAAATAAATATGTCACTTTCTCGAGTAGGAATCGAACCCACACCAGTCGATTTTACATTCACACTTTGTGCCTTTGCACCACGACTGGCCTCAAATATCGCATTATTAATAAAATAAATAGAAATTATAATTTAAAACAAAAAACTTACAAATATTCTTAAGCAATCGACAATAAACCAATATAACGGCTTGGAAATCTAATTGAAAGCCGATGCAAGGAGTGGAGGATCAGATAAAAAGTAAAAAACCGGACTTGTGCATGGCTGACGTCCGTCTGCTATCGCAAGCATTTTAATTATCTTCAATATACGAAAAGGAATAAGGGAAAGGGAATGAGAAAATAATAGCGGCCGGATTAGCATAGCGTTCTTCAGCGAGGAATGTATGGCGATTCTGTAATTTCTTGATGCTCCAGCGATGTTCAATAACTTTATAAATTATTTAAATATTTTTTCCCCTAAACCATAGAAGTCACGAATCACTTAAAATGGAAACTTTTAAATTCTTGTGGAATGCGGAAACAGAGTGTTTTATCATAAGGAGTCCTTTTATAAAACCCGTAGAAGATGACCTCTGTTCTCTATTTTACTTCCGAAGGACATCGCCGGTTGGGTAGCGAAGATCAACGCTGCGTTTTTTTTTTATCAGAACAAGTAATCAAGAAAACTTTTATGTATTAACTGTTCCATTTTTCTATGGAGTTATAGTTTCCTAAAATATATAAAAGTGTTCGTAGGCCAAAGTTCGATGGACCACTTCAAATTTATTCAACGAGGAAACAAAGACTTTATCTTATTTATTTGAGTCTCGATAGCTAAATTTACAATAAGAAGCTTGTTATTATTCATACAAATATATTTTTATTCCATTGTTATAAAATATATATTATAAAAGTACTATCTTTTATAATATTGTTTTCTCATTGCATTCTTTCTATTCATTTCCGTCCGTTAGTTGTGCAGACATATACATACGTATATATATAAAAAAGAAAAACGCACACGGCAGGGTAGGTAGAGGGATCCTAGTGTTAAGACACTCCGTTCGTCACTTCCTGCCGATTTCTGGAGGCATTGCGTGTTGAGTGGCAGAACTCTACGCCGCACTTTGCCTCGACACCAGAGCGAAGAAATGGAAATATAAATTTAAGTAAATATTTTATGTCCTCGAGTAGGGATCGAACCCACAACCAGTCGATTTTACACTTCGTGCCTCTCTCTCCCGACTGGCCTCTCCCGACGTATCTGATCTATAAAAATAACATTAAAGTCTTATAGAAGATATAATAATTATTTTTACTATCAATATTTATAACTGCTATAAGGAAGAAAAAATAAGATTGATACAGAGTAAGCACGATAGTATCGTTTTATTACAGGATTTTTATGTAGGCGAAACGTGGAATAAGCAACACGTGCCTGTAACGACTTTGAAGAAAATTTCACCTGTAACTTGGATTATAGCTCGTGCAAAAAGTAATAAATTCTTAAACGGCTGTTCGATTATAAATTACTATTTTTATGGTTATTTAGGTGATAATTTATTGTAAAAATGTCATTAGAAAGGGCCATGATTTATGACTTTTATTATTTTTTGTTATTAATATTTTAATATTACGTAGATTTTATGGGCGTTGTTTCTGTATATATACCGCAAAAAAAGTATTTTTTAAACATGAGATCTTCTGACATATGGTAATGTAAGTTAAATGTGATATATGATTAGATAATATTCAAGTCACAAAATGTATCACATTGGGTTGTGACACCGCCGACAATTATTTATAGTTTGGATTGAGTGACACGGGTCAGAAAGGATTCTACGTTATAATAAATCATGCGCCACCTTTAGAAACTTGTGGAGTCAAATCATGTGGAGTTTTTGTTGACCCTTTGCATGTGTGTGAATTATTACAAAGTCGAACCAATAAAACTAAAATCTATAAAATTATCTGTAGGGAACTATTATTTATATTTATAGTTTATTTAATATGTGTTATCTATTTCGATATTGTAATTTATTTATTTATCATTTATACACATACATGCGTTTAATAGAATTTATATATTTTGTAGTAAGTATTCGTATTTAGTTTATTTATATCAAAGCGCTCACTGCCGTCGACTGAACCGGTAAGGTGCCGTAAGATTTACGCCTACCCACTTGTCGACGGCATATTTTAATATAACAGTCGATGCTTGCCACTCGATGCGCTTTCCATACGTTCCTTTGTTCTCTTTATTAATTTCTTCCAAATCAGTATTTGTCGTGTTCCGTTTTATATATATATGTTTGTGGTTGACTTTCGTATAAACTGTGTCGTGATTTATTATTTATGTTCAAACTATATGTACAATAAAGTGGTGTTGAATATACCTAGTGCTAACCGTAAGTGAACTTTTATTTATCTCCATCAACACTACATATCTATTTTTAACAATTAATGGTGATTTTTTTTTATATTAATAATATTTATTTTTATTTCAATTTAGAAAATTATAAATTTTAATTTTTTTATCGTTTTGATATTTTATTTATTACCGTTATTACCAAAACAACATTATTTAATTTAAAAATGTAAAAATAGTGTAAACTCTTCTAAGATTAATCGTGACTCTTTGTAAAATAAAGTACGATTTATGCATTTATAAGTATAAAATTTCACAATTTTTAAACAGTAAGTAATGAGTAGATATCATGTGTACCGAGCAACTGCTTGCGCTTCATTTTAAAATGCCTAACGATGACATAATGGTTTGAAAAAAAAAGTCACTTAGCGTTAACTAAAAGTGCATTAAATTTTTTTGCGAACGTACATCATTCATAAGATTTTGATGCATCGGTCTATCAAAGTCAACGCTTAAAAAGCTCTCATACAGACCAACGTATAAAAGTTTCAACTGAAAGATAAAAATATATTATATTGAAGTATAATATTTATTCTATTAAATATCCATTGGATTTGGGTTACAAGGAAAGTTCTAATAAGATTTTATGAGAAGCTTATATTAGAGCGATTCCACGAGCCTTTTACTTGGATTGCGTCCGGACGACGTACAATTTTTATAGGAGCCGATAAGTTAAATGTTCAATTGTCCGGAAGCAAGTGGTCAGCTTTTCAAATCACAAAGCCAACCAATGATGAGATCAAATGAAATAACAATCAGTTACCCATTCTCGTTGAAATATCTTTGCTTCGTTCCGTTTATAGAAGTAATTTTAAGCTCTTATTTTATCACAACATATAACAACATGTTGTGTAGAGGCCGTCACGTCACGTAAACGCGGCGGTTATGGGTTGGAATCTGATTCGGGGAAATGAATTGTTGCTTACTAATATTTTTATGCTAATGCCGCGAAAATTCCGCGGAAACTGGGGAACGGAGCGTCTTAACTCTAGGCTCCCTTTGCATACTCAGCTAAACCCGCTTTGTAGTTTTAAATTAGAAGGTACAAAAACATTATTAATTAAATATTCTTTCTGGAAAATTAATATTAACCACCACCCAAGTGCATTAACTAAGTCCCGGACTGTTGCCTACGATAGCTTTACAATGTCAAAATATTTCAATAAACATTCGTCTGATTATAGAAGACTGGTAAAAAATGCAAACACTTATGTAAATATGTAAAAAAATAATAATTAAATATAGTCAACTCTTGTAATAAGAATAATATTTTTGTAGTTCTCCTTGCCAGAACGAGAACATATCGAACCTGCAACCTCATGCGTTTACACTTGTCCCTCTGCAACATGCCTAGGTTAATACAATATTTTAATTTAATGATTGAATTGTCAGATTTTTATTATATCTACTTTAAACGAAATGAAAACTCGAAAATCTACATATTTTCACACTATCAAGTAATAAAAAAAAATGTCTCATTAAAATAGCGAGCAGATTGTACACGCGAAACTTGTTCTATTATGACGGACAAAAATAGTTCAACAAAGTTCGTTCGAGTCGGGAACTAACGGCCCTCGTTATTGCCTTAGTTTGACAATATTTTGTTGTGGACAGAGATGGGGAATTTCTTGTTATAAAAACCTATTATACTGCTGACAAATTAGTTGGGTTATTAAGGGTTTTGTGTTTGTATTTTTTTTCTTTTTGCTGGTTACAATTTTTGTGATCGTTTATGGTGCTGAGGAGTTGCTAGACACATACTATATTTTTTATACTTATACGAGAGGAATATATTGTAATTTGTCTCGAAAATTCAGCGAAAAGTGAGAAACGGCGTGTATCAACATTAGGAAAAAAACGTGAAGCTGAAATAAAAAAAATACCATGGTGCCATCGAGGAACAGAGTAATAGCGTCTGATTGTAAATGTAATGGCTCTATTGATGTGTGGCTTCTATTACCATTCGGGAGAACGATGATGATGATTATTTGAATTATATTACATTATTTAAATCTTCCTACCCCGATAAGAAAACGCGCGGCGTTAAACTCCGTAATTAATTATAGTATTTTTTATATAAGTTAGAAACAGTGAAACATTATAAATTATAAAATATATTGAAACAATTGAATTGATTTCTTCATATATATCAGTACTGGTAGATGCGAAATAAATGTTTCCAATTTTTTTATGTTGTTATTATCCGTTTTTATACTACATACTAAAAACATAAAGATGATGTACTTAAGCAGGTATGGATCTTTTTACTCAACGTAATTCCATTATTTAAGCACCAAATTTTTTTTAAAATATTAATGTTTTATAAAATTTGCAATTATAATACAGTATGAATACGCCATGTGATCCGTTTCAAATGCCGCCTTTTAGAATAGGTCTCATATTTAGTTATGAAGCTGATCCTGGGACGCTACAAAGGCTGTCAGGGGCAGCCGTGAATCGAACAGGTAAATTAATATGATGCAATTTTACCTAGACTAAGCGTCTCTGTTATAGTGACAGCATCCATTCTACTATATTAAAAATGCAATTAAATGAAGTTAATCTATTTTAAAGTAAAATAATCAAAATTGAGATCTCGTTTGGGACATATTTTAAAGCGTAAAAGTTATGGTATGTATTTAACATTTAAAGTTATTTAAATAATTGTATTTTTTCTTTATTTTATTGTTTCTCAAAACAATTAACGCTTTATAACTTTCTTTTATCTCTTTTCTCCCGTCCTTAGTAAAATCACATGAATATTAGGTATTAAAAAAAAATATGTCACCTTTTACTTGTTTTATGTAAATAGATAACCATAAAAAGATTTTTTGAAAATAATATTGTGCTACCATTATAGAGGAATATGCTATTAATTGGTCGAGTATGTATCGGTTTTTGGTGCTGTCCTTTTGGGATGTGACCCCAGCGGGCTTGTTCTCATATTAATTGAAATTCAAAATATTTCATACTCAATTTGGTGTTCCGAGCCGTGCCTAAAATATGTTAATTTGCCTTCGGTTGTTTTATACGCGAGTGAATAACCGAAGTTTATAAATGCTTTTTGTGTAATGTATTTTTATGAACGAAAATTATAAGCGCTGAAAAGATTTAACTGCTGTTGTTTTTGATAACAAAACCTTTTTAAAAATGTTTTATAAAATTTCAAAAAACAAGTTCTGATATTTACGTTCAAAATGTATTTAGTTTTCTTATTTATTTCATGTTCAATAAGCAAACTTTGTTTTGCAATATATGAACTGCATAGTATCTTAATTAGCTTAAGTTCCGAGAGACCCTCTATTAGTTACAAACAATTTTACAATTCAAACTCTGAATGTACAGTACGTTATTGTAACTTATCTCACAGATTACAAATGTTCTGTTTAAGTAAATAAATGTCGTGTTTTCAGAAAGGTATCCCTTTCGGAGTTCGGGTTCCCTGATGTATCCTACTGGTCAGGCTTTGAAAGTGAGTCGTTGTAAAGAAAAACAAGGGTTGGATCTCCTCATTGGTTACCGCCTCACGAACTCACTTTGTTAAGAAAACACCGACGCCTTTTGATGTATTGACTGATTTTTTAATGCATATTTCGGGGGGCATTACTGATGTCTGTGGATAGAGATAATCGATTTAGGCGCTTCGCTTTTTTTGTCTATTTGATATTTTTTCGATTTATATTTCTATAGACCTCAAGCCGTTCAGAAATTCGATTCTGAAAAATCATGACATTTTTACAGGCAAAAATATTTTTTGTTGCAAAACCCTTATAACTTATATTTTTCATTATCAACCTTCTCAGTTGGAACCGTCGACAAACGCCCCCTAGTATTCCCCGAAGTCATGAAGAAGTCGAATTAATGTTCTTTCTTTTATTTCGCTTAATTTAAAAGTTGCAGATTATTCAAATGTCACAAACGGCGCGATTCTAACTGTGCTCACGTAGGAACTTGGGTGATTTTTCAAACAAGCATCGCTTAGAGCATTCAGAGGTTCCGATCGTATTTCTTATCCTTCATTCATTAGCAAGTTCAATCAGAAGCCTGCGGTTATTTATTACCTCACATCGGCCCCAACAATTACGGAGAAGGAAAAACTTTCTCCATTACTAGCCCTCGGGAGGGTTTTCATACAAAAACGAAATTGTACACGTTGCCGTGTAGCGCGTAATGGATTCCCAATTTCTATTTCGATTTCATCTGTAATCGGTATTGTGTGGAAAATGTATTGAATTACATTAAATATATGTTTATGTAAATGATTTACTGGGGTTTATTTACAATTTGGAGTATAATGTGGTATATTAAAACATGATATTCGATACATTGTATAAATTGATAAATTTAAATTTGAGTACATCACTAAGTAATCTTAAATTTGAGTACATCACTTGTTTTATTTAAAGTTTTTTATATTACGTCTTGTTTAGACCTACGACCGCGATTAAATAGTTGATGTTAGTACATAATAGTAAGGAATAAAGCCTAATACTAGGTGCCATTTGTCTATCGTGCTGTAAGCAGGATTCAGCGTAACGCTAAAAAAAAACATAATCATACTAATATTATAGATTTGTATGTGAATGTAATTTTGCTTGTTACGCTATCACGCCAAAACTACATGACATTAATAATATTTTTTGGTTATAATATAAAAGTAAGTTAAAATAAATATATAAGTATTAAAAGCGAGCGGAGTCGCAGTACAGTCTCTATTAAAATAAATAAATCACATGATTTATTAATTATACATTTATTCAAAAGCGACTCAAAAAAAATCAGGTGTTAAATTTACGAGCTCAAGGAAAAGTTTTGTAAAAGTCTAATTTTTGTTCGGATTGTCAGAGCACCTGCTGACCGCATTACGCCCGGGCACGTGCTACGACAGTTGGGCGGGTGTATAAAATAAGGATGGAACCTCTAAAGTGAAATGTATTACGTTGTTAGCGCTTCTAATGTTTTCCTTTATTTGATATATTTTATAAGTTCTGCTGATTTTTTTTGGGAAAGAAAACTTAATAATCAATAACATATATTTACATTTAAAAAAATTAAATTAAATTAAATTAGCTTCACGCTGTATCCCGCACACAGCAGGGTAGGCAGAGGGAACCCAGTGTTAAGACACTCCGTTCCCCACTTTCTGCCGAATTTTGGAGGCATTGCGTGTTGAGTGCCTCGACACCAGAGCGAAGAAATGAAAATATAAATTTAAGTAAATATTTCATCTCCTCGAGTGGGGATCAAATCCACAACCAGTCGGTTTTGCAGTCACACTTTGTGCCACTGCGCCACGACTGGCCTCTATACATGATATGAGTAAAATGAATAAAATAGGAACACAAAAATAGGAGGCCGGTCGTGGCGCAGAGGCACAAAAATGCCACTATAGAAGCGATCGATCGCAGGTTCGATTCCTAATTGACGCTCTTATAAACCGCTATATTGAGTTGAGACATTCAATACACAATGCCATTCGGCGGAAAGTTGGAAAAGGAAATGTATTAAGGAGAAGGTAGTGTCTTAACACCAGGTTTTCTAGGTGCCTCTGCCAAAAAAGTAAAATTTTGGTCACTTATTATTTTAATAAAATACCCTTTAGTGGGAAGCAGTATTAAATGGTATGAAAGAAAAAAAGTATATTTTTACAGGTCAAAACGGAAAGTTGTTGATGGTAAAAAGCATATTGAAACCTCAAGTTAGCTATAAAAAGCTAACTAAAAGTTTAATATTGTTTAAACTTATTTTCAATAAGAAAATTCTTCGTTTTTAATAAATTTCTATAAGAATGTTAGTGGTTTGTTTATAGGGTGTGTATATATACTTTATAAACTTTCTTAATTGTTTTAGTATACTCAAGAATATTACTTGATGATCTTGTTAAACTTGTTTTCAAAACTTTGTTACATTTTTTTTTAGTTTTCCTGTAAAAAGCACTTGTTGTACCTAATTATATTTAAAGTATTAAATTATAACGAAATTAGAAAAAAAGAAATCAGAAACATTTGTTATTCAGAATCATTATGGCGCATCTGACTGAAGTCAATTATGGATTCGATTCTCACTTGCGGGAATTAATTATTTTCATTTGAATAAGGTGGGACGAGCATCACCTTATTGTGTTATTAACTTCTTCAACTAAAAGCTAAAAAAAAGTAATTTAAAAAAAAAAAAGCGAGATCTCGCTTTTTTCATAGAAAGAAAGAACCTACAGCCAATTACCGCCACTAATACTAAAATATATATTTTAAAATAAATTATGTATATATATATATATAGCTTCACGCTATATCCCGTACACAGCAGGGTAGGCAGAGGGAACCTAGTGTTAAGATACTCCGTTCCCCACTTTCTGCCGTATTTTGGAGGCATTGCGTGTTGAGTGGCAGAACTCAATGCCTCGACACCAGAGCGAAGAAATTAAAATATAAATTTAAGTAAATATACTCCTCGAGTGGGGATCGAACCCACAACCAGTCGGTTTTACAGTCACACTTTGTACCACTGCGCCACGACTGGCCTCAATAAAAAATCAAAAATAAATTATGTACATATTGCTAACAATGTAGGCATATAAATAATTTTTATTACAAAATATCTCTAAGACTCAGACGATCATTAGAATCAGTCCCTCGAGACTCAATAGAAATTACAGAGCTACTTACTAGGACTATAGCCAAACAGTACAATTGATAGAAAATATACTCATAGTATGAACGGAATAAAAGCGAACTCAAAGGCATGGAGTGTAGTACGCGATATTGTTGATACTACTTACTAAATATAAAATGGAAAAGCCGATTACGAATCGCAATCGATATTATGTTCGTTTCGTTCGGTGTATGCGTTGAAACGTTTCATTTATAATGGTAATACACTGTATGTTTATAATGGGAATTGAATTTTGTTTTGCTTGTTAATTGTTATTGTTGTAAATTATCTTTTTTTTTCAGTTTCACGCTGTATCCCGTATGTAGCAGGGTAGGCAGAAGCCAAGGGTTAAGACAGTCTGCTCCCTAACTTTCGTCAAATTCTGGTTGTGTGCTCTTGAAAAAATTAAATATTTTTTATTTTCATTTCTTCGCTCTGATGTCAAGACAAAGCACGGCGTTAAGTTCCGCCACTCAATACACAATGCCTCCAGAATCCTACGGAAAGTGGGGAACGGACTGTCTTAACATGAAGTTCCGAAGCTGATTTTTTTTTTATTTGTTCTGTAATTTAAAGTTATATCCAATATTGAATATTAAATTTATAAAATATAAATGGTTTAATTTCCATACCGCATTTGGTAATACTAAAATTTATATTGACTGTTTCTGCTTTGCAATTCACGATACAACAACAATAATGTCTCATTTTATGAACAAAATTGACAAGTTTCACTATGCCCTTAGAGTTGCACATTTGCGCCGCGGCGTGCGCTGCGATCGCTCTGAATAATACAATATATTATATATAGTTTGCAATGATTTTTACCCAATCCGATATTATATTAATTTACTGTTTTAGTTGTAATTGTATTTTTTTAATAAGAAATTAGTATTTAGTGTAATACTTTAAAAGTTGAGAAAAAAGTTATGTCACTCTTGAATATGCTCCGAATACACGAACCCAAAATAAAATAGGATGGTTGAAAAAATATACATATAAATTTTGGCGCACATTAATAGTGGGTATCCATAAAATATTTCTTGAGAAAAATATTTTCTATAAACACAAAACAAAGAACTCTAGAAAAATCCCAATAGCTACACTCTTAAATGGAACGTCCTACTTTCAGGCACTCGACGGCATTCTGTTATTTTGAGCGTAGCAGTCGGCCTCTAGAAATATACTCCCGTTTTACAGCGACGCTACATTTTTAATTAATAATAATAAAAATAATATTTGACTTTTATATAAAAACATCATTAATATTCGTGCTCATTTCCATTTGAATTTTGATGTATGATAATAGAAGATAACAATAGCGCTAAATACAGTTTAGTTTTGTTGTTGAAATGCGAAAATAAACGGTGGTTCCGAGTTCAATGCCCGGAATGAGCTATTTTCCGTTTCTCTGCTCTAAAGAGAGCAGAACAAAATATAGTTTTAGATTCAACGCGTAGTGTCCGCGACCGCCGCCACTCCTTGAGAGAATTTCGATGGAAATGAGAACAGAAAATTTCAACACAACAGTTGGCACCCTACTATCACACTATCATCCACGCTTGGCAAGATATGTAAATATTTAAATTTCTTCTTTTTCTATTTAATATTTTTTACAAAGAAAATAACTAAAGAAGTTATAATTAAAAAAAACAAACAACATAAGACAACATGGTATAAAAATCATGAAAAACCATTCCAGGCCGAACGTTGACATATAATATTTCGCGGTCCCCACTCTCTAGTGCATATTGAATCTGAAATAAACCGCTCGAAGGCAACACGGAGGTACAATGGTGAAAATGACAGCGCGTCCCGCAACCGCTCAGGTGGGAAGGCCTTTTTATTATTTACATCGTATTTTCAACGAGTGTTTGCTATGAGTTTTACTTTGATTTTTCGTAAAGTGGCGAGATGAGAACGTGTGATCTGAATACATAGGGATGCTATTATATCCGCTTTTTATGGCAAGTGGTTGTTTTAGTACTGGAATAGGGCTCTTACGGTAATGTGTACCTACTTTCAGACGGTATTGTTGCGGTTTTGGTATCCTTTGTTTGGATAGTACGTGCATTAGGGTAGTTTTGTAATTTTTTTTTTCAGTATTGTATTTCGTTTAGGGTAGCAGTAACCTAGAGTTAAGGCACTCCGTTCGAGACTTTCCGCCACTCGTGCTTGTGGCATTGCGTGTTGAGTGGCGGTAATCAACGCCGTAGTTTGCCTTGTTACTAAAGATAAGAAATTAAAATATTAAATATATTATTTCTCCGAGTGGAGATCGCACCTACAAGTGTCGCTTCTACAGTCACACGCGCGTGTATCATAAGCACTGCGCTACTACGACAGCTTTGTTTTGTTGAGTTTTTTTGCTATATTTCAACGTTAAAACGTTTATTAATTAACTTTCTGATTGTTTTATTGTAAGTTTTTATATATTTCTATATATCTATAACTTAACTTATGCATAATTTGTTTTAAATAATAATAAATTAATAAAAAAATATTTATGTTACGATAAATTTATTAAAACGATAAGATATTAAATATTCATATCGCTATAACTCTGTTCGTCCATCCGTTACTTTTTATGGCTATATCGTAATACAGACTTTGATGAAATTTGGCGTGAAAAATATTTAAAGCTCCAGGGAAGGATATAGGTCAAAAATATGTAAATTTTGAATATAGAACTTTCATATCGGAAAATTGTTTATTTTTAACAAAAAATGGAAATGTTAACATTGTATTTTATATATTGTAATTTTTTATTAACTTGATTGATTGACCAAGATAAGCTAAGGTTAGAAATTATTGAATACGTTTAACGAATTGGAAAATAAATATTCTCTTGGGGTGAAAAAAAAACATATTGTTATTTTTTACTTTTTTAAAGTGTTATTACATATATAGAAGAAAAATACTTATTTAGAAAACAAATAAAAATTTGAACGTAGCAGGACTCGAACCCGCGCCTCCTGGAAACCGACCTGGTTGGTTTTCCAAATAAACATATTGTAAATATTTATTATTATAATAGCACTATAATTAAATTTATTACAAGATCTGGTATTTAAGGTACGAGTATTTCAATATATGTAGGTCATATTCATATTATATATTTTGTATATTTGCTAAATATTTTTGGTATCATATGTGAAATCAAATCAGTTTCAAGCTGTATCCCGCAAACAGCAGGGTAGGCAGGTGGAACCTAGTATTAAAACACACCGTTTCCCACTTTCCGCCGTGTTCTGGAGGCATTGCATGTTGAGTGGCGGAACTCAACGCCGCGCTTTGCCTCGACACTAGAGGAGAGAAAAGAAAATATAAATGTAAGTAATTATTTCTATTCCCCGAGTGGGGATCGAATCCACAACAAGTCGATTTACAGTCAAACCTTGTGTCCCTACGCCACGACTGGCCTCAATTATATTATAGTACTTATTTAGAAAAAATAATAGTTTTCTAAATACGTATTTTTTGTCTCTAACTGTGGAATAACACTTTAAAAATGTTAAAAATATTTTATAAAAGTATCATATGTACTTTATATTTACTGTATATATGAAAAATAAATGTATGAGAACAAATAATAGCTACACTGATGCACAGACTAATTGGTGCTGTTCCCTATAGATCCTACGTACTCCAGGGAATGCAGATTGGTATCGAATTACATACAGAATTTACCCTTCGAATAATGGTTCAGGGATGATATAAATATAAAAAATATTGAAAAATGTTCAATTTACGTTTACATTCATGCTAATTAATATCCTGTATTGTGTTATGTATGGTTCTCATTACTTTATAATGAAGTACATATTTAATTTTTGATCAGTAAGTTTTATATATTTTTTCTTTTTTTTCAGTATCACGCTGTATCCTGTGTGTATGTTAGGCAGAGAGGTCTAGTGTTAAGACACTTTGATTCCCACTTCCTGTTAAATTCTGGACGAATTATGTGTTGAGTGGCGGGACTTAACGCCGTGATTTGACTCGACACCAGAGTGAAGTAATGAAAATATTAAATATTTCCTTTCCGTGAGTGGGAATACCACAACCTGTCACGCTTGTGTCACTGTGTCACCACTGGCTTTATCAAATCGACTGTGTAACAATTATTAATTAAAAAAAAAAAAAAAATTGGGTGCACGTATTATATGCTTACCTTTATGTATATGACATATAAGTATATGTTTGAGGCCAGTCGTGGCGCAGCGGCACAAAGTGTGACTGTAAACCGACTGGTTGTGGGTTCGATCCCCACTCGAGGAGATGAAATATTTACTTAAATTTATATTTCCATTTCTTCGCTCTGGTGTCGAGGCTAAGCGCGGCGTTGAGTTCTGCCACTCAACACGCAATGCTTCCAGAATTCGGCAGAAAGTGGGGAACGGAGTGTCTAAAAACTCTAGGTTCCCTCTGCCTACCCTGCTGTGTGCGGGATACAGCGTGAAGCTGAAGTATATGTTTGCCTGTATGATATATGTCATATTGACATGGAACGATTTTAACTTTTTTCACAATTCTTTAGGGAGGTTTTAAATTCGGTTGGAATGTTTTATTATCATTAAATTTGAAAATCTGTATGTTATTGTTGGAATTAATTTATATAATATTGAGAACTGGCACTACAAAATTAAGGTAATTCATTTTAAAAACGACGATACAAATATATTGTATACACATATTAATCAGTCTATAACTGTGAACGTTAAATTTCACACGAACGAGCGCATTAGTTGAACTCCGTCGAAAGTGCTTCAACGGAAACGTGCTCTGACGCGTCCCAAATAATTATTACCACGTTATTATACGTTAATATATTTAATGTAAAACATTTTAACTTTATACTACAGTTACGGTGTAGTATCCAATATGTTTGTCATGACGATTCAAGTCATGTCATGTGGGTTTAAGTTCTGTTTTATTTAAAATTTGCTACTATGGGCCATAGTAGCAAATTTTAAATACTTTGCTACTATAGTTAAGTGTAATTAAGCAATATTTATTAATTATCTGTGTCTACTGGTGTGTACTATAAAAACCATGATTTAAATTTTTTGGAGTTTATTTTGTAGACAAAGTACATTAATGTATGATATATCAAACGTGATGCATTCGTAAATAGCCTCAAAATTGTTAAAAAACGTAAATTATATCTGTTATTACAAAATACGTGTACTATAAAAAAGGAGTGGCGTTACTTATTTTTTTTTGTTAATGCTCTATTTATTTTATTTTTAAAGAAAGGTTTTCTATTTTCTGTCCTGAATCTATAGAAGAGATTTTTTGATATAAAAAAAAATCCTTGTCTATGTCTATTTTTTTGTTTATAAACTAATACATAATTGACATTTGAATAGAAAAAATATAAAATTTCTATGTATAGATAAATATATATATATATATATATCTATGCGCAACAACTCCGCGGGCCCCAGATACTTCAGCTTATACTATTCATTTGTCACTAGAATTACAAAAAGCCTGCGGTCACAGCTGAGCGCAATTACTATTTGCTGTGCTTTAATAACTTTGAATGGGATATTTCAATAGGTTGGTTTGTTTTTTTATTTATAAATGTTCCAGTTTAAAAAAATATTTTTTAAAGTTAATTTTAGCATTATACATAATATTATTTCTTTTTTAACAGCTTCACGTTGTATCCCGTACACAGCAGGATATGGAGAGGGAACATAGTGTCAAGACACTCCGTTTCAAACAATTTACAAAATTATTTAATATTTGTTAAATAACATTTTAAATGTATTTCAGTTCGTATATACATTTAATTGTCGTTAAAAATTTTGAAGCATGTATTTGAAAATAATTTGACATTAAAAGTGAATTTATTAAGTTAAAATTTCATATTGAGGCCAGTCGTGGCGCAGTGGTACAAAGTGTGACTGTAAAACCGACTGGTTGTGGGTTCAATCCCCACTTGAGGAGATAAAATATTTACTTAAATTTATATTTTCATTTCTTCGCTCTGGTGTCGAGGCAAAGCGCGGCGTTGAGTTCTGCCACTCAACACGCAATGTCTCCAAAATTCGGCAGAAAGTGGGGAACGGAGTATCTTAAACTAGGTTCCCTCTGCCTACCCTGCTGTGTGCGGGATATAGCGTGAAGCAAAAAAAACAAATCATAGCAAGGTTTAAGTTTATAGTTCACTTTCATACTATAGGCACAATATATTTTGTTTTACTGAAATATATTATATTAGATATATTAGGGTTCCATAGCCAAAAGGCCTGACGAAATTAGAAGAAACCCATCTATTAATTATTTTATTAGAAGGTACCCTCCTAATTTCGTCATGTCCATTTTACTCGGAGACTATGGGTACTGTACAGATAAATTTTAGAAGGTAAATTTATTTTAAAAATAGCTATAAAATGATGTATTATTTATACAAAAAATAAATTTTAAGAGTAGCAGTACATATACAATAAATAAGAATTTTGAGAGAATACCGTGTCTTATCATATGTCTTTCTAAATTGTATGAAGGTTTCTAAGAAAGTTTTTTTTTTTATTATACGAGTCTTTGTGAGGTATTCGATAATATTCCTTTAACTTTTGAACTACGGAGGGAAAAATATGTAAAAATTGATATTATAAAATTCAATGAAAACTTCATCAAAATTTGGTTTAAACTATATTGATATTATGGTTTAAAAGATGTTGAGTCGAATCAAAAATATCCTCCTTTTTAAGTCGGTTAAAATAGTATATTAAGAATAGTATATTGGTGGTGGTGATGGCAATATATGTTTATGTTTGTTACTACGAAACTCTATATAGGCGAATCCGACTCGCTCTTGGTTTTTTTTTAATCTTATAATGGCCAAACATTATTTTATATAAGCACAAAAATTAATATCCCTGTGCAATCAAAGAAACAAAAGCTTATCTCTGTGTAATTTTTAAAGATTAATTCTTCGGATGAAATTTCACGCTTAAAATTTTATTACGTTAAAAAAGATAAACAGTGTAATTCGTTATCTCGTTCCATTTAAAGAAGCATAAAACAAAGCAGGTCAGTTATAAAAATGGTCTACTTGTTGTATTGAACTCATTCTTTATTTTTTAGGAGTGTTCAGTGAACTAGGTGTTTTCTTAACTGAGATATAGATTTTAAGGCGCAAATTTTATACGTCCTGTAGACTCTTTTGTTTGACTTGTCGTATTAGCGTATGTGAAACGCTCCCCAGTATCCAATTGAGCTGAAGTTTGGATTACAACATCAGATCTGATGGGATGAAATTACACAGTTTCAATATTATTGTAAATAGACAATGACCGCCGCATCTAAAACCCGGAATACAAATTTTTGCACGACTTACTTAATAAAATCTGGAGAATTTGTTTTATAAAGATATTTTTTAGTTAATATTTAATTTGTTTCATAGTAGTACATTGCTGACCGAAAATTTGTTAGGTATATATCTTATGACATTATAGTTTTTTTCGTTCTATTTTGACTGTATATAGGTATAATTTCAAGCGGTCAATTTAATCCCATATCCAGCTTCGTCTGTATCATTTTATTACTAAAGTAGTAATATATAGTTATAAGTACACATAATATATATTTCTCTACATATTAACGCAAGTCAATTTCTTCTGAATGTTCTTTATCTTTAAGTTAATAAAATATTTTAGAAGCAATTATGATAGAGGCACATTTTTTATTACACTTGGAAACTTTAACATTTGAAATACTAGTCTTAGGCTAAATATAAGGCTAAGCTATATGACATTTTTTTAAATTAGATAGCCGGAATAGCCGTAGCGTAATCGTAGTATTTAGCGTTTCGTTCTCTCTTCTAGAGATACAGCGTGAAACTAAAAAAACAAACCATTGCGCTACAGATTAATCTCATTGATACGATATTGCCTCAGCGTAAGTTAACGGCACCATTTGACGTAAATAAGTAAAGATGATAGTAAGATTTGAAATAAATAGAAGTATGTAATGTGCTTCTCCTCGATATTTTACTTGAGGCCGGTCGTGGCACAAAGTGTGACTGTAAACACGACTGGTTGTGGATTCGATCCCCACTCGACGAAGTGAAATATTTATTTTAATTTATATTTATATTTCCATTTCTTCCTTATGGTGTCGGGCAAAGCGTGGCGAGTTCCGCCACTCAGCATGCAATGCTTCCAGAATTTGGCGGAAAGTGGGGAACAGAGTGTCTTAACCCTTGTTCCTTCTGCCTACCCTGATGTGTGCGGGATAGCGCAAACATTTATTTAAATTTCATACTTTACTTAATTCTGAATTTTTATTGGAACAAATTATGACTGGCACTTGTTTAAAAGGGGATAAATATTTAATAATTTGTGTAATAATAACATTTTAAAATTTAAAAATATTTTTAAGCAATATCACAAAAGTTTAATTGGCAGATCTGTGAAATAAGATGTGTTGTAGATTATACAGCGCCGAACAATATACGGAAAATGTATACATATATTAACAAAATTTCTTGTTTTTTTCGTATTACTTTTCACTTAGTCCATACTGAGAAACTGCGGGGTGGAGTTCCTACTTTTTTCAACTTCGTTCAGATAACAACTTTATAAAGTCAGTTTAGAAAGCGTTATCGTTTCTAGTTCCTCACGGCAAAGATAAAAGGCGAGAGTTCCTACGGCGCGAAATATTTTATATTGTTCAAATGAGAAAATCTTTCATTTTTATTTAGCTAATATTATTGTGTTTATATTATCTTTTTTTATGCTTATATTACTTTTGAAAAGAGGCTTGCTAATTATTTCGTTTAAAAATTGTTCATTTATTTTTTAGCTTCCCGCTTTCACTACCTTGCCCCATAGCTAGGAACGCAATGCCTCGTTGTGTTTGAGAGGAGATCCGGGACAAAGAAAATATTTTTTTCGAATAGTCATAAACTGTGTTTAATGTTTAATTAACGAACTTTATACGTAGAGCCATATATTGTTTAATTTTTTTATTTTTTTTAATATAAAGAATGAACATCGACACTGTTACAGGCGTAAAATTAATATATTCCAATAAAATAATTAGATATCTACAAAAATAAAATAATAATTTTTATTATATTACATTTTCTTATTATGATAGAAGAAAAGTTATATATCTTATTCCAATTACAGCGTGGTATACTTATGTCATCCCGTTTTCCGGGAACAGTAATTTATTATAGATAAAAGTTAACATGAAGACAAACATGGTGTTTACGAAGAAATGTATGGAATAAAGGATTTTATTATGGCGACTAATACCAGTGGGGGGCTGGCGCCAGAGGGAAATTTCATACTTAAATTAGTTCTTACGAACCCTATAATAACGCTCTAGAAGAGGACTAATCAAAGAACTGCTATAAAACGAAAAGTAGCAGTGCTGTTGTGAAAATTTATTTATTTTATATATATTTGGATGTCTATAATGACTTAGTTCAGAGATCTGCCTGGCCTGTATCACTTGGTGCATCCAAAATTGTACACTTTGATTTCAATTTTTAATAATGACGGGTGAGCTATGGAAATTATGCGATATTAAAAGTACAGCAAAGATTATAAGATATAGGGTAAAATATCATTTACAGTAACTCCTGTCAGTCTTGCTTTTTGGTGTTTTTTTAGCGTCACGCTGTATCTTGCACTCAAGGCAGGGTAGCCAGAAGAACCCTGAGAATTAAGTGTTAAGACACTCCATTCCCATTAAGATTGTTCCCCATATTCCTCATTTTCCTGCGCATTCTGGACGTATTGCGTGTTAAGTGACAGAACTGAAACTCGGCGGTTTCGTTACCTGAACGAGGTATGAATATATTAAATTTCCTCGAGTATTAATCGAATCCACAATCTGCTACTTTAACAATCGTATGCGTTTCCCTCTACACCATGACTGACCTCAAAAAAAAAATAGTGACCCCATTTAAGGAAACATAATAAAACTTTTAAAACAATAAAAACGTTAAATACAACAATGATAAAAAATCAAATGAAACTCGTTAATGCCCTCTCAAAAGAGTAAAAGGTTGGTAATGAGAAAACGGGATTTGAGTTATTTTGTCCGCCCGAGGGCGACTATGCAGTGCAATGCAATATTTACAGAAACAAAGGATTATCCGATTCCTGTCTATTTGAATACAGCAGTAAAACATTTTGCTACGAATAAATCGTCAGTGAACAAAATTGGAACGTTTTGTAGCCGAAAATACATTCGAAAGGAGTTTGCGCGTTGTAAATTAATTTCATTAAAGGTTATTTCCAAAAATATCGATGAAATATTGTGTCAGTATTGTTGGAAAATGGAATGGATTTTTCGTGCTTAATGTATATTACGTGTATTTAGTGTATGCAAAGTGTGTGTTTTAAATAGATTTATTGATTTGATATATGTGATTTAAATATTTAATTCAATAAAATGTAACATAAATTTCAACTATGTTATGTAGAGTAATTGGAATCATAATGTGATGCTGCGAGGACTCAGTGTGCTGAGGCTTTAAAATGATATAAAATGAATAGTAAGTTGTAGAAAGTTATAACGTGAATATAATTTCATGGTTCAATAGTATTTGATTTTCAATTATGTATATTGTTTATTTTTTTAGCTAGTCGTAGTGGGTTTGATTTTCACTCGAGGAAACGATATTTACGTTTATATTGTTATTTTTTCGCTCGGCGTCGTAACAAAGCGCGGCGTTAAATCCCGCCACTCATACGCAACACTTCTAAAATTCGGCAGCGTGAAGTACATTTTGATTAGATTTTATTTATTTTTAGGGTTCCCTACCTTTTAAGGTAAAAAGGAACCCTTAGAAGATCGCTAGATCCCTTCGTAGCTCGTTCATCTGTCGGCCTTATTCTCCGGAACGCTTGAAGATAACGACTTTGATTTCCTGAACAAAACGTAATGTAGAAAACAGTTGCTTAAAAAAAGAAATGTCCGTTTATATCGCAAAAAAAATCGTATTTCGGCATTATAAAGTGAATTAAAATTAATAGGGTACTTCCGGTTCACCTAGAATTATGAAATTTGACATTTGGTATAAATAGCTTAGAGGTAGTACTAGTCTTAAACGGGGGGCAAAATTTGGTATTGAAGCTGCTAGTTCAAGTGAGAAAGGGCTCTGGCTCAGCTAATCTTTTCTGTACGGAACCCACGTTGAGTGAGCGCGATTTGCGCTTGCCTGGTTTTTTTATATTAACGAATAATCACTTCATAATAAATTGCAAAACAAACAATTACTTAATCATATACTAATAATTTTTTAATTTTTAATTAAGCAAAACACCGTTACAAGGGTTATCTCCATGGCATTTTATTTTGAGCAATAAAGGGCTATTCTTGTCATAAACGGGAAGGGTGGAAAACTTTAAGCAATATCAAAACATCCCCGTATGCTAATTTTCGGTCGCGTCAATTTATAGCTGTGCTAAAACAAGAATTCGTCCCTTTAGCCCCCTTCAATTAGAGAGTCCTGTAACTGTTTAATATCTCAATACAACCTTATATTTGATAAGCGTTTGAATTTATCTGCTAAATGTGTTCCGAGGATTTAGTTTTACTGTGTATAAAATATAATATTGTATTAGTATTTATGTAAATTCTAGTATAGGTATATTTGTGTAGGAATATGTATTTGTTATGCGTAACAATTTACAGAGTAACCAGAGAGAAACTAAGCCAATAAGTGGAAAATCCAAGATATTGATCTAAGATAAGATGAGGCCAGTCGTGGCGCAGCGGCACATAGTGTTACTGTAAACCTGGTTGTGGGTTCGATCCCCACTCGAGCAGATGAAATATTTACTTAAATTTATATTTCCATTTCTTCGCTCTGGTGTCGAGGCTAAGCGCGGCGTTGAGTTCTGCCACTCAACACGCAATGCCTCCAGAATTCGACAGAAAGTGGGGAACGGAGTGTCTAAAAAACACTAGGTTCCCTCTGCCTACCCTGCTGTGTGCGGGATACAGCGTGAAGCTGATTTTTTTTTCCAAGATATTGCCCATAGACGAGTAGCTCATCTCTCTCGTTTCGTTTAGACTGAACTGATTGTAAAAAAAAACCTTTTAATACCTTTTCCTCCTTTTATGATTCGAAATCATAATCATCGTATGCAAACATGGACGTGTCAATCGCAACACCAAGTTTTTAGATGCGTAGTATAAGGAAGCTTCAAACACATTAACGATTGCTAAAATACTAAACCACATAACCATGATTCATGTCAAGTGTTCGACTGTAAATGCGACTGGTTGTAGGTTCGATCACCACATGAGGAAACGAAATATTTCATTTCATTACGAACAATTTACTAACTGAACTACATATTAGAATAGTAATCCTCAGAATTTCAGCTTTGCTATAATGACGTAGGTCTAGGGCCCCTGGGATCTCAGTTTATAATAAAATTTATCTGTCAATGAGCAGTTCACAAATGTTTTTCAATCATTATTATGATTTGTGACATTCGGGCACGCCTAACGAGGGTCTTGTACAAAAAAATCGGAATTTTTGCCCCCCCCCATTATTTTTTAGTATTTAACCACAAATCTATAGTTTTCAGATTTTTTTGCTGATCTTCACTACCTGTAGATGCTTGCCGCCAAATATCATAACTCTAGGTCAATAGAAAGGGCTATATTAATTTTGATTTGTTTTATAGTGTCGAAACAAGCATTTTTCCTCAAGCGTTGTCCTGAAGTAAAGCCTCTTGACAGACAGACAGACGGACGGACGGACATAAAGTGATCTTATATGGGTTCCTTTTTTAACCCTAGAAAGCATGGATATCTGTATTTCAATTCTATTTTAACATAAACATTATTTTCTTCATACTATGTTTATTTATGACCTTAAAATTTTATCAAAAAGTAAATACTTTACTCACTAACATAACAAACCCGTTATTTTAGTAAAGGTACGCTTGGAAAAGTTGTTTGTATTTGAGTTTCAGACCCACTTAGTGGTAGTTTATAAGCTTTTCCGCTATCATTTTATACATTTTAAATGTTCAGCCATCCAAATTATAATTGAATTAAACTTACGTTTAACAACAAAATAAGTAATGTCAATGCTATATTTTTTATTTTTTTTAATTACCAATAAAATATATATATATATATATATATATATGCCATAAAACAATCATGTATGGAACAATATATATATATACCAACTGCATTCATAATAAAATATTTGAAAATATATACTTGTACAATAAATATCACATCTATATAGATGCAATACAGTACCAGAAAATATCTGCTTTACAATATAGAATGCTTTCAATGTAATCTAAGATGCATATCAGATGTACGGTACAGAACATAAAAACAGTACAAGATGTATATAATATTATGTAATCTTCCTATCACTATCTTTTTTGCAACTTTAGTGACACACCTTACCTTACCGAACCAGGAATGTAGAAATAATTTTAAATATTAATATTTCCTCCAAAATGGGAATCGAATCCGCGAAAATTCATTATAAATTAAAATAAATTAGCTTCACGCTATATCCCGCACACAGCAGGGTAGGCAGAGGGAACCTAGTGTTAAGACACTTCGTTATAATTGTAAGTATAATGAAATATAATTCTGCTCTTTGCTTAAATAAATAAATTTTGTATCAACATTATGTAGGGTAAAAATTTTTATAAAACGATAATCAGTTATAATATGAAAGTTTCTATTGAAGTTAGGAGGAAGTTCAATTTGTATACAATAGCAATTTTAAAGTTGGCTGTTACGCAATTCAAATCTCTAAGTGGATTTCTGAATTAATTCGATTTTTGTTGAACTTCACAGACAGCCCGAGTTTTTCAGATTTAACATTTCAACTTTCAATGGTGCTTTTATCTTTGTTAAGAGCTCGTTTCGAAAGTCAATTAGTCTATCTTTCGAGTTGTAACTTTTCAGTTTTTGTTTTGTAACGATAATATTCTTAAGAAAGATGCATTTCTGTTATAATTTGTATTAAGGATTTAATTTGTTTCTTATTTTTTTGTAATTTATTAAACAACAAACTATTTTTGATTTTGAATTTTTTCTTGTTTTTTTTTCTCGTTGATAGCTAGCCAGGTAGCCAAGGGGACCTACTGTTGAGATTTTATATCCCACTTCCTGACCAATTTTCGAGTCATTGAGTAATAGAAGGCGGAGAACCACAATTTTATTATATAAATCTTGTACTTTATGCACCAATCATACTTAGTTTCCAAAAATACATTGATTGGTGTGCAAATTTCAATAAAATCACTACGGCCTTGGAAGAATTTTGGACATTTATTTGATTTTAGATGGACAAGCTGACATTTATATTTAATTTCGTACCCATTATCTCCAATTCTTGAATATATATTTTTGCCTCTCAGGAATAAAGCGTGAAGCTAAAAATATCGCAGAATCAATCATGATGCTATTTCTAGAACTTCTAACTTCGTCACGTGGGAAGCCGGAATTATTGGGCGTAGGATTGCTGTAAGTATTAACACATCATATATATATTTTATTCCTATACTTTTACACAATGTAAATAAATTGATTCTATTTATAATGATTAAAATATTTCTTTTGTTATTTTTATTTAAATAAAAAATAGTTCTTGTTTATCTTTTGTAGTTTTAGTTGCTTTTGGAGTAGATATTCACTTTTTTTAAAAGACTGTAATAAAAAAGTACATTTTTATGTCGTTCACCCACAAAACAATTCAGAGCGTCTAATTTTTCCTTAACGTCAACTTCACTTCAAGAATATTATCAGCAGTCACTAATTTACATTTCTTTCATCGCGCTACGTTTGATTGACAAAGCTAAGCCGAGTTTTATAGAACAAAAGAAATGATTAGCCTACTGTCAATTCAACTATAAGTTTCCTTTTTAACTGCTATTATTTATTAGTATTCGTCAAGGTGTAGTGGCACAAGCGTGTGATTGTAAACTTGACGATTGTGGGTTCGATTCTCACCCGAAGAAATGATTAAGAATTATACAGCGTGAAGATGATTTAATTATTTCTTCGCTCTTATACCAAGCAAAGTGCGGCGATGAATTTCGTTACTCAACGCGCAATCCCTCAAGAATTCTGTGGAAAATTGGGAACGGAGGGAACTTAATATTAAAACACTATTTTTCGTCTGCCTACATTGCTTTTGCGGAATAAAGTGTGAATTTGAAAAAAAAAATAAGTAAATAACATTTCAATACATACTTATTTTTTGATTATACAAAATAGATAAAATTAAAAATATACTGTTTATAAGTGTAATAACAAAACGTCGGAGCTTATAGACTGAGATACCAGGACCCCGTAAACTACGTAATTTTAGCAAAACGCAAATTTCGAAGATTAATATTCTTTATTAATATATTAATATATTAATATTCTAATATATAGTTACGACGGTATGCGTACTTACTAACTTGAAAATGGGGCCCTTTTAGAGGTAGCCCCAACTAAACGTAAACGTTCACCTACTTTAAAGTAGTAACGCTCAATTGACGCTGAAATGTACAAAATGTATATTTATTATTGCCAGATCCTTTACGTAGGCCTTTACTCCCGTCAGATGTTCAAATGGTTGTTTAAAATTAGGTCAAACTACGTTATATTAGCACACCTCAATTTTACCTATATTTTTTTACGATACTATGTCAAAACCCCTTATAAGCACCCAGAGATAGAGATGTACCTTTAGTTGGCGCTATCTCTGAGAGGGCCCCAAATTGAAAGATAATTTCAGCTTTGCTAAAATGACGTAGGTCTAGAGACTCTGGGATCTGGGCTAATAATAATATGCTTAACTAAAGCAAAAAAATATATACGTAAAGATAACACAATCAAATAACAGAAGAGTAATAACCAAAATGTAAAAAATAGCTTGTTTTGTCTCGGTTTAGAAATCATAAAGGCCAACACAATATAACGTCAACCAATGACGAAAGAAAATATAAAAACTACGTTTATAATTTAATTACAATAAAAAACACAACATGCTATTTGAGTTAAATTGTGATAACAGATGTTTACTAGCATCAGACACCACTGGTAAGTTAAATTAACATTTTCATAATATGTCAAGACCATACACATACATATGTGCACACGCATCGCGTCACCCTGATATAGACTATATGAGAGGACGTGAATATACAGCTTTTAGGCGTGTACAAGGCCTTATTTTCGTGTATTATGAATTTGATAATTGTAAACAATTTTTTTAATTCTTATTATTATTTTTTACCTTCACGCTTCACCTTTATATAGCAGAGTAGGCCGTGGAAATTTTGAAATCTGTTAAGGTACTGTTGACACCGTTCTCTTTTTCTACTTTTCATCGAATTCTGGAGGCTTTGAAAGGAAAAAATAGAATAGAATATTTTATTTCTTTGAGTGACAATCGAACCCACAACCTATCGTGTTTACTGTCCCTTACATACGCACAAAATTATTACATTTCATTTTCAAATATTTGTTTAAAACATATCTCCTATAAGCAGAAACAATGTCAATAAGTGTCAATTACTTTTAAAGCATTTCCACGTAAACATATTGTTGGGCGCGGGTTGCCAAATTAAAATTGACGCTTTGTTCGCATCGAGCACGCCGCGGGAGTCGTCCGGGACAATTTATTTTATTACTCGATTAAGAGCTTACATCGGATTTTGTATTAACATTATATATGATTTTAATAACTTATCGAAAAACACACAAATAAAACACGAGCAGATGCTGCAATTACTTAAAAAAAAAAAAATTGTATATTTAATTTGAAACAATATTTTTTGATGTTTCATACTAAAGTTCAGATCTAAAAGCTAAATGTTTAGTTCACCCTCACACTGTACGATTAAATTAGGTTTGATCCAACGACCCGTGTAATTGTCAAGCTGCGGCGAACCGTGCCACAGTGCGATATGAACAATGTCATTTCAACTACAAACAATTATTTAATACGCATTCTATAAGATAGTAAGATATTTTATTCTTTCAGCTTCATATATCCTGCAAGTGGCAGGGTAGCCATACAGTTAAAACACTCCGCTCTCCATTTTCCACCGAATTCTGGAAGGATTACGTGTTGAGTGGCGGAACTAAGATGGTACCACCAGAGCGAAGAATTGATAATATTCATGCATTTTAACTGAGATAAAGTCACATTTTAACTGAACTACTTTATATTGGAAAGAACACAGACGTGTTCCTTTATAAAATTAATACATATTCTCCATTATTATCATCACTTTTATCGTTAATTTTAATGATGTTTTTCTTTATAACTAGTAAAAATTTGAGGCCAGTCGCGGCGCAGAGACACATGTGATTGTAAACGCGCTAGGTTGTGGGTTCGATTCCCTCTGGAGGCAATGAATTGAAATTTATATATTTTTTTGCATGACATGCAATACCTCGAAAATCTCGGCGGAAAGTGGAGAACGGAGAGTTTTAACACGAGTTTTTCTCTGCCTACCATGCTGTATGCGGAATTTAGCGTGAAGCTGATTTATTTTGTGACTTATATTTTATTAAATAATAATAAAGGTATTTATCTTCAAGCGAAACACGAAAATAGACAAAAAACGACAGAAATAAAAAAGAACACCTAACAAGGAGCTCCAATATGTCCAAAAAAATACAAACACTGTCTTCGTATTAAGATTAAACTGCACGTAAATGTTTTTGGTGAAGTTGTTAGGCACATTGTGAGGTTTTATCCCGGAAAGTTTCGCGGTTAATTAGCCCGAAAACCTCAAGTTTTCCCAGCACGTTGCGCCGCGAGCTATGAACTTGTTACACCGTGTTTCGGCTTCCCGGCTAAAAGGTCTTGTAACTTACTTTCAACATTAGTAATGCGTTTGTTTTTCTTATTAGGTGATGGAGAAAATTATTCTATTTGTAAAATAAATATAAATATATACGAATGTAATGGTTTTTGTTTAAAAATAACGTTAAATAATTATGATGTTTTAAAATTAGAAGTCATATTATATCATTTACTTGAAAGAAATATTATATTAAAAGGATCAAAAGAAGGTGGTCACGGTCGACTTATTAATCACAATATCAAATTGTGATCTGTTCTGTTATTTTTGAGTTTTAATATAGAGTTATAATCAAAATTTCATCCCATTTCCGTCCCATTTTTGAAATGAATATACACAGAATACATTAAAATAGGGATTTTTTTTTCAAAAACATTTCACTGTACAGCGAATTGTCATACAGACAGAAGTACTGTCGTAAAACTATTTGTAAAGCTAAAAATGTTTAGCACTAAAAATATAACGTAACAGTCTATTATTTTGTCTACATTTCAATTTCATTTTAGAACGCTGCTAAATGCTGTGTTTATAAATATTTTTTGTATGACCAAATTGATCATCCATTTCTTTTGCTAACACACGATAGCTAACTCAAGAACATATTAATGCTTGGTTCAGAATCTTAAGAACTCAGTCACAACATATAAAATAACCATTTTTTTTATTATCACGCAAAAGGAACCTAGTAAGACACTCAGTTCCCGATTTTCCGAATTTCGAAATAGCAGTTCGAGTGGAGAAATAAAAATATTAAATATTTTATTTTCTCAAGTGACTATTATAAAAAAATAGATATAAAGAATAATAGATATAAATAGATATAATAGAAAGAATAGGAAAGATCCATTATAAATAACATCTCTGTTCATTTTGTATTACAATAGCGCAATACATGTGGATTTATGGTGCAAAATAAACGATAAGCGGGCGGTAACATCGCAAGGTGTTACCCATTTTTCAATCACGCGTGAGTAAAATTCGTTCCTATCTGAAACATTTCCAGTGATATTTAGGTACGTGGCTTTCACGAATTCATTGCTTTTACTTTGGAAAGTGTTTCTATATTCTTACGTTTACTTCGGATCTTACACATACCTACGGGTACACGGCCTACATATCTAGCTTACAAGCCATAGAGAATATTATAAGAAATTTTGTTATTCTTGTTCAATTAGTACAATATATTGTAGCCACTGGAGCTGTTCTTAATTTTAGTTAAACATATTTTTAATAATTATTGCACTAATATAAAGACAGGATACGGAGGAAAGTGGTTGTGGGTTGTATACTAACTCACAAAATATAATTATTTTTATTTCCTTACTCTGGTGCCAACACAAAGCGCGTTGAGTTTCGCCACTCAATATTTCGAAAATAAGATGGCAAGTGGGGAGGAAAAGCGAAGTGACTTAACACTAGGTTCCCTCTGCTTACCCTGTTATAAAGGCTGACACTAAACTTACTTTAATTTTCAAGTAATATTATATAATAATTACACTCGCATTCATCCTCTTTTAAAGGAAAACATGAAAACACCATTTAGTTTCCAAAAAAATCCATTATTTAAATCACCACTCTTTGTAACTTTAATATAATCAAAAACTAATAGGTATTGTAGTGGAAGACTATCGACAATCACAAAGGTCTACCCTTTGACGATAGCTAGATGAGGCATCACAAAGCGTATCTAAGAACGATTCATTCCACTACCGATCTATCAATTTGTTTAATTGGATTCTTTCTTTGTGATTTTGTTTTCTGTTTGCGAGCGGCTCAAATTCATTGAGATTTAATGTTGTTTTCTTTTTCTATCTTTTTTTCTTTTCTATCTTTTCTCCGGCGTCGCTTTTGTTTGTTGCATCGGATGACAATTATTGCCCATTGTGAACAATGTAGCGTATTCCAGTTATTTGCTAAGTGAAAATGGTTTTTGAGTTCAAGCTCGTAGAAATTGATCTTGCATTTTCAAAAACAGAGTGTTTATTGTATTTTTTTACATGAGGCTGATTGCATTTTAGCTGCAGTGTAATTTGTAGGATTTTTCTTTAATTACTTCCTGTACGCAGTGGGTGTGGGTTCAAGTCTTTAGGTTTTTATTATTTTTTTATGGTGGATGCGATTGGTGCATCATATCTTGAATCCCGAAGCCTCCAGAATCCATCGGAAAGTGAAAAACGGAAGAGTCTTTTGGGAGCGGAGTATCTTAACATAAGGTTCCCTCTGCCTACCCTACTGTGTGCAGGATACAGCGAGAAGCTAAAAAATTATATTATAAAGAACCATTTTAAAATAAAATAAGAGTAACTTTAAAAACAAACCAATGGAATCGTACTAATAATTCTGATATATCGAGATTATTTGTAGTTGATCGTCACAGTAATCAACTATAGTAATCTGTTCGTACCGCATAGACCAATTAAGTGAGATAATGAAGCAATCGACAAAACATAGGGATCTATTTCGTTTTGGATAATGATATTTTGCTATGTAATTTAAGCTCTATTTGTACCAGCGATACATGAAATTGTGTAAAGGATTAGATAGTTTTGATACTAAATTCTTTTAAGTTAACATTTTCTTAGCACAAATTCTTTTCGTGCACCATTTTCTTAGCACAAATTCTATTCAGACACCATTTTCTTAGCACGAAATCGATTTTGAATTTAACAATGAATGTATGTTAACGTCGCTGTATCGCAATTGCCTCATTTAATGAAAAATATGATTTTATATATTTTTATATATACGCATGCCTATGTATTAAAAAAAATTAAATATAAAGGCATCGTTTATATTGTTAGCTGATAAAGTTTTGAGGTAAGTCGAGTATTAAAATACACGTAGTTACATATATAATAAAAAATATTTTTTTTTATTTAGGAACTAGTATGTAATTTAAGAATTAAGAAGAAGAGGCCAGTCGTGGCGCAGTGGTACAAAGTGTGACTGTAAAACCGACTGGTTGTGGGTTCGATCCCCACTCGAGGAGATGAAATATTTATTTAAATGTATATTTTCATTTCTTTGCTCTGGTGTCGAATCTAAGCGCGGCGTTGAGATCTGCCACTCAATACGCAATGCCTCCAAAATTCGGCAGAAAGTGGGGAACGTAGTGTCTTAACACTAGGTTCCCCGTGCCTACCCTGCTGTGTGCGGGATATAGCGTGAAGCTAATTTTAATATGTAGTTACATATATATATAAGAATAAATATTCTTTGCAAAAAAAAATATTTATACCAAAGTTAAAGTCGAGGCTCGTTATCAAACCTCGAAAATTCGGCATGAAATGGGGAACATAGTGTCTTAACTATAGGTTTCATCTGAATATCCTTCTATATGCGAGATAAAAAAATATAATATGTAGATACTACTATTATATGAGAATAATCAACAAACCAAACAGCAAATATATTAGAAACAGTTTGATCTTGTAAACACAATAAATATTTTTGTGATCGTAAACTTTGTCAATTCAATTACCCAGCCGCGGTATCCGGGACAAGCCACTGTAAAATAAACCTTTTGAACTTCAGCCAGTATCGACATTTTATTGTACAGCAAATATAATGTTTTATTCAATTTTAGTCTTTATTACAATCGAATCAAATGTTAATATCAAATGCGTTTCCGCTTTATCGAGTACAAATAGCTCGGAGCACTTTTCGTATGACGGCCACGTGGTATGCACTTTAATTTCATTTTAACATTAATTTAAAATGGCTTTTAATGTCAGTGGAAAAATAGCCCTCTATACGGATGCTATTTTAGCTGGCCAATTCTTGTTATATTATCAATGGAAGCATTGAAATTAATTTAAAAAAAACGTGTATAATTCAAAGATAAACATATTCAAATTGTAGAGTATAGGAAATTGTTTCTTGTTGTAATTTTTATAATAAACTATAAAACAAGGAGTTACCATGTAGACGGAAGAAATAGGTGACAGAGGTACATTTTACTTAAAGATTTCAGCCTATTTTGCTTAGGTTTTGGTTTTATAAAACATGCGTCAATAGCAAAACTACCAGAATGTTTTTTTGAGCTCGAAAAGCACTGCGATGGCCCTTCAACCTGACAGTGAACCCATGGATTGCTACGTAGTTTATTCCCGTATAATTACAATAGATATATTCCATATATGTATATCTATCTACATATAATAATAATAATAATAGCGGGGAAACCCGCTCACGAGTTCCTCGTGATGGTGAAACCGGTGCACACCTCTCTACACCCTTAGACCACGCCGATGTTGCGCCCAAGGCACTACGCCGCTTTGTGGGGGCCCATCTAGTGGGAGGCGAGTCACCGTTCGCCAACCATTCAATTTGAGACTATTGTAAAGGCGGACGTCTGTTAGACTCACTCAGTAGCCCAGTAGCCAGTCCATCCAAATTTCATTCCATAGTCCTAGATTAGATTTCCACATTTTCTATACTTTCTACGCATTAACCGGCGACCATCTCTGGGCAATTACCTGTGGTTACCCAGAGATGGATCCCGGCTGATGCGTCACAGTAAAACATTTGTACATTCTCTAAGGGGCCTCTACGTGTTGGACCTGTGTCCCCACGCAAGCCTTCCAAAGGACCGGGTTCTTTTTAATCCGAGTACTATGAAAGAGAAACATAATAATAATAATTTATTTCAGATTTACATCCATTAAAATTGTTAGTAACATTTTAATCTTAAGAACTAATGTTAGTACGTGAAACCTAAACAATAACAATCAGGTCGTGTGTAATTTGAACCACCGATCCATTAGAGGCGAGTCCCACCGGTCAACAAGCACATTCAGCATTCCACAGGAGGAACCGCGGAGGCGAGCTAATGCGGAGGCGCACCGTTTTCTCATAATAGCATAAAAGTCATCCGTATGCGCCTCCGCAAACATGCTCGAGGCACTGCACTGTCGCTGCAGCCCCAGCAGAACCCTGAACGCGTTGTTGTACTGGACCCGTAAGTCGCTGTATCCCCGGTGCGTGTAGTCAACCCAAAGGCTACAGGTGTAAAATGACTGACAGTATGCTTTAAAGATATAAGATACATCTACGGCACGAAGTGTTACTGTAAAACTGACTGGTTGTGGGATCCCACTCGAGGAAATGAACTATTTATTTAAATTTGTATTTCCATTTCTTCGCTCTGATGTCGAGGCTAAGTCCGGCGTTGAGCTCTGCCACTTAACACGCAATGCTTCCAGAAGTGGATAACGGAGTGTCTTAACACTAGATTCCTTCTATCTACCCTGCTGTGTACGGGATACAGCGTGAAGCTTTTTTTTTATCTACGTATTATTTAATCAAATAAATCAGCTTTTCATTTTATTCATTCATTTAAAAACATAATGTTATTATTATACGATCACGTACTCTACAACTTACGCCGAGTATCTAATGAAATACACCTTACCGCTATCATTAATCATTTGTTCTTATTTATACAATCCTTTGTGGGCAACAACACATTAAATCATTTCTTCCCACTGCAACATTAGCCGGAGATTTTTTTCATTATATTTCTTTATTCGTGACGGACGCCAGCAGCTATTAGCTGGAGGAAATTAGACAAGAAAACAGACAGTAATCCATCACCTGGTACAAAAAATACAGCTGAAATTCTCTATGAAAACGTCATTTAAGACGAGGCTTCAATATGACTCAGCTGCTTGTATTGTTTTACTTTAGTACTGTTTTATATATTTTTTGCTATATGTGTAACTGTAAACGCGACGGGTTGTAGGTTCTATTCTCATTCGGGGACATAAATGGACAAAAAAATGTATTTTCATTTTTAGCTCTGGTGCCGAAGAAAAGTACGACGTTGACTTCCGCCAATCAACAACCAATGCCTGCCACTGAATTTGGCGGAAAATGGAGATCGGAGTGTCTTAATGGCTAGAGGAGGCACCTCTGATACATGTGGGACACAGCGTGAAGTTTTAAAAATATAAAAAGAATAGAATTATTAGGTACTCTTGGCATGGAGCCTAAGTAAAGATCTATGATACTGTGATACGTAACATCATAACTTTAGAGTTATTTTTAATCAGGTAGTAAAAGTAGCATTCAGTTCCTAAAGTAAATTTGTGTCATTACGATAAATTTTTCACCAAATCAAGTGTAAAATCTCCATTAAACTCACCTCTGATTGATCGGGGATGAGCCTTCTATTGGGCACGGCCCATTCCCGGAACTCCTGACCCGAATATTGCGTATCTGAAAAGTTTCCATTTTAAGGCTTCTAAAAGACATACGCGACAAGCGTTTGAAAAAGTTATATATAATTTTATTATAATTTAATTTAAAAAATGTATAATTTAAAAACCATCACACAACATCATCAGAGACAAGTCACGCCAAGCCAGGCACGGCACAGGAGCGCAAGCGTGTGACTGTCAACGCGAGAAGTTATGGGTTTGATGCCCCACTGGAAATATTACTTACTGGAAAATAAAACATTATAATATTCCATTTAATATGCATTTATTTTACATGCATATTTATTTGGACGCTAAAGACCGTGCAAAGTGGAGTAGGCTGAGTAGGAAGGCAGACCCTGGCAAAAGCCGGGACTAATGCCAGGTAGAAGAGATGCATATATAATTTAAAATTTGCAAATATAATTATACATATTTATTTTCTGAAAAATCTAAAAGGGCACATACCTACCCGCTAAAATATTGGTAAAAAATATATTATATCCTTTTCCCTCGACCTTTTACAACTTAGTTCGTGTCCTAAAGCTCGCTGCTCTCTTTTACAAGGTTGACGAATGATGATCTTCCGTTACTTTTATGGAACTTTTATACAACCGATAAGCTTAAAAATAAGTCTCTTGGCGCTTTTTGACATTATTGGAAGCTTATAATAATTTAAAGGAAATTTTAGACTGAAAATGTCATAAATCAAGTAATATATATTTTTGTATCCACTGAAATGATTTATATTCCTATAGGCTGTTTATTGTCATAAAATATGTATTTATTTAATTGTCAAATAAACGTAATGACGAATTATTTACGAAAAATATTTTTGATATTTGTTTATCACGGTCGAACTAATAATGATATTAAATATAAATAAAATGGTTAATTAATATGAATAGTTAAAAAAAAAAAATAAATCAGCTTCACGCTGTATCCCGCACACAGCAGGGTAGGTAGAGGGAACCTAGTGTTAAGACACTCCATTCCCCACTTTCTGCCGAATAGTTTCTACATAATTTTAAGCATATCACAAAAGTCGTATCTATAAATATAGAAGTATGCATAATTACAGATGCCAAATTGAATAATTTGGTAAACGTCGAGTGATTTCAATTAATATTTTATATATAAGTCGGCACTGCGCTAATTATTCAACAGTTTGACCATCAAATTTAATGGATAGGCTTAATATATTTATATATGCATGTATATTTGATTACAGAGGTCGCATGCACGAGTACAAATGTAGAATAATAATTGCATTTATAAATTGTTAATTTTAGATTTAGTTGTACCAATAGATATAGTAGAAACTTCTTACAGAACTTCATAATAATGGTATAATAACATTTTCAAATAGTGAAATCTTTAGAGAATCTCTATTTTTATTCCGTTTACTTAGGAATATTATATAAAGATGAGTTAGAGAGTAGTTAGAGAGAGAGAGAGATCCTGTACAATCAGGAGATACACGTAAAAGTGTTTAAGTTGTGATGAGACAGATGTCTGCGTGTATGTGTGTCTTAATGTAAGTAACATTAAGAAGGAGGGTATGTGAATCATCCTTTTATATGTAACACCTTGATGATCGGCGATTTAAGACATAAATAACATCATGCGGCCGGCAATTTTAAGAGATTTTACTAAACTTGATTCGCCATCATCGTAACTATTTATTCACTACCACTTTCCTGGTGACCTAATGTGGCCCAGTATGGTGACGGCCATATATTATTATTGTATATCCAAGATGGCCACCAATACAAAATGGCGGGCTACATATTTTTGAATTAGATGTAGATTATTAGTAATATATTTTTATAAATAAATAAATAAATAAATCAGCTTCACGCTGTATCCCGCAAACAGCAGGGTAGGCAGAGGGAACCTAGTGTTTTTAGACACTCCGTTCCCCACTTTCTGCCGAATTCTGGAGGCATTGCGTGTTGAGTGGCAGAACTCAACGCCGCGCTTAGCCTCGACACCAGAGCGAAGAAAATGGAAATATAAATTTAAGTAAATATTTCATCTCCTCGAGTGGGGATCGCACCCACAACCAGTCGGTTTACACTTTGTGCCGCTGCGCCACGACTGGCCTCTATATAATTATATTTTTATAATTATATATTATTTTATTTGTATAATTATGTATTTATAGGATGTAAACATATGTATATAAACTTGCAGCTTATGCAGGCTGGGAGAGAATGCTCTTTACCGTTAACGCCACCTGTTGTGCCATAACGGATATATATTCTTAAGTAAATATAAATAAATATTCTTGTAGTCAAGCCCTTTCATTTGATACCCATATCGAGTGTCGTTGAAGAAATATGTAGTCATTTTGTTGCGGCGGCCATATTGGATTTGGTTCATAGTGTGCTGTATTGTTCTAGTAAAGCTCTTTCATTTGATGTCAATATCGACGTTGATTAAAGTTGAAATATGTAATCCCCACTTTGTAGTTTTGGCCATTTTGGTGGATTTTTTTGCAAACATAATTTACATTGACTGTAATAATAGGAATAAATAAAAGAAAGCAATAATAAAAGCGTACACACGAGTTCACTCGTCGCCACTCAGCAAAGTGTTAATTTAAATTTCGCAACATTTTTTTTAATCCTAGCTTGTACTGTCCCATTGTAGGGCAAATGCTTGTTGTATGGCATTTCTTCCAATCTGGCCTTTTTATTGCTACTGTACCTACACAAGTCAGACCTCTTTGTTTTGGTCTGCCAATTTTCTTTTAGAGTCTGTAACCCAATTGAAATTATTAAATGCAACAATTTCAATACGCGTCCGTATATTGTACTTTAATTTTAGGAAACATTTTAATTTACGTAAAGTATATTATTTAAATTAAGAACTGTTCTTCTAAGACTGTTGGCTTATATATAAATATGCTACATTATGCATAATGTATGAATATAAATTGCTAAATTTAAGTGAATAAGCACTTGTACTGAATATAGCTAATACTGAACATATACTCACTAATACTGAATATAATATAATTACATAAAAAAACCAAATCCTTACACATGAAATATTATCGTTAAATTACTATAAACGCCCTATATCGAATCAATCTTTAATGAGGAAAAAATATACAACGTTGTCATATCATATAACGATTATTATAATATACAAATACGTGAATAATGAAGTCAACACATTATATTAGAGATCACGTTTCTGTGGAAATTATTTTTTTCGTAATGATATCTTTGAAGTTACGTTGAATCTCAAGTAGAATTCAGAACACTTTGAATTGATTCTGCGATCTTTATTTACATTGAACAGGGGAAAGGCGTATCGGGAGGTGGTGTTAGCATTTCCTACTGCTAAAGTTAATAATAAAATTGTAATGCATTTTCGTTACCGCTTTAGCGCAGTAGAAATGTGCCTCGATGATCGTGATGGTCGTTTATATAACTTGAGGAAAGAAGCGTTAGACGAATTTTGTGAAGTTAAAATTAGAAACGACTGCATTTAGGCAATCTGTTTGAATAACATGTTGTTGACAGATACTTCTACAATCTAATAAAATTGAAGATTTGTGAGGATGGATGATTGTTCCACTTTTATACAAAATCTACTGATTGGACTTGGGTGAAACTTTATTTTAGTATAGCTTATACATCAGAATAACGTATGGACTACAATTTATGTAGAGATAAAAACAAAACAAAAAGCAAAGCAAATATTTATAATAAAATAATATTCGTTACACATAAAGTAAATAAATACTTTTATTTTATCATAAAAATGAAACGATTTTTAATACAACATTAAAATATGTTATGAATTATTCAACTATATGATGGCTTGTACTCACAAAGTCAATTTCAAACTCTGCGAATTTTAATGAAAATACTTTTCTTTCTCTTATTCATCCATTTTTTACTCTGAATTCGTTTCTTATTTCATAAAAGAGATTAAGCATTCTTCAAATGCACGATTCGTTTTTCACTTACCGAGGTTTGTTTTGTTGAACGTTAAAAACAACATTAAGTATTTCAATTCAAGCATTGTACTGGTTTTTGTTTAAATTGTTTAACCAATTAAATTTTCAGTTTCTTTTCAGTATTGTGGCGCAGTTCGTAAACAATACATACAATAATAGATTTTTCTTTAAATTTTGTTTTCTTTAACTTCAGTAGAATTTTCATAATGGAGGAGGAGGATCCTTTGTGGGAAATCTCCATTATTGTAAATGATATGTCCAAATCTAAAAAATAATATTGAAAAGTTATATAATAAGTTCTTTGATTTTTACGATTATTACACATTTTAAATGAAATTATTTTAAACGGATTAATTGCGTATATTTAAGATTATATTTTTTTGGAAATTCAACGTTTCGAACATTTTGCAGTAGTCTGTGGTCAAGGGTAGACTGAATAAATAGTTATAGTTATATCTTTGTCATACATACCTGTAGTATGGCAGGCAGAGAAAATTTTTTAATTCGAGATATCATTTATCGTTAGAGGCATCGAACCCACGGCCGTTTACAGTCACGCCGCTGTGTCCTTGCGCCACGACGGCTTTAATATATACAACTGTTATATACGCTTTGTATGAAACAAGTGTCAACGTTAAGTTGAATATATTTTTTTTTCTTTATTTCTTTTCCGTTTGTATTATCATGATCAGTTTTTTTTACTTGCAAATTTATGTTTATATTAACTAAAAAACTAGCATGACTATTATTTAGACGTTTTGTTGTAAAATATGTTGAGTATCTCTCTAATTTATCGAGAGATGCAGTCTTCGGTGGCAAAAGTCATACTATTTATTTCTGCTGTTAAAAATGAGAAAATGTTACGTTACCATCTTGGAACATTTCATATAAAGAGATCAGTCGTGGCCCATGGGGCACAAGTGTGTGACTGTAAACAGCACTGTTTTGAGTGCAATCCCCACTCAAAGAAACTAAATATTTATTTAAATGTATATTTTCTAATGCCTCAACGGCAAAGCGCGGTGTTGAGTCCCGCTACTCAACACACAAAGCCTCTATAAATGGGTGGAAAATGGGGAACATAGTGCCTTAACGCATAGGCAGCCTTCCCTCTGCCTACCTTGCAGTGTGCGGGATGTAGCGTGACACTGATAACGATAATTGAAACAACAATTTTTTTCTCTCTTCTCCTTCTATAGTAACCGTTTTAATTTCTAATTTCACCAGGTAACCATTTTAATTTCTTAACCGGACTTAATAAACACACAATTACCTTAATTACAATTACAAAATCTACAACCACAAAATAAATCATTCAAAAAACCTCAGTACAATGTACGCGTGAAGCTTATGTATGTTAGCACGGCTTATGTACGTGCTAGTGATCCCAGCTTGCCATGACAAATTGCAGGCGTCTCCGCGCGCCGCGTCGTTAATTACACTCGGTATAGTATTGTGAATTTCGTTTTATTGTTATGAAATGCGCGATTATGTATTTGGTTAGGTTTGGTGGGCTGTAAGTGAGATAGGTTGTGTGTTCGATTTCCGTTTGAGGAAATGACATATTTAATATTTTTATAGAGGCGTTGAGTTTGCCACTCAGTGTGCAATGTTTCCAATATTTGTCCGATTATTCGTGAGTTGAGTGTTTGAACACTAGTTTTCTCTGCCTACATTGCTGTGTGTGGAATACAGAATGGAGTTAGGAGGATAGAAATACACGCCACATCTTAGAAACTTTATTCTTCGCTCTCTTATTTTAGAAAAATTCTGATAACTAAAATGTAATTGATGTAATGGTGCCTCTCCATTTTCTCTTTTTTTTTGCTCAAATCGAAGTTCAGATTTAGGTACTATTCTGTCTTTTCTAAATAGCAAAATACAAATATCGTGAGAAAAGAATGCTTTAAAACCAAACCGTTTGTGAATGTCGGCTCGAATAAAAATAAAACAATAGGTGTAACATTTACGTCAATCCCATATTGATCTTTGGGTGTGTACTAAATATAAAGTTCAATAAAAGTCCCCCTTTCCGATAGGAAGTCCCGGATTTATCGAACTAACCCCATGTAAATAAATAAGTTGGTTGAGCATGCATTTCTTATGAGAACTTTTTCGTGACAAGAGTTGATTTGGAACTGTCCAAGCATGTTGGAACACTGATTTTGATTTATTACGGAAATTTTGTCGATAATCTTACAGATTGACGTACTTACTAATAATAAAAGAAAGTTTTTTTTACTAAAATATAAAATTATTTTAATTATTAAATGTAAATGTACATTAAATAGATTTTATGATTTACCTTTTTACGAGGCTTTATAGAAAAATATAGTGACGAGTATTGAAAAAAATATACATTAAGATATAATTTTCGTTTCTTCACCACCACTGTATTAACTAAGTCTAATGAAGAAAAATGTATTAAAAATATAACAAAACTACTACTATGTTATATGATAATATTTGACAACAAAAAAAATATATAAGATTTATAAAAAAAGAGGCCAGTCGCGGCGCAGTGGTACAAAGTGTGACTGTAAAACCGACAGGTTGTGGGTTCGATCCCCACTCAAGGACATGAAATATTTACTTAAATTTATATTTTCATTTCTTCGCTCTGGTGTCGAGGCAAAGCGCGGCGTTGAGTTCTGCCACTCAACACGCAATGCCTCCAAAATTCGGCAGAAAGTGGGGAACGGAGTGTCTTAACACTAGGTTCCCTATGCCTACCCTTAAATTACCCTTAAATAATTAATTAAAAATTAGCTTCACGCTATATCCTGCTGTGTGCGGGATATAGCGTGAAGCTAATTTTTAATTTAAAAAAAATATATATACGTGGAAGAAGTCGGCACTCGAAGCGTTGTACTACATAATAATAGTGTAAAAGTAGGAATTATTCTTCGTCAGCGCTATTTCAATCAGATTAGAGTATATTAGGTATTGGATAAATACAAGTTCAATTTGGAAAGGCGGAAATCTCTGAGAAGTATTCGGCACAGGTAACAGATTTCAGCCCTATCGGCTTTCCTTTACTAGTTTTCCAAATAGAATAATTTTCAATGAGAATGAACTGAACAATATTTTATTAAAGTATTTGTTGCTATGTTTCTTTAACTATATAAATTTGACTTTATATATTATATTAAGTAGGAATTTAAAGCTGTCGTGGTGCAGTGAGACAGTGTCCGACTATATATTTCATGCTCGAGACTTACTATTATATATTTCCATATCTTCGCTCTGGTGTCGAGGTAAAGCGCGGCGTTGAGTTCTGCCATTCATCACGCTATGCCTCCAGAATTCGGGAGAAAGTGTGGAACGGAGTGTCTTAAAGCCTAGTGAGGCTCCCTCTGCCTATCCTGCTGTGTGCGGGATACAGTGTGAAGCTGATTTATTTTTGAATTCAACATATCAATACTGAAAAAGCTAAAATCACGGTAATGCAAACATTGAACGTTAACAAGAATAAAACCTAAACAATATATGGACACTTACTCAACTCACTCTCATATTAAACACAATTTCTAAATTAAATTTTGAATACAAAGCTAAACAACAGTTTTAATAATGCCCAATGTACAATATTGACCATTCCCTGTGAGCTTAGTCTCAACTACTCACGTAAACACATACATACATACATCCACATTTTAGTTTGCCCAAGCTCACGACATGGCTTTGTTGTGGAAAACTGAAAACTAGCCTCTATCGCCAATTTGAGAAAACAAACAAACTGTTACGTATTCCGTATTTAACGCATTCCAAACACATTCAAAGGGGCTGCTGCCTGACACTGCCCCTAAGCCCGGGGGGCTCTACGTGGTCTAAATGTTTCACTGAATTTACATCCAGATATTACACTGAGGTAGTTGCTGTGTAATTGTAAGGAGTTAATGGATGGGGATCTAATGATTGGAATACTCTTGAGTTACAGATTTACAATCTCTTGTGTTGTGTACTGTTGTGGTAGCTCTGTTGGTGTGTATATATACATAATTGGTTCCAGTCAATGTTGAATAAAAGCGGTAAAATCCACATATCCAATATAGGTATCAGAGTTATTCCTATTTATGTGTTTATAGTCTATTTTTTTACCATTAAATAATACTTGTTTATTCCCGAAGTTCTAAAGAAGCCATTGTGGCGCAGTGCTACAGACTCAGTATTTTATTTAAATTATGTTGATTTGCTCTCTATGGTAAACAAACTCCGTCGTTGAATTCCGCCACTCATAAAGTAGTTCGATATAAATAATAAACATATACACTAAGCATCTTTATAAAATATTTTGATAACATAAAGTTACTTAAGTCCAAAATGAAAAGAAAAACAAAAAAGTCACATAAAAGGAAACAAAAAAAGTGTTGTTAAAATTAGAAAACACACTGTCTTTATGCGAATAGCCCGGTGGGCTCAAGGGGGCGATGAACTGGCACCCGGAACAATTGCCCATTCGTAAAGTTCGTAAACGGACGCAATGTTTATAAGGTGATATGAAGAGCCCTCACTTCGTGTTACTGATGTACTGAGATTTGCAATTTAACATGAAAATGCCTTGAAATAAGGATACATTTAAACTTTGTTGTTGTCTTTATGAAAATCTTAGTTATAATAAATATGTTCATATAATATGTTCATGCAAAAATATCTGGAAATTTCTTAAATTCTCACATAGTGTCTTATTTTGTATTCCAATTTTTGTTTTCTAAACGTAAGTTTTATATATAGTGAATAAAATAGATAGTATAATATAATATACAATTAATGATCCAGTAAGACGTCCCGATTAATTTGTTCGGTTATGTTTACTCTAAGATAAAAATAAATTATTATTTTAATATCAATCTTATATACTGTCCTTATTGTTCAGATAATTTTGCGTCAAGTCGACGCGTCTACACGAAATATTGATACGTACAAACGATATTATATATCGATTCACCCGGAAATTATTATTTTTGTACAAAATGTTTAAATATATGTGAAACATTGCTTATGTTGCACTTAAAAAAAATACAAAAATCTAAAATAAATAATGTTATTTTATCAGCATATAAGTTCATTTGCTCAATCGATTACCGATCAGACCCTCAACTCTCTTTTCAGGTTAAACGAAAATAGAAGGTTAATGCCGCTTTCCTGTGTACATTAAATCTCTAAAATGCTAGAAAATAAAAAAAAACGTATTTGATATATCACTATAACTATATCTACAATCTTTCACTATGATTAGCAGCAAACAACAATAATTTTTGCTTGTCATTACAACACAAATCAACTGGCAAAGGCTGAAGGCATCATAACTCTGTGGCAGGATGGCCTGGCACGCCACATCCACATAAGCCCGACGTACATTCAAGTCGGACGACAGAACTGCCCATATGTCACGCTGGAAGCGGGGCCCGGTAAATTACTTGCCTTCATCACGCCGAGTGACCTGCCGCGTGACTTGAGTTAGGCCCGCTTTTATACAACATGAGTTATGCATATCTGGTATTAACTGAAAAGAATGGGAAATTATTCTTAATTACGGTAATTTGCTTTGTTATGTTGCTCATAATAACGCTTGTGTTTGGTTAATCGATGGTTAGGTTATTCGTTTGAAAAATAAGCGTTTTTATTATTTTGTTAACTGATCTATGGAAATATAAGCGATAAGTCGCTTCAATTTTTTCTCACATCGCAGCGTACTGCGATAGAGAGACTTTCCATCCAAATACAAAATATCAAGTAATATAATATAAAAAACGTAATATTGTTTAAATAAACTTGTATATAAGAACATGGGGGCATTTGTATGTGATATAAAAGACAAAATTAGTTAACAAAATAAATGAATATAAAGCAATTATTTTGAGCAACATACTAAAATTTTACTTAATTAACTTCATGTCAATCTTATGTTCATTCACATGAAAATGAGAGCAAAATAGCTATCCTATCCTAATCTAGTGGGATGTCGATAGAAAGGCACTAGGGATGTTTACGATAGTTTACACGAATATTATTTACTCGTTTCAACAGTACTATCGTAAATGGAAGGAATACGACTGAAGGGTAAGTAATGTTATCGACATTTGAGCCAGCATCTTTCTAAAATCACCTTTGCATCAGACTCGTCAGTTATAATCCCTGGAAGTTTTCTGTTTATTTTCGCTTCCAATTTCGTCAGAGTGCCTGCCAAGGTGTTGTCTTACAGCGCTCTGGAATTCGTGACATACGGTTTTATTTTGTGTGTGCTTTGCTCTTTATTTCTTATAGTCACGCTATATCATGTGTATACTCACACAGCTGGATAGGCAAAAAGAACCTAGTGTTAAGACACTCCGTTCCCCGTTTATCGCTGAATTCTACTACTCCTTAAATTATTATTATATATTTTTCTTATTGATCGGGATATAGCATTGTAAAAAGATTAAACATTATATTGTTTCTGAAATTAATCTCATAAATATACAAAAAGTAAACCGGTTTACGGAGGATAATTTTACGATATAGATTAGATTTACTATATATATATATATATGATTTGAATTGTGTATTTAATATGAATTATTATTACTGAATTATGATTATTTTTTATAATACAAAGTTAAATATTTTATTTCCATAAATCAACATTTATTATCACTCGTTAGTTAAGATATTTTTGGAATAAATTATGCAGTTTGTAGACTATAACAAAAGGTAACAATGCCCTATTTAATTACAAGTAAGAGATTTATGGATAGGTGTGGCGGAAGCGGAACGCTTAGGCCAATCGTATCTCTCTATCGCTTATTCCGCGCTCTCGCTTGCACCCACGGCTTAGGAAGAACGTGACAATAAGTCATGCTTTTTCTTGCATGCAGTCGGCGTTCATCGATATATAAGACGATGGGTGAAAAGTGGAGAACGGTGATTCTTAATACTAATTTCCGTCTACCTACCTTTCTGTTAATAATGATCAAAATATTACAATACAAATACTAATTAAAAGTTAATAATATTTATTGGCGACGGGCTATTAAATTATAGTGGCATATTATCTTGATTGATAAAATAATTAATTTTAAGTTAAACATATATTATTAATAATAACGAAATATAATAATAATAATTCATTTATTTTATTTATTACTTACATAGTTTGGGTGACGGTGTGTAGTTAAGTGTAACCAACTTTAAGTTTTCTAGCAGTTTCACGCCAATGTTTAAGTTTATTTTTAAAATTTTAAAACTTTACTCGATCTTTTAGTTTTGTGTGCGCTTTGTGTTTCTTAAAACTCATCAAATTTATTCACCAAAACCTAGTTATTATTTTTAATTTTTATTCTTTCAAGAGCATCAAATAATCATTAATTTTTTTTACTAAGCCCTTAATACGAGTATGTATCAGATTATTTAAAATATTGCTTTTAACATTTCAAAGTGTTATTCCACGCTAAGGAAAGAAAAATACTTATTTAGAAAAAAATATAAAAATTCCCTGCTACGTTCAAGTTTTTATACGTTTTCTACATAAATATTTTACAATATTGTTCTATTTTATAAATCATGTTAAAATCAAAAGCAAATCATATCCAAAACTATTCAGATTTAATTTTTTATTTAAATACTCAAAAAGAAAACCAAAATTGAAAATGGGCTTATTGAAAATACACGATTTACATATATAAAACAAGTTTACCAAAATGATTACTGTTCCATTAACAATAAGCCTATCTCTCTGTCCCGTGCTATTGTATCTCAAATTACCTAATAAATATCTTGAAAATTTAAGCCTACAGACGCTGACGACGCTGTTGAGACGTCTGCCACAGATAATCCTGGTACTCATAATGCCTTCAGCGGAATAATATAAATTAAGTAAACGGATCGTTTAGTTACAATCCCTGGGAAGTTAATATTGTTATTTGTGAATATTTTGTTGTTTTTTTGTCGTTTTGTATACGTTTGGTTAGAAGGAACGTTTTTAACAGAGATTTAAGTGGCTTTGGTACATTGAAATTCAGTTACTGCTGAGAAAAAAAAGGTTATTTATTGTATTTTATTGCAAAGTTTCGAAATAGCTTTTTTTATTAATTGCTTTCTACCATCAAAGTCATGTAGGTGTTTACTATTGAAAAATAAGTATATATTGATATCTTAAGATTTGGAGTGCCTATCGGAATACCAAGATATTGAGCACTACTTAAAACTACCAAACAACTTTCTTAAGAAGTCCTTAAAATAAATTTAACACCGTGTTCTTTATGCTGGAAGAGAGCATAAAAAATATATTACAAAAAAAAAATCCAGTTCCATCTTTTGAATAATAATGGTGACTAGCAAAACACGATGCTCCAGCTTTATAATTACTGTGCACATTCGTTAACGTAATTATTCGGGACGCTTTATGCATATTTAACCAAGCCCTTATACTTCAAATTTAACACAATTGGTCACACGAGTTTGTGTTATGTGGAACTGAATTGTCATTTTATTTTGTCCGTGCAGGTTATTTTAAAAGCTTTATAATATTTTATTTTATATACATTTGTAATATTTTATTCGGTTGTTGTGGTGCAGGAGCACAAAAATTGACTGTAAACGCGACAGGTTGTGGGCTGAATTCCCACTCGAGGAAATGAAATATATAATATTTTCATGTCTTCTCTGGTTTCGAGGAGAGTTTTGCCACTCAACAAGCAATGCTTTCAGAATTCGTGGAAAAATAGAGGCGGGGTGTCTTAATACTAGCTTCCATCTGCCTACTCTGTTGAGTCCGGAATACAGCGTGATGCTGAAAAAAAATTGTGTATTAACAAGTACAATTTTAACTTAATGCTTTTAAGATAAGAAAAAGATAGTTTTCTCTATACCTGTTTAAATATCACAAGTTTTATCTATTTAAAAGGAAATACAAAGTTTAAAAAGGGAAACAAAATAAAATACTGTAGTAATATTTTAATAAAATAATATATAGTAGGTACAAGTAGTTTTCTGATCAACCGATCTAACGAAACTTATATGTTTCCTGAAGGCAAAACAAAATTATAATATATTTATTTCCTTATAACATCCCCGGGATGATATTTTAATGTATTTCTTGTTAGCCTCAAACCTCTTCTTAAATATTCAGTGACCCAGTTATCGGAGTTTAGCTTTCATGGCGATTACGTTAATAAGCCTTAATTAAATTCGTAGCCGCGTCGTGCTTGCATTAACAATGTAGGCGTTTCTAAATTTTGTACACGTGTTCAAATTTGTTTTCATGTTTTACTATTATGTGTTGTGGCCGTATGATCTTTTATAAAAAAATGATGACAGACTGATGATTGGAGTCGTGGTACAGGGGATAAGTGGGTGACTGCAAAAGCGGCAGCTTGTGTACAATTCACTCGAAAAATTTTTCTTTTTTGCACTGGTGTCGAGGCAAAGTGCGGTGTTGAGTTCCGCCACTCAACTACCAATGCCTCAAAAATTGGCAGAAATGGGGAACTGAATGCTTTAACACTAGTTTCCCAGATAACAGCGTACAACAGAATACAGTGTACAACTGAAACAAAAAAAAAAGATTAGTAAGTTTGAATTCATTCGTAGATTCAATCCCTCGAGGATTACTTTATGGATGATTCCCCGTTGTACCTAAAATTTCTTGTAAATAATCATAACTCCTATATTTTCCTCATATTCGTATGAGTTTACTTATATAGTTATTGGAAAAAAAAAATTGCTTCACGCTGTATCCCGCACACAGCAGGGAAACTAGTGTTAAGACACTCCGTTCCCACTTTCTGCCGAATTTTGGAGGCATTGCGTGTTGAATGGCAGAACTCAACGCCGCGCTTTGCCCCAGAGCGAACAAATGGAAATATCAATTTTAAGTAAATATTACATCTCCTCGAGTGGGTATAGAACCCACAAAAAAGTCGGTTTTACAGTCACACTTCGTGCCGCTGCGCCACGACTTATATAGTTATTGAAAACACATATTGTAGTAATTTTAAAGTAAAAACACACAACTGTCACAATATTTTACTCAAATTATAAATCATACAATGAGTTCACTTTCATTTCTTTGCGATATATACCTACACCTATTATTTAAGTACTGTTGGATGGTATAAGCGGAGCTCCACTAATGTAGTCGGTGTATTTGCGGAATTTCCACCGCCGCAAGGTAAGGTTGCATATTCAGGGCCACCTGTGCTATGTTATTATCTCATTACGGTTCTTTGCTGTTCTAATGTCTGTTGTGAATTTACTCGTATACTATGTGGATGTTCTATATTTAGGTACGCAAAGTAATACTATACAGAATTGTATAGTATTATTTTGATTGATAGAACATATTTTTTTTCTATTACTTTTTTTTTTTTTAAAGTATATTAGATATTCAAGGATAACAATACGTAAAGCATGATAAATTTTCGTGTGACAATAAGATCACTTTAACGTCAAAGTCAGTATTTTTTTTATTTTCAAATAATGTTAGTTTTTTTTTAATTATTAAATGAATAGGTTTTTATATGATAAAACTTCAATTTTCCTCTAGGCTCTTATTTTCAAACGCTGCGTCAACGTACATTGCTCAAATGAAAAGTAAATACGAATGTAGGGCAACTCTCGTTGGAACAAAAATGAGAAGAAATATTTGTCTTGTAATCAAAAGCATTTTGATTATTATACTTATTGTATCATTTAGATGTAAATTATACTAATAGCTCGTATATTTCTCATTTATATTCACCGATATACAAGTATTTATTATATTTACTTTTCTTTTACTTACAATCTTAGCACATAAAATATTAAAAAAATACTTTTAGTAAAAACCTCTTTCAAAAGCTCACAATAAAATGTATTAAAAGCTATTACATTATGCATAATACGAAAACAGGGAACTATAACTTCCAGAAATGACAACAAAAAGCAGTCTAGACAAAGCAGTCTTACTGTTACTACTAACAGTTCTTACTAGGTTTGATCGTTTAAAAGTAAACAGTAAATGCAATGACATAATGTAAAGTAAAGAAGGGAGATGCAACTTTTAAATCATGTATATTGAAATAGGATTTAAAATATTATCAAAAACATATCGTTAGACAATTTTTGATAAATTATGTTTATTTTTTCAGTTTCACTATGTCGTGTATATAAAGAGGTTCCCTATTTGCGCCAAGTGTTATCATAGCCTTGTTACCATAGCAAAGAAATTAAATTATTAACAAATACTAATTCATTTCCCCAAGTGGACATCGTACCCACAACCGTCGCGTTTACAGCCACACGCTTGTGCCACTGTGCCACGACTGCTTCAAACTAAGACTTATAAAATTTTATTTCAATTTGGAAAGAAAGTATTAAAGTAACACACAGTAAAAAAACAAATCGTAAAAGATCGTAAAAGCTTTCCCTGTAAGACAATACTTGTTTACCTTCATCCTAATAGACGGCGTGAAACCGGATGCGAACCCACGTCCTGTCCACCTATGACGCTTATGAGGGTAGCAACACGAGTATGTAATTTGATATATCTATAAAGCAATCCCTTCGCAATTTATTACCTTTCATTGTGTATTTTCATTTCTATTATGTGTTTACGATGTGTTTGTTGTTGAATAATTTTATATGTGTTTCATTTGTTTATATGTAAGTTTAACACAAATAGATATGATAATGACTTTCTGAGTTTCTTGCCAGTTCTTCTTTGTAGAAGTGACTTCCGAGCTGATGGTATGGTAGCTTTAGATTCATACGACAATTCAACAGTGCTTATGTATGAAAAAAATGCGTAACAAAATGGTAAAGGCATCGAGGCCTGAGATAGCGGTTCGATCTCCACTCGGGGAATAAAATATTTTAATCTCCCGCTTTGGCAATACAAAGTTCGTCTACAAGCCATGTCTCGATTTAGGTTGGAGAGCGAAGAATGGAGTGTTTCAAGTCTTTTCTTTCTGTTTATCCTGCTATATATAGGATCAATCATGATGCTGAAAACACAAAATTTATATTGAAATATTTTGATATTTTAGACGTATTATATATTAATGAATATCACCACACATTTATATTTATATACTATCTAATACAAACTTGATGAGCCAGAGCATCATTAGGGGATGGAATTGAATATGGGTCAATTCGATATTAGAGCGAAATCTATCGGAACAGCTATTTCAGTAATGATATCAATCACGCGAAACGCTATCGCCCAGCTCTTCCTATTATTGTATCTACTGAACGTATATGGTATTTCCATGTAATTTTTTATATTGTATGTAATAGACTCCCCGCAGTGCTACCAAATTTTATGTATTATTTTTTGCTTTTAAAATACAGTATTAAAATATTGTATATATTGTACATTTTTAGTTTTATTGGAAACTAAAATGTTTAATATATACTGGACACCGACTCGCGATTTTAGCTTTAGAAAGTAAGGGAACTTAGTGTTAAGACACTCTGTTCCCATTAAGACATTTCCGTTCTAAACTTTTTGCCGAATTCTTAAAGCAATGCGTGTTGCGTGGCGAAACTTAACGCCGCACTTTGCCTCATTAACAAATCGAAAATATGAACTTGAAATTTTGTATTTCCTAGAACCATTGACGAAAAAAAATAATATCAAACTGGGTTTTCGCTTTGGTTTCTAAATATGACTTCTAAGTCTATAACTCTAGTTATATAGCTACGACTTTTTCCCAAATGAAGTGCACAAAGAAAGTAAAAAACAAAGAATTTTTCAAAACAAAAAAGCATTTCCATCTAACAGAATAAATGTATTAAAATTCGCATATGAAGTGTTGTCATTAAGAGCACGCTAGAGGATCCTCTAAGAGTACTTTTCACCCTGTCTGATACGGCAGTCGCACAAAAATCATAATGTTTCAGTCAAAGTATACCCCTGTGCACTTCAACCTTAAGATTTATTCCATTATTATGTAAAAACTTTATAAAGGCTGACTTAGTAATATAACGATAATATAAAAACGGCTTTTTAAATTAATTTTGTGTCAAAAAACATTAAATTTTGTATCATATAACTATTATTTATATATAAAATTCTGCCTTCTACATAACCACAAAAAGTGTATAAAGTTACAAGTTATTCAATTCCATGCAAGGTAAGAAGAGATATAGTAAAATATAAAATACCAAAACCGTGTGTTTTGTTACAAAATATATAATAAAATATTTAATATAGTAAATTAATCATAAGATACCAATACCAGAAATCAAATAAAACTAACAAAATATTTCAGACTGAATTAATGTCATTTAAACTTAATAGCTTCAAATAATAAAAGAAGAAACGATATCTAAGCTAGTCGTAAGCAAATTATAAACTTGCATAGAGTTCATTATTTTAACCCATCAACTAAAGTCCTTGTCCAGCCATAACCATTGAGTCAAAGAGCATGATAGACGGGGGATTCCCCGCGGCTAAATTATTCTCCTGCACGTACAGAAGTGCAAGGCTTTGTTCTGAATTTTTAATCAGCGCCGCTAAAAATAAAAATTCGAATATACTATAAGCTCGCACAATAGCATAATATTAAAGTTTTGCAGACAATAAATAAAAGAAAATTGTTATCTAGCATTGCAAAGCAAGTTTTTATAACTCACGCCGGATAACTATTATATAATATTTAAAATTGTGTGAATATTTTACCTTTTTTTTATCATATATATATAGCGTATTATTTTTTTATCATATATATATCATATATATTTTTTTATCATATCATATAGCGTAAGCAAAGGAAAATCAATGTAAAGACCCTTCTTTCTCCATTTTCCTCTGAATCTCCGAGATTCTCTCTTCCTAGGGTAGGCTATTTGCGGGATACAGCGTGAAGCTGATTATCATTTTTTTCTTCTTTATATATACTTGTTATTTACTTACGTTTTGGTACTAAAATGGAATAAAACATATTTAAAGTATAAATGAAAACGTTGTAAAACGTTAGTGCGGAACTTCTAATACATAAATTCGAAGCTTTTCTAATAAACGTAAGTTAGGAAGAGATATAACGAAGGAAACTTGTGGAGCCAGAGATGCTATGAGAGGAAGTAGAAACTTCGCTAGTTGTGAAGTGGTGCGGTTGGACTTCCCTTGTATCAGTTTAAAATCTATTATATTTTATCTATACTTTGTACGTGATTGTTCTCGTTTACAAGAATTCTATAAAATGTAGCGTGATAGCTTTATCTGTTATTTAATAGTACAATATATATTTACAATATACTTTTTACTTTAAATAACTTCGATTTTATTCCCACATAGCGTTGTCATGTTAAGACACTCCGTTGCTCACTTTTCGACCTGGAAACACTACACACAGTTAGGCCACGGTTGCGTGGCGCGTAGAAGGAAGTTCATACGAAACCGCACAATAGTGAAGTGCCAATCCAGATGATATAGATAGTTTATGACAGTTGGAAAAAGGGTACGAAATAAGAGTACCGAAACAAATCCGTTTGCATCAGTATCAGCTCAGGAACACATAGACGGAGCACTAGAGAGAACTTGTGAACGTCCAAGGAAGACGGAGCACGCTAAATAGATTTTTGGCTCTTTTCATCGCGGGAAAGTTTGATCTTAAATATCTCTTTCTTTAGAGATCCAAGCAACAACTAGCACGTTTAAAGTCAGACGCTCCCCTGATACACCACGATGACTTCTTTTTTAAATTGAAGAAAAATAAAAAAAAACAGTTTTTTTTAATATACGCCTTTTTAGGTCATACAACGTTTTGTATGTGTACAATTTTTGTCATGGAAAAAAAGCGATCAAACTTTCATCACTCAAAATAAATGGGACGAATTCGAGTTTTCAAATTAAAAGAAAATGTGGAGGAAATTTTTGTTACAATGTTGTCAATCAGTCAGTGCCCTAACGCGTTTACCGCTCACTTTCCTGATGTGATTGAAAACTTCTTGCAGCACCTGAGACTCGAGGAAAGTGCTTCGTGTGGATATATTATATAGATAGGTTTTATTAAATTTACATTTTGACTTGTTCTGTTTGTGAGTTTTGGCTTTATTTTTTTGTATTCGTATTGTTTATGTTTAATATTTCATATTTATAACGATAAATTTATTAATTTTAAGGGAAACATGTTTTTTTAGTAAAACAATACAAACAGAGTAAATTTATTTGATAGTCCAAAGTCGCCAAAAATATATAGAAATAGTATGTGAACATTTAAAAAAATATTCCATCTATAAATAAATATTTTTAAGAAGGTTTTTTTCTTAATTTTGCGAGCACACATTATTGTTTTTTCTTAATAAAAAAGGGGACCCGCCTTATTTCTGAAACTGTCTTCTTAACAATTTTTATACATTCTAGATACTTGTTAGCACTAACAAAATAAACAAATCGTAAAATTACCCTACTTAAAGTTATTTAGATTTACCCTACCATCATACCAACAATTACTGCTCAGGGTTCCGCTCAGCCACTAAAGTTTTGCGTTAAAATTGTTAGGTTGAATTCGTTTATGTGTCCCAATTCAAGTCGGGTAACGCTCAATCGCTCCCGAGACGCCCGAGTTTCAGGTTATATCGTATATAGCTAACAATCGACGGCTAAATTAGAGCAAGTTTATACATCCTATATGAACTTCTATACATAATGCTGTGATTCAAGTATTGGATTATTTCACATTTATGTTAGATAAAAACAAAAATAAAAATAAATCAGCTTCACGCTGTATCCCGCATACAGCAGGGTAGGCAGAGGGAACCTAGTGTTAAGACACTCCGTTCCCCACTTTCTGCCGAATTCTGGAGGCATTGCGTGTTGAGTGGCAGAACTCAACGCCGCCCTTAACCTTGACACCAGAGCGAAGAAATGGAAATATAAATTTAAGTAAGTATTTCATCTCCTCGAGTGGGGATCGAACCCACAACCAGTCGGTTTTACAGTCACACCTCGTACCGCTGCGCCACGACTGGCCTCTATGTTAGATAATTTTTATTAATTTGCGTTCCCTCGAAACTAGTCACGCTATCATCACAAGCATGTGATTGTATGCGTGACTAGTTTTTAGGTAAAGTGCGGCGTTGAGTTACGCAACATGCAATTCCTGTGTAATTCGGCGGAAAGTGGGGAACAGAGTGTTCTAAGTTAACTATTGTTCTAGGGTACTCTGCATATCCTTTTGGAATACATAGTGTAATTTTCATTTAATTTATTTAATTTTATGCTATATTTATATAAATTAATGCATATTTCATTGTAAGCTTCACTAAAAATATTTTATTAAATTTTAAAAATGTAAGTTGAAATTGTTTATGTGGTTTATGTAAGTTTTATTGGAATATTTATTTTATTTTTGTTGATTTTTACCAAACATGTTTAATTAGAAGATTTGTCCAAAAAAAATATTTTGAATAAAACAAAATAAGCTGAAATTGTTAATGTGGTCGATCGTAACTAACAACGGATTTGTGAATTATATGAACTTTAAACATATAGTGCTCTCATTCAAGTATCCTATTGTTGTATATTAGAAATTATTTTTATTAACTAGAGTACCAACTCTAATTAAAAAAAAAAACGATCAAGCTTAAGTTAGACTCGTCTACTTAGGATTGTGCAACTTAGAAAAGTTGACAAACTTAGTTTGCGGATGCATGCACTCATTTTGGTTGTTATGAACTACAATTGTAAGAGTGGAATAATTTTATCTGTAATATATCTAATTAAACATTTACATTTTCGTATTTTAACCTTTATTTGTACCGTAAGTTCTTACTTTATTTACCGGGAACGGGAGATTTTACGGGAAACTACCCTACGGATTTTGATTATCCGGATTATCAATAAATTTGACTAGTTAAAGTTTGTGGGTCTAGGCATTCATTTGTATGAAATTAGAAATATATGTTTTTTCAATGGCAACCGTAACAATGTGATCCTATAGGAGTTCCGTCATTTTCTTTTGAATGTATTTCAACCCTAAAAATTTATTAATTAAATTGTATATACTCGTACCAAGGTTTATTTATGTAAGACACATGTATAAAATTTGTTTTAAAAATAATTTAAGATTCTCATGTAAAAAATATTTGAAATAATAAAAAAAAATGAAAAAATGTTGTTAAAATAATAGCTAAAACTGTTTTTTTTTTAAATTCATTTATATAAGAAAGAAAGAACAGAAAAACATATAATAACAGAAAGAATGTGTACAATGGATAACTTATCTCTATCAGAAACCATTGAATAATACTATAACCTAACTATATAATAAACTTTCTCACGTTATACTTATTGTTTCTTTGATATCGTAGGACACTTGCAATTTATTACGTTTAAGCTTACTTAAGCTTTACATTGCATCTGTTCTATTTTATCTTTAAAACTTGTTGTAAAGCTTCAACGCTAGAAGGCAATTTTTCCTTGCGCTCGTGAAACTAAAATATAGTTACAATTTTTAAAGGAGCAGTTTCTTAGTAAAGATAAGAAATTTAGTAAACGTATACTAAAATATAAAAATGCACAAAGTATATATATATATATCCAATAATAAAATCTCAGCAAGGCATTGTGGGTAAAAACATTTTCTTGCTTTAAATGAACTGAAATAAGGGCATAATGGTAATATGGCGTCTATTGTCTAACTTTTTGAAACTCAGCACTCACCCGAAAACTTGAGAGCGACTATTAAACTTTACGAGGCATCGTGTCGCTAAACTTTTTAATAAATTCATCCATCTGAAACCAACGACATTACTTACAGGTCCGGAACGACAAAGGCAACACCATTTGTGAGCCATTCCTTCATCTATCAGGGTGACACGCAATCAAACAATACAATAAAATTTCTCTACCGAAAAATACTTGAAAATAATTCCCCATTTAAATTCTGGGAGGGCAGCTAGTGTGTTCACAAAAGCTGCTCCGGAGGAAACTGGGTTCCTGCATTAAATTTGGAATCGTAATAGACTGAAATAACGAAATGAAATGTCTGAATCTATCGCCTTCAGCTGGATTTATTTCAGTAAAGTAAGCTTGCAAACGTTTTTAATTGTGAAACTTATGTTATGAACTAGAGATGCGCCGAATATTCGGTTTTTATTCGGTATATGTATGTCATCTTTTACATTATCGTCGTGTCGTATTCGGCCAATATAGAAATCGGCCAAATTTTTCGGTTATGGCGCCGTATACATTTAGTTCGATCATTTTTATTTAATTATTATTATAAATTAAATGAGTCTCACTTAATGCTATGTCTATCTCCTTCGCTTGAGCGGAGCGGTGCCAAACTGGACACGCATATTCACCCGCAGAGAACGTAAATATATATATACCGAATACCAAACGAATATTCGGCGCATCACTATTATGAACCGTCGGATAGAATTACTTTTAGAAGAAAAATTTTACGGTAGCCGTAATTAAGTTGTTTAAAAAAGAATCATTAGTGTTTAGAATATGTGAAATTTAAGTAATATTTTTTGAAGTTTCACTCTGTGTCTCGGGCAAAGCAAGAAGAGGGGGGAAAAGCAAGGAAAGAGGGAGAAGATACTCCGTAATTCAATACTTCAGGAGGCCTTGCATTGAGTGGAGGAACTCAACGCCGCGCTTTGCCTGGACATCAGAGTGAGAAAATGATAAAATTGAATATTTTATTTTCTCGAATGGCGATCTATCCTTAATGTCGATATATAATTACCTTATATCTTTAATAATTTTAACATTACACGTATTATTATTTTAATTAAATTTGTAAATTGGAGGCCAGTCGTGGTGCAGTGACACGAAGTGTGAACAGTGAACTGTAAGACCGACTGTTTGTGGGTTCGATCTCCAATAGAAGAGAAGAAATAATTACTTAAAAGGTGTATTTCCATTTCTATGTTCTGGTGTTGAGGCAAAGCGCGGCGTTGAGTTCTGCTACTCAATACGCAATGCCTCCAGAATTTGGTAGAAAGTGGGGAACGGAGTGTCTTAACACTAGGTTCCCTCTGCCTGCCCTGCTATGTACGGGATACAGCGTGAAGCTGATAAAAAAATACAATTGACTCTCTTTACAAATTATAATTAACATTTAAAATACAGAAACCCTCGTTGTTTTAACTGTTTAATAATAATTTGTATGCATACGTAAATAAAGAATGAACATTTTCAAGTATCTTTATGAAGATTATTTTCTCCAATTCATTTGTGATTATGCGTTCACCAGGCTTGTATAAGGTGCTCCGGGCGCAGATGTAGGCATCGTTATGATGCTTCAGAACTCATAACGATAATTGGACTCATCATCACCGTTATTACTGTGATCACTTTAGGTTTCCTTCGCTTTGTAGACATACATACATATATTTAATTAAATTCGAGATGACATTATGTAAGTCTATTGGGAGGCCAGTTGTGGCGCAGGGGTACAAGGTGTGACTGTAAACGAGATTGGTTGTGGGTACGATCCCCACTCGAGGTAATGAAATATTTATTTAAATTTATCTCTCTGGTGTCGCTAGGCAAAGCGTAACGTTGACTTCCGCCACCCAACACGCAATGTCTCCAGAATTCGGGAGCAAGTGTCTTAATACTAGTTTCTCTCTGGCTTCCCTGCTGTGTGCGGGATACGGCATGAAGCAGATTTTTTTTATTTTATTCTATTTATTAGATAGTAGAGAATGGATAATGTATTTATTTTTAATTGCTTTGTTATAGATTAAAACAAAGCATTGTTATGTAAATATTTTTATTATCTCAAAACTTAAAAATAAGGTCAATATCTTTACCTTATCGATGGGCAAAAAATGTTAATGTTTTTTGCCATTTGAACCACGATTATCGTTTAGTTAGACATGTATAAAATTGTGTCACTTATAGATTTTATAAATCATAAATATAATATTTTATTAAATCCTTATTTAAAATAAAAAAAAACACAATTTATAAAGCTAAATAATAAAATAAAACTATTAAATAAATAATTGGATTTAGAGATTTAGTTCATACAATACTAGGTCGAGCCCCATTTCCATACCAGTGTACGAGATATAAGTGGAATAATCCCCCGTGATTCATATCACAGAGCTCTAGCGATGGTTGTGATAATCGCCGACGTATGCAGATTACTACTATTGTTCAGAGTATAAGGTAAACGATTTCGGACGGAGACTTTAATTATAGTTTGAAATAAAGATTTGTTTTAACATTTTAAGTTATTATTTTTTATTATAAAATCAGTTTCACGTTCTAGCGGCGTTGAGTTCCGCCATTCAACACACAATACCTCCCAAATTGGGCGGAAAATGAGGGGTGGAGTGTCTTAACACTAGGTTCCCTCTGCCTAGCTTTCTGTGTTCAGGATACAGTGTGACGCTGGTTTCATTATTATTGCATGTAACACATTTTTAAAAATGACAAAGGTAGGTGTTTATTTTAGACTTATTTATTTAGAAGATTTAAGTTTTATTTATTTTAGAGGCCGGTCGTGGCGCAGAGGTACAAGTAAACGCGACTTTACGTTATTCAATATGACTGTAAATGCGGCAGGTTGTATGTTCGATTTCCACTCGAGGAAATGAAATATTTAATATTTTCATTTCTTCGCTCTAGTGCCCGACTACAAATACGACGCAAAATGGGGAACGGAGTATATTAACACTAGTTTTCCTCGGTCAACCTTGCTATGTGCGGAATACGGCGTGAAGTTGATTTGATTTTAATTTATTCTATTTCATATTTTGTAATTGCGATGGTTATTACAAAACATATAATAGCTTCGTAAAAATATAGTTTATAATATTGTTCTCTTTATATGTTTTTTATAACGCATATTTTTTATTTATAAACGTACAAGACTCTAAATAGGATTACTTTGACTTTGTCACTATTGAGCGTTATATACAAATTATATGCATATAACCATTTAATGGTGTAAAATAAATATGAAATTTTCTGTCTTCGAAATGAGAGCTTCACTAGACTTTTAAGTATAATCTCCATATATAATAAAAGGATAGAAAAGTCAATTCTGTACATGAAAGATATAAAAAAAATAAAAATTAGGTCGGTTAATATGTCGATTATAGAACCTAAAAAACCACTCAGCAGAATTCTTGTCTGTCTGTCTGTCTGTCTGTCTGTCGGTTTGTTTGTGCGTCAATCACGCAAAAACTACCTGACAGAAATTGATGATTTTTTGCATGGTGTTAGCCTCAAGGTACATTTTTTTTTGGGTTTCATTCCGAATTTCATGATAGTTTTCTTTAAAAAAAATAAAAACTGAAAAATATAAATTACCTAAAATACCGATAACTACTGTATGAAATTAAATTAATTTTGGCATGGTAATAGTTCAAAGCCTAATGTCACTTATAGGATAGTTTTTATCATGGAGTATAAAGAATTTTTTGTAGAAAAAATTACATAATTATATTTTTTAATAAAAAAAATCGACTTCTTCAAATTCAACCGGATTTCACACTCTGAACTTAACTAAACTTTCACCAAACTACCCCTTATATGTACCCTTTCTAATAAAAAAAGAATCATTAAAATCGGTTGAATTGATATTGACTTATACGTTCATTTGTCGCGCATATACTTAATGTAAATTTGAGATTTATATGATTTTCTCATAGATACCATTGTTGGATATAAACTAAATTAAAATAAGACAACACGGGAGGCATTAGCTTTCAAATAAAAAAAGAATCATTAAAATCGGTTCATACAATCAAAAGTTCTAAGGTAACAAGGCTAAAAAATACAGCCCAATTGATGACCCCTTTTAAGAAGTCGGTTAATAGTAATCTGACATAATTAAATTACGACTATTTCATTTAACCACATTTTAAAAGAAGAAAGTAAATTGAGGCCGTTCGTTGCACAAAGTGTAACTGTTGTGGGTTCGATGACCACGCAAGGAAACGAAATATTTATTTAAATTTATATTTCCATTTCATCGCTCTGGTGTCGAGGTAAAGTGCGGCGTTGAGTTTCACTACTCAGCACGCAATGCCTACAGAATTCCGAGAAAAGTAGGGAACAGAGTGTTGTTGTTAACACTAGAGGTCCTATGCCTACCCTGCCGTGTGCGGGATACAGCGTGAAGCTAAAAAAAGAAGTATAATCAATATTTGTTCAGTCTACCATAATTATTATTTCAAACGTCAACGTTGGTGATATTAACAAACATAATAAAGTAGGTATATTTTACGGAATTAGCTCATATGGCGATGTGTAGAATAAAAAGTATATGTATTTGGAAAGTAAATTCTGATTGTGAGTTCATAGTTTATAAAAGTTTATATTGTGTTTAGATGGATCACGTGGTGATGTCAATACGTTTTAATGTCATCTTATGTTATCTGTTAAAATAGCGTGAAGCTGATTAAACTTAGTGTTATATTCAAAAGAAATTAATTGTATGTAATACATAATATGTAATTTATTAATACGTTTCAAGTATGAAAAAAAGAAAAAATGCAATATAATTGCATTTGTGTTTCCTTCCTATATTTTGTATTTCTATTATTTAAATCGATATATCAGGAACGTAAATGTGGGAACAGAGTTGCATGCCATTTTAGTACAGAGTAACCTCTAAAAAATGTATTTACTAAACTGAATAAAAAGAATGTGTGATTCCTCTATAGAATATATTATTTTATATTATACATAAAACAGGTTAAAACAGTGCATATGAAGGTCCTCCTGTAGTATAACTATTTTCAATTACTATCAACACTACATTGTCGATACTAATGTGGTATTACAATACATTTTCAAATTTTTCCGCCATTATGATGACATAGACAATTTTTTTAATTTGGAAAAATAATATATTAACTATAAGAACGTTGGTAGTTTTTTAAAAGGAATTCTTATAGAATAAAAAATTGCCTAAACTATGCTTCTTCGCAAGTGGTTGTAATAACTATTGGTATCAATTTTCCAAAAAATCACTATAAATATTAAATATGCTCAATTATACAGAGTTTTTTTGTTAGGACCACTTTAAATGAAACCACAGTTTAACTACTCTATAAAAGCCTATTATATATTAAATTAAAAACCCGAAAATAAAAAAGTTATTTTTTCAAACAAAATCTCCATATATAATAAAAGGATAGAAAAGTCAATTCTGTACATGAAAGATATAAAAAAAATAAAAATAAGGTCGGTTAATATGTCGATAAAAAATTAATATGTTTAAAGTTAATATGTCGACTAAAACTTGACGCTATGACGGTACAGTTGAGAGAACTGAGATTTCTGGTTGTAGCACTAGTTATATTTTAATTAGGTTAAATTCCCACTAAGTGGAAGAATATATTTATTTTTCTGCCCGTAAAAACAAACGAAGCGAAGCCTTGTGTTCCGCTATACTATCTAAAGAAATTGGAAAGTGCAAAATTGAGTAAGTGCACCACTATCTTATTTGAAATTCTTTCTTCTCTCCATTATAAATATTCATAGGATTGAAATGTAATAGTGACGTCTTTGAACAATAGTATATGTTCATAACTGTTAAAGTTAATTATCGAACAAATGGTTTACAACTCTGATGATACAAAGACATTCTGCTTCAGCTGATAATTTAATTAAAATGTCTACCGGATGATCAATTAGCCTGCAGTTTACGTTTTAATTGTTATTATGTATGATGTTACGTAACGTTTCTTTACGTTTATTTATTTATATACATATTACATTTAATGAATTAAATATATTTTATAAAAGGTTCACATATGTGATAACATGTTCACACATGTGGTCCACATATGTGACCACATATTCACACATGTGGTCCACACACGTGACCACATATTCACACATGTGGTCCACATATGTGACCACATGATCACACATGTAATCTTCATATGTGACTACATATCACACATGTGGTCTACATATGTGACTACATATCACACATGTGATATGCCCATGTGAATACTTATTCACACATGTGGTACACATATATGACCACACGATGCTACATGTGGTCCACATATGTGACCACATGTTCACATATGTGGTCCACATATGCGAGCACATATACACACATGTGGTCCACACACGTGACCACATATTCACACATGTGGTCCACATATGTGACCACAAATTCTCACGTGTGGTCCACATGAAAGACCACATATTCACACATGTGGTCCACATATGTGACCACATTTTCCCACATGTAATCCACATACGCGACCACATATTCACGCATGTGGTCCACATATGTGTCCACAAATTCTCACATGTGGTCCACATGAAAGACCACATATTCACACATGTGGTCCACATATGGGACCACATGTTCACATATGTGGTCCACATACGCGACCACATATTCACACATGTGGTCCACATATGTGACCACATATTCACACATGTGGTCCACATATGTGACCACAAATTCTCACGTGTGGTCCACATGAAAGACCACATATTCACACATGTGGTCCACATATGTGACCACATTTTCCCACATGTGATCCACATACGCGACCACATATTCACACATGTGGTCCACATATGTGTCCACAAATTCTCACATGTGGTCCACATGAAAGACCACATATTCACACATGTGGTCCACATATGGGACCACATGTTCACATATGTGGTCCACACACGTGACCACATATTCACACATGTGGTCCACATACGCGACCACATATTCTCACATGTGGTCCACATACGCGACCACATATTCACACATGTGGTCCACATATGTGTCCACAAATTCTCACATGTGGTCCACATGAAAGACCACATATTCACACATGTGGTCCACATACGCGACCACATATTCACACATGTGGTCCACATACGCGACCACATATTCACACATGTGGTCCACACACGTGACCACATCTTCACACATGTGGTCCACATATGTGACCACATTTTCCCACATGTAATCCACATACGCGACCACATATTCACACATGTGGTCCACATATGTGTCCACAAATTCTCACATGTGGTCCACATGAAAGACCACATATTCACACATGTGGTCCACATATGGGACCATATATTTACACATGTGGTCCACATATGTGACCACAAATTCTCACATGTGGTCCACATATGTGACCACATTTTCCCACATGTGGTCCACATACGCGACCACGTATTCACACATGTGGTCCACATATGTGACCACACATTCTCACATGTGGTCCACATGTAAGACCACATATTCACACATGTGGTCCACATACGTGAGCACATATTGACACATGTGGTCCACATATGTGACCACATATTCACACATGTGGTCCACATATGTGACTACATATTCACACATGTGATCTATATATGTGACTACACATTCACATAAAAAATTTTTTACTACACGAATAAACTTCAATAAAAGTTTTATAATTTAAAAAAGTTTATTTTTTATGTAGGCTGTCTCCTATCTGAAGTGTAGTTAAATGGAAAAACTAGGAGGACCAGTGTGTGTGTCAGTGATGACCTATTGCGTTGAGAGACAAGGTCCTTCATCCTTAGCCTCATTCGCAGGCTCCAAGTCAGCTATGGAGACAGCTATTTCTCTAAGCTACTGAATTAGAAACGATGGTACGACGAAAGAAGGTTACCGACACATTGTTTCGGTAAATGAGCGATGTATAAATGCACTTTGTCACGAAAGGTATTTTAAATTTGTATTGAAACGAACTGAAAAGTCAAAAATTAAAAGGAGTTATAAAATGTAATTTATCACATGAATTCACAAAACAATCTATACCTATTTTTTATTTTAAGAATTAAAAAAATGATGTTAGTTTTGTCTTGCCTGACCTTGTCGCACTCATTATCTTATTAATGTGATTAATCTCCATATATAATAAAAGGATAGAAAAGTCAATTCTGTACATGAAAGATATAAAAAAAATAAAAATTAGGTCGGTTAAAATGTCGATTATAGAACCTAAAAAACCACTCAGCAGAATTCTTGTCTGTCTGTCTGTCTGTCTGTCTGTCGGTTTGTTTGTGCGTCAATCACGCAAAAACTACCTGACAGAAATTGATGAATTTTTGCATGGTGTTAGCCTAGGGCCTCAAGGTAAATTTTTTTGGGTTTCATTCCGAATTTCATGATAGTTTTCTTTAAAAAAAATAAAAACTGAAAAATATAAATTACCTAAAATACCGATAACTACTGTATGAAATTAAATTAATTTTGGCATGGTAATAGTTCAAAGCCTAATGTCACTTATAGGATAGTTTTTATCATGGAGTATAAAGAATTTTTTGTAGAAAAAATTACATAATTATATTTTTTAATAAAAAAAATCGACTTCTTCAAATTCATCCGGATTTCACACTCTGAACTTAACTAAACTTTCACCAAACTACCCCTTATATGTACCCTTTCTAATAAAAAAAGAATCATTAAAATCGGTTGAATTGATATTGACTTATACGTTCATTTGTCGCGCATATACTTAATGTAAATTTGAGATTTATATGATTTTCTCATAGATACCATTGTTGGATATAAACTAAATTAAAATAAGACTACACGGGAGGCATTAGCTTTCAAATAAAAAAAGAATCATTAAAATCGGTTCATACAATCAAAAGTTCTAAGGTAACAAGGCTAAAAAATACAGCCCAATTGATGACCCCTTTTAAGAAGTCGGTTAATAGTAATCTGACATAATTAAATTACGACTATTTCATTTAACCACATTTTAAAAGAAGAAAGTAAATTGAGGCCGTTCGTTGCACAGGGGCACAAAGTGTAACTGTTGTGGGTTCGATGACCACGCAAGGAAACGAAATATTTATTTAAATTTATATTTCCATTTCATCGCTCTGGTGTCGAGGTAAAGTGCGGCGTTGAGTTTCACTACTCAGCACGCAATGCCTACAGAATTCCGAGAAAAGTAGGGAACAGAGTGTTGTTGTTAACACTAGAGGTCCTATGCCTACCCTGCTGTGTGCGGGATACAGCGTGAAGCTAAAAAAAGAAGTATAATCAATATTTGTTCAGTCTACCATAATTATTATTTCAAACGTCAACGTTGGTGATATTAACAAACATAATAAAGTAGGTTTATTTTACGGAATTAGCTCATATGGCGATGTGTAGAATGAAAAGTATATGTATTTGGAAAGTAAATTCTGATTGTGAGTTCATAGTTTATAAAAGTTTATATTGTGTTTAGATGGATCACGTGGTGATGTCAATACGTTTTAATGTCATCTTATGTTATCTGTTAAAATAGCGTGAAGCTGATTTAACTTAGTGTTATATTCAAAAGAAATTAATTGTATGTAATACATAATATGTAATTTATTAATACGTTTCAAGTATGAAAAAAAGAAAAAATGCAATATAATTGCATTTGTGTTTCCTTCCTATATTTTGTATTTCTATTATTTATATCGATATATCAGGAACGTAAATGCGGGAACAGAGTTGCATGCCATTTTAGTACAGAGTAACCTCTAAAAAATGTATTTACTAAACTGAATAAAAAGAATGTGTGATTCCTCTATACAATATATTATTCTATATTATACATAAAACAGGTTAAAACTGTGCATATGAAGGTCCTCCTGTAGTATAACTATTTTCAATTACTATCAACACTACATTGTCGATACTAATGTGGTATTACAATACATTTTCAAATTTTTCCGCCATTATGATGACATAGACAATTTTTTTAATTTGGAAAAATAATATATTAACTATAAGAACGTTGGTAGTTTTTCAAAAGGTATAAGAATAAAAAATTGCCTAAACTATGCTTCTTCGCAAGTGGTTGTAATAACTATTGGTATCTATTTTCCAAAAAATCACTATAAATATTAAATATGCTCAATTATACAGAGTTTTTTTGTTAGGACCACTTTAAATGAAACCACAGTTTAACTACTCTATAAAAGCCTATTATATATTAAATTAAAAACCCGAAAATAAAAAAGTTATTTTTTCAAACAAAATAAATAATAAAATTATCGTTGTAAAATAAAATACAATTTGTCAAGAACGACGCTTGCACATAAAAACCTATCAAAGGGAAACCGCCGCATACGCCTCATTGCGAAATCGAGTCGTAGGTATTGGCGGCAAAATTTAAAGTTCTAAACACTTTAGTACTATTTTTGTAGTAGTATGTGTTTACATTATTGGTACCTATGCGTAACCGCGTCATACGAAATATAGATATGAATAAACATTGTGAAATAAGAAAAAAAACCTACGTCTTCACTGTTAATGTATCTTAAAAACTATTTTACCCTATATGCCCAATTGTAACTGTAACGTGACGTTGTGGGTCTGATCCACACATGCAGGATTGAGTTATAATTTAATAATATTTTCATTTCGCACATCAGTCAAACATTATACCCAATATCTTTAGCGTGATAAAGCGTGGATCTGGTTTTAACTTTATGTGAACCGATTAAAATAAAGTCCAGTCCAGTTGAGGCCAGTCGTGGCGCAGCGGCACAAAGCGTGACTGTAAAACCGACTGGTTCTCTGAGTTCGATCCCCACACGAGGAGATGAAATATTTACTTAAATTTATATTTCCATTTCTTCGCTCTGGGGTCAAGGTTAAGCACGGCGTTGCGTTCTGCCACTCAACACGCAATGCGTCCAGAATTCGGAGAAAGTGGGGAACGGAGTGTCTTAATACTAGGTTCCTCCCTCTGACTAGCATGAAGCTGCTTAAAATAAAACTAATGCTTAATATTTAAGGGCAGTTTGCCAGAATACAAACAAAAAAAGTATTTAAATCGGTTAAGCCGTTTCTGAGATTATCGTAAAGAAACGCACATATAGTAAGTATCGATAAGTTGTGTTTTTATTTCAAACATTCAATTGAAGATTCTTATGGGAGGTACGAAAATGCGACCTAAAGTTTTAACAACTTTCTTATAAAAAATCTTCATTACATTGCAAACATACATTATAAGTATATCAAGACACGAACATAATTCAGTGTGTTAAGTAAATAGTTCTGTAGTTTAAGCGGGCGAAGCCGCGAGCGGGTCGCTAGTATTTAATATACAATCGGATTTTAGTACTTATTATTATCGAGTACGTATCATTCAGGTTTGGTTTACCGGACGATGTCAGTGACAACAGGGTTAACATAGATTAATTTTGTTTGTGATACACGTTCGTTGTATATTAACATGTGAACCTTGTAAATTCTAGTTGTATTTAATTTTATATTTTAGTCAAGTTAGCTACAAAAACAGTAGTTACGACGTTAGTGACTTTGGATACACTATTACAAAGAAAATATCAAAAGTAGAACTTAATATTTTCGCGATTTTTTTTATGATAATAGTCAAAAAGAGAATAAAGTTAAAGATTAAATTGGATATAAAAAATACTCATATTATATACATATATTTTGTAATAAATATAATTTCTGGCCTCTCATTTTGTTTCTTGTTCTTGCGAACATTGTATGCAGTAGAATAGAATTTAAAAAAATAAATCTAATTAAATTAAAAAAGCTTCACGCTGTTTCTCGCACACAGCAGGGTAGGCAGAGGGAACCTAGTGTTAAGACACTTCTTTACCACTTTTCGCCGAGTTTTGGATTCATTGCGTGTTGAGTGGCGGAACTCAACACCGCGCTTTGCCTCGACGCCAGAGCGAAGAAATGAAAATATAAATAAATATTTAATTTCCTCGAGTTAGGATCGACCCCACAACCAGTTGATTTTACAGTCACACTTTGTACCCCTGCGCTACGACTGGCCACAAAAAATAAAATAATGAACAATTTTTAAAGTTAGGAATATCCGTTCAAACATCCACGAATATCCTTTGAAATCTGCTTAACATAGACGCTAAAATATTATAACATAACTTGGCACTCCCCACAGCCTTGCATATTGAATTTGAAATAAACCGCTTGAAGGGGAAAAAGGAAGTGACAATAGTGATGTCAGGGTGGACCCGCTTCTCAGGTGGGAAGCTTTTTATTATTTACAACCTATTTTCACAGAGTGTTTGCTATGAACTTTAAGGCTGATTTTGCAAAAATGAGATGCGAATATGTGGTTATAAAGATATGGTAGTGTGAGCTCTTTTTCACCACAGGGCTGTCTACAAAAACTGTCTTTTGTGACAAAAAGATTTGTTGTATAATTTAGATTGTAGAATTTGATTATTATCTCCCTAATTGATACGACACTAATTTATTAAAATGGGAATCGACTCACAACTGTTGATACATTTACACACTTGTGCCCATGTGCCACGACGGTTTCAATAATCTGATAATACGATATTAAAATATTATACAAAAATATGAAAAGTAAAGTTGTTTAATTATGTAAATTCTTGGATCTAGTATCGTGTTTTCTCCTGTGACCCGTAATATAAAGCCAGGCCCAAGAGGGAATCTAGAGAAAAGAAATCAGATTAATTTTCGTCCCAGTATTAATAAATTACAGATACTCAAATTAAAATTAGAATACCTTTGACCTTTGATAAAAATTACTTATACTTATTAGTAGCGCAGGGCACAAGCGTATGATTTTAGCGACGTTTGTGGGTTCGATTCTCTGTCGGTGAAATGAAATATGTAATAAATATGATCATTTTCTCGGTATGGTAATGAAACAAAGGGCGGCGTTGAGCTCCGCTACTCAACACGTAATGCCTCTCGAATTCAGTGGAAAGTGAGGAACGGAAGTGTATTAATGGGAACGAAATATCATAATACTAGGTTCCCAGGAAGCTAAAAAAACTTACAATTTGAATCGAATTATATTACAAGATTTTCGACCACATTTGTGAACACAAGATATTAAACACTTATTTTGTGTTTATAATAAAAATATGATTGGAAACCACCATCTTTTAATCATATTTAATATATTTTACTTTCATATAAGTGCTACAAAACAAAGCAAGGCCCAACTGACTTAGACAATACGCAGCTGTAACTCACTGATCATATTCAAGTAAATCGAGTTAGTGAGAGTGTGAAATCACATTGTTATTTATCACCGCAAAACTGGTAACTGGTAACGTGATGTTTAATTCCAAATGAGTAGGTCGACGCGGGCGACTCGTCTCCCGGAAACAGCCGCGCCGACGGGTTTCAATTATTGTCAAATATTAATTAATTTATTATGTTTGTTATATGGTTTTAATTATAAAAAAGTGATATATTTATTTTATTATGATTTATTTCGAGGCCAGTCGTGGCGCAGGGGCACAAAGTGTGACTGTAAAACCGATTGGTTGTGGGTTCGATCCCAACTTGGGGATATGAAATATTTATTTAAATTAATATTTCTGTATCTTCGCTCTGGTGTTGCGCAACGTGCGGCGTTGAATTCTTTACACAATGCCTTCACAACTCGGCAGAAAGTGGGGAACAGAGTGTCTTAACACTAGGTTCCCTCTGCCTACCTTGCTGTGTGCGGGATACAGCGTAAACTTTTGGCACAAGCGTGCTAGTAAATGTAGCGATTGTGTAGTTCTATGCCCACTCGGGCGAATGAAATCTGGTATGGGTGCAAAATGTGGCGTTGAGTACCGCCGCTCAACACACAATACCTCGAGAATTCGGCGGAAAGTAAGAACCAGACCATCTTAACACCATGCTCTCAGGTTCCTTCTGCCTCTGCTGTATTCGGTGTAAAGTAAAGCTAAAGAAAATACTTTATTTTTTATCCAATCTAGAGAAATTGTATTTTAGGTATAATAAGACATTAACGCAATAAAATATTGGAAAATCTATCTTTAATGGTAACCAAGAGTATATTTTTCTAGCCTTTTCTAATTCCACTGAAATAAAGAATTGAACTGAATCAGTGGTGGAAAACAACTCCTAAAGATTAATTCTCGTGATAAAATTTCGCTCAAGAAATGGTGTTAGTGACTTTCGAAAAGGGCAAAGCCAGAATTGATATCAGTAAGATTTTATAGGTGTACAAACAATTAGACTTGACAAATTATTGCAACTATCATTTCTAATTATTTCACGTAAATTAAAGATGTTTTAAGAAATTATAATATGTTGAACACTCGAGTAAATTATATATTTAATATATTTATTTCTTCTGGTAACGAGACAAAGCGCGGTGTTGAGTTCCGCTCAACTGAACACGGAATATGGAAAGGAAGATGTGAAACAGTGGAAATGCGGAAACGGAGTGCCTTAACATTAGGTTCCCAGATTCACTCTGCCTACTCCGCTATGTACAGAGTACAACGTGAACTTAAAAAAAGTAAGGTATGGATAACGTGAGTTGTGCTACTTTCATAGGTCTTTCTATTAATTTGGCTCAGTAGACAAGCGAGGCAGAGGTCCCTGCGGGCCGAAGCTCTGCCTTTTTTATGGGTTTCTTTCAAGGCAACAGCTCTTTAATGTCCGTTAAGGAACATTTTATCTTTCTTAGTTTGTCTTGTCAAAGGAAAAGGGTTCTGTGTGACACATTTCGGATAACGGAAAAAGATAAACCGTGTCTTCAGTTTTATCAAGTTTTTCCGCTTTGGAGATTTTTATTAAGTTTCTGAATGTATATTTTAGGGTTTTAAACACTTATTTATTTATATATTTATTATTTACGTACTTTCTACATATTTTTAGCTTGAAATTGTGTACAGGTACGAATCTTAAAACTTAAATATTTTTTAAGTATATCCTTTAATTCATAGCTATGCATTATTTAGCATATTTTACTTTTAAAATTAAAAATAATAAACTAATATTTTTTTCACAGTAACTATTAATCTTTTATAGTACAGTAACTATTCTCTTTTTTAGGTAATCATAAAAATGAAATGATAAAATTTGAAATATATATTTTCATTAAAAACTAGAAACAATATTTACCAGTCACACTTTACGCCACGACTGACCTCTTTTATAAAAATCTTGGAAATAAAATCAAATTAATTATGTTCACAGACAGACGCATGCCTAATGCGCAGCGATAGCCTCGGTATTTGCTTATACTCTGATATTCAACGTCATTTTTTGTTAAAGCTGCGTTAGATTCAAACGAACAAATCCTTGACATTCTATTTTACAATATTAAAGCCATCAATAGATTCCATAATTTACTCAACACGCAATGCCTCCAAAATTCGGCAGAAAGTGGGGAACGGAGTGTCTTAACACTAGGTTCCCTCTGCCTACCCTGCTGTGTGCGGGATACAACGTGAAGCTGATTTATTTATTTTACTTAATAGATTCCATAAAAAGCTTTTAATGTATAAATATGTAAAAACTCACGAAATGAACCTACCTTTAGTTATCGGTTATTGTTTGATAAGGCGACCTCCCAATGGCAATATATAATATTTAAAACATCTATTTCCGCTTAAAGAAAAAAACAAACAACAACAAAAATAACTACATAATAATGCTACAATTTCGCTCTTATTGAACTATCTAATCAGCTGTAATTAAATCCTTTCTCTATGTCAGAGTAAATAGAGGGCATCCATTGTCGCCGGATTGCCGTTTTGCAGGACGGCCGATAATGGAAGCAATTAAAATGTATGGCGGCTTAACTGCAGCCCTGCACAAAATTAATTTATAGTCACGCTAAAATAACCCCAATTTTGTATCGCTTAGCCGTCGCCTTTATTTGACTTGTAATCACCGGAATTGAGGGTAAGTGCGCCAATTTTACGTAATTACGTGAAAAATATGCATTTTAGTACAACAGGTTACTGTTATAGTGTGTTTAGATGAACTGTTGGTTATATTTTTGTGTTCTACCGTCATTTCGTGACAATAAAACGTGAATCAATTTTATGATCAAATTCTTTTATGTTTTCCATTTTGTTTGGACGTGTCTCTTATTGAGTGTCAAAGTGATGGTAGTGGTTTATATACACATTTTTTCAATCACTCTTTTCCAATTCTGACAGATTAATATCAAACAGTATTTGTAAATAATATCCAAATTAAAATATGAATTCCTATTAAAATTCCTCTATCCACTGAACGTAAATACACGTCATACACCGTCACCCTAAAGCAAGCAGGACGTCCCTCCGTCAATTAGCGATGGGCTCGAACTGTTTAATGTCTCAATACAACCTTTACATTTGATAAGCATTAAAACCATTTCACACGAATAATACATGCTATTGGTTCTAATTGACGAATAAACCCTCATTTGAGACGTTTATCGATTTGGTAGAAAGTGAAGGTGTTTTATTATAGGATAAAGTCCCTATATAAATATTAAATATCTACAGTAAATTATTTGTAATATTAACATAACATAATAAGATTTTAATATTGTTTTTCTGATTGTAAGCGCGACGGTTGAGGGGTTCGATTTTTACTCATTCAAGTTAAATATTTAAATTTTCCACCTTTGGTAAAGCTGTTGAAACATAATAATGTTTTACAAGTAAATAATATGAGTAAAAGATTTTCAAACAATAAATAATAGAAATGTGGTTTTTTGAGTGAAGTATTCCAAAATTCAAATGTAAAAAGGTGAAATGAGGTGTATAATTTGGTAAAGAACATCGCACTCCCCGGGGTATCTGTGAACGGCTAGCACGATTTATGTATATGGAGGAATAGCGCTCAAAATATATAAGAAACCTTTAGCGTTATTTATAATTAAGAATTTCTATTACAATATTATAAACATTTAATTTAAAAACTAACAACTGATAATTATGTTTACCAAAATTCTAAATTCCATATTGTATGCAAAGATAACATAAATATCTTGCATATTTAAAACCATTTGAAAGAAAAAAAACGAAATACTAGTAAATAAAAAAAAATGTGAAGAAGCAAGATTTATATCGAAAAGTGCTTAAAATATTACAAAATTGAGAAATCCAAATTCAGCATTCTTTTAAGTTAAAATTTTACAATTTAAGTATTACAAATGAAAGTAAACATTTGAGTTAAAAAAAAACAACTTTTACTTAATCTTAAAATAGGAAACCTTATACTAAGATCGCATTGAAAACCTTTTGCATATTTAAAACCGTTTAAAATGCTATGAATATTATATATAGAGCCAATAACAAATTTTTTGAATTCTTGAAGAAAAAAATCTAATTTTCCATAAAGCCAGGCAATTAGGGGGGAGTATGTCTAACTGCGCAGCGGATAGGGGCTCTGAACGGAGCACTGTAATTCTATTAAAAGATTAAATAATTCAAGCAACTTCAAAGGAAATGCGCTTTCACAAGTAAAACGAATCAAATAACCTCGCAAAAAAAAGATGGAGGGAGATAGATCTAAACGCATTCGTTTATCTGTGGTCTGGTAACGACGATTTATTAATAAAGTATCGATATAATTGAATTAAAAAATATTTATTAAATATATACTTTAATAAATATTTTTTTTATTCGTAGGAACTATTTAAACTTAATAGATTGCACTTATATAAAAAATATTTAATATCTAAATTATTGTAATTAAAAAAAAATCAAAAATAAAAAATTCAAAGCCTTTATAAACATTAAATTAAGATAATAGCAACGTAAATATATTGATATTTATCATAATTCCAGTATTGAGGCCAGTCGTACCGCAGGGGCACAATCGTTGACTGTTAACAGATTGACTTGACTTGACTTGAGTTGACTGTTGCAGGTTGTTGTTTCGATTCCCACTGGATTGAATGAAATATTTAATGTTTTAATTTCCTCGCTCTGGTAACTCCAGCTCCACCACCTAACACGCAATGCCTCCAGAATACACCAGAAAGTGGGGAACGAAAATGTCTTAATTAGAACCGAGTGTCTTAACACTAGGTAGCCAGGTTACCTCTGCCTACCATGCTATTAGCGAAACACTTTTTTTTTGTTAGGGTAACGCTAACAAAAAAAAAGAAAAAAAACACTTCTAAGTATCATAACCAACACATAAAACATAACATAAAAAATTGCCTATCGATTGTCGCAAAGTACTTCACTAAATCGCTCTGCAGAGGCTTTACATGAAGAGGCCGGTGCAATAAGGTGCACAAATTAGAGCAATTTAACTTTTGAACGTGTCTTATCCACCATGTATCCTACATTGAGGACGGAACTTAACGAGCAAATGAATAACTCGAATTACTTTAAATGGCACTCTGTATAGAGTCCTACGCCTTTAGAAGTGAATGAAAAGTTCTTTTTTAATATATATATTTGTGTTTCTGTTTAAAATGAGTTATTTTGTATATTAAGATACAACATTTTATGTGATCGGTTTTGTAGAATTTTGTAAATCTACGTTTTAATTTCGTAACCGACAAGCAACAATTTACAAGATTTTTTTTTAAGTTTTTTAGTATGTATATTTTTCCTTTTGCTTTATAAGCACAGTAAAATTACAGTAAGTTAAGTTGAATTGCGGAGTTTAACGCCGCAGTTCGTCTTATTAGGGCAAGGAAATGAAAAAAAAAAACACAATTATAGCACGATTGTGTCCCTGTTCACGCGTTCTAATCAAACAAGCTATTATAACTGATACTAGACTCTTAGACTTATTTTTTCAGTTCAACGAGTCGGATAGAAGATTTTATTATAATAGGGACTTTTATATTAAAATTAATATAAAGTTCTATTTGTATTTCCTTTTTAGGGTACTGTACTTAAAAAGGTCTTACTTTACCTACGGAACCAGTATAGGCTCACTTTATTGTCCGTCCGTCTGTCAAGTACGGAAGTACCCTATGAATTTTGATTCCTTTCATAGTGATTTAAATGGCCATATCTTTTTTTAAGTAAATGTAGAAATATTTTTTCTTCCGGAAATCATGAGGCCATAGATCTGACTACATAGTTTCAATTTCAACTCGATGTCTCTAAGCGGTCCTGAGATAAAGGCTCTTGACAGACTGACAGAAGACAGAAGGATTTTTTTTTTTTTTTCTGATGGACTTAAATGCTGTTGACCTGGAATGGTCTTGACAGCGTCACCGGGCTGGGAGGGGCGAGTGTGGCTCGCCCCTGAAGAGAAAATTACGAGCTTTGATGGACGCTCATGAAGTGTTAGCGATCGCGGGGGGATACCCCGCGTACGCTAATCATGGGGGGTTTCGTCCATTGGGCCTCGCCGCGCCGAGGCGCGGGCGTGCCGTGAGAAATGACTGGCCTCGCCGCCTCTTACGGCGGCGGTGAGTGGGACGTACGACTGAGGAGTGGATCCTCCCTGTGTATTGGGCGTTGGCAGCAGTTATTGGATCGTCAGGATCCAGAAGAATGCTTCTGGGGCGTCGAAGACTCGGATGTGGGTGAGGAGCGTACTTACACGCTTCGACGATCAGTGGGTTGGAATGGGAAGACAGAAGGACAACAAAGCGATCTTATAAGGGGATCCTTATTTCCGTAAACTATACGGAACCTTAAAAATCAATACATATAAAAGTTAGCAAACTTAAGGAAAAAAAAATGGATATAAAAACTGTTACTATATAATATTAGTAGCAAGACTTAGAATAAAAGCTGTTAAAGGAAACGCTTACAATCCATTTGTCTATAGAAAGAAAATGCCCGAAGAAAATAAAATATGTAATTTGAAACATATTACAAAAAAAATACAATACTGTATATTATAAAGCATTTTGATTCCCTCTTTCATTTCCAACTTCATTTTCATGGTTACAATAGAAGCATTTTAAAAACAAAGTTGTTTCATTGTTCGTTTCAAATTCAATGCCGAAGTCGGGACTCCGGAAGATTTATAGTAATTAGGTGAAATTTTCCTTAAAATTACTCTAAAAACATCCTATTGAAAGTAGATAAAAGATTTTTATCTTCGGCTCACCGATCGTCGATGTAAATAACGAACCCATCTGTTTAGGGTTTTTTGTGAAGGAAAATTGCTTCGTGATTTGTTGATGGAGGTTACTTAAATTGGTTATTTACAGAAATAATTATTTTTTGATATTTCCGGTCCAATGTTTACTATTTTATCGAAATTGTGTTGAGTAAAATTTTATATAAATTGTGTATAACTAGAATTTTATAAGTTCCAAAATAACACAATCTGGTTGACTATGTTGGAAATTAATCCATAATATGCGTTGCATAAATTTTTGGTATTGTGGATGGTAGACCATGTGATCAGTGCTAGATGGAATTTAAAGTTACATTTAAATAGGCTGAAGAAAAGAAAGAAAAATAAATATGGCGATATATTGAATTCTTTATTAATATTTTTATAACATTCTTGTTTTATTTTATTATATTCTATTTCCAAATAAATTATTTACATAAAAACAAATTACCCTTTGTCGGTTTAGTTATTAGGAAATCAAAACAAGCTTCACAAGTCAATTAGTTCATCGTTCAGTTTGGTCACGACTTGGGAAACTTTATAAACAACGAAAAAAAAATTGTTAAGAGAAAAACAATTTACGAAACAGACTTTCAAAGCTTAGTCTATTAGCAACTTAGGTTTATTTTTGCATCAAAAAGGTTTCTTTATAATGGTACTTTGTATCCACTTTTCTCTAGTTATACGATGATATGCCTTTGTTCATAAATTAGATGTTTGTGATACGAAACGAAAGTACTGACTTTTTTAATAAAATTAATTTTATTTCGCCTAAGGCCAGTCGTGGCTCAAGTGTGTGACTGTAAACAGGGCATGGGTTCGATTCCATATTCCTTTCATTATATAATATTATATATACTATATATTTCAAAATATACTTTTCTATTAATGCTATTTTGGTTTGGCTGAAATGTGACATACAACTAGAAATAATACGGTTAATAGTATATTAATTATAAGTAAAGCGCCTCCGTTAGAAGTAATTAAAAATAATTGCCCATTTAAGCTATCCTACATGAAGGTGTCATAGAAAACAATTTCCTTTAAAATGTCTCAAAGTAATCTCATGGAAACCTGAAGGTGGCAACAGCCCAAATTTAGTTATACCGTCAGCCCCTACACATAAATCCACGCGTATTTAATGAGTTTCCTCTGTCGTTAAGCGTCCGTCCCCTGGCAATAATGTAGCGCTATCATCGCCTGGCATTATCTACGTCCCTGAAACATATGTGACGAGACTATAAATATACTTTTTTTTGAACATTACATTTCCACTGTCTACCAGCCAACGCTCGCGAAAAAAGTGTAATTTTTCTTACTTTAACGTAGTAACGTTAATTTATTTTTATTTGTTTTTTTTTCAGCTTCATGCTCAATTCCGCATGTAGCAGCGTTAGTAGAGAAAACCTAGTGTTGATACACTCCGCTCCTCATGTTTGGAATTCTGGAGAAAACTCGTATTCTGGAGACATTGCGTGTTGGGTGGCGGAACTCAACGCCTCGACACTAAAGCTAAAAATGAGAACATTAATTTAAATGAATATTTTGTTTCCTCGAGTGGGGATCCAAACCACAACCAGTCGGGTTTTCAGTCACATACTTATGCACCTGCGCCACGAGTAGCTTCTCTATTTGAGCAATTTTAAGCGTTTTGTTATAAAATACATCGAGTATATTTGTGGTATTGGCAGCATACCATAATATATTAAGTTATTTTTATATTAACTTAAAAATATCAGATGTCATGTTATCATCTTTACTATAGATCATATCCTCGTTATTATTGATCTAAAATAAATTATTTATTAGCGTAGGAAATAAACACTTGTTTTGTTAAGTATAGTTAGTGCTTATTGGCTATTCATTGAAGTTTATGAAGCAAACTTAGAAACGTTGACTAAGTACGACAGTAATAACCACTTATATTTTCTAGCTTACTGCTGTCAGTCAAACGACTAATGGATGTTGAAACTGAAAATTATTAAAATCCTTCATGAAATTAAAATTATACATTGAAGAATAGAAGTAGATATAATTCTTTTTAGAGTTCCTTATCTTTTAAAGAAAAAAGAAACCCTCATAAGATTACTCTGTTGTCTGCCTGTCAAGAGCCTTTATCTTAGGAACCCTATACATTCATGTCTACAGTCCTTTAATTTAATAAAAAAGTCGTATGTCTACAGTTACTTAAAAATTGCCGTTTATATCGCAAAAAACGCGTATTTGGACACGGTAAAACGAACCAAAATTAATAGGGTACATCCGGTTGACCGGTTCCGGTGAAGACCGGGGCCTTATGAAATTTGGCAACTAGCACCTACAGGTAGTACTAATTGAGTAATAATAGCCTTAAAATGATGGTATTTGGCATTGGAGCCGCTAGCTCAAACGAAAGGGATCTGGCTAAGCTAAGCTTAAATTTCATAAAAGCTTGAGGTCTCCAATTTTTGTACCAAACCATAGGTGGCGAGCCCAATTTGCGCCTTTCCTTTTTTTCTATGCTTAATGTATTATATTATAATCTCTTATTAAAATATATGTAATGGCCTGTAAGGTCAACGTTTCAAACTTTAAAAGATTTTATTCAACACGTTACTGAAACAAGTGGTAATAGAAAATAAAGGATATTTTATAAAGGTCACTTCATATTTTTAAAATATTTTCTTCTAATAGACAAATTGAATATTCTTAGATTTAATAAATATGTATATTAACATATTTGTACGTGACAATTATATTTTTTATAAAATGCAATAAAAATATGCGTAAGTATAATATTACTAGAAAAACTGTCTGTCTCTATGTAGCATACTTACGTAAGATGAATCTTCAATTATTATGACCATAAATTTTCACGCTTCCGAGTTTCTCGGGATCGGCAGATAGAGCCAAATGATACATTGCTTCGTTAAATTCCATCCAGCTTAGAGACATCGTCTATTGGGTATAAACATATATAAAAAAACATATAATTTCGCCATCTCCACAGGGAACTGCTTAAGGATGAAAAAAATTATAAGTATTATTCATTTACCGCTTTTGATCAATTCCAAGGAGTCCTCCTCAGATTAAAAGTTCCGGTCATCGTTTTCATGGAATGCGTGAGCTTATAATGAATAAATTATGAGTTCATTTTTCATTAAAAAGGAAAATCAAAGAGGATTTCTAATTAAAGATTACGAGATATCTAAAATTCCTTTTATAAATTGTTATTACATGCGTATTTTTTATTTTAAAAAAAAATGACATTTTCTGTCTTTTGTATATTACAAATGAGTTAAGCTTTTAATATATTTTTATTTATGATTTATGCTAACAAAATCATAAATTCAAAATAGTAATAATAAATATTCTTAGATTAGTGGACATTTGCTATAATATTGTTATAACTTAATTATTTTTTTAGCATTCCTACAAAGATGCTAATAAATTATATAAGTTACAACAAGAATTTCAGAAATATTAATAGTTGTAGCCTGATAAAAACTCATGGCTTAGTGGTCAGAACGCTCGGACAGTTTTTAAGATGCGCGTTCGAGTCCTGCTAATTGGAATTATTTATATGTTTTCTGAAAGAAAATTATATGTTAATATATTATAATATTTTAAAACAATCTTGTAAAACAGCGTTTAACAATAATAACAGTTGTTGAAATAAAAATACTGTTTAAAATAAAAATATTTTACTTTTTACTTTGCAAAAAATAGTATATAGTAACAGCATTGTATTGTGTAGAGGCTGTAAAGTTTTCTGCATTAAGTAACGTTTCTTAAAATTTTCATCAAAGAATGTTCGAAATGTTAGCAAAAGTATTTAAAAAGAAAGTCGTTTAACCTTGTTTTGAAAAAGTTTCCTTTTTGGAGAGATTGATTGCTCGTGGAAATGATTTCTGAAAAAGTTTTAATTTATGTAAAGTGTATTTTTGAAATAATAAAGTGCTGATTTAAGTGAGTTTCTTCATATTGTCCCTATATTCTAATAGTATTGGTTTCTTTGTTTTTCACTTTTATACATACATCTATACTAATATAATAAAGCGGAATATATGGAACACATTATATATATCACATTTCTTCCTTATTTTTAATTAGTGTTAAGACTCTCCGTTCCCATTATGACACCTCTGGTCCCAACTGCACCGAATTATGAAGGCATTGCGTGCTGAGTCGCAAACCCAACGCTGAGCCTTGCGTCGTTACCAGAGTGAGGATAATGAAAATATTAAATATTTAATTTCTTCGCGTGTCGATCGAACCTACAATCCGTCTCGTTCATAGTCACACGTATATGCCCCATGCTTGATGCCATTATCAAAAAATATAAGTTTCATAATATTGTATTTTATCAATTTACTTGTTAACGCGATTATCCTTTTCCAATCACGAGTGAACGACAATTTCGCGCACCAGTAATAGTAACATTTTCACTTCCGCCAAGTTCTAAGGTCACGTGAGGGACGTCTGCTCGAGCTGATAGTTTCAATATAACACGACATTATTATGTTGACTTGCCGTTATATTTTTCGAAATTATTTTACCAGCGGAAATAAAATATATGTTTAGGATATCGTCGTGGAGTTGGACATTGCCAGACCATAAACAGGTTCCACGATCGTTTGGGGGGATTTTTTACCTTATCAGAGCAGCAGCAGCAACAGCAGCAGGGAATTTCATAAATCTTTCATTTTACAGTTCTGACAAGACAGATCACACTATTGAGTTCCACCACTAAAGATATGTACATTGCTTGCTTAAACTGAAATAGTCTGTAGACAACCATTCACTCAACGAAGCGTATAGACGCCGTTGTGGCGCTGACCCACAACGTCTGACACTAAAAGGGATGGTTGTGAGTTCGATTTCCATTTTGCGAGCGAATTATTTTAACTTCCTCGCAACGGTAACAAGACAAAGTACAAAGTCTGATACTGTAATTTAAAATATGTGAGCAATATATCTCTACTATTTACAGAGGTTTAGTGATAACAATGTAAATGGAGTTGTATTATGTTCCTTGTTACTTACGTTTATTAGAAAACTAAGATTAGGAACGGATTAGGAAAGTTTCTCTTCAAATTTCGCTTAATGGGATGAGGTTTTGTGCTAAATGATGCAATAAAACTCTCGAGAGTTTCATTAAGGAGGTTATTTATAAAATGAATAATTGAATCTGATACTGAAACTTTTATAGGAAAAGATAGATACAACTTAATAAATATATTGTGATGTTTCTAAAATATGTTTTTGAAACATCAACAATAACACGGATACTGTAATTTTATCATGATAATTGTACTAAATTGTATTTTGATCAATAGCTGCAAATTATGACTGGTTCTATTATTTATTCAAATTTCAAATATTTACTAAAACCTAATAACTAAAAATAAAATATGTAATAACTAAAAAGTTGTGGACAGTAAATTCTAGAAACATTTCTTCTTCTTCTATAAAATATGATTAAATGGAATTATTTAAGAGTTGTATAACACGACACATTTGAGGCCAGTCGTGGCGCAGTGGCACAAAGTGTAAAACCGACTGGTTGTGGGTTCGATCCCCACTCGAGAAGATGAAATATTTATCTAAATTTATATTTCCATTTCTTCCGTCCGTCCGTTCCGTCTTTCTGTCGTAACACTAGGTTCCCTTTGCCTATTCTGATGTGTGTGGTACATAGTGTAAAGTTGTTTTGATTTGATTTTAAAAATCATTTATATTTACAATGCATACATGATACATACGTATGGAATTAAAAAAAATCTATTAATTTTTATTTATCATACCTTGTGTAGGTATAAAGTACATACATAAAAACATATTTATTTACATAGACATGTAAAGGTAACGTATTACCTAATATAAAAAAAATACAGTATAACAGGCACAAAAAAGTTTTATATAAAAATTGAGTTACTACACCGCTAGAGCTAGCGCGAGCAATAAATATTTTTGCCATCGTAAATTTTGTCCATTTAATTATACGGCCGCAATACATACGACAATCTACTGTGTACGCCGCAAAATGGACATTTTTGTTATATTGAAGTGTTTATTGTCTTTAATTTTTGTTTTAAGGGGGCATTTCACATTACTACAGGTGTCCAAAAATGGATAATCCTGAAACACATCGTGTGCACATTAGACGCCACATATGAGTGCGGAATTCTACGCCGCACTTTGCTCCGTTATCAGAGGAAGGAAATGAAAATATTAAATATTTCATTCGCCGAAATGAGATGGAATCAATAAAAGTAATAGTAATAGTTTACTCTAAAATTATTATACAAAATAAAGGATTGCACTAAATTAGTATTGAGTGTTTCAGACGTTTTAATATCTAAAATTGCTTGACACCGAGGTACATGACCTAGAAGAACTGCTCATATCATATACTTTCAGATAATTAAAAAAAAATAAACTGCTTGGTCATATTACATTGAAAAACATTGTTGCTTTATATTGCAATAAAAAAGGTGCATCAGATTGACGTCATAGTTTCAACTATCCTACTTTACCCGTTTTTAACAAACGGGTAAAGTAGTATAGTAGTTTATTTTTTTTACTTATTTAAAAACGTATAAAAATTTGAATGTAGCGGGACTCGCACCCGCGCCTCCTTTAAACCAGCCAGGCGCTCTGGACACTAAGCCATACGTTCTCATTGAGCTACGTCGAAATTTTAATACGGTTGTTACAACTTATTTATGTTGTTAGAAATTTTTACACGTTTTCAAAATATTTTTTTTTCCTAAATGTTATTCCACATTTCACTTCAAAAATGTTATGCTTACATGCTTACAGTCACACATTTGTTCCTCTGCACCACGACTGGCCTTAATACAATATAGAATTTGCAAATTAAATAACTAAATAATATATCTGTTACACTAAGCCCTGATAACAGTTTCATTTCGCCGTAACTAGAGCGAAATTAAACTTATAGTTCCTAAAGCTGATAAGGGAGCAATGTCACTTCTAGTCGAATTGTCCTCGATGGGTAAGAAAGGGTCAAGCCTGCGTGTGATGTATGAATAGATACCCTTACTTTGTGCTTACGAAAACTGCTGTTTTCTTGTTTGAAATTCTCATTATAATTCAATTTAACTGTCTTTGTATGAATTATTTGTATATAATTATGTACCTATTTTTGGATTTAGCACTTGTTTGTTATTTCCTGTAGTTTTGTGTTTGACTATTACTGCAAAATAATAAAATTATAATTGGGAGATTAGTTATTATGAACAAAATATAGGTAAATTTTAAATAAAACATAATGCTTACCTCTACTAAAGTTATAAAATTGCTGCATAACGACTATGTATTATTAAAATATTAAAAAACCGGTCAAACGCGAGTCGGGCTCGCCCACCGAGGGTTCCGTACAAAATTTGGAGGCCTCCGCTCCAGCTTTTCCTGAAATTCAAGCTTAGCTTAGCCAGAGCCCTTTCATCTAATACCTCACTTGAACTAGCGGCTTTAATATCAAATTTTTACCCCTTTTAGGATGTCTGTGAACTTAGCAGAGCATTGTCCAGCAGATCAAAAAAAAATTAGAGTTCTCTTGGCATGCACAAGAATTCTATAGTTCCTGATAGATTTTACAAATAGTTCTGGCGTTTTTACCCCGGAAAAGTTATTTAAAAACATGATCTGCTAACTTCCCGTAGCAGATCATTTTTTTGCAAATAAAAATCGGTGCGAGTTCTGAACATATAGGGATAAAAAAAATAGTTCCTCATCATTTTTATCGATAGTTCTGTTGATTTCACGACGAAAAAAATTTTTAAAGAGAAAAAAGAACGTTCGTTTCGTAAATAGTTTGAATGGTAAAGTTTAAAAATAAATAAAATTATACTCTGACGTGAGAACTCTTAATTTTATAATAAAATATAAGTTGTTCTATGATATTAAGCTTGAAAAAAGACCAGAACTCTGAAAAAACTTTCAGCAGAGCATAGGTGAATGTTACAAATATTGAAAAATGTCTATTTAAACACTTAATACGGAAAAGTACAAGATATTTTTTTTGTGATTATGCTGAGACTCGGGAACTCTTTGATTTCGAAGAAAGTATAAGTAGTTCTATTAAAAACACTTAATTACACAACCAGAACTCTAAAAAAACTACCAGCAGAGCATAGGTGAATATTCGATTTGTTAAAAAATATCAAATTAATTTGTTTAGACGGAAAAATATTTTTTAAAAATAGTATTATCATGCTTAGAAGCTAGAACTCCTCATTTTACAATAGAGTATAAATAATTCTATCATAAAAAGTTAAATACAAAACAAGAACTATGAAAAAACTGCCAGCAGAGCATAGGTGAATGTTTGAAATATTGAAAAATGTCTATTTAAACTCTTAATATGGAGAAGTACTAGATATTTTTTGTTTGATTGTGCTCAGACTCGGGAACTCTTCGATTTCTAACAGACTATGAATAGTACTATAATAAAAAAATAATTACTAAACCAGAACTCTGAAAAAAGTTCCAGCAGAGCATACCTGAATGTTCAATTTGATAAAAAATATCAAATTAATTTGTAGCGACGAGAAAATATTTTTTTTAAAATAGTAATATCGTGCTAAGAAGCGAGAACTCTTCGTTTTACAATAGAATATAAATATTCCTATGACATGTAGCTGAATAAAAGACCAGAACTCAAAAAAAAGTTTCAGCAGAGCATAGGTGAATGTTACAAATATTGAAAAATGTCTATTTATACACTTAATACGGAAAAGTACAAGATATTTTTTTTGTGATTATGCTGAGACTCGGGAACTCTTTGATTTCGAAGAAAGTATAAGTAGATCTATTAAAAACACTCAATAACACAACCAGAACTCTAAAAAAACTGCCAGCAGAGCATAGGTGAATGTTTGATTTGTTAATTTGTTTAGAATATTTTTCAGAGTTCTGGTCGTTTTTCTAGCTATATGTCACAGAAAAATTTAAATTTTATTGTTCAATGAAGAAATCTCGCTTCTTAGCACGATATTACTATTAAGAAAAAAAAAAATCCCGTTGCTACAAATTAATTTGATTTTTTTTAACAAATGGAATATTCAGGTATGCTGGAATTTTTTATAGAGTTCTCGTTTTGTAATATTTTTTTTATTATAGAACTATTCATATTCTATAAGAAATCGAAGAGTTCCCGAGTCTCAACATTATCAAAAAAAAACATCTACTTTTACAACATAGTACTTTTACATATTAAGAGTTTAAATAGACATTTTTCAATATTTCAATCATTCAACTATGCTCTGCTGAAAGTTTTGTCAGAGTTCTGGTCTTTTTTAATCTTACAAGTCATAGGACTATTTATATTTTACTGTAAAATGAAGAGTTCTCGCTTCTGAGCACGATAAAACTATTTTAAAAAAAATATTTTCTCGTAGAAATCGAAGAGTTCCCGAGTCTGAGCACAATCAAACAAAAAATATCTAGTACTTCTCCATATTAAGAGTTTCAATAGACATTTTTTAATATTTCAAACATTCACCTATGCTCTGCTGGCAGTTTTTTCATAGTTCTGGTTTTGTATTTAACTTTTTATGATAGAATTATTTATACTCTATTGTAAAATGAGGAGTTCTAGCTTCTAAGCATGATAATACTATTTTTAAAAAATATTTTTGCGTCTAAACAAATTAATTTGATATTTTTTAACAAATCGAATATTCACCTATGCTCTGCTGGTAGTTTTTTTAGAGTTCTGGTTGTGTAATTGAGTGTTTTCAATAGAACTACTTATACTTTCTTCGAAATCAAAGAGTTCCCGAGTCTCAGCATAATCACAAAAAAAATATCTTGTACTTTTCCGTATTAAGTGTATAAATAGACATTTTTCAATATTTGTAACATTCACCTATGCTTTGCTGAAAGTTTTTTTTGAGTTCTGGTCTTCTATTCAGCTACATGTTATAGGAATATTTATATTCTATTGTAAAACGAAGAGTTCTCGCTTCTTAGCACGATATTACTATTTTAAAAAAAATATTTTCTCGTCGCTACAAATTAATTTGATATTTTTTATCAAATTGAACATTCAGGTATGCTCTGCTGGAACTTTTTTCAGAGTTCTGGTTTAGTAATTATTTTTTTATTATAGTACTATTCATAGTCTGTTAGAAATCGAAGAGTTCCCGAGTCTGAGCACAATCAAAAAATAAATATCTAGTACTTTTCCATATTAAGAGTATAAACAGACATTTTTCAATATTTCAAACATTCAACTATGCTCTGCTGGCAGTTTTTCCAGAGTTCTGGTCTTTTTTCAAGCTTAATATCATAGAACTTATATTCTATTATAAAATTAAGAGTTCTCACGTCAGAGTATAATTTTATTTATTTTTAAACTTACTTTACCATTCAAACTATTTACGAAACGAACGTTCTTTTTTCTCTTTAAAAATTTTTTTCGTCGTGAAATCAACAGAACTATCGATAAAAATGATGAGGAACTATTTTTTTTATCCCTATATGTTCAGAACTCGCACCGATTTTTATTTGCAAAAAAATGATCTGCTACGGGAAGTTAGCAGATCATATTTTTAAATAACTTTTCCGGGGTAAAAACGCCAGAACTATTTGTAAAATCTATCAGGAACTATAGAACTCTTGTGCATGCCAAGAGAACTCTAATTTTTTTTTGATCTGCTGGACAATGCTCTGCTAAGTTCACACACATCCTTTTAGGGCTATATATTTTTTGGATTTAAGGTTAACTGTATGGTATTCAGATTTTTTCATGAATTAGTACTACCTGTAGAAGCTAGCTGCCAAATTTCATAATTCTACGTTATTTGGTAGTACCCTACTAATTTTGGTTCCCTTTATAGTGTCGAAATACGCGTTTTTTTTGGTACTTAAGGCTATTACTTTTTTTTAGTATTTAACCACAAATGTATAGTTTTTAGATTTTTTCCTAAATTAGTACTACTTGTAGATACTATCTAACAAATTTTATAATCTTAGGTCAACTGGAAGTACCCTATTCATTTGGATTTCCTTCATAGTGTCGAAATACGCATTCTTTGCGATAAAAACGGCCATATCTTTTTTTATAAATATAAAAATATGTTTTTATCAGGAAATCATGGGGCCGTAGATTTAATTACGACTATATGGTGTAAATTTCAATCCGATATCACCAAGAATTCCTGAGATAAAGGGTCTTGACAGACAGATAGACAGAAAGACAGACAGGCAGACAGATGGACAACAGAGTGATCTTATAAGGGATTTCTTTAAAAAGTACGGAACAAAAAAAGAGAAAATATATTTTGGATAAAATAAAAATATAAATATAATTAATTACATTTGTGTTATGTGATTTTTTCAAATTTCAATGTTTCAAAAAAATATGCATAAGAACTAACGAAAATAAATAAAGAGCTTGTAAAAGTAAAATGTATATGAAAAAGCATTATCGCATCTTCCGATTGGGTGAAGCTTATTCTTAGAGGGGATCGCGGTTCATGGTCCATATAGCAAAATATTGTCTCTCGATATATCGGAAGCACCTAAATTAATATATAATTCAGATATGTCAGATATTCACGTTTTTATCGTACTTTTTACTAGCAACCTACGGATTTTTTACTTATTAATTTACTCATCTGCATTTCTTACAAATGTATACTATTTATAAATTATTCACAATATCTAATTTTGTCAACTAGACCGGTCGTGGCGCAACGGCATGAAATGTGACTGTAAAACCGCTTAGTTGTGGGTTCGATTCCCACTCGAGGAGATGAACTATTTAATTAAATTCATATTTCCATTTCTTCGCTCTGCTTTCGAGGCTAAGCGAAGTCTTAGTGTTAAGGTTCCCTCTGCCTACTCTGCTGTGTGCGGGAAATAAGCGTGAAGCTGATTTATTTAATTTTGTTTTGAATTTGGGGACTCCATCACAGTTGACAAAATTAATGTAATACAAAAAAATATGAGATATATCGATTTTGGTCTAAGAGAATGTGACGAAAGTCATAAATGTTTGTGTTATATTTTTTAAACGATCAAAGAAGAAGCTTTCGTAAAGTCAAAATAATATTAATTCAGACCACTGATTAAGAAAACATTAAAATGTTGGTATTGTGTTTATACATAATAATAGTTAAAAAACGTAAGCTAGTTTTGTTCCGCTTACAACTACTTATTCAAATCAAATATTTGTTCACTCCACTTTCCGCCAAACGCTGACAGAAACTTTGTTCTCTACTTTCCGCCAAAATAAAGATATTTGCGATACGTTAATTTAACTATAACAACGAGGAAATTTAAATAATTAATTGCGACACGAATAGGAATCAATCGAAAAACCATCGCGTATAAAGCCTTATATTGTTTTAATACGCCACAATAGTCTCTAATAGCTATGATGATAATGTTCTAAGATAACTATGTATGGCATTATATCTTAATTATGGACTTAGGATGCTGACTTTTATGTTAGAAGCATAAAAAATGTGAAAATGATTGTTACAGTTCTATGGATAAATATAACATTTTAATTATGACTGTTGTGTATTGCACACTTAAAAAAGGTTTTTTTATTAGAAACTAACTAATGTTCGAATAAAGCGAAATTTGTACACACTAAATATTTTTTTTTAAATTTATGGCTTAGTGGTAGGAGTTGGGTTGTTAGCAACAGGCTCGGGTTCAAATTCCGCTGCGTTATTTTTTATTTGTTTATATATAGACTTACAATAGTTTATATATACAGTTTATTGATAACATATTTTAATATTTAAATTTTAATATGATATATAAGCCTGGAATTTCAGATCAAATAAGTGAATATTTTTGAGGCCAAAAATTTCGGGCTCACAAGCGTGCCTAATTGAGATTCTCAATGTAATTTTGTTCGTGCTCTAGAGACCAATATAAAAATATAATTAAGTTGAGAATACTTGATATATTCCAATAAAGAAATTAATCTCATACTTAAAATAACAATCTTTAATTTCATATTTCATATGAATTTTACATTGAAATTTAATTTACTACTATTATCGTTTTAAATAATGCGCGGCGTTTAATTCTACAACGTAAGGCACAATGTCTTAAAAATGGTTGAGAAGTGGCAAAAAGAGTGCCCTAACACAAGGTTCCCTACATATTTGGAAAAATTGTTAAGCTGAAAAAAAAAGATACAAAAGATACAACGTTAAACTTAAACTTACTTTTGCTACAATATTTAGATTATTTTAATAAAAAAAAACCAAAAGATATTGTCAAGGATATTTGGATATACATTATATGAATAACAAAAATATTCCAAGGTATAATTTATCACATAATATTATATTAAAGTCTGAACACTGTAAGCGGGTAACATGCCGCGTCACGCTTAAGCCTTCGCTTAAATGACGTTTTGGAGGCAGATTTCGGCTTTATTTTTTGGTCCAGGTGATGGATTACACGCCATTTTCTTATGTAATTTCCGTACACTATTTAAGCGGCTATCTTTTGAGTAAAGGTTGAATGGATGAAAGGATGTTGCTGTATACGTTATTATATAAAGTAAAAAAAAAAAGATTTTATTTACTGACTATTTATAATAATATAATATGGTAATTACTACAATTCAAAAATTATTACATAGTTAAAATATATAATTAATTAATACACAATAACTAACACTAAATAATTAAAATAATCAATATATATTTTTTATAAATTTAAGAACAAAATATTTTTTCAGTAGAAGAAAATAGCTAAACATTATAATGACTGCAGCGTTGCGCAGGGGCACAAAATGTAACTGTAAAATCGAATTATTGTGGGTTCGATCCCCACTCGAGGAAACAAAATATTTATTTATATAATGTGGCGGCGTTGAGATCCGCCACTCAACACGCATTTCCTCCAGAATTTGGCGGAAACTGGGGAACGGAATGTCTTAATACTAGGTTTCCTGCTGTGTGCAGGATACAGCGTGAAGCTTCTTTGATTTAATTCGATTATTAAGTAAAAAAAATATTTATATTTGATTGATCTGTTATCGATATAATTTTTTATATTGAACGAAAATGTCGTGATTAGCGAAGATTCATTCACATTACTGAAATTGTTGGGGCATCATCAATGGGGTGTTATTGACCATCGACATTGAATGTGCTATTATAAAATAAAATAATATTTTACTGAGAAATAATTGCAAAAATACAAAATATTAAAAAATTTGTTATTTATTTTTTTACTTACCCATATTTGATGTTCATCAGTATACAACACAGCTCCAACTCGATTGAATCACTTGTTTCGTTTACTTTTCAAAGTTCTTTCTCCCAACAATTTGTTAGTTCAGGCCACGTTAGGCCAGAAATTCTAGAAAAAAATAAGTTCCTTTATACAATTACTGTTCCTTTATACAAACGTCGCTGAAAACACTTCGGCAAGTAATAAAATCATGACAGTCATATATTAAAGTTTTCTTTTCTCGTTTCTCGTATAAATTCGTAATACAGTCGGATCACGTATGAGAACACGAGACGGGCTTGGTTTATTTGACTCCCCCAATCAGTAAGGAACAAGACAAAGCGTTTTTGTCAATTCTCTGGATTGCGTATGGAATTTTTTTTTACCGTTTAAGGCGGGTCTATAATGTAACGTAACGTCGAGTTAACATACCTACTACTTTTTCTACTTGAAATTGTATATTTCCAGTTTAAAATTTGTATTGTTTATTTCAAGATATATAAATAAATAAATAAATATTTTTAGCTTTTGTAAAATGTATTTTGCACCAGAGCGCTATTGAAGCCACGATCTTAATTACCGGGGAATATACGAAAACAAACAGAAATATTTAAACTTCTTATATAGTACATGTATGCATGCAAGTGTTGTTTGCTTTGAAATCGATGCCTTAAACGTTTAAAATATATGTTTATTTGACACTTCCTAATGTTCATATTTGCTAAAAAAAAATGGTTTTAAATATCCTAAAAGTGTAGATCTACCTTTATTCATATGAGTTCAGGTAGGTATAACAGAACTTGATGTCTAGGGAACATGACTGGAATTCGGAACTATAGTTTTAGTAATATAATCCATTTGTTAAAATATGAGGTTTTCTATAAAAGATTAAAATGTTTTTTAAGCAGAAAGCAATGCGCTTATCAAAGAATTTTACGAACATTTTAATTAAACTTACAAACTGAACAGATATTTATTTATATTTAAAAAAATAAATTAAAATTAAATATCGTCACACTATATCTCCCTATAGTGTTAAGACACTCCGCCGAATTCACGAGGTATTGCGTGTTAAATGGTGAAACTTAAAGTCGTGCATTACTTTGTAGCTAGAGCGAGGAGTAAAAATATCAATTTCTATAAATATTGCATTTCTTTAAGTGGGGATCGAACCTACAACTGTCGCGTTTACAATCAGACACTTGTGCTCCTGCAACGTACTCGTACATACATACATTTATATAAATAATATGCTAAAGTAGTTGTTACAGTACAAAAACATATTCAGACAGCCATATCGTAATTAAAGTACAACATTAAATTCAAGTAAAAGTCAACTTTAGCTTAAAAGGTTCTATTGTTATAATTACTCAACACAGCGTTTTTGTACCAAGTCCTCTAATGCATTGACAGACAACTACAAAAGACCCTCAGTGAACATTACTGTCCATTATGATATTAAATCTCACACCAAAGGTGTGGGCGTTTCACAAAAAAAAAACAACTTTTATTTCTTTTGCCCTCTTATTTTAATGATGGATTTATATTGGTTCTTACAAAAATTACTATAAAAATCGATGATTTTTGTGTTATAGATTTTAGATTTGTTTTTAGGCTTCCACAGTTCGAAGGGCACAGTCGTTGTCAGCCTGTCCATCTGTTACAATCATTTATCGAGGTTGAACTAAAAATCAAGCTTTTGAGTTAACGAAATTTTGCATCGTTTTTGCAGCATTTTGTAGGCGAAATAAAACATACGATTAAAATTGTTATCATTTCTCCGCTTTCTCGAAACACGAAGAACGGAGTATCTTGACATCGGGCGCTCTACATATCCTGCTATAAGAAGAGCTAGGAAAAAAAGTATTATTTATTGTATTTATTACAAGATACAAGTAAATGTCATGTAGTCATAAGCTTCAACGATACGACACAGCTCCACAATAAATCTAGGAAAGTCGTATATCACTTTTTATAACGAAGTAGGCCACCAGTTCGCAATATATTTTTTGTATAACTTCATTCATCATTTTTCTTGACGCCCAATTTTGTGGATCTAATAACATTTTTCTTGTTTGTTTCATATTGTTTACCTATTATTATTATTTTTTTCAGATAATAGCGAAAAAGATAAAGCTTTATAAGATTTGATCATTTCTGGTAAATTTGAGATATTTCTATGCGGGGAATTGAGCATCCCCATTGAATTGACAAAAATAATTTACTTTAACCAGTGACACGTGACATGTGCGACTTTTCCTACGCTGACGTGACAGAATTCTGTTCGAATAGTAAAGAAAAAAAAAATTCTTATGTAAACGTACGTTTAGCGGTACAACGTTTTGTACGCCAAAATAATATAAAAGAGAAAAGGGGACTTACACTTCAGTTTTTATTCTTCATCGGCTTTACGTAAAATGATATATGAATAAACGATTAATAATAATAATGACAATAAAATTTTATTTACGATTCTTCACGTGTTAGACTTGTGTAATTCCGTACAATAAATGAAATATTAAAAATAATATTTATATTACAGCACTTATGACAGTTCTTTAAGGTGATTTTATAATAGAATTTCTAAAAAAGCGCCTTACGCCAAAGTGTAATAATCAGTTGATAACTAGGTCAACCACTTAAAGTGCAAAATTTCCAACAAATGGGGTAATGTTGACAATTTCAGTCCATTCCATAACGAGGATGATGCGGGTCGCGGTAATAAAATTAAGGCTTTGTTTACCTCCGAAACAACATCAAGGAAGGAATATTGAACGGTGCCTTAATGACTTAACAGCCAAAAATAAAATTTTGAAGGGCGGTACCGCTCAAAGTAAGTACTGAAAAGTAGATTTTGGCTACAATTTACGGCACAACCAGTAAGCAGGCTGCGAGGCTGTATAGCTTAAACTGATAAAAACTATTGAACTTAAAACAATTAAACCTCTTAAAAGATTTAAAATTATTGACATAATACAGCAGCGTGGGCAAAAACGGTTTCAGTGGGTCCCTAATAGGATTAGGGGTTTTATTACTACCAGCAGAAATATCGTTAGGAAAGCAATTTTGGCGTCAGATATTGGCTATTAGCGCGCGACGTAATGTCTCTTCGATATTCATGTATAGCGATCCAACTTGAGCATGTTTGTGGTTAATCCCGTATAGAGTTAAATCTCTAATGCGAATTTTGTGAATATAAACAGCTCTATTATGTTGTTTATACGATATTCAGTACATATTTGCCATATAACAAGCGTATTTGGCCCTAAACAAATAATATAGGTCTCTATTACTTTTACTTCTCTGTGCAAACTATGTTGGTTATATTATAGATTTAATTTGTTTACAAAAATATTTTATTTCTTGAGTAATAATAATTGAAGAGGTTTTCATGATGCAGAGGCGTGTATGTAACACGGTGGTTCTGGGTTCGATTTTCACTTGAATGTATTAATTATTTTAATTTTCACGTTACTTCAACAAAACAATATGTGGCGTTGAGTTCTCAAAACGCATGGTGCTCGTTAATTTGTTCCAAAGTTGAAAACGGGGTGTGTTAACACCAGGTTCTTCCTGCCTATCTTGCTGCATGCGAGAACAGGATGAAATTGAAGAAGAACTATAAGTTTAAAATGTAATGAAAGTCTCGTTTACCACAAGAACAAGTTCACAATGTATTTCATATTATACTTTATAACTATTGATTACCACAAAAGAGGTCGGGACACGATCTCATTAACTTCTTAATTATTGCTGAGGACGTGACACGCTTGCCAATTTTTTAAGTTCTTCTCCATAGTAGTTAATAGCTTGGAAGAGCTCCCGTGGATTGTAAATCACGCTGATAGCTGAACGAGTCAATTAGTGATGTGTATCGAAATCTGTCGACATTCCATAGGGATGTATTTTAATTTGTCTGGGCCCAGCTTTAGTGATGTTTTATACGATGTTCGGCCCCTGTTCCATAATTACATGGCACGTGGGGCTTTACATCTCACCGCCGTACTCTCGTAATTGCCGCGCGAATTTTCGAGACAATAGCTCCGCCCAATCAGTTATGGTAATGAACTCGACGTATCAATGCACCGTATATTGATTGAGAGCAACAAATTGAATTTTGTACTGTGGTCATTTTATTATTGCGGATGATATGAGTATAGTGAATTTTATTAATGGTTGAGTGAAGCCATTTTCATTGTTTCTGTTTTAATGTTTTCTAGATATATCTATAAGAACTATCAAAATATCGCTATAATAAACTTGTAAATTTTTTTAAAATGTTTTTACATGTAATATCAGCCAAGAGCCCCAAGAAGATATATATATTTTTTACAGCTTCACTATGTGTCCCTCACGAAGTAAAGGAAATCTAGAGTTAAAGCACTCCGTTCCATAGTTCTAGGTGACCCTATCTTAAATTCATTGACATGAAACTAATAAATACTCATAATAAAATTTAGAAACTTTTAAAATTCTTAATTTTTTTACGGATATCCTCATCCTTCAAACGGAGTAAACATTAAAATTTACCAAAATTAATCTAAACATATTTTTATAAGAACCTAATCAAACACTTCATTACAACCCATTTTAATTAGCAATTTTGAGTAAATTGCTTTTTCTAAAAGAATAATAAAATAAAGAGTAATTTATATACATAATATAATTAGCGTAACAGAGTTTACTTACTCCTTGTATGTATATTAACAAACGTCAAGCTAATTAATACATCAACGTAACTGAAATTCCTGCTTTCCTAAACATTTATTTCGTTCCCAAGGGTGCCCTTCCACATAACATCACTAAAGTTATCACACGATTCGTTGGTTTCCTGCTAATGAAATTAACCTCCATTTGCCCCGGAACGAAACGCTGTAATGAGATGTTTCTGTAACTACATGCGTGTTAGCCGCTAGCAATGACTGACTCTTGCGGGAATGAGTGACATAACAAAGTCATTTTGGCAGGACGAGAACCTTTGTAGGCCTTTGTTGTGTAACATTATACCTTGGCTTCGTGACTGATCTTTCTGTAAGTGCAATGGTTGTGGGTTCATTTGCCACTTAGAGAGAGGAATTATTTTCTTTAAGTCGCTGTACTATTAAGACAAAGCGCGGCGTTGACCTACGCCGCTCAACACGTTTCTTAAAAAAATAGTAACAGAGTGTGTTAAGGTTCTCTAGGATAGGATACATAGTGAAGCTAAGTGTGAAACTAAAGAAAGAGAATAAATAGAATTCTATTATTATAAAATATAAATAGAATTTACTACTCAAAAAAATCTGAATTAAAATACATTTGTAATTAAAATAAAAAAAATAAAATTAATCAGCTTCACGCTGAATCCCGCACACAGCAGGGTAGGCAGAGGGAACCTAGTGTTAAGACACTCCATTTCCCACTTTCTGTCGAATTCTGGAGGCATTGCGTGTTGAGTGGCAGAACTCAACGCCGCGCTTAGTCTCGACACCAGAGCGAAGAAATGAAAATATAAATTTAAGTAAATATTTCATCTCCTCGAGTGGGGATCGAACCCACAACCAGTCGGTTTTACAGTTCGTGCCACTGCGCCACGACTGGCCAATTAAAATAAAATAAAATAAATTAAAATAAATGTAATTAAAATATATATTATTTAAATATTCTTTTTACTCTACTCTTTATCTTAGAAACATATTTTTCTGTTCTATATGAATTGTTGGCGACGTGACGTGTCCAGATATGCGGTGGATTTTAAGATTAATTAAGCTTAGCAACGTTGAGTCGTTCTTTGCGATATATATTTTGCTTATTCAAAATGTACAATTTTTTGATATCATGGATAGATGGTTAGGGAACGCGTTGTAAAATTTTATGTAGTAGTTGTGATTGTATAAAGATCTATGACAAAATAATTGGATTATTTCATAAAGTAAATGAAAGCCTTAAATATTTCGGTCACGTTTACAGTCACACGCTTTTTTAATGGATAAGACAGACGACTTTTCGGGTCACCTGATGGTACGTGATCAGCCGCGAACCACCAGGTGCAACACCATAGGAGCTGCAGGTGCGTTGCCAGCCTTTTAAATAAAGACTAGGTACCCATGTCATTCCTGGACACACTAACACAGGTAAGCCATTCCACGATTACGTGGCGCGTGATAGGAAATTCCTACAAAACCGCACATTAATGGAGTGCCACGTATCCACATGGTGTTGACGGTATTTTAGCTTGTGACATAGTGTGCGGTTAGGAAACGTCCATTTTGCTATTATACTACATATCAGAAGAGCACTGGTTGAGCGACCATGGCGGAAGCCGTATTGACGGTAATTAATCAATTGGTGATCCTCCAGATAAACCAAAAGCTTTCCATTCATAATGCTCTTCATCACTTTTGAGAACAGGGAAGTGATAACAATAGGCCTGTAGTTAGATGGATCGGGTACATTGCTTTTCTTGGAGATCGTGTGGATTGCGTTCTTCCACGAGTTTGAGACTACGCCAACTGAGTAAGAGTGCTGAAATAAACGCGATAGCTCCAGTGTCAGCTAAGCAGTACAAGAACGGAGCACTAAAAGAGAGATGCTGCTTGACCCGATCAAATTTTGGATGTCTAAAGAAAAAGAGATCACCTAACGGCTTTTTAGCTGAACTTAACGTCAATCATTAATCTCTCGCACTGAGGGATGATCAGCGGCGTTATTCCTTGGTGATCCAAATTCGAGTTCGAAGCAAAGAGAGCGTCTAGCTTTTCTCTTTTGCCGTATGGCCAAAATGTGGCTGGCTAAAGTTACCAAGTGCCGCCTTTAAGAGCGCCTAAAACTTATAAGTTCCGGACGGGTAACTCTGGGGTGGGTGACCTTGCTCTGACAATTTGCCATTTAAAGTCTAGGTACTTTAGTATCTGTTATTCTTCCTCTTGGAGGCTTTCGCCTGCTTTCACATCCTTAGTAACCAGTGTCTCAGCCTCGCACTTAGGCTCGAGTTTGTTGAAGGCAGCATTCCATCCCAATCTGCTGACTTGTTGTGCCAGACACGACGAATTGTGGATTATCTGCGACTACCATATTTTATGGGCATAATACTTCTTACCAGGCAATGGTCTGAAGACAGCAAAGGAGCATCGACGTCATCCTAGGACTGTTTCAGCTGTGAAGTCAGCAGAAGGTCCAATAAGGATGCATAGTGGTTCATGTCCGGCTTCAGTGTCACAATTGGCCTCTAATGTTTCATAATTATTTTTACAATTATGCTTATAGAAATGTAGCAAAAGTGATGGTAAGATAAGAAGTAGGAAACCTCGGTTGACCTTTTAGAACACAGTAAGGAGGCTGGAGTAAGGTAATGCAAAAAAGTTATGTAGTGATCGTAGCGTTTGATGCTTCGTTCTCTCTGGCTACCCCGCTATATACATTTTATATATGCCTATTCTATAAAACAATGAAATAAAGAGCTCTTATCTTATAAAAGTGCCTGTAGAAAAAAGACTATATAAGATACAAATGGAAAATCTACACTGAAATGGTTTGAGTCTTTTTATTTCTGTTGATATTGATAGCAGATGGTATTCACAGACACATTTTATCTTCTGACAGAATTTTCAGAACAAAATTTTCTTTTTTTCTTTTCCATATTATTGACTTAGAAGTTTTAACTAGTCATGGATGCATGAGTAGTTAAAATTTCTAAGTAAATAATATTGCCTTTCTCATCCTATGTTAATAATGTTTTAAAACCAAGTACACACAAGAACTTTGTTTTTAACAGCTTATACTATCAAAGTGAATTTCAAAAGCACTAAACATAAGATAGGAGGTTTGACGGCGCCAGTGATAGTTTTCGACAAGTTTCCGATGTTCTTAGACACAAAGCCTTTGAACATTAAGTATACTGCGTGCATGAAAAGTAGGGCCGGTAAAATGTTAATATTTAGTTATAATAACCTGGGACTTTGTCTTGCTTTTTGGTATCTTCTTGGGAGGAACTTCAGTCTTTTGCCTTAGTCTTGACGGTTTTTCTTGTAAGTTATAAAAAGTTTATTTTTTGTTTAAATTTTGCTAAAACTATTTAAGAAGATATGTTTAAAACCAAAAATAGAAATATTTACTGAAAGTTGTACAAATCGTAGATTTTCTTAAGATAGTATGCTAATCTATTAGGAGTAGCGGGTAAAAGGTAAAGTAAGAGACAAAAAAATATATTTTAAAATCAGAACGAAATTATAATCAATTCTATAAGAATATTATTACATATTAATTATAATACATTAGGGTGTAACTTAAAAACAATAGCTAGGATAACATTTATTTATTTAATAAAAGTGGGATTTTTTTAAAATACTTGGTCCTAATTTTTTTCATTATAGGAATTTCGATAATTTCAAATTTTGTCACCCAATAAACTAAAATCTATAAATTTTAAATTAAACTATTTAATCGGGCTAATCCCGTATATTTAGTAAAATACATTTTTGGAAACCCGATATTTCGAACTCTTTGCATATGTCTTTGTCCATGGTCACAGGTACTGAGGTATTCGATCGTTTCGTAATCGTAATTATTAAATCAAACTACCGCCACCGATTTCTTAATTGCTTCGCGTACTGCTCTAAATTCCTGCAGAATGAGCAAAATGAGAAAAACACGCGAAATATTTTTTTAGAGTAATAAAATTATTTTAATGGCTAAATCCCTAAATCTGGAAAATTTCTGACCATTGTGTATGGGGTAATAATTTTTTGGATTTTACTTTATCAATTTGTCTTTCTATCTATGTATCGATCCTCCTGTATATAATTGTTTAATAGGCAATAATAATATAACTATTTTTTTAATTTCTAAAGTGTTATTCCACACTGAGGTAAGAAAAAATCATATTTTCTTTCCTCAGTGTCATTCGTATAAAAATTTTAACGTAGCAAACACGTTACCCAGCTACGTTGAAAATAATTTATACGTTTTTCTAAATAAAAACCAATAGAACGCTTTTGATAAAAATATCATAATTTCAAAACAAAGAAATTGTCCAAAACTGTTCTAGTCTTACGAAACGATGAAAGAAACTATTGCTTAGATCACTAATACGGAAGTAAATCCCTTTGAATGAAGATAATAATATTTCAAGTGCAGACGTGGAAGGGACCAGGCCACAGGGTACGAATTCAGTGGCTTCTTTTATGAATCATCATTTGTTGTAGTATAGACAAATTGTTCAAATTTACACATATTAATGGGTAACAGCTAAACTCATTACATCCTGTACTTAAATTGGTTTATAATTTAAAGTAGGAAAATATGAAACCAGCATTTTTTTTTATTTTACATTTTCACAGCAAATACATTTTTTTTTTCAGTGTATTTATGTATAAACCATGCGCTTAAAGACATCTCTGGCATTAAAGAAAAACATTATTAATAAATTTCATTTTATCATTTAAATATACAACTTTGTAAGCTTTATTTTATGTAACATAATATTACAGTATCTCGTATTTTTCTTACTTTGCGTATAAATTTAAAGGAAAATGTTCCGGGTCTTGCCGCGGGACAACGCCTTTGTTCTACTGGCTTAACATTTCTTATCTTTAACCACATCTTGGCGCTATCGTAGCTTTGACCATCTATTATTTCAAATTGTATCTGTACCTTTGAACCTTTGACAGTGAGATAAGCTTAGTCTCGAATTTAGATATTTTATATGATAGAAAATATTCATTTATTTTGTTGTTAATTATTATTATAATAAATAAAAGTACTGTCAACACGGAAATAATATGAAATTTCTAAAAAATCAAATACAGTAAAAAAGTAAAATTAATTAAGTATAGTCGAGCCAGTCGTAGCGCAGCGGCACGAAGTGTGACTGTAAAACCGACTGGTTGTGGGTTCGATCCCCATTCGAGGAGATGAAATATTTACTTAAATTTATATTTTCAGTCTTCGCTCTGGTGTCGAGGCAAAAGTGCGGCGTTGAGTTCTGCCACTCAACACGCAATGCCTCCAAAATTCGGCAAAAAGTGGGGAACGGAGTGTCTTAACACTAGGTTCCCTCTGCCTACCCTGCTGTGTGCGGGATATAGCGTGAAGCTAATTTAATTTATTTTTTTTTAATTAAGTATACATAGTTTTTTCACAAAGAATAAAAATATTTTTTTTCAGCTTCACTCTATATCCCGCATATGGCAATGTAGGCTGAATCTCTAATGTTAAGACACTCCTTTCCCCATTTTCCACGGATTTCTGAGTCCTTGAGTTCAGCCACTCAACAAGCATAAAAAATATGAAAATATGAAATATTTATTTTTTTCGAGTGGGAATCAAACCCACAACCTGTCGCATTTATCGTCACACGGTTGTGCTCTTGCACCACAAATGGCAATAATATAAAATATAATGAATAGATATACTCTATAGTTTTCTATAGCATACGATTTACTTATGTATATAAAAAATAAGTTATAGCAGTGACTTTTGTAGGGTATCTAGAACAAATCACTCCTTCATTTATGTGGCGCATAAAACATTGGGCTTGCGGAGTATTCGCATGCGGCCAATAAATCATACGAGTGTGGTTTGGGAACCAGTTTCAATTTAACTTTGGCTAGGCTAACAGTACGTGACGTCACTGTCATACTGTTTTGAACAACTTAGAATTTATATCCTGTTTGTGTGTTTGTATTGTTATATAACTCGGTTGATTTAAAAATAAATAAAGTATGGTAAAAAAAATTAAATAATAAGTACGTGAATTTTGTATGTATTTTAGTGAAATTTTGCAGGCATGCTAATGATAAATTTTTATACCATTTCAATTTTTTTTGCTTCATCTGTATCCCGCACATAGCAGATTAGGCAGAGGGAACCTAGTTTTAAGTTACTCCATTTCCCATACTCCATTCTGCCGAATTCTGAAGCCATTGTGTGTTGAGTGGTAGTACTCAACGCCGCACCTATACCAGAGCGAAGAAATGGAAATATAAATATAAGTAAATATTTCATGTCTTTGAGTAGGGACCCACAACCAGACTTTTCCAGACCAGGTTTTACAGTCACATTTTGTGCCCCTGCGCCACGAATGGCCTCGACCATTTATTTTACCATTTCACTTTCTGTATATAAATTAGATATGTGTAACTTAATGGGACTCAAAACCACGGTAAGACAATAAGGTCTATTGAGATATTCCAAAGTAACTCATAAAATGTTAAAAAATGGAGGTATATTTGAATACACATAAACCAATGGGCACAGAAACAAAAATAAGACAGCAAAACCTCTTCAAAGTAAAATAAATAAAATCATATTCAAAGGAAACGTTTATCTCATATCTCTTTGATGCGACTCTCCATTCATTTACAATTTATCCAACTTACTATTTTTACACGTAATTTCGCATCCAGTACATTCAAATATAGACTTATGGTATACAGTTAAATAATATTATATATATTATTTATAGAGGCCGTCGTGGCGCAGGGACACAAATCACTGTAACACGACGGTTGCGGATTCGATTCCAGTCGAGTAAATGAATTATTATTTATTAATATTTTAGTTTATTCCCCCAGGCACCAAGGCAAAAGCCCAACCGACAATGCCTCGTAAAATTTGGCAGAAAGTAAGGAACGGAGTGTCTTATCACAAGGTTCATGTGCCAGCCATATTGTGTGCATCAGCTATACAGTGTGCTGAAAATAATAATAATTATTAACAAACTTAAACAAAAAACTATATACACGTCAAGTTGATAGGTTCATTCTTCATTTCCTATTTTTACACGTATTTTCGCATCCAGTACACTCAAACATAGATTTACGGTTTACATACGCAACCGAGGCGAGGTAAACAAAGGCTAAAAGCCAAAGCCACATCAGTATTAAGTCCATTAAGAGCGCACCGCAACAATCGGGCCGGTGTAATGCAGCGCAGTCTGATGGAACCATCGCTTCGACCGCCGTATTTACTGGAGTAAACTCTGGTTCGCCTTTTGACTGGAGGACGTATTTTACAATATAAATGTATTGGTTGGACTGGTATGTCCGATCTAGATTTGTTTTTTTTTTGTTTGGTTTTTGGTAAATGGCTTATGATTGCGTAAAATATTTTATGGCTATTTTTGTATGTTTCTTTTGTTGCTAGTTGTAATTTGTAATATATGAAATATTTTCCTAGACTTAAAGTCATTTTGTCTTTCCCGAAAATAGAAAAAAAAATACAAATAAAAAATTGTGTGGAAAAGAAATAATGTTAAATAATTTCCTTATTTTATCCAAATTACAAGAAATTTAATTCAAATATGTATAACATTTTATGATATCTCATTGTTCTGTAAATATTTAAACGTCGCTATTTATTTCAGAATACAAGCATACCGACATTTCAAAGGCAAATTGTTCAAACATTTTGTCGTAGCAAATCTGCGACTACCTCTAAATGGAAATGTCTCTATGGCTTAGCCCGGAAAGTGAATAGCCACAATCATAGTAGTATCATTACATAGCAATAATCCATGTTCTGCTGCACATAGAGTCCGCTTCAGCTTCACGCTGTATCCCGCACACACTTTCACTTTCACTTTCTGCCAGATTCGGGAGGCATTGCGTATTGAGTGGCAGAACTCAACGCCGCGCTTTTGCCTCGACACCAGAGCGAAAAAGTGGTAATATACATTTAAATAAATATTTCATCTCCTCGAATGGGAATCGAACCTACAACCAGTCGGTTTTACAGTCACACTTTTAGCCGCTGCGCCAAGACTGGCCTCACCTTACATAGAGTCAATCATATATTATTAGTCAGTATTCATATTCATGTACTTTAATATTGTTAATTAATTTTAATATGAGGTTTGTCTGATTTCTTTTAATATAAACACTACCAGAAGTTTCTTCTTTGAAGTATTATTAAAACTTACCCAAGTGACCTATTAGAGTTTCTATTTAATAATTGAAAGTATATACATTATATATTAAAATTATACATTAAAATAAATACAATATAAAATATTTTATACGCTAATACAAACTTTAGTTTGTGTATATTCTGTTTTCTATTCGAATTAGACCTATTTTTAATTGTTTTTGCTTATAAATTTTAAAATTTACGATGATTTACAATTATATTTAATATCAAATAAAACCTATAAACATATAACATAACATTCTCTAGTAATAAAGTACCATTTAATAAAAAATAATCTCAATTTCATATTAAATTGTTACACCATCACATATTAAAATATAATAAATAAAGATTCAATAATCTACGTTTGCATTCCCCTAATGAAGCAATGGCCTCGGCACTAAGCACATTGGCTGGACCGCACCATTGTCGGTGTCCAGTCACAACCGCAGTCTGAACTCCGATAGGACTTGTCTCATCTTATGCTCAGAATTTACTACGGACTACCCGAGCTTCGGAAAGCTATATTAAAGTTTACTATCCAATATAGCGGGTCCTTGTTGACTTAATTGGCTTAATAGTACGTATGTTGTGAAATATGTAGATAAAAAAAATAGGGTAGGCAGAAGGAACCTAGTGTTAAGACTCCGTTCCCCACTTTCTGCCGAATTTTGGAGGCATTGCGTGTTGAGTGGCAGAACTCAACGCCGCGCTTTGCCTCGACACCAGAGCGTAGAAATGAAAATATAAATTTAAGTAAATATTTCAATCTCCTCGAGTGGAGATCGAACCCACAACCAGTCGGTTTTACAGTCACACTTTGTACCACTGCGCCACGACTGGCCTCATAGTAGTATCATTATATTTAGATAATTATTATATTAATTCATTTGTAGCTGCTGAGGGTGTTTTTTAAGATAAACATTTCGAGACATTTCGTGTAGAGTGGCGGGAATCAAAGTAGTGAATATCGTTTTGTTGGTCCATTTTTTAAAATTAATAAAAAAGGAAAAGTATATAAGTGTATTTTATTTTTCACCTTCACGCTGTATACCGCACACACTATAGGCAAAAGAAACCTCGGAATCTAAAAACACTCCGTTCCCATTAAGACATTTCCGTTTTCCATTTTCTCGAGGCATTGCAAATTCTCTTGTTAACTTCGCGTCTGTAATGTCCAGCATAAAGCTAAATAAAAGTATATATTATTTGCAGTAATAGATAGATAAAGGATTGTTAGATCCAGTTTGGGTTAAAAATAATAAGTGAATTATAGTTAATATTGAAATAGTAAATGGAAATAAGTTTATTTTTAAACTTATAAAATCGAGTTAATTAAAATTATTAACAGAAAAGCCTCAAATTAAATTTACTAATATATTTCCTAAATAAGGAATAGCAGATAGTAACGGTTCTGATTAAATAATATACCTGTCCGTCAATTAGTTGTAGAAAGCAATTAACATATAATTTGCTTGTCCATTCCAATATCGTGGATTCCTTAGTTCTGACATCTGTTTATGAATAAAATGCGTCCAATCGTTTGTAGGTGACGGCTTAATTGGTATAGACGTAGATTGTCCCTTCATTTCTGCGTTATTCTTGTGTTTTTCTTATACGTTTACAGTTTAAATATCTTTAACGACTTGAGAATGAGGTGAAAATTGCACGTGAAATAAACAAAGTACGAGAATAAATTGAGATCTGATACTATGAGTAGCAAATATCAATGCAATATAGACGTAGTGTCTCGAAAATTGAGCTGAAAGTGTGAAACTGGATATCTCAACAGTAAATTGTAAAAAATATCCAAATATCTATTGGAAGTGATGTATTATGAGGATTTACAAACAATACGGTATGTAGGTAGGCAATACGACAGGTAGTAAAATAATAACATTTCGAGGAGAGAAGAATTTTCACGATAATTAACATATTTTAAATGATTATTATAATATTTAATATTTTACATTTTGAGAACTCGACGATTTGAACACTTCGCAGTTCATGACTGCAAAGTGTTCGAAACGTCGAGTTGACTGACTGACGCCGTGGTCACGGGTGACTGAGGTGCCATCGATCTATCAAATTTCATTGAGTACGAATTTTTAATGTTTTTGTAGAGTAGGAAGAATAGGAAGATTCACGCTACACATTGCATATTAAATATATGAATAATAAACTAAATCAAATTAAATTAAATCAGCTTCACGCTGTATCCCAGAGGGAAAGTAGTGTTAAGACACTCCATTCCCCACTTTCTGCCGAATTCTGGAGGTATTCCGTATTGAGTGGCAGAATTAAATGCCGCGATTTGCCTCTATTCCAGAGCGAAGCAATGGCAATATACATTTAAATTTTTACTTCTCCTCGAGTGGGGATCGAACCCACAATCAGTCGGTTTTACAGTCACACTTTGTGCCCCTGCGCCACGACAGGCATAATAAATGCACAAAATAAACCTTTTACTTATAATTACGAAACCGTTCAGATAATCACAATTACTCCAATTAGATCGATAATACATTGTTACATAGACTACAAAGTAAAAGCATACATTTTGCGGAAATTAGAATCGTCCTCGTGACAAACGAGGCACTACTAATTACTATGTCAATGCTGACACTGCTGACCGTTGTCACTGCAAATTGTCGCGGTTTGTAACGCTTACTATAGTCTAATAACCATTATATATTTCAAAGTGGTTGGAATATACGGCGAAATAGCCATTTTTTTAGTCAACAGTAGCAAAACCAAAAATGACATAAAAATCGATTTCTTATGAACATTTTGCTAAATGAATGTGAGTCTTTATTTTATTTTGCAGTCGGCCGTGTCAGTTTTTTTTTGCAGTCGGCCGTGTCAGTTTTGTTTGCAGTCGAACTTTGTACTACTGTGCCATAATTATATTTTATATACTGTCAACATTTCAAATGTTCAAATGTTTAAAATACATATTAAAAAAAAAAGAATTATATATTTTTTTAATTTTGTCTGTTTGTTGGTTTTTCTGTTTGTCGATGCCTATCTCAGAAACGACTTAACTCGGATTTATCCAATTCGCGAGCGCGGTGCGAGAGCGGTAAAATCGGTTTATTTCTTTTTATTTACTTTTCATTGTAACATTCGTCATGTATGTACTAGTGTAATGATTAAATGACTTATTATAAGAGATTAGAATTTAATCAAAATACGTATTTTAAACAAGCAAACAAGCCCTTTTACCAGAATATTTTCAAGTTCTCTCTAAAAAACAAAAAAATGTACAATACACAAGAGCCATGGACTATGGTGTTATAGTACCAGTATATGTATGTATACAAATGCCGGCTTGCCATGACAACTAGCGCGCGTCTCTCGTGCCGTCGTTAATTGCACTCCGGAGCGAACCGAAACTATTGGTGTTTGTAATAATTAAAATATTAATTGTATTACGTGATTTTAAGAAGGTTTTATTGTTGTAATTATAAATTTAAGGTAGCGATTTTCTTTTTCACGCTGCATCCCGCATGGGGCAAGGTGGGCGGAGGGGACTAGTGCTACGACACACCGTTCCCCACGGTTGTGTTGTATTGCGTGTTGAGAGCTTGCTTTTTGTTTCGAAGTATTAAATATTTACGTCGAGTAGGAATTGAACGACTGGCCTCGTTCAATTCCTACTATATATATATATATATATATAAGAAGTTCCGTTCCCCACTTTCTGCCGAATTCTGGAGATAGCCGCGCTTTACCTCGACACCAGAGTGAAGAAATGGAAATATAAATTTAAGTAAATATTTCATCTCCTCGAGTGAGGATCGAACCCACAACCACTCGGTTTTAAAGTCACACTTTATGCCGCTGTTGTGAAAGATAATTGTAAAATATTTAATTACCATAAGTGTGAAGCCTTAACAGGTAAATTGAATACCGAACCATGGAGAGAGATAGACCTACATTTAGTAGCGGATGGTGAGAGGCTGAAAAATATGTTATTTGGATAAAAAAAACGATATAATACTAAAGTTGACCAAACTATATTTATATAGCAATAAAAACAACATAAAACAATAGCAGTAACTTTTTATATCTGTCCGTCATATTGATCGTTGTTATAAAACTCCCCCTCGGCAAGAAGTCTCGGATTTATCGAAGTTACCCCATGTAAATAAATAAAGTGGCGAATCATGCATTTCTTATAAGAGGTTACCCAACGAGTGAATGGGTTGAAAAAATCTATTGTATCCTATATATAAAGCTTTTTTAATATGAAAATATTAAAAGATGGATTTTAAGCGTGATTGAGAATTAATGTAAAAGAAGACGAAACATTGCAGTTTGATTTTACTCGACTAAATTTAAGTTCATCTGTTTCCCTGTAGCTTTTAAGATACTTAGCAATACTTAGCATATAGAATTTCGGAGGTATTGTGTGTTGAGTGGCAGAACTCTACGCCGCACTTTGCCTCGACACCAGTACGAAGAAATGGAAATATAAATTAAAATAAATATTTCATTTCCTCTAGTGGGTATCGAACCCACTACGAGTCGCGTTTATAGTCACAGTTTGTACCCTTGCGCCATGACTGGCCAAATCATAAAAAGTATGTACTAAATTCTTAAAAATATATGTTGTTTATGCTAGTTTTTATAAACGTATTTCTGTACGTTACATTCAATATTACCTTAAGACCATAAAGCACAATACAAATGAAACAGCACAATAGTCAAACAATTTATCTAAGTCCCAGATTCAATCAGATTAAAACACATTTAACATTGGATAAAAGTTCTATTTGGGAAACGGGGAAAGAAATATGGCGCAGGTAGCGGGGTCTCAATTCAATCAGCTCCCTTTGGTACCTTTCGCCGCCCATGATTTGATGAGATTGTTGAAAATCAGAATAGCTTGAGAAAAACTTAGTCTATAGCCTGTAATGGAAATATCGTGTCGGTGACGGTAAATGGTAAGCTGATGTTGAAATACGATTTGAATGTTTTTTTTATACTATAGTATTATAATATAATGTGCTACCATTGGTTGTATAATATTTTTTGACTTCATTGCTCCGTAGCATATACATACTTTTCTCTACTTACCGATGTAAATAACACACAAAATTGAATAGAAATTTAAAAAATATGCATATATTAATAGTATTTATTTCCCTTTTAATGTACCTACAGCGGATGGAGAGAGCAGTCCAAGACCGGGACGGTTGATGCTCTATTATGGAGGCCTATGGAGAAACTAAAACCTATAGATTAATAAAAATCCAAATTTTTACACAAATAACATAAAATGATTAAAGTTTTAAAAATAATTACTGTTCTATATTTCGTATTTATGTTCTCTATAGTCAATCTTTGAACACTACACGCTGCTCACTGCTTACAAAAGGTAAAGAAAGGCTTGAAATCATTGCCACATCACACAACGACAATTCATATACGTAATTGAACTTGATTGCTTCAAAATGACATGTGACAGCCGTTTGAAAATGCTTGTCTATTTTCGATCATGCGATTGCGAAATTTTTATAGGCACGCTATAGTAGGGTAGGCAGAGCGCCTAATGTTAAAACACTCCGCCTTCTGGAGGCATGACGTGTTTAGTGGCGGAACTTAACCCCGTGCTTTGTCCTCTACACCAGAGTGAATGAAAATATTAAATATTTCCTTTGCTTGAGTGGGTATTGAACTCATAGCCTGTCGCGTTTACAGACACACGCTTCTGCCCCTGTACTATTAATAGGTACGATCACAGTTTAATATTAAAGGTGGTGCAGTGATTTTTTTTTTATATAGGATCCAAAACATGAAAATATAATGATAAATCAATCCATCAGCTCATAATGTTTTATAGGTTACTGACTACATACTGATTAAACATGGGTCTAAGTTCAATTCTGATAAATTTTTGTATTGGTAATGTTGATGATTATTGATAAATTTTTTTTGTTTTCTTGTAAGGTTGACTTTAATTGCAAGATGTAATTTTTTATAATGACACCATTTATTGATGATCGAATTTAATTAACACAAAAGAACAAAATGTAGTTATTAGCTTCACGCCGTATCCCGCACAGGGAACCTAGTGTTAAGACACTCCGTTCCCCAGAAATTATTTTGTATTTTTTTTATTTTAACAAAATATGGTAATAACAGAAGATAAATAAGCTTAAATGTTTTTCATAACGCTGCCTATAATTTTTTATCGTGAATTTCCGAAAACTTTGTACAAGGCATGATTTGGCCACGAGTTGTTTATAATAACTGTATCGTTACTGTTTTTGTGATACAATGAAATATAGTATCGTAGTATCCATTGCTAGGAGTTCGAACAGCGAAGAGGCGGAGCGGGCCGGCTAGTCTATTTGTCAACATCATTCCGATTACGTGAACGTCGTCCAAATAAATTGTATCCAGTTTAAAGACTGCTAGATTTGCTTTGGAAAGGATGTTTGCATCATTGTTCAAATTGTTTACAAATGGTTGATTATTTGGAAGATTTTTTTATCAGCTATCTTTATTAAGCATCTGTATATGTGACTAAAAATAAATAACACCATATAGGAAGGAAGAAAAGAAACTTGATATAGCTATACCATAATGTTACATTCAGATATTGACTCGTTTAAAACAACAATTTCTTTCTGTAGAAATGAAAGGAAATGAATCGGTTACATCAGCAGAAATCACCTATCTCCGTCACGTCTTCTTTTAAATTTTTCTTTTGACATTGATTGTAAAATACTTTCTCTTTTTTACTAGCTCTACAGTTATGTTTATAATATTTTGTATAGAACTGACTGAAGCCACACCTTGATTTGAAATAGAAATATCTACAAAAAAAATAAAAACCTTTTACCAAGCCATTAACATTTAATACAATACAGAATACAGAAGATGGTTTAATGTATCAATTAATATTTATAAAATACTTGTATTAAAAAAGCTAGGAAAATCAAGAATACTGGAAGATTGGAAGACAAAGCTCGGTGATAAGTTCTGCCACTTATAACGCAGTGTTTCAGTAGGCGGAGTGTCTCATCTCTATGTTCTCCCTGTCTTCCCTGCTACATACGAATTGCAACATGAAACTAGAAAATAAAATTTTTATCACAAGGATTTCTTTGTGTTTACACTATAATGTGGTTCTGTTCCAATTCTATTCGAAAAAACCTCTATCCATCGTCAATTTCAGGAAATAAACTAACTGTATCTCTCTATAACGCATTCCAAGCATACATATATAGGGGCTGTGTATAGCTAGAGAGATATACGTCATATATTTTGAACAATTTTGATCCTACTTATATAGAAAACGTATAAAAAATTGAACGTAGCGGGACTCGAACCCGCGCCTCCTGGAAACCAACCAGGCCCGACCAATTTTTATATGTTTTCTAAATAAGTAGGTATTTTTCTTTCCTAAGTGTGGAATAACACTTTAAAAACGTGAAAAAAATGTGATCCTATTTTTTTAACATTTTTAAGGTTTTTTGTTTGTTTTTTATTTTAACATTAAGAAAACGTAAGTAATTTGGACCCTAGATCTCCGTTTCATGGATTTAGTCTTACAGTACCTACATAAAATTGCTATTTACTTGTGAGATTGGTGAAATCCTTAATAATATGACAATACTTTCTATTGAGTTTAGTTACGAATTAATTGATAGGTTTATTAATATAGTTAAGTATTGAAACTAAGCGTAGTAGTAGATTACAAATTATTAATATCCGACAAGAAACTAAAGTTGTGTGGTGAAAGAGATATATTGTCCACAGCAGTTACAAAGTCGCAGATGGCTCAGACGAAGCTTAACTCATAATGAATCGAGGAAGTGCCATTATTGAAACCAAATATTGTTTCGAAATCTATAAATGATATATATTAATTAATTTTTAAATCATTATATTAATTTTCAAATCAGTGATTTTACATGTTTTTAAGCCTAGAAAGACAGTCTGCGTCAAATTGAGGTATCCGTTTTATAAATATTGCTCTCTCTTGGTAAATATCGCGAATCCATCGTTGTGCGATTGAGACATCTCATGGGTCGCTGAAAGTTTTTATGAGGCTTTTGTATCGTTTAGACGAGTATCACTGATTTTTAATTATATTATAATTAAAAATTGGCTACGTTTTATTATTTGTACATATGTATTATAAATAAAAACGGATATTTTATTCAATATTATAGATATGTTCCGATCTATGATCAAATAAAACATATGTGTCAACATTACGCATGACTTCTTCTTTACCCTACATAAAAATATATTTCTAGGGTTACATTAAGAGGAAATTATTTTTATTGTTTATATTTTTGTATAATATTTTAATCATAATTTCGAAATATGCATGTAGGTTGGAATCTCACATTTTCTATGCCTGAAAGAAGTCACGTCAAAGCACGACTGGATTTTGCTATTCAGCAAATGATGTAACAGTAACTTATCACTGAAAAAAAATGTCTATATAAATTATTGCATGCAACGTGATTGCTACAAAATATCTTTTTTATTGAATTGGTATTTTTATATTGTCTTTAAAAACACAAAAGTGATGTAGATGAAAAAAATAAAAATTTTACAGTAAAAGTAAAATACTATCTATTATTTACTAAAAAATGTCAATAGAATTTTTCTTTGTACTCTTTGTATTCTGGAAAAACCTCCATTACCTTTTTCAACATACAATATTACGGGCCACAAAAAGTTGTTACATTATTTACACCAACCGTATTGAAACCTCATAAAAATCCTTCCCTAAACTGAATATTTTCACGCATATTTACCCATAGTGATGGGTCAGAAAGCCGATTATCGGTCGCTTAAGGATACGAAAGAGCCTTTGCGTGTAATCCACTAATATGAACGACTTATGAGGGATCTAACTTATAATGATTATATCAATCGAGTACATTTTCATATACTTTAGTGGTAGTTGACGTTGTTCGGCGAATAAGTAATAAACTATATACGAAGAAACAGAAAGTAATAAAAAGGATTTTCAGTAATAAGTTTCTATTTATAAATATATGTTACTTATAATATAGCTTTTTTTTTCGGAAAAAATTATAACTACCGTCTAATATACCAGAACAAATTGTAGTTTTTACAGACCAAACTGCGTGTATGGGAGCGGCGACTATTTTCCTATGGAAAAGAATGAAATTGAATTTATATATATATATAGGTATATATATATATTAAAAAAAAATGTTAACTTCAGACATATATCTCTCAGAGGTTGTACAGGGTTATCTTATTAAACTAAAAATGGTGCTAAGATAAAACAGTGCTTGAAAACGATGTTAAATATTAAAAAAATATTCTAACATTTTTTAAAACTGACATTAGGCTTAATTTAAATTTCTGCTAAAACTTATTAAAGTAAGGCGAGAACAGTCTTCAATACGTATATATTAATAAACATAGATAATAAGCTGGGGATTGAATGCTCACTGTTGCATTGACAATCCTCCTATCTCCCAGTCTCACGCTTTTCCGCTGTGAATTATCCAATAAATTTAATGAAAATTTATGGCTGAAATAACTGATGTGTGAAAATTAAAGATATAATGGCAACATTTGTTTACAGTCATCGTCAATTTAGCAGATTAGTACTATTAATAACTTTTTTTTAATTGGATAAAATTTAATTTACAAAAAACAAATTGCTGGTCAAATTATAGTTATTATGGATAATTTTTATGCTGTTATACTAATAGCTACAATTTTTTTTAGCCTTGAACTATTTTTGTTTATCGCTAAATAAATTATATAAAAGAGAGGATTTTAAAAAATTATACACGCCTCCCACAAGCAGGCACTCAGCGAATGCTTCATAAATGGACAAACGTAAATTTTGTGTTATTTCATAGCCTATGTTGATTTTTCTATAGATACATATTTCCACAAAAGTCGACGGTAATATATTTACTTAGGTCAGACCCAAAACGCTAAAAGAGTAAATGTTATTTATACTAGACCCAGAACACTAAGACAACATAACCTAAAAAAATATTTTTAATTATAAATTATAATATCGTACAATCATTACTTTTTTGAGGCCAGTCGCGCAGGGACACAAATTGTGACTGTAAAATCGACTGGTTGTGAAAATTTATTTTTAAATTGAAGATTTTAATTCTTCACTCTTGTGTCAAGGCAAAGCCCGGCGTTGAGTTCCGCCACTCAACACGCAATGCCTCCAGAATTTGGTAGAACGTGGTGAACGGAGTGTCTTAACACTAGGTTCCCTCTGTCGACCCTACAGCATTGAGCTGATTTTATTTTATTACTATTTTTTTAACCGATGTCGTATAAAAACGAAACAATTGAATTGAGTTACGCAAATTGATTACATAAATTAATTGAAAAGGTTCCATATAGCACAACGTGACATGATTACCCTAATCTCGTCGACTCGTTAACGAATAAAACATTTACAAGGACCGGGACGCGCCGTGAATATTAAGCTTACCACCTGAAAGTTTATTTAATTAGAAAATCTTGACAGATGTATGAAATTATAACGGAATATACTATGTTCCAAAGGTTCCCTCGTTTAATAAGTACAATCATTGATATGATGATATAATTAATAATTTATAGTGGTAGTTTAAGTTCCGAAAACTTTTTTGTGATTTTAGATATGAATGAGGTTACGTAGTGTTATTTTTTTTCTTTTTAATACAAATATTTATTAATAAAACGCATAAAGATTTGGACGGAGCGGGATTTGAACCCGCGCCTCTTTGAAAACCGTCCAACCGCTCTGACTAACTAAACCATACGTCTTTCCTAAGTGTCGAATAGCACTTTAAAAAATGTTAAAAATAAGTGTTTTTTTTTCTTTTCTTTAATATGTACTTTTTCAATTCGATTTTTTTTAATAATCAGATTCAGGCTGTATCCCGCCTAAAAGAGGATAGGCAAAGGGAAACGAAAGCGAAGCGAAACTCAATTCCATGGTTTTCTTTGTTCAACAAGGAAATGTGCATAATAAGTAATTCACAAAACTCAATAAGAATTATAGCTTTTTAGTAATGAAGTTACTTGCACTAACTATTTTTATAAATGATTTAAAAACATTATGCATGCGACAGAGCTCTAATTCGTCTAGTACCCTCTAGTGGCCTCTCTCTCTACAAATAAATATATTTATAAGTTATACCCTTTTACATTAATATATTTTACCTTAAATATTAAGCTTTGACGACATCATAAAATAATCCATAACATCTTAAGAATTCAACGACTGAGCTTTCAAAGTTAGATCTAATAGCGATTCCTCTAATAAGGCTTAATTTAACTCGTTTCGAGTCGTGACTACGTAACGTATCCACTTAGAGGAGTGCGTATTCGAATGTAAATGATGTAAATATCTTACTACTTCTTGATTATGGAGATGGATAGAGATATATAATATAGACATATATATATATATATATATATATATATATATATATATATATATATATATATATATATATATATATATCTATTTCTGGCGACATTTATCAATGTTGTAAATGTTTTGCATATTTGCCTATTTCTATACTATCTATATTATAAAAGTCACTATTCTAAATTACATCACTTGAACAATTTAAATTTAAGAGTAATATATTAAAGAAAATATTCATAATTAAACATAAAAAAACGTACAAGTTAAAATATTTTTATGGCACTCTAGGGATGTTTTGTTTTAAAATTTTCATTTTCAAATATTTCGAGTATTTTTTGCTAAGCGAGACGGGTGAAAAGGATGCGCTATTCTAATGGGATTTCCGTGAAACGCGGAGAGTCATGACGACTCACTGTACGCCACTTTAAAACCGTATGCTTTTTAACTGTTGTAACTTTGAAAGGATTTAAAGTGTGTTTCACTATTCTTGTGTAATATGTTAATATTTATTGATAATATTAAATGGGTATTTTACAGTATTTTTCTTACTCGTTCGCATATGAATGAATAGTCTTCTTTCCCTTTAGTCCAGTCGTGGTGCAAAGGCACAACGCAATTAACTGTAAGTGCGATTCCCATTTGAGGTAAAAATATATATATATATTTTCATTTCTTCACTCAGGTGTCGTGGCAAAGACACGGCGTTAAGTTCCGCCAATTAACACGCAATGCTTTTGGAATTTGGTGGAAAGTGGGAAGTGCGGTGTCTTAACATAAGGCGCCCTCTCCCTTTTTTCCTACCTTCTATATTTGATTTTTACTTCAGACTTATTAGAGTAATTTAATTTTACATCAATGCTCAGTAAGCAGGAGACAAAATTAAAAGCTATGAATCTACAAAATATTGTTTTTTATTTTAAGTTTCAAATATAAACACAGCAACAATTGCGATTCCTAAATAAAAAGATTTGTGTAACAAAAAGCTATAAAAACTTGAAATTGCTCTTGGCCTATTGTTACAGTCTCCAAGCTGAAGTGCTCTTATCCACCAGACAATATGCATATTCACCGCACCTTTACAATACGTGAGTACAACGATGGAGTATACATACATATACGAGTATTATATACATACACATTCATAATTTGTATATAAACATGTATTATTCTATATTTAAGAATAAAATATTTTCTTTAAAAAGAAGAAGAGTAATAGTCAGAGGACAATTTGTGTTAATAATAGATAATAGTTTCTTTTTTTTGGAAAATTGGTATTGGAATGCTTTTGTGTTTCATTAAACTCGACTTTTTGCGATCTTGGCTTCTGTTAATCGTAAGCACCACTGTAAGACATTTGACTTAAAAATATACCAATTTTATAGGATAGACGTAGAAGGTTGCCGTATATATCCGTGTAGTGAGTGATATAATACTCCCTTCATCCAGTGGAGACTTAGATATTAGATAAAGAAATAATAAATAGGCGGTTTCAAAAGTAAATCTGCATTGAAATGGGAATTCCAGTCGTAGTGGTAGTCGTGTACCATGTGTAAACAACAACTCTCTATTAATAGACAACAACAACATACTAGATATATATCACTACAATATCACATACAACATTTACGTAGTATCGTGAGCTAAGGCAGCTTCTTAATACGATATGTAACGATTTCCAGCGTATGGCATCTTCCAATAACAAACTGACTCGAACCACCTCGAACCGTTATAACAAACCCCACAAGGTCTACTTAGATGCCATTTATATTCATATCACCATGTATTTACATTTCATCCCGCAAGTACCGTTCGTGGAAAGACCTTTTTCTAAGGGCTCCTGCTTTTCCAGTGAAATCCTTCGGTAAATGGATATAGGAAAAGGACTAATCAGAAAGTTTGGATATATTTGTATGAAGGTACTTGTATTGTAAATCTCAACTTGAGCATGATTCTGAGTATTTATTAGTACTATTATTAAGAAAATTATATATTCTTTCGAGTATATTTAAGACAGTTTTAAGTTTCAATCAAAGTATACCGATTTTTATCGACATAAAATATCTCATTCACTATCCCGTCAGATTATGAAAATGTGTAAAAAATTAAATTAAAAAAAAAATTCAACTTCACGCTGCATCCCGTACACAGCAGAGTAGGCAGAGGGCAGGACACTGTGCCGCGCTTTGCCTCGAGACCAGAGCAAAGAAACGAAAAAGTACATGAAAATAAATATTTCATTTTCTCTAGTGGGGATCGAATCTACAACCAGTCGATTTTACAGTCACACTTTGTACTCTGCGCCACGATTGGCCTCAAATGGAAATGTCATAATGATTTAAACAAAACGAATAGTATAAGTTTTAATATTAGATACTGCAATTATTTTTAACGAAAAAAAAATGTTTAGGTACTTGTAATGCAATGGGAATAAATGGGATTTGCAAAATGGTGATGGTTAGCTTCGTAATAACTACAGTATTTTATAATTTAGTTGATTGAGATGAATGGAGTGGCTTTCTGTTTTAGTTCCATGCAAAGTAACGTGAGGACAAGTCGTCGTGCAGACAGACGTGCGTGACGTCGAATATAATTCGGGAAATACGCGGAAAAATGAAATGCGTAGCTGATTTAAAATTTTCGCAAGTTACGTTTATAATGTTATTAAATATTTAAAAGTTAACCTAATATTGTCATCTTATATTATAACTATTAATTACCGATGCTCAATTAATCGAGAAATGTTTTTGTATTACCTCGATTTTTATATTTACGTACATACTTTTATTTTGATATAGAAAATAGTGACACGTCATTATAATCTTTAATTCAAAGAAATTGCACAGTACCTAGTGAAACACAATGCTTCTATGTTGTAAATATAGACTTTCGTCCGATTGCATTTTAGTCTACAATAGCCGCGTTCGCTTTAATACTTCTTAGCTGTGTTATTAAAATGCTGTTAATGAAATGTATTATGTCAGTACGTACACTCCCTAATATTATGTATATTTTTTTTTATATATTGATGACATCATTAATGTGGCGTTAAGTTCTGCTACTCAACACGCATTGCTTCCAGAATTCGGCAGAAACGGGGTGTCTTAACCTTAGGTTCCCTACTATGTTCGGGATTCAACGTGTAGCTGACAAACAAACAAACATGATATGATCAAGTAAATTTAATTCCTAATCAGAGCAAACATACGTATTAAGTATACATATTTTTTCTATATTAATATTGTATTCCGCATGTACACAAAGTGTAAGTTAGTAGACTTTTTCTTTAATAACGCTAAGCATTTATTAATAATGTGGCTATGTCATATACGTATATCGAATATATCTTCACTATATGAATCTGCATAACATAGCTACTTTATCTACGAGCAACAAGAACTATTTATTTAGAAGAGCCTCATACAAGACATGAACGATATGAATATTGCATCAAGAATTTAATATTACCGATAAGCAGTTGAAATATTTCGCGATAGAATGTTATAGCAGAAAATAACTTAGTGGCTCGATTTATTTGGTTCGCCATATTGAACTTTAAAGGGAGTATACATTCGTGTTTATTGGTTGATAAAATTGTAAAGAAATTAGCTAATATTATCTTTCTTTTTATCAGCTTCACGCTGTATCCCGCACACAGCAGGGTAGGCAGAGGGAACCTAGTGTTAAGACACTCCATTCCCCACTTTCTTCTAAATTCTGGAGGCATTGCGTGTTGAGTGGCAGAACTCAACGCCGCGCTTAGCCTCCACACCAGAGCGAAGAAATGGAAATATAAATTTAAGTAAATATTTCATCTCCCCGAGTGGGGATCGAACCCACAACCAGTCGGTTTACAGTCACACTTTGTGCCACTGCGCCACGACTAGCCTCAATTCAATCAAATTAGCTAATAATTATTTGAATATTAAATGTTAGCGTATCAAATCTCTAAAAAAGTGCGTTGACACTAAGCTTAGCTCAACTAGAGAGCTTTCATCGGATACCTCACTTAAACTGTGACTTTGTGACTTTTTAATATAACATTTTGTCATCCTTTTAAGGCAATAATTTTTTAGGATTGGACCACAAATGTATAATTTTTTGACTTTTTTTCCTGTAGGCCTCTACAGGTAGTAGTTGCCAAATTTCATAATTCTAGGTCAACCGGAAGTGCTTAGCCTACAAATTTTGATTCATTTAATAATGTCGAAATATAATTTATCAGGAAATTGAGAGAGATAATTTTCAGGAAATTGAGAGACCGTAGACCTAAGTATATGTTTTAAATTTCAGCTCGATATCTCCAAGCGTTTCTGAGACAAAGGCTCTTGGAAAATAGACAAACAGAAGAACGGACAGATGGACAGCGTAGTGATCCTGTAATGGTTAGTATTTCCTTAACAAGGACGGAATCCTGAAAAAATATAAACAGTTATGTTTATGTCAATTATATTTGAATACTGTAGTATTTATTTCGATTTATAAAACAACGACATAAAACTTTATCCCGCACATTAAATGTTATAAAAAGAGATTTAAAATAAAACACAAAAAAAAGAGAAAAAACGAGACAACCAGTTACCAGTTACCCATATTGTTGGAAGGTGATAATGTATTTAAGGCAATATTACCTACTTACAAGGAAACAACGTTACAAAAGCAATTTCGGCATCGCATATTGGCTATTAACGGATGTTGGTGATGTTTTTGAGTTTTGCTGTAAGCATGTTAAAACTTATCACATTCACACCAAGTTAGGTATTTAAAACTTTATTATAGTAGAAGTAGTCAATTTATTATATATAGATATGGTTTTTATATTTTATATTGTTTTTAGTAATATATAAATTATTTTAAAAGTGGGAATCGAAAAACCAGTATTAATACAGTATATAATTATAATATATAGCATATTAAATATATGCGCAGGGACACAAGGTGTGACTGTAAAATCGGCTGGTTGTGAGTTCGATTCTTACTCGAGGAAATGAAGTATTTATTTACATTTACATATATTTTCATTTCTTAACTCTGGTGTCGAGGCAACACGTGGCGTTGAGATCCGCCACGATATGCCTCTAGAATTTGGCGGAAAGTGGGTAACGGAGTGTATCAACACTAGTTTCCTTCTGCCTAACCTACTGTAAGCGGGATACAGCGTGAAACTGATTTTTTTTCCATATAAACTTAAAACACAATTATTGATCGTTTTAAATGTTAACATCTTCATTACCGAGAGGCCAGTCGTGGCGCAGTGGCACAAAGTGTGACTGTAATACCGACTGGTTGTGGGTTCGATCCCCACTCGAGGAGATGAAATATTTACTTAAATTTATATTTCCATTTCTTCGCTCTGGTATCGAGGCAAAGCGCGGCGTTGAGTTCTGCCACTCAACACGCAATGCCTCCAAAATTCGGCAGAAAGTGGGGAACGGAGTGTCTTACACTAAGTTCCCTCTGCCTACCCTGCTGTGTGCGGGATATAGCGTGAAGCTAATTTAATTTAATTTAATTTAATTTTTATCTTCATTACCTATCTGTAGTGTATTAATATTTAGACAACTAATATTTTTTCTGTGTTATATTAATAATAAATAATGGAGAAAAAAAAAATTATGCAAAAAAATATAAAAATGAAGCCAGTCGTGGTGCAGGGATCCACTTGTAATTGTAAATGCGACAGGTTGTGGGTTCGATTGTAAACGCGACATGTTGCGGGTTCGATTAAAATTGTTGAAATGTATGTATAGACGTCGACCGCATTATTTTAATATCAGCTCTATTAGGGCTATGAATAATAGTCACCTGTTTCAATTATTGAATTAAAACAACAAATTGCTATCATTATTTTAATATTTAATACACTTGTTATTTAGTTGTGGGTTCGATTCCCACTCGAGGAAAATAAATATTAAATATTTCAATTTCTTCACTCAGATGGCCATTCAACATGCAATACGGCAGAATACCCAGAATTCGGCTCCCATTCGCCCACCCACTTTCAGCCAAAAGTGGAATACAGCGTAAAGCCCAAAAAAAAACTACAAAGACTAACTAAATATGTTGTAGTACCTAGAAGTAAAATCTAAAGACTTTTATACTAATTTACACGCGCCCTGAATGTTCCCAACTCAATTTTGGTACAAAAATATGGCAAGTTAGCAAATCGTCAGCACACCTGCGCATGAATAACGTTTCTCCATTTTCCCCTAATACCTTTAATAAATCTAAGGAAAGTTGAGAACATATTCATATGTAAAATATATTATTACCAAAGAAATTTATGTTTCAAATGAATAATTATATGAAAAGTAATATAAAATATTGTTAGAGTCCGTCGTTGCGCAGTATCACTGTGACAAGTGTAAACTGTAAACGTGACGGTTGTAGTTTCAACTCCCGTTTGAAGAAATTAATTATTATTTATTAATATTTTAATTTCTTCGCTTTAATAACAAGGCAAAGCGCGGTGTTGAGTTTCACCACTAAACACGCATAGCCTAGAAAATTTGGCTTATCAGAAGGTTGGAAACGGAATGTTTTAACACTAAGCTCCCTTTGCCTACGCTGCTACATATAAAATACATCATGAAGCGTCAAAAAAAATCAAGCCTTTGTTTAATAAGTGTCTATATTTTTTGGTAATTTTGTATGAAATTTACATAATTTAAAATCTAGTACACTTAAATATAGTTCTGAATTAATGTGATTGAATGACGTGCGTTGAAAAACACAATAAAATAAAACATGGATCGTGATAAATAACATGTACATGTTAACGAAATTATTTCACAAATGTGACATTTTGCTTATTACATTTTGGCCAATGCAGAGTTTGTCAATAATTAAAATTGTTGAAATGTATGTATGTGTGTATGGACGTCGACCGCATTATTTTAATATCAGCTCTATTAGGGCTATGAATAATAGTCACCTGTTTCAATTATTGAATTAAAACAACAAATTGCTATCATTATTTTAATATTTAATACACTTGTTATTTAGTTTGAAAAATATTTTTGATATAAGCATTCGATGTGTTCGGCCAATGAAAATTGTAGTTGCCAAATCTGTGGTCGTTTATGAACAGAATCGTATCAATACATGGAATGCGGTGTTTTTCTTTTTTATGAATGTATTTTTATTATTATTTTTTTAATTTATAAAAATTCCAACGATACATGACATGTTCATTCTTGGTGAAGACATTGAATTAAATCTTAAGTCTATATTTATATAATTTATGAAAAATATATCAATATATATTGGTTGGATCTTCCAATATATACCAGGAACCGTGTAGGAATTATTTTAATTTAACGAATCGGTGTATTTGTTTTAATGTAATGATGAACAAATGTAACTAAATTTGGTGCTATATTGCAAACGAAATAAAGTAGCTTCAGCTTCACGCTGTATCCCGCAGGGTAGGCAGAGGGAACCTAGTGTTAAGACTCTCCGTTCCCCACTTTCTGCTGAATTCTGGAGGCATTGCGTGTTGAATGGTAGAACTCAACGCCGCGCTTTGCCTCTGCGCCACGAGTAAAAAAGACGTAAAATAAATTGATAAAAACTAATTATACACATAAACTACTAAACTGAACTTAATATTCAAAGTTACATAAGTTAATCAACATAAATGTGTTTTATATTTCCAAAACAATCAGAAATAAAGTCCTCATGGAAATATCGATAATGGGAATCCAGGTATTAACAAAAATCTTACAAAAATTAGGTAATTGGTTTAAAAAGAAGCAAAAAAAGGAAAGAAAACACTCAAAAGTATACAATTGTACCTCAAAGCCTCGCATCACCCATTAATCATAGGTACAACATGTTTTTTACTACCAAAGGGTGCTTTTGAATGGCACCCCTTCCAAATATTGGTTTTTGTCCTAGCGTCCAGTAAGAGCAAATCCTTGTTTTTCCATTTATAATACGCGCACGTTCGCGATATCTTCACGTGGAAGCCTTTACTATGGTGCATTATATCACAACGTCATTAAGCTTTGAATATAGAGTGAGGGAATGACAAAACAGGAATTAATTTTAGATATGTCGCACGGTACGTTGAACACCCTAGTGTGGACATACGATCGTTTCGATTAGTTTTGAGTACGAGTTTACTATTAAAATATTATATTATATTATAACATATTACGGTAACAAATAAATCATTTATATTTTCTTTAAAAAGGTTACTAATAAGAAGCAGTATGTTTCGGTTTCTAAAAACATTTTCATATACGGTATATATATGAAAATGTAAGGAAAATAAAAAAAAAATATTAATTATATATTTAAGCTTCTTAAAAATTGTAATTATGAGGGTTCCGTACCTCAAAAGGTAAAAACGGAACCCTTATAAGATCACATTGACGTTCGTCTGTCCGTCTGTCAAGAGTATTTATCTCGATCTGAAATTAATATCAAATATTCAAGTCTACGACCCTTTTCAAGGGACTTCAGCACAGACACAATCAAGGTGCTTCAGCACAGAAATAATGAAGCTTCTACACAATCAAAAGATGCGTCTTTTTTGTTGCATTTTAGAGTACTTTAAAAAGAAAAACATAAAATAAACGAAAATTTGTACATATTTCATAGAAAAAAATATTTCAAAGTTATAATTGTAGTTCATTTCATACAAAATTAATGCATACGTCCGCAAACGTTACGTTTGTCAACTTTCACAGACAATCCAGGATAGGTTTTTTTTTTGTCAGATTCATAATATCTATTATCGATATTCTTGTCTTTAAAAATCAAAATCGAGATAATTATTTTTAATATTTTTAAAGTTAATCCACACTAAGTTGCAGCCACAAGTTACTCGAACTTTAGAACCGTGTGTATCTAAAAAGTGCGATAACAGCCACGTCTGCGGGGAATGTGAGGAAATTCGCTCAATTATGTATCCCCAACAGCTTTTTAGCTTGTTTATCAATCAATCTACGATCTGTGATAACCGCACCTTATATAAATAAGTGCTATTGTACTAATGCATTTAGTATTGGTACACTTATTATTCAATTATGTTGATAAAGTTAATTTGATTTGTAATCGTTACTTGCTGTTTTGGTGAGTTATTACTTAATAAGAGTATTTAATTATGGAAATGATCATTTATTTTAGAAATTTCCAAAACTGAATACTATGTTGAAGCTAGTCGTGGTGCAGGGGGACAAAGTGCGAGTGTAAACGCGACAGGTTGTGGGTTCCATTCTCGCTCGAGGAAACGAAATATTTAATATTTTCTCAGTACGGCGTAGAGTTCCACCACTTAGCAAGCAATGCCTTAAGAATTTGGCGGTAAATAGGCAACGAAGGCTAGGTTCCCTCTGCCTACCCTGATGTGTGCGGGATATAGCGTGACGCATGTTAGTCTATATATAGATTAAAATATATATTTTTTGTAAAATACAACTTTGAAAAGTAATCCAAATCAAACTAACTTTTAAATTATATTTCTAAAATCAATGTACATAATGTTAATTCAATTAATTGGAAATTTATTGAATGTGATGCACTTTGAATAGAATTATGAATTAATTTTCATTACTGGCGGGCGTTTTAGCGACTCATAAACATAGAAATTTAGGCCAAATAACCGACGTTGCATACGATTTTATTTGCGCACAAAATGTAATCTCAATAATTGGATTTATATGTAAATGTATCTATTTACTACCAGCATTTATCGAATGTTAATTTTGCCGAATTCAATGCTTTACACAACTTTAATGCTAGATAGCGTTCCGTGATAAATTTATTAAAGTGACTCTTTGTATAATTATATTAATAATTTAATTTTTGGTATAGAATAAAGCATAATAACATTATAATTATATTTTTTTTATCTTGTATTGTATTGTAAAAGTGTTATATTTTATAATCTCCTTTTGATGAAATTAATATATTTTTAGATTATATTACGCATATTACGATGTCCAGTCCTACTCGAGTTGGGTATTGAGTATATTTTTTCTTTTTTTTTATTCAAGGATACGCAGAGAAAACTCAGTGATAAGACTCTTTATTTATTTATTTATGACACTTACCACATAAATTCAAGACAATGCGGTGGAGGTGGATTTATTTAATAGCATGTAAATCTGTTATATGACAGGTTCTCGGATCGATTAAGACTCGAGGAAATGAAATATTTAATATTTTCATTTCTTCGCTCTGGTGTCGAAAAAAGCTCGGCGTTGAGTTCCGCCATTGTATAGTGGAATATACCTTTGAAAGAGCCCCCATTTCAAATTAGTTAGTACGCATAATGTCTTAACTACATATTAGACTAATATTTCCCTAAATTTCAGCTTTGCTAAAATGACGTAGGTCTGGGGATCCTGGAGTCTTGTGCTATTATATATTTCTATGTACATAAAATTTAAATGTTACATAAGACTTCAAAAAAAATCTTCTAAATAGCAAGGTTCAAATATTAATTTAAAAATTCTACGTAAGTAGCGAAATTTGTAGCACACCCTTGAATTTTTCTGCTCAAGATATTATAGTGAGATACCAATTAGAACTGCTCTTAAAACGTATAGTTTGGGCTTGTAGTATGTACATGTATACATACGAGTATATACAGCGTGTTTGGTTATTGCGACACGCGACTGACACGTGCCACGAGGAGAACTCGTCATTAGGTACCTTCCCCGAGGAACACTTGGTTTTTTATTGACTTTTTGGTTTTGTCGCACTACTAGCTATGTTTAATGATTTTTAATTTTAAGTTAAAATGCTATTTTTTTAATAATTAATACATAAAATTTCAAATTAGATTGTAAAGAATAATTTTCAATTGATAAATGGGCATAACCAATATATGCCAATAACAAAAAAAAATCAGCTTCACGCTGTATCCCATACACAGCAGTGTAGGCAGAGGGAATCTAGTGTTAAGACACTCCGTTCCCCACTTTCTGCCGAATTCTGGAGGCATTGCGTATTCAGTGTATACCAATAACGAAATCAAATATTTAAATTGAATAAAATTTTTATTTTTCAATCGACGAATATTTTTTCTTTGAAAATTTATTATGTATAACAATATGAAGTATTAAATGTATGTTCGTGTATATTGTTGTTGTTTAATAATGCAATAGAAGAAATACAACAATAATTTGCTAAAATCATTTGTACCATACACCAAAAGAAATAAGAGGGGTGAATTTTAAAATCTCAACTGTAAAATCTGAAGTGCGTCTTTTAAGTAATAAATACAAAAATATTGAGTTTTCACATTGGTATTTATTTATTTCTTGTAATAGAAACGAAGTAAATCTGTAAAGATAATGTTTTTTTTTAGCAGCTTCACCTTGTATCCCGCATGTAGCAGGTTAGGCAGAGAGCCTAGTGTTAAGCCACTCCGCTAGTTACTTTCCGCTGAATTCTGGTGGCATTACGTGTTGAGTGGCGAAACATAACACAGCGCTCTGTTTCTACACCAGAGCAAGGAAATTAAAATAGTTAATGTTCCAATTGTTGCTTTTAGCCTTTAATTAAGTGCGTTATACAATTTATAGTATAAATTGTATATTTTTTTGTATTAGAATTATGATTATATACAACGTTGGGTTCCTATTAAAAAAATGAACAAAACTAAAATATTTTCGATCAATCTACGTAAGCAATCGAACTCCTTTCACATTACTGGGGATTTAAGATACAGTAACGACTTACATTTGTCAGTGCCATCAAGCCGACTCATGATGGTATTCTATCCGTCGTGTCACCTGAAAATCTTGATTAATTACTAATTGCCCAGCCTATTTGGGATCACTATCCGGTATATTATATGGGCAGTGAGTATATAGTGTGGAGATTACTCGCTCGTAAGATGAATATTATATTATTAACATCTAAGTGATAAGGGAGGCCAGTCGTGGCGCAGGGGCACAAAGTGTGACTGTGAAATCGACTGGTTGAGGATTCGATCTCCACTCGAGGAAATGATTATATTTACTTCCTCGGCCTGATGGAGGCAAAGCGTGTCGTTCAGTTCCGCCACTCAACACGCAATGTCTCCACAATTTGGCGGCAAATGGAGAGCAGAGTATCTTAGCACCAGATACTAATTGAGGGAAACAGCGCGAAGTTAATAACATAAAAAATATTCCTATTTATTACAGTTGGAAAGGTGCTGTCACACTATACGTTATTATAATAAAATCACAGATGAATTCAGAAGATAGGATTTTTTTACAATTTAATACATATATGTAAGTAATCATCACTTTACGTTTTAAAAACAGTTCAAATATATACTTAACTTTTCCAAATTTAAATTTAGCAATACATTTAAAACTAATTATTTTACCTATCCTTTGCAACATATATTTTTTAATTGTATTGAAAATATTATTACGAGCCACATTCCTATTTATTAATAATCTAATCATCATTAAGCGAATTGTTGTTACCCAACACTATAACCGAAATAAGAACACTTATGAAGTGACAACGGAAAGTTTCCTTTCCTGAATAATGGCTGCCGACTTCCGGCGATATATTTCCGCTATCTCCCCGGCAACATGGCGTTCGCGTTTCCGCTTGACCGTTATGGTGTGTTAATCGAGCATTAAGTCTGGCAGATGAAAAACTATCTAAAGACAACCTTTTGGGAAGATAATTTCCATATTTATTTCTGCCTACTTTAATATTAATAAAGGGAGTTTTGTTGTACTACTGGGGTATAGAGTTGTTGAAAAATTATATCGTAATAGATAATGTCTTTGGATTGGAAAAAACATGGAAGCTAACACAGCTTCAGCTTCACGCTGTATCCCGCATGTTGCAGGGTAAGCAGAGCCGCCACTTTACAAACAATGCCTCCAGATTTTCTGCTAAACTCTGCGGGAATTGCGTGTTGTGTGGCGGAAGTCAACGCTGCGTTTTCGACACAAAACAATGAGAATCGAGCCCATACACACCACGGCCTCAGATGTTATATATTTGCTTATTATTATAAAAAATCATAACTATTTTTTTATAATAGTAAAGAAAACCGTATAATTTAGTAATCTTAGAGTATCTATCATAGTAGAACATTCTTATAACAACAACTTTGCTGAGCTAATCTGATCGACAAATGAAGTTGGGTCGAAAATGCTTGAAAAATAAATATGGGATAATTCTTAATGGAAACGTCTACTTATCTTTTCCCTTATAATAAAGCTTCTTTTGCCTAAAATATTAATAATAAACAGACAAAAATCATTTTTATAAAGAAAAAACCTTACAAAGTTTGAAATGTTGAATGTGAAAGTTTGAATATTTGGCTGTGTGAAAAATGGAAGTACTCAATCACATCGCAACACGTAAAGTTCGTGAAACGCAAAAAGTTTTGAAAAAAAACTTTTCATCAAATCTTTTATAAAAAAATCCTTATATTCTCAAGAACAATACATATATACACTAGATAGATATGTACCTATGTCCTATATGCCATTCTAGAGAAACGCGTGCCGCATTTTGATAAGACCAAACACTCCACACGAGATCGAAAAAATTAAAATATTAAATATTTCATTTCCACATGTAGGAATCGAACCCAATATCTGTCACGCGTGCAGTCATTCTTGAGCCTTTGCACCGCAGCTCACCTCAACTAGAAATGGATTTTGCTTTATATATAATAATTAATTGTCTCTCTAATCTAATCTAATTAAATGTATATTTAATATTCTTCTCGAAAAACTCAAATAAGGTTTGACATATAAAACGAAACTTATATATTTTAAAGATAAAACAATATATTGTCAATTTTAAATTACACAAGTGAAAAGTCCCCCATTTGAATCTCAGTTTCATACCAGACTTTATTGTCTGGGCTCCCTTGTCTGCCATCTTTTGTTATTATTCTAGCTTGCCTCCAAACAAAAGAACATTCTTGCAGCACAAAGACGTAATTATAGAGACGATGCTAAGAAACTGATGCTTTATAGCCCATATATTTCGAGACTAATTGTATAATAAATTATTGTTTATATATCTGAGGCCAGTCGTGGCGCAGTGGCACGAAGTGTGACTGTAAAACCGACTGGTTGTGGGTTCGATCCCCGCTCGAGGAGATGAAATATTTATTTAAATTTATATTTCCATTTCTTCGCTCTAGTGTCGAGGCTAAGCGCGGCGTTTGAGTTCTGCCACTTAACACGCAATGCCTCCAGAATTCGGCAGAAAGTGGGGAATGGAGTGTCTTAACACTAGGTTCCCTCTGCCTATCCTGCTGTGTGCGGGATACAGCGTGAAGCTGTTTATATATCTTGGTCGTAATATCATTATTGTATTGGATTTTATTAATATTAAATTAATTTGAACTATTTATATTTTAAAAAGGATCGTACGTACATTTCTGTCTAATCTGTGATATAGGCAGTGCCGAACATTGAATTTATTTACTTTTTATATATCTACACTGATCATAAAACTAGGATAAAAATCAGCTTCACGCTGTAGCCCACACACATTAGGGTAGGCAGGCAATAAACCCAGTGTTAAAACACTCCGTTCCACATTTTTCACTGAACTTGGAGGCTTTGCGTATTGAGTTGCTAATAATAATTAACATTTTCATTTCTTTGTTTGGTACCAAAAGATGGGGTCTAACCCACAGCAGTTGCGTTACAGTCACACCCTTGTGCCTCTGAGCCAGGGCGGCCTCATAAAACTAGAAATAAATTATATTTAAATACAACTGGAAATAGGTAATATTTTTTCTTGGAGCCAAAGCTATAAACCAGGTAACGAGGTAGCAAAGAAATCAATTCCACTTACCGAGTTCATCAACCTATAATTCAATACGTTATTCTTCATTAAGGAGCCGCTTGCAGAAAATACACGCAGTAATCGTCTTCATACCTGTAATTTAAGAATTTTCTTTTCTACTTCAATTTCTTTATTTCTACGCTTGTAATTCAAAAGTCATCCTTACGTCACGGTCGAAGCACGACGTAAAATAAAAATAGGGTGTCTTTAACCACTAACGAGAAATAAAATATGAATCAGGTCTTTTATCTATTTTTAGCATTTGTACTTTAGTTTTGTATGGTAATTTTTTGCGTCTCATTCGTTTGTAGTTTTTTGATGAAATTATTTATGAAATGATATTTTTATTAATTTTAAATATATATATTTTTTTTCTCTTTTTTCGATTTGTGTAAACTAAAATATTTTTTGAATCTATATTTATCATCATCGTTTCATTTTTTAAATATATTGGGAGTATACATATAAATATATTGGGAACAAAAAGCAATGTCATTGTATTTTTTTTAACTTTACCTCCAAAGAGATTGAGATTCATTCCACATTTGGCACGTTGCACCAAATCCACAAGTTACCTATATACTATACTTGAACCCAGAAATACCTTTGATGATATATTTGACATTACATAGTCAAATTAAAATAAAAATATTTCCACCATTTTCCTCTCAACATTAAATACACATAAAGGAGTCGTACATTCAAATTCAAATAACGTAATGGGTCCCAACAACCACAGCTGAATACTGTACAAAAATGCCTCGGCGGCTTGTGGCTTTACTTTCTACCGTCCTGGCACTTATGTAAATACGACCTATATTTTCTTGTAATGCCAACGCTCCGACATTAACCGATATGTGGATGGGCTAAAGCAGTGCTAATATACTCGTGATAGGTGCTTATGCGTATATATATGTGTGTAATAAATGTGTAATAGTTAAAAGATTTGATATTAGTTTCACGCTGTATACCGCACACAGCAAGGTAGGCAAAGGGAACCCAGTGCCAAGATACTCAGTTACCCTTGTTCGGCCGAATTCTGGAGGTATTGCGTGTTGAGTGAACTCAACACCGCTCTTTACTTTGACGACTGTTGCAAAGATTCGATATTGTAGCAAAAACCAGAGTTTATGAATTTCGTTCCTGATCGGTCTATAGTATTTTGGCTTTTGAGATTAATTATTGATAAAATATTCACAATGTATATATCGAAGGTGGTCTGCTAAGTTACGGGTAAGTTTAAAAATAATTACAATTATATTTTTCTTTGGACAACCCTCACCTACATTAAACAGTTGTGTCATTTGAACTAACGAGAAGGATTAACGTAAGGTCCTAAAAGCAAGGCTTAGTCTTTTATGAATATTATATTAAAAACTGTGTATATAACGCCATTTACCATTCCCTTTGAATTGACGTACGTGTTAAGTTGAAAACATAATTTATTAAGAAGCTTAGAACGTGTAAGAGCGTGAGAGATAACCCGAATAAAAGTACGTGTCGTTTTCTTATTTATTAAAATATGTAATTTTATTGTAGCTTAAGTTTACTTTGCCACAATAAATAAGTGATAAATTTCTATATTGTATTTTTTTTAATCAGGATCACTTAATTACAGATAGTAGATTCGTTGTTCCAGAAACTGAAGGCTACTCAATACTCATCCTGCTACTTGCAGTACTATCACTTGAATGGGAAGTGAAATGGTTTCTCTATTTTAAATGTAAGAATTCTTCCGAGTGGACATCAAACCTATAACCATCGCTTACGTAGTGACAGATTGTCCTACTACGCCACGATAGCCGTAAATAGATAATCTATTTAATAAAATTAACTACATCTCATTTTATTCATCCTATTAATATTATAAATGCGAAAGTTTGTGAGTATATATGGATGTTTGTTACTCTTTCTTTGGTATGTAGGTAGCTGATGACCCAGAATAACAAATAGGCTACTTTTTATCCCGGAGTTCCCGCGGGATTGATTCCTAATTAAAAATATATATGTTGATAATATTGTTACGTTATCATAGAGTTTCCACGCGGACGAAGTCGCGGGCGGCCTCTAGTATTATTTAAAATTGTTGAAGTTTCATATATTTATAACTTCATAAGTGAAAACTTTTTCGGCGTATGCATGAAAGAGCATAATTAAAAGTCTTCTTAATTAGGCCGAGGCGGCACAATATGCTGCAAAGTTATAAGACAATAAGACGGAAGTAATTAAAACATTAACGTTCAAAATCGGATGCTTTTGTCCGCTCATTACAGAGCTCAACAAGTTTGACTTAATATCTGAGGAAGATTTTTTCGTTCTATATTTTAAATATTGTCTTTTTTTATGTCTTTACGCATCTCCTCTTTCCGTATCCGGCGTTGGCAAAATAGAGTATGTAGTAGAGACATTCCGTTTTTCATTTTCCACTCATTTTTGAATAATTAAAATACATCATAATTAAAGATGATTATTCTTTTTTTCTTCTTTAATAGTTTTTTTGAATTGACTCTTTTTTAATAGTTTTTTTTAATATATATATTTTATTTATGGGTTAATATAGAGATATACGTATTGGAATATTACTGCATCTTTCCTAGCTCAGTACCGCATGTAGGACGAAACTCAGTGAAGCACTTTGCGTAATCCTATAGGAATTACCATTAATCGATTACACTGAATCATTTATGATGAACCTAAAAGACTAATGTACGGTTTAATATGTATGTTTTCTCTAAGTAGAATATGAACCTGCACCTTGTATATCACTACACTTTGTATTTATAACTTTAGTTAATGCGTTCGCTCTCCAATCGTGCTCAATTTTTTTTACATTTCCTTAACCTGGTAAGAAAAAATTTAAAACTGAAAAGATTAATTTAGGCAATCAGAAACCAATCGCATTATTAAGAAAAATATTTAAAAGTCACGTTAAAGTAAAATAAAAACATATTATACGAGCTACAGTAGATATTTCACGATTAAATGCCAATAAATCAATCAGCAAATGGTTTCTCAAACAATATTTACACGGAGTATATGTATGTGTATGTATGTAGCCACTAGAGTGTATGGGGTCAACAGCTTTCATACCAGGTATGCAGCAGAACTGAAAACTAGCCGCTATTTATTCAAATAGTTGGACAGTCCTCACGTTTGGGCACGATTTTAACCCAGTTACGAACAAGTAGCAACTCAAACAGCTGCTTCATTCATATTTAGCGGAAAATATTTTTTTAATATATATTTTTTATTTATGACTTTTTTATATTTTATAATTTAGTAATATTCTGCATATAACGTTATGATTGCATTTCAATGGAAATGTTTATTTTATTTCAAGCAAATTTATATATATATCTATAAACACTACTGAAATACGTTTTTGTTTCTATATTTACTTGAGGTAAGGTAAATTAAAAGGTAAGGTAACAACATTAAATAAAAACAAATTTCATTTATATAATATAATTTCAAAAACATATATGCAAAATTACTTAATATTAGAATTTTTATATATATTTTTATTTTACTTGTACAATAACGAACATCAACGTGACGACATGCGACATCTAATTGGAACTGTCTTACGCTCGATCGTTGCGGGATTCAATCACTGTGGGGGCAAATGTTTCCTTTATACAGTAGTGCATATGTATGTAGTGTGGTGGTTAGGGCTTTTCTGTCTAAAGCGATAATTGTGGGTTCAAATAAATTTCTGGCAGAAGTGTTAAATTTGTGTTTACCGAGATGCTAGGTTTAGACACTTTGCTTGGAGAATCTTTAATCTATAAGAAAACTGGAAATCGTTTATGCCGTTAAGGGAAATAATTTAAATATATAAAAAAAAAACTATTTTAACACTATACGTTAATGATTACCTTTTGGACTATTTCAAAGAGAAAAAATAAAACTATCAGTAAGCATATGAACTCGATGACCGACGATGAAATCGATTTGTTCTTAGTCTTGCTTCTTAAGGTGAATGAGGAGATTCTATAAAAGAGTGTAAATACATGTATGTAGATTTCTTGTATTACTTGTATTTTTTGAGTTCACAAGTATTTTTATAATATCAGAATATTACTTTGAGAACGGAAACGTTTGTTTCGCTATTTATACACGTGCGTGTTCCCACGCTGCGGCGCTGTTATTCAGCATTATGCTAATTTTGTGCACACACCAGTGTATTATTGTTTCTAACTTTTGTGCGTGTTGTTGTTTCTCGTATACTTATTATCTATATATTGTATGTTTTAAATATGGATTTAATTATAGAGGTTTTTGCTCTATCTCGTATATAGCGGGGTAGTACGCACCTAGTGTTAAGAACTTCAGAAATTCTTAACTAAAGATAGAAGAACGCCACCTCAGTCTACCATGATCATGGACTACTGCAGTGTTCGAAATGTCGGGTTTACAAAAATGTATAATACAAAATATACGCGATTAATTCGGTTAAAAGGGTTTCATTTAAAATGTGTAATAATCGTGAAAATCAAAGAACTTATTAAGAAACTCCGTTCCCCACGTTTACCCCACGCATTATATTTTTTATAGAACTAAATAAAATACATACATCGCTTTGTTTGAGACATACTAAATGTGTAGTAATAATATTATTTACCTTTCAATACACTCCACATGATATGCAGAAAAATATTTAAACTTGGAAAGAGATATTATAGCAATTGTTTAGGAAACCTTTTTATATTTTTTTAATATTATTTTTAGTTTTAAGTTGTATCCCGCACAAAACTCTGCCTATTCTAGACAGAGGGAACCTGGGAATCTGATGTTAAGACACTTCCATTCCCTACTTTCTGCCAAATTTAGTTGAGCGGCGGAACTCAACGCCGCGCCTTGACTCGTTAACAGAGCGAGGAGACGAAGATGTTAAATATTTAATTTCCGCGACTGGGAGTCGAAGCCATAACCTGCCGCATGTTTGGGCCGTAGCGCTACGACTGGCCTCCTAATATTCAGTTTTGTTTTTCTCATGTCATATAGATTAATATCATATACTGTAAGTACGTAAACGTTACGCAGTGAATACAATTCATTTATGTATGTGGGTAGTGTGAGTAGGTCATTTGCCGGATAAATCGGATTTAAATCCCGTTAATACGATATATTATGTAGAACGTTGCTGAACATTTGCGACAACTGTTTATTGCTATACATTGGTTTATTACAATGATAAAACTTTCACACTTAAAAATTAAATCTAGTTAATAAATATTTATTTATGATGGAAGTCAAGTAAATTAATAATAATAGATCAATATTAAATCAATACAATATTGAACCATCTTAGAAAATGATTTGTATATAGATACATCTTTTAGTTTCTTTCTTAAATGAAGACTTACAGTGGATAAATTTATTGTACTTACAGATATAAAGATATAAAATAAATTAGCTTCACGCTGTATCCCTCACACAGCAGCAACAGCAGGCAGCAGCAACAGCAAGCAGATGGAACCTAGTGCTAACACACACCGTTCCCCACTTTCTGTCGGATTCTCGGCATTGCGTGTTGACGGGCAAAACTCAACCCTGCGCTTTGCCTCAATACAAGAGAAATGGAAATATAATTTTTAACTAAATATTTCATCTGCTTGAGTGGGGATCGAACCCACAAACAGTCAATCGGTTTTACAGTCACACTTTGTGCCGCTGTGCCATGACTGGTATATATATATATACTGTAAGTCTTCAGTTCTTTCGTAGATAAATGTTATCGACGTACAGATTTGGTTATTATAATATTTTTATGTATTTCAGCTTTTTGCTGTAGCATAGCAGAAAGAACCCGAGAAACTAGTGTTAAGACACTCCGTCCCCCAATTTTTTTCTATGTAAAATTTTATCCTATATATATTTTATGTTTAAATCGCTAAATCTCTTTTTAATGGTATATAATAGTTATACATATTATTTATCATGATCTATTGATGAATATCCTATACAATACTCAAACTGCAAGATTTCAATATACCATTTTTTATAATTAAATGTTATTCTCTTATATTAAAAACAAATAATTCATATAAATACAGTAGAAGCTTTTGCATTCATAATTACAATTAAAAAACAATAACAATATTGTTTTCTTGTTTGCTACGACGATAATATCCTTTTAAAGTACAAACTTTACAAGAGTATTATCGTCGTAGCAATATTTCCCATTTGTTTTATTTTTCCTGTAACGATGGTGTCGATTTTACCAACACAATTTTAAGTAAGAATACGAGAAAATGTGAAAGAGATGCTTAAATTGTGCGTACCGTGAAGCATCCGGAACATTATTATAATTATCTTAAAAGGTAGAATCGGAATAATGGTATAAAACACCATAATATTTGTGAAAGTATAGTACAAGTTAAAAGGTTACTGCGGTTATTACATAAAAGATATCAACAAATAAAAACATAAATTGTTTTTTTTTTAAAAAGAAGCTTTCTAAATTTTTTAAATGGTTATATTTTACAAATCAAGTTAATTTATTTGGTACTCATATTATGTGGTTTGTGCAAGAAAATAACATAAAATGTCACAATAAATAATATTAATTATATATTGAAGTTCAAATGATAAAGCATCAATACAAAATAAATTAAGAACAAGAATTTTTAATCAACTAATACAAAATTTAAAAAAAATTTACAATAGTGAAGTTGTTTTATTACTTAAATATTAATTAATAAGATTAAAATGTAAGTATAAAATATATTTTTAAACTGACAAAGTATCTTATACATTGAATCGCACCAAGAGATGATAGACGAAGGGCGCATCACGGGGCCGTCTCATTTGCCGCAAACAGGAAAGAGGCGGTCTGCGCCACAATGACTAGCGACGCATTATTTACGATAACCGCCGATATATTGACTTTAGAGGAATGAATTGAATAATTATTCAAAGTTACCAACGCCAACTGCTTTATCCTGGTAAATAGAGGGTCAACAACCCGAACTAAGATTTGTTTTTGAAAAGACCATTTAGCCATAGACAAAGATAAATTAACAATAAAACTATTTCTGAGTTTTGCAGCAACTATAAACTGTATTCTACTTATTTCCTCAAGTAAAAATAGCTCACACTTGGCTTCATTTTTTGTTATTAACCCAAAATATTATCATAAAGTCCATATTTATAACCGTAAACTTCTTATTCAACATAAGCGAACCAAAATGGTTATATAATGCTAAATAATGAAAAACTAGGACACAATACAATATTGCTACTTTTCATGACAAAAATGCAAGAATTTACATAAGGGAATATAGAAACCAAGGCAAGGCAATGCAGGCTTTCATTTCGCCAGCAAAATTGTTAAATGGAACGTGTCAAATCGTCTTATTCCAACTTATATCCCGGACACGCACGCCCAGACGCGGCGCAGGCAAGCGGCGACACACTCGCAGATTGTCCATTATTTATGGGAAGCATGTGACTCCCAGCATGCTGATGCTTTCCCTTAACTTTATTCCAATCTCACAAAGTTAGAGAAATATGATGATATTATGGACCACCCGAGCTGTAAGAACGCCGACCGCGGTCAGTTTGAAAGGGGTGATTTTTTTATTTGCCCAAAAACTCTAAAGCAAGTAATGCTTGCACGAATGAATGAAAATTACAGGGAGGAAACGATGTAGATTTTTTAAAAACAAGTCGTACTGAGGGAAAACAGTTGGGAGCGACGCATAAATTAAATTCCGGGATGTTTTGTTTCGTATTGCAATTTTTCGCGTAACTACCTACAATGAAATTTAATATCAAAATGCTCGTCCTTTTTATGCAGTGAGGATATTTTATAAATGTTTTCTAAGGAATTGAGTTCATTGTCTGTAAATAGCAGCATTCATAAGAGATTCATGAACAATTTAATGCTGTTTTAAGAAACTAAGAATTCAGACATTGTTTTAATATTTTTTGTTTTTGTAATAAGTAAGTAGTCTTGTTCTGGTAGTATGAAAGCTCTGTCTACTTTGAGCACAAAGTTTTTTTTAACGGCACGCTATCTCCCGCACATAGCAAGGTAGGCAGAGGGAATTCTAGTGTTAAGGCACTCAGTTGCCATTAAGATACTTCTTTTCCCCACTTTCCACCGAATTCTGGAGGCATTGCTTGTTTAGTGGAAGAGCTCTACACCGCGTCTTCTTACCCAACCTGATGTGGATTCGATTCTCACTCGACGAAACAAAATATTTAATATTTTCATTTTCTCGCTCTGGTTACGAAACGCAACTGGTCGCGGTTAAAGTTACACGTTGGTACTTCTGCGACACGACGGGCCTCAAGATTTTTTCTTTACATATCGATGATATTCTACAATCGTAAATAGGTCATAAACTATTATTCTACTATAAATGAAGCAACAGTAATTGACCTTTTTACTATATTAAAATCTATTTAACTATTTCACTTCATTACTAAATATATAATATAAAATATATAAAATTACTAGAAAATGTACACATTATATATGTACTAAAGTACTAAAGTCGTTATGTAACAAAGTTGATCTTTTTTGAAGCGGGGTGAGGAGGATCTTTGCATGGACCGCATTTGAAGTTACCATCACTTACATATTTATGAGTTTTGTTCCAACCGTACCTTGATGTCTGAAAGAAAGTCAAACATTAATGAACGCTTTAATATTCGGTACGTGTGAATAAAGAAATGGATTTTTACATCATAATAAAGAGACCAGACCTTCGGATAAAAGGCATTGGAATGTAAATTGAACAAGAACTAAGACTATCCAAGTTCTATGATGGAAATTAAATTAATTAACTCTATCGGATTTTATAAACTGCGTTTATTTAAAATTTAAAATATAGGCGAAAATTACAAAACTGTTTTTATCGTATCCTTACATTAAATAAAATTCTATTCGACAAATAAAAATGTTTGTTTTATATTCTTCGAAGTGTGATTTCAAGTAATGAATAATTATTAATTCATATCTAATGCAGTGTTTAATGTCAGCGTTGTCATGAGGTTCCCAGGTTTTACTATGACTACCATGTTTTCTGCGGGGCGGGCGATGACGTTTCCTTTTTTCCTTTCAGGCACGTAAGGGCACTGCTCACGATTTTGGCAGTGGAATCCAGGTCTTGCCAATCCAGACTAGTCAAAACTGCTTCTTTTTTGACCGACCGCCTCCAGGTAATATGAGGCTGGTCAGATTTTCTCTTGTCGACTCGAGTATAGGATATATACGCAATTCTTATCCTAATAATAAATCCATGTAGTCTCTTAAACTTATTTTTCTTAGCGTATTATAAACTATATAAATTATTACATATATATAACCTCCTACAGCTATAATTCTGCTTATGATACAACATATTTATATGTTGTTAATATTCTTATAGGGGTTACCCTCGATTCACATATCTCTAAATATTATCTTAAGGGAACCTGATTCTAAATTCATATAACATGGTCAGTTAGCTGATTAGTTATGAATTACTGTGCGATTAGCTGGTGACCACGAGTGTACCGGAAATACATTCACCGGAATAGGTTGGTCATAACTCAGAGTGTGAGCATCCTGTAGGTACACATTCGATATCCCTGCATGTATTTGAATTTGTTATTAAAGCTTTACAGTGGATCGATTTAAAATTCGACACAGATACTTTTAACATAATATGTATGTAGTTATGTAGTATTAAATAATAATATTTGTAACATTTGAAAACCATATATTATTTGTTCATATGAAACGTTTAATTTAAAATTAAAAATATTATTATTTTTGATAGATGAATTATTTATAAAATAATGGAAACTTTTTAGAAAGTGAATTATATGAATCTATTGTTATTAAAAATCAAAACGCCTGTCCAGAATATCAGAGCAAAATCTCTTTTCTGTTTCTGTTGCTTCTATACAAAAGGACAAAACCAGAATAGGTTTAAAATATATATTTTGCATAAAGTATAAAGAAATAGTAAAAATTTAATTAACTTTTTGTTAAATTAATCTTTTAATTATTCATGTGACGTGTACATTTGCCTTTAGAATTCGTTTTGGTAAGTTCTGAAATGGAAAAACTTTTTTCAGCCCCAAATCTTTAAAGGCTCATAAATAATTGTTACTGCAAGCTGTTACGCACGAATAAAGTTCATTCTTTTTAAGATTAAAACGAAGGGTCAATCTGCACGTAGGTAATTATAATATAGTACAAAAGGTAGTTTAGGTTTCTCTACTGTTGTGTAAATGTTTTCGTATTGTATAAAATAGTAAAATTATTATACAAAATTCCATATAATATGTTTTTTTTAGTAGAATCTTTGTTTTACTTTTAAATAGATAGTCAGATACAACCCAATAAGTTATTCCAGTCTTTCTTATAAAAAATCTAATTTTTTATATATTTTTTTATGTTTTAGTATTTCATTGCTTTTCTTTTATTTTAAAAGTAAATCCACACTAAAAGAATATTTAAGTAAGCAAAGCGTAACTCTGAATTATAATTTTTAGAATTGAAAATAGTTTAAAGTCGATGAAGTTCGGAGTGGTAGTTCGGACATAGCTTAAAGTTTAAAGTTTAGTTTAAGTTATTTCCATTTAACGATGAGGTTTCTCTTAAGGTCGCGGGCGAAGCCGCTAGTAAATTCTTATTTAAAACCTAAAATTCTTAGAAATAGGAGTCGAGGAATTGACCCAATCGATGCTGTCGTATTGCTCAGTTATGGCCTTTTCACATTTAAAAATAACAATATCTACCAACGTAGTAGCGTAACATTATGTTATTGTAGCCACATGATTGACTCAACTCATACACGCGCCTAACAAGACTTAAGTCGGGAAAATTTTAGTTTTGAAACTAAGATAAACACTGCCAATTTTGATAGAAGAGTCATTGTAATAAGTAAAATGAATACCATTCTACTAAATATCTCTATATAAGTGGTGTTTCTTTCTATATATTATATAGTATACAGCCAGGCTGGTCCCAATTGAATTAACTTGGTTTGTGTAACAAAGTTAATTTAATTGGGATATCTGGCTACGCATAAAATGTACATTTTAAGTTTGCTTAACTCACTTATGTGCTATAATTTTAAATTATTTTAATTATAGCATTGTTACTTTGCGAGTCCATACTGACACCTTTGGGAAATACTTGACACAGTGCTATTTATTATGATTTTAAATCTAACTTGGAAAAATATATTAAATATTTCTATATTCATGGATAGCTTAGAAAACAGTGGTATTGTGAGTTTTGTCACTAAACAAACTATGAAATGGTGAAAAGTGAAGAACAGATTAAAATTAACAATCATTTCAGGAATCAATCATTTGCTATTAAAAACATTTAGGAGTACTTATATAAAAAAAGAGAATATATAAAGAGATATATATTAGTACACACATTTTTTTTTATCAATTTTTGCTCATTTTACAAATACATATGAGATATACACAGGCCAGTCGTGGCGCAGTGGTACAAAGTGTGACTGTAAAACCGACTGGTTGTGGGTTTGATCCCCACTCGAGGAGATGAAATATTTACTTAAATTTATATTTTCATTTCTTCGCTCTGGTGTCGAGGCTAAGCGCGGCGTTGAGTTCTGCCACTCAATACGCAATGCCTCCAAAATTCGGCAGAAAGTGGGGAACGGAGTGTCTTAACACTAGGTTTCCTCTGCCTACCCTGCTGTGTGCGGGATATAGCGTGAAGCTAATTTAATTTTATTTTAATTTATACACTATATATAAGGCATGACCTATACCTACTACTAAGCACGTTTTAATATAAATATATAAGAGTTTATTTAATAATATATTTTATGAACAAAATATACTATTATTCCGATAATATAATTTATTTGGTAAATTATTTCCAGCTGTTCTATGAAATGTTTCGTAAACAACAATATCTAGAAATTGTTACTTACATTTTGCGGTTTAGTTTGGTGCTTAATTTAATAGTTTATCTTAAATTGCGCAGTTAGTGGGAGCGAAATAAATAACTGAGGTGTCTCTTAATGTCTTACGGACACAAGTTTCTTAATCGTTGGTCTTTATGAGAAAATCGACAGAACCGGCCTTTGAAAATATACCACATTATCGATATTTGTTGTTGAAGGTTTTCGAAAGAGACTACAGAGTATAATTTTATATAGAAATTATAGATTATAAAGGTAAGACCCCACCACACACCAGACTTTTAAAGCATTAATGCCTTTTTCACACTTTTTACTGTTATGTTCAGTATGGGCAATTCCGTTCAATCTTTAGTCATGCCTCATATAATTTCATAATCAGGAGTTATTTTTTTTTGGAAAAACCGTACTGCCCGGTACTTCGTTACAGATAGTGCCAAGCCATGTAAAGGAGTATTTAAACGATAAGTTATATCCTCCACAGATTTTGAGCTGTAGTAAAGGACGATGTCATCAGCATGCTGAAGGATATCACAAAAACTATTGTCTGACAATTCCAGGTCATAAATGTATACATTATACAACAGAGGAGTGAGAGCTGAACCTTGAGGCAAACCAAAGGAGAAGGAATCGAAAAAGTATGAAACAAAGTAAGGAGGTTGCTTGAAACAATTTTAGGTAACCTTTGGAATTGCTACTTTCTATATATTAATGTTATTATGATTGTAAATTTGAATTACGTTGTATATAAATATTTTACAATATTTTCGCATTCAAGATCTTTTTTGAGACCAGTCGTGGCGCAGGGGCACAATGAGTGACTGTAAAATCGACTGGTATATAGAAATATTTATTTACATTTATATTTTCATTTCTTTGCTACGGTGTCGAGGCAAACCGTGACATTGACTTACGCCACTTAACACACAATGCCTCTAGAACTCGGCAGAAAGTGAGGAACGGTGTGTCTTAACACTAGGTTCCCTCTGCCTATCCTCATATGTGCGGGACACGATGGTTGTGGTTTGTGGATTCTTACAAGGGAAAATAAATTAATAAATATTTTTCTTATATTGCTCTGTTAGGATGGTAGAATGCGACGTTCCAACACTCAAAATATGATAGATCTGTAGAAAGAGGAGAACGGAAGGTTCTAACATTAGCTTCCCTCTGCCTACCTTGCTATATGCGGGAAACACCATGAAATTGAAAAAAAAGTCCGTTTTAAATAAAAAACATAAATATGCAAACCAGGATAATTACTTCGATATTAATATTTATCAAGGCAAAAGCAACGAGATATTAAATTCTCGCTAACCCTGGCCGGGTACTTAAAGTAATTCAATTCAAACGCCATGTTAAAAATAATAAGACGTCAGCTTAGCTCTGAGCGTAAATGCTAGAACATTGAAGGCAGCGAAGGCTTTATATCTCCAGGGACCCGTAGCGCCTCTACGACCCGTAGCGACGTACCGGCACCGGCTACCGTAACGAGACAGAACTACAACCGTCGTAGACTTGAATGACACCAATATCATTTTATAAAAGAATTCAGTATTATTTGCCTCTATAATAGAATAATACATATTCACTACTAAATAAATTTGTATATTGTTAAAATTAACAATTGAAAAATACTGTTATATATTTTTAAAATTTTCCCACATGTTGCAGCATATTCTATAAAAACTTTTAACATAAAATCGTAGTTTTAGGGTTCCTCATAAACCATGATTTAGATATGTGATATTTTTAGATTATTTATTGCTTTTGCCAAAAAAAATATTAAAGGGGTTCCCGTACAATAAACGTTATAGATAATATTATAGTTTTACTTTGTGTACGAGACTGACTCACGCTTGGCCGGTTTTATTCATGTTAAGAATTTGTGTATTTAGTATTTGAGATTTGTTTTAAATATGTACTAATATATTTTGTTTGTATTGTACATATAAAAGTAGATAATTATTACTGTAATTGTATCACAAAATAATTTATTTGAGTACCTATATTACATTAGTTATTAATTATTGCTTAAATTATAAATTTATCGATCAATATATGTAAAACCATTGAAACTTCTATACAATCATAAGGCATCCACCGCTCGAAGGTAATCAGTATCGCTCATCGCCCCACGCAACCGGTAGTTGGATTTCTTGAACCGTGAAATTTTATCAAGAGAATTAATCTCGTGAAACTTTCCCCTTGGACATCCCACTCTTTGCTTTTTTTTAATACCCAACCAAATTGATTTCAGTTTTTTTTTTTCCAGAAAAAAAAGCGAACAGCAAGAATTAGCTTTGTAGTACTCGTATTATATTTGATTAAAGTCATCACGTAGCATTTTATCCTCATTTCCCTTTATGTATTTTGTTGAATTCTGCGAGGTAAAAAGAGAAAACAGAAAGAAACACTTTTTGGAGGAGATGTTGGTTTTTGATGACGGAACCTACCGTCGTAAATTGTTTAAGTGGATGATTGAAGCATCTCCTGGTTTCCGTTATTAACGGTAGTTTAGATATTTTCTGTATATCTGATAGTGGTATTTTATCAAAATACCATACGAAAACAAATATAAAATTTATCTGACATTATGTTAAATACAATGAAACATTTATTGAAAGTAATAACTACGCATTATAAAACAAAGTTTTCTTTTCTAAAAGCGTATTATTAGAATTGAAATTACAACATGTGAAAGGCGTCAGTCGAGCTCCCCTAACAATTTATAAAGCACCCTATTCATTTAATCACCTTTCTTTTGAGCATTGAGCCATTTTTAATCTTTAACATTTTTTAGAAGATATAAAAAGTGTATTAATCGTAACTTTACGTTCAATTTCGCGACATCCAAGTTGCGAAAATAAGGCGAGGAAATTAGGACGACAGCATGCTAGGGAACCTAGTGTAGGTTCCCTAGGATGCTCCGTAAAAATTATAAAAAAACCTAAAAAAATGGATGAAACAATTTTGATATTGACTAATAATAATTACACTAAACTCTTCAATAATCAGAGTAGTTTTAAAACGAAGGTTTAAATTATTTTTAAAATCACTACAACAAATGAACATGAATCTTACAGAAATGGCAAACATATCGATTTGTTTTAAGCAAAACGTATAATTAGAATACTGTAAATCGATTCTTGCCTATAATACACCTGTCTAATTATTTCACGATGTCTACATCGCAGTTCGCTAACAATATTAAATATTGGATATGTTACTAATCCGTTGCTGTCGCCGTTCAGTCGTATGACCCATATGATACAAGCACATTGCTGGACCTCATATAAATTAATTTATATATTAATATTAAATAATTAACTTAATAATAGCGTGAGGTCTGTTGTGAGGTTGTGAGTTCGATGAACTATTTAATATAATATTTTCAGTTGAAGTGAAGTTAAATTAACCTTAATAAAATAAATAAAATATATATTAATGATTTGAGGCCAGTCGTGGCGCAGCGGCACGAGGTGTGACTGTAAAACCGACTGGTTGTGGGTTCGATCCCCACTCGAGGAGATGAAATATTTACTTAAATTTATATTTCCATTTCTTCGCTCTGGTGTCGAGGTTAAGGGCGGCGGTGAGTTCTGCCACTCAACACGCAATGCCTCCAGAATTCGGCAGAAAGTGGGGAACGGAGTATCTTAACACTAAGTTCCCTCTGCCTACCATGCTGTGTGCGGGATACAGCGTGAAGCTGATTTAATTTATTTTTAATATTTTATGAATGATAACTCGTTTTGTACATTTTATTGCCGATTTTAAGGTTACGGCGTTTGTGAAATTGAACTTCAACTCAAAAAAAGTAACTAGAGTAGTTTTCTCTCTGAGTGAATCCATTATTATACCAAGTACATTAACCAGCTCTGACGCGCTAGAATTAAAGCCATTTCTTTCTTTTTATTACGTATTTAACAAAAAAGCCAAAAAAGGTTTCCATTCGAAATGAAATAATTAATAAGCACGAATGTAACGTTTGTTTTTTGCTTTTAAACGGACAATATATGGAGCACGTTGCTTTTGTTCAAGCATAAAGGTCTCATAAATAAGGTTGAATGTGAATATTTTATAAATTCGCTTCCATTATCGGATGGGGTAAGGATATCCGGGACGGCACGATTGGGGAAATCTGTTATGTCTGTCGCGTAGTGAAATAGTGATTTGATGTTTTTTAGAACTAAAACTCAATGTTTTCTATTATTTTAGTAGTTTTTGCTTGGAAAGAAAAAATCCTTTGATGTTTGATACTTACATAAAAAATAGTTGAAGTATATTTTCAATCTTAACACAACGTTCACTTATTCCTATACAAGATCATCCTTAATCGAATATTTATACTTTGGTTTATTTAAATGGTTTTTATTTAACAAGTTATATATTTAATAGAAAAGTAGATATAGAGATTACTTTACAAAAGTTGTGCAATGTTTTAAAAGACACTATTTAATACTAAAAAAAATCTTTAATTCACTTGAAAGTTTTGATAACTTTAAGTTAAAGATGTTATTTTGATATATTTTTCGTTTTCTATGTACATTTTGTTTACAGAATGGAATTGAGAGGAAGCTATTTTGAAAACATACGATATTCGGAAAGTGCCACTAAATTTCTGAATAGGTTTTTTAGGATCGGTTCACTGATCCATATCACCGGCGACTTATAAAACATTCATGATCCTACACTTTATTCATTCATGACACCTCGGGATCCGATCAAAGCCCCCGGACAACGTGTTGGTTATTCTTTCTCAGTGTTTAGTTTCAGTTGAATTTTCAAATGATTTAAATAATAAATGCTTAAACACAATTTTTACTTGAAATATTTAAGTATTTTTCAAAAATATAATGTAAATAACGTATGTTCAAGATATGAAAGATTAATCTTTATTTTTAGATAAAAATAGTGATTGTTATTGCACTTTTAACTTATTTGCGATTTCACAAATGTACTGAACGCTTAAGCATCTTTCGTGATAAAATCTTATCAACTACTAACTTAAAAATCTTTTTTATAATAATAATAAAAATATCTTCTACCAGCAGAAGCTGAAATTACTCAGCTTGTACAAATAACATGGAAACTTAAGACTTTTCCAAATCAGTCAATCATCTGCTTCAATTTCATATATAAATGTCAAAGAAGGAGTACGTTATTGCATAAATAATATCAGTTTCCTTGTCGAGTATTTTCTTAAGCCGAGCCTATTTTTCCGGTCGCATTGCGATCCTCAAATAACTGAAAATCCGCTTCGGGACGTCTAGAATTTTCATTACCAAAGGGCGAGATGAGACGCAGAATCGAGAATCTTCGAAGGGCGGAGATTATAAATGCAACCGTCTTATTGCCAACTTATCAAGAAATATTTAGAGGCACAACAGAATGTTCAATTACTTTGGTATGTGAAAGGCGCTGTTGCCCAATAGCGAAACAAAGATCGGCATTTTCTTTTAGACGGTTAATTATAATCTGACAGTGCATAACAGAAATTTTCCGAATAAAATATTAAAATGTTCCATCTCAATAAAATATTTCTCTAAAGTTCTATTTGAAAGTGTTGTACAAGGAGGGAGATAAATGGCTTTCATAAATAATATTTTTATTTAATATTTTTGAACTCTTCATAATTTATCAAATTACAACGTTCTTAAGAAACGTCGTCTGATGAAATGATTCGCAACTTGTTCGGCGTTCTAAGAGAAATTCTTAATTAATTAGCATCCTTTTATATGGAATGGCAACGTTGAAACTATTTATTCGTACGTTAAAAAGGCAACTCCATTAGTAGAATGAGCGTCGGGGGATGAATGGAGGTCATTCAGGAGATGTCGTGTGTCACAAAGGAGCCACGGTGAAAAGAAACAGAGGTGCGAACTGGGGAGGCTGATTCACCTTTATGTGGAACAATGATTGTGACAAACATACGCAATGCGAAACAGAAATACAAATGCAAAAAAAAAAAGAAAGTTTAGGCAACACATCTTTAATATAGCTGGTGTGATAAAGCAAGTTCCAAGCAATAAACATTTACAAAAGACACTTTTAGAAGAATCTATACGAGTATACTTTTCCTTCTTTCCTTGTTTATCTTGTAGCTGCTCTCGGATGAATTTATTTTCTATTTTATTCTATTTGCGTTGAAACACTTTAAAACACGCTTAGTCAAAATAAACTGCTAAAACTCAGTACCAAAATTTTTAATTGACCACGTATAGCTAAATCGATGCGGAACGTAAACTCACAATGGTCTTATCCTAACGCCGATTTACTGCAGTCGAATACGGATACGCGATAACGAATGCAATTTTCCAGTTCCTGAACAGAGTTTAGGCGGGCCCTACGGTTCCGGCACCTCCACTCCACTCCACTCCACCTGGTAAACCAAGTCCTTTTACATGTCCTTACAGATCTTATCTGTGGGAGCCTAGAGCTTATATTAGAACAAAATATTGCAAATGATTCCCTAAACTTCAAGTAAGCGGGGAACTGAGGAAATATTTCGTATACGTGACAAAACAGTATCGCGCTGCAAGAAATTTGAATCTTTGATACCGTAATCGTTCTAATTAAGATTTGTAGATTATTGTTTTTAATGAATTGGTTTAATTTCTATAAAAATCGCTGATGAAATTGATTATGAAGTGAAGGTTTTGTTAATGATATTTTAATTTTAGAAAATTTTTGATACAGTATAAGTATAGGTTTGATAAGTCCAAATTAAAATGTAACTATCTACTTAAAGCATATGTTAAAATCTGTATTTACCTAATTTATATATAAGTTCTAGATGTGTATATATCAAAATTAACTTTGACCGGTGGTTACCCGCATGTATCAATGGAAATAACTATGGGTTGTATGGCACATTCTAAGTGCGGGAGGTAGTTCTGACCGCAGATGCAGTTGGTTGCATCGAATCTTTTAAAGGTATGTAATATAGCCCTCAATATCGCCTACCTCGGTATATGGACAATCTAAAACAGTGGTTCCCAACCAGTGGCCCGCAGAAGCCTAAATATTGTCCGCGAACGATTTTAATTTCATGACTGTGGATGGTGAGGCTAAGTTTCTGTTTAATTATCACAGTAAATTTTTACTATACCTACATGCATAGTGGTCCCTGCTACCAAGAATGATATAAAAGTGATCCTTGATGAAGAAATCGTTGGTAGCCCCTGATGTAAAACAAAAATATTTTTTCAATTCTAACCAATATTTCCTAATATTTAAAACAAAATCTACAGCTTTATATTATTCGTATAGATAGTATACTTGAACTCTTTTTTCTTCTTCGTAAAAAAGGTAGATTCCATTTTAAATAATGGCCGAGAATGGAGTCTCGCACAATTCACTAAAATAAACGAGAAATTAAAAAAATCTTACCGTACCACATTTCAAAGCTATAGCTTTCGATTTTAAATATGACAATGAATCGATGGCCCCCTTCATTACAACCTTATGTGGGTGGATAAATGTATTTGACAATGGAACTAATACACTAGGGATCACTATTTAGCAGATAAGCCCCTTTTACAGAAAAATGAATCGGCAACGCTTTTATGTAAATTAAATTAAGGGACAATAATAACTAAGTCCGCTATTATTACCGTAGATTAGTAGAACGAAATTAGAAAATAGATTTGAAGCATGTACTTCCATCTATACAGCTGTTAGTGTAGGATATAGGAACGTATAATATTTTTATATTTTTGAGTATCCCACATATATCATATGCGGGATACAGCGTGAAGCAAAATAAAATTAATCATAATCGTATCCTAATTCCTGAATATATTATGTAAATAAAAAAAAAAGATTCACGCTTTATCCCGCACACAGCAGTGTAGGCAGAGGGAACCTAGTGTTAAGACACTCCGTTCCCCACTTTTTTCCGAATTCTGGAGGCATTGCGTGTAGAGTGGCAGAACGCGCTTCGCCTCGACACCTCAGCAAAGGAATGGAAATAAAAATTTAAGAAATGGAAATAAATATTTCATTTCCTCGAGTGGGGATCGAATTCACAACCAGTCGGTTTTACAGTCACATTTTGTGCCGCTGCGTTATTGCAGTTATATTATGTTATTAATTTGAATAATATTTTTGTCTTAAAAAATAAAATAATAATAGATTACTGGAGGCACTGAAGCAAAATTGTCATAAAATTCAGCTCAATTTTGTGCTTACACAAACAAAATATACAAAATCAAAGTAGCAAAATCTCGCTAAAACATGTAAAGGTATCACGTTTCAAAAGTATATTCGGCATTAGCTAGGAAATCGATGAGGCGTTGGTGCTCCCTTCGCGGAAGTTTCTAACGACATAACCGCCTGCAATTGATATGCCCCCAGAGTAGGCCCATTGTAAAGAAAGGAAAATCCCGATCCGAAAATCTTGGGCGAGTTAGGAGTCTACAGGAACCATCAGTATTCTTCCCGCGAGCCCGCCCGGTGTCGGGTGCCTTCCCCCTTGCGGTAAACTCCTTTAGTAATTTGACTTTGTTGTTGTAACTCAGTTTTAGTTGTTTGTCGTTGTTGCCAGATTTATTAGTTTAATGAAACGCGCCACTTAAGGCACGCGGTTTGCATTGTGGTTACGACACATACGAATGGCGGCGTTAAACGGCGGTGCATTATTTCTGGTGCTATTACTTATTGATGTTTGTTATTTATATGTTATAAGTATTGGGTCGATTTTATCTTTTTTTGTCGCCGTCTTTTGACTTTACAATTTAAATCTAGCACTGGCACTAAAACTAATATTAGATGATAAAACCAAACGGCATGATAATATAAAGGTTGTTAGCCAATTCGTGAAATACAAAATAAATTAATTCAAACTGTATTTAGTTTCACAAAAAGTATTTAACAATTAAACATATTAAAATGGTTCATATTTTAAAAATATTATATTGAAGAGGTACGGTACTAGTAAAAACTCGTAAATAAATTACGGCTAGTATAAATATAATTTTAACATTAAAAATATATATTCAACAGATTTAAACGAAAAACTTATTAAATAATATAGAAAAACCAAGAATTCCATTTCAGGAATTTCTGTTCCAAATAAACATATTTCTGTAACTGGACTAATCAAAAACGATATGATCGGGTATCGTCGAGTTTTGGATTGGTTCCATTAAATCACAGCATTGTCGTGGGCAATCCTATTGAGCTTGAATACCGTACACCGCGTTGGCTTCATCAAATTGCATTGAACGGACGTTAGAGCACTCATCGAGCGTACCCAACGAACTGAGGGTAAAAATTTGAATAGAATATACGTACAGGGAGAAATGAAAGGCCGGTGACGCCCACTACGCTCTTCAGCCATACTTCCGACCACTCGGACGTTGGTCACAATGGATCGGCACGGACTCAATCTGATATTGAAATTGGAACTAAAATTATGCTGATATTTCCTTACGTCGCTAGTTTAACATTAAATCTTTTAAGCTAAATATGAACTGCGGTATTAAAATTTATTTAATAAAAACAAATTAAAATAGAAAACTAGTTATATCAATGAAATGAAAAAAATGTCTTTCTATTTGAAGAATAGTTAACTTAAGACTTCATTAATTGTCATAATAAGTCTGATTACATTTTATCCACGTATTAACAACATTGTTCCAGCTTTAATATCGTTAACGCAATTTCATTTCGAGAGGCGAGAATAAAAATAGGTTACCATGCAAACTTCCGCGCCTCTTACGTGACTGGACTTAAGCAGATTGTTGATGTTAACTTTAAGAACTTTCAAAATGATCCAAAAATCATATAGGGTTAGTCAAATTTCGTTCGGTCTGTTTCAAATCTGATGAGACGTAGTTCAATGCATTCACAGTCACGGAGGGTTTGTCCCTCGAATTATGACCCTCGATGTGATCGTTAATGATGGCATCCCTTATACGACGAAATAATGTAGGTTACTGTGCAAATAGATCTCTGGGGCGATCGGCCTTTGCGATCGACATATCTGCTATGTAAGACAGATGGACTTATTAATATTGTCCATTAATATTTTTGTTAATTCTGAGCAATTCATTATATTTTGTTCATATTTCAATTTGACACTAAATGTACATATTGAATATGAATATTATTAATTTTTAAATCAATGGGAAATGTAAGGAATAAATCTTTTATACTCGACAATTGAAAATGTGACATAAAATTGCAATGAAAAAATTATAAGAATAGTTGGTTAATGTAACTATTTTGTTATCTATTAAAAAAAAATGCGGAAGAAATTAAGTTATAAAATGAAAATGTATAATAGTGTAGGACATAGGATAATTTATTTACTCACGTCCTTATTTATTTACATGCATATATATAAACTACTTACTTGGAAAAAGATGGTTTATTTTGCCGACTAGTTGCTGGTTGCTAGTTGTTGGATGATGGTTAACGGAGTTAATTGACTAAGCTTTGCCAGCGTGTCGGAAGATTTTCCATATATATATATATATATATATATATATATATATATATATATATATATATATATATATATATATATATATTTATATATATATATATATATATATATATTTCGTAAAAGTGAATCATGTATCCATAAAAATACTTGCTTAGTTAAATAAATAAAGTTTCTATGTTAATCCCATTAGATAATACCATATTTTTCACTAAAATTTATAGCCAATTAAAAGTGGATTTAATTGTGCATGTTATATTAAAGTTATGTTTACAAAAGATTTTTGTGCACCATAAAATAGACGTACGTCTCATCTATAAGATAACCCTATGCAATAGATGCAAGCACAAATCATTTCTCCAACCAATGCATTTAAAAAAATCCTTAAGCTCGTACAATTGAGATCAAATTTGGACTATAATACATTGTATTAAAGTAGATTTTGGACTGTACTTTTATTGTCAAAATAAGATTGTCAAAATCAAACTTTATGTTTGACAGGATAGAGTAAAATATTTGAAATTTATATATAGGGGAGAGATAACATGGTGACCTACATCTCTGGAGAGAGACTAAGTAGCATTAGTGGTATCCACTGGGAATAATATTTATAGGGTGCATTATGCACATGACATTTTTATGTTTTCGGCATTGCGTTCGGAGTATTGTTGTAGAGATTCCTTTTCATTTGTCGATTATGGATTGCGGAAATTGTTGTATGAAGAATAATTTTATTTATTATAAAAAATATTAAGTTATGATTATTTTTAATTATAAATATATAGATCTATATACATATGTAGACGTGAGAATTTAAGATAAAAGACTTGGAGCTATAAACATTTTTCAATATTTTAAAAAGATTAAAATTTAAAATCAATAGCTACAAAAAAAATCTTAGAAAACTATAATATCTAAGTGTGTCTTATATTTAATATTGATTTCAAAACATATATTTATCATGTAAATGTAATAATCTTAAATATTTTATTGATCGGCTGTGTACTCAAATACAAGTCATCCAAATCCGAAAAAGTTACTGAAAGTTTAATATATGTATTTATAAAACTTCAACTACTAAAATTCTTGAAGTAAAAGCGCCTCAGTATGAAAACTTTATTACATTTTTTGTGACATTTGTATCTTAAGATAAAATTTACTTTATATGAGCTTTTCTCTACATACGAGCGATATTGAAAGAGATGTATATATATATATAATTGAACATGGGATAAAACTCTTGATTTTGATTGATTGAATATTTAATAAGTTATTAAGAAAACGTATAAAAAATTGAACGTAGCGAGATTTGAACCCGCACCTCATTGGAAACCATCCAATGTGGAAAGTGAAATAACACTTCAAAATGAAAAGAAAAAAAAAATCTCAAGTGGGTATGTAATCAACAACCTGTCGCTTTTCACGTCAGTCATAGTCAGGTTGTGCCTGTGTCACGACTGGCCTTAGGTATTTAGTTAGTAGAATTAAATAAATAGTATTGGTTTAAGGCCGTCGGCGTCAAGAACATGACGTGTTAATTTAAGCGCGACTATTGTAGGCTCGATTCCATTCTGGGAAAAAATCTATTTACTAACACGTAATGTCTCTTACTTGTGTAATAATGTCATTAATAATGTCTCTTAATGTCTCTTACGAGTGTCTTAAAATTTATTTATTTCTGGACCCTGCTTTACTTATATAAAGCGATGCTAATAATTAATTAATTAAGCTAAAAAACAAACAATATTAGTACAAAGTAATACAACAAAAACGCTCATCTATAGTCATCTAAATTCCTATTTGGATTTCACACTTGTTATTTGCACATGCAAATCAACTGTTTTTATTCCTAAATGAGAAGATCGTAAGACAAAGGCGAGGGTAAGAGTGATAAACACGGAGCGGTTGACACATTTACATAAACTATTAACAATATGCAGCTGAGCTCTACATACAGACACGCAGTCAGGTCGGAGTCACTTTTGTTTTCAAATATAGATGTAAATCTACTTGCTCCAATTGGAATTTATTACAATGTCAAAGAGATTTACTGTTAATTAATTTGAGTGGAACATATGCTTGGAAAATTATAAATAGAATATATATAATATGAATTTTAATTAATTTTCCTATTTGAGGCCAGTCGTGGCGCAGTGGCACAAAGTGTGAGTGTTAAACCGACTGGTTGTGTGTTCGATCCCCACTCGAGGAGATGAAATATTTACTTAAATTTATGAAATATAAATTCTTCGCTCTGGTGTCGATGCAAAAGCGCGGCGTTGAGTTCTGCCACTCAACACGCAATGTCTCTAAAATACGGCAGAAAGTGGGAAACAGACTCTTAACACTCTTATGAGATAACATTAGTGCACAATAGAGGAGATCTTGAGACAAAAGATCATATAAAATATGTAAACATAAAAATAATTTATTCACTGAATAATAATTTCCTAAACTAGCGCATAAAAAATATGATATTTATTTCCTCCAAAGATAGAAATGTAGTGCCGTAGCAACATCACGAAAATCAGGGCCAGTTCGAGAGCCATAAGTACAAAAAAATATTTTGCATTTTATTTGGTAATCGATTGTTGAGGGACCCGTAAAGTCATGCCTGGGACATCTGGGTGAATTATAAGCTAAAGAAGGAGCTGTGAAAATATCAATCAAGTAAGAATGTAAATATCAAGTAGCGCAAAAAAGAAAACAAAATTAAACAGTCCTAAACGTTATTTTATTAATAACAAACATATTTACAAAAAAATATTATACAATTTAAAAAACCTTTCAAAAACAAATCACACACAAAGCATTTTTAATTTAATACAGTGTCATACAAAGAGCAGAAATCCTTTTAGCTTCCCATAAACACGGGTAGCTGGGCGATGGGCGAAAATTGGTAAAAATCAATAAATATCGCGTCCCCTCTAATGCAATGATGGATCGTGCCTCACTTATCTGCTGGCGACATCGCGTGTTCGGATAGTGTACACATTTTTATTCCTTTTGGTGCCCAAACTGTAATACTTGTACAGTATGTAGTCGCGGTATTGTCGAGTGGTGTCGCTTACGTAGCGAAAACAGCGAATATATTATGGAGAATTTGTTATAATTTTTTACAGCTTCTCGCTGTATTCCACATATTTATGACGGAGTAGGCAGAAGGAAGTGTTAAGACACTCCGTTTTCCATTTTCCGCTCATTTACTCAAAGGCGCGCTTTGTCTTATTACCAGAGCGCACAAAATTTTAGTAGAAGTCATAACTGCTGACAGTCAGATATTTCGCTTCACCAAGACAACCTGAATTTCAATTTACATAATTATAAAAGAGTTTAGCAATGATAATCGGGCTTATTGTGACCTGAGCGAGTGCTAAGAAAGGTTAAAAGATCTCAGTTACCCTTTTGAAAACCCACTGCAAATCATTCTATAGGAAGGTCACGTACAAAGAGTAAGGGCCATCCGGAGAGCCTATATTGAGAAGTAAATCATGTTGGATTACACATAAAACATTTATCATCACAACATTTAGAAGTCTTCTCTCATTGCCTACTTAGCTACGAACAATGCGCAAATAATTAAAATATTATACATATTTTTTTTTACTATCGTCTTTTAAAGACAGTCGATTGGACATGTATTCCTTGGATGCATACCTAAAAATAAACATTTATTTAATTGTATTAATATTTTATTTCGTGTACAAGTAAAAATATATTCTATGCCTTTATAAACCCATCATTCATACGTTTGCTCGTTCCAAACAATCACTCATACATACATTGACTAGTATAAACAGACAAACAATCTTGTGCACAACAAGTCATAAATTGAGAGCCACCGGCGAGAGTAGACCTATTGGTATTGATAGTTTAACTATTGAGTGAAATATACTGTGATCATTTTTTACCTTCACATATCAAGGTACGCAGAGAGTACCTGGAAACCTAGTGTTAAGACAATCTATTCCCATTAAAACATTGCCTTGCGCCTTAAGTGGTAATACTCGACAACGCGATTTACCAAATTAAGGAAACGATATTATTAAATATTAATTTTCTCGAGTGTAAATCGAACCCACAACCTGTCGCGTTTACAGCGGGATGTTTGTGCCCCTGTGCCATTACTGGCCTCAATCACAAATTCAATCTCTGGTAAAATATATATTTACACTATAGTACACACCTTACATTAAGTCCAGTCCAGTAAGGAGGGCCAGTCGTGGCGCAGCGGCACGAAGTGTGACTGTAAAACCGACTGGTTGTGGGTTCGATCCCCACTCGAGGAGATGAAATATTTACTTAAAGTTATATTTTCATTTTCTTCGCTCTGGTGTCGAGGTTAAGCGCGGCGTTCAGTTCTGCCACTCAACACGCAATGCCTCCAGAATTCGGCAGAAAGTGGCAAGTAGCAAGAAGTGGAACGGAGTGTCTTAACACTAGGTTCCCTCTGCCTACCCTGCTGTGTGCGGGATACAGCTTGAAGCTTATTTTTTTTTCTTACATAAAGGATTCAAAACATATTGTAAAAACTTGAAAAAACAAAAACAAACTCGATAAACGATATGATACTTTCATATTCCAGGTATCGCCTTCACACATCGAACGCTTTCGTGTCTAGGTGTCATACGAAGGGTGACCCTGCTTAGGAACTTAGCGCAACAACTAAGCTTACGAACGACAGTGTCTCTTGATTTATGTAGATCTCTCACGCAGTTGCCGTGACTGCATTAAAATATATTTTTGGAATTTCATTGGGAAAATAATATTTGTTTTCAATTGTTTTACTATATATTGTAAGTTAATTATAATTACCTGGAATTGTAATGAATATGTTGATGATGTCCGATATATAAAATTGTTATAGTAATTTAACGCTTTAGATTTAAAATTGAATATTTATAAAAATCTTAAAATAGTATCTAAGCCAAACAAAAAGAAGACTGTTTTGTGTTGTTTATTAAATAAATTAATTTAAAAAGTAATATATGCACCGCGCTTTGCCTTGTTACCAAAGCTAAGAAATTAAAATATTAAGAAATAATAATTTATTCCTCAGGATAGGAATCGAACCCACAACCATCGTGGCACACGCCACCGCGCCACGTGAACAACAAAATATATAAGCTGTGTGCAAAGCTTATAAACATTATCCGGTAGTCTGTCTGTCTGGACATAGACAAAGCTCGGTGATGGAACTACCGTCTAGTCGGCAACGTGACAAATCTGATGAAAAACACGGATTGGAACGATAAATACACCCAGTTATCGCTGTTGATTTAGTAGTACATTTAGTAGATACATGTTATACTATTGGGTATATATGTACATATATTTATATACTATTGTAATGTAGTGGTAGACGAAAACCTTCTGCATAATTATCGTTGCGTGAGGAGTGGAACCGCTTTTTGTCTTATTATCAAAGAAAAATACAAATTATCTAAAAAAAAAAAATACATATTTTAAAAAAAAAAAAATTATCAGCTTCACGCTGTATCTCGCACACAGCAGGGAAGGCAGAGGGAACCTAGTGTAAAGACACTCCATTCCCCACTTTCTGCCAAATTCTGGAAGCATTGCATGTTGAGTGGCAGAACTCAACGCCGCGCTTTGCGAACTAATGTTGAGAAATTCATTTTTGTAAATTTTAATAAAACCTCTAACTGTCACAAACTTGTTTCTATATGCTTAAATTAAGTACATTTAATAATTCAAAAAAATATGCTTATTTTTGGAAGACTTTTATAACTTTAATACAGTTAAGTTCGTGAGTAATAGAGTCTGTAGTCGACAATGCGCCGGCAATCTGCGAAGAGCTAACCGTTTATTGTTATGTTGCGAAGTTTCGAAGTTGTTCTCAAGTTGCAAATTGTGGCAATTTTGTATACTCAACTAGACCATCCTTAATTTCTCCATATTGCTAATACCTACGAAAATTAAAATATAAAAATGTTATTATTATTATATGTTTTACACTAAGATGCTTGAACTCATCCTCCTCCTCTTGAATCGAAAAGACTGTCATTACTTAAAAACTTTCCCAACCAACATCAAACTTCCCCCTTTTAATGTCGAATATTCGGAAAACAATAACTGTTTACAGAAAAAAAATCTCAAGGGTTTTAAAATCCTGAAATGGCAGTAATAATACAGGCAAAGCACTAATGTCTATAGCAACTGGGAACCCATAGATAATCCCCCAGTCGACCCCTCAATATGAACCCGTTCGAAGTAACGACTCCACTATCGCTCATGGACACATGCGACTGACAGAACTGTTATTACATCATTAATAAAATTACAAAACTCTGGGCCCATGTGCCGTTCTAACTTACGGCCCGGTCGCGTCCAAAGGGTTGGTGCATCGCCTTAATTAAATTTGGGCAATCGTCATCGCTAGTTTAAATTGTTATGTCTCGCAATCATGGTGTGAGAATTGAGTGAATTAAGCTGAATCACGTTTGTCACATGTATATGGATGCCGCTTTAATTGTACAAAATAGTTATTGTAAATTTTTTGTATGACATATTTATCAAAATTTTAAAATTTTGTAAAGAGAAACGGATGTTTCATTCATTTACTAAGACAGTACCTCTTTTTTTCTTCTAAACGATGAGCACACATTAAACCTCAAGAATTCCAATTAAATCAAAGGGGAAATCTTAACAGTTTCAGCGTCGAATGCTATTAAAAAAGTAAAGAACATTATAAGAGATCCGATGAAAGGCCTACTAAGGGTACAATATTAAAAGGCTTAGAAGTGTTGGGCCCGAAAAGCCTCTGAACATGTCTGTACCTCGCCCACTTAAGCACAGTATTAAGGGCACTTTGGGCTTAAGGGCGGCCGTATATTATCCAGACCTTTTTCCTACATGAGAAGAAATTTTATATGCGTTTTATGCTTTGCTAATTAGACCGAGCCGCGTTAAATTTTAAGTAGGTAATTATGGACTCCCGGAACCAAAAGCACAACGTAACTCTACATTGACTGTGTAAAGATTAAAATTGGTGTTTGTATGTAAGAATATCTTTATATTTTTTAAATAAATTAGATGTAGGTAGAGTAATTATTCTATAGTTTTATTAAAATCCTTTTGTTTTTTTTTAATGTAAATAATATATATATAAAAACACGGATTGGAACGATAAATACACCCAGTTATCGCTGATGATTTAGTAGTACATTTAGTAGATACATGTTATACTATAAGGATTTTTGGTATATATATATATATATATATATATATATATATATATATATATATATATATATATATATATATATATTTGAAATACATATATATATATATATATATATATATATATATATATATATATATGTATTTCAAATTCAAGTAGTTTTAGTACAACTGGACTACGATAGCACATATCCACGTAAGTATATATAGAACGCGGTGAGTTCTACGTGCCAACTGGCTCCATTACCAAAATTGACCTCAAAATCACCACACCTCCGAAATGATATTTCTGTTAATAGAACAAAACACCCCTCCAATGACGGACGCAACTTAATAAAGCAATTAATTCTTAATTGAATTATATTCGTCACTGACTCGCCGAGTGCCGGCTTTCAAAATACCTGTTCATTTGATGATTAGAAATAATTCATTGCTTTATAAAAGTGATGAGATCGGGTCGAAATTTGGCATGCAGATTGCTATTATGATGAAGGCATCCGATAAGAAAGGATTTTTGGTAACTAGGCTTTTAAGGAGGGATACGCGTTGTTGAATTTTATATGAATTATTTTATGGATAATTGATTTGTTTAAAGTTTGATGTTTTGTTCGAAAATATTAGCAAAATGCGCGCCAGCGTGTTTAGCCAAGTTAAAAAACTGGAAATTCGCAATGTGTATTTTTCACGAATCATTTCAAGCTACTTTTAAGCCTTTTCAGCCTAACTTGTTTGCTTAACAGAATTTTATTTATTTACCTCAACGCCTCACTTTCACTCGCCTTTTTGTTTCACAAATAAACGTATCTTTGCATATAAATTTTACATTCTAGCCTCATATAATTTTCTAACGGAAGAAACATTTTCCTCGCCTAGCGCACCACCGAGAGCGTTGATCAGTTAACTTTTAAAGCTCATTAAAATTGATGGTTCATTCAGATCGTGTAAATTTCCATGCTGGCGGAAAATTAAAACGATACCCGAGGCGACCGCGCCCCAGCACTCCACATACTATTCTATGTTAAAAAAATATGCGAAACTGAAACAAAAGAGACGACCTCACGTTTATTCATACGTTTACCTCGCTCTAGAAACTTTATCGGTTCCATAGATTTTTTATTTTATTAAAAAAAAAAAACATGGCGCAAGTTTTATAAAAATTCGACACTCGACACGATTTCTCTATTACAGGCAAATCGTGTACATGCAAATATTCGATTGATCGAGCAACGTCAGTGGCCCGAACTGAAAACCTCGTGAGCCGAATTAAGGATAAAGGATTGGAATTTATGATCGATAAACAATTGTTTAACCTCCTTTTTTAAGCTATGTAAGCCACGTTTATTTAAGTACTGTTTGTATGCCACAAACAAAATAATTCTGGAAAAAATATTCTGCTGGAGTTTTACGAAATTTTATAGTGTTATTTGCACACTCGGGACTGTAAACATATTTGAATGTTATATAGATTTTCCAACAAAGCGAAATATTTTTTATACTTAAATAGTATATGTATGAACGTGCTTAAGAAATACAAAAAAAAGATACATAGGTATTGTAAAGCGCCATAACTACTAACAGAAGTTAGCAGCAGTCGGTCCTCTAATATGCGATATTCACTATTTCTTGTATTTTGCAGAAAAAAATTGTATAATTTTTAATTTACTCTTTGCTCAATATTTATTTTCACTTAAAGCTCCAGGCAATATGATTTATAAATGCTCATCGACTAAATAGTTCACAATACATATTCAAGACAATAACTTATGGAGCACCAGTCAAAAACAATGCAGAAATCTGGCATGTGCGAGGGCCTAATAAGGTTAACTATGTTATCTGACATTTACAGACAGACCGACGGACCGCAAGCGGATGCTAAATATCCAATAACGTACTTACGACGAGTGTCGATGTGAGATTTGTATATATCACAGAATGTAGAGTCAGATAGAACTTTACAATGGCTTTTATGCAATTTTTGGTACTGTAATCTATATTATGTATGTGCCTTTATAACCTTACTGGATTTTAACTTTTTGTTTTTACAATTTTTTATTATAAATAAAATATGTAATTTCAGACTATATATTTACAAAATAGGTTATATGTATTGCTTATTAATTTGTTTATTTTAAGAAAATAAAGATGAGATCATTAATTTCAATTATAGAAACCTTGAATATGAACTAATTAACGTTTTTGTATATATTTAATTAAGATTCTTGATGAAATTTCTATTTTATCTCTGTTCTATGTGACTGGTATTGAAATATATTGACAATGCACGGGCACATTACGTTCGTTTCAATTTAATTTCTCTTTATTTATTCAACGTCGTGTGGTTGTTGTTTATTTGATATTTTCATATTGCATGAGTTGTGAATGTTGTTGACTTTTGAAATTGAAACAATTGAAAGGTTTCGTTAATGACGTTTAAATAGTAAAGGACAATATATCGTGCATTTTTTCATGTTTTCCATGTGACAAAGTTGTTGTGAACGTTAATTGAATAATTGCAAACATTTGAACAGCTCAGTTATTTATTTTAGCACTCGATAACAATATATGTATATCTTAACATATTATAATCTACATGTAATACGATTAAATTTTTAATTTCAAAAATTGAAATAATCTACTTTTTAATTTTATTGCAATCCTAGCACAAAAAAATACTAAATATTTTTTGGCCACGGATAGTCGAGATAACTATAGACTATCGCGAAGTAATCGAAAAGTTGGGTTTCCACAAATTTCTTACTAAACATACGAGATTACTCCGACTGACTAAATTTATTGAAAATGTGTAAAAAATTCAAAATTAATGATACTTTGATGAGCCTCTAAGATATCTGACTATATCAAGGAAAACACCGTCACACCTCAAAGGTGTCATTCTAGAGAATTTGAAAAAAAAAACAATCACATTTTTCATGTAATTATGCCATACTAAAAAACTAAAACTTCCTTCAATTAAATTTTTATACAATACATTTTTTTTATATGTTTTCTTTATAAGTATTTTTCTTTCTTAAGTTTGGAATAACATTTTAAAATGTAAAAAAAATAAATAAAACTTCCATCAAGTTAGTAATTTTTATTTTATTAAAAAATAGGTATTCAAACACCGATATAAAATTAAAATAGGTTTTGATTATTGTGACCAAAACATAAGCGCATCTGCACAAAAATAGGCCTTTACATTGTGTTGTACAGATACTAATTACAATAGAAGTATCCGAAGTTGTCATTAACAAAACTTAAGTATTTATTGCTTTGCTATTTTAACTGTTACGTCTATATTAGCTATAAATTTTACAGATTTGCATCGAAAAAATATTTCTATGTGTTTCATAATACTTTAGCAATAATACAAGATATAAATTATAAGCCAAATATCCCTCGTACAGGAAAAAATATATTGTACATACTATTGAATTTTATACATATTTATAGAGCTAAATGAAAAATGTTAACTTTTAAGATTAAATTATTATGAAATTAATGAAGAATAAATAAAAACAACGAATGTAAATGTTTGCTGTAAATATTGGAAGCTTGTCTGATCCTTACGATAAATCTTTCAATTGAACAGTGTGCCAAAATAGGAACTAGAAGATATTTTACATATGTTTTTCATTTTCAATACAACTAACAGTTCAAATTACGTTACACTAATAAAATAAATATAATGAAAATTATACATTTTAATGATTTAGATTATAATCGCGTAATCAAATCGTAAAATAAGAGAATAAATATATAAGTTTACGAGTTCAATATTTTTTAGGCATTAAGATTTGATTGTACATATTATTTACAAGATCATGGCCACATTTAACGTATCATGTATTACATATTCTGTGCAGAATTATAATTTTGTGTATCTGTATTGAACATATAGTTAAGTGAAAAATATTTTATTTTTAAAAAATTGTTACGTATTTTTAGTAATTGGTTCCAATTTATACTATTAAATGAAAATATTTAATAGTATACAGTTAATTGAAACCAATTAAATGAAAATATTTAATAGTATAGAGTTAATTGGAACCAATTAAATGAAAATTAAATGAAAATATTTAATAGTATAGAGTTAATTGGAACCAATTAATTTGCAAAAAAAATTGCTAATAGTCTACAATGAATACGCTATATGTGGCCACAGGACGAACAACTTAACCATAATATAATATAGAAGCGTCACATTATAACAATACGTAATTACGTACCTACAGATGATATGCAATGATACAAGTAGTGCTATTTTTTATAACAAGTGACTATACATATCACATAACTTACGTAGATTAAATTTTTACTTTTTCGTAAAAGATTTGAATTTTATCTCACAACTCCAATGTTAATTTGTTATAATTTAGGAAACAAGTTATGGCACACGAAATTAGAGTATCTATTATATGAAAACATAATTTATTAATACATTAGTGCCATTTTTTTAGGCATTTTTAGCTTACATTATGCTATTTTTATACATGCCAGTTATTTTTGCATATTTGGATTTATCTGTTGTTATTATATTTAAAGAAAAATTATAGCTACTTTTGTTTTATATGTAGAGATGACTAATCATTTTGACATTACTAGAAATTTTATCTAAATCGTTATTTACACTACTGTGAATTTTCATGTTATTTAAATTATTGCCAAGCGTTTACATAAGTTTAGACTTAAGCTAATGATAAGTAGGTCACAAATTCGTTTACTGATATTCGACGGACTACATCATATCGTTTTATTTACTAAATAAAACGATAAAATCTAAACTTTTCTTATTTTTTCACATTTATTATAATTAAAATAAGATTTCTAAATAATCTAAGTATAGTTCTGTACATAATTTACAAATTTAACATTACAAAAGACTAGCTACGATATTTATAACATAATAAATATTTATGATACGCAATAAAGCTTCAATACACAAAGTTACTTATTTATATAAAAGTTAAGCAATTAAGCCCAAAAATAATATTCATTCACTGGTTTTATAACAAAATTAGTAAGAAATACGATTTTATTTGAGTACTGGACATGAAAAAATTCTCCATTTTTTACACTTCACAATAGTTCAAGAACAGTTACTTACACCTGCAAAAATTTCACCACACAGTGCACTTTAGTTGTCTATACGTCTGTTTGGCACAGGTCGCCGAAAACCGGCAAGGCGTGATACTACCGCGTCACCGAGTCTACCCGCGGATGTGGAGCAGGAGGAGGATGAATAGGCGCATGGGAGTTTTGCGTCCCGTTTAGGACACTTTGTCCATGTTTGAAAGACGTCAGCCGCGCCAACGTTCTAGTGGGGTCGTTGTCAAAATTAGGCCGCTCGTATTGATGCTTAGGTCTTTGTCGTTGCGGTTGCATAGCTTGCAGTTCATCGTAACCGCCGTCATCAGCGTAATTGTCGTCATCTGAATCATCTTCACCGAATGCTCTATACGTAGTCTCTGATTCGGAATTTTTTCTATAACTTCTACCTATCAATGATTGTGTCACATCTGGTTTAACGTTTTTATCACTTTTTCTCTCTTCTAAGCTCTGATTATACCTGAGTTGAGCTTTTTGTGTTTTATCTAACGAAGGCAAGTCATAAAACTTAAGAACGTTTGGGTGCCCTTGAAAATATTTTTCGCTGTATACGTTACGATTATAATATCCGCCATTACTCGCAGGATAAAGTTCCTCTTCTGGTGCGTAACGATTGTCATAATTGTCGACGTTTTTACTCCCAGGAGGAAACCATCCCTAATAGAAATGAAATAATAATAATATAAAAAGAGTTTTTTTTTTCGGCTTCATACTGTATCCTGCATGCAGCAAGGTAAGCAGAGGGATCTTAACGTCAAAACACTGCCTCCTTTTCGCCGAATTTACATTTACATTTCATGTTGAATGGTGGAGTTTAACGCTTTGCCTTGCCTTGACGTCAGAGCGAAGAAACCACATTTAAATCAGACCTAAAACCGTGCGCGTTAACAGTCACATGCTTATGCCCATACGCCACAAATGGCCTCAATTAATAGATTTTTTACTATATATTTTTATTTTTATCAATAAAAAATAAATAAAAACTTACCAAAGAACTAACACACTGCCTTGTGTTGGCTACGAGTGTAACCGATGCATACGCTGCGGGCGATGTTGCGGTTTTGCTTGTATTCCATTCATTGCCATTTACCCTGGAAGCCGTTACTTCGGCATATTCAGGCAACTGTTGGGCAACTTTGTCATACTCAGAATTTGTTTTCTCTTTGCTTTGATTTGTTTGACTACTGGACATGCATAATCCTGGCTGATTTTCCATCCACAAAAGTGATTCAGTTTTGGTTACAGTGTTTTTGTTATAACAGCTACTGAGTGGATGTGATAGGGAAACAGCCGCCTTTATATTCATTTGAGTCACCAAGCTAGTGCCATTGGAATCTAAAACAAAGAATTGATTTCGTCTATGAAACGTTTACTATTATATATTATTTATTTAAACGATATCTGGAAAATTAAGGATTATAAATTCTACCCGCAAATAAAGTGAATAAAATTGGCTTAAAGGTAACTGGGTGAGTCAACAAACGAATTGCCTCGAGGAAACAAAATAAAAACATTTACATTTACTGAGTTTTTATTTTTCGGATTTGTATCATTCCTTTGTGCCACGAACGTGAATGTAAAATGAAAGAGATCCAGTGCTAGGAAGAGAGGGCTCGTGCTACCTTTCAACTTGAAAGTAATCTAGTACCCTCCCGCCCCTCGCATGGTAAAGCCTCCATCAAACAAACGCTCGGCACCCTTGCCACCCTACGACACCCGTGGAATGTTTTTAATTTTGAAATTCTGATGCTGATTCTAGGGAAAATGTAAGTATTTGAAAGTAAGTGATGTATAAAGACGTATTGTTTACATAAACTTTCAGCTTCACATATGCGAAAAAAAATAAAAATGTGTTTTTTCTCTTACCGTATATATTTGGCAGGGCTGACTTTTTTGCAAAAATATTATGTCTTCGAACATAAATGATTCCTCCTATCATAACGATTTTAAATAAAACAATAGCTCCAATCAAAAAATAGAACCAAGTTTCCATTACAAAGTCTCCAGCAACAATCGAAACTTCGCCATTTACGGGATATCTAAAACGATACATTTATTATTTTTAATTTCACTTAAGTTCTCCATTTAGGAGAGAAAACACGTGACATTCACGCTCCGCCCAACATTCGAGACATTGTTTGTTTTGTAACACAACGCCGCGCTTTGTCTTGTTAGCAGAGCCAAGAAAATAAAATAATTCATACACCAATTGGGAATCGAACCCACAATATTCGCGCTTATAGACGTTGTAGCACGACGCGGCCACGGCGCGGCAGGCTTGATAATATAAAGGCATATCTAATTATCTCTTAATAGCCGATATAAATCAAAAATAAACTTTCATATGTTGTTTAATTACCTTGATAATGGGTCTAATCCAACAGACCGAGAATCGATGTTTAAATACACTTTTTGACAAAATGGCCCCAAGCCAACAATAGTTTCAGCCGCTATTTGGACCGAATAGCTTACACCCGATGTTAGATTAGTCATTATCAAACTCGTAGCCTGATGTACAGTCGTATTTATGGCAACCATTGACTTATTGGCTGGTATATCAAGCCAGTTCAGAACAACATTATATCCTATAATAGCTCCATTTTGTAAATGCGGTTCGGGAGGATACCATTTTAAATGAACTGTCGTTGTGTTATAAATAAACATTTCAATATTAGTCGGAGGGCCATCGGGAACTAAAACAATGAAAAATATTAATTAATACAGTTACCAACTGCTAAAAAATCAATATATATTATTTTTGTTTTAAAATCTTACCATCATCCAGCGTTTGGGTTATTTTGGAATTAGAGGGTTTTCCTTCGAACTTTTTATAGAATGGCACAAGGAAGAATTCATATCTCGTATATTTTCTTAGTGAAGTGATTTCATATCCAGACACGTCATTCGAATGCAATATTGTTTTCATTTCATAGTCAGTAGTTTTATTGTCAAGTGCTCTAAAGTATATAAATAGTCCTTCTAAATGGAAGAAGTTTAATATTTCCCACATGAGTTTAATAGTTTTAGAGTCTATGGGTGTTGCTTCTATTAATTCGACGATATTGTCTGTCATAATGTTCTTTTTAAATTCAGTGTTATTAGAATATATTCCTCCTTCCCATAAAATATTGTTATCTTCACCAACTGTTACCGCTTCCGATATTTGACTTGGTGCGGATAGTCCATGAGAGTTTTCGGCTCTCACAATAAACATGTATGTTATACCAGGGATTAATGATTTCACTATATAATGCGTTTGATGGACTCTCTTAGATACTACAATCCATCCGCGAGAATTTCTAGGAGTATTATTACCCAATAAAGTTTCTCTCGAAAACATTTCTATTTGGTATCCGAGAATTGAAGAAGAACCTATTTTGTTATTTTGATTCCAAGTTATAGTTACACTTGTGTCTGTGATATTGTAAACTTGTGGCTTTGTTGGTGGTCCTGGTAGAGCAGAAGTATCTGCTGCTCTAAAGAAATGAATATTTGGATTTATAGGACTGTCAACGAGAAGCACTCCACTCCACACATATTTTCCATGTTGAGATGAAGCGACGCATGTGTACGTGCCGCTGTCAATTTTGTCTAAATCTCTTAAAATGAGTGTACCATCACTAGAGATGTTCCTTCGATGATTTTGTATTAGAGCTTCTCCTTCAAAATACCAAGCAATAATAGGTTCGGGTTCACCGATTGCCGCACAAGGAAAAACTGCCATTGATTTAATAGGTAACGTTTGGTTAGAGGGGCCGCTTGTTATGATTGGCGGTGGGCGGTCATCGTCTGACGTCACGGTTAGTTTTCCTCTAACAAACGAACTGCCAGCAAAGTTTACCGCCGCACAAACTATTGTACTTCCACTAATATTTTTATTTGTATTATTGATCGTCAATATTGTTATACCATCTGATACCGACGAAGCGTGATATTTTTGTATCGATGTACCCGGCAGTATAATAGTTCTATTACCTTCGATACTCCAATACATAGTCGGTTCAGGTTTACCTGTAGATTTACATGTAAATGTGGCTGTTGAACCACTCTCAACAATTACGGAGTTTGGCTTCATTGTGACTGAGGGAGGGTCTGAAAAAATAATAATGAGTTGTATCTCTCTATATAAGGCTAATATTTTAATATCTACAATTACTATGTTAAAAAATATATAACAACAATTTACATGTATATATGCAATTGTACATATAAAATTATAAGTTTTAATATAAGAAATAAAAATATACAACTAAACCAAGAAAAAATTAAACTTTTTTCAAATAAAGACTTATTTACCGTGAACGGTCAAGTATCCGCTTGCACTAACTGCTCCAACGGCATTGTCAGCTTCACACGTATACTCTCCCTCGTCTGCTAAAACAACATTGTCGAGCCTGAGGCTCCTATCGTCAAGGACTTTAACACGCCCGAGTGGCATGTTACCACCACCGGCTGTTCTCCTCCAGAGTACGTCAGGTAGAGGATCACCTCCCACTCTACATTGGAAAGTTACACTTCCTCCAGTTTGTGCAACAACATCCTCTGGGCCAGCAATTAAGTAAGGCTTAACTGTACAATACAAATTCATTTTAATTATTATACTTTATAAATTTATTATAAAATGTTATTTAGACGAAATATGTAATAAATAAAATAAATAAATCAATCAGCTTCACGCTGTATCCCGCACACAGCAGGGTAGGCAGAGGGAACCTAGTGTTAAGACACTCCATTCCCCACTTTCTGCCGAATTCTGGAGGCATTGCGTGTTGAGTGGCAGAACTCAACGCCGCGCTTAGCCTCGACACCAGAGCGAAGAAATGAAAATATAAATTTAAGTAAATATTTCATCTCCTCGAGTGGGGATCGAACCCACAACCAGTCGGTTTTACAGTCACTAATACAAATACGTCAGTTACAAATACTTTTAATAACTTACTATGAATTCTTAAAGTAGCAATTGCAGATTCTCTAGTACCAGCTGCATTCCTTGCGATACATTGGTATCTGCCAGCATCAGTTTGTCTCGCGTCTTGTATTACAAGACTGCCACCGTCTACTAGATGCATTCTAAATAAATAAAAAACGGTGCTTTAATTTTTAATATACAATGAAATTATTAATTTCATATTCATTACTTTGAATAAAGCAAAAGTAACAAAGTCATTCAAATATTGGGCGGAATAATTCAATAGGAAATTAACATTTAATAAAGGGTCCGGTGAGTCAGAACTATTCAGATTTTTTCTTGATTGCTTGTCGAGCTCTTCAAATATCCCCCTCTTTATGACTTTGATGTACTCTCCCTACTGTTAATTATTTTCATGCTTCGCGATACACACACTATGCCCTCAAGATGTAACCTGACGCCATATCTCATAAAAATTCATACACAACAAATGAAAATGAATTGGCAATAAAATTACTGACAAAATTCGATTTGAAGTCAGCGAAGATTGTTATTAAATAAATAAGAAAACATGTCCCAGCTACGAGCATATTGAATTAGGTGTACATTGCGTAAAAATATTGTTGCAATTTACATGTACAGTTTAAATGGCATGTTTTATATTTAAAAAACGTAATTATGTCTCCTTAGAAATGACTCTGGAAATAGGTATTATAACGTTTTTTAAATATTTATTTTTTTATTTTATTTATTTTTTTTACTATGTTTTTTTTTAATAGTTACTAACTTTTTGTTTTTTGTTTCTTTTATTGTATAAGTTTTTTTTTTTGGGTGTTTAACTTCAAAGAATGATTTGTATTGTTTGTTCTCTATTTTTAAATTAATTTATGCATGTCAAGTTAGCCTATAAGTGCGGTATACAATTTATGTTATAGTCCTTTAAGATTGTTTTGTTTTTAGCATAAGAATTATTACTGTATACAAATTTGGCTTCCTATTAAATAAAATAAAATAAAATAAAATAAAAATAAAATAAAATTTATTTATGTATACTTAATATCTTGTCACTGTATAATAAATAAAAATACAGTATATCTATACTATAATGTAGTAGAAGAGTTGGTTTGTTTACTTGTTTAAATGCTAAGATCTCGAGATCTACTACAATAACGCTACGGTGTGAGTCTTAGTCAGCCTTAAATAACCAAATAACAATCGAAATGCTTTAAGCGCTTCGATTGTTGTGCCACAAAAATAGTTAAATATATGCAAGTACATTGTATCACAAAAATATTCATCAATATGTTTATACTTTATAAATAAGTTAGGTACAATAAGGCATTTTGTGACAAAAAAAATAATGAAAATAGCAAGGTGCTATTTTACCGATTTTTAATTGAGATGCATATTGAAACTTACGACCGAAAGTTATTCTATCCTCAAGAAAATTTTATGAAGATAAGATGTATGCTTTTCGAGAAAATGTAAAATTAAAATAATTTAACACACTGGCACGTAGTGTTTGCTCTTTCTCGGAATTATAAAAACAAAATTTTCATTATCGAATGTATCTGTTGGCAAATGCAGCATAATAGTAAAATATAATAGGCCGTATACGGATGAAGCCCCTAGTAAAATATATTTCGCACAAGAAATTTGATGATATGCTTCTTGATTCAGTAGAGATTCACAAGACTATCGCGTTTCCACTATCCCATTTAACTCCAAGTGCTCTTACCAACTACCCTCGATTTTACGTTAAGTACGCTCTGTCGAACTGGCGAGTAACTTTCATTTGATATAACAGAGCTCCACATTTTAATATATCTGCCAACTTTACTAGATTTCCGCAATCCGAAGTTAGTTCCTAACAGTCGTTTAGTGTTCACATAAATTATTCATCCTACAAAAGCATTCTGGTGTAAGTAGCCATATTCTATTATTTTAAGTTAAATCTTACATGGATTCATGCATGTAACAAATTACCTGGAATCTCCATCGAACTGCAAAACTTGACCGTTCTTCTTCCAATAAACTGTTGGTTCTGGAGAACCTCGTGGAGGGGAGCACTCTAATATCACAGTTTCCCCTTGCGCTGTCTGAGTGGTAACTGGTCCTAAGCGAAATTCTTCTCGCAGAACTACAAAAATCAAAAAGAAATTGTTATTTTAATAAAAATGTATCCAGTTATAGACAGTTATTTAATATTTCGTATTTTTTTCCAAAAAAAAAAAACTTACCAGCTACGTGTAGTGTTGCATTTCGACTTCTTGCAGTTCCGTAAGGATTGGTGGCCTCACACCAATATACTCCAGCATCTGAATGTGCTCTTCCATGCGTTGCTCTAAGGAAGAAAAGTCCTCCTGCAGGTAGAAGACTTCTGTGCGTGTCTGATACTACGAGAACACCAGCTTTGTACCATCTTATAGTTGGCGATGGAGATCCCCCTGCCCTGCAGTTTAATGTTGCGGGTTGATGTCGGGCTACCGTCACGTCTAGTGGTTGTTCTATAATATACGGCGCTTCACCGCTGCTCATGTAGTCATCACTTAGGCCCCCATTTACTGAACCTGTTGAACAAAAATATTTTATTATAAAAATAATATTATATCTTTTTTCAATTGTGGTTACATTTTTATGAATATTTTGGTAATTAAGAGAGAAATTACTTAACCCTATCTCTATATCATTTTCAAATTCACATAAATACATATATTTTAAACACAATATAACTATTCTTCTCAAATTACTACTAGTATCTATAAATATTTTACGATTCTATTTTGTTCAAGTCTTTCTATATAATAAAGTGTTTATAAAAAAATCTAAGAGATGTAAACAAAATAAAATTATAACACAAGAGCTTGGCGGGTTGTTACTGTATTATAATTAAAAATTATTTTGTTTTACAACACACACGTTGTACTCTCACTTAAATTAACCATAAGTGGTTGGCATTATTTTAAATTTACACAACAATGACTCCTTCTAGGCTTCACCATGTTATATGAATGGGTTGAGTGTGTCATTCTCAGCTACTTTAAAGCAACGCACAATAATAATGAGCTATAAACACTGGCTGCGTCCCCCAGGATGCTGTACTGGAACCCTCACTATTTTGCTATGTTTACAACGAGCGACGCAGATGTTAGTTTTTGACACTTGAATTGATGTATGTCTATTGTTGAGCCTTAAGTTATTGTTACAACATGAAAAAAAATCGATTTCTGAAAAAAAAAAACGATCCGGCTAAAGTAACCGCCCGTTATTATGTACGACTCAATTTTGGAAATGTATCAGAACAGGGATTATGTTCATTGTATAGAGTAATGGTGTTTATTTATTCACGTGGCCCATATCGTGTGATGCAACGATACGGCTAATCTATAATTGAATCTTGGTCACTTTTTGTTATTTTTACATTTTTGTCTCATATCGACGTTTGAGATAACCTCACAATATTTTTTTTTTCATTATATGATACTTTTTCTATCTTTTCCCTTGTACACGCATAATACATTTCTCTAAAATCATACATACAATGTTAAACCAATACAGATCAAATGCGGTAAATATCAGCACTATAACAAGTCAAAAAGAAACCGAAAACTATATAAATAAAATTTAGCGGAATGTACGCCCATAAAATATTGTTTATGTTGATCTCGATACGTTATTTTATCGCACATAAAACTCACTTTATTGCTTAGTTGTGCGTTTGAACTATCGATTATATAGGATAAATGAAAATCCTTCCTCGATAAAGTATACAAAATGACGATAATAACGTTACATCCGAAATAAATGAAAGTTAAAATATCTATATAACTACCGTCAAAAATTTCTATTAAAACGGTTTGTGTACCTACAGGAACGATTTAATTAAAATATTTTTTTTTATAAAAAAATATTGCTTAATTTAAAATATAACAAATAATTTTTGAATATTAAAACAAAAAAATTAGGTTCCCAATCGTTGTTTTCGTAGCGACGACATCGACTTTACGGCTCAGGGAGTGATATTTTATTCGCACGCGTGTAGTTATGTAGCTATTGTTCAGAAACTTTTGTTAGAAAAAAGTTTGCGAGGGAGCGACTTGTCCCCCAGCTAATTTATAGCACTTGCACATGTTGACACGCGCCGAGTAAAAAAATAAAATAAAAAAATCGGTTATAGTAAAACATGGATTTTACATTTAAGTCACGCCACGCTCCTACGAAACTACAATTTAAATCTGAAATTAACGACCAATGTTTAGTGTCCGCAGTAAATTGACACAACTATATACCTTGAAAACTCCTAAAAGGAACATGTACAATTTATTACACCGCATTTAGGCTAATAGCTCCTCAACGAACTACTCTTTTATTTTCTTATATCAAAGAAAACTCAATCTGGTTCCTTTTGCAACCAATAACAAATTTGTCGACGTGCGTTCACATCAAACGTGTGGTCGGCCGTTTGATACTATCGGACTACTTGCCGTGTAACATCTTTATTCGTTATCTATATTTGGATGATGAAAATAAATAGGACTCGCTAGTTACGTATGTTTTTATATAACCTTTTTTTATATTGTTGAACTATTAATCTTGATATTAGAAATATGGACGCCAATTAGTATTCCGTTTATTTATTTTTTTCTTTTTTATTTAAATCCGCTTATCACACTTTCTTGTTCCAGAGCGAGGAAAAAAAATAATTGAATCCCTCAAATGAGATGGTAATCATAACTATCGTTTTTACAGTCAGACACTGTCCATTGCGCCACGGTAGACTCTTATGAGTCTTTAAATATATAAGAGACCAATACAAATTTAATTATCTAGAGACAGTAAGTCAGACAGTTTTGAGTTATTTAATATATTAATTTCCTCGCTCATGTAACAAGACAAAGCGCGGCGTTTAGTTCCGCCATTCCACACATAATACCTAGAATCGAAAAAAAAACTAGTAGAGTAACTGTCATTTAGCATTCTACCATTATGCACGTTTGACAGATGCAATCTTTCTAGCCTTATATAATTACCTCAGATTATCTCCTCAGAAATCTAGCGTCAAATATTCAAACCTACGACCCTTTGTAATTCGATATTCGTTTGAACTGAATATCTAATTCTAATGACAGTGATTGGCTCCCTTAGGAGGTAATCATGATTTTTCGAATTTTGAACACGTGTGCAATCTTTAGAACCCTCTTTGCAATATAACTCCAGGCTGTTATTACGCTATTTTGTATTATTATCGTCGATAATTGGTCAGTTAACACCGTTTTTATATTGAAATATCGTTCGATAAAATTTTATTTTATGATTAAAATTATACGGAAACTCTCAATTAAGTTTCATATTAACAGTATTTGTAGCGTTATTATTATTTTAATATTTAACTTTTATTAAACATGAAAATATAATTGCTTAAAAAAGAGGTTATAGGTATAAACGGTGTAAAAATTTGTTATATCTATAACTTATATTATGTCTCCAGTTTAAAAAATATACAAACGGTAGTGAGAAATAACTTCAAACTATTCCCCACAAATAGGCAGACGGAACCTGGGAACCCAGTGTTAAGAAACCCAAAATAAGTAAAAAATAGAAATAAATAAATTATTTATTTTTATTAAACAATGTAATTAAAAATCACAATTTTAAATTATTTCATAAAATATCAACTAATAGTAAGATATAACTTAACAAATTTAAAAGTATTACCATTTTAAGTTTCAAGAAATGTCACGGTTAATGAAATAGCACTTAACGTTTACGACACAAAAACGCCCAAGTCGTCTCACACGTGTTGAAAATTAGCCGTTTTGCCTCAACGGATGGACGGATTAGACTAATATGAATTTTGTGATTTACAATGTTTTTGTTGTATCGCGCGCTTCTTGTATAAAAACAAATTGTTTACACAGTTTCAACTTTCACGTGGACTTCTGTACCTGCGTGGAACAGAAGTAGCCATATGATAAACTATATGGTTCAACTAATTTTGCTTTCCCTTCAATATTTTTAAAAGATTTTAAGTTTTAAGCTATTGTATGTAAGATACATATTTGAATGTTTACGAAACTTTATTTTACTAAAACATCCGGAGTATTTGATCCCGTCGGCGACAGTTGTGACATTTCTTTTGTTCCTAGTTTGTTTATACAGCATTCTAACGCGTGGCAATTTGTGAAAATAATGATGTAAATGGAGATTAATAATTTCAATATTTTTAAACATATTTTTTCTTAATATGAATTGCAAAATAATGTTCAGCATATGTTAAGGCTAAATATACAGGTAGTTAATTTTTTGTTGGAACATCTAATACTACAAAAGGTAAAATAAAAGACAGTATAAAAGAGACATCCTGCTTCTGTAGTGTCTCCATTAAAATCGGTAGATAAATGAGCATACTTTGCAACTTGAAAATTATCTGATCGGCGAAGTGCTTAAAAGGATGCAAAAAAAAACATACATAATTCGGCCGTTGCTTATGATTTGAGGGCCTTAGAAACAGACGGCTAATTTACTGCCAACGAGACGTACCCTTTTAATATCAACTTCCGCCTCTTAATTTCAAACGATCGCATATGAAATGTTCTATCGATACTGAACAGTTTATTATAATAGGGGTTAAAATATGTCAATATTAATAAAAGTTACTTTTGTCCGAGCTTAGATCTGAGATACGATTCATTTTTCATACATCTCATTGTATACAATGACTTCACTGCAAGTCCATTGTGAGGGTACCCTAGCGATTGATTCTGTTTTTTTTTTTTTTTTTTTGTTTAATTTTTTCCACATATTTCACGCGGCATCCATCACGCATTAGATACAAAAGATAGGCGTCGTTTAACATTAGCTTAACTTCTTTACGCTTTAATAAACGCCTGGGGCGAACGCTTTTTTACTCACCGATTCGTGAACCGTGGTATGAAATGGTTCCTTCATGGTGACACCACTAACTGGGTGAATGGATAATTTGTGAGTTCGTATTTATAGCCTTTATAAAATGCGTGCAATAGACAGATGCTTCTCTAAATCACTGCATGTGTGTTTTAGACAGATAATGACTGTAACTTTTCTGGTATACTCTGAATAAAATTGTGCCCCAGAGAGCGATTTTTTAACGTTTTCTTGTAAGACAAGACATTAAATACATAGGGGACTATAAATAAACTCATCTGTTTATCACATAATACGCGTGAAACTATATACAAGAGAAACCATACTTTTTAGTTTAATAGCACAAAGTGTGACGTTAAAGTGCCAGGTTATGGGTTCGATTTCCACTCGAGGAAATGAGATATTTAATATTTCCATTTTTTTTTCGGTCTGATATCGAGGTAAAGCGCGGCGTTGTGTTCCGCTACTCAATACGCAATGCCTCCATAATTCGGAATTCGTTTTTTCGGTGAAAAAACGGGGGACGGTGTTTCTTAAAGGTAGGTTCCCCATACCTACCCTGCTATGTGCTTGATACAGGATGACGCTAAACATAAATATTTCCCTTGCCTCTACTATATCGTTAATATTTGTCAAAAAATTACTTAAAAAATAAAATAAATCAAAATAAACCAGCTTCACGCTGTATCCCGCACACTGAAGGGTAGGCAAAGGGAACCTAGTGTTAAGACACTCCGTTCTCCACTTTCTGCCGAATTCTGCAGGCATTGCGTGTTGAGTGGCAGAATTCAACGCCGCACTTAGCCTAGACACCAGAGCGAAGAAATGGAAACATAAATGTAAGTAAATATTTCATCTCCCCGAGTGGGATCGAACCCACAACCAGTCGGATTTACAGTCACACTTTGACCCTTTTTTGCTCCTGTGCCACGACTTGCTGCAGTTTATTATTATTGTTGTTGTAATCTAAATATAATACTTTCAGAGTAAAATATCTTAAAATAGCTATACATTTTTCTTAACTAAGTGGTTCCACAAATCTAAGATGGTACGATATGGCACTAAATATCGAAGTGTAGGGGAATGCGACCCCATGGGAGGGCTGCTATTAGCGCTGGTTGAACTTTGACTTCACGGTGAATTCTTTATTTCTTCACCCAGCACATGGAATGTGTTTTTGATTGAGACGAACGAATATATAGATACATTTTACGACCGTTGTTATTTTTATCTTTCTATGGAAAACATTTTTAATTAAATAACCGATATTATAAAAACAGAAATTTTGTATTTCATGTGAAAAATTTTAAATGTGACAATTTATTTCTATTTATTTATTTTCTTTTACCCACGGTAAAATGTTTGAGGTAATATGATTTTATCTATTTACAGATTTTATTTCTTACTAATCGAAATATTTTCTCGAATTAAATAAGAGGCAGAATATAACGCACGCCGTATACGCGGCAGGTTATGGGTTCGTTTCCACTCAAGAAAATTAAACGTTTAATATCTTAAACTAAAACTAAACTTAGGCTAAGCGCGGCTTTGACCACACAATCCCTCTAGAATTCGATAGAAAGTAAACGGAAGTGTTCTAATGGAACGGATTGTCTTAACACTGCGTTCCCAGTTCTCCTCTGCCTACCATGCTAAGTGCGAGATATAGCATGAATAAAAAAAATGTGAATGAATCTATTTTATATAGTTCCTTCAGAGTCGTTTCAGGCAATATGGTACAATGAAATTGTAAAGTATATTTAGCGAACTCTTCTATAAAAATTCAGTATTTCAGGATAACAGGATAAGACACTGACCGAGACAGAAGAGTCCCAGGAGAGAGGTCACCACGGCCAGCGTATCCATGCTGGCAGGTTACTGCCACATATCCAATTCTTGATATCCCACGAGGAAATTGATCATGATTAGTTTTTAACAACTATCTGGAACAAAAGAATATGTTTAGTGAAAAGTATATTTCAAATTTATCATACTTCGTAGACATTGGGCTTGCAAATTTTATAATTTAATATTTTATTTAGGTCGCCGTGAGTTTGATTCTCACTCAGGGCAATTAATTAATTGTGTTCATTTCCTAGCTCTATTAATAACACAAAACGAAGTATTAAGTTCCTCCACTTAAGACGCAACGTGTCGAAAATCGGGCGAAAAATGGGGGACAAACAGTCTTTATATTAGGTTCTCTCTGCCTGCCTTGCTATATGTGGGATACAGCGAAAAGTATAAAAAATATAATTATATATATCGTTTAAGTATAAAATTCCAAGAGTTTACTATGAATTATTTTATAAGGATATTTTCTTGAGAAAAATAACTTGGAAAGTTAAATAGATTTTGATAAACAGTGGACACTTTCAGAATCCAGCTATAATGTAAACAGCTCCGTTATGTTTAACGTATTAAGAAGACTGTAAACATCTGCCACTATAAGTTTTGAAACTCTTAAACTCGTCATAGTAACTTTTACCAGATCTATTTCTCATATATCAAATACTTTATTTAAGACTATATGGATGGATGCATATAGTAGGTGTCAAAATCAAATCTCTTATAATAGATCACGCCCTATTTTTTTATTAATACATGGTTAATAAAATCTTTTATTTATTTTTTATTTCTGACAGGTTATAGAAATGTTTTATTAAAATTTATATTTATAATAATATAAATGCGTTAAATTAGGAAACTACAAAACTTTATCCAATAAATGGTATATTTTTAGATGGTCATGTACACATGAAACCTACTCAGATAATCATTTTTATATTCCACTATGGCAACACAAATAGCGGGATTAATGTTCCGAAATGAAGCAATTTCCCGAATTCAGGCGAGAACTAGAAGTCTTGACACTGGATTCTCTTATATATCCTGATATATGATGAATAAAGTGTCAAAGAAAAAAAATATCGTAAGCCAATAGCCTTAGTAAATACTATACGATTAATAGTTAATATCTCTTATAACATTCAATTAAAGACTGGGAAATATCAATTTTAAATCTTAACTAAAGCGTATGTTCAGTAAAATTAAAATCATTAATTTATATTTCCTATGCATCGAATCAGACACAGTTGAATCAAGATGTACATCAGCTCCAATACAACATAAATCTAGCTACGACATGATTTATATCATGTTATACGGCTAATGGAATATTTAGTGGGGACATAATTTAATGTATCACCCTTGTAATTAATTTGTAGCCGCTGTTGCTACACTATTATGAAATTTATAAAAATAAAAAATCGAATTAAAATTAGCTCCACGCTTTATCCCGCACACAGCAGGGTAGGCGGAGGGAACCTAGTGTTAAGACACTTCGACTTCCCCATTTTACACAAAAATAATCTAAATAAGGTTATTGCTATCCAATAATGCTATTTAATATTGACAGTGGTGTCGATGATAATTGACATTTCCTTTTACCCTTTCAAATACAATCGATACGCCTCGATGCTTATACTAGAATAAATGTAGTTCTTATTACAGAGTTTGTTTTGAGTATAGGGGCCGGCAAAAACGCAAGAAAATTAAAGTTATCTAGAATTATACTATATATTTGAAAATAGCATATGGTATATTTTTTTAGTTTCAGGGCTACGCAGACGGAACCTACCTGTTAAGACATTCGGTCCCTCATTAAGCGAAAAGTATAAAAAATATAATTATATATATCGTTTAAGTATAAAATTCCAAGAGTTTACTATGAATTATTTTATAAGGATATTTTCTTGAGAAAAATAACTTGGAAAGTTAAATAGATTTTGATAAACAGTGGACACTTTCAGAATCCAGCTATAATGTAAACAGCTCCGTTATGTTTAACGTATTAAGAAGACTGTAAACATCTGCCACTATAAGTTTTGAAACTCTTAAACTCGTCATAGTAACTTTTACCAGATCTATTTCTCATATATCAAATACTTTATTTAAGACTATATGGATGGATGCATATAGTAGGTGTCAAAATCAAATCTCTTATAATAGATCACGCCCTATTTTTTTATTAATACATGGTTAATAAAATCTTTTATTTATTTTTTATTTCTGACAGGTTATAGAAATGTTTTATTAAAATTTATATTTATAATAATATAAATGCGTTAAATTAGGAAACTACAAAACTTTATCCAATAAATGGTATATTTTTAGATGGTCATGTACACATGAAACCTACTCAGATAATCATTTTTATATTCCACTATGGCAACACAAATAGCGGGATTAATGTTCCGAAATGAAGCAATTTCCCGAATTCAGGCGAGAACTAGAAGTCTTGACACTGGATTCTCTTATATATCCTGATATATGATGAATAAAGTGTCAAAGAAAAAAAATATCGTAAGCCAATAGCCTTAGTAAATACTATACGATTAATAGTTAATATCTCTTATAACATTCAATTAAAGACTGGGAAATATCAATTTTAAATCTTAACTAAAGCGTATGTTCAGTAAAATTAAAATCATTAATTTATATTTCCTATGCATCGAATCAGACACAGTTGAATCAAGATGTACATCAGCTCCAATACAACATAAATCTAGCTACGACATGATTTATATCATGTTATACGGCTAATGGAATATTTAGTGGGGACATAATTTAATGTATCACCCTTGTAATTAATTTGTAGCCGCTGTTGCTACACTATTATGAAATTTATAAAAATAAAAAATCGAATTAAAATTAGCTCCACGCTTTATCCCGCACACAGCAGGGTAGGCGGAGGGAACCTAGTGTTAAGACACTTCGACTTCCCCATTTTACACAAAAATAATCTAAATAAGGTTATTGCTATCCAATAATGCTATTTAATATTGACAGTGGTGTCGATGATAATTGACATTTCCTTTTACCCTTTCAAATACAATCGATACGCCTCGATGCTTATACTAGAATAAATGTAGTTCTTATTACAGAGTTTGTTTTGAGTATAGGGGCCGGCAAAAACGCAAGAAAATTAAAGTTATCTAGAATTATACTATATATTTGAAAATAGCATATGGTATATTTTTTTAGTTTCAGGGCTACGCAGACGGAACCTACCTGTTAAGACATTCGGTCCCTCATTAAGACACTTCCATTGCAAACTTCCATCAATTTTTGATACATTCCGTGTTGAATGGTGAAACTCAACGCCACGCATTAGCCCGTTACCAGAGCGAGGAAATTAAATTATTAAAAATTGAATATTAATACACAAACATATATTTTGTTAAATTCTACATACTATAGAACAGTAATAATAAAACGCCAGTTCTGTCAATTGTAATTTTGTCGGTCTATCATTATATATTGTTCCACTCGTGCATGACCCTGATTTAACTTTTGACAGGTTTAAATTACTCAGCTCAACTACCTTTGATATAAGCTTCCGTCATTTGCTGGGGCATTGCTACTACTACAACAAACTATGTATATTTTTAATATACATATATATTTCTCTTTTAATACTTACTTAATTAACAACGCATATTTTTGAAATTTTAAATATGATATTCTACACATAAGAAAAAAAACTTATTTAGAAAACGTACAAAAATTTTTACGAAGCGGGATTAGAACCCACGCATAAGAACCGTCTTGGATTTTGGACCGTCTTATGTATATAGTATGGAAAATAAATAAAAAAAAATAATTACAAAACGATATAAACAGAACATAAATTTGTAAGTACATCAGACATTTTTATACAATGTAAATATTTTTGTTCGCCACTTTTTATGGGGCAGTGATAAAAATATCTCTCAAAAATAAGATGCTGCAGTAGCCTGCGATAAGAACGTTGGGATACATGGTATAAATATAAAGAGATTACGTGACAGCCAATAAATTCGCCCGACATATTATGTATGTATGATAAGGTATAAGTATAGTCTTGTTTTATGTCGACCGCCTGTGTTAAACTGGAGAGTTCAACTGAGTAAGATTAACTAGATTTTAGAGTTTTGATATAATTTTTTATGAAAATAACATAACTTTTACCCTGTGAATCTATGTAATCTCATATTTTGGCGTTTAAGTATAAATTTATACATTGTTCATTTTTTCAGTTTAGCGTTTTATCCTTTATGTAACAAGGAAGGCAAACGGAACCTAGTGTTAAGACACTCCGCTCCCCACTTTCCGACGAATTCTAAGAATCGAACCCACAACCTCTCGCGCTTATATTCACTATAAGTCTCAATTAAAATCCTGCGCACGCGTAAATAAATAGTTTGTTTTTGTGGGTGTTATATTATAGGCACAGTTTCACTATCCAACATGACAACATAAATTATGAAAGATAAAGTAGAGCATATCGATATGTTAAAATTCTCATTAACACTTAAAAATAAAGCGAAAAAGCTTCATAGTAATGATGAATACAATAATAATAACAAACAATTTGATTTTTTTATTTTTTTTAAGTAGTTAGTTATGTATAAAAATTTAAAAGTAGCGGGATTTGAACCCGAATCTCGTTATTGGACATTTCAAATATACTTTTTGGACGGTTCCTTGACGGACGGATTCGTTCGTTCTAGAATAATAATCCTATACTATACGAATTCTTTACTCATACATTCCGTAGAGTAAACTAATTTGTTATAGGAAATAATATCTACATACATATATAGGCTATTGCTATAGACATAATTTACTAGACTCATACTCATCACTAACAATTTTAATCAACAGTAATACGCTGAACCGGTTAATTCATCGGATAATGTGTTCAAATCGTACTTCATTAGTCCCATTCCAATCGGAAATCGAATCGAAAATTAGATTGAGTATTAAATTTTAGATAGATGACAATTTTTAATTATTAAATTTCGTGTATGGTAATTTAGTACTTAAGAACTGTATTATTTTTTTTTATTAAAAAACCTTACTATAACTTTGCGGCACAAGGGTATGATAGTAAAGTGACGGTTTTGGGTTAGATCTCCACTCGGAAGAATGAATTATTATCATTTATAAATATATTAATTTCTTCGCTATGACATCAAGGCGTGGCGTGGAGTTGCGCCACTTAAAGCGCAGTGCTTCGAAAAATTCGGTGGAAAGTGTGGAACAGAGTGTCTTCTACTAGGTTCCTTCTGCCTATTCTGCAATATGCAAGTTGCTGTATCTTTGTGAAGCGATTTTTAATAACTTAAATTAGACTGATGAGATAAAAATATATATATAACTTGAAATGATCTAGTGCTACCTTGAAGTCTTTAAATGACCACCACGTATCTAGAATCCTTAAAGTTAGAAAATTAGAAAAGAATATTCAACAATAAATAGTATAAAAATAAACAGCTATTAGAAAATTTATAGAACAGTGTACTTGCTACTAAGTTCTCACGAGGCACACATGCACTCTGAAACGGTTAACCAAAACAAACGTGGCCAAGGTTAAGTTTATAATTTATTGCCACTTGAACGTTGACGGAACGGCAGTTAACAAAAAATTGTATCGCTCAATCCAATAAACAAAGACCTATTTAGTGGTCCGGCGCGCCGAAATGGCGGAGACGATGGATGGAGTACTTAATCATAGGAACAAAATATAAATAAAGATTGTAAAACGATGTAAAAAACGGGTAAAGCAATCGTAAGTGAAATTTAGTTCGTGGGTCATATAAATATTATTTTAACTTAGCCTGGATAAATCAAACGTAGTCAATAAATGAAGTTAAAGTCAACTTTCAGTGATATACTTTTTTGTATTATACAAAGCCCTCTTACTTGTATTTGAATAACCAGTACGCACTTAAAAGAAAGAATTTTATTATTTAATATATTATAAAACAATATTTTCATCAAAATAAATTTGTCCAAGAATCACCTACCTGTCATTTATTTCTAATATCAATATTGAAATTTTTCACCTACAACAACATCGTTAGTTGCTTGATGACTCTCGAAAGCATAATGTGGCTGTTGACATTTTACTTTTGAAGCACGTGTAAAGATAACTTTAGCACATCTAAGCTGGTCCTCATCATGTTTATTTTTCACATACGACTAGATGCGTCAACATAACTTATTAACATTCTTGATAGCAGAGACGGTCCGTACAACGTTATACTAAATTTTATTTATTCAAACAAAACGTAACAATCTAGATGTGCCATATTTACTCTTACTCCAAAAATTTTTCATAAAGCAAACATACCAGTGGATGAATTATGGCAATATTATGTAAATGTTTGAACGGTAGCCTTAAAAGTAAATAGAGAAATCTCACGAAACCTTCACCGTGGAGATCACACGCGGTGATTTTATAAACGTGAATGCTATTGTAAAAATAAATTAAACATGTTTTTCAGAGTTTGTTTTGACGACGACTACCATATTTGTGGAGTCAGGCGAGTGTCGACGTATATTGGACCCACACGGAGTTGTTGAGAAACCTTGTGAAATATTATGAATGTTCTACTTCTGAATTGATTAATTGTAGGTTGTGTGGTAGAGATGAAGCTCGGCGATCTAATTTGAAGAGACAAAAACCATTAATTGAGGGGAGTTATTAGGGTTCCGTACCTGAAAAGGTAAAAACGGAATCCTTATAAGATTACTTTGTTGTCTGTCTGTTCGCATGCCCATGCTATTTATCTTGAGATCGCGTGTAGGTATTAAGCTGAAATTAATATTAAATATTCCGGTCTATGATCCCTTGAAGCACAGTTATTTTGGTACGAAATGAGAACTTACAAAACAAAACAAGGAAAAATCCGAAAAGTGAAAATTTATAAGTATTTCATAAACAATATCCGTTCATAAGAGTGCATATGCCCGGAAACTTAAGTTTGTTAAATTTTTATGAGCTCTACCATTCTGAAATTGCTACGGAAGCCTCGGTGGGCGAAGGCGACTCGCACTTAACCTTTTTTTTTCATTAGTATCATAGCGTTGATTTAAGCGTTAACGATCTCGTTGATAGTTAATTGAAATGGGTGAGGATTTTAGCTAGCAACATGGTGTTTGGGTACAGGATTACGTTCGTCTGTCTGTCTTTTTTTGTGGGTGCGCGTCGGTGCGTGCAGGACCAAAAATTGCACAACTTTTTTTATCAAAGTTCCCGACAAAGCATTACTCGTCTCACAATAGTATATTTTTGTTCGTGCGGTCTCCACTGACAGTTCGCGTGATGTATTAGGCTCTGGCGTAGGATTATTTTTACCCATTTCACGAAGTTTGCATGCATCTTTTGTGTAGACCGGAAGCGGCGTCACAAAGCATATACGAAATTATTATCGGGGGTGAGCTCTTAAATGATTAGGGATTTGAAATACAATACCTATTTAAAAAGAATTCTGGAGGCTAGGTACGAGTGTCTATGGTTTGGTTTACGCTGAGTGGTTATGCGGTATTGTCATATGACTTTTTTTTATTTACTGCATTTTGCACATAGCAGGTAGGCAGAGGGAACCTGGTAACCTAGTGTTAAGACACTCCGTTACCATTAAGGCACTTCCGTTACCCACTTTCCGCCGGTTTCTCGAATCATTGAGTGTTGAGGGTTGAAACTCAACGCCGGGTTTGCTTCGAAGTTAAATTTTTATGTAACAATTTAAGTATATTTAAAGTATAAAAATATTTTACCTATAGAGAAGTGAAATAACAAATAGAACTGACAGCAACTTTGAAGTTTGAAATAGAAATGTCACAACGCAGAATCGAGGAAAAGTTTAGTTTACGATACTGCGATGTTAAGTTTGTCGAATCTCGGTTCTACAACGTTGATAAAATTTGAAACGAATTTCAAAGAAATCTTAGGAAACTGTCGACATTTGAATCTTTTTACATTTATATCTAATAAAATGTACTCATATTTTGTTAAAATACAATATATACATTATGGTTTACTTTAAATTTTACAGGATAAGAGAGCTTCCAATTTGTATATCGCTTTTAATCCAGACAAAGGTATTATTATTTTACCACAAAATCATCACTAGCAATCAATCACTTAGGTACTTATCAATTCATAATAAAACTACGCTATGATCCTTAATGCGACTCTAATAAAACTATATACAGAAATTCGTTAGCGGCGTTGAGTTCCGCCACTCAACATGCAATGTCTCCAGAACTCGGCGGAAAGTGCGGAATGAAGTGTCCCAACACTAGGTTCCCTCTGCCTATCTTAGCGTGTAGCTGATTTTATAGAATTTCTAATTTTCTTTTACACCGTGAGCCATTTTGTGAAACAACCATTATTAGAAAATATGATAAAGCACCTAATTTTGATATACAATGTACAATTATGTCGAAACGATAAACTTATATCGTTAATTATAATCGATAACCTCCTCGGATAATCTTTGTGAACTTTAAGGAATTTGATCTATTGCCTCCCGCACATGATGGTGCTTCATATAGTATCTATACTTGCTTCAAACACTTCTTGTCGTATATTTTTAAGTACATTATTATTATTTTTATTATGTCTTAGCTTTACGCTGTAATCCACACATAGCCGAGTAACCAGAGGGAACCTAGGGACAGAAAATCTGTCTCGGGTATTTTTTATCAGCTTCACGCGGTATCCCGCATACAGCAGGGTAGGCAGAGCGAACGTGCGTTGCGTGCTTGTGGCGGAACTCAATGCCACGCTTTGCCTCGACACCGAAGCGAATAAATAGAAAAATCAATTTAAATAAATATCTCATTTACTCGAGTGGGGATCGAACCCATAACCAGTATCATTTGCAGTTAAACTATGTGCCCCTGCGTCATTAATAAAAATACATATTTCACCAAGTGGAACTTGAACTGACAATCATCAGTATCACTTCAATTAAATATTATGAACATTAAATTTAACTATCTCACCGAGCGTTTCGCGAAACAGAATATTTTATGATAGTCGAAAATAAAACAGTTTACCGAAAATTATAGCGCATAAAGTTTTACCATTTTACAGTAGATTTGATGAAAGTTGTATATAATATAAAGACTCAGTGAAAAAACCAGTAAGTATAAAACATATATACTAGGAATACTTTTAATATTTATAAAAGTTTTTTAAACATCGGTTTGATATCATTTTAAATAAGGCCGTATTGACACAGTGGCACAACATCTGACTGTAAGTTTGACAATTGTGGGGGTTGATTCCCACTCGGAGGAATGCAATATTTTCATTTCCTTGATCTTGTAAAAAGACAATGCACATCGTTGAATGCAGCCATTCAACAACCAATGTCTTGAAAATTAAGCGGTGCGTGGTTTACAGTATTACTCTTTCTTTTCTTTCTCTTTATCATCTCTTTGGTAGGTTCCTTCTACTTACCCAGACTACGGCTTTATATGTAATACAGGGTAAAACCTTAGCTTCTTTCATTTTCTTAAAAACGTTCTCATTGTAAAGTACATAACGAATTTATTGACTGTTTATTTTTATTTTTATAGTTAGTTCTTTTAAGTCATCACCTGTTGGATGTTCCTGCTTTTCTAGACACCAGCTGTTTTAAAATACTTTGGGTTTGAAACCATTACGTAAGACACAGTATCTGTTTTTTTATTGCTTTACAAAGTATCATAGTAGGGTAAGCAGAGGGAACTTAGGAACCTAGTGTCAAGACACTCCGATCTCATTTTAAGATTTCAACGCAATTCACAAAAATCTTTCCAGTTGTTTTGTAAAAAAATATTTTTTTTATTTATAGTTTTTTTTAGTACAATAAATATATTAAAGTTCGTAGTAAACTACTGACCTATACAATAAACAAGTTCTTTTACAATATTCTCTCATTTCATATTTTTCATAGTTCGCAAAGAATATCAGCGCATGTAGGTGAAACAACTTTTATGCTTGATATGATGAAGCTTCAAGCTCACGCTGTCTTTTGTTGTATGCTATTAAAGAGTGATTGTTGTTTTTATTTTAAATTTTATATGAAAATTTTGAACTTTTAATGTGTATTATACGATTTTTTGATTTTTTTCAGCTTCACAATGTATCCCGTATGAAGCAGTGCAGGGGAAGCCTTGTGTTAAGACACTCCGCAACCTACTTGCCACCGAATTCTAGTGACATTGCAGCTTCAGTGATGGAAATCAACGCCGCGCTTTGCGCTGACACGTCTGGCGACTTGTATAAGAATATCCTTCAAAAACAAAATATAATTTATTCTGTAACATACAAAAATAAAGTGGGAATTAAAAAAAAAAATACTTAGTACATCTATATAATAATTACCTAAAATAACTTAAAATTCAAAATATAAGAAACAACAAATTTTATTTAAAACCTCAGCTTTGAAGTTAGCATGTCCAAATTAAATAATCACAGGATGTAAGACTTGAAAGAAAATGTAACTCATACATACGAATATATTAATTATTATTTGTCGCTAATTCCACATGAAAAATTGCATTTCCGCGAATATTCACTTGCCACGCGCCTTTGATGTCGTGAGGAATTTCTTGGCTCGACAGCTGACTCATCGTTAAGATTTATTTTATTTGCATTCTACTGCTTAAAGCTAAGAGAAAGGGATATGTGGATATATTTGTAATCAGCTTCACGCTGTATCCCGCATATAGCAGGATAGGCAAAGAGAACCTAGTGTTAAGACACTCTATTTTCCGACTTTGGCTGAGTTTTTGATATTGTGTGTTCAGCAGCGGCACTAAACGCCGCGCTTAGCCTTGACAACACAGAGAACAAAAGAAAATATTAATAAATAACAATATATTTTTCCGAGTGGGAATCGAACCCACAACCGTCATGTTTACAGTCACACTTGTGCTGTCACGCCACGACGGCCTAATTACATTGCATTTGCATATGAATTTCATTCTATTCAAAATATTATAAATAATCATCTAATCTAAACAGTTTGTCGCGGTTGTTTACTAAGTAATTAAAATAATGCCGTTTCCGTAAAAATCAAATTTCCTCATGCGACGTGAACGTTAACATATTCGCGTGTTTACGACGCCATTAGCCGGGAATAATGAACTCTACGCGATGAGCTTTGTTCTGTTTAGGATCTAGTTTGTAAGTGTTGGCTTTACTCTAATTTCTGGGGTAGGCGCCAGATTATCCTGGGATGGGCACAGACCACCCGGTACTCCCTATTCCTCCTCATTCCTCCTGTGTTAGTGTTCAGGAACACTTTGTTATACTCGTGTGTGCTCACAACCGCAACTAAACAGCCACATTCTATTGCACAATGTTTGACCACATGTTTCTACAGTCCCACCTAGCGCTATCAAAACATTGACCCTCTTATCCACAACCAAGTCTTGTAGCGTTTTAATATATACAAGTGTACCTTTTATTTGCTTAACCCATTAGCAGGTACTTAAAGATATAGCGTGCGCCATTAAAAAAATATTTACCTCCGGGCCGTCTGTCTCGTCGATGCGGTGAATTTTTACGTCAATAAGAATTCAATGTTATCAGCTCTTGTTTCTATTAACGCTACTATTACGACTACCGCTCATTTTTTGCTCGGCCGCGCCTTAAATCGTTATGGTCATTTATTAGGCCTATTTTTTGTTAAAAGGGACGTTTTTAAGCATAAAGGGTGCCCATCCAGCAATTAAGGAGCTGTTAGAGCTAAAAAATGTCACCCTTTCAGAGCCTTTGCGGGTGCAATGTCGAAAAAAGTAGTCATTTTTTATCACCTGGCCTGGAAGTCACAAAATGTTTATCGCCACTCGACGATACGTTGATTTATAACAGCACGAGGACCGGGGACCCAAATGAATTAGATTATTTAATTGGTCATTTATTTTCGGTGATAATGTTGGCTGCCCTGCTCTGAACGTGTGAGCTCGCTAAAGTGGCATTCGGTTGATAAGCTGAAATCGTTTTTTAATCTATCCCTTTATTTTTTATACGATCATAAAATGGATTTACACATCCGTTGGTAGTATATTATATGTATGTATAGTGCAAGAATATGTTTTGAAACTAGTTGTTGATCTAACTTTAGATTTATTATACGTAATTGCTATGAAGGCACCATATCTCATGTATTATGGATTATCGTCGAGAAATATGAGATACTTTAAGACAAAAGGTATAAAAATTGTACTAAAAAAGTGGCTAATGACCGGCTTACACTTGAGGCCCACCCGTAAAGAAAAATTAAAGGCTTATCTTAAATTATGCTTAATTGGAGGGTCCAAAGGTACAGATTGAATTTCAAAGCATTGATTGATGGTAGTACATCAACAAAGTTTTCGATAAAATTAACAGTATTCGTGAATTGTATGTAATCGATTAGCTTTTTATATAAAAATTGGCCAATTATATGCAAATGAATATTAACTTTTTAGTTTTTTCTTTACTTTACACCGTATCCCGCACACAGTTCGGTAAGCAGGATGGACCTAGTATTATGACAATCCGTTTCCCACTATTCGCCGAATTCTCTATTGTATATTGAGTGACGGAACTCAACGCCGCGATTTGGCTTCGACACCAGCGCGAAGAAATTAAAATATTTAATTTCATTAAGTAAGCCTAAGTTCATTTAATAATATAAGTATGTAAAAATAAATAAACACATAATTTTACATAATCATTCCATTTATGCATATTAAATGAAGACTGATACTTTAAAATGACATAATATTCGGTAACTGCATTTTATAACGAAAAATACAACATATAATTATTCTAAAACTCAAAATTAAAGCCTAAGCAACAGAATCCTCCATTTAAATAGCAAAACACAGTTAAGTCGCTGAGTCCAATGCACAATAAGCTATTGTTTCCTAAACCACAAACAATGGTATCACAGTACCCATTCTTAATTCCCACAAAATCCTCCGAATTGGGTACCACTAAATAACCGTTCGAGTGGCACTCTGTGAATTTAGACACCCTTATAAGAAACAGTATCGTTTTAATTGATTTCACAAAAACTTGGGACACCATAGAAAGAGAGACAGAAAGAGAGAACAAGGGCTCCTTCACTTTACGTGGCAGCTGTTTGCAGAAACAAAACACACCTCATAAACGTGCCACTCAACGTTTTTACAACGTTTTCAGGCTTCATGTATAACTCTTTTTATATAGCATGTTACTTTATAAAGTAACTGGACTATAGTACAGTCTGTAACAATTTTCGTTGCAATTTTTAAAATAGAAATGTATTTTGGATACGTATATAGCTATATGCGTTGGTGAAGCCAGTTGCGGTTAGTATTATTTGTAAAATAATTGGTATATGGAAGCATGTCTCTGAATTATTTGCCTAGTATTGCTTATTTGTTTGCCTTTCTTCTCGCTGTTCCACGCACACAGCAGTGTAGGCAGGGGGAACCTAGTTCTAAAAGACCCGCTCTCCATTTTTTGCCGAATTCTGGAGGTTACGTATTGAGTGGCGGATTCCAACGACAACAGAGCGAAGTAATGAAATTACTAAATATTTCATTTCTTCAAGTGGAAATCGAACCCCATCTATAGCGTTTACAGTCATATGCTAGTGCCTCTGCACCACGGCTAGCCTCTATTTTAAAGTTTATTCTACAATTTATGCTAAATATGCAAAACAGTCGTTTATATAGAAGTAGAAGCCTATACCATTTATATTTAAAAATCAATGAATTTAAGTGACTGTAAAACCGACTGGTTGTGGGTTCGATCCCCACTCGAGGAGATGAAATATTTACTTAAATTTATATTTCCATTTCTTCGCTCTGGTGTCGAGGCAAAAGGGCGGCGTTGAGTTCTGCCACTCAACACGCAATGCCTCCAAAATTCGGCATAAAGTGGGGAATAGAGTGTCTTAACTTTAGGTTCCCTCTGCCTACCCTGCTGCGTGCGGGATATAGCGTGAAGCTAATTTAATGAATTTATATTTTGATGTCAACGATTTCTATTAATCACTGTAATTTAGAATTGAATGGCGACTATCCGCTGTACACGTAACTTTTTATACATACAGTAAATTCTGGACAATCTCAATAGAGCAAAATTGAAACGGCCATCCGATGTGGGCGAGACCGAAACAGTTAATTGTAATTATCACCGCATTCTGAGGCGATATTTTATTGCTATCTCATTGGGGCACTCGTTACGACCGCTGGCGTAATTGTGCTCTATTGTAATACGTCGTTGCCATTTTTGCTGTGAAGCGTGTGAAAATGGAGCGGTCGCCCTAATTCGCAACGTTCACGCTAGCTTACCATTCAAAATTAATGAAAAAAAGTTGGGAAAATTTCCGATACGCGGGATTATCTGCCGGCTTAAAGATTAATTAATGCCTGTTCTCCGTGAACAGCTTATATTTTGTGATACTTTGAGTTGGCGGGTGGCGTTTCGTCGCAGAGACATTAAGACACTACGTTACTCACTTTCCGCCTAACTCTGGAGGCATTGCGCGCTTAGTGGCGGAACTAAAAGCCGCGCTTTGCCGCGACAATAGACCGAAGAAATGGATATAAATTTAAATAAATATTTAATTTCCTCAAGTGTCAATTCAATATAACCATGTATTCCAAAACGGTTTCGAAGATTAGGAACAGAAACTATATTACACCATTATACCAAAATACGACATACAATGTATATCAAAATAACTTGCTAATAGAATAACAAAATAAATGGATCCCGTTATTGTACATTTATTTTGGGAACACACATTCGCCTTTAGACAGCCACTGATGGACTCTAAAGTTTCATCGCGGGATGTCGGAGCGATTAGCGCCCTGACAGCTAATTTATATACTCAACTTACTGTTCTATTCCCGGAGGGATGCGACCACAGACGCTAAATCCAATAGACATAACAAATATGAGATAAAAAATATGTATAAATAAATAGTAATAAACAAACAAATTACCACTAAATAATAATTAAGTTGTTGGTTTTTATTTTGTTGAACATATAAATATATATATTACAAACATATACTTATGTATATACTAATAAAACTATAGAAGTTTCTACCAATGTATGTGAAATTTTATTATTTATTTTTTCTTATTTTTCATATAACCAAAATAAAATAGTAATCGTCAAAAAACACTATTATTTTTAACAAAATAAAAAACGTCACATCACGCCGGCTTTAAAGCATTGTAACTAAATACTCGATATAATTGTTCAATCGGATTAAGTTTTTTGGTGATGAAAATAAGAGCAAACAACAATAATAAATATGAACTGCACCAACATTATTATATACAAGTACAAAGGCAGCAGCTGTGCAACGCTCACACCTCATTGCCTTTTCCATGACATTGCGCAGTGCCATAAAAGATATCGAGTTTTGCAATAACATTAGTACATTAGCTCAGATTTATTGATATCGATACATTTATTCATATAAATATTTGCTAAAATTAACAAATTAATCTATTAAAATAATTACTTTCGTCGTGGTGGTACATGTTGGATTTTTCTGATAAGTTGAATTGGAAATGAGGAGTTCCAATCATTCAGACCAGTGGGGCATGGGCGGCGCGGTGACTGTGAGCGACGGCGTTGAGTTCCGCCACGCAACACGCAAAGCTTCCGGAATTCGATAGAAAATGCGCAACGGAGTGTCTTAAACCTATGTTCCCTCTAAAAAAATGAATACTTTCGCCGTCGTACAAATGGGATTTTCATAATAAATTGGGAATGGCTTCAAATCATCAGCTAAATAAGAGTTTATACAAAAAAAGGTAACAAAACAACGTACAAAATGAGCTACGTCTCATACAAAAGTAAGAAACACCGTGTATAACACAATCGAGTCCTAATCCCACAAAATATCCCTTACGTCTATGAATATAAAAAAGGTCGCTTACGAAGTAAAGCCGAAAGAAATGTTCTGCCGCCTCTAAGATTACCATAACATCGGTCGGCATTGTTTCAATGGTAACAACAAATTGTATTTACAACCCTTCGCCGCTAAATCTGGCAACGATTTTAGTAAGGACTGTTCAGACAAATAATTTCAGTTTAAAAGTTCAATATTTCACCTTTGTAATCGATTCCTTTAGTTTGAAAAGATTTTAATTTTTAACATTTTTTTAGTGTCACACTGTATCCCGCACATAGCAGGATAGGCAGAGGGAACCTAGCGTTAAGACTCTCTGTTCGTCATTTTCCGTGGAATTCTAAAGGCATCGCTTGATATCAGAGCAAATAATTTCAAATTTCATTCCTCAAGTAGTAATTGAATCCACAATCTTTAGCGTTTACAAATCACACGTTGTGCTCCTGAGCCGAATTCCGAGTATAAGAGAACCAGAAAGTTGCCAAAATTTATCATGATATGCCTTAATTTCTATTATTATATTATTATTATTATATAGGACAAGATTATAGCACTGTAAGATTATTTTCCTCTTTTATCCAAGAAAGATTTGTTCATTTAACTGAACTGGTTAAGTATAGTAAGCGTGGAATATAATGTGTTTACAATTTTTATTACTTTTATATAGAAATAAAGCACGCACTAAATTAAATTTCATTATACTAGTTTCGTAGAAATGAGGCAATAAAACAAACATTAAAGTGAACTAACAACAGTAACCAATAAAGAAGTTGTTTTGTACTAACAATTAATTACAAACATAAAACCGTGAAAAGGCAATATCTTAAGTAACCTATTTATGCGTCACTTATCAATTTTACTAGGGCATAAATTTAAAGAATCGTTGCCCAAATGGATATGCCATCTCCCTAAAAGCGCGTCTGTGTATTGCATGCTCGTAAATTAAGGGACGACATACTGGAACAGCGTATCACCCTAAAGCCATGGGAACCGACGACCCCCCGACGAAGAAGATACAAATCCGTCCCTAGTTTCCAATCAAAAAGATATCAGAAATCTTTGAAATCGATTCGAAATGCCAGTTTAATAAACAATTTGTTAATTCAATATCAAATTCTTTTATAACCGTTAACTGCATCGTTTAGTAAGTGTACATAAAATGAAAGTATAAACAAAGCTTTTAAGAAGAAGCCGGAAACATTGCGGATTTTTCCCCGCGAACTCAACAACAATAGCGGCCTATAGTACCCGCCTAGGCCTGCAGGGTTTCTTTTGTTTAATTAATTATCAAACGGATAGAATAATTAAGCTCAAAAGCAGGGCTGTAATTACAACCCTTTCTGTGATTTTAATTTAAAAATATTTGACATATCGAAATGTAATTTCCTGTTTCAATACATTTCGTGTAAAATATATGCGAAAACAAGTTGTATTATTCAATATAGGGCAGAGTTGACTAAAATAAAAATGCAAAAGAGTAAAGTACTCACATATGTAGCAGTACATATTTTATTATTTATAGGTCTACTATGCATAGCCACAAAAAGTTATCGGTAAATGTTTTTGTCTACGTTCAATTTTTAAATCTTGTTTAATAAAAATAGATACTGGATATACCAGTAAAAAATATTTAACGTTAATTATATTTTCCTAAAACATTTACATCAACTTAAATTAAACGTCTTATATCACTGAACACAGTATATTGAAATAAAATGTCCCATTTGTGGCAATAGTAATCGATTATGACGTATTCGCATCTGATAATATATCTTCAAAAGGCCAGCATTTAATTGGTGATGGATCACCCACTACCCTGACAGATGTAATTCACCAGAGTATATCACATTTCGTCCACTGGTTCTCTCCAATCGTGCATATTCGATACGGATTTATTATTTTCTTCTTTGCTCGTACCCTCTTCGCTTCGGAAACGATACGTAAAATGACGGAAGATATGAAGGGTGGTAATGGGGGAAAATTGTACTTTATTCGATTTTGATAGACTTAATGATGGATTTAGGTCCCGCTGTCACTCAAGAGATCTGGCAGCCTTTAACGTTGTTACCGGGTGTTATATATTTTATAGAAATTGAAATATACAGAATCGACTTATAAAATGTATTCTACTATAATCAACAAGTTAACGATAAACTATGTTATCGTAATAAACGTATTGTAATAAATGAAGAATTAAACTTTATAAATGTACCGGTTTTAATTTTAGGTCTTGTACAGTACTAATACTGAAAGGAACATGTAACTCGAAATAAAACATATTTATTGTCCAATACATGAACATGATTTCCTTTTAGAGTAGTTTTCGTTCACATTTAATTTTTTGCCAATCTAAACTTAATAAAAAAAAAAACATCACTTAACCAGTAAAAGAACAGAAACACCGAAATTCTAGTTGGGTGTTCCAAACCATAAAAAAAAATATTATGTTTTTTTAAACCCCTTATCTTATCAGGGTCGTATAAGACTACTGCAGTTGCATTATATATTTGTTCACAAGCAAGTGATAAGCTGTTTAAAGTTACTTACGAAGTACTTAAGCTTTATTGGTATTTATTAATTAGTTTAATCGTCAAGAAAAGCATTCGAGTATAATCTCAATATCGATATCTAAGTATATCGATAGTTGGGAGTGATCGCCTATTATTACCAATTACCTTCTTGATAAGGAGTAAGGGGTTTATTTATGACCTCGGCGGTCAAGTTGCTTACAGAATTAAAATTCATTGTTTCTTATCCACAAAGTGACCGATATACTGAGGTCACCAGATATCTTAGCTTTATCTGTGACAAGAATAGGCTTTTAAAGCTGAGGGCCGCTGATAGTGAGGAGAATAATTACGTGACCTATTCGAATTCGAAATGTTACGGCCTTTAGTGCTTTAAAAAGTTTACTGTCGAGTTATCGATTTATTTTAATTGGGGCTTTATTTTAAATATATTTATAACGTTCTTTTGTAAGATAAAATTTAATTTTGTCATTTAAAAAAAACTTTTTTTTTATGACACATTATATACATTGGTCGACACGAACAATAGAAGCAAATGTTTCAAAATATATATCAAGTGCTTTTGATTTATTTATAAATATATACTTATAAAAATTTAAAAATATGATAAAAATTTTACAATATTCATCTGCTCTGTAAAAGTTCAAAAATAACAAAAAAACAATTCAACGGACGAAATCATAAAAAAATCTAATAATTAACGGCCGGATGCCAGCAATTTCATATGCAAATCGCTAAGAAAATAACCGACATGCGACATGTGTGTTTCGTAAATGTACATGTAAATATAACGGGCGTTACTTTTTGCTTCCTGCAGTTTCGCGAAACGCGGCGCTAAATACTGTGACCTGAACGAGCTGGGTTAAGTTAATATACGCCTTTACACTTTGTTAGACAGTATTGTATGTTAAACACACCAGGATGTTCAGGATGGGTGGTTGTATATGATGACCTCGTTGACACTACGTAAAGCAGAGATATACTTAGAATTAGATATTATAAAAAAATTGAATAATAGAACTTGTCATTATTTAAAAAAATTAAATATATATATTTCTTGTACAATGATTAATATTAAAAAAAGTGGAATTTTCCTTAGATCTTAATAATTCCAATTAATTTTGTGTTGAGTTTTGGAACTTACCGCGTTTTACCTCGACGCCAGAACAAAAAAAATAAAAAAATATTAACTATCATTTCCTTGAGTGGGAATCGTACTCATAATCTATCGCGTTCACAGTTACACGCTTGTGCCCCTATGCCGCGTTTTCCTCAACACTTTGTAAAATATATTAGTTTTAATATTCATTCACAAATACATAAAAAAACATAACAAAAAAGTTAGCTTTTATGTATAAAGAGAAGTGTGTCACCACCTTTACAGACAGGATCAGAGCGATTACTGAACGTTTGTCGCCCATTCCCAATTCTATTGTAACTGTGCCATAGTAGATCTTACATTGAATTTTAAGAGCTACGACTAAAATAGCCATTTTATATTCTAACAATGGCATTTATCTACATAGATTTTGTAAACAACCCACAAAGTATGTATGTCGAAATAAACAACTTATGTGTTTTTTTTCTTTTTCAGGTTCACGCTGTAACCCGCGTATATAAAGGTAGGCAGATTGAATCTAGTGTTAAGACACTCGGTTCTCTCTCCATCAAAATCTTGAGGCATTGCGTCTTGAGTGTGTTTGATAAAATATAATCATTCCGTCCAATGGGAATCAAATTCACAACCATAACTTTTATAAGCAGAGTTCACTCAGTACCTGTAAGTTTTGTCAATAATAATCATGATCACAAGCAAAGCTAGAGAAGCTCTGTTTCTCATTCAGTTTATTTTTAATTCTGTTTTTTCATTAACTACTAAATTTTACATGTAAAATGGAAATACATATGTAGCTAAGAGTTGTATATGACAATGACATTGTTGTTGTATTATACATGCCCAATAAGGAATTTTCAATGCTAACATATAGAGTTCTGAGATTAGCACGTTTAACAAAAAAAATCTATATATTGCTTAAAAATATTAGTATAGATTAACTACTTTATAGAATATGTAACATTTCTTTTAAAAGTATACATACTTTATAAAAAGTAAAAAGTATGTATACTTCCTAAAGAAATGTTACATGTTCTTCCACGTTTCAAAAGTTAAAAATGTATAATTTTTTACTACTAGCACTAATGCAATAGTGGAAACATGTAGGATCATATGACAAAATTACCAGAAGTAATGTTTCTATTTGTGACTCCGAGGCTTCCGGCTTTTACAACGTCAACGTATAAAAAAGTTTTAAAATATGATATTTCAGTTTCAATTTCAACTGTTATTTATTTTTACTACATATCTTATGTAGTTCAATTTATAATAATAATGAAATACTATATTGTTTGTCGTAGGACATGAGCAAGCGCACCAGTTCGATTCCTAGTTCCGGCACTCACCATGCAGTTTGGAAAGAATTTAACGGGCAATGGAAGTGTCTTAATGGAAAACGAAGTATCTTAACACTATGTTCCCAGGTTCCCTCAGCTAAATACTCGAATTCGACACAATACGACGCACTGAAAGGTGAACTTCATATTATTCAAGCATAAAATGAAAACATTCATACCTGCGTGGAAATTGAACTCACTACCAACACAGCTAAAACCAAACGCTACTCTGCTAACTAAATACATAACAGAATAAAACAAATTTGAATATCATTACAATCATACACAAAAAAACTCAAATTTGTATGCAAAAAGTTAACGAACTCATAAAAAAACGGATTTATTCATGTAATAGGTATTGATTTTACTTTTCAAGTATGTAAATAGTAAATGCTGGTGTATATGTCTGTCTACGTCGGTGTAGGTATATAAAAAGTCTTTTTATAGTCAATTTTTGATGATCGCGTAATCAAGTTAAAACGTTTGTCGAACATTGAATGAACTTTTACGTGATACACGGTTAATATCCGTTAGTAGTTCAAATAGCTCGCTAGGGATTAAAATGAACAGCTGACGTCAGAATTTTATGGGATTGATAGATTAATATGTCATATTATATTTTTTTTTTTCATTATTATATGTCATAATCGAGGCCAGTAGTGGCGCCAGAGCACAAGCGCGTAAATGTTAACGCGACAGGTTGTGGATTCGATTTCCACTCGAGGAAATAAAATCCGCCACTCAACACGCATTGCCTCCAGAACTAGACGGAGATTGGAGTGTCTTAACACTAGGCACTATTAGCCTACCCTACTATATGCGGAATTACATCGTGAAGCTGAAAAAATTGATTATATCAAATAAAAAAAATGCATTAACCAGCTTATATTACCATTTCGGATCGATGTCAAAGTGAGAATTATCCGCAACAACGTTGTAAGGCGATAGCTCTTAATCTCTTTCATACATGCTTTGATAAGGCAGATCAAGTGCTACTCTGTATGAGAAACTAGTAAGCAGTACTTAAGATCTCTTAGTGTTTTGAGATGTGATCGATCGGTGGTAGAATAACATTTTGTATATATGTATTAAAAATATATCATAATGTTTTATTGATAAAATATAATAGATTATCTTAATGACGATTTTCATATTGTATATTATTGTAAAACTTAGTGAAAATTATAAAAACGTAAGTAAATGCATACATAGGTATATGTATGTGTATAGTATATAAATATCAAACATAGTTTGTTTAAGTTTATATGTAATAACTTATTGAATTATTTTATTACATATTGCTTATTTAGTTTCTTTAAATAAATACATTTGCAATGAGTCGTTGTTCCCTTTTTCCTCATTACAAGGAATCCGTAATGTTTCAAAGGTTGTCTGGTAGAGATTGCTTAAAGCAATAAGACCGCCTTTGCATACGTGTTTTTGTTTTTGTTTATGTGTTTCATTTTATGTATTGCTTTGTTTTGTATGTACAATAAAGTATATTTTATTCTATTCTAAAAACATCTTACAACTTCTTTAATTTTTTTATACAATTACATAATTTTTCAAGGGTAACACATAACACATACTCTATATATCGATACATCGCGTGTTTGGTAACGAAAGTCAATGGTATAATTTATCAACTTAGACACGGGAACCTTAGTAAAACATATTATTATATTGACTTGATATTATATTGTGCATATAGCAGAGGTCGTGGCGCAGGGACACAAAGTGAAATGTACAATCGACTGGTTGTGGGTTCCGTTCCCACTCAAAGAAATCAAATATTAATTTTCATTTATATTTTCATTTCTTCGCTCTGGTTTCGAGGCCAAGGGCGGCGTTGGGTTCCACCTATTTCGAGATATTATATACGTCGGAAGTCAGTTGAATTCAATTATACTTTTAATTTCAAAAACATATTATAAAGAATACTTTTATTATATGCACATATATAAATTCAACACGCCGATGCATATTAGTATCCATTGTTTGTAGAAATAGTTTGTAGTGTAAATTGCAGTGGAAAATGAATCAAAATGTACGATAATGTTATTACTGAACCTTCTATAAAGGAACGCTACTATTTCTTTTATGATACGTAAATTTGTACTCAAATAGGCTAATTGTGCTAAGTATAAAGAACACGTTAAGGTGAAGTTCAACTTTGATTAGGATATTATATACGTTTTTAATATACAGTAGGTTATAGTAGTGGTAAAACACTACCCACTGTTAACAAAGCTGAGTATTGAAGTAGAAGAAATTTTTGAACAAGATTATTGACACCAGTTGTGTCGCAATTGTATGATTTCATGAAACACGTTTAATTGTGGGTTCGATTCCCACTCGAGGAAATGAAATATGTGTGTTTGGGATACAGTGTGAAGCTAAAAAAAAGAATATTCATATTTCAAATATAGGAGTTTTGGTGGAACAGAAGAGAAGTTTAAAAGCTGCGTTCACTTTCTGTCCGGATGCCGTAACGTTCTACGGTAACCGCCGTAATAGTATATAGTATGTATAAATAAATATGTTTTACATTGTAACATAGAAGTTTTACTATTTATAGGTCGAATATATGTTTTTGTTTTTAAATTATTTTTCCCTTAAACACGAAATATTTAGCTAACCCACGTTTACGTCTTAAGTGGTTTTATTAGCTTCACACATTTCACAAGGAAAATAGAAATCAAAAGATCCTAAGTTGATATGTAATATATATATATATATATATATATATATATATATATATATATATATATATATAGATCTCTGCCTTTTTGCACTAAGACGTACATTTATGTGACAATTACTAAGATGCTTTTAAAAATGTTCGTTAAGAAATGTACAATCGTAATATTTTCGCTAATTCATCGTTTCTGTCCGCAGTGATAAGTGGCGGACGGGTCGGGGCGGAAGTCGTTTTTTTTCTTCGTTTTGAAACTCTCGAGAGCTTTACAAAATGTCTTCGAAAATGACTTTTCGCTCTTAAGTGCGTTTTGACATCCCTTTTGCACTTATTTTTACAATGCTGTACCTCTCGAGCCCTCTCTTTGCTTCCATGGAGCTTTGACTACGTTCATTGATTCCAAAATAATGACTCTCATAAGCCCGCAGCAATTTGAAATAAAAAAAACATCATATTGAGGCCGTGGCCGTCGTGACGCAGGGGCACTAAGTGTGACTGTAAAGACGACAGGTTGTGGGTTCGATCCCCACTCGAAGAAATTAAATATTTATTTACATTTATATTTTCATTTCTTCGCTATGGTGTCGATGCAAAAGCGTGGCGTTGAGTTCCGCCCCTCAATACGCAATGCCTCCAATACTCGGCAGAAAGTGGAGAACGGAGTGTCTTAACATTAGGTTCCCTCTGTGTACCCTGCTGTGTGTGGGTGCGGGATACAGCGTAAAGCTGTTTTTTTTAAACACAATATAAAATGTTTTAACATAGAGTTGTAATTTCATTTACTAGTTTAAAAAACATAAAAATACAAAAATGTTACTGGCAGAATGGCGATTTACCATTACATTTTCCGCTGGCTTAAAATGAAAAAAAAAATGTATCCATGAATGTATGTGAATAGAATGACAATACTTTGCTTATTGCAATTAAGGTAATGGCATACTTACGGAAAGGATGCTCTACTATACAATAAAAAAGGCCCATCGTTTGTTATTGATGAGGAAACAGAAAAGGTTCAAGTAATTTAGGTTAAATTAATGATTAAATATGTATGGAGTATATTCAAAAGTTAATAATGATGAACCCCGAATGAGTCGAATAGAGAGAGAATTGTTCTATTGAATTTTGACGTTTTGTTAAAGTATTATAAAATATACCCCGAAGGCTTAGAAACTAATCACTTATTATTATTTATACACACACAAAAATTATAAAATATAAATTAAAAAAAAAATGTTACAGGCGATTTTCATTTTTACATAAACCATCGTTTTATTTATACAAAATGTAATAAATATGCATAGGTAAACATTTTATCAATTTTACAAAAATATTTGTCTATAGGAATTTCAAAAAAACTTTAAATAATCAATTGTAAGAGCTAGAATTAAATTTATCACAACAATACGCTGTGATTGCGGGAAAGGACCTAACCGTATTTCAATATGTTTTTAATTCATCGAATGTCAGTATAATAAAATGAAATAAATTATTATGAAATATTCCAAAAAATAAAATATTTATAAAAATTATTAAGATAAAACCGACATGTCAATCAAAAATACAAAAATATAGAAAAGCAAATATATATTTAACTGAAATTAAAATAACATTCTTGAATACTTACATAGCAGCCGTATATCCATATACATACGTATAAAGTAAATTGTACGAATCACCAAATGAAAAAAACCAGTCGATTTATAAAGAAAACACAAAACACAACACACACGTTTCAAAACTCGCGCCAAACGCTATACAGAGACGTCCTTCCCCACCCGTAGCCAGAGCTGTACTGGTCTGGCCGGCGGTCTAGACGACGGCACGGGGGTAAATCAACCCTATAGGGATGTACCTATAAAGGTATAATAAATGTCCAAAAAGCGTCGATAGAGGTGATTTTTGAAACAATAGAGTACAGAGGTGTAATTGGTTGTTTTAATTAACCCATGGTATTGCAGTTCATATTTATTATATGATAGTATAGTTTAGGATGCAGCTTCCAATTTTGTATCTGAATTTCATTTTGGTTTACGGAAAATACTTTTGATATTGATATGAATTGATTTGTTGCTTATTTTGGTACATGTTAGTTCTCAGTTTTAGTTTAACATTTTGACACAATTCGCTATCATGTAAGTGTAGGTATAAGATAGTATATTATATTAAGCAAATAAAGGCGCAGCGTATTGAGCTTAGTCAGGGTAGCTGGACTGTAAACGTGACAGGTTGTGGGTTTGATTCTCAATATTAAATATAGAAATAAAATATTTAATATTTTCATTTCTTAGGTCTGGTGTCGAGGCAAAGCGCGGCGTTGTGTGTGCCACTAAACACGTGCGCAATGCTTTCACAATTCAGCGGAAAATGGGAGACTGAGTGTATTAACACTATTTTCCTGCTGCCTATATAACTTTATCTCGCATTTATGATTGCATAGAGAGGACGTAGAGTTGAAAACTTTTGATAATCTTCCAAAACTGCTATACACGGAATACGATATGAAATAAAAAATATATAAATATAATAATTAATTTCTAAATTGCAATAGCGCTAGCTCATGCTGCCATCAGTACATAGCAGCTGCTAGATGCAGTAGGTGTTCTATTAATAAAATGTCTGCAATGTCTGTGCACTGGAAGCTGGATATAATCCGTATCGATCAAGTTTAAATTTAGTTCCGTGTCTAACTGCCTACTGTAAAGTTTTGTGCGGACCAACAGTAACTAGGATAGTCTATATTGGAATTTCTCTTGTTATAATTTCATTTTAATGGGCACATTTGTTTTAATTTTTTTTTAAAGAGAAAATCGATTGTTTTATCACATTGATATAATAATCTAATAATTTTATCAAATAGTATGATGTTAATTGATATTGTGATTACCATAGAATTATTTGACTTTTAACTACTAACTACTTCATATTAAAAATCATCTATTTATATTTAAAATATAGGTTATAAATATAGTTAGAGTGGGTTGAAATAACTAGTTTAATAAGTTACCGAAACGCGCAGACTCAGTTGCCTTAAGTCCTAAACTTGCTTTGCACTTGACTACTCGGCTCTACATGCTCTGCTATAGTGTTAAAGTATAGAGAGATATAATATAAATTTGAGCATAAACCTATTAATTGAGAGTAAAATAAAAACGATTAATTATCATTTCTTAAAATTTATCCATTTATTATCTGTGGATTGTTTTTATTAATGTATTTTAAAATGGAATTCTTAAAAATAAATATTTCCTATGAGCAATAATTAAATTATTATTTTGTCTTCATAAAAAAAGGATTTCATTTTCTACTTATATCAAGTGTATGTATAACTTTTCAACGACCGACGAACCGACCGACCCTATGTTCTTTTCATAATATATTTCCCTAAAAAAATAAATGTACAATAAATAAAAAGTTTGTATAAATCATAGAAGGTACATTGTTGGACATGTCAATTCTACTTATAGCGAGCCTTATTATTGATTTGTTCTCAGTTCGATTAAACAAGTTATATGAACCTACCGTTTTCACCCAACATTTACAAAGAAGTTTCTGTCCACAGCGCCAATACAGCAGATGGTTGAAACTGTGAATTTCTTATTCAACACATAAAATTCTATATACTAAACAGACAAGAAAACATGACGACAGTAACATAAAACAGATCTAGTGCTTGTCTACATTTATCTTTATTTATAGTACATTTCGCTGTTTCACTTTGCGTCTTGGAACTTGCATCTTAATCAATAATAAGTAAGTACCTTTCAGAAACATAAGATGCGGGTGAAATGACAAATTGACGTTCATATGACGGTTGATTTTATTCTATGTGTTTAAAGTGGCATTGAATAATAGAAGAATCATGATATGGCAACAGCAGTCAAGCTTTATGACGCTATATTATCGAAAGTTTTTTTTCTTATTACGTACCTAGTTGAATGTCAGGATGTTGGCTCTATTTTTAAGGTTGGCTCTATTTTTATTTTATTTTTTCTTTGATAATAAAGATATTGATGGTTATTTTGGTTGTATTTCTGTTATATTTGTTTATATATTTGTTAAGATTTGTTGATATTTATAAAATAAATTATTAATTTAATATACCCGTATATATAATGTACCGTAATCGTGGCGCAAGGGCAAAAAGTGTGATTGTAAAATCGACTGGTTGTGGGTTTGACCTCACTCGAGGAAATGAAATATTTTTATTTTTTTAATTACATTTATGTTTTCAATTCTTCGCTCTCATGTCGAGGGAAAGCGCGGCGTTGAGTTCCGCCACTCAACACACACATGCATGCACATGCCTCAAGAACTTGGCGAAAAGTGGGCTCTTAACACTTCGTTCCCTCTGCCTACTCTGCTGTCAAAGTCAAAGTCAAAGTCAAATAATGGGATATAAGCGTGAAGCTGATTCTTTTTATTCATGCATTGTAAATCAGGAAGGTATATCTAATATCATACTTCTGTTTCAGTGAATTTTGTATAGATAATAAATTAAAATATTTTATACAACACTTTGCATTTTACACATGATGACGCCGTTGCTTCTTTTTTATACTGTTTCTTTATTTTTCATTTAAGCAATCTGCCGCATACCATTAATAATGGGAACTTAGTGTAAAAACCACATGCTCTCTATTTCCTATAGAACATACTGTATATGAGTAGTAGAATCTGATACTGAAAAATAAAAATAATTAATTTACAAATTATTTCCTCATATTGGGCAAACCAAGAACCATCATTTCTATTAGACACAGCTCTACTAAGCCAAGTAATATAGGCTCATATTCAATTCGGGGGAGAGATATATAAATTTACATATAATATACATATTTCCCGGTTTAGCGTCAACCAAACAACAAAGTTAGACGTTGACTTCCGCCACTCACCACGTAATCTCTTTAAATGGACGTAAAGTGAAGAAAGGAGTAACTCAAATAGCGTTTAATTTTTCTCTTTTGCTCTTTTTGCAATAAATTAAGGTAGGTATTATTAAGTAGTGAACGTTTAAGTTATTAATTATTTTTTACCCTAAAATATTATTTTGAGGTCGACGTGGCACAGGCATAGGCATGCTATTGTCAACACAACGGTTGTGGGTTTGATTTCTACTCGGTATATTTCCTCGCTCTGGTCAAGAGGCAAAGCGCGACTTTGTGTTCCGCAGCTCAACAAGCAATGTCTCGAGAATTCAGCTGAAAGTGGGTAACGGAAATGTCGGGAAGTGCCTTAATGGGAATAGAATGTGTAACTGTAGTTTTTTTCGAAATCGATTTTTTCTTCCTACTAATAGCCAAATTATGTCAACTTTTACTTTACTCTATCTTCATTTGAATACGAATAGTGGGAAGAAGAACAAGGTTGAGACCAACTACAACAAGAAATCCTCTATCTCAGCCGCCTTATCTTATCAGAATATCTTAACAAACGTACTAGTATGCTAATATTGAACCTCTCACAACACATGGAGATAACATCCAGTTAATATTTTCTAATGACCATGTTCTAGGAAAAGCCGCTTTCATGTTTAGACTGACAGTTGCGTAAGAAAATAAAAAGTAAATTAACTTCATGATATATCCCGCACATAGCAGGGTTGGCAGAGGGAACCTATTGTTAAGTACTCCGTTTACCACTTTCACCAAATTCTGGACGCAGTTCCTGGATGGAACTGAACGTCACGCTTTGCCTCGACACCAGAGCGAAAAAATGGAAATATAAAATTAAACAAATATTTCATTTCCTCGAGTGGAGATTGAACCCACAACCAGCGCCATGACTGGCCTCTACAACAGATGTATTAATAGGTAAGCTTGCATGTTTAACTAATCTAGAGAATGGTAATCCCTGGTGTCGAGTTAAGCTCACAAAATCTAGTAGCTCTATAGAGATTTTAAACTCGTGGCGCCGTTTACCATTTAGCTTCATGTTATAAAGCGAGTGTTACACTATATTTATACCGATGTAGATATTGGCACAAATATAAAGAATATAAATATATTCCTTTGTATAGAGGAATACAAAAAATATGAATATTTATTAAAATTGACAACATATTATTTTTAACCAAAACAAATGTAATAAGTTCAAGTGTAATAACACTAGGTTTACAAATTTTACTCTGCCTACCCTGATAAGCGGTGATAAAGTGAGAAGATAAAAACCAGTTATTTCATTTTTTGTTTTGTTTTATTATTAAGGCTCTGATCTGAAATTATGACAGTCATCGCAACAGAACTCTACATCACCCTTGGTCTAATAAATACGAAGCCAAACTAAATACAATTGATACTAGTTATAATACTTTTTCATACACAACATACTTTATTGCACATAAAACTTACACAAATTGTACATTATTCTTAATAGAATAAATTGATATATCTTTTTGAGGCCAGTCTTGGCGCAGCGCTTTCATTTCTTCGCTCAGGTATCGAGGCCCAGCGCGGTGTTGAGTTCCGCCACTCATCACGCAATGCTTCCAGACGGAGTGTCTTAACAATAGGTTCTTTTTGCCCATCCTATACAGATACAGCGAGAAACTGTTTTTTTTGATATACCTAAATATATGAAATATTATATTTACACATACACCTAAAAGTATTTTTCAATTTGTGTATTTCACAGCTCGAGTGTCACACAATGAGATGAAAACATTAACGTTAATTAAAGGGGGTGACTAATTATTTTCTCGCGAAATTTTTTTTTGCTCTCAACACGTAACAACCACATGCCGCGTGAAGTTAACTCGTTTAAACTCTTACTCTAAGTGCTTAAGTGGAAATGTTGGGCTTTAATTCCATGTATATAACGTGACGTAAATGTACTTAATGCCAATATTTTTTAAAAACGGTAGAATGGTAATGAAAAAAGTAGATTTTTGTGGCGTTTCTATTTTTTTGGCATATATCACAGTAGGTGGAGGGAACCTTGAGACACTGATACGTGAAATTAAAGTCTATATCTATAAATCACTTTCAACGTTGAAATCGATATTGAGAGCGACCTTGAGATGCTGTTTTAATAATCTATTTAGAAAAGGCATCAAAATCGATCTCTGAATTGAGAGTGGTTTATAATTACGGGTCATCCCCAGTTTTTCCATAGTGAAGAATAGCTTAAAAATAATCATAATTTAAATAACAAAACCACAGACATCACCTATTTGTCAGGTCTGTAATTCGTTTAACGTTTTTCAAAAAGTATGAAACTACCAGTCGAGTAGTAATACATATTTTTGTCAGACATTCATTATTGAACCATTTCCATTTATTTTATATTGTCTTATACAGTGACAATAAGCAAATATATATATATATATATATATATATATATATATATATATATATATATATGTTTTATGATATGGCTACTTTTGTCTACATAATAATGTTTAGTTAAGCCTCAGACTTATACAAAATTCAAAACTTTTATACGTAAAAAAGATAAATCGCCTCAAAGCTTCCATAGAATGTTTAATTACAGCAAAGCTCTGTAATCTGCCTGTGTGCTGATAACTCTCGTGAGCTTTGAGAATTTCGAACAAAATATAGAGAACCAGCGACTGGACAGTTGCGACCGTATCTTTAATAAAGATTAAAAGGCGTTACATAGGAAAACGAAATATGAATATTAATATAATTATACTTTGCAATAGTATTTCCATAGTAAAATAGTTTTGTTAGCAGTGAAACATTTTCCTAATATACTTCTTTACTTATAATGATCAAGTAAAAAAGTTTATTATGTACATTATTTCAGGCTGTTTTGATGCAGGGACCAGGCGTGTGACTCTAAACGTGAAGGTTATGGGTTCCATTCCTACTCGGGAGAATGAAGTATTTAATATTTTCATTTCCTTGCTCTGGTAACGCAGTAAGCGCTCCTAACACGCCACGTCTCAAGAATTCGAAAGAAAGTGGGGAACGGAAGTGTCTTAATAGGGATCAGAACTTTTTGACTCTAGGTTCCCAGGTTCACAAGGAAAAACCTAAAAAATATATTATACGCTAAATGTGGTTATTTCCGTAGTTAAATTATATATTTTAAAGCACCAGAAGCTACATGCACATGTGTCAGTATTATTGATACTTCAATACAGTTTTTTCAATCAAAATATGAAACAGTTAAAAAAAAATAAAAAAAAACCGAATAGTTTTCGGGACAAGTGGCTGAATAGTTTAAGTAACTCTCTTTAATATTTTAACCTCAATTACATTCCTGAATGTTTACTAGATATTCTGGATCCGTTCCAACTTTCACTCCCACCTCATTATAGTAGTAGTGTTAATGAAATGTCTCTGTTAGAGGGCACTTCACTCAGTACCTTTTAATTCTGTCTCTTTATTGCTTGCTTCGTTAACGCTGAGAGGTTATTTGGCTGAGGGAAAGCAAAAGTCCACGCCATTGTTCAAAAAAGAGCACTAAAAAATCAATGGTGGATTCATCTATTGATTTTTTTATGCCATTTTCATAAAATGATCAATGCTTTGCTGAACTGCAGCATTTTTTTTCGCGAAATGTTCTTATATTTATCAGTTCTACTCGTAATAATTTTTTTAATGTCATTTTAAGAGATATCGAGGTTTTTCGTTTGACAATAAGCAGCAGCTTTTTATAAAAAAATATTCAATGTAATGATTAATGTAAAAACTGCCTATAAAGATCTAAAATTGAAAAAAAAAATGTCCCGTGGTGAATGATGACGAGTTCGTTGCTACTATAAACTTGGAATCAGTGAATGAATTTTTTTTGTTGACTTTATTGAATACGGTCTCGGTTCGAGCGACTGTTTCTTTTGTATGATAAACTATAATTCACTTTTACCTCATATGTGAGCAATAATAGATTGTAAAGCACTGTGTAGTCATATTTAATGCTGGTACTTTATTATATTAGTGTTTAACGAACCTACTCATATAAATGGTAAGTTTAGTAAATTAAATTTATTAATGTAATATGTTTTTTAAATATTTTTTATTTTCGATTTTTTAGCTTTATATTGTTTCCCGCAAACAGCATAGTAGGTAGAGATAACCTAGGATTAAGACGGCCCACCCACTTTCCGCCGAATTCTGGAATTGCATGTTGGGTGGTGGAACTTAACGCCACATTTGCCCCGACACTAGAGCAAAGAAATAAAAATATGAAACCGAGTGGGAACTTACTACCTGCCGCGTTTACTGTATGACTGACACAATTGTGTTTCACGACTGACCTCATACTCTCCATACTTTATAAAAGATATGAAACCTAGAAACATTTTTTTAATTTATTTTATTTTATTGAACTACATAATGTAAGTCAAACTTTTTCTTATAGTAGATTATAAAAGCTTCACTCCCAACAATATATTTAGACATTTCAGAGCGGAAATACAAATGAAAAACATTAAATCACATAGTCTAGATGCCTTCAAATATTATAAATCTAGATCACAAAGACCGAAGTTTTTCTTTCGGTCTGATAGTCATACCCAACAGAAATATTCAGCTGCCGTCAACAAAAGGTTGTTTCCAATGGTCAACTTATTGTTCAACACCGGGGATGCACAATGGATGACATCACGGATCACCCGTCTCCCAACAACAATACGATTTCGGTTTTGTAATAAGTTTTTGAGCCGATCACGGGATTTGGGTAATAAAATGTTTGTACAGTTTTAAATAATCTATATAAATTTTTTAACTTCATTTTTTCCCACATAGGGCAGGTCAACACAAACTGTCCCGAATACGGACGGAAAGCGGAAAGTCTTAACACTAAGTTACATATATTGATAATATTTTATAATGCCATAACCCGTTCGTTTGTTATTTTTACTGTAGAAATATTTAATAATAAAAAATAAATATTTTAAAATTATCTTATATGTCAATGAATATAAAATTTTAACCCAGTTGTGTCTAATGTAAAGGGAGATTGATAATGAAGAGAGAGTATTTCAGATATAATTATTCATCTCAGTCAATATACGTAACAGATCCATGTTAAAACCTTTTATTTTGTAATAAAAAATGAATTAAAGATTAAAAGAACACAATTTTATATACATCTATTAAAATAAAATATACAAAGAATAGTGTCAAGGCTCTTATAATTTTGTCAGTGAAAATTCAATGAAAAATTTCATTTAAATTGGAAACCGAAAGAAGTTTTAATATATATTTAGTTTTAGTATTTAATTAAATCACTGCCCTATTTCCGATTACCATTCTTACATCTCTTCTATTATTGTGGACATCTCTTTTTCCATAGGTCAATTTCATCCTTCCTTCATATGTTTTCCATACAACGTGACAATGGAAAACTGAACTGTGTTCAACTAGCACGCACAAAACGCCACAAGCGAACTGAACTGAACTGATGAATCTTCATTTTACTTTTTCTTCAACTTCACGCGATATCCCGCACACAGCAGGCAGAGGTTAACCTAGTAAGGAACCTAGTGTTAAGACACTCCGTTCCCCAATTTTAGCCTAGTTCTGAAGGCGTTGCCTATTGAATGGCGGAACTCAACGCTGCGCTTTGCCTCGACACCAGAGCGAAGAAATGAAAATATAAATGTAAAGAAATATCGGATTTCCTCGAGTGGGGATCGAACCTACAACCAGTCGATTTTACAGTGACACATTTGTGCCCCTGCGCCACGACTGGCCTTATGATTTTTCATAAGCTTAAATTTTATGTGACGAATTTACTTTTAAACGTAAAAGCTGTTCCACAATTTCGATATTAAACCTGAGTTTACAAAGCTTCTAACCTTTTTGCTTAGATTTGTCGTTTATTCGGAAACTAGTAATTCGTCCATGCGTGTGACATTTTTGGTGAATGTGACGTTCTCTATATAGTGTGGGCCGATACCGTTTTATTTTGACAAACGGACTAGAATATTCTTTTGTTGTGTCTAAAGCAATATATCAACATAGATGGGACAATTTAAAAAAAGACAATTTGTTTTTTTTCTATTTTTTTTTTATTTTGTATACAATAACAAGCACAATATATTATGTTTATTACCGCCTTCTATGTGTATATGTACAAAGGTTTAACTTTTAAATTTATTTCGTAAAGTAAGTATAATCTAAAGAGATTCAATGAAGATATCTTTATTTTTTTTATATTCACATTATATCGCAACCTAGTGCTGAGACACTAAAGATCCTCGAGGTATAGCGTGTAGAGTGGTGGAACTCAACGCCGTGCTTTAGCCTACTTGCTTCAAATTATTATTTATTATTTTTATTACAGTGTGTAGCTAAAAGAAAACTCCACAAACATAGTTAATTTCAATTGTATTTTAATCAGTATTAAATAACAAATAAGAATGACGCAACTGTCACTCAATCAGCCACCGAGCTTCACGTGCTTTTTGAGGCTCATAGATTACCATTTTTTTTTTTGGATGCAAGCCCAAATTTTTCAACAATACACATTGGTATTACGCTCTCTACAAAATACATAAAAAAAACTCCTAAATAAATGTCAATATAATCGAAACAATTACCAAAATCGTTTCAAAAGGTGAAGATTTATCACGTCATCAATACAACTCCAATACCCAAGACCACCTGCTTACTTACTAACGATGTCGTTAGAAACAATACTAGTGGTACAATACAAGAGTAACGACCGTCATAGCCGTGCGCCATTGATACCGACGCTGGCTAAACAGCCAAAAACAAAAGGCATATATATATAAATCACGAACCTACACCCCACGCGTCCCGATGCAAATACTATTGTCTGTCATATTGAAAAATTTTAATCAATTTATAATGTACCCTAATCCGTGGTCATAGAACATTTTGTTATTCACTAGTAAAAATAAGGTGGACGTTGTTAGGTTAACTTTACAGAACGATTATAGTTCTATTGTCGGTTGTTCTCGAAAATGCGTTAAGTATTGTATAGCTGGACTGCAATAATGAAAATAGCTGCGGAGGACGGACGACAAAATATTTTTACCAATACGCGTGGCGAATTGATTATTCGAAAGCAGCGGGTACCGGTATTCGAAGTTTGCGATGCTAATGTGGCTTTACGCGGTTCTAATCTTTTGTATTTGTTATATTTCTTTTTTTTGGCGTCGCTCTGTATTCCGCACACAGCGGGAATCCGGTGTTGAGATACTCCGTTCCCCATTTTTCCCCATTGTTTAATTCTAAAGGCGTTGCTTGTTGAGTGGCAGAGCCCAATGCCTCGCTTCGCGTCGATATCGACATTTAATTTCCTCGAGTGGGAACCAAACCACAACCTGCCGCGTTTACCTATTACCGTACCTACCGTAACGATTTTACATAAATAATATTATAGTTATCTATCTATCTATATTTCTATTATCATTTAATTATTCTATAAACGATTTTATATATTCCAGTTTTATTTGAAATTTCACTTTAAATTATTTAATAAACAAGTCTTTTATGTTAATATATTATTATTCAATTTACTAAAATACCACAATAAATCAGTGGGACGGCATTTGATTGTAAGCCCGGTGGTTGTGGACTCGACCTCCTTTAAGGGGAAATGAATTATTTTAATTTACTTGCTCTGGCTATACAAAGCGTGGTATCGAATTCCGACTTAAAACTAGCAATTTATCTGAAGTAGAAAAACATAAACGGAGTGACTTGTCACTAGATTCTCAATGACTGCCTTGTTCTATGCAGAATTAAGCTTGAAGCTTAAAACCCAAGTTGCAACCACAAACAACCAATTCTAAACAGATGCAGTACAGACAGGGAAAGTTCACACCCCCCGGACAATTTACCGGGGACTCTAATCTAATTGCCGCTTTCACGTTCAGTTGTCGCCTTGACCTTCCTAAATGCATTTTGCATGTTATCAATTATCACCTTTGGTATTGTTAGCAGTTAGTTTATATTAAAACTGCCTTGCGACTTTGTCTGTTGCGTTTATATTTATTTGGTTTTACTTGAAGATTCAATCACTGGGAAATCGAAATCTAATCTTATTCAATCTAGGTAGTTTTATAGAACTTATTTCTTTTACATTTTTTAAAAATAACAAAATAATAATAAACTGTTTCATATAATATGAAATATTTCAAAATGTATCAATTTTTAGATTAAACAGCTTGCTAACTACTTAGAAAGACCCTAAGGAATTTTCATACCTATTTTATTTGCATTAAAATAAATAAATAACGCAATTATAGCAAACTAGGTGTCAAAATTATTTGAATTAACTATTTAAATTCCACAGTTGATGATATTCCACTGAAACGAAATTCTTTTGAACAACATATTTCACTTTGCCACCAACTAAGCTAACAAACTTAAAAATAAATCATTCGACAACAATATAATAACAATTTTATGTTTACATAAAGAATTTTTAACATTTTATAAACTGGATATGATAAATAATAAAAAAAAACACAAAGAACAACGTTTATTTTTTAAACATTCGACATTTTAAATTCTCTTTTTTTTAATCTGTATCCTTATTAGGAACAGCATAGTCTTTCTTAGCAGCCATTTTACAGACAGTGAAAGTTCACACTCTCTGGAGAATTTACCAGGAGCTCTAATCTAAAGCTGTCGTAGCGCAGTGGTGCAAGCGTGTGGCTGTACATGCGACGGTTGTGGATTCGATTACGACTGGTGGAAATAAATTATAATCTATTAATATTTCGATTTATTTCGATTCGTAACAAAGCGAATGCGCAGCGTTGAGTTCTACGATAAATTCCTGCTGCCTGCTCTATTATACGCTAGATACAGCAAGAAACTAAAAACAAAAACATTATTTTACAATAAAATAAAGAAAGAAAGATATAAAAGAAGAAAATTTACACCATGACTCATACTAATAACGAAATAAGACATAAGCATTTCCACCATCATTCATACTCATAGCTGTCTTAATTACAATGTGAGGCAAAGGAACATCCGTCAGTAAATCTGTCGACAGGGTTTCGTGTGCAAACGTGAGAGAAACAGGTTACTTCGTAATCTTCGGAATATAGGAAATTTTGATATCGCGTGCGGCTCTGTCAGATACTGGCACGCGATCATCCCTTACCGTGGAAAAGCGGGCTGATAATTTAGTGGCATGCTTCCTTAATAGACTTCGGTGTGGAACCGACCTGGTCTATTTGTTCTGTAGAATAGTGTTTTGTGTTTATTGAGGTTTTGGCTAACCGCTGGATAGCTAGAATTTGTTTTGAACTTGTAGTCCATAGTCCATATGGTAGAGATAATAAAGGACAAAAAAAATAAGTAATGTCTAATCTAAATTATATTAAGTACGTAGTTTACATACTTCTCTTTAAAAATAATACATCTTTCAGGCAAAAAATAAAATAATATGAAAATATATACATTAGTTGAGGGATACGATGCCATCGACTGACACACACACACATACATCTATATACATGCATTCATACTATAAACCCACACATAGGCAAGTCTAACTTATATAACAAACACCCTTATGTTTTCGACTCGGTTAAAAGATAATATTTTTAAGTAAAGTATTCTTCAATGAAAAAGTAAAATTGTTACTATTAATATAAATTATTAATAAATACATGAACTAATAAAAAGTAATCATTTGGCAAAAACTCTATGTCGTGCAAATTTAGTATGCAATGTTATTATGATTTCGTTTCAAACTTCAATACAATATTTAATATCGAAATTAATGGGACTCTATCACGCTGGGTCATAAACAAAAACAAGTTTTAATTGAAATTACGAAGGAATTAATTTATGACAAAATATTATATGATATAAAACATTCACGTATTTTTGTATGTCGATGTTTTATTTATACCAGTAGACTTATTATTTATTTCCTCGCTTTGGTAACGAGGCAAATGGCGGATTTGGTCCGCCACTTAACACGCGATGCCTCCAGAATGGTGGTGGAAAGTGGATAGGGGAAGTGTCTTAATAGGAACGGAGTATCTTTACACAAGATTTCTAGGTTCCTACAGTGTTATGCATGATACAGCGTGATACAGCGTGAAAATAAAGAGAAAAACCATTCTTCATAGATTTCTGAAGGTACGTATATATCTGCCTTATCTAATATATATTTATATATATATATATATAATTTTTCCATTACTTGCCTGACGACAAAGCATAGTCAAAAATGCGCGGCGTAGAACGCTTAAAATTGTCATATAGCCTTGGGGAATGTGTACGGGAGCACTAAGAGGAGGTCTTAAAATTCCTACGGAAACGAAGACGAACAAAATTTTACGTTTTATAGTTCACGCCAGCGAAGAAGAAACGTAGTTGCGATCAGTTACTAGCTGAGTAAGGTTTCCTGATTTAATAATTAAAATTTATTATAAAATAATTAAAATTTTATATACTAAGTTAGAATCTGAAAAAGTTAAAAAAAATTGAATTAAAATCATCAATAAATTGCTAATTTGTTTAATTCTAATAACGTATCAACTAATATGATGCATTAACTTTCACTATGACGACGCTTAGTCTTTTTTATAAATCAATACTCAATAAGGCCATCGTGGCGCAGGGGCACAAAGGTGACTGTAAAACGATGGTTATAAGTTGGATTCCCACTCGAGGATATGAATTATTATTAATATTTTTATTTCTTCATCCTCTGCCGACACTGAAGCTGTACAAAATAATTAGATAAAAAGATTTTCTTAGAAAATTCTAAAGCAATATTTATTTAAATGCCATGGTTAATATTTACCTAAAAATGCAGCCAATTTAGTAAAAGACTTGCCACCGTCAAAGGGTCCGTTCTATAATATTTTCCTTTTACTAATAACGCTTATTTTTGATGAAACGAGTCCATTTTTTTGCTTTGGAAAAATAAATCGTATCTCCAAGTAATAAGGGACTATCTTGTCAGGCACTTTTATGGATTCCACAGTTGTTTCAAGTTGAGTAGGTCTATTTCTTTCGCCGCCCATAATAATGTTTGGCGATTTATCAAATTGCAATTTCGTAATAGATACGCCCGCGTGATGTGACATTAGATAAAAGTGTATAAATTGTTAGTATTGTTTCAATGGGATTGGACCTTTGCGCCGGTTATTAAACAATGCGTACACCATGGACGCTTAGTCGTGAGATAAAGCTTGATAAATCACGTTAAATTTCACTTTGATGTTGCCTCGTCGATTGAACTGTCACACTTTCTTAATGAATTAAGTAGACAGAGCACTCTCAGAATTCAATTCCTACAACAAATAGTACAACGGCCATTACAGTTGAGGTGGTAAAAATTATATGTTTGTGCATTTTCAGTTTTATATTGGCTGGGTGGTAATAGTGATAAGACATTTTGAGTAAATTGCCATAGCTTTGCGATAGCAATTTAGCAATCCAGACTAAAAAAAAATCTAATGTTAACGTAACGTTTTTCTTTTTATCATTATCTCCATACCTTACAATAATATACGTCCGAATTGTACCTCTATGTTATATAAAAAATAAAAATTAAATAATTCATTAATCAAGATTTTTATTCATAACCTTAATAAAACCAAAAAAATCATTCGTGGCGCAGGGGCACAAAGATTCACTATAAACGCGACTGATTGTGGGTTTGAGCTAGAGCTAGAGCTAGAGAAACTGAAATATTTAATATTTTCATTTCTTTGCTTTGGTGTCAAGGTAAACGGTAAACGAAGTGTCTTAACACAGTATCTACTTACATAATGTACAGGTGAATAGAGACGTAACTACTAGATTTATCCTAGATTAACCTAGATTAGAAGAACCCCAAAAAGGTAATTATAGTATTAAAAAATATATTTTTCATATGTTAAACGTATTACATTGACCAAATCGTATTTATTTATAATGATGATACCTTTTGTTATGTTCCTTTATAGCATTTGCTTTTATCTCTTTTATCAGTTTGCTTGTAATGCTACACAAAAATAATTTTCAATAATCACGTTAAAAATGAACTTTATTTCCCATATTCATAAAGTTCACAATCGTAAGAATAATATTTTTAAAATTTATATTGCCCAATACTTTGGTTCAATAGGGAATCTTTAGAGTACAATAGATTTAAATGACTCAATTCCTGACATCTTTGTTTGTATTGTTCGATGTCCAACGCGTTGGTGTAATTTATATCCTTTTTTTCTATTTCCCGTGTTTTCTGTTTGGACAAGTGGTTAGTACTTATTCAAAAAAAACTTGTCTTTTTGTACTAATAAATATCGAATACAAATAAGGAGATTATCTAGAATACAACAAAAGTAAGATACAATGCGTCTTAATGGGAACGGAGTGACGTAGCACTAGATTCCCAGGTTCCCTCTGCCCACCTTCCTATACGGGACACAGCGTGAATCTAAAAAAAAATTAAACAACTAGATTTTGCTCATACAAAATACTATTTATGTATAGGTGTTATTACATTATTTGAAATAATAATAACAATTATTTATAGTAACAGCACATCCAAGGTATCTGTACTTTGCTTGCTTAAACTTTCTTTATATGACAATGCGTTGACAGGCAAAGTTAATTCATTCCCTCTAATGGGTATAATTTTTTTTGTGTTTTTGCATCTTCATAGTTTAGGTCGTAGTTTTAAAAAACTTTTTGATAAATCCTCTAAACTCTAATACATGGTCTTACGGGTCCTACCTATCTAAAATATATTTATATCTATCTAGATTAAAAAAAAACAAACTTATTGTATTATGCTAATATTTCTAATTTCTTCAATTTCGTCTTCTGCTTCAAAGATAACCTAGTGTCAAAATATTCTCCAATTTCCACCTGAATCCGTGACAATGCGTGGTGTGGCGCTCAATGAGGCACTCTATCTTTCCAGAGCGAAAAAATATAATAATTAATTTCCCTTCATAGAAATCGACCTCACAACTACCGCGTTTACAATCAAATGTTGTCCCATCGTGGCACGTGTCATCGTTTACTTTGAACTAAGTTATTTAAAAATTCACCTTCATTTTTCACAGTAGAGCCTAGTGTTAAAACACTCCGTTTTCCATTTTCCGCCAAATTTTTCGAGACATTGCTTGTTCAGTGGCGGATCCCATCGCCGGTTTTTTGCCTTGGTGCCAGAGCGGAGAAATGAAATATTCAGAAATAATCATTCCTCGAATGGGGATCAAACACACAGCCGTCGCGTTACAGTCACACCTTTGTGCCACTGCGCCACGATGGCCTCACTTAAAATAAAAATTATTTAATTCTGGAAAATATATAATCATTTCGTAAGTCGAGTCAAATGCCTCCTTTAACCACGACAGGTAGTGAATTCGATTCCCACTCGAAGAATCTCTACTCTTTACTTTGTCCTACCTCTGAAAGGGCCGCACTTTCAATTTAGTAAGTACACATACAGTCTTAACTACATATTATATTATTATTCTTTAAAATTATAGCTTTGATAAAATTACGTAAGTTTGGGGTCCCTGGGATCTCAGATATAATCAATTGCTTAAAGCGTTTAACATATACTAAGATAATTATTATAATACATACATATATATTTTTTAATATTATATGTGTAAAATTATTTTATAGACATTTATAACTATAATATTATAATATGTGATAGGAACAAATTTATTGGCATTTATTTCTTACCTTTCTCTAGTTTATCTTCAAAACCCTTTCAAACTATTAAATTATGTAGGTATGCCAAAAATGTTTATTTTAACAAAAAGCTTCATATCAATCAAACCCGTGAAAAATAGAAATCGATAATAAAATTTAAAAGATTAACGTATTGTAACCTCTATAAAGTATACACAACCAAAAATTGGAAAATTTAAAAATATCGCTACATACAATATACTAGGCATTAAATTGTGTTTGAAAATGAAGATAAGATTAAAAATTAAATTAAAATAACTTATATTATGCTTTCTCCGCTTATTTAAGTTACAAAATAATCTTCAGATTTCCAATTTTTTTAACAACAATAACTTTCTTTAGCCTATAAATAAAATTTAATATCTCTTTAGACCTGATATATGAAATATTTCAAAGAGAAATTTTATTTTCAATACATAGACTGAGTCATATAAAAGTTTACCATTTCAAAGTTGGGCTTCAGCTTTACCAGCACTGACAGCTTTCATAATAAATGTGAAAGTTTGAATGGGTAGTTGAAAGGTGAACTATTGAGGCTATCGAAACAAAAATAGTTAAAAATAGTTTTATAACTGAATACGGTTCTGAATGTATAATTTTTATGCCCAAATATGTATATATAAATATTGTATTTAATTTATTTATTTAATATATACGTATAGTTCAACTACACTGTTTCCTGAATTGAGATTATATTTTCTGTAATCAACATTTATTTGTCCTTATATATAATATGTAAAAAGGCAAATAATATCTATGCATTGCTTTTAAGTGACTAACTAAAGGAAAAATAAATCCTATTGGAATGATCCAATTAGAAAAACAATCCAACAAGAATAATTAATTTCAACCTCAGATTACATAATAACAAAAATTAAATTTGCAAAAAAACAACAATATAACCAATTTCAACCATACCAAAAACTCATACAACATTCACGTACCTGTAAACTCCCGTAAACGTGCAAAACAAGTCCAATCACCGAGTCATTTACACAATGCACAGCACTATGAAAACTTCCAACATTATACGTACGTAGCGCGCTGGGCGGAAGTGGTTCCGCGTGCACCCTCCCCGGTACCGACAGCCTTACTGAGGGGAGGGCACAGACTTTGACCAGACGCGCGCATCCTACCTTAAACATAAGCTATACGCGTGGGCCCAATAGGCAGGTAAGAAATGTTTCACATTGCTACGCTACCCAGAATGTCATTTTACATGGAAAAGCGGTTGATGGAAAATCTTGTGAGATTTCCCGTGGTGACGCACGGGGCATAAAGGGGCATAAGCATGTGACTGTAACAGGGTTGGTGTGGGTTCAATTTTCACTTGGTAAGTATGAAATAATTAATTTGTTATTTTTTTCATTTTCTCCGCTCTGGTACCAAGCAAGGTAACAAATGCTCGTAAATAGTGAGTTTGCAACTCAACAATGCCTCGAAGATTTAGCGGAAAGTGGGGAACGGAGTGTCTTAACACTAGATTCCCTCTGCCTACTCTGCTATATACGGTATAAAGCGTCAAGCTGAAACATAACGATAGATTTATTTTGCGTGTTCATCCTCATACTCGAGTCTAATAGTAACTACTATTACATATTTACAAGAACATATTTTTAAAGTACCCTTTTAAAAGTACTTCTGATCTCATTTTTGTAACAAGAATGTTTTTATCAATGAGACTTTTTTATACCTATATATAATAAGTAAATATATAACAATATCTAATATTGAGATATAAATATATCTTAACATTAAATATTGTCGCCAAGATTATCTGGTCATTAATACAATATCCTAATTGGCCAGAAAAACATTGAAGCCCACAAGGAAGATGTTCCATTTTCTTTCTTTTGATCGAAAAAAAAGGAACCTTGTCAGCTCAGCTAATATATTTACAGAGCAAGGAAAAATTACCAACAATAAAAAGTAGAGGCTCGCAAAATTAACGATGTATGAGTTGACAGCGCAGACGAAGCTTATCTCCATGTTTTTAATGGGAAAGAAAGTTACAACGGTTTCCCTTTTTACGGGAGAACATTAACTGTGTTTTCTTTTAATGAAACGTTCTCTACATTTTGTTTGTACTCATTTTTATGAAATGGTTTCCTTTTTCATAATCTTGGATGCGAATGGATAATTATTTTGTTTGACTGAACGAGAATCTGGAATGTTTATGTGGTATAATTGTAACGAGGCAGGTTGTAATGAGGAAGAGATATTTAACGAAGAAACAGAAAATAAACACTGATGTAGACTAGAATACTTAGACCAGGAACTAATTGCCATTTTTTATTTTTTGCCTATTTTTCAGATATTTTCTAATCTGTGCCGGAATTTCCACCATCTTTAGTCTTAAATGTAGCTTCTTATATTGAAACAACAAAAATAGAGCACCGCTACGCTACAGCAGAGTCTATAAATATGAAACAACACATGAAGTCGTCATCGTTGTCTAAAATATTATGCCTTAAAATTGTTAGTACGACTTTGAATTCTCTAAAAAACGATAAAAGAAAAATATATGATATAAAAATAAAAGCATAAGGTGCATTGTTTATTTAAAAGAACAAAGTAATTAAGCATACTTGTTAATCAAATCATCCCCTAATAACGTTACGTGTGTGTAAAGGCTTTTTACATTCGTATCGATCAATAGAAGATTATAAGATGTTCGAAAAAAATGTCAATAGTTCTACAAAACAACAGGACAACAAAGGACTACAAAAGTATTCAAGATGATTAGACTTAGACTGCTGATAGAATTATTTTTTTTACATTTCCCCACGTAACAGGAACTACTGGTCCCAGGATGTAACTGGTTTAAATTAAAGAAATCTTTTAAATTGATTTTCTTTTATTTTATAATGGATAGATCATTTATCAAGAAAAAAGCTATTTTAAATAACGTAAATCTTTTCCCAGTGTATTTGCGTTAAGAGTTACCTAGGGCCTAATAAAAAAAAATGATTCTCGTTTACTACAAATATATATTTGAATTTATCCCCGAGGACAAACCACGATGTAAAATCTAGTATATAATAAGCAAGCTTCCTTTCAGTCCCTGTACATATTTATTATGTAAGGAAAGAGAGGAACATCTTGTAAATGCAGTGAATATAATGGAAATGCATGAGTTTGTTTTTCTTGTTCTCGCTTGAATTTAATTGGCTCTTGCTTCGCATTAGACTAAATAACATTAGTATTCTAGATGCATGCAAGTACTACAAGTGCTTCTGTGAATGTACAATATTTTATTGTAGTATAATATAACGAATAACATAGAGCAAAATCCACGGTGCACTTTTCAAAAAAGAGTAGTTTAGCCAATCAGTTTTTACTATTTATCTTTTCAAAAATATAATCCATATTATAAAATATATATAAATAGTAAAGTATTAAACTCTAAAATTATGTAATACTTATTTTTATGTAACGCTGGTACAAAAGGGGCTTTGGAGTCCTGACGTTCAGGCTGCTGCAGGTACTAACGGGGCACGGTTGCTTCGGCAAATACCTGCATCAGATTGCACGTCGGGAGATGTCGCCGGTGTGCCATGAGTGTGATGCCTCCGTCGATTCAGCGCATCACACTCTGGTTGAATGCCCCGCTTGGTCCACACAACGCCACGCCTTGATGGCTGCAGTGGGCAGGGACCTCCCACTGTCCAGTGTGGTGGGGGCTACGCTGGACTGTGAGAGGAACTGGTCTGCTATGGTCTCCTTCTGCGAATCAGTTATAGAAGGCAGTTTGCGCATCTTCAACTCCCCCTACCTTAGAGGAGCTACTGTGGGAGGGTCATGATGATCCTCCTACAAGTCATCGAGGCTGCGGGTGCCCTAGGAGAAACCCCAGGGCACCCTGAAGGCGACGGTGGCCCGCATTAGGCGGGTCTTCCACTGAGGCGTCGTAGTAGTATGCGGCGTCTCTTTTTGGTGGATAGGGTTTCCGCTGGGTTTTAGTGGGTAGGATCGGTTTCACCGGTGAGTCCCACAGTACCGCTAATGGGCGGTCTGCGTAAATGCATTTCCCAGCGATAAAAAAAAAAAGTGCTTCTGTGAATGTAAAATATTTTGTTGTAGTATAATATAACGAATAACATAGAGTACAATCCAAGTTGCACTTTTCGATAAAAAGGGGTAGTTTATCTAATCAGTTTGTACTAATTATATTTCCAAAAATATTATCCATATTGTAAAATATTATCAAGTGCAATACTCTAAAATTATCTTATGCTTATTTTTATGTGACCTTATTCAGAATGAAATCACGCTCAGTTATAAAAATATTCAACAGTAATAACTAAAGCAACGTTGCAGAAGATTTTCATTTGCAAGGCGCAACTTATGTACCAAATACCTTTAAAAAAACACTACTACATACACCGGAGCTGGGACTTAAAATAGCATTACACACCTACTAGTCGTATACCAAGTCGTAGAAATGGTATACAATACATCAATGACCAACGCCATATAAGCACAGCTTACGTACCGCGAGCGTACTGCGAGACGGCATCAGCCACGACATAGTTAATGTCGCTGTAACAGTTCGCATAAGCCCATCACGTCTGCTTCGTCGACGTCAAGCAACATTCAATATTTTAATATTGCTCAAAGATCACTTTGATCCACAATATGTGTCGCCCCTACACATATATTTGTCTTATAAGAAATTCGATGCTAAAATATCGTGTCATCAAAGGCTTCGATTTATTATATTATATTTATAATATATTTGGTACAACTCTTTATGTACATCATATGTATTAGTACCGTAGTACTTGACAGTTTGACTCGTTACCTTCCACCACTACCTACTTACTATACATACGAGATAACGGTTGCGACACTCGGGAAGTCAATAACGAACTAGTCAAGATTAGTATGATATTAAAAATATATAGATTGTATTATTCATAATAGCTATGTTATTTATGTGTATTGCCGTGCATATTTTCTTATTATTTATTTATTTTACAATTTATATCCAAGGTACATACTGTCACAAAGGACGAAACATTTAAGTCTATGATAATATTTTTTATAGCACGTAGGTCTGTAACAATAGTCCTAACAGAACAGCAATCAGTTAATTAACTTAATTTAGATACATTTTTAGTCCTAAAAATTAAGTACTGCAAAAGTATGTTGTTCAAGGGAAGGTAATTCAACTAATCGTTGTAATTTATTTTTATTTTCACAGTATATTAATAAATATACATTTAAACTAAAGCAGGAAAAACATGTACTGTGCCTTATATTTGATGTATGCATCACAAATTATCCAAGGAGGTAGCTAACAAATTTTTAATAAGCTACACGTTTTTATATTTTAACTTTGGTCCGCGGGGATTAGATTTTCAAACTCGAAATATATAATTAATTAAGTATGTACTTAGAGAAGGGAAAGGTTTAAGCGGGAAGTTCCAACGAGCAGCCATTGACGTGCCGTAATCCCTCAGCGAATTGGCAAAGTGTATGGGCCGTGAAAAATCCATATTAATATTGTTACACTGTAATGCCTGCGTTTCAGTTTTCGTGATAAAATGTGACAAGACTAAATACATGGAGAATAAATTGTTTTTTTTATTCAATGCTTTTTTTTAAACTTCATCTCTGGCAGGTGGCAAGAAAAAAGGAAGTAAATATTATAAAGTTTCACTGTTATTTAACAAGTTAAAATGAATAACATATTTTTTTTTATTGAACATTTTTTTAAATTCTATATCTCTAAGGTAACTGAAAAATATGGTAGATTATTAATTAGCCAAACGTCACTTATTATGTAGTTGTATATCAACAAAATTATACAAAATAATTCAATTTATAAAAATAATACAAACATTAGCAATTAAAATTTTTGAACCCTCTGTAAGTTTCAAACGCCGTATAAAGCGGAAGGTAAAAATTTGAAACAAATTGCGATGAAACTTAATAGAGGCCCTTCTCGTGAAAAGTTGCCATCCGATTACGACGCAAATTCAATATTTAAGATTGATTTGGGCAGATGGCAGGGTTCGTTTTGTAAAGGGAGCCTTCGTCGTCACCTTTGTTTTGAAAAATGGGATATGCACTTTCAGCATTCGTTTTTAGTTTTATTTAGCTTATCTTGAAATATTTGTAACAATATATTTAGAAGATTCATATAATTTTAATTAGGTTTAATAAGCTTATTTTAGCTTTATACTTTGAGCAAACTGTCTATTTAAAGCTCGAAACTCTATTTAGTTATTCGCTTAGGCATAGCATGTAATAATTAGATTTGGCTTTAGTTACTTTCTTGAGTTTCAAGCGGTATCCCATATATAGCAGGTAGGCAGAGGGAACTAGTACTAGTACTAAGCCTTTCCACCAAATTTTCTAGGCGATAAAAGATGGAACTCAACGTCGCTTTAGTCGTGACAGTAGAGCATAGAAATTAAAATATTTATAAATAATAAAACATTCCCCCGAGTGGGAATCGAATCTACAACCGTAGCATTACAGACATTTTAATAGTTACATTATAATATAAAAATACCCGTATGTTCTTAACTTAAGTATAAATAATAAATGGAGCACACGAGACAATTTATTAACCTACGTTAGATAACCTATCCTTATCGCTATCAACGTTCGTTTTCTACCCTCCCTTACTGCCCTTACAAATGAAGCATATGATAATTGCGCATGGATGTAAGTAAAAAAAAATATAGACGCACTGTCCAATTCTCTTTTAGTGTCTAAACGGCCTGAGGCGTCCAATTTGCCGAGAAGAATCCCACAGCCTCAGTATTGCTCAACATCATGCACTATTTGAATTTCCTCCGAGGGAGGGTGGAATCAATTTAAATTTTAACTCACACTTAATACACCCTTGTTTGGTGTCTAAGTGGTGTGTTTGAGGCACCCTCTGTTTAGAACGTATAATAAGTTGGGAAGATAACAAGGTCGGTAATTCAGCGCAAATGTAGAAAACAGAAAACTGGTGTCTTGCAAGTCCTTTATTTATTTTTAGGGGATTCACAATTTACACAATACGTCATCGAAGGGTTAGTGCGAGGATATAAAATCAAACGGAATTAAAATATATTTATTATTGAAAAAGTTCTTGGATTTTACGAATTAATGTGGTTTTCTGTATACCTCGCATATAGCAGAGTAGGCAGGAACTTAGTGTTGAGACCACACAGTTTTCCGCTTTCCATTGAACTCTCTCGGCAGTGCGGTTTGGGTGGTGGAATTAAAAGCCACGTTTTAGCTTGTTTTCAGAGTGAAGGAATAAAAATATTAAATAATTCATTCACCCGAGTGGAAATCGAACCTACACCCGGCGCGCCAACAACCACACAGCAAGTGGTTGTTAGCGCGTCGGGTCATTGCATTTATATATTAGAGATGTCTAAAATAATTTTATAGCTCTATATAATGTGTAGAGTACAATAAACAAAAAAATAATAATACGAAATACCAATTTTTATGCAGTTAAACAAAGACAACAAAATAAATAAACTTAAAATGTATCCCAAACTAACGTCTCGTTTCTCTTAAATCTATCTAATTTCCATAGTGCACCCAGAACACACTTAACACACTGTAACATTAAACCTAGCGGATCTCACCAAATAGTAGTTGTAAATTCACCAGGCGCGCCTTGGCTTGCATCCATTCTCATTTTCTTAGATGACCCTTGTGTAAATAAATTCAGAAGAGCTGTAATGAGAATACCGAGCTCGATGGAAGTACAATATGCTTAGCTAAAATGTTGTTAACACGTGCATAGAGCAAATGCCCCAAGGTGTTCAAATTAAATTAAACTTTATTTTAATTTACTTTGCTGCTGTGCTGTAGTTATGAAATACTTAAAATATTTTGCTCTTACATCGATGCTTCGCTCCTCCGCTCCGAGCAAAGATATGAAAACGTTAAATATTTTATTATATCGAGTGGAAATCGAACCCACAACATGTCGCTTTCACAGACACATGCTTAGGCATGCTAGCTCACATCGACTGGCCTACATAAAGATTGTGTTATTTATATTAAAATTCATTTTAATATGAAATAAATCATCTAAAATTCTATGTTTTGAAATTTTCTAAGAGTATTTTTTTTTGTGTACGATTGAATTTATTTTGTCTTTTCCTAAATGTTGGAAGTCTTGTGGCGATAATTTATGAACACACCAACATGTATATAAAGCCTCAAATTGAACTATAAGGTTTCACAAAAAAAAATACATTTGTATAGGCTGTTACTTGTCAAAATATCAAATTTCTATAATCATTTTGAAAATACGTTACACAACAATTTTGAAAATACGTTAGTCTTATCCTCGAAGTAGGGAGCGGAGTGTCTAAGGCCCTTGGTTCTCTAATAATATAATTTTTAGCAAAAAAAACTGATTTCAACCGGATCTCTTAATCGGAACCTAACGAAACTATCATCAAACAACCCTTGAAGTATGTCCTTTCCAATGAAAAAAGAATAATTGGAAACGGTTAGCGCGATATTTACTTATTCTTTCATTTGTCGCGCACATACTGAATACAAATTTAAGACATATAATTTTGTCATGGATAGTATTTTCAGAAATGGACCAAATTAAAATGGGACCACACGGAAACCACCAGCTTCCAATTAAAAAAATATTGTCAAAAACGATTCAGCCGTTAAAAAAAAAAGTAACAGACATAAAACAAATATAGTAAAATTGACAACCTCCTTTTCCTTTAAAAGTCGGTTAAAAATATCCTCAAAGAAGCGAATAATAATCAGTTTTACCGTAATTTTATCGTATTTATTTTTTGATTCCACCCCTTGGTCTTTGCTGGAATGGTATTGCCGTATTATGCTAAGCGACTCGGGCAATTGCAGACTTGCATTCATAGTATTTTCAATTCAACGTAAAATTACGTCATTTGTATGAGAGGCTGTATTAAGAGAGGAAAATTCGTTTAACTTGTTTATCCACTTAACCTTCAACGACATTTTAACGAGCCACTCGTTTTGTAAGTTAGCTTTTTAGCTGTGCTAAGCTTATTCTGTCATTTAGATATTCTTCAGTAATTTCGTTTATAATCATTTTATATGGATAAAAAATAATTATTAAAAACAATTATTTAAAAAATAGTTATTTATATTTTCAATTTTTTTTCGTTGCTGTGCGCCACAGACTTTTGTCTTCCTTGGCTTTATTGTTCCTGCGTTATGCTTTTTTAAGTTTTGGTTTTTGTAAAATATCAAATACAAGGAGTATTTGTTAATATTGGGATTGGTCATTCGTCGTAGCCTAATATTATATTGTTATATTTTCGACATTGATTTGAATTGACTACCTTTAATTTATAGTAGATAAATTAACGTTTGGCTAACTAAGAACTTGCACAATATTTAATTGTGATAATTTAAACAAAAAAAAAAACACTAGACAAAGTGAGAAACTGTAAAGTTTCTAACAGAGTTAATTTATTTGGACATTCAATTCTGTTATCGTACCTATTAAGATAAATATAAGATTAGGTTCTTCTTTTATTGAATTAGTGTGTTATTTAATTGGAAGATGTGGGTATAAGCTGTATATAATTATCTTGAAAGATAAAGCTATCGAGTTTTATTTTGTATGTTATTATTGTTATTTAAATTAGGTACAACTACTAATCGTATAATTAATTACAATTATTCATTAAATTGAGGCCAGTCGTGGCGCAATGGCACAAAGTGTGACTGTAACACCGACTGGTTGTGGGTTCAATCCCCACTCCAGGAGATGAAATATTTCGGTGTCAAGGCAAAGCGCGGCGTTGGGTTCTGCCACTCAGCACGCCATGTCTCCAGAATTCAGCAGAAAGTGGGGAACGGAGTGTCTTAACACTATATTCCCTCTGTCCACCCTGCTGTGTGTGGGATACTGCGAGTTGATACGATAATTAAATTGATAATTATGGAAATATGTTTCGTAACCATTATAATATTGATAGTAAATTTCGTTTAAGAAATTTGTTTAATATCATGTAAAGAACTCATAAAAAATTGAGAAGCCATAACACTAGTACTACGTAACATAACGACATTCTTCTAGAAAACTACTGTAGTAAAAGCATAAGTTAAAAATTCAAAGTATCTAGACATGAAACACAAATTCAGACTTCAAATACTGGAACATTTGCCATGTCACGCGAGTACGCTTCTCGCGACTTGTTTTCCAGTCGTAGTCGTAGTAGACCAGCAATTCATGTTTAAGAAACACGTTATGCGTTTCCAGTAGCAGCTTAGCGAGAAAGATAAATGATATAGTGGGGAACGAGCTAATGATATGTGAATCTAAAAGTAGTCTTATTAATAATGGAAGTTTCATAATGATAATAGTATTCATGTATAATAATATATACTAAAAATATAAAGCTTAATATTTTATAATAATATCAGAAACATTTGTGGTTTTTTGAAAAAGATAGCTCTTCATTTTTATCTATTACTTAAGACTGGAGAAAATTTTTTTCGTAAGGAAACTATAAGTATGTATAGCAAGTAAGAATGTGTCAATCCTTTCTTGCTTGATCTTTATCAATTACTGGCAACATTTTCTTAATAAAATAATAGAATAATATTTTCATTAATAAATATCACCGTGGCGCAGTGGAGCAGCGCTTGACTTTAAACACAATGAATGTGGGGTCGATTCTTACTCGAAAGAACGAATTATTTTCATTTCCTTACTCTGGTGATGCAATGTTCAGCGTTGAGTCCAGCTTCTTATACTTATACACTAAACATATTATCCCCAAGTTTGACAGAAAGCGACGATGTGTTTTGACACTAGGTTCTACCTTTTCTGCTGCTGTGGGATACAACGTGAAGCTAAAACATTATAATATTTTAATTGTGCGTGTTATATACATCATCGCCCTGGTTGTAATGTGTATCTTATTTACTCAAAGTAAAATTGCCACACTGTTACTTAATTAAGAATTAATTAAACGAGATAGATAAGTATATAAAGACTTTCGTATCTTTCTCTCTTTTAACGTGTACCAAAATTTCAAACGAATAAGAAGTATAACATTGTTGGTCGATCAATTTGTCGTGTCAATATATTTCCACGTTTTTCAATGAGGCCGTCGTGGCGCAGGTGTACAAGGGTACGACTGTAAAGCGACAGTTGTGGGTTCGAGCTCCACTCGAGAATTCGATTTGGCAGAAAGAAAGAAGCGTACTGTCTTAACACTATATTCCCTGCAGTGTGCGGGATACAGCGTGGATCTGATTTATTTTATTTTTCTTATTTTTCTGTTTAATAAAGACCATTTTGCATTCTATCCTATAACAAAAAAAGTATATCTATATCTAAGAAACATACCTAAAGTAACCCAATTCCTAGCATCGCTCGCCGAACCGCCGCGGCTTTACTGCCGTATGCACGTGCTTGCTGTCGTATTTATTTATTCAGATTTATTCCCAACGTCGCATATAGATACACAGTTGGGAATAATGTTGCCGAGAAAATGTTCATACTTTTGCATAATTCTCCACTATGACCAGGTTAAATTTATTGTACCGGCTTGGACATTAAAAAGCAATTATGACTTGAAATTGTTGTTTAATATTCGTAGTCGGATATTAAATAAAGTAGTATGTCATCACGCATTATGTATGAACGCGATTGTTCTGCGTACATTGTCGTGTATTATTGTGTTTTTGTTTTTTATTTATTTATTTTATAAATTCACGTTATCTGGAGTGTCTAGATGGATGGGTAGAAGGAACCTTATCTTAATACCAGGTAACATTGTAACTGTAATAGTCTGTTCCCCATTTTTCACTTCATTTTCGAGATATTGTCCGTTGAGAGGCGGAACTTAACGCCTCGCTTTGTGCACCAGCTCCTCACTGTATTCCCCACACATCAAGGTAGACAGAGGGAACCTAGTCTTAAGACACTTCGCTCCCCACGTTCCACTGAATTCTGGAGGCGTTGAGTGGCGGAACGCAACTCGTCGCTTTGTACACCAAAGGGACCAAAATGCATATAATTCATTCCTCTAAATGGAAATCGATCCCACTACTATAGTGCTTACAATTAGAAACTATACGCAGCGTAACAGCGGTCTCTCACCTCACAATAGAGCAAGAAAACAAAAAAAAAAACATGAGAACTAATAAGAAAATACTCAGTTGTTATAAAATAATGGTAAATTCTATTATAGTGATATTAATCTAATGAATTTTCAATGTATCTCCAACAAAGATTATCACGTGAACGCGACAGTCGTGCTTGTTTTGTATGTGATCACGCCATTTATCTGTGAAATCCTGGTACATGAAATACTACTTTGTAGATAGGTGTGGAATCTGCCCGAAGACATACAACAGAGCAAAGCCATGTTTCTGGATTTAGAAAGCGTATAGTGAGTTTTAAAACTGTTAGTTCGAGTAAAATGTAGCGTCGATAGTATATTATATGCTAATTAGATATTTTGTTGAAATTATTTATTACAAAAATATTTTATTTTTTAAAAAATCATTACAGAGAAATGGCAACCTATGTACTTATAGTTATCCATGTGTTGTTATTCTTTATAACTCATCCAAGTACTAATATCCTTGAAACTAAGTAGTTATATTTATAATTTCTACTTGCCATAAAATACTACATATTTATCTAGAGACATTTAAATTTTTTTTTGCTTCACGCTGTATCCTGCAAAGCAAACATAGGGAGTGTTAAGAAACTTCGCTCCCTACTTATTGCTGAATTCTGGAGGCACTATGTGTAGAGTAAGGCGGAATTCAATGTCGCGCCACGGCACAAGAGTGAAGAAATGAAATATTAAATAATTTATTACCTCAAGTGGGAATTGAACGCACAACCTGTCGCGCTTATATACGCTTGTCCTCTTTTGACTTGACTAGCTTCAATAAAATTATATTTTATTAAATGAAAGATATAGCTATAAACCCATTAATTATAAGTTAGTTTGTATATATCAATACAGGTAAAATAAAAATAGGCACACAACACATTCATTCTCTTTATTATGTCAAGTAAATTAAAGCTGGAACTCGACATACTTTAGAATTTATTATATCGCAAGTCATTTTTAACTTTTAAAAGGCCGGGCGTGTTTTAAAGACAAAATGGCTGTTTCATTAGTCAAAGGAAATCTGTTTCTTTCCGCAAACGACAAAAGTTCTTGCGGTCTTTTGAGTTTTGTCGATAAATCACTTTAATATATTGAGACGAAAACCGTAGAATACTTAGAGTTGAGGAATTGCTTACTGCTATTACGCTTGATTAATGTACACCCGTAATAATTTCATGTTAAATTTGAATACGTCTGTATGAATATAGCTTTAGCGTTATTTGAAGGAAAGAAGACGCGTTGATAGTTAAATAAAATTGCAATATATTTTTGAAGCTATTAATTTGACAATTATTTATTTTCTATAATTTAATTGGTATACTTTTTATCATGTGCGTTATATAATCCATTTTAAGGCGTTGACTGCCGTGTAACACCATACAAGAATTTTATACCTAAGCAACTCTAATATTTTATTCGTTATTTTATATAAGAAAATATAGTTTTTTCATCTTGGCATTAATCCCCGTGTCTTCCAGCTCAATTTTAACTGAAGATGCTGTAGAAAGCACAGGTTGAATACTAGTGCTTTCTTGGGACCGGGAGGTCCCACTCCAAGGACAGACATAGCGAGGCACTTGCTTCCGATATAGTTCTTCGAATATATAAATAACTTTGGTTAATAAAACAAATGAAAAGGTAATAAATTTGCTCTTAATGTACTTTTGATTGTTATGTAAATTAGTTCACAAAACGCTATTACTGTATGTCTTATGTTTAATTTAAATACGTCTGAAATTTAACAAGGTAAGATTAACAGAGCGGAGTCTTTGCAGCGATACAAGATAAATGCGGAGGCAACTTTTTATAGCGTTAATTTGTCGTATTCAAATTTGTTAATGTAATTTATTGAAATGTATTGACTTTGTAACCATTATTTTTGACTACGACTATAAACATTTGTGCCTCTAGCTTCTTAATGTCTGTCTTATTAAAATTGGAGTGTATGTGAATACGAAATAGCCGTGTTACAAATTTTTGGCAATCTAAAGAAATAACGGAATATTTTCTTTGACAGTTTTTGAGAGTTAAATCAAATAAAATTCTATAAGATTTAAATTACGATTAATAAGTATATAACAATAAAGATATTCAAATAAAGTAGTCAACATTTCTTTCTAAATACTCTTGTTAATTCGTATAGTTCTAGCGACCAAAGCCGCACGGGGGCCGCTAGTTTGTAAATAAGAACAATATTTTAACTTGTTCGAGTTGTTACATTCACATCAATTGTCTATTCTTGAAAGTTAAACAAATCGACAGAAGCACTTAGCGTCTTCAGAGCTCTCCATACAAACTTTAATTGTTTTAAGACTTGTAACGAACTCCATCTGTCTATCTGTGGGGACGTGTACGACTTCAGTTTGAGGGATGAGAACTCAGTTTATATTGTTATTTGTATATAAAATATTAAATTAAGTGATGACTTTTAGTATTTGTTTTGTACCGTACTTTTACTATTAGATGATATATGAATTTTATTTTAAATTCATTAATTTCTTTTAACTACATGGCAGTTAGAGACCCAAAATCATCAAATCATCCGCAATGTACGTTGCCCTTCACTGATTTCGATAAAATCATTACATGTACGTAAAGTATGTTTTTTTATACAGAGATATCTCCAAAACGATCGGAAAATAAAAAAAAAACATTATTTTCAACGATAATTCAGCCCATTTCTCTGCTTCCGTACTTGAATAAGATTGACCTTCTTTTGAACTAATAAATTTCAAGCTTTATTTCGACAAGAAATCTTATAAAAGATTATATACTGTTTTAATAAAAAGCGTACATTTGTTTAGTTAAATTGTACTACAATATGGATAGTGGTGCTAGAGAGCATGTAACGATCTTTGTTTATATTCGTTATTATATGTATATGTGAGGGCATAACGATGTTCTATATGATATCAAATTACACAGCGCATGCAGAATAATCAGCTTAGTTCGTTCATTATCGTAGTATTCACGGAATTCCACAAAATCATACAAATTTTATAGAGAGCAACCTTTATATGAGCTAAATATATTGATAATAATATATTATGTTGTACAAACGATTATTCTAGATATTTTATTAGAACTTTTTGCAAGTTCAGCAAGTTTGTATATACATTATGTAATTAGTACGTTTGGATATAAAAAGCAAATAGCAGCAGGTAGAAACCTCGTTTCCTTTAAGATTTTTCCACTTTCCGCTAAACTCTGGAGGTATTTTGTTTTGAGTGTGGGAACTCAATGTCGCGCTTTGCCTTGACACCAGAGGGAATAAAAATAATTTAAGAAGCTAGATTTTTAATTTTTTTTACTGAAACTAGTGTTTAATTTTTTAAATACTAGTTTCAGAAAAAAAGTAAGAATTTCAGGATAAACAGTAACGTATATCTATATCTCTACAAACTACTCTATCCTTAAGTGAAAATCTCATGAAACAGTTTAGATTTTGTGTAAGTTAACCCCGAAAAAACGAAGACAGAATGAAAAAAAAAAAACAAAATTGTTTATTTATATTCAGATATCGTGTAATATTAAAACACACTTGGTTTTCCAAGTTACGGTTATTTTGAAATCACAAACAGACAGACACTTCAAATTTATTAATACAAGCATATAACTGTTATAGAAAGAGCAAAAACACGTTTTTTCTATAGCTCATAGTCAAGTAAGTACTTACAGAAAGTACAAAACAATATCCTTTTAAAGTATATTAATTAGTTTCGTTGTGAGCAACATTCATTTAATTAGTATTGTTATCTAGAACTGAGCTCGAGACTAACAAGAACTTATCTTGAAAGTTGAATTAACAGACGCTGAAAAAACCCTTGGAAGTAAGTCAGATGTTACTTACAATTTAACTATATGTAATTATTATTTTATGAAATCTGATATGTTTAGAATTATCCTTAGAAATAATTTTATTATTGGACGCCGTCATTGAGGTTGTGGTTAATGCCAACGTGGATTTGAAATATTTAATATTTTCGTTTTTTCGCTCTTGTAACAAAGCAAAGCGCAACGTTCAATTCCGCCACTCAACACGCAAGCTTTAGGAATTCGGTGGCAAGTGGTGAACAAAGTGTCTCAAAACAGATTAATCCTGCCTACCGTTTTGTATATAGGATGAAGAGAGAACCCAAAAAAATCTGAGCTCTAGTCGTGTTCACAGTTCTCTTACTTACATATTTCGTTGATCGCAAAATCGCTGCATAAATCCTGGTATCTTTAGATTGCGTTTGTTTAGACGGACAGGACGAACGACAAAGATATCCTGTAAGGGTTCCAGTCTGACCTTTTAAGATACGGAACTCTGAAAAGGATACTTTTATATATAATTTGAAATCACAATTATTTCTTAAAAAAACACACATCTCAATAGCTCCAAGCGTTACGCAGTGTTGGGTACATTTGTAAGGATTGGTAAGAATTTTGTACCAACAGTACTTGTAACAATTTACAATTCACCGAAGAGATCTCGACTGCTCACAAACATCCCTAATGCAATGTACGGAGCAAACATAAGTTACTTGATAAACAATGTGAAGCAAACATGTCTAAGTACAATAGCTACTGGTAATAAATACCAATAAATGTAAAGCATTTTAAGCTATTGTTGTTTATGTTGTATATTATGTTTTATTTGTATTTGTTTCGGTTCTAAATCGAAAAACGGAATTGATAACATTTTTTTAATTAATATCTAAAATATATAAATCTGAAACGGACAGACATAATATGTTGGATGTCTGGTTGCGATTAATAAGCCCTGTATACAAAATTGTAAACTCAATATGTAGATAATGGTACCATTTTGACTTTTGTATATTTATTTTGATTAAAATATTTTTAAAATACTAACTTTTATTATAAAGCTAATTAGGTTAGCTAACTCAGTACCAGAAACTATCGGTAAGAATTGAAAAAATCTTTTTTATTTTGTACAGTGCATTTATCGAAGAAGGTAATCGTACGAATCGTCTCAATGTTACCTTCATTAGCATCTAGTTTTCACAGTTTCCTCGGGATCTAAGAATGTATCATGCATTGTTCTTACTTATTTAACTTCAGCAAAACCTAGAAAATGCTAGTTATTTTTTTTTCTTAGTCTTGTCCGTACAAATATGTAAATTGATTCTACATACTAGCAAACATCATTTTTAATTTGTTAAAGAGTACAGAATAAAAAAATACATGTGTATTAGCACTATCGAGGCAAAAGTAGGGAAAAGATTGTTTTAACAATAGGAAACTATTGTTAAGATAATCCTGTGTGCGAATGAAACTGATTTGATTTGATAGATTTTTTTCCATGCTTAAAATTTATTTATAATGTATTAATTACTATTTGCTTAAATAATTAAATATTAAATTATATTAACAAAAAAATCATATGTATAATAATATAAAAATATTTAAAACGAGACTTATGCCACTTTACAATAGCAGTGCCTTAAGGGTGAGTTAACACCGCTCCCCTTAATGAAATGAAGACGTTGCCAGTTTACATGCCGTGTCTGGGTTCACGGGTGGCTTTTACCTAATTTCACGTCTTCCATTGCTCCTGCATACAGCAATTGTACGCTTCGGTAAACCGTATTCGTATTTCCCATCAACGTTAAGCAAATGATTGAGAATTTTAAAATAAGAAAGTATGTATGTACAACGTATCGGGAATAAATTTTATACGTTTTCCAAAGTGCTATTTTTCTTTTCTAATTCTATTGAATAACACTTAAAGAATATTAAAAATTAACCGCTTACGTTATAATTAATATTTTGAATCATGACCCAAGGTAATTTTTCTCATTGAAACCCGAAAAATATAAATAATTTGCATATATTTTGTACCTCTAAATATTTAACACATGGGTACTTCAGTTCACTACATTTAATATTATTTAGTTAATCTCCCAGTGATTTACCTCAGGAAGATTATAAAACTATATATAACCTTCTCGCATTGTTAGAAACACCTATCCCTCCATTATGAAAATTGCTGTATATTCAAACATTTTTTTTCTTAATACTAAATTAAGAAGACAGTACCCAAAATTTTATGTTTTGTTATAATTTTTTTTCAATATTTAGATGAATTCTATATATTAATTAATAAAATATGCAAAATTTACTTTGAAATATTAAATTTCATCTTTCAAACAAAATGTTAAATGTATTACCTAGATTACTTGGGGATTTTAAGGTAGACAGGGACTTAATTAAGGTCAAGGCTATTACAAAAATTTAAAAATCATAAATAACATTTAAAAATATTTCTTACATCTACTTTTTAATTTTGTTTCGTAATCTCTATCTACTTATAAATAAGTTTTAAGTTCAATTCCGTCTTGAATTATTTTCGTTTTCGCGCTCTGGGAACAAAATTAGTTACGGCGTTACGTTACGGTCTCGAAAACTAGACAATGCTTCAAGAATGATATTTCTTGACACTAGATTCCCTCTGACTACCCTGTTAAATGCAGGATACAGCGTAAACCTAAAAAAAATAATTTGAAATTTAACTCCACTCAACGTTTAATCTTAACGCAATTCATTCCAATTGAGGCGCAAAGGGGAATAAGAAGTGATACTATTTTTTTCTGCCTACTCTGTTTTGACACTATGATTTCCCTTTTTCTCCTTAAAAATACAAATTAAAGCCTGTAAAATACATAAGTAATAGAAAGACAAGAACATTTTATAATTATTTAATATTTGAATCCACAACAAATAATAAAAAAAAACTTATGGAATGATGAACCCTTTAAATAAATAACTGTCCTATAAATAAATAAACAACTTTAATCAATATATTTCACAATACATTAAAACTTAGCCAATTTTGTGTTTTAATTTGTTTTAATTATCAGTTTTTATTACAGCCATTTTGATTTTCGTTCAAACATTTAGAAGTTGCTTGGCGGTTTCATAATCCTAATTAGTGAACTTCACTCTTCGTAATTGCTAATAATAACTCCCCTTATTTCGAACTTCCTATAAAAATTTATTTTAGATAATTCAATCTTGTTACAAGAACGGTTGTCAGAGCACATTGGTTGTGGTATAGTGTAATTTTATACCACAATTAAAATTATGTGAAGGTGTTTTTTAGGTATGATCTTGGTAATTTCTTTTCGGTTTTGAAATCCTTCACTAAATTACTACCAGATTTACGTATTATTTATTATTTCATTAGGTATTATTAATATGCAGGATGTGTAAAATAAAAAAATATTTAAATAAGAATAAAAACATATATATATTGAAGCGTGTGACTGTAAACTTGATACTCATGGGTTTTATTTCCACTCATTAAAATTTATTATTTCATGTCTTCACTTTGGTAAAAAGGTAAAAATAATGCATTGAGTTCTGCAACTCAACAAGAAAACGACAAGAACAACACAAGGCTTCGAAAATTCGGCTGCTATATGCGGGATACAGCGTGAAGCTGTATAATTTAAATATATATATGAATAAGCAAAAATCTTCTAATAGCAGAAAAAAATTACAATATGAGTTAGGATTTTAAAATACCTTATAACCTCCTTACGATATAAGCCATATAAAGAGTCCATCATAGCAAGCCATCAAGTCAATATACGTTTCTTGATCTCCAGCAGTTAATCTATAACATCTAGACATTTACCCTTCCACTTTTCTCGTTCTCCTTAATTGGGAAGAGTTGAATAAGAAAGCCGTTAACTAGAACAAGTAAAGATATAATAATAGTTGCATATTAGTTTACCTTTATTAGAAAATTGCATTAGCAATGTTATTATATTTATTAAATATTAATTTATAAAATTTTGTGACTTGTAAATCAAATATCAATATTTTAATATTGAATTAAACGACTATATGAAAAAACAGACAGAAAAACGATTTACAAATACATGTATACTACTCAATTATTGTAATTAACATTTTGTAAAATTGCAAAAGTTAATATTCAAGGGCTCGTTGAGACGCAGTCGGTGACAAAATCCCCGTCTGCCTCTAAACGGTTCTTATTCTCATAAAATATTCAAACCTAAGAAAGAAAAGAAAATGACTAGTTAGTAGGTCTTAAGCAAAGATTTAAAACTCGGTCAAAATTTTTATTGTTATGAAATTGCACATGCATCTTTATTTATATGTACATATATATATGTTACTTTTTTATCTCACCAGAATATTAGATTTCGCGTTCAAAATCATTGTGTCTAATCAGACACAAATAAGATAACACTACTATAATAACATAATAAAATAATATATACTACGCTATCGATCGAGCTTGCAATAAATCGTAACCGTTCAGTTATTTATTGGATTCCGAAAACTTCTCCGCTCTGGTTCCAAGGCAAAAGCACGACGATGAGTTCAACTATTCAACACACAGGTGCCTCCAAAATTAAGCGGAAAGTACGGAGTGGAGTGTCTTAACACTAGTCTCCTTTAGCCTACAGCCTCAGCTTAAAGCTGAACAAACTTTTATAAAATAATTGCTTCATTCAAACATCCTAAATAAATCAATTCCAATACTCTAAATACAGAATCAAAATTGCCTCAAAACTCAATTCACATACGATTACAGATTTGATCTACAAATGCAATATACCAAAACCAGCCCCAGGGGCAAAACAACCGTTTAGTATAGATATCTATGTTATCTCGCACGTGGCATGCGACTAATCCATCGCCCCACAAGCCTTTGATGTTGGACCTAATAGTGGGGACCCAGCTGCGAACGAGAAACATTTTAATTTCATTGCCATAGCGATAGTTCGTATTGTAATGTATTGATATTTAATAATATTGTATTTTATTAATATTGACAGTTAATATGAGGATTATGATCCTGGCAAGTTGTGGCGCAGGGGCACATGTGTGTGAATTTAACGCGATGGTTGTGGGTTCGATTTCTACTCGGGGTAATGTATTGTTGTTTAGTTTCGCTACTCACAATGCCTTGAAAATTCAGTGGAAAGTAGGGAACGGAGTGTCTTAATAATTACATTATGTTGTAAGTCCTATCTAGCTTTTGCATAGGGAAAATATGTTTATAATATGAATTATAAAATTTAAATATATTGAAAACATTAAAAGAAAACATAATAATGCATCAGTGAGTCATAAAGATTTACAAAGGTAAATGCACTCTTATATAATATTAAAACTGTTAAAATTAAAAAAATTGGCAAAAAAATATCATCTAAGATACTAGATTAGTCTTAAATTCTAAAATGAACATAGATTTATATTATTACGCTACACAACTTTACTTATTTAGACAACATGCCATTGTAATATAAGTAGTTAGTTACCTATTGAGGTAGAGGCAGTCGTACGCATGGCCCTGTGCCAGTCGTGGCACAAGTTAACGCGACGGTGTTTGATTCCCACATCCGTTCTCATTTCTTCGCTCTGGAAACCAGACCAAGTGTTGTTATGATTCCGCATATTATTTATTAAAATAATTTTATGTCGAGATCCATCAATCTTTGTATATTTTAATAATAAATATCTTAAATCATAAATAAAAATCAAATCAGCTTCACGCTGTATCCTGCACACAGCAGGGTAGGCAGAGGGAACCTAGTGTTAAGACACTCCATTCCCCATTTTCTGCCGAATTCTGGAGGCATTGCGTGTTGAGTGGCAGGACTCAACGCCGCGCTTAGCCTCGACACCAGAGCGAAGAAATGGAAATATAAATTTGAGTAAATATTTCATCTCCTCGAGTGGGGATCGAACCCACAACCAGTCGGTTTTACAGTCACACTTCGCGCCACTGCGCCACTACTGGCCTCTTAAATATATTTCATTTATTAGAAATCAACAACAGGATTAAATATAACGAGATCCAAGTACATTCGATTTGGTGTAATGTTTTTATTGTGTTGTGTTGTGTGGGGTGGAAGAAGTGGGGTGTCTCATGTCACATTGTCCGTATCATGTCCGTCAATTACGACACAAGTGCCAATTTCCTTGTAACAATAGAAAAATGCGAGTTTCCTCCATAATATATAATTCAGTGTCAGTCTTGCATTATTATCGATATTTGTGGGTATTTTTTTCATGTTTTTCACAGTAATAGTCTGGACAACAGGACGATATATCTAGTTCTAATAATTCACATGATTTTTTAATAATATATGGCAGAGGGAACACAGTGTTTAGACACTCGGCTATCCATTTTCCGCCGAATTGGAGATTGCGTGATGTGGCAGTACTCAACCGCCCTTTGCTTATATTAAATATAAAAAAAATCCTCAAATGGGAATCGAACCCTCGACCCACTGTGCTTTCAGTCAGAAATTGTGCCCCTGCACCACGACTGCTTCGCACTTAAATAATGTAGTTTCCAAATGCTTCCTTAGAATATGAAGAAGAAAATATGCCTCACAAACGACACAAAACGCAAAACTAAAAGCAAAAAAGTGTATGAAATGAAGAAAACCCCACCATCCAACCGTTTTGTCCACTAAAGGATCCTTGGCCAGAATTGCGTTAACAAATCTTTATCGGTCTCAAAAGAGTCTAGCCACGCAGTTAATATACTTTCGCCGTTGGCAAATTCTCTCGAACAATAGCTCGGCTTTGGCTCAGCCGTGACGGGACAGCGTAGTCCCTGACTACTAATGCCTTCCACGACGTCTGGGACATTTATATCTTCCTGACTGTGAAATGATCTAAGGGCTGTTGCATACTAAACTTATGAAGTTATACAAAATATATTGATTTATTTGGAAATAGTTTTTTCACTTTGTATGCCTCATACAGCAGAGTAGGCAGAGGGAATCTAATTTTAAGACAATACATTCTCCATTTTTCGCCAAATTCCGCTGGCAACGGGTGTTAGTGATGGAACTAAGCGCCGTAGCTTTCCTCGACACCAAAGTGAAGAATTGAAATTCCTCCATTTTTTCATTGGCCTTGTATGAAAGATTTTTGTAACGATTTTTTATACATCTGAAATATAAATCCACTTATTATAGACAAGAACACAAAGTGTTATGATAACACTGTATTTGAATAATATCATAAGTTCATGATATAAATATAACCTGCATAATTTACTTCCTCCTCCTTTTCTATTGACCAATGACCAAAAAAACCAAGTAGGAACGTACCAAACCATATCATCCGTTACGGAATCTTGTACAAGAATAACTGAACGACACCACGTGACCAGGTTTCACAATGCACAAAATGGTTTGCGGTGTCGATAACTATAGTATTTGTCGAAGTGTGTGCTGTTAAAGCTTTGTTGCGATTTATATCCGTGTGTCGTCGAATCTATTTGATATTATTTTTTCAGCGTCACGTTGTATCCCTCATGTAGCATGGCAGGCAGAAGGCATAGTATTAAGACACTCCGCTCTCCACTTTTCGGTTTGACACCAGAACCAGAAGAAATAAAACCATTAAATGTTTTACTGCCTCGAGTGGGAACCAAATCCACAAACTGTCTCTCCTGCACCACGGCTGGTCTATTTCTTGATTATTTTTTGCAATAATATTTTGAACTTGCATATATCTGCCTATATTAGGATAATAATTGTAGTTTGTATAAGCGTTACGTGCGTTACTTGGAATGTAGTATTTACGAACTCGTTTTCAGACAAGTCACTCTACATTTTCATTCTTTCTCTCCCTCTCTCTCCTTCTCTCTCTCTCTCACCTCCCTCAAAGTATAGAGCGGATTTTAAAACTTTTAATTTTATTTTAAACAGAGTGTTTTTATCAGCATAATTTTAAATGAAACACACAGTTTTAACTATTCTATAAAAGTGTAATACAATAAAAAAAAAACCATTTTTCCCAAAATTGAAAAAGTGTTTTTTTTAAACAAAACAAATAATAAAATTATCGTTGTAAAATAAAACGCCATTTGACAAGCCCTGTTTATACAGGTCCCTATTTATCAGGGTTATCCCTGATTGTATGAAATATATTTAATTTTATTTTTAATTTTTAATGTTTTTATTTTAACCACTAGAATCGAACCCGTGTCTCTTGAACATCGTATGTACATATACTCTATAAGTATTCTAAAATATTTTACAACCAACAATGGTTTTTTTAACATGATATTTAATAATAATAATTTTTTATATTAAAGATCTCTTTCTTTCATCAACTTTTTCCATATAAATTAAAAACTTTAAAAGCTTAGATGTTTGGTAAAGAGCTAAATTTGCGTGCTCAGCGTATTGCCCTGCAAATTGATTTTTCGATAGCTTCAGCTTTTATTAATGCGATAGACCCTCGTTCAATCATATTTCATGCAATTTATCCATAATTCATTATATTTTTTATCAAACTTTCATTAATCTTAACCGATGCTCTTGTTTTTCTTATGACCTAAAACAACATTTTACTTCGATTTTTATTTGTGTTTTGATTAAAGAAATGAAAATGGATAAATTTATTTGTATTTTAACAAATATATTTATAACATATTATAAATGATTTATCATAAAATATATAACCATATTAGATTTGAAATATGAATGAGGCCAGTTGTGGCTGACAGGATCTCTAAGTGAGCCTGTAAGTGCGACTGGTTATGGGTTCGATCCCCACTCCAGGACGAAATTATGTATTTACATTTATATTTTAATTTCTTAGATTTGGTGTAGAGCCAAAGCGCGGCGTAATGCTTCCAGAATTCGGCGAAAAGTGGGGAACAGAGTGACTTAACACTAGATTCCACTTGCCTACCCTGCAGTGTGCAGCTGCCATATTTATTTAAAGTATAAGATTTTCAAAATTAAATTCGTATAGCTAAACTTATATTTTTAACTAAACCTGAGCCTAAGCAAGATTAACAACTAAAGACACTGGGGAAGTAATTACAGGCATTATTGGCAATCGATGGGGATCTCTGTAGATTTAGTACTGTAACTTACGAGGGATTTTGAAACCAACCAGTTTAAGGGACCCTTGGCAGTGGATTGTTAGCACATTTATATAGTCCATACAAAAATGGTCAGATATGGAATAAGTTAGAACATTAACTAAATAATAGGTAACTCCTGCGATCTCTTGGGGGCTAATCTCCTTAAAGAATATTCGGGGTTGGGTCTATTAAAATTGCACTGAGTTGTTTCTTGGGCTAAATAATTTATTTCCAAAATACTTTGGGAGTAGAGTAGCAGTAAAAGTTTTGTTGCAAATGTTTCAGATTGAAGTAGATGTGGCACGGACGGGCAAATAGACGGAGATAACAATTTTAAATATTATATAATTTAAATATAATTTTATATTCAACACAACTTTATCGTACTGTAACATAAAAGCACAATAAAAACAACAAGGATAATTTTAACAAAAAGATCAGGTGGTAAGCAACAACATGTCAAGTGTCAAAGGAATATCCCATATTTAGGATCAGTTCAAAAAAGGCGTTATCGGCGGCTTTTTCGAATCATTGAACCTGACTCGATGGATCGTGACGTGAAAAACAGCCCCTTCCTGACTGTTTGCTTTATTAGTTCAATAACGCTCTAAAGTAGAAATGTGACATGAAAATGTGTCAAGACTTTGTAATATGCTAGTTGCCGCCGCAACTTTTTTGTATATAGTTAAAGATGCTTCTCATGATACTGCCATTTACTATTCTTTTTACGTCAATATTTCTTGATATGGGCTTTATAATATAAACACTAAACTGGTATCTAGGGCTCCTATATTCAACGGAAAGTACTTATCATGTTGACTAACTTATGCTTATAGATTATATAAGCATAAGTTATATAACACATAGATAGCATAATACTGTATACCGCACATAGCAGGTAGTCAAAAGGAACCTGGGAATCTAGTGACAAGACACTCCGTGGTTCCCATTCCCACGAGTGAAAAGGCACTCGACAGCTGCACGCTTGGCACGAAGGATGACAGCACGACGACGGCCTCATACCTCAAATCAAGTCATCAGAAATTCTTTATAACTTTCCCGAAGGTGTTTTTTTATATGTTTTGTCACATCCATATCTTTTAAGATTTTACTAGGGCTGCTAAGGTTATACATCAGAGGTGTGCATAAAATATCCGTGGTTGAAAATAGAATTTTTATTTAAATATAGACAAGAATATTAGATACTACATATATCAATTGTATTAAAAAAGTTTTTATTATTACAGGGCTTACAATACAATACACTTAAGCATATTCATTAAAGTGAGCAAATTCTTATTTTCTCTCAGAAAAGAACGAGCCAAGTTTCAAATGCTGTTACTATAAAACGGTTTTATCTTTTTATTCAATGAATATCTGTATCCGCCGCGACCGTATCCCATTAATTCAATGTTCGAATGTCCCAATCGTAGTTTTCCTTGCTCTCGTTCAACAAGAGGCTTTTTTCTTATCTAAAGTGCTTCTGGAAAAATGCCAGATACTGTGAACTTATTATTTTGACATTGCTAACTTTTGTTTATTAACATTTAATATATATATTTTTTTGTATATTTTAATGCAGGAAATCTATTTCTTCAAATTCTTACAAACTAATATCGTTTTGATTATATAGTTTATATAAAATACTTTTTTGCGCTGCAAGGGCTTACTAGGGACGCGGGTTCAAATTTTATGTTTTCAAAAAAGCATTACTACATATTTATAGACAGTAAGACTCAAATCTACGGTACAAATTCAAAGTTACTGATAATTGGACTATAAATTATGATTGGTAAATAGGTACCGATAAAAAATAGATCTTCATGTCTTTAGATAAAGAATGTTTGCTTTTTCACAAAACGTCACGTCATAGGCGACCTCTACTCTAAAGATGCGAAAATGTGTATTAATTGTATATATTTCATATATATTACCTACTTGAGACGCAGGGACACAGAGTGTGACTGTAGCGCGGAGGTTGTGTGTTCAATCGTCGCGGAAATAAAATGTATATTTAAATTTAATTTTATATTTCAAATTTCATTTCGCTCTGGTGTCGAGGCAATGCGTGGCGTTGAGTTCCGCCACTCAACACTCCATGCCTCCAGATTTCGGCGCAAAATGGGGAACGGCGTGTCTTCACACTTGGTAATTTTTTACTTATACGTTCCTTTGAATCAAAAAGCATAATAAGGTTTACAATTTATCACAATTTCGTAATACCGTACAGCTCAGTATTTCAACTCCCGATAAATCAAATAGTTGTAATGAAACGTCGGGACTCACCGTTCCGGAACACGTTATCGTACATAATATATATGCATGTTCGAAGAGAATTCTGTTTAGTCATGTTTATTACTTGAGAAAGGAAAATCGTTTAAGGTGTCATTTCTTATACAATATGTACAATGCAATAGCGTATATTTTCTGAAAGTTAATATTATTTTTTTTTTAGATATTTTATTATATGAGATTAAGGTAAGGTTATTTTAATTGTAAATTTATTAAAAAATAGTCTCAATCTAGAAAAAAATGAGAATTATTCATTAAAGAAAATAATTTATAAATAACAAAAAATAATAAAAACATAATATATTTATAAGATGTATGCAGTATTATTGCTTCAAGTAATCTCTATAAAAATAAGGACACATTTTAACAAAAGGAATGGTAATAATTAGCCTTACAGTGTACAAATTAATGAAATATAATATAATTTTATTTATTTACATATATATATATATATTACAAAATATAAATAATAGTCTTTATAAACTAACCAACATTAAAATGATATTGACTGTGATCTTCTAACAAAGAGTTTAATATGGCATTAAATTTTATTTATGTAGTTTCCCTAATTTTAAAAATAGAGATGAAATAACCAACCAACCAACATATACCTGTAACAATTTGCTACGACATATACAAATTACACTATGTATATATGTATGTATGTATGTATGTATGTATATACGTAGTTAGCAGAATGTATTGCTAATGGAAAACATATGTGAAACAATCTGTTTCACTAAGTACACCTCTAACGAACACTTGTAAAAACGACATTTTATATGAATTATATATAAAAGTGTCATGTGTTTAAAAGCTTAATTTTGTTAAGTATTCAGTGTTCCCCGTAGTCTACGATTATGAAAAGTACAATTTCAAATTTAAATTTGTTAATTTTATAAATAGTCCCAATCTCAACTTCGTCCCCAATTTGCAAGACATTACCCATTGATTGGAGGAACTCAACGCTGCCATATCTTATTTTTTTCCTAATAACAAAATACACTGCGATAAACTATTATAGCTACTTTGAAAAATGAAATTTTAATGTCATACCGTTCATAAACTAGCTATCTTATAAAAATATAACCCTTATTACGATCTCAAAAGCGTAGATTCTCAGTGCTTACTCTTAGCAGGCTAGGCGAGGCACGGATCAAATGATTTACTTATATCACGTTACTCACACTTGAGCACATATTAAATTTCATACCCACTTAGTAATATGAAATCATATTTTCTAGAAAAATGCTGATATTTTATAATTCAAAGATATTTATTTATAAAGATAATATGAGGTAGTGTTGCGAGCTTATGTGAATAAATAAAAATAAAACAGCTTCACACAGCACAGCAGGGTAGGCAGAGGGAACCTAGTGTTAAGACACTCCATTCCCCACTTTCTGCCGAATTCTTGAGGCATTGCGTGTTGAGTGGCAGAACTCAACGCCGCGCTTAGCCTCGACACCAGAGCGAAGAAATGAAAATATAAATTTAAGTAAATATTTCATCTCCTCGAGTGGGGATCGAACCCACAACCAGTCGGTTTTACAGTCACACTTCGTGCCACTGCGCCACCACTGGCCTCAAATTAGCGAGTTTATGTGTAAAATTATAAATATGAAAACCAGGGTAGTGGTAGAGTCAGAGGTAGAGTGACGTATAATTTGTTGTTTTCTAACGTTAACTATGAGAAAAAGAGTAACTAAATACATATTTTTTGTATGGTGGTACAACAAAATTTTGTTGAAATTTCCAACATTCATTTATAAGCTATAAGCTTTTAAACGTGACTATTTTTTATCTATATAAATATAAATTCAGTATACTAAAAGTATATTTAAATATATATATTTTTGTTTTTATCTTTGTGTTGTACCCTGCACATAGCAGGGTAGGGAGAGGGAGCCTGGGAATCTAGTGTTGAGACACTGTGTTCCAATTAACACACTTCTGTTGCCTATTTTCCGCATTCAGGTGGCAGAACTCAACGCCAAACTTTGTCTCGTTACCAGAGTGAGGAAATGAAGCTAATATTTTATTTCCGCAAGTGAGACTCGAGCCCACAACCTGACCCGTTTATAGTCGTACGCCTGTTCCCCTGCACCACGACTGGCCTCAATAAAATAATAACTTTGTATCATACATTTAATATAATAGCAAACCATAATACTAAATAAAAAAGAACGAAATATTCATGTCAACATATTATAAAGGGTTTGAAATAAAACCTCCCTCAATATATCAACAGTGTTCCGGCCCTGACCGCACATTTGTATCGGTTAAGTATGTAAATGATATGAACGCTTTCTGTGACATGTTATTGTGGATGTAACAAATGAATTGTTTAGTAACATTTTTGTTCAACAATTCATTTTTTTTTCAACTTTGCGTAAGTTGGTACATTAAACCTAGTGTTAAGACACTCTAGTCCCCACTTTCCACCAATTTCTGGACGTGTTGAGTGGCGGAACTCAATATTGTGCTTTGACGAAAAGAAATTCTTTCTACCGAGTGGCACAATTGTTGGAAACCGGAAAGTCAGAACAAATAATGTTGTAAATTATATATAATAAAAAAATAGCCAACATAGATAAAAAAATATAGATAAAAAAATGACTATTTTTTAAACGTGACTACGTTTAAAAGCTTATAGCTTATAAATGACATATCTATATTATTAGTATAAATTGGATCAGTTTGTTCGGTTTGACGCGCTAATCTCTGAAATTACTGATTCGAATTTTCAAAGTTTCATTTTGTAATGTATATTCCGATTCGATGAAGTATGTAGAGTATAATATAAAGCGCCATATAACCAAAGAGAGTTGGCTACCTCTCACATTTCGAATGCGTCATTCTAATTGACCACACTCCTAAGGCCACAGATTAAAACTGAGATGAGAAAGTGTTGTGCCAGTGCCATGTGCTGAATTTAATTAAAAAACAATACACGAAATGCGTAGAACAGATGGTCTGAATTACTAAAAAAAAAATAACTAGATCTAATCCCTTCGAATAAATGATTTTGGAACAATTTTAAGATCATTTTAAATAAACTTTCACCATACTGGTATAATTGACTTTATCGTGTAAGCGGATATTCTGCCTCGTAGCAGGCCTACATATCGTAGACAGTGTCCACTGTTCATAGCTACGTACGCCGACCGCGTTGCTAGATTCAACAATCGTAGTAGAATTTTTTGTACTTTTTTTTATTATTGTCATTATTTAACTTTTTAGAGGGACCTAAGAATACTTATTTATAAAAAATAAACATGTAATCTAATTTTTGCACGAAGTGTGACTGTAAAACCGACTGGTTGTTGGTTCGATTCCCAATCAAGGAGATGAAATATTTACTTAAATTTATATTTCCATTTCTTCGCTCTGGTGTCGAGACTAAGCACGGCGTTGAGTTCTGCCACTCCTCCAGAATTCGGCAGAAAGTGAGGAATGATGTGTCGTAACACTAGATTCCCTCTGCCTACCCTGCTGTGTGCGGGATACAGCGTGAAGCTGATTTCTTTATTTTTTATATATATATATATAATCATTTTATTTTTTGGACTAAAACTGTAACACAATATTTTAAACTCCAAAAACTCAAAAAACTGCAACATATTAAATAGCACACACTACCAAAAATACTACAACACTTGAATAGTTAATCTAAATAATTCCATCACACCGTACGTATCGATCACTGGTGCAGTCGCGACGGGTCGTTAGACATACGTGTTCCAAATCGAGATTGCCTATTTATACATATTGTCGTTCATCGATGATATAAACACTTTGCCCTGAACCCTCACGATGCAAAACCATCCTCTGTAATCTACTAATTGGTAACTGCTCAGTCAGAAACGAAAGCTCAATGTAAATTGGTTGAAAAATTCAAAATGAGGCTTCCACTAATTTGATTGGAAAATTCTGAAACGAACTCGGCTGGACGGACTCGATATGAATAGCTTTTGCTACCTAATCGAATACTTACTTTTAACGACTCTTGAATGTTGTTATAGGCATAGGTAGTATTTAGTTTAGAAATGATTTTATAGATAAGAAAAATTATTTAATTTTAATTATTTAATTTGCTTAAATTTATATTTCCGTTTCTTCGCTCGGGTGTTGAGTTCTGCCACTCAACACGCAATGCCTCCAGAATTCGGCAGAAGGTGCGGAACGGTGTCTTAACACTGGGTTCCCTCTGTCTACCCTACTGTGTGCGGGATACAAAGAAAAGCTGAAAAATTATTTAATTTACTAGCCGAAAAAAGATGATCAATATTGTTTTTAAGCAACAGTATCAAATTATCGTTATATTTTTGCAATATTTACATATAATTTTAAAACTGCAAGAATAACAAATCAAGTATAATTATTAAACATAATTCGTAACATAATAAATACAACAACATAAATAAAAGAAAGCAAATTTTATTTGATTGGTCAATTGAGGCCCAAAGAACATCCGACTGTAATCAAATGAAACGACAGCCGACAATCATTTCAAGCTGTGGCGTTTAACGCGCCAGCCTAATAATAGGATAGACGGGACGGAACCAGCCAGTGCAGAGTGCGAATACAGTGCGGAATACCAATAGAGTTTTGGATATTTGGTATAAGGTTTACTTTGTCGTGTATAATTTATATGTAATTTGTTATTGTTTTTATTAAGCTTCACGCTGTATCCCGCATATAGCAAGGGAGACAAGGGAACTTAGTGTAAAGACGCTCCGTTTCCGACTTTACGCCGAATTTTCACCGAGCTCTTATCTTGGTGACTGAGCGAAGAAATGAAAGTATTAATAAAATTAAATCATTAATTCTTCAGAGTGGGGATCGAACCCACAACCGTTGCATTATAGCCACAACCTTGTGCCCCTGCACTACGACGGTCTCGTATGTAATTTGTTATTATAAAAAAGCTTTATTATCATTTTCAAAACAAAATTTAATTTAGAGCACATTAAGCACAAAGTAAATATGTCCGTAATATAAATTTATAACCATCTTTTAAACAAAAAAAATAGTAAACGTAATCTTATATAACATATATGTAGTATAAAAGAATAGCTGAATTTTATAGGGAGCCCCAATACCATTCAAGCCTCACGGGAGGTGACCCGCTTACCGCCATATCTCTAAGTAATACGCCTTTAAAGTTATTGTGCTGGAGCCGTAACCGTAACCGATAACTTACGATCGCTATCTGTTGTCGAATAACTTTTACAATATTTTAAGAAAATATAAATATGTATTTTGACATATTACAAATTTACATGTAAATGTAATTTAAATTTACATTTATTAACAAACGTTTTCTTTTTTTTAAGAAAGTAGTGTCAAAACACTGTCTTCTTTTTTTACCACGTTTTTCACTAGAATGTGAACAATTGCGTGTTGCATTACAAAATTCAGCAACGTGTTTTACTAAAGCAGAGGAATTAAAATTAATATAGTTTTAAAATAACTTTTATACTCGTACATTATACTTTTTATTGAATTCGACATGATGACACGCACTGTTAACTAATATAAAACAGAAGGACGTCAAACTGGTCGCCCACCGATCAATGTCACTCGAGTTTTTCACCACAATCTCTTGTGATAACAAAAACCCAATTTCGTGAACGACTTTGTACAGCTTTATCTGCTTTTAAACGCTTTCTAGTAAGACACCCTATTACACGGAAAATCCCTTGATAGTTGAGACTAGTTGCAATGTCAACTTGTAAATAAACCAATGTATTAATACTATAATATACTTAAACGCCGAGCAATTTTCGACTTTACACCATTGAGATACGGTGTACACAAAATAACCGGTTGTCACATTAATTTTGTCAGACGAAGTGTCCTCTAATACAGACACGTGGCGCAGACGCAGCCCTATTTATTCTTTGTCCCATCCCTTTGATGTGAGCGTCCCTGTTTATCTAAACATAGCGTTTTAATTACAAGCTCATTAATTTTGGATTATTTACAGAAGTTACACTTTAAATGAGCCGGTGATTAGTTTGAAAATTGTATTCTTCATAAATTTTGTCAACAGTCCCAGTATCTTTGGTAACTAATTGGTGTAATAAGCTAGAGGACATGACAGATAATAGTTATTAAGGTGTATTTTTATTTTGTTTTTAGATAATAACACATTCACATTCGTGTCTTATGTTTAAACAAAAATAGAAATGCTTTTAAAATTGATACTGGTGTAAAATTTTATAGTATCTCTATAAAAACGGAAAATATATTATTAAATACACTTACACCACTTAGAATATTCAAAGTTATAGTTTAGTGTAGATTTTCATTTAACCGTGTAGTGTAGTTCTATGTTAATAGGTATTTTTTCAGTAGTAGGTATTTTTCAATTCTTGAGGCATTGCGTGTTGAGTGGCGGAATTAAACGCTGCGTTTTACCTAGATACTAGAGCAAAGAATTAAAAATATAACATTTTTCGTTTCCTCTAGTTGGAAACTACCCCTAACTTGTCGCGTTTACAGTCATTAAATACTTTACACGTGTTTAAGGATAACATGAATATTGATTGAATCGTTATTTAATCAAATTGATAAGATATATCTAGTCGGTCTCGAAACTAGAAAAAAGTCAGCTTCACGCTGTATCCCGCACACAGCAGGGTAGACAGAGGGAACCTAGTGTTTTTAGACACTCCGTTCCCCACTTTCTGCCGAATTCTGGAGGCATTGCTTGTTGAGTGGCAGAACTCGACGCCGCGCTTAGCCTCGACACCAGAGCGAAGAAATAGAAATATAAATTTAAGTAAATATTTCATCTCCTCGAGTGGGGATCGAACCCACAACCAGTGAGTTTTACAGTTACACTTCGTGCCGTTGCGCCACGATTGGCCTCAAAAGTCGACTGGTAATAATTAAGTTATAAGAATGTAATAATGTAATAATGTATATATATATATATATATATATATATATATATATATATATATATAAATATATATATATATATATATATCTTAAAAATTGATGTTAATTTAAATAAAGTAAATTAAGTAAAGTGGTTAGGAGAAGCAGATCAATATGGGAATCGGATCAATATAAGAAATTCGTTGATATTATAAGTAACATGAGACGAATAATTAAAACGTCTAGTCTTACTTTCCTCTTTCCAGTCCTTATTACTCATCAACAGCAGTTTTTTGATTCGTTATTGACATATCAGTGCCAGTGCTGCTCGACGGCGATTCAGGTTGTTAGGTGTGTTACGTTGTTGGCAAGTTGTCTAAGGTAGTACTTACAATTTTATTAAATAACTACGGATTTATGCTAAAACTTTTAGTCTTATATTGAATGGAAAAGGACCTGTTTTAGAATATGCTTTAGTTTTTAAGAATAATGTGATAGATTAATGAGCAAAATATTCATTTAAAAAATCTTTAATATAGAGTTGCGGATCGTACTATCGGCGGCGAAGTAGAGCACGTATTTAAAATGTGCTATTTTATATTTAAGGTTAAAGATTCTTTTTTATTTCATTGTAGATAGTTCGTACTAACATGAGAAATAAATATTAGAGAGGACGGTCCCAAAAAAAAGAAAATGATGACTGTAAGACTGTGACTGTAAGAAAGACTGGTTGTGTGTTCGATCCCCACTCGAGGAGACTCTGGTGTCGAGGCAAAGCGCGCCGTTGAGTTCTGCAACTCAACACACAATGCCTCCAGAATTTGGCAAAAAATGGGGAACAGAGTGTCTTAACACTAGGTTCCCTTTGCCTACCCTGCAGTGTGCCGGATACAGCATGAACCTGATTTTTTTTTCGAGTTGTGAAATTTACAAATCACCGTACACAAGTTTACAAAGAAGATTATTTCCAAGGCTGTCATTAAGCTACCCGTACATGGAGGACAGCCATCATTAGATGAGAACACTGAGAAGATTTTATCATAACGTGTACTGAACTCAGCGAGTCGTGGCTTCGGAATGGCACCTAAAGTGGTTTGTAAATATGCGTTTGAATTTGCAGAACGTCTAAGCATTAACAAAAATTCAATAGAGAAATTAAAATGGCTAGTGAAGATTTGTTTCTTATGATTGGATTTAGTACCGATGTGAAGAATAGTGCCACTAAAATATGCCGATATAGGAGAAAAAAAGATATACGAGTATGTGTGATGATGAATGTTGATCTCAAAAATTATTATTTCAACTTTTTTGATGTTTGAAAAATGTATAATGTTACAAAAAATATTTAGAACTTATTTTATGTTCGATCCTGTTCGCCCCATAAAATGGGGAGGTTCGGATATTTGTTGTGGGTTTTGTGTTAATTATTTGGAGAATAATTTGAGTTTGGTTACGTAGCTAGATTGTTAATGAAGTTTCATATAGTGTGGCTTAGTATGATTTTCATTCACTTCGGTTTACCCTACTTATAAAAATATTCCATGTTTAGAGATAGTTTTCACTTTTGTGAATCAATATCGGTTAACCGTAGATTTCATCGCCTTTACCAATCTTGTGCAAATGCTTTGTATAGCGAACTATTCGTCCAAGTTTCTGATTTCCTAGACTTCCTCTCAAGGAATTTAAAATTCATTTAGAGAACTTACTTTTATGTGACATATTGCTTGTTTCTTAAGGCTGAAATTAATATAATAATACAAATTCTCATACATAATAATTATATACATTAAAAAAGATCAATGTCTATATGATTATTATAAAAATCACGCCGTATCCCGCACACAGCAGGGTAGGCAGAGGGAACTTAGTGTTAGGACACTCCTTTTACCACTTTCTGCCGAATTCTGAAGGCATTGCGTGTTGAGTGGCAGAACTCAACGCCGTTCTTTGCCTTGATACCGGAGCGAAGAAATAGAATTATAAATCTAAGTAAATATTTTATATCCTTGAGTGGGCATCGAACCCGCAACCCGTCGTTTTTACAGTCACACTTTGTGCTTCTACGCCACGCCTGGCATCTAATTATTATAGGTGTTATTATATGACGCTTTGATACACAAATGACAGGTTACAAATATATAAATTTTGTCTTTCCGTCCATCTGCTTCAAGGAATACGTAAAGTAAAAAAAAAAATAAAGTCTTGCTGAATTATTATCCTTGTATATACTATATGGGGCGTATATGGTTCAAATGGGGAAAAAAATGCGAAAAAACAATAACCATGCAGTATCAAATGATCTAATCCTGAAAAATGTCATATGTAGGCCATTATTAAAAATGTATCCAAAAACACACATTTTACCTTATCCCCTGAAAATATAAAAATAAAAACGTCACCCCAGTATCGCATTACATAAAACAACAAAAACAAAGTCAGCGAAGCGGTACAAATAGCGGTAATTATTTCAATTCCGTTTCCCAAAGTCTAAACAGTGCTGTTTCTTTAACATCTGCGTCCATTTTGTATGCAGGAGGCTGGCGCGCAATTACCGAGATTATTGCTACGGAGATACGAAGTCGCGTCGGAAGCCTATTAAATAAACGTTAGGACTTCCTCCGTACCTCGCTAAGCCAAGTGCGTCGTCGAACTTTTTGTATGTTAGAATATATTATTATTTTATGTATAAAATACAATGTGTTTGCGCGTTTTATTTAGGGAAACTAACTTTTTTTTAATTTTGACTATATTTTTGTATTTTCTTATTGGAGTTATGTTTTATAAGATATTAGTTAGCTTCACATTTTATTTCCTATATAGCAGAGTACAGAGAGAGAACCTAGGGTCAAGACACCTAGCCATCCAATAGTTCGCCACGTTCAGGAATTTGCATGTAAAGTGGCGGAACTCAACGCCGTACTTTATCTACCAAAGAAGGAGAAAATAATAATTTAAATATAGACCTTCCTCCTCCATTCATATAAGTGGCAATGGAATCCAACTCATAGCCATCTCATTTATAGAGTCTGACTGATTCTACCCCACTGCGCCGCATCGACCTTCTGTAAGAGCTTAGAGAGTAATGTGAATTAATTTTGCATAGACATTACGAAGAGAAGAATTATCTATTAGCAAATTTAAAACAATATATTCATTTAAAAAAAATAAGACCCATTTTTCTACATCTCACGGTAAGTAAAAACTAGTGAACAGAATGTAATAAGTTGTTATAAAATGCCCAAATATTTCAGCTTTTTCTAACATTTGAAAATACTCGAAATCCAGACTAACTGTTATCTCTACAAGGCAGGTGACAAAGTAAGAAAATAAAGTTCTTGGACAACAGGCACATTATTCATGTTTATCGTCCAACCTGGACCGCAATTAAAGGATTTTACCGTCGTTCTTTTTAAATATTGCCATTTTAAAACGTTTCTCTGTTTTTAAAAGCTGCTAAATATGATGATAAATGTTTTAAGGTGTGTTTGTGTTTATTAAGTTTTATTTGTTCAAAAATTATGTCATATGTACCGTATTAAGGAGAATAACATTGTAAAAGTAGAATAGGATCATTTCAATATTATATTTTATTTATATCTTCAGAATTTTTTTGCAATTATCAAGGTATATGAGGAGATTCGTAGACTCTGCACTTTCACAAAGTGGGAATCGAATCCACTAGCGAATCGCTTATGCTCCAATACTTCTTTACAGCACGAAGATGACATCTAAAATTAAAGTATATTAATAAGATAACATAAATTCGAAATTATATATAATTGACGATTAAAAATAAATACATATTATTAATAATCAATATCTCTAGCGAATTATTCAAATGTATGCCTAAAGTCCTTCAAGCAGAATCCCATCCATAGTGCTATACTAAATATAGCACATCGACAACATAGAATATTAAAGTGCCTACACCGGACTCACTAATGCTGACTGATCCCTTTGGCAACAGAAGTACAGCAAGACTACAGTTCTATTATCTTAAATCTTATTGCATTACCCTTAAAGACTATAATTGTATGATATTTACGTTTTCCGCAACAAAGATAAATCCGGGGATACCACGGACTACCATTCCGTCTAACGGGATTATGCGACTTCGTTTTTGCTTCAATGATTAATTAGACAGTGAATTAAAGAGTAAATTCTTAATTAATATTTTGTTTTTTATGTTTATTTGCTTTGTCTTCTATTGTTATAGGTATACATTTTTTAATCATCTTAAGCAGAACATATGTCAACACACATGACAATAAGAAAAGGATTTTTCGATTTAGTGCTTCTGATCTGTTTTTTTTTTTTCAATTTGAGATACGTAGAGAGAACATAGGAAATCTAGTATGTACCTATGTATAATGTTTAAGCGTTTTCTATCGCTATCGTAACGAGACATAGTGTTGACTCAATATTTTTTTAAAGTTAAACGGAAAATGGGAAGTGGAGTCTTGATACTAAGTCCTTGTACCCTGCAATGTGTAGGATACAAAATAAAACCAAAATAACATTTAAAATTGTCTGATTTTGAACTGCAGTTATTGCATAATTACAATATCAAATGGGTCATTTCTTTAAAAGAAAATAAAGAATATACTGTAATATATCTTATCGTTTCTTATAAATCTATTTGGCAGAGACGAGAATTGGCTGTTTTTAATCGTTTGACCTCACTAGGTTATTGATTTGAGATTTGATAGGTACTTGATATGAGGTAAAGGCAAAGAGTTGACAATGGACCATACATTTTTCAGATACCATGATCTAATTAAAATACGAAATTGTCTTTATCAAGATGGAGAGATAGTTTTTACCTTAAGGGTTGTAATGTAATTACAATCAATGATTCCACCCTCAAGGTGTGTTTGGAGGGTGCGACGTCTTCATGGAATATTTATTAATGCAGCGTAAAGGAATAAACAAAAACATAGGTTAACTATACATTTTATTATAAGCAAAAATATCATTGGCATATACAATATTAATTTTTTTTAATTTATGAATATTGTTTATGAGTAATTTTATATTAAGGAAATAGATATACATTTGTATATACATAATTTTTAAATACGGATTAAAGAGGAAAAGATACAACAATTAAAATTATAATAATAACAAATTTTGTTAAATTTTTTCAAAAAATATTATACAAATTTTATCTAAAGGTTGAGCTAATCGAAACAGATTTGATTAAAAATGCCACTTTTATTTCAGAGAAGCAGCTCCATTAATATGACACTTGAAAAGAATAACATCATTTATCACAAGCAGACTAAAGGGATTTTCGGGATCGCTTTATTCGAGAAGAGAAAACCGCATCCTTCACGCCTCTTTTCAGGATCATAATATCATGGATATTTATAGAATATTACTTACAAATATAACAATTAAAAAAAAAAAAATTCTAACACTGCCAAATTTTTCAAATAGTGCATGATTAGTGTCGGAACTCAACGCCGTGTTTCGTCCCAACGAGGCAAACGACCAGAGCAATAGAATAGAAATAGAACCCACAACCTGAGTCCATGAGCCATGACTACCTCAATTTTTTCTAACTCAATTTATTTGAAGCTTGTGAATAGGTAGCAAACATTTTATTTTAAGTGACTTCTGTAAAAGGAGGATGTTCTCTATTCGACTGTACTTTTTTTCGTTGCAATTTTTTATGACGGTGTCGTAAAATAAGATGAATAAATTAAAATGTTTAAGCAAAATATATGTATATGACGATTTAAATACAATATAAATAATATTGCCGTTATGACAATTTATTTTGAGGTTGATTTAAGGTAGGAACCTTAATTACGAAATACTGGCACATAATCCGCAAACACACGATGCTTAATCGGGCGTATTTTATTATTTCTAAATATACAAATACCTAACCGTAGCGTGTCCCAGTCCGACCCTACTCCTCTGCGTGTTCAAATAAAAGGGTTAAATGTTAAGTCTACGTTATTGGTACTTTACTGGGGCTCGAGATCCTGAAAGGACGCGGTGGATTTAGGACAATTCTTTTAAACTGAAAAGCGATACGATTTCCTTTGTGAAAACAGACAATAAATAAACAACGAAGTCACTATTGTAGAATATAACTAGGTACGAAATAGTACTACATAGCTACGCAGTATCCCGCACATAATAGGGCAGGCAGAGGGCACCTAATGTCCTATGCACCTAAGATTCCGATTCCACTTTCCGCTAAATTCTCAAAGCATTTTTGTTTGGTGTTTAGAGTTGTTTGAAATAGGGAACTGAACGCTGCGTTTTGGTATAAATATTTAATTAATTATATAGTAACCATCAGCGATAGCGTCTGACTGAAAGTGTATGCTAGTGTATAAATGAATTATTTCTATTTTAGCATACCGGAAAGACCAAGCGTAGTGTTGAATTACGCAACTCAACACATGATGACTCGAATTCTATCAAAAAGTGGAAAACGCAAGTTATTTTTCTCTTTCTCTCTTTATTTCTGTCTACTCTGATATAAGTGGTGTGAGGGTGAAAAAAACAACATCTTTTCTTACTTCCGCTACAGTTGTACAATACAAACAATAAAAGTCTATGTATTCTTGTTAATTTGTATAAATCTAATATATCTTCTTTAAAAAATATACCTACCATTGTCCAGAAACCATTCGATGTTAACGAGTGAACGCGATGGTTTGCAATATACATAGTAGATATAAAGCTAAAATAAAAGTTATAAAAAATACAAGATTGAATTATTTTCTCCTTTTCCAATTTCTTTTGCAAACAAATCTTGGAGATGAGTAAACTTACGTACGTACTGTATGTATTCTACTAAAGTCATTATACGCGCACTAGGGTAAAAAGGAAAATGTGCGAACATTACATTACGTCCCGTTTAAATATTGCCCACAATGAATGAACACGCCACAGGATTAATTTGAACAATAAAATCACAATAGGCAACGAGTTTGAAACTCTGAGCGCTCGGACCGGCGTAGTTTATAGCTAAAATTCCATATGAAACGTTACTAACTTAGTCTACAATACTAATAATATGCGTCATTTTGTAGTAATAAAATTATATTATTTACTTGATAAAATCAGTTTCACGCTTTATCCCGCACACAGCAGGGAAGGTAGAGGAAACTTAGTGTTAAGAGACACTGGTCCCCACTTTCCGCCGAGTTCTGGAGGCATTGTGTGTTGGCGGAACCCAACGCCGCACTTTGCCGCAACACCAGAGCGGAGAAATGAAAATATAAATGTAAGTAAATATTTTATCTCCTCGAGTGGTGATCGAACACACAACCAGTTGATTTTACAGTCACACTCTGTGTCCCTGCGCCATGACTGACCTCATTAGTTTATAATTGTCATTATATTCACCGAAAGTATCTATTTGTTAACGAAACTATTTGTTATATATTTAAAAATAAACGATTTTTGTTTTCTTCTCATTTTATTTTTGGCGTCGTGCTGTATCCCACATATAGTAGGATAGGCAAAATTAACCTAATGTCACGACATTTCGTTCCCCACTCTCCACTGAATTATGGAGGCATGCTCGTGCACATGGGTCACGACTGCTTTTAGGGGCAGTTTATAATTTTTACATATTCTACGAATTAGAAAAATCTATCAAGAAGTTATTCATTTCTGTACTACCCACAAATTATGATTTTAAAAACAAAGACAAAAACAATAAGCAGCATATCATAAATACTATATCCTTAAATAAATATTGGGACGTGGAGCTGGGGCACAAAGCGTGACTATAAAATAGACTGGTTGTGGTGTTCAATCCTCACTCGAGGAAATTAAATATTTATTTACATTTATATTTTCATTTCTTCGCTCTAGTGACGAGGTAAAGCGCGACGTTGATTTCCGTCATTCAACACGCAATGCCTCCAGAACTTAGCGGAAAGTGGGGAACGAAGTGTCCTAATATTAGATTCCCTCTGCCTTACCTGCTGTGTGCGGGATACAACGTGAAGATGATTTTATTTAATTTTAATTTAATAATTCTATAGAAATACTAAACCTTATTAAAGTAATGAATACTATTAACTAAATTAAATTAAAATATAACCAACTGCCATACAAGCACTCTATACAACTTAATCAATTCACAGTTAGTCCAGAAGTGCTCAAAGTGAATACCCGTAATATCCTTAATCTAAAGACACTACTAGTTTACGACCTATTAATTAACTAAATACAGACCAATAGAGCCTTTACTTACACTACGGTGAAGTTTCTGTGAATGGAAAAGTTTATACGAACTTGCTGGAAGTTTTACCTTTAAAAATGAATTTGATGAATAACATTTTATGTTTAAAGTAAATAAATGTACAAAGCGAAAGCTATAGGGTAAAATTTCAAGAGTTCTAGATACATTTTTTACGTTAAAACTTTTTGGATCGCTCATTTTTTTTATATAATAGCATTATTCCCCGGAGTTGCTCAAATAACAAATAATTTTTACTTTTTCGTGAAAATATCTTAATGCAAAAATAAAAACTAACATACAATGGATGATGAATTTTCATATCTAAAAATGTGTTTGGTGCATAACATGATTTAAGGTTGAAATTCTATTCTAAATATATTTAAAAAAAATGTGATGTGTGTGTGTGTGTGTGTGTGAAAATGAAATGTTTAACTTTTTGTTTTTTTCCGGGCTAGTCCCTGGAGCTGATAAATCTATGTTGATGGGACTTTCACTGGAAGATATAGAAAGCAAAGCTGGGATAATGTGTTGACTATGATAAAACAAGTCCGGCGAGATCGTGACTTAGGCAAGAAAAATTGTCTACCTATACCGCACACGAAAACCTCTAGAAAGATGTAAAATAAAAAAATATTACTTATTTTTGAGCAAAAGCAAATGTATTTGCAAAATTATAATTTATTTAGTACATACAACATTTTTTACTAAGTTTATTCGTAAATTCGCTTAAATAATATTATACTTAATAAATAATCATATAGTTTAGGTATCTGAGGCGCTAGTATCAAATAATTATAAAATTCATAGGGTAGTTCTACAAAATGCTTTGCGAATTTCCTTTTTTTATTTTATATTTATAATTGATTGAACAGATAAGATAATTATAGTTGATTAACTATGGCAGCTGGGCAATTAAATAATATTAAAAAAAAATCAAACTGAAACCAGTTGCGGTTTACGGGCACAAATTGTAGCTGTAAACTCGGCTGGTTGTGGGTTCGATCCCCACACGAAGAAAATAAAATATATTTTTTATTTATGTTTCCATTTTTTGTGCCGTGGTTTTGCCTACAAAGCGCGGCGTTGACTTCCACCATTCAGCACGCAATACCACTAGAATTCGGCTAAAAGTGGAAACGGAGTGTCTTAACACTAGGTTCTCTCTACCCTGCTATATGCGGGTATATAAAACCTTTTAAAGTAAAGAATATGTTATCTATCTTGCACATCTTTTTTTCTGTTAGAATTAAACATTTCATTTTAATTGTCCTTTGTAAAAACGTTTAATAGTAATCTTTAGAAGTGAATCGCTAAAGGCTTAAAAACTAAAGGCATTGCAACCTTACAGCTATTAGTTAACTAAATATAGACCAATAGATGCAGTCAGACAGTTTCCTATCAGCGAAGTTTATTTTGTAAGTTACTTGAAGTTTTAGCGTTAAAAGTTTATAAGGCTAGGGAATAGGAGTATATCACATTTAAAAATGTTTAACGTATATAACTAGCACTACTATGTATATATATAGAGTTATAAATATTTCAAAGACAAAAAAAAGTTTAATTAATAATGACCGCTGTATTCGTTGTAAATTATATTGTTCAAAGGTTTATTACTTAAAAAAAACTTAATTGTACAACTAAGAATACTTAAAATATGTAATTGTTATATTTTTTTTCTTAATTCTTTGTTCCGCATATGGCAATATAGATGGAGAGAACCTAATGTCATAATATTCCGCTCTCCTCCTTCCATACCAATTCAAGGCATTACGGGTTCTGGCTATACGAGAAATACGTTGGTAAAGCCCAGCACTATGTTCTATAACTACAGTGTACAGGTCTTGAATTTACTAAAATAATCAGTCTATGTAATATATATATCCGAGAAGGGTAAAGTCCGATAACAAACGAGCACGACTTCCATCACTAGGTGGCTATATTTGTACCCGTCACGTCCCCACTCGGGACAGTAAGGAATAGGAGGCACTTGATTTATTCGCTATTGCAGGAAAACCTGCAATAGGTGACACATAAGCGAAATTTGTTGGTGGAAATGAATTTCCTTTAGCAATTTTCACAAACATGAAAACACGCCATCTGCAGAAACCATACTTCGACACGTTACGTCTTCGAGGAGTTACTAAAATAGTGATATTTCATTAACTGTCGGCTCAATATAGCTGCTGTATTGTAAGATTTATATATTTAAATAATAGTACATAGAAAGAAATGTCATAATTATATTATTAAAAATACTTTTATTAATATAATTAAATTTTTTTGTCAAAGAATTTAATTAATCTACATGTGATTTATATACTTTTTTAGCTGCCTGTATACCAGAGAAGGCAGAGGGAGCTTAGGTTTAAGACTCCTTTCCCCACCGCCGATATCTCGAAATATTGCGTGTTAGGTGGCAGAAATTAAAGCTGCGTTTCGCCTCGACACGAGAACGAAGAAATCAAAATATCATTAAATGAATGAAAATCGAACCCACGACCCGTCGTGTTTACAAGTCACACGCTCTATGTAAAATGGATATGCACAAAACTTGGTGGAGTAATAAAATTAACTTAATAGTAAAGTAAAATTTAAATCATTATATTATATACAGTTGATAGTCTCATTTTCATATATCAAGTAAACGTATTAAGGGGATAATATCCTCGTAGCCGAACCACAAAATATCGGGTGGAGCGCAGTAAATCCCTCGCTCTTGACGCTACGCTGTAGCTACGACCGCTACGCCGCGCCGTTACTTATGTGTATAGATCTTATAATACTGATTATATGCATGTTTATTTTGAAAAAAACCATGAAATAATATATTTTTTTGAAAACCATGAAATAATATAGTGCATAAAGCCCAAAAAAGTACTACTCATTCAACAAACATAACAAAAACGATAATGAAAATCATATTGTTTTGGAGCTTAACTTAAAATAGTAAAACTTAATTAATAAAACTTTACTTAAATAATTTATATTAAGTTAAGCTGGTGGTTTTAACAAAACAACCCGTCGTGCTTACAATTCTGCATTGCAGTCTTAAAAAAGAAATGATTTAAAAAAACTGCAAAATGGAATTTGAACCAACTTTCACGTGCAGGTGAAGTAAATCGATGTTAAAACACGTGCCAATAGTTCTAAAACAGTATCCTAATACCATATGTAAAGCTTAGGTAGGTGTAATAAAAAGGTAGTTAGGTATAACAAATCGCTTAATATTCAGAGCAATTTTTCACAAGTGGATGTCGACGGCCGCGTGACTCGAGGGTAACAAAATTACACTTGCACCCGTCGCAGGGAAACACATTCATGTATGAAGGAAAAATAAAAATATATTTTATGTAATTGTACTTTTGTATTTCGGTAACATTTTTAATCAAATAAATGTATTCCATTTTTTCCATGTTTAGTGACTGCGAGATGGTTTGTGTGTAAGAAACTCATAGTTTTTTTATTAAATTCGTGTGTAAAATCGTACATTTTTATAATAAATAATAATGGAATTTCAATATAGCCCTAAATAACCTTTTTTATCCATATATCTAAGGGATTACTAACCATTTATTCTTAAAAGCGATATTGACCACGTAGAGCTCCGATCACTAAGCCATACGTTCTCTCTCTATCAAAGTACTTCAAAATTATTATATGCTTCTTGCTACATATTTTTATTGTAAGCATCTCGTTAATGAAAATGAAATTTATAACTTAATTCTGCATTAACCCTGTATGTCTGTCTATCTGTAAATAATCTGTATGTATCTAAATAAACAAACGTCACACAAAACAGAATGTACGAGTGAAAATCCAAATTGAATATTTTATTTTCACGCAACGACTGAAATAGTATAGCAGCAAGGAACTTAGCACTCCAGTGCACATCTTGCGAACAGCAGGTGTCGAGGGAAAGCCCCTAGATGAGGGGACGCAAGCATTTACAGGATTTTTTGTCGATTTAGACATCTTATGACTTGCTGAAAATCCATTATGACTATTATTGTTGTATTATGGGATAGGAAATACTCGTTACGTAAAATGTCTATTTTATATATATGTATGTACTCAATGTAGTTTTATTGTAATTATGTATATTTTCCATAGAAATATTAAAAGAACTTAACACTCTTTGAAACATTAGGATTGTGCTACAACAGATTGCTGCTGTAAATGTCTTGAATTGATATTAAAAGCAAAATATCTTATTTTTTCCCTCACACAAAGTTATTTTAGCAAAAAACAAAAAAACAACGCATACTATATAGAAACGGTTATAAAATAAATTTACCATTAAAAAATTATCTAGATTATATTCATTTAAATTGATTTATTGTTTCTTCTATTACATTATGCAAAAATAGATTCTTTTTTATATATGGTCCATGTTTAATACATTGCATGTTATGAAACGTAGATTGTTTGAAACGTTCATTAAAAATTTATTATCAGCATTTTTAACATATTTAAAATGCAACACGCAACCATTTAGTTTGAATTTGTACAAGAAACTATTTATAGTGTTGTTCTACAAATAGTTATTTTGTTGTTGTTTCCAATATTTAAATGTTGTACCAAACAACCATACAAATATGTTACATAACATAGAGAAATAAAGAAAACCATCCATCAATATCTACGCAATGAAAGCTTCTTATTGTAGACGCGATGATTTTAGGTTTGATTCTTATTTAGGGAAATGAATTATACTCATTTACGTGCTCCGTAAGGACAGATAGCTGTGTTATGTTCTATCACATAGCGCGTAATATCTCAAATTCAGGTGGAAACCGGAGAACGGAGTATATTAACACTAGGCTTACTCTGTGCCTTCCCTTTTATATGTATAAAATAAATAAAATATCGTAGTATTATCACATATGTTCTACATTTATATAAAATGATAGAAAAGTAAAATTTTTAATTTTTTTATATATAATTAGTTAATAATATTAGTATCAGTCCTTGAAAATTCCAAGTAATAGTACGAGATAAATTTCATATAATATAAATTAATCTTTACTTCACTAATACTAGATCTCAGAAGTTTCACTTCGTAGGTTCCTATTTAAATGGTTCATAGACATGCACGACCGAGCGGAAAGTAATAAATCGAAGAAAATTTATTGCTCTTATCTGATAACAGTTTGTCGATATACTTACTTGCAATTAAAACGGTAATATTTTGAGAATGATAGAATAAATTATGTAATGTTTGTATATTGTTATTATTAAATTATTAGAATACAGCGTTGAGTTCCGTCACTTAACACGCAATGTCTTCAAATTTAAAGGATATTTGGAAACGGAGTGACCTAAGACTAGATTTCTGCAAAATTATAAACAAAAACGCATAAACTTTAATTTTAAAAAATACGATTTTAATTGTAATATGCACTTATGACAAGGTTATTTTCTCGTACTCGACATTGTTAATTTTAACTTACACTCCACTCACACAAAACTTTCTTATTCAATAAAAAGATACAAATTAGATGCTCAGATACCACAAATCAATATACAACCTAAAATTCAATATAGTAAATTTTTGTTCGTTCTACACTCAACACGCACCGAATCAAAACGCAAATTGTTCTGTCAATCACGGCGCAGCCCTCGTATGCACTATACCCTATGCAGTTCTTGTTCACTCTGATTTCAAAAGAAAGGGATGTCATTGCACGCTCTCGTATAACAACTGATATTTGTTTTAGAAGCGCCTTTTAAGTGAGATGGTGGTATCGTTTTTACAGTTAATTTAGCGACTTGTAGCTTTATATAAATTTATTTATTAAAATAATAAAATGTACAAAAATTTTTTCCTACTATCTTTTGCTTTAAATTTTAGCTTCATGCTGTATCCCGCACACAGCAGCGTAGACAGTGGGAACTCGGTGCTAGGACACTCCATTCCTCATTTTCCGCTGAACTCTGGAGGCACTGTGGGTTGAGTGGCGGGACTCAACGCCACGCATTGCCACGACACCAGAGCGAAGATACAAAAATATAAATTTAAATATATTATTTTCTCGAGTGAGGATCGAATCACAACCAATCGTTCACGGTCACACACTAATGCCCTACGCTACGACTGACCTCAAATATTATTTACATATTTACGATGTTTCGGCAAAAAATCGATTTTTGTAAGTAAAATACTAAGAATAGCAGGTACTATCGTGTGGCATGCCGGTCGTATTCGTAAACTGACTATCTCTACGTACTGACATGATTTCATTTCCATGTATATATCTAGATTTATACACATGAAACACGTGAATATGACGTCTTTACAACGCTTATTGGGATCGTTCGCGTATATTAAGACTACATAAATAACAAATATGGCATGGCTGAAAGTCGGAATTCGATAGATTTTTGTAAGGTTTTTTTTTTTGCAGCTCGTTTTTTTTACGCGGAACAAACTTGGTGTTTAGGATCCTATTTCCTCTTTCCACTCAAATTTTGAAACATTGGCGAAAACTTAACGCCGCGCTTGATTTTTGTTATTCAAAGAAATATTTCGATGTAATAAATATATAAATTAATGTTGAGGCTAGTGATGTAACAGGGGCACAAAGTGTGACTGTAAAATCGACTGGTTGAGGGTTCGATTCCCACTCGAGGAAATGAAATATTTATTTACATTTATATTTTCATTTCCTTCGCTCTGGTGTCGAGGCAAAGCGCGGCGTTATGTTCCGACACTCAATACGCAATGCCTCTAAAACTTGGCGGAAAATGGGAAACGGAGTGAGAACGGAGATGAAGCTGATTTTATAAATTATTAATTTAATTAGTTGTAATTAAATAAATATATAATAAAGTTTTGTCTGTGTTTGTTTTTTCTTATAAATTGCTACTGTCATTATAAGACATACAAATATATACATCCTTGTTCAATAGAAAATCGATTTATTCATTCACGTTAAACAAATAAAATCAACGTAAAGGGATGGAACGTTAAACAGTTTATTCGATTAGAAATAGAGTGATCAATGAGCAAAGAATTTGTAATGTAAACAACTCTAACTCTATCACTAACAAACGAAATGACAAAGTCGACTGCACGCTATGAGTATTGACTCAAAGAAAACTTATTTCAGTTCCGTTTTCATAATAGAATAATATTTTTAAAATATTAACCTATTATTTATTTAAATACGTAAATTTTTCTATTTTTTGTTACAGCTTGTTATTGGTCGCAGCGGAACAAGCAATGGCTGCAATGACAACGTCATTTCACTTTTTTAAAGACATAATGCGATGTTGAGTTCCGCCACTTAACAGACAATGTCTCGATTTCGGGTGAAAATTGGGAAACGATCACAAATTAAAATAAATTTTAGATTAGATATGACACAAATTTTATCGGTCTATACATATTAAAAAAATAAAAATAAAATTTATAATTTTAGCGCAAAAATATACTTATTATTACGAAAACTATAATAGCAAGCCAATATAGATTTTCAGAACTGAATAAACAAATTAAATATATATGATAAATTACTTACGTGGATATACCCCATAATTGAAACCACAAAAGCCGAAATAACAAGAACTTGTATACAATTTCTACTTAGCGTGCCTTTAGGGATGTGCAAACCTACGCCGTCCCTTCGTAGAAGAGTAAGGATCGCATTCTTAGATAATGAATTCAGGACTAAAGTCCTGAATTCATTATCTATAATATAATTCTTTTCTGAATGTACTAAAGTACATTCAGAAAAGAATTATATTATAACATAACTTATTGTTTTTATATTAGGTAGGTATTCTAGTATAGAATCAATAAAATTACAACGTATTAGATGGATGGATGATATAATCTTATAATAAACCAGTTTGAATTGTTATTTTTTTTTTGTTTTTTTTTAATATTATAAATTGCACCGGCTTAAAAATATTTAATTTGATTTTTTTGTATATTATATTATTCTACTCATTTGTCTTTTGTGTCACTCTACTATGAAACAAAGTGTTTATGTTTGATACATAGTTACACGATTACAAGAAAGGGAACCTTGATTTTTCTATTAAGTAATGTAGTAATTATCAATTGAGTGACAATTGAAGAAACCACGTGCCGATGGCTATTTTTACTTCGAATTAGGCTTACGTTGTATGTAATATATAATATAGAATAACTATATGTAAAGAGACGTTTCAATTATGATTATGATATCCGTCGTGGTGCAGGGGCACTAGCGTGCAACAGTAAACGCGACAATTTGTGAGTTCGATTTCCACTCGAGGAAATGAAATATTTAATATTTTCATCTCTGCTCTATTGTTAACGAAACAAAGCGTGGCGTTGAGTTTCGCCAATCAACACGGGAATGGAGTGGGAATGGGAATGGAGGACCTTAACAACAGGTTCCTTAGTTGCCTACCCTGCTATGTGCGGAATACAGTGTGCACCTAAAATAGTTACATGATTCATAAATTCTGACACACATAATTATTTTTATATATATACCAAGTACCAAGAAATGAAAATATGTAGGGTTAAATTAGGGCCTAACCGCACGAGCCAAGGGTTATTTAAAATGCCTTACGGTTTCGGCAGTGGTCAAGCCCAGACGAACAGCAATGAATTATGGATGGGCATTGGAAAATGGGCTCTATTTATTAATCTATCCATAATATGTATATGGGCAAGATGTAAAAGTGTATGTAAAAATGTATTTTTCGAATATGGTGTAAAGCAAAAAAAATTTAATATTTAAGTTTCTTGGTTTTGGACGGTTTTGATTTCGATTCAAGCTAGGGGGAATGAAATATTTAATATTTTCGCTCTAGTAACGGGGCAAATCGCGATGTTGAGTTACGCTTCTCAACGCGTTATACTTTAAGAATTCAACAGTAGGTGGGTAACGAAAGTGTCTTAATGGGAACAGAGTTCCTTCTGCCTACTAGAGTAGACAGAACTTGCTATGTGGCGGATACAGTGTGAAGCATAAAGCAAAGTGCACAAACATATTTTTTCATATCTAACATTAAATTAATTTTGACGTATATTCCGAATTGTTATTACAGTGTAGCTTTCACATCATTGAGGTATACTTAAAAGATCTTCTCTGGGAAATTATGACAGATGAAATCCGAAGAGCAAAGATTTTCACATTCAAGCTTACATGATGAAGACGTCTTCAATCCCTTGAGCTTTCTCCCCTTGTCAGACGGGCTTTCACTATTGGATATTTTTGAGGTTATAAATGTTGCACATTTATTATGTTGTATTTTTCCTATAATATGGCACTTTTTCTGAGCTACAAAATTTTAATATAATGATGTTTTTAAATTGATTAAAAATCTTAGCCGAATTTGAAATTTTTTCAAACGAATTCATAAAAAGTACTAGTGAAATTTGAAGGTTCTTCAAACATTATCCTTTTAAAAGTTTTTTAAAGTATTAGCCTTATAATGACATCTGTAGAATATATTTAATTATGTGGTAATAGAAGAAACAGCGTGTAACTGTAACGTTATGGTAATTAATGGTTAAAGATTCGATTCCCACTCGGAGCAATGAATGATGTTTTGACTTTCTCACTCAGCTATCCTTCGTGGAATAAAGCGTGAAGATTTACAAAAAAATAACATAAGTAACGCATTTAACCAAATAGTATTTCTTTTCCAAATGTTTACTAAACAATTTACATTGAACAACTATTGGCAAAATGTACCTGCAAACAGTAAGAAAATAAAATTATGTTAAAGCAAGGAATATTTAGACCTGAAACTTGGGTGAAATCAATAGCGCGTGTGGTGCAAAATAATACGTATCAAGCAATATTATTTATTAAAATTTATGTTTGAAATTTTTTTTAAATTGAATGTATTTAGTTAATTAGTCTACTCATATTTATTTTTAGAGTTCCGTACCTCAAATGAAAAAATGAAATTATAACAATTTATTTTTATTTATTTTTGAGGCCAGACGTGGCGCAGCGGCACAAAGTGTGACTGTAGACCGACTGGTTGTGGGTTCGATCCCCACTCGAGGAGATGAAATATTTACTTAATTTTATATTTCCATTTCTTCGCTCTGGTGTCGAGGCTAAGCGCGGCGTTGAGTTCTGCCACTCAACACGCAATACCTCCAGAATTCGGCAGAAAGTGGGGAACGGAGTGTCTAAAAAACACTAGGTTCCCTCTGCCTACCCTGCTGTGTGCGGGATACAGCGTGAAGCTGATAACAATTTATAACATAACTTTGTTTTCTACCTGTCCATATGTTTGTCCGTTTGTTGTAGTATTTTAAGAGCATTTTTTTCCATGACATGGCTTTTCTTTACTACCTACTACTAAAACTATTATTACATATTTTTTGTTATATCATAATATTTTTAAATAAAGCATTGTTGCTATTCTCTCTTCAAAGAAATCCAATAAAGTTTCTGTATATCTATCTCTCTCTTTCTGCACCATCTCAAAGAAGCTTACACTTCTTTCGTTTGTATATTTGTACATTTCACTATATTTACATACTTAAAATGAAAAATATAAAATGAAAATAAAAAAAATATAATTAAAACGCCACCGCCTTTATTTTGTACACAGGAAAACAGAAACTAACCTTTAGTTTTAAGTAAAGGAGCAAACAGCTCCGGGGTAAGTAAATATGCTGACGGAGGACGGAGGCACGGACACACCTCGCCGTTTGTATCCTGGTCTTATATTTACCGGTTTTTATCTGTCACTGACAGCCGAAGGGACAGCCTTTAAGTGAACCCTTTGATGATGTTGACTTTGAATATGCTTTTTGTGGTTTATTCGGCATTTTTATAATCTCTTTTTTTTAAGTTAATTATTTTGTAAATACCATTGGAGGTAAGTAAAATAGGTGTGTTGTATTTTATCTATTTCATATAAAAGTTGCAGTTCAAATAAATATGTTGCATTTCTCTTACGTCTTGTTATTCAACTAACTTTGTAGCATAATTTTGTATTATATATAATATTCGCCTTCATCGTTTGTTCTTTATTCAGAAATCTAATCAAGGCAATGTTATATGCATACTATATATATTTTTCGAAAGTTATTTTAAAATTTAAAAGTATGCTGAAAGTTTATTGTTTAAGTTTATATATACATCTACCCGGCGAAAACCACCAATTAAAACATAAAATAAACTTAATGCCAGCATAACATATTTTATTCAACTTTTTATAATATTATTTAATAAAAAACAACTATAGAAAATTACCTCTCATTATAATTAAAAATTACTCAACGAAGAAAATAATTCTCCCATACTCCCATATTATAGAAATGAAAAAAAGGATGCATTTTTTATTAAAAGGTAATATAAAATATAAAACGCTGTAGACTCTTAATGTGAGGGGATCATCCGTCAGCTCGATGCAACGTCAGCTGAACTGAACGAGAGGGTATTGTCAGGCCCTCTGAGTTTAACGTAGGGGAACGTAAAGTAGACAAGGAACTTATGTATTAGAATTTTCATATTTTGAAAGTTTTAATATAGCATATAATGCGTAACTTAAATAAAGTGACGAACTTAAAAGTCATTTTAAAATGTATGAAATGTCTATTCTATATAAAAAAAAAAAACAAAAAAAACAGCCTCACGCCGTTAGCAGACACTCCGTTCCCCACTTTCAGGAGGCATTGCGTGTTAAATGGCAGAATTCAACGCCGCGCCTTTTTCCTCCAAACCAGAGCGAAGAAATGGAAATATAAATTCAAGTAAAAGATATTATAATATATTTGAATAGCTCCCTTTGGAAATACATACTTTAAAAAAATTAAAAATGTTTTAGTTCTAAGTTTAGTTTAGGTATCAGTGTAACTAGGTGAATGAATCATTTAGAAAAATAAAATAAAAAAACTACTTCTAGGTATAAATGAATTTAAATAAAAAAAATGGTTTAACCGGCCAACAATTTAATTTGAAAACTTTTTTAAAATAAAGAATAAAGTGATATGTGACTGTATGTTCTCAAATTTACGCTTTCAATAAACGCCAGATTCGGTTTGGCCGAGGTCCAGTACATGAATATAAAAATGCTTAACCTGTCAAACGTTTTGCCAAATAGGTACCAATACATAGTCTTAGCAATTTCCATAAATAAGATTGTAATCAGGAAAATTCTGTTTATTTAATGTAAATATATTATACAAGTATTTATAGAAAAAATCAAGATAAAATGTCTAGTATAAATCTATTTAATATTATAGTAGTGTCATTTTTAACTATTACTTATAGAGAGAGGTATACTACTTCTCTATAATCATTAATTAATGGTTCCTTTGACTGGCTGATTCCTCTTCTCTTTCTTCTCTCGTCGTCTTTTCTACTCTTTACAGCCATATCTTTATGATATAATTTGAAAATATTATCATGTCAAAAGTGATTAATAAAGTATAAGATAAATAAAATCCATAAATCAGCTTCACGCTGTATCCCGCACTCAACAGGGTAGGCAGAAGGAAACTAGTGTTAAGAGACTCCGTCGTCCACTTTCCGCCAAATTCTAAAGGCATTGCGTGTTGATTGGCGAAACTTGACGCCAGAGCGAAGAAATGGAAATATACATTTTAATAAATATTTCAACTCCTCGAGTGGGCATCGAATCCACAACAAGTCGATTTTACAGTCATTATAAATCTGATTAAGTAGAAATTAAATTAAAATTAAATTAAATCAGCTTCACGCTGTATCCCGCACACAGCAGGGTAGGCAGAGGGAACCTAGTGTCATAAGGCACTCCATTCCCCACTTTCTGCCGAATTCTGGAGGCATTGCGTGTTGAGTGGCAGAACTCAACGCCGCGCTTTTCCTCGACACCAGAGCGAAGAAAATGGAAATATAAATTTAAGTAAATATTTCATCTCCTCGAGTGGGGATTGAACCCACAACCAGTCGGTTTTACAGTCACACTTTGTGCCGCTGCGCCACGACTGGCCTCAATTAATTAATAATAGTAGAAATTTATTTCCAATTTTTAGTTTTATGATCAAAACTTACTTACAGTTGAATAAGTTTTTGTGTCATTGTAGTTACGCGTGTAACACAATTACCACGAGTCCAGTAAGGGAAGTTAGCGTATTCAGAACGAGCAGTCCGTGAAAAGGGCAGACGTGTGGTCACCCTTGCAGGCTAATGAAAATTCTTTGCGCAAATATTTGAACATACTGCCGTAAGTGACAAGTTTAATGGAATTGATGTAATACTACATACTTTTGTAGAAGTTTTTACGATGCCATTTCAATTTTTATTACGATTTGATGAATATTTTTTTTATAATATATGTACATTTATATACCTAGGCCGTCGTAGCGCAGGGGCGTAAGAGTGTGACTGTACCACGATAATTGTGGGTTCGTTCCCCATCCGAGTGAATGTTTCCCGATTGAATTATCCGAGTGAATTTATTAATGTTTTCATTTCTTCGCTCTGGCACCAAGGCAAAAGCCAAACATTAAGTTACTCCCGAAAAATTTTGCGGAACTAAAAGGAACTCTTTTAGCACTAGATTCCCTCTAAAAATTTTTTTATATGCATAATACAAAAAAAAATTATTACGACATGTATTATTTTACTTGAGTAAAATTTGAACGTATTTCTGAAAGAAAAATATCAAAATAGCCATATATTTTATTAATGTACGATTGTTTATTTCGTTTCTCAATCTCATTCTCCGTGCAAGTAATAACTTGTACTTGGATTTTATCCAAACGAATCCTCGGAATGCTCTTGAAATGAAGGAGGGTGCTACATGACCACTAAAGTAAGTTTATACGCTTGTCTAATTCGAGCACCACCAATAAGGAAAGTTTTATTTTATGGAGACTTCTTATAGTGATGGTTTATTCACACATTTATTATGCCATTAACATATTATATTGAGATAGTCTATTGCCTAGTTATATGAAATAATGCAGACATATAAAAAATCCAATTTACAAAATGGTATGTTACAACTGATTTATTTAGCTCTTCGTTGAGGCATATAAGCCAAAACAGTTGAATAATATTCAAAAAAGTTTATTATATATTACATATTGTGTTTTGTTGTATTTACATGGATATTTCTACTTTTTTTACATTACTTATAAAATCATTTTATTTGCAATATTAAGAAGAAAAAAATCTCTAACTTAATCATTATTCACTTGGTGATCCCGCACACACCAGGGCAGAGGAAACCTCGTGTTAAGACACTCCGTTCTCCACTTCTGCCAAATTTTGGACGCATTTCGGCGTGTTGATTGACGGAACTCAACGCCGCTGTTTGCTCGACACCAGAGCGAAAATAGAAATATAAATTTAAATATTTCATTTCCTCGAGTGAAGATCGAACTGTCGCATTAAAGTCACATCCTTGTGCCCCTGGGCTACAACCACCTCAAATCTCTATTTTAAATATTGATTAATTATTTATATTATCGTAGACATGTCTAATTATAAATGAATTAATTAATGATAGCTATGGGTTGAATTTCTCTCTAGGAAAATAATTTACGAGTATAAAAGAGTTCTTAGAAAAACTGTTCCGCTAGTTTCCGCCACACAGCATGTAATAAATCTGAATGGGTGGAAAGAGAAGATCGGATTTATTGTTAAGTATTTTATATTTATGTAGTAAAAAAGGGAAAATATAAGGAAAAACAAATATTTTTTATATTAATGCCTATAAATATAACAAAAGCAAGTGCCTCTTCAAATGAAGAAGCTAAAAATATAGTAAATAAATTTATTATGATATTATTTTTTGTTTATTTGTTGTTGCTATATTATAAAAATATAACCAACAGTATAAAGAAAATAAGCTCAGTAAGAGTAAGAGTTTATTAAGTTTATTGAAATACTATTTAGCAGTCTGTTAGGTATTCCTTATACAATATACTACATGTATACTAATATACAGAGGACGTCTGGCTAGTTGCGCATGATCTAACTATGAACGATACGGGTTCAATTCCCGAAATATTTTAATTACCTTTTTTCTCCCTCTCGCTCTGGTAAGAACACAAAGCGTGGCATTGAATTTGGACACACAGAACGCACACAATTTCTTGAATTTGGCCAGTTCGTGAGGAATATAGTGTCTTAACACTAGATTCAATTAGTCAACCTAAAAAGCGTGAAGTTACTGCTACTAAATAAATAAATAAATCAGCTTCACGCTGCATCCCACGCACAGCTGGGTAGGCACAGGGAACCTAGTATTGAGACACTCCGTTCCCCACTTTATGCCTACTCCTGGAGGTGTTGCGTGCACGCTTTGCCTCGACACCAAAGCGAAGAAATGGAAATATAAATATAAATAAATATTTCATCTGCTCGAGTGGGGATCGAATCCACATCCATACGATTTTACAGTCACACCTTGTGCCCCTGCGCCACGACTGGCCTTATCAAGTTACTGCTATTGCTATCAAATTATACTGAAATAACCACACACGCATACCACAGAGACATGTTTAAATTGCTTAAGACTGAGAGAAAACCTAGAAAACGTCCTACCACGGCGTACCACCAACAAAGTGGACTCCAGACGATAGATCATTATTCATCGATAATGAGCAGTACGTGCTTAATGCGTATCGAGGGCGACCTAATTGGATTTGCAAATCAATTAATGTTGAACATCGACTCATTATACGTACACACAATATTGTAAAGTCAATAGCGGTCCGGTATTCATAGCTAATTGATTAGGAACTGGAGTGATTGGAATCACCTTACGGTATAGTTGTTAGTTGTCGTGTCTACGGGGTTGAGTTACTCAAGCAGTGTGAGTGGAGAGGTACGGTGAGAAATATGGGATTACAGCTTTAAATTATGTCATGCATATAATATGTGTGTGTGTTTTTGAGATGTTTCTATATAACAATTTTTTAGTAGATAGATGGAAACTGGGAACCTAGTCTTAAGAGATCCCGTTCCCAATAAGTCACTTTTATTTCATATTTTTCGTTGAATTCGTGTTGAGTGGCGAAAATTGTCGACGTGCTTTACCTCGTTACCAAAACCGTAAAATGAAAATATAGAATATTTAATAAGTTAAGCGGAATTCAAATCCATAACCTGTCGTGTTTACATGATGTGTGATTTGCCTATATTATATTTAATGTGATATTACAAACGTAAGTCCGGTAAAATTATCGTGTTAAAAATAGTTTTCAACTTAAAAAAATTAAAGCTAACATGTTAAATTTACATATTATTAAATTTTTTTATTGACAAACTTACAGCATAAAAAAATGCTTCTATATTTGAAAGTATTTACTATACAAGGATTTCTGTGGTCCAGCATGGAGCTATGACGAAATTGAGTATTAAATCAGTTTTATCTAATATGCATACATGCCGATCAATACTAATGACATGTTAAACATTGTCATTGTGACATGACATGTTAAATTATGTATACGTATCTGTATCTCAATTATAAGGCCATGATGAGGAGGTCATGCGAACGACAACGTGACGGTTGTGGGTTCTAGTTCCCGTTCCCGGGGAAGTGAAATATTTAATATTTTTATGACAAAACGCAGCGTTGAGTTCCGGCACTTAACACGCAATAATCAATATAGCATAACATAACAAATCAGGGTAATATAAAATATTTTTTGTAGTTTTTTAACTACATATTGTTTTCTAAATACATTTAATAAGTGTTTTGAAAAAAAAACCTTTATATCTTTATATAAACATATTTTTTAAATAAGGTGCCTTAAATATCTTTGCCCTAAATAAAGTTCCCTGATGTGGAGGGCAGCCTCGTAATATTCTCAATAAAATGCTGTTGACCTTTCCCTTTGTACCGGAGTATAACGATATGACCTCTACATTCCGCTAAAAATATCTTCAAAGTGGAGTATTTCATCGATCAATCTCTTTAGTGTCACCATCATCCTTCGAGTCACTAAAGATGTGGAGTTGCTATGGCGAAAATGAGCTTTATATTAAATTTACATGTAGTTCTTTCTCATTTGGTTTCCGGGACGTTTCTATTCACAATTTTTGAGAAAAGACCACACTATGCGTTAAAAAAATTGATAAATTCAGACATTAATAACTATACTTAATAAAAACATACTTTTTCAATAATAAATTGAAATTAATATTTATTGAGACAATCCATGGCTGGGGTATAAGCATGTGACCGTAAACGCGATAGATTTTTAGTTCAATTCCCACTCGATGAAAGGAAATATTGAATATTTTCGCTATTGAGGCAAAGCGCGGCGTTAAGTGGCGCCACTCAACACACAATGACTCCAGAATTCGGTAGAAAATGTGAAGCGCAGTGTCTTAATACTAGGCTACCTCTGCCTACCCTGCTACATGCGGGATACAGCGTGAAACTAAAAAAAAAAAAAAAACAAATAACAAACTGGTATGTAGAATGTTAGTAAAAATATTGAAAAAGATATCAGGCGTTAAGGATTTGGATTACACGCTCGCGTTTTAGCCAATTAGTTTATACGTTCACATCCCGCCGCTGTGAAATTTTTATACGGCTGTTACAACTTTGTTGTTAGCACCTCGGAGGAAAATTTTATAAAGTTTTACAAACGGCCATTTCGTTAGGAAACATGTTATACAGAATATATGAATTGAATAAAAACTATATAGTGAAACCACAAATGATTATGATCTTACTACACAGATTTGTTATTTATTTATAAAACTCTGTTGTTCGATATGAATCGTACATGAATCTTTCGTTTTTAGCTTTATACACTGTATGCCCAGTGGGGTAGCCAGAGAGAATAGGCACTACGGTATCTGCGTACCTCTTTCGCCTCGTTCACTGTGATCAACATCTTCATACATGCCCTCCGGGACGTCCTCATACTTTTTACGTGACCTTCCTGCAATATCAAGGGCCAAAGCCACCAGCTCACATTATTCATCTCAAGTAAATAATTCTGTGTTTTATATACTTTTCTTGATCTATCAGTTCACCGATAGCCTCTTCAAATTATTGATCAAGGGTTTTCACTATTAAAATAATAATTAATAATATATAGATGCTACGTAGCGAATTCGTTCCAATTCTAAAACAATAAAAATGGAGACTTTTTCTGAACAACGCAGAAATACACAAAAGGAAGAAAAACAATATTTCTTCATATTTAGCTTACAGTAAATTGAACCATGTTACATTCACTTCGCTACATGTATATACACAGAGCTTAAAAGCATAGGTCAGTGCATCGAACATCGACGATAATTTGTGTATTGTTCGCTAATACACACTCTGAGCCAAATGGCAAGCAATTATCTCTCTCTCAACGACTTATTGAATGCTGCTTTGCCATAAATAAAGCAGGATATAACAGGTACTTTGACCCCAAACTCTGTATTGGGTAATAAGGCTTTTTAAAGTACTGGGTGGTTTTAGTTTTCTGGATGAAATTTAATAAATAGGGTGGTTTGCGTTATATTGTTTACTTTACCTTAGTATTCCATTTTTTTGTTTCGGGTACCTGGGAACTTACTCCATTAAGATACTTCCTAGTTCCGTGTCTTTCTGTGAAGGTGTTGCGTGTTGAGTGGCGGAACTCAATGCCGCGCCTCAATACCAGAGCGGAGAAATGAAATTATTAAATATTTCATTCTTTCAAGAATAAATCGAGCCCACAACTTTTCAACACGCACGTTTTACAGTCACACGCTTCTACTACTGCGCTATGAATGGCGGCAATTTTGAACTTCATTAAATTCGTATTCCTATGATATGTAAATTTCTCTGTAATATTTATAAAATAAAAAAAAACATTACTATTGAATAATTCTTAATGATTTTTAAATGAATTTTATAATCAATTTATATTCAATTTCTATACAACGAACAAATTTAGTGACAAAGCTTTACCTTTTTTTTTAACAAAGACTTACATGTTCCATAAACGTCTGTATATTTTAAGATAAATTAATCTATTTTTAAGATAATAGAAATGAAATCTTTAAAAAGTATACTAAATAGCATTTTAAATGAAATTCTAATTGAAAATATTATTAGTTCAAACAACATTATGTACCAAAATAACTCCAGAAGAAATTGAAATCACAGTAATTCCGGACTTCGGTGCAGCTCGAAAGGATTTAGTTAATAGTCGTCCTGTGTGTTTATATAGAACCAATTCGTGAAAATACTCTTGTTTAATAAAAATTCAAAATATTCTTTCTATTTTATATATAGTGTTTCTTTTTATTGACAATAAGCTTGTTCTTTTATATGCACACGTTAATACAAACTTATACTGGTTTGCTTTAAACAGAAACGGGTATGAGTTCTGACAGTTTCAATAAAGACGTGAATATCACACAGACGTCTCTATATTTTCGATAGTGACTCGATTTTAAATGTTACATGAGATAAATAAAAAAAAATTGAAAAGCACACTAATAAAAAGTTTTCCTTTTTCTCAGCTTTACGTTGTATCCGAGAGGCCAGTCGTGGCGCAGAGGCACAAAGTGTGACTGAAAAATCAACCGGTTGTGGGTTCTATCTCCACTCGAGGCAATGAAATATTAATTTATATTTATATTTTCATTTCTTCGCTCTGGTGTCGAGGCAGAAGCGCGGCGTTGAGTTCCGCCACTCAACACGCAATGCTCTCCAAAACTCGGTTCCCTCTGCCTACTCTGCCGTGTGCCGGATGCAGCGTGAAGCTGACTTAAATATTCCAATATTAATAATATACATACATATGGATATTAATAATTACAAAATTAGTAAATTTAATATGTCATAATTATATTAGTCTCTAAAATATATAAACGAGTTAGCAATAAATTTCGTCCATCGACGACTAACTCTGAAACTTGGATCAAGTTGTTCTAATTAAATTATAGAGGGGTTCAAAGGCAGAATGCATAACATCTATGCACCGACTAAGCTATGGAAATGATTTACCAAGTTCTAGAATGTTCGCTAAAACGGATGGTACACGATGGGATTGATTAAGCATGATAAGCCGCAATCGAATAAGGGCGAATCGAGTTTAGTGGTTACCGCTGAAGATATATATATATACATATATATATATATATATATATATATATATATATATATATATATATATATATATATATATATATATGTGAGTGTCTACGTTTTATAATATGTACAGACAATCTTCTTTATGATCAAATACATATATTGCGAGATACAGTAAGTATACAGGAGGTCAGACAGACACAAGCGTGTGACTGTATACGCAACAGATTGTGGGTTCGATTTCTATTCGAGGTAATTCAATTTTAAGTATTATCATTTCCTCACAAGGTGATTTAACAATAGTCTTTTAACACTAGGTTTGCAGGTTTCCTCTGGCCTACTATGCGGGATACAGCGTGAAGATATAAAGAAAATATAAATATTAAGAGTGCATATAACAATTTTGCAGTTCAAGTAACATTCTTTATATATTTTGTTTTCGGGACAATTTTAACAGTGAAATCAATTTTTTTGAGTGTAGAAATCACTTTCTACACTCAAAAAAATTGAACATTTACATATGTGCTTTGGCTAAGCTAAGTCTACATGTCTTCATTTAGAATATTACACAGTTTCAATTGCTATACAAATCTAGCACGAAGCTGATCGTCAGTGCAGATAACACCTTAAAACAACAAATTTACATTTTAAAGGTAAATTAACAGAATAGTGCAGTTTGTCTGTTAAATAGTTACAACTGATACCCATTTGTAATTAAATATTTATACACAGCTCCCTAATAAGAATAAATTTCGGTTAGTATTTATTAAAAGAGCAAGTCTATATATATTTTTTTATTTTCATGTCTTTTATTTAAAAAAATCTAAATGAATACAATTCGATTGACATTTCGTTTTGCAACAGCTATGTATATCGTTAGCATAGACGAAGTGCTCGGCGCCGTCTCCGTGGCGCGTGACTGATGTTTTTACTCGGCCTACTTGCGCCGTTTATTGCACATTTACTCAGAACAAACATCATAGAATATATACTACTATATTTACATAAATATAAACAATATATACGATCAAATCGTACAAGTCAATCAAAATCGAAAAAACATATATGAAAAATGTAATTATAATATTCTACGCATAGAACTAAAAAAGAAATAAAATATAACCATATACATTTTATTTAAAAAAAATCTTGCTTCAAACTGTATCCTGCATATAACTTAGTAGGCAGAAAGAGGGAAACTAATGAGAACACATTCTTTTTCCCACTTTCCGCTCAATTTTTGAGATATTATTGATATTAGTGACGAAAATCAACTCTATATTTTTAATCATATTACCAAAGCGAAAAGAAAATAATTGATTTAAAGTTTGAAAAACATACCCTCATATATTCAAAACAAATAAAAAATAAAGCGCATTTAACGCTTCTATTCATTTTATTGCAATAGAAAGAAAGATCTCGTGTTTATATATACGTGTTTATATCGCATACGTTCACATTTTATGGGTAACTGTGATGGGTTTGATTTGAATATCGTAAACACGTGTAGAGACGAATGCAAAAGTTAAGAAGTTTTATAGGTGTGAAGCAAATTTGACTTGCAATATAACTAAATATTATATATGGATGAAGTCACCTTCTGGCCTTGTCTCTGTGAAACTACTGTACAGATTACATACGGTATTTTCCAGAAGAAAATATGATTACCGTAGAAAGTAAAAGTTAGTAGATTATTTGACAAAATAGAACGTGCGTATTATTGAAACCATTCAATCTCTTCATCAATGTTGCAATAGATATTTTAAGATAGAATAGTTCCTTCGAAATAGTACCTACATTAAACTTTAACTTATAACTTAAATAACTTTATTTTATTTTTTTTATGTTTTTATATTCAGCTTCACGCTGTATCCTGCATAAAAGCGGGGTAAGCCTAGTGAGCCTAGTGTTAAGATACTCCGCTTTCCACTTTCCGTCTAATTCTGGAGGTATTGCGTGTTGAGTGACGGAACTTAAGGCCGCGCGTTACTAGAACGAGGAAATGAAAATTTTTATTATTTAATTTCCCCGAGCGGGAATTAAACCCACAACGCTTGTGCCCCTGCACCACGACTGCCTTCAAAATATATGTATATTATATAAGTGTATTCAACATTTACGATGTGGTATGTTTCCGAAGAGAAGTTATGACACGGGGAAAGCTGTAAAAGGATGATAGCTTTCACTCACGTACTTCCTTCCGTAGTTTGCATACTACGATTTGAAATCGTGCAAATAATAAACGTAGATACATTTATGTACATATGAATAAAATATTCTACTTCGTTATGCCAAACTTTTTTGTTCTAAAAAACTTCATACAAGATTTTAATTTTTTTTTGTATAACGCTGTATACCATCCCCAGCAGTGTAGCCAGAGGGTACCTAGTGTTAAGTAAACACAGTTCCCCAATATATTATTATTTCTAAATAATCGATTTTTTTTACATTTTTAAAGTGTTGTTCCACATTTAGGAAAGAAAAATACTTATTTAGAAAACGTATAAAATTTGAACGTAGCGGGACTCGAACCCGCGCCACCAATGTATTAATTCCTCCTGGAAACCAATTCTTTCTTTTATTGTTATTTTCTTATAGATACCAAATTAAAATGGGACCATGCGAGAAAACACTAGCTTTCAAATAAAAAAAAAACATTAAAATCGGTTCACCCAGTCGAAAGTTCTGAGGTAACAAACAAAAAATACAGTCACTTAATAACCTCCTTTTCTTACTAAAGTCGGTTAAAAATGGATTATGTTGTGTGTATAACAATATTTTCTATATTAAAAAAAAATCCATATTAATTAACTGTTTATTCCAACCAATTAAGGAAAATGATACCTAATAAAAGGATTCTTATCAATGACAAATAAATAAAAATAAAATTATCTACACGTATATATTGTTGATAAAATGATTATAAAAATATTTAAACAACTTATCAAAATTCGATCTCAGTATTTAAATTCTCACATGAATCATCATCTGTTTGATCGAATGATAATACATACTCACAACCTCGTATGCGTTGACTAAAAATTCTAAATCTCATTTATTTACGATTATTTGTTTGTTTTTTGTGTGTTTGCTTAAACACTGAGATCTCTAGAACTACTGGTCGAATTTAGTGTTTTTTGTTTTGTATGAAAGCTACATCCCTCAGGAGTGTCATAGGCTATATATATAGCCTATGACACAGTGTTAGTTAAACTTAAATAACGAAAATAATAATAATGAACGCCACCAATTTTTTTTAAGTTTGTGCGCTGCAAAAATAGTTAAATATGTATACGTAAAGTGTACATTGTATAAAAAAAAACTATTTTATTAATTCAAAAAAAAACCGCGACACCGTATATACACAATAAAGCATTTTGGGGCAGAAAAATAACACCGTTTTTTATTTGACAATGGTATTGAAACTTACGAGAGAAAGTTATTTCATCATCAAGGAAATGGCATCTTTTAAAGCATGTATATTTGTCTTAGGCTTATGAAGAAAATGTAAAATTAAAATAAGTTTACAGCCTTGGACCTTGGGCCTTGGGCCTTATACAGGGTCAATCGGTGTTTTGGTGTGAAGTACTGTCTCGCTCTGCTGATGACCCCCACTTTCTTCGAGACCAACTTAGCCTTGCTTTCCAGTCGATTGCGATACTGGCGTCACTCGATACACTACGACTACGACACTACGATACGACAAATGGGGTTCTTTCCAAACTTCATAGGGTTGAATGGAACCAAGTTCCTCTGACTTCATTAGGAGACATTGCAGAGGAATGCCTCAACAGAAGACAAAAGCTTATTTCGGCACAGTTCAGTTCATCCACTGTGTTTCATCTATCATCTGCGTATGTCTATATATCTATCAACTACGTAGCAATGAATGCTATAGTTCTCTAACATGCCATTTATATGTAGAAGAAACAGCATAGGGGGCAGCAGTCAGCATTGGGGAATGCCAGCGTTCACGGACATGTATACTAAACAAAAACCGTTGACAGACACCTTGATGCTGCGCCCAGTCAGACAGCTGGCGATGCACTTCCATAAATTCTCGGGAAATCAGTAGCATGGTTTTTCTTAAATAGACTTAAATAAAAACAAGTATATTTCAAGCGGACGTAGCCGCAAGGTAGCCGCTACTATATATCTAAAATTATATGTATCTAAAGATAAAATATGGATAAGCATCAGCATGACGAAGTTCCAAAAAGTGCAACTATCGTGGTTCAATTCTTATTTAGGAAATAATTATATATGTTTTTTTATTATTAAAGACGTGAAACTCCAAAATAATAACAAATATATTATTATACTTACATACAAATTTATTTATATAAAGATTGCATTTTTATGACATTTTCGCATTGCACTTGATATTAATTGATAAATCACGATGTTTTTTTTTCATTTAAGAAAGATTGAAACACTTTGTAGGTATTAATACTTTTATTATACTTAAAACGACACTTACAAAAAAATTTTATACATTTCTTTTAAAAAAAGAACAGTAACTCTGCGATAGCAACTAAATACTTAGTTTAAACTCTTGTTATTGTTATGTTTACTGAAATATTGCTAAGTACATTGGTATATTTTTGCACATCCTAAAAACCTATTAAGTCTTTAATACGTTAGAGTTCTAAAACGAATATTTCTCAAATATTTTTTTAAGTAACTTAAAAAATGAGATTACGTTTTTTTACGTTACGTTACGTTACGTTCATATGATCCATTTACAAGAAAGTCAAATCACTCAAATAAAAGTTATATCATTGAATATAACTTAAAAAGTGAACTATAAAAAAATATTATATAAAGTTTTCAAGCTATAATTGTGTCCCAATATATGCGTTGCAATTAGGACAGTAGTGTACAGCTTTCTTGCAGACATCAGTGCAATACGGTATAGCGACACATGGCCAGCATCTAAAATTAAGAAAAAAAAATAAAAAAATATATAACAGATTTTAATTTAAATCCATATCAACATTAAAAATATTTACTGATTCTTGATTTTGATTATTAACAGCGATAATATAAATTCTGTTTATTTACAACAAAAGTGCTTAAAATATATAAAAAAAACTAAGAACTAAATCCATTTTTGCACATATTATATTATTTTCAAAATCTACATTACTTATTTAGAAAACATATGACGGCTTAATGGTCAAAGCGCCTGGTCGGTTTCCAGGAGGCGCGAGTTCGAGTCCCGCTACGTTCAAATTTTTATACGTTCTTTAAATAAGTATTTTCTTTCCTAAGTGTGGAATAGCACTTAAAAAAGTTAAAAATATATATATTTAGGTTATACATTGATGTATTATCAATATAGCTAGACACAATAGTCGATGTCACTAATACCTTATCACCAAGTCGTGATAGAAGCAGATAATGCCATCGACCACAGGCTACTCAGTACTTAATAAATATTAAAAATAAACGATATATACGTATAAATCTATGTTTGGACTTATTATCTTTTAAAAGCACTAGAGCTCGTGAAATACATTTGTTTTTTTTTTAGCTTTTAAAGTATTTTGTGTTTTCTATAGTTTATAGAGAGTCAATGAGAACGTTTCTTATTAAAAAATATATTTTTTTGCATCAAATTTCGAATTTTTAATAGTTTAAATGCATCAATCGTGAATAATTAGAAGTATTATAAGCAATAATGCTTACCCCATAAGACACAATATGCCAGCTATGAAATGAGTACGGAACCACACCGACCTCTCAATTCTTGTAACAATACGCTCATTACACGAACTACACACCATTGCTACAGGTTCTATTCCTAATGCACTCGCTATAATCATAGGTGGCGCACTCACAGGTTGAACTGTCACTATATTTCCATTATATCCGGCAGAATCATAATTTGGTGGAGAATTCGGTGGTCCTGGGTAGCCTGGTAGCTGTGCAGGGTCTGATGCAGCCGATTTTGTTACATTAACTGAAAATATAGCGGTTACGTTGGAAAATAATTAATATATGATATAACTAAAAGTCCTTGTGAAAAAAATATTTAAATTCAACCTATTTTTTAGTCTTTTACAATACTTGATACAATAGTATCAATAATAAAAAATCGTTTCTTTATTATTGATTCCTTATCTAACAAATCATTAACATCCACTAAGAACAGTTTGTTATTTTACTTCAACCACACACTGGGTTTAGTCCATTTTAACTATCACGTTAAAGATTAGATAAATGAATTAGAAGATATATTTTGTACAAAAAAATACATAAAAATAATTCTTACCTTGGCCTTCCATTTTGCAACACTCAATATCACGATTGGATCGCTACTAATTTTAGATACCAATATCACATAATATATACAAATTTGGGTACAATTTTCGTAAAATGTTATCTACGATATGGCCGAGATAGTCTTTTGGCTATCAATATAAGAAAAAAAGCATGCTTATTTATGTAATATTTCTATCTTTACGTATTTCTATCTTATAGTAGGTCAGGCATAAAATACTATATGAAGTCTCCTTTTATCTGAAACAGCCCAAGAGCTATCTTTTTTTAGAGAGTAATAAGCATAGAAATTTCATTTCCTCTGGTCGAAATCCAACCCACAACCATCGCGTTTACAAACAATTACAGGCCCAAGCGTGGCCCAAGCCACTGCGTCATGGAGTTATGTGCTAAGGGCTATGTAGCAGAGTTATTTTGATGTGTTATACTAGATCCGGAAAAATCTACTATTGCTATTATAAAGATTTCTGACTGCAAATGCGTTGATTATAAATCCAATAAACAATTTGTAGGAATATATTATTTTATTGTGATATTGATTTTCGTCACTCAACATCGATTCTTCTCAATCGTCTTGTGTCGAATTCAGGTGGAAAGCAAAGTGTAGAGTGGTTTTTATCAAAGTGGGACCTTCGCTCCACGATGATGATTATAAGGCAATTCAAGAATGGACTCGATTAAAAATTTAAATTCGATTTAAAATTTAAATTTAAATTTAACAAAAAAAACAATTTCCTAAAGTTGCTGTAAATAACTGTTAGTTATAATTTCCATCTTTAGATACTTTATATACGAGTAAATCATTTGTGAATTATTTAGCCGATGTCTTTGAAACACTAAATATATTAAATAAGTAACTCCAGAGGCCAGTCGTAGCGCAGCTGCACAAAGCGTGACTGTAAAACCGACTGATTGTGGGTCCGACCCCCACTCGAAAAGATGAAATATTTACTTAAATTTATATTTCCATTTCTTCGCTCTCGTGTTGACGCAAAGCGCGGCGTAGGCGTGTAACGGAGTGTTTTAACACTAGGTTCACTCTGCCTCCCCTGCTGTGCGGGATACAGTGTGAAGCTGCTTTTTTTAAGTAAAAAATAACTCTTATTGATGCAAAAGCGAAGATGTTTGGTGTTATTACTCAGACATAGCTCAATATAAATATATTAGGAACAAAAACTTTGAAGAGTTTCATTGGCTATAAAATTGTGAAGTAATTGATAATACCGCTGGACGTCTTATTGTCAATCACTTGAATATTCTATCGGAGGATTTAAAAGATTTTTTTTCAATTTAAAACAATTTGATTTCCCAACGTGGATGATGCCAATATTAGTGGATTTATCTGATATATCAATATCAAGAAGAACTCGCAGATTGCAAAATTCTACGAGTTCTTCTTCATGTTAAAACTTTCTTTAAAATATAATAATATTATTTTGAATGTAAATTTCAGTTTTGCATCATATGTTTTAAAATTTTACTTACTGTATTTCATAATGATTTCTTCCTAGAAACTATCATTAGTTGTAAGCAATTTTTAAGTAAGCGATCTTTTTTTTATGTTAAATATATATTTTAAGTAAGGGGGCATAAAATTTTTAGAAAAGTTAAGATGGAGTATGGCCCAAAAAGTTTGAGAAGCACTGGGGTAGAGGTCTACCTCTTAGTAGCAGCAACCAATAAAAATTAAGTTTCATCAGAGAAAAGTCGATTGCGCCATAATAAATAATTATTACCAATAAGTAAAGAAAATATAGTATGAGTCATATTTATATTTTTGTACAAACATTTTCTATTTATAAATTCTTATCGTCTTAGTACTAAAATATTTGTTATTATAAATATAAAAATCTGCTCAAATATTCTTTATTAATTATATTCAATAACTAAATGGCAATTGTCTTAAGTGTGCCTGGTGCTTATGTAAAAAGTTGAAAAAAAGGGGGGAGAGGGTGGTATTTAGATATAGAATCGGCAAGATAGACGACAGAATTAAAACTAAAGCCGTCAGTCCGAAATACGACACTATAAAATAATTCATTTTGACGAATACCGATTGAACCTATTACCATAGTGCTTAAATTCAAGCATTATTTAGTGTGTGTGTGTGTGTGGGTGTGTGTGTGGGTGTGTGTGATAAATTAAAAGTTTTTGATAATTATATTGTATTAAAAAGACAATTTCTGTCATACACAAAATGAAATAATTTATATTGGTCTTTACTTTACTGATTGTAGCATTATCTGTCGAACCGCCTGATAATCCAAATCTCAAATCTCTTGTCTCGTCTCGTCTCTCTAATTGGTCTGGATATGTAAATTGTTATATGATTAATTCCTTATGTAATTAAAATATTTGATTCTGATTTAATAAAAATGAGTCGCTGTTTTGTATCTATAGTTTAATATTTTAATGGTGTTCAGATAAGAAAAAAAAAATCATCATGCAGTAATGTAATATATTCTATTACTAGTGACCCAAAAGCGGTTTCGCCAATACTAGTCCATTATCGTTGCACATGCGAAACCACGTATGGGTAGTTTTATAATACCGCAGAACTACAAAAGGAGGAAAATTTAAATATTGTGTGTGTTTACACTTTGTGTCAATGCGCCACGACTGGCCTAAAAGTAACTAAAGGAAATTCTTAATATTAATAAAAATAATAAAACCCCCATGTTCAACCCAATGCCCTCAAGAATCTCTATATGATTTTTTCGGGACCGAATTGTCTTAGCTATAGGTTCCCACTACCTACTCTGCTATATGCATAATACAGACCTATATTAAAAATTAAAAGATGATATCAAATAAAGGCGCGAAATTAAACGCTATGTTTGTAATTAAATTTTATTTTTATTTTACTTAAATAATAATTATCTAATGAAAAATTACGCTATCTTAAAAGATTTATTACATATTTCCCTAAAATACATACTACATTTTTAATGTATATATTTACCAACTGAAACCATAATAACGTCTAAATTAACATGTACTTACATTTGAACCTATCACTTACTTTGAATTTATACCAATAATTAATTTATAAAAAAATACATGTAAATGATATGACGCTATAATTGAGTACCTATATAAGCATCGCAATTCGGACAGTAGTGAACAGCTTTCTTGCAGACGTGCGTACAGTACGGTATAGGCACACAGGGCCAACATCTAAAACAAAAAAAAAGAACAATAAAGGAAAAATAATATAACGTTTAAAGTTACATATTTGATAAAGTAAAATATTGTATACCATATATGTACATATAAACTCACTCTTTTCCATTTGAATTATTAAGTATTCACGTCACCGCGTAAATAAAACACAATTTCAACACCTATCAATCAACTCTGCATAGTTAAAATTTAATTTCCAAATCCATTTTATTATAATTACGTATTTTAAATTCACGCTAAATTTTTGCATACATCGCCATTTTTAGATAGATCCGGCAACAATCCCCACTAGACAAATTAAAAGAGCCTATAATATTTTTTTAAAAACAAATACCCAGATCTTTAGTATTAAATTCAAAAGATTAAATTATTAAATTAAACTGGCTTCACGCTATATCCCGCACACAGCAGGGTAGGCAGAGGGAACCTAATGTTAAGACACTCCGTTCCCCACTTTCTGCCGAATTTTGGAGGCATTGCGTGTTGAGTGGCAGAACTCAACGCCGCGCTTTGCCTCGACACCAGAGCGAAGAAATGAAAATATAAATTTAAGTAAATATTTCACCCCTCGAGTGAGGATCGAACCCACAACCAGTCGGTTTTACAGTCAAACTTTGTACCACTGCGCCACGACTGGCCTCAAAAAAGTAAATAATCGAACTCCTTACCCAAAAAGACAGAATACACTAGCCCAACAGTGTGTTTGGAACCAATTCAACCTGTCAATTCTTGTGACAATACGTTGGTTACAAACGCCGCACACCATTGCTACTGGCTCTATTCCTATTCCATTAATAATAACCGATGTGCCATCGGGCTGGACTGAGATAGTCGCAAGTTCAGGATCCGCAGCGACGTATATGGTCGTAGGATTAGGTGGCTCTGGGTAGCTGGGAGGATCCACAGGCATTTGGTCAGGTGCCCATTTGGTATCTTTATCTGAAAATGTAATGAATTTCATAAAGAAGCAAATCAGTTATATCGGTGACTTGTTTGTGACCGCACGCATATTCGTTTGCGTGAGGTAGATTATTTTTTTTTTAAATAAATAAATCAATCAGCTTCACGCTGTATCCCGCACACAGCAGGGTAGGCAGAGGGAACCTAGTGTTAAGACACTCCATTCCCCACTTTCTGCCGAGTTCTGGAGGCATTGCGTGTTGAGTGGCAGAACTCAACGCCGCGCTTAGCCTCGACACCAGAGCGAAGAAATGGAAATATAAATTTAAGTAAATATTTCATCTCCTCGAGTGGGGATCGAACCCACAACCAGACGGTTTTACAGTCACACTTCGTGCCACTGCGCCACGACTGGCCTCCGGTGGCATTTTTTTTTTGTTTCTAAATAAAAAAAATAAATTAAATCCCGCACACAGCAGGGTAGGAAGAGGGAACCTAGTGTTAAGACACTCCGTTCCCCACTTTCTGCCGAATTTTTCTTTTGTTTCTAAATTCATTTCCTAAAACCTTCTCTTATTGCTCTCCACCATTGCCCCGACATGCCTGCATTGCTTTTTGAGATTTTATACTGACTGATAGATAAATAAGACCATCGTGGCGCAGTGGCACAGATGTATGACTATGACTGTACACGCGACGGTTGTATATAACCTGAGATTAGAATCCCATGTATTAAATATCATGTAAAATGAAAACAAATAAATAGAAATATTTACAATAGAATAAAGAAATATTAGTTTTTTTTCCAATTATACTTATTTATAACAACATATTATTTAGAAAGCGTATATTTTTTTTATGTAGCGGGATTTGAACCCGCGCCCTTTGAAAACGCTGCAACATCTCTGACCTCATACGTTCTCATCAAACTACGTAGAAGCATCGATTTTTTATAGGTTTTCTAAATAAGTATTATTCTTTCCAAGTATGGAATACCACTTTAAATATGTCAAAAACATATTTAAAATTATAAATGTGTTAAATAACTAACAATATATATTTATTTTACCTTGATTTTCCATTATGACCAATACTCTATATCACTTTCAAAATATAACTAATCAGCTGTAGATATGAACATCACATAATATACGTATTTTAGTAAAATTTGCCAGAATGTTTATCTACGATACGATATACGGTTGTGCGTCCAATGTATACACTATCGATTGCGATGTTTTAAATTATTGCATTATCATTTTAAAAATTATATACACTGAAAACTAAAATTTCAGCAAATTCAATAAAACATTTATTTTTGTAGCAATATGGTCGAACAAAATATTTTCTATTGATATAACTTTTTATTTATAAAAACATTTAAATACAATAAATGTTAAGTAAAGTAGAAACGGCATGTATTTTGTTAAGGCCGTTTAAAAAAATATTAATTTTTGATTCTAAAAAATGAGGATAAATGCCCCTAATCATATGTTTTCTCATATATCTTCCAAGAACAGACAGCGATCAGTTACTATTTTATTATTTGTACAGACTACAGATAGTTGACAGGCAGGTCCAAACTTTGTTCGTGTCCATCATTTCGTTGAATAGATAGATTAGTGTTATGTCAAATTAGATAATCATGCAGTTTGACACAAAACCCAGTATTTTGGCTATTTCAATCGTAGTATATATATATATATATTGTCAATATAAACGTGAGAAATTAAAATCACGACACGAAACAGAATGGATGATCTACTAAACCTAGAGGAAATAGGAAACCAAATTAATATTATTTTTGTATATTATTTGAAACCAGTCGTGGCACAGCGGCACGAGGTGTGACTGTAAAAACGACTAGTCGTGACTTCGATCGCCGTTCGAGGACATGAAATATTTATTTACATTTATATTTTCATTTCTTCGCTCTATGTCGAGGCAAATCGCGGCGTTGAGTTCCACCGCGCAACACGCAAACCTCCAGAATTCGGCAGAAAGTGGGGAACGGGGAGTGTATTAACACTAGATTCCCTTTGCCTACCCTGCCGTGTGCGTGTGTATGTACATGTTATGTATAATAATAGTAGTATCATATTTCATAGTAATTCTATACGTGCACAAATTAAAATTGACATACGTACACCTGAATTGACCTTTGTAAACACCCAAGTGGTCTCAATTACCCATCAGTTGATGGGCAATTATTATTTATTGTAATGGTAACTGAAACTAGAGTAGGTATAGCCAGATAGAATACCTTTATTGATATTTTTTTAACTTCACGCTGAATCCCGCATACCAGCCCTCGCTCTCCCGCTCCCGAATACCTGCATACCAGAGTAGACAGAGGAATTTATCCCCATTTTTCGCCGAATTTTATAGAAATTGCGTGTTGAGTGGTAGATCTTAACGCCACGTTCTGTTTTGTTACCAGAGCCGTGTTTTGTCTTTTTACAAGGAGATTAAAATATTTCATAATTCATTTCCCTGAACAAGCAGACCTTAACGTTAACTGTCACTGCTACCGCCCATAATATTTTAAATAGTACTTTTTTAGGCCAGTCATAGCGCAGCGGCACGAAGTGTGACTGTAAAACTGACTGGTTGTGGGTTCGATCCCCACTCGAGGAGATGAAATATTTACTTAAACGGTTAAAAAAATACTCCGTATCACCCATAATCGGACATAACAGTCGCCACGTGACGTCACGCAGCGACTGGGCAAATGAAAACTACGATGTAACTCTGGAAATCCTGACCATATATTGATGAAACAAGACCTACTATTATTTTTAACCTTAACTTTATATAATAAATGTAAATTATAAATATTAAACACAATAACTTTACCACTTTCGAAACGTGAATAATCAGCTATAGATATGAAAAAAAAAAAATTAATTAAATTAGCTTCACGCTGTATCCCGCACACAGCAGGGTAGGCAGAGGGAACCTAATGTCAGGACACTCCGTTCCCCACTTTCTGCCGAATTTTTGGAAGCCTTGCGTGTTGAGTGGCAGAACTCAACGTCGCGCTTTGCCTCGACACCAGAGCGAAGAAATGGAAATATAAATTTTAAGTAAATATTTCATCTTCTCGAGTGGGGATCGAACCCACAACCAGTCGGTTTTACAGTCACACTTTGTGCCACTACGCCACGACTCGTCTCAAATAGATATGAACATAACATAATATACGTAATTAAGAAAAAAAAAAAAAATTCTTATCTTTCGCAGCTTTTCTTATCTTTTTTTAGCTTTCGTATTTAACATTTTAAAAACTGTCACACACATGTACATTTAAAAGTAAAATGTCAGCCAATTATTAAAACATTTATATTTGTAAAGATGTTGTCGAACAAAAAAATATATATTTATATAGTTTTTTTTGTTACAACCCTATTCAAATAAAACAAACACTAAATGTTAGGGGAAGTTTGCTAAAATACAATAATGGAAACTGTATTTAAATCGGTATAGCCACTTTAGAGATTACCGTGCACAAGTCTACAGACAAATAAATAAACGGACAACAATTTTTTTAAAAAACATTGTTTAGGGTTCTAGAACATACATAAATGTAAAATGTAATCTATTATCGAGGGGATAATATATTTTCTCATATATCTTCCATGTACAGACAGCGCTCAGTTACTATTTTTTTATATATATATGAATAGTTGACAGGCACATATTATTTTTTTTTTTAGATTAAACTTTAATCGTGTCCATCATTTCATTGCGTAGATAAATCAGCATTATACTAAATTAGAAAATCATGCAGTTTGGCACAGAGCCCATTATTTTGGCTATTTAAATCGTAACAATCTATATTTTCATTGCCAGCACGTGAGAAATTAAACTTACATTAACTGTAGAAACAAAATCAAAGATCTACTAAATATAGAGGAAATAGGAAAACAAATTAATATGATTTTTGAAAATTATATTTGTACATAAAAAAATATCTTAATATATTTACATGTAAATAAGCGTAAAATTTTAATAGGGTTAAGTGATAAATGATGAGTTATGTGTTACGTATTGTGTTATGTTCCATTCCATCCTCTCTTTACATTATGTTGCTGTGTTAAGCTCCATTACATTCTCCAAAAAATAACACAATTAAACAAGACAACAACAGTAACATTTAAATTTTACGTAAAAATATTTATAACTACTATAAGCCTACTTGTTACAAAATTAAAAATAAAATTGAACAATTATAAAAAACGACATTAAAAAAAAACACAAAAAAGTGAGTTACGAATGCAAAAGAGTAATGAAGGTTAATCTTAGTTCTCTCTCTCTATCTCTCTCTAATTGAAATAGATAACAAGTATCAATAAACTAGATTTATTATAAGGAAGCTGTAGTATGGAGAAAAATAATATTATATCATCCTTGGTATGTGCCAATATACGTGTTGCAACTCGGACAGTAGTGGTCGACGTTTTTGCAGGAGTCCATACAATAAGGGATGCAGATGCAAGGCCAACATCTGAAATAGACAAAAAAATAATTGTAGTACCTTATTGTCAAAACGAATGGTCGGAATATCGTCTAACGCGAGTACACTTTTTTGTACTAAAATAGTTATTTCTCTTTTTATCTCTTGTTTTTTAGAGAAAATTGTAAGTATTGGCGGCCTTGCAGGAAGCTACCACACGAAAGACAATAGGTACTGTTGGCAAAACAGACCTCTGGCCCTATTCTACGCGGTAAAAGACGTAGAAATATTAAATAGAAAACTCATGTAAATCTCTATATATATTTTATACCTATAATATACAAATCCGCAATGAAATGTAATATTCATAAAAATACATGGTTTAGATAACCGTGTCATTGAAAACTTAATCAATTGCAAACTGCAGCTGGTGTGACAATAGTACTTATAGTCATAATATTACTTTGCATTAAAAAAAATAGGAGACCGGTCGCGGCGCAGAAGCATGAAGTGACTGTAAATGCGACTTACACTCGAAGAAGTACAATATTTAATATTTCATTACTTCGCTCTAGTGTCGAGGCAAAACGCGGCGTTGAATTCCGCCACTCAAAACCCAATGCGTCCTGAATTTGGCGCAAAACGGGGAACGGAGTGTCTTAACACTAGGTTCCTTCTGCTTACCCGACAATGTGCGAAGTACAGCGTGAAGCTGAAAATAAAATACTTACTAAGAAGAAACAAGTCTCATGATACGTAGCTAGATGTTTTACAGATAAATAACTCAATTTAATTATTAAAAGTTGTTTTTCTTATATTTCTGGATTCGCATCACTTTAGTTACAAAAATGTTTTAGTAAAAATCACTGGCTTTTTATCTTGCACCATATTCAGAGGTATCCAACATTATAACGTAGGCATAATCGGGTAAAATATTAAAATATTTCTTAGACCCCAAGGTCTAGATTCAAATCCAAAGCTGTCGTTTCAAGTCCTGCAATTGCGCTACAAGTTAATTTTCAAACACGTTTTTTCAACACACGCGTGTAACCTAAATATATACTTACAACAGTTTTATTATGACATTTCATGGTAATTCTATATATGCACAAATTAAATAAAAAATTGACGTAGATAGTAACATCCACTAGAGCTCGTTGAAAATTGGCCAGCAAAAGTTGGCAATACATTATTGGCCAACAAAACTAATATATCAATAAACTTCAATAGAAGAACATACCATATTTTATTTGATAACATGGTTTTTTTTAGCTTCGCACTGTATCCCGCATATAACAGGGAATATGGAAACCTGAAGTGTCTAAACACTACGTTTGCATTAAGACTTTCGTTACCCTCTTTCGTTGAGTGTCGGAACTCAATGTTGAACTTTTAGCTCATGTAGGATTCAAACCCGCTAACAGTCTCGCTTATAGTCACACGCATGATCCCATGGCCTTGATGAGAGAAAAGAGAATCTTGCCACTTCAATGAAGTGAATGAAACACAATGAAATATATTCCAAGCGACACGTAACACAAAAAAATACTTCGCCTAAACAAACAGCGATGTGTTAAAAAAAGAATATATAACGAAACAGCTACAAAATAAAATTAACTTTTGTTATAATTGATACATATGAAATTGGCATTTTGTCTTACTGGCCACTTTAATCATAAAATTCTTCTTTGATTAGGAATTCCAAATTCAAATCTATTACAGCCATTTGCACATACCGTAGTTATTATTAGTAACATAGCGTTTGGCGCTCCGTTCTCTATGACTACTCCGCTAGGGATACAGCGAGAAGCTAGATAAGATTAGATTATTTTTTTATTTGCACATGTATTTGTGTTTCGTTTACCATACATTTTTTTTCCTTTTGTTTTTTCCTGTTTGCGTCTCTTAATTCAGAAAATGGAAAGCTTGAAATATCTCGTTATTGACGAGTACGAGTTCTGGTTTGGTGGACTAGTGCTGGTGTCGTTCATAACAGTTTTTTCCAAACTGGTCAGGCGATTAGGGCAGAGGTCTATTGACTGCATTTGCAAATCATGTTAGAAAAGCTAGTTCTAAACAACCGAGGCAAGTCAATCGCTCTACGTCACTGCTGCTTCACGACATTCACTCTAACGCTAGACACAGTGCACAACAGACAGTTACCAAATTAGCAGAACTTCAGAACTTGGTCTTCGGAACGTACTCCTCGGACCTTGCTCCAATAGATTTTACCATTGTATTCGATAATTAGGTAAATTCTTGCATGGGAAAAAAATCAACTCCGATGGGGCAGTACAAACCGCCTCCAAAGACTTTAGTGATTCCCGTCCGAATAGTTTTTTTTTATAAAACGGATCAATGAACTAACCTATGAGATAACAAAAGTGCATAGATAATAATGGTACATTTTTTATTTATAAAAATATATTATATTAAAAAATATTCGACTTTTTGCTCCTTCCATACTAAATTACCATTTATTATGACTCTATTGTCTATACAATTTCATATACCTTATATTATAAAATTATTTAAATAACTTACAAACATAAGAATAAAAGGCAGGCTATTATATGTGTTCTTGTGTTAGATTTGTGATCCACTTTGGTAACGACGCTGGCTTTGCAGGAGGGGCAGACCAAAGTGGTGGCCTTGGGACCCACAGGGACGACGCTCATGTTATCTGGACCTTGAAGTATTGAAAATATTTCTTGATAATTTTAAAACTAAGTAATAACTTTACAAACAAACCGAAATAATTTTATATTTTTGTGCTATTTCATTTCAAGCCTATTGGACAGGAAAAGCTTATAATAAATAAATATCCATCATTAAAGAAAATCCATATTATTATATATATATTAGGTATTTTATATAATTATATGAAATAATGATATTTTTGATTTTTTTAAAGATTTAACTCGGTTTTCATGATTATTAAATGCTTTTCAGAAATAAATAATAACGACTATAGTATTTGTTTAATTCTTTTCGAATTTTTTTGTATATTTGCCATGGTTTCTCTCCGTTTCATCTTTTGTGGACAGAAACAAAGTGAAAATATTAGTTAGTCTATCGTCTAAGTCAAAAGATATACACAAGATTCTATTACATTAATAAAAGCCTCAATTATTATTTTTCTTATACATTTTCCATGTTAAGAAAGACAGATGCGTTACGATTTTATAATAAGTATAGATATGGATGTAAATACTACCGTGAGTTTAATTTTAGGAATCAAATCACGCACGACTTTATATATCGAAATGTAAACATAGGAAGATACGCTTAGTTTGTTGTCTTATAGATCTTATACCATCATATGTTACAATATATTTTAACTAATTGACTATTAAATGAGGAACGGAATGTCTTACCTCTATGTTCCCTCTCAATACCCTGCTGTGTGCGGAATACAGCGTGAAGCTGATTTGATTTGATTTGATTTTGACAATTAAGTAATATTGAAAAATGTAATTAATATAGTATTCCTATTGTAAATAATCGAAATAGAACTGACAACAAACGCGATAGTTGCAAATTCGATGCCCATTTAGAGCAATAATTGTATATTAGATATTTATTTCTATCATTGAATAGGACAAAACGCTTAAGGTTCTGCCACTCAATATACTTTGGTGGAATGTAGAATTAATATTAATGGTTAAGTATACACGACACACGTTGAAAAGATATTTACATTTTAATATATTACGTATATGCGTATATACATACATATATAGTTAAATCAGCTCTCAGTTCTTTTTATTCAGATAAAGTATATAAAAAATTAAATTAAATTAATATAACTAGAGACGATAAAAAAATATTTTAATATAATTTTCAGATGGTAAAAATAAATATTTTTTTATTGACTGCTTATTATTAACCAGATTTTTTTTTATGATTAATGTTACTATATGTTAAGGCGCACAATCAACTTTCAATGCCTCGAAAAATTCGGCGGAAAAAAAAAGGAAAATTTTATTTTTTGTTTAGTAAGACACAATTGTTACATACACTGGGACAGGTATCGTTAGAATAGTAAACCAAATCGACATCACTATTTAAAACATTCTATATATATATATATATATATATATATATATATATATATATATATATATATATAAAATATTAAATAATTTTAAATCATAAAATGATATAGATCGTTTACCTGTATTGCGGTATAATTTAATAAATAAACACCACTTATATGCCGATTAAAATCGACTTCGCCGCAGCACCACCAACAGGTAACTAAAAGCGTATTTACAGTCCCTTCGTAATTCACGTATGTAGCTATTAATATACCAACTTGTTTTGTATAATATTTTATTTACTACTACTTCCTAGTAATTGTACGCGTGAGTTTTATGAACCTTAATATTTATTTAGAAAACGTATAATAATTTGTACATAGCGGGACTCGAACCCGCGCCTCCTAGAAATTATCCTAAAAGCCTTACCACATATTTTCATGGAAAACATTATCGTCAACTAACGGGTTAATATCTGGGAATCAGATACCAAATAATATTTTTACATTTCATTTCTACAGCTCATAATTTAGATGGTTTTTCATTTAGGTGTTATATGAAGTACAGTACTTATATATAATAGCTATTACTATGACCAAATAATATATGTAATTTTAAAATTACGTACATAATACGTCATTTTTAATAATATTTGTGAGGTATTCACGACGTTTTTGATAAAATGAGAGCAATCTCAAATATATGACAATTTTAATTTTGAATTTGAAAAATCAGCTTCAAGCTGTGTCCAGAGTCCACAGGGCAAGGTACGCAGAGATAACATACTGTTAATACACTCCGTTCCCCATTTTCCGCCGAAATCAGGAGGCATTTCTTGTTGCTTTGACACCAGAGAGAAGAAATTAAAATATAAATTTCATTTCCTCTAGTAGGAGTCACAATCACACACTTATGCTACTCCACGACTGGCCTCAATTTTTTATCCTCTCAAATAAATCGTAACAATCATATTAGAATTTCGACGTAGCTCAACGAGAACGTATGGCTTAATTGGTCAGAGTGCCTGGGCGGTTTCGAAGAGGCGCAGGTTCAAATATTTTCATTTCTTGGTCCTGGTAACAAGGCAAAGCGCGGTGTAAGCGCGGTGTGGAACGTAAGTCTTACTACTATATTCCCTGGGATACAGAGTGAAGCAAATAGACAGAAGTCTTTCTCTTTAGCTGTCATCTAGTTGTTTTGATTTTGTAAACTATCTTTATAATAGCTTTCAATTTAAGCATACATCGTATAAATATAAACATACATATAAGCCTTAAATTTACACATACATATATGACCGATCGAGATAGCAATAATAATAGTAAAGGAGATAGGAAAATAAAACAAGTAGATTTTATACTTAAAATCTATTTACTCGTACATAAGAATCTTAATATAAGTTATATGTAAAATGTAAAAATTAAAGTACATATAAGTAAAAAAATGTTAAAAACTCAAAGTAAAGATTGTCGACCTTCAAAGATTGGCAATTGGTTTTAGGTATAGTTGAACTGGCAAATTTAAATATTCAATTATTGTTTTCTTTTGTTCACATCTTCATTCATTATCCAGCATGATACAGGGTAGACTATTTCTCTTTTTATATATTATTTTGGGGGCACCTCCTAACGATCGCGTTTACAGTTAGACAAAGTTTTTTTATACCGCATACTAATATGATAATGTAATGTATGATTTATCATCATAATATATATTTAATATAAATATATTATTATAAAATATTACATTGTAGAGCATTACTTCTCTTTTTTTTAGTGCCCTTTCAGTGACTTTTTTTAATAAAATGTTTACCTAAATATTAGTGGCCTGCTCGCGGGTTTATCTGCGTAAATTACATAATTGTTAACGTACTGTGCATTTTTCTTATAAAAATATAATCTTAAAACCAATATCTATAAATATATTGAAAAGTAAAGCGAATTCAATTATTTACAGCAATATCGTCGAACATTTTTTTAAATGCTGTAAATTTGTTATTTATAACCTGATTATAATTAAAACAAACACAAAAATGTTAATGAAGCTTGCCAAAATACAATAAGGGAAACTGCAATTAGATCGGTTAAGCAGTTTCTGAGATAAGCGTAAACAAGCGCATAGACAAACAGACGGAAATGTTAAAAATCATTGTTTTTCTTCTTTTGCGTTTTTAAATGCCACAAATAACATGTTTTTCTTATAAATATTCCATGAACAGACACCGATCCGTTAAGATTTTATCATAAACACCATAGATATAAATAATAATAATACATGGTAGATACTAGATACAATTCTGAATAACTCTTGAAAGTAAGTAACTTAATACTTTTTTAGTAGTAATATATATATGCTATAATATGATAATTAAAAAAATATGTTCAACATCTAAATAACAATTACAAAATATTTAAACGGCATTAACAATAACTTAGGTGCCATAGAAAAAAAAAATTAAATTTAATCTCAGTTTATTATCTAATTGAAATAGATAAATAGGAGATCAATATATATTATAAGGAAGTGCTGGTACGGAAGGTAAGTTATCCTTGGTATGTGCCTAAATACGCGTTACAGCTCGGACAATAGTGGTCGGCGTTTTTGCAGGAGTCCATACAATAAGGCACGCAGATGCAAGGCCAACATCTGAAATAATATATATATATTAAATAAGACCAGCAATGGTGCAAGAGCACAAGTGTCCGTAAACGCGACTGTTGTGGGTTCGATTCCCACTCGAGGATATTCAATATTTAGTTTTTTTTCACTCTGTTTTTAAGACAAAGTCTCCAGTATTCGGTGGGTAGCAGGGAGCGAAGTGTCTCAACACTAGACTCTCTCTGTCTACCCTGCTATATGCGGGATACAGCGTGAAGCTGAAAAAAAATTATATATAAAAAAAATATAATAATGAATATTAAATAATGTAATAAATTTTACTGTCATTAAATATATTTTCTAACTAAAGTACGCTCATTAACCAATTATAATGTCATCATCGAAAAGTACAAAATAAAACAAATATACATAAGTTTATAAACATCAGAGTAACGAAGTATTTCGAACAGTCGATATTTTTAAATTGTGGTTTAGTTGGTTTCCTTCTTTTCCTTAGACCTTTATTATTCAAAATATTGTGGCGTTGTCTATGAGCTCTAACAAATTATTTAAATTTTTAATTATTATGACTTTTTGAGCATAAATTGTTGAACATTCTTCAAGTCATTCAGTACCTGATATTTCCTAAAGACAGCCAAAGGATAGGGATTTGATATTTAATTATATTTCTCTTTAAGCTAAAACCACTGCAAAAATGCCAAAGGATGACGGTCATGGCGCTGTGGGGACAAGGGTGCGAGTGCTTAAACGCGACAGGTTGTGAGTTCGATTTTTTTCGATTTAGTGGTAAGGCAAAGCACGGCGTATAATTTCATCACTCAACACCCACTGTCTCCAAAATTCGGTGGAAAGTGTTGGAGCGGTGTGTCTTAACACTAGACTCCTTCTGCCTACCCGTGAAGCTGTATATAGCCCAAGAAAGATATAGAAATGTTATTCCATAAGGAAATTCAAACATTTCATAAAATCTCTGTTTGCGTAACATACATAGATAATATTCTAAAAAACACTTTAGCTCACTTGTTGTAGATTATGACAACAGTTTATAAGATACCGATTGCCGAGACTGTATAATTGATTGTTTTGTTTTAAATTTTCTTGTTATTTAAGAAATAAATGTAAGAAAGTATTTTTTTCTCGGGTGGGGATCGAACCCATAACCAGTTGATTTTACGGTCACACTTTGTGCCCCTGCGCCACGACTGGCCTTAATTATTATATTATTCATAAAAAATATATGAGTCATAAATAATAAGTAATTTAGATAGCTGGGTCATTGGAAACGTTATCAATGTAAGCTGCATGTTGTAACTGACACCTCAAGCCCCGTATAATAAAATGTTTTATGATATAAAAAATATACAAATAATGTATTTTTTATATTTTAGTCACAATCAACCCCCTAAATTCTATGAAGTATATCGAAATAGAATTTACACTTAGATTTATTATCAACCCCCAGATTTCGCAAGTCACTAACACGACAACCCCGAAATTTAATATTTCACTATGTTTCCAACCCCTACCTTACAATTCCACTACCTGCAAATTCCTAACACCATGTCACGGACATTAAATTGTAGGCAACAGACTACTATAGAATATTTAACGTAGCCGTTTTGACCATCGTGGTCACGGTACCCAATTCTAACTAACTGACACCCCAGCCCGACTTAATAAAATAAATAAATAACATCAAAGACTATAATATATTATAAAAATAATATATTTCTATGGCTCGTTACAATGTGGTATTAAAATATATTAATTATAATGTTTAAATTTTAAATGAAAGTTTATTGGTGAAAGATTATACTAGAATATTGTGTTTACATCAAAATAGAAAACGTTATATTAGTTTCCTGTAGCAAATTTGCCAAGGCGACAAAACCAGTCTAGTATAAATGATTACCCTTGAACAATGCACAACCTTAAACCATAGTTCAACGAGGAAAATATCCTGAGAACTCTGTACTTCAACTGTTGTTGATTGATAGTTTACTAAGAAAATGTAAATAATATAAATATTATCTATACAGGTAGATATATATTTTAGTGAAATAAGAAAATACAAATTAAATCAGTTTCACGCTGTATCCCGCATACAGCAAGGTAAGCAAAGTTAATCTAGTGTTAAGACACTCCGTTCCCTACTTTTCGCCGAATTTTTCGAGGTATTGGGTGTTGAGTGAAATAACTTACAAAAATAAAAACAAAAGACAGGCTATAATGTGTGTTCTTGTGGTAGAGTTGAAGTCCACTCTGCTCACTATAGTGGATCTGCAGGACGGGCACACCAAAGTAGTGGGCTTGGGACCCACGGGTACGGCACTCATGTTATCTGAAATTTAAATATATATTTTGATAGCTTTAAAAATATAAAAGTAGTGACTAGTAGTATACGACTTTAAAATTATTTCGCTATTATCAAGCAAACAATAAATTAATCGAGAAATCTTTATAATTCGCTTATACAGAGTGTTTTTGTCAACACCACTTTAAATGAAACCACAGTTTTAACTATTCTATTAAAACCTAATACAATTTTTAATAAAATCACAAAATAAATAATAAATTTGTAGTTGTAAAATAAAACGCCATTTGTCAAGAACGACGCACGCAGCCATAAACCTATTAAAGGGAAACCGCCGCATACGCCTCATTCCGAAATCGGTCGTATCATCAGAGGCTTAGGTATTGGCGGCAGAGTTCAAAATTGTTTAACCTTTAGTAGTATTTTTGTACCAGTATGTATTTACGTAATTGGTATCTAAGCGTAACTGTGTCACACGAAAAACATACATACGGTATGGATAACCATCGTAAAATAAAAAAAAATCCTACGTCTAAACTTTTGGGATATTTTGATTAATTTCTTAAGGTATGGGTTTAAAATATTTTACCCTGCATGCTGTTCCCGTAAAAGGAGCACTGACGCTTTCACCCTGTATAATAATTTATCATTGGAGTCAACGCTGTAGTCGACATAGACTTTTAAAAATTATAAAAAATATATTGAATAAAAAATAAAAAATATATTAAAAAATATTAAAAGATAAACATTGCATATTTAGGTATCTATTTGTACTCCGGTTGACCATCGAATCCATAACTATCTCGTTTACAGTCAGACACACTCAGCCCCACAGCGCCAGGATCGGTGGATTTTACTTTAAAAGCAAACATTACAAAATGCTTACTCTAATTATAATAGATTTTATACACATAATTACAACCATTATTTAAATATATACAAGGTAATGTAAATAATGACGCCGTTGTGGCACAGTAGTAGTGCCTGACTGTAAACACATCGGTTGTTGATTCGATCCCAACTGGGAGAAATTAACTGGTTATATTAATTAGTTAATTAACATTTCATTGCTCTGACAACAAGGCAAAGCGCGGCGTTAAATTGCGCCATTCGATACACAAAGCTTACTATTGTATTTTTATACGTGTCTCAAAAATTGTGAGGAAAGCAGGCAATGGACTGTTTTTACTCAGGTTCCTCCTGCCTACCCAGCTGTATGGGAAATACAATATGAGATTAAAAAAAGAGCATTATAGATGACAAACGTAAATATTTAATTAAAAAAAACACTACTTTTAAAACTTTGTCCAAGGTTATAAAAGTAAATATGTAGAATAGAATAGATTCTTTAAATATATTTAAGGCTAATCTCAACAATGTAGTTATGGCGTAACAATTTCTCTTTTATTGGAAGCGTCGAGCTAGGTGCGTTCCACATAACCCGAGTCGAGTCGCTGTCACTTTTTATAACATACATACAAAGATCGACCTTCCTGGCTATTTTAAGCCACAAAATCACATTTTATTTTATAATTAACTCTACACCACTAGTAAAATTGAGTATTGCATATAAAAAAACAATAATTTACCGGTATTCCTTTTAATTTAATCACTGAACACCACTTTAAACCGATTGAAGCCGACTTCGTCGCGGCACATTCAACAGGCAACTAAAAGCGTGTTTGCGGTCTCTTCACGAATGTAGCTATTATAATGTCAATACGCTTAGTGCTTTATTTATTATAATTTTTAATGTATTTTGTTATCTATAACAAATAAATGTATTAATTTTTAAAGTAGTATATATAAAATATACATACATATATTATTTTGATATAATTTTATTTTGCGGTTTCTAATAGGTTTCCAAGACACGCGGGTTCAAATTCCGATATGTTATTTTTTTTATATATTTTCCTTAAATTATTTTTCCGTTCTTAAGTGTGGAATAATATATATTTTTTTAAATAATTTTATTGTAGTGTTGTAGTATAAAAAAATATTCATTATAACAGTAAATATATTATAATATATAATTTTATTAACAATACATTCATTTGAAATGAATGAAACGAATACCAATGGTTGTTGATGATTCACATCACCTTGTGTCGAACGTTCTTGTGACGTCATCTAAAATTGTGATTATAAAATTAGTCTAGAAGCGCTGTCATAATACGTTGCTAGTAACTGTCTTCAAATAACAGAAAATCGTGATCTCCTTCAGAATATAGAATAAATTGTTTTAATTATTATGTATTTTGCAAAGTAGAAATGTTTATATCTCATATGTAAATGTTTTAGTACAGTTCAGTTCAGTTCTTTTATTATGGCGTTCCGAGCGTGCCAGTTGAATAAATGTTTTAAAATATTTGTATTTGGTTGTATGCGAGCGGCTATATGAGAGATTTTAAATGTCATAAATAAAAATATATATTTTTCTTGGAACGCCATAGACAAAGGACAAGCAATAACAAATATAGTGAAAAATAAAAATTAGCTTCACGCTGTATCCCGCACACAGCAGGTTAGGCAGAGGAAACCTAGTGTTAAGCACACACCGTTCGCCACTTTCCACCGAATTGTGGATTGCGCGTTGAGTGGCGGAACTCAACACCGAGCCTTGCCTTGACATCAGACCGAAGACATGGATTTATTTTTTCAAAGAAAAAACAAATATTTAATTTTAAATAGTTATATAGAAAAATATATTGAAAATGTCCTAGAATAGTAATTACACACAGTAATACAATGACCTCCATTACTCTTACACGCAAACACGAACATCGACCGTTAGGTATGCTCTAAAATTTCCATAGAAATGAAAACATTTCAATTTCAACAAAACTTGAGTATTTTTTTTTATTTTTATTATAAAAATATTGGAAAATTATTTATTTGAACATAACATAACTATTTATAGTCTAGAAACTGTCAACATTTCAAACATAATTCCTCACGGACAGATCGTTTTACGGAAATATCAATTTACTTTAATATAATGTAAAATAAAATAAAAATTAACTTCACGCTGTATTCCGCACACAGCAGGGTAGCCAGAAGGAACCAAGTGTTAAGATACCTACCGTTCCCCACTTTCCTCAGAATTCTGAAGGCATTGCGTGTTGAGTGACGGAACTTAACGCCGCAGCACTCAGCAGAGCGAAGAAATAAAAAAAAATAAAGTAAATATTACATTTCCTGTAATAGTTATCGAACTCTCAACCCGTCGCATACAGTCACACTTTGTGCCACTTCGCAGGGACTGGCTTTTATATATATACAAATTAAAACCTATTACTCGTACTGCAAAGCAATAACTTTTCCATTTAAAGTAATTATTATTATTTTAATATAAATATATTAAGATAATAGTAACATCGAAATACTCAGTCCTACGTTACAATGATACCAATATGAATATTTTTAATAAAAATAACGCACATGTTACGAGAAATAAAATAATAAAAGAAAAAAAATAATTTAAAGATTTTATTATTTTAACACTATCTTTCTTTATATAATTATAATTCGTTAATCTCACTTATTTATATTTTAATATAAATAAATAATATTCTTATAAATTATCGAATGCAAAAAGTTACAGAACTATATTTTTTGTGGCAAAATATTTTTATTATAAACTCAAAAGGTAAAGGATACCATGGGGCTTAGGCATTGTTAAGAAACTCTTTCCCTACTTTGCTGTTAATTTTCGAGACATTGCGTTTTCAGTGGCGGAACTCAGCCCCACGAATATATAAAATGATTTAAATATTAAATTAAAAAAAAAATATGTGCTATTCCACACTTTAGAAAGAAATTATATAAAAAATTTAACGTAGTGAGATTTGGTTCAAATATAGCTACGTTGCAAAAAAAAATCAACAATTTCCAAATAAATATTTAAATATTTATTTGAAAATTATATTTATTTATTATACATTACCCAGAATTGAGCTCGACAATATAATAAAAAAAGCAATAAATTAATTATTTACAAAGATTTTATCCATTATTTACAATTTCCTAGAAAACACGTCAACACATTAAATCAATTATAATCAAATTGCTTCTACAAAAAGTGTTTAAAGAATATTAGCTGATAAGAAGCGTAAGACAAGTTATCACTAAAATCGAAATTCAAATTTAACAATACATTTTCAACCAACGTAAGATCCGATATACGCGTTGCAGTTCGTACAGTAGTGGTCGGCGTTGTTGCAAGAATTAACGCAGTAAGGCATGCACGCGCACGGCCAGCATCTGAAAAAGCACCACAAGAACATTAAATATGGCGTTTACATAATAGTGCAATCAGATAAGCTAAACGGTGAGTTTAGTGTTTAAGCAAATTAAAATGTATTGAAATTTGTGTGAACGTAAAAATGTCAATAAGTATCACAAATAAAAATTTAATTAATTCAGTTTCACGCTGTATCCGCCACACAGCAGGGTAGGTAGAGGCAACCTATTGTTAAGACCGTTCTCTACTTTCCGCAGACTCATTCCGGACATAAAGTGTGACTGTAAAATCGATTGGTTGTGGGTTCTATCCCCACTCTTCATTTTCATTTCTTCGCTCTGGTGTCGAAGCAAAGCGCGGCGTTAAGATCTGCCACTCAACACGCATTGCCTCCTGAATTCGGCAAAAAGTGGGGAACGGAGTATCTAAACACTAGGTTCCCACTGCCTACCCTTCTGTTTGCAGGATACACCATGAAGCTGAATTATTTACTTATTTAGAAATACATAAATATGACATTTGAACCCAATATAACAACATTCAGTGAAACATATATTACAATGATTGAACAACATAATGACCTTATAATTTAAATGATTCTACTACCAATAGTTCTGAGTTCCTCTTTTACAAAAAAAAACTTTAAATGAAAACGATTTTCCTGCTTGAGTCATCAGTTTACAGATAAGAAAAAAAGCTAAAAAAAGAATATTACTCACCCAACAAGACATAATAAAAGAGCACATAAGTGAGTCCGCATGGAAGGTGATGTTTCAAGTCTAGTTATCGTCTGCTGTTGGCAGGACCTGCATATCACTTGAGCTGGATCAGGGCCCATCGTATTTGCTATTACTACTGGTACTACAGTAGTTCCTTGAATAATTGTAGTAGATGCTAACATGGGACGTGCGTTCACTCCTGATAATGTGGGCTGGGTTGTCGTTGGGTATCCAGGATAGCCGGGATAACTTGGACCAGGTGCACCAGGTGGACCAGGGTAAGGTGGAGGATCAGACTGTGGTCTTATAAAAGCCTGATCTTTCATTTCTGTCACTGAAAACATCATAAAATGAGATCTAAGTTAGGAAGCCATTATAACAAGGCGATTTAATTGTATAAATTTGGCTACACAAATTCTACAACATCGCAATTACCTCTAATCACCAATTCAGAATTTAGATAACACTAACATAAAATAATTTAGCTCTATATATCAAAAGTATGCACAAATAATAATTTCACATAATGTATATAGCTAAATCATTATTTCATTTACAATCGGAAAAGAAACACAATTTTCTTCGCCGCAAAGTAAAAAATAAGGAAGAAGTTTACTTACTTTTTGTGTGTTTTTTTTAAGTACACAGTGTCACGATTGAGCCACGACTGAACGATTCACAATCGTTTCACATAAAGTACTACGTGTCGCGTAATATCTTATATTTTAGTGGTTCCGACCCTTCTTAAATATTTCATAGGAGGAAAAATATATTCTTATGTACTAAAAGTTTTTTGAGGCCGATCGTTGCGCAGAGGCACGGAGTGTGCCTGTAAATTGATTGGTTGTGGGTTCGATCCCTACTTAAAGAAATTAAATATTTATTTACATTTATATTTTCATTTCTGCGCTCCGTTCCGCCACTCAACAAGCAATGGAAAGTGGGAAATGTTTTAACACTAGGTTCCCTCTACTTAACCTGCTGTGTGTATAATTTAGTGTGAGGCTAAAAAAAACGGAAACTTTCTTTTTTATTTTCTTTCCTTCCCTTTTCCTCGATTTTAATACAGTAAAAATATTACATTATAGACAACATTCATAAACATAAACAGCTTTTAGCATATAATATATAATTAATTTATGAATTTGTAAATACTTTTGCTACTCATCGTAAGTTCTTGTCTACGGTTTCTGCCGACTTCACTATAAAATTGTCTAAAATACTGAATAAATATTATTATTAGGGAACTGATTGTTTTCGTGGAAACATATCGGCCAAGGTGAATGTTGTGGGTTCGATTTCCACTTAAACTAACTAGGTAATCTAACAATGTCTCGAATCTCGAAAACGTAATGTTATGACACTAGTTTGTATTTGCATTATCATAGGCTGAAGATGAAAAAGAAACAAGTCCATAGTGTATTCTAGCAACAATATGTATTTTACATTTACCATAGCCACTTTGAAACTCAACCATATTTTGGCTTCTTCCCAATAACAACGAGCATAAATTGGAGAGTTCAAATGCCTTTAAATGTATTTGGAGTATTGTAATAAATCTTATAGAATATAGAAGCTCTTTTAAGTAGCAAATGAATAACATTATAATTTATATACAACTATGAAATAAAAAAATACTTAATTCAGTTTAAATAAATAATACAGAGTATTTTCAAAAATTTTAAAACATTATTGTAATTACATTAGTCCTCACACTTAAAGCCTACACTACTTAAAAAATTACAATTTACTTTTTAATCCACAAAATATTAAAAGTAATTGATAAAATAATATATTATAAAAAATACATATCTATGTAATATTCTGAGCAAGTTTATGTCACAAACATAGATATAGCTATAGCCAATCAGAAGAAACCAGTCGTAGCGCAGTGGCACGAAGTGTGACTGTAAAACCGACTGGTTGTGGGTGCGATCCCCACTCGAGGAGATGAAATATTTACTTAAATTTATATTTCCATTTCTTCGCTTTGGTGTCGAGGCTAAGCGCGGCGTTGAGTTCTGCCACTCAACACGTAATGCCACCAGAATTCGGCAGAAAGTGAGGAACGGAGTGTCTTAACACTAGGTTACCTCTGCCTACCCTGCTGTGTGCGGGATACAGCGTGAAGCTGTTTTTTTTTTAATCAGAAGAAAGTTGAAAAAGTAAAATGATTAAAAAAAAATCATAACACTTTATATTAACTACATAAATATTCCTGGATGACAAATGAATGAGAAGAAAAAAATGGCCAAAAAGGTCATTGAAAATTTCTTACGGATCTATAAAAAATGATAATAAGTTGCCGATAATAACGTTTATCTGACTGATAAAATGATAAAATACAATATTTGGACATAAGTAATTTTTTGACCGTATTTCTGTACTGTATGCATATCTTCATTGTTTCAATCAATAATATAATTTTAAGTCTATATTATATATTGTTTACTATATTTTTGTTTGTCATAATGTAAATTAATAATGTTATTAATTTTTTAAATTATTTCTCGACACAAACGAATGCGTTCTGCATTTTCAGTAAGTTTTTAGGTAAACAATTTCATGAACATTTCATCTTTTAATTAAATTATTTACCCAAAATACATTAAATGGAACCATCTAAATATACAACTTAATTGAAGATATTATTAGTAAAATTAACTAGCTTCTACATATGGTTACAATCTTGCAGCACCAATTAAATTTGCAACCACTAATTTTGAACCTTGGTTTAATATAATGTACAACATACTGAAGGTTATTTCATGACGTACCCTAATTGAAATGTGTCTAGCTTACTATTTTACCGCATTTACTTAGTTATCGATTCAAGAAAAAACGATATTTTTGCACTTGTTTATCATTTGAATTAAGTAATATAATGGCATGTCAGGTCTTTTTACTCAATGGATATGGAAAACAGCTCAAACATTTGTTTTTAGTTTCTCGTTTAATTCCACATAGTACGATAGGCAAAAAGAAGGTAATGTCAAGGCATTTCATTGTCTACTTTTTTGCCTATTTTTTGCCCATTTTAATCACAGTATTTCTTAATAGTCATTAAGAATATTAATAAAGCTATGTTACAATAATTACTGTTTTTCATTTGGGTGTAAATCAGTTAAGACGAGACAAAACACATTGGAGTTGGGCCTCTCAACACGCAATGTCTATAGAATTGTGCAGAAAGTGGAGAGTGGAGTACATTAACACTAGGCTCCCTCTGCCTACCCCTCAATGTGCGGGATACAGCGTGAAGCTAAAAATATATATATAAAAAAATATTAACAAACATAAAAAAAGCTTTAGTAAATCACATAAAAACGTAATTAATTATTTAAGTAATTGAAGAAACACAGAAAACAACTAGCAAAGCAGAAGAGCAAGTTAAGCGGAAAATAATTGAATTTCACGACCTTGGACCCTAAATACCTTTTTAAGGCATGACTTGGGTGGAAACTTCTGACACAGTTATTAATGCTAAAAGAAAGAAGTTCCAACAGGAAATATTCCACGGTGATTTTTTTTTTCTTTGTAAATTTATCATCGCTTTCTTAATATTAGATTTACTGAGCTAGTCTTCTCATTTATACTAAAAAGTAGGTGAAAAAGTAAATCTAATAATGAGATTCAATTCTTACGGTGTTGAGCAGCGACTAGATAGTAGGTACGTGACAGGTAGTGGATTCAATACTACACAAAATAATTATAAATTAGCCACTTTAAATATATGTAGGTCACCATGGCGCAAAGGAACTAACAGCGTTTATATCTCTATTCGCGATGGTTTTAAGTTTAGCCTCAGTCCAGGGGAATTAATTTTATGCATATAAAATTCACCAAAAAACGGGGGTTCCACCACTTACACACAACACACACAACATCCCGAATTATATACGGAAATTATCCTGATAAACGCTATTTACAGCGTAGGTACATCTCTATGGAGATGTATATATATATATATATATATATATATATATATATATATATATATATATTTATTTCAAAATCCACAGTCCACATTCAGTATTTACATAGTACTATTTCTAAACAAAAAAACTACCTTTATATATAAACTGAAAGGGCGGTTTAGAGGTCGGTCGCTATCACAGCCCAGATAGGTTAATCTTGATGGAAAAGCTATTTGACTAATGCATCGCGAAATACGAACAAACCGACAGCCCAATCTATCACTTAGCTGGACAAAACTTTGATGTTGTTCACAAATTAATGCGATTTCGAAAACCATTTGGTGTCAGCCATAATAGAATCATTTTTATAATATAGGAGCCGTTGTGGCGTGGCTTGTGCGTGGTGGGCACAAGAGTGTGACTGTAACGTGACTCTCGTGGGTTCCAGACCAACTCGGAGAATGAATTATAATTTATTAATGTTTTCGCTTCTGGTACCAGGGAATTCCGATTCCACACGCACTGCTTCGAAAATACGGCGAAAACTGAATAATATTAAGACACTTCATCTTAGCTCTACGTTTCTTCTATCTACCCTGCTATATGCACCGCATAAAAACACACAGCGTCACAAAAACAATAGGTATATTGTACATAATTTAGGCACAAACATGTAAGTAATATTTGAAATATCTTGAAACCAGTTCCAATTAACAAAAAAATTACAGCGTTTTAGAATAATTTCAGGCTAGTGTTAACTAGTTTAACCTTTAAAAGTTTAAAGATGTAAACTGAGCTAATCCGCTATTCTTTTACTCTTAATACGTATCTATAGGTACACAAGAAAAGGTTATTCAGTGCTACTCTTAGTACTCAATAATGTATTTAGTTTATTAGGAAATTCATCTTAGTACGGACAAATAAAGTCATTTCACACAAAACATATCTGCCATTTTGTATTTTTTTTTGTACATTTTTTACCTTAGCGGAGTCAAAGAGAACGGAACGCCAAGTGTAGCTCTTTCGCCTCGTCCACTGTCATCAACCTCATCATAAATGTCCTCCGGGAATTCTCAGACTTTTTACGTGGCCTTCCTCCTATATCTTTGATACTGTGTTTTCGAAGGTGAACCGAGAACTTTCTTACAGCTTACTGTCCCTTCATTAATCTTTTTTGTCATTCTTTCATTGCTAAACTACTTAACTGTTAATAATCATTAAAGAATGACAATAATTTATAAACAACAAACTACCATTCAATGGCAGCAAATATTCTATAGCATTAGACTGTACAACATTATAATACAGCAAGTCTTTTGTTTACCTTCCAAAGCTAGAGATAGATATAATTCTGTAGTAACAATAGACACTGATCAAATATTTAAAACTTAAGCACTGTAGTCAATACTTAAATTAAATAAATAAAAAATTAAATCAGCTTCACGCTGTATCCCGCACATAGCAGGGTACGCAGAGGGAACCTAGTGTTAAGATACTCCGATCCCCACTTTCCACCGAAGACTAGAGGCATTGCATTCTGAGTGGCGGAACTTAACGTCACGCTCTGCCTCGACACCAGAACGGAGAAATGAAAATATAAATGATAAATAAAAAAATCACTTCCTCCAGTCGGGATCGAACCCACAACCAGTCGATTTTACAGCCACACTTTATGCATCTGGGCCATGACCGGTCAACATTGAAGACGAAAATAAAAAGTTGAAACTTGCGTGATACTTGGTTTATGTGATAGCTCTGTCATACCTCACCATTTTACAACTTTTCATAGCCTGATCAATCGCTAGCAACTTAAATGTCTAAGGCAAAAAGGTGATACTTTTCGGTACACGGTCGGTTTACGGTTATCTGTACTTTGTAAAATCAAAAAAAAAATCAAATCAGCTTCAAGTTGTATCTGTGGGAATCTAGTATTAAGAGTTAAAATATTGCCGTCCCTACTTTCCAACGAATTTTTCAAGGCATCGCGTGTTGAGTAGCGGAACTCAACACCGGGCTTTTTGCCTAATAATAACTTATTCCCGCGAGCCCCACGCGATGCCACAACAAATAATAAAAAATGTATTTATAAAATCAAAAATACTTTTGTAAATCTTAAAGAGTAATGATTTAATATTCCAAACTAAGCCTAAAATAATCATCATATCCGAAATGATTTGATAATAACCAAATTAAATAATTGTAAACAGGATACAGGATAAGTATATCACATTAGTAAAACAAAGTTTTACATAAATGTGTACTTGTTTATTTAAATTTGGAATGTTATCAAATCATTGCTCTCCATGATTCACAACGTTATCTAATATGAAGAGGCTCGTTAACATGACTCATCATACAAATAGTAGGAAATGTGTGATAAAATGAAAATATTGACAAAGAAGAACGTGTGCATTCTTTTATGCAAACAAACGCAAATGATAAGGTAATAAACATACAAAATTTGAAGGCTTATCTGAGAGGTTAAAAAGGTTACGAGATGCCTCTCTTTAAATTTGACTAGTACAAAATTAATATATGCATGTAAATTAAAATACTATATGTCCATATTCAATTACATTTTGTAAAGATATATCAAAAAAATTAAAAAACATAATTTTATTATAGATATTTTTTTTATACAAACAATTTTTATTATACATTTCTTTTTATATGTAATGTTACATTAATATTATAGAATAGTATTGCTAGTGCTATTACAAAGCAGAGATAGGACACTGAAATATAACTCTTTTTCAGGTTAGGCAGAAGGGGCCTACTGTTAAGACACTCCGCTTCTCACTTTCCGCCGAATTCTGAAGAAAGGACCGCGCTTCACCTCGACACCAGAGCAAAAATGAAAATAATCAATATATTATACTTTATTCGAGTGGGAATCAAACCCACAGCGCTTTCAACTCTGCACCACGACTAACCTCAAATACAACTGTTACTTATCTAAAATAATCTAATTTTCAAATTATTAAACAATAAACGTATGCATAACCTTGCATTACATTACTAAGTCAACATTGGATATGAGCGGTGCGACGTTTCAATTAAGTGATTGCTTGCTCGGAGCAGTAGGACAAATAGGGCCTTTGTGTGAGCTGTTCAACGAGTATTGAGCTGGATTCGGGGCTCTGATGAGATGACGTATGGGTGTGGGTGTGGGTGTGGGTGTGGGTTTCGGGGTGTATTGCAATTGTAACAATAACTTTGTAAATACTACTGACGGCGTTGTGGTGCGGTTAGTGGTGTAGTTTGATATGATAGTTGTGAATGAAGTTATACTTCTTTAACGTAACAAGATAAAACATTCTTCAGAAATTTTATATTTTCCAATACGCAATAGAATTATTTGTTCTTCCTTCTACTTGTGTGGCGTAGGAATGTCTGGATATATTATATTCGTGTAATATATAGCCATGTAAATAATACTACATAGCAAATTATAGCCATGTAAACATAGTACTCAACACGCAATGCCTCAAGAATTTGGCAGAAAGTGGGGAACGGAGTTTCTTAACACTAGGTTCCCTCTGCCTACCCTGCTGTATGCGGGATACAGCGTGAAGCTGATTTTTAAATATAGTAAGTTAGTAAAGTATAGTAGATTAATATAGTAAATTATACAATTTGTGACCAAAATCTTATTTAGAGTGTGAAATGATGATGATGATGATATTGGCATTTCAAATATTTTTTTCTAACACGCCAAAAGAAGTATGAATTAAGAAAACATTGTATCGCCTTCTTCAAATGCTTTGATGGAATTTTAAAACGTGGGTGATTACTTTATATAGTGTAATGCCTTATTTGGTAAAATCTGGTTTTTTTTTTCAATTCTTGCATCATTCATTGATTATTTTGATTTTTTTGTTGGGTATTTTTTAGAGACATAGATTATATTTTATGTAGAATTTTCTTTTTTTATCTTTACTTCTTGCTTTTTTTGTAAAAAACAGGAAAGTATTTTAGGTTGACACACCGTTACTCAATTCGTGAATTCAGCTTGTAAAATTTAAACCAACTGTAATTTTTGTATACGTTTTAACTTTATTTTCATACTCAATAATAAAATTAATATTAATAAATATTTCATATTCTTAACCGACTTCAAAAGTAGGAGGTTATCAATACAACTATAATACTTATATTTTACCTTTTTAAATTTTTCTTGTTCATTATTATAATTAATTTATTTAATTTTATGTAATTACCTACTCCACCATATGTATAAGCGGTACTAAACACATTTCTCTTATACCAAACAGTGATATTATTAATTAATTTAATAATTGCAATGTTTGAAATTAGTAAAGGCAGCGTAATCCATTATCCCAAAAGATTGATTATGTCATTCATCTCCGCTTTTGACCGAATTAAGCTCACTACGTATTAAGGGTCCCATACAAAGACATTAAATGTACCTATAACCAAATATAAGACAATAGGATTAAACAAGGCCTGTTTCACTAATTATACTTTGATACAACATGTAATACATATGAGATATGTAGACTACAATAGTAGTGAATTCGGACCCTGGTTGAGGTAATATTTAAATTCCCTTATCGTGTTATTTCATTGAATCATAATGTTTTACTGCATTTTAAATAAGGATACAATATTCGAAACTCAAATGAACGTCATATTATGTTAAAAACTGTTTTTCTCTTAGCTTCATTCTGTATCCCGCATGTAGCGAAGGGTAGACAGAGAAAGAATAGTGTTAAGACACGCCGCTCCCTCCCCATTTTCCGAAGAATATACCGAATATAAAGTGAAGAGTGAATAACAATATAAAGTGAAAAAATGAAAATAATAAATATTTTATTTCCTCTAATAACGATCGATTCCCAACTTGTCGCGTTTACACGCTTATGCGACAACAGGCCACGACAGGCCTCAAAACCTAGTTCTTATTATAATTAAGACAGAGCTTACAATGTTGGTGAAACAGTTCATAATATTATAATCTGGATGCTACCTGATGGACCTCAAGGAGTTAATGGTTTCATCCATTAACTCAACCGAGCACTTATGAAATTCATGCCTGCACCCGAACAAGATTACGCAGGCTAGCTGACATGTCTTCATTTACAGGGTTGACAGAAGTAATTATATTATAATTGTTTATTTTTCAAATATTCATTTGAACATTTGTTTGCTTGTAGTGTTTTGAACCAAGCCATCCGCTACCATATCTTCATCAGTTCATAACATACTACAAAATTGACTGCTTGATATCATTCGTATTTTTTGTACTACATACGATACTAGCAAATTATTTTGTTGTCATCGCAAAATCAGGCAGTTAAAAAATATATATACATTCAGAACGCCACATTGAAAGAACAGAAAAGAAAAGAAATATATAAGTACATATACATATATATTTGAAATGATCATTCTTCAAATAAGTATTTATGTTTGAAATTATATCACTTCACCGTTTTTGTATAGGAGATTTTTCAAATTTATAATTTTTATGCAAGGTCATGTTAACGATTATAATTAAATTCATAGCATTGTATGGCATACTAAAAATATAGGTACGTTAAATGATAATTTGAAGTATGTCGTATAAATTGAAACAATGATTTATAAGTCAAGTCATTATGTCAATTTATATTTTTCATTGTAGCCAAGATATATGATAAAGATAGTATTAATATATTGCACAATAATTATAAGTTATAAAAATGTATAATAAATAATATTATAATTTTATAGAGTCTGTGAAAGAAAAAAAAACACGCTATAGCTTATATATAAGCTAAATTTGTTTAAGAGTTAACAACCCTATATCTTGCCTCGTTACCTAGACGAACACACCTCAGGCGTTTGCTGCGTCTTATGCCGACCATTATAATTAGATCCCTGATCACACATCAACGGCCCTTCTATGCTCCTACTATAGAAGACTCGAGAGAGAGGGTAGAGGCCTCACAAAAATGGTAAATCACGCGACAGGTTGGATATGCTTGCTAATGGAATACAGATGTGAAAACGAACAATATTCTGAGGTTTATCAAAATTCTAACAACTCTGCATATTTTGATGTTTGATAAATTATAACATACATACATAACCAACTTTTGATGCTAATTCTATGATATGTTAAAGAAATTTAATATTTGTATGGTTTTCTCTTGTATTCTTTACAGTAGCTAAATACGTAGTTAGTCTTTTTGTAAGACCCATTATTATTTAATAACAAAATCAGCATAAAATTTGATTAAATTAGAGGGTAGTCTTGTTGGTTTAGACAAGTTCAAACTTGCTGGAACTAAACTATTGAATTAGTTCAAATATTATACAAGACTTACAGTATAGAAAATATTTATGTAGTAGTATGAGGCCAGTCGTGACGCAGCGGCACGAAGTGTGACTGTAAAACCGACTGGTTGTGAGTTTGATCCCCACTCGAGGAGATAAAATATTTGCTTAAATTTGGTTTAATCTGCCTACCCTGTTGTGTGCGGGATACAGCGTGAAGCTGATTTATTTATTTTTAGTAGTTAAAAAGCCTGTGCATGCTGTACTAATACAATTACATATTAATCTATAAAATAAAACGTATTAAATCAATAAAATTAACACTGGGTCTTCTCTATACTCCGAAAAAGCGTAAACCTTAAAAAAATATAAAATAAGCTGAAAATCTTAAAATACATAATTTGTAATCACTTGTGTTTGCCGCGGCGGTTGTGGTTGCCGTGCCAAACTAAATGGGGGCCGTGGTACAGTGGAACATTAAACAGATCGTCATTCTCGAGAACTCTCAGTTTAGTTACCTGCTATGTTAGAAACGGTTCGAGAACTTAATTGGTATCTCTACCTTTTATGGTCCAATAATAAATTAAGACAACCACACCGTGAAACCCTCCGTGTATTGAAGATCTCTCAACCGACAACTGCAGGAGTTTGTTTTGTAAGATTGAGTTGCGGTGAAACGCTTTTTGATGTATATTTTTGTTGCCATAATATAGGAGCGCCTGAATAAATATATAAGCAAATGTTAGTTATATTAATTTGTTTAATAATTTTAGTCGTTGTCGTAGCGTAGGGACACAAGGTTGTGATAGTAACCGTGACGGTTATAAAATCTATTTCTTTTCGGAGAAGTAAATTATTAAAAAAATTCGTTTCCCCGCTCTGGTAAGGAAGCAAACCGCGGCGTCGTATTCTATTGCTTAACACGCAATGACTCGATAGTAAGTAGGGAACGGAGTGTCTTAACAGTTGGCTCCCTTACCAAAACCGTCTTAAATTACGGTATCAAATTTTAAAGTATCCCGTCGCATGTAGATACATGAAAAAAGGAAGAACTTATATTAAATTAATTTCTTACACACAAGAGATTAAGCGTAAATTGATAGTTGTAACTACGAGGCGTAAATAAATATTTACAGTCCTGAAACATAGATTTATCGGATATTTTAAGATATTAACTCAAAAAGTAAATACAGGAAAATGATCAAGATACAGACATACAGGTGGACACGGAATGACGTTGTGATAACTGCGGGCGAACAGCATTGTGCACCAGCTACCGGAGGGCACGAACTACGATAATCTTCGACGGGCTTAATTTCCAAACTGGAATTGGGCATCTATGGAGACGCAATAGATTCTAAAGATGGATACGCAATAAAAGAGCTTTATGCTGTATCCCATATAGAGCAGACACTCCGTTCTCCATTTTCCGCCGATTTTTTTGGGAATCAAACTCACAACTGTTACGTTTATAGTCACATACTTGTTGTGCCTCTGTCACTTGCGCCACGATGGCATCTTCTGTTTTTAAATTTGATTTTAAATGTGTAATAACAAAATTGAAAGGATCACACCACAACCGGCATAATTCTATTATAGATAGACATTAGGCAAATAGTTAATAACGTTAAAAACCTGATTATTTAAATAGTCTGAAATTTATCGAAAAGTTTACCATGGGTAATATATGAACCACAATAAGGAAATTATAAATACTTATAATATAATAGTATAGACATTTTTTCTTCGACTATACCAAGAAAGTCCACATGTATTTCGTTATTCCACCACCCTTCAAAATCGAGTATAGTGACCCCAGCCGCTCCCTATAGGTAAACAGCGGAGCCGAACACCTGGGATCAACTCATGCTATTAACTTTATAAGAGCAACATTTACCTTCGTCGCACAATTTCAAATAATTAAATGTAAATATTTGACTTAAAAATATCAGGCAAACTAGGACTAGACAATAATATTTAATTTTGTCGAACAAAGCTTTATGAAAGTACGTCGTAGTTTAATATGTTCCTTTTTATATAAAAAAATTGATATAAGTAATAACATATTTTTTTACAAAAAACACAATTTTAAATAAACATTCCCAACAATTTAGTAATAAATACGAATAGATGACAAAAACTAACTCACGTCATATGAAGCTTTGGTACACAAAGCCAACACCTAAAAGCTCACTCTCTAAAAAGGTTACAAATAAAAAATTTCAAACTGTCCGGAACAAATCCGAACATTTGAAATATTTATGATGTGTACCGTCATATCTCTGGCTTTGCACGCACTTCCGCTACATTGAGCTAAACAAAAACTAATGGTGTCACGAAATATATAAAGTTGAACCCTCGCCCTTGCTTAAAAATGACAACCTGAACGCACAATTTAAAGTTAACAAGATAACATAATTGGTTGATGTAAATTGGTATCCATTTTCTTGTATATTTTGTTACTTTAACATAAAAGGGAAATTTAAGATATTATTGGGAAACAAAAGTAATACACAAGCATCACATTACGTATAACTTTTCTATAAGAAAGCAGTTGCAAAAACTATATGTAATTTATAAAAACAATAGCTTATTGCAATCTACAACAGCCACACTTTCTTTTGGCAATACAAAAACAAAATACTTTAACGCATTTCGCGTTTTATTTATTTAGGCGTTACTATTAGAACACACAGTTCTTCACTTTTGCCGAATGAATACCCGAATTCGATTCGCTTGATATTAAGCGACGGAACTTAAAGCCGAAATTTCTCTATTAAAGCTGAGAGATAGACACATCTATTTTCATTGTCTGAGGAAAAAATCGAACCCGCAACCATCACTAAATCCAACTTCTATCCATATTACGTCTGCAATAAATTAATTATTAAAACAACATTTTCACTTTCATTTAACACTGATTGCTACAACTACAATAAAGGCCTTAACAATTTATTACGTCTAAATTATTAGCTACGAACGCCCCATTAAAGCGATTCATTAGATACTAAGGGTGTTGAAAGGTATGTTTTTCATTCTATATATAAACGTAACAATAGATAATTTTCCCGTTGGAAAATGAAGCCATAAATCAAGCAAGCACTCGCGGCATGACGTTCATCTTATTGGCATTATTGTTGTAGTATTAGATTGTAAAGTATTGAATAGAACTATATTCTGCTGGCAGTTTTCTTTAAAATTGATAGTTGCTGATAAACAAAAGTTAGGTTTTATATATACATGTTTTAAGAAGTAAATGCATACATATCAACCTTATTTCCGCAGAATATAGAGAGGAGAATGATATATATCCAAGTAACTGCTGTCAAAAATATCTAAAATACATAGGCATAATGAAAAATATATATAGTGGTACAAAAGCTTGTGCTCAAGTTAATTATTTTTTTGTATTTTGTTTCTTTTTTCCGCTCTAACGTTTGTGAACGATAATGAAATTACGCAACTTGAAATTCGGGTGTTGCTACGTCACTCCAACCAACAACACAAGTTGCAACCGAGAAGACTAATGACGGACGGAAAAGTCGCACCCCGCTTGCAGTCCAAATTAGTGCCCCATTCGAGTATTTCTTCTCCTTTCCATTGTAGCATTTTTGGAAAGGCCGTCGATTTACGATATTTAAGAGATCCTGAACCCCAAGTTTTCGGACTTATGGCAAAAAGCAGTAAACAATGATGGGTTATACTTTGAGAAATAATTTTTATTGTTTTTCTTTTTAATTAGCACATAAAACTGTTATTTTCCACCTTGAGAACGAACATTTGCACCAAAATAGTTAAATAAACTAATCTAATTTAGTACACGAATAGTTAACTTCGTGTTGAATTCCTAAGAAAATTATCAAAATACGTTCAATACTCAAAGGAAGTGTATCCAGTTAAATTGCTTCGTGGCGAGTAAACATTGTTGGATCCTGAAACAATACCATCCTAACTTACAGTGGGAGTTGCTAATTGATCTTATACACGGACACTTGGAGCTTCAGACCGAATTTGTGAGCATCACTTCCAGGCATTGTCAAGTTCTATAATAGACACGTATATTCAAAGATCTTACTATAAAAATATATATATTTGCTTTTTCGATAACAAAAATTTTGTACATAAGCCAACAGGCTTATGTACAAAATTTTCTTTTTTATTCTCTAATCAGTGTTTAACTATAATAACTACTACGTATTAGATTTTAATATGATTCTAATATTTAAAAAAAACACTAGTATAAAACTTACAGTAATAATATTGATATCTCAGTGCTTTTATGGTAGTTGCGAGTTCAAATATTACTTGTAGTAATTGTAGGTAATATATTTTTTTGACTTTGTAGTCTTTGATTCAATCATATACAATTTCAAATACATAGTAAAAAATACGAACTAAAAGGCAAAGTTCATTCTGTGTTCCCACAATGTCTAGAAAGCAGATAAAAATTTTTAATATTTGTTGTAGCTCCACGCTGTAAGCGCACATGGATACTTAGTGCTATGACACCCCGCTACCATTAAGACATTTCCGTTCGACCGATTTCTTGTGTATTAGTTGCACATTACTTTTAAAAAATGGTGGATATTAACGCCGCACTTTGGCTCCTTAAAGAGCGAAGGAATTAAAATATTAAATGTTTAATTCCCCCGAATCGTAATCGAACTCTCTACCGGCTCTAATACAAGCGCACTGTGCACTGTGTCTTTATTTATTGCCAAAAATCATAAAATATAAGTGCTCAAGAAACAAATGAAAACGGTTTAGCTTCATAAATTTCATTTATACAAAATAAAAGCTAGATTAAATACCCGCAATTCTAATTTACATATCAAACTACCCTCATAACACACGCGCTTAAGCTTACACGTTTACTTAAGTCCACATAAATATTAATTCATCATTTTATTTAAATGTAAAATAATAATAGCAAAGAAGAAAAATATTATTAGATAAACACATTAGTAAGGTATTTCATTTGTATCACACTTAGCTGATAGGTTGATATTGAGTTCAAAAACAACAAGAAGCGATATTTAGTAGTCAATGATAAAATTTATTAAAAATTTAATTAAATTGAAGTCGTCATAGCGCAATAGCTCAAATGTATGATTGTAAGCGATTGTCGACGATCCTCAATATACTTACGCTGAATTCTCGAAGCATTGGGTGTTGGGTGGTCAACGAAATGAGTGGCGAAACTTAACGCCGTGCTTTGCCTCATTACCAATAAAAATTTCAAATATTTCATTCTCCCGAGTGGTAATCAAACCCACGACCGTCACGTGTACACACACGCTTGTTTTTTCATCTGAACTACCCAAAAAAGCTATTTGGCCGTTTGTTAATTGAACTTTGCACTTTAAAACTTTAGAGGTTTAATTAAAACTGCATTTACTTTATTGCCCACTTACTCAACGGCACGCATGGTCGACTTCGGAAATTAAAGAAACCACTAAGAAATACGGAAAAAACGTTTTTTCGTTTACGAGCAGGCTTACAATGTTTGGTTTTTATAAAACGATTGTTTAGTGTAATGATGAGGCCAGTCGTGGCGCAGTGGTACAAAGTGTGACTGTAAAACCGACTGGTTGTGGGTCCGATCCCCACTCGAGGAGATGAAATATTTACTTATATTTATTTGTTATTTCTTCGCTCTGGTGTCGAGGCAAAGCTCGGAGTTGAGTTCTGCCACTCAACACGCAATGCCTCCAAAATTCGGCAGAAAGTGGGGAACGAACTGCTTTGTGCGGGATACAGCGTGAAGCTAATTTAATTTTTTTTTAATTTTAGTGTAATGATTTTTATGAGATGCTCAAAATAAATAATATATTTATCAATAGGAATAAAAATAGTCAAACACGTATCTTTCTCGGCTCAATAGCCAATACTGACAAAAACCTTAGTGGTTGTGAATTTATTATTCTGACATATGATGTGATAAAATCATTGCAATAAGCGTACCTAATGTTACTAAGTTTATTATTTAAGCAATTGAAACAAAACAATGTATTTTAAAAAAAAATCTATTGTATTCTGGCTCTATTGTAGAATTTTTTGTTTTATTTCAATCGGTTTCTAATAAAAAAAATATACACACAAAAATAAACATTTTAAACAACGTTGTTCGATAAAATTGTTATAAATAAATTTTACTTCTTAATATAGCTGTAAGTATCGTTTTTAATATATTAAATATTATTATTAAAAATCCACTAATGCGATAATTTGTTAATAATCACGTAGGTAAAAAATCGACAATGTAATAAAATAACAGAAAATGCGTTAATTTTATCAGAAGATACCATTTACATCATAAAAGTGACCTAGAGTACCTGTACTTGATAATCAGTTGAATTAAGCATTCCTCTCACGTTTCTACTATCTACAGATTACATGTGAGGTTCAGAATCAGGACTCTTATGGAGAGGAACGACCGCTTCGGCTACTCTTTATTTAATATATTACTTAATGCGAAATTATTTAAAAATTTATTATATACGAAATTTATTATATACACAGAAAGTGGGGAACGGAGTGTCTCAACATTAGGTTCCCTCTGCCTACCCTGTAGTGTGCGGGATACAGCGTGAAGCTGATTTATTTTTATTTATTTACTACACATTAACAAAAGTCTCTGATCAGCCATAGCCATAGCCATGTTGCCTAATTTTGTAACATTCTCTAACAGCGAAATATTCGAATGTTAAAATGATATTTTAGATTATAGTTAATTTAATAAAGTACAGTTGATATTTAGTGCAGTTCAACCTCAGTGATTGTGCTGTTAAAATATTTTCTGTTAATACGTGAGATAGCGAGCTAGCCTGTCTGGCCGAATAGTATCCGCTCGTCCATACATTACACCAGGTATGTACGCAATAAAGGGGTCCCGATGCAAGGGTCGAGGCTGTAATTATAGCAAGTGAGAAGGAACATATATGTATATACATATGCAACCTGAGTAACTGATTGAGGCTGTGTTTGATTGTCGAATTTAAGCACTAAGCCAAATTTAAGCAAAAGCAAAATTCTTTGCAATTTTCTCCTATTTTTGTGACATTGAATGTTAGGTAACGAAATTTAATGTAACGTATTTATTATCAAACCGGGGAAATAATTTAAATATTTAAATTATTTTCCCATATGATCGAACTCACATAAATTATAGTTAAATATAATTTAAATAAATAGTTAGACTATTAACAATTGCGCTATTAAAAGTACAATATATTTTCCCATCCCTCTTTTGCCTATAAAATGTGGTCCCAGCTTTAAACCTATGACTAAATAGTATTCAAAGACAACATAAATACAACAACTACAACAGCCATACTAACGAAGTTGTGGTGAATTTTAAGTGCTTCAGAGGTACATTTTGTATGCTGCAGTAAATCAGTGGGCTTTCACTAGGAGAGACTCGACGTTTCCATTTACAGAATGTGGAAGGAATTTAAAAGTGTCTAAGCAAGTAATTGTCCTGCCAGTTACTGGCCACCATATTTGTTTGTCGGTTGGTTCCTATGTTATATTTTGCACGGTTTTCTTTAAAATGTTTGGTAATATGGAATTTGTATATTTGTTTGCGGAAATACAAATTTTGTAACATGAATTGTTATAATTGATTTAAATAACTCTAAAATATGATTCTAACGTTGACCATAAATGTTATCTAAAGTGTTTAAAACTTTAAAAAAGCATTTTCTAGTGTGTAAAAATATTTTTTTTTATCTAATAAACTCGTTGACTAACTAAATATCAAAGACAAAATTATATAATTTATTGCTGAAAATATAAGTATCAATACTAATTCAACAACTTCACGCTTTATCCCGCGCACATCATTGTAGGCAGGAAGACTTAGCCTTAAGACACCCATCCGTTCCCCATTTTCACCAAAAAATGTCAACACTAGTTCAACGTTTAGTCAATGGAATACTATATTTAACCACAAACATACAGAATATATTTTTAATTAATATTAGTCCTTATGCATTTCCCATGTAATTTTGCGCTTGACAGAAACCAACAAATAATTTAGTAATTACGACATTCACGATGAAAAGAAAATGAAATGGAAATACGCTATTCATCAGCAGCAGTCCTATTTATCTCTCAAATCTATCATCACAAATGAAATGTACTAAAAGGGGAGTCGCAGCTATTAGCAGAATGAACGAACAAATATTAACATTGACGTTTCAAAGCAAAACCGATAAGCCTTTTAGCACCATTCGTGTATATACAATTTCCTAAATTTGCTAAAATATTTTTGGAAATGAATTATATTTTTTTGGTTTTTTAATATGTAGTTATGATAATTATAATATAGTACAAGAAACACGTATGGCCGTTATTTTATTGAGAGGAAATGGTACTGAAGTATCGGAAAATGCAAAATTGGTAGTTGTTCTCTACTTTTAAAAATAATAATATAACAACAACAGAGAACAGTCCTACTGTAATTTACTAGTCTCGAATCATTCAGAATAGAAAAAAAGTAAAATAATACAATTTTATTTAAAATCTTTAAAATATTCACAAATAATCAAATTAATTATTTAAGAGCCAACCGTGGCGCAGCGGTACAAAGTGTGACTGTAAACCGTCTGGTTGTGTATTCGATCTCCACTAGAGCAGATGAAATGTTTACTTAAATTTATATTTCTGGTGACGAGGCAAAGCGCGGCGTTGAGTTCCGCCACTCAACACGCAATGCCTCCAGAACTCGGCGGATAGTGGGGAACGGAGTGTTTTAACTCTAGGTTTCCTCTGCCTATCCTGCTGTGTGCGGGATACAGCATGAAGCTGAATAATTTAAGTTAAATTAAAGCACCAAGACACGATGCATATAGACCACTGTCGATCAAATCAATTAAATTTAAATCATTATCAATAAATACTCCATGAAAAAATCTAAAATCCATTCACATAATCTCAACAACTTTAAAATCTGCACATTAAATACTGACAACGTACAATTTGAATAGATTAGAGTTACACACGCGTTAAATTTAAATTACACAGTGTATTCACTGATAGTGGTAGCCATGTTAGGTAAGTATCGGCTTACATCTAATGATACATACTCCTTTGATGTGAACTCACTGCGACCCAGCAATGTTTGCCTGTTCGCTCAAAGCTATATTTAATTGCTAGGTCGTTATTTTTGGATTATTTACAGAGAAAACTTTTTGAAGCCCTCCCTCTACACTAAGTCCAATTGGAATCGTCAAACAATTTTTCGCGTATGTTACTGTTATTTAATTGTACAGTGGTTTGGATTTAAATATTTTTTTTTTGTTTAATTTATGGAACGTGGTAAACGTTGTTGTCGCGCGAAATAATTTTAACATTTTTTTTCCTAGGTTCAGGTTTTAATTCCGCTTATAAATGCAGACAGGGAGAATTTACTGTCAAGACTCTCTGTTCTCCGCTTTTCACCTGAATTCGGGGAAACATTATAAAAAATAAAAGTTTTTATATGTGGGGAAAACTTAACAAAATCATATTCTTCCTTTAGTTTTGCTTTATTTTCCACATAAACAAATTAATCATATAGTGACTATAATAGTTAGAATTTTGAGAGTCAACTGATACGAATAGACCTTTATTTTACGTTTAAATTATTTAAATCAAAATCTTCCTTATTCATTTCAATCTTCTGAAACAATGAATAGCACCTTTTTCAGTTTGAAATATAACAATACGGTTTGTATTTGCCGTAAGTAATAGAGCACTGCCACCCTTTTGGTACGATATTCTAAAAAGTGTATCCGTATATATGTAACAGTGGATTCGAACATATTATCTGATATTTTTCTCTCTAATCTCATTAAGGAAATCCGGTGGAAGCTGCGTCCCGGGATTACCACATACGTAACAAGTAATTAAGTATATGTAATCTTGTTTAATGGCGATTTGAATTTTACCATGACAAAAGTGAGTGAAAGTGAGTTTGCAGCATAATAAGTTCGGTGGAAAATATACAAATTTTAAATGATAATCACTTCTTCAGTTAGAAATACAGATATGATCTTCAGTTAGAAATACAAATATTCACGTAACTTAATCATATAAAAAAATACAACGTCTGTTCTTAAATGTAATTTCTTAAAAATATAAATTTTTCATCCCCCTCATCACATAATTCTCAAAACCATGAATACGAAATTTGAGTACAAATATATGAATGAATTTATAAACATTATACATATTTATACTCATTTATTTGATTTATTTATAGGACAAGGCAATGTAACAACTTAATAAGAACATATTTATTTATTTTATAAAGAGAAAATATATTCTTTTAATTATTATTAAATTGTATTAATTTATTAAAACTATAGTTATGTTATCAGCTTCACTGTATCCCGCACACAGAAGAGTAGGCAGAGGGAACCTAGTGTTAAGACACTCCGTTCCCCACTTTCTCCCGAATTCTGGAGGCATTACGTGTGGAGTAGCAGAACTCAACTACGCGCTTTACCTCGACACCAGAGCGACTAAATGGAAATATAAATTTAAGCAAATATTTCATCTCGTCGAGGGGGGATTGAACCCACAACCAGTCGGTTTTACAGTCACACTTTCAGCCACTGCACCACGACTGGCCTCTTAATTATATAACAATATATATTCAACAGATCATAAACGTACTGCAGTACGGATACAACTTTACCCTCAAAAGTACAATGAAGTAATAAGAAAACTTAGAAGGTAGGTACATAGCAATGCATGCTAATAAAGTAAGCTTTGTGCTGGATCTCCAGGAAATGACGAACTTTACCATATTCCATTGCAGATAAAATCTTCGACTGTACCGCTGAAAGGCTCGTCCCGAATGTCATAAGTCTAGGAGTTTTAACAAGACAAACTTGTCTAACAAGACGGGCTCTGTGCCCTGTCGAATTTGTGAGCGGCTTATGTATGCAACCCTTGAATAGGATTAAATACTGTATGGGATGAAAGTTAATTAACGTTCTGTTTCAGTTAACTTTGCCTTTTGAAATAAGTAGGAAATTTGTATGATTGTGGAAATGACATTTTTACTGTTGAACACTTATATTTTTTGTTCCATTTGCAAATTATGAGATACATTTCTTAAATTTTTTTCAAAATATAATTTTAGGATAACACTCATTATCTCAGAAATGATCTAATAACATTAATAAAATATACTACAGATTATAAAACTGCGCAATATGTACTTTTGCTATGAATCCATTATCATCGATCGATAACCGACAACCGACAACCGACAACCGACAGTCGAGGCTTCTATGAAAGTTAAGTGCAGTTTTCCTCCCCTAATCTCTAATGTTACGTGAGGTATTAAGAATTTAAGGAGCATCCCCTCCTATCGATTGGCTTACCGACGTATCTTCAGTGTTTTGATTTTCCACTGTGAGTTATTGTTAGGGGTTATTATTACTTTGTGTAATATACCGCGCGAATAAAAAAACAATTCATTCAATTTTTTAAAAACATTTTGTTTTATTATTAGCAGTGAAAGTTACTATTAAAATTACTAGAAACATGACGATATGTAAAAATTGACAAATATCACCTATAAGTACACATATATATGTAAATACTATATAATACTTCGTTAAGCCATTTCCCTACTTTAGGAGAAAGTTGAAAACAGCTATATTAAAAGTGATTATATATAAACGCATCCTATCCTTAATTTAAAGCGCTATGCATTTATTTTTAGACTTTTGACAAATAATTAAATTCAGTTTAGTAAAATTAAATAAGCTTAAGCCCAGACGTAGCGCAGGGGGAAGTGTGCGTCTGTAAACGCGACCGGTTGTGGGTTCGATTTCAACTGAAGCAAATGAAATATTAAATATTGTTATTGCCTCCCTCCGGTAACGCGTGGCTTGAGTTCCGCATTTAATACGCAATGCCTCCTAAATTTGTCGAAAAGTGGTGAACGGAAGTATCTTAATGGGAACGGAGTGACACTAGGATACATACAGTATGTATGTTTTAACTTAAATTTAAGTTATATTTTATATATAACAAATAATATAATATTTATTGCTAAAAAATCGTAACAAAATGCAAAAAGATACCAACCAAAAAACCGGCAAGTCAATCAATTATGACATACCAATTACTTTTAGCAATAAATTAAGTTAATAAATCATAAGGTTTACCACGCGCCTACGAATGAAATAAATCGGCCCACTTCCATATGAAAAGCGTACATGACGGGCGCATATGTCACCCGGCTGATATATGATAGGCTTCGCGGATAGCTGTTAACTTATAGAGTTCCTTGCAATTTAGAGATGGGATATCTGTATCGATATTGGTGTCGGTTTAATATTTTGGAAAATAATAATAATGTTTCTGCTAAAATTACGAAAATTATTAACTTTCCAGTAATAAAAGATCAAAAATTTATTAAGATTTTTAATACAATTTTTTTTTATAATATTTTGAAAATAATGCTAGATAAAAAGAATCTACAAAATACATTACGAATATTTTATCGTAAACCGAAGTATCGACAGTATCGACATTTATTCACTAGCTCTTAGACCACTTTACATTCAACGCCTTTGCTCACGGCGGCGGCAAACGACTAATCTCTTGATATATTGACGCTCACCTTCCCTTATCTAGAGATCTCCGAAAAAGTGCTCCTTTATTACGCTATTTGGATTACTCCCCTACATACTTCAAAGCCTATAAAGCCTTCGGGACGCTTAAATCCATAAAACCTTTGAATTTTAAATTAAATCATCCATCAAATATTTTTTTAAAAATAATTTGTTATAAAAAATTTTTAAACTTAAATGATAACAATATTTTTATATGTATAAAGTTTACATAATTTAATATTTAAATATTATTTATTTACATAAATAAACAGGTTCTCTTTCAATTTTTCACATTTTGCTCAGATAGCGGGGTTAGCTCTGCTTTCCTAATAGGATCGTAATGTTATCTATATATAAAAGGACATGTACTGACTGACTGAGGTAAGACGCACGCACAGCCGTAACCGCTGTACGTAGAAACGTGAAATTTGGACAGATGTTCATTTTCATAATCTGGACATCCACTAAGAAGGGATTTTGAAAAATTTTTACCCTAAAGGGATGAAATTGGGGTTGAAAGTTTATATGGTTTTTTTTTTTTAAATCGGCATCGATTTTTATAAAATTTGAAATTTAGACTCTTATAAACATTTAATTGAATACGTGTTTTATGGTTTTTTAGAATTCTCCCCCTGAGGGTTCAAATAAGGGGTTGAAAGTTGATACGGAAAAATCTTTAAATCGCCACTGATTTTTATAAAAAATTGAATTCATACAGTTAAAATTATTTTATTGAACACGTGGTGGTTTTTTAGAAAGGGTGCAAATACGCGAGCGAAGCTGCGCGTGCCCAGTAGTGATATTATATTCTTCAATTTCCGCTCAAATTTCATGATATTGCATTTCTTTGACTTAGATAGAGCGGGGAAATAAAAATTAATAAAACTGAATCATGACTCGGAATCAAATACACAACTATCACGTTGACAGACAAACGCTGTCTCACTGCGCCACCACGGCACGGCAACACTATTTTTTGCAATTAACATAGAAATAGTGATCAATTTTAGTATACCTACTAAAAATGACAATAGAGTTTCAAATGGAACAAAAATTAAAAGAAAGAAGTGATATTGGTGTTTCCTTTTACAATATAAGACAGCTGTACAATAAACTATTTGTGAAGACAACTGGAAAAATTAAAAGGTATATTTTCTTTTAACTTAGTGTAAAATTTTAAAGTGATTATTTTATTATTTTTATATTGTAAGTTAATAAGTTACATTATATTTTTTTTGTTTTATTTCTTGCAACGCAGGCGTCTGACGGTAACCACGATGGTTGTGGATACTATTTCCACTTGGGATAGTGTAATACACATTACATACATTTTCTTGCTAAGGAAAGAAAAATTGCACCGTTGAGTTCTGCCACTTTGTATTTAATTAACGCAAAATATTTCGAAATCAGGTCCAAAGCGATTTTGTCCCCAACCTGCTGCAGCATAAAGCGTTGTAGAGCCGTTGTGGTACAGGCGCACAAGCGTGTAATTGTAAACGCGACGGCCGTGGGTTTGAGGAGGTTGGTGGAACGGAATGTCTTAACAATAGGTTCCCAAATTTCCTCTGTCTACCTTGTCATGTGCGAGATACAGGGTGTAGCTGAAAAAATCCTAAGAATTATTTCGTGGTTCAGATTAGAGTACTTTTTTTATTTTATCTTTAAACTTCTCTACATGTTTTGTAAATAACATGTTTTGTGAATTAGATACAGAAAAACGATAATAATATTAAATCATATCATCTAATTAGATTTAGACCTATCTACGAGTTGTAATAGAATAATAGTCAAAGTAGTTTGAAATATATAATATATATATGCTGAGATGATAAAGGATTTTTTTATTTAAATAATCTTATATTTTTGTACAAAACCCTATCACACTTAAATATACAGATGGTGATAGGGTTTTGTAAAATCAAATCAGCTTCACGCTCCCACATCAGCTTCCCACATATAGCAGAGTAGGCAGAGGGAATCTAGTGTTAAGAAACTGTGGTCCCAATTTTCCGCCAAATTATTCGAGGCATTGCATGTTGAGGGCGGTACTCGACGCCGGGCCTAGCCTTGGTGATAGAGCGAATAATTTAAAATATTAAGAAATAATAATTCATTCCCTCGAGTGGGTATCGAACCCACATCCACCGCGTTACAGTAACTTGCAACTGCGCCACGACGACCTCAATTGAATTAAATGTCATAAATTCAAAAATGCCCCAACATAATCCAATGTACTCCTATAATAATTCAATAATCTATCTAATGCAACATAGGCAACTTATTAAGACAAAGTTTGTGTTTAAACCTACTCGCGCTCGTTAACATTATACAAACACATGGATCGATTTACGCTAAGCCACCTTCGAGCCGAACAGAGTCAAAGTCTATAAAGGTCTAAAGTGAGGAACCTGGCAAGTTAGAGCTGTATAAAGTTTTATCTTTTGAGCTGGAGGAAGTTTGACAAAGCATTTATTGTTAGTGAAGAAGTAGCAGAATAGTCACGATGCCGGCGGAGCAAGATAACGACTTCTAAAGTATAAATCCATTGGAGAAAAATATACGTTTTTGATTTTCGATATTCAGTTTTTCTAGTTTATTTTGTCTTTTAAGACTAATCGCATCTCACAACATATCTCCATATATAATAAAAGGATATAAAAGTCAATTCTGTACATGAAAGATATAAAAAAAATAAAAATTAGGTCGGTTAATATGTCGATTATAGAACCTAAAAAACCACTCAGCAGAATTCTTGTCTGTCTGTCTGTCTGTCTGTCTGTCTGTCTGTCGGTTTGTTTGTGCGTCAATCACGCAAAAACTACCTGACAGAAATTGATGAATTTTTGCATGGTGTTAGCCTAGGGCCTCAAGGTACATTTTTTTCGGTTTCATTCCGAATTTCATGATAGTTTTGTTTAAAAAAAAAACAAAAACTGAAAAATATAAATCACTTAAAATACCGATAACTACTATATGAAATTAAATTAATTTTGGCATGGTAATAGTTCAAAGCCTAATGTCACTTATAGGATAGTTTTTATCATGGAGTATAAAGAATTTTTTGTAGAAAAAATTACATAATTATATTTTTTAATAAAAAAAATCGACTTCTTCAATTTCAACTGGATTTCACACTCTGAACTTAACTAAACTTTCACCAAACTACCCTTTATATGTACCCTTTCTAATAAAAAAAGAATCATTAAAATCGGTTGAATTGATATTGACTTATACGTTCATTTGTCGCGCATATACTTAATGCAAATTTGAGATTTATATGATTTTCTCATAGATACCATTGTTGAATATAAACTAAATTAAAATAAGACTACACGGGACGCATTACCTTTCAAATAAAAAAAGAATAATTAAAATCGGTTCATACAATCAAAAATTCTAAGGTAACAAGGATAAAAATACAGTCCAATTGATGACCTCTTTTAAGAAGTCGGTTAATAGTAATCCGACATAATTAAATTACGACTATTTCATTTAACCACATTTTAAAAGAAGAAAGTAAATTGAGGCCGTTCGTTGCACAGGAGCACAAAGTGTAACTGTTGTGGGTTCGATGACCACGCAAGGAAACGAAATATTTATTTAAATTTATATTTCCATTTCATCGCTCTGGTGTCGAGGTAAAGTGCGGCGTTGAGTTTCATTACTCAGCACGCAATGCCTACAGAATTCCGAGGAAAGTAGGGAACAGAGTGTCTTAACACTAGGTGTCCTATGCCTACCCTGCTGTGTGCGGGATACAACGTGAAGCTAAAAAAAGAAGTATAATCAATATTTGTTCAGTCTACCATAACTATTATTTTAAACGTCAACGTTGGTGATATTAACAAAAATAATAAAGTAAGTATATTTTTTGGGATTAGCTCATATGGCGATATGTAGAATAAAAAGTATTTGGAAAGTAAATTCTGTTTGTGAGTTCATTGTTTATAAAAATTTATATTGTGTTTAGATGGATCACGTGGTGATGTCAATACGTTTTAATGTCATCTTATGTTATCTGTTAAAATAGCGTGAAGCTGATTAAACTTAGTGTTATATTCAAAAGAAATTAATTGTATGTAATACATAATATGTAATTTATTAATACGTTTCAAGTATGTAAAAAAGAAAAAATGCAATATAATTGCATTTGTGTTTCCTTCCTATATTTTGTATTTCTATTATTTATATCGATATATCAGGAACGTAAATGCGGGAACAGAGTTGCATGCCATTTTAGTACAGAGTAACCTCTAAAAAATGTATTTACTAAACTGAATAAAAATAATGTGTGATTCCTCTATAGAATATATTATTCTATATTATACATAAAACAGGTTAAAACAGTGCATATGAAGATATCCTCCTGTAGTATATCTATTTTTTATTACTATCAACACTACATTGTCGATACTAATGTGGTATTACAATACATTTTGAATATTTTTCCGCCATTAGGATGACATAGACAATTTTTTTAATTTGAAAAAATAATATATTAACTTAAGAACGTTGGTAGTTTTTCAAAAGGTATAAGAATAAAAAATTGCCTAAACTATGCTTCTTCGCAAGTGGTTGTAATAACTATTGGTATCTTTTCACCAAAAAAATCACTATAAATATTAAATATGCTCAATTATACAGAGTTTTTTTGTTAGGACCACTTTAAATGAAACCACAGTTTAACTACTCTATAAAAACCTATTACATATTAAATTAAAAACCCGAAAATAAAAAAGTTATTTTTTCAAACAAAATCTCCATATATAATAAAAGGATAGAAAAGTCAATTCTGTACATGAAAGATATAAAAAAAATAAAAATTAGGTCGGTTAATATGTCGATAAAAAATTAATATGTTTAAAGTTAATATGTCGACTAAAACTTGACGCTATGACGGTACAGTTGAGAGAACTGAGATTTCTGGTTGTAGCACTAGTTATATTTTAATTAGGTTAAAATCCCACTAAGTGGAAGAATATATTTATTTTTCTGCCCGTAAAAACAAACGAAGCGAAGCCTTGTGTTCCGCTATACTATCTAAAGAAATTGGAAAGTGCAAAATTGAGTAAGTGCACCACTATCTTATTTGAAATTCTTTCTTCTCTCCATTATAAATTTTCATAGGATTGAAATGTAATAGTGACGTCTTTGAACAATAGTATATGTTCATAACTGTTAAAGTTAATTATCGAACAAATGGTTTACAACTCTGATGATACAAAGACATTCTGCTTCAGCTGATAATTTAATTAAAATGTCTACCGGATGATCAATTAGCCTGCAGTTTACGTTTTAATTGTTATTATGTATGATGTTACGTAACGTTTCTTTACGTTTATTTATTTATATACATATTACATTTAATGAATTAAATATATTTTATAAAAGGTTCACATATGTGATAACATGTTCACACATGTGATCCACATATGTGACCACATATTCACACATGTGGTCCACACACGTGACCACATATTCACACATGTGGTCCACATATGTGACCACATGATCACACATGTAATCTTCATATGTGACTACATATCACACATGTGATATGCCCATGTGAATACTTATTCACACATGTGGTACACATATATGACCACACGATGCCACGTGTGGTCCACATATGTGACCACATGATCACATATGTGGTCCACATATGTGAGCACATAAACACACATGTGGTCCACACACGTGACCACATATTCACACATGTGGTCCACACACGTGACCATATATTCACACATGTGGTCCACATATGTGACCACATGATCACACATGTAATCTTCATATGTGACTTCATATCACACATGTGGTCTACATATGTGACAACATATCACACATGCGATCTGCACATGTGAATACTTACTCACACATGTGGTTCACATATATGACCACACGATGCCACATGTGGTCCACATATGTGACCACATGATCACCCATGTAATCTTCATATGTGACTACATATCACACATGTGGTCTACATATGTGACAACATATCACACATACGATCTGCACATGTGAATACTTACTCACACATGTGGTTCACATATATGACCACACGATGCCACATGTGGTCCACATATGTGACCACATGTTCACATATGTGGTCCACATATGTGAGCACATATACACACATGTGGTCCACACACGTGACCACATATTCACACATGTGGTCCACATATGTGACCACATGATCACCCATGTAATCTTCATATGTGACTACATATCACACATGTGGTCCACATATGTGACCACATTTTCCCACATGTGGTCCACATACGCGACCACATATTCACACATGTGGTCCACATATGTGACCACAAATTCTCACGTGTGGTCCACATGAAAGACCACATATTCACACATGTGGTCCACATATGTGACCACAGGATCACCCATGTAATCTGCATATGTGACTACATATCACACATGTGGTCCACATATTTGACCACATTTTCCCACATGTAATCCACATACGCGACCACATATTCACACATGTGGTCCACATATGTGTCCACAAATTCTCACATGTGGTCCACATGAAAGACCACATATTCACACATGTGGTCCACATATGGGACCATATATTAACACATGTGGTCCACATATGTGGCCACAAATTCTCACATGTGGTCCACATATGTGACCACAAATTCTCACATGTGGTCCACATATGTGACCACAGGATCACCCATGTAATCTGCATATGTGACTACATATCACACATGTGGTCCACATATTTGACCACATTTTCCCACATGTAATCCACATACGCGACCACATATTCACACATGTGGTCCACATATGTGTCCACAAATTCTCACATGTGGTCCACATGAAAGACCACATATTCACACATGTGGTCCACATATGGGACCATATATTAACACATGTGGTCCACATATGTGGCCACAAATTCTCACATGTGGTCCACATATGTGACCACAAATTCTCACATGTGGTCCACATATGTGACCACATTTTCCCACATGTGGTCCACATACGCGACCACGTATTCACACATGTGGTCCACATATGTGACCACACATTCTCACATGTGGTCCACATGAAAGACCACATATTCACACATGTGGTCCACATACGTGAGCACATATTGACACATGTGGTCCACATATGTGACCACATATTCACACATGTGGTCCACATATGTGACTACATATTCACACATGTGATCTATATATGTGACTACACATTCACATAAAAAAATTTTTACTACACGAATAAACTTCAATAAAAGTTTTATAATTTAAAAAAGTTTATTTTTTATGTAGGCTGTCTCCTATCTGAAGTGTAGTTAAATGGAAAAACTAGGAGGACCAGTGTGTGTGTCAGTGATGACCTATTGCGTTGAGAGACAAGGTCCTTCATCCTTAGCCTCATTCGCAGGCTCCAAGTCAGCTATGGAGACAGCTATTTCTCTAAGCTACTGAATTAGAAACGATGGATATGTAATTTATTAATACGTTTCAAGTATGAAAAAAAGAAAAAATGCAATATAATTGCATTTGTGTTTCCTTCCTATATTTTGTATTTCTATTATTTATATCGATATATCAGGAACGTAAATGCGGGAACTGAGTTGCATGCCATTTTAGTACAGAGTAACCTCTAAAAAATGTATTTACTAAACTGAATAAAAAGAATGTGTGATTCCTCTATACAATATATTATTCTATATTATACATAAAACAGGTTAAAACAGTGCATATGAAGATATCCTCCTGTAGTATATCTATTTTTAATTACTATCAACACTACATTGTCGATACTAATGTGGTATTACAATACATTTTGAATATTTTTCCGCCATTAGGATGACATAGACAATTTTTTTAATTTGAAAAAATAATATATTAACTTAAGAACGTTGGTAGTTTTTCAAAAGGTATAAGAATAAAAAATTGCCTAAACTATGCTTCTTCGCAAGTGGTTGTAATAACTATTGGTATCTTTTCACCAAAAAATCACTATAAATATTAAATATGCTCAATTATACAGAGTTTTTTTGTTAGGACCACTTTAAATGAAACCACAGTTTAACTACTCTATAAAAGCCTATTACATATTAAATTAAAAACCCGAAAATAAAAAAGTTATTTTTTCAAACAAAATAAATAATAAAATTATCGTTGTAAAATAAAATACAATTTGTCAAGAACGACGCACGCACACATAAACCTATCAAAGGGAAACCGCCGCATACGCTTCATTGCGAAATCGAGTCGTAGGTTTTGGCGGCAAAGTTTAAAGTTCTAAACATTTTAGTACTATTTTTGTAGTAGTATGTGTTTACATTATTGGTACCTATGCGTAACCGCGTCATACGAAAGATAGATATGAATAAACATTGTGAAATGAGAAAAAAACCTACGTCTTCACTGTTGATGTATCTTGCTTAAATTCTTTAGGTACGGGTTTAAACTATTTTACCCTATATGCCCAATTGTAACTGTAACGCGACGTTGTGGGTCCGATCCACACATGCAGGATTGAATTATAATTTAATAATATTTTCATTTCGCACATCAGTCACACATTATACCCAATATCTTACACTAAGTTGCCCTACTAAGGGCGGGATAAAGCGTGGATCTGGTTTTAACTTTATGTGAACCGATTAAAATAAAGTCCAATCCAGTTGAGGCCAGTCATGGCGCAGCGGCACAAAGTGTGACTGTAAAACCGACTGGTTCTCTGAGTTCGATCCCCACACGAGGAGATGAAATATTTACTTAAATTTATATTTCCATTTCTTCGCTCTGGGGTCGAGGTTAAGCACGGCGTTGCGTTCTGCCACTCAACACGCAATGCGTCCCGAATTCGGTAGAAAGTGGGGAACGAGTGTCTTAATACTAGGTTCCTCCCTCTGACTAGCATGAAGCTGCTTAAAATTAAACTAATACTTAATATTTAAGGGCAGTTTGCCAGAATACAAACAAAAAAAGTATTTAAATCGGTTAAGCCGTTTCTGAGATTATCGCACATATAGTAAGTATCGATAAGTTGTGTTTTTATTTCAAACATTCAATTGAAGATTCTTATGGGAGGTACGAAAATGCGACCTAAAGTTTTAACAACTTTCTCATAAAAAACTTCATTACATTGCAAACATACATTATAAGTATATCAAAACACGAACATAATTCAGTGTGTTAAATAAATAATACTGTGGTTTAAGCGGGCGAAGCCGCGAGCGGGTCGCTAGTATATATATATAATAGCTATTAGTCTTACAAGACAAAAATTTGTGTAACAAGATTAGAATTTTGGTATATTTCTTGTAGACGCTTCATTAGTAGGTTAAATTATGACTGTACAATATTAATTAAATTTTATTAATTAATAAAAAACAATTTATATTTACATTTCTTCGCTGTGGTGTCGAGGCAAAGCGCGGCGTTGAGTTCCGCAACTCAACACGCAATTCTTCCAAAACTCGGCGGAAGGTGGGGAACGGAGTGTCTTGACACTAGGTTCCCTCTACCTACCCTGCTATGCTGTGTGCGGAATAGAGCGTGAAACTAAAAAAAATGTAGTTATGTTTTTATTAGCGTAGGTACTTTCGTTTTAAAAGAACAAGTCTTGTCGTTTGACAACAATAAGCTAACACAATCAAAATGTATGTATTTTTTCATACAAAAAGCCTCCTATCCCGTTCTAAAGATAGTTTTGCCTTATCTGCCACGTTTATCTACTGATTAATAGTGGACTGAACCCACAATAAATTGTGTTAGATAACGCACCGATGACTAAGTGTATCGCATTATGCTAAACTGCGACCATTTCTTTGCAAACTGCTGAAGTACTTGTTTTTATTCAGCTTCATATTTCAAAGAAAATTCACTTCTGTTTAGCATAGATCCTTTATCAGTGTGACATCGATAAAGAGTTCATACATTGTTACATTATCTTATTTTCATTTTTCTTTTTCTTTTCAAAAAAAACTTTAATTTTTCTTCAAATAATTTAGTTTACTTTTAGTCTTCATAATCGTACGTAACATACTACATTTACTTATCAACACTTTGAGAGTTAATGCCGTCGTCAACGTTGTGGGTTTCGAATCTCAACTCAGAGAGTGCATTATTTTCATTTCCTCACCCTGGTAAGAAAACAAAGCGCGGCGTTGAGTTCTGCCAATCAACACACAATGTTTTGAAAATTAAACGGAAAGTGAAGTACGTAGTTTCTCAAGACTGAGTTCGCTCTGTCTACCCTATAAGTAAAAAATAGAATCCATAAAATTTTATATAGCATCTACTTAATATAGATATTTCATTTCATAGACAAAGTTTAGATAAATTAAAAAATATTAAAATAGAAATAAATAAACAAAATTTATAGTATACCACTCAACACGCAATGCCTCCAGAATTCGACAGAAAGTGGGGAACGAAGTGTCTTAGCACTAGGCTTCCTCTGCCTTCCCTGCTGTGTTCGGGATACAGCGTGAAGCTGATTAATTTTATTTTATTATTCAACGTAATAGGAGTAATTATATTTTCTTCACTAAATTCTTCAATCCCGAATTATTTTTGAAGAAGACTGCATTTATTTTTAAGTTATTTTAACGTACTATAAATGTTCAAAGAAAATATAATATGTTAGTCAGATAGCCAGACAGCATCCATTATATTAGAAGAATGTATTGCTTTTATCTTTCATCGCACATGAAGAAGAGCCGTTTTATATGATGTGCGTTTTGAATTTATAATGCAATTCTAATACTTTTTACATTTTTCTGGTTAGTAAAACACTTAAAAGTAGTACAAAAGTATTTAAATATTTTTCTAAGATAAAAAATCATAATCTACTTATTTTTACTCACTTTGTCTTTAACTTTTTGATTTTTATGTGATTTTTAGCGTTCTGTTCCTCAAAAGGAAAAACCCCCTGTATAATCTCTTTGTTGGCCGTATGTATCATTTGTCTCGAGTTCGCGTGGAGGCATCAAAATTAAATTATTAATAAATATTTAGATTAATAACGGGAGAACAGAGAAAGTGGAGCGTGTAAGTCAACACAATCAAAAGATACGAACATGTATGTATCGTTCTTGCTGCATTTCGAATTTCCCGTCGTATGAACCCGTCGATTTACATTTATAAAATTTGGAAAGAAGAGAACTTACAATACAAACAAAGAAAAAGAGCTGTCAAAAAGAAAGTTTATGGGCATTTCATAGAAGAAAATATGTACAAATTTATATTTGTAGTTCATTTCATACAAAATGAGTGCATTACTACTGCAGACTACTCTTCAAAAAGATAAGAAACTCTCGATTGTCAAGCTCTCGCACTTGACCGGTTGATATGAAAATGTACATTACAAAGTGACTTAAACCAAAAATGTCACTTGTTATATATATTATAAATTAAATATAATATAATATTATTATTATTTTTAACACCACTCAGTTTACGTGGTCTTAATAATTTACTTCCACTCTCTGACCTCAATTTATAACAGCCTTTAATTCCCAGTTCGTTGGAAAAGCGGAATAAATTCCTGTAAGATAACCCAGGCTCGGATAGAACGAAAAGTGCTGTAATAAATTAGCTCCACCCTGACGACAAGGATTAGGTTAATCGGAGAGCAGAACTAAAGCCGTCAACGTTTGCACTATTACTTTTATACTAACTTTAAATATGTTTATGAGTTTAGCTGTTTATAAAAAACGTTTAGACCTTAGTAAAGTTACTATAGTTGTTTATGCTAAAATGGTACGGCACCATCTGTAATTTATAGTTGTCAAAAGTGGTTTAGAATCATGAAACAAATTCATAATACCAGTGACGCACGCGCAGTTTCGCCCGTATAAACCTACTAGCGGCCCAATCGCGGCTTCGCCCGCGTACTCTCTATCTATAATTCTCTAATTGTGCTGCATCTGCTAACGTATTGATTCTATAATTAAATCTCAAATTATATACATCCAATAATTTTTCATAATTTTGAAAAGGTGTCAACACTATGTGGCTGCTTGGGAAGATCGGAATTTGAGATTAGGCTTGCGGACGTAAGCATTTGTCAAATAAAAAACGGCGAAATCGCAATTTTCAAAGTCTAAAAGATAGATATCCCCCCATCCCAAACTTCATTTTGGAAATTTACTGGCATACATTTAACTATTTCGGAATTAACAAAAAGGAAATCCAACCAGTACCTCCAGAGATCTTTGCGTTTTAACAAACTCTTCCGCTTTATTTAATTTTATTTATTTTTTAGATTGTTATATTAAAGCCGAATTATATTATTATATATTTACATAAATTGCAGCTTTTGTATTATTCTGATATATAAACTATATTACTGTAAAGTTTCTTCTAAATCTTATTATAAAATATTTTTCATGAAAAATAAATTAAATTAGCTTCACGCTTTATCCCGCACACAGCAGGGTAGGCAGAGGGAACCTAGTGTTAAGACACTTCGTTCCCCACTTTCTGCCGAATTTCTAGGCATTGCGTGTTGAGTGGCAGATCTCAACGCCGCGCTTTACCTCGACACCAGAGCGAAGAAATGGAAATATAAATTTAAGTAAATATTTCATCTCCTCGAGTGGGGATCGAACCCACAACCAGTCGGTTTAACAGTCATACTTTGTACCACTGCGCCACGACTGGCCTCATGAATTTATTCTATAAATAGAATATAGAATATATATATATTCCTAAGTAAACAAACATTTCCTTTTCGCTTAAGACTCAAAACAAATATAAGAAGCAGTCGGTTAAACTTTAAAATGCTAGGTTATAAAAAATATGCAACATTTTGTTTATGGCACGTCTCTAAAGCTACAGTATGTAAACTTTACACTTAAGTCTTAACGCCGTCGTAGCATTGCGAATATAAACAATCCGAGCTTGAGAACTTGAGATCATAAAAATGCACTCAATTTAAGCAACTCATAAAAACGTCTGCTTCTTCAAACAATAGTTCATATTTCACCACAAAACGAATTCCACTTCACACGATACTAAATTTCTCTAAAGTTGCTTTTACAGTTCAAACTTGATTTGAATTTGTGTAATACCTTTTCAAAGTAACCTTTCTGTGATTTAGTTTTTTTAACAACATACCAAGTCGCTATAATGGTTCAAAATGAACGAAACAATGGACTTAAAAGTTTATTCACTTAATTCATAACGTCAAGAACCAGCACATTCATAAAACAATATAATAATGTGTGTATTGTTCTTAGCTCCGCTGTATCAGAGCATTGTGCGACGTTCAGACTGTCGTGCCTGAAATCTGACTTATGAATCCTTTTCATGAGGACGCCGGCTTAAAACCTCATTTAGCGAGACCTCGCCGCCTCTACCACTTAAACGTTGTGGCCTAAGAAAATTGTCCCCTAATTTAAATAACTTTGTCAAGTCGTCCATTGTCTACGGTTTTAGACACCTCGAGTACATAAATCTTTCTCGAAACGTATTCACTTTTGTTAAGAGCATTACATCATTGTTCGCGAGACTCGGGCTCCGTTCCACTTGTAATATCCGAGGACGATATAAATCTTATGAGATTTCAATCGAGTCTTACTCTTTCATATTATTTATTTTATAGCTCTTCTGAAAATAAAAGAAGTTATGATTGCATGAAAATATAAAGAAGAAATCTCCAAATATCACTGTGTGCACTAAATATGAAGTTTGTGAAAATATGAGAGGACATCAAAGGCCGAGGTATGATACCTGAACTCAAACAGTTCCTGAAGTTAATTGAAAAGCGAACGGGCGTCGGTGTATTTGCTCAGTACTCGGTGGCCAGACTGTGTGTACAGCTCTTGTCCAACTTGTATCAAAGACTGAATTCTAAACATACAGTGCACTGGAAAAACTATGAATATTTGTAATTAAGTTAAAAATAATAAAATTTATTTTATTTTAAAACACATTTTTTTATTTCTTTTATTCGCATTAAGTTTATAACCTATCGAGTTGTTTGTAGTATGTATGTATAAGAAATTGCAAAAAAATCATCGTCGGTTAAATAAAAAGTAACATAATGCAAATGACACAACACGACAGAATGTAGGTTCGTTTCCCACTCGAGGAAATGAAATATTTAATATTAATTTCCTCGGTCTCGTAACAAGGAAAAGCGCGGCGTTGAGCACCGTCAGGAATTGACTTAACACGCAATACCTTCAGAATTGAAAGTGGGGAACGAAAGTGTTTTTAACAGGCTAGGTCGGTTAGTCTAGGTTTCCAGTTTCCCTCTGCCTGTTATAAGCGGAATACAGCATAAAGTAAGGCACATTTTTCTCTATAAAGTGTAATAAAATGTCACGTATTTAAAAACATTCTTCTATATACTTCACGGGTTTGGATACCCTTGTATTTAAAATTTTATAGATCTTCTTCACTCTACATCACAGGTACCTGGTTCCCTTTACCTCTGCCTGCCATGTACGGGGTACAATATAACTCAAAACATATATGTTATAGCTATAGACAAATTAATATTAATACTATGTAATAATACTAACTACAAAGTTGCAAGTTCAAATGCCACAAACTTAATCAGCCAATCTTCTAATCTCAACAGAGGGTTGGTTAATGGAGCCTACTTATATTTTCTGATGCTGCTTATCAATAAACATAAACGTCGGATACTGACGCGTAAAGTCAAGTCTTGATTCCGAAGGGGAGAGTTCAAAGGTTTCTATACAATAACGAAGTAAGCTTTAGTTAGCGAAGATTAAGGCCCTACCTACATCCAGTACCAAAACTGAACTGTCAAAACAAGTCTGTATAATTATATATAGAATTTTTTAATTTAATTTTAAAATTCAATCGATGTAATATTTTAGGTGTGTCCGATGTTCTGTAATATACATATTGTATAAAAAAATCTACAATTTGTGACAAAGGATCATAATAAGAAATAAACGAATTGCACGGTTGCTAATTTTTTCCCGTTCCCGTAGGAGTTTACCCTATATAATCTCTTATTTCAAAGATTTAAAAGCATTCTTGAAAGTTTGGAGTTTTACGTTATCCGTTAATCACTAAGTAAGTAACGATTTGTTTATATATTCAGATTAGTTATTATATATTTATCAAAATCAAGGCGTCAATAATAATTAAGCCAAAACATAAAACGTATTAAAATCAGTAAATAAAAGGCAGAAAATACCTTATGTTACTTAACTATGTATATGGTAGGTACATAGGTTCATACGTTGAACACGCGACAAGAAGCGTTTAGCGCCGAGGGCGGCGTTGTTATATATCTTTAAGAAAGATTAACGATCTTCAGGTAGAGCAGCTTGGGGTCGAGCTATAATTAAACGCAATGGATGAAGCTTCCCCAAAGATTCAGAACAAGGGTACACGTCTCGCTGAGTTATGATTTCACGCGGGACGTGATTGGCACCTTGTAATGAAGCCGATTCGATTTATTGTGAAGTGAACATTTACATATTTTAAATATCCTGTAAGCTGTCTGTTTTGATATAATGTTACTTTAATGTTTACGATTTATATCCTCTTAAAAATATTAAACCTTACATTTTTTTTAGGTTCACGTTATAAGACACTCCGTTCCCCATTTTCCATTGAATTCTGGAGGCATCGTGTGTTAAGCGGCGTAACTTAACGCCATTCTTTTGCCTCTACACCAGAGCAAAGGAATAAAAATATTAATTTTGGTAAATATTTTCCCGAGTGGGGATCGAACCCAAAACCAATCGCGTTTACAGTCACTCACTTGCCCCACGACTGGCCTCTGGCATAACATTAAACATTTCACGTTTTTCCATATGTAAAGCAAAAAGAGCCTGGGTTTCTTTTAGATAGATCTTTCATTACCATAAAAACACTTACATCTTAAATGTAAGTTTTCTACAAAATTAAATTTGGCGTTAATGTGCGATCATGTCGCAATTTACAAAAAGCACGTTAAAATACAAGTATCTTTTTAAAATGTGGTAAAGAGTGAAAAACCGTAATAGAAGTGGTTCTTTGTTCACTTCTGTCTCCTCAGAGCCAGAACTTACAATTCTTATTAAAACGAACATCTTCTTGTTTCTTTTTTGAATTTCAGAACGAAGATTTTTTTAATTAATGTTAGTGTTATGTTAGAGGTACAGTTTAGACATAACTACATGAATATTATACATGTTATACTGCTACATCCAAGGTTGATCCAGTGCTTACTTACAATACAAAAAAAAATCAGCTTCACGCTGTATCCCGCACACAGTAACATAGGCAGAGTAAACCACTTCACGTTCTCCACTTCCTGCCCAATCTGCCCACTCCGTTCTTCACTTTCTGCCTAATTCTGGAGGCATTGCGTGTTGAGTGGCAGAACTCAACGCCGCGCTTAGCCCCGGCACCAGAGCGAAGAAATGGAAATATAAATTCAAGTAAATATTTCATCTCCTCGAGTGGGGATCGAACGCACAACCAGTCGGTTTTACAGTCACAGTTCGTGCCACTCCGCCACGACTGGCCTCACACTACTCACAATACAACTACAATTTTTTTTAGTAGGTTCATTGCACATTGTCCAAATTATCGTAGTTGTAAAGATTATATTCATATAAAATCGCTAATCCTTAATATTAAGTTACTACTACTAATATTATAAGAGAAGGTGAAATCTTGATTAGCTTTTTTTAACAATTTCGACTTGAGACATCCCGCACTTTAGTAGAGAGAACCTTGTTGTCGTTTTTACTTTCCGCCGATTTTTGGAGATACTATGTGTTTGGTAGCATCACTAAAACGCACTACCTAAAAAATATATAAAAATTTAGAAAGAACTCGATGGTCCTGAATTCAAATCCCACAAAATATGACATTTGATTATTCTTTAACCTGTGGTTATTTTATCTATATGGATGAAACATAAAAAATAATATAGAGAAAAAACATACGTAGAAAATTGTAAATTCCCGTGTTGATTTTTGAACAACATTTTTAATGACAAATAAACATAACGTCAACTGCTTCAAATTATGTGGTATCATATAATCATTTTATTAATTATATAAGTCAAAATTAATTATACAAATATACCACAAATAAATCTCGATCAGGATTATCATATGTATTGATGTTTTAACCACACGTTCATTATCTCTTAATGTATTGAATTAATAAATTAAGGTCGTGGTGGTGAACTAAATTTATCAATATTACACTTTTTTTTCAGCTTTCAGCTATATCCGGTACGTAGCAGGAAAAGCAAAGAGAGCCTAGTGCTAAGACGGAATGGCAATCAAACCCATAACCTGTCGCGTTTACTGGTTACTACCATTATACAAACTAATAATGACTGTGGCTTTCCTGGCACAGTGGCACAGCCACTGATTATACAAGCGATGGTTGTGAGTGGGTGTGTTTGCCCAAGAATCTGGTAAGTCAAGGTGCAGCGTTAAGTTCCGGGTTAAGGAAGTATCATTAAGGTTTATAATGAGGAACAGATTGTCACAAGCTTCCTTTTATTACTGTATCTATAATATAGCGGCGTAGAGTTCCGCCACTTAACACAAGCAAATTCTCGATACTTTGGATCTAAGATTTCATTACACCCGATAGCAAAATTATATAATACACAAAATAATAGTGCACATAATGTAAAATAAATCGTGAAATAAAAAAAAATAAAGAGTGTACGACATCAATATATTTTATAACCTTCTTATTTGTAATAAAAATGTATTTAAAATAAAAATTGAACAAAAATATCGATTTAATTATTGAATTTCACATCCATTCGTCCCATACGATATTGGTATGAGTGCTTTCGACAGATAGTAGGTCCGAGATCGGCCTGTCACCGGGTATAATCCGACGGTAGGATGCGGTCCACCGCCCGATATGTCAATTAGGATATTGCATACAGCTAGGACAAAGTTTGAGTTTGCCTCGAGAACGCTGTTTGAACTTGATAATTGTATTGACTGTGGCTAAGGGTTGCTTAAGATATAAGGGCTTAACTAAAGACAAACTACTGTATGAACTATGTTAGTGATAAAGAACTAAATTATTTTACATAGAAATTATGCTTGTAATTAATTATTTTTTTCCTTAAAGGATAAAGATTTCTTTGTCTTAATTAACTGTTATCTAAATTCTATGAAAAATGTAAAATTTCCTGATTTTTTTCAATAAGCGAAGTAGCAAAAGTATATATGTATGCTGAAAATAAAGAAAACACAAAGCATTATAACGATATTTCAATATAGAGCGGGTCTCAATCACATTAACGCAACTTAATACTTGCGTCATATTCTACGGTTCAATATTAAATAACTATTAACAATTAAATGAAACCCAAAAAACTATATATTTCATTTTCATTTCTCATTTTTTTTATTTGTGCTGCAACTGCTACGGGAAATATAGATTTTGATTACGCGGTGAATAAAGTTAACAAACTTAAGTTTGCGGGCATATAGACTCATTTTATATAAAATGAACTACAAATATAAACGTGTTTTTTTTGAGATGCCTATACATTTTCCCTTTTTAGATTTTTTCCTTTATTTGTATTGTAAATTCTCACTTCATGCCAAATTTCCTAACTGTAAGTCTACCAGAAGTAAAATTTCATATAAAATTCAAATTCAGCAAAATCGATGCATAAATGCTCGTATGTTTTGATGGCGTTGACTTTGATTTTTTTTCTGTGTTTCAAGGGATCGTGGACTTGAATATTTCATATTGATTTTATTTTTTACTTGATAACTCCACGATATCGAGAGATGTTAACAGACGGACAACAAAATAAGATGAGTATGGGTTATTTATTTTTTTCCTTTTGAATTACGGAACCCTAATAACGGGTTGACTATAGTGTGCTATATGCGCTGCTGCTGCTATTCTGCTAAGTACAAATCCAACAAAATATGAGAAATGCGTCTAAATTGTGCATAACAAAAACAACAAAGACAAAAAAAAATTCAAAGACGATAAAGATAAAAAATAACAATGAAAAATAATCTTCCTCCTAACTACACGTATTAAATACCTATTTAGTTCATATAAAGTATGTCGTTTGCAACATTCCCACTTTGCAAACTTTGAAATAAAAATCCGAAATGACCAAGGCCACAAAGCCGAGCCGCATTACTATAAAGCTGGTCAGCAATTAGCTTTGCTGTTTGTGGACAGAGTCAGCCCGGGGGTAATTAGTGGCGTAAATATCTTGGACTGGAGCACCTTAGACCAGTTGTGCAGCAGAAATGAGACGTTTCTAATAAAACAATACATATATATAATTTATAATTTTTATCAAGCTTATTTTATTCGTCGTTAATTTAATTACTTTTCTTGAACATATTTTAAAAATTAAAACTAAATGCAAATTGCATCATAACAACAGTAATAACATAAAAAATCGATTTCGTCATTAACAACCATAAGAATCGATTTCATCATTAACAACCATAAGAATCGATTTCGTCATTAACAACCATAAGAATCGATTTCGTCATATACACCTAGATATGAGGTAGTCAGTCAACTTGTGGACGTAGGTAGTTTTTATTTTCTTACCAACTCCTAGTTCTAAGTTCATATCCAATGGGACAAAGGGTCGCCAGCTACCACCGCTTCGTTCAATAGTTCTAATTAGCAGGAACTCTTTCACTATGTTTTCATATTCCATATATTTTATATAACCAGGTATAGTTATTTCAGAGCTAAATACAAAGCCAACGTGTGCAAAGTAATCTAGCGTTGAATAGCTGCTAATATTCTCGCACTTTTCTATGTGATTTTTTCAATTATTCGTTGTACATAAAAAATACAAGAAGACGATTACAGATAAAAATATTTTTATTTTAATTTATTGAATTAAAATAATAATCGTTATCTTAATAATCGTTTTAGCGTGACTGTAAACGCAACAGGTTGTGGGTTCGATTCCGATTCGACGGAATGAAATATTTAATATTTTCAATGCTTGATTTGTTAATAAAACTGTATAATAACGTAATACGATGGTTTTTCTGGTCTCATGTCAACGTATGTAAAATTATGTCTGACAACAAATAATGAGTAAAATAGTAAAGGTCTTGAGATGTATTGAATGTTCAAAGAATATTAAAAAATATATATTTGGAAGAATTTGAAAAAAAATTAAAGATATTTTTTCTTTTGATAGAAACAGCAAAATTTCTATCCAAATTAACATCAATAACTTTACAAAAATCACCCTTACAATTGTCCTTAACATGTTTAAAAATACATATTGAAAAGCAAATACTCAACGTTTGTTAACAATATTAAAAGGAACAGCAAACACTGTCTCGAAGGGCTCTAATTAAATCCACCGTACTCAGACAGCCCAAAAAACACACTCATTTGAATTTCGAATGCAATGCGAACGTGACCTAAGCATATCCCCATTCGGATGCACTGCGGTCGCTTCGATTAAGTTAAGCCCCACAAATAATACTTGCTATGTAAAATGTTACGTTAAAAGCTAATGAATAATGCTTTTAATTATTTTGATCTTTTTCTCTTTTTTTTTCACCTTCACGCTCTATAGCTAGATAGCAGAGTGGGCAGAGGGAACCTATTGCTAAGGCACTAAGTTCAAGTTCATTACTTCCCGCCGTATTCTGGAGACAATGCGTGTGGAGTGAGGGAAATCAACGCCGCGCGTTACCTCGATACCAGAGCGAAGACAAAAATAAATAAATAAATCAGCTTCACGCTGTATCCCGCACGTAGCAGGGTTGGCAGAAGGAACCTAGTGTTGAGACACTCCTTTCCCCACTTTCCGCCGATTTCTGGAGACATTGCGTGTTGAGTAACGGAACACAATGCCGCACTTTGCCTCGACCCTAGAGCGAAGAAATGAAAATATAAATGTAAATAAATATTCATTCATTTCCTCGAGTGGGGATCGAACTCACAACCAGTCGATTTTACTGACACACTTTGTGCCTCTGCGCCACGACTGGCCGGCTGGACTTTAATTAATAATTTTATAACCTATATACAACGCCATCGTGGTTCCAGTTCTCCTCTTATCAGGTTGATACATGTTTTATCTAACTCATAATAGTTTTATATTAAAATTAATTCTGAACCGAAATTTCGTTCATAACTTAATATTTATTTATTTCCGTTCTACTAAGAATTGTGGGACATCCTATCATAGTGCGCCCCTACACTCCCTAAGGGCCCTTACATACCAAATTTCAGTGTTCTCCGTCGTCACTGCGACGTCGTGTGCGTTGTCTGTGGGATACTCAGTTACGGTTTTAAATACATATTGTATTATTTTGTATTGATTATACTCGTTTAGTTGTATTTTTTTTTATTTAGGCGAAAATTTAGAACAAGACTAATGCGTAAAAAAATTACATATACTTTTTTAGAAAACGTATAAAAAAATTTACGTAGCGGGATTCGAACCCACGCCTCCTGGAAACCGACCTGGTCAGTACGGTCGGTTAATTTTTAATATGTTTTTTACATAAATATTTTTCTTTCCTAAGTGTGGAATAACAGTTTAAAAATGTTAAAAACTACATATGTTTGCGTTATTGCTTTACAAATATATTTTATTAAATATACTCTCATACGAGGCTTAATCTCGTACCCTTAAGGATAATGTATCCAAGAGTATTTTAAAATTGGGTACATCATTCGAGGAACATATTCAAGCCTAGATATCCCTAAACGTATCTATTTACCTTTTTCATCATAAAATTAAAGACCAACGACAACATTATAATATGGTTTGAATATTTACGATAAGGAAGTATCTAATAGTAACAAATTCAGCACGACCACTGAATAGGGGTTAGGTTTAATTATGCAGACCCTTTCACGTCAGCGCATATACGTTTCGGTTTCGCTGATTGAATCAAATATTAAGAAAAGGGTCAAGTTAACGCCTTAAAACTATTCGTTTAAGATAACAAGATAAAATTGTATTTCTAGGCATAATGGTTCAAAATTTAGGTGAATAAGACGACGTGTTCTATCTATACTAATATTATAAATTTGAAGGGTTTGTTTGGTTGATAACACTAATCTCAGAAACTACTAGACTCAATTGAAAAATATTTTTTGGGTTGGATACTCCATAAGGAAACGTATAATCTTGAAATAAAACGTTATAGGTTCACGTTAGTCATTTCAATATAACTTTAACTTTCTTCGGGTACTTAGAACATATAACATTTGTTATTTCAATTTGTCTATGCAACTGAAAACGTGTGTAAAAACTAAGCTAACATACGTACGTAAAGTTTATTTAATTAAATTATTAAAATAAATACCCGAATCTAAAAACAAAATAGCATAAACAACAAGCATTCTATAAACACTTTATGTGCTTATCCGTAACTGAATCATTTAGTATACAATTATTTTAGTGCAGACTGCAGTCGGATAATGCACCTTGAATAAATAATGCGGCGGCACACAAATAGACGACACGTCCAATGCATTTGCTGATTTGCTCTATAAATATCTTACCGGTCTTTTTAATCCCTAATTGATCGAAACGCTGGAGCCAGATTCAGCCCCTAAATTACAGGGGGGTCGTGATCCTTTATGGGCCACCTAATAAGCTTACTTGTTCTCCGAAGTTAAGTTCAGTTAGTTCAAAAGGTTATTTTTTGGGTGTGAAATGTAACATTGATATTTTGTAAATTCTCAGAGGAATTTACTAAAAATCTGTATTGAAAAACTATCATCGATCAAATCATTTTTTTTTTATCAAAAAGACGTTTCTTTGTTTATAGCCAATTTGGGGAATCACAAATTCATCTTCATTACTTTATACAGCAATCAATAAAATATTATCATGACAGAAATAGGCAATTTTCAAAGAAATAATGTGGTAATGCCTCATAATTACGATCTCGTTGGTTCTTTATTAAACCTATAAAACATCTCTAGACAATGCGGTGGACGATGTCTCTGTAGAGCATTATATCAATCCTTATTGACAATGAATAAATGATAGTAACAGAGTATCAGAGACTTACAGTATAACATATAAAAAAGAAATATACATTTTACTCCGGAGTGTTGAGAATCTGTTACTTAAAATTGATTTATTTTAATTTATTTTTTATATGGCAGCTAAATATTATTGTATATATGTATTATATATTATTTTACTTAGATAATTTTACTAAATTAGAATGGCAACAGCTCTTTGAAAGTCGTGAAATAAACAAAGTTTTGTAGTGCCAAAATATATTTTTGTAGTTTTCTTGTAAGGAAGTGTCTGGCGTAGTCGCCGCCACGTCGTCGCCAGCGACATTATGTTCCTTCCCAAATTTGGACACATAAAATTTCACAGATTTCCTTAAGCAGCTGCTAAATTTAAATATGATTACTAAATTTAAATATGTTTGTTAATCAAAAAACAGTCTGAATGAGTATACTTTAAGATAAACTTTTCTTGAACTTTTATTTCACTGAACTTAAAAAAAAAATATAAGCCAATAATATTAGCCATATATCTTTTTACCAAGTTGCACATAATAATATATATATAATATATGATAAAATAAAAAGCGTTCTGTTCAAAAATCCAGCTACAATTCCATATCTTAAAAAGAACATTTCAGTAACATTTTAGTCACCTTGTTATGGCATCGGTGGTGTAATTGCCAAATTTATGACCGCCTACACTAACTCAATTGTGGCGGTGTGCGGGGACGTGTATCACTCTAAATTAGATTGCAATGCAAACGCAAAGAGGTTGCCGTTGAGAGTGGACTGTTATTTATTGGCAAAAACAGAGGCTGTTAATTATTGGCAATGGTGTGGCTTATTTGCTTTATTGCTGGAATGTGTTTTTTTTTCTTTTTGGGGAATTTATTTGTTACTTCGAATTGGAAAAATAGATTCAAAAGAAAAAAACAAAGTAAAGAATAATCCTATTAAGTTGAGTATTTTTGATCTTTACGCGTTTTACGTAAAAAAACTAGATTTAAATTACAATATCCTTAGTTACCCGTTCATTTAAAACCATTGCTTGTTGCAATGCACAATGTAACGCCGAAATTTATATAACCAAAAAACAAACCCTTACCTAGTAAATATTACACATTTTGGAAAAACATCGTGTTCACAATTATAGTACTACACTCACAGCTCTTAGAAATTTAAAAATGAATTCTCAATTCATATCTAGATATCTAGTAAAGGGTTGATTAAATATAGATAAACAAATATATGCTTATATAGAGATAGACTGGATCCCAGGGCCCCCAGACCTATGTTATTTTAGCAAAGCTGATTTTGAGGATTAATAGTCTAATTTGTAGTTAAGGCTGTAAGCATATTTACAAAATTAAAGTGGAGTCCTTTCAGAGGTAACGCCAACTGAACATACACGCTCACCTACGTGAAAGTTGAAACGCTCGCTCTTTCTTTTTTAAATAATGTAAAAAAATGTATATTTATTATTACCAGACCATATACGTGGGTCTTTACTCCTGCCAGACGTCTTAGAGGTTGTTTAAAATTGGGCCAAGCTACGTTATACTAGCAAACCTCCATTTTATATACATTATTTACCGATACTATTTCAAGCCCCACTTTCTAGTTAATGAGTTAACTACATATTCGACTAGTAGTCCTCTAAATTTTAGCTTTGCCAAAATGACGTAGATCTGGGGGCCCTGGGATCTTGGGCTAAGAGGTATGAAAAGTAAAAAGGTTTAATATCCACTCTGGGAAAGAAAAATATTGATCATTTCATTTTCTCGCCGTGGCTTTAAGTTCCGCCACTCAACGCAATGCCTCAAGAGTTCAATAGGAAGTAGAGAAGAAAAGTGTCTTAATGGGGAACAGAGTATTTTAACACTAAGTTCCCAACTTCTCTCTGCCTACCCTGCTGTGTGCGGGATATGGAATAAATTTTTTTATAGCTTCAGAACTTTAAAAAATCAAATATATTTTCTATTATATAACTTATTATTAATATTTTACATAAAAATACATAAGTTTTTAAGGAACCTTTATATTTAATAGTGAAGTAAGAGCTCGAAGACGATGTGAAATCCCCACAATTTCCAGGCTAATTAGTTACAAAAACAATCATTAAAGCATTTTCAAGTTGGAAGCTTAACAAAGCCTGAGCTAAAAGTGTGTAGACAACAAATCCTTTGAAAATTTCATCTAAACAGTTTTAAACTTGAAGATCTCGCTGGTTCCTCAGTTCGTTCGTCGGACGCCCGAGGCGGCTTCTTTAATTTATTTTCAGAATTAACGTCACAACTCGCGATGTGGAAGTTACGGGCCAGATAAGGTACACAAGACGTACCCTATTTGTTGTTGCATAACTTGGTATAAAAGCTTGTACGGCAATTATTTCTTAAATTAAACGTTAAGTCTACGACCGTGGTGATGTGATGAAGCATATTCTAGAACTTATTCATTAATAGAATGACTTCTTTCCTATTTTTATTTGCGAGACCGTCGTGGCGCAGTGATGTGGTGTTTAATTATAAATGACGTACTATATAATTGACGAACGGGGATGTATTGTTTGAATTTCCTCTCACGCAATCCTGAGATAAATGTTCCTGAAAAATATATAAACAAACGACCTCAAATCTGAATTCAATCAATCAATCTTTATTCTTTTTCAAATTTTTTAGGTATAGAATCTTAAGAGGCCAGTCGTGGCGCAGCGGCACTAGGTGTGACTGTAAAACCGACTGGATGTGGGTTCGATCCCCACTCGAGGAGATGAAATATTCACTTAAATTTATATTTCCATTTCTTCGCTCTGGTGTCAAGGTTAAGGGCGGCGTTGAGTTCTGCCATTCAACACACAATGCCTCCAGAATTCGGCAGAAAGTGGGGAACGGAGTGTCTTAACACTAGGTTCCCTCTGCCTACCCTGCTGTGTGCGGGATACAGCGTGAAGCTGATTTATTTATTTTATTTTTTTTTAGAATCTTAAAAAGGTCAAGTTTCACGTTCTTTCAAAATTCGAACTAATAAATTTAATATCTAAATAACCTGTATAGGAGTATGTCTGTTTTATTTTAAAACAAAAAAACATAATTATAATCTATAATGTTTCCAGTTTACACGCACAGCCTTAGCATATAAATCTTGTCCTTTAAAGCGTTATCTTTGGACAAGTTGTATGATATGATTTAAATATGAAGTTGCCATCAAGTTTCTCCTTAGGGATTGCTTGAACTCGCTTTGGGCTTAGAGGTAAAGAGGTTAGTATTAGTTAGACGGGATGTTTGCATTTGAACCATAGTTTGAACTGTTACAAATATTTTCATTATTCGAGAAGCATTTTAAATAAAATGGTACATATTAGAATATTTTTACGATAAGATTATATTATATTTAATTATTAGTGTTATTAACTAGTAGTCTTAGTATAGTTTTATTTATCCCGTTCATAACAAGGTACGAAAGGTGGAGTTATCCTGGAAACCTGGTATTAAGACAAGAACCCACAACCTGTCACGTTTAAAATAAAAAAAAATCAGACGCTTGTGCCCCTGAGCCACAATGACTTCGCATAAATATACATAGCTGCTGCATAAATAATTTAATTATTTTAAAATTAGTACGATATCGTATAATAATGCAATAAAATAAAAATAAATCAATTAAAAAATATTCCTTTACTTATACGAAAAAAAAAATTATACATATATTAAATGTAAATGTTTAACAAATGGAAATATCCTATAGCCAGAAAGGTATCATCATTTACATACTACCAGCCTGTAATCTTCTCTAGATTATCCTGCACATGTCCTTTACAGGTAAGCCGCATAGGACACGCTATTAATTAAGTCCAGACCGATAGCCATTGCAATGATGACCTCACGTCAGGTACATATTATCGTATATAGATAGTTATAAAAGGAAAAAAACGTGATCTTGTACCTTGTAGACAAGGGAAATAAGGCTAAGTTTTTCTATAAGCGAAGTAGATTCTATATATCTATGGTATGGTATTATATACATCACACTGTCTTATTTGTTTGTTGGTATAAAGTACAATTGATATATGAAAAATTTAAAATGTAGAGGAATATATAGATTTTTTTTTCTTATAGGATATTTCTACGAGGATGTATTTAGTTAGACAACTTTAAGTATTAGTAGGCAGCTTTAGCTTTATCGCTTAATCTGTAAAAAAATGGTTGTTATTATCTATCATAATATGAAGAACATAATATAAGTTTCGATATTTGCCCAAGTGTCATATTTAATTACTATTTATTTATTATTTTAATTTATCGCTCTGGCACCAAAGCAAAAGCTCGGCGTTGAGTTTCGCCACTCAACACGCAATCAAAAAACCCACAGTCGCTCGAAAAACTCTACTCTATATTCGGTATACAGCGTGAATCTTATATTTTTTTTATCATATTTATTTTGTACTGATATTGTCCAAATAATAAAAAAGAACTTTTCAAATGAAAATATAATCTGAAAGGTATACAGGAAGGATGATCCACATTTACACAAAAGCATTGTAACCGACAGTGGGCCGGGGCTATTAATCAACACCAGACAGATCGCCATTGTCTTGTTAAACGTACTCAGTTATTGTTGCGAGGTTATTTAACCATTGTTGTTATAATATTATTATTACTTTATAATATATAGGCCTCTATATATTAGCATAGTGTCGTGGCGCAGTGGCACAAACGTGCGATTGAAAACGCGGCGGTTGTGGGTTCATTTCTCAACCAGGAGAATGAAATATTTAATAACACGCTATGCCTCATGATTCGGCGGGAAGAGGGGAATGGAAGTGGTGGTGATGGTGGTAGGAACGTAGTGAAAAAAATATTAGTTACATGAATGCCTTTATAAATTATTATTTATTATATTATATTGTAAGAAAATAATCGTATTATATAAGACGCTACGCATCGCGCAGTGGGACTTTGTCTGAATGCAAGCACGATGGTTGTGTATTCAATTAAAACTGGGGAATGAATTATCTAAATGAAAAATATATAATACATGGACATATTGTTTATCAATTGGTATATCACTATAATATTGACTATTACGGTGATATAACAATTGATATTTATATCAATATATGGTACTAACCGGTGAGACACCAGAGAGAAGAAAAAAATATAAAAATTTAAATAAATATTTCATTTCTTCGAATAAGGATCGAACCCACAACCAATCACGTTTACAGTCACACTTACCGCCTCTGCGCCACGACTGGCTAGATTAAACTGTGGGTACATTATGTACTAATATAAATATAAAGTAAAAAAAAAATATAAAAAACGACAATTAAAAATTAAAAATGATCCTGTGCACTTAGCAATTAAATCTTTTTCTAATTAGAAACAAAAGTGGCGTCGCAATAAATTTGATTACAGGTAGCCGCGGGAAAGCGTTTGTGCGTGAAGTTGCCGCCACGGTGAGAGCCCTTTGGGGGAAACGTCAAATAAACTTTATCAACTTCCATTCGTAGCGTTTTGGCAGACTTCGTAATAAATTAGACAGGATTTTAATGTTACTAAATGCTTTAATAAACTTTCCTGAAGACCATTTAGTTGATTTGAGTAAAGTAAATTGAGTAGAGACCCTGGAAGTAAGCGCCGGATCTAAAGTCATCAGAAAAAGAGGAATAAGAAGATTTTTTTTTCAAAAACGCATGATAATAATCATTTATCTATTAGAGGCCGCTGTGGTGCAGTTGCACAAGAGTGTTACAGACTTTAACTTACAGTAGCGCGACAATTGTGGTTTCGATCCCCACTCGAGGGCACCAAGTCAAAAAACCCGGCGTTGGGTTCCACCATTTAACAACATTATAATAATACTATTTACAATAACGATTTGTTTATATTGAAGCCATTTAAAAGTGAATCTTTTAAATAATATTTTTTAACTAGTTTTTTAAAATATATTTAAAGATTTAGATCGCTAAATATTTAGCGGTAGATCGTTCCACGACTTAGTTGCATTTACAGTCTAGTAGTGCTCGTAAAATTTTGTAGTGTGCCTTGGAATTTTAAGATCAAGGTTCTCAGAGGATCTCCACTTATTTGCATGTGAATTTAAAAACTCGAACATGTCCCTTAAATAAGGAGGAGTTTTTATGGTTGACCAATACACAGTACAGAACAAAAAGTGTAAGGGAAGCTTAGAACGAAATCAAATTAGGAGAACTTACATCATAATAGACAATTAGGAACTATAGAGAATTTGCTTACCTAATTTTGGTTGAAATACTTTGGTTGGAGTAATATGGAGGTAACACAGGGAGATAATGCCACTTCAGAAGATTAAATTCAATGTTAATGTAACATAATATGGAAGTGTAAAATTACGTTACAAAGTCAAGTCGTCTGATCTATTTGATTCCAGCTTCACACTTTGACTCGGTAATAATTAAACTCAGTCATACCAGCCATCAAGTGAAAACATACTTCTATATAAGTATTTTAATACCCAGTTCTACTGCGGTCGCTTGTGTACTGCGTTTATATACTTATATTACCTACAATGTACTTATATGTGGAACACACACCGTGTTTAAAGGGTATTAGACGGTTATATTTAATGGTTAACTATTTTAAGTCAGTTAAAAATTGCTAAGGTCACTTTTTGATTCGTGTATGCGTTTAAGCGATCTAAAATACGTTTTCTAGACGATATTAATATTAAAAAAAAAGAACTAAAAAAGAAAAATATACTTATTTTGTTTATACACTTTTTAACAAACGTCAACTATAATAGTTAATAGCATATTAAACCGAATAACTTTTTTCACAGTAATATCTTAGTTTAATGACAGTTGTTATTTTGTTCTTCCTTTTATTTTTTAAGTTTAACCGCAAAGGTTGAGGGTTTTAACCCCATTTAGGGAAACAAAATATCCTTATTTCCTAGCTCTGGCAAAACAAAGCGTGGTGTTAAATACTGTTGCAATACACAATGATTTGAATTTATACAGAAGGTGAAAGGAGTACGAAGTATCTTGACATTAGTACTGTTTTAGGAAATATTTTTCTAAGTGTAGAAAAAATTTTTCAAAATGACAAAATTATCTCGACATTAAGTTCTCTTTGTGCTTTCTTACATACGAGATAATATGTAAAGTTAAAAAAAAAATCATTTAAAATAATTTATCATTTCAAAAACATTGTCGACTACTACAGCTCTCGTGCTAAATCCCAATTTAATACAAGTGTTCTAGACACAACAGGTATATACATACATATAAAAACCTGTACCCAAACATTTCTAAATTCAAATATCAATCAAGTCCTTACTTTGCACTTCAACAAATGACTTTTTTTGCTTTATGGCCCTCAGTTATCAAATTGCGTTCGAATCATCAATAATCCTTTAATTAAGGCCATTTTCTAAAATATATTTTTTTTCTATGTCACCTACCACTTTGTCACAGAAATGATGGATGGCAATCGATAGGAATTTATTTTATTCCCCTGATTCGTTTAGCTGAATATTGGTGTCATTTTGAATTGATTGCTTGCAAAAAATCAGAGAGCTAACCTCGTATTAATTTTCCATTTTTTGGTTTTCACGATTTGAAATTATGAAATATTAATGGGTTTGAGTGATAAATTTCGTTATTCTTCAATGTTAATTTTTTTTTTGTCTTGACCGTTGACTCATCTTTACCAGTGTATCTTGTTTTTTACGACCCTGGCAGTGGAGAATCACAGAAGTTAAGAAACGATTAAATTAAGATACTATTGTTTTTTCACTAGTCGCAAGGGAAGAATAAAAACATTCATGAATACGAGAAAAATCAAATAAATTTCCAGAGGGAACCTAGTGTTAAGACACTCCGTTCCCCACTTTCTGCCGAATTTTGGAGGCATTGCGTATTGAGTGGCAGAACTCAACGCCGCGCTTAGCCTCGACACCAGAGCGAAGAAATGGAAATATAAATTTAAGTACATATTTCATCTCCTCGAGTGGGGATCGAACCAACAACCAAGTCGGTTTTACAGTCACACTTTGTACTTTTTTTGGATTTTCTGGGATTTGTATGTTGAATATGTTTAATATATATTTCTTTGTGTAATAAAATTTTTTTTAGTTCTTCGTTTCTGAAACCATTCCAAAGACAAGGAAACTAAATTCCAATTCTATTTGATTTCTATTGACTTAAAACATGCGATTCATTTTAAATTAGGCCGCGATTGCATTATTTTTAGTCAAAGACCGTGTTACGTTTAAATGAAGATGAAATTGAAAATATTGAGTTATTTATATGTACAAATAGGTCAATTACAAAAACAAATAAAATAATTTCAAATAATACAGATTTTAAGTTAATGCAGTTTAAAGGTTTAATTGTGTTAAATGATACAGAAAATTCGTAGAAATAAAAATACCAACAGAAAATAAACTGAGTAAAAGAAGACTTTACAAGAATACATGCATCCGTAATGTAAACACCATGAAATTTTCTTTATATCAAATACATAAGCTAAATTATAAAAAGGATAGGTCAAAATGACTCACTCACCGCTTCATTTAAAATTTTATAGTAAAAACTATATTTACATACGTGTCTATCTCTAATATAGAGTATTGAAACAAATTTCCAAGCAATAATATATTTTTTTGAAAGAGGTTGCCTGAAACTGCACGCTAACGTCTTTGCGACACGAATGTGCTGTCCGACCTACATTTGCAATGTTCTTATTTCTTGTACAAAGTAAATCTATCAAATAGAATATCATTAATATTACTTTATTTTTTAAATACATACGACTCTCTCTCTCTCTCTCTCTCTCACTAATTATGTTAAGTCAAAACTAACGTTTAGGTTCTTATTAGTGCTTTACTACTATAAAACCATGGTTATTCTTCAACGAAATTTTGTTTTTACAGAGAATCAAGCAGCAGCGACAAGCCCTTTTATGTATTGTCATACAAATGCATGTTTTAAACATGCATTTTGATAAAAATTGTAACATTAATTTCTCAAGAAATACCTACAAACTAAACAAATTTTGGACATCAAAAACCACATACATATAAAAACAAAAAAAAAAAGAAAATAATAAATGGAAACCTCCTCTAAATATTCTTCGGGTGCGCCGCTATACGTTATAATCGAACCGCTAATAAAATATAAGTACGGTACAATACAGCAAGTCACCGTCCGAGCACTGAAGCGATTTATGACAATCCTTTTTACCACATTTAAAAAAATATACATATATATTAAAGAGTAGGGACTTGATGTATGTACGGCATCTTTCAGCCGAATTGTGATTGGAGCTTAGGGGGCGATAACTCCATTTTATGGCCCAATTTTTGTCGGATATACAATATTTGGAATGTTATTAAAGAGCCGCCGCAAAATGAATGCGTAAGGAAATATTGTCTGTTTAATTTTATTTTCTGGAATATTTTTATACGTAATTTTATATAACTACATGGCTTCTTTGCCATACACACAACTTTTTCTATCTATCACTTTTTCTATCTGAATTTCTAGATAGAAAAAACTGTTAACAGCGCTTTATTAACAAAAAGGCCTTGTTTATCAAGTAGGTACACATTTTTAACATTTTTAATGTGTTATTCCACACTTAGGAAAAAAAATACTAGGACTCGAACCCGCGCCTTCAGGGTCCGCTACGTTTAAATTTTTATACGTTTTTTAAATAAGTATAGAAGTAAGTAAGAAGAAGCAATCTAGTGTTATACTGCGTTCCTGATTTTCCGAAAAATTTTGAGGCATTGCATGTTGAATGGCGGAATTCAACGCTGTGGCTTGGTATCAGAGCGAGGAAATAAAAATAATAATTCATTCCTCCATAGAGGGAATCAAACCCACAACCGTCGTGCTTACAGTCACACGTTTCTGCCTCTGCGCCAGGACAACCACTAAATCCCAATCCTGAATATTCATTTGTTTACTCTAACTGCGACATTTAACTTGTTGTCTTCAGTCTATCTTTATAGTGTAAGGGTGCATCCTAATGTAAAAGCAGTAATCTCCATACAAATGTCGGGTTGATGAAATTGCTCCCATATATTATGGTGTGCAGCAGCAAGTTACTTAAGCGTAGTGCCTTTAAAGTATATGACATTATACTATATTACAAAAATATATGGTTAGCGAGAAATATCCTTAACAATATTCAAAGAATTCATTACTACCCTCAATTATCCGCATATTCATTGTCTCAATTTACTTGAAAGATTAAGAGAAATCTATAGTAGTACCTACTTGCAGCGCAGGGGCACAAAGTGTGACTGTTAGCGCATCTGGTTGTGGGTTTGATCCCCACTCGAGGAAATGAAATATTTAACTAAATTTATATTTCCATCTCTTCGCTCTTGTGTCAAGGCAAACCGCAGTATTGAGTTCCGCTGTTCAACAATTCGGTAGAAAGTGGGGAACGGAGTATCTTAACACTAGGTTCTCTTTGATTACCTTGCTGTGTACGGAATACAGCGTGAAGCTTATTCTTACCCTCAATTACTGTTATATCGGGTCTTTCAAACAAAAGTATATAATAGTAAGGGCAAGTAGGGGCAAGTAGCATTTAAACATGACCAAACCGGATTAAACATATAAAGCAAATGCCAACAAAAGTCAAAATAGAGACGACCGAACTGAACTGGACGTTTCCAAAGAACCTTTACTATCATGTAAATTAAACGCTTTTCGGAACTAATTACTTCTCTCATATACCTAAGATAAAGCCTTTATGTTTGTACAGTTTTCAAACATTCTAGACATGAGTTAGACGTGTAGTTTATTCGAGGTGTAAGTTTCGTACGTAATAGGGAAGTTTGTTTTGGAGTTGCCGGAGATTATTATTGAGTGGTAAAGCATGTAAAGTTTCTCCTATTTAGGATGGAATGTATAATAATACATTCTTTATTCGATGTAGCAACTATTTTGTTCTTTCCTACATAGTATGTTGCTAACGGTTGTCTTCTGTCTTTGATGTAGGCTAAATTAATTTTTTTTTTAATAGGAATGTTAACGAAAATATGACATTTTATTAAAAAAATCTCACTCTTTCTGTAACAAACGTTGTGGATTCGATTCTCAATTGAGGCAATGAAATATTGAATATTTTAATTTCTTTGCCTTGATTCCGTTTCAAAACACGACGTTGAGTTTTGCCACTCATCAAGCAACGCCTCCAAAATTCGGCGGAGAATGAAGAGAGAGCTGAGTGTCTTAAAATTAGGCCCTCTCTGCCTCTTTAACTACATGCGGGACAATTATTTTGTTATAATAAGCGAAGAAAAAAAATAAGCGAAACTCAGTCAACATTTCAAATACGAAAAAAAGTAAATTTAAAGCCGCCACGTATCGATACGAAACAATGTACAGTCAGAAAAACCGGTTGACGGTAACGACTTGGACGCGTAGACCCATCATTTATGACTGCGACCGCGGCTTAAATAAAAAATTCCAGATAAGTTTTCATATTTCCAACGAACGCAAATGGGTCACCACTCCGACTATTGTTGGTATCCACAACAATACGAACTGGAATGGTTGTATAAGGCTTTGTCCAATACCCACTCGATACATTGCTCTAAGGTTTCCTGTATTGAAATTTAAAGTGAAAATATTGCAATCAGATGCTCTATGTACATCGATATTCGCATTGTATAATAGAGTCTATTGTGCCTGAAGTCAATACAAAGTAAAAGCAGTGATTTTTAATGTATTGTAACACTTGCGGTTAAATTTCTTTTATCTATCTTCGTTACGGAAATTTTAAAATATATTTATTTTTTTATGATCACACTTTATGTAATAAAATCATAAAATCTATTTACTATGATAATTGTTCCAATAAATAACTTAATAACTTCGACTATCTGTCGTTCTGTCTGTCTGTCTATCAAAACCTCTATCTCAGAAACGCTTGACGATGTCCAATTGTAATTCAAACCATATGCTACACAAAATGGAGAACGCGGTGTCTTTACACTACGTTCCCCTGCCTACCCCGCAAAAACACCGCTCATAACACTCTCAGACGAGGTGTGTTCAAGGAAATCCAAAAAGTAATTATCATAGCAAACACGCGTTGCGGCACCCATATTAAAAAAAATACAAATGAATATGACGTTGAGCCTTATTGGGTTTTACACATTAATTTAGAAGGAAAACAAAACATTAATTTCTGTTATCGACATCGCACAGGCGCTCAGGCGCTCTCGTAGGATGTAATCTCTGTACGAGCCGTGTAACGTGTGTAAATATGCGCACATTGATAAATAAATACCAGAATACCCGTTTATTTTATAAGGAAATAGAATTTGAATAGATACATTTCCATGGCGAAATATGGATGGGGTAATTAGGTAAGGGTGATGTGTAAAATAATAAGGATTGACTGAGTTCTTGTTCAATGTACGAGAAATGCTTATATGTCAAAATCGGAAATACGATTCTGAAATCGTGTATTATCTGAGATATGCGTAATTAAAGCAATTCTGGATAGTTGTTTTTTTTTTAATATTTCAACAAAATATATTACACACTAAGAGTAGTTAAGAGAGTAGTAGTAGTTAACTTGTTAATATTGTTGATGCTAGCCTGACGCAAAAGCTGAAACTTTTAAGTATAACCACGGCAGACTCTCGCTCGAGGGTAAGAAATATTTAATATTTAAATGTTTTTGCTAGATATAAAGTCTATAAAGATAAAGCGCGACGTAGAGACCACCCACCACTCTCCATGCGGGATACAGCGTGAAACGGAAAAAAAATGCTCCTAAAAGCTTATTACTTTATATAATTACAAAATTAGATCATGCTCACAGAAGTTAGAGAAACTCGTCAATGATTCAACAATACGGCAGTATCATCAAATAATGGAAAATAGGAAAGGTATTGCTACAGGGTTGCCAAAAGTATGCTAACATTAACATATCAAATACTATACGCATCGCAATATTTCTTTTTTTGTATTCAAATTATAAAATTAATTGTCAAATATCAATATATTGTATGAAAAATTTAAATATATACCTATTTATTTTGTATATACACATACCTTTCTAAATTATAACGTTTTATACGTAATCGTTAACCCTACACGCCTACACAAATAAATGAAAATTCAAGCAACCAAACAATAGCTGATTCGTGCTCATTTATACTTAAGCAAACATCTTAAAGCGCCTCCAAGTACCAAAATCAGTATTATTATGTTAAAGTCAAATATTGTCTCGAATATAATCTGATTCAATCCGAGCCCTACTCCTAAAAACCGCTATTAATATTTAAAATATATTTACTTTTTTTTTTACTTTACGCTGTATGCTATATAGGCTACGCATAAGGAATCTGCTATTAAGAAATCTTGTTTTCTCACGCACTGCCCAAATTTCTAGATATTTCGTGTTGAGTGGCGAAACTCGACGCCGCACTTCGTCTCTTCACCAGGGTTAGAAAATAAAAATAGTTCATTCATCCGAGTAACGAACCTACAACCGTCGCGTTTAGACGCTTTGCCGCTGCTTATTTATTATTTTACTTAATACCTTAAGGTATTGCAATTAGTAAATTTCAGTAATTTAAATTTTTAATATACAATCTGTACATAATGGAAATTCTGCTAATCTTTGAGGTTAGGCTATGTCAATTTTTTGTACAGTTTCGTAGAGTATAGAAATATTAATAATAGATCACTGAATAAATGAACGAGGTATGATATTCTTTAAATAAGGACGATAAATGAGCTTCTCTCTATTTCCCGCACACAGCAGGGTAGGCAGAGGGAACCTAGTGTTAAGACACTCCGTTCCCCACTTTCCGCTGAGTTCTGGAGACATTGTTTGATGAGTGGCAAAACTCAACGCCGCCCTTTGCCTCGTCGCCAGAGCTCAGTAATGAAAATATAAATGTAAATAAATATTTTATTTCCTCGAGCGGGGATCGAACCCGCAACCAATCGATTTTACAGTCACATTTTGTGCCCCTGCGCTACGACTGGCCACAAAATAAAAATGAAACGAAAATCTTAGACGTTTAATTTTTATCGAGTGGGAATCCAACCCACAACCTGCCACGGTTACAGTCACCTGTGCCTCTCCCTGTGAGACGACTGGTCTCTGCCTACCTTGATACAGTGTAAGGCTGAAAAAATAACAATAGATATTAAATAAAAAAAACCAATTGGTATGGTGTGTAAGTAAACATTTAGTTTATTATTTAACATTTAAAAGTGTAGGGGCATAATCGCCTTTCAGTTAAGTCTTATTGTCGAGTTGAAGGCTCGAGTCTTTTCAGACAGGCTTTTACAGGAATTATTAATTTATTGCCGCCATACAATTTTCGCAACATTTCGTCTACTTATTCGCTTTGAATCATTTATTTGGCTTTTTATTTGTATTTAGATACTCATCACACCGGTCGAAAGCTTAATTGAAACATAATAAATTATTATTCGTGAATATAACGGAGATAAAATATTAAATAATCAAAACTTTTGCTTTGTACCTACAAGAGTTTTTTTTTGTAGGTACAAAACAACTGACAAGGGGACACTGACAGTGTTAAGACATTCCACTTCACACCAGATTCTGGAGGTATTGTGTGCTGAGTGGCGAAAGTCAACGACGCTTTGTCTTAAAACCAGAGCGAAACATAATAATAAATTTAAAAAAAATAGATTTTCTCGAGTGAGAATCAAAACTACAAATTGTCGCGTTTATACTCATACGCGTGCCCCGCGCCACGACTGCCGTCAGCCAATAAAAAGTTTTGTATAAAACACAACTAAATAAAAAATTAAGTAAAAGAAAATTTTATATCAAAAAAATCGAAGCCATAACCACTGATGCAACACGAATATATCGCGTCTCATATCAGCGAAAACTAGTTGATATAATTTAAAGCAAATGTTATGTAGTAGGTACTAGTACTTTAGAAATATCAAACCTAGTTAAAAGTTTTTCCTCTGAAAAAGTTATTATAAGAAAGAGGCAACTTGTTAAAATATAGCAACTGGTATATAGAGTGCTCGTGTTATATCAAGGCACTCATCACATTTTTGATACAATGATATTGAAGTATATATATATTTTTTATATATACCTAAATAATTAACATCTGTATCCCGCACACAGCAGGGTAGGCAGAGGGAACCTAGTGTTAAGACACTCCATTCTCCACTTTCTGCCGAATTCTGGAGGCGTTGCTTGTTGAGTGGCAGGACTCAACGCCGCGCTTCGCCTCGACACCAGAGCGAAGAAATGAAAATATAAATTTAAGTACATATTTTATCTCCTCGAGTGGGAATCGAACCCACAACCAGTCGGTTTTACAGTCACACTTTGTGCCGCTGCGCCACGACTGGCCTGGTATTTATTTATTGATTTTTATTTTTTATTTACTTTACATCTGTACCTTATAAAAAAATTGTATTGTATTAAATATTTTTAGTGCATCGCACGAATAATTCAATAATATCTAATAAATAATATTTAAGAGGCCAGTCGTGGCGCAGCGGCACAGAGTGTGACTGCAAAATCAAATGGTTGTGGGTTCAATTCCCACTATAGGAATTGAAATCGGTCTGGTGCCGAGGCAAAGCACGGCGGTGCCTCCAATTTCAGCGGAAAGTGGAGAATGGAGTGTCTTGACGCTAGGTTCTCTCTGCCTACCCTACTGTGTGCAGGATACAGCGTGAAGCTGATTCATTTTTGAATAATATTTGTTTTGAATTAAATTTTTAATTGAAACTGTCAAAGCTACAAAAACAACTGTAAAATGAATGTTCATGAAAAATATCATCATACCAAATGACACCAAAGTGGCTATTTACAGACTAATATAAATGTGTTCTCATTTCAAATGTTAAAGGAATATAAGGAGATAATCTTAGATGCAGCATCCCGGCTCCATCCGAAGGCAATTTCACGCCACGTCGTCGTAGGCCTCTTGTGTAATTCGTTTCTCTCAAATATACTCGATGAAAAATTTTGTATCTACTTTACTCAACAATGTAATTTCCGTGTGGTGACACTCACGTTCACGCTTTGGTAAATTACGTTGTAAATATTTGAAGAAACTTTGAATCATTTTACTATAATTGAAATATACAAAATTAATAAGTAAATTATTTTAAATATTACATAAAAAATCTCATTAAATATATAATTTATTAAATAATTCAAAGTAAATTTAAAATAATATAATACTTCTATAATAATCATAACATACATATTTGAAACATAACAATTTACTCACAATACATACTCTATACTATCTCTATTATGTTTTGTTTAAATAGATAATTAATTTCATTTCATTCTATTTCATAAACATACTCCCATGAAGTAGTTTATTGCATAGTTAATTTCCAACATAGTTCAAAAACTATTTAGTTCGTGTATTGATGAATATAAAACAAACGATCATTATTTGTTCTCGTTACGACTAATTAAAACTATTGTTATGCAAACACAAACACGGCTAATGTGCAAACCAAACATATTGTGCTAAATACCAGCCATTGCCTCTCAATTTGTTTAGTTAAGTTCAGTACGCCCAGGCATCCCGCGTAAATTAGTCTAAATAAGTGCATAGCAGGAATTTAATCCTCATATTTCGTCTGCGCTGGGGTTCCAAATATCTTTCTACCTTCCAAACTTACCAACATGCTGGAACAAAGCATCTTGGACTACACAAACTAGTAATTAAGACCCAATTTTGCTTGTAAACATAAATTAACCACGATTTTGTACGTATTCTGTCTAACAATACACGTTAAAGCAATTTGAGCCTTAAAGAACAATGTTATATATGAAAAGTTAAGGAAAATTGCTTAATAAGGCTATTGTCTAATTTAAGCGCATCCAAATTTAATGATGGCAATAATTTTGCGAATAGATTCGGAAAAGCAAAAGTCGTCGCTTTTATATCAGATTCGGATTCAGATTAAAGGAATTCCTTAGTGATATACTTTAGTAAATGAATCAATAAATAAATATATTACAATAAACTAAAAATGTTTAATCATTACCAAAGTTAACGTGCTTAAAAACCAATATAATGTTTTTTTTTGTTCTTGATAGTTCTATAAAACGTTCTTATTATATGATTAGTAAAGATTGAATGATGATTATAAAAACATGATGGTAGACGACATTTATGATATTATTAAGAGGAACGCTTCAAAAAATATACAATCAAGATTTTCCTATGTAGCATATAGATATAACTTAATATGGACGCGCTACGTTTTATTCTGCAAATATTTACGATTGTGTATATATATATATATATCTCCTAGAGTTTAAGCCCCACAGGTTACTCGTAGCGCGTAGAACTTGTAGCGAGTACGAACATTAAAATTCAAAATATTCATTTGTTATAATTTTATATACCTATTAAAATTAATATTTTGTAAGATAATTCTCATAACATATTATTTTAAAACATATATTCGCGCGATAGTTATGAAACGAATATTAAAAAAAAACAATCCATGACACAGATATCATTTAAAACATACAACCTTACCACAGATTAAAAAAAACCATAGATAACTTACAGTATAGACAAGAAACGTCTTTTAAAATAGAAACAGAGGAGGTTGAAGGCCTTTGTATTGTGCTAGTTGTAATTTCCTAGCAGACAGGCTTGCGACAATCCCGACTTATCTTTGTTCCTTCAGTACACTTTCCCTTGGGCCTGTCTTCAAGCACACTTATAATTTCACCTATTATAACGTTTATTACTAACGCAATAAGGATCCATTTTGTCATTTGACTTTTAACGAGTGTTGTAAGTACCATAGCATGATTTATGACGTAACTTTTCAGCAGTAGTCGCTCTCATTCCACACACCACTATGAACAGGGCTGGTTTTTTCTTCGTGTACTTCTTTATAAAGTTGTATTTAAGTTTAATTTGTGTTCTTTTCCTTTTTTTTTTGTTTTTCTTTTGGTGAACTTTTATTAAGGAAATTGTTATGTTAATATTTTTTTGTTACCAACTTCATTGTTTTCATTGTTAGGACTTTTAAGAGTAGAGCTGAGTTTGAGATAGTTAAGAATCCTGTGATTCTTAACTCAGAATACAGAATACTCAACAAGAGTTTTAGAAATCATAAATATATTTAATGCAAAATTACATAAAATATAAAATAAATTACACAAATTTGTCAAATTCGAATCACTTTAAAATATATTTTTTTCATAATATACTTGAAAAACGAAAACTTTAAAAAATATATATATATTTCTTTACTTTGAAGATTTCAAGAAAAATTATTTGTGCTTTCTTAAACTTCATTTTACATAAAATAAAAAAAAATGGTTTCTTTAACAACTTGATTTTATTTATTTTAAATTTATACTATGGAAACTCATAATATACATACCTGCATAAATACATATAAAATAATATACCACTACATGGTAAACAAAATAAATTAAATTCCATATAGCTTTAAATTACATTAACATTAACTGAAATAACCAATTATAAAACTATTCAAGAATTGTTTGCATTTTACTCCAGCCCACTGGAAAATATACACTCATTATCCGTAACAAAGTGCAACAATTAAAACCCTGTTGGTAAATTGCTATTTGAACGCGCGCCTTTAAATTAACATTGTACAGCAACCAGAGCCCTTCTATTCCATTGAAAAACAGATTTTAAGTCTGATAAAGGAGTGATACAGGGTATAGCTATGTTGACTTTTAGTCGAAGAGGTCGTTATCTAATAAAATTATCCTTTTTTGTGTATGAAAATTATAATAAATAATTTTACTTAGGCTGATTTGATAGAAGAATTAAACTTATATTATAATTTTTTTTATTCATTGTCTTTTACACGTCAACGCAAACGTATTGGAAATTTGTATGATAATTTACTATTAAAATATAACATATGATTCTGTTCTTTTTATTTTAAGGAATGGCTGTCACTAAAGTCATTTCCTCTATTGAAAAACTACCCCAAAATTTACTTGAACAAAAATAATATTTACAAATATTTTCTACTCCACAAGTTAGCGTTTAGAGAAACTCCACGTAGGTGAGAGAGGTGCGCTATCTACATTGACATTTGCGGTTATTCTGCTTGTTTTGTTGTGAAACGATGGCCGCTCTAATGCTAGCAATGCATTGCAGTCTACGCCCCGCCGAGAGAGACGTAATAAATCGTGGATACCTATTCGGCAAATGTATTGGATAATGTTATAGGAAAAACGTCATACAAAAGAGATATAAAGTCTATAAAGCTGAACAAAACTGTGTTGTATTGCAAAAATTGTTATTGTTTTCAGAAAAATAGTACATAAAACCGTAGAACGCAATAATAATTACATTTTTCAAAGAGAATTTATAAACCTATTCGACAAAAGCTACTCATATATTCCGCCTAGATTACACTCATTGACCCGTATCACTGAAATGCCTTTTTTGTAATATGCTGCACTATTATTTTAATTTTTATTCATTATAAAGCTTATACAGATAAAAACAAAACAACGAGATGAAACAATGTTTTTTTTTCATTGAATTGTAATAATAATGGAACAACAAACAAACATAGAATGACTTGTAATTCATGTTAAAGTACTGGTGCTGATAATTCTAATATATAAACAATACAACAAATCATGATTTAAAATGTAAAATACAACATTAATTAAATGTCAAACATCTGTCTTCTAAGACTACTTACAGCAGACGTCACGTGCCAAAAGATGATAAAATAAATTTTAAGCAACCCCCATTACAAAGCTAATGGGCTGTATCTCGAGAGCTAGGGAATAAAAGATCCGTCGATTAGAAACTTTATGTTTGCAATTTTCCCGAATCCCCTTTCTGCCTGTTTCTTGCACCGCCGTAGCTACAAAGTCGATACTTTATATACATAGGTACTCGTTAAGGAGCATACAGGTAAAGGTTGGTATTGGCTATATTAGTTATGCGATAAAAGATTATACAAAGAGAAAAGAAAGATAAATTATTAATAATCCATAATATTATATTGATTTCAAAACATTGAAACCAAGATAGCATTCAACCAATTTTATTATAACATGAGTATGTTTTAATTGAAACCAGTCGTGGCGCAGGGGCACAAAATGTGATTGCAAACGCGACTGGTTGTCGGTTCGATCTCTACTCTTGGAAGTGAAATATTACGTTCTATTTATATTTCCATTTCTTAGCTCTAGTGTTGAGGCGCGACGTTGAGTTCCGTTACTCAGCGCGTATTCCTTCAGAATTCGGCGGAACATGGAGAACGGAGTCTCTTAATAATAATAATAATTAAGAAGGAACCTAGTGTAGGTTTCCTCTTAATTATTATTATTATTTGTTCCTTTAATTAATATTATTATTTTTATTTGATATTTTAATCACAATAAAGAATTTAGAATTGCAATAGAAAACCTGAAAATTCTGTATACTAGGATATAAATAACGTGATAAGATTAAAGCTTAAAGCTTAAAGCTATTTTCCCTGAAGAAGTTACACAGTAACACGTAGAAGGGAAAAGGGTAGACAAGTGAATCGAACCTTTACAATTTAAAGGTTGGGGGTAGCAGGAAATAGACTCAATTATCTGTCATTGACTCCGAGTAATCTCAGGCGATTGAGAAAAATATTAACAGCCCTATACAACTTAGTATAACGCATTATTCCTTTTGTAGGTGTGCAAGAATTGGTTAGGTTTTTATAAAAAAAAAACAGCGGCTCAAAGGCGGTTTCGCCTGCTTAAATTTTTGTTATAATATAGCAATTTTTTTTTACATAAATTGTAGATTATGTGTTTATTCTGAATCTATATAAAAATTAATGCGAGAAATTTAGTACTAGGAAAATAAAAAATTAAATTCAATTTCAAAATAAATATCTAAAAACATTTATACTTGAGGTAGTCGTAGCACAGTGGCACATCGTCTGACCATAACAGCGATAATTGTAAATTTGATATTCACACAGGGGAACGAATTGTTCTCATTTCCCACTTCCGTAAGAAGGCAGTGTCTTGAGACTAGATTCCCTTTGCACACGCTCTAATATACTTACAGGGTACAGAGTGAAGCTACAATACATAAAATTAATAACAAAATATATACATAGTGATGTCTTATGAAAATTATATAATATTTAAAATTTTTTTAAATAGTTTTCTTGGGAAATACACGTGACTATGGAGATGATTGCTAGATAATGATTATCTTTATTTTATATTATACTTAAAGTAAATATACGTCATTTTAAAGTGTTTTATCGATGTACCAGCACAAAGTTGATTATTTAGCAAAAAGCGTCGCTAGGAAGAGCAATAATTATATACATACATTACATCCAAGCCAAAGTAAAATGTGATCCAACAAAAAATAAACGTAACGACTTCGAATAGGCCCATGGACTTTGTAATTTCAATCGAAAATAAATGGATATCGGTCATTACTTTATCTTAAAAGTGCAATTTACTTTAAATAACCATTCGCAAAACGGAAAGATAGAATGGATATTGAAGCGACTGCCTTTTTGGGTTCAACGTAGCGTTTAAATTAAAAATCGTGAAAATTGACGGGCAAACTGAAAACATATAAATCTGTGGCCTAGCGGAAAATTAAAACGTTCGGAGGCGACGCGACGCGCGACGTTGCGGGATTTTTTGTCGCTTGATCTGATCAGAGTCGTTAATGATCACTATCTTAGGCCTCTTTTATTGTGTTTAATTAAAGTGTCTGTATTGTTTTATATATGTAAAAGATAATGCTGTGAGTCTCGTTTTGGCGATGCATGAGAAGTAATATACATTTCATGTTATAAAAAAATACTAAGTTTGAGGCCAGTCGTGGCGCGATAGTTTGTGTGTTCGATCCCCACTCGAGATGAAATATTTACTTAAATTTATATTTCCATTTTTTTCGCTCTGGTGTCGAGGCTAAGCGCGGCGTTGAGTTCTGCCACTCAACACGCAATGCCTCCAGAATTCGGCAGAAAGTGGGGAACGGAGTGTCCAAAAACACTAGGTTCCTTCTGCCTACCCTGCTGTGTGCGGGATACAGCGTGAAGCTGATTTCTGATGTATTTATTCCTAATTAGTGGGAGTAGCCCACAAGTGTATAATAGTATAAATAATTATACTAAATTATTTTAAGTTGAACTATTTAACCAGTTTAATCACTAAGACGCGGGTAGAGAACCTGTGACCACGGACTACTGTAAAGTGTTCGAAATTTCTGTTTTCTGAAAATTCATAATATTAAATACTTAATTCGGTTAAATAGTTTCATTTAAAATGTAAGCTAATAGTGAAAATCTAAAATCTTATTATAAGTAATAAAACAGAAAAAAAATCCCTAAGCACACTTAAATAATATTAAATTAAAAAAAGCGGACTAATCTGCGCGAGCGTCGCTAGTAAATAGAATAAATGGAAATTTAATGCATACGAAAAGAAAAATGTGCACTGTAGCCACGATCAGTTATAAAAATATTTAATAGATTTTATCGGCCAATAAAAATTCAACGCAATGGATGATATTCGCTTGAAATGACAAAATCTGTGAGTCTATTTTGATGATTTAAAATACACTAAGTCTGTAAGAAGTGCCCCTTTAATTATAGTCAACGCTATCGCCACTAAATTCACTAACACAGAATAATGAAAATCGAAGCAATTATCCCACCGAGGCAACTGTACAGGTTTAGGCTTTATTACGTACACGTTATAAATGAGTAATTAAAATTAACTAACTCTAACAGTGCCTGTAACCATATTAGTTACAGGTTCAAATCTTTCAAGGAGACAAGTTTTATCTAAGACAGAAACAATGCCATGTTAATTGAGCATTCTTAATATGCAAAGCACACATGGAAATAAGCTTCTTTCTGTCCAAATTGGATATCAGAAAAGCAATAACGATTATGATAGGCCAATCGTGGCGCAGGGGCAAATAGTGTAAAATCGACTGGTTGTGGGTTCAATCCCCACTAGAGGAGATGAAATATTTATTAATATTTATATTACCATTTCTTCGCTCTGGTGTCGAGCAAAGTGCGGCGTTGAGTTCTGCCTCTCAACACGCAATGACTCCAGAATTCAGCAGAAAGTGAGGAACGGAGTGTCTTATGGCACTAGGTTCCCTCTGCCTACCCCGCTGCTGTGTGCGGGATACAGCGTGAAGCTGATTTTAATAAAGATTACAAATAATAACTATATGGTAAAATACTACATAATTATAGAATATCTACTATTTGTAATATTTACAATAAAAATAAAAGTTATTTATCGCCGTACCCGTGCCAATCTGGTCGCTGTAAAGTACGAGTATAACCTTTACAATATGGTGCCAAGAAAGAAAAAGTCTATATAGCCTTTTAAACATCTCAAGAGCCATAACATTCAACTATATTGCTATACAACTCCATTTCTCGCTACCGACTGCGTTCGTCGTTTCGTTTAATGATGCACTAATGCGTTTGTACTGTTAACATATAGCAAGTTACCAGTTAAACCTAACATTAGAGTAATGATTCATTTTAGGTAATTATGGATGAGAATTGAGGCCAATTGTAGCGCAGAGACAAACTGTGGCTGTAAAAGCGACTGGTCGTGGGATCGATCCCTATTCGAGGAAATGATTTGGTGCTTAGTTGAGTTGGCAAAGCGCGGTGTTAGGTATCGCCACTCAACACGCAATGCCTCCAGAATTAGGCGGAAAGTGGGGAACGGAGCTTCTTTACAGTAGGTTCCTTCTGTCTATCCTGCTGTCTGTAGGATATAGCGTGAAGCTGAAAAAAAAATGGATGAGAACTAGGATGTATAGAAGAAAAAAACGTCTTGGTATGCACTTTAGAATAGATATAACTTGTGGTAAGATTGAAAAGGAGAGATTGCGTTTCATCCATCATCACAGCAGTTTCCATGTCCAAAAGCAGTAATTGCAATAATTTAAACAATAAACAATAGATAAAATATACAAATATTTTTAAAAACAGTAGAGAAATTTATTGTTGGTTTAATTTAATATTGTCAGACGAACTATCAGTGTAGTCGATTAGATATCCTTAAGAATTAGATTTAATATAAGCGATTATTAGTTAAAAAAATAACTTGAATAAAACAATTGATATAGTATGTTTTTATTAATATTACTGTTTAAGAAATATTTATAAAAACTTCTGAAATATTCTGTCCCTAAAGGATTCATGGAAAAGAAAGGATGGCTCATATTTACAAAAACAAAAAACTATATCATTTAGATTGTAAGAAGAGATCAAATTCGATACAATTTATGATTCGAATACAAATACAATCTAAAATTGTACCCTTCATAAAGGATTCAGTCCGTGTATTCGCGCATTACGACCTCTTTAGATTTATGGCAACCCGCTGTCCGCCATATTGTTCCGAATTTAAAAATAATATATGTTTTTTCCCGCTCAATCTGTTGTTTTGTAACAAAAGGTAATTCAATAAATCATCTACCCATAACTATTTTTTTTCCAATAATGAAATTCATCTAAAAAACTAAAATTGCAACAGATATTCGAATCAATAAAAAAATATGATATCTGTAATGATAACGTTTTTAACTATTCAACCTTCTATCAACTATCCCATATACCTATGTATCGAGTTGATCGTATATCGTATCGTATTCAACTCTCAGCTAACCAAAAATACTGACGAACTATTTTATTTATTATTGACCAAGAATCGCTTAGTCGGTCCGATCCGTACTAAAAGCTTGTATTGACACTAAGACTGAATGAGATCACAATAAATTTAATGGTCAAAGCTTTCATAATAAAAGCCAACTTATAGATTATAAAAGTAATTTACTACATAGCCTAATCCTTAGTTAAATTAGAAGCCTTACTGAAATATATTACTACTAAAATGAAAAAAAAAATGTTTTGAAAACAATATATATATTAATAATAACCATATATATTTATAAATATCAAAATTTATTTCATAAGAATCGACAATTCCTAGCTTAGAAGCTAGCACTGAACGCGAGATTAAACCATGTGAAAATTTTCCTCTCCGCTCGCCGAAGTGGGAGCAGTATAAAAATCAAAATATATGCAATATTCATTCAATTAGGTACCACGAGCCAGCAAATAACCGGCGGTGAACAGCGTAAAAATTAAAATCCTAAACGTATCCTTCAAAAGGAATAAATTTTAAGGATGGCGGAAAATTAAAACGGTACCCGCGGCGCTGGCGTCTGGAAAATAATGGAGGCTACTGGGATTGATATTAAACATTGTCACAAACAAATACAATATAGAGACCGGTCGTAGCAATTATTTCTCCTTTACAATGTTTCATTTTATTACTTTGTCGCAGTACGGTAATGAGGAGAATGAGATAAGCTGAGAGTTGCAAAGCTATTGTTTCGATTAAATAAAATGTGTTGATGCTGATCTGTATGTAATTAAACTGAAGTGTCCCGGGGAAAAGTCCTAATCAGAATGTGCAATTTCATGCCTCATAAGAAAAGAAATATTAAAGATTAAAGACGCCGACGTGGCGCAGGAACACAAGAGTGCGACAAGCGTGTCGGTTGTGGAATTGATTCCCACTCGGAAAAATGAAGTATTTAATGTGTTCATTTGCTTGCTCTAGTAACTATGCAAAGCATGGTGTTGAGTTACGGCACTTAAAAAGCAATGCCTCAAGAATCCAGACGAAAGTAGGGAAAAGAGTGTATTAACGGAGTACTGAGTGTCTTGACAACAGGTTCCCATATTTCCTCTACTTAACCTGCTTTGGTCAGTATATACAAGACCAAGTTTCTTTTGATCACATGATATTCAGTTCTTAAGTATGCATAAGAGAGATAGGAAGAGATCTTGGTTGATTTACGAAAACACAGTATCAAAGATATTGGTGAAAGGTTACGTAAAACGCACGAGGACCTCCCAGAGGGCATGTATGAATAGGGGTATGAAGAGACCGTAGTGTCTGGCGCTCCGTTCTCTCTGATCACCCCACCAGGGATGAATGAAGCTAAGTTAAGTATGCATAAAACACACAGTATACCTACTAGGTACATAGTTATGTAAGAGAGTTTTAGAATGATGCATCAGTTATTGTTAGTTCATTTAAGTCCATTAATATACCAAATTTACTTTTAAAGCGAACAAAAATTATGTTATGGAATAATATTATTAATTTTGAAAAACTCCCACGTGCTTAATAAAATATATGGATGAAATTTCCCGCACACCTGGCCGGAGAAAGATAATTAATTTGGACGTGTAAAGAATGTTGTTGCATACAAATAGCCTCTAGGTAATTGGGCTTACAAAGAAAAATATTATAACTAGATACGAAATTGCGCCTCTTTTTAAAATATTCTTAAGCGAAAGAAATTGCCTTTTGCTTAACTTTTACTGTATCATCGATGTTTTCGGCAAAAAAAATCTTGTTTGATGTTTACTAGTCCTTTTTGCTTTCAAGCTTAATGCTTTTATTTAAAAAAATTACATTTGTCAGGTTTAAAACATAAATCTGAAATCAAATAATCTTAATCGAATCAAAACAATTCAGAGAATCAAATTCGTTGGGCACAAGAAGATCCGAAAGAAACTTCATGTAAATTGACAATTACCGGAAGACTCAAAAACAAGTTTATCACATTAACTTGTAAACGCCACGACATCGACGTTAAAAGTTGTCAATAAAAGTAATTTTTTTTTTGCTGTTTTTAAATTGTTGAATTTGTGAGTATCTACTATAACGCTTGAAGCTTTTTTCTGTTCATTTATTATTCTTATATTATAACATTGTAAAGTCAATATTGTGAATAGTGATAAATTATTAGTTTAAAAAACTAAAAACACACTTTTTACAAACATCAATGAGACAAATGTAATGAACACAAACTCGATATAATTACAAATAGTCAGTCTAAGGTCCCATCAGCCATCTTCTTATTATCTTCTTTGTCGTGTTCTTCATTACTGAAGGTCGTGCCCGTTCTGGTAGGTCTTGGTGGAAGAGCAAACGAGATGCTTCCATGCCTCCCTGTCCACAGCTTGCCTTAATGCGCCATGCTTCTTATTATATCATCAGGCATATTATTGCCAAGTTACACGATGACAAGACAATGAGAAGCGCCGGTAATGCAGATTCTTCAATTTTATTTAACAGTTACTTTATCATACTACAAAAATAGGATATTTCATTTATCTATATAAATTAAATGTCATGCTGTATTTAAGTCATAAATGTGGTAAAATCTTGTAAGACCATAATTTTAAATTTCGGTTGCGATTTTCCTTCATTACACATTTTTCGAGACAAGAGTCTAATCTCTTGCGAGCTCGCCCGACCTGTCTGCTGAAATTAAATTATGCCTTTCCATGAATATTATACTCGATGTCGCAATCTTTTTCCTTAACTTAACTAAACCCTGACTTTGATATATTTTGTATATTTTTAGTATATTCTCAAAACGTATTATTGTAGGAAGTCGTTCATGTTTTTTTTGGCACTTGTAATGCAAATAGCTATATAGCTATATAAAAATATGTTTAATAATTATAAATTACAAATAAAAAATATTTGTCTGTTCAATTTGCATTCCAAGTTTGTGATTCCATAATAAATTATAGCAAAATTGTAAGCAATACATCTGCCATTTCTCCAATGGCCTGATAGATAAAGTTTCAGATACGCAGACAAAGTAAATAAATACGCCGAACGAAGCGATCGGGCATACATTTCAGCCCTTCCGTAAACTTTTTTACCGTTGAGCCGAGATAAATGTCCGGTTAGCGGGAGTCCAACATTGATTTATACTGGATGTCCGTCAGCGAACGAATTACCAAGCAGCGATCTAAATCACCTGACGGGGAGAAATCAATACATGCCTAATGGCTTTTTAATAAAAATAAGAAAATTCTTTGTTTTTCGCGTCTTGGATTTTTTTTCATAAATTACAGACGATTGATTGGTGATTTTCAATATAAATTGTTACACGTAAAATATCGTACTCAATTCGGAATGCTTTCGAAGCTTTCTTTCCTTTGTTGCAAAGAAAAAGTGTTCAAGACAAGATAGAGAAGAAATTGAAAGAAGAAATAAGAATAAAATGTTATGTTTACAAGTATTTGTTGGTCCTCCATACATAAGTACATTAGAACAATTAAATAGTATTTATAAAGAAAACAGATTTTCAAACATGTAGTTCTATTAAAACCGATTATTTACATACGTTGCGAAATTGATGTGTGTAAGTAGAAATTTCAGTTCCTTATTAAATAGACGAATTATCATTTATTCGTCAACATTGAATACAACATTAAATTAAATAATTTAATTAGCTTCACGCTGTATCCCGCATACAGCAGGGTAGGCAGAAAGAACCTAATGTCACACTCCGTTCCCCACTTTCTGCCGAATTAATGGAGGCATTTCGTGTTGAGTGGCAAAACTAAACGCCGCGCTTTGCCTCGACACCAGAGCTAAGAAATGGAAAAATAAATTTAAGTAAATATTTCATGTCCTCGAGTGGGGATCGAACCCATAACCATTCGGTTTTACAGTCTCACTTTGTGCCACTGCGCCACGACTGGCCTGGGAATAAATAAACAAATTAACATTTATTCGTCAACATTAAATGCAATATAATAATATTCCGATTCAATTGACATAGTAAAATATATATATTCAAAAAACATGTTTAAAATAAAAAGTACTTTTGTATACACAATATGTAATTTTTAGTTTCACGATGTATTCAGCACAAAGCTTTAAGTTTAGACAGAGGGAGACTAGTATTAAAACACCCCGATCCCATTAAAACACTCCCCATTTTCCGACGATTTGGAAGTGAGTGAAGTGTTGAGTAGCGAAACTCAACGCCGCGCTCTGTCTCGTTACCAAAACGAGGAAAAAGGAAAAATATTAAATATTTCATTTAATCGAGTGGAAATCGAATACATAACCGATCACGTTTGTAATCGCACGCTTATACTACTGCGCCACGAGTGGCCTCTACACATTTTGTTACGCAGATAACTAACTTTATTTAAATTTGTACACAGAACTGCGACGATCTTAAATTATTAAATGAAACGTACGAAGTGGCAGAAACGTAAATTTTCCTTCGATTTTAATTCGAATTTAGAAATTCCTCTAAACGACCCCTAAAGGTTAAACAATAACAGGACACATAAAAAACAAGTATTTACCCCCGTTGATGTTTATTGCAGCAGGTTGAGTGTCAGAACTTTTTATACGGAAAAAGTTGACGATCGTAAAACACGATCAGGTGGATTAAAAAGGGCCCGAGTTCCGCATTTGTAGGAGGGTTTAGACAAACGGGGCTTATTTGTGTTTTTGCTCTCCCAATTGCCCTGTTTACTCAAGACTTAGCTGATTTTTATGGAGAAAACTTTAAAATTTTGTTTTCAAATTTATTTCAGGAAAAAATTAACGCTGTAATTACTTTTTAAGCTTAACTAAATGGCGAAAAAGATACACGTTTATAGCAACAATGTACAGGTTTCATCAATACCTTTTACGTCATGGGAAAGATTGAACCGTGACGTGATTGGCCTTCCTTATGCTGTAGTTTTAAAAAATAGATACACTCTAGCTTGTGTTCATACCCTGGCAAGATAGGTAAACATAATATAAAGTCGTATAATACTGCATTTTATATAAGTATTTTTCTTTTATATTCCTCATTTACTTAAGTCGTCGTGAACACGACAGGTTGTGGGTTCGATTTCCGCTGGAGGAAAAGAAATCTAATGTTATAACGTTCGGTTTCCAGGTTCCCTCTGCCTACCATGCTATATGAAGGGTACAGCGTGAAAATAAAAAAATATAAATGTTTTCATTACTTATAATCCTTAAATATTATTGTTTCTGTTACTAACAAAATAATAATATTAATATTTTACGTTAACTTACAAATCAAAGTTAAAATTAAAATACAAGCTAACACTTAACAAATATACAAAATACTCCGGCTGTATTGTTATTATAATTTAATTGAATTGAATTTAGATACAGTCAAAGCCTGTTTCAAGACATGTCGAGAGCACTCCACTCAGTCGTCTAGATAGAAGTGCGTCCTTTTTCCCACTGCCAAGAATAGCGCCTCGTCTCGTTGAATAGGTTTTCAACGGTGCGTAGGCTTCAACCTAACTAGAAATTTACTATAAGCTACCGCTATAAATTGGAATCCATATATGTGTGCAGTATTGTTATAAATATAAAAAAAAATCGTATAAAGCAGAGTTCACTCAAATGCATTGGATGAAAGTAATTAAAAAGGTAAGTATATTCATTTTTTATTCATTTATAAACAGGAAGTTCCGTATTTTCTTATATAACCCAGCATACATTTTCCGCTTTACCGAGTTTATGGGTCATCAAAACACAATGTCGCTCCGACATCGCGTCACTCAAGACTCCACAACGCTGACTTGTCAGCGACTTTCATTAGAGAAACACTACATACAGAACTCTTTAATTTGACCCTAAGTAAACGTTTGATAGACCTTATTATTGGTGCAGTAAAGTCGATATTATAACGTGGCACTTTTAATCACGAAGTACAATGCCTTGCAAATGTCTGAAACAGCGAGGGGAAATGTACGGTAATAGTATGAGTGTGAACTGTGAGTACGGAACCACCGTTGACTTTTCACCGATTCATATTACGATTGAATAGGAATTGCTAATTGTAGAACACTTAAATGATAAAATAGAAGGTTTCTATAAAAAAAGACTGGCTAAACGAGAGTTGGGCTCGCCTACCGAGGGTTCTGTCAAGTAACGAAGTAAAATTAAAAACAAAACCAATTCTTCTCTAATTTAATTATATAGATATGCTCCATCAATACAATATTTAAATTTCATTAAATAGATTAAAAGTGAAATATATTTACTAGTTTGTTTAGGACGCAGCTTTGTTTGAAAGCTAAACAGAATTGTTGCAAAACATAAAGCTAAACACACGAGAAGTTTCAGATCAGCGCAAAAAGTTTAATTTAGCTCGAGAGTTACGACGCAACGGGTGTGAGACGTTATTGGGCATTGGTATACAGTGATATGGTACCAGTGGAAAATGTCGATAGCCATTCTTGTTTCGAGAAAAAACATTGTGATTTTTTAGTTTTTTTTTTATATTGCAATAAACTATTTGTTTCTTAGTATTTTCATCTATTTTTTAACTAGCGACAGTAACATGTTTTTTTATATTTATGTAAACAAGTACAAATTATATTTTAAATTACATAAATCATCCGTTTCTGTGACTTATATTAATCAGCCGATACAAAATCATAAACTGTTTTTTTATAGAAAGTGGATTTTATACTGCTTTCTCACATTTCACGAAAGCTATCATTATCCAGGATGAAAAAGTAGGCTAAGACCTCTTGACATTACTTAAAAAATGTCTCATATAAATTTATTCATTTAGTTTCACGCGGTGACATAAACATATTTATTTATAATGTATTTGAACATACCTACCTACATAAGTAGCGGAATCATATAAGCACTTTCTAGCTGTAGGCTGTTTCGGTTTTTGTCGTCCTTACAATTGTCAATTCGTAGGTTATATTGTTATAATCTGATAATTTCGATCAAATTGCAGCAGAAATTGTTTTTGGACATACCTGTTTTAAGCAAAATATAGTGTTAGAAATCGGAAGTGGGTAACGTTTTTAAAATAAACACGTTAAAAACACACATCGTCTATATGATTCTAAACTATTTGGAACGGGATACTATGTAATTGCAATAAGTGATATGTATCACCTACTAAAAATACTTCACACTAGTTTCCTTCCAATAGGGGCCGTCACTTACAAGCAACTGTCCCCCGATAGACACAATTTCACTGCTTTTATAATAATTTTCACCTAAATCTACCCTCTTTTACACGACTATGCTAACAATAGCATATTAATACTACTCTGCTTTATGCTTACATATAAATACATTGATTTTGCATAAAGATGCGCAAAAGAGGTAGAGTCTTTCCATTCCTGTCTGAAAAGAGTGGAATATTATTTGATATCAACATTGATATCAAATAATATTCCACTCTTTCTTCTCTTTCACAGACAGGAAAGTTAATCTATTTAATGCTATATGCATAGTAGGACAAAGTTTGTGCAAACTCAAGCAACAGTCTACCACAAAAACGACGTCAGACTGAGGCCGTCGCGACGCAGGGGCACAAGGTTTGGCTGTAACGTGACGGTTGTGGGTTCGATCCCCATAAAAGGGAATGATTATTATTTATTCATGTTTTCATTTCTTCGCTCTAGCACCAACGCAAAAGCCCGGCATTGTGTTCCGCCTCTCAAGACAATGCCTCAAAAATTCAGATGGAAAGGAGTGTCTTAACATTAGGTTCCATCTACCTACCCTGCTGAAACTGATCTATATACATAAATCATGCGCAAAGTAGCAATGTGTAGAAAGAAGTGCTTGTACTGATTTACGTTTAGAGTTATTTATAAGGCAATAAAATTTGTCCGTTCCGCATGGCGTTTTCCCGCTTTCTTCATATTTCATGAGTGAGCTTACCTGGCATCGTGTGTAATATTATCGTAAATTTGTGTTAGGCACCATGCTTGTACTTGAACAGCTGATATTGTAAAATATTGTTATAAAACGGAATATTTCGTTAAAATGTTTTTGTAGGTATTTTAAAATAAAGTTCTTTATTGCCTTGGTTAAAAAATATTAAAAAGGAAAAAAACATTTGTTTAACATAGATAATCTCCGGTTATTATTGTCTACGGACCTTTCAGAGATCTATAGACTTTTGTTTTGGGCGTAAACGCGCTGTACGTGACCACGGGACTATTAGGGAAATCTATATTTAATAGTGGACTGATCAGCATAATCGGCAGATGTTGATAATGAATATTTGCATTATATGTATGTATAGAGAAGAGGACTTAATAATACTCGCGATGTAGTACCATCGGCAGCAAACAATGGTTTGACTAAACTAGCTGCTCAAAAACGATAAACTCTTTAATTTAAAAAAAACTTAGTAAAAAGCAGCGAAATATAAATAATAATAAAAATATTATTTACTTATATATTTTCAGAAATGGGAATCAAACCCACAATTAACGCTGTTCAACTGCGCCACGACGGTCTCGTTAGCGTTACACTAACATGCGTTTGGCTCTTTATTGTATAATTAAAATAAACCCATATAAAAAATTTACCCGTCGGCGACAGATGCCAGCAACTAATATGTAACAAAAAAAAAGCAGAGAGAGGAGATTGCTGATTTTCCGGTCGTGAAATAACGTCCGGTGACCGGATGTAAACCGGACCGGTACCAGGTAACTACAGGGATGACACTTATCAGTAGGGTACAGGTGATAAGTCACTTTTTCTGGGTCATCCTTCTCTGGGTACATATAAAATACATACAACTACCGCTATTTAACTATCCTATATATACCTACATATGTTATAATTAAGTATATTTAATTGTGTTATGAAGCTGTTGAAAGAAAGCAATAAGAGACTAAGTTATAAAGTTATAAACACAATTTTTTTCATATAAATAAAAACTGCATAAATAAAATTAAACAGTACGAATCGGACTCGCCCATCGAAGCTTACGTATCATTTTTAGGGTTGGAGGTCAACGTGAAGAACAACAACATATATATGTATTTGTTTGAAATGAACTAATAATATAAATTTGATATTTTCTATGAAGTATTCATAATTTTTTATGTTGCGGATTTTTCCTTTATTTGTTTGTAAATTCTTATATCGTTCCATATTTTATTGACATAAATATTTAATATTATTTTTAAATCGACGAGATCTTGAGATAAAAACGAGATGAAAATAGACGGACAACAAAGTGATCCTAAGTGGATAACTAAGGATTCCGTTCACACTTTTTGAGGTATTGAACCCTAATAAAAACAGTAAAAAATAGCTAAATATTTTTATTTTCTCATCACTTACCTTCTTATGAAATTGTAACTAGTCGCCGTCTGTACATGGACGGTATATAAGAAAAAATGTGATTGGGGACATTTAACAATGTAATAGAACCTAAATCAATGATATATTTTTTTTTAATTTTCGTCTATTTGCTTGTGAGTTTTTGACGCCAATCTAAAACCGGCATAACCGATTTAAATTCAATTTATTGTAGTTGGCAAACTTCTCTCAACATTTACTGTTGTGTTATATTAATTAGTTTGGAATTAAAGAAATATACATATTAATATATTAATATAAAATGTCTGTCATCAGCAGAGCGGGACAGTACTTCACGCCAAAAAACCGACTGGCTCCTTATAGGCCCAAGTTCAACCTCATATGGAGTACTGTTCTGGACTAGCGGACTCCAGTGTCAGTTGACCCATTTGATTGTATATAACGTAGAGCCGTTCGAATATTTGGGGATCCAATGATCTGTGCAAACTAGAAATATTGCCTTTGCGTAGACGTCTCCTCGCTATACATTTTCTACCGCATGTATGACCTGTTGCTGAATTCTCACCGCACAGTATGACACAAACTTAAATACCATACACACCATCTCGATACGTGGCACTCCACTACTGTGCGGTTTCGTAGGAATTTCCTTCCACGCACAACCTTATATTGTTCTTGTTCCATTAAATAGGACTATATTACTCTATGTCCATCTGTCCGTCTGTCTGTTCGTCTATCATGAGGCTGTATCTTATGAACCAGTTGAAAGTTTTCAGATAATATTTTTCGGTGGCCACTATGACAACAAATACTAAAAACATAGAATAAAATAAATATTTAAGCTGGTTTTTATATATCATGGTAAGAATCTCTTTATATGTGAGTCTTATTCACACTTGGCCGGTTTTTGTATTTATAGATATTGTCTCTTAACTGCTACACTACGCTAGTTATAATATATAAAAAAAAATTACTAGTTGCCCTCAATTTCGTTTAATTTTTGCCATGCTACTTCCATCCACCAAACGTTATTAATGAGTAATTGAAAACAATGATGCTAGTGAAGTTAGTGTATGTTACTGAAAAAATGTCTGTATGAGATAAAGGACTGTGGAAAGTATTTATTTATACTGATGTAAAATATTTTATAAGAACTATACAATTTTTGGGACTCATCAGCTTCGCCGTTTTCCTCACACAGGGTACGCAGGTGGTGAGACTCTTGAGTACCATAAAACAGCCAAGGTGTAATAATAATAAATAAAATAAAATTTGTTTTCTGGAGTTTATAAACATTCAGCATGTAAATTCTGAAACTTCCAACAGATGGCGCTTTATAAATGTATAGTATTATCAAGAGATTTACTTAAAATAGAAAAATTCATCAATATTACACAGTTCAGCTTAAGCTTATTTCTTCATAAATCATTGAGAAAATCGTATTCATTTCATTTACATAGAAAGCGAGAGTGTATACATAAAGTCATTGCTCCAGTTGAATGTAGTGTTTCTAAAATATTGTTATAAATATCCAGTTAATTTTTTTAATTGTATTTGTAAATACGTATTTTTTTTATAAAATTATGACCATTTAAATATATTTCTTTATTTAAGTGGGTCTAGAACCACACCTTAGGGTTAAATTCCTAAAGATTATCTCTTCTAACATATAAAAAAAAAAGTTATTGTCCTTTTAACTTTTACCAAATATTCATATTTGGTAAAAAAAGTTAAAAGGACACTTATTTGCATAAAATATTTTTTTGATTTGATTCCCACTTAGGGGACTGAACTATTTGATATTGTAATATCCTCACCTCGGTGAGGAGGCAAAAGGTTGTGCAGAATTTTGCCACTCAACACATAATGAATCAAGAATTTAATGGGAAGTGTATAAGGGAAGCATTTTATAACTAAGTAAGGTGTAGTACCACAACATTAGGTGCGGTATACAGCATGATTCTAAAAAAAAGTTTACATTGAAATGCAGCACCATATTGATCTGTAATTGAATTAAACAGTGAACAACTAACATAATTTTAATAAAACAGCTAATCAACTAAATAATATAATAACTACTTAATATATAACCAGCAGCTAAACTTCATCAACTAACTTAAATCTTGCATGTTGTGGTTCAGGTATGACATTAAAATACTTCTTAAATATAGTTTGGTTCTCTCGTCCACCGTAAATTCTTTTCACCCATGTATGTTCCCAGTTTGGATCAAACTGTTCACATGTTATTATTACTTTACCAGCTTCAATCGCAAATAATGTTCCATTCCTTCCGAAACCCACCTGAAATACATAACAAACATATTCTGTACATTGAGGTAGACACTAAGAAAATGTTCTATATATTTAGCTTTTGCACTTCATCTTACATATAATAGCAGTCATGAAATTAAACATAATAACAAAAAAATCTGAGTATAAAGATCTGTCATCATAAATATATTTACAATTTACTATTTATTATGTGTGAAAATGATAAAATAGAAGCAACTAAGCTACTCTTTAAGCTTACTGCTATTGCTGTCACTTTCCTGTACTTAAAATCAATTTGATGATTTAGAAAATATAATACACATGCAAAGGTTAAACGGGGAGAACCTAATTGACCTCTAATGAGGTTAATTGGGTTCTCTCTGTGCCAGCCATATTAGTATAGTAAATAACTAATTAATTACTAATATATAATACGTTATAGGTATATTTACATTTAATCCTGGATGGAATCTAGTAGTAAGCTGTGTAGCCAGTATGTGTCCTGCTTTAACAGAATGACCATCTTGCACCTTCCAACCTCTATGCTTTGGCTTTACTTTACAATTTGTATTTTTTGTACTGCCCCCAGTTTTCTTACTTGCATATCGTAAAAATTCTGTAATTTTACAAATATATTTAAAGAAAATATTATTTATTTTTTATTACAAATAAGTCGTCGAAAACGAATCACAACTTCATATATAACCGAAAATAATTATCAATTTTATACCTTTTAAAGGTGAGATTGCTTTACTTTCGTTTAATAAAATATTCCAAACCATTTCTCTTTTTTCCGATTATTCTGATTAATTGGGATAACCTATTAATCTGTCAAACTAAAATCTGACAATGACAAGAGACGTCTTTCACAGTTTCCTTTTGTCACTTTAAATCATAGACGACATAAAATATAATATTGTCTATGAATGCAAACGGAAATTAGGGATTACCAGAAATCAAAGCCTCTTCGACGTAATGTGAATATATAAAATCGATTGTAGTTATTTAAATCTCGATTTTAGAAGAATACAAAATCCTATCTCGACATAAAAAGTGTAATAACAGTTTAAGCTTTTATTATTTGAATATTTATTACCACATATATGTGGTAATCTTTATTGGCAACATCTGAAAATTTGATGCAGATTAATCATGAAAAATATTTATTGCATGCTAGATTCACTGTACTTTTTACATCTGTAATGAACCCATGAATTTAACAGCAATAGAAATTTATTTATTTAATGAAACATAGCATTTTAGGCTGACAGTGCCTAGTAAAAACATTTCGTTCCTTGCACATCATTGTCCATTTGTTTGTCAATTTTAAAAAACGCTTACGCTTTATATAACTAAGCAGTGAGAAATATAGAGTTGTGGAGCAATGGACTGCAGCCGCGAAATTCGATCGCTACTCTAAAACTCGAAGATATTAAATATTTCATTCTGACAATAAATTCCCTTGTTTACCTTATATATATATTTAATTTTCTTATCATATATATTATATATATATATATATATATATAAAAAATATTATAAGATAAAACGTGGAATTCTGAGTTGAATTATATAAAAAAACGTTTTTGGCAAAAATGCAGTTGTCTTCATGTTCTTTGCTGCCGTCGATATATATATATATATATATATATATATATATATATATATACATTATTGTGATAAGCTAGTTTTTATATAATTTCACACATTATTTACATTTTCACACATTACAATATACACTTAATTACACTATTATCTTAAGTAGACATTATTATAAGTGCACACTAAACTATTATAATAAATAATCCTATATTATTTGGTTTGGGTGGGATTATTATGAATATTATTATGAATATTATTTATTATTTTTATGTATGGACTGATAAATGCATATGTATTTTTTATTATTTATTTATTTATTATTATTGTTATTTTTCATGTGTTTATATTCTATATTTAGTATATATACTTATATATGTATATGTATATATCTGTATAGTTATATATATATTTCTGTTTTCGTATCGTCGTAATAATTTTTCCACCGCACTACGCCCGCTCCTCTTGATCTATTCCTACAATTTGGTTGCCTGGAAGAGATCACTATTAGTGATAAGGCCGCCTTTTCACATTTTATTCTCTAAGCTCTTGTATTCTATTGTTATTTTGGTGTGAAATAAAGAGTTTTATTATTATTATTATTATTATCGATTTAGTTGAGTTCTATAGTTATTGCGCTTTAACTATGCCAGTTGAGCACAAATTACTTCGCTAATATCACACACCTTGTGATTGTATTATACGGGTGGAAGTGTCAGCACCAATTTAAATGAAACCACAGTTTTAATTACTCTATAAATGCCTAATACAATTTTATGTTTCTGTTTACCTAAAAATGAAAAAGTGATTTTTACAAACAAAATAAATAATACAATTATCGTTGTAAAATAAAACGTAATTTGTCAAGAACGACGCACGCAGGCATAAACCTATCAATACGCCTCATTTCGAAATCGAGTGCTAGTATTTGCGGCAAGGTTCAAAGTCGCTTAACCTTTACTAGTATTTTTGTAGTAGTATGTGTTTACGTTATTGGGATCTATACGTAACTGCGTCACACGAAATATAGATATGGATAAACATCGTGAATCGTGAAATAAAAAAAAATACTACGTCTATGCTGTTGAGGTTTCTTGATTAATTTCTTTAGGTGTGGGTTTAACATATTTTACCTTATATGCAGTTCCTATAAAAGGAGCGCTGACACTTCCACGATGATGGCATGACCTGCAAGGCAGGTTGCGACCAGTTACGAAGTGGCGACTCCCCAATCCGACAGAAATGGATCCCGGCTGATGAAAGTAATGAAGTCATCCAAAGCGTCAGCGTCAAAGTAAAACATTTCTATAATCTGTAAGGCGGGCCTTTTGTTTTGTACCTGTGTACCCAATACTTTAAAACTTAAGCTTTTAAAATATTGGGTTCTTTTGGAACCGAGAATCTTGAGATATTAAGTGACATGTTAATTAATTTATGAAAATGAAAATTTTGTTGTATCTATACACTATGCGTTATTTCATATTGTGGACATCCACTAAGAAGGGATTTTGAAAAATTTTAACCTTAAAGGGATGAAATAGAGGTTGAAAGTTTGTATAGAAATAAATGAAATCGGCACCAATTTTTATAAAATTTGAAATTTATACTCTTTTAAATAATTCATTCAATACGTGATTCATGATTTTTTAGAACTCAACCCCTTACTGTTCAAATAAGCGGTTAAAAGTTTAAGTGAAGAAATCTCTAAATCGACACCGATTTTTATAAAAAAATAAATTCAGATTATTAAAAATATTTAATTGAACACGTGGTTCGCGTTTTTCTTAGAATTCACCCCTAAGGGCGCGCGCAGCTTCGCCTGCTCATTTGCATAAGCAGGCGAAGCTGCGCGCGCCTGCTAGTTCTTAATATTGCTTAAACGTAAAAATATCTACTTTAGAGCAAAAACTATAACTTAAAAAAAATAATATACTCGCATGGAAATTTATATGCTATTTATTTTGTTTATATTGTTTTAGGTACCTCCGTATCGTACATTATTTAAATATCCTACAATATTTTATCAATAATAGATATTGAATTTTATCAATAATAGATATTAAAAGACGAAAACCATAAAATATATGTATTTAAGCATAAAATTGTTCCTACTTACATTCATCCTTATCATTGTAACTTGTTTTAAAGGAAAGATTATTAATTACAACTCTTTTTTGTACTTTAACTTCTCCTTTTTTTTAAATATCGTGGACCATGGATTTGCATTTTTTTTTATTATACAAAAGTTAGATTAACTATAATAATGACTTAATAAACATAAATATTATTCCAAGCTAAATTTAAAAGTGCAACCACCGCGTAGAGCAGCTTCGCTCTGACTGCGCCACGGTGAACTGTTTTGATAAATAAATGACACTAAAGTAGTTAAATTGAAGTTAATTAGGATTTTATTGCACCGATATTTTCCATACAACTTATCATATTCGATACTATCTAGCAATTACAATTGTCATATAATTATTATAATATAATTAATAATGTACCTATAGATGTGAAAAAAAAACTTAAAATACAAAAAAGAAAAAAAGTGAAAACTTATAGGCATTTTGTAGAAAAAATAATATTACACACTTACAGTTATTGTTCATTTCATACAAAATTAAACAGTACAGAACCCACTGACGGCGAGACCGACTCCCACTTGACCGGTTTATTTATCAACTCTAAAAGTGTCACAGATTACGAATATACGTAATCAAATTTATAAACAGTTCTGAATGAATAACGAACAGTCACATGTATCAGTCGTTACTGGTAGGACGTTAACTTTCAACATTTGATTACATATCGGTCGGAGTATTCGATATAAATTTGCTCATAATGATTATATTACTTATATTATCGTTGCTGACTCTTGGTGTTTTAACTTCATGGATTTATTTTTTGAGAGATCGCAAGAGTTTTAATCTTCCTGGTCCGAAACCTCTACCTATACTGGGCAATGCTTACTCTTTCGTTGGCAAGCCAGCAGGTGAGCTTATTGTTAATTATATATGTAATTATGTCATGTTTACAAATTAAATTTAAGATTCACATGATGTGCACAAACTCTAACAGAACTTTATAAAATTAGGCCGTTAATTAATTTCAAGAAAGCAAAATATTTTAATCTGATACAACCACAACAGTATCAGATATTCAACACAATACACTTTAATAAATACAATTCAATATTATAATACAACGATGCGTATAGTTGCTAAAAAAATACTTTCATCATTTAAATAATCGTTAGGTCGCTATGTATATATTTACTTTTATCGAAATAGACCACATTTTTATTATGAAATATTTATATGTATACTACTCATGTTGACTCAAATAAACAATGTTATCTTTGTAATATTTATTTAATTAATTAAATTGCCAAGCTATTTTCTAGTACTTATTATTATTACTAAACAAATAGTATTATCTGAAGTATTTAATCAAATTAAATTACCCATTATATTAGTAAGTCATATTTAAGAAAGATCTATCTAGACATGGGCGTAGGAATGGGATGATACCGGGTGGCCCGTGTCCATCCCAGAATAGCCTGGTACCCACCCCATATTTTTACCAATAAAAAATCAAGGCTGAAAAACTGCTTAAAACTAAAGTAACCTTTATAAAAAGGGTCAGTTTCCAACTAAGGTCAAGGCACTCCTGAAAAATATCTTTCGATACGACTATACTTGTATCAATGTGTAATCTATTTACACACGAATATATAAAATATTTACTTAGTCCTATGTAAAGTTCTTTAAAATAAAGAAAAAATCGGTGAACTGCGAATTGAGCCTTCCCATCGATGGTTCTGTACTAACTTCAGGCTTGTAGATCAAAGAGAAGTAGAAATAATAAAAGTTATCATTTATAATCTTGTAATCATCAATCTTTCTATGTTTGTAAATTAATATAAGCTTCACGCTATATTCCGCACACAGCAGGGTAGGCAGAGGGAACCTAGTGTTAAGACACTCCGTTCCCCACTTTCTGCCGAATTTTGGAGGCATTACGTGTTGAGTGGCAGAACTCAACGCCGCTCTATGTAAACTTAATCTATCTAGTCTAGTATAAATTAGTCTATGTTTGTAAACTCATACTTTATACCTACAGTATTTCTCTTTTCAAATTTTGACGTTATAACGTCTTGTAAATCGATAAACGCTGGCCGCAGGCTGAGCCGAGCGAGCAAGAAACAGAGCAGAACAAACGACAGAGTTCGTTTTGTGACGTATCTATCCATACATTGTAAATTGTAATTAGATAGCACATTGTTACATGTAATTAATGTCCATAATTAATGTAAAAAATATGTGAGGCATGTCGTCATGTCGTGGTGCAGTTGCACAACTTCGCGCCTGTAAATGCGTCAGCTAATGGGTTCGATACTCGAGGAAATGAGATACGTCATATTTTCATTTGCTCGCTCTGATAAAACTGGCAAAACGCTGCGTTGCGTTGTGTTTCACTACTCAACACGTAATGCCTCCAGCATTCGGCGGAAATTAGTATCTTAATGGGAATAACGTGTTTTAAATTGCATTAGATTCCCAGGTTCCCTCTGGTATGTACTACCCTGGTATGTGCGGGACACAGCGTGAAGCTATAAAAAAAATATTTGAATTATAGAGTATAAATGCAAAATTTAACAAAAAAATTTCTTTGTATTGTGCAAAATAATCATAATTCAGTATATTATGCAATTTCATTAAAGCAAATTTTCCTGTGGCACTATCACGTAAAATTATCGTCCGGCAAACCGACTTAAAAACACAGATCAGTTTTTTATTGTACCCCGTGCTAAGTTCAATAACTACAGGACCATGGGAAGTACGAAATAGAATTTGATTACGCGACGAATTTTATACAAAATGCAGCAAACGGGAATCTTTTGATTGCATTGACATAGTAGCTTGATTTTCAAAAAAAAACGCAAACATCGTGTTGAGCAGCTTTCCTGTAACTGCGCCACGATGAACTGTTTTGTAATTAAATGACGTAAAGGTAATTGAATTAAAGTCTATCAAGACCATTTTCATCAAGATCGTATTGACGTATCAAGCGGAAATAAATATCAAATATTCAAATCCACGGTCCCTTGAATCACAGAACAGACCAAGTTTCTAAGTTAACGCAATCAATATGTCGATTTTGCATCGCCGCAAAATCAAAACCTTACTTCCGGTGGACCTACAATTACGAAATTAGGACCGAAATTAACCAAAAACTTACAATTTAGAAAAGAAAAAAGTGAAAAATTATAGTCATTTTATATTTAACAAAAATCATTACAAAGTTATTCTTATGCTTAATTTCATACAAAATAAGAACACCCGCAAAATTTAATTTGTCAACTTTTATAAGTCACGGTCTTGTTGCCCTACTATCATGATATTGGTACAGAACCCACTGATGGCGAGATCGACTCCCACTTGACCTGTTTATTTATTAACCCTGAAGGTGTTCCCAGATAACGAATTCACGTAACAAAATTTATAAAGAGTTCTGAATGTATAACGAACAGTCACATGTATCCATCGTTGCGGGTTGGACGTAACTTTTTAACATTTGATTACATTTTGGTCTGAGTATACGATTCAAATTTACTCATTATGATTACACTACTCATTATGGTTTTTCTATCATTGCTTAGTCTCGGTATTTTGACTTCATGGATTTATTTTCTGAGAGATCAAAAAAGTTTTAATCTTCCCGGTCCGAAGCCTCTACCTATACTGGGCAATACTTACTTTTTCGTTGGCAAACCAGCAGGTGAGCTTGTTGTTAATTATATATGAAATATGTATATGAAACTGTGCGAGATCCCAAAAATGTTTTTTCATTTAATTTAAGATCCATATAATGCCATTCCTTCCATTGCAAAACCTAACGGAGCTTTATATAATATCATACCAAATCTCAATTCTTCTCAATTCAAGTAAGCAAAATATTTAAATCAGATACAACCACAACAGTATTAGATATTCAACACGTAATGCAAATCGATATTTCAATACAACGATACGCATAGTACCTTAAAAATATTTACGTAGTTTAAATTATTATTCATGTCGCTAATCGCTATGTTTATTTTTATCAAAATAGACCGTCTGTCTTATTATAGAATATTTTTATATATAAGAACGAAAATTGAATGATGTTGACACAAATAAACATTGTTATAATAATATTTATTTAATTAATTAAATTGCAAAGATATCTTTTTGTACCCATTATTATTACTACACAAATAGTACTATCTGGAGTACTTAATCGAAATAAAATACCCATTATATTAATAAGTCCATACTTTAGAAAGATAATCGTCTATACGTGGGCGGAGAAATGGGATGGGATTGGGTAGCCCGTGTCCATCCCAGTATAGCCTGGTGCCCACTACAGAATTTATATCAATAAAGAATTAAAGGCTATCGTCATGTCGTGGTGCTGTGGCCTCGCGACTGTAAACTCTGATACTCGAGGAAATGAAATATATCATATTTTACCCTATTCTGCTATGTGCGGGATACAGCGTGAAGTTAATAAAATATTGGATAATTGGATGAACGAATAAAAATAAATGTAAATTTAACAAAAAAATATATAATTTCAGTTAATTTCTTCTTTGTATTACACAAAATAATAATAATTCAGTGATAATAATTCAATTTTTCATCAATGTTCTCTTATGCGGCGTTATCACGTAAAATTATCGCCCGGAAACCTACTTAAAAAACAGATAGTCAGTATTTCTTTGGTTCATTTGTATTGTAAATTCTTACTTCGTGCTAAGTTCTATAACTGTAAGTCCATGGGAAGTAAGTATAGGTTTTGATTACGTGAAGAATTTCATGCAAAACGGAAGCATAAATGCAATGTGGCTAGATATTTTGTAGGTATATACTGAAAAGACGCATTTTGCACAGATATCATCCATACCTCTAAGAAATCATATACTTCCAGTCGATCTATAGATATCTCACGCGTTATTATGGCTGTCCCGAAGTTCTCTACCTGTACCGAAATATATTAAAAATGTTCTATGAATTAGAGTTGAAAACATGGTGATACCGTGTTGTAAATGACTCCCTTAAAATATATTATTTAATGACTTATGTTTCGACTCGTGATGTGTCTAGTGGTTAGAACCGTTTATAGATGTGATCGTGAATAACCCAAAATCTTTTAGAGAATCAGAGGTAACAGTGGTAAGAAACCTATATTTACAATAAACGCGTTTAAAATAATCTCATTAGAAGGTATCGATCTAATAAGATATTTGCCATCAGAAATTGACTTCACTAACAAAAACTCGACAATATTACTTTATCATAACTCGAAGCTCTTCTTCTATCTTCCATTTCATTATAACTGCGTGCTGGTTATAATAAAAAAAAGAAAGAATAAGGGCACCTCCCCGCCCCTACTCTGTGAATTCCTACCCGACAGGTGGCTGCTACAGTCTTTATGGAACCCTCCGGGACGTTTGTGTGTGATCTTTCTAAAGGCAGTTATTACGTTTGTATATATTAAGGTTGTATTAGATCGGTGATTCGTAATGTTGATTGGTTTGTGAGATCAATATAAGTAGTTGGATCGAACACACTACCGCAAGGCGGCCGATATGTTAAGTAAATGTACGGCATACACCCCACAGTCGTGTATCGAGTATTTTCAACATTCGAACAAGATATTAGAACCATAACCATATAAGACGAGCGTACAGTACTACATACACCGGAGCTGGGACTTAAAATAGCACCACACACCAATCATTAAGTCCCAACCAACGCCATACATAGCTAACGTACCGCGAGCGCACTGCGAGACGGCGTCAGTCACGACATACTGGATGTCGCTATAACAGTTCGCATAAGCCCATCACGTCAGCCTCCGTGACGTCAAGCAACATTTATTATTATATGGTCAAAGTTCACTTTGATGAAAATATGTGTCGCCTCTTCTATATGTTTTGTACGTTTTATATGCATCACATTTATTACTACCGTAGTACTTAAAAGTTTGACTCTTTCCAGATGGAAGGCTACCTTGTACTATTCATAATTAACTATGTTATTTATGTGTACTGCCATGCAATTTTTTTTTAATATTTTATATTTTTTTTAATACATCATATCCAATGTACATACTGTTTGTGTCTGCTAAACAAGCGACGACATTCATATAAAACTGCAATGCCAATCTTAATAAAACTCTTAAATAGGTACAAAGTAATGGTTATATCAATTTAAAATCAATGTTGTCAAGTAATTTACATATGAAAATTACATTTTTTTATATATATTAAGACTAGTTGCTAAAAACATACTACTTCCAATTACTATTCATTGTGCGTAAATAGAAACATTGATGCTAGTTAAGAAATGTATACAATAATTTTCAAAACTTTGAATTATAATTTTTACCCGACAGACAAACAAAAAATTGACAAGCAGAGACTGAACATTTTAGAAAACTTTTTTTAAATAAAAACACACAATTTTCACGCAAGTGACAGAAGTCAAAAGTTAAAAGACTCCTGACAGTATTTTTTTTTTAGTTTACATTAAATATTCTATAAAAAGCCATTTTTATATTGTTATTACGTACTAATAACATTTCGGAAAGAAGACGTTGTAAACGTTTGAAAAAGCAGGTTTGATACCAGCGCGACCGGCCTGCTAACTGGTCTTCTTGAACTAGGCATGAAAAAACACAATCATTATGTAATATACATTATTGTATGATTTAAGTTTTTTGTATGCCTAGCCACTTAAATATGAATATTTTAAATATAAATTGACTGTTTATTATGCCTGGAATAATAAAATAATACATTTTAATCATATAATATAAAAAAAATATATTACTTAAATTTTAATATCTTAGGATCTGAATTTATTTAAAAATTTTGAGTCGGTAATATGGCATTAGTTAGATCTTAGATACTTATTTAAAAAAAACAATTAAACAGTTTCATTTAAAATACTCATATAACAGTTGATAGAATATTTATTTTCGAAGATTTTTTTTATTTTTTTTTATTTAATGGCCTGATTTTGCGATGACAGGCGCAAAATAATCTGCCAGTGTCACGTATTGTAGAAAAGACACGAATGATATGAAGCAGTAAATTTTGAGAGATATGACTTATAGATATGGAAGTGGATGAACTGGATCAAACACTAAAACAAACAAATTTTCGAAGATAATGACTACTTCAAAATGTAATGTAACGTGCGTGAAGCTGCAGTTCGTTCGTGGATCAAAAGAGATACCATGACCATCGTCAAACATACCTAAAGTACAATAAATTTATTTAGGTATGTGCGTTGTACTATTAGCATATTATGCAGTATTATTAGCATATTATGTATGCTGAACTATTAACATATTATGCTGTATTAATATATTTTGCCGATCGTAGGATTCGTAGGTACCCTACCCCATTATCAGGAAAATATGTGAATTTAATCGTTTCAAGTATTGAAGACAGTAAATAATTAAATATGTTTGACGATGATATACCCACGTTTATCATAAATTTATTTTTTCGAGAAACATTTTTGTAGAGCATTCTTCACATCTTATGTAAAATTTTTTTTGTAGAACAATCTAGAACATTTTTATTTCTTTAAAAATCTATAAGAAACGTCCACGATGATATATACATATGTTTATCACTGAAAGTTGAGCCACAGTAACCTAAAAATTTTTATATATTTAATTTAAATATAAATTTATCGGGTTATTGTTAATGTATTTTCTATAATTTAGTATCCATCCTTATCAAAATAAATATAATGGTCACCTTTAGCATTTAATCTACATTGAATTTTTTTTTGTATTATTGTTTATGTTTGTTCAGAACTTTTGAGTGAACCGATTTTGATGATTTTTTTTATTTGAAAGCTAGTATTTCCCGCGTGGTCCCATTTTGTTCGTCCATTTCTGATAATAGTATCTATGAGCAAATCACATGAGTCAAAAATTTGCATTGGGTAGGTACGTGTGCGACAAATGGACGAATAATTCAATATCACGCCAACCGATTCCGATGTTAATGTTGTTAATGTAAATTTGTTAGGTTATGATTATGGGATCCGGTTAAGTTTTTTTTTTTTGCTATAAATATAATTTTACTGTTATAGTAACAAGGAAAAACATTGGTAAAATGGATGTCAGAAGTGAGATTCCTACTCGCTGCATTTCTTTTCAACTAACTTCTAAAAAGGGAGAGGTTCCCAATTCGTCCGAATATTTTTATTGTGTATGTTCTTGTCAAGGCACAAAAATATTAGTACGCACAATAATGCCTAATTAAGTTTGAAGTTTTACAAAGGACAACTACTAACTTGAGAAGCCTTTTAACGTCTACCCATCGCTTATAAATCGCAAAATAAATTATTTTTTAACAAAACAAAACTGACATCAAACAACGGACTACAAATTTAAAAATAATTTCACATATAGTAAAACGTATTTTGATATTGTTAAACAAAAATAATAAAAAAAAAATGATAGTTTTGAATGTTTGCCAACAACAAAACAACCTTACTACAATATCAAATTACTAAGCCTGTTTGCTTTACTTGGCACTGACTTCAAAATTATAATATATTTTTTTTATTATTTTTGTTTAATAAAATCAAAGTACGTTTTACCTTATGAAAAATTATTTTTTACTTCTTATTTCGCTGCTTGAAGTCGGTTTTTTTTTGTTAAGATTGAATATATTTAAATTTTTTGGAGTGGTATAAATTTTGTCCCTGCGCAGCATATTTTTTCTTTTTATTTAATGTTATTTAAGTGTATTTAGAAAAGAATTTTGGTTGATTATTTCAGTTCGGTTATCTATATTATGTAGGTACTTGCAAATAAAATCTATTTGATATTGCTCGCAAGAATTATCGTATTTAATATAGAAAAATGTTTATTTATTTCTTATAGTGTCTATGTACTCGCGCATGAAAACTGTCTAATACCGTTTTTCCCGGGTAAAAAAACCCTATCCCGTGGAAATTTCAGGGTTAATAAAATCAAAATACGTTTTACCTTATGTGAAAATATTTTTTACTTCTTAGTTCACTGAAAAAATGCTATGCTAAATGGCCTATGTATTGCTCCAGAAATCCTTCTATTGGTCAGTGAAAGTCCCATGAAATAAATTCATCTGGTCTGGAGATTAAGGTCGGGGAAATAGAAAACAGACAGACAGAAACAAAAATAATAATTATTATTTTTTGTATTTGAGTATCATTTAAATAATCACATGCACTTGAGAAAACAGTTATTTTGAAATCACAAAGAGAAACTTCAATTTTTTAATATGAAACGGTCAATGCAACGGAAATTTTGCAATTACCATTTATTTTTCTCGCAATAAGCTTTATTTTGACTTATTTATGAGAATATCTCTTATTTACATCTATAGGTAGGTGTAGGACCTTTATTAAAACAAATGAAATTGAACATTTTTATAGTACAATGTACTTGCATATATTTTATTGTTTCTGCAACTCTGACTAAAGAAATACCAAATGTTATATAGCACTACTGAGGAATGTAAAAAAACGGATGATTTCTAAACTATTGTGAATAGTACACTATTATTCCTTATCCGATTAAATGCGTTAGATACATTGTGCGCTTTATATATATTAAAATTGGCTTTTACAGCATATCACTGAAATGGATATTTTAGAAAATATCAAAGTTTTAAAATACGGGATTTGAATTAATACGTTACATTTACACATATGTAAAAACTGACGAAATGTGTAATTCCTCGAGGCCAGTCGTGGCGCAGCGGCACAAAGTGTGACTGTAAACCGACTGGTTGTGGGTTCGATCCCCACTCGAGGAGATGAAACATTTACTTAAATTTATATTTCCATTTCTTCGCTCTGGTGTCGAGGCCAAGCGTGGCGTTGAGTTCTGCCACTTAACACGCAATGCCTCCAGAATTCGGCAGAAAGTGGGGAACGAAGTGTCTAAAAAAAAAAACACTAGGTTCCCTCTGCCTACCCTGCTGTGTGCGGGATACAGCGTGAAGCTGATTTATTATAATTCCTCCATGTTGTGATAACAGTATTAATGTTACGTTAGTATCAAAATTAAATATAGCGTAGATTCTGCAAAGACCTAATAGCTACACAACAAAAAAAGATTTATTCAAATCGGTCTAGTAGTTCAGAAGATGTGCAATGAAGCAGACAGAAGAGAATTCATATATTCTTATTCTATCCCGTACAGTAGAGCCTGTCAAAGATAAAAATATTGTTATTTAAAAAAATATATAAAAAAAGCGTTTATAAAGAATTATATACGACCGTGGGTAATAAAAATCTATAGAACTTAAATATTAAATTTAATAAATAACGTTAAACTACGGAAGTATATAAAAAAATAATAATATTTTAAGCTTTGACGGTCTCACTGTACAGTTGCCGATTTTAACATCCGACGACCTTAATAGGGACAGGCGAAAAAATTTTATTGCTTATTAATTTGGCAGTAGATATTTTAATTTCAAATAAAAATTTTAAAATGGCGAATTTAATGTAAAAAGCGAATTTAAAATACGATTATGAATATGGAGTGAAACTCTATATAGATTGTATAAATATGAGTATAATCTTTATACGATTTACATAGTTATTATTTAGCTTCACACTGTATCAGCACACAACAGAGTAGGCAAAGGGAACCTAATGTTATTCTCATTTACCGCTGAATTCTGGAGGCATAGCGGGTTGAGTAGTAGAACTCAACGCCGGGCTTTTACCTATTCTCCTAGGCATAGAAATGAAAATATTTTCCTCAAGTGTGAATTGAACCCACAACCTGTCCCGTTTACATTCCCCTTGCGCTACGACTGGCGACATACCTAGTTTTGATTCAGATTGTCACCTAAAAGTACCTTATCCTTTAATAGGAATAGGTATGAAATATATTTAAATAAATCAAATAAATCAGCTTCACGCTGTATCCCGCACACAGCAGGGTAGGCAGAGGGAACCTAGTGTTTTTAGACACTCCATTCCCCACTTTCTGCCGAATTCTGAAGGCATTGCGTGTTAAGTGGCAGAACTCAACGCCGCGCTTAGCCTCGACACCAGAGCGAAGAAATGGAAATATAAATTTAAGTAAATAATGAAATATATTGAAACCACAATATTTATGAATTTTTAATGTCATTGATTAGATATTCTAAAATATGCTAGTGGGGACTATATGTTAAAGTTTGATTAAATTACACGTGTCTTATTTATAAGTAAACAGGAAAAAAATTAAATGACTTACATAGAAAATAATTGAAAGTAGAAAAATAATAACAATTAATTCATAATATTTGTTAATACCTGTTTATTGGTAATAGGTGCTTATATAAAAACAAATTCATTTTTGAATTAGGTATTACCTAAGGAAAATGAAAATAATGCGTTCCACTGCATGAGGATTGTACCTCCCATCATAAGCGGTGAAATAGGGAGGGCCGGATAGGGATGGGCTCGGACTCTTGTTGAAATTTTACAAGAAAAATATACTAAAAACTTTTAAGTGTCCAGCCCCCTGAAAAATATCTCTCGATGCACCCATGCCTGTAATCATTCAACACGCTGTCCTCGATAGATGGTAATATTTTAAGCAAAACTAAATAAACCTTTTTTTTTTTCAGATTTTCTACCTCTACTTAGCCGTTTTCGGAAAGAATTTGGTCACATATATATAATGTATCTATTCCACACTCGTTACACGGTACTATCTCATCCAAAACACATTGAGGTATGTCACTAACTTTTCTTAACTTTAAATTATTAAATTTAAATTATTTTTTGTTTTGTAACTAGGTATATAGCATTGTGCTTAATTGATTCACTTAATATGTCAATCCACATTAGATACACATTATAAGCAAAAGGAAAAATGTAAGATATTCATATAAATAAATGAAAAATAATATAACAGGAAATTAATAATAAATTGTACCTAACCAATATAATTTAATAGATAAACATAAAAATAAATAAATTCATTTATGACATTTTACAATTCGATAAAAAAGAGGGAAAATTAAAAATTATTGTTTATTTTACTCTGACTTAGATTATTATAACGAAAAGAAAATATATTTTTTCTTGACGACGAATCCCGCACATAGCAGAGTGGGTAAAGGGAACCTGCGAGCCTATTATTGCAACACTGCGTTTCCCATTAAGACACTTCGGTTCCTCACTATCCACCAAATTCTTAAGGCATTGCAAGTTATTTGGCGGAACTCAAAGCGCTTTAGTTCGTTAGTAGAGCAAGGAAATGAACATATATCATTAATTATTCTATATATCATTTCGCCGAGTGGGTATCGAACCCCGAATCATCGTGTTCACAGTCGCACCCTTGTGCCCCGGTGCCGCCGACGAGGCCTATATTCTACTGTTTATTTCTCATTCTACTATAATTTATTTTAAAAATACAAATTAGGGCCCGAAGTATATTAATCACAGCGTCGCAAGGCGTCCCGATTGTGGCAGGACGTCTTTATTTATGGGAACAAACGTAATCCCGCTTTTCACGCATTATTCTATGTACTATGAGAAATCTTTTTTTATTACTTTAAAATTTTAATTAGTTACTAATAATTTCATAAAAATACTAATAAATTTATTCACAAGTTCCGTTTCCATAGTAAACTAAAACAATATCGTGTTAGCATTAAGACGGTGTTCTGTCTGAAAAACATATAATATCAATATTTGCCACCTACTATTACACTAAATAGAAGCTTTGTTTATTTGAAAGTGAAATAAATGGATAAATAATAAATTAACTCCTTATAAAATAAAAATATATCCCGCACACTGCAGGGTAGGCAGAGGGAACCTAGTGCAAGACACTCCGTTCCCCACTTTCTGCCGAATTTTGGAGGCATTGCGTGTTGAGTGGCAGAACTCAACGCCGCGCTTTGCCTCGATACCAGAGCGAAGAAATGGAAATATAAATTTAAGTAAATATTTCATCTCCTCGAGTGGGGATCGAACCCACAACCAGTCGGTTTTACAGTCGCACTTTGTGCCACTGCGCCACGACTGGCCTCAAGTAAATTAACTCCTTATTATTTTTAATTTTTGTCCCGCTTTTTGCAAAATAATCCTGTTTTTAACAGACTTCTGTAAAAGAAGTACTATCAATTCGACTATATTTTTTTTATGTTTGTTATTATATTTCAGAATTTTTGACTGGATGACTCTTCTTTTTTTATTTAAAAGGTAGTGCTTGCCATGTAATCCCCTTTTTATTTGATCCATTTCTGATAGTGGTATCCATAAGAAAATCTATTAGTCTTAAATTTGCATCAAGTATGTGCGAGACAAATGGACGAACAACCCAATATCCCGCAAACCGATTTCGGTGATTCTTTTTTAACCGACTTCCGATTGAAATTGAAAAATTCGGTTGTTTTTGTAAAAAATATTTACTTAAAAGAAAAACCAAAAATCCCACTTTTCACCGACATAAAATCTTTCAACGCTGATTAATCAGTTGTATAGATTAATTTGTCGACCAATTAAGAACATTTCAACGAACGACCAAAATTATTGATTTTTCAACCATATTTTCCGATCGCTAAAATAACGCTGATTTTATTATTTAGTTTTAATGAACTGTCTTACTTATTAATAATACTAGAACTGCTTATTGTTACAAATTAAATACCTACTTACTAACCTTATTTATTAATGATGATTTCAAGTATTTTTTTTAACAATAATAAAAAGTATTAGGCATACTTTTTATTTTCTATCTTGAATATAGTATATACATTTTCCTATTTATAACATTAGTATAGATGGATATATTATATCAAATTGTAATTTAATATATTATCTAATTTTATCTTTATTATCGTTTCATCGTCAATAGCAATTACTGAAATAATCGGATAAATAATATATTAGTACATATTACTACACCGCTTATGTTTATTTCTTACTTTGTTTTTTTGTATGATTGAGTTTAACGCCGATTTTTTTTAATAATAATAATAATTTATTCGTTATTTTCTGTTTACGTACACGATTTTTTTCCGTAATTTTACCATGCTATTTTTACACAATTTTTAACATATTGCATTGAGGGGATTGTCTGGAAAACATAAAATAAAATGAGGCAAAGCGATTGCTTGTGTGTTCAATACCCATTCGAGGAAATGAAATATTTATTTAAATTTATATTTCCGTTTCTTCGCTCTGGTTTTAAGGCAAAGCACGACAACGTCGTGCCCAACGTCGTGTCGTGTCGGGACCCTAAGAGGTTCCGCCACTCAACACCCAATTACTTGAGTGTCTTAACGCTAGGTTCCCTCTGCCTACTCTGCTGTGTGCGAGATACAGCGTAAAGCTGAAATAAAATAAAATAGGTTCAAATAAAATCTAACAAAAATTATGCAAATTTTGACACACATTACGAGGTATAATTGACATTATTTTTTATTTTCCTATATTATTTAGCCTGAAGAGGACTTTTAATTTATGTTAAAACCTTATAAGATAAGATATCATGCCGCAAAAAAATATATAACAAATATACATGTGCTGGCGTAATATTTTTAACCTTAGACATTTATAAGAAAAATTTAAAAAAAATAATTTATAAGACTTACATATAACCATGTTTTTAATCACTAAAATATTTTCAGGCCGTAATTACCCATCAGGACTTAATAACAAAAGGGAAATCATATATTTACCTACGACCGTGGCTTGGGAATGGACTACTTACTTCTACAGGTACGCAATTCATTTAACAATTCATTTAACAAACATTATTGTATTTTTTTGTAGTCGTAGTTAACTTAAAATTTGTATAAAAATCTTCCTATAATAAAGAATTACTATAGTAAATGAGAGGAAGCTACTTATTTAAATGAGGCAAGAAAAAGCAGAGAGTCCCTTAGAGACATACTTTTCTCTCTACTTCCACTTATTCACAAAATAATCATTTTCATCTATTTAAAGGATGGGGTTGACTTCTAACCGTCAACTATAGTACGATAGCGAGGTCAAGACGTCTCTTTATTAACTATTGCCCTATTAGCTATTGGTATTCCCAAAGCTCATATTCAGTATATCATATATGCTACTGTCTTCCTATTCAAGTACTTATAAGATACTCAGCTAGTCATCCAATTTAAATCTATTATGATAATATAAATTTTAATAACCTTTGATCGAGAACATTGTAGGAAAAATTTAACTTGTCAAAGCCAGGATTTGCATTTACATATGTAAATAATTAAGGGGAAAATTTTATCTTTCTTTAAATCAAACAACATTAATAATCAGTTAATGTTTTCTATATTTTCCTTTTTTTTTGTATAAATTAAATATCATAAATTAAATGCATGTTGCACGTCTATGATTTTTTAATTATTAAGTTAATCTTACTTCACGATCGTATATTTTCGCGAGTCGAGAAGTTATGCAGATAAAATCTAGGAAGAGGTTTTTTTATTTTAACTCTAAATTTCTCAAGAAATTTAAGCCCACTGTCAACGCTTTTAGTCAATATTTTTTAAATTTATAAACATATTTAAAAACATGTATTTATTTATATTATTTAAACAAAATCTAAGATAATAGGGTAGGCAGAGGGAACCTAGTGTTAAAAACACTCCGTTCCCCACTTTCCGCCGAATTCTGGAGGCATTGCGTGCTGAGTGACGGAACTCAACGCCGCTCTGTGAAATTAGATTTTACACTTCGTGCCACTGCGACACCACTGGTCTCTTCACTTAAATGTTATTGCTAAATATACGGACGGACGGACGGATATTTCCCGTTAAAGTAGATGGATTAAGAGATAGAGAGCCGGAGTAGTGAAGTGGTGGTTCCTATTGGTATCAGTCTATAAAGAAATCGAATATTGATAAATAAAGTGTATGTTGTAGTTTAAAACACATCACGTAACGTTTTAGACTAAAATACAACATACGATAAGATATTATAGTAAGACCTATTGGAACAGATGAACCCAAAGCTAATGCAAACTGGGGAGACGCCGTAACGGAACTGGGATTACATAATTTAGAATTTCTTCCATTTTGAAAAAAGAAATCGGCTAAAGAGCATTTTTTTTATATTAGGTCACCGATGGAAAACGACGCGAAAATTTTTGACTCCTGCATTTCACTTTAACATCTTACAAAACTTTTTGCCAATATTTTTGAAGAATGGTAATATATTAGTTAAAAAATTACATAATCATGCAGATGGTAAGCCTTTCAAGGTCTTTTCTACAGTGGCTTTGACTGCTCTTGACAATGTTACAGGTGAGTGCTCCTTATCTTTACGTATTATTTTACTGCGTTCACAAAGTACAGCAGGTATGATCGACCACTCGTAACCCCATTGGAGTCAGCTGTTGATGGCTGCAAAGATTTTCGAATTTTTCTTACTTTGGTTTGTTTACTTTCCAAATGAGTATTACTCAAAGGTTCAGAAAGCCAAATTTGTGTGTCCACTACTCGTCGACAGTACTTTACTTTAGGATCCATGCAAAATCTAGAGCAGCAATCTTTTTAAATGAAATCCCCGACTGTTAAAATATATAGGTAACATTTTAATATTAGTGGATTTTTTCTTTATGTTTTACAATTCTAGATAGCTCAAAACTAAACTAAAGTCTGAAATTTTTACAAAAAAAATATGTAACTAAATATTTATTAACAGTTTATAAAGATAGATTTACTTTTCAAATTTACTTCTCTTTGTTTATTTAATTAGAATTTGATTATGTCTATATTGTAATTATTCAAATTAATTAAGGTGTGTACATAAGAGCGAAGTTATCAAAATGATGTTATCAAACTACTCGTGAGTGGAGTTCGATTCATTCTTTCATTTGTTTAGAATAAAATCTTTAAATTAAATTAAAACATTTTTACATATCTTTTTGATTTTTAACTTTTTGATGGTAAGTTTTTATTTCAGAATCTATAATGGGTGTGTCTATTGATGCCCAGAGTAATAGCGAGTCTAAATATGTTAAAGCTATTGAAGTGTAAGTTGTTTCACTGTATAGTTCCTAGATGTTAAGAAACTAATAATTATCATACAAGAAATATAGAAGTAGTTTAGATTAGATTTAAAACTGTATTACCTATTGTCAGTAAAATATTAATATTTTTTTTAAATAAAAGTGAGTGGTTATTTTTGCTTTTGACCAGTTTATAATTTTTTGAAATAAAAATAATGTATACATCTACATATATTAATAAAACGACAATACCTTATTTACATATGGTGAATACAAAAATTGTGAAGATTATTTTATAATACTTATTAAAATAGTGGATTTGTTTGGAATTCAAAGAGACCGTTTATAAAAATAAATGTAATAAAATAAAATTTTATTTTCAAAATTATTTAATTTATAATTGTTTTTGTCTGTCTTATAGCATTGCTAGAATAACATCATTAAGGATGCGAAATCCGTTCATGGGAGAAGACTTGATATTTAATTTTGTATCACAAAAAAAAGATCAAAATGAAGCTCTCCATGTCCTTCATTCACAATCTAAGCAAGTTATTCAAGCGAGAAGAGATGAGCTCAAAAATGCAAACATAAACAGTTTAAGCGGTACCGCTGAATCAGGTAGGACATTGCCGAAATTTTTTTCTACTTATTTAGATATTTTTTTCTTATTTTCACGTATTTTTTAATATCTCACTTTTTTCTTCGTTCACATAGAAATACTGTGAAAAATTACTCTTATCTTATGACTCATATCTTTTGATATTGTACTAAGGAACAGAGCCATTTAGTATTTGATCATGCTGCCCAAAAATACCAAAGTCAAAACAAATCATTTATAATAAGTGTAATAATTGTGAAAATCAAAGAACTTATAATGAATAAAGATTGTATATATAATTTTCCTATTTTGTAAATTTAATGTTGGTTTTTATATGTAGGTATTAGAAACAAGCACGCTTTCTTGGACCTGCTGCTTCTGGCAGAGGTCGATGGAAAGAAAATCAGCGACGAACATGTGAGAGAAGAAGTGGATACATTTATGTTTGAGGTACTTCTGCATACATTTATACTTAATTATATATGCTACTAGCGACCCGCTCGCGGCTTCGCCCTCTTGAACTTTTATAATGGGCCGTTTATACGCTTGTGATAGTTCGGCATACGTTTGCATCCGTTAGCATGTCCCTGACATGCAAGCGTGACAGTGACTGACGTGAATGTTGAAGTTATTTTAGCTTTTTCGTAAGACTTGACGTAAATAATTATTTATTCATAAAAAAAACAGAGGATGCGAAATTTGAATAGCGGAAAATCAGTCATGTCAATGTCAGTTTAATGATAGTTGAAAAAGCATGAAACAAGTAACCCCTCGTTCGCACGGCGACTTTTTGTAGTACGACAAAAAGTACTTTCAATAGAACAAATGCATTCGCGCGGATAAGTTCACACGGAAGAGATTTAAATCGCGGCTAAATTTTATCGCGCGCTGCTTGACAGTACTCCGAAACGCTAAAATTTCAATTTCCTTGTGTTTATATTTATAGTAAATTATTTTAAGAAGATGAACATCAAATTAAATAATTAACTAAATATTAACAAGTAGTCTAGACAAGTTTAATGATTAAATATATACAAAAAATATATTTTTAAAAATCTTAAAAAAATGAATATTTGACGTGGAGATTTTGTGTATTTTTAGCTTTTTAAAAATATTCGTAATAAAAAATTAAATAAAAAAAAATATTATTAAATTTTTTGCTACTTTCAATTAAATAAGTATATACTTAAAGTTTTTATTAATAAAACGTGCTTATAATTTAGGTGTAAATATACAAACATAGATCGCAAAAAAGTTTATATAAATAAGTTCATTGATTGCTCGAGCTTTTGTTTTAAATATGGCCACGAAAAGATATTGTCTAACGTACTGTAAATTTTGGGTTATAATAATATATGCAGAGCTTTATTCTCCGACGGTGCAATAGCCGCCACGGAAGCTTTAACAATTAAAGAAAGCCTTAAACGGCATTCTTGTTTCTTCTTCTTGTCTTGTTGTCGTATCAATCGTCATTGATATTTTTATTTACTACTTTTACATTAAAAATGTTTCGGCAGTCGTTAATATAAACTTATATTGGCATTTTGAACAAAATCTGTAACCAGCACATTACATATACTTTGAAGGATATTTTGTTAAAATTTCAACGTGTTTTACGTAAAAACATCCTTGATTGCGACATAATTGCCAGCAAAATGGTAAAAGACTACAATAATGCTGGTTGACGACAATGATTTTATTAGCCTTTAGAGTAGATGAATTGAGTCTGATTTCAGGCTGTAGTCTTGGATACATTTCTAATTACCTATTAACTCACGGATGGGTCGTGTGATGAATTTTTCATGTTGTGTAAAGCTAGTTATGACTAAATATTTACGTAGTACCTATATTTTGTTCGTGAATTTCTCTCGGCTTGGAATGGAAACATTATAAATATTATTACTGATTATCCCATATAGTACAGTACAAAAATAAGCTACTTATTCTTATGTACGTATAAAAAGATATATTTTACCCTATATGCTGTTTCCGTAGAAGGAGCGCTGCCTCTTCTACCTTGTATTCTTGCCATGCGGGGTATTCTTTTTTTTTCGTGTGACCGTAACGCGACAGTTATGGATTTGATCCCCACTCGGGGAAATTAAATGTTTATTAACATTTATATATATTGTCATTTCTTTGCTCTGGTGTCGAGGCAAAGAGGTGTTAAATTCTCACACGCAATTCCTCCCTAATTCGGCGGAAAGTAGGGAAATTTATTTATTTAAAAAAAACGGTACTGCATATAGTGCTATTTGCTTATATGGTCGTTTTGCTTTAACCAGTTTCACGTCTTACTGCCGTCACGGCAAATGCCGTGAAAGACGGCAAAAAAGTGATTTAAAATCGCTCGTACGAATAGGCAAATTTTACTCGATATAAAATCTCTTTCGCCGTGTTTTTACGCCGCTACTTTTTGTCTCCTGTGCGAACGAGGGGTAATATAAACGTGGAGTAAGGGGTAAATAATGTTTAGATATTACTACACAAAATACCATGCGTTTGGCAATATACACTTGTGTACAATATGACGTATGTACACGCTGTTATGGCAACATGTTCTGTGCGCGGTAGTTTCGTTATCTCGGTAGACAAGTCCGACTCGCACTTAACCGGTTTTATTATAAACAAAACAGACCCACGCGGATGCTCAATTTTTTTTATTCTTCGCAGATTCGAACTCTTATAACCTTTCACGTGATTAGAAGGTATGTTTAATTATTTTTCAACTAACTGACATATACTTGCTACATTAAAAATAAGAAACACTATAGTCCACTATCAAAAGACGTTATAATAATAGTTTTATCAAGTATGAATTGATAGTTTTCACTGATGTTTTTTTTTACTCATACCGCCATTCATTTTTCACGTATACCACCGGGTAAAAGCGACTGCACTCTGTCCTTTTACGGACAGCGTATAAGATAAAATATTTCTTTATTAAAAAACTGTTTTTTTTTCTTAATTTACTTATTTAAACTTTTTTTTCTGAAGAAAAATTAAATTAATATAAAAATATATATAATAATTCTTGAACAACAAAGACTTCTGGTACGTTACCTCATTTAGTAAGACAAAACTCGAGGCTAAGTTCCGCTTCTCAAGTTTTAAAAATTTGGGAAACTTTGATAACACTGTTATTTTTTAGCTTTACGCTATATCCCGCACACAGCAGGGTAGGCAGAGGGAACCTAGTGTAAGACACTCCGTTCCCCACTTTCTGCCGAATTTTGGAGGCATTGCGTGTTGAGTGGCAGAACTCAACGCCGCGCTTTGCCTCGAAACCAGAGCGAAGAAATGAAAATATAAATTTAAGTAAATATTCGATCTCCTCGAGTGGGGATCGAACCCACAACCAGTCGGTTTTACAGTCACACTTTGTGCCACTGCGCCACGGCTAGCCTAATAATCTCTGTTATTAATATTTATATAATTTGTTTATTTTTACTTTCTGAAGTTTAATTTTCTGATGTTGAATCAAAAAATATTGTTTATGATGTGACGAAATCAAACACCTCCAGGCTTTTACATACCTTATATTTCCTCCAGAGTAAAAAACGATTGAGCTCGTACAATCTATCTTAAATTCTAATACAATGTGATATTCTAGAAGAACTCTTTTTTCTTCCGCTCCAAGTCTAAAAGTATATCTCGAATTTTCCGACCACATAAAGCGTCATTTTAGTAATGTTCTCTGTTGACAGTTCTATAAACTTATATTACTTCTTTTAAAAAAACATCTTCTCATTAAACAAAGAGGTTGAGTTACATTTGTATAATAAATTATTGGGAATATTAAAACTTATAAATATAAAATCTTTATAATATAAATAACCTTGAAACAATCAATTTTAAAAAATGATTTATGATACCTAAGTAGGTATCTGCAACAAAAGCAGTAAGTAGTAGGTACTTACATACTAACGATGGGTAAACGACGTGAATGAAGGATGTGCAATTATTGTGAATTGTAAATACCTAAACGATAATTCTAAAAGAAAATAATTAAATACAAATTAGCTAAATAAAAAATATTTTTTAAATTTCAAAATGGCGTCCTCATTTGAGTTTATTTGGCAAGTGTATAACGTATCTAATCTGAAAATATTAAATTAAAGAATATTAATTAGTTAATGGTATGAGGCCGTCGTGGCCAAGGTGACACAAGAGTGTGATTGTAAATGCGATGGTTGTGGGTTCGATTCCTTTTAGGCGTAATGAATTTTATTATTTCCTCGCTTTTCGAGACGTTAAGTTCCGTAATTCATCACGCAATGCCTCGAGAATCTAGCGGAAAATGGAGAACGGTGTGTCTTAACACTGGGTTCCCAAGTTCCCTCTGCCTACCCTGTTATGCGGTATAGAACCGTATGCATATAAAATAATACAATATTACGAATGTGAATAACAAAACAAGTATCGTAAAATAATATAAATACGTTACTTACGTATTTATTTGTGTTTTGCTTAATATTTTTCTTAACATTTTATAGTAATTAGCACGAGTATAGTTATGGGCAAGATAAAAATATAAAAAATATACTTAGTTATATGTAATTACTGTCAACAAACTTAATTAAGATTTTTTTTTCATATGCGGTAGGAATTTTATTTAAATTTAGAGAATAAGTGCTTCTAAAAGAAACGACTGATTTAAATGTACATAAAATTTTGCATATCGGTTACCAACGTCCTAGATAAGCTTATACCTCTTAAAAGCTTATTTTTACTGGGTTTCACATAAGTATTACAATTTAAAGATACAGGCAGGATTGTATAATTTACACACGTTACTGAAATCGCAGGCAACATAATATAAATAATTCATTCACATAGGATCATAGGCGTATTTAGAAATATTTTTCAAGGACCTTCATCATCATCAAAGGCTCTACAGCCGCGAGTGGGCCTTGGCCTGGTCCAGAAAATCCCTCCATTCTGCTCTTTTCCTGGCTTTCTTCTTTCAATTTTTTACGCCCAGAGTTCTCAGATCTTGCTGAACTCCATCCAACCATCTGAGTTTTGGTCTGCCTCGACTTCTCCGTCCGTCTGGTGTACCATACAACAAGGATTTAGATGTTCTAGACTCACTCATTCTCTCCACATGTGCGACCCATCGTAGGCGTCGGACTTTGATATTATTTATTATGCCTGTTTCGTTATACATGTTGTAGAGCTCGTGGTTTTACCTACTGCCCCGAATATGCGTCTTAAGATTTTGCGCTCAAAAATAAGAAGTGTGTTCGCGTCCTTTTTGCTCAGCACCCAACTCTCTTTCAAGGAACTTGTCTCTAGATTTAAATTGATTTCGATGTTAACATTTTTTTTATTTACAATTCAATAAAAGTACCTACTAACTGTAATTTTGTAATAAGCACATATGTGACATATAAATATGTATTTTTACATAAAAAGTTATACTGTTATTATTTGTATTCTACTTTACTGCTGCACCTTATGTTTGTTTATTTGCTTATAAATGCACAAGGCTTGCAGTATTCATTTCCCTGTTTATAATAGACTCGGCCATGTCCAATGTTGCTAATTTTTATTGCTCACGCCATTATTGACCCATACACTTTGATATTATTGCACTTCATTTATTTATTTATGTACCGACTTTCGCACGTGTCTTCGTCAGATTTTTTTTTAGATGAATATCGTTTTTTGCAAAGGATTTATGCAACTTAACATTTATTTTTAAGAAAATAAGCTTCACGCTGTATCTCGCACACAACAGGGTAGGCAGCGGGAACCTAGTGGTAAGACACTCCGTTCCCCACTTTCTGCCGAATTCTGGAGGTATTGCGTGTTGAGTGGCAGAAATCAACGCCGCGCTTAGCCTCGATACCAGAGCGAAGAAATGGAAATATAAATTTAAGTAAACAACAACCAGTCGGTTTTACAGTCACACTTTGTGCCGCTACGCCACGACTGTCCTCAAACATTTATTTAAATTCTACTGTGTTCTTAATAGTATGCCCAGCCTATGTACTATAAGATACTGTATGTTTTGTTTTCACTCGTCCTCCAACAAAAATAAATGTCTAAATCGAAAAAACCGATTTGGTGTTTTTTTGTAATTGTAGGTACATAACATTAAATGGAGAATTTCCGCACAGTACTTAAAACAACTTTGTTTTATGTTTTTTGACATTATATTTGTGATATCTTTATTATACAACCTTATTACAAATAAACCACTTAACAACGGTGAAATAAGTATACTCTATAGCGCATCTCTAATAATTTATGTTACTATAGTTTTCTTGGCACATAATATGTGCATATTATGTTTAGTGCAATAGTCACACGGATATGTGATGGGAAACGGAGATATCTTGGTTAAAAACAAAGAAAAATAATAAATATATATAAATTTTGAACTGTGGCATTATCTGTTAATAAATGCTCAATTCCTGTAATGAATTTTGCATTTATTTATTTTTTAATTTTATTTTTGAAAAGAAATAGTAAAGCAAATGTCAGCAAACTAATAATCCGAGCCATAATACAGATATGAATTTAGTAGCGAATCAAATTGAATTTAGTAGTATCGAATATCCGCGGCGAACATTCAAACCAGTTTGTTCTAGTAAACTTTTATCTAAATCCACTCACGCCTTATGCCTCAACAATTTAAGGAAGATTCTCACTTGGTATAGTCATAAAGTGTATATTGCCAGTCACTGTTCATTGTCGGTCCGATTTAAGTATGTTAATGAGAAACAATAAGGTCAAGTTCTGGTCCAATCACGCCTATAAGAATATTTTTCATACAACAATACGTGAATACTTTATCAATAATCAGACAAAAGAAAAGAAATTAAACTATAGAGTTACAGACATTATCTTGCGATGTGCAAACGTTCGAGATTCGAATCCCACAAACTCTCCGGAATCTGAATCTCGAGAACATAACTTTTTCGTTAGGTTAAACGCATTTCCTTCTAGCGTGGCCCCAGTATCACTGGCAAACTTTTATTTATAAAAATCTATAGGAAGAGACATTTTTTTATTATAATCATTCATATCTACATACATACATATACTATAGGTACATAGTTTAGCAAGTTCCTCTAGACATTATCTTAATTGCTAATTAGCTAAATGACCATTTGTTTTATTTATATACTATTTATGAACTTTTTTTTCTTTAAATCTCGATAATATCGTCACAGACTTTTCCGTCAGGCTTTGTCTTCCTCTATAGAAAACTTTTACATCCGATAGTTGTAAAATGGTTAGTTTTCAAGATAAATAATATAAAATTATAGTAAAAAATTAAAAATTATATAAAATTTTATGATTCACACCCTTAATAATATTACCTATAGTTAGTTATATCTTAGAAAAACACAAGTCTAATTATTATAATATAGAACAAGTTCTGTAATAAAAAATAATGAGTTCACTTTATCATATTTTTTTTAATATATCACCAGATTGATATAATGAAAAACTCCTTTGTAAATACCGTCATAAGTCTACGATTTAATCGTTTAAATTTAACACACAGCACAGTAGGCAGAGGTAGCCTAGTGTTAAGACTCACCGTTTCCCATTTTTTGCTGATTTCTGGAGGTATTGCGTGTTGAGTGGAGTATAACGCTTTATAACTCAACGCAGCGCTTTTCCTCGACGCTAAAGGAAATAAACGAAAATATAAATAAATTGAAATAAATATTTTCTTTCGTCGAGTGAGGATTGTGACATTGCTCCACGACAATTCCCAAATTTAATCAATTAAAAAATGCTATAGTAAGTAAACAAAAACATCGGTACTTATAATACATTAAATAACAATAACTTTACAGAAAAAATGCTCATCTGGCCATAACAACGATAAATTGTTCGCTATGAGTAGAATATGGAGATTACGTACGAACTAAGTTTACATAATAGTATATATATAATTAATTATTTAAGAGGCCAGCCGTGGCGCAGGGGCACAAGCGAGTAACTGTAAACGCGATAGATTATGGGTTCGATTCCGGCTCAAGGGAACGAAATATTCTCATTTCTTCGCTCGGGTGTCTAGGCAAAGCCCGTAAGTTAATTGGGATACCATAATAGGTATTTTTTTTGGTCATAATATCAATTTTAATAAAGCGACGTTGCTAAAAATTAAATAACAATCTTATATTTTTCATTGATACACTAGTAAATTATATATATACTAATATATCTTGATGTATCAATGCAAATCTATATCTAGATGCATAACCCATTACTTGATTTAACGCGTCGTCACCTCAATGATTTTTATTGTTTGTCAGGGCCACGACACCGTGTCATCTGGAATCACTTTTACACTGTATTGTCTATCAAAGCATCGCGATGTACAGGAAAAGATTATAGAAGAGCAAAAGAGTATTCTCGGCGAGAACTTGGATAGAGATCCACAATATTTGTAAGTTAACTACAACTTTCTTTAAAAAACCTGTTTGGCTGCATATATTCATTTATTAAAATATTTAACCATCAATTGGAGAATCATTTTTATGATTTTTTTTTTAGAAAATATTAGATATCTTTATATTTTTTTAGTTTCACGCTGTATTCCGCATAATTTATCTAGGCAGAGGGAACCTGGGAATATAAGCTAAGACATTCTGTTTCCATGAAGACACTTACCGAGACAAGACCGTACTTCCTTTTTGGCGAATTCTATGTTAAGGAGTGGAACTCAACACCGCGCGCTTTGCCAGAGCGTTACCAGAGCCAGAAAATGAAAATATTACATTTTTATTTTTTCCGAATCGAACCCATAACCTGTCGCACGCTTGAGCCTCCGCATATACTAATACAAAAATCTAAACACACAATTATTTTGCATCTACCCTTTTGTTATTTTAAAACAACATCAAACATTACCTAAGTCATACACATACCCGTACATAAACACTAGAAAACTTTATAGATTTATATTAAAGTTCATAAGCTTGATTTTTAACCACCACATAGAGACCTCTTTTTTATAACAAAATGACGACTTTTATAATATATTCTATCCACAGCGAACTCCGAAACATGAAATATTTAGAACAAGTTATCAAGGAGAGTCTTCGCTTATATCCTTCTGTGCCGTTAATAGAAAGGCTTGCCACTAAAGATGTTGGTAAGTCGTGAACATTATATTTAACGCTTATTACAGAATTTTAAAACAATTCGTATTTTTATAAATAATATGTAAACTATATGTATGTATATTTTTCAATGAGCTCTTTATATTTTTTTTATAATAAAAAAAAATAGCTCTATCTTTTGTTTGTTTCAGATATCGAAGGTGTAACATTTAAGAAGAACACCTCAATAATTATTAACATATTTGAGTTACAACGTCACCCAGATGTCTTTGATAATCCTATGGAGTTTCGACCAGAGAGATTTGATCCTATATTATCGCCGCAAACAGCCAAGAACGCATTCATTTGGCTTCCGTTTAGCGCAGGCCCAAGGAATTGTATTGGTACATTATAGTTTTTTATCACAGAACTACAGTAGAACAGGGAAATGAGTGAAGTATCCGCATTTATATAAGTACGAGGCTATCTTGGTTAGGGTTGCCACACATCCAGACCCTCCCGGACAAGTTTGGAAATATAAGCCCGGAATGTTGGGAGGGAATTTCAAACCGTCCGGATATTATATTCCACAAAATTTATTACATATATTTTTTTTTAATGTATATTTGTATTTCTTCACTCTGGTGTCGAGGCAAAGAACAGCGTTGAGTTCTGCCACATAACACGTACCTAATGCCTCCAAAATTCGGCGGAAATTGGGGAACGGAGTGTCTTAACACTAAGTTGTCTCTGTCTACTCTGCTGTGTACGGGATATAGCGTGAAGCTGATTTATTTAATTTTTTAGTACATATATTCATTATTTTTATTAAAAGCCGAAGTATAATAAAAATTTACCATTTTTAACCGACAATAACATTCATTTTTATAACAACATTACTTTTGATATTTATCGCTCCCAGAAATATTGTTCAACTCTTCGAGATCTTTAATAATAGTTTTGTTAAATATTTCGCAAGTCATATTTTTTAAAATTATACTGAAAAAAAATATAAGAAAGTCATAAAGGAAATGTCCTTTCAAGATTGACATTTTGTACTTGCATTGCTGATCTGTAAAAATGTAATAATATGTTAGTTAACTCTATAACTTTTCCTTGTTCAATTGCGTTCAGAATGCTGTCATCTATTGGTTATTGCCATGCATCTTAAAAAAATCTTGACTTTGATCATATAATTTTAAGGTAAAAAAAAAAACTCTTAACAATAAGTTCCCTCTGCCTACCCTGCCGTATGCGGGATTCAGTGTGAAGCTGATTTAACTATTATCCTATTAATAGAACCTTATTAAAAATACCCCATTAATTTTGATTCCCTTTATAGTGTCAAAATACGCATTGCATGCGATAAAAATAGCTATATCTTTTTTTAAGTTAATGTAGAAATACATGTATTTAAGATATCAATGGACCGTAGATCTGAGTATATGGCTTGAATTTCAACTCGATATCCCCAAGCGTTCTTAAGGTAAATGCAATTGACAGACAAACAGACAGACGGACAAACAGATGGACAACAAAGTGATCTTTTAAGGGTACCTTTTTTTCCTTAAAAGATACGGAATCCTAAAAATCATTGTTTTGGAGCTCTATTATATTAATAAATAGCATTTTTTCTTATGTATTTTCATGTACACACTACAAACACCGATTCGTTACGATTTAATTATAAGTATAGATAACATTTCTTTCAAATCGAACGCTATCATCGCTGCTTGTGGGCTTTTGTGGCAGCAATGTCTTATGTTTACAATAAAATATATTATTTCGTGTGACAATGCATCACCATATCTCACTAAACTTATAAAAATAATAATCATATTAAATTTTATTTTTATTCGCAGGGCAAAAGTTTGCTATGATGGAAATGAAAGTTATTATATCGGATGTTGTAAAGAATTTCGAAATTCTGCCTGTGGACACAGATGAACCATCACTTTGCGCCGAACTCATATTGAGACCTGAAAAGGAGGTGACCTTGAGATTAAAACCAAGAGCGAAAAGTAATTAATCTTCAAAAAATGTGATAATTATTATGAGATTTGTATTGAATAATAATGAAAAAATAGTGAAATTTAAAATTGCCAAAAATCACAAAAAAAGTTGTTATATATTTATTTTATATTTAATATTTAAAATTGTATTGTCTACTTTTTGTTCAGTCTCATTAATAGATAATGAATAAACCACTTAAAATAGTTCAAAAGAAAAAAAAATATATACTAACATATCTATTATGTTCAAGATCGATTAGTGAAGTTTATGTAATCAGTATGTTAACGACACAGCACAAATTACATAAATAATTTTATGTGTGTGTATATATGTATATATGTGTGTAAAAATATGTAACTACATTGTGCCTTCTTACTTCGTTGTACCTATTGGCACAATATACTAAATTGCATTAATTATCGTTTATAAAATGTACATAGGTCTAAGTGGAAATATTTTCTATATTTAATTTGCAATATAAATATACATTTAATAACAATTGTCTTTTGTATCTTTTGTCCTTAATATTTATAGTTTTCGGACATCATAAAAATTACAAATGAAATCCAAAATATTTTTTTAATTTAATGTTTATTTTGTGCGTCAATTGCATTTCATTCTTCACATTTCATGTAATTCATGACGTAAGATATGACTGCCTAAAAAATGTTTTTGGTAATTTCATTAAAACCTATTACTATACCATTTCCGAAACGGCTTCAGGCTCCTTTTGCAGCATCTAACATTCGCCTTCACTGATCTAACCTAATGTAAACCTAATATTAAAATAATAATTGATTAAAAAAATAAACATTAATTATCCAAATAGTCGAGGACAGCCAGAAGCAGAGCACCAGTCGCTCTGAGCCACACCAGAGCCAAGGCCGGCCGGCCGGTCCGTACAATGCCCATGCGGCATTTTATATGATCGTTAACAAATAAGTTGTAGGGTAGAATGAATAACAATTGATGACGCGCCTGATAATGACGTGATCGGTAAGTATCGTATAAAAACGTATAGGCCAGTAATATGTCTCAAGGACACTTAAAACCATGCAAATGCAGTTGCCGCCCTAAACGCACGAGGAAAAAGCAGCACTCCCGTAGACTCTCAGTAGATCTTTCCAAGGACAAACAATCCTACGATTCATTATATTCCTCAAGAGAAAACTTTCTTTGAAACCTAACGAAACACGGGACCCAGAAGGATTTCGCGACGGCCTGCCGAAACACAAGATACCATCCAAAAAAAAACCAGCAAACAGCTCACAAGAACACGACCACTCCTCTAAGCCCATCATCCACTCCAGAGATGAAAAATACCCGAATACCGATTGATGGGGATAAATGCTGTGGACAAGCGATCTCTCCGTAGGACATGCAGATTCAGCCGATCGAAACTGTAAAAGAAAGTCATGAATGTCACGGTGAGTATGAAAAAAAATGTGCTAAGCTTTTTTGGGCACGTCGAACGAATGAATAATAAAAGAATGGCAAAAAAGATCTATGATGGAAAAGTGAGCGGTAAGAATTCAAACACCTTCGAAAATACAGTATCAAAGATACTGGAGCAAAGTCGTGTAAAAAACACGAGGAGATGACAGAAGACGAGGCGGATAAGATATATGGAGATCGTAGCGATTGGCCTTCCGTTCCGTAAAGCTAAAGTAAGGTAAAGTAATAGGCCTTTTGTATCGAATAATAGTTAAAAACTGACCATAAATGTTGGAAATAAAATAACTTTAAAGAAAAACTCCTAAAGAAAGTGTTTCTTTTACAAAATAGGAATTTTAACAAAGATATTACAAAAACTTAAGTTAAGTTAAGTTATATTACAAAAACTACGGGTATTTAATATAAATGGGGGGTATGCAAAATAATTTTGAAAGTTTCATAAGACTGGCATCACTGACTACATGGTTATTATCGTGGACTTGATATCGATGTCAAAGCATCGATATTTTTCAAACATCAGTAAATATTGGCATTTGTGTTCTGTGGCTCTGTGACTTCTAGTTCTGTGGTTCAATTTAATCAATAACAAATAACAAATTATGTGTATGTTTTCTCTATAAATATTTAAAGTAATAAAAGAAAGAAATATTATAAATATAATATAACATCTGAAAATGTCTTGTGACGCATTAAATATATCTCGTCGAAAATTAAATGATGTTTTAGGAGACAAATCCACGAAATACTTCAACCACATGAAACAATGGTTTCGAATGAAACTTACCAAAGAAGAGTTCGATACAGAAGCTAGAGCCTTATTAAACCCTGATCAAGTTCACTATCATAATGAATTTTTACTAGCTCTGTTAAATAAAGTTGAAGGATTGGCTGAAACATCAATAACTATTGCTCAAGAAAAAGCGAATTCACACAATAGAAATAGTCGAAGACATAAAAGAAATTCTCGAACATCTGAGAAATCTAACTTTGAGCCAGCTGATTTGATAGAATACTTACCACCTCATTCACCTCCAGGTGCTGGCAGTGACGGAGTTAAATATGCAACACAGGTAAATATCTGCACTGTAAACAAATAATAAGTGTTATCCCTCAACTAAAAGCGCTTTGAAAACGATATGTTTGAGTTTAATAAACTTTTCTTTTTATTTAATTATGTATAACAACAAAACATTCTTAAAATATTAAATTAATGAAAAATGTTTACAAATGGTATCTTATATCTAAAAGGAAATAACCATTCAATCACAAATGGTCGAGTTATAGTAAATAATTGTATATTACTTTCTTTATTATACATTTCTTTCTTGTAAACTTCCTTTACTCTTATATATTCACTCTTGAACTACAACTATGACTGTGTCAAAGTCAACTTATTATAAAAACCGACTACAATCAACATAATTTTATGCTATTGAAAGAAGATGGGTTATGACAGAATATTATGAAACATTAATTTCTATGTTGGCTACACAAATATATTACAAGTTTGTAAATATAATTACACATATAATATATATACCTACAAAAATAACATGATACATAAATTATTCTTAATTACAGGAAGTATTCCTCCCAGACCATGCATTGGTTGTGGGAAGGTTTATGTTAGCAGCCTGGGAACTTGGTTTAGAAGGTGCTGATGACGATGCAGCAGATATAATTGTGGTTGCTGTACAAAACTTCCTTAAAAATATTATTAGTGCTGTTATAGCACAAAGGAAAGGATATAAAACACGGAATCAAAGATTTACATATGATATGGGGGGGGATATGCCCAATATGTGGTTGAGAAATACTAATAAGTTGTATGATCCTCAGAATGATGGCAGAATTGATTTGGAGGACAGTTCTGATGGACTTGGACCAAGATGTCCTCCAACAATAGATGAAGTAGAGCAATCTGCAGTATTTGAAATTGCCTGCAGGTACATTAAAAACATATATAAATGAAAATTTATGCAACTAATGCATGCTTAAAATTTAAGGCCATTTTGGCCTCCCCTCAAAGGAATGAATTATTGAAATTTGTTTGTGATAGTTTGTAGTTCTTACTGAATGGGCAAAATTGGAATATTTTAACACTAGATTCTTGTGCCCATTCCACCCAATGTACGCTGGATATAGTATGAAAATAATAATAACACTATAAATTTACACACTCACACACTATTAAAGCTACATTTTTATTTTCAGTGCACCAGATTCAAAAGCAAATGATGACAAATTAACAATTGATGAGGTCTATAGCACCTTGCTGACGCATAAAAATGTGATTGCTTGTCATTCAGTATATGCAGTAAATATGGAGAGACTAGCTGTTCTGTTAAACCATCCTAGCTATTAAGTATAGTATATATTATACTATTATGTAATGTAAAATTTATATTTCTAGTGATATCAAATTTATGTATAAAATTGTGATTATATTACTTTAGTAAATGTTTATAGCCTTCTTTTTTCATGCTTATGCTATTAAACATTATATAGCAATATAGGGAGTATCAAGACCCTTCATTCGGACAGACACTTTTTGCCAAAATTCAAAACAATGCATGTTAAGTTATGGAACTCAATCCTGCTTTTTGCCTTATCAGAGCGAAGAAATAAAAATTATTCATTTTCCTCACAAATATATTTCTACTACTCTAAAACTAGCAAAATGTAGCAACTATTATGTAGCAACTGAGGCCAGTCGTGGCGCAGCGGCACGAAGTGTGACTGTAAACCGACTGGTTGTGGGTTCGATCCCCACTCGAGGAGATGAAATATTTACTTAAATTTATATTTCCATTTCTTCGCTCTGGTGTCGAGGCTAAGAGCGGCGTTGAGTTCTGCCACTCAACACGCAATGCCTCCATAAATCGGCAGAAAGTGGGGAATGGAGTGTCTAAAAAAAAAAAACACTAGATTCCCTCTGCCTACCCTGCTGTGTGCGGGATACAGCGTGAAGCTGATTTATGATTTATTTATTATTGAAAAAAAAACGTAATATGTATAATTTTTTATAGAAATCTTAATTTATTTGAGAATACTTTTATTATTACACATTTGAAAATATTATTATTATAAAGTGAAGTAAATAATGGATAATTCAAATGTATAAAGATATTGTGAAAATAAATTTATTATTCATTTCCAGTTATAAAATATACAGACACTAAGAAATAATTAGCTCATAATTAACACATACAATTTGATCTACAAATATCTACAGTATATTTTAGAAAGGCAGAAAGAGGACGGGGACAATGATTCTATAGAAAAAATATTATAACTTGTTTATATTTTTATGTAATATATTCTTATTAAATGTACAATAAATAATTATTTAAAATATGTATTAACAATTTTAATGGACTTAAAGCATATAAAATAATCAAAACGGAACTAGAAACATTAATAAATGATTTTTTTTTTATAATACAAGAGTAAATTTAGAAATCAACAGAGAGAAAGTTTTGAAGAGAGATAATATAAGAATACAGTAGAAATCATGATAAGAAAAATACACTAAGGTACTAAAACTAAAAATATGAACACAAAAACACACTAAGTGTATAATAGAATAATAATTATTAATAACTTTATGGACTTTGGGGACGAGACATTAACGGGGACGTGCCTGGTTCTCCAGGATCTGACGGTGACTGTACAACCAATGCTGGTACACTTCGACCTTGTCTTGGACTTCCTGATCTTGGCTGTGGACCCAAATCTTGGACTTCAATGGCTTCCGGCTCAGCTGGCGCTCCACGTAACAGTCTTCGCTTCTTCCACGCAATATATCCTAACGAGCCTAATGCAACAGCGATAAGAATACCCCCAAACGTTACACCAGTTGTTGATGCTGTAGTCATCGAGTACATACCTGCAATTTTTAAGGACAAAGTTCATCTAAAGCAACAAATGGATTATTTTTTTTACCAATAAACAGCACATTACTTTGTTTTTAGAGTTCGAATCATTTTTGTTTCGTTTCCAGAGCGAGTGATGAAATTAAATTAAATAAATTAAATAAATAAATCAGCTTCACGCTGTATCCCGCACACAGCAGGGTAGGCAGAGGGAACCTAGTGTTTTAGACACTCCGTTCCCCACTTTCTGCCGAATTCTTGAGGCATTGCGTGTTGAGTGGCAGAACTCAACGCAGCGCTTAGCCTCGACACCAGAGCGAAGAAATGGAAATATAAATTTAAGTAAATATTTTATCTCCTCGAGTGGGGATCGAACCCACAACCAGTCGATTTACAGTCACACTTTGTGCCGCTGCGCCACGACTGGCCTCAGTGATGAAAATATTAAATATTTTTCATTTCCTCGAGTAGGAATCGAACCCACAACGGCCACGCCGCTGCGCTTATAGACGTACGTTTGCGCCACGTCTCACTCACAAGATTTTTATTTACGTTAAAAATAAATTTTAAAAACCATCAGCTTCTTACGGTTTTTATCTATATTTTTTTCTCATCTCAACTAGCAATATACAGGTCATGAAATATATAAATATTATCATTTGCGTAACAAATTAAATGTTGCGAACCTTCGACCTCCAGTTTGATAACATCGATATGCTCCTTTCCATCATCAAGGCCTACTCCGCAAGTCCAAATTCCTACGTCTTCATATTTCACTTTGGTGATAGTAACAGCACAGTCACCTCTGTCAAGGCTCGAATTTGAAGGATAATAGTATTTTGAAAGAATTGGTCTGTAAATAAAATGAATACTTAATTAACAAATTTAAAATAAATATTGGTTGAAGTTTTCGTTCTAGATTATACAGTACTAGATTGAAAATAATGCACATCGTCATCGTCAATTCTTTACAGAGGCCATTTCCCCGAGCCTTTGGACAAGTGATATATATAGCGTTAAGCCACAATACCGTTTGTTGGACATTGTAATTTATATGGTCTATTCAAAATCTATAAATACGACGACGACTATAACGACATGGGGAATGGTTCGTAAATCATAGTAAAATATATCGTATGCTTAAATTGAATAGAGACAGAAAAATATCACATCTGATCTTTTAAGGAGTAGGCAGAGATATCTTTGGAGCGTGTAAAACGCTTCTGTCTCCACTTCCCACTTCCCACCCATACTTGAGACATTTAAATATGTATTCTTTAATGTGAAATTCAGCGTCAGGTACTGATTGATACACCTACAAAAATTGTTTTTAATGTAAATATGTTTTCGGATGATATACAGTTTTCGGCCACGATGGCTATCTTGAGACCTAACTGTTACCTAATTTTGATATTGTAATATAAGTAAATATAGTTATTTTGCATTAACTTATATTTTACCTATTAAGTGAAATATCATTTTCTCAGAAACTGTAAAGAGTTTATCATAAATTTTTTGTAGTAAAGTTGGAAAGAAAGAACAGAAATTTATTATCAAAATGGCTCATATTTTTAAAAAATATTTTGCAAGTTTTTCAAACCAGATAGTGCTGAATATCTAATATAACTAGACGTCCCGGTTTTCGATTATATGTCCCGGTTTCCAAACGGAACGGGGACATCCAAATGTCCCCTTTTTTTAATGATTTGTAAATTTGGTCGGTCGAAACAAGTTTCTCCGTGATTATCGCAATATCTACTCTCTAGTTAGTTCATTAAAGATGTCAATTATATTAAAAAAAAAACGAAAGCACCATCAGACGTCGAGAAAAATTAAGAAAAAAAACGACAATACCTCGGTAAAAAAAATTTAACCGGATTAAAATCCTCTATTTTCAAATATTTTTTTGTATTTGTCAGTTTATATTTTTACGCAATGATAGCTAAAGTTTACAGTGTTTTTGTCAGAATCATTTTAAATGAAACCACAGTTGAATTATCCATTATTTACTTCACTTTCAAAAAAAAAATCCTACGTCTAAACTGTTGAGGTATCTTGATTAATTTCTTTAGGTATGGGCTTAAAATATTTTACCCTATATGATGTTCCCTTAAAAGGAGCGCTAACGCTTCCAGTATATCAAGATACATGATAGGCAAGTACATATTGCATCTTGCCCCCGATAAAACATCACAAAACAAACAAATATAAATAATACAATGTCATAATCACTTAAGATATTTTGTATTCTTATCGTAGCACATAAATAATCCGGTACATAACTATTATGTTAAAATTATTCTCTTTTCTGTCATCTCTATCGTTATGCGAGACAAATGAAGAAGGTCAACCGATATTAGGAATTATGTTTTTGGTCGCCATGCCATTAATCTTAAAATGAAAGTAAAAATTATGCTATTTTCGCTATTATTGTTAATGCTAAATATATATTATACTAACGCCCACTGTGCGGCTATGCCCGCTTGAAATATACCAATAATATTTAAGAAAATATCGACCAAGCCCGAGTCAGAATCGCCCATCGAGAGTTCTGTACCAATTTCAGGGCTATAATTGGGAATACCTTATTAGGTTCATAAATCGTACCTAAGTAGGCAAGTTATAAACTAACGTGAATCTAAAACTTATTTTTATATTATAGCCATATAATTCAAAATTATTATATAAATTGTAGGCTATGTGTTATTCTGATGTGTAAGTTAAATTATTGTAAAGTTTTATCTAAATACGTTCAGTAGTTTTTGCGTGAAAGTAATACAAGCAAACATCCATCTTCACACAATTTCACATATATAAAACCAGGTCTGCTTGCGGCTTGGCCCGAGTAATGTATACCTACATTACTCGGGCGAAGCCGCAAGCAGAGCAGCTAGAGACGTCTCAAACTAATTTTTATATTATAGATTTAATTTTTAATTTTGATAATCGGTCGAGTAGTTTTTTCGTGAAAGCATAACAAACAAACTTACATACTCACATTTATAATATTAGTGCATATTATAATAGGATAAGTAGAATATAAATTTTGACTTACTCATCAGCAGTAACAGACGAATCGATGTTAAAAGATTTCCCGTTGGGCGGCTCAAAGCGGCAATAGCTCAACGGCAACAATCCTTTAGTAGTCGCACAGGACAAAGTTATGGGCTTACTCAATTTGGCAGTCACGTTCGGGACTATGGCTGCCACTTCATTAACTATTCGAACTTGTATTTTCTTTATGGTTTCGAGCCGTACTGTTTTTCTCCCTATGTGACAGCCCCACTCGCCGTTGTCTGCTTTCGTTGCTTTTATCTTTTGTACACAGTTGCCGTTGTTTACTGCACGATCTGTAAATCTTAATATTTACTTTTTGTTTTATTAATGTGATAGCGCCTCATAATATGATTAGTGATATTAGTGAATAGTTTTCATTTCCGTTGGTAGGTATATAAGAAATCAGCTTCAAAAGCATTATTCATATCATATTCAATAGGAAACCTAGTGGTAAGACACTCCGTCGGTGACAATCCAGCGTTCTGCCTTGTTTAAAGCAGAGCGAGTAATTGAAAATGTACGTATTTTCATCCCCCGAGTGAAAACCGAACCCATGATCGTGTTTACAGAAAAACCAAAATTTGTCCATAGTTTTAACATTATTATTATTAGATTATCTATCGTTTAAAGGCAAAAAAGGCCGCTCCATTATTTTATTGCTTTACATATCTTTATGCTTATTAATTTGTTCAGCAACTATACAAGGTAGTAAATAGGCACTAAAAATCTTAATAATTAAAAGGAATGACACGGAAGCAAGTCGTGATGCAAAGGCACAGGCGTGTGACTCTAAATGCAACAGGTTGGGAGTTCGATTCCCACTCTCCTGCCTGCCTTCCCTGCTACATGCGGGTTACAGCGTGAATCCAACTAAATTTTATTTATATTTACACTTTTTGTCTCTACATTACATTATCATTGGTAAATAAAGAATTATGTAAACAAATAAAAAGAAAACAAATAAGAAATCATCGTTCATATTGAATGGTCGAGAACAGGTTTTACGGATTTAAATTAAGTTGTCGTTTATTTCTTTTGAATGACGTTAAAACTGTACAAGAACGTATAAAAATAAAAAAAAATTAAATTAGCTTCACGCTATATCCCGCACACAGCAGGGTAGGCAGAGGGAACCTAGTGTTAAGACACGTCGTTCCCCACTTTCTGCCGAATTCTGGAGGCATTGCGTGTTAAGTGGCAGAACTCAACGCCGCGCTTGGCCTCGACACCAGAGCTAAGAAATGGAAATATAAATTTAAGTAAATATTTCATCTCCTCGAGTGGGGATCGAACCCACAACCAGTCGGTTTTACAGTCACACTTTATACCACTGCGCCACGACTGGCCTCACAAGAACGTATAAACAGTAAAAAACAAACTCACGAATATCGCTTTCCACTGGGATGAACAAAACCACAATATGTCATTGGAAAATCCGATTTGCATTGTATATTAATATTCTCATTTTCGGATGCCAATATTGTCTCCTTGCCATCGATATCAAAAATTCTGAACGCTAAAAGCAATCAACGATTAAACACCACAACTCTGTAAAACCACTATAGCACAATAAGTTCAAATAAAAACGTAAATTGTACCACAAATTCTGGTTATATATCCGTTGTATATTAAAATAAGTGCGAGTAAGCACCGACTGGCGTTTAACATTGTGTCAGTCTTGCCAACTCTACTCAGCACTACTACCCTCCACGCTTTGTAATGTTAAGTGATAAATGCTACTACTTGCATGTCAATACGTCGTAATATTACAGCGTTAAGATAATATGATATTATTAAATATATGATTATCACTAGGCCGACTATGAGGCCAGTCGTGGCGCAGAGGCATAAAGTGTGACTGTAAAACCGACTGGCTGTCGGTTCGATCCCCAATCGAGAAGATAAAATATTTATTTAAATGTATATTTCCATTTCTTCGCTCTGGTTTCGAGGCAAAACACGGCGTTGAGTTATGCCACTCGCCCAAAGTGGAGAGCGGAGTGTCTTAACACTAGGCTCCCTCTGCCTACCCTGTTGTGTGCAGGATACGGCGTGAAACTGATTTATTTATATTATTGATTTATTTTATTATTACATATTTAATTTATTTATATTATTGATTGATAGGCTGTATCCATATAACTGTATGAACAAAACAGAAAATGATTATACGTAATGTATTGTGATTTATCTAACAAGTTAATATTAAAAAATAATATTTCTTAATTTGTTTTAAGGTTATTTATCAAATAATAATCAAATAAGAAATTATCTATTTAACTAACAATTGGAAATGATTTTATAAGTTGAAATTATAGTTTTCAAATAGATTTAATAATGTTTCTGTAGTGGTTAAGTGATTATAAAATAATAGTGTTAAAAAAAGAAAAGAAATTGAGTTCTGAAATTCCATTTAACCCATTGGATATGGACTTATTATTTATTACAATATAATTACAATGTCTTTGAATGCATTTAAAATTACCTCTTTTTAATCTTATATATAAATGTATATACCTTTTTTATTTCTGTATAAACTTAAGTGATTTTCTACATCTAGTTTCTTAAAATTTTTCTCCATGACTGTACTAATTATCTCCGGGCTACGCCTAATTTGTTACATTTTCAAACGATAGTTTAAAGTAAGGCACGCATAAATTATAAAAAAACATATTTTTCATTTGCAATTTCTAAGTTTAAGGGGACAGTCGAGACGGATTGGCACAAAGTGACTTTAAACGCGACTGGCGGTGGGTTCGATCCTCACTCGAGGAAATTAAATATTTATTTAAATTTATATTTCCATATCTTCGCTCTGGTGTCGAGGTCTAGGCGCGTTGAGGTCCACCACTCACTTGAAGCTTCACGCTGTCCTCGCATATGGTAAGGTAGGCTGAAGAAATATTGTGTTAAGACACTTAAATTTCCGCCCAAGGTGCTGTCATGGCGCAGCGGCACAATGTTTGATTGTATACGCTTTGGTTGTGGGTTCGATTATTACTGAGGAAATTAATTACTTAGATTTTTTTTGCTTTAATAACAAGACTCAACTCGCAATGTCTCGAAAATATAGAAATAAAAACAAGGTTGTTTTCAAATACATATAGATCCTATTATTTTCGTGCCTCTAATAATATTCTCAAATGAAATAAAAATTAATAATATGAGACGACACAGATTTATCTGAAGGTTGTGGTAACGTCGGTCGTTAATTGTGAGAAATAAAATAACTTAGAATGTAGCGTAAAACATTGTTTCGAGTTAAAATGTTACTATGTGAGGATACTGTTATCTACTACATTAGCCTTTATTAAAAAAATCCAAAGTACTAGCGTCTGCATAGGTGCATCGTAAAAGGTAAAAAGAAATAACACGAGATAAAAAAAATCTTTTTCCTTAAGGTTCCGTACGTCAAGAGAAAAAACGGATTTTTTATAGGATCGCTTTGATGTCTGTCAATAAGGTTCGATTTCCACTCGAAGAAAAGATATTTTAAATATTTTAATTTCCCATGGCAACGAGCTCCACCAGTCCACAGACAATGCCTCCAGAATTTGGCGGAAAGTTGGGAATGGGATACTAGATTAAATACTGTGGGGTATTAGGTACACTGCCATATGCAGGATACAGCGTAAAGCTAAAAAACATTGTACAACAGAATTATACTTATCAAATATCCAATGCTGTCTATTTATCTTTTCTAATTAATGAATTAGTCAACTGATAATAGGGTCAAATAAGGGGCCATGCATGATAAATATATGTGATTTATAATCCAGTTATGTTTAGTATTTATCAATATTAATTTGTTTTTCAACACATTATTTACAAAATTATTTCTCTTAAACACAATGTTTTAAAATAAAAATATAAATATTTTTTAAACATTTTTTTAAAGTGTTATTCCACTTAGGAAAGCAAAATACTTATTTAGAACGCTAAGCCATGCGTTCTCGCCAAGCTACGTCGAAATTTTTATACGCTTGTTATAACTTATTTATGTTGTTAGCATCTCTGTAAGATTTTTACAAGTTTCCGCTACCCAAAGATAATTACTAAGAATAATCGTTTGGCAAGAGAAAAACTATTTTTAAATATTTTTAAACATATTTAAACTGGGGAACAAAATTTTTTTTTTTTAAATTTGGGCCTCTTTTTTCTTCACTTCTCCTACATATAAACTATAAGTGTGCCAAATTACATATCCGTATCCCGTCCGCATAATTTTCGTAAAAAGAGGAACTTTTTAAATTTTTGCTTCCACGTAGGAAGCAAAAATTTTGGACCCCCTTTTGATGAAAATTTTTACGTACATTTTTTATTATATTGATGTTATTTGAGTCCATTAAATGATTGTTACACAATTCTTGTCGCCGCCGTGGCACACCTCTAACTGTAAATGTGGTGATTGTGGATTCGATTCCCATTCGGACGAATGGATTACTTTCATTTAATCCCTCTGGTAACAAGACAAAGCGCGGCGATGAATTCCATCATTCAACACGCAATGTCTCGAAAATTGTCGTAAGATGGGAACTAACTGTCTAAACAAAACACTAGGTTTTATCACACATAAATTGTGACGCTACAAAAATACGAATTTCTTCAAATAATAAAACAAGATAACTAATTCACATAACAATTTATTACACATTCATTCAATTTCATACTATACTATTTACATCTAACATTATTTTCTTCTATTGCGACCTGTTTTAATGCGTCTGCTGTCTGTTTTATCCGCGGTCAATTCTTGTTGTAGTTTTTTTAACATTTGCGGAGTTATCAGACCCTGAAATGAAAATAAATAGTTATTTATGGAATGGGCTATTTCGCCACTCTATACATACTGTCTCAAAAAATGGGAACAGGATCTCTTGATACTAGGTCCTAGGTCCAATAAAAGGTGTAAAGTTGTTTTCTTTTTAATATTAAAAATAATACTGTATGATATACGACTATTATACTTACTCTAGCAACAAGCATTTCTGACAATTTCCCTTTCTCCTCTGTTGAAGAGGTCCCTCTAGTCATTTTTTTGCCACGCACCGTTTCATCCTCCTCGTTCTGACTACGAAATATTTGTTCGGAATTTCTTAATAATCTAAAGCAAAAAAAAATGTTTTTGTAAATAACTATATTTAAAATGAATCTCTAACCACGATGGCCTAAAAAACGTATAACTTCATCTAGTTAAATTTTATTTTTTTAAACGGATATGTGTTTGTGAGTTCAATCTCAATAGAAAATTGTTCTTTTTACTTCCCTGAAATGTCAAGACAAAGCGCGTTGTTGAGTACCGCAAGTCGATATATATTCGAGTGGTAAGCAGAGGAGTGATTCTCTCACTGTCCACCTTTTGAATGTGATTTTTTTACCTTGTTATTTGGAATATCCCTTGTTGTATGATAGCATCCAGTTCAGATTCCATTTCACGCACTAACTTCACATCGGGGAACATATCCGGAAATCTATAACTGTAGCATAAAAAATTGAGAAGATTATTTATAGTAGTAAAGATATTACATGAATAATAATTAAGTTTTCTTAGATATAATTTATATTTTTTCTTATATGTATGCTTATAATTCATTAAATAACGTGGACAGAGAAACCTTTTTAAGACTTCTACACTTTGAGGGCCATCCATTAATAAATAATAAGCTCACAACAGACACATTTGTGGGACCTGCCTGAACTAATGTGACTTCACATAATTTATAAAAATACCCCTAAAAGTTTTTAAATTAGAACAGCACTTCCAAAGTTGTGTACATTACTTATTTTTAAATGTGATTTCATAAATTTTAGGACTTCTCACCCCGAGTACCAAAATCCCACACTGTCTTCCCAAGCTGGCGAAAATGTAACAATTTGAATGTAATCATTATCTCGAATGACGATAGAATCCAACGTTGCTGACGCGACGACAGCCTCAAGATAGCTATAACCTTTAAACCTTCTTACCTCAACCACAAATAAAGCTCCAGAACATCAAACACAGATTCCAAATGAACTAGGTCCATAATAGTTTTAGGGGACGGCAACGGCCAGTCCACCGCATTGCTCATCCAATTGCGTGTAATCGGCTCGTTCCGGCTGTATTGACGGACCATCTTGAAAAAAGGTAAAAAAATATATGATTAAATTCAAATTATTTTTCGGTTTAATTAATTTTTCATCTCTACTGAGAATACTGCCCAAATATCCACCATTTCTTCCATTTGTTCTAATCCATCCTTTTACGCTTCTTTTGTTTTTCGCCCTTTCTTTCTTTCATTACTTTCAAATACACACATCGTCACACCTTTGTCTTACCCGCATTCTTTCAGAGTGCTGAACAATGCTTACAACTCGCATTTCGAAAATGCAATAAGCACTGCATCATCTGCATAAAACAGACATAAATTGTCTCCTGCTCCTCCTCTTTCAGGTCACCTACTTTCAAGTATATGTCATTTGTTTCATTCCTTAAAGACAGCCTTAAAATCTAGCGAGAACGTAGTATCTTAGCACTATTGATTTCCTTTGATAATATTGCTATCTGTACTCGGGTTACAGAAAAAGCTAAAAAACAATTTAATACATTTCTTACGAAAAAAACGACTTACTTTCAAAAATGTGGCACAAACAAAAGGCAGTTTATTATTAATAGGTGCACAGCAGAACACGTATCTCGCTCGTAACGGCAGCGGAACATGCTGTATCATCTCCGCTAGGAACTTGAAACCTTCTGTGTTACACATGAAGTAGAGGGAATCATCGACCGTGCACAGGTGGACGAATATATCCTGAAAATTAATGAAGATTATTTTAGTAATAACAATTAAATTTAAATTCGTATAATAATAACAAAAAAATACCAATAATTGTACCAGTTTCTAATATACTTAGGCGTGTGCACTAATAGTGGTGTGGTGTGATTAGTATTGGTGCGCTATTAAATAGGTTCACTCTAATTTGGAGTAATAGACTGCACCATAGATACCAAGAAATACCATAGAATCGATAGGAATCACGGTTTCACTATTCAAGAATATACAATTCTAAAAAATATTAATAACCTACCATAAGGCTACTAAGGCTCGCATGGGGCAGGTGATACGCATACAATTCCATCTGCTCAGCAGTTGGATGCAATCCAGCTTGAGTTACTGGATCTGGAGATTGAGAGAGGAGGGTCTTGAGGGTCGCCAGGTCTTCAGCTTTGAAAGTCGTTACGTAACCAGTCTCCCATGCACTACCATAGCGACCGGCTCGACCTGGAAAATTATGAAAAATCTTTAATATATTTATTGATTACTATAGACTTCATTCAACTTTCTGCTACTTAAAAAATATGTAATTTACATACCAGTAGTTTGCTAATAAAATCAAGCAAATGCATGACATAAAACGAAGACATTTGCTTAATTTATATTTAAAGTAGCATGATTTAATCTGACAGTTCCTTAGTGTAGTGACAAGACTACTACTACTTACTTTTGCGTACAAAGACGCAGGCACCTTTAATATAATTGCATGATGCCCAATTAAGTTTTTTTTAATCTTTACGCTGTTTCCCGCACATAGCAATGGTAGGCGGAGGAAATCTAGTATTATGGCACTCCGTTCCCTCCGTTACTTCTGTTCCCCACTTTCCATCGAATTCTAGAGGCATTGCGTGTTGAATGGCCGAACTGAACGCGCTTTTAATTATTTTATTCCCCAAGAATTCGAACCTCCAACTTTGTGCATTTTCAGTCACACGCTTGTGTCACTGCGCTTTGACGGCATCCGAAAGAAAACTATACAAACAATCGCTACCTGCAATTTGTAATGCTTGAGATATGCTAATAACATCCATTTCTTTATCTCCATCTTCGTTTACCACTGGTTTTATAAGTGAAAAAAATATAATTCTTCTTATGCTCCTGAAGTTTATGAAATTAATTATTATAATGAATAAAGAAATGAAACAAATTATTTTTTATATTGTTATTGATAAGTGTAGTTACATATTGAATGAATTTGCTTGAATCTTAGTTTTGAAAGTAAGCTTAGTATCAAAACACTGCATTTTCCTCTCGAATTGTGTGTTAAGCTCAACGCCGTGCTGGTCTTAATAAAGCAGTAAAATTTAAATAATTCATTCCGACGAAAATATGTATAAATAAACAATCTACTTACAAATTAATACCTAAGCCGATAGCATCAGTAGCGACCATTACTTTACAAGAACTCTCCGGATCGTTAAATTTATTTGCTTGTGCTAATTTTGTGCCCGGTGGTAAGCTACCATATATTACAGCTACTTCGTGTCCCCTGAAAATATTAAACATGTTAAATAGTGTTTGTTCTTGTAGTAAATTAAAAATAACTTATAGACGTGAATTGAATTTATGACTTTTAACTGTAAATGGTCACTAAAAACATTATTATAAAATATGTATTAATTTCAGTATCGAGTCCACACAACAGGATCCTATAATCACATGAATAGTATATTCTATTAATATGGAATCAAGTGTTCTTTCTAATCAATTGAATTGACTTTAATTTGCAATTCTAATGTTGTTTCTTAACACCAAATATATATTAATACTTACTGAGAAAACATATGAAAATTTTGACGTAGCGGGATTTGAACCTGCGCTTGATGAATGATCTTAAAAATGGCAGTCTACCGTGACCACGGACTACTACAAGGTGTTCAAAACGTCGGGTTTCCAAAAATGTATAAAAATACAAAATATACACGATTAATCCGGTTAAAATAGTTTCATTTATACCGCCCAAAAATTTAAAAATATCAAAATAGGAGACAAAATTAAATATTAGAATCATATATCTAGGTATCTAAATTTACGTATTGGATACCTGCCTCACGGGACTGACCTCTGTTCGATCGCTCGACTTACACTGTAAATGTCGTTCTTATTGAAACACACTATACAGTCGCCGGCTTGCACATTGTCTAGGGAACCCAATGCTGAATCTTCCACTTTTAATTCTGTTAACCTTTTATATGAACGCACCTGTAATAATAAACAAAGGTTAGTAAGAATCATATTAATGTCCAAAAGGATTTTACTTTGGGGTAATGAATCTAGTATTCAATCAATATTCGTCCTAACATAAACGAGCTATTCGTGCAATCTGTAACTTAGGCCTTAAAGACTCCTTTATAAGGCGAAAGTTTGAAGAAATTTATATATTGACAGTTGCATCTCAATACATTTTTCAAAATGAAATGTTATGTATGTTAAGAAAAACATGAATGATTTTACTGAAATTTACAATGTACCTAATATAAAAATAAAAAAAACAGCTTCACGCCGCACACAGCAGGGAACCTAATGTTAAGATACTCCATTCCCAACTTTCTTCCGAATTCTGGAAGCATTGCTTGTTGAGTGGCAAAACTTAACACCGCGCTTTGCCTCGACACCAGAGCGAAGAAATGGAAATATAAATTTAAGTAAATATTTCATCTCCTCGAGTGGGGATCGAACCTACAACCAGTCGGTTTTACAGTCACACTTTGTGCCGCCTATTAACTCAACGACACAAGAGGCATAGCGCGATGATTGGTGAAACTAAACTGAAGAAAACGGATGTTGAGGACACTGCGCCTGATATTTGCGCGCGGGCATTGGTCCGCGCGTCTTTAGAGCGGGGCGCGGCGACGGAGCGACGGTGGGGGGAGCAGGGACGGCGAGAACAACAGCGGACTCGTCTTCACTTCACTTCCATTGCAACCTTTCTAACTTCAAGTCCCATTTTAACGACATTTTACTTATTATTATCAGGGTACTTGTTATGTGAAGTCAATATATAATTATACAGTCCATTCTTTTATTTCTATAACAATTCAGGAAGGCAGTATTCCCTACCCAAGTAGGCACAGGGCACTGTCCCCAACAACGGATAAAAATGAAAATATTAAAAAAATAATTCTCTCATTGTCACGATTGTTTACGACGGCCTACACAGAACGGTAATAATAACTTAATTATACAAGAAAAATATTTATTATGAATTAATTATAAGAAAAAATTAAGTCAATGTTCCACTTACCTCCATTTCTTCCCCAGTAGTATTACAAATTTCTTCAACAAGACCTATTGCACCAGCTTCTCCACATAAATGTATTTCATCTGCTTGTAAACCTTAACATAGATAATTAATAATTTAAATTACATAATAGGACACATGGACATAAAAAAAATATTATTATAGAGTGAACTAATAAGAGCATATTATAAAAACTAGAAATTTAATATGTAACTTGTGAAAATAATACATACCTAACACTGCTCTCGTCCACGCCCAGCCACGTCCTCTGTCACCAATCATTTGAATTTCATCGATAATAGCAACTTCGTCTGTAACCAAATTATTTAAAGTTACAGCTCATAATTGTTTAAAAATTAATAAATAAAATTTTTGTTTTGATCATCATCGATAAGTCTCGATAAAAAAATCGCAGTTTATAATTCGAACAAATCACCACTCTAAGCTTTATTTACGTAAACTTTATAAAAAATCTGTATTTTCCTATTATTGTAAAAATTTTGTGAAATTCATTTATAGTTTGAAAACTAAGTTTAATAATAAGCATATTTTAATATCTATCACATAGTGCGAGGCTATTGTATGGAGTCATCATGTCGTTATAAATATGAGCAACTTTTACATTTTTAAAAAATATTATTTTACACTTTGGAAAAAACGTAACGTAAATAAGTTGTAACAAACATATAAGAATTTCGACGTAGCTCGATGGGAAAGGATGGCTTAGTTGGTCAGAGAGCCCGGACGGTATCCAAAGAGGTGTGGGTTCAAATCCCGCTACATTCAAATTTTTATACATTATTTTAAAAAGTAATAATATCATACACTTACAACTATCATTCAAAGACGTCATTTCTACAGTACATGCAACATGTTTTGAAGAAGTCAACTCTGGTTCATCGAGTAACAATATTGTATCACTCTTAGGTTTCTCTTCAATTTCTTCAGGGTCAACTAGCGTATTGTACTGAGATGCATGCCTTCTTTCTTCACCTGTGATAAGGTCACACGGAGTACCCTAAAATGTGATATGATACCTCCACATGTGAGAAATGGTCTTTACAGACAGACAAACAAGAAAAAATGATCTTATAAGGGTTCCATTTTTTCTACAGAGCTACGGATTCGTAAAAAGTAACTCTCCAACTAGTTACTTTTTAGTATATGCATAAAAAATAATTATTTTAATATCTCATATACATTTGTGAACTAACATAGCTTTAAGTGTAACCTTATTATTTGGACTATCTACATATTGATATGACATGACAATACTCAAAATTTTTCAGCTTCACACTGCCCCATGCACCTGAATTCAAGACTAACTTGACATTCTGTGGTGAGTGGCAAAACTCAGTACCACACTGTATCTGACCAGAGAAAGAAAATCAAAATAAGTGGTCACTATGATTGGAAAACAAACCGACAATTGCCATTTTAATAAGGTACAATAGTTTCATCATGTCTATAATAAATTTGTCCCAATCATATAGACAGTTTGACAAACCAAGCCATTTATTTATAAAAATAACAATTTATTTTTTTATGCAATTTGCATAGATTATTATGATTTAAATTAATATTATTCACCTTACTATTAGATTTATGATATATTTCCGTAGCTAACAACTTTAAAGGCCCACAATATACACCAGACTTTGCCGTTAAGAATTTTTCTAAGGCATGATAAGTTTTACCAGAATTTGTTGGGCCTGCATGGAATATTATTTTTCTATTTAAATTACGTGCTTCAGGATACCTTAAAATAAGAAAGAATTATTAGAAATATTATAATGAATATTGTCATTTTATTCCATTCCTTATAAACAGCTCTATAAAAATAATTAAATAAGCTTCACTTTATTAAAATAATTCTGTTGCTAATTGTAAAAAAAGTAAAAGTAAAATATATTGCAAATAATAATAATGCTAAAATAAGAAAAAACTCAAAATTTTGCTTGCTTACCAACTAGCAGGTGTTCTTAAGTCTGATATTTTCTTAAGATCATCTAAACAGTCAAGATGTGGAAATGCTAATCTAGCATGTCTAAGAAAATATGGAAATAGATCATCTACATGTCCTGCTCCTGTTAAAAAAGCACAAATATTTTTAAATGATGAGAGATGAAATTTTTATATGCCACAGTTTGTGGGTTTGATTCCCATTTGAGGACAATAAATATTTAATAGTTTAATTTTTTTGCTCTGGTGTTGAGGCAAAGTGCAGTCTTGAGATGCATCACTCAATATGCAATGCCTACAGGATGTAGCGGAGAGTAGGGCCACTCCCTATTTTAGTGTCTTAACACTAGGCTCCCTCTGCCTACCCTGCTATATAAGGGATACAGTGAGAAGCTGAGAAAAGAAATATTGTATAAAGGCTATTATAGTAAAATTATATTCTATAAAATTTTATTTAAATAATTTTTTAAAATATATATATATTTAAGTACAAGACAATTTCAATTTCATAATTTCATATTGTATATATGCATACCTACTAAAATATCACTTATTATTATATGTAAATCCGGAGGTAAGTCATGTTCTAAGCAATGCCTACGAAATGATAAAAAAGCCTGATGCAACAGCTGATCATCAAGACCATTATCTGATGCCAAAACTCTAACCTCTGGCTTTTGATAGAATTTGTTCAATATTTTTAACAAATCTTGCTTTTTAAGGCGTCCAGTAAGCTCTTCTCCTATATTTATGTCATCAGGATTAGGTTTAACCGGCACTGGTACGAAAAGAGCTGAAGGATTACTTTTGTCATGTTTCTTAGTTCTCTTAAAAACATAACCTATATTTCCCACTTTTCCTTTCTGAGAATTAAGTACACTGACGGCGAAGGGCGAAATGCATGGCTGTAATCTATCTAAAGAATAAACTGTCCATATCCGCGAAAAACCTTTGTACATTTTGTAAAAACAATATAAAATTGACTAAAATTTTTTAACTATGTTCTGTCACATTTCTACAAAATATTGTTTAGCAATGTAAATGTTACCCTTATCAGTAAACGAAGTTGCATATCAACAATATAAAAAAATATATTTTCTATATAATTTGCCTACTGTACTTTGTATCAAGAATATAATTGATTTTAGTTTGTGATTAATACGAATATAATATAGGTAGCATAATATAAAAATATAATAAGTTAATTTTGGAAATATATTTTTAATTTTATGTAACGGGAAATTATTTATATTTGAGAAAAATATTAAAAAAATAAATCATGGATCGTACCTGTTCTTAAGATTTTTCAAACTATTTTAAGTAAATGGTCAAATATTAATATAGTATAAAATGAATTTCTTGACTACAACAATTATTGTCTAGTTGACAGACTTTGTTATCTATTTACTTTAATTTTTTTCATTGACGTGCTTGACGTGAGTGGAGGACGGACACGACGACTGAAGTCTTATTTCGGCTTAGTTCAATTATTGCATTGATTACGTTTCACATGATAGAAATTACAAAATATTATAAATTCAAGCATCTCATCAAAGGCATTGTGACTTAATACAATAATCATAAACCATGGGTAAAGCGAAAAAAGGAAAGAAGAATCAGACAGCCGAGGAAGGGTAATAATTTGCTTTCTTAAACATATGCTAGAATTCCTAAATGCCCTATTTCAAAATAAAATGTAAAACATTATATTATTTCAGTGACAGTGATGTTGAAACAACTAACATTGAAAACTCGAAACCTATCCAAAATAAAGAAAAGAAGTGAGTATGTTATAGGTTATCCTAGTCATTTGGACCTAATTTTCTCATTCATCTCAATTCTCATCAATGAAACTGCTGCTACAAAAAATTCAATGGATATAAATTTAATATATATATATTATCCTTAAAACCTACAACATTTAAAACAAATTAAAAAATATTTCAGAAAAATTATTGAGTCTGATGAAAGTGAAGACGAGAAACCAAAAGCGAAGCCTAAACAAAAGAAATCAGTTGATTCAGATATAAAAGAAGTCACAAAAAACATAAAAAATGTTTCTATTTCAAACAAGTCTCAAAAGAAAGTGGATAACAACAGTGAAGGTACATACTAGTACAGTAGTTTTTTTAAAAAAATACTAGGTTTTATTTATAATATGCATTTGAAAGACTATAAGTTTCCTGATACTGTCATCTACTATTGAATTTTAATAATATGATTAATTTTATTTCATATTTATCAATAAATTTATTGCCATATTTAGTCATTCATCATTATGATAAAATTTCTTATTGAGCATCTGGTATCTGAGTGTGTGAGTGATCTCTGGGTTTTTCCCTCTGTTTCCAATGTTGACCAATTTTAACACATTGAGTTCTGTTGGTAATTTCGCAGTGTGTGTCCATTGATCATTTAGTTGGATCGTAGCATCTTTTGCTATTTCAGTGCATCTTATTATCTGTGATATACAGCTGATGATTTCCCAACTCCAACAAATTCACACTTGAAAGAATGAACTTTTATTTATTAGTATTTTAATTTCGTCATTCTTGATTTAGCAAGATTACTATTAAACCTCTAAAATCAACTCAGTAACTCACACAACCTTGCTTTCTCCTTGTTACTTATTGTGGTACAGTGGGACAGCATCCAACTGTTAATATCATGACTGGGTGTCAGGACACTTATTTGTCTGCTTAAGCTACTTTTTTCTTTTTTATTATAAGCATAAATATATTTTTAGGTGACTCTGAAGATGAACCTGAAGAAAAACCCAAAAAAGGTAAAAAAAAGGAAAAGAAAAGTGCATTTTCCCTACTAGAAGTTGAGGATTCTGGTGGATCAGCGCCAGAAGCTCTTCCATCTTCTGATGATGAAGTAGAAAATCCAGTTCAAAAACCCCAAAAGAAAGCTGCACAAGAAAAAAAAGAACCTGCTGGAAAAAAAGGCAAAAAAGCAAAGAGAAGAAAAGATGATAGCGATGAAGATATAGAAAAAGTTCTAGCTGAACTTGAAATGGAATACTCGGGTGTTAAAAAAGAATCAGTGCCGCCCCCGGAACAAGAACCTGAAAAAACTGCAGAGGTAGTGGAAGAGAAACCTAAAGCAAAAAAGAAAACCAAGAAAGAAGAACCTAAAGATGAACAAATTGATAATGATGTTGAGGACAAAGGCAGTGATAATGAAAATGATATAACAATTAAAACTGCAGCCCAGAAGAAGAAAGAAAAGAAAGAAAGAGAAAAACAAAAAAAATTAGAAGCTAAAAAGAAAGAGAAAGAACAAGACAATAAAAAAGATGTAAATGAACCTAAAACTCCCGCGAAACCTATTGAGAAAAAGACTGATAAAGATAGTGAAGAACAAAAAGATGAGAAGATACCTTTAGATGAGAAAGATAAAGAAGGAGAGGGTGAAACTCCTGCACCGGAAGGCAAGAAAAAGAAAAAAGGCGAAAAGTCTGAGAAAGATGATAAAGGCAAGAAAGGACCAACGAAAAAAACCATTGCTGCCATGCAAGAAGCTTTGAAAAAAGTTAAAGAAGAAGAGGAACGCCTCCAAAGAGAGGAAGAAGAAAGATTAAAGCAGGAAGAAGAGAGAGAAAGGCAGAGGTTAGAAGCAATTAGATTAGAAAAAGAACGCAAAGATAGAAAGAAACAAAAGGAAAAGGAGAGGAAAGAAAGACTTAAAGCTGAAGGAAAGTTGCTAACTCCAAAACAGAAAGCAGAAAAGGCTAGAGCTCAAGCCATGCTTGAGTCTTTGAAGGCTCAAGGTATAGAAATAGGCTCTGAAAAAAAACCACCGAGACCAGGAACCAGAATTAAGCCAACAAAATTAAAAACACAAATGTCACAAGAAACTCCAAGCAGCCCTGCTGAAGAGAAGAAGATTGAATTGGAAATATCAGATAAAAAGGTATTTTTATATCTTATTGCTGTACATGCCCGTATATATCAGAATAGCTTGAGGAAATGGAGTATTTTAACACTTGGTTCCCTCGGGGGAGTGGGGATGCAATTTTAAGACACTGTTTACCAAGAAATGCACACTTTTTGCGATATCATTCCAGAGGAATGTTTTTTTTTTTAATGTGATAAAAAGCTGTTAAGAGATTTTAAGTTCCTTTTTGTTGTTTAGTGCGGTCTAATTTTCTTGTTTTAATAGATATATTTTTGAAAAATATTACATTTTCATTATATAATGCATTTATTTGCTTCTGAAATCCATTTAATTTAAATGTTTTTAACACACTTTTATTATGGTGAGGTGGTGAGCTGTAATTCACATACTTAGATTTATGACATAGATAAAATTTAAGAACCTGAATTAGATGATAATACCACTTGATGGTAACATCGAGCTGGTCTCATGATGGAATTTGAAGATAGCCGATGGAACCTTGAACTGCCTTATAGTAATCAGATTGAGCTTGTGCTTTTTTTTATTTGTATTTTTAATGTATTGTATTATTTTTATTTATTACTTTTAATTATTTAATTATAATATGTAATTTAAGGAAGAACCAAAGAAAGAAGAAGAAAAGAAGGAATCCGATAATGAATCCGTTAAAGATGCTTGGGACGCTGAGTCGTCTGATGAGGAAACTGAACCACCTAAAGATGTTAAGTCTGAAGCTACCCCACCTACTAATGAGTTAAAGAAAGCTGATGATAAACCGAAGGAGGTAAAAAAAATAATTTGTAAACTACGCTACTGTAATCGATAATAGTTAAATCTTCAGTTTAAGTATTATCGATTATAGTACCGTAGTGTGGGCGTAATACACATAGGTGTAAACCATTTTAAAGAACAGTCTTTAAAATGGTTTCAATTCAATCAATCAAATCAATGTCTAAGTTCTTTCTTATAAGCCTCTACAGAAACGAAACAGAATAGGCAAAAAGCTATCAATTTCAACATATATCCTATGAACACAGGTAGCGTTGACCAGCTTGCAAGACACTCAATACCCCATTGTGTATCAAATTTACTAGAAATTGCATGCTAAGCGACAAAACCCAAAGCCACGCTTTTTGTTGTTACCGCACCGATGAAAATAATAATAATTTTATCCTCTGATTAAAAATTTTACCTTTGTCTCAAAAAAGTGAAAATATTAAAACCTTTTCAGAAGGAAGATGAAGAAGAAAGTTCTGAAGAAGAAGATGATAGCTCTGAAGAAGATTCAAGTTCCGAAGAAGACTCAGATGACGAACAAATGACAGACGCACAGAAGAAACGTGAAATTGTTTTGAAGAGATTAGAGGTAATTGAAAACTATCGTTGATTTTTCAACTTACTTTTTAAATAAACTTATAAGAACCTATATGAATCGAGGCCAGTTGTGGCGCAAGGACACAATGTGTGACTAAACACGACTGGTTGTGGCATCGATCCCCACTCGAGGAAATTAAATAGTTATTTAAATTCATATTTCTATGTCTTCTCTCTGGTGTTGAGGCAAAGCGTGGTTGAGTTCCGCTACTCAACACGCAATGCCTCTAGAATTCAGCGAAAAATGGGTTATAGTGTCTTAACACTATGTTCCCTTTACCTCCTCTAGAAAAACGTACTTTTTTTGAATCGCTAGGAAATGTAATTACGCAGACCGTCCACACAGAAGGCATGCACCTTATGGAAGAGTTGCACCAGCCTGAACCTCAGCAGCCCAAAACCCCTTTTAATCCAGCACTCAAGGGGCCGGACTGCCTATACACCATAGCTACGCTTACTGCCTGGGGCCCCAAGTCCTTTGTCCATCACCGAAACAAGGCTTTATCAGGTCTCCTGATTTGTGCGATGGTTGTATGCCTCGCAATCGTTCGCTTGCGCGGAATGTACTCTGGCCGCCGCCTGTACAAAGCAAGCTCAGCGAAATGCTTCGCAATTGACCTTCGTATATAGATGGCAAAATATTTCATCTGAGTCCGTACCTTCACCTCCTGGATGCGCAGAGTAACTCTATGGGCCGGACCCCAACGTCCATAGCCCCATGGAATAAAAGGGCCTCAGTCTTGAGTCATTGAGACCCTCAGCCTCAGCGCTTCGATGCGGTCTATGACGAGGCCGATGCCGGTTTCGTTTTCGGTCATTGGCATAGCAAATACTCAACCCGGGGAAAAGACGGTAACGCAGAAAGTATTCGTAGCCGAGATTCCACAGTAATCCCATTACTGTGGAATCTCGGCTGCGACTACTTTCGTCGTTTGTCTTGCTCTGTGAAACCCCGTAACCTATGGCCCCCGTAACCTTCGACAACCGATCTCACCGTCTCCCCCAATCCATAAGACTGTTCAGGAGATAGTCGTCAAGCAGCTGCTGGAGATAAACAGGCACCTTGTGATACCAAAGTGCCTCTCTTAATGTCTCAAACGGCAAACTGTAAAAAGCTTTTGTGTGTACACGCCAAGTAGCTGGCCTACAAGCAGAGAGTCGGAACCATAGAAGATCGTACTTACCAGTTTAAAAGTAAAAAAAAGTACCAACCATACATACTAATTTAGATTCTCACCATCTCTGTTAGAAGATTTTTACTAATTTCCGCTACCCAAAGATATCTTACAACTATTATTTAGCAAGTATTTAAAATTTGTATTTGGCATTTTATTGTTTTATTTTATTATAGAAACGTCGCGAGGATAATGAGAAAAACAAAATAAATAATCCACTCCGTGCCGCCGTCGTCTGTGTGCTGGGTCACGTAGATACAGGCAAAACGAAGATCCTAGACAAACTAAGACGTACTAACGTGCAAGATGGCGAAGCGGGAGGTATTACACAGCAGATTGGGGCCACTAATGTACCCATTGAGAATATTAAGGAGCAAACTAAACATGTTAAGGGGGTGAGTGCTATATTTAGGGATTTTTAATATTTTTTATGGACTGGTTAGAACAGTTCAATGTTGAATTTAAGGCTGACGGAGTGTAACACACTAAAGTGGGTGGGACTGGGATTGATATCAGGAGTCATAAATTTCGTAACATCACGTTTCAAATTATAATAGATAAATATAATTTCCCAACTGTTGTTTTAGTTTCATATTATTTAGCTGTGACAAGGAAGGGGGAAGGGTCAATAAATTAGGAAATTCGTGTGACTTAATTGTGAATAAATGAATTTATGTGTTTTTATTTATTGCATATCTTTATTAGTTTATAGAGTGTATTCCAAAACCAAATTATCAATGAATATTTCAGCCAAACAAATGTCATAATTATAATCAATTTCATAATCGATTATATAAGTGTTTGTTTATTTTAATTGCATTCTTATACTTTCTCAGGTAAATGAAATAGCATTCAAATTGCCTGGCTTGCTTATTATAGACACACCCGGCCACGAGTCTTTCAGTAACTTGAGGAACAGAGGTTCCTCTTTGTGTGACATTGCTATTCTTGTAAGTATACACTACAATTCAACTAAATATATTATAATCCATTACTTAAGTATTTCTATATTATCAATTTTCACTAACATTATAAACAGAAGTCATCATCGTCTGGCTGTAAACGCAATGATTATGGGTTCGATTCCCACTCGGTAAATTGAAATAAACATATGATATATACATAGATAAATGACTAAAATATTCAAAAATATGCTTTATTTCAGGTAGTGGATATTATGCACGGGCTGGAACCCCAAACCATAGAATCTATAAATCTCCTAAAGCAAAAGAAAACACCATTCTTAGTGGCGTTGAACAAAATTGATCGTCTATACGACTGGCAAAGTGCACAAAGGAAAGACGTACGCGATATATTGAAAATGCAACAACCTAATACTCAGTTGGAATTCGAAAAGAGAAGCAATGATGTTATTATACAGTTTGCCGAACAAGTAAGTTGGTTCTTTGTTTACTGTTATATATTAATCTTGACGTAATATTACAATTTTGATAGAAAGGACAGAATTTGATAATTTATTACATTACTATAAAAATTGTTTTGTAAATAGCAAAAAAAAAAACCTTTTAGGAACATAAAAAAATTAACAAAATAATTTATAACATGCAAATTGCGTATATGAAATCAGTTGAACTCGATAAGACAAATTGGCCAGAGCGCGAGTTTAATTTAACGTACATAGAGTTATTTTATGGTAGTTCTAAGTTATTAACTTTGTATGAAGTTTTTTTTTAAAGTATACCTACCATATGCATATAATATTATTTTAGTTGTTCAGCTAAAAAAAACTGTATATACTTTGGGTTGTTGGCGATATTTTGCTACTTGATTAAATATAAAAATATTAACTTTTGTTCTTCTTTTACGTTTAATGTAGTAGATGCATAATGTTATATGGGTGATATATAAACATAAATATTTTTATTAAATTAATACTCTCGTCTTAATCTCTACTGATAAATTACATTAAAAACTAACCTCTCTTTTCAGGGTCTCAACGCAGCCCTCTTCTATTCAAATCCAGATCCTCGCACGTATGTATCTCTCGTACCGACCTCAGCTGTAACCGGGGAGGGTATGGGTAACCTGCTAGCGATGATAGTGCAAGCGTGCGAGGGACCGTTGAATAAACGTCTTGTGTTCTCTCAGCAGTTGCTCGCTACTGTGCTTGAGGTGAGTTTTTGTGATATGTTGGTACATTTATTTAGGTTATAAATTTTATATATATATGAGCGTAGGCAGAGGGTAAGTCAATAATACTGCATTTTGCACATTTTCCCAATTTTCCCAATTTTCGAGATATTGTATGTTAAATGGCAGTGGAGGTAAACCAACGCCGCGCGTTGTCAGGTGTCAATTATTTATTTCCTTTGAGTAAGAATCGAATCGATAACTATCGTAGACGCTGTCCCACTGCGCCGCGACAATCGACGGGAAGGTCATGTATGACTATAGTTTTTGGGCTTTTCTCCACTGTAACTTCATATAGAACTTACGTTATTTTTATATTTTGTTATTTTTATATGTATCTTTTCGATATAAAAGTGCCTGTAATGGCTTAATTCAATATTTTAATTAAAGTTTTTGTTTGATTTTTACTTGATATGTTTAAAAATAGCTAGATTTTAATTTAGATTTTTCCTATTCTCAAAACAGGTTAAAGCAATACCCGGTCTCGGAACAACGATAGACACTATCCTCATAAACGGGACACTACGTGAAGGTGACACTATGGTCCTAGCGGGCACAGATGGACCAATAGTGACTCAAATCAGATCGCTGTTAATGCCGCAGCCTATGAAGGAACTCAGGGTTAAGGTAATGTGTTTTTGTTACGTCAGTGCTGATCAGCGTCAATTATCCAAATATTATAAAAGTGAACGACCGATGTTCTGAACTACTACGTACTCGCGTATTCTTACTCCAAAATAAGTGCCCTTGTTCTCGTACTCGTGTCAAGTTACAATTTAAGTTTTTCCTAGAAGTATATTACTAGATATTTATAGATAAACTGCAATATTTAAAATGATAAAGTCAAAATTAGAGTGTTTAATTTATCCTCCTTTTTAATATTAACATTAATCATACTATCAAACGACCATCAATAGGCTGCACTACGATTTTTCCCGCCAGCGGTAAACCGCCTAACCGTCCTGTTAAAAAACTACCACGATTTCCACAGTTTGAAGATGGATTACAAAATTCATTAAATTTAAAAATATATGTAAAAAGTTTAGTATATAAGGAAACATCCTGAGAAATTTCATTTCACTCCCATTCAGTTGATGTTACGACAAAAACAATCACTGTTCAATTGCATTGCAATACGGTCGACAAGTTATGACTGTTCTGATATTAACTGTAGATGGCTTGATTGATTTTAGCAAATAACTTTTGATTACTTTGTTACCAAGCAAACAGTGTACAAAGGCTTTGTACACTGCATACGTAACTTACGAGGGGCCACGATTCTCCGACCATACTGTATCGTTCGCACACGTGAACGTTATGGTCGTTATAATTATTATTTAAACTAGCCTAAGAAGTAGTGAGATCAAAAGAGTTTATTTTATGGTCGTTTTTCATTATAGAATGCATATATCGAGCACAAAGAAGTGATCGGTGCGCAAGGTGTGAAGATAGCAGCAAAGGAATTAGAGAAAGCCATTGCTGGCCTGAACCTGCTTGTGGCACAAAAACCAGATGAAGTTGATGTCCTTATGTGAGTTTTATATATTTTTTTTATAGAAAATTCTATATATTTATTTTACATTTATTACATTTATTTATTTTCTATAAAATTAATTATAATAAAATTTAAAAAGAATAATTACTGTTTTGAGTAATTTACTGTTATGTAATAATTACTGTTTAATTATCAAAAAAAAAAATCAGCTTCACGCTGTATCCCGCACACAGCAGGGTAGGCAGAGGGAACCTAGTGTTAAGACATTCTGTTCCCCACTTTCTGCCGAGTTCTGGAGGCATTGCGTGTTGAGTTGCAGAACTCAACGCCGCGCTTAGCCTCGACACCAGAGCGAAGAAATGGAAATATAAATTTAAGTAAATATTTCATCTCCTCGAGTGGGGATCGAACCCACAACCAGTCGGTTTTACAGTCACACTTCGTGCCACTGCGCCACGACTGGCCTCTAGTGTATGTAATTATTACTGTTTAATTACATTTTTAAAATATTTATTACATAAAATGTTACTAATACTCAATAGCTATAAGTTGGTGACTGGGATACAAATTCAAACATTATTTCCTATTATAGAGAAGAAGTGGCAAGGGAACTCAAATCGGCTCTCTCCTCAATAAAGCTGTCGGAACGCGGCGTGTACGTACAAGCCTCTACATTGGGATCGCTTGAAGCTTTACTAGAGTTCCTTAGGACTAGTAAGATTCCCGTAAGTACTTTTTTTATTCACTTTATTCTGTATTTCGATTTTACTAGCATTGGAAGACTGCTAAGACCATCCATCCCCGGAGAGAATCGTACCCACAATCGTTACTTCATGGGAGTTATTTATTTATTTCTTCTACAATGACGGAAATTGATGAAAAAAATGAAAATTCTTATAAAGTAAAAGATTAAAGGATACAAACGAAGAACATAGATTTTTTTCATATAAATTGAAGCAATATGATTTAATGTTTTGTTTACAGTACTCGGCCATCAGAATAGGTCCAGTGGTGAAGCGCGACGTGATGAAGGCGTCCGCCATGTTGGAGCACGACTCGCAGTACGCTACTATATTAGCGTTCGATGTTAAGGTAGTAATATTCATCTGTATATTGATATTATTTTAATCATAATTGAGACTGTGTTGCGGTAGTGTCATCACCGTAAATGAATTGCCTGTGGTTCAATCTCCACTCGCAAAGCCAAAGTAGACAAAAGAAGACAAGAAGACAAAGCGCGGCGTCGAGTCCCACCAATGCCTCGGAAATTGGGAACTCCGTAGGAACCCTACTACTATATGGGAAATATAGCGTGAAGTAGTAAGAAATTATAATTCAAATGTTCTCTATTTTTATTGTCCAGATCGAACGTGACGCACAAGAAATGGCGGACAATCTCGGCGTAAAGATATTTGCGGCGGACATCATTTACCACTTGTTCGACAAGTTCACCGCCTACCGTGAAGAACTGAAACAACGCAAGAGAGAGGAATTCAAGCATATTGCTGTTTTCCCTTGTAAATTGAAGGTATGAGAGTTCCCAAGTTGTTTATTTGGAAATACGCATTCTTTTTTTTGGTACTCCATAACGATGTGATAGAAAAATTTTGAATTATTTTTTTCAGCCAAATTTTTGAATTTTTTCAAAGACATATCTATACCGTGATTTTATCTCGGTCAAAAACAGCATTTTTAAACATTTTAAGTTAAAAAAACGAGATTCTTTCATCAAAAACGGACAAATAAATAAAAATAATGATTTCATATTTATATGTTTACTTGATTTTTACAAAAAGTTTCCAACGATGACAGTTATCAATATAAAAAAGTGTTTTAACGGAAAAACGTCACTATTTATGCGTTTTGGCTTATCATATAAAGAAATCTGTAGACTACAGAGTAGTCATATATAACTTATAAATATACTTATTTGTATTTCCATGAAATTATTAGTACTTAATTAAAAACATAAAATAATAAAGGAATATCCCACAGCATTCGAAAAAATCTGTGAAAAGTTTAGTTTTGTGTTAGTTTTTCATATTATAATTAAATTGTTTTAAATAGTTCTTTGTTAACTTGAAAATAGTGGTTAAAACTATTGATTGTTTCCAGGTTTTACCGCAATTCGTGTTCAACTCCCGAGATCCGATAGTAGCGGGTATAATGGTGGAGGCCGGTATTGTTAAAGAAGGAACGCCCATCTGTGTGCCTAGTAAAGAGGTAAGTTGACATTTTAGTTTTTTTCAGCTTAATGCTGAATCCTCGCTATATCAGGGTAGGCGGAGGGAACCTAGTGCTAAGACACTCCGTTTTCTACACACCGTTGAATTTCTGAGACATTTTGTGTTGAGTGGAGTAATTAAATGCAACCAATGACACTGTCAGCGCCGCGAAATCTTTGTTTTTTAACTTTCATGCTGTATTCCGCACATAGCAGGGTAAGGAGAGAGAACCTTGGGCCTAGTATTAGGACACTCCGTTTCCATTAAGACATGTTGATTGGCAGAACTAGTGTCACGCTGTGCCTTATTACCAAAGCGGGAAAAATATATATAAAATATTTCATTTCCTCGAATAAGAATCGAACCTATCAACCTATCGGTCAGGACTAGCTCCTGATATTAATTTCTATAATATTGTTTTACTTATTCTTATTGACAAATATAATGTTTTTTATATAGTTCGTGGAACTCGGCATAGTAACGTCCATAGAGGTGAACCACAAACAAGTGGAAACTGCTCGCAAGGGACAAGAGGTGTGCATTAAAATCGAACCCATACCCGGCGAGTCGCCCAAAATGTTTGGCAGGCATTTTGATGAGACTGATTTTCTAGTCAGCAAGGTAAGTGATTTGTTTTGTTTATTTTTTTTTTTGGTTTATTTGTTCTCTGAAGTTAAAGCAAAGAACTGTTTAGCCTGTGTATTGAGTTGTGTAGTGAGGACATAGTGTAAAGACAATGTGTTCTCACTTTTCGTTTCAAAATGGAAACTTTGCAAACAGTTATGTTGCTTCTGGAAAAAAAAGAAAGAAAAGAAAGAAGCCTTGTTGCGGTATTGAGAGCTAAGAAAAAAAATCTTTTCTTATATAGCAGGGTACGAAATCGCATTTTGCATCACTATATTATAATTCGTTTTATTAATTTCATGATTTGGAAAGTTGCTTATTTTTCTAAAATTTGTTAGAATTCTACAGTTTGATGAACATTTTAAAATATTATTACAATCATAACGGCCATTTATATTTTAATGAAAATTTTTTGTCCTCACAAAATTTTATTAAAATTACACCCACCACATTTTTATTATTTCTTTAGATCATTTTTTTTTATAATTTATAATTATTTAAAACGTAATATAAAAACGGTTACAAACGGTACTTAAATTTACAAACACAACTGTTATACAGAGTTCAATGCAACACTAACATTCTGTTTCCAAGACAAAATTCTCATAAAATTGCTATTTGTTTATTGGAAAATAAATAACTGTACGCTGGAGCGTTATCACGTGGCGCTTCTGGCGCTCGGACTATCTTTACTTGACCTTTCTAATGTTAAAGTGAAATTTGTATAATGTAGGTATTGTTCAAGTTTTCTTTTAGCAATAGTTCGTTTATTGTTTCAAAATGATACAACAATTATGAACGTTTCGGGATTTGAAAGCGGTAACGTTTAGAAAAATACGTTTGACGGCTGAAATCCAATGGGCCGAAGTATACGATAAAGCTTTTTTCTTTGAAACAACAGAGTATCTAACCTCACCTACAGGGGAACCTAATTTAGGACACTCCGTTTCTAACACACCGCCAAATTTTAGAAAGATTGCCAGTTGAGTGGCCGAAATGGACCTTGTCCATCATAATAGGGAAATGTTTCACATGCGCGACGCTACACGCTACACGAGGCCTTATGTTAATAATTTATTGGCATACGTCAAAAACCCCCTTCTATTTAGAATTGTTTTATAAACATCTGATTCAGGTTTAAATGAAATCGCAGTCTGGAGTATTTGTGTTGACACATTGTAAGTGTTCAAGGTATAAGCTAAGATGATGGATTATATCGAAACTATTAACAATAAATTATCTCACCAATACCACAATTTGTTCAATTTGAACCTTTCCTAACCTAAGATTAGCGCGTCCAACCAAACTATCTCTTCAGCTATATAATATGGGACAGAACTTCTTGGAATGTACTCATTACATAATTTCTCCGCTATATTGCAAAATCTCTATTTTTTTATACAAAATTGATTTACAACTACACCGATATTATATTTGATATTTTTTTATTATAAAATGAATTGAACGTATCGTCTGACGTTTGTAGGATCCACATGTTTTCCGTTATGTAAATTAGATGTCGAAACGTCCCGCTATTTATAGGACGGCGCTACGAATCTTCAAAGATAAAATATAAATGTATATCACTGGAATTAATTAGTTATTTTTTGTGCATTATCAAAGGGAGGCGCGTGAAAGTTTTATTGGTGCGTTAATAACGTAACTTCGCGAGCCATATCCGACGTTGTATCGCTCAACATATTTACTATAATGTTGTTTTTATTTATACAAAATAGACTATTTCTTTGATCTTTTTTTTTTGTTAAAAATATACTTAAATAAAATATATCTTTTTATATTCTCATCCTTCGCAATAGACGTGTGTACGCATTATATTATATAATAATATGTCTTAATATGTTTTTTGTTTACCTAAGAATTGTACCTACACCTACGAATTTATTTTGTAGTGTTATTGTCCATAAAACCGGTCAAGTGCGGTTCGGAATCGCCCACCGAGAATTCCGTACCAATTTTAAGATTGTAGGACAACGAGGAGTACTAGGTACTTATAAAAGTTAACAAATTTAAATTTTGTTAGAAATGTTTATTACAAGTTTTTCATTTTTCGATTTTTTCGATATATCTACGCGATCTTGAGATAAATGATCTTCACAAACAGACATAAGAACAAAAAAGTGAAGTGATAAAGGTTCCGTTTTTCAGCTAGAGTTGAGGTACCTCAACCCTACAAATGAAAAATCTTTAGTGCCTATATAGTTACCTCGTATTTAATCAAAGATGCTGGCAGCTGTGACACAGTTCATACTAGTACTGCTGCCATCGCTCACCTCTACTAAATTTTTGTCTTGTTTTTCCATATTTCATCTAAATTAGAGTGTATATGTAACATTTAACTACTGAATAAAGCATTTATTATTTATTATTTATTTATAAAATGTTAAATTCATAAAAACTTGAAAACGCTTCATATTCTTATGGTTATTTATTAACTTATTAATAATAACATAATAACTTATTATGTAGGTATATATTTACATGAAATCTAATAAAATTGGCAAAATGTTCGTTAAAAAAATATATTTAAAAAATATATATTCAATTATAAAAAAATATTTTACTTATAATCGCTATTTTTAGCTAATATGTTGATATTTTTATATTTGCAATTGCAATGTATTATGCAGCAATGTCCTTTTACAGTGCATCCGTAGTGTAAATGTTTGGTTACGAGAATAGAACGGAAACAGTGTGTCGTGATACACAGCGTATATTACTTTAATACGTACACAGTACGTTTGTCGGCTTTGAGCGTAAACCCGCTAAATGTATATTTTTAAAATATTATATCATTCGAAATTGTAAAAATAATACAGAAACCACCTTTATTTCATTTTATATAATAGTAAATACGAATTCATTTTCAAAATTGAAAAACGTGTTTATATATGTATTATCATCGTTTTTTTAAACATATTTATCTCTCCTGCTTAATAGGTTGTTAATAGATTTCCAAGTCACAATATCTAATAGATACATTATCATACATATATAATTTTAATATTTATATACATTAACATAGATATATAATTTACGAATGAAAACGGCATCTCAAGATCGATCTCAGACGTGAGAGCGATTTACAAATACGGAGTTCTAAGCTTCTGAGATATGTATTATGTAGGTACATATATATATACAGGCTGTTAGCAAAGTCGTATTGATATTTGCGCGTAACACAAACACACGTCTAGCACTAAACAAGTGCTTCGAGTGCATTTGATGCTATTACTAATATTGACATAACGTGAAGTAAACAATGTTAAATGTATTGTCTTTATATGTGAAACTGTGTACACACCCGTGTGTGTGTTGTCATTTTCTATTTTTGTTTTTTTTTTGTGCAATGAGAATTTATGTAGATATATATAAGTTTTTTTTTATGTAATTTTAAGTTTTAATAAATATATGGATGGTCAGTTGTTAATTGTAAATTACCCGAACGAAAGAGAATTAATCAATCCATCTTAACAACTTAATAAGACTATCTCATAATAGTTAATAGAAACAGCAAACTATTCGTCCCGTAAGTTTCCCATATGCATATTTGACTCGTATTTGCGTAATTCTTACCGAAAAAAAATAATTACCGCAGTTACAAAAAGCTGTGGCGGAACTGCACGCAGCTCTTTGCCTCTATACCAGAGCATAGAATTAAAAATATTAACTATTTCATTTCCCCAAGTGAGAATCGAACCAACAACCTGTCGCATTTACACTCACACTGCGCGCCTGTGTCACGACTCGCCTCTAGAAATATGTTAAATCATATAGTAATAGTAATAAGTGAAAGCATAGGCAATAATAGTATATTTATATATACAACTGTATCGGTGAGGCCAGTTGTGGCGCAGGGGCACAAAGTGTGACTCTACAATCGACTGGTTATGGGTTCGATCTCCACATTTACATTTATATTTCCGTTCTTTCGTTCTGGTTCAGGGAACAGAGTGTCTTAACACTAGGTTTCCTCTGACTAACCTGCTATGTGCGGGATATAGCGTAAAGCTGTTGTATTTATTATATTTTTTTATTTTATTTATATATACAATTCTTGTTCATCTATTACTGCGCTACGTTAATGAAAGCCACCTAAGTCTTGGTTTAAAATTATATTGGTCACAAACAGAGCGGCGGTTTCCTTGCATTACATCCATTATTTGTAAGAACAGCCGCCGGAAACACGCTCCACTCGTGCGTAATTGTATGTAATGACGGATCTTATATAGATATATTAAACTAGCTATGTATTGATGAAATAAAGTGACCAGTATCATGAAAAGTATTTTTTATTTAATTTGAAACATAATATTAAAAAACGCGGGTTGAATAGTGTCAATAGATCACTTAAAACACCGCCCCCTTTTTACATTATTATTAATTAAAATAAAATAAAAATAGTATTTTTTCATAAAAGCGTTTTTATTTTTTTGTATTATTATTTTTCTTAGGACCTTTATATTACCATTATTGAGTCATACATAACTTGGTAATGTATTACCAAGTTCAATCGCATCAATAAGAACAGCTTCATTTACTTGAAAACTGAAATAACATAATGATTTCCATTGAACAACAAGTATGAATAAGAGCAGCACCTCCCCGCTGTCTCATTGATCGCGACAGGCTACTGGGTCAAGGCGATTTATTAATGTAATATCCTAGTCCAGATACTCCACTGCACGCTGTCTTTATTATATCATAATTGACAATAAACTTAGGTACTGTAGTACTGTATCTATAAACTTAGTTTCTAATAACACATTTCCTATAGGTACTATAAACTTAGGTTATAATAGATCACTTCCTAAACTATAAATCTAATATAAATTATTTGTTAGGTCGTTTCGTTTTTATTTATTTTGATGTTGTATGTTGTAGTGTGTTTTTATTATTAGGCTTTTGTGTTTGGTTATCATTAATTAGGCGGCGTTGAGTTCCGCCACTCAACACTCATCACCTCCAGAATTAGGCGGTAAGTGTTGGACGTAAGTATGTTTAATGAGAACGGAGTGTCTTAACACTAGGCTCCCAGCCCTGTTAAAAAGAACATATGTACGTAATTAAACATTGACAAGATGGTATTTGCTTTAATAAATTGAAGCAAAAATCTTGGCCAAAAACTTATCTTTGATAATTAAAAGTTTACAACTCTATATTATACCATTTCAAATAACGTTATTAATTACTACATAACGCCATGTAGAATTATTGCTCAAAAACCTACGTATATAAAATTATTTATTTATTGTATACAAAAAGACTGTAGAAATTTTTAAACATTTTTTTTTAAAGTGTTATTCCACACTTAGGAAAGAAAAATACCACTAAGCCATGCGTTCAGAGCGCCTGGTCGATTTCCAGGAGGCGCGGGTTCGAGTCCCGCTGCGTTCAAAGTTAGAAAGTTGGTATATAGATATACTACATATATTAAGTAAACCTCCAGTATTTTTTTATATATCAATCGTATTGGTTATTGCCAAATTCAAAAAACCTAATTTGAATATAGTGGTTCTTTTTTTACATTTCGACCATTACATTTTGTTGGACTTTCCAATACTAACAATATTTACACAAACATTTAAGAATATATATTTCATTGAAAAACTTGTATGAATGCAACGCCCCACCCGCAGCTTCATTGATCGTAACTGGGCATCAGGTCAAGGGGGCTCGTGGCTTAAGGAATCTACACTCCACCCAAATATAAACGAAACAACTCACGTATAGGCATGACCATAAAAACTGTATATAGGAATTTTTAAACGACTTTTAAAATTTGTAGAACTTTATATAAATAGTAAATTTGGCTTGAGGATATTTTATTTTGTTTCTCACATGATTCGAAAATAGGTAGTCTTCATCATTTAAGTCGAGTGTAAAGAACTCAAAATTGATGACGATGAATATAATAGGAACATATTTGTTTTTTTTTATAAATCGACTTACCTATTTACTTAAATACTTCAGATTATATACCGCACGTAGCAGCGTAGTATTTTTTTTTATTTTTGTCGACTTTCGATTGTTGAGTGGTGGGACTCATCGCCGGGCTTTTCCGTCGGTGCCAGAGCGAATAAATTAAAATATTAGTGAGCCCACAACCGTCGCTATACAGTGGCACTCTTGTGCGTTTGCGCCATGACGGCCTTTATATGCCTCTTTTAATATAATAATATTTTTTATATATTTATGCATATCTATGTACATATGATATCCTGTTTTGAGCAAGGAATATGAATGCAGCGCGTCCCACCATTCCTTCATTGATCGCAGCAGGTCACTAGGTCGAGGGGAGCTTTGTGTAATATGAAGTGTGTCCTAGTACTAGCTGCTAGTAACTCGTTATTGTCAGAATCGAGCATCTAAAATTACGTTTTTATTTTAATCAACTAACAAATTTAATATCTATCTGACAAGGCGTATGTTTTGTCAATTCTAGAAAAAAATAAATATTTATTTTTTTCTTTTAGATTTCTGTAAAAACATAAGCGTCACAAAAATGTATGTCGATCAAGCTCGATCACTACCTTCCAATTGTTCACATTATATAAAATTCCACAATGTCATTTTCTAGTCTTAATAGTTTACTTCAATAAAATCCTAAGTAAAAATCCTAGAAATTTGTACATAATTTTTTTTTTTACATTTAAAAAAAATAATTATATTGTTGCGGGGCAGTATAATCATATTTTATATCAACAATAGTTGTCAATTTTAAATTATTTTTAGTATTTATTTTTCTATTCACCATAATACAGAAAAACGATAATCTTGAAAAGTAAAAAGAACGTTTATTTTGCATTTAAAAAACTATTAACGGTAAGCGTTCATAAATAATCTTGTCAGAGCATTGTACGCGTACACCACACACCCTCGACCTATGTCTATTAACGTCATATGCATACAAATTAGAAATGAAAATAAAAAGTAATATATTCTTAGTAACAGTTGTTAGAAACTTGGAAGCATCAATCTTTCTTTAATCCACGTCTTATAAAGCAGCCGGTAGGTATATGAACTCAGCAGATTTCCGTCACCGCGCGAAGGTCGCTTTATTTTTGGACGTGACGTCAGGGCTTTCCATGCATTAGGCAAGATCTGAGCATGTAATGGGCCCACATTTTGGAAACATCATTAATACACCAATTAGTGTAGAATTTATTTATAGCAATAGAGGCCGTCGTGACGCAGCAGCACAAGAGTGTGATGCAACATTTGGTTCGATCCTAACTTGGTGGAAGAAATTAGTATTTATTAATATTTTCATTTTTTCACTCTGGCTCTAAAATATAAGCCCGGCATTGAGTTCAGCCACTCAAAATATTCAGCGGAAATGGGAAAGGGATTGAGGAGTGTGTTAACACTAGGAAATCCGCTCTGCAAAATACAAATCAATAAATCCTTTTCCCTGTATGTAAAATACAGCGTGATGATGATTTTTTTAAATTTCTAGTAAGCGATTAATGTTTGTGATTAAAACTTTGAAAAGTAAATTATAAATTATACATTTTGATACACAATTTAATTAAATATATCTAAAAAGTATAAAAAAATCATTGAAGATATAAATTAAGTGTATAAAAAATAGCGAGTTAAATAAATTTTGACATTTTCACTTTAAGTACAGAATGACTTGTTATTGATAAAAAATAGATAGATAACAAATGTAACTCACTGATCATTCATATGTACATTGAAATAGTATAAAGTGCATAGGTAAAGCGGAACCTTGAAGAATGTTTTCACGATCCGCCCACAAAGTGCGCTTGGATGTATAAAGGAATCATCGAGGTTCGTTTCTAATCTCGTCGAGAAAGTTCCAGAAGAGTTTACATTGTTGGCACATGTGGCTTTATTAGAGTTCTAGTACGCTATTATTATGTATAAGAACTTCCCGTAACGTGTCCTAGTAACGCTAACAGCTCGTCCCCAGCTCCGTCTGATCGACCACATTAATCTTATATCCGCTCCAGATAGATGATTATGATATAATAAACAATATGAGAGATCTCTCTGTGTAATTACTTTATAATATTAAAACATAAATTGTTCCATTCATAACTTTTAAGTCGACCTAGTCCATGAAATATGCTATTTGGATATCTGCCCACTGATATCACCTAAATTAGAATGGTTAAATTTAGTAGATTTTCAAACTATTGATGATTGTTGATAAAAGTTTGTTTTGAATGTAAGAAAACAGTATGTATTTATCTATACTAAGAGCAATAAAACACAAAACCAATATTTTTGCTGTTTATTTATTATCATAATTCCAACGAATATTCTCTCTAATGCCCCTTAAACTCTCCCCTCTATCGAGAAGACCGACTAATGTACCATAACTACTAAACTACATACATAGATACATACATACATACATACATACATATGTTTATATGTGTGTAGCTATAAACATTGCAAATACAGTATCTGTGTTAGGCAATAAGACAGTGTCCGTGTTGGCAACGCACGCACACACCGGCGCCATGGCAGCGCACACAGCCGCAATGACCGGGTCAAATCCCATTCTCAGAGCTCCATTGATATTTCGCATCGCGGTTTCATTGATGAAAACTACTTTACTGCAACGGCCAGCCTTGTGTTTCGCTTCGATGACATGTCATTTAAGAAACAGTTGAATGATTGCGAGTCGATTTTGTTTTTCTTTGATGATTTTGTTTCTTGTTTTATTTATTTAATATGAACTTGAGTTCTGGTTTATTTTTTATTTAGTATTTCCACTAGTTTCTAACTGCGGCTCCACTCTCGTGGTAAAAGGAAATGACAGATGTGTGTATGACATGAGTCGTGTCACATTCTAAGTGACCAAGGTAACTGACCGCATGTACAGTGGATTATATCGAAAGCATTAACGACATATAATATACCCTGTAGACCTCCTTGATAAATACACTGTTCAATACAAAAAATATTTTTTGAATTCGAATCAGTAGTTCTTGAAATTAGCGCGTTTAGCAAATAAAACTCTGTAGCTTAATAGTATTAGTATTGAAGTAAAGATTTGAAAAATTAAACCTTTTGTATAGTTACAATTTAAAAAAAAAATTTAAAAATGTAGTTAAACTGATAATTTTTAATAATAGATAAAACTACATCCATATATGTTATTTTTTATTCAAAACGGCTCTATTTTTAAATGATATTTCTATATTTAGAGAATACCAATTGTTATAAAACATTTTTACATACGTCACTCAAACAATAAGATAACTAATTTCACTATAACATTTCTCGAACTGCACGGCACACGCCTTTATTCATGCGACACTCCCCTGCTGAATGACGTCAGCACCTCGGGGCTGCACAGGGCGGTTCCCGGGTCACCCCAGCGTTTGACCCAGTTCCATACTTGCACAACCTGATCTATTTCCGGTGACGTCATACCCCATTCAACCCCGGAAAGCTGAATCGATGCGCCAAAACTGGGTCGACCTGAATGGGCCCCGTGTACATTCATCTGTTCTATTTTTAGATTTAAACTTAAATATAAATATATCATGTATGTTGTATGTAATGGAAGTAAAAATAGACTGTTTTACTAGAAAAATATATTTTACCATAAAAATTAGGTTAAACAGATCTGTTGTCTGTTGGGAATTGGGAAACTTTAGGAAGGTTATGTCAATTTTTTGTCATATTCTCGTATTAGAATTCAAATTATATACGAGTATATATAATAGCTTTTGTAGTCTATTTTAAATATTTGTATAGTTGTAATATTTGGTTGTAATAAATGTACTTTGTTGCAGATATCACGCGCAAGTATCGATGCCTGCAAAGACTACTTCAGAGAAGACCTCATCAAGACAGATTGGCAACTGATGGTTGAATTGAAGAAACTCTTCCAAATACTTTAATGGCTGAGGTGAACTGCTCGCCTGGTACTACTACTACAATTCGTGTTCGACGTCTGTTATTACAACTTACATGTATATTTGCTTTTTTATAAAGCTCTCATCCTATAAGCAATTTCTGTGGTGCGAAGTTTTTTATAAAATTTCCCAGTCTATTCCATCTAATCAATCCGTTGTATTATAGAATCTCGCCATCTAATGTAATACGTGTTACTTATGTTGCTCTCCTATCTAGTGTTGCCAGGTATATAAAATCAATTATTGCAAAATTTAAAATATTTGAAACTTTTAGTGTTTACTAAATATATTTTAATAGAACTAAGATAGCAACACCGAAATATCGTTTTAGTAATCGTTTTTTTAATTTCTGATATAATGTCAACCGTACGTCCTAAGTATTAATGTTCCGATAGGTACTCCTGGCAATTCTATGTTGTAGTCACGTCCATTATTTTAAAATATTTTAATAGGCTATTTTTTTTATAATTTCCCTAAAGCGGAATAACTAACCATATACTCGCCAGTCAACATATGTAAATAGTCCATTAGTAAATCTATTTATTGAGCGCGTTTCATTTTCAACCTTTTAGTATCTTTTATTGGTCTCGGTGTGGGAAGAGATTTGATTTTGTTCAGAACATTTGTCTATGAGAGACTTAGAGGTTTATATGGAAGTATTCTTTGTAAATATGCGCATGAGTTATTATTTACTATTATATGTTTTTTGTAAATAGAGTGTGACAATACATTTTATTTTTACAACCTCAACTGAGGCTGCAATATACGATCTCGAGTATGAAATTTTTCTATACAATTCATATTTGCCGAAAAAAAATCACATAAAATCTTGACAATATTGAATGATTAAGGTCTTGAAAAATTAACTTTATATTGTTTTTGTAGGTTCTTTTTTATGTTTGGCACACAAGTCAACGCATAAGAGTCCATGTTAAAGATACGGAAGGTTGTAATTTTTGTAGGTATTATCCCTTTTTGAAATGCTTGTATTATATAGATGGAATCGGACATATTCTTATATTGAAGAAATTTTAAATAAATTACTAAATACATATAATTTGCATTTTATTTTGTGTCTTTCCTCAACCATTTCCATAAACAAAACATTATAGTTTTTAGAAATAAGATTTTTATAAAATATTGCAAACACAATATAATATTTACGATATTAGTATTTTCTATATGAGTTTTAACTGATTTAAAAATGAAAATTTCTAATAATAAAAACAATATCGAAATAAATTATTTTAGTTCAGTTCTTTATCTAATACATAATTTTTGGAAAAAAATATAGTATAAATTAAACATAATATTACAAAGGAACAGTGTTACGAAAATCGTCGTAATCAGTTTATTAGAGTTTACCGTACTGATTATTATTAATTAATCAAAAAAAAGGGACTTTTAGCTTCACGCTGTAACCCACATACAGCAAGATAGGTTGAGGGAGCCTACACCATAGTGAAGAAATTAAAATAATCTATATTTTATTTCCTAGACTAGGATTTGAATCCATAACCTGTCGCGTTTACAGTGACACGCATATTCCCTCGCGCCACAACTGGCAAAAAAGACAATTGATTCAAATCATGCAGATTATAACCATTCGAATGCTTGGATATTGATTATACCACATAGACATATTAGAAAACGACATTAAGGGAGACAACCGTTGCAATTCATAAAATGTTATTTCATGTTGTAAGCATGCGAGGAACCTCCTCGAATATCACACAGTTTACATATTAAATATAATTTCATCAACTTCACGCTGTATCCCGCACACAGCAGGGTAGGCAGAGGGAACCTATTCGGATTCTGGAGGCATTGCGTGTTGAGTGGCAGAACTCAACGCCGCGCTTTGCCTCTACACCAGTGCGAAAAAATGGACATATAAATTTAAGTAAATATTTATCTCCTCGAGTGGGGATCGAACCTACAACCAGTCGGTTTTACAGTCACACTTTGTGCCCCTGCCCCACGACTGGCTTTATATTGATGAAATAGTTTAAGGACATCATAATAATTAATGATATTTGTCCAACTATACAAAATTTTAATATCAATTAATATTCATGACAAAATTACCAAAATGTATGGTTTATTGATAATTATATGTAGATAATACTAATTTTATGCAAGCATCGATGTCGGTGAGGCGGCCTGTTTGATTTTGTTATTGGTGGTTTGTGTTACTAAATGACATTTTTGGTCTGAACATAACTTCTACATTAACAGAACATAGGAAATGATTCGTATCGAAGCTTGTTTTTGTCATATTGTTAAAATGTAGTAAATGTTATTATTAAATTAACATATTTTTTTCATTTTAAATGGTAAAATGTGTGGTTCGCAATAAGATGAATGAAAAAAATTAAATTAATGATTTAAGAAAGCAAAATAAATTGTATTTCGTAATTATTGAGAAATTGGAGTTTTTTTTTCCTATTTCATTATAGTAACCTAGCTTACTTATAGAACTCTGGGCTATGAGGTTTTTTTAAATAAGATATTTTACTTACATATTATAATTTTTTTACTTTAATAAAACTTTCATAGTTTAAGAAAAGTAAGGGGACAGTTACAAACAAAGCAAAAGATTTTTCCTATCACGGGTATATTTGATAAGTTTCGACACACTCCTAGTGAATATCAGAATTATTTCTAAGAACTAAACAGGACATTTAAATAGGGAACTATTTAAATGTTCTTATACAAATTACAGACCGCAAATTAGAGAGACGTATGCAAAACATATTTTTTTTAGGAGACCGCAAAAAGTGATTAATTCTACTAATTTCTGGTAATTTCACGTGCGGGTCAAATTTTGTTGTGAGTAAAATTTCTAGTGTGGACACTAGATTAAAGTTTAATCATATAAATCAGGCCCATGGCTAGGACTGTAACGCGACGGTTGTGGGTTTGATCTCCACTCGAGGAAATGAATTATTATTTATAAATATTTTTATTTTTGCTCGACGCTCTGACACCAAGGTGTAAAAGCTCGGCGTTACGGTTTGCCACTCAAAAAAGACACGAAAAATATGGTGGAAAGTGGTGCATTAAGTGTCTTAACGTTAGGTTCCCTCTGCCTACCCTTTTATTTTTTATTAAATATAATATAAAATATAGAATAAATATCCTTTATAACAGGATATCAGCTGACCTATTTTATTAACTCGAGTCATCAGTCGACAGCTGATTGAAAATCGATCACTGCACCGGTAATAGCTCGCCCTCGCCCGTGCAGGTGACCCTTCATTTTACAGCATTGTCGTTAAGCACACAAGATTAATAGACTATCTGTATAAGATATATAATTTAAAATATTTTTTTGTTGCCGACGTGAATATAAGAAATCAATCTTTAATGTGAAATAATAATATGAACTAACTAAATCCAATGAAAATAAAGAGGCGCAGGAGCACAAGCGTGCGACTGTCTACGACAAGTTTATAGGTTCGATTCTCATTCGAGGAAATGAAATGTCTAATATTTTCATTTTTTTCGCTTTGGTAACGATGCCAAAAGCGGCGTTGAGTTCCGCCCCTCAACACTACAGAATTCGGCGTAAAAGGGGGGAAAGGAAGTGTCTTAACGTGAGCGGAATGTCTTAACAATGTGCGAAATACTGCGTGAAGTATAAAAAATAACTAAAACAGTTATATTATCTCATTACAAAATCATTTCTTAATGATGTAGCCAGATACATTTGAAAAATATAAATTATATAATAAACAATACAAATTTTAAATGCTATTACAGGGATGTTTTTGCGTTCTTTTCACTAGAGAATTAGAAGGTATATTATAGACTTCCTCGGCTCATTAAAACATAGTACGCTGTTAGGTTTTGCTAGAAAATTACTATACTTGATATTTGTAATTGATAGGAGCTGAAAGACGGAGGGATTTGTCATTTTGTTGTGTTTGTTCTGCAAAAAAAAATAAGATTTTTTTCTATTTCGTAAAGTCATGTACCTACATAACGTACTAAACGAGTTAGATTAAATTATATTTTAATCCAATTAATAAAAATGAGGCCATCGATCATACCGCAGTGGGACATCGTGTCTGTAAACGTGATGGTTGTGGGTTCGGTGAAAAGCGTCAAGCTGAAAAAAATATTCTAATCACCCCGTAAGAATTATTTGGTGCTATAAATGGAATGGAAGATATCTATATCAATTTAAAAAACGCAAGTGTTGGTATAATTTTATTCAATTGTCTAAAATGCGCTTAAACGCACATGGTAGATAAATAAACAATGACAAAAAAAACGGAGTGTCGTAACACTAATTTCCATTTGTCTGCCTTACTATAGCATGCATATAGCATGGAAGAACATTAAGTTATATTGGCCAAACTATACATTGTTATTATGATTTTATGTTTGTATTATAACTGTGGACTTGAGACCGCAATAATAGATGAGATAGGTTACCTGAGTTGTTCTTATTTTCCATCTGCAGTGGCCCCCGGAAGGCCAGTCCAAGTACTAATAGGAAGAACCAATGCAAACCAAGCTTGCACGTTTATAGGGAGGAGCAAAAGTGTGCGTGGGTAGAGCGTTATTTCCTCATATATTTTAAAGAAGCTTTCATAATGTTAGCAGTCGCTAATAATCTCATAAATATACTAAATCAATTATTTATTCACCAATTTACAATATACGAAAATAAGTAGCACAAGGAAATGGTTCATCATGGTGGTTTTCGGTTGCAATTTGGGTTGCATTTCACCACGTAACTATGGTAACTCGGTGAGCGTGGGCGGGGAGGTGGTGTTTTCAGGGTCTAGGTCACGCCCCGGTGAGGTGCGCGCAGGCGCGGGCCGCTGCCGGGAAGGAGCTTCAAAGCTCGTCAAAGCTTGCTGGTGGCAAGCCAGGGTCCGTCGGATGCGAAGTGCCCCATATAAATTGTGATACGTGTCTTTGTAAGTGCAGTGAGTGAAAATCGTTATAATTTTGTGATCTGTGCTTTAGCTGTGGCATATATCTGTGCAATATAAGGTATTGTTATTTAGTCTTTTTTTTTGTATAAAAAAATGATTTTTGAAAATATTATTGCAGTACTTTAAAATGCATTTTTATATCATATATATGTAAAACCTGTAATATAAGTGAATTAAAATGAACGAATTATGATGTATTTGCTAATTAGCTACATCATTTTAAAATAGTTGACTTGAAATTATACAAATAGTTATCATAACACTGCGTATATAAGTCTATAAAATCACATTTACTGTTGCTTTTAATGAAAGTTATGTACTAAAACGCGCACTATTCAAATAAAATATTAAATAAAAAAATTGCTTTCAGGAAGTAAAATATAATTGTGTTTTTGATTTACAATATTCACGTCTTATCAAAATAATACCAAAAAGGGCATTAATATATCATATTCAAATATAATCAAGTATTAACATCATTCTAATTCATGCAGAAATAAATAGAAAAATCCGATAAAGAGATCCGATATGTACGTAAACGAGAAAGATTTATTAGTAAATTGCAATCATAGATTAGTTAAGTTACATTTATGTGTCTATTTTATCTTTTTGTTCTTCTTCTTCCTGTCCTGGCTGGCTTGTTGTCTGCCTTTTATGCTCCACCTCGACTTTGTACTTATTATGCTTATTTAGTATATATTTTTATATTTATATACAAAAACATGTATCTAGCATATCCTTACTAATATCATAAATGTGAAATATATGAGGATGGATGTTTGTTCTACTTTCATGTAAAAACTACTGTATGGATTCAGATGAAAAAATACAATAATATAGTGTATACATCAGAATATTTATGTAAACATTTTCCACAATTTGATATTAACGGGTGTTCTTTTTTATAATATATAAAATATATATTACAGTTCAGGCTAGTCGTGGCGCAGTGGCATAAAGTGTGACTGTAAAACCGACTGGTTGTGAGTTCGATCCCCACTCGAGGAGATAAAAAATTTACTTAAATTTATATATATTTCCATTTCTTGGCTCTGGTGTCGAGGCAAAGCGCGGCGTTGAGTTCCGCCACTCAACACGCTATGCAGAATGTGGGGAACGGAGTGTGTTAACAATAGGTTCCCACTACCTAACCTCCTGTGTGCGGGATGCAGCAGTGCATCACCCTTCAATGCTAAAGCATGTTTATCACATGCTAAAACATATATTGACTAAAATAATAATAAATATGTGCTTTATAAATACGTTTAGTAGACTTACTACCGCAGTAAATACAGTGTTTAACTGTAAAGCAGTACGACTTAGGTAGCTAGGTAGTATTTAGCATCAAACTACTAAATACTAATAATACCTGTATCTGAAATAATTTAATGCAATTGAAAAGTATTACATTATAATATTAGAAAAATATATATATAGTATAATTAAAGACGTTTTGTTCCTGTTAAATGCCGGACTGTTGCTTTATAGGTAGTGTTTTAACATTATCTTTTAAAATAACTTTTAAGGGTTTTTTGTCCACCATATATATAGACAGATGATTTAAGAAAAAAGATTTTACTCCCTCAAAAGAATTTACAAAATTTATGGTTTAATTTTTTTACCTGTTTCTATCTAGATAGTTTATGATTTTATCTATTAAATTTTATATTTTATTATACTTCTTCATATTTCGGGAAAAGCCAAAAGTTTCAAAGCAATGATCTTTTAGCTTTTAAGTTGTAAAAAAATCGTAAACCACAAAATATAAAGTTTAAATTCTTATGGAGCATAAATTTGGTATATTGGCCATGAATGATTACTACGTATATGTGGTAACTTTAGAACATATAAAAACAATTGGTATTTTGTCGGGATTACATAAAACTGGAGATGTATACGAAAAAAGAAAAAAAAGAATGGAATGAATTGGAAGAGAGTCAGCTTACATAACACACATTACATACATGTAGAAAAAATATATATTTTGCATCTGATATAATAATATTAATTTTATTTTTTCGTATAAAGAACAGACACATTGTGTAAGAAAGTAACCAAAAATAATTTATAAGTTAAACGTAGATACGTTTATAAAAACAAGATTATTATGCAATTTTATTAATACGGTACACGTTACATACATTGATAAAATTATAAAACTATTTTGCATGTATTGTAATATCTATTATATATTTTTCAACATGGCTTCATCTTTTGGCACACCTATAATATATGTTCATATAGTCATGAAAAACGGCTTTAACATTATATACAATGTAAAGTATACCTAAAGAAAAAATGTATCCTATAGTATAAACCTTTTTAGGGCACTCTGTTCCACACTTATAACAAACAATTACAATAATTTAATAATTAACGATTCGAAACGAAAATATTCATTAACATAATAATTTTATGGCTCTATCATAGACCAGAGCCGCGAGCAACCCGCTCGCATCTTCGCCCGACTGAACTACATAATTCAAACTCATCTGGATTTCTATTAGATCGAATAATATGTTACATGTATGTTATGTATTTTTTTTTCTATAAAATATCTATAAATTTTCCCTTTTTGAATTTTTTCCTTTATTTGTACTGCAAGTTCTCATTTTGCCGTTGTGACGCAGGGGCAGAAGAGTGTGACTGTAAGGCGACGGTTGTGGGTTCGATCATCTCTCCAGGTAAAACCCAGCATTGAGTTCCGCTGAAAGCGGGGAACGGAGTGTCTTCACACTAAGTTCCCTCAGTCTACCTACTATGAGTACTGCCGTTTTTTTTTTGTATTTTCACACTTCTTTAAATTTCATAATTGTAGATCCACGGGAAGTGTGCTATGTATTTGGATCGCGAGGCGGATTTCATAAACGTGTGTTTATTTTGTTAGTCTTGACTTTAAAACACGATTTTTTCTATGCTCGGGACGGTAGACCTGAATTTTTGATGTTAATTTCTGATCGATACATGCACGCCATCTCGAGATAAATGCTCTTGACAGACTGACAACACTTTGTTGTCCTATATGTGATATTCGTTCTATTTTTCCCTTTTAAGTTACGGAACCCTGAAAATAATATAATCTAATCTAATAAATAAATAAAAAATCCTTTAGATATGAGAACATTTCAATATTTATATTTTTCGATATTTTTTTAATTAGCTGTCACACATATAATATGATAATCGTCCCTTAGCAGTCGGGAAAAAATATAACTTTTTTAATGTTTTCCAGTGCTTTTTGAAGAAGGAACAGTTTTTAAATACGAATCTTGTTATATTTAAAATTATATTCTGTGTAGGTAGACTTTCATCAGAATTTTATGATTTTATAAAAAAATAAATAATATTATTATAAATATATTTATTCTTTACGTGAATATATCTTTTTAAACAATTTAACTTATTACTTTTGTATGAAGATTGGTAGAAAAATATATTTATCATTTTTCAAATTAATGTTACTTAATTATTAATTAAGTATATTAGGAAGGAACCAGCAAGTAAATATCATTTTAGAACGATATTACGAGTACAATAACGCTTTACTCTATATTTACACTATGACTAGCTACATGTACTTATAATCTACGACACACAGCCCGCCTGAGATCTAATAGGTCTCATACAACAAGGTCAATTCAGTGGTTTCCTGGCAGAAGAATTTCAGTTTTTCGTCCACGTGCCACCCATTGATGCGTACGAGTGGATGGGGGCCGGGCAGATAGTCCGCCGGCGAACAGGCGCGCGCACGCCGCGCTGCCAGCGCACCGCGAGTGAACCCGCCACGCCACCGTCGCCATTCGCCAGCTTCTAACAACAATACTAAATATTGGTGCGTCTATTTATATTTCGTTCCTCAACCTTGAATTAGTCACATTCATTGTGGACTTATCGAACATTTTACTAATTGGCTACTTGGCGAAACTACGGGTGATTAACGCCGCTGTATGACTTGTTTTCACGGTTTCGGTTATTATTTTGATGTACTAAGTGTTAAATACGTGACGCATTATTTTCATATGATACAAACAAGTGATAAAAAGTAATAACAGGGTTGCAATAGATCCTTTTTACATTTACAGTTATATACGAAGAAAGACTATTGACAGGAAATTAAAGTTGTCAGTAGGGCCGGCTCCGGTGCAGGCTAACAGTAGCCGTGTCCCGTTGTTCTGTGTGTTGCGGGCGACACTCGACACCGACACCGCCCGACACACCGACACCACGACACACTCCTTGTAGGAAATGCTCGGTACGCAGTTATCGGCATCAGAACAAGCCTTCTCTGTAGCAGCTCGAACAAAGCGCGTGCCAAATGCCATAAACAAAAAAGCACTCCGAAATACGGTTTCGTTGATAAGATAAGTTCTACAAAGGGCTACCAGAAACTCACCCGTGTTTTGTAAGAATTATTACCATTATTTAGTTTAAAAGCCAATATGACAGTGCTTTTAGAATATTAGGACTGTTATCCATGTGGCGCCAGACCGTTTTTTCGATTTGTTTGAACGTTAAAAGGTTAGGATTAAAATATTTGTTTTCAATATAGACGCAATGTACCTATAGACTGGAGGACACTGTGAGCTCGGTAATGTAGACTTTGTTGTGTAATACATAGTGCTGTTAATAACTTTCTCAGCGTGGCGAAAGGATTCGCGGAATTTAAAATTCGTCGTATAACAGGAATGTTTAGTGATTCGCGGGAGTGGACACAAACAATTGTGTACTAAATGATTTTTCATTATAGCCCCATATTATATTTGTACTAACGCTTCACAACTATATAATAATTAAAATAAACTGTGCTGAATCATTTCCACACCTGCCCTAAAGTAGCTTTGCATAAACCGTATTATAATATATTATACCGTATTGCCGTAACGAGATAATAGAAGGAAGGAAGGAGAGAATAGAAAACATAATGTATAGAATATAAAGTAATGAATGAATTCAGCAAGTTCGTTGGTGAGGTGACCGTTGCATGATAGCGGGTCGGCGAGGGCGTCGCGCGGGCGTCGGGCGGGAACGCGACCTCGCGAGATAAATCTATCAATGAAGCTGATAAGGGGACCGCGTGTCATACCGCAGGAAGTGCCCTGACTCCGCTCGCGCACTCCGGACACATTGATCTCTTTACTGAAATAATAACTTTTAAAATAAACACATAGACTAGAGACAAAAAGAAAAGACCGATTACCTATTAAGAACAGATCCCTTTAATTCACATTAAGATATTGCTCTGTGCCTATCTTTCTAATGCTATAAAAAAAACTATGAATAAAGTTAATCTTTTCTTAAATATAAATAGCAGAGTTTTGATGAGAACGTTATAAGTTTATTGTTTCTTTTTTACTACTTAATTTTTTTAATTAAAAAAGCAAAAAACATGCGGACCTCCCAAAGGGCATGTATGAAGAGGTTGATGACAGTGGACGAGGCAAAAGAGGTATAATGGGTACTCTCTGACTACTGCGCCAAGGATACAACGTGAAGTTAGTTTAGTTTAGTTTTTTAATAAAAAAAATCCATATTACCGTAAATTCGTCCGTTTCGTCTGTAAATTTCTTATTGTAGTACTGGCAATTATTGATCAACGATAAAATATGTGAATAAACATTAGTTAGATTACAAAATAAAAATTTATATCTACATACTTGAGGAATGACTGTCTCTTAAATTAGGCGGATATTGGAGAACGGTGTGCCCTATAGTACGGACGAGCTTTTTCTCTATGGCTGAATTTGATACTCTCTGTCTCTCTTTAATTCTTCTTGTATTTTGTACTGGCTTGAAACATCAAAACAAAATAATATATACGTACTGTATAGTGTCACATTAAACACAAATTTTATAGGCCATACTATAAAGCAGTCTAAATGCTATTTCTTGCGTATGTAATGCCACTTAAACGAAAGATAAGTTCATATTAACAGACAACTAGATCGATATGTCGACACAATTTCGCAGTTTTATTTTTAGCTTTACAATAATCAGAAATATAACTTAATAACTAATAAAGATTTTGTTTTTTTTTTCAAAATTTGATAATTCAAATTGTTAACTCTGGCAGTTGTAATGAAATTAACAGGAATAAAGATGGAAAATATGTTTTTTTTTTCAAATTAACGTTTGTATATAATATTTAAGCTAAATGATAAGTCACTGCTCAATAACGAATAATATTTTAAATTTAAATTCTTACCATAAATATTGAGTATATCATTAATTAAAATTAGTAAATTTTAGAAGTAACATCATTTAATTAAATGAAAACCAAGTAGGTTCGAATCTTTGAATAAAAGCCACACTCAAAACGATTTATCCGTTTACTAACTACGCGACCGGCAAACAAACACATGTTGAAATTTGTGTTTAAAATTCAATAATAGTAACAACGATAATCAGTATTAAAATAAAAATAGATCTGTAGTTATTTAATAGACAGATAGATAGAATAGAATATAGGTCATTTAAAATAAATTAATATCTATTTGCTACGTTTGTGGTGTGTAATGGTTTCGATTTAATATAAGTAAACATCACGCTGTATCCCGCACACGGCAGGGTAGACGGAGGGAACCAAAGGGAAGAAAATGAAAATATTAAACATTTCATTTCCTCAAGTGTTAGTATATATTTGACTCGATTTAATATATCAACACCCGTACCGTACCTACAGGTATCAGCGTTGTCTATATACCTACCCAGCTAATTATTTATTTGTTCTTGTTATTTCTAGTTATCAGAGCCGGAAACCCTAGTTTGGCATCAGACCAATGTGTTTGTGAATAAATGTTTATGTTATTGCAAATAAGGATGTATCATGTACCGCGTTGGGTTTGGACGTTAGAACTATGGTATCTTATACTTTTGTTCTGTTTTTTTTTTTTATTTATTGTATTTCTTTGCAAATTCTATTTTTTTATAATTATTTCAACTCTTACGCATATTGCAAAAAAAAGAACCTGAACTTACCGTCAATCTATGTAGGGCCATATGCCCATATCAAAGAATTAAATAAATTTTGTGTTATTCCACCAGCCAAATAATAAAGATATTAACATATCATCATTACCTAAAACAAAATACAGGGTAGAAATATAGTCTTTAAAAGTTCAAGATAAACTTGGTTCATATTTTATTTTAATAAAAATATGCTGGTATTAAATTTGTATAAATTGATAATTCTTACCGTGTTTAAGTGTTTATGCCGGAAGGAATCATTGTAGGGTTGTGCATAAACTACTACAAAACCAAGATGCTAGCCACTTTTCTGTTTAATTATTTAAATAACGTAGGTATCTTATCTTAGGCATCATAAGATTACTACGAAATACTTTATTTCCGTGTGAATTTAAAAGCGTCGGTTGTGGATTCGATTCCCACTCGGGGGAATGAATTATTATTAATTAATATTGTTTCACTCTCGTACCAAGGTAAATCGCGGCGTTAGGCTCCGCCACTCAACCCACAATGCCTCGAAAAATCGCAAAAATGGGGAACGTAGTGTCCTAACACTAGGTACTAGGATACAGCGTGAAGCTGGTAAAAATATAGTAATGAGTATGTCCCGGATGATTTTACTCATCATCGAAACATTTAAATATTGATTAATAACATTTAATAGTAAAAATTTTAGGAAGTACCTAATGTTATATTTACAGTCATCTACATAAGTATCTTTGAAAATACCATAAAATTTTGCGGCATAGTGTGTGATAAAGAAAATATTGAACTAATAAATAAATAAATAAAAGAAAATTGCGCTTATGGTTCATATATAAATATGATTATTTTAATATTTACGTTTTTATCTAAAAATATTAAATACAGAATACAGAATAGCCATCTGTCAGTAGCCAATTTACATTAAACCTCGCTCGGACCATTATGTACACGTTTGGTATCAGGTAAATTGTGTTTTTCGTGACATCCATATTAACACCAAAATTAAAATGCAGCGTAGGTTGCATAACCTACTTATGGCAGCTGACGTGGCGACAGAGATACATAAACAGATCGTTATATATAAAATAAAAATAAATAAAATAAAAAAATAGCTTCACGCTATATCCCGCACATAGCAGGGTAGGCAGAGGAAACCTAGTTTTAAGACACTCTGTTCCCCACTTTCTGCCGAATTTTGGAGACATTGCGTGTTGAGTGGCAGAACTCAACGCCGCGCTTTGCCTCGACACCAGAGCGAAGAAATGAAAATATAAATTTAAGTAAATATTTCATCTCTTCGAGTGGGATCAAACCCACAACCAGTCGGTTTTACAGTCACAATTTGTACCACTGCGCCACGACTGACCTCAATAAATCGTTATATTCAATTCAAAAATCCTCTTTTATATGAGCGGTAGGCGGCACGCGGACAACCGAAGGACGTTTTGCCTTTTATCGAAATTGACATCAATTAACATAATAAGGAGTTAAGCATAAACAATCATTTATTGATATATGCCTTTTCCGTACTGAGTGTAGCGTTATCGTGATAATAAGCCAATGTTAATTTCAAAAAACTAAATATAATCGTTTCCAATATTTAATGAAACACACAGACTTAAAAGCAAATTTAATATGAAATTTATTATTATTCTAAAAAAAATTAATATATTATTTTCCCAAATTTTATATGTTTAATATAAAAAAGGAGGCAAATCGCAGCGTTGAGTTCCGCCACTCAACACGCAATGCCTTCAAACTCGCCGAAAAGTGGGGAACGGAGTGTCTTAAAACTAGGTTCCCTCTGCCAACCCTGCCGTGTACGGGATACAGCGTGAAGCTGATAAAAAAATATATATAAAGGGAAAGAACTCGAACAAAAACTTGAATATATTATATAGTTGTATTAGTTAAGATATATTATTAGCCATCACGACCATAAACACAATATGGATACTTGAATATTTTTTTTAAATTACATACAACGACATCGATTGCCTAAAAACTATGATCGCTTAAAAAATATATCTGTTAAAATAATAATAATATAAAAAAAAATACACCTTTGATTCACCCAAACAGTAGATTATAATCTCTTATTTTCAATTAGGTGTTCATATGAACGTTATATGTATATATTTTGTTCTCATTTACACAATGCAAATTAATAAACCTAAAATCCTGTGTTCAATGATCTTTTTACTGTAGGGGTTGCCTGGAAGAGATCACCTGCGGTGATAAGGCCGCCCTTACACCAATGCTTTTATGATGCTTAAATGATTGTTGTTGATCTTTTGTTTTTGAATCTTCTTGGTGTAATAAAGACTTAAATAAAATAAATAAATAAATAATAAGTAATACTAAGAAGTATATAAAATAAAATGAAACTTTTATTTAGTTCATTAATTTTATATTACACCTGGATGGATATTAATGTAGGTACATGATAGTATATTGTTGATTCCAGGAATCCAAAGTTCTGTGAAAGCGTTCCAATTATGCAATATAGCTCGTCGAAGCGTAATCTGATGTTATTGAAATAACCAAATTAACAAACGTTCATATGGATTTTACAATTTCTGGAAATGGAAATATTAATTGAAGGAACTTTATATAATTACGGTTCATTCTCTATCAGCTTCACGTTGTATCTCACAAGTGACAGGGTAGGCAAATGGAGCTTAGTGTTAAGACACTCCGCTCAACAATTTCCGCAGAATTCTAAAGGTATTGCGTGTTGAGTGGTGGAACTCAACGTCACGCTTTGCCTCGATATCATAACGAAGAAAAGAAGATATTAAACCTTTCATTTCCTCGAGAGAGAGAATCGAACCTATAATCTATCGCGTTTACAGTCACACGTTTGAGTCCCTACGCCACGGTTGACCTCGCTATTTTTAATATTCTAAAATATTTATATGAGCTATTTACTATATTGAGGCCAGTCGTGGCGTAGCGGCACGAGGTGTGACTGTAAAACCGACTGGTTGTGGATTCGATCCCCACTCGAGGAGATGAAATATTTACTTAAATTTATATTTCCATTTCTTCGCTCTGGTGTTGAGGCTAAGGGCGGCGTTGAGTTCTGCCACTCAACACGCAATGCCTCCAGAATTCGGCAGAAAGTGAGGAACCCTGCTGTGTGCGGGCTACAGCGTGAAGCTGATTTTACTATTCTTATTTTTTTTATCAAATAATATTTTAATTATTATAGTAACAGATTTAACATTATTTATAATATTTCCTTCTTAACTTTTAGTAGTTTAGTTTCACTTCAAATAAGGTGCACACCATAACTAACGGTTGCATAACACGTTCCGCTTTCCACCTGCCCACGTGTGGTGGTGGGCTAAGAATTTGGTACAGCCTCTGAGCTTTGCGAAACTGACGCGTGGGTGATATTGCCTTTGGTTTTATTGTACTACTATCACACGTATTTCAAATTTTTAATTATTCAAAAATTTTGTTCGTGTAGTAATATGTTAAAAGGTTAAATTCATATAGATTTTGTTGTTAATTAGGCGAAATGATGGATGTTTTGTAATTATTAAAAAAAAACAATTTACTAGCATAGGCCAAAATGATTTCTACTTGAATTGTTAGTATTTCCAAAGAAACGACTAGTTTTTGTTGTGCCAATAATAAAAAAATCATAGAAAATTTGTTATCAAAAGCTCCGATATTGAAAAATTATTAAAAAATAAATCAGCTTCACGCTGTATCCCGCACACAGCAGGGTAGGCAGAACGAACCTAGTGTTTTTAGACACTCCGTTCCCCACTTTCTGCCGAATTCTGGAGGCATTGCGTGTTGAGTGGCAGAACTCAACGCCGCGCTTAGCCTTGACACCAGAGCGAAGAAATGGAAATATATATTTAAGTAAATATTGAAAAAATATTAATTATATATATTGCGTAAACCATTATGAGAACTCGAAAAAGAGATTTTTTTCCTCTAAAATATTTAGTTTTACACTGTATCCCACTTGGAACCTGGGAATCTAGTGTTAATACACTGTTCCCATTAAGATACTTTGTTGCTTTGTTGCTTGTTGAGTGGCGGAACTGGCCTCACAGTTCTTTTAAATATTTATTGTTAATTGCATATTAATTTCTGTATTTGTTTTGTGAAGTAGCACCTAAAGGGATAACATTAACTACAAGAATATGTATATAACATCAGTGATCGTCGAGCTTGTGTAAGCTGTCAGGTGGGTGGCAAAGCTGTATAGGAACCATTTAGTGCAAGTGTGGGACCGGCACAGCCCGCCGTGGGAGCGCCCCCGCTATATTAAATTATACCGCCTATTATTTTAGTATTGCCTACAAATGATCGTACTCACTAAATATTTATTTTGAATACTTACTTACCTAAAAGTTAATGTAAGGAAAGGGATATTAACTTTTTTTTAATTAGCTAAAGCAATCAGTAGTCGATTAATTTTTTATTTATATTATAAATCGATTGTCAATTGCAAATAAAAGTTGTATTCTTAGCATTTTAATTAATAGGTATAGTTTTAGGGGATGTGCGTTTATAATGTTCGTTGTTGTTGATTTTTTTTAATGAGAATATAGTTCCATCCATTACATATAGTTTTCAGTTTTTCGGAATCGTGAGTATTTATGATTATATATTATTCAGTTCCGCCGAATTCTGGAGGCATTGCGTGTTAAGTAACGGAACTCAACGTCGCGCTTTACCTCGACACCAGAGCTACGAAATGAAAACATAAATTTAAATAAGTATTTGATTTCCCCGAGTGAACCTGCAACTAGTCGCATTTACAGTCACACTTTTTGTCCATTCGCTAATCAATTTTTTAATTTTAATAAATAAAAGCGCGGCGTTGAGTTCTGGCACTCAACGTCTCCAAAATTCAGCAGAAAGTGGGGGACGGCGTGTCTTAATACTAGGTTCTCTAGGAACTATGTTGTCCGTCTGTCCGTTTGTCAAGTCTATTTTTCTTGAGATCGTGTGAAGGTACCCAGCTGATGTTTCATTCATAATTCACCCACCCATCACTTATAGTGGGTAATACATATGGCATTTTGATACATTTTTTTCGACTATTTATTGTAAAAATAGCTACCTCAGTTTATCTATCTATCTACCATTTACGCTGTATAATCTTTGCGTCAGACATCAATATAAAAGTACATAATATTAATATAATTCGAATATGAAAAAGCGCAGAGGTACAATGGTATGACTGTGATGCGACCGTTGTGGGTTCGATCCCCACTCTAGGGAATGAATTATTATTTCTTAACATTTTCATCTCGTTTCGAAACCAACGGAAAAAGCTTGGTATGAGTTCCGTCACTCAACATCCAATTCAGTCTTGAAAAATTCGGTCTGAAAGTCGGAAGCGGAGTGTCTTAACACTGTGTTTCCTGTGCCTACTCTGCTGTATGCGGGATACAACGTGAAGCTGATTTACTTTATTTTTATTTAATTTGAATATACTATAATACAATAAGCAGAAAATATTACTCAATTAATAACATATTGAAAAGAAAAAGAATAAAAGTTTTATCTAGTATAGGTACAAGTTGTGTATTTTTGAAAGACGTGTAACGGAATAACAAGAATTGGCCATTAAGATACACTACATCTTATAATTTGATTTGCGATAATGATTTCCTTCCTGATAATGATAGAATGACATCATTCTGGTCCTGTTTTCTCATGGTTGGTACTAAATGTCCGTTGTGAATAACTTTTTACAAAAAAAAAAAACAGCATACAGAAATAATATTTTGCAATTTGATTAAAACTTTAAAACATATTAAATTATAATTAAAATGCACCAATTTAAAAATGTGACACATATTTTACTTATACAATATCCACTAGCATTACGATTCGGCAAATTAGTAAGAAAAGGTGAATGAAATATGTTGTACATATATTTATTTATTTTATATGAACACTAAAATCAATTACAATAAATAATTAGCACCCTGATATCAAATTAATCAAGTTTACCCAACGTAATGACACCCCCGTATCGCAATCGAAAGGATTGTACCAATATTTCGGTGTGTCAGGCCGCGGGGTCGTCGACCGCTTACTCGCAGTGCGTGCTATTTCCAGCGCGAGCGCACCCGACCGCTTCCGAGCTCGCACGAACCTTGTAAACAAACATGGCGGATCTGTCATTCACTAATTCATTCATCTACGATCATTGTTTGACAAATTGACAATAACTTTTTCGTAAAGAATACAATTCGTTTTTGTAATTAATATTTAAGTAAGTGCTTACTTATCTTCTAGCTGTTAAGCGTTAAAATTGTGTTTTTATCAAAAAACAAAATAAAATGTAATTATTTTTAGATGACTTTGAGTATTTTTTGTTTGACACCTAACAAAAAATATATTGTTAACATTTAACGCTTAACAAATAATATTTTAATTGATGTTAAAGATTAAATGCGCTAAAATATTAAACATTGGCTAAGTGTCTAAAATTAGAAATTAAATAACTTTGCATTGAGAATAAAGTCACGGGCAAAGGCTATATTTAGAAAGCATGTATTATGACTTCCTTTCTCCTAAAGCTTGGTATACACTTCGAAATGTGCATCCTGGGTACAAATAATTATATTAAGATATTAAAAAGTGACATGCCAATGCTGGAAATAAATATTCAAATACATACGTAAACGTTACCGTTACTGTAAAAAAATTACTAAGTATAATTACCATAAAATAAATGAATCAATCTGTATAATCTATATCTGTATCAATTTCATAAAATTGAAGAATGAGTTTGTTGGAACAACAAATGGATCGAATTGCAAAATTATTTTTCCGTTGGCTAGCAAATTTATCGAAGAAGGCTACCTATATATTACTCACAACTCCTGTTAATCGTTTCTACGTAAGGAATTTGTACCTTTGGTCAGAGTTACCTCGGGCATTTCCATTTTGTGATATGTGTTATACACAACTCCTAGTTATCTCCATTTAAAGAACCGGGTGACTCCGCAGGTAAAAGTTAGTTTATGTATATTTACACACATTTACAATCAATAATGCTTAGTTTATATTATAGCAATGTCACAATCACATAAGAAATTGCAACAAATTAATTTGTTTAAGTGGTACAATTTTTCTTGAATACATCAGATATAAACAGAAAATGCTTAAAAAACATAAGTCTCATTTAAATTTTATTAAGTTAGCTAACGTTACCGTAAATCTGTTTTTATAGTTTACGTTACAAAAAGTGATAACATTATTTTGATACCATTTTATCGAAAACTTATTTTTTTGTCGTCTGCGATAAGAATTTAAGTATATATTATAAAAAGTTTTGATTGTAACACAAATGGATTCTTCATTCGCGCCAAATCTAGTCGACTGATATTGGCGTATGAAGGTACGCATTGTTTCTTCTTCGGTGGTGAATAGGGTTGCTCTACATTTTAATTGCGAGTTTTACGATTTGAAGATGAAATTAATACGATATTTTTGTAGCTACATTTAGTTTTATGTTCAGACTATTTACACTTTTAATTTATAATGTAACAAAACCTAGTGTTGTGTGATTTTCTTATTATTGATATTTATAAATGTAAACATTTTATGTATTTAAAATAAACAAGATTGAATCCATGTTTCTTGAAGTACAAAATTCGGTTTAGTTCGAGGAGTTTCGCCTCAGCGAATTATGTTGGAAGCTTAGGGCTTATAGCCATAACTGAAAATAAATAATTTTAATTTAATCATACAACATTTTAATACAATTTTTTTATATATTATGGTGAATTATAACTTAATAAAATTAATTACTTACAATAACCGGAAAAGTTCAAACCTAGTTAATAAAGACATAGGTACTACAGATCTTTTTAAATTATAGAGGTAAAATAACAGTGCAAATAATAATAAATAACCGTTTACGACAGATTACTATAAATTTAACATAATACAAACATAGGTACGGAAATAACAATATTATTTTAAGCAGTGAATGTATTACTTTCTTGAACGTGCTAGGACGCGTTGCCGCAATATCAATGGCATTAAAGTTATCACTGTAGGAGTTGACCATTCCGTACAGTGGACTGTTTGCAAATAATCGGCAAGGACAGCGGTAATACTAGTTGGTGTAAAGTACCAATTTTGATTGACAAGACCGGGCCACTCATATCTTCTGTGGCACAAACCATAGAAAATAATGCTTTGAGCTGCTTACGTTTTACTTATAATGTAATGCGCTTATTAATTTATAACGTTGTCGAGGCCACCGTGGCGCAATGGGACAGTGTGGGGATTGACTTCCCTCGGAGGAATGAATTATACTCATACCTTTGTGAAGACGAGGTAGTTCACTCTGCCTTGCCATATGCGTGATACAACGTGAAACTGGAAAAAATATATAAAATTTATCTTTGCAACGACACCCCTGCTTGTGTAGCATAATATAGCACATCTGTAGAACATATTCAAGCGTGCCTTTTGTTCCTACCCTGACCATGTGGCCCGCGGCGCGTTTAGTCGTCGCTTTTTCTGACAGTTTTTTTCGTTGGACAAAATTTAAAAACCATTCATGTGTCTATTCGAGTATCCGGTCAATAAAATAAAGGCTTATTTTACATGGTACGGAGCGGATATTGTATCGTTAGTTACACTAAATGAAAATTTTGTAATTTTATATTACAGCAGTAATAGAGCTACTCGATGATGTTAGTTAGTTGATTATTATTATTTTTATCTGTGAATTTTTATATGAGTAAAAATAACATATAATTCCAAGCTATTTTTATAAGATTAGGAATTTAATTTTTCTAATAAAAAATATGAAACAAAATGATGTCACTGTAGTATTTCAGGTACAATATTTCAGCAAGTTTTTTTTTTATTTTCCACATTTTTATTGTACAAATAACAAATTCCAAAGACCGAGTATGAGAATGCCACATAATATGCTAGCACTCTGACGAACGCGACGCTGCACCGCAGAGTGCAGTGGCGGCGATGTCAAGCACGTGTCGCTGAAGAGCTGCCAAGTCGCTACGACATTTCCTGTTTACCAAGTTGTGCCCGCGCTGTCTCACAGTACTAGGCCACATATGAGACAGTGTAACTGAAAAATGCGATATGATAAAAATTATCGTAACCATTATTACCTCGTGGGTTATTCTTTTTTGTTGATAAAAAATATATATTTTTTAATATTTTGTTTATGACTTACAATATTAATAAAAGACTATTTATTTTTTACTAATTCATTACATGCATTTTGATTAAGTTTAATTAAAATTTTTCTCCAATTTTACTTTAATCATTTAGAGCCACAGATAAAGTCACGTTATGGGTAATTATTGAAAGTAAAATCTTAAAAATATCCGAAAGCGAAAGCCGCAGTTGCTATGATAATAATTTATTACATAAAATATTATCACATCAAAATATCAATGTTATTTCAACATGAGGTAGGCAAATACATATGTACATGGGTATGTTATCAGATCGTAAAAATCCAAGGTAGCGTACGTCCTCAAAATGTCCCCAGTAACTTATTTGACTTTGCCCAACTCTCGTGGATTACATCGACACTTAAAAAAATCAATTTTTTCTTACAAATTTCCGTTTGTCGAGTCGAGAGTTCCGCGTAAGGCATGGCCTTGGGAAGTGTTGACCGAGAGTGGGTACGTTCGTATTTGTTCTATCACATACAACCACTATAAATAAGAACCATTGCAAAATAATTTAACTATTTTTAGTAACATTTTGTTCTCTATAAAATGAAAAAAATGTCAAAGATATTGATAAAATACCAAAATATGCAAAACAGCCAAAAAAAATGAGGCCAGTCGTGGCGCGGCGGCACGAAGTGTGACTGTAAACCGGCTGGTTGTGGGTTCGATCCCCACTCGAGGAGATGAAATATTTACTTAAATTTATATTTCCATTTCTTCGCTCTGGTGTCGAGGCTAAGCGCGGCGTTGAGTTCTGCCACTCAACACGCAATGCCTCCAGAATTCGGCAGAAAGTGGGGAACGGAGTGTCTAAAAACACTAGGTTCCCTCTGCCTACCCTGCTGTGTGCGGGATACAGCGTGAAGCTGATATGCAAAACAATGTCGTATAGATTATGAGAATTTTTCAAACAAATCAAATTCATTAATGAATATGTAAAAACTTTCATAATTTTTTGTTGCTTCATTTTACTAAAATTGTTACCTTATTTTCCATAAACTATTTAATATATTTCATATAATACTACAATACAGATAAATGTAGTTGCTTCTGTGGGATCAGGCCTGACCAAATATTTTTTGCTCGTGTCGTTTGTACACAGTCAACACGTTGTGTCACCTTATCTTAGTAACGGGCAATGGTTACCTTAACTATGTACAGACTTGAAAATCCTTTGATATTAGATTGAAATAATTTGCTGCGTATGATATAGTTCTATAGATATCCTAATTTGCTATAATATGTAACTAAATTATTGTGAAATTTTAAATAAACTATTCATATTTTTTCTAGATGGGTGAAGATGTTAAAGATAAAAATTATAATAGAGATGAGCCACTTAATATGTTGATGGAATACGGAAATCAAACTATTACAGGTTCTTTTCAACAAGCAAGATTTCGATAAAATAAATGAATGTTTACATAGTATTCATCACGTCAGGTCGTAACTATAGAAATCATTTACATAGCTGTATAGAGCGTGAAAGCAAATTTTACTAAATTTATCACTTAAATGTAATTTTTTTTTTGGATTTATGATCAGCAATTATTAGTGACCGACCTACTGAAAATAAATACTCGTAAAATAATTCTTTTGACCTTATTATCATTTATAAACGTGGGGAACGGAGTGTTTTAACACTAGGGTTCCTCAAAATTTCATAAGTGTAAGTTCACAGGATGTGTAGGTTTTGATTTCTACTAATTCCATACAAAATGCAGCAAAATTTATAAATAAATGGACGTAACTTTTGATTGTGTTCGCTTAAAAGCTTGAATTCTTTGCGTGCTTCAAATGAGCATAATCCTCAATATTTTATATTAATTGCAGCTTGATAACTCCACGCGATCCCGAGATATATGGTCTTGACAGACGGAAGGGTTCCGTTTTTACATTTTGAGTTACGGAACCCTTAAAAACTGACAAAAATTATCTCTATCTATCTATAACAATCCTTGGAGTTCAAAAAAAAATATTACAGTACCAGCTTAAGATAATAGGTTATTCAATTGGTTGAAGTGCAATATGCCAGTTTAGATAGTCGACATCACCAGTAATCTCGCTGTGAATTCTCAGATAGGCTTAACGGGGGACGCAATTACAATGATTAAAGCGAACTGGTTTCTAGCACACGGCGCTCGCTGCCGGAGCCGCAACTATATCTAACAACTATCAACGATTAGTATGAAATTCAGAACATTTGATAGGTAATTTTCGTTAAGTTTTAATATACTCCATTCCACTTTCTATATACCTTTGTATAATAAATTTGTGAAGTAGATTTAGCTTTACTTTATAGGTCGGTGGTGTTTTTGGTATGCGAAGTCAAATTTTATTTATTGCGTTTTGTAAGTAATAGCGCTTAGTTTTAATCCAAATTTAATTATATTTTATAAAATTAGGTTATACTTATAATTTTTTTAGCTAAAAGCTCCGGCATCGAACTAACGGAGGATGCAATTGTGATGATTAACATGAACTGGTTTAAGTACACTGTAATGGTTGACGCGCCCGTTAGCAAGATAAAACAATTAACTTTGATTTCTTCTGTGGATATATAGAAAAGTTATCCCTGACTACCCTGCTAGGGATACAGCGTGAAGCTAAGTTAAGTTAAGATATATATAGAGAGAATTTAAACCAAGTGTCAATATCTAATCACGTCGCTCGTACATGAAAACTAAATAAAACATAATACCAACTATTCTGAAGCTGAAACAATTAGTAAAACGTTGCCTTTGACATGTTCAGTAAAGCTGAGTTTAAATTATTTACGTCGGACAGCTATTGGAATTAGGTAAACTGAGTGAAAACACGAGGGCGGTGTTTCAAAGGGATACAAATATAGCTGGCGCCAGCTGCAGCGACAGACTCCTCTACTAATCTCTGATCTCTGCGATAGCCAATTTGCCTCCACTTTTTTTGGAGTACAAAAAAATCAAGTTCTTATTCATAATTTTGACGTGGTTCATTCATATTTTTTATTTCCTTCGTTTATTTAGAACACGCATCGTTCCATACATTTATTGATCACTGTAACAATGTTTTATTAGAGCGACAGAACCTTACTTCTAATAATATAAAAATCTTGCGGTGTTGAGTTCCGTCAATCAACACGCAATGCCTTCAGAATTCTGCTACGTACAAGATACAGCGTGAAGCTGAAAAAAAAAAGAAAAAAACTGTATTATCTCTATATTTGTAGAAATAAAAAAAAATAGTAAAAATGTAAGTAATAAAATATTTAACCTGTTTACGATAAACTACTTGATAAAACTTGATAAACAAAGATGCAAATTACCTGCAGATAGTCGTTACAAGCCCGTGTTAAAATTAGCAGAGGGATTTGATAGGCGAGAGCGAGCGGACGGAAGTCGTCTCTAAAATAACAAGCCACTATCCTACTAACCGTCCACTTCCACTCCGTCGAGTCCCATCGTTCTTCTAGAATTTTATTTATTAACTTACTCCACGTTTTGATATAAGTTATAATTTTATTATATTTTTTTTTGAATGCCACATTTGTTGTTATTTGAAGATATTGTAGTCGCACAAAATTATAAGTTTTTTTTCCCAGAATCCCAAAATTATATATTTAATAGGTGAATTCAGTGTTTGTGAAGACAGACTATGTTGTCTATTTATTTTAAATTAACAAAAAACCGGTTTAGTGCAAGTCGAACTCGCCCACCACGGTGGTTTCCATATCAATTTCAGGATTGTAGGTCAATAGGAAGTACAACTCATAAAAATTAAGAAACAAATTACTTGCTTGTTATGTTTATTTTATATGAAATGCCTATAAATTTTCAGTTTCTTATTTAAAATTTCATAACTGTAGATCCACGGGAAGCACTCTATGGGTTTTGATTTCGCAGCAAACTTCATATAAAATGCAACAAAATCGATTGCATAAAGAAAACTGTGCTTCAAGGGAGCATAGACTTTAACATTTGGTATTATTTTAAACTCCATAGATACCGAGCACTTTAGAGACAAATGGTCTTGAGAGATGAACAGACAGGCAACCAAGTACGGACCGGTAACTGGCAAAAAGTGCAGTAATATTGGTTTTTCTAATACATATACATTTGAAAATATTTGAAATGAAATGAAATTTTATTTTAGCAACGAAATATACTCCCTCAATTTACGCTAAATATTAAAAGCGACAACTATCTTTGTTGGGATAAGTGTATAATAATATAAAAAAAAAAATAGTGAAGTGCAAGTTGGGTTCACTGACCGAGGGCTTCCAGACAAACAAACTGATCAATTTCAAGATTGTAGGTCAACGGGAACTATTACTTACAAAAATTTACAAACTTAAGTTTGCGGACATATGCAATCATTTTGTATTCAATAAGCTACATTTACAAGTTTTTTGTTCTATGAAATATGTATAAATTTTCACTTTTCGAATATTTTTCTTTATCCGTATTGTAAGCTCTTTTTTCGTCCCAAGTTTCATAACTATACGTCCGCGGGAAGTATCCTAGGGTAGAGTTGGAGGAGGGTAGAGATTTTGATAATATGGCGAATTTCATAAAAAAATCAGCAAAAAAGATGCATGAATGCTCGTTTTCCATTAAACATTTTTGATTGCGTTGACATAGATATTTAGGACTGTAGATCTGAATTTTGGAAATAAAATACACTTTATGTTGCTGTTATTTTGTAACAACCATGGTTTTCCAATTCCAAATGATAGACCGACAGTTTATTTCATTAATATGTATAGATAAAACATTCTTCAATATACTTCATTAATTCTTCATTAATCAATGTAAGAAAATCTTGCAACTCTATTTTGGCCCACTTCATACTGGCCGATGGGCTTTAAATTAAAATATGACCACGTGTCCGGATTCAATGACAAAAAAAAATTATAGCAATCTTTTCCAGGAACAAGATAATTATTTCAACTTTATTACAAAGTTTTTAAAACCATCTCGCTATAAGTTAACCTTAATTGAGGTCACTATCAAGTTTTAAGTCTTCCCTTGGATTGGTGTAATACATACATTATCAAATAAAAAAAAATATCCATAACATTACATTTTGATTTATTAGCGTTAAAGAGAACTTAAATTTTGCCAATCAAAACTATACATTTGCCAATACTTTTACCTTACTTTTATTTCTTGTAATCTGGAAGAATTTATGATCAAAACTTAATTAAATTAAACTACAAGTTAGTGTCATTAATTTCAAAATGATGTAAATAATTTAGGAAGCACAGATAAAATAAAGTTTAAAATACTTATAAAGAGACAAATATTTAAGTCGTAAACAGAATTCAATATTTGCTGGCCTTCGTCATGATGTGTCCAGTTAAATAAAAAAAAAACATTTAATGGTATAATCTACACTGGTTAAGATTAAAAATTATTTATCTGTGAAGTAATATTCTTGATGGTGCTGGTGGGCGTCGAGAATGTGGATATTTCGGGCCATTATCGCGTGCCCACGCCTCACTATTGGCAGAAAAATGTTACAAAAATACATCGTCGCAATTCACTCTTACCTTTTGCCGACAACTTTGGTCATTGAAGCTCAGCACCCAGCGTGCGGTTTCCGTAAATTTTTGTATTAACAAATTTGTGAATGATTCTGTAATAGACTTCATTAAAGTGATAATCGATATTCACGACGTTGGACACAACGTTCGCAGTCCTCAGCAGTCTTAGGGTCCTCTTATCTACAGCTTATCAGTGTTACAAAGAGCGCAGAGACGTAATGGGAGATATGTGTTCTAAATCGTCTTGATCTCTCGCTCGTTTCCGGTGGTTGTTTACAAAAAAATAATATATAGATATCTATATATAAACTCGTTGTCCAAAGCGAGCAGACGAACCGGCCGGCCGAGATACTTGGTGCGATTAAAAATCGTTACAACTTCCGTTCAGGTTGGAGTCTCGGAGCGGAGGCCCAGATGAATAAGATAAATAAAAAAAAACATAAAGATCGATACGGCGGGACGGCGCTACCTGTTTTTTACCGAGCTTAGCTTGAGGCAATTGGACGTTGTGACGCGGTGGCCAAATTACTTCTTACACATTTACATACACGAACAGTCCCCTCGGTTCTACTCCACATATTACGAAATCCACAAGAAACGTTAAGAAAATCGGCCTTATGGCGTCTCGCCATAGTAGTTAGTGCCATATATGGACAGATCATATTCATACACTTTAATCATAATATAATTTAAGAAAGTTAACTTTTAAATTTTCCATTGAAATCATCATATAAGACATACTAATTACTCATCGACAATTTTTACTCGGTACCTGCTAGTGCTCGCTACAACTCATCTCATTTAAAATCTCACTAAAACCCCGTTGTACTGATGTCCGTACCTAAACAACAATTTATGGGCCCTCTAGCTCACAAATTTAAGTACAGGTTATTTTATACTGATTATTATCGGGCTATTTTATATGGATTATTACGTGCCATCGAATGGGATATCGTAAACGTCATTACATATTATAGTGCGCCCGTGTAAGAGACACCCGAAGAAACAAATTGATGACGCCGTAAATATTCCCTTATTTGAATGTTAAGAAACGACACTTAAAAGTAATAATATCGAGAAGTCGCTCTAAAACGAAAGCTCACGAAGTAATTGTCCGACGTGATGTATATTATGGATAATAAAATAAACAGGTTACATGTTTAATTGCGACCGACAACATCGATATTATATCGATAGTCGACGAGAGCGGAGGAGATCGGCAATAATTTCACAAATGGTGCGCCACGATAATTAAGTGTTCGGCCGTGGTGTGTGCGTGGGCCCGGAGCCGCTGGCCGCGCGCGGAGAGCGGGCGTAACTCCGGTAGCAGCGCAACAGGTCCGGGGGGCGCGGGGCGGCGGGGACCAGCGCGCCGTCCGGTTCGGCTGCGCGTGCGCCTGTAGTGGTGTCTCTCGAGTCGATCGATCAATGAGCTCGACATCGGCTCGGGCCGCTGCCTGCATGCGACTCATTGATTAACGCTATGAACGTGGAATTGTTTATTCATTCATGATGAATATTTTTATTTCAAATCAATGTTTTTACCGTCCGCTACCTAGAGTTTGACCTTTTCGAAACGAACGTGCGATGTAGCTGGCATACGTAGCCGTAGCCATTTTATATTTTCTTTTCAGAGTTGTGGTTACTGTACGATCTTCTTCGAGCTGTTGCGATGGGATGATCGTTTTCCAACAAACATCATACATAGGGATAGCAAACGTTCCGTAGAAATTTAAACGTTTATAAAACTGCAAGCCAATTTATAAATTAAATATGATTAATTATGAATAATTTCTAAAATTCATTATTTGAGTCTACTCAAAAAATAGTATGACTTTCTAAATTGTCCCGATATAAATTTAGAAAGATAAAATAATAAAAGATATTTTTTTCTTTCAGATTTGTGCGAGTTCCCACATAAAATGTAGGTAAGTAATCAGAGTTTGGTTTATATACATGGTACATAGGCCATCACCTCAACAATTAAATATACTATATAGATTAGACTATATTTAAGTTCATAAAACATATATCAGTTTTTATTGCTATTTGGTAAATAAGGTAAATATTGAAAAATAAAATAAAAGAACAAAAATATCAATCCTCGTCGATCTCCGGCGAAGTCGGTAGTCGTATAAACGTTACGTATTTAATCAACGATTGCCTCATAACACACGTTAAGAATAATTAATTGTCATCCTCCACACATTTGTAGTCGTGAATATCGGTTAATGATTGAAATAAAAAAAATCACATCTAATAAAGGAGCTATTAGGATAGGAGGAGGCCAGTTGTGGTGCAATTCGATTCGATCCCCACTTAAGAAGTTGATATATGTATTTAAATTTATATTTTCATTTCTTCGATCTAGTGTCGAGGCAAAGAAAAGCTTCAGGAATCTTTCCGCCTCACTATATCTAACTTGGTCTTAATACTAAGTTCCCTCTGCCTACACTGCTGTGTGCGGATACAATATGAAGCATTTACACACATACTACATTTGATTTTATGTACAAATACACTAGGTATTCAAAATAATAATAGTATAAGAACAAAGGTGTATTATATTGTAACGCCATCGTAGCGTAGTGACGACGTACAAGCGTGTGACTATAAACGCGACGGTCGTGGGTTTTAATAAGGAATCATATTTTTATTTGTTCGCTTTAGTAACAAAACAAAGCGCGACGATGACTTCTGCCACTCAACACACAACACACAATGCCTCAGAATTCGTGGAAAAGTGAGGAACAGAGTATCGTAACACTTGGATCCCTCTGCCTTCCTTGTTTATGCGGGATACAGCGTGAAGCTAAAAAAATGTATTAGGTTAGATTAGTAATAACTAAAAATTACAGCTAACCTATATATATATTTACGTATTTTTGACATGATGCTACTTTTCTCCGCTAATCTTCTTTATATATATATTACATTAACCTTTTAGCTTCATTGATGTAACTAATTCAGTTTGATATTTCCGCAAAGCAAAAGTAAATTTAATTGTTAATTGTCAAAAGTAAAATTATTTGTGAAATGATCCTTTTTTTGAGCACATTTTACTATGTACGTGTAAGCATACGATTAAAGAATATTGTATAGCTGTTATGCATACCACTCACGTTACATACTTATGTTTTACCCATATTGCAATAATATATATATATATATATATATATATATATATATATATATATATATATGATAAATGAGATATAAATCTATAGTAAAAAGGTTATTGAATTAGTTCAAAGACTACATAGTTAAAGATGCAAGTTAGTGTCAAAAAATTAATCTTTAATTATATATTATAAAAACAAAAGATATCTAGTATTAAAAATATATATTTTACAACGATATTTTTCTCTAAACTCAGATTTAAGAGAGTTTTCACATGTTTTTTATAAAACAGTAACACATCCAACGTATTTTGTTATAATGTTTCTTTAATTTTTCCATTAACTTAAACAAGCTCACTCACTGCACGAGGCTTTAGCTCGTGAGGCAACCGTGCAGGTGTGGGTTCGGAATTTGCTTGGCCGCGTGTGTCGCAGGCGTCGAGTGGGCGGCCGGTTCGCCCACGACGCCGCACCTAGCCGCCGAGCCGCCAAGCTCTACGTACTATGGAACCTCGTGGATATTATAATACCTATTGGCTCAATAGCTAATTTACATTATAATAAGAAATCTTTTTGTTTTTTTTTCCATTAAACTGTGACTGTAACGCGAGTGTGTGGCTTCGATTCTCGTTCGAGGGAATGTATTATTGTTTATTAATATTTACTTTTCTTCGTTCTGGTAGCAAGGCCGGCGTTAAGTTTCATCATTCAATACGCAATGCCTCAAAAAATCCGGTGGAATGTGTTATGTGGGGAGCGGAGTGTCTTGACACTGAGTACTTACACTTCCCTCTGCCTACCCTGATGTGCGCAGAATACAGCGTGAATTAATTTTGATTTCGTAACAGATTTCTTCACACAAATGTTCGTTAATCGGTCTTGATACAGCTCCCAATTAAAGTTCATGTTATTTATTGGTCTCTTATCGATTATTTACTTAATAACATAATTATTTAGTTTTTTTTTTCTCTTAACGTTAATTGATTTATTTATAATTGAAAACATTGATTACAAATGTTAATCAATAAATATAGTTTATTTTATTTATTAAAATAAGTTTTATTTTGTATTTACAAGGGTGAGACAAAAACAATTAACTTTCATTTTAATCTATTTACAAGTTACATACCAAGCTTAAATATATTTAAATATTTTTAAAATTATTGAAAAATTAATTAGATACACTCACAAACGTAATACGCATTTGCATCATGTTTGTGTAAAGCAATATAATATTAAAAAATATTCAAGAATTTTTATTCGTGCAAAAAATAAAGTCCAAATAATAATAAAAAAGCTTAATTTTTTTTAATATCAGCTTCTCTTCTATATCAGCCAAACGAATTTTCTTCAGACAGACTTAGGTACGTCTAATTATTATCCGCTAATACAATTCCCACGAAATTCAAAATGGTGAGAACATTTACACAATGGGTTGACTCGAAAAGATTCTATAATGGTATGTTGTATGCATTTGGAAGGAACTGATTATATGATTGCTATCGTACACGATACCTATTGAATATAGTAAAGTTCAGTACGCTGTACGCTGTACACTGTACGCTGTACTCTGTTATTACGATTCAAGCAATTTGAACAGAAACAATAATAGGTGATATTGATGTAGCAGAAAAAATATTTGAGTTTGTATATACGAGTATCTGAAAGGCGGATGGTATAACGACTATGTGATCTATGGTGTGGTCATAGAGTAGAATGTTAGTCCATGTTGGCATGGAAAGTGATGTCATTGGCCCGCTTGCCCGCTTGCCCGCTAGCGACTGTTCCACTGGCTGTCACAGATACTTTTGCTTTTTGAGTGAACATTCTACATCCTGGACGCGCAGTCGCACACGTCATTCGCTTGGAATTTTCTAATCACTTCGAAATTAGATCCTGTGGTGCCTTTTTGTATGGAGCTGTAAAAAAAACGACATCAATAATAAAGCTATTAAAATTGGCTTCAAATGTATGTTCTATATATTACTTACTTGCTATACTAGCTTACAGACTGTTTTAACAATTATTTTGTAAACTTGTGTAGTTTACGTACTTATATTTTATATGTCCAAAATTTCAACATAACAAACGACGAAATTGGATTGTTGTAAAGGATTCGAATTTAAAGAAATCAAGTTCCAATTTCACTTTTTAGAAAGACGATGTAATAAAAAGTTAGTTCCGCCTCATTGAAACACAACTTTAGTAGATTTTGTTGTTGCTACAATCTTACTAAATATTGAATAAAGATCGGTTAACTGTAACCTCATGCGAGTGCGCGTCCGCTTTTTTTTTAGAAGAAGCCTTTATACATTATGAATTTATGACTGTTAAATTTCTGCTGTAGTTTAAGGCAAACTGGTTTAACGCTGGTTTGTTTACCTTAAATTTACATATTTGTAAAAAAAGTAGTTCCAACGAGTAATAATTTTATTAAGGAATTCAAACAGATATATCTATTGAAATTATTAGGATGGAAACATATGAAGTAGGTCCATTTTGTTGAATATAGAGGTAAAAGGCAAGTACACCCTGCGGCCCTGGTATCGTAAGGAGCTGGCATCATTCGAGACGTCAGCAGCAGTGATTGCTTCCTGCGACGTCCGCGGGCCGAGCGCCGGAGCGCCGGGGCGCGGGCCGGGGCGCCGGGGCGCGGGCCGGGCTCGTAATAGAGGCAGCGGACGGCCTCACGGAAGGTCGACTGCCTCTCGCCCGCACCGCGCCCGCGCCCGCACCCGCGCCTCTTGCACGCCCTCGCTCGACCGCTACGTGGAATTTTTGTAATTGCCTTCAATTAAAACGAGAAATTCGTCTAGCGCGTTCCATCTTCGCGTGACAGTCAGCTCGCCACAGTACTTACTTGTCCGGCTGCGTGTTTTATCACGCTCGTCACGTGGGCAAGTATTCGCCACACATCCGCTAAACATCCACATGGGCAAGAAAGGTCACCGGCTATGAGTGCGCGTGAATGGAGTGGATCGTGTGCGACGGCGTCCATTCAGCGGAGTCCTTCATAGCTTTTGTTCTTACGTAATGCTCGCTCGTACGAGTTATTGTCGCATTAAAATATATCACAGTGTCAATGCTAACAGACACTCAATGAATGTGCGCTATAACAAATTATGTACCTACTTAAGCGATCCCGCTAAGATGAATGTCATAGATTATATAACTTTTTGTATTTATTTTAATATCTACCGTATTATGTTCTACTAAAAACATTACCTAAAAGTGTTGTCCCATATAAAATTCTGTACATATAAACATTAGGTATTTTTATTTGCTTTTATCATTAGACTAATATTCATTATAGTAATATGTTTGCTTAGATAGTCTAAATCGTCTTTACATTCGCTTTTATCATACTCTACATCCGGCATCAATATAAAGCGTCAAACTTAGGCGTTCAATTCTAGGATTGTTTTCATAAGATTTGGGCGAGCACTAAAGCTGTCACACTAAGATCGATCCTGAGATGCAGCTTACATTCATAAATTACAAACCTATAAATCAAAACTGCATCTCAAGATCAACCTTAGATTTGAGTGCGATTTATAAATGCGAACCTGAGATAGTCATTTAGGCAAACAAGTGTCATATCGTCGCTTATCGGCTCTCACACTCGCGAAAGATAACTCGTGTTCAAAACAATACGATTTATCACTGTTAAGTAACCAGACTACATATTTCGTAATATCGGTGCTCGTATAGATATAAACGGTAATAAATTATTACCGCCTTCTAATTATATTTGAGAAAGAAATACGAATAAAATGAGGCCGATAAGACTATTTGACTTTAGAAGGAAGTTCAAAGATAACAAAACATTTTGAGAAAACAATCGAAAGATAACATGTTTAGCGCCATATAAAAACTTTACCTACTTGTTGCTATTAAAAAATTGTGTGTTAAATTTTTATTTCAATTTTCTAAATTGTCGTCTCGCGGCAATAACAATTTGTCATCGTAATTTTAGTCAATGTATTACCCTTATCAATTTATAAATATTTAAATAATATTTGAATACTAAAAATAAATGTATAGGACTATTTCAAAAATGAAACCAGTTATATATTTCTTTTAACACGTTTTGATTCGCTTAAGACTTTCGATTTGCTTAAGTATTGATAGTGTATACACAAAATTATACATATATATATATATATATATATATATATATCTAGGTTTGTAAAAGTCTATAGGATAGTATCGATAGCCGAGGCGGATGGAAAGCGCTGCGCTGGCGCAGGCTTCCGCTCGCGGGCGCACCGCCTCCAGAATAACAAATGAAACCTGATTTCTATCGGGGCCCACGTTCGTACTCGCTTTACAATCAAAACACTTTTTTTGGTTCTTATTTGAGTAGGCATTCATACGGATATTGTAATTGTCATGAAATTTATTAACTTTACCAGCCCACGCGAAAGTATATGATATAAAATAAATAATGCTATCACACACATGTATGCATATATATATATATATATATTAGTTTCACGCTATATCCCGCACACAGCAGGGTAGGCAGAGGGAACCTAGTGTTAAGACACTCCGTTCCCCACTTTCTGCCGAATTTTGGAGGCATTGCGTGTTAAGTGGCAGAACTTAACGCCGCGCTTGGCCTCGACACCAGAGCGAAGAAATGGAAATATAAATTTAAGTAAATATTTCATCTCCTCGAGTGGGGATCGAACCCACAACCAGTCGGTTTTACAGTCACACTTTGTACCACTGCGCCACGACTGGCCTATATATACGTACGTACACACATAGTACTGTTATTGTTACTCATCACAATATGCCATATTATGTTCATATCCGGTCTACAGCTATCGGTAGCAGTTAAATTTAAAAAAGTAGGCATAAGTGATGAAAGCCTACTCTGTTGTGTGCTGGATACGGCGTGAAGCTATTTTTTTTTAAATTAGTGGACTCTTACTAGGAAATATGGAAAATATAACGATTGATATATCTCTTAAAAGTATCTACAATAATTTACAAGAAACGGTGCGTAATCGGGTTCTCATACGATGACACTATGTATTTCCCTCGAACTCATTATGTATTTTCCTTGATGTAACCTACAGCATTCCATGAAGTCTTGTGTTGCTTCAATTGAAAATCTGTATCGTTTAACTAACTTACTGCTATTACCTATTTATGCCGTGTATTGTTTCAACCGCAATCATATTTAGTTGTTGTGTTTCTCAACCATAAATACATAACAATCAATAAGCTGAAGCTGCAAAACTATTTTCTAATAACGGATTAAAAATAAAAAAAGCCCACAAGAAAAAAGCATTTTTTCAATAGTATATGTAGGAAATCTAAACCATTATTTAGTTTTATTTAAAAAGGAAACGAGACCGTTAAATTAACAAAAAATATGCGGATCCGGATACAAAATTGGTAACAAAAAATTTAAAATTTGCTAAGCACACATGTCGATCTTATATTTTATTTGAAAAAAAAACATGAAATTCAATTCCAGCAGTATTCTGCTGGTTAGACAGATATGACTAGCCATATATGTTTAATAATAAATATAGGAGTATATTTAGTAGCGTCACGATAAATCAGAGTTAAGACACTCCGTACCACGTTTTCCGCCGAATTCTGGGGACATTGCGTGTCGCGTGGCGGAAATCAACGCCGCTCTTTTACATCGACACCAGAGCGAAAAATAAAAATATTAACGGGGACGGCTTAACGTGTGGTTTCGGTACCACACGTTAAACCGTCATGTTTACTGTCATACTCCGTACTTTAAAGTATAAAAAATACATTAAAATAATTGACATATTTTGTTATTCTTTATTTTTTACAGCACATTATGTATAGTAAAGTTATTTTGTTTTAATCATGATCATTGATAAGGTTATATAATTATTTCATATTTTTTGTACTCATATTATTTACATCGTATAATTTATATTTTAAAATTCTCCGAATCTGCTAGAACTTTTTACGTCGTCATTTTTGAAAAATATTCATAATAATTCGCTCTTGCTAGCTATAGTAACTTAACAAATAATTAAATTTCTAGGTATAAAGGTACTTCATTGAGGTTTTGTAGAGATGAAATGGAAATTTAAGCGATTGTTATGTGGTTGATGCTCGCTTCTGGACAATAGAAAACGTTACCTCAGGTAGATTTTTTTTGTGATACCAAGCATTTGTGAATTGTGGTGTCCATTCACCGTCGTTTAAAGATTGACTCTACCCACATTCGGAAACTTTTTAATATGCCTATATGTTTCTCTTATGTCTACAATGATGACGTTAATAACTTTCAGAGTATCATCTAGATGAGGAATTTTAGTAGTCATTGAGGATCTGACAAAACAGAAGGCAAACAGAAACAACGTATGGAAAAATTGAATAAATTAAATTATTTGACATTTGTTAAAAACTGTCAAAGGTACGTTTTTTTTCGTTAAGGAGTTTAAAATGTTGGAAACGTCTTGTAAAGCGATGCGTTATCGCTCGTCCTTGACACAGAGACGCTGCGTGCACAACGCGCCTCATTGTCGCTGCAACCTTGCGGAAATGATGGACGCATGTACCTATGAGCTCAGCGATAATACGTCTCGTCCGGCGCTGTCTGCTCTGTCCTCCTCGTACACTCGGTGCGCCGTGTCGGCAACGGCTTACAGGGGTGACTTCACTCGTAACGTAAGACTCGGGGGTCGGGACTCTCTTCTCGTTCACTCGAAATTATCCAATTCGTCGTCGGTAAGAGTAACGTGGGCGACGTGGCTTGACTCTCGCCGGCCGGAAACCTAATTCCCGGATGCGGCCGCGGGGATCTCACCGGAAGCTCGATAAACGAGCATATCCGCCACCGTCGCCCGCGCCGCAAAATTTGGCACCGCTCGCGCTCGCGGGCCGCTTCCGGCCCCCGCTCCCCCCCCCGTGTCCCCGTCCCCCGCCCCGCGCCCCGCGCTCGCCCGCGCAAATAGCGGCCGACCGCTTCGTGTACGCGGTTCATTCAGTATGGCCGCCTTCCATTCATAAAAAGGCGAGGCGCGAGCGGCGGGGCGCGCGGCGGGGGTGCCCGCTCCTCCGGCCCGCGCCCGCCCGACGCCAGTGCGGAATGTGCCAGCGGACGGAACGGTCGTTTCGTTGGAGCGCAGCGCCGACGCTCCCGGTTTTCCATTAAAATGTGTATAAGAATAAGTGCAGTGAATCCGCACGAGTTCGGAACGGTCACGAGAATCGCCGCCGTCGAGATCAGGAGTAGAAATCAACGAAGAACTTCACCGAGGAAGTGAGTAGCGGCCATATTGCAGTGATAACCGCGCGGCGGGCGGACGAGAATCGAGGCCGGTGCGTGGGCCGCCCCCCGCCCGCGCCAGGTGCCGCGCCGCCGTGCTGGCCGCAGTGTAGTGCGCCCGAGCTCCAGTGTGTGCCCTGTGCCCTGTGCCCTGTGTAGCGATGTGCTGATGATGTGTGATGATGATGAGCGGCGACCACCGCCGGCGGCGCCGTCACACGTGTGCGGCGGCCGTCGCGGGAATCGTCTCTTAGCTAGCTAGGAATGCTTTTTTGTAATACCGATTCAAACACCATCAAAATAACATAATGAACGCGACTATGCTTGAGAAATGAGAATAATGAGCGAGCGTCAATCCTGTTTTCGAACCTTAAATTAAAATTATCTCTTCTACTCATCTGGAATTTTAAGAATCAAAACGGCCAGTTAGCTTATTCCGTTTAAAATCGTAAAACATATTTCGATACGAGCGTCGTACCCAATTATTATAGCAACAGTAAAACGAATTTCGACTACGTTTGATAACTGAACGCAGATAAGAAAGAATTGAAACGAATTGTAAACAATACACACCGCATATCTTTTAGCAAACCTAACGACGCTAGTCGCATTTAGACAACTTTTTAAAACTTAGAGAATTCAAAGATTTTAAACACAATATTTCGAAAAAACAAATAAATCTTATGAAGCCAAAATATCCCATAATATAAAGTTTGTATTAATTGACATTAAAATTCATGCCATATTCGAGCTATTTGGGAATACGTAGAATGTGTCATATGTAAAAATAATATACTTGAGAAAAAAATCAAATTAATATTCATACAATGTAGCATTAACGGCCACATTAATGTTTTTTTCATCTGAATACTAATTTTTCTTACTGATAACGTATACAATAACTATAAAACATATTTAACGCAATATAAATAACTTGACTCTTTTAAAAGCTAAATGTTTTCATGTTTTTTGTTGGTTTTTTTATTGTGCTACTACTGGCACAGTGTTTAGACACTAAAATTCCAACCACTGGTATTATCGAGACAAAATAAACAAGCAATTAAGAAAAAATATATTTTTTACTATATATAATAGACAATAAGTACTGAAATGTAAAACTAAATCCTAATTAACTTATAATCATTTAAATTTAATATCAATTGAATTTTCATTTACGTTATGGCAACATCCATAGTAATGCTCACCGTGTAATCCACGGCCATGTTTTTTTATAGAAAATATTTTTATTAAGCCAAAAATTAAACATAAGAATAACGATTTATCAGTGTAAAGACGACAGTATTATATGAGATAGGCGGACACTTATGGAAGCCAGATGCCTGTCATAGTTTACAAATATGCAAATAGTTTGAAATGAATAATTTTACCGCTGTTATTTTAATCATCGACCAGATAATAATCTATTTTTTACGTGTACATTAGTAGTCGAAAGATGTCAACGGAATTATTTATGCTAGTTTCCCATAAATAAAGTTTAACGGGAATTTTAAATATGCCATCAATTAACGACAAAAGTAATTATCAACGGAGTACTCTGAATATAGTTAGTGAGACTATCTCTGATTTATAGTGAAGACACTGTTTCATTGAATTAATTTACAATTTTTGTTGATAAATTACCAACTTTTAGCTTTAAAGTTTATTAAGTTAACATATTATAAGCTTCCCATAAAAATAATGACATTAATTAATTAAATAACCTAGCAGAACATAAACGAATCGAAATTATTACAATTTAACATTCGATTATTATTGTATTGAAGTCCAAATATTAACTATAAGAAATTAAACAAAGTTATTTTTTTTCATAGTTCATTAGATTAATGTTGTTTTTTTTTCATCAAAGTTACAAATAACTTAATTCTATAGTTACTCAATAATAAAAAGAATACACGATAGGCAATAAATTAGTATTAAAGTCAATTTCGAATTAAAAAGCATTATAATTTCAAAAAGCCGTGGTCGTAAACCCGAGAGCGCGAGATCGATTGAGGATGGTAATACCGGTAATCTTCTAATAAGTCTCAACAAGAACTGTTTATAAAAACTAAATAGATATTTAAATGTATACAGTAGCAACAATTTATAATTGTTAATGTAATGAAACAAAATCTACCAATAAACATAACGGTGCTCTCGTGGAGATTATACTTGTACTTATAGCGTGTGATATAATACGTGTGAAGTGTGAAACTCGGTTGTGTAGTATTTTTATTGTTGTAATTCGTTTTGCTTTGTTTAATTCAAATACTTGCTTTATTATATAAAATTATATTACATTTTTATTAGTTACGCAAATGTTAATATTAGTACTTAACAATGTTTTGAAAAATTGCGACGGAAAGTGGAGAACGGAGTGTTTTAACACTAGGTTCCCTCTGCCTGAAAGTGTATGCGGGATACAGTGTAAAGTTGACTTAGTTACTGTAAATTCATTACCTAAGCGTTACGAGCAAAGATGTAAAGATGTTCAGTAGCTATCTATATAAATATTAATGATAGATAAAACTTTTTTGAAGTTGGTAGGTATATAAGATAATACAACTTAACGTATTATCAGATATACACATACATTTCAAACGTACGCGGAAGGCAATTTTAAACTGTAACTTTATGAAATAATTTATTGTGATGTGTTTTAAATTGTTAAAATTAAAAATAATGTTATAAATTAAATTTCCTGCATTATTTGCTATTAAGTCTTATTAATCTGCCTATCTTAAAAATTGTAAAGTATCTTGTTATATTTAATGTCAAAAATAATAATAGTATGAAATGATTTTGCGTTTAGTGTTGTTAAGGTTTATTATATTAAGGGTCACAGCCTCAGGTTCTTTACCATCCGACTAAAATTTGTCGTTAATACAGTATGGGCGGGATGAAGTTACGCGTCATGTCACGAAACCTGAAAATAAACAATCGGCATACATATGTCATACACACATCGCTCGCACGCACTGCACACATGTGCGCTCGTACTCGCGACCGGCCGGAGTACACAACCAAAAAATGTTACTATACGTGCTATTTGCACACACGCTTGTCTTATTAATTACGTTGTAATGACACTTTAGTCTAATACACATTCAATTTTGATTATATAGAAAACAATAGAAACTATATTGGAAACTTTTCGATTGCACAAATATTCAAAATTGAAAAGCACATGGCGGTGGTAATCATAAATATAATGTTTAGGAATATTTAGAACATGGTATTTTTATTTACATATGTTGTTTATTAACACAAAAAATTAATCTCCGCAGGTGGGGACGATGAGGGAACAGGAAGGCGACGGCCCAGAGAGCCGTTAGCCGGACTCGATGGACGAGTATGGCGGGCCGGCGGCGCCGCCCCGGCCGCCCAAGCCGGCGGCGCGCGTGCACCGCGCGGGCTCGGGGGCCCGCCCGCCCGCCGTGTCGCTGCTGCGCCCGCGCCCCGAGGCCGAGCGCGAGCGCAACGCCTACGTGGAGGCGCCGCGCCGCGCGCCGCCCGCGCCGCACCGCCACGCGCCGCTCAAGCCGGTGACGGCGCAGCCCGGCGCCGACAAGCGCCGGCCCGCGCCCGCCGGCGACTCGATCGTGTGCGCGGCCTGCGGGCGCTGCCGCTGCGCGCAGTGCGCGCGCCCGCGCCCGCTGCCGTCGCGCTGGCTGTGCGGCTCGTGCCTGTGCAGCGCGGAGGCGTGCGTGGACTACGCGTCCTGCATGTGCTGCGCCAAGGCGCTGTTCTACCACTGCGGGGGCGGCGAGGAGGAGGCGGGCTCGCCGTGCGCGTGCGGGCCGCGGCTGGCGTGCGTGGCGGCGCTGGCGCTGCCGCTGCCGTGCCTGTGGCTGTACTGGCCGCTGCGCGCGTGCGCGGCGGCGGGCGCGGCCGCGTACGCGCGCTGCGGCCGCGCGGGCTGCCGCTGCCGGCCGCCGGGGCCGCCGGGGCCGCTCTCCAGTATTATCTAGTCGCCGCGTCGCCCGCGTTGTACAGTGTGTGGCGCGCGGGGCCGCGGACGAGAGCCCCGCGCGCACCGAGTGATCGTTTCTTGTAAATATAGTTGTATAGTGTGAATGTACGTGAACGTGTCGCCCGAACGCCGAAAGTCTCAAATTTTTCTTGAGACCGTAACGTGTCATAAGAAAACGCTAAAATTAGTATTTTGGATTCCACACAAATCCAGAGAAGATTAAGAATGAGATATAAAACATACTTATTAAGATGTAGATAATTTACCATTTATTTATTAACTGAATTTGTATTTATTTGTAAATAAAACGACAACATTATATTATAAATACGAATGTTTACTACAATTTTTGTTTTCTTTTTTGTTAAACTTACCTTATTTTTTACAAAACGTGCCCTTTAACACTATTTGGAGCTATTGTTATTTAAGACTATCTTTGTAAAAATGTATGTGTACAGTACTATTACGAGAATAATTATGAAATTGAGCTTTCATTACAGTGTAAAGATAGTCAAAACTATGTAAAATATTGTATAATGTAAAATGTATAAGGCTTATTAACTAGTGACGTCCAAAACCTAAAAGATGTTTCCTATATGAAAATCAACAATAAAAATATATAATTGAATTACAAACATAATTCTTTTTATGTGTATACTTAAATTTAGATTGCTAAATTACACCGCCGACCGCATAGGATATGTGCAGGATAGTTAGCAAAGTCACGTAATGAAATATTTAACTGAAGTATAAATAGAGATTCGTTTATGAGTCGACAGGAAGTGCGGCGCGCCGCTTCCTCCTGTCTCACTCTTCCTTCCTTCGAACCGTGTTTATAACGTTCCTGGAATACAATTCGAAAATATACATTTAATATTCATATTTTTATATTACTGTACAATTTACTGTTAATAACAATTTGAGAACTAAATGATACCCATCGCTACACATCTTTAAACATATATTTATTAAAAACATTTATAAATGATGATGAAAATTTTAAGAATTTAACCTTTAGCATCATATTTTTATAGAGTTACTTCATTGTAATAATATTGCAAAAACGATGCTAAGTTTCACTAAAACAGTGTCATTTTGTCGTAATAACTAATTAATTATATGTTGTCGTATTTTTTCTGGTTGCGTACGGCGAGTAGCGCCTATTTACTAAACTTACTTGAGAACGTACTTAGCCGGATCGTTTAAATTGGAACAGCAGATGTCGACAAGCCGCCGACAGCGTTTGATGGGCGGATGAGCTCTGGCATGGGATAAAAGGAAACTTGCTATATTAGGACATTAAGACGAGTAGTAAACAAAAAAAAGTACCATATGCCAGAAATAGAACACCAATATGTGTTTAACTGTCTCTATTCTTCACTTTTTGTAATACTTTATCGTGTTTTGCATTTTACTCGAAATTTGTTTGCTAAATAAACTTCTTGCAGTAAGGAAAGTGCGTGTGATGTGTCACGCTGAACACTACATTGTACGGTCGGGAGTCGGTACCACGAAATTGCTTTCGATATATTTAGGATCCGCCGTAGAGCGCGACACTCGTACAGGACGCCTATTTAGTTGCAGCGTGCGTAAGCGCACCACATAGAGAATTTTAATGTCAGCTATTTGCAAGTGTACAGGATCCTCTTCGCGTCCGAGCGCTCGCACCACGACAGTTCTGTTTACTCGGACGCAAATGTCTAGCTGATGTATTACAATAGATAAACCTGTTTGCCTCTACTGAATTCATGTTTTACATTAAGAAAAAATAATCTCCCGTATAAAATATGTCGGCCCCGCAGATCTTTTGACCTATGCCTCATGGAAGATGGATTATTTGAGTCATTGTGAGGCTGATTCGAGATTTGTGAGACTCGAGGCGGTGGAGGTGCGTCGTGGCGCTTGTGTTCGTAAACACGTTATTTCACTGTCAAATCTTGCTATTTATCGATCGCATTCCTTGACCTGTGCCCCCGAGATGCATGATGCAGTGGCACTCTGATTGTTCGATGCTCCGTGAATAATGCCTTATTGCAAGAACAAGTAGAGATAACTGTCTTTTTACTTTTATAGACTTATACTTACGTAACAGTTTATTATCTGTCAGACGGATCATTATTATAAAATATGCGGTAACATGGGGAATACTCGTGTTATTGAATCGTAATCGGTAAGTATTTACGTATACACAATAGAATTTGTAAATATTTATTTACGCAGCTTATGTTAATCCTACACAATTTCTTTATATTTGTAGGGAAAAAAAAAACAAAATATTTTAAATATTAGGTATATCGATATACGAATACAGTAAAAAAGTTTGTTTGATGGCTACTTAAAGTTCAAGACGTGTGATATTTTGATAAATATATACATTCTATTAATAAAGTGGATATTATCATCTGACGCCTCAGTCACGTAGTCAGCGGGTCTGCGAAACACTAGCCACTAATACGTGTAGTATTTAAGTTATTTACTTGACTTTCTTTTCAGATTTATAAATTTGTTTGTAAAACTTAAAACTAATATAGGCAATGAGAAGATGATATTTTACAACAGTTTTCTACATCTTGCAACGATTTGTCCTCGTATTGGATTTTTAGAAATTAATAATGTTCTTAATAAAATAGTACATCAAGCAGTAGCATTTTGGCAGTAGCTGGTGCCCATCATCTGCAGTACAAGCGCAGGCGATAAGACGGGTCATCGCACAGGAAGCGGCTCTTCAAACGGGCTCCCGATGCGGTGATAACGAGTTGAGCAACCGCCGCGCCTGCACTCATTCCGTTGCTAACCTATCTCAAGATCGAAATTAAACAATTAGACCGCTCGCCACGCCGAAACATGCGTAATCTATTACTCTATAGTTGGTCTTAATAGGGACAATAGAGTCGGAGTAGCGCAAATTCGAAACACCTGCTGGAGTCAAGTAGAGTTCGTATTTTGCTGTGTAAAAATTTGTCTTAATATTTGGTCGTAAAGAGCTAGTTAAGAAACGTGGTTAATTGGTTTGGTATGTAGAGTACGTAGATGTTGAATAACCTTTGCCATTGCTCTATCACACCATCTCTAAGAAATATCTTCAGACTAAACTCGAGGTGCCAGTTTTACGACTGCTGATTAAGTAAATTGATGAGGCATACATTGACACATCATTGGAGATAAGAAATTTGCCACTGTTAATGAATCATACGTGCGGTTATGTCGTGCAACACAGGTCCAAGTGGTTCCTATTGGCTTTACTGGCAAGAGCTGCCTACCTGATGCGGCTGTAGTGTTGGGTCAGTTTATTGGTACCCCGCTTAAGATTCCTGACGTCAAGCGGGCACATAAACAGTGTCCGCTCAACGAAACCATAAATCGATTCATTCATACGACGTTTCGCTTCATCAATCAATCGTCTATAAATAAAAGATGAAAACGCGGCACGGGTGAGGCGGCTTCCACTTGGAATTCTGACGTCAGTTACAATGGATAGAGTTTTTTTTTATTCTATTTTAAATATATTTTCTAAAGAAAAATTACATTATATAGAATTCATAAATAAGAAACAAGTTTCTTGCGTATGGACGGCAAGTGCAACTTGAATATATCCAGTAGTCTTTTTTGTTTCTTCGTAGTACCAATAAATCTAGCTCGATATCCTGGCGAGCTGAATGCGAGCGAACGAAGTGAGTTGAAATAAAATTTATCGAATAAGGGTTCTACTTAACAAATCATTTCTGAAATATTAATATTTTCGAAGTAAAATTATATTTAAATATGAGGACGTTCTTTAATGTTCAAATTAAAAATTATCTTTGCTCATTAGAAAATATATTTATAATTTAAAATAATTAATACATGTAGAGTCCTATTTAAACAAGAGCAATTTAAAATGAGACTTAGCTGTTAGAAGTTTTAAATTCTTGAATACAAGATTAAGATAGACGTGCCGTATAGCACATCCTCCCGATTGTAACCTTCACCTCAACAAAACGTGTTACATAACAGAAACCTAGATATTTATATATATATATATATATATATATATATATATATATATATATATATATATATATATATATATATAAATAATAGGTCAATTAAAACGTCTTCAAAAGTACTACCTACAAAAAAAACCTATTAAAAATATGAAGTATTTCTTTTTTTGCATACAGTATAATAAATACAATACTGATAACATTCATACAACCCAGACAGCTTTACGTTTGACACCATTAGGTTATTAGAGGTATTTGTGTCAATCTGGCTGTAGAAAAGTTTATCTAAGCTGCGTATCTGTACAGATTGGCGACGTAGCAAAGTACGGTCATTGGTCGTGAGGCGTGAGATAAAAATATGTCCTCATTGTCGGCCTACGCGACGACGTAGGTGTGCGTCCCAGCTCCTATCCATTCATGTTACTTGCGTGTTGCTCTCAGCTAATCTATACTAATATAGTAAATAACAAAAATTGGACGCCATCGTGGCGAGTATTTGAGTGAGTTGGTCGTGGGTTGAGTTCCAGTTCGGGAAAATAATCACCTACGCATAAAAAAATATTTCATTTGTTTAATAAAATCAAATCAGCTTCACGCTGTATCCCGCACACGGCAGGGTAGAAAGAGGGAACCTAGCGTAAAGACACACCGTTCCCCACTTTCTGCCGAATTCTGAAGGCATTGCGTGTTGAGTGGCAGAACTCAACGCTGCGCTTAGCCTCGACACCAGAGCGAAGAAATGGAAATATAAATTTAAGTAAATATTTCATCTGCTCGAGTGGGGATCGAACCCACAACCAGTCGATTTTACAGTCACACTTCGTGCCGCTGCGCCACGACTGGCCATTAGCTTAATGATTTGAGATAATGTCAATGCTTAAAAAGATATCACCCCTCTGCCTTTTTTTCTACAAAAGAAACAAGAAACTGATTTATAACATTGTAATAATTCTTTTCATATCTTGTAGAATATATTAAAAGATATGAACAAAAGTATAATGATAGATTTCACAATTTCTGCTTATGCCACTAGTATGCCGTTAGTTACTATGATGAGAGGGCCGCAGTTTCTGCACCAAGACCGGGAAAAAGGAAATAGTTTTACTAATATATATTAATTGGATCAAAAAAGAGGAAATGAGTGAATACCAATTTTCAAGTCATGGATTCGCTTTCTATTTCGTAAAAATATTAAGTGACACACTTGTTGACTGTTTTACTATACTATAGATTAGCGACGAAAAGCGGCAGTTGTTGATTCGATTCCCGTTCGGAGGATGAATTATTTCAATCATTACCTTGCTTTGGTAAAAAGAAAAAAGGCTGCGCCGAATTTTGCCATTTAACACGCAATATTTCTAGCATATTTTTAAGTGTTATTCCACACTTAGGAAAAAAATTTGAAAAGTATAAAAAATAGTACGTAGCCGGACTCGAACTCGCGCCTCCTGGAAACCGACCAGCCGTTCTGCCCACTAAGCCATACGTTAAACGCACGGCCACTAATCTAAGATATGTTATTATAGATAACTAAGCCATATTTTCTAAATAAGTATTCAACACGCAATGTCAATGCAGTATCATAATGCAATGGCGACACGACATTTTTTTTAACCTGTGTATTCAAACATTTCAAACGTAATTTCAATAATACAACAACTTAAATCAAATTGTATCCAGTGACATCAAAATGAAAATAATATTAATATATAAGAAGGAAAAAGAAAACACGATTTAATATAAATCTTGGTGTAGTATCGTCTAAATCCAAACTTATTATAAATATGTCACAAGTGAAATAAGACGGAGACAGCAGACGTGTAAAGTAAATAACTTACGACCATAAGTAACTTAAAGCTTCCTTCACTATGTCTAGATATAGACCACTTTATTCAGAAGGATAAACTTTTTTGGATATCCTACGTTTTTATTTAATTATAATTTGTCGTGGCGCAAGGGCACAAAGTGTGACTGTAAAATCGACTGGTTATGGGTTCGATCCCCGGTCGAAGAAATAAAATATATATTTACATTTATATTTTCATTTCTTCGTTCTTCGTGTTGAAGCAAAGCACGGTGTTGAGTTCCGCTACTTCGGCGGAAGGTACGGAAAGGAGTGTTTCAACACTAGGTTCCCTCTGCCTATCCTGCTGTGTGCGGGATCTAACTTAAACAAACTTTTAAGAGTTTTTAACATTTAAGTTCTAGAATATATTTTAAATATCTAATAATTTCTAACGAAGTACTCACGTAGTACCTAAATAAAATATACTATTCATTACTTACCTTAAAATAGTGTAGGTACCCAATACATTGTACCTAAGTAACGGCATAAAGTCCATATTATATTTATCATTTGAAGTTGGTTCAAGTAGGTACTAGGTACGTGGGCTGGTGTTCCATGTAGGTATGCGAGGTTGCGGGAAAACCTACTGTAGTGACTTATAATTGTTTGACGGTAAGCAACGTCACTTATATGTTGAAATTCCGCTCTAAAGAACATTTATATTTAATATACAGATATTACCTTGTTAGAGCTTAACGATCTTTATATTAGTTTTTGTGACATATTTTAAAGGTTTTAGTGATATATCGTAAACAAAAAATTGCCTGACTCACAAGTATTCGCTCTTTTATTGCATAAAGTATACAGAAGTAACTATTTACTACAAATATTTAAAGATTTTTTTTAACTTTACGATGTATCTCGCAGATAGCAGGGCAACCTAGTGTTAAGGCACTCCGTCAGACATTCAGATACTTACGTTCTCCACTTTCTACCGAATTCTTGAGGCATTGTGTGTTGAATAGCAGGAGTCGACGTCGCGCTTAGCCTGGTTACCAGAGCGATGAAAGGAAAGTATTAAATATTTCGTTTACTCGAGTGGAAATCGAACCCATAATATGTCATGTGTGTTACAGTCACACGCTTAGGCCTCTGCTATTATTTACTTTTTATAAGTAATAACGAAATTTAAACTTATAAAGAATGAAAATTTTTTTATGCGAGGATGCTAGACATAATACGGTAAGTACAAGTCCATATTATGTACTTAACAACTTAACATCATTATGTTCCCGCCAAAGCAGTCATACTTAATGTAGGGAAAACAATCGACCATTGTCTCTAATAGAGACGGGTTTCCATTTACATGCAGGTACAGGCTACAAAGAAAAATACGAAGTCGAAACGAAAAATAATTTTATGATATTTTTATTCTATTAAGTGTAAGTTGCATATTAACCACATTTGTGGGATTGTGTGCAGTGTTGTGTTACGGTGTCGTGTGGCGCGACAGGAAGAGCTCACGTTGCGGCACCGATAATGGTAACAGAAATCAACTTTTAACATGTTCCATGTTCATATTTATATTTCTATTTTGATTGTATTTTTTTTATACATATGCGAAGGGCAATGTCGTAGCTGTATACAAGATTGGATTAGAGAGTCCACAAAATATATCTAATTAAAATACGTAGTCAGTTTTCCGTGCAACGTCATATTAGCGTGTTTTTTTTTAAGTTATTTTTTTATTACTTGAATGTTTTTTTTTTATATTATTTTGAAGAAAATGCTATGTTTTTAATACAATAAAATATTTAACTCCAAAAACCTCGCTAGTCTTAGCACATAAAAGTTGTCTTATTACGAGTAATAAAATACCTATATAAGAGACAATCGTGGAGTAGGGGCACAAGCGTCGAGACTGTGAACGCGAGGATCGCAGGGACGATTCCCACTAGGGGCAAAGAAATATTTATTTCATTTTTATTTTCTCGCTCTGAAGAAATGATAAAGAGGCTAAACGGGGCGTTGAGTTCCGACACTCAACACATAGTGTCTCGAGCATTTGGCGAAATGTGGGGAATGGAAGTGTCTTAATGAGGAAAGATGTCAAAACATTATTTCCCCGGGTTCCTCTTGCCTGCACTGCGGTTTGCATGACCAGACGTCACGTATTTGGTTTGTATGTCCCGGGGCGCCAAAACATGGTACTGGGACGTGGTGGTATGTCCCTCTTTTTTGGAATGGCATGTAAATTTAATCGGTCGAAATAAGTTTCTCCGTAATAATCGCAATACGCTGGTTTTCGAAATACTACTTAAATTATTTATTAGGTATTAATTATATCTGAAAAAAACGAATCATCAGATGTCGAGAAAAATTAAAGTTATCGTAAAAACACACACCTCTAAAAAAACGAAAGCCACCATAAAGAAACGAAAGCCATCCTACAATATCCCGTTTTGAGCCAATCGAAAAATGGTACAGCATAAAAGTTAAAAGAAAAATAATATGTATATACTACTTTTGCAGTATTTTTTTATATTTCTTGAAAAAAAGTTACGATAGAGTTTCTTTTGCTTTTATCGCCATGTTGACCTAAGCCAAATACATATAATAAAAAAATCTAAACAGTAAACTTAAAAACAACATTAGTTAGGTATAATTGAATTAAAACGAAAAAAAAAACATGCCGACTCGACTTGAGTTCTTCATAAAGCGGAAACGCGTTTAAAATGTGATATGTTTATGTTTAATAAAATGTAGTCGAATTACAGGAAATACTTCACGACTAAAAATAAAAAGCATTGCTTGTGATTTGACAACCGGATCCATGATTTTATTTGGGATTGGGTATGTGCCGCCGCGCCGCCCGCCGCCCGCCGCCCGGCCCAGTATTAGCTTCAACTGCATTTTTCTAACTAAAGACGACATCGGTTTGGTTTTTGCTTTCTTTCTATATTGGTTTGTTTCGACGTTGGGTTCTTGTTGCGCAGATATAGTTATATTAAATTACAAACTTTGTAAATAGTTTTGAGATTAAAAATAATATAATAAAAAGAAATAGTAGTAGTTACGTTAGGTAAATGTGATGGTCGTGGATTCGATTCACACTCTGGGAAATGAAATATAATGAACATTTCCTCGCTTTGATAAGTCCAGTCCAGTCCCGCCACGCAACACGCACTAACTTTTGGGCGGAGAGTGGTAAACGGGACCGTCTTAACACTAGGTTTCCAGGTTCCCCCTCCTTACGTGCAGGATACAGCGTCAAGCCAATGTACAAATAGATTTTCAATACGCAGATAAAATCTTTAATTATACGAAAAGTATTCTAAATACTTTTAATAATAAATAATATCTAGATGGTACAATATTAAATACCATGATGAAGCACTACAAATATTCCTCGTGATGTTCCAAAAAAAAAAACATCAGCTCTAATTTTCAATTTGCATAACATTTAAAACAGTTTCTGGGGCAATCGGACATCCGCCACTGTACGTCAGATAGAGCATCCGCTCGCTATCAACGCGTTACAAAAGATATCTGTTTATTATTTGTTACTACAATATATATCTACTGTTTAATTAACTAAAAAAAAGCAAAAATATGTTTCCAAAATGCCAGTTTAATCTCAAAAATTTATGGATAGTCTAAAAATAAAATACCCAATTTTTTTACGCTGTATTCCGCATGTAGACAGTGTAAGCACATAGAGCCTAGTCTTAAGACACTCCGCTCCCCACTTTCCATGGCGAGAAGTCAACGCCGCGCTTTGCCTCGTCACCAGAGAAAAAAAAATATTTAAATATTGCATTGTTCGAGTAAGAATCGCACCCACAACCTAACGCGTTTACAGTCACGCTTGCACCTCTCCACCACGACTAACCTCACTAGATTTTCTCATATTTATTTATCATTCATAATGAAACAAATTATATTTTATAAGATGTAATAAATGTGAATAAATATAACATAGCATAGCATTCGAGGCGGATTCCAGAGCAATCGCTCGTGACGGACGCTCATCCGCCGCGCCGCGCCGGTGCTCGGTGCTGCACGCCTGATAGCGCATCCGCCCGCGACCAGCGCGCCGCCCGCCATCGGTCGGCTAGATCACGTTGTAAGCTTAATTTTTGTTTTTAGATTAAGTTTTAACAATATTAAAATTAATCAGCTTCATGCTGTATCCCGCACGCAGCAGAGTAGACAGAGGGAACCTAGTGTAGAGACACTCTGTTCCTCACCTCACTTGCCGCCGAATTTTGGAGGCATTGCGTGTTGAGTGGTGGTCATCAGAGCGCATATGTATATTTAAATAAATATTTAATTTCCTTGAATGGGGATCGAATCCACAATCGTCACGTTGCAGTCACATCCTTATGTCACACCCCTGGGCCACGATGGTCTTAAAACTTTGCTGAAATCATATATTTCATGTGAATTTGGCTTAAAAATAAGTGACAGTTCTATATTTGTCTCAAAACTAAAATACTATTTTTATCAAATATACGTAGGAATATACAAAATATTGATTATTAAAATTTTATTCTTAAATAGAAAATAATGAATGATTAGACCATTATCTTTAACAAACAAATCACTCAATGATTAATCTTCGAACTAGGATTTTTTTAAAGCTACATTACCAATATAATAAATTACAAGTATACATAAATATATTATAGCCACACAAAACATTACATAAGCTATAAATAAAATAGTCTAAACGTAGACAGGTAGTGGTGCAGGTGGTAGAATCCAGCACAGCGGACGTGCGTCCGGCCAGATATACAGCATCCGCTACTAACTTCACCATTGTTTCTTAGGTATATTTAGTTTCTAAGAATAATGACGCACCAGGCGAATCGTTTATGGACAACAAGTTGAGGCCATCGTGGCGCACGGGCCATAGAAGTTACTGAAAAGCGGCGGTTGTGAGTTCACTCACTCAGGGGAATTATTATCTATTAATATTTTCAATTCTTCGTTCTGGTACCAAATGCAAAAGCGAAGCGTTGTGTTCCGCCACTCAACACGCAATGCCTTACAAAATTTGGTGGAAAGTGAAAAATGGATTGTCTTAACACTAGGTTCCCTTCTGCATACTGTTATATGTACACAGCGTGAAACTGAAAAAAACAAATAAAGTGGATACTTAAACGGCTTATATAATTTTGATCTTAGAAACGATTTTATTATTTCATAAATCGACTCTTTGGAATCAGATCTGTAAACTATAAGGGCGTGGGTTCATACCTGACAGCATTTTCATAATCACCAAAAAGCCAATAAGCAATGACGAAATTGTTGTAATTAAAGGTACTGACTGTTCTTAGTTCGGTTGTCTAATATTTATGATCTTAATTCTAATGTTGCAAGTTCTGCGATCGTAATCGTGTTGAAATTATCATTTATAAGGCATTCTGTTCGCATTGGCAGTTCATTCATCGGTATCCACCCACACTCCACTACCTCACCCCCAACCTCCCCCCGGCCTCCAATTACGCTGACGCTAAACACAAACTAGGACGCTTGCTATACAAATTAGGCTATATCTATGCTTCGTACTGCTCCGTAATTAGATAAAATGTCGATTAAGATATAAGAACATTTCTTTAATTAATTTAGTTCTATATCCCACGCTTTCTAACATCACCGTTTTTAACTACAATTAGTTCGTTCCTATTTAGTTCATATTTTTAGGTATACGTTGACATTTTAAAAGAAAAAAAGTAATAATTCCTTTTAAAATTTTAAATTAAACATTATTATTTAATATATTTTATTGTCTTTAGAAATCGACGGAAAATGTTGAACGGAGTGTCTGAACACTAGGTTCCCTCTATATGCGGGATACAGCGTGAACCTTAATTATTTAATAGATCAGTATTGAAGTGGCAGTGGTTATATAACATTGAGTTGGCAACATCAGGCAGGATAGCGACTCGGCGATTTGTCTAGTAGCTAGTGTATTACGTCACGTTTGGACCCATCCATTAATGAAATGGTGTTGCGTCATACTACCACGCAGCCTTTGCCTTTGGTTCCATTGAGCTTAGTGAAATGAAACATTGGTATGTAACACCAAACAACAATATAAAATTATTTAAATAATTACATGAAACTGAGTATATATTATTATGGATACACTAAGAATGAAGCAGGAATAAAAACAATAAAATGGAAACGAGATTAGATTATTCTTCCATGTTTACCTCCTCCATTTCACACAGAAACAGATATATGTAAAGAATTTAACATACGAGTAGAAAAATGAACATCAAATATCAGATTTTATTAAAACGTTCGTAATCGCTGGCCAGTACTGTACTGGCCGATCCATTCAAATTTCAGCATATTTAATTGATATCTTGGAGTATTTTTATGTTTCGCAACTTGAACACGCTTTTGAATATCATTATGCAAATAGTTAACGTAACGAAGTCACCCTGATTTTATGAATGAAGAGTAGACAGGGGGAGGGCGGGCCTAACCCCCACCGCCGATACTCCGGTAGCGTGAACTCCAATTTTGTAACAGCAACGTGGCTTTATTGACTCAAACTTTTACATAGTTTTTTTTTTAATATAAAACATTATTTTTTTTACTTTTATTTCTTTTAATTGTTTCGCGCTGTCCCGCATATATCAGGTTAGGCATAGTGTTAAGACACTCCGTTCCTCGTTTACCGCCGAATTTTCAAGGCATCGCGTGTTAAGTAGCGGACTCAATGCGGCGCCTTGTCTAGTGACCAGGGCGAGGAAATGAAACAATTAAATAATAAATTTCTCCGAATTGGAATAGAACCCACAACCATCGTATTTACAGTCATATGCTTGTGTCACTACGCCATTGCGGCCACAAACATCTTACGTGTATAAACGAGTAAGTAAACGAATTAAATGTTAAGATACTATATTCTTTGTGATATTTGTGTATTTATATAATAAATTCTTAATTATGTATATTTAAATGATATAAAAATATAGCAAGCAATTTAAATTAATCTACGAAATTGTTATGAAGCCCGATATAAGGGCCACTTTGTACTGTACTTGTGCAATTTAATTAATTTCACGTACGAGTCAAACGAGTCGGCCGCCGCTATTGGTCTGTCTCCTCTCAACTCCGCACAGCATTGACACAGAATATAAAACATATAGATACTATATAAATGTCATAAAATTTTCTGACATCTAACGGTAATTAAAAAAAAACATTCACTTAATAAAAATAAAGTTACATTTTTAATTATTTCCATTAAATTTATTGTAACATATACTATATAATAAGTTAATCAATTACATTACAGCGCGAAGATGATTTATAAATTATTACATAATATATATTTTTTAAATAATTTACGTCTATAAAAATATTATTTACGGTAACGTAATTTTTCCCAAAACATTCAGATCACATTTGAGAACATAAAAAGTATATTCTTCTATAAAAATTATTGCAAATATTTGTAGTTACTTTATATTTGAGTTATGGCCAGTCGAGGCGCAGGGGCACAAAGTGTGACTGGTAACATGATTGGTAATGGGTTCAACCCCACTCAAGGACATGTAATATTTATTTCAATTTATATTTTTATTTCTTCGCTCTGGTGTCCACCACTTAACACGAAATAACTCCAGAATTCGGCGGAAAGTGGCGAACGGAGTGTCATAGCCCTAGATTCCCTCTGCCTACCTTGCTGTGTGCGGGATATAGCGTGAAGCTGATGTTGATTTAATTTCTTTAGTTTGTATTTCGTATCGAGTGCCATATCTATGAGAGATGATCGCCGAGCCTACGCCGCAGGGCCCGTGGCTGGCGTAGGCGAGGCGAGGCGTGGGCGACGGGCGTGTGGGTGAACTATATTATACCAACTCGTATATAATATTCGCATTTGAGTAATTAATGTATGGCTGACGATTGTCGCTCAACTATTGAATCGTCAGTGACGTCCGCGAGTGATTCTTAATTAGTATAAAATTTACACATTTTTAATCAAAGTCGATTAGCTAATTAGCTTCCACTTTCTTATTACTTAGTGTAATGTAAATGTGTAGTGATTACAATGGTTATATTTTTCCTTGTTATTTCGCTTGTCAACTACTCATCGCTTCGCTCGATGTAATATGTTATAAAAAATTTTTTTTAAGTATACCGTTACATAAAAAACACTCGTACAAAAGACTTTATATCATACAAAAATCATATATATTTTTAGATATTAGGTATATTTTATGCTCCATCTCCTCGTTTCGAAATTAATAATTACATGTTTTACGAAGCTCCTACTCCTTTTTTCGCTTCACATTGTATACTGCACATGTAGGCAGAGGAAAACTGGGAACCTGGTGTTAGAGTGGCGGAACTCAACATCAGATTTTTGCCTTGGTGCCAGAGCGAATAAATTAAAATATTAATTCCCTGCAATAGGGATCGAAACAACAACCTGTGTTGTTAACAGCCACACGCTTGTGCCCCTGCGCCATTACTACCCTCCTTTAGCAATAATAGTAACTCTACTTATACAACACTAACCATGTTATCATGTTTCATGAATCAAAATACTCGCATTTCTCAACTATCGGTAATATAATATAGTATACTTAGATAATTAAATAATGTATTCATAAAAGGTACACGTACAATCAAGTTTATAGATTTTTATAGAGATAGAGACTTTGTGTGTTGATATAAACATATACCTTTTACTTAAATAAACATTTTCCGTAGTAAAATTTGAATCTAAAACCACAGTGGCCAAAGAAGTGTAAACTGTTAGACCGTAGGGAGAAAATAAACATAATAAATACAAAATTAATTTTATAATAAATTTAGTTTTAGTCATTTTATTTAATCCTAATGAAAATTCAGCACGTACCGCCGTAGTAGGTAGGTTGAAGTTGTCGAACAAACAAGTTGCATTCAAAGCTTCATGTAAATGTCAAAGGTCAAAGTTATGCAATATGAACCCAACAACGTTTTTATTTCTATTTATAGATGCAATAACTTGTTCAGTCTCTGCGCAAAAGAAATTCTGTGAAATCAATGGTTGCACTTCGTTCGAGAGTTGTTAAAGCGAACTGGATCCACGATATATCAGCGCATTTTGAATTGTGACTCCTACATTGTTTAAAATTATCTTTGAAGTTATATAAATCTTATGTTGGTATATAATTGTAATAATTTAAAATATACTTCAGTGTACAATTATCATAATGCATTAATAAAGCACCTCGCTATACACACGATTGCTGAGGGTTGTATTCCCATTCCTGGAAATGATCTATTAACATAATCTCGCTCTGACAAGCAGCATTGAGTTCCTCTAATCGTACAGAAAGCTTAGAACGAAGTGTCTAGACACTTGGTTGCGGTGTCACTAGGTGTCATTTGGCTGAAAAAAACGTTACATAGACATAACACGCACGTGACTACAACGGCCTCTACTACAATTCATAATTTCATTTAAATATCATAAAATTAATGCTCTCGTCTTTTTAGGTGGCAGCATCTTTTGAAATAAACTGTGTTATTGATTTTTATATGTTGCCTTAATTACACAGAAACTAATGTGTCTTAAATAATCCTTATGTATTATAATCAGGTGCCCACATCCTTGTGTGTATATAATTATATGACATACATATGTAAATAAGCAGATAAAGTTAACCAAATTACCAGAAAACACTTTTTTTATTACAATCATATTTTAAGGGAAGATTCTATAATATGTTAAAATCGTATTTTAAGTATATTTATTAAATCATGTGAGAGGTTGAGATGAAGAAATATTTTTTTTAGCTTCACGCTTTGCTCCTAGCGGTGTAGCTAGAGAGGACGAGACACCACACCTTCATACGTGCTCTCTTTTGGGGAGGACTGTACTTCAAATTATTCTTGACTTGATTATTAGGTGGCTTGAAAAATATTTAGAATATAGTTAATATTGAACATTTAAGAATAAATAGAGATGTTGAACAGTGATGTAGAGTCGGGCTCGGTCGGGCATGGTCGATCGCGCTCGGCTGCGCGTGCGCCGCAGGAAACAGGAAGTGGACTAACCGCAGGCTTCCGCTCCCATTCGTTCGCCGGACGCGTTACTGTGGTAGGGCTGCTGGTGTAAAACTCTTAAAAATGTAAAAATCATGCCTTATTGTGTTAGCAGCACATATATACAGTTGCATTTGCTATTCTGACATTTCTACATATTAAAATAAATTGTCATAAAAAAAAAGTAATATGGAATATGACTAATTGCTTTATTTATATTTTATACTAGTAAATAAGATAGTAAGAAGACATTACTGTGATGTTATTGAAGATGTCAAAAAAAAAGGTTTTAAAAAAATTTCAATTAGGTTCCTTTTTTATTATTATATTTCTATTATTAGAAACGGTTATATTATTTTCACAGATTCTGCATTAATAATTTTAATTATCTAAATTCTATTGTACATCACTTTTAAGTATTATTTTAAATCATGTATTTCTACAAAATAAGTGAATTTCTTTTAGTGAAAATGTCAATTCAGTTTAAAGTATAAGTTGCTTTTATAAACTTATCGATTCTTTCAAAAATTGTAATTATTAATTACTAATATTATCTATATAAACGGAAAATAATTATGTTCATTTTTATAATTTTGCTAATTTGTAAAAAAAAATACTTAATAGTTTAACTTAGATTTTGGCAAAGATGAAAAGATATTAATTTGTCTTTTAACTCTCTACCAAAATTTATATTGAAAACATAATTAAAATTTTTGCGCCAATTCTAACATCTTTTTTATAAAATACATTTTCCACTAAGATTTATGTGACTATGCTTATTTTAGATTTTACATTATATATTTATTTTATTTTTATTATTTTAGATCTATAAAAGTTTTAGTTTAGTTAGAAGTGCTTATTTATACACTTATTTATACGCCTTTAGTATATTTTGGTATGTATGTTTAATATTGTTATTTTAAATATTAAATTTCAAACTTAAACCAAACTGCACTAAACAGTAGACAACACATCGAACGCAACTATGACTTGGCACTCGCCACCCCTGTGCAACAGCTCGCTCGGCGTATTTCGTGCCATTGAAGTAATATTATCTAGTTGGCTGACAGCGTACCTACCGGATACGCGCGTAATACGAGAGTGTTTGTGCTCCTTTTGCTTTGCGCGCTCTTTAATTGTTGTTTATTTTTTAATGAACCCACACTGTTTGTACTACAGACCTTGACACTTGGTATATAAAGTTCCATTTTCAGGTTTTTCATATAAATTAATAGTTTAGTCGCTGATTGAGAACTAGGTATGCTTTTAAAGTGTTAAGCTTTCGCCCTAAATATACTATTATCCTACTATTATTCGATAATTGCAAATAAAAATTCATGAACTTATATTCGTAATTTGGTAGTAAAGGTTAACTTAAAATAGAATAGAACTATTACTAAAGGTTAAATATAAAACTGAAAGATATATTTAGAACTGGAAACTAAAATAAACGTGGAAATATCTCATCTTGCATCAGAAATTGAATTGGAATAATCTACGGATTTATTTGGCGAGGCAAATTGTCTGTGACGTCACTCGTGGGCGGGCGTCGCTTGGGGGTGAGGGTGAGCTCAATGGAACTAGATTATGTCATCATACTAACTCGACGCTCCTAGTTAGTCCTACGCTAGTATTAGGTAAAGTCCAAATATAACGTTGTTATTAAATTAGTACATATATACTGATTACATATATACTATTAAGGAATTTTATATTTAATGTACTTATAAACCAGAAAATAATCGTAGGTTAAATTTACAACGAACTTTAACTGTTTTAACTATAACAATCTTCTAAATAATTGGTCTAATTTTGATAAATTTATATTGATTAGTAAGTTGGTACCGTTTATAAATGGTTTTTAAGATTCTAATACTTTTTTAAATTATCGAATGTACTGTTGCCTTGAATTTATTAGTAGAGTAAACCTACATATATTCATATATATAAGTAGTTCATTGTCTCCAACTACAATATTTCATATTGTAATTTTTATTAATATTTTTTTTCTCTTTTTATTTTTATCTTCAAATAGTAGCACATTGGATTGATTTCTTCGGTCGAAAGTCTGTTTTCTCATATTTTTATAAGTAGTTTAAATTTTACTGTATACCTACAATCAGTAAGTTACCTAACTATTATAATTAACAAAAAACAAAAACAAAATAATCTGATAAAAACAAAAAGTTGCATCTTACAGTCGCCCCTTGCCTCGACGGAAACATCAATGAACAAGCCCGCACAATTCTTGCCCCACTTCCGCTATTCGTCCTTATCACACACGCTAAAAATATATTAGCGTAATGAGACAGATATATATTGTGCAGTACGTCGCGAATAAAACAATTTCATTGATTGTGAAAGTTGTGAATCAGATTCAGTTTCGGTGTATTCGTTAAGGACTTTGCAGCTTTAATGTCGGGCGATGTCAATGAAGCTCGCTTTATATAAGATTGTATCGTTCGAATAGAGTATTGTATAGTGTGTAGTTTTATTAAAGTATTTACATTTAAATAAATGAACTAGTGTTATAAATAAATAGTTTTATACGATTCTATAGAAGAGAGTTCTTATATTATCTAGTAACATGGTTATTTTTTCACGCTATAGGTTAATAAGTTGGTGTTTTTACTAATAATAACGAGTCACCTTGTAATAAATAGTAAAAAATATTGAGATAAAGAAAAAATGGAGGGTTATTGCATGTTTATACTATCGTATATTAATAGTATAACGTAAATTTAGATTTACTAATAGAAATTCTAAATTAAACAAAAAAAATGTTATTTTAGAGCGGTGCTGTCGCAAATTCCGTCCAAGTCTTACAATGTAGTATTTAGTTGTTAAATATTCTTACACGAGTTTAATTACAGCCGCCCCTAAAGGAAACACTAAGTAGGAAATAATAATTGACGCGAACAGGGAACGTACATATCCGGCGGCGGACGGAAGTAACGCCATACGCCTCTGTAAGGGAAGTGGGCCCCTTTCTTTCCTGCCTCTTCATCGTGCGCTCGCGCCGCGCTCCGATCCCATTCACAACCGTGGGAGAATCATGACGAACCACCCGTAACGACTAATTTATGAATGGAAAATAAAGACATCACTTTAAAAATCCCTCGTTCCTTAGCAAAGCGTACTGTTAAAACCATCACCACACTCGGTTGGTTCATCGTTCACGTCATGAATGAAGGGGAGGTATTTTTACTCGAAATCAATTAGGTACCTTGAAATTAATCTATTTTTACATGGACTATCTATATAGCCCCCGAGGCAATATATGAACATGAGCGTTTCATATTTGTTGTTTCTGTATTCATGATTTTTTCGGAACTAAAATAAAGACCGTTCGTAAATCAATGTTATTCACGAAGTGGCTCATGTTGGCAATGGCCCAAATATATAGGCACTCGGACGATCTCTCATTCAGATTTAGCAATGTTTTTTTTTTACTTTTTTATCTTAACTCATCTTTCACTTTTTGCTGACTACTCAGAGAGAACACACCACTCTGTTCTCCACTAGGATTCGTGTTTGAAAACAATATACCAAATCCTACGAACGCACGGTAAATAAGTTATGAATTTCAAATATAAAACCGTCACTGTACGACCGGACAAGACTCAATAACGGTAATATAATTATGTATAAAAGTCATTTAGTCATTCTTCAATATTATAACTTTTTTATTTTTTATTAAAATTTAAGATACTCTAATTAACTACTTACCTGAGTAAAAAAAATGTAATTATTATTCCTTTACATTTATCTAGTATCGATATGTAGATCTTATCTACGAAACATGTATTGATGGTCCACGTACCTAATTTGTGCTGCAATAAGTAATGAATGTTTGCTAAGCGCATTTGGTATGCGTGCCATTAACATTGTGGTCTGGACAATCTAGTTTTCCATATACTCTGCAGCGTGTCAGTAAACGTAGACTTCTAGAATGGGCCTGGGAAAATCGTTCAACGCGGGTAATCAAAGTCACGCCATTACCTTCCTCTTAGAAATCGATTCTTTTTTTTTTAATTGAAACAGCTTTATGATATAGAGATCTAAGATAGAGCTTACTAATTTTGTTTTAAAAAAAAATCTATCCATATTAACTATTAATTCTATATTAATTTTTTTTTTCATAAATTTCTTCAATTTTTTTAAATGACAAAACTTATCACTAAGACTAAATTCTCGTTTTTTTATATTTTTTTTATTATTTAAGATGTTACTTAATGAGATTTGAACCCCCTGCGTTTTTGAACGTACAACCTGTCAGACATAATTTTTCTAATCCAAGCTGAAAACATATTTTTAAGGTTCTGTACTTCAAAAAGAAACAATAAAACTCTTACAAGATTATTTTGTTGTCCGTCTGTCCGTACCATTCACAATGCGGTCTGAAAAATTAGTCCTTAATACGTATGTAACTTGATGTCGCGTGGAAGATGAAATTAATATCAAAAATTCAAATCAAGGATCCCTGAGAGCACATAAAAATAAGGCTTATAAGCCAACTATTTGAAATTTTTGATGTATTTTATATGAAATTCTCCGCATAATCAAAACGTATCTAAAATTTACAAGAAAAAATGCGAAAGGTAAAAATGTATAGCTATTTTACAAAAAATATATATTTCTAGTAACACAAAATAACTAAATCCATACACTTGCAAGTGCAGTACAATTTCCCGTGGGCCTACAATCCTGCAATTGGTACAGAACCTTGAGTGGGCGCGTCCAACTTGCACTTGACCGTTTTTAAATGTCATGTTTATTAAAACCAAACGTACTATTTGTCTTACATAGGCAGTTAAATTTGGAACTTGCCTGCGTATCAATCACAGTCACTACAGACTATTTTTATAATTAATATTTTAAATAAAAAAAACACGTCTTTAATATTTTTTTTATTTTGTTAAAAAAATACGAAATATTTTCTTAAATCATTGGATACTATTGGCAAGCAACAGCTGCTTGTTCATTCATATTAAAAACAATATCGATCCCAAAGATCAAAAGAAAACAATTTTATTCAACTTCATTTTGAACCATATAAACATGTACATAAGATTGAAAATAAAGTATATATGAAAATACTTGTATTTTATAAAGCTGGGTTTAGCAATAATTATGTAAGCTCCGTTACAGGCTCACAGCTTCCACCTCCACAGCTTTCATTAAGACACTAGTAGATCGATGAGTATTAACCGACAAGATAAATTACGGTACTCACAAATTGTAGTCTTTATTGAATATCTTTAATGTTCGCTACTACCAGTATTAATTGCGTTCTAATAGTGACATTTCTACCTTTTTTTTATGTTTATGGTGATTTTTAGTATTTAAAATTTTTAAATTTTTAAATTTGTTAAAGTAAAATGAAGATAATTGAGTTTTTATTTATAACCATTATACTACACGTTTATAGTTATTTTATTTTTTTTCTAGTTTAGCAGAATCTTGCAAAATCCTGACATTCGCTATGCCTCCAGTGTTTGGCGGAAACTGGGTTACGTAAATCTTAATGGGAACCCTCTGTTCCTAATTTCCGATTAAGACTACACTAACTCACCTAAGTTTCTGAAGCAGAGTAGGGAATACTCTGCTAAGCTGCTAAGTACTCTGATATAGCGTGAAGCTAAAAAAAATATCCTAAGATAAATGTTGCTCGTTTGAATTATCACTCTGGCTTGAGTTCTGGATTATGCTATATGACAAACTCAAATTTAATGTACCTGGACCCGTGTTAAATCGCTCATAAATAAAAAGAAAATAAAGACATATAGGTAGTGAGATTCTGTTATTCAATCACCACCAGAAAAGATATGATGTTTTCCAAATACTTATATTTAAACATAAATAATTATAATATTATCCACTAACTACACTATATAACATAAATAATTATATGGAAGTAAGTTTGATAAACACTTAAATGTAGATCATTTTCGTCTTCAATAATAATCTCATTTATATATCACTAATGTCATATGGTGTCTCCTTATCACGGAAATTATGAATGAAACAGACAGTGATAATGACGATATTGGAGTTAATGTGTTTTTCGACTAGCTAGGGTTGTGAGTTGCGAGTAACGAGTAGGAATTTTGATAGGTTGTCAAATGTCATAAAGTTATAAAAAAAATTAATACGTACCTATTGAGGCGACGAGACTGGTTGTGGGTTCGAGAAATAATTATTTATATTTATAATTTTTATTTTTTTTTGTTGTGGTGTCGATAGAAAGGGATGCGTTGAGTTCCGCCACTCAACATATAATGCTTCCAAAATTCAGCGGATCCAGACTAACACTAGGTCCACCTCTGTCTACTCTGTTCTGTGTGGAATAGCGTGAAGCTGATTTATTTATATATATTGTATGTACCTTCTGCCTAGACTATTCTAATCTGGTGAAAATATTATTATCAAACAATTGAAGATGCCACAGATCGTCACACTAAGGACTACATTCCCTACTCGTTAGATAACTCTAAAGATACTATCTAATAATTCTGAAAATACGAGTCTATTTGCTTTTGTTTAACGTCTTCTATAAAAACCAGTCAAGTGCGAGTCGAATTTGCCCATCGCACCAATTTCAGGTTTGTAGCTTAATGGGTACAACGTATAAAAGTTGACAAACGCAAGTTTACAAACTTCAAAAGACCATAGATCTGAATATATGATATTAGTTTCAGCTTAATACTTCCTCGCGATCTCGAGATAAATGATTTTCATAGACAGGATAGACGCACAACCCGGCGTTGACTTCCGCTACTCAACATGCAGTGCCTCGAAGAAATCAGTTGAAGGTGGGGAAACCCTAAAAATACCTTAAACTCTACTTAAGGTACTTTAATTCACATCGATTTTTAACGTAGGCACTACTCTATCCTTATAATTAGTTTAATTTAATTTTCCTTTACATATTTCCAGCATTTTGCGATCTAAACAAGGATAACTTGTTAAAACGCCACTGATAATTACTTACGCTTCTTAATTAATATAAATTTAATCTGCATTTTATTGTCATTCGACCTACTACCTAATACCTAATACCCGTAATTATTAGTAACGTAATTTTTATTGAAAATTTAATTTTGACAACCATTTTGGCAATTATAAAATATATATTTTTTTATAATTTTACTGCCAATTATTTAAAGTTAATAATAATAAGGTTATTAACAATATAATTCTAAAATATTATTTATTAAAATAATCACTTACATAATACATAAAGGAAATATTAATAACATTTTATACAGTTTAATTTTTCCATTTCAATTTGCACGAACGTATAAACACAAAGTCTATAAAAACACGATGAATGGGGCGTAGCGTCCGCAATTGATAAAACTTTATAGTGAATTTGAATGGAGTCGCGCATCTGCCGCGCCAGGTGCGCCCGCGTCCGCCCGCTGCCGCCTGCACCGCCTGCACCGCCCGCCGCCCGCGCCCGGGAAACTGCGAACTATTCGATAGATAACATCTCAACTGATAAACTGACATCCTGATTGAGCCCTAATTCAATACACGAACTCTCACCTGTTTCATAAAGTGGCACAAAACATATTTAACATAATTACCTATTTTAGGCGGAAAATTCTTGTACTATTCATATTATTACGGCAAATTAGATATAATCACTGTAACTTTAGCATTTCGCTGGCAAATTTTATCTTTCGTTGTATGCATACGTTGTAGGTAAAACTACCGGTCTTGTAAAGAAAGTCAGTTCATAATGGCCGTCGAGCAATCAGCCGCGATCAGATATGACGACAGACATCTCCGTGCGCGGGTTTGTATTTTTACGTGGTGTAAACTTAAATTAATTAGTATCCGTCACTTAATCTGTGGAGTGTAGGTGCGTTCCCACGGTGCGCCCGCGCGGCCGGAAACCACCTCCCCCTCCTCCCCCTCCGCGCCTCTAAGCCGTGCCCCGTTCCGTCGCTCACGCACGCTCCCTACAACTCATCACGCTATTCACAGCAGCCAAACCAAAGTAAAGGCACGTATGGCAAAACTGCCTTTATTCAGTTTTGTTGATATTAAGCACACTATTTCCGCTGCCTTATGTTGTTAATACTCTTACAATACTAGAGCCTGCAAAGAATAGAGATTACTTTGCATTTGCTTCTCTATGTGCCGTACTTCCGAACGTAACTTCCTGTTTCCGATTTTTTATGTTCCGTCACGTGCAAATGTATCGTTAATTTTATTGTGATGCCATAAATTGTTACTGTTGTTTTTTTTTGCTTTTCCAAACATGATGCAACTGCATTTAGAAGGCAACAAAAGATTAAAATTTTAAACAGGAATAAGATTTCCAATTCAGTGTTACAGCTGCTTACCAAATTGAGCCACTTGGGTTTTATTCTCGTATATTAACTATTTAGTAATATTTATTTGATTTTGACTATGCTTGATATTCGTTTTTGTAAATTTTTAACAGATTTTGTTGATTGGTCTGAATTAGATAAAACATCACTTTCACTTTTTTTATCAGCTTCACACTGTTTTCAGCATTTAGCAGGAAGAAGGAGTCTAGTGTTAAGATACTCCGCTCAACACTTTCCGCCGAATTCTGGAGAGATATATGAATGTAGATAGTCACAAGTTGGAGTACCTACGCCACCAACTCTGAAACTCTGTTAAAAAAATGTTTTACAAGTAAATAAAAATCAGCTTCACGCTGTATCCCGCACTAAGGATACAGCATGGTTGGGCACTAAGACACTCCGTTCCCTACTTTCTGCCAAATTCTGGAGGCATTGCGTGTTGAGTGGCAGAACTCAACGCAACGCTTGGCCTCGACGACAGAGCAAAGAAATGGAAATATAAATTTAAGTAAATATTTCATCTCCTCGAGTGGGGATCGAACCCACAACTAGTCGATTTTACAGTCACACTTCGTGCCGCTGCGCCACGACTGGCCTCAAATGTTTCACGCTTGTTTTATTTTCTTAGATGTGCGATAGATAGCATTTCTGTGACCCTAAGTTCATATCAAATTAAGACATCTTAATTTTCTCACTTGTTTTATGACTACAGTGCAGGATGTAAGTGATAGCGGATGTAGTTGTACTTTTAAGTACCTACCCATAGTGCAAGACGACTTTATTTGCTCTTGAATGCGGCTTTATAGTTTAGATAATAACGTAATTATTACGTTTTATTGTAGCCGTAATTTGGGACGTAACTTTTGTGGTAGTAAAATAATAAATGAGCAAATTAGTTTCATATAAGCTTTATAAATTTTTTTTTTTTAGGTTCACGGTGTATTTCGCACATAGAAGGAAAGGCAGAGGGGAACTTGAGAACCTAGTGTTAATATTAGTGTAGACACTCCGCTAAGTATGCAGTTTTAAAATAAAGAACAAAAAGACGATCACCTTTCCACCTCCTCATTGCAATTCAAGAGGTTTTTTGGGCAAAGTGACACGTCTAGTACTTGGAGTGTTTTAACAGCGGGATGTCTGCTCTGGGCGGAAATCGGGAACGAGACCGACGTATCGTGAGAACTGAGAACTCTTTACGTTGTATAGTATTATTAGATAGTCTATTCATGTTATTTGTAAAATATTTAAATGGAAATATAAATTATATGTTGCGTTACCGATATGAATATAAATAACTTATTTTGTTAGTAATATGTAGACATTTGTTGTCAATATTTTAGGCCATTTTTAGGCTTTCGCGGCGCAGTGCCACTACGGTGTGACTGATAACACGACGGTTATTTTACGATCTCTACTTGAGGGAATGAATTATAATTAAGTAATATTTTTATTTCTCCGTTCTGATACAAGGGAAAAGCCCATTGTAGATTTTTCGCCACTCAACACGCAATGCCTCGAAAAATTTGAAGGGAAGCGAGGAATCACGTAATATGAGCTATGAGATACAGCGTGAAGCTGATAATTAAAAATATAAAAAACAAATAAAATCAAAAGGGGCCGATCGTGGAAAGAAGAACAGAAGTACAAAGTGTGACAGTAAACGCGACTGGTTGTAGGTTCGATTCCCAGTCGTGGAAATGAAATACTTATTTAAATTTATATTTCCATTTCTTGGCTCTTGTGTCAAGGCAAAACGCGGACTTGATATCCAACACTCAACACATAATGCCTCCAGAAAGGTGGGGAACGGAGTGTTTTAACACTAGGCAATATATCAATCTAGATTGAATAGAAATATTCAATTATTAAAATTTTATTATTTCCATTGAACCCTATAAAAATATTAGTAGAACGTAAAGCTCAGAACGTATTCAAAGCCTATCATTGACAAATTAATAATGAATAATTTATCTATAACTTATCTATTAACATGAAACCTATACTTACATACGTAAGCTTTAATGCATTACTAGTTATATAATCATTTTAAATTATAAACAATATTTAAAAGAAGTTTTAAAATATCTTCACTTAATTAAAATATTTTTTTAATCTGAGCTGAATATAAAAATCTCTCAATACAGTTCACCGCAATAAAAAGAAATGGCACGTGCGGTTATATGGGCTACACCTACTCGTATAATCAATTTATAGTAAAAAATGACGATATAAGTATCTAAAATAATTATTTTTACGCAGAAGTCATTCATACAAACAAGAAATTAAATTTAATTGAAGATCACATAAACCTTGTTTAACATCATATTATCTAGAAGATTTAGTTGCGAGATTAATTTAATGTTTTTCGTTTTACTGCCACATTCATTAGGCTGACATTGGTATACATGTATTGTGTTTGGATTACTATTGACCATAATACTGGATTTTCACGTTATTCTGCTCGATTTTATTTAATATTTTAAACTCCTACTAGCTACATGATAAATATTTTCTATAGTGTTCCTGGCTTACTCGCTCGCCACGGTCGCTCTATTGCAAAAAAACTAACACAAAAATAAATTACATAAAACTTTTTTATGTGGTAAAATTTTTAATAAATTTAATGGATATAGTAAATAAGAATTTATTAACAACAAACCAATATGTTTTGATTCCTGGTGCACGCAGGATATCGTTCAACTGTTGACGCGACAGGTTGTGAGTTCGATTTCATCTCGAGGGAATTAAATACATAATATTTTCATTTTCTTCCCTCTTGTATCGGGACTAAGCGCGACTTTGAGTTACGCAATTTCACTCAATACTCAATGCCTTCAGAAGTCGACGGTGAGTTACGTTATTGTTTTAATAGAAACAGGATGCTTAACACTAAGTTCCTAGGTTCCCTTTGCCTAACAAGCTAAAACAGCTTTCTAGTTTAGTTTTGCTCGTGTTTTCAAGTGTTGCACAATAGTCAATAATTCAGCTCGTATACCGCACACAGCACTTTCCACCGGATTCTAGAGAGAGTGTTTGTTAAGTAGCGGAAATCAACGCCGCGCTTAGCCTTAACCCCTGAGCGAAGACATATAAATTTAAATAAATAATTTATTTCCTCGACTGGGAATCGAACACACAACCAGTCGCGTTTACAGTCACATTGAGTACCCCTGGCCACGACTGGCCTCAGCGCCAATAGTGAAAATAGTTACTCAAATAATTAATTTTAAGTGTGCAATAAATTTGTTTTTATTAAAGCGTACAATACGACATGTAAACGATATTTTATTGTATTAAGTAGGTATATTGTTAATAACTACAGCTGATATATATTTCTCACAAATTTGCTTCGTAATTACTCTATTGTTGGCACGAAGGTGAAAAATTTAAAATAATGGCTATTATAATATTAGAAGATTAAAGAAGATTTAAAGTAATTTGTACACAAAGTTAAAAAGATTAATGTTTTTGTATTTTTTATTGTTATAAAAAATATTAAAATACTTATTGTTTTTCAATAAAAACTGAACAATTGATTTAAGAAAATTATGGAAGGTTTTGTATTTACTATGATGTATTGTTTTTCTTTCTGTGTTTAATATATTTGATATATTTTTTTTTCTTTCGGACTCGACCATTTAAGATAGGAAATGTCCTATCCTCTGATTACAGAGGGAAACTATATTCTTCTTTCGTTTTTTGATCATTTAGTTATATCTTATGATTTTGTTTAACACGGTTATAATTTGAATACAAAGTAATGTAAAAATTATAAATGTGCGGTGCGGTGTGCGAGATACAGCGTGAAGCTGATTTTTTTAAAATTATTAATGATACCACGAAATTTACAAAATTTCCCATTTTATATATTGAAATTTATATTTTGACCTGTCATTGGAGTATTACAGCAAATATCATGAAGTATATAAAAAATAAATTTGGTGCGGTGTGCGACCGAAGCCGTGCGAAGGACGGAATGTGTCGGCAGGTGTGTTCCAAACTATCGTTGAACTTATATGGAAGTTCCACTATAAAATTATATATCTACAAATTATTTAAATTTTACGTAGATAAATATGACGTATCCAATGCTTATTTACAGATTTTCTTGTACCAAATACTTATATTTTTATTATTATATTATATTTTCATAGTATATAAACAGAATAAAAATAAACATTTCCTAAATAAGAAAAATATTTCTTTGCAGCTAGAGAATTCTATAATCAACTCACTATTATATACTTAAAAGGTTTATTTTATTTAAATTTATAATTAAAAATAAATAATTTAATTTTAATAACTTTCGAACTTTACATATATCACGAAAACAAATATATTCATACTTTTTTACCAACCTTACTATTATTTATTATTAGAGCTATTAAATATAGTCGCTTTTAAATCAGTGCAACATTATATGGAGACGTATCCTTTTAGTATCATTGCAGGCAGATTTCGGGAACCACATGTCATTTCCTTTGGAGCCATATGCGGGGTAGGGGCGATCGGGACGATTTCAATAAGCACGAACACTAAACGAAGGGGTAAGTTGCAAAAAATACGCCCGCACCGCCTTTGTCCCAATTCGATTCGCCTTATGCACTGAGTTTTTAATTACAACCATATGTTTACTTAGAAAGTTGTATTGTTTGAATGAATAGCCAATAAAAATATGCAAAATAGAATGTAGATTTAATAATTATTACATTTTATCGCTTTTCTTATCTTAAGGTTGTCTTGGTCTTAATAAGAAATGATTCGAGTTAATTAATTTTTGTTAATAAAATGTGGTGATTAATTTATTAAACCCTAGATACTGTCTCTTTTTTTTCACCTACATCTTATTCGTTGACGTACGTTGTGTACGTAAAAAGCTCGAATACATTTTACCCCTGTAAAAAGTTTTGTTTCTTTTTTAAAATAACGAACCAACGAGGACTTTTGGTAAATTAGGCATAAAACATTTGAGTTTACAATTAACTTGACCTTACCTGTCGTGTGTTTACCACACAAAGCATTGACTGTAAAACCGACTGGTTGTGGGTTCGATTCCCACTCAAGGAGATGAAATATTTATTGACATTTATATTTCCATTTCTTCCCTCCGGTATCGAGGCAAAGCGCGGCGTTGAGTTCTGTCACTAAGCACGCGATGCCTCCAGAATTCGGCGGAAGTGGGGAACGGATTGTCTTAACATTAGGTTCCCTCTGCCTACCGCTGTGTGCGGGATACAGCGTGAAGCTGATTTATTTTTATTTTTCAATTAACTTTATGACACTTAAACACACACCAAACATAGGTTTACACAATAATTTAACCAAGAATGACAATAAACAATTAATAATAACAATAAATTAACTAATCATAACAATTCAAAGCTATCGGTATTCAAGGAATGCTAGCGTGACTGACATAATCGTCGACTTTCCCGACACAATAAGACTTCTCTACTAGTGACCGCCTGCGGTTTCGTCTACATTTATAATTATCCCTAGTATATTATATTCTAATATCTATAATACTGTTTAAACATTTCTGTAAGAAATATATCATAAATCACAATATCAATTATACTATACTTTATAACTTATTTTTTGTTCCTAATTTAAATAAAAAAAAAACGTACATCAGTTTTATAGGTAGATTAAAATGATTAAAGTGCCAAATAAGATGAAACATAAATAAACATGGAAAAAAGATTTCTTTTACTTGTATCGGTGAAGTAACATTTAAACATTCTGCATTGTTTCGAATAGTTCTGCGATATGTAAAGATAATGTGGCACTAACAATGATACAGCTATCGATACGATTTACATCGGCTTGTATAGTTCGCAAAACAATAGCATTGTCAGTGAATGAGTATTATCGCGTTTCGAAGCTAAATTTATGGGTTTATGTGAGCCAAGAGCCGAGCTGTCTATCTAGTACTTCACTCGTGACGAGAATAAACTGATATGTTTGTTAATAAGGTGTTAATATGTATTGATTTGTGGAGAAACATTAGTTTTATTATTCAACTCAACATAACAATATACTTTCAAATAATTCAAGTGTGAGAGAGAACCCTTTTATTGTATGTGAAATTAATATAAAAACATTTCAATAAGATATTAAAACAACGACATATACTCTTCCATTTTTTCATTTATTAAAGCGTATAACAATGAATAGACGAACCAGCTTAAGTTAAGATTTATTGTATTACAAATAAATATTACATAATTAATATTGCTAGACCGATGCAATCGCAATTTAGTAAGTGTGACAATGTTTCGCGGCGGATCGATCCAGGAATCAGGACGGGCTGCGCGGGCGCTGAGCGAACATTAGCATTCAGCAGCACGCGCTCGCCGGAAGCCGCGCGCGGTAACATGGCTGCGCACTTACATCCAAGATGGCGGCGCACCTACACTGAATCGATAATTAACGATCGATTTCATATTTCAAATCCGTCGCCATATAAACCAGATGTGATGTAACCTGCCCCTTACCGGGAGCCTAGCCTTCCGATACGCGCTGGCTATCCTTGGCTAACCCAAAAGGATCCACCATCTTGTATCGTTATTAATAAGGAGCTGTCCCTTTTGGCGGGAGGTCAATGTATACCTTAGCTGGTGTATGTAAACTTTTTATGTGTGATTGTCTCAATTCTTTGAATCGCCGATCGTCATCGTTGTTATTAATCGTGATTGAATGGGACCTCTGGTTGAGCATTTGCATTTTTATTGCTATCGTAAACATTATATTTAGACTTTCCAGCTAATCGTCTCAAGGGTACCAAATATCAATTTCGCAAGGTTTTAAGTTTAAATATTTCTGTGATATTTGCTTTATATTATGTTATTTTTTTTACATTTTTAAACGTTAGGATCAAGTGATGTTCTGATATAGGTAATTGCATAGTATAGTCGTGTCTTTTAATTAGAAGACAAAATGTACGTACCCACCTATATATATAATATTTTCGTTTTTCTAAATAGAGACTTAGACTGGTTCTTAATACTAGATTAACACAAAATTGAGTTTATTTTGGAGGTCACTAATAATAACCCCAACATAAATAGTTTATGTTAAATATATAATCTATTTAATTTTTTATATTAAATTAAACGTACACATAAATAGTTTAATAACGTACATTTAAAGTGCTTTAAATAAATATGATACTTAAAACCTTAATAAGGCACAGCATTTAAAAAAATTTTATAACTTTTAACAATTATTTATATTACTATTGAAGATATGTATGTAATACTCATATATAGTAGGCAAGGAACTAACTGAACCGTACTTTAAATATGTCACAAATATTATTTAGTGATTACCAATAGCAAAATCTTATAGTAATTACTTATCCAATTGTCCACTGCAGGGTATTTTAACGTGAAGTTTTTGAAATTTCCGATGACTTCTTGTTAAGCTAAGACAGCGAGTGTAATCGCGGCTATCCAAGCGCGTCCAGTTTTTACAGCTACCCGCTAAACGCTTCAATGCGTCTCCCCCGAAGCCTGTCACGACGACCACTACCTTCGACAACGAATCGTAAACATCCACTTTTTGTACTGACCACTCTTTTTGCTCAGTCTTGTGTTCCGCGCCATTGCACTAGGATTTATTTTCATTTTTAGTATCTATATTGTCTCAAAATGATTTGTTAGTGATAGAAATATTGCTACTCACGTCAGATGTTAGATCAAATTACTGTGACTGATACCCTTGTCGTATGATTTTCCCAAATCGTTTTTAAATATTTTTGTAATAGATTTATCAATAGGAAAGAATAAATTATTTATTTATACTTAATTGATTTTTCTAAACTTTGACACTATGTAGTAAAATTAAATTTAATATTTTTTTCACCCAATCGTCTCTTTAACTTTTTTTTTATATATGAAATATAAAGTTGCACATGTTACTACTTTCACATCATTATTACATATTCTTATAATAACATCATATATTGTAGAGACACCGTTAAGTTATCCAACTTAGCATTGCTTCATGGCTATAACTATTATTTGGTCAAAAAACCTAGTCCCGGGCGTGTAGCGGTCGTGGAGGGGGAGCGAGGACGCTGACCCGCAGACCGGGCTCCCGGTACCCGCTATCCTGTTAGTGTTTATATTGCTTTTTTAAAGGAACTCTACGATCGTGTTTGTGACAATTTTGAATAGAAAACTGTAAGAGTAAGTAAATGTTTTGCTTCTAAGTACTTAAATGTAGATAATAGAAATAAAAACATTACATAAGTAGTGAGGAGATACATTTGTATAAGTGATCTTTGAGGAGTTGTGTCTCGGGGGCTCAAGGTTTTAACTGGTTGTGGGTTTGATCTTCCTTCGAGGTAATATATACATATATATTTAAATGTTTAAATATTTATTTATATTTCCATTGCTTCGCTTTGTTAACAAGGCAAAGCGCGGCATTGAATTCCTCCACTCAATACGCAATGCCTCCAGAATTCAGCGGAAAATGGGGAACGGAGTCTTAACGCTAGGTTCCCTCTACCTATCTTGCTATATGCGGATTACAACGTGAAGCTGATAAGAAATCTCCTTAGATAATCGTCGTTCTAATCAGAGTTAAATAAAATAAAAAGTCAAAGAATATATCAATTCAAATTAAACACATCAAATACGTTACCATACAATCTAAGTCGCTTGCACATACTCCAATCATCATTAAGATCATCATCTCGAGCGTTTAATTTAAAGCTTAACTAATCCGGATTTTTATTACAAATATGATTAAATAATTACATTTACTATACCAATTCTGGTTCGATCAAGTCGTTTGCATGTCAAAGAAGCATCGATATTAATTATTCATCACTAATTAGCTGTCGGTGCGGCGCAGATCACAGCCGCGTATGCCGGAAACAGGAAGAGGGCAATCGACAGTGCTATATATATCACACATTTGGTGTTCATCCGGCGTGCGCACGCCGCGCTGGCGTCTGTACTTTAGGGCTAAATACTAAAATCCAACTATATTACCTAATTATTAACAATCATCTACAGATTGATTCTTATAATAGAGGATCGGAGTATTTCCTATATTACATTACCTAATTTCGACATCCGCTATATAAATATTTATATACGGGAAACGCTTCAGTTAAAATTTTTGAAATGTTTTTTTTTTCATCCTAACGATGTATCCCGCTTGCAGCAGGGGGCCTAGTGGTTAAGACACTTCGCTCCCCACTTTCCGTCGAATTCCGGAGACATTGGCAATCGTGTTGGGCGAAACTCAACGCTGCGCTTTGCCTCGATGCCAGGGCGAAGAAATGAAAATGGTGAAAAAAAATTAATGAAAGTGACGATCGTACCCACAACCTGTCGTGTTTATGCCTCTGCGCCACGACTGGTCTCATTAAATAATTTAATAAATGCTTTATCTTCTTACAGATTTCATTGTGGGATTAAGATCTCAGAATGCCTCAATTTCAGATGTCGTTCAGTTCTCAAGTTTATTGTGTACAAGAATCCAAAGCGACTCGATGAAAAGGGTCGAGCAAGTGTCCAAGTTTACATACAATTAGACAGCTTATCGCTCTATAACAAAATGTAATAGTTGGGTAACCGATAACGTCGACCTTCCTATCGAAAAAAAAAGCGTTTAAAATTTATCGGAATGTCACCGTAATTATTATTTAGTGGGCAGCCGCGATGGCTGATACGAGTTACGGCTGTATTACGATTTACGATTCCCAGCAAGTACGCGGCTAGCACCCGCCTGTACATAATTATATAATTTCTATTATTTATATGCGAAGTCGGTGCGTGTGCCGCGCATCGAAACGACACGGCTTCCTTCGACCGGGCTCTACGAAGAAGTCCGACGTAGGGTTCTCGTTAGAGAGGATGTACCGCCCGCCACCAATCATTTCATTTACAAAAAGTTCCTGTCGTGGCGTCCGTGGCTTTTCCTGCAGGTGACCACGCTCCAAGCTTCCTCTATGGTAATATTGATAAACGTGTCAGCGTACTAATGAGATACAGTGCCGAGTCACGACTTATCGACACTTTGATTGCTGATTGGCAATGCTGCGCTTACCTTTACCAATCAAAGAGATAATTTCGATTAATTCTACTAAATAATGTAAATTAATATGCTTGTGGTTTATGTCCTTCAAGTATCTATAATTATAAATAGTGCAAATAAAATTTAAGCTCCGTTTTAATTTGTTTTATTTAATCTATAATCGGCTTTGACTTTGATCTTTAAATCAATTAAAACTTATTGTATTTTAAAAAAATATTAACAAGCAACGTCAGTGTTTATACTGTAATTTAACTATTTTTAGTGTATAGATATACAATCGTTAAACCTGTATTGTATACCTACAATCTCAATATCAACACATACAAACCCCATCAAAGAAATATAAAAGATATTTTACATTTTCGTTGTCCGTCAACTTTTAATTTATCGCTTACATAGTAATTATATGGGTTATTACTACTTTTGGCTTCATTTAGGATTCAGAATAGTAGACATTAGGATACATGATGCTGACAGAGCCTAGTGTTAGGACAAGACCACTTCCTGACCAATTTTCGAGACAATCTATTGAAACTTAACGCGGCACTTTGTTTTGTTTCCAGAGCGAAGAAATGAAAATAAATCATATCCCCAGTCGCTGTACCACTGCGCCACGACAGCTTCAGTGCCGAGTCACAATTATTTATCGTTTACAAGCGCAAATAGATCTTAGAAATAAAAGATAATTAAAATTACATATTTTATTGACAATTCATCAAGCCGCAGAATAAGTTTCAGATTTTTTTAATCGGTTTACATACGACAGAGAAGTCGAGAGACGCACAAGAAGGTAATTGCGAAATAGACGACCTCCTCATTTTTGGAAGTTGGTTGTCTGGTGAATAAGATTTTTTTTTTTTTATAAAATAACAGAACTGATATATTACCAAGGCCGTTGTGGCATAGTAAAAAAGTGTCGCACTTTCCCACTCGGGTGAAAGATTATCTATTTCCTGCTTTGGTAGACCAAGCGTGGCGTTGAGTTCTCTCAACACAAAATGTCTTGAAATAAAGAATGTATGTGCCTTTGTCTATCCTACTATGCGGTAAAAGCGTGAAATAATTTATTAATTTAAATATTAAGTGCATTTACTTTAATAGTGATATATTTATCAATGATTACTGAATTTTACTACTAATAAAATAGATAAAAAAATATTTAAAGATATTGGGATAGTTATTTTTAATAGTAATTTTGGACGGATAAACTTGTAATAAACAAAAAAAAACACTTTTAATTAATATATAAAAATATTAATATGTAATGTCTAATTTAGGTACAGCAATAGTGTAAATTAAATAATGGCTACAACTAATAATGTGAGTTAATTTAAGATGTAGGTCTCCTAAGAAAACATTTTTTTAAAAGATAAAACTATGATGAATACAGGAAGCATCTATCTAAAGTATTAAAAAAACTGTTATCATTAATTTACTATTTTTATATGAATTAAATTGAAATAGTATGTTTCAGAGTAACATTACTAATTTGAAAAACCAATAGTTAAAAATTTTAAATACATTTTCTAGCTCTACTTTTAGTAATCACTTACGTAAATGCAAATCTCCGCAAACTTTACTGAAGAATGTCAAAATGTTAAATATAATAAAAATATTAAGTCTAAAAAAATTAAGTCATAAAATTAAATATTCATTATATATTTTAGACAATGATTAGTTAAAACTAAAATAATATAAAAGAAATAAAAATTAACATATTTTTAGAAGACTCTTGTTTATATTGACTTATTACTATCTTAATTAGTATATTTAAGTGAACATTTACATCTCAAAGTGATGACTAGATGTATTTTATAAAAAAAACATTTGTTTAAATGTGTACATTTAAATGCATTATATTTAAAACATATATTTACTAAGTAAAATAAATGCTGTGCGGTACAAAATGGTAATTATACGTAAAATAGTCGCACACGCGATGTAGTTATCAGGAGATCGGCATCAAAAAATTTTGTTTCTATAACCACGTTTCCACTGAAATAAAAAATATGGCAGTTTTATATCAATCAAACTAAATAAAACAAACAAATACTAAATAATAAGTTTGGGGAACTACAATAGGGAAAACTGCATCTAAACCAGTTAAACCATTTGAGATTAGCGTGAACAAACAGTCATACAAACAGACAAACCAATGAACAAAATCCAATGATTTTTTTAAATATTTGTAAATAATATTTTTTTGGCTCTATTACAATAATGATATATATAATTTTTTCTTATATATCATCCATGTACACACAGCAGACGGTTACAGTTTTCATATTTCTATAAATAATAGAACACAAAACAATAATTTTTGGAAGTTCTTTGTATATTTTCTAAATTGTCTTATATTCATTATTGTGAATATTTTTTCAATGGAGAAAAAAGTCACAATCAGCAGTACTGCACCATAGCAGCAGTCATAATTATTTTTAAGTATCAAAACAATACAAAGAAAGCCATTGGGGCAGTGTCACAGTATCTGATTGTTAATGTAATGATTGTGAGTTCTTCCTTCATTCTATAAATAATTTTCATTTCTTTAATCTGGTAGACAAGGCATGGTGTTGAGTTCCTCAAGTAAACATGCAATCTTTTAAATTCTGGCCATTAACAGTGAATGAGTAAATTCACACTAAGTTTTTTCCACCCACTCTGCTATACAGAGAAAGCATGAATTATTCTTTATTCAGTAAAGACTAAAACATAACACTAAAAAATTCAAAATGATATATTAAAAAAACTTCTACTTACTTTAACACATTTGCAGGCATCATTTGGGACTCAGGCGCAGATTCAATTATGGATTGCCATGTGTTTGTTGAGTTTGGAATAACATAGCCAAATTCAAAGAACCATTCCTCCAAACATCTTCCCTTGAACAGAACTTTCTGGAAAACAAATGACATTGATGTTAAATCAATATTATAAACACTTTCAAAAGATGAGATATATCCTGTTTAAGTTTTACAATTTTAGAATGGAGCTAATACTCTACATCATATATTAAAGCTGTTTTATGAACATAAATTGTTCCAATCACACTCAGACAAATCAATAATTTATATTTTCCGCTCTACAAAGACAGATTGATGTTAGTAAGAAGATATTATAGAAAAAGAGGCTCAGAACAGTGCTTTGGGCTTGCAAGGCTGCAGGCTTAAAGGCTTTAAGTCTAGGCTTAAAGACTGCTTATAATGTATATTAATTGTAGTGTTCAAGCTCCTCTCCACTACCCAAATTCAAAATTATTCTACTGCACCTCCTTCAAAGTACACTCCTAAAAGGAACTAATGATAGTTACACTACTAGACAGAGCGGTGGTGGTATTGGTGTACAAACCTTATTCTACAGATTTTAATATTATTTAAAGATATTTATAAAGTTTGTCTTACAAAAAAAACTCATGCATTTATTTTTACTAGATAATTGTGAATATATACTTCCATATAAATGTCTAGATAATCTAATAGTCATTGTATATGGGACATGTATTTGATTTTTTTTTTGTTTATTTTTGTACATAATTTCTTTTACTCACTTGTTCCAACCTAAATTTCTCTATTGGTTCTACAGAGCTAAAGTTCATTTCTCGAGAGACCACTCTACATTTAAGGATGCGCTTGGGAACTCTTGCTTCATGTTCAACATCTGGATTTGACATGTCTTCATTGTGCTGCCAAATCACTTTACCTGCAATCCATGAAATCACATTGATTATGTTTATTTTATTTAAATTAAATGTTGATGATGTTATATAATGGTAATTGCAATTTAAATAACTTTGAGAATAAAATGTAATATATAGTTGAGGAGTGCTTTCAATCTGTGTATATGATATAACAATTATATTCAATAGCATAGTTACCAGTGTCAACATCTCGCAGGTTCATATAATTTCTGGCAATATGTGTCAAGAAACTATTGTACATGTATGAATTTATAAAACTTTAAAATAAATAAAATAGTTGAATAATGGTGCAAATGTTATAAAATAACATATGGACAACAAAATTTTAACAAGTTGCTTAACAAACATTACATATATTCTTAAAGGATACATTTGAAAGCCATTGAGGACCGACTTAACACGATCTTGTTCAGATTCTTCGAGAGGCATAAGCTCCGTCATGTTTAATAGTAGTTCCGATTTCTGCTTCTAATTTTCTCAAATTTTCAATAGTATACAAACACCGTTATGGAAAAATATAGTACGGATAGTATGATAGATAAGAAAGGTATTATTTTTTTGATATTTTTGTATTATATATGGCAATTCACGAAGTTATTCAAAAATATTCACATTTATCAAAATTTTACAAACAAAAAGAATGCCAATTCTATAGTGAACTGTCAACTGTCAATTTAACATCGATAATTCCAAGTCAAAGTCGGATTCATTTACGATTACGTTTAGTAATTTTAATTCTTAAATAATTTTTTATGATATTCCTTAAATATTTCATTTTGGATTGATAAAAATGTATAATATATATTTATTTCCATTGTATAATATATTTTTATTAACGTATATACAATATTACTAAAAAATGGATTGTATATCGAATTAATGTTTTTTTTCATAATTGTACATATTAATTTCAATGCATGCAGCTTATTTTTAATTTGTTGTAATGAAACATTTATATCAATCTAATTTTTTTCCCTAACTTAGCAGTATGAATACATAGAGTAAGTACATTTTAGTTTCATTTCCTTTTTTATTAATTTTAAGTGTAAAATATTACTTAATATATTAAATTTTTATTTAAGTTCTTATATTTTTGAATTTATCTTGTGTGAAACGAATACCTAAGTTCAAAATGGTTGACAGATTGTAGAAAGAGAACAATTGGTGGTTTTTTGTGTACCTGCTTAATTTGTTTTGTAAAAACATTGCCTTAGAAATTCAGCAAATAACGAATGTTTTTCTGGTGCCTTCGTGTTAAATATATTAGATGATTAGAAGTTGTTAAGTATTAATATTCATTTATTTCTATGAACTCAAAAAGCGAAACTGACGAAGCTTCAAGGTAAATAAATTTGTCGTCATTTTAGGTCCTTTATTTTTAACTTCAAAATAAATTACTTCTCTTTGTATAGGTTTATGCGTATGATCATGCACAATTTCTTTTCTTTATTACATTTTGCGTAGTTCGAATAATGCAGTTCTTAGAGGTTATGCATTACTTGCCATTTTTTGATTATTGTTGACAACATTTTCGTTTTGCAACAAGATCTAAGACCTTTTGTTGTTCCTCCTTAGGGGGAGCGAAGCATCATCGTCAAATAACAATTCAACCCCAAGCAATTCTAAGGATCATTCTGCGCCAGGTTTATGCGCCGATTCAGGTTCAAGCAATACTCAAGACATTATGAAGCGAGCTGCGGCAAGACAATTGATTGAAAGATACTTTTATCAGTTGTTGGATGGTTGTGGTAACCCTAATTGTGACAACCAATACTGTGCATCAAGTGGAGAGGTAATATCTTCATGGCAAAATTTTTCACAGTCACAAATCTAATTAGTATCAAGTTGTTATCATTTAAACTTAATAATAAAACTTTACAACTCGAGTAAATTGATAAAGCAACATAACTTTATTGCACAGCAACATAATTTTATTGTAGGCAAGAAATTTAACTCCAAATGAAGCAGCAGCTGAAGCAATTAAACTTTTTTATAAAGAAGCACGCCTTTGTGACACTTTACCTAACAAGGTGCCAAGAACAGAAGCAAGTACTTGTGATTCTAGTGCAAGGTAAGTTAATATTAGTATAAATTTTGTGATTAAAGTAATAAAAAAATTGAGGGCATTATAAAAACAAATATATTGTATAACAATGTAATGAAAAAAATTGGTGAGATACATACATATATTGATAACAATATATATATATATATATATTTTAACTAAAATCAATATTTAACTTTATGTACTTAATATATTTACTTATTTGATAAGAATATTTATTTTTACTTACCTATTACATATAATTAATAAAAGAAGGTAATTGCTGTAGCCAATGTTAATTTTTATATTTGTTGAGAAGTTTATATTTGATGAGAGCTAATCTATACTAATAATAAAATTGTAATGTAACTGTGTAATTGTGAAGATATATAAGAAATAATGTTATTGGTGGCTTTTAATATCTGAAAGAACAATGAAAAACTGTTATATTACTAACTGTTTTATTGAATTAGTTGAAATTACTTTTGAATATAGGCTTAGATATTGTTTTTTAAATTATATTAATATTCTGGGTAATAAAAGTAATGCAGATTAGTAGTTCAAGTGGGCAAAGATGCAAGCAGGTTGCTATTTACTAAATAAATAATTTATCTTATCTTATACTATACAATAACAAATCCCACTCTTTTGAGGACTATTTCTAAAAGAATAATATTTGTTGATTCCAGCACAACTTGTACAACTTCTAGCCCAAAAGACAAATCAAATGAAACAGAAAAAAAATCTGAGTCTGCATCATGCAGTACATCACCAACGGGGAATAAAATGGAAGCAATTCCTGAAGCTAGTCAAAATATATCTCAAGAGGATTATAAAACTCTAAGTCATAATAGTATGTGATAAGATTCACTTTCATATAAATTGTTTGTAAAAATTTTATAAATTAATAATTTATATTAACATCACCTCTTTGAAACTGTCTGAGCACTCTAGCGAATAAAATCCTAAGTTCTTATTGAGTTATGTCGAAATTATTATACTACAAATTTTGTATGGTAAACTGTTTCAAGTATATATATATATAAATAAGAAATTATGATTTAACTGTTCCTACTACATTAACATTGCTGTTATGTGATTAACATTTTTTTATTTTTATTTATGTAATTACTCTTACAACAATTTTAAAGAACCTATCAATTATGATAATTACTTATAGTTATAATTCTTTTTAATTTAATTACTGTAAAACAAACTTCCAATTACCTAATTAGGATAATAAAAAAAAATAGAAAAACATTAGTTAATTGCCACACAAACCCTTTATATTGCAATACTAACTTCTACAGTTTCACTTGGCATTGAGACAAGACAAGAGATATGTCTAGAGTAACTTTATTTGATATTCGCTTAAAATCAAAATGGCTGATAGACACTTTAGACGATTTGCTCTTATCGCTACTTACAGATGGTGTTCCACTAACAGAAGAACGTATTTACGAGTTGTGCAATGAATGTCTTCAAACAAAAAAACCACAGTCGCTTATAAGAGCTTTGGGTGAAGCTTTCACGCAACCACCGATATTAGCTAGATGTTTTCAAAGGAAAATAAAGGATAGTGATAATGGTAATAATGGAAGCAAAAAAGTGGGTATGTATACATTTTATTATAATGTTTTAAAAAGTATATATTTGATAAAATTAAATTAATGAATTTATAAATTAATAGTGATATAAATTTATATTTTCATTTCTTGACTCTGGTGTCAATGCTAACTGTGGTGTTAAATTCACACACACTCAACACGCAATGGAATCCAGATTTCGGCAAAAAGTAGGGGATAGTGTCTTAACACAACAATGGTTCCCTAGGTTCTGCCTACCCTGCTGTATCCATGATACAGCATAAAACTGATTAAATTTAATTTAATTTAACAATTTTTACAGATAAAGAATCAAAAGCAATGTGTTCGTCAAGTGATCCAGATAAAGATGTAGATAGTGTGACTGGACCAGGACTAGATGTAGCATCGTGTCGGAGAGCATTTCAGTATCTTGCCAAAGTAAGTAATTATGTCAATTTTATTTTTATCGTATATTTGGATTTCCGCACGTTTTTGTGTTGAATGTTGAAGTTTTTGATGATTTTCTTTTTAAATTGATAAATTATCATTTTGTAAGAATATAAGATTTAAAATTTTGACCAAAAATTTTTCTAATAGTCAAATATTGCGACTTTTCACCATCATCCATACATATTATATTAATTTATTAAGTTTATTAATTGAAAATTTACATTATTAACATATAACATAATATTTTATTCTTATCGTAACAGGTGCCGTCAGATTATTACAGTTCAGCATTAGTCACAGCTCTAACGACACTTGCGGAAAATCTCGAGATAGATCTTAGGATAGCTAAGAACATGAGTATGGAGGATGCAGTAAATTGTTTTGTTATTGCCTTTGAAGTGCCAGACTTAGGTTGCAATGATTATTTGGAAATCGCCTTGCCTGCTTTGTGCCATGCAGCTGAACATTTACCTGTAAAAGGTAGGTACGATTTGAACTGAATATTATGTTTAAAATGTGTGAAAGTTTAGACTTTTTTGACTGAGACAGCATTTGGTTGTGACTACGATGGTTGTGGGCTCGATCCCTATTCAAAATTAATTACTTTTCTTGATCTAAGCAGTAATGTGAGAATGGAATGGGAATGCTAGGTTCTCCCTTTCTACACTTTTTTACATATATGTATAATATATATGTAAAAAAGTGTATGTATATATTTAGCATATTCAACAGTAATTGAAATAAAATATCTCTACTTAATAACAATAATGTTTTTCTAGCCCAAGCAAAATTAGCACGAGTATGGGCGCAACACTGTAAAGAAAGTCTTCGACACATATTAGAGACTTTACAACAGTTAATAACATTGAGGGTTATATCAACAAATTATTCTAGAAATTTTCAAGTACAAGATGATGAGAGTGTCACCATGGCTACTAAATTAATGAAGGTGATTTGTTATTCAAATACAATATTTTATATATTATACTTCTAATACTATTGGCATCGTCTTCAGCCTTTTATATTAATTGATATATTGTAGTTTAAGTATATATTTATTCATAAGCTTAGCATAGGGTACAAGCCTTTGTGTTTTTCTGATATAGTTTCTGAGATTGGTGAGTTTAACTGAATATTTTAACTTCATAATATTATTTTAAATACTATAATATTTATTTCAGATAGTATACTATGCTAACATGCTAGCCGGAGTGATGGAGCCTAACACATTAAGAGAAGAACCCATAGTCATCACTAACCAATTAGATCCATTGGGCGATGCGTTAGACCATTTATATCCTTTATCGTCTATAAAAAACTCTAAACAAGCACAGCAAGATGATCCTTTAGGTGAGCATTTTATGTTAAAACAATTTTTAAACTATTTTCTCATCATAATCTTTTTCTTCCTCGAAAGGACATACAAAATAACTTGAAAAGTTTTACACATAATTTGTGGTTGTAATAGAGTTAAGAATAGCTGATTTGAATTACCTAATTATGGTGGTATATGGGAAATGGACTGTATTAACACTATATTTTCTCGTCTACCCTACTATAATTGAGAAAAAAAAAGAGAGAGTGAAATAGATTATTAGATAAAATAATTAAAAAATATCTGTTGTAAGTAACGGCTGTATAAAAAAGAATTTAAAACAAATGCATTACCTAACTAAAGTTACCCTTGTATAACTAAGTGAAGGAAATAGTAATAATATAAAAATACTTTAGATCACTATCTATTTTCAATCTTCTACTTTCAATAATTTAATTGTCTCTATACAAGAATGGAGTGACAAATCACTGCAATCGCACATTTTTTGTATATATGTGAAAATGCATAAATATTAGATATTAAAAATTATTTATATATATTTTTCTTTGTTTCCAGCAATTGAATTAGATATAAACGTATTAGACGCTAGGAAACCTTTTTTGCCATTTGAGGAGTTCTACAATGAGCCCCTCAGTGATACTATAGAAATGGATATAGACTTAGCTAATTGTAAAACTGAAATAGGTAAGTTCAATTTAATTAAACTAGAAGTAATATAAACATAATTCGAATTTCAACGAGACTTGAAACTTGGAAAGGTTGTGGTTTGATTCCCACTTAAAAGTGTGAATTATTTTCATATATTTGTCCTAAATAGTCAAGATCCGTGGATACGGATATAATAGATCTTAACTTTCTAATTCAATTGATATAGGTGTTTTAAGATTAACCAGAATAAAATTCAATAGTTTAATCTATAAACTTTACACAACTAATATCAGCTGATCAGTCATTTGAGTTTGAAAGGACTGATTTTTTTTCATTTCGTTGTTGGCTTTGGTACGTAAGAGTTTCTTAAAGAGAATATGTATTTTTAACAAATAAAGGAAGAAAGGACCGTAAAAACAGTCACGAGTACGAATCTTCCTTCTCTTTCCTTTCCCTATCTGCAGATACAGATAACTCAGCCACAATTGTGATTGCAGGTAAAAAGTTCTCGTTCCTGAAGTACCCGTTCATCCTGACGGCGGCGACGAAGTCGCTGGGGCTGTACTACGAGAACCGCATCCGCATGTACTCGGAGCGGCGCGTGTCGCTGCTGCACGCCGTGGTGGGCGCGGCGCCGCCCATGCCCTTCCTGCGCCTCAAGGTGCGCCGCTCGCACATCATCGACGACGCGCTCGTCGAGGTGAGGACTGACTGTTGCATTTGTTCTTTTTACTTTATAATTTACATTTCCTTGATGTAAATAAATGTAACAATAATGGATCTCAGCCAATGGTGAGAAGATACATTTTGGTATGTTGTTGACTTGAAATATAGCGGACTGTGTGCTTTATATTTATAAGCCGCCTATACTTCTAATCTATATCAACTAGGTAAACAATTTTTATTTCTAAGCCTGAAAAAAAATTGCGACAGTCCCCAGTTATTTATGATGCCCTTTTTGAACTGATATTTTGGTTATTATTGTTGTAGTGTGTAGGTGAGGAATACTAGTTAAATGACTAATTAGTTGATTAGCCGGTCGTGGCGCAGTGGCACGAAGTGTGACTGTAAAACCGACTGGTTGTGGGTTCGATCCCCACTCGAGGAGATGAAATATTTACTTAAATTTATATTTCCATTTCTTCGCTCTGGTGTCGAGGCTAAGCGCGGCGTTGAGTTCTGCCACTCAACACGCAATGCCTCCATAATTCGGCAGAAAGTGGGGAATGGAGTGTCTTAACACTAGGTTCCCTCTGCCTACCCTGCTGTGCGGGATACAGCGTGAAGCTGATTTTAGTTGATTAGCTAATGAACCTGTAGGTTATTCCGACCATTATCTGTTCTAGTGTTAACTGGCACAATTTGAATCAAATTCTCTTTTTATAGCTGGAAATGATAGCAATGGAGCGCGCCTTAGACCTTAAAAAGCAATTAGTTGTGGAATTTGAAGGGGAACAAGGTGTGGATGAAGGTGGTGTCAGCAAGGAGTTCTTCCAGCTAGTCGTCGAACAGATATTCAATCCCGATTATGGAATGTTTACGCAGAGACCCGATGAGAGTACTGTTTGGTAGGTATTTTATACATAAATCATGCTGTTCTAAAAACACAGTATTACAGGTTAGGGGCCGTTCGAGTATTACGTAAACAGTTTTTTGCAATTATTGACCCCCCCCCCCCTCTATGTCATCAAAAATAAAAAATCGTCTTAGAAATATTTCATTGAACACATCAAAAATAAGCAAACCCAAGACCCCTCCCCCCCGTCCCACTACAGTGCTTACGTAATACTTGAACGGCCCCTTATCTAAAAAAATTCGCCATAAATGAAGAACAGTTTTGTCTTGGCACTAGGTGTCTGCCCTGCTATATGCGGTGAAGATAAAAACTAATATTAAATGATGTTTTAGGTTTAACCCAACGTCATTTGAAACAGAAGCTCAGTTCACACTAATCGGAATAGTATTAGGTCTTGCAATATATAACAATATTATATTAGCTGTCAACTTCCCCATGGTTGTGTACAGAAAGCTGATGGGAAAGAAAGGTTCCTTTGAAGACTTGGCCGATTGGAATGCTGTAAGTTACTACATTTATATAAAAAATATTATAGCTATCTCCTGTATTCTATCTCTATCTTTTGAATTACTACTTTTAGTATTAGATACAAACCAGTTGCATATAATGTTTTTTTAGCATTAACTTCTGTAATACTTACAATGTTTATTATTACAATTAAAAATATATATTTAATTATAATTACAGACACTATACAATGGTTTAAAAGACATGCTTGAGTACACGGGCACCGATTTAGAGGAAGCATATTATCAAACGTTTAGGATATGTTACACAGACGTATTCGGAAACAATATATTCCACGACCTTAAAGAAAATGGTGATAATATATTTGTAACACAGGAAAATAAACAGGTAATCGTGAATATTTGTTAAGTTAATAACTTCTATTCTTATTGTGCCTTTCTTAGGTGTCACCATAATTGGTTCTTATGGAGTCACCATAAAAAAATGTGTATATTACATATTTTAATAATATTTTTTAATCGAATTGTTTAATCGATGGGACCTTAAATGATAAATCAAAAAAGATTTCTTTAAAAACCACTGAATTTATTAATTTGTAGTAATATCACAACTAATAAAGTCGTCAATTTTTACTTACAAACAGAATTTAAAGATACATGTTATCCTTACTCATATAACATCTCGTTAATTTCCCAGGAGTTTGTAGACCTATATGCGGAGTTTTTACTGAACAAGTCAGTGGAGACACAATTCTTGGCGTTTCGACGCGGCTTCGTGATGGTGACGGATGAGAGCCAGCTCGGTTCGCTGTTCCGACCCGAGGAGGTGGAGACCCTCGTGTGTGGAAGCAAGGTAAGGGGAATATATATTATTTTATCTGTGGTATATGTAAACGCAACAGTTATGAGTTTGATTTGAACGAAAATTTTTTTTTTGCTTTGGTAATAAGACAAACGACGCCGTTGAGTTTCGCCACTCAACACACGATATCTCGAAAATTGGGTGAAAAGTGGAGAACGGAACACTTTTTAACGTTCAAAATCTAAACGCCAAAAAAATATAATGTTAGTTGCCCTTGCTTCTTCATTAGCTTCACATTGTCTATTTAGTTATTTTTCATTGAGCTAGCTCTAGCTCAATGAAATATTATTTTGAAATAATTTCTTTACGAGCATTAGTAATGAAACCTTGTATAAATATATAAAGAATAAACATATAAGAGTAATAATTTATTAAAGAACCAAGTAACACTTAGCTCGTTTTTCATCCTCTTATAAAATAGTAAAGAAACGCATTATTGCATTCTAATTCCAGAACTTTGACTTCAATGAATTAGAGAAATCAACGGAATACGACGGCGGCTACACAGCCGACTCACAGACCATAAAGGACTTTTGGAGCATCGTTCACGGCTTCACATTAGAGGACAAACGTAAATTATTACAGTTTACCACGGGATCCGACCGAGTGCCAGTCGGCGGGCTCAGCCATTTAAAACTAGTGATTGCCCGAAACGGCCCCGACTGCGACCGCCTCCCCTCCGCCCATACTTGTTTCAACGTACTGCTTCTGCCCGAATATACTACAAGAGACAAACTAGCCGACAGACTGATCAAAGCCATTAGCTACTCCAAAGGATTTGGAATGCTCTAGTTAATGTTAATTTGTAATTTAATATGTCACGCCTATAATATTGTTAAGCCACTATTTGGCCTTCTGATGAATAAAGTTTTGTTTTATTTATACATATATGGTGTTTTTATTTTTCAAAGCTTAGGTTTTTCTTTATTTTATTTGTTTCGGTTCAATAATGCAGATTAGACATCGATTTAAAGATTTACGACAATTGGAAATTGGTGCCAACATTGGAGTTTTATTTTTAATTTCGGTCATTTTTATATCCTGCAATAAATTCATTTTGATAAAATGCATTAATAATGATTTAGAGTACGCGAGGTCTGAGCTGAGCTTTGCATTCGTGTGAGTGTTCATAGTGTAATTGTGACATCATTTGCTGAGTCTAAACTGGTTTCTGGCGCTTTTTGACTACCGGCTGCCAACTCGTGCACTTTATTTTTAATATTTTATTTATTAGGTAGGAAAAAAAGGTATTAAAAATATATTCGATTTTAAATGGTTTTATATAAAATTTGGATAGTAATTTATAAATATGTACAAAGCTTAGCTTACAATGACAATAAAGGTTAAGACTAGATCAAAAAATAATTTAGCAAATTATTTTATTTTTGATAGTATTTAAACTGTGAAAAAAATATGCTAAGCTAAGCTAAACCTTATACATAATTATACTTCTTAAACCACAACTTTATAAGACATAACATCTTTAAGACGCAATTCATGAACCACGAGTGGGAAGGGGCGTCGGCACGGCGGGGAGGAGGGCCGCTGCACTGTGACGTCGGCTGAGGCGCGGCGGACTTTATTTTGAGTTCTGTAAATATATACATACAGATTTGTATAATTTTCCAGAAAATTTGCAGTTTGAATGTGAGATTCTTTTTATACAATAAAAATATACATAGTTCATAAATGGTCATTTGGTCTGGTTAGACAGTGTTACTTAAGGTTTCGTTAATCATTATTAGTGTTTCTGCACGGGGGAAATGTAAAAAACAGGGAAATAATGTAAGAGACATAGCTGTGTTTTCGAACAATTGAATTATGACTATTACTTTTCTTCTTCCTTCTTTTTTCAACCAAAAAACAATTTTTAACGAAAAACTTAAACAATTCATTATAAGCAGAGGAATTCTTCAATATATACTAATCTGCCAATTATAGCAAAACTTTTCTTTTATTTATCACCAAAAGATTTATATTCCATTTCCACTCAAAACACATATCTCATTGACATTCAATCAAATGACAACTTGTACAAAACCGCTTACCGATGTCTGGCGTCGCAAGTGCAAGAGGCCGCGGTGTAGGCGGCGGCGGCGGCGTGGCGCCTCGCGTGCGTGGAGCACACGCGCGCCGCGCCCGCGCGCTCGCCCGCCTCGTACAGGCAGGCGGGCGCCGAGCCGCGGCGCGAGCGGCACAGCGACGCGTACGTAGGTGCTGCTACACGCTCTACCTGGTCGTTGGAGTTTATACATGAAGATTTTTTGGTGTTTTTGTATGTTATTATATTGGGAGTAATCATTTGTATTCATACTCGAGAGAAATATGTATATGTCTTTTTATTGCTGTAGTTTAACGTACAAGTTGCGCTGGCATTACGCAAAGTACCTATTACTTATCTTTCTATATCAAATTTTTCACAATTTAATAACCAAACCACTAATTTCCTTTTATGTATCATAGAATATAATTTATTTAAGTTAGCTAATTCTTGGATCATGTAACATCGAAGAACACCTCGGTCTTTTTTACACTAATACACAATCAATAGACCTACAAAACAACGAAGCCACCGACCTCAAAAGTGACATTCTTCTTCCGGCGCCGGCGCGGCGCGGGCGCGGGCTGGTCGGCGCGCTTGCGGCGCGGCGCGGGCGCGCCGCCGAACAGGCCGCGCTCCTCCGCCACGCGGATCATGTACTTGGCGTCTAGCCGGGTGATCTCCTGCGCGACTGACCTCATATATATCATACCGCCGAGTGCTATTGTGTGTTGTGTTCTTATTTTTTCCAGCTTTACTCTACTTCCTTTCCGCCAAAATATTAATTTCCCCGAATAGGAATTGAACACACAACGTCTTGTGCCACAACGGCCTCATTTTGATTTTGAAACATTGATTATAAAAAAAAATTATAAAGGTAATATTTTGTTTTGTGATGAATAGTAACGTTGACATCATATTTTTTTTTTATTATATTTCAGAGGCCTCCGACTTTAAACGCGATGATTGTCGGTGTCGGTTCGATTTCCACTTGGAACAAACAATTAAGTGTTATTTCCTCGTTTTGGTAACAAGACAAAGCACAGCGTTGAATTCTGCGACTCGACACGTAATATTTCAAAAATTACGTGAAAAGAGGTTATAAAAAATATATTTATTGGCAGCTAACCTTTCGTTGTATAAGTCCCAAATAGCATCCATCGCGGTCAAGAATGTAATTAATATCCAGACCATTTCCGAGACTAGGCAGCATTTGAATTTCAAATAAATCACAGTCTGGTACCTGACGAATACATAGCAAATTATAGGCCCATTATTATTATTTAAAGTTAGCACAATGCCCATTCGATTTTTAGATATTATTATTAACAATGGTTTATATAAGAAAACTGATAATCTACGTTAAGGATAACTCCAAAATAATCCTAGGTATACATAGGTAGGTAGGTATATGAGAAAATAATTATACACATAAGAGTTAATTTCAAGTCTTTATACTTACAACAACATCAGGGCTATCCTTATCCGGGTCTCTTGGCACAGGATCATGTTCAATAACTTTCATTTCCGGGATAGGTCGAGCCTTAGTTTGTCCCGGACGCCAGCCAACATCCGCGCTCTCTGCTCGTTTCTTCACAACAGTTTCTCCGCTCTCTGACATTTTTCTCGCTGTGGTTGGTGGAGACGACATGGGTCGTTTATGAGAACGATAAGCGGCACAATCTTCTTTTTCTTCTTCGTTATCTTCCTTATCAAGGTCAGATCGTGAGCAAGTTTGGTCCAAGGATGTGCACGAATCTGTTATTGCTGCTTCGGTTGGCTCTTTATGTTTCGGCGTCTAATAATGCATATATTTCCATTAAAATATTAAGTTTAATAAAAGAACAAAAATATTAAAGTTACTATCACAATACTAACATGGTCCCTGTGTTTTTTCTTAAGCAAGGCATGTCTTTCTCTCGCAAGTCTGTTTGCTTCTGCCACAGCACGAGTCACTTGAGCTTGGTTTTCCGCTTCCAAAGCCGAGTGAGTTTCGTAAAGGATTAGCTGAATCTAATAAATAAATATTTATAGTAAAAGATTTGTAGACATATTTAAAATATTATAAATATTACATTTTAAAATGTAACTCAATATTGTACTGACTTGTGGTTTCGACAAAAGTGTCTTTAAAGTCTTTTTCTGTTCTTCTAATATAGACTGTACTCTCGCCTTGCCACTAGAATCTATTTCAGATTCCGTCAAAATCTAAAAATATATTTGTATGCTTTAAAAATATAAAACAAGATAATATTAATTATATGTAAAAAAAATATTAAAAACTAAAAATGTTAAATTATGTTACAATGATATCCTCGTTACACAATTTGGACACACTTGGCATGACACCATGTCTGTGAATTCAAAATCCATAATTTTATTTATTAAATATTAACCATTGTTTCTTACCCAAAATTTAATACAATAAATTAATATCTATCAACATATATATCCTCTTTTGGACTACTCGTTTAATAATAATTCGTAAATATAAAAAAATATCCTCACACCTCGAGCATCGCCAAATCGCCCCCCCTTCCACAGACCAAGTCGATAGGGTCGGTGACGGCTGAGTAAGAGTTGGGCGGAGTGGCGAGCGCCGCCACGACCCCGTCCAGCGCGCCGGCCACCGCGGCCGCGTCCGCGTGCACCGCGTCGCGCAGCACGCACACCGCCGCCGCCGACTGGGGCTGCTCTGACGCGTCAATGCCAAGCTCTCGAAGGGCACACACGTAGCTTTCCACTCTATCATTTAAATACCATTGAACATGATATGAAAGATTGAAAATTTAAGTTATAAAATATTATTATAATGTACACGATATTTCTTTGTGCATCTATAGATTCGGTCACTTGGCATATTATCAGAAATATGCGGAAAAAAATGTTGAATTTTATATCAACCGACCGACTAACATCTACATACATATCCATATTGCCGCTTTAACTATTACCTCGAGTGAAATTTGAACCCACAATCACTGTACAAATTCCTATAGTTGGGAAATTCCTCTCTAAATAATAAATTAACCAATAAAATTCACTTGTCCCCAGCCCCGAACACCACCAGTTTCCCCAGTGCGGGCGTGGCGGGCGCGGCCGGCGTATCGGCCGTCAGCACAGCGGCCAGCTCCCGCAGCTGCGCCGCCAGGTACGCGGAGCAGCGCGGCGACGACGCGTGCGTCTGCGCCACGACGCCGCGCAGAGAGTTCGCGCGTAGCGCCCGGCAGAGGGTCGACGCGCCTTCGCAAAATTCACGTTCCTGTTGGGGCGTTATTAATTGAATTATATGTATATTTTTAATATATATTTTTTAGCCTCACGCTAACAGTAGACAGAGGGAATGTTGTGTTTAGACAACGGAAGTAAGAGGCGGAAGTGAACGCCGCGCTCTGCCTCAACACCAGAGCGAAAATGAAAATGTTTGCCTGGAGTGGGAATCGAATCCACAACCTGCCGCGTTTACAGTCACACTTTGTTGCCTGTTTTATGAAATGTATTTTGCATGTTGTAGATACACTATTTCTTTTTTTTTAAATATTATTTGAGACTATAAAATAGTATATTATTGAAATATTCTTTAATTATAAAAACAAAACCATTTTATAAAGATAAAATGCCTAGTTTATATAGTGTAAATTATATTATATAGCAATAGTTGCCAGAAAGTAAATATTTACATGTAACGTATAGCATAGTCCAAATTACCTGTAGAACTATCACACCTTCTTTGACTAGATCTATTTTTCCAACGCTAATATTGTCTGGTGGACGTATTGTTATAAATCTAAAATAAAAATAAGTATGTATATCTAAAGAAGTATATATGTAAATATATAACATAACATAAAATTATAACATATAGAGAAAACATCTCACCTAGGACAAACTCGATCAAACCTATACTCTCCAGCGCAAAGTTGACGTGAACTACTATACGTGTACCCCAGGTCCGAAAGTCTTTTGATTAGTAATGCAACCTTTCTAGAAAGTAAAAGAGAGTATTGAGTATTATGTATTTTTCTTTCAAAGAGAACAAGAATAGAGCAGGTTTGTATATTTACTTTGTTTTGAAAGTATTAACCCAACCCGTTACCGAGTCCTTGTTGACACACGCCGATATTCTTTCTTCCCGTAAATGGTTTGGTAAGAGATCAGATAATCTAAAACATTATAGTAAATTTATTTCTTTTGAGGCCAGTCGTAGCGCAGGAGCACATATATGCGACTATAAATGCGATAGGTTGTGGGTTCGATTCCCACTCGAGGAAAATAAATATTCAATCTTTTATTTTTCATTGCTCTGATATTGAGGCAAAGCTGGGCGTCGAGTTACGCTACTCAACACGCAATGCATCCAGATTTCGGTGAAAAATGGGAAACGGAGGTGTCTTAATGGGAATGGAGCATTTTTGCGCTAAGTTCTCAGGTTCCGCCTGATCTGCTATGTGCGGGAAATATATCTTTATTATTTAAATTAAAAACTGGATGTTATTAAAATATAAAAATAATCATATTTATTACGTGAATGCTTTATTCTTGATGCGTATCCTAGCAATTGCTGCAGCGAAGTGAACTCTTTGATCCCATACAATATTTTCAACATCTTTGAATGGATATCCAGCTTCGTTCAGAAGACGCGTAGCCCGCTCTACCTCGCTCCGAGCACGAGCCATCCAACGACGGCGGGCCAGCTCCATCAGGAATAACCATAACGTGTGTCGATGTTCAATGAACTAGATAATTAAGAAAATATCAGAATTATTTAGTAATAGTAGAGGCCAGTCGTGGCGCAGTGGTACAAAGTGTGACTGTAAAACCGACTGGTTGTGGGTTCGATCCCCACTCGAAGAGATGAAATATTTACCTTAAATTTATATTTTCATTTCTTCGCTCTGGTTTCGAGGCAAAAGCGAGGCGTTGAGTTCTGCCACTCAACACGCAATGCCTCCCACTCAACACTCGGCAGAAAGTGGGGAACGAAGTGTCTTAACACTAGGTTCCCTCTGCCTACCCTGCTGTGTGCGGGATATAGCGTGAAGCTAATTTAATTTAATTTAATTTTTAATTTAGTAATAGTAATAATATTATTTGGTTGACAAAAAAATATAGTCGAACTATTAATGTGGAAAAGAACTTAACAGCTCCTAGTTAATATTAAATAATTATCACGGCACGTAAGGCGTCTTATCCAAACGATCACATCGCAACTTAGATGTCGTTTCACACGAAGCACCGCGTTATTATTTATCGAACCCACGTTTATCAGATTCAGAATCTACCAATGCCGATTTTTTTGCAAAAATAAGCCCTCATAAATACAGAGCTCGTTTTCGTGAGCGTCCTCAAAGAAAAAGAAATGGTTTTGGTCACGAGAATGCCATAATATGAGTTAGATGGCTTATACTTTTTGTTGTTACATCTTGTCGAATCTGCTTTTACATAAGTTATTGCCTTTCGGTAATGACATTTCATTGCAACCTTGCAAAATAACAAATCCAATAAATAACCTTCGACAAAATATAAGCACAAGTTCAAGAGCGCTATAAACGTAATGGAAAATGGGTCGAATATAGCTTTTTTTTTTTAAGTTTTTTATAAAAATATAAACAACAATATTAATAAAAATACGTAATATTATTTGTAAAAAGCGTAGCTTAAGAGAGTTTTTAGAGATGATACTTAAATACTATACTTTAGAGTAAAAAATATAGGTATATATTTATTTATAAAGTACAATATACCTACTAACCTATACCTATACATAATCATACTATCTACAAATGCAAGAAGGCAATTTAAGCAGTCATTTAATATAGAGGTTTTCCAAATCGACGAAAAATTTTTTTTTCCAATCATGAAAATAGAGAATGTTCTTTATTTCCCATATAGATTAGGATAATCAAGTTGAATGAACAATAACAACTGAATATATAATGTAATAGTTTCAAATTTATAGTCACGGGCATACTTAGTACGTCAATGCTTTTTTTTTAGTTTCATATGCTTTAACGCTTAGCGACATAGTTCCCGGTTGGATATTGAATTAATAACCAACGCGCATACAATCAGATATTACGATTTCAAAGTTGTTATCAACTTTCAGCAACTTGTGAAATAAGAAATCATATATAAATAATTAAATTTTTCCCTTAATTCAATTCATTTTTAGGGTGTTACGATCATTTTTTTTTTATTAAAATAATTTACCCTCGGATGGTCACCGAAAAAGTCAATATCTTCAATGGCTTGGTCTAGTACTGATTTATCTGAAACAAACAAAAAACGTCTTTAAAATCCTCCATATGCTTGGTATTAGTCAAATGTTTGTGTATTGAGAGGTACAATCAAAACTTCCACTCTTTCTTACAGTAAAAGTTTGACCACACAGTGTTCAAAGCAGTAAGATAAAGAATTCGAAAAAATCCTGCCCGAAGTTTAAATGATTTTATTTCGGGAGTTAAACATAGCACTTGCAACTATTTCACGTATTTTAAAAGACAATTTAGGACTATAAGAGAAACTCTGGACATTTCTTAACGCATCATTTAAAAAGAAATATGGTGGTAAGATGAAAAAAATTCTTAAGCGGTATGTAAAGGCTCACAGGAAGAAAATATGTTTACTCATGTGAAAACTTTTACAATTGAGCAATATTTTAACAAACAACATGACCTTATTTATGAAGACTAAAGAAGCACCACGTCGCCGGGTCTTAAAGCTCGATCTACGCAATCTCGATTAGAAACGAGCGGTCCGGGATTCCTCAGAGCTGAAGACTAACTGTCATCTTTTTCTGATCTCAACCACTGGATTTAATCCAGTGGTATAATTATTTTGTAGCAATAATTATGACAAGTATAGCTCTTTCTATACAAATATTATTTCAAAGCAAGCGAAATAAAGCATGGGTTATGATATAGTTTGTTCATTTAAACAGCCTGTGCTTATCGTGATACAACGAAAACGATGTGTTCTCTGATAAAAGTTAAATAATGCTTACGAAGCCTCGTAAACTAGTTTTCAAAGTTCGCGTGATATAATTCACAGCAGTTACAGTTCACGCCCCGCGAGCCTCCCACCCCTATATCAACACTCACTCGCAAAAGTTGCCGCTATCCGGATATCACATTTTAGGGCACTTTATCACAAGAAGGGCATTTAGGGCTTTACGGTCGTCGTGTTTAGTGATTTACGGGAAAAAAGTCACGAACGACATTCGGATAACGCGACAGTAAAAACATTGACACTTTATAGCTAGGTCATAAAATTTTTGGACTTATACCTATATGATGTTTAGACGTGTTTTGTTTTTTTTTTCTATGTAACTGACAATTGATTACAAATTATAATTTAAATTATAAATAGTAATTTAATCGGTAACAAGGCAAAGCGTGGAGCTGAGCTCCTCCACGCAACGCAATGTGCCTAAATTCGGAATGCAGAATTCGGCAGACAGTGGAGAACGGAAGTACTTAATGGTAACAGAGTGTCTTAACACTAGGTTTCCAGGTGCCTTTTGCCTTCCTATGTTCTGGATAGCTACATTATAAAAAAATATATGTAGTTTTCACTTACACCTAAAGACATCGTAGATAAGAGAGTAAACACAACGCATTTCCTGTTCATCTTCAAAATAGACGTCCAGTGGTGGTTTGCAGAGGAGTCTCGCTGCTTTTAAAACCTAACGTTTTAAAAAAATGTTTTATATTATAATATTTTTTTACAAAATAATTAATAATCAATAAATAAGGATATTTGTATACGCACTAATGGACGTCATACCGTGTAGCTTGTTCTACACAAGTCAGTTCAATATTTATTACCTTTGAATATTTCAATTCTTTATAAAAAAAAGAATGTGTGATGTATATCACATACATTATCATATCTAGCTTATCCTGGTTTAAGTATAAAGTACCATCTTCTGATTAAAATATACATATCGTTAACTACTTACACAGCTATTACGAGGTTTAAGACGAAAGTTAAAGATACCGTTCTTACTGGCTATACATAATAATAATAATAAATAAATAAATAAATAAAAATAGCCTTTATTTCTGACACCATAAAATTATATAAGTTCATTACATATTTATACATATTTTAATTTGGTTTTATATTAAAAATATTTAGCAAAAGAATAAGAGATATTTAGACTGGCTATACATACCTGACCAATATCCCAGGCTGGACCGGATGCAGCTTTAACAGAAACTGGTGGAGGTGCATTTGGATTCTTTGTAGATATAACTAAACTCCAAGGCGCCCATTCTTCGACAGCCTCCTCCATGATAATGTTCTCTTTTTTAACATCTTCTTCTCTAAGAACATAAATTAGTTATTTATTGAAAAATGGTCATCGAATACATTTTTGGTTAATTTAAATATGTATTTATTACAGTTGCTATATTATAAATCGATAAAGGCATAAGTAACATATTCTTTTCATTCTTCTTTGTATACAGATGTCGTTTAAGTAACTCAATGAGATTTTTCAAAATGAATAGATATTTACTTTTTTATCACACTATGTCCATCAATCATTTCTTTTATGCATGGAAATTGTAAGAGGCCATTATTTAAACTACATTTTTAAAACTAAGATTTTTGACATTGGCTAAAAGTGTTTTCTTTTTAATAAACATAATATTTTTCTAAAATAATTATAGAGAGAAGTGAATAATATATCTAAAACTATAATCTAACTAAAATCGTTCGATATTTTATAAAATTTGATAGGAAAGTAAACTGACAGTTACATTTTTTTACTGCTACAAAATCAGCCTGACAATTAGTTACGGATGACAATTTTTTTTTATGAATTCTTTAAGAACTTTTTTAACCGATTTCTGTATGAAAAGAAGTTCGACTATATTTCTTTTTTTATATTTGTTACTTCAGACAATGGTGACTGTGAGAAAGACAAATGGACGAATATTGTATTATATATTTTTTTTTTATTGTTTGCAGTCAAATTTTCAAGTCATTTCATTATTTTTGCTTCCGTGTTTATATAACTAAGATTTTTTTACATATATATTTTTCCTTTCGACGAGAACACTATACGAAACCTAGTAAAACTTAATAATTAATTACAAAATAACTACAACTGATAGTTTAAAAGTAATCAAAAAGTAAAGTTTTATTTTATGAATGTAAACTTATTATATAGGTATATCGCGGCATTAAGTTCCTACTCAACTATTCAACACGCAATGCTTTCGTCGGAAAACTGGAAACGGGAACACTAGGTTCCCATGTTACCTCTGCCTACCGTGCTACATGTGGAATACGGCGTAAAGCTAAGGTTTCATATCTGTAATTTTCCCTGCAGTTGCCTCAATAGACTTTCTTAATGAGCAATGTGAATCACAGCTTGTATCATTTATAAAGAGAAATCCATTTAGAATCGTTTAAATTTCAATTACCCAGCGGCCTCCAACGTCGACTTTATAACACTTTCCTTGAGAAATTGGTTCACGCAATCACCTAACTTATTTGTATGTAACCATACTGATATGAGGCACGCAAGCTAGATTATTATGGCGCAGTTTAAACTATAGCGAAAATATTTAGCTTTTATTGTATCTATTTAAACATGAGGCCAGTCGTGGCGCAGCGGAACGAAGTGTGACTGTAAGAAACTGGTTGTAGGTTTGATCCCCACTCGAGGAGATTAAATATTTACTTAAATTTATTTCCATTTCTTCGCTCTGGTGCCGAGGCAAAGCGCGGCGTTGAGTTCTGCCACTCAACACGCAATGCCTCCAGAATTTGGCAGAAAGTGGGGAACAGAGTGTCTTAACACAAGGTTCCCTAGGTCTACCCTGCTGTGTGCGAGCTGAAGCTGATTTAAACATATTTAAAGCACGTTAAGTTTTTGTAAAAAATAAACGTTAAATATAAAAAAAAATGGATAAGGCTTCCGTACCAATTTCAGACTAGTAGATTAACGAGACCAGTTGTGGCGCAGGGGCACAAATTGTGACTGTAAAATCAACTGGTTGTGGGCTCGATCCCCAGTTGAAGAAATAAAATATATATTTACATTTATATTTTCATTTCTTCGCTCTTCGTGTTGAGGCCAGTCGTGGCGCAGTGGCACAAAGTGTAACTGTAAAACCGACTGGTTGTGGGTTCGATCCCCACTCGAGGAGATGAAATATTTACTTAAATTTATATTTCCAATTCTTCGCTCTGGCGTCGAGGCAAAGCGCGGCGTTGAGTTCTGCCACTCAACACGCAATGCCTCCAAAAATTCGGCAGAAAGTGGGGAACGGAGTGTCTTGACACTAGGTTCCCTCTGCCTACCCTGCTGTGTGCGGGATACAGCGTGAAGCTAATTTAATTAATTTATTTATTTATTCGTGTTGAAGCAAAGCACGGCGTTGAGTTCCGCTACTCAACACGCAATGTTTCCAGGACTTGGCGGAAAGTGGGGAACGGAGTGTCTTATCACTAGGTTCCCTCTTCCTACCCTTCTGTGTGTGGGATACAGATATTTGTCAATTTTTATAAGTAAAAAAAAAAATATCGGGAAAAAAATAAAATATTGCACAATTATGATCAAGTCACAATTTAACGCCATTGGAAAAACACGCAGGAGAGCTATAAGTAGCTTAAGTTCACGGCCAGATATATGTAGTAGGTATCTGGAAAATAATTACCATAGGCATTTGCTAACCTGCATTTACGACAGTATATAGGCTTCCTTTTGATTATTGTATTAGGAAATACAAAATTTATTTATGTGAATTATATATTGCACTATAATGATAAGCTTTTATTCTAGTCGTAGCACAGGGGTACAACGTGTGACTGTAAAAGCGTTAAGTTCCGCCACTCAAGGTACGGTCACTCAGGAACGCAGTGTCTTAATACTAGGTCCCCTCTGCCTATCGTGGTGTGTGCGGATACAGTTTGATGATAAAAACATAAAAAATGTAATACATGCTACAAGTAAATAAGGAAAAGCTATAAAACACCTGATATTATTATTACTTTTCGAAGTGAATACTTAATTAAGTAAACTACCGACGAATAAAATACTTGCTGATTTACATCCAAAGTTTTCTGCATATCTACAAGATTGAAGTATTGGGTGAGTCTCCATTCCTTATCACTTGGCAGGACCAGCTTTTCAGCTTCACTAGTATCGCCCTCCAGCCTCGCCGCATCCTCTTGCATAAGAAGCTCGGCCAACAATTTTGGATAAACGTTAAAAAGATTTCCATCGCTACATTCACTAAGAGCGACCCACAGTGCATTAGGATCATATCTGTTCGCCATTATTATTTGTGATCTTTCAAAATATTATTTTGATTAAAATAGTTTTTTGATGTAACTTTTACTATGCTAATTAATAACTTATGAAACTTTCCTCAATAATTAACTTTTAAAAATTGATTATATAGAATATTAGAATTTAATATATTTATAAAAAATTTGGCCAGATAATACTTATATAGAAACTTTGTAAATCGCATATAACTCCGAAACAAAGTGCGTTATGTGCTTGAATGCCGCCCACCAACTGAGGACAAAACTAGAGACTTAAAGACAATCGCTCGAAGCCCAACCTGTTACACTGTCTTTTATATTATTTTTATTTTAACATCCACGGCCGAAATTATTTTGTCATTAAAATTTATAGGTAAGTATTTTAATGTGTATCTATGTACAAAAAAAAATAAAAATGTCATTACTGTCAATAAACCGCTTAACAGAATGAACCGATAAAATGTAAAAAAATAATTAAACAAATTATTTTTCTAAAAAACAATATTTCAACATTCCAAACTTATAATAGAATAAAATCATATCTTAATGAGTAAACAATATTGAGTTTTAAAAAAAATGGATCAACTGATGTCAAACGAGGAAAGCTATGCAGACCGTAGGAAACTTTTTCAAAATATATGGAATACTTCTCTAAATTTCGATGAAAGAGAAGATATTTTTAGCAAGCCTAAAGTGATTAAGTATGTTTCCTTATATACGTTAACAGGATTTTTTGTATAATTATATTTTTATTTTTTTAACTCCACGCTGTATCTCGCTCATAGCATGGTAGACAAAGAGAAACTGGGAACCTGGGACTTTTTGCTAAAGTCCTCGAGGCATTGCGTTTTGAGTGGCGGAAATAAGCTTTGCCTCGTTACCAGAGCGAGGATTCAAAATACTAAATTTTGTATACCCCGAGTAGCAATCGAACCCACAAACTTCGCATTTACAATAACACGTTTGCGACGACGACATATTGCATATTGGTAGAACTTGGTGAGTATACCTACTCGTACCTAAATTTGTAGTGATTTTTCGTGTTTTGCACGATATAAAAAGACAAACAAGCAGAAAACCATTACGTACATTTTCTAATTTCAGCAAATTTGAATTTCTTTTTGATTTTGTAAACTAATTGTATAATATTTGATTGTTAAAATATAATATTTTTATATCATTTAGAACTCTTCGCTTGGATGAAATGGATCGGTGTTTAGCAGGAAAGAAAAAAAAGCAGAAGATCAAAAATCTTAGGACAGTATGCAATAAGCTGTTAGACTTTTGTAATCGGCAAGATGCAGAAGATGTTTTTTATGAGCAGGTCAATACTTTTTTTTAATAATATTATTATATTTATTTTAATTATACTACTACTACTTTAATATGTTTGTTTAAGTTTATATTATGAATAGGCATGTATATGTATTTAAGTAAACTTATTTTCAGTTAATAGCCCAAGGAAAAGCTCCCTTACTTAATGATAACTTGAAATATAAAACAAACAAAAAGAAAACAGGAAAAGCGAAGAAGAGGACGAAAAGAACACAACATATGTATCCAACTGATAATGTAAATGTTACAGAGATAGCTACAACGTCACAATATAATGATTTGCAGAGAGTTTCTAATAAAACAGTTTCCAGAAACACATCACCTATTAAGATAAAACGGGCATCTATCGCATTTTCAACAAAAAAATCGTCCTTATTAAAAAAACGTAAATGTATAGCAAGAAAATCTCCAAAAAAGTTAGCTGTTTTTAAAAAAGAAGAAAATTAATATGAAGGACGAACTGAAACACGTGACATAAACGTTACGTTGTAAATTTTAAAAGCCTCATTGTCTCTACGAGGCTTAAATACTATAAATCTTGACCACCTTTTCAAACTATTAAATGACAATGCAACTAATATGTTTATTTTCATTTCTTTTCGATAATTAAACACGTTAATTTTCATAAATCCAAAAGGACTTTTTTATCTTTACGCTTTTACGCTTTGGATCGCTTTTTTCTTCGAGTTCAAGTATGAGATAGAAAAGAATCAGGGATGGAGATTATAAGCAAATCTATAGGATTATTACATATTGCGTCTGTTATAAGCACTTGTAAGTTGTCTTGAGCGGAGTTGATTATTTTAGGGGTAAATTACATCGTATCTCAAAAATATATAGTAACATTTATTAAGTACCAATTGAAAGAAGACCAAAGTCATCCTCATTTTTAAAATGATGGCACCAATATTTTTTATGTCACATTCCTTAATTAGTGGAAAAACGCCTAAGACGTATTTTTTTTTTAATATTATTAACATTAGTATTTTTTGTTGATGGACGCATATCTCCGTAACGTTAAAACTTCATACATTATAATTAGCCAAAGATCCAAAGTACGTTATACTTTTTCATGTGATTTAAATTCAGTTCAAAATTTTTATGTTGAAGCAAATCGTGATATGTTTATATGATCAAATGTTATCAATAATGGCAAATAATAAACTAATTTGATAACATTAATGTTATTTTTTGTATGTGAAATCTATTATTGATTTGTGAATATTTTTTTTAAAAGAATCTACTTAATCAGGAATAAATAATTTCTTAAAACATTTTTGTAATTCATATTTAATAGCTCTTATTTTATTTGCTTTCTATCTTATTTTACTTTTTTAATTATTTAGTAAATAGATTAACAGAGTTTTAGCAGCATTATATATAAGATACACTTTAAACACTTATAGCGGATTTAATATTGTTGAACATTATCTTCATATATTGTTTTACAATTAATAATCTGTGGCAAGATGAGAATCTGAAGTTAACAATACTACAGCTGAACAAAAATTTACCGTATTTATTATAACAAATAGAAAATATAAACGTCTGCAATATGACATCCTAATATTTTTCTTCGTATGTATAAAACTAGGTTTTTTATATTCAACTGAAGACTATTTACGAACATACTTTTTGCTTGACATACGCCGAAGTGTTTAGTGTTAGTGGCCGTGGTGAAAATGTTGTGATCATAACAGTGAATATATAAATGCAGTTCTACGTCTTTTTCCTAAATTACATTTTAGACGACACTTGAGTGCCAAGCAATAATGTCAGAATACGACCTACAGTTTCAAGCGGACCTAGAAAAGGCCCAGGCTCTTAGTTTAGAAAGTTTGGCATTGGAGCAATTTCGAAGGCAGAAGCAACTAAGTACAGGTAACTGACGTAATATTGTTTACTCTGCTAGATAAGATGATCCAAGGCCTTTTTCTTATGCTTTGTATGCTCTCATTGTATCATGATTATTATGAAAACAAGAACACATTTATCAATTTATTGTACTCAAGTGTCTGTTCTTGTAAGTTATTTTCTTAAAGGATTGATATAAAAGTTGCTTGGTCAAAGTATTTTTTATATTTAACATGATATTAAATGATTCGCTAACAAAACATTCAGTATATCCCATTACAATAGCAAGAAGACAAATTATATTGATATACAAAATTGAACAATACAATTGATAACAAGGCTATCTTTCTGAAAGGAAATAAAGTTCATTAGCCTTATTTAAATTTGTATTCCGGAAGTAAGAGAGATTTGTTCTTTATACTCTTTTAAATTAAATAATTAGATATACATCGGTAGGGTCTGCTTGTTGTTTCTAAAAATAAAGCATTTACAAAATAAATCAAATTTTAAATTTTGATACACTATTCTAATATATAAAAAATAATTTACAACTATACACTAATAATGATAGTATTATGTATAAATTTAAAATCATATAATATTTATAACAGTTATTGACTATATTTGTAAAAATGTATATTATTCATAATCTATTACATGTTAAATTAACAAGGTATTTCAAAAGAGCAAAATATCTATGTTCATATTAAAACTATAATCTTAGTTATACTTATAAACCTATTTAATATTAATTTCTAGTTGCTAGTATTTTAGTAACTTATTTAATTTTATTACATATAGATAATGATATAGTTTTTACTTAACATGGATAGCTCTCAACCTCTACCTTAAGGTAGGGAGTCTAATATGGTAAGATATAGCCAATAGCCCATCACTCCCCAATAGTTAAGTTCTGTCAAATTTTTGATACAATCTGTTTTGAATGGTAGAATTTAATCCCACATCTTATCTTATTACCAGTAAGGAAATGAAATTTTCTCACTAAATAAAAATAGTTAACAAAATTTAATAAAGTGGATGATCCACTTATTGACATTTAATTATTATTTACTTTATATTGCAAATTCTTAAGTTCAGAGTTCTATGTTCACTAATCTTGTTAAAAAACTTGATACATTTAATGTAAATAAAATAGATATAAAATTGGAACATAAGGTCAAAGGTTGTGGGCTCAATCCGCACTTGGTAAAGGTGGACAAATTGTAATTGCAACTGAAATATTTTGCTTTTCCCTCATCTAGACAATGTACAACATTGACTTATAAAAAGTTTTATAATGCTAGTGCTTAAAAAAACATATCATATAGTGTGGTAATAAATGCTATTGGCATTAGGTGAGGTGGCTATTCATTTTTATTAGCTTCACCCTGTACCTTGAATAAAGCAGTGTAGACAGAGATTGAACCTAGTGTTAAGGCACTGTTCATCTTAAAAAAAAATTTGTGTATTGATTAGAAGAAAATGTGTGCAATATCTTATTGCCGAGCAAGCAAGGAAATAAAAATACTTCATTGAGGAGATTGAACCCACAACCATTGCATTCTAAACTAGTTTTTAAGAATATAAAACAAAACTAGTCTTAAGATACTAATGATATTTCTTACTTTGACTATTCACGTGATACTTTTAATGGGTACTTAAAACAATGATATTTTGAATATTTCTTAAAATGTTGTTTGTGAGAACAGAGGAAGAGTTCCAAATAAAAAATCATGCAATAGCAGGAATAATGTTAATATTATGTATTTTTCTCTATTTAATTGTACATAAAAGATGATAGATAGGGATGATACCTTTTCAGGGGAATGTTTATGTTTGAATTATTATCATATCTTTAGATGTGATAAGAAATTGTAATGTTGTTTTTAAGTGCCTACAACATAATGTCCCTAAATTATGTTGAGAACATATTAACAATACATCCTCTATTTACTCCAATAAAAGTCAGAAATATTTTTCTAAAAAATGTGTATAATGTACTTTCTGAAACATATATTTGTATATTAAAGCCCATATTTGTATAAAATGTCACAATATTATTTATTTAGATATATTGTGATAAGAGTATGTTAACAGTTTAATATAATCTAATAGATAATGCCCGCGACATGAGCAGCGCCAGTATACGCCGAAGAGAAGACACTGACGGACCGCCGCCAGCTTTGCCACCACCACCAAGGAAACCCCCGCGACGAACTTCTAATTCAGAAAGTTCTCGGTGAATATACTATATTAAAATATATCCATACATATTTAATAAATTTCAAATCATTAAAGACTAGTGAACTGCAGTTAGTGGTAGATGGTTCAAGTTATGTTATTAAAATAATAAAGCATGTATTATAAAAATAAGTAAATTTGTTGCGTATGTTTTAAATTAAATGTTTTTTCAATTGTAATCTTGTAATTGATGATTCACCATTTTTTTTATAGTGATAAGCAATGATAAATATAAGCAACCATATAACCAGATAAATATATTTCGAAAGCACGTAAAATGGGCAATTGTTATTTATTTTTTTTTTTTATTTACAGGTCAACAGGAACCAGTCCAACTAGAAATACTAATAGTGAAGTAAACCTCATATCATTTACCAGCCCTACAAGTAAAACACCATCAAACGAGTCTCATGCCTTTCTTAAAGAATACATTGATCAAATCAACAAGTATGTTTATAAAGTTTCATATATAAAGTATACTTTTTTTTATTTTATACGATATTTATTTTTAAACTAAATGTGCTTTTTGTAGGCTTCACAGGGTAACTTAGTAGTGTTACGACACTCGGTTCACTTTCCGCGGAATCAGAAACATTATTTATTTTTTAAAGTGTGGAGTAACACAGGGTGTTAGTAAAGTGCGTTCAAATTTTTATACGTTTTCTAAATAAGTATTTGTCTTTTCTAAGTGTGGTAACACTTTAAAAAATGTTTAAAAATATTTAAAAATAGTTTCTCTCTTGCCAAACGATAATTCTTAGTTAACGATAATCTTTGGGTAGCGGAAATTTCTAAAAATCTCCCTACAGAGATACTAACAACATAAATATGTTGTAACAAGCGTATAAAAATTTCGACGAAGTTTGGCGAGAACGCATGGCTTAGTGGTCAGAGCGCCTGGTCGGTTTTCAGGAGGCGCGGGTTCGAGTCCCGCTGCGTTCAAATTTTTATACGTTTTCTAAATAAGTAACATTATTTATTGTTAATATTTTTTTAACCACACAGATATACTGTCAATATGAGCACTATACCACTCATATCTACCTATTACGTTAGTTATGCAAGGGATAGTCATACTATCCCTTAGTTACTATTGTTATTTTTTATTTATTCATTTTGGTAATTTTTACAGTTTGGGCCCACAGGCAGAAGAAACAGTAAACACAGAACAATCAACAATGAATAACCAATACAACCAAAGACCAGGGTACCCATACAATGCCATGTATAACTACAACTATCCTCCACCCCCTCCACCATATACAGGGGTACCACCTTACCCAACTACCAACCCTTATGGAATGCCTGTCCCTGTTCCTAATTATGGCTATTACAATCCCATTCCTGGTCAAGATCAAACATATGTAGTCAGTAATCCGCCTATGTATGCACCGTCTATACCCTACACCCAAACTAGGATGGCATCACCTTCCCCATATGTGGGATATCCTCCACCCAACATGGCACCCCCAGCATACAATTACAATACTACCAACCTTATCACACGACCAACTAGACCTATTTATCCACAATTAAATCAATTACCAACGTACCCACCGCAAAGTAAAGTAACACAAAATCAGAATTTGAACAATAATAATAATAGTAACAACAATGTTAATATACAACCAGTTGTAAAGCAACCTAGAGATAGTGTGGAAAGCAATACATCGAAATTTTCAGACGTAAGTATTTTATTATTTATATAATTATAATATATTTTGAATATTTTCTAGTTTAATTCCAGTTTCAGATATATCAATTAACTTTTGCTCATGCGCGCTCATCACTTGCGGCATCAGACGCCGCGCTTCAGGACTAGCTCCTAAACGGCTCGGCTTCCTTTATAAAGTAGTTACTTTCAGACAAAAAAATATTTGTGTTTTTCTGAAATTTAATTTCAAAACTACAAAACTAAATTATATTAAAAATATATTAAACATGTAGGTCTAACATATAAAAAAATATGCAAAATGGGAAACCTTGTCTTTGTGTATCTGTACACTTCGCGTGGCATGGCCTCTCTTTGACATCAGTGACAAATCTATCAATTTTATTGGAATATCCTAACGGTATAATTATTTTGGTTTCCAGTTGAACGAGATTAACGACGCGATGGACAGTCTGCCCAAGTCGTTAAACCTGATCGACTTCGGCCACAAGTCCAACAGTGGGCAAGGTAGCGTAAGAGTCAGTGTGCTAGAAGCGTTTGATCCGCTACTAACTGAACAAAATCATTCTGGTGAGTGGTCTGTGTCTCATTGTCACTGGAGGTTGATGGCAAATGTTTGAAACATAAATATTATTAAAAAACGTAATTAAATAATGTTTATTGGATAATTTATTAAATTATTGCTATATTGTAAACAATATGAATATTGTACATAAATATGATGTCTTGTTAAATGCAGTCTTCATATGAATATACATAAAATAAATACTAAATTTGGTTACAATTTACCATCTTACTCAATGGATCTAAAATCACATTTCATTTGTATATGTCATTGGGCTGAAAATTTATTTCATTTGTGTGTTTAAGTTTTTCTTTACATGGTTTCAGTAGTAAATAATACTGCTAGAATGTGAAATGGGTAAAACATATGTAAAACATCATCTTCATTTTGTGTTAATCATTTTAATAAATGTGCTTATGTGATGTCTACTTTATATTTTACCTTGGGTTTATAACACTGAAATTAAACTACACAACACACACTAAATCAACACAAACACTAAGATCAGCCTCCTAGACTATTTTAATGTAACATAAACATTTTTACCGCCACCCTCTAGACTATGCAGTAACGAGCGAGGGCTCCGGGTCAGTCTACGAAGAATACGATCCCCTGGACTTCTTGTATGGCGAAACGGAGTTGCGCGACGCGCCGGTGTACGCGGCGGTCAATAAGAGGGAGAGCACGATGGTGCCGTCGCCGCCGCCGAAGAATATACCTAGTGTGCCAGCGGTGGCTAAACGCACTACTACGGTAAGTTTTAATTGTTTTTTTTTCAATCATGCTAAAGAAACTAAATTTATTTTAAAACTAAATTCGTAAAAGTCATAGCTTTTTGTATTTTAGAATACCGTAGATCTATTAAAAAAAAATCGTTAGTGATTAATTTCTTTTATAAAGCGATACGTTTAAATATACAAGATCATGTGGCTCAGGGACACTTAGTGTGAGTGTAAACGAAATATTTAATATTTTCATTTTCCTATCTCTGGTGTCGAGGCAAAGCGCGGCGTTGAGTTCTCACTCAAAATGAAATATTTTAGCTAGGTTAGTTCTTTGCCTACCCCTATGATTAATTACATCAAAAAACATTTTTTATAAATATTTGGTAATAAATACAAACTTTAAAGATTAAAATTTTGTTTGAAAAGAAAGAAAGCAGTAGTATTTTTACTATATTTTTATGTTTACATGCTATATAAATACTCTATTTAAATAAATAAATCAGCTTCACGCTGTCACCGCTCACAATAGAGTAGGCAGAGGGAACCTAGAGTTAAGACATTACGTTCTCCACTTTCCGCCGAGTTCTTGAGGCATTGCGTATTGAGTGGCGGAAATCAACGCCGCGTTTTGCCTCGACACCAGACCGAAGAAATGAAAATATAAATGTAAGTAAATATTTTATCTCTTCAGGTGGGGATCGAACCCACAACCAGTCGATTTTACAGTCACTCTTTGAGCCCCTGCGCCACTTAGATCTTTCAATTTTTCTGAGGTAATATTATTGCTAATGTCAATTACCAATTACTTTAAAAAGTAAAAGCTTGCTTTATTAATTATACGAAACTTTATCCACAGAATAAGTTATACGACTGCATAATCCGAACGCGTAATAAGAACTACGACAGTGAGCACAAAGCGTTTTTGAAAATGGTTCTTGATGTTAGAAGTAAGTATACTTAGTAACATTTTTTTTTTCTCCACATTAATTTATTTATAAACAGATTTCTGAGAGGCGTAAACTAAGAATTAAATTAGCGTGGCGTTAAGTTCAGCTATAAGCAATGTCTTGAATACGGGCGAAAAGTGGAGAACGTAATGTCTCGCCACTAGGCTCTTTTTGCCCTATCCTTCTTGCATAGCAGCTTGCTTACTTGCAAGTAATATTAATCAAAAATGAGAAATAGATATAACTTAAGATGGCATCGTTGAGTATTCAAAAATTATTCTTCAATTATGACAATATTTATATGTATGTTCACTACGCATATCTAAAATTGGTATAGCTACATACAGCGGTGCGTAGTCTTGTTATTTTTTTATTAGTAGATAGTAGAGTTCAAGTTAGCCTTATTTAAGATCTTCTTGACAGATTTTTATTACAAAAAATATTCACATTTTATTAACATATTCCAGAAAAATTCAAACATACAGACGAACAATCCAACCCCGGCCACGTGATCGCGGCGCGCTCGGGCGGGAGGTACCCACCTAACACTAGCATTAAGATACTAGTCTACAACTCCCACACTGACGAGCCGATCACATTCACTTCTGATGGTAAGCTGAATTTATTACCTTATTTCTATAGAAGTAAAGCTGCATTTGGTGTAAACAATTATTCATGTTTTAGCTTATAATGCTAACTATATTATTATATTAATAAAATGTTGATATAAAATAATTATACTTAATATTCAATATTATTTACAAATTGCATATTTCTTTTATTCTCGTTTTTCTCTTTCAAACTTATTATATTAGTATTTAAAAGTAATTTTTCACCACACAAGCATTCACTTAAATATTTAAATAAATAAGTACATATCGGTATAATACAATGGTTTTTGTTATAGTGGAATCGACTGTGGAGCATGTGATCCTAACAGTAGTGTGCTCACTTGATGAAGATATAAGAGAAGACATGTCTGAATATATGTTGAGGGTAACTCCTTTTATTTATTTTTTTTCTGAATTTTCTTAGTTCCTGCCATATTTGGCTATTTAAATTACTGGTTACCACAGAAGAGAAGAAGAGTGCAGTAATTTGTCGTTATTCTATAACAATTCGCTGTAAAAATGTGCCGAAAATGTTAAATATTTTTTAATATTTTATATTTTCGGCACATATATATTAAATATTACAATATTATATTTTTGTAATTAAATATAATAATTTTATTTATATCAAAATTAAATTAAAAGTAATTTATAAAAAATATATACATATAAAGAAATTAAGATTTTTTATAGGTATGGGGAGCCAAAGAGTATCTAACGCCAGGCAGTTCGCTCAGCGAGTACGACTACATACGTGAATGTGTGCGGTTGGAGAAGGACGTGCGGTTGTGTCTCAGCGAAGGCAAGGACTCCTCGCTAGCGAGGACAGAACGAGACGACGCGAGAGACTCACATCTCACTTTAGATGATTTGATACCCACTCAAGGGTCCTTGCCGATGTTGTCGTTTGATAACTTGTCGATTTTACTTGGTAAGTACATGTACTATTAAGTGCTGTTTAGGTGATTATGAGCTTGTTCCCCAAACTGGAGGGATGAAAACATTTAAATTATTTACATACCCTCAACCAGGTCAGATAAAGGGAGATGTTAAGTTGAATGCACACACGCAATGTTTCAAAAGACTAAAAAAAAAATGATCCTAGGATTTTTATGTTCTTATGCTTTTTTGCATAGCTAGAAAAGAATCTGAAAAAAAAAATTATAACATTTTTGTTATGATCAACATATTTTTTGTGTTACAACATTTAGAGGCATAGTATATTCGATTTCCACGCGAAGGGTTCAGCCACTCACACACAGTGTATTGCAGAGACGCTGGAGGGCGAGCTGTCGCGCGCGGTGGGCGTGGTGGGCGCGGAGGGCGCGGCGTCGCCCAGCGCCGTGTTCCAGGCCGTCAAGGCCATCTGCGCGCTGGCGGGCGGCGTGGAGACGCTGCACGTCACGCACACGCTCAACGCCTTCGCCAAGGCCTGCACGGCGCCGGCGGGCGCGCTGCGGCCCGAGATCCAGGCCGACAGCGGCGCCTACTGCGCCGTGCAGCTGCGCGCCGCCAGCGCGCGCGAGGCGCTGGCGCAGCAGTGCGCGCGCGTGCGCGACGCCGTGCGCGCGCTGCTCGCGCTCTACACGCGCGCGCGCCTGCTCGACTTCTGCATGGCCGACGCGGCCGGCGCCGCCGCCGACGTCAACAGTGAGTGCCAAAACATATTAAAGAAGTTATAAATATATTTTTATGTTCATTGTTTTCCTCTTAATTACTTTTAAATAAAAATATAAAAAACGGTATATTGTGTTTTGTAACGACATCTGCCTAATTATATCAATTCTGAATGCTTATTAACTTGCCTCAAACGGTAGATAGAACAGCGTTAGTTTCCATATTTTTTTTTTCGATTCAAAGTACTGGAGTGCCACCACATGTTTGTGTTGTTGCCACAGATTCAGGTGAAAAGAACAGACAACCGTTTTGATTAGAAATCCAAGAAGGTAACTTGTACCTAACAGTGAGAGAATAAACGTTAAAAAAAGATAGTTATGGACAATAATTTACGTTGTTGTGCAGCAAACGAAAAAATTTTAAACGTTTACTAAAATAACATGTTCCTTCATGTGTGTGCCCATAGTTCTTTTGTGAGATATTTCCGACTATTTAATAGTTATTTTCTCAATAGTTCCTATAAAAAATAGAAAAAAAAACAAGTATTGACTTTAAAAATATTTTAACATAACCACCTTTCCCCCCACAGAGGCGATACCAGCCCCCACAATATCCGAGACAACGCTGTTCTGCATAGAGGCGGTGCACTGTCTGCCGCACTGCTGGACGCACGACGAGTACCTGTTCCACGCGCAGGTGTACTACGGGACGAGGCCGTTCAAACTCTTGCATCTCACGCATATATCCAAGATTGAATGTGGGGGCTTCTATCCGAGGATTATTTTTGATACGTGGTAGGTTTCCTTATATATTGTTGTGTATATGTGTCATTTAAGTGGGATTTTGTTATATGCTGTGTTTTATTTAGTCGAAATCAAAAAACTTGATGTTTGAATTACGTTAATATTCACCAAATTGTATATTACTTTTCAATTTTTTTTTCATGTTCTAAATTACGAGACACTTTTATTTTAATATATAAAAACAATTGAGGTGCTAAAATAGAAACCAATATGGTTACTAACTATAGTTGCTGTTTTTTTTTTATATAAAAGCAGTGATATTATAACACTTTCTGCGATCCTCCTCTTGTACCTTAAAACATCACAACCTTTTACAAGGCAACCATCTAAACAAAACTTTCAAATCAAATTACGTAACTTAATATTTGAATGGTAGAGACGATTTAACTATACACAAAATTTAAATTTTCATGAATTTAAAAATATTTGCTCCAGGTTAAATCTAGAAGACGTCCCAATTAACACTTTACCACGCGAAGCTCGTCTCGTACTGACATTGTTCGGACGTACACAAAGAACGGAAGAACAGCTTCAAGCGGAAGCTCAACAAAATAATAAAGAAGGGGAGGAAAATGGTGATGTACAATTCGAACAGGTTGAACTTGGCTGGACGGCGATACAATTGTTTGATTATGATGGGTATGATCATTTATATAGTCATTTTTAGATACATTATGTATTATTAAAATAATAATACTGATAATTATTTTCTGCACTTATATAAATAATTGGTTGTAATCAAAATTATACTGTATTTAGATGTTTGTTATTCCTTTTTTAAAACCTACTGGTTGTGGGTTTGATCTCTCCTGATGAAATGAAATAATTATTTCCCTTTATATTTTTAAATCTTCGCTCTGGTGTGGAGGCAAAACACGGTGTTGAGTTCCGCCCCTCCTCCAGAACTCAGTGGAAAGTGGTGAACGGGTTGTTTTAACACTGAGTTTCCTCTGCCTACTCTGCTTTGTGAGGGATACAGCGTGAAGCTTATATATATATATGAAGTAACAAAAAACTATGAGTATAAATTCAACACATGGAAATATAACATTAATATTTTTATAATATTAATATTGTCACAATATGTTTTCTTTACCCACTCGTAAAGTGTAAAAGAAGAAATTAAAAGGTTTTTTTTTGTTTTGTTAACTAATTAAAATGTAAAATAAATTAGAATGCTGGCATCGGGTCATTACGTGCTGCCGCTGTGGCCGTCGTGCTGCGACCGCCGCATCGGACCCGCGCCGCACGCTCTGCACACGCCCCCTCAGCCGTACCCGCTTGTTAATATTGGTATGTTAATAATCAGCTTCACGCTATATCCCGCACACAGCAGGGTAGGCAGAGGGAACCTAGTGTAAGACACTCCGTTCCCCACTTTCTGCCGAATTTTGGAGGCATTGCGTGTTGAGTGGCAGAACTCAACGCCGCGCCTTGCCTCGACACCAGAGCGAAGAAATGGAAATATAAATTTAAGTAAATATTTCATCTCCTCGAGTGGGGATCGAACCCACAACCAGTCGGTTTTCAGTTCACTTTGTGCCACTGCGCCACGACTGGCCTCTATACTGGATAATTATTAATTCAATTAATATATTTTTTATTGAAATTCTTTCAACAACAACAGCTATAATTTGTGGAGCAAACAAATTTCAGAATATTGACCATCCATTCCAGTTCGATTAATAAAATATCTGGTTTGGTTTAATTGACCAGGATTAGCATCATGTGTTATTTTTTTGTATCTCGAATTTAGCAGAGTGGGTAGGGTGATTGAATCATATTTAATATAAAAATGGTGTGCCGTTCCCTAATCACCACCAATAAATAATATTTCGCGTTCACTTTCTCACCGTGTTGAAGAAAATGAAAAGAACTCATTCCATCGAAATTGTACCCACATTCGTCGCGATTACACTTTGACTCTATACAATATGAATAATTGGTAATTATTAATGTAGCACTATCGTCTACTAAAAACACAGCGCAAACATATGATCACTTTAAATAATAATAAAAAAGTAAATGTTGTTTTATAAAATGATATACTTATTCCACCAATATTAATATTATATTCATGACTTTATTTCTTCTCTACACCTTAAAAATAATATTCTTCTCAGAAATACCAATATACACTCGCACTGGTGTAAAATGGACAAATGGTGAAGAAAACAACCAAAAGTTACCCCCAGAAGACTTGCCTAAGTTCGACTCTTTAGATGGTCACACGCAGTCACAGTTATTACATTTAGTAGAACAAGGGGCGTATCAACGAATGCCTAACGAAGGACGAGAGGTTAGAGTATTTTTTAAAAAGGTCATTAGAGTATTAGTTTCACTATGTATCCCGAATGTAGTAAGGTAACTAGAGGGAACCAAGTGTTAAGTTAGTTTTCCAGCTTACGCCCAATTTTCGAAGCATTAATTGTTGAGTGGCAGAACTCAACACCGGGCTTTGTTTTAGCGAGAAATGAATATAAATTCATTCTCCCAAGTGGAAATCAAACCCACAATCATCTCGTTAACAATCAAATGCTATGCCACTATGGCCTTCTTTTTTACATAGTAAGAATTTATTTCAAAATTACTTCCTAGCTTAAAAAAAATTTTGTTAATTAATGTTTTTATTCTTTTTTGATTATTCTATATTTATCTTTAAAGTGTTACTAGATTTGAAATGCCGCTGTGGAACATTTGATAGATAAGTTAGGCTTCCCTTTCCTTTATATCTGCTTATTAAAACTTCAATAATAAATTAGAAACTATAATATCCATATAGTTTGTTTCTTTTTTCATTTATAAGAAATAAATTATTGTACCAAATAAAACAGATTCTATGGGAAAAACGACAATACCTTGTGGAGATACCTGGCGCACTACCACTAGTGCTCCTAGCGGCTACCACTTGGAGCGGAGAGCAGAGAGAACTCTTAGTGTCTCTGTTAGAGCGATGGGAGAGACCTTCGCCGTTAAATTCTATGCATCTGCTGTTGCCCTGGTAAGTGGACTTAAATTTAGTTTAATTGTTCTATAACAAGGGGAGATAAATTATTTACATCTTTTTACCCTGGATAAGACAAAGGCAGCGTTGAGTATCAACACTACATGCAATGTCTTAAAAGTTGGGTGGTTTATAGGGAACAGACTATCTTAGCACTAGGTTACCCCTGCTGTATCTAATCTCCAAAAACAAACTGGCTCTTGTAGCTTGACACATTGTAAAAGCGGTGGTTGTTCCCTACTCTATGGAATATTAATAATTTTCTTTTTATATCTGTAGAATTGTTGGGATTAATCATACCCAATTGTTAACATTTCAGGAACATTTCACGATTATTGTTTTTTTTTTAAAGTTTTCCAGACGCAGCAATACGCAAATTTGCGGCAGATTTGGCAAACGGGATGTCAGATGACGACATGATTCGAGTGTTACCGCAACTTACACAGGCCCTAAGATATGAAACTTATGAAGCGAGTCCCTTAGCCGGTACAAATATTATATTTATTTTTACAATTCATTAATTAATTATTTTCGTGTCATTGCACAGGCACTCTTTGGACAGAAAAATCAAAACGCGGTAGTTGTGTGTTCGACCTTTTTTTGGAAGAAATGAATCATTCATTGGATATACGAGACAAAGGATGACTTAAATTAAAAAAAAACGCGAAAATTTCGGCTTTGATCTCCATTCGAATAATGAATTATTTAAATTTTCGCACTTTAGTAGAAAAAGCGCTGCACCTCTTAGAAGTGGGGGAACGCCACTTCAAGACACTTCTTGACACTAGATTCTCGTTGCCTTTTCCGTTTTCTGCGAGTAAAGCGTGAAATTATAAAAAAAATATTGTAAATATATGGCGCGTACACTATGTTATTATTTTTTGATAAATGTTTTTTTTTTATTATTTTAGAGTTGCTGTTGACTCGAGCATTGTTAGCACCGGCAGTGGCGCACAAACTGTTTTGGCTCTTAGTCCACTCTCTTCCTAATGTACCACAGGTATTATTAATTTATTATCATAGTCTTTAATTTAAAAACTCAACTTTATACGTTCAAATTTTTACACAAATTATATATTGTACATTAGTAGTTTTATTTTATATATATTTTTTTCTACTAACTGACATTCACTTTCTGGGTAACTAGAAAGTGTATTTATTGGTCTAATTATTATTACTACATAAATTTCAGGTTCCAAATCAAGAATTCTTAGGTATAAGTCTTGAAGAAAACCCTGGCGATAGTATAGAAGTAGACGCGTGTATGACGGCAACATGGCGTTATAGGCTTTTATTACGCGCACTTCTTGCAATTTGCGGAGAAAATCTTACTAAGACTCTGTTGAGACAACAGCTATTGGTTAAGGTAGGTGTTCTTTGTAAATATACATTTATAAAGTTGTCTATATAGAAAAGAGTAAGAGTTCAGTGCTTCCTTATACTTATGTAAATTAATAATAACTTGTAATCGTCCCCGTGGTCGCCGCCGCTCAATACGCAATGCCTCCAGAATTCTGCGGAAAGTAGGGGAGTGTCTTAATACTAGGTTTTCTCTGCCTACCCTGCTAATTTCTACTAATTTAAGAACTACTAAGATTCTTAAATTAGCTTAGCATTGAAATTCTTCAGCTCTATAATACTAAATATCATATTTCTTTATCCAGACGGTAGCTGATGTGGCCATGTCAGTGAAGTGCGCAAAGGAGGCACTACGACAACGCGCTTTGTATGTAGGCGGAGAGAAACTGTCTACTCTCCTACGTCAAGAAGCAGCTGCCCTGCCCTTTGCTCTTCATCGATACGTTCATGATATTGATATTAAGTGAGTTATTTATTGTCATTTTAGGAGATTGTTTACAAAATCAAAATCTGAATACTTTTTTAAGTTGGGAAGAAAAATCCACATTCTAAATTAATGTGCAGTAACTCCACATTATTTTAGAATGTGGATGTGTTTTAATCGTTATTATAGTAATTGTAAGTATATTAGTAATTTTCGAACAAAAATATTTTATTGCTTAAAATGAAAGTAAAATACAAAAAATATTTTTTTTATATCACAAATATGACTAAATATCACATTTATATTACAAATAATTTAAATTTTCAGATCCTGTTCATATTTCTCATCAAATACACTACCACTTAAAATTAACTTTATCGGCGTTGACAATGCGGTTATACCAGCTATGTTCAAAGTAAGAATAATAAATACACACATATTTTTTAAAAGCTAAGCAATATGAATAAAGATACCACTTTATGCCTGTACGATATCACTTAGTTTGCCATTTATAAAATTTGGCGGAGATTATTGATAAATGTGACATTGTGTCACGCGGGGGGTGGGGAGGAGTCTCCACGAGACGAGACGAGATAATATTCTGAAACTGGTGTGATAAATTAATAATATTTATTAAATTAATATTTCATAGATAACAACAGCAATTTAAATCAGTAATTACTGCATTAGTATAAAACAGTGTTGCAGTTATTAACTCCCACTTTGCAGCCGTCCTTTTATATAATAATGTATTCAATATGTTATGTATGTATATGTTCACCTCTGGTTTCTTTGTCAAATGTATATTTAGTATGACCAAGGTTTGTGAGATGAAAATACAGAATTATTATTATTATTATTATGTAAATCACATAACAATTCTACTACAACCAAACATGAAATAGAAGATAAAATTTAATAATAAAAATACCCATCAAAGTGCAGGAATAAAAAAGTAAATATAAAAAAATAAAAATAAGAGTAATAATTATTTTTTATTGCTAGCAGAAAAAAATAAATTGTGACAAATATCTATTTAAATGATATTTGTCACAATTTATATAACGATAATAACTATTTAAATGTAAAGAGCGCTTGAACGGTCTCCAATAGACGCGAATTCGTGTCGAGACACGAACACGACATGTTCAAATCTTTATTTTTTAATATTTTTTTCCACATGGTGTATGCATAACAGTTTATTTATTTTTAAATAAAATTATAAATTGTTTTTATTGACTGGTTTGTTTTTTAAGTCTATATTTTATATTGTATAAAATTATTTTCGTAGGTTGGTGACGACTTGAGACAAGATTCTTTAGTACTACAAGTAATTAAAGTAATGGATAGTTTGTGGCTAAGAGCGGGTTTGGATTTGCGAATGGTAACATTCCAAGCTTTACCAACTAGCAGTAAAAGAGGTAGGTGTTTGTGTAAAAAAATCTTTTATCTTTGTGATAGAATGCTTAACATTTTTTTTCGATTGAATTCGATTTCGATTTACTCCATTTTTCACAGATAATACATAGCAGCATTACATGACTAAAATTATTCAATTTCAAATATAAGCCTCGCGCTCTGTAAATTTTGACATATAACTTTTGAGTACATGCTGTTGTTATACACTGAGCTAATAATGTCCACAATTTTTGAAACTAGTTTAAAATTAAATTCAATAATAAGACAAAAGAGTTTATTATTAATTTATGTTCAACTTACTTTTCTTTATCGCTTACCTATTTTAAAACAAATTACAGGCATGATAGAGATAGTATCAGAAGCTGAAACTCTCAGAGCTATACAAACTGAATGGGGTCTTACTGGCTCCTTTAAAGACAAGCCCATAGCGGAATGGTTGGCGAAACACAATCCCTCTGAGTTGGAGTATCAGCGCGCTAGGGATAATTTTACTGGTTAGTTTCATCACGAATATAGCAGTGTAGAACCTAGTGTCGAGACCCTCTGTTCCCCTCACATCGTCCAATTCTCGAGACATTACGTGTTGAGTGGGGCAACTTAAGGCTGCGCTTTATGTTATTAGCGAAGAAAATAAAAGTAATTAATTCCCCCGAAGTGGGCGTTGCAGCGCAACCCCACAACGGCAAAAATATTTTCTAGTATATTATATTTTTCTGTTAAAGAAATTAAATTTAAATATTGCGTTGTTGGCGTTTTTGTGCTTTATTTTAATATAATGTTTCGATTTTAGCCTCATGTGCGGGCTACAGTGTTGCGACGTATCTGCTTGGAATATGCGATAGGCACAATGATAACATCATGTTGAAGACGTCCGGACATCTCTTCCATATTGATTTTGGAAAGTTTTTGGGTGATGCGCAGATGTTTGGAAATTTTAAAAGGTATTTTTTATATACGTTTTTTGTTATAGCTTTTAATAGTTTACACTTATATTCGTAATATCACCGTGGTGAATTTTAAATGTGGTTGTCATTATTTATTATAGGAGAGTAATTCTATGTAGTATTACTAAATAACAATTGGAGTAATATAAAAAAAAATAGTTTCGCGCTTGAGTGGTAGAACTCAACGCCGCGATTTGTCTCTACACCAGAGCGAAGAAATGGAAATATAAATTTAAGTAAATATTTCATCTCCTCGAGTGGGAATCGAACCCACAACCAGTCGGTTTTGCAGTCACACTTTGTGCCACTGCGCCACGACTGGCCTCGATCTCGATCGGAGTAATATGTCATTTCATATTTGAATTTATTAAAACAAATCAAACAAACGTGTTATTTCTATAGAGTGTGTATTGTTACATACAATTTCATTTTTATTTTGTTTGTTTTTCTCAAAAGTATTTTAAAAATCATTGTTTTTGGTTCTATAACATTAATAGAGGGGCCGTATCCGTAATGATTTCATTATAAGTTTAAATTTGCTAACTCCAGGGACCGAGCGCCGTTCGTCCTCACGCACGACATGGTGTACGTGATCAACGGCGGCGAGCGTCCCACGCAGCGCTTCCAGCACTTCGTGGAGCTGTGCTGCATGGCTTTCAACGTCGTCCGCGCGCACCACGATCATATATTGGATTTGTTTGCTTTGGTGTGTGTTTTATTTATTATTTTGATTATTGGTGTACAGTACGGTCGACAAATCATGGCCGCTTTGAAGTTATCTGTAAATGGCTGCGTAAATTAGGTTTTTTTATTATTTTATTTACTTTTGATTACTGCTTATTTGTTCAGTCTTTCTGTTCGGGACACCCGCGATTTATATTTTACATTAAAATATATTATATCAATTGTCAGATTATATTCGCCATTTTTACTATCGGTCAAACTGTTGATAATGCAGTGGTGTTGTGATTCTGTTGTTTTTATAAGGTTTCTGTTAAGTTGTTTTCCGATTATTTTGTTTTTGTTATATTGAAGTTTAATATTTTAAAACATGAGTAAACCTGAACCAAAATAAACGGAAATTAAAAAGTTTCTTAACAGTTTAAGATACAGTATATCTTTGTTTACATGTCATATCAAAATGAATAGTTAATAAATTATAGAATTATAAAACTTAATTTACCATAAAATATAATTATTATATTATTGCTAACTAGAGTTTCTCTCCGTTGTTCGCTCTACCATAAGAAAAATTGTAGAAAAATGTTGTTATGTATGTTTTAAATTTAAATTGCATTCTTAATATTTATAATAAGTAAACACCATCGTTTTCACTACCTTAACCGAAACAGTTTGATCAAAGTCTATTCATTAAATATTTCTTACATATAATATTATTCCATACTAAGTACGATAACGACGTGTCCCCAGATGGCGATGTCGGGCGTGTCGGGCGTGTCGAGCGCGGCCGTGGCGTACGTGCGCGCGGCGCTGCTGCCCGCCTCCTCCAACGCAGAGGCCGCCGCCGCCTTCGCGCGCCTCATACACTCCTCGCTCAAGAGCAAGTGCGTCCATTACGTATTACTAATTATACAATCCATATTAATTACATTTGTATGTAAAAAATGCATATAGATCATTTTGTACTATTGTAAAAAAAATATTAGAATACGATAACTTTAATTTAAAATATCTTACGCAGGTTCACGCCAATAAACTTTTTCCTGCACAATTTGGCTCAGTTAAGAGCGAGTGGAGACCAAAGCAGCAACACTTCTGAGTTGCTATCATTCATGCCACGGACTTACACGTGAGTATATAATCTGTTTTAATTTTCATAGCATTTCATCAATGAATGTCGACCGAAAATATTTTGTTTTTTGCCATGCATTAAAATGATTATTGACCGTCGTGGCACAGTGGTACAAGGATGAGACTCTGTGTTGGTTGTGGATTCAATTCCCACTCGGGGATATGAATTATTATTTGGCATGGCACCAAGAGAAAAGTCCGGCGTTGAGTTTCGCCGCTTAACATGCAATGCCACGAAAATACGGCGGAAAATATGGTACGAAATGTCTTATCACTATGTTCCCTCTGCCTACCCTGCTCTGTATATATTAATAAAATTGAGATGTTTCTCTGTGTCAATATTGTATCAACATCTTGAACGCAATATCTCTCGAAGTTGAATAAAAATTGACACAAAGATGAAAAAAAAAATTACTTCTTAAATAGAGATCGATGTAGAGCTCAATGTAATCGCGACGGTTATGAGTGATTTATTTTCATTCTCTCGTTCTGGAAACAAAACAAAGCGCGACGTTACGTTCCTCCAATCACCACGTAATTGCTCGAAAAACTTTAACACTAGGTTCCCTCTGCCTACCCGGCTATATGGCTGATACAGCATGAAGCTAAAAATAAAAATATTTATATTCAAATCCCACAGCATGGCGCAAGAAGGTAGATTAGTCCGAGTGGAATGTCTTAGTTACGAAAAACGTTACGACCCCGAAAAGCACTACGTATACGCACTAAAAGTGTACAGGCAAGGGCAAGCCACGCCCTCAGTGTTGTATAGATCGTATAAACACTTTACTGAACTATATCAGAAGATTTGCTTACATTTCCCGTTGGCCAAAGTTCATAGGTAAGAATGGATTAACTTTTAATGTATATAATATGTTTTAAAGTACGAATTAATTTGTAGTCTGAGTAAATTAATTGGATACTCGTGAAATTATTAGAATTGACAGGTTTTTTTTAAACTGCCAAGTATCAAGAATAATTCTTTTTTAAACATAATTATTATTTTATTCAAAAAAACCTTGTAATTTTGAGACCTCGTGTGACGTCATAAATTTGTAATTTTACACCTCGAAATTATTATATTACAACAAAAGTTCTGATATTAAATTATTATAATTTTTAAGTATTTTTATAGTGTCAAGTATATTTTGTTTTCGTTTAACTGATAATATATATTTTTTAATTAATTATAAAAATATTTGTGCACTCTATTTATTTATACCACGGGTTCCCAACCAGTGGTCCGCTGAAGCCTAAATATGGTCAGCGAACGATTTTAATTTTTGTGACTGGGGATGGTGAGGCGAAGTTACTGTTTGATTATCATAGTTAATTTTTATTATACCTACATGCATAGTGGTCCCTGCTACCAAGAATGATATAAAAGTGGTCCTTGATCAAGAAAAGCATGGGAACCCCTGATTTATATAGGTGACAAAATAACAATAAAAATATAAGACTTATTTTAACATAATTTATTAAATATACTACTATTAATTACATGAAGTATAAAATATAAATACTTAATTATTACATACAATCAGTCAATATACATACACAACACATAATTTTTAATATTATTAACTTATGCTTCACTGTTATCTTCTTTATTTGTGGTGTTGCCAACATTATAATTTAAATCCAAATGCGTTTGTTTCGGCACACTTTTAGTTACCTTCGGTCTATTTATTTGCTGTCTGTGTTGAGATATTAAATCCCAACTGCCCGTATCGTCTGATTTAACGAATCTAGTATTTCCTGTATCATCACTACTGTTTGGTACAGTTTCCGGTGGAGCGTAAGGTGGAGGCCCGCTGCTTCTGCTTATGGAACTTTCTATTGTGTTGGTAGAATATGTTTGCGTTTGTGGAGTTGCATCGCTTTGATGATTTGAAGGTTCTGATGAAACTCGATCCCTATTTGTTGGTACATTTGACTGGGTTGTTGGTTGTGGAGCAGTTCTCTCTTGAACTTTTCTTTTCTTATCTGACGTTTGCTGTACGCTTTGGGCCTGTCTTCCTTGTTGCTTTCTTAATTTTTCCTCGTTTCTCTGTTGTTGAGCAGCTAATTTATCGCGTTTCCTCTGTTCTGCTAGTTGCTGCTTTTCCAACTTCTTTTGTTCTGCTAGACGTTTCTTCTCGAAATTTCTTTGCTCTCTTAAATGTTTCCTTTCTAATTCTTTTTGTTCAGCTAAGCGTCTCTTTTCTAAGTTTTTCTGTTCTTTAATTTGGTTTTTTGTAAGTTGATTATTATTAACTTGTGAAATGTTAGGAGTGCTATTGCGCACGTTTACTGTTTCTGGTTCTGGATTTCTTAAATCGCTAGTACTTTTCGAGGATCTTTCAATTGGTTGTGCACTTGAAGATTTTAATTTTATCATAGAAGGTGTAATTTTCTTTGGAGGATCTGGGTCTCTTAAAGTTCCTGAAAGCGTCAAATATTGTAAATTAGTATCGTTCTTATTTTATATTGATATGAAAAAGTATGTATTTATATATTACACAAACACGTATTTTCTATTGATCGATTCAAAATAAAGTATTACGAAACATTAAAAAAAAATACAAATAAATAATACTTACCACCAATAAATTCATTCTGATTAATCTTATAAGCACCAGTTAGCGACACTCCTGGGAACTTATCAATGGTTTCAATGCCGCTATTTTTCCCTGAAGAAAGATTCAAGGATGCTCTAAATCCTTTAAATCTAAGCATTGTTAGGTATGTCTAATCCGTATGGTATGGCTGCATGAAGTTATCTAAAACATAGTGTAAAATAAAAAAAAACCCAATAATAAAGTTAATTACTATTAAAATCGTTGATTAAATAAATTCTTATCATTATTATTACTCAATATATATAGCTAAAGTGTTCATAAGAAACACTATCTAAGTATAGCCAAAATACGTGCAAATTTTACCCTTAACAAACGTATATACGGTATATTTATTACAGTCACTTTATTCCAATCAGGTTACACCGGTTTATTTAGGTTTTAACATATTTGTTTGCTTTCTGCACACTGTTTCTATAACACTAAATCGATACTTGCCTCAGGTGCGATTAGATAACGCCAAGTATGAGAATAAATTGTAATCTTATCGACATTTTCAGCTAATCGTAGTCTATAAGTAAGTAAGCTTTCGTCTATCATATACACTACATATAATATTTTAATTACATATCGGGATTAGTAGATTGTATATAAAAATTCTCTATAATTATAAATATCAATAGTTCTATAATAAATTGATATCAGTTATATTTATTTCATAAAAATAATTTGTGAATTTATTTATAAATAATTTCACGAATATATAATTTATCAATATGAAATCATTTATAATACTTTAGTTATTGCACATTTTTTTTATATCTGCAACAAGCTACTACAACAAGCGAACAATATTGTTATTTGTAATGTACCTTTTTGTGATTTATATAATTATTAGGAGGCCAGTCGTAGCGCAGCGGCACGAAGTGTGACTGTAAAACCGACTGGTTGTGGGTTCGATTCCCACTCGAGGTGATGAAATATTTACTTTAATTTATATTTTCATTTCTTCGCTCTGGTGTCGAGACAAAAGTTCGGCGTTGAGTTCTGCCACTCACCACGCAATGCCTCCAAAAATTCGACAGAAAGTGGGGAACGGAGTGTCTTAACACTAGGTTCCTTCTGCCTACCCTGCTGTGTGCGGGATATAGCGTGAAGCTAATTTAATTTTTAATTTTTATATAATTATTATTATATAAAATGTTGTCATTGAAAAAATAAAATTTAAAATTATAACTAATTTATCTGTTTCAGTCTGCCTTCTGGTCTCCACGTGGGCAGATCTAACATACGACAAGTCGCCGAAAAGAGATTTAGTGATGTACAAGCTTTTCTCACGTCGTTGTTCAGTTTAGCTGATGAGATAGCGCATTCTGATCTCGTTTATACGTTCTTCCATCCGTTATTGAGAGACCAGCAAGATGTGGAGCCTCAGAGGTTAAAGAAAGGTAAATGATTGGTATAATTTCTTTCATTAAGTGCTTAATACTTGCAGAATACGATTTTTTATGTAATGAAATGAATAGATTAGTCGTACTAAAGTTTTATTTTGAAAAAAAAATCTGTTTTGTTTGTCTATACGTCATTATTTGAACTGTCCCATGCCAGGCGAGTCGGTGGAGGCGGAGAGCAGCGGGTCGGGGTCGCTGAAGCTGTCGGTGCAGTACGCGGGCGGCGTGCTGTCCGTGCTCATCCTGCACGCGCAGTCGCTGGCCGGCGCGCCGCAGGGCCTGCCGCCCAACCCCTACGTCAAGGTGACCTAATTATTGGACATTGTTAACGTTTTCTATCTTTTAATTAATTCATAACTAACGATTGATTTTACAGGTGTACTTGGTCCCCGATCCAAGCAAAGAAACGAAACGAAAAACTCGTGTACTAAAGCGCAACTCCCATCCATCCTTCATGGAGATGCTCGAATATCGCTTACCATTAGACGTGGTTAAGAACCGCAGCCTGCAAGCCACGGTGTGGCATTATGATTCACTGCAAGAGAATCAGTTCCTCGGCGGTGTTGTAATTCCACTGGGCTCTTTGAATTTGAGACAGGAAACTGTTGCCTGGTATCCTTTAGAGTATATTCCCAGGTAACTGTTGCTTTCCCGCTCTGCTATATGGAGCACGGATATATGACAATATGTCAAATGTATAGGGCCATCGGAAAATTACGTCACATATTAGTTCAAAGTGTAACATTATTGTGATGTGAGGAGTGGGGAGGGCCTTAGATTTCGCGACATCACATTTCAAAATATAATAAGCCAACAGTATTTGGCACTGTTCTCTTAATTCTGTAATTTACGTGATTACTTACTTAAAATTTGATGTGAAATAGTAAAATATGTGACGTCACACTAGCTACCTAGTCACACAAAATGACCAGCTGTAACGAGTACAGGAGTCAAAACATGAAATTCGTGTGACGTAATTTGTGGATGGTTTCCAACGCGCAAACTTAGACTGATATTGATGTCTAGATAAATAGATCTCCAAGGAATATTTAGTAAGCAAGAAATCGTAGCCAAAATATTTTGTATTTGTCTATCACTTTATCATATTGTAGCTAAAATATTTTCTTTATTACTTATAGTAATTCCAAATTTACCAAAGGTGAATTAAAAGTGGAGTCTGACTATTGATCTTGAGATAATGCCAACATATCCCGGGATATATCTTAAAATCAAATGTTTAGTAGAACCAATTTTTTAAACACTTACGTGTATTCAATTTTTATATGAATATTTTTAGATTTAGATAGTCGCTTTAATTGCTGGTCTTTTTTAAAGTAGTAACGTATATAAACTTAGATATGCAATATTGGGTACTAAAAAAACATTTCAAAGCTTTCTAGTACTTAGTATTATCACAATATAAACAACCATATCTTTTTAAGAATATTGTCACTATACTTGGATAATAATAACCATTGCTTGTATTTAATTCGGTACTGTTAATTTAAATAATGTTTAAAAATTCAGTTATATTTAAAAAATAAACAAAATTAATCATCAATATTATACATTCTAATTTAAATCAATTATTCCACGGTCGTGGCGCAGGGGCACAAAATGTGATTTTAAAATCGACTGGTTGTAGGTTCGATCCCCACCCAAGGAAATTAATTATGTATTTACATGTATATTTTCATTCTTTCGGTCCCTCTGCCTACACTGCTATGTGCGGGATACAGCGTGGAACTGATTTAATTTATTTTATTCTATTTAATTTCTCAAATGCCTTTTCATTCAAAGTTGATTTCCAGTACTCTGTACCAAAACTATAAAAAAACTCCTATATATTAAATGCATAAACATATATTTAATACACATAAAATCTAATCTACATTAATAATTTATTCCAATGTTCGTCCCGTGACTTAATTAAATACCTACCTACTTCACAATAGTATTCTACTATAAGTATATAAGCAGTATTCTTTTTAATTATTATATTATAAAATAATAGTATATAATGTAACCTCCTCTCTTTATATACATATAGAGATAAAAAATAATAAATAAATTTAATATATATATATATAATATATATATATATATATATATATATATATATATATATATATATATATATATATATATATATATATATATATATATATATATATATTATATAGACAATTGTAAAAGCTGCTTAGCAGAATGAGTAGTCATCTGAACTTGGAAGGTTTATTTATATCAATATTTAGGCACAAGTTATAAATTTTGATTGAAAAACCTTAGATTTATTTAAATTGATTGTTAAACAGATATATATGTAGTAAGTTACTATATATAATAATAATAATAATATATTAGTATGATCGTATTATATTATGTAACTTTTCCTGCCTATATATAGTCTACTTATATTTCTTCAACAACTCCATATGCTACTTACTATATATAAAATTTGCAAACTATTCAATATGATGTTCCTAACAGACAATCAATTCTAATTTCTATCGTCTTTCAAAGATGGATGATGAAAATTTACCTAATTTATCCATTCTAAATTAAATCTACTTATTTAGTTATCAAAAAATATATATTATTTAATAAATTAATATTTATACTTAAAACAGGTAATCGAAAGGCATAATTTGTTTTCTGTTTCTAATTCAAATAAAAAGTTTATATTAAATACTACTTGAGCTTTTTCTAATGTATTTTTTTAGGTGGCAACTGTTATCCGATAAATAAAATTTTCTAGTAAATAAGTAATAGTTAATGAAAGGAATATAAAAATAATCAACTGTAATTATTTGATTAAATTATTGTTTTCAAGTCATAATGCGCATTGAAGGTTAAATAAAATACTATAAGCTTTAAATAATTTTATTTAAGTTATTTTCAAGCAACTCGTCCCTATTACAATATATAATGCAATTTTTGATAAATTGGCTTATTCTCACATTCCAAATTGTTTTCATTTTATTTTAACTTAATCTGATAAAAACTACTTTTGTTTATAATCTGTGGTGCTTCGTAGTTCGCTTCTTAAGAATATATATATTTAATATGCTTACATTTTTTTTGTTAAAGAAATGTAAAGAACAGTGTCAATATCATCAATTAATAATATATCATAGTATTAAAAATTGTGAAAGTGTGAAAATCTAAAGAGATTTAATAGTTTGAAAATTGTAATTCTGTACTATAATTATACAGACTTAATAAATAATAATATTTTTGTAAACATTTTTCACTTTTTAGAAAACTTGCTTTGGTTTTACCATTTGTATAATAAGATTAGGTAATATTATTTTCTTTGGCATTATATTTAATTTTGTATACGTTTTCAGATCTGAGCGGGCATATTTTAACGAATTCTGTAATAATTTACGCGTGTGTTACTTTCTTATTGTTTGATGAATTAAATATATTTTTAGAAGTATTTATTGGACTTTTATGTATCTTTTTTTGTAATATTTAATCTGTGTTTAATGTTGGGTATATGTTATAAAACCGATTTATCTCCAAGTTTGAGATTATGAATTATATAAACGGCTTTTATAAGTTATTGGCCTATGCAACAATATATTTATTTTTTTACTATTATAATTATTTGTTTTATACACATGTTTGTTTATTATATACAATCTCTACTGTTATGAATACTCACCTACCCTAAAAAAAAACAAATAAATAACTTACAAAACAATCACATAAAAGAGACTAAACTATCAAAACTTATCGATTTTTGTAATACATATCCAACTTAAACTTAATTTACAAAAATATATCGCTTTTTATACTTGGCATCTGCCATTTTTGACCTCAAGGCTTCCAGTATTTGCTCAAATTTAGTATTGAGCGTTAATTTTGCATTAGATTTTTTGTAGCTCCTATATATTATATGCAGTACATAGGTTTTGTACTGCGTCAAATATTTTACTGGAAACATAATAAGCGATTTGTTGTATGTTATTTGTATTGATGTTTAATAAATTTCTGAGATGTAAAGTTGTTTTGTATTCATTTACACTTTTGTACCCCCTAAGCACCGCACCCAGCCTACCCTGCTGTGTGCGGGATATAGCGTGAAGCTAATTAATTAATTATTACACTTTTGTAATTGGTATTATTTATAGAATCGTGATTTTTTTTAAATATAAAATTGTAATTTTAGTATTATATTTATATAAAAATAGAATTAGGATCCTATTCTATTAACCGAATACACGTATAAAGGATAATTTACTAGTAATTGATGGCACACAAGTGATATTCAAATGTATCACCTAAACGGAATTTAAATATGCTTTACGTTAAATCGTAAAAATATTTCGAGACTTATTCAATTTTTTTGACAAAAATATGTTATAATTGGCATTCAAAAACAATGCGTCACAGACATTAGCTCAATGGAGAATATCAAAAACTACGATATTACATGAGCATATATTAGAATATCCTTGTAATCATTTAAGTAAGCATCTAGTTTACTTAATTTATCTAGGACAGAGAGATTTTATAGGTCTCGATATATTTCTCTTTTGGGGACCTTCGGATGCTGCTCCGCTTCTCACGGCAAGCCGCTTGTATAATATGAACACTACGTATAATTATACAACAATATCTTCGTCATCAGTAATTTTATACAAATAGTTATTTACACCATGTTTCCTTGGCTTTAAACCATCTGAGCCCATATAATACGGCATATTAGCTAACGTAGATAAATAATAAATGCCAGTTCGAGTAAAATTTGTGTTCGGCCCTAGAACATTTACTTGTTGAGTCCCACTAAAGCAATCGCCGTGTCTCGCTGAAGCCAGCGATGGGCATCGGACTGCTAAGAATTTTTGTGGCTCGTAATGCGATATCAACCAGTATACGGCTGATCGGACGTGGCTGCAAAGCTGCAAGCAAGGGAGGAGGTGGTCGTATAGCATCGCCGACTGGAATTCACCTGAAAAGACAGTAGATTAAATGTTATGTACCGGCTTATTCCTTTACTCATTTTCTAGTTCGAGCTGTTTTATAAAAAATGAAGGAAATGAAAGTGAAAAAAAATTGTGTTCAAAGCTTTTTTTTCATCATGCAGCAAAGAGCAAAACTCATTTCTCATATTGCTTTTTTAAGTATTGTTTAGTATTTATTATATATTTTTTAATAATGCTGCAATGTTATATTTGTTTAATATTTAATTATGCCAAAGGAAATGTTATTACCTCCATTTACGTAGAAATCGATATCAGCCACCGGGTCAGCTAATCCAAATCCATCAATGTTTGTGTGAACGGCGTCCACTTTATGTGCCGCGTCGGAGTTAAACCGTTCGGCGCGGGGTAGTGTCCGGAAACATGGACCCGCCGGGTCTAGACCTGGATAACATAAAATTAATAAAAAAAATCTATATATGTATCTATATCTAGGATATGTCTATCATATTGAAAATTTAACATATGTATGTTCGTCGTTCGTATGCCGTCATATTTTGATTCTTACGTTATAATGAAAGAGAAAGTATCAATCTTACTACTACTTTCGATTTTTACATAATTTTTAATTTCGGTACTCATTTGGCAGGACCAGTTTTGATAATTTGAATAGTTACAAAATCAACATTGCTTGTGATGTTCGAAGTCACAGGTTCAAGTCTCATTAATACGTGAAGGCAAACAATTACTATTACGCTGGATTATAATGAATAATCTAGCATTTGTGTAATTTTTGCATTTTGCCTTGAACATAACAATTTTTAAAAGGAAACTACTCCGAATCTACGAGCTCATTTCCTTGCGTTGATTTTAATTCACGTTCATGAATAATGTATTTATAAATATGTGCGTATTCGACATTTAGCTAACTGATAAATATATCATATTTTTTAGTGTTGACGCACCTCCTCCGTACAAAGGCTGTGGCACTACTATTTCTCGATAATAACTTAATATTTTTTTTTTTAAAACATATTCCTTTCGTTTAACTTATATCATATATCATGTCTATAAAATAGGCCAGTCGTGGCAGGGGTACAAAGTATGACTGTACGCGACTGATTGCGGGTTTTGTATAAAAAATCAAATATTTATTTAAATTGATATTTCCATTTTTTCGGTCTGGTGTCGAAGCAAAGCGCGGCTTTGAGTTCCGCCGCTCAACACGCAATGCCTCCAGAATTTGACGGAAAGTGGGGAACGGAGTGTCTCAAGACTAGGTTGCCTCTGCCTACCCTGCTGTGTGCAAAACACAGCGTGATGCTGAAAAAGAATGGGGCATAATAACTGTACGTAGACAAGTAGTGGAGAACGAAATTGTATCACTAAGTTCTCTCCGCGTCATATGACGTATCATGCTATGATTTTTCTCATAAAATATCGCCAATAAAAACTTGATTTCCGGTACATTTAACACATAAATTATACATAAATTAGTCTAAATACGTCTAAAAGCTTACCTGTAAGCCGCGATGGCTTGAAGTGCGTTAATATGCGATACCTGGTTGCTGCAAAATAAGCTATATGCGCCCCCAGACTCCCCCCGAGCAGCTCTAGCTTGTCGGGTTTTAGTCCTCTATGTGTTAAGAGAGCTAAAAAGTCTCCCAGCATTATACCCAACGGCTTTGTAAGGCGCGCTGCTCTATAAAAGTTATTGCGTATTTAAATTCTTTTTCAATACAAATCTTTTGCAATATTATATTTAAAACAAAATTCAAGGTATGTTGCCTTACATCATTCTCGTTTTTTTTATGTCGATTTTTTAAATTAATTGGCTACGATTCTAAAAAACTACTCTACTCGATGGAGTAAGTACTACATTAGTGTATATTTTGTAATATTTATAATTACAAACTAGATCTACTTTACGACATTCGATCTCTTTAAATACTATGAATTAATATTTTTTATGATTCAATTTATCTGTCTCTACTCTCTTTCCATTTCCACAACTAAATAGATCTAAGTGAAGTATGGACCCTAAAGATTTTGATTACACAGAGAGAAATTTGTCCAAAATGCAGCAAAATCGATGCATAAATGCTGGTATCTTTTGATTGCGTTGACTTAAAAGTCTGTGTTTTCCTGTGCTAGAAGGGAATGAATTGAATATTTTATATTAACTTCAATCTATATCACATTAAACGTGATCTCGAGATAAATAATCTTGACAGATGGATAGACAACAAAGTCAAGTCCTGTAAGGATTTCTTATGTTCTATTTAAGTAAGTAAGCCTAAAAACTAATCATTTTTATTTATATAGATTTTTTCATACATACATTGGGTAACTCCTGTGAAGTATAGGAAATATTTCCATAACAATTACGTTATAATCACGTTTCAAATACGGCATTGCTGTAGATCGTACTATAGGTGAGAACGACGCGTCCAAATATCCGCTTATAAACAACTAAAAATTAATAAATTACTTTAACAAATTATTTTTTGTAAGAACTGATTACCTAGCTAGTAAAAAAAAGTAGTAAAAAAAAGTAAATCAATTGCTAATTGTAGATAATAGTAATATTTCAGCTTTATTAATATACTGATAACACAGTATAGACTCGGTAGAGATACCCCAGGATTATATCCCAAAGGGAAGTAACAAAGTACAATATATAAAAGTTGATAAACTTATTTTTTTATTTTCTATAATAATGTCTGTAAGTCAATGTCTGTCTTTTTTTTGTATTTTATCTATTATTTGAACTGCCAAATCGTACATTTACGGAATGTACTCTATAGATTTTATTTAAACGGCGAACTTCATGCAAAATACAGTAAAAGTGATGCATAAACGCTCGTATCTTTTGATTGTTTTGAATAGAGTAGCTTGATTTTTTTTTGTGTGTTCCAAGTTGTGTGTGAATATACAGAATGTACAGTCCGTAGATCAAAAAATTTATTCTTAATTTCATTCTATTCAGGATATGCAAATGTGTTTTAATTGCCGAAAGAAAAGTTTACAAATATTAATAAAGTTGTAATATAATTTTGGTAAAAAATATTTAAGAACTTTTTTACTAGTCTTTTAGGAATACAATTATATCTTACCAACGTTTTTCTTTTTCTGAAGTTCAAATGTTTCGCTACACAGGCTACACCACTGTGGCTCAGTTTACATATTTTTTCATTGGTGCCGAGCCAGCTATCACTGGGTTTCAGCGCTACTACTGTTAGTGAGTCCCTCGTTTTTTGCGATAAAGTTGTATTTTTGGTCATCCCGGGACCTATAACAAAAAAAAAACTATTTTATTAATAAACACAAATTGTACAAAATTTTATTAATAACTTATGTATACACTATAACATAATATGATGATATGAAAAAATATATATCTAAGAAAATAACTTACATTCCGCCATCAGCCCTGCTGGATATCCAGTATCCAAAGACGCATGGCTGAGCCTCCCCAAACAGAGCAAAACAATAAATATTTTCATATTGAATTAAGTTATTTAAATAATAAATAAATATACAATACAAATGACCGCTAAGCAAAAAGACACGAAACTGACTGGTGGTGAAGTATCCGAAACAGAAGGTCAGGTGAACAGTTTTCGTAAGGCCAACTTCTTAACAGAAATTTAAGCACTCGTCTTAAACGCTACCTCTGCACGCAACATACAAGCAAACTGTAATATAAAATAGGTTGCTGATTTGCTCACTTATCCAATTAATTTGCTAGATTTCACGGGCCAAGTGAATACTTCGTTTCGTTTTTTCGTTATCTGTTTGTTTTGTGTGATATAATGTGTGCGCGGTGGTAGTCAGTTCTGTTCTGATTGGAGAATAGTTTACGAAATTAGGCGGTTTTTACAAAAACGTTGGATTCCGCTATACTGTAGGTAATAGTTTTAAAAGTACCTTAAGTAGAAGTGCCAGTATCACAGTGAATACAAGCAAGATATACATGCTGCGTAAATTACGGTCGACAAGTTGTGGCCGGTTTTCCGGTTTCCAGTTTTCTAAACTTTTGCGCATAGCTCACTCGGGAAGAAAATAATCAAATATAACAAATGTAGGAAAAATCTGCGCAGCCCTTTACGGACGGTAACGGCCACAACTCATTGGTCAAGCTGTACATTTTATGAAATTAAAAAAACAGTCTCAAAGCAGGTATGAGTATTGAACCCTATAGAAAAAAATATAGATGATAAAAAAAACTGAGTTAGCCATACTTTTGTTTAACTATTATATGTTATTCCCTTTTATATACATTAAATATTAACGTAGAATAATAATATTAAAAAAAAATATGTAGTAATAACGTGTAGCACTGATTAAATTTCGTAAATTGCTTAAATTATAAATAATATAATTTTTAATTTCCATTTAGCTTGTTGGTTGCACAAAGACAGACATACCGACAGATATCTCCATATCTTTAGGAACAATAGGTCACTATGTCAAGATTACATTGAGATAAAATTTTCAAATATTCAGTGATTTACATATTAAAATATATGTACGTTGGTATACTGTTTATTATACAACGTATATTTAAATATAATATTTTTAATATTATATGTATATTGTATATTTTTTTAGCATCACGCTTCCCACTTTTCATTGCGTGTTGACTCAACGCTGCGCTTTGCCTCAATACCAGAACAAAGGAATGAAAATATTAAATATTTAGTTGTGAGAATCGAACCCACAACGTGTCGCGTTTACAGTCACACTTTGTTATCCTGCGCCACGACTGGCCTCTGTATATTTTATATCCAGAGTATTGTATGATTCTTTAAATTATTATTGCATGTGTATGGTGCCATACATCACTAAAAAAGGTGTTTGTATACGCTGGTACTAAATATAAGATAGTTATAGACATTTATAGAACCATATTTACCGGTCTGATTGGTTTGATTATTATTAAAAGTAACTTCATCGGTAGTACTCAGTTTGCAGTCTTTGAAAAGTTGAGAGGATAACGACGTTGTGTCTTTTACATTTTTATAAAGAAATATTGTTCTATTGTAGTTCGTGGGTTCGATTCTCACTCGGAGGATTTAATTGTTATTGTTATTTTTTCTTCTCTCTGGTAACAAGCAAAGCGCGACGAGCTCCGCCACTCAACTATTTTTTCTCGTTTTTTCTCATTTCGGCGGAAAGTGGAGAACGGAGTGCATTAACACTAGGTTCCCTATGCATTTATTATAGCAAAGATGGCGGTTAATATTAAACGCACAATTGGAAATTCTGGGAATTAATACAAAATACAATAATGACGCTATTATTAATTTAAAATTTCCAAAGGTTCACACGTGAAGTAAATACTTTTTTACACACAAGCAAATACGCAGTATTCCCCTATTAAGAAACATTGCGCTAATACTGGTAATACTAAGTTGTTTTTGCATCCAGCCCAAAGGAGTCGTGGAACCAGACTGACTTCCATTGCGCGGGAAACTTGCATCACGAACGTCATCACAATGTGTACAGTATTTTTTCCGGCTACTTTTAGTTTGTAGAAAGCCAATTATTTACTAATATGTTGCGCGAGACGCGGGCACCGGTTACACTGGCACCGGCAGTGCAGCTCCGTATCGCCCGTCGCTAAGACGTGGATACAGAACAAACCCGCGACATTATATAGCGATGATTTCAGTTATATTTGAAATAGTTTTTTGAATAAAGTGTTTTATTTTATTATAAAATAAAAATGAATGAAACTGTTGTGAATGAACACAGTTTAGGCAGAGACGCTTGGATGTGGCTTCGAGGTATGATGAAGTCGTGGCTGGAGGATCCTGGTGTGGAGGAGTTCCAGGGTCTGAACATGACTAGCCTGTTGATGGATCAGGCTTACGTGGTCGGTGTAGCTGACAGAGATGTCAGTGTGTACGCAGTTTCAGACGATTGTTTCAGAGTAAGTAAAGTTAATTTGTTTATAATTTACTGATAAGAAGTTTAATAAAAAAAAATATTAATTATTATATAATTAAAATTCAAATTCATTTAATAAAAACGTACATATTCCGCTCTATTTGTAAGTACAAGACAAGGCCGCAATCTTATAAATTAATAACTATTATATATATTTTATTAATAAATATTTACAACATTTATATATATTTTTTGCTTTATAGTTTAAAATGTTTCTGTGAATATTCACTGTAAGGACCATTTCTAGTGAAGTGCCGTTAATCTATTTATATCGAAGTTTTAATAACGTAGCCTTCGTTCAGTGCGTGCTGCAATCGACACCTCTTGACTATAATATTTGTTTGTATTAAAAATAGGCATACTTGAGTGCCTGTATTTGATGTTCGTAATAAATGATAAAAGAAAATATTTTGTTTTTTATTTTAACAACAATCTTTACTTAGGTTTTTTTCTTTTTACTATCAATCTTTTTGTGGTAGAGTCCGTTACGTATATTAGAGAAATTAATATCTATTAATTTCTCTATTTATTTGAATCAGTATTAGGTAATTATGAATGCTGAATAAAGCCGTACATTTAAAATAATTGGACAAATTAACTGAGAAATTTTAGTGCGTAAATTACCTACATTACCCACTTAAATACATAATGCTTAGAAAGCAACAAACATAGGGACTGATTTTCTAAAAAAAAAGCAAATAAAGTATATATAAAAAAATGTAAGGAGCCTTTTTTGTTACATGACTTTTTATGTTACAAATATTTATTTTTTCTTTCGAATTTTCTTTTCGAAACGCGATTCAAATATTAGAAGAATATTCAAATTCTTATCAGCGCTTCTCTCGCCTAGTAGGTAAACGTAAATTATAAGTCATTACTTGGGACACTTAAGTCATTATATAAAGATTAATAGAAAAAATATATAAGAAAACATATTCTACAAGTTCCAGTTGTTCACTTATTGTTTCTTTGTTTTTAGAGTGCCTTAATCAAATACGTTTTCCTCTAGAGTCTACGGTGACAGTCAAGAGAACTTGATACTTTTGAGGAAAACGTCTTATTTATTTGAATCAATACCATTTATAAGAAACCTTGCGACTCATTGAAAATTATGATCAAAATTCTGGACTAATTTTTATGATATAACTTACTTTCATTTTAATAAACAAAGAGAAAGATTAATAGTAAAAACCACGTATAGCTTTTTTTGGATTTAAAATTTTGTTGGTATATATTGTTATCTAACGTATTTTTTATTATCGAATCGTAGAACAACTGTTTTTACCTGGGATATTTTATAAATTGTGACGATATCTTTTGATATTAATTTAGTATTAATCTTAAAATTAGTTTCATTTTATTAATAGCGTTAATTTGGCAGTATTTTTTTTAATTAACTGATAACATCCTGTAAGCAATACCAATATCTAATTGTTAAGTAATGTTTTTGTTGAAAATTGTATGAAATATCCTTCGTTACGCGCGTGTGATTTTGAAAGCTGATTAGATCTAAACGCACTCATTGCATACATTTAAATATCAATTCAATCAAATTTGTAGCTTGAGTGTTTATTTATCATTTATTTTATTTCACGCTTTATCCCGCACATAGCAGGGTAAGCAGAGGAGACCTGGGAACCTAGTGTTAAGATACTCCGTTCCCCTTTAAGACCATTCCGTTTCCCACTTTCCGCTTACTGCGTGTGGTGGAACTCAACACCGCACTTTGCATCTATACCAGAACGAGAAAATGAAAATAGAAAATATTTCATTTCATCGAGTGGGAGTCGAACCTACAACCTGTCGCGTTTACAGTCACAAATTCATTCCCTGCGCCACAACTGACCTCCTACGTGCTTAATACATATTCATACTCTAGATAAAAATAAGGTAATTGGTAGAAATGTGGCAAAGGGTATCGTCCTCTAATTGCCTTCTATTGTCGTTTCCGATTGATGTGTCATGGGGTTTCCATGTTTCAGAGTAAGGGGTATGTTTATAATAATAGCGTGCGCACCTGAGTGAAGTGACTGAACTTTAGTTTTTTAATAACGAGTAAGCCTGATGTAATAAAAAAATATACTAATTTTCCACAACATGTCTAGTTTTAGATTTTTAAGTAATTTTTGTCAATTTTCAGTTCAATGCAATGTAAATGAATGTAGGAATTTAAGAAATTATTTTCAAATGGTTAAGCTGAAGTCATTTACATTTACCTAATGATAAAATATAAAATACAACATATATTTTTTTTAATTATCAAATTCATATACATTTTAAAAAGATACACCCAATCAGGTCACAAAAGAAAATTATTAGATACAACATGTATGTCATGCATTCCAAACATGCAATTGTTCTCTTTCGAGAGAAATTACTCTTTCGTACGTTATCGAGATACTCGTAAGTGTGTACGTGTAGGTGTATGTGTAAGTGTGTGTGTAAGTGCGTGTGTATGTGTGTGTGTTTGTGTGATGAAATCTACGACTTACGAATAACTGTTACAATAAACTATTACTCACACGCAAAATTATAACGGTACTAGCTTATATTTAAAATAGACCAAAACTTTGACCAGTTACTGTTCTTATTTACATAATATGATCTACTCATCAGAACTGCCTTTCCAGCTGCTGGTAACTTAGTGTCTTTCGAGGATTCAAAAGTGATTGTTGAAAATTCTATTTGAATAAAAAGTATTTTGAATTTGAATGTATAACGGAGTGTCTTGACTGTATATTCTTTGTGATTTAACAGCTATACGAAGGACAAGCAAATCTGTGCATAATAAATACGTGAAGAAATATGTAAATCAATAATAAAAATAATTTGTTTTACAAAAACTTAGAAGAAATTACTCAATCCACCTTATATTTAAAAGTATGTAATGCGTGTTGGGTGACGGAACCCAACGGTGCATTAAACAATTTTCTCTATAAAACAATTGAATGCTAAATGGTACACCCATTTAGCCATTTCCTGTTCTATTATACATATGTATGTATTTGCGACTGTACTGTTTATATATTTTTTATGTCTGAAAATTGCGCTGAAACTAGTTACATCTACAACATAATTAAATTAAATAAATAAATCAGCTTCACGCCACCACTGGCCTAACTTAACATAACATAACTCTTTGTAAATATGCAAGTTTTAAGAGACTTCTATTGTAAATAATATTTTAGATTCAGATTTTTTTTGAATAGTGACTAACATAGATTTTTACTAATTCATATATATATTTGGATTTCAAATAAAATACAATAAACGCTTTACCTACATAACACTAAACACATCACTTTTACTATTAACTGTAGGTCATAACAGAATGCTCCGTAATATATTGTAATAATAAAAACTTCTATTATACATAAACGACACTATAACAAAATTTTAAAAATAATAATAACAATTAAGTATCCACTATTATTTCTAATAATCGCTTAAAATGGACATTCACTAAAATAAGAAAGAAAAGTTAAGCAATTAAAAAAATGGCGATCATAAAGTTACTTAATAGCTATTAACAGTAACATTTACTTGCCTGTTATGTAACTGCCTTTCTTTAGATAGTTCAAATGTGAGACTGCATAATGCGGTGATTAGCGCCGCGCTTCGCGTTGTTTTGCAGTTTAATAACACTGAATATTTCATATAAGATTATTAAAGCTTTTGTTACGTAGCTATTATTTGATAATCTGTATTATTCAATTATTAATAATAAAAAAAATGTTTCTTCTAAAAATCGTCTATGGCTTAATTACTATCGCATGTAAATCACTCTGTGGTTGCGTAATTAAATTTTAAACGAATTTAACTATAGGAAATTGCATTAATGAAAAGTTAATACATAATATAATATGAGGCCAGTCGTGGCGCAGTGGTACAAAGTGTGACTGTAAAACCGACTGGTTGTGGGTTCGATCCCCACTCGAGGAGATGAAATATTTACTTAAATTTATATTTTCATTTCTTCGCTCTGGTGTCGAGGCAAAGCGCGGCGTTGAGTTCTGCCACTCAACACGCAATGCCTCCAAAACTCGGCAGAAAGTGGGGAACGGAGTGTCTTAACACTAGGTTCCCTCTGCCTACCCTGTTGTGTGCGGGATATAGCGTGAAGCTAATTTAATTTAATTTAATTTTTTAATACATATATATATATATATATAAACGAATGACGCGGGATATTGTAAAATTTGGGCGGGAAAATGTTTTTGCGTTGGAGTAAGCAGCAGAATAAATTGTAATTAACATTATTGTAAGAATATAGCTATTGGAAGTAAATAAGTGTTTCAATATATTTATATATATATATATATATATATATTGAAACACTTATTCACTTATATATATATATATTCCTCTATATATATAGCAGGAATGAGAATCAACAAATATTCTTCTCCAAATAAAATATAAAAATATATTTCATAATATAGCTGCACTGTTTCAGTGTCCTTTCGAGCTCCAGAAAAGTTTATCAGCGGAGAAGGAAAGCTGGTGGGTAGTGAGTACCGCGAGGAAGGCGACATGGCGGGTGTATGCAGGAGTTAGCGACGACTACATGGGTATTAGAAATACTTCGTAAGTTATATAGATATCTACTTATAATAATGTATAGTTATTTCATTATTTTCTTATTGTACCTATCTTCTATATCACGTGAAGTTAGTATAACCTACAATTTGAAAACACACACATATATTGATAAGCAGAACCCCAAAACTGTGTTTGTTCCAATATTTTTGGCAAATTCTCAATAAATAAATAAATATAAATTTGTGGAAATTACAACCACAACATTACTTTTACTCCTTAAATTTTAAGTCGTCGTTTAAATAAATAAATAATATAATTGAAAAAAGCAAAAATATAAATTAATAAGTAAGCGATGGACCTCCACTACATAAATTAGTTCTAAAAAATAAAAGTTTTGAAGTTGCATAAGCAGTTTCTCAATGTGCAACGTCAAGTGTTGTCGAAAGTATTTGAAGCGCTAACTAAATCGTATCTTCAAACCGCGAGCTGAATATTTATATACAAACAATATTGAAAGTAAAGAGATCGAGATAATATAATGCTTTCTACTATTTAATATTGTTATACAGTACAGATTACAAATACTCATGAAATTACGTTTCTTTATTACTTTTGTTAGTTTTATTTATAGCTTTTTCACTTTCCTCTTAATGACATTTGAAACGAGTATGTACATTTGGACACAAATATATAATTATTTATATATCATAGATTGATTTGGTATTATTAATGTACTGTTAGTTATAAGTATTTACAAAAATATTAAAAAAGTTATATTTTTAATAGCCGTATTATTTTTTTTTGTTTTATACTATGGCATATAGCATGGTAGGCATAGGAAACGTAGTTTTTAGACACCCCTTTCACTATCTACCGCTGAATGTTTGAGTTGTGGTGGGACTTAACGCCGCGCTTTTTTCTTGATACTAGAGCAACGAAATTAAATTATTAATAAATAGTAATTTGTTTACTCGAGGGGGATCGAACCCACAACCGTCGCGTTACAGTCACACGCTTGTGTCTCTGCGCTACGACGGCCTCGAATAAATGATTTATTGTCTAAAAACAAATGACTGATTACTAAACTAACTTAAATAAATTCTTGCGTAGGTATTATTTATTTTGATAACATTTTACAAATTGAATTTACAAAAGAAAATAAAAGTAAATGTATATTGGATAGTAACAGACAAGACTAAGAGGGAGCATCGTCTGATAATAAGGAGATTTAATATATTTTTTAATTAAAAAAATATCCATATATTGAGGCCAGTCGTAGCGCAGCGGCACAAAGTGTGAATATAAAACCGACTGGTTTTGGTTCGATCCCCACTCGAGGAGATGAAATATTTACTTAAATTTATATTTCCATTTCTTGGTTCTGGTGTCGAGGCAAAGCGCCCAACACTAGGTTCCCTCTGCCTACCCTGCTGTGTGCGGGATACAGCATGAAACTAATTAAAATTATTATTAAAAAAATATCGGTTTTATTATTTTTTAATGAACACTATCGCAAGTGCAAATTTGGCCAAAACATAAGACTATGACAGTTTTGAACTTTCTTTAAAAAAATATAACAATCTTACATTTGCTTATTGTGACAATATGGAAAATTGGCACTTGCTTTGTTCACTGTTGACGTTAATTAAACATATACAATCATTTTACATGGCTATATTATATTTACAATAGATAAATAAATAATATAATAGAGGACAGGTGATAGCGCAAAAAGCGATCTCTACCATCTCATAGAAGTTTGTCTCGTAGTAATTCCCATTATAATAACAATTTAAACATACTAGTACATAAGACACATGTCCATTGTTTAATGAAACAATGACATATGATTAGAAGATAGTGTTTTTCTCAGCTCTCTAGGTCTTTGGTCAAACGATCGTTTCCTCGATTAAAGAGAGATTCTATTGAGTAAGTACCTGGTTGTCTGTCTCATCGTATTTCCTTTGTGTGGGTGTGCCTGTTTAATTTAATCCTTAGCTGATGTCTTAAATATAAAACTTTTTTTAAATATTTTTCAAGGCGTCTAGTTATAACAAACATACTCTAAAATTATAATTTTAATTAAAAAATAGAAATGTGAAATGACAAATGAGAAAACGAGGTGTCATCACGCGATTTATTATATCAGATTCAAAAATATTTTATAATTTTGCAAGAATTTTCATAATATGTTTGTATATTTATTAATATTTAATGTTGTTTACAGGGGCTTAATATGCCAACTTCGTCCAAATTTAGGGGAGTTCGGGGTGTACACCTTGAACACCACCGGCGACGGCTGCGACATACGCACGACACGAGAACCTGTTGATATTTATATGCGTGAGTGATACTAAGTATTTAATTAAAAAAAAATAATAATAATTTTTGAAAATAAATAATATTTAACTAAAATTTATTTTTTAGCTCTAAATTCTTTAACACTGAATAAAATTCTAAATATTTGAATAATCTCCTAAGTTATTACCGTATTAAAAATAGCCAAATTGAATAAAAAAATATTATAAAGTTAAATTATTTTATGTACTTATATAAAGTTAATCATATTTCATTTAAATATATACTATATTAGAAAATTAAAGATTTATATTTTTTAAATTATTAATTCAAGTAGGTGAAGATAAAGATATAAAAGGTTAAAGTTAAAAATTCGCCAAACATTTGTTGGCATTGGGAATGTTGAAATAAAATCGAATAACAATAAAATACCATGTTAGGTGTATCATAAATATTCCTGCCCCATTTGGAGCACGAACCTTGACACTAATATATAATCAACGTCCTCGTCACTGCTCCGACACGCCTTATCATCAATTCTTATTGATGTTTTGTAGATTTTCAATTTGATTTCACCAGAACATATTATCATAGATATAATTTCTTATAATAAATTAATAACGTTTACCTTTCATATAAAGATGCTCGTATGTTTATAGAAATTATATGTAAGTATTTTTTTAAGTAATTATCAAATATGAGATTGACAATAAACGTCGTTTTCGCAAAATTATAAACATTGTATATATAATAAAATCTAAATGGTGACTCTTTTATTAAATCTAGACTTAATAATAATCAAATAGTATTTGGCAGTTACTCTGACATTTAGAAGTGCCGGAAAACTAAGTATCCATTAAATTAGTAATCGTCATTTGACGATGTTAGATAATGTGTGACAACGAATTGAGTTACTTTAAATTTATATCATTGTTTTTATATTTCAATGCAGTCATTAGAAATACATTCTGTTGTATCGTAAAAGTATTTTTTCTATTAAATAAATTTTTATTTGGTATATTCAGAAATTTTCTATTAATGCCATTTTATCTTGGTTTAAAACCTTTTTGCATAAATTTAAATCTGCTATATGTTATATCGCAAATTGCCACACTTATGTATTACAAGTTCGTCCACAGTCCACAGTGCCATCCACTTTATTTACTGTACAGACGTTATTCTCGTATGTAAATGTTACCGGCCAAGGCATTCAAATACAGCTGAATATATTACTAACCTTCGCGGTGTATAAGTTAGTCTATTTTCTTAATTTTAATTGTATTAATTTAAAAAACAAACTTTTTAAACTAAAATGTATTAGTACATTTCTTTTTACAATCTTCTTCAGCTTCACGCTGTATCGCGGAGTTAACATACAGCGGTACTAGGCTGAGGACGCCCAAAGTTAAGACACTCCGCTTCCTACTTGCTACCAATTTCTGGAAGCATTACGTGTTGAGTGGCGAAACTCAACGCTGCGCTTTGCCTCAAAAGCTTAAAGCGAAGAAATGAAAATATTAAATATTTAATTTCCTCGAGTGGTATCAAACCTACAGCCGGTGTCTATCACACGTTGGACCTCTACGCCACGAGGGCCTTCTGTACAAATATTCCAAAAATTGGGATCATCAGGTTTAACGCCACATCCGACTGTACCGTACAATGGGAAGCGTCTCTACAAAGGTAGAGTCTGTATCGTATATCATTGATCACGCACGGCCTTAAGACGTGATTAGATATGAACAATTGATATATGAATAACTATGTTAATTGATAATATAATAGTTTTAATAAAAGAAATGCTTCTCTGCTGCTCTCTGCTATGCTGAAATCTTTGGCAGACCCTATATTATCATGTTGAACTGGTCTAGTTTTCTATTTTTTGTTCATTTAGAAATTATAACGTTGATTGAACTCTAATTAAAAATTGTCCATATAGTAAACATCAAATAAGTATTTTTTTTTTCATATAGATACATACTTCAATAATTAAAATTATACAAGTCTTTCTTAAACAATTAAAAGCGTAAACTGAAAAACAAAGATAAACTATGTGTATGATGTAAAAAGTAAATTGTTTCTTTATTGTTACTTGTTAGTACTACAAATGTGTTGCTAAACTAGTTTGACTAACCACTTTGGATCGAAATGAATCACATTGCAAAAATGCTAAGTACCTAAGTATACAAGACAATGGTTGGTTCTTAGTGATCGATCGCTATGTTTCCAGTCACGCATTAAGGGTCGGCGAAAATTGTGAAAATTTAGCGGAACTAATGTTTTAACTTGAACGTTTTGTTTAGTTGTATCTACTGCTTTCTCATGCACAGACAGAAATCAGTTACAATTTTATTACAGGTATAAATAAAGTGTATTATTTGTAGCAAGATAAAATTTAAATAAAAAATAGATATATTTTAAAAATTATTTAATGTTACTTAAACATCATATTAGCAACCCTTGTTAGGTGAAGACAAAACTGTCTACCAAGATATAAAAAACTGGAGTCATTGTATTCTGAAGCATCAAATAGCGTACGAGTATATCAATTTATCCAATCTATACAACACACTGCCATCAGTTACCTGGACTGATCTGGCATATCACCTTATTAGCATTAAATTAGTTTACAGTTAGGAGGAGGTGTCTGTCGACTGTTGTGCCAAATCTTTTGTTTGTCGACTTGGGATCGTTTGATGAGCTCCATCCGTTAGGCCTGACCCAGAAAGTAAAGGATTTAAGTGGTAAACATTTATTGCGGATTGGAGGATGCCTTTATTAAATCTAATTGTGACAAAGATGGCTTGTCTACTTTGATCAGCTAATTATGTTGTTAGATTGTTCAGACATATTAATAATATAAGCTTATGATTATTTTTTGAATTAAAATGCATTTAACATACGTCGATCTATTTTTTAAAGTATTTATACATTTCATTTAATAATAGATATGTAATATTAGTAAGTGATAGTACATTCTCTTAAATACTTATTATATCGACCGTATGCTATATAGAAGAGATCCCAGAATGCCATTCTGTCTTTGTATATTCTGTGCTCAAGACGGATGTCCAAATCAATTACCATGTACGGTCTCGTATCCTTCGTGACGGGCTCCCAAGTCACTGGTAATAATTCATTGACTTCTGGAGTGGGGTCACTAAAAAAAATAAACATAATTAGGAAAAGTGAATATTGTAAGTGAATTATACGTAAAAACATACATAGAACATTTAAAAATTAATTGTTTACCCATATTTAATGAAGTTTGCCCATAGTGCCGCAACACGATCAGCAATCAAATGATTATTATCCTCCGTTCTAGCATTCGACATTTTGAATAAATATTTTAATTCATCTCCATTTTTAGCTTTACCGTCTTCAGAATTTTCAACATAACTGAATTCGTACTCGTACACAGGTCTCGCATTTTCGTTAAGTAAGCTACTTACAGTCCTTTGTATAGGATGATTGTAGACTATATCGGAGTCAAAAGTTTCCAATTGAGACTGAAGTTCTTTAGAAATCTCTTCATCGCCAACATAGAAATGTTTTACAATACTCGACGCCTCAGCTAATTGATTGTCGTCCAGATTAAAGTTATCTTTTATTTTTTCGTAAAAGGGATCGCTCTTATAATAGTTGTTTCCGTAAATGCTTGTCAAATCGGAAACTTCTCTACTTGTATGACCTATTAATATTGGAGTGTTGCGAACTTTCTTTTCATTAGACAACGAAAATTGATCGTCCATAACAAAGTTTTTAATACCGCTAAAAGATTTTTCCCTGCAAGGCCTAAATTTTATATTTAGTTCTACGGCAGCAGCTGTGACTAATTCATGAGATGTTGCTTTAAGGAAATTCAAAGCTTCTTTAGTATTTGTTGTGCTATATCCTAAATGTTCAGATAACTTAATTGCTGCATCAACATCGCCTTCCATGAAAGTGCCAATGTTTTGAGGAGTTCCACTTTCCGCTATAACTTTATTATATATCTTTTGATTATCGGAATACAAATGGAGTAAAACGGAACTAGCTCCTGCCCCTTGACCAGCAATTGTTATATTGTAGGGGTTACCGCCAAAGGATTGAATGTTGTTCTTTACCCATTGCAAAGCCTCAAATTGATCTCTTAAGCCCTGATTGCCAGGGACATCGGGAATATCGAGGCACATGAATCCATAAGGTCCTAAGCGATAGTTAATAGTTACAATTATAATACCGTGTTTTACCAAATTTTCTGGACCATATTCCCCACCGTAGCCCGTCCCAAATTCTCCTCCATGTATCCAAACCAAAACTGGTAAGGGATTTTGTATACTTGCATAGGTCGGTGAGTATACATTAAGCCTTAGACAGTCCATGACTTCGTCTCCACTACTAGATACGTACGTAGTGAATTGTGGACATCTCACTAATCCGTAATAAGCATTGTATATGTCACTTCCAAATCCTGGATGTTTTAAACATGTCTGAAATAACAAATTTCATCATTAGTTTTATTATTTTAATCTAGTGGCCAGTCGTGGCGCAGTGGTACAAAGTGTGACTGTAAAACCGACTGGTTGTGGGTTCGATCCCCACTCGAGGAGATGAAATATTTACTTAAATTTATATTTTCATTTCTTCGCTCTGGTGTCGAGGCAAAGCGCGGCGTTGAGTTCTGCCACTCAACACGCAATGCCTTCAAAATTCGGCAGAAAGTGGGGAACGGAGTGTCTTAACACTAGGTTCCCTCTGCCTACCCTGCTGTGTGCGGGATATAGCGTGAAGCTAATTTAATTTAATTTTTTATTTTTTAGTGGATACAGAGAGCATGTAACATTAGGGTGTATGTTTTGATCTCCAATCGGGAAAATGAATAATTTTATTTTATCGCAATGCAAGTCAAATTGCAGCGTTGAGTCCCGTTAAGTTCGAATCAACATGTAACGTCTCAAATTTGCGTCTAAAGTAGAGAACGGGGTGCCGTAACCCCGTATTTTCTCTACCCTCCATCATATCCATACAATAAAAATCGTTATAAAACAAACCGTTACTTACCCCAAACGGGTTATCAAGGTCTACTGAAGCGTAAGGTATTCCTAAGAAAGATGAATAACTGCCGTCGCTTGATCGTAAGCCACGAACTAGTCCTTGATCAATTAAGACTAACGGATCCACTCGAGGTGCCGTGGAACTTACTGTAACTATACAATAACTAAATAACAAAAAGAACAACATCTTAGAACAACATTAAAATAAACTAATATTTTATGTTCAGACGAGTACTACTTTTCGAAACTACTTTCATAATGCATCAAAGATAAGTCATTTTGTCATAAGGAGGCGTCAGATTATCTTGATGAGATGAATTTTCACTTCGCTTATCAAATATATCGATACTCATGATCATGAATTTTTTACATGATGTTTACACTAGATGATGTTGACGACACCCACCCGTCTGTGTAATATTCGAGTAATAATCGATGAAATAGCTAATCAAAATATTCATATGGTGAATTATAATTTAAACATAAACTAAGCCAATAAAAATCATAGCTTCAGGTGTTAAGACACCGCCGAATTTAGGAGGCATTGCGTGTTAAGGGACGGAACTCAACGCCTCGCTTTGCCTCGGCGCCAAAGCGAAAAAAGGAAAATATAAATTTAAATAAATATTTCATTTCCTCGAGTGGGGATCGAACCCACAACCAGTCGTGCTTATAGTCACACAACACAACAATAAGTACCTTCCTTGGAGAATGATACCTTACTGTAAAAATTCGATTTATGTAATTTTTACTAATACGATGTTTTAAAGAAAAATTGTTAAATACTACGTTCCATATAAACGTAAGGAAAAGATAAACGCTATGATAACTGTATAAAAAGAATTCAGTTTTGACAAGTTTGGCTTTGTCTTGAATGCATTAGATAACGATAAATATTTGAATTTTCTGGTAAATTTTTACATCGTGATAAATTAATATTCGTAAAAGAAAGTTATTTTTTTAATTATCTTTTTAAATTACAACTCCAAATTAAAAAAAAATTGAGTCGGATTGTTTGGTTTAGATATATATAAATAAGTCTTAATTGAGATAAATAAATTCATATTTTTACATAAAAAAAATATATATTAAAAATATTATATATATAACGATAAGAGAGCTCTTCACGGCGCAGTGGCACAAGCGTGGGACTGTAAACGCGATGATTGTGAATTTGATTACCACTCGCGAGGAATTAATTATTATTTATTAATATTTTCATTTCTTTTTCATTTTTTTAAAGCAGGACGTTGAGGTCCGCCATTTAGCACGCAAATCTTCTAAAAATGGTGGAAAGTGGGAAGCAGAATTTCTTAAAACTAAGTTCCCTCTGCATACCCTGCTTTATATTAAAATATTCTAAGTAAAGATCAATGACTATGCCTCAACCATATAAAAACAAAATTAATATTAATAGTTGAATAAATTTTAATTAATATTAAATTCAAAATTATTAACTACTATAGGAACGTCCATTAATTAGCACTGTCAACGTAACAGCTACATTAGTTAGTTATTTCACTTACATTAAATTGATACAAATGTGGTTTAATGTCAGATAGCATTTATAATACATTAAACATATATCGAATGTTTTCGTAAGAGTTAGGCGAATCAATAGAACATAGAGATGTATTTAAAGTTCTCACAGCAACTTACAAAGTATTATTCTTACTTTTAAATACTTAAACGAGGCTAAGAGCGACAGTGAGTTCGGCAGAAAATAAGGAACGAAGGTGTCTTAATGGGAACAGGGTGTCTTGACGAGCTAATTAATCTAGGTTCTGGTTGTATATGTGCTGGATACGGCGTAAAGCTAAATACTTAAACAACATATTTTATTCTTCTCCAGCTCTGCTCCTGCTGTTGGGAGTATTAATCGGGGCATGGCTCTTGTATGGTGTGGTAAGACTTATAATGTCACGTGTGAGAAGATCAGCCAAGCTTCGATATGGGGATAAGGAGCTGGCTATTCAACAACGATTACGCGCTCTTGATACATTTAGAGGGTAATGACATCTATATTTATTAAATATATCTACTTTTATTATTCAAGAGGATTCAATTCCCACGCGGTAAAATACCCTGTCGGTGGTGGTTCCCTTTGCCTATTCTTCTATATGCGAGATATCGCGAGAAGCTTAAAAAATATATGTGTTTAATTTTGAAATCTAAATGTGTTTTAGTACCTTATTGGTATTTTAAGCTAGTTACTTAACCCTAGCATCTCTCTGCTTACTTAGTGAAAGTAATTTTAAACATAAATCAATTAAAGTGAAGGTAGAGGTAAAGTTTTGTACTAAATTTATTTATTTTAATTTCTTCGACTTGTTGGCAAATGAAATAAATGAAGGAAAATATCGTTTTATTTTTTTTCTGTCCTATTCTCTATCTTTTCGGATGTCTAATATCTTAGTTTACCCGCTAGGTAAGGTAAGGTAAAGCTAAATCTAAACGTTTTCACAGCATGGCTATAGTATTCATGATATTCGTGAACGACGGTGCCGGCGGCTACTGGTGGTTGGAGCACGCCACCTGGAACGGGCTGGCTGCTGGCGACCTGGTGTTCCCCGCGTTCCTCTGGATAATGGGCGTATGCATCCCACTGTCAGTCAAGAGTGCCTTCGCTAAAGGAGTGCCGAGGTGGAAGATAGTTTTGCATATAATTAGAGTAAGTATCTTTATTATACTTTTAAACATTGGGTTAAAATATTTAATATTAATACAGAATATAAATTTGAATAGTAAATTTATTTCAAACATAACTGTTTCAAATTTGCCTATACAATATCATTTTAACAACGTATGTAATCATCGAATTTGCGTCTGCATATGTGGAAATAAAAATTTAAAGTAATGTACATCCGTCGTTGCTTTACTACTAACATACGTAACATATTGACATATTAATATATTACCAAAATTAAGTATTACTTGAGAGAAAGCTCAGTTTAGATATTGAAGTTGCCAGTTGGACGAGGCTCTCGCGCCGACTGGTTATACAAGTTACTCATTTGTTTACAATATAGGGGTAGAGTCGGTTAACCTTTGAAAACCGGTATTATTGCATAAGATTGTTAAAATTAATTATGCATTGTTTCGTCGTATGGTATTGTGGTTCAAATGCAAATAATTTTCTAAATACCTATGTTCTGTTTTTGGTGCGTTCAATTGGATTATTAGTAACAAATTATGTTTTAATCTACCAGCTTTTAAATAATATTACGTTGTTTAATAATAAAACTCTCTGTTCTTCTCTCTCTTTCTCTATACAAATACAATATAAATTTGAATAAAATTTGAAACCAAAACCACGAAAATTGAACCACGTCCTTAGAGCGTATCATAATATTTTCTACAGCAATGAATAGGTATTGCAGACATTTTAAATTAGCAGTGGCATGTCTGGTTACCTGACCTTGTGTAGGTTCAAAATATGTTTGTCTTACAATCAATCTGACTTACCTTATAGTAAGCGTTTTGTGATTGTCTTACTCTGTCTTAACTTTCTGTCCCTAATTTATTATTATGAAATAGTTATATAATTAATTAGGGAAACGGAAGTGTATTTAAGAGAACGGAGAGTCTTAACACAAGGTTTATAGGTTCAGATTATCCACGTTCGTATTTAGATTCTATTATAATTAACATATATATTTTATGAGTAATTATAATATGTACATATAAAATATTAGACATTTTATAATTTTTGAACTTATTGTAAGTAACATATCTACATATATTCGCAGTAAGAACAGTACACTATATAAGCAAACCAAAATGTAACTTGCTGTAATAAATAATTGTCGAAATAGAGTAAAAAATAAATGGAAGAATATATTTTTAAGTGAGGTTTGATAATAATTTTGAGTTGACAACAAAATAATTAAATAAATAACAAAAATATGACATCAATTTAATATCACCAATATCAACAATCACGAGACTTTTGAATTAAATTTGTACAACGAATGAACGAACGAACGTTACTATATTTATTTTAAAATCACCTAATATTATTATCCACAACTTATATCAGATTTCTTATATAAATACGTGCTTGGATAGAAAAACCGAAGCGTTCACAGTTTTCGCAACGTTTCATTGGAAACGGTCGCGTGCAAAACGTGCGCTCTCACATACAACCCTATCATATTTAGTAGCACAGCATTTACTTCGAATCGCTTTTCATACATTGCCTTATTTTTACTTGTTGTTAAGGATAATGTGCTATCATTTCCTTCAATGTAGTGTGTTTGTAAACAAACACACAACTATCATTGATAGATAGCTCCATGAAAATTTCGGATTGATATGATATGATTTGGTCCAGTAAAGTAGTTTGGACAGCGGCTTCGCCCGCTTAAATGACATGATTATTGATTTAATAAGCAGAATTGATCGACAACTAAAATGACTTCTAATATGATTTTTTATTACTTAAATCTGTAATATTCTAATATGATTATTTTACGACATTATCGTAATTTCTATAACAATTTTTGATCGATTCGAACTAAGAAATACGACCAATGATATAACATAAAGCTAATTATTTATTATACGTATATATTTTTGTAACATTACGTTCTTTTTACCTATGTTATGTTTTTTAAAACTCTGTTAAATTTGCTTATTTCAGTTAATAATTTAATTTACTGCTTCAGAAACACTACTAAAACTACTACTACTACTACTTAAACGTTAGATTATTGATTTAGGTAATGATTCAGTGCTTCAAAATATATATTTTTATCAACAGTCCCAGTCCATATAACCCAGACGTTTCGAATGTCATTCTATAGCCAGGAATCTTACGCGCGATTGCTATATAACATTCGCAGGCAAACTAATGCTTTGAGTTCATTCAAATGACGATAACATTTTTTTAATGAACCGATTTTGATGAACCACAACCTTTAGTAGTTAAGTTGAGTTAAAACAAAGCAATTGGTGAAATACATATCGACAAACAGACAGACACATGAGAAATTTAAAAAAAATCTTTTTGCTTTCTATTCTTTTTAAGTGTGCCTTTTGGCATTTCAGGCAAAATTACTAAATGTACAGACAAAATATTTTTATTGTCTTATTATATATTGATTTTCTTATATTTTACGTACCGGTCACTAAAAGTCAATTTTGAGATGTTATAATTTTTAACTTATGGCGAAAATTCAAAAATATATAAATAAAAAATCCAAGTCTGCAATGCTTTGGATTGTAGGTAAAAATAAACTTCTTAGTAATCGCAATCGAAAATATGGTTCCTTCGTGCGTCTTCGTATTGTATTAAATTCGCCGCATAATCAAAACCTTCAAATTAGCCTTAGACCGAAAATTATGAAATTTACCAAGAAGTGACAAATCTCAGTATAATCTCAAGTAAATCTCAGCAAATGAAGAGATCTGAAAATTTTAAATATATTTCACAGAAAAATTACATTACATCTTTAACTTTGTAGTTCATATTATACAACATTAGCGCAAACTTAAGTCTACAAACTGTTATAAGTTGTACTCTTGGTTATTATTCAATCATGAAACTGGTACGGAACCTCCGATAGGCAGCCCTGACTCTACCTGACGGTATTTTATTTTTTAATTACTAATCAGTCACCACGTTGTATAGCATCTATAAAATATTTTTCATGCTCACACTTTCATTTAAACTATCGGCTATGATGCGTATCGATCTGCGGTTTATCTCAATCTAGACAAAATGAAAACTCTTTAAAGTAAAAACAGATTTCACTTTAAAATTGTAATTATTATTATAGAAAATACGGTATGCGTCCAACTTTCAAAGTAAGTTTCTATCTCCATTATGTTAAATATGTTCATTTTCTCGCTCTGATAGACAATGCGCGGCGTTGAGTTCCGCCATTCAACATGCAATGTCTCGAATTCGAGTGAAAAGCGAGGAACAGAGTATCATGCCATGCTAAGTCTTGCTTTTCATGCTAAATGCGGGTTATAGCATAAAGCTGAAAAAAAAATTTTTATAGCAGACTTTACTTACGACGCCATTTATACAAACACGAACACAAATTTAAAAATAGAATAAGAAATAGAAATAGAGAGAGATAGAGAAAGGAATATGTGACAATAGAATCACGTAATTGTAACGATATGATGTACTTCCAGAGATCCTGTCTAATGTTCTTGCTGGGTATATCGCTGAACACGATATACGGCTCGAACATGCTGAGCGAGATCCGCGTATTTGGCGTGCTGCAGCGCCTGGCTGTGGCGTACCTTGTGGCGGCGGGCTTCTACGCGCTCACCGCCCGCAAATACTACACGCCACCCCGAGTAAGTAATATAATAAATAATTTAGAAATCTCAGAATTGTAACAAGCATATAAGAATTTTGACGTAGCTCGATGAGAACGTATGGCTTATTAATTGGTCAAAGCGCTTGGACAGTTTCTAAAAATGTATTTGTCTTTCCTAGGTGGTGGAGTAACACTTAAAAAATGTAAATATATTACGAACAGTTATCCTAGAATTAACTTCAAGAACATGATCATATTTGAATACTTATATTAGTGTCCAAAGCATAATATTTGTATGTAGGTATAAGTTAATGTATAAATCCAACCAATACTGTTGTGTCAACCAGAGATAAACTGATTAATATAGCGAAGATCCGATTCGTTGCAGGATTATTAAGGGGCTTATTAATTTTTAAATTAACATTTTTTTGGGTCGATACAATTTTATAAAAAATTGGAGCCCTTAGTTGGAGCTCCATATTAGTTTTTCTTCGTCCTGTTGTCTCTTAAACCTTGTACAAGTGTTTTGCGAATTTTCAATTCAATGTGTTGCTGAAAAGTAAATTTAAATCTTTTGTTATAATTATAATATTGTTAGAAATCGGAAGTGGGTAACGTTTTTAAACACGTTAAAAACACACATCGTGAATAATACGCAAATAATAAATAATATAGTAAATATAGTACGTAAATTTCGTTTTAATTGTTTCAGGGAGCATGCGGCCAAGCACTGAAGGACGTGCTCTCCTGCGTGTGGTGTTGGGTCCTGGCCGGCTTCCTCATCGCCGCTCATACGGCTATCATCTTTATCATACACGATCCGAATTGTCCTGCGTAAGTATTTTAGGTTGTTGCGATTTTTTTATGCTTTGTATACAAAACGACTAAGACGAGTTTGACGTATATAAGCACGCTTGAATTTAAAAATTTTAAGCTTATTTTCACTTTAATAATAAATATACTTAGACGTTTTTAAAATTATATTATTGTTGAGCAAGGTTATATTATGTTTAATTATTGTTAATTTATAATAACAGTGTAATAAAATGAGGTCGTCGTGGCCCAGGCGTACAAGGGTATTACTGTAACGCGATGGTTGTGGATTCGATGCCCACTTGAGGAAATGAAATATTTATTTTATATTTCCATTTCTTCGCTCTGGAGTCGTGGTAAAGCGCGGCGTTGAGTTGTGCCACTCAATATGCAATGCCTCCACACGCAATTCGGCGGAAAGTGCGGAATGGAGTGAAGCTTTAACAATGTAAACAAGACTAAATATCGTATCTTCCTGGATAATATTTTATATTTAAACACTTGAACATTACGCGCACAGCGGGTACTTGGGCCCCGGCGGCAAGCACGACGAGTGGGCGGCGCCGCGCTGCAGCGGGGGCGCCGCGGGGCTCGTGGACCGCGCGCTGCTCGGCGCCGCGCGCCTCTACCGGCGCAGCGACGCCGCCGCCCTGTACGGCGGGCCGCCGACTGACCCCGAAGGGTTGCTGGGTACAATCTAAATCAAATTTATTTCAATGCCTTCAGAATTCGCTTGAAAGTAGAAAGTAGAGTCTCAATACAAAATAAATAAATCGACCAAAACAATAACGTCGCCGCACTGGGGCGCGCAGGGTGCCTGACGGCGGCGGCGCAGGCGCTGGTGGGCGCGCAGGCGGGCGCCACAGTGCTGCTGCAGCGCTCGCACAGGGCGCGCGTGTCGCGCTGGCTCGCGTGGGCGCTCGCGCTGGCGCTCGCCGGCGCGCTGCTCGCGGGCTTCTCCCGGGAACACGGCGTTATACCTATCAATAAGAATCTATGGTTAGTGTTCGTTGTTCAATCACTCACAAGCCGTTGCGTTGGCAGTGACATATAACTCAGGGCGTCGATAACTAACGCCGGCAGGTCGACGTCGTTCGTGCTGGTGACGTCGGCGGCGTCGCTGGCGGCGCTGAGCGCGGTCTACGCGCTGACGGACGCGTGGCGCGCGTGGGACGGCGGCCCCTTCCGCGCCGCGGGGCTCAACGCCGTCGCGCTCTACGTCGGGCACTCTCTCTGCGCCCATCTCTTCCCTTTCCACTGGAGGGTGCCCTACATGAGGACGCACGCTCTGAGATTAGTGGAGGCTGTATGGGGAACTGCGCTTTGGGTTATCATTGCTCACATCATGGCCAAGAAGAAAGTTTTCATCACGCTTTAATTTCTATATTGGTAGTTTGTGGCAGCACATGAACGTGCTGGAAACACTTGGTTTTTACATAACAATAAATATAATTTATACTCACGACTTTTGTGGGAAAATATTTAAATTATATATTACAACCGTAAGCAGGTCTTAAGTAAGTCCACTGGCACGCCTAAAAGCCATAAAAATGCTTCGTCCCCACAGAAACCGATCATGACTTTTCATATCGCTATAAAAATATATAAAAAATCTTAGATTTTGGTTAAGCTGAATTAGTCTAGAGTCTGGTTCAGATAAAGTAATCCATAGTTCTGCATAACTAAGTAAACTTTTATGTAAGTTTTTGTAGTTTATAAATGTTATAAGTATGATATTTGCATTTTAATTTTATAATTAAAAATTTGCCAAAAATGTTGATATTGATAAAAATGTTATTTTCTATTTGAATTTTCCAAATGAGAATGGCATGTATATGTGAAATCGTGATGGTGCTTACGTGGTGCCTTATTTAAGTAAATTAATTTAAAAATTGATTTTTTAACGACACGAAATTATTGCAAGTAATAAATAAGCGAATATAATATATAATGCCATTTCCATATTATTAGATTAAGTTTTATGAATTAGCATTAGTTTAAATATCAATTTTACAGTCTAGTATTAAAAGTTTAATATATGAAATGGCTTAATTAAAACAATTATTATGTCGTCATTATTTGACATTTAATTTTTTTTATTGAAATTTGTATACAAACGGTCATACTTCAACAATTGAATCACTTTTTGCGGTTACAAATAACAAAGACTGACTTTAGGGCGTGTTTGCACATTTCTATATTGTATTGTATATTATTATTTTTAGTACAAAGGTTTAATCCAAACAATGAAAATCATTTCTTATCAGCATTCGGTATTCCGATTAAATTAAATGATCTTGTCTTTTTGTGCATAACTGGCCTTAGATCACTTAGATTCATTTTATTTGAATTGTAAAAATCTAGTCTAAATTTTTGTACGTTTCAACTACCTTATTTAAGCTGTATAAACAAATTATGTTTGCAAAAATATACAATTTTATAAATAAGTATTTGTTTTATTATTTTTTATCTGGTATATTGATATACATTTTTATAGATTATTTTTTTTATTTACATGAAAAGTGTTTTATAATAAAGTAAAAAAGAAAGGTAAATAAATTGAAATTCCTGACGCAATAAGAATAAGTTAATTCACGCAAGCCCTTTCAAATCTTTGATTTTTAAAATTGTAAAATGCGTTTCAATATAAAAATAAAACTATCAATGTAATGCGACAAATACATTTACTTAATATTTTAGTTTTATATTATTTTTAATTTATATAACGTGTCATACTTAAACATATAAATTATATCTATAAGGATGTAACAAAACGATAACCGAGTAAATGCAATTAATTAAAACATATCTATATAATTAAAACAGAAGTATATCAATCACGAGGTAAAGTAGGTCGGGGGGGAAAATAATAAAACAATCGATATACAATATCCGACGCTTTATTAGCTCAAGGGTGACAGTAAATCCGCAATGTCATTGAAAAAATTATAATAAAAGAAACGATTTAACAAATCATGACTCAAGGTAACAGCGAATAGTTTTAACAAATAAAACTATCAATAAAATTATTACACTTTTATATTAACAAACAACCCGACACGTGCGTGTCACTTCACTGTCCGCCCGCCGACCGCGACACGTTCGTTCGACATTAATTTACTATTCCAGAAAATATAAACAGTTTTAAAAGAGCATGGACTCTTTAAAGATTTTTAGGAAACAAAATGAACAATAAATAGTTAGGAAAGTACCTAGATGTCAATTAAATGATTGACGCGCCTGAGATTGACAGACGCTTCCAATCTTTTAATCCGTTAAGATATTACAATGGTTTAAATATTTATCTGTCAAATAAATATATTTATAGCTGTAATTTAATATCAAATGAACGTGTCGCGATCGTCACCCAGTGTGCGGTGCTCACACTAATTAAGTTTGGCATTTAGTTTACAATAATAATGTATTTCATCGATACGATATCGATAAAATTTTACATCGATAAGTTAAATATCAACTACTTTAGTAAATTTATAAGTCGTTTTCGATTAAATCACTCTTTTGTAGACGGTAAATGCCATATTAGGAATAAAATATATTATATAAAAGTTAAATACTTTCTTTAATATATATTCATACAGTACAGCTTTCAAAAAATCACCATTCATTATTCTACCTTAGTTTATGGTAAAATTGATAACCGACAGCGGGTTCAACACTAATGATACTAACTTACTCGTATAGCGACAGACACGTAAAACAGTGTTTATATATATTTCTAAAATTTCATTAGAAAAAAATCTCTTAAAATATATCTCAATAAATTCTTTTAAAAATGATTCCCTTCGAGTCGGGAACGATATATTACATTCAGCGCGATATAAATAGATTTATTCTCTTACACCTAAATAGGAAGAACTTCTAATCATGTAAAAGAGAACATAGTAATTGCACACATAGTTAAATGTAAGATGAACGATTACGAACAATCATTCGCTAGAATCGAAATATGGATAAAATAAATAAGAAAACTATTAAATAATACTAATAGTATTATTCCAATGTATAAAACTTTGAAATTAAATAAAAATTTAAAATACAATTAAGCATGCTACCCTCATGCAACTCGCATCGATTGAAGCACATTGAGATGTTAGATAATTGTTCTATCGATACAGATTCATTCGATTTAATCGTAATCGTTCATCTCTAGTATATACTAACACGAATATGCTGATTGGATGAGTGTAAATATATTCTACATATATACAGATGTTACTCGAATTCCGTCTTGTATTTTTATTAAAAATTTTATAAGTTATATAAATATAATTTGTTTAAACGCTATATCAAATATCTTTTACCAAACAGGTAACGACGAAATCCAGCAACATCCGAGCTAAAATGAATGCGATACGATACTCTTAAACAACATAGCAGGTAATGATTTGTACAGGCGTTAGATATTAAGTTAAACGTAAGTACTCGAGCTCACTTTAAGTCACTCATAACTAAAGAAAATGGAATGTTTAGTACATAGAATGTTAGAAATGTGTTGCAAACAAACGTGTTTTGGCAAGACCTAACTGTTCTGCGAGATTCTATGAATAATTTAAGTAGTGGATGACTATTATAATATTGTTAGCGGTTAATTAGCGTTAGTTACGTTACTTTCGTCGAAGGCATGCCATTTGTACTTGTCCAACTATAGAGCAAAGACTAGACGCAACCGAAAAAAAATCATTTTACACGGTTCAATTAGGTCCTTTAGATGCGTATATCTAAATCTTAAATATGATAAATCTCTAGGACGATACACATTTCGCTATAAATGCAAATTCATGGAATTCAATATAACAGGTAAGGCGAGCCTTACATTATTATGCTACTGTCGCGGGCCGGAACAAAAGCCGCTGCGGAAACATCTCTACACTATCCGATTATTATAGCAGAAATTTACAAAACAAAAATCAAAGTAAAACTAATTTCATATATAATAAAAATATTTTAAAAAGATTGTTTGTAGAAACGAATCTGTGATCGATAAAAAAAATCGATATATCGAAACAAGTACATAACAACACATAGAGTTTTTGCTATAATAAGCGCACAACGAAATAGTTCCATTATACTTTCTCGTCAAATCACAACAACCGATATAAAATTATAAGACCAATAACATGTGGTGTGATCAACAGAACTCAAGTTAATTATTATGAAAAGTAAAGCGACGACGCGCTTTGGGTAACAATATAATTTTTAACCTAATTGCATATTTTAATAAAAACACGCACAAATCAAGACTTTAATTATACGCCAGTCGGCATTTTAAATATATTACGAGATTTCAAACAACACACGTAAATATCGATATTTATCTAAGACTCAGCACTATTCCCTGTCATCGAGCCATCGGATCGCGATCGATAAACTTTCTGAGTTTATAAAATAAATACCTAATGTGGCACTCGAAGCTTGCTATACCTAAAACTAGAGGCGGGCGATTGCGAACGATCGTAATCGATTTAATTAAATATTTCAATATATTAGTACACACAGTACGTTAAATGATATCGATTTATCTTTCATAATCGCCGAGCTCATACCAAAATGCAGGTATATCATATCCAGCACCACAACAATAACTATTTACTAACAAATACAATGAGCAACCATTCTAATCAACAGTTCTTTCCTTTGGACTTGTGTAAAATTACATCCAAAATATACAAATACACTTCGCTACGGGACGTCGTTGTATAACGGACTTCGCAAACAACATGAGAGCTATCACTTCTCACAGTCTTTTATCCTGATCACTATAACGGGCTAATACTGTTACAACTTCTATATAAAACACAGAATTGTCAAGAAGATAGTATATATGGTATGAAATTTGAAAAACAAATGTATAAGTTCAAAAGCTTAAGTTTAGGCCTGAGTTAAAGTTAACGTGATCAATTGATTTTAATATGTTCAGAAAGTTAAGTCCCTGTGCAGTTCTGTGGGCGCCGACGTCAGTGACGTCATGGCCAGCGTGGTGACGTCACCGACGTCATCGTCTTGTTGGTGACGTCACTTGCGGGCGCCTCGCGTGACGAGCGCCTGCAGGGCCGCCAGCTGGCTCAGAAGATTCGCGTTGGACTGTTCCAGGGTCTCCACCCTTTTCCTATAATCTGAGTTCTCAGATACTAAGATTTCTACTTTCCTCTCTAATTGGTCCATGTATTCCTTTTTCTTACGCCTGCTTTCTTGTGCTGATATCTGTAAAAATAAATAATTTGAAAGTTAATCATTTTTAATTGCAAAACAGGAGTATATGGAAAAAAATCTATTTTAAATTATAATTTAATTGAGAAAATACCTTACAGTCAGGTCATAATAGATTTTTCAATATCAAGTTTGTTTGTAAGGAAATCTTCAAAAATGTAGGTGAATGTATATTTAGGACAATTTAAAATTAATTAAAATTGCGACGTTCAAAAGGAATTTGGTAAAAGTAAAAGTAACCTTATTTTTTATTTTCCTCCTAATTTTCTTAAGAGATTTCTCTTCAGCCTTTGTGAGGGGTAAGCGCGTTGGTACCGGATAGCCCTCGGCTAATAGTGTGCGTTTCTCTTCTTCAGTTAACACCAACGTGCCCGTTGAACCTTTCTGTAAATAAAACAATATTAAATAAACGACAAAAAGTTACTTACTTAAATTATGCGCATTATCCAAGAAGAAAAACATTATCAAAATTAAGAAAATTCCTAATATCAAATTGCAATCACACCTAAGTTGAGGGTAGTCACAATTTGTCGACCGTACTGTAAACAACGACAGTTCCACTAACCAATCGCAATATTGCAAATTAAGCGGCCTTCTCACCCCTTTCACAAAATGTTGTATTTTAATAAGTACAAACGGACAACTCACCGGTTGGCTGCTAATGAGCGGCGTGTTGATCGGCTGTCGCGAGTGGTGCGACACGTACAGGTGCGAGCGGCGCGGCGGCGCGGCGGGCGCGGGGGGCGGCGCCGCCTCGTGCGCCGGCGACAGCGCGCCCTCGCTGTCCGACGACGACAGCGACGACGGCGGCGTGGGCGGCAGGTTGAACCCGGCTGTGTTTGAGAGAAATATTTGTTAATATCGGCGTTGAGTTCCGCAAATCAGCAGGTAATGTCTCGAATTTGTAAGGAATGCGGAGGACGTGTGTATTGATACTGACAGTAGCCTTATCTGGTATATGTAGAATAAAGCTTGAGACTGTTAATATAGCAATGTGTTGAAAAGCAGTTAAATAACATTAATCTTTTAAGTATGAATAATAAAGAATCGTACATATCCAATTCATATGGAATCATAAGATTCTATAACTGATTAAAAGCGAGTTTGAACCTAAAACTTACGGCGTATGACAGAAATGTATACACACACACACACATCACATCACATGTAATTTTATATTTCTTCTCTAGTTATAAATTTTCAACATTAATTATTTTTTAGTGCACATAAAATTTGTTCCAAAACAGTAGTACATATTAATTTTAGTTTTAAATAAAACTTAAGTTAATATAAATTAGAATTTAAATTTTAAATAAAATAAAAATTAATATTTACTGCGAAAATTTGATAAACATATTCAAAAGTTGAAGGTAAATTATTCAGAGTGAGGTGATATCATGGTATTATTTCTTAATGTCAATAGCCTTTGAAATATTTTATTTCAATACGAAATGTTTTAAGTTTTTGTCGATCTCCATAATATATATTTAAGAATATACAATTTGAGAATAATATAAATGTAATGATACCTAAATAATTATCAAAGCGATTCGAGGCGAGGCGAAGCGATAAAAAGTCGACTATAAGATATGAAGTTAATTAAAACTTCACAGTTATAAATATGCGCGATCGCTTCGAAGCTACAACTAGGGCAGTACCTGAAGTGCCTGAGGACGTGACTTTAATCGACAGCTTGTTGTTGTTCAGGGAGTTGGCGATGCGCGGCGCCGTGCTCAGCAGGAGCTGTGGCACGCCCGCCGCTCCCACCTTCTGTAGGACGGCTTGTGGCATGTGGATTGTACCGGTCTGTAGAGAAACATATCGTTTTATAATTACTAAATAACATTAAATTAAACCTATAGTTTTTCTAAATAACGTCAAACTGAACTTGGCCATTATATTACATATTTTAACATACCCTACTTGCAATATATGTAACTGTGAAAGGAAAGATATTGGCATATAATAATTGATATAAAAATTGTTCTATAGCAAAACCTAAAATAAATAAATCATATAATGCAGGGAACGTTTACGCCATGTAAGAATGTTATACAACAGTAATAACTATATTTGGTTGTAAAGATTGCGTGTTCTGGTATCTGATCTCTATATCGATCAACTAGTATGCCGATAGCTGCCGTATAATTTTGAAGAAAATTTGCATCTTTCTAGTAAAGCCGCACCCGGTTTCGCAAACTTTTAATACATGTTTACATTAAATCTAATAACACTACGTACGTTCAAAGTATACCTGAGTAAAGTGAGCATATTTTTCAAGAACAGCAAGTATACAAAATGGATTTGTAAGAAAAACAGAAAGGTCTCGTCGATTATACTCAACATTTCGCTTGCGCCTGTCAGACCACATTATCGAGAAACCGTAAAGTAACCTTTTCTTTCATGGCATATAAACATATAGGCAGTGTGTAATTACACCAGATCTTGAGTTCTTAAAAATCGTCCATATTTTTAAGGTCAAATTACAGAGAAAGTCGCAAAAGCAACGTCGGCTAGTTGAACTAAAGTAACCTTTTACTTAATGCCGAGTCATGGAATTTTGATAGAGATTGGGGTTTGAACTCACGATTACCATTCACGTATCAATTAAACGTGAAGTCATCTTTTGACTTTTTTACTATTGAATGTTTATATCAAGCTATCTTTTTATAACCATCAATCCAAATATCTTGTTAGAAAAGTAATGTATTGATTTGTTTTTTTTTCTGGTCTTAAATTTTAGTAAATAAAAAAATACTAACGACGTATTATTCATAGCAGATTAATCTATTTTAAGTCGCTTTTTTTGGCTCACCAGGTGTTTGAGAGTAGTCGTGGCACAGGAGCACAACCGTTTAAAAGCGACAGTTTGTGAGTTCGATTACCGCTTGAGCAAATAAAATATTGATTATTTTCATTTTTCTCATTCTGGTAACGAAATAACATTGGGTGTAAAGTTGGAAACGGGAGTGTCTTAACACTAAGTTCCCAGGTTCCTTCCACCTACCCTGCAACGTGTCAAAATCCGCGTGAAACTAAAAAAAATCGTTTAAAATACGACAGTTACAATTTTTCCGTAATTACAATTCACAACACATGTAACACGTACTAAGTGGAACAGGTAATTCATTTGAACCGACAAATTTCCGCGTGACACACTCGCGACTCGTATAGGTAGTATTGCTTTATTTCCGACCTACATCTCGAGAGCCGTGTGGTCTAGAACTCCAGATACGTACCGTGTGGTCTATGACGTAATCGACGTGCGTTACAGGCGTGCCTGGCGTTGGTGAAGGGGGGCACGATGAAGCGGGCGACTCGGGCTCCGATTTTGGTTCCGCCTTCACTTCTGGGAGGGGTGAATCGCTTGACCGTCGTCTGCTTCTCCATGCGCTTGCTGGTATGGCTGGGTAGCACTCGTCTTCCATATCTGGAAATATAAAAATGGTTGATTAGCAACTCATATTAATTAATAAATGTTGTCTTTTTATTCTAATTAGGTTAAATAAAACTTTTTAAATATTTTTTATTAAAAAAAACACGTAACAAGTAGACTTTTGTATCAAACAAAAGGTATTTAGACCTCACAATGTTGTTATCTTATTCATCGTTTAGTTAGCATATGTATGTGCTGCAAAGCTTATTGCGATATTTCCCATGTGAACCACAACAGGCTTAGAACGTTTAATCTGTGTTAAACACAGAGAAAAAGGTAAGACAGAATTCAAAAATAATAAAATTAAAAACACCTTGTCGTTTTGTATTAGTAATAGATTCATATAGTAATTCTTAAACACAATTGTTTAATCGAAAATGTTTTGTGTAACACCAAATTCAAATATAATTGAAATATTGAATTCCAGGCCAGTCGTGGCGCAGCGGCACAAAGTGTGACTGTAAACCGACTGGTTGTGGGTTCGATCCCCACTCGAGGAGATGAAATATTTACTTAAATTTATATTTCCATTTCGTCGCTCTGGTGTCGAGGCTAAGCGCGGCGTTGAGTTCTGCCACTCAACACGCAATGCCTCCAGAATTCGGCAGAAAGTGGGGAGCGGAGTGTCTAAAACACTAGGTTCCCTCTGCCTACCCTGCGGTGTGCGGGATACAGCGTGAAGCTGATTTATTTATTTATTTGAATTTGAATTTGGTGTTACACAAATTAAGAAAATTTCAAATATAATTGAAATTTGAAACAAAAATAGTTTATACTACATTTAGATTTACAGTCTTTTAATGTTAAGTGGGTCGATAGCGTTACAGAATCACATACAACTTCGTTCGATTGTCACTTATGAAAGTTTGTAACGTCGACCGAGTATTGGGTGTTGGAGAATCTGTATCGAATCGGTTATTTCCTCTTGTTACAATTCAATATTTCAAGTTATGCGTTCGTGCGATCAGGTGGAACTGCTGTGTTGAAACTAAGATGTCGGATTGCATGCTTTTACATTTTTAACTGTTTTTGCGCATGTTACACGAAATAAGATGGTGGTCGGTCAGTCGATATTTCACTTTTGAATACTTTTTAGTACTTCTTTTTATGCGAAATTTCTTTTATATGTCACGTAAAACATCTAAAATTTTATTTTTATACTAGCGACGCGATCGCGGCTTCGCCCGCTTGTACTACACAATTATAATATATATAATATTATTTTTAAGGAAATATCAATATATTGATAGCTAAAGTTTTAGCAAATTCAATAAAACTTTTGTTTTGTAGAAATATCATCGCATGCGACTTTTTATGTCAATTCCAAACAATTTAAAATAAAATGTTAAACTTCCCAAAATCCAATAGTGAAACCCGCTTTTAAATCGGTTAAGCCGTTTCTGAGATTAGTGTGAACAAACGCAATCAAAATATAATTCATATATATATTTCACAACGTTTATATCTGTTTAAAACATAAACATACACAAGTACCCGCAATTAGGATTAGAAACGTTTGTGCAGGCATTCTGTTGCATCACCGTTGTAAAACAGGAATGCGCGATTAACTCGTCAGGCGTCTTCGTTTCAAGTATGTATGATTGTAATCGTACATTGGAAAGTGTTAGATATCCTTCATATTATTGGCGGTTGATTGAATTATTTTGTTTTTTTAGTTCATTTTAAGTATAATTGTTGTATTAACATTTGTGAAGAATAAGCAAATTGAGGTTTTTTGCGATCCCGCCTGTAGCAGGATAGGCAGAATGAGCTTAGTGTTAAGACACTAAGTTCCCCACTTTCCACCGAATTTTGGAGGCATTTCGTTTTGAGCGACGTAACTCAACGCCGCGCTTTGCCGCGACACCAGGGAATGGAACTCACAACCTATGAGGAAATCGAATTCACAAGCTATCGCGTTTTTATATATTATCATCAGATTTAGTAAAAAATTGTATCAGTGAAAGTTTTAAGGACAATACGAATCTATATCGAAACGAATAATTTCCTATCGTCTACTCGAAACTTTAAATCGGACCACGGTCTTATTTGTTAAATACAAATATATTGTCAAATATACAAATATATATGTATTAAATATATACATACGGCGCGTGATTCATTTAAACTTATTTATAGAAACAACCAAGCGCGGATAATGCTTTTGCAAATATTTAAATGCGTGTTTGCGTTTGTTATGAAGGTGCGAGTACGAGACGCTCGGGGCTGTTTACTTATCTAAATTTAATATGATGGGGTTCTTATCAGTTATCAATTAGACTTAATTATGGTCATATAGTATTTGTTTTGTTTCGAGAGTATTAAAGAAGTTATTAAGTGGTTTATTAATAAATAAAAAAAACGAGAGCACTGTAAACGCAACAAGATGTAGGTTCAATTCTCATTCAAGAAAATTAAATATTCAATATTGTCATTTCTTCCCCCTAGGTAACGAGGTAAAATGGCAGCTTTTAGTTTCGCCGCTCAATCCGCAATGCCTTCAGAATTCGGCAGAAAGTGGGGACCGGGAGTGTCTTAATGAGTACTGTATCTTAGCACTAGGTTCCCTCTGCCTATCACCGTTCTATGGGCGGGATACAGCATGAAACCAAAAAACAAAACGGTAATTTCACAGTATTAACGTAAACAATTTATTTTTATTTTCTTATATCTTATCTGAGCGTACGTGATTTTGTTTCAAATAATATTTAAAAGTGTTTTCCTTGTAAACTTATAAAATATAAAATACATTAGGTAATTTACATCAGTGAGTTTCATTCGTTGTAAAAAATTAAATTAAATTAAATTAGCTTCACGCTATATCCCGCACACAGCAGGGTAGGCAGAGGGAACCTAAAGTTAAGACACTCCGTTCCCCACTTTCTGCCGAATTTTGGAGGCATTGCGTGTTGAGTGGCAGAACTCAACGCCGCACTTTTGCCTCGACACCAGAGCGAAGAAATGAAAATATAAATTTAAATTTAAGTAAATATTTCATCTCCTCGAGTGGGGATCGAACCCACAACCAGTCAGTTTTTACAGTCACACTTCGTGCCGCTGCGCTATGACTGGCCTCATCGTGGACTGGCTTCATTCGTTGTGTGGCCAAATAATATCTGACACTTGTCTAGCATCCATTCATCTTGATAGTATTTGTTAGGATTCGTTAAGATCGTGACAGGTTTATGATTTTTGATGGCGACATGGCAGCGGTCGTCGAACTGAAGCGTCTTGTGAGTTGCGGATATCTATTATATTATATAGAAAGTGCTAATAATTGAGTTAGCATTTAAATGTTGAAACGTTTATTTAGCAATATTATTTGAATATAAATGAATGTCAATGACATTTAAAAAGATTTGCTCAGTTCTAGTGGCCGCCACGTTATTTCGCCTTCTTTATACTATATAGTTATTTATTTTCTAATATCTTAAAGTTTTAGCCAATTCAATAATACATTTATTTTGTAGCAATATTGTCACATGCAACAAAAAAGTTGTGTCAATGTAAACATATTGACATAATTTTTTTATTTGTAAACCGATTGAAATAAAACTTAACAATAAATATTAGGGGTAAGTTTGTTAAAATCAGAAAAGTGAAAACTTAATTTCTTCTTTCAAATGTAGCATACACTTTTGAAATATTTATTTACATTTATATTTTTATTTCTTTGCTCTGGTGTCGAGGCAAAGCGCGGCGTTGAGTTTCGCCACTCAGCACGCAATACCTCCAGAATTGGGCGGAAGGCGGGGAACGGAGTGTCTTAATATTAGGTTCCCTCTGCCTACCCTGCTGTGTGCGGGATACAGAAGCTGATTTATTTACTTTTTTTACACACTTTTATATGTAGCGAAGTATTTATATCTAACAGTAAATACAGTTTATGTAAAGTAAGGACTTTTAGAGTTGGTACCATGCACAAGGCATTTGCTCGTAACTTACATTGTAAAAAGCGGGCGCACGCTTCACATACGAATACCTTTCACGGAGGAGGTGGTGCTCGTGATTAAATTAATTGCCGAGCAACGGTAAGTGCTAGGTAAACTGACGGACAACACCAATTTGCGTCACAATTATTATGTATACAAAAATTGAGATTTTGGTGGAATTTTAAAATGGTTCCGTTCAATTACTTATTACTATTTTAATACTATAATATTTGATGTGTTTCGTTGATTTATTTTGTCGCTTCCTTTTTTGTGGATCGATAATTACTCAATATATCTTATAGTACATATATCGTTTAGTTTCTTTATCTTTGTGAAGATAAAGCATGAAAGTTTTTGATTTAAGAGGTGGCGACTCTAACGCGACGGTTGTGGATTCGGTTCCTACTCGGGGGAATGAATTATTATTTAGTAATATTTTCATTTTCTTGATTAAGTATCAAGGCAAAAGCTTTACACGCAATGCCTCAAATTAAGCGTAAAGTAGGGATCGGAATGTCCTAGCACTAGGTTCCCTCTGCCTACCTAGCCATATATGGGATACTGCGTTAAGCTGATTTTTTTTATCGTTCATCGGAACTACATAAATGACTAAGGAGTGAATATAATATTTAATCTATTGTAAAAGGTGTGATAAAATATAATAAACATGTCGAGTTTGTATCATGTACATGAAATTAAAAGTAATTGTCCAATAAAACCTAGCACGACTCCATCATAAATTAAGCTTACGTACGTTACCGACGCTGATAGTCGATTTGAGTCGAATTTTGGATAGCTCAACTAATTATTTAAATTAATTTAAATTGAAAACGGTTTTTACATTTCATTCGAGTCAGCTCTTGTTTATCATGTTGTCCATATAAGTATAATGCATCCTTTTAATAATCAACAAGTCTTTATATTCAGCCACTAATATTAGCTAGTATATATTGCTAAAGTAATGAAAGATTAAGAAATTATAAATTAAACAAATATACAACTCAAAAATTCGGCAGACAACAGAACGGAGTGTCTTAACACTAGGATCCCTCTTCCTATCCTGCTAATCGCGGGATACAGCGTGAAAGTAAACTTATGATAAGACGTACGTACCTCAACAATCTAAAAGGCCATTTTTAATCAATTTCTGGTAATTCACGATAAAAAAGCATTAAATACGCATTAAGGAACGTGTTCACTGTGTTTCCTACAGATAATAATCGATTTTTTATCCGATAAAGCTCATTTTATAATTAATTTTATCATCGATTCCTTATAATCTAACTCACATCCGAAAAATAGATAAAATTGAGGATTATAATTTGTAATTTTTAAGTGGTTTTTATTTTGTTGTATTTTATGCATTTTGTTTTTTTTTGCAGCTTTATTAGTGTTAAGAAATTCCGTCCCCCATTTTCGTGTTTATAGTGGCGAAAATCTTAACGCCGCAGTTTGTCTTTGACCAGAGCGGAGAAATGAAAATAATTTAAATATAATGATTCCACCGAGTGGATATAGAGTCCACAACCGTCGCGCTTACAATCAACTACTAACCTACTACGCCACGACGGCCTCATGCGTTTTTATAATTAAAATATATCGCTTCGCGCGTTATCACCTGATATTTGTTTGCCTAAGTAAATACGGTCGGTTTTATTGTTACTTTCAATTGTTACTTACTACTACTATACTATGGTAATTATTGGTACTTCAAAAGTTGAAAAATACTTTTAATAGACTAAAGCGATGTCTCATTTGAAATGATTTAGCCTAAATAAAAAAAACATTTGTTTTGTCAATCAACAACATTAAATCGTCTCATGAGAGAGACCCGATCGTAGCCGTTTTGTGAAGTTTAATTTAAGAATGTATAATATAATTTACTACAAGTAATGCAAATAAAAAATACCTACAGTATAATGCCCGAACATTAATCGTTTATCAGAAATATATTTGACTGGATTCAGTGTTCCAATTTCGACAAACTTACTACTTTACTTAAGTTCTGTGGTTTTCAAAAAAAAAGTAAGAAAATATTTCTCAATACGATTTTTTATTTATAAATACTATTATAGATTTAATATTAAATCGAGGCCAGTTGTAGCGCAGCGGCACGAAATGTGACTGTAAAACCGACTGGTTGTGGGTTCGATCCCCACTCGAAGAGATGAAATATATACTTAAATTTATATTTCCATTTTCTTCGCTCTGGTGTCGAGGCATAAGCGCGGCGTTGAGTTCTGCCACTCGACACGCAATGCCTCCAAAATTCGGCAGAAAGTGGGGAACGGAGTGTCTTAACACTAGGTTCCCTCTGCCTACCCTGCTGCGTGCGGGATATAGCGTGAAGCTAATAATAATTTAATATTATATTTATGTATACGTAAATGATTATATTAAGAAAAATATTTCACTATACTATTGAATGGATGTTAACATAGTAATCGAATTCTTATTGATTATAGCATGGCTACTACTAAACCTACGCAATTATAACGGTAACTATAAAATTATATTAGTTCCACATCTGACATTTAGCTCCAGCAGAAATTCCATACGAACAATGCAAGCCGAAGCGAAATCCACCAATGACTCATGTCCTCAAATGTATTATTAATAGACTCCAGGCCACAGTGTACTTATATGATATAACGAAATTAAATTATATGTTTACTTTGAACTCGATGTAATAAACTGCTGATATAATCTATATTTACAATTAAATTAAAATCGTTAATTTTATCTATACATAAAAATTGTACCAAAACAAGATTAAAAATTTGCCTGTTTTTCTTTTGTTTTAGAAAGCCAAAGCGTTATAAAAAAAATTGTAACAGTCATTTTCGTTACATAACATTGGGTACTGTTTGAAAACAAACGCTTATCGTTCAGATAGCGTTATCTCCGTCAGATTAATATTATTACTCGCTAATAAGATCACCCAATGTTAGTTTATAAAAAAATATTACGATACGATCGACAAAACGTAAAACACAACAGTTTTTTTATTCGATTTTGATAATTAAATGTTTACAAGAATCAAACTTTGAGAGAAATTATATTTTAAAATAATAATTATAAATCTATTCTTTACTTAATATCGGCTTCATCAATCCACAAATATAGACAACTATAGTTTCTTCTGTAATATCATAGCGTACTTTAAAATTATATAGACAGTTGGTTTATTCGACTGTTTCGGTGAAGCTTAGGTTAATTCAGTTCTAAAATGTTATTATTGTGTTATGTGAGATAGATCTATAGAAACCCCGCGGTGCATTTTATTGTCTCTTTGACAAAAGGCTATTGGTATTAGATAAACCCGCATTACTCGTACATCATTTATTATGTTAACTTTCGTAATAACTTTGAAATTATACGTTTGTATTTAAAGTATATTGATTTTAATAAGATTTTGTTTCAATTTTTTATAAATTCACAATTCTATTTGGAGAAATGTTCTTTCGTTTTCTTAAAGCGTTTCCGGTCAGACTAAAACTGCTTAATGGATTTCCGTTAATAAGATTGGCTTTGATTTGATTTCAGTTACTTAGTACATATTGTAGTACATCTTTACTCACTAACAAGTTAAAAATAAAATTGCATCCGCATTTTGCAATGCGTGAGAATATAAAAAAAATATGTAAATTAAAAAACATCCTTGTAATATAATTATGTATATTTTACAAGTATTTATAAACCGATTTTACTTTTAAGTTTCAAAGCGGACTAGAGATATAGGTATGGTTTTAAGTTCTCATATAAATATTGCTTACATTTTTTAGTTTCAATATATTTACACGGTACGTCCTTACGTAGCGGTGCTTTTGTTTTGTTCATGATATGGATAATCCTAAGACCGAGATAATATATTTATCGGTATAATTTTATTGCTGCGGCCGATATTCCGTATAATGTTCTCAATATTGAGTTTAACCCGGCTTAAAGATTATAGAAGCTAATTTATCAACAGATATACTAATGTGGTTTTTTACAATTAGGACTTAATAAAATGTTTATTTTTCTCAACTTCACACTACATCCACACAGCAGGTTAGCCAGAGGGAACCTAGTGTTAAGCCAATCCGTTCCCCACTTTCCACCGAAATTTTCGAGGCATTACGCAACTCAACCGAAAAGATGAAAGATCGACCGAAGAAATGAAAATATTAATAAATAATAATTTATACCTTCGATCGAACCTATAACGTGATTTTATCAAAAATAATATTAATTATATTAAACATACATAGTTTTAAAGTTAGTCTTTAAATATTAAAATGTACACCTATCTTTATTGATTTATTTTCGAATTTAGTAGTCCGTCGAATATACTGACGATTTGGTTCTAAATCAAAATGTAGAAGTTGATGCGTAAGTGAAACATTTAAATATTCACAAATGTGTTACTCGGCAAAACGTGATTGTTACTTAGTTTTAATACGGATTTTGTAAAATCCGTTCATTTATAATCACGCACTCACGTTCGTTTATGAGAAGTATCATTGAATAATCACATAAATGAAGAGATAAGCTTTAGCTTCGAAATTCAAAGTTATTTTATATCAATACTACTTGTAAAATAACCATATTTTATTATATTATAAAGTTTAACAATAAATGCTAGTCGTGGCGCAGTTGTTTTCAGAATTCGGCGAAAAAATTTGGAACGGAGTGTCTTATCACTAGATTCCCTCTGCCTACCTGCTGTGTGCGGGATACGACGTAAAGCTAATAAATATAAGCTATTAAAAAAAAAACAATCTACATACATTTAAATGTAGCGATAAGATAAAGAGATAGATTCTGAGTGATAAATTAATGAAGATAATAGAATATGTTAATATAATATTGTGGTTTTCTAAACATTCAAACGTCACTCACCGTTAAAATTGACGCCTAAGAATTGTTTCTTAAGGTGTCAAATATCCAAAGAACTTAAAATACTATTTCGGTTATAAATAAAGATCCAATAAATCATACCATCGACTTTGGTGTGGTGTGGCGAGGGTGGTGCTGACTCCACATCGGAGTGGAGGCTGTAGGAGTGTTCTGTCTTTATGGGCGCGGCGCCTAAAGCGGCATCTGTCATCAATCTGTCGTGTAACACTACGCCCAATTTGGAGTCCCTTTCGATCAGCCAGTCGCCCATGTCTGAGTCCTCGTCCAAAACATCTTGCATCTCCTGTAAGAGATATATTTATATGAGTTTTCGTATTTACGTGAATTTCGTATAAGTTAACACAAATGTGTATATTATATATATATTTTTAAATTTTATGAATAAGTGTGAGGTGCAAACAGAACAATTTCTAATGAACATTTATATACTAGTATGGACACATTTGCAGATAATTTCTGGGGGAGACCTGGACTTTAGCTTTGAACTTCGGAACAATTTTTTTATTAGTACTACTTTTGGGGTGGGCACGGCTCCCGACTCCCTCTATTCCTACGTCCATGTATACTAGATTGTATTACTTGGTGTTTATATAACCTTGAATTTACCCGTTGGAATGTAAAACATATTAATAATTAATAGGTAGTATAATTGTCATGATAAGTAGTAATCAATTCCTATTAATTGAATAGACGATATGTATAGGTACCAACAAATTTTATGTTATTGTCTTTGTCCTCGTAATGCCGAAAAGATTTATTATTCTGATTACTTGATTCATATGAAATATGTTGTGATAGTTAAAAACTAAATTTATTAAAAAAATATATGTTATCTATACTTATGCGTAATTATCAACATAAGACGGCTTTTAGGTATTTTATACAAATAAAACCAATTGCTTAATTCAATAAGTATGTTTATTTGGAATTCAATATATAATGATGAAGTCACGAACATAAATATATACATACTACACACTCGCGTTCACAGAAAAATACGTAGCTCCATAACATAGAAGGTCAATAGCACGAACTATTAATTCGCATCTCTAGCCTCGCGGCCCTCACCTTGGCCGATAGTAAATAGGAGTTCGGAGGCGGAGTGCGGAGTGAGCAAACGTCCGCCAAACACGGTCGCCGACCCCGGGCGACGCCCGTCGACTGCCTGATGAGCAAAACCACTTGCTGCTCGATAACTCCACTGCCTAATTTGTATTATACACCGTAGGCAGTTTAGAATGTTTATTAGCGGACCTTGCCCAGCCCAAGATGGATCGTGGACACGCTCGCGTGAGCGCGTTGTTGGAAAAATGTTTTCACCATTTCTATAATCGTTGTCTATTGTTTGCTTCGTGGACTCGGTCTGTAGTACGATTTCGAGCTATCTAGAATTTTCAAAAGGCTAACAAAACGGACCGCGCCGACCGCTACGGCTGTATCTAGAGATTACCTATTATGCTCTGTAAATTAATTTGAAATACACTGTAGTAATGGTACAGAAAGGTTCCTTCGTAAGGTGAAATGCACAAAGACATTCTTTAGTCTAAAGATATATAGAATTTAATTTGGTATATCGTCAGCGACGGGGGTATTGTACTTTTAGCTTGCGGCGCTTCGTAGCTGGCGTTTGTGGGAAATACCGACCAGTAAATTTTAAATGACCAGATGGACGTGATGGAAATTCTAATAGCAATCGGAATGTTTGTTGTTTATTGGTGAATGGTGAGTGTAAACTATTTGGTGAAACTAGGGAAGTTTCTGACAGACATTTTAATAACAATAATACATACAAACTATTAAATATTAAAGTTTAATGAATAATTAATAATGGTATTCATTCAACCGTACAAAGTAATTAGTTACCACTCTATTATAGACAAAAAATTCTAAGCAAGAAAATAGAATAGAATATTTCAAGATATTTTTTCATTATTTATCAGCAATGAAAAATTATATGGACGAGATATTTCTGTACAGCAAGTACAAATCGATTCGACCGCGCAACAATGGAGACATTACTCGGACCTAAAATTAAAAAATTAAATTAGCTTCACGCTGTATCCCGCACACAGCAGGGTAGGCAGAGGGAACCTAGTGTTAAGACACTCCGTTCCCCACTTTCTGCCGAATTTTGGAGGCGTTGCGTGTTGAGTGGCAGAACTCAACGCCGCGCTTTTTGCCTCGACACCAGAGCGAAGAAATGGAAATATAAATTTAAGTAAATATTTCATCCCCTCGAGTGGGAATCGAACCCACAACCAGTCGGTTTTACAGTCACACTTTGTGCCACTGCGCCACGACCAGCCCCATTTCAAAACGAGTTATTTAATTATTTCACCATTACCGCTTGTTTTCGCTAGCTCCTCATCGCAGCGCATGCATCAGTGGGCCCAATTAGAGTTGACGTAACATCTCGATAATCGTATTTCACTTTCTATTCTCTGTAAGTTTTAAATTCACTATTTGCTTTTTTACTCCTTTACGCAAAATTTGTTATTGTGCATGAACAATTCTTAAGAACTTAGAAAATGTTACCTGGAATTATAAGCAAGAGCGCTATAAAAAGAAAAGGCTGAAGACAAAAAAAAATGCCTTATGCATCTATAAATTATATCGAGTAACTAGAAAAACTTGAAATATTTTTTCCGCTTATTAAGACCATAACAAATTCAGTAAGCTAGTGATGTGCAATCAAGATTGCTAATTTTAAACAAAAGAAATATAAATAATTATACAGTGCATATAAAATGTCTGACGTTGTTTATTGTAAACAAATCATAAAATACAAATATTATACATTCCCTGCTATGTGTAAATGAATCCGCCACAAAAGTACGCCACTCGGACTAGCGGCTTTTGATACCAAATTTTGCCTACTTTTAATTAAGGCTATTATTTTTTAGGATTTAACCACAGATGTAGTTCAGATTTTTTTCCCAAACTAGTACTACCTTACATCTACAGGTAGTAACTAGGTGCCAAATTTGATAATTCTAGGTTAACCGAACCTTCGTCTGATTCTTTTCACAGTATCATTTTTTGCTTATGTCTTTGTTTTAAGTAAATGTAGAATACTATTTTTTAAGGAAATCAAGGGAAATAAATTTCAACACGATCTCTCCAAACGTTACTGAGTTAAAGACAGACAGGCAGACGGACGGACAACAGGGTGATCTTATATGGGTTCCTTTTTTCCTTAGACGTTATGGAACCCTTCAAACGAATATAAGAATAAATAAAATATTTATAAGAGTTTCCAATCTTTAATCATCGTACGACCATCGCGTTTATAATTAGTCCGACACTGTGCCACAGCGCCACAACAACATAAAAAACCTACTTTCATTATATCAATTAAATTTAAACGTCTTATAAGTGACAACTGAATAAATTACTTATTTTGTTAGTTTAACTTTTTTGTAAGCAAACTTTTAAATATTCAATTGCGGGGAGCCCCCGCTCTGGTTAAACGAAATCCAATATATATATATTTTTATCTATAATTAAATAAGCATATATTTAAATACGTAGCAGGTACATAAAAAAATAATAACAATTACTGGTTGTTTTTCACGACAACAAAATTGCAACATCGAATATTTATTGAAAGTCGACTGATAAGTTGATTTAAGTGTGCAATAAAAATTAAATATTTGGTCTTATAAATTACGTAACTATACGCTGTAACAATACCGATTAAAACAATAATATAGCTATAAGTATAGAGGCACAGGTCACAACGGTCTTTGTTAACAAAACAAGTAGACTAATGAAAAGATAATTTACAATGTATGCATGTATGTATGTATACGTGTGATATGATAATAAGTTGATATCGCCGCCGTAGTACGTGTTTGTCATGTCTGACTACCGTCGTAGGTGTGGGTTTAAATTTGAAGGCATATATTAAGATATGATATTCTCTATTTATTCAAAGTAAGAGGTGTTTTCAAACATAATAAACTGAATGGCTAAACCTAGCTTTTTCTCTATTTTATTAGCTCTGTATAAACAGAAAAATACGTTCTTATGACATTTACAAATTTAACAAAACAGTCAATCAAACCAATCCAGCAAAAAACACAGTAATCGAAAATGGTGTATGAATATGACTTTTACAATGCACTTTTAAGTCCTTATACTTATAGAAGCAAAGGCCGTTTTATTTTTACAACTGCAAGCGACCTTTATGTGAATGTTATTTTTTGTATGAATTACGTAGATCGAATGCAATCCACTCTCGTTGCAAATGACAATGAGAAATCGTTTTTGATTATTAATTTATTAATTTGGTAGTTAGAGGCCAGTCGTGGCGCAGGGGCTTAGTGTGACTGTAAAACTGACTGGTTGTGGGTTCGATCCCCACTCGAGGAGATTAAATATTTATTGACAATTATTTATATTTCCATTTCTTCCCTCTGGTGTCGAGGCAGAGCGCGGCGTTGATTTCTGCCACTCAACACGCAATGCCTCCAGAATTCGGCAGAAAGTGAAGATCGGAGTCTTAATATTATGTTCCCTCTGCCTACCCTGCTGTGTGCGGCATACAGCGTGAAGCTGATTTAGTTCTTAATTTGTAAATAATTAAATTTAAAGTACTCTAAAACGTCATTCGATTATAATTATGTGCATTTTATAGAGATAATTATGTAAGTACTACAATGTCATATTCATAAAACAAAAATTATAAATACAGTAGGTATACCTACTTTGTTGTATATTGTTACATCAAGGATTTTCAAGGTAGACTTCTACAAATTATAATGGCATAACTCAAATCATGCAACATGCACATCATAGCAGTAGCGAAGTTGGGTAGGTATGTAGAATTTGTGTAAATTACGTCGCGCGGGGTCACAAACGTGTGACTGTAAACGCGACAGGTGGTGGGTTCGATTCTTGCACGAGGACATAATTTCATTTTTTATTTTCATTTTCTCGCAACGAGACAATGCGTGACGTTCAGAAACATGCAATGCAACACGCATGCCTCCAGAATTTAGCAGAAAGTGAGAAACGGAAGTGTCTTATTGGGAACAGTGTCTTAACATTAAGTTCCCAGGTTCCCTCCGCATAGTCTACTAATTGCGATATACAACGTGAATTTAAAAAAACAGTTTTTTTTAAATAAATTAAAAAACAATAGTTTTTATAAATTACAATTAAAAACTAGTATTACTTGGAATGTTTCTATTAAGAAATTTTATTACTAAACGGTTTATATATTACGCTTTACTTTTTAATTAGTACATTCTTGATGAATGAGGAAAGAGCACAACATGTTATTTTTTACTACAAAATAGGTAATTTTAAAACCGGAAATAATAATAGCACAACTGAAAGAATAGTATAATAATAGACAAGACTGTTTAATAATTATGTAGGTACTCGTAGCAAAACGATTTCATTATACAGACTATATTTCTAACAATGCTTTTACAAACTTGTAGATCGGTCTACTAACGAAAGTAGTTTCACGCTCAGTTATATAAAATATCAAAAGTAAAAGATACTTATTTTTGTTTACCAATCCTAATTTCATATTTAGATGTTCATATTTACCATAGAGAAAAAAAAAATAAAAAATATATTTTTATGATCCAATACTTTTAATATTGAACTGATAATATCGATTAAGTCTTCTAAACTTTTTATTTTAAAATTATTTTCTGTTTTCTCTTACATACTACTTAATATAAAGCCAACAAATCTTATATACAAAAACAAAAAAAAATAAAAGATTAAAAAAAAACGCCGTATCCCGCACACAGCAGGGTAGGCAGAGGGAACCTAGTGTTAAGACACTCCGTTCCCCACTAAATTTAAACAAAATGTATTCGATTAAGCTTACATAAGTTCCAAAGCTCAACTTTGATATATTGAGAAACTTACATACGCTAGTCGCTAATCTATACATCAATATGTGCACAGTGTCGCAACTTATAGGACTCGTAACTAGTTCCGACCGTCGACGTCGTCTTGCATAATAATATGGAACTGATAATGTCACCATAACCCAATTCCAGCATCATTCTCGACTTTACAATGCTTATTAAGAGCGAACGTGTTGAGACCGTTGGTACATATGTAAAGATCGATGGTTATTGTAGAACTGCCGTGGTACAGAGGCACATTCTGTGACTGTAACCGGGACTGGCTGTGGGTTCGATTCCCACTCGAGGAAATGAAATATTTATTTAAATTCATATTTTCATTTCTTCAGTTGAGTTCTGTCACTCAACACGCCATGCCTCCAGAATTCGGCGGAAAGTGGGGAACGGGATGTCTTCAATAGATTCCCTCTGCCTACCCTGCTGTTTGCGGGATACAGAGTGAAGCTAATTTATTTATATTATTTATTTTTAAGTTATCAATACTATTAAATTTTCTTTATTTAATTATGTTGAAGTTTTGATGTTGGTGTCGTCAGTAAGGACTTGTAGATTTTTTTTAATTTGTGTAAGAAAAAAAAATGTAATAGATAAAATGGTTCTACAAGATATCGATTTTATTATGAAAGTCAAAGTGTTCGTTTAACATTTTAGTGACGCTATTTTTAATAATATATGGCCCCAAATATTAATCAAAACACAATATTAATATTATTTCCCTATTCAAACAAAATGTACAGGATTTCCCTATTATAAAAATAGATCTGTTGCATAGCGAGTAGTTATGAGTCATAAATTTTGCAGTAAATATTATCTAACAAAAATAAAATAAGGTTTGCTCGTAAATATATTCTCCTGGTATATTCTTGCCAGCAGAATTTAATTCAACGGTATATTAGATATTTTATAAATGGGATTTAGTTAAATAAATAATGTTCTTTTATATTTCTACACTAAAAATACATTTTTTTTCTGATTGACTCTAGAACAGTCTTGAAATCTTGGTTTGCTTAAGAAATGTCCACCGATAATAAAAATAAATCCGAGCCTTATTTTATATATTAAGAGAGATCTGAGCTAAAACATACAAAATATAGGCGGCGTAGATGTAATCATTATATTTGGTTAGAATAAAAAATACATTTCAAATGAAATTAATGTTTATGTAGTTAATCTTATTACATTAAAAACAACGCCAACAAGTTTAGGAAAAAGTGGTTCAACATTAAATATTTCAGTACTTTTTAGTCATTTCTACACAGTAAGTCTTGGAAAATAAGGAAATCAACATTTAAAAATATTATATTCAACATACAAACATATAAATGTAGAATGAGTATAATTTTACTGAAAAAAAAATCATCACTTACAATCGAATCAACTAAAAAAAATCAATAAAATGTAAATCGTTTTTACCTTGAATCAGTCGATATGATCTATCTTAAGATACAATCTCTTGAACAACCATTATATCATGAGATTGGAGAAGATCGTGAAACTCAACAATTTGTACGTGTATCTAGACAGATAATTCCTAAGATCTGTTGTTTACTTGCCATTCTGCTTGAAGCTGTTCAAGACTTTAAAATAAAAAAATAAGGATCTATTCAATAATTTTGCTTTTATTATTATTTACAGGTATAGAAAATAATAAAAAAAAGTAAATGATAAGTCATACACCTATACAGAAGCGACACTTTAAATTACAATACAATATCAGCAACAAAGTGGTCACCTTTACAAAGATATAAATTAGTCATTCCATTCAACAACTCCGATTAACCATATTGAACTTTACAACATAGTTGCCATTGTGAAGACACAAAAATGGCGTCCCGTTATAATAACTGGTTCGTAAACATAATATTTTTATTCAACAAACCTTTTACAACAATTAACTGATCGTATAGTTATACATTGATGTTTTTTGTGTAGGTTCACGCTGTGCACCGTACTTAGCAGTGTAGGCGATAGGAACCTGGGAACCTAGTGTTGAGACACTACGATCTCAACAAGATATCTCCGTTTCCTATTTTCCGCCGAATTCTGAAAGCATTGCGTGTTGAGTGGCGAATGTCAATGCCGCTCAATAAAACATTGACTTGTAACTAAAGTAAATGTTTAAAGGAGAATAGTTTATATGTACTCGAAAAGGACGGTTTACAGCCGTAATTAATGTCTATTTTACTATCTACTTCAGGCAGTTAATTTCAAGAATGTAAGTTTTTTATATTATCTGTAAATTATTTAAAATTATCAATAAAATATTAAAAAAAATACGTTAGAGTGGTATCGTAAATCAATTTAATTGTTGTTAAAACCTTTCAAATGATTATTAATGTATTTGTTTGGTAGAGTTTTATTATGAAGTAAGTATAAAAACGTTGTTGTAGCTGGAGCGCGGCCATTTTATGAAATAATTACGTTTAATATGTTCACAGTTTGACATAATAGTGCGATGTGAGTACATGAAATTACACTTTGTCATCGTCTAGGTCATGTTTCATAGTATAAATAGGCACATTAGGGATGTACCACTTACTTGTGTTGTACCCACTACTGTTTACTTTTTTTTCAATGTGAAGTTTATTTTGTTTATAGAACTTACGTGTAATTTTTTTGTTATTTTCTGTCCAATTTAGAGATTTTTTGCTTTTGATGGAGTGATCTGACAATGTCTTTTGTCTAACCCGAATGGGGTCTGGATCCACGACCGTGTAGATTGTCAGATGTATATGTCAATTACAACACGAAGATGCTATTAACTATGTTTATATAATATATAATGCTTTATAATATGTTTTTAGTTGCACTTTTCAGCTTCACGCTGTATCCGTAATGTAGTATGGAAGATGGAGCTTAGTGTTAAGACACTCTGCTCCCCATTTTCCGCCGAATTCTGGATTTATTGGGTTTTGAATGGCGGAACTCAGTGCCAGGCTGTACCTCGATACCAGAGCGGAGAAATAATCATATTTAATATTTCATTTCCACAAGCGGGAATCGATCCCATAACCTGTCGCGTTTACAGCCGCACGCATGTTTTAAGTTTAAAATATAATTTTGAATTAAGACGTACATATCCGATAGCCACGAGTGTATAACACACTTTACGTCAAACCAAACACGATTAATCAATTTGCACGCACTCCATTATACTTCTTTTATTGCATTGTTCGTTTAAAAAACATACGCTAGCGATAAATACGAATTTGTTTCGGCTATTTCACTTGAAATATTGTGGCTTATTACTCTTTTGAGATTTCTATACATTCTCTTCAGTACCTGATTGAGCGTTTGTACTTGTTAGGTATATTATATAAAAGTCCTTCGGAAATTACAGTTAACTGCTTTGTTAGTGTAGGTGAGATAGCTGTTTTCAGTTTGGTCTCCATTTTGAGATGTCTGCAAAGTTTTTTTTGTTTGCTTTGCGAGTTTTGATTCGAAAACATGCTTGAATCGGTATCAATAACAATCACAGTCAAATTGTTTTTGCTAAATATTAAAATTAAGTAAATACTACCACTAGGTATATACTATAGTTAATGGAATAGATATAAACATTACATTTAATTTATACAAACTTTTCTAAGTTATATATTATAAAAAAAAAAGAATTTAAGAAAAAACCTGTTGCCAGTAGGTCATGTTACATTATTTTTGTAGTCGGTATTCCCTTTTTAGACGTCTATTTCTTGCACTGAAGTGAATGTCTCATGAAATATCAACAGCGCGGGCGCAAGGAATGGGAGCATTTTTTGTGAGATCTACTTTCACCAGCCGATAGTGGATTCGCATCCGGTTCAAGTACCGTTTGTATCGGCTATTATCTTGATCATACATTTGGAGTTACAAGAGATAGGTTGTTGTATATGTTATATCTCACGTAATCGCAGAAGCTAAAGAAAAATGAAAACGGGACGAAATTTTGTATTATAAATTTGTAGCTTTATCTGTTTTTGAATGTCATTTCAGTTTTATATATAAGTTTACCGTTGGTATGTTAATGTAAACCAAAAAAAACTACTTTTTGAATGATACAAAATATTATAATTTAAACTTTGGAGACTATGTCAGTTAAATAGGTACTATTTAACTGATATATTTTTCAACGTGAACTTTATTAAGCGCGTGACACAATTTAAATAAACTCTGATTAATGGAAAATATATAAAAATAAAACAAATGTTTATATGATTTAAGTAGGTATTTCAAAAGAACATTTGATATTAGCGTCTGACGACAGCTTTTCGCTTACAAATTCAACTGGAGATGGCCATTATGCTTATTAAAGCACTGAGAGCATGCGCTGGCATGCATAGTGCATGTGCATTACATGTTGCAAGTGGGCCATACAGTTTGCACGAAATAGGTCGCGGTATAATAGAGCGAACCAATGTCTTGAGAAATTTACACTACACAATACGGCGCATATGTCATAAATCAGTTTTATCGATACGAGCGCGAATTTAGTTCATATTTTAGCTAAATATACTTTTAATACTGTCATACTGTAGTTACAGTGTGAAGTAAAAATTTACCGTTATAAATTGTAAATATTTTTGTGATTTTCTTTTCGGTTTTTTTTTTTATGTATTTAATAGGTGATGATTCATGTTATTAAGTTATTGATATTTAATTAAATCAATGAAATAAATAAAATAAAAGCTTACACAACCATATCCCGTCTAGACAATAGATGGGTGGAATAATTACTGCTAGCGCCAAACAAATTTCATTACGGTTCATTCTCCTCGAGTTGCTATCCAAAATATATATTCCAAAGTCGTATATGTCGCTATACTTACGAGCATAAAAATATATTGCCAATATAAAATATGTAACAAATTAATTTAAGTTACAATTAAATATAATAAATAGTTAATAAAATCAAGGCAACGCGCGGCGTTAAGTTCCATCACAATGCCTCCAAAGTTCGCCGGAAAGTGGGGAACGGACTGCCTGAACACTAAATTCTCTCTGCTTGTCCTGTTGTGTGCATGATACAGCGAAACTGATTTAATTTAATTTCATTTATGAAAAATCTATAGATAATTTAAATATATAATTAAAAAAAAAGAAACAGGTTTCTATTGTAATGTGTTTTCTAGTGTGATATTGCCGACGAACCACTCGACGCCATGCCGAGACCATATTGTAGAGAAAACTAGAAAAGCTTTTATAACAGCGTTATAAACGAAACGTTACATATCGCTAAGCACGACTTAAACGTTACGTTCACAACGTTATACAATATTTATGAACTATGAGATTATTCAATTGAACCTAAGCTGTACTACCTAACTGCAAAAATGACAGTATTGTCGTTGCCGAAATTAAAAAGGTGCCGAAAATATTTGTTTATTTTAATATGAAAAATATCTAAATTGACTTTCGAATTCAAATTGAGTCTCTTCATTTTTATTGCCTGCTTCGCGGAACTGGCTGAGAAGTTTCATGAGAAAAGAATGTTTTGATACAACAATGAAAGATCGACCTTTCTCTTTGTACACTATGAATATATATTGAACTTCACACTTGGATGAATCGATAATAATAAATTTAATATTATAATTCGGGATCAAATTGTGACATCAGAAAATTGGTACGTGGGCGAAGTGCTCAAAATGACGTCATACCCATAAAATTTGTCTAGACTGCTGTGACGTCATAGCTACACTGTTATCACATAGCCTGAGTTAAGTACTTTGTCCCAAAATGTATAGCTTTTATTGTATGTACTATTGCATTGTGTTTTGAATTTATCTTTACACAAATATATCTCATGTTTTTTGTATTTATTTAAAATATAAATCCTATTTAAATTAATTAAAGGCTGTAGCGCAGCCAGGGTACAAGGCTGTGACTGTAACGTGACGTTTATGAGTTCGATCCCCACTCGAGGGAATAAATTATTATTTATTAATATTTAATTTTTTCGCTCTGGCATCAAAACAAAAACCGGCGTTGAGTTCCGCTGTGTGCTGTGTGAAAATAGCGTGCAGCTGATTTTATTTTTAATTAAATGTCTTTTTTTTATTGACAGTTAATACGAAATAGGGCAACAGGAGAAAAGGCTCGTAAATAACTCGATAAGCGTTTAACACAATAACACTATATTGGTTGACAAATGGGGCCCATTCCCATCCAATTTTCCAGCTATCCGGTATCCTTTAACCCACTAGTGACATTACGCCAACGCCTATCTGAGACTGTAACGAGTTCCGTAGCGTAAAATTATTTTTAAATGTCACGCGTACAATCGTGTATAATGCAAATATTATTCATGCTTCATCTATATTCTAGTCTTTTAAAACTTCCTTGACAACAACTTATTAAAGTTTATAAGTATAATATAAATTCTCTCTTTTTTTTATTTCTATTAATTTATTAAAATTGTTCAATTGCCGTGATTGTAATTTATTAATAATTTTATAGCTTTAGTGGTTCCCTCGTCGCTTATTACTTATATAACATATTTTATTACAACCACGTGTTTGTTTAGCTATTATATAGTATATTTGAAACATTTAAAAATATTTTATATACGTCATAGACAGATATTATGTAATTAATACATAGCATTCACAAGTTACAAGTAATAAGAAATGTCGTTTAATAAAACGACATATGCTATATAATATTATAGAAAAAAGTGGAACGTATTTCGAATTTAATATCGAAATCCATGACATTTATAGATATCAGCGGATATCATACCATTTACGATTTTAAATTTAAAAATGTTTTATTAATACCTATATTATAAACCGAGGAAGACATTGGGCGTTATAGCAAATAATTTCGAAAGCGACATTGATAAATAGCAAGGAAAATTCTAAATGTCAAAGCAAAAACGAAAATAGTATTTATAAATATTAAAAGGTTACGCCATTTCTCCGCGAGTGTACAATAGAGAGCGGGGGCGCGGCGTATCGTCACAGGGCGCCACTGTCGTCACCGTGTCGGGGGCGAGGAGGCGGCTTCATTTTACAATTTTCCTCTGGCACACGACCGCCTGCGATACCAGATAACTTTCACACAACCTATTACTTCCCATTGATCTAATTTCGATTTACTTTGGAAATTATTTTCCATAAGTATCTCAACGGAGAAGAGGTCAAAAAAATAAGTTAAAATCTTTTTATTATATTAAAATGAATATTGCTTTATGACAGACATAAATGGTTTTTTGATTTAAAAATAGTTTAATATAATATAAGGTTTTTTGATTTAAAAATAGTTTAATATAGTATAAGATGATGCTGCTGCTATCATATTTGATAGCCCACGCATTGTAATGTAGAACGTTCCATATTTTATATAGGATCTAGTTTAAATTTAACTCAAAGCTCTTAAGAGGAAATATTTTATTTATTATTTATTATTTCGATAGTACATAAAACTAGAAGTTATTTTTCTTATAAGTATAAGATATAAAAATATTTACAAATAATAACTAAACAGTGAGTATTGAATAACATAATACCTGTCACCCAATTCTCGTAATCGGCTTTTACGTTGTGTATTCTTTTTCCCATAAATAAAGTCAATGATGATTTCTTTCAGCTAGCAGCAGGGTAAGCCGAAGGAGCCTAGTGTTGAGACACTCCACTCCCCACTTTCCGCCGAATTTTGGAGGTATTGCGTGTTGAGTAGCGGAACTCAATGCCGCGCTTTTGTTCGAGAGCGAAGAAATTTAAATATCAAATATTTCATTTCCCTTTGAAAGAGTCGAACTCACAACATGTCACTTTTACAGTTAACGATTGTACCACCGTGACTTGACTACAGGACTTGTATATCAATTAATGATGAATATTTTGATGCTAATTAGCTTCTTTATATATTAAAAATAAAATAGAAAACTAAATTATTAATTTCCTACAAAAAAGTTTTAATAATATTTGATATGACTTTTTAATAATCTATTTAGTAAATAACAATAATATTTGATTAAAAACGCCTCTTCGTGAATGGACGCGTGGTGGGAACTAATTGAGACGTAAGTAGAGCCTTCGAATCCAATTACCCACCCTTTCGTAGCTAGCCGATGGAAATCAATAGATATTGAGAGTGAAGATATTATTTAATATACTCGATATGAAGTGATAGGGTGAAAATAAATATTATTAATATTATGGATAACAAAATATTATGTAGGAAAGAATAGGATGCTAAAGTGGTTTTATCGTGGAAAAAATAATAATAAAAGTATGGTCAAACATATTTAAAAAAAACTGGTCGAGCAAGTTGTCTCGCCCACCACCCTTGGTGGGCAAGTCAACTTGCACCAATTTGAATTATAGGTCAACGGGAAGTACAACTTTGAAAATTGTCAAACTTATGTTTGCGTATGCATTTATTTCGTATTAAATGGACTAAAATTCTAAGTTCAATTTCGTCCCAAATTTTATAATTATTAGTCTATGGTATTTTTTTTATTAAGCGGCGAATTTCATATAAAATACACCAAATATGATACATAAATGATCGTGTCTTTTGATTGTGTTGACTTAGAAGTTCGATTTTTTTATGCTCCAAGTGATAGTAGAAGTGAATTTTTGATATTAACTTAAACTTCATACATCCACGCGATCTCGAGATAAATGGTCTTAACAGTCCGATAAGGGTTCCGTTTTTACTATTGTGGTACGGAATCCTAAAAACGAGTGGAGTGGTGCTGTATATGTGTTAATATCAAATGACACTAGAAAGGTGACTTATAAAGCACAAGGACGCCTGAACGGCTTGTATGAAAAGATTGATGATAACAGTGGATTAAACGAAAGAAATATACCATGATGTTGCTTGACGCTCATTTTTCTCAACCTTTTGTTATTCTACATTAATTATTGAAGATAAAGGAGAAATACCCACTCACGTAGTAGTAAAAATAGTCCATTTTTTTTAATGAACTTCACACTTTATCCCGCATACACCAGGGCTGGCAGAGGCGTCCTAGTGTTTTGTTGCTATATTTATAGTAGGTATAATAAAATTTTTCTCATGCCGTTGTTTTATTAAAAGTCAATACTATTCCTATTGTGTAGTAACTTTTGTTTATTCGCTATCTCTAAATTCCTCGAGTATTCGTGATGGAATTTAGCGCACACGTAGACAATGTCGTGACGAAGGACGTGCCTTACTTTTATAAGAGTTTACGAAAATGCTCTTCAATATGTGTATTATATAAAGAATCATCATAGTTTTTTATATATGAGCAAATAATAAAGTAAACGTTAAGTAAAGATTTTTTATTCCCCATTTTCTGATGAATTTTCTACAACGCAGCGCTTTCCCTTAGTAACAGAACGAAGTAATAAAAATATTAATAAATGATCCTTTATTGATTCTCTCGGGTTAGAATCGATGTCACGTTTACAGTTACACCCTTTTACATCACTGCGCCACGACGGAATTTAAATATATAAACATATCTATTAAATTGTCTTAAGCATAAACTAAGTAAATTTTGTTTTAATCTTAAAATAGTAAATTGTCATGTACTAAATTATATAATTTTAGTATAATAACTTTATTATTGTAGCACACGATAACAACTGTTACGTACAGGAAGGATGGTCTTATCAACGGAAACTCATCTCGAAAAATTACTAAATTATGTGGAATATGCTAATCTTATACTTACACAAGCTTATATTAATTGAAAGTAGAATATAACATTAGCGGAAGATAAATTCTTAGCAAAAAAAACGATATATTTACATTTTTTTAATTAATGAAATAAATTTATTTATATTAAATCTGTCGAAACCGGCAAATATCAAACAGGCCAAAAAAATATAAAAAACTCATTTCCTCCATTAAAAAAAAATATAAAAAAAAGGTATTGACCGCTTAAGCAACCCAAGTGCCGCCGATGCCTAGAAGTGTAAGGTAACGGCACCCACATGCCTCGCCGCCTGACGTAAGGCGCGCACTCGCACGGCGCGACACTGTTTGCGTGAGCGGCATGCATTGCTTTCCAATGTATGTATGTATGAGAAGTCAATTAAATGTACTGAACTGTTCTATTTGGGCTATGTAAAGTAGAATAATATGTAATTGCTATAAATCATTGTTTAAATTCATTGTATAAGCGACAGGTTGCGGGATGGGTCACAGTGAATCACATTAAATATTTGGTATTACCATTTTCTCGATCTGGTAGTGGTTCAAAGTGCGACGTTCCGGAATAAGGCGAAAAGTGGGGAACGGAAATATCTTAATGGGAACATAATGTTTTAACATTAGTGTTCTCTGCCTAGCCTGCTATCAGCGGGATACAGCGTGAAGCTGAAATACATTATGATGCAGTTAAAACGTGTCAGGTTGATACGTTTAGATTTCAACAACAACTGTATCAGATGAAAATTTCAAATTTAAAGTAAATAAATTTAAATACACAAAACGGTTTCAAAATATACCTTACTTTCGGTGGAATGTTTAGAAAGTAATGATATTTCATTAGATACATCTAAATACAAAAACAGGAATTGCTTTAGTTTAATAGATTTTCCATATTTACTACTTCAAAACGTTTATAAGCAGAAATAGTAACTAATAAGTCGTGTAAACGACATTATATAAATAATTGTTATATTGTCATAACTGGTAACAAATGAAGACAGTGAATTACAATTGAATATGATTGTAAAATGCCATAATCTTGTTTTTGTTTGCTCGTACTTAATTTTTATTTTCGTGAGAGGAAACGAAGATTTACAATCCAAAATGATTCTCTCTTTTTTATCCGACTTAAGTAGGGCTAATTCGACTGAATATTTTTATTTTCTATATTTGTAACCGATTTTGATGAGAATCATTCTTTATTTTATTCCCATTCTTTTCCCACTTTAATTTGGTCTTTTTCTAATAGAGGTGGTATCACGCCAATCGATTTCGACGATTCTTTTTTTATTCGAAAGACCATTTTTTGTTTATAAAAAGAATATCTTTATAAACAAAGGAATATTTGCTTCATTTATTAAAAACAAAAATTTAAACCAAATGTCTATTAAAATGATATATCTAAAATCGATATTACATATTTAATGTACATAATTTTATTTACAATTTTACAACGAGGGTTCAACGAACTTTGTACTAACTCAGCAAGGAATATGTTTAATTTATTATTAATAAGTACTCGTGATGTTTTATGTTTGAGTATAAGTTACGTAACATTCTTGAGTATGTTTAATTTAATTCCATTTCTATATCAAATAAACATTTTCTCATATCTCGTGTACTGCTTACGTAAATCCACACTTATAACGAAATTCAAAGATCAATTTCGCGCTTTGGAAAAACATTTTAATTAGGCTTTCCTTTTTTATATGGTTATTAATAAATCAGACATTTTTCTTAATAAAAAGCATTTTTTTTGCATTTTACTTAATAAAAAGCACATTAGAAGTTTTTGTAACATGTTTATGAGATCTGCCACTCAACACGCAATGCCTCCAGAATTCGGCGGAAAATCGGAGTGTTCCACACTAGGTTCCCTCTGCCTACCCTGCTGTGTGCGGGATACAGCGTGAAGCTGATTGTTGATTGATTGATTATAACATGTTTAAGATATAGGTAACAATGTGTTATAATTAATTACGTAACATAATATTTAAAGTTTTACTTATCTGTAAAGATTAAGGCAATTGTCAAAATACCGTTCACATTATATTAATAACAATATGTTGACGGGAAACGTAACGGAAGTGTTTTAGTGATCTTCAGCATAATGTTCTGATTATATTTAGATATACATACATAGATACGATAAAGACCAAAATTAAAATATTACAATCACTTAAAATTATGTATATTTACTATGAAAGCAAAATAAAAATTATGTTGCAAGGTACCTAATTACTCAATTATCGTCCCGGCCCGGTTTCGAATGCGCATAGATAAATTTATAAAGCCGTACTCAAATCCACGTGTAGCTTTTTATACTTTCTTTCTATTTGTCATAGGGTCTAAATTGCTTTGTAAGGTTTATGGGTTACATGTTCGAGTTTCGTATCGTAGTAACCTCAGTGCAGCGTTTGCTGGAAGTGGCATAACGGAAATGTGTTAGTGATTTTCTATTTATCTTGATAGTATTTTAATATAGCCAGCAATTAAAAATTAGCTAATTTGTAACTGAAATTTGTATTGAATATATTTAGAGATTATTCTTTCAGTAAGGTACACAGGTAGGCAGAACTAATGTGTATCCTTTATAATGCTTTCCTCCTTAATCATAACATAGCGATAAAAACCACAACTCAACGCCAAATGAATACGGTTGAATGAAAATAATTAAAATACAATATTATGTAATTAATATTTATTTAACTTCACACTATATCTTGCACGAACCTAAGTTTTTACATTAGTACTTAACTCGACACCAGAACGAAGAAATGTAAATATATATTTTTTCATTTACTAAAGTGGGAATCGAACCTACAACCAGTCGCGTTTAGTTTTAATTAGTATGTTCTTTTGGTGCGTCCCTTCTACGACTGTATGTATATACTGAGGTCAGTATCGCGGTACCTAATGCCCCAGATTGACAGTCGGTGACATTGCGCCAGTTGCACTTGTATCTGTTTACAACTGTGATAACGTTATTGCTGGATGTAGGTACCTATTTAGACAAGCGAGAGTGAGAAGTATTTATCTATTATTTTATCTATCTATATATGTTGTTTATTGTTAGTGGAGTTCCCCTTGATAATTAATTCTTAGTAAATGTTATTTACCAATAACATTCTCATGTAAGCTTAAAACGTGATAATTATTATTTCAAAGAATTTGGATATTATATATATAGGGCAGAAAATAAAAAAAATGTTTGGAGCAAAGAGTTTAGCATCATCACTCATCAGCAGCAGCAATACGGGATAGTAGCCGCGATCGGCAGTTTATTAGATAAGTTTCAAATACATGTACACAATTTTAATTATATATAAAAGAAAATACACCAACATATGTACTTGATTAATTGTAATAGCTTGTAATAGCTTAATTAAATATTAAAAAAAACGATGATATTTTTTTAAATAAATGTTTTAAAAATTCAATAAAACAACAAAATAAATTTACAACAAAATAAAAAAATATATATTAACTTCATCTTACGAATCTAAAAATAACGGCCATAACTTGAATTAACATGCGAGTAGTAGATATATTATGAGCACAAATTTTCCTTTACAGATTATAATTAACACACGCTATTGACTGTTATTGACGGACATCTAAAGGTCAGTTACCTAGAATAGGTGATATGTTCATAGAATTCGCTATAAATAGAAATTTTTGATGATGAAATTTGACTAAGCTATCACAAAGTACTTATTTTTACAGTTTTACATTGAATTTTGGAGGTATTGTGTGTTGAATGGCAGAACTTAACGCCGCGCTTTACCTCGACACAACGAACCCACAACCTGTCAAGTGCTTGTGTGGAAAAATATTTTATTTACTTACACTGTAATTTTTTTTAAATTCATACTTTCTTGATTTACTTTGAGTCGGTTATGTATAATTATGTGGCTTCATGCGGAAAGTCGCATTTCTAAAGCAAACGGAAGAAAATAGTAAAGAATCAATACCCGAGGAACTGTTCCACGCGGACATGTCAAGTCTACTTTACATATAATCCGATTGTGGTATGCATATGACATGTAAGCCATTCCCTGATACGTAGAAACATGACAGGCTGGCTAGACGTTTTAACTGATAAAATCAACTACTTACGGCTACTGTTGATTTTTTTTTCAGCTTCTTGTAGGCAGAGGGAGAATAGTGTTAAGACACTTCCCATATTTCGCCGAGTTCTGGAGACTTCGCCTCGACACCAGAGCGACGAAGAAACAAAAATATTATATATTTTATTTCTGGGAAATCTAACTTACAGCGCGACAGGCATTTAAAGTAACACGTTTGTGCCACGACTGGCCCGCTGTTGATATTATATTTTACAAAGCTGCTTCTTAAATTTTTTTTATGAATCAGACTGTACACGACAAAGAAATGTGTGTACTTATAGAAATATAATACCTTTCGTGAAATGATTTCATTTACTGCGATTAAGAGAAATTACGTGTCCATCGACGTCATAAGCTTAACTACGTCATGGAGCTTATCTGTATGCGAAATGTCATGCAAATAGGGTAATTACCGTTTTCGTACAAATTATTTAGAAAAAGGTAATGTACGTTAACTTTTTCTCGGTAAATACCTTAATTCAAAACCTTCAAATTAATAGTAAATAGTTACTTTTTCACCAATTTTTGATATTTATCCCATACAGTAGTACAGTATGAACAGAACTCGTTGAACTCCATTGATTATCGTGTAGACGAAGAAAGTAGCTACGTCAATGCAAATGACTACAGATAAGATCTTATTAATATTAATTATTCAATACCTTAATATAAATAAAATTTGTATATTCACCTTTTAAGATAGTAACAGTAATTACTTAAATCCGTTTCTCGAATATTTCTAACATTCTATAGGTCAAAGAACGTCTATTACATAATCAGCTTCACGCTATATCCCCCTTATTTTGCTACTTTTCTCGCATGTTTGTCAACGCCTGGCTTTTATCTTGGTGTCAGAGCGAAGAAATGAAAACATTCATAAATAATAATTCATTCTTCCGTGTGGGATGAGTGGGGATCGAACCCACAACCGTTGCGTTACAATCACACCTGACGGCTCCCAATTCTCTATTACATAGGTATATTTAGTGCGATATTTAAATATTTAAAATCAACCGATATATATTTAATGCACTCCACGTATTCTTGTCCCGAAAGTTAGCTAGGGCCGTGAGAGCCGTTGTTATATACATATCGTGTATTATAAAATATGCTATAAATAAACTCTACACGATGTGGTCTGCATTAATAAGTTATTATCATTTCTAACTAATTTTTAGTTGTGCTTATGTTTTTTTTTTGTTTATTTTCATTCATCACATTAAGGTACCTATATAACCTGTGATATCTGGCTCAACTTAACAAGACGTTCATGGATACAAATCCGACACGTGCAAACATGTATTTATAGATATAAGTACTGGTACCTGTACCTATATCTAAGTTTAAATAGTCAAAACGCTTTGATAACATAATATCGATGTTTAGTTGAGTTATTAGTAGAAAACAGTCTAACGAAAATTTTCATCAGTCACAGTGCAGCTTTTTTTCAATAAAAAATTTAAAGTGACACTTTAATACATATAAAATTATACACATATATTATATTATACTCACGGTATTAATTATCGAATGTATAAAATTAATTGGCATTTCAAAACCAGTTTAGAAAGGAGAAGCAAAATTTTTGTCTCTACATATTTACAGTTAAGTAGTAGCTAGTTGAAATCAACTATTGTTTTTATTGTAATAATAAATAAACTATACTTAAAAAATCCACATAAATGGTTAGAAACAAAACGTTCCATGTATTCAGAAACCAGTTTTAATGTCTTTTCTTAGATGGAATCATTCATAGTTCATAGCGCATCACCTGCATAACCAGTATGGCAAAAACCTGTTAAATTTGAGTGTACAGGTAGTTCCATCTCTTTCTGTCAGAAGCATGGATTATACTATTATCTCTTTTGGCCATGGTATTTGTGTTCAACGGGATGTCAGGGTCCGTACTGACCGTCTTGTGATGCAGCGCACGCAAGGCTCGCCTTTCCTTTGTCAGGGTTGCCAGCGTTTCTTAATTAAATTAAATGTCAGACGCTAATTTAATTTGGTGTATTATTTTCTAACGTATTCAAATAATTTTTTTTTATGCTAATTGTGTTATATATTTTTTTATATTTCTTATTATAAGCAATTTCCATTTTAATATGCTTATAGCTGACAGCCCTGTTGTGACTGTACCGACGACAATAAAGGACGGTAGACGGTAAACAATCTATTTGTCTCTGCACGACGTTCGGCCCTTTCCCACATAGCGGTAAGAAATGTGAACTCAAAATAGATATAAGTATAAAAAGCTTTCTAATTTTAGACTTTTACAAGTAGAAATGTTAGATCTTATAAAAATCTATTTCTATAGTTCTCTTAAAACCTTTCAGTGAATACGTACAGTAAATTCACAAGGACCTTTTATATACCTCGGAATAGTGCTGTTTTAAAAAATGATTGTATTTTACTGTTAAGTACTTTTTTACCAATACAAATAGTATTTGTTGAAGTTTTTAATACGTACTCTTAGGTATTTTACTAATTTCAAATTTACATAAGCATTCTAAAATATAATGCATATTGGGTATGTAGTTCGTTTTGTCAAAGAAAGTGAAGCTCCAATTGAAGTGCAGCTAAAAACTCAAACTTAACTATAAACTGTGTAAAAGATAACAGCATAAATATGACAGACGTCGCAAACTGGCAGTCGAATATATATGGTTGATTAAAAATTGTTTTTACAAGTGTTTAAAATATTTTATTTATGAACAACTATGTTACTTGAGTTAAAATTATATATTATATGAATTCAATATATTTGGAATTAAAAGTACCTAATAAAATTTTATTTACAATGAAAAATTTGAAAGAAAAACACTGCCCACATTTGCCATGAGTTGTGGTACTGCAATATGTTATTTTATTTATTCTCGGCCTTCACCGTCTCATAGTAAGCGATACCACTTTTTGCTGCACTGAGAAAGCGAGGTTCCACTGCCATTCAACAAAGATGAAATATAGTGCATACGGCTTGATGCACATTTATATAACACCACATTTTAGTAAATGAACTGAATAAATTTTATATTAAATTTTTATACTTGCAACACAAATTTGTATCACACATTATTCACAGACAGCTCTTAAAATAAACTTTCTTATTGTTGCATTCAAAATGGTAGGTGAAACTAATTTAGACTTTTTTAGATACAAAGGAATTCTTTAAATTCTGCAATTGTGACATTTTTATATCCAGAATTTTACTTATAATACGTGGGTTGGTGGTTGCTTCGGAAAACACAATTTATATTGATTAATTAAATATTAATTTTGTTAATATATGTACATCTGTGTAAATAGCGCTATACAAAAACTATTTTAAGAGTTCCAATTTCCACACGAACATCGAATTTTTATAGAAGACTTAGTTCATTCATTTATGTGCGGAAAATTTTAATAGAATGGCCGAAATGTAGAGCTCTACATTTACTTAACAGGAGCCAACGAACCGTGAACATGGAACATAAAGACCATATTTTTATATTTAAAATACCACTATTTCTATATAAAATTAATAGTTATGGAATAATTAACATTTGCTACTAAACAAATAATATCGTTTCTCTTTTTTTTCACGCGTGACAGTTGTCAATTAAACCACGCCTCGGCAGCTTAATGGAGTCGACAAGCGCTGTCTCATAAGACCTGACGTACTTTTACTTAAGGCTATGCTCGGTCAACATTCATGGTTGCTATTCCTCTGCAAAAAATCGCACAAAAAAATATAGCGAACTATAAAATCAGTCGTGATAACGTTTAACAGTAAACTGATTGAGTAGGTAACGGTATTTGCAATAATAATGGTATAGAATATTTTTGTGTTACTTTTTAGATGCGGGTTACGTTGGATTTCGTTGTTTGAGGAAAATAATATGAAATATAGCGTAGACGTTTAAAATTACAATTGACTTTAGCGTATTATATAACAATTTATTTTCATTGTTCATTTCAAGTTTAATATTATAGCAAAAAATATATAAACTGATATATAAACTGCAAGTCCAGGAACATTTACTTTAAATATAATTTAAAAATGTATAAGCCACTCACATATTTTATGAAAACGTCACTCTTTCAATCTGACGCTAGTGCTCTTAACAAACTTACCTGTAACAAAGAAATACATATATTTAAAATTAAAGGCATTAAGCACATCGTCATGTCTCTAAACTTTTGTTCAGATCCAAACATAAACATAATATCATAAGTTCTGGGGCCGTTACAGTTCATTATTTTTATTAGATCCAATATGGCGATTATATTTTACATAACACAATTTGTTAATTCTTTAAAATAGTTTTATTTTCGATTAGTCTATAAATATAATACAATATATTGTAAAAAATATTTAATATTTTTAAGGAAGCCAACTTTTAGAACGGCCTTGTTTTTTTTGTAATTACTCAGTACATCGCTACACATCTATTTATAAAATACTAAATAATAATAATAACCGATTCCACATAATGGCAATGACAACTTTCACTGTGATCTAGTTGAGGTGGTCCATTGTTGAAGGATAATCACTGTTCGTCACTTTCACGAGTTTGTTGTTGAAAGAATTACGTAAATCACTTTAAAAAAACTGTATATTACACTTTTAATGAAAAAATATATATTAAATAACAACTCTGAATCGAAATCTGAAAGTATTCTGCACACAGTAGGGTAGGCAGAGGGAACCTAGTGTTAAGACATTCCGTTTCCCACTAATAACTCTGAGGCCAGTCGTGGCGCAGCGGCACAAAGTGTGACTGTAAACGACTGGTTGTGGGTTCGATCCCCACTCGAGGACATGAAATATTTACTTAAATTTATATTTCTATTTCTTCGCTCTGGTGTCGAGGCTAAGCGCGGCGTTGAGTTCTGCCACTCAACACGCAATGCCTCCAGAAATCGGCAGAAAGTGCGGAACGGAGTGTCTAAAAACACTAGGTTCCCTCTGCCTACCCTGCTGTGTGCGGGATACAGCGTGAAGCTGACTAATAACTCTGAATATACATATATATATAAAAATAATGTAAGTAATAAATATATCTATATAATTTATAAGTAATCATATAGAGTCCTTATCATTTCTTACTATCAGACACAAAGTCTACTTGTAGGGCTGCAATTTAAATGTAAATATATGTATTTGCTTTAATATGTATCTATAATATCAGATTTTAGTTCCGTCATTTTATTCCATGATTCATATACCATTCTCTGTATCCTATTCATTAGTAGTGTTACCATCAATTTAGAATAAAAATGACAACAGTGATCATAATTTTTGTAATATTTTGTAAACTTACCTCCGACGTCTTGTTAATAATGTTATATATATTTTTTTGAAGTATTTAATTTTTTTATTAAAAATAAGTTGATACAATTTTTATGATCGTAACAATGTTTGATGTAAATTAATAAAAATATATTGTTACCTGGGAATCGAACCCACAACCTGTCGCGTTTACAATTGCAAGCTAGTGCCCCTGCGGCGCGACTGGACTCAAAGAATATTTTAATGAGAAATAGAGGCCAGTCGTGGCGCAGTGGTACCAAGTGTGACTGTAAAACCGACTGGTTGTGGGTTCGATCCCCACTCGAGGAGATGAAATATTTACTTAAATTTATATTTTCATTTCTTCGCTCTGGTGTCCGAGGCAAAGCGCGGCGTTGAGTTCTGCCACTCAACACGCAAGGCCTCCAAAATTCGGCAGAAAGTGGGGAACGGAGTGTCCTTAACACTAAGTTCCCTCTGCCTACCCTGCTGTGTGCGGGATATAGCGTGAAGCTAATTTAATTTATTTTATTTAATAAATTTTTATTAAACTATTTTACATTCACATGCATTTGGTCTAACATAAATAAAACTACAGTAAATAGAAACTAGAAGTTTGTAATATAAATTACTAACGATTTGATAATTATTGTTAATTGAATACACAAATATTTTTTCATCATCATCACGGGCTAATAATATATATAATTAAAAAAATATAATATATATAATTAAAATAAATATAAATAAATCAGCTTCACACTGTATCCCGCATACAGCAGGGGAGGCAGGGAACATAGTGTATTAAGACACTCTGTTCCCCACTTTTTGCCGAATTCTGGAGACATTTTTTGTTAAGTGGCAGAACTCAACGCCGCGCTTTGCCTCGAGACTCCTTGCCACAATCAGTCGGTTTTACAGTCACACTTTAAGCCTTATAATAGTTAATAATTATTACTTCAATATAAATAAAAAACGTGACAATATACATCGTATCTTAAAGGGCATTAAGTTACATATATTTAAATAATTCGTTTCTTTCTTAACACATTAAATAAATAATATTGTTTTTAATAATATGTTTAATTCGAACCTAGTGGTAGACTCGTGACTTACGTAGCCGGAGATCCGGTCGATTGAGTGCCTTGCTCAACTGACCTGCACTTGGTGAAACGTAGGCTTTTTGTACTCGTTACAGTATGTACTTATGTGAATATCTCGATAAAAATAGATGAAAATCGATTTTGAATTCTCGCCTTTAAAAAATAACAGACAATAAAAAATATTTGACTTTCTATACTAATATCTGTTTGATTGAACGCGCTAAGCTTAGGAACTACTAATTCGATTTTTTTGTGTTGGACCTCTTTTACAGAAGAATGCTATAGGGTTATATTACAACGATTTATTGACATTAGACACAACTCGTAGTTATTTCCATTTGACTATGCGGGTGAAGCCGTAGGTATAACCTAATGGAATATAAAATAAGTATACATATGATAGAGAAATAAGAAAATCAATAGCTCTCTCAATTAGTGCTAATAAATGAAGTTATCTGGTAGAAAGTTCAGAGTCAGCAGAGACTGGACGTCCTACACGCGGTCGACCTTCACACCGTACCTACACCGCGCCTGGACAACATTCCATGGCTTATATTTTAAAATATGTTTTTTTACGATACTGTATGTCTCCAACTCACTTTCTTGATCGTATTTTATATTTTACTTATATTATTTTACAATTTGTTCTCAGTGTGTCATGTTTTTTTAAATGTTAACCTTAGGAGTACAGAGTAAGGGGCCTTTCAGTTTGCATTATCACTAATTAAATTACCTAATCAAAAATTAAAGACAAATAAGCATATTATTTTGAGAAAAAATATATATTCTGTAATATCTCAATTTCATAATTCTTGTTTACAGATCTACAAAAAATTTGTTGACGCAGAAAAATAATGACAAATAAGTAGATTTATTTAACCCAGATTAATATTGTGAAATCAGTTATATTCGCTTACAGCAGCATCGTGAGAAACATGCCGCTTATTAAGTGCTTTTGCTTTTTACGTACAGTTCACACTAATGCCTACAGTGAATTTAGGTTCATAGATGGACATTTATTTTCTTATCCATTAAAACGTACAAAAGACGTAATGTTGTCTAAATAAGTTTTAAAGTTCAGGGAATTTAATAAAAAATCAATAAATATTTAAAAAATATTATAAATCTTTCCTTTTCATAACGACGAAACCAAAAAAAAATACCAACGGAATTTCATTAATCGGTCAGTGCTTCTTAAACTTTTACCAAATAAAAATGTAATTTAGATTTATTCGAATGCCTTTCTTCAGACACAAATGCAGTTTCGTAAAAGAAATTCACTTTCACGCCGAGCGCTGTCGATATTTCAGTCACGCCGCGGAAACACGTGCGGCGGCTACGTGCGATATTGAGGGTATTATCTCTTAACCCATGCAAATGCACAGCACCGCTACGAGGTTTTACATAGCGGCACCTATAAAACGTAAGAAATCGTCATGCAATTATTGCTGTTACTTCCTATAGTCTATATACTGACTGAATAGGATTCGATAATCTGTTTCGTAATAAAGAGTGGATTATTAAGGTACATATACTATTAAGCGTTAGTGGGGATCAAAGTGTCGTAACACTAGTTTCCCTCTGCCTACGCTGTTATATGCGGGAGACAGCGTGAAATATATATAGTAATAAATAACTAACCTCATCAACTATAACAGAAAAATAACATTTCGATATGAAAACTTGTTGTCATAACTGATTCATTTTTACCGAAAACAAGAACAATACAATCGATCTCAATCTCATTCAATTGTCTAGCAAGAGTGCTTGCAATTAAAACATGGGAATTCTAGTCCAATTGCGTAATGAATGTATAGAAAGTAGGTGATGCGACATATCGCCGATCATTCATTCAGAAGTTATGTTGTAAAAGACAGACATATAAAAGAATTCAGGTTTAGAGGTAGACTATAAAATTGACAAATTCAAAGAAAAATAATTTAATTATCTTCACGCTATATCCCGCACGCTGCAGCGTAGGCAGCGGGAACCTAGTGGGAAGACACTGCGTTCCCTATTTTCTGCCGGATTCCAAGGCATTGCAAGTCGAGTGGTGGAATTCAACGCCGCAAATTTGACAAATTAGTGCAAAATATTCTAAGCAGCTTTTATTTCAACATGATCAAAAATAAACATGTTATTTTTTCTTTTCGTAGTTCAGTATTCTTTTTAAAATGATAAAATGCTTGCAATATATAATTACAAGAAAACAGCCGCGGATAGTAAAAATACCGTATTTACCTTTAGACATGTTGAAATGAAAGCTGTAATGCAGAATATTTTGCACTAAGTTGTCAATTTTATAGCGTTACTTGAACCTGATTTTTTTTATATCTGTCTTATATTTTTTAAATCATTTTTCTTAAAGATTCAATATTGATAGATACTTGATACCGACATTCTATTTCAATTAGCGATGCTCGTAAAAGCAAATAGTGTTAATAAACCCAACATATGTGAATAATTATTTATACCTTATTCTCCTTTTAAATTTACATACAACAGTCTGGTAATTACAAAAAAAAAATAAAAAAAATTAAATAATTAGTTAAAAAAAAAGCAAAACATATTTTACAGCCAGCAATTCTATGTTCGAGCAATCTTGTTAATAATGTGCACGTAACCGGATCAGAAAACGGGTTGTTTATTTGAAAACGTCATAAAAGTTTCTGGTTTATTATAAAATATATATATAAAAATAATTACCGACACGACTCGCGAAACGTATGAAATAAATAGCCGCCACCTTTTGTTAAATACACAAATATTGGCTAGTATTTTTGTACCTTCACGCTGTATCCCGCACTCAGAAAAATAGGGAGAGGGAACCTAGTTTTAAGATACTCCGTTCCCACATTTAAATATTATGAAAAAAAAATATAAAAATAATCACCGACACGACTCGGGAAACGTGTGTGTTGATATGACTATATAGCACGTTCGCAATCAAAGAGCTAGTCGTGAGTGGGACCCACAGCTTGCGCAAGACCTTTCTAAATAATTGTCTGCCAATATTATTAACGCGATGAAGTGATCAAACAGGACAATGCTTTGCGAAATAAAATCTTATTCAAAATACATTTCATTTCGACAACATTGTCGTTCATTGGTAGATTAAAACAACGATATTATGCAACTATTTAGCTTTGTCTAGTCTTTACTGGGCTTTATTAAAGGTTGAGAAGAACTGTGATATAAAAGTAAATACTAAAAGTATAAATTTGTAATGTATAAAGGTCAGCCGTGGTGCAGGGGCACTAGCGTGTTACTGTGAACGCGATAGGTTGGGGATTCGATTCCCACTCGAGGACAGACGCGGCGGTGAGTTACACCGCTCAACAACAGAAAACGTTAACTTTCGCTCTGTCTACTCTGCCATAATAAAATTCAGTTATATATGACTTATAATAAATTTAATATCCTTAAATTTTAAAAGGATAAAAATATGTACAAAATATTAAATATAGCAGGAAAGCAAGATACAATATGTTCCATATATCATTCAGTATGTTGTTTTAAATGATTTTTCTAGCGTCACACTGTACCCTCAGCAGAGTAGGCAGAGGGTACATAGTGTTAGGACACTCCGTTGCGCATTTTCCCCCGAATTCTAGATACATTATGTATTGAGTGGCGGAACTCAACACCACGTTTTGCCTCGACACCAAAGCAAAGATAATGGAAATATCAAATATTTCATTTTCTTTAATGGAAATCGAACCCACAACCAGTCGCGTATACAATCACACATTATGCCCCTGAACCACAACTGGCCTTAGATTGATATGTTTATATATTATTAATGTTTTCACAATAAAAGTGTAACTCACATGCGACGTGCGGATGTGACGGCGCGGACGAGTGAGCAGATCGCTATCAGATCACTTTTCTCTGATAAGATTGCGGTAAACGACTGATCGTGGGAACATTAACAACTGTTGTTGAAAACTGTATCGTATGCTTTCAAAGTGAAATGGCACGTGTGTAAAACTGTCTTAGATTACTGGAGATATTTGTTAGATACATAAAAAAGACAAACTAGAAAAGGCTAGTTTTTGAGCATCACGCTTTATCACGCACATGGGTACCGCTGGGTAGGCAGATAGAAACTGGGAGTCTAATGTTAAGATACATTAAGACAGCTCCGTTGCGTGCTAAGTATTAGAACTCAACGCCGCGCTTTGCTCACGATCTCTATCACCAGATCGAGCAAATTAAAATATTAAATATTTAATTTCCTCCAGTGGCAATCAAATCCGTAGCCTGTCGCGCCTAAAGTCACACGCTTGTGCCAGAAACTATTCTTCTATTAATATAATTTTAGTATTCATTTTAAATTTTTATATATTTAAAAAAAATGTTTTGTTGCAAATTAATTTTATTAAAAAATAATAATGTACATTTGTAATAAAATATGTAACACGAATTGTAACTTGGAAAAGTTTAAATTTTAAATGTATACAGAAATACGCTGAACATTCAATAAAAAAAATCCTAACAACGTGAATATTTTCTTTTCATCCATTAATCATGTCGAACGTCGCTTATCGCTGCTAGCAACAAACAGCCTTAGCATAAAATGTAGTTAGACGTGCATATGAAAAATATTTGAACGTATAATTGCAATTTTCAATTTTTCACACCGTGAAATATTTCATATTTCATATTTATTACTTAATATGGATAGAGACCAGTCGTGGCGCAGTGCTATAAAGTGTGACTATAAGCGCGACTGGTTGTGGGTTCGATCCCTAATCGAGGAAATGAATGATTTATTTAAATTAATATTTTCATTTTTTTGCTCTGGTGTCGGGGGAAGCGCGGCGTTGAGTTCCGCCGCTCAACACGCAATGCCTTCATAATTCGGCGAAAAATGCAGAACGGAGTGTCTTAACACTAGGTTCCCTAGGTGCATTCCCTGCTGTTTTGCTGTTTTTTTTTTTATTTTGCTTAATATGAATTGACATCGATAAAGTATAATGACTATTTGTGCCACATTATATAGATACTTATGTCATCACTATTATATGTTGAAAACAATTTTAGTGAGTATTTAACAGAAATCTAAATAAAACTAGGCTAAGTTAGTGTATTCATTTTTATTCTTTTAGTTTAAAGTTCTTATTGTTGTTATATTTTTTTTCAATAAATCCAAAATTTACTGAGGGGCCGTTCAAGTATTACGTAAGCACTGTAGGGGTTTTGGTCTTGGGTTTGCTTATTTTTGACGTTTTCAATGAAATATTTCTTAGAGGATTGCTTATTTTTGATGACATAGAGGAGAGGGGGTCAATAATTGCAAAAAAACTGCTTAGTTAATATTTGAACGGCCCCTGAGGGATAATTTGAGAATCTTTAACATTATATGTTAAATTGTGTAATCTAAGACCGCGCGTTGTTTAATTTGAGAAAAAATAGTTATATTTATAATCATAGGGCTTCTAGCTTTTTGTAAACACTTTTAATATTAATATAAAGAAGTAATAATAAAGACCTGAAGCCAGTCGTGGCGCATGGACACAAAGTGTGACAAGGCTCTGGGCCGATTTAATATTTTTATTTTTTCGCTCTAGTGTTAAGGTAAAGCGCGGCGTTGAGTTCCGCCACTTAACACACACACTAGCATTCAGAGGAAAGCTGCGTAGCGAGCGGAGTGTCTCAGTAATATGCTATCTTTGCCTACCCTGCTACATGCGTGAAGCTGAAGAAAAAAGTAGTAATAAATATTAAAAAAAAATCAACTTCACGCCGTATCCCGCACACATCAGGCAGGAAACCTAGTGTTAAGACACTCCGTTTCCCACTAAACGTAATAAATATTACATAAAATTAATCTCTGCTTATATCATCGCACTGCTGCGCCGCGCTCTTCTGATTCTATTTCACGGCGACACTCATAAACATGTCATTGTGTGTCAAGATAATAGCCAATATGCAAAAACAGGAAAATCTTCATATCACAAATATTATTATGGTAATGTTAAATAAAACAAATGTAGACGCCATTACATTGTTATATTAGGTAAACACGAAATAAAAAGCCCGCATCTTTAGCAGTCATCGACCTAAGTTAGTACGAGAAGTCAGTCGAAATCAAAATTTTAAATATTAATCAAGTTTCAGTTTAAATATTTAATAGAATATTAGTACCATATATGTACATATATTTGCGCAATTCTCAACCAGTTTAGCAACTTTTTCATTTGTATTGTTCTTTTTATTTATATATATATATAAATATATGAGAATGTAAGTTTGTTTGTTACGCTTTCACGCCTCAAAAATTTTTTTATAGATTATATTTTATTTGACTATAATATAAAAATAAGTTAAAGCGAGTTAACATTTGTATATGGCCGCGTTTGATTTTCTACTATATTATAAAACTACATTAAAATCATATATAATTAAAAACGAAAAATAGCCGAAAATTAACTAGTTAACGGCGTTTTCTGTTAAAGCCGAAATGGCAACTTTTACCGTGGTCCGTGCCCAATTCTTGATTAAGCTCGTGTGAACGCACTTACTTTCCCGACGTACATACATACCCACGTTATGGAGAATAATCTATTACAGGTTTTGAGTGACTACATTCCGTTAATTTCTAATACTATCAATTTGACTGTTCAATTTTATATTTTTTTGATCATATAATTTTTGCAAAAATTTTCCTGTTTCCTTGTATATAACATCTGAGAACATGAAAAATGGAGCGTAGTGTATAGTGTAGTGTACTAACTCTAGGTTCCCTCTGCCTACCCTGCTGTATGCGGGATACAGCGTGACGCTAAAAAATATAAAATATTATATTTGTATTTAGTGTGTCGTATACACTAAAAACAAGCGTTAAACAAGTTTCAGTTGTTAAGCCGCTGTTCTTGTTCATAATCCGTATTATGCGCAAACCTAACAATTTAAAAGTAAAAAAATAGTGTGATAGTAGTGTCAACGAGTAGTTCAGCAAGTCCACGTCCTTGACAGTAAAATAATTTTCCAACACCCGCTCAATTTAAAAAAAACATAAATGTAAACAACAACGGGCATTCCTCATACATTGTTGTTTGATGTTTGTGATTCAACAAGGAAATTAAAAAGAAATTATTTATAGCACTCATTGTCGTCCTTCACGGTCTGATGATTTTTGTTGTGTTTACAAGTATTTTTTGCTTTAAATATATTTTATATAGGTATGCCGAAGAGATATTTTCTGGATTTTCTCTTTGAACATATATTGTTCGTGTAAAGGTTTTTCTGCAAATTTTATTCTGGGCCCTTATATACCCTCATGTATTAATGACATTTTGTTTTACGGAGTGCAGTGTTCGTAATAGTTAGTAGTTTACTATGACGTATTCAATTTTTCCATATTTTATTGATTGTGTTTATTGGTAGAACATACAAAAAAAATCAAATCCTATAATATGGCCTAGGGTGTATTAGGCCATACAAATACACCGTATTAGGCCATGCAGACGACGCGATAATGCGAATTTGCAGCCCCCGTAGATGGGATACATGGACGGCAGGTGTGGGGAAGCTGCCGTCGTATAAGTAAATATCCCTAAGAGAAGACGCGTGTCAGTCCTGGCGCGTGGTCAATAATATTGCAAGCTATAAAAAGAAGAAGGACTTAGCAAACTAAGCAACTGCTTCGAAGTCACGGTAGAGTATGAAAGTGTACCCGTGGCTTCGAAAAATTGCAGAGCGATGGATCGTCGTGGGGTTTTAGTGAGTAGGATGCAGGAGCATGAGTCTCACATAATCCGCATTGCATTTCACCCAGCATGCGGATACCCGTAACAGGGTTTCCCCACGGAAAAAAAAAAAAAAAAAAAAAAAAGGGTGTATTAGGCCATGCGATTAAGAATTTGAGTTACTCATTTATTTTACGCTATCTTGGCGCAAATACAATAGCATGTACATATACCTACATATCTTTGAAAAAGCGAAAATTAAAGAATAGAGTTCCCGGCTGATATAATTTCGTATTTTTTCTGTTTGAACGTTTATTACGTTTGTTCTATACATCAAAAAATCATCGTGCTTAGTCAAACTGTCCCACTGCATAATAGACATGAAATTTACCTAATTATAAAATATAATTTATATAAGTTAAATAACAATATTAAAAACGTCAAACTGAAGTTAATTTTGAAACATAAAACAATTTAAGTCAGTTTGTTGCCAAACTTAAGTCACGTACTCGTATGTAGGTACATACATCACAATAATATGGTAATCACATTATCAGCGACACATCCGAAACTGGTTTCCGGGAGGGTTGTTCACCTTACGTTTCTTGAACCTTAGTTTTTATGCCTAACGTCATTTTACAAAAAACGTGTTTACGTTTTTTGGAAACTTACATAATTTGCTTCACTGACTTTGCTTTATTTTTTTTTATAAGTCATCGAAAGCCTTCAATACTGTCCGTCATATTGTAAAATATCTGTAATTTTGATGTTATGCTACTGTTATTATGAGACAACTAAATAATAGGAATTAATATATAAGTTAGTTACATAAAAATATTTAATATATTTTTACTTTAATTTTTTTCTTTCCAATATATATATTTTTATTTAGTAATTGGTGTAGTGTTACTATTTTCTTTTTATATATTTTATATCTTCACGATGTATTCCGCACATAGCAGGGTAAGCAGAGGGAACCTAGAAATCGTATTAGAACACCCCTTTTTCATTTAGACACTTTTGTGGCGTACTTTCAACCAATTTCTAGAGGCACTGTCACGGTAAATACACATAAAATTAAATATTAATATTTTTAATTGATAAAAATAAATATCTATATTTATTTATAAAAATAAATATCTATATTTATTTTTATTATTATTAATTTCAATTAATAATAGTAACAATAAATATAGATTTTATATTTATATCAAACTTTTTGCAACTTTTTTTTAAATTAGGAATAAATTGTTATTATTGCTGATTTAAAAAGAGTATAGTTGCAAATTACCTCATAGAATACAGACATTGCCTACGATATCAATAAAATATACAAAGAAATATATTAAAATACAAAAGCATTGTTAACATAAATAACAAGTTATATTTAGCTGATATTAATTCATCAATTATGCAATAAGAGGCCAGTCGTGGCGCAGTGGCACAAAGTGTGACTGTAAAACCGACTGGTTGTGGGTTCGATCCCCACTCGAGGAGATGAAATATTTACTTAAATTTATATTTCCATTTCTTCGCTCTGGTATCGAGGCTAAGCGCGGCGTTGAGTTCTGCCACTCAACACGCAATGCCTCCAAAATTCGGCAGAAAGTGGGGAATGGAGTGTCTTACACTAGGTTCCCTCTGCCTACCCTGCTGTGTGCGGGATATAGCGTGAAGCTAATTTAATTTAATTTTATTTTAATTATGCAATAAAAACAGATCACGTGATTGCCATTTCGATCAATTACCAATTTCGTTTAAATTCTAAATAGTTTATTCGACATTTTATTTTCTAATTGAAAGTAACGTAAGCTTGGGAGGAGAAAAGCTAAAGGCAGACAGAAAAGATATAAACCAGAATTTGATACACTGCGTGTTGAATGACGAAATTCAACGCCGTGTTTTACAGAGCCAAGCTGGAAAATAAAAAATCGTCGTCGAAGTAAAATTCCAAGTGCAAACTCAGCCACCACCTTAAAATGAACTTTTTCCACAATAACTAACCAATATATATGATATAAACATTAAATTTTCCAACACCGTTTCGGATTCCACGAACAGTGCCGATTGGAAATGATAATGAGATGAGCTAGAAGTAGGAACGTGCGAGTCACGCGTGTTTATAGCTAACTATATTATAAGTATGTTTTGCCCTGACAATGTTGCCGATAGATTATTTTCTAGTTCTATTATACTGTTTTCTATTAATAATTAGCAATGGTGGCATGTTTATAGTTCATGAAATACGTTTGAATGGTATTGTGTCGTGGTTGTTTAGTTGTGATGTGTCAAATTACAATATATCAATAATATATTATAATTAACGTTTCCGCCCATTTTGCAAAATTCAAGAAAAACGTACCAATATATAATAAACATATATATGGTATAACCTAGCACATATTATATATTTTTATTATCTTATCAAGCAATATTAAGAGCGGTTGTTAAGTATTTCAATTTTATAAACTGAATTTACTTAATTAATCGATAATGTCGCAAGTGGAAACTACATTGTAAATATCGAGTGTAATTATTGTTTACGATTGGATGTATTTTAAGAGACCATTCTTGGTGCTGGCACAAGGCACAAGTATCGTTCGACCCCGACCGAAAAATCAAATATTATTTAAATTTATATTTTCATTTCTGACTTCTGACTTCAGAGTGCGGCAAAAGGGGAAACGGAGTGTCTTAACACTATATTCCCTATATCCACTATATACCCTGCTGACGGAAAACCTTACTGCTTATATAATGTTTAATAGGTACGATTGATAAACATAATCTTTTCTAGTTAATCGGAAATTAAATTAAAAATAAACATGTTTACTTCTAGTCTAGGCAATACACATGTATCCTCATATAACAGTATTAAATCGACAATCTTATCTGTAACTTCATTGAAATTCAATTTTGATGCTATCTGACATATAGACATAAGATAATATAACATTTACTATTTTTTTATATCATGTTCACTAATACACATTAAACTATTTATATATATATAAATTGTTTTTAACATAAAATACGGAAACAAAATCATAACTATATATCATAATTAATTGTTATTATTTATCTGGTCCATTAATAAAGTATATGATTTTAAATTTAATTTCGTAATTTAATTTTACATTGAAAAAGTGAAAACATTCAGTTATACTATATAAACAACTGCAGGTTAACAATACAAAATTTAATTATATCATGGGTAGTTACTTGGAAATTAATCAATAACGATTACTTAATATATCGCACATAACTTGAAAATTATGTTTTTTTGTAAATTTCTTGTTAAAAAAGAGAGAAGATTTTTGACGACTAGACTATGGTAGCGATGACAGTTGATTATATTATGTATCTAGTGTGAATTAGAAATTGAAGCAAGTTCTTTCATACTGTAATTGTATAATTAATAGTGAAATTTAAACTTTCAAAATACATGTATAGGTAGCATATTGTTCAAAATCTGAATATGTAGTAAAATCTATAATTTTATTTGTAGGCAAAACTTCCTAACCGTGAAAAAAAAAAATTTTTAATACCATGTATATATTAAACACAAAATAAATTTTAATTAGTTCGGATATGCAAACCAGCACGCAATTAAAGATGCGTTACATGATTTACGAAATTTCTTCGAGGCTGTCGACCTCAACGTGACGTGTAATACTAATTAGAGTAGCATTGACATTGTACAGTCAACCAGTATTGGTAGTTCACACATGGATTTCTTCATTACTTAGTCAGTCTATGATAACTGAACGTTAAGTCTCGATAACACCTCATTTGTTATAAAATTAACCCTATTTTAATCTTCTTAAGGTCTCTTTTATCACGTGTACTTAATATTTTACTTAAAACTTACTATACAACGTGCTCGTTACATTTTCCGATTTCATACCACTTACCTGAAAAGAAAAAAAAGCATTAGTCGAGTTTTAAGTGAAAAAGCGAAAAAAAAAAACACGAAAATTGTTATCGTTACTCGCACCGATTTCCGCTACACTGTAAACTTGTGTCGAGGAAATGGCAACATTATGACATACAATCGCTCATAAAGCCTGCGGCAATAAAACAAGCGACCGATATCCTATCATAATGGCTCTACTTTAAACATTAATTTGCTTACATCCTTTTTTGTATCGGCGACGTTCTCGTGGGATTTTATTATGTGAGAAAGTAAACTATTTTCGTATCCACTTGCATGTTTAGTAAGTTTCAAGTTATTATTTTTACGCTAATTCTTATTGCTAATTTTCTCAGCTAAAAATAGGTATTTTTAGCGTACGTTTAGAGATTTTTGTAAATATTAAATATTTCACTCTGCTAATTGGGGGTCGAACTCAACAACAACAAACAACCGTCTCGTATACAGTCGCACGTTTGAGCCCCTGCGCCACGACGCGACGGCCATCATTTATATATTAGAGATAAACACAAAGTATTGTATCTGTAAACTTTGAAAGTTTATGAGGATGATTAGTACTTTAGAATTTAAAACACTAATGTCGATCAATGTAAATAACATTAATGGTAAATATATAACCCATTAAGAATGAGATAGCGCGCGCGTTGTAAATATCAAACAGGCTTTGTGATTATACAACATGCCGTATTTTGTACACCGAAAACTGAAGTATAATGATAATAATTATGTTATTCAAAATGTCAAATATACATAAGTAGGTATAAAATAAATGTATGTATGAAATTGTACATACTATATTATATTTTTCATGGCCATTGTGGCGAAATTCAGAAGTGTCTCATACAACCATTCTCATTTTTTATTTCCACTCTCGAAAATGATTTTTTTGTTTAATATTTTTGTTTCTTTGCTGCGATGGGACGAATATTTGGTTTCTAATCTGCCATTATATCTTATGCACACATGACGCCTGAGATATATAAAGATAAAAAGAATAATCTATTCATTATATCAACCAGATGAATTATATTTATTTATATAATCAATGAACACTTTGTTATCTTCCGGATGCGGCGTTTTGTTTTAATCTCACAAAAAAAACCAGTTAGGACATCTGGTGACATTTAGCCGAATTAAATCAAGCGTGACCTTCTCGGAAAATGGCCTGTCGCGGTTACACATGTCAAAGTCTCTGTGTCATCTCATTCGTGGTGTAAGTTGACGAGTAGCAAAGAGTTATTAAATTAATAGGGTTCTGTATCCAATATCTACTATTGATTTATTTTTAATTATATATAAATTTGTAATAGTAATTTACATATGATAAGTACTTATTTAGAAAACGTATAAAAAATTTAATGTAGCGGGACTCGAACCCACGCCTCCTGGAAACCGATCGCGGGTGGAAGTGTGAAATAACACTTTAAAAATGTTTAAAAAATATATGATACTAATGAAATTATGAAATGGAATGTATAAGCTGTTTACGTTTTAAATACAACAATTTAGTTCTGTTCAATCAATTACAATATAATTCATGTACATTAAACTTTTATGACCTTTTTAATACTTAAAAGTAATACAAAATAGAAGTATAATAGTGAAAAAAAGAAAACAAAAAAATAACAGATCTCTAAAATGTCCTGTACCGCACATCCACTTGGGGCATAATTGACCCCGACACGACAGCGGTGTCGGGTTATGCTGACAAAATTACGAACACTAGTGATAATGCATTTACCCACTGATACACAAACATAAACATTCTGATAATGTAATATAGTTATCTTGTTGTTATATGTATAAGTAGGTGTTGTGCCAATCATAGTTATCGCAAATACATCTCTCGGATTTTAATAAAACTCAAGTCTTTTATGAAAATATTACGTAAAAATGGTAAAAGTAAGCGAGTTTCACATTATTATTTTCGGTATATTTTGATCATACGCTAATGGTGAATTACGATTTTTATACAAAAGTGAAAACATAGGTTCATCAAAACATATTTTAATTAAAGAACTCCTCGAATCTTCTCAAATTAAAATCTGTTATAGATATTAATAAGTGCTTATTTAGAACACTTATTAAGAACCCCTTAAGTGTGGAATAACACTTTAAAAATATTAAATTATTTATAAGTGACCACGACTCGAAAATTCTACAGTTATCTTCATATTACATTTTTTTTTTATTAAAATAAATGTTTTACGAAACTTGTTTACTTTCTTAAGAATATTATATGAATGTCAAGGAGAATGAGAGCAAATACCAAGTTTTGAAAAACATGTAATACGTTCGAATTATGAATTAAGCAGTTTAACATTTGTACAAATAAGTATATCAAGGTCACTTGGACCTTGCGGGAATAATAAATTGCCTTCGAAAAACTTTTAAATATTATTGTTAACTATTAATAATATACTCGAAATAAAAAGCAGATAAAAGTTATCAGTTTATGATTTTTTTCTATAAAAAATATCCAAAAAAAAATCTAGTTTTAAACTGACCGCTCTATACGAATCGAATAGAATACAACCTGTCTTTTATCAGTTTATATTAATTTTCAAGTAGAAAATTTTTATTAACTGATAAAAGGTGTAGTGTTGATGGAGATAAATAAAAGTTCACTTACGGTTAGCACTAGGTATATTCAACACCACTTTATTGTACATATAGTTTGAACATAAATAATAAATCACGACACAGTTTAAACGAAAGTCAACCACAAAAATATATATATAAAACGGAACACGACAAATACTGATTTAGAAGAAATTAATAAAGAGAACAAAGGAACGTATAGAAAGCGTAATAGTTCCCTACAAAGGCATAACTTAATGCACCGTTAATTACCTAATTTCTTATAAAATGTTAGGGATTTCAGCGTAAGCCGCTTATTACACTATGGTTTAATATTATTTAGATGAAGAGATAATATGCCCACCTAGACTTTTAATAAAAATACATTATTAAAACAAAACTTTTTACATTTATTTATTTTTGTAATAATTTATATTTAAATAAAATAGATAGATAGTAATTTATCTTATTTTCTCGCTGACCGGGTCATAGTTCGAACTTTGAACTATTTGTGCTACCGCATACATAAATACGTATATAGGACCCCGTATATATGAAAATATAAAACAACCACGTTAAGCCGATAGAGTGCAAAAAAAAGCTTGTCAAGCGCGTCATTTACTATGAAAAAACTGACATTATTATTGCCATCATATATCGACGAAGTCGATGAATAAGGTGTTAATAAGCCCATTTAACACAATTTTCAACATAATTACTCAATGCTATCGATGTCTTTTAAATCATATTTATACACTACTAATTTTTTTTTGTATAAATAATGAAGCTGATATAAAAAATTAAGATACTCGTGTTTTCGAATATCTTCATTTTTTACTTCAGCTTCACTCTGTATCCCGCAGACAGCAGGGAAAGCAGATGGAATCTAGTGCTAAGTCTCCATTCCTCACTTTCCGCTGAATTCAGTACGCATTGGGTGTTCAATGGCGGAACTCATAGACGACACATTGGCTACAATTTATGGAAACAATAAGTTTAACTAAGTTGTAATATAATGATAACATTTAGCGAGCGATGCCGCGTTGAATATCTAGTTTATCACAATTCCCTAAGGTTTATAAATAAAGTGATTATTAATATGTTCAGTCCTAAGGCAGACGGGGTGAGCGTTCCCATAAACTTTTATATCGAAATCGTGAAAAAAAAGCATGTTATATTTGCACGCGTAACAACTTTATTAGTTTTCATATTTGATAATTTTTATATTACCTATAACAATGAAATAATGAAACCCGAGTCTTATCAAGCAATTTATTATACATTTTGTTATGTCATTTATATACTTATCTGTCCCACAGCTCGTTTCAACAATTTTACTTGAATACCGTAAACGAATTAACATAAGACGTTTGAATGACATTTTGTCTAGAATATTAAATATATAAGGCCGCCGGTCGTGGCGCAGCGGCACAAAGTGTGACTGTAAACCGACTGGTTGTGGGTTCGATCCCCACTCGAGGAGATGAAATATTTACTTAAATTTATATTTCCATTTTCTTCGCTCTGGTGTCGAGGTTAAGCGCGGCGTTGAGTTCTGCCACTCAACACGCAATGCCTCCAAAATTCGGCAGAAAGTGGGGAACGGAGTGTCTTACACTAGGTTCCCTCTGCCTACCCTGCTGTGTGCGGGATATAGCGTGAAGCTAATTTAATTTAATTTATTTATATATATATATATATATATGTAACATTGACAATGAGACGTCGATGTTTAACAATATGAACATAAAATTATGACGAATTATGTAATTTTATTTATTGTCATTTGGCCTAACATAATTAATTACCCTTTTATAGAAACATTTTGATAGAAACCAGTTTTAGAAATGCCGAAATTTATATGTAGCTGTAATCCTGTTAAGATTTTTACATATAAGTAGCTATTAGGTTATTGACTTGCTACAGAATTCAACAGTCGCTGCTCGAGGCGTTTTATAACGTATTAAATTAATCGAGAGTTACTTATCAAGACTTTTCCAGATTAAAAGAGTGTAATCAATAAAATATGTAATTTTATATATATATTACTGTTTTTGACTATATTATCTAAAATATAAAATTGAATGCATATATGAAGCTATAGGTTTAGGTATGAAATAAGTGCAACAGTGACGTTTGCAAACACATTAACATGCTTTTTATCAAAGCTACGTTGACGTCAGAAGAAATACTTTTCTGGGAATAAATATATAATGTTTTATATTCTTATAATCTCATAGAGGAAAATAAGAGATAAACAAATGCTTGGGAAGCCCGGTACTAGTTCTAGTTATTATTTGTCAACATAACTTTGTTATTTTCAACTTAACTTCCCCTACTTCCCACATTTTGATTCCGTAATAATAAAAACTTATTCATATATTACCGTTAATGCCAGGGAAAGCTATACATGAGTAATGAATACAAACAGTTACATTTACTAAAGTAAAATATAAACTTAAGAAAAGGAATCGCAATAGAGATAGCAATAACGAGGGCAGCGAGAGGAAAGGAGGGACAGCTAGATGGTTTGACCCGGAATTTCTACATACTGGCATTCATCTATTACTGGTTATCATCAAACCTTTACAAGCTTATGATTGATGACGCGACCTTACAAGAATATGTGGCACTCAGTGATAGTTGATTTAACATATACTACAAGACAAGTCTCATGTAATCCATTGTGACGCAGTTGGATACGCAAATAGTATTATGCGATGGTTAAAGGTTTAAATCTCAGACAAGGTAATATTTTTGTTAAAAATTACAGAATATCTATAAAATATTAGTGTGTTAAGTAAAAAAAAGATTTATGTTTAGGTCGTTTTCTCAGTATAGTTAAGCCAATATATAAAACGATCTCAAGTCTGAGATAGATCTTGAGATGCCTGATTTCCATTTATATGTAATTAATGATTTATAAATACTTGCCTAAGATCGTAAATTTCATTAATTGGTTAGTTAACTGACGTGTCTATGATTCCGGTCATTATTGATTGTGAGCATGATATAGAGAAACAACTTCCCATTTTCTAAAATATAAATTATTACTGATACGTTCACAACATTTAAAAATGGATACAAAAATGTTACAATTAATTTAAAACATCGCTTCGAGTCGCTCAAATGACAAGTAAGCAAATTATGTAAAAACCTTTTTGAATCAACATCACTAAGCATTGAAAAAAACAACAATTCAAAACAGGTTCTGAATCAACGTTTCGTGTCTTTCAAATGAACACTGAAAGACAATTATAGTAATAAAAGAATTAATGTATACTTACCGCCATGTTATTATTTCCTTTTCCACATAAAACATTCAGAAGCGGAAATCGAAAAGCTAACAGATATCTTAATAAGAATTAAATATAAAAATGTATAGAGTAACAACAAACAAACGAGCGCGATTGTGAAGGCGTAACGGTACACGTGGAATGCAGCATCAACAGGTGCTGTTATACTTCAACTTTTCATTCAAGAAATTTGAAAGATTCAGCAGACGAGGTAAGTGTATTAGGTACTAGCGACCTGCTCGCAGCTTCGTCCGCATTTTTATATATTTACAAACGAGAAGATGAAATATTTACTTAAATGTATACTTCCATTTCTTCGCTCTGGTGTCGAGGCTAAGCGCGGCGTTAAGTTCTGCCGCTCAACACGCTATGCCTCCAAAATTCGGCAGAAAGTGGGGAACGGAGTGTCTTAACAGTAGGATTCCTCTGCCTACTCTGCTGTGTGTGGGATTTTATGATAGTAGTTGAACGCTTTTTATTATTATTAATTTAACAATTTTATAATAAACAACAGGTGAAATAGAATTGTGATGAACAATTCTAAAAATAATATGATAAATCCAATTTTGTTGAATAAATGATTGTGTTACTTTTAATGAGACATAAAATTAATTATAAAAATCAAATTAATGCCAAATACATAAATAGTGTCTAATAAAAAACGTCTTGTTGATTAACATTTACGAACAAAGTGACAAATATTTATTGCAAACTAAAATATTTATAAATGCATTGAAAACTAAGTGTCGAGTATAAAACGAGTTTTATAAGAACGCGCATAATATAAGTTTCCAGTTGTTAGTACTGATTATAAATCATTAAAGCGTAACAGTGAGACACTCCCGATGTAACGTATTCTTATATAATTGAAAACGTAATAATAAAATAATTAATGGTTAAAAAATCTTTAAATACAACCTTTTTTTTTAATAAATATAAGAGCTCTATAATTTAAAAGTTTAAATAGTTCGTCCGTAGTGGCGTAGTGAGTGTCAATGTAAGCGCGACGGTTGTGGGTTCGATTCTCACTCGCGAAAATTCATTCTTTTTTATTTTCATTTCTTCGTCCTGCTATCAAGACAAAGCGCGACGTTGAGTTAAATATAAATTTCAGTAATTCACAAATCGTTATACAGAAGTAATACTTAATCATATAATAACAGATAAGCATAGTTTATATTGATAAACTTAAATACAGAAATTAGCATGCAGACACGTAACAAACACCAATGATCTTTTCAAATATTATAAGCTATACATTTCATAGTACTAGGTTCATATCAAAATCCCGCCGCCGGGGTCATGGAATTCTTGGCTCACGTAGCCTCTGCATGTGGCGGTCGAGGAGGAGCACCGTGAAGGGTGAAGCTGGTAGTGTGGACAGCCTACATCTGCCGATCCATGAGTCGACCATATTCGATGTCTCTCGAGCGGCGTACTCGTAAAAGGGGTTTCACATAAACAGTTCGTTTCACATAAAAAATAATACGAAAGTATCCATTATACTATTATCAAAACATTCACAAGACGAAGCATTTAAAACAACGTACTATTTGCGAACATAAAATGCTGGCTTATATTGCATAATCTTATGTGTGAATTACACTTTATATAGGAAATAAAAGGAAGTAAAATCCTACCCGCTTGATTCGCTTCTAATGATGAAAAAAATGATGCTAAAAATTATAGGAGAACAGTTTTAAACACTTCGCTGTCCATTTTTGTCCCAATTTAATACCGCTAACATCGAACCAATAATCATCGCTGTCATACTGTGCCACGATAGCCTCAAATAAATAAAAAAATATGGTTCTTTTGTTAGTTGTCATTATGTATAAGAATATTATTATGTCACAACCATTTACTATGACTTTACATGCAATAAAATCGTATATTTTTATTGACTTCACTTTAAATAGTGAATTTACTCAAGAGCCTAAATAGGTAAAATGCTTGATCAATATAATATAACGGCATTAGACAAGTAAAAAAACAGAACGCAATACCAATGTCTATCTACTGTTCTATTTGTAACACAAAAACAGGCTAGAACTATCGTGACTATAGTTTTATTAATTTGGCAACTAAATATTCATTACTTGACACTGTGTTTTATTTACATAACAGGATTCGAGAGCTAATTTGACATTTTGTGATATTTTCAATCAGAAATATATTAATATTATGTCAATAACAAGTGACATCAACATGCTCACGTATCTATTATGTTAGGACTACTAGCCATTTTAAATTGGTCTGTGCATGAAATCCAATCTAATGTACGAAATTTTATTCATATAACCCTCCTTTTTGCTTTGCCGTAGTCGAGTAAAAAAACATTTTTTCCTTATCACGTGTTCTTGATCTGCTCGCCTCTCAAATCGCAAGGTCAAAAGAAAGCTCAAAATATGTTAAGGAAAATAAAGAAACAAGTTGTGAGAGCAAACAGTGGATATTATATAATTTACATACAATTTTGTATCAGTATTAATACTACTTTCTCATTGCTGTATATTATCAAGGCTGTATGTATTGTTAGATTCCACTTAGGTGTTTTTTGTAAAAATATGCTTAATTAACAATGTTTATGTATATCTCTATATGCTGTCTTAAATTTATATGCTGCATATGATAAGACAACTTATGCGTATAAGTTATGATAGGCAGTCATAGTATCTACTACCTGATTTTCCAACATGTAAAAGCTCTCTACTTTTATGGGTTATGACTAACAGCAACCACCCATACCCAGTAATGCGGACGTCCGTCCGGTCCAAATCGGCCGTCTACGTATTTAGTGACAGTTAATTTATATAACAAAATTAATGAAATATTAACCAGATTTTAAGTTAAGAAAATTATGACTAGAAATAGTCAAATCATGGCAAGAATTAAAATGTCTACAATTTTATTTTTATTAATGGCTTTACAATTTATTTTAGTAGGTTAACACTAAAAGTAAGTCAGTTCTTTCAATAAACAAACCATGATGGACGATTCAAAAGAAATAGAACACAAAACATTGTCCTCAGAAAAAAACCAACCGTAGGTCAAGAAGCGTTATAAATGATTTGATTTTTTTATTAGTGAATACTTAAGAATTGTTGTTTATTTTCAAAATAAAAAAGAGTTACTCAAAATAAGCGAAAATACTCAATTTAGTTATTTAAAGTATGAATATTTACAGCGCTGATCATTCCATCCACATTAAGCGAGATGACTCGTTCGTTCCTTGAAGAAATGAAGCGAATCCGGGCCAGAGACTTCACGTATACGAAATTCCAACCTTATACAAATGAAATACAACTTAATTTTCTTCACAATACGAAACAACAAAACGTTATTTTAATTTAATAGAGTATTAAGTCGTTGAACCTGGCATAGGTGTGCGCCAATTGGAGAATGTCCACTTTTTTGGTCACCATTTTGTACTGTTATCCTGAGTTGCTTAATGTCATAGATACTTTAAAGAATCAATTGCTTTAAGAAGAATTAATTTTTTGGTGATTTATACAAAAATGCTAAGCAAACGTATCATCAGATATCAAAATATTTAAACTAAAATCTGCTGGTGAAAAGATGACTGTAAAAATTCAGGAGACTTCAGTTTAACGTTAATATATGCTGTGTTAAGCTAACGTTAAGGATATACCTTTTAAGCTATTTTAGTTTTTTATGTACTGTTTAGTCTCTTTTTCATATAAAACTGTGTAAAAGTTACCCATACAAATCTCGACTATGAACTAAAAACATATTAATGAAACTTTCGAGTGCCTAACGGACAGAAGCCAACACCAGTTATATGACCGGTCAAAAAGCGTGACGATATTAAAGTAAAGAATTAGTGTTGCTGTAAAGGTTTCATTTGAAATTTAAAATCCACTTGCAGTTGTTGGATCTCTTACAAATTATGCCTTTAGGAGAGGCAAATGATTGAATACAAGTGACACACGTACAAGTTTATAAAATTTTATGAGCAACAAATTTATAAAATTTCTAAACAATATTCTTTATATTCCCCTATTAAGTTGACTATATAATTTATTAGAAAAGCGTTTATTTGTAATCTTAAAAATATTGGTTTAAAATAAGGTAGGTAACAAGGTTTTATATTCTTAAATATTTTAAATGTATATCCCCATTATCACTAACTTGTTGGCTCCCAAATCTGAACAATGTTTATTTGTTTATATCCGTTGATAATTATTGAGTTTGCGAAAATTCCCAGCAATTCGAGCCGACCCAGATCTTAAGTCGAGCGGTCACCGATTTGTCGTACCTCATTGTGTTCTTTACCGATTAAGTCATTGTATCAATACTTGTATTACTAAAAGTACCTCCTAGCGTTTACGTTTTTAGTTTCCATATTAAATGGAACGGAGTGTCGTAATACCTAAGTTCCTTCTGCCTTCCCTGATGTGTGCATGATACAGCGTAAAACTGATTTACGTATTTTTATTTATGAAAGAAACATATAAATGATGGTACCTTCACATAATTAGCGATATTGGTGACTGATTTCCGGTTTCGTTAGTACTAATATTTCAATAACTGATATGTTACACATAGTGCAGTGTCTGGCGCTAGTGCCCCTTCGCACTGCGCTGTCAAAAGATATCTATTTATTAAACTTTTCCAACTATATAATAGAAATAATATATTCATACGTTTGAATATAATAATCACTTACTCACTTAAAAAAAGTTTTTAGTCTATCACGTTCATACATCAAATTTGATTTGTTCATACATAAATATTTGTGAGTAAAAATATCTAAGTAATTACAATAATTTCACATGCTCTGCGGATGTGACTCGTCAGCCAGTCAGCCTGCACGCATTCTTGTTATCTGTTACACGAGTAGAAATCATGCAAATCACAATCTTTTACACTTTTAATGTATCTATCTATATATAATAATCTATACCTATCTGTATAAAAATGTATCTAATTTGTTATATCAACGGAGAAGGTGTGGCACATCAAATATTTTGGATTTTTTAGAAAAGTCGTCTAATACGCTTTAAAAGATAGTAAGAAAGTTATCTAATCATTATTTAAATAAATAACTTAGTGAAAATATTTCTATAATATATTTATATCTACGAGATATAACTATATAAGCTATTTTTCTTACTTTTAATTGTTTTCTTCGCGAGTGTTAAGGAGACCTAATTTCAGGGCGGCCAGGACTTGTTGGCCGTACTGTACGTATATAAATTTTCTGATCAGTACCGGATCGGCTGTACTCGGCGGGTAAAATATCGATTTAGTGAAGTCTACAGCGACATTATTGAACTAACAAACATCGCGTTCATTTATCATGGAAATACTAATGAAGTTATATCTTTGAAATTATCAAACAATATGCTTATATATATATATATATATATATATATATATTTACTTCACACTGTACCCTGCACACAGCAAGGAAAACAGAAGAAAGTAGTGTTAAGACACTCCGTTGCTCATTTTCCGCGAAGTTTTGGAGTGTTGTAACTTATTGCCGCGCTTTACATCGACACCACGCGCGAAGAAATGAAAAAATATTGAATATTTCATTTCTCTCGCATGGGGATCGAACTCACAACCTGTCGTGTACAGTCACTCGTCTGTGCCCTTGCGCTACGACTAGACTCAATGCTATCATAAATAATTATCATAATATATGTTTTGCTTATCTTAAGAACAAATAAAAATATTACATATATAAAAACCAACTAATTTGCTTACTAATGGAAATTAACTTGTTCTTATGATAAGAGTATGAATATGATAGTAAATAATCATAAATGTGTAAAATCCTTTCATAATTTTGCTTTGAAAAAAACACTACTAAACTAAGCATTTTATGGACTCACCTTGCGAATGTCCATTACGTTTCAGGATAAGGAGTTCAAAGCAATATCTGGGCCTTGTGACCTTTCTATTGTATTTTAAGGAGGCCCTTTGAAATGTAACTAATACCTATAAATATTTATTTAGAAAACGTCTAAAAATTTTAATGTAGCGGGACTCGAATCTGCGCCTCCTGGTCCGCTTACAGGACGCGTGGAGTCTCAAGATCTTTCTTTCCTAAGTGGGGAAAAACACTTTAAAAATATTACAAATAATACCGAACCAAGTGATCCTACTAATACCGCCTTTGAAACACATTCCAGATACGATTGATGGTAGTTCTACAAATGCACTGTTATTGTTAAGTGTACAAATTTTCCAACAAAAGTTAATTTAATGCCTTATTTATTCCTCCACGCTAGATAATCATAAAACATCATTTATACAGCCTTTTAATGGTGAAATCAGTGTCACCTTGACCCAAAGCACCCGTAGCGTGCAAGCAGTGCTAGCGTGATCGGGACACAATGTCGGGACGCATTAGGTACACTCCATCGCGTGCCCCATTTACCTTGTTTCGCAAATGCACTGTTTATATCTCGTGGGAGCGTCCGGGAGTCGTAGGGGGCATAACAATTAAGAACGATCACTCTTAGCTTTATTAAAAGTAAATTTTAATATTGAAGTATGTAGAGAAATTGCTGTATACCTAAGTCATTCTGATACCTTTTTTTGCTTATTTCTTAGAAAACGAGTAACGGAAGCCATACCAAAAACCTAAAAAATGTGAAATGAGAAAGGGAAAATGTCAATTGGCGCCTGTACTTCCCAAGTACGTCACGTTTGCGTCTTATTTCGAAGTTTATTCGGCTATTAATAGCATTTAGGGAATTCATTGTTTTTTAAGTATTGTGGTGCGATTTACATATAATATTCACACAAAATTGTATGTACCTATATATCTAGCAATTCAACATCCACCTAACATATTTTGAAGTTGAAGTTCGTAATTTATGTATTTAAGTTTTTCGTGAAGTGCCATTTAATGTTTTTAGGTTTTTTTGTATATTTTTCACATAGCTATATAATTTTTTCACTCTCTTTATTTACAAATAATACATAAAAATACCGTAATATTAAGGTACATTAAAACGGGACTTTACCGTGTACAAAATCCCCGTATACTTGTCTTATTAATCGTTCACTAAAAATAACTTGTTTTGAAATGGAAAACGTCTTATGGGGAAATCCGTTTCCGACCTCTGCGATAACCTCCGTCTCACGATATATAGTTTAGAGTAGTTTTATATGTAAGAAATTATACTTTTTTGTAACTTTGTAACTTTCTACACTCCAATAAAATTGGCGTGGACGCCTAAAATATTTTATTTGTCTTTTGAATACAAACGAGTGACTAGCTCGTAAGAATTTATCGTAATCTTAAAGGTTTGCAAAATACGAAGTGCCATAAATAGATAAAAATTACTGCTAAAAAGAGATTTTAGTGACAAAGCACTATTTTCTATGTGACTATTCAAACCTCACGCTAGCTTCAACTACACAGCATGGTAGACATAGGGGATCTAGTGTCAAGACACCGTTCTCCACTTTCCGCCGATTTCTGGAGGCATTGTGTGTTGAGTTGCGGAACTCAACGCAAGGCATATTTAGGCATGTAATCGGAAAATGCTTGAAAAATATAATATTTATATGTTATGTAATAATGTCATGCAAAATCCATGTAATATAAAAACTGTCAGTCATTAGATACTGTAGTTGGCGACATTTTACTGATAAAGGCCGCTGTTAACGATCACTTAGTTATTTTTTACAATGGCACATATTTTTATTTATTCTACCATAATTGAGGTTACCATGATTTGTTCAATGTTAGTCCTCGCAAGGAGAAATAAATCACTATACGTTTCTTTTATTTTACGTACATTTATGGGTTATATATTTTGAGTAGAAAAAAAATGTTATATAGAACACCTAAAAGTTAAAAATTTTGTCCTATATGTATAACCTTACTGTCTCCGCGGCAGTGTAAAAATGATGTCTTAAGCTATAATTGATAAGATATGTTGTTGACTAACTTTTCCATTATCTATTGTTAGAAATTTTTAGTAATATTTGAACTGAAATTAACAAACAAATACAAGCGTACCCATATTGTTAAGTACATAAAAACACAATATTTATGTGTTTAAATTTGAGAAAGATCGTGAAGCAGTCGTGATTTAAATCCCTCCAGGGGATAATTTATGATTTTAATGCATTTTCTCAGGTGGATAAAGTGATGTCTTGAATCCCAGGAACATAATATTCTTAAGTGGACGGCAAGTGGTAAACAGATACTCCGCAAAATACGACAGGTGAGTGTAGATTAAAAAAAAATTATAAAGTTTATTATTTTCTACGATATGACACAAATGCTAAGTTGATATCAATATGAGTCATTAGAAACACGATCAAATAAACTTTTTTTTATTTTTTTTTTTAACCCTAAATTATCTATGTAATGTATGTCAATTTCCTAATTAACGAAGTAAATTAGATTTTCCTCTGTATGTCTCCAGCGTAGGTTATTAAAGGATATTCAATTCATTTATTCTGATTTCTGCTATTGTTTTTATATTTAATTGTTTATTGTTTATTTATAAACTGACCTATGTACTTTACGTCTGCACCTCAAAATAACCTTGTTTAAATGAAATGATTCGAGTCGGTAACCAACAAAAATATGGATATTTTCAGCGTGGGAAGGTTAATACAATTCATTTATTTGTTGAATACAAATTATATAATATAATTCGATGTATTACTTATGTAATACAATAATAGTAATTTACAAGAAGAAAGAAACTTAGTTATTACAAAAAATAATCCATTATAATTGAGATGTAATTTTTTTATACACCTAATAATATACGAAAAATTGTGTCAATAATAATTTAAGTTTCCACAATGCTGTAGAAATCGGCAGATAAACGCAGACAATGTTCCACTCCACCGACGTTTGGTTAGCACGATTGCTTACTGAATCATACTTATAACATAACAGGACTAGCTTTCGCCCATATAGATGTACATATATTTTATACATAGTGTATATATATATATATATATATATATATATATATATATATATATATATATATATATATATATATATATATATTTAAAATTAAATTTGCAATTTATAATACAAGTTCGTAAGTAATGTAAGGATTAAATGAAGTATAGGTATGTTGTTTTTTTTTCAGCTCCACGCTGTACCCCACGTGTAGTAGGGTAGACAGAAGAAACTCCGTTCTCCACTTTCCCCCGAATTCTCAAAACATACTGTCCTGTTTTCAGAGCGAAGATATGAATATAATAATTCATTCCCCCGAGTGAAAATCGAATCCGAATCCTATCGCGTTTACAATTGCAAGCTGGTGCCACTGTACCACGACTTACCTAAGAGTATATGTAATATTAAAGTAAATAAACAAACTTTATTAATACTTTCAACCACATGGAATGAATGGATTGAATGAATTATATCACGTTCATAGACGTTTACTAAATACTAATACATATTTAAGAATAGTTCTGATCAATGTTTATCCAATTGATATAAAATCATGCAATTTCTAAAACTAAGTATAGGCGTTGAGTTCCGACCATCGACAGCTAATGTCTTGAAAATTTGGCAGTGTCTATAATAGAATGTCTATTTTAATATGAAAATATTAACACTAGGTTTTCTTTGCCTTCATTACTTTATTATACGGAAAAAACGGTGAAGATGTTTTATTCTCAAAAAATATGCGATAATAACTACAGTAACGTCTAATGAATGCTGAATTTTAGGTATTGCGTTTCCGAGAGCGAGAAAATCAAAATATTAAATATTTCATTCCGCCACATGAGAATAGAACCCACAACCGTCGCGTTTACAGTCATAAGCTTGTGTCACAATTGCCACAACGGCCTTTAATATTAAAAAAAGTAATGAATTATATAATCAAATAACATTAATAATAATATATTTATCAAGAAACTCATATCAACATTAACTATCCATACGCACGTAGCGTCACCGTTGCCGCTCCGGATACGAGCAATGAGCGACAAAGCGACTACAATACATAAGTCATAATGCACCGTATTTACCGGTAAAACACCGATGACATCTGGAAAACGTCGGTCAATGTCGTATATGATATATATCTCAGTTGTTTTCTCTAGCTGTTTTGTTATTTACAAGGCTCACACGCGGCTTGGCTCGCTTAAAGTTATGTTTAAAATATAGCCACTTTTTTAACATAATTTGTAAACTATATGTTATTCATATGTATCAGTTTTGTTTCTGTAAAGTTTTATCTAAATCTGTTCAGTAGTTTTTGCGTGAAAGTTGAACAAACATCCATTTTCACAAACTTTTACATTTATAATATTAGTAAGATGCTTTACAGTATCTACTTAATGTTTTTGTTGCTAACTATTCTAGCTAAATTTAATATTTAAATATTATACATTATTTTTAAATGGTTCAAATTTATTGCTTGTTGTTATGAACAACAGTTTCTTTTATATACTTATCTAGTTTAAAATATTAATGTAACAGCTTTAAAAAATGTCAATATTGTAATAGCTTAAATACATAGATACAAGCCCAAGGTAAAAACCCCGTCGTCGAGCTACACCGCTCAACAACCAATGCCTCGAGAAAAATCTGCCGAAAGAAGGGAATGGAGTGTCTTAGCACTAGGTTCCCTCTGTCCACCCTGCTATATACGGGATACAGCGTGAATACATATAAATCATAAAATACAATGTTTAAATCACAGCAATCATCAATAAAATTCAAATGGACCACCATTTCAATAATTAATTATATAACACACCATATTAAACGAGAGTAAAGATCAAAACGAGTCAGTAAACGATAACAAAGTAATTATCGTAAGGAATTTCCATCATAACTAAAAGCAAATATCTCACAGTCCATGAGTCATATCAACATAGCACAAGTGTCGGTAAGATATACACACAATAACATTTATCATTTATCCATATAGTTTTTGTATTTGTTATAAGGATAACTTGAAGTTATACTATTTTTCAGTATTAAGTATATTTGGAGTTGGTCGTGGCGCTGGTGCCAAGGTACGCGACAGGTTATGGGTTTGATTCCCACTCGAGTAAATGGAATATTTAATACTGTCATTTCTTCGCTCGTATGTGAAGATGCTCGTATGTTGCCGTTCCGCCACTCAACGCGCAATGTCTACAGAATTCCGCGGAAAGTGAACCGCGAACTACGGCGTGTCTTAACATTATTCTCCCTCTCTGGCTACTGCTACATGGGAGATACAATGTTAGCTAAAAAATATATAAACGTACAATATTCGTTTAAGATATAATAAAAAATAGCGACAACACCGTGAATTTACGAGATTTTTACGTTTGAAATAGGAAATATGTGAGCATGATAAGGTGTCATAAAACATAATCGAAACTTTTAATTTTAAAGCAAAACAGCACGTTACACGTTGTTCCTTATCGGGCTTCGGAAGCCAAATGCATTTAACTCACAATCATGTTTATGTTCAGCTAAGACAATTAGATGCAATGGATTTTAACCATGCCTGGCTGTCCTTCGAACTTTGATGACTGACTATTGAATTCATCATTTTTACGTTAGTACTAGCTCAGAAACGCCGATATTGAGGTATATTATTAATAATATATATATATATATATATATATATATATATATATATATATATATATATATATATATATATATATATATATATATATATATATATATATATATATATATATATATATATATATATATATATATGTGTGTGTTAGCGTACTCGTGTAAAAGAGGGTAGATTTAGGTGAAAATAATTATAAAAGCAGTGGAATTGTGTCAATCGGGGGACAGTTGCTTGTATTGTAAGTGACCCCTATTGGAAGGAAACTAGTGTGAAGTAGTTAGTAGGTGATACATATCACCTATTGCAATTACATAGTATCCCGTTCCAAATAGTTTAGAATCATATAGACGATGTGTGTTTTTAACGTGTTTATTTTAAAAACGTTACCCACTTCCGATTTCTAACAATAGATATATGTTTTTTATATGGTTTTATGTATTGTATTTATTTATTAATATTGTAAAACATTTACAATTTCGTATTGTAGGACTAATTAATATCGTTATGTTGTTCATCACGATTCTATTAAACCTGTTCTATTATTATTTATTATTAAGTGTTACTTTAATAACCATAATAAGCGTTCAAGACAATGATTAATAGAAAAGTTTTGTTACAAAGTATTTTTTTCTAAATCTCAAAATGAAGGTTCAGTTCAGTTCAGTACTTGACGTACTCTTGTACTTGTATGCTAGTGTTTATGTAAAAATTTTAACAAACACGTTACTACCGCTCAATATAACAATCGATAGTGTCAACACATTATTATATTTAATAAAAATCACGTTGGAGTGATAGTTTCGCATTTATTATAATTTTTTATGGAAACGTATCAAATCGTACGCCGCTGATAAGAGGCACGTGCTCAGTGCAGTTAGATTCGATTTGTCGATACTTTGATAGCGTTACGTACCTAAGCCTTACCTAATGATATAACTTTATTTTTCGAACTAGATACGAGAGGGACCTTTTAAAATACATTATTTTTACTTTCATGAAATTTGTTTTAGTTCTCATAATAATTTTGACGGAAAGGGACAGATACAGGACAAAAACACATTTAATTTGTATTTAAGAAAACATGTGCAGTACAAGGGTTATGCACGTTCCAGCTACATCACGACAGCACAAAATAAATTATTTTTAATAACTTTTAATAATAAGTTGGTATTGTTTATAACTTTTAGTTTATTAAACAGTGTCAGTCTCGAGTGCATAAGTAAATAACATTAAAACTCGATTGGTTAGAGGATAAATTATTATTTTCCTGTTATCTGTATGGAGTTGAGACTTTGCTATTCATGTGAACTAAAGTTGGAGATGCTAAATTTTGTTAATGGACTCGAGTGTAAAATAAAACGATGTTTACATGTTTTTCCGGTATTTTTAGTATGTTAGATTTTCAGGGATTTCAAATACCCTTTATTACCTTTATTTAAAGTTTAAAAAAAACGTTGACGGTTTTGCTGACCGAAGTAAAAACATAATTTAGAAGAGAAACAATTAAAAATTAGTTCTGACAAGTCAATTGCGTTTCTTTTAATTAAAACATTGGTCGACATTATTAAACATTAACACGCTACCAGACATTTCTCGTCGTTACATAAAACAATCAGAATATAGTTAAGGACAGAATTTCTATCCAAGTTCTTTAGTTTCAAACCGACCTGATTGATTTCACCGGGTGAGGGAATAGTGGGGCAAGCGTCTTACATAAAGCCATCCGCACTAAAGTATTCCATTGAAATATTTCAAGCGAAAAATTTTATTCGCTCTCGGTCCAATAATCCACTTATTCCAGTGATAATGTAATATTATTACATACAATTAACTACCATTTCTATATTTGTGGATAGTCACGGAGACTTTTCTGAAATAAATCGATTTTTTCTTTATTATTTTGCTTTGGCGTAGTACTAAGTTATTTTTTTGTATAAGGTATTAAATGTTTTTTTTTTTTTTATCAGCTTTACGTATGTATCCCGCACACAGCAGGTTAGGCAAACGGAACCTAGTGCTAAGACACTCTGGTCCCCACTTTCCGCCGAATTCTGGAGGCACTGCGTGCTGAGTGGCGGAACACAACGCCGCGCATTGCCTCGCCTGTATGAAAATATAAGTGTAAATAAATATAATGAATGAAAATATAAGTGCAAATAAATATTTTACTTCCTCCAGTGGGGATTGAACCCACAACCAGTCAGTTTTACAGTCACACTTTGTGCCTCTGCGCCACGACTGCCGCAGAAGTTATGTATTTCTCATAATATAATTTTATTCTTGGTATTATGATTACAAGTATAATAATATATTTTTTTTTCTTAGGTTTCATTGAACATTAGATTTTTATTCGTTAATTAAGTAGATATATTAACAGTTTTAATATACATATGTACTTAATACCTATATCGATATTAAAATATGCTATCAATTTCAAAATAAAGTAATTTTAGTTGTAAAAAACGATAATGGCACACGCGATATCTTACAAGAAAGTTTTAAACCAGATTAGACAATGTGATATTTTCTTATTATAAAGTGTAGCTAACGTGCAAAATTATTTAAAATATATATTGTAAAATAAATTTCAAATATAGGTAAATTTTTAAATAGTATAGTTTTAAATATAGACTTTTTTATCTACTAAAACGTTATTTTCGCCAGACGGATGCGTCATTTGGTTGTGAAAGTTTGTCGATACTATTCAAATGAATACAATCACAATTACCGTTTTAAAAAAACGTTTACGAAAGTAAAAATTAAATTAAAAAGAGATCCTCAATACATTTTTAATAATATGTTTTTAATCATAAATAGGGTTCCAAATCCACAAGACAACAATAGGCAATTTGCAAGCCATTCTTAAAATATCCAATGTACAGGTTAAGTTTATCGTAGGTTATTTGATATATTAAAGTCGTGTAAAACGCATCTCAATGACAGTTACGTAAAAAAAAGAAGATAAGATTAACTCTTTAGTTCAACGGCATAATCGGTGACTGTCCTACAAAATTGTATAAATAAATTTTATGATAAAACTTCAACTAGAGACTGCTCGAGCTATTTGTTATATTTACATACATTTTCAAAAATATATTTGCACCGAATTTTCCTTTTTTTTTTTCAGTTTCATGCTGCAGGGAGAACAGTGTTCAGATACTCCGCTTTCCATTTTCGGCGGAGTGGTGGATTTATTTCTGCGTTTCGTCTCTACCTACAGCAGACTGAAGATATAAAAAAACTAAATATTTCATTTACTCAAGTGAGATTCGAACCCACAACTTGTAGTTTACAGTCGCACGCTTGTGTCCCTGCGCCACTACAGGCTTTTGAAATTTTAGGTCAAAGACAAATATTTAGTTTTTTATAACCTGTATGTTTTTTTATTGTTTCAATTGCAAAATAATTGTTTATGGCATTAAATAAATTGTTTAAATTAGAAATGCGATTCCATCATTTCAATTTGCAGGGCAAATTCGCACAACCACACCAGCGGTTAGACTGAGAGTTTAAATGAACTATTTTTCAATTATATAAAATTGAATGTTAGTGTCAGTTTAGTTGTTAGTATTATATTAGCCGAAATGGTATGTAATGAGTTGACTAATTGGAAAAGATATTACACGTTATATTAGACTTGGTTAGAGTCGTGGCACAAATAGCATTCCTATTAAATATCATTAGAGAATTACGAAACAAATCGGTAATACGTTCCTTACTTTATGACATTCAAGTAAACCAGCCGCATCTAAATATCTTGTTGTGTCTTTTTGAATATACCCACGTTGTGTAATACACTACGTTGTTTTGATAATGCTCGATGTTAGATTTTTTTTTAGGAGTTAAGATAGGCACAGGGAGCTCAGTGTTAAGACACTCCGTTCTTTACTTTCCATCGAATTATAGTGGCTTTGCGTGTTCGGTGGAGAAACACAACGCCAGAACAAAAAAAATAAAATATATACTATATCATTTCCTCGAATGGCAATCGAATCCACAACCTATCGCATTTACAGACACAACCTAGTGCCCCTGCGCCACAACGGGCGATGTTAGTTAGATAATTTAAATCTCAACTTCATTAGGGTTCACTTCTTCATCCCCGTCTCTTGATTCACGCATCAATAGTAGTCAAGCAAGCCTGAGCTATTTATATCCATTTTGCTACAATTTATTAGGACAGCTTCCTCATATAAATAAATAAATAAATAAATAAATATATAAATTAGCTTTACGCTATATCCCGCACACAGCAGGGTAGGCAGAGGGAACCTAGTGTTAAGACACTCCGTTCCTCACTTTCTGCCGAATTTTGGAGGCATTGCGTGTTGAGTGGCAGAACTCAACGTCGCGCTTTACCTCGACACCAGAGCGAAAAATTGAAAATGTAAATTTAAGTAAATATTTCATCTCCTCGAGTGGGGATCGAACCCACAACCAGTCGGTTTTACAGTCACACTTTGTACCACTGCGACACGACTGGCCTCAAACTAGATATACTTCCTAATATAACTTTTGTATAAAACGTATTTTATACTTAGCTGTTTGTGATATGCTAAGATTTTGTCAACTGTATCTCGTACACAACAGGATAGATAGAGTATTTTAGTTACGGAACTCAACGCCGCTCAAATATTTCATTACCTGGACTTCAAATCGAAACAACCACCTGTCGCATTTACACAAGCTTATGCCCCTGCGCCACGACTGGCCTCCAACAACTTCAATACAGAAAAACGTTTACTAATAATCAATACCCATATTAATTACCGATACATTACTGTGACAAAAACAATAGATTCAGTTCAATAATAGGGTTGCCAGAAAAGACAAACATCATTAGCCTCAACGAGAAAAATGTGTCACTAGACGGTGTTAATGAAGAACGACAATTGTTCCAGCTACTCTCTAAATTTGTGATATGAGCAATTCGTCTTAAGCACATTATAGCTCTTAGTTGGTGGTAATAAGAGCTAGATGGTGCCCAGATGAACTTGCCGTCGACGAGAGGAATGCTAACGACGTACCGCCTTTCACACGACACGAAACACAGGGTTGCACGCACCGTTGCCGCTAGCCCGTATCGCGATTACTTGGACATACTAGCTGTGTGATCCTACTTTGAATTTGTTTTTTTTTCTTCAATTTCTTTGTTTTTTCTTTGTGTAAAGAGACTTTACAAACACTTTGGCACTATGGACCATAGTGCCAATTCGGAAGGCAGTTCTGCTGAGAAGTGCCAACAAGAAACTTAAAAATTGTTCTTTATTGGTTTAAGCTAAGTTAATAGATGATATTTATTTTGAATATGTTAGTATTTACACAGAGTAAACACTGAAATTACAGTTAATTAGAACAGTTGGTTGTTACTAATAATGAATTATTGAAGAAATATATTTTTTATAAATAAATATTATAAAACATGAAGTACGAAATCTATGTAAGAAATATTTATATAAGCATATAAAATTAAAAAAATAAGTTAATTCTTTTTAGATATTAAATTTCTTTTCAAGTAGCAGATTTCCAAAATATCATATAATAAAAACGGAACGGAATCAGAGCGAACGTAATAAGTATTTCTTCAATCCGGTTTATTGCTTCGCTCTTGGCGATATATTGACAAGGAGAAAGGATTTTAAGCATGCTTCTACGTAATGTATAAAAATTTATAATTACGTACCATTTTTATTACGCAGATTAATTGAAAGCTTTATTTTTATTTATTTCAAATGAGGTTGTAAAGTTAAAGATAGTCTAGTATAAACTTCCTAAAATAAGCACAAAAATATTAAGAAGTTTATTACATAAATTATGTATATTTTTATAACTTTATTGGTGTAATTTAATTTCTTATTTTTTTAACACGTAAATAATATTTTATTATATAATATATTGATCTGTAATATAAATTAATTTGCCAAATTACACCATTTTAGTTAACAACGCCGAGGTTTTAATTAAGTATACCACGTGAAAACAATTGAATATAAATTATTATAATGAGTTAAACTACTATAAGGACATATAAAACAAGTTGGTTGCTGATAGCCCTGATTGTGTTAATTCGATAAATGTTAAACTTTGCTCTAATTCTGTTAAATAAGTCATTAAGCAATGCATTTTTAATACCACTTGATCTATTTTGTAACACTTTGCATTCTAGATTTTAAAATTTTAATTTTTATCTACGTATTATTCTAATTTAAATGTTGAAAAATTGTAATTAATATTAAAATAATCTAAACAAAACTGATTAGCAACGCGACCGGCACGACAGCAAATTTTTTATATAATTTTTTTTTCAGGCAAAACTTAACACCGTTGTAGTCAGATAAAGTCTTAACGCCAACTTAAACCAAAGTACTTGTTAAAATATTTATAGAAATATAGATAAAGGAATTTTTAGATATTTATTGCCCGGCCACAACAAGAAACGAATGGATTGTTGAAATTCTACAATTTAACACGTGGACTGGGAAAAAAATATGCAGCCTTATCGATATGGTACGTATCTTCTACATTTTTCTATACATTTTATTATTATTCGCATTTCGATCAGTTCGTGCACTTGTGTCAACAGCGTGTTTTTGAACGGCCGATACATCGTGAGTGACGCAACTGGTATATTTACGCAATATAGCCATTGTTTGAACTTCACAAATAAGACGAACGATATTGGAGCACCTATATGGGATGATCTAACCGTCACGTGGTCCCGGCTTAATTGGACCAAAAATAAAGCAAAAAATAATTCAACTGATTTATTCGACGCATTAACGTTTGATTGATGAATCCAGTTCAGTCGTTTGATATAAAGGCTGAAATTTAAGAGGCAATAAACGTAAACGATTGTTACTTTGGTTGTGTACAGTAATTAACTAACGTATTATTATTTAAGTTAAATTAATTATTTAAAAGACAGTTAATAAATTAGTTCAATTAAATTTTAATTCAATGTATCTAAATTTAATAGTGATTTAAATTAACGTGTAAAATTATGTAATTGACGAAAATTGACCGCCTCTATCTTCTTAAAAGAAAAAACTACAGAATTTGATATTTTCGTGTCACTTGACATATTAAACGTTCACCAAAGTAAAACCCGTTATACAACATTTTGTTTGACTCGTTTTAAATTTTGCTGTGCTTTTTAATATTAAATAATTTTGAGCAAAATAAATATGTTATTTTTAATCTTTACACGTATCTAATTGCGATTTTATTAAAAATCCTACAAATTTCTTTTCACATTGACTAATTGACTTAAATATATCTAAATAAAATTGAAGTATTTGCTCGTGTTTATTTACACGATACTAAAACATAAACAAATAATTTTATTTTTTTGCCCGTCTGTCTGTCTTTCTTTCGTCAGGGGTAATCCCCGGGACAGCTATACCGATTTTATGGGACTTTCTCTGAATGATAAAAGTGGTTGTGGCAACACATATGCTACTTTTTATCGAAAAGGAAAACCGCTTTAGTCGTGCGCGCATTCTTGTAGCCTACCTAGATAAATAGATATGAAATAACTAAATATTTTATGTGTGAACAAAATCTAATAAAAATACCACAGATTAAAATTATTTTGAGTACATACATAGATAACACTAAAATTATCAGACAATTTTCTCTAAATACATTTAAATAATCAATAATCTTAAATAAATATTAGTACAGCTCAAGCCGACGAAGCCATGAGGGGACCGCAGGTTTAAACCGCCAATGTCTCGAAAATATGTACTAGGTGGTGAGAAGTTAAAAAATAAAGAGTGTTAAATCCTTATTAAGTACAAATAATATTATTTATTTAGTTTCTTACATACATACTCGTATATATATATTGTAAATCCCAAAAGGAAATATTTTCTTTATATCACCGAGCGACCACTGTCGGTATAAGGAAAGGTAATTCAATTACCATCACAAAGCGGCCGTTAGGTTGCCTCTACAGTTATCGTTAGGCCTACACTTTCGCTAAAACCCCATTCCTATCGAGGCATTTATGGGATATAGCATTTAATTGGTACTTATAATAAACGCAAAGTAAGACATGAATAGAAGTAGAATCAATACAGATGATAGAAGTTCAAAAGAAGAATGTTACTGAACGGATGTAATTATAAGGTAAGTAGGTATCATTTAAATTTTAATAAAATAATAAATTCAATTTAAATTTTAAATATTTATCCGCAACGAAGTGTGACCGTAAAACTGACTGGTTGTGGGTTCGATCCCCATCCGAAGAGATGAAATATTTACTTAAATTTATATTTCTATTTCTTCGCTCTGGTGTCAAGGCTAAGCGCGGCGTTGAGGTCTGCCACTCAACACGCAATGCCTCCAGAATTAGGCAGAAAGTGGGGAACGGAGTGTCTTAACACTAGGTTCCCTCTGCCTACCCTGCTGTACGCGGGATACAGCGTGAAGCTGATATTCGCTTATATCATCAATAAGATTTCTATGTATCATATTTATTTCAAATCTCCCTGGAAACCACTGTGGACACCACATAGATAACTATCTGCTATAATAATAAAGGCTGAGGAACTATATTATGGTTTGTTACCGACAATGCATGACGACGAAAAAAATATGTAAAACCAACACACTGACGAAATACATTAAGAACACGAAAAAGCTACCAATTACTAGGAATCAGCAACGCTATCTCTTTGGCAATTAAGCGCTGCTTCTCTCAATGCCGGCAAAAATAAAAAATCACCGCAAAATTAATTATTTATAAGGCTAGGTGATAAACTTTATAGATACACGAGAATATAGACAGTTAGGTTACATGTATAAAACCTATTTATAATAAGAAAATATTAAAAAAAATGTACTCGGATAATTAATCTATCAAACTGAAGAAGAATACTTATGTAAGTTCATATAGCACATGTAAGGCTATTTTACAAACATTTACATACAAATTATATTATTTAGATATATGTAAATATATAATGATATTGTTAACAATTCCAAGCTCCTCTCACATGATAATATTGTTAATAAAAACCGACGGGCCTCTTAGTTCAACGCACCAGGTCGACGCTCCACAGTGTACGATGTACCGTACTTCCATAAGAAATGTACGCTATAACCCATACATATGTAACGATCGCTCAACGTTGAACAATTTATTCTGCACGGCGCGACTCCCCAATTCCGTCGGATTGCCGTCCATAATCGTCCGTGACGTCACTGGGACACAACAGGTGCCGTCACATGTTAACAACAACCTGTTCAATTGGGATGTTTTTATGGTTCCGCACCCAACGCGCGACCGGGACCCTTTAATAGGATTTTTTGTCGTCGGTCTTTCCATGATAATAATAAATTTAACTTTCATTTATTATAATCGGCATTTTGAAATAATAATTGTAAATAAATGGAAATTCACAATATATTTGCATTTTGCAGCAACAAATATATATGATGCTGAGGAAGTCTTAGCCGAATTTAATGATATATTTTACAGCTATATATATATATATATATTATATATACTAGCCTTGTCAATTTTGATATGCAGCCGTTAAAAAATAATATATTAATATGATTAAACGATAATCAATTCGATGTTAATAAAGACATTTATTAGAGGTTATTTAGGTTAAGATATTTTCCGATTTTACATTGAGAATAATTTAATAAATTATAGTCTAGAATTTGTCAATTGTTATTATTTTACCACGATACCGGCACTGTGATGTTACCGCCTTCTATTCATTAAAAATGTAAATATTATTATTTATATATCACCTATAACCTACTTTTTATATGACATATAATATAATATACAAATATAGTTTATAGAAAAATGACATTTATTCATTTCAATAGCATTTTTATTTATTGAAATATTATATTATCACTTGGAAAGGAAATGAAGTAAAAGTAAGTTAGTTGAATCCGAGTAAAAATCTTAAGCTACAGTTACAGAAAGTTTTCAAGTTTACGAAGCCGTCTTTATCGCATTTCGCATAACGGTTTTATCGTAAAACATTGCTTGGAACTTGTAACTTCTATAGCTAGTTTTATTTAGCTTTTTATGGTTCAAATATCAAATTATAACAAGTAAATGGTTTTTATGTGGATTAAGCCATTTATTTATAAAGCCATTCGTCCTAATCCGGGAATGCAAAGAACTGTTGCGATACCGGAGTCGTGAGTTGATCGCCGATTTTCTTTACCGATGCAGGTACCTTGATTACAAAACAAGGTCGGTCGGAGCTGCAATTATTTATTATTACACAGCCGTGCGACCCGACTTTGCTGTAGTAAAACGTAAAAATCTATTATTATTTTCTATAAAAAAATGTATAAACAGCGGTGCTTGCACGCAGTTCATACTTTCAATTAAGTAGCGTAGGCACATCACACGGTTATCGCGTACGTTTGGATAATAAAAAATAATATCAATTGTTACTGTTATCAGCGGATATGACCTTTAGAATAATCCGTGCTATCACATAATATTTCCAATTTAGGCGCGTACAAATCTATAAATTGGCTTTTGTGAGTGATTACAATTATACGTGCATTTGTAAAAGTACGTACCGGGTCGATGTCCGCGTCCCAGACATCCTTCAGGTCGTTGGAGATGTCGTAGTAACTCTCCATGTCGGGGCCGGGTATCTCTACGGCCTCCGACTACCACTCGAGAAACTCTCTCGCACAAAACACAGCAAACTGTCACGGGTAATAGTCCTTTGGCGGTAAGTGCTAATGGCGCACTACAATTTTGAGTCCAATGGGAAAGACACAATCACAATTTTATTCACTATCGCCCATTTGTTTCAGGTGTGTATTATTTTCACACGCGGGTTGGTACAGTGTTTGTGGATGGATAGGATTCGTCTCTATGACATGTTCTCGCGGCGGAGTTCGGCCGACGAATGCGAGGCGGCGTTGACCGCCTCCCGCTGCCCCGCGCCCCGCCGCCCGCCATTCATAACGTGATAGGGGGTAAAAGCATGGTGTACACTGTAGTATATATAGTGTATACTTGACACCTATCATAGGGGTTGTGCGTATTATTTCTACTAATTATATGTTATATGGTATGCGGGTAGATTATTTTTTTTATTGGAATAATTATTACGACAATACAGAGATTTTGGCTTAATTTTTTTTTTAATTAAAAAGAATTTTTTTTTGTAAATGTTGCAGTAACATTCACACAGTAAAAGTAAAAGTAATTATTTAAAATCTGATGTCATTTAAAAACATCATTTGAACATAATTAATAATATAAAATAGGCAAATCTATAAAAAAATTTATAATTTTTGTTATTATATATTTTTTTTAAAACTACTTGTCTTGGTGCGTCAGGTAAAAATAAAGTGAGTAAATTTTTAATGCGCGCACACACCGTCACGACACAATAGTCAACAAATTAGAGCTTTAATTATGTACTTACAAATTATATATTTTTTGAATGATACTCAAATAAAAACTATGTAGCTAGATAATGCGTTATAATAAAGCTTTCTTTCAATATATTAAATACATTTTTTTTTTCTATTTCTAGAGGAGAACGAAAGGCAGGAAAAAATTTTTAGAATTTTTTTTATCTTGTTACGCCAAAGTATAACTTCTTGTGTGCATATATAAGTACACACACACATATATGTTGTTAATTGTTATATAATGTTTTTTATGCATTTACCTACATTTATTTAATTCTAGTCAGTGGCACAGGCGTGAATTGTACACACACCATTCAAAGAGCTGAAATATTTAATAAGTATTTTAATTTCCTCTCTTTGATAACGAGGCAAGGTTCCGCTGCAGAAAGTAGAGAACGTGCCTTACATGCGTATTAACACTAGGTTCCCGGGTTCCCTCTGCCTACTCTGCTATGGGCGATATACAGAGTGAAGTTAAAAAATATATTTATAACTTAATCAATATGTATAAGAAATATTGGGCGCAACGGAAGTGTAACCCGCATTGAGTGTGATCTGGTTGTCAATTAACCGTGCATACAAAAACTTGCTTGAAGACTTTTTTTTACACTTAGTAACAATTTTACCTGTTACAGAGGCCAGTCGTGGCGCAGGGGCACAAAGTGTGACTGTAAAATCGACTGGTTGTGGGTTCGATGCCCACTCGAGGAGTTGAAATATTTATTTACATTTATATTTTCATTTCTTCGCTGTGGTGTCGAGGCAAAGCGTGGCGTTGAGTGTCGAGTTCTGGAGGCATTACGTGTTATGTAACACGTAATGCCTCCAGAACTCGACAGAAAATGAGGAATGGAGTGTCTTACCAGTAGATTCCCTCTGCCTACCCTGCTGTGTGCGGGACAGTGCGTGAAGCCAATTTAATTTTTTTTTTATTTTAACTGCGTAGTAGTTTTTAAAAATATTTTAGACTAGCTTTTATTTGCGGATTCATTTTTTTTAACTCAATTCTAATTAAGTACTATAGTCGAGAGAAAACTAATGTGTTGTGTGTATTTTTTTATATTACGCTTAACATAGTACTTCAAATTACTAGCAGTTACTTTAACATTTATTCAATCCCGCAACCAGAGCACAATTTTAATTTTTTTTTAGCTTCACGCCATATCCCGCATATTGCAGTTGTTTTTGGTTATATACCCATATTATTGTTACAATTTCCTTCAGAACCTGTCTTTGCCTTGCAAACAATTCGTTTGAGGATTAATTAATTAAAGCAAATCCGCGTCACAAATAAATAGAGACGTCCATATAAAAACAGCTGACAATAAAAGTCCTAGAATCTTCGTTAATTGTTGTTTACTTTATAAAAACAATTAACTAACTCACAAAGAAAATATCAAATATATTTGAAATAACATTTTTTTTAAGTATTTAATATATTATAAAAAAATAAAACACATAATTTTAATAGGAATGCATTTATTACTCGAGAATACAAAGGTAAACTTAAAGATATAATATCAGCGTCTAACGCTTGTTCTAAAAGATCTCAAGAAATTAATAATGGATGATTATTAAACATATGACTACTTGGATACGAAAAAATAATTTCATGTTGCTATATTAGCAATTTAAAAACCAAAAAATAAAATGATTAATATGAAATAAAGACATTACACACGGTTCTTTTCTCATTTTATTTCAACGCATGTGGGGTACCGAACCTATAGAAAAATGTAAAGTCCACGAGGTCTAAGCTGAACTTTGCATTTGTATGAGTGTTCTATATATAGCGTAAGTGGAAAGTCTTTTGCTTGGCCTGAGCTTATTTTTCATTGCTTTTTGAGTCGATCTACACGTCTTGTACCGCGTCACTATACTTAAATATGTACATTTAAATATTTCATAATATTTTTTGTTCGGTTTTTTAACTTTAAAATAAAGATAAAGTTGGCACAATCATGAAAAATTAAAAAGAAAAAATAAATCGTGAAAACAATGTTGTTTTTTTACGACATAACGGTAAGATTATTTTTATTACTATTAACTCTAACGTCCTGCTGTTTTTATTAATTGGACCACATCCAGCCATCGCTTACTTGGTAGTCCGGGGGTTCTAACTGCAGGGACAGACATAGCAAGGCCAATCTTTCCAGCAACGTGGCCGTGGCACACTATTTCAGGCGACGCTCTTGTATAATATAAGCCATTACACAGGATAAAGCGAAAAAATTAAAAAAACATTTTTCGAATTGAAAAAATCTCCCTCCTCCTCCCCTCCTTACTCAGTGGCGGCATGTCTCAAATTTCCATATATTAAAAATTATTACTGTGATTAATAACAAAAAAACATTTAATTAATAAGTTTAAAATAAAAATACCTAATTATTCTATTTATAATCAGAACGTTTGTTTTTAAGCATAAAATATTTAAAACAGCTGACGAATAGTAAATTAAACCTACTCTTAATATTATTTTGTTCAAATTGCTAACTCGTGACATTATTTCTATTATTGCTGATATTGTAATTTTACAAATATTGCATATATATCATAAAAGTCCAAATTATTGCACAAGTAAATGATCTTGCATCTTACATATTATTATTTTTCAGTGTAGTATTTGTGTTTTTAGGGTTCCTTACCCAAAGAGGAAAACGGGAAAAAACAGAGTAAAACCAATACATACGAGGAATTCCATACACAAACGTGATTTTTTATCCTTGTGCAAAGATAACACTTGGTCGGGTTTTATTTTATTGACGTATGATATTTATTTACATAAGGATGTCATAAAATTTATAATTTATTAACAATTTCTAATTAAATATAAAAAAATCTAAATACCAGAAAACAATATTATTAAAAAAAGAATTAACACGCAATGCCTCCAGAATTCGGCAGAAAGTGGGGAACGGAGTGTCCAAAAACACTAGGTTCCCTCTACCTACCCTGCTGTGTGCGGGATACAGCGTGAAGCTGATTTATTTATGATTTTTATTTTAAAGAATTAATATGAGATCATGGTGAGTTACGTCAATATTTTAATTATTAATATTATTGTCTGTTTCCTATGAACAATGTTTGTTTTTGACAATTTTCATAATGCCATCAGATCTGGACAAACATATTATGTTAGATGAAAACGTATCGTAAGTAAAAATTGTCAGAAATGTTTCACACTTTTATTGATTTAAAGTAAAAAATAATCAATTTTGTACAGTACGGCCAAAGAGTTGTGGCCCTAAAGTTGGGTTTAACTTCTTGGCATTTCACTCAGGAATAAAATAATCAAAAGTAAGAAAAATTTTAAACTCAAATCAAAATACAGCCGCGATTCGTCAAATATATTATATATGTCGATTTATGTACAGTCCCCTTAGATACAGGGATTCCTGGCTATAACAAAATGTGTTTTGCAAATGATTATTTAACCAAGAGACGGATATCACAAAAAAATCTTAACTTAAAATTGTAGTATTAAGGTTTTATAATAATTTGATTTCTTCAATAAAGCTTTATGTCCATTCCTCTTAGGCACAGTGAATCCTGTGTAAAAGGAAAAATAATTATTAAATAATTATGTAACTAGCAACATTCACAAATAAGACATAAGCTTTCATACATACAGTCAAATGCTGTCAAAATCAAATCATATAAGATTTGATTTTGACAGCATTTGACTGAACGCGACGGTTGCGGGGTTGGTTCTCACTTGGGACGATGAATTACTTTCATTTCCTCGCACAAAAAACGAGATAAAGCGTAGTGCTGAGTTCTACCATGCAACACGCGATATCTTAAAAACGAAGTCTTAACATTTCCCTCTATAAGCCCTGCTACAAGGATAATAAGCGTGAAACTGAAAATAAAAAAAGATAAAACATACGTAATGTTAAATATTGATTTGATTTGTTGAATAAGTCTATTTGTGTCCGTTCCTCTTGTGCGCGGTGCACAGCGCCGGCGCGTGCGCGAGCAGCGCCGCCACGCCGCCGTGCAGCGCGCACACGCGCGCCGTCCCGCACTTCACCAGGTAATCGCTGAACTGCGCCCGAAACGGAGAATATTACATTGTTTATTATTGATTTATATTCATTTATAAGAAAATCTGTATGTAGACATATGTAAAAAAACAATAAAGACAGTGAAATGTTATATATAATGCATAATCATAACCAAGAACGATTAACATATAAATATTTGGACTGGTGAGAGCTCAGCATTAATAATTACTAAATTTAATATAATACATTTCTTCTGGAAAATATTAAATAAACATAATAAAAAGGGGCCGTTCAAGTATTACGTAAGCACTGTAAGGGGGGGGGGGGGGGGTCTTGGGTTTGCTTATTTTTGACGTTTTCAATGAAATATTTCTTAGAGGATTGCTTATTTTTGATGACATAGGGGAGGGGGGGTCAATAATTGCCAAAAGACTGCTTACTTAATACTTGAACGGCCCCAAAGTATCAAATAATATTTTTCATATATAATATCACACTACTCATAGAAACATTTTACATTTAACCAAAAAAATATATCACTAACACTCACCAATTGAGCAGTTTCGTCCTCAGCTGACGCGACTACAATAGTTTTCTTCGCTTGGATCGCTTCACTCAAAACTTTGTAAGGCTGCGCTCCTAGAGACTTGAGATCATGCTGTCCGAGGTGGACTCCACTATATGGTATATTGATACTACCGTCTATACAACTTTTTTCGTATCTACAAACGGCAAAAAAACACGATTTTTAGGACTTTCTCTCTATATTATGGACTATCTTCTCTATTTCACTGTAAAATCTATGCTATTTTATTATTATATAATGAGAAAAATCTGGTAAATAATAATTTATTTAATAAGTTACAAGATTTAAATGTATTAATTTCTTTATTGTTTTTGTACCGGGCAAATTGTAAAAAATATACATGAAATAATAATAAAGAGTACGTATAAAAGTGGTATGTATAAACACTTTTATTAAGGCATTTAAACAACTTTCAAGGTAAAACGGATTTATTAAAATATCACGGAAAATCTTGAATTAACAATGGAAATATTTCTTAGTTCTTTTCTTTCAATAAAAATCCTTGACGGTACTTAAAGTCGTGTAAGGTTTGGTTTAAAAGTCGAGAAAGATCTATTGAAAAGTTTCACTGAAACTTCACTTAGTAAAAGTTTTTTTTTTGTATGGTTGCACTTTCAGTATATTCGATTGTTTGAAACTTTAAATTAAAGTATATTGTGTTTCAATAAGATCCAGGCATAGAGTATATTGAAGTAGACAAGGCTGAATCCGTACCGTTGTTCTAAAGAAATATTATTAACATCACAGACGTGTTCGTAATGTTGAGGCCAATCATCGTGTAGGGGCACAAACATGTCACTGTATACTTTGGGCTGGCACTACTGGGCATTTGGTTGGTTGTGGGTTCGATTCTCATTCAAAGAAATTAAATATTTAATACGGATCTACGGATGCGTCTTAAAGTGAACGTATTGTCTTAACACAAATATGATAAAATATGATAAATTAAAAAACTATTTGATTATAAATAGTTATGAGACTTAACTAATAGCATATTTTTAAAATTTTTTCAATTTGAATACTTATAACAAAATATTTCTTACATATTTTGTGATACAAAACAAAACTATAAATATTAATACTCACAGTAAATTAGATCGGATATCGACAACGCACGCCTTTTCCTGGCATGTCAGCGAGAAGAAATCTGACAAGCTGATCCTGGGGCATATTTCGGTTAAGAGGACTTCCATGGGAACCTCAACAACGTCCTGTAAAACAATAAATTTTAAGCACTCATACCTAGGTTTAAACTATGTCTTACTTAAGGCAAGGTGACGACGTGTATAAAACCCACCACATACTAATATTGTTGCTATGGGAAGTAGTGAATAGATCTACATTTGTAACGGACCGGCTTAATGTACTTTGTAAGTACATTGTACGTATTATAGGTATATATATGTCGTAGAGAATATTACTTTAAAAATATTTTAAAATGTTATTAACAATGAACATCTTGAAAATAAAAATTGAAACGTGCTCTCTCTCTGTCTCTTTCTCTCATTCTCATTCTCTTTGAAATATGTTCCATAGAAGAAAGCGAGAAAATAAGTTAGTATCTAAAGATAGATTCATGGGACATAGAAATAAGGGGGCCCTGTTGTTTCATGCCTACTCCAGAATAGACTGGTGCAAAAAGCAACAACGCTTACAAGAATATACTGTTCAAAGCAAAAGTCCAGGCCTCCAGAAAATATCTCTAGATATGACCTTGGGTAGATTGTAAAGATAAGTACTAAGTAAGTTAGTAAAGTATATAAATCATCCTGTGCTAGCAAAGGACTATGTCCGAAAAGTTTAAAAAAACATTCAAAATTATTTATAAAAAAGCTGCTAAAACTGTTACTTAAAGCTACTTTCCATCATTTCGCAGAATAGGAAGCATAATATTCGTTTTTTCCAATCACTATCACAATACGAGGTAAGAACTGCTGGAAAAGATCAAATAAAAGATGAACGAGACATACTTTATTGGGCAGTATACAAAAAACAGTCACGCCTCTCATTTGTTTACAAGTGAATGCGCTAGACGGTCCTCTCGAATTGCGGATGGTATTTGGTTCATTGACCAACAGAGTGCTTGAACTTTTGCTAGAAGACTTTTGTAATGTTTTAATAATATCTTCCTTGCGGCTTGTTGAGAAATGTTCGATGTTTAAATATGATTGTATTGCGTTGTCATATTTTATATAACGTTTTTTTTTAGCAATTGATAAGGTACTATATATATGTATTTTTTTTAAGGGTTCAGTACCTCAAAAGGTATAAACGGAACCTATATAGGATTAGTTTCTTGTCCGTCCGTACGGCTGTCGAGACCGTTTATCTCAGATCAATGCAATCAAAAGATACGAGCATTTATGCAACGATTGTGCTGAATTTTGTATGAAATTCGCTACGTAATCAAAATCTATGGTTACTTTAGATGAACTCACAGTTATTTAGAAATTTAGCCCGAAGTGTGAACTTAGAATACAAATAAACAAAAAAATCCGTAAAGTTAAAATTTTAATCGTTACATTTTTTTTTATTTGTGATTAATTTCATACTAAATGGGTGCATTGTGGAAACTAAAGTTTGTCAACGTTTATAAAGTGTACTTCCCGTTGACCTACATCAAGAAATTTATACGGACATTCATCGATGGGCAAGTGTAGACTCGCACTTAACTGGGTTTTTTTATCTGAGAAAAATCAACATCTCAACAACCCCTACGTATAAAAGGCCGTGTTAAAAGATATGGTTTTCAAGATAACGAAATAAAGATTCATCTTGTTCTTAAGAAAATAATTGTAATACAATAATTAGATCTACAGACATATTTTTAGATAGCGTAATATACGTTGTCACGTCACCAACAGATGTATAAAATTAACGTGTCCTAGAATGATTATCGATATTAAAATCCTCACACTCGTATTTATTAGCCGAAGAAATCGTTCTACTACCATATAGGTATCATCGATACTAACTGTTGAGGCGAAGATAACAGATTTGATTACAACGAACATCCAAATGGATCTAGTTAGACGTAGTATAAAGCTGTATGCTCTAAAGCAAATCACTTTTCATAAAATGCCATTACGGAAGTTTTACTTTCTGGAGTATAGGAAAAATTGCAAATGTCAAAGTTGTAAAAATTAAAAGAAACAGAAGGTAGCTTGAGGCCAGTCGTGGCGCAGCGGTACGAAGTGTGACTGTAAAATCGACTGGTTGTGGGTTCGATCCCCACTCGAGGAGATGAAATATTTACTTAAATTTATATTTCCATTTCTTCGCTCTGGTGTCGAGGCTAAGCGCGGGGTTGAGTTCTGCCACTCAACACGCAATGCCTCCAGAATTTAGCAAAAAGTGGGGAACGGAGTGTCTTAGCACTAGGTTCCCTCTGCCTACCCTACTGTTTGCGGGATACAGAGTGAAGCTGATAAAATAAATATGTTTTGATTTTTAGCTCTGAATGTAGATTTACAAATAATAATACCAACAATAAATACAACCATACCAAAGCAAAATCTACACTAATACGACCTACATCAAGACGTCACGTGTTCACTAAGAAGACTAAAGTATATATTTAGTCCAATCACATGCTCACTTGTGTTTATGTAAACAACAGAACCTTCGTAGGTTCCAAGAAATTGTATTCCTTTGCTATTTCATAATGTAAACAGATTATAAGGCATTCATTTTTTTGGATAATAATTTTGATTTGAATCTACGGTCGGTCAAGTACCAATAATATAGAGCTGTACTTGGAAAAGTAACTTTAGCCGATTAAACTTTATATTTATATTTGACTAAGACTACTACTACTAAATATTAATAAGATTTTATTTACTTTATTATATCAATATATCTTTAAATTATTTAAAAATAAATATAGATTTTTTTTATATGTTATCAATGTTAGTTAACTGACATAGTATAATTTTATATTAACACTTAAATCGTTGGTTTTTTTATCGGTAATGTATTAAAATATAAAAGAAGATATTTGTATATATATTATTTATACTAACATCATATTTCTCCTAAAAAAAATATATTATGTACATATTACACATAAATATGTAATAATGTCCAAAGATGAAAGAACTTACCATAGGATCCTTTATTTCCGGTTCATTAGTGAATCTCCGGTAACTGATGCTCTTTGGTGAGCTGCGACACATCTCTATTGATTCCTATAGAAAATATCACAAAAATAAATTCTTTCTGCTTAGTTTCGCGATGTATTCCGCACATAGCAGAGAAAGCCTGGTCCCATTAAGACACTTCCGTTTCCCAGTTTCCGCCGAATTGTAATGGGAATCGAACCCACAACCTGACGCGTGTATAGTTGCCTCTAAAAGTAGATATATTCTACATTGTTAAATATATTTTCCACGGTGTCCAGCAGTTAAATTAAAGTAAAGCCAACCGACTGTACTGTACTTTGCAGGGTTTAGATTGTTCACGACATTGAGTTCTGATTTTGTTCTTTCTTCATTTCTTTCAACCTTACATACTAGAACCCTTGTAAATACAATTAAATAAATATTAATATAGTTCAAGCGGGCGAAGCCGCGCCGGTGCCGCTAGTAAGTAATAAAAATTAAATCTTAATAGTTTTTTAAATATTTTGATAAAATGATACAAAATTTAAATAAAAATTGAGCCACATAGAGAGAGTGAATTCCATTTGTTAAGACCATTTAAGTAAAGCGTTAAAAACCACTAACGAGTATTGCAAAAACAATAAATACAATTAATATTACGATAAAGCACATCGACCTATAAATACAAGGTATAGCAACTTAATAGTCGTATAACAATAAATAAATTTATTTTACTAACGTTCAAATAAAACTTTATGTTAACTCCTCTGAAAAATAAAATTTTATGTTAATTCTTCTTATAGACGTAACAACCTTACCCAGATTAATAAGAAGAATAATTATGACTATCTTTTTATGAATAGTTCTTTGTGTGTAAAGTTACCCATTTCATGGGGGTAACTTTGACAGACTGCAAAATTCAGATTTTCTTCTATACTGATGTGTTTTAAAAGATACATGTGAATATCTATGGATGAAAAGTATTATGACAGCACTAATAAAACAAAAACAATCTTGCCATGTGCTTTAAATTTCAAGATAAAGTGATTTTATACTATCGTTCGTATCCGTCAAAGTTACCCATGAAAGTACAATCAACCGTACTTTCATTACCTATTTTGTTTTATATTTTAATTAATGGCCGTGGTTGTACTCTCTCGCATAAAATCCGGTCCATGTTATCCGCAACTAGCAGAATATGGTCTAAGAGCCTATTGGCCATCCGAGAAGTGATCGTATAATTCATGGAATTATAGCGTATAGGGGTTTCGCACTGTGCCACGGCGGAATTCTTATATCTTTGAACTAGTATGTATGTATGTATATATGTATGTATGTAATATTTATGTATATATCTTAATAAATATATATTTATTTGTTTGTATTTTATGTACTTGATGTATTTTTAATATTACATAATTATGTAAATATACTATTTAGTCTACCGCCCACTTTTATACAACTCCAATCCAACATCCAAAGGCTGCCTGGAAGAGATCGCTTTAAGTGATAAGGCCGCCTTATTGTATTTTTTTATTATTTTTAAGCTTTTTATTGTTTTATTTTATTTTTTGTTTTTTAAGGTGCAATAAAGTATATTATATAAAGTATATTATTATTCTTAAATTTAAGAGTTGTTTATGACATATTTTTACTGCAAGTACGTTATTTATATTGTAATTTGTAACGATTAACGTGATGAGATAGTCTGTTGAGGATAATCGTGGCGCGGGGGCACAAGAGAGCACCTGTTAGAGCGTTAAATTGTGAATTCGATATACATTTATGGAAATCGTCTCGCCTTCTGAAGTCGGCCGAAAGTGGAGAACGGAAGTGTCTTAATAGGAACGGAGTGTCTTAGCGCTAGGTTTCCAGGTTCTATCTACCTACGAAATATAAGGATAGACTATATCGTACCTCGATTCTCGAGTGGTCGCTGAGATAAGCGCGTTTTACCACAAGATGTACAAAAATTATAATAATAAACGGGTGGCCACTTAGCCAAAATGAAACATAAATATATTAATAAAATAGCTCTCGGTCTATAACATTGGCTGATAAAATCGGACCTTGTGTTCATTATTTATTTCTATATATTAGAATGAAAAAGACTAGAATCCAGGTATTATTGTCTGAAGTCTAGTATTATGTAATTTTGACGATGGCATGTGAAACTTTTTGCTCCTGCCATAAGATTTGAAATAAACCGTCGTCTATATATATACTTAAAATAATATAACTATATCGAATAAGATTTTATTTACATCTAGTTTAAAGAAATGGAAACCGTAATTTAAAAAAAATATTAATTCAAAATATTAATGTAAATAGGCATGTACGTATTAGGGAATTAAATACATCTTATTATACTAGTATTTTAAGTCTCTACATGATTACCAACATTGACTTAAAAGTTGTTGTGTGTATAGCAACTAAACACGCGCCATTTGGATCATTGACCTCACTATGGCGGTACTGTTGATGTGAATGTGAATTTTAGTTTGATAGTATAATCTAATGTTATGTAACGTTATGTTAATTATTATATAAAGAATTCGATAAGACGCCTTCGTTGCGCAGAGGTATAAGCGTGTGAGTGTTAACGCGACGGTTGTGGGTTCGATTTTCACAAGAAAAATGCAATATTCAAATTTATTTATGTTTTGAATGAATTTAAAAATAAATAGCAATCGATAAAAAAAGACATTTAAAAAAAAACGCAACGCCGTGCTTCTTTACGAATTACGAATGGGAATCGAACATACAACCTTCACGTTTACGATCACTTCGCCACGCGACCTCAATATTGTAACATTTTTTTATTAATATCAAAATTGTATAGCAAATAAGGTTCTTTTTTATTTTTAGGAAACCTATTAAATTACAGCTTAAATATATACCTAATCAGTTATATCAACCTAGTATGTTATATAAGCCTAATAACTTAGTTTAGACAAACTGAAGACAAATACAATACCTCTTCTCGAATTAGATGGAGATCTTTATTTTAATAATACTTAACAAAAAAAAATCGATTATTCAATAGTCAAAAACGAATACTACCTTAACACACTCCCCAATATCGATTTCCGGTAGATCGGAGAACAAAAGTATGCATTCATTAAACCCTGAATCCAAGAGTGTATCTCGCAACTGCCTCAGAATACCCACGCCCATGAATAAGGGGAGTGACGGCCCTTCCACGAGCAACGCGTCCCATAGATGAACGATCTTGTGGAGAGGGAATACGTCTAAAATATAAAAAAAAAACGAGACGATAACAAAAAAAGAAAGCATTTTTTTTTATTACTGCAATAGAATAATAGGCAATACATTTTGTTGTTTATTTTTTAACAATTAGATTCATCGGATATGAAATTACACAACAAGACAAATGTTATAAAACATGCTTATCAAGTTACTTATTTTTACATTTAAACATTAAAATAAAAAATATATATACAGTTTCAAATTTTTCATCAAATTCACCTGTATTGCCAGAAAACTAACGTATGGCATACTATGCTACAGCAGGGTAGGCAGAATGAACCTAATGTTAAGACACTCCGTTCCCATTTTCGAGCAAAGTAACGAATATATTAAAAAGTCAATTAATTCCTTCGAGTGGGAATCAAACCCACTACCGTCGCCTTACAATCACACCCTTGTGCCAATGCGCCACGACGGCCTACTGTAAGTAATATACACATAGGCTACAGTTTATGTATAAATTTTGTATAATTGGGCTAAAATATAACGATAACTATAAGCGGGCGAAGCCGCTAGATCTCTGGTAATTAATGAATTAAGTTAATACTCACGTGAAAACATAGTCAAAAACCACGGAATCGCAAACAACTCTGGGACAAAATTGATATCGTGCAAGTGGGTTGCTAACTCTGGCTCGTGGAAGGCCGTCATCTGCCAGAACTTTGCCAAATACTCCTTAATCACTGCGCTGTTATCTTTTAGGAAGAATTTGTGCAGAAATCTTGGCACGAAGGCTGATAAACATGCGAATGCTCGAGCTAGGGTGAAATAAAGAGAATATACTATTAATATTTTTACTTTACTATTACTACTGATATAATGCTTACTAATAATTTTTCTAATATATGAAAATTTGTAAGCATTTTTTTTTTGTTTCACTTTCGCCCAAAAGTACTGAACGGATTTCGCTGGAATTTGGCAGCAAATATTTTGTATATTTTGGATATAATATATAACACTAACTTAATGCTGATGAAGCCTTGTTGGGGTCGCTTGTTATAATACATAGTATCTGAGATTGTTACGGTGGCAGTTGTGGGTTTAATTCTCGCTTTTTTAATCATTGTCTGATTATGTGACCAGAAGTAATAATTTTTATATTGTCTTTCATTGTGTTTTTATAAAACACATTTCTGTGTATGATCAATAGATTTAAAATGTATTTTTTTATTTGTTTCAACCTAAATATATCATAAATACCTTCATTACAAAAATTCAAATATAAGAAAGGCGCAGTCAGCGAGTCTAGTCCTTGCCAATACACATATTGAGGGTTGGTTAAGAGCCACGCCTTTAACAAACGCTTTAAAGTCTTGTGTCCTTCCGCCCCGCAGAGTAACCAACAATACTGATGACAACGCGGGATGTCCACGTCAATCTGTAATAAATATTTATAGTACTAAAAATTGCAGTTTTTTTTATTTTTTTTGTATAGTCAATTACCTCCATCCTCAAATACCTTCATTGCGGATACGATCAGCTAAGCTGACCCCGCATATCCTACGAAGAAATCGATATTGCACGTTTTGAGTGACAGAAAATACCAAAATGGTATTGTAACTCTTCAACTGAGGCCTAAGTTAAGCTTTTTGATTTTATGTGCATTATTCACTCGATAAGAACAGTATCAAAAGTACGAAAAATGTAAAATTAATTACGCGCTGTCATCGACAGCTAGTAACTCTCTCTCTCTCTCTCTCTTTCTCTCTCTCTCTTTCTCTCTCTCTTTTTTCTCTCTCTCTATCTCTCTCTCTCTCTCTAGAAAAATAACACCGCTTAACTACAGGCTAAACTTAAGCTAGGACTATACAATCAAACAGAAGTCCACCTGTCTATCAGTAGGCGTGGGTGTCTCCTTATCAATCCTCTCATATTGTTCCTCTATATCGCCCACCACTCCCAGCAGCGCCGCCCATACATCACCACGGACTAATGGTGGAATGTCTATTTCTGCTTCCGATCTTATATATTGAGTTGTGTATGGATATCCCTATGGAAGAATACAGTAGTTATTAATACTTACTTATACTTGCTGATTCATCTCCATGGTAAAATGGAAATAAAGGATTATAAGCCCATGACATTATATATATTAGGTTTCTAGGTGATATTGAGAAATATAATTGTGGGTTTAAGCAAACAAAAAAGTTCATTTTTCAGCTTTACACTGTACATCCTGCTGTGTGACGCAGGGCAGAGGGAACCTAGTGTCAGGACACTCCGTTCTCTACTTTCTGCGGAGTTCTGGAGACATTGCGTGTTGAATGGCACAATTCAGCTCTGCGCTTTTGCCTCGACACCGGAGCGAAGAAATGGAAATATAAATTTAAGTAAATATTTTATCTCCTCGAGTGGGGATCGAACTCACAACCAGTAGATTTTACAGTCACACTCTGTGCCCTTGCGCCACGACTGGCCTCTACATAATGAACAACAAACATTATGAAGCTATTAAAAAACTACTTACATGCAACAACCTCTGAAACCACAGTAATCTATAAAATTGGTATTCTGTATCCCTTTCCCTGATTATCTTAGGCAACGCTACAGTATCATAATCCTTTCTTCTCTCATGCATAAGAGGATAGAAATCCTTCGGTGGAATGTGACTTAGGCGATTTTTTAATAGATCTAAACTGTATTTTGCTATTCGACGGTCAAAAAGGGCACCGCTTTTACCCCCTATAGTACCGCCATCTAGCAATATTGCTCTGAAACAATATATTTATTTTGTTTATAAAATATCTTGTAAATTGGGAGACTATAATATAATGTATTATTATATAATTTTATAATACTATAATTCTATTTATCAAATCTTTGAACATTTCTATATGTGGGATTCAACATTTGATTCATTCAAAGACTTCCACACTGACATTAATATTGTAATTATACAATAGTTGTATTAATTCCTTATTTATGTTCAATAGTTTTAAGCTCAGAAATAAAAAAATCTTAATTCTATACACTTTGTATGAGCTTTTAAAAATATGATTATTTATTTAATTACATATAAAATTACATACTTACAACGGCATTGATAGTATAGGTGGGCTATTTTTAATAAGGCCATTCTTTTTTAGCTCAGCCTGTATATCACCTCCGGCGAGTTGCCACAAATAATATAGATACTGTAATTTACATCCCATTAGTCCTCTTGGTGGTTTAGTATCTTCTAACTTTTTACTATTAATTTTCTTCAATTCCTCATGAAGTTCATAAAAGGTGGCTCTTTCACTTGGGTATATCTTGAGACATTTTTCTATTATGTTTTTAATTTCTGTTGGTATATTCTAAAATAATGTAACAATGTTATTTATATTTACATAAATTTTTATATTATTAACTTATTTTTACACTATTTTTTATTTAAATAACGTAAAAATAATGAGACCAGTTGTGGCGCAGTGGCACAAAGTGTGACTTTAAAACTGACTGGTTGTGGGTTCAATCCCCACCCGAGGAGATGAAATATTTACTTAAACTTATATTTTCAATTCTTCACTCTGGTGTCGAGGTTAAACGCGGCGTTGAGTTCTGCCACACAACACGCAATGCCTCCAGAATGCGGCAGAAAGTGGGGAACGAAGTGTTTCAACACTGGCTTCTCTCTGCCTACCATGCTGTGTGCGGGATACAGTGTAAAGTTGATTTGATTTTCTTTATTAATGTAGTTTATTATACAACTGAACATATTTTATTGCTTATATTTTGAGGCTAGTCATAGAGCAGGGGCACAAAGTGTGACTGTAAATGTGACGGATGTTGGTTCGATCTCCACACAAGGAAATTAAATATTTATTTAAATTTATATATTTTCATTTCATTGCTCTGGTGTTGAGTGCCATTCAACATGCAATGCATTGCAAATTCGGTAGAAAGTGGGGAACAAAGTATCTTAACACTTGACTCCCTCTGCACACCCTGCTGTGTTTAAGATACAGAGTGAAACTGATTTATTTATTCTTAATTTTACTTAAATGTGATGAGTTAATAAAATAGCAATAATCTTGACATCATATAGATTGAACTTGTTAACATTGTATGATAAAAGCAGACAAAAGCACATTGTATCAAAATGGTCTTCATATTTTTTCCATCCAAATATGACATATTGCATGGTAAGGAAACTCAACATCACTCTTTGTCTTTTCAGTGGAAAAGAAAGTAATTTATTGTGTCGATTGGGCATCAAACCTACATGTTTATATTTAGATAGCTACAAAAAAAATGGTTCACAGCAGAACTCTAACATTATATAACAATTAACAAGCATATAAGAATTTCAATTGTAGCTGGATGCGAATGTATTATAATGGCTTAACACTTAGGACTGTTTCCAAGAGGTGTGACTTTCAGTCATGCTACATTCAAATTTTAAAAAGTTTTATACATCTTTAATATGGAATAGCAGTTTAAAAATATTTTAAATAATGATATACCTTGTATTCTTCATCATAATTATGTTCTCGAGCAATTCTTTCAGATGGGTTACTAGCATGTACCAAAGTTAATATTCTCCTAAGAGTTGGACCAGGCTTTAAATTGTTCCAAAGCTTGCCAATGCAAAGCTCTAAAAGGATAATTCCAAAAGTCCAAACATCTGCTGATGGACCACCTCCATTTAGTATTGTTTCCGGGCTTAAGTATCGGGGTAAACTGAAATAATTTTGTTAGATAATTAGATAGGGCCAGCATCTCACTATAAACATGACAGTGTAACTTTGATTACTACTTGAAAGAATTATACAGGTGGAATCGTCAGCACTAATTTATGGGAACATAGGGTAAAATATTTTAAGCCCATGTCTAAAGAAATTAATCAAGATGACCCTCATCAAGAATGATGCAGTTATTGGTATCTGACCAATAACATAAACTCATACTACTAAAGGTTGCAAAGACAGAATGCCTAAAACTGTATGCATTGTTTTAGTTTACAAATTTTTGAGATATTGCATGTTGAATGGTGCAACTCAATGGCATACTTTTTTTATTACTAAAGTGGAACTAATAAAGGAGAAACTAATTCATTACACTTACCCAAGTGGAAAAGGCACCTCATTTCCAGAATTTGTCATATAATACATGCCATAGTTAAATAATTTCACTTGCCCATAACAATCTAATAATATATTATCATCTGATAATGTTCTATGAGTTATGCCTTGATCATGTAAGTACATCATTGAATTTGACACTTGAAGAGCAATGTTTATTATTTCCTCTGTAGAAAACTTAGAAGTATATTCAGAGAGGGATCTTCCTATCACTTCGGCTACAACTATAATTCTTTCTGTAAAGTTTATAGTTTTTTAATAAAAGCACAAAAATAACATGTAGAAAAAGAATAAAAAAAATAATATCAATCAAAAATCTATCTAAACATTACCATGTTTCCCTCGTATTATGTCAAGATATGTAGACAAATTAGGATGTTCTATTGTTAATAGTCGTTGGGACCTTCCTAATATTGTTATTGAACTAGGTGTTAAGGGAAGACCATTACTTCCGCACATCTCTCCCGGATGATTCTTGGCAAAATATGTGCATGCCGCAAATTTACAACTGTTGTCACACATTTTTGTTATATTTAGATATGTATAATACGTAAAACTATTATATCAATAAATTATGTATTATTTAATTTAAATATTTGCTTTGTTTATAATTTTGTCTCAAATACAAAAGATGTTATAGTTCCTATAATTAATATAATTTGACATTGACAGAGTTGGGGGCAGTGTTCGTTTCGCTATAATAAATTCTGTGAGAATCCTATACAGTATGATATTTAAATTAGACATAGATACAAGCGTTGTGTTATATGATTAAACTATTATGTATAACAATATATTTTCCGCAAATACAAAATATTTCATTTAATGAATACTGTCAATGTCAAACATGTCAATGTCAAACATTGACATGTTACGCATTTTGTTTTCAAAATTTCAACTCCATGCCACAGATTTTTAATTTACTTTGTAACAAATTCTGATGTTAATCACATTACTGTACCTATTATATTCGATTAATTTCAACAAAAGAAGACAATGAAACAAAAAATAAATAAATATTGATAAATTAAGACTTCAAAAATTAATAATTTTGAAATATTATTTTATTGGCCATGTATGACATGCACGGTACTTTTTTAAAAAATATAACTGTTCTGTATTACAACAAGACAATTATTATGCGCTGGATAAAACATGTTTCATGTTTGTTAATGTGAAGAATATATCCGTGATTTTAGTCTATGGCACTACAAACTTACTATTATAGTCGATGGTTTACAGCTATTTTATCTATTCTTGACACCTGGAGGTGCTCCAATGGTAATAGATGGCGCGAATACATCTGTCAATTCACATAGTCTTTAACTCTTTACGCTTCATTTAATTACCAGCAGTGCTCTATTGGCACGCCTAAAAGCCATAAAATAAAATACAGAACAGAACAATCACCAGCACCTTGTGGGACTCAATACTGACTAATGAACCAGGTGATTTCTTGCACGTCAACCCTCTGAATCCTGTTAGCTAAATAAGAGGTCAGAAGATTGAGTGTACGTCTTGTTATACTGTAATGGTGTAGATGCATAACCAATGTTGAATGATGAACGCAATCTAATACTGTAGACAGCTCATACAACACACCAAGAGCATCCTGCGATTGCTCACATATACCCTTTATGTGCATCAGTAGTTTACAGACCTCTAGTAAAGCCATACAGTTAATCACGTATAAGATTATGTGAGTCAAAGAAATCAATATTTCATTCTCTGTATGAATTAAAAAATTAAATTAAATTAGCTTCACGCTATATCCCGCACACAGCAGGGTAGGCAGAGGGAACCTAGTCTTAAGACACTTCGTTCCCCACTTTCTGCCGAATTTTGGAGGCATTGCGTGTTGAGTGGCAAAACTCAACGCCGCACTTTTGCCTCGACACCAGAGCGAAGAAATGAAAACCTCCTCGAGTGGGGATCGAACCCACAACCAGTCGGTTTTACAGTCACACTTTGTACCACTGCGCCACGACTGGCCTCATTCTCTGTATGTATTATTTTATATACTGTTTTTTATGTTCTCATTTAAGAGTCTACATAAGATTTATAGTAACTTGACATGTGACATTGACGAAATGATACAATATGTGTTCAGCTGGCACGCTAGGAATACCATGAACTAAGAACTGAACTGTAACTTGACATGACTTGATGTGCCCTATAATTCTTCCCCATGTAGAGGTTTGACCATATCGAATTATAGAAAATATATAATGAGTATATACTTGGAAAGTATGTTTAGTAGGGATGGAAGATACGAGATGGATGTAGAAAGGTGTATTGTTGTCGGTAACAGGGTAAACGGAACGTTAGCTGCATTGATGAGACAGTGAAACGTCGGCACAGCTGCGTGTTTGGCGGTACACAATGCAGTGTTGGTGACCTAAGCTGATGGATCTTTGTTGCGAACTATTACCGAAAAATCGTAAATTGAATTGAATTGACAGATATATTCGCGCCAACAACCACGGCAGGGACGCCACCAGGTGTCAAGAGTAGGTAAGGCTAGCTGTAACCTATAGATAATACTGGTAAGTTAGTAGTGCCATAGACTAAAATAGAGTAGAGAACACACATTTTCATTAAACTGAATAATTACAATATAAGCAAATAATTTAATAATATATTTACTTTTTATTTTTAATATATTTAATTAAATTTTCAATTAATATTTCATCAATTGTCTATTGTCTATTACAAAATTGCTTTCTAGTTCCCAAAATTTTGACAGTGATCGAAAAGTCTACTTTAGTGTTTTTTCATTTAATTTTACAATTCGTGAATGTTCATACGAGAATATTATTCAAACTCAGTATATGTTCCTATTTTACAATAACGCTTAAGATTTTCTAACAATTTAAGTTAAAAAAGAAAATATTTAATTACTACTTCTTTCTTATCTATATTATAATAACTTTAATTTCTGCCGAAGATAAAATGGCTTGTGTGGATGTACCATCAGCAAATGCTGATTATGAAATGGAAGAGGGTGAAATAGTTGATGAAGCTGATGCTTTGTCCGATATATCTTCTGAAGAAGAATTTTTGCTCCGACAAAGGTTACAAGTTTTGGAAAATTATAACAATGTCCTTGAACGTAAAGAAGCCAAGAGAACATCAATTAGATCAGGTACTGGTAGTACTCTAGTTTCCTTTATCTTCAATGAATATGTATTAAAATATTTGAATGCTTTAATGTGCTATTTGTAGTTAGATTTATTATGACAATGTTAACATTTAAATTTCAGTTTGACCATTTTTTATTTAAAATAAATACTTTTTTCCTTTGACTATTTTGCTAGAACATTTTGAAACTTACACAGTATGTGTAACATGTGTAACATTCTTAATGGATATTTAAGTTTAGAAAATATTAATTCTACTTTGTACTGTACCAATAATATTTCTTTAGAAATAGCCCTCAAAAAGTTATATCTCACACTTAATTACTTTTTGTTTAAAATAATCTAACTTATCTTTATATAAAATAAAAGTTACTAAATTATATTTTGTAAATAGGAAATCAAATGTAAATGTAACTATAGGCCGCAGTCTTGCTTTTATGTCACATTGTTATGATAAAACAACGCTGCAAAATGAGACATGATTGTAATTAGGTTGTTATAAATCAAAAAATACACTAAAATATGTAATTCATTATCTGTATATACATATGTTATGATTTAAAATAACATGCTATATAATATTATTACTACATACAATACCCATTCAGAAAAAGAAAGTTTACAAATTTTGTAAACAAAGTCTTTTAAATACATATTTTTTTACTTTTCTGTTATTGTGGATTTCTCATAAGTATTATTAAATGGCAACAGAAATATATATACAATAATAACTTCAAAACCTGTCAAAGTTGGGCTCTTTCAAATTACATTGCAACTAGAGTGATTAAAAGCTCAAAAAGTAATTTTGAACTGTTTGATGTAAGTGAAACTTCTAACTATATATTTAGCAAAGGCTAACAGTTTATCTTATTTTATTATTCTTTCTTTTATTTTTTTCAAATTGTTTTTCTGACTATTACATCCTTTGACTCATATATTTAATTTTTTTAAAAGTATATTTATTTGAGTCAAAAATATTGAAAAGTTGAGACATACCAATTTGCTTAGTTTAAATTAAAAAATAAACACATGTATGTATTTTTTATATGCATATACACTTTTTTTTTGTATTATTTAATTTGAAATATCACTAAATTTATTAATAAGCTAGCTTTAGCATCAATAACAAAACAAATTTTAGGGAAACAACATCCAAGAAGAGAAATAATATGTGATCTTTCTGAAATTTCTGGTACAGATGCTGAATGTGGTTTTAAAAAATTAACATTAAAAATTTCTAATGATAAAAAACATACGCGACCTCACCATAAACAAAAGAAAATAAAACAATTAGATAAAGATATTCTCAAGAATAAAGAACATAAGAAAAAGAACCATCGTAAGAAAAAAAATAATATCAATAGTGATAGCAACAGCAGTGAATTTTCAGACGATGATTATGTAAGCAAGCGTCGTAAACTGGCAGATGCAGTTTCACTTAATAAAACCAAAATCGATAAATCCACCTTAAAAGATAGATTGTCTAAGATGTTGAATGTTAGTAATTTTGAAAGCCAAAAGAAAAAAGAAATTAATGTAATTGTTAGCACAGATGATGCGAAAACTAATAAAGGAGAACCAATAAATACAGAGCCTATTTTAAATGATAATAAATCTGTTGAAACAGTGGACTCACCAAGTCATACTGAAAATATGGAAACTGTTAATGTTCACTCGCAAGATACTGTTGATTGCCCTATTCAGAAAACAGAGACAAATCATCAAAGTGATGGTACTTCTGATGAAGATCTAGAGCTGCTTCGACAATATGCCCTTAAAACGAAGTCAGCTAAAGTGAAAACTGATGGCCCACAAAAAACTGAAATTGAAAATAAGACTGAGGCTGTATCAGAAGATGAAGATAGTGACACAGCAGAATTAAGAATGATATGTCTTAAATCTGCATTGTTGAAGAAAGCTATAGAAATGAAACAAAAACAGAAGTTGCAGAAAAGACTTTCTCAGTCATCTAATATGCATGAATTCGATATATGCACTGAAGATCTCGGTAATATAGATAACAATACTGATATAGAATCTGTTGATATGGAAATTGGTTCAGATGCTGATGATAAAGGAAAAGTTTACATAACTGAATGCACTCAGACTAATGCAAAAGTCGAAGAAGCCAATACTATATCTAAAGAAGATGAAATAGACGAAGATGAAGACTTGTTACGGGCCAAATTGTTAACTTCCTTAAGTAAAAATCTGCCAAACCTTGTAGATTTAAATGTTTTAAATACCACTTTGAAAGAAGTGGAAAGTGAAACTGTTGATACTAAGGTAAATAATGTGGAGGCCGATAATAAGAAAACACCTAACGTAGAGGCCAAGAAATTTATAATACAACTTGGGGAATCAGATTCTGAAGCAGAACACGAAGCTACCAAAAATCTAACTAAAATGCATATGAAGTTGTCAGAACAAGCAGAGTTCCAGCAAAAGTTGGATCAATTCTTGAAATCTACTAGGATGGAAGTGGAAAAGACCAAGTTACCAGATATTGTCCAAGAGCAACCAAAGCCACCGGAAAAATTTGTCGCGAAGGTTAGAATGGAATCAATTTCATTACTAAAGTGTAAATGAATTGAATCTAATATATCTGTTTTTTAGGCTATGAATCATCTTCCGAAATCCGAACAAATAGAATATAAAAATTTGGTAAAAAGAATGGCGGAGCTGGAGAAAATTAAACAAGCTAGACAGAATATACTTATGAATAATAATATGGTTAAAGATACTCTCAAACCAAGGAATATTACTACGGCTGCTCCTCTATCTGCAGAAAAATTGGAAGAACAAATTGCATACTCAAGGTAATGATGAAATTAATTTGCTTATATTACATTGTCGTGGAGCAGCGGTTCAACGTCGGACTGTAAGCTCGACAGTAGTAGGTTCACATTACCACTCGGGGGAATGAAATCTCTTCACTTTAGTTACAAGACAATATGTGGCGTGTAATTCCGAATTTCCGTGTCTAAAATTGGATGGTGCATGGGAAACGGAGTTCCTTAACACTGATCTCTATATGCCTATTCTTGATGTATATTACATATATCTTAAATACATATTTACAAAGTCGTTAAAATTGTTTTTCAGAAAAAGGATAGCTGAAGAATCAGCAGCAATGTTGCAATTGAAACAGGAGGCTATTAAACTACAGCAACGATATAAAATAGTTGCGACAGAATTGCGCAACATTGCAACTGCTATAACTCTGAACAAGAGACAAGAAAAAATAGTTCAGGAAGGTTTATGTAGAATACGAAATCGACACCAAATGCTACTGAAAAGGTACTTTTATGCAATACTTTTAGAAATTAATTTCATTAACATACAAAATTGATGTATATTTTAAATTCTAGCACACCAACGAATCATTCCAATGAAAATTTACATTTAAGTACAATAACAAATAAAGTTTTAACAAATAAATTACAAAAAGAGAATAATCCTGCAAAAGAGGAACAAAAAATATCTAATAATTTAAAAGCAGTCAAAGTGAGTGTTGTAAATGATTTAAATGAACAAAATAAGGGAAAGCTCTCTGTACAATTAGATGTAAGTAGTAATAAAAAACTTGTAAAGTTGCCAAAATGTCCGCCTAAAGACAGAATTATTGATATTCACGGTCCTAAGAAAGTACAAGAAGAAAATAACAGAGAAACATCTATTTTTGTCAGTAAAAGAGATACAGAAAGAAGAAAGAGTTTAAGTCATAATTACGATGAAAAAGACGATTTGAATGATTATAAATCACCATTAGATGCTTTACAGTGTAAAAAGTAAGTAACTGTTCTATACTTTTCTATTATTACTAAAGAATTTATATATATTTTAACATTTCTGGTTAATTCGTTTTCTAAGTAAACTGTTGTTTTTTTAATTTTGAAAGTGTTATTCCACACTTAGAAAACAAAAATCCTCTTTTGCCAAAATGATGATTCTTTGCAATAAACTCTGGGTAGCTACAGAGATACTAGCAACATAAATAAGTTATAACAACCATATAAGAATTCTGACGTAGCTCGATGAGGTCGTATGGATCAATTAATTGGTCAGAGCGCTTCAAAGAGGCGTGAGATCAAATCTTTCGAATTTTATGTTTTTAAAAAGTAAAAACTGTCTATGGCAACTGAGAAATCTTTGAAAGCTTTACTGTGTAGTTACATAAAAATTTCAGGATCAATAATATCCTTTAATGAGCTTAAAAAATAGAATGCTACTACAGTTACTATACCATGTTACTAATCTGGCACTTTAACAAATATTTACATTTCAATCTGGTACTCTCTGAATATTTACAAATATGTTTTTTGAAGATGATTTTTTTAAACAAGGACTTAATTCTGTCCAAAGCTATATATTTTTTATGCATTATTAAATGTTGAGATATGTGTAACATAACATGTAAGGGGCCGTTCAAGTATTACGTAAGCAGTTTTCTTGCAATTATTGACCCCCCCTCTCCTATGTCATCAAAAATAAGCAATCCTCTAAGAAATATTTCATTGGAAATGTCAAAAATAAGCAAACCCAAGACTCCCCGCCTCCCTACAGTGCTTAATACTTGAACGGCCCCTTAAACTTTTAAAAAACCTATACATTACAACTAAAAAAACATTTTCTTTTAATGAAATGCTTTATTCGCTACTTCGTTCGTTTTATTATAGTTTCTCCCTCTGGTTTGTAATAGTGCCATTTTATTGAGATTCTACTATACATACGTGTTTCTGGGTTCTCTTTATCTTTTTAAACAACAACTTACAATTCATTGTTAACTTATAAAAGCAATTTTTTATAACGAAAATTGTAAAAAACTGTGGCTTTTGCGAATTATTTTTTTTATTACATAGTTTAGATAAAATTTCAAAATGTTCAAAATTAATGATATCTGATTTTAATTTTATTACATAATTATTGATTTTGCCATAACAATGAATATGGAAAAGAAATGTGAAATTCTTTCCTATTGTCTATTTCATTTGATGACTTGTTGTTTATTAATGACAACAAATTTGTGATTTTGTTTATAATTAAGTGTTTTGTGGAAAAAAAAGTAAATTTTCTATTTTTTTATTAGGTGTAAAAAAAATCGAGTTTCGAAATTGATATATTATTATTATGTATAAGTAATGTAAATGGACTTGGCCAAGTATAGGAACATTGTGGTGACGTAAGTATTATATAGATAGATATGAATTAACTCCAAAGCAAGGAAAAGATGTTCCGGGACTAATTAATTTGATAGTTGAGAAAGAATTTAATTTGATTGTTCAACAAATATTCTTATAAACGTAAAATATTTTTGACATAGAGTATTAAAATGCGCTTTTGGAAAAAATTATTGACTTTATGATTTTCCTCGTAATTATGACATCTTTTCTGTGCATACGCTTGCGTTTTCAGTTCTTCTTTATTTTTTAAGGCGTGTGGATAGCCATGTCGATTTCATATTGAGCTATGTTTGAAATTTAATGGGGACAGTTCTTTTTGTAAAAACCATGACTAATTTAATATTTTTTTGGGTATTTATATGAACTGTGAAAACTAACAATGTTTTTAGTCTTAATTACTTTTGCATTTGCCGATCTAGCTATCCACGCGTATTTGACAATATCACTACTTGGCCGTGTCTTCTATTCAAAAACAACTGAACAGACTTTGAACAAAACTTAAGCTAAACATACAAAATAATACGGCATTGATATAAAAGTTCCAAATAAATGCTTTTCAGTTGGGAAGAGGATCCGAATGGCGTTCTGTGCCCATTCGAATTCGGCGGCAGTTGCAGGGATGCTGAATGCAAATACATTCACCCAAAAGTCCAAAAGCAATGACATACACATACACACACTCATACACACACTGCCATACAAATTACACATAATACTCAAAAAAAATTCAACGTACTTTTTCTACAGCCAATGGATTCCTTTATGTGTAAAGTATTAATGTAGATTTTTTTTTATTTTGTTGCATGCCTAAATTTCATTTATTTTTTTATTTATCGTGAGCCTTCATTTGTCGTCTTCATTATGTATTGATTTTCAAAATATATTTTTATAAAATTATATTTATTTGAACTATTTTTATTTATTTTATTAAAATTCAATTAATATTACAAAAATATTCGTAGGGAATATCCACATACATTCTACACATCATACACTGAAATCGATACAAATTTTATTGATTCATCAATCGATACTCTTGTAAAACATAGATTATATTCACTTTATAATCATTTCTAGCTTAAACTTATATCAGTTTACATTCCAATCAAACATTTTTTTAACTACTTCCATTCAAAATCAAATAATATAAATAATTCAAAATATTAGTTTTATTTATATTTTTATTATAATTAGATATTTATTATTATGTATGAAATTCTAGTTGCCGTAGACAATGGCGGACAGCGACGGGAGTGGTAAGTTAAGAACCTTTAATAGTGATAGTAGTGATAACGCGGTGTTCCCTAACGACTGATCGAGCTTTAACGGTAAACTGTGGACATTTTATATTTTAATTTAAACTTCATTTAATTTGAATATAGTGTAACAAGAGAATAATAAATATATCTAATTGTATAATCGACTTTTATTTGAAGACCCATTTGCTTATTTTTAAGTAAGATTTTACCTTATTGTGTTAAGGGAGATTAACTTTATTTTTAACATTTAAAGTGTTATTTCACACTTAAGAAAAATACTTAATTGGAAAACGTACAAAAATTTAAACGTAGCGGGACTCGAACCCGCGTCTCCTGGAAACCGACCAGGTTGGTCGGACTGGTCGTTTTCACGCTGTATCCCGCAGCGGTAACAGCGAGCAGGCAGACTATGTTCCCCATAGTGTTAAGACATTCCGTTCCCTACTTTCCGCCGAGTTTTGGAGGTATTGCATGTTGAGTGGCGGAACTCAACGCCGTGCTTTGTAAAATGGAAATAAAGAATAAAACATTTAATTTCTTCGAGTCGGGATCGAACCTACAACCCCACTTTGTGCCCCTGCGCCTATACTGGGCCCATTGAATTAATAACAATTTAGAAATTGAGAACGATATTGCTATTTTTTTTACCTGAAATGTATCCAAATCCAGAAAGCTTATTCATTCTTAGCGGGGTAGGCAGAGGGAACAGTGTTAAGGCACTTTGTTCCTCACTTTTTGCCGAATTCCGGAGGCATTGCGTATTGAGCGGCAAAACTCAACACCACGCTTTGCCTTGACACCAGAGCGAAGAAATGGAAATATAATCGAGTCGAATGGGGATCGAACCCACAACCAGCTGGTTTTCCAGTCACACTGTGCCCCTGCGCCATGACTGGCCTAGTATAAAAAATTAAAGTTATAAAAAGAAATTATTCTCTTGAACTTATTTTTATTATTCTGTCGGTACTCATAAATAAAACATTTCATACAAATAGATAATTTAATAGACATTGTAAAATAAATCAATGAAAATACTTATCACACCGATACACTTATATAGACAAAAATACGTATATTTTGGAATCAAATTCGATATTATAAATCTTATCATAAATAAGGGATCACGTGGAGTGACTACATACAAGGTACACCACACACACACTAGATAACTGTGGGCAAGGACAATCTTATTTTTTATAGACCTAAAATGTCGTTTTAAAAAATTATATTAATATGTTTCTTAATAATATAAAATGTATAAATTCATAAGAATATCTTGGTGTTTCCCCAAAGCTCAATCATCATAAAATACTTATATCAAGCGAATAACTGGATAAAGTTTTAATATGTAATGCTTCGGTAGTTTTTATATAAAAAATCAAAATATAGAAAATAATTGTAATAGGTATATCAAAATATTGTTAGGGCCTGTAAGAATTTTGGTAATAAATGCAAAGATAGTACATATTACGGTTATTTGTAAACGATTCAATATAGTTAATAAGTATATCTACAGTCAAAATATTTTCATACTCTCTTATTAATTAGTAAATTTAATTTATTCGAGTTTCGGTGTTAATTATGGTGACATAATTCTGTGTCACTATATCGTCATTTTGTTTTTGTTACACGTACTTTTAGATAATAAATATAAGTATAATTATAGACAGATTTATATTTTTGTATTTTGTATCGTGTAGTAACATAGAGGTACGTAGGTGCCCACAGTTAAGGACATACAGACTCAATATGAATACGAAGGACTCAGAAATCGGGATATCAGGACAGATAGGTCGTAAATTTAAACGTAGGTCGCAGTTACACAAAAAGAATTTACGAGCGGCAGGAACTATACTACTAACTATATTTCAGAAGTTCTTATAAATTTGTTTGAGTAATAAGTCGGAAAATGTAGAAAAAAAATCTTAATCAGCTACACGCTGCATCCTGCATACAGCAGGATGGGCAAAGGGAACCTAGTGTTAGGACACTCCGTTCCCCACTTTTCGCCGACTTCTCGAATTTTCTAACCGCACAGTAAGTCACAAGCTAAAATATCATCCACACCACCTGGATACGCAATCTACTGCTGTGCAGTTTCCAAGGAACTGCCTTCCACGCGCAACGGAACTGTGGAATGAAACCTTTAAAGAGCGCGTCTATTTCCACCTTAAAGGCCGACAACGCACCTGTAGCTCTTCTGGTGTTGCACGGCTTCGTAGGCAGCTGTTATTTTTATGAAGATTTTTCGTAGTGAATTTAGTACGAGGCCAGTCGTGGCACAGATGCACAAAGTGTGTGGTTGTGGATTCGGTCCCCACTTGAGGAAGTGAAATATTTATTTACATTTATATTTGCACTTCTTCGTTCTGGTGTCGAGGCAAAGCGCGGCACTGAATTCCGCCACTCAACACGCAATGCCTCCTGAACTCAGAAAGTGGATAACGGAGTGTCTTAACACTAGGTTCCTTCTCTCTACCCTGCTACGTGCGGGATACAGTGTGAAGCTGATTATGAAATATAGTAAGTAAAGACCGACTCGTAGATAGCATAACAAACTCTCCTTGTGTAACTGCTTGTAAATGACGATTTAACCTACAAGGCAATAGGTAACAATATTAAATATACGACACCACAAATATAATATAAACACGACAAGTGACTTTAACTATCCATTACTAATATAGATGTAGTAGCATATTATAGATCACAATACTTTTATACAAATTTTATTACAAATCAATGGGCTAGGAAGGATTCGTATATGCTATATATTTTTAATTATTTTTTTATTCTAAGGTGCTATATGATATATAGTGAGCTACTGAAATAACGTAAAACTAAAAAAATATAACTTGAATCACTTTTTTTTATATATATATATATATAATTGTAATTTTTTATATGTAGAGACCGTAGCGTTTGGCGCTCCGTTCTCTCTGACTACCCCGCTAGGGATAAAGCGTGAAGTTAAGTTAAGTTAAGTTTTTTGTAGTCAAAGTCAAAATTTAACATAACTAACATCCTGTAATAAATGGCGTCGTTAAATTTTGTTTAGCTGTTTCTTGGAATATATCACGAAAAGTTATCGTCTCATAATTTCGCTGTTTGCTAATGCTACGATTTTTTGAAACTTGCAGTATACGTAGATAACAGATTTGTTTATCTTCTTTCTTGTATTAATTAAAAAAAATAAATTTAATTTAATTTAATTAGCTTCACGCTATATCCCGCACACAGCAGGGTAGGCAGAGGGAACCCAGTGTTAAGACACCCCTTTCCCCACTTTCTGCCGAATTTTGAAGGCATTGCGTGTTGAGTGGCAGAACTCAACGCCGCGCTTTGCCTCGACACCAGAGCGAAGAAATGAAAATATAAATTTAAGTAAATATTTCATCTCCTCGAGTGGGAATCGAACCCACAACCAGTCGGTTTTACAGTCACACTTTGTACCACTGCGCCACGACTGGATACAATAGCCCTTGTTAGCTCTTGTATTAATAGCCTCATTAAAAACATTTTGTATGTCTTTCATTATGTACAAATACCCAATGACATTTATGCGAATTCCCTTTGAAATGGTGAATGTGTCTTTAAAAATATTTTTGCTAATATTTTAAAAATACATAATAAATAATTTATTTTATTTATTTCAGTTATCTTTGATAATGTTAAAAATTGTAAAATCATACTGTTTAGTGCCAGTTTTACGTTATTTCGTTAGCAAGTCGTAGGTACATTAATGTAGAGTTAATACAGAGTCGAAAAGCTATAGAAACATTAATACAATTGTATAAATACAAGCCTCGTTAAAAGGCATAAAATGACTATCTTTCGAATTTAATATTATTTTTAACCTTATCATTTTCTAATCTATGTGAAGTCGTGACTAGAACCCTTCAAACTTATCAGTACTTGTGCTGGTAAACGTTAAATGATCTTAAAGTACAAGTTACATAATATTTTTATACATGAATAATTTATTATATGGACTTCTAGAGAATATAAAGATTTTAGATTGCCTTTTATCTGTAGGTAATCTAATTTTGCTTAATTTTAATATATAGATAGTTAAATATATACTATATGAGGTCGATGTTCATTTTTCTGTTAAAAGACATAGTAAAAACATACATTATTATAACGAAATTGCAGTACATTCAATAAGTTTAACTAAAATAAAAATAAAAATATGTTCCTTTCCTACTAAACATCATCTTGTGAAGTATTCTCTGTAATCACATTTATTTAAATACAATGCAATAAAGCATAAATCTGGTAACAAGAATAAAATATGAATGGTAAAAGTAATATATAAAAATATTTCAAAACCTCTGTTTGTTAAAACTAACGATGGAATAAAATCGCTTAGTTATAAGTAGTTATAATATATCATTTATCTAACATTATGAAAGTGCATGAAAATTTACTTGAAGTTATAAATCTATTATTAATAATTTGGAAGATGAAGATCACATTTATCTGAGCGTGTGCCACATCGCCACGGCTTTGCGCGTCTCGTGCGCCATCTGGGCCCAGTGGCGGCCCTCCGCTGCGGGCTCCGCTGCGCCCACGCAGCACCAGCCGACCACTAAACCACTACCGCCTCCTGCTACTACGCATACCTGGATGGAAAATAGATAGTTGTAAGATTCATCAAATTAAAATCTAATTAGCTTCACGTTGTATCGGTCTTTGTTTACAAAAATTATGTTTAAGGAGAAGTTTGAAATTTGGGAAAGGTACTTAAAGTTTATATAGAATGTATGCATTTAATTAAAAAAATCGGTTACGTCCGAGTCGATTTTGCCCACCGAATACTAATTTCAAGATTGTCGGCTAACAAGAAGTACCACTTAAAAGTTGTCATTTGTGCACTCATTTCGAGGAAAATGAACTACAAATACAAAAGAAATACAATATAATAATAATAATATGTTTTCCTTTATAGGTATTGTTACACAAATACTTTATGTAAGTTGTACGTACTTATTTCTAAGATAACGTGTATTTTACGACTCGCCTTGATAAAATAACTATATTAAATAAAAATATAAATTCTTCTATTTTCAGCTTGAGGAAAGTAAATATTTTTCTATTATTTTTTTTCTTATATTTATTTAATAAGTTTATTTATTCACAATTTTTACACATTTTTGAATGTCACTACAGAATAATGCGCGATGTTTTAATATTATACATTTTATGCCACAGATACTGCAAAGTGTTCGAAACGTTTTTATTTGTTTCCATAAAACATGTAGCATACAAACATACGCGATTAATCGGATTAAGATTTTTTTTTTAAATGTAAATTCACCTCAATAGAAGCTTCCTGTAAATTGGCAGAAGGAAGGCTGAAAGAGAGCGCCTCGTTCCATACTGGGTTGTTGATTTCTTTTCGATTGGTTTTCTTCTTCTTGACCCGCTTTCCATTAACTAGTAGATACACTTTAACGTAGACATCTGAAAATGTAAATTTTGATAATTTTGATAATGTCATTGAAGAAGTCTTATTTATCTCGAATGAAATATATGACCATGGACGTCCTAATATATCTATGCAAAAAAAGCCATTCCTGATTGATTTTGAAGTGATGGTATATTGAGAAAATACTCTTATAAACTTAGAAAGTTAAGTAAAATATGAAGGCAGTTAAGCAAAATTTAAACTAAATATGTAGATTTCTATAGAGTAAAACTTTAGGTAATACTAGGTAAAATACCTAAAGCATCCTTGCCCTCTTGCGGTGGCAATAGATTCCTAGCTTTCAATACAACCACAGTTAATCTTTCAGCAGATGGTAGAAACGAGAGAGACAGTAAGAGTTCTTGTAATTCCTCTGGTGGTCTTCTTTCACGTGACAACTCCGCCCATACTTCTGCCCCGCCTGCTACTTCAACGCGCGATAGTGGAACTTTCGCTGAACCCATAACTTCATTGCGGGAAAACCTTGATATGTTAAAATTACTTATTTAAAATTTGTTATAATCATAAGTTACAAACATATTACAATTTATAAACTGCATAAAGGTTTTTATCGTAAGAAATACGATTTTTTTTAAAATGCTTTGAATAATAGATATATATATTTATACAACGAAAAAGATAAAATAAAGCAGGTATTTAAAGTTCATTATAGCTTTCTAGTCAATATACTAAATTAGTTTATATATATTTTTCAGCTTCACGCTGTATCTATTTACAGCTGTATGATACATAGAGAGGGAGCCTAGTGTTAAAGACACTCTACATTGCGTATGGAGTGGCAATACTAATCACTTTAACTCGACACCAGAGCGAAGAAATTAAAATATTAAAAATTTAATTTCCTTGAGCAGGAATAGAATACAGAACTATTCACATTGTCACAGTCACACGCCTGTGCCTACACCTCGACTGGCCTCAAATTCAAAGATTAACATTACCAATACTGACCTGTCATAATCAAACACTTGCAACAAAAGCGTTTTATCGGTGAGCTCGTCGTGGGACACGGGGAACTTGAAATGCTGATCGAAGAAGGGGTTCGCCTCGTTCCTATGGACCGGTGTTTGGCGAACCCGCGTATCCACTTCGGGAAGTAAGGTCACCCGCACGTAAGGGTCGTTGAAACCACCCGCTTCATATCCTGCTAGGTCGTGAGCTGGAATTTAAAGTAGTTTAGTGATATACGGACTTGTATCTTTTGAGCTAAATTAGATTATATTCGATTTTATGCTTGATTCTTTATATCTATTAAATAGTGCTATATTATATAATATAAAAGAATATTTAAATTTACGAGAAGCATATTATTTATTATGTTTGATATATCATTTAAAAAAAATACAAGCAATTTTTTAGGCATTTAAATAAATATTTCTATATGAACTATTTAAAAATATATTTTTGTATAAACACGACATACGTATGTTTTTGTTCAGAGTTGTTGACAGAGCATAAAGCGAAGGTTTATACGGTTCAAACTTTTAGAAGCGATTTTATAAATTATTTTTACTTCGTCCTTTTACCTTAGACGTTTAACATTTATAACTTTTATGCTCGCAAAACCGTTATAAAGTGAAGTCTACGTAAACAAGGACTGTGTAAGGTTTAGGAGTTTTCACAATGTACTTGCAAACATATAAAATGATATGATGATAGTGAAGTGAATCCTCCTTATCCTAAGAGGGCACTGATTAGAATCCATTTAAAATGAATCTCTTGGCAGAGAAAGTATAGAGAGATATATAACATTAACATTGATATATTATAGTAACGATTGTGAATTAGTTTTTTTATAATATTTTTAAATTCCTTTTCTAATCTACTATCACAAATGTATTTAGTTAAAATAAATTAGACAACTTAACTAAGTTGAAAAAATAAGAATACTAATTATCGCAGCAAAAAGATCGACAGGGGAGCCTACTGTTAAGACACCCCTCTCCCCACTTTCCGGAATTTAACATTTATTTATAGATATTTATTTATAGATTGCAGAATTTAATTAGCGCTTCATAATTTATTAATGGTGATTTTTAATTTTTTTTTAATTTTTAAACATTTTTAAAGTGTAGGAAACACTTAGGAAAGAAAAATACTTATTTAGAAAACGTATAAAAATTTTTGAACGCAGCGGGACTCGAACCCGCGCCTCCTGGAAACCGACCAGGCGTTCTGACCACTAAGCCATGCGTTCTCGCCAAGCTACGACGAAATTTTCATACGCTTATTACAATTACATTACATTATTTATGTTGTTGTCTAAATAAGTATTCTAATTAAGATTTAAATTAAACTAACCTTCGATTAAATGGACCTCAAGATCTGATCTATCGAAATCGTATTTCAGACGTAAGTGGATCCTGCCTAATGAAGGTCCCGCGCCCTCCAGTTCAATGACGAGAGGGGCCTCTCTCTTCGTATAAAGATCTGGCTGTAGAGCTCCCAGGGCGCTTATAGCGGCATTTGCGCCAGGACTCAGAGGCACCCCACTGCTGCTTTCCACTAAAGAATTGCTTCGGTCTATTCGTCTGAAAAACATGCCATTTTTTTAAGTTGATCAATTATATTATTTAACATTATAAATGTGAATGTAATATGCTTGTTACGTTTCCTTCCACGTCAAAACAAATTAACCGATTATCATGTAACTTTGTATACATATTCTTAGAGGTACTAAAAAGGACATAGGATATTTTTTAATACAAAAAATATTGTATTACATAGCTATATTTTAATTTTGTTACATACGTATTCATCATCGGCTACATATAGGCTATGATTTATTCTGAAAATCAGAGCGCAAAGCGCAAACAAAAACTAAGCTTAAAATTTTTACAATTTATAATGTTCCAATAATAAGCTTAGATAGCCGTTTTAATTTCATAAAGCTACCTTCAGTAGATACCGAAAAAAATGAACTTACACGTTAAGGATTCTTACCCTCAAAACTCCCATACAGTAAGGGTTAGAGGCATAAATTGGTGTGCCGCTATTTCATATTAAAACAATGCATTAGAAGCCGGGCCAATCTTCCTATGCTGTTTTTTAATGAAAAAAGACAAGACAAATGAGCGTACAGGTCACCTGACGGTAAGCGATCACCGCCGCCCACGACCTCGTGTAATATCAGAGGAGCTACAGGTGCGTCGTTGAGGTGGAGATAGACGCCCATTTTAAAGGTACCGAAGTTGTATCGATACTGCCGCAGGTAGATCATTCCGCCGTTGCGTGGCGTGTGGGAGGAAGTTTCTACGAAACTGCTTGGTAGTGGAGTGCCACGTATCCGGATGATGTGGATGTAAACATAAATTTAAATAAATATTAAATTTTCTCGAGTGGCAATCGAACCTACAACCAGTGGAGTTTTCAGTCACACACTTGTGGCCCTGCGCCAAGACTGGCCCCGTTGTTATATTTATATAATTTCTACTAACAATTAAGTTAAGTAGATATTTCTCCTCATATACATTCATAATAGAAGCCACCACCGCCGTCATCAAGCCGTAACCGGTAATACAGCCATTAATATTTAACCAAGCCATGGGACGTGTTTGAAATATATACTTCACAAAGTTAATAATGTACCAACACTCGTGACGCCTATATTATTTAACAATTCAACGTTTGCTTTGTCGTGACCCCATTTGACATTTAATTTCAACTTGATTTGTAAAATCTTAACACCAGTATTGCGAGTTAATTAATTTGGGAAATATGTATTCAAATATTATGCTATTTTGTGTTATATGCAAATAAAATTAGCTTCATGCTGTATCCCGCATATATCAAGGTAGGCAGGGGGAAAATAGTGTTAAGATTTTCCGCTCCTCACTTTCCGCCGATGTTTTTCAAGTATTTCGTATTGAGTACCGGAACTGATCGATTTTTGTCTTGTTGCTATAGCGAAGAAATAAAAATATTAATAAATAATTTTTCCGAATGCGGATCGAACCCACAACCGTTATGTTACAATCACATCCTTGTACCTGCACCACGTGAGCTTCTATATATATGTATTATAACGATATACGGATTATAATGACGCAGTTCAAATGGGTTTAATTTAATCTTAATTTAATTCGGTATTAATGTGGTAAATAGCATTGTTAAAATTTTGAAAACTAGGTTCACAAGCGTGTGACTGAAAACGACAGGTTGTGGGTTCGATTACTACTTGAGCAAAATGAAATATTTAATATTTTAATTTCTTCGATCTTATGTATACGCATAGCGCGGCGTTAACTTCCGCTACTCAATACGAAGCAAAGGGAAGGGCGGTGTCCTAACAGTATGCTACCTTCGTCTAAGCTGTAAAGCTAGAAAAAAAATAAGGCAGCTAATTAAATATTTTTCACTACGTTATTTTTGCCAGTCATGTGGCATGCGCCAAATGCCAGAATAAAAACGTATATAAATGAATAACATTATTCACTACATAGCATACAGTTTTTAACGATGTTTCAAATATTTATATATATATATATATATATATATATATATATATATATATGTAGCTGAAATTAAAATAGGTCAGATAAAATCGAAATCAAATATGTATCTTTTGCCACAGCTCCACCCGATTTCCAATTTGTGATCCACGCACATCCTGGTTTTTTCTAACAAACATTTCTGCTATTTTTCAAATTCCACCATACTCGTTTTTTTATCAAACAACTATTTTATTTACAGTTAAAATTTAGGAAAAAATATATATTTTTATTGATGTATATTTTCAGCCAATATGAATAACAGAAATTGGTACAACTGAGCTCAACCGAGTGAGAGTTGTATCGATTAAGCCTAAGCCATAGAACGAATTACAGGCTCCTGAATTATAAACGAAACGCACGTCTATTAATAGCCGTTAAATTATCCCGTTGGCATAAAGTAACCGAGGCCACTCGTGGCGCAGATCGACAGGTGTGTGACTGTGAACAAGACTGGTTGTGGGTTCGATTCCAACTCGAGGAAATTAAGTATTTATTTTTTTTTATTTCTTTGCTCTGGTGTCGAGGCAAAGCGCAACGTTGAAGTCTACCATTCAATACGCAATGTCTCCAGAACACGGCGGAAAGTGAGGAACGTAGTGTCTTAGCACTAGGTTCTCTCTGCCTAGCCTGCCGAGTGTGGTATACAGCGTGAAGCTGATTTTTATATAGTAAATACATGGGCAAAGACGGTTTGTTAGTACAAAGTGATGAGTGGAGTGTTAGAAGAAGGCCCGAGTGCGCAAATTGAGTTTATATCAATTTATGAGGGACACGCCCGCCTAAGATTGATTCTCGGAGCGGAAACTTTTGCGTATCCGATATTCTGGGACAAATATTTAAGCTCGACATTATACTTTTAACATTATCTATAAATATGTATACAACATGTATATTAATGTATACGACATTAATATTGACGACTTTTTTGTTCAGAAGTGGTTCATTTGTATGTGCTCTTTTTTCGAATAATAATTTATTCCCCCGAGTAGGAATCGAACGCACAACCGTCGCGGTAATCAGACACTTGGTCACCTGCGCCAAATACTAACATAAATTGTAAATTAAATATTTATTTTCATCAAAATAACCTTTCGATTAAACATTTATGTCAACCCGTCAATCATGTTTACCTATGGTCCATATGAAAAACGGATAAATTGTTAAATTCACTTTTGCCGTAAGCTATGTAGGTACGCGATGAAAATAGATCAATTGAAAATTTGATTTTATAAAAATAACTATTTTGTATTTTGCGTTTGAATTTTCCACAATAAACTGCTTAAACAAAAATGAAAATGTATACGTCATGTTCTTTCAAAATTTTAAATAAAATAAAATAAATCAGCTTCACGTTGTATCCCGCACACAGCAGGTTAGGCAGAGGGAACCTAGGGTTAAGACACTCCATTCCCCACTTTCTGCCGAATTCTGGAGGCTTTGCGTGTTGAATGGCAGAACTCAACGCCGCGCTTAGCCTCGACACCAGAGCGAAGAAATGGAAATACAAATTTGAGTAAATATTTCATCTCCTCGAGTGGATATCAGTCGATTTTACAGTCACACTTCGTGCCACTGCGCCACGACTGGCCTGTTCAAAATTTTAGTTTAGTACAAATATAATAAAAAAAAAACGGTTATATAAGCTGACTGTAACTATTAAGATACTTACTATTAATCCTTAAAAAAAAATCATCTACATTTTACTTACATTAAAATAATAACATAACTTACTGCAGAAGAGTAAATAAACTTTCAGTAATACCAATAACGATATCCAATGAACATTTACCTATTGTTTCACCTACTTCTCTAAGGTGGTTGCGTATTTTTTTTAACGTTACTAAAAAAGTATTTTTCCTTCTTAAATATCGTTTTCTAATACCAAACAAAAATTAAAATATCAAATAACAAAATAACTTTAAGCTATTTTCGATCCACTTACCGTGGCGGCATCAGCAATGGGGACAAGCATCTTGGTGGTACATGTCTCGGGCTAGGTGGAGCAGGACTATCAGCTAAGGATGCTAAAGACCCATGAGCCATGGGAGCCGCCCGGACGTCAAGGGAAGCTGCTCGTAGTGGTGATGGGGAACGAGGTACTCCAGCCGCACCGGCCTCTAGAGTACGACCGTCTGGTGCGAATGTACGTATTGCAGGTGATGAACCGCGATGGCTCTGGAACAAAATTTGATTAATTTTGTTATTGATATTAGAACGAAACATCTGTTTTTAAATTAGTGAGCAATATAAATAAGCGCGGCGTTGAGTTCCGCCACCCATCACGCAATGTCTCCAGAACTCGGCGGAAAGTGGGGAACAAAGTGCGGGATACAGCATGAAGCTGATAAATTTAATATAAATTTAATAATAAAATGCAGTGGAATGAAATGCTATCGTCGAACAGTGGAATACCGTTTGAGGGTCGATAGACACTCAGGGAAATGAATTATTTTCCAAATTATTTTCAAAATTAATTATTTCTCAAAATTATTTTTCGAAATTAAATTTCACCTTTTTAAATTTAAAATCTTTAATTCAGACGAGAAGCGGATATCAGTACTGTATCCCCCGCTTTTCTACACTAGGCTTACACTCAAGACTAACGCAAGTCTTGTGTGCTATATAGAATTATTTTGATAATGAAGATACTTAAATGCTTAGAAAGTTTCTAGGCACAGCTATAGTCGTTTATTAAAGGCACCTGTGACTTTAAGTCCCACTTCTAAAAGTAATAAACTTTGTAACGATAGTTTTTATATTAATTTGACATTAATTTTATTAATAACATAAAGAAAATAGAATTTATAGCAGGATATTGTGTAAGTTTATTGACTTTGAATAAAAATTATCGCCTTTACAATGATTATTTAAGGATGTTATATATTTGAGGCCAGTCGTGTCAAGGCAAAGTGCGGCGTTGAGTTGAGAAGAAGAAAAACCACTCAACGCGCAATATCTCCAGAATTTGGCGGAAAATGGGAAACGGAGTGTCTTAACACTAGGTTACACTGCTGTGTGCGTGATACAGCGTGAAGCTGAAAAAAATAAATAAATAAAACAGACTGTATAGCAGAATATTATCATGTTAGCCTACTATTAATTTCCAATGATAATCATCGATTATACAATTATAATTTAAGAATGTTATACATATATTTATAATTGGTAAAGCCGTACGTTATTGATTAATCCGCTTAATATGGTCTTAATTAGCTGCAGTGGTATCAGTACGTAGTATACCAGAGTGATTGATTTTAAGGTTCGTGAGATATATTAGATGCACATACAGATATTATATTATACTTCATTTTCTATTTAAATTCTTAAATATTGATCAACTAAAATATGAAGAATAAGTTTACTATTATAAATGGAATTATTTAAATGTAAACGCGAGGTTGCAAGTTCGACGCCTACTCGCCCGAATTATATTTATTTTTTTATTATTGACTATATTTATTTTTATTTTCTTGCTTTAATTGATAAAGCGATGTGTTTTGTTATACTAATCAATACGCAGTGTCTCGAAAGGTAGGTTAAAAAAACTGAGTGTGTGTCGAGGCAACGCGCGGCGTTGAGTTCCGCCATTCTACCTCCAGAACTCGGCGGAAAGTGGGGGACGGAATGTCTTAACTCTAGGTTCCCTCTGCGTACCCTGCGTAACCGCCATTCTTGTCGTACAAAGAACAAACCTAGATTAAAGCTTCTATTCTGAAATAATGAATAAAAATCATTTAAAAACTTTAAAAGCTATAATTTTTATTGAGGAGTATATAATTGGCACGAAGTGAGGTTAATTAATATTTAAACACAATTCCACGCAGCCAGATGTACTGACGCACAAATTTATTATTTTACTGTTTTATTCCTTACTCGCGCAAATAAAGAGACCAGGAGAGAAAAAACCTACATTATTCTTTTTAACGCATAGTGGGGTAGGCTCATAGAACCTAGTGTTAAGACACTCCGTTCCCCACGCGACGTCTTATGTTCGAGATATTGCGTTTTGAGTGGTCGAGCTCATCACCACGCTACCAGAGTAAGGAATTGAAGGTATATTTTAATAATTTGGCTCAGGTCAGGCAAACACAAAAGCCATCGCGCTTACTAACACGGATATTTAAATATATATTGCTATAAATTATTAACCTATATTTTTCCTAAAATGTTTAGGAATTAAATAATAATAAAGAATGTATATTCGAAGCGTAAAAAAATAATAAAATTAATAATAATCATAATATCGTAATTTTATCCATACAGCGGGAATTTCCACCATATATGGATTAGAATGAAGCAGATTTCCTGGAAATTCAATAGTGAAAATTGGCAGAGGGATTTTAGTTGTACAGCTATAGGGCACAATATTCGAAATTTATGCAGTAAAAAATCCACAGCGACCCTACGCCGATGAACAAGTCTCTGTAGCTGAGTATCAAAGGGGATCTCCTCTTCATTTTACGCGAGAAACGTCAATCAACTCCAAAGCTTATGACGGGTACATAGTAAAAGTTTTCCATAAGTAGAGTAGAAGCAGTACTTAATACATAGTTGTAGCTGCCCTTTGTACGGTATAAGTTAATACTGACGTATAAAGATACCTGAGGTATGCTGTTTTATTTTAGGCATGATGCCAAATTTTGTGGCTGCTAATTGAGTTCTGGATTCAATATAGAAAAGAAAGTTTAAATATATTACTTTCTTAATAGTTAGATAACAAAACGAAGAGCTGTCTCGAGTTTCGCTTGCTTTATGTTAACTTTCCGACTTCCCGGAAGCATCACGTCCGCCCGTAATCTCTGTCATTCGTCGCCTTGTAAAATTTAAACGCTTATTGGAAGCGATCGGTAACGTAAGTGTTGTTGTTGTTCAACTTCGTATATATAATTTCATCACTAGCTATACTTCTTCTCAATATAAATATAGTAGATATAGGTTTTGAATCCCAAATGCTTTTTACACCAAATTTGCATATTCAATTCATTTTTGTAAAATTCATTCAAGGTAACAGGAAATCTAAACTTTTATTTTATTTTCAAAAATTCTTACTCATCTTACATTTCATAATTGTAATATATTTTAAAGCATATTTATTAACAAAATAATTTGACAACCTATCGAAAGTTAATGCCCAAATGTTTCTCAAACATAAAGTAAATAGTAATAATTACTCTGTCTGTGTGTATTTTCTGACAAAAAAAAATCTCACCAAAAGCTCTCACGCATACAAATGTATACAACTGAATATAAATCCCCAATATGCCTACAATAAGCTACTTATACAACAACAAAATAGTATAAAAACCTTCAACCGTTCAACAATAAATAATAAATAGGCTTGATTGACGACTCTACACGAGGAGTGCGACGCGTTGATCTGCTTTTTGTTCTCATCACGAATTCCGTCAGAACATAGCAAATTTGAACATGCGTTGTCAACACGCTTTGTGATATTAAACGTGACAAAACCAACGCTTCTAGTTGACTCTACCTCTGTTTTACGTGACCATATATATATATAGAGTATAGCTCTATCTGTGTTGTAGGTTGCATTACTCTAGAGTACGTAATTAAGTTTCGCATTTATAGCGCTACGCTGGCACTAATGCTGATAGTTGCGGAATCACGATTTGGAATTTTGGAGTTTTAGGACACTATTAAATCAAATATTGTTATTTTAAATAGATATAAACCAATGTGCTATGTGATTACTATAAAATTCACGGATTTGTTTGTAATCACGAATAATTTGGAGATTGGAAGTTGAAATTTAATTTAATTTATCTTTGTGTATATAATATTCAATTCATTTTTGTAAAAAATCCTCTATGTCTATGGTTTAAAAAAAATATATTTGAACATAATTACGATAATATCATTATTTCTACAGTAATACATTTAATTAAAAGTTGCATTTTATTATTAGTTTTTTTTTTTACATGTGACGCGACATTAAATCGACATTAAATCGTCTTTAGAATGACAACAATTGTTGTCATTCTAAAGACGATTCCAGAAATCGTGCAATATGTTCCAATTTTATCATTTACTTCAACCTCTATTAATTGAGATCTATAGACTGACCCTAAATAAGCACGTTCGAATAAAAGTTCCTAATATAAAGTTGATTATTGATTACGAGTGGATTTCTCTTAGGCTCACCATTTGGCCTTCCTTTTCCTATAGGTAATCGTACTAGTTTAATAAACTGCAAGTAGGGCCAGTCACTCGGCAAGAAATTCGGAATATGCAAAAAGAGTACAATGTGCTGTAAAAGTAGATGCTCTATGTCTAACCTATTGAAAATGTATGTAGCTCCCTAAAAAAAGTTTTAAAGTCATTCGGTTATTAAATCAGTGAAATGTGGGGTACGGAGTGTGTTGACACTAGGTTCCCTCTACCTTCCCTGTTATGTTTCAATTATTAAAAGCTTTTTAAGCATAATGGTGTACACATTATGCTTAATGTGGTTAAAAATGTGGACCACATTTTAATTCTTTCAGGATTCAATAACCAGTAGACAAATATTTATGAAATTCAGAATAGAGGTCTGTATATAAGTTATTAATATAACATAATTTTTTTTATATAATTTTGAAATCCATTAAACTGAAAGTGCATCGAATATCTATACTAAATAAGTTACGCCTTTACACCTTTACAACTTTGACCTTTTTGAGCCAAAAAACATTTCGGGTCATTTAAAGTATGTTCATGACTTGCAACGAGTAACAAAAAGCTTGCCACAAAAGGTTCGAAGACCTGTTTCCTTTGTAAAAGGACTTAGTAATTAATTGTTTTAAACGTTCAAAAAGTAAAACAATGGAGAAATTTCAATGTTCATTAATTTTATGTAGAAAATATAATAAAATATTATTATTTAGATAAGACTTTGTTGTAATTTGTAGAGTTATTAAATTATTAATCGTGTATATAATATGTAAGTATCACTTTTTTTTAAGGAAAATTGAACGCCACAAGTAGGTAGTACTAGAGACAACCTACCTTATTCCACATACACGGTAGTCGTTTTCGTTTTGTCATATCTTTTGATGCTGAATTGATAAAATATTAATTTTATTTAGTTTTTAAGATCAGTTTTTAGAAAAGTGACTATTAATGTGTAGTGCAATATAATTTGTGATCATTTACTCTGTCAATTTTTGTTGTGGTCGTGGTGCAGGGGCACAAAAGTGTGACTGTAACGCGACGGTTGTGGTTTAGAATTAATTATTATTTATTAATATTTTTATTTCATCGATCGGGCACCTAGGTAACACAATACTTCGAAAAACTTAAGGAAGGAATTATCTTAACGTATCTAGGTTCCCTTTGCTTACTCTACTATATGCGGGATACAGCGTGAAGCACATACTCTGTCAATGTTTGCCTTGAATGAAATCACGAATGTTGGGTTTACTCTATGCATCAAGTATAGATTCTGCCTATAGATTTCAAATAAATGTATTTATATACATCATCAAAAAGATTCCCTTACCTTATAAAGAAAATATATGTAAAGTCGTAAACAGAAAGTCCTTTCATAAGAATAAGATAGTAGGGCTGAATTTAAGATGCCATTGTCGTCATAAATCTATTTAGACAAAAGGGCTCGTATTTTGTATGAGGTTGGTATGACTTTTCGCTTGCGTCAAGAAGTAAAAGGAAAATGTAAATGAAAATTTTTTTTTTTACTTTTGCTATAGCTTTAATTAAGCTCAAAATTTTAAATAAAAAAGTCTTCTTGGTATGTATTTTCTGTATGTACATTATATATATATATATATATATATATATATATATATATATATACACTCTCTTATAACAATAATAACTAACTGCAAGTTACAGGCCATCCTGATCGATACGTCTCGGACGTGAAAAAGTTACTGCTTATGCACCTATCCAATTTAGGGCAAATTTAAAGCCTTAATCTAAAACGGGAAACGAAGTTAAGGTGAAAAGGTTAAATGATAGTATGCATGTTTCGTATTTTCTATCGTAGGTATAAAATATAGAGTTATGTATGTGGGGCAAGCGTGCGCACATAAGCCTTATTGCGCCATAAAATTTAAAATTTATTCTTAAAACGAAACTCAATTACATCGTATCTTGGTATGACATTGCTGATAGTCGAAGATCTTCCTATGCAGAGTAATTTACAAAATTATATCTTTTTGTATCTTGGTATATATAGTGGTGAATGGTGTAATGGCAATAAAAGCTTACTTTTGCTATAATTTATAAAAGTTTAATTCAGGATATTGTCCTAAAAACGTTTTTTAAAAATATATTTTTCGCATCTCTATAATCTCAGATGACGCCTAACTGAAACTGTCAGCGTTGTGATTGAAACTGTCACAAGGCGTTGTTGACAAGTATGCAATCACACTCTGCAGGATGGAGCGGTCCTGCGTTTGTGATGAAACACAGATGATTATTTCATTTAATATAAAATTCATTGATTTATTTTATTTTCGCAATTCATAAAAATATTAGTAGGTTCATAGTAGAGTAGTGCGTCATTGAGTACTGCTACTCAACACGCAATGCCTCCAGAATTCGGCGGAAAATGGGAAACGGAGTGTCTTTACACTAGGTTCTCTCTGCTTATCCTGCTGTGCGCAGGATACAGCGTGAAGCTGAATTAATTTGAATTAGATATTTTATAAAAAATACTATGTATTAAAATAATGTCGTTATAGATTTTAGCTTTTGTTTTTATATTTTTATACTATTTATGATTCTTAGAAAAGCATCTGAGTTGTTGTAATGCTGAAAATAACAAACAGCAAGTCGGTATGCATGTCTGTTTACAATTTAAAAGTGTCCTCGATAACATTGGAATAGTTGTTGGCAACTTCTATGTTGTGTAATGTAAAACTTTTCACTTATGTTATTCAATTTTCTTGTTTAGTTCGTTGATATTTTTCAATTTTTCTAGAAAGTTCCCAATATATGTTTGTAAATTATGTTTGTATAATAATACATTGAGATTTTATTTTTTGACATACTAGTTAGTTCTACCGCATCAAGTATACGTATAGGTTGGAGTGATGAAATCAATAAAGCTTCGTATATTAAAATTTTATATCTTTTGCGATCAGCCTTTGAAACCTATGATCGTAAATATTATTATGTGTTTATAATTTAAAGGTATATTCATGTTGTTGTATCACAGAACACGCCAATGTTTTTTATGTTTTCCATGGGTTATAGTTGTAGAAAGTGGCTAAGAAATACAATTCAGGCAAGAGATTGCCACAGGAAAAATTTCGAAGTTCAGTTCGGTTCTTCAGTTTCTTCTTTCTTTCTTTCAGTTCTACAAAATATTCATATCTGAAACGATAAACCATTTTTTTTTCAACTTCAAGCTGTATCCCGTACACAGCAGGGTAGGCAGAGGAAACTGAGTGTTATAAGGTACTCCGTTCCCCACTTTCTGCCGAATTCTGGAGGCATTGCGTGTTGAGTGGCAGAACTCAACGCCGCGGCTTTCCCTCGACATCAGAGCAAAGAAATGGAAATTTTAAATTTAAGTAAATATTTCATCTCCTCGACTTGGGATCGAACCTACAACCAGTCGCAAAGAACAATTTCTAATTGTGACTGTTTATCTATACATTTCGACGTAGTTAATTTAGTAAAGTTTTACACGAAGTCAGTTCGTCACTTTAAGTTTTAGATTAGCGAGAACTGACCTGCTGCCTCCTGTGTAAATTGATTTAAATTCAATAGTCAATACAGCGCAGTCGCGCTCCTCCTCTCTTAAATCTCATTATTAATTAACTCTAAGTAGCCAAGTAAATTCCATAGGATAAAACAATATTATCATTTTGTTTTATAAATTATAAGATATACTAAGCCTGTATCTATATCTTGTCTACTTGGAGACATCTAAATTGCAAATTTCAACAGTCACTGATCTGAATTTAGTCGCACTCTTTCGTCCCCACCACAAAAGTGGTGAATTTCACCGAAAAAAAATCCATATATATTATAGCGTCAATAACGATAACTATATGTTCAATGTCTTAAAATTTCTAAAATTGGACATCACTTTTATGATAATATTGAATATTCTTCATGCTTTTATTAGCTTCATTTGTGTTTCTATGTTAGAACAACTTGCTACGTTAAGGTTAAACTTTGACCAGGATGACGAAAAGAATGTGCTTTTCAGTGTGTGTGTGTTTTTTAATGTCCTTTTTACTTAAAATTGACATGCAAACCTGTATATCCCATATTTCATATAGACCTGTATATTCCGTATTTTGTCTATTTATTTTTGCCCCTTGTCATTCATGCCATAAAAACTGATACCATTACCAAACTAACTATCGACACCATTTTGGCTAAAATGATGACGTTGTAATAGATGCAAAATAATATCCACATTCATATAAGGTTCCATCCATATTTGTTTTAATAATATCAAACATACGTACGTAATGCTTTATACAGTTTTTTTATGTTAATTTTAAATTAAAATACAATCTATTTTCCGTATTAAAATCCATTTGTCATAATTGTTACCAGCATAAAGCGGAGTTAAATATTAGGAGTTTTAAGAGAATTAAGACATTTAAGCGTAATAAAATAAATTCTACTTTTAACAATGTTGGTCTTACAATCCTATACAAATTTTGTATATCTAAAAAATATGATATAACTTACAGTTGCCCTCGAAGTGCCGCTGTCAAGACTGCTTTGAGAAGATATGGAGGGTGTCCTCGCAAGCCTTGCGTGAGGTAGCGACGTCGCAGTCCGCGTCTCGCTCAGCGGCTGCACCCGGCATTGCTCTCTGGGTATTAACATCTCCTGTAATCAAAGTATGATGTTATTTATAAAATAGAAAAATAAGTGTTAAAAGAAGAGGAATCCTGAGATATGGTTTCATTGAGCATTTCGGGATGTTAAAATAGGAGTACAGTACTTTATTTATTATAAAGTATAAAATAGCTTAAATTATTTTAATAGATTCTGATTAAATTTACTTCAATAGATTTAATAGATTAAATTTACTTTATTAGATTCTGATACTTTTTATGCCTTTATGACCAATTCACAACAATTTTACTATCTCATATCTGTCATAATCTCTATTATCTATTCAAAACGACAATGTAATTTAATTGGTAGCAAGAACGATTACCATCAAATAACCATATTGGAATAATGAATGTGGATTATTTATGTAGTCTCGTAAATTTTGAACAAAATACTGAACTATTTCTATTTTCATAGTTTCAATGAAAAAAACAATAACCTCAATTAAATAGAAAAAAGATAAAAAAATAATAAATAATGTGAAACGTAGTAATAAGTGGAATTCGAACCTAAAATCATTCCATGAATTCAAATTTAATGCCTACGTCAAAAAGACGCAAAGGAGCAAAGAGGATGTAATGAAGGATAATAAATGGTATTGATTTTTAAATTTATAGAAAGCGATTCCCGAAGTAAATGTATATACTGGAGACAAGCTTCACGTCGTATTCAGGGTAGGTAGAAGGACTTCGTTCTTCTATTATGACACTTCCATTCCCCAGTCTCGAGGCATTGCTTGTTGAGAGCCGGTACTCAACTCTGCGCTTTGCAACAGAAAAAAAATAATTAAAATACTTCACTCAATCGAACCCACATTGCACTCAGCGATGGATTTTATTTATCTCTGCTCTGGTAACAAAACAAAGCGCGAAGTCAAATTTCGGCACTCAAAACACAATATCTCAAAAATTGAGCGGCATGTGGTGAACGGAGTGTTTTAACACTAGATTTCCGCTGCCTACCCTGCTGTATACGGCATAGAGTGGTGGCACTTAAATTTAAACTTGATTGTCATAATGGCTTAGCTTATGAATAATTAGAGTATTCTGTATTTGATAGGGTGTGGCGCAAACCTGTAAGAGACGTCGTGCGCGCTCGTTAGCGACTATATGTACGTTCGCACCTAGTTCAGTTCAGGTTCTTCCATACTGTTGATATTATACATACATGAATAATTTTATATGTGAAATTTCGCTACGATTATATATATTTTTTTGTTAATTTGTTAAATAAAATGTAGCGACAGTCCCTAGGTAAAGGATCGTAAGTGAGAAACAGTAACTTTCTTTTATTGCTGTTTTGAACTACTGTGTACGTTAAAAAACGCGTGAGTAATAAATATTTTTTTAATTTTGAAAAAAATAATAAATAAATCTATCACTACTTAGTAGTAGTAGTAGTCAAAATAGCAATAAAACATTTATGATTTTTCATTTCCCGTTATCTAAGTATTATCGATCTATTTCTGTTTTATAATATCTAATTCTACATATATACGCGTAAAAACATATACAAAAAATGACTCCAATCGATTAAAGATAACTCGTTTAAGATCCAATTGAAAAATTCGAACCACATATACTGGCTAACAAGGCAAGTTAAATAAAAGCTTGAAGTTGCTTGGGAAAAATATTTTTATCGATTTTATGTGCAGTCACGTTGTTTCAAATATTTACTTCGATGATAGTTTTAACGCGTTTGTTAAAATTATTATTTAACATACCTATGATATTTTTAATATTATATGAATCGTGTACATTTCTACTAAATTTGCTGAAATGATTAAAATAATTACAATATAATATTTGAATGATGTAGTTGTGACACAGTTGCCAAATGTTTGAGTATATATGTTACTGTGGACTTTTGTTCTTGTTTATATTAAAACTAGTGGCCCCAGCGTGGCTTTGCCCGCTTGAAGTATACGAACATGTGTTTTTAGCCTTACGCTATATTTTTTCATAGCGGGGTAGGCGGCCGGGGCAGCGGTAACCGGCAAACCTAATGTTAAGACACTGGGTTCCCATTGGTCCCCTGAAGTAAAATATAAATAGAAAAATGTAATCATAAAAAATTAAGATTAGCATCAACAAGAGCACAGACGAACAGACAAATTTAAAAATATTTGTATTTGGTTCTATTACTTATTAGATGATGTACAGACTGATTTATTACGATTTTATTATAGTATAGAAATGTATCTATATGTTGACGTAGAGGTGTCCAGGACTTCATATCGAAAGGAAAAGGAAATTTCTATAATTTAATAAAATTATAAATTGACCCTTCACTCTTTTCTAGTGCCATCATAAATTTAATGTTTGCCAAAATATAGCCAAAATACAAAATCCTTTTTTCTCATATATTTATCCGTGTAGGGAACGGACGAACGGAAGCGATCAGTAACATTTTTTATATTAAACATATTTTGGCTTCTACAAAACATATATTTATCTCATACGCAATATCTAAGTTAAATGGAATTTGGATAAAGAATTGATGCAAGCTGTTTCTGCCTCCCATACTGTAAAATATAAAAAAAAACACCACCAACATTCATCACAAACATTTTCCTATTTCTGGTAAATGAAAGGAAAATAAAAATCTCTACAAAATACAAAATCTTAACTATGTAAATAAATATGCATATTTTAGTGCTACTTTATTAAATATTTCGAGACGTTCCATAAATAACGGAACAGGACCGTCTCCTGTCGTGTTGTACATTTTTCATTCCGATGTTTTCCACACATAATTTATTAGTGCTTCGGACGCGCCATAATTGGCTTTGTTTTACCACACCCTAATGCATTTTACTCTTTGCGATACCAAACGGGGCGACGATGAGTTTACTTTGAATTTGATGATATTGTTTTATCTCTTAATTGAAAGGATAATGGATATTCGTGATCCGTTATAATCTTTAACACACTAACGTCCCTTCGTTCGTTCGGTTATTTGATTTATTGTTAAAATAAATATTTTGATGAAAAGATTAGTTCAATTCATTGAATTCAATTTATTTTGCGTTGATTTATTTTGCTATTGTTATATGTACCTATAGTCAATAAAAAGTGCGCGTAGGTCAATTTGGTTAGTTAGACTACTACGTAGCATAAGCAGTCTAGTGGAAGTAAGATTATAAAGTAGTAATCTAACTCACCATTCAGAATTTATATCTACTAAGAATATAAGAACTCAATTCAATTCAATTCCCATAGTTTTGAACAGCTCCGTCTCCGTCTGCGCAGGGGTTCCCAAGCTTTTCTTGTTCAAGGACCACTTTTATATCATTCTTGGGAGCAGGGACCACTATGCATGTAGATGTAATAAAAATTAACTGTGATAATTAAGCAGGAACTTCGCCTCACCATTCCCAGTCATAAAATTTAAATCGTTCGCGGACCATACTTAGACTTCTGCGGAACACTGGTTGGGTACCACTGTTCTAGCATAATTAAAGTATAATATAAAAAAAAAACTGAATAAGACACAAGACAATGAGGTTTAAATTGAAATTTTAAAATGTCCAATTTTCAAATATTGTTACGAGTGTATACAATATTGGGTCCCCAAAAATTTGGCCTAATTCTTAAATTCTGAACAGATTTTTTTGTAAGTGTCCAATTTTAATTGAACGAGGACATTCTTTAAACGTTATTATGAAAGCCGTTGAAGTACAAGTGTTGCTTCAGTTCTTTTTATTTCTTTGTCCGTGCATGTGTTGAATCGGAAACCGATTAAAGCTAGTGCTAGTAATTGAAAACTTTTTCTATGAACCAATGTAGCGTAAAATTTTAAATACGGTATTTTTTTTAAAATAAAAGTGTTCATTTATATAGCATGGCAGGGCACGCTGAGATAACAAACAGTATACTATCAATTTACTTTGCTTTGCACTTTCGTTTATAAATTTTCGAATTACTTTATATTACATCTTCACACTGCATCCCGCGAACAACAGGGTAGGCAGAGGGAACCTATTGTTAAGACTTTGTTCCCCATTTTCCGCCGAATTCCGGACGCATTTTATTTGAAATGGCGAAAACCAGCGCCGCGCTGTGTCTCTAAAGCAGAGCGTAGATATGAAAATATTAAATATTTCGTTTCCTCGATTGGCGATCGAACCCGCAACCAGAACTAGACAAAATACTTATTAAATATCACAAAAAATAATATTTCTAAAAATAATTTAGCAAGTAAGAAGATCTTTTGCTTAAAACTTAATATACATACTCTGGGCGAACAAAAAAAATACAGGTAAAATTTTAATCTTTCAAATAAATGAAAAAGTACTCAAGACAATGAGATCTAGTCCCATTATTATATATACAAACGACATTAGTAAAAATGAGTACTAACCAAGGTCTTTGTAGCTTGGTTTAGCTCTCGTGTGTCCTGGGAGAAGTGGATCTGATACGATTTGCTCAGTAAAGTAAAGTAAAGTCGATATGTAATAATTGATTTATATTTTTAAACTAGCGGCCCATTTGCGGCATCGCTCTATCACCTATAAATAATATAGTTAATTATGTTGTATTTGCTATAACATTGATTATATAATTTTTATATTCAATATATTTGAATAGTTTAGAGAGCGTTGGAGAGAGACACGGAAACTTACGTGGTCTCATGCACAACAACTTTGCAAAAGACCATCACATAATCAAATGCATAGTTTACGATTCTATAAAGAAAATATAGAGGAATATTCATTATTTTTATATAGGAAAATTCATAGGATATTTCCGGTTAACTTAATTATGAAATTTGGCAGCTAGCATCTACAGGTAGTACTAATTCAGGAAAAGGGGGCGGGAGGGTCTTCGGTTTGCTTATTTTCGACGTTTTCAATGAAATATTTCTTAGAGAATTGCTTATTTTTGATGACATAAGGGGAGGGGGGTGGGTGGGGGTCAATAATTGCAAAAAAATTGTTTACGAAATACTTGAACGGCCCCTAAGATTGAATTTTAGAAAAAGCTCGAGACATCCAATTTTTGTTATATATTTTTTAAGTCTACGGGCGATAGTTTGAAAAAAAAAACAAGTATACATGTTACATAAAATAAGTGCTAACATTTTCTACTTTACACGCTCTTCATCTTGTGTAACTGTGCCACGAGCATGCATACAGCTCTTGGAAAAACTAGGAGTAATTAATTAAAAAGTTGCCCAGGTAAATAGAAAGCAAGGAAATGGGAATGGAGTGAAACTGAGAGTGGTACACCGAGCTCTTACCTTTGTTTTATAGTGTAAAACAAAGGGGAGTCGACGTTTTATGAAATGTAAGTGATAATGTAAAAATGTACGTTCTGGTACAACGTCGTACAATGTTTAATCATAATGGATCGTACGAAACATATAATGATTTCTTTTTTATATTTTTTATCAATATTTTGAATTTCTTTTATTACCAATCGATATAATAAGTGAAAGTTTACATCGAATTTATAAAATATTCGATTCGATATGGATTGAACGCTATTGAAGTGCATTCATTCCAAGCTGAAAAGTTCGTTTGGTTTAACCAGCTCATATCAAAAAGTACTGGTTCAGGGATGAAGCCAATATTACATCGTCATCGTGTTTAACATTTTAATATAATCTACCGAGATCCGAGCTCCAGTCAACACCAGCCAGTGTTACCTCAAGAACAATACTTAAAATTTGATTTCACTTGTTTGACCACTCTATTTGCACAATACAATATAACACAATATTTGCTGTCGGCAGTAAAAACTGTAGTGGAATAATATACAAAAATGCATTATATTTTAAAAAAGTAAGGCCGGACGTAGCGCTGTGGCACGAAGTGTCACTGTAAAACCGACTGGTCGTGGATTCGATCGTCACTTGAGGAAATGAAAAATTTACTTGAATTTATATTTCCATTTCTTCGCTCTGGTGTCGAGGCTAAGCGTGGCGTTAAGTTCTGCCACTCAACACGCAATGCTTCCAGAATTCGGCAGAATGTTGACGTGATACGTCACGTCAACATTTGCTTGCTGCATTAAAAAAAATGCCTTTATAATAACTTACATATTCACCTATTTTTTATACATAGTATACTAGCTTCACATACCTAGTATTATTAAAAAGAATGATTATAGGTTAACACCACATATTGGTATGTAAGTAAATTCACATTTTTCAATTCTACACATAAAAAAATCCTGCAATTTCAATTATTTGACACTTAGCTAGAGAAATATAAGACGAATCGATATTATGAAATAACGAACCACGAATCGATATTATATAAAGGATATTACGACTAGCCGATCGTAAGCGCGACCGAGTTTAAGTACGTACCAATATTTACTACTAAAATACGACTGTAACCGTACAGTGCCGTTTGTAAGAACACTTAAACTGAAATTATATTAAAAATAGATGTTCATTTTGAATGATATTAAATATAAACGTTCATCATGTACCCTTTTTATTTTCTTTCTTTTATTTATGGATTGGACTTAGCTTAGTTATATTTATTATATTTTACAAAACTCCATGTATAGTTTTTAAGATTATATATTTATGCATAATATTTCAAGATATAAGTATAACATATTTAAAATACGTTGCATTTACATACACTTGGGCTTCCATGGGATTTATCTTCACCGAAGCTGTCAGTAGAGTTGTGACTTTGTCCGCTGCTAGCGCTCGAAGTCCTTTCCCTGGCAGCTCTGGCCCACGACTCCAGGCGCTTCTGAGCCGCCCACACACCAGGAGGACCCAATCCACTCATTCTTACTCTGTTTTTACTTCTTCATTTAGAATTATAATGTCACTTTACTTTTGAATACACTTTATGAAAATATCTCAGTTTCTATTTAAAATATTATAATTATTTAGGTAAAATTTCGTTGTTTAATTTGTATTATGGTTTTCGTACATTCTGTAAATGATTTTTCTAATTTATTATCTTATACATTTTTATTTAATAAAGGCTGTCACATGAAGGTTTATTCGATATATCGCAGACGCCGCCTCGTAAACTATTCCACTATAAACGCACTAGCGAGGTTCCTATTCCAAAGTTCAGATAGAATTACTAAACCGTACGATAAAATGTGATCTAAATTCTATGCATATTTGTGCTTGTATATTGTGGAACGGATGGTTTTACCAAAGTTAAATTAAATAATATTATTTTCTTAATAACATATAAGAAAGAGACTTTTGAAACTTTCATCTTTTGAAATTATAAATTATTCACAATAAAAAAAGATATTGTTTATATTTTTATTAATATGGTATAACTTATAGAATGCAATTTATTTTTCTTACTAACCCGCTTTTATTAGGTCGACTTGTTAATAAAGATAAAAAAAAAACAATATTTTTAACATTTTTAAGGTGTTGTGTCACATTTAGGAACGTAAAATATTGTAAAAAATGCATAAAAATATAAATATATAAAAATCTGAACCCATATGATTTTAGTTCACAGCTAGATAGTCTATACCATTTTTAGCAGTTGGTGAACAATATTTGTTTTTTTTTTATTTTTTAAATCCACATTACAAAAGCGTAACCGAAAATTGTTAATCAATGACAATGATATAGATTAATATTTTTATCAAATCTATTTATTTATAAGAATCTACCTAGAAAATACATTATTCATAAAAAAGTACAATTTCTAATTTAAAATCATACTATAACACCGATAATTACCTTATAATTAAAAAAAATATCTTGTTCAATAAATGTTTAAAATTGAAGTATGCAATCTAACTAAAAGTTCTACACCAGACAGTCCCGCCCGTAGACGGCTGCGTGGGCGCCGGTTGTACTACGCAGTACTCGTATGTAGGCGTTTGTTTGTGTCGAGTTCAATTTATATATTAGTAATAAAGAATTTTGCTTATAGATAAAGATTTTTTTGTTTGTTTATTTTATTTACAGTGTCTATTAGCATCACGTAAAATGAAAAAAATACTGAATTTTATTGTAGGTATTATTGATTGTTATGAAAGAATTTATTTAAGCAACATTAACTAATTTTATTTGTAGCTCCGAAAAAAAAAATATGATTAAGAATGTGTTCAGCTGATTTGGGCATGTCGAAAGTATGAGTGATGAAAGAATGGCAAAAAGATTTATGATGGAAAAGTGAGTGGTAAAGTAGGGGAAGACCTCGGTTGTCCTTCGATAACACAGTACTGGAGGAAGATCACGTAAAAAGCATAAGGATCCCCCGGAGGGCATGTATGAAGAGATTAATGATGGTGGACGAGGTGAAATAGGTATACAGAGACGGACCACCCCGCTAGGGATAAATCGTGAAGTTAAGATACTCATCTAATAACTTATATTAAAAAGGAAAACAACATGTATACATAGTCATATACTCTCGGTATGTGACTGTATAGCGTAACTCTACTTTTCCAAAAGTTTATTATTTGGAAAAAATTGTGTGATTACCAACATACATAAGAAATTACTAATAATAATAATAAAAAGTATTTTTCTTTAAACACAAAAACAAGAACAAATATCTTTCCCTTTTCCTTTAACACTGTCGAGTATAAATAAATAAAACCATCGTAATTTTTACCACTAAAGCACCCCTCGAACCGCTTACTATGCAAAGTATATTTAAGAAACTGTGTCACTCGATCCGATATTGAAGATCCTCTTCGGGGAATTTAAGGTAGAGTCGAAATCAATGACAAATATAATGAATGTAAATGTTGACGGAATACATCAAGAAAATATATGGTAATATATAGGATATTATATATATGAGTGATATGTTTATATTTACATATATATATATATATAGACGTACTGATGGGACGAGAGAGTACCTGCAAAGTGGGTCACCGAAAAGGATATCTCGAAGGGCAAATTTATCCTAATTTTGGCGCAAGTGAACCCCAGATGACGTGCAAATTTAATTTTTCGCTTAGAAACTAGACACATCATATACACATTTTAAATATATTTCTTATATTAAACTGTATTTATTTTATTACTATCAAACGTAAGTGCCACTTAATGTGAAAAAGAGTAAGAATCACGTCTAGGAACGAACGAAACGGTGTTAGATTACGAGCGAACTGTTGCGCCTCGAGTTATCTTAGGAAAGATCATCTCAGTAGATTGCAGATTTATTTAAATTAGCAGTTTTCTACCACGGCTTGTAGATCTACTTAGTACTAACAAATTATGTTTAATACTAACCAGTACGATTTTGGTACACTGTTTTCTGGAATATTGTATTTTTTTTTGTTTGTAACTTTTATATAGTAGACAGGACTCAAAAATATGTTTAGCAATTAGAATAAAAAAAAATATTTTTATTGAAAATAATTAAAATTTGCCATACGATTAAAATAAGTGCTTTCGTCGCTTGTCGTTTGTAAAAAACATAAAATTTTAGATCTCCCATTTTCGTTTATGAAAATGTTAAGCTGCTCGCCCAAATAATCCTTTTAAGTTGTATAACTAAAGTCATTGTCGTAGGGAGGTACGTGTGAACCCCGAACGGCACCGTTCATTATTATGAAAATTGCATTAAAAGTTTACCGAATTTTACTCCAAAATATTTTACTACGTTCAATTTACAACCTACTACAAAAACAATTCTAATACTATACGAACGCCAGCGATATATCGACACAACAACCAAAATAATAAATAATTTCCAACTAAAACCTCCAGATCTTCGTTAATTTAGCTTTACCTATATAACTCTACTATTTCAACACATGTATGTGTATAGATCACTATTAATTCGCGTATAAAAGGATTTACGGGGGCGCGCGGCCCGTGGCGCGTCTCGCGCAAACTGCCGCTCCCCGGGCCAGTGTTACCCGGGCGGGACAACCTTCCTCCTTATTTATTACCCCACAGGTATCTTGTCAAACGCCTCGTTGAGCTCACTTGATCTAATTGTGCAGTGTGTTCTGTTGAATGCATTCCGACGTTTACATGTACCCACGTGAATGAAAAGTCAAGGTTGGAAAGGAAAATTGTTGATAGTCTTCTACATACTCATTTATGATTTAGAAATTAAATCGTAAATGTTATTTTTTTATAAATATAAATATTATCTTACTATATAACATTAATAATAAATATTGAAACAATACAGTAAATTATTCCTGTAGAATGTGCGTGGTGGTATGTGCTGGTATCACCAAGGGCGGCGGCGCATTTCGGGCGCGTCACTTTCTCTGGGCGAGCAACAGGTACGGAAGGTCATGCAGGGCGTCTTGGGAGTACGAGCACAGCCTCGTGTGTACTACATTCAATTTGGCACTCTTGTCAATTACAAATATTAATCTATTGAATGTTTATTTTTTTCAGTAGGTACCCAAATTTGATTACGTATGTATTGTATAGATACATATATCATGGATGGGTTTCACTGTATACGTTTGTAATTAATATTTCCCTATATTGATCTATGTATACATATAAAAAAGTCTTTCGTTATTGAGTTTTTGACAACCAACGCACAGCCAAAAAATCGCAAGCGGCGTTGAAAGCAAAAATTTTGTATATTGTTTCTTTGGGGACTATAGAGAAGCAAAAAAAAGACTACAGGGGAAAAGAATTTCTCAATTTCCCGGGAATGGGCAATGAATGGGCAAAAACAGGATTTTCAGCGAATTCTTTGTTAATATTTTATGCTTTTAATTAATTGTGATACAAAGCGTAATAATTTAAAAAGTAAAAAAGAATGTATTTTGCATTTTATACATTTTCTTTGGCCCAACAAATGCAAGCGATGTAGAAAAGCAAAAAAGATAAAATTCACGTAATAGCTACAGTAAATTAAAAATTCACATATGTCAATTAAGCACTGAGCGGCCTTTTTAACCATTTTGCATTTTAATAAAGGCTGACTACGGTACAGCGGGAAAAGTTCACAAAAAATAGAACTCTGTTGTAAAATACAACCCTGTTATAAAATGAAAAATTTTAATAAGCTTTCATGTAAAGCGCTGAAACTTCGAATATGCAATTTCGATTATGTTAATAAATTTGTCTAATACATGGTTAAGCAATTTTTTGTTTAAAGGTATTTAGAGTACAATTTTGACGCCTAATTTTAACTTTAAGTAGTGTGGGGCAATTTCTTGCACTAGACAAGTAGTTGTCCCTTTCGTAAAAAAAACCAAACAAGGGCGAGTCAGGCTAGCCCGCTGAGAGTTCCGTACAAAAATAGGAGGTCTTGAGCTTTTTATGAAATTTAGGCATCTGATCTGATATCTCACTTGAACTAACGGTTTCAATACCAAATTTTGCCCCCCGTTTTAGGCTTTATTTTTTTAGAATTTTACCACATATGTATAGTTTTCAGATTTTCCGATTAACCAGTACTACCTGTTGTTGCTAGCCGCCAAATTCTATATTTCTAGGTTAAGCAGAATTACCCTATTAATTTTTGCTATTTTAAGTTATAATTTTTTAGGATTGCTTTCTTTTCTGAACCACTACTACTTATAAATGCTACCTACTAAATTTCATAATTCTGTTGAATTTCATATTGTTAACCCGAAGTATGGCCGTAGATCTAGATATGGTTTGTATTTCAACTCGATATCTCCAAGCGTTTCTGAGATAAAGGCTCTGACAGACAGATAGACGGAGGGACAACAAAGTGATTTTAAAAACGGGCTTTTTTTCTTTCAAACGTACGGAACCCTAAAAAATTTAAAATACACATACATTTACATAATAAAATGTTATCTATAAAATATTAAGACTTGAGGCCATTCATGGCGCAGGAGCACGAGCGTGTAACTGAAAACGAGACAGGTTATGGGTGCGATTCCCACTCGACGAAATAAAATATTTAATGTTACCATTTCTTCGCTCTAGCGTCGAGGCGTTGAGGTGGCCTTGAGTTCCGCCACTCAACACGAAAACTCTCCAGAATTCGGCAGAAAACAGGAAGTGGAGTGTCTTAACACTAGGATACCTCTGCCTATCCTGCTGTATGCAGTATAAAAGACTAAAATTGCAAAAAACATATTGAAAAATAAATACATCTAGATATAATATACTATTATAATATATTCAACGCGCTGTTTGTTGAGGCCCCTTGTGTGCTCCAATGCTTGTGTTTTGCTCAATTGTATGCTGTTCAAATATTGATGGGCGTTCGGTTGGTCACCGCTTAACGTTCCTATGTCGTCATTTCATCTAATCTAGGTCATACGTGAAATACCTAATGCTATTTAGTATATCACAAAGGATGGTAACGGAGATCTTCGCGTTGATGTTTTGATACCTTTTGTGTGACGGGAACCTTTCTGTAGAGGTTGGGTTGATTAAGAGTCTTCTTTTATATTTATAAGATTTTTTTGTATTTATGTAACCAGTCGTAGCGCAGGGGCATAGTGGTAGGTAGTTGGTTCGATTCTCACTTGAAATTAAATATGTCATATTTTCATTTCGTAGGTTTGGTAACGAGGCATAACGCGGAGTTCAATTCCGCCGCTCATCACGCAATGTCTCTATAATTAAACGGAATGTGCGCCTCGGAATTTCCTCCCCCTAGACAGGATACTTCATAGTGTGAGGCTTAAAAATATATATATATATATATATACAGAGTATACCTTAATATATATATATATATATATATATATATATATATATATATATATATATATATATATATATATATATATATATATATATATATATATATATATATATATATATATATATTAAGGTATACTCTGTTATTCTGCTTTTTGATTGGCCTTCTGATAAACGAAGTGCAAAGTTGAGTTCCATCTCTTAACACCCAATGTTGCGAAAGTTGGTCGGTAAGTGAGAAACGGAGTTTCTTAACACTAGATTCTCTTTACCTTACTGTATACGAGAAAAAATGTGGAAGCTACAAATAATATTACATTTTTCTTATTATATTATATATTTATTTGATAGCAATTTGTCGGAGCAAATTCTAATTAATTTCTGCAGTGTTGCGGTAATAACGGTTTCATTATATTATATTATTTTTCATAATTATTTCTTCATCAGATTCATATCTTTTAATTTGAATAAAATTTAAACCCATATTTCAAATCGAAAAAAAATGTTGAAACAAAAATAATTTATAAAGAAAATGTAAATCAAATATTAATAAATAAATTCTAGTTGTCTCTCTATAACCTGTCATGTGCGGGATACAGCGTGAAGTCAAACAAACACACAAACAGACTGACTGGCACAAAACGTTTCAATTGAATTTCATTTGTTTGAAATTTTTAAATGGCATTCACTTTTGAACAATAATAAAAATCTTTAAAAACTGCAAAAATATGGTTTACTGTGAAGAGATTGGCAGCTTCAACGAACACTTTGATGCTATTATATATAATAGTTTAAAATATTTTGTAGATTCATAATTTCAGTTTAGAATGTTACTGTTTTATTGAGATTGTTACCGTTGAGCAGTGGGATAGCCTTTGTAAACGCGATGGACGGAGTTTGATCCTAACTCAAGGAAATAATGATATCTATCTATTTTCTTTTCATTTCCACGCTCTGGCAAAAAAATATACAATGAGATGAGGATGAGAATGGAACTCGTTACCGTCGCATTTAAAATCAAAACCACTGCTCCACAATGGATAAAGGCCATTCCTTTTTATATATAATATATATAGAATGTATTTGTGTATGTATTTATCGTTCATTAACTTTTTGAAAGGTTCGATCAAGATCTAATAAAATAATTATATTCTTTATACTAGTTTCTTTATTTTTTTTTTATAACAACAAATTTGTAGGTCAACAAGCCGTAATTATTTCAGCTTTATGAGATACCATAAAGTGCTTTTGTGATTGAGAGCTCGCTCAGCCTCCTAATCGCGAGGTTTGCGGGAGAGATTTTAAAATAGAACACAATAAAATGAATATAATGAATATGTTCACATTTTGTGTAGGAAATATGGAAATTTTGAGAAATATATAAGGTTATTATGCCTTAGTGGTTCTAATTTTGAAATTGGATATGTAATTATGAAGACTAAAATTAAATAAAATTAAATTAAATTAGCTTCACGCTATATCCCGCACACAGCAGGGTAGGCAGAGGGAACCTAGTGTTAAGACACTCCGTTCCCCACTTTCTGCCGAATTTTGGAGGCATTGCGTGGTGAGTGGCAGAACTCAACGCCGCACTTTTGCCTCGACACCAGAGCGAAGAAATGAAAATATAAATTTAAGTAAATATTTCATCTCCTCGAGTGGGGATCGAACCCACAACCAGTTGGTTTTACAGTCACACTTCGTGCCGCTGCGCTTCAACTGGCCTCAATGTATGAAGACCAGATTTAATATATTTAAGTAAAATATATAATCAAAACGTTTGATCGTAAGACTATTTAGTAATTACAAGCTTAAAATCAATCTATAAAGTATACTCATATATACAACTATTGGGCCATTTGAGCCATTGAGTGACTGACAGAGAACACAAAGGCGAAACTACTGGACTGATATATATTTTGCATCTATGTAGTAGTAGTGTAGAGAGAACGGAGAGAAGAAGAAATTTACATTTCTTATAAGATCTTATTAAAAGTTTGAAAATTTTACTTGTGTATTAAAGAGGCCTTCTCTAGGATTGAAATGCTCAAGAAAATTGTTATTGTTGCAAGAAGGAATTAAGTAAAGTAATATGAAACCCACAACTAAGCCTGTTACAAAGGAATGCAAGATGCGGACTAAAATATGATAATATAAACTTATTACAAAGAGACTTACTTATAAGTTTTAAAGAAAGTAAAATTGTACAAGGAACCTGAATATTGCTAAATTAAGTTAAATTTAATGTAATAAACAGTTGCGTAATTTTTTTTAAATTATCCGGACAATATTGTCAGAAAATACGCGTTGAATCACACGAAATGTCATAATATCAAGTTCTCTCTGTCCAGCTAAAAAAATCCCACAGAAAAAAATAACGATTCTTCGTCCGGCAATACTTAATTAATTATTGAGTTTAAATCTTTGATCAACTATGTTTACATTATTGAAATCAAATAAACCTGTATGTATATTATTTGCTTTTATTTACCTTGCACCTGTCTCGTTTTTAATGGTATAATTAAGAATATTCAACTCTTTCTTTTCCTTTGCTCGCTATAAAAATGTTACTAAGTCACTTTTATTATTTATCAAGTGTTACATTTCTTATTAGAGCTAATTTATTTTTATATTTTTAGTTCATTTTATTAAGCAATAATAAAATTTGTTTTCAAAAGAGGATTTTTTTTTTTTGTATATATACTATATACATACTACAATTCTACATAATACATACATGTGGGTAAACCACTATATAAGTTCATGTAACTTTTGTAATTAAAATGACGGTCGACGGTGAACTTCCATTAAGGAACAGTGTACTCAACAGACCTCATGCCGACTCCAGCTGACCAATCAATAGTTTTAGAATTAATAAGTGATTTACCAAAATAGAATGTTCTTTAAGATTTATATGTAATGTGAAAATTTTATCAAATGAAAGATCAGGGCAGAAATTTTGTAAAAAATAAATCGGCTTCAAATTATATCGGGCATACAGCTGGGAAGAAGGAGGGAACCTAGTGCTAACAGACTCTGTTCCCCAGTTTTCGCCGAATTCTGGAGGCATTGCTTGTTAAGTGGTGGAACTCAACGCCGCGCTATTCCTCGACACCGAAGCAGAGAAATTAATATATATAGTTTACAGCCACACCACATACACTTGTGGACCTGCGACCACAACTGGCATCTAGAAATCTATATGTAATCTAAAGGTTACCACGGCGGTAATTTTAAATCATCTAGAAATAAAGCGATATGTTCGGAAAAATAAACATATATCCGATAAATAATTATATCTTATTTATCTCATCATATACGTAAACTTTATATTTAAAGTCATAGTTTATATTAAAACTCTATATCAATTGCGCAAGCACAAGGTAGGATCAGATTCTACTGCACTTAACGGAAAACAAGCGTAAGTCGGGCATGCCCACCGAGGGTTCCGTACGAAGATTGAAGTTCTCTTTTCTAAAATTCAAGCTTAGCTTAGCCAGAGTCCCTTTATCTGATACCTAGCGGCTTCAATATCAAACTTGGCCCCCTTTTAGGGCTATTATTTTTTAGGTTTTAACCACAAATGTAAATAAATTCAGATTTTTCCCCTGAATTAGTATTACTTGTTGCCCAATTTCATGATTATAGGCCAACCGGAAGTGCCTTATTAATTTTGATTCGTTTTTTTGTGTCAAAGTACGCTTTTCTGGCGATATAATCAGACATATTTTTAAAAATAAATTTAGAAACACAATTTTTTAGGAAATCATGAGGCCGTAGATAGCCCTAAAAAATTTTGGTAGGTATATGGTTTGCATCTCAACTCGATATCTCCAAGCGCTCAGGAACGCTCTTAATAAGGCTCTTGACAGAGAGACAGGCAGACGAATGGGCGGACGGCCCACAAAATAATCTTAGATGGGGTTCCTTTTTTTCATAAAATGTACGGAACCCTAAAACGAATTCGTTTTATTGATTTTATTGGTTTTATCTTTTGGAACAACTAAATAAACCAATAAAAAATATACTTTACTAAAGTGCACTAGGACTTTTAAAATATTCTGATCTCATTTAAAGACTTGAACAAATGCTTCATATTTTCAGAAAATGGATGAGCGTTGCAAGCTAAAAAGCAGAGGAAGTAGCTCCCCAGTGAATGTGTCTAATTTACTTTATAAGGTGGAAAAGTAGAAAATTGCAATATGTGAGGCAATTTTGTGGCAAAATCAATGTTAGTTTTATTTATTTTTAATAAATTAGAAAACATTGTTGAAGTATCTCGACATGGTTTTATGATGAAGTTTAAAAATTGTTTTTAAAACGTGTCTTGCGGGTATTGTTTCTAGGTAAGGATTTTTAAGTTTAATGAGAAAAAAAAACAATTAAATCCATTAAAAATATATATATTTCTTTATACCGATTTGATATTCGATGTATATTGATACCGTTCCTCATTTTCCGCCGAATTCTCGAGGAATTCGAACCCACAACGGTTGTATTTACAGTCCTTACATATTTTTTGTTTTTTTGTGTTATGGCTTGGGTATTTATTTTTACAAAAAAACATTTTTTTTTACAAATTTGGCTAACAATAATAATATAATCTAATCGATTTTATATTTCGTATCAATTATATTTAAATTGAATACTTAACTATAGAAAAAAGATAATCCTACCACGCGCAAGTCATACAGGGGCGAGCGTTGATAATCCTATATTGCACATACGGGCAAATCGATAATACCATCTTAATACCACCGCTCGGCTTTTGTGACTTAAATTAAAAAGTGCTGACAGCTTCCACCTTTGCTTTTTATATTTCTCTAAAGTCTATTGAAATATTAGTAATTATAAAAAAGAAATCAAATCAAATCAGCCTCATGCTGTATCCCGCTCACAGCAGGGTAGGCAGAGGGAACCTAGTGTTACGACACTCCGTTCCCCACTTTCTGCTAAATTCTGGAGGCATTGCGTGTTGAGTGGCAGAACTCAACGCCGCGCTTAGCCTCGACACCAGAGCGAAGAAATGGAAATATAAATTTATGTAAATATTTCATCTCCTCGAGTGGGGATCGAACCCACAACCAGTCGATTTTACAGTCACACATTGTGCTGCTGCGCCACGACTGTCCTCAATGTACTATACTAATATGATGTCTAAAATGTATTATAATTGTCTAAACAACGTGAAAATGTAAAGTAAGTTTATCATACATATAATTATATTTAACTACTTAATTTGTGTTATAAATTAATGACTTAGTAAGTTATTAGTTTCTATTCTATTGTATTGTGTTGTACTTTCATGTAAACATTTTAAATAAATGTACACATAAAAAAATTACTTTATTTATTATATTTTATTAATATTTCAGAGTCACTTTGCTATAATGGTTCCGGTAAAAACTGTTTTATCCAATAAATAACGCGAACACGTGAAACTAATAAAATTGTTTGTCGCCGAACCTATTCTCTGGACAATCTCAACGCGTCAGACGTAGTCATTTACTTTTTTACCCACACAAATGGGTTCCCGAGCATATTTCTTTGGGGAAAATGAGATAAAAATTACGTGCGACATACGAGGTTCGCGAATAAGCTGCTCGTCGACGGGCTTAAGCACTAGTGATTAAAAGCCTACTTGAAAGATGTCAGCGATCGTAAGTGTATATATTATCTTATTAGATTGATGTTGTATTTTGTGAACGTGTGGGAATTACGTTGATATTTCTTTCAATATATTTTATTTATTGCCTTGTAATACGCTGAGGAACAACTCAGTGTGGCCCAGTGGGATAACGTCTTTTTTTTTTTTTTTTTTTTTTTTTTTTTTTTTTTTTTTTTTTTTTTTTTTTACGGGGGGAAATCCTCATGGACTACCTCCGCCTGGGGAAAGACGGAGGGGCGTGCCGGACTCTTACCGACTAAAACCACCCCGGTGTCTCCTCGCACGTGAGCGCGAGGCCGCGGGAGTCCACATTCATCCGCAGCCCCTCACTAGTGCTGGCCGGGTTTGTCCAGGCCTCGTCTCCTGCGCGGGTTAGCGAGGTGGTGAGCTAACCCGTGCATCGTCTCAGAGGCACGCGCCGACACTCGCGCGTACCTACGACACGGGTCTATCGAATAGGGGGCGAGGACTTCCCCAAGTCCCTCGCCCCTAGACCCATTCATGGGGGCCGGAAAAGGGCGTTGTCCGCCCTTCTCCTGCGCCCTGTGCGCCTTCTGCGGCCGGAAAAGGGCTCCCTCTCAGTGGGATAACGTCTTACTGTAAGCGTTACGGTTATGAGTTCAATTCTTACTTCTCTTAATTTTCATACTTTTAATTTTCCTCGCTCTGATTAGAATACAAAGCGGGGCGTAGAGTTCCACCGCGTTAAGCGTTTTTTGTTCTTTATAGAATTGGAAGCTGAAAAATCAATTGTAAAAAGCAGTAACACGCTTTTCCTCGCATAGCATGGTAGGCACAAGAGATTGTATGGTGAAACTCAACGCCGCGTTTTCTCTGCCAGATGAATGAATATGGGTATGGGTATCGAACTTAGGTATGTTGTCTTTACAGAAGCTGTTTCAAATACGACGGCAATGTATAACAATATTTTGTAATTGTTTTGTATTCTGTTATTTTCGTGTAAAAAAAAATATTACACCTTATGGGTTCGATTTCCATTCGGTGATAATTTCGACCGTTACGTGCTTGTGTTCCCACCAGGACGACCTCATAAATTGTAAAAATTACTCAAACGATATTAAGTCAGTTAGAAAATTAAATTCAAATTGGGCAGGTCTGTCGGCGAATTTTTATGCCACGAAATCCAGCATAAAGAACTTTTAAAATTCAGTGCCTTTCTTAAAATTACTTAAGTTTTATAGTCTCTTTTTATGATATAGTAATAAAACGGGAACGAGATGATTTTCCTCGTATAGAGGAAACTTAATACGCTTTGGTGCTATTTTAAATCGAGATTGGTGATACTTTAAAAGGATTTTTATGGTGGCTGCTTTGGCAATTGGCTTTTGTGTGTACTCGAACGTTAAATATTTAAGACTAATGCTCTGTAAAACGAGTAAACCTTAAGTTATCCATAGTATTTTATAGCTACAAGCTGTTGAAAAAACTGGCTATTAAAAATATTAAAAAAAAATATCATCAAGTAATTTCTCTGAAAGTATTTTAGGGTTCCGGACCTTAACAAAAAGTGGAACCCTTTTAGGATCCCTAAGTTGTAAACAACTAACTAACTAACAAGTCGGACAACAAATTTAAATTGTTGTTGTCTGACTTGTTAAGACCATTTATCCAGAGATTGGAGGTATGATGTTTAAAATAATATCACATATTCAGGTCTACGGTCCCTTAACGCAAAGAAAAATTAAAACTTCTAAATCAACGTAAAGAAACGAGCATTTATATATCGTTCTTGTTGCGCCGCGTAATCAGGCTCTATATGGTCTTCTTACTTCCCGTGGACCTAGATTTATGAAAATAGTCAGAAAGTGGGAGTTTACAATACGAATGTAGAAGACGAGAAAGTTTTTATATTTATTTTATGAAAAAAGAAACAAAACAAACTTATATTGTCAGTACAAAATGGGTGCACGCAAACTTAAACTTTTCAACTTTATTCGCCGCGAAATCAAAACCAAAAGAATATTGGCAATAATGAAATTGTGTAAGAAGCTATATATAACTTGGGAGTAAAAATAAAAAAAATAAATTCAGTAAATCGCCCTCTTAAACGTATATAAATTTTTAATTGATTAATTAAGTATTTGAGTATTTACCGCCTACCTAGGTTGATATGAAATAACTAAATATTTTTAAGCATTTTTAAAGTGTTATTCCTCACTTAAGAAAGAAAAATACTTATTTAAAAAACGTATATTTTTTTATGCGTTTTCTAAGTATTTTTCTTCGACATTTTTTGTTCCACATGTTGCTCTACGGCCCCAACCCTTTTTCAGTGGAATTCCCACAAAACAGACAGACTTACAACAATTTTAAAATTGTTTCATTATGTTTTAGTATAAAAAAAAAACATTTTAAATGCTGCATTTGCCAATATATTGATTATATAATTTATACAATCAATCATGAACAACTTGTTTTCATAATTCTGCGTAGCTTTTTGAGAATGTCGGCGAAAAGAACCTAGACTTGCGGCCGTAGAGAGTGTTTAAATATTTTAATTTGACATTTTCTCGAAACTACACGTCCAAACTCAGTGCTATAAAACCCCAAGTTCATCTTCATAAATTTTCTTTGAAGATGGAATACCTTACGCGCGTTAGTTTTATGTCAATGTCAATAAAAAAATTGTAAAATATCCTTGCCATGATCAAAAAAATATTCACAAAATGCCTTAGTGTTATTTATACAGATAGATATATAGTATCGTGGACTTTTTTTAGTACTAATAAAATGGATTATTTTTTCATACAATATACTAACATATATTTTATTATTTTTGAAGCATACGCGCTCAAAGCAATTCCACGCCGTTAATATTATTCTTATTTCGTTATTTAATGTTGACTAAGACTTACACTGTAATATTTTATAGCCTATAGTACTCCTAAGGAATGTAGCTATCATAAAGAAAAAGATAAAGCCAACCAGTAGATCCAGAGATCTTAGTGCTTAAACAAACAAATTCTTCCGCTTTACTATATTAGTATAGTAAAAAATTATAATGTACATCATTTTATACAAAATCAATGCATCGGTGTATGCAAACTTAATTTTTATTAGTTGAAATTAATATAGAACCCTTACAGGGAGAGTCCAATTCGCACTTGACTGGTTCTTATTGTACTTTGAAAAACAAGCGCAATTAAGAATAGCTTTGAAGGTTTAAGTAAGCTATAGATCATCCTTCTCAAAAGAAAAGTAACTTGGTAGAGTTAAACGTTTGATAATAAATAATAACTTTTTTCCTGTTACATTTTGGGGTAAATGTGGAATGTGTCGGGGCGGGGGCGGGGGCGGGGGCGGAAGAGTGGTGATCGATGCAGCACTTGTTGCGGTGTTCAACAGGCTCGGTATTCGGGACAGTATTTAGATGATTTGTTCTTTGACTGTTAGAGTTAATATTTTCATTTCTTCACTCTGGTGAGGAGGCAAAGCGCGGCGTTGAGTGCCGCCACTCAACACGCAATGCCTCCAGAACTCGCCGAAAAGTGAGGAACGTAGTGTCTTAACACTAGGTTCTCCCTGCCTACTCTGCTGATTTAATTTAATTTTAATCTGATAAAAATTATTACTACTGCTCAAAATTAAGGACCGAATCGATACTTAAATAAATTGAGTAAATATATCGTGGTGTAGTGGGAAAGATAATGTAAGCGTTACTATCAACGATCTTCACTCGGGGAAATGAATTATTTTTATTATATTTCAGGTCTGAAAAGTCTCGACGAAATATCTGATTTATTTGAAAACGGAATTTCTTGACACTAAATTCTTTCTACATGTTCTTCCATGCGTAAAGCTGAGAACAAAATATCAATGATACCCTTTCTAGGGTAGAAAGGACTGCTAGGGTAGAAAATCCTTGACAGAGATTGGACAGTTTTGGATGAATATGTTGACGTTAATATAAATTTATTGGATGAATATTATTTATTACGAAATATGAATGTTTCATAGGTATTGTCTTTTTTAGGGGTCCGTACCTTTTAAGGAAAAAAGGAACCCTTATAAAATCACTTTGTTGTCCATCTGTATGTCTGTCAAGATTCAAATCATATACCTAGATCTGCGGCCCCATTATTTTATGAGAAAACGTATTTCTACATTTACTTAAAAAAAAAAAAAAAAATATATATATATATATATATATATATAAAATTAAAAAAAAATTAAATTAGCTTCACGCTATATCCCGCACACAGCAGGGTAGGCAGAGGGAACCTAGTGTTAAGACACTCCGTTCCCCACTTTCTGCCGAATTTTGGAGGCATTGCGTGTTGAGTGGCAGAACTCAACGCCGCGCTTAGCCTCGACACCAGAGCGAAGAAATGAAAATATAAATTTAAGTAAATATTTCATCTCCTCGAGTGGGGATCGAACCCACAACCAGTCGGTTTTACAGTCGCACTTTGTACCACTGCGCCACGACTGGCCTCAATATATATATATATATATATATATATATACGGTTATATAGCAAAAATGCGTATTTCAATACTATAATGAGAACTAAAATTAAAAGGGTACTTCTGGTTGACCTACAATTATGAAATTTCGCAGCTAGCATCTACAAGTAGTACTAGTTCATGAAAAAATCTAAAGTTAAGCTTGAATTTCTCAGGCTCGAGGTCTCCAATCCTCGGTGGGCGAGCTGGACTCGCGCTTGTTTTGTTTTAACTTCACGCTGCATCCTGCATACTGCATACATAAGAGTAGGTAGAGGAAAAAAATAATGCTGTAGATGGTTCTATAATGAAATCTCCAATTTCTTTAACTTGTTTAGTCCCCTTAATATTTGTTATCAATTAACATTACACATTACACCCTACAAATAAAAAGATTTTAGATATAAAAAAATACAATATCATACAATATCATATACGTATAAGAGTTTATTTTATCTATAAAGATAGATAAAACAAACTCCAATTTACCTTTTTCATAAATGAGGATGCTTTGCTCAAAATGCCAACATTTGCTTAGGTAAAGTTTAAACAAATATAAAAATATTTTTAGTATTATTGTCCATCTAAATAAGTACAGACTGTGCACCAGAATTTTATATTACTTGGAAACGTTTGCATAGAGATTTGCTTGTATAAATAAGGATTAAGGTTATTTTTAATAATTTAATTCAGAAAAAATTCTTTGAGTGTAAATTATTATATCAGGCTATATATAATATGCCACATGCACTGCTATGATAAAATGCAGCGTTAAGATCCGCCACGCAACATAATCACTTTTTTCTGTTATCAAACCTAACGCGACAATAATATCGCGTTGATATCGCGAGATGGGTTTTGAGAGAATAAAAATACAACATGGCAGCACTCGAACCCGTGCCTCTTGTAAGCTGCGGAAGCGCTGTAGCCTAAACCGCTCTAGCTCTCATGCTAAGTTGTTTTTTACGTCACGTTGTATCCCGCATACAGCGGGGAATTCCGGAGGCATCGTGTGTTACGTGACGGAACTCAACACCGCGCTTTTTCACTCAACATGAGAGCCAAGAAAGTGGAAATATTAAATATTTCATTTCCTCGAGTGGGAATCGGACCCACGTACTGTCGCGTTTACAGTGACACAATGTGCCTCTGCGCCACGACTGGCCTCAAGTAGAATCGGTAACAAAAAATCGGCTTCACGCTGTATCCCGCACACAGCAGGGTAGGCAGAGGGAACTTAGTGTTAAGTAAGACACTCCGTTCCCCACTTTCTGCCGAATTCTGGAGGCATTACGTGTTGAGTGGCAGAACTCAACGCCGCGCTTAGTCTCGACACCAGAGCGAAGAAATGGAAATATAAATAGAATCGGTAATTTAATAGTATTCTAAATTAGTAGCCATATTACAGAAAATAACATAATATGATAAAAGAAATATAAAATATATTATACAAAATAAATCCCAAGATACAATGATACTGAAACAACATTACAGTCGTAATCAAAGGCTTGAATCAACAACTCCATGGATTTATAAGGAAGGATTTTTTTTTACTTTTGTATTCAACAGATTTTGCTGCGTATTTAGATCCAAGAGCATAAATATTGTTTACTTATTTTAATAATATATTTAAATATTATAATAATATATGAGGAGTATATTTTTTATTCTGAAACAGTTTGGTAGCATCTGGATTTTGTGGAATTGTTAAAATTTTTTAAAAATTGTGCCTGCTTGCGAAATGCTTCTAAAATAGACAAAAAACTTGGACAAAATGCTGTCAATACAAAGTTATTTTTGCAAAAGCTATGTGGAGCGAGCCAAAATGAAACGTTTTGTACTTTTTTATAAAGAACAAACCGGTTTTAAACTAGAAAATTTTTAAAAATCTATCGAGATTGACATTTCCTCGGTTGTCAGGCTGGTAGTATAGTTGTATTAGTTTATTGATTAAAACCCTAGCGGTTCAAGTGAAGTATCAGTCGAAAAAGCTCTGGCAAAGTTAAGCTTGAATTTCAGAAACAGCTCTAGACCTCTAATTATAGTGCGGAGCTCTCAATGGACGAGCCCGTCTCACGCTTGTCCGGTTTTTTAATATCTCACTGCCCCAAAAGGAAATCAAATTCTCAGCTATCGCATTTACAGCCACTGGGCCAGTATGACCTAAATTTAAATTCACATTAAAGCATACATTTTAAATAAACAATTCCTATACTAAAATATCAAAACACATTTATGCTACGACACGTGCAATCAACGTAAAAAATGGAGACAATTTTTACAAGCACCCATATTAAAGACCATTTGTCGCCCATTAAAAAAGTAGTAATTAAACCAAAGCTGTACGCAGAGAGTTCGTTAATTAAAGTGTAAATAAAATATGGTGCCAATTGAAAGCAAACAAACCACTGAACAAGTCCCGAGGCGCTATGGCAATGAAACACAATAGAGTTCGCGGTAATCTAATACTAGAGCTCAACAGTCCTGAAACTTTGTGTAGCCGGATAAAAATGTTGTTGTTTTTTCATAAGAAGTGAATTGACAAAAAAGAAAATCTTAGTAAGATATTTTCAAGTGACAATTGGTTATATGCAAATAAGGAGGTAAAAATAGCTTAATGTCAAGATGCTCCGTCTTTCACTTTCCTTTGCGTGTATGGTGCGGAAACTTAACGCCACACTAGAGAAGACAAATAATAAAAAAACATTTTCCTGCATCGGGATCGTACCCACAACCACCGTGATTATAGTCAGACGCTATTGAAATGCTACACAATAATAAAATACACTTTTACGAAAACCATTTACATTTGCAAATAGCAAGTTAAATAAATATAAATCAACATTTGATTTTAATATAAATATACGCGCGGATATGTTAAGTCGCGAGGTCATCAATTATATTGTATTTACTTATATATCAATTACGTTATTCAATCAATGAGGATTTATTTATTTTAGAGAAATACATGATAATTTCTAAATATTACCTGTGGTATTTTTCACGCTATATCCCGCACATACCAGAGCGTGCAGAAGCAGCCTGGGAACTTAGTCTTAAGACACTCTGTTCTCTTCAGGATACTTTCGTTCCTCACTTTTTCACTGAACTTTGCCAGAGCAAGTGATAAAAATATTAGATATATCTTTTCCTCGAGTGGAATCGAACCTACAATATTTCGGGTTTAAAGTCATATGCTTGTGTTTTTGCGCCACAACTGTGTAAAACTTAGACTTCCGAGTTATTTATAAATATAAACGCGATAGTTGTGAGTAGCGTTTCGTTCCGTCACTCAACACTGTACATATTATCTTGAATTTGGGCGGAAATCGGAAACCAGAGTGCCTTAGCCCCTCTATCGGTCACGCGTGCACCATGTACATTATAAAACGAAAATTACTTATTTTTTATTTAATAATATATATAAATATACTTTTAATCATAAAATTAGACGTCGAAATGGGACAATATAACAAAAATATCCTTAAAGTAGTATTTTTAATAGTATAAAAATATGGATAAAAAAAAAACAATAGACGTTTAATATAATTGCTAAACATCAAAGATTAACATTATCAGTTATCATTAATATTAAGTGTCTCTCTCCTCTCCGAAAGCGCTACGAAAATGCCTCTAGCCTCTACGAAAGTGCTACGAAAATTTTACGTACGGTAAATAGTAGCGCCATCTACGGTATAATAGTGAAAATGTTTTGCAGTTTTACTGGCAGGCTTTGCTTTACCTATGTTAGTATGTCTGTAATGTTATAGATGGCGCTATTCTCTTAAATTTTAGACATTTAATTAGAAAATAATAAATAAAATAATACATGTAAATTAAGCAACTATCATACATACATTGAAATAAAGAATTTAAAATTAAATATAATTTTGAATTTACTTCAACAAATTATATCTCTAATGTATGTGACATTTTTACCTATATTTTCGCGAAAATAATCACGTGCCATATAGAATTTATTCTAAAGAAAATAATTTGGTAACAAACTATATTTTTATTTTATATGATATATAAAGGCATAAACCTAAAAGGTATAAACCTTATGACTATTCAGACACTATTATAGCATTTTTCACTTTCCGCCCAATTAGCGGAGACCAACGCTGCATCGCCATATTTGAAGAAGCGCGAGTTGGGCTCGCTCACTCCATAAAAAAATTGAAGATCTCAAGCTTTTTTTTGAAATTCAAGCTTAGTTTAGCCAGAGACCTTTCTTCTGATGTTTTTCATTTGACTAGCGGCTTTAATACCCCCACTTAAGGTTATTATTTTTTAGGATTTAACTACAAATATAAAGTTTTCTGATATTTTTCTGAACTATAAATACTCATTTTTTGCGAAATAAACGGTCATATCTTTTTAAAGTTCCATACATTTTAAGAAAAAAAGGGAGAGGAAGCAGACAGGGGGAGGAAACCTAGTGTTAAACAATCCGTTCCCCACTTTCCGCTGAATTTTTGAAGGCATTGCGTGTTGAGTTGCTGAATTAAACGCCGGGCTTTGCCTTAGTGCCAGAGCGAAAAAATAAAAATTTTAATAATTAACAATTCATAACATTGATCAGGGAAAGAACCCACAGTCGTCGCGTGACAGTCACATCCATGTGCTCTTGCACCACGACGGCCTCATTAATTTAAATATTCATATAGAGCTGTACAAGAGCTCTATACAAATCACGACTAACATAAACACTCCACACAATACATGCTTCCCGCGCGTGATATAATCTTACAAGTATCTAATGAAATTGATTCCCACCCCGTTTGTTTATTATGAGCAAACATATCATTGAACTTTATGGTACAGTACTCTACAATATCTTATAAGATCAACTCGTAAAACGATATGTTTCTCCCTGAATTTTCCTTATATAGATATCTATAGATTTTGAACTTTAAGTTATTATATGCATGTTTTCTGAAAGCATTAAGTTAATAAATATTAAAAAGAATTAATTTTAAAACTAAATGATGAATTTAAAGGTTATATAAAAAGACCAGTTGTAACAGTATGTACCACGGATATAAGTTGAAAATAAATAAATAAATAAAATAAAATATGCATGGCAATACACATAAATAACATAGTTAATGATGTATAATACAAACTATATATTTTTGATACCATATTAATCGAGACGAGTTCGTGTATTGTCGTCCCGAATGTCGCGACCGTCGTTCCGTATATATAGGTGGTGGTGATGCTGGAAGGCAGCGGTCGAGTCGAACTCTAAAGTACTACGGTACTAATAAATATGATGCACATAAAGACTCGTACCAAATGTATATTGAATATAATATGATAATTCGAAGTCTATGATGGCACGATCTTTTAGGATCGAATTTCTTATAAGTAAAATGTGCAGGGGCGACACATTGAGTTTGAAGAAAGCAAAAGCGAATATAACTACAGTATTATTATACTGTTAAATGTCCATAATAAAATGGATGTTTGAAATGAATGCCATTTATATCGTGTTCAGCTTCGTCTCGCGGGGCGCTCACTGTACGTGGGCGATGCTTGTATGAAGTTGGACATAGATGTAATGGTTTACACTGTGATTTCTACGTGTCGACTAGTGTTGGTGGATTGACGATTTATGGTACTATACAACAGTGTGGTAGCATTGCGCGTATTCGTTGACACTTGTTTTATCGTAGGAAGCTAGCCGCCCCAAGGCTTATACTGTATTCTCTACGTGCGACGTAGTGTAGGATGAACGCAGGGAGACACTATCGACCAGTGCGGGCGGTAGTTCACCACGTATTGTTCGACATTATGTTTATCGTAGAGAGCCCAAAATGACAGATGTCGAGACTTAGTGGGCCACGGCTTGCTGATAATTGATATCGGTCAAACAAATCAGCGTTACTTAGTGTCATCGAAGCTAATACTTTTGGCTAAGCGTACTAAAGTAACGTTGGCCTATTATATAGTGTTCGATTCAATCTTGCGGTGCGCTTACGAAGCGTAAGCGATGCTTGTATGGAATTGGATATTTATATATAACGGTTTCTACAGTAATTCTATAACTCGTTGTAGGATAAGTAGGTGTGTGGTGCTATTTTATGTCCTGGAACTCTGGTGTATGTAGTAGTGTCCGCCTACGGTTCGAGACACGACTGTGGGGTGTGTGCCGTGCGTTTATTTAACATATCGGCCGCCTTGCGGCAGTGCGTTCGTTCCAACGACTTATATTGATCTCACAAATCAATAAACATCACGAATCACAATTCTAATATAATAATCTTAATATAAATAAGCGTAACAAGTACCTTCAGACTGATCACACACAAACGTCCCGGAGAGTTCAATAAGACTGTTGCAGCCGCAGTCAGGTAGGAATTCACGGTGTAGGGCGGGGAGGTGCCCGTACTCTTTCTTCCTTTTACTATAACTAGTTCGCAGTTATAGTGGAAAGGAAGATAGGACGCGCTCTTGGCTTTTCTTCGGACGAGCTTCGAGTTATGACAATGTTATATTGTCGAGTTTCCAGTTATCTAAATAACTGACACAAGAACAACTTCTGATGGCAAATATGTTATTAAAGCGATACCTTCTAATGGCATAGTATAAAGTTCTTAATACTGTTACCTCTGAATCTCTAAAAGATTTTGGGTTCTTCACGATCACAACTATAGACGGTTCTAATCACTAGACACATTACGAGCCAAGGCATTATTTATTAAATAATATTTTAAAAGGTCTTTGAGATAACAGTTACACAGTTAAGTGCGAGTCGACTCGCCCTCCGAGGCGTACGTACTAAGGATGGTAGGGCAACTACTGTCCTTAGTACGTAAGACACTTAGCACGGTAGTACACTGTACATCTAACAAAACTTGACAAATCAAATTTATGTTTGCGGATATATGAACTACTATAATGGAAAATATATCTAAATTTGTAATGTTTTTATTCCTTAAATTTTCAAAATCAATATATAAATGCTCATATCTTGTAATTGTGTTAACTTCGAAGCTTTTGTTTTTTGCGCTTAAAGGGGCTATAGACCTGAATATTTGTAAATAATTTCAGCTGGATACCTCCACGTGATCTCGAGATAAATGGTCTTGACAAACAGACAGACGGACAATAATGTGATCCTATAGAGGTTCCGTTTTTACCTATCGATGTTCGGTAGTCCAAAATCAAATAAGATTAAGAGCTGTGATATATCGTCCAAACTAATTATTTTGAACATTTACGTATTATATTATGTATATATATATTTTTTACATGTAATTCACCTAAATTGTGTTTGTTTATTTATGATATTATAATAAATATACAAATATAAGTTTTGAATAACATATTAAGCGTCTTATTCCATCAAAAGAATTATAATTTAGCCCCAGCTATTAGAATTCGAAGAAGAGATGTATTAAAAACATGTCTAAATATTATATATTTAAGTGTTTATAATAATAACTCGCATATTAAGTTTATATATTATTTTTATAAATGATTTATTTCATTGTAAGCTTATTTTAAAGAAAGAAATTGATTTTCCAAACGATGTGACAACAATATTGACATTTGCAGTTTCAAGTTTACAACCTATAAAATAGCTTCCTAACTTCAAGGACATTAATTTTATACAACTTTTTTCATGTTTCTATAAATGTAAAGTCCGCGAGGCCTAAGCTGAGCTTTGGACTGTTGTTGTTTTAGATATATATTGTAGGTCGCTCTGACGTCGGGGGTAAGGTGGTAGGACAGTACCTGCACTTGGGCCTTGTAAATCAAATCATCGAGGTAGCGGGTGCTTCAGGGGAACCCTAAGGCACCGCAAAGACTCGAGAATGGTGGCTCGCGATAGGTGGAACCTAGTGTTAAGTCACTCCGTTCCCCACTTTCCGCCAAATTCTAGAGGCACTGACACCAGAGCGAAGAAACAGAAACATAAATTTAAATAAACATTTAATTATTTCGAGTGAGACTCTCACACTTTGTGCCCCTGCGCTCTGACATAGCGTAACGAAAAGCAATAAAATGTGTGATATGTACTATTTTCATAGAGTAGAAAATTGAAATATAAAAATAAACCGAACAAAATTTCTGTGCCACCCTTTAATACAAAACGTTTCCGCTCTGAATGCGTTGTATGGAACTGATACCGACACTGTTATTAAAATAAAAAAAGGTCTTATTTAAGAGTAGGGCTCATAGAATAGTAACAAAAGACAAAAAATATTAGGTGAGGTTTGGATATTAAAAGTACATAAAAAATAGTTAAAAACTTCAATGTCATACAATATTATATAGGTTGTGGGTTCGACTTAAGGAAACATTTATCTAAATATATATTTTCATAGAGGCAAAGCGCGGCGTTGAGTTCCGCTATTCTGAATGCTGAATAATACTGCGTTCCCTGTTGTGTGTGAAATATATATTATGCTACCCATTATAACAAAAAAATATACTTTCTTAACTCACATTGCGAGTTTCCTTTAACTAAAAAAAGTTATCAGATAGGAAGCTTTTCTGACTTCATTTACAATGGACGTCTATTGACAAGGGAATGGAAAATGGAACGAAATTATTTTGTATCTATAATTGGACAAAATGTATATTATAATTAAATTACTGTTGGTGTTGTACTAATTCGAATAATTATTTCAATTTGTTTTTTGCTAAGATGTGATGTCGATGGAGTAAACACTTTATTTTATTTTTTCGGACTTTAAGCTGTTCCTCGCCTAAGAGGGTAGGCCGAAATAATATTCTGACACTCCGATTTTGGCCTTCCGCCCAAATCTCGTGTGTGTCTCGCCCAAAGTAAGTTGCCTTGTGTATTGAGCAGCTTAACGCGTCAAAATCAACTAATTTTATAAAAAAATAAGAAGATACAAGGTTCTTTTTTAACTTCAATCAATTTAATACCGCTTCATTGAAGTTACTGCCTCAGACTTCAAAAGAACAGCTGCAGGAAACTTAGAGTGAGTCTTTTTTTTAATCATGTTATACAACTACAGTACCTACAGACTAGATGTACATCTTATGTATGTAACATGATATATACGGTCTATATGTACATATACATATGACGGGTCAAGTCAGTGATTATATTTATACCAAAGAGCGACTTTGATAGCATCGAGAATACTTAGTTATGTTTATGACAGTGGCAAATTGAATTTATTGACAAAATTACATGTTGTTGGCGGTTTGGTCTCGCGGTCGCAGTCATTCAATTTACTAACATATTAGGTTTAGTGGAAAAATAAAGTAAAAGCCCGATTTACACATTTCTTTATATTTCACGAATACATATTGTTTATTTATTTTTTTAGCTTTATTTTGTATCACGCGTAGACCTAGTTAGCTTTCTTCAGTCTAACAGGGACGTAGTGTTTAGACAACTTCCTAACTTTTCGTCGAATGTTCGAGCAATTGCGAAAATTATACGACAGCCTCGAATGGATTAAAATCTGGTGTAATATATTGACATGTATGGGAATGAATAAATATACTCATACTTATTTAATAGTTTTCTCTCTTGCCAAACGATAATTCTTAGTAATTATCTTTGGGTAGCGGAAATTTGTAAAAATCTACCTACAGAGATGCTAACAACATAAATAAGTTGTAACAAGCGTATAAAAATTTCGACGTAGCTTGGCGAGAACGCATGGCTTAGTGGTCAGAGCGCCTGGTCGGTTTCCAGGAGGCGCGGGTTCGAGTCCCGCTGCGTTCAAATTTTTATACGTTTTCTAAATAAGTATTTTTCTTTCCTAAGTGTGGAATAACACTTTAAAAAAAATGTTTAAAAAAATACTCATGCAATTTTTAAATATATATCTCTGTATACCTATTAGAGCTCTTACAGGCGTAAACTTATATAGTCTTTTTCAGTTGCCCGCTGTACCTACCAGAGCAGTAGGCAGAGAGAGCCTAGTGGTAAGACACTCCGCTCCCCACTCTTTACCAAATTCTAAAGGCATTGCGTGTTAAGTGGCGGAACTCAACGTCGCGCTTTACTTTGATAAATAAAAGACACATAAATGAAACTATTAATTATCTAATTTCTTCGAGTGGGAATCGAAGTCACAACCTGTCGCGTATACAGTCACACGCTTGTACCCCCGCGCTACGTGAAGACTCGCTATAGTTACGAAATGTTGACAAAATTTATTTACTATAATTTACAAAAAAAACATACATTATAGTAACTCTAATATACTTATTTTATGGTTAAAACCTTAACGTCCCTTTAGGAGCGGCCCCCCACGGCTTTGTTCTGCGATTGGTCATTATTTTTCTCAGCTAAACGTAATACCATGTTCTAACGCTATTTTAATATTTTTTCTACACCACAATAAACATGTGAACTCGACTTTCGAATTATAAATGCAATGCTGAACTGTATACGAATGGAGAACTTACAATTGGGGAAAGGAGAGTCTTAAGACTAGGTTCCCTCTGCTTACCCCGCTGTTTGCAGGATACAACGTGAAAATGATTTATTTATTTGTATTTATTTAACTGTAACGATATTTTTTTTAATAAGATATGAAGAGATAGAAGAATGAAGATATGAAGAGCAATATAAAAACGTGTTTTCATGGATACTTCAGTTTAACTTTTGAGATTTCGATTGTGATTCTGTTTTAAACTAAATCTACAGCTTCAAGGTTTTTCTAAGCATTTTCAACGCTCTCCTAGCGGTGAGACGATCAACTCCGAAAAGTTACAGAGGTAACTTTCTCGAGAGTACATTTGTAAAAGTTTGATGTTTGCTTTGGGAAAGTTTATAGGTATATTATAGGACTTTTTACGCATATAAAAAATGTCAAATGTCAAAATCTTTTTAATTTTTAAAGAGATCTTATTAGAAATAGAAACTTACACCTATTTTTAATGTAAGCTATTATCTAATATCTTAAAAATAATGCTGTTTTTTCGACTGTCACAATAATTTTAAAATTTCGCCACTCAATACGTAATGCTTCGGAAAGTATTTTTTCGAGACATTATTCCGCCGGAAAAGTGGGGGGAAAGATACTCCTAATCTTAACAGTAGTTTCCCTCTGCCTACCTTGCTGTGCGTGAGCTGAGCGTGAGGTTGATTTGATTTGACTTTTTTTTTAAATAACTTAAAAAACAATTACATATAAATTTTACATTTACAAAATAACATACACAAGATAGAAATATCCATGTTTATGGATATTTTTTAGGATTTTTAGTATATTGAAAATAAATATTTTTGTTATATATATACATACGTACATTGCTTACTGTAGAGTTAGACCTCAGGGATTAGCCAGATTGTACGTCCAATTATGTACATAATTGGACGTACATTATGTTTAAGAATGCCTACAAAACATTTTTCTAGGCTAATTTTAGTACTTTCTTTCTTATATTTACGATTTAAAAAATAAACTTGATAATTTCTAAGTATAATACTTAGCCTACTATTCTGTCTGTTCGTTCGATTATGTATACGTACATATAATACAATATACATTTAGATTTTAAATATCTTGAGGCTAGTTATATATATGAATAAATTAATGATTTAAGTCAAAACGTACGTTGAAAACAAAATAAAACGTATTTTTGGGCTGTTCTCGAAAGTTTTTAGAATAAACCAAATAATATTTTGTAATTTTGAAAATAAACGTACATTTTCTACAAATAAATATACTTACATTTTGTCCGATATCCATGGGCGCTAGCATAGGACTTTCTACTTTCTTCGGTCTCTTGAATAAAAACAGGAAAACAGCTATGATAAGCACTGTCCCAGCACCTCCCATTGCACCCAAAGCTGCACTCCAGGCGTTGCTGCTGCCATCCCATGAAACATTTAAGCCGGTTCGAGCTTGCGGCAACAGCTCGTTCTGATTCATTAGAGCATCACGGTCATATCCTGAACGTGCTTGCGGAGGCAGCACAGCTTTCCGACCAGAAAAAGGCTCATTACTTACAGCTTTTATATCTAAATCAGATTTGACGTTCCAATTCTCGCGGAAGTCTCCCATTATACCGTACTCACGTCCGTCCCAAGGTGCCCCACCGAGTTGACTCGGTCCTGCCCACAGCTTATCTGTAGATAACGAAATTACTTACATAGAATAATGTAACATCGATCCGATGTTGATGATACCGCATTGTGTTGTTTTTACGTTCATATATTGAGTTTCAACATAAAGAGATTCATTTTGAAATATTGAACTTTATTAAAGAAAAATTCAACAGATTATGCAGATTGATTTGCATATAAAATGCATATAAATCCATTCACGCGATTCTGTAGAAGTTCAATGACACTTCAATAGCACGTGTAATTACATTAAAAATGTAAAGATGGACTAATAAACTTTTTATATACAAAATTCATATCTTGCTCCCTCGTAGAAACGCTGCCATATGGTGGTTGAAAACTTGAAGAATATTTATTTAATTTATAAAAATAAAAACTTACCCATTATAAAAAATAATTCGATTTCTGTTTTCGATATATACAGTACTGTGATAAGTAGTTTCCAGACACGTTTAGGGCGGGCGGGCGGAAGGCACGACTGTGCGGCGCGGCGCTCGTCTTATCATTACGTTTGCCTTGTTTACCCAAGTCGCGATCTGTGTCGCGATGTTGACTTTATTGCGACGCAATCGTGTAATATAACCATTCATTTAGTAATACTGGAGGACTTGTGACGCTTAGAGTTGAGTGTCCATAAAAACTAGATATCAACAGCTTGATCTAAGATTTCCTTTGTTCTAAATATTGTTCTTTTCTTATTTTATATCGCAATCAAATAGATAAAATAAAATAAAATCAGCTTCACGCTGTGACCCGACCACAGCACGGTAGGCAGAGGGACCCTAATGTTAAGATACTCCGTTTCCTACTCTTTGTCGTATTATGGAGACATTGTGTGTTGAGAGGCAGAACTCAACGCCGCGCTTTACCCTCGACACCAGAGCGACGGAATAGAAATATAAATATAAGTAAATATTTCATCTCCTCGAGTGGGAATCGAACCCACAATCAGTCGGTTTGACAGTTACACTTTGTGCCCCTGCGCCACGACTGGCCTCTGGATTCAAATAGATAGTTTATAAACTATTGTTTTAAAAAAGATATAATTATTTTAATTTATTAGAAATCAACGAACTTAAACACATTTAGCATAATATTAGTAAAACAAAAAAAAAATACATTTTGTTTATTTTTTCATTTTACAAAGCGATTCACAGAAACACGTTATTATCACATAACAACGATATATAAAAATGTTTTTTCCTCATGATAGTGACGTTTCAATTGATTCTAATTAAGCTCTATTCAGAAGCCCTGTCTACTTTGCAATTTACTTTAAGGCGCAACAAATACGTTCATAGTAAAAAGCAAAAAAATATTATTTTTTTTAATTTACACTTTTTCCTCACATAACAACAGGGTCGGTAGAAAAAACAAAAACACTCCGTTCTTCACATGTACGGATCGATCCTACAACCTTAACATGTAAAGAAAAACACGCCTCAATTGCATCACGATGATTTACGATTCGAATTCTACGGGCCTACATAATTTTTTTTAGATACAGATATCAGAATAGGTAGTGGATCTAGTGTTAAGACACTCTGCCGAATTCTAGAGGGATTGCGTGTTGACTTTCAATAAAATTTTAATATTGAGTAATCTGGTGTTTTAATGTTTATATTTTTACTGGGTTGTCTCCGACAATCATCGATAAGACGTTTGAAATTTGACGCAATGGAGGAAGATTCACAAGGAAACCACCTTAAATTTTAAATAATTGAATATGAGACCCGAAAATAATATTATTTAGTGTAAGGACTGTATTGAACGGTATAAACTTTTTTCGGAACGCAAATATTTGGTTCACTAAACAATTTGCAAGCACGAGCACCCCAGCGAGCTCTGTTTACTCGCCCTTACATTTTATTAGGTAATGCGCATAATATCAGTAGTACCTATATCCATATGTTTTATATTTTAATAGACAGGATTTAAAACATAAATATTTATAGTTTTTTTTTAGCTCTGCGCTGTATCCCGCATGTAGCGGGGTAGGCAGAGTGAGCCTAGTGTTAAAATACTCCCCTCCCCACTTTCCGCCGAAGTTGGGAGGCATTATGTGTTGAGTCCCTGACCTTAACAATGCACTTACCTCGACCAGAACAAAGAAATTAAAATATGAAATATTTTATTTCCTCGAGAGGTAATCAAACCCACAACCTGTCGCGTTTACAGTATCATGTTTGTGCCCTGCGTCACGACTCCTTTATCATTGGCCTCATTAAAATTTACGTAATAACTTTAATACATATTATGCAAGGATTTCAAAAATAATTTTAAGCATAAATTGAGGTAAAGTAGAGACAAATTGGTATCCTTCTAAAGTTTACACTTCTCTTTTGGATCTATTTATAATTGAAATAAATATTATTTGAAATAATATTTTGTAATATAAATTTTTAAATCAAATTCATATAGCGTTTTTCTTAAATTAATGTAAATTTAATTTATAATATGCATACAGCCTATTATTCGGTGGATGGCGTTGTATATTTACATTAGGAGACTTTTTATTGTTACATCTATAACGATTTTCAGTAATAGGAGGTGGAAAGCTAACTTCTCAAAGAATGGCGCCCGAATCGTTAGTCATGCATCAATGCTGTCGTATTTACATACACCTAATAAAGTAACAGCGGGGACAAGATTCTACATTAAATATTTATGAAAAACATTATGTTACGGTTGAAGTTTATTTAAATTACAATCTATATATTTATAGCGATTTCGTAATGTATAAATTAAAACCTATATATATTTTCTATATATATAGGTTTTAATTTATACATAATAATAATGCAAAGCTTGAAAAAAATATATTTTTATATTTTTATATAGACAATACGCGTTGTCATATGAACATGTACGTCACTTTATACAAAAGTGTGTATTGTCAAACATATAGTTAGTAGTCTGTGTATAGGTTTATATTTTATTCATTATTTTAAAAAATAGGAGTATATGTAAAGGTATAGATTACAGAAACATCACATTGTTTACAATTTTAACTACAATTTATAAAGAAACTTTGATCTAAGAGAAACCGGCAAAGAACACTTCCTTATCTCTTATTTTTTATGGTATATTTTTATAATTATTTGAATGATGTGAAAGTTGGACGCCGTCCTTGAGGCATTCTTATTTAAAAAATATTTTTCTTTGTAAGCGGCTTTTTATTTTATTTTTTTTATACGTAAATTTATATAGTAGGTTCAATATAACTTTAAAATACAAGTATGGAGTGATCACATAAAATGAATTATTTTCTAAAAAAATACATATTGCAGATAAAACATAACAAATAACACTTAAAAACACATTAAGACAAAAGTAAATATTATTACTTATTCAAGAACAATAAAAAGTATTAGATTATTTCCATTTGACGCTACATCTATTGAAGAGTACAAATTCAATGATCGTAGGAAACATGATCATTGATGTAAATAAATTAACGTAGCTAAAAGATGAAAATACGCGGATGGAGAGGGTTGCTAATTCAATATGTGTACCGCCACACTGGTATGTCACTTTGTATGGAGAAACCACCACCCTGTATATATGACCTGTCATTCGTCATCTTTCATCTGTCATCCTGCATCCATCACCATCACCCATAGAATGTTCAGTATAATATAGCACTAACATAATTTTTTTAATTCACATTGCTAAATACATTATAAAAATCACTCTCACAAAACGTTTTCCAATAGCAACATGAAAATATATTTTAGGCACATCTTATAACTTATATTTCAACAATTATTTTGTTATAGAGAACATAATTAAAAACTTAAATTAAACACAAGCTTTAATACAGTAGGATGCTAATTTGTTATGTAGAGTAAATTGTCGTTTTTAGATGGCAGTGGTTGAATGATTGGGTGCTCGTTTATATTATTTAAAGTCGCTAAGACTTTTATTAAGTAAAACGTGTTCAATCAATTTTGTTTATTGCAATTGATGTCCACGGATTTATGTATTTGTGTTTCGTGGGAGATTATTTTGTCATTAATACAAATATTATAGATGTTACGTTTTTATGACATAATTGAAAATTATATTTTTATTTTTCGGTATTATAACTACTAATTTGAAGTTATTGTTTTTTTTATGCTGTTTCAGTGCCATCTCTGAGAAGTTGCTTGAACTTTAATGTAATAATAAATAGAGATAAACAAGTTGGTAAGTCATTTAATAGAGGGCACCTCTAAAACTATTTACAAGAATTCATTTAAATGGCACATGGCAATGGCATGTAACCAGGCCCGGTCGACTTCCTAAGGGGCATGTGCGACATACCTACGGGGGATTGTAAATAAGTCCCGAAAAAATAAATTATGAATTATTTGATACTTAGTGTTGCTATATTAAAGTAAAACTACTAATTAGTAGTTTCTTGATAGGACTTCTTTTAGGATTTATTATAATTTTTTTATGATATAGTTATTTGAGATTTAATAAATAACTTTCCTTATAACGTTGCATGTATGGAAGGTTTCATGATAAAATGCAATTCCGAAAAGGGATGAAGTTTCATCATAAATTATAGTTAAAAAATCATATTAAAAAAATACTTCGTAATATAGCTATATAGAGTTTTCAATCGATGTGAGAAACAATTTATGTAACCAATATTTAAAACACTGTAGTAGGATTATCTTCTGATATGGTAACATTACAATTTGCAAATGGCTAACATACTGTTTGTTTTAAATTATGTTAAAAATGTGTATAGGCTGAAAAATCTAATTAAAGCATATGTTAAACATCCTGAATGACAATGAAGCAATACAAGGTTTAATAAAACACCTAACCCCATCACTAGGATTACCTCTACAAGGGGAATTAAGGAATGCGAAGAGAAAATATGTAACTAGAAGATGGAACACTGAGCAAGAAATTATTGCACTAAGGCTTTACAAGAGATCACCATCTACTTTTCAATTGTTGCGACGACTGTAGTGTCTTCCAGCACCAACAACATTAAAACATATTTTAAGAAAATTTTTCCGAAGTTGTTACAATATTTGATCCACCTCATCTACTGAAATGCTTCAGAGTTTTTAAAATATAATATAAAATGCAATACCAATATTCCATCAAACAATGTTGAAGGAACAGGTAATATTTTGTTATTTTAATTTATATTAAAATTACACAATGCATAAATATGCATAGTCCAGTTAAAAGTACTAGTTTCTGATTACTAATTATTAAATAAAACTTGTAAAAAAAATTGTTTTAGTATAAGATGTTATATTTTACATTATAGGTCTTGCAAAATGGGAACACATGGAGCATTTCTTCCAAATAGAAAATGGTGATAAAAATTTTGTTTGCACACCAAAATTAAAACAAGACCATATGTGTCCAAATGCCAAGCAGAAAATGAGAGTGAACCTTGCTACTCAAGTGCTAAGTCACTCAGGTGCAGCAGAAATGTTTGCCAAAATATCTCAAGGTATTGTTTTAATTTGTTAAACAAGAGGCATTGTTTTTTATCTAACAATAACATGTTGATTTTAGTTTCTGTAACATGATTTTTATTAGCTCTTGTGATTTTCAGGATGACTATCTGGGGAGGCAGCAGTCACTGTAAATTTAATATCAAATATGGAAAAATTATTTGACTTCTTAAATAGTGGCTCCCCAGATCGAAAGAAAGGAAGACCGCACTGTACCAACATGACTGACATTTCACCCCATTTGGAACATTTTAAGAAAATGTATGACATTTTTGAAAACTGTACATTTGTAGGAAGTCATAGCTCGCCCCCATCTAAGGAAGGTTGGATATGGACAATTAAAGGTATCCTAAGATTGTATAATAATTTAAAAATAATCTTTATGTACTCGCCACCTTCAGCAAGATTCTCTAGAAAATTTGTTTGGTACTATTAGAGGAAACTGTGGATCAAAGTATAATCCAACCTCTGGGCAATTTGTTGCTGGCCTGAAGACAGTGATTCTATCTAATCTTGCTCATTTGGGGTCAGGAAATTGTAAAGTAGATAATTGTAGTTCTATGTCTATGAATTTTTAACCACAACTTCACCCACAGGCACCTACACAGAATCAGAAAGTCCACTTGTTTCTGCCATGCTCTCGTTGGTGGAGTCATCCTTTCGAGGAAGTGTTTCTGATCCACAAGAATTACAAGCCTGTGCATATGTCTGTGGATTTTTATTAAAGAGCCTTGGCAATAAATGCAGGCTTTGTGATTCTGTTTTAAAAGCTAAACTTACTGACAATATTTTATTGTACACTTTTAAGGACTTCAAGGAATATGATAATGTTAAAAAGAACTTAAACTATGTATCTGAAGATTTTATTAGATGTGTTGAGAACTGTGCTACAATTTGCAATTATTTATATGAAACATTATCATATTCTTTAAACCTCAAAAAACTGGTAATCTGTAAATTGGAAGAAGATACAACATTTCAAAAAAGTGTCTTCCACATAACAGTAAAAAGATTTTGTACAGTTAAAAATAGACAATTTGGAGATTATCACAAGTTGTTAAAAAAGAAAAATAGATATATTAAAAATAAGTAATTGTATGTTAATATTAGATTTAATTTAACCAACATTGTATTAAGTTCATTATACCTACTTTATTATTTTTATAATTACTTGTAATAATCGGCTTCACGTAGTATCCCGCACAAAGTAGGGTAGGCAGTGGGAACTAGGGTGTGTTAATTATTATTATTATTAACACTGTGTTTCCCATTTTCCCCCCAATTCTGAAGGCATTGCGTGCTGAGTGGCAGAACTCAACGCCATGCTTTGCCTCGACACCAGAGCAGAGAAATGAAAATATAAACAACAATCCAGTAATGCAACACTTAATTAAAATATTTATTTAATTAAAATAGAATAATAAACAGCAATGATTTTGTTCATCCTTTGTTTGTAATCCAAGTCAAATTTAAACAATGTAACTGCCTACAATTTTATATAATAAGTTAATAGTATATTTAAATTATGATTATGTTACAGATTACAATTTATTTAACTTATATAAATTTAAATTATTGTTATTAGCATAAGAGGGCAAATTTGTCTTAATAATATAGTCTTTATCACTATTTTATTTGATTTGCAAGAATACTATTTGTATAAATATAATTATACCAATGCTTATAAACAATAAAAAAGTATAAAGTGTTTATTTGTGTTTTTTTATTATTATACCAGACTATTATTATTATTGTATCAGAAATGATTCACTGTTTCAAAATCATTTGGAAGTATTTATCTTTAAAATTAAGTAATAAACTTCCAATTGATTTTGAAAGAGTGAATCATTCTGGCTTTGAATAAAAATCTATTTATTACCCAAATATTAGCCAAATTTTGAATTTCCCGCTGATATATTTTAAATATTGTTTCTAGTGGGCACACGATAGATGGCAGCAGTGGCGTTTTGTCCCCCATTTTTTTGTATGAAGTGAACATTCTTCCCTTTGGGTATATGTGTTCTGTGCATGTAACAATATTTAACTTAAAATTTGGTAATTTAAATATATTATATGAACAATTCAATAAGATGTAGTCCAAAATTCGGCGGAAAGTGGAGAACGGCGTGTGGTAACCTGGTTGCTGCCCTGCTGAACTCTGCTGTGTGAGGGATACAGCGTGAAGCTGATTAAATTTATTTTTAATAATATGTATAACAATAAAAAACATGCTTTAGACTTTCATATTTTTAATTTTTTATATAAATTGGTCCATATAATCTGAGATAGTATTATGAAAAAAAAATCTTAGATGTATATCAGTCTACCGTCGACCATGAGGCCCGTGAGGTCCGTGAGGTCCGTGAGGCTGTCGTTACGCAGGGCGCAAGTCTGCGACTGTTAACGCGACGATTTTGGGTTGATTCCCACTCAGAGTAGAAATTTAATATTTTTATTTCCTCACTCCGATAACAAGATTAGTGGGAAACGGATTATCCATGTTCTCTCTGCTTTCCCTACAATATGCGGGATACAGCGTAAAATAAAAAGAAATTAAGTGTACTATGAGGTATATCTATAAAGTACTGTCATAACTTTTTTATATTTCTTTCAAACAATTAAAGTAACCATTACAAAATATATATTTTTTTAACCACTGAATAATACATTTTTGAGGTAATTTAAAATAAAAATAAAGTAAAAAAAGTAATAAGGAATTATTTGTATTTTTCTCTGCTCTATTCTTGGTGTACCTATGGAATTCTTGGGCATTAATTTGTTATGTTTATGTAGAGAATAGTGTCCAGACTTAAGGTTTTTGCCTACCCTACCTTACCTACCTTGCCTCACATGAGGCATAAACAAAAAAATAAAAATTAAATATCTTGAGTACCACTTAGAAAATTTGAGTAAATATTATGAAAATTCTAATTGCAATAAAAAAAACTACATTTGTACATTTTACAAAAAATTTATTAACTAATTTAATAACTTACATAATAAATACAACAATAGTTATGTACTTAAACATAATAATTACATGTTTGAATTTTGTTTCCGATTAAATGGAAACTGATTTTTGTACCTTTGGACTCCTAGTGTAACAAATGCTGAAATAAAAAATATATTTATTTTACAATTAAAATGATTTAGTATAAAATATTTAATATATGAAGATCAAGGTGTGCTGTAAACGCAACTGTTTTCTGGGTTCAATCCTATCTCGAGTAAATGAAACATATATTTAAATTTAAGATTTCTTTTCTTTACTGCGGTGTTGAGGCAAAGCACATAGTTATGTTCCGCTACTTGCCTGTCCCATCAGAATTTGGCGGAAATTGGAGAACGGAGTGTCTTTTGCTGTGTACGGAATACAACGTGCAGCAGATTTTATATTTAATTTTACAATGTATATAGCCCCTAATATTTTAAACATTTCATTATTTTAATTTTATTTTAAATAGTATATTACTTTTATTTAGGTATAATAGTAATATTTAAATTCATCATTAAATGAAATGATGAAACACCAGGGAAATATTATATTTTTGTATTTTAACCTTAGTTCAGTTTCATTCCTTCACGGAGCACTAGATAATAAGTAGGCGATACTCATTGCATTAAATTTATTATGTTATATTTATTTATTATTAAATTATATATATAACTTACTGAATGAAATAGTAGCGACAAATATTTTCCCGGGCAGAGTTTTGTTTTTAAATGCAGCATTTGCTAAGTAAGCTCCGATGCCCACTAAGCCGACCGAGCCGACCATTCTGCAGGCTGTGCAGTCTCGGGGCCGATTTTCAACTTCGGTAGTCATTATATTTATATTACTATATTCCTTTATTAAGTTCTTATTTTCATCGGAGAACCTATTTCTTTTTACTTATAATTTAGGTTATTTTTTACTGTCATTGTCATTTGTCACTGACAAACTGTTTTCTGAAAGTTAAATGTCAATGTCTACCATAGAGTACTATACGTCATGAATTCGTAGTAGTAACGCCATAAATTAAGAAATCAATCAATCGATATAGTATCACTTGAAATTGGCGGAATGCTTTGTGTTCAACTGGCACTATCCAAGGGATCTGCTGATGCCAACCTCAATTTTTCAAAGTTTAACCTAGGGTACACTAAAATTGGACAAAATATGTTCTCATTTTTACAAAGGCATCGAAGCTTTAAAAGAAAAGCTATGTTGGTGCTTGCTGGATAACAAAATTCAAAATTATATTACCATTTAAATGTCCTCCTGGATTCAACTTTTCCACGACTTTAAATCGAGTACTTATTAAGAAAGCGTATAGCAATTTGAACGTAGTGGGACTCGAACCCTAGAAACCGACCAGGAGGCGCGATTTCAAGTCCCGCTACGTTCCAATTTTTATACGCTTTCTAAAGAAGTATTTTTCTGTCCTAAATGTGGGTGTGAAATAACACTTAAAAAATGTAAAAAAATATTTAAATAGACGGTTGGTACTGACTATTCAGATGAATTTTGGCTATAAAGGGAAATCCTTTTCATAGTAAATTAAAGTCTCTAATTATTTTAAGGATTAGTAAAGAACTGTACTTATGTAATGAATAAGTCTGCAAAATCTTGTGCTAAATTAGCCATCCAGTGTGGAACTTTAGATCATTTTCTATTTCGGCTCAGGATTTGTTGTCACAAACTCATTTGGATGTGCCATGGACAATATTCTGGGAATTGTCAAAATCTCATGAAGTATACTTTATTACTTATTAATTTCATTAGCATAATACTTCATACTACTCATACTACATAGGCCTTTTTAAGGCGAGTTTTTTTTCACAAATTTGCTAAATGGGGGATTGTATTAAGTATTTACCGTTTGCGCCTTGGGCATACACATGCCTGTGTACCTAGTTCCAGGACCATTAGACACTAGACCTGGCCTAGCTCAGGGACCACTCACTGTGTGAATGTGGCCTGGACGACAGTTCCTCTTCTCACATCCTTTTCTCCTGTCCTAAATTAATCCATCTCTTATATGACATCCTCCTTATAAAGTTCCCTGTCCCCTTAATGTTCAATGTTAGTTAATATTTGTGTTAAGTCCTTTATGTATTTTTTTATTATAGTATATAATAAAAAAATACAAAAACAATATATTAGATATAACAATATTAGAGATATCTCTATCTCTATATATAATAAGACAGTAAAAATATTTTGTCTGTACATTTAGTAATTTTGACTGAAATGGATAGAAGGAAGGACACTTCAAAAAAATATTAGAAAGCAAAAATTTTATTTTTTATTATTATTATTACTTCTTATTACTTATTCTATTTCTAAGTAAGGACATCAGTTTATTACAATGAGGTTACCGGCAGCTAAGATTGTTTTATACTTTAACAAGCTATGAATATTCTATGTTTAAGCTCCATTCATACACTTGACAGGTAAGTTATTGTTAGACCTTGTATGGATTTAGCCTAGTTTCAAGAAGTTCAGAAAATACTAAATGTTTTATTGCTGAATATTTTTTTTAATGTCAGTTTATTAAAAAAAATATATATTTAGCTGTATGAAATGGATGAAGGGTCAATGCTCTATCGGAATAATTTTTATCATTTAAATATATTTGTTTTCTAGAGAAATAATGTAGTTTTCCAACATTCACAAAACAGATATATACTCAACTCCAAATAGAAGAATAAAGAAATGTTGTTTTAATTATTCGATACTGTTAATCTATTGATTTATAAAGTCATTTGCAGCTCTAATTCACCACGTTCATGATGGGTTCACGTTCATCATGAATGATCAAAAAGTGAAAATGGGGGATCTTTCAATAATCCTTCTCTTAGAATCTGTATCAACATTTTTTAGCTACACGCACATAACAGGGTAGACACAGGGTACCCAGTTTTAAGACACTCCGTACCCATTTTCTGACATTGCATGTTGACTGGCGCAACTCAATGCTGCACTTTGTTTTGTTACCAGAGATAGGAAATAATTGTAATTCATTACTCCGAGTAGGAATCAAAACTATAACCATCACGTTTACAGTCAGAGATTTTGCCGCTGCCACGATGGCTTCTTGTATATTACATATACGCTATTTAAATTAATGTAAATACTATTATAATATGTACATTATATATAATTAAAAGGCATTCAAGTACCGTAACACTCGTACGAAATGAACATACGTTCTTCACCCACATAGTTCTAACATTATTTATAACATGAGCAAGTAGGTACATCTTGATAAGCATAAACAAACAAAACAAACAACAGCACACTAGGTACGTAATTCACTTTAAATAAATAACAACATATGACAACATACAACGAATTGTGTCGTTTATTCATATCCGAAAGGTATTTCAACAACGCTTACGCACAAATTTAAATAGAATGGGAATTCCCGTGAGCGGTTTTGTTCATGGCGCTCATCATCTTGCTTAATTATAATATGCCTATATTTGTGTTTTCTGAGGCCAATCGTGGCGCAGGGCGACAAAGAATGACTGTAAAATCGACTGATTGTGGGTTCGATCCCCTCTTGTCCCCACTCTTGACAGTCTGAAAGACAATAACGTAATCTTATAAGGGTACCTTTTTCCTTAAAAGATACGGAACCCGAAAAATTAGAAAAATTAAAAAAATGCTATCTTTATTAGCTTACTAGTTATATTTGGAATAACTGGGCAATTATTTCGATGCAATTAACGTTGTTATATAATATGTTTTAAACCATTGTTACGTCTAGGCAATTGTATTTGACGATATAAAAGTGTATGAATGTGATGAGTGAATCTATTGTTCTAATTATTTGTAGATGTAATATAAAACCAGTCAAGTGCGAATCGGCCTTGCCCATCTAGGGTTCCGTACTAATTTCAGAAATGTAGGTCAACGGGAAGTAAAATTTATACAAGACCGACCGACACATTAACTATTCTAGAATATATTTTTTGAAAATGAACTGCAAAAATAAATATATAATTGATTTTAGCTGTAGTATTAATATAATTATTAATTTCCATTTTTTTGTTTTTTGTCAAATTTATATAATTATATAGGCTTACGGGAATTACTCTATAGGTTGTAAATACGCGGCGAACATAATTGATAAACTTAAATTCATGGGCATGTGTGCTAGTTTAATATGAAATGAAATGCAATAATAAGTTTGTAATTGTTTTTTATACAGTTTCCATTTTTCGGATTTATTCCCTTATTTTGTACTGCAAGTTGTTACTGGTGTTGATTTATTCATATAAAGACCTGGACATATGATAGGTATTAATTTCAACTTGAGCAAAATTGTCTTTGACGGTCAACAAAGTGATCCTAAGAATTCCAGTTTTTCATCTTGAGGTACGGAACCCTTAAAATCATATTAAAATACTCTTTTTTAAGCATTTTGTCGTCAAATTATAAAATTCTAAATATACAAATAGTATTAATATTTAATATTTTTACCGTATAAACGACAATATATTTCGCCGAAAAGCTAATATGCTAAAAAAAAAAATTATCGACCACATATCTAATATCGTTCTCTCTAAAGAATGATCCATTAATGACGGGTATAATTGCTTGGGCTGACGTACTGAACGTTTACTGTACTTGGAGTTTGTAGTACTACCCAATTCTCCGGCAGTCTCACATCGACTCCGGCACGCGGCGGTTTAATAAACTATGTTTATAAACAAACATACGACGATACACACGTGAAATAAAATGTGAATTCATTTTTTTAATAACTTAAAAAAAACTTATATAATAACGCTTTATTTGAATTTGTTAAATGTGTGTGAGTGGTCTTTAATAGAGAAGTTAAATATGAGTGATAGATAAAAAGTTTTATTTTAGTTTTAAGGTAAGTTTGTTATATTATTTTTCAATATTTATTCGATATATTTTATATTTTTTATTTTTTTTTGTTATTAAATATAAAAATATTTATATTTCAAATTGTTTTGTGAAACTTAATTAGGTATATTATGTTAGATTAACATACAATGTTTCATTTGCAATTCATGATTAGTCATTTTAATTGTTTTAGGTCAGATAATATTAACTCGTTTTCTTAAAGGAGTACAGTATTATCTTACATTCCTGACCTATACTAAAATTTGTTGTATTTTGTTGGCAATTTATTTAATTGTTAAAAATAAGAGGTAATTAATTTTTATGTTCAAATATTTCTTTCCGAAATGCTGCAAATATATGGTCTGCAATCTCTTTTATATTTTTTTTAACTTAAAGTCCTTGAAGGTGGTCCCAATATGCAATTTTTTGTTTAAAAAATATTATAATAGTAAAATAATTTAACTTTGTAAACTCTACATACATAATATTGCAAGATTGTATCTCAAACCGCTTCACCTTGAATCTTACTATTTTGCAGGTAGGGTCTTTGAATAAGTTTTTATTTTTGATTATCCCTAAGAAACTAAATAAGGTTTAACAATTTATATTAGAAATTAGATGTAATTTAGTTGTAAGAAAAAGAAATATGTAATTTAAAATTCAAAGTCTTAGTTCGCAAAAAAAACTAAATAAAGTAATTATTGTTTTTTGTAGAGTTACTTTTACCAGAAAAAGAAAAGCTGGTAAATGTATATTTTCTCATATTTTAAGAAAGTCTTAAGTTTGTTAAGAAGATGTCCTAATATAACACATATCTATTAAGTTTATTAATACCAAAACAAATGAGTAATTCTCAACAAAAACAAAAACAGCCGTACAAAAGGATTTCCTTATTTCCTATAAACTAGCTAAACTAATAATAAACGTGGGAAATTGAAAGCGTGTAGTTGACGTAGTATCTAATATTCAATGCTTTAACCATGAAAGGAAAAAGAAGTACATTGGTATATTTAAAAAAAAAGTTTTATATTAATATATTAAATAAAATATAATAAATAATATCATAAAATTCCTTTTTTAGTTTATATTATACAAAATTAAAAAAAGAGTAGTACAAGTAGTACGGTGTACGGAATGAATGTAGGTTCGATCCCCCTTGGGGGTAATGATCAATTATTTAAGTTCTGAAAAATTTTAGCATTGACCTTAATGCAACGTCTCGTAGTTAGAAGAGAATTGGAGAGCAAAGTTCTAACACTACTACACTGTGTTGCTTACTGTATTGCGCGGGGAGTACCCTATAGATTTTGATTACGCTGCGTATTTCATACAAAAATCATTGTTATGTATGAATCTTTTTTTTATTGCGTTAACTTGGAAGCTTAATTATTTTCTGTACCCCAAATTATTTCATGTATTTCAGCTTGATATCTCCACGCTGAAGGAAAGACGGACAACAAAGTTACCCTAAAAGGGTTCGGTTTTTTCCTTTTGAGATACGGAACCCTAAAAAATATACAACAAAATAAATATTTTCTCATATATTTGCTATAACTATTAGCATATGTAGGATTACGTCGCAGTAGTATTAACGTACTAAAATACTTAATCGATGTATAAAAAATGTGGTCATCAGTTGAAAATTAAAATTATATTATTTATTTATTAATACTAAACATTATAATGCAAAATGTTTTTGTTCTCCCTCTTCTTTTCTTTTTGTAATTAAGTTTATGTTTAAAATTAAGTTTATGTTTATTTTGTATCTTTAGTGTTCAGTTTTTTTTTTGTTTAAGTTCATTGTATAAATTGAAATGGTTGTGAAGCCGGACGCAATGTACGCATGCAGTGTTTGCTTTCAAACGGCTATACATTACTAATATTATATTGTGCTTGTAAAATTACTTATTTAAAAATGTAATAGCCACTAGCAAACCAAATAAAATAAATAAATAAATAAATATTAATATCTTAACTATGTGATAAATAATTTAAATTTCTTCTTCTTGTTTTCTAAAAATAAATATATATTGTATATATATTTATAAACTTATCTAAAAACAAATTTACGACATTCAATGGAAAAAACATTAAATAGTACGACATGTATGGGGAAGTCGATTGCATCTAGCTATTACGTAAGTTCCGGCGTAAAACGTGTTTCTTACGCTATCGACAACTTTTTTTAATAAAAGTGGTAGGTACTTTCCCTCTAGTATCGTCAATTTTTCTGACAACATTTTATAAGAAGATATCAATTAATGGATTTTTGTTTTTGAAGTTTCGTAAGTCGATAATAGTTATATAATAGATATTACTATGTGCGGGATACAGCGTGAAGCTGATTTGATTTTAACTAGTTTGTAACCGCGGCTTCGTCCGTATAATCAAATGGAAATAACGAGGATTTATATTTTTAATTTTTCTATTGGTCATAGTGTGATGTAATATAGCCCTATAGTCCCCAATAAATGGACTATCTAACATAAGATAGTAACCAACATAAGCGCATTAAACGAAACAAACCATTTAATATTATTATAGATTTTATTTTAATTATTTATTTTATTCTCAAAGATCATATTAAAAAAAAAATTGCTCCCTACATACCACATACATATTCGATATAAAACATCACCTCTTACAATATATTATGGAATATTTACTTAAATTTATATTTCCATTTCTTCGTTCTGGTGTCGAGGCAAAGCGCGGCGTTGAGCTCTGCCACTCAACACGCAATGCCTCCAAAATTCGGCAGAAAGTGGGGAACGGAGTGTCTTACACTAGGTTCCCTCTGCCTACCCTGCTGCGTGCGGGATATAGCGTGAAGCTAATTTAATTTAATTTTATTTTATTTTACCTCTTACAAAAGCTTTCTAAACTTTTATAAAGTTACCACGACACGGGAAGCTACAGTATCGTTGAAGTGTTCGACATGATACCTACAAGTTACACAATGACAGGAACAAAGAGGTCGGCTCGTGCTCCACATTTTGATCTTCACCTTGATCTCTCGCGTGCTCCGAGTGTTACTTTGCACTTACTACCGTATACGCTAGATACGATATTGTAAACTTTTAAAGTGATTGGTTTTCAAATTTAAGGTATGTTTAAAGTATACGTTATCAATTATTTATCAATGCTGATTGCGAGTTCGATTCTCATTTGGGAGAATGAAATGTTTAATATTTTTGTTAACATGGAAACAATACAAAATCGGGGTGATGACTTCCGCCACTCGAACGCAAAGCCTAAAATATTTGGCGGAAAGTGGGGGGGACGGCGACTCTTAACAATAGGTTCTCAGGTTCCCTATGTTCACACTGCAATATAGGATAAACTGAAAAAACAATAAATAAAAATCGGTTAAGTGCGAATCGGATTCAGCCACCGAGGCTTCCGTACTTATTTATTTTATTTGTAGGTCAACTGGCACTACAACTTATAAAAGTTTACCAATTTAAGTTAGCGGGTATAGGCACTTAATTTGTATGAAATGAATTATAAATGTAAGTTTGTAATGTTTGTTTTTACCATTAAATTCCTATAAACGTTTACTTATATGTGTTGTAAGTTCTCACTTCATGCCAAATTTCACTCGAGGTCCAACTCGAGGTCTACGGGATTACCCTATACGTTTTGATTCTGCGATTTCATACAAAATACAGCAAACTCGGTAACTCATAAATGCTCGTATATTTTGATTGCGTTGATTAAGAAGCTTGATTTTTATATGCTTTTTAAAAAAAACCTAAATATTTGTTATAAACTTCGACTTGAAACGTTCCGCGATATCGAGATAAATATTCTTGACAGACGGACGGACGGACATACCATAAAGTAATTCTATAAGGGTTCCGTTTCTTCCTCCCGAGGTATGGTAACAAGGCTCCGTCACTCAACATGCATAGCTCTGAAAAGTGGGTATCTGAGTATCTTAATACCAGGTTCCCTCTGCCTTCCCTGTTACCCTGGGATACATATAAAGCTCAAAAAAAGTAGACAATGTTACTATATAATAATTAAAAATGATCATAACGTAATTTTGTGCTTTATTTCATTTACAATGTAAACATTTAAAACCCTATTAAAACTGACAAGTTTTTGTTTCGTAAAGTATCGAATAAAGCAGATTAATTCAGTTTCATTTAAGTGACGCTTAAGTTAATTAAAAGAGATTTTTGAAGTGATTAAGCTTCCACTGATGAGATAATTTCGAAACTAACCTAATTATTTCTTACAACTCTTAGTTACGCGGCACTTTAGCTTACGGTTACGGTTATTCAGATTTAAATATTTTATTTATTATCTATAGATATAAATAAAATTGAATTGTGATCTAAAATGTTGTTTAAAATGTAAATAATCTTGTTTATCCAAGAGCTATTTACATGATAGTTACGAGGGCTGCAGTTGAAGGGTTAACAGAATACGATTTTTATATATGTATTTAATTTATTTTATTAAAAAAAATACAAAAATTAAATCTAATCTCTTATATATTGTTGTTCTCAATGTTTGACAAACAATAGCGAATCTAAACCTAACTAAATCTAACTTACCTACGACTTAACTATTCCACGATGAAATAATAAATGTGGGAAAAGAAGAAATTCCTTTTCCACCAACGCCGTTCACCCGATCTCTCTCTTGTCAGCGTCTTGTGGCGCTTGCCCGCCTATCAGACGGATATATTATAATATAACATGATAGTTATTTACACGATATCAAAACACAAACAAACGTAAAATCGACAGCTTCATGCTGTATCCCGCACACAACAGGGTAGGGAGAGGGAACCTAGTGTAAGACACTTCGTTCTCCGGTAAAACCAGTCGGTTTTACAGTCACACTTTGTGCCACTGCGCTATGACTGGCCTCAACAAACATACTTAAGAAAACGTATAAAACATTGAACGTAGCGAAATCTGAACCCGCGCCGCTTTGGAAACCATCCGTCTTCGACGGACGATCCGAAGAGGCGCGTTCTTTCCTAAGCGTGGAATAACACTTTAAAAATTTTAAATACACAAACATTTTAATTTTTTTATCTATCCGTTTTTCTGTTTTTCCGGGCGAATCTACGGAACAGCTTTTTATGGGACTAACACTGAAGGGGGATTTATTGGAGTTCATTATTCATGATAGTTATTAAAATCATTAATAAACAAAGAGTCATGTGATATATTTTGAGGTAAATAAATACACACACACACACACCCATAATAAATACATACTTAATAATAAATAAAATTATAGTTATAATTTTGTCTTAAAACACATTCAAATTGCCGGGGAAGTACTTACCTTCATTTATTTTTGTTAGCAAAATTTTGTGGTAGCTTTCCTGTCTACGGGTAATTCCCTTTGCAGTAATGACAATTAGTTTATATTCATTATATATTTCTATATAATTACAACTTTTTTTAACTTAAAATTGCTATATAATGCTTATTTAATATAATGTGACATAGATATAATAAAACACCATATATTAAAGCAGCAAGCTCACGACCAATAACCTCGACTGTTTTTTTTTATTGACTTGTTTTACACCTATCTCACAATTATTAACATTTAACACAACCAAACATACTCTTCATCTTTATAATATTAGTATAGATTTGTTGATAAATAATAAAGTTATAAAATTCAGCTTCACGCTGTATCCCGCAAAAAGAAGGGAAGGAAGAAGGAACCTAATTTTAAGACATTCCGTTCCCCACTTTTCACCGAATTTTTCGAGACATTGCTTGTTGAGCGGCGGAACTCAACGCCAGCCTTTTGCCATGGTGCCAGAGCGAAGAAATAAAAATATTAATAAATAATAATTCATTCACTCGAGTGGGGATCGAGTTCACCCTAGTGACCCTGCGCTACAACGGCCTTAAAATTAATAATTTATGTAATCGTCTTGTGTCTTGTAAAGTTAAGATTTAGCGGTTACTATGTCACCACCCCAACCTCACTTAAATCAACCATGCATATTAAATTAATCCGATAAGAGCATTTTCTAAACGTATACCGCTTCCGTAAAGTCTGAGATGTTTCCATAAAATCTGAGGCCAGTCGTGGCGCAATCGCAGGGGCACAAGCGTGTGACGATGTGTGTATGTAAGATGTAAGATTGTGGGTTCGATTCCCACTCGAGAATATTAAATATTTATATTAAATTCTTAGCTCTGGTGTTGAGGCAAAGCGTGGCGTTGAGTTTCTCCAGAATTTAGCGGAAAACGTGCTTACAAAGAAATTCCTTCGATTTCGGTGGAAAGGCAACGGAGGTGTCTTAAGAGAGAACTGAGTGTCTCAACACTAGATTTTCAGTGTCTCCCCTGCTACCTTGCTTTGCCCTTTGCCCTGACCTGACCCTGCTATGTGCGAAACACAGGCACACTGCGTGAAGCTAACTAAAAAAAGTTTTTTGACGCGTTCTATTGATAAAAAACGAATTTGCTATCGTCATCGCAGCAAGACGGGTAAGTCTTGCTTGAAATTGAATTTAACAAAACATATTCTTAGAGCAGCTAATGTTATATAAAATTAATTTATTATGCTCAATGATAATCTAAAGATCATCGTAATTTATATGTGACAAATACTTTTAATGATAAAAGCTTCTTCTAACGATTGTCGTACTCATTTACAGTAAACATATAACAAAAACCCTATTAGGATAATCCCATTACAGGGAGGAAGCAACTTTATCCCAAAATACGATATCTTAGATCTACCAATTGGGAATGACCCCTTTTCATTATGTACAAACAGAATAATGTTCTAGGAAAGGAAAATATATTTGTGATTGATATTTGAAGAAAGTAATTGGTATTTTTTTTATTTCTTTGAAATTGATAATATTGAGAGAACTTACCGGTGCAAGTGGGGAACAGAATGTTTTAACTCTAGGTTCCCTCGGCCTACCCTGATGTGTGTGGGATACAGCGTGAAGCAAAAGAGTACTAGTACAAGAGCTATATTTGATTTACGGCTAGAAACATCCAAGTCAATTCAAAGGAAAAAAATTAGATTGTAATCAATTGACACTTTAAGATTACGATATTGTAAACCGACACTCAAAAATATATCTATTATACTTTTTTTGCTGGGACTTTATTTAGGGAAAATATTTGTTGTTATGAAAATTATACATTCTATTTGAATAAGTTGTGATACGAAGGTGACAAAAGTGATTTTAGAGATAAAAAATAAAATATTAGTAAAAGTAAAAATTTGAGGCCAGTTGTAGCGCAGCGGTACGAAGTGTGACGGTAAAACCGACTGGTGGTGGGTTCAATCCCCACTCGAGGAGATGAAATATTTACTTAAATTTATATTTCGATTTTCTTCGCTCTGGTGTCGAGGCTAAGCGCGGCGTTGAGTTCTGCCACTCAACACGCAATGCCTCCAGAATTCGGCAGAAAGTGGGGAACGGAGTGTCATAACACTAGGTTCCCTCTGCCTACCCTGCTGTGTGCGGGATACAGCGTGAAGCCGATTTAATTTAGTTTATAGTAAAATAATGTATTTTTTATTTTTACGTTTAGTTAATAGATAACTTAAATATAATATCATTTGTGCAATATAACGTTTCTGTAAAATAAAACGGTCTGTCTCTCTCTATTGTTGTAGATATTCTTTTCTCCAAAGTCGTGTACTTTAGTAAGTGCTTAGCTTCCGCTCCGATCTCGAGGGTTTTCGCGGCAAATAATGTATGTGAGTGTACGAGTAGGATTATATCAGTAGTATATTGTATTTTACTTTCAAAGGAAGATAGTCGCTTAATTCTTTGTTTCGTCGTCCTTATTCGCAACGGGTTCGATACTTACTCAGGGGAAATTATTATTTAAATTATTTTGTTATCGCAGTTCTGGCAAGACAAACGGCGGCATTGAATTTTGGACGAAAAAAGGAGAGGCATCTCAACATTAGGTTCTTTCTTTTCTTAAAAAAATAAGAAACAGTAAAGTAAAAAGTAATTTTTTGGAATACCAAAATTTTTGTTTTTGGATTTTTTCCATTAGTTGTATTGTAAGTTTTTACGTCACAATAATTTTACATAGCTGTAGATCCACGGGAAGTACCGTACCTATATATTTTGATTGCGCTGTGAATTATATACAAACTGCAACAAAATTGATGCAGTAATGCCCATATCTTTAAAACTTAATTTTTCTATGCTTCAAACGACCAAAGAATTAAATATTTGATATTTATTTCAGCTTGATACATTCACGCGGTCTCGACATACATAACCTTGACCGGCGGACAGATGGGCAACAACAAAGCGATCCTATAAGGGTTCCTCTTTTACCTTTTTATGTACGGAACCCTAAAAAAAATAGTAATCTAACAAATGTCATATTTTGATATAACAAATTAGAGTACCTACGTAAGAGAATTATTCTCCTTACTGTACATCAGATAGGTTAAGTAAGATACAAAAATGATATTAATATTTAAAACATAGGCAATCACACGATCATATATCTATAAGATCAAATGAGAATTATTCCTTAAAAGTTTCCCACTTTCCGTCGAATTCTGGAGGCATTACATGTTGAGTGGCGGAACTCAACGCCGTGCTTTTGTCACGTTATTAGCGCTAATTGCGCTTGAAAACATCAAATATTTAATTTGCTCGGGTGGGAATCGAACCAACAATTTTTAACAATTGGACTTCTCTGCGCCACGACTGATCTCGACCTGACCTCTAATCAATTATTTCTTATATAGATATTTATTTCCTAATTTGAATCTGTTATCTACACAGTCTATTTAAAACCAACGAATCTTTTCTAATTTGTAATGCAATAATGAAATCTAGTAACATTGCTAAAGTATCTGGCTGTTACGTCAGTGTTTTCAATTTACGTTACCTATTGTGTTACAATACGTTTTGTGATTACTTATTCAGGTCACTCCCGAAGACTAGTGAGGAAAGTGAACTTGAGTGACTGACAAATTATAAGAGCGAGCTATATAAAATTGATAGAAGTGCAAATAAAAGTTAATATTAAATCAGTTTTTTTTTTAATATTAAATTTAATGTTAGTTAGTTTAAATTTTGAAGCAAGGGAGTGATAAAAAAGAATGAGGAACCTCGGTTGAAAAAAAAAATAAAAAAAACCGGACAAGTCCGAGTCGGTCTCGCCCTCCAAGGGGTCCGTACCAAAACTTAGAGGTCTCGAGCTTTTTCTAAAATTCAAGCTCTTCAAGCAACTGGGCTCAGCCAGAGCCTTTTTATCTATCACGCGTTTTTTGCAATAAAATATCATATCCCGTAAGGTCATATCTTTTTTTAAAGTAAATTTAGATATATATTTTTTTCAGAAAATCAAGGGTCCGTAGTATATTGTTTAAATTTAAACTTGATGATCCCAAGTGTTCCTGATATCTTTCCTGATAGCTCTTGACAGAAAGACAGATAGACTGACAAAAAGACAGACGAACGGACAATAAAGTGGTCTTATAATTTTTTTCCTTAAAAGGTACGTACGTAACCCTAAAAAGAAACAAAAAAAAATAATAGTATAGCTGTATAATATAAAGAATATGAAAATAAATAAATAAGGAAATGATTACTAATTTAATTTGTTTACTTTGAAGCCGATGAATCCGATCGTGGCGTAGTGGTCTCAAGGATGATAACGATGATGTTATTTATATGAATTCAAAAAAACTATTTGTCAAATGGCAGATACTGTAGTAGTATTTTGTTTAACATCCACATCAGTATTCACCAAAACATTCGTCTTTATCTACTAAAAACATCTTCACTAGAAATCAACAAAAATATTTTCATAACAAAAAATAGAGTCAGTTAAGCGGAAATATTTATACAGTTTTTTTTTTGCAATATCTCTTTGTAGTATAAGAATAAAATAGTTTTATAGAAGACAACACAATAATTCATTCATCAAATTATTATTGTTTATAATTTATTAATATCATTTATCCATTTATTTAAATTTAACTATATTATATATGTTGATATAAGTCTATTATATTTTTTAATAAGAGAAATAAGTAAATAACCTTCGTAGGTTTTCCTTCGTAGGTTGCCTAAATCCAAAATAATATACAAAATTGACATTAACAAAATCATTTTGAGTTAATAAATAATTTACCAAAAGTCGCAATCCACAAACATGGAAGGCTCGGAAGTAGAGAACGACGTTAAAACGGAAGCTTATAGTTCCGCTTTAAAATTGCTGCAATAAAAAATTTTGTGATGAAAGGAATGAAATATAAATGTTTTTCCTGAATAAAACGACAAAATTTTAGAAAATGACAAGAAAAAAAAGATGATGATGATTTTAAATTTCTTATTGAATGCTTTTTCTTTTAACAATACACACTATGTACATTATAATATATAATTCGATCTGGTCGTAAAAAAATCGCAGTTTTTTCGGTGGTACCTACATGACTAATCATATGGTGGGAACTTATGTTTAGTTTTCTGTTATCTTCTCTCAAAATTAAATGATCTTTGAATGTAATTTCGTGGCTTGATGTATGGTGTGAATGCCTCGTATTAAATCTGTAGTATGTACAATTTAAGATATAGCTACAAAAAATGGCAATTACTTTCCTTTTACAAAATGAGTTCGCATCTACGCAATATTCGACACATGCTTTCGGCACCGACATTTCATTTAAGTGACATTTAAGAAATAAATTCTTCTTTACAAATATTATTTCAAAGGCAGAAATTTCAAAAGAGCTTTCACGATTTGCAGTAGGACTATTGAAATCAGAATTGTTGAAAGAGAAAAATTGATTTTTAACTTATCGATATTTCCAAATACCTAATATTTTTATTATAATTCAAACCTACAAAATTACATACCTATACTTTTCACTATGTTAGGAAATTACTTAATTAAAATTTTTAAAGTGTAACATTGTAACATTTTTAAAGTGTTCCACACTTTGGACAGAATAATACTTATTTAGAAAACGTATAAAAATGAATATAGAAATGAATGGACTCGGACTCGCGCTTCTTGGAAACCTGGTCGGTTTTTTAAATAAGTAAAATTTATGTAGTTGTTTCGCACTATCAGTAATTGATATCAATGAAAAAAAAGTAAGAAGTTCTCTGATGTGATATAAATATAAATTTGAACAATATTGTGATAAATTCTCAGATTTTCGGGGTTTTGGGCGTTTTTTTTTTGGTGAAATGTGGTTAATATGAGAAATGTTTAAAAATAATGGAATATCTATATCAAAAGTCAAGCGCTTTATCTACGATCTTACTAATTTTACGACAAAATTACAATATGTTTATAAGACTATATCTAGTACCTACTAATATTGCTAGCAACACTAACAATTTTTCCAAAATATTATTATAAAACGGTACACATTGCTTTAATTGCTTAAATGTATGTAACATATTTGTAGCAGGGTCTATGTCTAATAAAACAATCAAATCATTGATAAAGTGACGAATTAGATAAAATATAAATATTTTGTGTCACAACCAGGGGCTAATATAACGTTTCTCTTTCTTCAAGATTATTTTGGAAATAGTTAAAGAAGTCAGAAAAAACTTGCTGTCACGTTCTGAAATTTTGACCCGGTTTGCTGTGGTTAAAAGAGCTTCTCAAGAACAATCAAATGGTAGTAATAAAACACATTTTACTAGAACAATAGTACCAGTACATCTGCAGCTGGGGTACCTAAAAATATGCAAGAAGATGATGAAATTGACAACGAACGAAACTAACGACTCGAAAATGAGCTGAATAGTCATAATTTGTGTTCGATCGTATTTGTTGTGTTCTAGTGTACGTTTCAATACACCGTTGCAAACAATCCATTCGGACATAAGTGTAATGTGTGTGATCGTCTATGGTCTCTGCACCTTGTGTGGTACGTGTAAAGTACGTCGCATCTCATCGTTAAATATCCTTTATATAATCAATACTCCAGATACCGTTCTGAACATGTAGCACTCGGTGAAATTGGGATAGAAAATTTCATGTCAGTGAATGTGCCTTACTTAGATCTGAGATCAAATTTTAGCACTACTAAGAACAGCCAAATTACGACTAGATCATCAGTAGTGGTATCATTATTAAGTCGCAAAGCCAGCGGAGTTGCCATATATCGCAACATCAATTGCTTCACTGATTGTAATACAGTTTTTGCCATTGGAATTGACGTCGGACATTTATTTGAAAATAAACGTAAAGGACAATGCATCTTAAAATCCGTACTCAAGTTTACTCACATACAGCGTTATCAGAAATTAAACTCTTTACGTTACGATGGTCGTTAAAATATTTTAAGAACATCGCTAAAATTATACACGATTTTGAACCTGATCTTACTAGACCAGGTACGGTAGTTGGAGACTTTAATGTTTATGTCTCACAAAACCGCTCATTATCCGACTTCATGCTCAGCGAGTTCAATTTGCCTCATATTGAAACTTGCTTTATTTACTTTTACAGAAATCTCGATGTATCTTGTATGTCATTTGTGTCGTACTTTTCGTATCACCGACCTATATTTCTTTTTATAGATCTTTTTCCTTGATTGTATACTAAATACATAATAAAAATATGTTATTTAAAAATAAAATTAGTTTCATCAACGTACAATAAACGGTCGTGTCTATGACACAACCACACCCAAGTTCTTTTATTAAATGTTGATAATTTCGGGATGTCAATTGTAATCAAAATCTTTACGCATTGACATTTATTTTTTATCATTTTCAGATTCCAATTTTATTTAATTTTAATGTAGTATTTTTAAAAGGAGAATCTAGTATCAAAATATGCAGTCCCCTGATTTTGAGACAGCGTATTGAGTGGCAGGGCTCGACGCCGCACGTTGCCTTAACTCAGTGGAGAAATAATAATGTAGCGGTAATCAACTCAAAATATAGATATACCAATAATATACCTATAATATGAATTATTTTAAGTAAAAAGTTGATGTTATAATACATATAATTTTCAAAAATAAGCATCTATTTAAATTACGATTTAATTTACCTTGATAATTGATTTAATACATATTCGTTATCTGTTAATAACAAACGTATGTCAGCAAAAAAAAAAATAAGATTATTAGACACTACTAGATAACAATTAGATTATTTTTTACGCCAATTCATAATTATGAAGTAGATATAATATATATTATTGCTTTATAATAAATTAATAAAATTACTAAAAAAATAATAAGAGCACTAAAAAAATTTTTTACAAAATGTTATTTTTGTTAAAAAATCTACGTGTTTCAGTTTTAATAAACTTCAATTTGTTATATGTATATAATTCACGACATCGTACATTTTTATATTATCTGATTAGGTATTATTTAATTACATTATTAACATTACAAAAGATATAGATATCTTAATCTCAATTAGCCCTGTTTTACAAATATTTAGTGTGGCGGAACGTCGCCCACGAGTCGGTGACAAATTAGTTTGTGGTAAGTCCAATTTTATTGTAATTTTTTTATCTAAAATCAATATTTTGACTTATAATTCTTAAGAATTTCGATGTGATAAATACGAAATAGATATGAAATGTATTGTTTTCTATTATTTAAAAGAATGTTGCGGCAAATCGATGCAAAGCGCGGCGCTGAGTTCCGCCGCTCAACACGCAATGCTTTCAGAACTCGGCGGAAAATGGAGAACGGAGTATCTTAACACTAGGTTCCCTCTACCTACCCTGTATGCGGGATACAGCGTGAAGCTGATTTTTTTTAAAAGAATATTGTGATTTTTTTACGTTAGAACCTTTTAACGTATCGTTTTAATCTAATATGCCAAGATTCTAATTAAGCTAAGACATCATGATAAATTATTAAAAGCGAACTTTTAAATAACCTGAAATATTTGATGCTAAAATAAATTGATCTAAATCTCAAAACTATACTTAATATATTATTTTACACTGATTGTAGTTAGGATTTCTAATTTCAAGTTAAAAGTACAACTTGTGCTTTTAAAAACATTCACGTAATCTCAATTTTTACACGTGAACTATTTTAATAACCAATTATATTTTGATTTGATGTAGAAACTTCTACTGAAAGATTTACTATATTGTCAGGTTCACAAGGTAAATATTATAAACAATATAATAGGCCATTTTATTTTCAAATTGGCCCAGTACACTTGCTTCTCTTGCATCACAAGAGAAAATATGAAAAATAATAATTCAAATTGAATCAACTTCACCCTATATCACACATAGAGCAGGGAACCTTGTGTTAAGATACTCCGTCGCCCACTTTCCACCGAATATTTCGATTCATTGCGTGTTGAGTGGCGGAACTCAACGCAGAGCTTTTACCTTAGTGCGAGAGCGAGGAAATGAAAATATTAAGAAATAATAATTCATTCCCTCGAGCGAGCCCGAGCCCAAAATCGTCGCATTACTGTCACCCCCTTGAGCCCCTGCGTTACAACAGCCTTATGAAAATAATATGTTTATAATTGTAAGAAGTACTACAAGAAATATATCTATTATTTACTTTTATCGAACGATATAGATGAGAATTTTACAACCCACAAGTATGTAATAAAATATTATCATTAAGACATTTGATAAAACCAAGATATTTTAATTGATGTATCGTCGGTTTTAATTTTTTTTGTATCTGTGTCATTAATATTATTATTGGTACTTTAGAACCGTTGAATTTTTATCGGGAACAGAATGTCTTAATATCATGTTTCCCTTACTGTGTGCGGAATACAGTGTGAAGCTAAATTTTTGTAAGTGATTGGCTGTGGGTTCAATCCCCACTCAAGGAAATGATATGTTTATGTAAATTTATATTTGCGTTTCTTCGCTCTGGTGTTTAGGCAAAGCGTGGCGTTGAGTTACGCCACTCAACACGCAATGCCTCCGTAATTCGGCGGAAAGTGGGGAACGGAGTGTCTTAACATTAAATGACTGACTGCTGTGTGTGGAATACAGCGTGCAGCTAATAAGTATGCATACATTTCTACATAACATTTTGTTGATTTAGACTGGGTAAATATTTTACCGATTAAGATCTTCTGTTATAATGAAATGGAGACCAAATGACCTCACACCGAAATTTAAAACCAACTTATTTGATATAACTTATTTGACACAGTCATATATTTTATAGCATTTAGGTTTCATGAGAAATTGTGGTCTGGATTTCAGCTGCATTCTTAAGTCAAATTGAATTGTGTTGAGTCTTTGAGCGCGAAATGGAATAGCTTTTCGGAGGTTAGGTCAGATTTGCACAGTGGTGAATTCGCTTACCAGTATTATAATAGTGTAATAAATAGTTATTTAATTGTGAAATTTAGTTATTAAAAATTAAATTAAATTAAATTAAATTAGCTTCACAGCAGGGTAGGCAGAGGGAACCTAGTGTTAAGACACTCTGTTCCCCACTTTCTGCCGAATTTTGGAGGCATTGCGTGTTGAGTGGCAGAACTCAACGCCGCGCTTTGCCTCGACACCAGAGCGAAGAAATTAACTCCTCGGGTGGAGATCGAACCCACAACCAGTCGGTTTTACAGTCACACTTTGTACTACTGCGCCCCGACCGGTTAGGTTAGTTATAATATAATATTATTTATTTATTCAAAGGTTAAACTTTTTTATCAATAACTAGCACACTGCGGCCTCGTCCGCTTGGTCAAATGCAAAGAACTAAGACATGTGCATTATGCTTTTGGTACCCTTTAAAGCCTTCAAAATCTATTGTTTTAGAAAATTTTCCAATGTTAACTATTTTCTATTGATTGAAGTGTAATAGAATATAGCCTAGAATAAACTCTAAAATACGATATTTTGCAAATCGTTCATGAGTATAGACTATTCAACTAACAGATCAGATTCAAATTCTAGCCTCGTTCTTGGGGTCAGGAATCAAATTGATTTGTATGTTGATGTAAATATTCACATAATAACAGAATACTATAACAAATATGTGAAATACATAAGGCGAGTGAATAATAAACAATTTTTATTTTTGCCCGTTAATATTTAGGTTATTATATTTAGTCTGTTTTCCGCACACAGCAGGGTAGGCAGAGGGAACCTTTTGTTAAGACATCCCGTTCCACATTAACATTATACTTCCAAATCTTTACTATAAGTATAAATATTATTTTACAGAACATTTTAGAGATTTTGTATATATGTTATATGAACAGTATTTTAATGAATATGATATAATATGTGTAATGTTGAGGCAGTCGCACAGGGGCATTGTGTGACTGTAAACGCGACTGGTTGTGGGTTCGCTACCTATTCGAAACAAATAAATATTTATTTAAATGTATATTTTCATTAATTCTCTCTGCTGACGAGACAAAGCGCGGCGTTGAGTTCCGCTACTCAACACGCAAAGCCTCGAAAATTGGAAAGGTGGAAAAGAGTGTCTTAACACTAGTTTCCCTCTGCCTACCCAGCTGTGTGCGGGATAAAGCATAAAGCTATTTTTTTAGCATATAATGTAATGCAATAATAGCTCAGTTAACGAATAATTTATGCTATTAAACCAATCGTTATCCCATTCGATAATATATTAGAAGATATGTCCTAAAGCCGTCTATAACAATACATTTGTACAAATGGCGACAATAAATTACAAGATAAAATATAACGGCTATAATATACTCCATGGATTATAGATTAAAATGATATTCATTGATAAGATTCTGATAACACTTAAATATTATATATTTTTATTGTATGGGCTAAATGGAACTGTATTAGGCAAACCGATATATTTTTTTTGTAGCTACACGCTGTATTCCGCACAAAGCAGGGTAGGTAGAGAGATCCTGGGACCATAGTGTTAAGACACTTCGTTCTCATTATGACACCTCCATCTTCATTGTCTGTATTCCGAATTCTGGAGTATTGAATTCCTTAAAAAATAAAGTGATTTCCGAAAGAAATGTCATTGAGATTTAAAAAATAGTTTTAAATCTCAATGAAATTTCTTTCGGAAGTCACTTCATTGCTGCTACAATACTTATATATATATATATATATATATATATATATATATATATATATATATATATATATATATATATATATATATATATATATATATATATATATATATATATATATATTCTATAATTCTTATCCAATTCATGATTCACGCACACAAAATGGACATTCTGTGAAAAATACAAAGTAGAATTTCAACTTGCAACTGTTAGGTATTTTTTTAATAATTCATGATTTTTTAAAATTAGAACGGTAATATAAAAAGAATAAGTTTAAAAATTCAATAAGACTGATCATATAAAACTCCTTAAAACTTCTTTCACTATATATACAATATTATATGAAACACTACAATTAGATAGATACTCCGTTTATAAATTTAAGTAAATATTTCATATCTTCGAGTCGGGATTGATCCCACAGCCATTCGGTATTACAGTCACACTACGTGCCACTGCGCCACAATTATCCTCATTTTTTAAGGTTTCAGGTTTTAATTAATGTTTAAATTAATTATAGTTTTAGTTTCATTTCATCGAGTGGGTTGCATTCATCTGTGCGGGATACAGCGTGAAGCTGGTTTATTAATTTAATTTAATTAATTCACTTATTTGGACTTTATTTGTATGAAAAATTAAATCACTTACTGGACCAAACCAAACCATACCATTACATAATGTAACGAAAAAGAAAAACAAAATAAAGTCCCCAAATCACAAGCCAGTTCTAATTACCGAAATGTGACTGAAAGATAAAAAAATTCGCCAATATTCAAAAGTGCTTACACGTGCAGCCTGTCGTATATCCGATTTGATGCTAATATTTTACGATACTTCTGGAAAAGTTCTTTATCCACGTTCAAGGACATTATCGTAAATACGTTATACTGAAAAGTATTTTCTGACACGAATTTCTTCCAACACGTGTACAAAAGTAGTACTTATTTACTTGTTTTATATATTAGGAAATGGAGACATTATTTATCTTCGTCCATGCAATCAAATGAAAATAACTAAGAGTTGTATATGACATATGATGCACAACTTTGACTGCATATAAAGGGGGGCTATATCCAAATTATTAAAATAACATAATATAGCTTCCATCCATCATAAAAATAAATATTTATAATTCGAAACATTCTATTCTGAGAATAGCGTTCAACCAAACAAACTCTTATTTTTTTTTTATATTAGAATGAATAATTGTTATTTACATTATAAAACATAATTTAAAAATTATAAAAAAAAATATTTATTAGATAAACATAGATATATCATGTGCAATATATTTTATTTGTTTTCAGGTGAATAGAAGAGACACCACAACATGGCGGACAACGGCAATTCGTCCCTGGAAATGGGTACCAGTGACCAGGTCCTTTCTTTTATTTTAACTTAATATATAATAAAACTAACTAATAATTAAACTAACTATGGTACCTGTGCCTCATGGAAATTTATACAATTTTGTAATTCATACTCAATTTTAATATCTTTTACATGAAAACTATTTAATTGAAACGTAGGCTAATAAATGATTGCAACCAAGCACAATATGTCTGTGATTTGCTTCCTATAGTAAGTGATTTTAGTGAAAGCTGTCACCTATTTCATTTTAGAGAATGATGAGTAAATCGTCATTTTTTTTTCATAGTCACTTATGGTATTATTATCTTGTATAGTGACGTACCTATTGATTGATAGGAAGCATCGTCTTACATATTTACATAAACTAACTCTGAAGTGTGATAATTTTATTGATAAGGCTGAATCATTGGTCGCGAGGAAAAATATGCGACGAGGGGACCACTCGGCGCTGCGTTACAGTAGCAAATTGTCATGTAAAATCTGTTTAAATGTGACTTAAATAAATCAATTCATTTCATAAGAAGTAGTCATTTATTTAAAGTGTAACTTTTCGATAAACAATTGCAAAATTTTTTATATGTAGTAAATTTTGAAAGTTATATATTTTTTTCTTCTAAGGTAAGTTTATATTTGTATAATTTTCCTACATATGAGATTTGATGATCCAGAAAAGATTATTATAATAAGGAAAATTTCAACTCCTTAACGTATCTATAATCATTGACCATATCGATTTCATTCTCTCTCTTCCACTTAAGACGGGTGGAGTGAAAGTATCCCAATCAATCAATATGTGCAAAAATGATAATATCAGTTAACTTAACATAAGTGATAGGTATGATTTAATATATAGTTTATAATAGATATAAGTAAGAAAATAGAGCGGAATGTCTAAACTGCGTACCCTGCCTACTCTATGACCGCGATACAGCTTGAAGCTGATTAAGTGATAATGGGCAATATTATGTTCCACAGGTTTTGGTTGTTGCTAATAAAAAAACAAAAAGGGTAACATACGCAATCGGTGCCGTTGCAATGCTGGCAGTAATCGGAGTTGTGGTAGCTCTAGCGGTAGTACTAACCGGAGAAGATTCTGCAGCTGAACCCATTATATCAACAACAGAGGGACCCACGATACCTACACCTATAGTGACAGTAACGACCTCTACAACGACATCGAGTACGACACCATCGCCTGTGACACCGGAAGAACCAACGACGTTGCCTGATAGTGGCGAAATAAATTTAGAAGATTTTGTTACAGGAGGATTTGCTTCACAATCCTTTAATGGCACATGGGTTTCAGGTATGTTTTTTTTACTGAATTTTAAATTGCTAATAAAGTTATTGGTAATTTGTGGCACTGCTGCTGTTGTGGATGCGATTTCCACTCGAGGGAATGAATTATTTTAATTTTCATGCTCTAGTTACAAGAGAGAACGCGGCGTTGCTTTCCGCACACAATGTCTCTAAAATGAAGCAGAGAGTAGAGTAAATAATTGTATATAATAACACAGTATTCACCTCATTAAATCTGATATGAAAATTGTAATTATGCATGTGAAAATTGCAATTAAAAAGTGTACATACATATGTATACTATTTAATTGAAATTAAATATATATATTTTTGTTACAGATCATGAAATTTTATACAGAAATGAAAACGGTGATTTGATTCTATACGATGTGAACAATGATAGTCCCGAGATCCTCGTAGCAAATACTTCACAGGTACGTTGCAATTTAGTTCTATTTACTGAAGTCGATTGGATGTCCCTGAAATCAAAGTCCGGAGGTAAATTGAGTTTGCCTTATGTTTTGTATACAATTAGAATGTATATTTAATGTACTTTTTTCACACTGTATCCCGCACATAGCAGGATAAGCAGAGAATATTGCGTGTTGAGTGGCGGAACTCAATGCCGCGCTATGCCTCGATACTAGAGCGATGAAATGGAATTAATGGCATTTAAATAAATATTTCATCCTCACGAGTGGGGATCGAGCCCACCACCATTCAATTTTACAGTCACATCTGGTGCCCCTGCGTCGCGACTGGCTTATTTATTATTGTACCTTAATATATATTAGTTAAAATAAAAACGATCGTTGAACCTCCTTGTATTTGCAAAATAGTTATATACCAAGTCGTTGGTTAAATTTTGATATTTATGCATTAGTATTAGTATAGGTTTTTGAATTTGAATAACTTAATTAACTAATGCTCTATCATATACGTGAATGTACTCTTAATAAAAGCAATCTAGTAACACCTTTTAGTAAACTTAGTATATTGAGACACTATACGTGAGTCGAGTTAACTTAAATTGTTAAAGTTGTTAGTGCGGCACGTACAGCTCAATTTAAAATGAGGTTGACTTCGAAAGATAATATTTAGTTTATTAATTTTAAATAAATAGTACGTAGCCGTCGTGGAACAGTGGCACAAGGTTGGGAATGTAACGTAACTGTTGTGGATTCGATCCCCCACTTAGGGAAATTAATTATTAATTTTTATTTCTCCGCTCTAACACCAAGACAAAAGCTCGGCGTTGAGTTCCTCCACTCGACACATAATGCCCCGAAAAATTTGACGGAAAGTGTTTGTCTTAACACTTAGTTCCCTCTGGCGACCCTTCTATACTTGAGATACAGCGTGATGTTTTTTTTTTTAAATAAATAATATTATGTTTTGATTTTGTTCTAAATCAACAAGAGTACACAGTACTTTTTCCTTTACTCACTTCGTCAGGGGAGTTTAATTTTACTTGTTTGTTTTTCACAGGTACTTTATGTAGTTATTTTTTTTTTTTCACCAAGCTATATTGTAGAGTGATCAACTTTTTTATATCGAAATTATTAAAAAATATATATGAATATAGCATGGTACTAAGTACTTTACTATTAGAAGTATCAATTTAATTCTTAAAATATTAAATATATCGCCTTTTGTTTTAGATTTTACAGCAGAACTTCCAAGAGACAACGTTATCTCCAGATCGCAGATACGTTGTTCTTTCCTTCAATGAACTTCAGGTAAGCATTCACTCGTTCTAAAATTGCTTATAGTTTAATGTTTTATTTGTTTAAGTTTATTTAAATATTAAAGTTTATAATATGCGAAAGTATTATGTTTATTTTAACCCAAAAAAAATAAAGAGTTTTCAATTTTATCGTTAAAAATCAGCTTCACGCTGTATCCCGCACACTGCAGGGTAGGCAGAGGGAACCTAGTGTTAAGACACTCCGTTCCCCACTTTCTGCCGAATTCTGGAGGCATTGCGTGTTGAGTGGCAACCTCGATACCAGGGCGAAGAAATGGAAATATAAATTTAAGTAAATATTTCATCTCCTCGAGTGGGGTTTGAACCCACAACCAGTCGGTTTTACAGTCACACCTCGTGCCGCTGCGCCACGACTGGCTTCAATTTTTTTCGTTTTTTAAATAAAACTACGTTATATGCTATGAGGATGTTAATAGCATTTTATTTAGTAGTGTCTTATATAGAGGCCAGTCGTGGCGCAGCGGCGCGAAGTGTGACTGTAAAACCGACTGGTTGTGGGTTCGATCCCCACTCGAGGAGATGAAATATTTACTTAAATTTATATTTCCATTTTCTTCGCTCTGGTGTCGAGGTTAAGCGCGGCGTTAAGTTCTGCCACTCAACACGCAATGCCTCCAGAACTCGGCAGAAAGTGGGGAACGGAGTGTCTTAACACTAGGTTCCCTCTGCCTACCCTGCTGTGTGCGGGATACAGCGTGAAGCTGTCTTATATATATGTTTGAAATAAAAAGGAATATATAGATATATCATTTTCTGTGTTTCTTTAATGCTATAAATTGCATAAAAAATGTATTGTTATTTTAAAATTTATGAGCCATTTGTGTCAATAATACACTTATTGTTTGAACATGAATAAATATGATGAAAATTGGTAGTTCTGTATCTTAAATATGTTCAAAATAAATCATTACAATCTTTATTGTTTCACAATAATTTAAATATTTTTTCAGCTTTACGTTATATTGCCTACTTGCCGCCGAATTTTCGAGGCTTTGTTTAGCGTAACTCAATGCCGCGCTTTTTGTCTATGTACCAGAGCGAAGAAATGAATATATTAATAAATAATAATTCAATTCACAACCGCCGCGTATAGTCGCATATACGCTTGTGCCCCTGCACCACTACGGCTTCAAATATTTAAAAGTTATGTAAAAATAATCTATACTGTATAAAATTTTCCTTTGGCGGCGTTAGAATTTGTATGTAAATTATTACACGAAAATCATCTTCTCAATATCTAGTAATTATGGCTGGAATCTTTTAAGTGGGAGCTCATTTTGGTCGGCGGCATCTGTCAGCAAATATCATTAAAATGTAAACCAAGTATTCCATTAAATTAACAGACGATCCTTCGGGGGGAGAAGCATTATTTAAGATCACGTCTCGGTTTTGAAGCTTTTAGAGGCGCGAGTCGGAGCTTAGTTTTGTTTGTATGGTAGCGTTTGTTTTGTTAATTAATTATTAAGACGCAGTGTTTAGTGATATCTTTTAGCTGTTTTTTGTGATGGTTATTGCAAATTAGGACGTTTATGTTTAAATTTTGGCGTATTTTAGATAGGTAAATCAAATATAAATTATTTTAAAAAATACTTTTGTTAAACTTACATTTCCATTTCCTGGTTGCATTATTTTATTCTTTTTTTTTCTTGTTCACTATCTCGTATAGTTGTTGTACGTTGGTTTTATTATAAATATAAATGGATCGAATATTGTCCTGAATAGGTAGAAACTTGTTAGCATTTTGTTTTATTAAACAATATTATTTATAACCTAACGTAGTTAAATGCAGTTAAAGTCAAAGTCTAAAAGTTTTCTGGAAGAAGTGGCTATTCGCCTTTTGTGCTTCATATTGCATTTACATTCACTTTCATTTGCCAGCAAGATATATTTTTTTAAATTTTATATATGTTCACACTTGAGGCGTACAATAAAATACATACATATAAATAAATAATTGAGGCCAGTCGTGGCGCAGTGGTACAAAGTGTGACTGTAAAACCGACTGGCTGTTTGTCGTTCGATCCCCACTCGAGGAGATGAAATATTTACTTACATTTATATTTTCATTTCTTCGCTCTGGTGTCGAGGCTAAGCGCGGCGTTGAGTTCTGCCACTCAATACGCAATGCCTCCAAAATTCGGCAGAAAGTGGGGAACGGAGTGTCTTAACACTAGGTTCCCTCTGCCTACCCTGCTGTGTGCGGGATATAGCGTGAAGCTATTTTTTTTTTTTAAATAAATAAATACTAACATAATGATTTTATTTAAAGATCTATAGATACAGTTTCGAGGGTCGGTATTCAGCTATCGACGTATACTCGGGCGAAGTTATCAACATAGCACCTACTGGAGTAGAGCTGCAAAATGCATTGTTACAAAACTTCATGTGGGGTCCTTCGGGGAACGCGTTCACTTTTGTGTATCAAAATAATATTTATTATCAATCAAACATGACAAACCCGCCGGAACAAGTTACAAGTAATGGTAGGAGCAATGTCATTTATAATGGCGTCCCCGATTGGGTGTATGAAGGTACATATTATATGTTTCATTTTTTTTTTTCCATTAAATTTTTATTTCATTTTGCAATATTTAAGAATTTATAATATTTTTTGTTTTCTCGAATTTTTTTCAATGATTATATACATAATAGAATTAACATTATTGGCAAATTATATATTTCACATAAATACTATATAGAAAAAAACATAAATATAGAGTCACAATTTAATTCATTTTCAGAGGAAGTATTTGGGGAGAGAAACGCTATTTGGTTTTCTAGTAACGGTGATAAAATTGCTTATGCCACATTCGACGATACTGATGTACGCATAATGAAAATACCGCACTACGGCGTACCTGGCTCCGTAGACCACCAATATACCGAACATAAAGAGATTCACTACCCTAAGGTATGTAATACAACGTAGAAGACACGTCACTTACCACAACTCACGTTAGGTTCTAAGCCATTCTTTAGCCATTTACAACTACACAATTATTTCATTAAATAGTCGATTTATTATTTGATTAAATAAGAAAAGTATAAAAAATGAGCGAAAAATAGGGGCCAAAGTGGTGAAGTTAAACCACATCTGTCTGATAACGCGTTGTTTGTGAGTTTGAGTCCGATAAGGGAAAATAATTATTTTACTTTTATATTTAAAAAAATTATGAGAGAGTTCCTTTATTTCCATTTTACATAATAATATTATTTTGTAATAAATTGTTGAGCAAGATCTATATATTCTTCTATTCTTTTTAAAAAATACACGCTACGTTAACATTTTTATACGTTTCTACACTTTTTCTCCTACAGAGATAAATAAATTGTAAAAAGCGTATTTCTTATACGCTTCGACGCAGCTTGATGAGAATGTATGGCTTAGCGGTCAGAGCGCTTGTACGGTTTCCAAGTAGTGCGGGTGCAAATTCCGCTACGCTCAGTTTTGTATACGTTTCTAAAAAAAACACTAAATAATCTTTTACGTGGAATCTAAACTCACAACATTTATAATTTTTTTTGTAAGATCTAATTTCAATATTGATTTTATTTAAACTTTAATATTTTAAAAGATTGGTTTTTCTCTTAGTCTTATTACATCCCTTTGTTTTATAAATTACTTGTTATATAAGAAGTTTTCTTTACTTTAAGATATTTGTTACACTTTATATAAGTTTCGATATCCAGAATCCTTTCATAAATCTCATTGAAATGAAATATGCTCAAATTTCATGGTTCGCGGGATTTAATCAAGTGTCGTAGAGCGTCTTTTATATTTATCGAATGACTTTTTATATTACTTATGTGGGTTATATAATATTTTTAATGCTTAGTTAAAAAGTTGTATAAATTTTGTTTTTTATTAAACATGCCAAACTATAATTATTTGAGATTTCATATTAAAAATATACGCAATTTCAGTTAAATTAACAAAAAAAATGTTCTATATTTAGCTATAATGTAAATCTACTTAAACGATAAAGGTTAGACATCGCTTGGCGTTTAGTTCCGCCACTCGTCTGCACAACGAATGCAACGCAGAAGACACTAAGACAATAACGGTTTTAGGTTTTTTACCGCATACCAGGGTAGGGAGGAATCTAGTATTAAGACATTCCGTTCTCCCTTAACCGCCCAGATTTCCAGATATTGCGTGTTGATTGGCATAACTGAATGCTGCGTTCATTAATATACACAGCGAAGAAAATAACCCTCGAGTGGAATCGAACCTAAAATTTTCACGTTATATCAAGTCTCACTGCCCCACGACTACTTCTGAAAATACTTAGTTACAAAATTATCATATATTATGATAATTTTATAAATAAAATATTTCTCATTATAATAGTCAGAAGTAAAATAACTTAAAATTTTAAGCTTTTAGTCAATAGCCGTGTTATTTTTTATTTCATGAACACTAATAAATGAATTCCTTACTTTTTTCAGTCCGGTACTAGAAATCCCGTTGTATCTGTCAGTATTTGGAACAGTACCAACTACAACACTGTTACCTTTACAGCGCCGACGGATATTAATGAGTAAGTTATTTTTTTTTATAAGTACATCTCTTATTTCGTCCCAGCCCAGCCAGAGCCCAGTCGTGGCGCAGCGGCACGAAGTGTGACTGTAAAGCCGGCTTGTTGTGGGTTCGAACCCCACTCGAGGAGATATAATATTTACTTAAATTTATATTTTCATTTGTTCGCTGGTGTTGATGCTAAGCGTGGCGTAGAGATCTGCTATTTAAAATGTAATGCCTCCAGAATTCGGCAGAAAGTGGGGAACGTAGTGTCTTAACTAACCTTAAACCTTAGACTTAACCCTACTTTGACCGGGATACAGCGTGAAGTTGACATCTATTATTTAAGATTTGAGTAAGATTAACATCGACATTTCATAGTAGTGTGCAATAAAATATGTGTATATATGTGCATTGGTTTCCCTGTTGTTCTAACTAACCTGAGGCAGTGATCGCAGGTTATATATCGGTTAAGGTACAGAAAAATATATCTAATGATACGTGTATTTTATAATTATATGTAAAATATTTAAATAATAGCAATAGTGGTCTCAAAAGGAGGCACAGATTCAAATCATTTTTTTTATCTATATTTAAAACTTAATTGTAAATTAAATTGATTTCAGGCCAATTTTGAAATACGTAGCATTTATAAGAGCTGATTCTATCGCTATAATGTGGACTAATCGCGTACAAAACTATTTACGAGTGGACCTCTGCGTTGATGCAACACAGAACTGTACTCCGGTAACGTATTTTTATCATTTTATGTGGTTTATAAAAATAATGTACTGTTTTTATGATAACTTTAGTATCGATAGATTAAATCCATTCACAGTAGGGTGGACGAGTCATGAGAACGCGCTGTAGGCGTCTGCGCAAATATGATTTGCGCAGACGCCTACAGCGCGTTCATGACTCGTTGATATTGCAACAATGCGCAAAGGCTTAGCCCTCGAAAGCTAAACTTTAGGGTGATTCGTCAATCGTACTGTAAATAAGAGTTGATTCATACCGCAAGCATAAGTTACTAGCTTATTATAATAATAATTTTAATATTTTCATAAACAACGGAGTGTCTTATCATTAGATTCTTCTCTGTCGATCTTGCTATAAATGGAAGTAGCATCTACCAAAATCCACTTGCATTATTCACATAAAAAAAAATACTTTTACAGAATGATTTGTTCACGAACTTACGTGTTAAATGTTTTTATTTTATTATAACAATTATATTTTTAACGTAAATTAAATTATATTTCTTAAAAATATTTTTGTATATTTTCTTAATGGAACAATTATTTAATAATTTCAGATATTTGAGCATCCAGAAGTAAATGGATGGATCGACAACATACCACTAATATTCAACGAAGCGGGTACTTCGTTCATCACAATTTTGCCTGATGTAAGATTTTTTTTTCTCAATGTACAAAACTAAGAAAAAAACAAATAGTCTTAATTTTATTTACCTATAAATTTTTAGATCAATTTAAAAACCCGTCAAGTGTGAGTTGATCTCTTCCACCAAAGATATCGAACCTATCAATTTCATATATGTCAACGGGAATATGCCTTATAAAAATTTGCAACAATCTTACCTCGAGGGATCATCTCGTACACTTTTCCCCTATTTTGATATTACCTAGTAAATTAGATTAGGCAATATATATTATATTTATAGATATTTTTGCACTCAAATCCAAGATAAAAAAATTCTTTACTTTACAATAATCTATAATTTTATTTTATTACTAGCATCACACTCAATCTCGCACATAGCAGAGTAGGCACCGGCAACTTGGCAAACCTAGCGTTAAGATGATAATCTCATATAATCATTTCCCGGCCTAGATGAATATCGAACCCATAACAATAGAGGTTACCGACAAATGCTCTCTCTCTGCTCAAGATTTTGATTTTAAATTACAGGTAATAAAAATATGAATTATTTTCTTTTAGAGTGTAAACGGTGTACGCTACAAACAAATTGTACAAGTTTCTCAAGCTACGGGCATGTGGACCTCAGCACGTCGCACTAACACACCACACACTGTTGCTGAGATACTGTCGTGGACAGCTGATAACACTATGTAAGTTTTTATATTCATATATCTCGCTGTATCCCGCACACATCAGGGTAGACAGAGGGAACCTAGAGTTAAGACACTCCGTTCCCTACTTTCCGCCGAGTTCTGGAGTCATTAAGTGGCGGAACTCAACGCAACGCTTTGCCTCGACATCAGAGCCAAGAAATGAAAATATAAATGTAAATAAATATTTTACTTTCTCTACTCACCTGTAATATTTGAAATTTTCTAAATTAATTAACTAAATTGATATACAAAAATATTTTATATACATATAATCATTTTTAGTTTTAAAATTCCTATAATCTCTATTTCATTTTCAAGATGGTACAAAGCGAACAACGAGAACGACACCGCAGAACAACATATATATTCACTATCAGGTAACAACGAACTCTCCTGCTTCACCTGCAACATCGTTCGACCTGACGGGGGTCAGTGTCTCTACAATGATGCCAAAATAAGCCCTGGATCAAAGATTGCAATCAACTGTGCCGGACCTGAGATTCCTCAGATATATATTTATAATACAGTAAGTGATTGAAACTAAGAAAAAATCTATTTGCTTCTAATGGTAAAGTGAGGCCAGTCGTGGCGCAGTGGCACAAAGTGTGACTGTAAAACCGACTGGTTGTGGGTTCGATCCCCACTCGAGGAGATGAAATATTTACTTAAATTTATATTTCCATTTCTTCGCTCTGGTGTCGAGGCTAAGCGCGGCGTTGAGTTCTGCCACTTAACTCGCAATGCCTCCAGAATTCGGCAGAAAGTGGGGAATGGAGTGTCTTAACACTAGGTTCCCTCTGCCTACCCTGCTGTGTGCGGGATACAGCGTGAAGCTGATTTATTTATTTTGGTAAAGTAAAGTAATGTGGTAAAGTACTAAATTTCATAAACTTGGTATACAACAAAAATACGATTTCGCGTTATAATACAATTTTTGATGATACATTTCTTAAAAGTATTCATTTCAATCAAAATTTTGTCTATTATATATTTTTAGAATGGTACATTTGAAAGAGTTTGGGACGACAACGCTAAAGTATTTGAACTAGTAGCAAAACACAATTTGCCAGCAACCCTACGACGCACTGTTCCTCTTGGTATCGGCATGCCTGATGCTGACGTGCTTCTAACAGTGCCACACGACTATTTCTCTAGATCTGATGTACCACTTCTAGTTTACGTGTAAGTATTTTCAATTTGGTCTTTTGTAATGCAATATCTACTTGACATTGGTGAGGACGCTCCTAGCCCCCATGAATCAATTTTACAGAGAGACCGATTATTTTTTACTTCGGAGAAATCAATAACTTAACTTAAAAAAGCAAAAAAACAGAAAAGTCACTGACGATCAAAATCTGTGGGAACAACTAATAAATAAAGAAAAACGCTTGATTTAACAGTCCAGATGTAATTTTTTTAAGTAAAAGATTGACAATGTACTATCAATATCAAGTAAAACTTTTGTTTTATTATTTTAATAGGATATCTTTTGAGATTTCGTGTTAAAATAGTGGCAGTGTGACCTTTTTAAATTATTATCTTTAACAATGTAATAAATAACGTGTGATAAATCGTTCAAATGACATAGTTTAATATTATCTATGACGATAAAATATATCTGAATAGTTAAATATGATTATTTCCTTACACCGCAAAGCATTTTAGATAAAAACACGCTTTTTTCTTCATTCCGAGATATTAATCATTAGATAGAGAGAACCAAGGCACTCTGTCTTTTATAATTTTTCACCTTATTCGAGACATTTCCAGTTGAGTGGGGGAGAGCTCAAATGCGTGCACGATTTAAATTGTACGACATGAAGTTTAAGAGAAAATTATAAACTTCCAGCTACGGAGGTCCAGACACAGCACTAGTGACTAAGCAATGGAAGGTAGATTGGGGCACGTCGCTGGTCAGCCGCTACGGTATTGCTGTCGCAAGCATCGATGGTAGAGGTTCTGGATTACGAGGAGTCGACCACGCCTTCACGTTGAACAGACAACTTGGCTCTGTAGAGATTGAAGATCAGATTACTGTTACCAGGTTTGTTTTGAAATAAACATGAAATAAATGTTTTATTTGTACTACCTAATTGATTATAAGATATCATGTCATTTTTTTTTATTTTGATCATATTTTTATACAAGCGTAAATTATTACAGTATCTGTTATTTCTGAAAATGTAAAGTTAACGTTTATAAAGTAATACATAGAATATAGAGGCATATCTCTTATATACCTTATTACTATTATATTCTTTTCAAAATCTTTATTACCAGTAAGCTGACTTAATATAATTAATTTGCTCTATATTTCCATTTTACCACTATTATCACATTAAAAAAATCTTACGTTATCTTTAATTATTTAAAAGATACATTACCTAAACATATAAATCAAATTTTTCATAAAATAATCCAGATATCTCCAACAAAACACTCATTGGGTGGATCGCAACCGCACCTGCATATGGGGCTGGTCGTACGGCGGGTACGCGGCGTCGCTAGCGCTGGCGCGGGGCGGTGATGTCTTCAGATGCGGTATGGCGGTTGCGCCTGTAGTGGATTGGCGGTTTTATGGTATGTAGAGATATTTTTTTGTAGTACGGTCGATGCTACCCGCCATGCCGAGTCGTGGCCACCCTATAGTTAGCTGTAAATGTCTATGAGGATATAATTTAGATTTGTTCTTGTTAATGGCCCTGCCTCGTTGTTTTTTTTGTGTATTAGGTTAGGTATAGAGAAACTAGTGGCAAGGCACTCCGTTCTCTCGAATTTGAAATATTCCTGAAAAACGGAACTTAACCCCGCATTCAGTTTATACGCGAGGCATTATGTATTGAGTGAGTTTAAGCGATGTGACCGTGCAGCTGACAGCCGACGTGCATTTCTCGATTTACATTTCCTCAAAAGGGAATCGAACTCACAACCAGTCGCGTTTACAGTCGGACTCTTGTGCCCCTACGCTATCACAGGCCTCAAACCATCCTCCAACTTCTTATTTTTTCATTTCAATTCTTATAAATATTAAGATCATTGACGTGTTAAGAAATAACGCTATTTTGTACCTTTAGTTATTATTTTTATATCGTTATATCTATTTACAATAATTAACATTTTATAGTGTATTGAACAATTATTTTTATTTTTCCTTTAAGACACCATCTACACGGAAAGATATATGGATGTTCCACAAAACAACACCCAGGCCTATGCAAACTCTTCCCTTCTATCAGAACAAGTGGTAAGTCTAACTACGGACTATGAAGTCTCCGTATTTACCGGCAGAGGGCGGATATGTTTGATGAAATAGATGGCGTTGATTTTAAATTGTATTTGAATTCACATACGTTTTTTGTAGAACAGCCTATGGCTGTCGCCAGTTCTTCCCGGTTGATGCAAATATTAAAAAAATCAAGTACTTGTTTTTTTTTTTATTATATATCTTATATTTTTTATAAAATGAAAAATGTATTTTATTATATTGTGTGAATTTACTCATTTGTTAAAAGTATTTTCTTAACTTTGCTAAATAAAAATGACATAGGCTTATTTAACTTTTATATAATTTTTATATAAGGTAAAATAACCTTTATTTTTGACAATTGAGTATTGCCGACGTGGTAAAGAATAATTAATATAATTGTGTTTTATATTATATTTATATACAATTATGTATATTATTTTAAGTATTTTAAGTATTTATTTACTTTACTTAGCTTCACGCTGTGTCCCTAGCGAGGTAGTCAGAGAAAAGGGACACCAAACGCTACGGTCTCTACATATCTCTTTCCTTTTTCGCCTCGTCCACTGACATCAACCTCTTCATATATGTCCTCCGGGGGGTCCTCATACTTTTTACGTGACCTTCATCCAGTATCTTATATATCATGTTTTTGAAGGTCAACCGAGGACTCCTCTAACCTTTAATTTTTCCATTGCTTATATAAAGTAACAAATTTTCAACAGGTCGATGCATTTAGAAGTAAGAGATACTTCCTCGTTCACGGCACAGAAGACGATAATGTGCACTACCAACATTCTATGTTGCTGTCTAGAGTGCTTCAAAGACAAGATGTATACTTTACGCAAATGGTTAGTATGAAATCAATTATAATGTAAATACTAGTTAACAATATACAATGGATTTAATTATGCGTGACTGTATACGCGATGATAGTGGCTCACTCGTAGGTCGAGTAATTTAATTTCCTCCCCTTATTTTTTTTTAAAATGCTTATATAAAAATTATATTAAAAATGAATACAAAGTAATATGGTCCCTAAATTTTGATGGAGGTCGAGAATTAAATGATTTGTTATACAAGAAGTAAGAAGTAAAAAAAAATTGTAATAAAAAAAAAATATCATGACGTGATAAGATACGGTTAACAACGTAGCATAGATGAAGTTTATTTTTCTAAATATATTTTTTTAATATCTTAGTAGACAGACACATTTTAATGAAATAAAAAACGTACGTACAGTTTACACATATTAAAAAAATATTATTCTTTATTAGCTACTCGGCGTATCCCCTATAATGCAAAATAAACGATGAGCGACATTCCGTTCTGTTTCTTTATTAATAAAAATCAAATCAGCTTCACGCTGTATCCCGCACAAAGCAATGTGGGCAGGTGTAACTTAGTGTCAAGACAGTCCGTTCCCCACTTTCTGCTGAGTTCTGGAGGTATTGCGTGATGAGTGTCGGAAACCCCGCGCTTTGCTTCGACATTAAAAATGAAAATATAAATTTAAATTATTATTACATTTCCTCGAGTGAGAATCGAATCCCAACCAGTCGCATTTACAGACATACCTTGGGCCTCTATGCCACGACTAGCCTAGTTTTTATTAATATAAAATAATTTTCTTTTCAGAGTTACACTGACGAAGATCACAACCTAAACGGCGTATGGATGCATTTCTATCATGCGCTAGAGAAGTTCCTTAAAGATAACATGTTTTAATTAGTTAACAAATAAATAAATACAATAATATTATAATAAAATAAATTTTAATCTACCGTTACACATCCTTATAATATATTGTAAATACATTTTCATAATTTACTTTTCTTAGTGTTGTGTTATACTTTAACAAAAATATTAGAATTTTAATTTTTGTATTTTTAATATTATATATAAAATTATATTTCGTTCATAATAAGAATCAATTTTTAAGATGTTATTTTAAGTATTAATTTGTACTTAAATCGTCATTGGATGTTTGTTTCACTTTCACGCAAAAACTACTGAACAGATTTAGATGAAACTTTATGAAAATATTGTTTATACCTCAGAATAACACATGGGCTACAATCTATGTAGAGATTTTGTATAAATGACTTATGACGTAAAGATTACTTTAAGCGGGCGAAGCCGCGTTTGGGTCGCTAATATTTAATTTTAAAATATATTCGCTTCATAGTAGTTTATTTCACTTTAATGTGATTATTTATTAATTATTGTATATAACAGAAATCGGTGAAAAGTGACAAACGGAGTGTCTTAACACCATGTTCCCTCTGCCTATCCTGCTGTGTGCGGGATACAGCGTGAAGCTGATTTAATTTTTTAATGTATATAAATTTTATCATAAAAATGACACACTGATACCTAAGCATTTATCCAATTAAAATAAGTTTTTTGACTACCTAATCAGAAATACATTGTTATTGTTTAATTTTTAAGCACTGCAATTCTAATAAATGTGTTTTCTTGATGATTTTTTTAATCCCATACAAACAAACAAAATGTCGAATGTTTAATTTTATACAAACTTAGTTAATATTTTTTTTTAGTAGTTAGTTAATAATTTTATACCAACTATAAATGAAGTCTAAAATATTTTAAAATATCAGTTCGAAACTAAAGTCAAGACCTTCCTTGTCACATATTTCAAGACACGCCCATGTCTGAAAGGTACAGTTGGTTAAATTAAAACGATTAAATTATTCATTTTTTTAGGTTTACGCTGTATCCCTGGAGTATGGACACTCCGTTCCCCACTTTCCATCGAAATTTGGAGGCATTGCGTATCGAATAGCGGTAGTCAACGCCTGCTTTTTGTCTCGGTACCTAAAGCGAACAAAAAGAGTATATTTAATTGAATTCTGCTACTCAACACGCAATGCAAAGAAAGAGGGAAACGGAGTGTCTTCACACTTCCTCCTGTGTGCGGGATACAGCGTGAAGCTAAATAATATTAGTACATGTATTATTTAATTATATTCTATAAAGCTGGACCAAGAGACTTCAAAAGTTATCAAATTGGTTTCATTACAGATAGCGTCAATAATAATGATTTAATAGCAACGAGCCGACCACCAACACTTTAAAAGATATCATGAAATATGCTATAGCAAACTATTGACCTAAAATCTATAGGTTTATTGGTTAGTACCTATGTATGTTTATCATTTTAGTTTCTTTTTATTTTGATATCGCCAACATATTTTTAAAATATCTCACTATACAAGGTATATATACTAGTCTGGAGTAAAATTTAACGCCGCGACACGAGAGCGAAGAAATGATCAAATATTTAATTAAATGGAAATTGATTGTAAGTACAATTCTAATTGACATGGTATAAATATTGGTCAATGGCAAATTTTTTAACTTTAAAGATAGGCATCTTTATTTACTTTTTACAATTACAATATTTTCCGAAAATATCTATACCGTTATATGTTAGGTCCATCTCCGCGATGAAACGCAGTTTCCGTGTCTCCCCATGGGGAAAAAACTAATATAAATGAATTAAAATTCAATACTGTAGTATCGAATATTAAGCCAACTAAATCTAGTTAAGAGAGTCAGTATTAACTTACCTATCTCCATATATAATAAAAGGATAGAAAAGTCAATTCTGTACATGAAAGATATAAAAAAAATAAAAATTAGGTCGGTTAATATGTCGATTATAGAACCTAAAAAACCACTCAGCAGAATTCTTGTCTGTCTGTCTGTCTGTCTGTCTGTCTGTCTGTCGGTTTGTTTGTGCGTCAATCACGCAAAAACTACCTGACAGAAATTGATGAATTTTTGCATGGTGTTAGCCTAGGGCCTCAAGGTACATTTTTTTTGGGTTTCATTCCGAATTTCATGATAGTTTTCTTTAAAAAAAAACAAAAACTGAAAAATATAAATCACCTAAAATACCGATAACTACTGTATGAAATTAAATTAATTTTGGCATGGTAATAATAATAAATAAAGCCTAATGTCACTTATAGGATAGTTTTTATCATGGAGTATAAAGAATTTTTTGTAGAAAAAATTACATAATTATATTTTTTAATAAAAAAAATCGACTTCTTCAAATTCAACCGGATTTCACACTCTGAACTTAACTAAACTTTCACCAAACTACCCCTTATATGTACCCTTTCTAATAAAAAAAGAATCATTAAAATCGGTTGAATTGATATTGACTTATACGTTCATTTGTCGCGCATATACTTAATGTAAATTTGAGATTTATATGATTTTCTCATAGATACCATTGTTGGATATAAACTTAATTAAAATAAGACTACACGGGAGGCATTAGCTTTCAAATAAAAAAAGAATCATTAAAATCGGTTCATACAATCAAAAGTTCTAAGGTAACAAGGCTAAAAAATACAGCCCAATTGATGACCCCTTTTAAGAAGTCGGTAAATAGTAATCTGACATAATTAAATTACGACTATTTCATTTAACCACATTTTAAAAGAAGAAAGTAAATTGAGGCCGTTCGTTGCACAGGGGCACAAAGTGTAACTGTTGTGGGTTCGATGACCACGCAAGGAAACGAAATATTTATTTAAATTTATATTTCCATTTCATCGCTCTGGTGTCGAGGTAAAGTGCGGCGTTGAGTTTCACTACTCAGCACGCAATGCCTACAGAATTCCGAGAAAAGTAGGGAACAGAGTGTTGTTGTTAACACTAGAGGTCCTATGCCTACCCTGCTGTGTGCGGGATACAGCGTGAAGCTAAAAAAAGAAGTATAATCAATATTTGTTCAGTCTACCATAATTATTATTTCAAACGTCAACGTTGGTGATATTATCAAACATAATAAAGTAGGTATATTTTACGGAATTAGCTCATATGGCGATGTGTAGAATAAAAAGTATATGTATTTGGAAAGTAAATTCTGATTGTGAGTTCATAGTTTATAAAAGTTTATATTGTGTTTAGATGGATCACGTGGTGATGTCAATACGTTTTAATGTCATCTTATGTTATCTGTTAAAATAGCGTGAAGCTGATTTAACTTAGTGTTATATTCAAAAGAAATTAATTGTATGTAATACATAATATGTAATTTATTAATACGTTTCAAGTATGAAAAAAAGAAAAAATGCAATATAATTGCATTTGTGTTTCCTTCCTATATTTTGTATTTCTATTATTTAAATCGATATATCAGGAACGTAAATGTGGGAACAGAGTTGCATGCCATTTTAGTACAGAGTAACCTCTAAAAAATGTATTTACTAAACTGAATAAAAAGAATGTGTGATTCCTCTATACAATATATTATTCTATATTATACATAAAACAGGTTAAAACAGTGCATATGAAGGTCCTCCTGTAGTATAACTATTTTCAATTACTATCAACACTACATTGTCGATACTAATGTGGTATTACAATATGAATGAAATTTTTCCGCCATTATGATGACATAGACAATTTTTTTAATTTAGAAAAATAATATATTAACTATAAGAACGTTGGTAGTTTTTTAAAAGGAATTCTTATAGAATAAAAAATTGCCTAAACTATGCTTCTTCGCAAGTGGTTGTAATAACTATTGGTATCAATTTTCCAAAAAATCACTATAAATATTAAATATGCTCAATTATACAGAGTTTTTTTGTTAGGACCACTTTAAATGAAACCACAGTTTAACTACTCTATAAAAGCCTATTACATATTAAATTAAAAACCCGAAAATAAAAAAGTTATTTTTTCAAACAAAATCTCCATATATAATAAAAGGATAGAAAAGTCAATTCTGTACATGAAAAATATAAAAAAAAATAAAAATTAGGTCGGTTAATATGTCGATAAAAAATTAATATGTTTAAAGTTAATATGTCGACTAAAACTTGACGCTATGACGGTACAATTGAGAGAACTGAGATTTCTGGTTGTAGCACTAGTTGTATTTTAATTAGGTTAAATTCCCACTAAGTGGAAGAATATATTTATTTTTCTGCCCGTGAAAACAAACGAAGCGAAGCCTTGTGTTCCGCTATACTATCTAAAGAAATTGGAAAGTGCAAAATTGAGTAAGTGCACCACTATCTTATTTGAAATTCTTTCTTCTCTCCATTATAAATTTTCATAGGATTGAAATGTAATAGTGACGTCTTTGAACAATAGTATATGTTCATAACTGTTAAAGTTAATTATCGAACAAATGGTTTACAACTCTGATGATACAAAGACATTCTGCTTCAGCTGATAATTTAATTAAAATGTCTACCGGATGATCAATTAGCCTGCAGTTTACGTTTTAATTGTTATTATGTATGATGTTACGTAACGTTTCTTTACGTTTATTTATTTATATACATATTACATTTAATGAATTAAATATATTTTATAAAAGGTTCACATATGTGATAACATGTTCACACATGTGGTCCACATATGTGACCACATATTCACACATGTGGTCCACACACGTGACCACATATTCACACATGTGGTCCACATATGTGACCACATGATCACACATTTTTTTTTTTTTTTTTTTTTTTTTTTTTTTTTTTTTTTTTTTTTTTTTTTTTTTTTTTTTTTTTATGGAAAAGGACAAGGCAAACGAGCGTTCGGGTCACCTGATGGTAAGTGATTGCCGCCGCCCACGGCCCCGTGCAACACCAGAGGAGCTACAGGTGCGTTGCCGGCCTTTAAGGTGGAGATAGACGCGCTTTTTGAAGGTACCCATGTCATATCGTCCTGGAAACACTGCCGCGGGTAGGCCATTCCACAGTTCTGTGGCGCGTGGAAGGAAGTTCCTACGAAACCGCACAGTAGTGGATTGCCACGTATCCAGGTGGTGTGGATGATATTGTAGCTTATGACGTACCGTGCGGTTAGAAAATTCGGCGGCAGGTAACAGGTCAAACAGTTCTTCAGAACACTCCCCATGGTAAATGCGATAGAGAACGCAAAGCGAGGAGACGTCTCTACGCAAAGCCAAAGTATCAAGCCTTTCACAGATCATTGGGTCCCCAATGATTCGAGCGGCTCTACGTTGTATGCGATCAAATGGTTCAAGCTGATACTGGGGTGCACCAGCCCAGAGGTGAGAACAGTACTCCATATGAGGCCGAACCTGGGCCCTATATAGGGCCAAACGGTGTTTTGGCGTGAAGTACCGTCTCGCTCTGTTGATGACCCCCAGTTTCTTGGAGGCCAACTTGGCCTTGCTTTCCAGATGATCGCGATACTGGCAGTCACTCGAAACATTAAGGCCCAATATACTGATACTGGGCGCGGCTGTAAGAGGAGTGTTTTGAAAGACTGGCGATATGATAAATGGGATTTTTTTTGTGGTTAACGCGCAAACTTGTGTCTTCAGGGGGTTGAACTGAACTAAGTTCCTTTCACCCCATGAGGAGACATTGTTGAGGGATGCCTCAATTGAAGACACAAGTTTATTTCGGCACTGTTCAGCGTTTTCCCGAGAAAGACTTGCTCGGCCGGAGTAAACAGCGTCCACTGTGCTATCATCTGCATAGCAATGAATGCTAGAATCCTCTAACATGTCATTGATATGCAAAAGAAACAGCGTAGGGGACAGCACGCAGCCTTGGGGAACGCCAGCGTTCACAGGCATATGTTTTGAGCAAAAACCGTCGACAGCGACCTTGATGCTGCGCCCAGTGAGAAAGCTGGCGATCCATTTGCATAAATTCTCGGAAAGCCCATAGGATGGAAGTTTAGCCAGGAGCGCCTTATGCCAAACTCGATCAAAGGCCTTCGCCATGTCCAAACCAACTGCCAGGCCCTCTCCCTTGCTTTCAATAGCCGCTGCCCAGCGGTGGGTAAGGTAAACCAGAAGATCACCGGTTGAGCGACCATGGCGGAAGCCATATTGTCGGTCATTAATCAATCGGTGATCCTCTAGATAAACCAAGAGCTGGCTATTGATGATGCTCTCCATGACTTTAGAGAGCAGGGAGGTGATGGCAATAGGCCTGTAGTTAGATGGATCGGACCCATCGCCTTTCTTTGGGATCGGGTGGATAAGAGCGCTCTTCCATGAGTCTGGGACTACGCCGACTGAGTAAGAGTGCCGAAACAAACGCGTTAGCACCGGTGTCAGCTCAGGAGCACAAGAACGGAGCACTAAGGGAGAAATGCCATCTGGCCCGCTCGACTTGTGGATGTCCAAAGAGGACAGAGCTCGCCTAACAGCTGTTTGGTTAAACTTAACCTCAGGCATTGAGCTCTGGCACCGCGGGATGGTCGGCGGCGTTGATCCTTGGTCATCCAAAGTCGAGTTTGAGGCAAAGAGAGCGCCCAGGAGATCGGCTTTCTCTTTTGCCGTGTGGACCAAAATGTCATTTCCCGTGCGTAATGGCGGAAGCGAAGGCTGGCTAAAGTTACCAAGTGCCGCCTTTGAGAGCGCCCAGAACTGATGAGTTCCGGACGGATAGCTCTCAAGCTTCTCGCCAATTTTGGCGATATGCTCGGACCTTGCTCTGGCAATTTGCCGCTTAAAGAACCTGGAGGCTCGATTATACTTCCTTTTTGAGGTTTTCACCTCCGGATCCTTAGTAACCAGTGCCTCAGCCCAGATTTGATATGCCTCGCGTTTGCTAGAGGCAGCAAGCTTGCAAGACGTATCAAACCAAGGCTGTGACTTGCCACCGATTGGCACTACAGCACTAGGAATATAAAGTTCCATGCCCTGTAGGACCACGTCGGCAACAGCAGCGGCACAGGTACTAGGATCATCAGAAGAGAAGCAAACCGGCCCCCAGGGATAAGATGAGTAAAATGTACGCATCCCATCCCAATCTGCTGATTTGTAGTGCCAGACGCGACGAGTTGCGGGTGATCTGCAGCTGTCGCGCTTAATGGGCACGACACTCCGCACCAGGCAGTGGTCAGAGGACCCCAAGGGGGCATCGACGACAACCTGGTACTGCTCTGGATGTGAAGTCAGCAGAAGGTCCAATAAAGAGGCATTGTGGTTGTCCACGTCCGGGAGTCGCGTAGGCGACTCAACCAATTGGGACAGTCCGTTTGCCACAGCAAGGTCAAATGCAGCCCTCCCCGCGTGGTCGGTGGTGCGTGATCCAAGCCAACTGGCATTGTGCGCATTAAAATCGCCAAGTATCACGACCTCAGCGGAGGGAATCTGTGAGAGCATATCGTCGATAGCCGATTGAATGTGCTCCATGAGCCGATCCGTTTCTGCATTACCACTGTGGGACCTGTAAAGGCATGCGTAGACTCGGGCACGATCGTCCGAGTCAACACGGAGCCAGATGGTAGACAGGTCCCGACCTTCAAAATGGGCAAGACGACGGAAACTTAGGTCCTCCCTTACGAACACAGCGACCCCGGCATGAGGCATAAAGTTATGTTCTATTTTGTAGCCGGGGTATTGGAGATAGGCTGTGTCGCTTGGTCGGGCAATTTGAGTCTCCGTCAGGAATAACAAAGCAGGCCGTGCCGTCTCGAGGTGGTGGTGGACGGCATTTAAGTTGGAATGTAGACCCCTGATATTGCAAAAGTCCACGTTGAGCGTGGAAGGGGTTGCCGTGGAGCGTACGTCTCGTTTGCCCTGTCTATAGCGCGGAACTTTGCCCTCCCCAGAATTCGAAGGGCAGCCTGAGTTTGGAGACTCAGGGAGGGATTCTCCAGCACCGGAGGTGCTGGTACCCTCCTGGGGTAGTTTCTCTTTGAGTGCCGCTATCATATTCCAGGGAGGGGTGGGGGGTTGGGCTCCGGAGCCCGGCATTACCTAGTGCGAAACGCAGTGGCATAAAGCCACTACTTAACGCCGGTATTAAATGCCGGGGGTGGTATGATCCGGTCGAGTCTGCCCATGCGTGTTGCCATTGCTGGCGACGTGACTCTACCACACGTACTTCAGTCGCCTTTTACGACACCACCAGTACCAGGATGATCCTATTCTTAGCCGGGATCACACGGCAAAATACACATGTAATCTTCATATGTGACTACATATTACACATGTGATATGCCCATGTGAATACTTTATCACACATGTGGTACACATATATGACCACACGATGCCACATGTGGTCCACATATGTGAGCACATAAACACATATGTGGTCCACACACGTGACCACATATTCACACATGTGGTCCACACACGTGACCACATATTCACACATGTGGTCCACATATGTGACCACATGATCACACATGTAATCTTCATATGCGACTACATATCACACATGTGGTCTACATATGTGACAACATATCACACATGCGATCTGCACATGTGAATACTTACTCACACATGTGGTTCACATATATGACCACACGATGCCACATGTGGTCCACATATGTGACCACATGTTCACATATGTGGTCCACATATGTGAGCACATATACACACATGTGGTCCACACACGTGACCACATATTCACACATGTGGTCCACATATGTGACCACATGATCACCCATGTAATCTTCATATGTGACTACATATCACACATGTGGTCCACATATGTGACCACATTTTCCCACATGTGGTCCACATACGCGACCACATATTCACACATGTGGTCCACATATGTGACCACATGATCACACATGTAATCTTCATATGTGACTACATATCACACATGTGGTCTACATATGTGACAACATATCACACATGCGATCTGCACATGTGAATACTTACTCACACATGTGGTTCACATATATGACCACACGATGCCACATGTGGTCCACATATGTGACCACATGTTCACATATGTGGTCCACATATGTGAGCACATATACACACATGTGGTCCACACACGTGACCACATATTCACACATGTGGTCCACATATGTGACCACATGATCACCCATGTAATCTTCATATGTGACTACATATCACACATGTGGTCCACATATGTGACCATATTTTCCCACATGTAATCCACATATTCACACATGTGGTCCACATATGTGTCCACAAATTCTCATATGTGGTCCACATGAAAGACCACATATTCACACATGTGGTCCACATATGTGACCACATTTTCCCACATGTGGTCCACATACGCGACCACGTATTCACACATGTGGTCCACATATGTGACCACACATTCTCACATGTGGTCCACATGAAAGACCACATATTCACACATGTGGTCCACATACGTGAGCACATATGTGACCACATATTCGCACATGTGGTCCACATATGTGACTACATATTCACACATGTGATCTATATATGTGACTACACATTCACATAAAAAATTTTTTACTACACGAATAAACTTCAATAAAAGTTTTATAATTTAAAAAAGTTTATTTTTTATGTAGGCTGTCTCCTATCTGAAGTGTAGTTAAATGGAAAAACTAGGAGGACCAGTGTGTGTGTCAGTGATGACCTATTGCGTTGAGAGACAAGGTCCTTCATCCTTAGCCTCATTCGCAGGCTCCAAGTCAGCTATGGAGACAGCTATTTCTCTAAGCTACTGAATTAGAAACGATGGTACGACGAAAGAAGGTTACCGACACATTGTTTCGGTAAATGAGCGATGTATAAATGCACTTTGTCACGAAAGGTATTTTAAATTTGTATTGAAACGAACTGAAAAGTCAAAAATTAAAAGGAGTTATAAAATGTAATTTATCACATGAATTCACAAAACAATCTATACCTATTTTTTATTTTAAGAATTAAAAAAATGATGTTAGTTTTGTCTTGCCTGACCTTGTCGCACTCATTATCTTATTAATGTGATTAATATCCATATATAATAAAAGGATAGAAAAGTCAATTCTGTACATGAAAGATATAAAAAAAATAAAAATTAGGTCGGTTAATATGTCGATTATAGAACCTAAAAACCACTCAGCAGAATTCTTGTCTGTCTGTCTGTCTGTCTGTCTGTCTGTCTGTCTGTCTGTCTGTCTGTCTGTCTGTCTGTCTGTCTGTCGGTTTGTTTGTGCGTCAATCACGCAAAAACTACCTGACAGAAATTGATGAATTTTTGCATGGTGTTAGCCTAGGGCCTCAAGGTACATTTTTTTTGGGTTTCATTCCGAATTTCATGATAGTTTTCTTTAAAAAAAATAAAAACTGAAAAATATAAATTACCTAAAATACCGATAACTACTGTATGAAATTAAATTAATTTTGGCATGGTAATAGTTCAAAGCCTAATGTCACTTATAGGATAGTTTTTATCATGGAGTATAAAGAATTTTTTGTAGAAAAAATTACATAATTATATTTTTTAATAAAAAAAATCGACTTCTTCAAATTCAACCGGATTTCACACTCTGAACTTAACTAAACTTTCACCAAACTACCCGTTATATGTACCCTTTCTAATAAAAAAAGAATCATTAAAATCGGTTGAATTGATATTGACTTATACGTTCATTTGTCGCGCATATACTTAATGTAAATTTGAGATTTATATGATTTTCTCATAGATACCATTGTTGGATATAAACTAAATTAAAATAAGACTACACGGGAGGCATTAGCTTTCAAATAAAAAAAGAATCATTAAAATCGGTTCATACAATCAAAAGTTCTAAGATAACAAGGCTAAAAAATACAGCCCAATTGATGATCCCTTTTAAGAAGTCGGTTAATAGTAATCTGACATAATTAAATTACGACTATTTCATTTAACCACATTTTAAAAGAAGAAAGTAAATTGAGGCCGTTCGTTGCACAGGGGCACAAAGTGTAACTGTTGTGGGTTCGATGACCACGCAAGGAAACGAAATATTTATTTAAATTTATATTTCCATTTCATCGCTCTGGTGTCGAGGTAAAGTGCGGCGTTGAGTTTCACTACTCAGCACGCAATGCCTACAGAATTCCGAGAAAAGTAGGGAACAGAGTGTTGTTGTTAACACTAGAGGTCCTATGCCTACCCTGCTGTGTGCGGGATACAGCGTGAAGCTAAAAAAAGAAGTATAATCAATATTTGTTCAGTCTACCATAATTATTATTTCAAACGTCAACGTTGGTGATATTAACAAACATAATAAAGTAGGTATATTTTACGGAATTAGCTCATATGGCGATGTGTAGAATAAAAAGTATATGTATTTGGAAAGTAAATTCTGATTGTGAGTTCATAGCTTATAAAAGTTTATATTGTGTTTAGATGGATCACGTGGTGATGTCAATACGTTTTAATGTCATCTTATGTTATCTGTTAAAATAGCGTGAAGCTGATTAAACTTAGTGTTATATTCAAAAGAAATTAATTGTATGTAATACATAATATGTAATTTATTAATACGTTTCAAGTATGAAAAAAAGAAAAAATGCAATATAATTGCATTTGTGTTTCCTTCCTATATTTTGTATTTCTATCATTTATATCGATATATCAGGAACGTAAATGCGGGAACAGAGTTGCATGCCATTTTAGTACAGAGTAACCTCTAAAAAATGTATTTACTAAACTGAATAAAAAGAATGTGTGATTCCTCTATAGAATATATTATTCTATATTATACATAAAACAGGTTAAAACAGTGCATATGAAGATATCCTCCTGTAGTATATCTATTTTTAATTACTATCAACACTACATTGTCGATACTAATGTGGTATTACAATACATTTTGAATATTTTTCCGCCATTAGGATGACATAGACAATTTTTTTAATTTGAAAAAATAATATATTAACTTAAGAACGTTGGTAGTTTTTCAAAAGGTATAAGAATAAAAAATTGCCTAAACTATGCTTCTTCGCAAGTGGTTGTAATAACTATTGGTATCTTTTCACCAAAAAATCACTATAAATATTAAATATGCTCAATTATACAGAGTTTTTTTGTTAGGACCACTTTAAATGAAACCACAGTTTAACTACTCTATAAAAGCCTATTACATATTAAATTAAAAACCCGAAAATAAAAAAGTTATTTTTTCAAACAAAATAAATAATAAAATTATCGTTGTAAAATAAAATACAATTTGTCAAGAACGACGCACGCACACATAAACCTATCAAAGGGAAACCGCCGCATACGCTTCATTGCGTTATCGAGTCGTAGGTTTTGGCGGCAAAGTTTAAAGTTCTAAACATTTTAGTACTATTTTTGTAGTAGTATGTGTTTACATTATTGGTACCTATGCGTAACCGCGTCATACGAAATATAGATATGAATAAACATTGTGAAATGAGAAAAAAACCTACGTCTTCACTGTTGATGTATCTTGCTTAAATTCTTTAGGTACGGGTTTAAACTATTTTACCCTATATGCCCAATTGTAACTGTAACGCGACGTTGTGGGTCCGATCCACACATGCAGGATTGAATTATAATTTAATAATATTTTCATTTCGCACATCAGTCACACATTATACCCAATATCTTACACTAAGTTGCCCTACTAAGGGCGGGATAAAGCGTGGATCTGGTTTTAACTTTATGTGAACCGATTAAAATAAAGTCCAATCCAGTTGAGGCCAGTCGTGGCGCAGCGGCACAAAGTGACTGTAAAACCGACTGGTTCTCTGAGTTCGATCCCCACACGAGGAGATGAAATATTAACTTAAATTTATATTTCCATTTTTTCGCTCTGGGGTCGAGGTTAAGCACGGCGTTGCGTTCTGCCACTCAACACGCAATGCGTCCCGAATTCGGTAGAAAGTGGGGAACGGAGTGTCTTAATACTAGGTTCCTCCCTCTGACTAGCATGAAGCTGCTTAAAATAAAACTAATACTTAATATTTAAGGGCAGTTTGCCAGAATACAAACAAAAAAAGTATTTAAATCGGTTAAGCCGTTTCTGAGATTATCGTGAAGAAACGCACATATGGTAAGTATCGATAAGTTGTGTTTTTATTTCAAACATTCAATTGAAGATTCTTATGGGAGGTACGAAAATGCGACCTAAAGTTTTAACAACTTTCTCATAAAAAACTTCATTACATTGCAAACATACATTATAAGTATATCAAAACACGAACATAATTCAGTGTGTTAAATAAATAATTCTGTGGTTTAAGCGGGCGAAGCCGCGAGCGGGTCGCTAGTATACCTATAAAATTGTGGATACACAAAATACATCTTTTTTAACACTTACATATTTTTTTATAAGCACGGTAAGCAAAGTGATTATAATTTGAAAAGTGTTTATAATTTCTTGTAATATGTTAAATTCCAGAAACGGAGTAACTTGAAAGTACTATTTGTAACCTTGTCCTCCATCTTTTTACGCAGATGTACCATTCTGTGAAATATCGTTTCTAGTTAAGCACTTCCCAATTGTGCCACTATATTTTATAAAATATTGTATAATAATGGTTAAAAAATATATTTTTATCAACAGTCATATAACCAAGACGTTTAGAATGTCATTTTTTGGCCAAGAATCTTACCTGCGCGATTGCTATATAATATTTGCAAGCAAACTAATGCCTTGAGTTCATTCAAGTGACGATAACTTTTTTTTTAATGAACCGAGTTTGATGAACTAAACTTTAGTAGGTTAGTTGAGTTAAAACAAAGCAATTGGTGAAATTTTCAAGTAAATCGGTTTAGTACTTTCAGAGAATAATGTGAGACAGACAGACAAGAAATTCGAAAAAAATTTTTGCTTTCTATTATTTTTTTTAAGTGCCCTTTCTATCCATTTCAGTCAAAATTACTAAATGTACAGACAAAATATTTTTACTGTCTTATTATATATAGAGATAACAATATTAGGTTATATATACCCTTTCCTTAAGGTAGATTAATACACAATAAATTCGATAACACATCGACAATTTTTGAGGGCTGATAGGTCTAGGTCTAGGTAAGGCTATGCCTAAAGGTCAAAGTCGTACGTTGTTTGCGTCTCGCCCTCTCAAGCTAAAAGCTCCCTACAGTCCATTAGCGAGACTGACTTCTTTTTTTTTGGGATTCATTACCGTAACTGGAAGCCTCACCTTTAGTTTATATTGTTATTGTGATTTGTTCGCGTATAAGTTGATGAAATTGTTTTAGAAATAAAGTTATGGAAGCAAAGCGAAACGTTTTTATATTTTATTTATTTATATCTTAAAAATAATAACAGAATGGCCTATTTAGTTCCATTCTTCACTTTCGATTTTTTTTCATTATTAAACCTAAAAACGTCTTGTACCAAACTTTTTATGAAAATTATTTGATAAAAGAAAATCTTACTTGAATAAAGGAAATATGAAGGAATGCCACATCAAAATCTGTTCGACGTAAACCCTTCCAATGGGACAGTAATAAGTTGTTTAAAATGCAAATGAATCTCAGTAAATTACCCATTTTCCTCGACTGGCTCGTAAATTTTCGTCAGGGATTTTATTGTAAATTGCCTTGTAATTAGAAACGGTCCATCTTAAACATTTTCCCTAACAATATTTATATTATGAGCTTATTAAATACTTAATGATGCTCAATTTTAATTACAATTAAGAATTAATATTTGTTTTTTTTAATTAATTATTTGGTCTTAACCGAAAATTAGTATACATTTTAACATTGATCATTTTTAAGGGTCCGTCAGTTCAATTAGTTTTTTGATTATACCAATACTTTGTGACATATTTATTTCTATAATGGTAAAAACGAGTGTCCCGTTCTATAAATTTTTAACTACGGAGGAGAAAACTGTAAAAATGATTGGGATATAGAATTCAATGTAAACTTCAAACGAAAATTCCTTTGAACAAAATTGATTTCATAACTTAAGAGACAAAAGATAATTTTGATGAAAATATCTTTTGGTTGAATTGAGAACCTTCTCATTGTTGTAGAATATCAAAAATAACATTTTATGTAGTTTTATTTTAAATATTTCAGGAAATATACTGATTTATATCACTATAAATGTTTATGTAGCAAACGAAACTGTTAGCCAATTCTGCAAAGCCGTCCGCTGTTATGTATTCACATAAATCCTTCCATATTGATATTCCATACCCTTACATGAATATCCTCGTATCTTTCGTTGAACGATGCCCAAATTTAACTATGAACTTGGAGTACAAAATAAACTAGGTTCAATAAGCTGTAACTTGTTTATCTATAATGTATAAATAGAGATCATTATTTTTTGTAGCGATAACCCCGTAAACATTTTTGGAAAAGAATGAAGTTATATATTATTTACAAACATTCAACCGATCAAAACAGCACCTACTTAAATTTACATTATTCAGTCGTTCAAAGTTTAAAATTAGATTTTTTGAACAAATTGAAAGTATTTAATTTTAACAGTTTAAAATAAATTTAAAAACAAAACTGTCCATAAAAAATGATACAATTTTCTCTGTTCTAGTACTATATGTCCTACATCTAATAATATTATTGGCTTTAATATTGAGGCCCAAAGGGCGGTCCGGGTTACTTTTGGGGTAAGAATAATGAGTGATACTGATTTATGAGAATTTTTATATTTCATTTGCATTTGTATAAGTTATTTCAGCGCTTGAGAAATATAATCTGGATCAAATATTTTCAAAAATACCTTTCATTCTTTGTCCCCGTCCTTACATCAACAATTTGTGTGCAACATTCATTACAACGTACCTAATCTATTACCTCCACCCTACTTACTCGTAATAAGAGAGGCAGGTCTAGTGTACACAGCGCTTTATGAGACACTTCTCTCGTTTTGCAACAAGCTATTGCCATTGGCTTTGCTTACTGCTTTTTTAAATTATTTTTTGTTATATTTAAATATTTAATGCATCTCTCTTTTCTTTAAAGTTTCTATTCAATTAAGCTAAGTGGTGAGACAAACACGTTAACTTCCCATCCGAATTCAAGACAGAGTTTGGGGGAATAAAAGTAACTCATTCCCCCGTATTGTAGTAGACTCTTCAATCAACCTAAACAAGTTAGACGTTATTTCACAATACCACGACGGCCTCAAAACAAATTTTGTTATTAGTACTAATACGAATTAATTTACGTTACTATCCTTATCTATTCCCTCTATATATTGTATTCTCGTATATATACAAATATTTTATGTTACTATCAATATTGTCAACTTTATAATAGATAGTCGTCTAGAAAGGCAGTCTACATTAGAGGTATATGTATGTAGGAAGTAGGTGCTCTACCTACCATGTTTCCGTACAAAGGAATGCCGATGCAATTTGTCGTTTCATCGGTAACGTTTGAGCTTGGTAGGGTGGTACTACGTGAATATAAATTTAAGTGTCAATAAAAAGTTTTATTTCTGTATATCAAATCTCTATATATTTGAATGAAGATCACTTTAAAAAATTTAAAATTAAGATTATGATTTGTGTACATAAACAAAAATCATCCAGCATTCAGGAAGACATACATCTTTGATACGCATTGGATTCCATAAATTGTAAATGGAAAATACATAGTTTATTTTTTTTTATATACAACAGTCAATTTTGCATTTCTCAAACGTCCAAAGTGTTGTCCGGTAATTACCGGACCTAATCCAAATTCAATACAGAATGCAATGCTATTTCGCAAATCCATTGTCGAGCTATAATCATCAAGTACAGTAACTATTAACTACAGTGGCATAATTGTATGTACTTTATCCAATTACACTAACACTACGATCTAGTGTAATTGGACACTACAAATCACTTGCGACTTCGAAGATACAGTATCGTACTGGAGGAAGGTCACGTATAAAACATGAGGACACTCCAGAGGGCATGTATAAAGAGGTTGATGATTGTGCAGGAGAAGAAAGAGGTAGCGTTTGGCACTTCGTCCTCTCTAGCTCTCGCAAGGGATAAAGCGTAAAGCTAAGTAATTCTGATCGCAAATACAGTTATAAACTAAAAATAGTTTTTGGGATTCCGTGTCTTTTAAAAAAAAAGCAACGCTTATAAGATCACTTTGTCGTCCGTTTGTCAAGAGCCTTTATCTCAGGAACGCTTGGAGATATCAAAAGTTATACTCTGACCTACAGTTGCATTATTTCCTGAAAAAAACGTATTTCTACATAATTATTTAGAAAAATATGTCCGTTTATATTGCAAAAGTAACAATTAATAGGGTACTAACGTTTGAGCTAGAATTATGGTGGTATTATTTTGGTAGCTTGCATGTAAAGTAGTATTAGTTCAGAAAAAAATCTGAAAATCATACATTTCTGGTTAAATTTTAAAAAATAATAGTTTAAAATTTGTTATTAAAGCCGCTACTTCAAATGAGGTATCAGATGAAAGATCTATGGCTAAGCTAACCTCTAATATTTGAACGCGGAACTTTCGTTTAGCGTGCCCGACTCGCGCTTGTCTGGTTTTTTTTAACTCAAACCAATAGTTTTTGATATAAGCACGTTCTATCAAAGAAACTCTTGACTTTTTTATTATAAAGTATTTAATATCTTACTATTCACCCTGATTTTATATTCCGTCTTTTTTTCATTTCTTTCTAATACCACCTTTACCTATAATTAATTTAATAGTACCTTTGTCTTTCTTGACATAAATAAATGGACAAAAAATATTAAATAAAAAATTTTGAACAATTTCAATAATGGATTCATAATATAATTTTTAGTTAACAAATCGCTAACGGTTAACATATAAGCAACGCTTATAAGATCCAAATACAAAACTCCACATTGACTTCAATTAAAATCTTGTGTAAAGAGGTGAACATGGCAATATCGAATTCCAACGAAACAAGTCAAAGAGATGAAGAACCTAATGAGCCAAATTCCAGCCTTTGGTACTGTTAGTAATAAAAATGAAACGTAGATTAAATTGATTCGACTTTGAACTCAGAGTTCACTTGTATTGAATAAGTTTAAGCGTTTGTACATTTTATCTGTATTTCATGTTCAGTAATGACAAAATTCTTATTTGTTATTTAAATAAAAATTTGTTCAATTTTGATATTATTTAACACGATTAAAGTTTCGCTTATAATTTATTTTTTTCAGCTTTACAGACCACATAGACAGATCTAACCTAGTATTAAGACACTTCGCTCACCACTTTCCGCCTAATTTTCAAGGCATTGTATGTTGTGTGGCGGCACTCAACTCCGCGCTTTTGCTTTGACACTAGAACGAAAAATGGAAATATTAAATATTTTATTTCCTCAAGTGAGAATTGAATCCATTAACTGTCGTCTTTACAGTCACACGCTTGTGCCCCCGGTTGGTCCGATTGGCCTCTTATTTATGTTATATTTTATTACAAAAATTTTATTTACTTATAACAATATAATATAATTACCTAAATTTCACGAGGAAAAGTTTAATTATAAATTATATTATGGATGCTTCAAATAAATTAAATGTCATTACCAAAAAAGCAACTTAGCGCGCTTAAATATGTTATAAATAAATTGAGAATTGCGATGAAAAATTAATTGGGTGTCTTACATTAAATTTACATTCGCCATTTTAAGTGTTTACATAAATTACAGTCTAACTTTCATTTTAGCTAGTTAATAAATATTTAAATATAATAACAATATTTAATAAATATAAGTAATCAATTAATAAATAACTTATATATATACTTACATATAATTTATTTACTTTTACATAACTTTAGTTTTACCAACTTCCACACAGTGGTAATAAAACATAAGAACAACATTAAGCAAAAGTATGAAATACATTATATCATTTCATATGATACAGATTAACTATTACAGTTTACTTAGTAAAAGAATTAGATTTTTATTTTTATAATCTAGGCGTTGACTGAAAAATGTTCTCATTTCCTTGTTGTAGATCGATAATAGTGATGTACGAGTAGATTTTTTTCGTCTTATTAATTAAATTCTGTCTTTCCTGCATTAAAAAATAAATAAATTGTTTAATAAGCGAATATCAAAGACAGGGTATTGTATCGTAGCAAAAACTCAAAGTTACTACGTTATAAGTATAAATACTTGTACAAAAACCGACTACGTTATTGATAGCTTTGATATAAAGTTTTGATAGCACATTATATTCATGAATAAGATTTGGAAGGCATCGTACATAATAAGGATCGCCGAACAATGGTATCGAATATTGGAAATAGAAATTTTATTAACTTTATCGTCTGAGGCAATCTCGTGGATTATGTTTATGACAACGTAAACTGACATTGTTCAATATTAAGTGCCTCAGGATTTGCTCTATTTTGTATTTTTTGGGATGAGGACACTTCGGTATATTATACAAAATTTTATGTTATGCTAAATTCAAGTGAGTGACTGATTGACCGAATAAACTTGAAAATATCTTTGTAGATACCAGTTTCTGTGGCTTCTGTGGTTCTAAAAGGTTATAGTAATGTTTAAATTAATAACAACAATTGTTATTTTTAACTGACTTCAAAAAGGAGAAGGAGCCTAACGTTTATTATAATAATAAGTAATTTACAAGGTGGAAGCGTCAGCGCTCCTTATACAAGAACAGCATATAGGGTAAAATATTTTAAACTCATACCTGAAGAAATTAATCAAGAATTACGCGGTTACGCATAGATACCAAAAACATAAACACATGCTACTAAAGGTTAAACAACTTTAAGCTTTGCCGCGAATACCTACTACTCGATTTTGGAATGAGGCGTGTGCGGCGGTTTCCCTTGGAGAGGTTGCGTTGCTGCTTGACAAATGGCGTTTTATTGTAACGATATTTTATTACTTTGTTTGAAAAAAAATGTTTTTTAATTTTTGGAAAAATAATAGATAATTTAAATTATGGTTTCATTAAAAGTGGTGCTGACAAAAACACTCTGTATACAAAGTGAATAACATTCAATACAATACAATTGCATATGATTGTAAGATCTTTCGTAATTTTTATATCTATTTAAGTAAATTGAATGCTACTTCCAGCAGTGAACAAGAACACAGTAAAATACCTATTCTTAAAGCATTTTTAACCCAGCGTTCGTCGCTGCCGGGTAAAAAATACCATAGAGGTAACGAAAACATATAGGGTTAACAGAGGCGCATGGGACACTCTAATAATTAATGAGATCAAAATTAATGACTAATATGTGTGTTACACACACTTATACAAGACTTTTTTACTCAACACATCTATGACACTGTATCATATAGAACCAATCTTGACAAGCCATTCTAACTTCTCTATTGATTTTTCGATTAATATTTTAACGTTCTGCGAATTGAAACGCATATTTACAAACCATTTTAGGTATCATTACAACTGACTCGCTAAGTACAGTAGAAGCTAAGGTATATTCTTTTTAGTGTTCTCATCTAATGATGGCTGTCCACCATGTCGAAAATATAAATAAAATAAATCACTTTCAGCTGTACGAATTATGAAGGTATTGCGTGATGACATGGCAGAACTCAACGCCGCGCTTAGTCTCGACACCAGAGCGAAGAAATGGATATATAAATTTAAGTTAATAAACATACAACACGTAATTGTAGCAGTTATTGTCAAAAATTGAAGGAAGACGTAACACAAATACTGATAGTTTTTTTATAGTGATTTTTGACCTTTATTTACTGCATTTTTTTTCATTTCAAAAGTGTGTGTTTTTTGGTAGTTTATAGCAGTAGTGTCTTGTTATATTATATAATTTGAGTTTGCATGTTTCTTAAGATACTAATTGTAATTTTTTTAATAATAAGAAGATTGAAGTTGTCTTTTTGAATCTCTTACATTACATTAGTATTTGTTATATGTATAGGTATTAATTATGTTAATAATAAGAATTAGGGTTTGTAATAATTTTACATACATACTATTTTAATGTAGTATTTTGACAAAAAAATATCATATATTTAAAAAATCATTATCATATATTTTTTATATCATTTAATATTAAGATTAACATATTTTTCTTTACAAATTCTGAAATTTTGATCAAGTGGACTCCTTTATTATCCCTTATTATTACTTTGGACTCGTTAAATAATTAGTTAAATTTTGGTTAAATAATTTACTTTGAAATATAACGTTTAATACTGGTTATGTTTTGTCTCATAGAAGTATGACTCGACTTTATTTTATACTAACGACCCGCTCGCGGCTTCGCCCGCTTTAACCACAGTATTATTTACTTAACACACTGAATTATGTTCGTGTTTTGATATACTTATAATGTATGTTTGCAATGTAATGAAGATTTTTTATGAGAAAGTTGTTAAAACTTTAGGTCGCATTTTCGTACCTCCCATAAGAATCTTCAATTGAATGTTTGAAATAAAAACACAACTTATCGATACTTACTATATGTGCGTTTCTTCACGATAATCTCAGAAACGGCTTAATCGATTTAAATACTTTTTTGTTTGTATTCTGGCAAACTGCCCTTAAATATTTAGTATTAGTTTTATTTTAAGCAGCTTCATGCTAGTCAGTGGGAGGAACCTAGTATTAAGACACTCCGTTCCCCACTTTCTACCGAATTCTGGACGCATTGCGTGTTGAGTGGCAGAACGCAACGCCGTGCTTAACCTCGACCCCAGAGCGAAGAAATAGAAATATAAATTTAAGTAAATATTTCATCTCCTCGTGTGGGGATCGAACTCAGAGAACCAGTCGGTTTTACAGTCACACTTTGTGCCGCTGCGCCACGACTGACCTCAACTGGACTGGACTTTATTTTAATCGGTTCACATAAAGTTAAAACCAGATCCACGCTTTATCCCGCCCTTAGTAGGGCAACTTAGTGTAAGATATTGGGTATAATGTGTGACTGATGTGCGAAATGAAAATATTATTAAATTATAATTCAATCCTGCATGTGTGGATCGGACCCACAACGTCGCGTTACAGTTACAATTGGGCATATAGGGTAAAATAGTTTAAACCCGTACCTAAAGAATTTAAGCAAGATACATCAACAGTGAAGACGTAGGTTTTTTTCTCATTTTACAATGTTTATTCATATCTATATTTCGTATGACGCGGTTACGCATAGGTACCAATAATGTAAACACATACTACTACAAAAATAGTACTAAAATGTTTAGAACTTTAAACTTTGCCGTCAATACCTACGACTCGATTTCGCAATGAGGCGTATGCGGTGGTTTCCCTTTGATAGGTTTATGTGTGCTTGCGTCGTTCTTGACAAATTGTATTTTATTTTACAACGATAATTTTATTATTTATTTTGTTTGAAAAAATAACTTTTTTTTTTCGGGTTTTTAATTTAATATGTAATAGGCTTTTATAGAGTAGTTAATCTGTGGTTTCATTTAAAGTGGTCCTAACAAAAAAACTCTGTATAATTGTCTATGTCATCATAATGGCGGAAAAATATTCAAAATGTATTGTAATACCACATTAGTATCGACAATGTAGTGTTGATAGTAATTGAAAATAGTTATACTACAGGAGGATACCTTCATATGCGCTGTTTTAACCTTTTTATGTATAATATAGAATAATATATTCTATAGAGAAATCACACATTCTTTTTATTCAGTTTAGTAAATACATTTTTTAGAGGTTACTCTGTACTAAAATAGCATGCAACTCTGTTCCCGCATTTATGTTCCTGATATATCGATATAAATGATAGAAATACAAAATATAGGAAGGAAACACAAATGCAATTATATTGCATTTTTTCTTTTTTTCATACTTGAAACGTATTAATAAATTACATATTATGTATTACATACAATTAATTTCTTTTGAATATAACACTAAGCTATCAGCTTCACGCTATTTTAACAGATAACATAAGATGACATTAAAACGTATTGACATCACCACGTGATCCATCTAAACACAATATAAACTTTTATAAACTATGAACTCACAATCAGAATTTACTTTCCAAATACATATACTTTTTATTCGACACATCGCCATATGAGCTAATCCCGTAAAATATACCTACTTTATTATGTTTGTTAATATCACCAACGTTGACGTTTAAAATAATAATTATGGTAGACTGAACAAATATTGATTATACTTCTTTTGTTAGCTTCACGCTCTATCCCGCACACAGCAGGGTAGGCATAGGACACCTAGTGTTAAGACACTCTGTTCCCTACTTTTCTCGGAATTCTGTAGGCATTGCGTGCTGAGTAGTGAAACTCAACGCCGCACTTTACCTCGACACCAGAGCCATGAAATGGAAATATAAATTTAAATAAATATTTTGTTTCCTTGCGTGGTCATCGAACCCACAACAGTTACAATTTGTGCCCCTGTGCAACGAACGGCCTCAATTTACTTTCTTCTTTTAAAATGTGGTTAAATGAAATAGTCGTAATTTAATTATGTCAGATTACTATTAACCGACATCTTAAAAGGGGTCATCAATTGGACTGTATTTTTTAGCCTTGTTACCTTAGAACTTTTGATTGTATGAACCGATTTTAATGATTCTTTTTTTATTTGAAATTTTTTGCTAATGCGTCCCGTGTAGTCTTATTTTAATTTAGTTTATATCCAACAATGGTATCTATGAGAAAATCATATAAATCTCAAATTTACATTAAGTATATGCGCGACAAATGAACGTATAAGTCAATATTAATTCAACCGATTTTAATGATTCTTTTTTTATTAGAAAGGGTACATATAAGGGGTAGTTTGGTGAAAGTTTAGTTAAGTTCAGAGTGTGAAATCCGGTTGAAATTGAAGAAGTCGATTTTTTTTATTAAAAAATATAATTATGTAATTTTTTCTACAAAAAATTCTTTATACTCCATGATAAAAACTATCCTATAAGTGACATTAGGCTTTGAACTATTACCATGCCAAAATTAATTTAATTTCATACAGTAGTTATCGATATTTTAGGTAATTTATATTTTTCAGTTTTTATTTTTTTTAAAGAAATCTATCATGAAATTCGGAATGAAACCCAAAAAAAATGTACCTTGAGGCCCTAGGCTAACACCATACAAAAATTCATCAATTTCTGTTAGGTAGTTTTTGCGTGATTGACGCACAAACAATCCGACAGACAGACAGACAGACAGACAGACAGACAGACAGACAAGAATTCTGCTGAGTGGTTTTTTAGGTTCTATAATCGACATATTAACCGACCTAATTTTTATTTTTTTTATATCTTTCATGTACAGAATTGACTTTTCTATCCTTTTATTATATATGGAGATAGTCCGCCTTGCGCTTCTCCGTTGTAAAATACAAAATTGTATATAATACAAAAATATATTTCGACACCTTGTAATAGTCATACACATATATTCATATAATATGTTGTAAAGAAAATTAAATAGTATTCAATATTTATATACACAACATATACGTATATAGAATTCACTTTACAAAAGCAATGGAAAAACTAATTAAATTTCTTGGTGCTGCGAAAGGCTATCGGATATTCCTTCATTAAGGAAAAGCTTAGGTGCTGCAGAATGCATTTAGTTGGTTGTTTTACGTTCCCAGAGGTCTGCATCAGCTTGATTAAGTGCAATGCATGTACGTGGCTTGTACCATAATTAATTATATGAGTTAAGTATACAACTAAAGAAATTGCATGTTTCTGTTAGTTAATATTACAGATATTTATTTTAAATGTTACATGTTTTTTAATTTTTGAAGTCCAATGTAGTGTTACGTTTTTTTTCAGCTCACCGCTGTAGAGAGAAACAAACCTGTCCTGTATAGATAGAAAGAATTTAGAGACGAGACAATCCGTCCTCTATTTTCCGCTTGAATTCATGAACTGTGTGGCGAAACTTAACGCTTCACTTCGGTAATTTAGCATAATAACTGAGTAGTCTACATCAAGTTTTTAGGGTTCCGTAACTTTTAAGCTAAAAAGGAACCCTTATAAGATTACGTTGTGGTCCGTCCGTCTGTCTATCTGTCTTTCTGCCTGTCAAGAGCATTTATCTCAAGGGACGCTTGGAGATATCGAGTAGAAATTCAAACCTTATACTCCGAACTACAGTCCCATTATTCTGAAAAAAAAAAACATATTTCTACATCTTATCAAAAAAGATTGATCAAACTTTATATCTTAAAAAAGTGACAAGGTAAATGATGATTTTAATTAATTCTTAGTATTTACTTTCCCAACCAAAAAGACATAGTCGTGGAAATTAGCTGGTATACATGTCATATATGAAAGATTTTGTGAGAGTTCTCGTTAAATACCACCAATCCAAACTCCTATCGTAATATTCACCACGCCTTGTTATCGCGTAGTCGTTACACCGAAATAGACACACATACAAACCAACTTTTTATGATCACTTAGTTAGTGTTTGTACTTCATTTCGCAATTGAGGTGGAGCAAAGTTTTGCTAGTCATTCTAGCTTTTATAGTAATGTAGCTACAATTTATGATTGAGCGGCTTAATTAATAATATACTTTTTTAAACTATCATTGGATATGCGTACTAAAAAATAACTTGTATAATGTAAAAATAATATTTATGTTAAAAAAATTGTAGTAATTTTCTTTGGAAGTCATTAAAATTTTGTGTTTTATTGTACATGGCTGTTGTTTTAACATTTAAGTTACAGCAACCCTGTTATATTTTTTACATTTACAGTTATTATTTAGTTGTAAATGTTAAAATATAAAAGTTTAGCTTAACTTTATTTTAACAGAGCATAATTCTTTATATTTATCCCGTTCTGGTAGAGCTGCGTTGAGTTCCGGTTTTTCACGTGCAATGTCACGAGTTCGGTCAGAGAGCGTTAAAAGCAGTGTCTTAACACTAGGTCTGGTTTACTCTGTTTACGCTTTAAAAAATTGTTTAGAAAATATAAAAGCCATTATTAAGTACCGTATCACATCAACGATACGAACAATTGGAACGCAATCTCGAAATATAATTTCGTTATAACAATAGCCTATACTTGACGCCTCTTTATTATAGGCCTCATTTACAGGAAGGCCGCGAACAAGCGGGGGTAGGTACTAAACAAGATATGAATAATTCACGCCGCGCTGTCGCTTCGGGCCGCTAATTCATTTAACCCTGACGTGATGAACCGGAATGCCATATTTTTTATACATTTCTGAATAGGTGTTTTTTTTATAAGTAGATGAAAAATTTGCATTAAAAAAAAGTATATTCGAATTTTAGGCATTCTTTACCAAAAAGAAAGGCATTATGATGATATTTATAAATTATTTTTTATTTAATAGATCTTCCACAAGCTCAACACACAGTTACTCGGGTACTTAATTCGGGTGAAAGGAAAAACGGAGTGTGTTAACACAACGTTCTCTCTGCGTACCCTACTGTGTACTAAAGACAGCGTTAAGCTAACAAAAGTAATTATTAAAGAGTACAATTGCTACTTGATTTCTCATTCGGAGTTTCTTTATTCAAAATGAAACATGGAAATTATTTCTGATTGTAAACGCGATGCTTGTGGGTTGGAATTTTTTTTGGGGAAAGAAATATTTTGATTTCTTCTTTTTGGTATCAAGATAAACGCAATGTAACTAAAATAATAAATAAATAAAGGTGAATGGGGAATGGCATGCTGAACACCAGATTCACTCCGCTTACCGGGCTATATGCGGAAAAGTCTATAAAAAATACGTCTTCGAATAACGGAGATTTGCGAGAACATATTAAAAATTTATTATCAAATATGAAAATATCGATCACTGAACCACTCACGTGTTAAGCTCTCGTATGTGCTTTTCATTAACGTCAGTTCCGTTAGCGTGACGTATTGTGCCCCTCGTGTAGGGGAAATAGCGATAAGTGCGGGTGACGTTTTTCGAAGCCGGTTGAACTTTGACACCTAGTCTAAATTGACAATTAAAATTGAAAATTACTTAAATTGAAAATTATTAAATTAATTTAATTTTCGTTTAATCCTATAGAAGACAAATAAGCATTATTGTATGAAAGCTCCTACTTCAATGACATATGTACGATGATATTTCATTATAATGTTCCGAAAAATATATATTTTATGTTTTGCATAACTTACTATTAAAATTAAATTATTTGTTCACACCAGACAGTCCCAGCGATCGATGCTAACAAATGTGCTCACCGCGAGGTAAAAGGAGCAGACCGCGCCACTAATCTCAGAAACTCCTGAACAACACTCATTAACCACACATACAGGTGCTACACGAGATAGAATTAGCAATAAATTGGTTGGAAGAACACAAAGTTGTTGGTAGTTACGAACTTTCTTATTTAGTATTTATGATGTACGTTCGTACGGTCAGAATTAATAATGTAGAAAGTTTTAAGTTCGCTGTAATTATTATGATTTATTAAAGTGCGGCGTTAAGTTCCGGCACACAATACTAAAATATAGCGGAAAGTGGGAAACGGAACGTCTTAACAATAGTTTTCAAGGTGCAGGTCGTACATTGCTATGTGCGGAATACACTGTGAAGCTATAATATTGTTAATTTAATGTATATTCTTCAGAAAGTCATCGAACTCCATAACAACGGTGTCTATACTGAAAATAAACTGGTTAAATGTGAGTAAGACTCACTCACCCACCTAATTTCTAAATTATAGTTCAACGGGATGGGAACTTACAAGTTGACAAAATTAAGTTTGCGAGTATACGAACACTCAATAAATTTAATATGCAATGGACTAAGAATATATTTACATAAATCCGCACATAGCAGGGTAGGCAGAGGGAACCTAGTGTCATAAGGCACTCCGTTCACACACTCACAGTTTCTGCCGAATTCTGGAGGCAATGCGTGTTCAATAGCAGAACTCAATGCCTCAATACTCAATAAGGACCCTCGACACTAGAGCTAGGAAATGGATATATAAATTTAAGTAAATATTTCATTTCCTCGAGTGGGGATCGAACCCAAAACCAGTCGGTTTGCAGTCACACTTTGTGCCGCTGCGTCACGACTGGCCACAAGCTACGTTATCAATTGATAATTATTCTTAAACTTTGATGATATTACATTTTACACGGCAAACGTTTTATTTCGTCTACACCTGCTGTTAGGTAATTGAAGAACGATGTTTTTCTTTTTAGAGTGTCATTTCTTATTTACGCCTAAGAAAATCCAATAATAAGAAAAGAAATAGCGTCGTATTTTTCTCTTCTGAACATTCAAATTACTTGATACTTGTAATATTCATAAAGTCTTGAAAGGTGTTTTTTTTTTTCACAGATATTTGTAGGCTTAAATTTATATTTTAAAAGAAACCGGTGACTTATTCTACATTGTTATATATATTATAGAAAATACACATTGTTATATACATTGTTATATATATTATATTATAGAAAATTATGTAATTTTTTTTGGCTTTATGGTGTATCTCATATATAGCATGGTAGGCAGAGGGAACCTGGGAACCTAGCTTTTATATACTCCGTTTCCATTACACTAGACTTTCGTTTCCCACTCTCCGCCGAATTCTGGAGACATTGCGAGTTGTGTGGCGAAATTGCCTAATTACCAGAGCGAGGCATTGAAAATATTAAATTTCCTCGAGTAGAAATTGAACCAACAACCTGTCTCATTTACAATCGCACGCCTGTGCCCCTGCGCCACGACTGGCCTCAAAGCCTGGCCTGATTGGCATATTTAGACATAATCGTCATGTATTCTGCAGATCCTCTTTGAATCTCGGTGATATAGTAATTTTTTTTAGTTAACTATTTAATAATATATTGAGTTTAATTATTTGTCATTAGTTAGTTTAGTAATTTATAATACGAATATTGCAGACAAAACAACATATAAGAAACACATAAGAAACACATATAAAACGAAGATAACGCCCAAATGAGGCCAGTCGTGGCGCAGCGGCACAAAGTGTGATTGTAAACCGACTGGTTGTGGGTTCGATCCCCACTCGAGGAGATGAAATATTTACTTAAATTTATATTTCCATTTCTTCGCTCTGGTGTCGAGGCTAAGCGCGGCGTTGTGTTCTGCCACTCAACACGCAATGCCTCCAGAATTCGGCAGAAAGTGGGGAACGAAGTGTCTAAAAACACTAGGTTCCCTCTGCCTACCCTGCTGTGTGCGGGATACAGCGTGAAGCTGATTTATTTTGTTTTTTTATAACGCCCAAAATCTTTTACACTCTGAGAACGGTTTGTCAGCTTTACTTACTTTCTTATCGTATTGACAACTTTGAATCGACAAAAAAATCTTATTTCCCGCATAGCAGGGTAACTAGAGTGAACCTAGTGTTTCCACTTCCGAAGAGTGTTGAGTGACAGAACTCCACGATTCATCTGTTAGAGTAGAAAAATTAATACAAATTAATTATAATCATTCTTCTGAGAGGAAATGAAATATTTATTTATATTTATATTTTCGTATACCGGAGTGTCTTAACACTAGGTTCCCTCTGCCTACCCTGCTGTGTGCGGGATACAGCGTGAAGCTGATTTATTGTTCTGAATGTGGGTTGATCCATAAGCGTCGCGTTTATAGTCTAACACTCTCCTGCTGACACGCCGGAATTCCAAATCACTCTACATCAAGTTGAAAAAAAAAACACACACACACCTACCGGCTATCTTATCCACCACTGTGAACTTAACACTTATTAAATATGCTAAAAATGGAATACACCAGTATTTCGCACTGAATGTGATTTTAATATTAGAATGTACAGTATTTTCTGTTTATTCTTGTTTCTTCTCCCTGCTCTTTGTTCCGTTTATTCGGGAAAGACGTTCCGGTGACACCTACTGGTAGCTTAAAACCTGCATTGTTATACATAACGCAGACGTTACATTTAAATACATTTAAAAAGTCTCTTGAAAATAATGATCTCTCTTTAGTTTTATTTACTTATAATATTTTTAAAAATAACAATACTTTTACATATTGGTAGAAATGAATAATGTAAAAAATGTTTTTATTAAAGTAACACAAACTGCATTTGGTCATTGATGAGGTTGACTTGTATCAAAGTATCTAAATACAGACAAATAATTGAATATACTAATAATTATTAAAGTAAACAGATCAATTTCTGCTCAAATACGGGAGAGATAGTCAACGTCGTTACACGATTATCCTTTTAGGATAAGCATCGAAATGTCTCGGATTAGGAGTTAGTTACCTAATGTTGATTTAGTTACTCGGTCAGTATGATTAAAATATTTAGGTACCCCACTGTATTTAAAAAAAAACGCAGTGTATGGTTCTCACTATTATTTAAATAATTAAAAAGGTTGTATAAGAATTAATTATAAGTTATAAGAAATATTATTGATTTCTCATCGTAAATGAGTAAGCATTGTCGTAAGAACAACATTATGTTATTTTTCTTCAAAGATTATTTTTAGCCTCATTTTTCTACTCTGCTATATAGATAAGAGAGAGAAGAAAGGGAACTTAGAGACTTCGTTTTAAGATACTCCGTTCTAATAGTAGTTCTAAAAAATTAAGACACCACCATGGTTGCTAGAGCGAGAAAATGCAAATATTAAAATATTTAATTTTATTTTTGTAAAATTTTATAATTTATATAGTATATCTTATAATATATAACGAAAGCTAGAACAATTCTAGAAAAGCTTAAAATTTTGCTTAACATGTATAAAATAAATTTCTAAATATTTAATTTTGCTTTAAAACTTTTAAAATCTCATAAAGCGCATAGAATACTGAGTAACATTTTATTGCAGTCGGCCTTCGTGCTTCGCCAGTTTATAGCACCTGGTTGAAGTTTTAAAGGTACGAACACTTTGTTAACTTCAATCGTTTCCTTATTCAACTTGAAAATATAATAAAGTAAGCGATGTACGTTAAGAGCAAATGTTTTAGTTGATATTGCTACGATTTTTTTTGCATCATGAGAAAAATTCTACTATAATATATCTATAAATATTATAAAATAGAAACGCTTTTTTTCTCTGTCTGGCCTTTCTAAGCGATCTTCCTCTAAACCACCAAACGGATTTTGATGCGGTTTTCACCATGAGGTAGAGTATTTCTCAGAGAAGGTTTGTGTATGATTTATTATATATATATTTTAATGTAATTTGACATAAATATGATAAATGTGCATAAAGTCCTACCCGTTGAGAAACTTTCACGCATGCGCTGCTTTAATGGTAAGTCCTACATGAAAACAATGTACTAGAGTATTATTCCTCTTAATAAGATCTACAAAAAAGTCAGCGACAGCATATTTGTATCTTCTAAGGATAACATACAGTGAGCATATTTCTGTCTAAAAATAATAATTTGAATATATTTTTTATTGTGAGGGATGTTGGTCCATAATGATATCAATCCTTATCCTTTTAAATACTTTATTAATTTTCTACGTTAAACGAAGATAAAATTTGCTTTTTAAACTAATTGGAAATTATGAATAGTTTTAGAGAAAAACGCATTTAATTGTTGACACATGACGCCCGCTATAAACCGCAGATTTGGCTCATGTTTCGTTTATCCCTTACTCATAAAGCATATAAATAAGTATATTAGTTACGTTGGCCATTTAATGGAGATGAAAACTGTCTTTTATTGTTTTTCATTTTAATAAGTACTTTAGAAGTTGTTACAATATCAAAATATCCTTGCTGCGAAACGGCTCGCGACACGCCATGCGTCCTCCCGCGCCCCGCGACGCGTCCGCCGCGCCCGTCTCCCCGCCTGTCTCTGTATCGAAGTAGATTTAGATGCGATTGTACGTATTGGATAATTACAGTTTAATGTATTATTTCAGCGCGATATATTTAGTTTCATCTTTTTTGATTAATAGAATAGTAGGTAGTCTTTCGTGTAAGTTTTTTAGGAAGAGAATAGTAGGTAGTCTTTTGTTTATCATTTCTTTCGTTTAAGTATCCTGTTGTTTAAATTGTTTACTCTCCTTCTTTTTATTATTTTTTTACCTTTTTAAACATTTCCTTTTTTAATTTAATTGCCACGAAAAAGTCGTTCATAGGTCGTAGAACAAGAAATGCAAATAACAATCGTTTAAATCTTACTAATGAAAGCGTAGAGGAGACGGCAATTTAAATATATTTTCTTATTGTAAGGGATGTGTGTCCATAATGATATTAATCCTTATCCTTTTAAATAAGTTATTAATTTTCTACGTTAATCAAAGATAAACTTTGCTCTTTACAATATTTCGAAATTACAAATAGTTTTAGAGAAAAGCTATATCATCCCTTACTCTCAGTATATAAATAAGTATATTAGTTACGAGGTCAGTCGTGGCGCAGTGGCACAAAGTGTGACTGTAAAACCGACTGGTTGTGGGTTCGATTTCCACTCGAGGAGATGAAATATTTACTTAAATTTATGTTTTCATTTCTTCGCCCTGGTGTCGACGCAAAGCGCGGCGTTGAATTGTGCCACTCAACACGCAATGCCTCCAAAAATTCGGCAGAAAGTGGGGAACGGAGTGTCTTGACACTGGGTTCCCTCTGCCTACCCTGCTGTGTGCGGGATACAGCGTGAAGCTAATTTATTTATTTAGTTACCTTTTGGCCATTTAATATAGATCAAAATGTTGTTTACTGTTTTCATTTTATTTCAATAAGTACTTTAGAAGATAAGTACCACAGATTTAAAATTACAATTACGGTACTAAAAAAATCTTGCTGTGTAACGGCTCGCCGCCCACCACCCGTCCCCCCGCGCCCCGCAATCGTTTGCTTATAACAACGGATCCGCCGCACCCGCCTGTCTTCTTTCCCCCGGGCATGCAAGGAAGGCCTGCTCATCATATTGCCCAAGGCTGGGAAGACCCCGCAGCCTGAAGGATACCGATCTATAACGCCATATATATCGCTATAGTCGCCAAGCTGTTCGAGAAGATATTCCTCTCACTTCTCCACGAAGCGAGCAGCTTGGCAAGCGGGTATACCACTCTGGTTATACTACGCCGCAACAGTGATCAACCGAAAGGAGAGTGCAATAGTAGTCTTCTTCGACGTAGCACGCATTCGACTGCGTCTGGCACCCGGGCCTACTTCATTAAGTGCTCAAAGCCGGAACCCCTCAGCACGTCACGCATGTCTTTGCCTCCCTGCCTGCCTGCCTGCCTGCCTGTCAGACGTAAGACTATTTCCTAGGGACTTTCTATCCTCCTCTAAATCCGACTCATGAGCCTTGCATTGAACCTTGGTCGTTTAAGATGGGCCTCCCTCAGGAAACCGAGGGTCTCTCTGAGTTGACCGCCTAGATGGCATTTGATAATCCTTCCAATTCCATACTGTGTCAACGCCCAGATGTCGTTCGGAGCTACTACGGAGATGGACGAGAGAATGCTCCATTTCTGCGCCAGGCTCTATAGCAAAGTTAATTTAGAAGCGTTTGCACGCATTTTGGAGCTATCCAATAATTATAATGTATTTCAACGCGACATAGTTTGTTACATCTTTCGTTTAAGTATTTTTTGTTGCTTGAAAATAAAAGATTTTTATTTTTTTTTTATTTTTTTTTATTTTTTTATTATTTATTTTTGGGTAAGAGAATAGTATCTAAGTGTGCTGTTGTTTATAATTTCTTTCGTTAAAGTTTTCTGTTGTTTGTGTCATTTGTTTAAGTGTGTTTTTTTAAACATTTGGAACACCCTTATTGGAACTACGAAAATGCGGGTTGCATTAAGGTTTAAATAATTTTCACATTGGTAATCTTAAGTGTTTTGCAAACATAGGTACATTACATGAATAATTCAGTAACTAAAGCGGGCGAAGCCGCGAGCGGGTCGCTAGTAAATAAATAAAAAAGAAACTCACCGCTTTGCTTCGCTGTGGCGGTTCGCTCGCTGGCAGAGAGTTAACCGTTCTCCAATTACCGCCCCCAATTTCACCATAAAAAAAGGAAAATTATAATTATTTACCCGAACGGAAATCGAACCCATAGATATTTACAGAACACTACGCTTTATCTCTTATAATAGAAGTATGCAGAAAGAATCATAACATTGGAATTTTATTTTTTAGATTAATTAAGATCGGAAAAATGTATTGATAAAACAAACTTAATTTAATATTAATCAGAATTTCCCTCCTAAGTCGATGCTAGTATTTTGTTAAATAATCTTTCGTCAGAGTTTCCTATACGCTTTTTTCTTTTATGAAATAAAATTTTAATTGCAATTTTAAAAGTGTTATTATAAAAATATAAAACTGCTTTTAATTTTTTGCCCTTAACATAATATGGATGTTTTTCATAAGAAAAATACACCTATTAGCTGCAGCAGGTTTCTTTTACAGTGCCTTCTTGCCTTTATTTCTTCAGGTAATAGGGGAGATTTAACTTTACGACACTATCTTGCCAGTTCTAGTTATTACATTTATTTTAAATTAAACTTTTTTGGAACAAGAATGTGAACAACATTTAAAAATGTTGCCTTTTCAGGTTTAAATGTATATTTTACATATAAATGAGGTCGTCGTGACGCATGGGCACAACGATGTGATTGTAAAGCGACGGTTCTATTCCCACTCGAGAGAATGAATTATTATTATTTAAAATTTTCACTTCTATGCTCTAGCACCAATGACACCCAAAAACCCCGCCGTTGAGCTCCGCCACTTAGCACGCATGCCTCGTAAGATTCGCCGGAAAGTGGAGCACGGAGTGTGTTAACACACCTAGTGTTCCTTTGCCTACTCTGCTGTTTGCAGGATACAGCGTGAAGCTTTACTTATAATTCGTGTATTTGTGTGGTAAATAATTATTATATGGAAGCGTAGAGAGTACGAGTCTATAGTGGGGTAGTGGGTTCCATTACACTTTAAGAGAAATTTCTCGTGGAACTCTGCCATTAAACACGCTTTTTCTTAATTATAGGCGAAAAATTCAAATGTAAATCTCAAAAAAACAGTATAATGTAATAAAAAAATATGCTTTATAACTATTAAATTAAAATTATTAATTAGACTGTTTTCTAATCTGTTATCTTATTATGTACATGTAAGTTTTTAGGAAAGATAGGATTTTTTTCATAGCCTACATTATAATCTATTGCGTATTTGCTCGTATATACTATTAAATCATAAACCCATTCTGTACAAAATCATATTTATATTACTAATTTCTTAAATTTATTTTATCATTTTAAAATTGATTCCAAATAGTTTCCAGTCCAACAAAAGTGGAACCCGTGCCAAAAAGCACTTAGAATTTTTCCGTTAAACATATTGCGCTATAGACATATAACATTACTTTCACGCGAAGTTATCGGTTGAATTGGATTTGTTCTCAGAACAAAGCGAGTTTCCACATTTTCTGTAATTTACTGCCACATTTCATTTCACCACTAGTCGCACTAGAGGAAGGATTATTTGTTCAAGAAACACGTACCTACTTATTTTCATATAAAAATGAAATCTACAACGAGATATCGGAATATACTTTTAATATTGAAAATGTTTTCATATTATATTTTATGTAGAAGTTATCTACTTGACTTAATGTCGGTATGTTGGATACTTCCAATATTAGATTTTATTTTCTTATTTTCGGATTTACTATTAGTGATTGAAATTGCCGATATATTATTTTTGATTTAGAATTAAATATTGGCAAAGACATAGACATTCATAATTTTAGATAAAACAACATTTATATTTTTTAATTATTATTTTCTATACACTTTACGCAAACTTGTTGGTGCCAATCTCTTTTGCTGTATCAGTTCATAAATATGAGGATGTCACGGTGAGAAGAACGTGCTCAGCTGGTTTGGGCACGTCGAGCGAATGAGTGATAAAAGAATGGCAAAAAAGATTTATGATGGAAAGGTCAGTGGTAAGAGATATAGGAGAAGACCTTGGTTGACCTTCGAAAACACAGTATCAAAGATACTGGAGGAAGGTCACGTAAAAAGCATGAGGATCCCCCGGAGGTTGATGACAGTGGACGAGGCGAAAGAGGTATGTAGAGACCGTAGCGTTTGGCGCTCCGTCCTCTCTGACTACCGCTAGGGATAAAGCGTGAAGTTAAGTAAGTTCATAAATATTGATAAATTGCTTTAAAAACACTTTGACGCATGAAAAAGTAAATATATGTATATAAACAGATGCCAATTTCAACGAAATTCAACACAAATATAAATTGTAGGCAATAATACGATAAGTAAATCAGTAAAGTGTTAAGAAAACTTAGAAGTAGCAGTGTATTCAAGAAAAAAAGTATGACATTGAAAAATGAACTACGGACTGTAACAGAGCAGGTCCTTACCTTTTCAAATCCCCAAAAGGGTTTATTGTGAACGATAACAAGTGTCACTGGAAATCCTAGCTGTTACAGAAGTGTAACAATGCAAGTACTTAAGTGAACTGTCGATTGATATCGGCATGTTACGTATAGTACGTATAGTAAAGAGGTTTCTAGGCTTCGATTTGATTACTTAATATAAATAGCACTAGCTTTCACTTGCTCAAATAACAAGGAGCTGTGTATAGAGACAACTTCGATGCAGCAGATGAATTAAATTAAAAATATATTAAAATAATGTAATTATTTTATTGCCTTCATAGACAAAAATAATTTTTTTTTTTCAGTTTAAGCCAGCAACAGTATGTCATAAGTTACACCTGAAATTAATAATAATTTATATGTCTATATCTCATTCAAAGTGCGGTGTTGAGTTCGGGAACTCAATATATAATGTTTGAAAAATTGTACGAAAATTGGGAAACGAAGTGTTTTAAATACTAGATATGTGATATAAATGTGATACATTATAAATTTTAAAAAATTATTAAATTATTTTGACTATTTATAATATCTAACTTTAAATAAAAGAATAAGGCTTATAAAACTATTACCAGTAGAGTTGAGGCCAGTCGTAGCGCAGCGGCACGAAGTGTGACTGTAAAACCGACTGGTTGTGGGTTCGATCCCCACTCGAGGAGATAAAATATTTACTTAAAAGATTTATATTTCCATTTTCTTCGCTCTGGTGTCGAGGCTAAGCGCGACGTTGATTCTGCCACTCAACGCGCAATACCTCCAGAATTCGGCAGAAAATTGGGAACGGAGTGTCTTAACACTAGGTTCCTACTGTCTACCCTGCTATGTGCGGGATACAGCGTGAAGCTAATTTATTTTTTTCTATTTTTTAATTTAAACTAGTACTTCGTTTAATACAGTTTTTTCAATGGTTAGTAAAAATTAATAGGACCCTTTGTGTTTTAACATTGATTAATGAACACTGTAGTCTTAGTTACTTAGTTCGAATGTTATTGTTTCGCGAACTGTAAATTGGCGCTTAGAGTTTCTTTATAACGTTACCTATTATTACGTTTACATGATCTAGCGTTTTCAAGCTTTAAGATAATGGGCACCAGGTGCCTTTAAGTGCTTACAATTTGTGACATATTTTTTTTAAGTCATTTAGACGTAAATTTATAAATTAGAGTTAAATATGATTTGCAAATGTAATCATATTTTACGTAGTATTGTAAAAATTATTATTATAATTATCGGTATCATAAAAACAAAATAAAATTTTAACAATAACCTACAAAATGTTGTATATACGATTCAGAACACAAGGTACAAGCTCGTACGAATGTATCAGCTGACGTCAGAAATCTTACGGTAAACGGAGATGAATAAAACAAAACGAACACTTGACAGCTTATTTTGTATCAGTCTCTTAGGTATTTTTGATATATTACAATATATTGCAATCACGATGGGAAATCGACTTTTACTTTGTGACTAACGAAAAAAACTGGTGAAGGTTCTCTATTCGACGTTAATGATAATAATTTGGCAAAAGCGTGTCCAAGAAAACATTATTATAAATAAATAACATAATAATGATAAAATACTTCAACTCCTGACTCGAGTAGGTTATGTGAGACTCATGGTTGACTCAGATGTAGGCTCACTAAAACCCTACAGTGCTTCTCCGTATTCGCCATTGAATGGGGCTTCGAGTAACGAAGAATTTTTCCGTAAGCTCTAGCGTAGTAGCCATGTTTTCTTTTGCTTAACCCGTTTTAAACGATCATTTTAAATACCTTCATAACAATGATCCGTTCATTGCTCATCATCATATCCATTTATAAAATATACATTTTATTATTAAACATAACATTTACTGATAAAATTCATATATTCAAAACAATAATTAAAGGATGAAAATAAATTTTTGAAACTTACCCAAACAAGCTGTGGCAGTCTGATCATTATTTATGAGACGGTTCCCTTGAAAAATGTCCCTGACTAAAGAGGAATCGAAACTTTAAATCTCGAAATCGATACACCTACAGTGAGCCCGAGTTTAAGGCGATATAATTCATTGTTAAATTCTAAAACTAGGTAGAAAAATATATTTAACTAAAAATATATATATCTATAAGTCGAGACGAGGCTATCAATTCGACGGATCAATGTTTGTTACCTCCAAATTTTTTATAAAATTGCACGTCGCTATAGCAACCTGTATATATATCAGTATAATATGTTCTCTAGTACATATAATATATAACAAGGAAAATGATATCTTAGCCACAAATTTTGTAAAGTTTTTTTAGAATTTGCGACTTAGAAGCTACTAGACCTTACTGCGGTTTCGCCTGTATAGTCCAATGGAAATACCTAACTCTGACACATGACACATTCTAAGAGCCCGGTTACTGTGACGGCAAGTACAATGGATTACATATAAACGTTCACATGAAGGGATATGTATAGTCCCAACCTTCCTCTTTGAATGGACTATCAAATGTAAAAATATTAAATATTTTGTTAATCTAGGACAGTAAGTAATAACTACTTAAAGAATGTTATAAAAGAGAATAGATTAGAAATAGAAGACTAAGATTTTTATATCTTAGATAATTTTGTTAAAAAAAATCAGCTTCACGCTGTATCGCGCATATAGCAGGGTAGGCAGAGGGAACCTAGTGTTAAAGATACTTCGTTCCCCACATTCTGCCGAATTCTGGAGGCGTGTTGAGTGGCAGAACTGAACGCCACGATTAGCCTCGACACCAGAGCGAAGAAATGAAAATATAATATAAAAAAATAAATTTAAGTAAATATTTCATCGAGTGTCGAGGGAATCGAACCTACAACCCACACTTCCTGCCGCTGACTTCTTCTGTAATAACTCACGTTTCGCATCGGCATAACAGCATCGGTACCAAAGTTGCATTGTGTACGATCAGTCATTGTGTACGTGCTGACGTTTCGGCAGCAATACGCTTTTCCACATCCATCTCGTATCTTCCATCTCTACTGAACATACTTCCCCAGTATACCACTACATTCACTTGTCCTAATATCTTACCATTTACACTGATCTTGCATTCCGTCCTTTCTTCATCTCGTTCAAAAACCAGAACCTTTATCTTGTTCGTATTCAGGCTTGGACCATTATTACTATGTAAATATAATATACTGTCATCGTACATTACGACGTGTCGCCTATATCATTTTAACACATTTTTTAATAATAAAATTACAAGATACGTTCTTAGAGACAAAGAAACAACTACGATTAATACCATAATATTTTTACTGTATAATATAATCATTTCTATTGTATAAGACGAAGAGCACGTGCTTTATTCAGCCAGTCTGAGCGTGAGACGTAACTTCCGCACAGCACACGCTTTCCATTGAAACCAGTCCTGCCGTGAAGAACTCTGAAGTTGTCCATCACCATCACTGTGCCTTTAAATTAAAATAAAAGATTAGAATAAAAATATCAATACAGAGGCTAGTCGCGATTTAGGGCAAAAGTATGGTATGGCTATAAACGCGTCATTTTGTGGATTCGATTCCCACTCGAGAAAATTAATAGAAGTGGAAATCATTTTCAACAACGAAAATGTTTACGAAAAAAGGTAATACTTAGTTTCATAATTTTTAATGTTTTGTGAGTAAGAAATCAATGCAGTTACATATAAAATTAAATTCTAAATAAATTATATTTTACCTATATTTAGGTATATTATATACATACTTAAGTAGAATGTTGAACATATTTGGTTGGTCCTTATGTTTGTACATTTGTTCTCTGACGCACGCTTACCTGGTTTTAGTTTGAATTTCCATTGAAATTCTGGGTTTTCATAGTATCTTGACAAATTCCTCAAGGAACGATAGTATGCTCTACATTCTTCACTGTTTGAGAATGCCATTGCTGAGCGATCGTATATATTAAACCTACATAAATAATAATAAGTATTATATAAATAATTAAAGAAAGGAGTATTTTTGCACTATGTTTTCTTTGCTTGCACTGCTATATGGAAAAAATGAGGCAAGACAAAAAAAAAAGAATTGATATAAATACAATATGTGATACTGTTAAGGCGTTGTTAAGCCTATATAAATAATAATTATTATTAATTATATAGGCTTAACAGCGCCATTGGTTGAGGTCGCAGTGCAGGGGCAAAGTGTGACTGTAAACGCCACTGGTTGTGGGTTCGATCTCCCCTCGAGGCAATGAAATATTTATTTCCATTTATATTGTAATTTTTTCGCTCTGCTAATGAGGTAAAGCGCGGCGTTAAATTCTGCAACTCAACACTCAATGTCTCAAGAATTCAGCGGAAAGTGGGGCACAATGTGTCTTTACATTTGGTTCTATCTGTCTGCTCTACTGCGTGCGGGATACAACGTGATTTTACTTATTATTTAAATAAGTAAAGGATGGATGGCATCTTTATTCTTATCTTTCTCTGATTATGGAGAAAAATAGGGCAAAACAAGAAAAAGCATTAATATAAATACAAGTACAAGCCAAGGCACTATTAAAATACATATATGTTAGCAGATTTAAATCCTAATTGTATTATTGTAATATTTTAAATAATGCGTTTTAGATAATACATGTAATGATTTGTTTATTAGTCAGCTCAATATAACTAAATTTATGATTAGGCCAAAATAATTCCATTAATCAATAAAATATGCATATATATTAATAGATTACTGCTATAATTTGTATGAATCCATACGTATTCAATGCATATTAAATGCTATTAATTTAAAGGTACCTTATTTGTATTAAATCATTCATTTTATCCAATCTTATAACAGGCGCTGAATATCTGAAATGGTGATCATCTTCTAAATATTCTGCTTCTACATCAAAGTTAGTTAAAAATTCGTAGTCCTCTGGGTGCTCCTCCCTTAATTTTGTCGCTCCGTAAAACCCATCTACCAATATTGTATCGCCGCCCGATCCATTAACGTGTTCCAAGCAATGTAGTATTTGTAGTCTGTAATCAGTAATATTTTAAAATATATATTGTTTTTTTTTACGCTTTTCGCGTATTGCAGGGTAGGCAGAGATAATTTAGTGTTTAAGATACTCCGTTCTTTACTTTTTACCCAAATTAAACTAACAAACTATCTAATTATACATATCGCCTTTAGTGGCGGAACTCAATGCCTCATTTTCTCATACCAGAGAGGAGAAATGAAAATAATTAAAACCCCCAGGTGGGAATCAAACCCACAATCATTGCAATCGTACACTGTTTTACTGCGATACTGTGGTAGAAGCTGCTATTATATTATTACTGAGATATAGAGTGATAAAAAGAAATAAAGTTAGTAGGGATTTAAAACCTCGTCCTATACTACTATTAAAAAAATATATATTTATTTTAATGGTAGTATAGGACGTGTATATTATTGTACTTTTCGCCATGCTTCTTTGTATAACTAGATAGATATTTTATATAAAATCATATTAAAGCTTTTAGTGCCTAGCAATAATTTTTAAAAACATATTTAAAATCATTGACAGACACTAAAAGCTTTTTATCATTATTTAAAGCTGTATAAACACCTATATCTAAAAATAGAATTTGTGATATAATTATATTTGCTGAACAAAAGAGCCGACCGACGAGACGAGACAAGACAATTTATTTGTAAAGATATTATGAGAAATATTGTGTTACTTAAAAAAAAAGCTTAGTAAAACTTTGTATAAAATATATAAGTAAATAAGGTTGACGACAGTCTCAATTTACCAAATATATTTTTCGAAAGAAAAAGTATAACTTTCATTTTAGCGGTTAATCAAACAGCTATGGTTTGAGGTTACAATAATATTTATTTTGTTTCAACAAAGTGGAGATTTTAAAACGAAATCGGTCATCCTTTATTACGGAAACTGTTTCCGTCGTACAGAAATTACATGAAATGCTTAAGTTTATTAATTAAATACAGTTATTATTCGACTTTTATCTATAATAATTGGTTGATAATATTATTTACAAACAAAGAACGAAGTCAGAGGCCAGTCGTGGCGCAGTGGCACAAAGTGTGACTGTAAAACCGACTGGTTGTGGGTTCGATCCCCACTCGAGGAGATGAAATATTTACTTAAATTTATATTTCCATTTCTTCGCTCTGGTGTCGAGGCAAAGCGCGGCGTTGAGTTCTGCCACTCAACACGCAATGCCTCCAAAATTCGGCAGAAAGTGGGGAACGGAGTGTCTTACACTAGGTTCCCTCTGCCTACCCTGCTGAGTGCGGGATATAGCGTTAAGCTAATTTAATTTAATTTAATTTTAATTTTTAAGAACGAAATAGTAAATTCGAAATAATATTATTTGTTGCAACTGATAGTGTCTATTACGTTTCAACAAAAATTTACAATCAAATCTATTTGTAATATATAGTTTTAATATTCTCGTAGTTTTAGATAAAATATTGATTAAATTAATCTTAATTTAGATATTTGAGTACAAAATGCTTATTAAAAGTCCATATTGATAGTATGTAGAGTATACAATACTCAGCATTGTAAATTTTGACTATACAAATCAATGAAACACCTATGTGTACCTTTCCTTTTATAAAGAAAACAACATTTTAATACATAATTTCACGGAAATCCATCCAATTATAAATAAATAATATCATGTTGTAAAGCTAATTTGTAGCATTACAAAATAAACACAGTTAAAATTAATTATATAAAAAAAAAAAATATGTTATGTTAAAATTAATTATATGAAAAGTATGAATTAATAAATAATAAATAATTCCATCGAGTAGGGATCGAACCCACAACCGTCACCTCATAGTCCCATCCCTGTGCTTCTGCGCCACATCTCATTATTTAGCAATGTAATATATTTAATACTTACGATTTTTCGTATTAATGTATAATTTTTTTGGAACTTATATAGAAAACAAATCTTACCCGGCTGCCTCAGTGAAATATGTGTTATCATTATGTGCAGCTAAAGGTAAGTTAGTGTACGCCGTGTCCGCGTGGTCCTGCACTGTGGTGAACTCCCACATCCCACCAAACATGGTATGTTGGACACCGCCAAGAGCTTTGCATACAGCTTCAGTGGCTGCTACTGATGCTTCTACCTAGATTGGAAAAAATTATACAAATATTCAATTTACGTTGTTATTTTGGAATATTACGGAAAAATCTATAAATATTAAATGTAATAGTTTCAAAGACATTTATCTTATATGGGTAATCTATTTAATGATTTGAATAATTTGTAACATGTTTACTTAAAAGGATTATATATTTTTTAAAATATAAATGTGCGTTATCTTATCTTAAGCCTCATTTTTTTTTTTACTTTAAACTGTATCTCGCTTGCAGAGTAGACCATGTCGCAGGAAAAATCTAGTGTTAGACAATCCGCTCTCCTCTTATCACAATTTTTTTTAAGATATTGCGAATTTTTGACTGGTATAGTTTAACGCCGCGCTGTTTTATTACCAGAGCTAGGAAATAAAAATAGTTTATCAGTGGGAATCAAACCCACGATTGTCGACAGTTAGACGGTATGCCGTTGCGACACAACGGATATATGTTTGTCTTCAAAAAGAAATAAATATAAGAATTTTATCAAAACCAACTTTAAAAAAACAATATTTGCCATCTCTTTCTATTACTTAAATTTTTTAAAAATATCGAAATAAATTTTAGGGGTCGTGTCCTGATTTTCTTTCTAGGCATTACAATGTATGATTGGATACAAAGTTTAGGTAAATATAAAAAAGTATAAATACAGCAATATTTATACTTCATCATGATGTCATATATAAAAATGTCCGTTGAAATTATAAAATAATTACATTTTCAACGAGGGCAACACCATAATCAAGAAGGGACTGAAAGACCGCTTTAGCGCCGTCTACGGTGTTAAGAAATTTGTCCACTTTTATTTTAGTAATTGTATTATTAACTTCGTCGCCGCGCCATAACAACGGCCGCAGTCTTCGGGTTTCCTTCCAATTTTGGTAATTGAATTCTAACAAAAATTCCACTTTGTAAACTGATTCATGTTTATCACTCCCTAAAAACAAGCAAAAAACAACAAATTATTATAAAATAAATGCTATTGTTAATTATGATTTGAGCGGTTAGTTAAAAATGTATATTTTAAGCTAAATCAAACAAGACCAACGTGGCGCAGTGGAAAAATACCTGACTGCAAACGCGATGGTTGAGAGTTCGATCCACTCTCGGGGGGATGAATTATTTTCATTGCTTTAAATTATATAAATATTCCCTATATTTACGTTTTATATGTAAACTATAAATGGTTTGTAATTTAGCAGTGAACGAAATGAAACATAGTATAAACTGTGTTTCTGTGATCTTTTGAGAAATTACTTGAGTAAATATAAACTGATACTTACAAGTGATTTTGATTTGTCTGCTGTCGTTTTCAACACTGCTGATGCTGGCCTCTGGAATGTCTATTAAATGATGTGCCCGTTGGAAAGTATTGGCATGGAAACATGTAGAACATCTGAACATATAATACATTAAGATATCAAATATTTTTGTTATCACAATATATTCACTTAGTCATATTTTTTCTTGTATATTTATATTCTATTCCTATTAATTTTACCTGCAATGATCTCTCAACCAAACATCTTCAAATATTATGGATTTCCCGCTGTTAAATCTTACAGTTAAAGCTTTATCTTTTATCTCCACTAGCTCTATAGCTGCAAATAAAATATAAAAAAATATATTTAGCGTATTAATATATCGTTCTTATAATATTTATTAAATATTTTTTTATAAAAAAAATAAATAGTCATTTCTAATACCAAAAAGAAGATGTGTATACTCGTATAATTCCATGATAATCAGTTGAGCAGTTTTGAAAGCGGTACAAACAAACTTACATTCATATTTATAATACCAGTATGATTAATATCAAAAAAATAAAAATAAAATTAAAAAAAATTAGCTTCACGCTATATCCCGCACACAGCAGGGTAGGCAGAGGGAACCTAGTGTTAAGACACTCCGTTTCCCACTTTCTGCCGAATTTTGGAGGCATTGCGTGTTGAGTGGCAGAACTCAATGCCGCACTTTTGCCTCGACACCAGAGCGAAGAAATGAAAATATAATCAAATATCTATCTTAAGTTTTGCAGTAATCTAAATGCAATGTAGCTACAGACCAATGAAGCGTTGTAAATTAGAGCTTTCAATTGAAATATATACACATTATAAAGCTGCTCACGTACAATTTGGCAGTGTTTGGAAACAAGTCGACAACTTAGAGAGAATTAGAAACAATTGTTCAACTGAAAATGTTTCCTAACGCTATCGAACGTACGTACATGTATTAAAAGGTTGAGCTTATATACTTTTGCACTTTCAACCCGAATTATTGACATTGCCTACTTATTATATACAATTAAGGGCATTTTGTATACATGGGCGAAGAAATGAACATAATTAACTTCTCCGAATGAAGTTAGATCCACAATCCTCATGTTTATATAATCAGAATATATCACAAGTTCAGATGTTGTCCCGCTGAGTCACAATAAATATTTTAAGTAATAATTTAAAGAGACTCTTTCAAATCAAATTAAATCAGCTTCGCGCTGTACTCAGCATACAGTAAGGTAGGCAGAGAAAACCTAGTATTAAGACACTCCGTTCCCCGCTTTGCACTTTGTGTTGGGTGGCGGTGGAATAATAATTCATTTCTTCGAGTGGAGATCCAACCCAGAACCGTCGCGTTACAGTCTTCAGTCGTCGGTCTTCATAGACTTTTTAATTTGATATATTTTTATTTTAGGAAATGTATGTTGATTAAATATTAAATATATCAATCAATAAAAAAAACTCACCTGCCATATTTTACATTTATTTTAATAATATTTACACTTTTATTGTGGCACATCTACTTTGCTTAATTATATAAAATCAACTAACTCCGGCAATAGTTACTGCTCTTATCTTGTTCGACCGGTCAAGTATATCATTTTTAAGTCAAGATATTATACAGATTGACGTAATTAGTTCAACTTTGGAATTTATGGCCTCTGTTGCCTCCGTCTACCCTGCTGTATGCGGGATACAGCGTGAAGCTTAAAACATATTCTTATATTTAAAAATTGTATAATTGCAGTTAATTTAAACTTTACATAATATAATTATAATTAATGAACATTACGAATGCTCAACTAAGTCGTTAAAATTATATATTATTTATGTTAATATGAGCGTCATAATGTATATACAATAAAAGATAAATTAAGAAATTTATCTTTAATTGTATATTTATGGTGCCTCAAAAGGCAAACGGAACCCTTATAGGATCATTTTCTTGCCCGTCTGTCGGTCAAAATCTTAGTTGCATGGAGGTATTAAATTTAAATTAATATCTAATATTAAAGTTTATGGTCCCTTGCTACATAGAAAAAATAAAAACTGCATTTATGCATCGTTTTTACTGCATCTTCTTTTAAATTCACCGCTCAAAATATAAATAATCAAAATCAAAATATATAGGGATTTTCTCGTAGACCTACAGTTATTAAGAAATTACAATATAAATAAAGGAAAGCCATCCAAAAAGTAAAAAAATATAAGTATTTCATTTCATACACAATGAGTGTATATGCCGAAGGTAGTTAAGTTTGTCAACTTTTATAAGTTGCATGTCCCGTAGACCAATAATACTGAACCCGTTGAATTCCGTACGGAACTACACTGTACGGAAGATTTAATGGAGTCCAACTCGCAATTAACCGGATTTCTTTAAACTGCAAATCATCTTTGCCTTATCACTATTAAAGTAAGAGCATTACTTATATTATTAAACAGTACGACGATCACTCTAAATTTGTTATCAATATATTGAGCTCAGGCCACTGTGGTCTGACAAACGCTTGTAATTTTATACTGATAAATTAAAATAGAGGCCATTCGCGACACAGAGTTGTGATTTTTTACCTCTACTATGTCTAAATGTCCCCGCGATTTTTTTGATTGAAATAATTGGCGTGAAAGTGATGTTGGTATAATATTAGTTCAAGGACTAGCCTTCTTTTGGACAAGAATTTTGTGTATGATATGTAAAATAAAATATAGCTTAATATTTTCGAATAAAATATATTTATTTCCAAAAACATTCTTTTTAATAATTCATTTATACAAAAAAAAGGATCGAATAAAAGTAATAGTTAAAATAGAGGTAAATCCCTAACAATATTTTAGTATAAAAAAATAAATGTAAGAAATATAGTTCGATAATTAATTTAGGTTCCTCGATATCTCTAGAGTAAACTTTCTGTGAATAATGCTCCGTTTGAATTATACCGTATAAAGTCGGAAGCTGGACCACAATTCAAAATGCATTAACTCCGAGCTGGGACGATTACTCCAAGTTGTATGAAGTTGGTGTAAACCATTACGCTAACTTGGGACATCGATATAATATTCGAGTTGGCACTGATAATAGACTTGTTGGGAGTGCTTGGACACCTTATTTCAAAGTTAAAGCAATTCGATTGTGTTACTTTAAATATCTAAATAGTTTTATGCTATTTGATTATTGAGGCCAGTTGTGACGCAGATACAAGCGTGCAACGGTAAACACATATAATATTAACATATGACATATTGGATGATTGGATATAGTGTATTATTTTCGTTCGTAAGCTTTCTGTAAGTCTAAAATTAAATTAATTAGCACACTGATTGGGTTGTAGGTTCTATCCCAGTCGGGGGAATAAACTATTTTCATTTCTATGAACTGGTTATGTTCCGTGACTCAACACGCAATGTCCGAATAAGGGACTCTAGGTTTTGAATGCATTCCGATATGCCACGAAGCGTACATAATAGTGCAGATTAATATTTAACGTTTTATTATCTCTTCGTCCAAAATATTTCTTTACTCGTTATCTAGCTTATTGTGATTTGACCGTTCCATTAGTCAATAGTTTTTGATTAGCTTCATCGGCTTCCTCCAATTGAGTATCAAAAAAAAATATTCAACATCGATATTATAGAACTAAAATATTCAAAATTCTATGAATAATATATATAACTATTTTTAAAATGTATTATCAAAAATTTTATACGGGCGTTTTTAATTACGACTTATACAAAAGATTTTCGTAGTTGCGGTCATAACTCTGATCTGCTTAAATAAAAAATGGCGGAAAGTGGTAAATAGAGTGACAATGATATCTATCTACAAATATAACCCCGTAACATGTGAGATACAGCGTAAAGTTAAAAAAAATTTTTAGTAAAAAGACTAATTGGCACGCCGGCCATTTTGATAATTGCTTTACGTCGCAAATTGCTTTAACGTTGGCGCTGAGAAAACTTGGCAATTCTATATATGTATATATATGTGTATATCTATGTATGTTTGAGGCCAGTCGTGGCGCAGGGGCACCAAATGTCACTGTAAAATCGACTGGTGGTGGGTTCGATCCCCACTTAAGGGAAATGAAATATTTATTTACATTTATATTTTCGTTTCTTCGCTCTGGTGTCGAGGCAAAGCGCGGCGTTGAGTTCCGCCACTCAATACACAATACCTCCACACTTCAGTGGAAAGTGGAAAGCGAATTGCCTTAAAACTAGATTCCACCTATCCATTCATTCTGCCTACCCTGCTACATGCAGAACACAACGTGAAACTGAAAAAAAAAAGATTTTTTTACAAATAAAATCCTTTAATTGCTGCATGATTGATATTCAGGTTTTTTTTCAATGGGCATGCAGATACCATAACGATATGGTATAGAGAGTGGAAGAGGATTTCTCAATTTTCTACGAGAACGTAAATTAAAAAAAAAACGTTTTTGAAACATTATTTTTCTCTGTTTTCATTTTAGAGACTGCATGTTCTATGGTGAAGTTAAATATGCACTTCGTCCAAACAGAGCTATAAGAGAGCCCTTTGAAACGACAAGTTTCTATAGGTACTTTTATTTGTGTTTCAAGATGTACTGGCTTATCAAGATTTGTTAAAAACTCAGTGAAATCTCAAAGAAGTTTGTTCGGGAAAATCTTTGGAATTATTTAGTAGCCCTCGATCCTACAAGACAGGAAAGAAAAGTATTTCGGCGAGAGTTTGGAAATAATAACATCTACAATTCAAATGGCGGTCTGGTTTGTTTCCCAGTTCATTATCCCTGTCCACGAAAAAGGGTCAAGCGGGAGTCAAGGTTGGTACGAACGACATGTTGAAAATTAGTAAAACTGAAACTTATTTTTATTTAGGTACCTTCAAATAATTGTTTCTAATATTTATAAAGGCAGGTTTTAAATAAAAGTTACAATATAATTTTTTGAAATATTTGATTTCCAATTGTTGCTATACAAATAAAATTTGTAAAGAAATATTATTAATGGTAAGTTAGTTCAAAACTTTAATTGTTACATACAAATATATAGTTAAAGATTTATTCATTTTGTTTTTATTGCAGTAGTACTAAAAACTGCAGATCTACTTCTAAATTATCACAAATTAGACGAGGCTCTGAAAACTGATTATATACTATTACTATATAATAAATATAAAACATATTGTTACAGAATAAAAGGAGCTACTAAAACAAACGCAATTTCTTGATAATTGGAAGCAGAGCGGAGTCTTAACACTAACTTCCTTCTGCGTTCCCGGCTATATACAGGGTACAGCGTGAAGTTATGAAAAATGTTATAAAAGTTTTCCATTATTAATTAGATTGAATCCATACAATGTTGCTAGTGGTATCAAAAATACTTATTTTTAATTTAAGCTTAAAAGATATCCCAATTTATTGTTATAATTTATTGTTATCATTTAAATAAAAAGCGCCAATTTAATTTCAATTAAAAGGACCTATATAACAATAACATAGCTTCCGCATATTACTTCCATTATAATATGAGGACCTTTCAATATACCATCTAAAGGCCACATGGCCATGAATAATAGAAAAATACATATGAATGGTTTTCGGCACAATATCGAGCGGTTGTTATTATGAAAACGATGGGACCGTGGCGTGTCGGGGGCCCGTATCATTGGTATTCAATACATTTGCTCTTCCTTCCTTGTAATAAAACGTATTACTATGTCATCTGATGATATTGATTAAATTATTTTATATTAAATATAGATATAGATGCGCAGAGGCACAAGTGTGGTTTTGTGAACGTGATTGGTTGTGGGTTCGATACCTATTCGAGGAAATGAAATGTTTATTTAAATTCAGATTCCTTCGCTCTAGTATCTAGAAAAATCGTGGCGTTGAGTTCCGCCACTCATCACGCAATACTTCCAAATTTCAGCTGTAAGTGGGTAATGCAGTGTCTAAACCCTAGGCTCCTTCTGCTTACCTTACTGTGTGCGGGATACAGCGTAAAGCTGATTTATTTTTAATTATTTTGTTGCTTTATAACATACAGAAGATAATATACTTAATAGCGTATTATACTAGAATATACTGCTACTAAATAAAGCAAACTAAAGTTTTACAGGTTTCGAGGTCCAAATTTTGCTATCATAGAAATTTTGGCCTGTTCTATATTTAAATATCTCTAATGATGATTCTATACAATGAATGAGCCCAGAGACAAAGCAACCCATACCTTCGTTATTTTATAAAGCCTGTAAAATTCTGTGCGCACACACCCAATACCGGTTAGTACTATTAGGCAATATTGATCTTGGGTGGTGGTTACTTTGGCAGTTATTAGGTATTGCAAAATTACAAAATGCTCAATTTTTTAATATTTTTAAATAAGATGCAAAATGCTCCCCTTTTTTTTTATAGTTGGGTGTAAGATCTGGCTCTACTATTTTATTATTCTCTCTCTCTCTCTCTCTCTCTCTCTCTCTCTACTTACAAGTAAAAACTACTTGGCAGGTTTAAACGACTTTACTGTAATATTATTATGCTTATACATTAGAATATAATGAATGTAAAATATTGTATAATTTGGCTACAATTTAAAAATAAGCGGGTCATATATATAAATAAAATGCCGTTAAAATAAAAAATAAACCTTCCTAGTTAAACTTATAACAGGATGGAAAACTATTTGTTACTAACTTTTAATTTGAATGAAAATACTTACTTTCCGCGTGCCAGTATAAAAGTAATTAACTTTCATAATTTTGCGAGCAGAACCTTGTTTTGTTAAATTTATAGGTCACGTTGATCACAATTTTGTAGGTGATAATATGAAGTTAAAAGCCATTTTGTTTTTTTTTGGTATGGTAGGCTTTTTTGTTACATTTAAAGAAAAAGTTGACGTTAATGAAATAAAATGATGATGATGGATACTATATAGTAGGTACATTGTTTAACTTATATGTCATTCAATTTAATTGCGGCGTTGAGTTCCGCCACTAAACAAGTTATGCATTGAATTGGGCTTAATATTAGGTTCTGTATGCCTACCCTGCGGGAAGCGTGAAGAGGAAAAAATACGAATAGTCTAGACATTTTTGTTGCTATTAAAGAAAAAATGCTATTAAATATCAACATTATTTATTAAAATGTATAATTACATATGCTAGTAATTTATATATCCTTGGTTTTCCTGGCAAAAAACAGCGTAGTTTTTTTAGCTTCACATTGTGGTCCCGTATATAGCAGGGTAGGCGGGGGCGATATTCCCATAATACAAAAAAATAAAATTCGTAATAAATAATCACGTAGTTCAAGGTAATGCCTCGAGCAGGATGCTAGTGTATCTAGAAAGCCACAAAGGAAAAAGTGTATAGCAATTTTAATATTAGAAACATTTCTTTTGTGACATTTATTATTTTGGGTATATTCTAGTGAACTACAAAGCTGTGCGGAAATACGACGGTCGAACCCTGAAATAACTTGTACAATAAAACGAGCGGCTTTGTCACAAGAGTAAAATTATTAACTTTTACGTGTTTCCCAAGATCTTGAGAAAATAACGTAGTGGAACAGTTGACTGTTATAAAACCTGCCAATTTTATTTTTAGCCAAAGGATATGTATAGTTTTATCTAAAAGTTATTTTACCCTGATTTTTATATTTATTCAAAATAGCTTACCTATTGGTTCACGTCTTGGAATTAAGTGTAACGCGGTCTGAGCTGACTGATCACCTGACTTCGGATCATAAAATGCAGGTTTGATTCCCACTCGAGGGAATGAATTATTATGCTTTTTATACTAGAGGGAGGAAATGAAAACACTTACCTTCTTCACTTTCCTCCGAATTCTCAAAGCATTGCATCATGTTGAGTGAAAAATGAAAATATTAAATATTTAATTCCCTGACCGGGATTCGCACCCACAACCGTCGCGTTTTTAGTCGAACGCTTGTGCCTTTACGCCTGTAATACATATATATTGACAAAATATAATAACAATATTAAATTACCGTCTACCGACAACACCAAAGCTCGCTTGAGTGACAAGGCGAATAATGAGGGTATTCCGCCAATTAATGTCTAATATCACGTTACGTATACTCGAACAGTGCTATCTAATAGAGCTGTTGTTTGACATCAAAGTTAATTAAATGATGAGAACCTTTCAATCAAATACCTACATATGCCACTTTGAAAATATCAATATAATTCAAGGATAAACATTTAAAAATATATATTTTAAATTGATAAATGTTCCAGTATTGCAATATTTGCTTTTGTAAGACAAACTAATATGTGAGAAACAGCGTGAAGTTGATATTATCTTTTTTACATTTCCTTTTTTTTTGTTTTAAAGATAAGAGTTTAATTCTTATCCGAGAAAATAAATATTTAATATTTCAAGAACCTTCTGTCTACATTGCTATGTGCGGGCTACAGTGTGAAATAAAAAATCCCCCCCTATCTTGCACATCACCCATATTAGTAAGCAAACAGAAACAACCATTAGGACGTTCAGTTCAGTTCAGTTCAGTTCAGTTCACCAATTCTCGCACATTATTAGAAATTGTGTTTTGAATGTAGCAAAGAAATTAATACTGTACTTTTATCAACCGATCTAACGAAAAGTATTATGTTATTTTTCTAACAATCAGACCTTTAACCATCACTTGACTACTTAAAATATATTGTTTATTATTTATTTTAAAAAGTTATTTTTAGGGATCCGTACCCCAAAAAAATTGAACCCCTGTAGAATTCATTAATTATCCGTCTGTCCGTTTCTCTAGGTCGATCGCTCATGAAATGTTTTTGCTGCAACTTGTATGATGTTCGCCACGTAATTAAAATCTATAAGATACTTCCCGTGAACCTCTAATTATGAAATAAGGCACGAAGTGAGATCCTGCAATTAAGGATAAAATCCGAAAAATAGAAAATTATATTACGAATACAAACTATTGGAAAGTTATAACTTAAATAAATATAAGTGTTTACTTAGCATTTCTAAAACAGTCAGCACAACGTTTGACTGTAAGCCAGAAGGATATGGGTTCGATTCGCGTTCTAGTGAATGAATTATTTTCACTTCTCTGGTAATAAAACGCGGCGTTGATTTCTTTCAACAAGAAATGTCTCAAAATTTGATGATAAGTAAGATTTTTTTACATTAGGTTTTGTGTCATCCTCTTATCTAATCGTTTTCTGTTATTGTCAAGTCATTTCTTTCTGTGGACGTACATTTGTCTTGTAGTATCTTAGGTTACAATTTTAAAAAAGATTACATACTTACTATCAATAGTTCTTTTATATTATTTTCGTAGTATACTTCGTATCCTTTTAAAATTCCGTTTTTGCAATATATCAAAAATATGGCCACATAAATATAGATAGCTCGTATATCACACAGTGAAAAATAGGCTTCATAAATTCAGTTTTATTGTTTCCATGGCTATGATAAAACGATGAAGTTTCAAATTTCAAATAGATTTAAGAAGATTTTAATGACAGACATATTTCAAAAGTATTTTTTTATGCGCTTTCATAGTTTCATGTGCATCGATGTCTCTACTACTATCTTTGCAGGAAAATCTATTGCCTAATGACATTTCCACACCTATCCTATAACAATACTATAGCTAAAATCAAAACTAAATCAGCTTCACGCTGCATCCCGCATACAGCAGGGTAGGCAGAGGGAACCTAGTATTCACATCGTTCTCCACTTTCCGCCGAGTTTTGTAGGAATTGCATGTTAAGTGGCGGAACTCAACGCCGCCCTTTGCCTCGACACCAAAGCGAAGAATGAAAAAAAAAATTAATGTAAGTAAATATTTCATCTCCTCGAGTGGGAATCGAACCCACAACCAGCCGATTTTACATTCACACTTTGTGCTCCTGCGCAACGACTGGCTTATTATAGCTAAGAATAGCAAAACGAGAAACATTTCTTTTAACTACTTAATTATATTTTTAACGCTTGTACCGAGTCATGCCAGAGAAAAAAGAAACGAATAAAGGAAGTGTAGTGTAGCATTATATAGTACTAACTATTCCGGTCACTAGAGCGAAGAAAGGAAAATATTAAATGTTTTACTTCGCCTAACAAAAGTACAATTAAAAATTAAATAAATTTATATTTGTTTCCTGTGTAACACAACATAGAGCAAAAAACAAGAAAGTTATTTGTGAACAAAGAAAACACCACAGAATAAAAACAATGGAACTTTTATAGGATCACTTAGTTGCTCGTCTGTCAAGTCCATATGTCTACAGATTGCGTAGAGGTATCGAGAGATTATACATATCAAACATTTAGGTCTACTCGGCGGAAAGTGGGTAACAGAGTGTCTTAACACTATGTTCCCTCTGCCTACCTAGTTGTGTGAGGAATACAGCGTGAAGCTGAAAAAAAAATTTATTTAGGTTTTAATTTAGTTAGGTTTAGGTCCCTTAGAACACAGAAAGCTTCTCTGTCAATGCAATCAAAAGATACAAGTTCTTTTGTATCGTTTTTGCTACATTTTGTATGCATTAAGCACATAATCAATATTTATGGAGTATTTCCTATAGAACTATATTCATATTTTTTCTCTAGAAGTGAAATAAAAAAAAGGAAAATGATAAATAACATTTCAGAACCTATTGCAAACTTATAATTCTAATTAATTTCAAGTAAAATGAGTGCACATAGGCACAAATGGGCATTTATGCCCACGTGCACTTAAAATAAGTACTGCCCATGTGCACTTAAAATGACTTGGATAAATATAAGATTGTTAAATTTAATAAATCGTATTTCTCATTTTATTGAATTCTAATCTTTTATTTTAATTAAATATATATTGAATTCTAATATTTGAATTAATTTCTAAAATTGGTACAGAACTTTCGGTGGGCGAGTTCGACTCGCACTTGACCGATATCGAACGGTCTCGAACTCAAAAGTTCGTTTAATATTAGTTGACTCTTAACGAAGATAAACGAGTGAAGCCATAGAGAAAATTCTTGCAATTTATTTAGCTTGACGTGACGTGAGTGTTAAGGTTGAATGACAATACTGCGAATAAAATACACTACGTCGTGATAGAAATTAAACGTGAGTAAATGTATATAGTTTTTCCGTAGGTATTTTACGAAAAAAAGCGAATTTATAAAGTAATATGACGATTTCATAAATAAATCATTTTTTTTTACCTTCCGAAAATAAGGATATTTTATAAATTTCTTAAGTTGGGAACACGAGACTGTTATATGCATATAGTTTTGTGCTTTCTAATGACATTTAGCACAGTTTATATATTTTTTGACAATATACAAAGTACGTTATCTCATATTTCACTCTAGATCTTAAAAATGTTTTATAGTAAGAACGACAAATGTGTTTGACGTTCAAAACATACAATGTGAACTCGTTACGTTCATTTTTAATTAGAGTAACTTCCTTCGCATCAATGAAGTACATAAGATAGAACATCCGCTTCTAAACAAATATAAGTGTTGCCAATTATTTCATGAAAGGAAACTACATTCTTGAAAATGTAACATTGATGGTAAAAAAATAAGCTTTTGCAATTCAATTTTGTTCAATTTGTTAGTAAACAAGCGACAGACAGCCAGTGCTAATAGAAGGTGGTTGGAACGCTTCCAAATATTTTCTAACTGAACTAGAAGTGAAACTAATTCGATAGTGTTTATATAACAATCAATTAACTCATATTGTGACTTAATACGCTAGCAACAATTAAGTTAAGTAATCTATCATGGCGCTGTTTCACAGGGTCTAACTATATAAACGTGACAATTGTGAGTTCGGTTCTCGATCGGGGAAATCAATTATTTTCATATTGTTGGCTACTCTGCTCTACCCGTTAAGTTGAAAATGAAATATAATTTCCAATAGTGTTTAACTATCAGATGTCGTTATATATCATATTTAGAATTTTCTTTACTGAATCTATATACCATTTATTTATAACAATTATTTATTCAGCTCAATACAAATAATATACGAAATTTTAAATGACACTATTTTAAACGGATTAATCGTGTATATTTTGTATCGTGTATATTTTGGAAACCCGACGTTTCGAACACTTTGCAGCAGTCCATAGTCACGGGTAGAAGAGCCGTCTAAAATAGTTTCATTTACAATGTGTAATAATCGTGAATATCGAAGAACTGATTAATATACGAAATGATAACATTAATTCTTAAGTTACGTAAAAAAAAATTGAATTATCACATTAATTATTGAGTTTTCTGTTTATTGTTTGTATCTATCTAGTTTGAGGCCAGGCGTGGTGCAGCGACGCGAAGTGTTACTGTAAAACCGACTGGTTGTGGGTTCGATCCCCACACGAGAAATATTTACTTAAATTTATATTTTCATTTCTTCGGTCTGGTGTCGAGTATAGCGCGTCGTTGAGTTCTGCCACTTAACACGCAATGCCTTCAGAATTCGGCAGAAAGTGGGAAACGGAGTGTCTTAACACTAGGTTCCCTCTGTCTTCCCTGCTGTGTGCGGGATACAGCGTGAAGCTGATTTATTTTTTGATTTGTTTGCATCTACCGCATATTGACGTAAAAGTAAAATATTCTTCTTTTTAATATTATTTCTTTTTAATTACTTACTGTTATTTAAGCTTTTAATATCCCTCCTTTTAGTTTTAGTCTTAGTAACGAAGTCTATACTATCCGTACTAATCTCTCGGAACCAATTAAGAGTTAAGGGAACAATTTCATGGCACGTCGACTTCTTGGAAAGTTCAAGTTTGATAATCCTATCGAAATATAATTTGCGATCGAGTCACGCACTAATGCCTTTAGTGAAAACAAACTCAGTGTAAGGGAGGGCTCTTTAATCGTTCTCAGACGAGACTCGACGGACATGTCAAAGATACTTTGTAAGACAACCAAAAGGTTTAATTACTTACATTAGTTTAGGTAAAATAAATAGAAAAACGTTTTTCCGTGTGTTCACTTGTAGGTATTATTTATTTATGTTTTTATGAATGTTCCAAGATTGTAGAGTTTGTTTAAATACGCTTATCTCTTTCGTTATTTCTTGTGCATATTAATATTATTTTTATTTTTACATTGAATTTATTTGATCATTAATCTTTTCATTTTTATGCTCTGATACAAAAGCAAATGCCCGGCGTTGAGTACCGCCACTCAACACCCAACGTGCCTCGAAAAATTCGGCGGAAAGTGGATAACGCGGTGTCTTAGCACTAGGTTCCCTTTGCCTACCCTGCTTTGTGCCAAATATAGTTTTTTGTTTCGATGTAGCCTACTGTGCCTGCGGTTTGAGTTACCTCGGGCATTTTAAATGTCATCCCGTGCCATTCACAACTATTCAATTATTTCTAGGTGACCACGACCACGATACCACGGGGGCCCGGCTTTAAATATGAGCTAGTTGTTTATAAATAGGAAAAAATAGTTTAAATTAGATTATTTTTTAATATAATGCTATACAATTTTAATGTATAAAATTTTACATGCAGGTCACATTTGTTAAATTTGAACCAAACTCATTTAGCAGATAAACAAAAGTTGTGAACAAACTGCTCCTAACCGCATTGGAGTCGCGCTGAATGTTATTATGTATATATGTACGTATCTATATGTATATTCATATTGACTAAAATATATGTATTTTATACAAAAAAATGGCGGAGAGTAGGGATCGAATTGGCGACAGTGCAATTATCCATATATGTTAGGAAAGAAACACTTAGGAAAGAAAAATACTTATTTAGAAAACGCCTAAAAAACGTAGCGGGACTCGAACCCGCGCCTCCTGAAAACCGATCAGGCGCCTTGACTACTACGCCACACGATCAAATTTTTATACGTTTTCTAAATAAGTATTGTTCAAGACTAATTTAGATTCCCGCTACGTACAATTTTATTAGTTAATAAAACATTTTTTGTCCTAGATTTAGAAAAGCATTTTGATAATTGTTAAAATATTAGATTATTTGTTTATTAAATACTGAGTGAAGACTTCAGTTTATATACAATCAAAGACTTTGTCAATATTTTGATTTGTATAAGATTTATTTTTTGTATAAGTGTTATAAATTTCACGTGTATTTTCTGCCCCTTTTTATTGAACCGTGAATAATATCTTATATATTTACAATTAACTCAAAATATTTGAAAACTGTATGTAATATTACATTAGTTACATTTCACTTCGTCCTTAAATTCAATGAGTATTATTCACTAAAACACAAAACTCCATATACATTAGACGACATTTTATGTAAATAAACTTAGCCGAACGTCAATTACGGATACCGTTTCAGTAATTACAGTAAAACAGAATAAACAGTGTTACAACTCTCGTACTCTCGTCACTATCAATTAACAGAGTAATCACACACTCAGCGTGTTAATCTAAACATTGAATGCTGTAAAACGTTTCGTTTGTTTGATCGCAAACAACCTGATTATAATTTAAATTATCTCTATTCATTATTCTATATATCTTATATATGGAAGTAACTAGGTTTTGCTTCAATAATCGTGAAAATTGTTTATTAGCTTCACGTTATCTGTATCCCGCACATAGCAGGGTAGGCAGATGGACTTGGGAACCTAGTGTACATACACTCCCTTTTAACACTCCCATTAAAACACTCTACTTTTATATTGGACTTTATTCTAAAAGTGCGGTATTATATGAAAAAGAAAAATATTGTAAAATTCTCATGAAAAACGGAGAATCTCTTCTTTTACTTTCTAGTATATGGGGCCGTTCAAGTATTACGTAAGCAATGTAGGGGGGCGGGGGGTCTTGGGTTTGCTTATTCTTGACGTTTTCAATGAAATATTTCTTAGAGGATTGCTTATTTTTGATGACATAGGGGAGGGGGGGTCAATAATTGCAAGAAAACTGCTTACGTAATACATGATGCTTACAAATATAAAATATTTTACGTAAAGAAGATAAGAAAGGGAAAGTTTTCATCACGACAAGACAGACCGCTCGCTAAAATTTGCACAATTTAACTAATTTGCTCATAATTTTCATAAACCCACCCTAAGATCTAGGGTAAGACTGTCTGCGTCTGCGTAACCACGAATTTTGTATTTCCACTATGAAATGTATAGAATAAGGGACCCTAAAATGTACTAGGTATTCCATATTTTCAAATAATAATTAGATTTAACATCAATGGTGCCAGGAGTATATTGAAATTATATTGTTTTGTATGTTCGTGTCGCTCAAATAAAAGCTTCTTCATATTTAGAATTTACCTACACAGAGTGACACTAAGAAACTTCAAACATAAACTTGAGACAAGTTTTGAATAAAATTATAAATGTAAGGATGCCTAGCATTCCTATATAGGGTTTCGCTGGTTTTCGTATGTTGTGAAACTTTCTTCACGAGTTTCTGTTTTTAGCTGTGGTTTATTATATTATTACATTTTTTAAATTCATTTATTAATATACATTATATTAATATTTAAATTTTAAACATCACTTACAATTGGTTGTAGTAACAAATAAATTTGTGTATAATTATTTTATAATGAACTACAACCAAAGACTTTCTTTATTTTTAGCTTCGTTTTAATATGATACAAATACATGTAGAAAACGAAAATTTATTTATGAAGAAATGAATACTTTGCAAACGCGTATAAAACTAAAGAAAATACAATGTGAAGTAGTTATATTAAATGTAAGAGAACGATACGAGACGTTAATGTGCTTACCGCATACACATCGACCTATTTTAGCAGCTTTATATGTTTTTAAAAGGTTCCCTGTTTATGTTTATGTTTATGTTTTAGAAGGTTAGCAGTAAATCCCCGCGACACGTCATTAATCTTACTTAGATAAGGAACGGTTCACCATTTTTGTTTTATTATTATTTGATTTGACTAGGTTTCCAGGAAATTGAAGAATGAATAAAAAATATACAGTATGAGAAAATTTATGTAGCTGTTATGAAAATTACAGCTTAATAATTTACTTTCGTATTTATCTAGTTTTAAGATAATTTGAAAATAAGAAAATGTTATTTTGTTAAATTGTATGGGATATAAATGTTCGATCCATAATCGTTAGTCATAGTCCATAGATTACATATCCGACTGGCATCAGTCTTAGTGACAGCATCACCATTGTCAGTCGGTCAGTCTGCTATTTAAATTAAAAAAAAACCTAAGTTTCTATTTATATTTCTATAATATATCACCATGTAACACGGCGACAACAAAAAATATATAAGTATATTATTCTGTTCTTAGAAAGTTCTATGCCATTCACGTCAAAACCAGATTCAGAGCATATAATAGTCTTTAAAAGGTCAAAGCTTTTCATTAAGTATCTTATATAAGTAGGTATGTACAAACAAGATTGCGTATATATATAAATATGTTTATACTTCACGCTGTACCCGGCATGTAGTGGGGTAGCCTGAGGGAGCCTAGTGTTAAGACACTCCGCTCGACACTTACCGCTCAATTCTGGAGGCATTGCGTGTTAAGCGGCGAAACCCAACTATTTAATTTCCTCAAGTGAGAATAGAACCCACAACCTGACGCGTTCACTGTCACACTCTTGTGCCCATCAACTCACTCACTGCCAATCAAATTATTATAAATAATAAAATATTAATTTCTACATTAAAAATAACTCTAAGTAGTCACTTTTAAAACTCAACGAACTTTTTAATGACGACAAATGCTACTAACGCTTCGGTGATTTTTTTCTGATGCTCACGAGGGGCCGATTTTTACACATCATTAAACACCGCTGACATTCACGGCGTTGAGTTAATAGGATACACATATATACATAAATAATAGTAGAAGAGGAAATTTTGTAAGATAATATATTTTTTTAATTGAAGGTGTTATCTATATAGTATTTAGCGATTTACGAATTTCTGAGGGACAGGGACAAAAGCGTGTGATTGTCTCTAACTGCGACAGGTTGTGGGTTCGAATCCTACTTTTAAAACTTATTCTTAAAATTTACACAACAGTGTGTTTAACATTTTCATACGTTTTTTTATTTTCATCATAAATATAATAACTTCCTCCCATAAAAATGGTTATTAAAAATTTAAGAAATCCATTTTGTTTATTTTATTGCTTAAAATATAACATAAAAGCCATATATTTTTATATCAAATGTAGCAGTAAACAGTTGCAGTCTCATATTTTAAATAATATTTTTAAAGTGTTAAAATCCAAACTCAGGAAAGAAAAATATTTATTAAGAAAACGTACAAAAATTTGAACGTCCTGGTCGGTTCCCAGGAGGCGTGGGTTCGAGTCCCGCTACGTTAAAATTTTTATATGTTTTCTAAATAAATTGCAGTCTCGTCTCAAAATGCTTAAGCGAATTTCTACCATTTCTGCGCCATGCCTTAGAGGTGAACTAAATGTACTTATATGCTTGTACGTATTTACTTACATAAGTATATTAATACACGTTTACACCGCTTATCGTTGAGCATTGTCCATATCTTGCGGAACAAATAGGAATCTTTGTGAAATATAGCTTTGTTTTCATATTATACAAAATGTTTATTGTTGTTTCGTATTGTTATTATTAGTACGTATTAAAAATTAAGAATATTTTTATAGCAAAGGAGCAGCTTAAAATTTTCTTCGGATAAATGGGTGGATAGAGATACCGTTAAGTGAGAAAGAGTGCCATCGAAGAACAGGTTCCTCAATCTCGTCCAAATCCTATTTTGCAAGCTGAGTGTCGAAACTCAACACCGCACTTTGTCATGCTAGAGCGGGTATGAATATAATTAATTTCACCGAGGTAGGGATCAAATTTAAGCATTTTCCTTCAAATCTTATCAATAAAAGCTTCGTTTTCATTGATCTATAAATCAGCACTCGAGGAGACACGACGAGATCCATATACGGCATGCGAGTAGTCCCTGTACGTGGCCTGAGATTCACTAATTGATAATCTCCCATAACCCGCTTGCAAATCCTATCGACTAATGAAAACGGTTATAACATACGTTCCCAGCCACCTGAATACATGCTGTATAACGCTATTAAACAATAAATTAAAATCAATATTTAAAAACTATTAGATAGTGTTCTAGAAACTTAGAAAGCTGAGTTCTCAATTAGTCCTATTATAAACTCATCGACTATGTGTACCGTCCGTCAATTACGCTGGAAACTACGACGCGACGGGGCAATTGCGACCCGAAGAAGATACTAAGTAATATTTTGAATTGCTGTAATGTATTTTAACACGTGTAAGTTTAAATTTAGAACAATACTAGTTTACCACAACACTAAATTACTTGAGTTTTAAATTTTAAAATATTGAGACGAAAACTGGAGAACGTCGCTGTTGGGACTCACTGGTCTAGTTTAAATTTTCCACTTGGGAATACTCTTATTTAAAACTACAAACAGTTATTCACGGAAAAGTAGACGACGATAAGACGAAATTTAAATTTTATTTTTATTTTTGAGAGCTAAGCTAAGTAACAAGTGACAACGTTCTTATTCCACCTTGACCGCCTGAAGCCAATGCCGCAATGTTTTAAATTAAAAGGAAAAATATGTTACGTATTTTTAGTTTAAGCCGCATTCCTCAAACAGCATGGTAGGCAGAGGAAACTTTGGAACCTAGGTCAAGAGTGAAGTAGAGTAGGTGAATTTTGGAGACATGCGTTTTGAGTAGTGGAACTCAATCCTGCGGTTTACCTCACTACAACATTCTTTCTAGTGAAAATCGTACCCACAACCTGTAACTCAGATTATCCCTTATAATATAAATTCATAATCACCATCAATACAAATCAATTTTAAAATTTTATATTAAAGTAAAATAATAAGAACGAAGTCAAATAATATTTTTTCTATTCATGAGTTAATAAGATTTCAGTGATACTCGATCGTATATCTAGTTAACGGCTTTTCAGCATTCTACATGGAAATATATCCTAACCTTTTTAAATAAAACTATTTTAACCGGATTAATCGCGTATATTTAGTATACTCAAGGGTGAGTCTACCCGTGACCACGGACTACTGCAAAGTGTTCGAAACGTCGGGTTTCCAAAAATGTAAAAACTAAATATACGCGATTAATCCGATTAAAATAGTTTTATTTAAAATGTGTAATAATCGTGAAAATCAAAGAACTTATTATATCCTAACCTATTTGATTTTATATCTAAGATATTTTTTTTAATTTTCGATCAACACTCTATATTAATTGTATGTAAAAGCCTCAGGGTAGACAGGGAGATCCAGAGGCTCAACGCCGCTTTTTTTATAGGCACCGTAGAGATGAAATGAAAAGAATTCCCCAGAATAGGAGTCGAGCTCAAAACCGTCGCGTTCACAGCCCGGCGCTGAACCAATGTATTACAATAGCGTAAATTAAATGACTTGATAGCTAAATATAACTGAATACTTTCTATATAAAAACATAAATTTATGAAAACACATTATAAATCGGCTTCACACTGTATACCGCACACAACAGGGTAGGCAGAGGTAGAGGAGAGGTTTATAATAAATTTCCAACTCGACTCACGCTAGATACAAGTTAGAAAGTGGGCCAATTCTGAGACGTCCTTTTATGTTAGCTCGGAAGTAACTTTGAATCTGAAGTTGTGGGGCAACAATGATCATATATTGCTGGAGTTAGATAAGATTGTCAATATTGCACGCTATTCTCATAAAATACCGATATTTTATAATATATTAAATTTTAGTTTAAAAATATAATTAAATCCATTAAAACGCTTTTTATAGAGGGTTAGTAAGCATTAAGAAAGGAGTTTTGAAAAAATCCACCGCTAAGAGAGTAAAATAAGTGTTGAAGTTTATATGAAATATCATCATTTTAAAAGATAGAGTAGAGAGAGAGAAGTATTATATTAAAATTAAATTCTATTATATATATAAGTAGTTCTTACTAATTAAATTATGGACATAATAAAAAGAAAATATTTTTTGCGAAAATCGAAAACCATGCGGAGCCGATCGAAATATCGACAATATCCAAGCATCAAGATCAATGGCTTACAATATCGACCGCACCTATTAATATGTTCGGCGAATAGAACCATTACTATAACGTATCTACTTTATGCACATTTTCAATGAATATTTATTAGCAACTCTAATACATTGGCACTACGATTTAAATTTAATGTACCACTAACAAGGATAAATGTTAAGGCCATAATTCACGTGGAAAATGGTCACACGTTAGAAGTGTTACTATATCTATATATAGGTAGCACGTGTCGGCTTTGATAAATGGGAGCTAATATAACGGTCCAGGTGCTCTACAAGAAGATCATTATAGGTCTCGGCCACTGCTATTTGAATTTTTTAAGCATACAAGTCTGTGTGGGTCGTGGGTTCGTGTTCCTCATTTTGCTTGACCCTCATTTGTTACTTTATAAAACAGTGTTTTGTTTTTATTTTCATAACAAAGTACATAATACAATAAAATATTTAAATATATTTCAATATTTCTCGTTCAAATATTTTACAAATGAGTTTTTAATTTTAATAACTTCACACGCTTGTTTCATTACTTTACACTGATTTGTAAGACAAATTCAAACTAATCCACATTCAAATTCAGTTGAAATACAAAAAACTGATTGAAATACAATAGTTATAACGAACGCGTCGTTGTAAAAATTTATATTTTGATGTGCGCCATTCGTGCCAGCACTAAATGAATTGACGACCACAAAGCGACGGGACCGCGTGTAATATTCATCGCGGGTTTGTGCCCGTCTACGATTCCGCAAATAACAGAAAAATTCGTGAAATACGCACAATTTTTTTGATAGCAAAATAGAAAAAAAATCTATATTACGTACTAATATTATAATATATATTAATATTTTGAAGCTAAGGAGTTTGTTTGGTTAAACGCCTTAGGAACGGCTATTTGGAATTGATTCTTTTTGTGTTGGATTTTTTATTTATAGAAGAAGCTATAACCTGTATAGGTAACGTTTCCGATGTAACTTACTGTATATACCGTCAGAGGTAGTCATTCAATCTTAGTTACTTTTAATAAGCAAAGGCGAAGGTAACAGCTAGCGACAAGATGCATCACACTCAACGGAAGAATTATCTCACAACGCAGCGAAGTTAGTCGACACTAGATAAAGTCATATGTATTTTACGACTTGGTCGAACAGGCAAGTGTGCACGTTGCCCTGTATCATTTAAATGTAATAGCAATAATTATGAAAGTAGCGCTAGTGGATGTCTTTTGGGTACGTCTCTGCCAGTTTTAATTGCTTAACAACGCTGAAATGATTTAGTGTGTTAGCCAAAGAGAACTGAGGGCCTAGCGTTGCGGTAAATATATTGAATTGATCTAAAATCTATATTTCTTTTAATATACAGCTTCACGCTGTATCCCGCACACAGCAGGGTAGGTAAAAGGAACTTAGTCTCCGTTCCCCACTTTCTGACAAATTCTGGCGGCATTGCGTGTTGAGTGGCAGAATTCAACGCCACGCTTTGCCTTGACACGAGAGCGAAGAACTAAAAATATTAATTTAAGTGAATATTTTATCTCCTCGAGTGGGAATCGAACTCACAACCAGTCGGTTTTACAGTCATAATTTATGCCGCTGCGACTGACTTCATGTATTAATATCTATAATATGTATTTAGGTGAATGTGTCTATTCATTGTTTAATGGAATATCATTATCGGTCGCACACAACGTCATTGTGGTCGCTAATTAGCTATTACGCTTAATTTCAACGTAACTCGCATACAACGCATGTTATTTTATGTGCCTATTATTAATTAGGAGTTAGCTGTTGCCTTTTCATGTAATTTATGATTCTTCTTACAATATTTCATACATAAACAAGCTAACGTAAACGCGACATGTTGTAAGTTCGATTCTCACTCAAGGAAATCGCTACTAATACTACTATACTTACTAATATTAATTTCAAACAGCGTGGCCTTGAGTTCCGCCTTTCAACACGCCATGCTTCCGGAATTCGGCGCTTAGTTCTGAATAGAAGTGTCCTCATGGGAACGGAATGTCTTAACACTACCTTGATGTATGCAAGATAATATGAAATGCTGATACATATGTATGTATGTTAAATTAATAGATAGTAGTTGCAGTACAGATTAAAATTTAAGTAGAATTTCAGGATGACAAAATAATAAAAAAGTAATTTGGTATTGAAATAACATTTTCAATAGATACTTATAAAATAGAACGATTTTAATAAGAATCTTATAGCTTACAATTTCCATTTGGATACTTACAATATCTTAAAAGATGTACCTGTCGAAAACTTTTAATTAGACGCCTTGAAGTTTGATATTTCTATGTTAAGTGAAATTCAAATTCAATAATTATACATTTTATGCCATTTTCAAAAAAAAACTAAAGATATGCATAATATGTTAATAATTTTTATTGTTAATACTATCATAAATCCGTCCATCATGGATTTTACTATCAAGTTCCAATTCAAAATATTCTTTATTCAAAAAAACTGCTGTAAGCACTTGTGAATCGTCCAATGCAGATACAAAAAAAAAGCTACCCCTCGTCCGGAAGGCCGTTTTTCTAGGCAGGCTGTCCATCATATAATTTAATAATTACAAAGAGTGGCAGCTATCCTGCATCACATTCACATTTTTATACTGTAAATATTCTTGAATAGTATAATATCGTTTTATTGTTAGTATTGATTGTACAGTTACCATAAATAAAAGATTTATAAATTTTTTGGTGGCAAAAATTTGGCGTTACATTATTGACACTGAATATCTTGTAGGACAAATATAATACAATACTATACAATTTATAAAACAACTGTAATTATATTTAAACCTTTAAAAATATATCACAGAGTATCTCGAGGTGTTAGGTTATAAATAGATCGCACGATTCGTTTTTGAAGAACTTTTTACTTAAACGGATATAAACCTATAGTTTCTAGGATCAAGTCTATCTCTATTTTTGTAAAGCGAAGTATTTCATAGAAAAAAAATCATTATAAAAAACCAGAATTTAGCGGAAAGTGGGAAACGGTGTGTCTTAACACTAGGTTCCCTCTGCCTAACCTGCTGTGTGCGGGATACAGCGTGAAACTGATTTTCAAAAACCATTATAAACTTATATTTGTAGTATCCATCATACAAAATCAGTGCATGTGCCCGCAAATTAAAATTTGTAAACTTTTAAATAGGCAGAGGGAACCTAGTGTTAAGACATTCCTCACTTTTCGACGAATTCTGGAGGCAATGCTCGTTGAGTTCCGGAACTTAACCCCGAGCTTTTGCTTTGAAGCCAGAGCAAAGAAATGAAAATATAAATGTAAATAAATATTTCATTTCTTCGAGTCGGGATCGGAACCCACGACCTGCTTACAAGCACGTTTTGTGCCCCTGCGCCACGACTTGCTTAAATGTTTTTTGTATCACTTGCATTAATAGATAGTAGGTACACACACATCAATACAAATTCTGTTACGTTTTAAGCTCCTTATTATTGTCTGTATAAAGTGATTAGCGCAATCGCTACTAAGCCCATAAGCAGGTTAAGATGGTGACATAGATCAATAAAATCATAGGTTTGCATTTAAGCAGTTTAACGCTGTGTCCTGCACATAGTAGGGTAGGTAGAAGGAACCTAGCGTTTAAATTTTGGAAGTATAACCGAGCCTCCAGGTTCTTTAAGCGGCAAATTGCCAGAGCAAGGTCCGAGCATATCGCCAAAATTGGCGAGAAGCTTGAGAGCTATCCGTCCGGAACTCATCAGTTCTGGGCGCTCTCAAAGGCGGCACTTGGCAACTTTAGCCAGCCTTCGCTTCCGCCATTACGCACGGGAAATGACATTTTGGTCCACACGGCAAAAGAGAAAGCCGATCTCCTGGGCGCTCTCTTTGCCTCAAACTCGACTTTGGATGACCAAGGATCAACGCCGCCGACCATCCCGCGGTGCCAGAGCTCAATGCCTGAGGTTAAGTTTAACCAAACAGCTGTTAGGCGAGCTCTGTCCTCTTTGGACATCCACAAGTCGAGCGGGCCAGATGGCATTTCTCCCTTAGTGCTCCGTTCTTGTGCTCCTGAGCTGACACCGGTGCTAACGCGTTTGTTTCGGCACTCTTACTCAGTCGGCGTAGTCCCAGACTCATGGAAGAGCGCTCTTATCCACCCGATCCCAAAGAAAGGCGATGGGTCCGATCCATCTAACTACAGGCCTATTGCCATCACCTCCCTGCTCTCTAAAGTCATGGAGAGCATCATCAATAGCCAGCTCTTGGTTTATCTAGAGGATCACCGATTGATTAATGACCGACAATATGGCTTCCGCCATGGTCGCTCAACCGGTGATCTTCTGGTTTACCTTACCCACCGCTGGGCAGCGGCTATTGAAAGCAAGGGAGAGGGCCTGGCAGTTGGTTTGGACATGGCGAAGGCCTTTGATCGAGTTTGGCATAAGGCGCTCCTGGCTAAACTTCCATCCTATGGGCTTTCCGAGAATTTATGCAAATGGATCGCCAGCTTTCTCACTGGGCGCAGCATCAAGGTCGCTGTCGACGGTTTTTGCTCAAAACATATGCCTGTGAACGCTGGCGTTCCCCAAGGCTGCGTGCTGTCCCCTACGCTGTTTCTTTTGCATATCAATGACATGTTAGAGGATTCTAGCATTCATTGCTATGCAGATGATAGCACAGTGGACGCTGTTTACTCCGGCCGAGCAAGTCTTTCTCGGGAAAACGCTGAACAGTGCCGAAATAAACTTGTGTCTTCAATTGAGGCATCCCTCAACAATGTCTCCTCATGGGGTGAAAGGAACTTAGTTCAGTTCAACCCCCTGAAGACACAAGTTTGCGCGTTAACCACAAAAAAAATCCCATTTATCATATCGCCAGTCTTTCAAAACACTCCTCTTACAGCCGCGCCCAGTATCAGTATATTGGGCCTTAATGTTTCGAGTGACTGCCAGTATCGCGATCATCTGGAAAGCAAGGCCAAGTTGGCCTCCAAGAAACTGGGGGTCATCAACAGAGCGAGACGGTACTTCACGCCAAAACACCGTTTGGCCCTATATAGGGCCCAGGTTCGGCCTCATATGGAGTACTGTTCTCACCTCTGGGCTGGTGCACCCCAGTATCAGCTTGAACCATTTGATCGCATACAACGTAGAGCCGCTCGAATCATTGGGGACCCAATGATCTGTGAAAGGCTTGATACTTTGGCTTTGCGTAGAGACGTCTCCTCGCTTTGCGTTCTCTATCGCATTTACCATGGGGAGTGTTCTGAAGAACTGTTTGACCTGTTACCTGCCGCCGAATTTTCTAACCGCACGGTACGTCATAAGCTACAATATCATCCACACCACCTGGATACGTGGCAATCCACTACTGTGCGGTTTCGTAGGAACTTCCTTCCACGCGCCACAGAACTGTGGAATGGCCTACCCGCGGCAGTGTTTCCAGGTCGATATGACATGGGTACCTTCAAAAAGCGCGTCTATCTCCACCTTAAAGGCCGGCAACGCACCTGTAGCTCCTCTGGTGTTGCACGGGGCCGTGGGCGGCGGCAATCACTTACCATCAGGTGACCCGAACGCTCGTTTGCCTTGTCCTTTTCCATAAAAAAAAAAAAAAAAAAAAAAAAAAAAAAAAAAAAAAAAAATTAGGAATTTCGGCGATATTACATGTTGAGCGGCGAAAATCAACGCCGCGCTTTGCCTCGACACCAGAGCGAAAAAAATTGAATATACATTTAAATAAATATTTCATTTCCTATGATGACTTCTAAAAAAAACACGAAACACGTGTTCAATAAAATATTTTTAACAATATGAATTTAAGTCGTAAAGTAATGTAATAAGTGAATTTCAAATTTTATAAAAATCTAAAAAATTTAATCTTTAAAATTTTTTTTTCATACAAAACTTTCAACCCAAAGTTCATCTCTTTAGGGTTAAAATTTTTCAAAATCCCTTCTTGGTGGATGTCCAGATTATGAAAATGACCATCTGTCCAAATTTCACGTTTCTACCATCAGTCAGTCAGTACATGTCCTTTTATATATATAGATTATATGGATTATCTCTTGTTCATATAAAAATCAACAATAACATATAAACGTAAAGATATGAATAGCACAAAGATTTTGGTCTATTCAAATAAAAACTCTATTATTGTAGATGCTCAAACGAAGGAAATGGAAAATGTCTTGAACAGATTTTCTTTTTTCCACCCACGTCGAGGATTTGTGTGTTCACATAAATTCTACAATGTTGGCACTTTTACCCCATACAAGGGACCTTTAAATCTTTTGTCAACGCCTTTCCAAATATAAATTCTTAATATAAGTCCCTCCTTCAACGTGATATTTGCTCAGTAAATTGAAAATTTTGACATATTTTTTATTTAATATAATATATATGTACTATTAATACATATATACAAATATATGATTATATTTTTCCGTGTATGTATTTCTGAGTGTATTTTGAAAATATTAAAATAGCCATGAGTACAACTAAGTCGACAAACAATATTAAAAGATTATTCGCCTTTATAGCCCGCAATATAGTCTTTACAATCACAACTTAAAATAAATATGTACTTTATAACCAGCGGAGCTGACAGGTATTCGTCTCGTTTAAATGAAGCTTTACGTAATATGCTCATTAAATCCCCAAGTAAATATCAAATCCACAACATATTTATTTTACAGTTAGCCACTGCCCCATTGCGCCTATGGCTATTATTCTATTTGTGTATTAAAAAATACTTATAAGAGCGAATGTTTTTAGATGCCACTCCAAATTTTTTTACTTTATTTTTTTTGCTAGTTGAGCTTTAAGAGATCCATTAGAAATTCGTGATCTTTAATGTCTCTATGTTAATTATCAACAAAAAATACGTACATCAACGTGAACAACATTTGTTAAGTTTAACTGTTACATACTCTATCATTATATGTTCCTCGGCCTTGAATTTTGTATGTCTAATTTGACTGGTTAAAAAAAATATTATAAAGACGCAATATCTATTTTTTTATTTCAGTTGTTCTCTTCCACCTATGATGATTTGCCTTTTTTGCATTCTTTATAACTTTTTCAAATGTTTTATTTCCTGATTTCTAAAAGTTTAGACAATCTTGTTGCTACATATCAACTGAAACTCCACTAACTATATTAACAAACCATCCAGTATCTCATTAAAATAAAAATAAAATATGGTCCAGATCTTTGTCAGTTTTAGCAAAACAAACGAATAGTAAATATAATTTTGTACTAATAACTATAATCTTTAACTTTGAAGTGCAGGTAAGATTGCTTTGTGAATGCGGTACTCGTGGATGCGAATAACAGTTGAAGGAACATTTTTTTCTGCTAACAGACGTTTTATAAGACTTGCTACTCTACCAGCGACGTCTCAATCGATTGACTTAATGATCTTGATATAATTATTCTTATTATATTACAACAAAAATATGTTACCTACAGTCTGATACAAAAGGCGGCATAAAATAAAATACCTACAAAAGTAAAACTGAAAAATCATCGCACAAAAAGAATTATTTATTAGGCTTTTCACATTGTTTCAGAGTTAAAAGCTTTTTAAATTTTTAGAAGCTTACATTCCACTGTACATGTATAATAAAATTACTTTTCAATAAAAATTCAAACAAGTAACGGATCGTAAAATCCGGATTATTATATAAATAACTGTTAAGTATTTCATGTTATATATAATTTTAATAATATTTTTTATAAGTAATAGCAAAATATTTACAATTTTACTCACTGACCGAAAGTTCGTCGAAAAAGAATTCACAGTCAAAGTGTTAAAAAATAAATACGTTAAGAATGTTGATGGAAATATAATTCTACTGATATTTTTATTTTAGATTACTACTAACAATCTAAGCAAGATATCAAAAAAAAAATAAGAATTGCATGCAAAAGATATTTAATTTGCTTTTAAGTTTTTTTTAAATATCACTTATAAATGTTTTTTCTTGTTTATTTGCAACTAAGCTTAGAACTAAACATAATTATGCATATTTTTAAAAATATATATAATTAAATATATAAATTAAAGGAAAAACAAATGTGTTGTAGACGTCCTGTACGTGTACAATATGTTTGTATTTTTTTAACATCAAAATTTTGTCACAAATCTCTTTTAAGCGTATTCCTCTTTGAGCTTCATTTAGAAGAAAAAATGTTTATAATAACAGATTCAACTCGCACAGACCCAAATTTTTTATCATTTTATGTGTGTAAATTTTATAGGGAAATGCGTTGTCGTTGCAAACGGTTTAATATTTTAGGGAAACAATATGATATGGGTCCACTTCTTCCGGGATATTTTTTGTCTTATATTATATTATATTATTTAATAAAAAATTCTATTTTGTATTTCTGTATTTTTAAACGGAAAAAAGAGAACTGAGTATCGGCACGGCTATGCGAGAAAACCTGTATTATATTTGCAAAAAATGATTCACTAATATCTTATCCTTTTAATTTTCATAAAAGCAAAGGAATCTCAGTCATCACTTCTCATAACTCAAGACATTCTCATAATGACCGTGATGTACGCTAAAGGTCAAATTTACATAAGTTATTTATGAAAGAGATCAAAAGGGCCCCAAGTTATACAGTAAGGTATACAGTTTCATTTCTTGATATATTATGAAGAATTAATTAAAAAAAAGATTTATTTTCCTCAGGATTTCAGCTTCACGCTGTATCCTGCGCACAGCAGGGTAGGCGGAGAGAACCTAGTGTTAAGACACTCCGTTCCCTATCTTCCGCTGAATATTGCAGGCATTGCGTGTTGAGCGGCGGAACTCAACGCCGCGCTTTGTCCCTACATCGGAGCAAAGAAATGGAAATATAAATGTAAACAAATATTATTGCCTCGAGTAGGGATCGAACCCACAACCAGTCGCGTTTACAGTCACGCTTTGCGCCGCGACTGGGCTCAGGATTTTACTTTAATGTAAATATACTTCCTCATTAAAAGAGGTCGTTGTGGCGTTGGGGCACAGAAGTGTGACGGTTTAGGGTTCGATTTTAACTCGGAAAATACAGATTTAATATTTTCAATTCTTCTCTCTGGTAACGAGATAAAGCCACTCAACACTTATAATAAGAGTATCAACTTTTTACTAACAAAGGAAAGCCTATCGTTACAAAAATTTTATTACTCCTCGTAAATTGTGAAAACTTATTCGACGGCTTGTTTTCCGGTTTGTGGATAGCTTGCGTAAGGGTAGTTTTTAGATTTTTAGGTTGTCAGTTCAAAAATTCCAGTTTCAAATTTTGGTTTTTAAAGTTATCTTTACCTACATTATAAAATATGGGAGATCTAGATAACTAATCACTATAAATTGAGTTACTTTAAAGTATATACACTATTAACACATAGAAAATTAAAGTATTTAAGACTGTCGGTAACACTATGCAGAATATAATGCATCACAGTATTATGCTGTCACATCGAGACTAAGTGTAAACTAAATCCAGATAGATTCTAGAATAATATGTTGTATACATAAATATGTATGTATATATATATATATATATATATATATATATATATATATATATATATATATATATATATATAGGCTCCAACATACAAAATCTTTAATAAAAAGAAGAAAGTGTATCAGTTTAAACCTGCTAATATTTATTGCAACAGCAGTACGTAAAGAATAGATGACAAAATGACCTACGTTTTCGCTGAGTGGTTGTAATAAGTAGGGTCGAAACCATTAGTCGGCGTTCCCTTCGAGCCATAACAAACATTTGCGGGTATACTCGTATATCAAGAGTTCACTTTAGACAGCTATTTCTTTGGTTACCCACCAGTGAAATTGTTGGTTGTAACAGTATGCAAAAAATAAATAACAATCCGTGTTTCTAATGCGCATATTTAAAAAAATTGGCATTGATGGTGTTACAGTCACATAATCATACCATTTACTTACGTTAATGTTATGATTATGTGTCGATTTGCAATCGGAGGAATTATGATTTTTTTTTTCATTTTGAATTCTATGCTAAAATAAAAATAAATAAATCAGATTCACTTAACTGCAGCTGTAGTGTTTGACTCACATTTGACTTATATTTTTTTTAAAACTTTTATTATTAAACAGTATTTGACTTTAAATACAATGGTCGTAAATTTTATCTAGGAATCGAATTCACAACCAACGATGGTTGTCAAAGTGTGCTATTAGCTTTTACCATTCGATATGTAAATTAAGCGAAATTTTGGAAATCGAGTATCTTAAGGGAAAATTCACATTATAGTGCCGGTCACGATTCGTTCTTGGTATGATTTCAGTTTGTTAAAAATATTCTTATTTGAAAAACAATGAATACGTTCATACTTTGTTCCGATCAAGTTAAAAGATACCATGACCCATACACGAACACAAGACGGAACCAAAAACGAGCCGGTACTATTGTAGAAATTACTGGGTTCCCTCTGTTTATCCTATGCAGAAAAAAAGTCTCTAACTACCAAAATGGATTGTATAATACATCAATATATAGAATATATTTCTAGATATATTTTTAATTTTTCTTTATTTTTCATGTACCAACTACATAATTATGTAGATGGATATCATATTTTATCATAGCACACCGTCCTTATGTATCGTGGAAAGCTATAGTGTACCATTGTTTTTGAAAGGAATACAAATTTCGGTTTAAAATCTTGCGTAGAGTATATTAACTTTAACCTAGCCTTCGAAAAATATATTAATATTTCAACTAATATAGACAAATTAAACAGGTTGTTGCAGAACAACTTAACAGTTTTGTATTAAATGTAATTTTTCTAGTCAATTTTTTTATCATGCTACATAAATCAAGGATTAGTTGGTAAAATAATATGCCATACTTTTTCTTAGTAAAAAAAATTAAATCAACAGCCATCGCGTGTACAGAAAGAATCAAATTTGCTACAATAACACCCAAATTTTACTAAATATGTATACCACTTCCACACAATTTTCATTCATGACAGACGTATGTCACGGTAAGAGATGAATGCCCGGGTAAAGCCACACTTACCGTGGAATTGTTTCATTTATTCTCCCTAGTATTTTATTGTACTTGTAATTTAAACAGAATAACCCACTTAGGGTTAGCGGAGTTTACGGCGCAATGGCCCACGAGTTGAATATAAAATGTACACGCTGTTTTTATATAACGCTGCTTTTATTTTAAGCATGATAGTATATCATGAAAATTCCTTTAATGATATATAATTTATTGCCTAAAAACAAACAAATTGTCGTACATTTCTTCTGATAGGAATAAGCAGATTAATGAAAAAGTTTCCAATTTCCTTTTTTTTAGCTTCATGCTATACTCCGCATATAACAAAGTAGAAAGAGGAAAACTAGTGGCAAGATACTTTGTTCCTCCTGTTTCATTCTTACGCGATCGAAGAAATTAAAATATTAATAAGTAATAATTAATTCCTCCGAATGGCAATCGAACTCACACCCGCCGAGTTCACAATCACGTGCATGGCCTCTAAGTTCCAACTTTGTATTTTATACATAGAAAATGCGATATCAAAATAAAAATCGGTCAAGTGCGAATGCGGTAGTACCGGTACTAGTTCTGAAAAAAAATCTGAAAAGTATATACTTGTGGTTAAATACAAAAAAATTATAGTTTTAAAAAGCAAAAAAGGGCGTATTTCGACATTATAAAAGGCGACAAAATTATTAGGATGCTTCGTGTTAACTTAAAATTATGAAATTTGGCAGCTAGCATATACAGGTAGTTCTAGATTGGAAAAAAATATACATTTGATGTTAAATCTCAAAAAAATAATAGGCTTAAATACGGGGCATAATTTATTATTAAAGCCGCTAGTTTAAGTGAGCTGGCTGCCTGACTTTCAGAAAAAGCTCAAGGCCTCCAACTTTTTGGAACCCTTAGTGGGCGAGCCCAACTCGCGCTTGTCAGGCTTTTTCTTATGAAGTACAAAACCATAAAGAAGGCATAAAGTATACATGTCACGTATACATATATGTAGACAGGGTATGTCGTAAAATTATCAGAATCAGAGCATCAAAAATTGTCTTTGACGCTATTTCTTTGCATTTACATAAAATATTCTCTGTAATAACTCTTAATTTAAAGTGTCTAACTTAAATACCGAGAAACTTTTCGCTTCAGCTGCCGCGAGCTTGATATTCAAAAGGCTGGATTTTCAAATATAAATAACAATATCAAAAGCACTTTGATTACATTTTATAATTTTAAATAATTCAAATAGCCTAAGTTAACGATAAATAAAGTTAATATTTTATATTTGTTATAGAAATGTCAATATATAATAACATGAATGGAATTAAAAGCATAAATTGTACTACGATTAAGTGTAGAAGTTCCTAGTGGTAAGATTCTAAGAGACTAAGTAAGATTCTTTGTTACTTTTTCTGTTTTTTCTGTAATTTCTATATCAACATTCATAATGTTCAACAAAAACAGCGTGACTCTCTAAAAAATAATGTTCAAATGCTCGCTGCTTCATATTGTTATTTTTAGGGTTTCCAATCTCAAAAGGTAAAATAAGAACCTTTATGTGACCACTTTGTTGTCCATCTCGCAGTTTTTTAAGACTATTTATTTCGTCATCGTATGGTCGTATCGAATTAAAATCAAATGCTCAGGTCTACGGCCCCTAAGAGCACAAAAAAGAAACACGTTCCTAGGTCAACGCAATCAAAAGGTACGAGTATTTGCATAGTCGATCATGCATCGTTTCCATCGTCGATTATGCATCGACTGCTACATTTTGATGAAATTCGCGAAGTAAGAATTTACAATTGTGTGTGTTGAGTGGCAGAACTCAACGCTGCGCCTTGCCTTGTTACCAGAGCCAAGAATTTAAAATATTAATAAATAATAATTAATTCCTTCCTTTGGGGATTAAACCCACAAGTATCGCGTCTACACACTCACGCACTGGGAGAGCCACTGACAGTATCTTTTTTTTTTGATTTCCAAATTATGTGCCGTGGATATAAAAATATGCAAGATCTTTTATCTGTTTCACCTTCTTCATTGTTTGCATCCGAAAATGCTGAGTTATTCATTTATCACAACGATATTTCTTTATTTAATTCATTAAAATTGTCTTTTTCGTCCTTCTGTCCCTTTATCATCATAATTAAGGAAGTTGAAATGAAATATATGTATTTCATTTTAATTGGCTTAGTTACTGAAAGACAGACAAAGTAACTTTGAAATTTAAATATAAACATCAATATTGAGTAAAATAAACATTGATTTAAGATATTTATATTAAAAGATAACATTAAAAAATAAAAATTAGCTTCACGCTATATCCCGCACACAGCAGGGTAGGCAGAGGGAACCTAGTGTTAAGACACTCCGTTCCCCACTTTCTGCCGAATTTTTATTTTTTTGGTTTAGTATGGTGCAATTGTATCGTTCAAAGGTCGTAACAAGTGTCGTTCTTCTACTGTCCACTAATAGTATATATAATTGACCTTATTGTTATGAACTATCGGTAATATAAAAAAAAATACGCAAATTGCACAGAAATAATAGCTTTTGGCGTTCCTTCTCTTTGACTTCCTTACTAGGGATGAAGTGTAAAGCTAAAAAAAAACCATCCATCAAGGGTTCCGTACTAATTTCAGGATTGTAGATCAACGGGAAGTACAATGTTAAACGAAAAATGTGAAATAAAAGAATATATGAAATGAAATATGAAATGACCTAACTCAAGTTTGTTGACATATTATTTATAGATATGAATATTTGATAATAAGCCTGATTCCTTTACGTGTCGAGATATATAGTATTTATATACGGACAGACAGAAAACAATGTGATGCTATGATGGTTCCATTTTGTAACTTTTGAAGTAAACAGCGAAAATTTGATAGAAGTTGACTTTGTTCTAATTTATTTGCTGAAATAAAAGCTAGCTGTTAAAACTTATAAATTGCTTTACTCTCCAATTTTCATTCGTATTGCCAATTAACAAAAATAAAAAAATCATAAATTTAAACGGAATATTTTACACTGATCCTCTACCCAAACATGATCTGAGAACAGAAATTAAAAAAATAAAATTTTAATAATTCCGAATAGATATATAATAAAAATACATTTTTTACAAATAATTAACACAAGAGGCATAAATATCTCCAGGGAACTACACAATGCTATACAGTATGAAAAACGAATAAGAAGCAGTACTATATGAAATTACTCTCAAAAATATCAATATTTTTCTTTTTTATCTTTATAAACTAGATGCTGGTCAGCAGAACTCAAGTTCTTGAAAATTTTAAGCCTTCCAAACAGTCATTTGGCTAAGTAATCCTTGAAGTTATAAGTCAACTTAAACAAACAAAACACTATATAAATATAAGGCATAAATATGAATAACCGGACAATAAGTGTTACACATTCTATATATGCGTAATTGATCAATTCGATGATCGTATACATATTGTTACATTATCTCATTATCTTTAATTAAAGTAGATAAACGTCTTACATAGTCAAATATCTTAAATTAAGGAAATTTACACCTCAAAAATAATTAATTGAAATCAAAAGAAAATTATTAATTGAAATGAAGAACGAAATACTAACCAAATGATTGTTTTATCTTTTTGATTTAAAAAAAATAAGTCAAATTAAATTAAATTCTGTGCAAAGTACCTATTACTAAAAAGCTTTCTTTTAATATGGACAGTATAAGAAATCAATATATTTTGTTACCGAGGTGTGCTCCACGTTCGTTATTTGGGGGCCCTTATTAAATACTAACACCATACAGAAGGTCTCTGTGCTAACAGTAATTACTATGCATATCAACCTGAAGCTATGCATACACAAACAATGCTATGAGGTTGAATCAATGATATAGGTGAAAAATGAAACCAATTATTTTAACTTACATATCCCTTTTTTGACTTGAAACAAGGATCATTTTTTAAGGTAGATTAACACGCAATAAATTCTATTACAGCATTAAATAAATTTGATAAGACATCCACATTCCTTGACGTCCGATACATCGCAAATCTAGGTAAAAGGGCTAGGCCTAAAGGTCAAAGTCGTACGTTGTTTGCGTCTCGCCCTCTCAAGCTAAAAGCTCCCTACAGTCCATTAGCGAGACTGAATTCTTTTATTTGGAATTCATTACAGTAACTGGAAGCTTCCCCTTTACCTTATATTGTTATTGTGATTTGTTTGCGTATAAGTTGATGAAATTGTTTTAGAAATAAAGTTATGGTAGTACAGTGAAAGGACTTTATATTTTATTTATATCTTAAAAATAATATTAGAAAAGCCTTTCTAATTTGGTTCTTCGATTTCCCTTTTTTTCGTTATTAGTGAAATATTTTTGATTATCAAAAATTTTATTTGGAAAAAGGAAATACGAATGTATGCCACATTATAATTTGTTCAACGTAAACCCTTCCAATAAGACAGTAATAAGTTGTTTAAAATGCAAATAAATTCTCAGTAAAATTACCCATTTTCCTTGACTGGATTACCGTCAGGAGTTTTATTGAAAATTGCCTTGTAATTAGAAACGTCCATCTTAAACGTTTTCCTTAACAATATTTATATTATGAGCCTAAAAATACTTAAATATGTTTAATTTTAATGATAATTAAAAATAAATTCTGCCACAGAGCCTTAAAAATTGATAATTTTATTTTATTAGGTACTACATACTGAAATATAAAAAATATAATTTGAGAAAGCATGGCGTGTGAGCTGTTATTAGATAAATGGCATGGAAGTTTCGAACAAAGTTTTTTGATTATGCCAATATTTCGTGAGATAATAAGTTTTTTGGTTTTCACGATTATTATACATTTTAAATGAAACTATTCTAACCGGATTAATCGCGTATATTTTGTTTTTTTATTTTTGAAACCCTAGGTAGAACTATCCGTGACCACGGACTACTGTAAAGTGTTCGAAACGTCGGTTTTGTTTATGTATAATGTTTATATAGGAGAAGGTTTTTTTGGGAGAGTTAGTAACGTTATGTTTTTGAAATATTTAAGAAATTTGTCGGGTAGTTAGTAAAAATTTACACACATTTCAATTCCACATTCAAACAAAACAATACCTAAATTTAAGTTATTAATTTGTAAAAAGTTAAATATAAATTATAAAATCTTAGTAAATGTTCATAAAAAAATTCTCTGTTCTAAGATTATACGCAGCTAAAAATATTTTAGGATTTAATATTGAGGCCCAAAGGGCGGTCCGGGTTACTTTTGGGGTCGGAATAATGAGTGATACTGATTTATGAGAATTTTTATATTTCATAGCGGATAATATTTGCATTTGTATAAGTTATTTCAGCGCTTGAATCCATATACTATCGGGATCAAATATTTTCAAAAATACCTTTCATTCTTTGTCCCCGTCCTTACATCAACAACTTGTGTACAACATTCATTACAACGGACCTAATCTATTACCTTCACCCTACTTACTCGTAATAAGAGAGGCAGGTCTAGTGTACACAGTGCTTTATGAGACACTTCTCTCATTTTACAACAAGCTATTGCCTGTAGCTTTGCTTGTTGCTTGTATATTTTTTTACTTTATTTAAATATGTAAATTATTTAAAATAAAGTATATACATTTCAATCTTCCTTGAAGTTTCTATTTATCTAAGCTAAGTGACGAGACAAGCACGTTCACTCGAAATGAGGCAAACCGTACAAATATACGTACGCCAATAACTCTAATAGTGCTCTACATTTTTATAGTACCTATACAAGCTCCGCTAGACTTCTTAGTATGTAGAATATAGAAATGTACAGTATTTTTAGTATTCATTGGTTTTCAAAATAAAACACGTATTCGTGGACGCTATTTTCTTATTTATCGACCAAAAGTTTCAAGTTTCGCCTCCTCTACTGCTCCACTGTCATCAAACCGAACATTCAGGCCGGGGGAATGCCGGGTATTACCTATACCGATTATCATCGATATTATGTTTTCGAAAGTTAACCAAGGCCTCCCTCTACTTTTATTACCACTTATTATAATTTATAATTTACATATTTTATATTATAAAGAACTAAAAACTAAATAATTAGATATTGTAAATAACTTAAAACTAATTAATACACATCATTCTTTACTTCCCACTAGAACTCGAGACAGTATTTTAAATAGCAAAACTCAACGTCGAAGTTTTGGGGGAATATAAACAACTCATTCCCCCATACTGTAGTTGACTCTTCAACCAAACCAAACCAGTTAAAACCGACACCGAAACAAATCTTATTATGTTAAAATTCGTGGGTGACAATAAAAATTATAAAAAATATATTATAAAAATGTTAAGGTAATATTATAAAGTTAACATATAAGCAATACCAAATACTTCAAAGCTCCACATTAAATTCAATTAAACTCCTGTGTAAAGAGGTGAACATGGCAATATCGAATTCCAACGAAACAAGTCAAAGAGATAAAGAACCTAATGAGCTAAATTCCAGCCTTTGATGCTTGTAATAAAAATGAAACGTAGATTAAAATTGATTCGTCTTGGAACTAAGAGTTCACTTGCACTTAATAAGTTTAAGCGACTGTACTTTTATTTCATATATAGTAATGATAAAATTATAATATCTTGTTTGAATAAAGTTTTGGTCTTTTCGTATTGTTTAGGACGATAATATTTTTTGCTTCACGCTGTACATGAATATAGCAGGATAAACAGAGGTAACCTAGTATTAAGACACTCCGTTCCCCACTTCCGCCGGATTTTGATGTGTTGAGTGGCGGAACTCAACGGCTATGCACCAGAGCGACTGAAAATATAAATATATTCATTCTAGATTATTGAGTGCGAGTCCCCCCTGCGTCACGATGGCCTTTTTAATTGTATTTTTTTCCAAGTTGTAGTGATTCCACTGCATAGCATAGAGGAGGTGAAGTCTCGCAGATCAACACGCAGTATTTATAATTTACGTGGAAAGCGAGTATAGATTGTCTCTTAACTATTTACCTGTAACTATTGTGGCCATTTACCGTTAACGAGAAATATAACATAATCGGGGAGGGGAAAAGAGGGGAAAGTGTGGCTATTCAAAATGTTTTGTTTGTCTTTCCCAGTAAAAAATATATTTTGAACATATAAAAAGATCCTAGAAATAAAACCAATACTGGGTAGTGTTTTATCAAAACACTACCCACTTACGGGGTACACTTAAAATCCTGTTTTTATATAACTTTTTAACGTTTGACAATACAAAAGTTAGCAGTTATAATGAAACAAGTACTTCACAACTTAATTTATTTCGTATTCAGACTCTGAGTGCTTTAAACAGAAGAGACTGTTTATGCATAGCAAACAATTTCCTGGCACTCGCTCTACGTGCTCTCATCATCAGTCAAATGTGCACTCCGTATGGAATGTATGGAAAATTGAAAGCAACATTAAAATACATAAATTGTTTATATGTCAAAGAATTTTTTCTATATGCTTATAATCCTAACGCTTTACGAAAATAGAACAAATCTTCTGATTCATGGTACCAGGCTGATGATACCCATTCAATAATCTCACATAATATATATTAATTATATTTTACTTAATGTAACATTTAAAAAAAAAAACAATATATTTTAAACATCACTATATTTCACGCTATATCCCGCACACAGCAGGGTAGGCAGAGGGAACCTAATGTTAAGACACTTCGCTCCCCACTTTCTGCCGAATTTTGGAGGCATTGCGTGTTGAGTGGCACCAGAGCGAAGAAATGGAAATATAAATTTAAGTAAATATTTCATCTCCTCGAGTGGAGATCGAACCCACAACCAGTCGGTTTTACAGTCACACTTTGTACCACTGCGCCACGACTGGCCCCAAATGACATTTTTTTTTATCACAATTTTTTTTATAACAATAAAAAAAAAATTTGGTCAAGTGGACTTCCTTATAAAGATATTTCAAATTAAATATCTAATCTAAAGATCAAAGAATCATTTAGCTTTGTATCTAAATTTTAAATTAAAAACTCATTTTCTTAAGCTTCTAAAGTATGTGAGGCAAATGTTGTTTCTTGATAATAATTAATTATATAATTAAAAATAATTTCTTTTAAAATATAATGTTGAATATATGTTGTTTTTGATCCATGGAACTTTATTTTAAATAGTCTGCCTTGTGCTTTTGTCGTTTTAAAATATCAAAATTTTTATAAATATCTTCTAACACCTTGTAATAGCCATCTATATACATACGTTTATATAATATGTTATAAAGATAAAACCCAATCAAATGAGCTTCACGCTGTATCCCGGACACAGCAATGTAGGCAGAGGGAACCTAGTGTAAGACACTCCGTTCCCCACTATCTGGCCGAATTCTGGAGTCAATGCGTGTGAAGTGGCAGAACTCAACGCCGCGTAATAGAACCCAAAACAATAATTTTTCATTATTTTGTTTGTTTAATAATCTTAAAATAAGGTTTATTAAACTTAAATATAGAACTACGTTTTAAGTTTTAAATTTTTATTTAAAGCGGCTTATTAACACTAAAATTATAAATCTATGATAACTATGAGCATGTGAAAGAATAAATCATGATTTTACCGAATTTTCCATGTTTATTTTGCCACGCAAACACAGTATAAGCCATATATGAGAGGCCTTGTGGAAGTTCTTGTTAGATACAATCCAAACTTCTATCGTAATATTCACCACGCCTTGCTATCGCGTGGTCGTTACACCGAAATAGACATACATACAAACATACATACAACCCAAAGTAATATATGGTTTGTTACATTTTTGTATGATCATTTAATTCGTATTTTTACTTTATGTACAAATTGAGGTGGAGCCAAGTTGTGCAAGTCATTCTGGCTTTGACAGTGATGAAGCTACAATTTTATTTAGCGGTTTAATTCATATTTTTCATATAATTTTGTTTTTAGTTATTATATATTTTTTTCAGCTTCTCGCTATATCTCGCACGCAGCAGTGTAGCATAGGAATCCTAGTGTTAAGACACTCCGCTATCCCTTTTAAAAATAGCTTCTTAAATATCTATTTAATACTGATACGTACTGAAGTGAAGAAAACAAATATATTTTCTTAAACAATCAATGGATAGAGGGTGCGTACTAAAATTCTATACACACGTAAAATAAATATATGGTAGAAGATTATAAGTAATTTTGCTTGAAAGTCATTTAAAGTTCGTATTTTTCGTCGTTGTTATACAGGGCTGTTGTTTAAACATTTAAATGACAACAGCTCTGTACACTGTGCAGTAAAATAAAGTCTAACCAATAAGGCGTTTAAGAATAATCGTGTTCCGTTTCTTTAATATTTTAACGTTTACAGCTATTCTTTACCTTACTAGAATATAACTCTTTCTATTTATTCTGTTGTGGTAAGACGGCGTTGAGTTCCGTTACGTTGTTTACGCTACTATGCTGGGATACACGCTGTATCCCGCTTGTAGCAAGGTACGCAGAGGCAGCCTAGTGCTAAGAAACTCCACTCCACATTTTCCGCCGTAATCTGGAGGCATTGCCTCAACACCACAGCGAAGAAATGAAAATATTAAATATTTCATTTCCTCGAGTGAAAATCGAACCCAAACACCGGTCGTACTTATAGGCATAAGCTTGTGCCTTTGCGCCACGACTGGCTTCTATCATAATAATCATCAGTCGTATACGTACCTACACACAAATAACCAAAGAACTACTTACTTACAAAATATAAAAGCCATTATTAAGTAGATACCGTATCACATCAACGATACGAACAATTGGAACGCAATCTCGAAATATAATTTCGTTATAACAATAGCCTATACTTGACGCCTCTTTATTATAGGCCTCATTTACAGGAAGGCCGCGAACAAGCGAGGGTAGGTACTAAACAAGATATGAATAATTCACGCCGCGCTGTCGCTTCGGGCCGCTAATTCATTTAACCCTGACGTGATGAACCGGAATGCCATATTTTTTATACATTGCTGAATATTGTAGGGATAGGTGTTGTTTATAAATATATGAAAATTTTGCATTTAGTGACAAAAATTTACTGCATTTTACCTATTTCGCGAAATAACTTTTCTTTCAAATTTAAATTCTTTTTCATAATCGTTATAATTATAAATATTAATATATTATATTTTATAATATTTACATATAAATATTTATATATTTTTATTTTATGCACCTTTCACGTTCTCAACACTTAGTTACTAAAAAAATCGGCGGAAAGGAGGAACGAAGTGTCTTAACACTTGGTTCCCAGATTAAAGCTAAAAAAAGTAGGTAATTATTAAAAAATACAATTGTAACTTGATTTCACACATATTTAATTTTAAATGTAAAATGGACATTATTTCTGAGTAAACGCGAAGCTTGTGGATTCAATTCCTATTCGATTTTCTCATATCTTTGTTTTGTTATCAAGACAAATGTAATGCAATTTCTCGGAAATTGGAGCGGAAAATGGGGAATCAAATATCTAACACTAGGTTCGCTCCGCCTGCCCTGACATATGCGGGATACAGAGTGAATTGAAAAAAAAATAAAGATCACTGAACCACTCATGTACTAAAATTTCATATGTGCTTTTCATTAACGTCAGTTCCGCTAGCGTGACGTATTGTGCGGAAATAGCAATATGTGCGGGTGACGTAGTTGATGAGGCCTGTTTAATTTTGGCACCTAGTCCAAGTTGAAAATTTAATTTGAAAATGGGTTAAAAAAGTAAGTATTATTTAAAGTTCATAGTGTATCAGTCAGTACAGTATTTACATGTAAAGATTGGTTGTCATCTTTAAAATTTAAAGAAAAATGAAATTTTTCCTTGTATTAATAATACACATTAAGATTATTAGTAATTTGTTACATGTTTTGATAAAATAATAGTATGCTTTCTTTATTTTAAACATAATTTACGTGTCAAATCTAATATTAATATTCTAAACTGCTGTATATCTACAGCAGTTTACAAAACTACCAAAATTAGTAAAACTACCAGTGTTTAGGTTGTAAAGTTGAAATAGTAAAATGATTAAGAGTTTCTGTCTTTAAAAGAAAACATACTACTATAAATGACGAATGGTTGTCCAATCTACATTAAAGAAATAGTTAATATAGAAAACCAAAACATATTAGATGAACATAAAAACCGGAAGTTGTATTTTCTTTAACATTACCTACTATTATTTAAAAGTAAACTATTTGTCCACACCAGACAGTCCTAGCAATCGATGCTAACAAATGCTCACCGCGAAGTAAAAGGAGCAGACCGCGCCACTAATCTCTATAACTCCCGAACAACAATCATTAACCACACATACAGGTGCTACGCGAGATAAACCTAGCAATAAATCGGATGTTGTGGAAGAGCACAAAGTTTCTGGTAGTTACAAACTTTCTTACTTAGTATGTATGTACGCACGATCAGAATTAATAATATAGAATGTGTTGTAAGTTATCTGTAATTATGATTAATTGTTAAATTATTTTGTTGAAACACGTGTTGTACCGCAAGGATACAACGTATCAGGTTCATATATAAACGTAACAGGTTATGGTTTCAATTCCCACTTGAAGAAATGAAATATTTAACATTTTCCTTTCCTCGCTCTTGTAACGGGAAAAAGAGTGGCATTGAGCTTCGCCAGTCAACACGCAATGCCTGTAAAATTCGGCAGAAAGTGGGGAACGGAGTGTCTTAACATTAGGTTCCCTCTGCCTACCCTGCTGTGTGCTGGATACAGCGTGAAGGTGACAAAAAAACATTAAAATCGACGTCTTTTTTTATTCTCAAAAAAATATAAAAAAGTTGAGCTTCATAATTTAACGAAAATTATGTACTAATTTTTGCATTTTAGTTACCTAATAATTGCCAACGTAATTACCATCCAAGATTCATATTCCCTAATAGTACTAACCGGTGTTGGGTCTATGCGTATGAAACTTTCAGGCTATATAAAATAATGAAAGTCTGGCCCTACTGTTCTACTCTGGTCTCTCTCTCTTTCTCTATCTCTCTCTCTCTCTCTCTTACACCCTTCTCTATTAGTTTAAGTAGCAATTAAAAATAAAATAAAAATAAAACTGATAATTTACGAAAATTCGTGAATAGGTATATACAGGTATAAGAAGGACCGCGTGTCGGTTTAGTAAAGAAAAAATAAAAAAATCTATAGGCATCCATTTCACGAAGTTATATTTAAAGTCTCTACTAAATAAGTAAAAATAAAATTCTATTTGTAATGAATAATCAAATAACTTCTGTATTCATCGTTATCACGAACATCTCAAAATTATTTTTCGCCAAGAATTCGGTAATGGCTCTCCATTTTATCGAGATTTCGAAGAAAACATCTTTCGTGAGCTTAGATCTTTATTTTTAATGTACGTTTTATTATTTTGTTTTTTCTCATTTTCTTTTTATTCAGGGCTTATTTTGATATTTTGAAGAAGAACTTAAAAAATATTCCATTTACATTTCATTTCATTTATTTATTTTATATATTTTAAAAAACTTTTTTTAGCTTTACACTGTAAGATAGGCAGAGGGAACCTGTGAACCTGGGAACCTGCAAACGCTCTTGTTGGCATTAAGATATTTCTCTTCCACCGAATTTTCAAGCCATTGCATGTTGAGTGGCGAAACTGAACGCCGCACTTTGCCTCGTTACGCGAAGAAATGAAAATATTAAGTATTTCATTATTCCCCAAATATTTTCGAACTCACAACCTTCACCTTAACAATTGCACGCTTGTGCCCTTGCGCAACAACGGCCGTGAAATATTCATTATTAGTAAAAATAAAAAAAAAACCAATAGAGGACACTAACACGATTTTTATTATGATTGAATAGTAAAACCATCTCTAAATAAAAATTGCTTATCCAATGGGACTTAAGCTATTATTTATAAAAGGGTTGTTCGTGGTTTCATAATCGTGTTGTCATAATTCATCTCTCTCTTCCTCTCTCTCGTTCTCTCTTCCTAAGTATATGACTCAAGAGGTGGTGGTGATTTTTTTTTGGCTTTTTGTGGCTGCGATTACTGAAAGCAATATACATTATTTATATGTAAATTTACATATTCTATATGACAAGCAATTCGAGACATTGTTTGTTGAGTGTGGCTCAACATATTGTTTAACCAAAACAGCGAAGTGAAAATGATTGATTCCATCCCAAGTAAGAATCGAATCCACAAACGCATCAAACACAGTCCCTTGACAGCATTATATCTATATTATTTAAAAGGAGTTAGAATAACGTAGCATCTAAAAACTAAGCTTACAAAAGTTATCCACAAATCGGAAAACAAGCTCTCGAATAAGTTTTCACATTTTTTTTTTTTTTTTTTTTTATGGAAAAGGACAAGGCAAACGAGCGTTCGGGTCACCTGATGGTAAGTGATTGCCGCCGCCCACGGCCCTGTGCAACACCAGAGGAGCTACAGGTGCGTTGCCGGCCTTTAAGGTGGAGATAGACGCGCTTTTTGAAGGTACCCATGTCATATCGACCTGGAAACACTGCCGCGGGTAGGCCATTCCATAGTTCCGTGGCGCGTGGAAGGAAGTTCCTACGAAACCGCACAGTAGTGGATTGCCACGTATCCAGGTGGTGTGGATGATATTTTAGCCGATGACGTACGGTGCGGTTAGAAAATTCGGCGGCCGGTAACAGGTCAAACAGTTCTTCAGAACATTCCCCATGGTAAATGCGATAGAGAACGCAAAGCGAGGAAACGTCTCTACGCAAAGCCAAAGTATCAAGCCTTTCACAGATCATTGGGTCCCCAATGATTCGAATGGCTCTACGTTGTATGCGATCAAATGGTTCAAGCTGATACTGGGGTGCACCAGCCCAGAGGTGAGAACAGTACTCCATATGAGGCCGAACCTGGGCCCTATATAGGGCCAAACGGTGTTTTGGCGTGAAGTACCGTCTCGCTCTGTTGATGACCCCCAGTTTCTTCGAGGCCAACTTGGCCTTGCTTTCCAGATGATCGCGATACTGGCAGTCACTCGAAACATTAAGGCCCAATATACTGATACTGGGCGCGGCTGTAAGAGGAGTGTTTTGAAAGACTGGCGATATGATAAATGGGATTTTTTTTGTGGTTAACGCGCAAACTTGTGTCTTCAGGGGGTTGAACTGAACTAAGTTCCTTTCACCCCATGAGGAGACTTTGTTGAGGGATGCCTCAATAGAAGACACAAGTTTATTTCGGCACTGTTCAGCGTTTTCCCGAGAAAGACTTGCTCGGCCGGAGTAAACAGCGTCCACTGTGCTATCATCTGCATAGCAATGAATGCTAGAATCCTCTAACATGTCATTGATATGCAAAAGAAACAGCGTAGGGGACAGCACGCAGCCTTGGGGAACGCCAGCGTTCACGGACATATGTTTAGAGCAAAAACCGTCGACAGCGACCTTGATGCTGCGCCCAGTGAGAAAGCTGGCGATCCATTTGCATAAGTTCTCGGGAAGCCCATAGGATGGAAGTTTAGCCAGGAGCGCCTTATGCCAAACTCGATCAAAGGCCTTCGCCATGTCCAAACTAACTGCCAGGCCCTCTCCCTTGCTTTCAATAGCCGCTGCCCAGCGGTGGGTAAGGTAAACCAGAAGATCACCGGTTGAGCGACCATGGCGAAAGCCATATTGTCGGTCATTAATCAATCGGTGATCCTCTAGATAAACCAAGAGCTGCCTATTGATGATGCTCTCCATGACTTTTGAGAGCAGGGAGGTGATGGCAATAGGCCTGTAGTTAGATGGATCGGACCCATCGCCTTTCTTTGGGATCGGGTGGATAAGAGCGCTCTTCCATGAATCTGGGACTACGCCGACTGAGTAAGAGTGCCGAAACAAACGCGTTAGCACCGGTGTCAGCTCAGGAGCACAAGAACGGAGCACTAAGGGAGAAATGCCATCTGGCCCGCTCGACTTGTGGATGTCCAAAGAGGACAGAGCTCGCCTAACAGCTGTTTGGTTAAACTTAACCTCAGGCATTGAGCTCTGGCACCGCGGGATGGTCGGCGGCGTTGATCCTTGGTCATCCAAAGTCGAGTTTGAGGCAAAGAGAGCGCCCAGGAGATCGGCTTTCTCTTTTGCCGTGTGGACCAAGATGTCATTTCCCGTGCGTAATGGCGGAAGCGAAGGCTGGCTAAAGTTGCCAAGTGCCGCCTTTGACAGCGCCCAGAACTGATGAGTTCCGGACGGATAGCTCTCAAGCTTCTCGCCAATTTTGGCGATATGCTCGGACCTTGCTCTGGCAATTTGCCGCTTAAAGAACCTAGAGGCTCGGTTATACTTCCTTTTTGAGGTTTTCACCTCCGGATCCTTAGTAACCAATGCCTCAGCCCAGATTTGATATGCCTCGCGTTTGCTAGAGGCAGCAAGCTTGCAAGACGTATCAAACCAAGGCTGTGACTTGCCACCGATTGGCACTACAGCACTAGGAATATAAAGTTCCATGCCCTGTAGGACCACGTCGGCAACAGCAGCGGCACAGATACTAGGATCATCAGAAGAGAAGCAAACCGGCCCCCAGGGATAAGATGAGTAAAATGTACGCATCCCATCCCAATCTGCTGACTTGTAGTGCCAGACGCGACGAGTTGCGGGTGATCTGCAGCTGTCGCGCTTAATGGGCACGACACTCCGTACCAGGCAGTGGTCAGAGGACCCCAAGGGGGCATCGACGACAACCTGGTACTGCTCTGGATGTGAAGTCAGCAAAAGGTCCAATAAAGAGGCATTGTGGTTGTCCACGTCCGGGAGTCGCGTAGGCGACTCAACCAATTGGAGCAATCCGTTCGCCATAGCAAGGTCAAATGCAGCCCTCCCCGCGTGGTCGGTGGTGCGTGATCCAAGCCAACTGGCATTGTGCGCATTAAAATCGCCAAGTATCACGATCTCAGCGGAGGGGATCTGTGAGAGCATATCGTCGATAGCCGATTGAATGTGCTCCATGAGCCGATCCGTTTCTGCATTACCACTGTGGGACCTGTAAAGGCATGCGTAGACTCGGGCACGATCGTCCGAGTCAACACGGAGCCAGATGGTAGACAGGTCCCGACCTTCAAAATGGGCAAGACGACGGAAACTTAGGTCCTCCCTTACGAACACAGCGACCCCGGCATGAGGCATAAAGTTATGTTCTATTTTGTAGCCGGGGTATTGGAGATAGGCTGTGTCGCTCGGTCGGGCAATTTGAGTCTCCGTCAGGAATAACAAAGCCGGCCGTGCCGTCTCGAGGTGGTGGTGGACGGCATTTAAGTTGGAATGTAGACCCCTGATATTGCAAAAGTCCACGTTGAGCGTGGAAGGGGTTGCCGTGGAGCGTACGTCTCGCTTGCCGTGTCTATAGCGCGGAACTTTGCCCTCCCCAGAATTCGAAGGGCAGCCTGAGTTTAGAGACTCAGGGAGGGATTCTCCAGCACCGGAGGTGCTGGTACCCTCCTGGGGTAGTTTCTCTTTGAGTGCCGCTATCATATTCTAGGGAGGGGTGGAAGGTTGGGCTCCGGAGCCCGGCATTACCTAATGCGAAACGCAGTGGCATAAAGCCACTACTTAACGCCGGTATTAAATGCCGGGGGTGGTATGATCCGGTCGAGTCTGCCCATGCGTGTTGCCATTGCTGGCGACGTGACTCTACCACACGTACTTTAGTCGCCTTTTACGACACCACCAGTACCAGGATGATCCTATTCTTAGCCGGGATCACACGGACAAAAACATTTTACGAGGAGTAATAAAATTTTTGTAACGATAAGGCAAGTCCCTTAGGCTTTCCTATGTTAGTAAAAAGGTAAAAAATTGCGGTCCATAGGGGTTGATACTCTTATTATAAGCCATCTTTCTTTTATATGTAAAGATAGTAACTTGCATCTTTTTGGAAAAAACATTTTGTAAGATTCATGATATAGCCTTATTCATGATATTAATAATGCAAAGAAAAGAAGCCAGTTAAAATTAATAACGATGAGTTTTTGATCTAAACGAAATGATGGGGTTCAAATCCCGCTTGGAACAATCCATACATACATACATACATCAAACCGTAGGTTCCTTCTGCTTATCCTGCTGTGTGTGAGATACAGCGAGAAGCTGATTTTTTTTTTGTTATAAGTATAAATATTTTTGTTTCATTAAATATCAATTATATGTAAAGGAACCTGCGGCCAACTCCTAAGTAATAATAGTCGTGTAAAATTACATGCGGTGTATGCGAGTTACGTTAAAATTAAGCGTAATAGGTAATTAGCGACCACAATGACGTTGTGTGCGACCGATAATGATATTCCATTAAACAATGAATAGATACATTCACCTAAATACATTATGTATAGATAGAGATATTTTAGATGTATTTATTATGTTTATAGATTTTTGATTAATTCAATATTTTTACTTGTTTCTATGTAAATTCTAGCAAAAACACACCCAAAGATATCTACTATCATCCATCTATATTAGCGCTACCTCAATGCGTGCCATCTCTGTAACATTTCTTTATTTCTGAGTGCAGCGGAGCTATTATTAGAATATTTTATTATATTTTTATTTTTCAAATTATAGACTAGATGATCTCTTTGCTGTGCATTTAAATGACAACGAGATTGATGACCATTTTATAGTGCTGGGTTGTGCTAATCTCCTCAAGCAGTGTATGTCAAGTATATGTGTACGTGAATGTCTTTTTTCCAAAATATTTTGCTATAATGCGTACTTTTTGGCATAGTGCATTTGGCAAAAGAAAAACGTACAGGACACTTATTTGATGTTCTAAAATAGCTACAATTGTAATAAAAGAATTATTCGATTTTTAGCTTCACTGATCATACTACGCAGGGTAGACAAAGGAACCTAGTGTCCACACATTCTTTTCTGTAGTAGACCACTTCCGTTCTATACATTCCACCGAATTATTGAAGCATTGCGTGTAGAGTAGCGGAAGTCAATATATCGATGTCAAAACAAGAAAATGAATTATATATTTTATAATATTAGTATATAGGACTTTTTCTATGTTGCCATTAAAAAAAAGTGCTTGTTTTTTTGAATACAGTTAGTTTACTTTAACTATGTATTTCTGTTATTTGCAGTAGGAAGATCGTAGAAGCACACAAACCCGCGATGAATAGTTCACGCGGTCCCGTCGGTTTGTGGTTGGTAATTCATTTAGTGCTGGCACGAATGGCGCACATCAAAAAATACATGATTGCAACGACGCGTTGGTTATAATTACTGTATTTCAATCAGTTTTTTGTATTTAACTGAATTTGAATGTGGCTAAGCTTGCTTTAAGAAAATACGAAACTGTTATTAACTGTAATTATTTTTTTAAGCTTGCATTGGTCTTATAAATTAGTACTAACTTATTAAGTGTGAAGGTACTATAATTAAAAATTCGTTTTGTGTATGTTCATAGTTCACTTTTTAGGTTCCCTTAATTACAAAATTTGAACAGGAAATATTAAAATATATTAAAAAAAATATTAAATTAGCTTCACGCTGTATCCCGCACACAGCAGGGTAGGCAGAGGGAACCTAGTGTCAAGACACTCCGTTCCCCACTTTCTGCCGAATTTTTGGAGGCATTGCGTTTTGAGTGCCAGAGCTTGACGCCGCGCTTTGCCTCGACACCAGAGCGAAGAAATAGAAATATAAATTTAAGTAAATATAAAATATATTAACGTATTTTATTTTAGTTTGTAGTTATTACGAAATATTTTTCTATTGATACCTATGTATCTATAACTGTATTTTTAACCACAAATGTATAGTTTTCAGTTTTTCTTCCTGAACAAGTACTACCTGTAAATGCTAGGTGCTAAATTTCATAATTCTAAGTCAACCGCAAGTACCCTATGAATTTCGATTCCCTTAATAGTGTCGAAATACGCGTTTTTTGCGATATAACCATTTTTTTTCTTAACAAATTTTATCAGGTAATCATGAGGCTGTATGCTGCATGTGTATCAAACATTTTTAAAGTGTTTATCCACACTTAGGAAAAAAAATACTTATTTAGAAAACGTATAAAAATTTGAACGTAAGACTCGAACCCGCGCCTCCTGGAAACCGACTAGGCGCTCTGACCACTAAACCATACGTTCATTGTAACAAGCATATAAAAGCTGTTATATGGCTTAGTGGTCAGAGCACCTGGTCGGTTTCCAAATTCAAAATTTTATACGTTTTCTAACTAAGTAATTTTACATGTTTTCGAAATAAGTAATAAATATATATTTTCTTGCAAAAACTTGTTATTTATGTATGTGTGTATCCTATTAACTTAACGCCGTGAATGTCAGCGGTGTTTAATGATATGTAAAAATCGGCCCCTCGTGAGCGATGCTGAGAAAAAAGCAACGAAGCGTTAGTAGCTTTTGCCGTCATTAAAAGTTGGTTGAGTGTTAAAAGTGACTATTTTACTTTATTTTTAATGTATGAAGATAAAAATTTTTATTTGATATGATATCTAATTTGTATATTGTTATATATTATTGTATATGAAGTGTTGTCGTGGCGCAGAGGCACAAGCGCGACAGGTTGTGGGTTCAATTCCCACTTGAGAAAATTAAATATTTGTTATTTTTATTTCTTAGCTTTGGTGTCAAGGCAAGCCGCGGCATTTAATTTCGCCATTTTACACATAATGCCTTCAGAATTCGGCGGAAAGTGTCTGCTACATACAGGATACAGCGTGAAGTAAAAAACATTTTTTTATGAAACAGTACAGAAATGTTTGCATCTGATTCCCCTGTGATCAAAACTAATTTCCATCCGACAACGTTTTTGTATTGACAGTAGGTATTGGATTTTGGTTGAAACAAATATAGATTCTGTTGCATATATTCATGAACAGTGTTCCACAACATCTGCGCAATTGACTATCCCGTCAATACTATAAATTATGTGCGAATATAAAGAGTCCCATAATGTAATCATATACTATTTTAAAAAAATCTTCACAATTGTAAATACTTTTTTTGGCATTCTACCAAATCCTTAAACAATAACTCGAAAAATTCTGTGGAAAATGGGTAACGGAGTGTCTTTACATTAGGTTTTCTCTGTCTACCCTGCTATGTGAGATATTCAGCGTAAAGTTGGTTTTAATTGCTTTACTGGAATTGTAAACTATTTTTAAATTTTTAATATTAATATAATTAGAATGAACCACAATGTAGAGGAATGCTAGGCATCTCTACATTTATAATTTTATTCAAAACTTCTCTCAAGCTCGAGTTTGGACGTTCTTAAAGTCGCTTGATGTAGGTAAATTCTAAATAAATAGGTATAATAATAAAAAATCAGTACTACTCCTCGCACCATTAAGGTTAAATCTACTTCATATTAAAATAAAATAAAATTAAATTAGCTTCACGCTGCGGGATATCCCGCACACAGCAGGGTAGGCAGAGGGAACCTAGTGTTAAGACACTCCGTTCCCCACTTTCTGCCGAATTTTGGAGGCATTGCGTGTTGAGTGGCAGAACTCAACGCCGCGCTTTGCCTCGACACCAGAGCGAAGAAATGAAAATATTAATTTAAGTAAATATTTCATCTCCTCGAGTGGGGATCGAACCCACAACCAGTCGGTTTTACAGTCACACTTCGTGCCACGACTGGCCTCTGGACATATATTTAAATATAAATTAAAATATATAATAATTATTTAAATTATTTTATTATATATTTAAATAATATTTATTATATGTATGTATAAGTAATATCTGTCATAATAAAGTACATTTTATGAACCTTAATTCTGTACTTGTCATCGCGGAAATACAAAATTTGTGGCTCCGCAGACATTCTTGCCCTAAATCTTAGGGTGCGTTTAAGGAATTTATAAGCAAGTTAGTTAAATTGTGCTAATTTTAGCGAGCGGGCTGTCTTCCTGATGAAAACTTTACCTCTTTTTCCAAATTTTTCTACGTAAAATATACAACATTTGTGTTCATGACCTAAATTCATAGTTAACTAATATTTAATTATAATTAATAAAACAATCTATTTCATGGCTAAAATATTTTAATTATAATATAAAAAAAAAACTTTTAAACGAAGTACACAATACTTCAATATTACGAAAATTGTGTAAGTACATGAGTACATACTGCAATGTAAAAGCAGAGATTGCGTTCATTCATATGGATTTTACAGATTCAATTTTATTAACATATTGCAATCTTAAAATCAGGTCAAAAGTTCAATTTTATGTCACATTATTTTTTTTATTTCTCAAAAAAGAACCCCAAGAGAACGATGCGGTAGAACCTACGGTACTGTTAACGTATGCTGCCTTGGGAATCGCCATCCGACCACTGATATGATAGGAATGGTGGGAACAGGACGATGAGGGTACAAGTACCTCAACAATTTACGTATCTAACATATTGAAAACTGAAAAAGAAAATGTTGTGTAATTGGTAGCAATAGGTCTAGATAAATTTAGCTAGCAACTTATACGCCATTGCCACCAAATGTCATTCGTATGCATACAGTCTCATAGCACTACAAACCTGACGTAATGCATGCACATGTACAGACTGGGGGAAGCATATAACCTATATAATATAAAGTAAGTATTAACTGAGGCCAGTCGTAGTGCAGGGGCACAAAGTATGACTGCAAAATCGACTGGTTGTGGGTTCGATCTCCACTCGAAGAAATAATTTTTTTCTTAAATTTATATTTCCATTTCTTTGCTCTGGTGTTTGCTTTGAGTTCTGCCACACAATACTCAATGCCGCCAAAATTCGGCAGAAAGTGGGGAACGGAGTATCTTAGCACTAAGCCTACCCTGCTGTATGCGGGATACAGCGTGCAGCTTTAAATAAAAAAAAGTATTAACGTTAATATCTTATATTGAACAAGCAGTTATAGGTTTAATTTAGTCGAACCAGCTTCACACTATATCCCGCATACCGCAAGGTAGTATAAGTTACGTAGATTAATGAATACAGATCATTCAGACTAACATACGGCTGTTTCCGAGCAAACAAACGAAACGCTTTAAAGCATTAAATTGTATAGATTACCATGCTGAGTGTGTGATTACTCTGTTGATTGATAGTGATACGTTAGTTGTAGCATTGTTAATTCTGTTTCATTGTAATTACTGAAACGTTATACGTAAATGAAGTTCGGCTAAGCTTATTTACATAAAAGGCTGTCTAATATATATGGAGTTTTGCGTTTTAGTTAATAGTTACCCAATTTATTGAAATAAACAATTTTTACAAAATCAACTTTATCCTAACTAGTGTAAAAATACATTATTTTTAAAAGTGATAAAATTATTAAAAAATTATAAGTAAACGACTTACTTTAAACAATTAATTTGGACCTTTGTAATAAATATATGTAGTTATTTGTATATATTTTTGTAAAAATTCAAAAAGAAATGAAAAAACTTAATGTCTATAAGCAGCTTAACTATACAACAGAGGACCATAATAAGAAAATGAAATTTAAATACAAATCAAAAGTTTTTATTTCCGCTTAATACAATATGTTGCGATTAACCTGGCTATCTTTAAAAAAATATATTTTAAAGAATATATAGTTTTTTTTCCTTATAAATGTGAAAAAACAAAACTTTAAATTCTTAGGGGACTTTTAGTTTCTCATTTATTTTAAAATATGTTTTTCTTCTTCCATTTATAAAGTATTCTCGTAGAGATAAAGCAGAAGTTATTTTTGATCGTCAATACTTTGGAGATCACCTTGATGAATGTTTTCTTCTAATAATTTCTCTTCGTCCCTCGGCTCTTCAGCAGATGATAGTACAGTTTTGATTCAAAATTTTCGTAGATACTAGTTACCACTATTTCATTATAAAAATTAAATGGTAAAGGAATAAGCACACGTCTTTAAACTTAGGCTTTATACCGCATATTTAAAAATAAACTTTATAATATTTTTAAACACTATTCTTAATTTTCGCTAATGAAAACAATTGTTTTCCCCAAGTGGAGTTCAAATTTAAAACGACCTCTTTTCACCACGGTCTCAATTAAACATTTTTATAAAATAATAAAACTAACAATTGCTCGTGAACGCTTTTCAGATAATCGGTCACGTAACAGACATTCGCTTCGTATTTCATTCGAGAGCACTTCAAGTTTTGTTTGCATTTGGGACAAGAGGTGCCTCTTGTCCCAAATGCGAGGGTCAAATCCTCTACGGATGACGAAGGCAACTCTAGTTGTAGTTGGCTAGTAGATACTTAGTATAGTGGTTGGTCGATTTTAATTGATCTTACTTATTTTGATGATGCAATTAGTGCAATAAAATGGTTATAGGCCTTTGATTGTATATGGAACTGAATAGTCTTCACTCAGTATACAATAGATAACTAATTTGATATTCTAACTCAAATTATTCTCGAAATATCATTGTAAATGTACTAAAGAAAAATATTTTAATGAAGTATTAAAATAGTTGTACGTGGTAGGAATCTAAATTAGTTTCGAACATTTATGAAATTTCGATCGTTGTCGTAGCTCGATGTACGGAAGTAACGCTGGAACAAAGGATACTTAACATAGCGCTCACCATTTAAACCCACAACAATCCAACCAGCATTTGGGATCATTGCGAGCCACCGGTCATACAATAGGTGAATGGTGTACCTGGTTGCGGTAAGCCCCTGGCTGGTCCATAATATATATATAATGACGGTTAGCGCGCTCCAATGTGGTTAGGTACAGTATATATGCTGCCTTCCGTCAGCATTCACCTACCATATTATATATGAAGTAACGGTTGCGACACTCGGGACGTCCATACATGAACTACTCTAGATTAATATGATATTGAAAATATGTTGATTTTATCATTCACAATTGTCTACGCTAATTATGTGTATTATTCTGCCTCAGCGTGAATTTGATCGAATTTTTATTATTATTTAAAAATTTCATTATTTGTCATAATATTCAGAGATTTGTATTATCATATAAATACAACTAGAACCAACATAGCCACATCTATATACTATAACCACATCTCATATTTCAATATCATATGATGTTGATGTTATACAAAAATAAATTGATGTAGATGGCTTGCTACTAAATACAAACCACTTCTTCGTTTCAATTACGTTTCTCATCTTAAGATTGTTTGCTATTTTTTTCTTGATTTCAATTATAGATAAATAAACGTTAATATTGATGTATTATCTTTTATATATGATATAAACGATATGAAGGAAACTTCTCTTATAACAAATTATTAGACCTTATTAATATCGATTTAATTCGATAGCACTCACTACACAGTGCTAAAATAGCGCCTTTTATACAATTCTTACTAAAAATAATGTTTATATCGAAATTACATCATTGTACCTAAGGCAAATTATAGCGTAGTGCTAGAATGGTCATTCAATAGAGAGTTGAGTCCCGCCACTCAGCACGCAATGTCTTGCAAAATACCTCGAAAATAATGGGAAACGGAATGTTTTAACACTAGGGTTCCTCTGCCTATCCTGCTATATGCAGGATATAGCGTAAAACTTTTTTTTATTTTTTATTTTTTATCACAAAATGCCTTACTTACAGAAAATACATACAGGGTGTTGCGGACTTCATTTTATAACTAATGAAAAATGTTTGAAAATGAAAAAAAAATGTTTTTGTAGTACAATGTACTCACTGTAATGGCAATCTTAATTATTGTTATTTTATTATTAAAGGATATCTAAGAATACAAAGTAGAATATACGTTCTAGATGTAGCACTCAGCCACGAGGTGCAAAAGCAAACCTTAAAGTAGACTCGGCTTAAATTGAAATGGGTCGAACCGTGTGTGCGCTACGTGGTTGAACTAACAAACTGAAAAATCTTTCATTGCTCGCGATTGTAATTTTTGTCTATTGTTAGATGCGCTTTAGATTTCATGTATTGCTCTTAAGCTTTAATTTGTTTTAAGAACCGATTTTTAGTACTTACTTAAAAAAATAAATATAATTCTTATATTATTTTATTATTTTCTGTGTCTGTCAGCCACCTACGAGCGTGAAAAACAAATATACCTACTAGACTAGAAAAACATTAATAAAATACAGTACGTATAAAAATAATTAATTTTCTAAAATATTTTTCTCGGTAGTAGGTACAGTCTCTTTTCTTATTTCAATACATAAATGATCTCATACAATTCTAATAGCGAACATATTAAAACTATTTATATAAATGCATACCAAAAATAATTTATTTTTTACTTAAGGTATATTTAGATAAGAACCACAACTATGAAATCGCGTAGATTGTATCAAAATACAAATCTAACGTAAGTTAACGTTATATTTTAGCGTTCACTTTATATCTGGTCAAATCACATTTCACGTAACGAGCTCACATTGTATTTCTTGAACGTCACACACGTTTTTCGTTTGCACTGTAAATGGGCTTAAAAGAGGTTAAGCGAAATATGAGACGTAGACTATTTTGTAAAAAAAAAAAAAAATTTTGCTGAATATGTATGATTATCAGAAGGTATACATGAATTTAGTTTAGTGTTCACAATTTAAGAAATTAATAATATAACAATAATATAATATTATCTTTTTAGGAAAAAAATCTAATTAAACCAGCTACACGCTGTATCCCGCACACAGCGGGGTAGGCAGGGGGAACTAGTGTTGAGATACTCCTTTCCCCCTCTTCGGCGAGTTCTTCCTATGGATATCTTCCAGCTTCATTATCATCTCCTGGTTATCATCTTACACCAAATTACTCGTTAAGATAAATCATACAAGCTGATGCAAATTGCCATTTTTTGATTTTTTTTATTTGTACTCCAAGTTCTCACTTCTTGCCAAATTGCATAGTTGTAGTTGTGTCTACGGGAAATAGTCGATGAATTTTGATTGCGCGGCGAATTTCATACAAAATGTAGTTAAAACGATACATACATGCTTGTATCTTTTGATTGCATTGACAGAGAAGCTTAATTTTTGCTGCTCTCCAAGGGTTAGTAAAACTGAATGTCACAATAATAGAGAGATGGTCTTGAGAGGCGGACAGACGAACAACAAAGTGATTCTATAAAGATTCTTTGTTTTTGTCTTTTGAGATACGAAGCTTTTATCCAAAAACTTTTTAAATTGACATTTCATGATGTACTGTTCTCTCAAGAAGAACTTTCTCGCTTTCGGCTCTATTCTGTTGTTACACCGTAATGCTGTGAATTGTACTTTCGTTCGGCGAAGTTAAACATTAAATATATTCATTTCTTTTGCTTTAGTGACCGGAATAGTTAGTACCTTGGATGTTGTCCACTATGATGATGATACGTTGTACACTTTGATTCCTTTTTTCGTATCTTTTTTTTCTCTGGCATAATTCGGAATAGACGTAAAAATAAAAAAATGTTTTCTCATTATTTAAACACATGAAAAACACAACGTATGAGATCGGATATCACTGCTATGAAAATGCCAATAATATAATTTTCCCACAAAGTTTGACATGTAGAAAGATGCAGATGACATTAATGAAAGCGTGTAAAAAATTTACTTACGAAATCTATCATTATAATCCTCTTAAAGCTGTTTAAACAAGTCGATCAGTATGTTTAAGCTGTGCGGCTTTAATCATTAAAAGTAATAAGTGGCGAATAAAAGGTTTTCAAGTGGCAGTTAAACTAGCATATTGATGGTTCTGTATCAATTTTATAAATATTTATGTAGATTTTCATACACTTTACGGCAACAAAATACTAGCACTCTCGTAAACGCGCATATTTTTTGACTGCGTCTTAAGATTTCAGTTTAGATGCTTAATTTTTTGTGTGCTCCAAGGAGTCACTTGGAGGTCTACTTGTTACGCGTTCTTAAGAAAGTGATCCTTTAAACACCTGAAAATAAAAAGAAGAAACTCTGTTTCTTTCTAGGTTTCCCATTACACTATTTTCTTTATTGTGTCCTATCAACATTCCAATAAAAATTTCGTCGTTTTATCATAGCTATGGAAACAATAAAACTGAATTTATGAAGCTTATTTTTTACTCTGTGATATACGAGCTATCTGTATTTATGTGCTCATATTTTTTATATATATAACAAAAACTGATTTTTGGATAATAGAAGGGTACATAAAATTAAATAATATATATTTTTATAAACAAATAGTAACTTGAGATACTTGCACAATCTTGCAATGAAATATATTATTTCACAAGACAAATGTATTTCTATAGAAAAAAATGACTTGACAATAACAGAAAGCTTGGAATTTTTATATGTTAAAATATTATTATACAGTATAATATTATTAAGTTTTTAATTTTAGCTTCACGCTGTATCCTGTATTTAAGAAGATGGCACATAAAACCTAGTGAAAACAATATATTTCCCACTTTTCGCCAAATTTTAGGGACATTGCTTGTTGACCGGCGAAAACAACGACGCGTTTTGTCTTGTTACCAGACAACGGAAATGAAAATAATCCATTCACAAGAACAGGCATCAAACCCATGCCACCATTGCGTTCAATTTAAAAAAAATTAGAAATAAATATATTTATTTATAAAACGTATAAAAATTTTAAACGTAGGGAGATAAAGTATTTAAAAAAAATCGTTTTATAAACAAGTATTTTTCTTTCCTTAGTGTAATACACTTTGAAAATAATAAATATATATATATATAAAAAACTTAGTATCTGAAAAAACTTTTGCCACAGAAATCGTATCATCTCTCTTACCTCTGCATCCCCTGTAGTATTATTGAACTGAAATATAACATGCTCTACCAGTACAGCATCTCGTTGACTTTATAGACAAAGATCGTGAAGATCGCTAGTAGTACTAATTTTGGAATTGTAGGTGTAGTAAGAACAATTTATAAAAGTATAGTGTGTGTTTTGTATGGAATGAATTACAGTTTACAATAGCTTGTATCTGTAATATAAATTTGTATTTTTCAATTTTTGTTTAATGTACGTTTTTATTTCTTGCCAAATTTTATCATTGTAAGTACACAGGACGTCGCTTAGGTTATGATTACGCGGCGAATTAGTGCTCGAACTTGACAAACGGACGGACAAAGGGTTTTTTTTTGAGGTACTTAAAAAAAAGGACTTTTAAATATTAACTAGTAATGCGCTCGCTTAAATTACATAATTATCTATTCAATACACTAAATTACTTTGTGTTCATATATTTTGTTTCTAATATTTTATAGTCAGTATAATAACTTCTAATATGATAAGTTCTTAAGCTTTGGTATCGTTATCATTAAGGATTACTACGATAATATTATCGTAATTCTTATAAGAATTTTTAATTGTTTTATAAAAAGTAGATTGTATTTACCATCTACATTGCTATTTAAGATTGGTTCATAATCATTGGTGATAAATTTTAATTTGATACATTTAGCACATGAAAAAAAAAAGAAGAAGCAATTTTTTATTAAAATTAAAAAAAAAATTAAATCAGCTTCACGCTGTATCCCGCACACAGCAGGGTAGGCAGAGGGAACCTAGTGTTAAGACACTCCGTTCCCCACTTTCTGCCGAATTCTGGAGGCATTGCGTGTTGAGTGGCAGAACTCAACGCCGCCCTTAACCTCGACACCAGAGCGAAGAAATGGAAATATAAATTTAAGTAAATATTTCATCTCCTCGAGTGGGGATCGAACCCACAACCAGTCGGTTTTACAGTCACACCTCGTGCCGCTGCGCCACGACTGGCCTCAAATTTTTTATTATTAAAATAATTTACAAACGCGTACACAGATTTAATGATTAAATAACTGGTTTTGATAAGGATTTATTCCTGATGGGGTTCTAATCACGTTTTTGTCAATTTAAGTTATAGAGCATTAATTTGAACAAAACACGTGTGTTTAAACATAACTGTCATTATCATATTATATCTTGTGAGCTTTTTATTTATATATTAGTGAAAATTTTTCTCGAAAATCTTTATTTTAGTTTTTTTTTAGCTCCAAGCTGTGAGAGGAACATAACGAAATAGGCAAAGCGAATCTGTGAACCTAGTGTTCAGATATTTTGTTCCAATTAAGGCACTTCCCTTTCGCACCTTACGTGGAATTGCATCTTGTGTTGCGGATCTCAACGCCGCGCTTCATTTGATACCAAAGACCGCTCCTTGTAAAACTTACAGGCATCCTGAGAATGTATACAAGTGAATCGCCAGTTTTTTAACTGAACACGGATTTCTGCTTTGAATACATGTTCGAAATGCTGGCGTTCCCTACGCAGTTTCTCCTGCATATCAATGACATGTGAGCATAGCGTGCTATACAGACGATAGCACAGTGGACGCAGAATACTCCTGTCCTGCATGCATGCAGGTCTTTCTCGGGCAGGTATTCCCTATTTATCGTGTCACCAGTTTTTGAGTACACTCCTCTAAAAACTGTGCCCTTTATAAGCATATTTATATAAAAATATCGTTACAGCACAAAACTCTACATATATGTGAAAATCATAGCAGTACAAACACTTGTTCTACTGTCCACTTCTTTTTCTTCTTTGCCAGGATCTGCCTTCATAATAAACTTCAACTCAACTGGCGTTACATTTATTTATTTCCATAACGCGAAACAATATGTATGTTATTTTGAATAAATATAGAAATAAGGGTAAAATACATTTTATATAAAACTATACATATCTTTTGGATAAATATAAAATTGGCAGCTCTTATCTTTCCTCTGTCTGGGAATAGAACCTATATCCATGACGTATACAGTCAGCTACTACGCCAAAATTACCTTGGGAAATACGTAAAAGCAAATAATTTTACCTTTGTGACAAAGCCGCTCGTTTTATTGTACAAGTTATTTCAGGGTTCGACCGTCGTATTTCCGCACAGTTTTATAGTTCACTAGAATATACCCAAAATAATAAACGTCACAAAAGAAGTGAGTGTTTCTATTATTGAAATTGCTATACATTTTTTTGTTTGTGGCTTTATAGATACACTAGCAATTGCCTTTTTGACGGCATTGCCTGCTTGAACTACGTGATTATTTATTTAATAAGCGAATTGCATATAAAATCAAGAAAATTTTCGCGTTTTTTATTACAGACAGATCCCTTTTGCCTACCCTGCTATATGCGTGAAACTGAAAAATCTACGCTGCTTCTTGCCAGAAAAAACAAAGAAGATATAAATTAACTTCATAAATTTCAATAAAAAAAATTAAAAATCAAGTTCTCTTTGTTGGCTACTATAATTTATTGTTGTAAATGTTTAGTTTTCAGCTTCACGCTGTATCCCACACATGGTAGGGTAGGCAGAGGAAACCCAGTGTTAAGACACTCCGTTCCCCCCTTTCTGCCGAATTCTGGAGGCCTCGTATATTCTAAAGATGTGATAAATTACTGCACGATTTCTTAAATTGAATGACATATAAGTTTAACAATGCACCTACTATCAAAAAATAATATCCATACCATAATTTTCCTTCGTTAACGTCAAATTTTTGTTTAAAAAATGTATGAAAAAGGCCATACAAAAAAAAAGTTTCATACAAAAAAGGCTTTAAACTTTATAATATTGTCTACAAAATTGTGATCAACGTGACGTATAAATTTAACGAAACACGGTTCTGCTCGCAAAATTATGAAAGTTAATTACTTTTATACTGGCACGCGGAAAGTAAGTATTTTCATTCAAATTAAAAGTTGTAACAAATGGTTTCCCATCCTGTTATAAATTTGATTAGGCACAGTTTTTAGTTTTAACGGCAATTTATTTTTGTATAAACGTGGATTATATGAATGTATGTATGATGAACTATTAATAAGGTTATTTATGTATTTGTTCTTATTTTGTGCAATATATATATATTTTTTAATATAATATTTTTTTATTTCAAAAAAATCGTGCGTAACAAAAACAGTTTAAGACGATATAACTACAGTAGTATGAAACTGTGTCTGTATTGTGTTTGTATATTAGTTTACTGGCGACCCGCTCCGCGCGCAACGCCGCGCTTTGCATTCATATCAGAGCGAAGAAATGGAAATATAAATTAAAATATTTTATTTCCTCAAGTGGGTGTCGAACCCACACGTCGCGTTTGCGTTTTTTGTTTAACTACACATTGTGCCTCTGCGCTACGACTCGCCTCTATATTTAATATAAAATAATTTAATCAATATCATCAGATGACATAGTAATACGTTTTATTACAAGGAAGGAGGAGCAAATGTATTGAATACCAATGATACGGGCCCCCGACACGCCACGGTCCCATCGTTTTCACAATAACAACCGCTCGATATTGTGCCGAAAGCCATTCATATGAATTTTTCTATTATTAATGGCCATGTGGCCTTTAGATGGTATATTGAAAGGTCCTCATATTATAATAGAAGTAATAAGCGGAAGATATGTTATTGTTATATAGGTCCATTTAATTAAAATTAAATTGTCGCTTTTGTGTTATAAATTGGGATATTTTAAGTTTAAATTAAAAATAAGTATTGTGTAATACCACTAGCAACATTGTATGGTTTGTAATGATTTTGGTTTTTCTTACATTTGGTTTGTGTATGTGATTCTCTTGAATTAAATTGATAAATTATTTAATTTTACTTAACTTCACGCTTTATCCCTAGCAGCGAGAGTCAGTCGTAGTCAGAGAGAACGGTCAGGGGTAACCAGAGAGAATACAAAGTAACGAACGAAACGCTACGGTCTCTACATACCTCTTTCGCCTCGTCCACTGTATTCAACCTCTTCATACAGCATGTATGAAGAAGTTGGGTCCGGAGCGTCCTGATGCTTTATACGTGACCTTCTTACAGTATTTTTGACATTGTGTTTTCGACGGTCAACCCGGGCCTCCCCCTACCTCTCTTATCACTCGCTTTTCCATCAAAACACTTTTATGCCATTATTTTATCACTCATTCGTTCGACGTGTTCGACTTTACTCTTTTAGAAACAGACTTAAATGTTTAATTATTTAAATGTTTAATTATTAACTTGACTTAAATGTTTAATTATTCGAAGGATTCATAATATTATTTGTAAAATAACTGTAATGATTGCATAGTAATTCCTGTACAGTTCTTAAATTAGTTACATATTTTATTTATTAGCTAAATGTACAATTGGTAAATATGTACTTACTACAGAGTACACGTAGAAAGGTTGTTTTTAGGCATTTTATATAGATTTATTTCAAACGAACAAACGAACCGAAGAATCTATGTACTTACTTAAAATTTCTTTGGAGATCAAATCGGTCTTTATCTCTGTGTTGAATTAATTACGACTTAAACTTAACTGTTATGATTTATCAAGGTAATCTCCACTAACAATTGAATTTTGTTTAGTTTATTGTATAAAATATTGTATAATAGTGCTTAAAAAACATATATTTCTATCAACAGTCATTTAAACAAGATGTTTCGAATGTCATTCTTTAGCCAAAAATCTTACCAGTGCGATTGCTATATAACATCCGCAGGCAGACTAATGCCTTGAGTTTATTTAAATTACGGTAACTTTAATTTTTGAGTTAAAATACAAATCACATTGGTGAAAGTTTTAAGTAAATCGGTTCAGTACTTTCAAAGAAAAATGTGGCCATACATATCGACAGAAGGACAGACAGACAAAAAATTGGAAAAAAATATTTTTGACAATATTTTTATTATTCTTTTTAAATGAAGGGGCATTTTAGTCAAAATTACTAAATGTACAGACTAAATATTTGTACTGTCTTAATATATATAGAGATAATAATAATATATTTTTAATTTTGTTTGTATAGCAACAATTTCAAAGCAAATATTTCAGGGAATGATAGTGAAACCTTTATTTCAAGCCTCCCTTTATAAATATTAGAAACAATTATTTGAAGGTACCTAAATAAACTTAAGTTTCAGTTATAGGAATTTTCTACGTGTCGAATTTTCTACCTTGATTCCCGCTTGACCCTTTTTCGCGGACAAGGATAACGAAATGGGTAATAAACCAGACCGCCATTTGAAATGTAAATGTTATTATTTCCAAACTTTCGCCGAACAAATTTCTTTTAACAGATCTTGACTTGCCAATACAACTTGAAAAACAAATAAAAGTATCTATAGAAATTTGTCGTTTCAAAAGGCTGTCTTATTGTTCCGTTTAGACGAAGTTCATATTTAACTTCAACATGCAGTCTCTAAAATGGCACGGAGTAAAATAATGTTTTATAACTTTTTTATAAAACTTACAATATAGAAAGTGAAGGTGCGACGTTTTTATTTCAAGTTTGGAGTGCAGACCGAGGTAGAAGACGAAATGCGCGGTCTGCTTTGTGGTTTAAAGAAACGTATCATGTAATAGAAAGTCAATTTAAAATTCAATCTTTAATCGAACTATTTTTCTGTTAAATTATGGACCGTCGGTCCGATCTCCTTGGGAAGAATTATTTATGTCGATTCTCCGCCCAGATAGACTCAGTGCAGTATTGGGTTTCGCCACCTGATACGCAATATCTCGAGCTGGAAGTCAAAAATAAAAAAGTCTTACTTTTCCTTTACCTAAGTTCGATAGCGCTTAGAAACAGTTTCAGTTGAACAATTGTTTCTAATTTTCTCTAAGTTGTCGACTTGTTTCCAAACACTGCCAAATTGTACGTGAGCAGCTTTATAATGTGTATATATTTCAATTGAAAGCTCTAATTTACAATGTTTCAATGGTTTGTAGCGACGTTGAATTTAGATTACTGCAAAACTTAAGAAAAGATATTTGAATGTGCTTTTTTTATTTAGTTCAGCACTACAGACATTTGCTCCTTGCCCTTTTTTACTTTATTAGTCTATCTAATTTTCCTATCATATATATTAATAACATTATTGTATTCATACATACAATAAATACGTTTTATAAGAAAATATTATTTCTATTTTTATATTATTTTAAAAAAAATCATTTAAATAAATCTAACGTGGGCGAGCGAGTGTCTATACAATTTTATACATTGCAATATAGGCTTAATTATACTAATACTACTATTATAATAATTGATTTAGGCTATATAATATTATAGCCTTAAATAACGAAATAACAATTATAATGAACGCCATCGAAATGCCTTAAGCGCGTGCGCTCCAAAAGTAGTAAAATATATATCAGTACAATGTATGGAAGACATTGTAAACTTTCGTTGAAACGTAATAATTTACCAGATCGTCTTAGAGAAATATTACTTTGTTCTTAGTTTGTAACCAATTAAATATTATTAACCAACTGTTATAGATAAAAGCCGAATAATGGCTGTGCATTTTAACAATAAATTTACAAATAACAATAAAGGATTTCAAGCAATTTCCGAACTACTGAGAAGGTCTCGGTAATAAAGGACGTTCTTATAAAACGAAATGCGGATGGTCTTTGAAAAATAACCGACTTCGTTATTAAATCTCCACTTTGTTTTGGCAAAATAAATAATATTGTTATTTTCTCAAACCACAGCTGTTTGATTAACCGCTAAAACTGAAGTTATACTCTTGCTATCAAAAATATATTTGGTAAATTAAGATTCGTTATGCACGTTATGTCTTGACTTCGGGCAGAAAGTAGAGAAAGAGAACGAGACGAGAGACGAGAACTATATTAAGAAAAGCGTAAAAAACGTTATAACAATATGTGTTTTAAAATATAACAGATTACAGACTACAAATACTACGTTGCTTGGAACACGTTAATGGGTTTTACGGGGCGACGAAATTAAGGGAGGAGCACCCAGAGGACTATGAATCAATAATTGCAAAAAAACTGCTTACGTAATACTTGAATGGTATATATAAATAATAATAATATGACAATGGTATTCTCAAACAGTGAAGAATGTAGAGCATACTATATATAGTTCCTTGAAGAATTTGTCAAGATACTACGAAAATTCAGAATTTCAATGGAAATTCAAACTAAACCAGGTAAGTGTGCGTTAGAGGACGAGTGTACAACCAAAAGAGTGTATCAACACTATTTAACATTATTTAAATTTAATTTAAGAATTTTTTTTATATGTTATTCTAAAACACGAAACGTACATATTATGTGACAAAATATGTATTTTTTTCTCATCAACTTCCTTAATTCAATTCAATCTTTCACGGCACGACTGGTTTCGGTGGAAAGCGGGTGCTATGCGGAAACTACGTCGCACGCTCTGATTGGCTGAATAAAGCACGCGCTCTTCTTCTTATACAATAGAAATGATTAAATAAAAAGTATTGCGATGCTAGGTACCCGCTCGCGGCTTCGCCCGCTTAATCTACTGTATTATTTATTTAATACACTGAATTACGTTCGTTTTTTAATATACCTATAGTGTATATTTGCAGATAAGGTTTCTGATGTAAAAATTATTAAGACCTTAGGTTATATTTTATATATTTTAAACAAAACGCTATTTGTTAAGAATTACGCACGCAGAGACTAATCTATCAAAACGACAACGCCGCATACTCCTTATTTACGAAAGTACTGTTAGGTATTGTTAGTTCTTTAGTTTTATTATAAAAAAATAGGTAATTGAGTAAAATAGAACAAGCGATATTCCTTAAAAATATAAAATTATCAAATTTATATTTGTGTTTCACATATTAATATACCTATAGTTATGTATTTTTCACTTGAATATATTTTTATTTCTAATTACATCTATTTTAATGGGCACAGTTAATAATACTTTGTAACAGAAAGAAGAACACAAGTAAACCTGTTTTAGAATTTAATATTAAGTTATATCGCTTTAAACTTGGACTCACTGTATGTGTATAGATTTCGAGATTTAAAGTTTCGACTTCTCTTTAGTCCGGAACATTTTTCACGGCTACCATCTCATAAATAACGATCAAACTGCCACAGCTTGTTCGGATAAGTTCGAGAATTTTTAAAGATGAGAATCTCTTAATTAATGTTTTAAAATTATAAATTTTATCAGGTGACGTTGGTTATATATTTAATAATAAAATGTGTAGTATGAAGGTCTTGAATACATTCGTTGCTTGAGTTGTGGAGGTATTTTAAAATAGTCTTGTCTAACATAAGAGAAAACAAATAAATCCGATGACAGTTGTTCAAAAAACTACTCGACGTCTTATAGTTAAAACTCTTATCTTAAACATGCATTGATCCAAGATCTTTTAGAGATTCAAAAGTAACCGTAGTACTCGTAAATGTCCTATCTTATCCTTGTTATAACTGTCAGTAATTGATTAGTGTATCAGGGGCATGTTGAGCCATCATCACGATTTTGAATCATAAAGAGTTTTTTTATTATTTATAAATAACGCTCTAATCTTAGAAACTACTGGTTTAAGTTGAAAAATATTTTCACCTTGGATAATCCATTTACGTTAATATCGTTTAAATTTAACCTCAAAGTAACCTCGCATACGCAATTCCTAGTTTATTTTGATTTATATTAAGAAATATAAATCAAAATAAACCTAGAGACCTCTTTTACATCGTAACATGCCGATATCAATCGACAGTTCACTTAAGTACTTGCATTGTTACACTTCTATAACGGCTAGGATTTCCAGTGACACTTGTTATCGTTCACGATAAACCCTTTTGGGGATTTGAAAAGGTAAGGACCTGCTCTGTTACAGTCCGTAGTTCATTTTTCAATAGCCAACCTTTTCTTAAATACACTGCGATTTCTTGATTTTCTTTACACTCTACTTACTTATTATATTATTACCATCAATTTATATTTTTACCAACTTTTGTAAAAGTGAGGTCAGTCGTGGCGCAGCCGCACAAAGTGTGACTGTAAAACCGAATGGTTGTGAGTTCGATCCCCATTCGAGGAGATGAAATATTTATTTACATTTGTATTTTTATTTATTCGCTCTGGTGTCGAGGCAAAACGCGGCGTTGAGTTCCTCCACTCAATACGCAATGCCTCCAGACTTGGCAGAAAGTGGGGAACGGAGTGTTTAACACTAGGTTCCCTCTGCCTACCCCTCTGCGTGCGTACAGCGTGAAGAAAACAAAAGAAACAAATACTTAATATGATTCTGTGTACGAGGTGGTTTATGTTTTAATAATATATTCGGGACAATACGCTATGAAAAAATCCTATCTTTCCCAAAACTAACTGTACATACGTTTATACAAAAAGTCACATAAATATCATAATCCAATTCCCGATCTTAATTAATTTAAAGAAGAAGTCAGTCAGTGTCATTGTTATGGTTCTTACATGCTCTGTTATAAGGGATAAAGCGTCGCGTAAGAATGCACAAAAATCTGTAACTGTGCTATGTAGTGTTCTGTATAAATGTCTGTAAGTTCGATTTCCGCTCCGGTAAATAATTATATTTAGATTATTGTTTTTTTTTCTGTTTTGTCGTGAAACTAGGGCGAAAAATGGAGAATGGTTGTTCCCCTACCCTGAAATGCAATAAAAAATGTGAAGTTTCTTCATTATTTATAGTTTGGTAGAGTTTTTTCTCAAAATGCAATAATTTGTTAATAGCAATATCAACTAAAACATTTACTCCAGTCGAAAATCGCTTACTTTATCATATTTTCAAGTGTAATAAGGAAACGATTGAAGTTAACAAAGTGTTCGTACCTTTAAAACTTCAGCCAGGTGCTATAAACTGGCGAAGCACGAAGGCCGACTGGAATAAAATGTTATTCACTATTCTATGCGCTTTATAAGGTTTTAAAAGTATAAAGCCAAACTAAATATTTAGTAATTTATTTTATTATAAAAAAAATATACAACATTTTAAGCTTTCTAGAGTTTTTCTAGTTTTCGTTACTGGATACTTTTTATGCCTCCTTGCCGCCGCAGCTTATACTACATAAATTATAAAATGTTACAAAAAAATTAAATCCGATTCCCGCTCTGGGGAACGAAATATTTTAATAGAACGCAGCGTTCCGCCGGCGGCCAACAGAGGGTGAGTAATGAAAGTTTCTCAATACGAACGGAGTGTCTTAACACTAAGTCCCCAAGTTCCCTCTTCTCACTCTGCTATGAGCGGAATATAGCGTGAGGCTATAAATACTTTTTGAAGAACAATATTATAACTTTGTTCTAATAGCAGTGCTTCCTCGTTTACGATGAGAAATCAATAATATTTCTTATAAATTTTAAATAATTCTCACACAACCTTTTTAATTACTTAAATAATAGTAAGAACCATACAACCACGATTATATATTTTAATAAAATACAATGAGGTACATACTTTAATCATACTTGCTGAGTAACTAAATCGACATTAGGTAACTAACTCCTAATCCGAGACATTTCGATGCTTACCTTAAAAGGATAACTGTGTAACGACGTTGACTATCTCTCTCGTATTTGAGCAGCAAATGATCTGTTTACTTAAATAATTATTAGTATATTCGTTCACTAACAGACAAATGTCGGTTAGCTTAGACACTTTGATACGAATCAGCCTCATTTAAGACCAAATGCATTTTGTGTTATTTTAATAAAATCATTTTTATATGTTTTTCTTACATGTGGTTTTCTCTACAGTATTCGAATTTTAATTTACTAAACTAACTAATAATAAATAATGTAATATGATGATGCTATTTCGCCTAGCTTAAAAGTGAATCTGCAGAATACACGACGAATATCTCCCAAACGTGCCCACTTAATTTTAAACTTGGAAATAGTACTTTAATTACAAGAAATATTTTAACTAGGAGAGTCGTGGCGCAGGGCACAAGCATGCGACTGTGAACGAGACAGGCTGTTAGTTCAATTTCCTCGCTCTGGTAATCTGACAGTTTACTCTCCACTCAATTCGTATAGCCTCCAGTATTCGACGGAAAGTGGGAAAAGGAAGTATCTTAATAGGAATGGAGTATCTTAAGTCTTACCACTAGGTTAAATCTGCCTACTATACTCTGTTTGGGAGTAAAGCTATAAAATATATTTTAAGATAATTTAATGTTACTGATCACCCGGTTTATTTTGGAATATAATTTTAAGCCTATTGTAACTGTTATCTCAAACACCTTTTAAAATATTATTTAATAAATAATGCCTTGGCTCGTGATGTGTCTAGTGGTTAGAACCGTCTATAGTTGTGATCGTGAAGAACCCAAAATCTTTTAGAGATTCAGAGGTAACAGTATTAAGAATTTTATGTTATGCCATTAGAAGGTATCGCTTTAATAATATATTTGCCATCAGAAGTTGTTCTTGTGTCAGTTATTTACATAACTGGAAACTCGACAATATGATATTGTCATAACTCGAAGCTCGTCCGAGGAAAAGCCAAGAGCGCGTCCTATCTTCCTCTCCACTATAACAGCGAACTAGTTATAATAAAAGGAAGAAAGAGTACGGGCACCTCCCCGCCCTACACCGTGAATTCCTACCTGACTGCGGCTGCAACAGTCTTATTGCACTCTCCGGGACGTTTGTGTGTGATCAGTCTGAAGGTACTTGTTACACTTATTTATATTAAGATTGTATTAGAATGGTGATTCGTCATGTTGATTGATTTGTGAGATCAATATAAGTCGTTGGAACGAACGCACTGCCGCAAGGCGGCCGATATGTTAAATAAACGCACGGCACACACCCCACAGTCGTGTCTCGAACCGTAGGCGGACACTACTACATACACCAGAGTTCCAGGACATAAAATAGCACCACGCACCCGTATGAGACGAGCGGACACTACTACATACACCGGAGCTGGGACATAAAATAGCACCACACACCTACTAGTCGTATACCAAGTCGTAGAAATGGCATATCAATATATCAATGGCTAACGCCATACAAACACAGCTTACGTACCGCGAGCGTACTGCGAGACGGCATCAGCCAAGACATAGTTAATGTCACTGCAACAGTTCGCATAAGCCCATCACGTCAGCTTCCGCGACGTCAAGCAACATTCAATATTATAATACTGGTCAAAGATAACTTTGATCCACAATATGTGTCGCTCCTGCACATATATTTCCTTTATAAGAAATTCGATCCTAAAAGATCGTGTCATCATAGACTTCGTATAATCATATTATATTCATTATACATTTGGTACGAGTCTTTATGTGCATCATATATATTAGTACCGTAGTACTTAATAGTTCGACTCGACCGCTGCCTTCCAGCATCACCACCACCTATATATACAGAACGACGGTTGCGACATTCGGGACGACAATACACGAACTCGTCTCGATTTATATATTATGAAAAATATTTCGTTTGTGTTATTCATAATTAACTATGTTATTTATGTGTATTGCCATGGATATTTTATTTTATTTATTTCTTTATTTTTAACTTATATCCGTGGTACATACTGTTACACTATGAATATTTATGACAAGAAACACCTTTCAAGACTTTATTAATATTAGAAATACCATGTAATTTGAATGTTCAAAAAAGAAAAATACGACGTTTTTCCATTTTTTATTATAGGATTTTCTAAGACGTAAATAAGAAATGACTCTCTAGAAAGAATAACATCGTATTTCAATTAACTAACAGCAGGTGAAGACGAAATAAGACGATTACCGTGTAAAATGTAATTAAACTTTTACAATAATTATAAATTTATAAGATACACGACACCTTCGAGCTTTTGTTCATTTGTTTAATTTACTATAATATCTTAATAGTGAGTTCGAGGACTTTCTAAAGAATACTTTAGCTTCACGCTCGGTCCCGCAGATAACTGTGCTGGCAGAGAGAACTTGGGAAACTTGTGTTCATACACTCCGTTCCCATTAATACATTTCCGTTTCACATTTTCCGCTGATTTCTCGAACAATTGCGTATTGAGTGTGTGTGAATGTGAATCACCAATATAAATAAAAACATATTTAAAAATTGGAAATAATATAATAATAGGACCTGACATAACATTAATTATCACTGTTCACTGCAGAATGAAGTGCTTTATACTGCTAAAAGGATTATACACAACGTCATACCGGATTAGTGGGGGATCCATTAAGTGGACTTAACTTTCTGAATTTATTTCGTCATTTTCATATTTTCATAAAGTTTAATATTGTATCTTTAATCCCATAAAAACTTATATAGTGTCGGTATATCATGTAAGTTGCCTATGGATTCGATACCTACTGATAACGCCACATTTAGGCGCGTCGTCAATTGTTGTCTATTCTGCCCTACAATTTATTTGTGAACGATCATATAAAAGGAGCTTTTGGAGGATTGAGCTTGAACGATCATTCAGGGGCGAGCTGAGCTACTTCCGCCCCTCCCCACCCTGTGACGCTATCAGGTCAGTCTTAGCTCTGTTGTGGTTCGGAACACTACTCTGTCACTTGCTTGACTACCTTGACTACCTTGACTATTTGGACAGTTAATTAATTATTTGTTACTTTAATTATAAATGTGGTCAACACCTATTTATAATTAGACTGGGTGGTATCTTTTTTTTTATATATTTCACTTCAGCTACATTGTTGGTACTGAACTTCTTTCTCTCCGTCTTTTTTGTCTGACTATATATTGGTGGAAACACAAGCATACCGTTTGCTCTTGCGAATCCTACGTAGTCCTTAATAGGCCTACTCCATCCGCGATGGAAACCGGGCTGAAGTGAATTGAGTGCCATTAAAGTAGCATAAGCAACTAATAGATGATGTTAACAAGAAATTACTTAAAATAAGTATTGTAGATGGTGTATTTTTATAAGTACTCATTCAAAATAACGAATTAACAGTCCCGAATAAAATTAAGATAACAAGAAGCAAAATTATAAAACGCACATTAAAAATTCAGATCTAAATTCACGAATGAAAAAGATGTTTTCTTCGAACTCTCGATCAAAATGTAGAGTCATTACCGTATTCTTTGCGAAAAACAATTTTAAGATGTTCGTGAAAACGATGAATACAAAGGTTATTTGATTATTTTTATTTCAAATAGATTTTTATTTTTACTTATTAAGTCGAGACTCCAGCCAGGTGGACCGACGACCTAAGGAAGACAGCGGGAATCCGCTGGATTCAGAGGGCGCAGGACCGGATGGAGTGGCGAGCATTAGGAGGAGGCCTATGTCCAGCAGTGGACTTCGAAAAGCTGATGGATGGATGAGGTCGAGACTTTGAATATAACTTTATGTGATGGAAGAATATAGATTTTTTTATTTATTTTAACTAAACACTATAAACACGCGATCCCTTTTATATCTTTTTACAACTTTGAGGCCAGTAGTGGTGCAGGGGCACAAGTGTATGACTGTAAACGCAACTGGTTGTGGGTTCGGTCCCCACTTAAGAAAACTAAATTTTAAATTTATATTGTCATTTTTCGCTCTGGTATGAGGCATAGCGCGGCGTTGAGATCTGCCACTTAGCACGAAATGCCTTCTGAATTCTGTGAAAAGTGGAGAACGCAGTGTCTTAACACTAATTTCCTCTGTCTACCCTGCTGCGTGCGGGATACAACGTGAAACTGATACTTAAACTAAGCTAGACAATCATCTCTATGTAATTAATTTCTAAGAGAGTCCGGGGAAAAAGGCAAACAAAAAAGGTTGCCTTTTTCTACATATGGCTTTTTCTATATATAACTTAAAAAAAACTTTATTCTGACATTTTTATGTATATACTTATATGTGTGACAATATGACTTGAAAACTTAATGCCGTGAATTATATAAAAAAAGGAATTTCCTGATGATGAAGAAATAACTTTCGATCGTAAGTTTTCAATATAAATGTGTTTTCAATAATATAGATAAACATCGCGGACTTTTTTTAAACATTATTTAAAGAACAATATTTTGTTAAACATTGTTTTTATGTATATCATAAGGTTGAGTCGGCGCACGCGCTGTATGCGTTAAGCAAATTCATTTTGGGTGCTGTTTTCTTAAAAAAACTAACAAACTTTGCAAACCGTTGCTTAGCAACGGTCGGTTGTTATAAATATGGCAAAATAAATTGCATGTCAAATTAGAAAGTATTTTAATATATTAGTTTATATGTGTAATGTAATGTTATAAAGCCTATAGCACTTCTGAACAATGCAGCTTTCATACAAAACAAAAACAAATTAAATCGGATCAGTTCATCCAGAGATCTTAGCGTTTAAACAAACAAACAAACAAACAAACAAACAAACTCTTCCGCTTTATTATATTAGTATATATTTACATTAATATACTTTAAGCAAAATAAACTAAATGTGAACCAAATTGAATATAATTAACATATTAAATTCGTCCATTGTTTGTGGTCAAATATTTGAATTTGCTAAACACGCAAATATATAGTATAATAAGCATATATATGATGAATGATGTGGGCATTAATTGCTGTCTATAGTACAGCTCTTATGCTTCCTGACCCTTATATATCACATGTCATCCTGAAACCACCCCTAAGCGCCTACATTCGCTTTACCAACAATTACTTTAATAATAAGACAGCTTTACACTCTATCCTGCACATATCAAGGTAGGCAAACGGAATCTAGTGTTCACACTCTTACCCATTGGAGGCATTACGTGTTCAGTTTAATATTTAATTTCTTCGAATGGGTATCGAACCCAAAACCAGTCACGTAAACGTGACATATTTGTGCCTCTGCGCCACGACTGGCCTCATTATATATATATATATATATATATATATATATATATATATATATATATATATATATATATATATATATATATATATATATATATATATATACTTTCACTGTCACAATATTAATTAACAATAAAAAACCATGTAAATAGTTGTAGACAAAGTTGTGTTTTTTGAATGTAGAGATATTTAACGTTTGAAGGCAACCATCACAGAACATGGTCTTTAAAAATTAAAAAACTATTTTTTCATATTCATATTAAAATCTTATACAACGCATTTTTTTTGCTTCACGTAAAGTAGGCAGAAGGAACCTGGGAACCTCCGTTCCCCACTTTCTGCCGAATTCTGGAGGAATTGAGTGGCCGAACTCAACACATATCTTTTCCCGTTACAAGATCGCGAAAATGAAAATATTAAATATATCATTTCTTTGAGTGGAAATCCAACCCACATGTCTATTCAAAATAATTTAGCAAATAATTCTTATTACAAAAAACTTAAAAGACATTCTACATTATTTATTCTGACCGTACCGTACATACTAAGTAAGAAAATTCGTAACTACCAGCAACTTTGTGTTCTTCCAGCGTCTCCCGATTTATTGCTGTGTTTATCTCGTGTAGCACTTGTATGTGTGGTTAATGAGTGTTGTTCGGGAGTTACAGAGATTAGTGGCGCGGTCTGCTCCTTTTACTTCGCGGTGAGCATTTGTTAGCATCGATTGCTAGGAGTGTCTAAGTATGAACAAGTTATTTACTTTTAATAAAAAGTAGTAAACGTGAACCAAAAAAAAAACAATACATTTTCCGGTACAATATTTTTGGTATTCTTTAAATATTTTTCATCAGCTTCACGCTGTATCCCGCGCACTTTTGAGTAAGTAGAGGGAACCTAGTGTTGTATTTCATTCCCTCGAGTAGTTTTACAGTCACACTTTGCGCCCCTGCGCCACGACTGGCCTCTTATTTTTTGTTTTCTATATCATTATACTATTATTGGTATAGTAAGAAGGTTAGGTTCATAACTTCGATTGGACAACAATTCGATAATTTATAAGGCCAGTTGTGGCGCTAAGGTCGTTAACTGGTAGTTTTTGTATATAACAGCTTAAAAAAATATATAAAACTACAAATAAAAATCTTAGCTTGTTACGTCGACGAATCATAAAAGCATTATATTGTTCAATCAAAATATGTTTTAAATTACTAATAACCTTAATATATTGTATTAATGACTATGAATACGAGGAAAAGTTTGTTTATCTATTTTTAAAGAAAATATTATTTTTCTCCGATTATTATTATTTTCTACCGACTATTCTTAGCTTGCTGACCACCAATCTATAAATACATGTATAATTACAGTAAATACTAAACTTCATATAAATAGGTTAGAAAAATAAGCAAGTTGAACTTAATTATCAATTTGTTTTTAATTTCAAACGCGTCACCCTCACTTTTTCCCTTCCCACGGGGCACAATACGTCACGCAAACGAAACTGACGTTAATGAAAAACATTTACGAGAGCTTAACACGTGAGTGGTTCAGTGATCAATATTTTCATATTGTTAATAGATATATTTTTAATATGTTTTCACACATCTTTATTATACAAAGAATTATATATTTTTTTAGCTTCACGCTATATCCTGTAAGTGGGGAACGTGTGTCGAATGTCTTAACACTAGGTTAACTTTGTTGTGTGCAGGATACAGCGTAAAGCTGCTATATCCTGCATATAGCAGGGTAGGGGGAGTAACCCTAGTGCTATGTATTCCATTCCCCATTTTCTGCAACAATTTTCGAAAAATTGCATTGCGTTTGTCTTTTTGTCATACCTGAGCGAAGAAATGTAATTAATTCAATCTCGGAATTTACTATCTCCATTTTCCATTTTGTATAAAATATACAGTAATTTTCCAAGTGTGAATGAAAGTTACGATTGTACTGTTTAATAATATCTTATATTTTAACTTTACTCTGTATTCTGCCCAGACACTCCATTCCTCCTTTCCCCCAAATTCTTTTATTAAGTATTATTATGTTATTGTTAGCGTACTCGTGTAAAAGAGGGTAGATTTAGGTGAAAATAATTATAAAAGCAGTGGAAGAAGTGGAATAGTAAGTGACGGCCCCTATTGGAAGGAAACTAGTGTGAAGTATTGTTAGTAGGTGATACATATCACCTATTGCAATTACATAGTATCCCGTTCCAAATAGTTTAGAATCATATAGACGACATGTGTTTTTAAAAACGTTACCTACTTCCGATCTCTAACAATATTCAATTGAGTACCTATGTGTAGAGCATGTGGAAGAGGCGTTAAATAAAAAATCGTACATATCAGAATAACGATGCTATTATTGTAAAAATAAGAATTGAATAACTTTTTGTTTGCTTAAAAATGCTTATAATTCGATTTAAAAAGTTTTCATGAACTAGTCGACATGCTGTTTTTTTTTGTAACTTAATGTAAAGTTTTCATCTACTTATAAAAAAAACACCTATTCAGAAATGTATAAAAAATATGGCATTCCGGTTCATCACGTCAGGGTTAAATGAATTAGCGGCCCGAAGCGACAGCGCGGCGTGAATTATTCATATCTTGTTTGGTACCTACCCTCGCTTGTTCGCGGCCTTCCTGTAAATGAGGCCTATAATAAAGAGGCGTCAAGTATAGGCTATTGTTATAACAAAATTATATTTCGAGATTGCTTTCCAATTGTTCGTATCGTTGATGTGATACGGTACTTAATGGCTTTCACATTTTCAAAAAAAAAAAAAATCTATATATTTCATTCAATATGGCAACGTAAACAGAGTAAACCAGACCCAGTGTAAATACACTGCTGTTAACGCTTTTCGCCCGCCGCTCTTCAAGAACAGGATAAATATAATAAAGAGTTATGCTTTAGTAAGATAAATAATAAATAAAAATGTACTCATATAAAAGAACATGACTAGGCTAAAAGTTAGTATCTGTTTTGTTGTACACTGTACGGGGCTGTTGTAACTTAAATGCTTAAATAGCACCCTTTAACAATAAAAAACCAACTTTAAATGCCTGTCAAGGAAAATTACTTATAATTTTTTACCATGTGTTTATTTTAGGCGTGTATGATATTTTTGGTACGCTTCCATATCCAATGACAGTTTAAGACTGTTTTTTATTTTTTTTACATCGCCTGCAATCCGCACAGTTAAGTATTAAATAGATATTTAAGAATCAAATTCAGCTTCACGCTGTATCCCGCACACAGCAGGGTAGGCAGAGGGAACCTAGTGTTAAGACACTTCGTTCCCTACGTTGTGCCGAATTCTGGAGGCATTGTGTGTTGAGTGGCAGAATTCACCGTCGCGCTTAGCCTCGACACAAGGGCGAAGAAATGGAAATATAAATTTAAGTAAATATTTCATCTTCTCGAGTGGGGATCGAACCCACAACCAGTCAGTTTTACAGTCACACTTCGTGCCACTGCGCCACGACTGGCCTGATATTTAAGAAGATAACATTTAATGGGTTACACTATCTCCCTCTGCCTACACAGCATGAAGCCACACACAGCGTGAAGCCGAATAAATAATAATAAAACAACGTAAAAAAGAATAGTATGAAAAAAATTAATTAAGCCGCTTAAAATAGTGTAGCTTCATCATTTTCAAAGCCAGAATGACTTGCATAACTTGGCTCCACCTCAACATGCAAATGAATATTTTTTATTACTATTTAAATTATTATACAGAAAAGTAACAAACAATATTGCTTTATTTTGTATGTATGTATGTCTATTTCGGTGTAACGACCACGCGACAACAAGGCGTGGTGAATATTACGATAGAAGTTTGGATTGTATCTAACAAGAACTTCCACAAGGCCTTTCATATATGCTAGGCTTATATTCTAGACTAGCTGTTCCCACGACTTTGTCTGCGTAAATATGAATAATTGGGCATTTGTTGATTTGAAATTAGTTTCATCTTTTTTTTTATAAATAAATCGGTTGAAATAGAACAAACATTAAGTTTTAGGAAAATTTATTGTAGCAATGCAAGCAAGCACAATCGCACAGACAAGCAGACCAAATATTTATAAATCTGTTTTGGGTTCTATAACTTTTATTAATGCCGCCAATACAAAATTTTCTTATATATCTTCTATGTACAGACGATATGCTATATGCTTATTATATATTCATATGTAAAAAAAAAAATTGCTTCACGCTGTATCTCGCACACAGCAGGGTAGGCAGATTCCCTCTGCTAGTGTTAAAACACTCCGTTCCCCACTTTCTGCCGAATTTTGGAGGCATTGCGTGTTGAGCGGCAGAACTCAACGCCGCACTTTTGCCTCGACACCAGAGCGAAGAAATGAAAATATAAATTTAAGTAAATATTTCATCTCCTCGAGTGGGGATCGAACCCACAACCAGTCGGTTTTACAGTCACCCTTAGTGCCGCTGCGTTACGACTGGCCTCATATTCATATGTAACTAGATTTATTTTACCACTTGTTTTCGATACCATTATGTATCGCTAAGACGAATACAGATTTTGTTGCCGATTTGATACTACAGTAACTTATGGTTATATTTTGTTTTTTTCTGAAGTATTAATGGTTGATTTATTTGGTTATAAGATTATTAGTAAAGATAGTTCGTACATGGTTTCGCAGCTTTATCTTGATTAGTGATTGTGTTTATCAATAAATATTGATAGTTTCATCCGTGTTTTGCTCAACATATATAATAATTATTACATGAATGAGGCCAGTCGTGGCGCAGTGGCACAAAGTGTGACTGTAAAACCGACTGGTTGTGGGTTCGATCCCCACTCGAGGAGATGATTTGTAAATAAAAACAAAATATAAATTCTATATATGGGAGTTCGAACATCACTCAAAATTGATTATGAACCAGACCACTTAAAATTACTATGCTAATTAAACGAAGTGGAGCATTGAGATTCGCCACATAATTCTTGAATTCAAGCGGAAAATAGAAAACAGAGTGTCTTGTCTCTAAATCCTTTTTTCTCTCTCGACGTAGCTTGATAAGAACTATGGCTTACTGGGCAGAGCGCCTGGTAGGTTTGCAGGATGTGCGGGTATGAGTACCGCTACGTTAAAATTTTTATACGCTTTATAAATAAGTATTTTCTTTCCTAAGTGTCGAATAACACTTTAAAAATATTAAAAATATTTTTCTTTCTCTCTGTTACAGGATACAGCGTTGCACTTTAAAAAAAAGTAACAATACATTGGACTTCAAAAAGTAAAAAACATATTACTTACGTAGTAAATTTAAAATAAATATCTGTAATATTAATTAGCAGAAACATGCAATTTCTTTAGTTGTATATTTAACTCATATAATTAATTATGGTACAAGCCACGTACGTGCATTGCACTTAATCAAGCTGATGCAGACCTCTGGAAACGTAAAACAACCAACTAAATGCATTCTGCAGCACTAAGCTTTTTCTTAATGAAGGAATATCCGATAGCCTTTTGCAGCACCAAGAAATTTAATTAGTTTTTCCATTGTTTTTGTAAAGTGAATTATCTATATACGTATATGTTGTGTATATAAATATCAAATACGATTACATTTTCTTTACAACATATTATATGAATGTATGACTATTACAAGGAGTCGAAATATATTTATATACAATTTTGTATTTTACAACGGAGAAGCGCAAGGGGGATTATATTTTTATATTCGACTTTATTTTTCAAGTCGAGTAATATTTCCATGTAGTTTGACCACTAACAGTTCTTCAATTAGGTTCTTCATCTCTTTGACTTGTTTCGTTGGAATTCGATATTGCCAAATATATGGCAATGGCTATTACAAGGTGTTGAAATATTTTTGTATTTTACAACGGCAAAAGCAAAAGGCAGACTATATAAAATAAAGTCGAGTATTTTTTTAATCAAAATTAAACTAATTATTTAATATTATCAAAAAACTATATTTTTGTCACATTCTTAACTAAGAAAATGAGTTTTTATTTCAAAGTTTAGACACAAGGCTAAATAAGGAAGTCCACTTGACCAAAAATTTGTAAGGTAAAAACGTTAACTTAAATAAAAATACGTGGCAATGATGTTTAAAATTTTCTTTTCTTTTTTTTCAAAATATTGCATTAAATTAAAAACTTAAGTACAAAAATATATTTTTCAAAGTCAAATACAAATCAAAAATAATTTTATTCAAAATAGGAAGTTACATGCTTCATTTTTGAACGTCAAATAATTTACCACCAGTTCACTAAAGTTAATGTCTTAGACCTGAGAAGAACCGGCGCAAGAAACTCAGCGGGACTTATTTTTTCTTTAAATCAACTTTAAACAAATACATATTCATTTATTTGTGACAATGATACCTTCGAAACTGAAATTCAAAACGATTGAAAAAAGAAGTCGCTCAAAAAAAGAGCAAAACAGTGAAACAATCGATTAAGATTTTTATTTTAGTTTTGAGAATTTTGTATCCACAACGATGTCTTTATATTTATTTGCTGAGGCACTTGAATTTAGTACAACATAAAATTTTGTATAATATAACTAAAGTGCCTTCACCCCTAAAAAAATATAAAATAGAGCAAATCCTGAGGCACTTAATATTGAACAATGTCAGTTTACGTTGTCATAAACATAATCCACGAGATTGCTCCAGACGATAAAGTTAATAAAATTTCTATTTCCAATATTCGATACCATTGTTCGGCGATCCTTATTATGTACGATGCCTTCCAAATCTTATTCATGAATATAATGTGCTATCAAAACTTTATATCAAAGCTATCAATAACTTAATCGATTTTTGAATAAGTCTTTATACTTATAACGTAGTAACTTTGAGTTTTTGCTACGATACAATATCCTGTGTTTGATATACGTTTAATAAATTATTAAGTCTTTTTTATCTAGGAAGGCAGAATTTAATTAATAAAAAAAGAAAATCTACTCGTACACTACACTAATATCGATCTACAACAAGGGATTGGGAACACTTTTCAGTCATCGCCAAGATTATAAAAATAAAAGTGTAATTCTTTTACTAAGTAAAAGAATAAAAAAAATTGAAGAATTTCATTTTTGTAAAACCTTAGTATTACAAGCATATAAAAATTCTTTGTCAATATGTTTGTTAAAATATCAATTATTTATAAACAAAGAATATTTAAATAAAGTCACTTCTAGTATTATAATACATATCTAAATATGAATGAAAATGTTGCTTTCAACTTTCCATACATTCCATATGGAGTGCACATTTGACTGATGATGAGAGCACGTAGAGCGAGTGCCAGGAAATTGTTTGCTATTCATAAACAGTCTCTTCTGTTTAAAGCACTCAGAGTCTAAATACGACATAAATTAAGTTGTGAACTACTTTTTTCATTACAACTGCCAGCTTTTGTACTGTCAAACGCTGAAAAGTTATATAAAAACAAGGTTTTACGTAAATATTTCGAACAAATAGGAAAAAATACTCAGTACTCTTTTTACTTAAAAGTTGTTTTATATGCATATAATTTATTTTTCACCGAAAAAGACTAACAAAACATTTCAATCCATTTACGTCGAAAGTACGTTTGTTTCTGTCCATTAGCGTCGAAAATACATATAAATATTTTGAAGCCAGTCATGGCATGGCAGTTTAAGGATTCGATTCCTACTTAAGGCAATGAAATATTTAATATTTTCATCTTTTTACTCTAATTTCCGCAGCTCAACACGCAATGTCTTGAAAATTAGGCGGAAAATGGAGAATGAAGTGTCCTTATACTAAGTGACATCTATCTATTCTATATGCGGAATACAGCGTGAAGCTGAAAAAAAATATATATAAGCGAAATCTTAATCGTACTAAACCATAAGAAAATGACCAAAACTTCATTTAAAGTAAAAAAATATAATTTTGTCATTACTATACATAAAATAAAGACAAAAAGTACAATCGCTTAAACTTATTTACTACTAGTAAACTCTTAAGTTCCAAGTCGAATCAATTTTAACCATCGTTTTTTTATTACTAGCACCAAAGGCTGGAATTTGTCTCATTAGGTTCTTTATCTCTTTGACTTGTTTCGTTGGAATTCGATATTGCCATGTTCACCTCTTTACTCAAGTATTTAATTGAATTCATTGTGGAGCTCTGTAATTGGTATGGCTTACCTGATTGAACATATTATTTACGGAAAATAATGTGTTTAGCATATAATAGAAAATTTAAATGTGAAATAAAGTATATAATTTAAGATAATTCAGTGTAACCAAAACTATATCATAATATGATAATTTTCACGATTATTACACATTTAAAAAAAAAACTGTCACTAATACCTCAAAATATTTGAGTCTCAAACCCACAATACCAGAGGGCAAGGTGTTGGCAGGTATTGGAGGTAAATCGTAGTGTTATTATAATTGGGTGAAATATATGGTACTGTAGTTAATAATAGTTACTGTACTTGATGATTATAGCTCGAAAATTAATTTGCGAAACAGCGTTGAATTTTGCATTGAAATTGGCATGACGTTGGATTCTAGGTCCGAGAAATTCCATTAGTTTGGACGATTGAGAGACGCAAAATTAACTGTTCCATATAAATGTTTGTATAATATGCTATTTCTATTTGCAAAGTAGGATATAATCTAAAACTTATAAAAGGTTTATTGGCTTATGAAATATTTTCTTTCTACACTTTTAGCAATTTTCACAGAAATACTTAATATGAAAAAAGAACAAATCCAAAGCACTGATTAAAAATTACAAATATCAACGTCAGAAACTCAGTGTGTTCATAAAGATATGGATGGCCCTTTATGAAACTCAATGTGTTTTGGTCGATAAATAGGAAAATAGCGTCCAAGAATATGTGTTTTGATTTAAATACCAAATATATACTAAAAATACTGTACATTTCTATATTCTACATACTAAGAAGTCTAGCGGAGCTTGTATAGGTACTATAAAAATGTAGAGCACTAATAGAGTTATTGGTTTGCCTCATTTCGAGTGAACGTACTTGTCTCGCCACTTAGCTTAGATAAATAGAAAGCTTAGAGAAGAGTGAAATGTATATGCTTTATTTTAAATAGTTTATATATTTAAATTAAAAAAAATATATAAAAACAACGAGCAAAGCTACAGGCAGTAGCTTGTTGTAAAACGAGAGAAGTGTCTCATAAAGCGCTGTGTACACTAGACCTGCCTCTCTTATTACGAGTAAGTAGGGTGGAGGTAATAGATTAGGTCCGTTGTAATGAATGTTGCACACAAATTGTTGATGTAAGGACGGGGACAAAGAATGAAAGGTATTTTTCCAAATATTTGATCCAGATTGTAACTGTTATCTCAAACTCCTTTGAGAATATTATTTAATAAATAATGCCTTGGCTCGTGATGTGTCTAGTGGTTAGAACCGTCTATAGTTGTGATCGTGAAGAACCCAAAATCTTTTAGAGATTCAGAGGTAACAGTATTAAGAATTTTATGTTATGCCATTAGAAGGTATCGCTTTAATAATATATTTGCCATCAGAAGTTGTTCTTGTGTCAGTTATTTACATAACTGGAAACTCGACAATATGACATTGTCATAGCTCGAAGCTCGTCCGAGGAAAAGCTAAGAGCGCGTCCTATCTTCCTCTCCACCATAACTGCGAACTAGTTATAATAAAAGGAAGAAAGAGTACGGGCACCTCCCCGCCCTACACCGTGAATTCCTACCTGACTGCAGCTGCGACAGTCTTATTGAACTCTCCGGGACGTTTGTGTGTGATCAGTCTGAAGGTACTTGTTACGCTTGTTTATATTAAGATTATTATATTAGAATTGTGATTCGTGATGTTGATTGATTTGTGAGATCGATATAAGTCGTTGGAACGAACGCACTGCCGCAAGGCGGCCGATATGTTAAATAAACGCACGGCACACACCCCACAGTCGCGTCTCGAAACGTAGGCGGACACTACTACATACACCAGAGTTCCAGGACATAAAATAGCACCACACACCTACTAGTCGTATACCAAGTCGTAGAAATGGTATATCAATATATCAATGGCTAACGCCATACAAACACAGCTTACGTACCGCGAGCGTACTGCAAGACGGCATCAGCCAAGACATAGTTAATGTCACTGCAACAGTTCGCATAAGCCCATCACGTCAGCTTCCGCGACGTCAAGCAACATTCAATATTATAACATTGGTCAAAGATAACTTTAATCCATAATATGTGTCGCTCCTACACATATAATTCCTTTATAAGGAATTCGATCCTAAAAGATCGTGCCATCATAGACTTCGAATTATCATATTATATTCATTATACATTTGGTACGAGTCTTTATGTGCATCATATTTATTAGTACCGTAGTACTTAAGAGTTCGACTCGACCGCTGCCTTCCAGCATCACCACCACCTATATAGACAGAACGACGGTTGCGACATTCGGGACGACAATACACGAACTCGTCTCGGTAATTATGGTATCAAAAATATATAGTTTGTATTATTCATAATTAACTACGTTATTTATGTGTATTGCCATGCATATTTTAATTAATTTATTTATTTATTTTTAACTTATATCGGAGGTACATACTGTTACAAGATGATATTTCTCGATTCAAGCGCTGAAATAGAGTATACAAATGCAAATAATATCCGCTATAAAGTATAAAAATTCTCATAAATCAGTATCACTCATTATTCCGACCCCAAAAGTAACCCGGACCGCCCTTTGGGCCTCAATATTAAAGCCTATAATATTTTCAGATGTATTTATCTAGAACAGAGAAAACTGTAGAATATGTTTATGGACACTTCAGTTTATAATAAAGTCTTATTTTAACTTTTAACAAAAGAATAACATAAATTTATATATTGTTTTGTTTCAAAGAATATGTATAAATTTTCACTAACTACCCGACAAATTACTTAATTATTTCAAAAACATTACGTTACTGACAATCCAGAAAAAATCCTACCCCTATATATACATAATACATAAAAAAAAATACCTTTAGTAAACTTAGTTTATTTTGTATTCCAAGATCATAGTAAAATTTGAGCATCGTTCAACAAAAATACGAAGATATTCGTGTAAGGGTGTGAAGTGTCAATATGGAAGGATTTATGTGAATACATAACAGCGGGCGGCTGCGTAGGGTTGGCCAACAGTTTCGCATACTACATAAACATTTATAGTAACGTAAAGTTGTTTATTTTCTGAGATATCTAGAATAAAACTAGAGAAAAGTAAGCGGAAACTCCAACGCCATCTTGTGGTGCAATTGTTAAGTGTTAGAGTGCGTGGTGGTTTTATGTTCAATATCGCACTAGAATAAAACTTGTTTTAGTTTGTTTTCTGTTTGTTAAGTTAGATAAATTAGATTTAAGTAAAATACTTATTTCGAAAATGTATAAAAATTTGAACGTAGTGGGACTCGAACCCGCGCCTCCGGGAAACAGATCAGGGTTGTAATTATCTTTGAATAGCCGAAATTTTTAAAAATCTCCCTACATGCTAACAACATAATAAATAATAATAATAAAATTTCGACGTAGCTTAATGAGAACGTAAGGATTTAGTTGTCAGAGCACCTGGTTACAGGAGGCGCGGGTTCGAGTCTCGCTACGTTGAAGTTTTTATATGTTTTCTAAATAAGTATTTTTCGTTACTAAGTGTGGAATAACACTTTAAAAATATTCAACAATGTTATCAATTTAACCAAAAGATATTCTGCATCGCGTATCTCTTACACGAAGATATCATTTTCTTGGTAAAAGAAATCAATTTCTTTGCTTAATAGATATGGGACGTTCGTTCAAGGTTTTTTTTAAATTCTATAATCCTCATCTTTTGGACAATTTTTTCCTCCGTAGTTCAGAAAAAAAGTCGAATGAAACACATAATCTAGAAGCAAATATCTCGTAAAGTAATGGCATAATAAAAAAAAAATTTAAACCTCCGTACCATTTAGGTTTATCTAATAACAGCTCACACGGCATACTCTGTCAAATTTTATTTTTAATCCTTCAGTATAGTGCCTAAAATTTTTTTTTCAAAATTATACTTGATCATTTTGTAGAGGTTTGACAAAAAATGTCGATTTTTAAGGTTTCATAGCCAAATTACTTTTTAATAGTAATTAAAATTAAGCATAATTAAGTATTTAATAGACTCATAATATAAATATTTTTAAGGAAAATGTTTAAGATGGACGTTTCTAATTACAAGGCAATTTACAATAAAACTTCTGACGAAAATTTACGAGCCAGTCAAGGAAAATGGGTAATTTTACTGAGATTCATTTGCATTTTAAACAACTTATTACTGTCCCATTGGAAGGGTTTACGTCGAACAGATTTTGATGTGGCAATCACTCATATTTTTTTTTATTAAACGAAATTTTCCTTAATCTAATAATTTTCATAAATAACGAAAAAAATCTAAATCGAAGAAACAAATTAAAAATAATTCTCTATTATTGTTTTTAAGATATGAATAAAATATAAAGTCCGTTCACTTTGCTCCCACAACTTTATTTCTAAAACAATTTCATCAACTTATACGCGGACAAATCACAATAACAATATAAGGTAAAGGGGAAGCTTCCAGTTACGGTAATGAATCCCAAATAAAAGAAGTCAGTCTCGCTAATGGACTATACGGAGCTTTTAGCTTGAGAGGGCGAGACGCAAACAACGTACGACTTTGACCTTTAGGCCTAGCCCTTTTACCTAGATTTACGATGTATCGGACGTCAAGGAATCTTATCGAAATTATTTAATGCCGTAATAGAAATTTTTATAAGATAAGTTATAATCATGAATATGATAATAAATAGGTATAAAATTATGGGAAAGTACTACTAACTGCTTCACTATTAACGTCTAAAGTGGTATAAGAAACGATAGGATAACTTTCACAGAATGGTATATCCGCATCAAAGATAGGCATAACGGAGTTATTAGTATTTAAGCTCAGTACAAGTGAACATTTTGAATGCATAAAGTTTCTATAAACTCAATATGGGCAGTCCTATTTTTAAGTTACTTCGTTTTTATACTTATTAAGAAAACGTAAATGTAGCGAAATTTGGACCCATGCCCCCACGCGCTCTGACCAACTAAGCCATACGTTCTCTTATTTCATTTCTACTATATACTAGTTAGGAAAATTACATTGAATTGGAACAAGTATGTTAAAAAAAATTACCTTTGCTTACTTACTATCCATATTTTTTTTTTACATTTAAGTATTTTGTATATCCACAATTACACGTGTACATAGATAAACCTAGTTCACTTTTGCCAGTCAACTAGATTTAGTTAGCTTGAAATTTAATACTATTGTATACCTAAATCAAAGTCAAGGTCAACTAGTAATATACATATTATATCCTTTTTTGAGTTCCACCACTAGAAAAATAAGGCGGAACGAAGCGTCTTAACATTGGAACTTGGAAGAGATGGAACTTCCATCTGCCTAACCTGCTATACGCGGGATTCAGCGTGTAGCTAAGTAGGTAGAGAGAACCTTAACTTATTATTAATCCTTTTAATATATCTTAATTTATACAGACAAAGGAAAGCACTCTACAATGCAATGTCTCAAAGATTAGACAGAAAATTGCTAAAAAAAGGTGAAAAAACGAAATAGGTGAGAAAAAAATATTGGTTTCATTTTTCACCTATGTCATTGAATCAACCTCATAGCATTGTTTGTGTATGCATAGCTTCAGGTTGATATGCATAGTAATTACTGTTAGCACAGAGACCTTCTGTGTGGTGTTAGTATTTACATGAGTTGATTGGAATAAGGGCCCCCAAATAACGAACGTGGAGCACACCTCGGTAACAATATATATTGATTTCTTATACTGTCCATATTAAAACAAAACAGAGCTTTTTAGTTTTAGGTGCTTTTAACGTTTTTATAGCACATAAATTGATTTAATTTAATTTGTTTTTAACATAAACAATATGAAACAATCATTTGTTTTTTTTTTATTTTAAATAATAAATTTCTTTTGATTTCAATTATATATGGTTGAGGTGTGGCGTAAAATTATTCCACTTAATTGGAATTTTCCTGATTTTAAGATGTTTGACGTTTGATAAGACGTTTACTTAAAGATAATAAGATAATGTAACAATATGTATACGATCACCGAATTGACCAATAACGCATATATATAATGTGTAACACTGATTGTCCGGTCATTCATATTTATGTCTTACATTTATATAGCATTTTCAATAAGTTGCCTTAAAACTTCAAGGATTACTTAGCCAAATGACTGTGTGAAAGTTTGGAAGGTTTAAAATTTTCAAGAACTTGGTTGCTGTCGACCAGCATCTAGTTTATTAAGTTAAAAATCAATACAAAACAGTACTTTAACATCGTAATTGCTTCTTTCCATATTGTGTAGTTCACTGAAGAATTATACGCCTCTTATGTTAGTTATTTGGTAAAAAAATGTATTTTTATTGTTAAACATTATATTTATTAGGATGTTATTTTTTTTATTTCTGTTCTCGTATCATGTTTAGGTAGATTGAGAATCAGTGTAAAATATTCCGTTTAACATTTATGAGATTTTATTTTTGTTAATTAGCAATCAGTAATTTTGTATGCGAATGAAAATTGGAGAGTAAAGCAATTTATAAATTTTCACAGCTTGCTTTTATTTCAGCAAATAAATTAGAACAAAGTCAACCTTTATCAAATTTTTGTTCTTTACTGTGCAAACTTTAAAATACTCTCTTTAGGATTTGTACTTCAAAAGGTAAAAAATGGAACCATTAAAGCATCACATTGTTTTCTGTCTGTCCGTATAGAAATACTATATATCTCGAAACCACGCAAAGGAATCAATTTTATTGTCAAATATTCATATCTATGGTCTCTAAAATCAAACTTTTAAGTCAACAAACTTAAGTTAGGTTAAGTTTGTCAGCGTTTAACATTGTACTTGCCGTTGATCTACAATCCTGAAATTAATATGAAATCCTTGATGGATGGTTTTTTTGTAGCTTCACACTTCATCCCTAGTAGGGTAGTCAAAGCGCGGAGCGCCAAACGCTATTATTTCTGTGCAGTTTGCGTATTTTTTATATTGCTGACAATGCGGTTTAGTTCATTACACATAACAATAACATATAGTTAATTATTTATACAATTAGTGGGCAGCAGAAGACCGACACTTGTTATGAGCTCCATTGGCATCCAACTTTAGCTAAACTGTTTGAGTACCTCATTAAACTTTTACTCGCTAATCTGGGCTTTGTATCAACACGCCCCACACAACTCCACTACGACTTTAAGCCATATAATTTTCGCATACCTGTTTCGCACTAAAAAACAAACACCAAATCAAACATATTGCAGTTTACACTTCGAATTTTTCATGAGCTTTTACCATATCTAACGGTTATTGTGTGTCTTGAGAACTCCATTAGTATATAATTAATATTACTATTAGAAATTGGTACAACCGTTTTTGATTTGAAAATGTGGTTACTGACACTATAACGATACAGAAATGAAAATACATATTGAAATGCTATATAACTGTGATAATATATAAGAATATAATAAAAAAAATACTTTGTTACTTACGATGTAATAATTGAGTTTTGATGAATTTCCAAAATTTTATGCTAATTACTCACTCAGAGTCGCAGTAAATTAACGAACATTATCAGGAAATATTATCTGAAAATATTCCTTATTTCGTTTTCTTATACAAGAAAATTCTCTTCAAGCATTTCTTCTTTATGTTATCTATGGAACGTAAGAACGTATCTCTATGGAGTTACGTTATTCAACTTCAAATTAGGGGGACTTTCAGGGTTAACAAACTATTCAGAGTAGCTGCAAAGTGTCAAATTAATAATTAAGCTTTAAAAAGAGAAAAAAAATATTCAAAGCAATAGAAATACATTTTTTTATTGAGTAAAAGATATATTTAGAAACTAAACTGAAAGGATATAATATATATATATATCATATTTATTATTATTACTTAGCACTACAGACACCTCGGTCCGTGCCCTTTTTTACTTTAATAATTTCCTTATCATATATATTAATTACATTATTGCTTATATAAGAATATAAAGTTACCTACTCTTCTTTGTACGGGATACAGCATAAAGCTACGCTAAAGACCGTGCAAAGTGGAGTAGGTTTAGTGGGAAGGCAGATCCTGGCAAATAGCCGGGGTTAATACCAGGATAGGTTAATAAATTATCTGTTAATTAAATTAAATTATTAAAGCCATCTGTGGTCCCTGAGTCATAAACTAATTATATCGTGTCGCCCCACATACATTACGCTAGTAGAAAATTTATTCAAATTATCTTTTAATATAAATATCTTAAATCAATGTTTATTTTACTCAATATTGTTGTTTATATTTAAATTTCAAAGTTACTTTGTCTGTCTTTCAGTAACTAAGCCAATTAAAATGAAATACATATAAATATTTCCACGGCACGATTTCTTATCCATGGCACATAATTTAGAAAACAAAATAAAATAAGAGATCGTTAGTGGCTCTCGTCGCATGCAAACGATGCATGATCGACTATGTAAATGCTCGTACCTTTTGATTGCGTTGGCCTAGGAACTTGTTTCTTTTTTGTGCTCCAAGGGGCCTGAGACCTGAGCATTTGATTTTAATTTGATACAACCATACGATGTCGAAATAAATAGTCTTAAAAAACAACTAGATGGACAACAAAGTGGTCACATAAATGTTCTTATTTTACCTTTTGCGGTTCGAAACAATAAAAATAACAATATGAAGCAGCGAGCATTTGAAAAGTCTTTGAGAAAGTCACGCTGTTTTTGTTGAACATTATGTATTACGATATAGAAGTTACAGAAAATAATAGAAAAAATAACTTAGAATCTCTTAACATTAAGAACTCCTACACTTAATCGTAGTACAATAACGCTTTTAGTTTTATTCACGTTATAAATGTAAATCTTTATTGACATATCAAAAACAAATATAAACTATTTACTTTATTTATCGTTAATGAAATGATTGAATTATTAAAAATTATAAAATTTAAGTGAAATGCTTTTAATAGTCTCATTTATGTTTGAGAATCCAGCCTTTTGAATATCAAGCTCGCGGCAGCTAAAGCGGAAAGTTTCTCGGTATTTAAGTTAGACACTTTAAATTAAGAGTTATTACAGAGAATACTTTATGTAAATTGAAGAAGAAATAGCGTCCAAAGCAATTTATAATGTTTAATTGTAATATTTTTACGTCATATTTACCTGTGCCTATGCCTGTATATACGTGTATTTTGGGGTACGGAAAAATCTGTCTTTTTAGAGTTTCGTACTTCATACGAAAAAATGAAATTCTTGATTGGCTGATTATGAGACTTTTGACGTTTCTAGCGTGCCAGTTGAGCACAATTCATTTCGCCAATGTCACGTGGTACGGAAAACACACGATAGACCGGTAAAAAAAACTATACTCAATTATAGAATACAAAAAAAAATTAAATAAAAAAAAATCTTTTCTACGAACAAGCTTTTATTGCTTTTTGGATTTCAAAAAGGTATATCATAGTTATGAGGCCGTGGCGCAGTGGCACAAAGTGTGACTGTAAAACCGACTGATTGTGGTGTCGAGGCAAAGCACGGCGTTGAGTTTTGCCACTCAACACGCAATGCCTCCAGAATTTAGCAGAAAGTGGGAAACGGAGTGTATTTATACTAGGTTCCCTCTGCCTACCCCGCTGTGTGCTGAATACAGCGTGAAGCTGATATATACTCGTCAAGATGAATCAAACGAGGTCAAACTCGGTGGGATTGTATCGTTTTATAACTTAGTTCCTATAGCCACCTTCCAGCTCCATCATCAGACCCTGGTTCCCATTTAGTATCAAAATAATCGTCAAGATGAATCAAACAAACTCAAATTGTATGCCACCACCTTCCAGCTCCATTATCAGCTTTATGTCATAATAATATCGCATTGTAATTCGATTTATACATGCATGCGAAATTTCAGCTCAATCGAAAACCGGGAAGTGGATCAAATTTTACCTGCAAGATTTGATTACAAACAGCGAGACAGGCGAAAGTAAATAAAAGCTTGTAAAAAGAGATCCAGTTAAGGTAAATTCACGTAAAACGAAACAAACATATATTTATGGGATGTACACAGCGTATTAGGTTAGTAATAAACAATATCTTACATGGGCGGTATTTTAAAGTTAAATTTTGTTGTTTGACATATTCACAAAATTATATAAAGGACTATACATAAATAATTACAGTCGCGTTATGAGGAAGGATTGATATCCTTATATTTATGTATTTCTATGATTAGAAAGGACGATTTAATTTTGAACAAGAGAAAAGGATGCGGGTAGGCGAGCAGTCGCGTCGTCCAGGTCACATTCCCACAGTGAGTGGTCCCTGACTCTGATCTTGGCTAGATGCACATGAGAAGAAGAGTATTCCAGAAGTGGTCCAGTCGTCCGTTCGTTTAAGTAACCTACTAGAGTATTAAGAGTCCTCACATGTTGTCAAAGATTGACATTGTGACTTGAAGTTCTTGTTGATTTCATTTATATTAATTTTGTTTGATTTAAGCTTATTTACGTAAATTAAGACATACATTTTCTTTTTCCCTTAAAAAATCTAATGTAGTATAACCAATAAGTATAGGGGCCACTGAGACCCCACGTCCACAGTGATGGTTAATAAGTATTTATCTTTCCTAAGCGTGGAATAACATTTAAAAAAAATGTAAAAGAAATATATTACAACTAATTAAATAAAAAAAAATATTTGAGAAACAAAAACCCCGACTGCATGAATCAAAAAAGAACAAAAAAAACAAGCCCAATAGTTTATTAGGATTAACAGTCGGGACCCATTAAAATTATGCATTGATTGAAGAATTACTTATAGACCCCGACTGTTAATCTTGATAAACTATTGGGCTTGTTTTTTTTCTTTTTAATTTTGCGCAATGTGTCACTTTTTTGTTACGATTCATTAAGATCGAAAAATGGATGATGAGATGAAACGAAAAAATTATAATGATAATCATGATATACCTTTTTGAAATTTTTGTATTCAGCTCTTGAATTTTATGCGCTTATTGCGGTATTCGAAAAAAAATATTTTTTTCACTAAATCCAATGGCGTCCCACAACCGCCATGATTTTTTTTAACGTCACAAATCTAAGAACACTTTGGCTGTTAAGACGAATCATACATACAGACGCACGCACGCACGCACGCACACATACATACAATATATGCGCGAAAAACAGAACCCTGCTTCAGCAGTCGGAAATTATTATCTTCGACGATTTCCATTCATGATAAAATATTAGCTATAAGAATTATAAGAACAGAAAGGCCTCCTGTGCATTGGTGATTTTGGTAAATGCGTTTGACAGGGATATATAAAAATTAAAATATGAGAAATACTGACAAAGTATAATGTGAGCGTATTCTCTTTATAGATAAACCTCAGCTTGTTTGCGTGTGGCATGTCGCCTTGATTTTACATCCAATCTGGTGTCAAAGAACGTTGCGCAATGTTAGCGTTGTTGTTTTGTTTGTATTTATATAACTATCTCCAAGAAGTGAAACAAAGCGACGTGGGAGCTTAAGTAGGTGACGTAAGAGTAAATTGCCTGTAGTAAAATGCTTATTGCATCATGAGAATGCAAGTTGCAGACATTGGTTTACTTTTAAAGAAGGACATGAAACTAGTGAGCTAAGCATACAAATACGAATAAGTTATTGAAACTGAAAGCAATGAAGAAGCTGCACGTTTGGTTGTATAAGATACAGTGCTGGTACGTACGTATAATTGAAGAGAATGTTATTAAAACTATATATAGCTTCACGCTATATCCTGCACACAACAAGATAGGCATAGAGAACCTCGTGTAAAAACTCTCCGTTCTCCACTTTCCGCCAATTCCATGTATCAGCGGCATACAGAAAAATAGGGAAAACGAGTGTTCGAACTAGTCGCATTTTAGCTTATTCTGCTGTGTGCGGGATACACGATGCCAGAAGGTGAGTTATTCATTTTTATTGAAGTCTAATTTTAAGATGTTTGTATTAGGTACAAAATGAAAAAAATATATACTTCTTCCGATTGTGAATCGACACACAATCATAACATTTACAGATAGACACTATAGCTATACAAAAAATGGTAAATTCTTTTACATGGGTAAATTCGTTACTAACAATTTCTCTGGTGGGTAACCAAAGAAATAGCTGTCTAAAGTGAACTCTTGATATACGAGTATACCCGCAAATATTTGTTATGGCTCGAAGGAAACGCCGACTAATGGTTCCGACCCTACTTATTACAACCACTCAGCGAAAACGTAGGTCATTTTGTCATCTATTCTTTACGTACTGCTGTTGCAATAATTATTAGCAAGCTTAAATTGATATATTTTATGAATAAAGACTTAGGATGATGTGGGCAAGATATTTTGGCCTAAGAAAAAAATAATAATAAAATCAGAACATATTTTTTTATCTCCCAATATAATAATTCAATATACAAATATAACTATATCAGTTTGAAAATATCACCATGACCAGCTAATGTGAATGACACAACAATTTTGAATCGAAACTGTCATTAAGTTTAACCTTTAGAACTTAATTATCCAAAAATAATTAGCGACAATAGCGTCGATCAAGCTAGATTCTCAAAGTTAAACCGACCAAATTTAGCTGAAATTGATGTTTTGTAACAGAAGGGTAGCGCAGAATGTCGGATTCATCAGATTTAATAGAAATTAGTTATTTTTAAATTATTTCAATCTTTAACGCTTAGATATGCTTTTCATGATAAAGTTAAAAGTTCTTTTTTACTTATTAGTTTTGTATTGTTTAATTAAATACATATTTGAAGCAAATACATTTTGACTACGTCACGTCGGCGTCGATGTCTGATGTAAAACATGCAGGGTGTGGGTTCGATTACAGTCGAATCCAATTTTTACTGTGGGGATCCCATTTAATCAAGCCGATCGTATTCGTTATTTTAATTTTCCCGCTTTGGTAATACAAACTAAACCAAAGAAACATTTTTACAAATAATATTATGTGTATACAATACCATGAAAAATTCGGCGGAAAGTGGGCAACGGAGTGTCTTAACATGAAGTTTCCTCTGCCTACTAAATATAAAGGTCTCAAGGCATTTTCATCATTCACGCTAAGTAGAAACGTGTTGGCACGAGGGTGTAATAAAACTTGGTATGCATAGAGGTCAGAGTTGGATCTTTCGGTATCAATATTTAATGACTTTTCTATAGCTTGCAAAGGGATAGTAAAATTAATTTTCTCCTCAAGTTACTGATTTTAATTTAGATATTATATGCATAATTGCATAAGTGATGCAGTTATTATCAAATCTATACAATGAGTCTAAATAAAGAAGAGACTCATTTACTGAAAAATAAAGCTGCTTTTTACGACAACTAAGTATTACAAAGACTTGTTGTGTTAGTATCCTAATGAAAACAGAGTGTCTCAACACTATGTTCCCAGGTTTCCCCTATGCGCGTGATATGGCGTGAAGCTAATAAAACGCACAACCACACTGGATAGGCGTGGCGTTGTGAGGCCCAAGCGGGACATTCGACTATAGTGTGATGTGCCGGATTCACGGAGGCATCATACTCACGACACATAGGCGACATCTCCCGGTGCGCATTGTGACACAGATATTTACCGAAGACTAGCCCTGAACCCAAACTTAGCCTCTGAAAATCCCAGTCCTCCTCTAGATGCTAAATAAAACTGCTCGTTCTGCAGCACTATAGACCTATATGCAGAAAGGGAGTCCTGAGGCCGACCCCTGCGCAGCAGGCACAGCCCTTCTTCCTCCGAAGGTTCGAACTCATAACCAGACTCATAACCATCCGACGCTTATACCACAACGCCACAATGACCTGGCCACCTGACCAAGATTTATTATAAAAGCAATGAAGATATATGAATGACAATTCACTAAGATTTATGTCTACTCCATAAAATGCGTTGACTTATAAATTAATTTTGTCTAGAATGATTTAAATTTATGTTACTTTATTTTATTTGTTTAGTTTATTCACAATGATCAAAACATTAGATATATTTCAACTTTTACACTTGTACCTTGTATTTTTTAATATATATATATATATATATATATATTATTATTATTATTATTATTCCATATATATATATCTAGCTTCTATTAAAATAAGTTTGAATTTTATATCTATAAATAATAAAAAATAGAAATAAATACTGTCAGTACATTATTGGGGACATTATTTTATTATGTTTTTTTTATTGAGCCCAGTCGTGGCGCAGGGGCACAAGGTATGACTGTAAAATCGACTGATTGTGGGTTCGATCATCACTCGAGGAAGTGAAATATTTATTTACATTTATATTTTAATTACTTCGCTATGGTGTCGAGGCAAAAGCGCGGCGTTGAGTTTCTCCATTCAACACCCAATGCCTCCAGAACTCAGCGGAAAATGGGGAACGGAGTGTCTTACTTAACTCTAGGTTCCTTCGTCTACCCTGCTGTGTGCAGAATAAAGCGTGAAGCTGATTTGATTTAATTTATTTTATTGCACAGACGAAGCGACGGGTAATGCTGGTATTTCTATGTGATATACAAATAAATTGTAACATTGGCGAAGTGATTTGTGCTCAACTGGCATGCTCAAAACGCCATAATCAAAGAACCATACCATACCATACTAATGAATTAAATTTCGCTTCACCATTTTACATTTATATGTAATGGATGATACTTACTTTCACGTTGATTATTTGAACTATGGGATGTTCATTAAGGTCAGGTACATAATAGTCGCTCTCCAGGCAGGTTCTGCTGAATCAAGTTCATTTGAGATCCACTGAGACTAAATTCAAAGTGTCACTAACAACTTTGAGCCCGTCGTGACGCAGGGGCACAAGAGAGTAACTGTAGCGCGAAGGGTGTGAGTTCGATCGCCACTCGGGGAAATCTATGATTATTTATTAATATTTTAATTTCTTTGATTTCTTTGCCACTCAACATGCAACGCCTTAAAAAAATACGGCGGAATATGGGGAACGAGGTGTCTTCTTACTAAGTTCTTTCGTATGCCCTGCTATACGCGAGATACAGCGTGAAGCTGATAATCGCTATTGAATTTAACTATGAAGCCATTCTAATTAAATATTTTTCGATATATTGATACGTGATTCTTATAATATTAATATATTTATCATACAAATAATTATGAGCATTATTGTAATGAATTAATCGATGTACATTAAATAGTTTTTTTTACATTTTACTTTTCTTTACATTTGTACTTACATTTCGTTCTCTATTTGACATTCAATAGATAGGATAAATGCGGATGAAGCTAATAAATGAGTCTTCAATGCCTTATTTAAACAATTTAGTTAAAAAGGAACACTATAGGCATAAAAAATCTTCCCATGTAAATAAAAAATAAAATAAATCAGCTTCAAGTGTTAAGACACTCCGTTTCCCACTTTCTGCCGAATTGTTCCCATGCAACGTCCAAAAATACTTTAGCTGTTTTACTTAGTAATGTGCAAGAAAATTGGAACTCAGCCAAACCTAAAGTACCAAATAAGTATGTATGCAACACAAGTCCGCCAATACCTCGTTTCAATTTCCATCAAATATTTCAAAGTTGAGATGTCACGTAAATGGAAAAATGATATATTAAGTATTTCTATAAAATATTTTTCAATATAAATTTATCTATTTTCCATGTATACTAATGATCGTCATCGACCAGTCGTGGCGCAGTGGCACGAAGTGTGACTGTAAAACCGACTGGTTGTGGGTTCGATCCCCACTCGAGGAGATGAAATATTTACTTAAATTTATATTTCCATTTCTTCGCTCTGGTGTCGAGGCTAAGCGCGGCGTTGAGTTCTGCCACTCAATACGCAATGCCTCCAGAATTCGGCAGAAAGTGGGGAACGGAGTGTCTCAACACTAAGGTTCCCTCTGCCTACCCTGCTGTATGCGGGATACAGCGTGAAGCTGATTTATTTTGATTTATTTATTTACTAATGATAAAATTGTAGCAGATCGGTGTCTATACATGTAAGATATCCAAGAAAATTAATATTGAGGCACTTGTTAATGTATTAGAACAGAAAACAATAACTTTTAACATTTTGTCTGCTTGTCCGTTTGTCCATTTGTCATGTACATATACCCATATGCGGGAATTACTTGAAGGTGAATAAAGATGTTTTCATACTTGGAACTCGTACTCGTAAATAACGCGATGTTTAAAGATTTCTATTTTACTTTTACTGAGTGACGCAAACAGAAAAAAGAAAAAAAAAATGAATGACGGTTAACGAAACACAATAGCAGGCGTAAATAGCTGTATAAATATGAATATGGAATTCCCAACCAAAGACTAGAAATTTGTCTATAAATTGGTCAGTATGACTAAGCACCAATTTCATATGTAAGGACCTAATATTATTTCATTTCCCCGAGTAAAAATCTGTGTAATGCCGTGTGTACAATCGCATACTTGTAGACGGCAGTAGGGGGCATTACCTACTACTAAGGTTATGCGGGAAAACGCTTGCATAATAAAAAAAAAACTTTTACTAAAACACAAAGTTATTTCAATATATCACCAGATATTTAGATCGAAGGCAGATTTAAGAAAACAAACATTTACATTCAGAAAACAAAGTATACAAAAGAGGCAATAGTAGTTGTAGCATTTGTCAAATCTTGCCTCCAATCTACGTGATACACTGGAGGTAAATTCGACGAGGCACCCCGGATATTGACGCTGCAAGCAGTTTACCGCACAGACGTAAGCAGTCTGTGCGGTAAACTGCGAGACTGACACTCATTTTTGCATTATCGCGTTTCTTATATATTTAGGACGTCATGGTGGCTTTGGCCAAGTTACGCGGAATAATTATTGATTCTTATTTCACTTTATTCTATTTAAAATCTTTTCTAGATCCAAATGAAACTTATTGTACAAAGTTGTACTCTATATCCGACAAAACTAGGATGTAGAGTTGACAAACGTGTATATGATATAACTAATATTTTTTCAGCTTCGCGTTTAAATGCGATCGCGATTGACTCTGCTAAGTGTGGGATGGATCCCACACTTAGCAAATTACGTAAGCTTAGTGTTAAGACACTCCGCTGCCCACTCTCCACCGAATTCTGGAGGTATTGGGTGTTGGGTGGCGGAAATCAATGAAGCGCTTTGACAACAAAACAAGAAAACAGATGGAAGAAACTAAAATATTAAATATTTAATTTCCTAGTGTGGGAATCGAATCGAATCGAAATCGAATTCACACTTCACAACCACATTCTTGTTCTTACGCCACTGTTGCCTTTAAACTACATTTTTTTTATCTATACAACCTAAGTAATTTTAAAGCTGAGAATAATAGAATTTAAATATTGTTAGCATATTTTTATTATCGGTCATACATTACGAAGTATATTACGAAGAAATATCAAACCCGATGAAATCCAATATCCGGTCAAATTGAACTTATATCATATTGAAGAATAATGGACTCACTTATTATTTGAAAAATGTTTGCTTTAAAAGAAAAATAAAATCTCCTCAATATTGTAGCAAAATATCAATATTTAAATTTTTCAGTCCTCTTGGATATTTTTTTTCCGTTTCACGCTGTATCTCGTATGTAGCAGGATAGGCAGAGGGAGCCTACTTTGCTCCCGATCGTTTAAATATTCCGTTCTTGTGACATTGTTCCTTTCACAGACAAACTCTGTTTCTCTGCTAACTGCTTGATTAACATTTAAATGTTAATGACGTGCCAAACGCTCACCACAAATCAACTTTTCAATTACTTCCATATTAAGATACTATTAAGACGACAGGCGCAGTGGTATATGCGTGTGACTGTAATAGCCAGTTTCGATTCCCACTCGAGGAAATGTGCTATTTATTTTAATTTCTTTAATCTCATGTTGAGATAAAAGCGTGCCTTTGAGTTCCGCTACTCAACACTCAATGCCTTCAGAGTTCGGCGGAAAGTCAATATCCTGCGAGCATATTGATTGAACAATGTTTTTTTGTCTTCAATTCGATTGAATAAATAAATATTTACTATAAAAAAATGTAAACATACTAAATTGTATGTGATATTTAGGGAAAATGTAGATAGTAGTAAATAAAGCGTTCTTGGGTAAAAGTAATAAATTTTATAAAGCTTATTTTTTAGGGATTAATTAAATTTTACTAATCATATATCTAGTAGTAAGGCCTATCCTGCAGTGTGCGGGTTACAGCGTGAAGGTAATTTAATTTATTTTATTTAATATATCTAGTATTATATATTTATAATGTAATAAGTTTAAACAAACAAATAATGACTTCAGTTCGTGACTCTAGAGGCTCTCGAAAGGCTTCCATCGGAGCCTCAATGACCTAAGGAAAGTTGTATTAAATTACAGCACTCAGTTCTACGATAAACTTACAAGTAAATTGCCTTGGTCGCTAAGAAAATTTTATTTGGTGCTATGTCTATTTACTTATATATTTCTGCAAAGTTATTTTGTTTTCAACACGGAATCGAAGCCGCGAGTAAAAGTTACTTTTTTACAGAAGTAAAAATGATTAAGTAAACTACATCAACTAACACACATAGATATATACATATTTATGTATACAACACATTATTCTAGAATCTATCTGGATTTAGTTTACACTTAGTCTCGATGTGACAGCATAATACTGTGATGCATTATATTCTGCATAGTGTTACCGACAGTCTTAAATACATTCATGTTTTACATATGTTAATATTGTATGTACTTTGAAAGAACTTATTTTAAAGTAATTTATTATCGGCATAAAATGTAGGAGATAAAGATAACCATAGAAACCAAAATTTGAACTGACAACTACCCATCACTTCTTTTTAAATTGGTTTATATGTAAAATAAACAAATAAGTTTATATACACATTATTTTTATTTATATTTTGTTGATAATTATATACATTATTTATACATTTAAGTATTCAGTAAGACAAGCAATTCGAGACATTGCTTGTTGAGTGTGGCGAGGCTCAACACAACATATTGTTTAAACAAAACAGCGAAATGAAAATGATTCATTACAAGTAAGAATCGAATCCACAAACGCATAAGACACAGTCCCCTTGTGTCACTATATCTATATTCTTTAAAAGGGGTTAGAATAACTTAGCATCTAAAAACTACCCTTACACGAGTTATCTGCAAATCGGAAAACAAGCCCTATTTCACATTTTACGAGGAGTAATAAAATTTTTGTAACGATAAGGCAAGTCCCTTAGGCTTTCCTTTGTTAGTAAAAAGGTAAAAAATTGCGGTCCGTAGGGGTTGATACTCTTATTATTACCTATTTTTCTTTTAAATTTAAAAATATTAACTATGATATATGTTTTTTTTTAAATCAGTTTGTAATAATAACCATTCATAATACTTATCAGAAGTTTGCCAGTCGTGGCGCAGCGGCACAAGGTGTGACTGTCCAATCGACTGGTTGTGGGTTTGATCCCCACTCGTGGAGATAAAAAAAATATTTAAATTTATATTTCCATTTCTTCGCTCTGGAGACGAGGCAAAGTGCGGCGTTGAGCTCCACCACTCAACACGCAATGCATCCTAGAATTCGGCGGAGAGTGGGGAACTGAGTGTCTTAACGTTAGGTTCCCTCTGCCTACCCTGCTGTGTGCGGGATACAGTGTGAAGCTGATTATATTGATAATGCTTAGAAACAAGCTAAGGAAAATAAGGATTAATTTCCTAACTTACACGAAATGATAGGGTTCAAACCCCGCTTAGAACAATGTAATTGAATGAATTGCATGTAAACGGAAATATAAATAAATCCGCACAGCAAACCTTATTAAGTACATGAATCGGCACTTACTTAAGCCGTAAAATCAAAAAGCTACAATTTAAGTAATCTGCGACTAGGTTCTAATTGCCTCGGCCCTTTAAATGTTTTTAGTAAGATAGGCAGAGGGACTTGGTAACATAGTATTAAAACACACCGTTCCTCATTTTCCGGCAAATTCTAGAGCCACGCGTTTAGTGGCTTGTCCCGTTACCAGAGAGAACTCAAATTCAAACCCAAAACTATCGCACTTTTGTACGCCCGCCTCTTTAAAATGAGGAAGTATATTTTCCATTAATGTGAAATCTTGAGAAAAAGAAACCTTTTTTCATTCAATTTTTTCATAATATCTACAAAATATTTTTCATTTGTTCAATACAATTATATTATCTGAAGTAAAATATCAAAAAATGAAACTGTATACCTTACTGTATAACTTGGGGCCCTTTTGATCTCTTTCATAAATAACTTATGTAAATTTGACCTTTAGCGTACATCACGGTCATTATGAGAATGTCTTGAGTTATGAGAAGTGGTGGCTGAGATTCCTTTGCTTTTATGAAAATTAAAAGGATAAGAAATTCGTGAATAATCTTTCGCAAATATAATGTATATAATATGATACAAAAACAACACAAAAATGCTTATTAAATATATAAGAAAAACATATCCCGATACTCATATCATATTGTTTCCCTAAAATATTAAACCGTTTGTAACGACAACGCATTTTCCTTTAAAATTTACACACATAAAATGATAAAAAATTTGGGTCTGTGACTTAAATCTGTTATTATAAGCAATTTTTCTTCTAAATGAGGGTCATAGAGGGATACGTTTAAAAAAGATTTATGAGAAAATTTTGGTGTTCATCCCATATGTGTATAACATATTTGTTATTTTGGTTTTTTTTATTTGTATATCCTTTATTTTTAATATACAAATTATAAAAATATGCATTAAGTAATTCTTCTTCTTTTGCATATAATTCTTTTTTTTGATATCTTGCTTAGATTGCTAGTAGTAATCTAAAATATAAAATATCAGTAGAATTATATTTTCATCCATACGTACGTATTTATTTTTTAAATTATACGTATTTATTTTTTAAAACGTTCGCTGCGAATTCTTTTTGATGAAATTTCGGTCAGTGAGTTAAATTGTAAGTACATTACTATTACTTACAAAATGTTAATAATATTAATTATAATACGAAATATTTAACACTTAATTATTTAATAATCCGGATTTTACGATCCGTTACTTATTTTAATTTATATTGAAAAGTAATTTTATTTTACATGTACTGTTGAATGTGAGCTTCTAAAAATTTAAAAAGCTTTTAACTCTGAAACAATGTGAAAAGCCTAATAAATAATTCTTTTTGTGCGATGATTTTTCAGTTTTACTTTTGTAGGTATTTTATTTTATGCCGCCTTTTGTATCAGACTGTAGGTAACATATTTTTGTTGTAATATAAAATGAATTATTATATCAAGATCATTAAGTCAATCGATTGAGACGTCGCTGGTAGAGTAGCAAGTCTTATAAAACGTCTGTTAGCAGAAAAAAATGTTCCTTCAACTGTCATTCGCATCCACGAGTACCGCATTCACAAAGCAATCTTACCAGCACTTCAAAGTTAAAGGTAATAATTGCCTTCTACGAGTATATATAAAATTATATTTACTGTTCGTTTGCCTTTCAAAAACTGTATGTTGATTTTGTAATGAGATATTTGACGGTTTGTAATTGTAAAAATATCGAATAGGTGACTTTTTAGTTGGTATGTAAAAAAAAATAAAAATAAAAAAAATGGTGGTGTCTGGGTTGAGTTCTGCCACTCAACACGCAATTTCTCCAAAATTCGGCAGAAAGTGGGAAACGGACTGTCTTAAAACTAGGTTCCCTCTGCCTACCCTGGTGTCCTGAGAAAAATAAACCTTTGATATACTGACAAAACTATCGAAAGTAGCTGATTTTGAAAGCTAAAATTTTAAATATCTTTTAAAATGACATCAACATCTTATCATTTATTTATTGAATCGATTAGAATTTCATGATTTTATTTACTTATAATGATAACGGAAAGTATGGATGGTCATTAAGGGATGTCATATTATAAATTAAAATGTCCCAATAGAATTGGAAAAAATGGAGAAAAGAAGACATTGATATTCTAAAATAGCTACAGTTCTAATAAAAAAATCATTCGATCTGTTTCGATTGAATACAGTATTATACTTTGTTTAGCTTCACGCTGAATCCTACTCCGTATCCATTCTTGCATCTACTGCGCAGGGTAGGCAAGTGGCCTCCAAACATTAACATATTTTATAGCATTATAGCCTTCTTAGATAAATGACAGATCTACAAAAAAAATATTCCCAAAATCGTTCCCAAGATCAGTTCGTTTAACCAAACAAACTCTTTAGCTTTAAAATAACAATATCTTTTATAATATCCGTATAATATTATATAGAACTTTTCTTCTATATTGCCTTTAAAAAAATTGTGCGTATTCCATGATTTTTTTGAATAGAGTTAACTTTAACTATGTATTTCTCTTATTTACAGTAGGAAGATCGTAGAAGGGCACAAACCCGCGATGAATAATTCACGCGGTCCCGTCGCTTTGTGGCTGGTAATTCATTTAGTGCAGGCACGAATGGCGCACATCAAGATATACATTTTTATAACGTTCGTTATAACTAGGTACTGTATTTCAATCAGTTTTTTGTATTTGAACTGAATTTGGTTTGAAAAACGGCGAAGAATTTTGCATTTGTCTTCCAAATCGGTGTAAAGTAATGAATCAAGCGTGTCAAGTTATTAAAATTAAAAACTAGTTTGTAAAATTTTCAAAAAATATATATTTCAGCAAATATAAATTTATGTGGTCTCTATAAGATATTATATAATATAATATACTACCAACCGATCACAACTATGCTTCTTTCTATTTATAAGGCTTTAAACACAAATCCCAACACAAATCCGAAAAAATGAATGTCACACACTATGACAACAAAAACAAAACACTGTTTTATAAAAAAACAAATGAGGGTCAAGCAAAATGAGAAACATGAACCCACGACCCACACACCTTGTAAGCATAAAAAATTCAAAAAGCAGTGGCCGAGACCTATAATGATCTACTTGTAGAGCACCTGGACCGTTATATTAGCTCCCATTTATCAAAGCCGGCACGTGCCACCTATATATAGATATAGTAACACTTCTAACGTGTGACCATTTTCCACGTGAATTATGGCCTTAACATTTATCCTTGTTAGTGGTACATTAAATTTAAATCGTAGTGCCAATGTATTAGAGTTGCTAATAAATATTCATTGAAAATGTGCACAAACTAGATACGTTAAAGTAATGGTTCTATTCGCTGAACATATTAATAGGTGCGGTCGATATTGTAAGCCATTGATCTTGATGCTTGGATATTGTCGATATTTCGATCGGCTCCGCATGGTCTTCTGGTAGTTTTTGATTATTACAAGAGATAATTTCTGTTTATCATTTTAATAATTTAATAAGTAATTACCAATTACAACCCTTATTTTATTCTCTTAGCGGCGGATTTATCAAAATTCCCTTGTTAATGCCTACTTACGTAACTTATTGCAAAAAGGTTTTTATAGACTTTGTGCAGTATTTTACGGTTTGGAGTGATTTTATTATTTTTGTTGTTTTTATAAAATAGCCATATTTTTTGAGAATAGCGTGCAATATTGACATTCTTATCTAACTTCAGCAATATATAATCATCGTTGCCCCACAACTTCAGATTCAAAATTAGTTTTAAGTTAACATAAAAGGATGTCTCAGAATTGGCCCACTTTCTAACTTATATCTAGCGTGAGTTGAATTGGAAATTTATAATAACACTTAAAGTTAAATGTTATGAGAAACACGTTGTTACTTTTTATTTAAATACTTTTATATATTGTCATTATTATAATGTGATGGGCAACGGACTGTCTTAACATTAGGTTCACTCAGCCTAACCTGTTGCGTGCGGGATACAGCGTGAAGCTGATTTATAATGTGATTTCACAAATTTATTGTTTCATATATAAAGTATTCAGTTATATTCAGCTACCGAGTTACTTAACTTTTCGTTTTTGTGGTGCATTAGTTCAGCGCCGGACTGTGAACACGATGGCTTTGGGCTCGACTCCCACTCTGGGGAATAATTCTTTTCGTTTTCTAACTCTCCTCTCAGGAGTCTCCTGTCCTGTCTCCTCTGAGGAATCTCAGGAACTCCTTTTGCCTGCCTGCTTTTGATATATGGGGATGGTGTGAAGCTAAAAGATAAAATAAAATTTAAAAACTTATCTCGCATATAAAAATCAAATAGGTAAATATATTTCCATACAGTGGGGAAGCTGAAGAGCCGTTAATTAGATATACGATCGAGTATTACTGAAATTGATCTTATTATCTCATGAATGCAAAAAATATTCTTTGGCCTAGTTCTTGTTAATTAATTTATTTTAATATTAAATTTTCAAATTGATTTGTTTTCATGAATGAAGTGATTATGAGCGACAGGTTGCGGCTACGATTTCCACTAGAAGGAATGAAATATTTGATATTTAAATTTCTTCGTTCTGGTAACGAGGTAAAGCGCAGCGTAAAGTTCCGCTACTCAAATGTTCCACGAATTCACCGGAAAATGGGGAACGAAAGCGTCTTAATTGATACAGAGCTTCTTAATACTAGGTCCCCTCCCCCCTAGGTTTTCTCTGCCAACCCTACTGTTTGTGTTAAAACATTACGGCATTGGCTTCAGCCGGTGAACGTTAAATAAGAACGTTATCACTCCTTACTCTTAACTCTCAAAAATAAAAATAACAAAATTTAAATTTCAACGATAGTTTTACCAGTTATAAGCAGTGCTTATCATTGTCTACTTTTCCGTGAATAACTGTTAGTAGTTTTAAATATGAGTATTCCCATGTGAAAAATTTAAACTAGACCAGTGAGTCCCAACTGCGACGTTCTCCAGTTTTCGTCTCAATATTTTAAAATTTAAAACTCAAGTAATTTAGTGTTGTGGTAAACTAGTATTGTTCTAAATTTAAACTTACACGTGTTAAAATACATTACAGCAATTCAAAATATTACTTAGTATCTTCTTTGGGTCGCAATTGCCCCGTCGCGTCGTAGTTTCCAGCGTAATTGACGGACGGTACACATAGTCGATGAGTTTATAATAGGACTAATTGAGAACTCAGCTTTCTAACTTTCATAGAACGCTATCTTATAGTTTTTAAATATTGATTTTAATTTATTGTTTAATATATATTATTGTTCTGTTTCAGCGTTTTACAACATGTATTCAGGTTGCGGGGAACGTATACTACTTTTTATTCACCGTTTTTATTAGTCAATAAGGTCCGCTGCGGGTTACAGGAGATTACCACTCAGTGAATCATATGGTATATGGATTTCGTCGGATGCTCGAATGCTGAGTGTAATGTAACCGAGTTAACGATCAATGAAAACGATCTGTTACTGGTAACATTATATTACTTATAGTGATAATAATCTATCGTGGCGCACAGCGTCTGATGGTAAACACTTAGACTTGATGCCCACTCGGTGAAATTAATTATTTTCATATCCGCTCTTGTGAGGATGCCGACGGCGTTAAGGGCGTCTCCTGCGGGACATGGACCTTGGCTTGTGGCCGATTTGCTTTTAAATAAATATTTAAAAGTAATAAAAGTAACAGTGAAAAGAGCGCGGGGTGCAGGGGGACCTGAATGGCTAAGGGAAAATATTATATTTATTTATATGCTGAGAGTAATAGATAAATGAAATATTTGAATTCAAATGAAATGAGCCAATACAGCCGTCTTTTAGTGATAGATAGGCGTGATTTGTCAACAATTAAATACGTTTCTCTAAAACTATTTGTAATTTCGAAATAGTGTATAGAGTAAATTTTATCTTCGTTTATCGTAGAAAATTAAGAAAGTATTTAAAAGATTAATTTCATTATGGAAAAACATCCTTCACAATAAAAAATATATTCAATTACTATTTTTAAACAGAAATATGCTCGGTAAAGGTTTTCCTTAAAATATATAGTAAATTATTTTCATGTAGTACTTACCTACTTACTTAAAGCAACACATGTACGAAAGTGTCTCAACGTGTAGGACTTTATACTCATTTATCGTATTTATGTCAAATTACATAAAAATTTGCGTATTAAACTTTATATAAACCTTTCTTGATAAATGTTCTACCTGATGGTGAATACCGTATTAAAGACCGGTAGGTGGTTTAGAAGAAGAAGAGTTCGAAAGGCCAGATAGTGATGGGTTTTATTTTATAATACTTTAAACATGATCATAAAATAAGATAAAAACGCGATAAAACGCAAAGCGGTCATTTTTCCAAAATATCAAACAGAAATGCTTGTATCTGACTCCCCTGTGATCAAAACTAATTTCCATCCGATAACGTTTTTGTATTGACAGTAGGTATTGGATTTTGGTTGAAACAAATAGATTCTGTTGCATATATTCATGAACAATGTTCCACAACATCTGTGCAATTTACCATCCTGTCAGTACTACAGATTATATGCGAGTATATAGAGTACTATAGCACGGTCATATGCAATGTAAGCTATCTGCTTTTTCAGGTCATGTTTTGTTTAATTCTACTGAGCAAAATAAAATTGTGTTATCTTAAAACTAGAATATAATAAATAGCTCTCAATTAATTGTAAAATAGAAAATTTAGGAGACGTCATATCAGCTATATATAATTCTCTCAGTCTCTTTTTTATTCTCTTCATTTTTCTAGAAACCAAATCAAATAAAAATAAAACATAGATGGTGAAACGGTTCTTATTTAAGTAAGATTAATGACGTGTTGCGGGGATTTACTGTAAACCTTCTAAAACATAAACAGGACAGAAGAATCTTTTAAAACCATATAAAATTGCTCAAATAGGTATCGGTATGTATACGGTAAGCACGTTCTCATACATTTAATATAACTGCTTCACGCGTTTGCTAAGTATTTATTTTCTTCTTATATATAGACACTCCGTTTCCCACTTTCTCTTCTCCTCGAAAACGGGAGGCATTACGTATTGAAAGGCAGACCTCAACGCCGCGCTTTGCCTCGAATTCAGAAATGGAAATATAAATGCAAATAAATATTTAATCTCCTCTCCTCGAATGGGGATCAAATCCACAACCAGTCGGTTTTACAGTCACACTTTGTGCCCCTGCGCCACGACTGGCCTCAAATATATTTTTATAATTTTCTAGTTATTACTTGTATTAAAACGAAGCTTAAAGAAGAAAACGAAAAGAGAGTCTTTGGTAGTAATCAATTATTATACATAAATCTGTATTAATACTACCAATTTAAAATGATTCTTCAAATTCAAATATTAATATAAAGTATATTAATATCGCGAAGACAGTTACACATCATACAAAAACCTATGAAACCCATTGAATAGGAATATTAGGCATCGTTCATTCATCGTTCTTTATGTAGGTGAATTTGGTAAAGAAAACGGTATAAACGTATATATGCATATAATAATAAAATTTCAATATACTCCTCGCACCATTGATGTTAAATACACTTCGTAAAAAACATCATTGTTATATTTTGTAAGGAATATCGGCCTTAATAAAGAACATTTTATGACCCGTAATTCTTTCCATTTCATAGCGGAAATACAAAATTCGTGGTTACGCAGACAGTCTTACCCTAAATGTTAGAGCGGGTTTAAGAAATTTATGAGCAAATTAGTTAAATTGCGTTAATTTTAGCGAGCGGGCTGTCTTCCTGATGAAAACTTTACTTACCTCTTTTTCTTATTTTTTTTATGTTCAATATTTAATATTACTGTGTAATATAATGTAAAAGAAGAATGTTTCCCTTTATTCGTTTCGATTTTATAGGTACAATAAACCGAATAATTCGTTTTCTTTTCGATTAGACCCGACAACCCACGTGTATAGAACGGCGGGAAGAGAAGGGTGAGAGAGGTTGTAGAGTTCCATAACTCATATTTTCGTTTATAAATAGTCAGATCACGATAATTGAAGCAAAATCTAGTTTTTTCCTTATATAAGATATGTAGAATAATGGATACAGATAATTTAAATTATAATCAGGTTGTTTGCGATCAAACAAACGAAACGCTTTACAGCATTCAACGTTTAGATTAACATGCTGAGTGTGTGATTACTCTGTTAATTGATAGTGATACGTGAGTTGTAACACTGTTTATTCTGTTTTACTGTAATTACTGAAACGGTATCCGTAATTGAAGTTCGGCTAAGCTTATTTATATATAATATTGTCTAATATATTTATCTTGTGTTTTAGTGAATATTTACACAATTCACTTAAAAAAAACACAGTTTTTAATGGACTTAAAATTATATTTTTCAGGTTTTTAGCTTTATGTAGTATCCCTCATATAGCCGTGTAGGCAGAAGGAAGCTAGTGTTAAGAAACTGCGTTTCCTAGTGAACTCAACACCGTGGTTCTGCCTTGGTACCAGAGCGGAGAAATGAAAATATTAATTAATAATATTTCGTGCCTATTCCGATATATATTTTTTTTGGGTTAGTTGTAAATCTATAAGATATTATTCATAAATCAATTAAAAAGAAACTGAGAGTTCGCGTATAACTAGTAACTATATAAATGTTATACAAATTCAAATGTTAAACGAGGGATAAATGAAGGACGGAAGCTAATGATAGGGTCGTGATAGTATCTTTTGGGTACGGAAGTTAAGCTAATGTGTAACTTGACTGACTTGATATGTCCCTTAACTTTGCCTGTATAACAGGCATAAATGGACAGATTTTAAAATAATACAGAGATTTTAATAAATCTATAAAATAAGAGATTTTAATAAATCTATAAAATATACATATTTTTTATGATTTTATTATCAAAATGAAATAGAAAAAAATATTTAGAGTGAGTGTCTTTGCATGTAGAGCAGGCTAAAAATATAATTCCTCATTTTCGTATTTGATACATTGCGTGAAACGAAAACAATTCTTTTCCAAGTGTGGTTCGAATATAAAACCACCTCTCTACGCCACGGTGATGTCAATTATAACGTAGTAATTAAAGAATTTTATAAAGTAATAAAATATAATGGCTTCATATTTCAATTCGAGGGCACTCCAAATTTTGTTTCCGCACCTCTTGTGCCAAATGCGAGGGCTAAATCCTACGGATGACGAAGACAACTCTAGTTGTAGTTGGCTAATAGGTACTTAGTATAGTGGTTAGTCGCATTTAATTGATTTCGTTTTTGAGTTATTTAGAAAAAATGTTTAATGAACTTATAACATTTTGAACGTATGCAATGCAAACATTACTGTTTCATTGCATCACATATTTGTCTCAAAATATCATAATTAACTTATTCCTTAAAAAAATCTCATCAGCCGAGCTCAGTTGCAGACCTCAACGCCGCGCTTCGCCTCGACATCACACCAAAGAAATAAAAACGAATGACCTCATAACCTTAAAATAAAAAGAAAAATGTATTTACTATTAAAGTTGACGTTTTTCTTTTGATTTTGCCTTATCTAATGTAAATAATCAAACTTTTTGGTTATCTTACAAAGTATCTTTGGCATGTCCGTCGAGTCTCGTCTGAGAACGATTAAAGAGCCCTCCCTTACACTGAGTTTGTTTTCACTAAAGGCATTAGTGCGTGACTCGATAGCAAATTATATTTCGATAGGACTATCAAACTTGAACTTTCTAAGAACTCGACGTGCCATGAAATTGTTCCCTTAACTCTAATTGGTTCTGAGAGATTAATACAGATACTTCATTACTAAGATTTGCAAGATGAGAACTAAAAGGAGGAATATTATAAGATTAAATAACTATAGGTATATATGTAGGTGAGACAAGTCGTAGCGCAGGGACACAAAGTGTGATGTAAAATCGACTGTATGTGGGTTCAATTACATAATTTCCGTGCAAAAACGGTGCAAATACTATATAATTATTTTATACTATACATTTGTTCGGTAACGGATCCCGCATGCAGCATAGTAGGCAGAGGGAACCTAGTGTTAAGATACTCCGTTCCCCACTTTCCACCGAGTTCTGAAAGCATTCCGTGTTGAGTGGCGGAATTTAACGCCGCGCTTTGCCTCGACACCAGAGCGAAGAAATGAAAATATAAATGTAAATAAATAAAGAAACACACAATATTAAAATATTAATTTTTTCAACCTTGTACCACTGTGTCATAACAGTAAGTTTAAATTAATTGTTACCACGACTACATATATTCGTATTACATAGCATATTAAGTTCCAATATAAGTTAATTACTTGGTTTTTCAACATTATCGAATTAGTCTCACTTCTAGTTCAGTTAAAAAATATTTGGAAGAGTTCCAATAACATTCTATTAGCACTGCCTATCGCTTGTTCACAAACAAAATTGCAAAAAGTTAAATTTTTGCCATCAATATTAACTCTTATTTACCCGGTATAGCACGCGTTAAGTTTCGCCACTCAACACACATTGCCTCCGGAATACGGCGGAAAATGGGGAATGGAGTGTCTTAATCTTAGGTTCTCTCTTCCTACCCTGCTATGTACGCCATACAGCATGCAGCTAAAATAAAAATCTAAATTAAAAATGAAAGTAATACAGATTAGTAAAGCAATAAATATGAAGTTAAAGCGGGTGAAACTGCGAGAAAGATATTTTTTATCTCAACCTCTTGGGAGGAAGAGGGGAGATGGCTCCAGAATGAAACCCTCTGCCCGTTGTGTCTTTGTGCCTCAGGTGAAGAACAGATTTGAAAGCAATGTTGCAAAATTGCGAGTGTCTAAATATTAGGTTCCTTCGAGGCGGCAGCAGGGTAGGCACCCTGTGAGAAAGAGAGTTTAATTTAAAATGCCTGCACTTTTTAATATTGCGATTAAGAAAAATATGACCAGAATATAAAAAAACTATTCATACGTTCTAGATGTAGCACTCAGCCACGAGGTGCAAAAGCAAACCTTAAAGTGGACTCAGCTTAAATTGAAATGGGTCGAACCGTGTGTGCGCTACGTGGTTGAACTAACAAACTGAAAAATCTTTCATTGCTCACGATTGTAATTCTTATCTATTATTAGATGCGCTTTAGATTTCATTTATTGTTCTTAAATTTTAATTTTGGTTCTATGAGACGGATTTTGGTATCTACTCAATTGGATGAATTAATCCTTGTATTATTTTATGATTGTCTGTTTCTGTCAGCTACAATCTGTCACACACACAACCTCAAGCAGGAACAACAAATATCATGTATAACATAAAGTACAATGCACCTACTATCAAAAAATAATATCCATACCATCATTTTCCTTCATTAACGTCAAATTTTTGTTTAAAAAATCTATGAAAAAGTCCTACCACACCAAGAAAAGTAAAACAAAATGGTGTTAAACTTTATATTATCTACATAACTGTGATCAACGTGACCTAAGATTTTACGAAACACGGTTCTGCTCGAAGAATTATGATAGTTAATTACTTTTATACTGGCACGCGGAAAGAACATATTTTCATTCAAATTAAAAGTTGCAACAATTGGTTTCCCATCCTGTTATAAGTTTGCCTAAGCAAAGCTTTTTATTTGTAACGGTATTTTATTTGCATATAAGCGTGGATAGGATTAATTACGTTATTTTTGTATATGTTTTTGTTTTCTGCAATATTACGTCTGCGCTCTTTTGACGATGGTAAATATATTAGTTTAATAATGACCCACTCCCGACTTCGCCCGCTTATTTTTATATTGTAACGAAATTATACAATTTGTTTTCATCAATTATAGCTTATAGAGTAGGACAGGTTGTGGATTCGATTCCCAGTGGGTAGAATGCTGAGGAATATATTAATTAAAAAATAATAAAAAAAACTGTCTAAAATCTATTATATATAATATATATAAATATATTATTACGCAATTTTTGAGAACTTAACAACTTAACATGTAACAAGAAAAAAACATCCAAAATGGACCAACCCTAATGTTGAGGCTAACCTCAACATTACGGTGGGTCCATTTTGAATGCCGATGTTGAAAATTAGGTAAGTCACCGATATTTAAAGTTTACTTAATTTCAGCATTGGGGCTAGGAATTTATTTTGTGTTTTGTCTTCAAACAGTTTATATTATAACTTTTCATACATTTTCTATTTACTTTATCTTATAGAAAATAATAAGTAATTGTCATACACTATTTGGCAAAAGCTTCTATATTTGCGTTTGCGAGCTACCTATGTATGTCTCTCCTTGAAAAGTTTAGACCAGAAGTGATTTAGAAGTAGACCTAATTTTTTTACTATTATTGCAATTAAAACACAATAAGATTAATTTTATATTTCTATGTAATATAATCAAAAAGGTTTGAATTAACCTACCATTAACAATATAATAATGTTTCTTTTCAAATTTTGTTTGTATAGCAACAATTGCTAAGCAAATATTTCAGGGAATGATATTGTAACTTTTATTTAAAACTTGCCTTTATAAATATTAGAAACAGTTATTTGAAGGTACCTAAATAAACTTCGGTTTCAGTTTTACTAATTTTCAACATGCCGTTCGTACCAACCTTGACTCCCGCTTGACCCTTTTTCGCGGACAGGGATAATGAAATGGGGAACAAACCAGACCGCAATTTGAATTGTAAATGTTATTTTTCCGAACTCTCGCCGAAATGCTTGTCTTTCCTGTCTTGTAGGTTCGAGGGCTACTAAATAATTCCAAAGATTTTCCCGAACAAACTTCTTTGGGATTTCACTGAGTTTTTAACAAATCTTGATAAGCCAGTACATCTTGAAACACAAAAAAAGTATCTATAGATATTTATCGTTTTGAAAAGGCTGTCATTGTTCTATTTAGAAGAAGTTTTATGTAATTTTAATTTTATTAAATTTTATTTTATTTTCACTTCACTCTCTATATTATATATAGAGAGTGAAGTTATGACGGGATTTTGATTTCAAGTTTATGGTACAGATTGATTTTTTTTTAAATAAAATAAGACAAATTATTTGATTAATTAAGACAGAAGTAAAAGTTATAAGGCATCAAATCAAATCAAATCAACTGCACGCTGTATCGTCACTATAGGTTAGGCAGAGGGAACATAGTACGTTCCGTTTCTCACTTTCCGCCGCATTTGTTCGAGACGTTGCTTGTTGAGTGCAACTCAACGTCGGGCTTTGTTTTGTAATTTTTTTATATGTATTATGTATTTTCTATATTTTTCAAGTTAATTTAATGTAAATAACCTATTATAACCGACAGAAAAGTCTTCAATTCTTTTTGGAATAGTTACTCAAAAAGACTCCAATGAGACACAACAAGAGAAATGTGATTTATGATAGTTGAGAATATGCATTGGCTTATCATCGGTTTTTGAGTAATCCGTAATCATTTGTTCAACAAATAAGAGTACGATGAACGTTTAGTTCGTTTGTTTGCGTTGTTGTACCAAGGCCTACCATACCATAAAATGTAGCTAAAATTTATTAACATGCCCAATAAAAAATATATATATTTGTAAAAGTTTTTTTTCAGCTTTATGCTGTAACCTGCACGTAGCAGGGTAGGCTGATGGAATTCATAGATGGATCTAGTGTTAAGATACTTCGCTCCCCACTTTCCGATGAATTAAAGAGGTATTGTGTGTTGAGTGGTGGAACTCAACGCCGCGTTTTGCCGACACCAAAGGGAGGAAATAAAAATATTAAATACTTTGTTTCCTGAAGTGAAAATCATACCCACAACTTGTCGCGCTTGCAACCACTTATATGTGCCCCTTTGCCACAACTGGCCTCTAATATATGACTGGAAAATATTGTGTATACTTAAGGAACAATTTAATTTCTCTATTTCAATTTTTTTTTTTCACTATAGGAACTATTCCAAATGACAGCAAGATGGCCTCTTAAAAAATAAAATAGCATTCGTTACGTTCAATTAATGCTGTCAATCTTTCTGTCGCAAATGCTCCTCCCGTGGATGAAGATGGATGACGTCTAACAAAAACATTGGTAAGTTTTCTTTCATGTAACTAATTTTCTTTGTGTATTAAAGACAAGTGTTTTTTGATACTAGCGATTAATTCTTTATGAAATTAAGTGAAGTTTTAATTAATTAAGTCTTACAAGTAACGATTGTGTTGGTTTTATTTTCAAACATAATACTTTGATATTTTAATATATATTTTCGAACTGAATTGTCAAAATATTATTAGCTAAAGAAAGCTATAACAGCTTATTGGTACTAGCTAAACTATTATATTTCAGGTCATACTGAAAATAAATCTACTTCTATTTTAATTCTAGTGACTAAGCGCGGCGTTGAGTTCCGCCACTCAACTCGCAATGCCTTCAGAAATCGGCGGAAAGTGGAGAACGGAGTGTCTTAACGCTAGGTTCCCTCTGCCTACCCTGCTGTTTAGGAGATACAGTGTGAAGCTTTTTTATTTTATTTTAACACACAACATACTGTCACTACATTTATAAAGAATTCATGCAATCAATATGCTAAAATAAATTGAAAATAACGATTAAATAATTAAAATTGTCAAGTTTTCTCAGCGCCAATATAAAAGCAATTTGCGACGTAAAGCAATTATCAAAACGGCCGGCGTGCCAAATAGGTTTTTTACTAAAGTTTTTTTTTTTAACTTTACGCTGTATCTCGCATGTTACGAGGTTATATTTGTAGATATATATTATTGTCACTCCATTTACCACTTTCCGCCATCTTTTATTTAAACAGATCAGAGTTATGACAGCAACACTAATCTACAAAAACTTTGTTTAAAATTTGTAGTTATAAACGTCCGTTTAAAATTATTATTACATATTGACTAATTGAACGATTGGCTCGTCAATCACTATAAGTTAGATAGCGAATAAAGAAATATTTTGAACAAAAAGATTAAAAATGGTAACTATTATTCGGTACTATTTATTATGTACGCTTTGTAGTTAAGCGGAGTGCATACAAAACCTAGTGTCCATTATTCGTCGCGCTTTTTTTAACACATAAGGGAAATGAAAATGCATTGCCTCGAGTGGGGTAGAATCTACAACCCATTCACTATGCCCTATATACATATATAACTTTCGATTTTTAAATACAATTATAAATAAGCACTCACTTACGGAAGCAATATTCCATTATATCCGAGATGTAAATTAATGATTATCGTAATATAACAGAAATATAAGACTATAATATGTGCTAGGTTAAAGTTGACATTATATTAATTTTTATTTATTTTGTTATAGAAATTGAGTGGCGGAACTCAACTTCATTTTGACTTGTTACCAGAGCGCGATAATGAAAATATTAAATATTTAATTTTCTCGAGTGGGAATTGAACCTTCTTGACGCATTTAAAGTTGCACGCTTGTAACCCTGTGCCACAACTGGCCTCAATAATAAAAAAAAATACAGAAATAAAAAAAACCCAATCGAATTCCTATAATTTTGAAATAAGGTGTTCAAGCACTACCAACAAGTCTATTTTTATCAGTACCAACTCGAATATAATATCGATGTCTCAAGTTAGTATTATGATTCACACTAACTTCATACAACTTCGGGTAATCGTCCCAGTTCGGATTTTGAATTGTGGTCCAGCTTCCGACTTTATACGATATAGTTCAAACGGAGCGTTATTCACAGGAAGTTTATTCTAGAGACGTCGAGGAACCAGAATTAGTTTTCGAACTGTATTACCTGCACTTATTAATATTAGGTACCTCGATTTTACTGATTTCTATTTGTGCCTTTTTTCCTATTTATGATTTTTTGTAAAAAAACATTAACAAGCAACGATAAGCTTTTTCAATATAAAAATGGTAATATTAATAATAAGTATGTCTGAAAATAGTGATAAAAATCTTACCAAATTATAAAAAGGCTATCCCTTAAACCATACTTTTCAATAATATTATAAAATAAAAAAATCTAAATAAATCAGCTTCACGCTGTATCCCGCACACAGCAGGGTAGGCAGAGGGAAACTAGTGTTAAGACACTCCATTCCCCATTTTCTGCCAAATTCTGGAGGCATTGCGGGTTGAGTGGCAGAACTCAACGCCGCGCTTAGCCTCGACACCAGAGCGAAGAAATGGAAATATAAATTTAAGTAAATATTTCATCTCCTCGAGTGGGGATCGAACCCACAACCAGCCGGTTTTACAGTCACACTTCGTGCCACTGCGCCACGACTGGCCTCGAAGTGATGTATATAATATTAAACACATCACTTTAATAAAGGGCAAGTTTTCAAAATTTGCATTGAAGATGATATACATAGATGATATCATGTATATTACCGTTACCGATCATATAGAATTAAGAGTAAACGTAGTCTTAAACTATCTGTAGCCAGTACAAATCGCGGGGCATTTCGATGAAGACGAAGTAGAGGAAAAAAATTACAAACCCCTGCGCCACGACTGGCTTCTATCTTAATTTATCCGTATAAAGTTAAATACAAGAGTTTCGGATTTTTTTCTTTATTTCTATTTTAGGTTCTTACTTCTTGCCAAATTGCATAACAATGTTCGTATCTTTTGACTGTGCTGACTAGTAGATTGATTTTTATGTGCTGCAAGGGACCGTAGACTTGAAATTTTTTAAGTGGTCTTGACAGACGTTTTCCCTTTTCACCTCTTAAGGTACGGAACCTTCAAAATAACTTAACTACACTTTTGATTATTTAAGAGTTCGTAATTTCTATTAATAACCTCAACCAAAAAAAAATATCTTTTTCTTAATACATGTACGTACGTTCGATAGCGTTAGGAAACATTTTCAGTTGAACAATTGTTTCTAATTCTCTCTAAGTTGTCGACTTGTTTCCAAACACTGCCAAATTGTACGTGAGCAGCTTTATAATGTGTATATATTTCAATTGAAAGCTCTAATTTACAACGCTTCATTGGTCTGTAGCTACATTGCATTTAGATTACTGCAAAACTTAAGATAGATATTTGATATGAGATAGGTACTTGTAGTGGAATTGGATCATGACCTTACCAATAAGATGGCAACAAGTCATCGTTAATAAATATATGTTATAAATAAATAAAAAATATTCCTAAAGGAAATATGTATAAGTGTGTGAGTAAGTCTCAAAGGTTCAGCGTTACTAAAATTACGTAGGTCTGGGGGCCCTGGGATCTCAGTTTACTATTAGTTGTTGTTTACCACAGCGTTTTAGGGAAATATTATTACGTTCTTTGTTTGTTACCAATGAAATATTATCAACCAATTATTATAGATAAAAGCTTAAATAATGGCTGTGTATTTTAACAACAAATTTAAGAATTTCGAGCAATTTGTGTACTACTGAAAAGGTCTCGGTAATAAAGGACGTCTCATAAAATGAACTGCGGATGGTCTTTGAAAAATAACCGACTTCGTTATTAAATCTCTACTTTGTAGAGGCAAAGTAAATATTATTGTATTATGGTAAGGTTTCAAACCACAGCTGTTTGATAAACCGCTAAAACTAAAATTATACTTTTGCCTTCGAAAAATATATTTGGTAAATTGAGACTGTCGTCTATCTTATTTACTTAAATATTTTTTTAAATTCTTAATAAGTTAATATAAATTAAATACACAATATATCTCATAATATCTTAACGAAGAAAACGTTATTAAGGTTGGCTCTTTTGTGCAGTAAAAATTAATTAAATTAAATTAGCTTCACGCTATATCCCGCACACAGCAGGGTAGGCAGAGGGAACCTAGTGTTAAGACACTCTGTTCCCCACTTTTTGCCAAATTTTGGAGGCATTGCGTGTTGAGTGGCAGAACTCAACGCCGCGCTTAGCCTCGACACCAGAGCGAAGAAATGAAAATATAAATTTAAGTAAATATTTCATCTCCTCGAGTGGGAATCGAATCCACAACCAGTCGGTTTTACAGTCGCACTTTGTACCACTGCGCCACGACTGGCCTCTGGACTTGTTCAGTAAATTTAATTATATCATAAATTCTATTTTTAGATTTAGGTGCCTGTACAACTATAAATAATGATAAAACGCTTTTAGTGTCTATCAATGATTTTTAAATATGGTTTTATTTTTTATGAAATTATCTAAAATATTAAAAATTAAAATTATGAAAGAGAAACATAATAATAATAAATAATAGATAATATAATAAAGATAAATAAAAAGATAAATTAATAGATATAAAGATGCATGGCGAAAAGTACAGTGATATACACGTACTGTACTACTATTAAAATAAATATAACTTCCTACCTAGTTACTTTATTTTCATCACTCCAATCATCTATATATATAAAAGGACATGTACTGACTGACTGAGGTAAGACGCACGCACAGCCGTAACAGCTGTGAACGTGAAATATGGACAGATGTTCATTTTCATAATCTGGACATCCACTAAGACGGGATTTTGAAAAATTTTAACCCTAAAGGGATGAAATTGGGGTTGAAAGTTTGTATGGAAAAAAATTATATCCGCCCCAATTCTAATAAAAAATTAAATTCATGTTGTTAAAAATATTTTATTGAACACGTGTTTCGTGGTTTTTTTAGAAGTCACCCCTAAGGGTGCAAATACGCGGGTGAAGCTGCGTGCGCCCACTAGTTATATCATAATGGCTTCCACGATGGTATTGCAGTAAAACCTAATGTTATAAAATTAATATAAATACGGTAGATTTTAATGAATACCATTAATTTGCAGTAAATAAGTATGAATTTATGGGATTTATAAACAATTTTAAAGTGTTATTAGGAAAGGTATAAAAATTTGAACGTTACAAAAATTGTAAAAAATATTTAATAAATAGCATTCTCTCCTGCCAAATGATAATTAATATTTAGTATTTTTTTTGGGTAGTGGAAATTTGTAAAAATAGTATTAATTCATTTATTTTATCTAATTTTATAACAGTTGCCAAGCTTCAGCTTCTAAATCGAAGTTAGTTAAAAATTCATAGTCTTCTGGGTGCTCCTCTCATATCCTCTCTTTTGTCGCTCCGTAAAACCCATCTACCAATATTGTATCGCCGCCCGATCCATTAACGTGTTTCAAGCAATGTAGTATTTGTAGTCTGTAATCAGTAATATTTTAAAATATATATATTACGAGTCCCGCTTCGTTAACATTTTTATACGTTTTCTAAATAAGTATATTTTATTTTAATCTTGTTTTTTTTATTTAAAGGCACAGACAATTTGATGGTGATGGACAACTTCAGAGTTCTTCACGGCAGGACTGGTTTCAGTGGAAAGCGTGTGCTGTGCGGAAGTTACGTCTCACGCTCTGATTGGCTAAATGATAAAATAGAAATTGTTAAATAAAAAATATTATAAAATTAATAATTATTATTTCTTCGCTTTTAAGAAAATATATTGTTATTTTCTTTAAGCACCTTAACATTCAAAAACATTACAGTACATTACAGTATATATATTGCTTTGTTCCAATTTGTCTATTAATAATCGTGTGCGTATGCAATCATAGATATACACGATAGACTCAATAATTGCGTAGATAGAGGGAATTTAGTGTTAAGACACTTCGTCTCCCATTTTGGGTTGATTTCTAGAGAGATTGTGTGTTGAGTGGCGGAACTCTACGCCGAATTGCGTAACAACAGAACAAATGCACTATCAAAATATAGCTCACATGCACTATGTGGGCGACAAAAAGAGAAAGGCGCTTCTTTGTGGATTTCTATTTACAATTAAATTTATTATTTTATTTTAAAATTAACTATTAACTAAATAAAAATGCTGATTTTAAATATATATGTTTTTCTTTTATTATAAGCGATAAATTTGCATTAAATTAGATAGAAATTTAAAGTTCAATTTCTTAATAATGTAACAAAATTTCTGCTGAATCAATAAATAGAAGTTTGTAAGATGCCAGCATACAAGCGTTATATAAATGCTGAAAAAGGTAGCATGTTGCCAATACCAGATGCGCTACGTTTTATTTGGCACTTTATAACAATTAGATACTACTACAGTGTTTCAAGATGTTATTTTATCCGACATATACTTTTAAATGATGAAGGTCTCTAGTCGGTTGTATTTAACTAACTTGAAATAAATAATATTATTCTTTTGTTCTTTTCTTATTTTTATTTTAATATATTTTATTTATTTATAAATATGACGTAGTAGCACAGGGGCACAAGTGTAACTGTAAAGGGACGGTTGTGGATTCAATGCACACTCGAATGAATGAATATTTAATATTTTCATTTTCTTGCACTGGTAATGAGGCAAAACGCGGCATTGAGTTTCGTCACTCAACACGCCTTAGCTCAAGAATTCGGCGAAAGTTGGGACAAGAGCGTCTTAAAATTATGTTCTTATGTTTCCTATGCATACTCTGCTATGAGCGGAATACTGCATACAGCCAAAAATGGAATAATGTTAACCATATTGACGTTGAGTGATATTGTATTTTATTAACAATTTATAATACGTAAAATAACACTTACTTTTTACATAGAAATTCGTAGTATCAATATATAATACTTCCGTACTAATAAAGTACTCTATCTGTACTTATAAAGTGGAAAAAATTGTTAGTGATAATCTCAGGAACAACGGATTGCCTTTGGATACCCCATTTATCTAGGAAAGCTATAACTATAAAATAAATAAGAAATAAAGGGAGAGAACTCATTTTATCATCTATCTCTCAGCGTTGCGTAAACGGTTAGTTACGCTAAAACAAATGCCAAAGAATAAATATATTTATATGATAGATGATCAGAGTGACCGGGCTCTTAGAAAGTGTCACATGTCACACACAACTCAGTTATTACCATTGAAAAATCTAATAACATATAAGTTTCTACTGTGTAACATTTTCTCTTTTTTACCGTACAACCTCCTTCGTGTTTTTTTCCATACAACGTGACATTGGCGAAGTGATATGTGTTCTACTGTCACGCTCGGAACGCCATAATCAAAGAACCAACCAACCAACATATAAGTCTCCAATTCTTACAAAAACTTCTACTAAATTTGTAGCGGAGATATCAAAATTATTGCTTGATTAAAAGCTCTCGGATACGTTGTCTGAGAGGGGAACGTTCACTAATAATTTCACCAAGAATTTCAATCTAGCCAATTCAACTGAACAAATTGTATTTTATATAAGTCTATGTACCTACTGGAGGATCTATTGACGCGTAGAATATATTACTGGTTGCCATAGCAACGTATATTTACTTAACACAAATATATATATTGTCAAATATATGTTAGTGTGCGCTCTATTTATTTTATTATTAAACGTATTTTTTGCTTATTTTATTTTTTGCACTCCTCTATACAAACTTTAAATGTATTAAATTTAATATCGCGCCGTCCGCAATTTATTTGTCAAACGGGATACAGATTTTTTTGTTTATATATTAATATGCGTAGGTACATATACATACATATATAGTACATATATAGGTACTCGTAAGTATATATTTTTTTCCAGTTAAATATATTTGTGTATCTTATTTTATTTCATGCGCCGCTATATAATATTTTTAAATTATAACAAAAAAAACACGTAAAGCACTTTTAGAATTTCACAATGAATTATATCGCCTTAAACTCGGGCTCACTGTAGGTGTATCGATTTCGAGATTTAAAGTTTCGATTCCTCTTTAGTCAGGGACATTTTTCACGGCAACCATCTCATAAATAACGATCCGACTGCCACAGCTTGTTCGGGCAAGTTCGAGAATTTATTCTCGTCCCTTAATTATTGTTTTAAAATGATGTTTTTTTTTTCAGTGACTGCTATATTTAATGATAAAATGTATTTTTGTGATATAATAATGTTTCTCAAATACATTCTTTGCTTGAGTTATATTGGTATTTTAAGTGTGCGTTTAAGACAAGGTTAAGGAAAAGAAAAAATATGATGACAGAGTTCCTCCACTTGTAAGACAAATATAAAAAATTAGCAGCCGCCAGAGTTCACGGAAAAATCCTTTGGCTTCCGTAGCCCCGGTCAGTAGTGGTTGGCGAGGAGCACCGTGAACTTTTAGTGAGTATTACGGACGGCCTACAACTGACAGTCTATGAGTCTGTCCCTTCTTGAGCAGTATACGCTTTAAATGATAAAGTTTTATCATGATAAAAAAAGGTTTCCTACCCTTCCCATAAAAAACTACCCATAATATATAAAATATATTATGATATAAAATAAAATAATAATACATATCCCTACGCGTCTAGTCCCCTTCAGTTTTATCGTCGACTAAAAAGTAAAATTCGATTTCCTATCGTTAGTGCAGTACCTTGAAATATAAAGCTGTAGAGTATTCGTTTTGTTTTATTCATCTCCGTCTACCGCAAGATTTCCGACGTCAGCTGATGTACATACATTCGTACGAGCTTGTATCTTGTGTTCTGAATTGTATATAAAACATCTTGTAGTCCGTTTCCCATTTTTTTTCAACCGAATTCTTGATGCATTGCGTTGTAACGATCTATATCATAAATTGAATATGTAGGTGAATATTAAAATAAATTAAAAATATTATAATGTACGAAACAATATTATGAATGTAATTTATAATTCACAAATAATATTTAAATAACGTAATATACCATAGGTAAACTCACAGATATAAAATATATTTATTAATATAATTATTTATAAAAAATAATTTAATAATTATAAATAATCACTGTATTGTATAGTTTAAAAGAAATAATATCATAATTAATATTTTTAATATTGCAAAATATAATGTTAGCTGACAGTCAACGTCAAAGTCGAAAGAAAGAGGCATGAAAGAGAGGCGAGATGGCGGACGCGTCTGGTGAAGGATAGATGTTCAAAAATGTTTAAATGTTTAGAAAAGTTTTTATTTATAATTAACATATACATATAAAATTTTATTAATATACGCCATATTTTTCTTGATATTATTGACTAATTAGCTTTTAGAGTAGATATCAATTGTATTTATTTCTACAAATAAATATTATGATAGTGTATTTGAAAATAAAACAAAACTGATACACAACATTTTTTTACATAACATTTGAAATTATTAAAGTTGAATTCCCTGAATTACATATACTAATACAAAAAACCTAAAACAGTTCATTAGTTTGAACGCGCTAACGTTAGAAATTATTGGTTCAAACACAAAAAAATATATATAGTCCATTTATCGAATGAGGCTATATATACTATATTATATTAATATTGTTATAATTTAACCCACCTGCAATCGAAGTTCCCTCGTATATGCAACTAGTTATTTTTATTTGATCACGTAAAAGCTAGTGTTATTTATATTAAGAAATCAAGTCGAAGGCAGTAGAAACCTCTTTACTATACGTACTATACGTAACATGCCGATATCAATCGACAGTTCACTTAAGTACTTGCATTGTTACACTTCTGTAACGGCTAGGATTTCCAATGACACTTGTTATCGTTCACAATAAACCCTTTTGGGGATTTGAAAAGGTAAGGACCTGCTCTGTTACAGTCCGTAGGTCACTTTTCAATGACAAACCTTTCCTTGAATACACTGCTTTTAGTTGATTTTCTTAGTACTTTACCTTCGTCTTACCTTAGTCTTACTTATCGTATTATTGCCTTTAATATATATTTTTATAAAATTTTCTTGAAATTGGAATCTGTAAAACACAACAAAACTGACACACAAAAATCAGCGTAAAATATGAAGATAATAAAATTTTAAATATATGTGTTGTTTTATCTAAAATTATGAATATACCTATGCAAATAATTATTTCTAAGCCAAAAACAATTTGTCGGCAATTCCAATCACATGGTATAGTAAATAGAAATATGTATATATATATATGTACATAGTAGTAGTAAATCCGTAAATAATGAAAATAAAATCTAACATACTTACATCAAGTCAGTAGATATCTTGTAAATAAAATATAATATTAAAAGATTTTGAATGTTAAAAGTATATTCCGATATCTCGTTGTAGATTTCATTTTTATATGAAAATAAATAGGTACGTGTTTCTTGAACAAATAATCCTTCCTCTAGTGCGACTAGTGGTGAAATGAAATGTGGCAGTAAATTACAGAAAATGTGGAAACTCGCTTTGTTCTGAGAACAAATCCAATTCAACCGATAACTTCGCGTGAAAGTAATATTATATGTCTATAGCGCAATATGTTTAACGGAAAAATTCTAAGTGCTTTTTGGCACGGGTTCCACTTTTGTTGGACTGGCAACTATTTGGAATCAATTTTAAAATGCTAAAATAAATTTAAGAAATTAGAAATATTTTGTACAAAATAGGTTTATGTTTTAATAGTATATACGAGCAAATACGCAATAGATTATAATGTAGGCTATGAAAAATCCTATCTTTCCTAAAAACTTACATGTACATATTAAGATTAGATTAGATTAGACAACAATCTGATTAAATAGTTGTAAAGCGTACTTTTTTATTATATTACACTGTTCTTTTTTTTAATTTTAAGTTTGCATTTTTTGCCTGTATTTGAGACATAGGGTGTTAAGTGGCAGAGTTCTACGCCGAGTAATTTCCCTTAAAGTGTGATCGAACTCACTACCCCACTATAACCTCGTACTCTACGGTTTTATATAATTTTTATATAACTCACAAAAGTTATAATTATAAGTAAAGCTTTACGCTGTATCCCGCATACAGCAGAGTAGGCAAAGGGAACCTACTGTTAAGACACTTCGTGGACCACTTTCCGCCGAATTTTCGAGGCATTGCGTGTTGAGTGGCGGGGCTCAATGCTGGACTTTTTGCCTTGGCGCCAGAGCGAAGAAATAAAAATTAAAAAAGATTATAATTTTCTAATTATTATTAAATTATCGTTCTCTCGAATAGGAATCGAACCTACAACTGTCACGTTACAGTCACATCTTAGTGCCCGTGCGCCACGACCGCCTTAATTATAAGAAAATTATACATTTAAACTTAAAAAGGCAAACATTTTTAAATGTTGTTCACATACTTGTTCCAAGAAAAGTTTAATTTAAAATAAATGTAATTACTAGAACTGGCAAGATAGTGTCGTAAAGTTAAATCTCCCCTATTACCTGAAGAAATAAAGGCAAGAAGGCACTGTAAAAGAAACCTGCTGCAGCTAATAGGTGTATTTTTCTTATGAAAAGCACCCATATTATGTTATGGGCAAAAAAGAAAAGTAGTTTTCATTTTTTTATAATATTACTTTAAAAATTGCAATTTTTTTTTTTCATAAAAGAAAAAAGCTTACAAGAAAAGCTGATGAAAAATTATTTAACACAATACTAGCATCGCCTTAAGTATTCCCATTACTATTAAATTTAATATTATCAATAGTTTTTCACGATCTTAATTAATCTAAAAAAGAAAATGCCAGTGTAATGTTTCTTTGTACATTTTCTGTTATTATTATAAGCAACAAAAATCTGTAATAGTAAACTTAAGCATTTACTCCAAACGTAAATCGCTTACTTTATTATATTTTCAAGTTGAATAAGGAAACGATTGAAGTTAACAAAGTGTTCGTACCTTTAAAACTTCAACCAGGTGCTATAAACTGGCGAAGCACGAAGGCCGACTGGAATAAAATGTATCTACTCTGCAATGAGCGGGATATGAGGATATGAGGCTAAAAATACTTTCTGAACTACTACTTTAATTTTGTTCTTACGGCAATACTTCCTTTTTCGTTTACCATGAGAAATCAATAATATTTTTTATAAATAGTAATTAATTCTTACACAACATTTTTAATTACTTAAATAATAGTAAAAACCATACAACCACGATTATATATTTTAATAAAATACAATGAGGTATCTACATACTTTAATCATACTGACTGAGTAACTAAATCAACATTAGGTAACTAACTCCTAATCCGAGACATTCGATACTTACCTTAAAAGGATAACTGTGTAACGACGTTGACTATCTCTCCCGTATTTGAGCAGCAATTGATCTGTTTACTTAAATAATTATTAGTTTGAGGCGCAGCGGCACAAAATGTGAATGTAAAGCCGACTGGTTGTGGGTTCGATCCCCACTCGAGGACATGAAATATTTACTAAAATTTATATTTCCATTTCTTCGCTCTGGTGTCGAGGCTAAGCGCGACGTTGAGTTCGGCCACTCAACACGCAATACCTCCAGACTTCGGCAGAAAGTTGGGAACGGAGTGTCTCAAAACTAGGTTCCCTCTGCCTATCCTGCTGTGTGCGGGATACAGCGTGAAGCTGATAAATTATTAGTATATTCGTTCATTTGTCTATTAGTCTAGACACTTTGATACAAGTCAATCTCATCAATGACCAAATGCACTTTGTGTTACTTTAATAAACAAATATATATTATTAATTTGTATGCACCAATATATTTAACTATTGTTATTTTTAAATATATTATAAATTCATAAAACTAAAACTATTTTCAAGAGAAATTTAAATGTATAGTCTGCATAGTAATAGTAAGAAGCCAGCATGTGTCACCGGAACGTCGTTCGCGAAGTGGAACAAAGACTAGGAAGAAGAAACGAGAATAAGCAGAAAATATCACATTCCAATGTAAAAATTACTTTCGTGTTTCGTTTGTTGTGGTTCGATTATTTTCATAAAATCGCTCTACCTATCCTGCTATGCGGAGAGTAGAAATTTCTTTCTACATTAGCTGATAAGCCGATGTCGGAGAGTAAAAAATTTTGGCCATTATCTTAGTTTTATATGTTTTTCTTCCGTGTTGACTACTGTCGCAAATAGTTATTAACACTTTTTTCATTCTTTAGTTAATTGATTATCTGCGACATATTTATAAAGTTAAGAAAATATATTAACCAGGCCAGTCGTGGCGCAGGGACACAAGCGTGCGGCCGTAAACTAGATAGTTTCCTGGTTCAATTCCTACTCGAGGAACGAAAATATTTAATATTTTCATTTTCTCGCTCTGGTAATTATGCTTTTTCACCACTCTAGAATTCGGCGGAAAGTGGCAAACAGAATGTCTTAATGGGAACGCAGTATCTTAAGTCTAGGTTCCCAAATTCCCTCTGCCTACCATGATATGTGTGGGATACAACGTACGTACAGTAAAAAAATATTTTAACAACGTTACACCAGTGTAGAATAATTCATTACCGTATTATATATTTAAGCCTACAAATATCTGTAACTAAAAGCACTTTTCACGACTTTATTAATATTAGAAGTATCATGTAATATGAGCGTTCAAAAATAAAAATACGAAGCTATTTCTTTTCTTATTATTAGATTTTCTTAGGCGTAAATAAGAAATGACACTCTAAAAAGAAAACATCGTTCTTCGATTACCTAACAGCAGGTGTAGACGAAATAAAACGATTACTCTGTAAAACGTAATACCATACATTTTTTGAATAATTATTTATTAATTGGTAATGTAGCTAAATAAGTACCTCCAGATACACAGTATGCATTTTTCTATATAATACCTTGATAGTGAGTTCGAAGACTTTCTCAAGAAGAAAAAATCAGCTTCACGCTGTATCCCGTACACCGCAGGGTAGGCAAAGGGAATCTAATGTTAAAACACTCCGTTTCCCACTTTCTGCCGAATTCTGGAGGCATCGCGTGTTGAGTGGCAGAACTCAACGCCGCGCTTAACCTCGACACCAGAGCGAAGAAATGGAAATATAAATTTAAGTAAATACTTTACCTCCTCGAGTGGGGATCGAACCCACAACCAGTCGGTTTTACAGTCACACTTTTGTGCCACTGCGCCACGACTAGCCTCAACGTACGTATCATATAAACTTCAAAATATTTGATGCAAATTGAAATGAGGTATTGGCGAACATACACCTACTTTAAGTTTGGCTGAGTTCCAATTTCGTTGCACATATTGCTAAATGCAAAAGCTAAAGTAGTTTTGGACTTTACGTGAGACGATTTATTTGTGTCTATAGTCCTTTTTTCTATCACATTGAAAATAAGGCATTAAACACACTTTTATTAGCTTCACCTACATCTAAATATCTATCTTTCTATCTATTGAGTGTCAAGAAAAGAACGAAACAAGAAAATAAAGTACCTACAAATATAAAGTAAAATAATAATTAAAATTGCAGTAGCCGGCAGTGAGGCCGGTCGTGGCGCAGGGGCACAAAGTGTAATTGTAAAATCGACTGGTTGTGGGTTCGATCTCAACTCGAGGAAGTGAAAATTTTATTTACATTTATATTTTCATTTCTTCATTCTGGTGTCGAGCCCCTCGTGCCACTGCGCCAAGATGGTTTCAAATTTATTAATGATAGTTTGAATTCAGTCTCAGTTGGTGTCAAATAAACCTTATTCAGTAGAACCTGATTAGAGACCGATTAATAGGCGGCAGACCTAAATGATCATCTCATAGTTCAAACAATCAAACTGAAAGTTGTGATATATTTAATACTCATTATGTATTAGTATCAAATGATTAATTATGCATTGTGATGGACTAAGCAAGTATTATAAAGTCACATAAATTTAAATTATTCTGGAAAGTTAATTTTTAAGTCAATGCTCCGCATTTTATGGAGTAAACCACTCTGGATTGCTATTTATAATTATTTTCAGCCTATCGCGGCGCAGTAGGATAAGAAGCTGACTATAAAACATACTGTGACTGTAGGTTCGATTCTCACTTAATAATTCAAGGGTTAAGAAGTGTAAAGTGGATAATGAAATGTCTTAGAAGTGGATTTTCAAATTAGTTTTCCAGATACTATATAAAGTTAAAATATAAAAAGTTAATCCCTTATCGAAAATATTTTTTTTAATTAAACCTTGACAAAAGAGAGAATAATAGTACTAATACTGAGATATACGTTTTTAATTAAAAACAAACGGGTCTAAAAGTGCCATATTCTCCCTAAGTACATACAAGGATTGATTGCAGCATCGCCTGAGTATCGGATTGAGGAATCCAATCACTAATTTGTCCCCGAAGATTAATATCCTATGTTAAGAATCACAACGTGATATACACATAGCAAACGCCTGGTTTTTATTATTTAGCTTCACATTGTATCGTGTACACAGTAGACTAGTCAGAGGTAACCCGGGAACCTAAATTTAAGACACTCCGTTTCCATTTTTACACAACACTTTAACACAACAGAATTCTTTGTAATAGCAACTTATCTCACGATACGAAAAACAATTTTATTTTAAGCAGATGAGTCTGATTTTATTAATTCGGATTTCATGACGAAAGTATTACTTTATGCAATTTCACATAAATAATGTTCTAAAATATTATCAGTACCTTTCGCAGAATATTAATTTTATTTACCGATGCAAGCTGTAGAAATGTCAAATGATTAATATCGTAAGATCTAACTCTGACCTCTAAGCATACCGAGTTTTATTACACCCTCGTGCCAACACGTTTCTACTTGGATTGAATGATGTAAATGTCATGAGACCTTTCTATAAATTGGAGTCGTTCTTGTTGATCTGTTCCATATAACATTAGAAAAATCAGCTTCACATAGGCAGAGGGAACCTAGTGTTACGACACTCCATTATCCACGTTCCGCCGAGTTCTGGAGGAATTGGGTTTCGAGTGACGGAACTCAGCGATAACGACTTTACCTCGACACCAGAGCGAAGAAATGAAAATATAAATAAATGTAAATAAACATTTTATTTCCTCGAGTGGGGATCGAACCCACAACCAGTCGATTTTACGGTCACACTTTGTGCTCCTGCGCTACGACTAGCATCAATATAACGTAGATATATAAAATACATATTAGCCATAGTATTAATATATGTGAAAATATTAATTTGGTTTTTTTTAATTCGTTTTTAAAGACATTATGTGGCGAGTGTGTAAATTCAACGCCGCACTTTGTATTCCTAAAGCGGGAAAATTGATATAACGAATCCGGTCTGCTTGATCAAGTTGGATCCTCACCATTTCATTCGATTCGATTGGGAATTGAATCCATAATCCATGTTCTTCGTCAGACAATATCTCGACGACAATATGACGACATTAAATTTATATTTGCCTTTAATATGCAATTAATGCAATAAGACTAATAAGGCAAAAGACACTTTTAAATTATTTCCTAATTAAAAAATCTAAACATTTAGGGTTCAAATTATTTAAAACAGCTAATTTCTATTAAATCTAATGAGTCCGCTCTATCCTCCGCTACTTTTCGTTTATAAAACATCAATTTCAGTTAAATTTGGTCGGTTTTGAGAATCTAGCTTGATAGACGCCATTGTCGGTAATTCTTTTTGGATAATTATATTCTGAAGCAATAATTATATCAAATTGTTATATTGGGGGATAGTCCTCCTTAATAGATTTGATATGCCATTCCTAATGCATTTTTAAGTCAGTAAGATCAGCGAAGGTCATTGTTTTATTTAATATTTTTTTTTTGTATTTAAAATAACCTAATGACCCAATTAAACTTTCTCGCATATAATCCTAAAAATTATAATTACTTACAGGCAAAATCCTAAGAATTCTTTTAAATTAGACAGTTTTTTCGTACGTATCTTAAATTAAATTTACAATATTTTCACATAAAGTCTCCCGAGCCTTAACTGTTATGTTTTCTCTTTAAATCTTGAATTAATTCAGTTGAAAGCATTTTTCCATTATTTAAAGCCGACATTACAGTTCCCTCAGGAAATATATACGATTTTTTTCGCTGTGAACATACATACTCGTACTCGTATATATTTAAAATAGGATGGATAACGTAATATATACTTCGACGCAAAAACGTAATTAATTATTTATTATATTGATGCACGTGAAATCATATATTTTAACTTGTTTACTACTCGCGGCTTCGTCCGCAATCTTTGATGTCTTCATGTGATCAACGAGCTGTAACGATTGAGGCGTATTCCCATTGTCAAATAGGTGAAGACTACAAAGATCTTAAGAGATCTCTGTAACAATGATCCGGTGCCTAAAAGCTTATCCTCTTTGAAGGATTTCCACTAAATGGGATTCTATTTGACGAAGTAAATAGTTTTTTGTAAGGAAGCTCTCATTAAATGCAGTTCCCATAGATTTCGTTACTTTTGTGTAACTATATTTTTTAACGAACTTTCAAAGAGGTGAGGCCCTTGTTCTACTTTCAAAAATATATTTTTTGTTTGAATGACTCTGGATCTGACGATTTTCAGGCGAACCAACAAATCAAATAGAAAATCCTATATATATTATCCTATATATCATTATTTTATACTATTAGTACAATACTTTAATACTAATTAAATCGACGGTATTTTGGAGGTAATAAACACAAGTGGTTTTTTTTTTCGAGTAAACTCTATTGTTGTTGACCTGGGATGATCTTTACAGCGTCACCGGGTGCGGAGGGGCGAGTGTAGCTCGGCACTGAAGAAAAAATACGAGCTTTTATGGACGCTCGTGAAGTCGGCGATTGCAGGGGAATGCCCTGCGTAAGCTAATTCCTAAAAAAAGTATTCTGACCATTTGGCCCCGTAATGATAAAAAAAGGATTTTGTCAAACCTTATCGAAGGCTTTGGCTATGTCTAGAAAAATGGCAGCCGTGTCGATGCGATTTGATCTAAGGATTTAATATAAAATATTGAAAAGAAAACCGAAAACGCAATTAAATTACTCTTTTTTCTTTTTTTTCGAATTTGAAACGTATTGATATATGTTCTTACAATTTATTTTGAGTAATAACATTAATTTTGACTCATAAAATATATTTCGTGCTTTCTTAATATGATTTTTTCATGTATTGTTTTATATACACTCTATACTCTACTATAAAATAACGTAAGGTACGTATGTATTAACATTTTTATTCCATACTTAGGGAAGAAAAATACTTTTTTTTCATTTGAATGATTTTTTTGGGTTTTGGGAAGCAGAGAGCAGCGCGAAAAACGGAAAAAGGACACTTTAATATTATTTACTTCTTTCTGACCTGAACCTGAGCTAAAGGATAAAAAAAACATTTTTTGAAATGGTAATCTAACTCATGACTTAAGTCATGCATGTGCAATTACTCAACTGAGCCATAATGTTGGACAAGAGAATTTCATCTTTATGTCATGATTAAACCTAGATATTAAATTCTAGTGCTTCTAAAACTAATAGCTTGTATGAAGCTTATTTAGTATCCAAAATAGTTTCCACATTGTTCTAGCGAGCGTGGAAGGTTACCGACAAACAACTACGTTAAAATATTATATAAATTCGTTTTTGGAAGATTATTTATGGGTTTGCTTTTTTTTTGCTTAGTGAAAAGCTTAGGGAAAAACAGTAACGTAACAGTTTGCTTGTTAAGTCATATTGTATAGCAAACCACCTAAAATATCTAAAAAATAATAAACAGTTCACTGAAAAAATTATTCTTTGTCAATTCAATGAATATTGAACAGTACCACAACAATAGAAATTATATACAAAAAAATATTTTTTTTTTGTCTACCAGCTACATTAATATATACAATAGAATTTATTTGATTATCTGAATAGCGTCCGTGTTCTAATATATAGACGAGACGAAACGTTAAGTATACAATTTTATCAACGTAGGTGACATTCTATTGTTATTCTTATATAATCTACATTGATATAAATAAAATATGATTACTGTTTATGAATATATTTTATAACGATCTCTTCACTTACCGATTACAAGATTTTTTTCTACAGCACTGCATTGTGAACAACCAAACGTGCAGCTATGCTGACGTTTCACCATCTCATCAATGCTACTAAAGTACTGTAAGTTCTCTTGCTGTCGAAAAAACTTATAGAATCCATTTTATATCTTATGTATCTGCTAAGCATACATAGCAAACATACCAGTCCATTTACTTGTTCTTATAACTCTCCATTTACTCTAGTTTGGCATTCCATCCTTGCTTCTGAAGTTCTTAAAACTGAAAGTTTCAAGAACTTCTGTCTTATTCACATTGTGGCTTAATCTTTCACACTCTTCTTTTAGAGTGGACCGATAAAAAGACTTCAACTTTAATGATGCAATATGCACTGTACTAAATACAATTTACTTTTACGTCACCTACTTAGGTTTCTTGGAGATGGAAAATCAAGGCGACATGCCAGACGCACACAAGCTCAGATGTCTCTATAAAGAAACTATAGCCTGCGGCAAGAATCCGCTCACATTGTACCGGGTCATTATTTTTTTTCATACAACCCTGTCAGCCGCATTTACTAAGTCCACAAAAGCGCAGGAAGCATTTCGATTCTTTTCATTCCTATCGTTTATATTTTAACATAAATTGAAATCTTTAGAGATAATAATTAATTTCTTGTCGTGGACTTCTTGTTAGCGTTATTGTATATCTACAATAATCTAGTACGTTATTTAATGAACGGACGAATGAACCTCTTCTAAAATACGGCATACGCGAATTCGAATTTTTCCTATTTCTTCAACAATAAAAGTTATATTTTAGTTAATCTACATAAAACCATGATAAAATCTATACTTTAACTTTTCTTATAAATCACTTTATAAATTTTTAAAAACCACATTAAAGTTCCTGCAAAAGTTATTATATTGATCGCAAACAGATAGACGGATAGACGCAGTTGTATATTATGTATTTTCTTACCTGCGCAGACTTGTATATTATGTATTTCCTTACCTGCGCATATTATATAATATATACTTGTTTATTATTTTTAATTTTTTACATTTTACATAATATTGCTTCACTATTTTGCCAGCTAAAGTACTTTTTTTATATGTACACATTACAGAATCAAAGCTAAACAAAATAATTATTTAAATACATATATATCTTAATAACATAAACACCGCCGTTCCATTACGACAAAGCCAAAGGAATTCGGCCGTGACACGTATCCCCATACCAACGAACGAAATTCCTCTAAATCCCTTTGATAATGGAAATACTTTCTCTTTCCAATATACGTGATAGTACATTTACATCCCAATTAAATTCACACAAGGTTTCATCGGATTGAAAAGGTTCTCTGTAGCTGGGGTCCTTTGACTTACATAACATTTTTAAACATTTTTAATAAAAAGACAGTTGTGCCGCAGTGGAATGGTATTTGACTTTAAATATTGTTGTGAATTTAATCTAGGGATCGAATTCACAACCAACTCTAATAGACAAAGGGGAACGTTAAATACAACCAAATTGCAAATCGGAAATGTCAGAAATGGAGGTTTTGGGAAGGATATACTTTTATTTGCCGGCACTATAGTGTCGACGTCTGTCAATGATCTGTTTGTTAAATTATATATAAGTTATATATGAGAAACGATGACAGCATTCATACTATCGTTCAGTCGCGCATATACGAATATTTCTCATACAAGAATTCATATTTATGTTCCCTCAGGTTCCCTACGTAGTGGTTGACACTATAGTGACGGCTCGTTCTATCTATACGACTATGCTGAAAAAGTGTCAAGCTAACATAATGGCTTATACTTAAAACATATTCTATACATAAGATATATTTAGGAGACGTATAGAAAATGTTATATTATTTAGCTCGTTGTTTTCATGCATAGTGCAATATTTGCTACATGACTATGTAGATGGAAGTGCAATTTAAAAGCTAATGCATATTTTATCATATCAGTTATCCAACATATTTACACCTAGGAGAAGCTATAGCGGAATGCCGGTGTCGGTATAATTACCATTGTTTTTTAAAGAATTTTAGTTTAAAAGACCTTAATATTAGCTTTAGATACCTTTGAAGAGTATGTTAATATTTGGACTTGGAGAAACCAGAGAGTTTTTAGCAGGTCATTTTAACAAAAGATGTAGTAAAAAATTTTGTTTTTCTTGTCAAAAACTTGGTACCATGCTGAATACATCACTGATTAATCGGCAGAAGAAAAAACTATATAACAGAGACACTTCAACTTTGCTACCATAATACCCAAATTTTATTCAATACGTATACCATTTTCACAAAATTTTCATTCACGACAGACGTATGTCACGGCTAGAGACGAATGCCCGGGTAAAGCCACACTTACCGTGGAATTGTTTCATTTATTCTCCCTAGTATTTTATTGTACTTGTAATTTAAACAGAATAACCCACTTAGGGTTAGCGGAGTTTACGGCGCAATGGCCCACGAGTTGAATATAAAATGTACACGCTGTTTTTATATAACGATGTTTTTTTACAAATATAAGTACATTACTTTTAACAGGGAATAAGAAGACAGACACTGATGTAAAAGATTTCAATTTTGTTTCCTTTTCAGCTTCATGCTGTATCCAGAAGAGGGTGCAGAGGAAACCTAGTAGTACGCTCTGTTTCCCTTTGTCCACTTTAACAGATCGAATAAATGAAAATATTAATAGGTAGGTATATAGTAATTTATGTCCCCGGGTTCCAACTCACAACCGTCGCATGTACACACGCGCGACAATCACGCGTTTGTGCCACTGCGCTAGGACAGCCTCGAAAGTTGGAGCTTACCAACATTGAACTTCGTATTTTATAGAAAATACTATATTAAAACAAAAACCGTAAGTGACCGGCGCGTGAGATTCGTTCACTGAGGGTTCTGTACCAATTTCCGAATTGTATATCAACAAGAAGAACAACTTACAAAAGTTGACAATCTTAGTAACTTTGCTTGATATTTGATAGCTTGATATACAAAAGGCTGGATTTTCAAACAAATGAAATTTAAAAACATTTCAACGAATCTCATTTATAATGTAAATAGAATTTAAAGCGTTACTATACTGTCATTAAGTGTAGAAATTCGTAGTTTAAAGATTTTTTTTTTCTTTATTTTTATATTTTCTTTTTTTTTCTGTAATTTTTGTAATATTTCTTATAATGATCAACAGAAATAGCGACTTCTTAAAAATAAATTTCCAAATCCAGGTTTTTTCATATTCTTCATATTGTTATTTTTAGTGTTCCGAACGTCAAAAAGTAAAAATGGAACCCTTATAAGATCACTTTGCTATGTGTATGTCCGTCTGTCAAGACCATTTATTTCGACATCGGGTGGAAGTATCAAACTAAAATTATGTCAAATATTCAGGTATACGGTCCCTTGGAGAACTAACCATACAAATAAAGAAACTTTTGAGATATTGCGGGTGGAGAAGTGGAATTCACAGCCGCGCTTTGCCTTGTTACCATAGCGAAAGCATGAAAATATTAATATATAATAATTTATCTCTCCGAGTAGAGATCGAACCCACAACCGTTACCGAACCACTCACTCTTTCGGGCCTGTGCCACTGCGCCACGACGATTTTACCTACTCTATTGTATACAGTCAGATATGCTGAGCTATTCATTTATCACAACGATATTCTTTTATTTAAATTATTAAATTTGTCTTTTTCATCCTTCTGCTCCTTTATCATTATGATTAGGGAATTTGAAATGTAATACATATATTTATACGTAGATATTTCCTTAATTGGCTTAGCTACTGAAAGACAGTTAAGTTACTTTGAGATTTGTTAAAATATAAGCAATATTATTGAGTTAAATTATTTTATTATTATAAAATTGATTTAAGATATTTATTTTCAAACATAATTGGTTTAGACTTTCTTCGAGCAACATTGATAATGTATGTAGGACGGTACGGTGTAATTATTTTATGATTCAGGGACCCCAGATGGTTTTACTAATTTAGTTAACAGATCATTTATTAACCTTTTTGTTCATGAAAATATTTATAAATGTATCTATAACATAAGATATCTTCAAATATACAATTTAGCTTTCTTTGCTACTCAACTTAACTAAGCTTAATACTATATCCCGTACATAGCAGGGTGTGCAGAGGGAACCTGGGAATCTAGTGTTAAGAAACCTTTTCACATTAAGGCACGTCCGTTCCCCTTTTTCCGTCAAATTTTGCAAGCATTGCTTGCTGAGCGACGGAGCTCAACGCTGCGCTTTTTGCCTCTTTACCAGAGCAAATATTAGAGAAAATATTAAATAGTCGCACGCAAGCAAATATGTGGACATGGACAGCACACATTGATAGCAGCGCTTTTAAAAGAAAATATTCTTTATAATATTTTTAACGTTTTTAAAGTGTTATTCCACACTTAGGAAAGAAAAATACTTATTTAGAAAACTACTGGTCTGTTTCCAGGATGCGCGGGTTCGATTCTCGCTACGTTAAGAAATTTTATACGTTTTCTAAATAAGCGTCATTCTTTATAAATTATTTCAAGCACATATCGAGGTAAGCAAACAGATAGTGGTGTTAAGTGTAAAGAGACCCTGATTTCCATGGCAACTACCATCTCTACTGAACATATGTAGCTTTAGATTATTATTATATTTTTACATTATATTATTTCAAATTTGTTTCTAAAATTATCGTAAAATCTTTTATGAGACTTCTACCTTTGATTGTGTTGACTTAGAAGTTTGATTTTTTAAAATCCTAGTGACCATATATCTGAATATTCGATTTTAATTTCGGCTTGATACCATTGCGAGATTTCGAGATAAGCAAAATGATCCTATAGTGGTTCCGTTTTTTACTTTTGTGGTACAGAACTCAAAAAATAAGTATATATTGAATTTTGCATAGAAAGCAGCAAAATCAAATTTTTGCTGCTTTCTATGCAAAATTTTGCTTTTTTTTTTGCCCAAGCATTATTTTGGCTTGTGATACTTCACTTCTACCTATCCAAAGTGGAATGAAAACGCAAATAATCAAATAAAAAACAAAATATTGATTTGCTTATTTCCATTAAAAATATATTATAGAGATATTAAAAATAAAATGCCTACCAATTTTTTCGACAAATAAGCAACACAAGAGGCACAAAAGTCTTCAGTGAACTACATAATGCTATACAATATAAAAGGAAGCAAATCGAAACAAATTACTTGTTGACATTGAGGTGATTTGTAATACCAAGGACGGGCTTACCTTTTCCATATAAGTCGTTGGCACGCGATCCCATTATTATTATCGAATGTACACGGTCGTTTATGATTGATACCTTGCCTTATTCATTTTTTATCTTTTCCCATTTATCGGGTAGATACTGAATGTAATGTGAGAAATTAATTTGTAAATAAAAAAATCAGCTTCACGCTGTATCCCGCACACAGCAGGGCTTAGGGAACCTAGTGTTAAGACACTCCGTTCCCCACTTTCTGCTGAACTCCGTTCCCCACTTCGGGACGCATTGTGTAATGAGTGGCAGAACTCATTACCGCGCTTTGCGAAGAAATGGAAATATAAGTGTATGTAAATATTTCATTTTCTCGAGCAGGGATCGAACCCACAAACAGTCGGTTTTACAGTCGCACTTTGTGCCTTCGTGAATCTGTAAATTACCAACTTTTTTAGTTTTTAACTTCATAAACTAGATATTATTGCTCGGTATATTAACGTACAAAACTTGTGTACAACATATATTTTTTTGATCTCTAAATATTTTTTGATTGCTGTATAGCAATTCATACAAAAAAATTGTAAATTTAAGACATTTATATAAATAAACGGAAAAACCAGTGTTAAATACTTTATATATGTGTCATTAAGACACTTTGGTGATCGTATAAATAATTTAATTAAAATTTTATGTTATCTCAAGCAAAATGTTTTATCCTCTAACTACAGCTTATAGTAGAAAAAATTCCAATATAAGAAAGTCAAAAAAAAAATATTTTTTGAAATGCACACCCAAATGTTTTATCTGTTTTCAAATCAAATTCAAATAAATCCTCAATTTCTGTGTTATAATAGTGTTAATATTTTTAACCTACCTACAACTAAGAAGCGATATTTTGGTTTAATATAGACTTAACATATAAAAAATCAATATATTTTGTTACCGAGGTGTGCTCCACGTTCGTTATTGGGGGGCCCTTATTCCAATCAACTCATGTAAATACTAACACCACACAGAAGGTCTCTGTGCTAACAGTAATTACTATGCATATCAACCTCAAGCTATGCATACACAAACAATGCAATGAAATTGATATGAATCTATACATCGATGATATAGAAAAAAAAATATACTTTTCCTTTTTTTTAAATTGACGCTACAGTCACCCCGCATATAGCCGAGTAGGTGAAGCGGACCTAGTGTTGAGACACTCTACATTTTCCGTCGAATTTTCGAGAAAATATTACTAAATTATAATTAATATCCCAGAGTCTTAATCGAACCAACTAAAAACCTCCGGAAGTTCGTTCTTACGTGGCGCTTACAGTCACACGCTTATACCACGCTTATACCACACTGAAAATAAATTTTAACGATTCCTTCCGTGTAAAAGAATGTTTTTTATCATCTAATGCCCAATTGGTTAATTTTCTTATAAAATGCACACAAGCACAATAATATATAAAATTTGTAATTTTGCCTTAATTTCATTGAAAAGAGTTTCAATTGATTGAGAAATAACATATACTAATCAAAAATATATATTAATATTTATTAAATTTATATATATAAATACAGTATTTACAATATTTTTTTATTTACATTAATATTTGTTTTTGCATTTTTTTTAAATAAAATAGAACATAAATTTAAATATCCTTAAAAATAAAATTGTATGGTCCAATCAAATAGTTCAGAGTACTTGCACGGGACCTTATCGGTTCGCCAAACCACTCTACTTGGAAATTTTCTATTATCTTGCCAACAAATGTATCTATTTCCAATTCAGCTATACGGCGGCCTATTAGAAAAAACACTAAGTTTAAATTAAATATATCAGCGAGACTTATATTACTAAATGATTTTTTTTTCTAAATATACGTAAAAGAAAAATCTAGTCACTGCAATCAAAAATGACATATTTCATCAAATGGGAATCAAACCCACAACTATCACATTTAAAAAGACTTTTTAATAAATATAAAAAAAAAGTATCTCGCTTTTTCACATATACTAAGACCTGTTGTCTGTTGAGTAGTTTTTCTACCAATGTGGGGAATAAATGCATTTTAAATATTTATATATAATCATAAGAGTGGGGGTGAAACCCACAAGCAACGCGTTTACAGTCAAATACTGTCCCAGTACCACAATACAATACTATTCCACGACGGGAAATAAATAACAATAAAAAAATTAACAGTACCTATGCAACTCCTTGTTCCATATCCAAATGGCCCATAAACAAATGGATGTGCGTTTCCGTAGTACAATGGATCATTTTTATCAACAATCCATCTCTCTGGAATATATTCCATAGGTTTTGGAAAATGTTCTTCCATCAAACACATATATTGATTAGCTACTATTAAGAACATCTGTAAAAAAAAATATTATACATGTTAAAATCCCGTACATCTTCTTCAATCCTTATGACACTTCCGTTACCAACTGGCGGATATCGTACAGCTGATGTAAATACTGGGCGTAGAAAGCATAGATTTTAAAGTAGAACCTTGGAAGAGTAGAATATAGCTCTGTTAATAGGACTTCATAGTTGACTTTGTATATTTAATTTTTAATAACCTTTTTTTAAAGTAAATATATAAGAACATAATTTGTTCTTTTATATGACTTTATAAATCTACTTAATTAGATCAGTTATAAAAAAAAATCATATAAAAGTCATAAAATTTACATGCTTATTTCTCCAAATTATTAACTTATTTTTAGATAACTTTATAGTAATCTACAAAAGTGTTTTTCTAACAAACACAATTTTTGAGATTTAGGAATTCTAAAAGATCGAAACTGAAATGACAATACTATAATATTTTCATTGTCATTATTATTATTATGTACTTCTAATATAACTAATACATAAATATCTCACATCTTTAGGTATTTTATATCCTAACAAATTGTATTCTTTAGTAGTTTTTCTTAAGTTACCACCCACTACCGGCATTAGCCTGATTGCCTCTTTAATACAAGCTCTGAGATATGGTCTTTTTTCCTGTTTTGACAATATCTCTTGACGTAATTTATTTTGTTTTTCTGGATTTTTGGCTAATAAATATAATACTCCCATCACTGAATTTGCCGTCTGAAAGATGAAAAATATATAAGTATAATATATTCACAATATTTAATTATGTATAATTATAGATACATAGACTTAAGGGATTCGAAAATTCAAGGAACAAATTTAATAGCAATTTAATGTTGATCCCTTTAAGAGTATAAAACTCTTGCCATGTAAATAATCTGTTATAATCTTATTTTTTTATTATTCAATTAATATACCGTCAATTTTGTTTTTGCTTATTTACGTTAACTTTGAAAGCTTTTTTTAAAAATTGTGTAAAAATATAAATTTCTGATGCTTTTATATTTATTTATACCGTGTCAACTCCGGCAAGTAGCATGTCACTGGCCATAGTCACTGCAATTTCAGGATCTATTTCAAGTAACTTTTCCAAAACAGCTTTTTCATCGTCGCTTTTTTCTTTCACTTTCAAGTCTTCCATAGCTTTGTGCACAAAATATTTACTCAGTCTGAAAATATAAAAAAATATATTTTATCTTTCTATACATATTTATTTATATTTAAGTTTACTTACAGATAACAAAAGATCAATTAAAAATGATGCTAACTTTACTTGTTCATCGTAATGTTTCATTGCTTCCTTAAATGCGGGTGTTGAAAAATATCGCCAAAGACTTGGTTGAAAATCTAGTTTCTCAGCTGCATCTAAAGTATCATGTACCGACTGAATCAATTTCCTTACCGGAGACTCTTCGGGAAGGTTAGAATCTATACAGTTAATCCGACCCCCAAGTGCAACAACCCCAATTGACTCTAATGCCCATAAATTCATTTCAATATCAAATTTTCCTTCTATCATATTCTTCTCATTGCGTTTTGTTTTCATTCTGAAAATGACCAAGACAATTATTTAACGTTTTTTTATAAAATGTATGTCATGCCAAACCACGTAAAAATTGTAAAAATAATAATAACATTAACTACCTTTTTATCATATCTTCCGCTACTTCTTTGAGAGGTTCTGTATAGAGTTTGATAGTTTTCGGTTGAAGTAATACTGGGTTAACCACCGATCGAAATTTTTTCCAATCTTCACCGTGTCTAAAAAATTAAAAAAGAATATTTTTATAGATTAAACTTTTATTATGTACCAGTGGCCCCGCTTGGCTAAACCCGCTTGAAGTATTTTAATATTTATTTAATATAATTAAAATATGTTTAAGAAAAACTGGTTAATTATTATAGGTTTATTATCTATTTTTTATTACTTCTTATCTTTATCCGTAGAATCGTGGAAGTGGCATCAAAATCAGTCCAGATCCGAAATTCCAGAGATTAGCCCGTATAATTGTTTATACGGGCTAATCTCTGGAATTTCGGACAGACAGATAGACAAACGGGCAACATTTTTACAATAGATCTTTTAAAAACACGGTTATTTTGAAATTACATATAGACACATAATTTTTTTTTCGTGTTATTGAGCTGAGTGAAGCGAAGCTCTTACTGGTGTAAACAAAAGTCAAAAGTGTGTTTCGTTGTAATGCTTCTCCTACTAGACCGTTAAACCTATAGCAGTTTAGCAGCTTAGCAGGAACTAAACTGCAATTTAACAGGAACCCCAGTAGAAGTACCAATAATATTTCCAGCGAAATAGTTTAGTGATAATTGTAATTATAGTTTTTGAGTAAATGGTCAAAATTATGAAATTGACGCACACAGATTGCACTTTGACTAACCCAGCGCATGCGGACAAAACAGAATATTTCGCAAAGTTTTGCGCAACATAGCTTCGCTCAGCTCCACTCGCCGTGCACAGCATGTGGCAGTTCATAGTATATAAACAATTTTTTTATCGCTTTTGGAAGTATGTAGGCAGGGCAGGGCAGCTTGTGGCGAGCTGTTGGGGAGTGGCGACCCCACGGACCTGAGTCCTCCGGAGGGGAATTGTAATCTATCCCCCGCCTCTGGCTTGCCTTTATTGGCCGGCAGAGTGGAGCGCAAGAGCTATATGCTCGAAAGGGTGGAAGTGCTCAATCTGCGTAATAGCGGGGAAACCCGCTCACGAGCTCCTCGTGATGGTGAAACCGGTGCACACCTCTCTACACCCTTAGCCGACCACGCCGATGTTGCGCCCAAGGCACTACGCCGCTTTGTGGGGGCCCATCTAGTGGGAGGCGAGTCACCGTCCGCCAACCGTTCAATTTGAGACTATTGTAAAGGCGGACGTCCGTTAGTCTCACTCAATAGCCCAGTAGCCAGTCCATCCAAATTTCATTCCATAGTCCTAGTTTAGATTTCCACATTTTCCATAGTTTCTACGCATTAACCGGCGATGGATGGATCCCGGCTGATGCGTCACAGTAAAACATTTGTATATTCTCTAAGGGGCCTCTACGTGTTGGACCTGTGTCCCCACGCAAGCCTTCCAAAGGACCGGGTTCTTTTGAACCCGAGTACTATGAAAGAGAAACATAATAATAATAGTTTATTAAGCAAGTTTCTTACAAAATCCACTAGTGATTGGAGCCTCCTTTTAAGCATGTTATTGCCTGTACCAGGAGACTCCGCTCTTCCATTAGCATTAGAAAATCATAACAATTATCGAAACCTTAGTTTAAAATATATTATTTAACACTATATATTTCCTTATTACATATATACTAACATACATACATGCACGCATACACACGCACATATATGCATATGCATACATATAAATATTTAAATTTGTTTTATAGTTATTATTTTATTTATCTATTCCAAATTATGTTACTCATGTGTATTTGTGTCTATTGATTGTTTTATGATTACAGTTGTACGTAGGTATGTATATAAATGTTTTTAGTGTATTGCTATTTAGCATGCTCAATAAGAGCTTCAGTTTCCTCATATGTAAGTAATGTCAGCCATCCTTTAAGTTTCTTTTTACACTCATAATATCGCAAGTGGTATATATTTATTATTTTATTCACCTTATTATATAAAAAGCATGAACGTGACTCATATTGAATGCTAGCAAAAAAAGTTCTAGTTACAGGGGTACGTGCTATTATGTCTTTCCTTCTTTTATTCTTAGATTGTGGGTCATAATGTATTGATTTGTGTTTTTTTAAAATCACTTGCAATATGTACAGTTTTCTGACTGTCAGTAAACAGCTTTCTTGATACAATTGGTCTGTAGGAAACCTTACATTTTTGAAACATAATAACTATAGCTGTTATATACATTCTAACCGCGCTGCACTGGTGTCGAATACGATTACTATTAAATTAAATACACAAGTATACGTTGACGTTTTATCAAAATGCAAATATTTGTCAAGAGATAAGTGTTATCAATAGGATGATTCTATTAAATGATGATTCTTAATAAGAAAAGGGCAAGAAATATAATATTATTTTTCCAGCTTTACACTGTATCCAGCATATAGGATGGTTTTCAAAAGAGCATCATTTTAAGAAACTCCGCTTTTTTCCAGAGGCATTGCGTTATGTTGAGAGGTGGAACTCAACGCCGCGCTTTGCATCGATGCCAGGGCAAAGAAATTAAAATATTAAAAATAGAATTTCCTCGAGTGGGAATCGAACTCACAATCTGTCACACGCTACGATAAGCGTTTTGTTTGTGTGCAATGTTTTAATAACATATATTTTAATAATAAATATACTTATTTCATCAAAACGACATGACTCACTCCGTGAGTAAACCAGTTGAGGCGTTTGAGGGGTTGCCTCGTTTGTTGTGAACTTTTCTAAAATATTCCAATGATTGAAATCCAGGACGAACAGGCGTCCAGTTTTCACTTCGGAAAACCTGTAAAAAAATGTGCGTCAATATTTAGCTGTTGTTAGAATAATATATAAATTTTCATACTAAGTGTTTTTTTATAAATATATTTATTTTTTATTTTATTTATAACTTTAAAACTGTACGCAAATTTAAACACCAAATTCTATAAAATAATAATTTTATTACTTTAAAGTAAAATAGAATTACAAATTATAAATGAAATGATTAATACTTATATACCCATTTGCTATACAAAATCCGTTATTTTTGAAGACTTAAAAAAAGTAAACGGTTTAATTTTATAATTTTACTTACAATATTTGTATGAACTTACATTGATCGCTGCTTCAGGATCATAGAGAAATATCAACGGAATAGATCCAATGGTATCTAATCTTACAATAGGCCCATAAGTTTTGTATAAAATTTCAGGTAATTCTTCGTTTTTCTTGTACAACATCCCTGAAATGGTGAAAGAAGTAAGTAAAATTTTAGACGTTAATTTTTTTCGCCGTTATGTATAAAATACTTATTTAACGATAAAAGTGACTTTTGAATATTGTTTTTGTTTATCAATATGAGTAAGAAATAACGTGGGGTACAAGCAAAATATTAATATCAGCTTCACGCTATATCCCACATACACCAGGAAAGAAATGCGAAAAGGGGAGCGAAGAAAAGGAAATATAAATTTAATTAATATTCCATCTCCTCGAGTGGGGATCGAGCCCACAACCAGTCGGTTTTACAGTCACACTTTGTGCCCCTGCGCCACGACTTTCCTCCAAAACAGTAATAATAATTAAAAATAAATCCAATCAATATTATAAAATGATAAGAAAAGGTTACAATATTTTAAGCAATATAAAGTAAACATTGAGCAGACATTACCGCCCGGTAAAAATGTCATCAGTTGCCCGATTAAAGGAAAAGTTGTAGGGCCCGGTATATCTCTCCATGATTTTAAATTAGATTCTTCCAAGCATTTCGCATTTGCTGCAGATGTATACCTGAGATGGTTATACGATTGGAATAAATTAATTATTAAGATACACAAGATTAGGTTAACATTGGAACAACACGAAAAATGAAAATCGACGCCTCCCCAAACGAAACGGCAAAAAGGTGAATAAGCGTAAATGCGTTGAAAATCACTTACAAATAAAGAATCTGTGAAGAATATTATTATGAATCTATAAATAATTTCCCCAAAAAATTATATAAAAATTAGTGATTCCGTTTTTACATGACATAAAAACTTTAATATAAAACTTACCTTACAGCATTATTTTGCAACAAACGCAAACAAATAGCATATTTCCTTAGACAATACATTTCAAATGCTAAAAAGAGTCACTATCACTTATACACTACACTACATATGACACTAACACTAAACAGTTTCATACAAACATTTATCTTTAATCATAATTTAGTAAGCATTTTACACACTGGAACTGATTTGAAATGTTTGAGAGACACATTTTGTTTTGTTTACATCTCACGAGCTCTGTCGTGATCCAGTCGTACATGTACGTTGTAATACTAGCTTCACTAGTTATTAATACGTCCTGTACCGAAATACGTAGGTAGTTATGACCTTGATCCAAGATTAGATTACATGAGTATATTTTTGTATGGATTCGTGTTTTGTTTCGTGTTTCGATTATAGTTAAATCGTTAATTTTGCTGATAATAATGATATTTTTAATAAATATAATAATTGTATAATAAAAGTATTTGAATAATAATATTATGTTATTAAAAGATGTTCGTGAAACTATTGTTAGAAAGATCATACTATCATGAAAATAAATTGTTTGAATTTCGAAGTGATTTATAAATATCGGCGACGAATGACGAATCTTTTTATGCAACTTTTTGTAAAAGTATATAACGAAAGATAGCAATTTTTCCTATCGTTCATAATGAACTTATTCTACCACCGTCACCGCTAAGTAGGTAAATAGATCCTGATAATAATTTTTAAATTACTATATATCGACATAATGTACGTTTACATGTGCATTATAGAGTCTATCGTGGTGCATTGGATTATATTTCTCAATTCTTGTATCCATTGATTTTCGCCACTTACACGTACCGCTATTTACGGTACACTACCTAATATAAACCTGCTAAACAGAAAAAAACTTAAAAGATATCTTTTAACCGACTTCTGTAGAAGGAGGCTTCTCCTTCTCAATTCGACTGTACTTTTTATGTTTGATAACCCAGAACTTTCGACTTCGGTTGGACCGATTTTGATGATTATTTTATTATTTGAAAGCTGGTGCTTTCCGTGTGGTCGCATTTTGATTAGGTCCACTTCCAACAATTTTCTAAAAATTATCATCAATAAGAAAATCTTATAAGTCTAAATATTGCAAAGTTGAAGTCACTTTTTTTTGTTAAAAAATATTTTATACATATAACAATAACATTGCAAATACAATTATACTACAATTTACATAGAGTTGCCCTGACATAAGTGCTTCTAGTATAGATTATAATACTTAACTAACAACCTTGATTCAAATGGCATTCTATAAGTTGTATAGCGGATACGGTCTATCCTCATTGTCGACGAGTACCATTATGTGAATAACGTAACTACTGCATTACGTATTGTGATTTTAAAATATCAATAGAGATCACATTTTACGATGGCCGAGGCCAGTCGTGGCGCAGTGTTATAAAGTGTGGCCGTAAACGTGAACAGTTGTAGCTTCGAGTCTCACTCGAGGTAATCAAATACTGAATATTATAATTTTTTCGCTCTGGTATAGAGGCAAAGCGTGGCGTTGAGTTTCGCTACGATAAAGAATTCGGCGGAAAATGAGAAACAGTGTCTTAACACTGGGTTCCCTCTATCTACCCTGGTGTGCGCGGGATGCAACGTGACGCTAAAAATTTTTAAAAATCTATTATTTTAAAGTTAAGATATATATATATATATATATATATATATATATATATATATATATATATATATATATATATATATATATATATATTTGGTTCTGGTCTAGCCTTGCTTAGCCTATCAGAACCAAGAACTCTGCTATATAAATATTATTGAATTTTATAATCAATTATACATTACACGTGCGAATCACTTACAATGCATATGATTAATATATTGTTATAATTTATTAAAGGTAATTTATTCTATATTTACGCAATTTTGTACCTTAGTAAAGAAGCCGTGGATTTTATTTGTATAAACATATTATTATAGCACAGATATTAGAATTATACAGATATTACCTACTCAATCCTTATAGTAATATTAAATAAGACTTTCGCAAGTCTCCGTTAGCATGCTGGATACGTAGAGAGAAACTAGATCATTTATCAGCTTCACGCTGTATCCCGCACACAGCAGGGTAGGCAGAGGGAACCTAGTGTTAAGACACTCCATTTCCCACTTTCTGCCGAATTCTGGAGGCATTGCGTGTTGAGTGGCAGAACTCAACGCCGCGCTTAGCCTCGACACCAGAGCGAAGAAATGGAAAATATAAATTTAAGTAAATATTTCATCTCCTCAAGTGGGGATCGAACCCACAACCAGTCGGTTTTACAGTCACACTTCGTGCCACTGCGCCTCGACTGGCCTCGATCATTTAGCTTTACCTTTTTTACCTATTTTAAGGTACTGGCATAAGCAAAGAGTATTAAATAAGAGAAATAGTATTCGTGGGAATACCAAACAATATATTTACTATTTTTTTTTCTTTTCCCATAATAATAAATGCACTTTCTAATTTTATGTTACACCACATTTAAAACCACAAAAATAAGGATATATCTTTATCAAATAGTTTCATTGACCATTTAACAACAATTGGTCATTGAGTATAGACGTGTAAAGTGTGTAAAGATAAATAATCGTTACGTGAATATGTTTGTATTAGTTTTGAATATTAGTTTATTGTTGATATCGCTGTCCCAAGTTCAAGCGGCGCCTAAGAAAAAATCGTATTCGGAATTGAAATCTTGTGATATTGGTGCACTGGCAACTGAGATTGCGTCATACGACACTGTGGTCTCTGATATAATAGATTATGTAGTGTCCGGTCCGTTTAAAGGAAGGACGTATGATGAGTAAGTCATTATTTTTTTATATATGTTAATACTATAATTAAAATATATATATTTTTAGCAACGCTATGTTTTGTTTTGCTCGAAGAGCGCGGAAATAAAAATAAAGTATTTCATTTCCCCGAGTGGAAATCGAACCCATAACTGTCGCGTGACGCGCTTGAGCCACTGCCCTATGAGGGACTCTAAAAAAATATAATTGTTTATATATTTTCCTTAACGCTTTAATAATTTGATTTATTTTATCGCTAATTAAGAAGCACGATAGCAAGAGACGGAACTCACGGCCTCATTTTTTTAAAAAACTTTAAGAAATTTGTCGAATGAAATTTTAACCCACAATTAGTACGTACAGTACAATATTTTTTATTTACAAACATTCATAACATTAATATTATCAGACTTAAATATAAACAAATGTATTGATAAAAAACGGCATCCATTTTAGTCTGTGAGATCATTTTTGATGTTTACAATTTGTTAGTCAACACTTTCGTAGCTTTTATATTATTTGAATTAAATGTTATATTTATATCTTAAAATTATTATACATGCTAAAACCATATATTTTAATTTTTACTTAAAAATAAAATTAAAAAAATTAGCTTCACGCTGTATCCCGCACACAGCAGAGTAGGCAGAGGGACCTCGTCTTAAGACACAGCGTTCCCCACTTTCCGCCAAGATCCGGAGGCATTGCTTGTTGAGTGGCAGAACTGAACGCGGCGCTTTGCCTCGACACCAGAGTGAAGAAATGAAAATATAAATATCCTTCGATCGATTCTACACGTAACATTTTATGTCCCTGCACCACGACTGGCCTCAATATAAAAATCTCAAATTTTGTCATGTTCCTATTACCATCCCAGGGCCAGGCGCATCTTAAATACTAGATAGATAAACAATTTAAAAAATATATAAATAAATTGCGTGAAGAAAGTTCTGTATTCAACATTATAATATAAAATGTCCATTACATCATTTACAGGAAGAAATGCTTACAAAATGTAAATGTGAATTTGCCTGTATAATGTGGCATTATCAATCCACGTGCGGCTTCATCCAGTCATAATTATTATTTATTATTATTAAAAATTCTTACATAAATGTAGGCTGTGTTTTTAAGTTTTATCAAATATAACTTAACTTCACGCTTTATCCCTACCCTTAGCGGGGTCGTCAGTGAGAACGGACCGCCAAACGCTACGGTCTCTACATGCCTCTTTCACCTCGTTCACTGTCATTAACATCTTCACACATGCATACACGCCCTCCGGTGGGCTTCCTCATGCTTTTTACGTGACCTTCCTCCAGTATCTTTGATACTGTGTTTATGAAGGTCAACCGAGGTCTCTCCTTATCTCTCTTACTCACTATTCCATCATGAATCTTTTTTGCCATTCTTTCATCACTCATTCGTTCGACGTGCAAAAACCATCGCTGACTCCGCATCCTACGAAGAGATTAACGGCCGGCTTTTGAATTGAAAAAAGTACAAAATCTCAACTGAAAATTCTAAAGTGGTACTGAACCACTTAAGTTTATTGCGTTTCACACTTCAAAACGTACTTTCGCCAAACTGTGATCAACTGATCAAATACCTTTGAGCACGGCTGTTACGTTCCCATACTCGTATAAAAACCGATACTTATTGGCAATCTGTTAAGTTGTGTATTAATTTAAGTGTAAAACAAAATTAACATTCCTAAATGTATAACGTTTTCGTATAATTAATATTTCATGTAGTAGTGCTATTTAAAACAGATAATTTCAAATATTAAAATATTCATAATTGAAGTCATTGATCGAGTTTCACATGTTTAAATAAAACGGACTATTAGTGTCAACTGGAAAATAAATATAAACAACGTCTTCACTTGACAGTTGAATAAACATCCATTCTCACAAACTTTCCAATTTAAAATATTAGTAGGATTAAATATTATTAAATTACAGTTATTTATAAAATTATAGATTTCGAATAGATTTTACCACAATATTTAAGAAAAAAAATATTTTTTTTCAAATAAAATACATCTAAAATCTTTAAAATAAACTTTAAATTTAGTATGCTAACATGTTTTTAAATTCTGCCACCATTAGTCCATTTTTATTAATTTTGCCGTATAATCTTATTTACAGTAATATTTACATTTTGCTGAAATAAATAAAATTTTATATATAATAAAAATGTATCTGTGATCTATGAAAAGATTAAAAATTACTATTAAACTTTACCTCTCTGAAACTAATTTCAGGTTGGCCAAATTTGTCGACACATATGGCGCTCGAATATCTGGATCACAAGAACTCGAAGACTCTATCGATTACATGATTCAGCTGACACGAGAAGAGGAAATAAATGACGTCGTTACGGAAGAGCTAGAGGTAATTAAGGACAATAGGAAACACTTTTCTTGTATATTTGTCTTTTATGTGTCTTCTTATATTGGTATGAAATTTTTTCTTCTTACATTGATATAAATAATAAGTATAGATATAATGAATAAGGTTAAAAACATAACAGAATAAAGAAGAGCTTAGATTATGCTCGCTATCCAAAACAATATTTATGATATTGAATAGTGAAATAAAAATAAAAAGAGCCCAGACAGAACATGATGCACCGTGTACACTGCTTAACACGTTAGGAACATATCATGCAGCTATTGAAAAGTCAACCAATCTTAAGAAGTTAATAGTATTATACATGACCACACGTTGTTTCATATTTTTACCATCTTAGTAAATGAAAAATGTTTCATATATCATCCTGTGATTTAAAAAAATATTTTGATAATTATTATGTAATAATAAATACTTATTATTGTATTGTGTTTTACAGGTACCTCATTGGATTAGAGGAACGGAAAAGATAACTATGATTCAACCTCGAGTAAAAAACATTGCTTTGTTGGGTCTAGGTCGCAGTGTTTCTACTCCTCCTGAAGGTATACAAACAGAAGTCGTCGTAGTATCGAATTTCGATGAGCTATCAAAATTATCTGACAATGATGTCGAGGGTAAAATAGTGTTGTACGATCCAGTTTTCACGACTTATGGCGAAACCGTAGTATATCGCTCACAGGGAGCATCAAAAGCAGCAGAAAAGGGAGCAGTTGCATCTTTAGTCAAATCTATAGCACCATTTTCTATCAATTCACCTCATACAGGCTATCAACATTATGAAGATAATATTAAAAAAATACCTGCTGCTGCTATAACCATTGAGGATGCAGACTTGCTAAGAAGGTTTTATAACAGAGGAAAAAAAATAGTTCTCAATATCACAATGTCATCAACATTTGAAACAAAAAATTCTAGAAATACGCTCATTGATTTGAAAGGTACCCAAAATCCAGAGAAATTAGTAATTGTTTCTGGTCATATTGACAGTTGGGACGTAGGTCAAGGTGCAATGGATGATGGCGGTGGCCTGTTCGTAAGCTGGGCCACTCCTGTAATTTTAAAACACCTCAACTTAAGGCCAAAAAGAACCATAAGATCAATTTTTTGGACTGCCGAAGAACTTGGTTTGATCGGTGCCCTCGCCTATGAAGAAAAACACAGAAATGAAAGCAAAAATATTAACTTTATAATGGAGTCCGACGAAGGTACGTTTGCTCCACGGGGATTAGGTGTTGCCGGTACACAAAAAGCTCGATGTATAGTAGCTGAAATACTAAAATTATTTAAATCCATCAATGCTTCGACATTAGTTGAAGAAGATAGTCCCGGCTCTGATATCACTGTCATAACTAAGACTGGAGTTCCAGGTGCAAGTCTTCATAATGCAAACGATCGTTATTTCTGGTTTCACCACACCGAAGGTGATACTATGAATGTTGAAAGTCCTGAAGAATTGGATTTGTGTGCAGCTTTCTGGACTGCTGTGGCATATATAATAGCTGATATTTCGGAAGACATACCACGGAAAACATGAAAAAAATTATAACAGTATAATTTCTACATTTTAATAAACTAGACAGTACCTATGTATGTGATGAAATATAAATTTATATTTTTTTTACATTAGTCATTAGATAGATTAAATTGTTGATCATTAAATATTATTTTATACACAATAGTTTGTTTTCTATTTATATAAACATTTTTAATATACAGGTCGTTATCTATATTTAGTATGTTTACAATAAATACTCGTACTTATTATAATATCAACATTATTAAATTAGCTTCACGCTATATCCCGCACACAGCAGGGTAGGTAGAGGGAGGGAACCTAGTGTAAGACACACCGTTCCCCACTTTCTGCCGAATTTTGGAGGCATTGCGTGTTGAGTGGCAGAACTCAACGCCGCGCTTTGCCTCGACACCAGAGCGAAGAAATGGAAATATAAATTTAAGTAAATATTTCATCTCCTCGAGTGGGGATCGAACCCACAACCAGTCGGTTTTACAGTCACACTTTGTACCACTGCGCCACGACCGGCCTCGACTTGTATTATGACTTCATATTAGCATGATAATACAAATCTATATATAGCTTCAATCTATTGTTAATAAATCGTTTATCCGTCCGTCCGTTATCTATTTTTAACTAACTTTGTATTAGTATGTAATTTATTAATCATCACGTTCACGCTGCATCCCGCACAGAGCAGGGTAGGCAGAGGAAACCTAGTTTTAAGACACTCTGTTCCCCACTTTCTGCCGAATTCTGGAGGCATTGCGTGTTGAGTGTTGGATATGAAATGAAAATATAAATTTAAGTGAATATTTCATCTCCTCAAGTGGGCATCGAACCCATAACCAGTCGGTTTTACAGTCACACTTCGTGCCGCTGCGCCACTGGCATCGTGGCGCAGCGGCACCTACTTACTATATGTGGAAAGATAAAAAAATATATGATGTTGTAGTGTTGATATTTTTCAAAAAAGATTTATTTAATGTTATTTTAATTATCTGTCAGGATATTTTAGAAATACCTATATAAGACCTAAACAAATCAGTAAACAAGATTAACTAAGTGGAATTAACTTTATAAATTTTAATTAAGCATTCATGGAAAGAACGTGGGAATATGTAACGTAATTGGATTTTGAAACGAGCCCTTTTGTCGACATTCGAAAAGCTGTCGACGTCTGATAAGAAGTTACAGACGTTAGTTAAAATAAATGTTGCAACTATAAGAATAGTGAAATGTATTTATGTAAATGTTTGATTTATACAGGAAACAGTAGCCTCTAATGTTTTATGTCTGTTCAAATCAAATCAAAATAAAAAAAAATCTATATTGTATAAAGCTTATACATAATTCAATAAAAATATATATTTTAGTACAATGCTAAGGCAGCCTTATCACTATAAGTGATCTCTTACAGGCAACCTTTTATTTATAAAAAACTAATATTAAGAGAACAATTTTGGTGAGATAACCTCGCATAAAGATATTAATGTTATAAAAAAGAAAAAAATAGGAATTTTGATCTAAATAATAAAGTTACAATGTCCTGCGTGACCATAATAGAACCCGGTTATATTCAAATATTATTTTTATTAGCATCAATCTGTATTCCTCACACAGCAGTGTAAGCAGAGGAAACCTTATGTTAAGATACTATGTTCCCCAATCTGGAGAATTCTGGAGGCACTACATGTTGAGCGTTGAAACTCAATGATGCACTTTGCCTCGACACAAGAGTGAAGAAATGAAAATATTAAATATTTTATTTCTTTTAATGCGAATCGAACCTACAACCTATCGTGTTTAGAATCAAACTTTGTGTTCCTGTGCCTCGACCTAACCTCAAACATATACTTATCAAATTGTAATCATTTCAAGATTTTTAACTGACACACTAAAACTTATTACAAAACAACTAAGGGGTTTGGCCCCTGCACGTGTCCCTCACCAACCTCCAGCTCGCAATAATCATAAAATTAAATAAAAATGTTAAATTAACACAAACGTCTTATTTTATTGGCATTGTGCAGTGTTAATGACGTTTCCACTCATTAAAGTATTTTGTTGTGTCAAAAACTAAAAGAAAATAAGTTAGTTCCAGATCGGATGATACAGTGGACACCGGACAACAATATAAAAATTCAGCTTAGTTAACGCAGTTCATACACTCTGTAAATATTTTTTAAATAATATGTGACATCTAGTCTAAATCTGTCAAGCTTTGATATGGATCAATATAACAATATGTAGGTAACATAACATAATTGTGTAATAGAACGTCATGAAATTAAATAACTTTTCAGTGTCGATACTAAGTAATATGTAAATTCTTTTAATATATATGTATAAGCTCTAATAAAAAAAATATAATAAAAATAAAAATATATATGCATAAAATAATAATAATCCATATTAATTACTATTTATATGTATCGAGAATTTAGCGGAGAGTGGGAAACGAACCAAAAAACAAAAAAAATGTCTGAAGGATGAATGCAGTTACTAAATAACAACAAACTACAAACAATTAAGTACTTCTTGTTGCATACTAGTGTTATCGAGGTGATATCAGCTTAGTTGCCGTTATAAAAGTTTATTTATCACTAACGTTTTTATCAGAAAGAGAGGAATCGACTAGTTGCGGGTTCGATCTCGACCCGAGGAAATGAAATATTTATTTACATTTATAATTTCATTTTTTCGCTCTGTTGTCGAGGTAAAGCGCGGCATTGCGTGTTGAGTTCCGTCAATCAACACGCAATGCCTCCAGTACTCGACGGAAAGTGGGTAACAAAGTGTCTTAACACTAGGTTCCCTCTACCTGTCCTGCTGTATGCGGGATACAGCGGGAAGCTGATTTATTTATTTGATTTTATTTTTTATAAGAATGATTTTATTCAAAAAAAAAACACAAAAACTGGAAATGGCAGTTGGAGTATTGCAAATAAAATTCAATTTCAGTTTTACGCAGAAGCTTAGGTAGAATTAAATTGCCCAGTCAAACACTTTGTCTGTGTGTCGTAATCTAAGTAAGTAAGTAAGTAAAATATTTATATGATAAACTATGATAACAAATGACGTACGAGTAATATGGGCTAAAAATAAAATTAAATTAAATTAGCTTCACGCTATATCCCGCACACAGCAGGGTAGGCAGAGGGAACCTAGTGTTAAGACACTCCGTTCCCCACTTTCTGCCGAATTTTGGAGGCATTGCGTGTTGAGTGGCAGAACTCAACGCCGCGCTTTGCCTCGACACCAGAGCGAAGAAATGAAAATATAAATTTAAGTAAATATTTCATCTCCTCGAGTGGGGATCGAACCCACAACCAGTCAGTTTTACAGTCACACTTTGTACCACTGCGCCACGACTGGCCTCAATATGGGCTAAATTAGGAAAATATAAAATAAATAATATATAATGAATTCCATTCTGTGCTTTCCAGATGAAGTCATTCGCAAGTTTTTTTTTAGTTTATATTTTATTGAACGAATGGTACGATAAGTGATAGAATAAATAATTATCTGCATATTTATAAAAGTGGAATAACTATATAGAAATTAGTGTCTATTAATTTCACAGAATGTTTTTTTTTGCCAATATTTAAAAATTTCTAAGTAGCTTTTCGAAGCTACAATTCTAGATAACTTAAGACGATATTTGTATATAAAATGTTAAAATATTTTTTTTTCGAATAATACATACATTTATGCTAATAGAAAAACAACAGGAAAGGTACATAGTAAGAAGAAAATCGGGTTAGCCTGAAGCTTTATCACAAATAGCAAGAGAGAGAAAATAATAGTATTAAGATATTTCACTCCATGCTCCGCTTTCCACACGAATTCGAGACATTGTGTGTTGAGCCACCTTGCTCACTATGATTAGAATTGAACCCACGATCATCTCGTTGATAGTTTTACACCGGTCCACTGCACGAGAGAGAGATATTAAAATTAATGTAAAATATGATGCGGTGTTTAATTTTAAATTTTCAAAATAATGATTTCCAAAACATTACTTATAACATAAATAATATATAAAGGCATTATTGTATTCCTATATACTTTATATTAAAATAGAAAATAAATTGAATAATTTGAAAAAAAATATTTGATAATTTTTTGGTACTTATAGATTAGATATGTAGCTTTAGCACGATTTAGTACGTATGCGTATATCATCGGTAACAAAAAATGCCTATCGAATATCTTTTGAGTACATAACAATAGACATTTCGACAGCTGCCGATTTTACTTAAAGAGATAAGATAGACGCTCCACAAAAGAGTCTTTCTTAGCTTATCACAACATCACAATATTTTTAGGGCACGGGTAGAAAGATGTTTTTCTCCGTGAGAATTCTTGTAACCCTTTTTATAATATTTCTTTGTGAAGCAAAATTTATACCAAAAAGTAATAGTTGTGAAGCTATTCTGGGTGACGATTTAATAAAGGAGATAGCTTCCTATGAAAATATAAGAGACAAAATATTCAAATATGTTTTGGAAGGAGACTTCAAAAGCAAAACTTATAATGAGTAAGTATTATTATTTACTTTTATAAAATTGATTTGTTTATTTTACTATGTAGTTATAAGTATATTTTAACTATCATTTAGCATAATTATAAAATAACCAAATATACAATATTAATTTGAACATATTAATAATGAATATTCTCACTTTTCCGCTCTGACTCCACGTCAAAATCCCGGCGATAAGCTCCGTTACTGAACATGCCTCGGAAAAATCGACGGAAACTGCGAAACGGAGTATCTTAGCACGCCTGTACGCTTTATTCCGCATTAAGCAGGGTGCTTAATGCGGAATACCGCATAAAGCTAAAAGAAAATGCCTCCGATAATGGATAATATCCAATTATTCCGAATTATGCCAAAGTTCGGAATTATCGGAAAATATATTGAAATATGCAGTATAATATTGACAAAGGATCGTCACATACAATACATATCTTAGGGGCTTCCCTAGGATATGTATTGTATGTGATGGAAGGAGCTTTCCTTATACCATCGAGCTGACCGCACGTAGAATGATTGTTATTTTGATGATCGTTCAGGGTAAAAACATTAAAAAAATATTCAAAATCAATATTTTCATCTCTCAGTTTAGTTAAATTTAAGTGCTACAGCGTGTTTTGCAATACGCTGAGCAATACAGTTTTGTTATACAATACGCAATATATCTACAAAAACAGACGAAAAAGTGTGAATGAAGATATTGACTTGATATTAAATTCTGTCCTTGCACCTTGCAAGTACTTTGGAATAAAAAATATGACTAATACAAATAACTACTAACTTTTAGATTAGCCAAATTTGTAGACACCTTCGGAGCTCGTCCATCTGGGTCACAAGTACTTGAAGACTCTATTGATTACATGATTCAGCTGAGTCAGGATGAAGATATTAATGATATTGTTACAGAAGAGCTAGAGGTATTTAAGCAAATCAAAGATACATTTCACTACTAATCGTATTTAAAGTATTATTCATATACTTTCGAGTCTATAATTTTAGAATATTTTTTTTTTAATATATAAAAAGTTTATTTTGGGCCCAATTCTCAATTCCACGTGCCATTTATTGTATTTTTAACTCCTGAATATTGTTAATTGTATAACCTACCGTACACGGCTTATATGCATATTTAATTTGCCCGTAAATTTGTCAATGTGGATTATAAATTGTAAAAAAAATATTTTTAAGAAATTTTCTAGTAGTATTTAGGAAATTTCGTCTTTACTCTCCCCTATATGCCAAATTTCAACGTTCTACGTAATTTCGGTTGTATGTATAGTACATGGAATAGGCAATTGGAAGGTTCTACTAAACTTCAATATCTTGTTTGTACTCGGACTAGGGAAAGTGTCCTATTTTTATTATTATTGCATTCTTTATTAATAATTTTATTAGTAAACTCATTTTAATACAAAAAACTCTTATCTTATGCTCTTAGCGTATTGTATGAGAAGACTCAATCAGTACTGAAAAAATAAGATGTTTTAAGATTAAATTCATAATATTCTTTAGAGAATTTTGCATTTTTTTATGCTTTCGTTTTTATTACGTATTTATAACAAATGTATTTTCATTACTAAAGGTACCCCATTGGATTAGAGGAACTGAAAAGATTACTATGCTTCAACCTAGAGTAAAGGACATAGCTTTATTGGGTCTTGGACGCAGTGTTACAACTCCACCTGAAGGAATACAAGCAGAAGTGATTGTAGTGTCTAATTTTAAAGAATTATCTGAATTATCTAATCAAGATGTCAAGGGTAAAATTGTATTATACGATCCAGTTTTTACAACCTATAGCGAAACCGTAGTATATCGCTCACAGGGAGCAGCGAAAGCAGCAGAAAAAGGTGCTATTATGTCTTTAGTCAAATCTATTGCTCCATTTTCAATCAATTCGCCACACACTGGATCGCAATACTATGATGATAGTATTAAAAAAATACCAACTGCTGCAATAACAATGGAAGATGCAGATTTGTTAAGGAGATTTTACAATAGAGATGAAAAAATTATTCTTAATATCACAATGTTGTCGACATTTGAAACAAAAACTTCTAGAAATACTCTTATTGATCTGAAAGGTACCAATAATCCAGAAAAATTAGTAATTGTTTCTGGTCATATTGATAGTTGGGACGTTGGTCAAGGTGCAATGGATGATGGCGGTGGCCTGTTCGTAAGCTGGGCCACTCCTGTAATTTTAAAACGCCTGAATTTAACACCTAAGAGAACCATTAGATCAATTTTTTGGACTGCTGAAGAATTTGGCTTGATCGGTGCCTACGACTATGAAGAAAAACACAGAAATGAAAACCACAATATTAATTTTATTATGGAGTCGGATGAAGGCACTTTTGCTCCACTTGGACTAGCTGTTGCCGGTACACAAAAAGCTAAATGTATGGTGGCTGAAGTATTAAAATTATTTGATTCCATCAATGCTTCGTCGTTAGTTGAAGCCGATAGTCCTGGCTCTGATATTAGTGTTATCATTAAAACTGGAGTTCCAGGAGCAAGTCTGCATAATGCAAATGAACGTTATTTCTGGTTTCACCACACTGAAGGAGATACTATGAATGTTGAAAGTCCTGAGGAATTAGATTTATGCACTGCCTTTTGGGCTACAGTGGCGTACATAATAGCTGACCTTTCAGAAGATATACCACGATAAGGCAGATACAAACCTAGATGTACATTATAATTACATTACATTTAATTATTCACTATTTTCAGATTGCTAATTTATTCTTAGCTAACTCAACTATGCAATTTTTCTTAAATTTATTGACGCTCAACATAATACAACATGGCAGTAATGTATAAAGGTAAGTTTGCTACTACGCATACAATGTCTTTTAATAAAATGCATGAATTGCGTTCTAAATAAAAATGTTAACACCTTGGGTTAAATTAACGTATTGACTAATTTATTGACTTTTTATTGTTTGAGAAATAAAAACTATCTTTTTCTATTTTCGCGGCTTAGTGATAAATAATATGTATGATTTGTTGGATAACCGTATTAAAATATCGTCGTGTAACTTTAAAGTTACACACGCTAATAAAAATGTTGCTCCTTTGAAGTGATTTTATTTTATACTTTGAAAACATATTTAAGTTTTTAAGAATTTAATCCTTGTGCATTAAATAAATACATAGAGGGCCACACCCAAAAGCTTCAATAAATGAAAATCCTATAATGTTAAATATCTAAAAAACGGGACTTATGACTTTTTAACCATACCTGTCTAAAAACTTATTGTATTTATTGCCGATTTAAAAAAAACACTATTTAACATAGGTGTTTAATTCTAATTCCTTAATGATCCATGTAGAGAACATTATAAAAGAGGAAAAAAATTATTTTTTTTAAATATAAATTCTTATAAAAAATACAAAAAAAAACACTCTTTTGACGGTGGGACAAGTGTCAAGCCATCGGTGTTTAGGACTCCAGGGGGACTCCTTATTCTAAAAATAGTTTCTTCTTTAAAATACAAAAACTAATAAGCAAAATTCCTTTTTTGCGCTTTCCCTTTTTAAAATTTGATTAAGAAATGCAAATATTTTCAACGAAACATTAGAATCCCAGTGCGTTTTAATTCACCAACTTTAAACAAAATGACAAGGAATAAATATTATTCTGCTAAATGTCAGCAGGGAATATTATAATCGTTAAGTTTAGTCTTGACAATATAATATATCCTTATATTCTAGGCTTAAAAAAGTGTCGATTGCTGTTGGGCGGTTACTAGTGCCAGTGTTATATATACATAAAAAATATTTTAAAACTACATTGTGATAAGAATTTGACCTACCGATATGATCACTATTATAACAGTATAAAACCATATAAATAAATGCGAATGTTAGACACTCGTGAATTATCATACGATCCGCGTACAACGTTGTTCATTTTAACATTTTTAAGTTGATAAAGTTAATAAAAAATGAAAGTGTCAATATTTTTCCTTTTATGCATTTTTGCCTTGTTTGCCATCAGTCAGGCTAACCCTGTGTAAGTGATTGAAAATTCCAATTATTTACTTTAAAAAAATCTAATTAAAAATAATGCATATTGTAATTCTTTAAAGTTACCCAAATATCTTTGATTAATCTATTTAATCAAAGACTAAAAATTGTTTACTTAAAATTCCGTATTTAATTCATGTATTATATGTAATCAAGAATAGATCTTCTTTAGTATGATTACTTAAAAAATATCCAGATTTTAATTATTCATATTGCTGTAGTATATGAGAAAATAAATATGAGCACATTCTTCTTCGTTAATGAGACTTTTACATTAATTGTATATTAACAGCCTTGATCCCGAGCCCTGCGACTACGACGACTGCTACTACCCTTGGAGATCTAACAACCGCAGAAACAATCATATAGGCAATGGACTCAGCAATACCAACACAGTTCATATCAACAGACCTAGACCCAGGGACTAGGCATAACTTTTACAGAAAATGATATAATTTTTTAACAGCTGCCGCCCTTTTGTATACATGTTTTATATAATATAACCTCCATTATATAACGGTACTTGTACTTTTTTTTATTTTAATTACCAATTTTATTTTCATTTATTTTTAAGTATTTATTACCTGTAGAAAAAAGGATCGAGTACAAAACAATGTCGTGATACTAGAAGAGTTAAGTTGAGTTTGCTCAGATTTTCGTTTTTAATCGGTAGGTTTGTTCTAAAAGTTCCCGTTATATTTAAATTCAAATAACTTTATTCAAAATAAGAAGTTACATGCTTCATTTTTTGAACGTCAAATAATTTACCACTAGTTCACTTAAGTTAATGCCTTAGACCTGAGAAGAACCGGCGCAAAAAACTCAGCGGGACTTATTTTTTTTAAATCAATTTTAAACAAATACATATTTAATTATCTGTGACAATGATACCTTTGAAACAGATTGGAGCGAGCATTTCATTCCCAAGGCGTGTTATCATTTACGAAATCATTAATTGGGTAATAGCTCACACACAAACTTTTTTTAAAATTGTGTTATAGAAAATTCTCTGACTTTTTCTAAGATCTTATTTCAAAAGCGTACACATTGTCCCATAAAAGAATTACGAATTCGATTTAATTGAGTTACAGATGCACCAAGATTAAGCCTATTTCTAGTGTTAATATTATGAAAATCACCAATTTTGGCAAAATTATTAATGTTTTTCTTAACATATATAACATTTTCCAAAATATATTGAGATGCAACTGTCAATATATTAATTTCTTTAAACTTTTTTTGCCTTAAGGAGTCTTTAGGACCTAAGTTATAGATTGCACGAATAGCTCGCTTCTGCAGGACAAATATTGGTTGAATACCGGCTGCATTATCTCAAAGTAAAATCCCATAGGACATAATACTATGGAAGTAACTAAAGTAAACAAGTCGAGCCGTTTCTACGTCAGTTAATGATCAATTTTTTATGACCTCGAAACCTGCAGAGCTAAGTCTATTCGCCAATCCATATAGGGTCCTCACTGTAATACAGAAAAATAATATAGAATCGACAGAATCTACGGGTTCACCATTCAAGAGTACATCGGTACAAATTTAATAACTTTCGTGTTAGGTGTTCTGAAAATAATACATTTAGTTTTTTTACTATTCAATAGTAAGTTATTAACAACTTTCGAGAGACTTTGTTTACATCGTCATATACGATTTGTCATCTTTTTATTTTGAAAATCAATGAAATGTCATCAGCAAACAATAGTGTCTCATGGTTTTTTTCATCTAGATACGATAAATCATTTATATATATTAAAAAGAGAAAAGGACCAAGAGTAGAACCTTTATCGAACGAGAAGATTTCTTGCCATTCACATCAATCCTCTGAACTTTGTCAGCTAAATAAGAAGTCAGAAGATTGAGTGCACGTCCTTTCATGCCGTAGCAGTGTAGCGTGTGAGTGAGTGAGTATGTATAATAACTTTCTTTGAGTACTACATAAAACAGGAATATTATGTTTATAGTATGAACATTTAGACTGACGATAGTTGCTCAGATTCATAATCCAAATATTTTTAAATAATATGTATTTGATTGTAGAGAAATCTCTATAAATCAAGAAAATTGTACTCATTTTAGTTTTGTTATGTATCTATGATTAAATAAAATATATGTATATTTTTTTTAATTTAATTATCCTTTGCATACTTTTATTATACGCTAATGTACATAAATTAATATGTACGTTTCATGGACTGTCTGATTTAGAACATATTTCTCTACTTTTAAGAGTTTCATAACTTATACCTTAAAAGGTAAAAGCGGAGCCTTTATAGGGTTATTTTGTTCCCCGTCAGTCTGTATGCCAAGACCATTTAAATGGCAAAGTGATATCCAGCTGTAATTAATATAAAATATTTAGACCTATGGCCATAAGCGGAAAAAAAATATGCTGCTGGATCATCGCAATCAAAAGAGACAAGCATTTATGCGTCGATATTTTTGCATTTTATGTAAAATTCGTTGCGTATGTCGTCGCGGGTTTGATTCCCGCGACAGACAAACACAGTGGTTTGTCTTGTGTCGGGCGCATTTATCAATAATCTATATGGGTATACATGCAGGTACCAACTTAAATAAGTACTTACTTATTATGTATTCATACTTATAATGGATCAAAGTTACACATTCGTTATTTTCGAAAGAGATTCACACTTGGCCGTTTTCAGATTTTTACTTTACTTTGACTAAATACAAACCATCGTAACGAATTTAAGGTCGGTACGACCATTCGAAGATATATTTTATAAATTTAGTTCGTTTTAGTTCCTTAGAGGTATAAATTTACACCTTCATTATATTTCATTGGTATTTCTGATTTGGACAGGTAAAGAAGACCACGGGATATAATCGATATAATATCATATACTATAGTATTTATTTGTCGATACAAATAAATACTATAGTCGAAACAATTCTAAAAAAAGAGAGCAACCTGTAATCGTAAGAGAATCATGACTTTAAGTCTACTCTTCCATAACGTTGTCTATTTTAATTTTGTTAATATGCCCGCCCCCTAAACTACCCAAAAACTCGTAAAGAAACATCCGCAATCAGAGAGCTACTTAAAATATTTCAAATTATCTTAATCATTTTAAATTTAACCCGCCTATTAAAGAATATTGTAAAATTACATTTACTTGTAATATATGGCTAAACTGTGTAACTTAATCTTAGATAGTGTGAAGCTTTACATTTTCTCTTCTCCTAATAGAGTAAGATTGACAAAAAATGTTACCGTTAATACGTCAGTCAACTTTTGAGACACAGGAATAAAATAATATTACAAAGGTAATATTTTAATATATTTATGGCATCTCCTAATTAATTACTATAATAATTAGAAATAAATGCAAATTTAGAACAAAATAATTTAAGACCAGTCTGCTTTTCAGTCATCTTATGAACTAATTCAATTCAGAAGACACACTGCCATACTATAGCCTTTATATTATTGGATCAAATTTTAAAATATCCATATTATAAGAATGGTAAATATAATTGAATTGAACTGAAACATCTATATATAAAAAAGGTAGAAAAACAAAATCATCAACACATTAAACGCATGTTTCGTTACGTTACATTATCTTTTACATAGAAATGTGTAAAAGAAAAAGAAAGAAAAAATCTTTATCTATATTTTTTATTTAATCGTTAAAGTAGCAAAATTTTCTTGATTTATAAAAATGTCATTACAGCAACTAACTCAACTTAATATATAAATACAATACATTTCTGTTTTTAGTCCATGGAAGTTTCAACACGAGATATTAGAACAAACCTTACAGTTAAAAATTAAAGAAGAATATCTTATAATTTTTAGATAGATTGAAATTTTTTATATACCTACTATTTCAATATATGAAATATACTAAATGTAATAAAGTACGTAACAATACACTTTTTATACCGTAGAAAGAGTTTTTTTGTTACTGAACCCTTCTTTGAAAAGTTATGTTTAGTCCCTGGGTCTGGGTCTGTTAATATAAACTGTGTTGGTATTGCCGCGTCCATTGCCGATATAATTGTTTCTGCGGTTGTTAGATCTCCGAGGGTAGTAGCAGTCGTCGTAGTCGCAGGGCTCGGGATCAGGACTGTAAGTAAATATGAAAATTAATTTAAAGTTTTATTGGTCGATAAAAGTATACTTAAAATATATGTCTTATAATATGTATATATTTATTATTTATTATTTATGTTATTTTCCAAATAAAAACGAAATTAGCACAAACACTCAGATTTCTTAAAATCTAGATAAAAATTTTAATTAAAAAATAATCACACTGAAGAATGTCACACATGTCTGTTTTGTGATTTTATTTCATTATTTGGTAACGATGAATGAAAATTTCAATATCACATAAATTAATTTCAATATTTGACTATTAGATAGCATGCTAAATTTCAAATTTTCAAAATTTCTTAGCGTAACATTTTTTTTATTACATATAAAATTATGTTTTTATTAGAAAGTATAATAAAGATACAAATGAAAAAAGCATAAAATTTAATCACTTACACAGGGTTTGCCTGGCTGATTGCAAACAAGGCAAAAATGCACAAAATGAAGAAGATAGATACCTTCATTTTTTATAATAATATTAATTTAATAATATTGAAGAAGCACAAAACGTTCAACGCGGGTCGAATTAACAGTAACGAGTGTCTGATAATCGTATTTATATATGGTTTTATACTGGTATAATAGTATCGGTAGGTCAATTTCTTATCATAATGAAATGTATTTTTAAAACATATTTTTTTATTGTATATATATATGTATATACGTAAAATTCTGGAAAAGTATGTACGTATATACATATATTGTATATATGTATATACGTACATACTTTTCCAGAATTTTATAATTATTTTGTAAAAGTTTTTTTTGACAAAGCGCAGTGATAAGTTCCGCGAATCAATATGCACTGTCTTAAAACATGTTTAAAAGTTGGGAGCATTCTAACATTTAATTTGGTCAGTTAGAACCCGTTGTGTACTCAAAGGGGTTCCATGAATGTAGCTTACCCTACAAGAGATACAAAGATACAAAAGGAGCAGTATATTCTTTTTTTATTAAAACATTAAAGTGGAGGCCAATCGTGGCGCAGCGGCACGAAGTGTGACTGTAAAACCGACTGGTTGTGGGTTCGATCGCCACTTGAGGAGATGAAATATTTACTTTAAATTTGGTATCGGGGCTACTATACTGGTGTCGAGGCTAAGTGCGGCGTTGAGTACTGCCACTCAACACGCAATGTCTCGCAATGTCACGCAGAATTCGGCAGAAAGTGGGGTACGGAGTATCTTAACACTAGGTTCCCTCTGCCTACCCTGCTGTGTGCGGGATACAGCGTGAAGCTAATTTTTTTTATCAAGGTAACGCCAACACCGAATGATCTGAAAGATACTGTTTGCCAACCTCATGTGTATAAGGCACATCCACGAGACTGAAGACCTGACCAACGCTATTATCGGAGTAGTTAAAGGCAACTAGGTTAAATTACAGTCGTAATTATTTCGCGACAACCTGACAGTTTTATCTGTTACTACAGAGTGACATACAATAAAAATGTCGCTGTAAAAAGACTAATCCGAAACGCTGCGGGAGCAATGGCGAGAAGTACTATGGAGTAAAGCTGAAAAAAAGGCATTGAAAGCAGACCCCAGAGATCACATTTATGCTAGCAGTAAGTCCCTAACACTCTGTGAGACTAGATTTAAGGTATTTTTAAATTATTACATTCGAATTATTAATGTCGTATAGTCATCATTTACCCTTAAGATTAGAGTAATTAAAATTATAAAATGTCCGTAAAAAATGTTGATGATATGAAAAAAGGATATGGACGAAATATTTTAGTTATCAGTTTTAAATAAAAAAAGGAGCATATCTTGGTTGTATCGTGCTTTATCCGGAAATAAGCGTAAACCAGGCAACCACTTTTAACCACAGCCTATTTTCGAAACGTTGCCAGGCCTTGCTATTTTACGCAAGAAAATTTTATTGCGCCGATTTCAACTACGTAAATATTTATTTTAATTTAATTTAATTGTATTTAGAGATTATTTTGTTGATTATTTTATTATGATTATAAATGCCATAATACACTATAAATCGTAATTTAAATCTTTTGGTATTTTGTTTTGCTAAAATTGTTATATATGATAGAAAAATGTTTAGTTATTTTACATCTATTTAGGCAAGCAGTATTTATAACACGCATTATAACACGCGTGCGGTAAACTTAATTCCGATCCTGTGAGAGTATTCCGGGATAAAAATAGCCTTAGATATGTTTCTCAACAACTCCTTCTATCTTCTAGAGAAAGTCAAAAAAATTGATCTGGACATTAGTCTGAACAAACAGAAATACAGACTAAGTTTTTTATTTAATAATTATAAAATTTAATAAAAAATATATATTTTTTGAAAGACACGATTATTTTTTGATGACAGGCAGACAATTCAATTTTATTTATATGTTTATATGTAGAACTCAACTTAATCACACACATACAGACTAAGGAATAAACGTCATTCTACATATTTTTACAGCGTACGAGAATAGAGGTTAACGAAACTATAACTTATTGATAACATCATTTTATTCGTATCAATTTGGATTTTCCTCTGCGCAAATGTTACCTTATCATACTATTTTATAACTGATTTAAAAAACCAAAAACATTTCAAATAAAAAAAAATATTTGAATACTTAATTAAATTTTATTATAATCTCTTATCAATCATCAAACCAAAGTTGATTTAGTACTAATTTGATATTCGTTTCTTAATGCGTTAAAAGAAATAATATATTTCTTCTTTATTCATACTCTTTCATTGAATAAATGCTTACTTTAACGATTTAAGCTTTAATATGTTACACCGACTCGGTCTCACAGAAATGCTTATTGAATATCAGTTATTTCAATATTTTATTCATAAAAATTGTAAAATTATTCATGTTTGATTCATTCAGGTAAATAAATAGTAGACTAAAACTTCTGTAATATGCTCGTATTATGTTTTTATCAATTTATTGAAATCGTACCTAAATAAAAAAAATAGGATTGATATTAATTGATATTCAATTATTGGTTTTAATTGCTTAATATTTATGAAAAAATAAAGAATACTAGCCGACCCGCGCGGCTTTGCCTGCTGGAAGAATACGAATCTTTTTTTATTATATATATTTAGAAAAATATTTTTATTTTTCAATGGGAATAGTAAGAAAATATAAGCCTAAATAATAGCCTAATAAGCCGAAAAACAATAATAATTAGACGTAAGGGAAATAAGACTCTTAATAATAGAAAATAAACCTTGGTAATTGAAATAAACAAACAAAATAAGTAAGAGTTACTAAATGAAATTGTGAAAATTAAAAAGAATATAGAAGGTGGTATTGTGGCCGCCTTTAATTTTTTCATTATTAAACACGCTATCCAGTGAAACTTTTTTAAAAATGGAAAATTAATATGACAATATTAAAATGATACAAAAAAAATCTAAGAGAGGGCAGCGAATTCCTGTGTTTTACGTAGCAATTTAAATTCTCAAAACTTTTTGATATGCTGCAATTATTTCAATCATTTTGTCAATATCAAGTCATAGCTGCAGAGAGTTCGACATCGTGTTTAATGTACATTGTCCTACATGATTTAAGGTGAACATTAATAATATTCAATGTTTTATATGCAATAAGTCTTGTTAATAGAGACATTATTTGTCACAGATACATTATTTTAAAAGCAAAAATGATTGGATCGGATGGCGAGAAAGACTTCACTTTTTAAATCGTTAAGAATGAAGAAGATGTATTAACGGATAGAAGCGATACAGTTAAATATCTCAGTATGTTACAAGAAACGGGTTATGAAATAATAAATAGGATTAATCAAATGTATTGTACCGTTGAAACAAGCACCACGAAAACTTTATTAGATCACATCTGCACAAGTATTCGAAGTCTGTCCTGCAACCTGACAATACTACACTCTTCAGTAGTACTACACTCTTAGTAGATTTTTAAAAACTTAAAAATATAATAAATACCACACATTTTGAAAATAAAAACATATCTTATGTTATTTGAAAAAAATCTAAACAAATGCAGTGAAGATAGTAAAGTGTCTAAATTAAAAATTCTAAGTGGTCCTCTCAATGATTGGATTAATAAGACGATACTAAAAGGTATCGATTATAGAAATTTATTTCGGCAATTACTTGAAAAAGGACCTAAAAATAAAAAAATAAAAACCGATTTCAATATAGAAAAAAATAGGACAGGTTTTTTTATTAAAAATACAAAGACAAATTATTATTTACATAAATTGAGAAATGGTAAGGATACAAAAGATATGTGGAAGTTAATAGATACATTGGTCACTAACAAAAATAAAGATAATTCCTTCCCTTCGAAATTAATTAATTGGTAATGGCTGTAGCATGATAGAAGACCATACCCAGATTTGTGAGGTCTTTAATTGTTTTTTCTCATCTTTAGGTAAAGCATAATACATAAAACATACATAAACAATAGTTTTTATACTCCGACCTACCATAGTAAACATGTAGCCCTTTTTATAGAAAAGGACAAAGCAAACGAGCGTTTTGGTCACCTGATGGTAAGTGCCTCTGAGTTGAGCGAGTTCTGACTATGCACTGCTAATGAGGTAGGCAAAATTATTAAAAATCTGGATTCAAACTCCAGTACCGGTCTAGATGGCATAAGCCCTAGGCTGTAAAGAGTATAGCTGGTAACATAATCCATGTCCTAACAAATTGTATCAATAAGTGTATCTGTGATTGCGATTTTCCTGATAGTTTAAAATAAGGAAAGGTTGTCCGGCAGTAAAATCGAATCTGATAATTACCGCCCTGTTTCTGTTTTACCCGGTATCCAAGGTGTTAGATAAAATATTATATAACAGATTAGAGCAGCTTTTACTTACATTAAACTTTTTATATGAACACTAATATCTAGTACGTTATCTGCCACCATGAGAGGAAAAGTATATTACGACTAATTTACAATAATATTTTTAACGACTTAAAGGCATAATAAAAACGCGTATATCCATGACCATTCAGGTAGAGTAAAGAAAATTGAAACTTTTAGGAAAATATAAGGCGACTGTGGCCGCTACGGCTGGACCCACCGAGTAGTCGTAGTAGCGTGGGCGACCCTGCGACCGGCCTGACCTCCGATACGATCTCCTGTAGAGTATTCACGCTGGGTTTTAGTGGGTAGTGTAATTTTCGCCTGACTGACGCTTAATGAGAAAACGTATTGCTATGACTGAGGCCAGTCATGGCACAGTGGCACAAAGTGTGACTGTAAACAGATTGTGGTTTCAATTCCCACTCCATGAAACGAAATATTTATTTAAATTTATATTATTTCATTTCTTCGCTCTGGTGTCGATTACCTTGACATCAATCAACTTGCAATTTCTTCAGAATTTAGCGGAAAGTTTGAAACGGAGTGTTTTAACTCTAGTTTCTCTCTGCCCTCTTTGATGTGTGCGGGATATTGCGTGAAGCTGATTTATTTGTTTTATTTATTTGTTTGAGCGGTAAGAGAGATACGTTGAAAACACAGTATCAACGATACTGGGGGACGGTCACGTAAAAGGCATAAGGGACCCAAAGGGCATGTATGAAGAAGTTAATGACATTGAACGAGGCGAATAAAGTATTGGAGAACGTATTTTTTGCCGATCCGTTCTTTCTGACTACGCCGCTAGGGATACAGCGTGAAGCTAAGTTAAGCTATGCATTTAACTTCTAAAACTGTTTTGATTTTTTGATCTTATAACTAACCATGGTAAGTATGGATGAAAACAACAAAGAGTTTTTAAATAATGAAGTAAATGAGAAGATCGTATCATATAACACAAACATTAACATGATAAAAGTAAATGCAAAGAAAATGTCGGGCAAATCTTGTCATACGGTTGGATTTACATTTTCCAGAATCGAAGATTTCCGGTTCTATAGAAGATTAGATTATTCAGAACTAAAGTTTACCGGTTCTAAGTGGGTAGGTAAATATTATTCCTATCGGGTTTCAAATTGTCACTGTCAGCGATGTTTGACATTAACAAAGAAATTTGAGAAAAAGTAACTGAAGCTGTTGATATGACAAAAAAATTAGGGTACATAAACACACACAGAAATACATAATAGATATCTTTTCAGCTTAGATTAATTTATACTATAGTAAGTTTTACCTAAATTACTTTTAAAAGAAGTACTTAAGAAGTATGATAATCTTTTAAAGTACTATTATTATTTGCTAATTTTTTAGTCATGCTGCAGTTAGTAAGATGAGTTAGTACGACGTGCGGCGTTGAGTTCCGTCACTCATCAACTAATGCGTGTAATAACGGAGTGTCTTAATAATATTAAGACTATACTAGCTATCCTTTGCCTGTGTGTGAGATACAGCGTGATGCTAAAAAAATACTATATTTTTTTAGCTTTAAAGTTATCCAATATATAGCACAACAAGCAGATACATGAGCGCATCAAGACATATTTTCCAGGTCCTCAGTATTTACTTGGAAACAATGATTATTATACAAAAATGAAAGGTTATAAAAAAAAAACTTCACATTAATTATTTTACCGTGTAGCGCAACAACGTGAGTCAACGTAAGTATTCTTTCGAGCCAACAATTTTTTTTAAAATCCATACTAATATAATAAAATCGGGAGAGTTAGTTTGTTTGATTAAACGCTAAGGTCTCTAGTTTTTTTAAATATTTTTAAGTGTTATTCCACTTAAATTTCAGGCCGGACCTGGTTGGTTTCCAGAAGGCGCGGGGTTGAGTCCCGCTACGTTCAAATTTTTATACGTTTTCTAAATAAGTATGTCTCTAGATCTATTGCTGGTCCGATTTACTTTATTTTTAATACATAAGCTACATTTCTCAAGCTATATAAAATTATGGTGTAAGTCTTAATTAGCCATAAATAATGAAATAACAATAATAATCAACTCCATGGGATTGATTTATGTGTGTGCCCAGCAAACATAGTAACAGTACATTGTATAACATTTTTGTTATATTCTATTTTAGTAATTCTAAAAATTCCGCGGCATTTTATTTCCTTTAAATTAGTCACAATTAGGCATTTTATGAAAAAAAAATATAAAAAATTGCAAGGTGATATTTTACCGCTTTTTATTTGACCTGTCTATTGAAACTTGCAATTAAAACTTATTTCATAATCAAGTAAATTTTATGAAGATAAACTTAGATTTTTACAGCATGTAATTTTGACGTATACTTTTTGAGAAAATGTAAAACTAAAATAATTCAACGTTCTGTTTACGGCCGCACACCTAACAGGTCTCGCACGGGGCGCCCTTACCACCTAAGATTTAAGAGAATATATAAGATTGCTTTATCCTATAAAGCAGCCACGTAGTGCTTGCACTTTCTCAGAATTATGAAAACAATTTGTTCATGATTTAATATATTAAAAGTTAATTTGTGCAAAGATTTCGCCTTATGTTTTACTCAAACTGTTCTGGGGTACATATGGCCCACCCGAGTCCCCTCCTTTCTACGTCCATGGGCGGAGAGAACCTAGAGTTTAGATACTGCGTTCCCTGTTTTTCGCTTGAACTCTAGACACTGCGTATTGAATAACGAAACTCAACTTAATAATCATACATATGAAACAGATGAATCCATGTTAAAAAAATATTGCATAAAATAATTTTATGTATAATTGAATATTTAAAAAAACATGTAATATAATTCTATCATTGATCCCCAATATCAAAAGACTCATTGTTAAAAGTTTTACGAACTTCTCCAAACATTTTCTATAGCTAGTACAATTATGACTCCGACCTTTTACAGGTTTCAGTAAGCACGCGACCGCGATACCGGACGCACGTGCCGTCGCCGGTTTATATAGAATAAACACGAGAAGCTCACCATAAGTGACTACTATCAACTATGCTATGTGATTCTGTTATTAAGACAGACCTATCAATAACTCGAAGGTAATCTTAATGTATATTTGATATCAGTCTAGCTATTAAAAAATCAAAACAAAATATATATTTTATAGAAAAATATTTTTTGTCGTATTCTATTACTACTATAAGATACAAACAGGCAATTATTAATTTGATTGTCAAAATTAAATATCAAGTTTATATTTTTAAAATAAATCCTTTTACTAAATATTATTGAATTTATAACTAACTATTATACTATTGTTATATTGTGGTCAAATTATATAATATATTTAAATAAATTATAGTCTATGAATGATGCTATGTAAGCAATATTACTGTGTGAAAGTGGAACAAACATGCATCCTTACCAACTTTCACTTTTCTTATATTAGTAGGATATAAGTGAAAAACAGACTATAAAAGTTATAATACATACTTGGCTGTTGCAAAGTTAATACCAAAAATAAATAAATAATTGGATAAATAACATTATAATGTGCGATCATTTAAGAATAACCCTTACATACATACAATAAAAAAACGGCGTAAAATATATTATTAAAACTTACATGATTAATTACCGCTTCTAAGTGGCATAAAAAATGAATTTTATTTGTTATTAACGATAGCTTTAGAAAATACAAAATAATTAAACAAACTAAAACTAAATGAAAACATAATTAATGTTGCTTATATTATTTTATATTAAATACACAGTGAAATTGAAAGGTGATGCAACTACAAGCATGATCAATTCCACGACAGTAGAATATCCTAAAGCTAACTAAAATATTTCATATATTATTTTTCTTTACGTTATCGACTAGCTTCTATTTAACTTTAAAAATAAGGTGAAGATTATAAAAAAAAATATATATATTTTTTTATGTTTCTCTTAATTAAAATGCTCTTTTAAAGACTCTTTTAAAAGAGCATTTTGAGCTTCTGTTTTCTGCAAAACAACACAAAATATAAGGGCAAATATCAGAAAACTAATCAAAATATTTACGTATATCTACAAAATTAATTATTTCAAAGAAATTATGATACTATTTATGATGTCTCACTTATGAATATTGTTTCCGCTTCCCTCTTTCCGCCGATCTTTGGAGGCATTGCGTGTTGAGTAGAATAAGCCATTTCAACGCCGCGTTTTGCCTCGAAACCACAGGGAAGAAATGAAAATATTAATTTCTTTTTCTCGAGTGGAACCTGTCACGTTACAGTCACACTCTTGTACCACTGCGCCACGACTACCACCAAATTCTTTAGCATTTTTATAATTATTAAAATATAACTTTTAATGACAGATGAAAGCGTGGACAGCCCATGAGCAAGACACAACATTGCCTTGCTGCAGAACGTTGCACGTCAAACACGCAGCGTATGCAAGTGCCCTTTACACTTTGGTAAGTACCAGTATTTTTATTTTTTTTAATAAAAAGAAAAAAATCGAATAAAACAACCATTTTAGTACTTATTTTTATCTAGATGTTAAACTATCTTTTTATTAACGTAATTGTTAATAACTATACGTTTTTCATAAATATAGGATAGCAATAAACAAGATAATAACTTCTCTCCGAATTCTCCAGGAATTAAACGTAAGGCAAAAAAGATAATTTATAAAAATGTATATGTAATTTTCACAGTAATATTGCGAGTGTATATTTTATTTGCATTATCGTGCTAATACCATAGAAATATATTTATGCGTTACCACAAAAAAAATTGCGGTTTGTATATGAAATATGATAATTTTTAATTACTTCAAATAATTATCTTCCTACCACAAATATTTCCGGAAAATATTAATATTTTGTTTCATTATAAGTTTGATAAATGAACGCCTTAAAAAAATAGGTCTTGTTCGCAAACATTTTCAATATAGCATAGAAAGTTTGTCCATTACAAGACCGACCGAACTCGAAGTAAATACAAGTTATTAAAACAAACAACATTCTGGAAATACTAATAAGGACACAACTTTTTCGATTACCATTTTCTAATATCTAAATGCATAATCTCGTAATATGACAATCTTAAAATAACAAAATTTATGTTTGAAGAAAAGACGAAACTCGGGCATAGTAAGATCCACTTTTAAAACTTTGCCACCAAAAGTCGTTACATAAAAGGATGTCTACATTAAACTTAATTTACGTCCCAGATTCGTAAATTCCTTAGTCGTGCTTTAATTCATTGGAAAATTTATAAAAAACGCGAAATGAGAGTATCTTCGTAAATATTTGTATATTACAATTAGTAAAATAAAATGTATTTTTTATATAAAAATATAAAAAATATATTTTATTTTACTATTGATACTGAAGACTCTATATCGCGGCTTGCCAGAGCGGAGAAATGGCCTTAATATTTTAAATATTTTTAAAGTGTTAATCCACGCTTAGGGAAGAAAAATACTTATTTAGAAATCGTATAAAAATTGGAACGTAGCTACCGAGCTGGTCGGTCTCCAGGAGGCGCGGGTTCAAGTCCCGCTACGTTCAAACTTTTCTAAATAAATGGCCATAACTCATAGCCTCCAGTAAGAACTTCAAATAAAGGTACTTATTAAAGTTATAAATAAAAAGTAAAAAAAAAATTAAAATCCTATTTATTTGTATCATAGTAAATAGTACATACACGTCCATTTGTCATCACAGTTTCACGTTGAGATTATTTCAACTCCAGAACTACGTATGTACTGGTTTAAACTTTGTAATGACGGTATACAACGACAAATTCATGATCAAAGTTGGAGAAGCCTGCATACATCAAAATGAAATTAAGCTCAAATGTACATACATATATTTATGTAAAATATGCACGTTATTTTTACATTCTATGAAAGTTTTCGTTGAGTATATGAACATAAATTTTGTTTATAATAAGATACTGATGTCAATTGAGCGTTTGTCAACTATTAGAAAAGTAAGAAAAAGCAATAGATTTTCTATCGATTCAATCATTTCTAAAAATATAAATTTTTTAATTTATATTTTTAGATATTTTATTTTAACAAAACATTCTTAAATGGACACTTCAATTTACTAAATATCTTATACTGCTATCTATTTCCAAATAATTTATTAAAATACTGCACATGGGCAAAAACAATATGTCTGCTAAATTTGAGCGCAGCCCATCATTCAGAACTATACGGTGATAGATCATACTGATAGGTTTTGTTTTCATTTTTTACTCAGATCTCTAACATTTTGCAATTTTTTTCATTTTTTACTCACTTCTCTAACATTTTGCAATAGAATAATTTAAAAAAAAATACTCAAAATAATAAAAAGACAATAAATTTAACATCGGTAATATCTTTGTTTAATTTTTAAGCTGAAGCTGACTTTTTTTTTATTTGACATTAGTTAAGAGATTGCGACATTAGTACAAGTAGAGTTGCGCAATTTATTAAGCCTTTGAATATTGTACGAATAAGGTCAAAGAGAAAGACAACAAACATAATAATTCGTTTCGATATGAGGCGAACTGTAAATGAAATTTCATTGGTTCCGTCTGCTTTTGATCTTTTGATTCACGTTCAATTGAATTCAGTTTCAACCATCTTTTAGGAGTATTCAAAATAGAAATATAAACAGTCTAGAACAAATAATACAATAATAATGCAAAATAAATGATGTTTTGTTTAAGATTATTTTTTAGTACAATTTGAGTTTCTCAAAAAGACACTAGTCACTGTATCACTCTGTTTACTTTCCTGTCTTTGTTTAATCAGCCCACGTGAGAGAGGATTCTTAGAATAAAAACTAAGAAACTTTTAATATTGACGTTGTTAAATATATTTAACTCGTAATTATAAAATAAGGCAATTGAATTGAATGCTTACTCTTTATTAACTCGTAAATTTTCAAAAAAATACATACATACATGGAAAATATGTTTGTAAATACAAATTGTTTATCTATTGTACCTGTTTTTAAATACAAATTGTCTCTAAGTTATACATCTTATATCACTTAGCAGCTTTGTAATGGCGTATTAAGTATTCTGTTTTGTGCAACGTTATTTACTATCTTACTATAATTTTCTAAAAATCACCATCACTAACACTCCTGGTCGGTTTCCAGGAGGCGCGGGTTCGAGTCCCACCATTTTCAATTTTTTATACGTTTTCTAAATAAATATTTATCTTACTATACCTGAGAACATAAAAGCTTTCTTAAAAATCTTATATTATACGATTCATTGACACCAATCATCATGATGATTGGTACCTACCATATTAGAACTCTTAAAAATTCTTATTTCAAAACTATGTACCTCTCTCTATAGTAAAGCTTCGTAAGCCGTCATGTCATCACTCCTAGTATTTCAATTAGGGATAGTTCCGTGTGACGATGGACGTAGATTTGATTTTCAAGCACAGATTTCTTAATCCTTTCAAGTTTTCGTCGGTGTGTTTAACAACTGCAATATTTTGGACAACATTATTTAACAGTTTTTTACTCTGTATATTAGAGGTATGTTTTCCCTCTTATCTTGCTTGATGTGGTACATCAAGACACATGTAAAAATAATAATATAGAAAGCAAAGCTCAAACTAAAAATCTTATATTAGTAAAGTTGCACGGTTTTATCTCAAGGATCCCTATATTTACATAGTAAACCTCCATAATCAGATGTGCGACGAGTATGCAAATAAGCCTATATGGGCCATATGTCCTTCACCACCCCGAGTTTAGTTTACCCTCATCTCATTTACACACAAATACTCATTGTTATCTTATTCCAGTTTGCCAGATTAAAGGTTTAAAAAATACCCTTTGAAGCCGCTGTGCCGCAGCAAGATATTAAGATAAGATATTTGACTGAAGACGCGTTGTCGTGGGATCAATTCCCTCTCGAGGAGTTGATAATTGTTATTTCATCGTTCTTCCAACTTGGACTTCAGTCGGTTAAAAATAAAACACGGTGTTAAATCATTTCGCCACTTGAAACACAATGTACAAAATTTGGAAAACGATGAACGAAGAGTCTTGACACTAGATTTTCTCTGCTTACCTTGCGCTATGTTCGGGATATAGCGTAAAGCTGTAAACAAGTATACCGTGTATGAGTTTACCCTGTTTTTTTTTTATATAAAAAAAATATCGTATCGTTAAATATCTAGTTGGCAGTTTTCGTTCGACTTCGCCGTCGCACGGATAGTTTCCTGTACAATCGAGAATAGTTATATTTTTCCAATTTTCTATTCAATAGTGCTCGCAAGTAAAATATATTTTAACATTTTTTTTTACTTTTCGAGATTCTATTATTCTTTGAAGACCGGCATTGCACATATTTTCAGTTCTAGTAGTTTAGTTATAAAATCAAATTAGTATAAACTCTTTTTAGAAAATTTATCTACATATGACCGCTAACCACACAGGTCAGAGGACCAGACTTGAACGGTTTCCAAGAGGCGCGGATTAAATCACGCGACTTTTTATTTTTTATACTTTAGGTTACGTATCATCAAGAACTTTTTTGTTCTATTTATAGAATATTTTAAAGAAAATAATAATAATAGGTATAATACAGATAATTGAGTTAACTATATGAGTTGTAAATTATTCACAATGATCAAAAAACTGTGAAGAAGTGATACTTTTAATAAAATGTGACAGGTTAATATTGTATAGCGTATTTTTTATAACTTTAGCTGAACATTTAATTTTATGAGTGGAATTCATTTCGTATAATTATATTCATTTATTGTAACCATTAAGTTAATTTGCGTGTAACTCGGTTCAATAAATTTCCCAGTAGTTACTGTCGCGATATGTGTAATATTGTGTAGTATTTAAATGCCATACATTCTATCATGCAGTAAATTAAAAATATAAATAATATTATTAGTTAACTGTTTCAAAAAATTATTAATCTTTTTGTCAACCAATAAATCTCAATCTCTGCTCTTAATTCAAATAATCTTCCCAACACCTTGAGGCCAGTTGTAGCGCAGGGGCACAAAGCGTGACTGTAACCGACTGGTTGTTAGATCGATCCTCACTCAAGGAAGTGAAATATTTATTTATATTTATATTTTTATTTCTTCGCTCTCGTGTGGTGGCTTATTAATTTAATTTTAATCTTTGAATGCAAAAAATTTCGCGGTAACTACTAAAAAATCAAGAATATTGGACCTTAATATCACACAACAATTTTACTCACACAGTCACTCGACTGCCAGCATCGCGATCATCTGGAAAAAAACAAACAAAGTTGGTCTCATAAGAAATTGAGCATCGGCGGAGCGAGACAATAGTTCACGCCAAAAATTATATATTGTTTGACCTGTTACCTACTGCTGAATTTTCTAACTGCACAGTACGTCACGAACTTAACTAACATCCACACAATCTGGGTACGTGGCAATTCACTTCGTAGGAACCTTCCACGCACAACTGTGGAATGACCTACCTGTGATGGTATTTTCAGATTGATACGATATGGGAACCTTCAAAGAGCGCATCTGTTTCCACCTTAAAGGCCGGCAACGCACCTGCAACTTTTCTTTTCTTTTTTTTTCCAGAAAAAAATATACGCTACGACGTCATAACTTTATTACGTGAACTGGCTGGAACTTATTTCATAAAATCAATGAATAAATGTGGAATTAAAAAAAAAAAAAAATTAGCTTCACGCTATATCCCGCACACAGCAGGGTAGGCAGAGGGAACCTAGTGTTAAGACACTTCGTTCCCCACTTTCTGCCGAATTTTGGAGGCATTGCGTGTTGAGTGGCAGAACTCAACGCCGCGCTTTGCCTCGACACCAGAGCGAAGAAATGAAAATATAAATTTAAGTAAATATTTTATCTCCTCGAGTGGGGATCGAACCCACAACCAGTCGGTTTTACAGTCACACTTTGTACCACTGCGCCATATTTTAATAAATTTGTAAGTTTGATTTATAAAGAAACACTTTATATTTGATTTAGGAAACAACCCAATTGTAAGCAGATGTTGCAGATCTCACCGAGCCGGAGGCTTAAAAAAAAATAAAAATTAATAATTCATGAAATTTAAAAATATTTGGAAAATTTAATATACTTGAAATGAATAATTAGAACTTTAGGTATATTTTGTAATGTTTTAACATATATTAAATTCTGCAGTTACTTGGATTAGAATACTACATTCACATACAAAAGTATTTTATTGTTTTTAATCTGAACTCTGTCTCTTAACGGCTGGAACGGTTTTAGTTTAATTCGAATCAAACTAAACGGTTTGTTTCTGTAACATATTTGTTTTCAAAAGTTCTTTATGATTTTAAAAATACATATACGACTATGTAGCATAACCTAATTATTTGTTTTATACATGTTGGTGTATCTTCTTCAGATTTCATATATATTTTTATTTTGTTACAGAATATATCGATTTTCGTGGTGCTGTTATATAGTTGGAGGATCGGTGTAAATGCCAAAAAATATAAAGACCTTGACGATGTTTATTACGGTAAGTTCACCTTGAGTGTTGACATCATGTGTTTTTTAAAAACAAATCTAGCATGTATGATAAAAGTTGAGGCCGTTATGCTATGGTGTTGTGTTACTGTAAACGAGATGGTTATTGGGATCGATTTCCGGCAAGACGTGATGTGAATGAATTACATTCATTTCCATCGCTCTAGTAACAGGACAAATTGTTGCGTTGAGTTCTGCCACTAAATACACAATGCCTGTAAAATTAGGCGGTAGTGGGCAAACGGAATGTTTTAACATTAGAATTCATCTGCCTACGCTGCTATGTATATGTGGGATATAACGTGTACCTGAAGAAACATTTACCATCTAAAATTTTCAATTTATTTCAAATTAAAAGCGGTGGTTGATTTAATTGATAATTTGAAAGGAAAACAGATAACGAATAATATATAATTTTATAAAAGAAATGAGAGTTTCTATAATTTAAAAGTAATATTAATTTAGTTTTGTATTAAATATTGACAATTTTTTAGCGCAAATGCTATTCTGCTCCTAATTCGTATAATATATAAAAGTCTAAAAAACTGTTGATTACAAATATTGACAAACTTTTATTTAGATCAAACCTTGCTGGTTAATTTCAACTCACTTCCTAGTTTTTCATTGAACTATCAATTATGTAAACCTTTATATGTTTGGAACTAAGATCAAAAGTACAAATTGAAAAAATATATATATAGTTTGGCTTGAACCCGCGCTTCTTGGCAACTGTCCAAGCGCTCTAGCCAGTTAAGACTTTATTAAATATTAGAACGTTTACTTTGTCTAAATACCGTGTAATTATGCATATTGAATTCTCCAATATGAGTATAAAAGGATCGGGGTTGATAATATACAGAAGAAAATATAAAAATATATTTAAAATATTCTTTAAAAAAATAATAATAAATCAGCTTCACACTGTATCCAGCACGCAGCAGAGTAAGCAGAGAGAACTTAGTGTTAAAACACTCCGTTCCCCCAATAATAAGTTTATATTATAAATTATTTTATATAATAAGTAGACATTATTGGTAATGTTTTTGGTAAATAGGTATTAACTATACCAAAACTAAAACACATACTTAATCGTAGTGCACACACACATATATTCCCTACAACTACATATTATATAGATGACCAAATAGTATCTAATTAAGCCATAACATCAATAACTGTCCTTAACAGTCAGCTGTCGACTTTGCATAATCCGACTATAAATCTGCTATGTTACATTTTGGGGAAACTTCAAAGTTTTAGAGGGAAACTTTAAATTTACTTAAAGAAATTTAACTTCTATATTCCAGTGGCATCTTATAAATTATCAAAGATATAACTCATAGAGATAATATGCAAAGGAGACCTTATCACTATTAGTGATTAGTGATAGTATTAAATATTTTCGATTTTTTTTGCGTAGAGTATAATTTAGGCCACAATTATCGCGTATACTTCGCAAAGTTACGTCAAGAACCACTCAACTGCTATACAATAGCTTCTCGTGAGCCTCAGATTCTTAGCTTTAATATAACACAAATGATTTTTCAAATGTAATGCAATTAACTGCGAGACTGAAACTAATTTCATGATATATTTTCTCAAACCGGCGAAGAAAATAGCTGTAGGCTATCGGCGTGATCAATTTTGCTCGATTTGTTAGCATACTTCAGAATCGATTACGTGATGTAGTAACAGACTATTTACCTTATGCTCGTCCCTTGAACATAAAAGATGTCCACCTTATTTGATTTATTTGGATAACTAAATTTACTCTTACTTGGTATGGAAATTTAGTCTCAATATTGACTTTTTGATATTTGATATTGCTTATTGAAATAAAGTAAAAAATACAAAATATATAGCATAGTATGAATTTGATCCTCTCTCAGAGGAATGAAATATTTTTATATAAATAAAAATTAAATTAAATTAGCTTCACGCTATATCCCGCACACAGCAGGGTAGGCAGAGGGAACCTAGTGTTAAGACACTCCGTTCCCCACTTTCTGCCGAATTTTGGAGGCATTGCGTTTTGAGTGGCAGAACTCAACGCCGCACTTTTGCCTCGACACCAGAGCGAAGAAATGAAAATATAAATTTAAGTAAATATTTCATCTCCTCGAGTGGGGATCGAACCCACAACCAGTCGGTTTTACAGTCACACTTCGTGCCGCTGCGCTACGACTGGCCTATATATGGAATATATGCCCAATTTAATAAGATAAAGCGCGACATTCAATATGCAATGTCTCGAATTCAAGTAGAATGCAGAGTGCTTAGACATTAGACTCTACAAAGTAATACGAAAAAAATTATAGAACTGACTAATTCTTTATTTGTTTCAGGTGTACAGATAGCATACTTCGCTATTATTGGCACGCAAATGTTTATGATCGTGCTCAGCATATTCCTGTTTTACGGGATTTATAAAGTAAGTATAATTTTATAGCTCGCTGGTTATCCGTTATGAAATTTGCGTGCATATAATATTTGAGCTGAGTAAAACAGTTTTTGATAAAATATTAAAGTGCCATTTTTGCTTGAACGGTGATGACTTCAATATATTTCTTTGCACGGATATCTTTTTCCTTTTGTGACATATTTCAAAAAAATGAATTTACACTATAAAATTTTTGTGTACGAGTACATCAACTAAACAATATTAAAGCCTCTATATTAGCTTGCATACAAATAGGTTTTTGACAATATAAGAATTTGTGTATCGATTTTGAAACATTCAACATTTATAAAAATATATAGAACAAATAACATTAATCGTTAAAAATAAATAAATGAAATCTTCTTAAATGACTAAATATTCCTTCCTTGACTAAGCATAAATGATAAATAAGTAAGTACTGTTAAAACTGCTCTATATAATTGTATACTCTATACAATCTAATAGTATTAAACTACTCTATCCTGATTTATCGCATAGGTTTTTAAAATACTTAATATATATGCAATGAATACGATGCAGATAACGTGTGCACTTCTCATCTGACATGACTATAGAATATTCGAGGCATCATAAAAATATAATAAGTAATCGTAATTTAGTTGTTATAGTTTCATAGAAGAGGTGAAGAATTGTCATTATCAAAATATGTACCTATACTAAACTGCCCTTTGAAATTAACTGATTTTTGTAGAAAATTTATAAATTTAATATAGCTATTTGGATGTAATAATTATATGCATTAAGGTTTCAAAGCAAACATATCATTTTATTTGAACCCACTATCCTCATTGCATTTTTATTCATAAGAAACAGTCTGTCGCAAACATGAAACGTCGAGATAATTTATTGAAGTATAAACTTTAACGCTACTACAGAAAATGAAGTGTGACTCTGAATTTTTCATACTTTATTGTTTTATCCATACTTTAATCAGCACGTTTGTGATTATTCGTTTTTATAAACAAAAAATCGTCGTGATACTTTAGACGATAAATCCTTAGATTTAGTTTTATTCTACGCATGGGTAGTAACGTCAAAGCCCAAATATCAAGCCAAGTTTTATAGCGACCCTCATAGAGTTTTACAACTTTATCATGCTGTTACAGCATTATAGCAGTTATAAAAAGCTTAACTTAATAGATGACCTAGCATTTGTAAATTCTTAAACGTTAAACAATCATAGAAACAACATTTAGTTATATAATTTATTCTCCATTTTCATTTTTGTTTCTTTTTTATGTCTAGTGATAGTTATAAGCCTCCTTTGACCATTTTTCTGACTGAATATACAGTATATTCAGTCTTAAAAAAAGATATTTTATTCTATCTTTCTCTCAAATTTGTCATCTTTGATAACCAGGACAACTTTGATTCAATATAAAGCTATTTAGCTTCATTAAGTCATGTTCAGCATTTTTAAGATTTAAGAAGATTTAAGAAGATAAACTACCGACGAGTTTTACGACTGGAACAACTAATAGAGCATTTCTTATCCAACTCGTTCACTCCACCTTTCGTATGAACGACGTTTCCCGTATCATTTGTTGATGAGAAGAAAAGTCTGTATTAGATTTTGGCTATTTTTGGCAAGCAAATATAAAATTATTCTAAAATAACACGAAATAATATAAAAAAAACTACTACTCTAATCTAATGGAGAAAGTATGAAAAGTAAAATATGGTAATACCATTTTACTTTGGTGGGAGTCTAATAGACGCTTACATACTCATAAAGCTGATGCGGAATGTGGCTCCATGCAACCACCTGTCACCTATGTATAATATATTATTAAGCCGAATTTATATTTCGCGGTGTCTGTGGGACTACCAGTCCCGGCGTCAGTTGCAAAGAATGAAGTTACAAAAAACCTTCAATAACAAGAATTTATAAAGTAGGTGTGAGATGTTTTGTGTTTTGAAAATTGAACATTTTAAATTGTACTTTCCAAATTAACTTAATTCGGTAATTACTACACAATACATATTGTTTTCTTTTAATCAAAGATATTTAAAAAAAATGTTATATTAGGAATATATGGAAAATTTATGAAAATTTAAATATTACTTTTATCTATTATATTGTGAGCTTTGAATGATTTTATATAAATGAAGAAAAAGGATAAAGAGTTTTAATTTTGATATTTTTTAAGTATTCTATATAAAAGTATGTACTTTAAAATATTTCTCTGATGTGTGAAAGATAATATTTATGAAATTTAAAGTTTAAGCTATTTCAGAAATATTTCAATTAAAAAAAAACATTTCTTTCAGGAAAATGTAGCGTTCCTCGTTCCGTGGGTGCTAGGCTGCATGACATTTATGGCATTGGAAGCTATGGCCATGGTATATTCTAATATACTACGGGATCACGTCAACAAAGTAAATATATACATATTTTTTTTTACACCTCTCATTATACAAAGAAGAGAAAATTATAATTGTGTTCTCAACTCTACGTTTTTTTTTAGTTTTGTTGATAACAAGTTCCCATTAGGACTTCTGTTCTTCACTTTCCGCCAAATTCTAGAGACATTGCGTGTTGAGCATCAAAGCGCGGCTTTGAGTGTGGTATCGCCGTGGTGTGGTAAGCCGCGCTTTGATACCAGAGCAAGGAGTTGAGGCAAAAATTTAAGAAAACATAAATGTATCCACATATTGATTAAATAGATTAATGGATATCACAATCGAGTCCAAATTCTGTTTGACATTTCAATGTTGATTTAATCTGCTTAACCCAAATACTAATAAATCGGCTTTATATCGACCAACCAAACCCTTTGCACATTATTAATATTTATAGCTTATAATTGTGGAAAATTGATTGACAATCATATGGATTTAATTAGAAATAGTAATAAAATTAATTCAAAACAATCTCGTCATGATAAACTTTAATGTCAAAGTCAATTTAAAAAATTGAAAAGATTATAAAGAAACTATTAAACTTCTCATGGATTCACCGTGGGGATACCAGGGGTGGATTCACCGTGGGGATACCGGGCCCATCGAGTTACAAGTTGAAGGGTTACTAGGACTCGCAACCTAAGTTTATGCTTAAATAGGGATCTCATCAAATGCGCATAGACGCTCCCCTATCTAAGTTTCACTTATATATATGCTTATATACATACTTATATATATAGAGTCTCTAATTTAAAATGAATCTACTACGAAATTTGTATATTATAGAAAAAAAAATGATAAGTGTAAACTTATCGTTGGTCGCTTTGTTAGTAACTTAATTACTATTTTACTTAAATATTATGCATTTTAAATACCAAGATAGTCAGGGATTATGTACTGTTAATTCGCTGTGACTCTGAGGCAAAAGCCCGGCGTTGAGTTCCGCCGCTCACCACGTATTGATATGAAAAATTCAGCGGAATGGGGGAACGGAGTGCCTTGACACTAAGTTCCCTCTGCCTACCCTGCTATATGCGAGATACAGCGTGAAGCTGATTTATTGATTTATGTATTTAATTTCTTCGAGAGGGAATTAAACCCGCAACCTGTCGCCTTCACAGTCACACGCTTGTGCGCCACGATTAGTCTCATAGAGAGATGGGTTATGAAAAGTCCTGGTGGTACCAGTAAACGAGTTGGTTCTATCGGTGTATTGTTCGTTACTATAGCAACTGTAGTTGTCCGTTTGGTAATTAATAAACAGCTGGTAGAAGTGGTGCCAATGCTATTACTGTATCGTAGCGAAACGTTCTATAAAATACAGGAATTAACGAAGCAGAGAGAGGTGAAACTCTTTTTCATATTTTAAAGAGTAAACTTTTAACTTGAGGCCGTATTGACGTGAGCACTAGACTTCGACTGTAAACGCGACGGTTGGGGGTTCGATTGCCACACGGATGAATTAAATATTTAATATTTTCATTTCTTCGCTGTGATAACAAGCAAAGCGGAGCGTTAAGTTCCGCCACTTAAAACGGAGTGCCTCGAGAATTCAGCAGAAAGTGAAGAACGTAATATCTTTACACTAGGTTTACAGGTTCAATCTGCCTCTGCTATGTGCAATGTATGACAAAAAAAGTTTACGTTATATTTCAATTATTCCGTGTATTAAAAATATTGATGAAAAAAAATGTGGAAGCTTTTAATAAAATTTATCACTGTGTGTAATTACCGAATAATGTAAGCTATTACGAAACATCAATGTCAAGTCTTCGGAAGTCATTATCACCTTGGCCTTAGTGATATTGATCAAAAACTAAATTGACCTTGAAACTTCCATCCACATTCGTAGTGTATTTCCACAACTTCAAATGTCGATAGAAATTACGATTTGCTCAAATGGCCCAAAAACATACGTTAAAATCAAACTTAAATCAACTTCAACTTCAGAGGGAACCTTGTTAAGACAGTCCGTTCCCTACTTTTCGTCGAACTCAGCGGCGCAGTTTGCCTTGATACCAGAACGAAGAAATAAATATATAAATTTAAATAAATATTTCATTTCCTCGAGGGGGGTCGAATCCATAACCAGTCGATTTTATAGTCACACTTTGTGCCCCTGCGGCCACGACTAGCCACATTTAAAAAACATTCAATATTTTGACCATTATCATTTACTTACAACATGAATAAGTGAAAGATATGTTTTGATATAAATGACGATTTTGTATAATCCGGCCGGGTAAAGTTACCAAATCGACAACAATATTTTAATGTAGAGTCCAGATATTCTCATTTCTCAACTACTTCAGACGATAAATCGACCTATTATTATTATTTATAGAAGTTTCGTAATATGTATAGTATATTACTTTTTGCTTCGTAAGATAACCTTCAAATTTGTCTTTTTCCACTTTTTTTGCAATAATAGGTAAATTAGGTTAAGTCAAAATTGGCATATGGACATATGCCAAGCCATAATCAAAATGGTGTTTTAATTCGATATACGGTTATGTAACTATATCGGTTTTCCATTAGCTGATGAGTAATATAAACTTTTACGGAGGTAATAGCTAGTGAGGTGTACCATAATTACTTAAGCTATAAAACTGTTATACAGCTGTGTAGAAAGTCCATTATAGTTTTAATATAGATAATAAATTTATTAGATGGTACAGTTTAATCTATCGGAATTTTGTTATAGAGCCATCGTTGATAACTTATTTAATGTTGTATACTGCTAATCCACAAAATATCTTATATATACATAGAATATAAACATTTGATACATATATAATAAACATTTGAAGCCAATGTTATAACACTCCTGTTCCCCACTTTCCGTCGATTTTTTGAGTAATTGTTTATTGAGTGGCGGAACTCACCAACGAGTCAACGTCGGACTGTATGTCTTGGCGCCAGAGCGAAGAAATAATAATAATAAAAGAAATAATACATATATTCCCTCGAGTGGGGGCCAAACCCTCAAACGTCACATTAAGGTCACTCCCCGTGTGTCCCTGCGCCACGAAGGCCTCAAAAGAAGTCAATCTGAGTAATTAAGAAAAGACAATAATACCTAGTTATCAAAATAAAGTTTTTAATATTTTATAATTTTCTAAATATGTTTATCATCTAAAAATAATTATAGGTGGGTACTTAGCCAATATTATTTATATATTATAAAATTAATGTCCCTTTTACTTTGCACAGCGTACAATTCGGAATCGAATACAAGAGATTCACGTTAGTCTTTACATTCAAAATAATGAGCTCGTTACATTTAATGAGACTGTTCAGATTCAGTTGTAGTACGAATTTAAAGGCCACCGCGTGTACTTTGAATATCAAAGGAATTAAGCATGATATATTTTATAAAAATACTGTCCAATTGTTTAATTTGAAACTTGGTGAAATTTTGTATCTATTTTTTTATGTAATTGGGTCTATTTTTTATTATTTTATGTTTTGCAGGAGATTTGTTGCGCAACAGTTATCAAACAATATAATTATTGTTTATTTCATAGTCCAATGCTTATTTTTAATAGCAACTCTATATAAGAATACAAATGAAATTGTGTTCGAATTCCATTTAGGTATAAAATATTAAAATATAATTGGTTCCTCGATTAAGTCAAATAAAATGCTATAAATTTTAAAAATATCGACGCTCTGACTCTGGCTCTTTAGAAAAAAAACCGAACAAGGGCGAGTCGGACTCACCCACCGAGGGTTCCGTTAAAATTGGAGGTCTTGTGCATTTTCTGAAATTCTGGCTTAGCCAGAGCCATTTGATTTGATATCTCATTTGAACTAGCGACCTCAACAACAAATTTCGCCTCCTTTTATCGCCGCCGACTGTAATTTTTAAGATTTTACATGAAATGTATAGTTTTTAGGTTTTTCCCGAACGAGTGCTCCGTAGATACTAACTGTTAAATTTTATAATTCTAGATCAACCGGAAGTACCCTATGAATTTGGAGTCCACACGGCAGGGCAGGTAAACGGAACCTGTGACGACACTTCTTTCCCCACTTTCCGCCGAATTCTGGTGGCGTTGTGTGCTGACTAGCGGAACTCAACGCCGCGCTTTGCCTCTACACCAGAGCGAAAAAATGAAAATATAAATGTAAATAAACATTTCACTTCCTCGAATGGGGATCGAAGCCACAACCAGTCGATTTTGACCGTAGATATGAGTGTATGGTTTGAATTTCAATACATCGACAGACAGGCAGACGGACAACAACAAAGTTACAAGGTGTCCCTTTTTCTTTAAAACGATACGGAACCCTAAAAATGAATAAAAAAAATTAAAGGACGAAGTAATTGTTACTAATTTGGTTCTCGATAATTTTCTAGAATTAGAATAAAATAACGACTTCATTAGTGAAACTGTATGCCACATTTAAACAATACGTCTTTTAACTTTTCAACTTAAATATCATATAATATTGTCAGTATGTTAGTATCTCTATATGTATGTGTAAATATGTTCCATAAATCACCTAGTGTTCAAATTAGTATTCACAAGAATTTCCTTTAAAAAATAACCAATTGTTCTTTCTTTTTCCAACGTCGAACTTTAATTTAATAAAATAGCAGAAAAGCCATGATGATTTTACAAAATAACTTGAACTTTTTGAATTTTGACATATCATCCTTGAAATATAAATCGGAGCATGAAATTATTATAAAGAATAATATCGTCTTGTTTCAGCAATTCGACGCGATGTGCAAAGCGGAAATATCATTTTTAATACCGAGAATACTCTTGAATGTAAGTATACCATTAATTTGTGCTCGGATCTTCATTTCAGAGAAAGATAATTTTCCTTCCTTTACAGTAATATTCTCGAACTTTCACCATTTTATTTGTATAATATTATCTTAGCTACAAGGTATTAACTTTTGGTAAAAGTTAAAATTATAAAATTAATTTTAACATTAACTATAACAATGTTTTTGGTAAGAATATTTTAAAACAACTTTTGTAATCGGATTTTCATGGAATAATTTTAAATCTTACATACCTTAATACATCACCTGGAAAGTGTATTAACAAGCATTTGAATATATAACTACTTAAAAAAATCTTTTGGATACAATTCTTAATTTTATAATTTTTTTTTATCCAAAAAAAAAATAAGAGGTTCAAATATTTTTCCTGCAGTTAAAACATCCCCCGAGATGGTTTAACATTCAATTCTCATTAGGAAAATATATATTATTTGGAAAACTGTCTGTTGTTTTGGTCTTAATATTCTTTTACTCATCAAATATTATGCCACGACTGGCATTACATTGTGAAAGTATATTTCTTTTCTAGGACTGGCATCGATGTAATTACAACACTTATTTTTCATCTATCGTCATTTTTTTGGAAAATTTCATATACTACAATATAAATAATAATAATGATCGAGCCTGAAAACCAAGACTGAACAAAAAAGTAGATTAGATCAAGATTAGATAAACTAAGTGTTTTGGTATAAATAATCAAATATCATCTAAATTACCTATCTTTTGGTGCTCCTAATGTCTCCTAAAAATAAATAGTTATTCTTTGTTTTCTAGTTATTATAACGGATTATTTACAACTGGCTATATAACAATTTGTTTAACGTAGATATAATAATCTAATTATATAAATAAATATTATAATAATATATAATATAATTTATGGCCAGTGGCCAGCCGAGGCCAGTCGTGGCGGAGCGGCGCGAAGTGTGACTGTAAAACCGACTGGTTGTGGGTTCGATCCCCACTCGAGTAGATGAAATATTTACTTAAATTTATATTTCCATTTCTTCGCTCTGGAGTCGAGGTTAAGCGCGGCGTTGAGTTCTGCCACTCAACACGCAATGCCTCCAGAATTCCGCAGAAAGTGGGGAACGGAGTGTCTTAACACTAGGTTCCCTTTGCCTACTCTGCTGTGTGCGCGATACAGCGTGAAGCTAATTTTATTTATTTTATTTAATATAATTTATAATATTTTCTTATAGAAAAATGATAAATATGAAAAATAAATATTCTAAAATTAATTTCAATTATATCCATAGTTAGTAGTTACTTAAAAAAAATCTTCTATTGAAATTTTAAAACCAATAGCTAGTTGCTTTTTGTTAAAATTCTAATACTAACACCACTTACAGTGTCTATGCATATGGTGTGTACTGCGGCTCTACCACCTTCTAAGAGTTGGAGTGACTTGGAAGGGATCGGCTGCTATCGAACTGTGACTAATGCCGCAAGAAGTCCGAACGGGCTCCCCTATCCGTCCTCCTTGCGAGACAACCCTTCTGCTGGGAGGGGCCGAGAGCGACACAGATGCTAGTCTACATTCGGTGTGACGATGTTGATAGACATTTTACTCTAACGGACGAATGATGAAATAATTAATATCATCAATTATTAATTATATTTATTAGTTGCCAGAAAAAAAGTGTATGATATCTGATTTATATAGAGGTTTGAGGTATTTGGTTTTTTTTTTCGCTTTGTTTTTAAAGTGAAATAAAAATAATTTAATAAGTATAAAAAAACTATTGTATTACTTTAATGCATTGTACAGTTGTCACTAATATAAAAAAATATGAATATTATATACTGCTCTGATAAAGGTATAACTGAAAAGGTAGTGAAATACGTAAAAATTAAAAGTTAGGTCGAAATTAATTTAAATTTAATTACTAACAAGATACATATGACTACTTTAATTCACCAATTCGTTTCTGAATATTTAAAAGAAACGCAAGATGTGCGTCGTTAAAACATCAAAACTTCTTTTAAAATATTACAAATCATATTTTGTATTTTTTAAAGTGGGGAACGGAGTGTCTTACACTAGGTTCCCTCTGCCTACCCTGCTGTGTGCGGTATATAGCGTGAAGCTCATTTTTTTCACAAGTAGTGTAATTCACTTATTTTTATTATATTTTATTAATATACTTTCACTTTTAAGCTTACGTATATATTACACTATCAAGCATTTCTTCATAATTGAGTAGATGTTTTCACCGGTATCTATCTAATAAAAAAAATGTATTATATTTAAAAAAAGTACTTTCATTATTCCATTATTAAAATAGAAAATTATTTTTTTATAAAATCAAATATAAATTGTATATGATGTTAAATATAAATTGTAAATTAGTTATCAAATTGTAAATACAAGACTTGAAGATATCAAAGCGAAATTGTTCAAAGGAATTCTTTTAGAAATATTTCGGAGTGAATTAAAACATCAAGAGGACGCAAAGTGAGACATGTTTGTTGTTGTAATAAAGCATTCTTATTCCAATGTAAATATAAATGTAGAAAAAAATAAAATATAAAGTTTTGTAAATATAATATAATAAATAATAAACGTATATTGTACTCTTAAGTAAGCTATGTTATTGTGGCATGACAATTTGAATAACGTGTTTCTTCTTTATTGTATAACAAAATATATTTTAAAATCATTCTTATTGCAGTTTATGCCTAATCCAGATTGTTTTCTAAAATTTTACTGTTTTAATTGTATACGCCAAGTAACAATCATATTTAAAAAGTAAATAAAATATTATTGAATGTTACAATTTTGTTTTTATTTTAATTAAACCGTTACATTGTATTATCTATAAAACATTATTTGATTCAAATATGAATTTTCCAACCAAATATCAAAATTTTTAGAGGCATTCGTAGTGCAGTGGCACTGTGTCTGACTGTAAAACCGATGATCTTCGGGTTCGATTCCTACTCGGGGAAATGGTTATTTAAATTATTTTACTTCTCCGCTCTGATGAACACCGTGCGGCGTTGAGTTCTGCCACTGAACTCGTAATGTGTCTAAAGTAGGAAACACTAGGTAGATTTTGCCTATTCTGCCAAACCGAAAGGAACTTGAAATTGTTTTTTTTACATTTTAAATGACTAGACTGGCTCAGTCTATTCAGTAATTTAAATCTACTAATATTATTTTAATTTTTTATATATTTTATCATTCCTTATTTAATTTTAATTTTAGAGACAACGGCAAATTAATAAATTAGAAATTATTACCATTTCGTCCATATCAGGTGAATGCTGTAAATGTGAATGGTGATCGAGATAACCAATAAAGAGACTATTGGAGCATCTTAAAATCTTTTATCGCTAGCAATTCGGACGGCAAAGCTGGATCTCTGATCAATTCACGATTCACTGGTTTAAATCCATGTTAGATGAGATTGTAAGTTCTAACGTCAGGGTGTCTTTGACAGTCTTACAAGGTTAGACATCAAATATTGTGTTGCGTATTTTATATGAAAAATATATTTATTAATTAAAAAACCTTTTTAGAATTTTATTTTAAAAATCAAGTCCTCTCATTTGTCATTTTGTTACGACGACCATTTTGGATTATGCATTGTAATGTCATTTCAATGTCATCAGAACTGAAGTCGTAATTGAAATTTCAGCTCAATCGGACACTGGAAAGTGGGTCAAATTGAGATTGCAAAATTTCAAATACATTATATGTACACACTAACACGCCAAGTTAAATAAAAGCTTGTAATCGGTGGAGAACGAAATGTCTAGTGCCTACCCCGGATACAGGACAAACGAATGTGATTGTAAACGAGGAAGCGACGGTTGTGGGTTCGACTCCCACTCGAAGGATATTTTGTTTTTCATTTTCATTTCCCCTCTCCGGTAACGAGGCAGATCGCGACGATGAGTTCTGCCACTCAAACCACAATTCCTCCATAAATCGGTTTAAGCTGGGGAATGAAAAAATCTTAATAGGAACGGACTAACTTAACGTTAGGTTTTCAGGTTCCCTCTACCTATCTTGCTGTGTGCGGGATACAGTATGGAAATAAAAAAAACATATTGTGCATATTACTTTTTATACTTTTACAATATATCATACAATTCTGAACTTAGAGTTTCTATCACGTTTCAAGGCTTCTTAGAACGCTGAATACAAATCTAGCTTTCTACAGCGCTATTTATTCTATCTTTACTTATAAATTTAAATAAAAATATTAAGTTGAAAAAAAAAAAATGAATTTAAATTTTAAAATATCATTCAAGAATACCACGTACAGTTATAGTTTTCTTTAATCTACTAAATACAATATAACATTAAAGAAAATAAAAATTAATTGAATTAATAATAAATATAAATGGTCGGCTCATTAGTACGCTAACATTTAATAGATTCATTTGAATTTGAATAAAACTCCACATAAAACTCATTTCAATATTATATGCTCTTTTTATGGTAATTTTCTTTTAATATTAAATATTTCCACACTTAAGTCATAGTGAAATCATATTATATACATTTTTGTTATAAGAAAGAATTTGTGTTTTCTTAATTTTCATTTTAAGGATACGCTATCTGACTCTAAAAAATATCACTCTATGTTACATTTTTGCCTAAAACGTTGCGAAACAACGCTGCATTTTTAATCACTTAGGTTGATTAGTGGAAGCTAAAAAATATAATTATATAAATTATAAGCTTTTGTACCACAAAAGGTAAAAACGGCACCCTTTTAAAATAACTTTTTGGTCCATCTGTCCGTCTATCAAGACCATTTATATATCAGTCATTTAAACCGCATAAAAAAATAAGTTTCCAAATCAACGCATGAAAAAATACGATGCTATAAACGTAGTATCTGTGCAAACATATTGGGATCTTTCTAGTACTGTCATCAGATGGATTGCCATGTATTTAGAAGTCCTTGGAATAAACATTTGGGTCAGACGAATAATTGCTCGAATATCGTGAATAAAGTTCATTAGACCCGAGACGGGAGTCGTTACTGGAGAGCTATTGGGGAGGCTCGTCTAAATGAATGATCAGTCATGAGCTGTATTTTTCACTTAATATACTTATAGCATAAATTAGAACGAAATCGATTTATATCAATTTTGTTCATTGTATTTCACAATCTTTCATGAAATCTGGCTTGTAAATAATAGCTTAATAAATAAATAATAATAATAGGTTATAATTATGATTTTAAGGTTAATAAAAATGATTATTAATAATCTCAAAAATAATGAATATTTTAAAAAATTCCTATATATTTTTTTTTATATTTGGACGAAGCTAAATTTTAATGTAGTTAATGCAAACCATTAAACGCAATAAAAAATATAATGTAATTCAAATTTGTTTTTAGTTTTAATATAAACTCCTCATTCTAACTCAATTTCATGTTTCTACGCAGATTCAGGAAAGCAACTACCTACTATGTAAACATTTTCATTATACTAGTTCATATACCCATGTTCTAACTGTGCAAATATTTGAGACGGTTAAGTTAAAAGCAAGGTATTAGTTTCTGCGAGCTAACAAGATTTGCCTGAATACCTACTACCTACTGTCAGAAAAGAATTGATAGTAGGTATATTTTATATTTATTTATGAAAGTGCTAAAACATTGCATCTTCTGAGTAATATTATAATTATTTAATATTTATTTCAATTAGAACCACTGTATAACACAAAATTATATAGAATTTTAAATTTTAAGTAGATTTTTCCATATTATTTTCTATTTCACGAATGTTATTCGCTATTATAACTGATGGATTCAATAAAATAAGAATTTAATGTTAAAATAATATTATTTGTATTGAAAACGGAGTGTTTTAACACTAGGTTCCCAAATACAAAACAGATAAGCAAAAAAAATATGTAGGTATATAGAATGTGTATACACCGTAATCTCTACGTTTCTTGCACTTAAGGCCCGTGGGAGTGCACAATTCTACACGAGTTGCTCCTAACCACACCAAATCCGCTTAGCATGTTTAGATCATAGGCTTGGATACTCTGTGCAACCGCCACCAATTGGACGTTACGAGACGATTTATCTCGGCCGTCTGTAGACTGATATCCTGTGTAGCCAATGCTATTATCAAATACAGCAATTTTCTAAAAATATTTATTTATATGCTTAAATAGAAACTGGCACAAGGGTGTGTTTATAACGTGACAGTTGAGGGTTACCCACTCATTATTATTTATTAATATTTTAATTTCTTCGTTCTGACACCAGGACAACAGCCCGGTGGTGAGTTCCGCCACTCAAAACGCAATGCCTCGAAACATTCGACGGAAAGTAGGTAACGGAGAACCTTAACACGCTATGTTTTCTCTGCCTGCTGTATGCGTGATACAGCGTGAAGCGATATAAATTAGTATAATATTTTTAAAACACAGTTTAATGCTTGTATGGATTGTAAATTCAAAATAGTAGTAATTTTTATTTAATTATATCCATTAAGTGGTATTATTATTAGAACGTGTCCTGTTTGTCCACATTTACATTGTATACATATTAGTTAAATGAATCACATTATCATGTGAACTATACGCTAAGATAACATATACTAAACTTTACTACAAAACAAAAACAGTATAGTTTCTAGTAAACTTGCTACGTAGACTTAGTTCTACGAACTACGAGAAGGAGCAGTGGAACACGCTATTGCCTCTTGTTCGCCGATGTTATCAATTTTGCATAAGATTAAACTTTTCATCTCAATGCAGTAAATTTAAAATGAAATACTCTTGAACTTATAAAATATAAATAAAAATGCTTTAATTTTTTTTATCATGCCATTTTAGATTATGTTATAACATTTTATAGGAGATAAAAAAGGAGAGTTTATTTAGTTACAGTAATTGTAATTTGTAACAATATATATAGTATTGTTAGAAGCAGAAGCGGTTAACTTTTTTTAAAAATAAGATGAAAACACATTTCGTCTATATGTTTCTAAATTATTCTGAAGGAAATAATAGATTGAGGCCAGTCGTGGCGCAGCGGCACGAAGTATGACTGTTAAACCGACTGGTTGAGGGTTCGATTCCCACTCGAAGAGATGAAATATTTACTTAAATTTATATTTCCATTTCTTTGCTCTGGTGTCGAGGTTAAGCGCGGCGTTGAGTTCTGCCACTCAACACGCAATGCCTCCAAAATTCGGCAGAAATTGGGGAACGGAGTGTCTTAACACTAGGTTCCCTCTGCCTACCTTGATTTTGATTTATTTATTTTGAGATAATAGATCTAATTGCAATGAGTGATATGTATCACCCAATAACAGTACTTCACACGAGTTTCCTCCCAATAAGGGCCGTCGCCTACAAACAACTGCCCCCGATTGACACATTCCATTATTACAGCTTACTAACAATATATATCCATACATTTCTTCTAAATAAATTTTATTCGCAGTAACTACCTCTATGTATTTCTTACTTAAAATGCAGTAAATCAATGCGCAGTAAAATTCATAGCGTAAAAAGGAAGTCGTTCCAGCACTAAGGAAGTCGATCGTCAAAGAAACGTTTATCTTCATTTAACTTTAAAAAAACTTAACGTGGCGAGAGCCAAGAACTCTAAGCATTTCACATAATTGTGAAAAATGACCGTTGGAGCTACCGTTTTTACCCTTTTGGCAATCATTGCTTTAATTAAACGCCGAAATTAACAACTTAAACTTTTCTCATTCTTTTTCATCTCTACAAAACACTGAAATTCAAAGATAAAACTGAAACTTTTAATAGAAAGAAAAGTTTAAGAAAAAAATCGCTATAAAAAGAATGAATGTTCAACAAACGAGAAAAAGATTTCAAATAAATTAGCTCAAATAATTTTATAACGCCAATAAATCAAAGTTATCAGTAAGTTCAGGGTTGAGAGGCTATTATTTCTTGACGTGGAAGGAAATGTTACTCGCTTAGTTATAGCCAGAAATATCCAGAGCAACTAACATAATTTTATTTCCATAGCTTACTCCGTTCCATCTAAGAATTGTAACGAATTTATATTTATGAATTTATTATTTAATACAACTTTTCTTATCGCATTTCAAAGCATTATGTACAAATGTCAAACAATTGGATAAATTAAAATTAAATGAAATTAAATCAGTTTCACGCTGTATCCCGGATACAGCAGGGTAGAGGGAACCTCGTGTTAAGACACTCCGATCCCCACTTTCCGCCGAATTCTGGAGGCATTACGTGCTAAGTGGCGGAACTTAACGCTGCGCTTTGTCTTGACACCAGAGCAGTTGTTTTTGGCACAATAAACTTTCCTTAGAACTTATTCTCTACACAAATTACCAATTATTTTGTTGCTATTACTTAAATATCATTAGAGCGCGGTCGACCAAATATTTGAGGTCTATAGATCACTCGGAATGTAGTGTGTGTTATTTATATTTATTGTGAATAAAGTACAGTATTAGCTTTATATTAATATTATATTAATGTCCTTAACTTAGTTTCATATACTTATGCCTCACTTGGTGTGTTATATAAGTAAAAGTTTATTAAGAACAAACCTCCTCTTAAAAAAATAAATCTGTAATTTCCATTAAGATCAATTATCCAAATACTAATATTTTAAACTAAATACCCTAAATCAATTATAGGCAGAACTATTTAAAACAATACAATTTAACTTTCGAGAGTCTTAATATATCTATACGTGATAAAATGCAGGAGACGCGTTAGTTCCGGTTCGTTTGCACTAAAACATGGCTCAGACAGACGACGTTAGCTTAACACTCTATTAAACATTGACTTCGCCAGTATTTATAGAGAAACTAAAGGATTTATTTAAATTATGAGAAAGCACGACTATATTTAAATATAGTCTTTTGGTATCTATTTTAAAAAGTATTTCTCTCTTAAAATTACTTCATATGTTTTTGCGTGATTGGAACAAAAATGGAATGGAATAAAAATCTAAAAATACAAATGTTGGTAATATTAAATAAAATATCGCTTTCCGTGATTAATAAAAGAAAAATCTAATTGAATTCGATAGTAGGAAGAAACGATAGTTGTCAATTCCGTCGTATTCGTCTGAGTTGATAAATGCCATCTTACGCTTCAATGAAATCTATTTACATAATGTACACTTGAGGCCGTCGTGGCGCATCGGTCTGGCGTCTGACTATAATTGGGATGATTCTGGGTTCGACTACCACTCGAGGAAATGAGTTATTTTCATTTTCTCATTCTTTTAACAAGACAAAACGCGGCTTCCAGTTTCGCCCTCTTTCTAACGTGCTAAAAAGCATTAAGTCATTATTTTTATATTTATTTTAATTAAAATATTGTCAAGTTGTTTAATTCAATTGGAAATCACTTTATTAATCAAATTTTATTATACTGTTAATAGTAAAAAAAAACTCTTCTTCGTTAAAATATATTTATTTATTTATTTTCAAGTAATGAAACCAACAAAATTACAAAACGCACAAATTTATACAAAAACCAATAAAGTTTCTACAGATTAAAAACGACAGTGATCCAAACATAGTTCTAAAATATTCCATTATTTTGTGAGAGTTCCCTGTTCGCTTTGTCCCTGACAAAAGTTTCTACGAATCATAATAACTTTCAGAATTCCGAGGCTATTGAAAATTTAAAAATGGTGGAATATATTTTTTATCGTTTACTTGAGTTTTTTGTCTTTGCTATGCGCAAATAATTAAAAAGGTAGGTTTTTAAAACATATTACCATAGTTTTAAAGTAAGTTTTTTTGTAATGTACGTACATATCTAAAACTCTCCTGTTACTCAGTGATTGTCAGACAGCATAAAGACGACTACTGGATTAAGTAAGTTAAAAACTTTTCGAAATCCCAAGGGAATGGGAAACAGCAGGAATGTTTATTTTATGTCTTGAAGGCCATGTAGACAAGGTTGTGGATGACGGCTACTTTAATTTGTATATATCTTATTCTTCTTATAAAACAATGAAGCCAGTCGTGGTGCAACGCGGCAAAAGCGTGTGACTGTGAGCGCGACAAATTGTGGCTTTTATTTCACACGAGGAAATGAAATATTTAACATTATCATTTCTTCGCTCTGGTGTTGAAGCAAGAGCGCGGCGTTGAGTTGCGCCTCTCAACACGGAATGCCTCCTCAATTTGGCGAAAAGTAGGAAGCGGTATGTCTTTACACTAGCTTTCATCTGCGTAACCTTCCAAGCAGGCAAACAGCGTGAAGCTGTATAAAACAATTCTGTGCTTATAGTTCAAAAATTTAAAACTGGAAACAAGTTAGTTACAAATATAAACAATGTCACATAAAATAAATAAGTAACTTTCTAATGAATATAACAAAGGCAAATCCAGCCAAAAATTCGTCTCACAACAATAATAGGAATAGACAATAATACAATTTATATGTAAAACACTAAACGAACTTTATGTTGTAATGGAATATTAAGTGAACAATCTTATTAATTTCATAGGAGTTTCGTAAATTTTTTGGGGTAAGAGAAGATTGAATATCTAAATATACACCAATTAGAGATCAGTCGTGGCGCAGGAACTGAAAAGTGTGACTGAAAACGCGCCTAGTTGGGGGTTCGATCCCTACTCAAGGACATGAAATATTTATTTAAATTTAAATTTCCATTTTTTCGCTCTGGTGTCGAAGCAAAACGCGGGTTTGAGTTCCGCCACTCAACACGCAGTGCCTGCAGAATTCGGAGGAAAATGGATAATAGAGTGTCACACTATATTTCCTCTGCCTACTCTGCTGGGTGCGGGATACAGCGTGAAGCGGATAAAGAAAAAAATATATATATAAGTATAAATATTTTTGCGCAGTGAGTTGTAGATTCTATTCTGCTTCGCGAATAATGATATTTAAATTAATTCTTTATTCTCACTGGTAAGATAAAGGATGGCGTTGAGTTCGGCTACTCAACATACATTGCTGCGATGTCCAGCAGACGACGGAGAATGATGTCTTGTTTCTCTCTGTGTGAAGGTGGTAAATAATTACAAGCCAAATATTAAATCAGCAACGCGATATTACTTCCAATATCAAACTGTATAAAAATATTTTTTGAAGGCGTATAAAATACCGAACTTGTACTAGTATATTGTCCAGGAGATTATTACAGATTCAAGTCTCGGTACGTTCAAGTTTATTTACTTTTTCTAAAACCTTTTTTTTTCAATTTTTTTTTCTTTTCTAAATTTGTGAAATAACATTTTAAAAAATGTTAAAATACCAGGTATTATTCATATAGATTAGATGGGAAATAAAATATATCATTTATTTCCTAGCCACAGTGAAACTATTGACATAAACATACATACATATGTAAATACATACATTCATGTAAATTAAATGTAAGTTTAAACTACATCAAGTCCTAAAATTTCTTAGCAAAATTTTCAAGACGTACTAACTGCTAAGTTGAGAGTACTGTATATAAGTTTTACCTAATAACCTAACGCTGCAAATACCAAAATATAATATTGAAAATTTATAAAGTCGTATTTTCCAAAAATCCATAACTGTAAGCTCCTTTTAGTAAAGTCAAAAATTTTCAAATACGTGCAAACAAAATAGAAGAAAAAGAAAAAAAATCCAACGCGATATTAACGGGTTAGTAAAAAATAATATAAGTGAAATAAGCTGAATTACAGCAACTTTGCATGTGTTCATGCCGAAGCCCGAAGGTCAGAACTTACATTTAACGAGTCAGTAAGCTTTATAGCCCCACTCAAATAATTTACTTCCACACAATATAATAGTATTGTGTGGCGAAGAAAATTTTATTTATTATGATTGCTTGGAACAACTTAATATATATTTTTGGTGCTTTCAGTGAAAATGCGTTTCGATTAGAATGTGACGTGAGAATTAATTGGAGCTGTCACATGCCTAAATAAATGGGAAATAATTTGATCATATGATATATGTACAAAATAAAATGTTTATTTGTTATAATAGTGTTACCGACATAAAGGTACATAATAATTAACACATAATTAAATCAAATCAAAAAATCAAATCGGCTTCACGTTGTATCCCGCACACAGCATGGTAGGCAGAGGGAACCTAGGGTTAAACTCCGTTCCACACTTTCTGCCGAAATCTGAAGGCATTGCGTGCTGCGTGGCAGAACTCAACGCCGCGCTTAACCTCGACACCAGAGCGAAGAAATGGAAATATAAATTTAAGTAAATATTTCATCTCCTCGAGTGGGGATCGAACCCAGTCGAACCAGTCGGTTGTACAGTCACACTGCGCCACGACTGGCCCACATCACATTATTAATTTAACTGATTTCACCATAGTTATGGAGAAAACTTATTTTAAAAATACAAAGGTTACCTTTAAAAACTCCTTACCAGGGCATGATTTGCCGACACAATATTTTAATATAATTCCTTGGCACTAAATAACATTAAATTTTATATTTACTTGCAAAGTAAATGACAAAAACTAAAATAAAACTTGATAACAAATGATAATTTTTGTATCCTTGTCACACCAACTATTTTTTGAATGGTCCACGTATAGCATTTAATTTTATGACGTGGGATGGTGAGGTGAAGTTTAATGGTCACAGCTAATTTTTATTATACCTACATGCATAGTGGTCCCTGCTACCTAGAACGATATAAAAGTGGTCCTTGATCAAGAAAAGGTTGGAAGCCCCTGACTTATAGGAATTTGGACATTTGTTTTCTATATTTTATCATTCTTTATATACCTAGTAAATTTTATTTTTATGTATATTTATAATAATGTAAACGTAAATGTTTACCTCTACGGATATACGATCTTCGAATAAAATAGCCAATTGAAAACCTTTAACATTCACGCAAATGATTTTCAGTGTATTACGGCTCATGTCAACACTGACTGAGTGTATGTACATATATTGATATTGTAAATATTTTAAAAGTATTTATTTATTTATTTCAGTCAATATGTATAAGGAAGAGGACAAAAATTTACATTTTATTCGAACTTTTTATTCATTTGTTACTTACCAAATATAGGAGCCATATGTGTATGTACATATTGCGATATTTTATAACATACGCTACAAACGTAATAAGTTTGTCTTAAAATATAAAAATTAAATTAGCTTCACGCTATATCCCGCACACAGCAGAGTAGGCAGAGGGAACCTAGTGTTAACACACTCCGTTCCCCAATTTCTGCCGAATTTTGGAGGCATTGCGTGTTGAGTGGCAGAACTCAACGCCGCGCTTTGCCTCGACACCAGAGCGAAGAAATGCAAATATAAATTTAAGTAAATATTTCATCTCCTCGAGTGGGGATCGAACCCACAACCAGTCGGTTTTACAGTCACACTTTGTACCGCTGCGCTACGACTGGTCTTAAAATATAAGTACAGAATATAGCCAAATTTTACTTGAGCTAGGAATATTCTTGCAAAGTTAACCATATTTTTTATTCAAAAGGAATGCTACATGTTTAAGATGATGTTTACCTCACGAATACAAGTCGAAAGGAAAGCGTTGAATTATTCACGTACCAGCCTCTTTGTGGCGGATAATCAGTTTAACAGAATGAAGTGGGATTCAAATATTATAATTCATCTTTTGAAATGAATTATGTTGTCCAAATGATTTTACAACATATGTATGTAAGAAAATTAAAGACAACAGTCACCAGCGTGTGACTGTAAACGCAATGGTTGTGGGTTCGATTGCAACTTGGGGAAATGTATGATTATTTATTAATATTTTCATTAAAAGAACTAGAAAAGTGGGGAACGGAGTGTGTTATCACCAGGTACAGAACGCTTATTCTGCTATACACAGGATACCGCGAAAACTGAAAAAAGGTAGACGTTAAGAATACTTTGAGATGTTTTATTTTTATTTATTTTAAGCTTTCCATCATGTTTTAGCTGGTAAATTTATATCGTATATGCTATTATATAAGTTATTTAGACAAATTGAAAAAAGCCTAAAGTTTCATATTATTATTAATGCTACGTTAATCTTTATCGCAATATCACTGGACAAGGTGGACAAGGTCTTATAATTTTAACCGTGTACTCTTATTAAATCAGGTAATATATATTTCAAAATAATCTCCTACTGAATAATATAAAAAAACAATTTAAAGTTTAAAGTATTGTATAATTTGTTTAAAACTAATTAAAAAGTTCTCAGTTAACACCATAACTGTGATGCCACTTTAAGTTGAAAGATGAAATGAAAAGCTAGACACAAGAGAAAAGGCTATTCGTTCTAAAACTTTATTAAATTTCTTAAGAAATGTAAGTTAAGTTACAAATAGATCGCTAACATCGGTGAGTTAAATTAATAACAATTCATTGTAAAATAAAGAAATGAATACTCATTTCTTTATTTTATTTACATAACAATTAGTTAAATATAATTTTTTTTTTTTAAATTAGCTTCACTCTATATCCCGCACACAGCAGGGTAGGCAGAGGGAACCTAGTGTAAGACACTCCGTTCCCCACTTTCTGCCGAATTTTGGAGGCATTGCGTGTTGAGTGGCAGAACTCAACGCCGCGCTTTGCCTCGATACGATACCAGAACGAAGAAATGGAAATATCAATTTAAATAAATATTTCATCTCCTCGAGTGGGGATCGAACCCACATCCAGTCGGTATTACAGTCACACTTTGTGCCACTGCGCCACGACTAAAAAAAGGTTAATATTATATTTTAATTACTTTCATACATTCCGTACTTCTAGTAAGTCTAAGCAGAGCTTTGAGTTACGCTACTTAATATGTGATATCGCGAATTTAGGGAAAAAGAAAGTGTTTTGCACACTAAGGTCTCTGTGTCTGCCCTGCTACGCAAAATAAAAGTACTTTCAGTAATAAAACGTTTGGTTCATATTAAATAGAAACTAATCATATATTATTCAATACATTTGTATTTTCCTTTAATTTTCATAAATATAAATAAATAAATCAGCTTCACGCTGTATCCCGCACACAGCAGGGTAGGCAGAGGGAACCTAGTGTTAAGACACTCCATTCCCCACTTTCTGCCGAATTCTGGAGGCATTGCGTGTTGAGTGGCAGAACTCAACTCCGCGCTTAGCCTCGACACCAGAGCGAAGAAATGGAAATATAGATTTAAGTAAATATTTCATCTCTTCGATTGGGAATCGAACCCACGACCAATCGGTTTTGCAGTCGCACTTTGTGCCGCTGCGCCACGACTGGCCTCAAATAAATATATTTTATATAAAATAGATGTAATTTCAAATTGTATAAATGTACGTATCAAATATCATCGATAATAATTTATAACAACCGCAAAAATGTATGGTATTTGTTAGGCATACAATTTTTCTGCTGTTCGGCTTTGTTACCTTTAAAAAAATAGAATAAAAATGATTTAGCTGACTAAAAATCACGTGACAAAAAAAAAATGAAACCTACTTGAAACGAAACCTACCAAACATGTTATGAATAAAAATTGTAGAGCGGAGTAACACGGTTAGGCTACGCGCGAAAAAGCCTTTATCCGTTTTAGACCTTCCTCATACATATAATATTTATTGTAGTATTGAATATATTACTTTTTGTAGTGTCGAAGTTTTGCTAGCACATGCCAGCGGCTTCGCCCGCTTGAACTATACGGTTATTTATTCAATAGATTGAATTACTTTGTGTTCTAATATTTTATGTTTGCATCGTTCCTATAGTAAAATTTTAAAACTTAAAAATTTTCTAAAACGTTGGTGTTAAATTGTCGTCATTATTAATAAGGATTTTTATATGTTTTTAAATAAAATACGACCTGCACTTTTTAAGGTTTAGAGGCCAGTCGTAGCGCAGCGGCACAAAGTGTGACTGTAAAACCGACTGGTTGTGGGTTCGATCCCCACTCGAGGAGATGAAATATTTACTTAAATTTATATTTTCATTTCTTCGCTCTGGTGTCGAGGCATAGCGCGGCGTTGAGTTCTGCCACTCAACACGCAATGCCTCCGAAATTCGGCAGAAAGTGGGGAACGGAGTGTCTTAACACTAGGTTCCCTCTGCCTACCCTGCTGTGCGGGATACAGCGTGAAGCTAAAAAAAAAAAAAAAAGTTTATAAATGTATAAAAACTACTAAACCGAACTTATGTACGAACTTACTTCTTTTAATTTATTACATTCACCACATGAAAAAAAAGAAATTATTAAAGCAATTTGCAATTGCGTAAACAGACTGAATGATTAAATAACTGCCCTTGATAAGAATTCATTCCTAAAAGCGTTTCACTTTTTTGTGAATTGAAATTATAGTACATTATTTATTTTTTTGTTCATTATGTATATTCTTCATTTTTTTTAGCTTCAGCTGTAGGCAGAGGGAATCTGGACACCTAGTGTTAAGTAAAGTACTTCATTCCCATTAAGGCACTTTGGTTCACCACTTTTCGCCAAAGTCTAGGGGAGGTCGTGTTAAGTAGCGAAACTCATATCCGCGCTCTGTCTCGTTACCAGAGCGAGGTAATGAATGCTTTTGGTTCACCGATGGAAGAATAACTGTGATATGGCTTCAACCATTGTCTCTTAATCCGCGATCCTAGCTAGAAAGCAAGTGAGATCGATCGAGTGTGGCACCGGGCGCTTCTTGTAAAACGTTCCGATCATACGGTCTTCTTGAAAAAGTTTGCAAGTGGATCACCAATTATCTAACTGGATTTGCATCCAGTGGTCGTGGTGGTCGTGTTGCCACCAAGGTTGCTGTCGACAGTATAGACTAGATAGAGAGTGTGCTACTTTATTTCTATTATAGACTTTTTTTCTATTGCATATCAAAGACTTGTTAAGGTATGCTAGAATATAGTACTATTCAGAGAATAACACATTGGACGCGAATCTCAACGCACGTATTTTGCCTAGTTACCAGATCGAGGAAATGAAGATATTTAACATTTCATTTACCAAGTGAGAATCGAACCTACAATCATCGCGCAGCTCACAGTGTCAATTATATATTTAATGTTACGTAGTAAAAGTCTTACATGTTTCTAAAACAGTAACTATAAATCACTTGGGTAAAGCGCAGTTAGGCTTAGTTAGTTTGGCACATTGACAATACGAATATTCCTCTCTGTAACGAACGTGCAAAAGGCAGACAGTAAAAATAAAAAGCCTTTATAAGATTATCGTCTCCTATGTACCGTATGAACTTGTTTGCCAGCTTTGGCAATTGATATGAAATAGACATGATGACAGATTTTGATAAGCTGTTTTTACTAATGTGAGAAATCGGAAGAGGATAACGTTTTTTAAAATAAACACGTTAAAAACCCACATCGTCTATATGATTCTAAACTATTTGGAAAGGGATACTATGTAATTGCAATAAGTGATATGTATCACCTACTAACAATACTTCACACTAGATTCCTTCCAATAGGGCCGTCACTTACAAGCAACTGTCCCCCGGTTGACACAATTCCACTGCTTTTATAGTTATTTTCCACCTAAATCTACCCTCTTTTACACGAATACGCTAACACTAATACTTTATACTTGAACTACATATTTATTAATTTACTAATATGCATAACATAACTTTACTGTACATTGCGATTATAATATTATTACGGCTAGGCCCGCTTGAAATAACGAATGTTTTAAAAAAATTAAATGAGCTTTACGCTGTATCCCGCAGACTCCGTTCCCCACTTTCTGCCGAATTTTGGCGGCATTGCGTGGTGAGTGGCAGAACTCAACGCCGCGTTTTTGCCTCGACACCAAAGCGAAGAAATGGAAATATATATATTTTAAGTAAACATTTCATCTCCTCGAGTGGGGATCGAACCCACAAACAGTCGGTTCTACAGTTACTTTGTGCCACGACTGTCCTCCACGAAGTTTATTTTAGTATATTTTAAGGAAAAACCCTGCCAAGCGCGATATCTCAACGCGATCTCAAGTACAATGGTCTTGACAAACGGACAGACGGACACCAAAGTCCAAAGTATCATATCGAGTGTTTTTTATTAATGAGGATAATAAAAAGATTATGCAGGCGAAGCCACGAATAGGTCGCTAGTCTTTGATTTTTACAAAACTTTAGCTAATACTAAATAATATTCGCCAATCAACATTTAACGTTCTTAATGTACCTAAATAAATAACGATAATATAAATAAATATTCAACAAGTTCTATCGTCTGCCTTTAAGATAATGATGTATACAGCATAAAATATGAAAATGTTCCAATAAAAGTTCATTTTATTCTGTCTATAATTATAGCAATTTACGTTCATAATAGTACTTTAGCGTAATAATCTAACGTACGAGTACTAAAGCAATTTACTTGCTCTATTTAAACAGTTTCTTCCTGGTTTGAGTATTATAATATCAAGTGTCAAAGATTACTTTAAAATTTAAAATGTATCTAATCTATATATTGCTAGAAATCCTATTAGATTATCCTAGAAATCCTATAGAAATGAGCAATATCTCACTTGAATTAACTAGAAATACAAAATTGGTACCAATGTAACAAAAACAATTGTTAAATTATTGTTATTAAAAAAAAAAAAAAAAAAAATTAAATTAGCTTCACGCTATATCCCGCACACAGCAGGGTAGGCAGAGGGAACCTAGTGTTAAGACACTCTGTTCCCCACTTTCTGCCGAATTTTGGAGGCATTGCGTGTTGAGTGGCAGAATTCAACGCCGCGCTTTTCCTCGACACCAGAGCGAAGAAATGGAAATATAAATTTAAGTAAATATTTCATCTCCTCGAGTGGGGATCGAACCCACAACCAGTCGGTTTTACAGTCACACTTTGTGCCACTGCGCCACGACTGGCCTTTCATTATTGTTATTAGTAACAAATATAATAAAATAAAACGAATGCACAGAACATATAGATGAGGAACGATAGGTAAACAACAGGTTCCCTCTACTTATCTTGATACGTGCGGAATAGTGTGGTATTATTTAAAAAAAATCCTTGTATTTTTAATCAAGAAATGTTATTAGACACAGGTATATTTGTAGGCAAAATACTTGAATTAACATATTTCATCTGATCAAGTGTTTGAAAGCGAAATGGTGTCGTCGTCTCTAAATTAGCTTTCAGCTTTATTAGAGAAGCTAAATATAATACTGTTATAGTATTAATTTTGAAAAACAAATTAAGAAAATTTACTTATTATTAATAAATAACAAGAGACCATTGTAACGGCCTGTTATTATTTATTTTACTATTGTAATTTAATTTTTATTTATCATTTTTGTGCTATAACGCAGAGACGCCAGCGTGCGCCTATAAACGCAATGATTGTGGCTTCAATTTCCACTTACATTTTTTTTTATATTTTCTTTCCTAGTTCTGGTGACGAAGCAAAGCGAAGAAGAGAGTGTGAAGAAGCGAGGAAGAGAGTGTTTTAACACTAGGTTCTCAGGCTGTTTTTCCCTGCCCTTCTATGTGCGGAAAAAAACGTCACGCTATATTTCACACCTATATAGGCAGAGGGAATCCAGTGTTAAGACACTCCGTTCTCCATTTTTCGCCAAATTCTGGAATAGTGGCACAGAGGGACAATGAAGAAACGGAACGGTGAATGAAGCCAAGCTCAGAATAGTGTTTACATATATTTAAAATAATCTTTACTTTCCTGATAAGTGAGTCTTGGTGAAAATCACAAACTAAACACGATGCGATAAAAGTAAATACAAGGCAGACGCAATCTTAGCGAAGTCGAGATAACAACAAATGATCCTGAAATTTCTACAGCGTTTTCGAACGCTTATTATTTAAAGAAAATATCAAAAAATACTTTTTATCATTTTAATTTCTGATAACATAAAAAGAAGTAAAATTTTGCTTAAACAAGATGATAAAATCATTTCCCGAGTGCAGATGGAACCCACAATCATCGGTAAAGACAGAGGTTTTCCCATTCTGCTTAAATATAAATAAAGTTTTATACTTTTAAATTAACATGTCATAACTTTTTATTGAACATTTCAAGCCAAATTTTTATACTAAAAGACTAATTATATGATGAAATCATAATAAAAAATTATTTACATACTACTTAACTTCACGATGTATCCCTAGCGGCTTAGTCAGCAAGAGCGGAACGCCAAACGCGACGATCTCTGCCTCTCGTACCTCTCTGACCGCTCGTTTTCCCAAAGACCTAGAGTTAGTACGTATTAAGAGGATTTTTTTCTCATGTGTTAGACAAAATGCCACTTAACACGAAATGAGTCTGAAAGAGACGTTCTGTACTATCGTGGTACAGAAAATAATAATTTATCGGTCATTTTCCTGAAAATAAAATAAGGAGAAAAAAACGTCCCTACGTACAAGGATAAGTGTTATTTCACCAACCATAATATAGACCTTCTAGTTTCACTCACATTGTATAATATATATTATTCTTATTGAAATGTTCTCATGTATTATAGCTATATAAAAATAATTAAAATAATATTTTCTTAATAATTATTAAAATCACATCCCAAATTTCAGTTCAGCTCTTTTAAAAATTTTATTGTATATTTTTATGTAAGTGCTTCGAATCAGATACAGATTATGTATGAAATTGAAATAAGTTAAACGTGATGAAAATGTTCATGAAGCAATTTGTACGCTTCGAGCATTCTGAATATTTTTTATCAAAAATATTTTATGTTGGCACTAAAAATTAGTTATTACCTCACATACAATATAAAAATATAAAAAGAATTAATAAAATAATTTCGTCTTTAATACTGCCCTTTTTTACTCCACGACTCTTTACATGGCCATTAATGTTTACGTCTCCAAATAACCAGGGTGTATTTGTTAAATACAAAATTTCTATACCAAATATATATGGACTGTAAAATCAATAAATTAGCAATATTGTATTAAATGGATAGAGGGATGTTTTCTTAACTTCAACAAAATTCTCCGATATGCTAAGTAATAGACATCCTGCGAAAAAACAAACAAAATGTATACTCCACTTTAAGCTTTGTTTTCATAGCTTGTTTGTGATAACCTAGCGTAAAGTAATCTGTACTCAGATTTTTGTCGTGTTTATCTGAACACATAGCGTGTTGAGTAGCCTTATTCTACGTCACGTATAGTACCAGAGCGGACAGTAGAATATAGAAATTGGGGACGACGTCAAAAATCTGCTCCTGTTGCGACAGGATTTTATTATTTTAAATGCAAAATATGCTTAAGTCGCACTTAGGAGTTCTTAAAATTTTTATATTATTTATTATCAGTTACAATTTTTATCTCAACAGGTATATTTCATAAAATTTCCAATAATCCCCACTATTTTTAAAATGTAGATATTATTATATTTTTTTGTACTCACAACCATGAAGTTTACAATTAGAAGCTTTCCCAAAGCACCACGATGATTTCTTCTATAAATAATTCGGTAAGCATATCTCGTTAGATCCTATTAGATTAAAACATCCGCCTGCCCCTTGGCTAACCCAAGACATAAGAACACTAATGACCAAATGTAACCGAGCTAAGCTTAAGTACAAATTAAATGCTACCAACATTAGTCTCATTAGATACAAATTTCTTACTGTACGTAACTGCTATAGTCAACTGTGTAGAGGTGCCCAGCGACAGTATATACACTTTAAAGTAAAAAACGGTAACTCCTCTTGAACCTGGAAATTATTGCAATTATTCAGCAGAGGACGTCAGCTACCTACTATCTCGTATAATACCAATGCTCTGAATGGATTTTGTGCTACCATTGGATAACATAACCAAATTCTTTCAACTACCTCCTCATTATCTGTTTCTTTAGTTATGCTTCTTTTCATTTCATGATATTAGGTTTCACACACATATTTTCAACTAAAGCGGATGGCACGATTAATGTCGGAATTTACCGTAAAATGATTCTTCCGACCCTCCATATTCCTATCCTCCGCTATATTTCCTAATACCAAAATTTTCATTTTTATCTAGAATATTTGAACTTGAGATAATGCGAAAAATAAGATGCATATAAAAAAATTTTAATGTAAAATTTAAGTTGTCATTTGTCATACAATTCAAAATGGAACGCATTAGTTAACGACTTCATAAGTATTAAAATTACTTGCAAATAAACGACTCGTGACGTTGCATAAAAATCGACATAACAGTCGCTATACTTATTTAGAAAACGTATAAAAATTCCTAAGTCTGGAATAACACTTTAAAAAATGTTTAAAAATAACAGTCGCTTATAAAAATTTAACTCACAGAAGGCATAAAGCGATAGAAATTATAATTAACGTATGGTTTACTATTTAAAAATTATAAAATTGACACATGATTAGAACCTTTGTAACATTTCACGCATGCCAAATTAATAGTCCAGGGGGCAATGTCAAAAATCTGCTCCGGTCTCACTTTTTTGTTTTAATGCTTAAGGAGCACTTAGGAGTAATTTATTTTAAGTTATAACTTTTAACTCAAGAGTACTTTATAAAATAGCAAAAAGTTATATGATAGTTTCTTCCCTACGTTATAAAGCATACACCTCTGTCACTTATTAGTTATTAGTATGATTATTTATAACATTTTATAACACTAATACTATCTCGTCGAGAAAAAGAAAATAAGAAAAATACATCCTCAAGACGATTTCGTTTGCACTTTTAGTAGTCAATATTAATAATTTCTAATCCAAGTTTGCTGAATTAACTACGGTGGTATTTTTTTACTACAATAAAGAGAAGTATATAAATTATTATAGTCACGGACTGCAAGCCCTTAGACTACAACAACAATTCAATTAGGGTTACTGTAAACTTTACAAGACAAATATTTTGATAAGCGGTGATTAATCAATATCATAATATTGTTTAATCACTATATATTCTATTAACTCTTTCTTCTTACTGAAATTTCAAACAAAATACAGCATGCAATTTAAATAAAATGGATTTTAAAATATTACTTATGATATATTTCTCTTTACATATGCAAGTTAACGCCCAAAGAGAGTCGGCATACATAGAGAAATTCAACGACAGTGCATGCTCATTTGATTTTCTGCGATCACGTCTAGTACAAGAATATAAACAACCGGAGTATAAATATATAATGAACGTCGTTAGTAAGACAGTCACAGAATTAAATTTTTATGAAAGGTAAGTCATTTTTTAGCTCACACTGTATTCTGCACATAGAAAGGTGAGCAGAGGGTAACCTGGAAACCTCGTGTTAAGACACTTCGTTCCCATTAACACACTTTTGTTCTCATTTTCGTGGGAATTCCGGAGGCATTGCGTGTCGAATGACGGATTGCAGCACCTCAGGTCATGTCAGGTTATGTCGATTTTTTATAGTTGATGTATAATCTTTTTTAATAATGATTTCTACCCTTAATTTAATATAACTATTACTACCACTAATGTATTTTTTTTATGTTACTACTCAATAATAATGTCGAAATATTTATGATATATTCTTGACATATAGGATTGATTTTTAGGTACAAGGAATTCCTCGACAAATTTGGTTTTCGCCTCACAGGGACCAATAATTTAGAAAGGGCCATTTATTATATTATAAATCTTACTCACAAATTTGGACTTCATGCCGTGACTGAGGAAGTAAAGGTATATTTTTTATCAACATAAAGGGAGAAAAATATAGTTTTAAATACTCCGTTCTCTACTTCTTCTTTGAACCTTTTGAGGCATTGCGCGTTGAGTGACGGAACTCAACAACGGCCTTTTGTTTTTTTTTGTAAAAATATTAGTATATAATAATTTATTCCCTCGAATGGGGCTTGAACCCGTAATCGTGGCGTCACACCTTTGTGCCCCTGTGCCACGACGGCCACTTACTAGGTTTTTAGTAAAAATATAATTTTAGGTACCTTATTGGCAACGAACTCGAGAAGAAGTCTTTATGATTCTACCACGCCGTAAGAAAATATCAGTTTTAGGAATCGGAGGCAGTGTTAGTACTCCTTATCCTGATGGCATAACATCAGAAGTAATTGTTGCCAATAATTTTAAGGAGTTTCATGACATTCCAGAAGATAGAATAAAAGGTAAAATTGTGTTGTTTAATGTCAATTTTACTAATTACATGGAAACCGTAAAATATCGTGTAGACAGTGCTTCAATAGCTGCTAAAAAAGGGGCAGTTGCAGTACTTGTTAAGAGCCTGACACCTTTGTCTTTATATACTCCACACACTGGTGCCTTAAGATATGTAGATTCCATAAAAAAGATACCAGCTGCTTCTATTACATTGGAAGATACAGATTTAATAAATCGATTTTATAGAAAAGGAAAATCCGTTGTAATACATTTGAAATTGTTCTCTACACGATACCTTAAAAAGTCTAGAAATACAATCATTGATTTAGAGGGAACCGAAGAACCGGAAAAAATTGTTATAGTATCAGGTCATATCGACAGCTGGGATGTTGGACAGGGAGCTATAGATAATGGCGGTGGAATGATGATTAGCTGGGTTGTACCTATCGTACTCCACATATTAAATATTAGACCCAGACGTACTATACGGGCAATATTATGGACGGGAGAAGAACAAGGTTTGATTGGTGGCAAGGCTTATTTAAAGAAACATGAAAATGAATTGGAACAGATTGATTATGTTTTAGAATCCGATGCTGGTACATTTGAACCTGAAGGCTTAAGAGCTGCCGGTTCTACGTCAGCCAATTGTATTATAAAAATAATTCTAGAAATCCTTAATCCGATAAACAAATTAATAGTAGATAACAATGTGGGTTCGGAATTATCTCTTTTCATTAAAGAAGGAATTCCTGGAGCATCTCTGTTAACCAAAGACGATCGTTATTTTTGGTATCATCATACAGAGGCTGATACTATAAATGCTCAAAACCAAACTTCCGTGGAAGATTGCGCTGCTTTCTGGACAGCCTTAGCTTACATTATTGCAGATTTCCCTGATGATATTCCTCGTGATTGATTAATCGTGATTTAGATTTGCAGCTACACAATTTAATATTGTATGCTTCAGGTGTGGTTATATAATCAAATTAAATGTCTATAATATACTTTTATAATTTACATATATTTTGTAATATCATCATTATTTTATCATATATCTTTCATTGGAACACAACATGTTTTTCTACCTCATACTTTTGAGAAGCGGAACGTAACGCTGCGCTTTGCCTTGACACCAGAACGAACAAATGAAAATATTCAATATTTCTTTTTCTCGAGTGCGAATTGAACCCACTACCTATCACATTTACAGTCACCCTTCGAGACTCTATATCATGACTGGCCGCAAGAAATACTCCCTTTCCTCTATATAAGATAGGGTATCCTCCCTTTATTTATACATATAAAACAAAGTATATATATTCTTCAAATTTTCATTACAAATATTGACATTATCAATTACAAAGAATCTCTTATATTTTGATAAAAGATTGTTAATAAGCTTTACACAGAAGTGTGTAAATCAAATTACCACATAAAGCTTTCTAAACAAAAACAGTAAACGTTATTTTGTATCAAGTTAGTAAGAGCGATGATTTATGTCCGCTAGTTCAAATAACAGAAAGTAATAAATCAGTTCAGAATTTATTGGTAGTCCAATATTGCCATGCAAAAGTAACAAACTAAGGTTTATGGGGATTTTCAATAGAAAACTGAAATGTCGGGTACGAAGGCGTATAATTTTCTTCTTCTTTATAGTTAAAACATAATTAATTTTTAAATAGTATTTTTTGTTGATGTTAACCCTAGCGCAATGACGCAGCGCAGCGTCATGTTTTATATGTCAACACATTCTTCATCCAAATTATTTTGATTTCTCCGCTCGGGCAGGACTGAGCCTCATGTTGAATTATGCTACCCAAATTCAGAGTGCTCACGTAATAATAAGTTAGCAATTATCCAAATTATATTATAATCAGTAAAAATATAAGCAAATAGACTTAATCTTAGATAAATTCTAACCCGTTACCACATTTAATGCTAATAATACTAACGCACGAAAAAATAAACGACATCATAATTTGAGTAAAATTTTGTATTGAAATAAATATTAATCAACAGATTGTATCCAATCAAAACTATTGTAATTATTTAACGAGTTATTAAACTTTAAAACTGCCCTTGGTGAGATTTTACGCTTAATGGAACTTGAAATAAAAATTTATAATTGAATTATTGTGCGACGAATTAATTTGCAATCAATTTTCCAAATTTCCGCAGTGCTTATGTTTTTGTTGTTTTAAAATAGAGTTAAATAAAATAAATAAATCAATCAGCTTCACGCTGTATCCCGCACACAGCAGGGTAGGCAGAGGGAACCTAGTGTTTTTAGACACTCCGTTCCCCACTTTCTGCCGAATTCTGGAGGCATTGCGTGTTGAGTGGCAGAACTCAACGCCGCGCTTAGCCTCGACACCAGAGCGAAGAAATGGAAATATAAATTTAAGTAAATATTTCATCTCCTCGAGTGGGGATCGAACCCACAACCAGTCGGTTTACAGTCACACTTTGTGCCGCTGCGCCACGACTGGCCTCATATAGGCCAGTCGTGGCGCATATATTAAAATAGAGTTGATATTTTAATTTTCATTTTCTAAATACTACTAATGATACAATCAGAATTTACTTTCCAAATACATTTATTTTTTATTGTTAACATCGCCATTTGATCTAGTCCCGTACAAATTTTTGATTGATTTTATTTAAATGTCACTGACGCTGACTTTTATTTTTCGTCTACCATAAATAGTAGACAAAAAAACTATTAATATAGAAATAATATTTCTTTATTTAAATTGTGGTTAAATAAAATAGGAAGATAAGCGATTTATTAATTATTCATATTTCATAATCGTTAATATTATATAATTTAGCTTTAGGATATGCGAAGTCAGCTTAGCTGATCGAATCCGCAATAAAAACTATACAAAATGGCAGGTACTAGTGAGGATGTGAGTGATGGAAGAATAGCAAAAAAGATTTATGATAGAAAAGTGAGCGGTGTAAAACATATGGTAAAAGAGGTTTTCTAAGATCAACTGAGGTTCAAACACAGTATCAAAGATACTGGAGGAAGGTCACGAGAAAAGTATGAGGACTCGAAGGGCATGTATGAAGAGTTTCTTGATAGTGGACGAGGCGAGAGAGGTATGTAGAGTCCGTAGCGCTTGGCGCTCCGTTCGCTCTGACTACCCCGCTAGGAATACAGCGTGAAGGCAAGTTAAGTTACTAATCAACGTAATTAGATTGTGTCAGATTTTTATTAACTGACTTCTGTAAAAGGAGAAAGTTTTTAATTTGGCTGTATTTTTTAATGTTTGTTACTCAGTATTTTTGACTAGGTGAACTGTTTTATGAGTTTTTTTTTGTTAGGCGCTTCCCGTGTGGTCTCATCACATATTCTTTATATTCTTTCACTATAATATATAATTATATTCTTTAAATGTTACTCTATAGTAACATGGCGGTTCTATACCCGGATTTACGTCTCTGATATTCTAATAAAATTGTATATAGCATAAAACTTAAGCTATATTTGATAGTATATCAATAAAAATAATAGAAATTATAAAACATTGAGAAAAAGAAACGCAATTATATTGCTGTTAACTTTCTTTTCGTATATGAAATGTATTATTAATTTGCATAAAAATCATTTGTTTTAAGAAAAACGTTTAAGTTTAACATATATTTTTTAATTACACTCTTGTGAAAGTTATTTTCAGAAATCCGTCTACTATAAATTAAGGTAGCTATAATTAAAACCGGAATAAAACTCAACCCAGTATCTCCAGACTCTGGGCTTTAGCCATATAAAAACACAATAATTTCTGTCCTTTGTTGATAGTTTTTTGCGTGATTGGTTGTGACACACAAACTAGAATTCTGCTGAGTGGTTTTGTAGTTTCTATAATCGATATGTTATCGCGTACAGAATTGACTTTTCTATCCTTTTAGTATATACAGCTTTTGCCATTTGTAGCAATTTTTTTTCAACGTAATGCTTTTCATGCTTAGCAAGTAGATAAAGCGGAAGTTAAGGAAGGATTCCAAACTATGGAAGTTTGTTCTCAGTTCAGTCTTAGTGCATTAAAACTATACTAATATGAGAAACTATGAGAGCATTAATAATATCGTTCTGGTGCAATCACGCCTATAAGAATGTTCCTCGAACATGAATGTGTGACCGATACTAAAGTGTGAATTCTCCCTAATGATAAGATACTCCGTTCATCGTTTTCCACGTGAATTTGAAATAACGACTCGTGGATCAAGAAAATATAAACAATTTAAATAAAATAATAATTTATGTCGAAATCACAACCACTGCGATTGCAATCAATCGCAGTGTCGACTTCTCAATAATTTAATTTTTAAAGAACTCGAACTTTTCTGATTTCCTAAATAAATTTAATACATAAAAAAAAACAAATTTGTAAGTTGATATATAATTTATCAAGAAAAACCTCACTTACGTCTTGACTTTTAAGAGCTCTGGCCAATGATAGTAAAGGTTCTATAACAAGGTTTCGACCCCAGATCTATTTAAATTTTCGTACAGATTGAAAGCCATTCCGTATGTCCCTTATTTCGGGGTGGGTTTGAGTGATATACCGACCATTGATCCCTTTTAATTCTTCCACTCAAAGAAAGCCTTTTTGTTATTTTGCATTAAAGACTTCCTTCTAATAAGATTATTTTTTGTGTATTATATTTCGTACTTATATATCGTTATATTCGTAGGCAGGGGTAGTAGTAGTATTAAGACACAGAATCGTAGACGCATTGCGTGTCGAGTGGCGGAACTCAACGCCGCACTTTGCCTAGCAAACATGTTATACTCAGAGCAAATAAATGAATATATTAACTATTTCATTTTGTAGAGTGGAATCGCATTTACAATCACACACTTGTGTCCCTTCGCTACGACTGGCCTTCCTCATTTGAAAATTGTGACAAAGTATACTTTTACATTATATAATATATGTATGTACATATGTCCTTTGATTAAGACAAAATTACGAAAAATATTCATCTAAAGTTCCCTTATCAATCAAAATAGGTTACTATATGTAACCTATTTTGATTTTTCAAATGATAAAATCTAATTATATCTACTCAGATAGTGTAGTCAAGTAAGCATTTTTTAGTTTCACACTTTATGCCGTATGGTGATCGAACCCATTATCATCGCACGTACAGTAAGACCATTCCTACTGCGCCACGGTGGCCTCTTGTGGATTTTAAGTATTTTAAACATTTTTCATATCGGTCTCGGTCTCACAGACTATGAACGGGACGGTTGTAAATTCGATTTTAACTCGGAGAAAATAACTATTTTAATTACCTCGCTTTGGTAACAAAACAAATCGCCGCGTTGAGTTATGTCTCAAAAATTGGACGATATGTCTTATATCCTATCCTATGAACTAAGTATCTTAACACTAGATCTACCCCGCTATATACGCTATATAACGTAAAAAAAATATTAACCAATACAGAATTCGGTTTGTGTTGCGCTTAAAATGAAATTATATAAAGATAATATAGAAAATTTAGTTGGCTAAATAAACATTATCGTTACTAAGTATATTAAGACTGTAAGAGCAATGTGAAACAGAATGTCCTTAATGTTTAAACATGACATACGGCGGCGAAGTTGCTAACTTCTTAAGTTGGTTGGAATATTCAACCCTAATAGAATTTCATATGTTAATTAACTTAAATTTCATTTAGAACTTTGTTATGTTTAATGTAATTTATTTGTTAAAGACATTTTAACAGAATTCTTGATGTTAAGAACTGAATATATAAATAATTCTTATTAAGCCACACAAAATCTTGATCAGAATGTGTACAAAATTAATGCTTGCTTAATAATGAAAGAAAAATCTAGGATTATATATATATATATATATATATATATATATATATATATATATATATATATATATAATTTGATTGCATATTTTTTTATATTTGTTCATCTAGCCCTAGAAACTGTTCCACTGAATCTTTTTGTTTCTTTAGAAAATCTAAAGAACTGAAAAAAAAATGAAAAATAAACAAAAATCCACATCCAAATTGCACCCTTATGGTATCTACAAAGGCAAATAAATGAAGGAAAATAAATATTTAATGTCATCACAGTTACGAAATTGAAAAAAACTATTTCTTGTTTAAAACGCTGAAGCAAAACATACTCTTTTGTTTTGCTATTGAACAAAACTTAGCAAAGCTTAAGTATATAAAATAGCAGAAATGGTATACATCTCTACCCATTTTATTTTAAGTAAACTGAATAAATAACCTTATAAAAACCTTATAATCTAGACTTACGCTCGTTTGAGTTTAAACAAAACTGCACGACCCTACAAAAGCGGCGTTTCGCCGAGATCGTAGTCCGCTGACGTAATGACTCACTTCTTTTATTCGTTCGCAATAAATCTTGGCTGAAAAAAAAAGTAAACTGGCAAAGTTACCTCTATACAAAAGGAAATCTGTTTTGAAATGTGACATTGCTTTTATGAGATTTTGTATTAAGCACAGTTTTAATGTCGGTTTGTTCTTTCATGTGAAACATTGTGTTTTTTTTTATTTTATAATAACACAGCCATATATGGCCGGCGTGGCGTAACAGCACAGCGGCTGTAAAAGTTAATTTTATTTCCTCGCTCTGGCACCAAAACAAAACGCGACATTGAGTTTTGCCGAAAACTAAAGAAAAGAGTGTCTCCTCTTTTATGCGGGATTTAATGTGAACCTAAAAAAGAAACAACCATGTATAAATATGTACCTTATTATAAAATGCTATACGTGATTTATTTTTAACAAAACTATATATACAAGTTTTTTAATGAGTATAAACTTTTGGATGGATTTTATTATTTGTCTTATCTGCTGACTTTTAAATTTGAGTAAATATTTAAACACTAGACTAAAGAGATTTGCAGGTTGCAATTTTACTTTTTCATATAACACAAAAAAATATTAGAAAAATATTTTTACTCGAACTTCAAAACAAATTTGAATAATATAAACAATATGTTGTAGTATAAAATATTTTCTAAACATTTAAGCTATTCAGTCAACTATGAAAAGCAAACGATTTTGACCCTCGCCGTGATCTCCGTGCCTGATAAAATACGGAGAGGATTATCCCTATAGAAATGAATAAATTAAATTAGAAACTGAAACCAAATAAAGATCTCTTTAAGACGATGTTGATACCCTGGTAAATATTTTGTTGTTGTATTAACTGAAGTATTTTCTATGCAAAGTGTTATCTGAAATACTTAGTTTTATGAATAACAAGAAGCACTTAGTAAAAAATGTGTATATATTGTTCAGTTTAACCCGTATCCCGCGTGTAGCGGAGTAGGTAAAGTGAGAGTGTTAAGACACTCCGATCTTCTCTTTCCGCCGAATTCTGGAGGCATCGTATGTCGAGTGATAGAACTCAACGCCGCACTTTGCCTCGATACCACAACGGAGGCCACTCAACACAATTTTAATTTAATTATAATAATATAATAAATATTATTTAATAATATAACAATGTCTCTCTACTGATTACAGAATATGTCATCCTTTTCCTAATAATATCTCCTTATAATTGTTTTCTTTTGTATAATATATTTTTTTCTACTAACAACTTACATGAGCAGCTTGCTTTTATTATAAATACAGCGGATGTAATTTTACTATTAAGTTTATTGATTCACAACTTTCTAAGAACTTTATCGTAGCCATTTTTTTTTGTTTCAAATTGTAAATATAATCTTAAAAAAGGCGTTGTGGTAAAATATGTCATGTTTAATATTAAAAATATGAAACTACATATTAAACTTGAACGCATTCAATCAAAAAAGCCATTATGATCGTAAAATATTTCGCTAACCAAACCTTTATACATATTAAAATGTATACTAAAAATCAGCTTCACGCTGTATCCCGCACACAGGGTAGGCAGAGGGAACCTAGTGTTAAGACACTCCGTTCCCCACGTTCTGCCGAATTCTGGAGGCATTGCGTGTTGAGTGGCAGAACTCAACGCCGCGCTTAACCTCGACACCAGAGCGAAGAAAATGGAAATATAAATTTAAGTAAATATTTCATCTCCTCGAGTGGGGATCGAACCCACAACCAGTCGGTTTTACAGTCACACTTCGTGCCGCTGCGCCACGACTGGCCTCAAAATAAAGTATATAAAAAGTATATTTTATACTTCTCGCTTATTTAACATCCAATTACCAGTTTCTCAAACTTTATGCAACTTAAATTATGGAAAAAAACAATGTAGGGTACCTACAGTATACTTATATATATTTTCCAATGCCATGCCAATTTTTCATTTAAGTTTGTTTGTTTCGTTTCGTTAATTTTGTTTTGAACACAAACGCAAAGAATATTAGGTAATTTCGCAACACACTTTGGTTGCGCAATTTAACGCCGCGACTTATCTACCGGAACGAGAAAATGAAAAACTAATATAAAATAATAAATTTTCGCACTACTAAACTGAAATGAATATATATTATTATATAGTACTTTTGTAAGAAAAATGGGTAATAATGTAACAGTATCACAAAATAGCAATATTTTTTTTGTGAACATTGGGCTGGTATGTTATGATGATTTCATTTCACGTGTGAACGTATCTAATAAATGCTTTCATTTGTATCAAAGTTTAGTATCAAATTTATTTTCAAAAGAGTATATTATATTCATTATAGAAAAAGTGACCATCCCTAGCACAGGGACAAAAGACTTGTAAAAAATCGATTTTGAGGTCAATTCCCAATCGGGGGAATTAAATACTTTTATTTCTACGAGTCTAAGCGTGACTACGAGTTCCGCTTCTTAACACTGAACGCCTCGAAAATTCGGCAGAAAATGGGGAACGGATGTGTCTTAAATGTTAAGGTTCCAGGTTCCCTCTGCCTACCTTGCTATGTCCGGGATACCGTGTCAAGCTAAAAGAAACAAACAAATAAAACAGAAAAAGCTACAGATGTAGAAAGTACTTTATGCACTGAGTACATTGAAACTAAGAAAAGCTTTTAAAAATGCGGTCAAACTCATTTCTCGTTCGAATATACTTGAGAAAATACTTTTCTATCGAATATGCTTCTATCGCTTAACTCATAATTTTTTATATATAAAAGAATAATTTTTAATATTTCCAAACAAATAAACGTTTATATTTAAAGTATTATTTTTTAATTGTTAAAAAAAACTTGTCTTCTATGTGTTTTTAGAAAAGAAATAAAAAAAAAATAACATACCTCAGTTTTTCTTTTTTGTGTTAACTCATTGGTCCTTTTTGATAATATGATATATCTAATTTTTAAGATACATAATAGGACCTAATTCCCTCCTTCACGCTTTGTCTCGGATGTTATCCTTAACATCCTATAGTGTTAAGACATTTCGTCCTAGTCTTTCTCCCCGAATTCGAAACACTACGTGTTGATTGACAAAACCGCGCTTTGCCTTGTATCAAAACGTGGAAATTAAAATATTAAACAATTCATTTCACCGAGTGACAATCGAACCCACAACCATCGACGCCCTCATAATTAATTAAATTAGTACCCGTTACTACTACCACGTTTTAGTAAGATAAATTGTTACAAAAATTACCCGCATATAAATCTTAATTTAATAGTTCTAAATCTGCTATCTAATATTAAATTTTCATTGTGCATTGATTGGCGCAACTCAAGCCGTGTTTGTCACACCAAAGCAAGAGAAACGAAGAGAAACGATTGGGATCGAACCCATAACAAAGGCGTTTACTGACAGATCATAGACTGCACCACTAAATAATTAATGTAAAAAAAATACTATAAGACCGTCTTCACATATATCATTAAAAACCACTAACAAATGACCAGTGACTGAATCAGCAACATAATATAAAAAATAATACACTACAAACAACACAAACGTTTTTTTTTTACTCTACAATCCGGTCTCTATCCGAATTATTAATGTCGTATCAAGGTCGTAGAACAAAACTAACTCACACATACCGTCTCATTCACGCGACGCACGCCGCCCGCGCCGCCGTATATCTATAAACTTGGGTAATCTGATAACAAAGTTTTATAAGAGATCCGAGTTCAAAACAAACTACAGTGTTTACAGGTAGTGCTATGGATATAACTGTTTGAATCGTTATTAAAAGTTTTTTTTTTCGATAATATGATTCTCTTGAGAAGATCTACTTCCGGTTTGGTCGCGGTAAATAAGCACTTTACGAGGTGAGTTAGTCAGAAATATTAATATTTTATATATAAGTTGTTTAGAAAATTTCGTGTGTTATTATTTAAAGCGGTTATTGTTGATTTTCAATTATTACAGTTTCAAGTTTAGATAAGGAATGAAGGACTTCATAAAAGTGATAATATCAATGACGTTTTGGAATTCCTCAATTAAAAAAACTTAAAAATCACTGTGTTACGTATTGTTATTGTTGTTCTTTGTGTATGGCGTTTCGACTTCACCGATGTCACGTTAAATAGAGAACACACAAAGGAAAATGTATGGTAAAAAGAGATAATATTACACAATAGCGGATAATAATACATGTTAAAAAGAGATCCGATTAAGATACTGCCTTCATCTAATATATATATATATATATATATATATATATATATATATATATATATATATATATATATATATATATATATATATATATATATATATATATATATATATATATATATATATATATATATATATTTATATATATATATATATATACACAATTTATACATAGCAGAGGGTTAATAAATAATATTTCAGAAAGTTGTTAGCTTATAACCCTGTGTTACGTAATATTAACTTAAAATGCTAACAAAATTTTGTTGTAAATTAATTAGTTGCCGAAATAATTCCGTACTTTGGAAGACATACAATACAAAACGCTAATTTGATAATATACGTTGAGGGTACTATTACAATGTTCTCTATACTTAAGTATTTATCACCTGCGTAGATGAACCTGTAACCAATGTTTCATAATTAATTTACATTTCCACTGCGTCAAAAAACGGTGTTTAGAATAATAGCTTATAGTATTTGAAATATCAAAGAAAATAGTTTACTCGTTCCACTCAACATACTTAAGACCATTGACACAATTTTACGGTAATCCTTTTAACATGCTCAGGTCCTAAGGTGCTTACAAAATATAAAACAAAAAAATAAAATTAAAATTGTTTAATTTTTTTATTTAAAATGTGTAATAATTGTGAAAATCAAAGAACCTATTATATTGATTTTATATATATGTATATTATTATTTACTAATTGTAGCTATTTTTTTTTAATAATCAAATACAATTATAATCCGAAAAGAGCCCATAGCTGTAGAGTGAGTCGTCTTTCAGTTTCCATCTTAACGTAACGTTATCAATTTATAATATATTGAACTACTTAAGTCAATATATATCTATTAAAAGTCAATTTAACGACCAATTAATACAAAATAAATGAAACTGCATTTCTTTTAAATAACAATGTAAGGATCTAACTTTCTTAGGTTTCAATATTTTTTTTTTCTTAAAATAGTTATAAATTGTAAATTCCCACTTTGTGCTCCATTTCGTGACTGTTGGTCTATGGGAAGTACCCTATAGGTTTTGATTACGCGGTGAATTTCATACAAAATACAGCAAAAACTATGCATAAATATTAGTTTTTTTAATTGCGTCGACTTAGAAGTGTAAGTTTCTTTGTACTCTAAGGGGCTCTCGACCTGAATATTTGATATAATTTGATACCCCACGATGTTGGGAAAAAGTAGCAAATGCAAAAAGAAATAAACATTATAAAATAAATATATATCACACAAAAAAGAAATAAACATAAAACAAAAAAAATCGTAACTACAACTTCTGGAACTGGCTGAATGAACTCTATTCAGGCCCTAATATAAAATATGAAATTAACATTCAAATACTGAAGTAAAAAGTATGCAAAGTGGATAATTTATACGATTTATAATTTCTTAAGTTCGTTTTTTTCTTACTATGCACGCGATCCAATCTTAAATTAATATTAAGGTTATTATCAGAATAATAAGACATGTATCTGGCACGTGTTACTTTTTTTATAATATATTCTTTCTGGCCATCACACTGCAAATACAATGGTTAAGAGTTCGATTCCTGTCCGGAGTAATGAATATATATATATATATATATATTCATTACTACTTCATATATATATATATATATATATATATATAGCTTATCTAAATATGTATAATTAATAGTACATAAACTAACACTTATCTCAATAATAACATAATGTGTTTGAAAATTATATCAACAGGTTAATTACGTTTTCGCGTAATATATTTTAGACATAAAAGATGTATGGGTGTGACTGTAAACACGACAAGTTGTAGGTTCATTCTCCAGTTGAGGAAAATGTAATTTAATATTTTCATTTCTTCGCTCTTATATCGCAAAGCGCGACGTTGATTTCTGCCACTAAATACGCAATGCTTTCGAAATGTAGCGGGAAGTGGGAAGCAGAGTGTCTTTGCACTAAGTTCAGAGTGAACTACTACTACTACTAACCTATACTGCTACTGTGGGATACAGTGTGAAGCTGAGAAAAAAAAAGAAATTTGTATTATTTGATATCTTTACAATAGAATTATAACCAATAACTTTAGCAATATAATTCCAAACTTCAGTTGCAATAAAACCATCATATTTTGTGTTCATGGTGTAGCTATATAAATATATCATTATTAAATGAAACTATTTTAACCGGATTAATTGGGTATATTTGGTGTTATACATTTTTCCGTGGTCACGGACTACAGCCAAATGTTTGAAACGTCGGATTTCCAAAATTGATAAAACCAAATATACGCGATTAAATCGGTTAAAATAGTTACATTCAAAATATGTAATCGTGAAAATCAAAGAACTAATTAATTTGTAATTCAATTAAAAAAAACAAAGGATTCATCATTTTATATTCATATGAACGATTAAATATATTAATAACCATACTTACGTAAACACTTAATATCAGACAATTACCATATGCTAATGACCAACAGCTTGATACGTAATGCATTATTATCTAATCAACACATTCCTTATTAAAAAAATATTATCCAACAAAACAACTTTACATTATACACATTTATTATATCCTTTTTTAACGTCGGAAATTAAAATAAATAAATAAATCCCGCACACAGCAGGGTAGGCAGAGGGAACCTAGTGTTGAGACACTCCGTTCTCCACTTTCTGCTGATTTCTGGAGGCATTGCGTGTTGAATGGCAGAACTCAAAGCCGCGCTTTACCTTTGCCGACACCAGAGCAAAGAAATAGAAATATAAAATTAAGTAAATATATCATCTATCTCGAGTGGGAATCGAACCCATAACCAGTCGGTTTTACAGTCACACTTTGTGTGTGTTTACAGTCACCTCTGCGCCACGACTGGCTTCAATTAAAATTAAAATAGATACCAAATATTTCATTTCCCATTTCCTCGAAACAAAATCGCAACCTGTCGCGTTTAGAACGGTACGCTTGTGCCCCTGGGGCATGATAGTATAATTCTGATTTAGCATTTATTTTTTTACGTATTACGTATTAATTCTTCTTCAATCCTTTAATCTCTATTTTCGTCCATCTAAAGAGAGACCACGACCACAGAGAAAGAGAGGTTTAAGTGGGTGTTATAAACGGCCAACAACTGCCAGTTCATGACATGACTCGTTCAAGTCTTAACTTAGGCGATGTACCCATATAATAGAGATTTTCTGACACAAAAAAACCAAAGTTAAAAATAATGATTCTAAAACCATTCCATACGCCGTAGGTATTAGAGCATTATCGAAGCGCGTCGTCGCAAGTTTTCTAACAGCATTACTAATAAATACTATGCAAATCATTTCAACTATCATCTAATTAATTTTGTTGTAATTAACATCATCGCTTCACGCTGTATCCCGCACATAGCAGGGTAGGCAGAGGGAATTTAGTGTAAAGACACCTCCGTTCCTTATTTTCCGAATTCTGGAGGCATCACGTGTTGAGTGGAATAATCATCATTTTTTTAGTTTTATTTATTTATATATCTTATAAAATGTGTTTCAGGTCAATAACAGTAAACTCCACTACTATAGAAAATACAAATGAAGATACATTAAAACCATGGCAAGAGATACCCGGGCCATCGAGTTTACCTCTTATCGGACAACTGCATCATTTTCTGCCTGGAGGTAAACTTAATATAAAAAATCATTTGCTCTTCTTAAAAATGTTCATTTAAGCTTTTAGTTTATAGCAAAGATAGGCTGTTATTAAAATTACATGAAATTTGTATCGAAATATACAAAGAAGCAAGTGTGAAGATTGTCAGTTTAGTTGCAAAGGTTACAAATTATCTTAACAAAGTGATATTTATCCAAAATGGTAGCTGAACTCATCTTTTGGGTAATGAGCTGCATAACAATAAAATAGATCATTACATAAATATAAAGTAATTAAATAATCATTTTATTTCTTTAAAATTCTGCTTGGTATATAAATAACATTTATAGTTTTAGAAAGTTCACTTTTTAACTCAGTCTCTTGACACTAACATGCTTTTTATAATTGATATTTTTATAAGAAAATGTCTTATTAATATTTGCTATATAAACATTATGTGCTGGTTGATAATGTTATGAGATAATTATTACTATCACTATAAAACAGATAACACCAGTACAATCAATATTTTATTGCTCTAATAAGACACTACTAATTAATGCATATAACATCATTTAATTTCATTTAATCTTATATTTTCTTTTGCTCTAATAAGACACTACTAATTGCCGCATATAACTTCATTTAATTTCATATAATCGTATAATTTAGCTGATCTACTATGATCTACTTCAATTGTAGTATAGTGCCAGCCATAAAATTTTATTCAAATACGTCTAATAGTTCCGAAGATGGATGTACGTTTACAAACTGACACATAAACAAGCAGACAGACAAAATATTTTAAAATCGTAAATTGCTATTCTATTCTTTTTTTTTTACATTTCTCTTCAATATTTTCTTACTAAAATATTATTAAAGAAATATAGCACAGATTATACTTAATTTAATTATTTGTTAACTTGTCACTCGAAGAAATAAATGATTTCTTACTTAGATTAATATATTTTGCACAGTCAATATGTTCAATACAGAGTCTTTATTCTTTCTTAAACGATGATAATGATTGATAATGATGATATGATAATCATTGATCTAGATACATTTTTTTCATTTCTACTAATTTGTAAAAATATTATTAAGACTCCGTGTTTTTCCTAGGTTCCTTGGCCAACGCTACGAAGAGGCCAATCGCTGATATATTGTACGAACAATATGGACCTATTGTGAAACTAAATGGTCAATTCGGGTCGCCAACATTAATATTACTTTATGATGCAGAAGCTTGTTCTCAAGTAAATTTTAAAATCCTTTAAAATATTACAACATACTTCAAGTTCATTGAAATATATGGAGACTTTCTCTTGTCTTAAAAACTTCCAAAATATTTTCCATTTTTCATTTGATGTCCTTTAAAATATATAAGAAATGTAAAAGCGATTATACTGGACAAAATTATTTCAGGTACTTCGTGGGGAAAATTGGATGCCAACCCGACCTGGTTTTCAGTCCCTCGATTATTTTCGCAAGAAAATATTGAAAAAAGAAAGTGATCCTCCTGATACTCCAACTGGTTTAATTACAGAGTAATATTCAATACCTCAATATTTTTTTTCGGTAATAGATTATAAATATATGAGGGTCTGCTCACTTCAGTCACCAACCCCCAACTTTTAATGATCAAAAAATAACGTCATTTCATGAAGCTATTATTGCTTAAAGCAGGGGCTCCCAACCTTTTCTTGATCTAGGACCAATTTTATATCATTATTGGTAGCAGTGACCACTATGCATGTAGGTATAATAAAAATTACATGTAATAATTAAACAGAAATTTCGCCTCACCATCCCCAGTCATAAAATTAAAATCGTTCGTGGACCATCTTTAGGCAGATCACTGGTTGGGATCCACTGGTTTAAAGTATAAAATTTGATAATCTATACTTATAATAACATGAGGAGAATTTTGTTTTATTGAACATTCAGGAATATCAGGAACTTTTGGTTCGATTCGAGAAAATATTTTTATGTTGGATAGGCTTATGTAGGATTGCTATCTACGATTAGCAAAATGTTGTAAAAACTGGAGAGCTAATACAAAAACTAAGGGATATATTTAAAATTATTTTAAAAAATACAGTATTCTTTATTGAATTAAATGAGTTAGATGCATTGAACGTTTTCTAACATAAAATTAGCCTTTTATAACGTATCAATAAAATGGATATATTATTGGTATTATTGATAGTGAGTTAATTTGACATCTGAAGTACATGATATAACGATGTTCGGGCGTAGTTTTAGTGTAAAATACAAGAACAAATTTAAATATAAAATAATCTCGTTATATCGTTACTGCGATGACGTAACATATTTTTATATAATAGGAATATGTATGTCAGAGGATAATTGATAATATGTTTCAGCCAGGGTGAAGCATGGAGAAAATTTAGATCAATTGTGAATCCTATTTTGTTGCAGCCAAAAACAATTAAATTATACAGCGGAATTCTGAATGAAGTTGCTGAAGACATGGTTAAAAGGTTTGATATAATTTATGTTTTTGCAACATAGTGAAAGTATAAAGAAAAATATTTCATGCCAGTGTTTTTTGTAGAATGAAATCACAACGCAACGAGAAAAATATGTTAAAAAGCAGAATTGACACAGAAATGAATTTGTGGGCATTAGAATCGATTGGTGTTGTAGCTCTTGGTGGCCGTATTAACTGCCTCGATCCTAATTTACCTGAAGATTCACCAGCAAGAAAACTTATACAGCTTGTTCATGATATTTTCAAGTCTGCGGATACCCTAGACTTTAAGCCAAGCATTTGGAGATATATATCAACTCCAGCTTTTAAACGTGCAATGAAATATTATTCGGAACAAATAGAGTGAGTAAATTATATATTTTGAGTAAAAGTAGAGGAAAAGTCGCTCACGACTTTGCACCATCCAAAGGAGAAAGAAAAATATTTATTTTAAGTATACTAATGTCATAATACAAATATTCTATGTACTAATTTAAAATATTAATTATATGCATTCACGCCAAGATTTCTGGATATCCATTTCAAGGTGTGTTAAGACACTCCGATCATAATTGTACAGGCATTGCATATTGAGTAGCAAAGCTCAACGCTGCGATTTGCGTTGTCACTACACCGAGGAATTGTAAATATTAAATATTTATTTTCACCGAGTGGGAAGCTTTTGTCTCTGAGCCACGACTGGCCAAAACTATATGTATTTATGTTTTTTTTAGAATAAGTAAATTCTTTATACAGAGGGCTATGGAAGATCTGAAAAGTAAGGAAAAATTTCCAAATGAAGAGAAAAGTGTGCTAGAGAAATTACTTGAAATAGATGAAAAAGTAGCTGTGATCATGGCAACTGACATGTTGTTTGCAGGTGTAGATACAGTTAGTAATATACATATTTGTTTTATCTTTGTTGAAACTTATTTGTGGATTGATTCTGTCAATGAAATATTATTAATAGTTGTTATTGAATAGTATAATCAAAAATATAATATGTCACAATTCTAAAAGAAAGCGAATGGCAGATCATAAATGGTTGACTAGATTTTGTTTTTCACCAAAATAGCGCAAAATATATTTTTTATGGACCCTTCCATGTTTAATTAGAAATAATATTATTGCAGGCTGCTAACACCATGATAGCAACCTTTTTTTTATTAGCCAAGAATCCAGAGAAGCAAAATAAACTCCGAGAAGAAATCTTGTCAAATCAAGAAAAAAGACCATATCTGAGGGCCTGCCTTAAAGAATCTATGCGGATAATGCCTGTCGTACCCGGGAACATGAGACAGACCAGTAAAGAATACAATCTCCTGGGTTACAGGATACCTACAGACGTATGTTTTAAAATGATAGTGTAAAATGTCATTCATATATTTTTATACGTTTTTAGGAGTTAATATTTTTGTGTAAGCGTGAAATTACACTTAAAAATGTGAAGAATATTTAATAACGATAATTATATACAATAGATAATTGTAGTTTGATTATTATTGATATTTTGATTATTGCTTTTATAGTAGTTTTCACCTACATCTATCTCTTTTACACGAGTTCGCTAACAATATAGTTTCTAGTATAATCCCGTATTTATTTTACTGATAAGTAAAATTTTTACATATGATTCCGTATTCCGTATTCCAAAATCCTCGGTGGGGGAGACCTACTAGCATTTTTTTAATACATTTATTCGTATTGCTTTTTATCTGAAATTTGAGCGATAAACCATTTTTTTGTCTCTAATCCTTATATATCCTTATATAAAAAGTTATTAGGGGGTTATAGAGGAAACGTTAGTTTTTTTTCTCGATATCTATTGAAGATATATTAATGAAATTTAACCTGAAAGTGGCTATCTATAAACTTTTTATTACATATTTTTGTTAAGTTTGGAAAAAATCAAGTTTATTTTATGAGAGAGCATTTATATAAATATATATATAATTTTGGTAGGTGTCAATTCCCACTTTCAGCTTAAATTTAATTAAGATATCTTCAACAGATACCGAGTAAATAACCTTTAACGCTAAGGGTTGTTTCCCCCATAGCTCCTTTACAGGGGCAAAAAAATATGTCGCTATTTGACATAAAAAATAAACACAACTGTATTAAAAATAATTAATTAAAAGCCAGTGTAGCTTTCCTATGCTTATCGGGCTAAGACCCTTTCTTTATTTGTAACCGACTTTCAAAAAAGGAGGTTCCCAATTCGAATCTTTTTATATTTAACTTATACTTATTAGATGTACGTGACATTTGCCCACCAATCATTATCTCTGATGGACGACCAGTATCCAAGACCAAAAGAGTTTATACCTGAGAGATGGTTAACTAATAAGGAAGATCCACTGTACCATGGACATGCACATCCATTCGCTAACAGTCCTTTTGGGTTTGGAGTAAGAAGCTGTATAGGTAAATATGAGTAAAAATAGGTAATAAAATTCATATGCACAGTTTCTCGTCGTTTAATTAACTATTGTATAGCAAATTGAATATAAATATCAATATATGGAATATGTTTTTAATATTAATAATTATATTAATGATAGAAATAATTTTCGTCACTATTGCTATACAAGAGGATAGGTTCGACTAGCAACTGGTCTTTTGCCATTGTCAATCCTCAATCTTATTTATGAAGTTATAATCAATATTTTCTTAGATTAAAATATGAGATAAAGGAAACCGTTTGTACATACTGTAGATAATACCTAGATAAGAAATTATTTTTTATAATATTAATGTAATAAGAAATTATTAATTAAATAGTTTTTTATGTTCTTACATTAATGTTGATAAGGTTGTCGTGTTGACACAACCATGTATGTTCATTTCGCTCTGGTAACGAAGCAAAGCACAGCGTTGATTTAAACCACTCCACATGCAAATGGACTTCGGAAGAAAATAGAGAACGGAAGCATCTTAACGCTAACAAAAAATCTTTGGGTTCTTTCTGACTAATCTTGAAAAAATTCAAACACCATGACAGCAAAATACTTCATTTGGCTCTACATGAGAGATTATACGTTATTCCATTGTAATGAATATATTTATTGTGACACATACATAAAACAATGTTTTTATGTTTTATATCATTTGAAAGGTAATAAAGCTAATATTAGCTTCACGCTGTAACTCGCACAGATCGTGTTGTAAACACTTTAGACATTACTCCACGGCGTCACAACGGCAATATTTTTTTCTAAATAGTATAAAAAAAAGAAATCAGAAATTGGTAGAAAGTTTGTTTATACATACGAGTATAACTATAAACTGAATAACATTCCAGGTCGACGTATAGCCGAATTGGAAACAGAAACATTCCTCGCAAAGGTCATCGAGAACTTCCAAATAGAATGGTTCGGACCGCCTCTACAGGTGAAACAAACCTCCCTAAACTACATCGTTGGGCCTTTTAACTTTATATTCAAAGATGTTTAATTAGAAATGTATTTGTATTGTTTTAATTAAATGGTTTATTCTTAATGTGTTTTTCTAAGTTTTAAGTGTCTTTCCAAATAAATCAGTAAGTAGCTTTACAAATAAATATGTAAAAATGTTATAATGAAAATTGAAACTAGTCGTGGCGCAGAAGCTCAAGCCTGCTATTGAATGGCGACAGGCTGTGCGTTGCGTGTGCGATTCTCACTCAAGGAAATAAACTATTTAATATTTTCATTAAATAAGAGGAGTAAAGCGCGGCGTTGAGTTTCGCCACTCAAAACGCAATGTTTCCAAAAATCGGCAAAATGTAGGGAACGGAGTACCTCGACACAAGACCCCTACGTCCCACTACAAGCAGGATGCTACGTGAAGCTAAAAAAAATCATAATATCGCCTCATTATAAGCAAATGTCTTAACGTAACAATACACTTATTTTTTTACGGTCATTAATATTGAGTTAAATATTCCGCTCTCACGACTTAAGATACTACATTGTATCCTATGTCGTGAGATTGAGTGATTGTGTCCTATTTTAGTTTTTTTAAACCCCGCATTTATAAATCGCTCTCAACTCTGAGATCGATCTTAAGAGCAACTCGAGGTCGGTATCTTATTTTTATTTTTAAATTATAATACACGAATGAAAACGTCATCTTAAAATAACTCGCAAGATAAAGATTAAGTAACTATATATTGTGGTACAAGAATTATACTTTTAATATATATTAAGGAAGATCCAAGGGCCGCCAGACCTACGTTGTTTTAGCAAAGCTGAAATTTAGATTTTTTTCTTATATATAGGTTAAGACGCGTACTACGCCTACGCACCGATACCGACACAGAGGGATCACCAAATAGAGGTACATCTCTGTCTGGGAGGATGAATGGGGGAGGATGGATTGGTCTGAGTGCTTATAACGAACCTTGAAATTGTCCCTAAATAATAACTGTAAAATTAAAGCTAGTATATCGTATTTTGCCCCGATTTTACAGGGTCTGGTAATAATAAATATGTAACATTGTTTACATTATTCTTAAAAACATATTTAAATAAGAGCGTTTTTACTTTAACATACGTGAGCGTGTACCTTAATTTGCCTCTGAAAGATTGTATTTAAGATTAACTTGATGTAGTTAATATTAACTTGAAAGTGGGGCCACTTTCAAGTTAATCTTAACTACATATTGTTAATCCTAAAAATTCATCTTCACGATCTTTGCCAAAGTGACGTAGGTCTGAGGCCCTGGGATCTCAGTTTATAAAGACAAAGTATGTTAAAAAATCAACTCCCCGCCACCCTACATTTGTTACCATAATATGTCTACGGCATATATATTTGTTCAATATAAAATACAAAAATAATAATAAATGAACTTGAATGAATGTATATTATTTTATGCTTTAGTAAATAATATTACAACCACATATGTACTCAGTAGGTATTCCTATTCTCAACAAGAACTGCCCGCTCGAGTTTCCCACCGCTAAGAGGCTGTGATGTTGACGTAATAAGGGCTAAATATAAAATATTTGTGCCCTGAACACGTTTTCGGGATATCGTGCTTAACTCCCTAATTCGTAGATATTACATGTTAAGGGGACTTTCAGATTACTAAGAAAAATTATATGGAGATTTTTTTTATCTTCACGGTTTATCCCTGGATAGGTAGAGGTAATAGAGCAAATACTAAAGAATCTGTATTAGTTTTTCGCCTCTTCCACTACCATCACCCTTTCCATACAAACCCTCCGAGAAGTTATCATGCTCTCTACGTGACCAGTATCATCTACACTTTATTTTCGAAGATCGACCTAGGTTTTCCCCGATCTCTCTTACCGCTTACTCTATCTTCATAAGTATTTTTTGCTATCCTTTCATCTGTCATTCTCTTGTACTTTTCTTGATTCCCACCGTGCTCGTTCTCGTTCATTCTACCTTTGCATCCTGATAAATATCTGACATTCAATGTATCTCTTTATTGCGAATTCGTTCAGCTGAACTGACTACACAATAAAAAAAAATATTATTGAATATATTTTTTTATTTTAGTAATTCACTAAAATAAAGAAGTATACTCAATAATATAGCAATTTATACATAACACACAAGCTGCGCACAATCTACATAAGTACTTGTAGGTTGTAGGTTTATTAAGTATCCTTGAAACTACTTATGCACTGTAATTGTAGTTCAGAAATACAAAATGTGCTCTAGAATTCACAGCACATAAATAAATCAATAATTTTATATTAAAAACAACTGTATTTTAACGATTTTTATATTTATATATATTAGAATTTAACTTTTTTTGAGCTTCTCGCTGTATCCCGCATATAGCAGGGTATGTGTGCTAAGACACTCCACTCTCCACTATCCGCCAAATTTTCGAGAAAAGTACACTTTGTGCGTTAATACCAGTGGGGAGAAATGAAAATATTAATAAATAATAATTAATTCCCCCGAGTGGGAATCGAACCCACAACCGTCGCGTTACAGTCACGTGCTTTTGTTGCCCTGCGCCATGACTGCCTCAAACGTGATAAAAAGTAAATAAAATTAAATAACAATACCCATAATTATACATAAATATTGAGATTAACATAATAATAACAAACATTGAACCATCAAAAATACAGATTCAATAACAAGGTTTCTATTACGTAGTAATTTATCTCACTAAAACATGTCCGAGTTTCTTATCTAGATATGTAGAGTTATATATTCCGTACATTTGTGCGTATAAAAAGATATCACAGATTCACAATCCTTACATTAGTATATTTTTTACCGGCTTCAAAAGCGCACGTTTTTGTTTGAGATATGTTTCTGTTGTTTACTAGCTAATATTGGAAATGTGAATATGCAGCTTATAAGAAGATCCTTTGTTAATTTGACATTACTTAATAAACAATCTGTGAGGTATGGATAAAACGTTTTTTACCAATATTTAATGTATAATAACACAAAAAATATCATTATATTTTTAGTAACAAATTATGCGTCACCATTAATATTGATATTCAAAGATGTTATCTATTATTAACATTCAACATGGAATGTCTCCAGAATTCGGCGGAAAGTGGGGAATGAAAGTGTCTTGATGGAAACGGCATATTTTAACACTAGATCACAGGTTCCCTTGACCTACCCTGCTATGCATCTATATAAGTCGAGAGATACAACGTGAACGTAAAAAAATATCTTCTAATTGTTTATTAACAGGTTAATATCAGTAGATACTAATATCAAGCATGCAAACTTAGAAGCGAAGCCGTGGCATGACATCCCCGGCCCTTCATCTCTACCGATCATTGGGCAGTTACACCATTTTCTCCCGGGAGGTACACTTTTGTTTTAACTAAGTCAATTATAAAGAATTCAGAAACAAATTTTTGGGTCTTGTGATTTTAATTAAGTCTGGAATTATTTCATATTTTTTTCTTTATATATTTTTTCTTGGCAACTGTCAAGGCTGCAATGCAATGATACAATTTGTTATAATCATCACAATTTCATTTTTTTTTGTGTTTATGTTTAAAATAGGAGTAAACATAATATGAATTTTAATATTAACGTTAAGATAAGTATCTGTAATATTTTTTTATGACATTTCTTTTTAATCTAAATATTATATAGTGATGCTATACCAAGAAAAGCGTTTCAGAAAGTATTACTTACCAAATTCTCCTTAACTTACTTCCTTTAAATTTCTAATGATTAAACATAAACAGATATAGTCGTAATATAAGAAATTAGAAATTATAAAGAATGTTTATGCTTTTAGAATTGAATAAGAATTTTAGCAAACCATTACAATACTCAATAAAGTAATAAGGGTACTTCTGTCACTATTACTTATACCGGCGAAAATATGTCTTCAAATTCGAGTTACCAAGCTGCCTGAGTTACTACTAAAACCTGTGTGACCATTTAACATTTTTAAGCCTTAAGTTTTAAAATATTAAAACTTAAGGCAAACAGGATTTTGCTTACGCCTTAATATCCCTTGATTTTTCCATTAAATTAGATGGGAACAATTAATATGTTTAAAATCTTTTTATTATTTATTTATTTATTTATTTATTTATTTATTTATTTATTTATTTATTTATTTATTTATTTATTTATTTATTTATTTATTTATTTATTTATTTATTTATTTATTTATTTATTTATTTATTTATTTATTTATTTATTTATTTATTTATTTATTTATTTATTTATTTATTTATTTATTTATTTATTTATTTATTTATTTATTTATTTATTTATTTATTTATTTATTTATTTATTTATTTATTTATTTATTTATTTATTTATTTATTTATTTATTTATTTATTTATTTATTTATTTATTTATTTATTTATTTATTTATTTATTTATTTATTTATTTATTTATTTATTTATTTATTTATTTATTTATTTATTTATTTATTTATTTATTTATTTATTTATTTATTTATTTATTTATTTATTTATTTATTTATTTATTTATTTATTTATTTATTTATTTATTTATTTATTTATTTATTTATTTATTTATTTATTTATTTATTTATTTATTTATTTATTTATTTATTTATTTATTTATTTATTTATTTATTCATTCATTCATTCATTCATTCATTCATTCATTCATTCATTCATTCATTCATTCATTCATTCATTCATTCATTCATTCATTCATTCATTCATTCATTCATTCATTCATTCATTCATTCATTCATTCATTCATTCATTCATTCATTCATTCATTCATTCATTCATTCATTCATTCATTCATTCATTCATTCATTCATTCATTCATTCATTCATTCATTCATTCATTCATTCATTCATTCATTCATTCATTCATTCATTCATTCATTCATTCATTCATTCATTCATTCATTCATTCATTCATTCATTCATTCATTCATTCATTCATTCATTCATTCATTCATTCATTCATTCATTCATTCATTCATTCATTCATTCATTCATTCATTCATTCATTCATTCATTCATTCATTCATTCATTCATTCATTCATTCATTCATTCATTCATTCATTCATTCATTCATTCATTCATTCATTCATTCATTCATTCATTCATTCATTCATTCATTCATTCATTCATTCATTCATTCATTCATTCATTCATTCATTCATTCATTCATTCATTCATTCATTCATTCATTCATTCATTCATTCATTCATTCATTCATTCATTCATTCATTCATTCATTCATTCATTCATTCATTCATTCATTCATTCAGTCATTCATTCATTCATTCATTTATTTATTTATTTATTTATTTATTTATTTATTTATTTATTTATTTATTTATTTAATCACCAACACAGCGTACACTAACAATTTCAACAGAAAAAAAAATACAATAAGTAACAAAGTGTCGCCGCAATTATAGGCGATGACGACAAGCATATTTTACATCTACACTCTATCTAACTATTATATATAAAATTTATAATATAATACTTAATATAAACAATAAGAACTTTAACAAATAATATGATATTGTTATTTAAAAAGTTTATTGTTTGTATGTTTATTATATATGTATTATTATTTTAAGGATCTCTTTATAATTTGAAGGAAACCATTTTTGAAAAATTATCTGTCGAATATGGACCTATCACTAAGCTTAATGGATTTTTGGGAAACACACCGATAATCATATTGTCTGACGCCCAATCTGCAGAACATGTAAGCTTTTCTACAATAAATAATAAATAAAGAGTGTACGAATAAATCTACAATAAATAAAGAGTATATGTTGTGATTTTTAATGGTACAATAATAAAAATATTATTTATAACCTTAATAAGTTTTTTTAACTTAGAAGTTTCTTAGCAAGAAAAAATATGGCAAAACGATTTCAGATTCTTCGAAGTGAAAATTTGTTGCCTATTCGCATTGGACTTCGGTCATTAGACTATTTTCGGAGGGATTATAATAACCATAGTCCTGGTGCTCCGCTTGGTCTACTGACAGAGTAAATAACCTTTTCAATATAAATATCATACTTAATTTACATTATATGTTTTTTATTGTTCTTGTATTTCCTAGCCAAGGTGACCAATGGAAAAAATTTCGATCTACAGTAAATCCAATAATGCTTCAACCAAAGACAATAAAATTATATAAAAAAAGTTTGGAGGAAGTAGCTGACGATATGATTTACAGGTAAATAGAAAATAAAAAAAAGCCTTTATAAATTTTACTAAAACTTTTTTTTTAGCTTTACGCTGCATCCCGCATATACCAGGCGAAGAGAATCTGGGAAACTAGTCTTAAGTCAAGTCAATAAAAAAAACTCGACACTTTGACTCGTTACCGATTAAGATGCAAATATTAAATATTTCATTACATATTTAATATGGACATCGTGGGCATCCCACTCACAACCTATCGCGCTTACAGTCACACGCTTGTGCCCCTGCACCACGACTGGCTTCTTTTCTTTCTATTGCGAAATAATTATATTACAGGATAAAAGCAATTCGTAATAAAAAAGAGATAATAGAAAACAATTTTGACTTTGAAATGAACTTATGGGCACTAGAGTCTATAGGAGTAATAACTCCTAGTGCAATAGCACTTGGTGGTCGCCTCAACTGCCTTGATCTAAATTTACCCGAAGACTCCCTCGCGAAAGAACTTATACATACTGTTCACGATGTCATAGGAATTGCTGAAAGATTAGATTCAAAACCAAGTCTTTGGAAATACATTGCAACTCCTGAGTTCAAAAAAGCAATGAAAATATATAAAAAACAAGTAGAGTATGTATACTTCTTAAAATATACGAATATTATATATAGTCATTAGACAATATTTTGAAATTATTTTTTTTTAGTTTAAGTAAATATTTTATTGAAAAATCAATACAACAGTTTCAAAAAAGAGATAAAAGTGATAGTGAAGAGAAAGGTATATTAGAGAAACTACTTGAGATAGACGAAGAAGTAGCGATAATTATGGCTAGTGACATGTTATTAGCGGGAGTTGATACGGTATGTTTCCTAAGCCATGAAGATTTAATATAATTAATTAGATTATTATTTACTATCATTTTTTTATTTTGATTTCAGACTTCCAACACCGTAACAGCGACATTGTATTTATTAGCAAGTAACGTTGAAAAACAAAATAAACTAAGACAAGAAATCAATTCCCAAGAAGAAAAGCGATCATATCTTAGGGCTTGTATTAAAGAGTCGATTAGAATGATGCCTGTAGCACCGGCAAATACAAGAACTACCAGTAAGGATTATAACATTTTAGGATATAAAATACCGAAAGGCGTAAATACTGTTATTATTATAATTATTAAAATATTTGTTTATTATAATGTTAAAATCGATATAGCGTAAATAATATTTAATAATTTAAAATTTAAGTCACAAGTGGTATTTGCTCATCAATGGATGTCTAAAGGAGCTGAATATTTCCCAAGGCCTGATGAGTTTATTCCGGAAAGGTGGATCACAGACAAATCTGACGCCTTATATCATGGCAACACGCACCCGTTCGCGTACAATCCATTCGGATTCGGAGTTAGAATGTGCATTGGTAGGTATATTTTAATCTATAATTTTTAACACAGAAGAAAATGGTACCTTAGCGTAATAAGAAAAAATTGTTATATTCAAAATTAGATTCTTAATACAAACATTTATACAACAATTAGATTTTACAACCCAGTCTGTAAGTGGTCGAAAAATAACGAATGAAGATATCATCATCATATTCATCGAGTTTCCATAGTGAACTTTAAAAATATAAGAAAAAAGATAAAATTAAAAAAAAACCTGTATCTAGTATGTATTGTACAATAATTATGCCAATACTTAACCGTGATGTATAATTTTTCTTTTCGTGATGTAATATTTTAAAAAATTGTAGAAATATACATACAATTTTAATTTAATATCTCAAATTTTCACCTTTTTTTATAGGGCGAAGAATAGCGGAATTGGAAATAGAAACATTCATAGAAAAAGTTATTGAAAGTTTTCATGTAGAGTGGAATGGACCGCCTATAAAAGTCAAACATGGTAATCTTAACTATACCATTGGACCATTTCATTTTGTCTTTAAAGATACATAACTTATGATAATTTCAACATAATTTATGATAATTTCGAGTTCTTAAAATAAACTTTTAACTTCTTATAAATATATATATACATATACGTATGTAGTACCCTACCCTAGAATGTCATAATATATGTAGGTATGTATGTATATTTTTTTATAAAACAGTATCAAGGATATCTTCCGGTAATAAAAAACGTTTTTTTTCTATAACTTTGTTTTTACTGATTTTCCTTATCGTTTAAAACTTTATTATGTTTTTGTTTTAGGCTTTACACTAGGTTAGTGTCAAAACACCCCGCTGCCCACTATTCGTCCCGATTTCCACATATAAACCCCAATAATTTAATTTATATAGTATACGAAATATGATACAGTTATTACGAACATAATTTTTAACATCAAAGTAAATAAAGTTTTTTTTATTTAAATTAGAAAATATAAAATTTTGGGTAATCATTATTATTGCCATAATTTTCGAATTAATCAAACTTTATCTATCTAAAGGTAATATTTTAAAATGTAAATCAAAGATTTTGCATTTTGGAAGTTTTCACTTTGAAAATCGTTTAAGTTATTTTTATTTTAGCCTAATCAAAGACAAAAGTAAAAAATGGAAATTACATTTCGAATACTAATATATAAACATTATTTTATTTTATAATAATATAATGAATTATACCTTTATAAATTATAGGCGTACTTAGTTACTATTAGCATTTTTTTTACTCTTTTCAACTTCACGCTTTATCCCAGAGCAGCAAATAGCAGAGTAGGCTAAACTAAACTTAAAACTTAATTAAGTGTTAAGACACTCAATTTCCATTAAAACATTTCAATTCGCCTGTTTCCGCCGAATTCTGAAGGTATTGCGTGTTAATATTCCTTATAAATGAAAATATAAATAAATAACATTCATTCCTACAACAATTCATTCCTACGAGTGGGAATCGAAGCCACAACTGTCGCGTTTGCAGTCACAGATTTGTGCCACTGCGCAACAACGGCGTAATATTTGCTGTTCTAAAAGATGGATAGTTGGTATGGAATGTTTTTTTTTGACTTATGACTTATGTCATTACTTAATCTTTCTTTCCTAATAGGTAAAACAAGCTTTTAGCCGACCTATGATTAATACCAAGTCAGCAGAAACTAATACCTTAAGTACACGTAGTATAATCTCTTTATATTTAATGTGGGTGCGTAGTTTCTATTATTGTGTTTTTATAATACACATCAAAAATAAGACCTGAATAATAAAATCATGTGAAGAACTTTAATATTAAACAAACTAAATCCAACCCAGAGAATTAACTCCATACCATTTTGCTTATTACCGACATTCAGACCTTGTCCCACTGCGCTACGATGACCATATTACAATAGTCGAAGCTATTAACAGACTGAAACAAATGTTACACAAGTAAATATAAATAATAGCAACGCTAAAAAGAGTTAATAAATAACATGTACAAACACACAAAAGAGAAAAATAATATCTCGCTCAAATCTGATGGAAAAATTACCGTGATTATTGGCAGTCATTTATTTCGCGGCGTCTGTGTCTGTGTCTTTATATCTCGTAATATGATTCTTTACAACTTCAGCTGCTTTGAGGTATGGTGGATAAATTAGGTATATAAATTTATACCTAATATAAAGCTGTATTCGATTAACATTTCAGTAGTACTAGAACAGTTGCTCATATTCAAAACACGTACAATTTTTTATTTTTTTTTAAGTTAATTTGAATTAATCGTTAATTTGAATCTTAAAACGTCACACCGAAACGCATGCCAGCGTGACCAGGCAAATTAAAAAGCTGGAAACGCGTACTGTCATTTACACTAACCATTTGAGACTACTTATTAGACTTTCGTACCTCTGAAGTTCTTAGTCCATATGCAAAAAATATAACATAACACACAAAGATGTAACAGTCTAGCTTGTAATATATGTAAACTTTAATTAATTTAACTCAATCTGTTATTGGTATATTATTGTTTTATTCATTTATCGGCTTTTTATGACTGACTGACCACGTCAAAAACCTAAACCATTTCGAGGTGAACTTAAAAACTAGATATTTAGTACCAAAGTAGATTATTATGCAAATATCCAAAAAAAATCTGAACACTCTTATGATAATTAATAAATATAAAATAAATCTGAGGCCAGTCGTGGCGCAGCGGCACGAAGTGTGACTGTAAAACCGACTGGTTGTGGGTTCGATCCCCACTCGAGAAGATAAATATTTACTTAAATTTATATTTCCATTTTCTTCGCTCTGGTGTCGAGGTTAAGCGCGGCGTTGAGTTCTGCCACTCAACACGCAATGCCTCCAGAATTCGGCAGAAAGTGGGGAACGGAGTGTCTTAACACTAGGTTCCCTCTGCCTACCCTGCTGTGTGCGGGATACAGCGTGAAGCTGATGATAATTAATAATTAATAAAAAAGTAAAAAAAGTTCAGTATGGATATTAGATCAAATAACGTAGGAAAATAAAACGATTTTAAAATGAACAAAGTATTAATGATTAAATAAATAAAAAGTGAGTAGCTGTTATAAAAAGATTACTAATCATTTCATCACTTCGGAATTTAAACTTCAACAAGAAATTATCTCGTCAGAACATCTTTACAAAATAGTTAACGACGCGTAAACACGTAGAACTATTTACGGACACATTTCGGGGTTTAAGATGGAACAAACTTTACCGTCACACTTAACAAGAGCAATTAGTGGAGTTTACAGAGCGTCCGAAACCTAGTGGCCTGATTTTATTACCTAACCCCGACAAAGTTAAAATAAGCATCATCTTATTTGTATTAAGTTCAATTCAATTTAATACTTTGCTTAAAGATAGGAAAGAGAACTTAACGAACCACGCGTCCGCTCTCTTTCTTATATTATTCATAATTTAGTGTTATATTATACCCAAATAATTATGATATATAAGGTATATTAATATAAAGTTTCATCTAACTCCGCTCATTAGTTTCTTCGTAAAAGTAGAACAATCATTCGCCACAAACCTTCACATTTATGGATAATGTAAGCAGTATTAGAACGCTAAGACCGTCGTGGCGCTGGTACACAAAAGTGTGACTGTTACGAGAATGGGTTCAATTTCTCCCGAGGAAATAAAGTAAAGCTAAAAAATTCTAACGTTAAAAAGTACATTTTAAGTTGTCCATTCGTTTGCTTTAGGCAGATTCCATATTAGTCTACCCATAACTCAAAAGGCACGACAGTAAAGTCGTAGATCACAGAAAAATATATATATTTTTTGTAATATATGTATATCATAGTAATATATTAATATTTATAGTACATAGGTATAGGAAACCAATACTGATCCTAAGAACCACAGATCTGAATATTCGATATTATTTTCAGTTTGATATCTACACACGATCTCGAGATAAACTCGAGATGAACGTTTTGACAAAAGACGGACAAAGAAGTAATTACGTAAAGGTTCCCCTTTTGTCTTCCGAACGGATCTTTAAAAAAATAAAAAGTAAATTGCTTATTCTATATTAATATGCGTTGACATTGTTTAATATTGCCTACCTGAATGTGCGAATTTCACCAGCCATATTTACCAAATCCATTAAAAATTATACATGCGTCATGTATTTCAGCATATTCGAGTGAACATCATGAATATATAAATGATATTTATTTAAATTATCCTTAAATGCATTAAATTTAAAATAGGTAGGAAAAGAAACGAGTTTTTCAGTCACGGATCACGGTCCAAAATTTCTAAATGACTGGAAAGTAGAGAACTGAGTGTCGAGTTAATATTGTCCCTATATCAAATCTATCTATATCCTGTAATACACACAAGGGTCACTTCTACGAACGCATTTTCATTTTCTTATATATATATATAGATTATATTATTATATTGTATGTGTTATCTGATGCCGGTCTACACGAGAGATATTGGTGTTTTACCTCTGACTTCAAATGAAATGTCATCCACACATTGTCCGCTGTCAGTATCATAAAGAACAATATTAAGCGTCTGTCTTCAAACGAAAGTAATAATAACAATACAATCGAGCTGATAGCAAGATCATTACTTAAAATATAATATAGTAAAAAGAGGTAAGATAATGATAATGATAGACAGAAGATAATTAAGACAAGTCGTGGCGCAGAGGCAGAAAGTGAGACTGTAAAAGCAACTGGTCGTGCGTTTGATCCCCACTCGAGGAGATGAAATATTTATTTAAATGTATATTTCTATTTTTTTGCTCTGGTGTTGAGACAAAGCGCGGCGTTTAGTTCTGTCACTCAACACACAATGCCTCCAGAATTTGGCAGAAAATGGGGAACTCAATGTCTTGACACTAACTTCCCTATGCGAACCCTGCTGTGTGCGGGATACAGCGTAAACCTGATGCTTATTTATGTAAGATAAACGTTTTTATAGCAGCGTCAAAACTTTCCCGCAAATTTATATGTGCGGGAAAAAAGTGAGAATAATTATATGTTCATCGAATAGGGATCGAACCCTGAATCTTTGCGTTTGTTCCAGTCGACGTAAATTATGTTCACTAATGCTACGCTTATGTTATAGTTACATAAAAAGTACTGCACAGATAACAACTTCAAGTAAAATAAATCTCATTTAAAAGTTCAGTTTGTTCAACATGCATCTATTGGGATCTAATTATTCTGACCGATCAATGCCTTCGAATCCAATTATTTGATATCCCAGCAGCATACGACTTAAGTCTTAGTCCATATAATACCATAGTACCTATTTACGAGAAAACTACATCACTATTGCAACAATGTAAGGTACATTTAAATATCTGAATTTATATAGAAAAGACCGCTGTCAGGTTTATCTCGTTCTGTGCTAGAAAGAATTTGAATTGCAAATACGACGCGATAATAAATAAGCTTTGTGCAAGAACATTTACGTAAATGGCTTTGGAATTGCTATTGAATAAAAAACTTGCAAACCGACAGCTGCTCTAGTTTCCTGCATATCAAAACATATTTAAAATTGAAAATATACTAATAGATTCTGCTATCGAGTACCGCACATGCTCCTTTGAAAACAAATTTTCTACGAAAAAATTAATTTTTGCATTTTATTGATAGACATGGTTTCTATGTATGTAAGAATCTTAGAAAGTATGTTTTATTTTGTATACAAATAAAATATGCAAATAAAGACTCTATGCAGAAAATTATTCAACGTTAAAATTTTTCACTGATATGTAAAGCGGATTAAATGCATTCACCGAACGGGTGCCGGGCCCGTTGTACTTGAGACCCGAGTGCAAGCCCATAGAAATGCGCCACAACTCGTCTACTATCGAGATGCTCTCTCTTCCTTAACAAATTCGCCATTGTCGCCTTCGAAGTACTTTCTAGAAATGAAGTGTTGATAATTCTAGACAAGATGAGATCTTTGAGACTGGTTTCGCTGTTCTACATCTTGCTTCTATTTCTGCCGCGTACAAATTAACTTTTAAGTATTAATGTATATTGGGTCAATTCGTTGATTATTTATAAATTTTATTAATTTCTGATCTGAATGACGAAATACGAATATTTTTATGAATTTCCTGCTGTTACCGTCTCGTACGCTTAAAAACGTTAGAGTCCGATCGGGAATTGGTCTAAATATCTTCTTATTTAGCAAACGTGTAAAAGTATGAACGTAGCAGGATTTGAACCCAGAATTTGTTACAGGCCGTTCAAGCGCCCTGACTACTAAGCCAATATTAAAAACTAAATTGTAAAGTTGAGTAAAGCTGTTAGTTGATAGTTTTTTACGATCATTCTTTCTCTACTCTATTGATTTTTATTCTTATATACACAGACTTTTATGTCGTCTAATAACACCCACGATTAATATAAGTGTAGAAGTATCAAAGGAACATTTTGCTTTACAGTAACTCATAATATGTAATTCAATACGACTCAACACGCAATGCTCTCTAGAACTGGGCGGAAACTGGGGAACGAGAGTATTAACTCTAGGTTCTCTCTGCCAATCTTGTTGTGTGCGGGACACAGCGTGAAGCTGATTTTTTTATCATTTGTAATTTATTCCGATCTCATATAGTACTAGTTTCAGTATAACTACAACTAGATAATTATGTAGCATCTGTGTTAAAAAAAAAAAGATGATAAACATAAATAAATACAAATTAAGTTAAAATTTATATGATTTATTCGGTTACAAGAAATGGGTTTAAATAATTTAATTCTCCCATAAATCTCGAAGTTTCAAACTCGATCGTAACTTGAGAATATTACTTTCACTTGTTTATTCCGTCAATAGACAATTTCAAACAAGAAGTAGCTGATACAATTAATTACTTTAAAAAATAAACTTAGATATAATTATGTTATAAAAGTGTCTAAAATATTACAATATTAAAACGAAGCCAAAAGTACTAATTTCATCTACATTTTCGCATAAAATAAATTAAATGAACAAAGCACAGACTTTTTTTAAATATTTTTACCCCCAATTTTTACCCCCATTATTTTTATAGTTGAACACTTAATTAATCATTTAAAATACAAGCTGACTGAAGCTAAAGCGCGATGGTCGTGGATTCGATTCCCTCTCGAGGGAATGAATTATCTAACAATTTCATATCCCCGCTTTAAAAACAAAGAAAAACACCTCGAACATTTGGCGAAAAAGTTTAAATTAAACTCTCTTATGAACCTTCCGCCTGCCCTGTAACGCTAAGGAAAATCTATTTTGCAATGCTAGAAATGAATTTGGTTATATTAATTTTATCTCAAAGTAGATCTGATCTGAATTGTAAATATCCGCATCAAGCATCAAAAGCAAGCTTCGTTCAGGACATTTGCATTGAGATTAAGAAGAATTGCATCTGTTACATAAAGACGTTGTGACTTCTTTCAATAGGTTTTTTTTTGTTCATTTAAATTGATTTTTAATTAAACTTATATTAACAAGAAGAAGGATTAAAAAAAGCATATAGGGAACCTAATGTTAAGATAACATTCCCTACTACACATATGTGGACTTGGTTTTGATTTCATGTCATTGCGTAGTGGTTCAATGAGACATGTTAAAGGCAACTTTACAACGATAACAGCATTGTAGAATGCATAAATAAAGTGCAATGTTCTCAATATTTATTAAGTGTTATAAAAAGCGGATAGAATGACGTTCAATTTATCTACTCCAAAAATTGTGACTGCAAACGTGACTGGTTGTGGGTTTGATTCCCACTCGAGGGAATGAAATATTGAATATTTTCATTTCGTCGAAAAAGGTTTTAAAGAGGTATACAGAGATCGTCGCGTTTCTCCGCTAGGAATACAGGTGAGGCTAAGTTAAGTTCATTTCTTCGCTCTAGAGCGGCGTTCCTCGCGTTCTTTTGGAAGCGCCTCCCGAGTTCGAGGATAATGAGGGGGAAGTGTCTTAATGGGAACGGAGTGTTTTAGCACTAAGTTTCAGTTAATATGTATAGATTATAAAAGGCCTTAGCTATTATTTCTAAACAAAAGAAGGCTTTTAATAAAATTGGTTCATTTAAAATCGACTCTAAGGTCACCAGTAAAGTAAATCTCAATTTATGAAACTGTTTCAAAATTTGCCACAAGGAAAAGAAATCGAATCGAGTCGTATTTATTGAAAAACGGTTCACCGCTTTTAAAACCCGTATCGTCGAATCGCTTTGAAGAAACAAAGCGACATAACAAAACGCCCAAACCTTAATTATAACGAGTATCCTTGGAGCATTTTTAAAAATAGTATTTTATTTAAAATGGAAATATATAAACATATATGTGGTACTTCGTTATTTTATATGCATTTTTTTGTCTATAGTACTTATTTATTTATTTTCAATTCATTTTATGATTTTATTTTCCATTTCAGATTTTATAGTTCTACGCTATACAGCTTATACTCCGCTAGAGCTATCGCTAACTACTATAGACAAAAATTATATACAAAATAACTAAGCACCACATATATGTATATAAATTTTATATATCAACGATATATACCGATATATAACAACGGTTTCTAGGTAAAAGAAATATCGATGGTGAAAATTGCAAATTTTTTTTATTGCTATTTTGAACTACTGGCAGGGGTAGTTCTAGAATACATACACATTTAAAAGCGGATAATTAACCTTTTTTTTTTAAATTAGTAGTTTAAAAATGCGATAAAAACATTTGCGATTTTTCGCTTCAAGTACTTTATCTAGGTACAATTGATTTATTTATTACTTAATATTTTTGATACTTTTAAAATATTTTATTTCATTGATCAGATATTGGGTTCAAACCGACTCGGACGTTCACCCGCTGGAGCTATAAAATATTTATTAGTATTATTTAAGTGTATTTAGGGAAAATTGGTTATTTTAGTATGATCATCAATACTGTAAATGAGTTTACTTGATTTTACTCGCAAAAGTTAACTTATTTAATTGAAAAGTGTTTAGTTACTTAGAAACTCCTTTAGGAGCCTATCTAGCGATAGGTTTTGAGTTCACATGTCAGACAATAAATTGCATATTAAAAAGAAAAATATTTTAATATCATAGTGAATATCAAGAATATTACAATAACGAGAAAAAAAAAGTAGCGGATGTTCATCCCAAGATTCTCAAATATCTTTATATAAAATTTAATACAACCGGATCAGCGGTTTGCCCGTAATCGCGTCACAGATAGATAGACAGAATTTGAATTTATAATATAAGTATGGATATATAACTTTTAAAGAAATCGTCTTGTTTATTTTATTCTTAGTTCATGTTATCATTACTATTTCTGTAAAAGAACACTTTGGAAATTATTAGGAGCCGCTCTGTGTTTATTGTTCTATCTACCAACAAGCAAAAATTTTTTACCCTCATCATCATCACTCCTCATTCATCACTTTGCTCTGAATAACTGTTTCAACAGTAAAATATCGTTTGTAAAAAAAATACGCTCTCTGATTTAATGTAACGCTCAGGTACCTCTATCATAACAAAAGACTGAGACAGAAAGTTAATTAAGGACGTGACCTTCGTCGTCATTATGGAAGTATAAAAATGAAGGAAAGCCTCAAAATGTTTTAGAAATTCCTTCCCTAATTACATCCAATATTCACCATCCGTTGTCAAATTATGCAAATACGCTTAATAAGTTGTGTAAAAGTTCCAGAAGCAATCAAAACTAAGATGCAGTCAACAGGTGTTGCAAGCACCAGACGATTGTATATTTTTGATCAATGTTACCCTCGTAAATTACCCATATTTTATAAACTTTGGGAATTGTTATGTCATTTTAGATTAACCTTAAGTTTAATCTAAATATTTTATTATTTACTTTAAACATACAGCTAGGCAGAGGAAACCTAGTTTTAAGACAATCAACGGAGTGTCTTAACTTGCGGAAAATTGAGAACGCCCCATTTCCCGTCGAATTCTGTAGTAATTGCGTGTTGAGTGTCAAAACTTAACGCCTAAAAAATGAAATTATAAATTTTAATAAATATTTCATTTTCTCGAGTGACAATCGAACTCACTAACAGCCCCACACTTCCGCACCTCCTCCTTCCGCCACAACGAATCGAATTGATTGAAGGCGCGTGCGCTGCAGACATAGTTAAATATATGTATGTCAGCGCATTGTATGACAAAAATGTTATATTTTATTAGTTCCAAAAAAATCAACGATACCATATATTTATCTTTAAGAAATAAGTCACAATAAATTACTTTGCGAGAAAGAATAATTAAAAATTGAAAATGTTTATGACATGGACAAGAGCCGTGGTGGTTCCAGTCGTGGCACATGAGCACAAAGTATGACTGTTTGTGTTTATTTAAATTTATATTTTCATTTTCGCTCTGGTGTCGAGCATGTCCTGAACTGTAAACACGGTTGTAGGCTCGATCCCTCTAAAAGTCACACACTTGGAGCAATGCATTATTTTCATTTCCCCAGCTTGGTAGTAGTGACAAACGTAAAGCCTAAACAGCGAAGGAGAAATGAAACGTTCTGTTAAGTAAAGTAGATATACATTTCAACCAACAAAAAATGTTGTATTTTTTCATTACATCGCTTCGGTTCCTGGAAAGCAAGTTTCCAGTTCATTTCCAGTCATTCTGCCCACTAGGTCCATTCTGGCAAATTATAAATTAGTGAAAATGCTAATATTCAGTTTACCCTTGCGAGTTCAGCATTATCCTTAATGGGCCTGCTCTGTTCGCGGTGAAAACCGGGCTTAATGTCTTAATCCTAGGATCTATTTGATAATCACGCCAAATTCTGCCTATCAATACACTCACACAGTTATTTACTACGTAATCAGCCTATATTGTTAAATAATTGATAAGGTAAGAATAAAAATCATCCCGTGGATATAATTACATTCCTTTCACTTTCGTTATTTATATAATTAATTTGAAAAATCAACGTAGAATTACGATAAATATATATTAAACCGGCATAAATGAAAACATCCTTAACGTTTAAAAAGTATAACCAAGAGACATCTTAATTGAAATATCTAGTACCCTAGTACTACCAAATGTTATAAAACCTCTATAAAACTTTACGAAGTCAATATTGTGACTTACATTATGGATAGATCGGGACCATCTTGAAACTGAAAGACGCTCATAAATACGATAACTAAGTGACTCCTAAAACGTTTATTTCGTAATCCTGCGTCCGGAAGTCTCCCTTGGGTGATCTGATGAAACTTTATATATAAAGATAGAAGCTACCTGAATGAGATTTGCTATCACGTCCCGGTGGACTTGATTCATTTTAGACTCGAAGTGTTTCGATTCAAAGTTACTTGTAACATTCATTTCTCAGAGGGCACGGATCGTAACTATGAACACGGAGTCAGATTTAGTATTTGTTAATTCTATGAAGACCAAATTACTAATTAATTTAATTATTTTTTTGTTAATGTTTTATTAAATTATAAAGATTCCTGAATTAATTATTCATATAGTAAAAATAGAAATAAAGTTAAAATTATGGCAAAGGCACGCAAGCGTGTTATAGATTTCTATAGAATTATGATTATATTTTATTGTTATTATTAATAAGAAATATATGTTACTTAATATTAAAATAATTATGGACATAAAATGTTTAATTAATATTCAAATTATACTATTATAATAAAAATACTTTTTGTTGTTGTGTTATTAAGTAATAAGAAGTACATCTATAATTATTTCGTTAAATAATACAAATGTAAAACATTTAAATAACGGCCATGTTGGCAGTTGACATTTGTCTATGATTTGATCAGTATAAATCACTGGTTCCCAACTAGCGGTCCGCACCACCACCAGTAATCCGCAGACGCCTAAATATATTGCGCGAACGATTTTAATTTTATGACTTTGGATGGTGAGGCGAAGTTTCTGTATGACTATCACAGTTAATTTTCATTATACCTACAAGCATAGTGGGCCCTGATACCAAGAATGATATAAAATTGATCCTTGATCAAGAAAAAATTAGGAACCCCTGGTGGCGTTTTAATAAGTTATCTTCTTCCCCGCCTGGTGCTGCAATCAAGACCATCCCAGATCAACAACAATAAAGCCAAAAAAAAGTTATCTTCTTATGTCGTTAGCTCTGTGATCCGACATTATAAAACTAAGTACCAAATCGTTACTATACCTATTAGTTACATATAATAGTACCTATTTGCTGAATAAATAAATAAATAGTTATATTTAGTGCAGTAAATTATGTTATAATTCTTGTATAATGTATAAATCTATGTAAATTTGTTATGTAGTTAAATAAATAATAAAATGGTTCATATCGTAAACTTTTTTTATATAAATTTTATATCTTTCTTTACTTCTATAACCTTAAATTGCTATTTCAATAATCCTAATTCTAAATTCTATATAAATTTTTATTCTCACACACCCGACTGTAAGCACGACGGTTGTATCTTTGATTCCTAGAAGCAAGACAAGGTGTTGTGCTTCGTCACTCAACACGAAAATGGAGCATGAAAGTGCCTTAAATAAATTGGATTATGTTTAAACTAGGTTCTCAGGTTGCCTCTGTCTACCCTGATATATGCGGGATACAATGTGAAGCTAAAAACAGTAATATTGTAATTGAATATAAATAATATGATACAAAACCACCATGGCAGCGTTGAGATGTAGGACAACGTGGTAGTTTATGATTTCTCTTTGCTGGGGTAGATTTTTTTGTGCTCCAATGGACTGTCGACCTGAATATTGGATATTAATTTCGAATTGATACTTCCACGCGATCTCGAAATAAATAATCTTGACAGACGGACAGAGACACTGACAACAAAATGGTCCTATAAAGGGTATTTTCACCTTTTGTGGTACGGCACCCTAAAAATAAAGAAAAATAAATTCTTTAACTTAATATTGGTATTTTATTACTTAAAAAAAAAGTAAGTAATAAATGAAACCAAAAACGGGTACAAACGTATATTAATCAATACGAACCTAAGGTTAATAAATGTAGGCCACAGAAAGTTAATTAATATCGTTGCCTTAATACAAAGGGACTGATACAAATCATTTTATCTTCTATCCAATTTTATATATATTATTTATACATAAACTTCGAAATTATTCAATAAGATTCAATTTTGGGTTAATCTGATTACGGAAATTATTGGCGAGATTAAATGAAAGGTTTTTAACGTTACATAAATATAACGCGAGTGAGAGCGTCGACTGCAAACAAGCAATTTCAAAATTGAATCTGGCAAAATTCAATTTCTATTATAACGATTACGCTTAACGTTGATGTAATTTGATGAAACTTAATTAGATCTCGTACACGTTAATAAAATTTTAATAAGTTCTAAGTATAATTTTTAATTTAATTGAGTTTCCTTAGGTGAGTTGTTAATTATACAGATAATAAAGTGTCACAATTTTAAAGTTATTGTTGTATAATGGGAAAATTATATATATAAAGGTAACAAAATGATCTAACAGTATTGTATCGTTAGAAAAAACCGGAGAATGCGAGTCCGATTCACCCACCGAGGCTTCCGTACCCAAGAATTGTAGGTCAACGGAAGTTCAAATTATAAAAGTTTGACCAAATGAACTTTTCGGTCATCTGTTCTCATTTTGTATGAAATGAACTACAAGTATAAGTTTGTGACGATTTTTTTCTATGAAATACCAATAAATTTCCACTTTTAGGATTTTTCCTTAATATATATATCACAAATTTAATATAATACAAATGTATTATAAGTTTTCATTTTATGCCAAATTTCATAAGTGTAAGTCTACAGGATAGTATCGGATAGGTTTTGATTATGCAGTGAATTTCATATAAAGTGTATCAAAATCGATGAATGCTCGTGTGTTTTGATTCCGTTGACTTAACCTAAGATTGATTTTTTGTGATCTAAGGGACCTTAGATATGAATATTTGATGTAAATACCAGCTTGATACTTCCACGCGATATCAATATGATATTTGTTTTTACCTTTTGAGGTACGGAACCCTAAAAATTGGATTTGCAAATACAATCGCCAGTAAAATGAAGAAAATAGAAATGCAATCATTGAATGTTGTAACAGTATGTACTTCGGATATAAGTTAAAAATAAATAAATAAATAAAATAAAATATGCATGGCAATACACATAAATAACATAGTTAATGATGAACAATACAATCTATATATTTATGATACCATATTAATCGAGACGAGTTCATGTATTGTCGTCCCGAATGTCGCAACCGTCGTTCCGTATATATAGGTGGTGGTGATGCTGGAAGGCAGCGGTCGAGTCGAACTCTAAAGTACTACGGTACTAATAAATATGATGCACATAAAGACTCGTACCAAATGTATAATGAATATAATATGATAATTCGAAGTTTATGATGGCACGATCTTTTAGGATCGAATTCCTTATAAAGGAATTATATGTGTAGGAGCGACACATATTATGGATTAAAGTTATCTTTGACCAATGTTATAATATTGAATGTTGCTTGACGTCGCGGAAGCTGACGTGATGGGCTTATGCGAACTGTTGCAGTGACATTAACTATGTCTTGGCTGATGCCGTCTCGCAGTACGCTCGCGGTACGTAAGCTGTGTTTGTATGGCGTTAGCCATTGATATATTGATATACCACTTCTACGACTTGGTATACGACTAGTAGGTGTGTGGTGCTATTTTATGTCCCAGCTCCGGTGTATGTAGTAGTGTCCGCCCGTCTCATGCGGGTGTGTGGTGCTATTTTATGTCCTGGAACTCTGGTGTATGTAGTAGTGTCCGCCTACGGTTCGAGACACGACTGTGGGGTGTGTGCCGTGCGTTTATTTAACATATCGGCCGCCTTACGGCAGTGCGTTCGTTCCAACGACTTATATTGATCTCACAAATCAATCAACATCACGAATCACAATTCTAATATAATAATCTTAATATAAACAAGCGTAACAAGTACCTTCAGACTGATCACACACAAACGTCCCGGAGAGTTCATTAAGACTGTTGCAGCCGCAGTCTGGTAGGAATTCACGGTGTAGGGCGGGGAGGTGCCCGTACTCTTTCTTCCTTTTATTATAACTAGTTCGCAGTTATAGTGGAGAGGAAGATAGGACGCGCTCTTGGCTTTTCTTCGGACGAGCTTCGAGTTATGACAGTGTCATATTGTCGAGTTTCCAGTTATCTAAATAACTGACACAAGAACAACTTCTGATGGCAAATATGTTATTAAAGCGATACCTTCTAATGGCATAACATGAAAATCTTAATACTGTTACCTCTGAATCTCTAAAAGATTTTGGGTTCTTCACGATCACAACTATAGACGGTTCTTACCACTAGACACATCACGAGCCAAGGCATTATTTATTAAATAATATTTTAAAATGAGTTTGAGATAACAGTTACAATGTTAGACTTAAAGTACCACTTGAAGCCGCCGTACCAACCTTCGGACTATAAATGAGACTGTTGTGGGTTCGATCCCACCCGGGGATTTTTTTTTTAAATTAACAAGCAATATTTTTATGAATGTCGATATTTGGACTGAAAATTGGGAACGGAGTGATTTGGTTATATCTGTTTACTCTGCTCTATGGAAAAGAACGTGAAGCTATAAAATAGATAACGTTTATAAAAAGTTTTTTCAAATATAAACAACTACGTTCTTAATTTTATACTTGTATAAATCGGCACAAGACTTTCTGTCACACAGAAAATGTGTAAGAAAAGTAATTAAAATAGAAAATTCTAAACAATCTAACAGCTAAAGGCTTCGTCTAAAATCATTCAAGAAATCATTCAAGAAAATTTCAAATGTAAAATGTATTGAATTTTCTATTACACTCCGTTCCCCACTTTCTGTTGAATTCTGGAGGCATTGCGTATTGAGTAGCAGAACTCAACGCCGCGCTTTACCTCGACACCAGAACGAAGAAATGGAAATATGAATGTAAGTAAATATTTCACCTCCTCGATTGGGGATCGAACCCACAATCAGTCGATGGTACAGTCATACTTTGTGCCACTGCGCCACGACTGGCCTTAATTTGGCTTATAATAATATAATATAACTTTATTTCCAAAATGGAAGGCTTGCTCGTAGCGACCCCTGCCAGCCCTTACGAGGGCTGCAACGTTCCATCCGCCACGTGCATCTGGAGAGAGCGCACTGATAGGGCGTCCCCCCAAGGCGACGCGCACCAGTGCGTCCCCGCTGGTGTGACAAGTGGCGACGAATGCGGCGTTGGGGACCGCCACCCAACACGCCATGTCCGGAACGGCGGGAGGTGGAGAACGGAGCTACAAATAGCTACGTGGAATGTAAGAGGAGGGATGGAAGAAAAGATGAATGAATTATTAGATGTGATGGATGATAGAGATTTGGATGTCGTCTGCGTGACTGAGACCAAGCGGAAGGGTAATAATACTACCGATTTACCGGGCAGTCGGGTCGCTTTCTGGGCCGGCGTACCAGAGAGCGAGCGGGGCTGTCAAGGTGTAGGTGTGTTATTGTCCTCTCGATTGGTTAGTGCAGTGGTTGAATACAAGGCGATCAACCCGAGACTGCTTTGGGTTCGCTTCAAGCTGGGGATAACAAGAGTATTCTTGTTAGTGGCGTATGCGCCAGTATCCTCAGCTCCACTAGGTGAACTTGAGGAGTTTTGGGAGAGTGTCAGGGATGTTCTAGGTAGCGTTAGAGGGAATGAAAAGTTAATAATATGTGGCGATTTGAACGGATGGGTTGGAACTGCACGAAGCGGTTACGAGGGAGTGCTAGGTCAGTATGGTGACAAGAGAATAAATGAGGCTGGTAAGCTTATATTGGAAATTTGCAAGGAAAGGAATTTGTTTGTGGCAAACACTATGTTTGACCACAAACAAATTCACATGTATACATGGGAGCGAACGGAAGGGAAAAGTATGATTGATTTATTCCTAGTGGATCAGCGTATTCGAAGACAAGTCATGGACACACGAGTGTTTAGGGGCTCTGATCTGGGAACAGACCACTATCTAGTCGTTGCTAGAATAAGGGGTCTGTTCGCAGGTTGGCGCAGCTACACGAGGTGTCCAGACTTGCAGTCGAATTACCGCATAAGAAGCTGGAAGCTTCAAGACCCACCTACTAGAAAGGAATATCAAGAAAGAGTTTCCAAAAAGCTAGACAGCAGTGAATCTGGAAATGGAAATATTGAAGTATGCTGGCAGAACCTTAGGGATTGTATGAAGGAAGCAGCGATAGAGGTATGTGGAAAAGGAAAAAGAGGCTTTAGCAAAAAGCGTGACGAATGGTGGGACGATGAAGTGCAAGATGCCGTAGAAAGAAAGAAGAAGGCATGGCAGGACTATAAAGCCTCTGGTAAGGATAAAAGTATGAGAGAGATCAAAAAGAAAGAGTATAAGCTGCAAAAGCACCAGACGAAAGTACTGATAAAGATGAAGCGTGAAAGGGCAGAGAATGAAAGAGATGAAAGGTTAACGAACAACTTCAGGGAAAACACGAAGCTTTTCTGGCGAGAAGTTAGTGCTTCTCGAGGTTGCTCGCTAACCTGTAGAATGAAAGGGGTGCTTTCGAAGGACGGTGAAATTCTAACAGAACAACCACACGTTTTGCAGCGATGGGCGGAATTTTACAAGGAGATGTATGAATGTGATGACGCCTCAGTCTCAAGTAACAGCCAAACGCTGAGTCTTGATGTAGCTGATGGCGGAATCAGTGTAAAAGAAGTTGAGAGTGCAATACGAAGTCTGAAATGTGGTAAGTCAGCGGGAGCAGATGGAGTTACTGCCGAGATGATCAAATATGGTGGGCCACGCGTCTTGGACTTGTTCTGGTTTTTGTGCAATTTATGCTGGAAATCAGGGGAGGTCCCAGACGATTGGCGAGGTGCAGTCATCGTGCCTTTGTATAAAGGCAAAGGTTCACAGATAGACTGCGCAAGCCATAGGGCTATCAGTTTGATTAGCTTAGGTAGTAAAGTTTATGCTAAGGTTTTAGCGAGAAGAATGCAAGAGAGATCTGAAAGGTTATTGTGGGAGGCCCAAGGAGGCTTTAGACCTGGAAGAGGGTGTATGGATCAGATCTTTTCCCTCCGCATGATTACGGAAAAATTTTTGGCCGTTAACCAAAAAGTTTTCTGTGCTTTTGTGGACTTGGAAAAGGCATTTGACAGAGTTGTTAGAGCGAAATTATGGGAGATACTACCCCGGTACAATGTGAACGGACCCTTGCTGCAGGCTGTAAAGTCTCTTTACATAGATCACTCAGCCTGTGTGCGAGTAGGAGCTGGCATGTCGCCCTGGTTTGACATCCGATCGGGTGTCAAACAAGGTTGCGCCATGTCAGCTTGGTTGTTCAATTTGTATTTGGATAGCTGTCTCCAAGGAGTGAAACAAAGCGATATGGGAGTGAAAGTAGGTGACCTGAATGTGAATTGCCTGCTGTACGCAGATGATGCAGTGCTTATTGCATCATCAGAATGCGAGTTGCAGGCATTGGTCACCACTCTGAAAGAAGGGTGTGAATATAATGGTCTAAGCCTCAATGCGAATAAGACAAAGGTTCTGATTTTTGAAAGAGATGAAGAAAGGACGGAATGCAAGATCAGTGTAAATAGTAAGATATTAGAACAAGTGAATGAGGTGGTATACTTGGGAAGTATGTTCAGTAGAGATGGAAGATACGAGATGGATGTGGAAAGGCGTATTGCTGCCGGTAACAAGGTTAACGGAGCCTTAGCTGCATTGATGAGACGGCGAAACGTCAGCACAGCTGCGCGTTTGGCCGTACACAATGCAGTTTTGGTACCGACTCTGTTATACGGCAGCGAAACGTGGGTATTACAGAAGAAGAATGAAAGAAAGATGAATGCTGTGGAGATGCGATCTCTTCGTAGGTTATGCGGAGTCAGCTTAGCTGATCGAATCCGCAATGAAGAGGTACACAGAATGGCAGGTACTAGCGAGGATGTCACGGTGAGAATGAAGAAGAACGTGCTCAGCTGGTTTGGGCACGTCGAACGAATGAGTGATGAAAGAATGGCAAAAAAGATTTATGATGGAAAAGTGAGTGGTAAGAGAGGTAGGGGGAGACCTCGGTTGACCTTCGAAAACACAGTATCAAAGATACTGGAGGAAGGTCACGTAAAAAGCATGAGGACCCCCCGGAGGGCATGTATGAAGAGGTTGATGACAGTGGACGAGGCGAAAGAGGTATGTAGAGACCGTAGCGTTTGGCGCTCCGTTCTCTCTGACTACCCCGCTAGGGATAAAGCGTGAAGTTAGTTTAGTTTAGTTTAGTTTAGTTTAGTTTATTTGCTCAGAATGTAGGTACGAAGTATATTACAGATGTAATTATCAATAATCAGTCTCCATATACATTTTACCATTAGGTGAGTACATAATAAATTGTCGAAATTTAGTATTAAGGTCACCTTTTGACATAAAATCATTTGATTCATACTCATTGTTTAATGCCTATAAAAATACACCTGTAATAATACTCCAAATCACTCCACTTTTCCGTCCTCTTTGAATAATTTCAACTTTGAACAAATCTGCTTAAGTAAAATATGGGCACAAGTTTCCAAATTGAACTGAACTCAGAAAAGTTTTGTTAAATTTAATCGCCACCGACAATCCAAACACTGCAGCCCTTATTATTATAAGAGAAAGTTACCTAAGTCCGAATTATTCATGATCATTGTTTGTACTTTTGTGAAATTTTCTATATTTATATTTTTTTACTTTTATAATGAATTCATTTCCATACTTCGTTATAATATACTTTGTACGGAACGGAACGGAATATGTACACACGATAAATAATATGACAAAACTCAAAGGAATAATAATCTTTTTGAAGTAATAAAATAATGATTTCTAGTCTTCTTCATTTATTTATTCTTTATTCTTCAAAATTCATAGAGTACTATGCATATTTTATATTATAAAAAGTCGATAAAAATTTGGATGACAAAAGGCATTAAGGAAACTCATGAAGTGAACTTTGCAAAGTTTGAAAATTATTCGAAACTTCTACGATTTCTTCAAGTGTAGCTCAGCTTAAGTATTTTGTTTCAGTCTGCATTACCCAGAATAAAAAAAAGGAAAAGAGGACAATAATTTAATATGTTATATCTATAATAGACGCCATCACATGCATGTGGGACACTACCAAGAATTCACAACCAGGTTGTGAATTCGAGCCTTAATTGAGGAATATTCAACATTTAAAATCAATCAATCAATGAGGCCAAATCAATGGCGCAGGGGCACAAAGTGTGACTTTAAACGTGACTGGTTGTAGGTTCGATCCCCAGTCGAAGAAATAAAATATTTATTTAAATTTATATTTCCATTTCTTCACTCTGATGTCAAGGCAAAGCGCGGCGTTGAATTTCACGTAATCTCAATTCGTAATGCTTCCAGAATTCGGCGGAAAATGGGAGAATAGGAAACGGAGCGTCTTAACACTGCGTACGTCGTCTGCGTGAAGCTGTTTAATTAACAAACAATCAATTTATGAAAATATTGTAAAAAATTTTGAACCAAGAATTGCACTCATGTCCGTAACAATTCAACAATTCTTTTACATTATTGTGCTGGGAAGGCAAGACAACCACAATAGTTTTCTTTTAAATAAAGATATGATTTTATCAACTGCCTTCAGATTCGCCCCTCAAAGTATAAATGTCTTGAATAAAAAGTAAAGAACGAAGTAATTCACTAGATCTTTTCTGGCACCCTGATGTATGTATGAGATGCATAAAGCTAAAAACGATTCTGTTAAAAGAAGCCTATTATAATTGATTTAATTATTACATATCAAAATTAGTAAGATTTTAAGTTTAAGTTTTTATCTAAAATTTTTAATCTTTAACATACTTTACTAAAAATAATATTATTATACAACTTCAATAACACCGGTGCATGTGCTAGGCGTCATAATTTATTACAACGATATATCAAGACTGCAGCAGACATTAGTTTAACTGAGGGTGGCCGCAAGGTGCAATTAAGACCTAAGGGAAGTTAGGATTCATTGGATTCACAAGCATATTGTAATAAAAACAAAATATATCAAACTTGAAATATGTAATTCATGCAGATTCAATACAATATTGATATAAAAAAGAAACAAAAGAAACGGAACAAACATTTTCATTTATTGATCAACCAAAACAATCAAACTCCTAAGGCATAGTAAGCCAGTCAATTTCAGAAAATGGTATTATCGAGATGTATTCAGAGATAAATTCGCACTTGGATGCGAGTGATGTAATCCTCAATATATCTAAGGATTTCCAACACGGATCATCTTATACGTTCATTTTGTAAAAGTAAAATAAAACTGGAAATGTGTTACCAATGCGGGCGGCGTCATGTCGGGCATGCTCTTTTCAATTTGAAATAAACTTAAATTGAATCGTTCTATTTGCTGTTAGCGAAAATTTCTAAAATTCAAAAAAAAAGAAAAGCTCATATAAAATTTTAGAACAAGAACTATGATATCTATTTAATTAACGGTTACTAAAAAATAAAACAGTATCTAAAGTGGCAAAAGCTGACAACATTAACTTAAACTTTATGACACTTCCAAAGAAACCCCTAACAATCTTTACTTTGTGAGGCGAACGATAAAGACAATATTTACCTTTAATCAGCTCTACATACTAGAAAAGATTTTATTTTTAGATCTAAAAGTAAATTTAGAAAAAAATATATCTTAGCGTCTTTCTCAATGTATACTTTGATTATGTATAAGTGTAAAATCTATACTTCCCTGATTTTCTACTGCATCATTATACAGGGAACATTTTGATCCCGCAATAAAACGTCTCAATATCTCTATCACCTATCAAACAACGAGCAAAGCATGAAATAATTTAAAAATTATTTTTGTCTACGTAAATAAATTATCATTATAAAAAAAATATCTCCAAGACACATTATGGTAGAACAAATATATTATAACAAGAATACACGAATTTAAATGTTAGACTTTCCTCAAGCGAAACTGATAAAACGTGCAAACGTGAAACAGATGTAAATAACGCAATGGAGGGCACTTAGGCACTTCTGTCGTCGACAAAGTACCGCTCGTATGCATGCGCTTTACCTTTGCTCTTATAACATTGTATGAAATATAAAACTAGTTTTACTTGGTGATAAGAGATGTTATATAACGATGTTTATATATGAATTTCTCGTTGCGCTGTACATTTAAAAATGTTGATTATGAATGGGAGAAGTATTTGTCTATCCATAATGTGCAGTCTTGTACCAAGGTACTATCTATTTGGGTTACATTGGTGACATGGTAGAGATGTTTTTTTTATGGAAAAAGATAAGGCAAACGAGCCTACGGGTCACCTGATGGTAAGCGATCACCGCCGCCCACGACACCGTGTAACACCAGAGGAGCTACAGTACACTGTTAATTTTGCAAAAAAAAAATGAAAGGAAGATGAATACTGTGGAGGCGGTCTCTTCGTAAGATACTCGTATATGGAGTAAATTTAGCTGACTGAATCCGCAATTAAAAGATACACAGAATAACACCGTGACCGCAAATTGTCACTGTGAGAATGAAGAAAAACATGCACTGGTTGGATACAGTGCGAGAATGAGATGAGAAGTAGGAAAGAATTAAAAAAAGATTTATGTTTCAAAAATAAGGAGGTGGTAAGAAGCATTAAGTCATGCATGCGAAAGTTTATGGTTAGCTAGACCGTAGTCTAGCTAGGTAGAGCTAGCTCTACATACCGTTTATGTACGTATTTTATGTGCGTTTGGCGCTTAGTTGTCACTGGGGACCCCGTTAGGGAAATAATAAGAAACTATAGTCGAAATTCAAACCAAATATAATAATAAATAAATATAATTAAATAAATAATAAATGTAAATTGTAAGAATAAATTAATTTTATAACATTGAGTTTATAAACATATACTTTTTAATAAATTGTAATTAATAAGTAACGGATTAATGTTGTTAGTAAAAAATATTACAAGGAACTTTTTTGATAAAAAAAAATTGATTAAAGCACAAAAGAAGGTAATTAAAATTTTCTATATACTTACTATAAAGAACGAAACCACAAATGTGTGTACGTGATATGGTTTTATAAGAAAGCAGCGCCATTTTATGTCTATTGTCCCCGTTGAAACGAAAGTGTTATATTGTATCATATTTCCATTGTACTTACCACACAATAGGGTTGGATAAAATAAAAATTTTATTAGACAGTTCTGAGGTACGAAATATGCTGAGTCATCGTTTAGGTAAAAGATTTGGGAAAGCGAATACATACTTCTTTATTTTTTTACCTGACACTGACACATATTGGGGATTATCATTATCATTTTTTTATTTTAAAATGTCGAAAATGAAAAAAATCGTCATCCCATTTTTATACTTTTTTACAAATTTATTTAAAGGGTCAATATTTTTCTAGGTTATATATTATGCTATTGACGTAGTATCATTGATTCTATGGTTACTGATGTGATTATTGATACGATGACTCCATTCATACTCGACAATGATTAAATTGAATTATCGGCAATAATCCTACGTATGACAATAATATTTTAACGTTTAAACGCTATACTTATTATGAATATGCTATACATATAAATAATTTTAAGATGAAAGATGCGCTACGCACTATCATTTTTTATTACTTATTTTTCTTTTAAAGTTAACACCATATAAAGTTTTTAAATATTTATTATCGAGGCTAAGCGCGGCGTTGAGTTCTGCCACTCAACACGCAATGCTTCCAGAATTTAGCAGAAATTGGGGAACAGAGTGTCTTAACACTAGGTTCCCCTTGCCTACCATGCTGTGTGCGGGATACAGCGTGAAGCTGATAAAAAAATATATATTTATTAATTTAATATATTGAACATTCAGTAATTAAATCATGTTTACTTAAATATTCAAGCACCAAAGCTTACTTATCGGTGCAAAGCTAGGTACCGACTATTTGCAATTCAGATCGGCTCCACGGCAAAACGAACAAAACTACGTCCGATGCTGGCCTCGTCTGTAAATCAAGAAAATGTCAACGCTACTTCTTTTGTTCCAACGCAACGGTTGAAAAATTATATTAAAATAAAATTTTACTAAGAAACAAGAGTAAGTTTATAGTTTCAATATTTTATAAATTTAAAAAAGATTTGATTAGTATTTAAGTATTATTAAAGATTTTGTTTTAGGAAAAAAATATTAAATTTTCCTACATTCTATTCTCTTTTAATATGCCTACATATTTTTTTATTATTTTCAAAGTGTTATTCCACACTTAGAAACTTTATTAAAAATTTTGGACGTAGCGGACGAAAAATATATTGTAACAAGCTTATAAGAATTTCGACGTAGTTTGATGAGAACTTGTAGCTTAGTGCTCAGAGCGCAAACTATTACTACCTGTAGATCAGATGCTAGGTGCCAACATTCATAATTCTAGGTTAAGCGGAAGTTAATTTTGATTCTCTTTATAGTATATATTAAATACTCATTTTATAAAGCATAAACGGCCATATTTAATAAACAGCATTCTCTCTTGCCAAATATTATCTTTGGATAGCTGAAATTTGTAAAAATCTTCCTACAGAGCTAACATAAATAAGTTGTGACAAGCGTTTAAGAATTTGACGTAGCTTGATGAGAACGTATGACTTCAAATTCCTTTCTTAAAATCTAAGTTGCTTATTATATATTTTTAATCTATTCTATTCTAGCTTAACGCCTAATCCCTTGCAGGGTTGTCAGAGAGAACGGAGCGCCAAACACTACGGTCTCTCTCTCTTTCTGGTCCTCTTACGTCTCTCCACCGTCATCAACTTCTTCATACATGCCCTTCCTCATGTTGTTTACGTGATAAGTATCTTTCATACTGTGTTAACAAGGTGTCCCCTGCCATTTTATAGTACTCATGTTAAATGTGCCCAAACCAGCTGAGCACGTTCTCCTTTATTGTCACTCTCACATCATCGCTAGTACTTGCCGTTCTGTGTATCTGTTCTTTGCGGATTCGATCAGCTATACTGGCTCCCCATGTCCTACGAAGAGATCGCATCTCCATAGCATTCATCTTTCTTTCAGTCCTCTTCTGTAATACCCACGTTTTGCTGGCATATAACAGCATCGGTACCAACGCAGCAGTGTATACGGCCAAAAGGTAATGCTGACGTTTCGCCTCATTAATGCTGACGTTTCGTCTCATTAATGCAGCCAAAGCACCGTTAACCCTGATACCGGCAGCAATACGCCTTTTCGTATGCTTCTGGCGTCTTCCATCTGTATAGAACATATTTCCCAAATATACCACTGCAGTCATTTGTTCAATTTTTTTCATTTGTTTCAATTTCAATTTTGTCCTTTTTTCATTTCTTTCAATTTATACCAGAACCTTTGCCTTATATTAATTCTACTAATTTATTCAAATAACATTTTTAAATATGATAATAAAAGAAACCAATCTTGTGAACGCCGACCGCGTTTAAGCTTTTGACAACTGTTCCTTGCTTAATTTAAAAATTCCATGACTGATACTCTAAAAGTTAACTTTAAACTTCAATAACTCTAAGTAAAAAATTATGACGTTGCTTGCTATTATGATAAATGATCAAGAATTTCAATTATTTAGGCGAAACTTTACTCATTTTTCTCGTAAAAATATGATTGATAAGCATTTTCATTCAAATTATATTAATTGTATCAAAACATTATTTACATTGTGCATTAATATTATTTTAGTAAACTTGATAGAAAAAGCGATTTTAAGATCTTTCATATAAAAAAGCAGGAATCAGAAAGAAAGCGTAGTCTTAAGACAGTCCGTTCTTCTCTCTTCCGTTCCGTCCGTTCGTCTCTTTCTCTGTTTTTAGATTTAGCATAAGAGTCAAAAGAAATTCAATCTCTCTTAATTTCTTTATTTAAACAGCAATTTATAGACACTAATAACATGGTTATCTGAAATTTTAACCTTTTACTAAGCATCGGAGATGTTCTCTAGAGTACCCCTTAAGTATTCATTGAAGTTATTATTAACTCCAATAAATAGTTCATCTATTCATAACCAAGTTTAATTAAAACTTACTCTTAGATACATAATACAGATTATTTTAGAGGGCTCTTTTAGTTAAGTATTAGTTATTTAAAAATAGACTATTAATTCTAATGTAAAATTTTGTAAATCGTCTAAAATATTACATTGTAATGTTTCAAGGCTATCCATCATAGTTCGATCCACACTAGTTTAAGCTTTAGTACTACTCTATCTTAGCTCAAGACAATCTGCTGCGTTAAGTTCAACTTCATATCAAAACTCATATCAAAACGAAGCTATATCGAATTTTATTTTTGTTGTGGTTTTACTTTCCCCGAAATATTTGAATTTTATTAAAAAGTTTACAAATATAGTCTTTCACCTAATCTCAGATAATTTTATTTTTTAGTTACGTTTTAAGTTTACAACAACGTTTACACGTGCCAGTTTCTCATACTAATTACACTAGACTTAAACTAACGCTCGTAGCAATTCCCCGTAGAGCAACTTGTAGTAGAGCAGTAGAATCACATAGTCCCAAACGAATTTTCATGACCACAAAGTGGAACTTATCTTATATTTTTGTTTTGTAATACTTTTAACACTATTATTTATTTTATCATTTCAAGTTATGAGTACTATTGTGTAGTAATAAAAGGAGGCTATATCATATAAATATCAAATATTTTGTTTGTTTTATATAAAAAAATATTATTGTATTCTCAAAAGATTATAAATAATAAAAAATAAATTAAATTAGCTTCACGCTGTATGCCGCACAAGGCAGGGTAAGCAAAGGGAACCTAGTGTTAAGACACTCCGTTCCCCACTTTCTGCCGAATTTTGGAGGCATTGCGTGTTTAGTGAGAGAACTCAACGCCGCGCTTTGCCTCGACTCCAGAGCGAAGAAATGGAAATATAAATTTAAGTAAATATTTCATCTCCTCGAGTGGGGATCGAACCCACAACCAGTCGATTTTACAGTCACACTTTGTACCACTGCGCCACGACTGGCCTCAAAAGATTATAATAAAGGTATAAGAACTTTATTATAATCTTTTGTGAATAAAAACTATTTTTATATAATAATAATATTGCTTAGCTTAGTGACAGTTCACTTTGTAAATATAATTAACATGATATATCTGTTTGTTACCATTTACCGCACACTTTTTAAATGTATTATTATATCTAACCTCCTTATCACATTCATCTATCATATATATATATATATATATATATATATATATATATATATATATATATATATATATATATATATATATATATATATATATATATATATATATATATATATATATATATGTAAGACCTATATTTTCTTAATTATTTTTATAAAATTTTTTTAAACTTTATTTTTATAAGTTAAGTAATATATATATATATATATATATATATATATATATATACATATATATATATATATACATATATATATATTTATAAAAATAATTAAGAAAATATAGGTCTTACATTTTATAAATTTTCTCTATTACGGTGGTGGATAACGAGACTTGAAGGTAAATTATTATGTTCCTAGATAACCGCAGAGGTGTTATAATTAAGTAACATAATATTATCTTCGCAAGTGATACTAACCATCTAATAAACAACAGTAAACATAAAAATAGCTTCACGCTGTATCCCGCACATAGCAGGGTGGGCAGAGTGAACCTAGTGTCAAGACACTACGATACCAATTTCTGGAGGCATTGCGTGTTGAGTGATGGAACTCAACACCGTGCTTTGCCTCAACACCAAGGCGAAGAAAATGGACAAACTAAATATTTGATTTTCTCGAGTGCAAATCAAACCCACAACCCGTTGCGCTTATAGTCACACTTTGTGCCCCTGTTCCATAGCTAGCCTCATGAAATAACTAAAGTAGACTGAGAGTCAACATGCATAGTTTTTCAGGTCGGAATTCAAATTTCATATTAAAATTTAAAAAATCTATGTATTAAAAACAAATCATTTTTTTTTAAATCTATATATTTGAAGGTTTTTAAAAATTTTCAGACATTAATTAAAAGAAGCCTTAAAGTTACTAAAAATAATTGGTTTGTCTTAGCCCGGTCCCTTTACTACGCCCATGAGCGATTCTCTCGTACTAAAATATATTAACTTTTTTATATCATGTAGAACGCAATTATAATGTAAAATTCATAGTTTCAATTATTTTACTTATACTACTTACTTATACATAGAAATTTAAATTTGTGTAAAGCAAAAAAAATATATAATTTAACTTAAATAATAATAATAAATAATTTAACTCCATTTAAACATGCAAATCAGACTACGTTATAAATTAAATTTAATTCAACGCGATATTTAAGTTACAAATCTGATCGTAAATCTAGGGTTAGAAATGTGAACAAATTTTGGAGTCACCGCTAAAACTATTAGATACCAGCTATCTCTTACAATATGGGTGAGAATGGGGCACTAAACGTTATTAAGTAGGGTCCAGTTGGATTAATTAAAGTTTCACCTAACGTTTCCATAGTATTTAACTTCGTTGGCGCAAAACAAAGGCTGTTGAAAAACAATATACCTATATATTAGTCTTGATATTTGAAAGCATCTATCTGATTGTAGGCGGTAGTTTTTGATTCGATTGTTACTCGAGGGAGCACGTGATAGCAAAAAATATAGATCCACGCTGAAAATGTGTTTGTTTAATACGTTTTTAAAATACTTCAGTAATCTGTTTAATAACTCTATTACAGGCAAATCAAAAATAAAAGTAATATTTCTCAAACATTCTGATATAGTGTATATCAACGCAATTTACCAAATTTTTTTATCTGTTTTTATTTAGGAACTAATTTACCTAATTGAGTAACTCATTTTTATTATATTAAAAAAATGTAAATTAAAAGCTTAATTATCAGCTCGTACTTTGAATGTAATGTTTAAAAAAAACACTTTACAGCACTGTTATACAGCATACCGATATGCACTGTAGAGCACCCCTCTAGGGTCCTAGTTTTAAGACACTCCTTCTGCTGAATATTTGAGGGTTTGCGTATTGAGTTGCGGAACTCAACGTCGGGCTTTTGCATTAGTGCCAAAACGAAGTAATGAAAATATTAATAAATAATAATACATTTACGCCAGTGAACTCACAACCATCGCGTTACAGTCACAACCTTGTGCCCACTAGGCCCTCTTAAATATATCCAAAACTTTTCAATAAATCTCTTATGTTTATATTGCCTATAAATAGGTATCTACATGTAATATAACAAAGCTGTTTTACTATATGAACTTGTGAAATGCTAGTTCAATTGATAGGGTACTAAAATTCGTCTACTAGAGGTTAGAGATCAACGCCCTGCGAAGTTGACGGTGTTAGTTAGACATTACTTTACTGACCCTTGATATCAGTAACTAAATCTTGTTGTATACTTGATTCGATATACTTGATTATGATACCTTTAATAAAGGTACAAATGTACAGTTATGAACAGAAATGTTATACATAAATCTATCACAAAAATGTAATATCATATTACATGTACGGACTTGATATATACAATAATATAAAAAATTATACTAAAGAAAAATAAAATAAACAGTAAAAATTATAATAAAAAAACTTTAAATGTTTTATACATAAATACTTTTATTAAAATATCAAAATTCAACGATGTATAAAAATATAATGGACTTTTAAAAGTCCGGACAAGCGCGAGTCGTCTGCACCGAGGGTCCTGTACAAAAATTGGAGGTTTCGAGCTTTTACTGGAATTCAAGCTTAGCTTAGTCAAAGTCCTTTCATTTGATACCTCACTTGAATTAGCGGCTTTAATACCAAATTTTGCCCTTCTTTTAAGGCTACTATTTTTTAGGTTTTAACTATAAATGTATAGTTTCAGATTTTATCCTGAACAAGTTCTTACTACCTGTAGATTCTAGGTCAACCGGAAGTACCCTCTTAAATTAAATTTCTTTTATAGTGTTGAAATACGCGTTTTTTGTTATGATAAATATTAAACGGCTACTAGCAATGTAAGTAGCAAACGATGTAGGAGCAGGTGAGCCAGAAATAGATTCTATAACTTTTGTATACATTACTTTTTGATCATAAATTTCCCTTTTTAAAAAAAATAAAAGGAAATATCGTTTTGACAAGGGTCCAGTAATGCGGAAGACTAAACGGTTAGCAAAATGTATGTTTTTCTAACATATTACCAACGTTGACACTAAAAGCTTTTTTATTCAATTTGCAAAAAATATTGCAAAATATAACCAAAGTGTGACAATAAACGATGCTTAGTATGTCAGTTTTATTAATTTTGCAATATTTTTTATTAGCCATTACTATTGTTTTATTTTCGTAATGATTCAAAATAAAAAATAAACAACGATAAATGGTTTGGCCACGTTAAAAATGTATGATGAAAGAATAGTAGAAGGGATATGTTTCTATTTCTAAGATAAGGATCAACTACTTTTATTTTTAAACATTTTTAAAGTGTTATTTCTTACTTAAAAACCTATAAAAAAAATAATGTAGCGGGATTTGAACCCGCGCCTCTTTGGAAACCGTCCAAACCCTCTGACCAACGAAGCCATACGTTTCGTGAATCTATCTTATCTTTTGAATCTATACTTATTTGACTGCTGATTTTGTCTAACGGCCGATTAAGAAAAAATAAATAAAAAAAAAATATGAACCATTCAAATCAGCATTATTTGCTGTTTAAGTTGTTTATCTTTACAATTTCACTCTATAACATGAATTTCACACGGAAAATTAGTCATAAAATGTTAGCTCCAGGTAATGTTGTAAAAAAAATTCACGACATTTTTACAGCAGATTTATAGATTAACATCATGTACCTCTATTATAGCGCAATAAAGAAAATTTTAACGCCTATGTAAGCTTGTAGTAAAATAACCTAATTTCATCGAAAATATATTGAAGACCAATCGTGACATGATATGGGTTCGATTCCCACTCGAGGATGTAAAATATTTAATATTTTTATTCCTTCCCTCTGGTGTGCGAGGCTGAGTTCTGCTATTTAGCCCTCAATTTCCCAAATTCGAGATTAAAGCGGAGAACGGAGTGTCTTAATGCTAAATTCTCTTTCCCCACTGCACTATATGTAAAACTGATGACTGACTAGCAGGCACAAAATCAAGACTATGACAAGGCACAAAGTGTGACTGCAAACGAGACTCGTAGTAGGTTCGATATCCCCTCGAGAAAATAAAATATTTATTTATATTCATATTTCCATTTCTTCACTTTAGTGTTAAGGCAAAGCTTAGCGTTGAGTTCCGCCACTCAACACGCAATGTCTCCAGTATTCGAGAGATAATGGGGAGCAAAGTGTCTTAATACAAGACTCCCTCTGCCGTATCTTCTATGCATTATAAAACATGAAGCTAAAAATACATTATCGTCTTCTTGCCCTATATTTGTAAATAAATAGCTATAATGCAGTGAAAAATACAAATTTCACGAATATTGGACATAACCGTCGTTACCGAATAATAAAAGCTAAATATCTCCAAAATTCATATGATAAAATACTAATGCAGGCGCAAAGAGACATTCTCGGGGTATACGGTATCATAAATAGGTTACTCCGAGCCATTTGAGTACACAGCCAGTGTCGTAAACTGAGAGAGTAAAATCGTAAAATGTAATAGTGTACACATAAACGTTGTAATGGAAGGTAGGCTTTATAAAGTCAACCTGCCCCTGTATTTAACCTACGATAGTTGGGATTCCTCTTGATATCTCTCCGTGAACCTTCGTGACAGCGCTTAATTTCACTGACAAGAATTTTGGGTACCTTCACCCATAAACGTTTACAACATGAACTAAAAATGTAATGTCGAGTAAATGTAAATGGGGCCTACTAACCTTACAAACGAAGGGCTCTAAAACTTTATAACTCGATCAATTTTAAATAGAAATTAACCGGTGGGCAGCCGACATTTTAAGGATTCGTGTCGGTTACGTGTCACTAATTTAGAGTCAGGTATCATTAAATAAATTGAAATTACATTGTGATGTTTTTTATGTTACATGTATATAAAAATGTAATTAATTAGATTTTCTATTTTTAACGGTTTATGTAGTCAAGTAGTGGTTTAAATCATTATTATTACGACATTTTGTCTTCCTTTCTCAATCGTACGTTTTCAATTTTAAATTAGTCAATTTTGATTTTAACGACACGAAAAAAGCGATCAATTAATTTACTGAAAACCATATGAACACATACTAAGACTAAAAAAACAGACAAGCGCGAGTCTGGCCGCTTATCGAGGGTTCCACAAAAATTGGAGGTCTCCAGATTTTTCTGAAATTCAAGCCAGAGCCATTTCATCTGATACCTCACTTGAACTAGCGGCTTTAATACCAAATTTTGCCTCCCTTTTAAGGCGACTATTTTTTTTCAAATGATTTCAGATTTTTTTTCTGAATAAGTTCTACCTGTAGGTGCTATTTGCCAAATTTCATAATTCTAGGTCAACCGGAAGTACCCTATTAATTTTGATTCTCTTTATAGTGTTGAAAAACGCGTTTTTTTGCGATATGAACGGCCATTTTTTTAAATAAATGTAGAACTGAGTATATAGTTTGAATTTCAAATCGATTCCAAGTATATCTGAGATAAAGGCTCTTAACAGACAGACAGACAGACAGACGGAGAACAACAAAGTATAAGGGTTCCTTTATTCATTAAAAAGAAGGACCTCGAAAAAATAAAAGCAATAAAAGTATACAAATTCAAACTATTTATATTACGAAAAACAGGAAAACTATAAGCGAAAGAAACAATAAAAGGTTACGATGACAATCTGTAAATCGCTTACAATAAAAAAATACATGTTATAACATACGTACATAAAATATGTATAATATTATATCAGTAGTTTTCGGCTTCAAATTCTGCTCGGTACGTTTTTATTATATCATATCAATAGGGTGGATCCCTATACGTACTTCTATTGAGAGAACATAAAAATTGCAATGCAACCTAGTGTTAAGACACTCCGTTGCCCATTTTCCGCCAAACGGAACTCAACGCCGCGCTTTTTCTCGACACCAGAGAAATTAAGCCAGAGCCAAGAAATTAAAATGTTAAATATTTAATTCATTAATTCATTTCGCGCACATGCCACACGCTACTGGACTCAAGGTTTATTTATCTTTAAATTTTAACTTATCGAAGGTAAAAAAGAATTTCCGTTTTAGAAATAGACAGAAATAAACCGAAATTGTCGTTTTTTACCAAGTCAAGTGTGAAGACAACAAGAAGTAAACACTTTAGCGTGAAAGTAATTTCCATAATGTAAAGAATTCGATACAAAACCGCGCGTATTTTTTGTTAGGAATAAAATATTCGCACACGTAAGAAAAATCAGTAAAAGAGATCAGACAAAGGCCCAATGCTGTTATTGTTATTTTACTTTTACGACAAAGTGGATGTATCTTTTGATCGTATTTTTTTTATCTGTCCCATAAAAATAATATTACTATCGAAATGTCAGAGTTTATATAAAAAAAATGTTATAAAATATTTTTTGAATATAAACTCTTTTAAATTGTATATGCGTGATTTTGCGATTTTGTTCTTTATAGATATTAAAAAACGTAACAACAATATGGCAGAAAATAATATATGTTATATTATTTTCTGATATTAAACAGAAAAAGCAACCATAAAATTAACCCAATGTTTTCTATTCAGATAGCAGTCGGTCATTTTACATGCAAGGAAAAGGTTACCAACAGCAATTTAACATGTAAGAGGTAGAATTTTTTCCTCCATTGCTGAAATATTTCATTCCCCCGAATGAGGAACGAATCAATAACCATCACGCTAACAGTCAGATACTGTCTTTCCAGTTCACGTTATCTAAATTAATTTAAATTAAGCTTAATTTAAATAATCTTATTGTAATAAAACTTTTTAAATTGAGAACATTATATATGTTTTTTATTTATTATTATATGTTTACAAGGAAAATTTGAATCTACAACCCCCATCTTCAATCAGATAATTTTCCACTGCAGCATCGAAACATTAGAACGATTTATTGCTAATAATAATGAATATAGTGTGTATAAAACAAGCTAATGTCGAACTCTTATTAAGATTAGACTGAGGCACTTATCGGTAACGGTCGGCTGCCTAGGGAAGTAACTTTAATTGGATCTTGACTTCGGCGTTGGCCTCTAGGGGGCGTACAGCCAACTTGGGCGGTCTCATCTAACTATATTAAAAACTTGATGGATGTCTGTGATATTACTTTCCATACTTGCCTTGTTACATTGCCTTCCTAAGTCTAAATTATGGGTAACTATGAATAAAGTGCTTGTAAATAAAAAAAATAGAGCAAATTCGAATCGGAGCGACTGCAGGTTCATATCAATTTCATGATTGTGGGACAACGGAAGAATAACTCAAATGTAAAGAAATCAACCTCGAGGCTTTTACAGAAACAATATTTCTTCCACAATAAAATATTATTAAGCTTGTATAATGTCTATCTTAAATTCTAATACAATATGTTATTCTTGTTCCGCTCCAAGTCTAAAAGTGTATCTCGAATTTTCCAACCACATAAATCGTAATTTTAATAGTGCCCTCTGGTGGAAGTTCTATAAACTAATATTCAAAAATTCTAATCTATTATTATACAAAAAGATTGATTTACTTTTTGTTATAACAAATTGCGATTGCGAATATAAACTATAAATGTAAAATCATTACATATTTAGTATTTAATTATTTAAGTAGTTGGCCAGTCGTGGCGCAGCGGAACTAGGTGTGACTGTAAAACCGACTGGTTGTGGGTTCGATCCCCACTCGAGGAGATGAAATATTTACTTAAATTTATATTTCCATTTCTTCGCTCTGGTGTCGAGGTTAAGGGTGGCGTTGAGTTCTGCCAATCAACACGCAATGCCTGCAGAATTCGGCAGAAAGTGGGGAACGGAGTGTCTTAACACTAAGTTCCCTCTGCCTACCCTGCTGTGTGCGGGATACAGCGTGAAGCTGATTTATTTGATTTATTTATTTTAAGTAGTTGGCAATACATTTTTTTGAATCTTTTCATTTATTTATTCTTGCCAAATTTTGTAATTCTAGATCAACAGGAAGTACCCAATAGGTTTAGATTTTGTGTCAGAAAAGCATAAACGTTAAAAATGAAAATCTCACTTCATAGTCCACTTAAATCTTTTAATTGCGATTGGATCTAGAAGTTTGAGGCTCTTTTGTGTTCCAAGGAACAGTGGACATAAATATTTGATATTGATTTCACATTGAAACCCTTTACACCTTCTTCAAAAAACATAAAAGTGAATCTATAAGTTCTGTTTTTTTTTTATATGGATACGTTACTCTATATTTAAATGTACTGACATATGTATCTATAGAAAACGTTAATACATACGAGTACTAAAATAAATTTTATACAAAAAAAGTAGTAAGTATATTTTTAATTGAATAATTAAAAAAAACGATATATTTATCACTCCTGTACCAAAATATTTTCGTAGATATACAAAATCTAGCGGTAAATTCCGGTTTTCACTATCCGTGTAAGCAGTGGCAATCAACGTTGAACGGCAAAACCCAACGCTGCAATTTATTTTACCATTAAATAAAAATATTTTAAATACAAACTTTTTCCCATGAACTAAGTCTTACCTTAAATATTGTTACAAAGAAAAACATTTTTTTTAATGTACGTAACAATTATTACTATTATTATCTGTTAGATTACATACATATACACATATACATTATTACAAAATATATTAAAAAAACTGTCGTGCAGGAAGCACAAGGGTGTGACTGTAACGCGCAGGTTGTTGATTCAATCCCCACTCGAGAGAATGAATTATTTACAGGCACCAAGACAAAAGCCCGTCGTTGAGTTCTGCCACTTACCACGCAATGCCTCGAGAAATTCGGCGGAAAGTGAGTACCGGAGTGACTTAACACTTCGTTCTCTTAGCCCAACCTGCTGTGTGCGGGATACAGCTTGAAGCTGATTTGTTTTAAATGTATAAAGCTTCTACTACTACATTATAAAACTACCTCCAAGTGGTCTCTATTGGCTACAATACAATCCTTAAAACGCCTTTAAAGGCCAGTTATCAACATTAACACGCACTCCTTCTATGAGAAAATAGAGTAATTGTTAGTTTCACCCGTTACGAATAAAGTTTCAGATAGTTAGCTAATAAATAATGCTATCACAGAGGACGAAAATACAAAATAACTGTTTCTTATATGCAAGATAATACAATTACAATTTATACGATTTTGTTACGGTTTCAAATTAGAAATAAGAATGTTAAAATTAAATACATGAGTCAAATGTATATCTACTAGATCGAGAATTGTAAAATCAAAAATTATAGCTTATCTGGCACATTACGCTGTTCAGGACTTTATCAGCCAGCGGTGAAACTCGTCCTAAATATTTTCAACGTTACAAGGGAAAGAGCTTGTGATTTTTTTGCCAAAATAACGTTTAAAAGAAAAAACTATTTTGTCAAATTTATGAAAACATTCACCCTTCAATCATTAGATATATTTCATAATAGCAGCAGGAAAATAGCCGTAAATTTATTGTGTTCAAAGCAATTTTGTAGAGTACCGTCATTGATTCCTGAAATATTTAAAGGGGACATGACGGGCTGGGCGTTCTACTACACAGAGTATTTTATACACTATAACAGTCAGATTGCGTGTATGTTATATAATATTTTATAGATTATTTTTTGGTTCATACTATTTTTGGTGAGCAAATGGAACCTGGTGTGTGTTAAAGTCTCTTTCTCAACTTTCTTCCTAATTTTAAGATATTGCCTGTTTAGTTACACAGCTTAATGCCTTGTTTTGTTTTAATAAGTAAATATTATTTGATAAATAAAGTAGATTAATCACACTTATCTGGGTAAATTTATAGCATCTAGTATCATCTATCACTTTGCACCAAGAGTAGACTAAATTTGATTCCAAAATATTTTTCTAATTAATAATTAGGTCGTACATATAATAAATTATGCTCTGTATAAGATATATTAGTTGCAAACTTTCATGTGCATAGTAACTTGAAGATCGATACTAAAGTTGAAAGTTGAACTTAATTAAAAGTAAGTGTCTTAAGAATTGCCAAAAAATCTTATAAAATATGTCTGGATAATAGTAAGTAAATTTCATCAATAAATATAAACGATGACATAGTTTTCTCTGTGAACAGTATTTAATAGTTTTTTGTAGTAATTTACATAATGAAGAATTTACATTTGCAGAAATGTATATAGATAAAGCATTGATAACGTTTATATGTACAAAACAGAAAAAAAATTACATAAAATAACAAAATTATAACAACAATAGTAATATTAGTAAATTTCAAATTTCATGTTTTACAACAAATAATCTTTTGTAGTAACATTATTGTCCAACCAATTTCCCTGAAAATGATTATCGAGATGTATTCAAAAAGTAAATTGACTCTTCAATATAGCTGATGTAATCCCCGAGCTACTCCGGGACTTCTAAAATGGATGATGGATATTCGACGTGCATGAGAATACAGAAGAGTGAATTTTTCCTTTTTTTTTATTGAAATAGCGTTTTTATATAAGGTGTTTTATTTCTAAAACTTTTAAAATCTTTTAAAGAAACGATAATATACAAAAATAAAAAAATAAATAATATACAAAAGTTAAAATAATAAAGTAATATACAAAAATAAATTAATTTGTGTACTTTAGAATAGAACAGAATATAAAATAAATCAGCTTCACGCTGCATCCCGCACACAGCAGGGTAGGCAGAGGGAACCTAATGTTAAGACACTCCATTCCCCACTTTCTACCGAATTCTGGAGGCATTGCGTGTTAAGTGGCAGAACTCAACGCCGAGCTTAGCCTTGACACCAGAGCGAAGAAATGGAAATATACATTTAAATAAGTATTTCATCTCCTCGAGCGGGGAACGAACCCACAACCAGTCGGTTTTACAGTCACACTTCGTGCCACTGCGCCACGACTGGCCTCAACAGAATATAAATTAAATTAAATTTTTAATTAATATATCCATCGTAAGTATTACGTAGCGTAGCATGTTACATAGAAGATGAACCGAGTCAAAGTATTTCATACGTATGTAATAAACAAGAGTAAGGGCGTCTCATTATAGCCGCCACCTCGTCAATAAGGAACGTGACTTCATAAACGAAACATGACAAGAGGCACGAAAATATTGCCAACGTAGAGTCATACACATAATAACACTATAAAAATAAATGTAGCACAATATTCTGGGTTCATACTTGTATGTAAATATGTATTTTTATTTTGTAGTGTTATAGTAGGTACTACGTAATATCATAATAAGTCACTATTACAAACGAAAATATTAAAAACAATATGAGTTATCTATATAATTTAAAATCAAATTCACAAAAATGTTATACAGCAGGTAGGCAGAAAAATCTATTGTTAAGACACTCTGTTCTCCATTTTCCGCCGAATTCTAGAGCCATTGCATATTGGGTGGCGAAACTAACGCCACGAATTGCCTCGACACCACAGCGGAAAAATTACAATTATAAATATTTATTTTTTTCGAGTGAGAATCAATCTCACAACCTGTCACGTCCATAATCACTTGCTCGCTATAATTTTAGGGCCAGTTGTGGTGTAGGTGACCTACACCACAACTGGCCCTAAAATTATACCTAATATTATCCAATAATTCGAATCGATTTTTTAATTTGTAATTAGGTACAAAAATAGAATGATATAACAGAAACTATTTCAATATAGCTACACAATATATAATAAGAAATAGCACAGTATCTTTAATAATATGTGTAATAACACACATACTTTGAGCACATAAACGGGTGCGACGTCTGTACAACTCATTATTAAAACGACTCCGCGGCTGTACCTGAATTTTAATATGAGAACCGACGTAGCATTAAGACACTCGTCCACGTAAAAGCTATTCAGGTTGCGCTATATTTATATACACTGTTTTTTGTAAAAAAACTGTTTTTTTTGTTTAGAATATTTTCGTTAAAAAATGATGGATTTATTCCAGTTTCTGTATACTTAAGGGGCGCATTAGACGTTGGGTCGCCAGATCGAATTGTTAACTTATATAACTAACTATGAACTTTATTCGAGAATTGAATAAATATAGTTACTGTAAAGAAATAACTTTTTCAAGCTTCGATTTTTGAACACTAACAAACTTTCCAAAGTTAACAAATATACTAGTTTACCGAGAGAAACTTTAGCTAACTTAGGCCCTAATTTCTAATCATGTATCATTTATTATTATTATAGTTTTTTATAGCAATTTCATACAAATATTATTTCTTTCAAAATAAAATCAGATTTTTTGATACGTTTCGTTATTGCTATGGATTGTTACCCTTTTCAGGTTATCAGAGCACCTGATAAATGGTGCCCGTTTAACACTTTTACACGACAGAGACAGAGATTACGTCGTTTTGGAAAATTAAAACACAATCTTTTTTATTTATTTCTATTGAACAACAACCTCAGTGGTTGTTAAATTTTACGCTCTCTTAAGTGAGCAAAAATTTATCTTATTTTTAAAAATAAGATAAAATTTTGCATACCAAAATTGGGTGTATATTTTTCGGGTAATTTTGTTTAAAATTATGATTTTTAATTTGTATTCGTAAACAAAAAAGGTATATGTTACAAAAAATTGTACAAAAGACTTTTGAAAAAGTTTCAATACAGTTTGAAGATGTCACGACAAATTTAGAAAGTTTTTACTTTGAGGAAACGCTTAACTTTAGTTACAACAGGATAAACTCAATTTGTTAGGAACATTTTGTATCAAATATATAAAATTAAATAATAAATTTATACTTTCCTCTTAAATGAATACCTATTATTTTATTATATTATTTATATATTATTATTTTTAGTTAATAAAATCTATATTTTATTACATTACAATGCATTATACAAACACACAACCTTACGCACTATTTATTGTCAATACTGAGACTTAAATACAAATTTTAATGAACACAAAGTTATAAGTTGAACGAATATCATTCGGGGAAAATCTAAATACGTATGTGATATGATAGTGTTACTGTTGTGTGTTACATCATATATCAGCCTTCCATCACAATCAATGTTTGGGTAAAAAATAGGCAATGTCTGATATGGTCTTTGGCGTTAAATGAAAAAAAACAAACTTGCTTGTAGACAGATTATCTCTCTACGTTTAAAACTCTACGTTTCTATCATCTTTTCGTTTTCTTTACTAAGAGAGTAAAGAAAACAAATTCAGTTTAAATATTTTGCATTTATCAATCTTGTTTTCGAAATCTAGAATGCATCAAAAACAGAACATCTGTTAAAAAATAAAAGCAAAAAAACTAATTTATAAAATATATTCGACACGAATTCACCTATACGGCAGAACAAACTTTAATTGCGACTTGACTCGAGACCGGAATTCCAAGTCGTATGGGTAACTTTTAAACTCTATAAAGTACGATTTAAATTTCTTTCAGATAGATAGCCCGTTCAAATTGTCATATATATTTTTGACATTATAAACATTTTCTTTGCGACTTTAAAGAGATAAAATTATTTAATATTAAATTGTATAAGCATGTAAGTAATTGAAAACTGAAAATGCATGATCAATTTACAAAATAGAGCTTAAAACGTCGATTAGGTAATTGAATTATTTATATTCACTTAGACACCTACTTGAATCATATATATTTGCTGATAGCATGAAGCTGACTCTGTCTAATCTAACTGAAAAATAGAAATTATTTTAACTATGAGCGGAATTCAATTGTTTAGTGCATTACAGGTAGAACTACCTGTATTTAAAATATAAAAAATAACCAGTTACCTTTATAGGCAACAATGCCCATGTAAAATGTATTCATGTTTTAATTTTAGTGTTTTCCAAAAATAACAAATTTTAAAATATATGTATATTAACTGTTAATGTTTAAAGTTAAAACATTAAATAATCATATTTTCCAATATACCCAACTCTAGTAATATAATTACAACGAAATATGCCCATAACGTAACGGTACTATAGCGTCTGGAAAGTTTAAGCGTACACTTATATTAAACATAACGTGATCCAAATTTTCCTCTCTTGAAAACGATTACGACACCCTGTGAAAGAAATTAACTTCAAATTACTGAAGCTTAAATTTCACATTATTATTATTTGACTGTTCGAAAACTTTATTTATTATATAAATTGTAACTAGTGTTGATAATTTTACATTGTAACTTAAATTGCACAAACTGTAAACGCGAGCGGTTGCAGGTTCTGTCCCAGGAAGGAACTGAAATGTTCATTTAAAATTAAATTTTAGTTTCTCTGCTCTGATGTCGAGGCAAAACGCGGCGTTGAATTCCGCCACTCAACACGCCTTCAATGAATTCAGCGGAAAGTGACGGAATGTCTTAACACTAAGTTCCCTCTGCCTACCCTGCTGTGTGCGGGATACAGCGTAAATATAATATTAAGTAATATTATATTCACGCTGCACTAATATTCTATCTACTTCTCTTTTTCAGGTTTATTCTAGAATAATACAAAAAAGTTTTCAAGAGTACAAATCTTTCAAAATATACATTTAATATGACTAAATTATAAAAGATTTTTAGTTCTGGTTTTTGACAAATAGAAACAGAATAAATAATATAGCAACAGCAAAATAGCACGTCAAATTAAATATGTATTATCTTTACAAAATTGGTAATGTCATATTTGATACCCTCACCTCATGGCTATTAATATAAACATCATATATTAAAACTAAATAGTGTTCTCTTCATAATATCCTTCCTTTTAATGTTCAGCGTCCTGTTAATGTAAAATGTATATTAGCTCTAGTTTTGAGTCCTTTTATTAAAATGTTGGTAAAGTTTATTGACAATGACATTAAGTTATAGTTGTTCTCAATGTGTGTGTGTGTTTTTTTTTTACTATTTATTTTCATTTGTACATTTCTAATATAGTGTTTGTTTGTTTGTTTTAGTGTTTGATCCAGTTCATCCACTTCCATATCTATAACTCTTATCTCTCAAAATTTACTGCTTCATATCATTCGTGTCTTTTCTACTATACGTGACACTGGCAGATTATTTTGCGCCTGTCATCGCAAAATCAGGCCATTAAATTAAAAAAAAAAAAGAACTTAATAGTATATATCTTCAATTTGGAATATGAAAATCATCGTTAAGAATATTCTTTTTAATGTTTATTCGAGTATAACTTCTTGGATTCGTTTATATAATGATTATAAATATTTGCAAAGCAAAGGAACAAATCCTTTTGAGATTACCTTAGGCAGTATTTAAGAAAATGTTTTCATAACAATTTGTGGTAAAATACGAAGAGTGGTTACTTTGTACCCGAGCAATTTAGTAGAGTACGGCCATTGATTACTAAGAATTCAAAGCAAAGCGATATACAATAGACCCGCCCGGAGTGCGCACGGTATTTAGTTTTTCATAGTTGACATACTTAGAGGCCAGTCGTGGCGCAGGGGCACAAAGCGTGACTGTTAAATCGACTGGTTGTGGGTTCGATCCCCACTCGAGGAAATGAAATATTTATTTATATTTTCATTTCTTCGCTCAGGCAAAGCGCCACGTTGAGTTCCGCCACTCAACACATAATGACTCCAGAACTCGGAAAAAACTATATAGTCGGAAACTCGAATAAAAATATATAGTACTTATATCTGACATTTGCGTCTGGAGGAATGAATTATTGTTCCTTTAAAACATAGCGCGGTGGTAACTCATGATCACTTAATTAAGCGTGTAGCCGTCGTGGCACAGGGGCACAAGCCAAGGTAGCATTTGTACGAATGTAAAGGCGGCAGCTGTGGGCTCGATTCCTACTATATTTAACATTTTCGTTTTTCAGGCAGAGCGCAACGTTGAATTTGCGCTACTCAACATGCAATGCGGTGTCTTAAAATTAGGTTTCCCTTAAGCATGAAGCTGACAAAAAAAAATAGTTAAAACGGAAATACAAAAAGGTTTCGGACGCATGAATTAAATATAAACATTTAATTTCCTCGAGTAAGTATCGAACTCACAAACAGTCGCGTTTACTTCGTGCCCTTGTGCCTGGATTCAAAAACAGTTATTTTATACAATTGTTCTACAGAATTGACTTAATTTTTACTTTTTAATGTTTTCTTGTTTGATATTCCTTGTTGACACCCGAGATTGTGTGATGATAAGATACGCCGAGATTTCATTTTTTTTTTGAATTAGGTTTTTTTAAGATTTTAGATTTTTCAAGTTGAGAGAGTCTCAAATAGCCAGTAATGCTTGCAATTTCGCAATAAAAGATAGAGCGGGTTGTGGAGATACATACATAAAATATACGTTTGCAGTACGTAAGTAAGAAACTGCGCAGTTACGGTTTACCTAGACAGATGTGAAATAACTAAACATATTTCTATTAAATACAACAATTTTTGCGAGCAAAATCAAATAAACTCCAAAAGATATAAATAACGATTAATGCGTAGATAACCATAAAAATATTGTGATCATGAAAAGATAATAAAAAGTTACAAAAATCATATAACATTTCGACAGATAGGTACTAAAATGGGATAAGAATTGACATGAGAATCTACATTAAATTAATTCAAATTTTCTATTAATTGCTATTAAAATAAATTACATGAATTGAATTAAATTTAATTATTACTTATATAACTTTTAACAACTACTCGGAATATCGCTTACTGATCTTGAATAATTATTAAAAAAAATTGAATAAAAATTATAGCTTCACGCTATATCCCGCACACAGCAGGGTAGGCAGAGGGAACCTAGTGTAAAGACACTCCGTTCCCCACTTTCTTCCGAATTTTGGAGGCGTTGCGTATTGAGTGGCAGAACTCAACGCCGCGCTTAGCCTCTACACCAGAGCGAAGAAATGAAAATATAAATTTGAGTAAATATTTCATCTCCTCGAGTGGGGATCGAACCCACAACCAGTCGGTTTTACAGTCACTCTTCGTACCACTGCGCCACGACTGGCCTCAAATTGAATAATTATGAATGGCGGTTTAACTTAAACACGGGACAAGAGGCTTTAAAATTATGCTCCAGATAGAAAAGTTTTGTTAAATTTAATCGCTACGGCAAGCCAGCATTGAGAAGTTCTATATAACCAAAATTTACCCGAATCGTAATTGTTAATATTCAGTGACAATTACTATGCATATTCAAAGTTTTAATTTCTATTAAGCTTATTTAAATTTCAAATCGCTGTTATAACGTTTATACATAAATTCGAATTATAATAAAGACGCGTCTCAGGACTGTGAAATATGAGGTATATTTCTAAAACCTTTTTAGAAGTTTCAATTATACAAACACGTATACAAAATAAACTAACAAGAAAATAATTAAAATTATAATTATTGACCCCATTCTTTCTAATAGACTGGCAATTGGAAAGGCCACATTTATTTGAATGCCAAGTTTAGCTAAATTAATACAATAAAATATACCTATAACAAAGTTACTTTTGAAAAGGGCGCGACTAAATTTTTTTTTTTTTTCAAGTTTATTTCTGAAGTACTTAAAATGTGGGAGCGCATAAAAATATAGTATTTTACTAATGTAATTCCTATTTATTATTTTTTTTCATCACAAAAAACATAATATATCGCCATATCGAAAATCCGTGCCAATATGATGAGTAATGTTGTTTCTAACAGCCTGTAGTCCTACAATAAGATTTTTACTATATTAGAAATGCAAGTCCTGTAGGTATTTTGTATAGGGTAAAACAGGGACAGACACCCCACTTTTTAAAAATCTTTTTAACCATTTTTTATATTACCTAGAGCACTTTGATGTTCTTCGAGAAGCGAATCTGAATTATTTTACTATATTTAATTTTAATAAACATCATATTTAGAGTAGGTAAAATATTTTTATTATCTTAACGAATAAAATCTGTAATTTAAGAGGCCAGTCGTAGCGCAGCGGCACAAAGTGTAACTGGTTGTGGGTTCTATACCCACTCGAGGAAATTAAATATTTACTTAAATTTCCATTTCCTCGCTCTGGTGTCGAGGCAAAGCTCGGCGTTGTGCTCTGCCACTCAACACGCGAAGCCTCCAGAATTCAGCACAAAGTGGGGAACGGAATGTCTTGACACTAGGTTCCCTCTGCCTACACTGCTGTGTGCGGGATACAGTGGGAAGCTTTATTAACTATTTTAACAGTTAATGAAATATATTGTTATCAAAAAAGCTATTGTAAATTTAATAATAACATAAATATACTAATATATTTATATATAAGACATAAAATAATAACACGCATAACATTCATAAAGAGGCATAATATTTAGCGAGTCACGTTTCACCGTGACGAGGGATGATAATAAGACGCCCTCAGGTTGTTTACAAAATCCAAAACGACATATGTATTATGTAGTAGGTACATATAACATGAACGGGACACATATTAACGAATATTTAAATAAAAATATTATAAATAATATATACTATTATATACTAGCGGCTCGCCAGCGGCTTCGCCTACTTAAAAAAAATTAAAAAAAAAAAAAAAAGAAAAAAAATATTATAATTTTAATTTTCGCCTACTTAAACTAGATGATAATTGATTAATAAGCAGAATGATTGACAACTATGACTGCTAATATGATTTTTGTTACTTTAATCTGTAATATTCTAATTACCTATCGTAATTTCTATAAGAATTTTTTTTATCGAACCAAAAAAAAGACTATTGTTGATATTTGATTTACAAAATATACATAAAGCTAATTATTTATTATACGTATACTATACGTATATTTTTGTAACATTACGTTCTTTTTACCTATGTTTTGTTTTATAAAACTCTGTTACATGTGCTGATGTCAGTTAATAATTTAATTTACTACTTCAGAAACAGCCTTTAATGTTAAATTATTGATTTAAGTAATAATTATAACTGTAATAATTACATATTAACTCCTGTACAGTTTTTAAATAAATATTATATAAATGAAGCCAGTCAGTCGTAGATATCAATATATTCAAGACGGCGAAGCCGCACGGAGGCCGCTAGTCTTATATGTATATAAATGTACTGTTCTAATCGCAGGTATTATATTTAAGTTTGGTGCGGCTTAAAGCTAAATTATAATGAAAGTTGCAGAGTTCATTCAAGTCGAGCAAAGTGACAAGATAAGATCAAGCGAAACTTAGGTTAAAATAATAATTTATTCAAAACAAGGCACAAAATATTAATTACATATGCATTGAAAATTATAGATGCCGTAATACTAAAGAGGATTTATTATTTACTTGTTTATAAGATTCGATCAACATAACAAGGCCTAAAGCAAACTTCTCATTTTACAATTATTTAAAAAGATTACGTATGATTGAATTTCACGTTTCCTTAGTAACTAAGACGGTAAGTAAATATGTAAAAATATTTTATTTACTGAAAAAAATATATTCTACTGGCTCACAAAAACATCGTTCTTAGCATTGAGAGCTAATGCCGACACCTTCCCCCTCGAATAACGAAAGATTAAAGGAAAATACGACATTAATCCTCTTTGTCTAAGCTTGCTATCAAGCTTAGGTAACGTTTTTACCTGGACTGTGAACAGTGATTGTAATCACAATATTGTCGCTATATATAAAAAAAATGAGTTTTGCCACTCAATACGCAATGCCTCCAGAATTCGGCAAAAATGGGAAACGGAGTGTCTTAACAATAGGTTCCCTCTGTCTACCCTGCAGTGTGCGTGATACAGCGTTAAGCTGATTATATTATGTAATAGGTAGATAGAAAAGTATGAAATCAAAAGGCTGAATCCTTATTATTTCATATCTTCAAAAGCCAAAACACTTATCGGTATGTAATAGTTTTTGTTTTTTTTTGGTCGGTATCGTTATTTAATAGATCATTTTAAGTTACGATTTTTTTTTTACAGTTTCTACAAAAAAGTATTAAAATACTAAAAAGGAAAATAATTAAATATGTAAATCTCATTCTGTAAATAAATAGGTACATCGGTGCTTATTTTAATTATATAATATTTTATATAATTAAAATAAATAAGAACTACAAATTTATCATAAAATTATACTTTTTTATATTTAATAGCGTCCATTGTTAGGTCCTTTTGCTACGTTTAGCAACACTTGTGCGATCTAGTTCAGCACACTGTACAGCGCTTTTATCCTCTTAAGAATATTACGTCATCACGAGAAAATGGCTGGACGTGTTTGTACGCCATTTTAAATCGACGGGATAAATTTTATTTCTCTTACACTTAATTTTTCATAGATGGATATTTATCCGGTTACATTTATAACAATGCCTATCTATGTATATCATCACTTCATCCGTACCCTATCTAAAGTAAAATTTATTTTGTTATTGTCAAATAAATATAATATATGGTGGCTAAGTGAGCAAAACACGCGTGTAAGTGTAAAAATTATACGCCCCGTAAATACTAAATTATTTTTCTTATATTGGTATATAAATTAGCATAAATATATCTCGTTCTAAACGTCCTCATAAATAAGCATTTGTGTCTATATTTTAACAAGAAACTCTGCATAAATTGTATTTAGGACCCATAATTCGTATTACAGCTATACCACAGACTAATTTATAGGAACAACGATCATGCCAGAGCAAATTTTCCGCCCAAAGAAATGAAGACAACGTTATATAAACGATAAATTTTAAGTAAGTCGGTTTTGTAGAGTCCATAAATTAGAGTCTGCTGTGCAATTTCGCATACTAGAAGTGAATTGAATTCTTAACAGCTATTTGTTTGTAGCAAATGTCTAATAGCGTAATGTCTAATATTCTCTGTATTTTTTTTATATTTTACATAATTTTGTGATAAGTGACTCCGTTCCCATTAAGACAGTTCCATTTCCCACTTTCCGCCGAATTCTCGAGGCATTGTGTGTTGACTTGTTGAGTGACGGAATTCAACCTCGCTTTAACTCGTTGCCAGAGCGAAAAATTAAAACATATTAAATATTTCGTTACCCCGGATGGGAATCGAACAAAAAACCTTTTATTTTTTAACTTCATGTATAAATTATAGAATATACCATAATATAATACACACAAATTTAATCAGTAAAAAATAATGTATTTACTTATAGGCTAGCCGCACACGCTCCTAATATTATTGACAATAATATTGTTCAATATATAACCCCGCACACTACACAATATTATTAACAATATTTCGTCGTAAAATCTGACAACGTCACTCAGTAGCTTTATTTGTATGTGTACGTGTTAAGTCTTAAATGGATAGAAAGAAAAAAATCGGTGCTTTATATATTGTTAAATACAATGCTTACCTACTTACAAAAAAAGGCAAAATATATATATGTACCAAAAACCAAATATCAAAAACCGTATGACAGAACAAAACTGAGCTTAATCATTTTAATATTTTTAATGAACTACAGCTACACCTACAACCTCTGGCTACCCTGCTGTATGCAGCATGCTGCTGTAGCTGCTGTATGCGAGAAAAATAGTGACTGTGACGTGACGTGACACTATATTTCCTGATATGTTAATCGCGACATGTTTCAATAGATGTATTCCATAGCTCTAAATAAAATTTCCTTGTTTTAATAAACTCTATTAAATATTTTTTAATAGAGTTTACTCCCTCCTGATAATGTCTTGGTAAAAACTGAATTTCTAGAAATCCAAAATAATATTGAAAAATCGGCCACACACATTCAATATTATTGACAATACGTACTTTATTGACAATATTATTGTACGTGTGTGGCCTAGCATAGAGAATATTTCCTTGTACAACCTGACGCAGTCGCTCAGTAGCTTTTTTCTATTTTTTCCACGTCTATATTAAGGGGGAGACAAGGTTATTGGCCATAATATTATTGTGTGCGGGCGCGCGGTAATATTTTAGTTAAAAAAAGACTTCAACGGAGGCGGACCTTTATGTTTTTTATTCAAGATAGACGACGAAAACCGTGTAAATATCGAAAATAATGTTGAGGTATCAATCTGAAATTAATATCAGATATTCAGATTTACAGTTCTTTTGAGCCCATAAACTAAGCTTCTAATATAACGCAGTTAAAACTTTGAGTATGTATGTATCGTTTTTACTTCATTTTGTATGATTAATATAACGCAGTTAAAACTTTGAGTATGTATGTATCGTTTTTACTTCATTTTGTATGATATTCGCCAAGTAATTAAAACCTATACTGTACTTCCCATAGACCTACAGTTATGAAATTTAGGACGAGTTAAGATCTTATAATACAATCTTACAATTATAAAAAAAGGAAATAATCCCAAAAGTAAAAATTTATTACTTATTTAATTGTTCATTTCATACTAAATAAGTGTATACGCCCGAAACTCAAGTAATATGGTTTTGACAGACGCACAGACAGATAAAAAAGTGATCCTATAAGAGTTCCGTCGTTTCTTTTTGAGGTAGAAATCCTAAATACGGATGAATGATGCATTAAATAAATCGATATTTAAGTGTTTTCGAAATTAATTTTATTTTCGTATTTAATTGAAAAATGTTTAGTTGATTAACATTTTATTTTACTTAGTAGGTAAACTGTAAATGCACGCACATTGCGAACGTAGTTTTTCCCATATAAATACCGATTCCGTAAAAAATCCGGATTAAAACAGGATTAGGAGAGTGGAGCCGTATAATATAAATATATTATACTGCTCCACAAATCTCTACCATGGAGATTTTATTTAAAAACGTGCTTTGCCGATGACCACTTTAAAAGTAATTTAAGTCTTTTGGGAATTTATCTGACTTTGCCCGCAAAATTTGAAGAAAAATGTTTAGCTATGTAGTATTTAAGTTATACCGTTTAACTTAAAAAGTAAGTGTGCACGGCAAGCGCAATTTTTCCTTTTTCGTCAACGCTGATGTCGATCCTAAATTTTGAAATTTCGGCGTTTTTAACATCAATAAGATTGAAAGCTTCAGCCAATTCAGTAAAACAATTGTATAAAATAACTGTTATAGCTATTAACAAATTTGTCGAACTAAGTTACTTAAGTTACTTTCAATTTACATAACTCTTTATGTATGAACCGATTCTAATAAAATAAACCTTACATGCTTACAAAATCTTGCCAAAGTCCAATAATAAAAACCACATTTTAATCGGTTAAGTCGATTCTGAGATTAGCGATAACAAACGCACAGACAAAAAATTAAAAAATCATTGTTTGCAAAAATTAAAAAAACATTGTTTGTAAATATTTTCCAAGGACAGGCACCGATCCGTTACAATTTATTATAAGTATAGATATAGATATTTGTTATAAAAATGTGTTGTGAATAAGTATTATATATTTAGATAGTCTGCCATAAAAGTAAAGTGTCAAAGTCAAAAGTCAAAACATTGCCATGCTTGTTTTCTCAAATGTCAAATTATCGACGTACTATATAAAATATTGCAGCTAACGTATTAAAACAATTATTCTTTATTATTTTTAACGTCTATAAATGTGTAAACGATGAAAATTTCTGAGGTATTTTACTTATATATTTATCATAACAAACAAATAAAGTAGTATTTAATAAATTAACCCTTATGTTCACTTGAATTATTCATAAAAAAAACATTTTTTCCAGCTGCCTGGAGATGAAGAATCAGGTTTAACCTGCCGCACATATGTTTTTCAAAATGAAAGCCACACGTTAGGAAACGCTTTAAAGTGTATAATAAATAGATAGTAAGTTCAATACCTTCACGTAAAGTAAGCAATTCTGAATCCTAAAAGCAACTGCCGATTGCTTGATTTATATTAAAAATTTATATAATTTATTTATGATAATAATGTATTTAAACTTTATTGCAGTGAAGATGTTCAATTTTGCGGCTACACAGTACCACATCCAGCGGAATCTAAAATGCACTTTAGAATACAGACTCACGAGACACCAGCTCTAGATGTACTTAAACGAGGCCTTAAAGACTTACAGAAAGTGTGTGACCATACAATAGACTTATTTGAAAAAGAAGTAAATGATTATAGTAAAAGTTAAAAATCTTCCATTTTTTTTCCTGAAACTACAAATAATATTTATTATAACAATCCTCCTGATATGCAAGTTTTTGAAGTGTACTACTACTACTACTCCTTTTGTAAGTATGTAGTATGTTGAATTACACAAATTTTCTATGTTAATTCCGATTTTTTATTGAAGATTATATAAATAAATATGGTTTTTATATTCTTGTGTGGATAATAAGTCTGTTGCCTCTAGAGTTCAATTTGAAAAAAAACTGCTTCCTAACACCCTTGCCAAGTAATTAATTTACACAAATTGTTATAATAGTACTTTAATAAGAACAATCTACATTTATATAAATACATTTTAAAAGCTTTTAGTAGCAGTGTCCTCTTAATTGTAATGTGTATGTTTTATGTACAGTGTAAGAAATTATTTTGACTTCCCTGCATTGAGTTCTGCCATTTAATATACATTATACAATGATGAAAAATTAGTTTTCTTTGCCTAACCTTCTTTGAGCAGGATACATCTTGAAGCTGAAAATAACTGCAACTCTACACATAATGTCTCCAGACTTTTGGAAATGATGAGTCGAGTGTCTTAACACTAGACTAACTCTCTCTGCCTACCCTGCTTCATGCACGCTGCCATGAAGCTGAAAAAGACAACAATCATCATGTTGTTTCATTAGACATGTTAATAAATTAGCAGAAAAAATTATGAACAGAATTGGTTTTGGCTTTATTTCTTAAGACATGGGCTTAAATTGTTTAATTTTCCAATGTCTTAATAGCCCTAGTAGGTTATTTATGTGATAAATATAATTTTATGAGAAATGTATAATAGAATATTGTAATGGAACAGTGGGAAGCGGAGGACTGCTACAATAGCTACATAGAATGGAGACTGTAGGGTTTGGTGAACCTTTCTGACTACTCTACTAGGGATAGTGTGAAATTAGTTATTGTAATACAGGAGCAGTAGTGGCGCAACCACATTTGTCTACCACGAACACGTTTGTAATGTGATATTTGTAGGTTCGATCCCCGCCCACGCAATGTTCCCAAAAATTGGAATTTGGATGCCAAAATTCAGGCTACCTAGTCTGTTAAAAATTAAAAAACAAGTTTTTTTACTGCAATTAGCAATAGTAGTAAATTTTTTTACTTGTGAGAAATATAGATTATCAATTAAAGTTTTTTTCTGAAGTTTGGGAATAACATAGTGTAAATTACCAATAAAATTCTATAGCACATTAACTAGCAGTGAAAAATTTTAACAGGCCTGATAACTATTATCAAAATGTCAGCATAAAAATAAATTTTGGACAATTAAAAAAAGTATCAGGTGTCAAAAACATTTATTCATTGTTATATTTAGACTTTGAATTCAGAGTATGGTGACTTGGTCAATGGAATATCCCTCCACAAGTCTGGTGTAAGATAGGCATAGGTCTTAGCAATGGCAGCATATGTGGCCTTTGCAAAGTTTCCAAGGGTTCCAGTTGAGCCCCGGGCAGAAGTGTAGCAGTCCTGGACTCCAGCCATCTGAAGAAGCTTCTTAGGGACTGGAGCTGACACAATACCGGTACCTCTGGGAGCTGGGATCAAGCGCACAGTTACAGAACCACACTTGCCAGTGACCTGAAAATTAAGATAAAATTGTGTTTAGCTTTTGTTAAAATAATATGTGTAGCGTTTTTTCTTAATGGTGAATCAGACGCAACAGAGCTTCATAGGACTTGCCTCAAGAGGATACCACGAATGAAATGTTTGTTAATTATCATCATTTAAAATGTTCAAGGTATGTTATTTGCTTATAACTAATATAAAACGAATTACCTTGCATGGTACAGTGTGAGGCTTGCCAATCTTGTTACCCCAGTAACCTCTGCGTACAGGAAGTACAGATAATTTAGCCAAGATGATAGCACCACGGATGGCGGTTGCTACTTCCTTGCTGCATTTAACACCGAGACCAATATGGCCGTTGTTGTCTCCAATAGCGACGAAGGCCTTGAAACGGGTACGTTGACCAGCACGGGTCTGCTTCTGTACAGGCATAATCTTGAGTACTTCATCGTTCAACGAAGCGCCCAAGAAGAAATCGATGATTTCGAACTCTTTAATGGGCAAAGAGAACAAGTAAATGCTCTCAAGTTTGTCTATCTTGCCTTCTCTGACGAGACGGCCCAATTTGGTTACGGGAACCCATTCTTTTTGGTCCTCCTTTCCGCGTCCACGTCCACGGCCACGACCGCGCCCACGGCCACGAGGTCCTCCACGGCCTCTATCGCCACCACGTGATCCAAAGCCACCGCGGAAACCCCCACGTCCACCGGCTGGAGCTGCGTCCGCCATTCTAGAAAATTGTTTGATAAATTAGCCATTGCAAAAAGGAATATAACTATATATAAATTAATATTATAATCAGACGCGTTATGGCCATCACCGTGTTAACACTATGGTAGATACCACGAATGAAATTGATTTTAAGTCTCATCATTTAAAAAGTACCACGTGGGAAAAAGGTTAGAGCATTGAGTAATCTAATAATTACAATGATAATTACTACTAATATAAATCAAATCACATAAAACAAACATATTTACATTGATTTATAAAATTTTTACAATAATATCTTAAATAACTACTATAATAAATTACTGAATATTGAGCACTTACGTTGAACCGTGAGATCGATTAGACGGTCAAATTCAAAATGGCCGAAGCTTGTGGCTTCGTTGATGAATGAACAAGATACCTAGCTCTTACTCGTTCATAAGCTCATTCGCTCAAATAAAAGAACGAAGTCGTTTATTTTATCTCTTTCTAGTTTCGTACCTTTGTATAGTTCTGTATTTCTGACTTCTATCGTCTCGACTTCGCAAAACGCGGGGGAATTTAAAAAAGCATGAATTTGTTTAATTATTTACAATTAATATGATTTTATTCTAAATAAAATATGTGACAAAATTAATATCATATTATGAATTAATGTAAAAGATATATATAAAAGTTATTTTCAAGTATTATCGAAAAACTAGATAAACTACTCTCTTAGTGTAAACAGCATTGCCAGATGTTCTGATTTTGGCGGTAAGTCTAGATTTTTAGCCCTTAAAATTGAATATCCGATGCATGACCCGATTTTCTTGAAGAATTTAGCTGAAGACTGAACTGCCTTATTTAAAAAAAGTAAGCCAAACAGCGCCACTGTTTTTAATTTCCCATTAAAAATGTTTTGTCGTTATCTATCACGCAATAAACACTAAAAACTACTGTTACATATATTTTTTCTATATTCAGCTTTAGGCGAAAGAATCTCTCTTTTACAAAATGTTTTTTAAAAGTCCCGCTTTTACTCAACACAGAATCTGGCAACGCTTGTGTAATAAGGAATTATATATAATATTAAGAGATGAAACTTCCGAGAAACAGAAAGCACAAATACACCCAGCATTAATACACTTAGCGTCGCCAGATTTTCTCTCTGCGAATAGATGAATTATCGAACATTTTAAGACAAAAAAGCGGAATTCTTTCGTCAAATGCGGGGCAAAAATAATGAAGATTTACGTTATTATTTATCCATTTATTTGAGTTTTTAGTGGTGATAGATATTAATATAAAATGTTTTGTAATGGAAAAAGTATCTGTACTTAAACGGTATTTTTTAAGTATAGATACTTGTCTAACCATATGAAATTCAGACTAATTGTAATACCTAAGCTACAAATATACTTATTTCTCTTTTTTATTATTAGTAACGAATGATCTAAAAATAATAAGACTACGCCTGTCCCGATCGGGAAAACAATTTTTGGGACTAAATCGGAGCGTCCCACCAAAATCGAGACGTCTGGCAACACTCAATACACTATACGTGTAAAAAATATGCCCCTATATATATATACGGGCATATTTATATGTACATATATATATATATATATATATATATATATATATATATATATATATATATATATATATATGTACAAATTTATACAGCTAAACACATAATTTATATGAGCTTACGTAAACAGTCTGTGACATTAATAAAGCGATAATAAAACAAACATTTTATTGAATATAATTCTTATTATATTGAAATAATTTATTACTTATTTACACATTGATCATTATAAAATAATGATAAATTAGTTACTATTTCTATTATAAATACACAAAATGTTACAAATATCTAATATTTACATTAATACTAAATTCTACTAAATAGCAAATATTTTGCTCCTCTTAAATTTTAAATCGTAACACCTAACCACGTAGAACATTTATGAATGGCCAGTATAATAAACTTTTTTTTTTTTTTAAATTAATGTAATGGCCACGAACAGTTAACAGTTTTTACTTCATATTTTTCCATTGTAACATCTTGTACTACGAAAGGGAATGGCTCGTCTCCTAAGCCATGGCAGGCTGCACCATATGTCCCATCAATTTTCAAAGCTACAACTGCCCCCATGAAATCTGGATAGTGTATTGCAATTCTATTTATTGCAGTTCTCGCAGCTGCTGTGGGTGAAGCACCTCTTCTCATTTCTTCTACTGCAAGGAAACTGAAAAGTCAATCAGATTAAAAAAACATATTTATTCAATTAAACTTTGTGTTCAACTGTTAATCCTAATAAACAATTGGGCTTGTTTATGTTCTTTTGAGTCTTATGCAGTTGGGGTTTTTGTTTTTATAAATACTTTTTTTAAATCCTTCAATAAAAATAAGCTTATAGTCATTTCATGTTATTTTTTTTTTAAAGTACATATAGTCAAAAAAATACTTGGAGAAATAAATTGTAAAAGTATTATTACTAATTAATTGACGTTGTTGTGGGTTTGACCTCCATTGGAAGCAATGATTTTACTTAAATTATTTTCATGTAACCGCTTTGTACTCAAACGCATCGTCTCTCAGTATGTGGAAATGGAGTTTTGTAACACTAGGTTCCTTTGGCCTACCCTCCTAAAAATAATATAAAATTTAGAAATACCTTGGTAGAAATCTAAGCATAATATCTCCATCGCCAGTAGCTGACGCACCGCCCACTGTGTTGTCAGCGTACGCCCCCGACCCTGGTATTGGGGAATCTCCAATTCGACTATAAAGATTATTTTTTCAAAGTTATAGCCAATAAAAAAATTATTCCAATGTGATATAGATACATTTCGGGGGCCGTTCAAGTATTACGTAAGCACTGTAGGGGGTCGAGGGGGGTCTTGGGTTTGTTTATTTTTGATGTGTTCAATGAAATATTTTTAAGAGGATTGCTTATTTTTGAAGACCTGGGGGCTCAATAATTGCAAAAAAAACTGCTTACGTAATACTTGAACGGCCCCTTATGACGCCTGTTGTGGTGCAGGGGCACAAAGTGTGACAGTTAAATCCACTGGTTGTGGGTTTGATCCCCACATACGGGAATTAAATATTTATTTACATTTATATTTTCATTCCTTCTCTCTAGTGTCGAGGCAAAGAGCGACGTTGAGTTCCGCCACTCAACATGCATTGCCTCCAGAAATAGGCGGGAAGTGGGGAACTGAGTGTGTTCCCTTCCCTGCCTACCCTGCTGTGTGCAGGATACAGCATGTAGCTGATTTAATTTATTTTTTTCTTTTTTACTGATCTGATAATTAGTGCGACCCACTGAGTTCCACCACTTAAAATGTTATATCTCAAAAAAAAAAGACAAATTGCCACAATCTTTCAAAATCAACAAATGAGCAGAATGATGAGCACTGTGATGTATGAAAAAGTGTGAAGCTCACAGATAGACAGTATATTTTGTGTATGAATGTTAGAGTTCCTCACCCAGGAATTTTGTATTTTGCACCATTTGTGGATGTACCAGCAGCTATATCACCATTGCCATCTATTACAACCATCCCAATTGTGTCATGATTAAATCTGTTTGCTTTCAGAGGAGTAAAGTTATAATTTCTGTAATTCTTACTTGTAAATATATCTAGCTTGTTATATGGCCCACAAGACCTAGTAGGATCAGGTGTCACATTCTGTGATAAGATAAAATGACATTGAAACACTTGAGATATTCTCATGTTGTTAAAGTGTTAATACTATTTCTATTTCATATTATTAATGTTATATATATATATATATATATATATATATATATATATATATATATATATATATATATATATATCACATCACACAGCAGAATAATGTATAGTTACTGCATTCTGCACTTCCACTAATATTTAACATTTGTTGTCAAGTGGTTGAATGAATAAAATCTTTCATTACACTTTTTTTTATTTTATGAAGTGGGAATATAACTCACAACTATCACACATCACATTTGAAACCAGTCACTATAATAGCCTTAAAATATTATAAGTTACAATATAAATAATTATATTAAAAATTATTATTTCAATTCTTACCATCCAAAAGTTAGGTTGACATTGTTCTCTATAATACCATTTCAACCACATAGCTTTAGATTCCCGTGTTGTTAGAGATTGTTCCTTGAATCCCATTTCTACAGCAAACTGGGTAGCAAGTTCACCCACAAGTATTGAATGTTTTGTATGATCTAGAACTTTCCTAGCTACAGATGCTGCTTTTTTTATTCTTCTTAAAGCTCCAACTGCACCAACATTCATTGATCTTCTGCAGAATATCAAAATAAACAATGATTAATAGATTATTGTTTAGTATTTTTCTTTAATCCTTACATATTATCTTGCATGCGGCAGGGTAGACAAACAGACCTAGTGTGTTATAACATTTTGTTGCCCATATACTGCCCAACTTTCAACATTACATTTTAAATGGCAGAACTAATATATTTTTTTTGACAAAATGAAAAAAAATATTTTCTGAATTGGAAAATTAACCCACAACAGTTGCTTATACAGTTACAGATGCTATGCCGCTGCACCATGGCAGCACTATTACCACCTTAATTATTTTGATTATAGTAGTTAAAACAAATTATTAATAGAGGTTAAAATTATCAACCCATCCATTATTAAGGCATCTAATGTAGTCTCTCCATCTTCATCTGGACTGCCTCCATAGCCTACAGTACCATCACATTGTTGTTCCTCACAAACAGAAGTCCCTTGCTCTACAGCATCAAGAGAATCACCACCTCTTTTTAGAATATCCCAAGCTAAAAGTTAAAATGTAAAATATTTAAAAAAAATTAAAACTACTTTTAAATACATACTTTACTAAAACAATTTAAACTGCATATGCATAAAAAATTACCGGCGATAGTAGAGTTAACGAAATTCCATGTTGTTATGACTATTGGAGTATTTTGTTCACTTTTTATTATAGAAACAGATAGGAAAGCTATAAAAATAAATATCCTAGACATTTTTAGAATAGTTTTAATTTATAAAATTAATTTAAAGGCAAAATTTGTCATATCACTATTTTCATGTAATATCACCATAACACTATAAAGAAATATATTAAGAAAATATCTAAAAATATTGTTGATTATATTATTAAAGAACTAGTAACTAGTAACTCATACTCGAGTAATATAACCAAACCAAATAAACAAACACCAATTTAAAGCGACATATAAATTATGACAGAATAAATGAATATACTTTTCTCTTTCTATCTTTGACACACATATTGAACGAATGGTTTTAGTCTTGGTTTGGATTGGTTACTTAGTTTGAAAAAAGAAGAATGAATCTTCTTTTATCGTTACAGATATATAAAATTTTATTATAGATTAGTGTTATTAAAAAATGCTCATTTATATAATAACAATTTGTTATATTTTATATTATATATTTTTAATCTCAATTTATAACTTATAGCTAACTAAACAAATGACTATTCAGTTATTAAACTATGTTAGAGTGCATTAAAAAATATGTTCTACCGTACAACTTGCTTTGTGTTGCATTGCTTTTGATTCTTAGTAAAAAAATACTGCACAGACTTTAAACATCGACAACAGATTAGTGTTAGTCGACAATACTTTCAAGACTTTGATAAGATTTACTTTTTGTACCACTAGATGACAGCACAATCTCAATTGTCATTGACGATGTTTTTACATATTTGATCAGTCAAATATTTAAAATTTTAAAAACTTTTGATTAGAATAGATAACAAATAATTGTGTAAAATATTTTGTTAGTCGATTTATAATACATATATAATGGACCTCGACAGCTTTTGTCGTGAATTGCCTAAAATTGTAAGTATATAATAGCTTATACTATTTTTATTTGTGAAGATATATCAAAAAATTAAATAGTTTTGTTATTTTCCAGGAATTACATGCCCATTTAAATGGTTCCTTGAGTCGTTCTACAATGCTAGAGTTACAACGACATCTTGCAGATTCGGGAATGAAAGACAAATCCAATGCATTTTTAGATGAATTTCAAATAGGTTCTGGTGACACAAGAAACCTATCAGAGTATTATATATGAATATAAACAAATGTATTTATGTACTTTTCCAATTGCTTGGTCTCTAATATTAATTATTTTTCCAGTTGTTTTCAGGTCTTTAGTATTGCTCACACATTAACCAGCACTCCTGAAACACTTGCATTAGCAACCTCTTTGACTCTTAAAGAATTCGAAGATGATGGTTGCTGTTATATTGAATTAAGAAGTACTCCACGCGATACTCCATATATGAATAGTAAAAAATATGTTGAAACAATAATAGAAACTATAAAGTGAGCAAAATTAAGGGTACTATGTATTATTTTTATAATATGTATTTGCTATATTGTGATAACTTTTACTTAAAATGAAGATTGTATACTAATATAAATATATTTTACAGAAACACAAATTCCACCTTGATACCTTGCCTTATAATATCAATAAATAGAAATAATCCTCCAAAGGAGGCTGAAGGCATAGCAAATATAGCAATAGAGTACCACAGAAAGTTTCCTGATCTAGTGGTTGGCATTGAATTGAGTGGTAACCCAGCTGTAGGAAAGTTTCAAGATTTTATACCAGCACTTACTAAAGCTAGACAAGCTGGCTTAAAAGTATTAAGATTATTTAAAGACTTTTTTTCTATTATAATCATAGATAGATATGTTATGATGCAAATTACTTATATTTTCTGAATGTGTTTTTATTGTATGCTGTTCCCTCTACCTACTCTGCTATATGTGGATATATGTGGACATATAGCATAAATTCATTTGCATTACTTTTTGTCAATATTCAAGTTTTTTTGGTTCTTCATAAATAGTTTATTGATTTATTTCACTTATAGATAACATTACACTGTGGAGAAATATGTAATCCCCAGGAAGTTATGGCAATGTTAAAATTTAAACCAGACAGGATTGGTCATGGTGTTTGTATTCATCAAAGGTATGGTGGCAATGATGCTACCTGGGAAATGCTATGCAAGTTACGTACACCTGTTGGTAAGAAATAGAAGAAATTTATGAAATAAATAAATCAGTTTTACACTGTATCCTGCACACAGCAGGGTAGGCAGATGGAACCTAGTGTTAAGACATACCATTCCACATTTTCTGCCGAGTTCTCAAGGTTTTGCTTCAACGCTGTGCTTTGCCTCGACACCAGAGCAAAGAAATAAAAATATTAAGTAAATATTTTATCACCGCGAGTGGGGATCTAACCCATGACCAGTCGATTTTACAGTCCAGTAATCCAGTATATATGTCCAGAATCCAGTATCTTTTTGTTCTGAGTGCACACAGAGAAAGCATCTGACTGTAATTGTGATGTTACTTCCACTTTATTGTATTATTTGTGGCCAATTTAGATAAATATAATTCAGTTTCATTGTATAAAACAATGCCTTTAAATTGGCAGAAAAACGAGAATGTAGGAAAATTTGAGTGTATTGACAGTAGCTGAGGTCTACATTCTCCGCTGTAAGATTAATTTATTTAATTAACTATCTATGATAATTTAAATATGTATAAATTATGTGACTAATTATATACCCTTTAGTCACATAACTTATACATATTTAAATTTTAAATAAATATAAATTTTTAGAAGTATGTCTGACCAGTAATGTGAATACAAAGTCAACTCCTGATTATAACTCACATCATTTCAAAGAACTTTATGATGCGAATATACCTATAATTCTATGTGTAAGTACAAAAAGAAAACATTTTTTTAATATATAACACAAAAAAAGTTGCTAGTAATTTTTTTGTTGATTTTTACAAAAACTGCTCAATTAGCTATACAAATTTATTTGATACAAGATTAACAATTAAAATTGGTTAAGTAAACCAAAAACATATTACATACCAAAAGAACACGAAAAAGAATAAATCGTATAGCTAAATTTACATTTATTTTTTTAGACGGATGACAAAGGAGTATTTGCTACTTCACTATCTCAAGAGTATCGTATTTGTGCTGAGACTTTTGGCATTGAGCGTTCGAAACTTGCAAGATTAAGTCTAACGGCGTGTGACTATATATTTGCGGAAGACAAAATCAAGACACTAAAAGACAAAATGCTTAATTTTATCAATAAAAATAATTTGTAACAAATTTCAGTTTAATTCTAACAGTTTTTTTACCAGTGTAGTGCCTTCACCTGCTTGTTGTGGGTTGTTTAAGCCGCGGTTATTGCTATTTCGTTATTACACGATATGATACAGTTTGGCAAAAAAGACACTTGTTTTTTACATTTTTAAAGTGTTATTCAATTTATCATTATTTTACACTAATTGTCATTGTCCGTATCAACACATATTTATCGAATTCCATTTTTTTTAAATAAACATGGGTACTTGATTGATGGGATGAACGAGCATTATAATTTCTAAGTTATTATTTGGTTTAAAAACATTCATATTTTTTGGTCAAAAATATCGATTTTAGAAGATTATTGATTCTTAATGTGCTGTCGTAGACAAACATTTTAAAAATAAAATATAAAATAAAAAAACCTTTTATTTCTTGGAAAAAAATTACAAAAAAGCATGTCTTTTTTTTAATTAACAATATTATTTTGTTTCCAAGAACCCCTTTTCAGGTGTAATGAGGCAATTTTAGTCCAAGAGTGACCAGCCAACCTAACTATATCGTCTTGCGATCTTGTTAGCGGCTTTCCTCTAAGTCGCTGGAAAGATAAACAGTTTTATCAATATCTTAAACGATCCTCATAATGAAACCGCACAAAATTCTGTCGCATAGTCAGGTAAGCTACCTGACCTTATTGCTAAATACCTAAGTAGAATGTATCAAGGGTAGTCGCAGTATGGTAGTTTTACAAAACGTGGAAAGATGGAAACGAATACTTACTCATTGAACACAAAAGCTAACAATATAACTTGTAATTAACGGGAGAGATGTAATTAGAAATAAAAACAAAAGACTGTGAAAATATTTCTATACGTTTCTTAGGTTCGATTACGTTTTTTAGTTTCCTACAACAACAACATACTTTGCTGCTGGACTTTGGTCTACTCACCTGTGTACATCCCTGTATGAATATTTTGTATTAGTTTTGACAGCCCTGGAAATTACGAATCTGTGATCAAAGAAATTTGAAGTCTTACCATAACCTAGAAACTGTAAATTCGAAAGAATATTTGAATAAAAAGGCTTAAAGAAAATATATACTATAATAAAAATTAAACATTATAAACTATCATTATGAGTGATTTACCAGATTTTTCTACTGGCAAAGCTGGAGATTCTGAACTTCAAGATTTTCTTTTAGTAGAAAAGCAGAAAGCACAGTTTCATGCACAAGTAATAAATTTCATATAATGTTAATCTCTATTTTAATGCAAATTTCATTATTGTATAGCGGCATTACCGTCTGTCTATAAAATCAACGGTTGTGAGTTCTGGTCGCGCTCAGAGATACATTTTTATTTCCTCGCTCTGTTAACAAGATATTTTGAAAGACGGGGTTAAGTTCTGCCACTTTTGAAAACTAAACGAGAAGTGGAAAACCTACTATTTTAAACATGGGTTTTTTGTTTTTAAAAACATTTTTGTTTCAGATCCATGAATTCAACGATTTTTGTTGGGATAAGTGTGTTGATAAACCTGGATCCAAATTAGATTCCAGAACAGAAACCTGTATTACAAATTGTGTGGAGAGATTCATTGATGTTTCTTTACTAATTACCAACAGATTTGCACAGATGCTTGAGAAAGGTGGTGGCATGCATTGAATGAAAATTTAATCATACTTCTTTATATTATAGTCTGTTCTTTGTAGTTTAGATTACTGGTTGGAATGAATGTGTATAATAGCCAAGTTTATATGCAAAACTTATTCTACAATACTTGTATATTATGATGCAATAATGTGTTCATTTTTGTTGGTATTTTAAACTTGCTTACACAAAATGCCAGGTAATATAACAGTCACATTTCTATTGAAACAAAGAATCTTGTTAAAGTAAATAAAAGTTATTAAAAATCATAATTTGCTTTATTTATATAAAAAAAAAATGATACAAAATTTAGTTCACCTTATTGGTTATTTGTATATTAAGATTTTATTTTTACACTCACAATAATAGTTATTTAATACAAATAAGATTATTATGACAGATTTAGGCATAATTTACACAGAAGAGCTGCTCTCAATACACTCAGTCTGGTAGATTATTTTTGTACCAAAAATAACCTATATTCATCATGCTGCTTACTTATACTGATAATTTTCAAGAACATTTCATGAAAGAGAGATCAGATTTGTCATGACATCTAACTTCTAATTAAAAGTGAAAATATTTGAAAAAAGTATATTATTTAAATAATATAACATGTAAAGTCATAAATCATACAATTTAGTTTAGATTGAGAGTAATTCAGGATTCTTATAGTGTGAATCAAGCCTTAATATTAATTTCAATTATCTTTTTACAAGAATTACTTTCCAACTCTTCCCAATTTTGTGTCAGTACGAGGGTCGGCAGTAACTGTTTGTACAGCCACTAGCGCTTCATTGATTTTAGTTTGCAATTCTCGAAGGTCCTGAATGAAAAGAAGCTTTAAAACATCTACTGGTTGTTTAACCATGTTGACATCATTTCTTGGATGGTCCGGATGAGGAGCAGTCTTTAATATCTTTGCAACTGCAGAAAGACGTATTTTAGGATCTGGGTGAGGCCCAACTCCGGTCAATGTGCAGACTCTATCAACTCCTGCTTTAAATGCTGGGCTAGAAACTTTTAGAGAAATAATTTTATTAGTTGTAATGAAATAAAAAGAACATCAACAGAAAAGTGAGCACAATTATGGGTTCAATCCCCATTAAAGGAAATGCAGTGCTTTACCAGGGCAGAAAAATTATATTTATTTTCCTGCTTTTGCAATGCACTGCAATGTGTGGCATTAAGCTTACTCAAAATACAATGTCTTGCATTTAGATGGGAAGCTTTGTGCTTATATCTAGACACTAGGTTTTCTCTGCCCACTCTGCTATGCAGAAAAAGTATGCAGCCTAAAAATTATTACAAAAACAAAAATGCTTACAGTCTAAATTATCCAAGGGATTTGAAGATACTACGTTCGGAGTTGCTTGTTTTGGCTGCTCTATTTTTGCATCCTTATATTTAGTCACTGAAAAAATTAAATATAACATTCATATGTTAGTGTTTATGATAAAAGTAATGCTAATATATCATGTTTTATTAGCTTCAATCTATCCCACAACATATGCACAGGGAACCTAGTGTTAAGATCCTCTATTCCCCCTCTTTCTCCTGAATTTTCAAAACTTCCATGTTGAGTGGCAGAACTTTATCTTCTTACTGCAGCAAGGAAATCCCAAATCTCAAATTTGTATTTATTATATTACATTCATACTATATCACTAGGCTACAACAGCACCCATTTTTACTGCACAGCTTAATAATGATCAATGTGTAATCTTACCTTGTGGTGGTGGTGAAATTAATTATTTTTATTTCTCTGATTTGGCAAAATAAAGTGCAGTCTTGTGTGCTACCATTTAATACACTAAATTCTTGAATTCAGGGGGAAAGTATGATATGTTCATGGCGGTATAATAATTTATGGAGTTTAGTTGTTGTATTATTATATTATATCTTTTGAATACAGTAGCCATTGATAAACCATAAAAATGAATAAATGATGTCTTGTTGTCCATGTTTAAATACTAACCATTATCAGCATATTCTAATCTCACTGCATATGAAAGCAGCCAATTGAGCTGTTCATTTGGAGAATTTTCGACTACAGGGCTAACTAAGTCTCTTTGATATGTAACATATGCACTAATCCAGGAGTTACTGTCAATATTTCTTAAGCCTTCTCTCTCTTCTATTTTGTAATGTCTTATTTTTTGATCCTCTAGCCATAAGACAACACTTCTATACTCTTTTTCGTCTGAAAATAATTCAAGATTAGAATCGAAGCTTTAACATATATGATCAATTAAATTGAAAATACAGTTGGAATACCTTCACAGTTAAATCCTTCTGGATTAGGATGTCCCAGCGCAGATAGCTTTAGTTTAAAAAGAGTACTCATTGTTATTGAATTTAAATATTTAATCAATATAAAATTATTAGAAGAAATCCGGGCTCAACCAAACAGCTTCGGCTTGCAGTGACAGTGACAACTGTCAGGGCTCGGGTTGTCAAAATATGGCCACAGCTTAATATTTCTAGTTACGACTACTTAAAACTACCAACTATATATCTATTATTATTATTATAGTAATCTATATATATATATATATATATATATATATATATATATATATATATATATATATGATGTATATAATATTACGATATAAATAATTATTATGCTGTTGTTACTATTACAGTATGTTCAATATTAATATGATATCTCTACAATTATTTATTTTTACATCTTTCCGGAGACTGGCAAGTGGCAATACAAAGTAAACAGCTGATTTTCAAGTGTCAACAAATTGTCAGTAAATATCTATAAGTACGTGGTACTCGCTACTTTAAAATTATTGACTGTGCAGAAAACTATTAGTTTGCGTTTATTCTTTTGCATTAAAATTCTTTTAATACCATGTCTACTTGGGTGAAAGAAAACTGTGTCTCATTTTTTCAACTTTTTTGTATTAAAATTGTAAAAACTGGACGAGTCCCACAACATATAGCTTTTATAATGGATGGAAATCGGCGCTACGCTAAAAAACTTAATGTAAATATAAGTGATGGGCATAGTAAAGGATTTGATAAACTTTCAGAAACCTTGAAGGTAAATTAGATTAATTATTTATGAAAATTTTGATTAAACTAACAATAATAAACGGCTATTATATACTAATATCTTAGCAGAACTAATTTAAATTAAGAAACTATGAGCTTATCAGCACGAACGTCCGTAGTATGTACATATAATTTTCAGTGGTGCTTGGACCTTGGTATTCCTGAAGTAACAGTATATGCATTTAGTATAGAAAACTTTAAAAGATCTAAAGAAGAGGTTGATGCACTGATGGATTTATCGCGTGAGAAATTTAAACGACTTCTAGAGGAAATGTAAGATGTAATTAATGTATACATTAAATATGACAAACTTATTATAAAGATAATATAATTAGTATTTGTTATTGTAGAACACATTTAAACATTAAATTTTTTTTTTTAATTATTTAACAGAGATCAAATAAATGAATGGGGAGTTAGGCTTAATGTCCCAGGTCGCATATCTCTTCTCCCTGATGACTTGCAAGTCCTAGTATCCAAAGCCATGCTGGCTACAAGGCATAATAATAAGCTTCAATTAAATATTGCATATGCTTATACAGGTAAAATATTCAATAATAATAAAAAAATTGGCATTTGTAATGCAGTGTGTCTGACTTGACTTGAGATTTGATTGATTGTGAGTTCAATATAATAATCTGCCCCAAGAATTGAGCAGAAAGTGGGGAACAAAAGTGCCTTAATGGGAGCAGAATGTTTTAACACTAGTTTTCCGGATACCCTCTGCCTACTATCTACTTACAAACACACAAATCTATTTACATAGAAACATATTTGCCTTGATTATATGCATAAATTCAACTTGTAGGTATTTAATATAATTAGTTATAGTTAGTAGTCTGGATAATGGCTGATCCATATGAAGCCCTAAGTACAATAATTTTGCAAATCTTTTGAAATAAACAGGAAGGGATGAAATAAGTAGAGCTGCGTCAAGTATTGTAGACGGTGTCAAAAATAATGAGTTATCACCAGATGATATAGATGAGGATCTCGTTTCTCAGACTATGGACTTGGGTGAACCAGAATTACTCATAAGGACCTCAGGAGAAGTAAGATTGTCAGATTTTATGTTATGGCAGGTGAGTTCAAATATTCAAATATTGTTACCTACCATTTTTAAGCAACTTCAATAAACAAGGAGCTTCTCAATTCAACAGTTTTTTTTATATTGGTTACCTCATTTTAATTTCATTCTAAAGGGATAACGTTTTAGCTGATGGAGCCTGGAGCACCTAACCTAATGCTTTGTATGGTCTTTGCATATTCCCTGTAATTGCAATACTTGTAGGTTAGATTCTCACTCAGGATTCTCAATTAATTATTTCATTTCCTATCTCTAATAATAAGATAAAGTGCAATGTTCAACACACAATGTTCTGAAGATGGTGCATAAAGAACCGAGTGTCTTAACATTAGGTTTCTTCTGTTCACTAATTTATAAGCTGCATACAGTGAGAAGTTATTCTTATTAAGCACTAATCAAATAATTGTTTCCAGGTTTCCAACTCAGTATTATATTTCTCTGATGTTTTGTGGCCAGAGTTTTCTATATGGAATTTGATGGCTGCGATTATACATTTTCAAAGGCATGCACCACCCATGTTACAAGACAAAGTAAATAACTCAATTAGAGAAGAATTTTTAAAGAATTTAGAATATAGAAAATGGCAGCGGTTAGAGAAAATTGTTGGTTGTTAACAATAATTGAAACTAATTTATAAACGAATGTACTTTATAATTTACCTTTGATAATGGTGTAAAGCTAAAAATAAACTAGCTACTGTCTGGGTATTTATAAGTTCAATATTTTATGATCATTTCTAAATTTGACATAGCAGTGAAAAAAATAGGTTATATATTTTTTGTACTGATGAGAATTATATTATTCAATAAGATTTTCATATAGTAAATTATACTATAAAAATAATGTATTTTTATTATAAAAATAATAATATAAGTCATTATTGGGGCCGCTGTGGTGCAGGTGTACAAAGATGTGAGTAACGTGTCGTTTACGGGTTCAATTCCCACTGTGGGAATATTATATTTAAAAAAATATATATATATTTATTAACAAATAACATGTGCAATTTTAGTTACATCTCATGGTACCCACACTAGGTATTCCTGTATCGTGGGTTCCAATAAATCATTTTACAATTTACATTTAATGTTGACACTCGTTTTACAAGAGATAAATAATAGAGTAAAAAGAAAAGAAGGTAAATATACAAAAAAAATTTGAAAAATTGCCATTTCAATTAAGATCAATAAAGTTATAATAATAGGTACTATTGTATATGTGATAAAAGATTTTCAGTGTTATTATAGTCTAAAGAAGTGAGCCAGGACGAAATTTTAATTTTAGCTTTTTTGCTCGAACAAAGCTTAATATCACAAACACTAGCAATTTTACTGTAAATAAATAATTCTATGTAAGGACTGAAACGTCTGGCGAAACCTTATTTTTGGCAGTGGAACGTTAAAGTTTTTACGATTAATCATTATATATATATATAATGATTAATCGTAAAAACTTATATACTTTATATATATATAATAGTCCTTTCTTTGCTCTGGCAATAAGGCAAACGCCCGGCAGGGTTGAGTTCAGCCTGCATGGCTACACGCAACGTTCGCAACACGAAAAATTCGGCGAAAAGTGATGAACGGAGTGTCTTAAGACTAGGTTCCTTCCTCTGCCTACTATTTATTTTATATTGTACGAGTATATTTTATATGATGACTTAATGAAAAATGTAATTCATTAAATGAAACATATAAATATATATATATTTTTTACTTTTAAACATTTATGAGGCGCTTATTTTTACGAACATATTATTTTTAAAACCATAAATTTCAATAATATATGAATACTTAATTTAGATACACACATTATGCTAAGTATTTTTTTGAACACGTCCTAGCGCAGTGTTATAGCGTCGGACTGCAAACGCGACGGTTGTGGATTCGATTCCTACTCTACAGAATGAAATATTTTTATTTTTTCACCGTATTTCATTTTACAACGCGCCATTCCCTTTACCTGAAATAAAAGAAGTTTTTTTTATTTAATCTGAAAATTAATGATAGTCAGTTAAACAATCTTGTATTTAATAAATAGTAATTCAAGGTTTGTTTTTGTATGAATTGCAAAAATAAAATATTATATATTAAACAGATAAACTTTTAAGGTTATTTTAAAGGAAATAAGATTGTATCATAAAAAATGTAGTAAAAAAAAACATAAATGTGTTTATATGATTTTATTACTTATGTACATTAATAAAATGGCTTACGTTTTACAAAAAAGTAAAATACTCGTGTTAATAAATTTGTTTTTCTTATTCCCTTAATAAAATATGGTAATATAATTTTGTTGAATATTCATTATGCTTCATTCAGCATGTCTACAAATTGTATAACCATAAATCAGTTTTTAAAAACTTTTGAACAAAAGGTGGTCATAAAATGAAAATGTGCTATTTTTTTATTTAACTAGAATCCAGATGCATGTTTGTAATACATTTTAAATATTTGATTAAATGTCAACTCACAAAGTTCAAATTGAAATGTTTTTTTGGACCTTCACGTTGTATCCCGCACATAGCAGGGTAGGCAGAGGGAACCTGAGAACCTAGTGTCACTCCGTTTCCATTAGGATACTTTCGTACCCCACTTTCCGCCGTATCTCAACGTCGCGCTTTGCCTCGTTAACAGAGTTTTTTTTCCTCGAGTGGTAATCGAACTCACAACCTGTCGCGTTTTCATACTGACCCCTTACAACAACATTACTTATCATTGTGTTTCTATGCAAGGTTTTTTTAAGCGTCACACTTCTTCAAGCATACCCTCAACGCTGCGGTTTGTCTTGTTACAGCAAAAAATTTAAAAAGTAAAACATTTCTCCCAGTGGGGATCGAACCCACAACTACGGCGTTTATAGTAGGACACTATCTTACTGCGGCCATACACAATGGCCATTTATTGTGTTCTCAATTACTTTAACAACATTAGTAAAGTAATAGGTATTTTTTAAGTGGCGTTTCACACTAAAATTGAAAAAAATAATATAAAAAACGTATACGTATATTAACGTCAACCTACGCTTATATACTTTTTACATGTTTTCTAAAAATAGATTTTTATCCTTATTTAAAAACATAAAAAAAATATTAACTATATAAATCTATTAGTGTCTATACTTTTCATACTTGTATACAAAACAGGTTTTATATATAAACAAATAATTGTTTCCATAGTTTTATATTTCTATAACAAAAGTTATTTCCCTTTGACGGTATATTTTGAATAAGTTTTAGTTGGATCATAGGGCTCCCATCTTGATGCAGGGAATATGTGTTTGTTTCTTTCGTACCATGATCTAGAAAAGAAAATTAATTATTTTATTTAAATGAAAGTTGTTACTAGTTTCATTTTTTTTGGATAAAAGACAAGACTTTTATAGATTTTTAGAATATATAATTACAATATGATAGTGATACAAAAAATTATGTGTTTTTTCGCACATAACAGTGCAGGCAAAGGAAAGCTGGACCTAGTGTTCCTCACACTCTGTCTCCTACGGAGCCACTCTCCGTAAAATTATCGAGACATTCGGAACTTAACACCGCGCTTTGTCTACCAGAACAATACATTTCTTGGAGTGAGGTTCAAACTCACAACTTAAATTTACATTCAAATGCTGTCCCTGTGTATCACAGTGGATTCATATATGAAATATAAATTATTTAAAATAAACATATATGGCTATTTTGGAAATATAAATAAAATAAAAACGTCTTACCTTAATAGGACTTTACCAGCATGAGAGTCTTGTTTTTCTTGTGTTGCATCATTAACCAATCTAATGTCATCTGAAGCGTCGAATTGGAACAGAGGTCCACTTTTACCCCTTGCCTTGATAATATTAAAGGAAATAAATTATCATAGAAATATTATCAAATATATAGGTCGAAGTAGGTAACTTTGACAGCTACAGGCGATATTTTACAATATCTTAAAATTTAAAGCACTGCAAGAGTGTTATTGTTCTATTTGTGCTCTCATAATACTTTTTACCGTGAAAAGTGTATACTTTTTACATTCACATAAACGTTTTAAAATACATGAGTATATAAGAAAATCCGAATTTTGTGGTATGTTAAAGTTATCCTCATCAAATGGGTAACTTGACACACAAAGGACCATTCAGCCCAGAGGAAATAGGAGAGTCTAAAGCGTTTGATGTTACCGCGGGCTTCCCCCCGTGCCTCGAAATTTTAATTTTTTTTAAAGAATATATGAAAAAAAATTTATATTACGTAAATTAATTTAATAAAAATTAAGGTAAAAAAACCTTGTATAACCTTTGATAGTCCGTTTCCATTAAGACACTGACAAGTGGGTCATATAATGAAGATATGCAAGATGTAAATTACTTATAGCCTTCCTTAATAAATGGACTATTCTACTTAATATTCATATTTCAATTTGAACCAATACTTAGTCACTAAGATAAGCACAATCCATTAAATAAATTCATTTACTTTATAATATTAAATATCAATAGTCAATATTCAAGGTAGGCGAGACAATGGTAGAGCTTAACACCAAATAGTGTACTAGAATGGCAAAATGAAAAAAAAAACATTCCCAAATTCCCAACAGAATAGAACTCATGACCATTGTGTGTACAGTATGCCAATGACCTTAAAAGGCATTATATAAGTTTTTTTATTTAAATTGGAAAAATAAACTAAAAGAAATTTAATTACCTTTGTTACAATAAAATCATAGAATGTATAATGGTGTGGCAATATTAAATCTTCCTTTACATACATAAGTTGATCAGCTGACACTGTTTTCAATTCACTAAACTCAGGTCTTAGTGTGTCTAGACATCTCTGAAGGAACTGGTATATAGAATTACCTAAAATTTAAATATACATTTTATATAATATTTTCTTAAGCTTTCTACTGTATCATATGTGTATCAGGTGGACAGCAGACTTCATTGTTGAAACACTACACTTTCCGCACACTGTCAAATTTTTGAGACAATGTTATGTTAAATTACGGAACTGAATGTAGGGCTTTGTCTGTTGACAGACACTTTTGCATGTCATCTGACTGCAAATGATCATCATTTTATCACCACTAAGGGCAATGATTTAATTAAAAAAATGTATATTGCACCCACCCAATACAGAATGTATCAAAAATTGAGTGGATCATATAGTTTTCTTTGCCTACCTAGCTATGCTTTATGGAAGTAAGTGTGAAACTATTACAATTACCTTTTTTTAAAGTGACATTTCGTCTATGACCAGAACCATCCCAGTAACTGAATGTAACTGTAATAGGTTCATCTTTCAAGCTTGCTTGTGTCATAACCCACTCGAGCCTTAATTCTTCCCGTAATTTTAAATCTGCTTCTTCCCTTTCTCTATCTGGTAGAAAAGATGTATCCACATCTGGATTCTTCTTAATTTTTTTACATGTCTGAAATTTATTATAGATAAAAATATAAGTTATATGAGTTTTAAAGAATATATAAAACTAATTGTGGCTCAAGATTTGATTCTCATTATCATAGTTGTGGGCTTGATTCCCTCTTAGAGGAATGATTTCTTTCATTACCTCACTCTGGTGACAAGAGAAAGCATGGTGTTGAGTTCCACTATACAATACACAATGTCTCAATATTTGGGTGATGCATAGACAAGTGAGTATCTTATCACTATATTTCATCTATATACCCTGCTACAAGCAGGTAACATGTAGGTTAGGCTTATAAAATAAATAGAAGTATATAAAAGGTAATTCTGGTTAAATAAATTAAAAACATACAGTCTCATTCTGATCTCGCCAAGAAATTTCAGGTTTTTCTTCTGTATCTTCCTCTTCATCTTCATCTAAATCAAAGGAAAGAGCTTGGATCTGTAAACAAAATCAAATATCTTTTTTAAAATTTGAAATCTATAAATTTCCACAAACCATCCATAGTGGTGCAGTGGCATAATGTCTGGTAAGAATAAAAATTCTTTTTAACATTTTTAAAGTGTTATTCCATACTCAATAAATAATTTTCTTTCCTAAGTGTGGACACTTAAGAAAGAAAATTATTTATTTAGAAAACATAAAAAATTGAACATAGCGGGACTCATACCAGTTCCTCCTGGAGTCTGACCTGGTTGATTTTCTAATCGAATAATAAAAATTGTTTTTGATTATTACATTATATTATATTTATTTAACATTTTTGGCAAGAGAGAATGCTATGTATAAATAAATTTTAATACTTTTAGTGCTAATCAAATTATTACAATTTCTTTTTAAATGTCACTATAGGGGTGCTCATAATGTATAAATGAGAAAAAGTTGATAAGAATTTTGGAGGATGACCTCTATCTGGGGTGAATTACAGTCCTACTATGCTCAAATGTATATTTTCTAATCCATTGCAATATATTTTTTTCATTTTATTCACCTGTCTTTTTTGTTTATTTTTTTGAGCCTGCTTGGCTTCAATTTCTTTTTGCCGCTCTTTTTCTTTTTCTGCTTTTTTTTGAGCTAATTTTTTTTCTCTTTCTCTAAGAATGTGTTCTTGCTTAGCTTTCATTTCATCAAGTGTTACTAAACCAATGGTGGAGCTTTTCAATTGCTGTTCCACAGCATCATAGTGAGTGGCAAATTTATTTTCTATATTTTCTATCTTAAGATCGCCTTCTATTTTTTTCTTTTGAAGCTCCATCTCCTGTTGAGCTTTTTCACGTTTTTTCATCAAGTGCATGGCTCTGCCAGCCTCTGATGCTGCTCCTTTATAATGAGCCATATTGAAGTTTAATCAGTGTCTTTATAACTCACAGGTTTTTCACTAATTATATAATTTAAATTGACCAGAAAGTTAGAATAATTTTGTAAATATTATTTGTTATTGACACAGTGTAGTGGTATAGACATTTCCCATAATTTGGCACTTCTATATTTGACAGAAAACACGAGACAGACAACTAAACCTTTCAGCTTATGCTCAACACGAGGTAGCATAAACAACGACTGAAAATATACGATCTCAATTTTGGTCCAGTATTCCTTATTATTTATAAATATAATAAAGAAAATTAGTGGTGATTTAATACTTAAATAATTTTTGTCATCGTTAAAAATAAATATATATATTGTCTATATTTGTCACTTGAAATATAAAACATTTGTCATTTGACAGTTTAGTAAATTTGATTTTCTTGGTGTCAGCTGTCAATGCTTCTAACGATTTTAGTTAATTTACTTTACCGGCTTTGTAAAACCTAATTTTTAGCATTATGGACGAAACAATAATATTTCCATCGCCTAATTGGTTTCAAGTGTCTGGTATAGCAACGTCTAGAGATAATTGGTTCGTATACGGCGGACCTAGCAAGTCCCTTTGCGTTTTAAAGCCCCTTGATTCAAATTACGAAGGAGTTATTCAGGGAAGCACACGTTATGAAGCTCACGTTGTAAACAGAGCACATTCTGAAAAGTTGAGATCATTTTAATTATATTGATGTGTATTTTTACGGCTTTTATTTAATATTATTTAATATATACCTTATTATTTTAGAATTATAAGCGTAGATATTTCGAGAGAATGGCCAGAAAAGAGACAAGTATTAACGGGGAGTATCGATGGCTCAGTAAAGCAATGGAATATTGAAAATGTAAACAATAGCTTAAGAATTAAATCTACGCATAGCCATGACATTCATCAAAATGAAAAGGAGGTAGGATGATTCTGTAACAATACTTTAAATGATCATTATTTATTGTTTTGCTTTTTTTAAATAGTTAAAAAAAGTTTTTGTTTCATGCCTCCATCTAACAAGTTACATAATATAATAAAAAAAATATTGTACTATTTATGAAACCAAGAAAACAAAATTAAAACTACATTATTCCATGTTTTAGGAAGTTTCAGGTGTTGGCTATAGCAATGATTCTTATGCTATAACAGTTGGATGTTTTGGGACTGTAGTCAAATGGGACTTAAATTCAAATGTGGTCAATAGTTATAAATCTTTCCTCAAAACTTTTAAGCCAAACTGTATGGCTTGTTCTCAACATATTCCATTAAATGTAGCAATTGGGACTAGACAAGGTGTTGTTTTTGTTTTAGATTTGACTGGTAAGTAACACAGATAAGTTTGAGTTAAATGTATTTATTTAAATTAAGTCCAGCATGGTGCTACAGCACAGCATATGATTGAAAATGCAACAGCTTTGTGTCAATTCCCACCTGTGGAAATAAATAATGATTTTATTTCCATTTTGCTATTCATATATGCTTCCTGAATATAATATTGTAAGGCTAAAATAATAATAAAAATAATAGAAAATTACAATTTGATACTTAGGCAATGGAAAAGTCATATATAAAGTAAGAGCTCAAGATGATGAAATTATAAATATATCATGGTGTCCACAATTTGATGTACTTCTCAAAAAGTCTCTTACAATAAGCGAAAAAAAATCAGCAGCAACTGAAAGATTGGAAAAGATTAGATCAACTGAAGCTGAAGGAAGTTTAAATAAATCAGCTGTCACAAAAAATCTTCCAGAGGATAGTTTCGATGAATCAATAGTTGAGGAGGATGACATGTTTGATATTTACAAGGATCATGAACCGGAAGAGTTTGGTCACAGCAAATATGTACCTCAAGACATTCTAGTAAAAGTGAAAGAGCAAAAAAAGAATAGTGACTTTTTAGCAGATTGCTTGAAACTTAAAAGTGATATTTTAAAGAACAAAGATGAAGAACCATCAATAGCCAGTTTAGTAGATGCATTGGACAATACACATGTACATACTGAAAATATAGACACCCAACACAATAGCTTGAAGGATGATGGGAAAGTAGCAGAAAGTAATGATTTGGATGTATCTAGTGCACATACACATAAACATTTGTTGGCTACTATTGGAAAATATGGGTGAGTTTTAAAATTTCACTAGTGTTGTATATCTCAATTACTTTTTATTATAATTTAACTTTTTAAAACAATGAAACGTCTGAAGTTTATTAATTATGGATATAAGTTAAGGATGGCTGAAAGAGGATGGAGGGGGATGGGAGTCATAACACTAGATTCTCTTTACTTAGCCTGATATACAACATATTATTGTTAGTTAATTTGTTATAATATATATTTTATTTATGTTTATATGAATGAAGAAGGAAGGCCTTTTTTTATTCTCATTTTCAAATTATCAAAAAGGTAACAATTTGAGTATAGTAATACTCAAATATGGCTTTAGGAAACTGTTCAAGAGGTTTGACTACCAAGCTGTACACTTTTACAAATACATTTCTAAAATTTGTTTGATTATTTTAATTTTATTTAATTTTTCTTGCAGATCTGTCAAAATATGGTCTAAATCTGGAAAACTTGTAGCGAGTTGTAATGTTCCATATACACCAAATAATAAAGGTCAAAAAAATAAAGGAGTAAACTCAAACACCATTTTGTGGTACAAACCAGATGTCCTACTGATAGGCGATGGGAAGAGTCAGTTGTTAGAGTGCAATCCTTTGAAGATTGATTGGTAATTTTTGTCTACTTTTTTCTATTAACATAATTTTTTTATTGTACTTGAGGCCTATATGACAAAGTGTTTAACTATAAATAACAATATTGGGTTAGCTATAGACAAAGCTTTGTGTAACTCGACATGCAATTTCTCTAACATTTATTGAATAGTGGGAATAGAGTGACTTTTTGTAATTATTCTAAAATCTCTTTATTTCCTTTTTAGTAAAAATAGAATAGAATGGCGTATATTACACGCACTTCACAAGCGTGGGCTATACTGTATCACTACAAATGCTCCTAAAGTTCAATCCTCAGATCAGCCTGAAGGTATATGTGATGATTGGAAAATATACACCGCAGCTCAGGATCGCAATATTGTATGTTATTCTTATGAGAAAAAACAAAAAGAAGTTATATACAGTACATGTGGGGGATTTTTATATGCAATACATTCTTGTCCATATGATGCTAAAAAGTAAGTATATGACAACAGTATTTACTTTTATTTTAGTATTTACATATGGCGTATAGAAGTGACTGCGCTTTTAATAAAAAAACATAATTCCATTGTTTAATTTACTTTATATTAATATATATATATATATGTATATATATATATATATATATATATATATATATATATATATATATATATATATATATATATATATTGTAATTACTTTTTCTTATCTTTAAGTTTACCATAAAACACCTTTACCTAATTACAAAAAATATAACATATTTTTAGAATAGCAATAGGCGTGGGTGATGGCGCTGTCCGTGTCTGGGAAGCAGATACTTTAATTAGTGATGATGAGAAATTGGCAATTGGCAATGTGACGTCATACTGGCAAAATGTACAGGGAAAAGTGTTGACAATTGTCTGGCATCCAACTAGGGAGAATCTTCTTGCCTTTGGCACTGGTGAATCAAGGGTTGGTTATGATATAAGTAATAATAATTTAAAGAAATATTAATTTTCTCGCTCTTGTAACAAGGCAAAGCGCGGCATTTAGCTTCGTCGCTCAGCATGTTACGCCTTCAGATTTTTGCAAAAAGAGAAGAAGTGTCTTAATGAGAACAGAGTAGCTTAACACTAACTCCAGGATTTCCCTGTCTACCCTGCGGCGTACAAGATTCAGCCTGAAACTAAAAAAATCAAATAAAGTTGCATTTATACTTTTTTATAAGAGCAAAAGGTGGATATTCTGTGCGACGTTAAGAACGGCGAGGGAGAGAGTAAAACTAAACTTAAACCCGGGTATTTAACTCTGCAACTGAGCTCGTCCCCCGTAACACCCTACTCGATATCCGAACTTTTCAGTCCCTAGGAGTGGAAGAAAGCGCCACCTAGCCAACACAAGCACAAACACCACTGCAGGCAGCTGTGGTTGAATGATCATTACCAGTGATTTGTGATCAATGTTAGGTGATTTTAATGGTTCTTAATTTAAAGGCGCGTGTTCGAGGTCCGCTACATGCAATTTTTCATAGGTTTTCTAAATCTATAACATTTTTTTAACAGATAGGCATCCTAGACACTAGTGGTAAAACTGAGCGCCCAGCCAAAACTCTCCAGACGGCGCTTCGTGGCGGTGTCTATTCTCTCTGTTGGGGGGAGAACTATGATCTCTACGCGTGCGGTGGCGGCGAGCTGGTTGTTTATCACACTGACAAACCTGAACAAGGTGTGTATTGTGAAGTTTTGTTGTTATTATATTACCGACGGCCTGCGCGTGTTTTCGCCCGCTTGACCTATTTCTTTTTTTTATATGTAGCAGGATAGGCAAAAGGAACCTACAGAACCGCTTTGTTTCCCATTTTCTGCTCAATTTTCGGGACACTGCGTGTGTGACGAAATTAAATGCCGTGCTTGTCATGTTATCAGATTCAGGAAATGAAAATAATTAATTTCCCCAAATAAGAATCGAACCCACAACCGTCCCGTTTACAGACAGACACTATCCCCCTACGTCCCAACGACTTATATTGTTAAGGAAATTTTAATAAAAGTACATAGGTATATCTATTTGTAACGTGGCGTAAAGTTTCGTCTCTCAAAACGCAATGTTTCGAAAATTTGGCTGTGCATAAGGAACGGAATGTCTTAACAGTACGTTTTGTGAAGCAAAAAAAATATATATTTCAAAACCAACATCCTAATTCCATTTTACCATTCGCAGGTGCAAAACAAGTTACTGTCGCCCTAGATGGCACTTTATGGCAAATTACATCAGTAGCGTGGACATGCCGAGGTATGCTCTGTGGAAGTGATACGGGCACCATCGCTCTACTTAACACTGAACGTCAATTGTTGGCTGTGGCTTTCGTTTTTAAGTTAGTATTTTTTATGTATTTTGTGTCTTTTTGAATTTTTTTTACTTTCACTGAATTTACATTGTACTCTGAGCGACGGAACCCAACGCCGCACGTTGTAACGGAGCTAGAATATGAAGTTTACTATTTACTGCGAGACGTTATCGAGCTCAGAAGCATCAAGTTTCGATTGATCGAGTCAGATTCTTCAGTCAAGAGGCAGACGAATTTTGTGTTAAAATATTCGACCTTTTTAGACATTTTTTATAACAATATCCCATTTGGTTTTATTAGACTGCAGAAATGAATGTAGATATATAATATATATACGTATATATAAATATTTGAAATAGTTAGCGTACCCACAAGAAAACCTAAACTAATATATATTTAAAAACAAAATTATCTTTTCAGTAAAATGGTACACAGTATAGAATGGCATCCGCAACAAACGTCCAGTGATAGTGAAGAGTCTCCATACAAAGATTTAATAGCTGTCTCCTCATTGGACAAAGCAAATAATATTGTTATATTAGAATATGTGAATGATGGTAAGATTTCCTTGAGAAAATCTTATTATTCTTCTATCTGTAATTTTTTATTATATTTTTATTAAATTTTTATTTTTTTCTTTTATGATAGTCGAAACTAAAATACATTTATAGGTAAAGAACATAAGTTAAATACATGGAAGGTGCTCAGCGGGCACAAAAGCACGGTATTGCAGCTCACGTGGAACCCACACAAAGACGATATTATAATGTCTTCTTCTCAAGATGCTACTGTCAGAGTAGGTTTATTATTATTTATAATTTACTAAATACTAGAAATTCATGCGCGCAAAATATTACATCAATTGAAATTACTGTGTTATTCTGATATGTAAGCTATATTACTGTAATGTTTCATCTAAATCTGTTTCGTAGTTTTTATGTAACAGTGGAACAAACTTTCACACTATTATATTAGTTGGATTTGTATTTATTATTTTTAATTAATATTACATCCATACAGACTAATTGCTGTCGGAACAATATGATTACAATTCTACATATACAACTAAAACTTATTAGATAAAGATTTCATTAAGTAACGTGTAAAAAGAACAACAACATTTAAATATTTCAATGTTTTCTCCCGAAGTATGTGCAGGTTACAAAAGCCAACCGAACAATTTTTATGGTGCAAACTTAACTATATTAGTATCACAAATAATAATTTTCCACTCTAAGATAGATAAAGTCTGTAAACACAGACGGTTCTAGGTTCGATTCTTGATGAGAACGGAGTGTCCTAACATAAAGTTTCCAGGTTCGCTGAGTCTATCCTGTTATGTGGATACAGCGTGAAACTAAAAACCACATATAAAACCTATACGGGTTAAGCACGGGAAGTTTAAATTGAATGAAGAGCGAAAGAACTTCAACATCTAATTATATTTATTATATTACATTACAGGTATGGGACATAACACAAGGCATATGCATATCGATATTTGGTAATCATTCACAGTCCAGCTTAGGACTGTCATGGAGTGCATTCCCACATTTAAGTACTGTTGTTTACTCTGGCGGGGCTGATTGCTGCTTAAGAGCGTGGAACTATGAGAATTATCCTCCCGAGAAGTTTGCTGGTTAGTATTATATTGTATATTACGTTAGTGAATTAAGTTTTATTCATGTTTTTAGCTTCAAATTGAATCATACATATATACACCTGTAGCTCCCCTGGTCTTCTCTGGTCCATTTATCATCAGATGATGTCCCGTAAACTTATTTATCCCGTCTTCCATAAAAAAATCGTCTTGAAGAGCGGCCGCAGTGGCACGCTGGCGCTGCGTTTTGTCTTGTTACCAGTGAATCGAACCCAAAAACGTGCCGTTTGCAGTCACACTTGTTCCACTGTGTCAAGTTATAGATAGTATAGTAAAAATGGCGGAAAAGTGTGTAATTTCGGATTAAGGAAAGAACACTTACATAATCTATTTCCACAGAAATTAAACACGAGGTTATGCCAAAGAAAGAAAAAAAGAAAAATAAGGATAAGAAAGAAGAAAATAAAGTCGAGACTGAAGTTACTGAAGTCAAGAATGATTCAAAACTTGCTACAGCTCTCGATATAAATGTTAAGAAGAAGAATTACAAAAAATTTCTTCTACCAAGTCTCGTTAGAAACGCAATTACTATAGAAAGCATAAGTAAAATGTCGGAAAAATATTTAAAAGGAACAACTAATGGTGATACACAACAATCCAATAATGTTACAAGAAAAATGGATGATGATGATAATGATATAAAAAAATATATGAAAGAGATCAATGGTGATAAAGAAAGTATTGACATTGATGATGATGATGATGATGATTTGAAAGATGATTCTAATGATGTCAAAGATGATTGTTTTGAAATGGACTTCATAAAACTCTTCGGTACTACCAATGAGTTTAATGAGTTGTTGGATTTGGAAGGTAATGTTTGACCTTTACTATTTTATTTGGTATTTTAGTTTGTTTTAAATATTTACTTTTATTTACTATATATACATTACGATTAACCGGACTAATTGTTGTCGGAATACGGATAATCAAAATATCGATAAATAAATGTATAAGGAAAAGCGAAATTTTTGGTAGTTCGGATATACTCGAATCCGAGTGCTATATCTGATAAATTCTTAGTAAATAGTTACTAATGAAGGTAATTTTTTTCTCATAAATAGAACCCACAACTACAAGATTAACCGAATTGCAAACACTAATTAATGTAATAAATGTTTGATTCCCACAGTACAAAAACATCAACAACTACGTAGATGCGAATCTTACACGATGCTGTGTATATTCCGCGGCCATATAGACGCGATGGTGCAGTACGCGGCGCAGAGGGACGCGCTGTGCCCCTTCATTGTTAGTGTCACGCCTTGTGTGTCTTTTAAGTATGTATATTAAATAGTTTATTATTATTAATTAAGGCTATATCTGTAAGCGACGGTCTTGGGTTCGATTTCGATTCGATCGATTTTCAACCGGGAAAAAACGGGACGCTGAAAATAATATTAAAATCAGACTTTTATTTTTGTAATTTTTATATTGTAAATTTATCATTAACGTTTTTTGTTGCAGATATTGGAAAGACGTTACTCAAATGTATTTAGCTCAAATAGAAAGGTTGGATGCTCGTAACGATGTAGAAAAAATATTTGGTAAGTTTCCATTTTGTATTATTCTCAATTTTTTGTTTAATATTTTAAGCTACTAAATTATAATTTTGATTTTGTTGAAACTCAAATAAGCAGTGGTCATAAGCAAGTATTATATAAATTGTATTTCCCAATGATGATTAATCATGAACTTAACATTTTCTGTACCTTTGCATTTGTTGATGAGGCTTTGTAGTTTTGCATTGTTGACATAACAAGGCTTAAAAACACTTAAATGAGTCGAGACACTAGTTACTAAAGATCCGAAGGTAAAAAGGTAAGTATAATGAAACCCCTTGGTCCTTTAAGTGCCGAATTGCCAAAGCAAGGTCCGAGCGTATAGCGTCAAAATCGGCAAGATTTTTGAGAGAGAAATATATATACTCCGAAAGAGCTTTTTCCTTTCTTCTTTGCCTCAAACTCGACTATGGACCAAAAAGAACGCCGACGACTATTCCACGGTTCCAGAGTTCAATGCCTGAATTTAAGTTCAGCCAAAAAGCTGTTAGACGAGCTCTGTCTTCCACACCACATTTATCATGGAGTGTTCTGGAGAACTGTTTGACCTATTGCTTGGCGCCGAATTTTCTAACCTGCGCGATAAGGTAGTACGTCACAAACTCATATAGCCTTAACACTATCTGGATAGGTTCCATCCAAGTGCCATGCAACTGTGGAATGGTCTACAGTTTCCAGGTCAATACGACAAGGGTATCATAAAAAAACGCGTCTATCCCGACCTCTGGTGTTACTCAGGGTCATGGGCGGCGATCACTTACAATCAGGTGACCCGTACGCTCGTTTGCCTTGTCTTTCTCTATAAACAAAACGATTAGGTTTGAAAATGTATGAAATAAGAAATTTGAAATAACATTATTTATAAGGTTATTTTTTTTGCCACAGATAACAAACATTATGGTGGTCCCGTATATCGCAAAGTGGCGCTTCATTTGAGTCTACACGACATAAAAAGTGCTGTTAATTTGCTTTTAGAGTCTCGTTTGTACAAAGAAGCCTATGTGTTAGCTAGAGCCAGGTAACACTTCTTACATAGACATATTTTTTACATACTGAATATAATAAAGTAGTCAGGCGGAACCTAGTGCTCAAACATTCAGTTTTTCAATTCCAATTAAATTTCAAGGTATTGCGAGTTGAGTGGCGAAACTCAACGCCGCGCTTTGTCTCGTTACCACAACAAGGAAATGTAAATAATTTGTTCCCACGAGCTAGAATAGAACCCACAACCGTCGCGTTTGCTCTCACGAGGTATTACTATATAAGTAATATATTTCTGCAAGTAGAGATCACTATAAGTATTATTTAAATTAAATTTTTAGACATGTGGATAGTGTCGCTCAAGAGGTGCTGTGGAAGTGGTCGATGAATTGCGTCATATCAGGCAATCATAAGATGACGGCCATGTGGTATGTGCTGTATAATTATATTTTAAAATAAATGTTTCAGTTTCTGCTTTTTACTTTGTAGTTATGAAGTATATCAAAAATTTTATTAATAGAAAAAGTCACTTATTAGTACAATAAATTAGTGACATATTTAATATATGAATTTTCCCTTGAAAAAACTCACCTCACAACTATCTTTCAAGTGAAAAACTACTTCCACTAATTATTAAAAATTGTGTATGTGTGGTACTTACCGAATTTCTAATTTAGTTTTTTCTTGTTTTCAGTCATCTAGCACTCGGAGATCCCCATAAAGCCGCCATAGCATTGGCAAAAGTAAAAGAAGAGGAATTTCTATCATTAGCTGCTAAATTGGCTCAAGTTGCCGGACAAACTACATTTGCAAGTCATATCGAAGAAAAACGATCTCAAATACAAAGTGAAACGCCCGAAGTAGAAAATTTGAAGCCGCTACCCTCTAAGATTGATGTAATGGCGGAAGATATCAATATATGTAGTAAAGACTAATGCTTTAAGTGTACTTTACATATTTTTCTTGTAATCATTAAAAAGTGTTAAATCTCATATAGCTTATGTGTATTATTTTTCTAAAATAAATAAAACTCAGTGAATAAACCAAAATCATTTAAGTATATTTTGTTTCCTCAAGTGGAGATCGAACCCTCACTGTGTACTTGCGCCACAATGAGCTTCAAGTCCAATATAATGTTTTTCTACTTAGAAAGTATTATTATTGATTTGTATAATCTTACTAAACTCATTTTAAGCAAGATTTTTGTGATTGTGTAATAACATTTTTTTTGTGAAATAGGTTATTTAAATGTTACATAGACAGAGATACTATCTATTCAACTCTATTTTTCAAGTACCTATTCTCGTCGGCAACTCTCGGGTACGCTGTCGCCGAGCGGTCGGAGAGGGACTTGGCGGGAAACGAATGACGCGGGATATTGTAAAATTTGGGCGGGAAAATGTTTTTGCGTTGGAGTAAGCAGCAGAGTAGATTGTAATTAACATTATTGTAAGAATATAGCTATTGGAAGTGAATAAGTGTTTCAATATCAACTTTTGCGTTATACTGTGATCTTTTTTTTTTTTCATGATATTTTTTTTTAAAGTTGTATTCGGTTAACAGTATATTACTATGTAAGTGTATTTTTGAGCCTGTCTTCCGAATAAAGTCAATTTGCATGGTTGGTTGGTTTAATTAAAGAGAGGCGAGAATACGTTTAACGACCATACTACGACACCTACACACCCTGCTACAGCGTGAAGCTGCTATTATTTCGTATACTTCAAATAAAACGTTTTTCAAATATACATTTTAAAAAAAGGTTGCATTTTCTAGTAGCTTATTACCCAAGTTTTATGTCAATTGCATGTTTTTCGATTGTTTCTCATACAAACTAAAACAAACAAAAGGCAATTGCGTGATTATATCTGTGTTTTGTCAGATAAACGACGACCAGTCAAAATAAAAAAAAAAACACCATTTACAATTGTCATTAAATTTAATCATTATTAGTTATATTAATATAATAATAAATGCAATATACATGTGCTTATCCATATTTTGGCATTATTTTGTGCATCATTATCAGTATACATACAATAATAAAATGTTTCAAAGTATATCAAACTAGATTTGGACGCCGAATGCTATACACATTATACACATCAATTTATACATTTCAGAGAACAGACAGTAAGCAATACTACAATACAAATACTACACTACAATAGAAATACTCTTTTAGAGGTATCTGTTATATTAAGTACTTTTAAGAATATTAGAAACAACAATATTTAATGCTAATGGCACCACAGGCTATTGGAAAAACACAATATTGTAGTCATTTTAAAATTATTTATAATGAATCATTTATTATTTTATTTTCACAACACTACGTAATAATCACAAAATAACAAAAATATATATATCTCTCGTTAGCTAGATTCATGAGGTGATTCCTTCACAAGCAAACAAAATTAATGTTTTTAACATTTAGAAAACGTATAAAAAAGTAGCGGGACGTTTACACACGTTTTGTATGTTGTGTGTTCTAAAACAAAATAAAATCAGTATGTACATAATAATTGTTCTATTTATTTCTCTTATATTTAGCGTCTAATTTATGATAACAAGAGACACTTTAATAAATGCTTGTGGAATGTCGTCAATAAAAATCAGTCTTAATAGCAGAGATTTGTTAAGAGATATATTAGTTACGTACAATAGTAGAAAAATAATTTTATTAACACCATGTGCGTAAGAACTTACGGGCCAGTTGGTTGTTGACCATATGAAAAACAAAAAGAAAGTCAAAATAGTTTGACAATTTTTAAATTAATTGTATTTTTTCAATTTGTAATTTAAAAGAAATAATATCTTCTGCAAATAAACACATATGTGTTTACGCCACATAAACAACTAGAAGCTGACGTTAGACCCATGGGCCCCTCATAAAAAAAAATTATAAACACGTCTACGATAATAATCAAAATTTAATTTAAAACAAAAAAGTCCAGCTTCTCCGAGTATTTAAATAACTTATTTCGAGTATATAGATAATAGATATAAACATATTACGTTGTGCTCATTTGTTCCGAGGGGTCTTCATTTTCTCTGTTAGCGTCTATTTGGGACTTGCCTCGTTTGTGACATATTGCTATTAACTTTGCGTTGATTTTCTTCAATTTCTGGTTCTCCTTCATTACATTTGTGAGTTGTTGGTTCTGAAATGAAAATGAAAAATGTTATAATATTCCTATTTTGTATGTAACATTAAGAAATAAATGATAATATGTTAAACCATAGTAGTAAAGACGAAAGGCATTTTCGAGATAATTATATTTAAATTATATTTAGTGTCTACGTTCTTACATCGTTAAAGCTTTCTGCCTTTCAAACATGCAACGTCACTAAAACTGCAACAACTTAGTTCCTATTCTAGTTCTATGTGCACGATACAGCCTTAACCTACCTAGTACAAATTTACAAGACAAATAAAATTGAGGCCAGTACGGTACAAAGTGTGACTGTGACACCGACTGGTTGTGGGTTCGATTCCCACTCGAGGAGATGAAATATTTACTTACAATTATATGTCCATTTCTTTGCACTGGTTTCAAGGCAAAGCGTGGCGTTGAGTTTTGCCACTCAACACGCAATGCCTCCAGAATTCGGCAGAAAGTAGGGAACAGAGTGTCTAACACTAGGTTCCCTCTGCCTACCCTGCTATGTGTGGGATACAGCGTAAGGCTGATGATATAAATAAAATAATAAGTATTTTACCTGCACAATTGCACTGCCCGTAGCAACGTATAATGGAGTGGCAGGAACCATATTCACTTGATTTTCTAATACTGACTTTTGTTGAGTAAGCTTTTCTATGGCCTTTAAAAAGTAAACAAAATCTGTTGTTGTCATTTATTACTAAAATGTTAACACAGAGTAAACTATTGTTATATAAATTATTTTTATAAATAACGATTTCTTTAAGAATCAAATATTTTTATTTAATATAATATGTCATTTATATAATTTATATTTAATATTAATATGTAAATTTCTTTTTGTGAAGAAATTATTGATAAATATAATTTTAAAATACACATTACTATGCATTTTATTTTTTCTGACAGTAATTGGTTGTAGGTTCGATTACTGTAACTACTTAACTTACGCGGCCTTCAGTTTGTATCATTTAGAGATCCGGCGGAAAAACAACAACGGAGTGGTTTAACACTAGGTTCTCTCCGCTTAGCATAGTATGCAAATAAATGTTTTTTTTTAACTCGAATAAAAATCAAATTTTGTAAGCTTTATTCTGATGCTAGAAGAAATTAATACTACAATACCAATTTCAATCTTTTGATTTCTTTAGCGTGTGTATCATCTAATAGGCGGGAATTATCCTTTTCCACTTGGTAGCTCAAGAAATCTGAAAAAAAAAATCTATATTATTTATTATACTGGCACAGTTAAATATTCAAAATGGTTACAATTTATATGATACGACAATGTAAGTAAAATTTTTTAGGTGCATCTCCGTAAGAGGCACTGTACGTATTGTCCATGTGGTCGTATATATATGAACATTCTTTCATATACCCATGTGTAGATACAAACATACATTATGATAAACACCTACACAGAAACATATAATGCAATATACTACATATCCACACTTCCCGCATCCACACACGTGATATCACATCCACACATATACTGTGACATCCATACGTGTTATCGCTCAACCACACTTACATGTGTGGATTTGAGATCACGTATCATACATCCACACATGTGATCTCACTATGATATCATAATGATAAGCTCAGAGTCTATACAATTCCAACCAACTTAAAAAAGAATGTTTTTTTTATTTTAAGTTGAAATTTTTATTTCTTTTCTTTTCTAAACCAGTATACTTTACAATAACTAAGAAAATATATTTGTACATTGTACATGTTATTTAAATAAACAAAAACAATCTAATACCATCACTTGTCTCAGTAGCCGCATCGGTCAACATAGTGGACGGCCGCCGGTTCTGGTCGTGTAATGTCTGCCGTCTCTTGCGAACAGAATGCGCCAAGTTGCTCGTGTCCAGATACTCTTGTAGTTTAGCCTGAAAATTATAATAACATTTTTCATAAGCTGCAAATATATTTAAATTTTGCATTTTATGTTAGTCAAATTATCTTTAGTAGTAACCGGTAGTTTAATGAGAACGTATGAATTAGTGGTCAGAGCGCTCGGACGGTTTCCAAAAGGCTAGTTAATTTTTATCTAATATGAGTAATTTTTCTTTCTTAAGTGTGGATTAATACTTTAAATTAATTTTTTGAAAACATGTAAAAAATATCCCACAGAGATGCTAACATAAATAAAAGGGGCTTCAAGTGTATAAAAATTTCGACGTCAAATAAGATAGGTTTCAAGAGGCGCGGGTTGAAATCAATTATATAAAAATTTAAAAATCACCTCTAAGTTAGCCTTGGCCTCCTTTAATTTGCTGCACTGTTCATCCCTTTCACGCAAGTAATCTGCACATGTTTCACATTCTTCATCCAACTCCTTGTACCTTTCCTTTAGTTCTTCTAACTCTTGTTTAACTGAACTTAGCTCGGCTTTCGTTGCCTCTAACTCTTTACTGAAAAAAACAGTTTTTATACATTTTAATATTATGTTAGGGTTGTTCTATTTTTTATTGAAAATGCATAAAAATTTTAAAACGTAGCGGGACTTGAATCCGTGCCGTGAATCTGTGAACCGTCTTGGTCGGTTTCCGGGCGTTCAATTTTGATACCTTTTCTAAATATAGTATTGATTCTTTAGAAAAGACATTCTAGATATCATGAATGAATCCTCTTGTAGAACTTATAAAAATAAATTTATATAATATTATACCTAGTAAACCTAAAAGCAATTGAAACAAATAAACATGTTTGGTAATAATTTTCCTGTTAAAGAAAGAGAGTAAAAAATTGTCGAGACAATCAATTATGAACCTCGTTTGAATAAAAAAAAATCATTACCTATCCTTAACATTATTCTTCTCTAACGCCTTTTGCATTTTAGCCATAGTCGTTTTAAGGTCGTGATTTTTGAAGCGCAGTTCTTCAATAGTTTTGACGAGTTTCTTATTCTTTTCTACTTCAGCGTTGTACGACATTCTGTCAACTACTACAGAATGTAGGTTGGTCCAATCTGAAAATACCATGTGTTTTTATTATTATTAAGAATATTGCGAGATAGAGTGAGTGTAAATCGAAGCGCTTGAGGGTTCGATTCCCACTTAGGCAATGAGTTATTTAAATTTCCTCGTTGTGGTATCAGTGAGCAGCGATAACTTTAGGCAGACGCGCAATGTCTCGAGTGGGGAGAGGAATGTCTTAACACAAAGTGCCTCTCTCTCTCTATCTATCCTGCTACACACAAGACACAGCGGTTGTATTGTATTAAAAAATATAGAATCAGTATACTGCATGGTTTTCTAGAATTTGGATTTACAAAATGTCAAAATATACACAGTAAAAAAATATATTGAAACTATAATATTTATAGTAAAAAAATATTAAGTTAATAGTTGTGTATAAAATGCCACCTTAAAAATTAAACATTTAAAAGTATATTCTATTAAATTTCACAGAATAAGCTCACCTTCGTCAGTATTAACTGAGGCATCTACAAAGGTACTCTTTGCATTTGCTTGATTCATATTAGGATTGCTATTCTTTAACTTATCCTTTAGATCCGTTATGATGTTCTGCAACAAAAAATATTTCGTTTTTCTACAACATTCAATATTAATTTATTGATTAATAATTAAAAAACAAAAACTTTATTAAACACATTTTAGTAGAGCGTCGATTAATCGTAGTACATGTGTCGTAATCGGGTGTTCGGATAATCATAATCGGGTGTCTGGTCTGTTATTATTTTTTGTACATGGATACTAGTTAAGTTTAATTATTTAAACGAGATTTTACTCTAGCTAAAATTTAGTTTATACTCTATTCTCTATTATTTTCTATATAGCATCATACTTAGTGTTAATAACAAGTTGAAAAAAGATGAATAAGAAAGAGAAAGTTGAGCGGGCATAGCAGTTCAGATAATCGGTCATTCACTTGATGGACACTAATTGTATAGCACTTCTCTAGTTAAAAGGATTTTTTGAACTTCGCTTTTGCCTAGCGGTTTTATACATCGGTAAGTTAAAGGCTATCGTGAGCAGTAAGACAGCACTGATCGTAATCGCGACGGACCCGGGTCAGATCTTCAATCATAGAAACTGTTAAGTACCGCCACTTAACGCGCAGTACCTCGAATCAATGAACTTCAAGTTTTAATCTACATATATGTAGCAGAATAGGTAAAAACGTAACTATACATATAATCTATTATAATAATAAATGTAAATTATTAATAAAAACGTACTTCCAAAGCTACTTTTTCTTTCTTCAGTCTCAAACACTGTTCATCTCGTTCCCGTAGGTACTGAGCGCAAATTTCACATTCTTCGTCCAATTCCTTATATTTCTCGTTTAGTTCCTCTAACTCTTGTTGAAAGCTGGACAACTGTTTTCTTAACTGAGCTACCTCACTGAAATAAAATATAAAAAAAATCTATTATAATCACAGAAGAAACTCGATCCGTAATTACCCAGACTACCAACCACAACTAATTATATTAAATACAATGAATCAATCAGCTTCACGCTGTATCCCGCACACAGCAGGGTAGGCAGAGGGAACCTAGTGTTAAGATACTCCGTTCCCCACTTTCTGCCGAAATCTGGAGGCATTGCGTGTTGAGTGGCAGAACTCAACGCCGCGCTTAACCTCGACACCAGAGCAAAGAAAATGGAAATATAAATTTAAGTAAATAGTTCAACTCCTCGAGTGGGGATCGAACTCACAACCAGTCGGTTTTACAGTCACACTACGTGCCACGACTGGCCTCATACCTAAAGAAATTAATCATGATACCTCGACAGTTTAGACGTAGGTTTTTTTTCATTTCATGATGTTTATCCATACCTGTATTTCGTGTAACACAGTTACGCATAGATAGATAACGTAAACACATACTACTACAAAAATACTACTGAAGGTTAAACAACTTTGAACTTTGCCGTTCTGTGTAACTCATATGAGAAAGTTGCGGCTAAAAATATAATTTAATAGAGCAACATTTAATGTTTATATTAAATTAATTTATAACGTTAAATTTGTACGTACCTATCGAAGCTGTTATTCCGCGAAGATTCTCGCGAATTTTCTAAATTAGGAAAAGAAAAAAAATATGATTAAATAATTAATGGTTAATAAAATTGGAATGTTAATAAATTTACGGCGTCCCGGCAGTAACTCTTCTGCTCATGCTGCCATACCACATTTCAGACTTCCTATTGGACTCTCAACTTCTTTGATACTGATTTCACCGACAGCTACATCAAGACTCAGCGTTTCGCTTTTAATTGAGACAAAGGCGCCACATTCATACATCTCATTGTATAATTCCGCCCATCGCTGCAAAACGTGTGGTTGTTCAGTTAAAATTCACCGTCTTACGAAAGCACCCCCTTTCAATCTACAGGTTAGTGGAGTAACCTCGGAAAATAGTAGCTTCTTGCCAGAAAAGCTTTATTTCACCTGAAATTGTTCGTTAACTTTTCATTTCTTTCTTTCTCTGACTTTTCACGCTTCATCTTTATCAATGCTTTCGTTTGGTGATTTTGCGGCTTATGCTCTTTCTTTTTTATCTCTGTCATACTTTTATCCTTACCTATTATATTGTTTAGTTGAAGTTAATATAGAAACCTAATCTTTTTCATTTCCAATTACTGACATTTAAAAACGCAATATAGAAAAAAAAAACGTTGTTATTACTTAAATTTGTACAACTACAGAGCACGGCTAATATGTCATGACCGCCTTAAGTTAGGTTTTCTGAACTTTTGTGCACTTCAGCACACTAGGGAAGAAAATAGTCAAATATCTAAAATAACTGCGCAGCCAACCGCTAACTTTAGGTTAACCACGACTCGTCGAGCGTACTGTACTGCTAATAACAATCTCATTACTAATTTAAGTATAATATTTTCCAATACACACCATGCGAATGTACACTACGGTGCAAATCGTGTACACTTTGCCGACGTCGCCGGCTCGCTAAAACGCTGCTGGGCCTAGAATGTTCTTCTGCGTTTTCGCTCTGTAAATGAAAAAGCAATATAAATACTCAGGAGTTGTAGCCGCCCTGTAGTTAAGGTTCACTTTTGCATATTGTTCGCTCGGAAAAAATAATAAAAAGTAAAAAAAAAAAACAAAAATCGAATTTAAAGCTAAGTTCAAGGCAAGCCGAAATTTGTGAACTATACTTTATTAAAAATATATATGGATGCATTTAAATATATAAAACTATCTTCACGTTGTATTCTGCACATAGCAGGGTAAGCAGCGGGAGCCTAGTGTTAAGACACTCCGCTCCCCACTTTCTGCCGAATTCTAGAGGAACCAGAGCGAAGAAATAAAAATATAAATTTAAGTAAATATTTCATTCCTCGTGTGGGGTTCGAACCCACAACCAGTCACCAGTGCGCTACGACTAGCTTCATTTAAATATATGCCAGGGATTATAAATTCGCTGCAGGTTTCGTTCGTATAAAAATTGTACATTATGAAACAAGTATTCTTACTTATTGAGACTTACATATGAAACACATTCTACATAACGATTTTTAATCTCTCTTATTATATTTCCTGTATACTTATAAATTAATTATATAGAAATCTACTAAAATACTTTACTTTAATACATGATTACTATTATTATTTTTTACTTACATGATCGTGTTTCGATGCGAGACTGTCACGTCTGAAAAAAACAATTAAAAAAATTATTCAAGTGTTAAATTCATAACCTATTATACTTCAAATATCACACAGCACATTCATCATCCTTTACAAAAAAAATATTATTATGAACCTTCTACTTGGTGCGACCAAGGTGTCCACAATTATTACAAAAAAAAATCCCTGACTTTTCCCTGACCAAAATTGTTCAAAATATTTTTTAAACAAGTCATCATTCACTTGTCCCAGTCCCACATAAAGAAGGGTTGGCCTTCTTTAAAGAAGCTTGCTTCGAAATGTATGTTTTATTAGTGCCTTTTGACAAAGTCAGCGTCAAACCCCTTTCTTTATTCTGTGTTATTCGTGCAAAATTTCCAACACGCGCGTTTATTAGCCACTACAGGTTGATGCTTTATTATTTTAGGATTTAAACTCATTATCATTGACAGGGCTTTTTTATAGGAATTTTTAAAAGCAAGCCGTAAATCTATTATAATTGCGTTTAAGCATAAGTTTGTCTTTATCTGCAGTTTTTACATTTCAAAAAGCTTTTGCTTCGAAGCCAATTGGCACGTTTTTGCTTAATCCAAGTTTATGAAATCCTTATAAAGTCTCGTCTTGTTTCATGATCTCTATCATTAAGTTTTTTAATAATTCCACCAGAGCTGTTTACAAACGGCGAAAATGGTTTTTTTCTTTGGCATCGTTTTACAAAGGAGTCATAGTCTGATATAATTGACCTTGTGGCTGCAAATTTAGCTTTCAACAAAAGATATTTCATAGCAGCATTTAACTTTTTATTATTGTGATATTTTTAGCACATAATTATGCGTTTGTAACAGAATCCAATATCACAAACTTTCAAAGATCGATCAATACAAGATTTTTAAGCTATCTTATTGTAGTGAACAGTAATTGCTCGACGATCGAGTGAGTCAAAATAATAATAAATTTTTATCAATTTTTAAGTGTTATTCCACAGTTAGGAAAGAAATATATGTTTTAGAAAACGTATGAAGGTCCCGCACGTTATTTTTTTTATATGTTTTCTAAAAAGTACAATTATCACTTTACGTTTTAATAATTTATCCTATTTAAAACTTTATTTATTGTAGAAAATATTCATTTACTTCAAACTGGAATTGGAATATCTTCTAGTGGGTGACAATAAATCATAACATAGTTTGCTCCAGACCTGATGATTCAAAGATGCTTCAAAGACCTGGATTAAGAGTTAAACCAGACCATAAAATTATATTCCTCATTATACAGTCTTTGAAATCTTTGCAGGGATTTCAATTTATAGTCTAAAAAGACGTCATTTTGCAATCACTTTTATAGAACAAAATTTCTTTATTTTCCCTGACTTTCCAGGTAGACCATCACAATTTTACTGACTTTCCCTGACCACCTTGAGCTTCACTGACTTTTCTTTGATTTTCACTGACTTTTCAGAATGTGGACACCCTGGCCACGCTACTAACAGCAAGTGTAGAATACATATTGTGCAATAAGAGACCATCGCGACGCAGTCTTGTCTTTCTATTTGTAGACTGATATGCTAAAAAAAATATAGAAGTAACTTCACGTGATTTCCCGCAAAGCAAGGTAAGCAGAGGAAACTTAGTATTAAAACAAACCGTTGCCCACTTTAACAAAAGACGGACAGGGAACAAACATAACGCTCCGCTTTGTCTACCATCGTGCGAAAAATAATTAAAGGATAATCATTTCCCCTCGTGAGTATTTAACTATCAGCTTACCGTGTTCCGACGACGGCCCGTTGTACCACAACGGCTTAAACAGTATATAGCTTCTATAAAAAAAATACTACTATACTGTTTAAGAATAAATATAAAATTTATTTTTTAATTTACCCTTTGCTTCTTCTAATCGGTGTGCTCCTGGCAGAGCTGTCATCGTCCACGTCCATGAATAGGTCGTCAGGTTTGCTCCGACTTTTAAAAATTGCCTCCACTTTTTTGTGATCTATAACAAAGTATAACGCTTATTTATTTGAAATCTTTAATTTCAAATATTAAAATAGATGATAGAAAACGTATAAAAATGTAAATGTAACGAGACTCGACTCACGCCTATTGGGAGCCGATTCAATTAGTTAACTAAACAAACTATACCAAAATTCCTATCTTATGGTACTTACTTATGGTTTTTACTAGCTCTCGTTAATCAAAGATATAGCAAAAAAATATCACTTACATATTTTTTTAACGTTTTCTAAAATATTTTTCTCTGCTGCATAAGTAAAAAAAGGGGGTCTCATTTGTATGAATGTTATTGAAAGTAGTGCCAGAAAGGAACTTTTTAATAATAAGATTTATTATTAGAAATCTACAATATATATATATATATATATATATGAATTGCTTATCAATTTTACGTCCTCATCATTTCGACGTGTCGTTTGATACTGAATTGTTTGGTTTTACTGTCGAGAACAGCGTTGTGACCAATTTTTCTTATCAAAAAAATAAATAAATAAACGATACAGAAGTAAAATATTGAGAATTAAACAACTACGTGATATCACTGCTATCGGCATAAGTGCTGCCAAAACGGTTGGCCGCACAAGGGACTCGCAGCGCTCGACGGCCAACTTCACAACTAGAACTTTGTTGGATATAAACTTAGTGTTCGCAAACGTAAAATCCATCTTAGACCTCATTAACCTTTGTATTTAAATATAAATTAAATATTATATTTACACTTTGTTAAAGTAATTTATAGATGGCCCCTATATTACCTTGTATACTATCTGAAAACATTAGTTTCGAGTCGCGAATGCTTTGCCGGCGCCTTCTTGTGGATTCAGTATTGTCAGTAGAAAGAAGAGGTTTTATGTCTTCAGATTCCAATTCAGATATTCTATCCTGAAATTATTAAAAACATATGTTATCATATTAACATGAAACTTTATATATTTTTTATGTTGTACGCATATGGATATAGGCAAAAGAACCTAATGTTAAGAATGGAACTGAACGTCGTCTTTCCTTATAAATACTACCACTACTCCTACTAGCTTCACGCTGTAACCCTAGCGAGGTAGCTAGAGGGAACGAAACGCCAAACGCTACGGTCTCTGCCTATCACTTCCGCCTCGTCCACTACCATTAGCCTCTTATTAATATCGACGGATCAACGGCTGTCTACGGTGGAATTCACTCCCATGTATGTTAGCCGATTTTCGGTGTTTCAGTAGATATTTGAAAATATGTGATTTATTGGAAAAATTCTTGAAAAAAAATGGATATAATAAAGCCAACTGTAGGGTCTGTGCTCGTAATTTAAGTTTACATTTAACATTTATTAATTATAATATAAATATTAAATATTAATATTCAATAATATTGTATCATACGGAAAACTTATCGAGACTGTTTCGAGGTCTCAATATCAATGTTATACAACAAATCAAAGATTGACTGAATTTCCTTACTTTACTGAATTCATAATTTTCTTACTTAATTATGTTTAGAAATAAACAATATAACATTTAAAAAAAATAATTTAATAATACCTCTAGTGACTGTTTAGCTTTTGTCAATTGTTCTAAATCTTCTTTATTGGTTTTTAAGTCACTATTTAATTTTTCATTTTGTAATTCTAGAGACTTCCATTTCTCGCCCAATTCTTTAATGAGGTGTTCCTTTTCAACTAATGTTTTATTGTCTTCTTCTTTTTGTTTTTGTAATCTAAAATGGTTTCAAAATTTAAATCACCAAAGTGATACTTTTTTATAGCACGATCTTATAAAATAATTAAAAAACAATAAAAAGTATATATAATTTTGTATATTCATAAATTAAAAAAAAGCAACATTCTCAGATTATATTTACGTGTATAAATATTATTTTAGAACAAATATTTCACATTAGATAAAATTTAAAAACTCACCTAATAATCATTCCACTTTGGATCTGAGCTGTTTTCTCATGTGTTTTCATATTATTGTTCAATCTAGTACATTCTTTACATTTCTCATGTAATTCATTTTGCAATACATTATTTTGCTCAGATAAGATTTTACTTTCTTTTTCCAATCTGTCTATTAAAGCTGTGTTTTCTTTGACTGAAGTTCTAAGTATTTCAATATCGTTACTCAACTTTTCCATATCGATTTTGTTCTTATTTAAAAGAGTACACGCGTTAGACAACTCAATGGTACAAGTTTCTTTTTCTTTCGATATAACTTCGTTAATAGATTTCAAATTATCGATTTCTTTTTGTAAACTAAGGGCAGATTGCACTAACTCAGATACTTTAGTATCATTTGATTTCTCATAAAGAGTTTCAACTTTACTTTCTAAACAGGCAATGAGTGCATCTTTGCTAGTAATAGTTTCCTTGTAGATATTGAGTTCGTCCGTTAGTTTCTGTATAGTAGATATATTCAGATTGTTTTCCTCTACTTTTGTCTGATATATTTTGTTTAAATCTTCGTGTATATTAATTTGTGACAGATATTGTTTTTCTTTGTCTATTAGATTGGCGGTCAATTTCTTATTGTCCTCAAAGAGTTCAACTTGTTCTTGTTCTTTCACTTTAAGATTTGACTTTAATTCTTCGTTTTCAAGTAAGATAATACGTTTGTCTGATTCTACTTGTTCAAAATTGTACTTGGTTTTTGTAGAAATAGAATCAAGAAGTATAGTGAGAATCTCGAGCGTGGGAAGCATTATATCTATGTTCTGAGTAATAATTTTGTTATCTAACATATTTTTATAGCTGTTTATTACGAAATTTCTTAGGTCCTTCTCTTTATTTACAATATCTAAAGTCACAGTAGAACTGATCTCGTGCATTTTTTCTTTTTGTCTTTTTAACAGGGTTATCTCTTCCTCGTTTGCATTCAGTTGCGATTTTAATACAACTAAATTTTCATTGATAGAATCAATGTTTATGGTCATACGCTGTAATTCATCAGTCAGTTGTTGCTTTTCTTTATTAATACCTGCGATTACATTATTATATTTTTCACAGATCAATGCAAAGATTGAAGTACTACTAAAGCCGAATTCTGTATCGATTTTTTTCAAAATTTTGTCACTAAAGTTGAAGTCAAGATTGTCAGTGTCAGTATCTTCATACATAATAGTTATGTTGCTTCGTATTTGAGATACCACATTGGCCATTGTTTGTAGATAGCCATCTTTTTCTGCTATATCTTTAGTTAGTATTGCTTGTTCATTATTTAATTTGACTATTTTATTCTCTAACGCGTTCTTTGAGTCTTCGAAATCTCTTAGCTTATTGACCAGATTTTCAATTTCATTTGCGTGTTTTACAGTTAAGTTGTCATATAACATTTTCATTATGTCTATTATTTTAATATCATTTTGTATACTTTCTTTATCAGTACCGGTTTTTTCGGTATAATAATTCACACATTCTATTTTATCAGAGGCATACGTATCTGTACTTTGTTGCGTTGTTATGTTTTGAAAATTTATTTGTGATTTCATATTGCTAAAATCTTTGTTGAATGAACAAACAAGAGGATCGTTTATGCTTTCATCCAACTCCATAGCATGACCTATCGAAAGATTGCTAGATTCCAAATGTTTTTTTATTGTGGTAACTTCTTCTTTTAATTCAATACAGTCCTCTTTGCCCGCATGTAGTTCATTTTGTAGAGTGCATATTTTATTGTATCTCGATGATCTATCTGAGTCACTGTAACTTCTATCCAACTTTGAATGCGACTCTTCTATTTTTTTCTCTAATGTTAAGATTATTTCGCTTTTCAATACACAAGAAGAACAATTTTTTTCTTCGTCATTTTTTAAACGCTGAATTTCTTCTTCCAATTGGGCGAATTTTTCTTGGAGATTGTTGTTAATCTCTTTTAACAAGTCATGTGCTTTTTTCATATCGTCTACTTCTGATATGCTTTCCATAACTTGGTTTGACAAAGAATCGTTTTCTTCTTGCAAATTCTTCACTTCTTTATTCATTTTATTTAAAGAATTAGTTAGCGCTTCTACTTCATTTTGTTTTTTGCCGTAATCTTCTTCTAATGTAGTTAATTTACGAACTAAACTTTCAGTACTAGGTATTTCTAGTGAGAGATTGCGATACTTTTCCTCAATATCAGCCTTTTGAGATTCTAAATCAAATAATTTTTGGTTCATAGCGTCAATTTCTCTTTGGTATTCATCATTTATTGTTTTTACTTCCCCTTTATGTTTACAATCTCCACAGGAGTCTTGAATATTTGTATTTGCTGTCATTTTAATCGGACTGCTTTGAGCATCCGAGACATTAACTTGTGGTTCTTTATTTTTAGAATAGTCTTCAACAAGATATCGTAATTTATCGTTTTCATTTTTAAGGGAGGCCAATGTTTCCAAAATTTTGTTATTTTCTAGCACTTCTGTTTCAATCTGAGAATGTGATATATTACACTTAGTTATATCATCAAAGTCGGTCTGACAGGCTACCTCGTTATATGGACATACTTGAGTTGTATCGAAACATGTCTGATCATTAGCTAATATAGTATTATCACAGGTAGTCAGTGTCACGTTGGTGTCTAACATAAGAAGATCACCATCAATAGTAGACTCATTTTTAAATGTTGAATGCAATGACGCATTTTCTAGAGCGTTGGGTAAAGAATATCGTTTAAAACTATCATAACCTCTAAACAAATTCTCAGATTTAAGAATGGCCATTAGGTCGTGTAATTGTTTTTTAAATTCCGGTATATCTCTTTGACACACTGCATGGAATCTACTATGATGGTGTTGGAAGAATTTTAATTGGGAACTTAACGATCTATTTTCAGCGTAAGTGGTTGCAGTGAGTGTAGATAAATTTGTTCTGTGGTTAACTACTTTTTTCTGTAATTCGTGTGAACATTCTAAAAGTACCTGTACCTCCTTCTGAACTTCCTCTTGTTCCTTCATATGAATGTAGTTTTCTTTCTCCAATTCAGTAACCCTAACCATTAGTTTGTTATTTTCTGCTTGCATTATGGTAATATCAGCGATTAGCTCTTCACATCTGCACTCATTAGAAGATTCTATATTACTTAATTCATTTGAAGACTTTGAATTAAATGATTTTTCATCTCCTGGTGACTCAATTACATGCATTATTTTATTGCAACATAAAGATAAAAGACTTGGAGGCGAACTTGTTTCAATATTACAATTGGGATAGTCATATTGATTAACTTTTTCTACTTCACATTTTTGAAGTATTTGTAACGAAGGTGACTTTTTAAGTTCATCATTTTCTGTTTTAAGTAATTCAATTTCCTCCTTCATAGTTGACTCTAAATTTATAAACTTATCTTTCCATTCTTTGGCTTTACATTCCATGAATTCTATTTCAGTTAATTTATTTGCCAGGCTTTGCTTTAATTGATCCATTACATTATTGCAATGTTGTAAATTGTTACTTAAAATTTTACTATCATCTTGAATTATTTTTAAATCATTGGACAATTCAGCATTATTATTTTCTAATTTGATTATATTTTGTACTAGTTTGAGATTTTCTTCTGTAAGGTGATTAATTTCTTTTTTGGCTTCGGCCAATATATTTTCTATGTCATTGTATTTTGTTTCATGAGAAGAATTGCAAACACGAATGTGGTTCGCTATTTTATCTAAGGTTAAAACAACTTGTTCATGTGCATTTTCTGAGTCGCTAGATAAATTACATGAACTACTATTTTCAATATCAAATTCAGAAGTTAAATTAGTTGCTTTTTCTAAAATATTTTCTAATACTTTATATTGTGTAGCAGTAACATCACGAAGTACTGTTTCATGGTCAAGCTTAGCATTTTCAAGTTGTAATCGCATCTCGTTAAGTTCCGTTTCCTTATTATTTAAGCTTTGATTGAAATAAGTTTGAGACACTTTAAATACTGTTATAATATTGATAATTTTACTTTTGAAGTTTTCAATAGGGTCTTCATCAATCATTTTTATATTTTCATTGTTTATTTTTAATATACTCTGAAATTGTGCATAGAAGTTGTCTACGCCATTGTGAACCTCCTTTATTTTCATTTGAATGTTATTAAGTTCTTCTTCGCGCTGATTTAATAGATGTCTTATATTATTTCTTTCTGATACTGTAGCTGAGGCTATTTCTTCTAAAGATGTCAGGTTCTCACCTAATTTGTTAAAAGCTGTCAGTAAATTGCCAACCATTATTGGTACTTTTGAAATATCGTTCGTAAATAGTGATATAATATTTTGCACTTTTACCAAAGTACTTTTAGCCTTATCTATATTCTCCTGCGCTTCCATATCTTCCTTGTACAATGTTTTTATAATATCCTCTTTTGCAAGAATATCATCTTCCATAACAGAAATCATCTCTTGTAATTCCGTAATTTTAGATTTTAAGCTTTCATTTTCAGAATTCATTTTCTTCTCTTGTTCATTATATTCCTGTGTTAACGTTTCATTATGTTCTTTTAATTTGGCTATTTCTTGTTTTTGTTCCTCATTTAATTTTTCTAACAATTCTTTGTCTTTTTGGATGCCCGATATTTGTATTTTTAACTGAAGTTCAATATTCAAAATATTATTTTTCTCCTCCGTTAAATTTTCAATAAGAGTATTTTTCTCAGTATCTAGAACTTTCAGATTGTTCAATGCGTCATTCAGTGCAGCAATTTCTTTTTTCCTTTCCGCAAGTTCTGTAACATAATCTACATTCAATGCATTAACGTCCATCGTCGATTTTAAACGTGTAATTTCCTCATCTCTTGAGTTGAGCGCAGTTTTTAGTGATTGTAAAATATTTTTCAAATTCTCATTATTTGCAATAAACATTTCTTCATTGGCTATCATAGTTTCTAGATCATTTTCATTTATTTCAATATTGTTAATATTGTCTTTTAGTGTTATTTTCAGTTGAAATTCCTGAATAACGTCTTTGTATGATTCAATATCGGTAGTGAGCGATTGTATAGCTGATTTTTGATTTTCGATGGTATTGTTTAAGTTGTCTATTGTAGATTTGTAAAGAGAATTTTCATTTTCCATATGTGACGTTTTCTCTTTGTAACTTTGGATCATATCTTGCAATTCTTTGTTAATATTCTCTAAGCTACCTATACGTAGCTTTTGTTCGTGTAAATTAGATTCTAATTCTAAAATAGTTAGGTTATTTTGTGCTAGTTGACTTTGTACATTGTTAGAAGGTAACTTTGTGGGGTTAATATTAATAATACTATTTTCACAGTCGCTGTCGACTAGAGATATGTCTCTAGACATATCCATAAAGTTTATTTCTTTTTCTAAAGCTTTAGAAGACATTTTACCTGAAAATTAAAATAATAAATGACAGTTATTAGTCGAATGTAATTGTTTATAAATGCCCAACTGTTTAAATAATTATTTCATTTTTGTCTTTTTCATTATAAATTAATTATCTTTCAGTAATAAACAAGCTTAGCATACCGATAATTTCACGTTTCTTTTTACTTTCATGTTCTTCTATCACAGATAAAAGGTCATCTTCCCTACTTTTAGATTTTTTCTTAAGCGTATCATAACTGACTTCCCAATCAGTTAGTTTTGTGGTATACTCTTTACATGCCTTTTCTAATTCCGCCTGTAATTTAAATATCTCTTCTTAACGTACAAAAATATTAGAATAATATAAAATACAATGCATGAAGTATACGAGTATCATTTGTTTACTGTAACTGTAAGTTTAACTTTAAAGTGTAACATTAGTAAAAAAATCAAAAATCAGCTTCAGGCTGTATCCTGCACACAACATGGTAGGCAGAGGGAACCTAGTCCTCCGTTCGCCACTTTCCGCCGAGTTCTGGAGGCATTGTGTGATGAGTGGCGAAATTCAATGCCGCGCTTTGCCTCGACCCCAAAGCGAAGAAATGATAATAGTAAATAAATATTTCATTTTCGAGTGGGGATCGAGCCCACAACCCGTCGATTTTACAGTCACATTTGTGCCCCTGCGACGCAATTGGCCTCAAAAACATTAATTATCTCCGATATAATCTATCAAAGGTAACTATTTATTTTAAAGCTCGAGCTTTACATACGCATTTAGAAGGGTAGCTAGTAAGAACCTAATCTTAAAACACTCCGTTCACCGTTTTCCACCTCAATTTGAGACATTGTGCGATAAATGGTGGGACTCAACGCCGCACTTTACTTATACCAAGTCCCTAGCCTTAATGCACAAGGGGAACAAAGCCACAACCAATGTTGTTTATAGTCAGACACTGTCTCATTCCACCATCATGGACTCATATATATATTTGGGGCGTTCAATGTATTCTCGGTATTGATATGATTTACTTATTACATTCGTAATTTGACTAATTATTTCGTTGATGACACTATCTGATATAAATATAAAATTTTACACATTCCTAATCATTAGTATGCTAGTAATCCTATCTGTACTACATTTTAAGTCCTCACTAAACAAGGTGAAAGTAAAAAAAAAGGAATTAAGTTATGGTGGCTACATATCAAGAATCTGCACCATCATTATCTAGTATTGAAAAGTAGTCAAGTGCCTTTAAAAGAGGCAGAGAGATAGCATCGAAGACACCTCTTACTGGGGCAGCTCGGCTGCCTCTATCTATGACAATGTCAAAAGTTGAGAAAATTATATTAAAAGATGCACAAATGAAGGTTAAAATGATGAATAAATTTTTTGTCGATACCATACTAACTATTCTTTTTTACTAGCTTAACTTTTCAAATGTCAGTGTAAGGTGGGTCCCGCGAATGCTCACAGCCCCACAATAACAACCTAGTGATTATTATTAATCCCAAAATTTGAAAAAATATCTGCGTGGAAAACGATTCGAAGAGCTGAAGAGGTGAAGGCTGAGCAGGAAAAAATGTGCATTTCTAGGCAAGGAGGAGTGTTTTTATTTTACAGGGAATCGACAACTTAATATTATTGTATAATATATGTATCAAAGTCCCTATAGAACTATATTGAGAAATAAAAATATTTTTGGGTTAATTTGTGTATTATTTCATGCCGATGCCGAGAATACATAGAACGCCTCTCGTAAATATATATTTTAATAATAAAATATATTTTAATAATAATAAATAATAAAAAAAAAATTGAGGCCAGTCGTGGCGCAGTGGCACGAAGTGTGACTGTAAAACCGACTGGTTGTGGGTTCGATCCCCACTCGAGGAGATGAAATATTTACTTAAATTTATATTTCCATTTCTTCGATCTGGTGTCGAGGCTAAGCGCGGCGTTGAGTTCTGCCACTCAACACGAAATGCCTCCAAAATTCGGCAGAAAGTGGGGAACGGAGTGTCTTAAAACTAGGTTCCCTCTGCCTACCCTGCTGTGTGCGGGATATAGCGTGAAGCTAATTTAATTTTTTTTTATAAAAAAAAAATATTTAGTATATGTATATCCTTGTTTCTTTCTTTTATTCTAGAAGAAAACAATTATGTTTGATACAATCCAGTACAACAACTATTTGTTTTTATAAACATGTTTAAAAAAAAATATTTGCAATAAACTTAGCCACTTACTTTAGCAGCAGTTATTTGTTTGATTTCTTCCTCAGCAGTATGTATGTTAGATTTTAGTCCATCCATAATATTATCTTTTTCTTTGCTTATATTTTCTAATTTTGTCAATTCATCCTCCAACTCGGCGATTCTTAGTGATTTGTTTTCCAGTTTTTCAATTAATTCAACCTATTTTTTTTTTGTTATAGAAAAATGAGGATGAATAAAAATTCAAATATTTAAATTCTGTCAAGCATATAACTGATCTATTGTAAATAAAAAATCTAAACAATTTTTTTTTTCTCACAATATATTCATTATTATATTTTTATTTTCTGCTTCACGCTAGTTCCCGCATATAAGAAAGTCTGGGTACTTGATTCTGCACTTGCTGCCAGAATTTGAAACAATGTGTGAAGAGGTAGGATCTCTACGTTGCGCATTATCGTGTTACCAGAGTTAGGAAATGGAAATAATCGAATTCTTCGAGTAGAAATCAAACCTAGAACCGTTGCATATACAGTAAAACTTCAGTCTTAGTTATATTTTTTATATTAATTTATTATACTAACAATGTTTGGTGTGTAGATTTTTTCCCTCTCAGTAAGTTCCACTATGTCTTTTAAGTTCTTCTCAGCTTGTTTAGCAGTTTTCCTTAATATGCATGGTGGTGTTTTAGATGAATCTGAAATATATATTAGATATAAGTTTATTTTTGTATTTTTACTTTTTTTTCACCTTAACGCCAGCTTTCCAGCACATGCCAGGGAAATAATTAATTCCTACCAATTTACATTGAACGCATAGCATCGCAGCAATTTACGATTATCCGCTTTCCCACTCCACAACATTATTTTTAAATTTTATAGTTTTATATACACTTATTCGTCCGTATAAGTGTATATAAAACTATAAAATTTATATATAATTATTGATCGTGTATTAATAACATTTTTCATCTTCATTCAGTATGAATGGAGTCTAACAAACATATTGAAATTCTGCCATTATATGTGTCACTATCATATCAAAAACATTTCCTTTAATTTTCCATTTGCTCTAAAATGATAGCAGTAGACGATTTAATATAAGAAAATCTTACTATGAATAACAAATACGATACAAAACAAAAACTATCTATAAAATATACTATCTATTTTTTAGCTTCACGCAAAATATATAGCAAAATATACTCACTATAACATTTATGGTATGGTGAACAGGTTTGTACATCTGATGACGTGTCGTCGTCGCTATCTACAATTCAGTACACAAAACATGCTATGAACATTTAAATTACTACATAAAGTGCATGAAAAACATAAAATAAAATGAAAATAGATATTGCGCCACTATAATATGTATATCTAAAAATAAAAATGCAAACAGTAAATAAATAATTTATTTGGTAAAGGTAGGGAAATTCACCATAGTGAATATTTATTTTGTTTGGAATTTATAGAACAAATGTGTGTATCACTTCTGTAATTAAATTTAAAAGAAAGTTACAAAAAGTTTTTCTTTTAATCCCTAGTTAAGTTTTTGATATAAACAAAATGAAAAGATTTTTTTGTGTTGAATGGAATATACTTATACATTTAAAAAATGAGCGCTTTCTCAAACACGGGAGTGGAAATAATGGTCTAAGACTGAATGCGAATAAGAAGTTTCTGGTATTTGAAAGAAATGAAGAAACAACGGAGTGCAATATCGGTGGTAAATGGTAAGATATTAGAACAGTTGAATGAAGTGATATATTTGGGAAATATGTTCAGATATGAGATGGATGTGCCAAAAGACGTATTGCCGGCGGTAACAGGGTTAACGGTGTCTTAGCTGCAGGTGTCTTCTGCATTGCAGAAGGGGCGCAACGTCAGCATAGCTGCACGTTTAAACGTAAACAATGTAGTGTTAGTACCGACGCTGTTAAATGGCAACGAAACGTGGATATTACAAAAGAAAAATGAAAAAAAAAAGATGAAAGCTGGGTAGGATATAATATGCCGCGCCAGTTTAGCTGATGGAATCCGCAATAAAGAGATATGCAGAATGGCAAGTACTAATGAGGATTTCACGGCGAGAACGTAGAAGAATGTGCTCAGCTGGTTTGGGCACGTCAAACAAATGAGGGATAAAAGAATAGTAAAAAAGGTTCATGATGGGTAAGTGAGCGGTGAGAGGTAGAGAGAAACACTCGGTTGACTTTCGAAAACGCAGTGTAAAAGATACTGAAACTGGACCTCAGGGTGGCATGTATGAAAAGGTTGATGTCAGTGGACGAGGCGAAAGAGGTATGTAGAGGCCGTAGCGTTCGGTGAGATGTTCACTTTATAATAACTGTTTCATCATACATAAGTTAAAAACACAAATGTCGTACAAAAGGACAAAAGTTTAATTTAAAATTTACCCAATTCAATAATTTCGTCACTAAAATTAACTTTCTTGTCCGGCGGTGGCGTTATGAGGCGGGGCTCCTCAGACACACTGGACAGGCTCCACGCGCCTTGTATCGGTTGGAAGTCTGATACACTGCTCGCCAGGGATAGGGGACTGGAAATAAATATAAATATCTTAATTAATAAAAAAAAATCTTAGTTCCCTTTCACGGTATCACAAGTGTGTGACTGTTAACGTATTTTTTTTGTTCCATAGAACAATTTTTTTTGTCTCAATAACAATAACATATTATTGTCAGCGGAAAGTATTTATGAAAGAAAAAAAAATACATAATAGAGGGCAGTCCTGGCGTAGGGGCACAAAGTATGACGGTAAAATCGACTGGTTGTGGGTTCAATCCCCATTCAAGGAAATAAAATATTTATTTACTTATATTTTCATTTCTTCGCTCTGTAACACAGAGTATGACATCCTAGTATATGCTCCTTGCAGTAATAGTGAAATATAATATAATAGTCACTAAATAGCAAATAATATGAAAAGCTAATCTATTCACACATTAGATGTCAAAAATTTTGACCATGATATTCTTCTAAGACTTTGACATTTAAAATTTTTAAATTTAAAAAGAATGAGAATTACTGCCAGTTCTTTATTAACTCAAGATACGTAACAAGTTAGTATATGGTAACTTGCACTATATGAATATCTATTTAATTCAAATTCAATTTTCAAAATTAAATACTTTTTGTTCAAAATAAGAAGTTACATGCTTCATTTTCTGAACGTCAAATAGTTTACCACCAGTTCACTAAAGTTAATGCCTCAGACCTGAGAAGAACCGGCGCAGGAAAGTCAGCGGGACTTTTTTTTTTAAATCAATTTTAAGCAAATACATATTTATATATCTGTGACAATGATACCTTTGAGACAGACTGGAGTGAGCATTTCGTTCCCAAGGTGTGTTATAGGAAAACAAAAAAAATAGCCTATGTTCATCCCTAGACGTCAAATATGTCTATATGAAATCATATCACAATCGAATCAGCGGTTTGACCGTGATTACGTCACACACAGAAAAAGTCATTTTCGTTGTTCAATTTATAATATTGGTAAGGATAGATAGGAAATATAACTATTGTTAATCATTTTAGTGTAGACATACATAGTATATTTTAATTATATATTTTTTTTTAATAAAATCTCGGCAGACCTTATGTATTAGAGGTCTACTGTATTAGAGGAAATTTAAACTTCAACTTTCTTTTACATTATGACTTCAATAAATTAATTTGTAACGGTTATTGAGATCCACAATAATTAACGTTTTAAAAAATATAGCAAAAAGCGCGTTCACGATTTTTTAAGTATGAAGCTGTTTTTTGATAAACTTACTTATATTTAAGACTGGGTGTACAAAAATTGGGCATAGCTGGTAATGGATCTTCTTGAATAGGATGCAATGTCGATATTGTCATTCGGCGAGGTGGTTGCAACTTTCTTCTTGCACCACTCAATAGATCTGTACTTGTTCTTTCGGCGAATCCGTTCAATATCAATTTTTGTAGTCTTGTTATTTGTTTTTGGAGTTTAAAGTTGTCTTGCTATAAAAAAATCAAATTATAAAAGTATTGTATAAAAAATATTTAAAATAAATGCTGCCTATATACATAATATAGGCAGCATTTATTTTAAATACAAATTTATACGTGAAGGAATCGCACCTAAAAAAATATTATAAAACAAATCTTTATTTCTTTGCTGTATAAGCAATCTTAAAATACAGAGTGGTGGAACATATGCAAAAATAATGTTATAAAATACTGAAATCTTTAAGGCCATAGAAACAATATCTATATAGGATAATAAATTTAAACATAGCTTTTATACTTTAACCCTAGCAGGGTAGTCATAAAAAACGGAACGCCAAATGCTATGGTCTTTACATATTTCTTTTGCCCCTTCATACATGCCCTCCGGTGGGCTCCTCATTATTTTTATTATTATGTGAAACTGTGTTTTCGAAGGTCAACCGATGTCTCCCTTTACCTTTCTTACTGCTCACTTTCTCATCATATTTTTTTTTTTAATTCTTTCATCACCCATTTGTTTGACATGCCCAAACCAGCTGAGCATGTTCATTTGTTTCCACATCCAGTAGGAATAGCATAGAAGTTCTTTAGAATATAATTTCAAGTTCTAAAAAGAGTAGAAGAATAGATAAAAAGAAACAAAAATTATACTAACTTCCACAGTCTTTTTGCCTTCCAACTGTGTTTTAAGCGATGATAGTTGTTTTGTAAGTGATTGTATCATCGTAGCATCTGTTGCCACCGCATTGACAGCTGGAGTGTTCTTTATAGCTTTAGCTCTATTTGCAAATCTATGAAAATCATACAAAAATATATAATATTAGAGATTTTTAAACTTGAATTTTAATTGAAGATTAATTTTAAATTAATAAGATAGCTTATACGAGAAAAAAAATGTGTTTGTTACATGTTACATACACATTGCATTAATACAAAAGTATGTTTAGTATGTTCAAGTAATATTTCCACAGTTTATTAAATTACAGAAATTTTAAAATTCTTTGTTATATTTAAATGATTATAGTGAACTTTATTTAAATTTCAACAATATTACTTATATTTAGGCCTCATTAATATAAAAATAAAAAACTGATTAGAAAATATTTAAAAAGGTTACTTAAGGAAGCTTGTCAGTGAGCTCGAAAAATTGTTTGTTATCAATCACAACTTTAAATATTTTCTCTAAATTATATTTTACATAAATATATATATGTAGCTTTTGGTTAAACGCTGCGCCACAATGAGAGATTTTTTTTATTGTTTTTTTTTTGTGGTGATAAGGTAAAGTGCGACATTGATTCATCACACAATAGGCACAGAAAATTAAGCATAAAAAATTAAGCAGTGCTATTGGGGAATAGTGTCCTAACATTCTATTCTGGTCACTGTGTCTATCCTGTTTATATGCATCATGAATCTATAAAAAAGAAGTAATTTTTTTTTCAAAAAAAACCTAAAATGCTATACTTACTGCAAGGTAGAAATAGTTTCTTCTACGGCGGCAGGAGTCACAGCACATATTATACTCGTTTTCGCATTACCACCAAGTGAATTCTGTAATATTCGTGTCAATTTGCTGTCACGATAGTTCACGTGCCTGAAAATATGAAATTATGCTATCGTATAATGTGAAAGATTAATTAGTAATTAATAGCGTTCTTAATGTAAAGTGGTACAAGTTTACTTTTAAAGTTTACTTTTTATCACGTACAGACAAGACATTTTTACTTGTTACGTCTTATTATATATAGAGATTACATAAATTTACTATATATAATATGGTATATACTGTACAGTAAATATATGTAATATTTGGTTAGGCAATTTTGATTGATATATAAATTATCTCAAACAATTGAAAATATGAATTTATTGTAGATATAATAGATAAAGGTTTACATATCAGCAGTGGCAGCCTTGCCTATGATATACGTTACAGTGGACGTTTTAATAATTCAATTGTTAAATTTTAGTGGTAAAATATATATATATATATTATGTGGTAAAAAAATAAAGAATATTTATAAGAAAATAGTAAATAAGATATCTTTTCCGTATTATACAATACTATTATATTTAATACTAGCGGCCAACTCGCGGCTGCATTTGGCAAGAGTTTCAATTTCAACAGTTAAATTGAGAATATAATTTATACATTCAATAAATTTTCATAATTTTGAGAGAGTACAAGCACTATGTGGGTTTTTGAGAGAATATCATCGGCAGCAAGGCCGCCCCTTGCGGGACTCGAGTCTAGGCTTGCGAGTGTAAGCAAAGCATTGAATTATATAAGTTTTTTCGAAAAATCAACGTCCAATTTACATTACATAAAAGTCAAAGCTTATCTGCATAACATTTCGTTAATAATGGAATAACTTTCAATATCCCTGTCAAATAAACAGCGGTGCAATATTACCTTACAATTTTCAATAATTTTATGTCAAAAACTTCGTCGTAAGTCTTATTGTGATTTATTTATAAGATATAGATATATTTTTATAGATAGAATATGGTTATATTTTCATACTATCTCTATTTTAGATAATGTATTTTTGTGAAATAAAAATTTCGCGTTATTTTAGAATTTTATTTTATTTACATAAATGATATATATTTATACTAATATTAAAAATAAAATTTTGCTCATATAGAAAAATGGAAACCTAACTAACAATTACTTTTTTGCTCATCATAATCGAAAAAATATCGTCAGTATAATTGTAAAAATTAAGCCAGTCACAGAGGGTTAAATTCCTTGATGAAGATTTTCTATTCTTCATGCAGAACATAGTAGTCATTGGTTAGCTTTGTTGACTAGCTTAGTAAATTTACTAAATTTTCCAACACAATAAAAACATTTATTCATAATAAGATCTTAACTATCCATACACTTTGATATCAATGGGATGTGCGGGTACTAACGTTCGATCGCTGGATTCCGATGCGAGGAGGTTATCTCGGCGTAGGGGCACAAGCGTGTGACTGTTAATGGGACGGTTGTGGGTTCATGGTTTAAAATCTATAAGGTCCTTCCCGTGGACCTACAGTTATGAAATTTGGCTTAAAGTGAATGAAATGGGCACGAAAGCTTCGTTGGGCGAGTCCGACTCGCACGAAAGCCTCGTTAGGCAAATCCGACTCGCACTTAACTGGTATTTTAAGTTTTTAAAAAAAAAAATTTTTAAAACTTACTTATGTGCCGTTAAAGGGCTTTCAGATAACTGTTTAATAACCAACGCCAAAGCTGACAATGACTTGTTTATATGAGTTCCCTCTTTGAACCTAATGCCAGTAGCTCCCGTTTGTCCTGATCTTTCTGAGCCAGCCAAATCAACTAGATTGAGTTGCGATACATTTACCGAACCCACTTCTTCTTCACCTTCGATATGCTCACGAGATTCTATTGTCTAAAAATAAAAAAAATGTTTTTATGTCGCTTCTTGCTATATTACGTATATAGCAGGGTAGGGGAATCTAGGATAAAGCTTTTCGGTTCCCTACGCATGTCATGATAACAATACAATTTTCATGATATCGCATGTTGAGTGATGAAACCAAATGTAGTCTCATTATCAGGATGAAGATATGAAAATAACTTTCCCCAAAGTGGGAACCGAATACATAACCGTCGTGCTAACAGTCAGACTATGTGTTGCGCCACAACAGTATTAACATTATTTTAAATGACAATAAAATATATTGAGAAAAATCTGTCTAATTGTAATAAGCAAAATCAAAATAAATATATAAATTTCGAAGTAGAAATGTGCATTTAAATAAATTGTAGAGACAATAAGTTGCAATGGTAAAGTTACTTACAATTTGAAATATAGAATGAGATCTGCTACTTTCTTCATTCATATTTGTAGATCCTGTTTGTCTGTTGGCTTTGCCCTGAAAATGTAAAAAAATATTATTTATTAATATTTTTAAATCTTTGCTCAGGCCCAGGGTTGAGAAAGCCACTCGACACGCAATGGTTCAAAAAATTCGGCGGTTAGTGGGTGGACGGAGAGTCTTAACACTAGGTTCCCTCTGCCTATTCTGCTACATGTGTGAAACTGTTAAAAAATATATATTGTTAGTGAACTCGTGTAAAAAAGATGGTAGATATTTGTAAAAAAAGACTATAAAAGTAGTGGAATTGTGCTAATCTAGGGCAGTTGCTTGTAGGCAATGGCCCTTATCGTAAGGAAACTCGAGTGAAGCATAGTTATTGAACCTAATAAATGTTTCATACATATTACTTATTGCAATTATATAGAAAAAAAATGTATTTATACATTTACTTAAAAAAAAATATGGCTGTTGATATAGTAAAAAATGTGTGTCGACACTATAAAGGGAATAAAAATAAATAGGATACTTCCGGTTAACCTAGAATTTGGACTTTGAACAAATTTGGCACCATCTACAGATAGTGCTAGTTTAGGAAAAAAACTGAAAACTGCACATTTGTGGTTAAATCCTAAAAAATAATAGCCTTAATAAGTCGGCAAAATTTGGTAATAAAGCTAAATTCAAGTGAGGTTTCAGATTCAAGTGAGGCTCTGGTTCAGCTAACCCTAAATTTCTGAAAAGGCTTGAAATGTCCAAATGATTTTTATTTGGAATCCTCAGTGGCCAAGCCAGATTCATTTTCGGGGGTTTTTTTTTGAGTACTTTGAAATTATTTATACTTGTAATATGTCTTCTATGCCTTAAGCTGTTGAAAGGCTGTTAAAGAATTGATTAAAAAAAGAGTTACTAACAGTACAGTATTTTCAAATTTATATTTAAGGGAGATTAATAAAAAAAAATTCTTTTATTATTAAATATTATTTGTAAGAATAATTGCCTATTTGATTTCAAAACTCTGAACTTACTGTTAGGTTCCATTTTAATAAGATGGTCAAATCAAATCAGGGAAAGTAGGGTGGTGGTTAAATTAATCAGTGTTATATTAAAACATCAATTTTTACTCTTTATGTTAACTTACTTAAATTAACGGTTTTAATCTTCCCTTCTCATGCATAACTCAAGTGATACAGAGCAGTTTTGCATAAACCCCAACAATATACTCATTCTTTATAAAATGAACCGTTAAAATCTAAGAATTTTTATCAATGGATATGAGATACTGTGAAGAAAATTATTACAACATAATAGCCCTAAAATGTTTTAGAAAATAAAAAACACACTAAAAAGGCAGATTATTTTATATATCCTGGTTTTTCTGACAAAGACACCATTTATTTACGATTGTCAACAGAAGTAACATTACAACATGGGCATATTACATTGAGATCTATTTATAGACTAAATGTTTTTCCAATTAAAGACAATCACAGCATGTACTAGTAAAATAACAATTGGTATTAATAATATATAGATGATAGAACACTTTCTAAATTTTCATTCAAAAGAGATTCAAAAAGATTCAAAATAGAAAAGCAAGATAGTCCTTTTTTAGTTTCTATATGCTATATAAAGCAGGTAGACAGCCTAGTGTTCAGAAACTCCATTTCTCTCATACCACCCAATTTTCAAGACATTGTGTGTTCATTGGCAGAACTCAGTATTGTGCTTTGTTGTTACCAGAGAGAGGATATGAAATGAATTCTATACCACTAACAAAAACAAAACAAAAGCCTCAATAAATACAGGGTAACATTATAAAAAGCAAAAACTTAGTAAAAATAATATAAGTTAATATTCACCTCTCTCATAAGCTCAAGCACCTCTTCAGGTGAAGTGGTGACTTTATAAGTGGCATCCACCTTAACTCCATGAAATGTTTCTTTAATTTTTACTGTTTTCTTTATATTAAGTAAATCTATTAGTGTTTCATTATATATTTCCACATAGGATACTCTGAAATATTAAGTTTTTTTTTGTAAGCTATACTCTATATCTTTTATATATCATAGTATGGAGAAGGTACCTAGTGTGAAGGCAATTTTCAGAAAATTGTGATGAGTTATAAGTATTTTGTATAGTTTATCAGCAGAAAAATATGTAATAAAATATGTTAGCTTTATTTTAGTTCAGTTAAATATTTTTTTATAATATGCTTTATATTTTTGAAACTGTTATCAGAAATTTTATTTCCTAGTGTCAATGATTGTATGATTAAAAAATATCTAATATTTACCTTACTAAAAAATCTCTGTCTGGAACTTTTTTAATTATGTCAAATAAATTAAGCACAGCCAGTGGTATGAGTCCAGGAGCATCATCTGTTCCTGTCATGGTATAGGTCTTGCCAGAGGATGTTTGGCCGTATGCAAAGATGGTTCCATTAAACCCAGCGGCTGCGGCCTCGACAATTGGCTTCGCAACATCGTTATAAACGTCGCTTGTTTTTGTGTCTTTGTCATAAACCTTGTCTGAAAAATACGGCAAAAAAATTGCGACCTTCATTGTGACGTATAACAATGCGCATGTAGTTGGATAGTTTCTTTGCTTAAGAAACAAACATTAAATATACAAAGTCGCTCCATTTAGCCGAATAGCTACTAATAAACACTTTTCTTACCAAAAGTATACGCTGATCCGCAGTCTCTCCCATTGGGGTCTAATTGGTAAAGAGTATTATTGTTTACGCGCCATTGGTAAGAGAGCTTGTCGTCTATTTCACGAGAAATAAGAGGCCGGACTTTGACAACTACTTTAATATTATCACTCATCTTCTATCAATTCTATTTGCTTCTTATTAAACTAACTTAAAAAATATAAAATTTATTTAAAACAATGTATCGGCTCTATGCATTGCAAATTTTTTCTAATTTAAAATTACGAACGCAAAAGATCCATCACAGAACACAGGCCGTCACCAAAATAAAATACCCAACGGCCAATTTCAATTTTATTTTAAGACCCATAGACAAACTTCACTTTCGCTAGTAGGTAACAAAAGTTTCAAATTAATTACTATGCTTTATGAGCATACCCTTTGGGTATATGTGTTCTGTGTTTATGAGTTACAATTGCTCAGCCCATAATATGGTAAATTGTTTTAATGATATTTACTAGTAATTATTAATATTTCTTATTTGTGGACACAATAATATTCAAAATTATATAAAGCTTTTTCTCCATATAGATCCGTAACTAGCTCATTTAGCAAGCCGTAATTAAAAAAATATTTAAGTAAATTTATTCGTGGGTAAAATTCAAATTTTATATTTTTCTATAAGAAATATCTTTCTCTTAAATAAAATATATAATTTCAGTTTTCATATTATGTTCTATACCGTATATATTGTTATTGCCTGTAATTTCGAATTTCGACGTTGACACTTTACGATTGAGTTTGTCATTTATAGTCCATGTGTTTATATAGTATAGAAAACTTTTAGGAATATTGTTTTTCATGACCTGAACATTATTTTGAACCACAATGCAGCACGACGACGTAAGTAAATAAAAATATGTAATAAATTATAATAATTTTCTTGATAGCTTTATTTTAAAAATAAAATATGTTTTTAGGTTGTTTGGGCGATTATCAACAAAACACATTGCTCCCATAAAGTAACGTAAGTTCTCCTTGTGTATTATCAATAAATAATATTGCTAATAGCTGATAGTTTCTGTAAAATTATTTTCTATAAACATTCATTTACAGAACAAAAACACAACACTTTTGTAGAAATGAGTATAACCTCACAGGTTTATGCAGCCGGTCTTCGTGCCCTCTTGCAAACAGCAAATATGCAACTATTAGAGAAGAAAATGGTATTATTTACTTGTACATGAAAACTGCAGAAAGGTGAGTTTAATTTACGTTACATGGCAAACTTTTGAGGCCAGTTGTGGCGTAGAGGCATAAAGTGTGACTGTAAGCTCGACTGGTTGTGGGTTCGATCCCCACTCGAGGAAATGAAATATTTATTTAAATTTGTATTTAGAGTTCTTCCCTCTGGTCTTGAGGTAAAGCCTGGCCAGCCAGTTAATTTCCGCCACTCAATACGCAATGTCTTCAGAATTCGGCGGAAAGTGGGGGACATTGTGTCTTAACACTGTTCCCTCTGCCTACTCTGTTGTGTGCGGGACACAGTGTAAAGTGATTTGATTTTGGCAAATTTATCTATAAAAAACATGTGTATTATTACAGAGTGATGTTTCCAGCTAAACAATGGGAAAAAGTAAAACTTTCTAGAAATTTTGAAAAGGCTATATATCAGATAAATGAAAATTTACTTTATTGGCCTGCTTTTATTAAAGCAAAATGCAAACAAAGATTTGTTAAAATTACACAATATTTAATACGGATGAGAAAATTGAAATTAAGAAGAGTGTAAGTACTTTGGAAGATTTTTCCTTTAGTAACTATTTAATATAATAACACATGTCATCTATTGTTCATACACTATGTGTAGAGAGATAGTATTTCCTAATTACATAATACACAAAAAAAAAACATCTACTTTTAACTGCTCCTCCAAGAGTAACTATACAATATTATTTTAACTTAGGGAATTATCTGGATAACCCTTAAAAAAGAAAATTAAATAATTAAGAACATTGTGGAGTAGTATGACAGTGTTTCTAAAAGAGATTACAGATTCCATCACCATCTTGAAAGAAGATATATTTTATTTCGTTACTTTGTTAAGCAAAGTTGGCAATAAAGTTCACAACTATTGCATTTTCAGCATGATGTCTTGATTTGAGCAGAGATTGAAGAATGGAGTTTCTTTAAATAATTTCTCTCTGCCTACCTTGCTATATGCAATGTATAAGATAAAGTAACATTAATATAAAGTTAATAAGATTTATAGATGTTTTAACACCTATTATTTAACTATTTGTTAGCAGCGGTAATTCATAATTGAATTATTTAACTCCCTAAATTATTAGTTTCTTATCTTAGCAAAACTGTTTTAATATTAAATAAAAAATATAGGAAAGAATTAGTTCCCATACAACGTAAGATAGAAAGACGTGAGAGGCGAAGAGAAGAAAAGGCACTCGTAGCAGCAAGGATTGATAATGCTATAGAAAAACAACTTTTGGAAAGATTAAAGAAAGGAACAGTAAGTATATATTAAATAAATATAATTATTATGCACATCTTGTCGACTTAACAAATTAGCCTGGTAAGCAAGGCAAGTCAACTACAGATGCTGCTGCACTTCTAAAGCACATTTTGATGTATGTTAGAGATCATAGAATGTGATTGAAGTGTTTGATATGATTTATCCAAAGCCTTTGATTGTATAAATCATGACATTTTGTTATTAAAACTATGTAACTATGGCATACAGGTGGCACTTCTTAATCTTGTTGCCTTGTATCTAAATTAAAAAATTCAGAAGGTACTATAAATAATGCTTCTGGATGCCCCTAAGGATGGGCGTTCCACAAGGATCTATTCTGGGTTCCTATTTATTATTATTTATTTATTACTCTTAACTTTTTATATCAACAATATATAAAAAGTGAATACTGCAGTATTCACACAAAAAATTTAAGCAAAAAATTGTAACCTTAATTATGATAAGAGCAACTGTTGAGTTTCCTGCCAATTCTTCTTGGCAAAACTGCCTTCCTAGCCAGTGCTAATTCATTCAACGATTCAAAAGTGTTAACAGTTTTAAATAAAGAATATTTAGAATTTGGATTTATAATTGAGTTTGTGCTGTTGTTAAATGTATTTAATTTTTTTTTTCAGTACAATGACATTTACAATTTCCCACAAATGGCATTTGATGCTGCACTGAAAGCTGAAGAAGTTTCTGGAGAAAGTGAAAGTGAGAAATCTGACGATGAAGAAGAAAAAGAGCTTGAGCCAGAACTTGAAAGGGAATTGGAGAGGAATGTTGAAGAAGTTGATGAATTTGTTGAAGCTGACACTGACATGGAAAGTGATGTGGTATGTTTAATATATGATTTTTTTTTCTTTACAGCTTCATGCTCTATCTAGTATATAACATCTGCACTTTTGGCCGTACATTGACGCTATTATACGGCAGCGAAAAGTGGGTATTACAGAGGAAGGATGAAAGATGAGATGAATGCTCTGGAGATGCGATCTCTTAGTAGGATATGCGGGGTCAGTTTAACTGATCTAATTCACAATGAAGAGATACATAGAATGGTAGGTCTAGTACCTAAAGATGTAACGCGAAAGATGTGACGTTGAGGAGAATGTGTGATGAAAGTATGGTAAAAAAGATTTATGACGGAAAAGTGAACTGTAAGAGAGATAGGTGGAGACCTCTGTTGACCTTCGAAAACACAGTATCAAAGATACTGGAGGGCAGTCACGTAAAAAAACATGAGGACCCCCCAAAAGGTCGTGTATGAAGAGGTTGATGTCAGTGGATGAGACGAAAAAGGCATGCGGACACCAAGCTAGTACAGTATAGTATACAGTACTGTAGACGAAACGCGGTTGTCCTGAAGATAGCTGTATGAGCTGGATGGCTGCAAAGATTTCATATAAAAAAATTTAGTATTATTAAATTAGTAGGCCAGTCGTGGCGCAGTGGCACGAAATGTGACTGTAAAACCGACTGATTGTGGATTCGATCTCCACTCGAGGAGATGAAATATTTACTTAAATTTATATTTCCATTTCTTCGCTCTGGTGTCGAGGCTAAGCGCGGCGTTGAGTTCTGCCACTGTTGAGTGGCAGAACACAATGTCTCCAGAATTCGGCAGAAAATGTGGAATGGAGTGTCTTAACACTAGGTTCCTTTTGCCTACCCTGCTGTGTGCGGGGTACAGCGTGAAGCTGATTTATTTTATTTATTTTAAATTAGTATTACTATTAAAAAAAAGTTTGTATTAGAAAATCTAAATGCAGTGCCATGATCAGTCAACTGTACCACCCTCTAATTGCGGAACGTAACTCTGACCACATGTTCAGTAGGTTACATTGAAACAATTTACTTCATTTAATATTATTTTTAGCCTATAGCATTTTCCGATATGGACTATCAAAACAAAAATATTTTTTGATTCGAACTACTAGTTCCTGAGACTATTGTGTTCAACCAAACAAATACTTCAACAATATAATATAACTAAACAATAATTGTTTGGCGTAGTGGCATGTGACACTAAGTACTGTAAGGTCGACGAGTCGTCCCGCCCTGAAGTTAGCAGTTCATTTTTGTACGGCTTTAAATTTTAGGCTATGACTCGTCTATCGTACTTTACTTAATATTCAACTAGTTTAAATATTTTTCTTTCCAATCCATTCTTATTACAGGACAGTGAATCTGGAGGAAGAGAAGGTGTCGACGTGGGAAGTGATTTTGAATCTGAGACATCTGATATTGAGGTATTATGCATGAATTAAACTATTGTTGCTTTTAATTTCTTTAGTGAATGTGAGATTCTTAACACCAGGTTAAATCTGCGTAGCTAGTCATGTGTATCATTCAGTTTGTAGCTATGAAGTATTAGTTGTGGTTATCACAATGGTTTCGTCACAGGTGCACCGTTGCGCCGTTGTGCATAAACTTATCTTGCCATTATTGTATTATATTTTATCTTTTTTTTTTAGATTAACGCTATATCTTGCTCATAGCCGGTTAAGCAGAGGACCCCAGTGTTCAGACAAGCCATTTCCGTTTCCCACTTTCCGCTGAATGCTATTTATTCATTAATTGAATCTTTTTTTTTTAATTTTAAATTTATATATCAACAACTATGATTATTTCAATTTATTGCAATATATATATTTTTTTACAGGACATATCAGTAAAGGTACCGAGTAAGAAACCTCGAGTGGAGATTGAGTATGAAACAGAACCAGTTGCTAATGTATCTAAAAAGAAAATAAAACATTGATATACTTTACGGATATTTTGTTTTCATTTTTTATTCCCCTTTTGTATTTTTTACTTTTCTCCAGTGTTAAGACTAATAAATGATTAATTAAAAAACAATGTTTTTTTATCTCGCTTTAGATGCAAAATTAAGCACTTCCTTAGATGTAACGATAGATTTTTATAACAGAAAACCCGCAAATTACATAATTATATACATATTTACTAAACTGAATTATTTTCATATTATAAGAAGATGATTTAATTTAATTTTATGAAGATCACTAGTATATACATCATATTTTGATATTGTAGTGAAACTACGTGAAAGAAAATTATCTTGGCGTCTTGGAACAGCGTCTCACTGTACTAGCGTTGGTTGTGTGTTCCATACCGACCCGGGAGGATGAATTATTTCTATTATCCCGTTCTAGTGAAAATAAGTTCAAATTCTGTCGAATTATACAAAATAAATAATAAAATGATCGTTGTAAAATAAAACGCAATTTGTCAAGAACGACGCACGCAAACATAAACCTATCAAAGGGAATGCGCCGCATACGCCCCATTTTGATATCTTATGTTCTAAGTTGTTTAACAGTATTTTTGTAGTTGTATGTGTTTACGTTATTGGTATCTATACGTAACAGCGCCATACGACGTATGGATAAATAAATGAAAAATGAAAAAATAATCCTACGTTTAAACTGTTGAGGTATCTTGTTGGTATTTCTTTAGATATGGGATTAAAATATTCTACCCTATATATTTTTCCGGTAAAACTAGCGCTAACGCGTCCATTCTATATATAGTCGGCTGCTATGCTAAAATTATTGGTATCTATACGTAACAGCGCCATACGACGTATGGATAAATAAATGAAAAATGAAAAAATAATCCTACGTTTAAACTGTTGAGGTATCTTGTTGGTATTTCTTTAGATATGGGATTAAAATATTCTACCCTATATATTTTTCCGGTAAAACTAGCGCTAACGCGTCCATTCTATATATAGTCGGCTGCTATGCTAAAATTATTGGTATCTATACGTAACAGCGCCATACGACGTATGGATAAATAAATGAAAAATGAAAAAATAATCCTACGTTTAAACTGTTGAGGTATCTTGTTGGTATTTCTTTAGATATGGGATTAAAATATTCTACCCTATATATTTTTCCGGTAAAACTAGCGCTAACGCGTCCATTCTATATATAGTCGGCTGCTATGCTAAAATGTGAAGCTGAAAAAAATAGGAGAAAAATAAATGGCATTCATGGCACGATAATAATAAAAACAAATGAATAGATCAATATAGAAACAAAAGATCGTACATCAACGTCAACCGTCATAATAAAATGTTAAGTACTCAATGCAGAAAAATTAATAAGTCTTTAAAAATATTCTGTTTATAAAATCAACTATGATTGTAGGTTTGATTCCCATCTGTGGTAGCAAGACAAAGTGCGGCGTCACTCACCAAGTCAATACGCAATATTTCGTAAAGCGGGGAAGGATTGTCTTAATAATAGATTTCCTCTGTATACACTGCTATATGCGGCACACACCTTGAAGCTAATTAAATTTTTATAATATATATATTTTTTTTCACGCTGTATTCCGTACAGTATTAAGACACGTTTCCATTAGACACTTCCGTTCTCTACTTTCCACTGGATTCTGCAGGCATTGCGTGTTGAGTGGCAGAACATAACGCCGCTTTTGTCTCGTTAACAACTAACCAAGGAAATGAAAATATTTAATTTTCTTGACTGGGAATTGAACCCACAACCTGACACGCTTATAGTCGCATGCTTTTCCCATGCCACCACTACAGCCGGACTATGGAATATTGGAATATTCTAATATCATAATAGACATACGTACACCTAGTCGATAAAATCAACGCTATAATTGAACATCGTAATTAATTTCTACATTGATTGGAAGTATTAGGGATGAAACTTTGTATCTTGGAATTATTTAATATAACTTTTTCTGTATAATATTTTTGCAATTGTACTTTAAGTAGTTATGATTTTTTCGAACGTCGTCGTCTTCCTCACATTTAATTTAATTAAATACTGCTTAGAACAAATAAATTAAATTAAAATTTGCTAGTTTAAATAAAATAGGCAATAAAAATATATTACATTAAAAGTTATTCTAGATACTTCTACTGATCGTTGAGACACTACAAGTAAATAACATATCTATTATATTATCACCTAATAGCATTAACTAAGATTACCTATTTATATAAAAAATATTATAATTTTTCACATAAAAACGAAGTTACAACACTCGAAGTGACGCTTTGTACGTAACTTAATTACACTCATCCGTTAATTAAGAAAGTTGTTCTTTAGAATCGATGCCCCCATTCCGTCGTATCCTTCGACGTATTGAAATTAACTTACAGACGAAGTAAACTTAGTATCTAAGCATACACATATATATATATATATATATATATATATATAAAATATATATATATATTTTATATATATATATATATATATATATATATATATATATATATATATATATATATATACTGTATTTTACTTATACCATAACTAATGTTATAACAAACATTTTTAATCGGTTTAAAACGGGATATTGTGGTTGTTTTATTTTTTTTTTGAGATGTAGATTTGTTTTGTAAGGGTGGCCTTTCGTTTATTTAGAAAAGTATTTTTAATGTTTTTAGGATAAGTTTATTTTTTCTCGACTCTGATAGTGCTTTTGTTTTTTTTCGAAACTATAATTGACGCTTTAATAAATAATTTAATACTTCTATTTTTTGAACTGTGGGAAACTTATTTTGACCCGCCAAATGTATATGCCATTCGTTCGTTCGTCCATTGTACGTCCCTAAAAACGTGACAGCCCCGGTGAAACCGGGACGTCTTGTCATGTTAGCCATACCTACTAAAACATAAAATATTAAAAAGTCGAACTCTAACTTTTTTTCGTTATTTTATTGAAAAAGGAGGTTTTTACTATTACATGTATTTTTAGAAGTTATTTATTTTATAGATATATTAATATATATAGAGTTAAGACTACAGGTTTTGTAAATATAAAATTATTAGTGTTACTGACATTTTGAAAATATATATGCAAATCGTTATAAATAGTAATTTCTATTTAGTTATACCTACTGAACATGTTCAATGTGTTAAATTGTTATACTTGCTGATAATAATATGCTGTGTTTTACTCTGATATGGTTTTCCTGTGTTAAGTATTATTATTACATTATTTATAGACAGCCATGTTTGTAAGCAAAGTTTCTCTGTGCTCTCTCAAAAAGAATGAGTCTCGGTCAGAAATAATACGGCACGACGGACGTAAATTGCGTTCAGGTTGGAATGTAGACCTCTGATGTTACAAAAGTCCACGTTAAGTAGGGGTTTCCGTGGAGCCTCGTTTGCCTTGTCCGTAGCGGGTACTGCGTTTTGCATTATGTCTTTATTTTTAAACAGCCACTATTTAAGGCCAGTTATCAATGCCGACGGTGGTATATTTTTTTATATGTACTTAATTGTTATAAGAGTAGCCGGTAGTCAATAGATAAGTGATAAGTTTACGTGTTAAAAGATCTATCCATGTTGCGCGTTGTGTAACCTGACTTAGAACGAAATTAATTTAAATTTAACAAAATTTGAGTAAAAAATAATAAGATAACGTGGAACTTATAAGTCTCTTTTGTTGTTGAGTAAATTAGTCGTGGCCTTAATTATATAATTTATTCGTCATATTAAAGCTCCTTTTTTCCTTTCCATATCTAATGAATTTTGATTTTTCAAATATTATGAGAAAAGTGTCTCTACCTTCAATAATATGAAAAGTAGTTGCGTAAATGGTGGATAATCCGGTCGAATCCGTCCAGTGATCCTCCCATACGTACTTCTTTAGTTGCCTCTTAAGACACCATCAGTGTCAGGGTACCATGGTACCAGGGTGATCTTATTCTAAGCGGAGAGCACACGGTGATTAGCTTCCGGCATTATTGGATATTAATTTACATTATGGCTTAAACTTTGTGGTAATGAATCAATCAAAGAAAGTTGTGACGTGAATGCTCTTCTACTTAACAGTTAACGTAAATCTTATAACTGTATAATATAGAGTAAAATGCTATAAAAAGAAATCTATCGAAAAATCACTAAAAACTTTTTAGTTTCAGTATTTCATTCCGTTTAATTGGTTTAATTAAGTCAATAAGAAAGTAACTTAACCGGTTCGAGAACAAAACATAACAAACATTTTTTATTGCTACCGCAAGACGTGTTTAAATCTAGAGTTTGTTTGTACTGGAACATAAAGCATTTGGAATCGGTCTGCCGCCCTCGGGGGAGACATTAGGTGAACGGGCTACGTGGAAATAATGTATAATTACACATTCTACATCACTTCTACATTTACTTTTATACAAATGCTATCCAAGAGTAGCTAAAGTTATGCCAGGCACATAGGTGAGTGAAATGATGACTAATGGCTTAGTAGGAGCTAATGGTAAATTGGTAATTATATCTAACGTAAAAGGATCGTGTTTTGTGAGAAAATATATTTTATTGCAAATTAGAGCTGAAGCTATATTAAATTGTTGTCCAATAAATAATATTGTTCTAATTCGTTATATTTTTTTTGTTTTCAATAAAAAAGAATACTCTAATGCCAAGCCTGGTTATGGTGAAAAATTATGATGAAAAATAGTTTTTGTCATTAACAAAAAGACGTAAGTTTTGGATTGTGAAACATTTTTTTTACGTCTTTATTATATTTCTTTCATTTCATTGATATGTGTAATATTTATATCTTATATCGTATATATCGGAGTGCTGACTTCCGCCATTCAACAAGCAATGTCTTAAATTTGGGCGTAAAGTGGAGAAAAAAGTGTCTTGACACTAGACTCCTTATGCCTGCCTACCTTACTGTGTTCAAAAAAAAGGTAAGTTGGAAAAAGATCCTTTTACATTTATAGCACACATCAATGTTTAGGAGAACACACATAAATAACCGCGACCTCCTGTTCATATAAAGCAATATTTCCTGATAGAAAAACCACTTCTATTTGCATTTCCTCGTACCTGCGCCCGTTTGAATGTCTACCATAAAACAAGAGGCTTTGTTCGGTTTGTAGACACCGCTTATTTATGTGTGAATCCACCATTAGCGCCTCCCCTGGAGTATGGTCGCCTAGGATTTATTGTTTCCTATTTTTTTTTAATACAAAACATTTTGAACTTTAACGTGCAATAGTAAAAAGTTCATGTAATATAGAGATTTAGAAACTAGTGCTTTATACGATTTAACTTTTTTTAGGCGTATCTTATATACGCATAATACAGCTTCAACCTTTATCCCTAGCGGGGTAGTCAGAGAGAACGTAGCCATAAGCTCATATATATTTGTATGTTCCTGTAAGTTGAGTTTTAAAGTAGTAGCTATTATTAATAGCAGTATTTTAATGTACTATAACTATTTTTATCATAACCACTTTTTCATCAGCTTCACGCTGTATAAGGGCAAGGACGTGGTGTTTACGTTTCCTCACCTAGTGTTTTTTTTTGAGTTGTTATGCGCCATATATACATACGCTAAAACTTAGTTTCTCCTCTCCTTCATCCATAAACAAGGTCACGGCTCTCAGTTTCAAACCCGGAGGACCGATATGTCCATTACAAAGAAACATGATGATATCTATGTGACATCTAAATTAGGCTTAGATTAAAGAAGATCGTATATAAATACCTATACGATAGCATATAAGCGTATAGTAACACTGATGCAGCGTAAAGCTGATAAATAAATAACTGAAGCATATACGTAACAGCGTACCCATATGTATATACAAAGTTATGTGGAATATTAGCATTACGACTGTCCCGGTACAGTCTACACTTTACCAGGAACCTACGTGTATAGTTGTGTTCTAAGTATTAATAAGCCTGCCCCTATAGGTATAATGCGAAGCGAAATAACGTTACTAGAGATTATATTCGTTTGCAATTTAATTCATTCTATTCAAGCAAATTATGCTGTACCTAGGTACCTTAAGCGGCCTGTACTAGAAAACTTCGTGAGCATTACCTACCTTACCTGTACCTGTATCATGAATTATGTAATAATTAATTGATTAATTATTTATTATGCCAATCGATTCCACCGTGGCGTGTCATCTCTCAACTCGAAGAGATACGAAAGTTGGGCGGAAATTGAGGAACGGAGTGTCTTAACACTAGGGTTCCTGCTGTACTGCTTTATTTGTATAAGTGTAAAAAAATTCTTATAGTGTACTTTTTACATTTTAATCATATTGTTTTATCGATAAAACCAACGCACTTACCAATACATAGGTATTGGAAATAGTGTTAAAGTTTCAAATATATTTTTAAGTTGCGATCATTTAAATTTGTTATACATAAAGAAGAAAAATTTGTTATACCTAAAAAATTACAAGTTTATATTTTCAATATAAAAAAGTACATTAACAATATGCTTACTTTTTACCCGAAACAGTAACGACCGTAACGTAAACAGCAGTCAGGAGCGTTAATGACAATACATCATACCCTGACAGTGTCCGAAGGAAGTGCCAGCGTGGCCATCGGAAATTACACTTTTAATCTCTCGTCTCGACACATGTTACAGCTCTTATAAATTAAGCTTAGTGAGAAAAATTCGACGCCATTAGAGGATATTGCCTGCTCTTGTTTCCTTTTATTTTCTCAATGTATCTTAAAACACTTCGCCTGTTAATAGTTCTACGAGCAACGAATAAAATTTTATAGAAATAAATGTGGCAATTAATTTTTGGGATTACGTTTCGGTGTAATTATTTAATATGAATAATTTATAGTCGTTATTGTGATTGTAATAGATAATTTAATTTTGTTTTGGTGTGGTTTTATGAATGTAATATCTAATTTGAAATTTATGTATATCATTAATACGATACTCCGTTTCCCATTTTCCGCTGAATTCTGGAGAAATTGCTTATTCACTTGCGGAACTCAACGCCGTATTTTGCCTTGACACCAGAGCGAAGAAATAAAAATATTAATTATTTAATTTCCTCTAGTGGAGATCGAACCCGTAATTAGTCGCGTTTACAGTCATACATTTGTGCTCCTACGCTACAACTGGCCTTGTGGGGAACGCATTGTCTTATCACTAGTTTCTCTCTGACTACCCTGCTGTATGCGAGATATAGCGTGTAGCTGGTTTTTTTATTAATACGAGAAATTCTTCGTGACTCCTGTCAGCTTAAATTTTCCATGTATCAGATTTATTATCAGAAGACAAGGCGTTTCTCGGTAGGTCGACGCGTCGTTGATGTAGATAAGTTGAGATAGAGAAAACTAACAGATGGAAATTTGAGCTAAATACGTATATACATTACTATTGACATCAACAAAGTGCTACAGTATATTGTAATGTAAAAGATTTTCCACTTTTGAGTAGTAGATTGTTAAATTATGACGGAAAGGGGAGAATTGAATATTATTACATTAGCTGAATACTAATAGCCTGCTATAAGAGAAAAGCGGAAACTAAAAAAATATGTTATATAGCATTTTGTTATGACTACTATTTCCCAACAAAGAGAACCTTATCGAGGTCGATAAACTTGTTAGTTCAGCGATTTGGTGATTGCTTCAAAAAGCCTAATAGGGGAAAAATTCGATTCAGTGGTGAATGCCACCCTGGGAAAGTATGGCAATATACGAAATTTGCTTATAGAAATAGATTTTTCGATTTCACCTTTCGCTGATTTTAGTTTTCTGGGAAATTCTTTTGATTTTTCGTGCAAATTATTAATGTAAATGTCACATGGTACTTTGTTATTATAAATTTTATAATGAAATAAAACGTGGACCAGGTGTTTCTTTCTCCAATATTTTATTTATTTGTGTAACAATAGTTTTAAATTTGTTTCAATAAATAATTCGTGGTTATACAACATAAGTATATGATCCGATCATAAAGGTGATAAGGAAAGTGAATTCATATGTTAGTACACTTCCATTAACCACTAAAAATCTGTTTTAACAAGGTAAATCGCCTTTGGAATTTTTCGCGTAAATCTAAATGTGGTTAATTCGAAGTGGGGTTCAAAAATGGAGATCAAATAAATTAATCTTCAAATAAATTACATCTCTAAAAGGTAATTAATAACTTTGGATTATTACAACTATCCAGTACAATTAACTAAATTGTACCAAAATAATTATTTGGATACACCTAGGTAAATGGGCGATTTTATATTTTGTTAAATATTTTTAGGTTGGCGAAGAGATCAGTCGTGGCGCATGGGCACAAAGTGTGACTGTAAACCGACTGGTTGTGGGTTCGATCCCCACTCGAGGGGATGTGAAGTATTTACTTAAGTTTATATTTCCATTTCTTCGCTCTGATATCAAGGCAAAGCGCGGCGTTGAGTCCTGCCACTCAACATGCAAAGCCTTCAGAATTCGGCAGAAATGAGGAACGGACTGTCGTAACCCTGTTGCGTGCGGGATATAGCGTGAAGCTGATTTTTAGGTTGACAAATATATATCTTAGTTTAGCGACAATTCTAATAACAACATTTCTAATAAAATCTCAATGCTAAATGTTTTATCATAAATTATAGAAAAATATGAAAGATAGAGTATTTCCCCTATGTTATATCTCTATATGTTCGACACAGTACGTACAATACATCGTATCTCATTCGTCGGAGTAACAAGAAACTGCAGTGGAGCATTGACAGAGCTGGATTAATGAGGTTGTCACCTGCAGGCGCTTCAGTAAGTGTACGCGAGCGCGCGTGTTTTTGTTTTGATATTTTCTGTAATCATATACGTATTATATGATATCATTGAGAAATATTTATTCAAAGGAAATGTTTTGCTGTTGCAAAGGTGAAAATGTGTTAGAAATTTTCTGTGCGATGTATTTTTTTTTACGTTTCTCGTTATTATTGCATATAAAATATACGTATGTTTATATATTTTGTTGATTTCGCTAATTTACAATTTCGAAACAGTTAATTTATGTGAAATTTTATAATTTAAAGTCAAATTTTGTATAAATCTTTTGATATGTGGAAGTCTCACTGGACTCGCCTTTTGCGTCATTAAGGCGTGTAACTCGTAACTGTAAGCGAGATGTTTGTCGGTTCGACTGTTACTCACAGCAATGAATTATCTTGATTTCCTTCGTCTAATCTCTTCTCGTCTCCGTCTATGACTTCAGCTGAATATCTAAAACAGAGTATTCTGGACTAATGTGTGACTTCACTAAAAGATAGAGGGGGTTGTGGAGCAGCATATAGGCTAATTTTCATCCCGCAGAATCGGAACTTACACGGAACAAACGCTATTATACTCCCGCACGGCCAAAGCGGCAAGCCTATCTACAAATATCTACACATTTTTCTATTAAATAACAATATATTAAATCTATAGAAACAAAATCATACAAAAAAATCAACTAGTTTAACTAAATACAAATAAAACAAATATTCTTATACTTTAAGCGCTGCTAGTCATACATACTATATCTAATAAGAAAAGTCGATTCCATTGCCAGATCTTTGCCGACGGCTATTCACCACGTGGCCTGTGGTCCTCTTCTACCCATTTTTGTGGCCTGGATAGCCAGGACAGTTCTCACGGCGTTACATGCGTCTCTTGTCATTACATGCCCTTTCCATCGCAAGCGATTTTCACAAAAAAATTCCACCATATTATCTACTATGGGTGCAACCTTGAAACTCTGATGAACTCGTTTCGTATCTTATTAAGTCTTGTGACCCACCATAGTATTTTCATTTCGTTTGTTAGTAGTTTTGTTCATAGTTATTACTATGTTTATATATATTTTATACGAGTTTGTAAGAATGTAAAAATGAAGGTATAAAATATAATATTACATAACATGTAAGTATCTAGTTTTAATTCTTGAACACTTCTTTGCTCTTATTCAAAGTCACACTGAAAACTACTTCTTCATCAAGATAAGCAATGAATAATATGTTCTAAACGAACAGAAGAGTAACACAAGGCTGCTTTTGGCCCACGCGCTATTTTACATATATGAAGAAAATATTATGCGGAAAACCACTGAAAACTGGGGAAAAGAGTTCAATATTACGACGATTGGTGGAAGGAAAATACTAAATCTTCGATATGCTGATGACACCGTGCTTCTGGTAACATCCATGGAAGACATGCTGACTTGTTTCAGTCGAGGCCGAAAGTAGAAACATCAGTTTCGCAGTGAACAGAACTAAAACGAAGGTGACCGAAATAGTGGACCGAATCGAAAAACTATCAAATACAACCTGCAACATTCCTGGTATTGATATCGTTGACCATCGTATGTTTTTTTTTAATATATGAACAGATTAAAATAAAACATAGACTAAACGTAAAGGGAAGTTTGTTAAAATATAAAAGTGCACTTAAATTGATTTAGCTGTTTCTCAGATTAGCGTGAGCAAACGCACAGACAAACAGACAAACTGACCAAGTTCTATCACATTGTTAAATGCTACGGGCATTTATAACATTTTTCCGATCCGTTACGATTTTATTATAAGTATAAATATCGATTTTTTTAAACATTCAATAACTAAAATATTCTTATGGGATTTACGAAAATACAACCTAGGATTTTTTTTAATTTTCACATTACAAATATAAGTGCGTCGCAAACATATATTATAGAGGTCGCCAGTACATATAATATATGTAGATGCAGATGAAAATAATTTAGAATTTAATCTCGAATAAGTACCAATAAGAGGAGACTCTTGCAACTTATTTCGATCACTAAAATTCCTAAGTTTTAACGAAATGAAAAATTAAAGTTTCATACATGAGAAACTCTGAGTGAGTTTCAAGAGTATAAATAAGAAGTACAAATAGTAACCATTTCTGTCAGGAAGTTAACAGTGTCAGTCTTTCTTCTTCTTCTTCTTCCTATGAAAAAATATATATATATTTGTTAAGACACTCCGTCCCTCACGTTCTGCCGAATTTTGGAGGCATTGCGTGTTGAGTGGCAGAACTCAACGCCGCGCTTTGCCTCGACACCAGAGCGAAGAAATGAAAATATAAATTTAAGTAAATATTTCATCTCCTCGAGTGGGGATCGAACCCACAACCAGTCGGTTTTACAGTCACACTTTGTACCACTGCGCCACGACTGGCCTCAGAAAAAATAAATTTGAAATTAAATATTTGATCTACGATTATTTACAATGCTTACAAAAGTAGTTTATACAAAATACAATATATTAAATTACAATATTATGAACCATCTATAGTGTCGTTCCGTTCTCAGGTGGCCTATTTACCATTACCACGACACTGTGATGGGGGACGTAAAACGTAAACTAGCTAATGAGTAACGCGAGAACTTCGTTATTTACCACCATATATACCGCAAGTTCACTATAATGCTGAAAGTTATAAGAAAATGGAGATATATGATATTACTTGTTTTTTACACGAAATGTTGTAGATTCGATTCGCACTACAGTAAATTGCAATTCCAGAATTCGATGATAAAAAGAATGGAAGTATAATAATGTGGTGAGCTGTGGGCAGGATACAGCGTGAAATTAAAACAAACTTGTAGTTTTAATTCTATAGTTATGTGGGTTATTTTTTTTAAAATATTCATTATTCATTCATAGTAATACGACTTTTCTTTTACCTTTTTTACGTTACTCGATGGTAAGTGAACACCGCCGCGCAAGACCCCGTGTAACACCAGGGAGCTACAGATGCGTTGCTAGCCTTTGAGGTGGAGATACTCGTAGATGCGCTTTTTGAAGGTGTCCAATTCGTCCCAGGAAACTCCCCATGATAAATGTGGTAGAGACCGCACATCTAGCAGACACCTCTACGCAAAACCAATTTGTGAAGCCTTTCACAAATCATTGGGTCCTCAACGATTCGAACGGCTCTACGTAGTATGCGATCAAATGGGTCAAGCTAGTACTTGGCTGCTCTGGCCCAGAGATGAGAACAGTGAACGCACATGGGCACTATACAGGGCCAATCGGTATTATGGTGTGAAGTACTGTCTCGATGATGACCCCCCCAGTTTCTTCGAGGCCAACCTTTCCTTCCTTTTTTAAATAAAACTATTTTAACCGCATTAATTCTTAATTTTCTCGCGTACTAAGAAATCGTTGGCGGTAGTTTGATATAGTAATTATGTCAACTGACAGACGAATGCCACCTCAGTCTACCCGTGACCACGGACTACTGCAAAGTGCTCGAAACGTCGGGTTTCCAAAAATGTAAAAACTAAATATACGCGATTAATCCGGCTAAAATAGTTTTATTTAAAATGTGTAATAATCGTGAAAATCAAAGAACTTTCCTTCCTTTCCAGATGATTGCAATCTGTATTTAATATCTATGTACCTAAACGACTAAGGAACGTATGTAAATATGAAATTAAAAATTAAAAATTAAATTAGCTTCACGCTATATCCCGCACACAGCAGGGTAGGCAGAGGGAACCTAGTGTTAAGACACTTCGTTCCCCACTTTCTGCCGAATTTTGGAGGCATTGCGTGTTGAGTGGCAGAACTCAACGCCGCGCTTTGCCTCGACACCAGAGCGAAGAAATGAAAATATAAATTTAAGTAAATATTTTATCTCCTCGAGTGGGGATCGAACCCACAACCAGTCGGTTTTACAGTCACACTTTGTACCACTGCGCCACGACTGGCCTCAAATAATAATAATATGAAATTATAAAACATATATTAAATTACTGAAACAACCTTAACCAAACAAAAATAACAGTCTCTTAGGTAAGTAAAAGTTAAAAGTCCGTAACGCTAAAAAACAAGCTAATGAGTTCCATCGTTAAATATCAATTATTTTAAGAACAAGGCAAATATCTGTCAGCAATAATTAGTTTCCCCATTTACAAGGACCCTATAAACACAATAAATTTTAAATGGTTAAAAGTTACTTTTGTATGTTTTTCGGATACATTAGAAAACGTATATTGAAGTTTTAACCGCTTTTAATGAAATTTTAGGCACGTTAAACATTTTGTTTGAAAGTAATTAAAACCAACATCACAGAGACGTAGCTAATAAAGGAGAGAATTTTGCTTGTCACTCTAGATACGTTTCATACACTGTTTCATTTTCACATGAAATTGTGTCCATGTATAAATATTCAATATTTTTTAAGAATTCAAATTAAGTATGACTAGACTAAGTATGCTTTTTTTGTTTAGTGTGACTCGGATTTTTTCAGATGTTAAAATTATAAAAAAAAAAGTTAAAATGACGAGCTGAAATTTACACACAACATACCTTAGTTACTACTCTTTCCTCTATCCAAGTTTTCTGATTACGTTTTTAAAAAAATATTAAATGAGCCACTGTGTACCGGGAGACAGTGACTCAGCAGTACAAGTCAATTAAAAGTTAAAACTATGATGTATTTTCAGTTATGTGTATTTATTTATGTTACGGTTATCTCTTAAATCTAATATTCATCAACATCAGTCACATAAATATTATAATATATGTCAACTAAGATCAACTTTAATACAGATAGTTAGTTCAGATAGTTTTCCAATAATAACGCTTTAAAACCGCAAACGGGACTTTTACTTCTTTTGATGCTTTATGCATGGAAAGGTCATTCCTAATAAAAACGATTCCACATCTTATATTATCTTCGAAACTATTTTTAATTTTCCGTCCAGTGCCACTCCATCGAAGTAGCATTCTAAAAATTTACGTGAATTGCTGGACTATGTGACTCATGAGTCCTGTACCTTATGAAATTGAGTCACTGCAGACGCATTTTAAATTCAATGGCCCACAGATAAAACCTAGTCTGCCAAAATTTCCCAAACATAAGCGTGAGTCAGTGTACCCGACTGAGCCACTGTTCCCGACTTGACCTATAGGAACGTATGTTGGTATTAACGAATTAAAATTTATTTTTCTATGTAAATACTAGAAATTTTACAATGTATGTAACTTACGTATCGTATGTTTATTTTAAAAATAAGTTCTCGTATACATTTAAACTTTCTTGTATAAATTTTATACACGAGGAATTGTGGTAAGAATGCTTCCTACGTTTCATGTTGAAACTGTACAGCTCTTTATTTTGGTAAATACGAGCAACCAACTCTTTTGTAACTATAGAGACCTGAAGTATATTTTTGCACTTCTAGTATTATGTATGTAACCACATATTAAAAATACTTAATGAAAATATATAAAATATTACCAATATATATACTTACCAAAACCCAAAATACAGTCATGGCGCTGTGGCATAGTCTACTACGTCACTATATTGTTGGGAGCAAAAATCCACTTGCATTTTAATCTTTTTTATTATATATAGTCTATCTATATATATGTGGTACTATGGTACATCGTGTAAATATAAGCGCAACGGCTATGGATTTGAGTCTGACTCGAAATGAGTGAGTTATTATTTATAAATATTTTCATTTCTTCACTCTGGTAACAAGACATGCGCAATGTTGCGTCTACATGTAATACCTCAAAAATTCGGTGGAAAGTGGGGTACGGAGTGTCTTAACACTAGGTTACCAGGTTCACATTGGTTTTCCTGCTATGTGAAGCTAAAAAAAGAAGTATTTTTGTACTTATTAGGTTATTATTATGACAAGAGAGCCCAAGCGCGGATTTTAGGATTTACTAAAGTGCGGCAGATTAATATTTTGGGTAATTCTTTGTATTCTGATAAGTACTTCCACCAAAAATGAGGCCCATATATATGGCCGTCTGTCTAGGATAAAGGATCAGATTAGTAAAAGAAAATTGATCATCTGATATTCAGATTAAGGTAGAGTAAGTTAGTTACATGTTAAATTATGTATATTCCACTAATCTGAAAATTTGAGAGTGAAATAAACAAGATGGAGTGCTACAAAAATATTGAAAAACGTTGTCTCGACATTGCTAGAATCGAGCGTGGCTAGTTTTTTTTCATTTTAAAGGAAATAATTTATAATAATCTATTTCATTTTGAAAGAAATATCTATATCTTTTCAGGTTCACTTAACATCCCCTTAGAAAATCTGACGCGTTCTAGCAATTATTTTTTTTTCATTTTTAACCTTTACGTACGATCATATCCATAAATAATGAAAACAATCAGTTAAGATACTTTCATTTTTAAGAATACGTAGGACATGGAGGATATCAATATCTGACGCGCTCGAATATGTCCATGCAACAGTTTTTTTTTACAGTTTTGAAAATCTATAGCTGCTCCCACCACCAACCATAATAAGTTTCACCTCTCAGTAGGTCTCGAGTAAGTTCCGATATAGCATCGTGGGCTCTCCTACTATTAGCTTTGTTTGAAAGGATAGTGTAAAGCAAAACGTTAGTCCACTAAATTTCCTCTAACTTTTCGCAAAATTAAACAAAACTAATCATATTTTTTTAAATAATAAAGCTTTTAAAACTTCGAAAACCAAAACCCACTTGACCACATTAAACAAACTAGGGTCGACGTGTCGTCGGTTATCAATTACGCGCACAGTACAAACAAACGATGTCCCTGAATATTTGTTTCCCATTACACTAAATTAATGTAGCGGTCCACGATTGATGAAGTGGATTTATTCAGAGTGATTCGGAAGGGCTGCCTGTTAACGCCCGCGCCCAACTAAGATAAATAAGTTGAAGTACGATTGAACGTCCCCGATTAGACGATAATCCGACCACCACGCTTCATTTGTATTAGTTTAGATTATTGATTTAGGATTGCAGATGGTTATGCTGATTGAGATATTATTGTGAATTGAATGTACTTAATTTGCTTAATTTTTGAAAGTAATTGGATTTTGTTTCACTTTTCATTGGCCTATACGTTTTAAAATAATTGGAAATTTTATGATAATTTCGGCTTTTCCAATTTTTAATATAGTAAAAAATAAATTAAAATAAATTAGCTTCACGCTATATCCCGCACACAGCAGGGTAGGCAGAGGGAACCTAGTGTAAGACACTCCGTCCCCCACTTTCTGCCGAATTTTGGAGGCATTGCGTGTTGAGTGGCAGAGCTCAACGCCGCGCTTAGCCTCGACACCAGAGCGAAGAAATGGAAATATAAATTAAAGTAAATATTTCATCTCCTCGAGTGGGGATCGAACCCACAACCAGTCGGTTTTACAGTCACACTTTGTGCCACTGCGCCACGACTGGCCTCAATATAGTATTAACAAATAATTGTTTACTTTCTTGTATTGACCATTTCTCATACAAATGTTGTATATAAGCAAATAAATATTTAAAAATATATGTTTTTTCACAAACATAATTCTATTATAATTATATTTGAAGTCAATTATTCAAGTTACAACATATGAAGTTGCTGATGCAATATCACTTTTGTTGTAGAAATTTATGAATCGTTTCTTGTATTGATTACAAGGCACTGGAATAATTTGTAGTCTCCCGGTAGGTGTTTGTTCACGAAATGTTTTTTTCCATTTTATATATATTGAAATGGCAAGAAGTTCTTTGCTTAGGAAGATGCTATGTTTTAAATTTAAAACATATTTTATTTTTGAAGAAATTGTTACTTAACTTTACTAATAAAATTAGTAAATATCTAAATAAAATGAGTTTTTTCCAATTTACCTTTTACTATTTTTATTACTGTAATCGTCATCAGGGTAGGAAAGGAGAACTTCAAGAGAATCTTGTCTCCATTCTCCAATTCCTGTGTAAATTCAAGATATTGTGTTAAATAGCGGAACTTGATGCTTCATTTTACCTTACCTTGACATTATTATAAAAAATCTCATTTTTTGATGGAATTTGAACACAATGGAACAACTATCGCCATGATAGTCAGACTTCATATAAATAAACGTAGCTCAACGTAGTGAAAATTTGGTGCATCGAGAATAATTTTAATGTAACTTTTAACTAGTTATCAAATTAGCTTATAAAAATAGAAGAATATATATCATTTTGTATTTTGTATGACACTAATTAAGTTATCTCTGGCAACCTTTCTAGGGACAAAACGAGAAGGTAATATATTAATTTTCTGACATTTTTAATTTATTTGAGGCCAGTCGTGGCGCAGTGGCACAAAATGTGACTGTAAAACCGACTGATTGTGGGTTCGATCCCCACTCGAGTTAATATTTACTTAAATTTATAATTCCATTTCTTCGCTCTGGTGTCGAGGCAAAGCGCGGCGTTGAGTTCTGCCACTCAACACGCAATGCCTCCAAAAATTCGGCAGAAAGTGGGGAACGGAGTGTCTTAATACTAGGTTCCCTCTGCCTCCCCTGCTGTGTGCGGGATACAGCGTGAAGCTAATTTAATTTTTTTTTTAATTTATTAATATAAATGTAACTTTCATATACATGAGCTGATAAAACATAACGACGTGCTATATGCACAAACCAAGAATATACCTAATTGTGATAAGTTTCTAAACAGAAATAAACCTAAAAAATATATGGAAATGACATTTAAAAGTTTAAAAATGTTAACAAACGAAACACAAATTTTATCTCAACACAAGTTAGCATATTCAGCTTCATTAACAACAAAACCAATTAAGTATTCAATTGTAGGCTCATGTTGAATGTAAATTTCTATATTTCTTCGCAACTCGCCTTACTGGTAAGGAGGACTTTATTTACGGTTAATTTAAATAAAGACATTTTTTATAAATTACGTTATTGTGACAAAACGATAATATAATTTAAAAAAATGTCAATTATGTATGTAAAATATTAATAATGCTTTTCTACCATATGCTGGAATTTTTTAGATACGTTATTGAATGAAGATTTAAACCTACAATATACAATTGATTTTGATTTTTTTATTTGAATATATCATCAGATTTCTTTTTTATTTAATGTAGTGTTTTACTCTAATTAAAATTGTTTTTTCTAGTTCAATCTATTCAAATGTAATATTGTTATCAATTTCAAGTTTGAAAATATAACGCAGTGGTTAATAGGACTTTTTTATGTAAACTGTAAAAATTTAAGTATTATAAGGATTCCGTTGGCTACTTTTTAAATTAAATATACTGTTATACTTACTGTAAAACTTATATATTATAAAAGTTTAAGCAACGAGTTTAAAAATGGTACATTTCAAATTGTAGGAAAATAGTAACGCGTAAACGTAAGGTGAAACATTACATAGTTTGTCTTGCACCAACTTATTTAACTTCAGAAGGCGAATGCAACATCAAATTATTCTTTTTATCCCATGGCGATGTTACGTTATCTCGGTCGTTGAGCCGGAAAATATCCTGCATAAGCTGCAACGAAAAGTTAGTAATAGTCGACATTTTATATATTATAAAAGATTGTGTAATAAAAAGAGATATTTTTTTAATAGTAGGGAGTCAGTTGTCAAATGTATATTTACATTTAAATATATGCTAAGCCCTAAAGATGTCCAATAAATTAATAAAATTAAAATAGAGTACAGAGACAGAGAGTGTAAATCATTGGAAAAAACGTTTCGCCAAGAATTTTGCGCCGGTTTTTCACATGTCGCTTGGGAATCGAACCCACAACCTTTCACATTAACCATCACACGCTAGTAGGTAGGTATACACGTTCAAATTTGTCATGCAATTATCCATAATGTTTCCTTGTATTGTTATTCAGAGGGATTAGCTTAGCACAACATGACTACTAAATAATACGGGCTTTAGAAATGTTCCAGATAAACATTATCGTTTGTTTCTATATATTTCGCTCGTGTCGCAATTAACGAGTTGAATAATTAATTTGGCATGACGCAATGTTCCGCCCCGAGATGTGTAGCTAAGACTTGAATGGAAACTTTGGGGATCTATATCTATACGTATAATAAAATGGTAACGGATCGTGAAAATGAACATGGTAGATATATAAGAAAGAACGTTATTGGGGATCTTTTACTAGTGTAATAAAGATTTTTATTTTTTTTGTCTGTGTGCCTGTTCGTCCGTCTTTGTTGTTGTTGAAATGGCTTAACTTAACATTAAGTGTTTGTTTTATTTCAATCGGCTCACGAATAAAAAAGTTATGCCAATATAAAGAGATACATTCAACGATATTGTCTTGAAAATAGAAGAGAGTAAGTAGAGTTTATGAAACTGTTAGATAACAAATGTAATCGAGGGCGAAGTTTCTCGGGGGCCTCTAGTCTTTTATATAATGAAAAATACATCCTCTAATATAATTTCTTTCTATGTAATGTTATATTGTCCTTTTAATCGTGATATGTTAATAAATTATAATAACAATATAAGGTAAGATGTAATTATGTTATAAAGTCATATATACAAAAAATAATTAAGACTAAGGCTTTCATAGAAATAATATAATATAAAGAAATAATAATAAAGAAATAACCTCAGTTACTTAATTGCTAATTTCAAGACGAAAAAAAAAGCAAATGTTACGTATATTTTTAGGTACGTAACACAAAGTTCCCTTTGACGTCACGAAAAAAAAATGCCACGCGAATTAAACATTGAACATGAGTCTACAAATTGAAGGCTTAATTGGTTTTTACATTTTATATGCAGAGATATTTATTAATTTATGCTTAATTATTTGTGTCCGTACGTGACAGGATGCTGTTGAGATGACTATCAAAAAATATTATAGTAATATACATATATTAAAATTGAAAATTTGTGATATTTCATACAAAATTAAATATAAAACAGTTTTAATCATCGCCACAGGAGAATAATTAACGTATTAAATGAATTGGCAAGGAAAATACGCGAAGGCAATGTTGCGAAAGCTATGCCGGATATTCCGTATCACTTGAACGATTGGGATCGCGCAATATCGGAATACCGACGCGGCGGCATTCCCTCACTAGTCCTGCTCTCCTGGTATTACCGCCCTTAATTACTCCCTTCCTCTATGGTCCACTTACTTACTCGAGAGTGAAGACGTGACTCTTAGACAAATAGGGAAAAAGATGCCACTGATGTGTTGAATATATAGATAGATAATATTATAATAACTTTATTTGCTTTGAAGAAATTTTTAAATAAGAAAAATTTTACGACATTCAGTTTCGCCACTCAACACGGAATGCCTCTAAAATGTGGCGGAATGTAGAGAACGGAGTGTCTTAACACTAGTTTCCTTCTACTTACCGTGCCATATGCAGGATACAGCGTGACGAGCGTGTTAGACACTGTTCTAGACTTGTATTAAAAATATTTAATAAAATTTGAGAAAAAAAATATAAATTATTTTCTCTACTTGGGATTGGGAATGTATGGTTGAATAATAGTAAAAGAGTCAAATAATAATTATATGGTAAGTATGTACAAAAGTCATTTACTTGAAATATTTTTCACACGTAAAACCCATTCATCATTGGCATCCTTTAAAACTTAAAGGTAAAAAAAATCTCTTTTTCAAATATTGTTTATCTGATATTAATTCATGAAACGATTATAGTCAACCCACGTTCAACTACAATGTCCTAACTACGGCCATATTTTTAATATTTCAATGCTTATGAAGGCGCAATTGTTATTTTATTAGACCTTATATTATTCTTTAAATACAATTTTAGAATAACAAGTGGTTTTCCAATCAATTTTTTATTAAGTAAAAATATTTTTGTTACATAAAAACTATAATACTTACGACTTGGAAAATATTGAAAGTGTTTATTTACTGCCATTGACATTCTTATTAATACAAAAGTGTCAATATATATAATTTCTTTCAGTTTATTTTCTATCGTAGTGTACATATTTCATATTTGGAATTTAAGAAAGTTTATAGGAATGTAAAGTTATGATTTCTTGTTTGAATATAATATACATTTTTATGACAATTTAATTTATCATTATGTTTTTTTATCGGTCAATAGTTATAAATCGATCATAGTTTATAAATAACGCAATCACAAACCTGTTAACTCTTACAAAAAAATGTCAAAGCAAATTTCAAGAAAATCAAAACGACCTAAAAATCTATTTGCAGTAAACAAATTTCGTACCACTTCTCCTGAACGCCAGTTCTACCGAATCGAATTTTCTCGCTATTAGATCTTTTTTCGCATTTTATCAAATCGCTGAGCTGACAGGCTTGGCGATGTAGATAATCTCATTATTCCTTTTTTAAAAAATAACTTTCGACCTGAACACTGATAACAGAGAAGATTATTCTAGTTTCTTTACAGATTTGTAATTTGTTTATCTATTATTAGTATTTATTTCATTCACAAGTATATAATTAAATTATATAAATACCATATAATAATAAGTCCACGCTTATTTCATTAGGGATGCTCTTATGTTTTAATTGCTTAAAGATATACACGTATTTTTTATCTGTATAAATAAAAAAAATACATCTTATTTTAAGATTTAACATTCGTAAACTTTTTATCATATCGGCCAGTCGTGGCCCAAAGGCACAAGCACGTGACTGTAAATGCTACAGGTTATGGATTCGTTTTCCAATCGACGATTGTGAAATATTTAATATTTAATTTTCCTTCGCTCTGGTATCGAGACATAGCGCGGCGTTGAGAAAAGCAGAATTCAGTAGAAAGTCTTAAAGCTAGGTTCCATCTGCCTATCCTATGCAGCGTGAAGCTAAAAGAAGAAAAAATGATACAGATACTGTTTGCACAATTATAGATGAGCTTATCCGTTTAGGTAATTCAATACAAAGTGAAATATTCAAAACTCGTGAAGAATATTTTTACTTAGCGGTCTTGTAAATTAAGTTAGAGATTTTAATAAGTCTTGTTCGCCGAACTGTGTTCTCAACAAATATTTGATTGACCATTCAATATTAATTAGAGATTTAATGTTGGTTTTTGGGGATTTTAATTTACTACAAATTATATATTTACTGTATTTATATTTTATAATGATTTTTTTTTATCCATACTGTAACGAAATCAAACATCTCGAAGCTTTTACATACAATATGTTATTCTAGAGGATCTCTTCCTTCTTCCGCTTCAACTCTAAAAGTATATCACGAATTTTCCGACCACATAAAGCGTCATTTTAGTAGTGTCGTCTGGTGATAGTCGTCTGTCTATAAACTTATTTTATTTATTTCGAAAATATCTTTTTATTTACATTATTGCGAATATTAAAACTTATAAATATAAAATCATTACAATACCTTCATTATAAATTCGAATTAAAATAATTTTGTCTGTCTGTCTGTTTGTCTGCCTACCTGTGGCGCAGTCAGGGCCAAACCACTGATCCGATTGTGATAAAATTTCATATAGAGATACTTGAGAGCCTTGGGGTGGACATAGGTTCCTTTTTTTATATTTGTAATATTCTCGATATACATATTATATATTAAATAAGTATTAAAATATCTTTCAATTTGATATGCAATTTATTTTGCCATGTTAATTACAATCGTCGTTAAGCAACAAGGATTTTTGTTGTTTTCAGAAAAGGTCTCAACTTTATGAGACACATGTATTTTGTTTTTTAGTTTATAATTTAGTATTCATCCTTATCAAAATAAATATAATTCTCACCTTTAGCATCTAGATTAAAATTATAGTTTACAGTAGATACATCATTCTTATAAATAATTAAGGAGATATCACTGATTCAAAATGACCAAACCTATAAGCCGAACGATATGATCGGACGGACAGACGACATTGGCGGTTTTTAAAATTTTCATTCATATTATTCGAGTTCTAGATTTTTTTCTTGGTGTGGTGTGCGACTATGCGCCCGCTACTTCACCATTATTTTATTTAATATTATTAAAATGTATTTAGGAAAGAATTTGAATTCAAAAATGGATATTTTAGAGGATATGAAAGTTTTAAAATACGGTAGTAAAACAGTTATGCGCTGCGTAAATGATTAAAGTTATATCAATGTTTATTATTTTTTTTCTTTACTTTGGTAACAAATTCAAAAGCAAAGTGCGTTTAGTGGCGCCACTCAACACGCAATATCCATAGAACCGGCAAAAAGTGGGGAACGGAGTGTCTTAACATTAGATTCTTCCTTACTTTGCTATATGAGGGATACAACGTGAAGCTGAAAAAAAAATACATAGATGCGATAATATTATTCACGGGCAAATAATATTGGGGTTTCCTTAACCTTCGGATGGGCGTTCTAGCTCTTGTAAGTTCCTGAGATCAATAAGCCGAAGTGAAATTTATTAAGAGCAATCATTATCGAGTCCGACAACTGCCAAACTGTCCAACTTCGTAGCGATTCTTTTATTAATCGAATGCGGTAGCTCGTCGAAAGTACTTAATTGGATTTCGATAAATAGGTAATTGTGCTGTTATCTGAAAGCAACGTTTTGTCCTTCCCTTTTTAATTAATTTTATGAAGTGATTTATATTGTGTCAAGTATTCGTTGTGTCTTTGTAAGAACATCTACATACATATTAGAGGCCAGACGTGGCGCAAGGGCACCAAGGTTGTGACAGGTGATGGTTTTAATTGCCAATTGATGAAATGAAACATTTTATATTTTAATTTTCTAGCTCTGGTAACGAGGCAAAGCGCGGCGTTAAGTTCCGCCACTTGACACACATGCAATGCCTCTAGAAGTTAAGGTTCCCGTTACCTTTGCCTACTGTGTGCACCAGAGCGAGATAAAAGCAGTAAAAATTAATAAATATTTTAATTCCAAACTAAAGAACCGGGAAACAAACAATAGGTTAATTGAAATAAATAAAGCGTAGGTATTTTAAAATGTAGTTCACACGACACGTTGTTACTCCAATGTAAAGTGTCTATGAATTTTTAGATACTCTTTTACTTATTTAGTGGTTCAAAAGTAAAAAAATATGTATAAGTGTTCATCGATAACGCTTCTTTACGTGTGTTCTTTCCTTCTTTATGTGTAGTCTTCTAAAGGCATAGGGAACCTAGAAACCTAGTATTAAGACTCTCCGTTCCTCATTAAGAATTCTCAAGGCATTGCGTGTCGAGTGGCAAAATTTAATGCAGTGCTGTGCCTTGTTACCAGTGCGAAGAAACGAAAATATCAAATATTTAATGAAGATGAGTAGGAATCGACCCAAAATTGTCTCGTCTATAGTAACTTGTGCCCCTGCGCCACGGCCTTATATAATATGAACATACAGTTATAGAATCATCAAAGAAAACAAAATTTAATGTAGATACATCATAGTTAAACGAAATGAAATTATATAGTAACTGAAAGCCAGTTATGGAATTTAAACGTCTACAAAACTTTTCTATTATATATTCAAAAATTAAATTTTAAACAATGAAAAGGATTTAATTTGAAAACAAGAGAAAATATTTACCGTCTTGTAGTAAGAATGTTGAAAGTTCGAAACTTCTAGATTAAAGCGCAGAACAGTAGTAGATTATAATAATTTGGCCACGGTCTTGTTCCACCCTGTGAAGGTTAGTTCTTCAAGTTAGTTAATTAACTTAGTTGTAAGTAGGTTTGAATTTGGGCCGCTAATTAAAACTTACCTAAATTAATATGAGTCACGTACGCGCGGAGCAGCTTTCTTATATGAGATGGTTTCGCTTGACGTACTTTGATTTCGACCGAGATTTGCGAATAACGTCTGCCCTGCGGCAACTAAATAGTTCATTCTGGTTTTTAGTCAAGACTATATAAAGTATATACTTAATAAATTCGAATACCTGATTGTTTGGTTAAATTTAACATGTTTAAGCAAAATGTGCCAATGACAGTTTACATTACACGATATATTTATAGGTAAAAATTTACCTGGGCTGTTTAAATACTTTTGTATTTCTGATTTGGCCTGACATGCAACATTTTAATATGCTAGGTAGGTAATCTGTATATATAAAAAATATTTTAGCACAAGTACAGCTCAAAACTAGTTACGCTTTAGTATCAATTAAGTCAAAAATCAATTAAATATAGAGTGCTTGTACAAATAAAACATATACATATGTAGGTACGTTCAAAAAATTTAAAGTTTTTACATTATAACTTAAAAATATATATTTAAGGTCAGATTATATTGTTTAATTTAACCTTATATATATATATATATATATATATATTTAATAGACCAAAACGAACATTACATTAACGTTTTTGTTTGTAGTATTACAACAACGTTGTTCGGTTATTCAGTAAAACAGAGCCGTATGTATAATTGAGAAGTTGAAGTAAAGCCAAACCGCAGAAAATTGTCGTCTATTGCTTATACGTTCTGTGACGATAGATTACACCAAACAGTCGGTATAGGAACGCTTTTCCAATAGCAAGTGGCCAGAAATGAAAGCCTTTATGGGTCGTAAATAGAAAATTACAGTCTGCCCGAGTCAGGGTCATTTTCACCGGACGTTCGTTGTTAATATTGAACGAAGACTGTTTTCCTTATGGGCATTCTGAGTCACACTTTTACTTCGAACATCTATTTCATCATTTCTGGATATAAAAAAAGGAAGATTTATAATAATAAAAAAGGCAGAAGTCGTAGCGCAGCGGCACGAAGTGTGACTGTAAAACCGACTGGTTGTGGGTTCGATCCCCACTCGAGGAGATGAAATATTTACTTAAATTTATATTTTCATTTCTTCGCTCTGGTGTCGAGGCTAAGCGCGGCGTTGAGTTCTGCCACTCAACACGCAATGCCTCCAAAAATTCGGCAGAAAGTGGGGAACGGAGTGTCTTAAGACTAGGTTCCCGCTGCCTACCCTGCTGTGTGCGGGATATAGCGTGAAGCTAATTTAATTTAATTTTTAATTTTAGCTTTAACATATAATAAATGCATTGTATGTCTGTATACATATCATTTAACATGACATTACAAGATATCTATAAGTCTCACCTTACCCGAAACGAAATCTGAAATGCAAATATATTCAAATATTATCACATTCCCCTGAACTAAAAGCATGCTCGCCAATTTATCGACGCCAAATTCCATCCTTGTATCACTACTAACAGTTTTAGTAACTATTAATAAGATTAGGACGTTTTGACGCAAATAATTTTAGATCGTGCTTGTACAGCAAGTGAGATGAGCCTCCAGAAATGATCTCAAAGTCATATCAATCTTATATAACCCAAGACCTTTAAAAGCCAAGTATGTGGCACTGAATCATATGTCTTCATATAATATATCCAAGCAGTAATGAGATAAAAAAATATATTATTTTTTGTTTCTATTTTTTGGTATTTATGATAGTAAGTACATGAACTTAAGAATATACTGATGGACAAAATTTTGGAGTCCGTCAAAGTTACCCACATTAAATGGGTAAATTTAAATGGGTAATTTTGACACAAAAAGAACCATTTATAAAAAGATAGTCATAATTATCCTTCTTATGAATCTAGGTGACATTGGTTCACGTTTTATTAAATAATGGATGTAACTAATGTAATAAAACAACCATTCCGCTTTCCGTTTTGTCTTATATTACAAACAATGGAGAACCAGTCTGGAGCGTTTAGTGTTTGTATACTATATATTTCTAATCAGCATCAAAAAAATACTTAAAACACCTTTAATAGAAAACTTTTAGGCAAATTAGAAATTTGAATTAGTTATCTCTTCCAAAATATGTAGAACTCAGGCTCTTTTATAAAAAAAAAATCAACACATCGACAAAACAAGATTATCATTTTTTTTTCAATTTCCGACGGCAATTCATTTAGAACGTTTGTCGTTAACGATGCTAAAATAATATTGTCTTTATCTATATTTGTATTTTCCTTGTGCTTAGCTATCTAGCTTGTACTAGCCCTTCTGCAGCTATAGACATTATATATAAATAATAATAATAATAAGCTTTATTCAATTCCATACAGATTACATACATTCATATTTATTAATTATTCTTTTTATCAATAATTTCCGATTAGGTAGAAAAAAAAGATTCAAAATATTGATTTATTTTTTATTTCATAAAAGCAATTACCCTTATATCTAAGATATAACGAATGTACCAAAATTAATAGGTATATCTGTATGTGCGTTTATATAATATGTTATACGTTTATATAATATGTTATGCTCTCGTATTAGTTTCCTTATTTTCCTGTTTTGTTGCTAATATTAAAATATATATATTTTTTGTTATAAAATTTTAATTAATGACATTTTTAAAATATTAAAAGCAAAAACAAACTAAGGAGCCAAATAAAAACATACAGAAGCCGCCATGCCAGTTCTTGCTTACACAGAAACTGTTACACGTAGGATTCGTGCAGTTCCCTAACATGTTTAGATGCTTGCTTTCTGAAAAAAACAATGAGAACGTATATACTATACATAGGGCGCAGGAGTATAGGCGTGCGACTGTAAACGCGGCAGGTTGTTGGTTCGATCCCCACTCGAAGAAAAGAAACATTTATTTACATTTATATTTTCATTTCTTCGCTCTGCTGTTGAGGCGTCGAGTTCCGCCACTTAACACGCTATGCTTCTAGAACTCGGCAGAAAGTGGGAAACGGTGTCTTAACACTAGGTTAATTTTCTCTGCCTACCCTGCTGTATGCGAGATACAAAGTGAAGCTGATTTAATTTGAATGAATTTTTAATGTATATAATAAATAAGCTTATTATTTTCATAATACTGTAATTTATAATTGTAATTTTTGTATTTTTAACGTTTATAGTTGGTTTATGTATCAATTTATACAGATCTCTTAATCATATTAAATAACGTAAATGTAAATGAAACTATATATAGTTTCATTTACATAAAACTATATATAGTTTCATTTACATCATCATTCTATTTTGACCAATACCGAGCTAACACATGGTGTCGATCATTCAAACCATCGTAATTTGTGTAAATCAGTACAATCCTAATATTTGCAAGATCAATTGGAACACAGCTAAGTCTGATATAGGGATGAGATCCAAAGCGCGTATTCAAGCCAAATATCGCATCGTAGTTGTTTCATAATACAATATATATAATAATTATTTAAGAAGAATAAATAGTACATTATTAAATATATTTGTATACTTATGAAAATATGAAAGTACTCTCTCACCGATGGCCTGGAACTTTGTCAATTGTAACTGTTATCTCAAACACCTTTTAAAATATTATTTAATAAATAATGCCTTGGCTCGTGATGTGTCTAGTGGTTAGAACCGTCTATAGTTGTGATCGTGAAGAACCCAAAATCTTTTAGAGATTCAGAGGTAACAGTGTTAAGAATTTTATGTTATGCCATTAGAAGGTATCGCTTTAATAACATATTTGCCATCAGAAGTTGTTCTTGTGTCAGTTATTTAGATAACTGGAAACTCGACAATATGACATTGTCATAACTCGAAGCTCGTCCGAAGAAAAGCCAAGAGCGCGTCCTATCTTCCTCTCCACTATAACTACGAACTAGTTATAATAAAAGGAAGAAAGAGTACGGGCACCTCCCCGCCCTACACCGTGAATTCCTACCTGACTGCGGCTGCAACAGTCTTAATGAACTCTCCGGGACGTTTGTGTGTGATCAGTCTGAAGGTACTTGTTACGCTTGTTTATATTAAGATTATTATATTAGAATTGTGATTCGTGATGTTGATTGATTTGTGAGATCAATATAAGTCGTTGGAACGAACGCACTGCCGCAAGGCGGCCGATATGTTAAATAAACGCACGGCACACACCCCACAGTCGTGTCTCGAACCGTAGGCGGACACTACTACATACACCAGAGTTCCAGGACATAAAATAGCACCACACACCCGTATGAGACAGGCGGACACTACTACATACACCGGAGCTGGGACATAAAATAGCACCACAACCTACTAGTCGTATACCAAGTCGTAGAAGTGGTATTCAATATATCAATGGCTAACGCCATACAAGCACAGCTTACGTATCGCGAGCGTACTGCGAGACGGCATCGGCCACGACATAGTTAATGTCACTGCAACAGTTCGCATAAGCCCATCACGTCAGCTTCCGCGACGTCAAGCAACATTCAATATTATAACATTGGTCAAAGATAACTTTAATCCATAATATGTGTCGCTCCTGCACATATATTTCCTTTATAAGAAATTCGATCCTAAAAGATCGTGCCATCATAGACTTTGAATTATCATATTATATTCATTATACATTTGGTACGAGTCTTTATGTGCATCATATTTATTAGTACCGTAGTACTTAAGAGTTCGACTCGACCGCTGCCTTCCAGCATCACCACCACCTATATAGACAGAACGACGGTCGCGACATTCGGGACGACAATACACGAACTCGTCTCGATTAATATGGTATCAAAAATATATAGTTTGTATTATTCATAATTAACTATGTTATTTATGTGTATTGCCATGCATATTTTATTTTATTTGTTTATTTATTTTTAACTTATATCCGAGGTACATACTGTTACACCTTTAAGGTAGGACAAAGGTCCAGGTCATCGGTGGCTAGGGCTCTAGCGACAGGATCCTCATAATAATCTTTATGCTTTTAATCAATATGCAATACAGTAAATATATATTAATACAATCAAATATATATTTATAGTGTTTTTTTAACAGTTATTTGCTGCCAATGGTAAAAAAAAGCCAAAGAATTCTATATTTCCACCTTTCAGACATTTATGTTGAGTAATTGCACTTCATTATGAAATCTATAGCAACATCTTATATTTTTACAAAAAACACTTACTTGCTTAGAGCCAAATCGTTTAAAATCGTTTATCTTTTGACAAAATATAAAATTTTCTAAAATTTATTAAAGAGAACTTTAACTTTAACACGCAATAAGTAGAGCACTCTAATCTTATATTGTGACAACTTAGAAACATTAATATAATCTATGTAATTATTATTTTATCATAACATAAATATAATAAAACAAGTCACCTTTCTTACGACATATGCATCTGTCATTTACGCAACTGCCTCCTAGATGACCTTCGACTTGGCACGTCATTTTACATGAGTTGCTGCTGCACTCATCTATTTTGTTATTGGATACATCATAAAAGTTTTTATCCATATTGATTATTTCATCTAAAAATATAAAAGATCTAGATCTCTTAAAATAAATTTAAATCAGCTTCACAATGTATCCCGCATACTGCAGGTAGGCAGAGGGAACCTAGTGTTAAGACACTCCATCCACGATTTTCTGGCTAATTCTTAAGGTATTGCGTGTTGAGTGATGAAACTTAATGTTGCACTCGCCTGTTCTCCTCCTCCGATGCCTCGACATCAGAGCGAAGAGAGAAACCCACAATCAGTTGCGTTTACTTAAATGATGTTTATTTGAATCAAGTCACACCATCTTAGACTACATTGTATACACTGCCTACAGAATTTGACGGAAGAATGGAAATTAGAGTGTCGTAACACTAAGTTCCCTCTGCAAACTCTGTTGCGTGCAGGATACAGTGTGAAGCTGTAAAAAAAATCCTCTTTCGTTTTCCACCTATAAAATGAAAAAAGAAATGTCGTGTTGACTAAGAAAATATTTAATATGAACATTTCAAAAGAGATATTCAATTTCATAATCCACGGGTGCTATCCAAAAGTATGGACAAGTGCGACCTTAGTAATTTTTTTTTGTAAAACTTAAAATTCCATTAGAATTGTCATGATATCCCATTATTATGTTTTCCGTTTACTTATCTTCGTACGCCTTTTTGAGGCTAGTCGTGGCGCATAAGTGTGTGACTGTAAACGCGACTGGTTGTGGATTCGATCGAATAGAGGAAATAAAATATTTATTTAAATTTATATTTCTATTTATTCGCACTGGTGTCGAGGTAAAGTATGGCGTTGAGTTCTGCCACTTGACACGCAATGCCTTCTGAATTCGGCGGAAAGTAGGGAACGGAGTGTCTTAACATTCTCCCCTTTGCCTACTTCGCTGTGTGCGGGATACAGCGTGAACGTGATAAAAAAATCTATTTGTAAAAGAATATACAATAAGGTAAGGTAACATTGATAAACTAACCGTCAACTTTGCATCTACAATGACCTTTGCTGCATCCGCCGCTTATAAATCCTAGACGACGACAAATTTCATCACATTGTCCGTTATAACAAGCGTTTATTTCTTTTATACTCGTTTGAAACTCTACATCTGAAATAGGTATAGATATATGAAATAAATAACGGCTTAGTACCTACTAAGCAAATAATACATATGGTAACCAAACTCAACATGTAATACCATGCAATGAAACTTAGCACTAACAAATATAATATTCTTATAAATATCGTGTTACGCCTTTAAAATAAATAATTAATTGCGTGAGATTTGATACACAACCACTGTTTTGGTAAACTTCAGTGGGGAACGGAGAGTCTTAGCACTAGGTTCCCTTACCTACCCTGCTGTGTGCGGGATACAGTGTGCTTCGTAGCCAAAAAATATCATACATTTCATTACAACTCTAAATCAGCTTCTAATTTAATTATTCTACTGAATCTTACCTTCGTTACTTTTATTATAGGTGACGCATTTACAGCGCTCTCCCCAACAATAACCGCCATCGAAACCGCGATGCATACAATCGTTGTTGCAGTCTGGGAAGTAGCATTCGACCACATCAGACTTTTCCGTCACTTCTAAAATAAAATATATTTTCTTTTTACATTTTATAAGAATTGTTTCACACTCCAAAAAAAAAGGGGCAAAAAATGGAGTTAAAAAGTGAAAAACACGCTTTGGAGTTCCTTATATTGTCCTTTAAAAAGTACCATTTTGTTACAAGCTTTCGCATTAGCAACGATTCGAAGACGTTGACACAGTTTACTGCAAGTTGCGGTGCAAGTACTTAGCTCTGTGATACCAATGAAAGTAGCCCCTGGAATATCGTCACTAAATAAAGATAAATGCTTTTTAACGTTACAACAAAAACATAATAATTTCGTATTTTATAGATGAAAGGGGAAAGTTTTATCACTTTGTTCACCGCTAGTCTTCGAAAAGCAATTGATAAAACTAGAATACGATCAAATATTTGTAAATGACACACGAGAAGATTGGGAAATTGTACATCAATTGTTTTACTATAGCTATAGTTAACTAAAACTAAAAAAATATTGCTGTAAAATAAACATTATCATAATACAAATAAATAGATAAAACGTATTTTATACCAACAATTTCAAAGAGATTGTATCAAGAAAAGTTGTAAATAAAGCAAAAGGCACAATGGGACACATTCCAGCCAAATTGGTAATCCTATTTACTATATTAATTCGGGAGAGAAATTCTTACTCGTTCTTGGACTGAGACGACGGAGATCGTTAACCGCCCAGTTCGTAGCCTTTTTTAAAACAATGAAATAAAATCGCGAAAGCGGTGGATTTACCTTATTATGTATTTCGGAAGTTAGATTTTAATTGAGAAAATATTGCCTTAAAAGTCGTTTGTGCTGAGGAATCTTGAGCTGAAGAATAATGTTAGATGAATATATGAATTTTAACTTCGCCTTTATCAATTCAGTTCATTAGCCAAGTAGTATTAATTACGTTGCTTTAGTTTAGCTTTTGTGTTAAAAGTTAGGAATGAATTCAACATTTGAAGTAAGCGAATTTGAATTACACTTTTTATGTGTTATGTAAGTAAATTTTTAGGTATATTTATGTATATTATGAAGAGCGATTCATGATCTCCATATCTAGCCACAAGATCGCCTTTTTATATCGTTTTTGGCTTTAAAAAAAAATTGTTGTAGTTTTGATTATCTAAATAGTGTGAAAACATGACTATCCACCCACTTGAATGTGTCTGTTCTTATAATATTTTATGTCATTTGTGAAAAAAACAATTTTACTACTAAATGGACTGGAATATTTTAATGAATATGTTATTTCAATAGATGATTAATATTTTCAATTTTTTTGTATGTTGTCGATTGTAATTCTAAATGAATAGTGCACAATATTTACTACTATATAGTTAATACTGTAGAAATTGCAATATTTTTATAAAATGATCTTATGAATGAAGAAATGAAGTTAGTTTCAGGGTAAGATTACATTTTGACATCAGAACGATCCCATTGCTTAAACGAAATGATCTCGATTTAAGTAAGATAAGCCAAAATGAAGACAATTTAACCGCATTATTGTGTTACATTCGAATTGCTTGGCTTTAATAAAATGAAACGGTTTGACTGTGCGCTGATAACATCATTTGTTTTAATATACCCTATATTTTAATTATTGTATAGCGAAATGGCAACATTTTAAAAAATATATAACTTTTTAAATAATAATTAGACTATTGCAGGCCAGTCGTGGCGTAGGGGCTATAAACGCGACTGGTTGTATGGTCGATTCCCACTCGAGGGAATGAATTATTTATTAATATTTGACTTTCTTCGTCTTGAATCTTAATTATTGTAAAGCGAAATGTATAAGCATTAACAAAATACAACTTTTTTTTAGACATTTTTAAAGTGCTATTCCACACTTAGGGAAGAAAAATGTTGATTTACCCGCATCTCCTGAAAATCGACCTCGGCGCGGGTTCGAGTCCCGTTACGTTCAATTTTTTATACGTTTTCTTAATAAGTAAAATACACTATACTTTTTAAATATTAATGAGACTATCAGTTTAATTATATTTTAGTATTAATAATGAAATTGAGTTTTACAGGGAATAGAAAATATAACAAATATTTATTAACTTATTGTGTTATCGATATGGCGAACGGTACACCTTTAATTTATAGCATATTGTAACAAGAATGATATATTCCCGAGGAATGCCTAAAATAAATTGGTGCCTTTGTTTACTTCAATTTAATTTGGAGATTACTGTTTAAGATCGAGACTCTTATATCATCAGAAATTTAATTTCGATATCGGTTTGTCGGGCAAATATTGTTGTGATTTCTGCAAACAACCCCGGCATTCTTTGCGTTGGAACTTGGAGTATCTCCTTGGAGGTCAGATTGGATTCATTTTGTAGAGAAATTGGAAAATCTACTTTATTGCTAGTTACTATGAAAATATACGCATAATATAATACGTTTGAGGAATAAAAATAAATATAGATATATTTTGTAGTATAATTTTGAGATAAGCAGTAAGGTAAACAACAGATCCTTACTCGGGGAATAAATTACGTTTATTTTCCCGTACTGAAAAAAATATGTGCGGCGTTGAGTTCCGCCACTTAACACACAATGTCTAAAGTTCGGCAGACACGGACGACGAAATGGACTGTTTGAATACAGTTTCTCTCTCCCTATTCCATTATATGCAGGAAAGAACGGAGTTTTGAAAATAGTACGTAATTGGCGTCGTTAGAACGAAGCTTATTCCACGATAAAATGCCTGGTATAAGATTTTATTAGCATATTCCCTGCTTTGCGGTTTATGAGGCCCTTGCTTTGTCACGTCTTCCATAGTAATATCACGGTGCTCATTGAGTTCCTCCGTCAGAGTTATTTTGCTGCATATTGCTCCATAATGCAACAGGAAAGCATCGTATAAATTTCATCCGGATATTGTCGTTCGCTTTTACTCAACTTTATTGTTTTTTAAATCAAGTTTGAAGGATATTGTAAATATTGTATATCACTAAACTAATAAATGTATTATTTTAATTATACTATTAAAATATATACGGTTTCCTTTACCTTTAAAAAACTTGGCGGAAACTAGGCAGAGGGAACCTTATTTTAATTCACGACTTGATATAAGGTTCCCTCTGCCTACTGCCTGCCTGCGGGTTACAGTGTGAAGCTGCTACTTTAAATATAGTATCACAATATTTTATTAAAGATAAGTTATTAGCCGTACGGGGTTGATTTCTCTAAAGTCTAAAGCATACAATTATGAAGGGAATGATTTATGCTGAAAGTTTTCGCCAAAAATTTCCTTTTTTACAGTACTTGCTGTATCCCGTGCATAGCAGGACGAGCAGTGGAAACCTAACGTTAAGTCACTGCGATCCCCATTTTCTGCTGAAATCTCGAGGCGAATGCGTTGCTTTGTTACCAGAGCGAGTAGATATGAAATTATCCATCCCCCGAGTGGACATCGAATTCACAATCGTCAAGTTTACAATCACACTTTTGTGCACAATATACTTTAAGAATATTTTTTATCTTCACAGTTGATCCCACATAGTAGGAGAGTACCGATAACGTAGTGTCAGACACTCCGTTCTTAACCTTTTGTGTGTGGCGGAACTCAACGCAGCTCTCAGCTTTTCTTTCCAGAACAAAAAAAATCAAATAATTTGTTGCCTAGACCAGTATCTGCGCCACGACAACCTGTGTACATTGTTAGTCTATAAATATATTTCCTGACCTTGTATTATGTCACACTTGCAGCGGTCACCAACGCATGCTCCTCCGGGAAAACCTATACGACGGCATAGTTGATCGCATTCTCCATAGTTGCAATCGTTTATGTTCTGCTTTTCACTGAATCCTATATAAAAATATAAGCAAACATAATATTGTACTGTTTCAATAATACAATATTAAATACACACGTTCGAAGTATTATATACGTTGTGTACTTCTATATTATCCTACTGATATTATAAATGGCCTCTAGTGGCCTCTAGTATTTTAATATTTATGATTGACTTTTCATTATTTAAAAATTAACCACTTTTTGATATATTAGACGTACCAGAGAAGAGTCTAATTCAAAACACGATAATTTTTTAAAATTTTTAATTTTGTATAGATAAGTTGTATAATATTACGAATTTAAATCGAATTTTAAAAAAGATTGTTTTAATTTGGAACCTTTAAAATAAAAAAATAAATAGAGAACGATTTTATACGACAGTAGACTTTAATTACTTGTTAATTAATATCATGGAAGTAATGTGAATGTATAAGTTCTAGTTTCTAAGTATATACAGGATTTAAGTATACAGCTGCATGAAAAATAAATAAAAGTAAGTTCCTTTCGCTTTCCTATCTACAACAGATAAAAATGAACGTACCATCATCATAAACACTAACAACCATCGCCGCATTCACCGCATAGAGCACAGTTAGAAACACACACATAAACAGTTTTAAGTCAAACATTTTTTTAAGGTTAACCTCTCGAAAATTTAATAAAAACTAAATTTGGAACGTCCCGAGCGTCCCTGTTTTATAGGAGACCATACAACCGGGGCTTAACCGCCAATGTGACTTGTGAATCATGCTCATTGTACTCCCATCTCGGAATGTAAACAACGTATAGGTCAGATAATGAATGCTGCATTTGTTTGAAGTTTTGTATTGCTTGGAGGTGACCATACTTTTAATGAATTAAAAATTATAAATACAGAAATATTAAAGGTTTACATTTTATGTTAATAATTACTCAACTATTTTTTCTATTGTTTTAAATGCTTTTAACTTCGAATTGCATATTCTTATTATATATTAATTTATATATTAAAAATCAGCTTCACGCTGTGTACCGCACACAGCAGGGTAGGCAGAGGGAACCTAGTGTTAAGACACTCCGTTCCCCACTTTCCGCCGAATTCTGGAGGCTTTGCGTGCTGAGTGGTGGAACTCAACGCCGCGCTTTGCCTTGACACCAGAGCGAAGAAATGTAAATAAATATTTCACTTCCTTGAGTGAGGATCGAATCAACAACCATTCGACCGGTCCGTGGCGCAGAGGCACAATGTGACACAAAAGTCACACATTGTGCCTCTGCGCCACGACCGGCCTTCATTAATTTATTTATTAATTTAACAATAAAATCCGTTCAATCCTATTCAAGCTGTTATTTATTTTCTTAAACGGAATAATAATGTCAATATTATTATTACCAACAACAATCTAATATCACCCATGAAGTAATTGTAAAACGAAATTTATTATAAAATCAATCTCTACCAAAAAAAAAAAAAATTGTTTTATACTAGATATAGTACGGGAATACTTCCCTTCCACCATCGGGGACAGTTATTCCAACTACGAAGCACTTCTATTACATTTATAATTAAAATTGCATTCATAAATCTCTGCTGCCAGATGGCGCCAGAAATTAACAATAAAAGCCGTTTTAATTACGCAAAGAGATGAAAGCATGACGAGCGTGATTAATTATTATAGAACAAGTTCACCTGCACTTCTTTTTAATAGTGAAAATTATTTTATTTCTTTCTTTTATTATATTTATATTAAATTAGTGTAAGCTGTGTTGGTGTTCTATAAATAAATAAATAAATAAATACAAATATAACAAAAGTAACACATGTAAATGTATGTATATTATTCAATCGTTACTGGAGTTCAGTAGAGTACGTCTAAATATTTTTTTATATTTTTTACCACTGTGTGTATTTGGAAGCATGAGTGAGCAAATGCAAAAAAGTAAAACTAGATGCAGTAGACCTAGCGCAGAATTTTTCTAATTACATTTTCCCTTTATTTTATGTTTTAACTAAAACCATGACTTTGTAAATGTTAATTCATCTAAGACGTTTTGTAAATATGAGTTTCAGCTTTTGTAGAAAATAGCAGCGTTTTACCTGAAATAAAACGTTTATTAATTTACTTACCTTATTCGAAGCTTATTAAATGAGATAGGCACTACGTTTCCCGCCGATACTTCCTCCTTAGGCCACGCCTTTTTACCCTGACGTCACTTCCACTTGGCAGCGTCGGCGCATTTTGTCAGTCACAAGTAAAAATATTCATTGGGTTTTAGCAAACACCAGGCAGCGATTAATCGCAAGCTTCGAATAAGGTAAGTAAATTAATAAACGTTTTATTTCAGGTAAAACGCTGCTATTAATTTGACTGTCCCTTATTCGAAGCTTATTAAATGAGACGTGTTTGTTATCGCCTGGTGGAAGTGACGAACGCCAATGTGATAGCAGTATAGATCACTTGAAGACTGTAATACTAGAGTAGAACCTAGTAGTACATTGAATGCATAACTAATAGAAAATTACCAAAAGGTGTATCCTAAAAATCTACTTGTAGATCAATTACAATGATTGAACCCTCACTTGACTGAAAGGAAATTTTATTAGAATTTAATGAATATAACTAGGTATTGTAAATAAAAATGAAATAAAATTAATTACAATTATTTATTTACATTTATTATCCAATATAATAAACAAATTTATTTCAGGCATATAAATCACCTAATTTCATTAAATCACGTGATAGGATCAAACAATTGTGACACTGATTCTGTATTATGATTAGATTTTATCAACCGCAAATAATACTTTGTAAAAGTAGTCTTAGATTGCCAATTTCCTTTAGCTAGAATTTCATCGACAGTTCGATTGTCAAACCAATTTTTAGAGGCAACTGCAGATCTAATGCTTCCGGGAGTGGCTGACACGCCCGCATTTTTAAGCAAGGATTTGATCCAACCGCCTATTAATGTACGTGACGCGGGTCTGGGCTCGCCTCTAATATTGATAAAAAGGTTAAACGATTTAGATAATCTTCTACGATCTTCAAGTAATGACTTTGTTAATTTTATCCAGAAAACGGGGTCCAATTTCTCATTTTCCTTATTAGCCAATAATTTCCAACCTGACTGTCTGTACGTAATAGAATCAGTTTTTGACCCAAATGATGGCCAAAAAACGACGGAATTATCGTCAAAAGTGTAATTGGCCGCATCTACTGTTAACAAAGTCAAGTCATGGATTCTTCTTCCTGAACAAAGCAATAGCAGAGCAGCTGTATGCCTTTGCACTTGGAAAACATTGTTTTTGTCAACACTGTAGCTCTCCAAATAAGATACTAAGACGTCAACATTCCAAATTGGATCCTTTATATGACTGATGGGTTTACGTAACGCTATTGATTTCAAAATGTGCTTTACAAGTACATGGGAACTAAGTTGACCTGATAAGTCCGGATCACATAAGGTAGAAACTACCGATTTATGAAGCAACACAGAGCTATATGATAATTTGAAGACTAAATGCAAATCTGATAAAAATCTAGCAAATTCACTGGCCTTTGGCTTAATGTGATTTATTCTGTAAGATCTACACCAAGAAATCCATCGTTCCCACGCAATATTATAGACCTTACGCGTTGAAGGACGCCAAGATTCTCTCAGAAGCTTCAGCTGGTTATTGTTCCATCCATCTAGTGCCCCAGACCACCCCCACATTTCCAGACTTCCATTGTCATTTCGAACACTTTCGGAGGAGGCAAGCCTGTGGACATATCTACTAGAACTTCCTCCAGGCGAGGAATCATGTATGGTCTTGCTAGCGCTCGTGCTTTGACATCCGGGCGCCAAAATACCTGTTTCCACCGAGGGACTACGAGGAGATAGATTCCGTGAGCCCGGTTTAGATGACACAGTACCTTGGGAATAAGAAACGGTGGGGGGAATAACCAAGCTAGATTGAAGTTCCACATCCGGGAAAACGCATCGTGAAACAATGCCTGATCGTCGTTCAGATCCAGTGACACGTAATTGGTCACTACATGAGCTCGAGTGGATGCAAACAGGTCTATAAATGGAATTCCCCATTTGTGAAAAATTCTGTCCGTGCAATCGTGAGTCAAATGCCACTCGGGGCTCGCTTGCAGCCTTGATAAATGATCGGCGTGACTGTTGTAAATTCCTGGAATGTAAAATGCTTTTATATGTATCTGGTGAATGTCTAGAATCTGAAACACCCGATACGTTAGATTCATTAGAGATTCCGATTTTGTTCCCCCTTCGTGACACAGATGCGCTATCACCGACCTGTTGTCGGACTGAATGAGAACAGTACTGCGTTCCAACAATTGGCATTGACTTTCTAAAGCTTTGAGAATTGCCAACATTTCTTTTTGATTGCAATGGAGACGGCGCTCTGCTTCTGACCATGAGCCGGCGAGAGTTACATTGTTTAGGCAGGCTCCCCAAGCCACATCCGATGCATCGGTAGTGAGAAAATGACGGGGTGAATCGCAAAGAATAGGCGTTGACCGCTTGCAATTTTGTAGCCACCAAAGCAGATTTTCCATTGCAGTCAATGGAATGGCGTGAAGCACTTTGGTTCGTAGCTTTAAAATTTTGTTCAAGAATTTTAAAAGAGCGCGATAGTTGAGCCTGCCCCTGGGTACTACAAAACTGGCAAAATTGAGAATCCCGACAAGACTTTGAAGATTTTTGAGGCTTGTTTGTTGATCCGTCAACATTCGGTCTATTGCTGACATTAATGTAGGTAACTTGTCTGATGGTAGACTCTTTCTGTTTGTCCAGGGATTCCAATGTATCCCCAAAAACACTAAGCTCCTCTCTGCCGCCTTCGATGATTTTTCGAAATTTATCACCCATCCTAGTTTCTTTAAGAAAACTATTACTTTCTCCACATGCTCCTGTAGGATGTTTTTGTCCTGGTTGGCTAACAGAAAATCGTCCAGGTAAACAATAATTCTTATGCCTTGCTCTCTGAAAGTTTGAGTTATCCAATTCGTTATTGCTGCAAACGTTTGTGGAGCCGTACTCAGGCCGAATGGTAAGCAAGTCATTTCCAGGAGCTCCTCGCGATAAAAGAGGCGCAGAAATCTCCTGTGGCTTTGGGCAATAGGAAGGTGAAAGTAGGCTTGAGAGAGATCTATTTTGTACAACCAATCTTTCGGTTGTAGGAAATCTGGTATGCGCTGAACATTTATGAGCCTGAAGTGGCGCGTCATGACATATTGGTTTAATGCCTTTAAGTTGAAAATCGGTCGATATGAGCCGTCGCTTTTGGAAACTAGAAACATTGATGATAGAAAGCTTGGAGAGCTCGTAGCCTTTTCTAATACCCCTTGCTCTTTCATCTTGTTTATGATCTGAGTCATGTTCGTTGATTCTGGAACATGTAATTTTGAATTGACGGTACCGGGGTACACGAGAGGTGGCTTTTGACTGAAGGGTATGCGATACCCCGATATTATTTTTAGGATAAAGTTCGGAGCCCCTAGACAAGCCCATTGGTCCCGATACCGCGCCAGGCGACCGGCTTGAAACCGATCCGAGTCAGAATCTCCGCCTTTTATTGTCTCTATTTTGAGGAGACGGTGACAATGGTCGTTTTCGTCCAACCTTACCTTGATCACGTTGCCTCGTGTTTTGTCGAAAGGAACTTCCCTTAACATTACTTTGAAAATTGCGATTATTCGGTGCGGCCGAATTGAAATGAGGCATATAGCTGGTAACTTGACAACCACCTTGCGGAGGTGGAACTGCATGAGAGCAATGTGCATGCGGGTAACTGCGGTTACACCAAGCTGAAGAACCCTGCGAGGGCTTAAAATTTCGATTGGGCCCCTGCGAGGGGCCGTATGACTTTTTTAGAACTGCCTGCGAGGCAGAAGTCGCGTTTGTTTTCTGGGCAGGCCAGAAACACTTCTTGATTCCACCAGCACGTTCTAAAACTACAGTAAACTTTTCTGCACTGAAAAGATTAGTAGCTGACGGAGGAATCTTGCGAAGACAGGATTTAGTGGTCAAATCCTTAACATGTTTCAAAATCGCATCACGCCTCATTTGAATTATTTCAGCACGATGGCCACAGATTAACTGAATTAGATCTGTTGAGCTTTTATGAAAATCGCCAAACGAGCAAAGGGCGCTTATCTTTTGATGCAAAACTTCATAATTCAACAGGTCGCAATCTTTCGCCCACGACAGTAGATCCCGTAAACCGTTTTGTAAAGCTTCCATTTGTTTAAAAACACACATGGTTAAAGCGGCAAATGTTTTATCAGCATGATTGAGATGCCGAGGGGTTTCAAAAGAACTTGTTTCTTCATTAATTTCCAGTTCTGTAAAGCCCGGGGAAAAATTGTACAATTTTTGAACGTCTGCGTATCTGACATCAGACCAATCATCTTTATCCAAATGTTGATGCTCAATAAGCATTTTCAAAAAGGTCGTTGAAGCTTTAGGAATTGAAGGTTCTTTTACTTTTGTTTCAAAAGAGAGAGTTAAATCATTCTCACAAATAACAGATCTTCCAGAATTTTCATGAACAAACTCATCATTTACACGGTCGCTATCCCCTGCCATAAGCGATATAACATCATCGTTATTAAAATCAGCACTCACTTGACAATGGGTCCCATTCTGGCGCGCAACTGTGTCTCGAAGCCACCGAACTTCTTCTAGTAACTTCTTGGAAACACGACCTTTCCGCTTTCTATTCTTTTTATTTCTACGGTGTTTACGCCTCGAATCATTTGACGACGAATAACTACTTGAACTGGAACTTGAGCTTGAACTTAAGGACCTTCGCCGCTGCTGATTCGGTGAGAAAGAAGTTCCCGGAACCTCGGGGACTACATTGTTTTCCATGCTAAACATAAAAAGGAAATGCTATTTTTCGAAAAAGATCGGTTATTTTTATTAAAAATTTATTAATTAGCTACATGAAACAAGCCGTCATCATTTACGAAGAAAAACATTAATAAAATACAGAAAATAAAAAATGTGAAGGTAGATTACAAATTAAATCGGCCTATTTAGCCATTTGATTTCACAATTCATTTCACATTTAACAATTAAATGAACGAGAAGTAAAATAAAAGAAAAAATATAATTTATAAAAATGTAAAAACTTACATGTATATATTGTTAAAGAGTCGGAATACGTATCTCAGACGTCGACCGACTCGGCGGGAAAATAAAACGCCAATGAATATTTTTACTTGTGACTGACAAAATGCGCCGACGCTGCCAAGTGGAAGTGACGTCAGGGTAAAAAGGCGTGGCCTAAGGAGGAAGTATCGGCGGGAAACGTAGTGCCTATCTCATTTAATAAGCTTCGAATAAGGGACAGTCAAATTAATATTTTTTTTTCGTCTTTTGACAAAACTTGTAGTTATTGTTATATAATAAATGAGTTAGTTTATTTTTAACACAAATCAAAATAGCTAAGAAGAACTTGATAATTCTTTTGATGTTAAGAATTGTGTATTTTTAATTTTTTTAAGGGGTTGTAATGGCGGCCACTTAAAATAGTTTTCAGCCTGATATGGAGCGTGATGATAAAGGCAACATAACGTACTTAACGGAAATAATAACTTTCGATGTGTGTTTGGAGCTCATTTGTTATAAAAAAGAAAATATTATGGGCTCTTTTGTATAATATTTTCAATTTTTTTTGTGTTTTTACAAAAATATATGTATACAAATAAATATATTTAATAGCAAACGTCCAAATTAACTGTTAATAATTTAATTACTTTTAAAAATAAGGTGTTTAACTCCCTTTCTAGCTCAAACCCTAAAAAATAAGTTTCAATATAATAATCAAAATATGTATACTCAGTCACATATACTCGTAATACACTAGCTCGTTTTTAGAGCAAACACTATGTTTTACATGACTGCTATATGAGAAATATAAAAGATATTTTTTCCTCAATTTGGTGACCTTCGTAAAACAAGTAAGTTTATTATATACATAACACAATTTATCGAATTTTTAATGTTTATCGGAAACAATTCATTTTGATTTCTCTATATTAAATGTATGTACTTCTTTATTTTAAAATATCAATAATATAAACTAAATTTGTGTATGATAAATAAACTGATTTCTGTGATTTAAAGTCACATTTCTGATATCAGTCAGTTGAGTGTTATTATTCGCTAAAGGTGGTGGTTAACGTTAAAATACAATAGAAATAAAAAATAAATAAAATGAATTTCTATTTTATAAATATTTTCATTGTGTTTGTAGTATTTCTGGGATTCGGATTAAAAGGTAGTAATATATATATGTTATAAAATATATAAATACATATATTGGTGTTTTATGACATTCGTTTTTCATTTTGGATGTTAATACAGATTTTTTCTAAATTTCGTGATAAATAGAAGTTCACGAAAACTGAGAAGTGTGTTAAAATAGCAAAAAAAATATCAGCAGAAACTTATTATATTGTTATAACTAAGTAGTAATCTGAGGTAATAAAAATTTATGAAAGTTATGTTAGACACTGTTATACAGGAATAACCATTTTGTTATAAAACACATTTAAAATTAAATTAATTAGATATTTTTAACACGTATATTATTATCAATATTACTTTTTTTTAAAGATTCAAAATAGCCACATTCCTCAGAGGCTATCTAAGTGACGTCATATAAATACTTTTTTTTTTGCACATATCAACGATACTAAAGAATATTGTACAATTTTTTTTTCTAGAGCATGCAAGTACCTGTTCATTTTGGTACTAATAAATATTTTTTGTGTATTTATTTTTTAAAATTACTTAGATATGTACACTAAATAAATCTATTTTTTGCTATAACCAATACCTAGTAGTTTCATTTAATTTAATTTTTTTTGTAGAACTTGTTTTTTTTTTAAATTAAGATATTAATACGATTAACGATATATGATTTTATACGTATATATCGCAAATGAGGAAGGAAACTTGAGCTTATGCTTAAAACACGTTTTACTACAGGTTGTATCTAATAAATAAATGATACAAATGTTGTATTTTTGTTTTATAAAATCCTGTTTGAATTCTTTAAGAAAATATAATATCTTGAATCGTTTATTACTCGGAGTTATGCTTAAGTTTTAATTGTTTTAATCATAGGTTTTTTGTTATAAGTGATGTAAAATGTATTTTTTTCGAAAGGAAAAAGAAAATCGTTAGCTATTTTTGGAATGATTTTCTATAACAATATAAATAAAAAAAAGATCTTGTGACATATCGTCGTGTTGAGTCCTACTATTCAACACGTAAAGTCTCAAATTGGTGGAAAGAATTGAGAACGGAATCTTCTGCCACTAGGTTTTCCCTGCCTGCGATATGAAGATAGGAAAAACCTAGCGTGAAACGAAAAAAAATGATTGGAATATTTACTTACACATTTATTTAATTACGTCTTTTAACATGGGTAATATTAAATGTATATGTTTTACAAATATTTAAGGTGTGACTAATTAATGCTAAAATTACCAAAAATCCAATCAAACAATCAAAATAGGATCGAATTTCAGATATTTTTTTTCCACTTTTACGTAATTTCTCTTTAAAATTTTCTTCTCTCGAATTAGTTTTTGTAATTTAATATTTTATTCTTTTCTTTTACTGAAAGTAAACTATACGCAGTAGAGGATTTTATCAATCTTTCTTTTTCTTAAATAACAAAATATATTAAATAAAACAAGTTTGATATTGAAAAAAAAATATTACTATAAGAGAATTATTATTATTATTATTTAATTAACTTAATAAGAATATCAATTTAAATAACGAGTTGATGTAATTACAACAAACGATCACCTGCTGGCCGGTTATCAGCTCGATGTTATTCATTGACGTATGATTGACATGCTTCATATAGATTCGTAATTTTGTTATAAAATAATGGTTTACATTTCTAATATAGCGTTTGTTTGTTTGTTTAAGTGTTTGAACCAGTACATCCAATTCCATATATATAATTCATAAAATTAATTATTTAAAATTAATTAGCTTCACGCTATATCCCGCACACAGCAGGGTAGGCAGAGAGAACCTAGTGTTAAGACACTCCGTTCCCCACTTTCTGCCGAATTATGGAGGCATTGCGTGTTGAGTGGCAGAACTCAACGCCGCGCTTTGCCTCGACACCAGAGCGAAGAACTGAAAATATAAATTTTAGTAAATACTTCATCTCCTCGAGTGGGGATCGAACCCACAACCAGTCGGTTTTACAGTCACACTTTGTACTACTGCGCCACGACTGGCTTCAGTTAATAGACATAATTCATAATATCTCTCAAAATTTACTGCTTCATTTTAATCGTGTTTTTTCTACTATACGTGACACTGGCAGATTATTTTGCGTCTGTCATCGCAAAATCAGACCATTAATTTAAAAAAAAATGTTTTCAAAATAAGGTTTCAAAAAAAAAGAAAAACAAATGAAAACTGTGTGAGAAGCGTTGCTATTGTGTCTTAGGGGAATAAAATTATGTACATTATACATATTTGAGGCCATCGTAGTATTGTAAGTACGTGACGGCCGTGGGTTCGATTTTCACTTCTTGATATTATATTTTTGGGATGTATTCAATTCAACAACACTAAGTTAAGTAATAATAGTATTTCTTTTTCCAAAGGAGAAATTATTAAATTAAAATTATGTCCGATACAAAGTAGCGACAAGAAACAAAATAATCGGCATGCTTATCAAAGTAGCAATTTAACCAAGGCCAACGAACACGAGAATATATTTTTTTAACAAAATTGTTATTTATATAATAATTTTAAAATACATTTTCAAACTGTTGAAAAAAAAAATTTTTCGATTTTAAAATACCGGTTTTGCATAAAAATTGAAATAAACAGTTCAATTTCAAAAAAAATATTAAGAATATTGTAGATATGGTACAATGAATTTAACTTACTCGACGTTCACGTAGATTGGTTAAACGCTCAAAACGTTCAACATTTTTATACGTTTTCTAAGTAAGTATGGTTAAACGCTTTTATTAATACACCCATATGAAGGACATATTGTATTATGACCATCGTGCATGGTCAATAAAATTATGGAATTAACTACATACACCTTTCTTCATTATGTTGTTATTGCCTTTTAAACATTCAACAGAGAGTATTTTCTTCGTTCTGGTGTCACGACAAAATGCGGCGTTGAATTCCGCCAGTCTATACGCAATGCCTTCAATGTTCAGCGATAAAGGAGAATAGCCTATCTAATAGTAGGTTTTCTCTTATTTACCTTGTTATGTGCGGAATATATCGTGAAGCTTAAAAACAGAAGGGGTTAAAAAAGAATGGGTTAGTTATATAACGAAAACCGTCATGCTCGTCACGGTGTATTAATCTGATTAAAATAAACCACCCTTTGGACACCTCCTTATGTATAAGATGTATGAATCTGATGTATTATTAATTACTTTATTGTATTAACAATGTTACTTACGTCTTATATGAATGAACTGTCGTATCAAGTAATTTCTATTTACCTTTCAAAATTTTTGTATGAAAAATATTAATTGAAGAGTTCTCATGTATAACAAAACTATTATATTGTACATGTCTGTATATATGTATACATACAGCTTCCTAGTGTTAAGACACTCCGTTCCGTTAAATATTTCTAAGAACATTCATTTAATGAGTTATTTCGATATATTTTTATATTGCTTTTATAATGTAAATATGCGCCCTACTTCCGTAATACAATACAACCGATTCCTCTGTAAACTCCCTCGTATAGGTATTATCTTGCAAGTAGGTCAACTATAACAAATACCAATCTTGTATCCAATTCTACTCTTAGCGAATGTATTTTTTGTCCTTTTTTAAATGAAATCGTAAATTAGTTCTAGCTATATGGCAAACGGCCTCTACATTCCTCTGTTGCGTCGTCGAACATACTTCCCAAATATTCCACTTCATTCACTAGTTCTAATATATTACCATTTGATCTTGCATTCTTCGTCCTTTCTTCATGTCTTTTAAATACCAGAACCTTTGAATAATGAAATTTCTCTGTCTCTCTCTCCGATAATTAATTATGAACAAATTTGAAAACGTTTTTATTTTTCGATTCCAGTGGGAGAGACTGCTCAAATAGAAAAACGGTGCCGTTACGACTGCTCAGAATACTGTCAAACAAGAGGGAAACCAGCGGGCTATTGCATACGTAGAAGTTGTCATTGTAAAAGAACGAATTATTAAACTTTTTTTGATGTAATGGTAGTTAATATTTAATATAAAATTAGTAACGTTTATTTGTGTATATTTTAATGTGAAACTGTCATTAACCGACTGTATATAAAAATGTTTATAATTTTAATACATATTTGAACTATATGTCATATAATGTAAAAGTATAATAATTACATGATTGATTCCACTTAGTAGGGTTAAGCAAGAGCAATGAGAGTTGTCTCAGAAACATAAGAAAGGACAGAAGGTACTAAAAAAACATTTCAAGGTTATAATTTTGAAAACCCTCATCCTGCGTAGGATATTATGTTATAGAAACGATTGGGATATTCAACGAGTTTCAACTGCGTTTACAATAAAGAAAATACGTCAAATCGAAACTTGATTTATTTGTTAGTAACAGGTTCTAGCTCAACCATCGTCATCTTACATGCAAATTTGTTTGTCCTCTACCCGTTCGTTCAACTTAGAGAGTCTTGTTTTTGTTTGATCGACCTCTCTGTTGCACTGTTCATATATAAAATGTACTGCAGAACTTCTTGAACCATTATTGATAACAGCTATCAAATTGTAAAATTAAATTAAATTTAAAATATTTTAAAAGAATAATTGATACGTAATATACACACAATGGTTGCTGGTTGAATAAAATATTTTCATTTTAATACATTTTTAAAAGGACGACACTTAGTACCGGCTTTTAACATCGGTGCACAAGGCGAATTGACTTCAAAAACAACGGATTTTAAATTGTAAATAGGTATATAAGTATCAATAATTTCACTTATTTAACTTAAAGTAATTAAAATATATTTTTTTTTGAATAAAGAATTCCTCCTTTAAAAAAATATCATTTTTTTTGTTACAATATCTTTTCTTACTCATCCAATTGTATTTAACTAATTTAAATAAAATGTTTATTAATTAACATTAATAATATTTTCATTAATTCATTTTATCATTCACAAATTAGATAGTAGAGTCAACAATTGCTCTCTACATTCGCATGATTGTCAATTTGCATACCAGTTGTTGATCTATTTACGAAGATAACTGAATCTCAAATGTATACAGTTTAATATACGATAAACGTTATTTTATGACAATTATTAAAATCAAATTAAATTAAATTTTATTTGCTTTATTTGCTTAAACGTTATGGCGTTAACGATACTTTCCGTTAGAATTTAGTGAATACTCTAAGAAAATGACCTGCTAAATTTCATCCTTTTATGTTTAGTAGTTTTGCCAGTGTGTTTTTTGTAGGTCTTAGTTCTTTAGTTTCCCATAAATAGGTATATTTACAGACGATATATCGCTATAACTACAAGACAATATATGAATTAACTATTATAAAGCAGCTATTGCTGCAGTTGAGAAATTTTTGATTGTCAAGATTTTAGCCAGTTGTTTGTCTAGACGGCAGCTCCCTCTGCCTACCCTGCTATGTATGTATATGGATGCGCTTAGTTAATTTTATAAGATTTAACCTTATAATATTAACTAAGCGCATCCAATATTGTAATTAAAGTACATATATTGCGTACTGAATATTAAATTATATTATTATTTAGAAATCGAAAATATCTTCTTAACTTGACACTTAGCGTGCATTTGAAACATTGGAAATTGAGTGGTATTGACACTAAGTGTGAATTTGAAACATTGGAAATTGAGTGTCTTGACACTACGCGTGAACCTAAGACTTTTCGAACATCTTAACATTTGCACATATTACTAGCAGTCAGTTCATCTCATCCATAATCAGTTTAATCCCCAAAAGGAATGAACGTGAGTGCCATTACGAAGTTCGTTGCATTAGTGGAATACGTACATATATGTATTTACGTACTATCACACTGAAAATGTATATACAGCTTCATCCTGTATAAAGCATATAGCAGGGTAGGCAGAGGGAACCTTGTCTGAAGACATTTCGTTTCACACTTTCCGTCGAATTTTGCAAGGCATTATATCGTTCAGTGGCGAAATTCAAAGGCTTTTGTCCTGGTGCCAGAGGGAAAAAATAAAAATATTAATAAATAATAATTCATTCCTCCGATTGAGGTTTAAACCCACAACCGTCGTGTTACAGTCATACACTTATGGCCCCGCGCCACGACGGCCTCTTTGTCTATATGCTGAAAAGATTATCAGATTATCGACTTTAACGCTAAAACTGCTGCGTATGCTATGTGAAAGACGAAATTAGAAAGATAAAATAAAATAAATAAATTAGCTTCACGCTATATCCTGCACACAGCAGGGTAGGCAGAGGGAACCTAGTGTTAAGACACTCCGTTCCCCACTTTCTGCCGAATTTTGGAGGCATTGCGTGTTGAGTGGCAGAACTCAACGCCGCGCTTTGCCTCGACACCAGAGCGAAGAAATGAAAATATAAATTTAAGTAAATATTTTCATCTCCTCGAGTGGGGATCGAACCCACAACCAGTCGGTTTTACAGTCACACTTTGTACCACTGCGCCTCGACTGGCCTCAAATTAGAAAGATAGTATTGTAAGTATGGAATATATTAGAAGCGTTATTGTTAATAGAATAAATATGCTAAATTTAATTACTTTATAAAATTAAATCAAATCAGCTTCACGCTGTATCTCGCATACAGCAAAGTTGAGAAAGGGAATCTAGTTAAGACACCCATTCCCCACTTTCTGCTGAATCCTGAAGGCATTACTTGTTGAATGATGGAACTGAACGCCGAGCTATGCCTCGACACTAGAGCGAATAAATGGAAAGATAAATTGAAATAAATATTTCATTTCCTTGAGTGGGGATCGAACCTACAACAAGTCGTGTGTACAGTGTACAAGTGTTTACAGTCACACTTTGTGCCTTGTTATAGTCTTGATTTTAAACCTGCAAGTAAATGATCAGTTTTACGTTTTTTCTAGTATATAATGGGTTGGGCAAACAGAATTTACCACTAAAACACTCCATTCTCCATTTTTTAATTTAAAAAATGATTGAATGCTAAGTAGCGGAACTCAGCGCCATATTTATTATATACAAATTATCTTTACCTATTATATAGGTATGTCATATATATACGTATATTCTGAACCCAGTAGTGTTTATGTAAAAGCGATAACATAAGAAGGTAAAGTATTTTTAAATTAGTAAATTATGTATTATGAATATTAATATAAGTAATAATTATTATTTTGTGAAGAGTTAGTTATAAATAGGTCAAGCGCCAGACATTGTTCGTACGTTCAATGATTCATATGTAGTGTTATCTGTAAGAAGTAAATCGAGGGGATTTACTACTATTTGTGTTAGTGTTATAATTTACCTAAAAACTTTAGTATAAGAGTGGAAGTTAGTTGTATTATGATCACTTGGAATTCACCATGTGTAACACATATTGCATCTCTCTAATTTTATTATCAATATTTGTAAAGCAGATCTACAGTGAAGATGGCCGAGTTGGTGAGTTAAATGTTTAATAATATATATATATATATATATATATATATATATATATATATATATATATATATATATATATATAATTATTTTAAAAGCTTAACTGCGCCTGTAATATTTTTAAAAGTAGGTTAACTGACATTTAAATAATTGATAGGGTCATACAAGCCGTGTATTAATGCCGAAGCTTAAATACATTCGTTATTTCAGATGAAATTTATTCTTTGGCGGACGAGGCAAGCTTCCGGACCTACATGAGCGGTGTCGATATGGGGATAATTAATAAGGAAAAATATCCGTTTGAAGCATTCCAAAGGGACGAACGTAGGGTCTTTAGAGATCTCTACTCGGAATATAACTCCATAAATGGTACACTTCCGCTTAATTATGAAGAATGGCTAATAATTAACAACTATGGCATACTACCTGATACACAGGAGTCTCTGTTCAAGGATAGAATAAGTAAACGCAGTACCGCAGATAACAAGCGACGCTTCGTTAATACTGTCAAAAAGGGCGATATTCTTATAACTGGTCGTGGTATAGGAGGGTTAGTGGGCCACTCGGCGATCATGACTACCGATAATTGGGTACTTGAAATGAAAGGGGGACCAGGGTGGGAAAAAGGTATAAGCAGCAACAATCGACAAATAGATAAACATGCTTGGTTTGATGCACACAAATCCGACTGGACTACTGTATACCGTTGTCCAGATGGAAACGTAGCAAGAGATGCTGCGAATTGGGCTGATCACAACTACTATAATCCTAAAGGTGGCGCTAAGAAACTTATACATGTAACTTACCGGTTAACAACGGATATGAAATCGAAGAATCCAAGCTATTGTTCTAAGCTAGTAATACAAGCATATTATTTTGGAACTGGAAGAAGGCAAGTGATATCGAATTCTATTGCTGGTAGAATTATTGTACCAACGTCAATTCCCACGTTTTTCTTAAGCCCTTATAGACTTGTCAGTAAAGGAAGATTTTAACCTTTTATTACTAAAGTTGTTTGAGCGACTTTATTTTATTGAAAGATTTATTTATTGTGAATATGGTTCAATGTTACTATTGAAAATAAGGAGGAACGAGGTTAATATGATAAGTGGAACCGAGTTCAAATAATTATAAGTATTAAAATCACTCATTATAACTATTAAAATCCATCTTTTAATTTCTTTTAAACTTATAGATTCCTCTGCCTGATGGACGTTAATAATAAATATGTAGTGCTCAGAAGTGACTTACGTAGTGTTTTAATTGTCTTCTGCAAATATATCCGAGTTTACCTCATTAGAAGCATTTCCTTAATCAACATTAAAATAAAATAAATAATATTGATGTCCTCTATTATTTTTTTTTATTTCGTGTATATCCGTTATGGCTCTTATACTATAAATATGTTGAAATTTATAAAGTGGCCTAAAGAAAAACTGCACATGTCTGTTCAAACAGGTAAAAGAAAATATATATTTTAACCTATATGTGATAACCTAACTAGAGACCCTATCATGGAGTATGAGTACAAATGTGCGTTCAATTCCTACTCTAAAAATATTTTTCTAATTTCCGCGTTCTGGTAATAAGGCTGTGCCGCGCTGAACTCCGCCTTCCGCAACTCAACACGCAGTGCCTCCGGAATTCGGTGGAAATGGAAGTCTTAATGAAAACAGAGTGTCTCAATATTAAGTTTCCAGGTTACCTCGGCCTACCAATGGCGGAATAAAAGCTACGTTCAAATTTTTATACGTTTTCTAAAAAGTATCTAAATCTAGTTAGGTAAGGTCAGCCGTGGCGCAAGGGCACAAAGTCTGATTGTAAGCGTGTAAAGATGCAGCTTTCTAATATTGAAAATTTTTTGGACTCGATCCGGTAGTTTTTATGTGAAAACAATACAAACATACATCCAAAAATACAAGTATTTCCACTTTATAATATTAGTATAGATATAGATAATTTGAATTCTTCAGAGAACTTGCTTCATTATCTCTTCAATTAACTTCTATTGTATCTTTACTTCAGACATTGACATCCAGTCATAGTGCAGTATCCACCTCTTTTGTGCCCTCTCTGCTTGCACGAAGCAATGCATTCATAGAATACACAGCCAAACGAGGGCTTTACATTTATTGGAGCCTTAGTTACTAATCTCCTCTCCATATTGTTGTAGATATCTGCAAAGGACGGTAAACATTATATTATATATTTTATTTAGATATTTTTATATATTGTTTTTTTAATATTTATTTAGTCCAGTAATTTAATTTATATTTTTTTCAGCTTCACGCAGTTTCCCGTACTAACTGTAACTAACACTTCGTTCCCCATTTTCCGGAGGATTCTGAAGGTTTTGCTTGTTGAGGGGTGGAACTCAACGCCGCACTTTGCCTCGACGGTGGTGATCGACCCACAACCATTGCCATTACCAGTCACACATTTGTGTGCTGTGTGCATTAATTATTATTATCTATTATATAATATAATTCAAATAAAATATAAAATCGGAATGTAATACTATATTAATACGAACGGGCAGAGTTAGTTTGTGCAATTAGAATTATCAAGGTACCCAAAACCAAATGCATCTTCATGATTGAATTACAGAATATCACTGTGAAATGAACCGAGCTATGTATTTATACATTCCTTATACCAGCATGCATCCCAGTATTCATAATTTAAGGCTACTAGAAAAAGAATCAGAGCAGTGGCATCGTCACACAAAGTATCCATTGCGGTTTAATTTAAACAGCATATTGCTACTGGAAGTAGGAAAACAGCAGTGGACATTCAGTTTGTGTTTGTTAAAATCACATATTAGAGAGTTGCAAGACGAGTAAATATTGGACGCAAGGGGAATACCCGGAGTCAATTTCGCTAGCACAGAATTGCAAGTGATAAATTTATATCCGCGTTATACAAATAGGGACCGTAACGTTCCGAGTGGAGAGCTTCGAGTCGTTTGTGAATGTCGCTTTTGTTTTGTTACAAATGTGTTTGAATTACTTCTGTGATAAGATTAAAGATGAAATGTTATTGTTTACCCACATTCCAATTTTGTGGAGTCTTGTGCTCGATTTAGCTAGTTGATGTTGACTGTTACCAGTCCAGCAATAATAGTCTAAAGTCTAAAATTTCGCAAAGCATATTGTATTAACAATAGATTGAATAAATTCTTGTTATATCCTGCATAAAGCAGGATAGTCAGAGGGAACCTAGTGTGAACTTCTAATTTTTGAGACTGCGCTTTGAGTAGCGGTTATCAGATTGAAGAAATTAAAAAAAAAATCATACCCCCGTGGGAATCGAACCTACAATCGCGGTGTTTAAAATCAGACGGTGTGTCGCTGCGCCACGATTACGTTAATATAAATTACTAAGCGGCATATTTCTTATCAGCACTTGTAATATGAGCTTCTAGTTTTTTGTAGTTTATATTACAATTTCTCCTAAACCTAACAAGTTTTTGTTTGTGTTAAGCTCGAGATAAAAATTCTTTGAAGTCGTATCACTTGAATTGAATGTTGTTTAAATAAATAAAATTTCCTGAACAAGCGTACTCATTGTAATAATATAGCCGATTGTTTATATGGCATTGTGCGCAGGTGTATTTTTTGTTACTTTTTAGATTCACGCTGTATCCTGCAAATAACAGGGTTGGTAGAGGGAACCTAGAAGACTCTCCGTTTTCGTTAAGACACTTTCATTCTTCACTTTTCGCCGAATTCAAGCGGCAGCAGATTTTGCCAAAAATCAAAAAGTATTTTTTCAAATAAAATAGATAATAAAGTGATCGTTGTAAAACGCCATTTGTTAAGAAATTAACAGAAACTAACCTCATCATCACATGCGCATTCATTCGCGGTTTGAAATATTTTTTATCTTATAAGCTGCCCTCATAAAACAAGCTCAATTGCTCTATATCATAATAATTCATTCCCTCGAGTGGGTATCGACTTCACACCATACCCGATCCCAGTCACATATTATGCTGCTGCGCAATAACTACTTTAAATTAATTATTTCTATGAATAATTGTATTCTCTCTGACCAAGGAGTCCCCTATTATTGCATCATCTCAAAAACTAATATAGTCATAGAAGGTCATTGACTTTAATATCGACAACGTTTTTGTGTTAAATTGTAAGCGGAAAGTGACAGTTGAATATACATATGTATATTGTATTTAGTTTAGGATTTATTAAGATTAAAATGAATACTATGAAGGCTATTGTGATGCAGCGAGATACCTGGTTTTAAACGCAATGGTTGTATGTTCAATTTCAAGACAAATAACAGTTAGTACTAAGCGTGGTGTTTAGTTTCATCACACAACACAATGAAGAAAAAGACAATGAAAATTTGGATAGATCGTGAACAATAAATTGTCTTAACAGCAGGTTCCCTTTGTCCACCCTGTTATATGCTTAATATAGTGTGATGTAAAATAATAACTATGTAAATAAAATAGCATAACATCTAAGTTTCCGTATTTTATTTGCACTAAACAAAAGGTTTATTTATCCATAGCTTTTAAAAAAAGGCTTTGGTGAAAGGTAGGGTAAAGTAAGTGAGTCCTGCAATTTGTCCCAATTGTTGACTGTATATCTTGGACTTTAGGTAGTAGTATTACATTTTATTATATATTAGTAGTATACCATTTGTACGAAGCTTAAAGACTTGGTTTAATTGCCCAATCGATGTAAGGCAAAGCTTAGAAGAATTTTTATATATACATATATTAAGTATAGTTTGAAGTTAGTTAGGTTCACGTTGTCGGGCGGGCTAAGGGAACATAGGAACATAGTGTTAAGAGACTCTTTTCCCCACTTGATTGTCACTCGTCAAATTCTGGAGGCAATTAGCCTCGTTGCGAGTTTTTTAATGTAATAGAATACAAAACAATGAAAACTTTTGTCTGTTTGTCTGGCCGTTTGTGTATGTTAATATCAGAAACGGTCACTATTGTATTTTGACAAATTTAGTATTTGTTTTATTTAAATCGGTTCATTGATTTTGTTTGTTAACGTTTTTATAAAATAAATGTTTCATTGAATTAGCTGAAATTATCGTATAGATATTTTCTTTCTATTATAAAGTTATCAACACAAAAAAAACGTTAAAAAATATTTGTGTAGTTGAAGTGGGCGAAGTAAGGAGCGAGTCGCTAGCAAATAATAGATATCTTTCAAAATAAGTACAACAAGATTCTTATTTTTTTATTTTTATCAGAGGTTATCGAGGTGTAAATACTTAGTAAAAAGGAGGTCGCGGGTTACATCCATCACTAAAGGATGTTGATTTAGTCATAATTATATTATGATTTTTTCATTTATCTTTTATATTATACAGACAGCGATCAGTTGTAATTTTATTATATGTATAACATTTCCAGAACATATAATATATTTAAATGAAATACATCCAAAGAACTAGATGCCATATTATTTAAAATATATTGCGATATTTGTAGGTTCATTATACAAAATGTAATATGATCTTGATAGGTTTTCTTTGTGCACATTATAATATGGGCGATGGGTAAAATTGTAAAAAATAATAAAAAGTTATTATAATATATATATATTTATTAAATCTTAGTAACTAAATAGTATGCAATATATATATATATATATATATATATATATATATATATATATATATATATATATATATATATATATGTATATATATATATAAATATATATACATTTTTTAAGTGTTTATTCTGCTATATTTATAAATACTAGTAAAGTAGTAACATGCTATATATGTATATAGTATGTGATATTACTATATGTTAATAGCAAGAACACCCTGTGAAAGCGCAGTAGCCACCACTAAAGCCTCGTCTTCTGCAGTTGGAAGCGCACTCCCAAAGAGTGCATCCTGATCTAATTTGTCGCTTCATTAGATTGTGGAAACCTAAAATAAGTAATGTCGTTGGTCAGAAATATCAAAAATTAATATAATTGAATAATATTTTGTTTAGAGTACAGTTGTGGCAAACCGTCACAAGCGTGCGACTGTAAGTGCCACTGGTTGTGGTTTCGATTACCACTTGAGGAAATAAAATATTTAATATTTTTATTCTTCACTCTGTTAAAAAGCAAAGCGCGGCGTCAAGTTCCGACACTCAATGCGCAATGTCTCCAAGATTGCGAAGGAAAAAATGGAACTAAAGTGATTTAATAGGAACAGAATGTCTTAACTTATAGTATGAAGCTAAAAACATGATATATAATTATTTATATTTAATATCTAAAATATAAAAAAAATGCTGTTATGTATGGTATACTTGGGAAGTATCTGATCAAACACAAGATGATGTGATAGATGTAGTTCTTTTTTTTTAGCTTCACGCTGTATCCCGCACATAGCAGGGTAGGTAGAAGGAACCTAGTGTTAAGACACTCCGTTCCCCACTTTCTGCCGAATTTTTGAAAGCATTGCGTGTTGAGTGGCAGAACTCAACCAAACACCAGAGCGAAGAAATGGAAATATAAGTTTAAGTAAACATTTCATCTCCTCGAGTGGGATCGAACCCACAACCAGTCGGTTTTACAGTCACACTTTGTGCCACTGCGCCACGACTGGCCTCTGGACATGTAGTTTATTGCTGAAAAGAAATCAAGAATTTCTACTCTTCAGTAGCCCTTTGAAAAAAAAAAACTACAGTTACTGTCGGAACGAAGGAAAGGAACATTCACAGGTTTGCTTACTTTTCCCCGGTAATGACATTCTGTCCCGTAGAACATGAAAATCGAAAAAAGTATATATCTATTGAGTCTCAATGATTATAAATAATCAGTGTCTATTTGCGAGTGCTGCTACTAAAGTTGTTAATAATTTAACATTCCGAAACTTTATGGAATGAATACAAAAGTAAGATCTTGGCTTTATTTAAAGCTCATGAGAAGCAGATCACGAAATAATTTAATATTAATGAAAAAAGTTGGTACTCACTAGGAGTTTCGTCAGGTTCGTAGCAATATGCTATAGTGGCCAAAGCCAGCACGAGGAACAACGCGAGGAATACACACGTCTTCATGATTGTATAGAGCAGCTGCGAGTGATCATCTTATATATGCAGTTCCTCATCTTATATACTTTTAATTGCATTTATTTATTATTTAGATAAGATTTAAATAAATGTGTTCATTGCTGGTTTTATGTTAAGTAAAAGCTGTCGTTTTCTTGGTTAGTAATCAATGGATACGTTTCAATTTATTTATTGCGCATTTAGGCGTAAGCTTTCCGGCACATTCGCTTTTTACTTTGTTAATATCGGGTGAAAAGGGAGTTACCCGGAGTTGACTCAACCGCCATAAGACAAAGAAGAAAGAATAATGATTCTCAGTTAAACAAATCAAATAATCAGCTTCACGCTATATCTCGCACACAATAGTGTAGACCGATGGAACCTAATGAGTGCTAATGTCTTAGCACTCAGCTCCGTTCCCCAGTTTTAATAAAAATATTTAGAGGTGTGTTGAGTGTCGGAACTGAACGCCGGGCCTTTGTCTTGGTGCACGAGCGTAGAAATTGTAATATTAATTCATAATAATTGATTCCGACGAATGGGGATGGAACCCAAAACCGTCGTATTAGAGTTACTCTTTGCCCCTGCGCCATGACGGCCTCTACAAACAGACCAAATAATATGCAAAAAGAACAAAATTAATATTTATGAAGTACAGAGTTGCATTTGTATTGCAAACTGTAATATTTAATCATAGATAAGATTACCGATTTGTTATTGTTTATTTATTGCATTTACTAGAAATTCTGAGTGTCTGTGTATATTGAGTAAGCTTCACAATTTTCCTGTACATTTCACAGAAATTTTTGACATACATATGTGACGCCAAATGATTTATACAAGTAGGTATGTACTCAACTCAGCTTCACGCTGTATCCCGCACACAGCAGGGTAGGAAGAGGACTCCGTTCCCCATTTTCCGCTGAATTTTGGAGGCACTGCGAGTTGAATGGCGGAATTCAACGCCGCTCTTTGCCATGACACCAACGAATGGTCATCGAATCCAGAACCGTTGCGGTACAGTCACGCTCTTGTGCCACTGGACACGACGAGCTTAGTGTACTCAACTCTATTTGTGATAATTCTCTTCAGATTACAATATTTTATAATAATTTTCAAAATATTTTTAAGCTTTACGCAGTATCCCGCACATATCAGAGTAGGCAGAGTGATCCAGGAAACCAAGTGTTAAGACACACCGTTACCATTAAGACATTTTCGGTCCCCACTTTCTGCCGAAATTTGAACTCAACGCCGATCAACTTTATCTCGATACCAGAGGAAAAGAAAACATTAAATATTTTATATCCTCGAATGGAAATCGAACTCACAATCCGTCACATTACGTAATGTGACGGACCAATATTGGATTTGTTTTTTTTTGTTTTTTCTACAGCTGGATATTTTTTCCTTCTTATATTTTTTTTTTGTTTAGCTTTATTATTAGAACTATTTCGCAGTTCACAATTATATCACTATTAATAAAGTAAAAAGTGATCATTCCAGATCTTAAAACAAGGTACACACCTAGTACAAGGTACAAGGTACTAATCATCATCAAAGACATCAGAAACTTCCATTTTCCAGTTTCCGCCGGATTCTTGAGGCATTGCGTGTTGAGTGGCGGACTTCGACGCCGCGCTGTCGTTACGAGGGAGGATACGGGAATATTAAATATGGAGTGGGAATCGAACCCACAACCGTCGTGTTTGTGTGTTTATGCATCAAGTCCTCTTATTAAACATGTATTCATTATTATTTAAAAATTTAGGACATTTTTGTAATAAAATAAACGAACGACAGAGAAATTTTAGTAATACATGTTTCTACTCTACGTAAAATTCTCCCCCCGTGATGTTAATAACATAATGTAATTTGTAGGTAGCGTATATACCCCTATGAACGGCGCTTGGTTTTCAAAAGTCTGATTTCAAAACAAGCTACGTCAAGCGATGTCAAGTTTTTTATATATTTTATAAAGATTATAATTTTATTTTTTAAAGTGTAGAACTCTTGAAAATATATTAATAACCCAGGATCCTGGGGTCTCCAGACTTACATAATTTTAGCTAAGCTGAAATTTTAAGGATTATTTGTCTAATATGTAGTTAAGACAGTATGTATATTTACTAACTTGAAAGAAGGCCTTTTGAGAGGTAGCGTCAAGTAAAGGTACATCTATGTTTGGGAGGAGGATTGAGGCATCCATCCAAGCAGTAAGTAAATATTTTAATATATATATGTATTAATAAAAATATCTTAATCTTTTTTTTACTTTAATTATCATATATTTGAGGCCAGTCGTGGCGCAGTGGCACGAAGTGTGACTGTAAAACCGACTGGTTGTGGGTTCGATTCACACTCGAGGAGATGAAATATTTACTTAAATTTATATTTTCATTTCTTCGCTCTGGTGTCGAGGCTAAGCGCGGCGTTGAGTTCTGCCACTCAACTAGCAATGCCTCCAGAATTCGGCAGAAAGTGGGGAATGGAGTGTCTTAACATTAGGTTCCCTCTGCCTACCCTGCTCTGTGCGGGATACAGCGTGAAGCTGATTTAATTATCATATTCTTTTCATGTGACATTATATTTTATTAATCTATATTTACCATTGGGTTGTAAAGAAATAAAAAAAATGAATTATTTAAAAAATAAATATTTATTATAAAAATCTTAATAGGCAATAATACATTTTAATACTAATAGGTTTTTTTTTACAAAAACAAAATTAAATATACATATACTTCGTATAAATAAAATATTAAGTTTATTCAGTAACATTGGCATCCAGTGAAGGCACAGTAACCGCCTTTAAACCCGCGTCGTATGCAGTTGGAATTGCATTCCCAAAGCGCGCAACGGGGGTACATCGAGCCAATCGGCTTAATTTGCCGTTTCAGCAAATTGTGAATTTCTGTAACGAAATAACATTGGGAATCATTTTAATATATCTATTAATATAGAAATATTATATATTATAATAGAAATTGATGTTAGTAATGTGAAATTTTAATGTAATGTGCGCTGTATTCCCGCATGTAGCTGGGTAGGTAGCGGGAACTTAGTGCTAAGACACTCTGTTTTCTCCTTTCCACGGAATTGTCGAGGCATTGCGTGTTGAGTGGCAGATCTCGACACCGTGTTTTTTGCCTTTCTACCAAAGCGAAGAACTAAAAATATTAATAAATAATAATAACCAGAGTGGGAATCGAAACCAAAACCGTCGCGTTATAGTCACACGCTTGTGCCTCTGATCCACAAAGGAGTTTAGTTTATATTTTGATTCTTAAACTTGTTTTTAAAATTATTTTATATTAAAGTAGTAGTTTTACCACTGAAATATGGGACAAATAATGACAGTAAAAAAAAACTGTTACTAAAATTTTACTTACTAGGTACACTTTCATCGGCCTCGTAGCTATGAGCAACGGCCACAAAAGCCACCACCAGGAACAAAGCTAGGACAATACACGCCTTCATGGTTGTAACAGGAATGTATGAAAGTGTAGGAGATACAGCCTTTATATGAGAGTCTTACCTCCTAACTACCACATTATATTGTTTCAAAGAGAAACGTACTACTGCTGGAGATTTTTTTATTTTTTATTACATTGCTGCTTTGATAAGATTTTTTTTGTCTAAATAATAGCGGTGCCAGGCAATGAAAGCGATCCATGAATAAACTATGAAATCAACATTCAAGTATAATACACTAAAGATGCAGGGGATCCCCCGAGTCCCGTCCTGAGACAGCGCTACTCAGCTGTAAGTTTTTAAAGGAGTTAATTAAAAAGCGACTGTAATTTATGAAACATAAAGTCGTATTTAAATTGCATTATAGTCGTCTTACTAATAGCTGATAAGATTAACCGTAATGTTGATTCGCACACATATTCCACTTTTTAGAAATGTTAAGTATATTTAATTACTTATCTAAAGGATTTCAATTGTATTGACTCAGATTGTTTTATTATTTTCCTGTTTGTGAAACTTGTTACAATTTGAACGAGTTTTTGCATGAGATTTTCGATAGTAGGAAATATTATAATATTTCGATCTCAGCGAGATATATCGAAGTTTTAATATTGAACCCCGGTCTCAGTCTGTAGTCTGCACATGTATGTGCATGTTTTTGTACTGATACATAATATGTATTTTTTTTTATGCCGATCTGTTCCCTAAGGCAAAGTGCAGCCTTGATTTTCGCTAAATACTGGAATGTGCGAAAAGTGAAATGAAATAGATTTTTTTTTTCATTCAACTTTCTACATCCAAGTCCTAGTCTGACATTTCTGTCCATCTAGCAGGATGAACATGATATTATTAAAAATATTTGTTTGATCTGTCGCATAAAGCACAGTGTTATGTTGTGTCATATGGCATGACATATCTCACTATGAGCAGAAACTTGAGATAAAAGGTCAGTGACATTTTATCTACTCCATTTAAAAAATAAATAAAGTTTAATCTATACTATTCATTATTAAAATAATTACAAAAATAAGAGTAAAATAATTGACATAAATTTTAAGGAAAATCAAATTTGTTTGTAATTACATTAGCATTTTTTGTAGTTGCAATTTAATTAAGCAATGCGCTTACGCTTTACATAAATATGTAATTGCAGCTGTAGTTGTGCCGGGGAACGAAAAGAATATTCGGATTTTTTGCGATAATAAATTTGTCTTTTTCTTTTAAGTTTCTAATGAAACCAGCAGGGAATTACCTTATTTATTTAATTAAGAAGATTTTTCCTTAAATGCTATATTAGCTTTAATATTGCTTTGATAATATAGCTTATTTGTCATTATTTTGGAGGAACTCTAAGCCGCGTACTAGAGAAGATAAAGAAAAATAATTCTTTGAGCTTTTGGGTTTTAGTGTTAAGACATTCCGTTCCCATTAAAACATTTCCGATCTCCAACTTCCACTAAATGCTGGTGGCATTGCGTGTTACGTTGCGGTATTCAACACCGCGATGTGCCTCGTTACTATGCCCCTCGTGTGGGGATCGAACACAACCAGCCCGCGCTTACAGTCCCACGCTTTTGCCCCCGCTCCTCAACTTACCTCATCATATTCTGTAGTACAAAAATACAAAAAAAACAACATTTATAAATTAGCAAAATGATCAAACGAAGTATAGTTTATTGTATAGGCAATCGAAAAGGTACAATTAATAGCAAAAGAAATTGCTTCTTGGCTATGCCTTTTACGTGTAATCCCATCTAATTCTCTGGCAGTGGCGGCACTCAAGTACCTAAGTGCGTTGTGCAATTTGTCCCGATTGTCGACTGTATATCTCGGGTTACGAGCAGCATCATTCATTTTACCCAACCATTACTGGATTGTACTACAATATGGGTAAAATTTGAACAAAAACGACCTATTGTCATAATAGGCATTTTGATACTAGTATAGTAGGTACTTTATAATTGTAATGATAAAAAAAGACAAGCATAATTTTTTTTTATTTGTAACCCATAACATTCGTTGGTTAGCCTCTATGGGTACTCCAGGAGGTAAATAAATCATTAAATTGAAGATTTTCGTATATTTTACAGTGTTGTTATTTTTAAACATGCTCAGATGAGCATGAATACTTTGAGTAAAAATCTGTGTATTGACCGGGTCACGGGATTTCTGTTCGGTTCAAGCTGTATCCCGAGCATAGTGGGTAGAGGGAACTTGGTAACCCAGTGTTAAGGCACTCCGTTTTCATTAAGACACTTCTACTCTCCACTTTTCGCTGAGATCTCAGGAACATTGCATGTTGAGTTTGTGGATTGCGGATATCAACACAGCGCTTTGCCTTTTTATTGGAGAGAAGAAAAAAATAATAAATATTTCGTTCCCCCGAGTGAGAATCGAACCCACAAAGTTGTGGGTTTCAAACGTTTAAGAGTTCAAACGTTTCGTTATCGCATTTCGCCTTAGTTTATAATAAATAAATTCATTAGTATATATGTTTTTTCAATAATTTATTGTTTTTTTTCTAATATTTAGCTTTTTTTCTTACATTGTTGCAAATTCCTATTTCTAAATTTTAGACAATTACAACTGGTACTGGTATATCTCCTTAATAATAACACAACCAAGTTTAAAAATAATAAAAACAAAACAAAAATAATATCTTAATTTAATTACTTAAACTTCAAAGGAACCTACGAACCTACCTAATTTAAAAACGTAAAGTATTTCAATATTATAGAATACTTAATTGTATATCTGAATAGTTTCCAAGAAAGAGAAATAATATTATATGTTCCTATTTAGCTTAGTTACACTTTAAAAGGAGGCCAGTCGTGGCGCAGCGGCACAAAGTGTGACTGTAAAACCGACTGGTTGTGGGTTCGAGGAGATGAAATATTTACTTAAATTTATATTTCTATTTCTTCGCTCTGGTCTCAAGGCTAAGCGCGGCGTTGAGTTCTGCCACTCAACACGCAATGCCTTCAGAATTCGGCAGAAAGTGGGGAACGGAGTGTCTAAAAACTAGGTTCCCTCTGCCTACCCTGCTGTGTGCGGGATACAGCGTAAGGCTGATTTATTTTTTACAATTTAAAAGTCGAGATAAAAACAATAACCGGGATCCGATAAGCAGGCGAGACTTATATAAGTTAATTTATTTTCCGTTTTAGAAGCGGATATACTTATCTCCTAAGCTCTAAGTGAATGTAATAGTTTGAAGTGTTTATACTGGAGTGCATCTTGTTTTTAACTGTTTTTATTGTGTTCGTTCGTTCGTTCGTGTTGTCACTAACCATTTTTTTTATATGATTTACCACCTTGGCACAGTTTTGCATTGGGGATAGCATTTGGTTTTGCTCGAAAATGACGTATTAGAACAAAGTTTATTGGTTTTTTGTTTAAGTTTCTTGGGAATAGGAGATGTATCTCTATGTTGCTTTACATCTTTCTCTATGTTTTAGTATTATAAAAGTCGATTTAGCAGTAATTAAAGATAAGCCTAGAAAAACAAAACTACAGACAAAAAAAATAATATTTTTTTTATTTTTATTTTGTGGTATCGTGTAAATAACTATATGGCCCTGGAAAAACATTTTTATTTTGAAATCATAGACTATTTGTGTTTTATTTATATACTAAGAATGTTCCGTACGTTATTTTCTTATATTCTCACTATGAAATTTGCCTCAAAACAGTAAGTTTAAATAAGTTGCCTTAAAACAGTAAGTATAATATAAGGTTTATATATAAGGATTTTATTAATTAATTGAATATAAGGATTTTATTTATTTATTAATTGAATATAAGGATTTTATTAAATTTAAAGGTTTATATTTAAGGATTAGTTTATATATTAGGATTATTATTCTCATGTCTTGATTTTTATCGATACTGTATTAGTACGTTTGACGCAGTTACGAATAGATACTAAACAACGTAACGTAACGAGAGTAATCTCTTATTGCATATTTTCTAAAATATACTTAAACAACGTTTCACTTCACCGCCAATACCTACGACTCGATTTCATTAATGTGGCGTGTGCGAGGTTTGATAGGTTTTATCTGTGTGCGTCTTTCTTAACAAATGGCGTTTTATTTTAAAATTTTATTATTTATTTTGTTTGAAAAAAATCACTTTTCAATTTTTGGCAAAATCTCTTTCGCTATAATTGTATTAGGCTTTTATCGAGTAGTTGAAACTGTTCTTTCATTTAAAGTGGTGAAGGCAAAAACACTCTGCATATAAGTTGTCATCATGGCACAGTATGAGAACATCTGATTGAAGGCTCGATTGTGGGCTTGTTGGTTCGATCCCCGTTCGTGGGAAAAAATTATACTCAATTGCCCGCTCTTGTTAGGCAATAAGCAATAGGCGGTAAGCAATGTCTTGATTTTGGGTGAAGAGTAAAGAACGGACTGACTTAACATAAGGTTCTCTCCGGCTATTTGCCAAATTAAAAGATGAAGTTGAAAAAAACAAAAAAAATTTTATAAAAAAAAGAAGTTATCTGAAAAAATAATATTTTTGCATTATTATTTTTATAACAAAGCGTTTTCTTAACAGTTAATATTGTAAGTAGAATATCAATACACCTTTAGAAAATGAATGCAAAGGAAGCGCATCGATTTATCCTGCGCTGCTTAGTACGGAGACACTGTCTCGTTTCGTTCTATAGTATTAACGTAGCGCGTGCTACAGTAAATTTATGTCATGAAGCAAATAATGGATTATTTTTTTTATATAAACAAATTTATTTTTTGCGTCCACCATTTTTACATTGTTTGTATGTATAATATATTATTATGCTGATATCGTTAACTATTAGACTAATTCAAAGCGTGTTTTAATACAAGTTATGAGCATTTATGTATCTTTATGCTGGATTTTTTTATGAAATTCGCAAGGGCGAATTAAAAGACAAAGAAAAAAGAAAGAAATGTCTTTTGTTATCTATTTTATCTAGTTTCATATGTTTTATTAAAATAAACAAGAAAAGTAAATAAAAATGAAAAAAAATATATATGTCTTGCAAAAATAATAAAAAAAAAATTCAATCTTTTTAAAACATTTCTTGGTTTGCAAGAATCCTTGCCAACTTTTGTTATTTTGAGCAATTCTAGTCCAAGAGGGACAACACAGCTTAACTATCTCGTCTTGCCATCTCGTAAGCCTTCCTATGTGTCGCTGGCCCACAGGTCCATTCTTTAAGTCACCCTTTTTGTCCATCTCTCGTCTTGTAGGTGCGCTACATGGCCGGCCACTTCCATTTCTGTTTTAGTGAATAGTTAAGCGCCTCAGTCGCTTTTGTAATATTTTTTAAATATATAATCACAATAAAAAAACCATATTAAAGTGATGGATAAAAATTTATAGTTACATAACAGAAGAAAATTGTTCCCATTTGCTGCACATATAAATCATTGTAATATAAAAAACATAATAGTCAATAGATGAATCCAATAACATATAGTTTTGTTTTATTTCATTTCATTGATAACTATTCTATTTTAATTAAAATCTTTCTTTATACTGTTTCTATAGCGAACGGAAATGTATGAGATAATAAGAGATAAATTGAATCGTTGCATGACAGCGTCTATTGTACAAATATGGCGAATACTCAAGGGGAATTAATAAAAATTATATATTTTTATATCTAATTAAGCATTTGATTATTTCTATTAGGTACAAATGTTATCACTCTATTATAATAAGACCGTGTTCTGCATTACATATTTTTTGTGTAAGTGATGTTTTGTGTATAATCAAGAATAATTTGTATAGGATGTTTGTAATATATAGAAAAGTTTTAAAGCGTTCCTCTGTGATGTAGTAATATAAGTTACGACTCAACTTTGTTTACGTATGGACAACTTCCAAATTTTAAAATTCATTAAATAAATAAAAAAAAGAAAACAAAAAATAATATCCAACACGAAAAAGCCAATTAGTAAAGTACAAAATAATTTGGTCACGTCCGTCTCGCAAAACAAAGTTGTCTAAATGAAAAATATCACCGGAAGAGCTGAGAGGAATGAAACTAATTACACCCAATAAAAATTTAAATGCTTTTGACACATCAACCGTCGCTTCCGGGCGCGATGTAATTTGTCACGAGCAATACCGGCGCGGAGAGACAGAGGGCGCGGTGACAACCGAAGACATTCCCCTTTACCGGTACTATTGCACATTGACAGCCTTGTCAATCATAAATTTGGATTCTTTCATGGATTTTTTTTTAATTTATACATTTGGTTTTGGTTGAGGCCAGTCGTGGCACAGGGACGCAAGCATGTGACTGTAAAGAAGACAGTTTGTGGGTTCAATTCCCACTTGAGCAAATAAAATATTTAATATTTTAATTTTTTTGCTCTGTTGATCCGCCACTCAACACGCGGTAAATGGAGAACGGATTGTCTTAACATTAGATTTCCTCTGTTAACCTGCTGTGTAAGGGATACATCGCGAAGCTAAAAAAACGTTTCCTTTTGTATATATACTTTATTTGTTTGGATTCATATATCTCTAATATGATATAAAAGATTTGAATTGAAAATTGGAAACATTTCCAACTTAGTTGTGTAAAGGCTGTTGCGAATAAATGGAACTGAGTGTTTTTTTATGCAAATTTAAGTTTATTGAAAAAAAGATAACTTACATATGTTTATTTAGAGTGATGGAGCTTCCAAGAACAACTTTAGCTGTAACAGCATAGTAAAAAGGCAATCGATCTAGGAGCTTCCACCTGGTTACAGCAATCTGAATGCGTGATATGCGTTAAAGGAGTATGAAACCACTGAAGTTTTCATAATTTCAACCTTATGTCCCTTGATATTAAATTGAAGTTGCTATAAACTGTTGTTATAAAGAAGAAATATATATCAACGTAATATAAGTAAAATAAATAAAAATCAGCTTCACGCTGTATCCCGCACACAGCAGGGTAGGCAGAGGGAACCTAGTGTTAAGACACTCCATTCCCCACTTTCTGCCGAATTCTGGAGGCATTACGTGTTGAGTGGCAGAACTCAACGCCGCGCTTAGCCTCGACACCAGAGCGAAGAAATGGAAATATAAATTTAAGTAAATATTTCATCTCCTCGAGTGGGGATCGAACCCACAACCAGTCGGTTGACTGTGACTAGGGATGCAGCGTGAAGCTAAGTTAAGTTAAGCTTTATGTAAGTTTTTTTCAATACTTGATATTAGTATATGTGACCTATATATGTATTTCAACGTTGCTTATTGCTTGTACGGCTGGTACTTATGTTTAATAATGCATCTTGTAGAGGTAATGTTAAGATGAAACAGAACGATGAGCTTAATTTAACTAAATAAATGATTTATTATATAAGACATTCTCTCTTCTAATGGTTACTGGTGAAATTTTCAATACTATGAATTAAAAAAGGGGAACCAGAGAGAAGTGTTTATAATATTCTCTTTTTCTACTTTCTCCACGATAAAAAAACATCTATTATGAAACAAATATATAACAAAATTATAATATTGTGAATCTAAAGAATTTGTTTGATTGAAGGCGCTAATCTGGGAAACTTTTGGTTAGAATGTAAGTTTTTTTAATATTTCATAGTCTATTTATTGAGAAAGGCTCAAGGTCAGAGTCAGTGCTCTTAGAATGTGTCATACACAACTTGTTTTTCATCCATTGGAACAAACGGACGAAGCCGCAGGTAAAAGCTCGTAATTTATATTTCAAACACCGTTTCTAAATGAAGCTCATTGTCAATATAATAGCTACGGACGATCCAACGAATTAGACTAAACTGTTCTAAATTAATTATCTCCACTTGGATGAATTAATCAATTGTCCATCCTGTATTCGTAAAACAAACCGCGTATAAATCTCTCTCGAGCTCATAGAGCCGAAACAGTAACAAATGGTGGTGTATGTGTGTGTGTATGTATTATGATTTATAGTTATGCCTGAAATATGTGGAATGCATGTTATAAAGGAGACTATAAATTATTGTGTTTTACATGCGCATGTTTATTAAATGAATAAAAAAAGTGCACTATGTTGAAAAGCATTTTTTTCGATACACGTTGTATCACGCATATATCAGGGAAGGCTGAGGGGACCTGGGAATCTACTCGTAAATTATGTCCGTTCCCCACTTTCTGCCAAATTTTGGAGGTTACGGCGCCACACTTTGCCTTTACCAGAGCGAGGGAATTAAAATATTAAATATTTAATTTCCTCGAGTGGTAATCGAATCCACCAACGTCGCGTTTTCAGTCACACGCTTGTGCCCCTGCGTCACTATGGCCTCAAGTCTCAAAATATAGTCAAAATAATAAATAAAGACTCGACGCGTAAAAATAGGAAGCCATGGTATCATTATTTTCTAGTCGTATGTTACCATGATAGCAAGTCCTTCCAAACACGTGTGCATGAAATGAGGCAAGTAAGAAGAATATTTTTGTGACGCTACTACAACAGTGTACATTCTTATTTATATAGTTTTAAAATGTTCCACACTTAGAAAAGAAAAATTAGGAAAACGTTTATTTTGGTGGGCTCTTTTATGACTTACGAAGCCGAATTTCGTTTTGATATCCGCTTACAGGACACACAGTACAGTTTGTCAACATTGTTATATGTATAGATGCAGGAGAGTTTGAGTTGAATATTCCGTAATTGGCGTTTCCTATTATGAACTTTTAAACGCGGTTTTTCTTACTCGTACAATTTTATGAACGCCGCCATTCCGATTCGAGACGTACTCGCTCATCCCAATATTCTGCCTGTACGTGGCATGTCTAAAATTTACACTTGAACTCAAGTCTTTATAATGCAAACGTTGTCCACCTTATCTTCATTTCCATGGGCAAGCTCAGAAAAAAAGACTGCCTTAGGCAATCCGTCATCATCCATCCAAGCCAGCAAGAGGTGACCACACCATCTTAGCTGCTGTTTTATAATAATTGCTTCTACATCGTAAAACTTTAGTGTTTGTAACATCCAAAATTGACCTTCGACACTTAAGGTAAATGTCTACAGCCGCTTAATGTCAGCTTTATAGCGGCACCATGTCTCAGCAGCGTATAACAAGGTAGGCAGAACTATGCTTTGACACTTACGAGTGAGTATATTGAAATGGACAAACAGTTGAACTCACTCACTCATCTTCCGTATCCGAAGGCTAATTGTCCGGTTCAGGTTGCAGGGAGGTGACTGGTGACGAGTGGCCATATACGTCACTAGAAGAGCCCCGACGTGAGCCCTTAAGGCGTACCTACTTGCTCATAACTATGAGAGTTTTTTTTCGCTCTAAAGGTTGTTTGGAAGAGATGGCTATTTATATTAAAGTAATAATAATATACAGACATACAGACAGACAGACAGTCAGATGTACAGATAAAGGGACAATAAAAAGTTTTTTTATGGAAAAGACACGGCAAACGAGCGTTTGGGTCACCTGATGGAAAGTGATTACCACCGCCCACCACCCCGTGCAACACCAGAGGAGCTACGCACCTGGCGTTGCCGGCCTTTAAGATGGGTTAGGCGCTGGAGACCGACATTACCTGATGCGAAACGTGCGTTTTAAATGTCGGGGGTGGTAATGATCCGGTGGAGTCTGCCCATGCGTGTTGCCATTGCTGGCCACGTAACTCTACCACACGTACTTTAGTCGCCTCTTACGACACCACCAGTACCAGGATGATGCTATTCAAGGCCGGGATCACACGGCAAAAGACAGACAGACGGATTCATGAGGTACTAAAAATAACATACGAGTATATTAATATTAAGGTTCTATTATATACAACTCATAATATAGGTGTTCCTTATTATATATATCGTAAATATTTTTTTATAAAGGCCAAAGGCGTAATTATTGCAGCATTTTGGCACCATTCTATACTGTCATGATTTAGTTTTCAGAGTTTCGTAATTAGTGCGCCGTTATTAAGGCTTCCTCGTCAGTCCATTAGTCTGTGCAAAAGATGCAGACAGTTATATTGTAACAGATTACTCTGTATTTTTAGTAATAAAAGTGTTAACTTTTATTAATATGTCTTTATAGGGTTATCTTCTGAGTTTTAATCATATGAAGGACGCCACAGTTCTTTATAATTAGGTACTTGATTAATGAATTAAATACAGACGATGTATCCTGTATTTTATACAAGAATTCTTAGGAATTGTGTCTCAAGTGTAGGCTTCAAGGAATCGACAATGAAAAGAAACTCACATCTAGGAATAAATATGGCTAATCCAATACAGTCGTATCAAATAAGATTTGAATTATTTATATATTTTAGTTAGTCATAACACTTTCAATGGAGAAACAACCATACGCGCGGAGCTCACGCAACGGAAGCTTCGAGTAAGATATTAATCAGCTCCACGCTGTATTCCGCACGCAGCAGGGTAAACAGAGGGAACCTAGTGTTAAGACACTCCTTTTCCCACTTTCTGCCGAATTCTGGGGGTGTTGCATGATAAGTGGTGGAACTCAACGCCGCAGTTTTACCTCAACATCAGAGCGAAGAAAAGAAAATATAAATGTCAATAAATGTTTCACTTCCTCGAGGTGGGGTGGAACCCAAGACCAGTCTCGTTTGTAGTCTCTCACTCACTTTGTGCGACTGTGTCACGACTGGCCTCAGGTGCCAGATGTAAGCCTTATAAGTTAACATATGTATAAAACATGTACCTAAATTCATTACAAAGTAAGTTTTCACAAAGAACAAAACCAGAATTTAATTAAGAATTGCAAGGAAACTGACTGTCTAGTTCTAGATATTTACTTCGAGACTATAATGGACTTGGTCTTGTATGAAGAGAGCTCGTTGCTCTAGCGCGTTGAAACGATTGATCACGCTTCGCTTCAAGAATGCATTCAGCAGTTACGTTGGCTACTGATATATTTGCCAGCTAACAGTTTACTTTTTAGATTAAGAAATATTTTGTTGTTGGAATTTCATGATATTTTAAAACTTTTAATACATAAATAGAATAAGATTCATATATCAAATATTCTTTTTTCAGATCGGTAAGCTATCACCGGTAGAAGGCAGTTCTGTTAGCAAGAGCCTAAATATTAGTATAGATTTTCGTATTATTTAAAAAATCAAGAGAAACTCAAAACAAAAATATTCATAAATAATTAAATCTTAAAAGAAAATATTGTATTGCTTGATAAAAAGACAAACAAAAGTTAAATATTGATTTCAATTCAAAGTGTGACTGCAAAACAGACTGGTTGTGGGTTCGATCCCCACTCGAGGATTATTTACTTTAATTTATATTTTCATTTCTTCGCTCTGGTGTCGAGAAAAACCGCGGCGGTCTCCAGAGTTCGGCAGAAAGTGGGGAACGGAGTGTCTTAACACTAGGATCCTTTGCCTACCCTGCTGTGTGCGGGATACAGTGTGAAGCTGATTATGATTTTAATTTTTCAATTAAAATATAGCAAAAATGCAGCTTTTTCTTTGAAAATTATAACTAATTAATTTAAGCTGCATCGGTGCCACTTTCATATCGCTTTTCATTCGTACTCAATGAAACTCGCACTTCGCGTAATTAAAATTTTAAAAATAAATTGACTTGCTATATTTTCGCCTTCGACACAAAAAGAAACGCTTTTCCTTTAAGGAAAAAAACGATAATTATAATTTATTTCGATAAAAATGAAATAATTTGCTTTTAAATCAAATCAAAAATCAAATCAGCTTCACGCTGTATCCCGCACACAGCAGGGTAGGCAGAGGGAACCTAGTGTTAAGACACTCCGTTCCCCACTTTCTGCCGAATTCTGGAGGCATTGCGTGTTGAGTGGCAGAATTCAACGCCGCCTTTAACCTCGACACCAGAGCGAAGAAATGGAAATATAAATTTAAGTAAATATTTCATCTCCTCGAGTGGGGATCGAACCCACAACCAGTCGGTTTTACAGTCACACCTCGTGCCGCTGCGCCACGACTGGCCTTTGCTTTTATCATACTTTTAATAGGTTTGACGTATTTTGAAGTAATGAATGCTTAATAAATATTTTTTTGTCATGAATACTGTAATTTAGTCTGTGGCGCAGGAGCACAAAGTGTGATTGTAAAATCGACTGGTTATGGGCTCGATCCCCACACGAGGAAATGATATTTTTATTTACATTTATATTTTCTTTTTTTCGCTTTGGTGTCTCGGCAAAGCGCGGCTTTGAGTTCCGCCACTCAATACGCCTCATATATCAACATGCCTCTAGAACTCGGCGGTAAGTGGGGAACGGCGTATCTGTAACACTAGATTACCTCTGCCTACCCTGCTGTATGACAGCGTGAAGCTAATTTAATTTTTTTTAATACTGTAATTAAATATAAATTTCGTGTTTATTAATGTGCCGTTTCCGTAAAGCATTTTTTTAATATTAGATGAATAAGAATGAGCTTAACTTGATTGAAGTTGAATCAATCCTTGTTAATATTCTTTTTTTATAGAACTCTTAAGGTAATCTATTAGATTTCTGTACTAATCTCTTTCAGTAAATTTATTATAAATTACTTAAGATACTATACTATTCTTGCCTTTCGAACATGGCTTGAAATTTATGACATTTTTCTATAAGCATCATTAATACAATTATATTAAGAAAAATAGAAATTTTATCTTTGTGGGTATTAAGCAGCTTTTAAATATTCCTTCATGCGGACGCAGAGAACCGGCAAATGTCTTTCGCTCAATTTTTTGCTTACTGAAGTATGAAACTTTGTGCAGAGGCACAAAGTTTGCAAAACGCGGCGTTGAGTTCCGCCACTCACCACGCAATGCGTCTAAATTTTTCGAAAAGTGGGGAAAGAAGTGCCTTAACACAGTATTCCCTCTGCCTACCCGGATACAGCGTGTGCCGGATACAGCGTGAAGCTTATATATTTATTTAAAAGTATGAAAACTAAAAGCTAGAATGAATACTTATAATCAGAGATCAAAATATAATCTAACCAATTTAAGCTTGACCTTGTGATATCCACAGACACTGATGGATAGAGACATCTCGTTGCATCGCGTCATCTAACATCTATATAATATATTAATAAACATACATATGTGAATGCTATACAAATATATGTAACTTACTGTAATTAGGTGACATCGTAACTTGTCTGTATGTTACTGAATAGTTAACTGTCATGTTCTTCGCTAGGAGATATTAGCTGAAGTTGGGGGCGGATAGCTACGTGATCAATTACCCATGATGCGATGTCTTTTGTGAAGAAATCAATGCTAGTGATTAGTTTATGTATTGTCATATATTCAGTGGATTTAGGTACATATTATTAATATGCTTTTAGAATATATTTAAAATATATGTATGTGTATATTTATGGATATTTAATTTAAATCAAATTTTGCCTTTGATTCGGTCCGCCCAGTTGAATTTTTCCCTGAAAAATACATTAAGCTAAGCTTTGCTTCAAAGGTTAATTAGGGCAAAAGATTATGGCTATTGCTGAAGAGCACATTTATGATCGTTTTGCCATAAAGGTGTCATATATTTGTTTATATTTGCAAGAATTTCTAAATAAAATTTAAAATATAGTAACTAATGTACATTTAATTTGTTTATTCTTTTTGCCTTTGAGAGATCACTGGCAAACTTTTGATTGGCGGTGACCTACTTCTCGTTATTATAAGCACATATATTAGAAAAATTGTATATATTTCTCCTTATTTACTATTATACTTCACATGCTAACTGTGTTTAGTGATTGTAAAAAATGGTTGTCAAATAATCTATATTAATTTTTCCTGTAATACCTACTGTCCGAATATCGGATTGCGGCTGGTCCCATTTAAATGATTGATGTATTTTGGTTCGTTAATAATTGCTGTTTTATGTTAAATTTTACAATTATTTTTATGTATAGCTTTTTTTATTTAATTTGTGTATAAGGTACATTTAAATACTTTAATATATTATATGTCATTTATGTATAGGAGTATAAATCAAATATTGTGTGAAACATAGTTCTATTCAATATTGACAATTGTTTCGAAATCCGTGAATTTTTTTTCATTAAAAATCTTTTTATTTTGATATCTATCACCGTTGAAAGCTTTATGAAAACACAAATAAATGGATAAATAATAAATGAAATCCTCATTATTTTAATTTCTTATGAAGAATCCGCTTTCCCATTTATATATTCAAAAATTCAGCTTTCAGCCGCACCGAGAGAAAATCTGGCAACGCTGTTCTATCGTAGCTTACTCACGCGGTATTAAGTACCTGAATACCGCGTGAGTCACTAAAAGAAAAAAAGTACAATATCAAAATTATCAAAAGCCTTTTGTATTAGATAAACTTCAAAATAAAAAATTGGTACATAGAATAAGTAAAAGGCAATATTTTGATGTTTCTTTTCCCTTTCCAGTATTATGTAACATCGTATTGTGTCTTTCGTACTATTCAAACTCATCACTCAGTGTGTTCTCTATACATCGTGACATTGGCGAAGTGAAAAGTGCTCAACGCCGTAAATAAAGAACAGAACAGAGTAGAAACTTATAGCAAGAACGTACAGATTGTATTGGGTCTTTCTTTGTGCGGATTCAAAATACGTAATAAACGAACATCAAATGTCAGTACAAGGCTTAGTTACATTGATTTTCTATATTTAACTTTCAATAAAGTGACCACGATTAGCTCAACCTTAAGGTTGAGGTACCTCAACTTGAAGGTAAATATTATATCTAGTTTTTGATAAGTCTTCAATTTTACTTATTACGTTTACTCTGAAAGAGTAATAAAAAGAAATATACTTCACTCGAAACCTGTTCAAAGTTTGAGAAAAGAAATTCAGAAGTGCAATTAAACTAAGCAGTGGTGATTGAACAAACGATTCTTGTAGGCCATGAAGAAGTCGTGACTTGCCTCTTGAAAATATGCGACTGATATCAAGTTTTCAAAAAGAAACAGATACTAAAAAGATAAATTAGAAAGATTTCTTTAGGATGGGATGATCTTTTTATAATTTTTTTTATTTAGTAGACAAATTGTCTATCGATTAACAATAATATATACTGTTGAAGTAGATATTGTTGCATGCAAGTGTTTGATTGATTAAAACAACGACAAATTTCTATATCCCGTTATTTTACAGGACGTTATTATGTATAATATATTAAAAATATGCTTTCAATATGGATTTCTTTTAATAATAGGTTAGGAGCGAATCGAACTTTTACACCTAGGTTTCCGTACCAATTTCAGGGTCGTATGTCAACAGGAAATACAACTTATAAAAGTTAACCAATGAAATAAATAATTTATATTAATTTCTGCTTGATACCTTCACGCGATCTCGAGATAAATGGTCTTGACAGAAAAACAAAGTGATCCTATAAATGTTCGTTTTTTACCTTTTGCGCTACGGAACACTAAAGATACTTTTTACACTAGCAAATAAATAAAAAGTACTGACCATTTCTTCATCATGAACGTGTATCATCGTTTGGGATCGTCTAATGAAATAATTACATCGTATCACAATGTTATTAATATTTTAATGCACGAACGGGCGCGGTGATAGACAACGGATCGTACCAAAGTGAAACTGCGCAGAGCGGCAAAAAGGCAATCGATGCTCTTCCACCTGCCTACAGGCAATACGAGATCGTGATGTTCCTTAACTACCTATAAACGAAGTGTGTTCAATAAAATCAGTACATTCCCTTGTTTTATACCAACAACAACAATAGAATTATATTTCTTTGCAATTCGCACGTCTCAGCTTTGTAGTCGTATTGTTCTGAATAATAGTCGTTCTTGTATTCCTATATTTTACAGCAATAACCGGTTTTATCTTCGCAAATTATGTAAATAAAGGCAAGGCTTATTGTGAAATGTGAATTGTGTGCGTGTAAGAAAAATGGGCGATGAAAGTAAATAGCAATTTAAAATAATTTGTATTTTGAACGCGATTCGTTTGCATTTTATGCTAGTGAGTGTAGTTACTTCTTTTTATATATATATATATATATATAAATCTTCTATAGTATAATAATATAGAGAGTTGAAGAGTTTGTTTGGTTGAGCGCGCTAATATCGAGAAGTACTTATTTGTATAGATTTTTTTTCTGTTGGATATACTTCGATATCGAGAAAAGTTAAATTTAGTGTAGCTAAATCACGTTAAACGTCTCGATTTAACCCAATATCTCTACAGTCAGAGTGCCCGAGGCTCTTAGAATGTGTGATGCACAACACTAGATTGTCATTTAACCATTGAAACGAAAAGAAAGCTAATTAAAATAAAAATATTATTTGAAATTTTTACGTATTTAGGTATTTTTTTCCTTAAAGAAATTCCAATATCATCGACCATGACCTTAAAACATTTTATACTTATTTCCAAATAAGTCTTATTACTGTTGTATTCGCTCTAATTAATCGTGCTGGTAGAGTGACAAGGGCAAACGTCGCACTTCAAGTGCACTTTCAAGATCGTTGAGGGCTGGTCCGTCAAAGCGATTGATCACGCTCCGTCGACTTCTCGAGTACATCTTGTAATAATAATTATTTGTTTCTTTTTTCCATTTCTCTTAAATTTTCGAATGTGAAGGTGAATCGCAAAGGCAGCGTAGTAATTGCAGATTAAAATTTTGCTAGGCAGTATTGTATTTATAAATATTAGTATAATATACTGGTTGATTCGACGTTGTTTGCTATCTTTATCATTGCTATTATTGTCATTAATTTTGGTACACGCAATGCCTCCAGATATCGGCAGAAGGTAGGGAATTGTATAAAAAAAAAAAACAAAATGGGTGCTTGAAATATTTTATATAAGAAAAAATTGTTTAATTTATAGACAGATCCCAGGGCCCCCAGATTAATATATAGTTAAGACGGTATATGTACTTACTAACTTGAATGTAGGGCCCTTTCAGTAGTAGCACCAACTAAATGGACACGCTTATCTACGTTAAAGTAGAAATGCTTGTATTTAAATGTGTTTTAAGAATAGTGTCAAAAATAAATATTTAATATTGCCAGATCTTTTTTAATTTTACTCCTAAAAGTTGTTGAAATTTGAGGCATACTACATTATCTAGAACGTCTCAATTTTGACTATTTCAAGATCCTTTATAAGCACAAAGACCAATCCGATGGTCTGGGTGCGAGATTTCTAAAATGACATAGGAATGGGGGCCCTGTGATCTTGGACTATTGTGTCAATACAACTTATGACTTTTCTTATAATAAAAAAATGTTATATACACCACGATTCGCTTAGTAGCTTCAAACAATAAAGTATTTTTAAGAATCGTTATTTATTTTTAATTAGAAACAAAGTCATCTAACAGAGTAATAATTCAGATTAAACTTTCTATTTAGTAACATAATATTACGTGAAATATTGTACCAAAATTGCCATTGTTCGAGTTTAATAGTTCGAATAGAGTTCTCTTGTTAGTATATATCTCTATTTGGTTGTGCGTTGTTCAAATAAAATACTATTGTAAATTTGCTATTTTACAATTAACTATGTTGTAGAATTAGAATTGATATGATCATGGATTCGATTTTGTTATTTTTTAATTTGTTAGTTACAATATTATATTAATCAAAATTTGTTGCTTTTACTAGAACTATTTAATTTTATGCAGGATAAGAAGGGAGAATTTAGAACACGCCACTACTTTTAACAGTCCCAAGATGAGCTCCCAAGAGAAGCAGAGGTTGACATCGTACCTACAAAAGTACGAAACTAAAGAAGGTACATATACAAACATAAAAATGTTTGTATATGTAACCAAAAGGTTCAAAAACATTCTTCATAATGAAATCGAAGTCACAACCATTGTCTGTATAGTCAGAAATTGTGTCACAATTCCGTTTAGTCACTATCCTTAAAGCAATATCTAGAATATTTATGATCAGAAGTATTAAATTACACTTAAATGCTTCGTATGCTTCACAACATAAGCTAAATGAGTTTTCTATTCCAATGAGCAGATAATGAACGCTCGTCGACTGCACGTTAATTAAGTATGATATCCGATTAAAGAAAAGATACATTTTTAAAGGAATATTTATAGAATATGATATCGTTTAATCCTCGGGATTTATTCATTGAATAGGTAGGGGAATTCTTTATATTAATTTGAATTTTATTTTCTCGATTATACTGTTGTATTTTGCCGAGTAAATATGGAGACTAGTGCTTAGTGTCTTCGTTCTATATATTGACAGCAACATGGCACAACTGGGACATTCTAAAAATGATGGTTACAGATTAAAATTCCATTTGTGAAACTGTTTTTCTTGATAGTGAATAATTGAAAATGTTAATAAATATTCATTCACTCTCCCGAGATCGAACTCACAACCGCCGCGGTACAGTCACGCGCTTGTGCCTCTGCGACGAAATAAATAAATATTTATTTCGATAACCTAACCAACAACAGGTTACTTTATTCTATTAGAAAAGGCGAGGCTTTTGAATTTGCCATCCATCACGCATATGTCGGAGATATTGAATAACGTAGAAGAATCAATGGTAAAGAGAATGAATTAGCTTGACTTCGTCAGCGCAGTGTCATGTATTTTCAAAAGTCCTTTTACAATATTTTTGGTTTCAGATTACACTTACAAAAATTTTTATATGTAAAAAATAAAAGCAATTGCAAAAAAATGTGAAAATAGGTGTGTCACCCAATTTATAACATTTTGTTTAACATCACGCTGTATCCTGCACATAGCAGTAGTAGCTCATACATAGTGTACACTCCGTTCCCCATTTACCGCCGAATTCTGGAGGCATTGCGTGTTCAGGTGCAAAACTCAAAGACGCGTTTTGTTATAGAGACAATAACTCCTAATATACTGACAATACAATAATACATGAAACAGTGCTAAAATAACAATCGAAGCTATAAATCCGCGGTAACTAATTCCAAGCTACGTACCGGCAAGTGTAGATTTTGCCTTTGACCGTGTAAGGGTAGCTACGTGATCAATTACAGGCAGCCCACTCTTTGTTAGAGGAAACAATGCGCTTTAAACGACCATGCCTGATCCGGCCATCATTTACCACCTTCCACCGTGATACAAATCGAAACGAAGAGAATTCTACTAATGGATTATAAATGATTTATGACAATTTCTTTGTTTTTACAATGTGTGAGATAATTATATATCTAGTTACATACACAGATTCTAGTAATTTTTTAGTTTAGAGGCCTTGTCCTTGTCTTTACAAAGACAGTTATAAAGTAAAGTATAAAGACACACGTTTGTTTAAAGAAAGTGGATAAATCTCATTCTATTTCTATATGTTGTTGGATTACAATTTTTTTTATAACGGCTACATTTTTTTTGCAAAACCTATAGACTACTAAACAATGACCGATAAGTTATATGAAGGTAATGCAGCTTCATGCTTTTTTTCGCATAAAAGAGGGCAAAGAGTTTAAAAAAAATAAGTTCTCCACTCTCCCCGAAATTCAAAGAGCATTCGAGATTTCAGGATGTTGCATGGTGGATAATGGCACTCAACGTCGCGATTTATTTTACTATAGGGTGGGGATTATACAAAAATCTCTAAAAGTGCGAGTCGGGTTCGACCACCAAGGGTTCCGTAAAAAATTGGCGGTCTTGAGCTTGTTCTGTAATTGAGGCCTCGTTTAGTCAGAGCCCTTTCATCTGATACCTTACATGAACTAGAGGCTTTATTTTGCCTCCTTTTTAAGGGTTTTTTTTTAGAATTTAACCTGAAATGTTTGGTTTTTTCTAAACTAGTACTACCTGTAGATAGTAAAGGTAAAGAATTTTTTTTTTCAAGAAATAATGAAGTTTGTATATCGACCCGATATCTTCAAATATTCCTGAGATTAAGGCTCTTGACAGATAGACAGACAGACATTTGGGAAAACTCTCAAGAAATGTACTAGTTAAAGATAGCACCAATGAAGAACTACAAAATGCAAGAATTAAATCAGATCGACTCTACATACACCGAGTAATAAGAACTAGATAGTTAAAGTGGTATTCCGTGTAACCGCAGGCCGCCCTGCCTCCACAACTCGTTAGCCTCGTCAATCCCTCAGTCAATTTTCGTAGTGGAATTTTCTATTTGTTACTTTAAATCTACCAACATGATTGAAATGTAATTTATAATTTACAATTCATGTAAAGGTATTTTAAGACCGTTGTGGTATGTTGTGGTTCGATTCCTACTCAGACAATGATTTTTTCCTCCGATTTGGTAATAAGAAAAGCGTGGCGTTGGATTCGGACATTGAAGGGCGAAACGTTTGTCGTATACTACGTTCCCTCTGCCTACTTTGCTTGTTATATGGTTACGGCATGAAGCTAAAAAAAAGGCTTATTGTATGCAGTTCTTTGTATGAAGCACATTTAAAGTTGCAAGAACATCAATCTTTATAAAAAATGTTTTAACAACAATAGCACTATAACTTTTTTTTTAGTTTTAGTTACTTAACAAAAATGTTAAAGTTAACAAATGTGAAATAGGTATGTTCAGCTTCACGCTGCATACCGCACACAGCACGGTAAGCAGAGGGAACCTATTGTTTAGATACTCCTTTCCCCCCTTTCGCCAAATTCTGGAGGCATTGCGTGTTGAGTGGCGGAACTCAACGACGCGCTTGCCTTGACACCATAGCAATGAATCGGAAATATAAATTTAAATAAATATTCCATATCCTCGAGTGGGGATCGAACCCACCACCAGTCGCTTCTTTACAGTGACAATTTGTACCCCAGTGCGACTGGCCTCAAAAATAAATAAATTGATATATTACACACTCATATATTACAGATAAATAGCAGTTCGCACAAAGGTGTGTGCGATCGATAGCTACCCATCCAGCATTCTATTAATTAAGATCCGATTTGTAAACTAATTTGACGATATCAGCTGTCTGGGTCCAAATTGAGATACAACGGTTGCTGCGAAATTGCATGCGCTAATGCTATTGTCAAACATATGATTATAATCGAGTTCATTATATATTATTGAAAGCTGCTTAAAACTATTATTATAATACAGCCAAATTATAAAAACATCTTTACATAATTTGTAGTCTATGTGCTATTCTGATGAATAAATTATATTACAGTAAAGTTTCATCTAAATCCGTTCAATGGTTTTCGCGTGAAAGCGTTACAAACACGTTTATAACATTAGTAGAATTTATTTTTATAAATACTCTCTTTCCGGCTTAAAGCAGTGAGTCTAGTGTTAAGACACTCTGTTTTCTATAGACCCAATTATAGAAATGTTTTGATGTTTTGTTATATAAGCTTGACAGATGGTTGTACCTACCTACAATAATCTTGTTTAAAATCAATATCATGTTGTAAGAAGAAGTGGAATGCTCCATTGAGCCACGACAACCTGGAACTGATGATTTATACGATATTTTTTTCATAGAATTGAATTCAAACACATAATCATTGCAGACTTTCAGACATCTATTACTATATGATGAAATTTATATACTCTATAGAAAAAAAATTGTACTAGGTATAGAATTTTTCTATAGAACATTGTTTCAAAATTTCTACTGAAATTGAAGAGTACACAAAATAAAATATCTCGCAGTGTAAATACTGACTTCGTCTAAAACAAAAGCTAACTTTCCGTATTAGAAACTGAATTTCACAAATAACGCACAACTCGATGACCTCTCAGTGCATTGCAACTGAGTGTTCTGAGGCGTGTTTGAGATGGAGTTATGCTGTTACCTGTTCGGTTTGGTTAAGTCATGAACTGTCATAAAGAGCCTTGACGTTAGATAAACTCGTCGTTGGCCATTTACCACAGGAGAGGAACACTTATACATTTCCAATTTCCACGTCAGCTTTTGTTTACTTTAGCTTTAGCTTCACGATTTTTATCTTATAGCAGTATATAGAGGGAACCTAGTGTTAAGACACTCCGATCCCTACTTACCGCTCAAGTTTTGAGACATTGACCACGGATATAGGCAGAATTCCATTTCATGCTTTGATTTCTTACCAGAATAATATTTCATTACTCTACTTACGTAAAGAATTCATTTCCCCGAGTACCAATCGAACCCACAATTGTGACGTTTACTTTTAAGCGCTGTATCGCTGTGAATTTTTTTTCTTAGAAAAAATTTCTTCATTATTCCAAAAAAAACGATGATCAGATAAAATCGTGATAATTTGATTATTTAATATAAAATATTTTTATCTTTTTAAAAAGGATTTTTTAAAATTAAACTGACACACAACTGACGGACAAGCAAAAATTTTATCATTTTATAGTCAAATTTCAAAGTTGCTATATACACTGTAACATTGTACTCATAGTGAAATCCTTAAAGTTTGTTTAAGCAAAGGTTTTTGGACGTGGTTAGTTTGTGTAGGCAAGTAGGTACTCAGTTCGACGTCGGCGTATTTATACAGACGTGTTTGTTAGCTTGCTCGTAAATGCAAGTACATTGTAGATAAAAATTTTAGAAGATGAAATTACAATTATTGATTCGTATTCGCTTTAGTATAGAAGGCTAAGTAATGTTAATAAAAGCTGTAATATTTAAAAATATTGGATAAAAGCTTACTTAACATTTTTTTTTGTCAAAAATTGGGCAGTGGGGGATGGACTAGGTTCCCTCTACCTATGCGGGAAAAAGAATATGAAGCATAAAAAAATACAGTTTTTTGGCGGTGCGTTGTTGTTGTTAATGTCATTCACTCAGAAACGGAAGTTTTTATATTACACAGAATTTTTATCAGAGTTGTACTGTGTCATGCATCTAGGAGGGTAGGTATTGGGAACCCGGGAACCTAGTGCTCCATTCCAGTTCCCTACTTTCCACCGAAATTTGGAGGCATTGCATGTTGAATGGCGGAACCTGTCAACATCGCTCATCGCTCATTGCTTCCACCACACCAGAGCTAAAAAGAATAAAATATTAAATATTTAATTGCTTTGAGTGGGAATCGAACCTTTAACTCGTCGCGCTCACGTTCACACGGTTGTGACTGGCTTCTATTACACTAATAATGTTAATATTTTCATGTACGGAAATAAACTAAATCAATATACATTTTTTTTACACAGAGTAAATTGTTTCCGGTAGGTTTGGTAGTGACATGAAGAAATATTTCTATTTTATACCAAATGAATAGCGTGTTTCGTTATTTAGTCCGAGTGTTCTTACAAAAGTGTCTACCTTTCTCAAATCAGATCTTAAGGAACTTTAGATTACGCAAAAAGATGTATGGTTCAATGATTTTCCTACATAACTTCATTTCTTATATAATAAAAACCTACCAATATTATGTTTTTTTCTGTATATGTATCTATATAAATCAATCAAATTTGATCGTTGGAATTGTGGCGTTAAAGAGGAATGTCAGTAGTGTCAGTCCTACTGGAGGGTACTACCGGCAGTTCCGCTAATAAGAGGTGGCAAGAAACTCAAAGCTTTTTGAAAATGTAATTTACAATAGATGTTAGCTTTACTACTGAACATTAACAGTATATAACTCCATACACTATTACCATTGTTGATAGCTTTGTTTAATAATATATTTTTTACTTAAATTTTTCCTTCAAATTATTTTAAACACGCGTAAATCATCAGATAAATCTTTTAGTTACTTTTTGAAGACGAAAACTAGATCTTAACTGCAGCTTCGTCCTTGCGATCACATGAAAATAACTAACAGTTTTTTATGACATATACCACATTCAAAGTGCCCGAGGTGTTACCTACAATGAAACGTGATGTAATATAGTCTAATCTATAAATGGACTATCCCACAAAATAAAATTGATTTCCAAGCATCTAAGATTTACACATCCAACCAAAAAAAATATTAAGCTTTAGAAAATTTATATAAATGATGAATTCTTTACATAACATACGTTTATACCGCTAAATTATATTTAAGAAATATACTGTTGAAATATCCCTGGTTTTTTCAACATAGTACAGTTGCCTTTCGAGCCTGTGAGTTCTGATAATGACTGACAATACTGATATTTTATATTAATTAATAATTGAAACATACTTGCTTACTTTATAAAGAGGCCAGCCGTGGCGCATGGGCAGAAAATGTGACTACTACTAAAGTCGACTGGTTGTGAGTTCGATCATCACTCGAGGAAGTGAAATATTTATTTACATTTATATTTTCATTTCTTTGCTCTGGTGTCGAGGAAAAGCGCGGCGTTGAGTTCCGCCACTCAACACGTAATGGCTCCAGAACTCGGCGGTAAGTGGAGAACGGAGTGTCTTAACACTAGATTCCCTGCCTACCCTGCTGTTGCGGGATACAGCGTGAAGCTGATTCATAGCACTTAGATATGGTATGGACCAGCTAATTTAGTTTCAAGTATTTTCTTTCTCCTGTGTCTACAGTCTAAATTCGTTACGCAATTAAAGAAATGAATTGCTATATGGTTTACTGAACCGAGTATTGTTACGGTGAGCTCCAACTCCTTTGATATTCAATGAACTGTTTTTATTTGAGTCATTTAATTTTGAAGAAAATTTTTTGCCAATAAAATTTTTCAGGCGCAAAAATAACTAAGGGGTGACGAGGATCTTTGATAACACATTTTAATATTATACTCTCTAATGAAAACATATAGTAAAATGTATATTATTATTTTATTAAATATGCTCTTTTATAGGAGTTATATATGTTCAAATGGTTGAATTGAAGGCAAAATTTTATTTTACTAGATTAATTTGTTTACAAAGTAAAATAATTTAAAATTGATATTTTGATAATGTAAAATCATCATGTAACCCATGAATGTTGCTTTCTCATAGTCACCAAAAGCGTTCCGTCAGGTATATTTATTTCCAGCATATAGAAACATGACAAAGGTAGGAAATGATGTCAAAACTCTCCGTTCTCTGTTTTCTACTGTTTACTGTTGCGTATTGAGTGGCTAAACTCAACGTCGCATTTTATCATGTAGGAAGCGGGGAAATAATAATAATTCATTTCCTCAAGTGGGAATCGAACCTGTTGTATGTAATATTATAATGACTATCTTTATACTGAACAAAATAATAATATATTTTAAACTATTAATATAATACCTTGTGGTATATGTTATTAGATTAGTGTTTAACAATAGTTAAAGTTTTCGATTAAAGTTCGAGTGTAATATCGTGAGCCTATAAGTAGATTGACTTTGCATATTTAAACTGCCAAAGTGCAGTTTCATGTCGCCGCGGCTCAGAGGCAAAACTTTACCGCCTAAAATACTGTTCATATAACGTATAATATTACCATAAATGCATTTTATTTTTTTAATTATTTTAAGGTTTTGTCTGTGCATTATTTTTAATTCACGCATCTTTCTATTCCCGTTAATTATAAGGAGGTAGGTAGGCTGAGCTTAAATTCGAATTAATTTCACCCACTTATAAACATTGCAAGTTAGATTACACTAAAGTTTTGCTTAGTATGAAAAAAAAAATTGTAACTTACTTGTAAATTGTGTAATTTGTGTAATTTTTTTTATATATTTTTTTGTACCACGAACAAGAATATTTAAATATCGAATCACTAACCAAAACAATAGTTAAATGAACGTGTCAACTGTGCCTAAAGGCATTAAGTGAGTATTGATCGCTACATACGTTGGATTCGGCGTCACTAGATTGACTTTGCATACTTAAGTTCGGCCAAGTGCAGTCTCGTGCCCGCTGCATTCACAATATACGTCGCCTAATCAAATTGCTGGGACGTTTTAGTCTTAGTTTAAAATTAGAATAAATAAATATTTTAATTTTCGGACGTATATAAAAACAACAGCAACTTTCAATATGATTTTTTTTCTGGTTCTTTTTTAAGGTTCCTTTATTTATTTATTTTTTTTTCTTTTTTTGAGGCCAGTCGTGGCGCAGTGGTACAAAGTGTGACTGTAAAACGGACTGGTTCGATCCCCACTCGAGGAGATGAAATATTTACTTAAATTTATATTTCCATTTCTTCGCTCTGGTGTCGAGGCAAAGCGCGGCGTTGAGTTCTGCCACTCAACACGCAATGCCTCCAGAATTCGGCAGAAAGTGGGGAATGGAGTGTCTTAACACTAGGTTCCCTCTGCCTACCCTGCTGTGTGCGGGATACAGCGTGAAACTGATTTATTTATTTTAGCACATAGTTTTATTAATTAATTTTGCCGACACAAAATATTTCTGATTTATATAATTTTATCTTTCAATGTTTCAATTGTAAAATTACAAAGGACCATCTTTCTTATATTAACTTTTTACAGAATTCACGTTCGTGAATATAACCCCGAAGTTGGAATCGTACCCACGACCGTCGCGTTTTACAGTCACACGCCTGTGGACCTTCTTATACAAAAAGTTACAGCTAATAATTCTATTTCCCATACAAAAAAAAAGATAATTCTGAACAAATTGGCACTGTCAACTGGAAGAGTACAGCACAAAGAGTACAAGTACTACTTGCAATATTGTACGATCGTATTAATCAGACCGAAGCGTAATTGACGCGTCTCCAATGGGCTAATAACGATTGCTTCGAACTCAGTTAACGACGAATTAGATCACATGATTGCTTTATACTGTACTCGGTATGATTAAAGTTTGATGACGTGTGGACGAGCTTGTATTGGTCCCTTATGAGAACGTATTTCTCTCCTGTCTATATTGAGACAGACAACTTTTGTTATTAATTTACAATATATTTTTCTATAAAAAATGTTAAAATTTTACACATTTATATGTTCTTAAATTTGTCTTTGTTTTTTTGTATTTACTCAAGTCGATGGTTGTACGTTTGAATTAGAGACAAAGAAATAGTTTTTATAGAGAAAGCATTACCTAAATAAGACAAATAATAAGAGTAGTAAGTACCATTTCATGCAATTCTGTGATGCTTTCGTTTTAGGATAGATTTTTAGAAAGCAATCGACTTTAAATCTGAACTGTAATATGTAGTGTGGGACGTTAAAGGAATTTGAGAATTTTCTTTTTTCGAACATTTCTTTTTAAGTGAGGTGCTTATTTGATACTATAGAGATTGTTTGTGTGTTTTCAGAAACCAGTAAAAGTGTAATGAACCAATAATAAACACATGTTTCTTCTCAATACAATAATATGAGTGTTCATACGAGATATTATTGTTTCTGTAATTATTATATGATATTATTTTTGTCGCACCAAGTGTCATCATGAGTATACAGTTTTCAGCAGGTTTATGTCAGTAGTACATATACGCAGTTTTATATTTGTATCGATTAATTGTGAAGTGAACGCTAATTTACATTTCGGTGTGTGGCTATAGGTTCCCAAAAAAATTGAAAAAATGGCATGTTATCTATCTTAAGTACTACAGAATAAGATTTCTTTATCCTAAAATATATACATGACTTAGGCCAGTCGTGGCGCAGGAGCACATATGTGTGACTGTAAACGCAACTAGTTGTGTGTTTGATTCCCATTCGAGGATATGAAATATTTAACATTTTGATTTCTTCGCTTTGGTGTCGAGACAAAAAGCGGCGTTGAATTCCGCCATTCAACTCTCATACAGGAACCTTTTAATATGCGCATATACATATCAAATAATGCAAAACACAACTGCGTATAGAAAATTTTACAGTGGGATTTTCCGAGGCAAAAATTACATATGATTTGATCGTTGACGTTTCCTACTGTAATATAAAACGACGCGTTACGTGACTCTTGTAGTAAACATGACGAGCGAACAATTCTTGTCTTTTTCGATTCTTTTACTTTTGTTTTTGGTGGTTTTTCCAATGGAATTATGTTATCCAAGTGCAGTATATGGAAATGTCGGTTGGTATGACTGTTTTGTTTTAAAAACTTTATTGTAATTTAAGTTTTTTGAATTTGAGGTAAATTAGAACTGCATACACTTTATATTTATGTATCTAAATCTTGCTTAAAGAAATATAGGTATTTTACCCCTTTGTTTTTATTTATCGCATTTTATTATCATGTTTCAACATTTCAGCTACCAAAGATGACTCGTATCGTAATGTGAAAATCTCATCGCATGCTGTTTACAAAAGAGGTATATTTAATTTTGGATTTGAGCCGTAAACATATAAATCAAATACAAATATATTCATATTCATAAGGTATCCTACGATACCTGTGTATAGTATCTTATTATAACAGCGAGAAAATGAAAATATGAAATATTTTATACCTCCAAGTTGGAATCGAACTCACAACCCTCGGGTTTTACAGTCGCAAGCTTGTGAATCTATGCCACGATGGCCTGGCCCGGCTTTGAATTTCTTTCATTAAACTAATCTTACTGTTTAAATAAATAAACGTAATGGTTGTAGATTCGATCCCCACTCAGGAGAAAAAAATATTTTTATTAACCCAGTACCTCGAGATCAGGCGGAGATGTGTTTTACCCTACGCTCTTTCTGTCAATCCTTCTGTATACGATCTAAAATGTAAACGTATCTTGTTCATAAAGGTGTTACAAGCGATTGTCTTTACAATAACAGAACTAACCACGTTGATATTTACTAGATGATAGAATGATAGCTGTAAAAAAGTTTCATAACATATATGTATATATATATATATATATATATATATATATATATATATATATATATATATATATATATATATATATATTATTTTTAATAGAAAGTTATTTTTTATTTCTGATATAATAAAAGTTTCAAATAAAATGTTCTAAAGATTTATGTAAACATTATGCACAATTTTAAGAATAATTTATTTTCCAGTTGCGGGCAATCGTAGATACTGTACCAGTAGAAGCTGCCAGGGGTCGTGTAGGGCCATGAATTACAGAGTGGGACAGTGTAATAGGAATGGCGTGTGTGTGTGTTCCCGAAGATACTAATAAAACTTAAACCTATAGTAAATACATTTAAATTATTTAGTACGTCAGTAAAAGTAGAAATTGTTTTGTCCAATTTTTAGATGTTTAAATAAAATATTTAATTTGGTACTGTTTTGGATTCTTTTTTGATATTTATAAAGATTTTTGTTAGTTTTAGATTGACTATTTTTAAGTATGTAAAATAAATAACGATTTTGTAGATTGAAGCTGTAATAGAGCAGTAGGATTGTGTCTTATTGTAAGTGAGATGATTGTGGTTTCGATCGCCGGCCGGGAAAACAATTATTGTATTTAAGTTATTTCCATTTTCCCCGCTCTGGTAGACAAATGTATCGAAAAATAGGTGTAAAATGGAAACGTAGTGGTTTTTCCCACCACATACCACGCAGTGTTTAAATGAGCGAAATGCTGCATTTTTATTTCGATTATTCGGAGCACTTGGAGAAGTGTATAAAATACATTAACGACCAGTTTTTTCTTATTATTAAATTACAAAAAACTTTTTATAAATTTCAGCCATGATGACATTTCTTCATGATTTTATCATAAATATATCTACTTATTAAAAATTACATTGTTTTTTTTTCTCATTACTAAAACATAAACACACATTATTATTCATAATATAAATAACATATTATGGCAACATTATTTTGCTTCGAGAAAGTAAAGTTAATTAGTGCTTAGTTCAAATAACTGTATTGTATACCTAATCCCTTGGCACAAATTGACTAACACGGTTTAAGCTCGAGACCTACAAATCGAGCTGTACAGACAATTACATACACGCTTAGACTTTGTTCAACCAATTAATTACTAAGAATATTTTTATTTACGTTTTTATATTATCTTTTAATGCAATAAAAAAGGGAGAGTTTTTTTAAGTAGTTTTTTATGTGGCCTTCACGACTATGGCTACATCTGAATTTGCCGTTTTTTATTAAGCTTGGTAAGTGCGTAAAAACATATGTTTCTTTCGTACGACGTGTTAGCGCGACAAGTTATGGTTGGAAGTTATATAAATACTCTGTGACATCAGTTACAATTTTAACTAATATTAAATATATATGAGCCAGCCAGCGTGCAGCTAGTAGTCGTGGCGCAGAGGCACAAAAAGTGACTGGTTGTGGGTTCGATTCCCATTTGAGGAAGTAAAATATTTACTTACATTTATTCGCTCTGGTGTCAAGGCAAAACACGCAATGCGTCCAGAACTCGGCGGAAAGTGGGCAATTGAGTTAAGAGTGTCTTAACACTAGGTTCTCTCGATACAGCGTGAAGTGATTTGATTTATTTCATTTATTTTCTAAATATATATGTTAAAACAAGTTTTTGTGATAACAATTACAGGTTTAGATGAATCACATAGACTTTGATAAGAAAAAAATCATAATAGCAATTCAATATTAATTTGTGTTATAAACATAACATTAAGCAATTTCAAAATAAACAATATCATTGTGACACCAAAAAGTTTAGTAGCACCATTATGTCACTAGTAAATCTTAAAAGAAAATAAAATCTAATACCGTTTCGATTTCAACACAAGAATTACTGAACCTAACTCCTAAAACCAGTAACATGTCAAAGACAGTGGACTGGAACAAACCTAGTCCATACAATCCTCTTACAGGCCGATATGTCGCTTTTAAAAGAGATTGTGGCCAAGGAAACTTCTATTTTAAAATGGCTCTCTCAGTTGATTGAATTTGAGCTAACTAAGCATTTTGTAGTATGAAATTTATTTATTGCTTTGAATTGTGATGTTTTCTTGTGTCTTCGTGAGTGAAGAAAATTTAATAAACCTTTTTATTAACTTTTCTTTACTTATTATTAACTTAACCTTTTTGTTCTATTAAGGGACTTCTTATAGTGGGTGATTTACTGTTCACTATATTTTTTCAGGTAAAATTTTAAGCCTGAGGTTAGTCGCAGCGCAGAGGCATGAAAGTCCGATTGTAAACGCTATAGGTTATAGAGCTGACTGTCACTCAACGAAATAAAATATTTTATATTTGCGTTTCCTCGCTTTGGTTACGACGCAAAGGAACACGCAATGTCTTCAGAATTTGGCGGAAAGTGGCGAACGGAATTGTCTCAATGGGAACTGAGTGTCTTAACACTAGGTTCCCAGGTTCTCCCTACTTGTTCTGTTATGTGCGAAATACAGCCTTAAAATATTTAATAGTTCAAAACATCAGTTTGCGTTCATTCAGTTAGATACTAGCGATTTATCGAATGTATGTGCCGTATTTGCGGATCTAGTCACCACGTAATTTGCCTTTGTGTCCGTATCCGATACGACGACACGACGCATCTACAAAACAACATTAACAAATTTTATTTATTTATTTACATTATTTTTTGACTGAGACCAGTCGTGGCGCAGGGGCACAAAATGTCAATGTAAAACCAAATGGTTGTGGGTTCGATCCCCACTCGAGGAGATGAAATATTTACTTAAATTTATATTTCTATTTCTTTGCTCTGGTGTCGAGGCAACACGCAATGATTCCAATTAGGCAGAAAGGGGTTCCCTCTGCCTACCTATGTGTTGTGTGCGGGATACAGCGTGAAGCTAAAGATAAACAAATACAATTAACAAAAAAAATTAAGTAATTTTCTTATACACCCTCCATGAACTAAGGTTAGGTTTATATTTACAAATATATTTTTAGAATCTACATCAAGTTGTTCTCTACCTAACCTATTAAAGTTTCAAAGAATAATAAACAACCAAGAGGAAAAAACTTATACAAAGTAGAATTTTTAAGTTTCGCAAAAGCTAAGGAACTAGCTTACCACAAAATAGTTAAGTTCTATCAATAAATAATTAAATTTTAATGTTTTCAAAAGCTTTTCTGAGTTAAAAACTGTTGAAATTTTACATATTTATTATATACTTTACGTAAAATAATTTTAAATAATTGCTTCCGGTGATTATGTGTATGTTTAACATTAAGAGAATTATATTGTGTTGAGGCACAAGCGCGCGAATGTTAATGCGACATATTGTGGGTTCGATTTCCACTCAAGGAAATATTTAATAATTTTTAGATTTTAATTTCTTCATTCTTATAATGAGGCAAAGCATAACCTAGAGAATCAGGCGGAACGGAAGTGTCTTAATGGGAACGGAGTGTCTTGATACTATGTTTCCAGGATACAGCGTAAAGTTAAAATCGATATCCAAAAAAAAATGGTATTCTAAGTATTAATCGGAAATATTCCGAAGTAATTGGTTTAAGCAATTTTGATACTTTGAAGTTTGCTAAAAGCATAGTGAAGCGTAAAATACATACATACATTGTTGGTGTGTTATAAAGTGACCTCATAAAAAGATAAGTAATCTTTTTCCTTTCGAGCAAACTAATAAAATACATAGAAATTCACTTTAACTTTGAAATAAATATTGTATTACTCTTCTATTTTCAGATACAGTGTAAATAAGATTAGGATTTATCACCGAACAGACTACATTCTGTTCCTGCAATTGTTTATATAGAACGAATTGATGTAAATTTTTCGAAATCATCGATAAGTGCTAGTAAGATTTTATTTTAATTCCTTGTACTGCTTTGTTTTGGAAAAATTATAAATTATAATCAATACTAAAATAATTTTTATAACGATAGTATATTATTAAACGGTTTTAATGTGAAATAACTCTATTATAAAAAGAATAATATATAAAATATTTTTTTTATGCTTGTTACAAATTATTTTTGTTGTAAGCATCTCTTTAGTGAGATTTTTACAAAATTTCCGCTAACCAAAAATAATTACTTCGAACCATAATTTGGCCAGAGAATGCCGTTTTTCAATTATTTTTAAACTTTTTAAAGTGTTATTCCATTCTTATGAAAGAAAAATAGTTCCTATTAAGTATTGTTAAAATCCCACTACGTTTATTTTTTTACATATTTTATAAAAACTTAAAAAAAAAAAACTCCTTTAGGCATTATACTTATTACCGACCAGGTCGGTTTCCAGGAGGCGCGGGTTCGAGTCCCGCTGCGTTCAAATTTTTATACGTTTTCTAAATAAATATTTTTCTTTCTTAGGAAACACACTTAGGTGTGGAAGAACACTTTAAAAAATGTTTAAAAATCCTTTAGGCATTGGTTAGGTTAGAGTAAATATATCTTTTTTAAATGTAAAAAATATGGTATGGAAAGAAGGGTCTGTACTATATATCTGTGGAGTTAACAGAATTTAAATAAAAAAGGAGCATTACTTTTTGTTTTCTTAGATTTCCTCACATTGTGTCTGAAATACATTTTTATCTATAATTTTTTAAATAAAGTAAATATAACGATCAAAAGTGTTTTAACAGCAACAAATAAAAATCATTAATATTTAGTGATAGATATATTTAATATTAGGAACAAAAACAAATCAAATGGCAAGTTCCTTTTTTATAAAACATGACTTTTGTACAGAGATCCATGCATTCTTTGTTGTTCTTGCAGAACAAACTTCCTCCTACTATACGACGCTTTGTAATTTTATGATTCGGCTCTTCTTCATTTTCAAGTTGACGCAATATATTTTCATCTAAAACAAAAAAAAAACATAGTAGTATAACAAAAATCTTTTTATATTCATGCTAACTATGAAATAAATAAATACATTGAAATGTCTTTGCATATTACTCATTAAATGTTTTCCTAGGATTTACAGGGAAATCCCCTAGTGTGAAGCGACACCTAACTCGTCGTCGTTATCGTGTAGACAAGAATATTATTTAGCCAAAGAAAATGATTTTTATATAGAGTAAATAGATATTTATAGCTATATTCCGATCCCGTTACATTGAACGTTAAATCTGAGGACTAGACAACAATACATATATGATATTTTTTATTTTATTTTCGTAAAAATTTTAAACATTTCGCGTTTTTTAGGCCACGTTAAACGTTCTACTCTGTAACATAAGAGTAAGTCTTCACAAGTAAACAATCTACTAATCATAGGTGAATCAATGAAAATACCATAAATATAGGAGCGAATAAAAATCGGTCATGTCCGAGTTGGGTTCGCTGGACGGGGCTTTCGTACTAATTTCAGGATTGTAAGTCAACGAGAAACCCAACTTTGCGATCATATGAACTTATTTTATTGGAATTGAAATAATATATAACTTTTTAATATATTTTTTTTCTAAGAAATAGCTATAAATTTCACTTTTCGCATTTTATTCTTTATTTGTATAGTAAATTTTCACTTAGCTAAATTTCAGAATCGTAGATTGGATATTCTTTTCAGCTTGATAACTTAACACGATCTCGATATAAATGGTCTTAATTGATAGACAGATGGACAAAAAAGGATTTCATTTCTACTTTTGATGTACGGAACTCTAAAAAATTAAATAAATTATAATATAGTACTCACTCTGTAAAGCCTGGATGTTACATGCCAATAAATATATTATTGTAAAGAGAACTACGTAGAACTTCATGCTTGTAGTAGTAGTGTACAAAGTACTGAACTGATTAAACAGGGTATCCCTTTTATATGTGCAATATGAGTAGATCTAATGAAATCGGTAAATATTGCATACAGTGATAAAATATTTTTTTATCATTTCTTATAAATAATTTCTTTATAAATATTTGTTTTGAACAAAACTTATTGTTATTCACCCGATTTTTACGTTAAGTTAACCTAAACTATGTATTCGTATATCTTTCGGGATGTAGCTTGAATGCTGGATAGATTTTGTAGATTTGCCATGCATCCCGTATCTTATTTTGAGGCACTACGTTCGTTTTCCCATACTACACCCCATATTATCCATAAAATATATATATGTATTTTCAATAGCTGGTTTGGGCACGTCGAACGAATGAGTGATGAAAGAATGGCAAAAAAGATTTATGATGGAAAAGTGAGCGGTAAGAGAGGTAGGGGGAGACCTCGGTTGACCTTCGAAAACAGTATCAAAGATACTAGAGGAAGGTCACGTAAAAAGCATGAGGACCCCCCGAAGGGCATGTATGAAGAGGTTGATGACAGTGGACGAGGCGAAAGAGGTATGTAGAGACCGTAGCGTTTGGCGCTCCGTTCTCTTGACTACCCCGCTAGGGAAAAAGCATGAGGTTAGTTTAGTTTAGTTTACTTTTTTATATTTTAAATAAAGGAACCATGTCACTACTAATTATGAAGGAAAACATTCAGTTATATTCATTTTCTTTTTAACGCTCATTAAAAAGTACCTTCTTGTTAATTGCTATTTCCAGGAAAAAGTTAAAAAGTAGAAATTTGCAAGTTTCAAGGATGCTTAAGAGGCAGGCCCATAATGAAAGACGGGGATGTTGAATATATAGGGCACGGGGAAACATCATTCCTTTAAAACTTTAAATTACTATTTTTAATATAAAATATTACTTTTTTTGGGTTTTACGCAATTTAAAAAATTGCGTAATTGGAAGTTTTTTCAAATAGCTTGTGGTTTGGCACACACACACATACACAAGTATTTGATGTCCATTGACCATAAATTTTTTTATTATTTAAACCAGATAAAATCAGATTATTAGATTATTATTTTCGAAAATATAGCATTTAAATTTTAATATACGTATATTAAAGCATTGTGAAAATAAGAAAGGAAAAAATATATTTTAATTAATTTTGAGGCCAGTCGTGGCGCAGTGGCACGAAGTGTGACTGTAAAACCGACTGGTTGTGGGTTCGATCCCCACTCGAGGAGATGAAATATTTACTTAAATTTATATTTCCATTTTTTCGCTCTGGTGTCGAGGCTAAGCACGGCGTTGAGTTCTGCCACTTAACACGCAATGCCTCCAGAATTCGGCAGAAAGTGGGGAATAGAGTGTCTTAACACTAGGTTCCCTCTGCCTACCCTGCTGTGTGCGGGATACAGCGTGAAGTTGATTTTTTTTTTTTTAATTAATTTTGAGAGATTTTTTGCTAGTTACACATATTTCAGCAATCACATAAAATAATAAAATAAATGAACCTAACTTACGACGATATAATTAATGTTATGTAAACATCAATAATTAATATCATCCACTCAAATGTTTCTTCGTCTGACGCGAAATTCTTCATGTCGATGAAACTTCTAAACATCCATCACCCTCGTTGACGTGAGATGTAATTAAAGAGCATTCGGATCCGAAGGAAATCGATAAGTTCAAGGACATGTTCAATGATTTAGTTATAATATTTATCTTAAGTTCAAATTGATATTGATATATTATTTTGAGGGCAGTCGTAGCGCAGGCGCATAAGCGTGTGACTATAAACGCAACTGATAGTGAGTTCGATTTCCACTGGAGGACATGAAATATTTTCATTTCTTTACACTAGTGTAAAGCGCGGCGTTGAATTTCGACATTCAATACGCAATGTCTGTACAATTCGGTGGCAAGTGGGGGAGCGGAGTGTCTTAACATCAAACTCCCTTTGCATATCCTACAATATGCGGAATACAGCGTGAAGATTCAAAAAAAAAATGGGCTATAAATAACGCCATTTTGACTCAATCAGTATATGTAAGGTTAATGCGTTAAGTATATAGGTTTGAATCGCGCTCAAATGAAAAGTATATAAAATATACTTTTGTTTCACTAGTTGGGTTAAACAAATCTCAGCCATTCGACATATAAAATTACTGTTCCAGAGGTTAAAAGTGATTTTTAAGTTATTTATGCATAATGCGAAAGAGAAAATGATTTTCAAGCTTACTAAAAATATAATATTATGAATGTGTGCTCTACATAGTTTAAGGTCTGAATTATAAAAGCCCGTGCTGACGTCGTGTATACGTGCTTTATCTTTTTGTTTATGTATGCTTGCTTCGTTTAAACTTTGAATATTTTCTAGATCCATCCGTTTTCTTTATACGGAAAAAAAAGTGCTTTTTTTAAATTTTTAAATGGATGGTTTCGGAAGAGGCGCGAGTTTAAATCCCGCTGGGTTCAAATTTTTATACGTTTTCTTAATAAATATCGTATATTTTTTTTGTATAGAGTAAGGAGGTATAAGTACTTATTTAATATAATGTTTTAATTTGTATTTATATGTAACAATATAGTCAATGCGATAAAATACCCTACTTTTGCCACTGTTGGGTGTTACTTTTTGCTGAAAAAGAAAATTCAATGTAAACATTTATTTAAACGTGTCCAACCAAAAACTAAGCTGCAATGGTGCTTGCTATACTATTTAAATAATACTTAAAAAAAACACTTATCAAAATAAGTTTAATGCCGTCGTGTTGCAGCGGGTCAGTGTCTGACTTTTAGCGCGACAGCTGTGGGTTTGATCCTCACTACGAAGAATGACAATATTTAATTTACTTTTATTTCGTTGCTGAGGTCCACCACCGTCGAAACCTTTTGAAATCAAGATCTTATATATAGTCTCGAGAATTGGATAGTAAGTGGGACATGGAGTGCCTTAACACTCTGCCTACCCAGGTACGAGAGAAAACGAACGAAGCTGCTTTCTTTTTTTTTACTTACCAATACATCTTACTATATGTTTTTCAGGCTAAAAGTGCAATACACAAATACTTATATATATACATAAGTGAACAAAATATAAAGAAGCATAGTGAAATATCCACTTGCCTGCATATCAAATCATTTCACACGAGCGCGCCGCACACCCCACTGGCTCTACAGATAATAAACCGTTATAAATTTATCAAAATATGTTTCTGGATAAAATACTGTACCATGAAAAATTCTTTCTTGTTAGTTGGCAACCATTTGTTTATACTAACAAGATAACTTACGTAATATCGTACTCGTACGTTGAACCAGTGTTGTTAAATTGCTTTTTCTAAAGTAGAGTGTTGTTGTTCTTTAATTAAGTGTTAAAAATGTTGGTTATTTTTTGGTATCGTTTCGAATTTTAAGAGTGAACTGATGTTTTTTTTTATTTTTAGCTAGCTACTTAGATTTGAATTTTGTTATATCAAAAATATTATGTTGAATTAAGATGTTGTAGCCCAGCGGCACAGTATTTAACTGTAAGCGCAACGGACACGATTATCGGAGAATTTTTTTTTTCTTCACCTCACTGTACCTTATTGCTTTTTTTTGGTTGCTAGGCAAATCGTGGCTTGTTGCTCCTCTATTCAACAGGTAATGTCATGAACATTAGGCGGAAAGTGGTGAATGGAGTGTATAATCTAGGTTCCCTCAGCCTACTCTGCTGTATGCGGAATACAGAAATTACGAAGCATATTTTTTATCGAACCATATTTTCATTAAAATGATTTTTATAATATACCAACTTGTATAAAAACATGTTTATGTAAACCATAGTTGTATAAAAGTATATATATAAACGATACATTATTACATTTTAAATGTTACATACATTACAATGTTGTAAGCTGAAGTACGATCAATTCAACGAGATTTTATATGTCTATATTCTAAAATATCACGTTAAACGTATCCACGAGAACTCTACAAAAGAACTTACACTTGCTTTAAGTCAAACAGAATCTCGTTTCAAAAGATTGACATTGAAAGCCGAGTTGATGTGAAACCGCAGTACAAGCGCGATGTGGAATAGAATTCAGAGAAAACAGCCAACGTCACAAAATGCATTTAACATACGGATATAGCAGTGAAATGATGGAGTCATCATTTGCGTAATATACTTGCTTTTATGAACCCTATTTGAACATGAAAAATTCTCATAGAATTTAGAAATGGGGAAAGTTTTTATGTAAATATAATATGTACATAATATATCTGTATTACAAACTTTCTCCGTTTATGTATATATGTTCATGTTTTCGCTCAAATTATTTCTTTAATATGTTTTATGTTTTCATGTTAGTATTATAAATATTACGTTCACATTTCATATTAATACTTTTATTTTTATATGCTTATATACCAGTCGTTGTCCTATACCGAAGAAAATGGGACCCATATCACCAAAATAAAATCTAATAATAATATTAATAACTAATAAAATTAAAAATCAGCTTCACTCTGTATCCCACACACAGCAGGGTAGGCAAAAGGAACCTAGTGTTAAGGCACTCCGTTCCGCACTTTCTGCCAAATTCTGGAGGCATTGCGTATTGAGTGGCAGAACTCAACGCAGCGCTTCTGCCCCGACACCAGAGCGAAGAAATGGAAATATAAATTTAAGTAAATATTTCATCTCTTCGAGTAGGGATCGAACTCGCAACCAGTCGGTTTTACAGTCACGCTTTGTTGCGCCACGACTGACCTCACAAAAGTAATTTACCAATTTATAAGATATATTTTTTAATATTACTGATATTTAACTAACACTACTAACAATATTTGTAAAAAGAGAGACATGTGAAATAAAAGTCTTATTATTACTATATCGATCGATGTCTGCAACTACGTTTACGTGAATGATTTTGAATGCAAAGTAAAAAAACATCCATTTTATTTTTCCTATTAGACTTTCCCCATCACTCACTAAGGAACTTTTATAATTTTCTTGTACTTTCTTCTCAGTAGTTTATGACTGCTTTATGTGAGTTGCTTATCATTATTTTGGCACAGTTCACGAGGTTAGTGCTAAGCTTTGAGTGATCACATCAACAAAAAAAAATCAAATTCTACAGTGGATTGCATCTTCATAATTTTCACTCTCGTGTAATGGGTCATTTGTGTTGATAAAATAAATAGTTGCTTTATATGATCAAGAAAAGCGTTGTGACCACGAAATCTCCCTTACTGTGTGGTCACAAGAAAAATGTGTTGCATATACAAAAAATAATAAGAATATAGCTGTTTGTGGATGCAATTCCTATTTGAAAATTGGCTTATATTTAAAATATATTTTAATATAATATAATTTTAAATATGTTCAATTTATTGATCTATTTAGACAAAGTAGTGAAGTAAAATGATATAAAATGAGTGAGAAAGTAGAGTACTTACTCTCAGCGTATTTCGCATGACATCCACTATGTACGAAGACAAAAACAAGACAAACATTTTTTTAATTAGTAAATAGTCAAATGTAAGGAGTACTGAAACATCGCATCAAAATTTAAGCAGCCATAGCTTTTTATGACTTAGTCAGGCAAATCAAATAAATTTCTGTTTATTGGTACATATTGTAAACAATGTTGAGCGTCCCTAAATAGCACTAAAGAGAAATTTATGAAAGTTAGTATCAGATGGAATCTGATACTAAATCGGGAAGGAAGCGTAAAATAATTTTTTACTACCCTCGTCGAATAAAGTTGGAAATCATATAAATGTACAAGTAGATACTTACAAGTGTGTGGTGTTTTTGTGTTTAAAACGCTATTCCGAGCTGGTTTTCCGTGTAGTGGCGCATTACGGCACCTGTAGATGCCTTGTTATATGAAAAAATCAGCCATTCCCATTTCAAATTGCCGTTTCTCGACGAAGACACGGATGGGGAGAAGTTCAATGGCAGGTGCTAAGAATGTATGTTACATAACGACAAACTTTTTCTATACAAATGTGGGACCGAAGACGTTTTTTATTAAAGTTTGTCGCAATACTGTTGTATAAGAGCCTATTATAGTTCCGGGTGGAGCTTACCCATGTTTTGTTTACGGACTAGTAACAAATTATAAGTTGTTATGGGTCTTATAATAAAATTGCTCTTACAATAAAATTATTTTTGTGCGACTGTAAACGCGATAGTTGTGAGTTCGAATTCCACTCGAGAAAATGAAATGTTTAATATTTCTTGGCACAACTTGGGCAACGTACAATGTGCATCTTCTGTTGTTTATGTATATAAAACTATATCAAACCAGAAGAAGGTCAGCTTTACTCACCATTTAGACCGAAGTGGTATTTTTACTAGGTGAGATTAAAATTCATTTTCAATGATGTCTATCAGGTACGCTCCAAGAGTGCAACGATGGTGTCACAAAACCTAAATAATAACTCAGCATAACGTAATATAAGCAAACTATTTTGAAAAAGAAATAACTAAAATACCATGTAAAATAACAGAAATTTATAATTTATAAGCAGTTAATCATTGATAGTAGCTGCTGATAAGAGTAATCTCCATAAGTGAAAGTTCCCGTGTGGGCACAACCTTACGACAACAGGTGTTACGCGATAATGACTAAACAGCTCTTGCATTTGTAATGAAGCTGAGTGGGGCACGACGAAGGGTGTGTGACGTCACAACGCGAACATAGATCACTGGATTCGAAGATTTTCTTGTGAAATCATCTAATACTGTAAATATTGAGTAAAAAAACACAAACGAAACTTCAAAGATTTAAAAGCTTCATTTTTGAATTAATTTAAATATTTTCCACCCCTTTCTTGTTAAGCGCTTTACCAATAATAAGAGTCTTTTAAAAATGTCTTGTCTTGAGAAAAAATAACAATTGAGCTATACTTCATCAAATTAAAAAAAAATACTTCTTCACGTTGTACACCGCCTACAGCAGGGTAGAAAGAGGGAACCTAGTGTTAAAACCCTTCATTCCCCACTTTCTATAGAATTTTTCGAGGATAATTTCTGCCTTGGTGCTAGAGGGAAGATTTGAAATATTAATAAATAATAATTGAATCACACGAATGGGATCAAACCCACAATCGTCGAGTTACAATTAAATACTTGTGCCCCTGTGCTAGGCGAGGGCTATATTTCATTTTAATACTTAACAAAATTAAATACGGTAGAGCTTTCTTACAATGAGAAATAATGTACGATCCAGTAAATTATGGCTCTGGTTATTATGCGCGCGGAGAGAATGTAATAAGACTCGTGTTGATGTATAAGAAATTAATCCTGTGAGACTCGACCAAGTAAATTGTGAAAAAAAATCGGTATTTTATTACTTTAATAAAGTATTTAGTAAATAATGAAAATAAAAATAAGCTAAAAAATTCACTGCTAACTATACTGATATTGTATTTAAATTAAACTTTTACATTTTAAAAGTAATTAAAAAATCAGCGTCACGCTGTATCCCGCACACAGCAGGGTAGACAGAGGGGACTTATGTTAAGACACTCCGCTCCAAACTTTCTGCCGAATTACGGGGGCATTGCTTGTTGAGTGGCAGAACTCAACTCAAAATATACATTTTAGTAAATATTTCATATCCTCGAGTGGGGATCGAAACGTCGACCAGTCGATTTTACGGTCACACTTCATGCCGCTGCGCCACGACTGACTTTGTGTAGTAAGTAATGAATTAAATGATATCTGCTTTGCTTTTGCGGAATCTAATATTTCCGAAAGACTTTTCCTAATTATTGGGGTACAAGTTTTTATATTTTCGTTTTTCTATATTTTACTATTAGTGAATAGTGTATATGTTCTCGGAATTCAAATAAATTCATTGAACTAAATAGTTCACAATTTTTTATAGTATTGCATATCTATTTTAATTAATGTAGTAATTTTAAATTCCGTAGTTCCGATTTTCAATTTTAATTTACTCAGTACGTTTTATTATTATTCAATTTTCACAAGTTATACTGCACATAACAGGGTAGGCATAAGGAATTAGGAACCTAATTTTTGAGGCATTGCATTACCATGAATTGCGAGAAGATGAAACGACCCCATTCCCCACTGTGCCAAATCTCTTAAAAAAAATGTTATCTATGCTTTTACATACATAATATATATTGACATTGAAAGCAAAGTTTAATAGACGCCCCTATATGCGTATATCATATTCATACTCATTCTCCTAACGGTTACACGCGACGCGAGGAAAAAAATTGCACCATTATATGAGACGACAACTTTTTCCATTTGGCCTAATCGCCTCCCTACGACACTACCGCAAACAGTCCCCGCGGTATAGGCGGTATGGCCCCTCTTTGAACGAACTATCTATTTGAATCATATAACTTCGATTCTAAGTAAGTGTATATTGGTCTTGTAGGTTTTATATGATGTCAGTTTGCATGTTTATATTTATTATGTTTTTGATATAATTATAACATGTGGAATATTGTAGAGAACAGCATGATTTTTCTCTGGACTAATTCCGTTTAACCATATTGGGATGTATATAGTACCTGAAATAATAAACCGTTAAAGAGAACTGAATATGGGCTTTAGTAAGCATTTTTTTAAATACTCATAAATTAATTATATATTCATAAATTGAAGTTGTGAGTAATAATAATAAATCGGCGTTGAGTTCTGCCATTCAACACGCAATGCCTTCAGAATTCAGCAGAAAGTGGGGAACGCAGTGTCTAAAAAAAAAAAAACTAGGTTCCCTCTGCCTACCCTGCTGTGTGCGGGATACAGCGTGAAGCTGATTTATAAATTGAATTTGTTGTTAGAATAATTTATAGTAATTAATAAATTAAGTACTTAGAGCTATAGTCCTAATTTAAAATCTAACAAAAGAATCTGGAATCTGTAGAAGTTTTTCCATTAATATATTAAGGAAAAACTGTGGAAAGTTTTTAACAGTTCAAAATAATAATATCACGGATGACATCTAAAGCAATATGTAGAGATAGATGTATAGCATAAATGTAATATGAAAGAGGCTAGGGCGATAGGAACGCTATTCTTATCTTGACGAGCCCCACGAGTAATCAGTTTCGTTAGTACCGTAAGTTGTAATACTGAAAAGTATATTTTCTAATATGTTAAAAAGTAAAACGTAATAGGTAATAATGTTTTTATTTAACAATAGAAGAATTTATGGAGGCCGTCGTTTCGCAGGGACACAAGTGTACGACCGGGCAGTTCCATTCCCACTCGAAGGATTGAAATATTTTATATTTTCATTTTCTCGCTCTGATACTGAGGCAAAGCGCGGCGTTGAGTTCCGCCACTCAACATGCAATGCCTCTAAATCGTCGGAAATGGGGTTTGAAGTGTTTTAACACTAAGCTCTCTCTAACATCATTAAGATCAAAGATCGTCAAAAGAATTTCTATGGTATGTTTATAGGTATACATATACTCGTACATAAATACATATATACAAAGATAAACATATTACGACAATTTTTTGGACAAATGCTTCTCGTAGTACAAACATAAAGCAAAAATGTGTAAACATAAACTACTTATAATATTAATTCGTAGAGACTTTCGACTAAACACATTTAATATTAACGTCTCTCAGACACTTTTACAGCGTGTGCTATAAAATTTTTAAGTAAATTAAATTACCGAGTACGGAACGTGCGTCTTTTACCAAGAGTTTTTCCGATAGAACTTTATTTATGAGTCAGCGGGAAATATGTTTTCTTTCGAGATTTTATCATATATTATCTCTGACATGGAAATTTGGAGAGTACATAATAATATTGTAATGATATTTGAGTGACGTAAATTTAATACTTGATTGTGTTTGCTTGTATATATTTATTTATATAGGGTTTTTCATTGATTTTTTCCACATAACATAGAAAGCAAAAATAGAGATGACTTAATGTGAAAACACTCCGTTCTCTATATTTCGCCTTATTTAATAACATTATGAGGTCTGGGGTAACAATATCATCATATCGTATTATATCTGTATAATGCTTGTATGACTAACGAATTACAATTAAACGATATCTTATTAAAAAGTTGTTTAACAGATTAAACAATATTAAACAAAAAAATCTTTTAAATTTCGAGCAAAAATGTAAATATTGATATTAAATCTATTGTAGGAAGTATTTTTCCACAGAGGCAACTTGCGAGCAGGCCTCGAGAGTTATGGGGTAATCTGTGATATACGGCGGTTAAGCCATAAGATATTGTACTAGTGCTGTTATTAAATCTTAAAGGATCTTGTCAATAAAACTTTACGGATAATAAAGAGTAGATGATAAATAAATTATGTATCAGTTGTACGTATATTTACATAGTATAAAACAAAAAAAAAAACCAGCTTCAGCATGCAGGGCAGCTGGTTACGAAGGGGAAGTATAGTGTTAAGACATACCATTGCCCACTTTCCGCCGAATTTTTGAGACAATGCGCGTTGAGTGGCGGAACTCAACGCCGCGCTTTGCTTTGGTACCAGGGCGAAGGGAACATGAAGTTATAAATAAATATTAATTTAATCCCCAGAGTGGGAATCGAACCTATAGCCGTCGCGTTTACAGTCACAAGCTTATGCCGCTGTGCCACGACGACCTCAATGTATTTTTATGATAGGATAGTAATAGAGAGAGTATTTGTTTTATTAATTTATAATATTAGAGTATATAAAGTAACCCCGCAAGTGGTACACAAATTTTTAACTAATTTTCCATAATTAATTGAGATTTTTAACTTAACTTAGCTTCATGCTTTAGATTTTTTGCTGATACTTTTAATACATTTTTTACTGATGCCTTTATTATATTTTATTGTGAGCTCAAAAATATTTATGTGAAATCTATGTTCTAACTTGTTGGCCATTGTTGATACCAGAAGAATTCCAATAAGATAAACGTGCCATATTTTAAAGTGTCGAGAAATTTTCTACGCAATTTCAGGGTTTCTCTCCCTTAAAAGATATTAGATAAATTTATTATTATATTATAACTTATCTTGTTTTTTTTTATCTTATTAACGCTGTGTGTGTCTTAAGTTAATGTTAAAATACTGCGTAAAATGTCCAATTTTTGCCTAAATTGGAGACATTGCGTGTTGATTGGCGAAACTCAGTGCCGCACTGTGTCCACTTATATAATGAAAGTAATTTGTTCTTCCCAGAAGGACTCGAACTCGTATTACTATGTTCATTAATTGAACAAGGGATATAGAGAGAGGAAATATAGGCTATATTTATGTAAATGAATTATTTTTTATCAATATTGTTTCTTAAATGTTTATACATACTTATTGTGCATAAATATTGTGGCATAAATTTTGGGTATATAAATTTATTACAAGTGTTAACATATTTTTATTTTATTTTGGTACAAAAATTTTTGGAAATTTACGAATTTGAAATAATATGATAAATATGAACTAAAATAATTTTAAAGCTACTAAAATAATTTTAAATTGTGATATCAAACAAATATTATTTCACTATATAAAAAAATGCATTGCCAAAAAAATTACTCAGTACATACAGTACATAAAGAAAATATTGTATACCAGCTAAATGGAAAAGGAAAATAAAAAAAATATAACATAACAATCCATTGCTTAATAATGTAAAGTAATAAACCTTTATTAGCGTAGGATATATAAAAAGTTTGCAAGATCTTTGTTTACTATTAAAGGCGTACTTCACAACTTCGTCCATTTCAGTGGCTTAAGTTGAAGTAACAAAAGATATTTTCAAGCGTTAATCGTTCTCGGAGTAAATATAGCGAGTAAAAACTTCACCTAATACTTTCAAGTTCTCGCCGGTACTTCACTGGAAATTTATTTTTTACTACTTAATAATGGTTTGGTTGACTCTGGCTTGTTTTAAACGTTTGGTAATCTAATTCTGCATAGTTTAATTTGTTTGATAGGAAGTTTTCCTGTTCGTTTAGTAGAAATTTTGTATGTTTTTTTATAATGGGACTTTATTTACGGGACCAGCATATAATAAAATATTTGTATGAGTTTCAAACACATGAAACTCATACATGAAAAATGGAGAGAAGTAGAGGAAGATTCCGTTTCCGGTTGTATTGACGTAAGGACGTAGTGAAGAAGTGATCTATTTGTGGTAACGGTAAACTTAAAAATGCTTGACGCTCTCAAACAAGCACTCACACTAAACTGGAGGCGGGTTAACCACTTCTTACGATACACAGATAAAAGGTGGACTATACAGACCACACGATGTAAAAAGGAACATTGGTACACTGAAGAGAAGGTGGGCTGATGATATAACACAGATAGCTGGGAAAGAATGGCTAAAACTAAGTGAGGACAGGGACTCATGGAGAAGACTCGACACGAGGAGACCTTCACCAAAAATTGGTACCCATATTTTAGAAACTCACTAACCACTACTAACATTACTACAAATACGACTAACAATAATATAAGTGATATTTTTTAATCTAATTCACTAACGCCATTTGACCTGTAATTTGAGATATGGAAATAAATGGCTTTATTATTGTTACCTAAAAAAAAATTCATCAACAGCTTAGACGTGGGATTTTTTCATTTCACGATTTTTATCCATACTGTACGTTTTATGTGATGCAGTTACTAATACACACCAATAACGTAAACATCTCCTACTACAAAAATATTACTAAACGTTGCCGATCTACCAAATTAAAAAAAAAAAACATGCTAGAACGAAAAAGGAATATCGGTCGTTCTATTTTACGCAATCACCTATTTTCTAAAATAAACCTAAATAACGGTCAACTTCACCCCCAATACTATAGAGATTTCATGTGCGATGCTGTCGTTTTGATAGGTTTGTGTGTGTGTGCGTTATTTTCAACAAATTACGTTAAAATGTCATTTATAAATTTTACAACGATAATTTTATTAGTTATTTTGTTTAAAAAACACATTTTTTTATTATTGGCAATGTTTTTTGTTTTAATTGTATAAGGTTTTAATAGAGTAGTTAAAAAGCTTTCATTTAAGATGGCTATGACAAAAACAATCTGTATATTATTAAGAAATGTTTTTACTAACATGCTTACTGTTTCATATGTAATATGTAAAAAAACAGCTTCACGCTGTATCACGCACACAGCGGCAGTAGGCAGAGGGAATCTAGTGTTAAGACACTTCTTTCCCTATTTTCTGCCGAATTCAATCTCACGCATGGAATGCCTCCAGGCATAGCGTGTTAAGTGGCAGAACTCAACGCCGTGCTTTGCCTCGATACCAGAGTGAAGAAATGGAAATTTAAATTTAAGTAAATATTCCATCTCCTTGAGTGGGGTGGGATAATTATTATTTTACAGTTTTATGCCATATTCCGAATAAAGCCAGCCAATAATTTAATGTAAAAAGCAGTCGTAAAAAAATTTCTTTTAAAATGTCATTTTATTAAGAAATAAATCATTAAATAACGAAACGAAAAAAAATCTATGAAAACCCAAAACTTAAAACTAGCTCTATGCTGGTTTTAGGTCGTATAGTAAAAATAAAGTCTAAATAATCCAGAGCGCTGCTTAAACTAAACCCGTTGAAGACGGGACGTAAATCCCAATAGGCGTTTCTCGATACTGTAATATACATTGCAGTGACGAGGTCTCTCGTAAAATTCTAAAACGGTGCACTACGTCGAGTTTATTTGATAGCTAAGAAATGTCGCTTAGCTTTTGCAAGGAACCTTGCAATTTTATCTCCATGTATATTATTATATTGCTTGGAGAACAAAAATGTATCTCTTGAGGCAAAAAGCGGATTTTCTAATTGAATTGTAGCGTATCTCTGGATTTTGTAAGTGTGAGAAGTTTACGGATTTACGGATAGTATAGATTTTTATTACGTTTATACTTTAAAATAAAATAAATCAATCGGGATCACGCCGTATCCCGCACACATCAGGGTAGGCAGAGGGAACCTTGTGTTAACACACTCCCTTCCCCATTTATACTTTATTCTGCTAATTTATGTTAATAAATATATTTGTTTAATGCAAAATTATGTATAATAATTATTTTCTATCCGCCTAGCAATTAACTATGTATAATATATTTCACACTTATGAAAATTATACAAACTTATACACGTAAGTTTAAATATTGTATTGGGCGAATAAAAGTTATTTATATTTTGTTTACTAACAATTTTATTCCACAAGAATTATTATAGACACAATTTTGTAAATTAATTAATATTTAAAAGTTAATTAAAGCTATAATATTGACTTTGCTTAAAACTAGAGGTGACATTTTTTTTTAGAAATTAGAGCAGACGCATACTCTGTTGACGTTACAGCGTCCGAACCTGAACCCGAGCGCGTTGCACACGTTGCGGCACATGGCGGCCGTGCACACCAGGTTGTTGCGCGGAGACCCCATTAAAGCCTCTTCTGGACTAAGTATCACTGGAGCTTTGTCTGGATTTTGTATGAATAATATATCTATAACAAAAATAAAACTTAATTGACTAACTAAACACAACATATTTTTTTTGTAGCTTTTAGTACCTAAACTAAAACTAATTGCAATAGCATGTGCTAAACGTTACTTTTAATGGTTTTATTTAAAATAATTAAATTTTGTAATTTCAAAAATATTGTACTGTTTAAGGAATTTAAAAGGTACTTACCAGGTCGAATAATATTTTCTTCACATGTGACTATCTCTACCAAAAGTAGAGTTACTATGACACAAGAAATAAAATATAATATTTTAGTTGCCATTTTGTTGTTTGTAATTTACTTATTCAACTGTGATTACTAAACACGAATCGTTGTTATTTATATGCAAAAGTTACAGATAAGAAATTAAAAGTAGGTAATCAAATGAATACCTTAACTTGAACTATCACTTCTTCTAATGTTTTATCATATGTTTCATAATTTATAATTATCATAAATAGGTTTAATTTGATAAAATTTGTTTATTTTAATTTTTTATGGTGAAAGACTACTGATTTGTTCTTCAAGAATATTTTTCAAGATGATTTTTTTGTATAAGAATCTTATATATTTATGAATGTACAGTAAGTAACTCACTTATAAAAAGTAATCTCCTTGAAATAAGTAAATAATATATATCTTACTTTACTGCACATCGGAAAATAGTTGTGTGTTCGTTCTTTGTTAATCTAATTAAATAATTTTAGGTATGGTCGGATAAAGCAAATGTGTGATAAAATCCTAGGTCCTTAGTATTAAGACACTTTGATTACATTATGACACTTCCGTTCTGCACTTTCCGCCGAATTCTGAAGGTATTGTCCGTAGAGTTGCGGAATTCAACTCCGCGCTTTGCTTCATTACCAAAGCGAGAAAATCAATATATTAAATATTTCACGTACTTGAATAGGAATGGCACTCTCAAACGTCGCGATTGATTGATTTGATATATAACAAAAAAAAACTGACATAATAGAAAAAAAATCCGTAGGGACTGGTAGTACTATTAGACTAAATACTTCATATTAGTATGAACTTTTTATGGTTTCCCAAGTTTTACATTTAGCGGCAGCGACCCTTAAAGTTAAATAAAAATAATATACACGCCGTTTTCATCTCTCAGTTAACGATTACGGAGTATCCCTTTAGGAAGCAAAAACTGAGCTTATAATATAAACAATCATCTAAGGCGATTTTCTAAAAACAATATAACAGAGTGGCCAAAAATTACCATCTTAAATCTAGTCTCATAAGAAGTGATGGAAGTGCCCAATAGTGGAGGACATGACTGTTTTGTTCCCGTCTTTCATTTGTACCCAGAAACATTTCTCGTCGCTGCCCCCACTGCGTTTCGGATTACTCTTTTTACAGCATCATCTTCACCTTCACTGTAGTAAGTGCAGTTATGGGTGTCTAAATTAACCGAGTTGCTTTTTACTAATACGAAACTCGGGCTGATCAGTACTTGTGCAATGTAATGTTTAATTTGAGTTCTTTCTCCGAACGCCTAGATGAATAGGCTGCAATCAAGAAAATAACAAATACATCTTGGAAGTGGCTTATCGAGTTTAGCTTTATCGTTGCCCTAAAATACTAATTTGTTTATTTCGATAACCATCTACTATGCGACACAAGGGGCAGAACCGGTTTTATTGGAGCATTCTTATCTTAAAATTTTCAATATAAATACTAAGTAACCGATTTTATAATCATAATCGAAAACGCAAAGCTAAAGTAACAAAATGGCTTCCAAAATATTTGTACTTTTCACCCTCATGTCAGTTGTACTCTTTGTTCATGCTGCACCAAGTGCTTCTTTGGACGTAGAAGAATCAGGTAAATTCTAGTAACTTACTCTTGGACTACTTTTAAATAACTTGGACTTGGACTACAATTAAATACGATTAGGACTACGCTACAGCTTATCACATCGAAGAATATGAAATATTTCTATAACTATTTACGTATCTTCTTTCGCTAGGTCGAACATCGTTGAACTTTATGTGACCATTTATTTTGTATTTTACAGATATCCTCTTCATACAAAACCCTGACTCGTTCCCGGTGATTCTGAGTCCAGCTGATCTGCCATCAGTCGCGGAGCGCAACAACCTGGTGTGCACGGCCGCCATGTGCCGCAACGTGTGCAACGCGCTCGGGTTCAGGTTCGGACGCTGTAATATCAACAGAGTGTGCGTCTGCTCTAACTTTTAATTAATTGAATTAGTAATAGAGTATTGTTAAGACATTGTAATTTAGGAAACGTTTTAAACTGTGATTTAATAAATATTTTAAGCAATATTTTTTTGTTTATTATTCATGTATTGATACAATAAATGTTATTAATAGAATATATATATTGAAATAGAAAAGACCAAATTTTGACATATACAGGGTAGAAGCATCTGCGCTCCTTTACTACTAAAAAAATACCACTGAACAACTTGAACTTTATCGCCAACACCTACGACCCGATTTCTTAAATGAGGCGTGTTCGGCGGTCTTCCTTTAATTGGTTTATGTCTGAGAACGTCGTTCTTAACAAATGGTGTTTTATTTTGCAATGATAATTTTATTAATTATTTTGTTTGAAAAAAAAAAACACTTTTTTATTTTTGGCAAAATCTCTTTTGTTTTAATTGTATTAGGCTTTTTTTTTAGTAGTTAAATTTTTGGTTTCGTTTAAAGTGGTGATGGCAAAATCACTCTGCATATACTTTTGCCTAAATTTATGAAAAAATTGTTACTATATCTATTTTAGTGGCTGCTGAAATAGTTGTGACTACGTAATTTAAATTCTATTTTTGTATTGCATTGGAAAATAGTATAATAAATTTACGGTATTTCAATTTCAATTACGTATGTTCAATGTGAAAATGTTATGAGATTAATAACTAATTGTGAAATGTATTGCTTTCGTATTTCATGCATTAAACTAATGTACCTACTAATAAATGTTAATACATTTATGAATATATGTATGTAGGTAGTACATAGATTTAAAATCATTAAGGTACCTAATTATGAGATATTTATTTTTAAAATAGCCATTCATCATATATAATATTAAAATATTATAAATATTAATAAAGAGGACTGTCGTGGCGCAGGGGCACAAAGTGTGACAGTAAACTGATTGACTGTGGGTTCGATCGCCGCTCGAGGAAATGAAACTAAATTTATATTTCCATTTCTTCGCTCTGGTGTCGAGTCAAAAGCGAGGCTTTGAGTTCTGTCACTCAGAATGCCGCCTGAGTTCGGCGGAAAGTGGTGAACGGAGTGTCTTAACACTAGGTTCCCTCTGCCTACCCTGGTGACTGCAGGATATATCGTGAAGTCGTCGTTGAAAATCGAAATTTAATTTTCTTAATAATAATTATCATTCACCACTTCTATTTAACATTTTATTTAAACAACACTGAAATTTTGGATTTATTAATACTATAGAATTTATTTCCATATAAAATTGTTGCTATTTTTTTATATAAGATTTATTAGGCTCACTCTGTATCCTATCAGGTTAGATGGAGGAAACTTAACTCTAAGTCACTCCATTCCCAAAACATTAAAATGATTGCTTCTTTTACTTTTTAATTATTGGAGAAAATATGAAAAACCAAAATATGTTCAGTCAAACGTATGCACACTTTATTAATAATTAATTTGTAAATAATTAAAGTTATAATATAGCACAATTATAATAAATTCTTATAAGTTGGTGCAGATGCATATTTTTTTGATGTTGCAGAGACCGAACCTGTACCTATATTATGTGAAATTCGTTGCGTAATCAAGGCACTGTTACAAGTGCCTGTTACTGTGCACTGTTAAAAGTGAGAAAAAACCTACAATATGAAAGAAGTGAAAAAAAAGGAAATTAGTATTTTTTTTAAGTATATCACAGAAAAAATATAATAACATGCGTATAACAGGGTTAGCACAAATTTATTTTATGTAAACCTACTAAAGTTTTACTTAAATTTGGCTTACAAACAAACGTAATCAGTACGGTGCCCTCAGTACTAGGTGCGGCTCTCACTTGACTGGTATTTTATTGTAATCAAATTAGAAGAAACGATATCAACGTCAAAACAATAACAGTATTCAGAACTGCATATAGATAAGTACATATATCAAAATGAAAGATAACATTGTATTTTGTTTCTGTTTATGCTAAAAATAACTAGTGCATTTTAATATAAAAATTAGATTAGTACTTCGTAGAGTATTAGCTAAATATTTATTAGTGATCTCCAATTGCCATGAATTTGTGATTTCCAAAGAAAACAATATTTTAATATCAATTCTGGAGTAATTATTAAAATCACATTATTGTTAGAGAACAAACTACATCTAAGTCCTGATTTTAATTACATGGTCCTGGTCTACGGTGAGATAGGTTATTAGAAACACGGGCATCATTGAATATTTTTTTAAAAATATTAGTAAAACAAAAATATTTTGAACGTAGCGGTACACGAAATCAGAGTTTGTTGTACTTTTCTGTAGATATGTTATATTGGTTATCTGGAACGACGGTTAGGATGAGCTATCTAACGTACCAGTACAAAGGACTGAAGTCATCACAGCCTCTTATTACTTTAAGAATGTACGTATATTATATATTTATTAAAAAAAAAATCTAAAATATTTACTCCCCTGTAACGCGCCTATTGCGGGTTCGATTCTCATTCCGAAAGCGCGTCGTTGAGTTGGCCACGTAACACGCAATATGTTGGAAGTTGGGTAGAGCGACAGAAACGGAGTATGCTAACATTAGGTTTCTTCTGCGTAACCGGCTGTATGCGGAATAAAGCGCGAACGCAAAAAAAAATTACATAAAGGTAGCATGAACATATATGTTATAATGTTTAAAAAAATACTAAAATATATCTGCTATATTTGTTCGATTTTAAAAGTTCTAATAAAGGAAAATCAAGACAATGTTGTTTAACTTAAAGTAAAAACGCTCAAGACTAGAACTTAGACAATAAGAAAACTTTGGAAGTACGTCGTACGTTAACGTAGTCATACTAAATTTAATTACAACTGTATACAAAGTGAATAAATCAAATTAATTACTTTTTCAGTAGACGAATCTATCTCTTATATTGTTGGCTTGTCAATATTATTTGACAAAATATATGACTGGATTTAAATAAAAAAAGCGATGTTTATTTGCTTAGCAGATTATTCAATGAATATTTGAATACTTTAAATATTTTCTCATTATATAATTTGAAGTCATGATTATATAATATATTTAAAAATAAGAAAATCAGCTTCACGCTGTATCCCGTACACAGCAGGGTAAGCAGAGGGATGATTCGCCACTTTCTGCATTACTTTCATTACTCCCATACATTTCTGGTCTTTTCTCTGGATTTCTCTCTGACTACCACGCTAGGAATACAGAGTGTAGTTATATGTATGTATGTACCAGACAGTAGACACGGTCTTGAACTATGGCATGTTTACTCAAGTTTATTTCATGTAAAAAAAAGGTAAATTCGTTATTTCTTAAGAGATTCCCGTATGTGAATTTTCTTTAAAAACAAAATTTCCCAAATTCGGCATGGCCTTCGTGACTTTGAATGATCTTAAGAGGTGAGAGACGATCGTGTGAGACGAGACTTGTAATGATGCAGCGTCTGACTGTAAAAGCGTTTTTCTTACGCGATTTTGCTTTGGATTCGATTCCCACTCGGGGGAATGAAATATTATTATTTCATTCCTCCTTCTGGCAAAGAAAGCAAAGCGCGGCGTCAGTTCGCAATACGCAATGCCTTGAGACAAATGTCTGAATGAGTACAGAGTATCGTAACAATAGATTCCCAGGTTACCTGCAATGTACGGTATGGATCGTGAAGTTTAAAAAGTCTACTGTACCAATTTCAGGATCTCATAAAAATTGACTAACAACTGAAATTAAGCTTTACTGGCATATGCACTCATTTTGTGTCAAATGAACTACAAATGGAATTTTGAAATGATTTTTTCTATGAATTCATGATACCTATATTTTTTTCTATATTGACAGACAGACAACAAAGTGATCCTAAACCATTACTAAGTTATCAAAATACTGGTGATATAATATTATTATGTTCATATAAAGATTAGATATACCAAGCTATATTCCAGTGTCTTTAATATGAACAGGTCAATTGACCACTTGTAGTATATAATAAATGACAGCTACACGAAATATTTTATCTTATCAGAATTAAACGAATTAAAATGTTTGTTTTTGATTTTTTTCATATAAACGCAGAATTGAATTGAACTGGATAAAATAAACGTTAAATTACAGTACTAATGTCAATGAACTATAATTATTGTTATTGTTTATACAAATAGCAGTACACACCATGACAATACATTTAGAAACAAGATTTTCTAAAAAAGATTCTAGAAAATAAGGGAAAAGATTGTAGATTTTTTTTTAATTATTATTAACGTATTTATAGTAATATTAAGTGATGGTATCCAAAGTTGTACCATTTTAATTGTTGAATCCATTTTAAGCAATGATGTAAGTTATAATGTATTGTGTGTATATATGACAGTATATTATTTGTTTCTTATATATTTATATCTGTATATTATTTCTTTCTTCCTTCGAACGCGTAAAAATAATAAAGTCGAATCAAAAAACATTTTGGAAGTAGCTTATCGATTTATCGTTATCGTCGCCCTATTATACTAATTTGTTTACTTTGATAATAAACAACAATGCAATGTTACGGGGAACTACCAGTTTTTTGGAGCATCCTTATCATAAAAAATTATAATCACAATCTCTAAGCTAAAGTTGTAAAATGGCTTCTAATTTTGTTGTACTTTTCGCCTACATGTCAGTTGTAGTCTTTGCACATGCACCAAGTCCTTTTTTGGATGCAGAAAAAATCTGGTTATTTTTAGTTTTTTTTCTTAATCTTCGTATAGTTTACTAAATCCAAGAGTATGAAATATTAATTACTATTTACGCATCATCTCTTCTCTTTCCAACATTAAATTTTAGCAGACTCAATTTATTTTGTAATTCACAAATATCCTCTTCATACAAAATCCTGACTCGTATTCTGTGATCCAACTGACCTCCCATCAGTCACGGAGTCAACAACCTGATGTGCAACGGCCGCCATGTGTCGCAACGTGTGCAATGCGCTCAGACGCACGAGTGGACTCAACTCGAGAAAATTTAATATTTCGAGTAATGAGACAAAATGCGGCGCTTAGTTCCGCCACTCAACACGTAACCCTTCCAGAATGCGTCGGGAAATGAGGAACGGAAATGTCTTAAGGCGCACGAAGTGCGCCTTACCACTAGTTTTCCGGGTTTCCTTAGCCTACTCTGCTATAGCGGGCTACAGCGCGTAACAATATAACTCTAATATTGTAGACTAGATGTTCAGCGATTATCTGCAAAAAAGTAAACCGATGTATGTATGTAAATAGTACTGTTGTTTTTAAGCGTCTAATTTAGAACTTCCTGTGGTTTTTACGCATCAAAGGTTTGTTTCTATTTCTCTTAATTGTTACTTCAACAAATAATGTTGTATTTAAAATAAATCATTATGTATTACCTCTCACAACCCAACGTTTTGAAATTAAGTGGAAACTAAAGAACGGAGAATCATTGCCGGAGGTTCTTTCTGAATGATGTACGTTTCTCTCTTTTATAGTTTATCTCTTTTATATATCTTTAATCTTCACGACTATTATACATTTTAAATGGAATTATTTAACCAGATTAATTGTGTTTAATTATTATTAAACATTTTTTAGAAACCCGACGTTTCGAACACTTAGTAGTAGTGGTCACGCATATGTTATGGTATGGTCCTTTGATTATGGCGTTCCAAGCGTGCCAGTGTAGCACCAATCACTTCGGCAAGACAGCAGGATAATGCATGTTAAAAAATGGCACCGCGTTTGGCCATGGATTCTTGGAGAATGAACTGACTGTATCTTGTATTCTGGTATGGCGGGTTTGAGGCTTCAAATTATTTATGAGTTGATCCAAGATGGTAGAAAGTTTCTAACTGCCCTCTCTATTATAATTAGGATGTTTTTATGTTCCAATAGCCTCGCAGATCATTTTAGAAATATATCTGTTTTCCATAGCGAGGATTTGGGGATAATCAAACCTGAAAGAAAGATTTCACACCTTTAGTTATCTGTGTAGGGTGGTAGTGAGATTCACCATTGAGTTATCTATTAGTGTGCGTGGGTTTCTTATATATTGTGTGTTCTTCCGTGTCATTAAGATTTGTAAGATTTGAAGGAAAGCTAAGCAAATATTTGCAATATTATTTTTTACTAAAAAATTAAAATTATGCTTCACACTGTAACCCAGACACTGCAGGGTAGGCTAAAGGAACCTTGTGTTAAGACTCTCCGTTCCCCACTTTCTGCCAAATCTGGAGGCATTCCGTGTTGAGTGGCAGAAGTCAACGCCGCGCTTGTTTCGATATCAGAGCGAATAAATGGAAATATAAATTTAAGTAAATATTTCATCTCCTCGAGTGGGGATCGAACCCAGTCGGTTTACAACCATTACTAACCGTTACAATCAGTCGGTTTTACAGTCACACTTTGTACCCCTACGCCACGAATGGTCTCATTTTGTACTAAATATATATTATAACTGTATGAAAAAAAAGTATGAATGTAGTCTTGGAGACATAAGTTGTATGAAGCCTTTGAACTTAGCAGAGCCAGATCCAGCAGATCAAAAATTAAATGGAGTTCTCGTCGCATGTTGCATGCTGCAGCTGAGTTTTACAATTCCTGATAGGTTGTTGTGTGTTAAAAATAATTTTGGCGTTTGTACTCCAAAAAAAAGTTATTTAAAATAATATATGCTAACTTCCCTTGGCAGATCATTTTTGTGCAAATAAAAATCGGGGCGAGTCCTGTACACATAGGGATGAGTAAAATAGTTACTGATTATTTTTAAAAATAGTCCTATTGAACAAAGTGAAGTGAAGAACGTTCACTTCGTAAATTATTCAAATCGTAAAGTAATTTTGAAAAGGAAAAAATGAGGCTATTACAAAACTAAAACTCGTGTGAAAATATCAGCAAAGCATAATTGTAAATAAGTATAAATAAGACAGATAAAAAATAAGTATAACATTCCGATAAGTATAAACAGTTTATTAAATCACAGATTTTTTTATTACAATTGCCTTAATATCTAGTGTCATAAAGTATATTCTTTTAAAAGTACTCTATTACTATTTAATTTAATTAAAAGTTAGAGCAGACGCATACTCTGTTGACGTTGCAGCGTCCGAACCTGAACCCGAGCGCGTTGCACACGTTGCGGCACATGGCGGCCGTGCACACCAGGTTGTTGCGCGGAGACCCCATTAAAGCCTCTTCTGGACTAAGTATCACTGGAGCTCTGTCTGGATTTTGTATGAATAATATATCTGTAACAAACAACTTTATTTAATAATAGTAACAAAAAGAAAAACAGATTTTAAGCGGCTTTTAGCCATCTCAAACTATTTGCAACCCCTTCTATTTTGGACCAGCTTCATAATTACATTTTAGTTACAGTCAACGCATTTTATATATTCTTTTGTATATATACACAAAATTCTATTTTTAATTATTTCATAAAAGGTATTTACCAGGTCGAGCAACATTTTCTTCACACACGACTGCCTCTACCAACACCAGAGCTACTATGATAGCAGAAATGAAATAGAAAATTTTTGATGCCATTTTGATGTTTGTAATTTAGTTATTCAACTGTGAGAACTAAACACGAATAGTCGATATTTATACAGAAATTACAGATAAGAAATTAGAAGTAGGTAAACCAATCAATGCATGCTATCATTTCCCCTAACTTTTTATCTAATTATTCTTATTTTAATTTATCATTAACTTAAATTATGTTGGATAAAATTTAATGTTTTTATATTTGCAATTTTATTATTATTATTTTTTATTTTTGTCATTTTATGAACTTCGCACTATGATTGAGTTCCATGATATTCTCATTCGGATGAATATATCTTTTTTTAATATTTTACAATTTTTATATTACAAAATTATATTTTGTAATATAAAAGTTAATAAACTTAAATTTTCGGGCGTGCGCACTATTTTCTAAGAAATCAACTACAAATTTATATTTGTACTTTTTTTGTCGCTGGGAAATGCTTTTACGCCTTCGTGCGTTGAACACATGAGCCCTACGGATGGACGGTCTCTCCCTATGGGATTCACACTCAATAGCAAGACATTGACCACTAAAACTCAGCGGAAACCCTCTCCACCTATATGAGACAGATCCGCTCTCGTATGCCACTACGACGCGTTGGTGGAAGGCTCGCCTATTCGGGACACTTTCGCCTTCAGGGTGCCCCGTGGCTTCTATTAGGTAGCCTCAATGACTTCACTATGACCCTCCCGCAGTGGCTCCTCTTAAGTAGGGGGAGTAAAAAATGCGCATACCACTATTCTACACCCTGGCCTACGGCGGTGCAGCGAGTCTTCGATCGCGAATCAATGGAGGCATGACACTCGAGGCACACCGCCGAAATAAATATGTACTTGTACTGTGCTAAGTTTCACACTCTCTCGTCCGCTCAATTTTCATAAAAAGGGGTACAAAATGTTTACTGAACGTATTAACATATACATTTTTAACTGTGTTGAATGTAGTAATGTTGTCTTATTAGTAGATTAAACAAACTATATTTAATAAAATTATAAATAGTTTTAATAGTAAGATTTCAACACACGTTTAACCTAATTTTCTTTAATATAACCCATATTTGAACCCAATTTAAAACCCATATTTATAACCCATATTTAAAATTCTAACTTTGGTACGATACTTTTTATTTAAAAATATAGGTACAGTAAAATGTGCTACTATTTTATATTGTCATATTATACAATAGAAGTATAGCACGGAACGTGCCTAAACTACTATTTACTAGACACGACCCTGAACTGTGGAATATTTACTCAAGATTGTTTCGATAAAAACAGAAAAATCCGATATTTCTCCAGAGACGACAATATTTTTTACCTATAATTTTAACGGTATAAAATATCGGTAACAGTTAATATAAATACTATATTAATATAATGATTTGATATATCTAGCTATGTCCAATTGATTTTAATTATAAAACCTTAAATAATTAAAAAGTTTGATTCACTTGTAGTATATCATACATAATGACAAAGAACAGCCACTCGTAATCTTTTATCTTATCTTTATCTAAATAATATGTACTTAAGAAAGTAGTTTCTTAAAAATAAACAAATTTATTTAACTTTAACAAATATATTGATAGCAGATATATTTAAATTTAAATTTCTACATGGACAAGACAAGTCGACACTATTATAAAAAAAGTATTTTAATATTTTATAAGGCAACTTTTGCTGCAAGCAAAGCTTCTTAACACCGAGCTAACTATTCATTAAGTTGTTAACTTTTGATCTAAATTTCATATAATATTTATAATGTAAAATTCTAATTTTAAAAATTTATTTAATATAATATACATAATTATTTGAGTTTATTAAAAAGTATAGATTTATTCTGAGTAATGAAAAAAAAAGAAATTAAAATGTAAGTTTTTATGTCAATCTTCCTTTCTTCGAACATGTAGATAAGCTGTAATTAGGTTTCAATCATAAAAATAACAAAGACGTCGAATCAAAACGCATCTTGGAAGTAGCTTATCGATCTTTATCATTGCCCTAAAACACTAATTTGCTTATTTCGATAACCATCTACTATGCATTACAAGGGCCAGTACCGTTTTTTAAAGCATTCTTATCTTTGATAATGCCCATATAAATACTAGGCAACGGATATTCAAATTATATTTGAAACTAGTCAACGCTAAAGTAATAAAATGGCTTCCAAAATTTTTGTACTTTTCACCCTGATGTCAGTTGTACTCTTTGTACATGCTGCACCTAGTGCTTCTTTGGATGAAGAAGAATCGGGTAAATTCCAATTCAAATCTTTCAAATTATTTACCTCTTTCAGTTCTTTCATTTAAATACGATTAGGAACCTGCTGCAGCATATTTCGCTTCGTTGAATGACTATTAACTAACGTTGAATTTTATGAGTTCATACTATATTTATTTTCTCCCTCACAGATATCCTCTTCATACAAAACCCTGACTCGTTTCCGGTGATCATCCGCCCAGCTGACCTGCCATCAGTCGCGGAGCGCAACAACCTGGTGTGCACGGCCGCCATGTGCCGCAACGTGTGCAACGCGCTCGGGTTCAGGTTCGGACGCTGCAACGTCAACAGAGTATGCGTCTGCTCTAACTTCTAATTAATTGAATTAGTAATAGAATATTGTTAAGACATTGTAATTTAGGAAACGTTTTAAACTGTGATTTAATAAATATTTTAAGCAATATATTTTTTGTTTTTTTTCCTATATTGACACCGAAATTTTTATATATTTAAATAGAAAATATTTAATTGTTTTGTAGTTAATTTATTACTAAATTAAGTACGTACTAAATTTTAAACAATTTTAAATCTTACAAAAAGAAAAAGCTTAAGCTTAACTTAGCTTCACGCTTTATCTCTAGCGAGGTAGTCAGTGAAAACGGAGCGCTAAACGCTACGGTCTTTACATACCTCTTTCGCCTAGTCCACTATTATCAACCCCTTCGTACATGCCCTTCGGGAGTCTTCATGCTTTTTACGTGACCTTCCTCCAGTATCTTTGATACTGTGTTTTCGAAGGTCAACTTAGGTATCCCTCTACCTCTCTTACCACTCCTTTTTCCATCATAAATCTTTTTACTTTATTACTCATTCGTTCAATGTGTCGAAACGAGCTGAGCACATTCTTCTTCATTCTCACTGTGACATCCTCGCTAGTACTTGCCATTCAGTGTATTTCTTCATTGTGTATTTGATCAGCTAAGCTGACTCCGCATATTCTACGTGGCATCTCCACGGCATTTCTTTTATTTTTCAATTTTCTTCTGTAATACCCACGTTTCGCTGCCGTATAACAGCGTCGGTACCAACACTGCATTGTGTACGGCGAAAAGCGCAGCTGTAAAGACGTTTCGCCGTAGCATCAATTTAACTAAGGCAGCAATATGCCTTCCCACATCAATCTCGTGTCGTTCATCTCTACTAAACATAATTCCTAAATATACCACTTTATTCACTTGTAAGCATATATAAGCTTTTAGTATTATATAGGGACAAAATTTAAAAAAAAATAGGGACAAATTTTTAAACTGTATTCCTCATATAGCACGTTATACAGAGGGAACCTAGTTTTAAGGCATTCCGTTCCCCACTATCAGCCGGATTTCCATGGCATTAACTCAAAAATAGTAATAATTCATTCCTCCGAGAGTGGGAGTCGAACCCACAATCGCCGCGTTTCCGTAACAGGCATGTGTCTCTGCGTCACGACGGTCTCAATAAATATATATTATTTATAGCAGTATATGTAGTATAGAGGTCGTAGCGCAGAGGCAAAAAGTGTGACTGTAAACGCTACTGGTTGAGAGTTCGATCCCCACTCGAAGAAATGAAATATTTATTTAAAATTCATAGTTCCAATTCTTAGTTATCAAGGCTAAGCTCGGCGTTGAGTTCTGCTATTCAACACGCTCCGAAATTAGGCGGAATGTAGGGAACGGAGTGTCTCAACACTAATTATCCTCTGCCTACCCAGCTGTGTGCGATATAGCGCGAAATTGATTAAATTTAAATACTTAATTTTATTACCGAACAACAACAGCAGCAGATAAAAAAAAAAAAAAAAATAGCTTCACGCTGTATCCCGCACACAGCAGGGTAGGCAGAGGGAACCTAGTGTTAAGACACTCCGTTCCCCACTTTCTGCCGAATTCTGGAGGCATTGCGTGTTGAGTGGCAGCAATCAACGCCGCGCTTAGCCTCGACACCAGAGCGAAGAAAATGGAAATATAAATTTAAGTAAATATTTCATCTCCTCGAGTGGGGATCGAACCCACAACCAGTCGGTTTTACAGTCACACTTCGTGCCACTGCGCCACGACTGGCCTCTTCTGATTAGCAATGACATAAATAATTCAGCTTTATGCTTTATTTCGCATACAGCAAAGTAGGCAGAGGGCACATATTGTTCCCTACTTTCTGCCAAATTCTGGAGACATTGCGTTACGTGGCAGAGCTCAACGCCGCGCTTTGCCTCAACACCAGTGCGAAGAAATGGCAATATAAATTTAAGTATATATTTCATGTCCTCCCATGTTACAGCAGAAATAAATTATTGAGTATTGCTTATCACAACTCAATGTTTCACTCTAAGAATAGTCACTCCAAGAAACTCATGTAACTAGCTACTAGTTAATACGATTATATACAGATGTATAAATTTATTATTCGTCATCAATAGAATAAGATAAAAAATAACAATTTTAATTCTTCTATATTGATCTCAATCCCACTCTCTATTTTGTTACATATGTTAATAATTAATTGGTCAGTTATATTATCGTGAACAGCGTTGTGACTACGATTTTTTTGCGTTGCTACCAGTACAAGAATCAAGTAAGAGATGCACCGCGGCGGATGGATAAAATTTATTATTAATCGTTTTAAATCAAGCAAATTGCGCCGCGCTCGAAGCAGTTGACGCACTCGCACTATCTGTTTACATTCACTCAAATACAAAACTCAGCTTCCGTCTCACGGACTTTAATAATATAAAAAAAATATCAGCTTCACGCTGTATCCCGCACAAAACAGGGTAGGAAGAGGGAGCCTTGTGTTACACTCCGTTCCCCACTTTCTGCCGAATTCTGGAGGCATTACGGACGCATACAGCAAAGTAGGCAGAGGGCACATATTGTTCCCTACTTTCTGCCAAATTCTGGAGACATTGCGTGCTACGTAGCAGAGCTCAACGCCGCGCTTAACCTCGACACAATATTAAAAAATAAACATTTAAAAATAATACAAGGTATTGTATATAAATATAAACACTTTATTAAAATACAGATATTATCCTAGTGTCTTACATATGTTCTCTTAAAAGTACAATTTTACTATTTAATTTAATTAAAAGTTAGAGCAGACGCACACTCTGTTGACGTTGCAGCGTCCGAACCTGAACCCGAGCGCGTTGCACACGTTGCGGCACATGGCGGCCGTGCACACCAGGTTGTTGCGCGGAGACCCCATTAAAGCCTCTTCTGGACTAAGTATCACTGGAGCTTTGTCTGGGTTTTGGATGAATAATATATCTGTAACACAAATTAAACGAAACACAGACTTCAAACACCAATTCGATAATTTGGACCAATTTTATACTAATATTTCTTTTGTATACATACATACATAAAATTATATTTTTAATCGTTTCATAAAAGGTACTTACCAGGTCGAGCAATATTTTCTTCACACACGACTGCCTCTACCAACACCAGAGCTACTATGATAGCAGAAATGAAATAGAAAATTTTTGATACCATTTTGATGTTTGTAATTTAGTTATTCAACTGTGATAACTAAACACGAATAGTCGATATTTATACAAAAATTACAGATAAGAAATTAGAAGTAGGTAAACCGATCAATACCTCCACCTGAGCTATCACTTTCCCTTATTTTTTATATAACTATTCTTTATTTCATTAATCATTAATTTGGATTTTGTTTGATTAAATTTAATGTTTTTATTTTTTGATATTGAAAGACTAATAAAATGTAACATATTTGGGAAAATTCTATTTAGTAATACATTACACGAAATTCCGTAAATACAGTACTAGGAAGAAAAAATATGTAATTTTATGAACATGCTGCAGTGTGCAGCTATGAGTTCTATGATACTCTCATTCGGATGAATATTTTTAGCAATAAAAACCGATCAAGTGAGTATAAAAGCTTACGTGTTAGCTTTGGGTTTTTAACTTTTTGGACTTTATTTTTTTATTTGTATTGTTAAGTTCTGACTTCGTCCCAAATTTCGTAACTACCGGTTCACGGGAAGTATTCCGCGGGTTTAGATTACTAGATGAATTTCCTATAAGATGACATGATTTTTTTTTAATTACTTTTATTTATATTTAATGTAATACTACATACATTATTTAAAAAAAATAACATTCTACAAGTTGTATAAAGAAAGAGTTCTCTGTATAATTTACAACTGGGACAAGTTTCACACTCTTCAGTACGCACAATTTTCGAAAAATGGGGCACAATGTGCTACTATTTTATTTTGTCACATTATACAATAGAAATATAACAAGGAACGTGCCTAAGCGACTATTTACTAGACACGACCTTGAACTACAGTAGATACTCAAGATTCTTTTGTGTAAGTCCAAGTCCATCATTTCTCAAGAGACAGCCTTACGTGGTTTTCAATGTTTTTAAGATCTGTCATAAATACATTTTCATTTGAGGCCAGTCGTGGCGCAGTGGCACGAAGTGTGACTGTAAAACCGACTGGTTGTAGGTTCGATCCCCACTCGAGGAGATGAAATATTTACTTAAATTTATATTTCCATTTCTTCGCTCTGGTGTCGAGACTAAGCGCGGCGTTGAGTTCTGTCACTCAACACGCAATGCCTCCAGAATTCGGCAGAAAGTGAGGAATGGAGTGTCTTAACACTAGGTTCCTACCCTGTTGTGTGCGGGATACAGCGTGAAGCTGATTTATTTAATTTTTTTTTTCATTATATTCCTTGAAGCCATTGTCAACATATGTCACCGGTAAGAGCATTGGTTATGGGTTTGATCCTCACTTGAGGGTAAATGTGCATGTAAACTATTTTTATCCTTCCGCCTTATTTGCTATTCCCTACCTACGCTTACGCTTCTCTGTCTATACTATAGTCCGTAGGATACAGAGTAAAACTAAAAATAAATATACATTTTAAAAAAGAGTGTTGAACTTTAATGTCTTTAAATATTATTTTTATAAAAGATTTAACACCAGTAACAGAATGTTTTATACAGGTCGATGGGTACATATTATCAATTCACTAATTAATTTATGTATATATACAATTAAATCTGTTTAAAATATCGGCAATAGTTAATATAAATAGTATGTCAACATAATGATTAGATATAACAGCTATATCCAATTAATTTTAATTATAAAAGGTGAATTAATCACTCATAGTATGTTATACATGATAACAGAGGACAGCCACTCGAAATCTTTTATCTTATCAGGATCAAAATAATACAAATTAATTGAAATAGATGGGGAGACTTCGGTTGACATTATTATTATTTTTCTCCTATATAGAGATCGAACTTACTTTCTGTAGGGTATATCGAAACTGTGCCGCAATGTCCAGGATTGAGTTTACATTTTGTTGTTTACATTTATTTTACAAATGGGACACTTGCTTGTTTCAATCTGATATACAAATAGAAGTATATAGAAATGTTAGAACTTATAATAATCTTAACAACCCGATACCAAATGAAATGTGTAGTTACACTTATTTATATAGAGTGAACGAGAAAAATAGAAAAAAAAATCAATGTATATTATTTGTAAATGATATGATTGATTTTATTTGAAAAAAAAAAAAATAAATAAAAATATATCAACTTCTCGCTGTAACCCGCTCACAGCAGGATAGGAGGAGGGAACCTTGTGTTAAGCAAGACACACCGTGCCCCACTTTCCACCGAGTTCTGGAGGCATTGCGTATTGAGTGCCGGAAATCAACGCTGTGCTCTGCCTCGACACCAGAAGAAACGAAAAAAATAAATGTAAGTAAATCCCTCGAGTGGGGATCGAACCAACAACCAATTGATTTTTCAGTCACACTCTGTGCTCCTGCGCCGCGAATGATTTTTTTTTTCATAGTAAAATAATCGTCACAATATTTATGTATTAAGGCTTACCTTAAGGTACGCCTACCTAATTCTTTAAAAGTAAACAAATGGAATAGATTTCATTACCTTTAACAATAAATTAGATAGTACATATATTTCTACAAAGACAAATAAAGTGGATACTTCGATAAAAAAATACTTATAATTTTATAAACCCATCTTTTGCTACAAAAGTATCGTTTGAGAGATAAAACAAAAAATATTTTTCTCTGTCCTGTCCACTTACGTTCGTCGTAGACTTATGTGTTAATAATAGACAAAATTGTGGCAAAAAACGGGGCGAAAATATGTAAGTTTTAGTGAACTCGTATAAAAGAGAGTAGATTTAGGTGAAAATAATTAAAAAAGCAGTGGAATTGTGTCTATCGGGGTACAGTTGCTTGTAAGTGACGGCGCTATTGGAAGGAAACTAGCGAGAAGTATTGTTTGTAGGTGACACATATCGTCTGTTACAATTACATAGTATCCCTTTCCGAATAGTTAAGAGTCACATAGACGATGTGTGTTTTTAACGTGTATTTTTAAATACCCACTTCCGATTTCTAACATAAGCAATATTTTTTGCTGCTGTATCCAGATAATATGTAAAATTTAAAAGTAGTAACTTTCTATGATAGACCATATGGACATAGAGGTTATAATTTTAATTTTATGTAGAGTGTATTATTTGTTTTCTTTCTTTAAACGCATAGATAAGCTGTAATTAGATTACAATCGTAAAAACAACAAAGACTTCGAATTAAATCACATCTTGGAAGTAGCTTATCGATTTATTTTTATCGTTGCCCTAAAACATAATTTGTTTACCTTGATAACCATCTACTATGCAATACAAGGGCCAGTACCGTTTTTTTGGAGCATTCTTATCTTAATTTTTTTAATATAAATAGTAGGCAACCGATTTTATAATTATAATTGAAAACTCAAAGCTAAAGTAACAAAATGGCTCCCAAAATATTTGTACTTTTCACTCTCATGTCAGTTGTACTCTTTGTTCATGCTGCACCAAGTGCTTCTTTGGGCGAAGAGGAATCAGGTAAATTCTAGTTACAATTTTTTATATTTTTTTATCCTCCTGAAATATATTTAAATACATTTAGGAGTATCCTATAGCGTACTAAGTCAAAGAATATGAAAAATGCCTATAACTTTGTCTATTGCCTGATTGAATTTCCTCAGATTCAATTTATTTTGTGTTTTACAGATATCCTTTTCATACAAAACCCTGACTCGTTCCCGGTGATTCTGAGTCCAGCTGATCTGCCATCAGTCGCGGAGCGCAACAACCTGGTGTGCACGGCCGCCATGTGCCGCAACGTGTGCAACGCGCTCGGGTTCAGGTTCGGACGCTGTAATATCAACAGAGTGTGCGTTTGCTCTAACTCCTAATAAATGAACAGAATATTTTTTTAATTTTAATACTTTAAGAAACTTTAGATATTTAAGAAATTGTAAAAAGATTTATCTGTGATTTAATAAATTGTCTCTACCTGTTTACAATACCTTGTATTATTTTAATACGAGACTAGAATTTTTTTTTAATTTATTTGTTTGAAAAAATAATTTACTTCTAAATATTACACAAAAAATCATTGTGAAACGAACGAATTTTAATACCAAGTAATTTATTATATACAAAAAACTACAGTCAGTCTGGATAACTTTGACATATACGAGTGATACACTACACTACGTCTTAAATTTTAAAGCGTTTTTGTTTCATTAACAATTGAAAGCATCCATAATACTATTCACACACAGACATTCACATAAACCTTTTAAAATACATCAGTATTAAAGAAAATCTGAATTTTAAATTCTATCAAAGGTACCATCAAATGGGTAACTTTGACGCACAAAGAACTATTCATAAAAAGGTAGTCATAACTATTTTTATTATTAATCTAGGTAACGTTGGTTCATGTTTTTATTAAATAATGGACGTAACTGATGTAATAAAACAATCACTCCGCAGTTTTGTCTTGAATTACAAAAAAAAAAATAAGAATCAGTCTGTTTGTTATTTGTATACGATATATTTTTAATCAGCATAAAAAATACCTAAAAACACGTTTAATAAATATTTTTAGGGCAAATTAAAAATAAAACAAGATAATATAATTTAAACAAACAAAAAAATTGTAGGAACTTGAGTATTAATTGTCTGTTCTACCACCCCCACCCCCATATTTTCCCACAAACTCGTAATAAATTCTGAAGCTTCGAGGAAAAAAAATATTTATTAAAATTTATATTTCCATTTCTTCGCTCTGGTGTCGAGGCAGAGTGCAGCGTTGAGTTCCACCACTCAACACATAATGCCTACAGAATTTGGCGTAAAGTGGAGAACGGAGTACCTTAATTCTGGTTTCCTCTGCCTACCCTTCTGTTTGAGGGATACAGCATATGTTAAAGGTAAATTTTGGGAGTACTCGTGTGCACAAATACACAAACTTAAACGATTCAACTCAACGACAAATTTAAACGATTTTTTCATGTATGCTATAAGGTCAGAAAAAATAATTTTTTAGGGTTCTGTACTTCAAATGAAATAATCTGACTTTTATTTTCAGTTTTTTTTTAATTCTTTATGGCACAAAATGTTATACATAAAAAAGTGCAATAGGTGTGATTAACGATAAAACATATAATACAGCGTACAGAAAGTAAGCTTATGATGAGACAGACACACAAACACAGACAGAGCCGAGCGGAAAAAACATCAATATAATGCCGAATTTGGTCGAATAGGAATTGCCAAAACATAGAAATATTAAATTCAATCTTACATTATTCCATAAACCAATTCTATAGGTATAAAAATATATTACAAAGTAATATAATATTAACAGGCCTATAATGTAAGAGATAGATTCGTCTACTGAAAAGGTAATTAATTTGATTTATTCACTTTGTATACAGTCGTAATTAAGTTTAGTATGACTTCGTTAATGTACGACGTATTTCCAAAGTTTTCTTATTGTCTAAGTTCTAAGTCTTGAGTGTTTTTATATAAGTTAAACAGAACATTGACTTGAATTTCTTTTGTTATAAATTTTAAAACCAATTGAATATAGCAGATACAGTGCTAGAAAAGAAAATTTTTGTAAAATATTTGTAACTGTATTTTTTTATATATACTATGCGGTATGGAACAGTAGGAACCTAGTGCTAAGACCATTCAATAATTTCCGCACAAATTTCGAGACATTGTGTGTTACGTAGCAAAACTCAACGCGGACTTAGTTTTGTTATTGAAGCGAGAAATGACGAGTACTGTAAATTTTCATTTCTCGCTATTACATGATTAAAGGTCAACAGGAAATTTCGAAAAACGTGTCAAAAAATACTTATAAATAATAATGCTAATTTTTTAATTGCAGTTACATAGAAGTTTATTTTTTCTGTGCCCCAAACGACAACACGACGTTTCAATGTTTGTAATTTTGTGATATTTTCCATTTAGAATTTTTAGAGAGAAATATGCTTCCTATACGTTATCCTTAAACAATACGAATATGCCGTCGCTGACGTGTAGATCTTATTAAGAGGAACAATACTCCCGTACATTATTTTCATGTAGTACTTACCATTAAAGCATACACGGAAGTGTCTCTCCGGGTAGGACTTTCTACACATCTATTGAACCCTCCAGGGCCTTTGTGTGTGGTCTTACTGAAGGTACTTGTTACGTTTATATATATTAAGATTATTTTAATGTATTTTAATGGTGATACGTGATGTTGCTTTAATTGTCTGATAAATTTTTGGATTGAACACTGTACTGTGTTTAGCTGGGACATACAATAACAACACACAATTACTGATCATATACCAAGTCGTAGAACCACAGTGGGACGCATTTTGTCAACGACTAACGCGATATAAGCCTAGATTACGTACCGCAACTGCACTGCGAGACGGCATCAGTCACGACATACGTCAACCTCCGCGATGTTAAACAACATTTATTTCAACATCCATAGCATTTATTTATTAGTACCGTAATAATTAAAAGTTTTGGTCGATCGGTTTCTTCAGTCAGCACTCACCAACCATATATTGAACGACGGATGCGACGCTCGGGACGTTCATGTATAAACTACTCTGGATCAATATGATATTAAAAATATGTTGATTGTATTGTTCATAGTTAACTATGCTATTAAGAGGCCAGTTGTGGTGCAGTGGCAAGAAGTGTGACTGTCAAATCGACTGGTTGTGGGTTCGATCCCCACTCGAGGAGATGAAATATTTACTTAAATTTATATTTCCATTTCTTCGTTCTGGTGTCGAGGCTAAGCGCGGCGTTGAGCTCTGCCACTCAACACGCAATGCCTCTAGAATTCGGCAGAAAGTGGGGAACGGAGCGTCTTAACACAAGGTTCCCTTTGCTTACCCTGCTGTGCGGGATACAGCGTGAAGCTGATTTATTTTATTTATTTAACTCTGCTATAATATATATGTATTGTCATGGATATTATTGTTATTATTATTTTAATTCATTTAACTACACCATACTCAAGGTACATATTATTAGAATTTGTATTCATAATTTTATTAAAATTAGTTACAAGCTTTAGTTTTACTCGTATGCATAATAAGCTACATTTGAAACAATAAATTTCATAATTTGTAATTAATCTCATATCATTTCCGTATTAAACATTGGTAAATTGCACCTAAGTCCCACAAAAACGATAATACAATTTATATTCACAATATCCAATACGAATAGTAAGTGTAATGAAACGTTAATATTATTCTTAATTTAAAATGGAATTTAAATGACGTAGTAACTATTCCAGGAGAAACTGAAATAATATTTAGCTTTTTATAAATGAAATTTTATCTAATAGTAGAAGATTCTTTTGATATTATAATATAGTTTTCTATATGAGTTTTCTGTATCAATTTCACAAAAATTGCGAAAAATATTCTTACTTTGTAAACTAATGGTGCAGCACTCAGTGACGGTGCCTTAATATGACGGAACAGTACATAATCAACATTAAAATATATTTTTTGTAATTTATATAAAATATTTTATAGCTTAACTGTTCAAATAAATTCTATAAATAACGAAGTAGTAAAAATCGTGTAGTCTGTATTAGAAAATGCAGAAAAAATTGAACAAAGTGGAATTAGAACCCGTGCTTCTTTTGACAGAGTTGGATGGTTTTCAAGAGGCGCGGATTTAAATCCTGCTCCAACTGCCTCTACACTCAAAGCGTGGAAAAACACTTTTTAAATGTTTAAAATATTCAATATTATGATTTTTATTTTCAAACATTATAGCGTGTAGTTTTTATACAGAAACAACTATATTCAAATTAGCTTATTCTGATTGTACATTTTATCAATATGATAAACTTTTAATTCAATTAATTTATCAGTAGATATTATTGCTGATTTTCAATTAATTGGATAATTATCGATATGATATCAAGATACAATGTTATCAACAGAAGTATGTTTTTGGAAAGTAAAGAAGGTAGGGGGGTGGGGTTCGTGGATTTACTTATCGGCTATAGGATGTTTTTAATAAAATAATTTGATATTTAATTTTTTAATTCATATTTCTGCCTACTATTGGTTGTTTGACTTAAGATTTTACAATTGATAAATTGATATCATATATACATATATTGAGGGCACGAAGTGTGACTGTAAAACCGACTGGTTGGGTTTGATCCCCACACGGGGAGATGAAATATTTACCTTAATTTATGTTTCCATTTCTTCGCTCTGGTGTCAAGGTTAAGCACGGCGTTGAGTTTTTCCACTCAACACGCAATGCCTCCAGAATTCGGTGGAAAGTGGGAAACGGAGTGTCGTAACAGTAAGTTCCCTGCTGTATGCGGGATACAGCGTGAAGCTGATTTATATACATATATATTACAGAAGAAGAATGAACATAGTCAATAGAGTATTAAAACACTTTGTGTCACTAGTCCGCTTTCTCCATTTTTTTTCCAATTTATGATTTATATTTAAAATATAATTTATCCGATTATGGACCGAATCCACAACCATAACGCTTACAGACAGATATTATCCTACCTATTGGCGGTATCTTGCGCCATTCCGATTGCTTATGGAGTTATATCTAATAAAAAGTACACTATATATTTTTATCAAATATCAAAACGATAAATATAGATTTACAACATAATTGTTAATTCCGGTGTTTCCCCGATATGAGTGTTCACTAAAAATAATTTATCAAAGAAAAAATAAAATTAATCAATAAAATTGATAAGCTGATTCTAAATAGTTTCGATTTCAAATAATAAGTAAAAAATAGCGGTTAATAATTATCTCATAATATACATGTTAAGGACATCTGTAAAATAATATATTTAATGTATTATATTATATGTTTATTATATTATTCAATTTAATCGATTAGATCAGTTCTATGATTTTTTAAAATTAATATGCTTTTTCTTTGTTTTTCTTTACGCTGATTCGAGAAACCTGGGAACCTACTTCTGTTTCCCACTTTCCGCTGAATTCTGGAGACATTGCGTGTTGAGATACTGTCGTTAACACCGCATTTTGCCTTGTTACTAGAGTGAAGAAATGAAATATTTTTTTTCTTAAATAAGCATGACGTAAAAATTACGTCGTTGTCCTTATCTATGCCCGCAGTCGTTGCGTTTGAGTCAGATGCTACCCTATTGTGTCACGTTGGCCTAAAAGGAAATAGTCTCTCTATTGTTGCAAAACTTATTCTTGTAATTTATTACGTTTTAACTTTATCGATCGAAAGCTCTATACGTATCTACTTTCGTAGCTTAGATACATTTCATGTCGTGTTTGATAAAGAAATAATTGCATATATAATTTCTTTGAAGAAATATTTGCTTATCTTAAAGGATTCTTAATATAAATAGCACCAATATAAAACAAGATACACAGTTGACACTTAACAATCAAGGAAACCTAAAGTAAGAATTATGGCAATCAAGATTTTACCTTTCTTTGCTATCGTCCTAACATTAGTGTTCGTCGCACAAGCAGCTCCAAGTGAAGAAAATGTTCTGCCCGGTAAGAATCCTGACATAAATTTTAATAAATATTGTTATATAAATATTTAAAAAAAACCTTACCTTAAATAGAAGTAGTGTATGATTTTAAAAAATATATATTAATGTAAAGAATATTTACAATTTAAAATGAAAGTATTTAACCGGATATGTTATATTTAATATTTTACTATTTGGAAATTTATCCGCCAACCACTTCAATCTACATGTGATCACGGACTTCAAGGTGCTACGTGATTAATCCTATAAAAAAAAAGGCAGAACTACAATTATAAGTTAATTTAACCATTAATCACTTTGTCACCGTTAAAATGGAAAACAAAGTGACTCATCAAGTTTTTTCTACTTCCTTAATTAAAAGAGTAAAGAAATAATATTTTACCAATTTTCAGAAATAGTATTCATCGAAAACCCGGACACGTTCCCCGCTCGACTGAGTCCTCAGGAGGCGTTGTTGTCCCCCGCTCAGCGTAACCGAGTCTGTACGGCGGTACTGTGCGCGCGCGTCTGTGCGGCGCTCGGCTTCAGACTCAGCCGTTGCAATGCGAACAAAGTTTGTGTTTGCAGGAATTAAAAATATATAATTATATTTCATTGTGTAATAAATTAAAAAAAACATATATAAATTATGTTCGTGAAATAAATAATATTTATAAATAAATATAACCCTATTATTTACCCTTTTTTTAAATTTTGCGGTCTTTTCATTTTAATAGTTAGAAATATCAACTGTATATAATGCCTAAAGATAAAAAAAAAATCAGTACAAAATTTAATAATCATAAAAGTTTATTGATTTATATATTTATAATTCTAATTAAATAACTAATTATTACATTTCTTTCCTATATGAGATATTGCTGTGCCAAATTCATACTCGGACAATCGTACAATTCTATTAGAACATATTTTTTATTTAGAATAAAATGCTTAACATATTTTTAAACATTTTTTAAAGTGTTATTCCACACTTAGGAAAGAAAAATACTTATTTAGAAAACGTATAAAAATTTGAACGCAGCGGGACTCGAACCCTAAGCCATGCGTAAGCCAACGCATGGCTTAGTGGTCAGAGCGCCTGGTCGGTTTCCAGGAGGCGCGGGTTCGAGTCCCGCTGCGTTCAAATTTTTATACGTTTTCTAAATAAGTATTTTTCTTTCCTAAGTGTGGAATAACACTTTAAAAAATGTTTAAAAATATTTAAAAATAGTTTCTCTCTTGCCAAACGATAATTCTAGTAATTATCTTTGGGTAGCGGAAATTTGTAAAAATCTCCCTACAGAGAAGCTAACAACATAAATAAGTTGTAACAAGCGTATAAAAATTTCGACGTAGCTTGGCGAGAACGCATGGCTTAGTGGTCAGAGCGCCTGGTCGGTTTCCAGGAGGCGCGGGTTCGAGTCCCGCTGCGTTCAAATTTTTATACGTTTTCTAAATAAGTATGCTTAACATATTTTTTTAAAAAAATATTATTATAAAAGAAATAAAAATTAAATCAGTTTCACTTTGTATCCCGTGTAAAGCAGGGTATGCAGATGGAACCCACTGTCAAAACATTTTGTTCCTCACTTTTCACCGAATTTTTTGAGGCATTGCGTGTTGAGTGATGAAAACTCAATACAGGGCGTATGCCTTGGTAAAAGAGCGAAAAAATTGAAATATTAAGAAATAATCATTCAATACCTCGGGGATCGAATCTAAAACCATGGCGTTACAGTCACGACGTTGTGCCACTAAGCCACGACGGCTTCAAAATGATAGGTATTGTTTTATTTCAATTTTAACGTAAAGTAAAAATAGTGCATTAATATACCAATTTCTTGTTTATATGCGTGATTATTATTCACAATTTTAACTCAAGTTGGTTCAAATCTCACGGGACGAGACGTTTTTTGCGGCTATAAACTCGATTCTTAACATGTAATATATATTTCCTCGTTCTTGTAAAAATTGTCTTAACGCTAAATTTTCACGCTACTTCTGCTTACTCTTTGAACGTAAAGTTTAAAAAACATCTCACGTGAACTTTAGGATTATCTGAATAGATATTGAGGTCTTCGTCTTGTGGGTCACCGTAGACTATTTAATCGAATTACACCGGTGAGTTCTACTACCTAATGCTAATAACAATAGTAAATAAAACAATGTCATACTTAAATTAAATTTAATTATATTAATAATAAATATACTTTATGGCACATTCAAAAAAAAGCATCTTACAAACTTAAAAATCATTGCCAGAAGCCACAAGCTTACTAATGCCAACCGTTTGGTAATGTAATAGTGTAACAATAGCTTTTTTAAACAAAAAAATATTAAATTACTCTAACTGTAATCCTTCTGAAAATAAATAAGACCTTATTATTCATTCCTGATAATAAACTTAAAAAAATAATCAAAATCCATAATAATATATTATATTGAAAAGACGGTGTCCGTCATATATAAGTACCTACTAGTATAATACTGAGAACATAAAAGTACTAAAATAATTTTGCAAACTCTTGCTCCGTCAGCTAGAACGTGTTTCCGTTTGTCCAGACTAATTAGTCAGCTATACTAATTTTTATGAGACTTTCACAAAAAGAAGAGGGGGTTATGGAGTAAAATAGCCTACCCTGATCCCGGAAGTCATACATGAGCAAAAGTTCTTCGTGTGCGGACTCCAATCGTCTACCAATATATATATGAACTAACTAAACATTTTTCTATTATTGCGATCAAAATTAAATAAAATATCCAAGAGGTTACTAATTTTCACTAAACAGATTTAAAATTTATATAATAAACTTTTTATTAGCACTTTTTTAGAACTTGTTAGGTTAGATAAATAATTGTATTTTCTAACTGCATCCACTTTTCTCAACGAATAACTATTAAAATGTATATTGTAACTATACGAGTACGTATATCTTTTTGCAATTGTGATATTTATGAAGATTAATAGTAAAGATACTTATTGATAAAAAAAAAGTATTTTTATGTTTAGGCATTATAAGAAGATGTCAGAACTTAATATCTCACAATTAAAAGTACAACATAGTAAAATTTACTAAATTGGAGATTTCTCTCTCTTGAAAAGACAGGGCAAATAATAAGGTTATAATTACTTACAAATATGTTTATTTATTTTACAATCACATTTTAATTTTTTTATTTAAAACATAAAATAAAATTATATATTTTTAATTTCTGCAAACGCAAACTTTGTTCGCATTGCAACGGCTGAGTCTAAAGCCGAGCGCCGCACAGACGCGCGCGCACAGTACCGCCGTACAGACTCGGTTACGCTGAGCGGGGGACAACAACGCCTCCTGAGGACTCAGTCGCGCGGGGAACGTGTCCGGGTTTTCGATGAATACTATTTCTGAAAATTGGTAAAATAAGTTGAATATTGTTTGTTCCATAAGCTGACCCATCCCTCCACCGTATGGTTTCCATTTTGAGCTTATTAAATGTACCATTGTGTCGCAGAACTTATTTTTAATTTTGTTTAATAATATCAAATCTATTTTAAATTTGAAATAAATATCAAAATAAAGAAAGATGGTTTTTTAGAAATTTTCTATATTCATTTAATGTAGTTTAAAAACATACACTAGGTTTATATACAAAAAAAAATATATATTATAATTTATTTCAATATCATCTTACCAGGTAGGACATTTTCTTCGCTTGGAGCTGCTTGTGCTACCAGCACGAATGCTAGGACGATAGCGAAGAGAGGTAAAATCTTGATTGCCATAGTTCTTTACTTTAGGTTTACTTGACTTTTAGATGTCAACTGTGTATTTTATTTTGTATTGGTCCTATTTATATTGAAAAAACGTCAAGATAAGACGATTTCAATAAATTGTGTACAATTATTTCTTTATCAAACATTACAATGATTGTATCTAAATCTAAGTCGATTATATACCAATAAATTAAACTTTTAGATAATGTTATTATAAATCTTCAATTGGCGATGACAAGTAAATTATTATTTTTTTAGATCAGCGTAGGAAAATAAGATTTACTTTGAAGGATCGAATCAGCAACCCTCGTGTCGAGATGAAATTACTTTGATTTTGCTTTTTTTCTGTTGGTTCTTATAGACTTAAAATTTCTTATTTTTAACAACCGAAAAATTAAGTCAGAATTTGAAAATTTGTGTATTAATATAAAAAAACTATTTAGTTAATATAAAAAATTATACTTTATATAACTTTTTAGATATATTATACATAAATCTAAAAAGTTCCATTATATTTTATTTTTTAACGTAATATTTTAGATATGTATATCAAATTTAGTTTAAATGTGTCTTATCAGTTTAGCAATAGTCCTGCTAAATCAAAGATAAAGGAATAATTGCAGTGGTTACTTGTAAATTATTTTTATCTTGATAAATAAAAGTATAAATACCAGCATTAAAGTGTAAAATTTATATTTGAAAAGCTAAATTCGAAAAAGCATCATGGCAATCAAAATCTTCCCAATTCTACTCGCTCTCTTCGCAATGCTGTTTTTAGCACAAGCAGCGTCAAGTGATAAAAATGAACTACCTGGTAAGAAAATATATTTATTTACGAGCTACCCAAACGCAGCTTCGCCTGCTTATTATACTATAGCCAATTTTTTTATGTGTTACATAATTTATAGCTTATTATATGCTATTCTGATTTATGTATAAGCAATATTACTGAGGCCAGTCGTGGCGCAGTGGTACAAAGTGTGACTGTAAAACCGACTGGTTGTGGGTTCGATCCCCACTCGAGGAGATGAAATATTGACTTAAATTTATATTTTCATTTCTTCGCTCTGGTGTCGAGGCAAAGTGCGGCGTTGAGTTCTGCCACTCAACACGCAATGCCTTCAAAATTCGGTAAGTAAAGTTGGGAACGGAGTGTCTTAACACTAGGTTCCCTCTGCCTACCCTGCTGTGTGCGGGATATAGCGTGAAGCTAATTTAATTTAATTTTTATTTTTTTAATATTACGTGTTCAATAGCTTTAACGTGAAAGTGGTACAAACATCCACTTCCACAAATTCTCACATTTATAATATTAGTAGAAGGCTAAGAAATTATAAATTTTTTAATGTTTTTATTTTTTCACGCTATGTTTTTCCTACGTTCTCTGCTTTTCTCCCGTATTTGAGACAGGATGTCCCACACCGCCATTTTGGGCGATTTTTTTATTGTTGATTAGGCTAATACAATTTATATTTAATTATTCCTTAAAAGTAGGGAAACTTTGTTCTCAAATGCTTCATACTTTAGATGTGGGTGAAGAGTAAATTTATGTAATAATATATCATCAGGGCATTCTTCTTTTCTTCATTTTTGTCCTCGCCTTGTTCTGTTACACGGAGTTGGCTTTCCTTATCATGTGGCGTCAAGTATTTCGTTGACAAGTATCTTCAGCCTTGAGACCCATCCTTTTCGTGTATTTTTGGATACATGTCAATTAGGTAGTGTGAGGTCTGGCCCTACTCCTTTTCTTTATAGCCATCATATTAAGGTATTCATTTACATGAAAGTATAAGCATTAAATTTATATGTTATTTTTTTATTTTCAGAAATACTATTTATTGAAAACCCAGACACAGTTCCTGCCATACTGAGTCCACAGGAAGCCTTACTGGGTCCAGTTCAGCGTAATCGTATTTGCACGGCAGTACTGTGCGCGCGTGTGTGTGCATCACTGGGCTTTAGATTTAGCCGTTGTAACGCCAACAAAATCTGTGTATGCAGAAATTAAATGTCATTTTTAGAATGAATAATATGTATAACATTATAAATAAATGAAATTGTATAAAAAAAATGTAATTTTAAATAGACTCTCAGACCCAAAAACCATTTCTTGTATTATAAGAGTTTCTCTTCCTAATATTACATAAAAATATAAAAAAAAACATTTTATATGTATGTAAAATTTGCTTTTCTATGATATCAAAAAACATTTCTTTTTTGATCATTCAAAATTTAAACTCACAAAAAGCACAAACATTACGAAAAACTATTACACATTTTTTACATTATTAAATCAAAATTAAATTAAATCAGCTTCTCGGTGATCACATTATATAACAGTCCGTTCTCCACTTTCTATCGAATTTCGGAGGCATTGCGTGTTAAGTGGCGAAACCCAATTATTTATTAATATTTAATATTTTTTCGCACTGGTTCAAAGGCAAGCGCCCGGCGTAAGTTCCGGCACTTAACACGCAATGCCTCAAAAATTAAGCGGAAAGAAGGGCACGAAGTGTCTTAACACTAAGTTCCCTCTGCCTACCCTGTTGTATGCAGGATACAGCGATTAGCTGATTTTATAGAGAAGTTATTGAAAAGAGTTGTGGAGTTCAGGTGTTGGGCAAATCGGCAGCATATCGGCAGAAGTAGAGTAGGAGCTAGCATATCGCCTTGGCTTGACATCCAATCGGGTGTTAAGAATACAAGGATACGCCAGCTTGGTTGTTCGATTTGTATTTGGATAGCTGTCTCTAAGGAGTGGAAAAAAGGGATATATGGAAGTAAAAGTAGGTGACTATGATGGTGGTGGAAGTTGTGAGATGGATGTGGAAAGGCGTATTGCTACCAGTAACAGGGTTAATGGTGTCTTAGCTGCATTGATGAGACAGTGAAACGTCAGCACAGGTGCATATTTGGCCGTACACAATGCAGTGTTGGTACCGATGCCGTTATACGGCAGAATACCGTTATACGTAAAGTGGGTATTAGAGAAGAAGAATGAAGATAAAAACTGTAGAAATAGGATCTCTTTGTAGGATAAGCGGAGTCAGCTTAGCTGATAAAATCCGCAATAAAGAGATATATAGGTACTAGCGAGGATGCCACGATGAGGATGAAGAAGAACGCGCTCAGTTGGTTTAGGCAAACGTCAAACGAATGAATGATGAAAGAATGTTTAAAAATATTTATAGAGGAAAAATGGATAATAAAAGAGGTAGAGGGAGATTTTGGTTGACCTCCGAAAACATATTATCAAAGATACTGGAGGAAGTTCACGTGAAAAGCACGAGGGCCCACCGTGTAGTGAGTGCATGTATGAAAATGTTGATGATAGTGGACGAGACGAAAGAGGTATGCAGAGACTAGCGTTTGGCGCTTCGTTCTCTCTGAGTACAACAACAAGGGATATAAAAGAAGCTAGATTAAAGTAGACCTTTTTTAGAAAACGAATAAAAATTTGAACGAATCGTGATTTGAACACGTGAATCTTGGAAACCGTTCAAGCACACTGACCACTAAGCTATATGTTCTCATCAAGTTACGTCGAAATTATTATAAGCTTGTTTCAACGAAATTTGTTTCCAAATTCCGCTACGTGGAAAATTTTATACGTATTCTAAATAAGTAATTTTCTTTTCTAACTGTGGAATAACACTTTAAAAATGTCAAAACTAAATGAGATAGATAAGAATAGATTTTCTCCTAAATAAATTTGGGAGCAGAAACCTACTTAAAAAAGAAATACATACGTATTTTAAATTATTATTTAAAAACAGTATCTATATGAAAATTTCACAGTATGGATCTATCAATTTAAAACATAAACACATCTTTTCACCGTAATAAAGGAATAACAAGGAACATGTTTAGCAAAAATAGCAGGAAATATAATGAACTCTCAAAGATAGGTTAAAACAGGCATAATTTATTTAAGTAATGAGACTTTCCAAAATATAACAGTGTCTTAACACTACTTTCCCAAGTTCCTTTTATCTACTTTTCTATATGCGAGATACAGCGTGAAACACAACAAACAATATATTGTAATTTAAATATTTATTTTCATATATATTTTAGGTAAAAACAACATTCTAAAAGAAAAAATAAAACAATAATGCTGCATTTTATATATATATATATATTCGTGTATTTCATCAGTTCATGATTACAGTTGTGATAAACAACTAATTCAATAAAAAAGAATCGATCGTTTCTAGGCATTGCTGCAGACACAGACACCGTTAGAATTACATCTGCCGTGCTTGAACCCTAATATTGAGCAGACGAACGAGCAGGTAGAGCTACTACAAGCGCGTGCGTTCTGTGACGGGATAGCCATAGCTTCCTGTGGACTCAGTATGACTGGATGCGTGTCTGAGTTTTCTATGAACAATATATCTGAAAATAAATAAGAAGAATAATTTATTATTTTATATGTATGTTAGACTATCGACTCACCTGCGGCTTCGCTTAATTAAACTTATATATTATAAACAAATTATACAAAATATTTATATAAAGGTAGCCTATGTGTTATTCTAATGTATAAGCTATAGTACTGTTAAGTTTCATTCTTTCAGTAATACTGGAAAGTTTATAAAAGATCCATCCATCGTCACAAATTTTGATTTATTTTTTATTAGCTTAGTATTCCCTTCTATCAATTAGATAAGTGGTGGAACTAAAATCTGCGCTTAGTTGTTTTAGCGGACCAGGGAAATTATATATAATTATATATATAAATTATTAATCAAAACGTCACTAACACTCAGCAACACACCAGTCTCATTCTCTTTTAATATTAAATATATACAAAATTAGTATAAACAAATCGGCCAAACGCGAGTCGGACTCGCTCACCTTAGGTTCCGTACAAAAATTGGAGGTCCCGAGCTTTTTCTGAAATTCAGGCTTAGCTTAGCCAGAGCCCTTTCATCTGATACCTCACTAGAACTACCGACTTTAATACCAAATTTTAGCCCCTTTAAAGTCTATTGTTTTTTAAGATTTAACAAAAAAAATTATAGTTTTCAGATTTTCCCTAACTAGTACCAACTGTAAATGTATTGATTCCTTTGATAGTGTTGAAATACGCGTTTTTTGCACCATATACGGCCATACCTGACGGACAGAGTCAGACAGACAGACAGACGGAAAATAAAGTCATTTTATAAGGGTTCCTTTTTACCTTAAAAGTACAGAATCCTAAAAATGGTGTAAAGTATATAAAAATACCTGGTCGTTGCTGATTCAGCTCTGATCCCTCGCTGGGAGCACAATATACAGCGAATACAAGGGCTGCGAACACCGCCATCATAAAGAAGATCTTGGCCGCCATGATGTACCTTTTACCTTCTCTCTTTGTATTTTAAAATTGAATACGAGTATTTATATAAAATATTGCCTAGATAATATAATTTAGAAGTGTTCTAGTAAGTACTACTTCATCATAAGTGATTTTATCACATGCTATTTACTGCACCAGTTTTAACTTCTGAGGGATATTTTTTTTGTAATATATATTTCGACATATAATCCACGTTATCAGATCCTCAAAAGGAGTCCGTCGGAAAAAAAAACAACAATAAAATAACGTCTTGCAAAATTACAATGGCATACATTTAACAACTGTGCCTTAGCGCTACGTTTTGTTTGAAAAACAGATAAAAAAATGTTAAATTAAAGAAATTTGAATAATACGATTATATAAATTAAAGCTTTAAATAGCATATGATCTAAAAAATAATATTATCAATTACCACAGCGTGTATGAATCATCAAAAGGGGAATTTCTTGAAATTGTAGGCAATAACAAAACAATACTCTATCTACTCAAGCATGATAAATATGATTTATATAATCATCCAATTGATAAAATAATATTATTTGATTTTCTATGAATTGTATTAAGATCATAATTTGGTTTTAAAGTTTTCGGTTTCTTATTTATTTTGTTTAATTTGTTGTTTGTTTGAGCTTGAGTCGCTGCACCACGGCTGACTTCAAAATATTATTTACCCAAAATATTGGTAACATTTTCTGTTGGAAATTATCACAGAGATTCGTAATAACTATATTTTGGTTATTTAAATATAATTTATGTTGCTTTAAAATTATATTTAATTTTAATTTGACTTAATTACTTTTGAATTTTTTGATTATACTCGTATGTAGTTTTATTGCTATTTTAAGTAAATTATACACCAAAATCGATGTTACAACTCATTTAATTTATAATGTTTCTCTCGTATCTCGCATACATAAGAAATACTATGTCTTGACACAAGGTGGCCTTGATACTCTCTACCCCGTGGGCAGCCGGCAGAGGGAACTCATGCGTGACTCGAGCCCGCGCTTTCTTTTGCTTCCAGAAATTAGAGCTTGGAAATAAAAATATTCTTATTATATATTACTTTTACCTTAACATGGGAACATTAGATATACATAAGGCAGCATATGTTATGAAATAACATAATAAATCAATAAATGGCTTATTTTTTTCAAAAGGCAAGCAGATAATTTTAAGCAATAATAAATGAAAGAGAAATTTACGTATAAAGACGTTGATAGAGAACAAATAAACAGTAATATTATTAATAAGACACGTTTATTTTATAATATGGCACAAATAGAGCAACTCAATTCCTACAAACACAGACGCCGTTCGCGTTACAGCAATTCCATCTAAAGCCGAGTGCTCCAAAGACGCGCGCGCACAGCACCGCCGTACAGACGCGGTTACGCTGAGCGGGGGACAACAAAGCTTCTTGAGTGTTCTGAAGAACTGTTTGACCTGTTACCTGCCGCCGAATTTTCTAACCGCACAACACGCCATAAGCTAAAATATCATCCACGCCACCTGGATACGTGGCAATCCACTACTGTGCGGTTCCGTTGGAACTTCCGTCCACGCGCCGCGGCACGGTGGAATGGCCTACATTCGGCAGTGTTTCCAGGTCGATATGACATGGGTACCTTTAAAAAACGCGTCTATCTCCATCTTAAAGGCCGGCAACGCACCTGTAGCTCCTCTGATGTTGCACGGGGTCGTGGGTGGCGGTAATCACTTACCATCAGGTGATCCGAACGCTCGTTTGCCTTGTCCTTTTCCATAAAAAAAAAACATTTTTCTTTATGACAAATAATTATTGCTTATTATAGATTTAGCTGAAAAGTAAAATTTCTATATTAATATAAAATTTGATGTAATCAGTACTACGTAATTTGATAAGAAGATAATTGATAATGCAAAACCCCCGATACCAAAACTCTAAAAGGTAAACAGACAACTAAAAAAATAAGATAATTTTCACGGCTAAGCTCGCTCGAATCATGGCTAAAAGCACTCCTTAGAAACCCAACACCTTTAAAAAACTAGATACGCTACGGTGCCAAAGACAAACCGAAAGATTACTAAAAACACATGTATCAAAGTTATAGTAACTTTCTGTTTTCATCGGGGACTAATAGTGAAAGAACAGAGAGATAACTAAATAATCATCTAATCCATATAAATAGAAAGTAGATCATAATTAATAATAACTAAATCATAATTATTAATGTTAATAAGGAATCTAAAGTGGAAGTATAAATTACCAAATATAATGTGTATAGAATATAAAAAGAGGATTTTTGTTTATTTTTAGTCTCTAATCTAATCTAAAATCGAGGGTACCTTATTTTCAATTCCCACGTTTATCCACATTTTCGAGGCGTTGCACTTTGTCTCGACACCACAGAGTAGAAATATTTTTTTAAATATTTTCTCGACTGGAAATCGAGCCCACATCTTGGCGCGTTGCCAGTCACACGCTTGTGGGCTTGCGCCATGACTGGTCTCATAATTTATAGTTAATAATATTTTTGAGTATTAATATCCTCTTAATTTAGAAAAAAGTTTATTTTAAATATCGACAATAACATTAGATCTCATTTATTATAAAATAAAGTTTATTCTTATTAATTTTAGTCATATAAATTCATTGTGTCGTTTAACAAAGGAAATACAAGTTTTACAATAAAATACGATTAACAATTTGAGTAAGTTGATTTTTTTATCAATCATAGATAATGATTAGTATAAATATCAGTAACATATCACAAAATGTATAATTAAATATCTAAAAGAAAGCATAATGGCGATCAAGATCTTCCCTTTCCTCGTTGCTCTATTTGCTCTACTCTGCGTAGCGCAGGGAGCTCCAAGTGAAAAAAATGATTTACCTGGTAAGAACATTTTATTTTTATTATATTTCATAAGACATAGGAAAATTTCATATTATGTAATTATTATTTTCGAGCATTTTGAGGTATATATTGATTTTCAAGCTGAAATAAAAGCTGGTCATAAATTAACTAATTTTTAATTCGCAAATATACTATACTAACAAATACGCTATTAATTAATCATGTGCTTGCTGCATAAAGATTTTATATGATTTAATTGTTACTTTCAGATATAATATTCATAGAAAACCCAGACACGTTCCCCGCTCGACTGAGTCCTCAAGAAGCTCTGTTGTCCCCCGCTCAGCGTAACCGGGTCTGCACGGCGGTGCTGTGCGCGCGCGTCTGTGGAGCACTCGGCTTTAGATGGAGTCGCTGCAACGCGAACAGAGTCTGCGTTTGCAGGAATTAATTAAATGCTAAGATATTGTCTGTTTTTTAATAAAGTAATTTTAGAATTTTTTGAAGCACCTAAATTATTGATTTTATATTTTTTTATTTCCATTTACAAAGTGATCTCGTAAAGATTGAAAAAAAGTTCCTTCTAATCGTGTACACTTCAGAGATCACCTTGATGAAAGTCTTCTTCTAATAAGTCCTCTTCGTCAATAAAAGTCATAAATAAGGTAAATATTTATGCTGTTAATCTTATCGTATATCGTTATAGATAAAGTTATACTCATGATGGGTGTCGATACTCCCGAGAGAAAAGCAATGGTAAAAATTGCGCGTACGAACGACCACTTCCACCATACATACTTACTATACACAGCTCAGGAGATTACACAAAAGTGTTCCTGAGCATTTTACACTCATATAGCCTTTATGGGTTGAAGTAAACTTGGTAGCAAAGTAATAGATAGACACCTAGTTAAAAATGGAATAAATTTATTAGATTATAGGATTAGTGGAAAAAGTACCTAAATCTAATTTCGCAGTATGAACTACCTGCGATAAAGGAATATTAATGTGATGTTATAAAAAATAAATAATGTTGATAAGGTTTTACATACAAATTAGCAGATATACATAAAGATAATAGTTTCAACAACAAACATTTTTAAGTAGAGCAATGAGGTAGAGGAGGAGTCTTTTTATGAAATAACAACTTTTCAAATTAACAATAGTAATTTAAATATTTACGTAAACAAAATTCTAGAAGATAAAATAGAAAATATTATATGTCCAACTCGAATATAATTTCAATAAATTACACAATATTAAACATAAAGGAGGTGATTTAAAAAGAGAACAAAAAAAAAATGCTTCAAATTATATATTTATTTCATTAAAATATATAATATAATATTATAATATAATAAACAAAGAATTTAATAAAGAATCGATCGTTTTTAGGCATTGCTGCAGACACAGACACCGTTAGAATCACATTTGCTGTGCTTGAACCCTAATATTGAGCAGATGAACGAGCAGGTAGAGCTACTACAAGCGCGTGCGTTCTGTGACGGGATAGCCATAGCTTCCTGTGGACTCAGTATGACTGGATGCGTGTCTGAGTTTTCTATGAATAATATATCTGAAAACAAATAATAAAAATAATTTACTATTTAATATTTATGGCAGACTAGCGACTCTCCTGTGGTTTCGCACGCTCAAACTTATTGTTATATTATAACCAAATTATATAAATGTAGCCTATGTGCTGTCTAAATCTGTTAGTTGTTTTTGCGTGAAAAACAAACAATCATTCATACATCATAACAAATTTAACATCAATTTTACGCTGTATCCCGCATATAGCATGATAGGCAAAGGAAACCCAATGATTAGACTCTGCGTTCCCCACTTTTTGCCGAATTTCGAAGACTAGCGTGTTAAGTGGCGGAATTCAAAGCCGTATTTTATATTTTTACCACAACAAAGAAATGAAAATATTAAGAAATAATCATTTATTAATCTGAGTGGCGATCGAACCCAAAAACTTTGCGCTCACAGTCACTCGTTTGTGCTAATGCGCCATGACGGCCAGTTAACATTTTTCATATTATTTCTGATATTTACATTTTTTTGTCTAAATTTTAACAGTAATATCAATTTAAAATAAGAAAATATATAGGTATCTAAAGTGGAAGTATAAATTACCAAATATAATGTGTATAGAATATAAAAAGAGGATTTTTGTTTATTTTTAGTCTCTAGAAAAAGGTTGCTTGATGCGCGAACTATTTTCGTGCGGTGTCCTATGATAGAATTAATATTTTTTTTCACACATACAACAGGGTAAATCGAGGGTACCTTATTTTCAATTCCCACTTTTATCCACATTTTCGAGGCGTTGCACTTTGTCTCGACACCAGAGAGTAGAAATATTTTTTTAAATATTTTCTCGACTGGAAATCGAGCCCACATCTTGGCGCGTTGCCATTCACACGCTTGTGAGCTTGCGCCATGACTGGTCTCATAATTTATAGTTAATAATATTTTTGAGTATTAATATCCTCTTAATTTAGAAAAAAGTTTATTTTAAATATCGACAATAACATTAGATCTCATTTATTATAAAATAAAGTTTATTCTTATTAATTTTAGTCATATAAATTCATTGTGTCGTTTAACAAAGGAAATACAAGTTTTACAATAAAATACGATTAACAATTTGAGTAAGTTGATTTTTTTATCAATCATAGATAATGATTAGTATAAATATCAGTAACATATCACAAAATGTATAATTAAATATCTAAAAGAAAGCATAATGGCGATCAAGATCTTCCCTTTCCTCGTTGCTCTATTTGCTCTACTCTGCGTAGCGCAGGGAGCTCCAAGTGAAAAAAATGATTTACCTGGTAATAACATTTTATTTTTATTATATTTCATAAGACATAGGAAAATTTCATATTATGTAATTATTATTTTCGAGCATTTTGAGGTATATATTGATTTGCAGGCTGAAATAAAAGCTGGTCATAAATTAACTAATTTTTAATTCGCAAATATACTATACTAACAAATACGCTGTTAATTAATCATGTGCTTGCTGCATAAAGATTTTATATGATTTAATTGTTACTTTCAGATATAATATTCATTGAAAACCCAGACACGTTCCCCGCTCGACTGAGTCCTCAAGAAGCTCTGTTGTCCCCCGCTCAGCGTAACCGGGTCTGCACGGCGGTGCTGTGCGCGCGCGTCTGTGGAGCACTCGGCTTTAGATGGAGTCGCTGCAACGCGAACAGAATCTGTGTTTGCAGGAATTAATTAAATGCTAAGATATTGTCTGTTTTTTAATAAAGTAATTTTATAATTTTTTGATTTTAAAGCACCTAAATTATTGATTTTATATTTTTTTACTTCCATTTACAAAATGTTCTCGTAAAGATTGAAAAAAAAGTTACTTCTAATCTTTAACACTTCGGAGATCACCTTGTTGAAAGCCTTCTTCTAATAAGTCCTCTTCGTCAATAAAAGTCATAAGTAAGGTAAATATTTATGCTGTTAATCTTATCGTATATCGTTATAGTTAAAGTTATCCTCATGATGGGTGTCGATACTCCCGAGAGAAAAGCAATGGTAAAAATTGCGCGTACGAACGACCACTTCCACCATACATACTTACTATACACAGCTCAGGAGATTACACAAAAGTGTTCCTGAGCATTTTACACTCATATAGCCTTTATGGGTTGAAGTAAACTTGGTAGCAAAGTAATAGATAGACACCTAGTTAAAAATGGAATAAATTTATTAGATTATAGGATTAGTGGAAAAAGTACCTAAATCTAATTTCGCGGTATGAACTACCTGCGATAAAGGAATATTAATGTGATGTTATAAAAAATAAATAATGTTGATAAGGTTTTACATACAAATTAGCAGATATACATAAAGATAATAGTTTCAACAACAAACATTTTTAAGTAGAGCAATGAGGTAGAGGAGGAGTCTTTTTATGAAATAACAACTTTTCAAATTAACAATAGTAATTTAAATATTTACGTAAACAAAATTCTAGAAGATAAAATAGAAAATATTATATGTCCAACTCGAATATAATTTCAATAAATTACACAATATTAAACATAAAGGAGGTGATTTAAAAAGAGAACAAAAAAAAATGCTTCAAATTATATATTTATTTCATTAAAATATATAATATAATATTATAATATAATAAACAAAGAATTTAATAAAGAATCGATCGTTTTTAGGCATTGCTGCAGACACAGACACCGTTAGAATCACATTTGCTGTGCTTGAACCCTAATATTGAGCAGATGAACGAGCAGGTAGAGCTACTACAAGCGCGTGCGTTCTGTGACGGGATAGCCATAGCTTCCTGTGGACTCAGTATGACTGGATGCGTGTCTGAGTTTTCTATGAATAATATATCTGAAAACAAATAATAAAAATAATTTACTATTTAATATTTATGGCAGACTAGCGACTCTCCTGTGGTTTCGCACGCTCAAACTTATTGTTATATTATAACCAAATTATATAAATGTAACCTATGTGCTGTCTAAATCTGTTAGTTGTTTTTGCGTGAAAAACAAACAATCATTCATACATCATAACAAATTTAACATCAATTTTACGCTGTATCCCGCATATAGCATGATAGGCAAAGGAAACCCAATGATTAGACTCTGCGTTCCCCACTTTTTGCCGAATTTCGAAGACTAGCGTGTTAAGTGGCGGAATTCAAAGCCGTATTTTATATTTTTACCACAACAAAGAAATGAAAATATTAAAAATAATCATTTATTAATCTGAGTGGCGATCGAACCCAAAAACTTTGCGCTCACAGTCACTCGTTTGTGCTAATGCGCCATGACGGCCAGTTAACATTTTTCATATTATTTCTGATATTTACATTTTTTTGTCTAAATTTTAACAGTAATATCAATTTAAAATAAGAAAATATATAGGTATGTAAATTAAAATTAAAAAAAAATTAAATTAGCTTCACGCTATATCCCGCACACAGCAGGGTAGGCAGAGGGAACCTAGTGTTAAGACACTCCGTTCCTAACTTTCTGCCGAATTTTGGAGGCATTGCGTATTGAGTGGCAGAACTCAACGCCGCGCTTAGCCTCGACACCAGAGCGAAGAAATGAAAATTTAAGTAAATATTACATCTCCTCGAGTGGGAATCGAACCCACAACCAGTCGGTTTTACAGTCACACTTTGTACCACTGCGCCACGACTGGCCTCATATAGGTATGTATTTGTTTAATGTTATATATAGGGATAAAGCTTAAATGAAAATTTGATTTATAAAGTAACATACATATATCATATTACTTTTATTTAATAAATATTGGGTATCCATGTAAGCATGGACATATATACACAGTATGAAAAAGGAAAAGTTAGTTTTGGAAAACGGAGTGTTTTAGCACTAGGTTCCATTTGCCTACTCTGCTATGTGACGGATGCAGCATGATGCTTTTATTGAGCTTGAATTAGTCGTACTATGTTTTTTCCATTTTTCGTATTTGACATAAATATAATATAAATATAGTTTTATTTTGTTTCATTTAAATTTAAAGTAAATTTATTAAACAAGAAGTATAAAAAAAGATGATATCATATCATATCAACGAAATGGGAATCAAATCCAAATATTACATTTACACACAGACAAACACACACATACACTCGCCTCATTCAAATTTTATTCATCTTATAAACAATAAATCATCTAAAATAAATAAAAAAAAATACCCGGACGTTGATGATTCGGTTCTGATGCCTCGCTGGGAGCACAATATACAGCGAACACAAAGGCTAGCAACACCACAAACGTAAAGAAGATCTTGATCGCCATGATGCTAGTTACTATTACCTCCTTCCTATATTTTAAAATTGAATACGAGTATTTATATAAAATATTGCGAAGATAATATATTTTCGAAGTGTTCTAGTAAGTACTTCTTAATCATAAGTGTAGCTTCAATGATTTTGTCACATACTATTTACGGCACCAGTTTTAACCTCTGGTGGATTTATATCCACATTCATAGCGGATTTATCCAAATCCTAAAAAAAAACTTTTCATATATTACAAGAAATAATTATTTATTGTGTAATACATAGAAACTTTTTTTTATTTTTGACATATCTATGATGTTTTGAGGTTGGTCCTGGCGCAGGGACACAAGGTGTATGGAGAAAATTAAATATTAATTTAAATCCATATCTTGTTACAATGTGAATAGAATTATGTTATGTAATTTTTATGAATTAAAAATATTTTTTTTAGTTAAATTTTGGTAATATGGTTGTTTAATAATTTTAAAGTTTATTGTTTATTATTAGTTTGTTTATATTGTTTTTTAATTTAGGTGTAGGATATTTGGTTTTAGAACACTTGTTTTTTTATTCATAATCATGTTGAGCAAGCCTATAAGTGTGATGTACAATGTAAAATAGTTTATTTTTTTGTACTTCTGGAAGTTTTTTTTATTATTTGTATGTTACGTTGGCTTGCCTGATAAATAAATAAATAAATAAATTTCAATTTCTTCGCTCTGGTGTCGAGGCAAACCGCGGCGTTGAGCTCCTCCGCTCAACACGCACCGCCTATAGAATTCGGCAGAAAGTGGGGAACGAAGCGTCTTAACACTAGGTTCCCTCTGCCTACACTGGTGTGTGCGAGATACAGGGTGAAGTTGATTTATTTATTTATTCATGAGAACCTCAGAAGGATTTACAATGGATATATGAATATGTATATTTCTGAAACTGTGCCTTAGCGCTAGGTTTGGTCTTAAAACTAGTGAGCGTACAAAAAATGTAAAATTGAACAAATTCAATCACATAAATAAAAAAAAATCCTTTTACACTTTTAAAGAACGTCTAAAAGAATACTTAAGTTAGAATTTATCCTTATCTATTTAATATTATGTATGTATGTTTACACTCATTTAAGTATGTATGTATGTGTATGTATATATGTGTAAGTATATATTGTTTTCAATATATGTATGTATGTATGTGTATAGTATATAAACATTAAACATAGTTTATGTAAGTTTATTCTGTATTATTGATTTATATTATTATGTATCTTATATTTAATTTCATTAAAAAATTTGCACCGAGACGTTGTCCCCGTTTAACTCATTACAACTTATCCGTAATGTTTCAAAGGTTGTCTGATATAAGATTGCTTAAAGCAATAGGACCGCCTTTGCACACGTGTTTTTTTTTATTTATGTTGTTCTTTCTATATACTCATTTGTTTTATGTGTGCAATAAAGTTTATTCTATTCTATTCTATAAATTTAAGCTTTAAATTGGAATTTGAATTTCAAAAAAATATTATCTCTTCTCTATATATAATAAGACAGTAAAAATATTTTGTCTGTACATTTAGTAATTTTGACTGAAATGGATAGAGGGATACTTAAAAAGAATAATAGAAAGCAAAAATATTTTTTTTGAATTTCTTGTCTGTCTGTCTGTCTGTCGATAGTTTTTTGTCCGCATTTTTCTCTAAAAGTACTGAACCGATTTACTTGAAAATTCACTAATTGCTTTGTTTTGACTCAAGTTTAGTTCATCAAAATCGGTTCATTATAAAAAAAGTTATCGTCATTTGAATGAACTTAAGGCATTAGTTTGCCTACAAATATTATATAGCAATCGCGCTGATTCTTGGCTAAAGAATGACATTCGAATCGTCTGGGTTATATGACTGTTGATAAAAATATATATTTTTAAAGCACTATCGTTTAGAGCACAAACAATAAAGTAAAGTAAACAAAATTGAATTGTTAGAGCAGGTTACGTTCGTAAATCATAACAGTTAAGTTTTAGTCGTAATTAATTCAACAGATAGATAAAGACCGATTTGATCTTCAAAGAAATATTAAGTTTACATAGTCGTTTGTTTGTTTGAAATAAATCTATATAAAAATGTCTTAAAACATTATTTTTACGTGTACTTTGTAATAACTACATATTTACCAATTGTACATTTAGCTAATAATATATGTAACTAATTTAAAAACTGTATAGCAACAAATAATGTACAATCATTACAGTTATTTTACAAAGAATATTATGAATCCTTCAAATCAATAATTTAACGTGTGAGGCTTTTTCTGAAAAGGTGAATTAAAAAATTCAGTAACATCAGCAAATTTAACAGAGTTTTAAAAGTTTCATCATACTTTTAAAACTGATTTACATAGGTAAAACGAACGTAATATTACAAAAAAATATACGTATAAGAAATAATTAGCTTTATATATATTTTACAAGATGTGTCGCTTATATTTATACAAACTATTAGTTTATCAAGATAATGAAATTGCTTTATAGCATATGCGTTTGTTATATATATCCTTATCACATTTTAAGTTGAAAAGTAGCATTTCTGTATTACCATAAAGTTTGATGTAATCAGTACTACGAAATGCGATAAGGAGAATAAATAACTGATAAATTAAAATCCCCAACACAATAAGCTCAAAAAAGTAAGCAAACAATCAAAGTAAGGTCATCAATTTGGGAGGTACGGTGCCAAAGACAAACATACATAAATATATCAAACTTATTTTAACCTTTCTGTTTTCGTTGGAGGTTAAAAATTAAGAAACAGGGAGAAAACTAAATAATCATCTAATCTAAATAGATAGGAGTTAAATCATAATTAGTAATCTTAATATAGAATCTAAATTGGTAGTTCAAATTAACAAAGCTAATGTATATATATATAACGTAAAATAAAAGTAATTTTAGTTACTCTTTGGTTTGCATCGTAACAAACATCGTCTTTAGAACAATGTGAGGAACAGAGAGTAAAAACACTAAGTTCCCTATGTCTACGTTGCTGTGTATACTAGACTTGCTTGATACGCGATCTATTCTCACGTGTTGTATCTCCTATCTCTAGTTAACATACTTCCCAAATATATTGTTTCATTCACTTCTGTCTTTTCTTCATTTCTTTCAAATACCAGAACGTTTGTTTTATTCTCATTAAAGTTTAGACCATTATTTTCACAAGCTTCCTTGAGAGTGGTGACTAATGTCTACTACTAGCATTCTGATGATGCAATGAGCACTGAATCATCTGCGTACACTTCACGTTCAGTTCTACTACATTCACTCATATGTCACTTTGTGGAGTCCAGGACTCGACAGCTATCCAAATAAAAATTGAACAACCACGTTGACATGGAGCATCCTTGCTTAACACCCTTGGATGATTAATTGATTGTGATGAGACCCTTGACCGAATGTCTAACCAAGGCGATGCGCCAGCTCCTACTTGCACACAGGTTAAGTGATGTCTGTAAGGAGGCTTTACTGTGCAAAAGCACAGAACTTTTTTTGATTAAAGCCAAAATAATTTCCGTGAATATGCGATGGGAAAAGATCTCATCCATTCACCCTCTTCCAAGTCTAAAGCTTCTTTGGACCTCCCAAAACAGCTTTTCGGATCTCTGTAGCATTTTTCTAGCTAATATTTTAGCATAAACTTAACATTTTATTCATATACATATGTGCATCGTGCTATGAAACAAAGTAAATACGAGTTTATGGGTAGTATAATATGCAATAAAATAAGATTAACGATTTGTGTCAATATTTTTTTTATCAATCATAGATAATGATTAGTATAAATAACGGTAATATCACAAAATTTAATTAATATCTAAAAGAAAGCATAATGACGATCAAGATCTTCCCTTTCCTCGTTGCTCTATTTGCTCTACTCTGCGTAGCGCAGGGAGCTCCAAGTGAAAAAAATGATTTACCTAGTAAGAAGATTTTATTTATATTATTTTTCATAAGACATAAAAAATCATATTATGTAATTATTATTTCCGATAATTCAGAGGTATATTATTAGTTACACGACAGCACGATGGACAGACAACTTAAAGAAGGTGGCTGGCAACGGATGGATACGAAAAGCCCAAGACCGGGATGGTTGGCGCTCAATGAGGGAGGCCTACGTTCAGCAGTGGACGGCGATAGGCTGATTAATATTATTAGTTAATTTATGACCAGCTTTTATTTGTGGCTGAAATAAAAGCTGGTCATAAATTAACTAATTTTTAATTCGCAAATATACTATACTAACAAATACGCTGTTAATTAATCATGTGCTTGCTGCATAAAGATTCTATATGATTTAATTGTTACTTTCAGATATAATATTCATAGAAAACCCAGACACGTTCCCCGCTCGACTGAGTCCTCAAGAAGCTCTGTTGTCCCCCGCTCAGCGTAACCGGGTCTGCACGGCGGTGCTGTGCGCGCGCGTCTGTGGAGCACTCGGCTTTAGATGGAGTCGCTGCAACGCGAACAGAATCTGTGTTTGCAGGAATTAATTAAATGCTAAGATATTGTCTATTTTTTAATAAAATAATAATCGAATTAATTCGAAATTATTTATTTAACAATCAACATATATTTACATATTTATATTTTATTTACATATTTTTATTCACATATTTATTATTTATAACATAAATGATATTTTATACAGCACTTAAATAAATTATGTAATTATCAAAATGTTTCTTGGATATTAAATTTTCAACAATTTGCATAACACATTCTTAAAAAAGTATAAATAAATGTCAATAAAAACTGCAGAGAAGAATTTTTACCGTAGCGTTTATCGCTCCGTTCTCTCTGACTACCCGCTAGGGATAAAGCGTGAAGCTAAGTCACGTTATTAAATAAAAACGTTTCGTTTTTTTTCATTTTAACAAGCTTTTATTAAGTCAAGCTGTTACTAAATAAGTAATATAATAAAAACTATGAATATGAATTGGAATTGGAAGATGCCTAATGGAATCAGTTCAGAGTTTATGTTCATTACATTCGTGTGTGTTCTGTTCTGTTTGAAAAAAAAATTGTTTTTAATTTTTTGAATAGAATTATAATATGTAGACAATTTTATACCATACTCCTTTATGCCATACTCGAAGCCAAGTAAAGCGTAGATGTAAGAACAAAGCGCGTTAGTACAATTTTGGATCAGCCACAACTTCCACGGCTCTGTGTTACTAGTTGCGTGTCAAGAATTTCGATTAATATTCGATTAATAAATCTGGACAAATAATATAGTAAATTACTACTTTTTCATTTATGTAGTTTCATTAATCCTTTATTTATGATAGGGAGGGATAGAAACTCATTGTAAAGTCACTCAATAGTTAATTTTCGACCACCAGAGTGTATAAATGATTTTTAAAATTATAATAATTTCTCTGACTACAAAGAGAGAGAGAGTTACTTTTGGTTTGCATTCAGAGATAGTCTCACTGGGAAACGATGCCTTATCTTATTATTATATACCATAAATATATATTTATTATAATATAATTATATATATATATATTTATGATTTTTTCGGATCAGTTTTCTATATTTGTAACATCAAAATTATAAAAAAAATTTTTACAGCTTCACGCCGTTAATCGTACGCCGTAGGTAGTAGGGACAACATATACTCCTTAGAATTTTGAAGGCATAGCGTGTTGAGAGGCGAAACACAACGCTTTACCCTAACACCAGAGCGAGGGTAGTCGAGGCCGGGGTTGAGTTCCGCCATTCAACACGCAATGCCTCCAGAACTCGGCGGATAGTTGGGAACGGACTGTTTTAACACTAGGATCCCTCTGCTCACCCTGCTGTTCGCGGGATACAGTGTGAAACCAGTATACCAGACGAGGAAAACTATAACCAGTGTGTGACTGTAAATGCTACAGGCTGTGAGTTCCATTTACACTCGAGGAAATCAAACACTTAATGAACTTTGATAACATAGTATCATTGATACTGTAGGAAAAACAAGGCGCGCGATGTATGCATGAGACCTCTCCCTCAACTCTGGCTATTCTAGGAATGAAATTTAAAGTAAAAAAAAAACAAACAAAATAATAATAATTCTAATTGATAGTAAAGATATTAGACAATGTGAGATAGAAATATTTTAGTATGAAGGGTGAAGTTTAAAAAAAACCATGCCATTAAACCACCACTATTAAATACCACTTTGCTTGCGTTAATACAATGGATTTTTTTCTAGGGATATTATGTAAATATGATAAATACTTGATTTCTCATGTCATAAAGGGGATTCCTAGTTGATAAATTTTACTGATCTTTGATAATTGATACAAGATTATTGAGTTTTAAAATTGATTAATATTTAGATATCAGTATTTCTTGTGATTAATGATAATGTTTGGTACATTTTCTTTATAACTATGTTTTTCTTACGATTGACAATGTTCCGTTAGGTTGTTGTATGTATTTATTTTACATGAATATAATATGCGTATAGAAACGTCTTATAAGTAAACACCCGGGTGACAAGACAAAGCGCGGGGTAGAGAAGAAGAAGATGATATGATATGATATGACATGCCATGACTGACATGCCATGGCATGACATGACATGGTATGATATGATATGATATGATATGATATGATATGATGAAAAAGGTGCAAGAGTCCTAATGGGAATGGAGCCTCTTATAATGCGGGAGGAAGGGAACGTTTATAGATTCCCTTTACCTAAACTTCAATGTGCAGGATACAGTGTGTAGCTAAAAATAAATCATTTATCTTCATCGAATTCACATTATCTTACTGTTTTTCTATATCGTAGATTAATATTACAACTGCAAGAGAATAAAGTTTTAACAGGATCGTAGAATCTAATTAGTAAATATGAATCTTGAGCTCATATTACCTGCGAGTTGAAGTTCTTATTTATTTATATGGCACAGTTATCCTTCGCAATATCTTTGTGCTTTAGCGGCATTTTTCGCAACTACTCTACATATTTACGCTGGAATGAATTATTACTTTTTTATGTAACTTGAGACTGCAAACAACAATATTTTGTTATTGTATTGCAGATTTTAAGTTATTTTATTAATAATAATAAATATAGGAAATTACCAAATTACAAGTTATATACATAACTATGTAAGAAGTCCTTCCTTAATAAGGCCATTGTGGTAAAGTGGCACAGCATCTGACTGTAAGCACGAAGGTTGTAAGTTCAATTCCTACTAGGGCCAGTAACAACAACAGAAAGCGCGGCATTTTCCACTCAACATGCAATGTCTCGAAAATTATGTTTGGAACGGACACTAAACAACAAAATTTTTTTTAAAACAACAAATATTACATTTTGTATACCATACCTACTTCTTATAATTAAGAAAACAAATAGAAAATAACAAAAATACATTGTACTAAAACAAGGACGTTAATTTGGTATGACGCTATAAAGTTTATTTTAAACTAATACATAAATTACTGACAGGATGTCTTTTTTACATGATTCATTAACTTTGTTGTTGTAAATGATAATTGCATTGTATACCTATATCTCAATTGAATATTTCTTTATTAAAAAATAAAACCTTTATGAGTTTCTACAATTTATTATTTTTCTTACTTCTTATTACAGTGGACGAGGCGAAAGAGGTATGTAGAGACCGTAACGTTTGCGCTCCGTTCTCTCTGACTACCCCGCTAGGGATAAAGCGTGAAGCTAGTTAGTTATTATTTTTCTTTGATTTACGGATTAACTAACAATAACATTTGACTTTATAAATTTTGAAATATTTAATAGAATTCGTGGTGGTTACGGGTCCGATTCGCAATGCAAATGCTTTGTTTACGCGATGTAGTTTTTTATATCAAACGTGACATGTTCCACTATCCAATACCCAATATTTTAATACAAATGGAATGTAATGCTATATATATATATATATATATATATATATATATATATATATATATATATATATATATATATATATATATATATGTGTGTGTATATATATATACATATATCTATATGTATATATATATTATATATACACACACGCTAACGTAGATAACAGTGTAGGCAGAGGGAACCAAGGGAACTACTATTAAACACTCCGTTTCCTTTATAACAATTCCGTCGCGCATGGCCTCGACACCATAACAAAGAAATTAAAATATTGAATGTGTTATTTCCTCAAGCAGGAATTGAACCCACAACAACGCGCTTACAGTCACAAATTTGTGCTCTTGCGCAATCACCTCTATTTTCATAATAATATACATAATTAAGTAAACAATTTATAATGTAAACACTTGAACAACGAATGTTTATCATATCAATGGTATAAGCATTTTTAAGTATTAATGATTCAACGTACAGCCAAGGCAGAGCTATTCCGCTCTACCATTTGACTGCGTAAATCATTTAAGCCTTACGTGTACGTATATCTTTCACTATAAATTACGGAGTTCATAGTGGCGTTGTTTCAATGTGCAAGTCTGCGAAATAAAAGATATTAAAAAGACAAAAAGTATTTGTTATCTTTGTTCTCTTTGTAATAAATATATAAGGAATTTTTATATGTATCTATAATAGATTTATTGTTATAATCAATCTATAAAACTGGTTTTCTGAATTAAGACCGACGTGGTGTTGGGGCTCAAGCACGCGACTGTAAGCGCGACGGTTTGTGGGTTCCATTTCCACTCGAAGAAAAAATAATATTTATATATCTTTATTTTGGTATCGAGGCAAGGTGAGGCGTTGTGGTACGCCACAACACACGCAATGTCTCCAGAATTCGCCGGAAGATTGGGAACGAATTGTCTTATCATTAGTTTCCCTCTGCTTAAGCTGTGGGTGTGATACAGCGTGGAGCTAAAAAAATAACAGATCTATATAATGAAATCTTTCATAGAGAACCTGACATCAATTATAGTAGTACTCAACACGCAATTTTTCCAAAAGTTGGATAATGTCGTGGAAAGTGGAGAACGAAGTGTCTTCTTTCCTACTTCTCTTAACTAAGTGCTCGAAAAGGTTAAAAAAAGAAATTAAACCCATTATTTATATTTTTTTATTTTTCATCCATCCATCCATCCATCCAATATCGTTTTTTTTTAAATAATAATGATAAATATATAGATAAGCCTGCCTTCTTTGACGAAATTACCTGTTGACGGAGATAGATTGTGATTTATAGCCCGCATCGTTCCCAACTTAATTAACTTTTACCAGCAGTTGAAACAATACTTATTTATCCGCGGGGGAGTAAAAGGCGGAAGATAGGTGTGCTATTAACGATCAAAGGTAAACCTTTTAAATTAAATATATGTACTTTTTAAATAACTTCTATTATTGATGTATTTTGTTCTATCAGACCAGTCGTGGCGCAGGAGCACAAAGTGACTGTAAACGCGACTGATTGTGGGTTTGATACCCATTCTTAGAAGTGAAATATTTATTTAATTTTCGCGGCAAAGCGCGATGGTGAATTCCGCCACTCAACAAGAAACACCTCTAAAATTCGGCGGAAAGTTTGGAACGGGGTGTCTTAACACTAGGTTCCCTCTGCCTACTTTGCTGTGTGCGGGATACAGGTGAAGCTGAGTTAATTTAATTTTATTTATTGTATCATTATATTTGTATGCGATACTTTGTTAAAACCATTTGTTAAGATTTACCGATTCCTTCACATTACTTCGTCAATTTTCTTTTATAAACTATTATAATAATTATTATAATATGTGTTTTTTTAACACACGTTTATTATATGTTAGCTTTCTTCTCATTTTTTTTGTCTCTGTCGTTAGACTTAATCTAAAATAAAGTTTTGGTAAGTTATTTATAAGATCCTAACCTATACACAATAAGACATAACTTAATTTTTTTATCTTCACGCTGCATCCCGCACATAGTAGGGTAGGTGAAGCTGGTCCTGATGTTAAATCAATAATCACTGATCGAGAAAGTGGAAAGGCTCAATCACTCAAAGAAGAAAATACAAATTTAAAACCAAAATGCTGTACATCCAAATCCAAAACGATTTTTTTAATCAAATAAAAGTAATAGTTTATAGTTTTTGTCATTTTAATTTGGATTAGGATACATTGTTCATATAAAAAAGGCAAAAATTAAAACTTCAAAAATCCATATATTTTATATACAAATTGTATTTCCAATGCAAATAGATTCGACGTGGATGAAAACACTTAATTTAACTGTAATGCACAAAAAGTAAATTCTATCAGATCCAGGCACTGTGCGAGATAACTTTGCGAATGCTACTTCTATTTATCTACCTCTCGAACCACGACCTGCTAAAACTGAGTTTCAATATAGATTAAAATTTAGAAAGATACGACAACTCATATTTTCTTAAAACCTATTATTTTTTAAATATTTTAAAATTACTGTTTCTCGTGTGATGAACGCTACATTTTATTTAATAACAAAGAAAAATATTTAAATTCTCTATTCTGTTTCTCTGTCAAAAGCAACAAAGATGCTCACTGATGGCAGACACTGCGGCTTCAATTTCACCGCTCCTCATTCAATACGTCCAGAATACGGCGGAGAGTGGAGAACGGAAATGTAATATATAGGCAAAAAAAATTTATATAAATTAAACAATATTCCTAACAATATGATAAAAGTCTTTATTCTTTGCCACAAGAAAGCGCTTTAAAGCTGCAAATATGAAATTGGCTCATCCTTGCAACAGACATGGTTTGCTTATTTTATGTTGGCAGAAACTGTGCTGCATATTTTCAAATATATTTTAAATAAGTTGAAGTTACTAATGTCGAGATGTTTTCAGGTCTTTTGATTATTTTACGTTCTTGTGAATTCAGTATTCATTTTTATGTGTTTCGTGTAAAATTTTGTGCATTATCCATGTATGAGTTTCATATGATATACTTCTCGATTAACATACGTATGTTTAGTATGATAGAAGTTTAACAACTTTGCTTCGTATATAACTAAAATTTCTAATGACAAATGACATTTTGAATGTAATAGTTGAAAAAACGCATGTTTGGACACTACAAGCATATATTCAGTTGAACTTATGCTTATTGGTATTTATATGCCTTATGAATAAAGTAAAATCAACCTTTTTATGTTCATCTGTTTTGAGTAAAAAACTTTAAATGTATATTTATTTAATTTTTGTATATCGTTGCATCCAGTTGGGTTGGCAGAAATCTTTGTTAATATTTTAACTCTAGCGGGCGCGCGCAGCTTCGCCTGCTTATTTGCGTCCTTAGGGGTGAATTCTAGAAAAAACAGGAAATACGTGTTCAATGAAATATTTTAAAGAGTCTAAATTTAAAATTTTGTAAAGATCGGTGCTGTTTAAAAAAAAAATCCATACAACTTATTTCATCCCTTTATGGTTAACATTTTTCAAAATCACTTCTTAGTGGATGTCCAAATTATGAAAATAAACATCTGTCCAAATTTCACGTTTCTACGCACAGCGGTTACGGCTGTGCGTGCGTCTTACCTCTGTCAGTCAGGTACATGTCCTTTTATATATATAGATTTTAGTTAATATTTTAATTCTCAGATTAGTAATTCGTCTTGTCAACTTTGACAACACGATCACAGACTATATGGAAAACACGCTACACACACATAGAGTATTTTGTCCTCACTCCCACGGAAGATTTATCGCGTCTGAGAGGATGATTGGCCCTACGGATTGGTCTGGTTGCTTATAATGGGTCTCAAAATCCCAAAAAAAAAAAAAAAAATAATATATGTAAATAGTAAATAACATAGTTAAATACGAGCCTTTCTACTTTAACGTAGGTAGGCATGGTTTTTAGGTACCTTTAGTTAGAGCTACCATACCGTCCTCACTACGTATTGGACTAATAATGCAAAAAATTCCAGCTTTGCTAAAATGACGTAGGTCTGGCGGGGCTGGGATCTAGGTCTATTCTGTTAAAGACCTCAAACTTCTGAAATGATAAGATGTTCTATTTTTAAATATAAGTTTCGGCAATCACTTTATCTTTGTTTGTGCTTCAAATTGTATTTTGTTGACTAGTAATTAGGCTCAAGTAGTATGAATAAAACCACCGAAGAAGAGTCGAAATAACATAAAAATCTATAGATAGATAAAATAAAAATAAAAAATAAATCAGCTTCACGCTGTATCCCGCACACAGCAGGGTAGGCAGAGGGAACCTAGTGTTAAGACACTCCATTCCCCACTTTCTGCCGAATTCTGAAGGCATTGCGTGTTGAGTATAGATAGATATTATTTAAAAATTGTCAATTAAAAAAGATATTTATTGTAATAATATTAAAGTTATTCACAAAAGGCCCTCTGCGGTTTTCATTAGCCACTCTCAAAATGTTTATGTTTGTGTAAGCTTCTTTGGAAGGCTTGGGTCGTTTAACTTTTACAATTTTACGCGTTTTGCAGTTTTGCGGTGCTATCAGATATTTGGAACGGTTTGTTTGATGGAAAGTTGATTGCCTTGTGGCTTCAATTCGTGTTTCAATTCGTGACTTAATCATTTTATTATATATTTTTTATTTGGAGTTTTAGAATTTTTGTAAGTAGTATGTTTATTATATAAAGGAATGTAGATATTTTTCTAACTCAATATAGAATGCGGTGGAAAGTGGTAAATGGAAGTGGTCTTAATGGGAAACGAGTGTCTACTGAGCACTAGGTTCCCAGATTTCCTCTGCATACCCTACTCTGCTATGTGCGGGATACAATGTGAATTAAAAAAGGTATGGTTTAATCAATTAGCTATGGAGTAAATATTTTATTTATGTTTCTACAAAGACAGTTTGCTCCTCGGTATAGCGCCTTACTGTAATAATAACAGTTGTGTGTTCAATTTTCACTCGAGAGCATGTCATATTTGCATTTCTTCATTTGGTAACAAAACAAAGCGTGGAGGTCAGTTCCGTTATCCATCGTCTCAAAAATGCACACATCGCCCATATAGTAGACAGGGGTTCTGAGATTCCCTCTGCTGCTGCATAAAGCTAAAAAAAAACAAAGACACAGATTTTTTTTTCAAAAGTTTAATTTTAAGAATAGGTACCGACGTATTTTCAAAACTAAATCTCTGAAGCAAATTAAAATTTGCTATGCTCTCTTGAAATATTTTTAAATTTTAATAATTATCGAAGCAATTATGTAATACTATCAATTATTTACAAATTTTTCATTACTTTAAATTCTAAAATTAATCCAAAATTAATTAAGGCCAGTCGTGGCGCAGCACAACTGTATGACTGTAAACCCGACTGATTGTGGATTCGATCTCCCCTCGAGGAAATGAAATATTTATTTAAATTTATATTTTAATTTCTTCGCTCTAGTCAAGGCAAAGAACGGCGTTGAGGTCCGCCACTCAACATACAATGCCTCCAGAATTCGGGGGAAAATGAGGAAGGGACTGTGTTAACACAATGTTCCCTCTGCTTGTAAGAGGATAATGCTGTGTGCAGGATAAAGCGTGAAGCTGATTAAATTTTTATTGAATTCAAAAAACAATGAAATTTGAAATAGAATGTAATAAATCAGAATTATATTTAACCAGCAATAGATTTGTGGGTAATTTATGTGACGGAAATCTGATAAAGCCATTAATTATTGACAATGGGTGCGGGTAACGAAGTTCCGATTTAGCGAATATAAGTCGTCGCCTTTTCGTTAGATTTATATTTTTGGCAAATCTATAGAGTTGGAGCAGAACTTTAATTTGGAAAGTGACTTTAAATTCTTTAGCACTGTTTAAAATATAATTTTAAACCTAAAATTTTATGTTAAAAAGCGAAACTATTAAACAGAATAAAATTTACAGTTTGACAACAATAACATTTATAAAGTTTCATGGATCATAAAACTTTATTTATTATTTCATGTAATACTTAAAGGTTTATATTATATTTTCTTCGAATTTATTTCATTTTTCGTACCAGACGTTAAAAACGACATTTTTTGATTTCATTCCATCAGTTAGCCATAAGTCTATACGTGATTAAGGTCATAGACTAAACTGATGCCAGAAACAACGTGTGAACTTCTTAAGTGTGTTCCATTATCAGAGATCACGACACGTCACGTCGTGTACAGGAATTCTTGTAACATGCTCGTTTCAAACTCTTCACTCGCTTCTGCTATAGATTCGAAATGCAATATTAGTGTATTCGTTGCTTTATGACGATTCGAGGCATTGACGAAAGAACAGTCAAAAGATTCGAAAAACCGACAGCGAGCTGGATCACTGATTGCCCAATTTTATTTATTTTGTAGTGCTATATTTTGTATAGCCTAAATAGATAACTATATTTTATTCAGATTTGACCTTTGGCTTCACCCCCGTGATCGAATGGAAATTGTTAATGTTTGCTTATGACATAAGATGCATAGGTACTTAGTGCCCCAGGTGCAGTGGGTGAAATCAAAATGATTTACTTATTGTAATATAGACTTTCTCGAAAGATCTATCCAACGTAAAAATATTTTTTAAAACTTGTATTAGTAATTCTTCTTACACTGTGATTCTACCTCACAACCATTACGATAAGTATGTTCGTTTGTACGTAGTTTATTTATTTCTCAGTATTAGCTGTTTTTACGTAAGTAACCACTAAGAAATTGTGGTTATTTAAATAAATTGCAAATATATTTAAATAATCACAAATTTTATTAGGCAAAATTGCTTATTCTGTACAATACTAAATATGATTAATTAACACGAATGACCTCATCCTATTGTTCATTCCCGTGTTCGAGCATCACCGCTGGACTGATCTGAACGTTTTGACGAGGGACTGTGAAAGGGTGAATTTGTGAATTAATCCCGGTTTTCAGATTTGGCACCTTCAGCTCTAAGCTTAGTGAATCACTAGTAATGCTTTGATTTTAATTACTTTAGTTTTAGTTAAATTTTAATATTAATTATTTATATTAATATGTATATCCACCATCACGGCGCTAGTGGGATTGTCTCTATTTATAACGCAAAGGCTATAGATTCTATTCGTTTCTATGTTAAACTTAAAACATTGAAACCAAACACTTCTTAAATATAACAACATTTATAAATATGGTTAAATAAATAAAAGGACTATTGTGGCATCAAGTTTTATGCCCCACGTGGGAACTGTGAGTATTGTGGGTGGGTATCCCTTTCATTTCCTGTTTTAGTGGGACAAAACGAGGTGTAAAGTTACAAAGAGGCGCTCGTTTAAATCGCGCTACGTTCAATTTTTTATATTTTTTCTTAATAAATATTATCAATAAATACTTAATATACTATATTTTGAGTTTGGGTGAAAAGCGCAGAACAGATGTTTTGTATTCACCCACTACCAAAAAGAAAATTTAATAAAATAATACTTCCAAATTGAGAAGAATTTAAGATGAACCTTACAAAACGTACAATCAAAAATCGCTTGTTTGAATTATTCAGATATCTTCAACGCTTAGTGAGCAGTACTTGAATTTATTCCAACCTTACTTCTGCTTTTGACACAGGCCCAGGCGTTTGACAAAGGTCAGGAGTACGTCACGACATATTTGATTTTGACCCGAGATATCTCTCATATTAAATAAGAATTTTAAGGTGACAAACGAAATAAATCTTAAGATATGATACTTTCAGAGCGACTTATACTCTTGATACCGTCTTCGCGTAGTTGTATGCCGGCTCTTTATTTATTTTAGTTTGGTTTGACTTCAGTGTACGCAAGAGTATGGGTAACCCATTTATTATATAAGATATAATTGCCTAAAAATGTTGAATTGAAGCCAGTCGTGGCGCAAATGCACAAGCGTGTTGACGGTAAAAGGTAAAAGATTCTGGGTTCGATACCCACTCGAAGAAGTCAAATATTTAATATTTTCATTCCTTCACTCTGATGTCGAGGCAAAGTGCAGCATTGAGTTTCGCCACTCAACAAAGCCTTCAAAATTCTGCAGAAAATGGAAAATGGAGTATTTTAACACTAAGTTACCTCCGCCTACGTTGCTGTGTCCGGGGTATAGCGTAAAGCTTAATATATACAAATTGACAAAAAAATATAAATAATATTGAGATGCTATTCTTGGTGCCTGAGCTCTATAATATGTGAATGTAAGAAGTAGTACATATTTTATCCATGAAGGTCTTGTAAGCTTGCAATAATTGAGAGCAAAACAAATAATTATTTATTGTAAAAAATAAATCAAATTAAATCGGCTTCACGGTGTATCCCGCACGCAGCAGGATAGACGAAAGGAGTGTGGAAGACACACTTTCTGCCGAATTTTTTGAGGCCTAGCTCTAAATTTGATAATTTTTTTTCAAGTTTACATATCATATTTATATGGTACAGCGCTTCCAGCAAATACATAAATTTGTAATGCATTCAAGAATAACAAACTTTTTACTGTTGTTAAACCAAAAGCACGTACGAATAAAGAATGTTATTACAATATAATATGCCACATGTGACCTAGACCACAGGGATCACAGATACGTTTTAAATTATAAAAATATTCCAAATAATATAATAAAAAACCGATAACTATGTAAATTTTATGTAAAAATATATTTCTATTGAAAAAAAAATCTATTAGCGAGATGTATATATGTATACCTAATAAAAAAAATGTATTTAAAGTCTCGTATTTATAATTACATACTTCGGTTAAAAATACTGAAAAAAAAATACTTTAAAAACATTATATTAATAACAATAAATAAACGCTGTGTAAATAAGTGAGGCCAGTCGTGGCGCAGCGGCACAAAGTGTGACTGTAAACCGACTGGTTGTGGATTCGATCCCCACTCGAGGAGATGAAATATTGACTTAAATTTATATTTCCATTTCTTCGCTCTGGTGTCGAGGCTAAGCGCGGCGTTGAGTTCTGCCACTCAACACGCAATGCCTCCAAAAATCGGCAGAAAGTGGGGAACGGAGTGTCTAAAAACACTAGGTTCCCTGCTGTGTGCGGGATACAGCGTGAAGCTGATCAGTAAATAAACAATAATAAAGTTAAAAGTTTACGTTTTTTTTTTAATTTTATATATACCCAATCCTACCGATATTTCGTGTTTTTTCCATGTAACTAAAAGAGAAGAAAATTAACGCAAATTAAATAATGAATTCGACAATTTCGTTTCTTTCAATAAATATGAATTTTCAATCAAAATAAACATTTTAAGCATTCATTATTATCATGTGTATTTTCTTATTTATTTATTTTTTTCTGTTGAATTCTGGAGGCCCTGTGTAGCCTCGACGCCAGAGCGAAGAAATGGAAATATAAATTTAATTAAATATTTCTCCTCGAGTGGGGATCGAACCCACAACCAGTCGATTTACATTCGTCACGACTGGCCCTTTATAAATAAAACTTAATATATATGTATATTGAATATATATAAAAAAATATTATGTAATATATACAATTTCAATAAGATCTGGCCCTTAGCAAAGTAACATTTCTCTGCCAACCGGCGCAAATTTTATGGTAGGGGTGTTTTTGAATAATGGAGTAGACGGCGCGTGAAGAGATGAGCTCGGAATCAGACTGCGTCATCAGCCAGAAGCATAACTCCTGACAGCTGGATGAGCTGAAGTTATATCTTTTTTTTTAACCGTTACTTTTTAGTGATGTTCAAAGATTATCCTTTTTTTACATTTTCCTTGTGGCTCCCAAAACAGCATTATCTGTGCCTCATGCCCCTTTTGGATATACTACATACATATAAGGTAGCGCAATCATGTTTTTCAAAATATTTATATTTTTCATTGTTAGCAAAGTAACAAAAGCTCAAAAATATAATAATAACATTATATTTACTATTTTTTTTATATTGTTATTTATATACATTAACAAAGACCATAGGCCATATTTTTTTATTTAAAGTCAATGTAAAACAATCCTCATTTAATAAGCACATTTCCAAATCTACCACTATGTGCTCATTTAATTTTAATACCAAGAAGTTTGTCGGATTATTAAATTCACGGCAAAAATTAAAAAATCAATAAACTTAGAGTTCGCGAGGCATTTGTGAAAGTGATTATAGTAGAGCCAGAAAAAATATATAAATTATAAATTACCTATTTAGAAAACATACATTTAAAAAAAAACATAAAAATTGGAACGTAGCGTTAACGTGGCCGGTTTCAAAATTTTTTTTTTGCAATCCCGCTACGATTTTTTTTTTATTTTTCCTAAATAAGTATTTTTCTTTTCTAAATGTGAAATAAATCTTCAAAAATGTGAAAAACATTAAAATGATCTTTATCAATAAAAAAATCTGATGTGATCCATAACGGAAAGATCAGATTTTTCATCGTCATCATATTTTTTTTATCATCAAGAATATGTTGAGTTCATCCAAGAAAAGTCATTCTTCTTCTTTTACTGCTTTATTTCTGTACAGTGTGACTTTATCTTTTTCACTTTCAATAAATCGTTTATCACTTTTACTTTAATATTATTAAGTCATAATATTCCCATCAAAATTGCTTTTATAAATGTGTTAAATGTAAATGTTCTATTACACATATACATACGATCTCCATAATTAATGAGCAGTGCGTAGTAGCATATGATAAGCGAATTTTTAGGGTCCAGTAGGAGTATTTTGTACTATTTAAAAAATATTAGGACAAATAATAGTTTTAATATAGTAAAAGTGAATTATTTCGTTTGGAAGATTGAGATAGACAATATCTCTTTTTCCGTATCCAAAAAAAATGGAAATCCTTTGTTATCCGTCTGTCAAGATCATTTATCTCTAAATCGCGTGGAGCAAAGCTATCAAGCTGAAATTGATATTAAATATAACGCGGTCTTCGCCGCAAGTCTATAATCGTTTGAAGCGAAAGAGAAAATGTATATGTATATCGGAGATAAAAATCATTACAAACCGATATTAGTTGTTACTTCATACAAAATGAGTATGAACTTAATTTGTTAATTTTATTCGCAGCGTAATCAAAAACCATAGGGTATTTACTGTAGACCTACAATCATCAAATTTAATAAGAAGGGAGAACTTGCAAGTAAAAATGAAAGAAAAAGTAACAAAAAATAATATTTTTATTACAATATTGTTGATTGTAGTTCATTTTGTGAAATATTAATTAATACACCAGCAAACTTAAGTTTGTCAATGTTTATTTGTAAATTTATAAGTTATACTTCTTGTTCTTGTTCAGTGCCCTCAATGGGCAAATACCACTCGCACTTGACCCTTTTTTTGAGTATATACTAAAATACCAAAAGCGTTTTTTGTAATTTATAAAAATAATGTAATTTATATTTTCTATTACTCACTTACTATTTATTATAGAGACATTATGTGTGACTCAATGTCACATAAAGTAACATATATACATAAAATAAGTAGTGATAAATCTCTCTATACAGATGCCTTAGTCAGGAGAATTAAAGAACCCCTTGAGATAAAAAGTGAAAAGGTTACGAAACAACTTTATATTATGATTATGGTATGCGCAGCGTTGAGTTCCGCATTCCATAAAATTATACACTATCCAAATAAAATTAAAAAAAAATGCAAAAAAAAAGCATACTTTAACGCGAATCGCAACTCTCGTTATTTCGTTACAGCCAACAATTCTGGCGCGCGTAAATTAGAACGACTTCAGAGAGAATGACAAATGCAATTAGCGCTGCATGAGTGGAACGCGTCAGTCGTATTTGATTTTTAACATACTTTTTTTTACCGACAAACAGTTAAAAGGTAATTGTAATTACGTTAAACATGTTTTTTTTTTAAATGAATGTTAATATTTGAGCTATAAATTGAGGGCGAGGCAAGTTGTGACGCAGTGGCGCATACGTGTGACTGTGAACAGGTTGTGGGTTTGATTCCCAATTAAGGAAATAAAATTTTAAATATTTCAGTTTTATCATTCTCGTCGCCCATTCGAGGCCAGTCGTAGCGCAGCGGCACGAAGTGTAACTGTAAAACCGACTGGTTGTGGGTTCGATCCCCACTCAAGGAGATGAAATATTTACTTAAATTTATACTTCCATTTTCTTCACTCTGGTGTCGAGGCAAAGCGCGGCGCTGAGTTCTGCCACTCAACACGCAATGCCTCCAGAATTCTGCTGAAAGTGGGGAACGGATAGTCTTAACACTAGGTTCCCTCTGCCTACCCTGCTGTGTGCGGGTTACAGCGTGAAGCTGACCTGATTTGATTTGATTTAATAAATTACTGTTATAAATTGGAACTCTTCGAGGACGACCTTATAAAGTATAAGTCATCTCTTTTAGACAACTATTTTTGGATCAAAATTCTTAATAAACTTAAACGGCATCGTAAGGAAAGGAAATTGATGAATTTAACTAAATATATTCGTATTATTAAATTTAAAATAAGATATAGTTACTTATTTTTTTGTAACAATAGTATCTACAATTTAGAATTATATCTAATAAATGGTATAGTGTAACATATTTCAATTAGCTTGTAACCTTGCTGTGCTACTTCACTACAGTGTTGAACGCATAATAATGTTGATAACAGTTTACGTTAGTAAAAGATTATTTTAAATGCTGATATGAATGGTAGGCTAAGGGAATCTAGTGTTAAGATACTCCGTTCCCCACTTTAAGACCATCCCACAGAGGCTTAACTTCTCTAAATTATATGTACATATTTTGCATGCATTACATAGAGTAGGCATAGAGAGAATATTCATATTATTGCTTAGTTCTATATTATATTGACAAATTTAATTCCATACTGTATCCAGCTCATGTAGAGAGTCGGCAAACGAAATCTAGTTAGTGTTAAGACACTTTGTTATCAACACAATACGATTTTTCACTTTCCACCCAACACTTGCAGCAAAGCGTTTTGAGCGGCGGAACTTAACGTCGCGCTTTGCATCGTTACCAAAGCGAGAAAATGAAAATATTGAATATATATTTCGCTTGTGTCGAACCTACAACACAGTGTCCAAGCACCAGAACAGCGATAATCGACAGGAAGTCAATGAAAAGAATTGTATGTCTTTTGCTTCATAAAGAATCGTATTCATCATCATCATCTCTTCGATATTAAACACCATTTTACTAAATGTACATTATTAAGTTTGTAAATAATATATACATATGTATTTATTCAACCGTTCAAATTGCGTACCTTTTATTTTTCTTTTTAAACACATTTCTCAAGTGTAAAATTATGCAGAAGTTACATTCGTATGCTGATTGCCGAGACATTTCAAAACATATATTTGCTAACAATTTCGAGTTCTATGCTATGAGAAAATTCTTTAAATCTATAGAGCCTTAAATGTTGTGACACAAACTCATATTTTTATTAATTTTAAAACAGCAGTTAATATAATCGATTTATTTTGTCATTATTCTTACGACGACGTTGTGGTTAGTAGTGGCGCAGGAGCACAAAGTGTGACTGTAAATGCGACTGGTGGTGGGTTAGATCTCCACTCGGGTAACGGGTAACTAAATTTATATTTCCATTCCTTGGTTCTGGTTCAGAAAAGTGAGAAACGGAATGTCTTAACACTAGGTTTCATCTTCCTCTGCCTAGCTTACTGTATGCGGGAAACAGCGTGAACTGATTTTTAATTTATTTACTTTGTGGCGTTAGCGACACTGCGTGTTGAGTTACTTAAGTTTCTACAGCGCGGGTGAGTGAAAATAATTGATTTCATTGAGTTAGCATCGAATCTGAAATGCTTGTGCACTGACACACTGCCCCACTGTCATGATGATCTCAATATTTAGTAATAATTAGTATTAGAGGTACCTGTATTGTGCTGAAAAAGTAATGGAGTAATTACATTAATTCTTTTATTAACTATGAAAATCGATACAGCAAAACTTTACAGGGTTAAATTTTATACTATAATAGATTTGAGGCCAGTCGTGATGCAGGGGCTCACGCAGACGACAGTAAACGCCACAGGTTGTGGGTTCAGTTCCCACTCAAGCAAATTAAATATTTAATATTTTTATTATATCGCTCTAGTAATGAGGCAAAGCGCGGCTTTGAATTTCGCCACCCAACATGCAATGCCTCCACAATTCAACGGAAAATGGGGAACGGAAATGTCATACTAGGAACAAAGTATCTTAGCATTAAGTGTCCAGGTTCCCCTCTCTGCTTACCCTGCTATGAACCGGATACAGTGTGAAGCCAATATAACAGTTAAAAGTTACTCGAAATTAAAATCCACATTTTATATTTACAAGAGATATGCTTGATGACTTTGCTAAGTCAAAATTCATAAAAACATCTAATATCATATAATATCTATATATTATTTCCCAGTCAAACAAACAGCAGGATAAACAGAACTAGTGGATCCATTTCATTAGCGTAGGCGGCAATCTCCCTACAGTGGGACGGACAAATGGCCTGTTACTACTTTCACTTCTACGTAAAAAGAAAGTATTAATCAGAAGGATTTTCTTAGCAAGGACGAGGCCAATTCTTTCTCCCGTAATCCGTCTGTATCAGATAGAGTTGAATTCGTCGACCCAAATTGGGCCTTTCGGGGATTGACGAACATTTCAGTTTATGTTTTCGTGATAATTCGTTTCCTTACGATAAAACAAGTTAGTGACATTCGTTTTACGGAACGGCCGCTGTTAAGGGATGCTAAGTTCGCTCTGACTCCCTTTTTCCCGTGAAAAATGTTTAGCGTTTTGATTTTTATGGATCTTGGGAGTTATAAATTTTGAAATCTCATACGTTGCTTGTAAAAATTTTGATTTATGCTTTATAGAATAATATAATAAAGTTGTAATCTAGTCAAATATGTACCTGCTTATTTTTTATTGAAATTATTGTTTTGGATCATTTGCTAATGATTTAAGTACGGGAAATTAATGCGTTTCTAGGTTTTTCTTTAATTGCTTATATTAGATATAAAATGATAAAAGGTGATAAACATGCAGTAATTTATACGATAAAAGTAAACATTAAAAAGAAAACAACAAAAAAAACATTTTTAAAATTAATATTGGCATGTTATAGCATATCAAAATGTATATGTTTTTATGGCTTTATCTGGTATACATTTCATAGCAGGGAAGGCACCGAAATCACAATCTAGTATCTTAATTGGGAGCTAAGTATATTTACTTCTGCATTACACTTTGTACCGAATTTTTGAGGCATCACGTATCGAGTGGCGGAAGTCAACGCCACGGTTTGCTACCTTGCCAGAGCCAGATAATATAAATATTCAATATTTCATTCCTGGAGCGGGAATCGAACCCACAGCCGTCGCGTATCCAGAAACGCGCTAGTGTCCCTGCGCTTAGAGAGTCTCTTATATGTTTTTACAAGCATAAACATTTTATAAACCAAGGTCTAGTCATTAAATATGATAGAACTTTCATAATAACATCGGACTTTCGAGAAACACAAACACTTTATAATTTATCACGGTGCTATAAATACACATCGGAAAAAGAAACGCGAGAAAAGTTTCTGGAGTTAGATCTGTACCATATATTTATCTGTCAGGTCATCTAGAAAATCTTTTTGCGAGTAGAAAATAAAACCGTAGTGCGTGGCTAGCTACTTCATAAGTACCATTGTTACAACGAAATACAATCTATTGTGACTATTTTAATGAATTTATATTTTATTTACTCTATAGGAAACATTTATTTAAATATTTAAACACTACAGCAACAGTGTGGCATCGTATGATTTTAATAAAGCCGTGGGTTTGATTTCCACTCCGGATATTGAATGAATGAAGGAATGAATGAAGGAACGAATGAATTAATATATAATATTTTAATTTCCTCTCTCTGCTATTAATAATTCCCAAAGTCAGAATTTAATATGGAATATCCGAAAATAAGCTTATTTTGTTGATACGATATTTTAATTGCGCCACCATAACTTCCAATAACAATTATAATAATGTTATTATGATAACAATTAGTATAAGTGGATAATATTGATTATATGCGGCATCGTGATATGCTGATACCTTTTTGTACTTAAAAAAATTAAATTAGCTTCACGCTATATCCCGCCCACAGGCACAGGGAACCTAGTGTTAAGACACTCCGTTGTTCCACATATACATATCTAAATAATATACATACATAACTAAATTGTTTTATTTAAAAAAAATTGCAATTACGTTATTATTGAACAAATCGAGCGACACGCATTTGTAAAGATATATGGGTATATTATATACTTCAACAATATAATTCGGGTAAAATGTAAAAGCTTAAGTTAAATTGCTTACATAAGGTGTTTCTAAATAGCCCATAAACAAAGTCCTCTAAATGGTTTTTTTTTGTAGTTTCGCCTGGCACGGGCGGGCGGCTTGGAGCCAATTTATTATCTTGCGGCCAGACCACTGTGTATCTGAACTACTATTTCCTATTCGAATATTTCCTGCTGTTTGTCCGCCTAAACAATCATTTGTATCAATTTGTCGATGCTGATACCAAATCAATGTATTCGCTGTGGGGGTTATAACTATTATTTATTGGTGCTTCGAAGCAATTTACCTAACGACCAACGAGCTCCGCTGCAAAGTACGGTGTCTAATTAGCTAGATTGATTCATTTGTATGAGATTAGTTGCGTCTTATAAAATAAATGAAGCCAGTGATGGCGTTGTGGCTATTATGAGTTCGATCTCTACTCAAGGAATTAATTTCCTCGATCGATTTATTATTTTTATTACTTCGCTCTGGTGTCGAGGCAAAGCGCGTTGAGTTCCGCCCCTTAACACGCAATGCTTCCAAAATTCGGCAGAAAGTCAGAAACGGTGTATCTTAGTACTAGATTTCCTCTGCCTGCCCTGCAGAGCGCGGGATACAGCGTAAAGTTTATAAAAAAAGATAATAACTTATTGTTAATACTTATGTTTAGAGTTCTCTAAAAAATCTATTTTCTCGGGTGGGGATAGAACCCACAACCTTCGTATTACAGTCACACCTTTGTGCCCCTGGACCACGACTATCTAAGGAAATAAATTTAGTCCTCTACAATCAACCTATCGAATACTTCCCAATATAGGTATTATTACTTTCACATATTTTCCATAGGGTATATACCAGGATAGGCAGAGGTAATCTAGCATTTCGGCCGAAGTGCCAGTGATGCTGGATCGATATATGTATTGTAAATAAAGTGCGGCGTTCAGTTCCGTCATCCTATACGCAGTGTCTTAAATTCGGGGTAAGTTTAGGAGAAAACTGAGAAAAGCGAGTTAGGATACTACGGTCTGTCTGTCATGCTGTTTGTATCATGCGAGATAAACATAAATAATAAAACAAAAAAAAAAGTTATCATTAGTAAATATGATAACAACAAATTTCTGGGCCTTTATGTCTCGCTAAGTAAATATTTTAATATGCCGTTTTTGAACTGTAAGCAATTTATATGTAAATCTGTTTTATAACAAAATAATTCAACAATATTGTTTAATGTCACTTAATTTTTATGAACCACGGAGTATTAACTATAGATATATAGTTTCTTTTGCCAGGCACAGGGGCACAAAGTTCGATTCTCAAAGAAACGAAATGTTTAATAATTTGCATTACCTAGTTCTGGTGTCGAGGCAAATTGCAGCGTTGAGTTCCACAACTCAATACACAATATTTCCGTAATTTGGCAGAAAGTGGAGAGCGGAGTTTCTTAACAATGGACTCCCTCTGCGTACCCTGCGGGACACAGTTTGAAGCTGAAAAAAAAAATACTATACGTTGTTTACAATCAAACCTACTGTTTATTTGTAAACAACATACGATATAGTCAGTAAGAGGGACCAATGTAAAAAGAATCTCTTGGCTTTGTTTTGCATATATTTTATTTTAACTTTCAGAAGCATCTTTGTACTAAAACTTGGATGTTTAAGGAATATGAATAGAAGTTTCAATATTATTTTCAATGTAAGTAGCACTGAGATTTGTTACTTCAAAAAAATATAGAACTTTTTATGACGTAGACAACTTTAGCATTTGAACTTGATATTTTTAAATATATTTAATCTTTGATAGTCGTACTCTAATGCGACTACCATTTAAAAAAGAAACTAAGCGATAAGTTCAGCTTATTTTCTTAAGTAATTAAGATCAGCTTATATAAGCCTAAATATCAAGTTCAACGCTACATCACTCAATCGACAACATTGCTGTGGGTTCGAATCGCTTTTTGGTTTAATAGAAAAGTGATTTCTAATTATATATATGATTTATTAGAGATAAAAATATATATATTTAAAATTTGTTATTTATTACAAAAATATTTAATTACCATTTTTGTTTTTTAAGATCGCCGTGTATTTTTTTTCAATTATTTATTTAATAACGAGTTTCAATCATTCGATCACAAATTCAAAGTCCAAACTAATTTGACCACAGATCGTTAGTCGAGATATTCAGCTTTTAGCTTTCATTAATATTATAATTATATCAAAATTTGCACATAGTTTCGCGTCTAGCACAGAATCAAGTGTTTACCCCATCTTCAATGCACAGAGGCCCCATCCTTTATAGTGCATAAATCAGACAATGGCCTCGGCGTCAAGGCGGATTGTTCGTAGAATTGAATTTCAAAGACGGACTTTGTAATCTAAGGCGCTTGTTAAAAGCGAGTTTGCTTCTAACCACTAATTTAGTTTAGTCTTGTTTTGAACTATTCCGGACATTATAACATAGTAATTGTTTTGTGTTAAACACCGTTTAAAGGAAAAAAATATTTTTTTTTATATTTTGAAATCTCATACTATTATATATTTTTCGTGATACTGTAAACGCGTCGGTTCGTCGGTGAGTTCATATTCCACTCGAGAGCAGGTATTTTTATTAGTACACTGCTCGGCTAATAAGGCGAAGTGCAGCGTTAAGTTTCACCACTCACTGTACTGAAAATTGTGCAATATTTGAATAATTGCGGGATAATCGTAAGTTAAAAAAAATGTTTGTTTGTAAAAACTATAAAATAGATTTGTCGAATTTTAAGAATGTTTATTAAAATATTACCATCATGTGTATAGAAAATTTTAAAATTAAAAAATTCAAACAAATACTATCTATTTTCATAAGAATGATTTAACCGTTAACTTCGAAGTAGCTTTTCCAATATCACGTCACTAGTGAACTGTGAGTCAAAGGGGAATCATGAATGAAGACTTACTGCTGTTAGTCAACAGTTATAAGAAAATATGGCTTGCGTCTTAAGTTTACTCTGACTTTATTTAGTATGCACATTTTTTATTGAATGTAAATGGGAATTCACGCTGTTTCCCACGCATAGCAGGGTAGGTAGAGGGAACCTAGTGTTAAGACACTCCGTTCCCCACTTTCCGCTCAACGCCGCGCTTTGCCTCGACACCAGAGCGAAGAAATGAAAATATAAATATAAATAAAAATATTTCATTTTCTCGAGTGGGGATCAAACCTACAATCAGTCGATTTTACAGTCACACTTTGTGCCCCTGCGACTGACCTCGGGAATTATGTTTACCTATATATTTGAAAACGTTGCATCTCATCATCTAAATCAGGGGTTCCCAACCTTTTCTTGATCAAGGACCACTTTTATATCATTCTTGGTGGCAGGGACCACAAAACAAGTAGGTATAGTAAAAATTAACTGTGATAATTAAACAGAAACTTCGCCTCACCATCCCATCATAAAATTAAAATCGTTCGCGGACCATATTTAGGCTTCTGCGGACTACTGGTGGTCCGCGGACCACTGGTTGGGAACCACTGATCTAAATGATACAATATTTTTTTGATAATTTTCACAGATAAAGCATTTTATGTGGCATCCTTCACTAATTGTCAGTCTCAATATACCGCACCAAAAAAAATAATAATAACAATATCAACTTTTACCAGAGTGAAGTATACGTACCATATATCACAAATCCATCAAATCGACCACAAATCAACAAGTAGGCAGCCAGAATGGAACAAAACGTTACTAAATGAACCGTAAAATAGTGTTCCTTGCAAAGATTAGTTCTTTTATCGCGCGTCCCGGACAAGGGAAATCACTAGGAAATTGCCTTGCAAGTGCAAGTGCTCAGGAATCAGATATGAACGAAGATAAGTTTATGCAAATGAAAGACTATTTTACAGTGAATGTATATTGCGCGTTTGAATCTTAATTTTGTTATTAGTTCTTATGAGATTGTTGATTTGGTTTTTATGTTAGTTTTATTATCTGTTGCTATCATTTAATTTTTTTAAGCTTTATGCTGAATCCCGAATGAGGGTAGGTGGAGGATGCTTAGTGATACGCTCACCACTTTCAGCCAAATCTAGACGCATTACAGAGCGAAGAAATGAAAACATTAAGTATTTTATTTCCTCGAGTGAGGACCGAACCAACAACTGTCGAAACAACAACGCGATTTGATTTAAACTATGCTATCATTACAAATGAAAGATTATATTAAAAATTAAATTAAATTAGCTTCACGCTATATCCCGCACACAGCAGGGTAGGCAGAGGGAACCTAGTGTTCATACACTTCGTTCCCCACTTTCTGCCGAATTTTGGAGGAATGAAAATATAAATTTAAGTAAATATTTCATCTCCTCGAGTGGGGATCGAACCCACAACCAGTCGGTTTTACAGTCACACTTTGTACCACTGCGCCACGACTGGCCTCGAAAGATTATATTGTATTTTATTATATTGTAAAACGCAAGCGAGAACAATATACATGTCCATATACATAAATTCATAATATGTAAGTATAAAGTATTATTTAGGAAGTGTTAAAAGCCTATATTGAAATCTAAAATTTCTCTATTTCCACGCAAATGTTCATACAATGGACAAATTGCAACTACGTTATTGTCTATAAATTATAGTGATTTATTATAACATTCAGCTTAGTGGCTAGCTTTATTGGGTGTGCGGTGCATTCACTGATTGGATTTCTGCGTGAGGCTCCCTTTTTTAATTTTTTTGTGTATATTAATATTAAATAATATCTTTTTGTAGGTTTAAAATATTGAGACCGTCTTCGTGCGACGACGAAAACGCGACGCCTGTGGGTTTGATTCCTATTCGGTTAGTTAATGTTTAATATTTTCATTTCTTCGATCTGGCAACGAATAATGCACGGCGTTCACCACTTAACACGTAATGCCTCAATAATTCGGTGGAAAATGGGGAACAGAGTGTCTTCTATGTCCTCTCTGCTTACCCTGTATGTATATACAGGGTAAGCAGAGAGATATATTTTTATTCGTTCCGCTTACTTAATAAAATATTTACGTATACCTTTTTAGAATATAAGTAAACTCGCGGTATAGTGGGAAAATCTTTAACTTTACGGGCGATGGTTGAAGATTCGGTCTCACTCATTGAATCAATTATACTTATTTCACATATCTATTGAAATAGAGCACACAACTATAGCTCCTTCATTTTCATGCAATTTATTAAATTCACATGGAAAGACGAGAATGAGGTGCCTTTACGTTATCTGTCTACCCTATTCTACTTATGTGGAGTAAAGCGTGAACCTGAAAAAATGGATCTGATTGCTTTACTTAAGTCATGTTGATTTAGGGCAACGTAAGAATAATGGAGGTCAAGCAGTCTTTACAGATTAAATTTAGTCTTGAGTAAAAGTGAGAAAACTATTCGATTATAATTGTTACTGACATTTTATATAGTATTTATTTTCTTTAAATCAATTTGTATTGCTTGTGAGAAATTGATAAAAAAATAATAACAAAAAATAAAAATAAAAATAACTTAATTATATAATAGGCACCGGTAATTGTTCGTTCCAAACTTAACACTAGAAAGATAACCATATAAAAACGTACCTAAAAGCTTCGCTTCAGAGGCGCATGCTTTTCTAAGGTGTCAATTTTATACTAACAGCGGATATTTATTTAAGTTAATCTGGTCATTTTAAAGGTTTGGCATTATTGTAAAAATTAAATGGATTTATATTATATTTTTTTATATTTTAAGTAATTTTAAACTTAAATCACTAGACCTCTATGAAAAATTAACAAAAATCAACAGTCTTCGGTTTATGGGAACAAATCCCGTAAAATATCACAAAAAATAGTGTTTTATCCTTACCAACTAGTAGATTATAATATGATTAGTGTAAAAAAAAAACTGTAATATTATAAAATAATTCTTTAGAGATCAAACGTCTTTCTTGTGTTCACCACAAACTATCTTTTTGCATTTGGCACAGGTCATCTTTGACATTCTTTTCTTTTCTTCATTTGGTAAAATATTCGATTCTCCTATTGCCTCGTCATCAATGTACTCATCATCGAAGTCGCTCTGCACATAATCTTCGCTCAGATGATCTATTTCGCTGTCTCTTTCCTGACATTCACCACCGTCGTTGACTTCTTCTCGACACAAAATGGAACATATTTCATCTTCTGCCAGTACCCTTTTGCTCGTCATGATAACTGCGTAAAGAATGTTTGCTAAAAACGCAACGCAAATATATAATATAAACTTAAAAACTTTTTAAAACAAAAAAATAAAAAATAACCATAAAACCATAAAATAACAGATAACCATACGCCTCGCGAGCGCATCAACTGGTCATAGCCGCTGAACTATGGTAATTATAGCATAGAAACAGCCGTCCCGTGACAGGGACTAGAACGACGACTCAGTTGACTGAGGAGGACAAGTTAATACGCGCGCCTAATAAAAAGAGATTGCAATATGTTTATTTCGCAGACGCCTTTGCGACGTAGGTTATCTTTCTAGAGTTAAGTCTTATGTTTAATAAGAGACAAAGAGAGAAAAAAAATTGAGCTATAATTTTTCCTTTTATTTTCGATTCAATAAAAATATATATAATAAGTTCTTTGATTTTCACGATTATTACACATTTTAAAATTAACTAATTTAACCGGATTAATCGTGTATATTTAAGATTTTACATTTTGGAAACCCGACGTTTCGAACACTTTGCAGTAGTCCGTGATCACGGGTAGTCTACCCGTTAAATGAGTTTCATTTAAAAATATATATCTCATTGACTAGAGGCCAGGCCAGAGGACTTGAGGCCAGTCGTTGCGCAGGAAGGGCACAAAGTGTGACTATAAAATCGACTGGTTGTGGGTTCGATCCCCACTTGAAGAAATGAAATATTTATTTACATTTCGTCGCTCTGGTGCCGAGTCATAACGCGGCGTTGAGTTTCGAAAATAAATTATAAATTGTACAAAAAAATATATAAAAAGTATTTTTTTTATTGTAATATTTTTGTCAAACATAAATTTGTTGGCGTTACAAAACCCTCTGACTGATGATGAGAATTGAGATCCTTGAATAATTACTTGGCAAACTGTCCTTACTGATGTCCAACTTGTCAGATGTTCAGATACTGAAATATATAAATGTTAAATTTATTAAATAACGAAACGTCAAGAAATTGTTAAGTTATATGATATTTTATGATAAACTCAACTTAGAATTTAATTGTGTTTTTTATTGAATAGAATTTATTTGAAATTTAAATTAAAAATTATTAAAACAGTTATTTTATGTTTTTTTAAATAGGTATCTCCTCTTAGGAAAGGATTTTTATGTATTATTTCGATTGTAATAAAACAGCTAAGAACCACCGCAATGAAATCAACAAAAATTGCAATTAAAGAAAACTGTACTTAAATCAGTTTATTTATTTAGGTAAATTGTATGTAATAAATGAAACAAAAATTAAACTTATGACACTCCTCGTTTTGGGTTAAAAAAAGATATTGCTTTTGTATCTACATCTACTTAGCGTTCCATTTTTTTTCTGTTTTCGATTTTTTTCCTTATAGAATAAATTAGATAATATAAACACAGTAAATTGTTGTTATACATACATATCATGTATGTGGGTACAACAACAATTTCACACCTAACTTTGTTGTCTTCGTATCAACCTCAACCGCAACCAACGCACAACAGTCGGTTACACACCTACTATTTATGTACTTCTAATAGCGTTTTACATAAATTAACCTTTCTAGGTACTCGTATATGATCTAATTTTTATATTCTTTTGATTTCAAATTATATTTTTATTGTAAAATATTTATTTAAATTTAGTAATAAGTTTTATTGTAATAATAAAGTATATAATTTAAAAATCGAATCTGTAAGTGAAGTATTCTATCATATTAATAAAGTTAAGGAAAAATAATTCTTGTTCGTTCAAAGAATAATTTAGTACCTTGCATTCTATACGAGAGTGCAGTTTATCACAAAATGACTTAAATTAAATCAACATGGAACATTATAAATCATTACAAACTGCTGTTTATAAAGTTTGTTGTTATCACGTACATGTTTTCTTGTTTATTTTGCAATATAAAGTAATACTTTGTAACCATATTACCTATATCTAATAAAGAAATGTATTGTATGCTCTTACGCTTCTCACGCTTTTTGCCGCATATTACAAGGTAGGTAGAGGGGAATACTTATTGTATTTTTTTTCCTAAGTGTGGAATAGCATTTAAAAAAAAATGTCAAAAATAAATGTATAGGGGATTTAGTGTTAAGACACTGTATCGTAATCCCGCAAAATTCGTGTATTAAGTGACAGAGTTGAACGCCTCGTTTTTCTTTACCACAGTGAGGAGGTTAAATAAATCTAAATCTTATATCATTTTATTTTATTTCACCCCCCGTAGGAATCGAGTCCAAGCTATTTGAGTTAACGAGAATGAGAGTTTAACTGTCCCATGCTCTATGTTCCCTCCGCTGCTGCTGCTGCTAAATTAATTTCTTAGCTTCGCGTTATTTCCTGCACATAACAGGTAAACGGAACCTGGAAACTTAGTCTTAAGATACTTCGTTACCATTAAGACATTTGACTTCCTCATGCTCTCGTATAATTAAGGCATTGAGTGATGAGTAGGGAGCCCGTGGTGTGAACCTGTGGTGAGTGGGAGTTAGGAAATTGAAATTTTAAACATTTCATTCCCAAAATGGGAGTTTCTACCCCTGCCAAGTCTGCCACGACAGTCCTAATTAATTTAATTTCATTAAAAAAAGATGCTTACTTATTATTATTATTGAAAAGACAAACATTTCTCCATGTGAAATATATTTTATTAATAAACATTACCCAACACTTATATTAAAAATATCACAAAAATATATCTAGCAATTATTGCGATTTCTTATCATCGCCGTCTTCGTCGCTATACTTATTTGGCGTTTCTCCGGGCTTCAAGAGTCGTCCCACGATATCATATTTTTCTGAAATTGCAATAAAATTTGATTAATATGTTATAAATATTGAAATTTTACTTATAATTTTTGTTCGTAGAATAATTTAAATGGTAAAATAACTATTTTTCTTGCTTGAAAAAACAACTATTTTTCTTGTTACACGTTTATAAATACACGCAGCACATATTCAGTTATTCAATACAAATAAAAAAAAAATTAAATTAGCTTCACGCTATATCCCGCACACAGCAGAGTAGGCAGAGGGAACCTAGTGTTAAGAAACTCCGTTCCCCACTTTCTGCCGAAATTTGGAGGTATTGCGTGTTGAGTGGCAGAACTCAACGCCGCGCTTTGCCTCGACACCAGAGCGAAGAAATGAAAATGTAAATATTTCATCTCCTCGAGTGGGGATCGAACCCACAACCAGTCGGTTTTACAGTCACACTTTGTACCACTGCGCCACGACTGGCCTCAACTGGACTGGTTATTCAATACAGACACTCAATTTATCAGAATAAACAGACCAATACAATTTCAGCTGTGCTTTGTCAATCAGTTTGTATTGAAAAAGTCATAAACTGCAGGATACAACGTGAATATAAAAAACAAGTTATAAATAATACCATAAAATATGAGTTGGCTTAAGTAAACATTAAATCTTTTCATTGTTGCAAAACTAACTCAAAGAACTTTGAGAATGTGAGTCAAATGGGCAATCTGTATGGAATGAATTGCTAAATTAGAGGCCAGTCGTGGCGCAGTGGTTCAAAGTGTGACTGTTAAACCGACTGGTAGTGGGTTCGATCCCCACTCGAGGAGATGAAATATTTACTTAAATTTATATTTTCATTTCTTCGCTCTGGTGTCGAGGCAAAGCGCGGCGTTGAGTTCTGCCACTCAACACGCAATGCCTCCAAAATTCGGCAGAAAGTAGGGAACGGAGTGTCTTAACACTAGGTTCCCTCTGCCTACCCTGCTGTGTGCGGGATATAGCGTGAAGCTAATTTAATTTTAATTTTTATGAATTGCTAAATTTGGTGATTCATCAAGCGAATTTCAGAGATATATCTGAAGGTTGATTATAAATAATAATAGGTAGGTATTATAATACTATTTATACTAAAGTGATAAAATCTCGAACAATATTCACAATATTTTTTGAATTCTTAAATGCTTTCGCATGAACGGTCGGCTCTTCAAGTCAAAATGAGCATATTAAAACATTAATTAAACACAAAATTCACAGGAATGGAATTTGGACACACAATATATTTTTTTAAAATATTTCTTTGCGATGTTTTCACAATGTTAACTCTATTAGAAAATTCAATAAAAGTAATAATTTTAATCATAAATTAAATTAGCTTCACGCTGTATCCCGCAGCAGGGTAGGCAGAGGGAACCTAATATTCACACTCTGTTCCCCACTTTCTGCAAATTTCTGGAGACATTGCGTATTAAGTGGCATATAATAGAAAGGATATCTTTATTAAAACTGTATCTCGCAGATAGCTAAAGAAATTCTAACATTAAGATATTCCACTCTCCGTCTTGTCTCTAGACAAGGTTGAGAAATGTAAATAACTATCCGTCCAATCGGGGATAGATCAAGGAAAAGTTTTGGCGTTGAGTTGCGCAACTCAACTCGCAAGGCCTCAAAAAAATCGGCGGAAAGTGGGAAAAGGGGTGTTTTAACATTACTTACTCTACTGTACGCGGGATACAGCGTGAAGCTGATTTTTTGTACAAATAAATATACACACGAGGATTAAAATAACAAGATCCGAGATTGTTTTAGGAAACGATAACACATCACTGCAGCGTATCTTGTAAAATCACCGCGTTAATATATTCAAAATTATTCCCGGCCTATATAAATATTCAATGAGTTCCAGTAAATTTGATCGAAGGGAAATTAAAACTTTTCTGTTCGATTCGACTCCGGATATTTCACTTATTATGTTGATCACGACTTAATCAATCAAGCGTCCATTGTTTGAGGATCGCTGTTTAGGCTTGGATTTGTTTGATTTGAATTTTGTGATCTTTTTGCTATTATATTACAAGTAGAATATGTCAGTTCGTATGTTTGCTTTAGTATCTGATACTGTTGATGTAGTAAAATTTTGTTGAATACATTAATTTTAAAGAAAATAGTTGTGTGACATAAATAAATGGTCACGTATAAGTGATCTACAAAAATACATTTCCTATTAATAAAGATATAATTTTTATTTAATATTTCACTATTATAAACTTCACGTTGTATCATGCATATATAATAGGATATGGAACCTAATGGTAAGATACTCCGTTCCCCCATTTTCATAGAATTTTTGAGGCATTGAGGAACGCAACACCACGAGTTGCCTTGATACCAGAGCGAAGAAATGAAAATATTATTAAATAATAATTTATTGCTCCGAGTGGGAATCGAACCCATAAACGTGGCGATAACAGTAACACTACACTTAACATTATTAATAATATATTTATATTATCCAACAAAAATATAAATATAAAACTTTATCAAGAACGTTCATATTAAACATTTCTAAGGTAATCAATTTTATTATTTATACAATAATAAAATGCTTGGAAGCAAAAGCCTGGCCTAATGATGCTGCTAACACGACCCTGACCTCGAAAGAGAGAAGCATGCATAATAAATAAAATCTGTATATTTCAAATAAAAAATATAAATATTTATAAGTGGATAACGATGTTCTAAGCTAGAATGTACACAGAATATACTTTTATAACTATTAAAACGTTGGTTTGGTTTTATAATTAAGCATTTTGTTACTTCTACGTATAAAGTTTTATTTTAGAGAAATATTATAAAAAATGTCATATAGATAGCTATTAGGTATTTTATAATAATAGATTTAATAAAAAAATCTAACTGTTTCCGTATAGAAATAGATATATAGAAAACTTAATATTTATATATTTTAAATTTCCAATTCCAAAGCTTAAATAAAGCGTTGGTCGGTATGTGCGAGATAACGCACATACTCGTAGTGTAAATAGGAGTAACCTAGTGCTAAGACACTCCGTTCTTCACTTTCTGTCCAATTAAAGAGACATTATACTTCTAATCATTAAACTCAACGCCTCGCTTTGTCTGATAACCAGAGCGAGGAAAGATAAAAGATTGATTCGTCTGAGTATGAATCGAACACACGAATGTCGTGTTAACAATTAGACGCTGTGCCGTTGCGCCACGATGGTACCTAATAATTAAATAAAAAATAAAAAAATAAAACTGTATTCCGCATACGGCAGTATAAACAATGGGAACCTAGAGACACTCTGTTTAGCCGTTTTCGAGGCGTTGCGTGTTGAGTAGCGGATCTCAACGCCGGGCTTTTGTCTTGTTGCCAGAGCGATGAAATTAAAACATTAATAAATAATCATTCATTTCCTCGAGTCCAGAGAGTCGAGAGAGGGATCCAACCATCGCGTTACAGTCACATTATTATGCCTCTGTGCCACGATATGACGTTACGGCCTCGTAATACAATTTTGTAATTAAAAATATACGCATAAAACCAGCTAATCGCATTACCTCTGAACTGCTCTTCCCATTCCTTGGCTGATGCCACCTCATCAGGTCCTAAATCACTGACGTCATCATATTCAGCATCAGAAGCCGCTACCTGACCAGTAGCGAGGCCTCGAGTTGCGTCTTTACCCGCAAACGCAGCGTATGGACCACCTGGAATGTAACTATAATCATTAATATCATATATTGTGTGTAGTCATCGCCAGCAGTTTTATTTGTGTGGACTTGAGGTGCAAAGTGAAAAGAACAGTTTTTCCGTGTTTCAGAAAATATTAGGAAATCTTTTTAAATGCCTTCCAACACTTCCTAATCTACTCTTTCAGCTTCATGCTATATCCCGCATATGGGAGTGTAGGCAGAAAAAGCCTATTGTTAAGACACTCCACCACTTCCCACTTCCCACTTCCCAAGAAATTCTGGAAGACGTTGCGTATTACGTGACAGAACTCAACGCTGCGCTTTGCCTCGATACCAGAGCGAGAAAATTAAAATAGCAAACATTCCATTCCCCTGATTGAGATTCGAAGCCACAACCATCGCGCTATACACGCAACCTTGAGCCCCTCCATCATGACGGCCCCATAATCATGAAATAAGTCCAAATTTCAGTAAATTACAAACGAGCCATCCACATTCAAACATGTTATTGACTCAGAAACTCAATTCGCCGCAGTTTGAATCAATAAACAACGGCGTACAATAGTAAGTAATACTTCGGTGAAATCGGACGCACTCAAGTCAAATTCTAATTCTCATACAGTACAGTACAGTACAGTAGTCGATGCAGTGTTGTATTGCTAAATTCACACAATGCATTTAGTTGCGGGAAAACGTTCTTATTGTGAATGTTGGTTTGGATTTTAAGAAAAAATGATTTATTATTCGTTTTAGCTTCACGCTGTATCCCGCACATATAAAGGGAATTTTTGAGGCATTGCGTGTTGAGTACTAGGAGGTAGTTAACGCCGCGCTTTGTCTTGTTACCAGAGAGAGTTATTGGGGTCTAATTAGACGCTACGCGGGCGGATAGCCTTGTTTTTAGGTGTAGTCACTAGTTATTGTTCAACGCAATTTTTTGCTTCTTTCAAATTCAAATTCAAAAATGTTATGCTTATACTTTTGTTTTTTTATTTAAAATTAAATAGAAATTTTCCAAATACATCCATTCCATTTTAAAAAAACATTAGACTCATGAAGTATCCTACACACAGCAGGGTAGGCAGAGGAAACGTAGTGTTAAGACACTCCGTTCCCCACTTCCTGTCGAATTGTGGAGGCATTGCGTGTTGAGTTAAAAACATATATGAATATAATATATAATGAATCTGAATTAATCTTTAGTAATTTAAAGTCATATAATTTCTGAAGATAATATGTTGCATGTCGTAAAGTATTTATGAGTTATCCTTACCTTCTACTGCAATAAAATATATTTATCTGTATATTCAGCTTATCTGTGCATATAAACAGATTGACAGTTAAAACAATATTGCCATAGCAATGTCTTATAATATTTTGTGTATACATTGTGATTGTGGTATATATACTCTTATGTTCCATACTGTTTAATAGTACCATTTAAAAAACTAATTTAAGATAGTAAATTTACTCTTTTATTTAGTTCTATCCCGCACGCAGCAGAGTAGGCAGAGGGAACGTAGTGTTAAGACACTCCCGTTCCCCACTTTCTGTCGAATTCTGGAGGCATTGCGTGCTGAGTGGAGCAACTCAACGCCGCGCTTTGCCTCGACACCAGAGCAAATAAATGAAAATACAAATGTAAATATATATTTAATTTCCTCGAGTGGGGACCGAACCAACAACTAGTCGATTTTACAGTCACACTTTGTGCCTATGCGCCACGACCGGCCTCAAATAATAGTAAAGTTTAAAGAAAGTAAATAGTAACTTGAAATTTTTATCACTCCTCATTTTACATCAATCTTTGATGAACCAATGGCTGACAATGATGAGAATAGCCGTTGGAGAACAAAAGTCATTAAAATGTCTAATTTATATTTAATAATTCAAATATGATAAAAATATAATTAGAACATTCGTTTGCTTATCACATGAAGTAACAGTGATTAAAACCTAATTGTGTTAAAGACTTAAAGTTATTTTGTAATTAGTAAAAATTACTTAACAAAATTAACATTACAAAATCATACAATTTTTTTGCCGGATTTACTACCAATAACAACCTTTTATAATACAGAAATAAGCTAAGTTATTGCCACTTATACTCGTACCTAAATATTAAAATTTATATAATCCGCTACACGCGGATCCCGCACGTAACAGGGTAGACAGAGTGAAACCTAGTGCTAAGACAATCTGTTCCCAACGTACTGTAAAATTCTGGGGGCATTGCGTGTTGAGTGGCTGAACTCAACACCGCGCTTTTGCCTCGACACCAGAGCGAAAAAAATTAATTATAAATTGAAATAAATATATCATTTAATCGAGTGGGGATAGAACCCTAAACCAGGGGTGTTTGCAGTCACACACTTGTGCCCCTGTGCCAGGACTAGCCTAGATTTATATAGATCAGTAATATCGAGATCCAACAAATGTACATAAAATTATAATATTATGAATGAAATACGAATAGCTCATTGTGGGTATCTTAATGGATTTTCTAATAATAAATAATAGTATATAATATTTTATCATTATATAAATACTCGACAACTTCATCCAACATAAATAAATATCTTTTGCAGATTAAAATGTTGATTTATGTTGTTTATGTTGATTAAAACAAATCTTTGCAAATATTTATAATAGTATTATATATGATATGCTCTTTAAGAGAAACAATTATATTGACTCATTAGAATTTGAATAACTTAGAGAACGTTAGGTAGCCAGTTTTAGCTGTTCTCCATCTTCATCCCGAGTATAGCAGGGTCGGCAACGAGGACGTCATTTTAACACACTTTTCCACTTTCCTCCAAAATATATTGAAGAATATTGAGCAAATGAGGTGCATATCATATACGATTTTTACGATTGTAAAAGTAAAATCCCGTTTTCATCTATTGCCGCAGGAATTTCTGGAATCCTTCATTTCGTCCAAAACGCCCAAAGAAACTAAAGCTAAAGTTCGACTTTCTACAGACAATTTTGACTACTTTGTCTGTTGTTCACATCGTAATGGATGAATTTATAAAATGATAATTATAATAAAATTACAATTAAACTTAATGACCGGCATTTAAAAAAATATAAAAACCTTATTTTTACGAAAATTACAATCAGAAACAATATTATCTTTTTTTTTAAAGACACTTTAACAACCGGTTCTTGGGAAATAATCAGGTAATTATAAACTTAAATTAAATGACTATAGGTCTCAAGGCGTTTTAAACAATTGAACGTTTTATTTTAATATACTTAATAATATGCGGTAATATAATAAAATAATACTGGAAACCAGGAAACCAACCAATTCTTTTCACTCTAAACGACCACACTATAAAATAACCATAGTTGTGGTTTCGAAGCACACTCGGAAAGAAGAAGAAATAATTTTTCTATTATTGTTCTAGTAGATAAAATGCGGTATTGAGTGCCGTCACTCCACTAGCAATGTCTTGAATTTTGGCTATAGGGGATAGCGTAATTTAAGGAAACCTGGTAACCTAGTGCCAAACATTGTTCCCATTAAAACACTTGCGTTCTCCACTTTCCGTCCCAATTAGCTGTATGGTGAGAAAATTGAAACTCTTTATATATTTTACATATCATAAACATATTACCTACGTAAGCATTAAAAATAATATTTTTAATATGTTATACAAAAAATATTCTTATATATAATTATTTTTTTATTTAAGTAACTATACACAAATCATCGTTATAAACTAAAATTAAAATTCAAGCGAACAAACCGCCAAACAAATTCTAACATACAACAATTTCGTAAGGTACAAAATCTCAAGGTTATGTTCATTCAATTTATCTTAGTCATTCTGACTAGCCTTGTTTGTATACAACAACATTTATATTGTTGTTTATTTATTTATGTTTTTTTTAATAGTTAAAAAAATAAAAAAAAATAAATTAGCTTCACGCTATATCCCGCACACAGCAGGGTAGGCAGAGGGAACCTAAAGTTAAGACCTAAAGCGAAGAAATGAAAATATAAATTTAAGTAAATATTTCATCTCCTCGAGTGGGGATCGAACCCACAACCAATCAGTTCTACAGTCACACTTCGTGCCGCTGCGCTATGATTTTTTAATAGTTTTAGACAACAAAAGATATTTTGATTTCTGATTGACGTGAACGTTGTTTTGCCTATCTTTGAAATTTAAAAAGTATAGCTCGAACTCATAGCCGTTGTATTTGCAGTTAGTATTAATATTAAAAGCAAAAATGCTTTCTAAGTTAAGTTAAATATGAAGCTGACGTATAAGTCACTCTGTTCTTTTTATCAGCTAGATATTAGTCTGTCTGAGTTACATATTTACGTAAATTGAACTTAGTACCACGACTATCGTATTTGAAAACAAAATTTAATTATAAAATATTATCTATAGTGTAAATCGGCGTGATAGTAATACAGTTTTTTTATTCTTTATTAATTCCACACTGTATCCTTCACATAGCAGGGTAGGCAGAGGAAACCTGGGAACCTAGTGTCAAACACACCGTTCCCATTAAAACACTTCTGTTCCCCACATTCAGCCGAATTACAACCAGTGAAACAGTGGCATACTATTAACCAACGGATGTAGGGATATATATCTCTGACGTGCCTAATAAGCTCTATTAGTATAGATACGAATCACATCATAGGGTAAGCGTTGCTTTGTATAAATAGAACATCCTCATTTTCAAGACAAATCCCTAGCAAACTGGCTTTAGATTATACGACGATAACGGAGTATTGATAAGCTTTGAGTCCTCTCTGAATCCTTTACTTCGATATCTAGTAATTAATCTATAAATACATACGTATTAAAATACATACGTATTTATTGATTAACAATTAAAATTAAATCAGCTTCACGCTGTATCCCGCGCACAAAAAGTTCGGCAGAGTGAACTAAGTGTTAAGACACTCCATTTACCAACTTCTGTCGAGTTCTGGAGGCATTGCGTATTGAGTCGAAAAAATTTAATATAAATGTAAATATTTCATTTCTTTGAGTAGGGAACGAACCCATGACCAGTAGATTTCACAGTCACACTTTGTGCCCCTGCGCTGCGACTGGTCTCTGTATTATTGATAATGCCATAATATTAAATAAAATATTTATACCGTGGATTAACTAATATCAAATATTCACTAATTATAACTTTACATAAATTAAAATCGTATATATGGTAAATATCCTGTTTTTACATATTTTTTTAAATTAACATCTTGATTAAGCGAATAATCTAGTAGTTTCATGTAACCAGCATGTTTAATACAATTATATTTTTACACTACATTCCTCATTTTCCGCAGAATTCAAGAGATCGGAACTCAACGCCGCGCTTCGCCTCCACACCAGAACGAAGAAATGAAAATATGAAATAGTTAATTTCCTTGAGTGGAATCGAACCCACAGCCTCTGTCGTTCACACTCTTGTTTTGTATGTTGTCTGATATGATATTCGCTTTACGTAATTGAAGAAACGTTATTACTTCGGTAGAAATCATTACAGTAATAAAAATGTATGCGCCAACTAGAGTCAAGGTTCCTCTGGCCCTCGGTCACACGCGTTCCCCAGTTTTTGTAAATTAGCTTTTATTACAAAGAATTAAGAACGACTGTCAATATTTCTAGATAGTATTGTATCTTATCGTCGGTACGAAGTTACGCCAACATTTTAGTTTCCATACTTCAACGGTACTTTAACGAAAGTAAATAAATGTTTTTATTTAATGGAATAACGTCATTTTATTGCAAAAAATATTACATAAACATTTTTACTTACCAGGTCCATAAAATCTTTTTCCTCTTGTAACATCGAAAATTGTACCGTTCACAGCCAGCAAAACTCTTCCTTCCGAATCAGTGCCATCGAATTTCTTCAGTTCAGCCACTGTCATATCCTTCCTTAGCTTCGCCATCGGCGGCGGAGGAGGCGCTGGCGGCTCTACCACTTCAAAATGCGACCTTACTATCTTATACAGAAGGTACAAAATGAAAAACAACAACACTAAATTGATGGGACTAGTTAATTCTTCCCAAAATGTCGAACCAGTCTCGGCTTCCGCCATTTTAAATGCGTGTTTGTTCCGCGCGCAGTTGGAATGGACTGAACGTTATCAAGATCAACTATCAACTACGTCACGCCTAAGGTCAACACGTATACTGGTGTTATTGGTGTTGGTATAGTGGAAACAAAATGAACATAGGATTTCACTTGATTTTTATCTAACCACGTTTCGAAATTTTATAACTTGTTTTAAATGTATGGCGGTGGAGATCGTTCACCTGAATAATAAAATAGTTGCTGACGTCTTTTGATTATTATATATTCTATCTTTTGAAATTGAATGTCGGAGAACGCTATGTTAAGCAAATTTGTTTTTTTTTTATTATTAGTAAAAATAATCGTCGTAGTGGCGCAGCGGCACGAAGTGTGACTGTAAAACCGACTGGCTGTGGGTTCGATCCCCACTCGAGAAGATGATATGTTTACTTAAATTTATATTTTCATTTCTTCGCTCTAGTGTTGAGGCTAAGCGCGGTGTGGAGTTCTGCTACTCAACACGCAATGCCTCCAGGATTCGGCAGAAAGTGGGGAACAGAGTGTCTTAACACTAGGTTCCCTCTGCTTATCCTGCTGTGTGCGGGATACAACGTGAAACTGATTTATTTTTATTTAAATATGTATAATATGTAAAATAATATATATTTACTTAATTGTAAAATAGAGTTAATCAAGTTATAATTGCATTTAATAATTATAAGAAATATACGTGAGGCCGTTCAAGTACTACGTAAGCAGTTTTTTTGCAATTATTGACCCCCTCTCCCCTATGTCATCAAAAATAAGCAATCCTCTAAGAAATATTTCATTGAAAACGTCAAAAATAAGCAAACTCAAGAGATCCCCCCTCCCCCCTTCCCCCTACATGCTTACATAATACTTAAACGGCCCCTGTACAATACATAACTAATATATTTTATTGTTTTTTTTTGTCATTAAAAAGAATATTCAATATAACTGATTATTAGCACCTGGATGTATTATTATCCAATTTACTTTTACAAATTAAAACTATAGTTATATAAGTTTGTAATTAATATTTTCCATATTTCTTGGCTCAACGAAAACTAGGTCAAACAATTCTCGGACAAGGTTGGAAACCAGAATTGAGACATGTCGAGGTAAATTATATCCATTACACCACTACGACGATATTGTAATTTTTTATTTACTTACTTTATGCTCTCAGAGGCCAGTCGTGGTGCAGGGGCAAAGTGTGACTGTAAAAAAAACTGGTTGTGGGTTCGATCCCCACTCGAGGAAATTAAATATTTATATTACGTATTACCGTATCCGTACCGTTAACGTATTTACGTTTACATTTTCATTTCTTTGCTCTCGTGTCGAGGCGCGAAAGCGCTCCGACTCAACACGCAATACTTCCAGACCTCGGCGGAAGTGGGGAACGGAGTGTCTTAACACTAGTTTCCCTCTGCCTACCCTGCTGTGTGCGGGATACAGCGTGAAGCTGATTTATTTATTTTTTACTTTATGCTGCAATAAGAAATCTAGCTGCAATTACACATTAACAATGTTTATTGAACATAAATAATAAACAATATTTTTTGTAATTAGTTAAGCACCTTCATTTCGTGTAAAAAAAGGTAAATCTAGTTTTTAGACATTCAGCTTCACACTTTTCGCCCAATTTTGAAGACACTGCGTGTTGAATAATAGATTTCCACGCCGTGCTTGGTCTAATGGAGAAAATTAAAACATTTTAAAAATAATATCAACATGCTCAAATTACAATAAGACATTGCTATGACAGCTTAAATAATAAACCTTTAAATTGAGTAATTATGCTTTTTCAAGTTTTATCGATAAATAAATAGCATGAATATACATAAACATATAAACATATGCACATAGTTCTTTTTATATTATTGATATAGATGTTATAGAGGCATTTCGGGACCTTTTGGTTTGAGTTTTGCAACTCTATGACTAATGATCACACCTAATCTCGATTTTTTGTCTTTCCTGAATAGGATAAAGCGTGAAGCTGAAAACTATATAAATTTCTTTAGATGATTGAAGTTACTCTAACATTTTAGGCAATCAAATGTTGAATTAAAGTTCCTACATTATATCAAACAATGCTTAAAGTGAACTCGTGACCTTTTGCATAATATTGTAAAGATAGCAGTGCACGCCAGAGGTCATATACATATAAGAGGTTCATACTTCATAAACACACACACACACACACATATATATATATATATATATATGTAGTTTTTTGTTCCATTAGGCACTATACTCTAGTAGGGTAGACAGAGAGATATTCTGGAGCGATTGCGTGTTGAATGCCGGAACTCAACGCCGCGCTTTGCCTCGACAACACATCGTAGAAATGAAAAAATTAAATATTTCAATTCCTCGAGTGGGAATCAAATCCACGACCAGTCACATTTATAGTCACACGCTTGTATTCCTGGGCACGACTAGCTTTATAAATAATATATAATTTATTATAAGTAAACTAATTTACTTTCCTACTTTACTTTTATAGGTAAACTACTATTTAAGGTGTGAAGTTACAAAATGACTCTTATATTTTCTGTACCCATTTTGAGATCACCGGTAATTGCTCGTTAATTGGAAGGAAGAGACGTCCAAGCCATTATTAGCTGAGAGAGGATTGTCTTTGTAACGATATATTTCTGTCTCTACATTTTTACGTTGAATGAAAAAATAAAGCATTGTTCCCTTTCAGTTATTGTTTGAAGTGCAGTTTTTAAATTAATTAAGAGATTTTTTTATTATAATTCTTTTAGTAAATGGGTAAATTATAAATTATTTAGATAAAGGCTTGTTTTACTCTTTCATTAGTGACCTTAGTTTTGCATTTATCACTCATACTTACTACTTACTACTAGCTTATTATATCTACTTATAGTTAAAATAATAAATTGGGATATTCTTTTCGCATATTATAATAATACCTATTATTATAATATGTGAAAAGAATATCCCAATTTATTTCGCATATTATAATAATATACTAATACCTCAATACTTATGTAGAGAACGTATAAAAAACTGAATTATTGTTTATTTTTGAAGTATTTTCTCTAGCTTGATTTTTTTTTTTAAATTACAATTTATGATTTTGATTTGAGAAGTTCTTTTTGTTTTGATTTTTTAGAGATGTAAAATATTGTCCTCAGACAACAGAAAAAATTTAAAATTTACACACTGCTCATTGAATTTGGTATAATTAAAGAAACTATGTAGATGAACCTATTCGTACAATACATATTATGGCATTTAACTGTTAGAAAATAAAGACAAAACACAGAATTAAGTTTCGTCACTTCTGTCTTGAAAATTAGGAACGGAGTGCCTAATGTCACTGAGTTTCCCTCTACTCTACTACTACCTAGATATGCACAAAAATATTTTTAGCTTCTTTTATTTATACATAATTGAACTAGAATATATATAGAAAATATTAAATCAATTCAAATAATAGTTATTTTTGTAATACCTTGCCGTTCGAGTTAATCCAGCGATGGACATGGTTTTTCAATACGGCTATCACTAGCCCATTAGATACGCTCTTACGCTACTTTTGACTTTCTATCAACAGATATCGTTGATGAATTGTTCAAATGTAATTAATTTTTAGTAGTTCATACATTGAGACTACAATTTAAATTAAAATTATTTTGTTTTAAATAATCCTTTGTTAGCTATATGCCATGGCTGAATAGATGTAGCAGGGTATGCAGAACGAAGCTAATTGTTGTTGAAGCAATTGAAATATTGCGTGTTGAGAGGCGTAGCTCAACGCCGCACTATGTCCTGTCCCAGAATGTAGAAATAAAAATACATCATTTATTCCTTTGATCGGACACAACATCACATCTACAACCAGACGGTACACCAGTTTATCGGGATGGCTTTACGTTTTATATTACACTACTATTTTATTTACGTACGTACATATAGGAAAATTATAGAAAACTAGAAATCGAATATATAGACTTCGTCACCATACAATTGATACATGATATATAAAACTAAACTGAAATTAAAGAAACTCTAATTTCATGTATCATATACATTACACTTATACAATATATAATTTAATTTTAATTCTGGTTAAAAATAACATATTGACATATAAAAAACAATTACATATATAATAAGGAGAAAAATGTTATATTACATTAAGATCTAAGTATATGTAAATGTTGCTATGGCACGAGAAATCTTATATAAACGAGTTCTATGTTTAATGTTAGCATGAATATTGCAGGACTCTCTATTTTCTGTGCCCGTTAAAGTTCAACATCACTTTAAAATATTCCTCAGCGCAGTATTCCTGAAACCTGGATAAATTTAAATATTATGAATCCTAACTATATCATGATATAGACGGCGTAACGGCGCTAGTGCGGCGCAGGAATCAAATTATTGCGGTTGAACTTGTATTACAAGTACATAACACTTTATTAAATATAAAAAAATGTATGTCGTGAAACTAATACTTCTCGTTAACTTATTTATTAATAAAGTAAATAATCCAAAATAGGAAAAAAACGTATATATTAAAAACAATATTAAGCCTACATTCCCGAAATAGATACGTGGCTCTCAGTGGACGAGACTAACTTGCATTTGTTTTTTGTAGAGCCACAATTCGGAACCTAGAGAACCTGTTTTGAGTTAGATCTCAAAATCCCTATTTTTTACGTGATGTAAATATTAATACTTTTTGTATTACATAATCATAAAAGTATTATTAAAAATAAAAAATAAATCAGCTTCACGCTGTATCCCGCACACAGCAGGGTAGGCAGAGGGAACCTAGTGTTAAGATACTCCGTTCCCCACTTTCTGCCGAATTCTGGAGGCATTGCGTGTTGAGTGGCAGAACTCAACGCCGCGCTTAGCCTCGACACCAGAGCGAAGAAATAGAAATATAAATTTAAGTAAATATTTCATCTCCTCGAGTGAGGATCGAATCCACAACCAGTCAGTTTTACAGTCACACTTCGTGCCGCTGCGCTACGACTGGCCTCGCTGGCCACGTAAAGTATTATTATTTACGTCATTTAAAAAATAGAGATTTTGAGATCTAACTCAAAACAGGTTCTCTAGGTTGCGAATTGTGTGTAGAATTGTGGCTCTTCAAAAAACAAATGCGAGTTGGTCTCGCCCACTGAGATAATTTCTTTAATTTCGCCATAATCGATTAAGGTAGCCTCTTTGTTATGAATATATGATGTTTCATATAACAATATCTATCTATGCATATAGATAAAATTAAGATGTCTATCTGTTATTTGAAAATAACTATGTTTTTTTAATTGCTTGTAATTATTTACACAATACTATAATACAAAGAACTAATTGCAGAAAGAAAATCTATTTGTCTTTATGTTTGCCCGAACTGATTTCTGAAACAGCTGGACCGATTTTATGAGACTTTCACTTAAAGTTGCCTAGATAGTTAAGACTAAATGGAGAACAGAGTAGCTTAATATTAGGTTCTCTTTGTCTTGCCACTAGCTTATTAACATGACAAGGCCACGAAGTTACGGGCAGTCGCTAGTATATATGTAAATATAAACTCTAAACAACCATATATATGATGAAAAATATTATTTTAATATTAAAATGGAATATGGCCGATTAAAAGTCCACAACAGTCGATTACTCCACTCAATGAGTACCTTTTCATATCAGTACGATCGATCAATTCTGTTCTGATTTATGTTTATTGGCATCCATACATATTATTTTTGTTTGTATAAATCTCTTTTACTTTTATGTGTTTTCATAAAATTTTATAGATCCGTTCTATAGATCCATTAGTTAAATATAGCGTTATTTATATTGTCTTATTTTTAAAATTTTAAGCAAATGGGGATCGAACCTATAAAAATAGTTTTACAGTTAAACTGAACCACTGCGCCACGGCGCACGGCCACCTCAATATGTACGTATACATCATTCGAAATCGCATCTCTAAACTCACTGGAAACTGTAATTACGGAAGTTTGAGGAATGTTTGTATTCAAGATAGCTTGCGAGGTGTTATGACTACGTCTCGTCACATACATACATACGAACACTCCACCGTATTGTGTCGTTTCACAAACATTATTATAATATAAATGGATTCCAAGCCGTTAAGATTTAATTGAAACTGTTTAGTATTGCTACTCTGATTTGCTTGTGTTTTATATATTATTTGCTGTTCGTGTAATAAAAATTAATGAAGTCAGTAAAATTTTATGTCTTGTGCTTTATATTGGTTACTTGTTGTTAAGTAGGGGTAAATAAATATAATTGTATAGAACAAATAGAAAAACTTTGAACGTTATTTGTATCGGTACTCACTAAATAAAATAATAGGGACCGTCGTGGTGAGCGTTTGTGGGTTCGATTCCCACTCAGAAGAATGAAATATTTAATATTCATTCATTTTCTCGCTCTAGTAGCAAGCCGAAGCGCAGTACTGAGATCATCATTCACACTCGAAGAAAACAATGTTCCCAGAATTCGACGGAAAATGGGAAACGGAGTGTCTTAACACTAGATTCCATACCCAGCTGTGTGCGGAATTACAGCTTGAAAACGATTTAAAAATAATGGAAATAAGGTTAAAACTAAATACATTAAATGATAATAAAATTATCATTAAATGTGTATCATAGCTAACTAGATAAAATGGCTTTAAATAAATCTCATAAGTAATTTAAATCATTTTGAAAAGAAATATATTTTTTTGGATCACTTTATTACTAGAGGTGGTTACACGGCTAATAATTTCACTGATTATGTTATCAGTCGAACGGATAGTGAAAAAAATTAAGCTTATTTATTTTGTAGAAGAATTTTCAATAGATATATGTTTAAGACTTACTTACTGTAAGGAAAGTCTCCGTTCTAATCAGAACATCTGTTGAAATTATTTTAAATCTATTGATTTTTATAATATTTAAACGAAATTGCACGTTTTTAGTGTTCTGTATCCTTAAAGGAAAAAGGAACTTATAAGATCACTTTGTTGTTCGTCAGTCAGTCTATCTGTCTGTCTGACTGGCTATCTGTCTATCAACTGTCAAGAACCTTTATCTCAGGAATGCTGGGAGATATCAAATTGGAATTCAAACCGTATACCTATATCTAGGGCCCTATGATTTCCTAAAAAAACATATTTTTACATTTAAGTACCTAAAAAAAAAGATATGGTCGTTTATATAGCAACAAACGCGTATTTCGACACTAAGCGAAATCAAAATTAAAAGGAGATTTACTATATACAGGTAGTAAGTACTAGTTCAGGAAAAAAAATTAAAACTATACATTGTATTTAAGTCCTACAAAATAACAGCTTTAAAAGGGCCAAAAAAAATGGTATTAAAGCCGCTAGTTCAAATGAGGTATCAGATGAAAGTGCTCTGGCTAAGCTAAGCCTGAATTTTAGAAAAAAGCTCGAGACCTCCAATATCTGTACGGAACTTTCGATAGGCGAGCCCGACTCGCGCTTGTCCGGTTCTTTTTTATATATATATCTAATATGTTACAATCCCTATTTTTAACTAAAATATTACTTATTAACATTCGCATTTCTTCGCTCTGGTAACAAAGTAAAACGCGGCGTTTATTTTCGCAACTCATCACGCAATGCCTCAAAAATTCGGCGGAAAGTAAGAAATGGAGTGTTTTATCTCTGCTCTGTGTGCTATTTTTAGAATGCAACGTGAATCTAAAAAATAAGTAGTATTTGTACTATATGTATAAAAATATCATAGAGTAGAAATTTGAACGCCGTCATGTCATAGTGTGACAGCTATCAGTTTTAATTCCACTCTCAGGTTTACGATAAAAAAATAATAATAATTCACAGAAGTGGTTATTAGTTAGCAAATGTAGAAACTGTATTTACATAGCTTTAATTATGTTCTTTTAAGTTACGTCAAAAGCAAATTTTTGAATGTATTAGTTAATATTGTTATTATACGAAGGAATGATAGAAAAGTTACATTCAGCTAACCTTGCTAAATATGAGAAATTAATGAAGAAAAAATAATTTTCATAATTTTTTTTTACATAAGTTGGTAGAACTACAGAATTTTTTTTTCATCTTTCAAAATTAATATCGCGGAGCGTAACTTTTTAAAATAATTTCACTCAAATTGCTCAAGGAATTTTGTCAGGTACAGAGTGAATTTTAATTTTACCTGCAAAAGAAGCATGCCTAATTGCCTAATTAAGAACTCGGAAGGAAACCGCGAGGTCCCCAAGTAACACTCAATGGAATTAATTAAGTGTATTAAACGAGCACGGAAATTAAATATATGAATGGACATGCTCATTTTGTGAAATATTATTTTAAACTTCTGCGTATATTTAATTTTTTTCATGTAAAAAACTTAAATGAATTCGGACTAACATTAATATAACTTACTTTACTTTATTCTACAAACTTGAGGAGATCTAATAGAATTTTAAATTAAAATATTCTACATCTCGAAGACCAAATATACCTAATCAATTAAATAGTTTTGAAATTATATATGGTATAAGAATAAATATATGGTATAAGAATACAATATAGTTTGAATTTTTTTGAAAAAATATTTGTAATAAATGTGCATCTTTAAAGAAATTTAAGGCTTAACAATCTATAACCATCTATAGCCCATATACATATATTTTTTACGCAAAACGGTATTAACGCAAAAACATGTACTTATATAAAAAAATATGACATAAAAAGTCTTATCAAATCAATTTATTATATCACAATCAAAAATTATTCAAAATATAATAGAGTTCCCAGCATATCAGAAGCAAAAAAAGGGTTGAGATTTTAATTCACTTTAAAAGTTCACTGTAGCTCCTCTTTTATTCAAAACAAAAGTAAAAAAAAATAAATAAAGAATAGTGTACATTCTTAGGTGAAACGGGGCACGAATAATTTACGCTTTCGCCGAAAAGCTCTTCGAAAACTCAATTATCTAAGTCTTTTTGTCTCTCTGTAGCTTACAGCGCTGTGAAAACACAAAACAAAATTTAAAATACGGGTACGTTTTAATGTGTAAATGTTATAAAGAATGTTTGTATAAAATATCGAGGCCAGTCGTGGCGCAGTGGTACAAAGTGTGACTGTGAAACCGACTGGTTGTGGGTTCGATCCCCACTCGAGGAGATGAAATATTTACTTAAATTTATATTTTCATTTCTTCGCTCTGGTGTCGAGGTTAAGCGCGGCGTTGAGTTCTGCCACTCAACACGCAATGCCTCCAGAATTCGGCAGAAAGTGGGGAACGAAGTGTCTTAACACTAAGTTCCCTCTGCCTACCCTGCTGTGTGCGGGATACAGCGTGAAGCTGACTATTGTCTGAAGTACATTTTATAGAAATTCAACATTCTAATCACAATATTTTATGATAAGACAGTTAAATTGAATTGTAAATTGTAGTTTTTTGAATATGTTTCATTTTACTTTTTGTAATTGGATTTAAATAAATTTACATTCTTTTGTTGTAATTGCGTTTAAATTCTCTTTGTGGATTCGGAATAACTAGTATGGACTTATTATCAGTTATTGAAGTAGTGAAGCAGTGGAATAGCATCTAATTGAAAATGCGAAGATAATAGCTTCGATCCACATCTACGTGATGATGAATTATTTTCATTTACTAGTTCTGTTGAAACAAATTCGATGTTGTGTTTTATCATTTAAGACTGTTTGCGATTAGGGCGATAAAGTTCTTAGTTTCTTGTGGTTATACCTGCCTACTTTGATATATATAAAAATTAAAATAAATTAAATTAGCTTCACGCTATATCCCGCATGCAGCAGGGTAGGTAGAGGGAACTTAGTGTTAAGACACTCCGTTCCCCACTTTCTGCGGAATTCATTGCGTGTTGAGTGTCAGAACTCAACGCCGCGCTTAGCCTCGACACCAGAGCGAAGAAATGGAAATAATATAATTTAAGTAAATATTTTGTCTCCTCGAATGGGGATCGAACCCACAACCAGTCAATTTTACAGTCACACCTCGTGCCGCTGCGCCACGACTGGTCTCAATATATATAGATTTAATATAGTTTTTGTGAGAAAATATATGCAGCAATACTCATTTAAAAGTACCTACCTGTCTTACTAGAACAAATATAATTGACTATATTCGGACATGACAGTTTATAATTCATACATACTAGTAGCATTAATTTTCTGTCTAGGTACACTTTTGTGATACATATGTATCTCGTATACGTGACACAGAATTTCTTTATTATTTCGCATCTGAAGGGTCTGAACGGAACTCCATTGTTGCTCTTTTCGTCCAGTTTTCTATTCATATGCCAGAAATTTCTATCTTTTATACAAAATCCATTTACTTCACAATATTTTGTTTCACATTTTTAATAGTTTGGAACAGTGTAACTACTAAGTTTAACGAAAAAGCTAAGTTATATTTTTTAATACTTTGTAGTTTGATATTATGCTTTTAAAGTGAAGTTTTCATAAACTCTCGAAATATTTTAAGTATTAGTACTTTTAAATAATCATTTAAAAGTACTAATATTTAAAATATTTTCTTAATTTTAACTTTTATAGAAAATATATCACAATAATATATTTTCTATAAAAGTACCTACTATTATATATAGTATATATAGTAAGAAATCATCACAAATATATTACTTCAAAACTAAATTTATTGTATAGGTAAATAATTTAATTTTGAACTCCTAAAATTCCGTCATGTACTATGCAAAAATAATCTCACTGATATTCTTATCAAATTGTGCTAAGAAAAGAAAATCGTTATAAATTTGAATGTAGCAAAGATTTTGTTACCAATTTTTTTTTTAAATAGACATGGCAGTGGTATAAATAAAGGGAACGAATACAAATTAATTTTCAACACTTAACTAGTATTAGAAAGGCGCTCTTTACTCTTTATCTCATTAATAGGAATAATGAGTTAAGTTACACATATTAAAAATATTACAATATATTGCTTTCTTTAATTATTGTGCTAGTTCCTGTTTATGTTGTAAAAATGAAAAAAAAAATCTGCTTTACGCTGTGTCCCGCACACAGCAGGGTAGGCAGAGGGAACCTAGTGTTAAGACACTCCGATCCCTATAGGAAATGAAAATATAAAATTAAATATTTCATTTTTTCGCGTAGGGATCGAACCCACAACCAGTCGCGTTTGCAGTCACACTTTTTGCCCCTGCGCCGCGACTGGCTTATCAGTATTTGTTACATTAATTAGTTAGTATCATACAAAATAGAAAAAAAAATCAATAATATTAGCATACTACGGCGTTAAGTTACGCTAATAAACACGCAGTGCTTTGGAATTCAGCGGAAAATGAGGAACGGAAGTGTCTTAATGAGTACAGAGTATCTTAACACTAGGTTCCCAGGTTCCTTATGCCTACCCTGCTATATGCAGAATCCAGCGTGAAGGTTAAAAATATGAATACTTGATTTTTAAATAAAATGTAACTTTATACTATATTAAATTATATCGAAAATAACTTATTCCGCTGAATAGACTACAATTAAGGGGAAGAAGTTCATAATTTTACGTTTAAAACTCCATATTTGTGCCATACATCGTTAATAGTGGAAACTTTTTGAATAAGTTACTCGACAATGAGTTTTATGATAAAGTTTAAGTGTAGAGCATCCATGCCGCAGTGTGGCGTATAATATATTTATATATGACTATATATACTTTGTGAGGAGGCCAGTCGCAGGAGCACAAATATGTGACTGAACACGTGATTGGTTTTGGATTCGATTCCCACTCGAGGAAACGAAATATTATATTATTTAAGGGATACTGAAATGATTGTAAGCATTAGAAACATTTAATTCTGATTTTATATTATATGACATTATCGTAAGTCAAGACGATTGTAAACTGTGAAAGTTTGTTCCACTTTCATGCAAAAACTACAGAACAGATTTGGCTGATACTTTACATAAATATAGCTTTCACTTCAAAATTAAACATAGGCATTTATATAAAGATTTTGTATTATATAACAATACGTTTAAGCGGGCGAAGCAGTGTGTGGGGTGCTAGTGCTTATATATACGCGCCGATAAGGTGAGCGTCGCAGTTTTATTATCCAATGACTTAAATCAATACCAACGTAGAAGTGGGAACCAGAAATTTTATGCTTATGGCATCTACGTAAGATTTATCTCAATAAAATAACTAAATTATCTCCTAGTCTACTCTAGATCAATAAAATAACTAAATTATCTCCTAGTCTACTAGATTTTAACCTACTAACCTACTACCTACCTACAACTACCTAAAGAATTCGTTTCTATAAAATAATGTATTTAATTTATATTGCTATCGTACTTTTTGTAACGTATTCCGATGTTTATTTTACACAAATGCCAAAGAAACTCTTCGATACAAGCGTCGTTGCCTAATTTCTTTCCAAACATTATCCCTTATAAATTAAGATGGGATGAAAAAGTTAACTAATACGTGGTTGGCATAACAATACACATATTTTATTTACTAGCCTTTATTACAATTGAAATAAGGTCGATTTTAGTGATATATTCTGTTTTTCTGTAAAATGTAGTTGCAAGGTGAGGTTAATTAGCCTAATTAAATTTCTGTAGCGTTTCTAGACCGTGCCTCGAATCAATCTAAATCTGTTAGCGTTTAAGTTACTAACTAACACTTTACTTTATTAAGAACTCTCTTATAGGTAAGTACTATATGTAGCTATTTTTGACTAATTCTAGTGCACAAGCGTGTGACTGTAACGTAACAGGTTGTGGGTTCGATTCCCATTCGACGAAATTAAATATTTAAAATATTCAGTTCACTCTGACTTCGAACCAAATCGCGGTGTTGAGTTCTGCCACTCAATGCGCAAACCCTCAAGAATTCGGAAGAAACTAGAGAGCGGAGTGTCTTAACACTAGGCTCTCTCTGCTTTAGCGCTACACGCAAAATACCGCGTGAAGCTGAAAATTAAATTGATTGCGTCATATGAAAACATTGCGTGTAAAAAATGAGGATTTTAGTTTTAATCCGGTTGGTCAATCATTTTACTGACGCACGCTTAGTAATAAAAAGAAATAAGTAATGAAATACGTTTTATTACGTTTTGTTATGAAATTTTACTATGAGTGACCCTAATGAGGCCATTATGCAGTGGCCGACTCACGCGGTGTATATAATTATTTAAATTTCCTCAATCTTGTAAGAAGAAGCGCAGCGTTAAGTTCCGTATTTTCTTTGTGAATTGGCATATTATATGATATTACGTATTTTAGTTTAATATTAGATTTCCACAATGTTTATGTAAATAAAACATGAAACGGGACATCCGTTTAATATATGTTTTTTATATACCGATGTGGATTGTCTTAAACAGCATTGTAGAAAAAGAAAATAAAGTTACATATTTATTTATTTATACAAACAATAGGGCACAAAGTGTCACGGCAAAACCGACTGGTTATAGGTTCGATCCCCACTCGAGAAGACGAAACATTTTTTTTAATTTGTATCTGCATTTCTTCGCTCTGGTGTCGAGGCAGAGCGCGGCGTTGAGCTTTACTACTCAACACACTATACCTTGAGAATTCAGCGGAAAGTGGGATACGGAATATCTTAATACTCGGTTCCCTCTGCCTACCTTGCTGTGTGCGGGATACAGCGTGAAGTGGAATTAATTTTAATTTATTCTGTATTTCACACAATTAATAAAAAATGTACAAAAAGTAGGTTTAACGCTAAAAAAAACATTCTCTCCCAGTTAATAGCTATTTTTCAAAGCTTTTTTTTACCATTACCGCAAGCGAAATGAGCGGGTGATGGTGAGTGAATTTGACAAAAGGCAAGTGTCACGCTCACAAACAAAAAATATATATTAAAGTTTATCATTTTAACTAACAAATTTATATATTTTAAACATTTACTACAATTCGGTTAAGTGTGAGTCGATTATTGCAAGTTGCTTAAGTTCACGGGGACTACCCTATAGGTTTTGATTACGTAGCGAATTCTATAAAAATGCAGCATAATCAATGCATAAATTCTCGTATCTTTTGATTGCTTTCACTTTGAAAATTATTTTTTCTGTGCTTCAAAGGACAATAGACCTGAATATATAATATTAATTTCGACTAAACACATACTTGACAGACAGACAGACAACAATAACTTTGTTGTCCTATAAAGGTTCTATTTTTACGTTTTGATATATGCAACCCTAAAAAAATCAAAAAAACCCTGAAAAGTGATGAAAATAACGTTAATTTAAATTTCAATCTTGTGCGATAAAACAGTCTAGTTCAGTACGAGTTTTTAACTGAACGTTTTCGTTTGCACAATTCAAATGTGACTGTTCAAAGTGAAAATAAAAGAACGTACACTCCTTTCATTTATCTCCGTGATAAAGGGGTGGTATGAAGTTTTGCAGCTGTGGCCAATTGTTACTCCACTACGGATTTGTATGCGCTACTCGACAATTCTTTTGTTGGGAAGAGTGCAACCGGAAGTGATATGAGTCGGAATTACATTTATTTTAAACTATGCTGACTACGATTTATCTTAGTTATTTATTATATAATTATATTTTTTTACCAGGCCAGACCAGCCAGTGGCGCAGAGGCGCAAAGTGTGACTGTAAAATCGACTGGTTTTGGGTTCGATCCCCGCTCGAGGAAATGAAATATTTACTTACAATTATATTTTCATTTTTTGCTCTGAAGTCGATGCAAAGCGCAGCGTTGAGTTCCGCCACCCAACAGACAATGCCTCCAGAACTCGGCGGAAAGTGGGAAACGGTGTGTATTAACACTGGGTTCCCTATGCCTACACTGCTGTGCGCGGGATACAGCGTGGGATGGTACGTTATTTTTTTAATAAAAATCACTCATTGATGTACATATATCATTCTAAAGCTTATGGATTTTTTTTGCTGATAACAAATAGATAAACTGCTTATGATCAAATTTCGTGATAAGGTATGATTGATTGGAAAAAATAATTTATAAAAAAATATAATAGTTATTAGTTATTTCATGACACATTCTAAGTGAAAATCACTACGTGATGATATCCAAGTACTACTGATACTTGGAGAAATAATCAAAGAAAAACAGTAGAATTTTACGAACTACATCGTTAAATGGGTAGGTACAAAACGTTAAAATAATCTATTACATTGTTTCAATACTAACGAGTCAGCTATTTTGCTATTAAGACAATATAAAAAAGCACACCTTTATACAAAAAAAAATCAATAAAAACGTTTTTATTGAACATTTTTCTGAAAATATAGCTTTTAGATATACTTTATACAGCCAGCCCGTTAATGCTTTGGAAAGTGTAAACCAGAAAATAGCAATAAACGAAGCATCCATTGCGATAAAAAATTTCGAACACGCTTGGAAACATTTAACTTTGAAGTTTTGAGCGGAATTTGCGGATTTTTTTGCTCCTACCACTTTTTACGCTGCGACTATAATGCAGTGGAGTTAAAGATTTTTGCTAGTTTCAAAAACTTCCGAGTATTAACGATGTATGGCGAAAGTTTGCGGTTATTACAACTTAAATTGTGATATTTCTAAGAATTATCTATAATTTATAACCTAGTCTTAATACACTCCGTTCCCGTTAAGACACTTCCATTACCCACTTATAACCATTCGCAATTCGCAATTCTGGAGACATTGCGTGTTGAGGGATGAAATTTAACGCCGCGCATTGCCTCAATACCCGAGTGAAGAAATGAAAATATTAAATATATCATTTCCTCGAGCGGGTATCGAACCCATAGAAATTACTTTCAATGCTCTAATTTTACTTTTATCTGATTTCTTGATAATTCTTGATAAATTCAAGGAATTTTGCATGACTTAAAGGAAACCCACTATGAAAAAATAGATATTCCAACATATACATCCATACATACTTATAATAATAACCTACAACCTCTCATCAAAACTTGAGACCACCAAACCGAGAATGTTTAATGTTAAAGCAAGTTCGGTTTGTGTAAGTTGATCGTTATAATTTTCTTGAGATGATTTACAAGGAGGTCGACCTGCAAATATAGGTTGGCATATGCAAAACTGTGAGTTCCAAGTTATATGAAATTAATTTATTGGATAAGAAGATTCAAATTTATTTGCTCATAACTTTCTGATGTGTAGAAAAGTTTGTCAGTTACGGTTGTATAAAGTTTAGGTTAACTCTTATCAAGCATCTTGTAATGTTTACCTGTTCTTGTTATAATTATTTGGTGTGCTAGGTTAGTTTTGATAATGTTTTATGACTTAGCATTTTCACCTTTCTTTGTTGCTGAACTCTAGAGACATTGCGTGTTGAGTGGTGGAATTCAACGCCACGCGTTGCCTCGTAACCTGAGTGTAAGGAAATTAAAATATGAAATATTTCATTTCTTGAGTAGGAGTCAAACCCACAACAACATAAATGTGCGCTTACAATCGCACAATTATGTCAGTCATGGCACAGGGGCATAAGCTGACTTATATTGCTTTATGTTATTTTTTTAAATTTTGTATTTCATTTTTGTTCTTTCACTTATATCGCAGAGTAGAAAGAGAGAACTTACTGTTTCTCAACACTCCGTTTTCAGACATTTTATTATGTTATATATTACAAGCAAACGATCAAAGAAACATTATTTTCTTTACATTATTAATTTAAAAAAAAATATGATAAAATATTTTGATAAAACTATACTTCAAGATATTTTGTGATGAATAGGATTTCGAGAAACGAATTTCCTTGATAAATTACCTAATCTTTTCAAGACCTTTTCTAGTGGCGATTTATTCATTCATAGAATTATTTCTCCTTTTGTCCATGAAATGAATATAAATGAAAGAAGTCTAAAGACATATCTTATTACGGTTAAAAATATGTAGGTTTCCATTTATGTCATGTATCTAAAAAAGAAGCTGGTTATCCTTGCGTATAATAAATTCGGGAAAAAACATAAAATCAAAACGTTATCTAATCTCATCATCATGTCAAAGGAATGGATGTTTTTATATTGTATTTAGTAGATTTTTTTATTTTTAAATCTAATACGATGAATCAATTTCTTGAGTGTTTTGATATGTTTTAAAACATCGCTTAGTCTATAATGTTCTAGAAACGTCATTGGTGATATTAGCAGTTGTATTCACTGCTAAGCTCGAAGATCGAAGAATAACCAGTAACTACATACTCCTTCGTTTTAATACCAAATCGTGCAGGATATCATCATCATTAAATCATTAATAAATATTTTTTCGCTATGTTTTAATGTTGGCCATTGAAATGTGAAGATATCGTTAGTGACCTGAAACCTGAATAATATTTTTTCTTAAATGCACATGCATACATACATAGTAGCCTCCATATTTGGACGAGTACAGCAATATTTGCTGTAAAATAAAAACGTGTTAAGCAAAAAAAAACCGTATACAAAACGTTTGCAAAACGTAGTTAACGTTGCTAAAACCTAAAAACTTACAGAAATATTACAATATATATATATATATATATATATATATATATATATACATGTATTACTAACATAGTCTACAGGAAATGATAAAAGGTAAATTCGGACTATTATCCGTTAAATAAACACAGTATTTGATAGGATAAAATTGCACCAGTCCTGTCCAAACATTTAAAAATATTATAAAGAAGATTCGTTAGACTTTTCATTATGTCACCAACAATGTTATCTGGCTGTGAATTTTACTCAAAGTTAAATTATTATTTGTTCTTATTTTATAGGTTAGTGTAAAATTTATTTTAGTTAACGTAATGTTATAAGATTTTCGTAAAGTATTAAATAACAATTTAAAAAAAAGAAATAACTATATACTTTACACAGCGCGCTACTGTAAACGTGAAGTTTGTGGGTTCGAGTTTCACTCGGCAGAGTTAGTTATTATCGTTACCATATATTAGTCTATACACAGGTAATAGATACTCGCTATGGTAAAAGAACAAAGAGCGGTGTTGAGTTCCGCCACCTCAACACGCACAAATTGGGTGCACGATAAACAAAGTATCTTAACAAGATTCCATGTGTCTCTCTCTGTGCGTGTGTTTGGCTAAAATATGAAGCTAAAAAAGCTGAATTTGTTGAACACCCATTACAATGGCTGCACTGGTGATACAAATCTAAATTATTCTTTTTTAAAATTGAAATACAGTCAAACGTTTCAATTATTTAGTTAATTAATAGGTAACATTAACTAAATATAAAAAAAATCTGGAGTAAAACTTTAACTTTTAACAGTACCTTCAAGGTCAAAGAGGCACCCGAAGATGAAGACGAACTTTTGAAAATTCATTTACTTAAAAGTGAAATTTGTTAACAAACTGTATATTAGCACAATTAGTAGACATATTGACTATGATTACATTTTTCAACATGTTAATAATGTAAGCACACCCTAAGGAAAATATGCTAAAAATATATTATTTGTGTGTTCAAAATGTATTTCGGTTCTTATCTTCAAAGAATCTGGAAGAATGAAGCCAGCCGTGGCGCAGCGGCACAAACGCTAGGTTGATGACGAACGAAACAAAGTGTGACTGTAAAACCGACTGGTTGTGGGTTCGATCCCCATTCGAGGAGGTTAATAATTTACTTAAATTTATATTTCCATTTCTTCGTTTTGATGTCGAGGCAAAGCGCGGCGTTGAGTTCTGCCGCTAAACACGTAATGCCTCCAGAATTCGGCAGAAAGTGGGGTACGGAGTGTCTTTACACTAGGTTCCATCTGCCTACCCTGCTGTGTGCGGGATACAGCGTGAAGCTGATTTATTCTCAAAGAAAAATAGATTCAATTTAAATTAGTTCAATTTTATCAAATTTTTGTACATAGTTTGTATCTAGTGTAAAATACCTGTTCAATCCCTACACAGAATAGTCGAAATTCACCGTCAAAATACTCTATGGCCACCTCTATAAAAGTTAAAAGCTTAGTCGAAAAAATTCATACAGCTTTAAGAGCGGGTTGCAAATGCGAGTGCATGCTTGCAATGAACAGTTTCCCATCCCAGGAGAGTGCTATCAGGGTTGCCGAAAAAACTTTTTTTTTAAATTCATATTTTCATATTTTTTTAATACAATTGCTAGATACATTTTAATATAATTTATATTATAAAATAAATATGAATAAAAAAAATAAATATTTATAAATTTGACAACCCTAGATAAAAATATTTACCAGTAGATTCGCTTTTATTCTCTGTTGTGTGTGTTTGTTTTAATAGTGGAATAAATCTAAAACGTACGTGTCACTTGAGAGTTGAAATTGATATTTAGTAGTTTTAGGATAAAGAAAAGTAGGTTTATATATTTCTGTCAGTTAATAAAGATATATATATATTTGTCAGTTTGTCTGTGATCCCAAAATAACTATATTTTTCAAGCGCATATAGGTACATGATACAAAAACACAAACAAACAAAATTTTCTAAGCTTTTGACTGTCTGTATTTGTTTTGTTCGGTTCAGTCTCCGGAACAACTATACTAGGTACTTGTAAGATTTTCACTGAAAGATAGAGATGGTTGTAGAGTGGTGCATCGGTTTTAGTGGAATAAAATGTGTTTACCTCCGAGTTTCTTATTGCTTAGATATGAAATAACTAAACATTTTTTCTCCTAAGTATGATCATTTTAAAGTATAATAAAATAAATAAAATATTTTTTTTTAATTCAATTTCATTTAGTGTATAGAAGTACATGGTCATACAAAGCAGTGGGAGCAGACGAAATCTGGGAACCTGGTGTTAAGACACTCCGTTAACCACCTTGTGCCAAATTCTTAAGTGGTACCCACCACCGCTCGAGAATGTAGCGGAACTCAACGCCGTACTTTTCCTTGTTACCAGAACGAAAAATGAAAATATTAAATAATCATCATATATTTCAATTACCGTATTTTCATTTATAAAATATATCAAATATTTATATTCGTATATTATCTAATCCAAACTAAACAATAAATTTCAATCTTGTGAATTGAGTAAATCCAAATGTAGAGGAACTCCCAGTAGCTTACAGCGTCTTAGAAAGTTGAGACCATTTTCGATGGTTACAAATGATACAATGTACTGAAACTACATAAATATGTAGCCAAATGTAGAAGTTACTTGTATTTCAAGATATACTGCATTTACCACCTCTGATTTTAAAATAAAAGCTGGATTCTATTTAAATTCTGGAAATGTGCCAGACGAAGCTTTCCTAAGCTGTATAAAGTTTATATTAAAAATGACAAGCAAGGCAGTCTTTCATATATACATGTTTTGTTATTTTTATACACTTTTTTGTTACATCTTGAGTAAAATATATAATTCAATATATGATTAAAAGGTTCACCATCAAACTAAGACTTTGTATTGTAAACTGCGGAACTTAACGCCGCTTTTTACTAATCTGACTGGAAAAAATATGTATTATTGTAAAAAAGAAACAAATCCACCATTGTTTGATGATTGGATGCCACTTAAAGCAATAAAGAGAATTGATTGCCCCAGTGGGGAATGAACCCACAAACATCACTTTAGTCTAATGCTGTTTCTTCTCTACAATATTAAATATATTGTAAACATCATCAGGAGTGTAGTTTTTGCAACGTGTGATATTTATTAGCTTTCTATATACAATGATATAAGGCAGGGGAAACCTGTATTGACAATACACTCTATATAACACATTTCGCCAATTTTTTTAAAACATAACGTGTGGAATGTCGAAATTCAACGTTTCGCTTTGTCTCCTTACGACGAAACTAAAATAATTTATTGGGCATTCAACAGTATTTTTACCAATTCGTGAAAACAGACTCAGTTATAGTTATAAGTATGTAATTTCTGTATACATTAAAATATTTTCAAGATACAAAGCAAAATTCTTCAACAGTTTAGCACACAACAGAAACAGATTTGTTTGGTGAAAATTGAGTTAATCCATGGTTAATCTGACTACACACGCCGTGATGAGGGTCACTGGGGCAGTGCGATAATATGATACCGTGTTAAGAGGACTATTGTGATATAAATGAGAATTGATCTTTGTAGATCTGTATAGATTAAATATCTTTTAGTTCTATTTATAGCTTTTTCAGAAACAACAGAACATAGTGTCAATCTGTTCTTTAGTTTCTGTAAAAATAATAATAAAATTAAGTTTAATATTATAATAAATTGGCATTGGCAGAGTAGGCAGAGGGACCCTAATGTTAACTCTATTCTCTACTTTCCTCTGAATTCTTGAGGCGTTGCGTCTGCGAGGCGTCTTGTGTGGTGGAATTCAACCTCGCGCTTTGGTACTAGAACCTAGAAGTTAATTAATTTAATTTCTTTAACATTACGTCTATCAATAATATTGTTGAAAGTTTAATTTGCCCAAAAATCGTCTAATTTAATATTTAACGGAGAAATTTCTGATGAGAATGAATGAAAATGACAGCAACAAACGTTAATACAGTCTTGGATACTTTGATCTAGGAAGGCTATATAGCAAAACTATATTCGTTTCGATATTACTTGAGTGAAAGTTACATCGAGGACGTCTTAGCGCTGGGGCACAAGCTGTGAACTTAAATTCCCACTTGGAGGAATGAAGTATTTAATATGTTCCCTCGCTTTAGTAACTGAGGCCAGTCGTGGCGCAGCGGCACAAAGTGTGACTGTAAATCGACTGGTTGTGGGTTCGATCCCCACTCGAGGAGATGAAATATTTACTTAAATTTATATTTCCATTTCTTCGCTCTGGTGTCGAGGCTAAGCGCGGCGTTGAGTTCTGCCACTCAACACGCAATGCCTCCAGAATTCGGCAGTAAGTGGGGAACGGAGTGTCTAAAAAACACTAGGTTCCCTCTGCCTACCCTGCTGTGTGCGGGATACAGCGTGAAGCTGAAGCTTTAGTAACGAGGCTAAGTACAGCGCTGAGGTTTAAGTGAAGGTGAAACTAAAAAAAAAATTCCATTACACCGTAAAGCGTCCTGGGTAAAAGCTTGTATAAAATATATATATTTTTTTATCATGTGTGTAAAAAATATTTGGAATGGAAAGTACATATCATATTCAGTAGAAGTTTTATATGAGTTCTACACGTTCTGAAATTTAAAAACTGAATAGGAGTTAAAAATTAAAAAAAAAAAGAGATTTATTATACTTTAAGTTACTGTTTCCATAAATTTCACATAATGATGTAAAGTTTAGTTTGGCTTAAAAGGTCTGTCAGGTAGATAAAGGTAGATCCTTAAACGTAACCTATATAGGACCTTTGTGGTGCAGTGGGACAAGTACATTGGATTGTAAAGGCAATTGTTGTGGGTTCACTCCCAAATCGGGAGAAAATTATATATTTCACAGTTTTAGTAAGATATAATGCGGCGTGGAATTCTGTCACTCAATGAGATGAATTAAGTTATCCGCTTTTTATGCAAGACAAAAAGGCCTCCTAAATAAATAATAAGTCAAATAACTGTAATCGTATTTTTAAATTACCACAAAATTATTATATGTTTGTAACACCTTATGTATTTTCTATCAATGGATCCTTGTCACAATAGCGAGGAAATGGTAGTAATTCATTCCCCCAAGTGGGCATCGAAGCCGTAACCGTCGCTGTGACTATGTGCTACGACGTACCTCTACGAATTGTTACTAATTATTAACATATACGACATATATAACTCAAAGTTACACAAAAGCCAAATCAAACTTGCCATTCATTTAAAAAAAAACTTTTAATTAAACTGAAAAACATTTTTCCCTAGAAAGTTGTCATTCTTTTTCCATCTGTCCTCTTTCACGACGGCATAATGAAGGTGCGGATGCGAGGACCTTTGTTAGATACGCTGATTGTGAACGTAACGTGTTTTGTATGTAGCCGGATGTAAACTTCCCTTTCGCTTTGTGACCTTGTTGTGTGACGGTGCTCCTGAAATTTGTTATGGATATCTCTCTCTCTCTCTCTCTCTCTCTTTTGTGTTTCTTTAATATTATAGAGGTAATTTGCAAATGTTATATGTTGGCTATATTTTATTTGGTTCAGAATTTGTTTTTGTTTTGTATTGTTTTTGGGATTTTTATTTATTTTGTTGTGCCGCTGATTTGAAATTATGGAATTAGGATTCTTTTTGTTTATTTTAGTGTTGTACTAAAACTATATCATTGTCTTTTTTCGTTTATTTATTTTCTTTTTGAAATATTACCTTTTTCATAAAAATGAGATATGATTAAAGCAAAATAAAAGATGTTGTTTTAGAATTTACATTTTTTTTATATTACTTAATGAGTTTTATTTTCAAATATCTATGTAACACAAACAATAAATTCAAATTTAGCTTAAGCTGAACCAAAGCTTAAAACAAATTAATAATCTCTTAAATCATCAAACAATCCATCAAAATTCTGAAGCTTATACTTAAACATAAATATAAATTATCTGTCCCTGTAAGCTCTACTTATTGTAGAGCTTACAGGGACCTGACCTTTAAAACTTAGTTATCGAATTTTACCAAACTAGTAATAAATAAGTTAGTAGCAAACAAAATGAACTGAAACATACTTAAAAGTTTCACTCTAAGAATTTGCGGAGCTTCTTGACAACAGTGTCAACTGTTGAAGTTGTTTTTTATCCCCCATTGCCTACAGTCAGCTTTTGTATATAATAGGATTGTGCGACATTATCGATAGAATTCATAAAGTTTTAAGAATGGTTCAAATATTTTTTTTTATTTATAACTTCAGGGTGTATCCAGAGTAGAGTAGGCAGAGGGTACCTAGTGTACGACACACTCCATCCCTTAACCATACCTTTCACCGAGATACGGAAACGTTGAGTGTTAAGTCGCGGAACTCAACGCCGGCACGGTTTGTTTTCTAACTAGAACTAGGAAATAAATTTAATATATTTCCCTAAAAGTCATTCATTTCTCTGTATTCTACCGTATTATGCAAGATAAAACGTGAAGGCGAGAAAATTAAATAATACTTAGTACTTTCATTCCAAGTGGAAATCAAATATTAAAAAAATTGACTCCTTCACATGGGATGGGGCACATAGCTATAAAGAAAGAAGAGATAGAGATATACTTTTTATATCTCTGAATATTTCATAAGTTTTATATAAAGCGTTATACACAAATATTTAATATTGTTTAGATTAAGTACTGGTTAATTTGGTAGACTCATAGTGAAATATAAAGATAAATCTGATTCAATATGTTAAAATTTAAAAGCAAAATTTAAAATGATGCAAGGCATAATGTAAAATTCATTTCTTTTATTTCTTTTTTCACATTTTTGTGCTCTTTGTCTCCATTCAACATTATAAAAATATACACATTACATTTTTTTAGTTCTACGCTGGTTCCCGCGTATAGCAGAAAACGCAGAGGGAGCCGACTATTAAGACATTCCGTTCACCACTATCCGAATTCAGTAGGCAGAGCGTGATGAGTGGCGGAACTCAACACCGCAATTTGCCATGACGTGCGAATCGAACCCACAACCTCTCGCGCTACCAATCGCACGCCCTGCGCCACGACTGGCCTCAATCCCAATAACATTTAAAATTATGCTTATTATTATGAACAAGTTTATTTTAGTACAAAGTCAAGTTGGGTTTACACAATGTGTGGGGTTCAAAGAGGGCCTTATACAAGCTGAATTCATTTTGCATGAAGTAATTCACGCCGCCCGCCGTTGACCGACCCTCGAGTAAATGTCGGTCATATGACCTTTATACTAGAAATATAAATGAAAACTAACAAATATTTGATTTTGACGTACTATTTATTAATCATAAAATTCGCTATTAATATACTTATGTTTTTAATTCAAATCAAATCAAATCAGCTTCACGCTGTATCCTGCACACAGCAGGGTAGGCAGAGGGAACCTAGTGCTTTAGACACTCCGTTCCCCACTTTCTGCCGAATTCTGGAGGCATTGCGTGTTGAGTGGCAGAACTCGACGCCGGGCTTAGCCTCGACACCAGAGCAAAGAGATGGAAATATAAATTTAAGTAAATATTTCATCTCCTCGAGTGGGGATCGAACCCACAACCAGTCGGTCTACAGTCACACTTTGTGTCTCTGCGCCATGACTGGCCTCATGTTTAATTGTGGAATTTAAAACAATCTAATTATAAGTATTGAGAAGTAGCTGTAGAAAAGAGGTTAGTGGTGGAGCTTGGGCACAAGTGTGCATTTTAACAGGTGATTCGTGATTCGATTCCCACTCGAGGAAAAGACATGATTTTTAACATTTTCATTTCCTCGATCTGGTAGCGAGACAAAGCGCAGATGCCTCCGGAATTCGACAGAAAGTGGTTAACGGGAGTGTCTTAATGGGAACGGAGTTATAGTAAGTTTCCAGATACCATCTGCCTAACCCTGGTGTGTTCGGGGTACAGCGTGAATCTAAAAAATAAAAGTGATTATAAATTAGTAACTTGATTACTTACTCCATGTAAAGTTACATATAGAAAATAGTTTTTTTCCTTATATGGAAATAAAATAAAATCCATATATTAATACAATAAATTTTTATTTTATAACCGTAAAAATCTACAATGAAATTTAAATATACAAAACATAGATTTAAACAGACTTACCATAACAATCCTCTTAAATATGTAGCCAATATGTTCATAGGATAAGCGAATGGACAAACAACGCTTATGTTTATTTGCTACTTGACTTCGTAGCTATAAGACGAATTATATCTGGTCCATCACCCCGTCAGTGTAAGCCTAAGGATTATTTCACTCCACAACTCCGACAATTCTCAATATTTTTCACCAAATAAGATTATTTTGTTACGAAAATCCGTTTCTTTTTTAAGTAAAATTACAGTGTTTGAGGTGGTTAAAGGCTTAATGTAGCGGCATATAATTAAGACTTTCCACCAACTAAACTCATTATTCGCTTTTGTTAAACCTATTTTTCTATTGTTCACTTTGTTTACTTAGAATTTGGTTTTGGCTACTATTGGATTTGGTAAAATATTATTTTGAAAACAAATAATATGGGCTGTCTTGTCTATATTTTCGTACCATTTGGATTAGGTAATACCTCGCATATTGCGAAAATTCTAATATATGACGCTATCCACTTCATAACTGTATAAAAGACTTCATTTTGAATATCTCAACGAAACTCCAAACCGGACTTAAAATTTATGTTATGGAAAACGATGGGACCACTTTGGCGCAAAGGGAGAGCATCTGACTGTAATTCCGATGGTGGATGTTCGATACACCTTCCAAGGAGACGCAAACTATTTTTATTTTACCTCACGAATGAGCAAGAACTTTGAGTTTCGCCACAGAATTCACTACTTATAGCTGTGATGCATATTTTAAGCTTTAAGTTACAAGCTAAATCCACGTTCCTCACTCAAGATACCGTAAAAAAGTTGATGAAATTGTATCGGCAGACCGAAGATTATCTCCATCAGGCATGTAAGACTACGCGCGAGGCGAAGCGAGACGCCAAAGGGAACGTATGGGTTTCAAGATTTTTTTGTAAAGTAATTTCAAAGATTAGAAAGCAGATAGAATTAATGTATGTATAGACTTCTTAAAACACTATATAGAAAAAAAACGGCTATTATTTTTTTAGGGTTTAACTACAAATATATAGTTTTATTTTGTTTTCCTAAATCAGTACTACATGTTTATGTTAGCTGCCAAATTTCCCTTTTAGTCTCGAAATACGCGTATTTTGCTATTTAAGGCTATTAATTTTTAGGATTTATATATTAATATTTTAAGATATTATAAATAACAATCAATCAAATTTATTGTGAAAAACATACTAAAGACAAAAACACTAACCAGGTACAAAAACCATCAACATATTTAGTGTACTTACATACGAGGGGTGATCCAAAACTTATGATAATAATCAAATATATATATATATATATATATATATATATATATATATATATATATATATATATATATATATAGATATGATATATATATATATATAGATATTTCTAACAAATCTGTAAATCTATCTTTTTTCTTAGCTGTATCCCGCACACCGCAGGGTAGGCAAAGGTAACCTAGTGTTAAAACACTCCGTTCTGCACTTTCTGCCGAATTCTGGAGGCATTGCATGTTGAGTGACAGAACTCAACGCTGCGCTTAACCTCGACACCAGAGCGAAGAAAAGGAAATATAAATTTAAGTAAATATTTCATCTCCTCGAGAGGGGATCAAACCCACAACCAGTCGGTTTTACAGTCACACCTCGTGCCGCTGCGCCACGACTGGCCTCTTTTTTTTATAGAAAAAAATATTGATCTTGACCCTAAAAAAATCTATTAATTCTATTATAGTACATTTATAAGACGTTACATATAGGTTCAGTAATTTCACTGATTGAATTGTTTGCAATTTTTTTATCTGATACATCACCAGAGATATGAAAACGACTTTACAAAAAATATTTGCCTCTATCAATATTGTATTACAATGTATTGTAGTATTTGGTTAGAAAATTGTTTTGCTTATATTACAAACGCTATCTTCAAACAAAGAAGCTCGTCCTCGAACTTGGGAATAAATCATCTGAAGGCGAAATCTCTTTAAGGGACAACGTTGACGTGACCCTTGAATATTTCACGTCTCAACCGGCCTCAATAAATCCCGACACCTTATAAAAATGCTCTGCATGTCTATTGATCGAGAGCGTCCTTTCGGCATAGAGTTAAACAAAATTATTTACCCGTTATATAAAGAATAACAAAAATATATTTTTTATAAAATAAATCAGCTTCACGATTCACTGGGATGTCGTCTAACTCTACACGTGATAGTTGTAGGTACCATCTCCACTCGGGAGAATGAACAAATTAATACTTATTTGGAAAACGTATAAAAATTTTAAGGTAGCGGGAACACGCGCCTCCTGGACACCGACCAGGTGCTCTGACCACTTTGCCATACGTTCTCATCAATCAACGTCGAAATTTTTATACGCTTGTTATAACTTACTTATGTTGTTAGCATCTCTGTAGAGAGTTTTTATAAATTTCCCCTACCCAATGACATGTGCTAAGAATTATCGTCTGGCAAGAGAGAATTCTATTTATTAAATACTTTTAAACATTTTTTAAAGTGTTTTTCCATACTTAGAAAAGAAAAATACTTATTTAGAAAACGTATGAAAATTTCGACGTAGCTTGATAAGAACGTATGGCTTAGAGGTCAGAGCCTGGTCGAAGAGGATCCAGGAGGCGCAGGTTTGAGTCTTTTCTTTCTTAAGTGTGGAATAACACTTTGAAAAATATTTAGATATATTGAACATATTAAATTTGTATTATTTTTTCCGTACTGACAGAAAGGGATATGTTGGGTTCCGCCAGATAACAAGCAATGTCTCAAAAATCGATTGATATTTAGGTTAAATGTTAAAACAACACTAAGTTCGTTTTGTTTATCCTGCTTTATGAAGCCAAAAAATGTAAATATATATTTTTTTTCACCACACAAATATTTATTTCACTAATTTACACTTATAAAATTAAATTACATCTTAAAAAAAAGAAATCTATATTTTTTTAACTATACAAGCAAACCTACTAAGCATACATCTAAAAAAAACAACATAAACGTACTCCAACAAATTCTACTTGTTATTTTCAATAAGATACTTTATAGTAGAAGTCTACTATTGTCCCAGGAAACGAAGTACTCTCACGAAGAAAAAACTCATATCGTTCGCTCTCATATCCGTTGTATTTTCACTGCACTGTGTGCTATTTGCTTTTTCTTGTTCGCCGACAGTCGGTTGTGAATTTTTGAATGATTCAACTAAGTGAGTGTTCTGCTTGGATGTACCAATTGGAGAGGAATTAACATGGTCTCATTTACTTTGCTATATAAGTATGGAGTAGTAAAACTTTTAAAAAAAAAAAAAGAAAAATCATTTTCACGCTGTATCCCGCACAAAGCAGATGTAAAGCGAGTAGGCAGAGGGAATCTAGTATTAAGACATTCCGTTCAATTCTGGAGGTAATACATCTTGACTGGTGGAACGCCGCGCTTTACCTCGACACCACAGGCAAGAAATAATAATATATTTTTTTATAAATATTTAATTTCCTCGAGTGGGGGATAGAACCCACAACCAGTCGCGTTCACAGTCAAACTTTGTGCCCCTGCGCCACGACTAGCCTCACTATAAAAAAATTGTTCTGTTATTTATATCATTATTAGCTTTTATTTGCGGTTTCGTCTTCACCAAATTGAAGTAACTAAGAGTCATGTATAAATAAATACATGATATGTCCATCATAGTACAACATGGAATAACAGGTAACTTCGAAACCGTTTACGTGATATAAATATAGAACCTATAGCCCTTTTCGATTAAAAGGCTATCTAATACAAAACTATAGAGGCGTTGATGGTGCAGTTCGTTACAGACGCATTATGGTCCACCATTATGCATCTGTAAACACGACGGTGGTAGGTTCGATTTCCACTCGTGGGAATGAAATATTTAATAGTTTTATTTCCTTGCTCACGCAATGCCTTAACATTTTGACGGAAAGGTGACGAAACGGTTCATCAAAGTGATTCAATTACGTAAAATTGTTAGACTTTTGTTAACATAGAAGGCACATTTCAAAAACAATATTATAAAAACTTAAGAGATATATCAATTTTTCGTTTATGGAAATAACATTTCTTTTGCTTTCTTAATTCCTATGTATCATTAATTCTATATAACAATCTGTTAATTTTATATTTATTTACCTCCTACGAATTTTCCAATTTTCACTCACTCAGAGAGCACGGCGAGTAAGTAGCCTTAGTGTCTACTTAAAAATAATACGAAATGTTTGATTTTATGTAACATTGTAAAGTGTAAACAATGTCAAGACGCATTACTTTTATTATAAGATCCAATGACAGCCGCTGGTATTTTTGTTAATGGAAAAAAATCTAAAAAATTATCTTTGCCTAAAATAAAAAATATATTTATAAGTTTAAGTATACAATTTTATATTTACTTATATTAAAGACATAAGAAATAAAGAAATATAAAATATTCTTGTCTGCTTAATTTTAGCCTAATAACCCAAGATACTAGGGCCGCCAGACCTAAGTCACTTTAGCAAAGCTAAATTTGAGAAATTTTGAAATTTTATAGGTAATGTGTAGTTCAAACAGTATGCGTACTCACTAACTTGAAAATGGGGCACTTTTAGAGGTATCGCCAAATAAAGGTACATGTCTGTCTGAGAGGACCATCAGATTAGTATGAGTGTTTAAAAGGATTTTGAAATAGTCCGTAAATAATATAATATGTAAATTTAAAGCTAGCTAGTATAAAACGTAGTTTGCCCCAATTTTAAACGATCTTTAGGAAATCTGATAGAAGTAAAGGCTCTGGTAATAATAAATACACATTTTTTACATTATGCTTAGAAACATATTTAAATACGAGCATTTCTACTTTAACGTAGGCGAGCGCGTACCTTAAGTTGGCGCTAACTCTGTGTAAGTATGTATACAGTCTTAACTACATATTAGACTATTAATCGTCAAAGTTTCAGTTTTGCTAAAATGACTTACAATGCGAGTATCAAGACATTCCATTTTCCACTTACCACTCCATTCGAGACACGTGTGTTGTGTGGCGGAACTCAATGCCGCATTTTCCAGAGAAATTTACCAGAGAAATGAAATAAAAATAATTATTGGCCATGAGTGGAATTCAACTCACTGGTCACTTGGTAAGTGATCATCGTTCCCCACGACCCCGTCTCACACCAGAGGAGCTCCATATGCGTTACTGGTCTTTAAGGTGTAGATAGATGCTCTTTCTGAATATATCTAGTCGTATCGATTCGTACTTTAAGAAAATCATGTGCATTAAGAAAATCACCCAATTAGGCGCATGTGGTCTTAAATGACCCCAAAAAAACATTGAGAAAGGAGTATCAAAAATAATAAAACTTAATGGATTTCTATGAATTAATAAGGTTTTTTAATATACTTAACTTTAAGAAACAAATACTTACTGTGACATTGCAAAGTATTAAAAAAAAACAGTAAACCTCTCTTTACACTTTTGGTATAGCCGAGATCAACTTTAAAAAATTCTGGATGCGACTAATTGGCGTACCCCGCGGGAAGTGAGGAAGCTAGAAAGAGCATTAGTGCGCTCTGAAGACTGTAAGCCATTATTTTTTGAATTTCAAGTGGCCCTGACCCCATGCGCCTAATTAAGGGTTAAAGGTAAATTTAGCGGCAGAATATAATAGAAATCTTCAAAAAAACTTTTTATAATAAACAGTAGAGATCGCACAGCGAAGAAACGATCTATGCAAAGACAAAATGTCAAAGATTCGAACTGCTCAACGTTGTATGTGATCAAATGGTTTAAGCTGATACTAGAGTGCACCTAAATGGTCAGAGGTTATGGTCTGGACAGAGATATGGGGCCAACCGGTGTTTTGATGAGAAGTACTTTCTCTATTTGCCTATGACACTCAGTTTTTAGTAGACCAACATTATATTCTAGTGAATAAGAACACTCCTTTATGCCTACGAGAGGGCCCAACGCTAAACTGAACTAAAGAAATGTCTATAAATTATTATTTATTAACCGTTTATAGTTAGTGATACGCTTGTGCCTCGCAGCGCCACAACGGCCTCATAAAATAATAATTTTCTCTTTTAAGTGTTGAATCCACAAAAATCGAGCTTATACTCAAGCGGCATCCCATGGAGGCAAGATGGCCTCATAAAATATTTCATATTTATTAAAATTAAAATAAAAAAAATATTACACTTATTAATACTATATTTTTTTATTTATATAATAGTTAATTGTTTTTTTCATTAAATTTCTATTTTTATCTTAAAGATAAGTACTTACCTACTTCTCGTAACAAGTGGAAACATTTTGTATGTATCAATACGAATATTTCTTGCATGAAGAATTTGATAAACGAAAGTATGCAATAAAAGTAATGCATTCGTATACCAGTTTATGATGGCAATAATATTAGGTTTAACTTAGTGAGAACACGCAAGCAATATTTATGAGGTATAAATAGAAATATTTTGATTCGTCTGTATCCTAGATATAAATATATATAAGAAGGAAAGAAGTAAGGAAGGAAAGAAGTACAGGTATCTGTGAAAGTCTTGACACTTTGGTTTTCCGTGGAGACGTCTCCTCGCTGTGCGTTCTCTACAGCATTTATCATAGAGAGCGTTCGGAAGAACTGTTTGATCTGTTACCTGCCGCCGAATTTTCTAACCGCACAATACGTCATAAGCTTAAAAATCATTTACACCACCTGTAGGAACTTCCTTTCACGCACCACGGAACAGTGGAATGAGGAATAGCTTACTCGCGGCAGTGTTTCCAGGCCGATATGACATGGGTAACATTCAAAAAGCGCGTCTATCTCCACCTTAAAGATCGACAACCGCACCGCGCCTATAGCTCCTCTGGTGGTGCAGGAGGTCACGGGCGGCGGTGATCACTTACCATCAGGTGACCCAAACGCTTGTTTGCCTTGTCTTTTCCATAAAAAAAAATGAGAAGATGATTTCACTCTTGTTCTTGTATACCAAGGAAGGCATACAGAAAATAGCGTCAAGACACTCCGTTCTTAACTTGCCGCCGGAATTTGAAACTGAGGAGTGGTATCGAACCTCGTAATCGCCTCAATCGGGGCAGAGTAAACGTAGGTAGGTAAATATTATTTAACTTAACTTTTGCTATACGTTAAATTTATTTTTATTAATTTGTAAAAATTATGAGAACACATACAATAAACAAATTACGTACATTATTTTACTATATAAATTTTAGGTACGATATTTCTACCAACCTTAAAAGAGAAAAATACACACAATTGACGATTCACGTATACTGTATCACTATAAACATAATATAAAGCTCTTCTAGTTCAGCGATCAAATGAACGATATCTATGTACTAAATGCAGTTTGCATTCATTATTCTCTTATCCGCAAAGGCATCTATTGTGATATTGCTCGATATTTTCTATTATATATTTTTAACTTCACTATACCCTATACTCAACAAGCTAGACAGAGAATAGGGAATCCCAGTGTTAAGAATACTCCATTCCAGTCAAGACACGTCCGTTCCCCACTTTTCGCCGAATTCTGGAGGCATTGCGTGTTGATTGGTGGAACTCAACACAGCAACGAACATTATATTGTATTCAAGTTTTAATGACATTTTTATATATATTTTATTTTTGTTTTAATTACTTTAGTATATTATCTTTTAATATTTTTTACAACATTACTAAAAAGATTTTTTAATTTTTTTTTTAAATTTCATACTTAAAAGCGAATTAATTGGGTGAAAAGTTGAGAACGGAAATATTTAACGCTAAATTCTCTCTGCCTAAGGTAGGTAGAGAGAAAAGCGTGAAATTGCTTTTTTTTTCATTATTATAATATTTGCAGATAAATTTATTCCTAGTTTTATTATCTACATACGAGTACGTTAGTTTACGGGCTATATACGTACATTAAAAGCTCTGGGCTATTTAAATTTCCCCCAATAATAGGATCCTCGTAGTACCATTCAGCAAAATGGACGGTAGATATTCGCAAGCATTCTTCACTAATTGCTCCGAGCCGCTCAATATGCGATGGCACGCAAAAAAGACAAATTAATAAAAGTATGAATATTGATGGAAAACTTTTTAGACCACTCCATAATTTTGTATCTTTTCATTTCCAACCTTTTTGAATTGAATAATTCAGTCAGATATGTAGGTTCGAATTTTGTTTTATAACAAGTAGGTCTAATTTATTATTGTGGTTTTTTTTATGTATAACTTTGTTACACTAATTTTATTCCTAACTAGCGTTCAACTCAGCATACCACCTAAAATACCAACAAATTAATATATTTAATCATAAACACCTTGTTTTCGTACCTCGCAAGCACTACGTGGCTGTATGACAAGTCTTCATGGTCATTAAAGGGGGTGCAACCCTAAACAGAGCGTTGAATTATTTTAATTTTACATTTTCTCGTAAAGTGTAAGTCCAAATTACATACTATAAAAGCCAAAGATTATCTTCATTAAATTTCCATAATGATGTACTAAGTTTTGCTCGTAAACATCAATATACATGTCAAATGAAAATCGATTAAATATCAACTTACAATATACATTTTTTTTTGTTTTAGAGTAGGCAGAGGGAACCTGGGAACCTAGTGTAAAGCACTCCTCTAGCATTTGCCGCCGAATTCTGGAGGCATTGCGTGTTATGTGATGGAACTCAACGCTGCTAGTAAAGTCAAAATGATCAAATTATAAATCATTTGTGAAGTACCATATTATGTGCAAATCAAGTGTGTATAATAAATGCATTACTTGTAATTTAGTGACTATAACCTCAACTTAGTGGTCAGAGCGCCTGGTCGGTTTTCAGGAGGCACGGGTTCGAGTCCCGATAGGTTAAAAATTTTATACGATTAAATAAGTATTTTTCCTTCCTAAATGTGGAATAATACTTTAAAAACGTTAAAAATATATATTATAATTCAATAAGACTCGAGAAGATTTTATTACGAAATCAAAAAAAAAAAATGATTTCTACTGTGTGTGTTATAAGCAACTATTTCCAACTGCTCTGTACAGTGTCTAATCTTTTGTTTAACATAAAATATAAATACATAACAACCTTTGTTATTTTAAAATCAGTATTTGTTTTCAATATCTTTGGGCTGTATTTAGAGATTCAGAGATGTTTGATGTTGAGACGGGGTACGATTTAAAGTTCCCTTGGGCCCAACGGGATGAAGGATAAGTAATAACACAAGTATCATATTTTATGCTAGGTATAATGGAAGCTTCCAAAATATTACAATATTTTAAGCCATTTTCTTTTTTACGTATATATAAAAAATGTTAAATTATAAGTACTAATCAACTACAGTAACTACCATTTTTTTATTCAATTTTTATGTATATTTTTATCGTTTACTTATTTATAAAATATTTATTTTTAAAGTAAAATCTAACAACGAGCCATTATGAATCCATTATTTTTTTACGTCTTCTGTAATTAACAAAGTAAACAAAAACAGGCAACGTTACGTTATTCACTATAGTTATAACTCTTGCTATACAGTATGCTAATTAGGGGGTTAAAAAATAATAAAAAAAAAACTCTATCTTACTAAGTCCTCCTACTTAAAGTACAGACTTTACGCTCGTTTCTTCAACAAGAATATTAAGTTAGTGTTTGTTATTTTTAATTAACTTTGAAAATGAAGAAAGTTTCTTGTGTCTCAAAGAAAAATTACTTGTCCAACGGTACTACTTTGTATCTTACATAAAACGTATCTATTACAGAAAGTTTCAATGATGAGAGAGAGAGAGAGAGAACGGGAGAGTTATATTAACGTAAAATAATCCGTATCATATCCATTTTCATAATTGTGTCACATTATAAAAGTTGAAACGAACGAAAAAAATAAGTTTATTGTAGTTTTTTTTCTAATATAGTAATAATTTCTATTTTGCGGATTTTTTTTTTCTTTATTTTAACTGTAAGTTTTCGCTCCTGCCAATTTTTATGACTGTAATTGTACGGCCTTTTCAAAAAAAAATGCTCGCATCTTTTTTTGACTTATTATACAGGATGGAAGCGTCTGCACTCCTTTTACGGAAGCAGCATATAGGATAAAATACTTCAAACCCATACCTAAAAAAAATAATCAAGATAAGTCAACAGTTTAGTCGTAGGATTTTTTTGTATCCATGCTGTATTAGGTGTGACGCAGTTACAAATAGATACCAATAACTTAAACACCTCCTACTACAAAAATACTATTATACGTTGCCGTTTTTCATCTTTGGCAAAGTTTCTTTAAAACAAATCTTCCTCTCTTTCCGTTCTTATAAAGTAGTTAAAGCTGTATTTTTATTTAAAGTGGTGATGACAAAAACACTCCATATACATATTTGACTTTAAAACATAAGAAGAAATATATAAGGAGTAAATATAAAAAAAGACAAAACACAAATATAAAAAAAATAATTTACATTTAATTTTTATATATCTCTAAGAGCCTGACATTCAATTTTCCCTCAAAAAGTTATAATCTACGTATAAAAAAAGGTTTCGCTGGACTGACACAATTGACCCTTTAACGAATTTCTCCGATCCACTGAACTGTTTAATTAAAGAAAAACTAATAATGGCGCTTTAGTCAGCAAGAATTTCACCAACGTCATCTTGTAGGCATTCTTTTTTAATCTTTTATATAAATACTATACTATATTGTAATCACGTATTTTTTTCAATTTAAGCTGTCGTGGCACGGTGGCACAGGCGTATGACTGTAAACGCGCCGGTTGTCAGTTAGATCCCCATACGGAGAAATAAAATATTATTTAATAATACATTCATTTCTTCGATATGGTAGCAAGGCAAAGTGCAGCGTTGAGTTCCGCCACTCAATGTAATGCCTCAAAAAATCCATAGCGTAACCACTCCTTTGAGTATCAATACATTTGATATGCGGGATACAGCGTGAAGCTGAAAAATGTTAATAAATATGTTTAACATTGAATAATCTCAGAGAGCTTTAAAGCTCATAATATAGTAAAGTTATAAGTATGATTTTTTTTTAATTGGTTATGCTAGTTGGTTCCTGGTAGTGGAAGCATACCTACTGTTCAAGGGCGTCAAAATCCATAAATCATCACCAAGGATTTCCACGACAAGCGAACTGCACTTTCCGTATCCAGTGGCTTCCGGTGATTATGCCTAGATCGTCGTTCATTTAGTGGAGTGCCTGCCTTTTTAGCAATATTGGGTTCGTGGTCCCCAAGGATATTTCGGGCATTAGGGCACTATGGCTATCAATTCTCCTTCTTTCTCCTCTTCAGCTGAGCAATTCTTTGTAAGTTACACCTCCTCTTTCTTTCTTCAAGATTATTTGATAATATTTTATACTTTACCACTTAAATCCAATTTCAAATTGCATTTACAGCCATTGTACGCAGACGTTTCTCAACTGCATCTTCAAAATAAATATACACTGAGAAAGAAGAAACTACAAAGTTATATTTAAATTTATATTCGAGGGTCTACGTCACGTACTTTCGGCTGTATGTTGTCGTAATTTTTTATTTGCCAAAGTTCAATAGTTTTGTAATATAAATTAAAACATTTCGCGAAAATATGTGTAATTAAAAAATATTTTAGATATTTTATGAAAAACTAAAACGTTAGGAATTCGCTTGATATTACATTTCCATCATATAAAAAAAAATGTGTGCATCAGTGACTTTTATTTTTTTATATAGAAAGCGTGACATCGAGAGCATAGCGTAGTTAGCACTGTGGTAATTGCAAAACATCATGCTTGCTTTTAAAGACTTAAATAAAAAATAAATAAATCAGCTTAACGTTGTATCCCGCACACAGCAGGGTAGGCAGAGGGAACCTGGTGTTAAGACACTCCGTTCCCCATTTTTGAGTGGCAGAACTCAACGCCGCGCTTAGCCTTTACACCAGAGCGAAGAAATAGAAATATAAATTTGAGTAAATATTTTATCTCCTCGAGTGGGGATCGAACCCACAACCAGTCGGTTTTACAAGACTTCTAAAGTCTCAGGGATCCTCAGGCCTCAAGACTTTTATAGTCTATTAACATATACCAAGTGACAGGAAACGAAAGGGGGTTTTAATAAAACGCAAAAAAGTTGAAGCCACCAACACAGTAATACTAAAAGTTTAAAAAATGTATGATTTTTAAAATATTTTGGGGATCTTTGTTGAAAAATATAAGTACTACAAAAATCACAATTGATAACGTAAAATCGAATCACACAATAGAGGCAATGCAGTGTTTTTTTTTTATAACATAGCTTGTATTGTTTAATCGTAGTTTCCAATTTATCTGAATTTTGTTTGACTGCAGATTTGCACGCCCGAGTGGTTGGAAATTCTAAAACAGTAATAGAATCACTCATGGCTATAATAAAAATTGTCAGCTCTCGTGGCTTTATGCTGCGTAACTCGATTAAAGATTTGGACATTTTTGTGCTTTAAAATATATGATGAACGGCTTTTTTTGTGTGTAATGTGAGAGAATATAATTTAAGAAGCTGATTTTGTTTGAAATATTTAAATTTCCGTGATCTGTAGGAAATTGCTTTGTTTTAAATAACAATAATACATGTATTTTTTTAGTTTTACGTTTAATTTCTAGCAGAGTAGCCAAATAGGGCGGGGCAAACAGAAAAACGCTACCGTCTCTTTCACTACATACGCAATTCAACAACCTCTTACCACTCACTCTTGTTTTTTTTTTTTTTATCATTCTTTCATCATCCATTCTATGAATATATCCAAACCACCTGATCACCACCAACCAGCAGCCTGTTCTTCTTTGATCTGTAAATATACAGGTATTACGATCAACATTTTGATAAGCGACTGGTTCCAAATTACAATATGTTGTGATAATGTCGCATCATCATTAGAGAATGGTGATGATAGAGTACCATCCATCCAATGCTTTAGAGACTGCGTGCTACTTGAGAAAAATATGCTACGATTATTATAATTAATTATACTTTTTTCACAACAGTCAGAGGCACCTTTCTGTTAATACATTGCTTTTTCCGCCAAAATCAACGATTGCTTTTATATCGCTGTAGCAAAACAATATGATTCCTATAAGTAAGGATTGAACCCACAACCTCAAAACAAATTTGTGTAAATTTAAGCATTCTTTCAATCGAAATTTGAACGCATAAGTAACTATTTCAATATCACTGTTAAGTTCAGATTTTATATTAACAAAACGCAATTTTTTCTTATAAATATAAGGCGAAGCTTAAAAATACACATTTAAAGATAATTTAAATATTTTGCAGACACTTAAAATACGAAATTATGCAAGTGAAATAACGTTTTGCTTTAAGTTCAGCAGTGCATTAGACTATATAAGTATCTCTCACTGAACATAATTATGTTTCTACGGCAACGTTGTATCTAATTATTCCTATTGGATTTTATAGTGATTTTAAATTGGAGGCCATTTGTGGGACAGGAGCACGAGCGTATAACAAAGCGCGGCGTTGAGTTCCGTCACTTAGTGTCCTAATACTAGGTTCTGTCTAGCTAACCTGCTACTTGCGGAATAAACGATGAAGTGAAAAAAATGGTAAATGAATAAAGATAGTAAAAAGATTCTTTATTTTGATTCTTTTTTAATGTAAGCACTATTAACGAAATGTAAAAAAGATATCCAATAGATTTTATTGACACCGTTGCATAGTGGCTATAATTGTATGTACATAATATGGAGTCCACACGACGTGCCTACTCCTATATATATATATATATATATATATATATATATATATATATATATATTAATTTGCGGTTTGCGGATAATTTATTTAATTATAATTTTGAACTTTCTATCTAAAATATAAAGCATAAAACGAAAACACCTCTATATTTATCAATATTTTGTTAAATCAAATAAATATAAATAGTTAAACCTAACATAAAAAATTAAGAAACGAAAATAATTAAAGATATTAATTAAAAATAATAGGTAACTGCAATCTTAGCGAATAGGCAGTGAACAACTGTTCTCACCTTAAACCGGCTCTTTGATTCACAAGACCCAGGCAGCTCTTTTAATTAAACATTTCAAAAGATTTAGTTTGAAACATGACGCGAAATTAGTTTTAATTAATTAGAAATGAGATATTTGAAATATTTGAGAAGATTTGATTAATATTGATTAATAAAGTAAGTTAATTTTAATGGGTAAGTGTAATTGATAATATATAAGTATCTAACTACAGACTGTTTAAATATTATAAATCTAAATAATTCGTTTAGTAGTAGCTATAGATAGAAAACCAAAAAATGAAAAAATGAGTTCAAATTTTTAAAAATTTCTTCTGATAATCCATCGTATATTAGAAAAATTCGTGATCATGAGTGAATTATTTTTAATTTTAGCTGGTAATTATAGCTGATAGCCCAAAAACTTTTTTTGTAAAAAAGCAAACAAAATACAAATTTTTAACACAGTGTAAAGCGACCGTGGATTCTCATTTCCTCTCTCTGGTAACAGGACACAACAGGGCGTTGAGTATAATGGGCAAGTCAGTATCTTTATACTAGGTTCACTCTGCTTACTGTGCTATATGCGGAATATAGACTGAAGCTAAAATAAATATTACAGTTTTAGTCGTGGCGCAGTGGCACAAAGTGTGACTGTAAAATCGAATGGTTGTGGATTCGATCCCCAATCGAGGTGATGTAATATTTACTTAAATTTGTATTTGCATTTCTTCGCTCTTGTATCAAGGCAAAGCGTGGCGTTGAGTTCTACCACTCAACACGCAATGCCTCCAGAATTCGGCAGAAAGTGGGGAACAGAGTGTCTTAACACTAGGTTCCCTCTGCGTACCCTTCTGTGTGCGGGATACAGCGTGAAGCTGATTTATTTATTTTTTTACAATTTTTATATAATCTCGGCTTCTTTCGATTGTGTATGTACCATGATTTTGAATTATTGTGGGTAAGAGGAAACCGCATTAAAAACATTCGCCTAATTTAAAAAAAAATAAACATAGCTTCATTTTTTAAAACTATATATATAAAGATTAGAAGATATGAATTTTATTTCAGTTTTTGCAGTAAACCTTCTGAAAATTACATTTGAAGCGAATACCTTCATGGTATTCGCTTTAGACCGTAGTTCTTAGCCCATAGTCCGTAAACCGTAGTGTGCAATTCATAGTCCGTAGTCTATAGTCCGTAATCTCTAGTATGTAATTCATACTCCGTAGTCAGTAATCTGTAGACCATAATCGGAAATTTTTATTTTTAGCTACACGCTGTTTTCCCTGAATTCTGTAAGATTACATATTGCTCACAACCGACTCCTACCGGAGAGGAAAGACATGAAAAAAAAAATATATATTTAACTTGAGTAGTGGTTGAACACACAAACACCGCGATTGTAGTTAAACGCAATTCCACAGCGTTGTTGACTTCTTGATGATCTTAAAGATCTTAAAGGTTTATACCTTATTTACATTATAAATTAATGTAAATAATGTTTAAACCATATAAATTATACTTATATATACATATACACATTCATAATATGTTGCGAAGAAACTTGTCATATTTTCTTTTATGTACAGACAGCATAAACAACCGTCGCCTAAACAAATTTGTCGAGTCTCAGTAAAGGTCAAACACGGGTTTCATATAAGGATCAAGTTTATATTTTGTTCACATTGTTCTACAAGAAAATCATGTTTTACGTATACCTAATTTTATATCTAAGATTCGCTATTCAAAACGTAATACCTTAAACATTCGGGAAGGTGTCGATTGGATTGTATACTCTTGGTTCCCTCTACCTATCTATGAATTAAAAAATATATAAAGTGATATAACTATTATGACTAAATTGTTGCTATATACATAAACCACAAAAAAAATATTACGTGCGGCTAAACACAAATTCGAATCCCACTCGGGAAAATTAAATATTTAAAATGTTTACTCTGATAACAAGACAAAGTGCGGTATTGAATTCCGTAACTTAACACGCAATGAGAAACGGAATTATCATAATGAGAACGGAGTATCTTAGCACTAGGTTCTCAGGGCCCAGAGTTAAGCTAAAAAAATTAGAATAACGTTCTGGAATATACTACTCAATCTGTACCTCTAGGGATCCGAGTTGAAACATTAACCAATTCACACTCATATACTGTCACGTTAAAATTTCTATATAAAGCTGTAACAAATTTTACTCACAACGTTTCTTTAGAAAGATTTTTACAAACAAAATAATATTTTATCACTAGCTCTATAACATATTAGTTTTGCAATAAATATTTTGATATCAATATCGTGATACCGTCGCGGCGCAGCGGCACAGTGTCTGACTTATTTTGATTTTCTCGCTCTGGTAACAAGATAAATCGTGGCGTTTGGTTCCGCCACACAACTTGCAATGTCTAAATTGTTTTTTCAACGTAGCGTGGCTGTTTTGGATGTCTTTAAGTAACAAAAAAAAATGTATAGTAAAATTTTATTAACTTCATAGTTTTATACTGGATTTCAAAGTATTTATGAATACTCATATAGTTAAAATTTTAATAAAAATGTGAAATAAACATAAACAAAACGTGAGTAAGTTAGTTGTTTTTTAGATAAATAGATATATAGTATAAAAGTTTAAAGTTTTCACTAAAGTCGTAACTAGCTCAAAGCATTATGAATATAGCAAAAGTTTTTACGATAAATATATAATTTACGAAATATGAACATTTTATCATCTTACTTCGACGTCAGAGTTCTATTAGAAGTTTACGACTACGTTACGTAATTTTTGTCAGCGATGCCTGTTTAATTAGACCACATTTTTTGTCTATACTGTCTTTAGACTGAGTTTGTTGTGATTAAAAGGTGAAAGTTATATAATTTATTTTTATAGTTGGTTTTGTGATACAAGCACTGGTTATAGCAGGGTGGCATCCGGGAAACTAGTATTAAGACACTCCGTTCCCATAATAAGTTCTTGGATTTTCACGATTATTACACACTTTAAATGAAACTATTTTAACTGGATTAATAGATTTAAGATTATACGTATAGCGTATATTTAAGATTATACATTTTGAAAATCCGATGTTTCGAACATTTTGCAGTAAGTCCATGGTCACGAGTAGAATGTTTAGGGTTTCAAACATGTATAATATTAAATATACGCGATTAATCCGGTTAAAATAGTTGATTTTTAAAATGACTAGGAAAAGGAAAATAAAATTGTGTCAGTACATTATTTCTGTCTATTTGCGACAGATATTTTTTTTTAAATTTACTTTTTGAGTCTTGAGTAGCGAAACTCGAAGACAAGACACGAGCCTTGTCCTAATAGACCGTAGACATGAAAATAATTCAAATATAATTATTCTATTGGGTGGGGTTGGAAGTCACTAATAGTACATATACAATCAAGAGCTACCAGATCCGTGACACAATAACTAACAAATATTAATATACAAAAGCTAATATATATTTTAAATCACATTTAAACTAAAAATAATGAATAATAAAATAACTTTGAAACATTTTTCTTATAGATAAAACTCAAAGGGAAATGCAACTAACTGCAGACGAAGTTTCTCTAGCGTGTTATTAAAAAATTAATTCGCCGTTTTCATAGTAAATGGAAGTTTAAGAACGGTATGATTAAATTATGAATATCATATAGAGGAATATTTTATGATTTTGCAGTGATGTAACTTTTTAAAGGAGCGTTTATTTCGAATACTCGAAAATATATAGTGAGGCTTGACCTAACGGCATAAAGTGTGATTGTAAAGGTGACAAGCTTGTCTCTCAAAAAAATTAAATATTATAATTTGAGAGAAAAAAATGGCCTGGGCAAAGCGCGTATTGAGTTCCAGAACTCAATACGCAATGACTCCAGAATTCAGCAGAAAATGGGCCTCCGCCTTGCATCTCTTATGCCTATAGTGAGTTTTAACTGTAATCTTTGGAGACATTGCATTGTGAGCCCAGAAATCTACCGCCATTATGGCTTACTAAGCACTTTTTTTAAAACTTTTTCTGAAGTTTTTTTTATATTTAATACAAGAGGAAAAAAATCGGTCCAGTACGGGTCGAATTTGCCCACTGAAGATTTCGGACCAATTTCAGGATTATCGGTCAACCAGAAATGTTACTTATAAAAGTGAACAAACTTACGTTTGTGAATTTATGTACAAATTTTGTGTGTGTGTGTGTTTTTTTTTCTTTTTGCGTTTTGTCTCTCAGAAAGTAGAAAAGAAATCCATATTGGATCACTTTGTTGTCCATCGGTCCGTCTATCAAGACCATCACCTCAAGATGGCGTGGAGATATCAAGTTGACATCAAATATTGATACAAATAGGTCTAAGGTATCTCGGAGCACAGAAAATATTAAAACTTCTAAGTCAACGCAATCAAAATATTCGATTAGAATCGTGTGAGTCAAGGGCTGAGTGATACATATCACTTATTGCAATTACGTAGAATCGATTTCCGATTAATTTAAAAAGATGTTAACGATGTGTGTTTGTAAAAAGTTAAACCCCTTCCAATTTCTAACAGTAACACAGTAACGTATTTTTGTATGAAATTCGTTGTGTAATCAAAGTCTACAGAGTACTTCCCGTTGACATAGTTATGAAATTTGGCACAAAGAGAGAACTAACAATACAAATGAAGAAAAAAGCCAAAAAGTGAAAATTTATAGATATTTTATACTAAAAAATCATTACAAACATAAAAATGTAGTTCACTTAACATAAGTATCATCATTGTCATAGAGCAGATCAATATGCAGTGCACAAAGTGGCACAAAACGGTGTTCCAGAAAAAAATATTTCAAAAATAAAGATGTGAGTGTGGTGTGTGTGTGAATTTTACCAAGTGACATTCACTTGATACATAAATTCATATAAACAGATCCACAGGATGTACTTAATTGATTTCGATTATAAAGAATCTCTAAAAAAACTTTGTCTATTCTCTCATTGAAATTTGAATCCATAAACATCATCAGCCCTCACTGCACCAACTGCGCCTCGGTCGGTAAGTAATTAATTTGATAGCAACCAATAGCACGTCGTTATCATAGGATTATGTTTGGATAAATTATAATATTATTTTGATTATCATATTTAATTAGAGAAGAAAATTTATGACGCTGTTAATATGAATTATGTTATTGCGACAAACCAATTGTTCAGCATAATTCTTTATTGTTTTCCGTTAGCCTTTTTTCGAATTCTGTAAAACTTTTTTTATTTATGTTTATTACTATTATAATAAATTAATACTAATTAAGAGGAACAGGGGAACAAGCGTGACTGTAAACGTGACAGGTTGTGGGTTCGGTTCCCACTCGAGTGAATTATTATTTATTAAAATTTTCATTTCTTCACTATGGTACCAACACAAAAAAGCGCGACGTTGACTTCCACCATTCAACACGCAATCTCTATTTATTAATAAAAACCAGACAAGCACGAGTCGTCCACCGAGTGTTCCGTACTAAAATGATCTGTTTTCTGAAATTTAAGCTCAGGTTAGGTTAACCAGAGACCTTCCATCTGATAAATCATTTGAACTAGTGGCTGAAATTAAATTTTGCCCCACTTTTAAGGCTATTATATAGATAAATGGTAACTACCATGGGTAGAAGGAAGAACATTAATCTGTTGGCTGTGAGAAGGGGGAGCAATAAGGGAATTAGGAGAGCGAATACCACAACCTCCGCCCCCGACATTTCTGTCCTCTATTAAACAGGAGAAACCTGGTAATCTAAAGCGAGAATCAGGCACCAAATTTTTCGCTATCGTATATGCCACTACCAGGATCAGGGGGATCAGGTGATAGATACTCAGCATCCATATTAAAATAAAGTAACCTAACTTATAAATAAATCAAATCAGCTTCACGCTGTATCCCGCACACAGCAGGGTAGGCAGAGGGAACCTAGTGTTAAGACACTCCATTCCCCACTTTCTGCCGAGTTCTGGAGGCATTGCGTGTTGAGTGGCAGAACTCAACACCGCGCTTAGCCTCGACACCAGAGCGAAGAAATGGAAATATAAATTTAAGTAAATATTTCATCTCCTCGAGCGGGGATCGAACCCACAACCAGTCGGTTTTACAGTCACACTTCGTGCCACTGCGCCACGACTGGCCTCTAACCTAACTTATCTTGTAATTAATCTTATTACCAAAATACCATACGCACTAACACCGACTTAACACCCTTTTAATACACATATAAGAAACGATAATTTCCACTTAAAAATGTGCGACAAAAAACACAAAAAAAGAAACCCTCATTCGCATGTGTTTTAACCAAAACAAACGTCAGCAAAGTCCAAAGAATCCATAGTTCATCTATTTGTCTTTAAAATGCATGACGAATCAACATCTCCCTAACTTTTATTGTAAAATTCAATTACAACTAGAGCAAACTTTCCGGAGCAAGACTTGACAACATCATCTGTCACATGCTGACAAAAGCTATACGTCACCAACAATTTGTCACTCTTCTTCAAATAAATTTTTAATTTCTAATGTTTTCAACGCCCGAGACGGGCTCTACATTGAGTAGGTTTAGCTAAATAAACTAGTATTAAACCAAATATTAACAAAAAATAGTAAAAATAAAGTAAAACAATCTAATTTATATAATTTATATAGGTTCGCAGAAAATGAAAAAGTCACGATTCTCATAACATGGGGTCATTTTGAGTTACAATCGTGCTATATATACGTAAAAACAGCCTTTGCACCACCAAAGGCTACCGAGTTGGCTCGGATGGACAATGTGATACATCAAATGGTTTGTAAGAGAGACATAGAAACTCTTTGCAAGTGAGTTAAATTACATTTTGACTCACGTTAGAAACATTAACATATCAAGCAGCGACATCGAACACCGCGCCCTGTCTAGGCCACAAATATTTGTCTCGATTGTAGTCGAGAATCACTTAAGTCTTTACTTAATTGAATACATTACACGTCGTCCGCTTTTCATATTATAGTTAACGCCTGTAAGTGAATAAGTTATTATCGGCTGAAACTATTAAAAAAATATATGCAGTATATATTTTCCCCTAGAGTTAATAACGTAAATTGTTATGAAAAGATCAATCAAAAAAAAAACAAAAAATATGTCAGATTATGTTACGGACCACGCTGTTTTTGCCTTCACTTTGTAAAACCATCCTTTGTTAAGCTTGCTTATATCCTGATAACATTATTTGGGCTGATCTTGTACAGTGCTCCAGATATATTTCTAACTCTTATTTTTATGAGCATTAAAGGTTTGTTGAGGCCAGTCGTGGCGCAGAGGCATACGTGTGTGAGTGTAAACGCTGGTTATAGATTCATTCGAAGAAATTAAATATTTATTATTTGCATTTCGACGGAAAACTCTGGTAACGAGGAAAAAGACGGCGTGAACTCCGCCACTCAGTACGTAATGCCTGGAGGTATTCGAGAGGTGGGAAACGGAATTGTCTTAATGGGAACGTAGTACACTAGATTTCCCCTCCTACCCTGCTATGTGCGGGATACAGCGTGAAGCTAAAAGAAAGAAAATGTATTTTTTTAATATAAGAATTTTACTTGCGTTACCCACTGTACCATCCCTAAGCTTTGGGAACAATGATTTATCGACTACTTGGGACGCATTCACTTCACACTTTCAAAACTTTGCTGCTCACCCGTTAGACGTTCATCTGGTGTATTATATTTTATGGATAACAGCCGCGTATGAAACTTAAGCACTTGTTTGGGCATGCGTAAAATTGTTTTCTACATAATTTATGCAAATTTAATGTCATTTTAAGTTAGTGAAAATTATAGATTAGGATTTTGATAATAACTGATTCTGATCTGATGATCAGATGTTGAAATTCTTTAAAAAATCATATTGTTCCTATTGTTATATACATAGAGGCCGGTCGTGGCGTAGTGGCACGAAGTGTGACTGTAAAACCGACTGGTTGTGGGTTCGATTCCCACTCGAGGAGATGAAATATTTACCTAAATTTATATTTCCATTTCTTCGCTCTGGTGTCGAGGCTAAGCGCGGCGTTGAGTTCTGCCACTCAACACGCAATGCCTCCAGAATTCGGCAGAAAGTGGGGAATGGAGTGTCTTAACACTAGGTTCCCTCTGCCTGCTGTGTGCGGGATACAGCGTGAAGCTGATAGATAGATAGTTATGTACATAGAGTTACACATAAGGAAAGCTTATACTGTGCGATAGATAAAAAATAATTAAAGAATACATTAGGTGGTGAGAATAATGATGTTGTTGATAATGATATCATAATATTTACTTACAACAATACATATTATACATACATATATTATTAGGACTAAAAACATTGTATTATAGGTAGGTGGATTGTTGAAAAAAACTCTATTAGTGGATTTACTTTCTTTAACAAATTGGTGAAAATTAACAAAATATACATAATTTATTTTATTAAGGAGGCCAGTCATAGCGCAGCGGCACGAAGTGTGACTGTAAAACTGACTGGTTGTGGGTTCGATCCCCACTCGAGGAGATGAAATATTTACTTAAATTTATATTTTCATTACTTCGCTCTGGTGTCGAGGCAAAAGTGCGGCGTTGAGTTCTGCTACTCAACACGCAATGCCTCCAAAATTCGGCAGAAAGTGGGGAATGGAGTGTCTTAACTTTAGGTTCCCTCTGCCTACCCTGCTGTGTGCGGGATATAGCGTGAAGCTAATTTAATTTTTTATTTTATTTTATTACGGATCAGTCGTTTCTATAGGAATTCGTACATTTATCATACATTTAACGAATTTACTTTAACAAACCATAATTTATCAGTTTGAGTTGAGGTGTTTAAATAGTATTAATAATTGACAACTACCAACCTACAATTGGGTGAAGAGGTGAAGACAAATTATAATATTATAAACAAGAAACGAAAACAAACGATCGGAACTGTCCACTTAAAACTAAGCACTGGTTTTAAATAGTTGTGTATTTAGGTCTTTTATTCAACTCGCTTTCATTGTTACTATTTGAATAGAAGTGAGCAAACACACTTAGTTAGCAGCACAATGGTTGTAACGTTGAAACGTTAATATCACGGTGAACGTTTAATTGCCTTACGTTTCTATTTGCTTGGCGTTTTTTTTTTACAGATTTTTCTTAAATGTTATAAAATTTAATCGAGCACTAAATTTTTGAGACTATATTACTTCTAGGCCAATCGTGACACATGTTCAAAGTGTGTGACTGTAAGCGCGACTGGTTGTGGGTTCGATCCCTGCTTTTGTGTTAAAGCGCAAAGCAAAGCAAAGCGCGTCATTGAATTCCGCCACTCAACACGCAATGCCTCCAGAATTTGGTTGAAAATAGGGAACCAGAATTCGGTGGATATTTTGCAGGAGGATGTCATAACACTTCATCAACTTCTCGATGCCTACACTGATGTGTGCGACATACAGTGTGACGCTGATTTTAGATTTTTTAAATGCAGGCATTACATAAATGATTACTTTTGTTGTATTATATATACTAGCGGGCTCCGCACGGCTCTGTTGGCTTGAACGATTAGATTTTTTATTTTATATTATTTAAAAGCATTTCGGAAAAAATACTTATTTACTTAGCTATAGGAACTTAGAGTGAGCCTAAGATTACACGGATATACTTAGTACTATCCAAGCAATTGGAATAAATTCGAATAATTATCGAAATAAATTTTATTTCCGAATTTCTGACCCTCTAAGTCTATCCAACGCTAGCTGGGTAATGTTTAACTTATTAATGAAATCATAAAACTTTTTTTTAAAGCAACACTTACAAGAGAAAATCATAATGGCTTTAAGAGTACTGGTTTAAGCCTTTAATAGCCTATAACAATCTTAATAGCACAAATATAATTCTTAAATTGGAAATGACAATTAAAATATGTATATTAATAATAATTATTTTTATATACTTTAATTTTCCTTTCTTTATAATATTACACCAGAGCAAAAAAAAATACATAAAAAAAAAAAAAATTCTTGAGTGGAGATCAAACTCACAATCAGTCGTGCTAACAGTTCCCTTTTGCCCCAGCACCGACAACTGGCTATGAAAAAATTTAAATTATCTTAAAGCAAATATAATATGGACAAGAGGTATCTTATTGGAAATGCTTATTCCCTTTCAATACGTAAACGCCGCAAATTGCGGTCGTATTTAGAATTCCTAGCTCCCGAGCTGAGATGCAACATTTTTCAGGTCGACTTCTTAGCGCTAAGTTTGTTCCGATTTGCACTTGCTAGTTTAGACTTCGGTTGAAAGTTACTTACTGCAATTTTGTTTGAAAATGTCGTTTTTCTTTTCTTGTTATCAAGAACGTTAAAAGTTTTAAATATTTCTCTGAAAGATTGTCGGTACGAGCTCGGATTTTTGGCGTGGATGTTACGTTTTAAAATGGATTTGTATATTGAAATGCATTTTTGTTGAATTGTTAAAACATTTAGTTGTAATTTTAGTAAACATTTTAAATACTAAATAAATAAGGTACATCACATAACATAAAATTTAAATGCAAAAGCTTAAAATTTTGATTTCTTCGATTCAAGCCGGTGTAAGCCAGCAGGAGCAGGTTGGTTAAAATAATTAAATTTAAAGAATATTAATTATAGTATTATTATATACTATTTTAGCAGAAAAAAATTTGAAATGAGTTTCGCCATTCAACATGCATTGTCTCGAGAAATCGCCAAAAAGTGGGGAACGGAGTGTCTTAACATTAGGTTCCCTCTGCCTACCCTACTGTGTGCGGGATACAGCATGAAGCTGAAAAAAAAATGTTTAAGTAGAACATGTGAAAAGGAGTGTCTTAACACTAGATTCCCTCTGCCTACTCTAGTGTGTGCCGGATACAGCATAAAGTTGAAAAAAATGTTTAATATTCACGGTATAATTAAATAGCATATTAAGAATGTTTTAAGCATAATATAACTGCTTTCAGTCAGTGTTAAGTTCCGCTAGCACTCAAAATCTATATATATAAAAGGACATGTACTGACTGACTGAGGTAAGACGCACGCACAGCCGTAACCGCTGATGGTAGAAACGTGAAATTTGGACGAAGGGATGAAATTGGGGTTGAAAGTTTGTATGGAAAAAAAATTAAAGCGACACCGATTTTTATAAAATTTGAAATTCAGACTCTTAAAAACATTTCATTAAGCACGTGTTTCGTGGTTTTATAGAATCCACCCCCTAAAGGTTCAAATAAGCGGTTGAATGTTTATACGGAAAAATCTTTAAATCGCTACTGATTTTTATAAAAAATTAAATTCATATTGTTAAAAATATTTTATTAAATACGTGTTTCGTGTTTTTTTTAGAAGTCATCTCTAAGGGTGCAAATACGCGGGCGAAGCTGCGCGTGCCCACAAGTATGCATATAAAAGAAATTAAAAAAAGTTCATAGATTTAGTCTATAAACATAAATCTGGACAAATTGTGAAATTTACAAATATAAAAACACACCAAACCCCTCTGGGCAAACACAATTTTGTATCGGAAGTTTGACCCATTTCGCTCGTATGAAAATTATGATTAGTCCACAACTACGGATCTCCAATATGACTCTATCGACGTGTCGATATCACAAAATCAACTGACATGACGAATTTTTCCATTACTTTTATACTGCAGTGATGGAATCGTTTGCTTTATCGTTTTATACTGTGCGAATATTTCCAGTTGTTATAACTTTTCAAGTTGATTAATTTTAAAATATTTTTTTTTCTTATAAATAAAAATATGTATGATACCGTCTGTTTAACGCGAAAGGGGGAAAAAAATAATTGGATATAATTATTTCCCCATGTGGGGATTGAATTTACAAACATCATGTTTACAGTCAAGCGCTGGCCATGAAAGTTATAAATATTTAAATACCATTTGAACCTGCAGCTAAGGATAGCTGCAAAAACGGAGGAGAACCTTTTTTTACATACATTTCCTACACCTATATAGAAGTAGATGGGTATATAGGATAAATATATAAATTACAATCCAGTCAAAACGAAGCGTTGAGTTCCGCGACCTAACATGTGATGCCTCTAGAATTCGACGGAAAGTGGGAAATGGCAGGGTCTTAAAAGTTGTTTTCCCACTAGGTTCTCACGTTCTCTCTGCCTATTCTGCTATTTGCGGGATACAACGTGAATCTTAAAAAATATATATTAATTACAAATTAATTACAAAACTATCCTATAAATGGGCATCACCTACAAAACCATTAGAAAAGACTATAAACAATAAAATAGATGTGTTGAAAAATCATATTTAATACACAAAGGTCCCGTGAATGGTCGCCAGAAAAACCACTATTACGTATTTCCTTGGTCTCTTAATGACGTCATTATCTACAAAATGTCTTCTCCCTGACGGTGACGGTAGAGTGAAGTGATGACAAATGACGCGGAACAATGCGGACGGTTTGACCGCGAACTTTTATAAGATACCTTTTATTTTTTACGGGAATTTGTAGGACTTAAAGTCTTTGCATTCTAAAATTGAGGTAAAAATTAGTTTTTGTTGTAATATTAAATAATTCCACATAGGCTATGGTAAAGAAATCGGATTTTTATATAAATGTTAGACACATATATATATATATATATATATATATATATATATATATATATATATATATATATATATATATATATATATATATATATATATTAGTTTCACGTTGTATCTCATACATAGCAAGGCAAGCAGAAGGAACATAGTGTTAGGATAATACGTTCCCGTTTTGAGACTTCCGTTATTCACTTACCGCCGAATTCCGGATTCATTGCGTATTGATTGGTGGAACTGAACACTGTGTTTTGCCTTTTTACCAGAGAGAAAATTATTAAATATTTCATTACTTTGAGTGGGGATCGAACCCAACTCTCCCTTTTGTAGTCACACGCTAGTGACTAGTCGTAGCCCCTGTGCTACGACTAGTCTCACGATGACCTTTGTATGATGAGTCACTAATTATACTGAAATAACCAGTACAATTATTGACTATTTTGCGACAGTGTGCTAAAATCATCGTATTTGTAGGTATAATATAAATATCTAGGTCAATATGACGAACGCGATCATTGTTCCATCTCCATTCAGAGAAATTAATTCTTTTCAATTCCTTCCTCCGATAAGATGAACGCGGTGCTTAGTTTTGCAACTTCAAGTGGATTGTGGAGGACGGAATTTCTTGACACTAGGTTTCCTTTACACTTTCAAAGTATATTGATCGCATATTTTATCATTATAGATGGCTCTGGCAGTGTATCAATGATATCAATACAATTTTAGCCAATAAATAAAAAACAATACTTATTAACAACATCATGTTTACATCATTTCTATATTTCCAAAAACAACATAAACCCAGCAAACAATTCAAAATAGGTCAACACGAAAGTTCGCAATAAAGTTGGCACCAAAAGTTTTTTATGGTGGTAAGATGAAAAATGTCCTCGTCGCGGGCAGGGAGGCGCATTTGCAAGAGTAATGACGTAGGCTCTGATGTGTGGCAGGTGAAGAATGTGTTATTTTCACTAAATAAACTATTTTTTTCTGTCTTTGCGATAAGTAAAAGAAAATTTGTGGTAGGTCACTCTGTTTTCGATTTTTTTATAGAATTACATATTTCGTTTTATATAACTACGGTTTTTTATTGTGTTATTTAATAGCATGATACATATAAAATACAGTTGTTATTTCCGAGTTTAAGCGGTTATATATACATAAAACATATTAACAGCAGTACTAGATTTCATTTGAATAATTCGCTATAGCGCATATTTAAAGATTTTTACTCCAAAATGACACAACCTGGTTACAGATTGTACTATGTAAATCTATCTTAATTTTCATCGGAATACGTAAAACTGTGTGTCGAGTCGCAAGCTTGGTTACTTAAAGTGCGACAAGACGTAAAATGTACAGTTTTTAGGGTTCCGTAGATCAAAAGGAATGAAACCCTTATAGGATCCTTGTCGTCTTTCTGTTCGTATGTCAAGACCATTTATGTTAAGATAGCATGGAGATATCAATCTGTGATTATTATCAAGCATTCTTATCAACGGTAATTTAAAGCATAGAAAAAAATTGTTTTGAAAAAATTAAAATGTACAAATTTATAGTTAGTATGTTACAATTTTATAATTAGTTCATTTCTTACGAAATAAGAGCAAATTTTAAGCAATTTATTATAGTTTGCACTTCCAGTTGATCCCAAAAATCCCGTATGTTTTATAATAGTAGTTTTTTTTGAAAATTCAATGAGTTTAAAATCCACGACGTTTGTTAAAAACAATCAGGATTTGTATTAAATATTTCACAAATTTTAAAGTTATTATTATAATACAATTTTAGAGATTCAATATTATACATATTTAAAAGTTATTACTATTAAATCTTAATAGACTCATGAGTAAACAGAATACAGTAGCATTAATTTAATCCAATCAACGAGATACGGAAACGTATACGCTATCAACGAGTAGCTTTGTCATTAAGCTCGAGGGCCCTTATCTGAGAATAGTGTTCTTATGTAAAGACGAGACGAGCTAATGACTACATATCGTAAAAGTACTATGAGCGTAGCATTTAAACTATGTTGATATTTAATTGAAAATGTTGATTATATACATTTATGTGTTTGTCTTATTTGTTAATAATAAAAATATGGAATAGATACCAGTCGTGGCGCAGAGGCGCAAGCGTGCGACTTCAAACAAGTGTGGGTTTGATTACCACTCGAAGAAATTAAATATTTTATGTTTTTATATTCTCACTCGAGATCTCAAGCGAGGCGTTTTGCGGCGATGAGTTCAACATGCAAGAGTTCGGCGGAAAGTGTCTGAACACTAGATTTCAACGTTTCCTATTTCCCCATAATGCTGTGTACGGAATAGAGCGTTAAGCTTAATATCTTTGCTATTTTTTTTAGGGTTCTGTATCTCTTCAAGAAAAAAGAGCCTTGTAAGGAGGGCAAAATTTGGTAATCAAGCCAAGCAATATTTAAAATTTTTATACGGAACGCTCGGTGAGTGAGCCCGATTCGCGCTTGTCCGTTACCGTTTTTTTGTATTAAATATCGATTTATTCCACCATTTTCAATTTTTATTTTATATTGCGATACTGCGTAATGAAATGTCGAATTTAGTTAATGAAAATGATAAATCTATTTTTTAAAGGTAAACAAACTACTTTTCCACTACTGTATAACTCTTAACTAATTTCGATAATGTCTGTCAACTAACAAATCTTTTAATTGATTTATTTAATTTAATAGTAAAGATTTTCATAAAATAAAGCTTTATTAATGTCATACTGACATTCTAAAAAAACATATTTTCCCGGAAATTGATAATTTAGGAATGGTGCATACAAGCGTTGCGATTACAAATAAAAATAAATAAATCAGCTTCACGCTGTATCCCGCACACATCAGGGTAGGCAGCGGGAACCTAGTGTTTTAGACACTCCGTTCCCCACTTTCTGCCAAATTCTGGAGGCATTGCGTGTTGAGTGGCAGAACTCAACGCCGCGCTTAACCTCGACACCAGAGCGAAGAAAATGGAAATATAAATTTAAGTTAATGTTTCATCTCCTCGAGTGGGGATCGAACCCACAACCAGTCGGTTTTACAGTCGCAGCTTATACCTCTGTGCCACGATGGCTTCGAAAAAATAGAGCACGGAATGTCCTAACCTTCTTTCTGCCTTCCATTACACACGATAAATACTAAACATGCGTGAAATAAAAAAAAAAATCTAAATTTAAACAAGATCCAGATATAGGGCAAGGCACCAAAACACACTAATTTCGCCTTTTCGCGTTGTAATTTAGTATTACGAGAACGCTTCAAAAGTCCCATAATTACACACTCGTAAAGCATTTAAATTTCACAGTAGCCATTAGCGCAGCTACAGTTTTAATGTACAAGTTAAGGAGTTGCCTAACAAACTATTAATACTGGAAGATAAGGCGTCTCTTGTTTATAGTATTTAGGAAGTCTTTAGCGGACGCTTAGGATGGGCGAGCTCTCATGTAAATTTGATACACACGCTCGTTTCTGGATTTGAATTGTGTTAAATATTTATATATTTTAAATTTTCATATGTTTTATAGAAGGTGATGGTTGTAGGTTTAATTTCATCATCATAAACAAGCGTTTTAATTTTTAAATTAAGTGATGATGAAATGAAAATGATGATGAAAATGGTCTAAATGTTTGAATGGATATTTTTATTGCAAGATTATCATATGAATAAAGAATAAGTATTATAATAAATAGATTGTATAATAATATGTGCGAATATTCACTTTTGTTTCATGCTATGTTTTTGTAGTCGGAATGACAACCTCATACACTTGTGGTTACCGTTCATTTGCTGTCATTTATCTTCATCCTCCTGGTATTAACGGGTTCAATTGGCGTTTGCGTAGTAGTCTGCCTTCCTGCTCAACCTTTGTACGGTTTTTGACTTCCCCGACTTGTTCCCGTGTTTTGCATCAGGAAATCCAGCCCGCGCTTTCTCGGGTGTCCGGGAGGTCTCAATCCACGGACAGGTAGCAAAACACTTCCATCCGACATGGTTTGTCTTATTCGCTACGTCACAAACTCCAAGACCAACTCGAATGATGAGTTGCATATGCGGTCAGACTGAGTTACGTCCGTGAAGCTCCTGAGTGTACAGAGACAGTGCTGACCAACATTTTGGATTCGTGGACGTCGTGAATGACGCCTCCTAACTCTTGCTTAACGGATCCAAGATATTAGTAAGAATGTATATCAAATTTATTCATTACTACCTATCTGTCATTTACATTTAATATATTTATTTAATAAAATGTACATTTAATAAAAAAATGTAATTACATATTTTATAAAAAATATTGGAATATATTTAGGTGAAATTAAGTGACGTAAAAGAAAAATAATGAAAAAAGATGTCGTCACATAATACAAATTATATAATAGCTTCACATATTTAATTTTATACACAGTTCACTTATTAAATAAATTCCCTTATTATTTAGTACAAAAATTATATAATCATGTACAAATAGAGCCGTAAGTATTATTTTGAATGACCGCAAGGAAGGAACACGTTTGATATCACAACTGGTGTCTGACCGTTTTGATAACTAAATAGTCGTTATTATTTCGTTATTATGACATAAACTTAGTTCCAAATTAGTAGAAAGCTGCTTTATAGTTTGCAATTTGAATATTCTGTTGTAAACAAAATCAATGTCTAGTGTGTCACTGTTATTTCGTTTCTGTTTTGTAAACAAAGCTTTGGTAAAAGTTGAATTTAATTTGCTTCTAAATAAATTAACTCAAATTCATGAAATATTCAAAACAAATAATGTTTTTTTTTTAGTTTCACGCTTTATTCCGCAAATAGATACTCCTACATATATCAGAAGGGAACCTAGGGTTAAAGTATTTTAACAATTTCATTAAGCTATATTTATTATAATTGATTGTTCATCAATACAAAATACAATAAACTTAAAAAAAATAACCTAAGAAGAAAGAAGTATAAGGTCAAGACCAGCTGAACAGGTTTTCAGGTTTTCTCTGCCTATCCTGATATATCCACGATACAGCATGAAGGTAAAAAAAAGTATATCCCAAGATACAAAAAAAAACACCTAAATTAAATAAAGAACTTAATCCAATAAGAAAATTTTATTCTACATCCACTCACATTTACGAAACGTAATTACCCTCTCTGAGTAAATTTCTTAAATTTCTCAACAAGTAAGTTAGAAAACGTGACAGCAGTCGCAAAATTCTGTAATCAGGTAGCGAGTTGTTAAATTACGTCGCTTACAATCCTCATTAGTACGGGTTTACAGCAATTATCTCGAGTTGCACTCTCCTCATATTTTCTTGAACCTCTTCTGCATGCATAAACTCCAAACTCAAAAGATCCTTGGACTGCATTTTTAAACACTGCCGGTTTGTAGATTCGTTAGCGTGGAGAATTTTGTTGTAAGGACGTTGAGTATACTCGTAGGTGTAATAAAAAATATCAAATTGATATCAAAATGTAAAGATTTTGTATATTTATTTAAATTAAATTTTGATCAAATAAAATAAAATGATATTTATATAAGCGAGTATTGTATTTTATGCCACAAACTTCATGTAATTTATGAAGAACTAGTTAAACTTTGAAAATCCAATATATTTTTCATTAGCTTACCTTGGGTAAGCTAATAAAATAGTACAGAAATAGTACAGATAATTTAGTGTTAAAACACTCCGTGTGTCACTTTTTTGAAACGTTGTGCGTATGTGTTAGTGGCCTACCTCAATGTTGCCACCAGAGCGAGGCAATGCAAAGAATAAATTTCTCCGACTGTAAATCGAACGTACAACCGTCACGTCTCCAAAACGTGATCCCACTTAGTCACAATGGCCCCATCAAATAAACACATCTTCTTCACCCATTACTTCAAAAAAATTATAATAATGTTAATGTTCCAAATATCGTAATATAATTTCGCAAGTTCCAAAGTTCGAAAGTTTGCGTCACGTCTCACAAAGGATATCATAAAGAGGTAGCGAATGGCCAGCGCTAAAGCAGACTATTAATCATGCTTTGTTTATGTGTTTAGTATAAGAAACATTGATTTATTCTTGAAAATATTATCGTGTACTTTGTATCGTTAAATAAATATATATTGTTAATTTAATATTGACTGGACATTGTTCTTATATCTTGATGATAAAAGTGGAGAACGGAGAGAGTTTCAAGAGATTTTCACGAGGTTATCTCTGCTTTTAAAGCAGGCAGGAGCAGCGCAGTTAAATAGTAAAATTCATAGTGATACATAAAATTTATAAATAGATATCAAAAAGACAATTTTTTCTTCATATTATTGAAAATTTAGCAGTTTAGCAGCAAAATTAGATTAAATAATATAATAGGATACTATACTAATATTAATAGTCTACCAAAGAAAAACCTAAATGATAAGAGATATGGGTAAATGAAAAAACTATCACTATTGTGTGTTTGTCTTACGACTTCATTATTCTTGACTTCTTGACAACTGCTATAAATAGTAATGAGGGTGTGCAAGTGTAAGCAAAATTTTCTTTTAATGTATATCATAAGCTGTCTTTATTTTCCGATCTTTCCTTCTGTTACTGGTCTACTGTTACTGTTGTTTGGTCGGGACTTTCATATATATACCCCGCTACGTCAACGGACACTACCGAGTAATTTTTATCTGTTCGGTTCATACTTCACAAATCCATTGCGTCCAAGAGCATGACGCCATCTTTCTGCAGCGTGGGGAGTTCGTATCTTATTTCAATGCAAGGTACTTAAAGCGGCAACTTTTTAAGTTATGTCGAAAAAAATATATATCTTTTTTCACCTTTATGGTATTTTTTATCAGATAGCGACGAACGCCGCGTTATGTTCCTCAGTTTCATCAGTTTTGAATTAATAAGAATGTTTGGCTTAGTGATTAGTTTTCGTTGTTTCTAGGAAACGCGGTCCCCGCTACATAAAAAATTGTATAAAATATTTTTCGATCTTTAGCACGGAATAGCATTTTAAAAAAATGTTAAAAATTCACAGTTAGTTTCAACGCAGCTTTTTTGGACTTTCATATAATATTCTTGCAGGTCTACAGTTCTGTGGGCAACCACAACACGTTATACGTCCGCGGCACGCAACTGCCGGTAATAAAATTACAATTTTTGTTAAAAGATTTTATTAAACGCATAGCGCGGCTCAGTTGCAGGCAATGCCATGCCGTCGATACATGCGATATTCCCGTAGATATTGAAAATAAAGTTTTTTAATGTAATATTATTTATACGTTATTAGAACAAAATTTTCTCAGTTTCACGAGATATATGTACACTCGCACATAAGACGGTAGGCTGAGGGCATTGTGTATTGATTGGCGGAACTCAAAGCCGCGTTTTTGCCTCGAAACCGGAGCGAAGAAATAAAAATATAAATGTAAATAAATATTTCATTTCATCGAGTAGGAATCGAACCCACAACCAATCGGTTTGCAGGCATAGTTAGTGCCCCTGCGCCACGACTGGTCTTATTTTTATCAAAAGTATATATTTTATTGTACCAAATATATTATATTAAATATATATCATTATGTACCAGAATATTATACAATTTGAAGCAGAACTTAACGTCGCGCTTTTGTCTCGACACACGAAAAAAAAACAATATTTAAATTTAGTTTTTAAAGTTTAAATTTGGAATAGTATTCGAACCCACATCCTGTAGCATTTACAGTCACACACTTTGTAACAGTATGTACCACGGATATAAGTTAAAAATAAATAAATAAATAAAATAAAATATGCATGGCAATACACATAAATAACATAGTTAATTATGTATAATACAAACTATATATTTTTGATACCATATTAATCGAGACGAGTTCGTGTATTGTCGTCCCGAATGTCGCGACCGTCGTTCCGTATATATAGGTGGTGGTGATGCTGGAAGGCAGCGGTCGAGTCGAACTCTTAAGTACTACGGTACTAATAAATATGATGCACATAAAGACTCGTACCAAATGTATAATGAATATAATATGATAATTCGAAGTCTATGATGACACGATCTTTTAGGATCGAATTCCTTATAAAGGAAATATATGTGCAGGAGCGACGCATATTATGGATTAAAGTTATCTTTGACCAATGTTATAATATTGAATGTTGCTTGACGTCGCGGAAGCTGACGTGATGGGCTTATGCGAACTGTTGCAGTGACATTAACTATGTCGTGGCCGATGCCGTCTCGCAGTACGCTCGCGATACGTAAGCTGTGCTTGTATGGCGTTAGCCATTGATATATTGAATACCACTTCTACGACTTGGTATACGACTAGTAGGTGTGTGGTGCTATTTTATGTCCCAGCTCCGGTGTATGTAGTAGTGTCCGCCCGTCTCATGCGGGTGTGTGGTGCTATTTTATGTCCTGGAACTCTGGTGTATGTAGTAGTGTCCGCCTACGGTTCGAGACGCAACTGTGGGGTGTGTGCCGTGCGTTTATTTAACATATCGGCCGCCTTGCGGCAGTGCGTTCGTTCCAACGACTTATATTGATCTCACAAATCAATCAACATCACGAATCACAATTCTAATATAATAATCTTAATATAAACAAGCGTAACAAGTACCTTCAGACTGATCACACACAAACGTCCCGGAGAGTTCATTAAGACTGTTGCAGCCGCAGTCAGGTAGGAATTCACGGTGTAGGGCGGGGAGGTGCCCGTACTCTTTCTTCCTTTTATTATAACTAGTTCGCAGTTATAGTGGAGAGGAAGATAGGACGCGCTCTTGGCTTTTCTTCGGACGAGCTTCGAGTTATGACAATGTCATATTGTCGAGTTTCCAGTTATGTAAATAACTGACACAAGAACAACTTCTGATGGCAAATATATTATTAAAGCGATACCTTCTAATGGCATAATATAAATTCTTAATACTGTTACCTCTGAATCTCTAAAAGATTTTGGGTTCTTCACGTTCACAACTATAAACGGTTCTAACTACTAGACACATCACGAGCCAAGGCATTATTTATTAAATAATATTTTAAAAGGTGTTTGGGATAACAGTTACAACTTGTGCCCTGCGCCACCACCTTATTGGAAATCTAGTATAGGGATTTTTTGTACAATATTATAAATTTTCTTGAGAATGAGTTATTTATTTTTTTGTTATTTAGTTGATATCGAGATTAATGTTATATAATTTTACATATATCAAGGGAAAACGGAATCAAGTATAGTAAGCATAGAACACAATACTGATTGACCTATATATCGTTCACCAAAATTGTTTTATGCTAGAAAATGAAATAATGAAGCCATTGTGATAGCGGGACAACGTTTGACGAACTAACTTATAACCAAAGCGTCTACAACGCTATGGTTATGGATTCGATTACCTTTTTTAAGTATGAAATATATAAAAAATAAATCAAAATCAGCTTCACGCTGTATCCCGCACACAGCAGGGTAGGCAGAGGGAACCTAGTGTTAAGACACTCCGTTCCCCATTTTCTGCCGAATTCTGGAGGCATTGCGTGTTGAGTGGCAGAACTCAACGCCGCGCTTAGCCTCGACACCAGAGCGAAGAAATGAAAATATAAAGTTAAGTAAATATTTCATCTCCTCGAGCGGGGATCGAACCCACAACCAGTCGGTGTTACAGTCACACTTCGTGCCACTGCGCCACGACTGGCCTCTAATATATGTATGAAATATATGTATGTCTATATTATTAGCCGTGCCTTAGAGTATGTAACATTTTGATAAAAAAATCTAGGTATAAAATATTTAGATTTTTAGGCTCCAGTAGAGAAATTGGAGCTTTAAGTTCGCAGCAAAGTAGAAATTATGGTATAAATCATAAAACGCATGTATTTTAATAAGTTAGATCCTAAACTGTTAGAATCAAATCAGCTGCAAGCTGTATCCCGCAAACGGCTCGGTAGGCAGAAGGAACCTAGTGTTAAAACACTCCGTTCCCCACTTTCCACTGAATTCTGGCGCCATTACGTATTGCGGGGCGGAATTCAACGCCACGATGTGCTTGGACACCTAATAGAAATATGAATTAAAATAAATATTTAATTTCTTCAAGTGCATATCGAACCCACAAACAGTCGCGTCTACAGTTTCTGGCCTTGATAGTTAGATGTTGATAGAAATTATTTATTAGTTAATGTTTATATATTGCTGTTTATAATATCGAAAAATGTATACTAATTCATACATTTACATAAATATGTTCATCTTTGAATCTTCCAACTGTTTTTAAATGGGAAAATGTAAGGAAGACTAAAGAAATTATACTCATTGATTCGAAACAACATTTCTTATCATATAAAATTAAAATATTTGTTCTAATATTATTCAAATTACTTAGCCTGTAGCCCGCGAAGGGTCAACAGGAGTTAGAAGGCTCTTTTCATGTATGAATTTAACCAAATACATTTTTATTTTATGTTTGACCTTTTTGGAACATTGATCTCGGACCCAGTTGTTAATACTTAGAGTACCTAAGTGTAAAGTTAGTGCGTGTTATGTAAAAGACGGCAAATTATACTTTAGTCCGTTTATATTTCTGCAAATATACAATTTACGCAAAACATTTCTATTTTTGAAATTGCATTTATATTTTTTAGCTTCACGCTAAATCCCGCACACAGCAGGTGTATGGAACTTTTCTTATGTTCCATGCTACCATACCATATACATTCCAAACTTTCTGCCAAATTCTGCAGGCATTGCGTGTTGACTGGTGGAACTGAACGCCGCGCTTTGCCTCGTTACTAGGGCGAAGAAATGACAATATTAAATATGTTATTTTCACGAGTCGAAATTGTATCCACAACCGTTGTGTTAACAATTACAACATTGTACCGTCTGGCCACGACTGCCTGAGTGTTACGTCTTCTTATGTTTATTATTTTTATTTAAAATTTCTTATAGTACCAAAATATGCAGTATTTCCAAAAAAATATATGTTTAAAAAAAATAATACTTCTTTGTCAAATATTTAAAATGTTATACAAAGCGAATATGATAACAAAATGGTTAAACGCAGAAGAACCTCACGTATGGTATGTGAGGGAACATAAACTGCACTTCCGGTGATATTAACAGCATGGGTTATTGACTAAATTACATAAAATGGCCGGCTGGCATCCGAGGTCCATGCTGCATGCATTACTGACATTTTATATTCTGATATTACTTTTTCCATGAAGCTAGATTGTTTGTATATATCATATGAAAATATGGTGCGTCTTTTTTTAAGTTTTGTTTATTTTTATTAAGTTACAAAAAAATATTTCTATAACTCAATTCATATCATAGATTATACACAATAGACATACAATGTCTCAATGATAGTATATTATGTAACAATAATATATCTTACGTACTGACTTAATATCAGTACGCGAATTAATATAATTTTAACATTAACCAATTACTTTAAGAATGGCCACAGAGTTAATTCAAAATTTTCAAGTAAATTGATAAAATATTAAATGACCATTACCAGTTGGCATATCAAGTTTTTAAATACCTAAATGATATTTTTATATTATAAATTACTCTATGTTAATGACAAGTGATATATTGCAGGAATCTGTAGGTGTCTGTTTTTTTTAAAGAAACTTATTTTTTAAAATGATTCATTACAGTAGAATAGATTACACCAGGGTTTTAAAGAAAATTCTATTTAATAAAAGGTAAATCTTAAAATCAATGTTTATTTTAGTTGTTCATTTGTTAAATAATGATTTTAAACATAATTATCATGTAATACATTACATGATGTTATAGTGTCTACAAAAGAATAAGCTTTAATTGCATATATAATTAATTCACTTAAAAACCAATCTTAAACCAGGCAACCCTGGGGTTGCAGCAGATTAAGAGCTGGCAACCATTCCTCTTACAATTACTTATACGATTTCCTATTAATTTATGTTGGATTCACATATAAAAAAATATCAGCGCAATTATTCAATAAAAACGAATTACCATAAATTTCATTAAATTAAAAAATAAAGTAAATGAGCCACGACTCTTCTAGGCAACCCTGGTGTAATCTATTCTACTTTCATACTTCGTGTAGACATTATTTACTTTTTAATTTATTTAGACCAATGTTTCAAATAGTTTACAACATTCATTTTACCTGTATCCACAGAATACTACAAATTGAAATCCGTCAAAAGTAGTTTTGTTTAATAGGATATGGAGTGGTTTGGGAATAGTGCAAACACGTTTGAGCGCAACCAAACGGTGAATATTTTTAATTTATTTTATATTTAAACAAAAAAAAACACTTTTTTTCTACTTTTTATTGTATTTATTAACATTTTAAACCGTTTTAAAAAGAACATATCCTATACATAAAACACAATATGTCCAACTAATGTAACCTTAAATTATTACAGATATTCAATTCTTTAATATAATAATGTTGTTATTAAGGAACTATATATAGTAATAATAACATGATAACCTTTTACTTTAGCGAAAATAAGGTTTCGGCTGAAAATATCGAAAACAAATATTGTTTTTAATAGAGTATGTTGGAACGGACCCAATATTTTCTGGCCGTAAATTTAGGTTTTCCAAAAATTGTGAGCTTATATATTTTATATCAATTTGTTTACACTTTTAGCCGCTCATGAAATTTTATTATATCACATTAGTTTGGTCCCCGTGACATGATATATTTTTTGTTATTTTTTTTAGTTTCACGCTGTATCCCGCACATCAGGGTAGGGGGGACCTAGGCAGCTACTGTTAAAATACTCTGTTCCCATTAATACACTTCCGTTTTCCATTTTACGCCTAATTCTGAACCCATGGTGTGTCGAGTGGCAGAACTTGAGACCTTTGTGTACGTACCAACGAGCGAGGAAATAAAAATATTAATTTATTATTTCCTCGAGTGGGAACCGAACCCACAACCTGTGTTGCCTCGTTATCAGAGAGTACATGTTTTGAGCTCCTGGACGAGTCTCAATTGTACATTATTTTATTTATACAGACAGCAATTTCCTGACGTTGTTATATAAAGCCTGATTACACCAGTTATAAATAACTAGAAATAAAAATACCGAGTGACTTTTACTAGATTTATGTAGATAGGACGTCCTATCTAGTTACATTTTTATTTCAGCTTAACGCTGTATCCCGAATATAGCAGGGAAAGCGGAAGGAGCTTAGTGTTAAAGCACTCCGCTTGAACTATCTGCCGAATTCTGGAGACATTGCGTGATGAGTGGTAGGACCAAATGCAGCACTTGGCCTCGGCAACATGGCGAAAAATTGAAAATATTAAATATTTCATTTCCCTCGAGTGAAAATCGAACCCACAACTCGTTACGCTTACAATCACACGGCCCTGCACCACGATATATATAATATAATACATATTATTGTAATGGAAATACTTGATTACATGACGCAAGGACAAAAAAACAAGTCAATTTCATTTATCCTCTAGAATATACCTAGAAATATATCTGGCATAGAGAAAGAAATACCATTTTCATTAATGCTAACCAAGTTATTTTCCCATCGCGCTTTGCTTGACAAATTAATTGTTTCGCCGACAAATTGTCGTTGTTTGGGATAATATTCTTTTCTGATGAGGGTCCGTCCCTTTAACATTTCTATGAAAAAAAAAATCCTTTAAATTAAGCGTTTTTTTTATTATTACTCAATTTCATACGTAATCAAAGTATAATGATATCATTTCTTAAAATAAATATATCGTACATTGAAAACAAAAATGGCATTATACCAAAAACCCAATTTAGATAAACACCATTTTTAGTCAATTTTTTTTATTATATTATTATGGCATATTAAGATTTATTATTTTCACGTTATTCCACACACAGCAGGGTAGGCAGAGGAAACCTAATATTAAGACATTCCCCATTTTCGGAAGAATTCTAGAGGCATTGTGTGTTTAATAGTGGAGATCAACGCCGCGCTTTGCCTCTGCTGCAACCTGATAAAAAAAAACATTTATTAATATTTGACACATTTGATTTTTTCATCGCTATATTTAAGTATATATTTTATTCTGAGACTTTTATAGTAAGCTAGTTTTAATTGCCTTCAAAAATACAAGTTTCTCAATTTAAACAATATTTTTCAAAAGATATGTTCGTAGAAACTATTCCATATCTCTTAAGCCATGAAATATTTTTTTTTTAAACAATTTTTGTTTGAAGTTTCCATTGAATTCTTTTATCTTTTTTTTTTTTTGTAATTTTTCCTGCATGGATTTCTAACTATAGGGATAAATCTCAAAATCCTCTACACCATTTAGCAAGAAGACCTATCTAATGATTCAGCATACAGCGTACTTGGCGATTTTTTTTCATTTTTCATCCCTTATATATTATATATGGACTGCTGCCCTTAGTAAATTTACAGTACCCATATTATTCGAGTAAAATCACTGTGACATACGGACGGACGGACAGACGAAATTATAAAGGTTCCGTTTTGTGATTTTTGGCTTCGGAGCCCTAAAGCATCATCGTTCAGCGGTTGTATTTTTGGTACTTAATAAAATACATGTTTTTACAACATATTCAATAACATAATTATATTGACGATACCAGTTAAAGAACACAAAGTTAGTTCAGCTTCTGAGGAATTTATAGGAATTCACCCTTTATGTTAAATTATGCTGAATGAAGTAAATTAAAAGCATCCTATTTCATTTTAAAGAAAAAGATGCTTGGTTTTTATGGTCGACGTAATTTCTTCAATCTTATCATTTTCACCTTGCGTTTCTCAGAATATCGAGATTTCGTTCTATTCCCAGTAGAATTGAATGCATAATACTACTGTTCTGTATTTTACTTTCTCGAGCTTGAATTCTGTCGAATATCTTAAAACATAAAGTTATAAAAATATTCGACATGAAGTTCTAAAATACTCAAAATATTTTGATTTATTTTTGACAACATTGTTATTTAGTGAAAGAAAGAGCTTCAACGAGTTTGTTATTTTTCGCTTTTTGCAAAACAGAAGCGAAGTGAGCGAAGTAAATAAAAAATCACAGCATTTCCACTTTCATACTATATGTGTAATGCATTAGTTCACTAGACCATGGATTATATTCTCGTAGTAAAATATTTAAAAAAAAATCTTTTTTTAACTGTGAACGCTTACCTCCCGAAGCGTTACTCGTGAAAGCTTTCATGGGACAACTCAAAGAATCGTTTTCGTCTTATTTCATTAATATTTACATTTTTTTTGTTTTTACGCTGTATGCCACTTATATCAGTGCAACAGAGATAATTCGGGAACCTGGTATAAAGGCACTTTCGGTTTCCACTTTCCAAATAACTGGAAACATTGCAAGCTGAGTGGAGGAGCTCAACGCCGTGCTTTTCCTTGTTACCAGAGCGAGAAAATTAAAAAAATACATTTCCTCCTAATTTCCTAAGTCGCACGCTTGTGCCCCTGACATGACACGTCTCAGATCTTCATATTCATCTACAATATTTTAACTTAGTAAATATTTTATTTTTGGAAGGAACCTGGGAACCTAGTGCTAAGACACACATCATTCTTCATTCACATTTTAATATTTTATATATCAAAACTGATAATTCCATTTGTGTTATATTGAAGTGTAAATCATCAATCATGTACTTATGTTTTGCAAAATACATATGAAAAGATAAGGGAATGTAGTGTTGAGACACTTCCACACTTACCCAATTTTCATCCAATATTACCGCAACTGCTACCGCGAGAAAACGATAATAATTTCCTCGAGCAGGAACAAAACCCTCCTTAGTAACTTTCATAGTCGCGCTATCGAACTACGCCTCAACGGCGTCTAACCAGAACATAAAATAATATATTATATTATAATATAATACAATAGTTTATCACGATTCGAAATCATAACTATTAGTGTTTTCAATCTAATACTTCCCATGAATATCACGATGGCAACATTTTATGGTGCTATCAAAAATAGAATTACACCATAAAAATTATAATCTAAGATGATTCTGACCAATCGTAAGGGAAAGGTTCCAAGTTAGCTGTATGGATAATTGCAGTTCGGCGTTTGTTGTTCTTATCTGCGAAGCCAATGAACGGAACAGCGGCAGCTAAAACTTTGGGGCTAATTTTCAAGTTCCATATGTTTTTTACAAGCGCTATTTCAAGAAAGTTCCTATCTAATGAACTCAGTTGGTTCATTTCCACTTAATTACGGTTTTGTAAGGACGTGCGCTTATAGCAATATATACTTTTGAACTATGCAATTTTTCCTTTAAATAACATAGTAGACAGAGAAAGAGCTTCAGTGTTAAGTCACGATTCCATTCAATTTCGAGGTATTTAAAGTTAAGAAGCGGCTCTCTACGCCACGATTTGTGTTACCTGAGTAAAATATCTTGCGCATGGCAAGGCAGGCAGAGGGAACCTGGGGAACCTAGTGTTGTTAAGATACTATACGATTAAAACACTTCCCTTCCCCACTTTTCGATATATTTCATTTTCTCCCATATGAATGTAAATTAATCGAATCAACACCTCTATTTAGAGTCATATTACTGTACTACAATAGTTACAGATTGTTAGTTTAAATTGTAAAGCTTAATTTATGTTTATAACCCTAAGATTAAGTATTAAATGTTGACCTCGAATTTATATCAAATATATAACATACTTTATGATCATGAAATGGTCACGTAACGTTTTATAATATTTTAATATCAACATACTATGTTGCCTTAAAACATAACAAAATGAGTGATCTTTTCTTAAGAAAAATGAAAATTTTAAATAAAATTACAATGTCTATACCAATAATAAAAAAAAATTAAATTAGCTTCACGCTGTATCCCGCACACAGCAGGGTAGACGGAGGGAACCTAGTCTTAAGACACTCCGTTCCCCACTTTCTGGCGAATTTTGGAGGCATTGCGTGTTGAGTGGCAGAACTTAACGCCACGCCAGAGCGAAGAAATGGAAATATAAATTTAAGTAAATATTTCATCTCCTAGAGTGGGGATCGAACCCACAACCAGTTTGTTTTACAGTCACACTTTGTGCCACTGCGCCACGACTGGCCTCCCCAATAATATACTTAGATATATTCCTTTTTTCTCCGATATAGATAACCTAACAATGAGAATAATATATAAAGCATAGAAATTTGCTTTTTGGCGCTGTATATCTAGGAAATGGAAAGTATTCGCATAATAATCAAAAATATTTTAAAAAATATAATTGACTTCAAATACCATCCTATAACTACCACTTGTCACCTCTAGAAATACACGGACTTCATCTCAATAAGTACTTTACCGATTTTTATATGAGACTTAGGTTGGATTGTTCCCTAATTAGAGTATATTTGGAATACATGTTCAATTTTTAAAAAATAATACGGTAATAATGTGTTTACTCGAATGGATTCGGTGTAATGAATTAATATTGACTTATTTGCTCTAGGCAAAACGTTGCGTTCCACTGGTCGATAAAATTTGGTGGAAAGCGGGGAACGGAGTATCTTAACGCTAGGTTACTGCCTACCCTGCAACACGCGGCAATACAACGTGAAACTGAAGAAAAAAAATAAAAAATAATAAATAAATAAAAACTTTCCCCACAACACTTCAAAACAACACGTGAGAAAAAGAGGTTCTATAATTAACAAATCCAAACAAAATCGTTCTACAGCTACACATTTGCTAGTTTGTCGCATTGAAAGACATCCCAACGCTTGCTTGCATTCACGCGGCGCGTATTGTGGGTATTGTGTCACGCGAGTAAACACGCTACACGCATCCCGCCAGGTTAATGATTCGTACGTAGGGTATTGCTGGAGCAGAAGCAGGTAGCATACGCCTTTGATATTCCTTCTGTTGTTTTTCAAAGGATTTTTTTTTCAAAGTGACCTATTTTGTTAATTTGCTGCGTATTACGATTTCGGCTTTGATATGAGTAGAGGAATTTCGATTTGTGAAATGATTTCGCTGTAATTGTATGCATCAATACGTTAAAATATTGGGTACCATTTTATTTTTTGGTATATGTTGTATGTTGCATTTTCGAGAATAACTAAATTTAATGATAACGTTATTGTTAGTTCAACTAAACAAAAGAATTGTTATCAATGTGTAAAAATACCAAAAAAAAATTAAGCTACAACGGACGTTGATAGTAAACAATCATAAACCACGTCATATACATAAAATTATCTTAAATAAAATAATTAAAATTTTTTAGGAATTTTATACTTTTTTCATTTTGAGAGATCATCCAATAATGAAAGAACAAGGTTCCTTAATGTTAACAGGTAAATTTATTATGTGCTACAATTTGGTGATAATTAGTTTAAAAAAGTAGCTCTTTACCGCTTACTATCTTTTTAACAATCAATATTGTTCATATTATCAATTTATCTTACTAACTACTACTAATCTTTACGAGACAGTTTTGAATTCAAAGATCGATCGTGTTCAGTTACAAAAGTTTCAAATGTGTATACGTTTAATGGTCCATCTGCTTTTTATAACTCTTCAGCTTCACGTTTTATTCCAGTCAGGACACTCCGATTTTCATTTTCTATCCGAATTCACTATATGGCGCTTTGGGTGGTGGAACTCAATGCCAGGATTAGTCTTGCACGACTTTTTTAGAAAATAAAAATAATTCATTTCCCCGAGTGAGAATCAAACCATCAATGGCTTCTATTCGAATGCTTTTTCACTTTTTATAACAATTATGCAATATGGGATTTGCATAAATTTTATTTAAAGTGGACTAATCTTATCTAGATTAACCTCTCTTATCAATACATTTTAGAAAATATCCAACAAAAAAAAATTATTAACTAATATAATAAATATTAACAGTAATTCGTCCATAAAATATATATATAAAATCCATTAGCAGAAAAAACTTTTTCATATACAGGGGTATAAAATTCAAATTATTTTAAAAGCATTTATTTAGGTCAGGCAATCTCGTTAACGATAGTGACAATGTAGATGCGTCGTATGAACTTCTTATTTTATTTTCATCCATATGTTAATTGTGAACTATTGTTGCTCTAAAAATATAACTTGTTTTTACTATGTATTTATATAATATATTTAGGTATATATCTATATACATTAATACAATTTCCTTTCCCATTTTTCGCCAATTTCTTGAGGAATTGCATGTTGAGTTGGAACTCAACGCCGCGCTTTGCCTCCGTATTTGAGCGAGGAAATGAAAGTATTAAATATATTTTTCCTCAACAGGAAATCAAAACAACTGTCCCGCTTAAAATCGCACGCTTGTACCTTAACTATAAGGTGACGGTCTTAAAAAAAAAAAAAATCAAAATATTTATATTTCAAGGATCATTTATTTATTTTCGGCTCATGGAGCAATGACAACTCCTGATTGCAAACGCAATGCTTATGGGCTCAATTTCCAATCGGGGCAATGTGAATAATTTTGATTTCTCTACTCTGGCACGTTACGACGCGGCGTTGTGTTCCGCTAAACAAAACGTACCATATTCGAATGTATGCGGAAAGCGAAGAACGGAGTGACTTGACGTTAGGTTCTGTCTTGTGTTCTTCTTGTTTCTTCGTTCAATCGAATATGTTTCCTTTATATTCAAGATAAAAGGTACAAAAAAAAAAGAGTAATCAAAATCATTTCAACATTTTCAATACCCTTCTATCTCATTTCCACTTTCACAAGTACAACAATAAAATATAAACAGATTTGAAAAACACGGTTGTTTTCTAACTCGTAAAGTGGCGATGTAGCCGTTTTAGATTTTAATGCATTCGGTCATATTTTATTAAGGGCTAAGAGCATTTAGCAATTTGGAGATACTGAATTTTATGATTTTTGAAGTGATGTAACGGATGGGGAGAACGTTAATTTTAATGAATCTCTTAGTAGATACTCAAGTAGAAATATACCTATTTTTGAACATAAGAAAATATATTTTACTATCCCGTCATACGCATGTCATTGAAAAATTTCTGGCTATACATGCTATGTATGGTTCTAGGTTTGTTGTTTGGCCGAGGCAATTTTGACGTTTTATTAATTTTGTTAGCTTTCTCCTGTATGCCTATTAAAATGTATAAAAATACTAAGTGATGACGTTATGTTTTCTGTGTTTTTCTCCCGTATTTCTACCAAGAAATACTAATGAAATAATTTAAAAATATATATTGTTATCAGACATGCGTGTTGAGTGGTGAAACTCAACGCCGTGTTTTATAATAGAGTTGTTGTTGTTGTAACAGAGTGGGAAAATAAAAACAATTTATGTAAATATTTATGTAAATAATAAATATAAACACTTTTTTAAGAGATTGCTTTAATAAAGAATTTATCGTTATGTAAGATGCTTTTTTTTTAAATTTAATGCTAACAACATGAATAAGTTGTAACAAAAGTATAAAAATTACGATTGATAAGAACGTATGCCTTAGTGGTCAAATTGCTCGCATGGTTTCCTTTAGGCGCCGGTTTAAATTTGAACTCGAAGTAAAAGAGTAATTAAAAATATAGAGAAAAGAAAAAAAGAAAGAGTAATTAATAATATAGAGTAATTATAAATTTGAACTCGAACTAAAAGAGTAATTAAAAATATTCGTAAATTGTCGATATTTAGTATCTGCATTCAGTAATGTCAACATTATAAGTATATTTTATAAAAACAAATAGCCTAACTAATTACAAAGTTAAATTAATAATCAGCAAACCGAAGATTAAACCCAAAATTCTATTTTCAGGAGATACCATATATTGATGTCACAAGTTTCAGGAGTACACAGTCCATTAATTACATTCTTAGAGCTGAAATAAATAGAAGTGGCTGAAAAGTTTTAATTAGAGTATTGTAATTACCAATATGAAATATTTAAACTTCACTCTGTATCCTGCACACCGTAGGGTAGGCAGGGGGGACCTAGTGTTATGACACTCCGTTCTCCATTTTCCGCCGGATTCTAGAGGCGTTGCGTATTGAATGGCGGAACTCAACGCATTTTGAAATATATACATCGTACACGTTTTTTTCATTTGTAACGCGACATAATGCCATACAATGTAAATATATAAAAAAATATATTTTTCAAAAATATGTGTATTATACATAAATATGTTTTTGTATTCATGTATTGTAATTTTTAATAACAAATACGTTTAACGCACTGCTCCTACTAGCTGTTGTCTGATAACAACAATAAACTTAATAGGTACGCTGCCTCGTGGAATTGGGACGCCTTAATAGATAGTGACCTCCTTATTCGCAAACTACAACGTTCTTTTCATTAACAACTTCTTAACCTATTTTGGGATTGTTACGATTTGACATGATATTATATTTGTGTAAATGTTAATAATAAGAAAAAGGCCATTGTTGTACGGTGGAACAGTGTCTAAATACGAACATGGTAGGTGTGGGTTCGATCCTAGCTCCTTTACAAATGCTATGATTGTGGGCACGATAACTACTTGGGGAAATTAATTATTTTCACTTCTCCGCTCTGGTTAATAAAATGTGGCGTTAAGTTCTACAGTATAACACATTTTTTTTTAATTTGGAGAGAAATCGAAATGTATTATCACTGGATTGTCTATGCCTACCCTGCATGATATAGCGGGTTGAAACGTGGGTGTAATAATGATTTCAATTATTTATAATTCACTTATCACTTATATTTTTTTATTAATTAATCATTATTTACAATTATTACATCTGAAGTAGGGGTCGAAATTATTTAAAATAAAATAAATGTATAATGACCAGACATCTATCTACAAAATAAGCTGAATGTACGCGTTAGCTTTAGCGTTACTTATTATTTTGTTCATAGTAAAGGATTAAAAATATGTGTGTACTGAAGCACAGGCAATGACGTGGGAGGAGAATTATTAAATAATTTTCTAAAAAGTCCATTGTACTCTAAAATGCTGACACAAAATAATGAAGGCAAAATCATAAAATCTTTTCCAACCTATATTTTGAGGATAGATCAGCTTTTGTTAAGTAAAATAAGGACGACACGTGCAAGGTCGCACCCGACGCCCGATTTAAATATTCAATAAAATCTGTCCTTAAGTAGGTAAATCAACCATTTATACCCCCTTTATAAAATACACCACGAAAAAGTATTAGGGACAGGAAAGTCTCGAAGTAAAGAAAATTTTCCTCATTTGAATACGTGACTAAAATAAAAAAAACTGACTTTGACTTTCAAAGTTAAGGGATCCTAACCTTAAAGTGCTTCTTCTCTTACACGACCTAACTAGGTTATGTTGTTTTTTGTATTAATTTTCTTAATCACATAGTTTACATTCAAGCTGGTTCATTGTTAAACCAATTTGAAAATCCAAATCAATTACTTACTAGAATTCGAATGTTTAGAAACTATAAAATAAAGTGACGACACCGATGTATGAACGAAATTTTAATACGGTTTAAATAATATACACAAAGTAAAATATGTGCGTATTATATATTCACTTGAAGCCAAATATAACTAAGATTTGTAACTTGATACCTAATATAACATAATTTCGTTTGTTTCAGTTACAATCAAATAAACAAATACCATAATTTTATAGTCCATGCAGGCGAAGACCTAAGGTTAATACTAGATCTGGATAAATATCAAAATCAATTCTTACTAAAAATCTAACTATATCAAAGAGCTTACGTAGAAATTAATTAGATTTTTTTTTTCTACTTTCAACATAAAACATAATTATATATAGATACTTTAATACATATTTATATGGAAACAAATGTACAAAAGTCGTTCTTATAGGTGAGTAGCCATTTCTTCAAGACAACCTTAAGGGCAAAAAGAAACTGACATTATAATGAACAAGTAAGTAGGTAGTGGATGAAATTAAAACAAGAGAAAAAAATAATTAATTAAGATGCTCTAAACAGTAAATATTTTAAAGATATTTTACTTACTCTTCCTTTTATAGGCTATATTTTTAAAAAAGAATAATTTATTAAAAATATTTAATAATATTTCTTAGTATATACTTTGTTGGAATGCTTGAGAAAATTTAAGATTATTTAATAAAGAAACGAGATATCTAATAACGGGAAGTATATTTTCCATTCACAATCATATATTTTATAATTTTAGTACACAGTTTTTCGAGAGGGCACGGCGTCGTAATCAGAAAAATATAATTAAGTCCATCCTGGATACGAAGACTGGGAATTGAGTGTTCGCGTATATTACTGTAATAAAATCATACACTTTGTTTTGCACACAAAGCTATGATGATACTTAATATGATAAAATTAGAACAGAAAATAACTTTTTTTAGTCATACACTATTTTTTTTACAGTAGATCAGGCAAAGAGAAGTTAATATCAAGACAATGTTTTTTTTTTAATTAAATGAAAATATTAAATATTTTATTTCCCCTAATGGGAATGGAATTCATAGCCGTCGCGCTTATAGGTGCAGACTTGTGCGCCTTAATCAGAACAGCTTCTTGACTATCCTAGAAACTACTACTAGAAAAAGAACTATACTAGAAAACTACTATACTAGAAAAAAGAAACACGAACAAGGATCACTTTGCTGCCCATCTGTCTGCCTGTTTGTCTGTCTGTCAAGAGCCTTTGTCTCAGAAACGCTTGGAGACATCGGATTCAAATTCAAATCATATACTTATATCTACTATGACGTCCTTGAAACATTATTTCTGCATTTACTTCAAAATAAAATATATGGCCGTTTATATCTCAAAACAATGCGTATTTCGACACTATCAAGGGAATCAAAATTCATAGGGTACTTAGACTGAAACTAAAATAGACTATTAATCTTTAATTAAAATCAGAATTTAAGTTTCGCTAAAATGACGTAGGTCACGCCCATGGGATCACAGTGTTTAGTACCGTCAATCAACACTTAATATATGAAAATTCAGCGCATAGCGTGAAACGGAGTGTCTTAACATGACAGATACTCTCTCTATTGTATTAAACAGAAAAAGGCGTTAAGCTTACAAAAAATATATAAACATTTAACGATGTTAAATATTTTATAAATAAACTCCAAAAAACTTTTGTTGTGTGACAATTATATACAATTATGCACACCGACGTTGAGTATACTTCTGTTCCTAATTTACATAACACGCTCGCTGGATTTCCTTTTCAGAGGTGCGTCTTTTGTCAGAATGAAAACAAAGACGACACGAGTAAAAAGGTTGGAAGAGTCAAAAAATTGGTCAAGCGCCTTTAATTTGCTTTGTTTGTGAAATAGAGAATTCTTTGTGAAAGTTTATTTTTACGTTCACTTCATCGCTGCAGTGTCGATGCAAAGTGTGGCGTCACTGAACACTCAATGCCTCCAGAGTTCGACGGAAAATGGGAAACGGAGTGTCTCAACCCTTAGTTCCCTCTGCTACCTTGCTGTATGCCGGATACTGGGTGAAGCTATAAGTCATTAAAGAAATATAAAAATATATACATTAATACATTTATTTATGTAGATATTGTAATTATAGAAAAGTCAAAGATATTCTGCTAAAGCTTCGTAATGAAAATCATCATAGTACAGCGGCTCGAATATCCTTGAATGTGTAGAATTATTTTCATTTCCTCTCTCTTAAAAAAAAATGTGCTGTTGAGTTCCGCCACTGAACATGCAAGGTCTCGAAATTTAGACAGAAATAGGAAACGGAGCGTTGTAATATAAGTTTATACCTGCCTATTCTGCTAAATATCCCTCCTATTTAGCAGGGCAGAAGTGAAGAAAAGAACTAAATATAGGCTAAAAATGTTTTACTGTAACGCTTGCATTGCATCACAGTGCTGTTAGAAATTGTTTAACTGTGATGATTGTGGGTTTGATACTGACTCAACTAAATGCTCAAATTACTCAATTTTTTAGCTTTCACCATACTATACAAAATATCTCCAAAATAAGCAGAAAACAAAAAACTATCACACAGATTGTTGCGTGAAAATAAAAAAAGATTATAATCTTATGATTTTTCTAAAATTACCTAAATTATACTTTATGATTAAAAAAAAAGATATAATACAATTTTTGAATATTGGCATAAAATCAATAATGGTTAAAAAGTAGGTAAATCTCCAAACTCATTAAAGTTAACAGTTTAAGTGAAATATTGACTGAACCTTGCTAAAACACCATCAAGTCAAATTGCGAAGGTGCTTTCTTGGATGACAGAGATTAACTAGGAAGCTTTTCCGAGTTTAAACAGCGATGAATTTTCACATTCCAATTTCAATATTAAAGGTAGTTGTAATTTGCATCCGTATATGTAAAAGATCGTATCTGTCAATAGCATTTAAGATTTTATACGTGGATAGACAAATACTGTATAAGTTACGTAGAGTGAATATAAATATTTTTATATTTAGGACTAAGATATAAATAAAAAAAATAATAAGTAGAATTTTACTTTATAAGCTTAACTTAATTTAGCTTCACGCTCTATTCCTAGCGGGGTAGCCAGAGAGAACGGAGCGCCAAATGCTATGATCTCTTACCTCTTTCGCCTTATCCGCTGTTATCAACCTCTTCACACATGCCTTCCGGGGAGCACTCATGCTTTTTACGTGACCTTCCTCCAGTATCTTTGATACTGTGTTTTGGAAAAGCATGCAAGCAAGGTCTCCCCCTATCTCCCTACCACTCACTTTTCCATCATAAATCTTTTTTTGCCATTCTTGCATCACCCATTCGTTCGACGTGCCCAAACCAACTGAGCACGTTCTTATTCATTCTCACCGTGATATCCTCCCTAGTACCTGACATTCTGTGTATCTCCTCATTGCGGATTCGATCAGCTAATATACAGACTCCGCTATCCTACGAAGAGATCGCATCTCCAGGGCATTTTCTTTTTGTAATACCCACAAATAACGTCGGTACCAACACTGCATTGTGTACGGCCAAACGCGCAGTTGTAATAGTATATTTGAAAAAATACAATTACCTATGTATCATTATGGTTATATAGGTTATCTTTTACTATCGTGTAAAAACTATATTCACTTAAAAAAAAACACATTTATGTTAAGAGACACTTCATTTTTATTTATATGTACTGATATATAATAAAATAAAACGACTAAAATGTGCTTAAAGAGTACAACACTATCGTAAATAAAGCTAAAGAATATTTCAATGGAGTCGGTGTATTCACAAAAAATATACCCAAAGTTCCGCCCAAAATGCCCAAAGTATTTAAGTTAAAGCATCGGCCAAGAACTTTGCTTAAAGACCATCAACCCAATTGCGGAGGTGCTCTCCTAAATGACAACGATTAACTGGGAAGCCATTTCGCCAAGTTTAAACAGAACTAAACTTCCAGAATTGTATTTCGAAACGAATAAAATGCATTGTGCCAACCCTGAATGAAACTTTTCACTTAATATTAGTTTTCTGAATGGAAATAATGAGGCCTGATTACGCAACTGCTTTTGTTCAACACTCCCACTTTGTTCTGCGTTTGGAGATTCTTTTGAATTTTTTTTTTTGTAAAAACTACAATTTGTTTTTTTTTTCTTTTTAATATTGTTCCGTGAATGGCATTTCAATGTGATGAATAAATAGACGACAGTTAAAAGTTATCTGTATTATCGTTTCAGATTTTTATTTTTTATCTGTTACGAAAATAACTGAGCAAATAGCAATTTAAAAGTAGTAATATAAATATAAAAATCTTAAGTAGTATATGAGATATTTACCACAGCTTTATAAAAATTGATTAGCTAAAGCTCGATTAGTAAACTGATTAGCTTAGCGGTCAGCGCGTCAGAGCAAAGGTGTTCACGTCTTTTAAATTAATTAAGTTTTAAAATTACGTTTTTATGAGATTTTTAATTTGCAAATGTTTCCATTTATATTATTAAATTAAATATACATGGCATGTATAAGGATAGAACCTAATATTAGGACACTCCGACTCCATTAAGACATTTTCTTTTCTTATTTACTTGAGTGGCAGAACTCAATGCGTGCGGCGTTGAGTTTTGCCACTTTTCCTCATTCCCAGAGCGAGGAAATGAAAATATTAAATATTCAATTCCCCAGAGTAGGAATCGAACACACAAACGTAAACCCAAACGTTTGTGCCCCTTCGCCATGATGGCCGCAAACTTAGATTTAAAATATTTTGATCTTTACGCACGAATTCAAAATAAAGTGAGTTCAGTGGTAGAACATCGTTCCTAATAGGGATAGGGTAAATGAAAGAAATCTAGTATAATTGTTCCTACAATTAGGGAACGACGTCAAGCCTAGTGCTTAGTGCTCAAAGAGTAAATTGAGATCCGACTGCTTAAACTTCGATGTCTATGTCTGTCCATTCGTCACCAGGCTGTATATCATGGAGCGTGATAGTTAGAAATTTTCACAGATGGTACTTTAAACCTTTGTGTGCGAATCCGACTCATACTTAGCCATTTTTTTTTTAAATCTATACTGATATTAAAAACCTGAAATATTTAATTAAACTTAAAGCTATAAAGTTATATCATATCGACGTAACTTCGATGAAAGTGACTAAAAACTAGTTAAAAAAAATATTCAAAATATACATATTTATTGTATATTTTCTTTTAGCAGATTTTGTTTGATGTTATTTCTAAAATTCGAATATGACATTTCAATACTGCTTATAGCAGCCGTGTCAGGGCCTGAAGCCGTTTGAACAATTTACGACCTCGGTTTGTCACATCGCCGATACATTTTGGCTTTCGCTGTCAATTATTTGTCAAAATATATTTTGTACGATTAAATTTGACGCAAACGGGTTCGTTCGCAAATATTTGCGAGATTTAATTAAATACACGTGATTTTTTTTATTGAGCGAAGCGAACGAATTTTAGAATTATTATTCATAAAACTCCAATTTCTTTATAAAGTATATATTTTATTATAACAAATATATTATTTCATATACATACATATATCTCAATACAAGTATAATAAAGAATTTCAATTTATAAACATTATCAAGTGTACTTGATTTAAATTAACAAATTAACGAATACAAACAAGTAGTCTATTAAAACTTGGGGTTCAAGATGAAACATTATAATGATGCATCTTTAAATCAAGGCTGCTGTGTAAACTATGATGGTCACGGAATAGTAAGTATTGATGGAAAGCCACACGACAAAATCTGAATTTTAATTTTTTTTTATGTTCAAATATTTCTAGTTGATGTTTTTTTTTTATTTTAATATCCTTTTAGATTACATTTAGAATAAAAAATCGACAAAAATAAACAAAAAATAATTCAATTGCAAAAAAAAAGTTCAAGTTAGTTACTTCCAAACTTTACCACGATAGTTTTTCTTACCTATTTTACACTATAGCTGTTACCCGCAAACAAATAAAAATTGTTTATGAAGTACAATCTACGTGCGTCAAGTAACTTTGGCCGATACAGTGAGTTACATCGCATATAGTAGTAACGTGATATAGTATTAATCAGAATTTTTTTAACAAAGTGATATGGTAGCGGATATTTTTTAATTTAAACCAGTAGTTCCTAAGATCTGGGAGTTCAACCTTACAAAATCTTTAACTATAGTTGAATAGTTCTGTTCAAATTTATATTGTAACAAAAATCTGTATAAAAATTTTGAAAACATTTTCTTCGTTATATCAGTTTTGATTAACACTAATCTAAGGCATGGTATATTCCGCAGGTTGTTACCGAGGCGAATGTAAACAGACAACTAATTACAAGATGCCGGACTCGGCTCTGTAAATATTTTCTTACGCCCATCTTAAGTTTCACGACATTATTTTCCCGTTTTATCTCTGGATATATAAAGCACGTTTTGAAAATATTAGCATAGCAGCTTTGCTGTATTTTATTAATTCCATTGATAAAATTTACTTTTAGAAACAGTGCTCTGTACATATTATAAAAAATTGATATATGATAATGTTAGAAATAAATTCAATTTGAAATTATTTAGTACAAATGTCAATACAAAATTAAAATAAAACTAAAGTAACAGCGTTGCGCTGTATCCTTAATTGGGTAGTCAGAGAGAAGAGAGCGCGAAACGCTACGGTCTCTGCATACCTCGTTTGTCTCGTCGATTGTCATCGAACTCTTCATACATGCTTTCTGACCTTCCACTATCTTTGATACTGTATTTTCGAACGTCAACCGAGGTCTGAACCTACCTTTTACACCACTCACTTTCCCATCATAAATGTTTTTTGTCATTCTTTCATTACTCATTCTTTCGACGTGCCCATTCTGTGTATCTCTTTATTGCAGATTCGATCAGCTATGCTGATTCCGCATGTCCTACGAAGAGATCGCATTTCCTCAGCATTCATCTATATTTCATTCTTCTTCTGTAATACCTACGTTTCACTACCGTATAACAGCGTCAGTACCAACACTACATTGTGTACGGACAAACATGCGGCTGTACTAACGTTTCGCCGTCTCATCGATCCAGCTAAGGCACCGTTAACTCTGTTACCGGCAGCAATACGCCTTTCCACATCCGTCTAGTATTTTTCATCTCTACTGAACATACTAACCAAATATTCCTCTTCATTCACCTGTTGTTATATTTTACCAGTTACACTGATCCTGCGCTCGGTGTTTTCTTCATTTCTTTCAAGTATTAGAACCTCTATCTTACTGGCATTCAGTCTTAGACCATTATTTTCATTTACTATAGATTTAAATGTTTAACAATCAATTTACAGTTACCTAAAGATAAAATATAAAGAAATATATTATTATGAAAAAAAAGTGGCGCAGTGGTACAAAGTGTGAGGGTAAAAACGGATGGTTGTGGGTTCGATCGCCACGCGAGGAGATAAATTATTTACTTAAATTTATATTTTGATTTGCTCGCTCTGGTGTCGAGGCAAAGCGCGGCGTTGAGTTCTGCCACTCAACACGCAATGCCTCCAAAATTCGGCAGAAAGTGGGAAACGGAGTGCTGTGTGCGGGATATAGCGTGAAGCTAATTTAATTTAATTTTAATTTTATGAAAAAAAAGGCAGTACCTAAGTATGGGTGAAAAAAAAAAATCATTTCACAGTTCACACATACAAAATTGCCGGCGGCGTTCATTATAATATAGTAATATATATTTTGTATATTGAAATATAAAAAAATATTAATGCAATATATTCAAAAGTAGAACAAATAGTTATTAATACTATATATTGCGTAATAGAAGCCTCCCTTTTACTACTTAATTAATGTTTATACCAGTATACAGCGAGACGAACTGTGTCACTGAATGTGACGTCCATGAAAGACTAAAAAGTAAATTGAGTTAACAGCAAAACTCGAGTAAACGTAGGCGTCACTACATACACTACTAATTGGAATCGTTTTTCGGTACAGTCCGTGATTTCTGTGAGATGAATGTGACATTTATTAAGGTTAAGAGTACGCAAAATATACAATATATGAATATAAATATAGTGATATTTCGCACTAAATATGGAAAAATGTATTTAAAAAAATCGATGTAATTAACGATAGTTAAAAAGACTAGAAATTAGCTTAATTCACAGAGGGAACAACACTAGGTAGTGTTAAGGCACTCCGCACCCAATTTTCCCCCGCGCCGTTTACCGTGACACCAAACAAAAGAAAATATTAAATATTTCATTTCTCCGAGTCTCAAATGAACCTATCACCTTAACTGGTATCTCTTATTAAAGAAATTTATAATTACTATCTAAATTAATCACACTACACCATACAATCCATTGTTCTAGTTAACAACTAATTAAACATAACAACTGCACCATAAAATCGTTACTGGAGTACTAAAATATTATAGCATTCATGATTACAGGTAAAATGTTGAACTTAATATATTATACACAATATTCATGTTGTATGATTAAACACGGAATAAGTGCACGATGCATTATAATAATTAGTTTACTTCACGATGAACGGCATTGCTCGTAATTGCTTTACAGACTTTTGCTATTAATTAATTATAATAAATTTTACTATGGAGTGGTATTTCTGAATTACATGTATGATTTTTATGTGTTTATTTTTTTTTATATTATCTCCTTGAGCTTCACGCCGCTTCGCAGGATAGGCAGTGGGAGTAAGACACTCCACTCCCTTATCTCTCTTCTCTTTTATGTTGAGTGGCGTAATTTCGCGCTGTCGACACCAGAAGGAAGGAATGAACATATCGAATATTTCATTTCTTCGAGTGGGAATTGAACCCATATCTTATCGCTTTTGGCCTCAATTGAAGTGAAGAAGAAGATATTATTTATAACTAGCTTTTGCCCGCGACTTCGTCCGCGCTTCCGTCGTTTTTCGTAAAAAAATTAGCATAAAGTCCTTTCTCACGGTTTTGATTTAACAGGCAGATTAATTAACTTTCGTATCTTAGTACGACAATATAATATGTCAATCCACAATACTATTGAAAAATATAAGGAACCGCAGAATATTATTATTAATAGCTGTACCCGCGACTCCGTCCGTGTAACTCCTTGTTTGTTATTAAGTTGATATATTGCTAATATTGTTTAGATCAAAATATAGTTTAAAATACTTCAGCGCAAAGCTTCCGGGTAAACTATGTTAAGAGTTGACCCGTCCGGCACGTGAACGTAAAGGTTCCTAGAACTGCTAACCCGGGAATGAGCGACGTATAATTGACCATGCGAGAAACAACTGACACTGAGATCTACTCCAGCAACACAAAAAGTCTGCCCTTGAGCCTTATTTATCGTCATTGCATAACACACCGATACTGGGAATTGCGTTCTTTTAAATTGAAATGGAAAATTATTTGGTATTATGGGAATTCTGGGGATAAAGACGGTTTCTCCTGCTCCGCAACCTGTTAAAATTTGAGCCTCAATTACATTTTGTTGCTACTTTTAGCCGAGTTCCATTGCAAAGTTGAGGTGGTCTTAAATTTCGGAGCAGAATTATCGGTATGCCAATTTTTAAACAAATTAAATGAGAAGGAAGTATGGGCATATTTATAGAATTTAAAAATTCTATCGGGTAATTAGTGGCTTCTTGTTCATCGACCATTCTATTTATTGAACTATAAACTTTGCTTTCCCCCTGTATATTAGACAGTATTTTATTATTAGTCTCAGATGCCTGGTCATTGCGAGGTGTCAAAATGGACCTTTCGCTTAGATATAGCTCGATAGCCAATAATTGTCCCTTTTTAATATATTTGTTATGTCACTGATATGTGACGATATAAGATGTTGTTGGGATTGCACTATACAACATAACTCAGGACGACACGACAGAATAAGTTTTCCTTGGTGTAGTTGTGGATAAGTACCTTCACCAATCTTTAATAATATATCAGAAAATTCACGATTATCCGCGTTATCTCCAGTTCTTACTCGCATGTTTATAGTCAAGTGCACCTACTGTATATCACGCCACAAATAAGAGCTTTTCAGGCAAGCCCTAACCTCATCAGCTCGGGTCCCCCGAGGTACTACCGGTAAGGTTTGTGTGTGTTATAAAACCGTGATACCACCCATTGGTCGATCATCTTGTCTTATATCCCTTAGAGTTCTGTCTACCGCTTCTACTCCTTTTCGATGGGCCATCGTACATTCGTCCCATACGATTAAATTACACTTACGCAATACCTTAGCTTTGTCGCCATTTCTTGAAATACTACAGGTTGGACTTTCCGTGCGATCAATTGGTATTTTAAACATAGTGTGAGCAGTTTTACCTCCTGGTAGCAATGTTGCACCTATACCTGATAAAGCCACGGCAAGAGCAATTTTACGCTGATTTCGAACATAAGCTAATATTAATTTAGTCAAAAAGGTTTTCCCAGTTCCTCCAGGTGCATCTAAAAACCATATTGTTCCTAAATTATTATGCACGCTCTCGCACACGCGATCATAGACTAAACGTTGTTCTGCAGTCATCATTGGGACACCGTTTTCTAATGTTACCAGCAGTTCTATTGAGCTGTAACCAATCTCTGCGGAATATTATCGTATTTCATTTCATGTATTAGTTTGGTGTTTCTATATCGATTTCTATTATTTTTTATTTATTGAACAGGTACTAATGTTAATTTTTAAAAAACAGGGATGAGTGAGAGTATTATTGGTATTGTAAACGTAAGAGTATAGAAATATAATCAGAAATCTACGAACTGCTAAGCTATTGGGAGTTACACGTGTTATTGTGAGTCAACCATAAAAGATAGACATATGCTGTCTTGGGGTATTTTTTTTATAATTTTACCTAGAATATTTACGTTTTACATGGTTTTGCTGTAGCTTTAACCATTAAGGCTGGCACACGCGACAGAAGCTTAAAAAATCAAGTACCTTCTCCCGTTTTCCCAACATTTCTTTTCACTGCTCTGCTCCTACTGTTTGTAACGTGATGAAAAGTATATGCTGACCTGCTCAGGAGTATGAAAAATAACTATACCAAATTTCGTTAAAATCCGTCAAGTAGTTTTTGTTTCTATAAAGAATATACAGACAGATAGACAGACAGACAGACAGACAGACAAAAATTTTATTGATTGCATTTTTGGCATCAGAATCGATCACTTATCATCCCCTGGTAGTTATTTTGAAAATATATTTCATGTACAGAATTGACCTCTCTACAGATTTATTATAAGTATAGATGTATTTTTATTTGTACCATTGCATGTCTGTAAATGTATATTTTTAACATTAAGTGTTATTCCATTATAATATTTTTTTATGTATTTTAGGATGTTATTGGCGTATATGGCGTACCTAATATTCATTCATTTGTCGCTCACATACTTAAGTTTAATTTAGGCTTACGTCATTTTCTCATGGACAACAATATCAGAATTGGATCAAATTAAAATCGGATACGGTAAGCAAATAAAAAAATGGACACGGGCGAGCCGGGCTCACTCACCAAGGGTCCCGTACAACAATTAGACGGACTGTATGTGAAATTCAACTTAGCTTGACCTTTCATCCGATACCTAATTTGAACAAGCTGCTTTAATACCAAATGTTGCCAATTTTTAAGGCTATTATTTTTTAGGATTTAACCATAAAAGAGAAAAGTATATAACTTTTTAGATTTTTTCATGAACTAGTTAATTTTAAGTCAATCGGAAGTAGTTTATTATGTTTGATTCCCTTTATAGCGGCGAAATACGCATTTTTGCAATATAATCTTTTATTAAGTAAATTTAAAGTTTCAAGATACCAAATCAATCGTAGATCTGAGTATATGGTTTGTATCTCAACTCGATATTTCCAAGCGTTCCAATTTAAAAGGTACCGAGCCCTAAGTCGTAAAAAAAGTATCATCAAAATCAGTTCACCCGGACAAAAGATCTGAAGTAACAAACATAAAAAAAAGTCGAATTCCTCCTTATAGAAATTTTGACGTATTCTGCCATACACAGAAGTGAGAGCGGGAAGCTAAAATAATTAGGTAAAGCGTTTAGATATCAATCTAGAAGAAAATTTTAAGTACTTTTGTAGTAATTGAATATTTATATGTACACTAGCGACCCGCTCGCGGCTTCGCCCGCTTTAGTTACTGAATTATTCATGTAATGTACCTATGTTTGCAAAACACTTAAGGTTACCAATGTGAAAATTATTTAAACCTTAATGCAACCCACATTTTCGTTGTTCCAATACGGGTGTTCCAAATGTTTAAAAAAACACACTTAAACAAATGACACAAACAACAGAAAACTTTAACGAAAGAAATTATAAACAACAGCACACTTAGATACCATACATAAACGAAAGATGGAACCAACTATGTCGCGTTGAAATACATTATAATTATTGGATAGCTCCAAAATACGTACAATCGCTTCTAAATTAACTTTGCTATAGAGCCAGGCGCAGAGTTGAAGCATTCTCTCGTCCATCTCCGTAGTAGCTCCGAACGACATCTGGGCCTTGACACAGTATGGAATTGGAAGGATTATCAAATGCCATCTAGGCAGTCAACTCAGTCAGGAGAGGACCCTCGGTTCCCTGAGGGAGGCCCATCTTAAACGACCAAGGTTCAATGCAAGGCTCATGAGTCGGATTTGGAGGAGGATAGAAAGTCCCTAGGAAATAGTCTTACGTCTGACAGGCAGGCAGGCAGGCAGGCAGGGAGGCAAAGACATGCGCGACGTGCTGGGGAGTTCCGGCTCTGAGCACTTAATGAAGTAGGCCCGGGTGCCAGACGCGGTCGAATGCGTGCTACGTCGAAGAAGACTACTATTGCACTCTCCTTTCGGTTGATCGCTGTTGCGGCGTAGTATAACCAGAGTGGTATACCCGCTTGCGAAGCTGCTCGCTTCGTGGAGAAGTGAGAGGAATATCTTCTCGAATAGCTTGGCGACCGCGCTAAGGAGGGTTATAGATCGGTATCCTTCAGGCTGCGGGGTCTTCCCAGCCTTGGGCAATATGATGAGCAGGCCTTCCTTGCATGCCCGGGGGAAAGAAGACAGGCGGGTGCGGCGGATCCATTGTTATAAGCAAAAGGTTGCGGGGCGCGGGGGGACGGGTGGTGGGCGGCGAGCCGTTACACAGAAAGATTTTTTTAGTACCGTAATTGTAATTTTAAATCTATGTTACTAATCTTCTAAAGTACTTACTGAAATGAAATGAAAACAGTAAACAACATTTTGATCTATATTAAATGGCAAAAAGGTAACTAAATAAATAAATTAGCTTCACGCTGTATCCCGCACACAGCAGAGTAGGCAGAGGGAACCCAGTGTCAAGACACTCCGTTCCCCAATTTCTGCCGAATTTTTGAAGGCATTGCGTGTTGAGTGGCAGAACTCAACGCCGCGCTTTGCCTCGACACCAGGGCGAAGAAAAGAAAACATAAATTTAAGTAAATATTTCATCTCCTCGAGTGGGGATCGAACCCACAACCAGTCGGTTTTACAGTCACACTTTGTGCCACTGCGCCTCGTAACTAATATACTTATTTATATACTGAGAGTAAGGGATGATATAGCTTTTCTCTAAAACTATTTGTAATTTCGAAATATTGTAAAGAGCAAAGTTTGTCTTTGATTAACGTAGAAAATTAATAACTTATTTAAAAGGATAAGGATTATAATATCATTATGGACACACATCCCTTACAGTAAGAAAATATATTTAAATTGCCGTCTAATTTCCGTCTCCTCTACGCTTTTATTAGTAAGATTTAAACGATTGTTATTTGCATTTCTTGTTCTAGGACCTATAAACGATTTTTTCGTGGCATAATTAAATTAAAAAAGGATATGTTTAAAAAGGTAAAAAAATAATAAAAAGAAGGAGAGTAAACAATTTAAACAACAGGATACTTAAACGAAAGAAATGATAAACAAAAGACTACCTACTATTCTCTTCCTAAAAAACTTACACGAAAGACTACCTACTATTCTATTAATCAAAAAAGATGAAACTAAATATATCGCGCTGAAATAATACATTAAACTCTAATTATCCAATACGTACAATCGCATCTAAATCTACTTCGATACAGAGACAGGCGGGGAGTCGGGCGAAAAAAAGGATATTTTGATATTGTAACAACTTCTAAAGTACTTATTAAAATGAAAAACAATAAAAGACAGTTTTCATCTCCATTAAATGGCCAACGTAACTAATATGCTTATTTATATGCTTTATGAGTAAGGGATAAACGAAACATGAGCCAAATCTGCGGTTTATAGCGGGCGTGATGTGTCAACAATTAAATGCGTTTTTCTCTAAAACTATTCGTAATTTCCAATTAGTGTAAAAAGCAAATTTTATCTTCGTTTAACGTAGAAAATTAATAAAGTATTTAAAAGGATAAGGATTGATATCATTATGGACAAACATCCCTCACAATAAAAAATATATTCAAATTATTATTTTTAGACAGAAATATGCTCACTGTATGTTATCCTTAGAAGATAGAAATATGCTGTCGCTGACTTTTTTGTAGATCTTATTAAGAGGAATAATACTCTAGTACATTGTTTTCATGTAAGACTTACCATTAAAGCAGCGCATGCGTGAAAGTTTCTCAACGGGTAGGACTTTATGCACATATATCATATTTATGTCAAATTACATTAAAATATATATATAATAAATCATACACAAACCTTCTCTGAGAAATACTCTATCAAATGGTGAAAACCGCATCAAAATCCGTTGGGTGGTTTAGAGGAAGATCGCTTAGAAAGGCCAGACAGAGAAAAAAAGCGTTTCTATTTTATAATATTTATAGATATATTAAAGGCCAGGTTTGAGGCCAGTCGTGGCGCAGCGGCACGAAGTGTGACTGTAAAACCGACTGGTTGTGGGTTCGAGGAGATGCAATATTTACTTAAATTTATATTTCCATTTTCTTCGCTCTGGTGTCGAGGTTAAGCGCGGCGTTGAGTTCTGCCACTCAACACGCAATGCCTCCAGAATTCGGCAGAAAGTGGGGAACGGAGTGTCTTAACACTAGGTTCCCTCTGACTACCCTGCTGTGTGCGGGATACAGCGTGAAGCTGATTTATTTTTATTTATATATTAAAGACAATTTAAAAAATCAAATTGAATATCATATACTTTAAACATATCAAAACGAACTGAAGGCGCAGTGTCAGATCCATCACAACGCTAATAAAGTTGCGACGTTAAGGAACCGCAAGATCGGCGAACATCAGAGTATGTGGTCGAGCGAGACCTACCCGCAATTTACATTAATTTTATAAACCCAACTTGACTTACAAATTCGGAATTACATTGTCGAAGAAAATCATATATACAACTAATAACAGTCTATTCATTGACGATATTAAAGAAAAAAAAATATTGGAGTTCTTTAGTCATGTCATCAATGATTTAATTTTTTTTGTTTGTTTTGCGCGCTTGTGAGCGCTAATAAGAAACGGTTTAACCAATTTTAATATAGTTTTCACTATTTTATTTTGGTAAGCCTTTCTTAACATTTTGTACTTGTTTTATTTAAATTGGTTTCTTAAATAAAAAATAATATAAAAAAAATCCCACACAGACGATATAGCAATATTTAAATATAAGAGATACCAATTAAATAATATTAGGCAGCGAGAACCTGTGTAAATACACTCTGTTCCCTATTTTCCTCTGAACTTTCGAAGAAATGTATGTTGAGTGAGGGAACTCAACGCCGCGCTCTTTCTTAGAGCGAAAAAATAAAAAAAGATTGATTAATGAATTTCCCCGAGAGAGAATCGAATACACGTTACTAGAACCCGCTCTTAAAGTCACATGCTTGTGCCATTATGTCATGTAGGCTTTGTGTTAAGTGTTAAGACACTTTCATTCGCCAATATCCCCCGATTTTTGTAGGCTTTTCGTTTTGTGCAGCAAAACTCTACGCAGCGCTTTGCCTCGTTACCACAGCAAAGAAAATGAAATATTAATTATTTCACTCTTTAGAGTAGGAATCGAACCCACAATTTTCGCATTTACATTTGCACGTTTGTACCTCTAAAATCTTTTATAATCCACAATTTCTTCTAGAAATCTATTAAAAATATTAAATTCTGAAGTTTCCTACAAGAAATCGTGAAAATAATTTAAATAATTATAAAAAATGTGATTCAATTTAAAATTGACACATTTTATTAAGAATACAAAACTCGTTATACACCATTTACCTACAACACAAACACTAAGAGCTAGCAAGGATATCGTTTATGCAAAAGGAGTAGAAGGGTCCAACTAAAAGTTTCTTTAATCCTCATACTTGGAGATTGTCAACAACTTTTTAATTTAGAGCGACTTATCGCTCCATTGCCCGGAGCAAAGAATTAAAACTTGGTCTATCTGATGTATCAACTCCATCGATGCCTTTGGAACGCTGTAAAAATATATCTATTGAAAATATTTTAAATGGCTGCCATGTGCTTGATTTAGCTCAATGGATCTAGATTCAATTGGTTAAAGGTTTTTTTTACCTTCCTGCTTCACGCTGTATCCCGTACACAGCAGGGTAGGCAGAGGAAACCTACACAAGGCTCAAAACACTCCGTTCCCCATTTTTCACCGACTTTTCCGTGGCATTGCGTGTTGAATGGTGGAATTCAATGTCATGTTTTGTCTTGGTGCCAGAGCAGGAAATAAAAAAAATTAACATTTTTTTTTTCCTCGAGTAAGTAGGTATTGAATTCAATATATCAATAGTCAGTCAGTCATTGTTAAAAGAGTTATTTTTTTAAAAAAAATAAAATAAATTAAATTAGCTTCACGCTATATCCCGCACACAGCAGGGTAGGCAGAGGGAACCTAGTGTAAGACACTCCGTTCCCCACTTTCTGCCGAATTTTGGAGGCATTGCGTGTTGAGTGGCAGAGCTCAACGCCGCGCTTTGCCTCGACACCAGAGCGAAGAAATGGAAATATAAATTTAAGTAAATATTCCATCTCTTCGAGTGGGGATCGAACCCACAACCACTCGGTTTTACAGTCACACTTTGTGCCACTGCGCCACGACTGGCCTCAGTAAGAGTAATTTTTTCTAAAATTATATTTCTTTTTTCTACTTTTATTAAGGTAGTCTAGTAGGTAAGTATCTTTAGGTAGTAGGTAGATACTTTTAAAATATTTTTTTAACTTTCACAAGATTTCGAAGATATGTCAGAGAAGAAATGTGTTATTTAACAAAATTTTCTGATTTGTAATTTTTTTTTAGCTTCACGCTACATGCAAAGTGGTCTAAAGACACTCCGTCCCTGCCTTTCTGCTGAATTCTAGGGGCATCGTGTGTAAATTACTTACAAATAATCTATATCGTATTGTATATGCTTAGAAAATTGTTTGTTTTATTAACTCAAACTGAAAACTAAGCACTTATTTACTATATCCGTATTTAATGTCCATTTTATGTCTGCAAGAGGGAATCTCGAAACAAGATTTAGTTTAAGTTTACATTAGTTTGCCTTTGATGTAGACATATCAAAGCTATGCTATGCATTGAGTAAATAGGTTTATACTAGAAATAGACTAATTGGTATAATTATAACAATCTAGCTATGTCACGCATATTTCAAAGGAGTAACAGGTTCTATTTTTGTACGTTAAAAATGTGTTGTAGCTTTGTTAACCTACTAATTACTAATGGAGACTAATTGGATATGTCATTCTTATATACAATATCGTATCTTTTGTTTGCAATCAAAGCATTCGGTAAGTTGTTATTTAAAGATTTGTTTATTTAAGAGTGATCTAAATTAAATTGAGATGAAGCAGACTAGACAGCCCGCTTATAGCTTTGCCTCGGTTTTGATATTTATGTACATGTATACATTGTGTTCAGATATAATCATGTTTCAGTTTATGTAGTATTTTTTTCTTTGCGTTTCCTGAATATTTTTAAAATCAAAATCAAATCAAATCAGCTTCACGCTGTTTCCCGCACTCAACAGGGTAGACAGAAAAAAGGCGGAAGTGGCAGAACTTAATGCCGCTAAATATTTTAATTTTTATTGTTTCTGTTTGTTTTAGTAATATTGTCGGTGCAACCTCTAACGCCTTGCCTTGTCTCCCTTAAAACACAAGTACATGGTATTTAAATATTATAATAAAAAAATATATAAACTCTTATATCTTTTTCTATATTTTTTTCAGCTGGAAAAAAAATTTTTTGTACTTACTACGGCATTTTCTGCTCTCGGTGTAGAGTAATATGAAATCCTTAAGCCTTAAGTCCAACAGGACTCCAAAATCCTTCTAAATTAAAACTATCATATCGATTGCGGTTCTTAAGAGGTATTTTGAAAACTTTGCCATAAACTATTTTTGAACGGAAATAGAATCTTCAGATTAAATGCTACTTAGGAAAAAGGTTTGTTGTCAACATTTGTTGGAACTCATTTAAACTTGTCCACTAAGAAAAGTTTAGTATTCAATTAAAGTCTTTTAGATGTACACTTTTATACAGCAATTTTTTATTTTTAAAAGTCTTTTTTCTTTAGATCTAGTTAAATACAGTACGTAATGTGTTCGGAATTTCCAGTTTTGTTTTTATTCCCAAATATATAATTATTATTTTTTTTTTTTGATAAATTTAAAATTTATTCTTGAAACGACGCTTGTGAGGCGGGCGTTGATAACTGCGACACAGTTTTATACTACTGTAGTTATTATCGTCTTAAACCGTTTTTGTTACGCACGATGCTTTTGAAATAAATAAATATTATTATATTATTATTATTTTAGATATGAAACAAAACGAAATATAATAAAATAAATATTTATAACAAACAGTACTTAAGAAAATCTAGAATTTAATTCTAATCTATTCAAAATATAACTAAAAAAAACCCAACCTCCAATTACAATGTAATTTGGATCAGGTAACGTAGAACTGCCGTATTTGGCTGCCCGGTCGTCTGTTAACACTTACCTAGTAATTGCCTCGCGATAATGAACTTTAGCGCAACACGGCGTCGAGAAATTATAGGCCAACTTTATAGGCAATTTTACAACTGGGAGCTTTGAGACCTAGTGTAATTAATTTTCATATTTTGGGAATACTCCGTATATATTAGATGATGTTGTAATACGAGATACATATATATATATATGTATATGGGAAGGAAGGTAGATTAGTAGGATAGTTATGTTTATATGTATATGAAAATGAAGTTTCAAATTGTTATTTTAAGCTTTGTAAGCGCTTACGGTTTTAATGTCTTGTAAATATATAATATTCTACGTATTTAAGTCTATGTGAAAATGTACGACAAGTTGTGGGTTCAATTCCAAATAGAGTAAATTAAATATATATTATTTATGCTAACAAGGCAAGGGCATGTGAAGTTAAATTCCATCACTAAACACACAATGCCTACAGAATTCCTAATAAGAAGGTAGTGTTTTAGCATTAGGTTCCCTCTGCTAACCTTCTTTGCGCGGGATAAAGCGTGAAGCTTCAAAAGAGTGAAAAGGAGCATACAATAAAGTTCTTAGTTTACACGTTAGATTTATAAATAATTTAATAAAAATTTTAACTAAGCGGAAATTTGAAAACGTTTCTTTAATAAGTATTGTTCGTTCTAAGTGTGGATTAACACATTAAAAGAAAATAAAAAATGGTTATCTATACAGTTAGAAAAAAGAATAATACAATTAAAGAAAAATTAAAGCGACTTCAATTGGTACAAAAATTAAAGAGTCAGTGAATTTATTTAAAAGGAAAAACATCAGATTCTACTACCCGCCTATGTTTTCTTAACTTCCTCGTATCTCTGAAACAAGTGATGTGATTTTAATGAAACTTGTACTGTTCCCTAAGTTGAACTATATCTTACTTAAACTAAAGAGACTCATATTGATTTGACTTTTAGTTTTAGGGTAGTTCGTGGATAAATATACAAACATACACTTACCAAATTAAACACTCGTGCTTAGGGAAGCCTAAATGGATACTCAAATATTTCAATGCGCTTCAAAAACACAATATTGAATTTACAAACAGATATTCCAATTTTATTTTGTATTTATAGAAAATGATTAATTATTTCACATATACGCACGCGAAAAAAATTTTTTTTTCGAGTAAACTCCTCCTACCTATATGTTGTTCCGTACCTCCTTTTATCTTTCAGTGAAAGTCCTATACATTACATTATGGTTCATAAATAATTAATTAATGCTTTTAATATGATTATTATCATAATATGTATGATATTCGTTTCGAAAAATGTTGATGGCCAAAATTTGGTCGAGTAATCTTTTAGCTTATCTCTTGTGCCCTTTCGAACTCGGGCCTGTCGATTTTAATAAAAAAAGTTATCATTACTTTCTTTAGCGTTCCCATCTAGTCATTTCTATTTCCCACTTTCCGCCGAATTCAAGAGGTATTGCGGGTTGAGTAATGGAACTTAAAATGTTCATTTAATCCACTTTATGTTTTGACCCACAATCTGTCGCGTTAACACACTCTACGATTTTCACTCGCATGCTTGTGCCCCTGCGCCACTATATCTTTACTTCAATATCTCAATATCTTTACTTCAAACAAAATTTAAATTCCAGTCAAATTACATAGAATATATTATATATAAATATCGCACATGTCCGGTCACATCGCCTCGACCACTTCGGCCTACTAACTAAACAATACTATAGGATATAAGAGATTTATCTCAACAGTTCCGACGCGCAGCTGCTAGGCAGTGCTAGCTAAACGCTGTTAATTTCCGCCAGTATGTAGCGGTGGAGCCGAACGGTATTATTACGTCTTCACAGTACTTCGCGAGTTGTTATATAACGGGGTTTCGGGTTATAGTATGGTGATAATAGTAGCGGACAAAATTAAAATAATTGGTTGCAGTAAATTTTTTAATTGGGTAAAAAATTCTCTCTGTCTGTTCATGTTATCATGGAGATTAAGTTTGTTTATGTTATCAGAAGATTAATGGTGAAAATTTGATATTAGAGATAAGAATGAATAATGTTATATTAACTGATATTTAAGTCACAAGAGTGATCACGAAAATATGATGATAAGTCGCATCTTTTAATAAAGAAAGTTACATTTTTCAAAATATAACGCATATTACAATATAAAAAGTAAACATATATAATAGCTTAACGGTATCTTAAAAATCATTTCTTTAATTTAATAGTTTTTAGGAAATATCAATTAAGTTCTAAGTTCTAGTTATAAAATACCTATTTCTAGTATAATTTACCTAATCGTGTTTCCTAAAAATTTTATATATTAGGTACTCAAGAAAGGAAGATCATTATAAAAAAAAATAGAATCGCTGTCTCTGCGCAATGAAGCACATCCACTTAACGTTCATAGGCCGCAGTAGTTGGATATTGAGGAAATGACACACATGTTTCGGATCACATGGAGGTAATTTTAGGTGCTTATATATCTACAGTCTACTTCCTTACAGTTTACTTTATTATTTATTCAATGATAATATACTCTTGGACAATATATTATGGTGACATTGAACTTTGTGTTTGAAAGTCTCAATCAAAAACAATAAAAGATATGTCCTTTCTGAGACCGTCGTGACACAGGGGCATAAGTGTGTGAGAATTAACGTTAATATAGAGTTTCATAATTTAATTTTATTAATTTAGGATATAGAAGTAAGTTAATTATCAAAATTTATATATTTATTATACTTATCGGTATATAGGGTACTACAACACAAAATTATAAGAAAAAATATTTATATGATATACAGTGTTTTTGTCAGCACCACTTTAAATGAAACTCAATATATAAAAAAGTGAATCAAGAAATAAAAAAGTGTTTTTTTCAAACAAAATGAATAATAAAATTGTCGTCGTAAAATAAAACCCCATTTATCAAGAACGACGTACGCATAAACCTATCAAAGAGAAATCGCTGCATACGCCTCACTCCGAAACGTCTAATTCCGTGTAGATACTGGCGGCACAGTTCAAAGTAGTTTAACCTTTAGTAATATTTTTGTAGTAGTATGTGTTTACATTATTGGTATCTATCTATGCGTAACTGTGTTACACAAAATACAGATATAGATAAACATCGTGAAATTATAAAAAAATCCTGTCTGTAAAACTGTTGAGGTATATATATATTAAGGTAAAATATTTTACCCTGTTTGCTGTCCCCGTAAAAGGAGCGCTGACACTTCCACCTTTATATGAACCATTTTATTATTTATTCAATTAACTAGGCAACAAATTTATATAGATTTATATATAACACAAGTATTTATAATATCATTTACTAACGCTAATTAACAATTTATTTATTTAACCGGCAAAAAGGAACAATAACTTAATATTTAGAAAAATAACGATATATATAGCTTAGCATAGCTTTATAATGTCTGGTCACGGAGCTAACGACAAAAGAAAAGAGCTACGTTACTTAAACACCACTATTTATACTGACCAAATCATAGACAAATGTTATCTGCCAACAGGCCGTTACAAAGCCAAAACAATTATATATTGTTGGAAATCGGAAGCAGTTAACGTTTAAAAAAAAACATCATAAAACACATATCGTCAATATGTTTCTTAACTATTTGAACAGAGATATTATGTAATTGGAATAAGCGATATGTATTTATATATATTTCAATAGGGGCCGTTGCCTACAAGCAACTGCCACTGCCAACTGCCCTCGATTACTCGTACGTTTTCTTCACTCAGCCCCTCGAAAGGGGAGAGGGGAAACGGTCTCAGAGTGAGACTCTCTGACCGTGGGTTCAATCTGCGCCCATTAAGATAAGCGTGGCGTTAAAGTGGGCCTAAACCTAGAAAATGCTTCCCAGATGAGACAAGGGGTGGGATGAAGGGATGCGGGAGGGATGAGCCATTTGCTACCTGGGCGCTCTGCCCAGCCAGGTGAGACCCCCGGTTACCCGGAGGAGGCTCAGCTTAGACGACCAGCGACCACGGTAGCAGCTCAGAAGTCAAAGTCAGGTGATGATGGGAGGACATCCCTGGGCAGTCTTCTCTTTACAGCGTCCGGAGCTGCCCCCGATTGACACAATTCCATTGCTTTTATAGTTACTTTCACCTAAATCTACCTTCTTTTACACGAGTTCGCTAACAATATGTATTTTTTATTATTTAATAAACGTTTAAAAACGTCGTAATTTTATAGTATTTAATTAAAGTGTTTTCATCATAATAGTATAATTTGCATATTAATTAAAAATTTTATGTCCATAATTATTTCCATACTTTTGTATACATTTCTTATTACTTAATAATAATCATCATTAAATATAATAATAACTCCATAGTAATCCTTAACGTGCTGCTATAAGCACGACAGTTATGGGTTCGTTTCTGTTTATTATGTTACGCCACGTCGTGAAACCTTATGCTACCACAACCATTTTGCTACCACATGAAAACTTTTAAAATATTTTTTTTTTCATAAATAAATACACTTATTGCAGAACTAAATTCAAAAATCAAAAAATATCACATTAATTGTATGTATAAAGACATCACATTGCCACGAGTCCATAGGTGGCTATCATACAATTTTTCGTATATAAATTAAGCATTTTGTTCTTCATTTTACGCCAAATTCTGTTGATATTGCGTGTTAACTAGCGGAACTTAACGCCCCTCTTTGAATCGAGATCATAGTGACGAAATGAAAACATTAAATATTTCATTTCCTTGAGTGGAAATCGAATCCACAACGTATCGCATTTATAGTCGCACGCCTGTGGCCCTGAGACACGACTGTTACAGCGATGGTTGTAAGTTCGATTCCAATTCGGCGGAATTCATTATTCTGATTATCTTACCTTATATACTACGGTCTCTCTCATTAATGCGTTGAATTCCGTCACTGAATAGACAATATGGGTGAAATGTGGGGAACTGAATGTTTTTTCAGTAGGTTCTGTCTGCCAAATAGCTATGTGTGTATCAAGAAGGATTTCTCATAATAAACGATAAAACATTTAAAAACCACGTCAAATTTGTTGTTGTAGAAGTTGTTTTTAGGGTTCCACACCTCAAAAGGTAAAAATGGACTCTTATAGGGTACTATCACTTTGTTGTCTGTCGGCCCGTTTGTCAATATTATTTAAAACGAGATCACGTGGAAGTATCAAGCTAAAATTAATAACAAAGAAAAAAAAGCTTTTACGTCAACGATATCAAAATATAAAGTTTCGATTATTTTGTATGAAATCGCCGCATAATCAAAACTTATATACTCCTACTATGTATCGTGGACCTACAGATATGAAATTTGGCACAAAGAGAGAAATTATAAAGGGAAAAATCTAAAAAGGGAATATTTGTAAATATTGCTCAGAAAAAAAAACATTACAAATTTATATTTGTATTGAATTTCATACAAAACGAATGCCTACAAAGTTAAGTTTTTTACTCGGTGGACGACTCGCACTTAACCAGCTTTTATTTATAACAATATTAGTAATTTTTAATGATATTATAAAAAAACTAGATTACAACGCAATAACATGTTAGTATAACGTGGCAAAAGTAAAAGAAGTGGTCATGATTTTTTGCTATCAGTATTCTAGTAATACTATAAAAGTTTCATCGAGGTTCGATAGTGACATCAAGAACTAGTGTTGACGGTTATGATGTACGAAATGGTACGAATGTAATAAATGCGGTTTATGGAATAAGAAACATGGCCTTTTATCCCCTATAGCAAAACTATCGAGGCATTGCCAAATGTTATCATGTTTTAGGTGTTTCATGTAATTTTGACGACTTATATTAATGTTATTTGAAAATTTAAAAAAGACGACTAATTATTATTTAATAATGGATCGGCTTATTTATTATTTTGTTCATACTTTATTCTGAAAATAACCACATGTTATTATTTTATTTTTTCTTAATTCACTACCTCGATCATTCTCCGCCCGATACAACTGGAGAATACTGGTGTGTTGGACATTAACTAGAACACTAGTGTCACTTCAGCTAGAAGCGAGACCAAAGCAGTCTCAAATTGACCGTCTCGTATTCTACCGCCCCACTAACCAATCAAAACGTCAATAATACCTGATACTCTCGTTCACCCTCTGGTACGCTCCCTGGGAGCGTCATCTTCTTACCCTTCCGTTTAGTCTCAGGACGTTTCATAGAACACCCCATAATATTGACCGCCTGGATGATATTAAGGGTAGATGACGAACCGGCATAGGGTATTTTGTGACAATCAATAAAAAAGAACGTGTATATATTATTTCAAACAAAACTTTTGGACAACTTCACGAATCATCAAAAGATGAACGACACAAATAAACAAAACATTTAATAATTCACACTCAATTAGATAATAGATTGAAGAACAAGTCTATCAACAGCTATTAATTTAGTCTCAGAAATCGAGTCTATTTACAAATAATGTTGAGTGACATCGATTAGTTATAAATCAAACAGTATCCCAGTCAACCATTAAGTCTGTTTCGACGAGGCCGTCCATCTTTCTTTCCAATTCTATTTCCGACCGACGAGGACACAACTTTTAAGTATTGTCTAAGGTATAGTCCAAAAGATTTGTTAAATCAAATCAAATCAGCTTCACGCTGTATCACGCATTTAACAGAGTAGGCAGAGGGAACTTAGTGTTCAGACACTCCATTCCTCACTTTCCGCCGAGTTCTGGAGGCATTGCGTGTTGAGTGACGGAATTCAACGCCGTGATTTGTCTCAACATCAGAGCGAAGAAAAGATTTGTTAAGCTATCAATAATTATTGTGCTTTGATTGAGTATAAAGAAATTAACCATTTCTTATAATTTACATATAGTACGTTTTGTGATAAGAATAATGCATTAGAAGTTCATTTAAATGTATAAAGTATGATTTAAAACGAAAATAATACAAGTGGAGAGCGAAGTGTCTTAAAAATAGGCTTTCTCCACCGGTCCTGCTACATACGGGTGAAAAAAATGTAATAAAGAGTAATCTGTAAATTAGTAAAACAAAACAAATATCTGGAACTTTGACATGAGTACATTATTACATGAGCTTTTACCAGGATTTGATGGATTATGAATACTAAAAGTGTAGCTGCAATTAGTAATTAGTATTATAAAGTTGTCAAAATGGAAGAAAATATAAACAATCATTTCTATATTACTAAAATTGTAGTTGTAAAATACCTTTTTTAAATAAAAAAAATTAACATTCTCCCTTAACTTGGACCCACTGACGCACTGTTGTGATCGAGAAGTTTAAAATCCTTTTGTGGAAACATTAATCTTGCTTTACATTCCGTTAAAGAAACGCCGCCTGTTCTGTGTATTTATCTTTTTAGTACTGGGGCAAACAAATAATGCATTTTTTTTACTTATTAAAAAAATTGTAACTGTGGCACATTGGGAAACTACTTATCTAGATGTCAGGTATGACAAACTAAGAGCACTTAGTTAGCTTCACACTGTAACCAGCAGATAGCAGAATAGGTACCCCGCTATCTACGAGATACGGGAACCAATTCCCAAAAACTACCCCAAAATTACAAAAGAAAAAAAAATATAAAAATCCCCACAAAGCTTAATTATCATATACAATGAAAATGAAACATTTCCCAAGACTATAATTTACACGATAAATAAAAAGCACAACAGTAATAGCCGAGATAACTAGTTTCCTCGGTTGTTTTTAAAAAATACTGTCGACGCACGCAATTGATTGCCCGCAAAGGCACCCTGGAGAATGTGAAATTATAGCGTCACTCATTGAAGTAATCATCTGTTCGTAAATATAACTGGTTGTAATGGATATTTTTTATGACTTTTTTGTTTGATGTTGTTTGTCATTTCATGGTGAAATTTAAATTTTAGTCTAAATATGTTAAAGATATAATTTTATTGTTCGCTAATACTAAACTTTATTCCATTGGAAGAGATTAAATATGTTAATTTTCTCAAGCTCGTAATAAGGCAAAACGCAGCGTTGAGTTCCGTCACGCAACACGCGATGCCTCCAGTAGTCGGCGGAACGTGTTCGGTGGAAGTGTATGGGAACGGAGTTCCTTAACACTAGGTTCCTAGAGTCCTCCCTGCAATGTGCGGGATGCAGTGCACTATACTTTTTTAAACATAATTCCCTAAACAATTTGCACTCTCGTATCACAGCAAAATAATAATAAAATAACGAAAGATTTATAACGAACTAAAATTGTTAATTGGAGTTGGGAACTTGGCGTCGTAAAAGAGTTGCGAGTTGATCCCTTGGCACTATTTCGAACAAGATGACAGCTTTGAACATTAGGGCTGCATCTTAAACTTGGATACATTGAACTTTTAGCTATAAAAGATAAGCATATTTGAACTATATTTGGTTAGTTTTCGACAATGTAATCTACTGACTTTGGGACCGAATTTAATTCCAATAATGCTTGAATGTGAGAAATATCTAAATTATTATTCTCTGATATACTTAAACTTGAGGCCGGTCGTGGCGCAGAGGCACAAAGTGTGACTATAAACGCGATTGGTTGTGGGTTCGATCCCCACTCGAGGAAATGAAATATTTATTAAAATTTATATAGCCATTTCTTCGCTCTGGTGTCGAGGCAAAGTGCGGCGTTGAGGTCCGCCAGTCAGCATATGCCTCCAGAATTCGGCGGAAAGTAGCGAATGGAGTGTCTTAACACTGAGTTTCCTCTGCCTACTCTGCTATGTGCGGGAAACAGTGCGAAGCTGATTTGATTTTGATTTCATTGTTATAAATACCTACATTCGATACTGTTCCTGACTTTCATGCAAATTCTGTCCCTTTTTACGGTTCTTTGACTTGAATTCAACGGGCCTGGCTCTGTAATAAAAAAAATGTTTTCTCCAATTAACCATAGAGATGATTTTTGTTTATGAAAGGTATGAAAAAAGAACTGAATGGAAGATACCCTGATCCAAAATTATTAATTTTGGAGTCAAAATTAAATGTACGAAGCTGCTTTTCCACTTTACAGTCCTTTAAGCACTATATAGTGTTCAATGAAACACAACGCTACGTTTTATCTCAGAAAGCAGAGAAAACATAAATATTTCAAAATAAGATTTCCGAACACAAGTGTGCGTCTGTAAACGCAACTAGCTGCGGATTCGATTCCTACTGAGAAAATGAAATATTTAATATCATTTTCTCGCTCTGGTAACAAAATAAAGCGCGGCGTTGAGTCCCGCCGCTCAACACGCATTGCCTTTGAAAATCGGCGAAAGTGGGAAACGCAAATATCTTAATGAGAACGGAGTGTCTTAACCCAAGGTTCCCAAATTCTCTCTATCTACCTTGCTATATGTTCCCACACACAATGTGAAGTTAAAAAGAAAGCTTTCTTAAGTGGGAACTGAACCCACAACCATAGTGTACAATCAATCAGCCGTTCATATCACCCATATTTAGTTAGTTCCATTTGAAAGGTTAACGCAATATCTTTAAACTCAAATGTGAACTGTCAATGACGAAACAGCTGTTATGTTAATTAAACAAATTATTATTAAAAAATGGATCGTCCATTTTCTGTTTACTTGTATTGACATAAATGTCAATGTTATTTTATTTGTAATGATAAATAAAATAATTATTTATTTTATTTATTTTTATTTTCTATATCTTTACGTTATATCAATCCCTCACACGCAGGGTAAGTAGAGGGAACCTAGGAACCTAGTGTTAAGACATTCCGTGAACATTAAGGCACTTTTGTTATTCACTTTCTAAATTTGTTATAAGTTTATTGATGTAGGCTTATAAGAACGTATGGCTTGATCAAAGCGCTTCGACGTTTTCCAAGAACGTGGGCCACGTTGGGAAGTCCCGCTACGTTCTAATTTCCATACGTTTTCTAAAATATTTGACTTATAATAAGTAACTAAAAATAATTTTTTGATTTGATTTCTTCAGGAGGTTTTGGTTTTTCCCTTCAGGAGGATATGTCTCGGACAGTGGGGTAAGCGTTATAACCTATTTTAAATAAAATGCTTAGGCCTATACTGGCACTGATCCACAACATGATATAAACCATAGAATAGTTTTATTTATTTCGTGCTTTTTCTACTAATTTTGCAAATATTAATTAAATTTAAAATATTTTTTTGGTTTATTAATATATAAATATACGACAGTGGACGTGGTGAAAGAGGTATGTGGAGAACGTAGCGTTTGGCGCTCTGTTCTCTCTGACTACCCCACTAGGGATAAAGCGTGAAGCTAAGTTAAGTTATATCATTAATAAAGATTTTGAGGCGCAACGATACATTATCTAACTTTAATCGTGACGATTGTGGGTTCGATTTCCACTTGTGGTATGAATAATTTTCATTTTACTCTAGCTCTATAAGTCCTCTTATATACGGGATACAACCTAAAATTATTGGATTATTTATTTAATATCTGTTAACTACATACAATGATATATGAAGAAAAGTTGTCTAAATCTCGGGATGTAAGTTTTTAAATCTATCCAAGAATTCTATTAATAACATTATACTATAGTTTATCATAAAAGTAGTTGGCAATGTTACCAACTTGTATCTAGTTTTCTCTGAAATTAGACTATCGACTTAAAGTTATAGTTCATTATATTATATGTTATATATTTTTGTATATTGACGTCATTTTAAAACAGTGGGAAAGTACAAATAGTAATTAATTTTACACGCGGTTGTGGGTTCAATTCCACTAGAAGGTATTTCAACACAGAGTTCTTACCAGAGTGAAAAAATACAAAAACTCCCTAGTGGGAATTGATTCCTCAACCCTCGCGTTTACAGTCAAACACTATGCCACTAAGCTACGACGATCTTTAGATAAAAGAATCTTTAAAATAATAAAAAGAAAAACTACTTTATTAAAATATACTTTACAACAATTTATATTTTAATTTAAATAACAAAGACTGCCTATCCGCTTTGTAAAGGACGGTCTTCTTTCTATAACAAATTAATAACTTTATGAAGAAATTACTTTTAATATTTATTAAGATCATTTCTTAAATATAACTCCGAACAAATTTATAATTACCTAAGCATATCTGAATCGTTTAATATGAGAACTATAGTGAATCACTACCACATACTTATAATATCACTACATAGGCTGTCCACAATTAGTTCCAAAGAAACTATTATTCTATATTATGTATACATAAAATAAATTTATAACTGGTGGCTGTCTGAACATGGAATCTTTGTGACAATATCTATTATTTGGGACAGTCGTGACGCAGCGGCACGAAGTGTGACTGTAAAACCGACTGGTTGTAGGTTCGATCCCCACTAGAAGAGATGAAATATTTACTTAAATTTATATTTCCATTTCTTCGCTCTGGTGTCAAGACTAAGCGCGGCGTTGAGTTCTGCCACTCAAAACGCAATGCCTCCAGAATTCGGCAGAAAGTGGGGAACGGAGTGTCTAAACAAAAACCCTAGGTTCCCTCTGCCTACCCTGCTGTGTGCGGGATACAGCGTGAAGCTGATTTAATTCAATTTATTTAGTTTTCAATGTATATTGCCTTTAAAATTATAATGTACCCCAAAGTAATTTAGGTAAGTAAATAAGTAAATGTGTAGTTTTAGCGACGCCGCAAGCCGCTAAAACGGAATACAGCGTGAAGCTAAAACATATAGGAACAAGAACGGTTCTACTGATAGCAGTGCATACAATCAAATTATTTAAAAAGAAAAAAATATATATAACTAAATTTATCTGTAGGTGTAATTTATAAGAAAAAATTTACATTGCCTTCAAAACGTTTACATTTTTAAGGTATCATTCAAAAAAAAATATATAAGGGAAATGTTGAGAGATTATTTTTCACAATAAAAATTGAATCTACAAACTAATTTAAAAGAAACCATTCCATGTTGAATAGAATCTTTAGCGATACAGCCATACAACCTTGACGTGGAGTACTTTCCTCTTTTTTTGCTTAAGCCTTTAAGAGTATTTGAGGTCGGCCTACAACTACGAGTCAATATCTTGGTTATTAGAAGTTGACCTACTCGTATATGCTTTTGAATTTCACATGTCGATTTAAAACATGTTTCTTTGAAAATATTATTAACGAATCGGATTTAATATCAACTAAAAGAAATATGGCCTTGTGTTCGAATTTGTAAACGTTTGACTGTAATACCGATGAATGTAGGTTCGTTTCTCATTCAGGGCGTCAAGTTATTTTCATTTTTCCGCACTCTTAAGATAAAGGACGGCGTTTATTTCCGCTACTGAACACGCAATATCGAAAATGCGGACGAAAAGTAGAGTTTCTTGACACTAGGTTTCTCTACATATTCTGTTGTGTATTAAATATGTAAATCTAAAACAAAATGGTAAAACAATACATAGCATTACATTATGGATTTAAAAAATACTTTAAGTTCAACAAATAAGTTATAAGTATTTTTGGATATCTGTTTTACACTAAATGGGTCGATGTGCATTGTAAAATAATGCTATATACATTTAAATATCTGTATCGTTTTATTAATACAAAACCTCGACTCATTTGCTATTTATACTTATTAGGCCAGTAGTGGCGCAGGGGCACAAAGTATGACTGTAAGCCGACCGGTTGTGGGTTTGATCCCCCCACTCGAGGAAACGAAATATATATTTAAATGTATATTTCCATTTCTTCGCTCTGGTTTCGAGGCAAAGCTCGGCGTTGAACTCCGCCACTCAGCATGCAATGCCTCTAGATTTCAGCGGAAAGTGGAGAACGGAGCGTCTTAACACTAGTTCCCTCTGCCTACCCTGCTGTGTGCGGGATGCAGCGTGAAGCTGTTTTATTTAATATTAATAAACTAACGGCAGTATTTTTATATAACAAATGTTTTAGTGAAACACACGTGAACGACGTAGGACGAGGATACTTAGTGGGTAGGCCCCTCACCAGATGGACTGACGATTTAGTCAAGGTCAAGGTCAAAGTGGAAGTTCTTCGGAGAGGATAAATCCTGCATATAGATCCAACAGGAAGTATCTAAAAAGTTGGGATAATGATAGAAACGTGAGTACTTGGATAGTTGAAATGCATTGTTAACTCAGAACAATTGAAAGTGATGTTAGATGATTGATGTTAAAGATTTAACCAAGTATGTAAGTAATGCGGTTATTATCGTACTAATTGTTTCTTGTATAACTTTGGTAAATGTTTGAAATAAATAAATAAATAAAATAAAAAAAATGAAATAAAGTATTTATTCTGAGGTTATAAAATAAAGATACAATAACGTTCACATTAAAAGCATGTAAAATTAAAATAAATCAATATTTAAATAAAAACGCAATGCCTCCAGAATTCCGCAGAAATTGGGAAACGGAGTGTCTTAAAACACTAGGTTCCCTCTGCCTACCCTGCTGTGTGCAGAATACAGCGTGAAGCTGATTTTTAAATAAATAAATTTAAGAAGTAAGTACGAGTATGTAATTGTATAAATATTCTAAAGAACCAGATTTCTCTTTTAATATGTTATAAAAATATGCGTTATTAAGTTACAAACCCTATTAAAATATAACTAACAAGATAATACACAATGCAATTTCCGCTTATTTCCCTGCTACGCCTCATGCTACGCCGTAGACTTATTAAAACGAAGAGTAGAGCTTGCCCTGTCATAAACCTATGTTATCTGTGTGATACAAAAAAAATGCAATTTATTTTTTTCTGTACTAATATCCGCTCACACCTCCACTGTGAGCGGAGCGGGCCCATTAAGGACCACGTTGGACTTGCAAGATAAAAACAGGCTAGTCGTGGCGCAAAGTGTGACCACAAAATTAATTGGTAGTGGGTTGTAAGGGCGTGAAATATTTATTTAAATTTATATTTTCAATTCTTCGGTCTAGTGTCGAAGCAAAGCGCAGCGTTGAGTTCCGCCACTCAACACGCAATGCCTCTATATTTCGGCGGAAATTGGTTAATGGAGTGTCTTAGCACTAGGTTCCCTCTGCCTACTTTGCTGTGTGCAGGAAACTAATTTAATTTAATTTTTATTTGAAATAGTCAGCTTAAAAAACCAAGCGAGAAGGAGTGTGAAAGAACTCGCTATGTGTTTCTTTCAAACAGAGAAGATTTTTTTATTATTTTGTAACATATATTTACAAATATTTATATATATTAAAAGCATCAAGTCAGAATATATTAAGAGCAATATTTTTATTTATAATGTAGATAGGCCCTTCGTTTGACTAGAGGAATTGAAGGTTGTGCTCATCCTACAAACAATGTCTCTAAATGAACGATACATTCAACGATAAATTCATTCATTCAAAAATCGCAGCGCAGAGGCACATAGTGTGTTTGTAAACGCGACTGGTTGTGGGTTAGATCCCTACTCGAGAATATGAAATATTAATTTATATTTATATTTCCATTTCTTCGATCTGGTTTCGAGGTAAAGCACAGCGTTGAGTTTCACAAGTCAGCACGCAATGCCTCCAGAATTCGGCGCAAAGTGAGAAACGGAGTGACTTAACACTAGGTTCCCACGTGAAGCTGATTTAATTTTTAATTTATTTTACGAAAAAAAATTAAACCCGTCTGTCCTTTTAATTTGAAGCATCCAGATCCTTTTCTTTTCCAGTACTTTATTTCTATTTGCCCGTGGCGAGGTGAGAGGGGGTGGGGAAGGACACGCGCGGTAGCGTCGCCCCAGCCAGTCGAAGCTGCGACGAACGGGTGCACGCTTGTCGTTACTACTGCCGAAAAAAATTGTGACCTATCATAGTGTTAGTGACGTGATAGTGCCCCAACGGAACCACATTATAGTGACAAATTTATGTTAGTGACTCGTGCTGTGTTTCTGTGTGATTGTGATTTAAATTAGGTAAGTCGTGAAATAAGTTAGAGAAAAAAAAATGTAAATAGCATATATAAAGTCACACTGTCGTTTTTCCGACGGATTATAGAGCTTAGTTACGTTGACTTGCAATTGTTACTGTTAAGTAAAGGCTTAGTCTAATAAGATGGTGTAAGTTAGCAAGTTTTAGTACTACTGAACATTCTTTATTTAAAATATTGGTATGCAAATTTTTATAAATGTGATGTAAAATATGTTTTTAAAACATTATTTAAAATATATATTTCTATTTATTTTTTTAATAATATACAAAACATAAGATATAAAATATTGATTAATCTACGGAAGTACTGATTAACGTTAAAATACTGTAATCAATATTGATTTTGGTAGTGTGTCATTAATTTTTTTTTAAATTCAACAGATATATGTTGCCCTGTTCGGCCATTTTAAATTAACGCTACGGTCACACACGAGCTCGGCTGTAAAGCGTAGGCTCACCTGCTCGTAAATTAAAAAAGAATCTTAATACCAACGCTTTCAACTTTGACTTTTGACATTTCGCAACTCTGATATTAAAGATCAATGAATATATATTTTGCATTCAATCAGTGAATGCGCCATTTTAATTAAAACTACTGAAACTAATTAGTTGCTCTACATTTTCTCTATGCTTATATTTTATCAGCTTTTTGTATAGGTATGTGGTAATATTATTAAGATTTTTTTTATAGGAGACGTATAAAAACCGTACAGTGCCGTGAAATTGATCTTTTATCATAGATACAGGTTACAACTTTATTTATGTCAACCTGAGACAGAAAATGTTATTTAATCAAAAGGAAAATACTTCGAAAATTGCTGAAATAACATTTAAAAAAAAACATTTTAGAAATAACATATCTACAAATGAAGATATACATGTAATATGAACTACTATATAGAAATATTTCTATTTTTAACAAAAACTGTTGTACTTTCATACAAATCTCAATAGAATATTGTATGCGTATTTGGATACTCACTTGTAAATTTTATACTTGTTTGTGAGATATAAAACTCTTTCGTCACTGAGAGACGGGGGAGTAGAAGGTCACAAACTCAAATACCGGACTAAGAGAGTTCTAGTCTGAAATGAAGATAGATTATTGGAGTGTGGAAGAGCACCACTAAAAAGGGGATTTCTCGTTATTAAAAAAATATAAAGAGAAATCCACTCAATTTTGCGGGCGATGACTAGTAGTAATAAAGTGATTTTTGTTAACTTCGCGCTGTATCGCACACTTAGCAATGTAGGCAGGGGGAACCTGGGAACCTAGCGTTTAGACGCTCCGTTCCCATTAGGACTATTTCGTTTCTCACTCTCTATCGAATTATTGAGGCTTTCTGTGTTGTGCGGCGGAAATCAATCCCGCGGTACACTTTATTATCATTGGATTAATTAAACCCTTCTTATTATTATTAACATGCTGTTGTTTTTAATTTTCGTAACCTACTTTGAACATGATCTAAGCGATAAATGATTTTTTTTATAAAACACTTATTATTTACTTAAACAAAAAATAATCTTATATTCTTAAATTTTCTTACTAATTTAGTTGATCTATTGATAATAACTGCAACAACTTAAGAATCCAGTCGTAGCACAGGGGCACAACATGCAAAAATGGGCAGAAAATGGAAAATGGAAAACGGAGCATCTTAATATTTAACTCCCAGGTTCCCTCTACTTACCATGTGACGTGCGGGATACAGCGTGAACCTAAATGAATAATAATAATAAATCTTAAGTGTCAACGAATTTCATAGAGAAATGGTGACTGGATTTCTAAACTAGCCCCAAGTTAATTATAAGTTTTCTAACTTACCACACAAATTATTGCCGGAGATTATTCAAATTATATTACATTATTGTGACGTTCGTAAATAGCATTTAGTATAATCAATCATTTGCAAATAGACTTAGAATTAGTTTTAGTACTCACAAGTATATAACTAACTTGTATAAAGTGTGATTTTACACTGTTGTGCCTCTAGGGTAACGGGTTCAAATTCAGTTTGGAGTGCATATTTATGTTAAAAAAACAAATATGTATATAGTTACACATGACTAGACACTATATTGCTTTGTATTAACCGTATATAAAGAATAGAAGAATATAATTTAGGAATTGTATACTTTGATTATTTATATTATAATGTTTTTCAGATTTTATTTAGCCAGAAACTTATATAAAAAAAAAATTAAACGAGTTTAAGCGGAGTGTTGAGTTATATCATCCAACGCCCAATACCGCAATTTGGGAAAGAAAGTACACAACGGAGTGTCATGTGATTAGGTAGTCTGCCCATTCTGATGTGCGATTAAAAAATACAAAAAAGAAAAGAAATTATAGAAAATAAATAAGAAAAGAACAAAACATACAATTTCTGCAGGTAAAGTTGGTTACTTTTTATTTTACTTAAAAAATATAACATAGAAAAATTTCAAATTACTTATTAGGCCGGTCGTAGCGCAAGGGCACAAAATGTGTCTATAAAATCGATTCGACTGTTTGTGGGTTCAATCCCCACTCGAGGAAATGAGATATATATTTACATTTATATTATCATTTCTTCGGTTTGGTGTCGAGGCAAAGCGCGGCGTAGAGTTTCACCACTCAGCACGCAATGCCTCTAGAATACAGCGGAAAATGGGGATGGAATATGGGGAGCCGAGTGTCTTAACACTGCCTACTCTGCTGTCTGCGGGATACAGCGTGAAGCTGATTTGATTTTCAACTCAATTGGTTTATTTTAACATATTTTTATATAAAAAAAAAACTTAAAAATATAAGCTTGTAGATTTAACACTCACTATATTTAGCTCAAATATTTTTCGGCATTTGTGAAACACAAAATTGTTAGAAATATTTTAACGATGACATGCAAGTGCACTTGGGTTCTCTCAACTTGTGGGGTGACGCGACGTTTATGTGACTTTCATAGTGGCGAAACTTGACAATATTTGACTTCAGTTCAACGAAAGACTGCGGTTTTGTGTTTAATTACGAAAGTTTTAGACGTAACGCACAGAATGACGGTAAGGTGGTCAAAGTTTTTATATTAAACTATCTCTAAAGAAGTAAAATACACCATTATGTATTATAAGTAGATATGAAGTAACTATTATGGAATTATGAATATTTACTTTACCAAATTAATATTATATGAGAAACGTTTCCAGTAAAATATTTTAAAATTTTCCAGTAAATATTATTATTGTTCCAGTTAGGAACAAAATTGCATTGCAAACACTATGGTGGAGTTAGTTATTTGGAAAAAAGATATATACACCTTTTAACTTAGTTAAAAGCTACAGATGTACTAAAAAGGCACTACTGTCTAAAAAGAGTGATAAGTCATTCGTTTGTTGCTAAAATTACTTTGAAAAAGAAATATCAAGTAATATTCACTATTTATTATAGAAAGTGGGGAACGGAGTGTCTTCTCTAACTACTCTGCTGTGTGCGGGATACAGCGTGAAGCTGATTTATTTATTATAGAAATACATACGCTCTAGTTCGTACCATACTTCGTGGCGTTCAGTTCAACCATTCACGCGCAATATCTAGAATTCGAATCAATCTAAGAGGTAAGAACGGAGTGTTTTGACATTAGGTTTTCTTTGCCTATCATTCTAAATGAGATTAACAGCTTGAAGTTAAAAAAAAAGAACAAATATATTAGATATATTAGATATCTATTTGTAAAAGTCAACATAAATCCTACAATGTTACATACTTTTAAGTTTTAGCACATTACCAGTTTCCCCGCTTTCGCGCGGACGTGAATAATTCAGATTCATTGAACCGAAACGACTGAGTTCATATAATCTGTAGGATATTCGGGAATGGTTTCCAATTTATTAGAATTTCATATTTTATTGCTATTGATATCTTTATGTTATTCTATTATGACGTGAGTGTTGATATTTTCTAAATATCTGTTATTTTATTGTATTTTATATTCTTAAGTAGAATTTTTGATTTTTGTTTCTGGTCAATACATATCAGTCATAGATTTCACTAATGTAAATTTTACCCGCTTTATAAAAGCCGTGAGTCCAAAATACTATAAGATTATACTACAGTTTTCTTTAAAATTTAGTTTTTGTAGTTTTTTTTTTAATTTAGTAAATTGTAACTGATATTTTATATATATATTTTTTTATCACAATAACTTATAGTCCAAGTTCAAAGGGCCCCATACCTACATCATTTTGGTAAAGTGTAAAATTTGTACTCACTATATTGAAAGTGGAGCCCTTTCAGAGGTAGCGCCAAATAAAAGTACATCTCTGTCTGGGAGAATGATTGAGCTATTGGATTTGCTTATATGTGTGTGGTCTTGAAGAATTACGTATATAATATATGTAAAATAAATACAGGGAATAAGAAATATACATTTGATACATTATTCTTAAAAACATATTTAAGAAAACAAGCGCATCTACTTTAATATACGAGTAGGTAAGCGAGTACCTTAAGTTGGCGCTACCTCTAAGAGGGTCCACTTTCAAGTTAGTAAGTACGCCTGCAGTATTAACTACATATTAGACTATTAATCCTCAAAATTTCAGCTTTGCTCAAATGACTTAGGTCTGGTGACCTTGGGATCTCAGTCTCTTAAAATTTCATCCATTTTTTAAGGCCGTATAGTCCGCTGTATTATTTTCTCAAATTTTCACATAAAAGTGGTTGTTTGGCACATACATAAGTTTCAATAATATAAGTACAGAGCATTTCGTTATCCACCATTTCAACAATCACCAAATCCCACATTTTCTCTTCTTCACATCATCATCATCTTTAATTTGGAATGTTTTTTTTCTTGTGACCGTTATCAGTTTAATTCCGATAACTTTGCTGCTATACACTTTAAGAATATCTCACTTAAAACTTGAGTCTATATATTAAAAATATGTCATCAAAGTTGGTAGTTATAAAATATGATAAAGGTGTGGAATACAGACGCGTCATATAAGGAAACAAAGAACATTTATATTTTGATAAATCTGGCATTTTAGGGCAGACAAAGTATAGAAGGGCATTACTGTTCATTTATAGGTACTACTATGTATATCGATTTTCGCCCTACTTTTCTACTTGTATTTACTTTTAAGCACGGGCTCTATACCAAATAGCATTAAAGGAACTACCGGTATTTTTCGACGAGGACACTATAAATATTAATGAAGCGTAATATGGTTTTAATACATATGCTTAATTTAGCTTAATTATATTATCATGCTTATTTTGCAGAATGCTATTTTATTTTTGCATAAAACAAAATGGGGTATGAAATGACTTAACAATCGTTTCTTTCTACCTACCCCACTGTGTGCGTGAAACAGCGTGTATACAATATATTTTAGTATCAATTTCTTGTCAACTCCATATCCTACAGACATGCGACCTATGCCATTTTAATCTAGGTTTATTTACGTGTACATCTAACTGAAAAATATTTTTTGTTCGCCGCGGGTAACTGATCCGTAGTAAAATGCCCAATGTCCTTTATATATCAAACAGCAAACTAAGTTAAAACTACATATTTATCTACGTAATATTCAGATTCAAATATAATATTTAAGTCAATATAAGGCATAAATAAAAACAAATGAATAAAAAACAATTACAAAACATTCAATTTTACATGAGTTTTATAACAATTAGAAAATACGATAGAAAAACAGTTATTAATTTATTACTTTGATCCTTATTAATTTTTATTTTTACTCCAAAACCTTGTATTTAAGCAGTGCAACATAAAAAAAAATTAACACAGTTGGAAACCAAGCGAAATTAAATAAAGAGTGAAAAAAAAATTGGGACAGAATTTTTAAAGCAAGCAGCTTAAAATTAAAACTACATAAATTGTACTACCGAATGAGGCCAGTTAAATATTTGCTATTTTCTCTACAGATTTAAAATTGAATATAAATGTATGTGATTTCTCTTCTTTACTTATTATTCTTTATAATCTGGAATATTGTAAACATATTCCATTTTGTAATTTTAAGATTCCGATAATTACTCAGAGATTTAATTAAACATTAATGGGGTTTTTTTATTTTATTACCTAATTTCTTAAGAATCAATACTCTGTTGAGGCCAGTCGTGGCGCAGTGGTACAAAGTGTGACTGTAACACCGACTGGTTGTGGGTTTGATCCCCACTCGAGGAGATGAAATATTTACTTCAACTTATATTTTAATTTCTTCGCTCTGGTGTCGAGGCAAAGCGTGGCGTTGAGTTCTGCCACTCAACACGCAATGCCTCCAAAATTCGGCAGAAAGTGGGGAACGGAGTGTCTTAACACTAGGTTCCCTCTGCCTACCCTGCTGTGTGCGGGATATAGCATGACGCAATTTTTTTTTAATACTCTGTTAAAAATATAATATTGTAAGAAATTATTATAAACAAATATAACATATCGCACTAATATTATAATAGTGACAGTTATGTGGAAGTACATTTGTTTCTCCTTTGTGCAAAAACTGCTAAATTAATTTAGATGAAACATTGCAGTAATATAATTTTAAAAGTTTCCTTAAATTTAGATGTAATATATCAATACGGTACGGGTGAGGCCATGCGAGGCATAAATAAATACAAATTAATAAAAAAAAAATTACAAAACATTTAATTTTACATGAGTTTTAGAACAATTAGAAAATACGATAGAAAAACAGTTATTAATTTATTACTTTGATCCTTATTAATTTTTATTTTTGCTCCAAAACCTTGTATTTAAGCAGCGCAACACAAAATTATATGTAAAGAAAAGAATCCTAGAGAAGGAAATGCTTAGCATTCCGCGGATGTTCCGTGCGGTTGACGAGCCCATCGCGTTGTAGGGTGTAGAGCTCAGGCCAAAATGTTGCTTTAATATTTTTCAAATTCAATTATTATAAAACTAAATGCTGGTTGATACATAAAAAATCTAAGTTGTAAAAATACGTTGTACATATATTAACTGCATTGTAAAATAGTGGCATGTACATATATATATAAATATTGTAAAAAAAGTATCATTGTAATACATATTTATTGAGGCCATCGTGGCGCAGGCGTACTGTTGAGATTTTTGTTTTATTTTTTTGTTTGACAACGGTTGAGAGTTTGATGTCCACTGGAATGAATCATTATTTATTAATATCTTCATTTTTTCGCTTTGGTACCAAGGCTAAAGCGTGGTGTTTAGTTCCGCCACTAAACACGCAATCCCTCGAAAATTCAGGGGAGAGTGAGAAAACTAAGTGCCTAAACATAGTTTTTCCTCCCTCTGCCTACTAAGTTATATGTAGGTACAGCGCGAATACAGCGTGAAGCTGAAAACGAAGGGGTTATATTCAAAATATATATGAAAGACAATCCATAACCAGAACCCACTTTGGATCTAAATACCAAGATAATTATCAAAGTAGCAGTTAAAATAAAATACAAACAAAGCTGATTATTTAGGAAAAGTTGAAAAAAGGTAGCAACCACGTGTCTGCAGTGTTTAATTAAAATATAATTTAACAAAAAATAATTGAGGCCAGTCGTGGCGCAGTGGTATAAAGTGTGACTGTAAAACCGACTGGTTGTGGGTTCGATCCCCACTCGAGGAGATGTAATATTTACTTAAATTTATATTTTCATTTCTTCGCTCTGGTGTCGAGGCAAAGCGCGGCGTTGAGTTCTGCCACTCAATACGCAATGCCTCCAAAATTCGCCAGAAAGTGGGGAACGGAGTGTCTTAACACTAGGTTTCCTTCTGCCTACCCTGCTGTGTGCGGGATATAGCGTGAAGCTAATTTAATTTAATTTATTTATATTTTCATTTCTTCGCTCTGGTGTCGAGGCAAAGCGCGGCGTTGAGTTCTGCCACTCAACACGCAATGCCTCCAAAATTCGGCAGAAAGTGGGGAACGGAGTGTCTTAACACTAGGTTTCCTCTGTCTACCCTGCTGTGTGCGGAATAAAGCGTGAAGCTAATTTAATTTAATTAATATTTAAAAAAAATAATGAACCATATTAAGTTAATGAAAGCGTGTTAAAAACGATGTTAATTTATTTTACTAACATTGGAGCCACGTGACATTTATTTTATAATTTAGTATGAAGTGCCCCTTTATACAAATTTCAGCTAACTTATGAAACTAGCAAGCACTATAAACTTATTTGCATATTCATCTCGTGCTTAGCGACAAAGCAAAACATTACGTTGCGAGAAAACGTGTATGCTTAATAAGAGTTGCCAAGTACCACGCCAAGTTTTTACAATGCCAAGGATATTACAAGATAAAAAAAAAATATTTTTATTTTTAATATTTAGACTCAAATAAGTTGAAAAAAAAAAACAACGATGAACATTCATAAACCAAAATAAAAGCCGACTGCAATTAAATAAACTAATATATCGAATGGTACTCATGCCAAAAACTTAACACTCCTTTTGGGATTCAGCGTCACGCTGTATCCCAAATACTTAACCCTCCTTTTGGGTTTCAGTGTCAAACTGTATCCCAAAAACATAACCTTCGCAATCAAATAGTTATAATCAGCATCATTGTGGCGCATTCTATAAATATGAACAACATTTTAGAACAAAAATTAAATACATTTTTATTTCAAATAAGAATTTGTTCAGCTTTATCCATATTTGTTTATCAAACTGTTCCATTATATTTGGCCTTAGGGTGGGTTTTGTGCACGAACAAAATTGCCGCTACAACCATTAAAACGATTTTTTATATTTTTTACAACCAAAGCTGCGCGCTACAGCTAGTATTATTTTATGTTAGCATAAAAAGAACTTAAAATAAACTAGCAACTGATATATTGTGTCGAGCATCACTTATAGGTCACTTACAGCCTTAGAGGAGTCGACTTAAAACTACAGCTTTACGTTCTCGGAACAGAAAGTTCGTTGTTTTAGTATTTATTAAAGTGGAATGGACTTTAAAAATACTATGTTTTTCATAGTTACTGGAAAAGGAAATGCTTGGGAACTAAAAGTACGCTCATCAAGTTTGAAATTATCATATTTATACTAAATATTACAATATTGCACTATGGATTTAAAATTTTATAAAGATCGTAATATTATCATTATATAAAATACTATCTTTTATCCTCGACTTCGCCCGCGTGGTGAAAAGGAAATAACTAAAAGTTGTGTGTGGCACATACTCATTGTAAATGTCCGAAGGTCGTACACGAACATGATAAACGTGTTTGACTAGTGGACTAAACTAGCTTTATGCTGTATCCTTAGCGGGGTAGTCAGAGAGAACGAGATTCTCTACATACCTCTTTCGCCTCGCCCACTGTCATCAACCTCTCCATACATGCCTTTCGAGGATTCCTCGTGCTTTTTACGTGACCTTCTTCCAGAATCTTGGATATTATGTTTTCGAAAGTCAGTTGATGTCACCCACTACCTCTCTTACCGCTCACCTTTCCGTCATAATTCTGCCATTCTTTCATCACTCATTCGTTCGCTGTGCCCAAACCAGGTGAGCACGTTCTTCCATATTCTCACCGTGATATCCTCGCTAGTATCTACCATTCTATGTATTTCTTCATTGTGGTCATTCGATCTGCTAAGCTGACTCCGTATACACAGCTACGCTACAGTACGATCGCATCACAGCATACATTTTTCTTTCTTTAGTCTGTAAACTATTTCCTTCACTCCTTCTAATATCTTCACTAATCTTGCTTTCCGTCTTTTCTTCTTTCTTTCATAATAATAGAAGAAAAAATATCACTATATGTAAATCATATAAATAACTAGAATTATATTCGTAAAAAAATATGATTTGATGCTTACTTAATATTTGACTACAGAAAAGCAGGTCAACCGATTGCGTAAGACCAGAAACATTAATCCGGAGGATAGCTTTTATCTCAATAACTGATATGTCTTTACTGACTGTTTTCATTATGTTGATATTTAGGCCAAATATGTAGTACTTATGGTTACACGTATTATATAATATTTAATTCGATATAGCACAACTCCCACTCTGTTTCTTACTTTTCCGCCCAAATCCAAGACATTGCATCCTAAGTGGCGTAACAGAACAATGAAAATAATTTATTAAGAATCGAACCCATAATCATCGCGTTTACTGATTTCAGATGATGTTTTACTCCAACGATTTTTGCTATCTTATTTTAAGGAACCACGATTCATTAGAAAAGATAAAAATATTTTTAGCGCATGAAATATAGCATGCGAAATGAAACTGACATAATTGAACTTATTACAAATTTAACCCTGTTTTATTTCTTGCTTTTATTCCGCGATATTTTCTTTAATAAATTTTAAAGTAAGTTGCTTTCTTTTTTTTTTTAAAGATGCAAGAAGCGTATTTATTGGATACGAATACTCCACCAGTTACTATACTATATATTATACATATTTCAAAAATACGGTTGGTCACTCTACCACATTAACCGATATTTATTTTTACTAAATCAAAATTTGATTTATCTTTAATAAAGGTGCCAGTCGTGGCGCAGTGGCACAAAGTGTGACTGTAAAACCGACTGGTTGTGGGTTCGATCCCCACTCGAGGAGATGAAATATTTACTTAAATTTATGTTTCCATTTCTTCGCTCTGGTGTCGAGGCAAAGCGCGGCGTTGAGTTCTGCCACTCAACACGCAATGCCTCCAAAAATTCGGCAGAAAGTGGGGAACGGAGTAACACTAGGTTCCCTCTGCCTACCCTGCTGTGTGCGGGTTACAGCGTGAAGCTAATTTAATTTATTTAATTTTTTAATAATTAAATATTCTGGCAGAAAGATCACAATAGAAGGCCAGTCGTCTAGAGTCCGATCCCCACTCGTGGAAATGAAATATTTACTGTTTTCATTTCTTCGTTCTGCTGCAGAGACAAAGCGCGGCGTTGAGCTTCGCCCCTTAATACGCAACACCTTCAGAATTCAGTGGAAAATGGGGAACGGAGTGTCTGAATACTAGGTTCTATCTGCATACCATGCTACCTACGGGAAAGAAAAAATAGAAATAATAGAACGTTGGTTAAAGTTATTACAATGCACTCGTGGGCGCTAACTAGTTACGAATAATTTCATAACTACGATACGTTTCAAGTACGAAATTGCAGTTTTTTACTTTGTTTCCAACGCCCGAGAATAAAAAGCAGGTTAAGTGTCAAAAAAGGTCTATTATTCATTAATTTGAAGTATTTAATTTTAGACTAATTAAAGTTATGATTTTTTTGTATGATAGATGATAAAATAAGATTGTAAAGATTTATCATTTAATGTATTTATTTAAAAATACTGCTTGCTAAGTTGCGGAACCTAACACCGCCCCATCTCGAAATCAAACATTCAACTATATTTTATATACATATAAGAAAAAAATATTATCACAAGAGAAATAAATCCCAAAAAGGCAGCTTGTAAAAAAGTTTTACATTATTTACAAACATACCACTACATAACGTTAGTTATTCTAAGAAAGACTTTAATAATTCAATTACCAACTAGGCCTTGAGTTCGTAACATTTTTTTTTGTTTCTCGAAAGCCGCTGAAAATAGATAACACGATAACTAGGTTTAGGTTTAGTCTTTTAGAGCACTTTGGAAAAATGAGGTTAAGTAAAAATGTGCTTAAGTAAAACTAATATACATAAAATATTATGTTTATTACTTTTTAATATTTTCTAGGAACAATAAATAGTAACAATTGACTTGACTGACAATACATATTAATTAACTTTAAAATGGTAAAACGCTATCGTGGTATAACTATATATAGTTGGAGGTTCGATTGCTACCCTCCCTTTTCTCTCTTTTCTTTTCGGTTCTAGTGTCTAGTGTAGGCTATACTCGTTATGTCCATGAAAATACTGTGGCAAAAAAACAAGAAACAAAAAAAAAACCCATTATTAAACAAGCAGATTTAATATGGGCAATAAGATAGAAAACGGTTTTAAACCTTTCTTGTTATGTGCAGAAATTCGATTCGAAAATAATGCAAGAAGCTGTTTAATTATATACATTATTTGAAAAAAAAAGAAACTATAATAAAGTGACATGAACGAGATAAAATTGTAAAAAGGTACTAAATTGCAAATTTATTTATTTTATACATATAAATTTATGTTACTACAAAATGTATGAAACAATAAATGAAAACACTAATAAAGGCTCATAACCTGATTGTACGTATGTAGGTAGCGTGGTAGATAAGATTTAAGTTTCTCTTTATCCTTTTCCTTATTAGAAGCTTATATCTGGAAGAGGATATAATATATTATGTAAATAATTAATTTATGTATTAGATATAAGAAAATAATATTAGTAGTAAGCGGATGCCTACTTTTGTTCATATATAATGTATTGTAATCGTGGATTATTATTTATGTTATATTTTATGTTGTAACAAAATAGTTTCAGTTGTATATACTATTTTTTTTTAGGCTTTTAGCTATTTTCTGCTTATAGTTGGGTAGACCTTGGGAAACTGTGTTGAGACACTCTGTGAATTGAATCCAAAACACTACTTTTAGGTTACTTAAAAACGTATTACGTTTTGGGTTCAATTCACAGAATTCAATTCTCACTATATTTTTGTTTCCTCGCTCTGGTAAAAAAAAAGATAAAGGGTCTGATTTAATTCAGCCATTGCTCGCACAATATCTCAAAAAGTAAGTATGAAAAGGGATGTCCTAACACAAGGTTGCCACTGTCTCCCCTACTATGCGAGAAACCGTTCTACTTTTTTTGGTTCCAATTTCTACTTGAGAGAACATATATTTTCGTTTCGTCACTCTGGTACAAAAATAATAAAGTATGGAAAGGGATGTCCTTACACTAGGTTCCCTCTGTCCCCTACTATGCGAAAAAAAGTGTTAAAAAATATATTGCGAGACATTGCGTGCCAGGTGGAGAACTTCAATTCTTTAGGTATCTCAAATTGAAAATCGAAAATAATGTTTATATCAAATATCAAAAAAATCCTCAAAAAGGAACCTGTATCTATCGTTTTTGCAATATGAAGGTATCATAACTCAACTGTAAGCTAATAATATTAGCATACAAGAAATAAATAAATAAAAACAAAGCAATTTATTACAACAATACATCTATCTAAAAATATAAGAAAAAACTAGTCTATGTGTATATTTCATGTACAAATGTTATTTACGTAAGTTCCCCATAGTCCTTGACAGTTCAAGTGTTTTGATGTCTGTGTCTAAGTAGCGACTCGGGACCCACGTATTAGATTACATACTTATATTTGAATATTTCGAATGTACTAAATTAATACTAAAGTTATATTTTATGTAAATTTAGTTAATAAATAGTTTTACGATATATTCCGCATATATCATGGCAATCTAGTGTTAAAACACTCCGTTACCTATTTTTGAAATATTGCATGTTGAGGAATTGAACTCTATGTCGCTTTTTGCATGCAGTGTTACCCAGAAAAAAGGAATTCTTTCCACCGAGTGCTAACCAAATCTAAAACCTTCACTATTGTATTTAGACACTGTGCCGCTGCACCAAGACCACCTTAATAGATTTTAGATAGGCCATACTTGTGATGGTCTGGGGTTCCAATCTAATTTATAGCTGTGAACTTTAAATTATGAAAAAAATAATTTTACAGTTAAGCCAGAAAATTGCTTATGCTAAGCAAAATATTAAAGAAATGCATCACGAACCTGGTATATAATTACTTCATCCTAGTATATATTATTATGCAACATTCAATACTTAAGAACTTAACTTTAAATAATCACACCAAATTTTTCTTACATAGAAGGAAAGACATACAAAAATCTACCAAATTTAAGCAAGATAATATTTTAAAGAAATAGAGCAGTATATAAGAAATCAGTAATTTACATCTTTAGATCAATTTCTTTAACCAATAAAATGGCGTACGCATTTATCATTTGGGAAGAGCCGTAAAGCAGCCTAAGCCCAGAATCCTAAGGCACACAAAACCCCGATGAACGATAAAGACATCCATTGTGCTAAAGATTTATTGGAGACTACAATACAAAAGTGAATACTTAATATTATAAATGAGATATTGTACACGTGTGTGTTTCAGAAAATGGGGGAAAAATTATAATTCAGCAATTGTGTTTTTGAATTTTGAGCAATTTTGTCATTTAGGTTGGTATCAGAGGCAGTGGTTTTACAGGAGTTGAAATAGATCTGAAACACAACTGTCTTTTGTTTATATTTTTTATTTGCAGCTTTACGCTGAATGAAGCTAGTGTTAAAACACTGCGTTTCCCCTTCAATAGCTTTCCGTTAGTTGATTTTCCCCGAATTCTTGCGGGCGGAGCGATGAAATGAAAATACTAAATATTTTATTCTCCAAGTGGGAATCGAACCCTCAACCATCGCTAATGAGAATATAAATATTAAAAATGACAAATAATCTTTTATCAAACAATTCCCTACAAATAAAGTAGTTCATGACCTGTCATTAAATATGTCAATGATTTAAAGTAACGAGCACACGAAAATTAATTTATAGTTAAAATTGTATACAATCGATCATTCTCTATTCAACGACTAATTTAGTACATTTGATGAAATACGAATATATAATATTAATATGTCGATTTAGTTAGCCAGATGCCAATATGTGTCAAACTTTGATAATGAGTGATTAGTTGTCGAGCTATTTGGAAACGTACATACAAACGTAGGTTAAAGCTATATAATTATTAAATACATACATGGTTTGCTTATATTATTAATAAACTTAAAATACTAGCGATATCTATAATTTTGAATCTGAAACGGAAATTCTATAATTTTGGACATCAACGTGACAATTTGTACTCTTGGTTGATTTGAGTCGTCGAAGTTTAGTGAGATAAGCTGCTAAACAGCGTTGTAGTGATCGTCAATCTTCTGCCTATGTATTTTTAAACTTTATACTTAACCCCTTCAAATCGTGAATTACATTTTTTACTCCTAACACAACTATTTAGGAAAATAATACAAAAAATTCTAAATCAAATATGAACACAGAAAATTAATATTTTCTATCAGTATGTATGAATTATGAGATACTTAGGAGGAGAAATATATCTTAGATATATCGCTGGGAAATACATTTATCATTAACTTTAATGAGCGGTATTGTGGGAATCACCGGTAAAACAGATCCTACCCATCAAAACTTACCGGAAACCCTCCCCACCTATATAAGACGCTGCGTAGAAAGCCCACTGATTGAGGGACGCGGTTACCTCCAGGGTGCCCAAGAGTTTCTTATAAGGCACCTGCAACATCAATGACGAGGATCACTGTGAATCTCTCGCAGTAACTCCTCTAAGGTAGAGGGAGTTGGAGATGCGCATAATGCTTTTCCTACCCCTTCGCCTACAACAGCGGATCGGGTTTGCATAAGCGCTGGACTAATGCACCTCTCCTTCAATGCGATTACTGATTTGCAGAAGGAGACCATTGTAGACCTCTCACAGTCCGGCATAGCCTTCATCCTTGGACAGGGTACCCTACTCTTTACTACAAGATATATAGTACTTGAAATATATTTAATATTTTTTTAATTGTTTTCATATAATAATTGTTATTGCCGTATAAGTGAAACCATTAGTATTACTACTAGACTACATTATACACATATGAGTATTAATTTATATTTCTCTTGTTATTACGAGAAAATAATCAACTACCCCGAGTACCTATCAAACCCACAACTATCAGTTATCACGCTAACAATCAGACAAAATGATGCTGTGCCACGACTGTTCATCCCACTTTAGAACAAAAATCCCAATTTTAATAACATTTTTATAGCTAAACAAAAACTATAATACACCAAATTCATTTTATTATTCCAATTATCCCTATATTAGACAATAGAAGTTACAACGACAATTTTACGGCTTACGAATACGTTTTGATATAAACAGTATATTTAATGTTCACGTACGTAACAGAATAGTGCGAAATAGCATGTAATAAATAAAGTTTTATTTGATGTGTACTGGAACACGGACATTGTGGGAGTGTAATGGCACCCGCGGGTCGTGTAAGATGCTGAGCACATTTTATTCGAAACCGGCGGCCATACTTTTGATTTACTTGTAAGTGATCATTTGTTTGTAGTGTTGGAAGTTGTAATTATTGATAACATTATATATATCAAAGATAAATCAACTTCTAGCTGTATCGTGCACACAACAGAGTTGGCAGACCTATTGTAAAGACACTCCGTTACCCACTTTCCGTCGAATTCCGAAATTGGAGGAATTGTATCTTGAATTGGCGGAAATCAATGCCACGCTTTGTCTCGACACCAGAACAAAGAAATGAAAATATAAATCTTAATAAATATTTCATTTCCATGAGTTAGGATCGAACCCACGACCAGTCGCGTTTATACACTTTGTGCCCCTGTGCCAACACTGTTCTCAATTACTTTCCTTTATGTATGTCTAAAAAAATAGCTTCACGATTTTTTTCCACGTATAGAGTACAGTTAGAGAAGACCCTTTGCAGAATTCAACCTTATCCACAACATCTTGTTGGATAGTAAAATATAAATTTCTATTCCCCAGAGTGGGATAATATATCATCTCCACCTACCATCACGACGCTATACAATTTTTTGACAATTCAATTAAAATATATGCTGAAACAATTTATTTAGATTATTTAGTTTTATAATAGAGCGTAGCGTTAAGTTTCATCGTTCAGCACGCAAGCGAAAAATGGTTTATTTTAAAATTTAGCTTACTTCACTCGAGTGAAATAGCGTCATACTGAAAAATAATATAGGAACTAAAACTCTTATAGATGTGGGGGGAACTCTACGCCATCACTACAGCGAGAAAAAAAAATGTAACACAATATATTTCAATACAAACGATTTTAAATCGAACCCAAAACCATCGCATTTACTGTCGTACGCTTATACGCTATGAACGCCTCAACATACGTATCTATCTATATGTTAACTTCTATACAAAACTGACGAGCCCCGATTTAAACTTTATTCATCTTAAATTATGTCAATGTCACTCTTCTGTTTCTGTTACACATAAGCTGGAGGTATACAATGTCTCGCTGCCCCAAATAACGTTTCATATATTTAATGTATTTTTTACATATCGAGTGGCGGAACTCAACTCCGCGCTTTGCCTTGTTACCTGATCGATAAAATGAAAATATTAAATACTTAATTTCCTCGAATAAGACTCGAACCCACAGCATGTTGCGTTTGTGCCCAGTGCGCCACGACTGGCCTCGTAACTTAAATAAAAGTTAAAAGTTCATTAATATATTTTATGTAAAAATTAGGAAAATTAGTTCCATAATTAATTACGACTAAATCACAATGTTTTACTAAACTATAAACTAAATAAATTATCTTTTTCCGTATTTTAATTACATATAAAATTTCGAATAAATAAATACCATTCATTTTTCCAACTTTGCTTTCATTAAGCATAATACGTAGTTAGAAGAGATTAAAGGCTACCTCCATATTTCGGCGGCGGGTGTGGCGAGGTACCTAATTTACCTAATAGCCTACCCTCCAACCTCATTTTACTTTACTCAATCTCTAATAGGTAATTTAAATATTTAATCTTACCAACAAATAATATATACTATTAGCAATTAACTATAGTTATACTAAAATCGTAATTGATTAGTGTCGGTACAAGTAGAATGTGAGAATCCGAAACGTTTTTTTTTGTTTTTTTGTCGGTTTGTCTGTGTGTATGAACGACTAGCTTTCGCTATTGTGTTTTGTCAAACCAAAAGGAATAAAAGAAACGCTAAATTTAAGGGAACTTAACATTTATGTTAACATATCGGTAACGTAAAAAAGTTATATCAATATAAAGTATTTTGCTTAACTATTGCTATAAAATGGCTGTTTTTTTGTAATTGGCTGAAGCTTTAGTTTTTTTTTAATATATATATTCACCTTTAAATACATCGAATTTTATAAGAACACGAACATAATTCAGGTTACCAAATAAATAATTGTGGAATGTGTATATCATGTGGGTGAAACCGCATGCGGGTCGCTGGTTATTTAATATTATTGAGATCATCGTAGTGCAGTAAAACAACAACTCACTGTAAGTGCTATAGGGTTCGATACCCATAAAAAGAAACGAAAAAAATTAATTAAGCTCATATAGACAAAGGAAAACAAAGTCAAAATGTTTGGTACATTAATTTTATATTAATATAATTTAATTATAAACTTTACACGAAAAATTCTTGCAAACTAATTTATCATCACCTTTTTTTTCATTTTTCCCCTAAGCTTTAATACAAAAAACCAATTAAAATCAATTTAAAACCAAGACGTTGTAACAAACATATCAGCCGCGACCATCATGTATATTGCTTATTTAATCTAACATATTACACTGCGACAAACCGATAGCATCTTGATGAATAAATTTGTTTATGCGACTAGGAAGGCGTTGTTCACCCGCTGAGTCATTATAGTTATATGGAACTGAATAATTTAAACTTAGGGGTAGTTTTGCTTCTAATTTATTAAAAAAATATCTTGGCTATGGTTCCGTTTCTTGCTTGCTTTTGGAAATATCGTTTATACGATATATGATGTACATGTATGAATTTTTGGTTTGTTTAAGAAGATTAAAAAAATATATATTTTTTTTAACTTTTATAACGTTATAATTATGCATATTATGTATAATATTTATTTTATAGGGTTTCGTACTTTAAAAAAACTGATCTTTCATAGGATCACTGTCGTTCAAGAGCATTTCTTTCAGGTATCAAGCTGAAATTATTATATCAAACGTAAATTTACGGAGCCTTAGAACACAGAAAAATAAAGCTTCCAAGCGTAATCAAAACATATGAGTACTTTTGATCTTTTTCTTGTATTTAATATGAAATTCCCCATGCATCAAAACGTAGGTACAGGTTACATCTCGAAGAACTAAACTTAAGCCATTTATCACTAAGAGAGAACGTATAAAATCGAAAAAAATAAAATTCCTGTCTATTTCATACACCTATATCTGATCTTATAACTTACCTTATCAATGTGTCACATCTCATATACAACTTTCAGTTTTTTCCATTTGGCTACGGAATCGAAGCCACAACTAGCGAATAACAAAGAGAAGCCACAAAATAATGCTAATTTCCATACAAAATCTGTTTACTCTGTGTTAGAAATTTTATTGTGAAGAAAAATATTCCAAATTACCAAAGCTTATGCTTATGTTTGAAAAGTTAAACTTTTTCAAAGAAATGTTATACTAAATGGATGTTAAACAGTCGTAGGAATACTGTAATGAAGCGAGTTCAATGCAGGGATAATTGTGCTAATGGGAGCTTTCGAAGTCGAGTTTTCGGAGAAGAAATTAATTCTATCGCTCCCTCAGTATCTTCGATACATGCGAAAACTTTTGCGTTTGTGTAAGTACGTTTATATGGTATTTCTTTATTGTTAAATAAATAATCAGCTTCACGCTGTATCCCGCTCACAGCAGGGTAGATAGAGGGAACCTACAGTTAAGACACTCTATTCCCCACTTTCTGCCGAGTTCTGGAGGCATTGCGTGTTGAGTGGCTGAACTCGACGCCGCCTTTTGCCTCGAAGCTAGAGCGAAGATATAGAACATTTAAGTAAATAGTTCATCGCCTCGAGTAGGGATCGATCAACCAGTCGATTTTACAGTTACACTTTGTGCCCATGCGCCACGACTGGCCTTGTTGTTAAGTTTTATTTATTTGATGGTAGCGTTATGTATTGAAATATTCTTTGTAAAATTAAGAATAATAATAATATATTGATATCAAGTGAAATAAATTGAAAGATTCTAATGACATTTCTTTTTATTTTATTTTTTCCTATTATCTATCCTCTTTAAATTTAAACTAAACAATTATAAAAAAATAAATAGCTAAGAAAGCAATATAAAATTAAAAAAAAAATACTAATTAAAAAATTACCTAATTCTCTAAATGCCAGAAATGCATAAAAACTGGAAAAAACTTAACGTTCAGTTAATAATGTAATTACTATATAAATCAGGAATACTACTTCGTTTACTTCATCGGTTTCCTTTTCCGTCTCTAATGACAGGGTTATTTAATAGATGAGAGAACAGATCGACTGAAGAGCAAATCGACTTTGAAGATCAGAAATACTACGCTTTGTCAGCATTTCCGAATCCCTTTTCATTGTACCCAAGTTTTTTTCTAATTAAGTCTTTCATTTAAATTTAACTGAAAATTTTAAGGCATTTTTATAATATTTTAGTAAGATGTGGATGTTATGATATATTTATATTTTAGCATAATATTTCTTGAGCAATTCAATTTGTCTTCAACAGGATAAAAAAAAATTGGAAGATTATTTAATAATTTTAAATAGCTTGCCTAAAATAATGAAAGCATCTTGTTTCATTAATTTTTTTTTTTCATTCATTCATCATTTTCCATGAACACATCAGGTAGAGGTTGGTAATATCCAGGGCAGGAATTTTAGATAAAAAAATATGACGCGACTCATTCTTAAATATTTTCCAACGCTTATAAAAACGTTATAAATTAGTTACCAGGATCCTTACGAGCTCATTAAAAATATTTTTGATATTTTTGATAATTTGATATTTATATAAGATTATAATTTATTTTATGACATTTTATTCCAATATTATTTTCGAAGTGAAATATCGCGAATAAAGAATATTGTTTTGTATAAGAAATAAAATATTCACTAAAAGTAAAAGCTAATAGCGTCGTAGTAACGGCACTGTAAAATGGCACATTTATTTAAGTGGCAGTTGCGCTCAAGGTGATTTAGCCCTATGCTTAGTGTTATGATGAGGATACATTAAAATAAAGAAAATCATATTTCTTTTGGAATATAATAAATGTTTATTTTATATTAGAGAAATTGATAATTTAAAGTAAAATATACCTTCTGAACGTAAACTTGACGATTGCAAACGCACCGAACTGGTGCGCAAAGTTTAGAACGGACTGACTATACTAAAAAAAGGATATAAATATAATAATAGAATAATTTAAATTAAATTAAATTAAATTAGCTTCACGCTGTATCCCGTACACAGCAGGGTAGGCAGAGGGAACCTAGTGTTAAGACACTCCGTTCCCCACTTTCTGCCGAATAATAGAATAATACTGTGTATAATATATCCCTCGCATAACAGTGTACTTAAAAGCAACCTTTAGAGGGAACCCAGTGTTTAGACAATCCATTCCTATTAAGACAGTTCCGTTTCCCAAATTCCCGGAGCATTGCGTGTTGAGTACCTTGCCTCGTTAGCAAAGAAATAGAAATATTTTTTTATTTTTTTGAGCGGGAATCGATCACACACTTGTATTGCTGCACCACAAAAACCTCAATCAATCCTATTACTTATTACTATGATATAAGATTTCAATAGCTTCCAATTCCTTAATGTAAATTACACTTAAACATACTATAAACAAATATCATTTATCTATTGTTATTTCTATACAATTGTATACATATTTTTATAATAATATAATTTTTTTCAGTTCATTTGAAAATCACAGTATCTACGGAATACTGCAGTATCATTTTTCATACAGATTTATGAATTTAACGAGCTGGCGATATTCAGCTTCTATTAGGAGACATTGTAATGCCTTTCAGTAAATGTAATGAGTACATAAATGATAATGACAGCACTAATTACGTTATACGTTATATTTGTTAATTATATTGTTCGTAATGTTACAATTATTAATCATTTATGTTACATTATTATATTTAGTATTGATGTGTTAACATTAGTTAGTTATTCAAATCTGGAGAAAAGATCAACAATTCGACTATTTGTAGAGTTGAACTAAACTAGTAAAATATAAAAAGCTTTTTAAGCTTCAGAGTTCAGAGTTCAATTATTTCAGGCGATTGCATATATATCATATTCGTGTAGTGAGGTACGGAGTGTCTTAACACTAGGTTCCCTCTGCCTACCCTATTGTGTGCGGGATACAGCGTGAAACTGATTTGATTTAAAATTAAACCAGCTTCACGCTGTATCCTGCCTAATTATGGAAGCATTACGTGTTGAGTGGCGGAATTCAACGTCTTTCTCTTCACTTTACCTCGACACCAGAGTTAAGAAATGAAAATATAAATGTAAACAAATATTTCATTTGCGAGAGTGGGGATCGAACCTACAACCAGTCAATTTAACCGTCACATTTTGTGCCACTGCGCCACGACTGGCCTCAATATTATATTCTAATGTTAAATTAATGATGTATTTGTATAAATATAGATTAATCCTGAGCCTTTTTCTTGTAGGTTTTACTAATTTCTTGTAGTTTTATTTTAGCTAGCTACTAAGGCTTAATCGATTGCCAAAGAACATGTAGTACATAATTATCAAAATTTATATCTAATCGGAAAAATAGGGAAGGTATCATCAATGCGATGGGTTCGATTCCTTTTTGATATTCTTACAAAAAACGTAAATTATAACAAGAGTATAAGAATTTCGCCACAGCTGTAGTGAGAACGTTTGGCGTATTTGCCTTGAGCAACTGGACGGTCTCAATATGCCGTGGATTTGAACCCCACTATAACTTTATAACTATTACACCTTAAAATATTGTGCACAGATGAAATAAACAACTAACTAACAATTCTAATCTAAGTTAATAGCCTAACACATTTATCCATTGCTGAAACACTACATAATATATCATGTCCACAATAAACGAATGTATTGGAATTTTGCCAGTAACAATGTATTCAGAACTGGTAGTTGTAGCACAAGTATGTATAGGTGACTGTGGCACTAACATAAATTAATATTACAACAGCAACTTGGTAGCAATTCCCCACAGTCTTCTTTGTTGTCGTGTAGGAAGTTTGTTGAGTATGAGTCACTTACCTAATTTCTTCGTGCATCTCCCCCGTGGATTTTGTGCATGCAAAGTTGGGGCTTTATGCGTTTGTTGTTGTTGTTTTTTTCTTTAAAATGTTATAAAAGTATGTTAAAATTATAATTTTGAAAATACATTTAAAAAAAAGAAACTTTGTTGAAGAATTCGAAGTGGTGCGATAAGTATCTACGTTTTTAAGCTAAAGCGCCTTCGTACATTCCAAAGTTGTATTCTACTATGTAATAAGTATATAAATATAGAGTTACTTGAAACTAAAACACGGCTTCACTCGCTCAAATTTAATTTAGTATTATACCAAAGGATAATACATATTTTTAATAAGAAATATGATGTCCTTCCTTAATACCTCTAAAAATAAGTGTACAAAGTTTTATGAAAATCGTTTGAGTAATTTTGTCGTGAAATCGTAAAAATCAAACTTCTATTGACATTTACAACATTAGTACAATTACAACATTAGTACAATATATGAAAAACAATAAGCACATCCTCATATTTTTAAAATATATTGATAGGCTATATCGTCGTTTGCCATCATTGAAGAAAAGCATTATTTAAAAATCCTAATAAGCCTACTATTTTATACTAAAACATATTCATACCCAGGATTTAGATAAAAATAGCTTCATTTTCCTACCCCATTTAACCCTAATCGATAATTCAACACTAAGCGACGAGTTGAACAGAAAATGAGTTAAAACGGTAGTACCGTTAGCAGAAACAGTGTTATACATACTATATAAAGTATATTGCTCATGAAATTCAGCTTAAGGAAATTGCCTCCTTGAAATAACACCCAAAGTTGTTTGGAGGAAAATTTGATAGCTTATATCATTCTTAGAACAAACGTGGCGATTTCAGGATGTGTAGGTAATAAAATCACGATTTCTTAAATCTATCTATCTATCTTCTCTGGAATTTTATAATGTAAAATAATATTATTATAATAAAAAAAGAGGTTGGTTGACGAAAATTCTAGGAATTTTTTTTTTGCATTTGATAGTCTATTTATCGGGAAGGAAATTTCACTATGTATCTGAAACCGTAGATAAAACTAATTTATATATTTTCTTATTATTTTTACTTTTAGGCTGTATTCCGTACATAACAAGGTGGAAGGAACTTGAAACCATATGTTCCCATATGTCCCGTATGTTCTATGTTCTCATTAAAACACTCCCGTTCCCCATTTTCCACCGAATTCTCGAGACAATTTTGTTTCAAGGGGCAGTACACAAAATCGCGGATTGCCTCGCGTTTTCAATCACACTCGATTATATATTAAAGGAACATATTTACATGAACTATGTACAGTCGTAAGGACAGATAAAAGTAAAGTTAAAATGTCTGTGGGGCACATGACCAAATGTCAACCAAGAAGAAAGAGCCCGAAAAGCTTTTAGTGAAATTAAATAGTTTTCTAAAAACAAACTTTGGCTTTCATATGACTCTCAGTTCCGGTTTTAGCAAAAGGTTTATTTTAGTTAACAACATATTCCATGTTGTCAAATGTAAAAGGATTTCAATATTTTTTATATACATATCAAAGTAAGATTTTTGAAATTTCAGGCAGCTTCCTTGTTATTTATAGTAAACATGTGATAAAAAATAAAAAAAAATCAGCTTCACGCTGTATCCCGCACACAGCAGGGTAGGCAGAGGGAACCAAGTGTTAAGACACTCCGTTCCCCACTTTCTGCCGAATTCTGGAGGCATTGCGTGTTGAGTGGCAGAACTCAACGCCGCGCTTAGCCTCGACACCAGAGCGAAGAAATGGAAATATAAATTTAAGTAAATATTTCATCTCCTCGAGTGGGGATCGAACCCACAACCAGTCGGTTTTACAGTCACACTTCGTGCCACTGCGCCTCGACTGGCCTCATCATAAACATGTGATACTTAGTGATTTTATTTTTAATTTCGTATATTTTAAAATTCTGAAGCTGAGGAGTTCTTACACTTGTTTGAAAAATTTGTTTAAAGAAAAAGAAATTAATTTCCAAGAAAATGGAAGCAAATCTAACCGACAATCACCGACTGTATTATCAGACTAACGTTAATTACACCACTATGGTGCAAATGAGTATTAAATAGCGTAGAACTAAGATTATATTCAATTAATGTAATTTTTCAATGCTTAACGCACTAAAATATACATATTTGATAAGGTATTTAAAAACAAATGCAATGATAATTAAGGCAAGCATAACATTCATTACGCTGGGTGGAATTACTGACAGCTCATACAGCCTGGAGAATTGCCATCAATAATAAATAAGGTTAAAATGATTACTTTCCTCCTATAAGCTGTATACAAATGAAGGTTTTTGTCAGATTTTCGATGTAAAAAAGAAACTAAGTATCAAGACACTCCATTCTCTGCTTTCCGATGAATTCGAGACATTGAATGTTGAGTAGCGTAACACAACGCTGCCATTTGTATTTCAAATCAGTGAACTAATTTCAAAAAATCTGTGAAGAATTCCATACCTAATTCAGGATTCAGTATGTTAACGGGAAGTATAACTTATAAAAGTTGACATAATTAAAAATAATAATTTTTTTAATTAAAAATAAAATCTGTAATAAAATTATATAGATTTTAATTTTTTGGTTTTTTTGGTAAGTATGTCTACGGGAAATATATTGATTACGTGGCGATTCTCAAACAAAATGTAGCTTGACTTTTTTTTAGCTTGAACTCCTCATGCGATCTTTTTTTATATTTTATCTTGATGCATTTCCTATATAGTAAGATAAGAATAAAAAAACTCGTCTCTATTTGCACTTTTATCTATAGATTACGAACGTTTGTCCATTCGACGACAAACGGGTTTGTTTAAATCGTGTTAAATTTTGAAGTGAGATCGTACTGCTTCCATACTTAAGGTAATCTATGTCAACCCATTGCCCCGCAACGGACGGTAACACTTTGAGCGCAGGGGGCCCGTGAACACCATACCAACAGTCACGGCTCATCGAATCGACGAAGGGTACTAACCTAATATTTTGTAGTATTGAGTAAGCATATTTTGCCCTTATTTTTTGCATTGTTTATTTATTTTGTTTACTTAATGCTATTTATTGTTCGTTGTTTAGACAGGATTCTTCATGTATTATTTATTATACATGCGTCAGTGATACAGAAATTTCATCAAGGAGTGAGATGGAAGGCCACTTTGAAGCTGATCCTGCTTATGAAACATATGGTGAAGTATATACTTTGACCCAGCACCAACGTCCAGGTCAAGATAGTTAAATAAGTAGTGACACAACTACCTTTCAATTTGCAAATGCAATAAATCGTTTACCGGACGTAATGCACTATATAATAAGAGCAGCACAAATGTGGTTCAAACGTATCAAGTCTAGAAATTTCAGTATGAAAGATGATTGGTTTGCTCTCGACGCCCTGTCACAGATAAAATCAGTGCCATCTTTGAGAAAGTGAAGCAAGATCGACATATTAGTAGGTATGACATTGTTGAGGAACTGGATGTTGGTCACAAAACAGTTTTACGTCATTTACGAATGTCTAGGTACAAGAAAACATATGACATTTGGTTACCACATCTCATTGAGAGAAACCTAATGCAACGTCTTTCCATTTGCGATTCTTTGTTGAAATGTAACAGTTCCGAACAATTTCTTAAACAGTTGATTACGAGTAATGAAAAATGAATGACTTACGACAAGAATATGCGAAAAAGATCATAGTCGAAGCATGGACAAGCCCCACAGACCGTGGCAAAGCCCGGCCTGACTCGGAGCAAAGTGATGCTATGTGTATAGTGGGATTGGGAAAGGAATCGTCCACTTTGAGCTTTTGCCACCGTTTTTTTTAAACTATCAATTCTAACCTCTACTGTAAGCAATTGATGAGGTTAATAAAAGCTATTGAGAAAAACCGGCCGGAGCTGATGAATAGGAAGGGGGTGGTGAATTATACCTAAAAAATATTTTCCTTTGTATTATTATAACAATACGAAAATACTTTTGCTCCGATCTTATATATCAATTTAAAAATGTTACTTTTGTTGATTTTACATAAAACTTATGATCTTCTTCCAGCTGATTGGTTATTAAATATGATATTATAAATATTAGTTTATGTAAACATAATAAATAATAAGAAAATATATTAATAATTATTAAAAAAAAAAACATACGTTTCAATTCAACATACGTTTTAATAAATAACGTATTTGAAACGGCGAAGGTTCGTAAAAGCATAGAAAAATAAGGTTAGTAATCAAAAGTTAATAATACAACGTTGTATACCATAACTTTTAATTTTTGCAAAACTAAAATTGTCACAATATTTTGCGTGAAATATTATAAAACAGTTTGTACAGTACCTTTTTAACATAGTTTCCTTGACACGGATCGCGTTCATAAAGAAAACTATTAAACGCCAACATTCTTTCTATAATTGAATTGAAATTGCGGCTTCTACAGTAAATTATAGCAACGTTTCCCTTTTTTTTTGTCCTTTGATATTTTTTTTTAATTTCTTTGGTTGTATTTATTTTAGCTATGTCACGACCTTCGTGACAAATTACGAAAAAGGTACAGTTGACATGTTATTTGTATAAGTAGACTAAGACTGAAGACACAATGTCGTTAATAAGTTATTCTTCTACATATTTTTTTTTACAATTTTTAGTAATATAATAAAACGGTAGAGTTTGTTTGTTTAAGCGCTAAGAGGTCTGAAACTACCGGTAGGAGTTTTTTTAATGAAAGCTCCATTTTTTAGAAATGCTACAGGCTATATAACATCACGGTGTAATTCATAGTTGGCCTTAACAACGAAATATCAATCAGGATGAACGCCTTTTAATTGATTTAACCGCGAGAGATCACTTGCAAAATTAACAATGTAATATTTAATTTAATTTACATTACACACATTATTCACATTAAGTCCACGATACCGTATATCAATCTATTATAAATAAGTCATAATAACGCATTTTTTGATAAAATTTAAGTTACAATTTAAAGTTATTGACCAATATTTTTATTTAAATAAAATTGAAGTGTATCTGCGATTTCAAAATACCTTGCTTTGTGCTATGTCTTTTTCCAGTGCATATGGTAACTTACATGATACTAAAATATAAACAAACAATTATTTTTATTGTTGTCTTTCTGTTAGTTCGGACTAATAAATATCCATATAAGCTGAACTGATTTTTATGGGACTCTCTCACTAAAGAATTTATTAGGGTAGGGAGTCACATAGTAGGGTACTTTCTCATCCCGAAGTTCTTGCGGTATAGGAAATTACGCGGAATAAACCGCGTTTAACATGCGGGCGTACTCAGATATACAGTATATGAAATAACTAAGCGTTGTTAATTAAGTACGATAATGTAATAACCATGTGATACCTTATGGTATTACTTTACAGTAACATTTTTTTTCCTGTATCACTTAAATTAAATAAAGAAGAAGCGGGCGAAGCCGCGAAGAGGCTATTAGTATCATTAGGAAAACTGAACCCACTACTATAAAATATCGTAGGCTAATAGCGGCTCTTTTTACTTTTAAAGTCAACAGAAAATATTAAACAGCTAAAAGCTCTGATTAAGTTAAGTCGAGTACAATATCTTTTGTTTCTAACTTTGGTTAACTTTTATACTTCACGTTTTTGCTATCTGTGTCAATAGATGACAGATGAGAGCAAAGTTACTGAGTCGTCTATAAAGTAATTTTATATACAAAAACTTTTATGTGATACTAATTATTAAAAGAGAAGCTCATTAAATATTTATTCATATAACTGAATTTCTTTATATTATGAGGCCAGTCGTAGCGCAACGGCACGAAGTGTGACTGTAAAACCGACTGGTTGTGGGTTCGATCCCCACTTGAGGAGATGAAATATTTACTTAAATATATATATCCATTTCATCACTCGAGTCTCGGTGTCGAGGCAAAGCGCGGCGTTTAGTTCTGCCACTTAACACGCAATGCCTCCAGAATTCGATAGAAAGTGGGGAACGGAGTGTCTTAACACTAAGTTCCCTCTGCCTACCCTGCTGTTTGCGGGATACAGCGTGAAGCTGATTTAATTTATTTTATTTATATTATATGCCTACTTATCTCTCACGTATCGTAGAATAGGCTAATAAAATTATAGGCTAATAAATTTAAAGTAACAACTTTGTTATTATTTCACTCTTTCATTAGCTTATTTTTATCTTAGAAGAATAAATGATATTCTTTCTATATAATTCAATTCAATGATGTTTTTTCTATATTATTTATTATAAATCATTATTTTAGTAATTTTTAAAGTATTATTCTGTTCATTCTAAGAGTAGAAAAATATTCTTACAAAACATATAAAATTTTTAAAAGTAACGGGACCCGAATTTCGAAACCATCCTACTGCCTTTACCCCGTAAGTCTCATACTTTCTTACCAAACTTTTCCACTGTGGAGAATGAACTCCCACCACAAGCCATTTTGTCAACCACTCTGTGGTATTTCGTATTTTATACTAAAAACCATATATGCAGAATAAATTTAAATCATTTCGGGCAATTGGGCTTATCAGAACCGTTCACACAGCTCGTTAGATCCATTCCATGTAACAGAGTTCTATTCGGTACCTCGCCTGCAAATAAGATTGACAAATATATTATGTAATTAAAAGCTACAATCAACTTTGTTTCAGGATAGGTGTTTGCTTGGGACGTTTTTATTGCGAGTTTTAAGCTCCATTCAAAATAATAAATGAACGAGGGTATGTCTGACTTTGGTTAGGGGAATATTTGGATATATTTTGTTGTATAATTATTTTGTATTTAAATATGTTTAATATATAGAAAGAAAAACAATATATAATAAACTTTTGATTATATAAAGGAACTTGATTAAAATGACATCTAAACAAATTTTGAAGGGTAATCAGAAAAATTTAGTGATACATCTCTATATATACTATATATATATATATACTCTATGTTACGTTTGTGATATTTGTCAGTACGCTTTATGTAAGCCCGATTGTAGTAACCATATATTAAAAGTTTATATATATATTTTCTCAACTTGAATTTGTATGTGAAAACTTAGAATCCCTTCAGGCACATTACAGCAACACTATAGCAATAAATCAATATTATTTTACCATATCTTTACTGTGATAAAGCCTTTATGTTGACAATCATTTGTATAAATATATCAAAATAATTTTCAATCCATACGATACTCATCTCTTTAGATATACAGCATCGATAGTCCTATATATCTGATCTATAATTATAGAGATCACTCTGTTCATAAACCGATATGACATTCATAATATAGAATGCCTTATAATGGTTATGTATTTTAAGATAAAATATATAAAGTTTCATTTTTGAGGCTTAAAAGTGAATTTAGGTTGAAAAACTTGCTGTTACGGGTTCAACTAGGCCGTCTTTACACGGCTGAATACATATTTGCGATGAGATGAGTTGACACAGTATCGCAAGGTAGGGATAGCTGAAAAATCAACATTTGCTTATTTCTCATAAATATGTATTAAATTTTATACTAATTACGCCTAATATACCAAAACGGTTTTTGTATGTAGAAAATACATTATTGTATGTACTTTTTAATTATTTTCTGAGAAATAGAACAAACGGAAAGTAAGGTTTTTTTTTCTGTTTTCGTTGCTATTTTGGTTCCTTTTTTGTCCACTTTCAAAATCAAAATTATGTATATACAAGCTTTTAATATGTGATTTCTAAATATGATATATTTCCACTGTACAAATTAAAAAGCATAATTAAGTGAAAAGTAAGCAAAAAGGTTTTTCCATATGTTAGTATGTTATCAACAGTGCCACGAGAATGTAAGTCTTTTGCGGACTGTATGACAGAAGGAGGTCAACACCGTCCGTCGCTATACGCCCATGACGTATCGAGAGTATCTATAATAATAGATATTTATGGTTTCTAAGAAAATATCATTAATATATCATATTATGATATGAGGTTAACGTGACTCAGTATCTGATTGAAAAAGTATTAGTTGTGGGTTCGGGACTAACATATAAATGTATTTTCAATGATATTTTCTTATTTTAATCCTTACACAATTCTTTTTGAAGCGCATATTGATATTAGCTTTTTTTCATAACTTTACATGAAACATTTGATAATACTATGAGAGAACTTAAACTATTTTTAAATTTATAAAACAAATAATCTTTTACGAATGGCTTCTGGAGTTAAATTTATTAGATCAAATTGTTTTCATCGACGAGATAGAGATCTTCAGTACAAATATTTGCAAACTGAATGTACAAAAGCCCTCTAAATAAACAATATACCCTTTTGGGGAATATAAACACAGAACTATTTCAACCCAAAACAATAAGTTGGCGATGTTAGGTGAAGCGAGGACTTCAGGAGGACTTATAAGTGGTTATCAGAATAATACTGTACGGATTAAAAGATGCTCCGAGGTCAAATAACAATATTATATTATAGCAAAAATTGTAGGACTTTCGAGTGTTCTTTGTGCTTTTCTTTGTGTAAGCTGTATTATTATATTTTTTGTTAATATAAAGAGTTTCAAGAGTAGATTTAGCTTTTAATTTTGTTTAGTTATGAAATATTTTTTTTGCCAAAAGTTTGAATGCTTAAAATAATTACGTATTATAAAAAAAAATGAAATTAAAACCCGACTACTCATAATCACGCTCTAAAGAATACGTTCAATAAATATTTTAGAAGGAAAAGGGGAACAGATAAACACACACATACTGACCAAATTCATAACTCTTTTTTTTTGCTTAGTACATGTCGTAGTTGGATAAATAAACTAGGGTAAAGTGACTTTATTTTGTAATTTTTATTATTCGACCTCTGTAGTGACAACACATATTATCTTATATTGTTTCAAAGTATTTTAATAAAGAAGTATAAATCTACACTAACAAATAGGCAATAAATTAAGAAAAAAATTACAACAATGTCGATACGATAACAACAATTGAACGTGTATCAAATTAATAAGTGAAATGATCAAGACATGATTTTACTTTTAATGTACACGATTTATCTAAATATGAAACTTATCTTTTTATATTTTTTTAGCGTTATTCTGTATTTTGCATACAGCAGGATAGGCACAGTTAACCTAATGTTAAGACACTCTTTATTCTGAAGGCATTGCGTGTTGAGTGGCGGAATTCAACGCCGCGCTTTGTCTCAACACCAGGGCAAAGAAAATGAGAATGTTAAATATTTAATTTCCCCGAATGGGAGTTGAACCCCTAACCTCTCTCATTTACAGTTATACCTTGTGCCCGAATGGCTTCAAATAATTATTTATTAATAAGAGCCACAAACTAATCCGCATTAACATATTCATAGTTTCTAACTATCCGTAATTTCCTGTGTAAGGCGTTTTTTATTATAAATAATAAATTAATCCAAAGAAATTATTCACCAAAGTTAGTTAGCATAAGATGGGGTAAGTATAAGATCTGTAATAAAGCATATCTCACGAGAAAGTTAGTGTACCATCTGATCCCAATAGGTAACTCGATTTATTTGATCAGAACTAAACCTATTAAAATAATACGATAAGGAACTTACTTCATATTGCATAAGCTTTTGTAAGATGTACACGATACGAGCCATCCCAAAGGGCAAATATTATTACGCTGGATGAAAACATGCTGACCTTGAGACTTAATGGTCATAGAATTAAGTTTCTGAGTATTGTGGAATACATGAAATCTATATTTGAAATCGACTTCTATTGTCTCTTACAAATCTAGGCCAAACATCTTGGGTAAAGGCTAGTGATAACCTCAACACATTCTCAGGCCACTTGGCCATTTTAAACTCGGATATTAGCACTGATCCATTTTGACGATAAACGATGAACTGTTTCCAGTTCAAGTGGATAAATCAAATAAAAAAATAATAATCACGACAAAATGACAGAATAAAAGAAATGTAAAATCGGCAAAGAAAATCTCCTCATTGTGTTGTAGTACATACGTAAAAGTAAAAATAAAAACTTTAAATGCACTTATTTTATTATTTACTTAATAAATTAAATTAATATTAATAATCTTGATTCAAGTATTTATTATACATGAATAGGTGATTGTACGAGTTAATTAATATTCCTCAACAAAGCTAGCCCGAAGTAAAGCACAACCTAAATTAATAACAGAATTTGATATTTGGAGACGAAACCACTGAAAATCATTACAATAATGCCGCCGAACTTTATATATAAAGATACCATAGAATACCATAAGTAAAATTATATGAAAATGTTATGTATGACATATAAAATTTTGTTAAATCATAAATATAAAAATATTTTTCCTATATTTTTGTAATTGTGTATTATACAATCGCCCGCAATTTTGTTCTCGTGGACAACAAAACGTCAAATCTTGTGTACTGTAGGAATTTCAGGAAGTCTTCTCTTAGTTCTCTAGTTCCTACATTCTCCTAGGAAATTACGTCCTTTGCTGCGAAATTTCTGTGAATGCGGTTCGTTGTCTGTTAGTGATTAACTAAGTGCATAGAATGCTTTAATTATTTCATATAAAACAAGTGAAGAATGAGTTATAGATCAGTACTTTCTGACAAACAAATAATGAAAAAATTGATATTTAATTTTATTTAATTGTACACTATTAAAAAAAATCTAAAATAGTAAATTTAAATAATTAATCACATACAATTTTCTTTATATACCCACAAACGCACATTTATGAATATTTTACGTTGTATGATGAGAAATAGAATCCTTTTAATCCCCCAAGGGTCCCTTAAATCGAGGTAATTTATATTAATAGTCCCAAATTTACGCTAGTTTTGTTAAGTCGCTGTTTGGGGACCGATACATGCCCTAAATAGGAATACTACATTACAATGATTTACTGCTTACTGGTTAGTATAGTTTTATTACTTGTATCTTCGTGGTGACACAGAGAAGAAGGACAAAACATTAAGTGAATTTATTAGTAAATAATATAATCTTATAGGTATATATAATACTTATTTGGAAAACGTATAAAAATTTGATCGTAGCGGGACTCGAAACTGCGTCTCCTGAAAACCGACAGCTTTGTAGTCAGAGACCTGGTCCCAAATTTTAATTCAAAATAAGTATTTGTCTTTCCTATGTGTGGAATAACATTAACGTATATATAACATTTTTACACCGCATGATCTGAATAAAGTGCTCCACATTATCTTTTTTATTCTGCACTCAATTTATAAGTATCTACTGATATAATTTAAAATCCTTACTTTCTTTTAGAAGGCTGAAGCACAAATGGCAAATACATAATTTACGAAGATTAACAATTCTTGTTCCGCTCCCATTAATTAAACATCAAATTTCTCTTAATTCATTATATATTCAATTACAACGAGTAACCAAATATTTAACCATCAATCACTTTGTATCACTGCTCCAAGCAAACATGATAGCTACTACTGGGAAGTATAACAGAAAATGTAGGATGACCCGGCTTTTTCAGTTGTTGACTAGTTCTCGAGTTAAGTAGTTCTGGATACACTCGACCTGAATCGGGTATCGAACCCGCTTTGTAAATTTAGACTTTGTGTGTTTAGAGATTTTTATTTCACGATAAAATGGAGAGTTTTAATGTAACTACATAATGTTTACTTTAGTTTAGTGAAAGTTCAAACCGCAACCTTTTTGGGATTCCTTTTACAAAACAGCTATACTTTATTGTGTTATCCTTTTTGAAAGATGATGCCGTTATGCTAATAAATTCCAGTTATATTATGTCAAACCAGTTTTGGACATTCTTCGCCCACATCCTGTGTTAAGTTATCTAAGTAGGTAATTGTTGGATGAAAATCATTCGATATTTGTCTGTAAAATGTTTGTATTATATTCACCATAATATTTATTTATACATTTTTTTCTTCAATAATAAAAGATGTTTATTAGATATCGAAAATAATGAACAATTAATAAAAATATTATAAAAAAAAACATACGATTGTAAAGGAGATAACGTGCCTAAATTGGTTTCATTGCGATGATAGGTTGTCATTGACACATAAATCTCGATATGTAACAACTGTTACTGATAGTCTGATTTTGTGTAACAAAAAAAATATAAATAATTGATTATTAGATCAGATAAAGCTGTGAGACCCTTTAAAAAAGGCAATTAATAACAAATTCAACTGTAGACATTAGGCTAATTCTAGATTTCAGCTGAATTGTAATGATATCAAGATAAAGTACACAATCAAGTCAAATAAGAAAATAAAATATATTTTATTTACTTTGAACAACCGAAATTTATCGTTTATATTACTTCTACCTGTTTCTGAATGCATTCAAGTTGTTCATTAAATCTTCGCTTAACTAAGAAATGTTTGGTGTATTTTAGCTGTCACAATCTCATGATAAAAAGTGGTGACGGTAAGCTTACAAAGGATAAAATATGAAAAAAATTCTTTGTCTCGCCTTTTCGTTATCCCGCTCATCGTAGTGCTAAGCTTATAAATGTCTCTCATAATTACCCTACGTAATTTAAGTGGCCGTTATTAAAGTAGCGATCTTTTCAACTTTTGGAATTGTAAAAGAAAATGAACTAGAATTTTTTAATGGTTCTTTGAGTTTCACGTTAATTTTAAATGTAATAGTAACAATAAATGGTATGAAAAGTAGGAGTTTTTATTTTATATTTCTTATTTTCTTAATATTTTATTCCGTTTATAGTCAGACAAAAGTGATGCGAGTCAGATTTGTAATTATAACGTTGACGTTAGAGTTTAATAAGTTTTTAAGGCTTATAATTTTATTTACATTTGAAAATATTTAAATTGATGTTAAATTGTGTGTAACATTTCCAAAAATTCTTAAAATATCAAATCTATCTAAGCAAAATCAATATTAAATAAGCCAAATAAGAACGGAAGAATATATTATCTTTTAAATACATTATTAGACACCTTTACAACAGCAGCAGCATTTATGCAGCTATTTTATTTATATTGATTAGGTTAATAGGATACCATATATTTTAATTTTACTTTAAATACAGGAAACAAAGTGTTCAAATAGAATAAGTATACAAATAGAATCGTATGATATTAATATAATTAATCGAATCGGAATACCATGCTCAATAAAAAACAATTGCAAAAACAGAAATTACAGCAAAAAGTCGATAAGGAAAAGGAGAAGGGTAATGAAGGTTATAGTAAAACAAAAAGACAAAAGAAATCGAGACAATGGAGTATCTTTACCTCCGCATCAAGGCCTAAGCCATCAATTAAGCCTTCGCACCAAGTGTGTGTGTGTGTGTGTGTGATTTGCGTATATTATATGTAGGTCACATTCTCTGGGTGAAGAACAATAACTAAAGCATATGAATTATTGGACATCGGTAAACATCATCGCCGTCATCGGTAGCAAAATCACAACTGGAAAACTTAAAACAAATAAAAAACTTACATATCCAAAATAAACTATTGGGCTTGTTTATATTCTTTTTATTTTCTGCAGTCGGGGTTTTTGCAAATATATTTTTTATTTTTCACTTTTTTGTTAGTATTCATTATGGTTATGATAGTCATGATATGCCTTTTTAAATCCTCGTAATGAGCTCTTGAATTTGATACCCATATTATTTTATTCGAAACGATTTTTTCTTTTTCACTAAGTCATTGGACTTATATATACTCATAGCCGCCATGATATGACCATTGGGTCATATCATGGTGGCTGTGGGACGCCACAGCCGCCATGATTGTTTTTTTTAAAGTCATCTATCTAAGAACACTTAGGCTGCTAATACAAATCTAAGGATACTTCAAATATGTAAATCCGTTCAGCAATTCTGGAGATATGAGGTAATAAAGAATATTATATACGTACATACATACAAGATACGCGCAAATAACATAACCCTTCCTTAGCAAAAAAAAATATATGCAAAATCTACGAAAAGTCAGCTTAAGTTAGACGGTTACGACAAGATGATGAAACGGAAGGAAGCAATGGAAAATCAAACAATGGAAATTAGCGAAGTGGAATAATATAGTGGAATGCTTTAAGAAATATTCTGTGTAATTGTTACGAACGTGCAGAACTGTGTATTCATCCGTAATAAAATATAAACCGAGGGTATTTCATCTTTTACCTTTGATAGTAAAATCTTATTTCTTAACAATTTTAAAAATATTAATTACGTCCTCGTAATATTTGAAGCTTAGTTATAAGGACGTAAATTACTCTGTTTTGCACATCTCTTCGTTTTCAGAGACAATATGTACGAAAAACAAAAATAATTACAATCTATTATAAAACAAATATATATTTTTCTGCTATAAGCATAACATGAAATCAATAAAAATCGTTGAAGTCAGGTGTGACAAAGGAGCACAAAGTATGACTGTAAGCGAGACTAGATATGAGTTCGAATCCCACTGGAAAAAATTCCCCCACTCAACACGCAATATCTTCAAAATTCAACAGAAAATGAGAAACGGAGTGTCTTAGCACTAAGTTTCTTCTGATTATCCCTCTGTGTGCGGGATACAGCGTGACACAAAAATAACTATAATACCTAACTATCTCATTCTATGCAAACGTGCCCAAGCTAACCTATTACCATATTTACAAAGTAATGTATCTGGGGCATAAAAGACCCTACCTTCAAACTTTTAAACATAACAAATGATGATTAAATGGACTCCGGAATATTGGCTCGTCATCTTAAAAGGGGAAATATTTTAGGTGTATTAAATCACGGCCACTGGAAAATATGGCAGCACAATTTGGAAGTCTTCCAAAGGTCGGGTTGTAGAAGGGAGGGGACATTGCTCAAGCTCGATGTTTGAATAAAAACAAAAGCTAACCTACAGTATTCATGAATAGGTTATGCAAGTATTTTTATCTAAAAATACGATAGTCTATAAGAATTGTGCTCTAGAAAGTTTATTCTTGTATTGGAACCTTTTGTATTGATAGCGTTTCTATTAATGTGGAATAATGTTTCACAATAAATATTTTATGTACGTTAAAATTATATTGTATTTTTTATGGTAACGCTGTTCGCTGTATCCCGGACATAGCGAGGTAGGCAGAGGGAAGCGGGTAATCTATTATTAAGACATTTCGTTTCCGTTAAGACTCGAAAGAAATTTTTCGTTATATGAAATCGTTTAAAATATACCTAATTATTAAAGGCCAATATAATAAAGAACGTGATACAGCATATGCCCATGTGCTTGTAGTGTAAGCATATTTTCAATTCCTCGCTCTGGTGAGGAGGCAAAGTGCAGCGTTGAGTTTTGCCACAACACAACAATATCTTCAGAATTCCGCGGAAAGTGGGGAGCGGAGAGTTTTCACACTAGGCTTGCTACTACTACATGCAAGATGCAACGTGAAGCTAATAAGTTTAACTAAATCTATGTGTATTATTTTACTTATATCGATCTCAAATTATATCGTATATTTTATTTTGTGCACTTCAGAAGTATACAATTTGAATTCACTAGAGAATAAAAATTTTCTAGTACAGGATTTTATTTGATATTCTATACTTTTTCACGCCCACAGTAGATTGGATTTGGCTTTACGTTTCGAAGTACGCGTGACGTATTTACCTTAGAGCCTACATTATGGAGGTTTTGTTGAGGAATACATGTTTCCTTTGAGATAAATAAGATAAAGATTTTACGATTTTGACAATACGTGTTTTTATGTACGTGTTTTCTAATTTTGGCTGCACAATCTCCTTTATGGCAGTGTAATATTGTGTTATGTATATTTTTGTTAGCTTGTTGTATTGTGAAAATAGCGATATAGGCTATGGTATTGAGCTTCGCCAGGGGAACGAAGTGACTTAGCGCCAGTTTCCCTCTGCCCTGTTATATGCGGGATACAGCGTGAAAATATTTTGGGTTACTTATGATCAACAAAAAAATCGTGAAATAAGAAAATTCTAACATATACAAAATATATGTAGGATATAGCAGTTCCAATTTCATATTAAAATGAAATGGAGAAAAAGTACCACTATAAATGCGGTGGTTGTGGATTCATTCATCAAATAGAGAAACGATAATATATAATTAATTTAATTTCCCTGCTTTGGTCGCCCAAGCACGGCGTTGGATGCGGAAAGTGGGGAACGGATTGCTTTAAGACTAGGTTTCTGCCTTCCCCTCTATGTGGAAAAAAGAGTAAGACTGTATTTTATCCGATACCAAAATATATGATTTAAAGAAAAAGAATCAAACTCCCAATTCAGTTTGCTTGAACACTGCGTATAATAAACTAAAGCGCCATAATAACCAAAATGGGATTAATGTAATGCGGCTTACCTCAATATCCATGTTCATTAAATAGGTATAGACTATTAGAACTAAGGCTAACACGTTTATATTAAACAGATATTTTCATCATTTCGATGGCTCGTTAATTAACTAGATTAACGATATTTGTTTTTTTTTTTGAGTTTCACGTTGTATCCCGCACGTAGCAAGGTAGAGTAGGCAGATTTATCCTGCGAACATAGTGTCCATTTCTCAACATTTCCGTTCGCCACGTTCCGTTGAATTCTGGAGGCGTTGCGAAATGAATGGTGAAACTTAACGCCGCGGGTTTCCGTTCTTACCACAGCGAGTAAATAAAATATAAGCTAAAGTATATTTGTTAAAGTTATTTAACTTTCCTTTTAAGATAATAAATAATAAATATTATTTGCTTATAAAACTTTGGCTCTAATTAATCGATAGCGTTAAACGTTATGTTAATACTTAGAAAACTTAACACTGTGCTCGAGCAGTTTTGATACTTTGCCAAGTATTAAATCTATACAGCTCAGCTTAAATATTGGGTAGTACTTAAACTATAAAATTAGTAAGGAGAAGGCAAATTATGACGTCAATTTTTTTTAACTAAATTTATCAAATATATATCATTTTATTTTTCTATTCATATAATATAATGTGATAAAAAATCTGCAAATAAGGAAGCCATTGAACATAGAGCTCTCTCGCTGAACCCACAGTGAATACATGGAAAGCTAACCAGTATTTCATATAGCTATAAAATATACATGTATGAGAAAGATAGACAATAATTACTAATTATTTGTTTGTCTGTTTGTCAGCTTCACTCTGTATTCCGCACACAGCAGGGTAGGCAGAGAACCTAGTGTTAAAACACTCCGTTTCCCAATTTCTGCCTTATTCTGGAGGCATTACGTGTTGAGGTGCAGAATTCAATGCCGCGCTTTGCCTTGACACCAAAACGAAAAAATAGAAATATAAATTTAAGTAAATATTTCACCCCCTCCATTCAATGCCCACGCATTGAACCCACAACCAGTCGGTTTTACAGTCAAAATTTGTGCCCCTGTGCCACGACTGGCCTCAACTTACTAATTATCGCTGCACTATTCTACAATATTTATTTTTGAAGGACGTGAATTGACCTATGCCAAGACGCGCTCCATGTTCTATAACTATTAACAGTCCGCGAGATCTAAGCTGAACTTTGCGTAAATATAAATGCCCATATATGGGTAAATGTGACGTAGGCCGTCGATCGGTGCGTCTCGTTTACGGCGTAAGCCGGTTTAAATTGCTTTTTAACAACAGCTCTCACCTGTTGTAGTGATAGTAGCGTCCCAAATTTAATTCTAAATATTTTTATTTGTGTGTGTTAAAGTGAAAGATTAAGTTGGCACTATTGGAATGGAAAAAAATGTATGTAATGTGAATAAAAAAGGAAAAGATAAGATGTAGACTCAGCACTATACTTGACGATATAATAGAACAGTTCAATTATAACTAAAACTATATAGTAGACGAAAGTGAATATTATCGGACAATGTATAATAAAATAATTGTTCTTTTTTCATTAATTTCTAAAAATTTTTTTTTTTTCTACTACTCTTAGTAATCTCTCACATAACTGTATTTTTGTTTAAAAAAAACCGGTCAAGTGTGAATCAGGTTTACTCATCCAGGGTTCCGTACGAAATTTATAGGTCTCCAGCTTTTTCTGAAATTCAATCTAGTCAGAACCCTTTCATCCGATACCTCAGTCGATCTATAATTTTTAAGGATTAAACCACAAATTTCTGACTTTTTCCTGAACTACTTAGTACTCTCTGTAGATGCTAGCTGCCAAATTTTATAATTTTAAAGCAACCGGAAGTACCTTATTAATTTTGATTCCAATCTTCCATTTCCAATTTGTTTGAATTTAAATTTCAAAAAATGCGTAAATAGTTTGTAGGTAGTTTTATGATAATTCAGTTTCATCCCATTCTATGTCCATAATTGCATTTTATTCAAAAATATTCCCAGCTATAAATTCACTTAGTCGCCTCAGGTCGTAAACTTTTTACATCAGCTAAAGTAACGGTGTTACAATGCAAATTAGTTTTGTAACTTTGCTGTTTATTTAAATCTTCACTTTAGAACGTGATGCTAATTCATAGAACCTATTATATAAATAGAAAACTGAAAAAGCTGACCGTCCTAACACAGATGTATCTTAATCTGAATGCTTTAGTGTAAGATTTTTGAATTTTTTTAAAAGTGTATCACTGAAGTATATTGTAAAGATTATATAATGTTGTTTTATCTTAAGAATAGTAAAATAATACTAACATAAAAATGCTTAAAATATATAAATAACCCTTTTTTTTCTCCAATTACGCTGCAAGAATGTATCGTATTTTATTTGACAACGCTTTTTCTTAAACAGCAGGGTAAAGACAACCTATTGTATAGACATTCCGATCTCCTCTCTCGACTCTGAATTCAAGATTTTTTACGTATTGAATGACTGAAGTCAAAGAAAAAATGAAACATATATATACATATACATCATCATTCCCACAACTGGTAAACGAACCTACAACTACTGCAGACGCTGTCAGACCACGTCACAACGGCCTTAAAATATACCTAATATAAATCATTCATTTTACATATCTTAATTATTAATTTATTTATGCCTCTTTAACTTTTACCTAACTCTGGACCCAAATCACTCATCACACATCCTATAATCACACATCCTATAACTTGAGAAACAACTTATCCATAAAATATTTTATGTGTAGTACAAAACTTGCTTTTACGGCCTGTTTATATGAAGGATATCGGTTTTATTTGTGTTATTGTGTTCTTTGTAATGTACATGTCTATAGATTACATTCATATATACATACATACGTAAATAATATAATAAAGGGATCTAATTTATGTAATAATATGTTTAACAATTCTTACAGTATTTTAAATATTACATACATACATATAGGCCGCCATAGCACATGGGCAAACGCGTTCGACTATGAAAGGGTTGTGGCTTCGATTTCGAATCAATGAAATGAAATATTGTATTTTTTCTTATAATTTTTCATTGTGTATGATATCAGTCTAGTCTGGCTTTTATTAATAATCGATGATATAAATAATACCATTTCCACATAAGTGCGGAAAATATTTCACAATATATATAAAATCATTATAATATTAGTTTTTTAGTTCATAAATAAGAAAATTACATTTTATACCTTAGTAATTGAGACGAATAGAACCGATAGACTGTCCTGTAAACATCCAATACCTACTGTTAATAAGCTTATATGATTTATACCCCACAGAGCACTGCACTCACCTTTAATATGAATTGTTAAGCAGATAATACGAAGTACGTACGTTTACAGAAAATATTTTGATGCTATAAAATATTTTTGTTACGTGTGACTGTAATTGTGACAGTTACAAATTCGATTCCCAGTCGGGGTTATATTTTTTCTTTGGGTCCGGTAAGAAGACAATTACCTATATACTATATACCTAATTTTATGCTAAATAAAATGTTACATGCTTCATTTATTTTGTGAAGGTCACAAAATTTCTTACTTACAATATTTCGAAAATTCAACAAAAAATTATATATGATAGAGTAACTAAAAAATAGTTACCTAGTATTCAATGGTAGAGACATCTATAAAAAATGGCAATACGGACTAAAAATCTATAATTGTCCAAAAGTAGCTCAACAAAATTCCATATAATATTCAGTTTGAAAGTTAATTTAAAAAAAACCTTATTATGGAAACATGGCAAATATATTGAAAATTCACAAGAAACACAATGCACGTGCACAGAACGTTACTTCTGTACACTTGCAGTGTGCTATCTAAATAGGATCAAGTCGTCGTGAACCTTGTCAAGGTAGTGAGATTAAAAATGCTGATATTGGATTAAAGGAAAATACAGGTTAAGTGAAAGCAAGGGTTAACTTTGTGTTATATATTGTATTTGGAAATAGATAGATATATAGATAGGAAAGATAAAGAAGGTATAGCTGTCGTGGTGGAGTGGAATAATATCTGATTGTAATGGCCATGTTTGTTGGTTCGATTTCCACTCGAGGGAATGTAAATAAATCATGAACTTTTATTTCACTGGTCTAACAAAACAAAGTGTAACGTTTCAATTCATTATTCAAGATACAATTTGAACGAAAATAGAAATCTGGAAAAAAAGTATTTTTTGGATGTTTATATTTTTTTTAGAATGGGTGATAAATTAGATGATAAGTAACTCTTTGCTTTATTTAAAGTCATTTTATAATTAAGTAGTTTTGAGCTACTTGACTTGATGAATTTTAAGCAACTTGTACTTAAAAACAGTTCCTTAAATATCATAAAAAAAGAAAACGAAATAATGTCAATTTTTGTTTTCAATTCAATTATCTAGAAAACAGACTTTTGCGAGGCTACCGGAAGGCGTGATCAGTTCAACTGTAAAAAATCTTATTTCCTTTGCATTACCATTTCAGACAAATTGGAAAACTTGAAAGGCTGTGAAAAAAAAGATAGATTGCTATCTTTGAGTAATCACAAATACCACATTTTATTTCGCCTTTCTTTTTTTGATTACATCATTAGGATTACGTGAATTGAGAAAACGCTTAAATGAACTTTGCAAAGCAATATACTACTATATATATATATATATATATATATATATATATATATATATATATATATATATATATATATATATATATGTATATATATATATTAACTTAATCTCGTGTAGCCTTTGAGACTCTTTTAAGCTTATTTCATTTAATATACCTATATAACAGTAAAGTATATATTGGGATACGTTCTTTACTAATAAAGAAATGAATAAAACGAATTTAAATTAACGATTTAGCTTTTTGTGTAGATACATTTGAATTTTTTGCTGTCGATTTTATATCAAACCAAATATTCAAAGCATTGCTGACTGAAAATGGAACTCCTAATGATCCCTTGCATCTAACCTTTTCTATTCTATCCTGTTAAATGAAATTAAAAATTTCACAGCCAGTCGTGGCGCAGTGGCACAAAGTGTGACTGTGAAACCGACTGGTTGGCGGTTTCGATCCCCACTCGAGGAGATGAAATATTTACTTACATTTATATTTATATTTCCATTTCTTCGCTCTGGTGTCGAGGCAAAGCGCGGCGTTGAATTCTGCCACTCAATACTCAATGCCTTCAGAATTCGGCAGAAAGTGGGGAACGGAGTGTCTTAACACTATGTTCCCTCTGCCTACCCTACTGTGGAAACAGCGTGAAGCTGATTTTTTTTGACATAACAAGTCATTTCTCAAATAAATAAGTAGACGTATTACTTAAGGTTGCAAATTTTTTTTTGTATATAAATACGCAATTTATATTAAATCTATACTACATACAAATATTTCACTTCGATCGTATAAAATAAAAAGAAACACAAACTTGATTCCACCGTCAATAGAATTGCTTAGGACAAAACAAAACAGTCCCAGCCAGCTATCTCACATACATACGTCTGAATAAAACATTTCATTAGAAATACGGTATGGACAAGAAATTGTATTAAGTGAGTGACGAGAAAGAATAGTCCCAGCCGTAACCGTCCATACACGTAGGTACCGACTACCGACTACCGGTACAGAAGTGACACTCGCGGCGAACATAAAGAGAGCTAACACAATACAATTTCTGCCTTGGACGCTTTTGTGTAATACATGTCCCTTTCAGGTCACTTCCACTTTGTACTTTAATAAATTGTTGTGCGATTTTTTTTGTTTTATAATTGAATTGTTTTTGTTGTTGTTGATTTTTTTTAAATTAATATTTAGTAATTAGTTTACTTTTTTTTGTGTTGTAATCAGGACGTGATCAATTGGTTATGATGGTTAGAGGTTCAAAGTTTGCTTGTTAATTTTTTTTATAATTGATATTTTACTGGTATAATTAATTTTATTTATATATTATTGAGCATTTTGTACATAACACTACTTGTTTATCTGTATTTATAATGTTATTTTTATAGTGTATAGTAATTTATAATTCTTTAAAATATTTTTTTTTCATTGTGATAGTCATTTTATTGATAAGAAATATATATCTTAAATAAAAGCATAAATTTGATTTTAGAATACTTAACAAACATAAAAATATGAAGAATTGAAAAAATAACAGGTAACGCAATGGATCGAAGCGATGAACACAAACAACTTTCACACACACCGCTCGCCTATCAACAAAGTCTCACATTCTCTTCTTAAAGTGTTTACATAATAAAATGGAGCGCCGACGTCGTTATTTCAACTTATTTCGGTTTATGAACACTTTGAAAATATTAAATTTTCTCGGGGCCGTCTATGGATATGCCGAGTAATTTGTAGAGGAAAATTTACTTACGCTGATGTTATACGTAAAGCCTGCACGCTAATCTTTGCCTCTTGCATTTTTAAAAGCTTTATTTCTCATGAAACGCATTTATATAAAGCCTCGGAAATATATACTTGTTATACCGTCAAGCCTTATTTGTAGAACGAATTAAATTTTTATTTCCTTTGAATGGTACATTCATAGATGGTATTATTCGTTTCTCTGTTTACTTAATGCTTTGTTGTAAAAAACATATATTTTTGACAAATTCCGAAGGTAATGAATTTTCTAAGAAGGTATAAATAAAAAATAGAAGAGGCTTTTTCCGGACTACAGAACAGATATAGAGAAAGACTATTTCAAACATAATAAATAGAATTTCTATTTACTTACATTGCAATAGCAATAGCTTTTAAAAAAATAATATATAGATTTTGAACAGAAGCCGAATATTTGTGCTAGTGTTAACTAAAATTAATACTGATCATTTATTCCGGCACCAAGTATATAAAGGAAATAATAATAATCCATCACATCCACAGCCTTATATCCGCTCAATTTGGTAACAGAAATGTTACAGTAACGACGGAGCAATTTTGGGGGCCGGGTGATATAAACTGGGATATAGGCTAACGTCATTTGATATATTAAAGAGGACAAGGACGAAACATAATTTATAATACATACAACAACATTTGATTTATTATTTACATCGGAATATAGACATAGAAATAAATAAAACATAATCTTGATTGAAAAAAACGCATGAACTAAATATAAACTCACTAATAGTTAAACTAAATATCTTTACCTTTCAGAACTTTATTTTCTACGTGAAAATGGTGTCCATCGAATATAGATCAATTATATTATACTATGTAGTAATTTAGGTGATTTACATGTTAGTTATATGTATTACTATAAATTTTATATAATGAAATAATTTGACCAAAATATACACTACTACACTGAAAAAAAAACACATAAACTGTATTTTAATTTAATTTTTTCTTTATTTCAGATATGATACATTAAACTGTGGCAAGTCAATAGGCATCTGAAAATGTCCTCAAAAGAGTCGATCATAAAAAGGATGCTGGACATGGATCAACGGCTTAAGTGATTCACGTGAGATAGAAAACTAAAAATGTCGGTAAAACGCAGCGTGGGTTAAGCGAAAAAATAAAATGGCCAGCAAAGACTTTGGCGAGGTGATCGGCTTCCTCCTGGCTGTGGCGTTCTGTATAACGTTCCCGGAATATGGTAAGTTTTTTTTTATGAAACGTGAAATACAAGAAAAATTATGTTTGATTTCAACAGCTATTGAATTTCCCCTCTATAAGATGAAACAAGGATTAATTCCTTTGAAATTTTACATAGGATTTCATAAATAAATAAAGCTTTACGTTCACTTTTCACAACGAAAATTCGAAATGCCCGAAATTTCTATACAGTTGTTTTAATCCGGTTTTTGGGAACTTGATGTTGAACATTTGTCCAGTAAGTTTCTCATGCACGGAAAATATAACATTACCGTTATTAGAGTGATTTATCAAAACATTTATCATATTGACACAGCTAGGGTGAGCATGGATATTCGGAAACTGCCTCAAATAATGAAATAATATGTCAAAATATATTTTATCTTGTTATTTATTTGACCAATCATCAGTTATTAAAGAAAAAACGAATTTAAACATTTAAAAAATATACGCGTTAAATAAAAAAATCGGGCATTTTGAAAAAACTGAAAGAAGTGGTGACATTTCTTTCGGTTTTTTTATCGGTACTAAAATTATCGTGGTAAATGTATTAAGTATATAGATCCTAAGCACGGATTATGAATTGTGTGCAATTTTGTTAAAACCTTCATGATAGAAATTGAGGCCAGTCGTGGCGCAGCGGCACAAAGTGTGACTGTAAAACCGACTGGTTGTGGGTTCTATCCCCACTCGAGGAGTTCATCTCCTTTATCCCCATGTTTACTTACATTTATATTTCCATTTCTTCGCTCTGGTGTCGAGGCAAAGCGCGGCGTTGAGTTTTTTTATTTTTTTTAAATTTTTACTTAATAGAAATATAAGATCTATAAAAACGTAGCAAATAAATATTATACAAATAACTTTACTAATTAATAAATCATTATTGATGTATTCAATGCTTGTACGCTAACAGCTGACGTAAGTTTTATTTTCATAAATAGCCTCGTGACTTTGCCCGTTGTAAAAAAAAATTAAAAAAATCAACTTTTCGCTGTATGCCGCACACAGCGAGCAGCTTAACGGCAGTTCTGATAGAGGGAATCTAGTGCAGGTTCCCTCTGCCAGAACTGCCGTTTGAACTATATTTACGCATGTTTACTTAATATTCCTTTAGTGTACTTAGGGGATTTTTTTTATTATATTAGTATAGTTATCTTAACACTAGGTTCCCTCTGCGTACCCTGCTATGTGCGGGATACAGCGTGAAGCTGATTTATTTATTTATTTTAAGTATACTTCTCTAATTTTGTTATATACTTAATGAATTGTAATTTCTATATTTTTCCATTTTCTTCTATTTTACTAGCGAAAATTGTCCTTTTTAGTACAAAAATGCGATACTCACTATAAAAATAAAAATGTAATGTAAATGTTTTAAATATAAAAAGAGAATAGCTGAACTTTTTGCCATGGATGAATGATTATATCGTGACCTATTACTCAATGAAAGTTGTACAGATATTTAAAATGTACAATTTTTTCATTGTGATTGTCATTCATTTCGTATTTTATATTCAAATATATATGCTTTATATATTTTTTGTATAATTTTTAATCTCTATATATGGAAATTGTACAGTGTGGATCAATAGCCAAACTGATGAAAGTGATAGAAGAGGCTTTTTTTAAATATTTTAGTTCCACAATAAAAAAATATATAATTTATACCGCGAAATATAATAATAAATTAATATTTATAAAACATCCTTACGCTGTGTTCTATTTTTTGCACACCGCCATTCTCCATTTTCCTACAAATTTTGCTGAAACGCATTGCGTGTTGAGTGGCGTCGTGCTTTATTTAGACACGAGAGCGAAGAAAGCGGAAATATGAAATATTTCATTTACATGAGTGGGAATCGAACCCACAACCTGTCAAGCTTACAGTCACACTTTCATCCTTGCGCTACGACTGATTTTCTTTTAATAAATTTACCATATTTATCCTTACTAAATAATCTTTAAAAATATAACATACTTTACTTCTAATTCAATGAAATCCTTTAATGCTACATACTTCATGTATGTTAATGGTATGGTTAGGTTATTTGAGTATGGTATGGTTATTCGACAAAAAAAAAACACTTTAAAATGACCCAAAACATTTAATAATTTATATCTTTTATTATATTACAACAAAAATGTATACAACAATCCTTTAAAACTTAAACTAAAGTCTTATTAAATCACCAAAGTCACTGTAAGCGCGATTGTAAAAAGGATTTTTTTGTTGAAATAAAATATTTTCACCAAGGAAGCGCCGCCAGCGATCGTTCCACAAAGCAATGTCAAGATTTCAATTGAAATTTAAAGATCAAAAGAATTACCATCTTCTTCCGACCAACCTATTCTTATTTGAGATGGAATCAAAGAACTGTATTTGTGGACAATAAAGGCATTCTTTTATCCGAGATCTAAAGCTGTGGAGCACTTGTCATTATCAACATGTCAATCGTACGGGTGAAAATTAAGGTTTCGCTAGTTCCAACGTTTGTTTTAAGTATATGAGGAAATATTAAGCAACTGTGACATCCTTTTTAGGATTGAGGCCAACTTATTTGTAATAATACCAGAACTAATTATCTTTTGGTCTCTTTCTAATCTAGATTGTAGTCTTTTTGTATAGGGTTAGTTTGTCGTAAGCTTCTGAAATTGTGCACTTTTATTAACTTTCATAAAATAAGCTTCACGCTGTATCCCGCATATAGCATTGTAGGCAGAGGGAACATAAATGTAAAACAGTCTGTTCCCCACTTTCCGCTGAATTTTTCAAAGGATTGAGTGTTGAATAACGGACTTTAACGCCGGGATATTGCCAGGGCGAAAAAGTGGAAATATTATTAATTATAATTAATTTCTCCAAGTAGGAATCAAACTCACAATCATCCCGTTACAGTCACACCATAGTGCCCATACACCACGACAGTCTTACTATTATACTAACAATAATATTTTATATTGTTTATAACTGCTTAAGCCATCGTATGCTATATATACTTATAATATAGTAAAATTGCATTATTATAAAAATATCCCCTTTCATTTTATATATGTTTTCTTTAATCTTCACTATAAAATATTATAAATTGCAAAACAATTACATTGAAATTTAATTCAAATGCGACAGTTCAAAGGAAACGATGTATCAATTTGTAGTTAAGATCCACATGTTTGTCTCTACGAGGTCAAATGCGTCGTTACTTTTTGTGACCGAATAAAATTTAATTATACAGCTAAATTTACTATAGGGTACTAATATATATATTTGTACCAAAATATATGTAATATATAGAAAACATTTCTTTACAAAAATTATATAGTTCTCTTTATATTATTTCTCTGCGCAGCGTCTAGTTTAGCCATTCAACAAAGAATGTCTCGATCTCTCGCGGAAAATGGAGAAGAATCTTGATACTAGATTCTCTCTTCTTATCCTGTTATATTAAATTAATATAAAAAATAGCTCAGCTTCACGCTATATCCTGCACACAGCAGAGTAGGCAGAGAGAAACCTTGTGTTAAGACACTCCGTTTCCCACTTTCCGCCGATATCTGGAAGCATTGCATGTCAAGCGCAGGATGTCAACGCCGCGCTCTGCTTTTTATATTTTTTTCTCCTCAACCGGCCTCACATTGTATAACGTTTGTGAAACATTTTCTTATATATAGCATTTCATTTAACATGTTCCAATAAAATGTATTAGAACAAGAAGCTAAAAATAAAAATTAAAAAATGTTTTTTTCTGTTTTATTTTTCAATAGTAGCTTCAAGATTTCTCTTGTAAACAAATCCATATCTAACAAAATCTTATATACATTATTATAATATATAAACACGTTTATCCAAAGTAAATTAATTAACCTGTTATTCTTCAAAAAGAACTTTAACCTTTCACTGTGGAACGGTTAAACGAATTGTTTGAGCTTTTAACAGAAATTAATTATAGGGGTAACGAGTTATCGAAGTTCTTTATAAATAAACCTATAGCGGGCTATGAATTTTCAGAGGTTTAAGCAAAATTAATTTTCATCCCATTTTTCAGATTTACACCTTGTTTATTTATTTTTGCTTTGATTTTATGATTTTACTGAGTAAATTAGATAAGATATCTGGTATCTATTATTCTGCTATATATTACATATGCACTACTCATATTCACTCATATTTATAAAAACAATATTTTTAACTTAAAAAAATTTAATTAAATTAAATTAGCTTCACGCTATATCCTGCACACAGCAGGGTAGGCAGAGGGAACCTAGTGTTAAGACACTTCGTTCCCCACTTTCTAACAAATTTTGGAGGCATTGCGTGTTGAGTGGCAGAACTCTACGCCGCGCTTTGCCTCGACACCAGAGCGAAGAAATAAAAATATAAATTTAAGTAAATATTTTACCTCCTCGAGTGGGGATCAAACGTGGTACAAAGTGTGACACACTTTGTACCACTGCGCCACGACTGGCCTCAATATTTTTACTAAAACTATAATGATACTATATTTTGAACTATAGTTTTTATGTGTCAAAAGAATCATCATCATTTTTAATCAAATCTGATTTAAGTAATTACGAAAATTAAAATGGTATATCGAAATTTTGAGAGTTCCATCAAAGAACTTTTACAAAAAATGAATTAGTGAAGAAACATTAACAATATGTTTTATTATATGTAGAGCAAAGCCTTACACGCTGCTCCAACACGCAATTTTCTATTATATAAATACGTACGGGCGAAATGGACTTTTTTGGCTCTATTGAAGTATGCTAGGTCTCGCAAAATGCTTAAAAAGTAAAAAAAAAAGATATGTAATAATATTGTATAATAACATAATAAATTAATAGTATAAATCAAATACTTTTAACAATCTTCTCACAGTTGACGAAGGTAAATACTATTTTGACCAGATTTTGTATGAAATTGAAAAAACTGTGGCCGCCAAGCATTTTATTACTTTTGAAACGTTGTTCAATAATGAAAACATGTTGTTCTATCATGTAACGCATTTTTACTAACGCTGAACTGGCGCTATCGAATTTTGTTTTTTTGGGATGCCAACACTTTAATGTCCAATAGCAATAAATTCAAATCTTGAATTCAAATTTTGGAACATCTTTATATGGATTTAAAAGTGAGCATTCTTCTTTTGATATCTACATCGAGTGGGTTTTACAAAAACATATACGGTATAATATGTTTGTCATTTTATTTCGGCGGTCATTTTTGTTTAACAACAATATTACATCAACAATGTTTATTTACAACTGAACTGCATTGCTATCAGAACTATAGGTGTGTTCATATTTCAGCTAGATTGGAACTGGCGAGTTGAGAGGCGGACATCCTTGGAACAAGAGCGACGTAATGAAAATATTAATAATAATAATAACCCGCAGGGCAGCTTGTGGCGAGCTGTTGGGGAGTGGCGACCCCACGGACCTGAGTCCTCCGGAGGGGAATTGTAATCTATCCCCCGCCTCTGGCTTGCCTTTATTGGCCGGCAGAGTGGAGCGCAAGAGCTATATGCTCGAAAGGGTGGAAGTGCTCAATCTGCGTAATAGCGGGGAAACCCGCTCACGAGCTCCTCGTGATGGTGAAACCGGTGCACACCTCTCTACACCCTTAGACGACCACGCCGATGTTGCGCCCAAGGCACTACGCCGCTTTGTGGGGGCCCATCTAGTGGGAGGCGAGTCACCGTCCGCCAACCGTTCAATTTGAGACTATTGTAAAGGCGGACGTCCGTTAGTCTCACTCAATAGCCCAGTAGCCAGTCCATCCAAATTTCATTCCATAGTCCTAGTTTAGATTTCCACATTTTCCATAGTTTCTACGCATTAACCGGCGACCATCTCTGGGCAATTACCTGTGGTTACCCAGAGATGGATCCCGGCTGATGCGTCACAGTAAAACATTTGTATATTCTCTAAGGGGCCTCTACGTGTTGGACCTGTGTCCCCACGCAAGCCTTCCAAAGGACCGGGTTCTTTTGAACCTGAGTACTGAAAGAGAAACAAAATAATAATAATTTACTTATCAATTTTATTTATTTATAACTCATTCCCTAAGTGGTAATCGAATCCACAACCGTCGCGTTACAGTCACATACTTGTGCCCAAGCGCCACGACTACCTATAGAGGTTATAAATCCTGAGACACAATTTAACCTAATTTGCCATTTTTAACAGTACATTTACATACAAAATCCAGAAATTTGACTAAACCCAGTAAAATGTTCACAAAAGCTTAAGGTTGTATCATTTAAACAGGTTATAAACACCTCACTGCTCCAAACAACGTATCTCTGTTAATCGTCCCCCACTAGTTCCGTTCCGCTTTAAATTACCATAGTTTTACAGTTCTAGTCCAGTTTTAGCCTAATTTATGCTGTGAGTGCTGGAATTAACGATCTCTGTAGTGGAAAGTAATTTGTATAGTGGATAATATGGAAGTTATGATAATAACGGAAACGGATTCATTAAATGATAATATATTTTATCAGTTACGAGGCCAGTCGTGGCGCAGCGTCAAAGTGTTACTGTAAAAACGACTGGTTGTGGATTCGATCCCCACTCAAGGAGATGAAATATTTACTTAAATTTATATTTCCATTTTTTCGAGAAGAATTTGGGCAGAAAGTGGGGAACGGAGTGTCTTAACACTAAGTTCCCTCTGCCTGCTGTGTGCGGGATACGGCGTGAAGTTGATTTATTTAATCAGTGGTTTTTCTATCAAATTGTACACATAACAAAACGTAGATTTTGTTACCGCACATATCATAGTAGGCAGAGATAATCTAGGAACCTAATGTTAAGCCTCCGTTCCCACTAAGCTACTTCGGTTCCTCACTAATTCCGCAAAATTCAAAAGATAATTGCTGTTGAGTGGTGGATCTCAGCGCCGCGCCTAGACGTTACCAGAGCGAGTAAATGAACATATATAATATTTAATTTATTCGAGTGGGAATCGAACCCACAACTTGTTGCGTTTACAGTCATCCCCCTGCGCCACGACTGGCCTTAAATCATAGTAATAAACATACTGATGCATTAAATGATAACAACTGTATTATCAGTGTTTTTGTACTAAATTGTATACGTAATAAGTAGTTGTGTAACAAAAAGCTTATTTTTATTCGAATATTGTGGAAGAGATAGTCGATTGTGGTTGAAATAAGCTTCTATTTAGATTTGTATTGACTGTAGAATATAATGAGATGATTTTTTGTTGGATTGTATAATATTTATTGATTTCTAAACAGATTTTCGTTAAAAATGTTTAATTTTTTTCCTTTTGATATATTTTACTTATTTTTTTAACTTTCAACTGCGCTAATAAGAACGTCGGTACTTAGTTTACTTCCTAAAAGCTTTTATGTGACTTGCCGTATTAGTTTTTACCAAGTGTTTCGTTGGGTTAGAGAATCAGGTTTATGACTGCATTTTTGATGGTAATGGAATTACCTAAAATAAATATTGTTAATAATACAAAATGGCCGCTGCAACAAAATGGCGGATTACATGTTTTGCACAACCGACCTAATATGAATATCAAATTAATAGGCCTATTTTGTAAAATACAATACATCGTGAAACTAAATGTAGAAAGCTTTTAGAAAAATAAAATAGTTTTTAATTAATATTAGGTATTTACATGTTGTTAAAGTATGATGATCATGAAAAATGGTATTTACTGCCTTTTACACTCCCCTGACAGTAGTTATTAGTGATGTTGGACATACATTTAAACATTAGTGTGATTAATGTTCTGTACAGGTTTCGATGGGCTAAAGAATGTCTTAGGGGATGAACTTTGAAAAAATATAACAAGTATATTTTTCTATAACGCAATAAAAAATTAAATGAAAATAATTACTCTGCAAACTATACAAATATAAGTACGGACTAAATAGGCAAAAAAATGCCTATTAAATCACAAAAGAACATTAAGTAAAGAATGATTTGGCAAGGGAGAATGCAGTTAATAATTTTATTAACGTGTTCAAAAACATTAATAAATAAAAATATAAAAAGGGGCTCCCGCGCGGCTTCGCCCGCTTGTAATAAGCGCATTTATTATTTTATGTATTTAAAAAAACTAATTATTTTAGCATGGTTATGTGTATTGTTGTGCATATAATAATTTATGTCTGTTGAGAACTAATTTGATAATGTTAACGAAAATCATCTTTTTTAATAGATAAAAAAATAGTTTTTTTACATCTATATAGGTAGGAGGTAGGCACACACGGGGACACAGACATACAAAATATTTTTTAAATTGTTTGTTTGCATTTTGGTATCGTGTAAACAAGTATATGTACTTGAAAAACATGGTTATTTTGAGATTCATGCAAACTTTAGATGATTCTAATTAATATATTAACATATTTTTTTACAACTTTATTTTAATAAAGCACAAACATTTTTACCCAAAATGAAATATACCTTGTTCATACCAAATTACGTATTATGTTAAAAGAGCGCTCTACAATACCGAAAGAGATATACCAAACACCGCTATAGCGTTCTGAGAGATAGTCAATTGTGTTCCTGTCAAAACAATTCCGAACGAAAAAGAATGTGGAGTACTTATTTGACAAATCGATACGAATGCTATAGAAAGAAATTAGTTTTGAAATGGCAATTGATCACGCTATAGTGACGTGATAATGACAAATTTGTTGAACACTTTATTGATTTTCATAATTTCGATTTATTAAGAAATAGCTTTATTACTTATTTCATCAATCAATTAATCTTACCTACCTACTTTAAACCTGATGGTTGCGCATTCGATACGAACTCTGGAGACTGTTAATGTTTAAATTATTTTAATTTTCCCGTTTTGATAGACAATGTACAGCGTTGAGTTCTGCCACTCGATAAGCATTGTGCCGAAAATTAAATCAAAAGTGGTCTTACCATTAGATTTTACCCTTCTATAGAGCAAAAACATGAAAGTGAACGTTAATTGCTTTTAACTTTAACTATATTTATGTTATATCTGCGTTTCTATTATTTTTCTGTAGCTTCATCTTCCTCCTGGCGTCTGGTCCTTCTATTATATGGTCCATCACATCCCGATTCGTAAGATCACATCCCAAACATATATTCGTACTATACCGAATATAAGCCGCAAAAACTGTATTGTACGAACAAATAAAGGATTTGTAATATTCCATACAAACTACGAAAGCACCGTTCGAATTGTTCGCAAACATTGATACGGCGGGTCCGACCCAAATTTAAGAGGGTCGTACATTCCTTTAATTATATTTTACCATTTTAGTACTAGAATTTATGTTTTGTTTTGTATTAGGCTCTTGATTAATTGAGAAATTAAATTAGGTAAACCTAGATTAGTAAGTAATTTATATATTTGTTTTTGTGTCATATCGTTGTTTTATAATAGTCAATAAAATTGTGCATACATATATGCCATATTGCTATACTTATGATGCTAGCTTAATTGTTAACGCAATTTATAGAAGCAATTTATTTTAAAATGTTTCAATATTGACACAGAAAATTCTTACTATACACTGAAATGGAGGTTAAGTAGAAGTAAAATATAATTCTAGAAGAATATTATACATATAATGGTACAAAAACATAGTAGAATTTAAGAATAATACAGAGTATAAACAAACATAATATTATATATTTAAATAAAAAAAAAAAACTAAAAATAAACACATAACTTCATTCACTATGTGGCTAAACAATCGAAGCAGACACTCCATAAGCCTTTCCAAAACTTTTAATATCAGCCAAATGCAGCAGGTTTAAGAGGCGCCTACAAAGCTCCTTCGATAAAATTCCCTCCATTACCCCGAACTATCCAGGATTACTGATCCCGGGGGATGGCACGCTCATACAATCGGGGCACGTCCCATCCAGTAAGCGCTCGGATCAGTTTCTTAGCTACTTGAAGAATTAAAAGAGATCTGAACGTTGGAGCGGAAGAATTGAAAGGGTTTTATTTCATTTCATTTATATTGATTTCAACTTAGTGTTTTTGAAAATTTGTATCTAAATCCTATTCTTCTTCTCAATAGCTTAAGAATTTGTTTGGTTAAAGGCGCTAGTCTCAAGATCTGGTTTGTATTGAAAAAATATTTTTGTGTTGGATAGTTTACTTTTGGGGGGAAGCTACAGGTTATATATATATATATATATATATATATATATATATATATAAAGAGATCTGAACGTTGAATGGGTATATATATATATATATATATATATATATATATATATATATATATATATATATATATATATATATATATCCAGTTAATCATATTGATACTATCTGCAGTAGCTGCAGTCAAAATTATTTTGGGTACTAAGAACGTATCTGAGCTTTATACCCATTCTAAGAAGAGTTAAATCTAGTTCAGTGCAAAGCGAGGGACTGCTATTATAATTGTTACGCATTCATATACAGTATGTAGTATTTAAGCAAAATAGAATAGGTTATGAAACTAAAACTCGTTTTCGCCCGCAGACCTAATATTCAAAGAACTTTTCAAATTATGGAATAATAATTCCGAATAATCGTTGTCGGTTCCGTGGAAATTCTGATGCTATAAAATTAATTGCCTTATAGCGGCTCTGTAAACAAAAATGGATTCAAAATTCATAATGGTGTGTTCTAAACTTTTGCTTTAGTACGGGACTTTGTAAGAGAACGCAACACCGTTGTCCAATAAATTTGATTGAGGTCGGTACTAAAAGGTGGTTAGTGGCGCACGCTATTGAGCGATTATCCCGCTAGGGCGGACGTGTTGTGTTAACGTGAATACAATACATGTATGGATTGCTGGAGAGGGTCAATTGGTTTGATATTCGAAATTTCTTTCGTTTATTTTAGATGAATAACTTATTTTCTTAATTAGTTAAATTCTAAGTTACTTATTTTGTTATTTCTTTTTAGTACAATGCGATTTTTAGGTAATAGGCTGTTTTACTATGTACAGTCCCCATTCTAAGTAATTGTCTATATGTTGTTACTCCTGTATTAGTTAGACCAATCTTTAAGTAAAAAATAACTAAATTTTGCTTCTTAACAAATATTATCAATAAATTTAGATATTAGGTTCATTCACGTTTTTATCATTGTTATCTTAATTTAAAACAATGAATTGAATAATACATATAATAAAATCAGTTTCACACTGCGTCCCGCGCACAGCGTGTAGGCAGAGGGAACCTAGTGTTAAAACACTGTTCCCCACTTTCAGCCGAATTCTGGAAGCAGCATAAACATTATGTGGGTAGTTCGGTTCTGTAATTTGAATATCATAGAAAAAAACTACAAAATTCAATACCCTACGATAAATAACTATATAATTGGTTTTATCAAGAAATAACATGTATCTCTATCCATTTATATATAAATAAATGTAAAATGTGCGTGTAGCTAAGCAACTAATAGGCGATCGTGGAATGGCGCAGTGCCGTATTGTTGCAAACAATTTTGTTAATAGCAGTAATGAGCGAACAGAGAACGAAAGTTGCGTGATTATAATATATTTTTGTAACAAATTTAGTAGAAAAAGAATTTGTTGTTAATATATTAACAGTTGATGTTAAAATATCAAAGAACAATTGTATATATATGTATGTGAATACACTTTAAATAGGAAGCATAAAGGTTTTAGGGTTTATTCTACTTTCTATCAAATAAAGGAAAGTGCGTGAAAATAGAAATAACTCTTAGTTAAACTGACGTTACAGTCGTAACGTCAGTTTAACTAAGAGTTATTTCTATTTTCTTATTTTTATTAGTTTCACACTGTCCATAGCAGGATAGATAGAGAGAACCGTGGTAGCGTAGTGCAAGACATTCCGTTCTCATTTGGGGATAGGCATTTCGTGTTGATTGTCGGAACTCAACCCCGAGCTTGCCTCGTTAACAGAAAACTAAAAAATAAATTAATTAAAACATGGTATATTTAATTTCCTCGAGTGGATATCGAACCTACAAATTCTCGCTTTTACAGATGCACGTTAACTTGTGCCCCTGCGCTATAACAACCTCTTCCAAAATATATTAAAATCAATCTTTATTATGTAAAATAAGATCCTTAGTATTTTTTTTAATTTATTTGTATCCTTTGAAAATTTTAAGAGCATTTTGGACTACACGTTGCGTCGTTCGTTCGTCTAAACCACTCGCCTTATAATTTTACATATAAACAACTATACATATACTAAAACCGAAAATATATCTATAATCTATACAGAACGCCTTATCAATTTGCCACATCTACTCATATTCCACCAGCAATACACGAACAGACATACAACACTCATGCATCATTCAAAGCCAAGTGATTTATCGTCTAATTATCCTGTAATTAATACATCACGTTGCAGCATTATGTTAATAGAACCGGATTTTAATGAAGTAAGATAAAGAAATGTCGTAATTTTCATTGTGCCCAACAATGGTACTGTTGGCTCCAAGTTGCTCAAATGTTTGACTTTAGCTTTTTAGCTTTATTTTTTATATTGTTTTATATATTTTATAATTTGAGGTAGTCGCGGCGCAGCGGTACAGCTGTGTGACTTTAAGTGCGACGGTTGTGAGTTCGAACTCACTTGGGGGAATTAATTATTATTTATGATGTGTTTATTATTTTTTTGGCTCTGGTATCAATTTAAAGCGCAGCGTTAAGTTCCGCCATTCAACACGCAATACCTCGGTGGAAAACGGAGAATGGAGTGTTTTATTAGGTTCCCACCGTCCACCCTGCTGTATACGGGATACAGCATGAATAATAAAGATTTTTTATTTTTGAATTTTACGAAATGGGGAATAATATAATATTGCTAGCGAATTCGTGTAAAAGCGGGTAGATGAATGTGAAAAAGACTATAACAGGTTATACCTGTTAAAGTATTATCACTTGTTGCAATTACATAGAATCTCTTTCCAAATATTTAAGAAACGTATAAACAATATTAGTTTTTATCATGAAAACGTTAACCACTTTCAACATTTCAAACAAAGATATATAACTAAATCAGTGCATTTAGCCAAAAAGAACAAACAAAAACGACTAACTTAACTTATTTAAATGCTTAAACTTTTCTTCAAGTGTATTCAGAAGGCGTGTAAATGTGTAAGCAAAATAAATTTAATGTAATATAAAATTCATTACAATTTCATAATAACGCTGGCTCGAAAAGAATGTTTCCAGCAAAAAGTTACTTGTCGTATTTTTCTTATTATAAGGTTATATATTTTTCTATTCTCTATGTCTTTGAATAAACTACTTAAAAAAGATTTGTGGTCAAAGTCATGTAGAATGGAGGAGATAAGATTAAGATTGGTTGATTGGAATCCAAAGAATTGGACACTTAATGTTGGTTTGTGGCCACCGACATTTGACAATTTTTGTTATTATCTGCGACTCACTGCATTAAGGTTTATGTTGGGTTTAATGGTATATATAATATTTTGAAAGACAAAGAATCAGCATGTAGCTAATATAAAGTCAAAAATCGATTATTTTATTTTATCCTAATAAAATAAACAAACACTGTACCCCCTCATATAGCAGAATGGTAGAGAACCTAGTGTTAAACCACTCCGTCCCTCTCTTTCCGACTTATTTTCGAGACATTGCATATTGAGTAGCGGAACTCAACCTCGCACATTATCATTTTTCAACTTTCCTTCCTCTCAGAGTGAAAATGTGAACATTTATTTTACGATATGCTTTTCTGAATCCCAAACCAATTTGCTCAACAAACTACAATTGAGTTGGTGTATTGGGCCAACATGTAAAGCTAGCTGAACTGTATACTAATTACGTTGTCGGCCCGGTATTCCGCGACCTATTTCGTGATCGTGTCGCTAATAAGAAACTCGCGTACGCTATTATGAGAAATAAGTTTACTATTCTATTATACAAGTATTTTACGGGATACCAAATTATATTTACTTTATTTCTGAGTAATTCGTTTATTTATACATACATACATTCTCTTCTAAGAGATGTGTGTTTATTTTGGTATGTTTTGGTGTCCGTCGCGTCGTAGCGCAGGGGGATCGTGGGGGGCAATCGTGTCACTGTAAACGCGACGGTTGTAAGTTTGATTCCTACTTGGGAGAATGAAATACTTGATATTTTCAGTTCGTTGTTCGTTGAAATTCGGCGTTACGGCGTTGAAATTCGCCACTCAATACGGAAGTGTCCCTAATAAGGGAATAGAAATGTACTAACACTAAGTTACCAGATTCCCTTGCTTACTTTGCTACGTGCGGAATACAGCGTGAAGCTAAAAGTAAATACAGTGATTTGATGATATTTTTTTATATTTTGATTTATTGTAGATATATTTGTTAGTACGTTTTTATTATTTAAACAGGTTTGTATGTAATATTTTTTTAAACTAAAAGAGTTTCAATGACGTTAATTGCACCACTATTTAAAACTGAACAACAAACATATTTTTTCTATTTATGATTATAAAACAACTTCTAAATCTATTTCTTTACTTATTTACTATGATGTAAAATATAAAAATATTAAATATTGCCAAAATATATAATAGATTTTTTAATCCTAGATATTTTACGTTATATTATAGCTACTCGTATTGTTTAAATATTGCTTTCAGCACAATCATTTTGAGGAACAGTTCAGAAGCCTTCGAAGGATTCGATTTCACGAAGCCCTATATGATAGACAATAATTTTATACGACTCAAATGTTACAAGAATATTTTATTTTTGTTTATAAAACGAGTGTTTTTTTAAACTTCGCGCTGTACCTTGCATAAAGCAGGGTAGACAAATGGAACCTGGGAACCTAGTGTTATAGTACTTCCTTTCCCCATTAGACTCTTTCTTTTCTTTTAAATTTGATATTTAATTTTCCTCGTGTGGGAATCAAACTCACAACCTGCCATGTTAACAGTCACAATCAGTTGAACGTAATCTAGCTTATCTTCTCTTGTGCTACTTAGTTGCTCTTACAAATATTATCTAATTCCTAGTGTCCTCTCTCACTAAGAACCTTTACACTTGTTTTTTTTTTGTACTATTTTTACAGTTGGTAACAAATATAGAAAAGTATGTAAAATTTAAGGCATAAATTTATTTAATGTAAAATAAAAGAAAATCAGAATTTAAACGACGATGAGAAGCTGTCGTGGTGCTGTTAACATATGCCTGGCTGAACGTGATAGGTGTCAATTGAAGTAATAATCAGCCTTACGCTGTATCCCGCACACAGCAGGGTAGGCAGAGGGAACCTAGTGTTAAGACACTCCGTTCCCTACTTTCTGCCGAATTCTGGAGGCATTGCGAGTTGAGTGGCAGAACTCAACGCCGTGCTTAACCTCGGCACCAGAGCGAAGAAAATGGAAATATACATTTAAGTAAATATTTCATCTCCTCGAGTGGGGATCGAACCCACAACCAGTCGGTTTTACAGTCACACTTCGTGCCGCTGGGCCACGACTGGCCTCAATTGAAGTAGGAAAATGTAAAAGAATAAAAATAGTATACTGTTGGTTTTATAAATAAATAGTTGTAATTGCAAATAGAGTTGGATTATAATATCTCTGAAGTTATCTTTCTATTAAGCAAAATATTTTTTATATCCCATTTTTATTAAAACATTCCGTTCTCAACTTTTTATCTAATGATTAAGACATTGGGTGGTTAGTGGCGAAGCTCAATGCCGCGCCGTGCCATTTTTCCAAAACCAGAAAATAAAATAAATGTACTCCTCCTCTTCTAGAGAGAGAGTCAAATCCACGATCGTACCACTTATAGTGAAATACTGTGTCGCTGTGACAGCTTCTCTCCGTATTATTGAAAAAATTCTAAGCTGAATTACCAAATACATTCACATAAAGAACGTTATTACACAACCAATTTTCAAAAGCTTTAGAAGTGACGCTTTTTTGATATATACATATAAATATGTTATATTTGTCATGTTGTATAATGATTTTACATATTAATATGCCAATGTTCATTAATATATGCTAATTAACTATATGCATTAATAATGTTTGCCAAATGACGACTCTATGCCCCGTAGCAATGTATACAATTTAATTATTTAATTAAGTAAATAATATGATAACTAAATATTTAATGTGAAAAGTTTACTTTCCCATAGAACCAGGAATTTTGATTTTAGATTAGACTAGTTGCTGCTTGCTACTTTGCTTGAAGCATTATCATTTCGTTGACATTGAAGGAAATGAGAACAATTTTAATATTTTATTTCCCAGTAGAGAAGATCGCACCTATAAGCTATAGCGTTTAACGCTTTTATAGTTATCTAACAAGTTTACAGTATGTCCTACTGCACCATGAACGCTTTAATTTTAATGTCTTTTTTTATATTACAAAAATACTATTTTTAAAAACTATTTTTATAAAACTAATAAAAATGAGAAAGTATTCGAGACTCCAACACAATCTTCTTGGAAACCGTCCAAGCACTGTAAGAATGTTAGGATAACTGCCCACTATTAAAATTTTTCGTAAAAATATTTTACATACGGACACATTTTCTTTGCTTTTTTTTAATCTATATCTTAAAAAAATCGGGTAAAGTAAATAAACATACCTATCCTTAAGTCGGGAATCGTACCTGCACCATGATTCGTTTTCTACGATAAAAAATATAGCTACAGCGACTTTAAATAAAATTAGGTTTTAAAATTTTTAAAAAGCATAACAATTTATTTAGTTACATTTGTTTGACATATAAAAATGACAAGGCAGCATCTACAATTCACATACTACCATTAAAGGGAAGCCATACATACACATTCACATACAATATGTTACGTTTAAGTACTTTACACGTGTCGCACTTTACTTAAGTCGCAGTCTTGTATTTTCTTTTAAATTGTAACAGAGCAATTTAGTAGTGATAAATAATATGCACGATTACTCAGATTCATGTTTTTTCCCGCATAATAAAATAGAGGAGACATATCTCAAATGCACTGATAAAGTTTGTCCATTATTGAAGTTTTTAAAAATATCAAGCATCATCCACTGGAATTATTTAGTAGCATTACCAGCTTAGCTTCTCAGTTCTAACTTCAACCTTTGGTATGGAATAATTTATAAACGTGACCTTTAGTACGTCTTGTTGAATAATATAATATTGACATTTTTGTGTTACAATATTGTTGTTTTTGCGTGTGTTTGTTATAGTAAAAAAATATACTATTTTCTTAAAAAAACGGATAATTTTGTATTTAAATAAATATTTTAAGGGCAGTATAAGCCATGATGATCCTAAATTAGTCTGGTGCCTCACTCTATAATTTTTAGGAATAAATAATTAAAAAAAAAACCCCTTTATACTAAAAATCCCGTTTTATTTATTTATTATAACCAATCCTAGGTTTGGTAATATAGATTTTGATATTATTTGCTTGCAATTTTTCTTGATCAAAATTATATATATTTTTAATAAGTTGACATTGTATCCCGCATGTAAATTAGGGTTAAGTGATGAAACTCAACGCCGCACTTAGTCTTGTTACTAGAAAGAGGCAATAACACTAATTCATACAACCAAATAGAAATTGAACTCACGACCGTCGCGTTTAAAACATTGTTTTAGTATAGCAAATCAATATTTACAGATACATTGATATGTCTATATTACTATATAATATTATATTTATTAATAAATCACAGGTGTACGAGTTCTCACATGAGAAGGTTATGATGAATTGACTTATATATATACTTAGTGTTAATATCATTTCCTTCGATCCTTCTAGCTATTGTATAAAATATATTTATATGTTTTAGTTTAATATTTTAAATTATTTACATATATATTACAAAATTGTAATTGTAAGAATTTTAGCGAGTTTGTGTGTAGTGAGGCAAAATTTAACTGCAGGCGGTACAGTTGTAGATTTGATACCTACTTAGAGAAATTTATTTATTTTCATTTGGTCGCTTTGGAGAACGCAGTGTTGAGTTCCACCATTAAATACACATTATTTTTATCAATTGCGAAAAGTGGACAAAGGATTTTTTTACACTAGGTCCCTCTGCCTACCCTGCGCAAAAACCTAATTATATTTGACGTCTTTTAAAAAATCTCTTGAACATCTTTTTCAATCTATAAATGATAATTTTAAGTCTTTTGTAGGTATTAATCATTAATAAAGTTTATTTATATCGATAAAACTAATAATATAAAAACAATGTCTGACTCTGAAATGTGTCATTTTTTATTGTCATAGTAAATTTCTCGGCGTTGAATTCCGCCACTCAACATGCAATGTCTTCAGAATTCGGCAGAAAGTGGGAAATGCAAATGTCTTAACGGAGTGGAGTCCCCAGGTTCTCTCTACTAAAAAATATATAAATATATATTTATATATTTTTTTTCTTTACGCTATATTCCTGTATTTTATTTAAAATACATTTCAAATAAATAAAATACAAAAAAGACCTAAAGGCTAAATAACGTTACGTCAAAATATAACAAAACATAATATTCTATAAATAAAACAATAATGAACATTACTAATGTAAATAATGTATTACGAAAGATACGATTCGATTTCCTCAGGAGGAACTTTGGGACGTGCGTGGGTGGAAAGGCTTCAGGGTCATAATATGAAAATATTTTTACGTTACCTAATTTAACTTTGGATGATGAAAGGTTGACACGTTCCTTTATTACTTTGGAAACGCGAATTATAGCTTTTTTTACGTTCGCTATATGTGCGCGACTCTATACGTGTGTTGTAGTAATTAATATATTTTAGGAGGTATTTTGAATATATGGAATATTTTTTTAAGTATTGGCAGCTGGAACATAGTGTCAAGATTTTCCATTCTCTACGCGTCGATTTTCGTGTTGAGTGTCACAACTCAACACCGTGCTTTGTCTTGTCACGCTTAATTAGCGACAAGCCCTGTGTACTACTGCGTTACGATGCCTATAGTAAATTTTTATTGTATATTGTTTTTGAAATATTTTAGTTCACCGAATAGTATCTTCATACAAGTTAAAACAAATACACCAGATCGTTAGCTTAAAAAATCAAAAAGTTATACCTCGTACGCTATTTATTAAAGCTAATTTTTTTTATTCAACTTTAACTATTCAAATGAAACCCGAAATGACTGAGGTTTTGTTAGCTTTTACAAAGAGAATATAATGTTAGTACTTCATGGAACGTTGAAAAAAGGAATGGGGTCATCTCATATTAAATTATTTTGTGTTTTGAAGTTTGGAGTCGAAAAATAACGATTCGTCATTACGCAAAAGAACCCAGCGGCTATGTCGCAATAAAAGGATGAAACAGAAACTCTTGCTTCTATTAAGAAGAAACAAGTGAAATTTTCTCTCATTCGTAATAAAACAGATGTCAATTGAATATTTTGAGGTCAGACATTTTGGGATATTTTTGAAATGTCGTTTATTTTGTTAAGAAACTATTCAAAATATTTTTTAAAATAGATAATAAATAAAAAATAATATTTTGTAGGTTAGATAATATGTGAGTCGCTTTTTTTCAGCTTTAATTACGACAAATGTTTTGAGACGTAAAATGAAATATTTTTTCCCTTACATAAAAATGATACCCATTCTAAGGGAATGGGCCACCAACCAGAATTTAAAACATAAACATAAAAGAAATTTCGGCCGCAACATCTGTCGGCTTAGTTTGTTCTAGCCAACGAGAGCTCTTTCATGCCAAGTACAATAGATTCGAATATAATATTTATAAATGCCAAAATAACTTTTTTAAGTACACAAAGCCCACTAGAAATTTAAGTAAAGCTAAATTTCGTAGCTTTGAAACTGGCTGACCATATATTTGGTTTCTCTTGAATTTTCCAACCGTATACTTTCCAGGACAAAGTGCTACTGAATCGATACATTCCATTTTCCAATTAGAGTTGTCTCAATTTATTTTGACAAGAAAACGTGACTTTATATACTGGGTGGGTATTTATTATTCAAAGTGGACGGAAGTGCTTTTCTCGTTGCTGTGTTTCATATTTTCTTCCAATTCTATTTCATACTTTTTGTATAATACCATAAAATATTTATATAAAAGAAAATTTAGATGTAAGCAAAGATTAGTATAAATAAATTAAATTACGCTACTCTTTTCCATACGTACCTAATTTTACTTTTATATAGTAAGATTTGCCCACAGAGAAAATGTTTCTCGACTATTGTTGATAGAAAAGTAGCCCTAAACAAGGGAAGAAAAGAAACGTATTAACCTTCAAACAGCGCGCGGTCATTTGTTACGATAACAGTCGTACGTAACCTATAAAAAAAAAATTAATCTGTAGGTACATATATTATAGAAACAAAAAACAACAACTGCCGCAATTTTAAATAAGATATTTGTTTATCACGGTAGATACATGTATAGATAAAAAATATACAGTTCGTTTTGTTGTAGTGAACCACAAAGAGGCTACTTGGGGCGAGATTTATGACGATAATATTAGGAATTATAAACTAAGACGTAATAGGCGCGGTCGATTTGACACCACGCGCCTTCTTGAAGGTTAATAATTGTATATCACGATAATAAAGAATATTAAAATTAGTCGCCGTCGTGGCCCAGCGGCACAGCGTGTGGGTTGTGGGTTGATTCCCGTTCGGAGGAATTAATTATTTCAATTTCAATGCAATTCAATGGTAAGTTGGTAAGTTGACATGTCTTGAAAATTGGCCAGAATATAGTGGACGGAGTGTCTTAACAATACATTCTCTCTGCTTGAACTGCTAAATACGGAATACAGCTTTTTGTCGCAAATAAGTATTAAAAAAAACTGCACAAAAAAAAAACTATCGGGACCAGTATTAACGGTGTCGACAAGCATCGCGCATACACCTGGCAACCCTTCATTTTGCTCCAATTCTGCTGCATAGAAAACGTATAAAAGGATTTTTATAATGATCGTAGCATCATTGACACGTCAAATTAATGAAATACCGTACATATTATGAATTGAAGTTGTATTTATCTACATATTTCAACTACGTTGTTTTAGTTTAATTAAGAGAAAAACCTGTTGTGGCACAGCGTTTGACTGTAAACACGACAGTTGTGTGTTCGAATCCCACTCAAAGGAGGACCTGCTCTGGTAACAAGACATAATATCTCGGCGTTGAAATCCTCAATCCAAAAAAAATCAGAAAAGAGTGCCCTAATGTTATGTGCTCTTTATACGTAGTATACAAAATGAAGCTGTAAAAACACACCCACAGCAGCTTATAAATAATATTTTATTATTTAAATTTTTTGACCATTTAAAAAAATATTTTAATGTGTGTAACAACAGATGACAGTACAGCACACACACAAATAACGTTGATTAAACTGTACTTACAACAAGGCATTTTTTTTCTTGTTACATGCTGCAGCTATTTTTAAAGTAAAAACTAATTTTAACTATATTTTTCACTTAAATACTATTTCCACAAAGTAAAAAAAAAATGAAGTACGCAAATTAAAACCCTCAAAACATAAGAAGGTAACAATGAAAACTAAATGAATATTCAACATAAAAGGCTAAACGTATGAATTCATGAATTCAAAGTGGGTATATAAAAATAATTTTTGAATGTAATTTTAAAACGAGATATCCTTATACTTTTGTGAAGTATTTATAACGTGGAGCTCGTTATACAGTCTCTTTGATATCTTTTTCTTTCATTATGAAAATTGTTGGATGACATCTAACGTACATGTATTGGATTTTTTTTTTGGTTTTACTTTTTGTACAGACAAAATCTTAGATATTTTTTGAGTGTCAGATATCCACTTTATCTTTATCATTAGAAATAATGCGAATTTTATAATAACAAATTATTTTTCTAACATTACATAACATAAAACCTAACATATCCATATCACATAAAACTTTTTAATTGCAACAACATATCTTTATTCCGTACGTCAGCCGTTATGAGTTATAGGTGGCAAAAGAAATAAACAGCAAAGAAGCGCAATAATAAAACTGACCATTAACGAAGTAAACAGTATTAGTGAAAGAGTCGTTGTCGTAAATCTCCGCGAAACACCCCGGCAGCGACAGTTGGCAAAATTGCGGCGAAAGCCACGTTATTTCTAGAAGATATGATCCACAAAAAGGATGGTATGATTTATTTTGTATGTGTACAGTATAAATAATGTGAGGGTTAACTCGTTTTAAATAGTTATGGTGCTTGGAATTTTCTTGTGGTATTAAATGATTATTAATATTTTTATAATAAGAGATGTTTGCGCGGAGCGGAATTCGAATTTTTATATGTCTTCATCGATTAAAAATATCTTGGTTCGTGTGGTTATGTAATTTTTTCAGCTTCACTCTATATCTCGCATATAGCAAGGTAGACAGAGAGGACTAATGTTTAGACACTCCCTCCATTCCTCATTTTCTATCGAATTTTTAAGACTTGTTGAGTGGTGGAATTCAACACCGCGCATTGCCTTTTTAACAAAGCTTAGCAATATAGTCTTATAACTTATATTATATAATCGTTTTAATATTTAACTAACAAATTTTCATTCTATTCTTACTGCAATAGAATGTATAGTTCAACAAAAGACATTTTTTTTAATTTTGTATTTTTTTCGGTCAAAAAAATGAATTCAGATTCGTAAAACATGTCAATTGCGCAACGATCGTTATGCAAATTTCCTTTTATTTTAACACATGAAGGAATTGGGGCGAAATGAGGGTTTAGGGTGTGTTCACGTAAAGGCATTGCTTACGTAGATATGTATTGCTGGTGACGACTGCTCATTTTGCAGTGAATATTTCTTTTTACTTTCATTTTAATTTATTTTAAAAATGTTTCTGTAATATGACTATGATGTTATTTTTTATGATTCCGTATTTTAAAGGTAAATGAAAACCGGTAAAGTGCGAGTCGAGTTTGTCCACTGAGAGTCATGTACCAATTTCATGATTTTAGGTCATCAGGTAGTAGTATCAAATTCCTTTTTTATAAAATGAACAACTACAAGTTTGTAACATTTTTAATCTTATTTAATCCCATCAAACATAAATGTGAAATTAGAGCCAAGTAAAATGCGTCGGTTTCGACTTCACCGAAAAAAAAATAATCGCATATCTACATTTGTGTGTCAAGTTCTGTGTTCACTCTGGATAAAATTCAAGTTCTAAATTTCACTCGAAATTTACTTGTATACATTGGATGCATTGTTGTACAAGTTTAAATACTGTTGTAAGTTAGTGTGCTTCCTTCCACCTTGTACTGTTGATATTTGATTCGGTGCCTATTGGTAAAAATGAATTCTCTTTAATTTAGAGGTCCGAATCTCTATAAGTTATTGTCCGTCCGTATTTCTGTCTAAAAAAAATGAGTGCTTACTAAATTTAGTCAAATTGCGGTTCTCATTGACCTATAAATAAGAAATTGTGAAAGAAATTTCGATACGCGAGACCCACTCACACATAGTTGGTTTTTTACTAGTGAAGTAATTATAATTATTTATTTATTTTTCATTTTCTCCACACAACAAGTAACATCTCGAAAATTTTGTAAAATGTGGTGACCCTTTACATTAGGTTCCCACTGCCTACCCCGCTTTATATTAACACTATGTTATCCCAAAAGAAAAATACTTATTTAGAAAACGCATAAAAATTTTAAACGTATAGAGGACTCAAACCTGGTCGGTTTCCAGGAGCGCGGGTTTGAGTCCCGCTACGTTCAAATTTTTAATACGTCTTCTAAATAAGTACTATGTTTTACTGCCTACTTTGCTAAATTCCGAATAATACTCAAAATTAATACAATAAAAATATATAAGCCACGTTTAGTAATACCCTTGTCAACGTGTATAATTAAATGAAGCATTAAATCAATACTAATGGCCCACACTCAACGCGCTTACTAATAAACAAATAATTTATATACCAACATTTGTAGATATTATATACAATATATTTTAGTATCGATAGGTTATTATGATTTATTGAAAAGAGAGAAATGTGTTACCTACATATAAAGGCCAGTACATCCCGTACATAGCAGGGTAGGCAGAGGGAACCTAGTGTTATGACACTCCGGTCTACATTTTACACCGAATTTTGAAGGCATTGCGTGTTGGAGTCGTGGAATTCAACGGCGCATTTTGCCTTGACACCAGAGCGTAAAAATTAAAATATAATAAATAATATATTTCCTGGAGTGAGGATCGAACCCACAACCAATCACGTTTACAGTCACACACGATTGTTCCTGCGCCATGATTGGCCGCTAGACCCTATAATATAATGATATAACGGCAAAATTATGTCATAGTCTGAACCCCTTCCCACCGCCAAAGAGAAATGGGCGAGTAATGCTAAGGCGGAACGAACTACTTTTAAAATAGATTTACATTTCCACCAACAAAGTGTTTTGTATTTCTCCTCCTGTCCTCACTTCATTTTAGCTCTTTCTGCTGGCTCGATCCTTTCTACCCGATCTTTGAATGTTCAAAATGCATGTATGCAGCTTACACTTGCGAGGGCAACGTGGCCCTTAATAGGATCGCTCCGACTGCGGTGGAAGAATTTTATTGGCTTTATGCTTGACAGTATACTATTTTTTTGGTTGAATTAATTTTATCTTTAATTATGAATCAGTTTTTAGAAAGAAAATTTAAAAGCGTATGATAATATCTGCTTGTTTTATATATACGATGGCCGATTTGCAATGGGAGAAATAAACAATTTTCATTTAGCATCATTGAGTTAGTAGGCAATGTCATGAAGTCAAAAACTGTAAAGTTAAAACAAAATAATGATTATAAACCCGCACTATATTGATCAATTAATTATATAATTGGAGACAAATCTGTTCTTTATAATTTGGATAGAGAAGTTAAAAAAAATATGTTTTACATAAGCGTGTAAGAATAAAAAAATATATATTAACAACAGATACACAAAAAAAAAATTCTTTGAAAAGAAAAAAAATCATAAAACATTTTTTAACTAAATTACTTATTTTACCTAAATTACTTACTACCTTAGTTTTAACTAAATTATTTAACACCAATTTGTCGCCATTCTCATTTTTACAACTCAAGTAAGCGGGATTAAAGTAAGCATTTCTAAAGTAAATATCATGTTTATAGAGGATATATAAATTCAAATATATATGTGTTCAAATATATATATTAACTAAACTTATTTAGAAAACGTATAAAAATTTGAACGTAGCGGGATTTGAATCCGCGCCTCTTGGAAACCGTCCAAGAGACACGGATGCCATGCCGGGTTCAAAGTGCGTACGTTCAATTTTTTATACGTTTTCAAAATAAGCATTCTTCTCTCCTAAGTGTAGAATTACACTTTGATAATGTGGACAATATTTATTTAATATAATAGATGTGAAAGTGGGAAATAGTTCCTTCGTCGTATTGTAAGGTGTACGCGATACATCGTAAAGCAATTTTGTTTTAACTGAACAGCTACTGTTTTTAATGTCAGACAGTTATCAGTTACGTCAAGATCGTATCGAACATATTAATTATGTTATCATTTACAATACATTTAAAATTATAGAGTTTATTATATAATATTTTATTATTTGTGTATGATGCATAAATATTATTTTGACAAGAAGAAAATATTTTTTTGGCGTTTAAATCTTGTATGTAATTTATAGTACATTTTAATTTGATGACAGTTCTCTAAATTTTCCAAAAAGATACTTTTCTCTATACTGTAGAGCATTTCGCATTTCTTATGCGAAGAAACAATGGCAAACGCTGAAAACAATAGAAGCTAAGAACTTGGTTAATTAAATTGTTCATATCAATAATAATAATTAAAGCAAAAAAAAGTGGGTATTTTCATAAAAGTCTAGTATCTTTAAGAGCTTATTGTTATTTAAGTTCATTATTTTTCAATGTTCCCTAACCTTCTATAGAAAGCAGATTTTTCTTCACAGCGTTGGTTTTATGGGTTGTTTTTTACAAATTTCTACTATAAGAGTAAAGTCAAACAATATAGAAAAAATACTTTGCCGCTAGAAGGCATTGTAATTATAGAACCCTTTTTTTTGTAATTATACAAAGTTGACTTAATCCGAAATGATAAAGTGAACTTTGTAAATTTAAAACCGATAACCGATTTAAAAGATCAAAGAAAGCTGATAATAATTAATTAGTTACTATGGTATAATATTTCTGTGTTTCAATAAGAACATAAACTTAATACAACTATTTGATATCTATATGTAGTAACTAAAATATTGCAGCTAAACGCTTTTTACTGTATATAAAGATGAACAGAGGAAACCTAGTGTTAAGACACTCTATTCTTTAATTTCCTTCGAATTTATTGCCGCGCTTTACATACCAGAGTGGGCAAATGAAAATAAAATATAATGAATCCCCCGTTGGACATCAAACCCTCGACCATTGCCATTAACTAAACATGTCAACAGCTTACAAAATATAGTGAAGTATGGAATCAAATTTCTGACATTGCTATTATCTGGATGTGTCGCTTTAGCCTGGTCATCATCACTTAAAACATCCTAATCACCAAATTTTATATGTCATATGAAACATTAATGAAAAAATATAATATTATTTTTTTTTTCCAGTGTCATCAGCACAAAGAGAACTTGGCAAAGGATTGCCATCGAATACTTCGGTAACGTCGCCACCAGCGGCCGACAACGTCATACGACCAGGAGCGGCGATAGCCGACTCACCTCGGCCTACGCCCCGCACGGGGCCCTATTTCGACTTGGCGGCCTCGAAAAATGTGACCGCACTACTCGGAAAAACAGCATATTTAAATTGTCGAGTGAAAAATTTAGGAAATAAAACTGTAAGTATACTTTTTGGTCATGATAGTTTGTTATAGGTATATAGTTATATTATGTGGAAAATATATGTTCTTTAAAATATTTTTCCTATATTTAGACTTTTAGTAACCTTTTAGTTACTAAAAGTTAGAGGCAGTCGTGGAGTAGGGGTACAATATTTGTACCTCTGCGTTTGACTGTAAATGAGACGGATGTAGGTTTGATTCACCCTGGAGGGAATGAAATATTTAAGATTTTTTCTCTTCGCTCTGGGAACGTCATCTACTACTTTATACCTCAAGAATTGAGTGGAAAGAGAAAACGGAAGCTTCTTAATGAGGAACGAAGTGTTTTAACGCTAGGTTCCCGGGTTCCATATTTCTACCCAGCGTGAAATAAATTATATATCATTGCGTCTTTATTTTATAGTTCCAATTTTCTGGCAAGATTGTTATACCGGAATATTATAGTCGCGCGCAGCATAATATTTGAAATCCACTGTTAGTATATTTTAAAAGACTGTACAGAGTAAGTCATTATATTGTAAATGTTCTAACAAATCATGTATATGTGCAAAGCTCACAGCTTCAGGTTATCCAGACGGTCTTGTTACCAAAATGAGATTCTAGTTTCGTAGCAAAATGAACTTAAAATAACGTATAAAATATATTTTAGTAGCTAACAGCACGGTCTTTCAGATATTTCATATAATATGTACATGTTTATATACTATATATGATAGTATGTTAGTTAATTACCCCCTTATTTTTTCTTAAAATAAGAAGTTTTCTTTATTTATTTTAAGAAATTTTGAGAACTAAGTATTAAATATACTTATATAGTCAAAGAAACTATTTTTACTTATATGAAATAAATAATCTATGGGGGACGGAATGTCTGAACATTAGGTTCCCAGGTTTCCTCTGCCTACACTGCTACAACTTTATGGGGGATATAGCGTAAAGCTTTAAAAAAATACATATTCTATCTAATCCAAAGCATCAACCCATACACTACAGAAAAACAAATCCAAATCACAAATGATATAAAAAAAAAAATAGATAATGCATACACACATAAAAAAATAGAAAAGCCCACGTACACACTAACGAGTTCCCCTTATTCCGAAACCAACGTCCAATTTACATAGCGGTGTACCACAAAATCCTCGTTTAAAATGAAACGTAACAATAGCACAATGCAAGTTTAAAGTCCCTATTGTGAGAGCAACTTTATAAATAAAAATCTCATTAGGCCGTGATGCCGTCTTCCATATAAATATCAGGTCTGACTAACGAGGAGGCTGACGGCCGCGAGCGCTTCAGCGCTTCAGACCGCTTACCTCCTTGCTTAATTTTGTTGTTGTTGTTTTATTTTGTGTTTCTAATTATATTGGTGTTGATACTGTTGTTCAGGAGTGATGTGTGTTCATTCAATTCTTTTTTTTTCGTTACGTGTCTCTTATATAGGGTATGCAGAGGGATTCTTATGTTAAGACATTCTATTTCCCACACATCACCTAATCTTCGAGATATAAACGGAATTTAACACTGGATTTTATGATGATATCCGAACGAGAAAAAAAAATGATTCATTCTACCTATTTGTGAATCTAACCTACACCCGTCGCTACTACAGTCTGTGCTGTAGTAGACGTTATAACGTAGTAACGTTGTTTTAGGTTAGATTTGGCCAGAGACAGAGTCAAATCTATTATATTATAATGGAAATTAATTGATAAACGGAATTTTGTTTCACCAGACTTTTTGCACCTACGATAGGTGCAAAAATGTAGCGTGTACTTTGCATTCCGAGTGGAGAGCCCACAGCAATCGCATCTACAGTCACCACTGTGCCATAATAGCGTCATCCAATCATGAATCAATTATTCTACACAACATTCAAATGAGAAGTTGCAACCAAAATATAAGCGCATATTTATATTTTATTAGACCGTTATTAATATATATTTCCTTTACTATATGAGAATAGATTATTTTCAGTATCTCGCCGTTAGCAAAGTAGGCAACCCCTACCTACCGCGATAGGACATTCACATGAATGGCGTAACTCAACACCACGCTTTGCCTTGTTACCAGAGTCGGGAAATGGAAATAGAAATAAATAAATAATTATTAATTTTACCGAGTGGAAATCGAAGTCACAACGTTTACAGTCATATACTTGTGCAACTGCGCCACGACGTCTTAAAAACAATGGATGTCATGTTCTATAAATTATTTTAAACGGTACCCTCTAATAAACTAGTTATATAATATCTTAATATTCCACTCCATATTTACCGAACTAATTAAATAAATTGCACGACGCTATAGCTATAGTGTTTAATCAAGTTTATGACCGTCTCGTGAAACTCATTCTATATTATTAGCCTTACATTTGCAGGTTTTTTTTTCAGTTTTGTTTCTTCATTTGAATATATAATTTTTTGTTTTTGGATTTTCAAAATTTAACCTGTATAGCCGAATGTAACAAAAAAAAACAGAAAAAAAAATCTCCGAATAGAATCCGTCATGGATTCTGCTATACAGCGTGTACGATTAGAAACTTCACCTATGGACTACTTTGGCTATATTACTGGGTTATTGTATTTTACACTAACTCTGTAGCAGATTCAATTTAAAGAGTAGAGAACGCGGAAGTGTTTTAATATTATATGTAGTGTCTTAATACTAGGTTCCCAGGTTGTCGCTACTTAACCTACAATGCGCGGGATACAACGTGAAGCTAAAAAAAATAAAAAACCTAATTGCTTATATAATAAATTCTAAATACCGCCTAACGAGAACTGTGGAGTGTGGGCGGGCAACTCAGATAATACGGTAATGGAAATGCAGACGCCAGATGCAATGGCGCGTCTAACAGTGTTTGTGCAATTGCACCGCGATCTCAAGTACCATTTACTGTTCCAACAGGTTTCACTAACGAGATTCATAAGTTCGGATTTTTATTCAATACCATGCACGTTCGAGGTCGTAACCTACTTTCAGCTAATTTAATTAAGAACCAACTTCTAGGCCACCTGGTTGCTGGTACCTTTTTGTTTTGTGGTTTAGTATCTTCATTAACCATCGGTCGGTATTTATTGATTTTTTATTTCATAACTATATAAACTTTACATATAATACTACTGATAAGTTCTTATAATACATATATGATTAATTCTTATAAATAGATATCTCTTCTAAATATAATATAATCTCTTATAAATATAATATATTCTTTACTTGGTATATAAATTACATAAACTGTAATTAACGGCAAAACACAATATGTTGCTGCGATTAACGGATATGTAATATGAAACTACCGTTAGCAAACTAAATAAACCTTTCGGTCCTTATTTAAGTTTAATCATTGCCAAGAATACATAAAATCATATGTGAATTATTAAAATGATTTCTTAAGTGTACTTCTAGCAACCCCACCCGGCTTTGCTCACTGTCACTATACGAATATTTTCCCTTGCTGTATGAGTAACTAAAACTTAACTTAGCCACACGCTGTATCCCTAGTGGGCTAGTCAGGGAGAACATCAGCGCCAAACGCTATGACCCGGGGTGTCCTCATGCTTTTTATGTGACCTTCCTCCAGTATCTTTAATACTGTGCTTGCAAAGGTCAACCAACTGAGGTCTCGCTCTGCCTTTCTTTCAACTCACTTTTCTATTATAAATCTTTTTTTCCAGTCTTTCATTACTTATTCGTTTAGCGTGCCCAAACCAGCTGAGCACGTTCTTCTTCATTGTCATATCATCGCTAGTACCTGCCAATTTGAGTATCTCTTCATTGCGGGTTCCATCAGGTAAGCTGACTCCGCATCTCCTACGAAGAGGTCGCCTCTCCACACCATTCATCTTTCTTTTATTATTTTTCTGTAATACCCACGTTTCGCTGCCAAACGTGCAGCGGTGTTGACGTTTCGCCGTCTCATCAATGCAGCCAAGGCACCTTCAACTCTGTTACTGGCAGCAATACGCCTTTCCACATCCATTTCGTATCCTATCTCTACTGAACATACTTAACAAATATATCACTTCATTCAGTTGTTCTAATATGTTATCATTTACACTGATCTTGCCTTCCGTCCTTTCTTCATTTTTTTCAAATACCAGAACTTTTGTCTTATTCGCATTCAGGATTAGACCATTATTTGAACAACCAAGCTGACGTGGCTCATCTTTGTTTAACACCCGATTGGATGTCAAACCAAGGCTATGTGCCAGCTCCTACTCACACGCTTGCTGAGTGATCTCTGCCAAGAGACTTTACAGTTTGCCGCAAAGGTTCACTTATATTGTACCGGGGCAGTATCTCCCATAATTTCATTCACACCACTCTGTTAAACATCTTTTCCAAATTTCTTAACACTAGGTTCCCTCTGCCTACCCTGCTGTATGAGGGATACGTGATGCTGATTTTTTGCTATAATAGTTACCGTGCTTGCTTTGTTGACATAAACTGTTCCTTTTATACGTACATCCTTATTACAGGATAAAATTTTATATTCATTTTATGCTATGTTGATCAATTTGAAATGCAGATCAGCAATTTTATCGCTTTGATCATAAATTTTAAACAGATTGAAATCTTACTACGAGCCATTAGAGAATCTTGTAACTGACAAAATATACATTTTAATTAGATTGTTTTAGAACGAATCCTGAAACTTTTTAATTAACTCTCTTAATTAAAGTAATTGTTTTCATTGTTTCACATGACCTATTGTTAATCTCTCGTTTCCAAGTTAAATCAGTATAAAGGAGTTAAAATCTTCGTAAATCTTTGAATTTTACGATCTAAGGAATATTTTTGAGAATGTTGCTTTTAGAACAATAAAGTTTAGAATATGTTTGTTGTGAACACTTATTTGTTTCGACGTTGTAGCATTTTATTTATATTTGTTTTTTTTCTTAAATTTTCTTTTTATATATATATGAAAACAGCTTCACGCTTGTGTCCCGTGTGCAACAGGGCAGGCACAGAGAACCTAGTGTTAAGACCCTTCGTCCCTTACTCTCTGCCGATTTTTTGGAGGCATTGCGTGTTGAGTGGTGGAACGACGAACGACGTAGGGTTCCATTATAGAACGCACACATCTTTTTAAAAGAAAGGAACGCAGAATGTGGAGAACAGGGTGCCTTGGCATAAGGTTTACTTAACCCAATATTCTATATGCGGGAATGTGAAACAAAAAAAAATCGCTAGCTAAAGGTTTGAACCTTTAAGAAATAAAATCAAAATAAATCAGCTTCACGCTGTATCCCGCACACAGCAGGGTAGGTAGAGGGAACCTAGTGTTTTTAGACACTCCGTTCCCCACTTTCTGCCCACTTTCTTGCGTGTTGAGTGGCAGAACTCAACGCCGCGCTTAGCCTTGCCACAAGAGCGAAGAAATGGAAATATAAATTTAAGTAAATATTTCATCACATCGAGTGGGGTTTGAACCCACAACCAGTCGGTTTACAGTCACACTTTGTGCCGCTGCGCCACGACTGGCCTCATCCTTTAAGAATATGTCAATTAACAATATTTTCTTCTTTGTGACAGCTCAACATGCAAGTTTCGTGGGTGAGACATCGCGACATTCACTTGCTGACAGTTGGCCGCTATACATATACTAGCGACCAGAGGTTTCGAGCTATTCATCTTCCTCATTCGGAGGACTGGACATTACAAGTAAGTGAAAAGAAATTTTATAAAAACCTTTTTATAGCAGAGTAGGCATAGGGAACCTGGGAAATCAATGTTAAGACACTTCTTTCCTATTGTGAAGGTAATTGGGAATTGTCGAGGCGTTGCTTGTTTAGTAGCGGAATCCAACGCCGCTCTTTGCCTCGTTACCAGAGCGAGGGAATAAAAATGTTCAATATTTTATTTCTTCGAGTGGGAACCGAACCTACAACCTTTCGTTGTTGCAATACAATACAATGTTACACTCAAACGCTTGGCCATGGCTGGCCTCAAAACTTTGTGAAAGTATATAAAAATATTTATCAATTATAATATTATACGCACATACAACCGTGGTGAGTGCGTAATACTTATTTCTATTAAAACCATCATCGCGCGGTGAGACAGTGTAATACAACACGTCATGCTTGTGGGTTCAATTAAATTATGTGTTTAAATTATTTAATTTCTCTACTCTTTTAAATAAAGTTTATTGTTGAGTTTTCAGTTTCACGTTTAAAAAATGTGGAAAGTTGAAAAATGCAACCATTATACTATACTTTTTATACGAAAAAATAAAAATATATTTTTTTTTTTAAATTTCCTCATTCTCATAACTATTTCATAGTTAGAAGTTTTAACAAAATTTTGTAATTAATTTTTTTATAAAAAATCTTATTATTTTATACCCCTTTTATGTATTCTTTTAATAAAACGCAAAAATACGACAAAGGTTGGTCAAAAGCATACAATGAAGTTCCCATTAGCTTACTCCGCAAAGTAAACTTAATACGTACTAAGTATATGACGGTGACCCTTTTATGTGACACTCCTTAAAAAAAATGTATGCGAGCATTCGTACCTGCTTTGATTATATTTTTTTAGCTTTAAGGGTATATAAGGATAGGTAGAGGGAACTTAGTGTTAAGACACTCCGATCCCCACTTTGCCCTAGTACCAGAGTGAATAAATTTAAACATTGATAAATAATAACTTATTCTCTTGAATTAGAATCGAATCCAGAACCGTTGCGTTTATAGACAAACGCTTGTGCGTCTACTCCACAACTATCCCTAATATGTATTCGATAAATATATTTTTTTATACAGACAAACAGAAAAACCTACAGAAGACATCTTTTTGTCGTACATTATATTGATACATATACTTAATAGTACATTTTCTCACATATATACAGCGTATACAGAGAGCTCAGTTATAATGTTATTATAGGTATCGATGTTATGAATTTCTTATTATTTGCAATGGTCAAATTCAGATCGTCAGACATGAAATTAGACATTTTCATGATTCTCGATCAATTAATGAAAAGTTGATGTTTAACATTATTAGGTTCGATCCCCACTCGAGGAAATGAAATATTTACTTAAATTTATATTTCCATTTCTTCGCTCTGGTGTCGAGGCAAAGCGCGGCGTTGAGTTCTGCCTGAGTGGCACGCAAAGCCTCCAGAATCCGGCAAAAAGTGGGGAACGGAGTGTCTTAACACTAGGTTCCCTCTGCTTACCCTGCTGTGTGCGGGATACAGCGTGAAGCAATCAGCTTCACTGTTTATTTATTTATTTTATTTTATCTTTTTCTTGTCTTATCACATATTACAGCTAATTTGTTAATTTTGAATGCAAAAGCAATTATTACCTATAAATATGTATTGCTAATTTAAATTGATATTTGCACAGCCTATTATTAATTAAATTTTTAATTAATGATTATATCCAAAAATAAGATAAATGTTAAGCAGCCGCATTTAAATATGCTATTTTCTTAGTAAATGGACTCTCTTAAAAACAGAAAAAAAACGACTCTCTCCATTCCTCTTGATATTTCAATACCGCTCAATATGACACCTACGAAACTACGACATTAGAGTTAAAACATATTAAATGCAAATTTTCATTTTATATATTACGTATAAAAATACTTTAATTTTAAACGAAAACTATATTGTTATTCTACTTTACCTTTTCATTTGGAATTTTAAAAATACTTTTATATTTTCCGCAGTAGAGAAGCTTAACATCTAAATAATGTCCTTTGTATGCGGTAAAAATAAAACTTTTGAAATCGAAATAGTGTTTCTCTTAGTAAAATATTTAAATATGTTTGAAAGAGAAGCCAAAAAAATATTTGGGGTTAGTTGCGCTTCGTTTAATATTTATTTATATATTTTTTGATAAGTACAAGATTTTTAAGTAGCGTGATTTGTACATATGGCCGTAGTGGTCAGAGCGCTTTCACGATTTGTGAGAGGCACGGATTCAAATCCTGCTGCTTTTTAATTATTATAAACGAATAAATCAGATTCACGCTGTATCGCACATATAGCTGCATAGTCAGAGGGAACCTAATGTAAACTCTCTAGGTTTCCCATACGTTTTTCAAGGAAGCTTTGTGCTTAACTTTCATTTTTATACGCAGCGCAGCTTAGATTGTGTGTAGTCTATCAGTCACGCTTAAAATACACAAAGCAGAAAATACGGAGACATGTAGTGCTAAGACACTCCGTTCCTATTAGGACACTTCTTTTCCCTATATTTAATAGAACTCACGAGGCATTGCGTGTTAATTCGTGGAACTTAACGCCACACATTGTTTCTTACCCGAGCATGGAAAAACAATTCCTCCGAACGGGAATCTACCATCACCATCACAATGGCCTCGAAAGAATTTTATACGAGTTGATATAGAAAAAAAAATTGCCCATATTTTATTTTAATTATTATTTTATTAATTAGTTCAGTAACGAGACTTCCATTTTAATTTTACTGCCATGTTGCTAAAGAGGAAAATGTTTAGAATAAAACATTTTTCATTTGCATTTTGCGGAACAGGCGGGGATAAGATGATGTGCAAGAGCGCCAGTGCTTTTTCTTTTATAAATTTATAATGATGTAAATTGTTCAGCATTTATTACCATGAAATGGGCAAACAAGTAGAAAACTAAGTGTCTTATCATAGGCTAGTGTATTTTTTTTTTCAATTCCACATTTTATCTCGATAGGTATAGAAGGTCAGTCGTGGCGCAGCGGCACGAAGTGTGACTGTAAAACCGACTGGTTGTGGGTTCGATCCCCACTCGAGGAGATGAAATGTTTACTTAAATTTATATTTCCATTTCTTCGCTCTGGTGTCGAGGTTAAGCGCGGCGTTGAGTTCTGCTACTCAACACGCAATGCCTCCAGCATTCGGCAGAAAGTGGAGAACAAAGTGTCTTAACACTAGGGTCCCTCTGCCTACCCTGCCGTGTGCGGGATACAGCGTGAAGCTGATTTATTTATTTTTATTTTTAGGTATAGAAGGGTAGGCAAAGAGAACATGATGTTAGAACATTATGCGTTTTACTTCTGTGAATAGCGCCGCTAAGTACAGTGTATTTTTAGGTCTAAGCAAGGAAATTCATAATTAATAAATAACATACACCCAAGTGTGAATTGAACCCACGACCATCGCGTTCACAGTCGATTAAGGTTCACATCACCACGAGGGTTTCAATAGATTTATAAATAATATATAGTCATCACATAATTTAGTGCAGTAGAAAACAACGTACTGTAAGAGTAAAGTTTCTTCGTGCGTTAATTATCTCGTAAAGTTAACGTCGCTGTAATATAAAATGTTCAAGTTTTTACTACCTTTATGTAAAGCTCTAAAGTTTATATTGCTGGATACATACAAAATGTTTAGGGTAAAAGACGTAGTTTGATGCTTTTTTAGAAACCTGATTCGGTTTTTTTAAATAAATTCATATTTTTTTAAATATTTTCAGGCTTAGATACTCTGTTCCCTATTAAAACACGCTCATGCCCTAGTTCCCCTCAATTTTTTAAAGCATTGCGTCTTAACAGATGTCACTAAACGCTGAGCTTTGCCTTGATACCAGGGGAGTCCAAAAAAGGGACAGTCTAATAATTGTTTTGTGAAAATAAAAAAATATCAATTATTTATCTATCAACTTATCTAAATAAAAGGTTCAATACAAACTCGACTAGAAACGGAGAGCCTTTTTTTATATTATTTCCTGTTGTTTCGCAATTCAGTTTAGCTATGGGTTGATATTTGATACGAGACTCACAGCTTACATTTTTTGTGTATACTAAAAAAAAGTAAAAGTCGATTTTTCTTATACATGTATATGTATAAGAAAAATCGACTCATATTTACTTTAATTTCATTTCAGTAGACATTTCGCTTTAAGACATTTTAACTACTTTTTTTATTCAAATTAGAGATTTATCTTTTAAGTGGATGAGCTTAACGACACACTTGTTTAGCTTAGCACTTGGATATAAAAAAACTCAAGGAAATAAAAAAAATATATTTTACAGATTGAAATTCGAACCTTCAACATAATTTTTGCCTCCTTCCATACTCTGTTTTTTTTTTCTATTCTAGTAGTCAGTGAGAACAGAGCGTCAAACGATACGGCCTCTGCATCATCAACCTTTTCATACATCGTCGGTCGGAACCTGGGGATCCTCATGGTTTTTACGTGACCTTTAGTATCCAGTATCTTTGATACTGTGTTTTCAAAGTTTAGTCGAGGTCTCCCCCTCTCTTACCGCTCGTACATGTTATAAACATAGATTCGAAGGACATATTATATTAAAATCAGAGCCATTTAATTATATCAAAATCGTAATAACAGGTTATTGTACAATAAAATTTTAAACGTTCACCTTATTTAAATACACAATACGAAATAAAATCAAATAATTTAACATTAATATACGAAACCTCTTCATATTAAACCGCCATTGAGTAAAGAAAACAATATTTATTTAGTAGACTGTTAAATTGAATTGTATCTTTGAATGTACTTGAGAATTAATTATACGCTTCAACTGATTGATATATTCTGTTTCAGATAAAATATCCTCAACACAGGGATTCTGGAATCTACGAGTGTCAAATATCAACGACACCGCATATGAGCCATTTTATACATTTAAATGTAGTCGGTAAGTATTTTTTGGCGTTAACGCAACATTTGACTGATAACGCGACGGTTGTGGCTTCAATTCCGATCTGGAAGGAATGAATGATTTTTTTTTAAATTTCAACACTAAACACACAATGCTTTAAAAATAGACAAAAATTGCAGAACAAAATATCTTAATGTTAGGCTTCGTTTGCCTCCTCCTCATCTGCTATGTACGGGATATAGCGTGATAATAAAACAAATAATATGATTATACTGGGATTCAAAAGTGCGTGTACCGGCCGCGACCTATATAGCGACTTCAAAACGTCTATAGACAATATATTTATATAAACTATGTCAAAGTAATCTACATTGATTGTAGACATTTTATACTAAAAGATTTATACTTATTTTAATATTATTGCCCCATATTATTTATTTTTTTTGAGGCCAGTCGTGGCGCAGAGGCGCAAAGTGTGCCTATAAAATCGGCTGGTTGTGGGTTCGATCCTCACTCGAGGAGATAAAAAAATTACTTACATTTATTTTTTCTTTTGTTTACTCTGGTACCAAGGCAAAGCGCGGTATTGAGTTCCGCAACTAAACACGTAATGCCTCCAGAGCTCGGCGGAAAGTGGGGAACGAAGTGTCTTAACACGAGGTTCCCTCTGCCTACCCTACTGTGTGTGAGATATAGCGTGAAGCTGATTTGTATGATTTTAATATTTTTTCATTATAGCGCAGTATTCTATAAAATTTGCTCTACCTAAACTTTATTTTATATTATAAAGATTTAAAGAAAAACAATTTTTCATTGAATCAGTGTTTTATACAGAAATTACAGACAAAAACTATAATTTATCATAAACATAGTGTTCAGAATTACTGATATTTAAAAATATATATATATAAAAATAGGATAGTAGAACAAAAATTACGACCTAGTGCAAAAGATTTATTTGCGGCAGCAATTTTAAAATCGCGCCGTTTTGCAAAATGTAAATTTTAATTGGACAGTCATTTCCGTTATGCGACGTTTTTTATGTAAGATATTCATAAATAAAAATATATTTTCACGAATAATCTGATGGAATAAAAATAAAGGTACGCTCATACTTGCCGAAGCTTTTAGATGAAATTTATTTTTGAAGTTTGTTTTTAATTAAAAATATTACCGTATCACAAACTGGTTTAAAAAAATATGTCACAAATATACATTCAATACGTTTAGAATCACAAACTGTTTTATTCATTTTATTGATTTTTTATCAACTTTCACATGTTATGTTTATAAAATCTTGCAAACTAATTGAGTTTCCCACTTCCCAGTTCCGTTTGAGTGAATGAAATTTGGAATACGACTTCAGTATTGATGATAATAAAATTACATATAATCAATATTGTCGTTGTTCAAAATGGTCCCATAACAAATTAGCAGATTATAAATTGTTCCTCAATTCAAGGTATCAAATGAAATGGCTTGATTTGTAAAATACAATACATCTTCTTAACCTACATGGCATTGGTCCTGGATTTTATTGCCACAGTCTGCTTTCCGACTCAATCTATTCCACTTTGCACGGTCTTCAACATCGTCGGTGGTAAGTCCTGTCCTCTCATGTCCTGTACGACAGCATTCAGTCGTCGCTTCCTTGGGCGTCCAGGGGGACTAACTCCAGGGATAGACGTAACAAGACACTTCCCTCCGACATAGTTCATAGACCGGCGCACAACGTTATCATACCATCTCAAAGGTCATCTTGGACCCCATACGCAAACGTCACGAATTCCAAAGACTATGTTGACCTTGTAAAATACAATACACCATGAAAAAAAAATCAACAATGCTTAAGTATTAAAATTTACTTCATTGAAAAAGAAGACTGAGTTCAATATTCCTAGTTAGTGAATATTTAACGAACAACAGACAACGAGAGAATACATTAAAAAGTAGAGAAAGGAAATATTTATCACCAGATATTCTAAAAAGCCTCTGAAAGATAAATAATTGAAGTATTTAATGTAATCGTATTATAACAAAAAGTACTATAATAATCTTATCTTAAATTTACCTTTATAAATAATAGAGTGGTAAAAGAAAACGAAATTTGGGCCTAATTAAATATTTCCAAAGTTGGCAAAGAACAAAATTGAAGTATCATAAACCAACATTCCATATGAAATTTCGTTAAAACTTTTTTATACATTTTTTCTTTCAGCTTTAAGATTTTTTCTTGCAGGATTGATTTACGGAAATTTGTAATAACACGTTTACTGCGATATCGGCTTGATTAGATCCGATGTTAAACTTCCCTCCGGTGCGGGGTAAAAATTACTGAAACTAGCCGCCGGTGCGTGACAGATATCTTTGGTCTTCTTATAAATGAAAAAGAGATGCTAAGAGTTTATTGCCGTAGTAATTGCCTTGTCAAATAAATAATATAGGTACAAAAAATATATCGTTCTATATATCGATACATACCGATTGAAGCAAAAAAAATCAGTTTAGTGTGTTTATAGGTAAAAAACCAAAATAAAATTAGTAGTAATAAAGAAAGACAAACGACAAAAGATAACTGAAAATTTCGATAGTGGTTCTGAATACGAAATTGAACTTGATATTATGATAAATAACATATAGCAATTTATATTAAAAAAGATTAAAAATGTAAAAACCATGTGTAATGCATGTTAATAAGCCACTATGTCGACAAAGCTACAATTAAAATCATTTTCCTAATATAGCGGTGTATTTTTTTCCGTTCTGTACCTCAAAAGGAAAAGATGATATAGGATCACTTTGTTGTCTGTCTGTCAAATCCATTTACTTCGAGATCGCTTGAAGGTATCAAGCTGAAATTTATATCAAATATTCTTTTAAGTCAACGCAATAAAAAGATACGAGCACATTGTTTTTGCTCTTAAAACTCACAGAGTATTTTTGTAACATTTTTTGAAGTATTATTCCACACTTTGGAAAAAAAATATTAAGAAAACGTATAAAAATTTGAACGTAGCGGGATTTTGAAACCGTCTTCCTCCTGGAAACTCCTTACACTTAAAAAAAATCCTATAGTTATTGTATCTATAAAGATAAGGCACTGTAAACTGTGATGTGGAAGTCGAACGGATTTTTTGAACTCAGCAATGCACAAGGAACAAGTCATGCTTCGGGTATAATGGACCCCATGCAACCATCGAAAGTCGTCATATTTGACTAACGCAGTGTATTAAATGGAGGAACTCAACGCCGCGCTTTGTCTGTCGGAGCAGAAGAAACGAAAATAATTTAAATATGCCTTCGAGTGGGATCGAAACCACACATATCACTTTTAAAGTCAGACACCATTCCATCCAGTGCGTCACGACGGCCTCTTTTCCGTACAAAAACTTATTCCAAAGTAAACTAAAAGTAAGCTTCGAGAGTCACGAGCCTCCACGAATTAGTCGCTACTAAAATGTTAGCGTTTCAAAAAGTTTTATAATTACATAGGGAGTATTAAAGGCACGCACCAAAGAAAAACAAGTTATACGAGTACATTTATGTACATTATTATTGCTTACAAAGGTTAATGATATTTTTGATGTGTCTTTTTTAATGAAATATATATATATATATATATATATATATATATATATATATATATATATATATATATATATATATATATATAGAAGTGTCTTAACTCTAAATTTTCAGGTTCCCTCTATATGAATTCCTATATGAATTCCTATTATCAGATTTTTTTATAGACAATTTTGTAACAGTTTGATTCAAGAACGTGAACCTTTAACACAAAAATCTTTTTTGAAGTGAAAAATAAAGTATGGAGATAAAGAAAATATTTTCACAAAATATAAAGTTTCATTAATCGTCGTAGACTGTTCTTCTCGTTTTATTTTACCACTTTATCACAAGTACAGTCTTGTGACGAATTACTACAATTTCCAACGTCCGCTATAAAATTTATTGATTGTTAGAACCTTAAGTCGTAGACTGTTTGCACAATATTTTCCTTATCTGATTAATACTTGCTATCAACAATAGTAGACAAAAATGTTCGTTTATTTTTTTTATATGAAACTAAGTTGTTTCTCACCTATATATGCCACCAGAGAGATATGTGCTTTGGATTATAAATGGAGTTTTCATCAATATATAGATGAATACACATAATACATCATAATATGCATATATTATTTTAATGTAATAGCGAAAATATCAAAATTTTATAATGTAATATCGTAAGAACCATATTTTTTTTAACCTACAAAAATGGAAATAACGAAATAGCCGTAATGTTAATAATTTTTATATAGTTACTATATATATATGTATCGGTATTAAATTATATTATATTATAAATAGGTTGTAACCGATAAAAAAATACTCACTGCTTACATTTTTTACCAAAAACCAAGTATATCTATTTATAATAAGACAGTAAAAATATTTTGTCTGTACATTTAGTAATTTTCCTTGAAATGGATAGAGGGACACTTAAAAAGAATGATAGAAAGCAAAAAGATTTTTTTTTAATCTGACTGTCTGTCTGTCGATATGTATGTCTACATTTTTCTCCGAAAGTACTGAACTACTGATTTACTTAAAACTTTCACAAATTACTTTGTTTTAACTGAACTTAACTACTAAAGTTTAGTTTATCAAATTCGGTTCATTGAAAATAAGATATCGTCATTTGAATGAACTCAAGGCATTAGTTTGCCTGCGAATATTATATAGCAATCGCGCTGGTAAGATTCTTGGCTAAAGAATGACATGCGAAACGTCTGGGTTATATGACTGTTGATAAAAATATGTATTTTTGAAGCACTTCTGTATAATATTTTATACAATAAAGTAAACAACATTAAATTGTTAGTGGAGATTACCTACATAAATCATAACAGTGAGAACGACAAAGAACGATCTTGAAAGAAACATCAAGTAAATACAAAGATTTTTTGGTTGGTTCTTTCATGTAATACATGTAACTAATTTAAAAACTGTACAGGAGTTAATATACAATTATTACAGTTATTTTACAAAAATATTATGAATCATTACCCAAATTAATAATTTTACAATAAAGGCTGTTTCTGAAGCAGTAAATTAAATTATTAACTGACATCAGCACATTTAACAGAATTTTAGGAAACATAACATAGGTAAAAAGAACGTAATGTTACAAAAATATACGTATAGTATACCTATAATAAATAATTAGCTTTATGTATATTTTATAAATCAAATATCAACATTGCTCGTATTTTGTAGCTCGTATATATATATATATATGTATATATATATATATATATATATATATATATATACATATATATATATATATATATATTTATATATATATATATATATATATATATATATATATATATATATATATATAAAATGATGATATCTACATCAGCAGTCATGGTCCACGTTCAATTTTGTAAATTAATATTGTGATATAAAAACTTGGCCGACATTAACGATGTTTATCGCCGGGCGTTTATTATCAAGTAATAAAACTCCGCAGAGGCGTAGAGACTGCCCCTAGAGTATTGTAAAAAACGTCTTCGCGACTGAAATTAATTTCAGAGAGCTTCTTACATACTTTCTATTTTGATAGTCTTTGCTAGATACTGTAGTTACATTTTTTATTTCCATATTCTACTATTTTAATATTGGAAAGCTGAATAGTTTATTTGAGCCCAGTCGTGGCCCGTAGGTATAAGGGAGCGACTGTAAACGCGACAGGTGTCGTACCGACATATGAGTTCGATTACCACTCGAGGAAATAAAATATTCATTATTTTCGTTTTTCCGCTCTGATAACGAGGCAAATCGCGGCCTTGATTCCCGCCACTAAGCCCGCAATGCCTCCAGAATTGAAAGGAAAGCGGAGACCGGAAGCTTAGTAATAGGAAAGGAGTGTTTTAACACTAAGTTTCCAGGTTCCAGGTTTTACGTACCCTACTAAATGCGGGTTACAGTGAAAAAAAAGTTTGTTTGACAAATCTCAAGAACTACTTACTATTTTGAGTTGAAAAATAATTTATTTGATAGATAGTCTATTTATAACCTACAGGCTGTATTACACTATTACATTAATCGTCCCGATATAACCCGTTACCTTCTCCCAGAGTAACTTCTAGTAATAAGAAGAAATGAAGAAGAAATGTTTATTGTTATATAAGATACACTCTCTTCTATCTTCTATAACGATAAACATTTCTACTAAACCATGGGAGCGAAGCCACAAGCAAAAGCTAGTTCTTAATAAAGCTTACTGACTCGATGAATATTAATATAATATTATTTCGTCAGTTCTCTCAATACAACCATGGATTTATGAAATTGGCTGTTAAGCTTTTATTACGCTATCAGAGGTTTACAGTAAATTGGCATCTTTTGGAACTACTGTCAATTGTGTATGACTAATGGTAGGGCATTGCATTTTTATTTCGGTTTTATGTGATAATGAAATAATTCTATTGTTGAATTTATTTCTTTTTCGTCGTTAAGTTGACGTTGTCTTTAGAAAATATGGGTGGAATGTAGAGAAAAGCGGAGTGTCTTTACACTATTTTTGTTAGAGCTACCCTGTTATATATTGTCACAAAGATTAAATCAATTTTGAAATCGCTAAAGAATGTTGATATAGAAAATTTTCTTAAAAAATATTACAAATGGAATTTTGAGAATTTCGTGAAAAATATTTTTTACTTGAATAATTACAATTACTTTCTAGTCGTACAGTAATATAATATTTAGATTACTTTTAAAGACATTTAATCCCGGTATAGCAGAAGGAGGTTCCCGAGGGACATGGCTGAGCACGGTAGTGCTTTCAGTAAAGCTTGGGCATTTGACTAATATATACTGTTTCTCTATACATTATATACATATATATACCTTAAGTTAAATATTATTGGTGAGGCCAGTGTAATTATAAGCGCAACATGTTGGGAATGGAGAATGAATTATTATTTATTAAAATTATAATTTCTTCGCTCTGGCACCAAGACAAAAGACCGGCGTTGAGTTCCACCACAAAAAGTTCAGCGGAAAGTGGGAAGCTCCCACAGCTTACCGCAGGAAACAGTGTGGAGCTGAATAAAAATTATAACACCATTACAGATATTTTGTATGTACCAACACAGATTGTATAAATATTACATAAATTCTATTTCCAACCAGAATGCTATTACTTTCTTATAAAAAAATACTTATACAAAAATGTATATATGAGAAAAAAAATATGAAATACTAAAACATATATTAAACCCTTTTAGAGCCGACGACGGAAATAATAGGCGGTCCAGACCTATATATCGATCGGGGCAGCACTATCAATTTAACATGCGTAGTGCTGTACTCGCCCGAGCCACCCGCTTACATATTCTGGAATCATAATGACGCGGTAATTATTTTTTTTTGTATTCGTTATATATTAATAGTTAATTGAGGACAGTCGTGACACAACGGCACTAGCAACTAGTTGTGGGTTCGATTCCTACTCGAGGAAATGAAATATTTTAATGTTTTTATTTCTTTACTTTGATCTCGTTTGTCTGACTGGACGGCAAGTTGCGCTTTGTGTTTTGCTATTCAATAGGCAGTGCCTCTAGAATCTTCTTAATATCAGTCTTAACATTATTCTCTCTCTGCTTATGCGGAATCTAGTGTGAAGCATAAAAAAATATTTTTATATATTATATTTGGTGGAAATGGAGTTTTTTATATTTGTGAATATTCAGTTTTTTTATTATTATTTGTTAAGATACTATGAAACTAAAATAATAGCGAAAATATTATTTACAGATTTCGATATTGTCTTCAGCTATATTTAAAAAAATGCAAATGTTATTATTGCATTAAAAATACTATGTATAAAATTATATATATCCAACAGATAATAAGCTACGACTCACCAAGAGGCGGGGTGTCGGTAGTGACGGAGAAAGGAGAGACCACCACGTCGTTCCTCCTAATTCAACAGGCGAGGCCTTCTGACTCAGGCACGTACCAATGCAACCCAAGCAACGCTCAGTCCAAGAGTATAGTGGTCCACGTTCTAAATGGTGAGTTATTTTTTTGTATTTCTATGAATCTAAATTGTTTTTTGGGATAAGATATTTGGGAATAGCAAATAGTAAAAAAAATTGTGACAAAAATAGTAAAGCTTTAAAAAAATACGTGTAAGCTTTATTAAGCAAAAGATAATATCCATTTTGGTGTCTATCCACTCGTAAAAAATAAAAAGTAAATAAATAAAATTTCTTTAAGCTAAAGTTTTCTTTAAAGTTAATTAATGTTCAATTTTAATTAAAATATTATTATTATTTATAAAACAGTAGATTATTAAAAATATACTTTTTAACCTACATTAAAAAAAAATATACTGAAATAGTCGAATCCACAAATTAAACTAAGCATTGTCTAATAAAATAAAACAAAATACATTTTTATTAACGACTAAAGTAACAAGAAAATATTATTAACGTATAAACGTAATAAAATGTAAACACTATTAAAATAACGAGGACAATGAATCAAAGAAACGAAACGTGGGTTAGATTGGTCTGTTGACTTATTTTGTGAGAGCGAGTGGGTATTATAATTAAATTGTGCGGAACACAATGGACGCGATTTGTTGTATATTTCGTTGTAATATCTAGAAATATATTTTGGCTTATATAATTAGATGATAAATTAATGAGCCAGTCAGGCCAGTCGTGGCGCAGGGGCACAAAGTGTGACTGTAAAATCGACTGGTTGTGGGTTCGATCCCCACTCGAGGAGCACGCTGTATCCTGCTAATAGCAGGGTAAGCAGTGGAAACCTAGTGGTAAGGCGCTATTTTCCCCACTTTTCACAGCTCATTTTATTCAGTCATTGCGTGTTGAGTGGCGGAACTCAACGCCGCCTTTTCACCATAGCGAATAAAGTAATATATTAAATATTTAATAATCTCGAATTTAAATGAACTCGCAACCGTCTACAGTCACACTCTTAAACCACTGCGCCACACCAGCCTCTAGAGATTATAATTAGCAATTTTTTTTATTAATTTTTGTTTTTTATTAAAATAACTATTAGATTTTCTATATATGAACGATATGGTACAAGAAAACATTGACAAACTTAGTTTATCTTTATTGAAAACTTGATGTACTAAAAGATATCAAATTACTATAGCTAAGTTTCCAATTACTTCGAACTGGAAAGAATTCTAAGCGTTATATAATAACTTGAATATCGAATAAATGCTTACAACTTATTTAATTATAAGTTATTTAATTTTCTTCATTCATTCGTTCATTATTTTTTTTGATATAGCGACCTAAATAATTATACGTTCTTGTCAGTAACTTGCGTGTGTCATATTCCTTTGGATAACGTAGTGTTGTCGATGGAAGACTAATTTGTGCTTAACCGGTTGATGATCAACCTTTTTAACACGCTGTCTTTAGGTTGACTTGAAAAGTATGTAATTTTATAACTACGTTATGAAACCTAAGAGACTCCAATTCACCAATTTCTTATAATTTATTTTAACTTGGTAACTTAAGTGAGAATACCGTTAAATAAAATATATGTAACTAAAATGACAATACAATAATATGGTACCATCAAACTGATCTGATGATGGAGCCAGGATCTGAATAATGAAACTTATATAATTCTACAGAACTAAGTGTAGAAAAGGGTATTTTTTTAAATATATTATATAGATATATTGATTCCATTCATATTTTCCTGTGTTCAATGTTGTGTCTGAATACAGATTCAATAGCTTAAAACAACATACATACATTATTTATAGAAACACAAACATTTTAATTTTCAATTTCATAGTAAAGTTAAAAAAGAAAACAAACAAAAATTAGAAGTTTAGCTTTATTTTTGAATATACTTATTTCAGATAATATATAATTACAATACAAACATAATATATAAAAAAAACTATAATAAACGTTCATTCGACAATACAATTGTTGAGGACAGTTTTAATTTTTTGCCATAGAAGCAAATTCCATTTTTCCCTTGTCAGGTGAATACCCCGCCGCGATGCAGAGAGGTGGGCAAGCGTTCGCGCCGACGGCCACCCACTGCTTCGTACTCATCACCAGTCTCCTCCTGGCCTTGTCTTGACAAATATATACTAACCTACCAATGTAAATAGATATTTACAACTATTTGCTGTTTATAATGACGCTTGTGATATTGTAACGGAACAGTCAAACCCTTTTTTTGTATTTTAAATGTTAGAAACTTCTTTTTGTTTCTTTATAATACGGTATTATGTATACATTATATTATAACGTGATTCAAAGGCATTTTCTTGTAGCGATTTAAAACTATGTATGTTTAGAATCGCGAATGTCAGTATAAACAGTTGTAATAGTTCTATTTATTAATATTATTATTATTATATTATAGTGTGGGTTGTGTTATGTACGATATAAATTTAACTATCCCCGAGCAAGTAGATATGCTTGTTTCTTATAGACCTGTATATAATCTATTTTAAGGTGACTGTATTACTTTTTATATTGTTGATATATTAGACAGCTATGTTTTTTTTTTTAGTGAAAAATCGTGTGCATTTACATTTTAACAAGATGAAAAATACCCATATACTACAAGATAACGCTAATGAATAATTTCAGTAAATTATTAAAAACAAAATTAAAGATTTAAGTTCCACCACCCAAGACTCCAGAATTCTCGTTATGTCTCCATAATTCGGACAATGAGGAACGGAAGTGCTTTAACGGGAATGGAGAGTGTTAACATCAGGTTCACAGGTTCCCTCTAATGATACTACTATGTGCGGAATACAAATATACGATTTTATTGTAAAAATGTAAATGCACTTACATTGTAGATAGGGTGTTAAAACGTTCGAATCGAAGTGTCTATCAATATTTAATTTTTTTTTAACATAATATTCCTTCCGTTCGTTGGAAAGTGGTGAAAGTGAAGTGAATGGACAATTAAAAACAGGATATAGCAGCTGACAATACTAATTAACACAAATGTTAGAAAATACATGGACTGTACATATTATAAAGAAAGATATACGAATCATTCTATCTAGCTTTATTTGTAAGAATGTAAAATTGTAAGTATCGTTCTAGTGGTTGTTCGTGGAATATCATTTTGTAAATATTATTATGTATTATAACGAGACTAACACAGGCTGAATCAGGTTATTTTGAATTTATTATTTTTTTTAATTATTTTGGGTATACAATATCTCCAGCAAATGGTGATAGTGGGAGCAAATCCTATGGAAAATGCTTGAATTTAAAGAAAATTGATAACGATTTTGCGATCGACCTTGCGATCTATTATATATTAATTTGCCCTACGAGGCACTGAAATGAAGTCACAGAAATATATATTTTATATTAAATTTTTCAGATTCATTTATTTTAAAAATACTATTTTTTAATGAAACTTAAGTATTTTTTCGGCCTGTGTCTTATCGATGTAATTACACATATTCCTAGCTACTAAATAGGCTATTTTTTAGTATTTAATAATAGAAAAAAAATATAAATTTTACAGTTTAGATAAATAATAATATCATATTTTAGTTAACGCAAAGTAAATTTAAAAGGAAATGTATCTTTCTTTAGAACCTTTATTATTTTCAACAGTTTGTTATAACGAATTTATGTTGATGTTAAAATCACCAAAAAAAAAGTATTATATTTTTCTTATTAAATCTGCTTAACATATAATTCCCCGTCCTATCACATTATTAAGACATCCTCTTTTGTAGTTTGAGGTCTCTAAGTGCTTTTACGACAGATGCTGTCGTTAAATTTAAATTAAAAAATTGTATTTCTTTAACGTCAACTATTTATATAAATAAATGTATATAATCATTTACATGTTGTCAAATAGTTCGAATGATGTAAAATTGCTGATAAAATATTTCTGGAATCTGAAATATTTTTTCTCGTATTAAATAGGCTATGACAGATCTCGATAACTATAATCAGTTATTATGTGGAAAGTTTATTATTATATACAAATAACAATAGAGTAAAATTTGTTGTATGTATGATACTTGATTGTGCGGTGTGCACGAATAAATTACATCTAAATAAATAAACATTATAAAGAAATAAAGTTTTAAAAAAAATATTATTGGTTTTTTTTTGTTATTTGTGATTTGTAACTTGGTATAAACTTGACATCGTTCAGATTTTTTTTGTACCTTCACTTGCAGAGTAGGCAAAGGAAATTTGGGAACCTAGTTTTAAGATGCTATGCTCATATCAAAACAGTTCCGTTCCCCACTTACCGTCTATTTCTAGAGGCACAGAGTGTCGAGTTGTGGAATTTAACTCTGCCTATATATATATAATTTATACGACTGAGAATCGAACCCACAACCTATCGCGCTTAACCCGACCTCAGACAGCACGGATCTAAGTATTTATAATGCAGCATAGCACTTTGCCACATCCAATTCAAGATTAATCAGTACCAAACAATGATCAAATGGACGCAGCTACGTTAGCTATAGTAATGGATGTCCCGAGTGATTGTATGAGCTGTTGACCGAAGGAGCTTTGACTCTGGTAGCTGTAAGTAAATAAGCTTAGTTTGCTTGAAACTGAAATGCATGTTATTATATTTCGTATTAAAATATGTATAGTGGTTTTGGTCGGAGAAATGATTTATCGGAGAATTAGTCGGAGAATTGAAGAAATGATTTATTGAGAATAAAATGGAAAATGGAGAACGGGGAGTATTAATGCTAGGTACCTGTTGCCAATCTTATGTAAGAAAATCATGAAGATGGCGTTTTAAGGCTTCAATCTCCACTCAGGTAATGGAAAATAAAAAAGATAATCCACAATTAGACCTAAAGATTGAAGATATATGTAACATACACATTTTACCAAGTAAGAATCGGACCCTCACTAGCTGTATATACCAGAACGAGAAATAAATATTTCGTTTGCTTAAATGGAAATTGAACCCGCTGTCTGTCGCGTTTATTTTCCTGTCGGCCCCTGCACCACCAATGGTCTCTTATGTTTACAATAAAAAATCTTTTATTGATGCACGTATAGTTTTTCTCGTTAAACAAAATATATTGCGTGTTCAATTCACATTTGGTTCCAAATAAATTGTATTTGGAAATTTCTGTCCAAAACGTCCGTTTATTGATGCAGCATCATTTGTGAGTTCAAAACAAGGGGTGGAATAAACGGAAGGGAGCTGTAACGATCGAACGTTCTCACACAAACACACACACACACACACACACACACATACATTTAACTTAAAAGTTTTTGTTTATTCGAAGAAAAATATTCTACTTTTGCTTGATTTGTTTTGACAGTGCTTTCTAAAATATTGTTCTATTTTTGCAGGTTTATACAAGTACATTTTTAAGACTGTATTTTTGAATATCGTTATGCATCTGGTGCATGTAAAGGAAGTCTATGCAAACGATTTTTGGGATTGTTTTGAAGAGACGCGAGTTCGATTCTTGCTAGTAAAATATTTTTCGTAATATTTTTTCAATAAATATTTAAAGAAGACTACTTATAATAATGTATAATGCTTTTTGGTTTCCACTATTTGTCTATTTCAGAGACAATGACTCTCATGTGTTGATGTGTGGGAGGGGGGAAAAATATCACAAAGTTGGTGGGAGTTGAACCTATATTCGTAAGTATTATAGAGGAGTGTTGAATTACGAAACTCGAAGGGCATTTGCCTTGCTTCCAGAACGAAAATAAAAAAATATTGTTCATCCTCCCTTTACATGAACCGAGGCATATTAAAAAATAATTATTTATTTTGCCGATTGGAGATCGAACCCACAACCGTCGCGATACACTTGTGCTCTTGCACCACGACTGACCAGTAAATAACATATAATGTTTATTTATGTTTAGTTCCCGTAGCAAGCTTAAACTACACTAAATATCATTTTAAAGGGTCTCCGTTCTAGGAAAACAGACATGGGCGTGCCCGGCGGCGCCTTATGAATATCAAATCGCACTGAAAAGAGATGAAAGATGCCTCCCCTAATTCATAAAGACTTATTTACATGAATCGTGCTTTGTTGTGAAACATTCACAAGCCTCTCAGTTATTCTGCGATGGTATAAGTTGTTAATTTGCATTTGTTTTGTCGTTAGAATTTTATGACGTATTTGGACATTGGGAGGGATAGAAAATATTATAAAGTTTTTGTTTTCACATTTTTAATTTTTTTGTGATGTTTAATATAATATAAATATTTTGAGGCCAGTCGTGGCGCAGCGGCACGAAGTGTGACTGTAAAACCGACTGGTTGTGGGTTCGATCCCCACTCGAGGAGATGAAATATTTACTTAAATTTATATTTCCATTTTCTTCGCTCTGGTGTCGAGGTTAAGCGCGGCGTTGAGTTCTTCCACTCAACACGCAATGCCTCTAGAATTCGGCAGAAAGTGGGGAACGGAGTGTCTTAACACTAGGTTCCCTCTGCCTACCCTGCTGTGTGTGCGGGATACAGCGTGAAGCTGATTTTTTTATTTATATTTTGAGTATATATTAAACTATATAAATATATAGTAGTAAAGTATATATTAAACTATATAAATATATAGTAGTAAAGTATATATTAAACTATATAAATATAAATTATAGATTTCGAGATTTTACATATTCAGTAGTGGAGCACAGCGCGGCGCTTCGCTTCGTTACCAAAGCGAGGCTCTTAATATATTAAATATTTCCTATGTGTGAATTGATCCCACGACCTGCAACGTTTACAGTCGCATGCTTCTGCTACTGTGCCGTAACTGAACTTGTGTTCAGTGTTAATTTCAAATAAAAAATATCACGTACTTAATATATATTATAGTCTACTCTAATATTTATCGTCAAAGATCGTGAGCTCATAAAATATGAACTAGATAGTTGTATGTGGATGTAAGTTCCCAGTTTGTCTCGAACTTCCACGAAGACGGGAAGTGAGTAAGCAAAACGTGGTACTAATGTTAATTGTTACACACAACTGAAGTTCAAAAGCTTTGCCAGAGCAAACTTTAGTTTTAACTTATCGTTATAGAATCTTATGGTGAACACGCAATGCTACTTCCGAAATTGTTTCCATTTACTTACTTTTTTTTTTATTTTTGTATCCCGATGTATTCTGCATTTAGTAGGGTAAGCCTTGAGTTAAAATATTTCGTTGTTGACTTTCCACCTGAAATCGAGACATTACGTATTGATTTGCGGAATTTAACGTCGAAATTTGTCTTATTGACAGCCTGATATTATCTAATTGCGCCACTTGAATGTTTAAAAATAAAAATCGTAAGATCTGTAACAATTTTCTGTCTTTTGAATTAGCGGAGGCATTTTTCTTAAATAATTTAGTGAGCTAAACTTATACTTTTTAAATTGAAAATTATATATATTGCTTAGACAACATATAAGTCTATATCATCATCTATATGAGGCCAGTCGTGGCGCAGTGGTACAAAGTGTGACTGTAAAACCGACTGGTTGTGGGTTCGATCCCCACTCGAGGAGATAAAATATTTATTTAAAATTTATATTTTCATTTCTTCGCTCTGGTGTCGAGGCAAAGCGCGGCGTTGAGTTCTGCCACTCAACACGCAATGCCTCCAAAATTCGGCAGAAAGTGGGGAACGAAGTGTCTTAATACTAGGTTCTCTCTGCCTACCCTGCTGTGTGCGGGGATATAGCGTGAAGCTAATTTTTTTTAATTTATATAAGTCTTTATAGGAGATAAGATAAGATAAGATAAAAAGTCTTTATTGCACACTTTAACAGGATTGATTAAATTAAATTAGGGTTATGATATGCACAAAGGCGGCCTTATCACTACAAGTGATCTCTTCCAGGCAACCAATCTGGGGATAAGATACAACTAAAAGAGAGGGCATTATGTGGTGCAGAGCGACGTGAATAAACTTAATTAATATATAAATAAATATATAAAACATATACATACAATACATATCATATTTATACAATTATAGATACATAACTATATATATAAAATACATATAAACATTAAATATATATACAATTAGAAAAAATAAATAAATAAATAAATAAATAAGTAAATGATGATAATACGTGTAGGTATACATAAACTACTTCCGAAGATAATAGAGCTTAACTTTATGCTTAAAGATTTTAATCGAAGTCGATTGTCTCACATCTCGTGGTAACGCATTCCATAATTTAACTGCTTGTACAGTAAAAGATTTACTGTAGCAGTGAGTGCGGCACAGCGGGATCTCGAGCACGTTATCACTTTTCGAGCGGAGACTGAAAGGAATACAGGAGTTGGAGCCAAGGAAGGAAAAGCGTTCCTTAAGGTAGGAAGGAGTATCGGGATGGAAAAGGATGGAATAGAGGAGCGTGACAGTGTGGAGGTTCCGACGGTTTTCTACAGAAAGCCACTGGAGCCTAACGCGATACTGGCTGATATGATCAAATTTCTTCAGTCCGAAAATGAATCTAATAACCAGGTTTTGTAGGCGTTCAAGTGTAGTGAGCAATTGTTGCGAAACATCTAGGTAACAAGTGTCAGCATAGTCTAATATAGGTAACAAGAGCGAGGACGCCAGGGATATCTTGGTTTCTATAGGCAAAAGATTTTTCCATCTCTTTAACCTACCAATAGTATAGTACATCTTGCGGCTCAGTTCAGAGATGTGAGGAGCCCAGGAGAGAGTGTTGTCCACCATGATACCTAGATTTTTAACAGTGTTGCTACATTCCAGCTTACAATTGTCAAAGATAATAGGAGGATAGGAAGGGAAATTTAATTTAGACAATTGTTGACGACTGCCAAGGAAACACACCTGTGACTTTTTAGGATTTATTGCCAGGCCAAATGACTTGCTCCAGGAACTGATTGTATATAGATTGGAATTTATCAGATTAATAGCTTTCGCAATGTCATTGACGTCCGTGGTCACATAAATCTGTAGGTCATCGGCGTATAAATGGAAGGAAAGGGATAGGAGTTTAGTAACGGAGTTAATGAAAATGGAAAAAAGAAGAGGGGAAAGGACGCCACCCTGCGGAACACCAGCACTAAGACGACATGCGGATGATCGTTGATCATTAATACGGATAACTTGCTCTCGTTCATGTAGATATGAGTAAAACCATTCAACAGCCTCTGAAGATACATTAATAGACTTGAGGATTGCTAAGAGGATATCAAAATCAACCGAATTAAAAGCATTCGAAAAGTCCAGTAGTGCAAGAATTGTAATTTGTTGTTTATCAATACCCAACCTAATGAGATTGGAAGGGGGATAGGATTTTATTTAAAGCTAAGAAGGATGAGAGTTGTTGATGGACTATACGCTCTAACACTTTTGACAAAAATGGGAGAATAGAGATAGGGCGATAGTCGGAAAAGGATAAAGGATTAGGAACCTTGGGAATAGGAATTACTATTGCTTGGCGCCAGGTATTGGGGAAAGAGTTTGATTTAAGAGAATGGTTAAAGATGTGACATAGGACGGGAAGTAAAGGATTGAGCGTTAAGAGAATCATCTTCCGACTGACTTGATCACTACCAATAGCATCGGATTTAATGGCCAACACATGCTTCTTCACATCATCAGTAGAAACAGAGGAGAAATAAAAAGGAGAGGGACAGGGGATATCAGTAATCGACTTAATAGTGTCGGTTTTAGTTTTTTGATTTAGTAAATTGACATTTGAAAAGTGTTTGTTAATTTCATCAAGATTTATCTTTACGTTTATATTAGCAGTTTTCCGTGTGCGCCCAATACCCATTGCGTCTAGGAATTTCCACACTTTAGCAGGGCTGCTATTTTCAATAGTGGAGTGGATAAATTTACGTTGTGCATCTCTGCAAGTCTTACTACATCGGTTCCGTAGCGTTTTGAACCTAATAAGGTTTTCTTCGGTGCAGTTTCTTTTGTATTTAGACTTAGCAGAGTTCCTCTTTGCCATGAGTTTTTTAATATTGTCTGTGAGCCATGGAACCTAGTGTTAAGATACTCCGTTTCCATTAAGACACTTCCGTTCCCCACTATCCGCTGAATTCTTAAGTCACTGAGTATTGAATGGTGTACAAAAAAATATATGTTTGATATACATGATAAAAAAAATTACACAATATATACATAAAAAAAATGTAACAATATTTACATTAATATAAGAATATGTTGTAACAGGTCGCTTCAAAAGTAATCCATTTAGTTTATTATAATGTCAACTACAAAGTATCATGTGACAATGGAAACGAATTGAACATAAATTACCGAATCTCACGATACGGAAGGGCGAGAAAAATAACCGTTATGGCGTAAAAGTTAATCGTTTTGAATCGAATAAAGCGGTACTAAAGGAAAATATAGGTTATATTTATAGCTTATATTTTAGTCAACTTATTATTATAGTAGAAATATTAAAGTTATATTATAATCAACAAAAAATATTAATAAGCTATACACGCGATATAACCTACACTGCAATTTGACATGTAAATCGTAGGTAGCATCCACGAGGACAGTGATAAGAAGAGCTACTAAAGATTTCCCGTAATTTCTGGAGTAAACGGCAAAATTAGAGAAACTGCGGCACGTTTACATTTTGTTTTCTATGTTAGCATAGGTGGAAACTATGATCAAAATTATTAATATATTTAACGAAGCGGGGGCGCGTGGGCCAGGGCATGCAGTGCTGACTCATTAGGTCTTCGTTCGTATTCGGAACGGGGGAAGTCAGATGACAACGCGTCATTAGCCCCACTTCCCTAAAAGCTGACAATTGACATTGACAACTGACAGTATTGCCATCCTCTGAATACACGCAGACAACTTGACGTTCCATATTCAAACTCTGCGACATTTATAAATATTTAAATAATAGTTTGCAAAGTATAAGAATCAAAAATGAATTTAAATAAATGAAATATTTAAATTTTTGTCAACACGTAATGCCTCCAGAATTCAGTAGAATCTGGAAAACTGAGTGTTTAACACTAGGTACCCTCAGCTGATTATATTAAATATTATAACATAAATAGTATTTTATAAAACATAAGTAGAAAGTATACAATATATCTTATAAATATGTAATATACCTTAGCAAAAACATCAATTTTTAATATCCTACAACGTTATAATCTGCCAATATCGTGTAGTTCTATAGGTAAGATCCAACCCATTTCCTACGCACGACCGGCGCTTTACTAAATTGCCCGCGTGACTTGCTGGAGACGTTAAGGTGTAGTTTAGGCGTATATATCCATTATTTATAGAAAATGGTGTAATATTATTTAGTATTTATGTAATTTATTTGTTTTTGTAGTAGTGTTTAAAGGAACTAAATTAGACAGGTTAATTTTAAGCTGAAATCATCCACTGATCATTTAAAGAAGTTAGAGCGTCTTAAACCAAGGTTCTCTCCGCCTTCCTTGCTTTATGCAGGATACGGCAGGAAAAAAAATATTATTGCATATGTACATATATATATAAGGGAAAGTCATTGGGTCGGTCATTAGGCTCTTTACTTTTTGGCTTACGACCAGGATGCTTGTCCAGGCAGATTAAAAAAAATAAAAAAAATAAATTAAAAGTATCGGTTGTGACTTAGATTCCCACTCGGGGGATAAGTTATTGTTTGTAAATATTCTTTGCTTTGGTGCCATAGCAAAAGCACAGCGATGAGTTCCGCAACTCAACACGCAACATTTAGTTTTAACCCTATGTAATAAGGTACATAAAACGTACATTTATAAAATCAATATATAATTTCAATTGCATAAAGCGGCTTAAAATATCTAAAAAATCTAAAAAAATATATTTTGTATAATAATCTTTTTATTTATAAAAAATATAAATAAAAAAGATTATCTTTCTTATTCATAATAAAAAAATTCAAAATATCATTACAATAAAGTTTTAGTTACTAAAATAAAACTCGTCTTATATATATGGAAATATGGCACAATATTCATAACTCATACAAAACTTAATAATCATATGCATCATATATTGCGTGGTCCCTTCCCCTAGTAAATTTACCCTTGGAGTACTTCATCAAAGTTATCCAAAGTTTTATGAAGTCATTTTAATAAAATTAAAAGGCGTATCGCAGCTCCGTTTATAAGCTTGCCTCACTGTTTTGTGTTTATTTTTTATTGTATTACTTGCTTTCATTTAATTTTGGGAATAAAAAAGATTACCTTCAAAAGACGTAAGGGATGTTAAATTCTGCTCGTTACTTCAAATATATGGCAATATATGTTATAAAAAATCGCCGTATCCTACCTATAGCAGGGGAGGCAGAGGGACCCTAGTATCAAGGCACTCCGTTCCCCACTGTCGATATTCTTCAGGCATTGCGCATTGAGTGACTCAACTGGACTTAACGCCATGCCAGAGGAGTATTACTTTAGTACCAAACTGAAGAAATTAAAATATTAATAAATAATATATCATTGCCCCGAGTAGGAATCGACAGTCACACTTTGTGCCTACGACTGCCCTCAATATTTATACCATATATGATTACAAGATTTATCTAGTAATAGACTTAAAAAGTCTGATTTTCAAAAAACATCTAAAATGAAACACATATCCGTACCTTTAATGTGCCTACTGCAATATTCTAGTGCACAGAATCGAAAGCAAATTTATATTTTATTCATTTCATGAATATTTAAAGCTAATACACTACACACATTTACCACTAACTTTAAATTTCAAGATGTGCGCTCGATACCTACTCGGGCTAATATTTATATCTAAAGTTCCATTCCCTAACTTATAGACAAGGCCCGGCGTTAAGTTCCGCCGAAATATTGCGTATAGAGATACGCAATATTTAGAAAAATGAGGAACAAAGTGTTTGAAGGCCTTATAAAGTAAAACAATATACCTAAAGGCTGTCGTGGCGCATGGGCACAAGCGTGTCACTATATCGCGACGATTGTGAATTCTATTCCCACTTCGATCACGGGTTCACACTAGGTTCCCTCTGTCTCATCTGCTATTTTTAAAGCGAAAACCTGTTTTTGTAGTCAATTTAAACTGATAAAGTCAAGATTCCTGGTCCCCCTATTCTAGTGAAATAATCCGTGGGGTAAATAATTAAAACAGCGTAGAGCATTACTGTCATGAGAGCAGTTAAACATCAATTAGTTAAAAGCTTAATACCATTTTGTTATTGTTATGGTAATTTGAGTACGACGACATGATTACCAGTTCGTGTAATGAACTTGTTATTCTAATAGTAAATAAGTTGTTTGTCCTTTGTATGATGAATTATAATTAGAGTTTTTAACATTTTTAAAGTGTTATTTCACAATTAGGAAAGAAAAATACTTATTTAGAAAAGGTATAAAAAAATTACGTATAATAACGTTTTCCAGGAGTTTTATACGTTTTTTATGGTCCTGATCGGTTTACAGGTTCGAGTCCCGTGACGTTAAAATTTTAATACGTTTGCTAAATAAATATTTTTCCTTCCTAAACATAACTTAGTGTTAAGGGAATTCGTTTAAATTAAGACACGTTTCCCATTTGCCGTCAAATTCTGAAGGCATTGCGTGTTGATTGTCGGAACTTAACGCCATGCTTTGCATCGTTACCAGAGCGAGAAAATTAGAACATGTGAATAAGTTAAAATAAAAATATAAATATAATAATATATTTCATTTCATCCAGTGGCAATCGAACCCACAACGTGTGGTATTTACAGACGCACGTTTGTACTGTTTGTTTTTAACGGGTCTTATAAAATGAAAATGAATAAAATAAAATATTGATGAAACATTTACGCTTTTTTTAAATAAGCATGTTTCTAAATAGATTTTACATTCCAAATAAATTTGATTGTGCAGTTCTCTAAAGCAAAGCTTGAACCCGTAACTCTGCAACGCTAAGGCTCAAACAGTGGACCCACCCTACAACCACATGGTGAAGTAGATTATCCTCTTAAATAAACGGGAAATAAACCTGGAACTGGTTTTATGTTTAAATAAAAGAAGTTGGAAAAAAATATAAAAAAAGCAAATAAATATTTTTACATATAAATATACACATTACAATAAATTGACCAGTGAAATGTATCAAAATAAATGTATTCAACAAGATCCCTTTGATACGTGTTTGGCAACTGTTTTGATTAGTCCTCCCTCCTCCCTCCCTTAGGGAGTTCGTTTAAAGATCAGCGCTCACTATATAATATGCTACGGATTATTTAGGAAAGTAAAACTTTTTATATAAAATCCATTTTATAAAAAAAAAAATATTGCTGAACTTATTTGTATGTAAGACGTCATGTAGAGTAAGTGGTAAGATACTTTGTTTATAGCTTTCTGTTTCAATTTTAAGACATCGCATTGCTGATATCGAGACATCGTTAATCAACGTCACGTTTACTAAAACAAATTACTATTCATTTACTTATATAAAAGATTTTTTTTTATTATTTCTTATTCTATTCTTTTTCTTAAAAAATAGGACAAATTGAGGACCAGGAAAAAAATATTTCTTTAATAAAGATATGATTTCATTAAATATAATTTGCTTTATTCTGAAATGAAATATTTTGCAATAAAATTGATAATATCATTTTTAATATTACGAAGTACTCAATCGAAAAACGTGGGACGTTTCAATTTCAATTTACTTTATGGAACGTATATTAAATTATTTTTGACTATTTTAGTACCAGCTTTTATTGAGGCCATATTATGATTTTTTGGTTTGATTCTTACTTGGGGAAAATAATTATTTTTATTTTACGCTCTTGTAAAACTTATGGAGTATGAATTTGAACTCCGCCACCAGACACGCAATATGTAAAGTGTGGAATAGAGTATCATATCACAACGTTCAAGTCGTAAATTCTGACTATAGTGCCAATCCAAAACCTTAACTAACCAACCAAAGACTGTCAAAACATTGGAAACGAGTTTATTTTATCCAATATCTTAAAGGCTTCTTTCTCACTTTTTGACTCCAACATTCCACAAAACATTTAAAAAAATTTATAAAATAGAAAAATAATACCATTTCATATTTATTTCAAAGAACATTATCACATATGTCCCATTCACTACTCGAACCGCAACAAATAGGGCGCTCGCAGACGCCACGTTTGATTGCCGCGTAGTGATTAACCAAATCGCTTTGAAGTTGCTATCCGATTGGCTCTCACGTCGCAGTATTATAAGTTTCCTTCTACTATCTCAATATGCGGATTACACTATTAAATGTGTTCGTAACTTCGCTTGAATTTAGGAAGTTCAACTAGTGAGGGCATGTCATAATGCTGTAAACATTATGACATAAACATAGAAATTTCTGTATTTTTTTATACTTTATGGGGTAAGCGTTTTTTTTGAGTCTACATATTTTCACTGCAATATGCCGCGTAAAATTGCAATATAATTGTAAATATTACATTTTTTTACCTTCACGCTGTAGCAGGGTAGTTACAGGGAACGTAGTGTTAAGACTCTCCGTTTTTTCATTCTTTTATTAAGACACTGCCGTTCCCAATTCAATTTTTATTTCTAATATTAACGCAATAGTTGAAATTTGTGTAGTTTTTGCACTGCAAATAGAATTTCTAATACGTGTGTGGTATAAGGTTTTGTTGCCAATTTTTTGACCTTCTATTAGACTCGCACAAAGTATACTTAATGAAATAAGAACCATTATGATGACCAATATGTTACGATGATAATATCAAACTTCTTTTACTATAATAAGAGAAATTAAAGTGGAGACGAATACACCTATTTAAATCTTTGATTTACCTTCCATCATAAGTCTGATATGAAATTTATCATAAATATTTTTCTTAAAATGTTATGCATTACCAGTAATATTATAAATCAAAGAAATAATTTAAGTTAGCTTCACGCTGCGTCCGCATTTCGAGGCATTTTGCGTTTTTTCGTGTCGATTGACGCCGAACTTAACGCCGAATTTTTATCTTGGTGCCAGAGCAAAGAAACGAAAATATTAATATATAATAATTATTTTGTTCGAGTTTGAGAGTTAAGTTCGAGGAGATTGAACTTACAACCGTCGCGTTACAGTCACACCCTTGTGCCCTAGCGCCACGACGGCATCTAATATTATAAAATATCAATTAAGAAAATTACGAAGCACATTCCTTTTCAAATTACTTTAGACTATCACAAGCGGGTCACGTCTCATTGTCGCGCAATGATTTACTAAATCACTTCGAACTCCACCCGAGTGAGTCTCACGTCCTGGATTATAAGTTTCTATTAGCCATCTCATCGGCTTACGTCATTGATTGCGAGTTGTTTAGTTTCGAAGTGAATTAGCTTAATATACTAGTCTAGTTAAGCTTTGCATTGTTTTATTTAAATTTGATGTTAAATTAAAAAATTACCTGAGTTAGGTACAACTCAAGTTCACGCTGTATCCCGCATACAACAAGGTAGGCTGAGGGAACCTAGTGTTAAGATACTCTGTTCCCCATTTTCCGCCGAATTCTGGAGGTATTGCGTGTTGAGTGGCGGAACGCAACGCTACGCTTTGCCGTCGAGACAAACCAGCCCATAGTGAAGAAATGGGAATGTAAATTAAAATAAATATTTTTTAAACATAATTATTATTTATTATAAACTATGTCTATAAAAATATTTAATATCGATATATGTACAATTTCGATATACTCATATGTACAAAAATGTATAAAATATAATTTTGTCCCAAAAATGTATTTGTAAACATCACTATGTATATATGTATGTATGTATATATATATGTGTATCAAAATATAATATAGTACAAAATATGGTCTCCAATTGTCCGATGCGATTTAGTATTGACACTTAATTATTTATTCATATATCAAATTTAAATGTTTTATTGTATTGATTTAGTTTCATTCATGTAGATGCAAAATCAATATATGTTAAAACTTCGTACTCCACAGTCTGCTATGTTACTGACGTGGAATCGAACCCACAACCTTTGCATATACTGCATAATACGTCGATAATATGGCTTATTTTCCGAATGAATTGCGTATTATATAATGAAATTAAAGACTAGTCCTGAGGCCAGTCGTGGCACAGGGGCACAAACGTGTGACTGTAAAAGCGTCAGGTTGTGAGTTCGATGCTACCTCGAGGATGTTATGATATGATATGATATGATATTGATATTTTTAATTTCTCGCTCTGGTAACGAGGCCATTCACTTAGCTTAGTTGCGTCACCTAAAAGTGGGAATGGGAGTATGTTAACAATTCTATATATAATAATCATAAAAATAATCATACTAGTATAATATTAATAATAATAATCAGATAATCACCCTATCTAGTCGAGTCACCGTCCGCCAGCCATTCAATTTGAGACTATTGTAAAGGCGGACGCCCGTTAGTCTCACTCAATAGCCCAGTAGCCAGTCCATCCAAATTCCATTCCATGGTCCTAGTTTAGATTTCCACATTTTCCATAGTGTCTACGCATTACCCGGCGATCATCTCTGGGTAATTACCTGTGGTTACCCGGAAATGGATCCCGGCTGATGCGTCACAGTAAAACATTTGTATATTCTCTAAGGGGCCTCTACGTGTTGGACCTGTGTTCCCACGCAAGCCTTCCAATGAACCGGGTTCTTTTGAATCCGAGAATAATGAAGGACAATCATACTATATAATAAATAAATGTATTAGGGTAAATTGTACATTCAAAATTAAATTAAATATTTACCTATTTTTTAATTGCTAAATGGACATTGCAACAGCATTTGTTACAACTGAAATTTTAACGGTTCAACTGCGGTCAGTTTTAAGTTCTAGCAAACTCTTGAGCTAAATTGAGTGAGCAAATGATTCTGTTCGGAGAAACTTCCTTATTTTATTCAATATGAATTTAAATTTCAAATTGTAAAGAAAATAACTGAATTTTATATTGATTTAATTTCTTTGAAAGTTCTAGTATTCAGTGCATAATTGCGTTATAGAGAAAAATGTATATAGAGGTCAGTCGTAGCGCAAGGGTATACGCGTTTGTCTGTAAAACGCGACTGGTTGTGGTTTCGAGCCCCACTCGGGGAAATGAAATTTTTTTTTTTAATTTATATTTTCATTTCTTCACTCCAGTATCGAGACAAAGAACAGAGTTGATTGCCGCCACTCAACACGCAAAGCGGAAAGTGGAAAACGAATTGTCTTAACAATAGGTTCACTCTGCCTACCCTGCCTTCCTTTCTGTATGTGGGATACAGCTGGAAGATGAAAAAAAACTCTTAGTAATTTGTGAAAATAATTAGTTTCTATATATGACTAATTTTTAAATAATTCAAATAGTATAGACACGGGTTCCTGCGTCTTAAAATTTTACATAACTTTCACTTTTTATAAAGAGGGGGACTCGTTGAACGAGGGACCATTTTGAATACAAAATTCCTGCTGCGTACTTTTGACACAACGGGATAAATCACTGAATTCTCCTTCCCTATTTTTAACATTGTTAAAGTGTTATTCGCCTTATAGGTTGTATTGCTTAGTAGTCATAGCGCTTGGACGATTTCCAGAGGCGCGGATACAAATCATACTTTCAACAAAATAGCAAAAAAAAAATTTAAAAAAAATGTAACAATTTTAACGACCACTTCGTTGGATTAAATTATTCTAAGTAAACGTAACACAATAACAGTTTATTTCTCGTGTAATATTCAAATTGTGGAGTAAAAAATAGATACATTCTGCATGAATGAGTAATGCATCGAAATTGTGTATTCAAGGGGGACACCCCACAATTTGTTTTTAGTAATGGTTTGTTTTGTATTATCTTCAAAGCTATTTTTATTGACAAGAAGAAGAAGAAAACATTGTTCAGCGTTATCATGATATATTGCGATTGCGATTATAAACTCCAAGTCTGTTTGTGAAAAATTTGTCGAGATTTTTGTATAATAGATTTGTTTTTGTTATGGTAAATTGAGGGACGTTGCATCGTGGTGACGTGGTTCGCCATGTTACTGTATACGAGACGGTCGTGGGTTCAATTCACACTCGGGGGAATGATTATATTATAGGTATAGTTGATGAAGGACAGTTATAGGTATAGTTGATGAAGGACAGTGTAAAATGCCGCCTCAACACGCAACGTCTCAAAAATTCGACGGATAGCTGGGAACGGAGTGTCTTAACACCGGGTTCCCTTAGCCTGCCACGACTGGCCTCATATTGCCGGATGCTGGTCGATATAATTATATGCGTTTTATTACGCATTATATATATTTATATTTTATACATATTTTACGTACATTAAATTTTTTTCTAATGTCGTCCAACCATCACGTCTGGCGCTAAGTCTAGCATGCTGTGACAGTTTGTTAAACCGCACAAGGATTTCCATGGCTTTGCGGAAACTCAATAGCTCAGTACTAATCGATAAGAAAGTACGAAGTTATATAGGATTTTGTCATACTATACCATTCCTTAAGTTACACATGTAAGTAGTATATTTTAGCTTAAATTAATGGGGGAGTAGGTGTGTTAATTGTTAGTTCTCAAGAAGAAAAATTAAACTATATATATGGTTAGAAACTGGAAGCGGTTAACGTTTAAAAAAAAATTATGCCCCCAGAATTCGAAGAAATGTGAGGGGCAAAGTGTCTAAGCACTATTTTTTATTCCCTACAGAATTGCTAACAACGTACATAAGTTGAAACAAGCGTACAGAAATTTCGATGTACATAGATAAGAACTTATATCATAGTGGTCAGAACGCTTTAACGGTTTCCAAGAGAAGTCAGTTAGAGTCACAACGTTAAATTTTTTATACGTTTCTATAATATTTGTACGCCTTATGTATAAAAATAAAAAGAAGGTAATTAAGTATCCATCAGACATTAATAAAAATGAATCAAAATATAAAATCTCAAGAATAATTACTCGTTCATACACAGTCTTATTACACAAAGGAACTGTGAGATAGCTTTTATTTTATGAACCTATTATTATAGAAATAATAGATCCTATAATGAAAAGATCTGTTGTAAAGCCACGCTTTTAATGAAAGCCTGCAATCCTATTGCCCATTCTTCTCGAACTATAAACAATTTATATAGGCAAATAGAGTGAAATTGAAACGTTTTATGTTTTTTAATACTAAAATTAGACTTATATTTTTAGTTTATGGTTCTATGTTCGGAAAATTTGGACTCGAAGACAAAAAAAAAATTGTAATGATTATGACGTTAAGATTTTTTTATTTATTTTTAAGACTTGGATCTTGTCTAGTCTCGATGTACCTCTAATCTTAAAGGTGTTCCCGTAGCATTTAATATGTTTAAATTAGTTCATGAGTATTATCAGCAGAATAATATAATAGTTTTACAATGGATTTCTTCACACGTTCATATTTTAGACTCACTGGCCAAAGAAGGAATTACGGATGGTCTATTAATGGCTATTGAACCTGTATTTTCTCATTGTGTTTATTGAATTAGGAATTTGTATCACACATTTTGGAAGGAACATTTTGTGCAACATTCTCAAGCTAAGCTAAGTATTTGGTACAGAACTATTCCAGCAAAACCTTCATTCAAATCGTGGATTAATTTGGTTGCCTAAATAGAAAAACATTATGAAACGTGTTCAAGGCTTAGGTCAGAACACATTCCATCAAAAAAATTTACAATTAAATAGATTCTTCTGATTCTTCTAGATTATGAATATCATTTTATGGTGGAATTTGTCCAGAATGAGCCTCTTAGACGTCGGTTAACAATTTGCAGATTTGCACTTGCACGTGTTTTAGCGGTGCCAGACACTGAATCGGCCAAATAAATGTTTTATTTTGTTCAGAAGATTTTTGCTTATCTATAAACAACATTATTTAGGATATAAATCAAACTGAGCTGCATGGTCGTTGTAAAGGCAAAGCTCTTGAATAAAGAGTTAGGGAAAACGAAGCGCTAAAGGATCATCTCTTATTGCTCACTTTTCCTTAATAAATATTTCTTAATCCTTTCATCACTCATTCGTTTGACGGGCTCAAACCAGCACGTTCTTTTTCATTCTCACCATGACATCATCGCCAGTATCTGCCATTCTGTGGATCTCTTCATTGCGAATTCGATCAGCATATCCTATACGAAGAAATTGCATCTCCACGGCATTAAGATTTTACAGTATACATCAAAGAAAGGAAAGGAAAGGAAAATGATTACTAACTGATTCATATTTGAAATCTGAAATTCAAATAGGTAAATAATATATGACAATAACAATGAAGTTAGTGAGTTTTTCATGGTACATTGCCTCAGTTTCTGACTAAACATATTTATAAACGCGATGGTGGTCGGTTAGCTCTAGCTAGAGCTCCCACTCGAGAAATTGTTTCTTTTTTTTTCATTTTCAACAAGAGAAGAGAAAAGATGATAAGTTGCAGGACAGAGTGTCTTAACGCTAGGTACCCCTTTGCCTACACTGCTGTGTATGGGATACAACGTGAATAAAAAAGAAAAGAACCAAGTTAAAATTAAAACACAATTATATAATAATTGTAACATAAAATAACAACAATATTCAATTATAGCGCTTGTGCATTTTACTTTAAAGTTATTCTGCTTAAATAAGCCAGATACGCGTCTTTGTTGTTTTGCTTTTATTACTCAGTTTAACTTTGGATGCAGTTGTAGAAGTTGCAAATTGGTATGTTAAAATGCTGAATTTAGATAGAGTTGTTTAAATTGTTAAATTGCAAATTGAAATTATTTATGATAATGTTAATTGTACAAAGAGTAACAGTACCAAATCATTTTATATTTTTTTACGTTAACACGTTGCGATAAAAATCATGTTTTTATATCTTAATAGGAAGTTAATATATTTTTGTTCTGTTCAACTCTGTGATGCTTAAGAGAAATGGACCCTTTTAAAATAAAATAGGTAGGTAACATTTCCACCAACAATGAGTTTTGTATTTTGTAATTACTTCACACCGCTCCATAGAACTAAGTGAGTTTGTTTTATCTCTTTTTCCTTGCTCGATCCTTTCCATTTACCTATTTATTGGTGGAAATTCACATATGCAGCTTACTTTTACAAGTTCAGCATACATATTGTCCAATGTAATTAATCTTCACTTAATTTCTATTTTAAAGACCATGTGGCAAAAAATGTATTTTTAAAATCAATTGAGAAGTAAAATTTGTAGCCCTGTTCGAAACCTTAAATAAAATGCACTCGGATGTTTTCGACGCTTTAAGCGGATAAAATATTGAAAAAAGTAACTTCTAGGATAGATTTTTTTCTGTTAACCCTACATTCATAAAATATATTTATAATTCCATTGTTCATAAACATACGTCTGTGATACACCTTACTTTTAAGGTCACCTAATTTGAGTATTACGAGAGATATTCATAAAAATCTATAGATATCAATTAGAAACAACTTTTATTGATACTTTAAGCATGGAGAAAGAAAGAAACTGCATATACATCTGGTCACACATTATTTTGATATAGCGTCAGAATAAGTTCTTTGATTTTCACGATTATTACACATTTTAAATGAAGCTATTTTAACTGGATTAATCGCGTATATTTGATATAATACATTTTTGGAAATCCGACGTTTCAAACACTTTGCCGTGACCACCAAATATACGCGATTAATCCGGTCACATGATAGAAATATAATATTTACCGTATATTATATTTCTATCATATATACCATATATTATATTTATATATGGTTTATCTTAGAGCCATCGAGAATTACAGTTTCTATACCATTATTATCAGGTCTTCTTTAAAAAGTTATAGATAGAGTTGTTAGGTTGGTTTGTTAGGACACCTACCCAGTATACCCAGTATATCCCACATTTTAAATAAAACTATTTTAACCGGATTAATCGCGTATATTTCGTTTTTTTGTACATTTTTGGAAACCCGACGTTTCGAACGTTTTGCAGTAGTCCGTGGTCACGGGTAGACTGAAGTGGCATTCGTCTGTCAGTTGACATAATTACTATATCAAACTAGCACCAACGATTTCTTAATTTCCTCGCGTACTGCCCTGGATTCTTGCAGAATGAGCTAACTGTATCTTGCCCTCTGGTATGGTGGGTCTGAGACTTCAAAGATTTGATGAGTGGGTCCCAAGTGTTAGAAAGCTTCCAGCCGTCCTCTCTATTGAAATTAGGATATTTTTGTATTTCAATAGCCTCGCGGATCATTCTAGGAATATATCTGTTTTCCTTAGCGAGGATGAAGGGTTTATCAAACCTTATGTAATGGCTAGGTTTATCCACAGTGTGCTCACATACAGCTGACTTTGATACATGCCCATTCTTTATATCAGAGATGTGTTCCTTCACCCTAACACCGTTGCTTCTCTTTGTTTGACCAATGTTTGATAAGCCACAGTGTATACAAACTAGATTGTGACTGTGTATGTTTGTTATGTATCTAGGATTAAATGAAATTTTATTGCACTGCTTTGTCTCTCATTGTTACTTAAACTAAATTTATAAAACGGTTTTTTGAAACGTTTCTGCGTTCCGTTTCCCATTTTTACTGTAAGTAGCAAAATCTCGCTTTCGTTTAACGTTTTTGGGAATTCCTGTCAATGCTCGGCTACAAAAACTATTAATATTAAATTTGAATTTGATTTATTATATTGGCAAATAGTTAAAAGGTTTACGTTGTATCCCACACATAGGCAGAAGGAATCTAATGTTAAGATATTCCGCTCCCCATTATCTACGGCGTTCCGCGTTGAGTCAGAGAGAAAATCACGCTAATGTCTTGGTTTTTGAGCGAAGAAATAAAAAGAAAAACCCACGTGGAAATCAAATCCACAGACGTTGCGTTACAGTCACACGTTGGTGCTCCTGTACCACGATGGCTTCTAAGCTAAAATAATATATTTATCTTTAATCTTTAACGAAATAGAAAAACATTCTTCAGAATTTTAGAAGCAAAATGCCAGATGACTATCCCTATCAGTATTGCCCGGCACCCCTTGTAACTGAATAGGGTGCGTCAATCGACCTCGGACGTCCGACGTCGATGCTTCAAAGCAAATACCTTCAAAGTTTAGTTCTGCGTTGGATAGAATTTTCTTCATTGGTAATAGAATAGATAATACTTAAGAGAATTTTGTTCTTCTTCTACTTAATTCATATATTTGGAATTTAATAAAAAAAAATTATATGTTTATAAAAAAATACCTTTTTTATCTTTACATTGCCTTGTAAGCCAAAAAATTTAAACATAAATGAACGTTTCTTATATAAAAAAATATTTTTATCTTAAATACATTTTTTTTTCTTTTTTTGCTTCTTACTGTAACCTGTAAATAGCAGGATATGAGGAAAGCTAGTGTTACAACACTCCTCTTCCCATTTTACGCCTAAGTTTTGAGATAACGTGTTGAGTGGCGGAACCCAACGCCAATTGAAGACAACAATTATTTATTTCTTAACGCACAAAATTAAAAAATTACGAAATATCATATTAATTTTCATAAATAGATCTGTCGTCTGTCGCTACCCTTATCAGCAAGTGCTCGTCACCCTTGTAATCGGATAGGGCGCGTCATTCGACCTCGGACGCTTTACGCCTACCGATGGGTACCTAGTGATTTCTTTACTTTGAAATCTCTTTGTTGTATCGGACACTATCGCTCTTGCATTTGTATTGCTAAAACTGAAGATAGATGATTTATTTGAGAATTCGTGACGTCAATTTTACATTATGACGCAGTGGGGAAGTGATTGGTTCTTTACTTAATGATAGTAAGTTCTATTTTCATAAACTGATAGTTTATATTCAAATATAAATACACTCATACATGAGGCCAGTCGTGGCGCAGCGGCACAAAGTGTGACTGTAAACCGACTGGTTGTGGGTTCGATCCCCACTCGAGGAGATGAAATATTTACTTAAATTTATATTTCCATTTCTTCGCTCTGGTGTCGAGGCTAAGCGCGGCGTTGAGTTCTGCCACTTAACACGCAATGCCTCCAGAATTCGGCAGAAAGTGGGGAATGGAGTGTCTAAAAACACTAGGTTCCCTCTGCCTACCCTGCTGTGTGCGGGATACAGCGTGAAGCTGATTTATTTATTTATAAATACACTCAACACCCATGCCTCCAGAATTCAGCGGATAGTGGAGAGCAGAGTTTATCGACACTAGGTTATCTCTGCCTATTCTGGTACAAGTGGGATACAGCATGAAGATGAAAAAAAGAACATAATATATTTATATTTATCCAGTCTTATAAAATCTTATGGGATTTGGGTTCGTCACCTAATATAAAATGTTTCTTATATAATAAGAACAGAAGGTCTTAATATAAAATTTTATTTATTCAATACAGAGAGTAACAGGAAAATGATATTATATTACATAGTAACTAAAATTTTGAAGTCTTGAGTACAGAATACTATATTACTAGAGTTAGACTGTCTACAATGTGGATACAAAATTTTAAACGCTACTCTATATGCTTCTAAATTTACTCTCGGTCTCCAAATGAAACATGCTTAAATTAATAAAATAAAATATATATATACTTCCTACTTCCACTTTCAGCTAAAATTTGGAGGTGTTACGTATTGAGTAGTGAAACTGAACGCCACGCTTTGCCTCAACACCAGGGCGAAGATGAAAAAATTAAAAAATATTAAATAATTAATTTCCTAGAGCGAAAATCGAACCTACAAACTGTGGCCTCTGCGACTGGTCTCAATAAATATTTAATTGCACAAATAATAATTAAAAATGCTAAAATAAAAATCAAATGCCAAAAGCAAACCCATCTAACCCCTAACTTAGATCATACAGTTTACGAATTAAGCAATAATATAACTGTGTGACTGTAAAACTGACTGGTTGTGGATTCGATCCCCACTCGAGGAGATGAAATATTTACTTAAATTTATATTTCTATTTTTTCGCTCTGGTGTCGAGGCTAAGCGCGGCGTTGAATTCTGCCACTCAACACGCAATGCCTCCAGAATTCGGCAGAAAGTGGGGAACGGAGTGTCTTAACACTAGGTTCCCTCTGCCTACCCTGCTGTGTGCGGGATACAGCGTGAAGTTGATTATTTCAATAATATAACTAATTTGCAATCACGTTCAATGGTGCTCCTCATTCCATAACCTCTTCAGGTTGTTAATATTTCAGAAGTACAGTTCATATAAAATTATATTGATAATGAATTGTACTCCTTAACTTCTAAGTAATAAGAGCTATAGTGTCTACGTGGGGCAGTCTTGGTGTTCCACTTCCTTTATTATTTACTCTGGGGCGTTAGTACCCGGGGCACGTTTCAAACGGGTTCGACCGTCGTGGCTGGTAAGCCTCTATATTGTTTTTTTCTTTTTTTTTTTTCTTTAATTAGCTGGACTTGTTGAACTGAAATAGAAAAATATAGATTGAGAAACCGTAAATGAAAGTAAATGAGACTTTTTTTTATATATATATTTTGTATTACTATTATTATAATGCAATAGTGAGGTTCAAATAGTATATAATTCTTTTTATATTATAAAAATAAAGTGGTTTTCATGTTGTTTTTGTTGATTTGATGATTGTTTGCTCGATGATCTTTACTTTGTCGTATACTTTACCTTTATTTGAGTCAAATTAATCTATTAGTAACAACTTTTTAGACGTGATATAACTTATTTCAACACATGATATTGTAAACAGGAGAATCAATCAAAATTATCTTTACTTTCACACAAAACAAAAACAAATTCTAACCAAAATAAGACATTTTGTTTGAAAATCCGTTGAGGAACAGGAACTGAGGAAGTAGAAGTTATTGAAAGATTTCGTTTTTGGCAAAAGGCTAGAAAAGTTTATAACGATGCATCCTCATAAATATAAGGTTCGTTATTCGTATTGCCTCCCCACGCAATTTAAGGTAACGACCTAAGACTGCTTCAACAAAAAAAAGTTGTATTAAAACTTTTTACTTATGACATGTATGTACTCAACTCAAATGTATAGTTTTATGTTATAAGTTTAACTTATTTACGATTTTTTACGATACATATTATATGAGATTTACTTACTATATTTTTTATGAGACCAATAAAACATAAAATGATTTTGTCTACTTGCTTCTGCCGCGTTTAAGGATAGGCTAAATATAATATAGTTCATAATGTTCTGAGAGACTGGACCGTCAAAGTGAAGTGGCATTGCACTACTCCGTTACGACGCGACGGAGTTCGCTACGGGAGAAGAAAGGAGAAGCTTTTACTTTATTCTGTTTAGAGCGGAGATGTATAGCATCTTGTATTAAGGTGTCTGTAATATAGAGTTTGATATTTAAACAGCCAGACTTATGTTTATTTTCCAAGATAACGCAAAAATTAAACTTGCTGCTTAAAATTTGCAATGGTTAAACTATATAATATAGGATTTGCTACAAACAAACATACATAATATATGAGACCATCATGGCATAGTGGAGAAACGTCTAAATAAAAATTTATTGTTTGTGAATTCGATCCAAACTCGGGGGTATGAAATATTTTCACATCTTAAATCTTATCTCACTCAGGGGGAATTTCCCTGCGTCAACTGCGCTACTTAACGTGTTGTATCTCGAAATCTGACGGAAAGTGGAAAAGTGAACCCCATGCCTACTTTACGATATGCAGGATAATGCGTGAAGCTGAAAAATATTTAGTATATATTAGTATATATCATAATTCCATACACCTAAATAAGTTGATTAGGCACGAATCTGTCGAGACGGCGTCGGTCATTAGCATAATGCCGACTGGTGTCGACTTACGTTCTCCACACAAAGAGACAAATGCCACAATTTATAGCTCTAAGACTACATTTTGAAATATCAAGTCAGTTTCTTGAGAACTATTTTAAAATTATAATATTTCAATGAATAAAATAACTATTTTTAATACATTTATAATAAGGAAATTGTGATGTTTATTGCCTTTTTATTTTGATTTTGTTGTATCTTGTGTGGTTGATTCATATTATTTTACAAGCCCATAGTATTATCTAGTAGAATAGAGTTTCAAATTTGCCACATAACACGCAATATATTGTGTTCGGCTGGAAAGCGGAGAATGGAATGTCATGACACTAGGCTCTCTCTGCCGATTCTATTATATTTAATGTTCTTGAAGAAATAAAATAAAAAAAAAGATATAATTAATGTTATATTTTTAAACTATATTTTTCATATATGGCTTATAATGCCATTTTCCTGGATTCCCAACAGATAAGTGATAAAGAAATTTAAAATCTCAGCTTTTGAATAGCTCGAAGGAATTTCTATTTCCATTTGCATCCCATTCCCAGACACGTCTAGACGTATTTTGCTCATCGCCACAGTACTTTTTAAATTAGCATTAGTTTAACGTCTTCTATGAATACTGCTTGGATCTTATCTTGTAAAGTTCGAATAATGTATTATGAATAAGAATTAGGTAAGATAAGAAGTATATAGAGACATAGCTTGGATGAGTACTTTTTTAGATTCACGCTGTATCCTGCACATAGGAGGAAACCTGAAAACCGAGTGATAAGACACTCTGTTCCCATTAAGATAATTCGGTTTTGTACCTTCCGCTGAATTCTGAAAGCATTGCGTGTTGAGTGTCAAAACTCAATGCTTTTATTTTTAAACATTTTTTAATGTGTTATTCCGCACTTGGGAAAGAAAGATACAACATTTTCTAAATAAGTATTACTGAATGCTTTTAACCAGAGTTAGGAAATGAAAATATTCCTTTTCCTCGAGTGGAAATCTAACCTGTAACTTGTATTATTTGGAGTCGCACACTACTACTACTACTGTTACTTTTGTGCCACGACTGACCTCTGATTTTTTTTTGCTTCACGCTGTATCCCGCACAAAGCAGGGTAGGCAGAGGGAACCTAGTGTTAAGACACTCCGTTCCCCACTTTCTAACGAATTCTGGAGTGTATATATATATATATATATATATATATATATATATATAATATTATATATATATATATATATATATATATATATATATATAATATTGCTGTAAGCCCTCGGCTTTATTTAATTATGCTGAAAAAAGAACATGCATTTTTTTTCTTCAAAATGTGTATGTAGCAAATAAGATAAAACATCAAGTAAAAAAAAATATTGGCTGAATTTCTTATATTACCGCTTCAATCAACATTAACAATTTTGTAACAGAAATATTAAAAAATAAGTAAAACATAACGAAACTTCATATAAAAAATACAATTTTTCATTATGAAAATGTTGTTTTTAATTGGAACAAGCAATTAGGTCGGCTAAAGACAAGCTGGGGAGCGTACTCTTTATTATTAATTGAATTAATCGAACTGCAATCAATGTTTTTATTAATAACTCCCGATTTAAAAATAGTTTAAAAAATATATAATATATCTTCAGATAATGTAGAGAGTTTTTAGTGTTGAGTTACTCCGCTTTCCACCTTTTTAGCGTCAGGTCCCGTGTTATAACTCTAACTAATAAATCTAATAAAGCAGTCAAATACGTATACATACTTTAATACAAATTTATATTTGTAATGCAGAAATTTTAACAGTTCTAAGCTACCACATAAATAATTAACTAATAGAAATAGAATCCAAGACCATCGCTTTTAATCATACGTTTTTTTAATGGATATATATATACTCTTTATGTACATAATAATGGTTTTGTGGTACTAGAAAATCTAATGGGATTAAAATTTCAAATTTTTCATCTTAATAGTAAATCTGCAAGGAGCAGTACTAAGGTCTATATTTTCGATGGAATTATATTGATTGTTGGTCAAAATATTCCTTAGTAGAAAGTTCGTAATATTATACTCCAAGTATCCCCCAAAATCTCTAAATGTATAACACATAAAGAACGGAATGATTCGTCACTATTATTCTCTCTTACCTCTTGGACTTCCGGCCATTACCAACGATGTCCATCTATCTATTTACATAAAAATAATAAATATTAAATTCACTGACTCCATTTGATATTCAATAAACAAGGGGTTACGTTGAAAGATTTTGCAGTTGGTTGCTTAAATAGATTACTGTTGTTGACTCAGTAATGAGTGGCTGTGCCGTCGTAATTAGTATGGAATAAGGTTTAAAATCCCTTGGCGCGACAGAATGAGGTCGGCGAGTTTTGGAAGCGTAAAATCAAATGTACCATACTGATAATAGCTGTGCCTCATTAGATTTTCAAAAAGCGACTTGGCTTGAGCATTCAAATGGTTTACGTTACAGTAGTTGGCATTTCAAATTCAATTAACCCTTAACTATCACGATGAGCTATTGTTACGGTAATATGAATCGATTTTAAATTAACTTTTTATTTTGTAATTTTATTATGTACTATGAGTGTAGTAGGTAGTCTATTCTTTTGTTTTCTAAGTTAAATAGTAGATATATTCAGAACTGCATTCCGTTTAATCTATAATAGTTTTTTTTAAGAATGTACTTATAAAAATATATTTTTAAGATAAAGACTACATAGACGGACACTCAAATACTCAATTCAGTGTCTTCAATGAAAACTAAATTGAAAATGTTTGTAGCTAAATCTCTACCTTTTATTTTAAAATAAAAACCGGAGCACGAGTCAAGCTTGCTCACCAAGCAGGACTAAAACTGGAGGTTTGGGGCCGTTTCTGAAATTCAGTCTTAGCTTAGCCAGACACCTTTCATCTAATTAATATCTCACTTGAACTAGCGGCTTCAATACCAAATTATGCTCCCCTTTTATGGCTAGGCCAGTCGTGGTGTAGCGGCACGAAGTGTGACTGTAAAATCGACTAGTTGTGGATTCGATTCCCACTCGAGGAGGTGAAATATTTACTTAAATTTATATTTCCATTTCTTCGCTTTGGTGTCGAGCAAAGCGCGGCGTTGAATTCTGCCACTCAACACGCAATGCCTCCAGAATTCGGCAAAAAGTGGAGAACGGAGTGTCTTAACACTTGGTTCCCTTTGCCTACCCTGCTGTCTATGGGATACAGCGTGAAGCTGATTTTATTTATTTATTTTATGGCCATTATTTTTTAGGATTTAACCACAAATATATAGTTTTCAGATTTTATCATGAACTAGTACTATCTATAGTTGCTGCCAAATTTCATAATTCTAGGTCAACCGGAAGTACTCTTTTAATTTTAATTCCATTTATAGTGTCAAAATACTAGTTTTTTTGATAATTAGGGCTATTATTTTTTAAGATTTGGCCATAAGTTTATAGTTTTCCTAATCCTTTTCTGAACTACTACTGCCTGTAGATAAATAAAAAAATTAAATAAATAAAGCCTTTATTCGCTGACCATTTCAGAATTACTATTATTAAATTACAATCTATTTTCCTTTTTTTACTGCCTGTAGATACTACCTGACAAAATTCATAACCAAAGATTAACCGACATTATTCTATGAATTTTGATTCCCTTTATAGTGTCAAAATATGCGTTTTTTGCGATATAAACGGACGTATCTTTTTTTTAAAGTAAATATAGAGAAATATTTTTTATCAGGAAATCATAATGACGTAGATCTCAGATCTATGGATTGAATTTCAACTTCGAGCCTTCCTGAGATAAATGGTCTTGATAGACAGACAGACGGACGGACAGCAGAATGATCTAACTGGTTTCTTTTTTTCTAAAAAGTACGGAACCTTAAAAATATACAAAAAATATATATATAAAATAATAAAAAATACAATAATATATGTATATACGTACATTTTATGATGTACTTCATAAAATATTCATAGATAACACACATCTTTCATTAGCACAAGAAAAAAATTGCAACTCACTTTACTTTTGTTATTTTATTTATATGGCCAAAAATATCAAAAGAACTTTCATAGTCAAACACTTAAAATACACGTACATATACACGTAAAGTATAAACACATTCTTACTCAGTAATTTTAACAGTAAACTAGAGTTCATTCTGAGCAATGAGTTTCATTCTCTACAGGGAAATCAGTGGAAATCTATTGCAGCTCGAGCGACCAAATATATTTCAATTAAACTATATTTTAGTTTTCCTGGTGACATTTTTATAAATTTATTTGAAAGCCCTTTTGAATCGACGTGAAATAATGGAATTTATTATTTAGTTTATATTTTAAATATATTTCTGTTTTTGCTCGCAAGTAGAGTTAATATAGGAATCTAGTGTTGACGCTCCCTTTCCGCCGAATACTTGAGGCGTTGCTTGTTGAGTGGCGGAACTCAAAGCCGCGCTTTGTTTCATTACCAAAGCGAGAAAATGAAAATATAAAATATTTATTTCATTCTCCGAGCGGTAATCGAACCCAGAACGGTCACGTAAATGGTAGTAAGCTTGTGCTACTGCGCTACAAAGGCTTTTCTGTTTTCTACATTGGATCCTGAATAGGTAAAAAAGACTTATATAAAACACTCCTATATCCATTATCCACTTAAATTCTAAATACGATTTTGACATAGCGTGTTGAGCAAAGTAAAGAAAAGAAAAGAAAAGCACTTCGCTTTGTCTTATCAGAGCGGAAGAATTTAAAAATTACTCCATGAGGAGTGTGACAATGTATGATGTTAAATGCAAAAAAAATTAAAATTATACATTGTCACACTGCGTCACGACAGTCTGGACTTGCTAATATTATGATGACGTAATCATTATGGATATTATTCTTAATCAACGAGACATTTGCAATGACAGAGAGATCATTAAGAGATTAATAAACTCATACATTTTATTTATTGTCTTGAATGTCGGCCATTATATTTTTAAATAATATTTATACTAAAAAGCCAAAATGACATAGAAAAACAAAATCAAATTGTATTTTTCCACAAAAAAAAAATTACATCAAATATACATTGAAAAAGAACTTAAAGACATCCAAAGCTTAGCCGAAAACATTTGAAATTAAAAAACTTTCTCCCCCATCGTGTTCACATAGTTCTCACTTACAAGCAGTGCAAACCTAGAACGGACTGCATTTTCAAGTTGTCTTCAGCAAACATAAGTATTTGCTGAATACTCGCCGGCGCCAGTCAGACGAGAAAATGTGCTTTATTTGAATAATTTGATTAAGCCGACTGAGTGTCAAAATCCGTGGCCCTTAAGCCATTACAGAAAGGCCGTTATTGTATGGAAGGGCCTGAAATAAAAGATTATATTGGTCGAGGGGACAAGCGGATTGCGGCTTCAATTAAATATTTTCATGTATAACTTTTGTTAGCTTTTAATTTGGCTATATTTGAAAAAAAAAATGGTTTTTCAATGTAATATAAAAATATTGATAAGGGATGTCTGGAATCGGATTTGGAAAAGGCCGTCGTGGAGCAGTGGCACAATTCTCCGCTCTCGTATCTAGGCTTGAGGTTGAGTTCCGAGTGGGAATCGGAGTGTCTGAACACTAGGCTCCCTCTACCCAGTGTGCGGGATAAAGAGTGAAGCTGATTTTCAACATTCATGACTAAAGATCGAAACCATATTTACTGTGCTATCTAGCCGTAATACTACGTAGACGTTCAAAACAAAGAACAAATTAAGATTTTTTTTCTTTTTTTTAGCTTCACGACGTATATATACCACACATAGCAGAGTTGGCAGAGGAAACTTGGTTACTTGTTAAGATACTTCCTTTCCCCCTTTCCGCCTAATTCTGGAATGATTGCGTGTTGACTGGCGGAACTCAACGTCGTGTTTTTTGCCTCGACACTAGAGCAAAGAAATGAAAACATTAAATATATTTTTAATATTTTTTAGAGTGTTATTCCAAAATTGGCTTATTTTAAATAAATAACATTAAATATAATAAAGAACCGAATTATTTATACAATAAAATATAATAGAAAATAACGTTACTTTATATAAGGTGATGAGTTCATTATAAATACGTACAAAACCACAGAAACAAACGGCTTACTTAACAAGAGTAAAGCAAATATCCGAATGTGTTTATTTAAAATTGCAATTAAAATGTACATGTGTTTTAACCACATCACGTCGAGATACCGGCTTTAATAAATTAACGTCGTCCGGTGTGCTTGGGCCTATGATGCTCGAGGTCGCATAATTTTTAAAATAATGTTTATGTTCGACACTTCGTGAACAGTTGTTTTTTTTTAAGGAACTAGTGGAACCTAGTTAAGACACTTCCATTGTTCACTTTCCGCCGAATTCTCGAAGTTTGCCTCGAGTGTAAATCAAACCTGCTAGTAGTACTTGTACCCTAGGATTGATGACAATAATTTAAATATAATCGTTCCTTAAGTTGGAATCGAATTTACAACCATCACGTTTAAAGTCAGATGCTGTCGCACTACGCCACCATGACGTCGATTGATGTAGTTACATCTAAACTCTAGTAATCTCCTACAACTTCGTTTGCATGGTTTTTTTTAACGTTCGTACATTTTTTAACAATGAAACCTAGAGTAGGTAATAATCTTATGAAGTTGCCATTTTATATAATATTGAGCTGAATTGATTCAAAATAAACACACTTTCCGTAGCCAACGCTGTTGCTAACAAACATCTTTCAAAACACCACACTGTGAAACAAAAACAGATAAAAAAATAGTATCCAAGTTTTGAAAGTATTCTATTCTATATTTTAAATCAAGACAGTATTCGAAACAAGTCGGAAAAATACTTCAAATAAGTCAAAAGTTACACTCGACGGCGGAAGAAACAAACCGTAGTGAATATGTTGGATGAATTTATACCGAACTATTTTTATCTTCTCTGGAAATAAAAGGAAACCTTAAGTCTCACTTAATGTGGAGTCGACGAAATGTGGAATTTCGATGTTTAATACAATTGAGATCCCAAACGTCGGGTAAAATGTAAACGCCTCCGTCCGACCCAGCCGTATAATATTTGCAGAATTAGCCTATTCTGTGTGGACACCTTAAATGACGTGGCAGATGGAAATCACAAGGTGTTTGGGGAAATCTCTCGTAATGACTGGCAATCCGGTCTCATTCAAGCTATCGTAATACGTTTGCCTCTCAGCCTTTCTTATCTTATGACAGAAATTTGGGAAAATATCATTTCATTGTTGCATAGTCTTAAATTACGGTTATTACATTTAGTTGGAATTAGTCCATTAAAATTTTATTGAAAAAAAAATCACAGTGTGTAAAAATAGTAATATATTGCACTTAAATCTATTTGAAATTCATTAGTAAAAAAATAAATTATAAAAGGTTAATAATTATTTTAGTTTCCAAGCATTAGTGACACAAAACTCGGTGTGGAGTTCCGTCATATAACACGCAATGACTCGAATTCGGGCGGAGAGTGGAGAACAAAGTATCTTGACACATGACAATTTATTTTGCCTAACCTAATATGAGAGATAAAGTTGGAGTACGAGTGAAGCATAGTGCCATGTTTTACCGCACATAGCAAATAGAAGGGACCTCTCTTTATCTAATATTAGGACATTCCCTTTCTGTTAAGATATCTTACTTTCTGCCGAATTTAGTAACCATAGTGAGAAAATGAAACTATTAAATAGTTCATAGCCTCGAGTGGGAATCGAACCTATAACTAGCGCCAGGATTAGCTTCAATCCTTTTATTTATCCTTTTATTCATTCAATACTCGCAATTTATCTATAACAGTGAGACAAAATATTGTAAACTGCAATATGTCACATGAGTTTCTATAATAAAAATGCTACATGATATAATCGCTTGTAATTACACGAATACCAATTCAACCGGCTCTAGATGTATTATTACAGCTGAGTCTAGGTTGAAATATTTCAAAGTACTAGGTCATGACTGGGGCGAAGCACGCAAGACCCTGAATAAATCGAATCGATACACTGTAATCAGGAATAAAAAACATGTAAATAGTATAAAACTGAGCAAGTGCGATCGTTTTGTATTATACGGATTCCGTAGCAAAAGTTGTAAAATGTGCTTAAGTTTTTTTTGCGTCTCGCAGTATCCCGGGGGGGTTATACAACAGGGTAGGTAGAAGGAACCTGGAAACCTAATCTTAAGTCACTTCTGTCCCCTATTTTCTGTCTAAATCTTTAGGCATTGCGTGTTGAGTAGCGGAGCCTAACATCGCACTATGCCTCGTTGCCAGAGCGAATAAATAAAAAATATTTCATTCCTTAAGTGCGAATCGAACTCGTAACCAGTTGCGTTCACAGTTCATTTATTGAATTTTTCTATTTACTGTTGTCATTATTTTTTGTAATGATAACAGTAAACTAAGGATTCCGTATTTATAAAGAGGCCAAAAAAAAAGAAATTACAAATACAGATTTGTAATTTCTTTTTTTTTGGCCTCTTTATAAATACGGAACCCTAATAACGAAAGTTTTACTACGTGATTTCAAGCCTGAAACGTAGTCTACCATAACCATACCACTTTATAGGCTTTTAGGAATAATCATTTTTGCGTGTTCACTACCTTGTCTTGCAAAATCAATAATTTTACTTGTAAATAATCCTGCCCATTATCAACTTTCGTTAAATTGAGCGAGAAAAAATTATTGAGGTAACAAATATAAATAATATAAAAAAAGCAGTCGAATTGAGAACCCTACCTTTCTCACAGAAATCGGTTAAAAACGCGATTCCCCTTTTTTCCGCGTATTTTTTTTAAATAGAAAATCTTTAAAATTCTATGTGAAGTAAAGAGAGTGCTAGTTTTAACAAAGTGACAGTAAGCGGTTTTGGTTTGACACGTTTAAAATTCAATTTCAAAATATTAAATTATGTACTTAAATGTGGTTGGAACAAAATATTTATATGAGTTATCATTAAAATGATGGAATATTATTTATACACAAGTAAAATTGATGTCTATCTGTGATTTTAAAACAATTTTTTTGCAAAACGATATAGTTATTTATACGATAGTAAAACAAAATTAAACAATTTTAAATTGTTTGTCTATCTGTCTATCTTTTTGTTTATTCGGGCTAATCTCCGGTAAGCTGAACAGATTTGTGTGGGACTTGCAATGATATCGATAGAGGGCTGATTAAGGATATAGATTGTTTTCAGAAATTGCCTTGAGTTCTAGATTTACGAAAAGAAAACCACGTTTTGTCGTGCTCTCGCTCTACTGCTTTTAAAACTCTTTTGCTTTTCTTTTAAAAACTATTTTTTTTCTATTAAATGCGAAGATGAAATAAAATTGCAAAAGATTTAACTATGATTTATTAAGTACATAACAGATTAGGTTGTAATCTACTCATACTTAAATAATCAACCAATTTTACCTAAATAAAGTTAAATAATATTTATTATTTAATAATAATATTTATTTCCAATTTTTTTTGCATAAGAAAAACAATTTAAGATGATAATAACTACTAGTAATAAATATAACATTTATTATTTTTTCAAAGTGTAATTACACTTAGGAAAGAAAGATATTTTTTAAAAAACATATAAAAATTTGAACGTAGCGGGATTTAATTTGATTTTAACCCCGCTACGTTCACCAGAACGTATGGCTTAGTTGGTCCGATTGCTTGGACGGTTTCCAAAGAGGCACGGGTTCAAATCCCGCTACGTTCAATTTTTTATATGTTTTCTAAAAATATAACATTACACACACTACAATGCATTTTAGAATATTTACACTTTTATGCTTATAAAGTGGCATACACGTTGCTATAGCAACGCCAATGCATATTATTATATGCGTCAATTGATTCTTTACTAATTTACACTTCTGTATAATTGATTCTGACATAACTATTTTTATCTATTTGAAATTATTATAGCTGTTTTGTGATCGTAAATCAACGAACATAAATCAACCGCCTTTAATCATTGGCTTCACACGTAAAACAAAAGACCTATAGGTACACTATTAAAAGAAATAATCATCAAGCGATTGAAATCCTTATATATTGAACAGTTAAGTTTATAATACCCTACACAATATTACACAGAAAGGTCACCCATTACCTTACCTTACCTTACCTTGGGCTGACGTAGCAATCATCTGATTTAATGGTTGGATGCCATGTCAAAGGAATTCTATAAAATACATAGCTAAAGTAAGCGAATTAAGGAAAAAATCTTAAACGATACCTCGCGTGACTTGTGACGCGTGGTGAATGGAAATTCGATTCTTCGTTTTCTAGTTAGTTTATATCTATAGATGAGAGATAAAATGTATTAATCCTTCGGGCTGTTTTATTAATTTTTCCAATATTTTTTATTTTAAAGGATAAAGACCGTCTTAGACATTGACAGGTTCTGAACGCGACGATTGTGGGATCCTTTAGCATTCGTTAAATGGAATGTTTTTAAATCTTTGCTATGGTAAGATAACAAAGAGCGGCGTTGAGTTCCGCAAATCGACATGCACTGTTTAAAAATTGGACTGAAAGACGAAACCGTTATAAAATAAGCGTTTCTCCCGTTTCAAGTTAAGATAATAAAAAATACAACCGTTTATAAATTTTCGAAAAAAAGCTATTAATAAAAAGCGTTCTAGTCTATTCAAACCCACACCAAGGCAATTTTGCTGGCATATAAAAAATATTTCATATTGTCTTAAAATAAATTTCGTTAAAATTAATATTGACACAAAAACGATTTCAGGAAGCGGAAATATAACAAATATTGAAAAGTAATTATTAATTAATATAATATGCTTATTAATTAATTAATACTGCGAATCTTAAACATTATCATTCTTTAAAAAAAAAATCAGCTTCACGCTGTATCCCGCACACAGCAGGGTAGGCAGAGGGAACCTTGTGTTAAGACACTCCATTCCCCACTTTCTGCCGAACTCTGGAGGCATTGCGTGATGAGTGGCAGAACTCAACGCCGCGCCTCGAGCCTCGACACCAGAGCGAAGAAAAAGAAATATAAATTTAAGTAAATATTTCATCTCCTCGAGTAGGGATCGAACCCACAACCAGTCGATTTTACAGTCACACTTCGTGCCGCTGCGCCACGACTGGCCGCTTCATCATTCTTTTATTATGTTTAATAGTAAGTATTATGTTTATAAACGTATATAAAACCTATATCTAATAATTTCTTCCGATCTAATTCTAATATTGTCTTCATAATAAGAATAGTATGCAATATTCTAAAAAAACCACTTTAAACCATATTGAACCATCGTGATAGAGTCATATTGTAAGCGTGCAGTTGGTCGTGAGTTGGATCCCCATTCGGGAAAATAATATTTACTAATTTACTCTAATTGTCCAATACAAAGCGCGGCGTTGAGTTCCTCTTTCCTCAATAAAAAGTCAATTCATCATTACAAATTGAAATATACCCTGTACAATACAAAAGATTATAAAAACATAAATAAAAACATTAATTTTAAATTACAAGCAGAACTGACGTTCCTTTGATTTCTTTCACAAAACTTTACAGTATTATTTTAAAAAAAGCAGCAGTAAAGAGTAGACGTCACGCGATACGGTATTTAAAGATGCACAATACATTTTTTGCGTCTTCCACGTTCACAGAAATGACTATTACGTTAAAAATATCCAAGACCTAGCGATAAGCATGGAGGAGGCAATTTCGAAAAATGTATTATAATGGCTACGATCTTATCCGTACTTTGTAGCCTATTTAAGATTCTACGAAAATAGTCATACAGTTCGTCAGGAATCAATAAGCGTGAAATGTTCCCAAGAAATGATAATATCTCTTGAATGCCTATTACAATTTTCATGTAATATGTTCAAAATTGGTTTTCGCTATATTAAACATTAATAAGCAATTTTTGATATTGTTGACCTTTTTTTATATAAATATATGTCACATAATATTTTTTTTGTACATTTAGTAGTAATAAAATGAATTTTCAAAACACAATTTCACGCTGTTTCCGCACATAAAAATCTAGGCAGATAAAACCTGGAAATCTAATATTAAGACATTTCGTTCCCATTTAGACACTTTCAGACATTTTACATTATTAGATTGCTGCATTTCGCCGTATTGCGTGTTGAAAGGCGGAACTCAACCCCGTTCTTTGCCTCCTTACCTCCTCTACAACGGCCTAAATGATAATAATTATACACATTTACCTATACCTAATAGCACAGAGCTACAACTTCAGCAAATTAGTTCAAACAAGTAGTTACAATTTCTCTTCTACTAATGACGGCAATAATGAACCACCTACGTTCAATCAAAAGTCTAAGTTATTAATTAGAAATTGATTAATTATTAACATTACTATTACTGAAACAACAACTGTGGCGCTGCGCCACGAAGTATGACTGTAAAACCGATTGGTTGTGGGTTCGATCCCCACTCGAGGAAATGAAATATTTATTAAAATTTATATTTCCATTTATTTGCTCAAGCTTAATTGGTCTTCTTTTAATTGATTCTGTGGGAGGTTCTTTAAATTCATTCATATATGTGGGATACATATAGCAAGGTAGGCAGAGAGAACCTCATTTCCTTGTTCCGCAGATTTTTGAGATATTGCGTGAAACTCAACGCTGCGCTTTATCATCATTCCCTCAAATCAAACCCAAGACCATCGATTTTCCTTTAAGTTTAATCTACAAAAGAAGAATTGTTGAAAAAAGCTCAATTTAGTCTTTCATATAACCATATTAAAATGGCTTAGTACCACTATAGTTAGCTACTTAACATATTCACATTAATAATAACAAACATCAACGCATTTGATATTTCTCCAATCTGCCTAAGCAAAACACTTTGCCTTCACTAAATGTGCACAATAAACAATATTCAAACGTACATATGTCCATCATATATTGCGTACATTCAAAACCGCATCACGTAAATAACAGTAACTACAGGCAATTTGTAGGCCGTTACGAACCTTAGGATTCTAGGAGCTTCGATTTATCGTGAAGTGAGACTGGAATTTATTGGGCGCACCTTCGCTGATTGCGAACGTACGTGAATAAATGTGTTTTTAGTTTCTTACCGAGATATCGGGGATACGTCTGATACTTCCTCGAAATGTTAAGGTAAGAATAATGTATTTATCTTGAATGACGGATATCATTTTGATTTATTTAGAAAAGTTGTTTTAACAATATGAAACATGGGGTAAAAACCTAAAGTTATGTATCATAAACGAAATTAAATCTAAAGTATTAAGCTCGATTTCTATTTAGGGGAATTAATTTGGTTTCACGGCGTAGAGTTCCGTCACTCAACAAGCAATGCTCCCAGAACTCTGCGGAAAGTAGGGACCGGTGTGTCTCAATAATAGGTTCCCTCTGCCTTAGCATTTGCTAGTGTGGTTGTCTGGCTTGGTTCTCATTAATGAACTGGGGGCTCGCGTTTTCGTTCGATTGAACTACATCATAATTTTTTTACAAATCTGAGTTACTATCGTATTTTAATAATAATATTATGCAAACCGAAATTGAGGTCAAATAAAGAACATATTTTTTTGTAGGAATTTTGTTGAATGAAATCCTTTATATTGATATTAATTTATGAATGCTCATATAAAGAGACAGACCAAGATACAAAGAAAAAACTAAAATTAATTTTGGGCTCAAATACCATAGAGATATCAAAACATATACCTACCTATATGTTTATTCCAGCGCAATAAATTATCTTGGAAAACAAAATAAAATATATCCCAAGCAAAGTTAGCACCCTAAAAAAACTACAGTAAAACCTAAAACAATAATTTTACTAGACCCAACGACGTTGACGTTTTGATGAATTTGTATTGGAAACTTAGCCTCACCGAACAAATTTTATTAAAACTTTGTAGGCAGCTGTATTTTTTGTAGCCATATTAATAAAAGGTAATATAGTTTTTAATAAAAACTGTACCAAGTTTTGCGTCCTCTAGGTCACCTTATTACCATTTAGCCATCGGCTTGGAAAAGTTAGTCACAAAGCGGCCGTTCCTTAAATTCTAAAACAACATTCAGCCCAACCGTATAATATCGAGTTTTCGGGGCGAACTCCTCGTCAATTTGGGTGCCGTTTTTCAAAGGATCCATTACAAATTTGCTCATGTCGCAAAATAGGAATTTACCTAAATTCGTCTGGAAAGGCGACGGGCCGGTCCAAATGTGCCTACACTCAGTATACTCCCTATTCGTACTTTATTGGAAATGTACCTTCAAAATCCCTTTCCCTATCGGACCCCAAACGTACATGTTGATGCGTATTGCTAACCTTTCCTTTTGTCGAGATGTGTGATATTTTGTAACTTCCTTTTTATATAATATAAACATGCTTCTGATCTTGAGTGAAGACGAAAGAACGTGTTTCGTAAAAAAACGTATTTTTAAAATTACTAATACCAGGGTAGCTTCTATTTTTAACTTAACATCGTATTCCGTACACAGTAGAGTAGGCAGAGGAAACCTGGAACGTAGTTGTAAGACGAGTGATTTTCCGTTCTTTTTAAGACACTTGTGTTCTTTTATTTCCGCCGAATCGGAAAGAAACGCCGTGATTTGCCTCGTTACCAGTGCGATGAAATGAGAACATGATTTTTTTTATTTTCTCTAGTGGGATCGATCTCTCAATATGTCATATTTACATAATGGTCTTAATGATAATTAATCTTTGTAATATTAAGCATTTGATATCTTCAATTCCTGACTGTGGTGCCGAAGCAAATAGCGGCGTTGTGTTCTGCCACTCAACACGCAATGCCTCCAGAATACGGCAGGAAATGAGAAGCGAAGTATCTTAACACAAGGACCTGTCTGCCTGACTTGATATATACAACGAACGAAAAAAGAACGATTAATTACTATACATAGTTTTCACTTGCTTACGTAGCGAATTTGTCCATTTCATTCACGAGCTGTTTTTAATTTAAAAAAGTAAATACTTTTTTTGTACTACCTATAAAACTACGTAATGCTTAGCTTAATACTAGAACAAATTTTATGTACAAGAGAAAAAAAAAACAACTTGATTACTAAGAGATCCTTAAAATAATAAGCTTCCTCATAATCGCCAAAGGACTAACAAAAATTTCTTCTCAAAATTTTAATTAAATTTCCGTCTTTCTTGCTTAAGTTCATACTTTGGTTTAGTTATAAAACCGTCTTAGCTGGTAGGGGAAGTTCGTTTTTTTTCAGCACCACGCTGTATCCTGCACATAGTAGGTTAGGCATAGGGAACCCAAAATTAATACATACAATGTTAAGACACTCCGTAGAAACACTTTCCGAATTATGGGGTCACTGCGTGCCACTGCTACTCAATGGCAGAACTCAACGCCTTGCTTTACCTCGACACCAGAGCGAAGAAATGGAAATATACATTTATCCAAATCCGCGACTCGAGATCGAACCCACAACCAGTTGCGCTAACAGTCACACTTTGTGCCCCTGCGCCAAGTCTGGCCTAAAGCTGAGTAAGTTCGGTTTTGCACAGAAAATAAATTTGAGTGACGTTTTTATAGAAGCTGACAATAACAGTCGTTTCTATTCACGATCGGAAAACGACAAAGGGATGATTGAAAATAGTCTCGTTCCACCTATACGAGAATAACTTTGAGAGCTCCGTTCTGTCGATAGGCAGTTACTAATGTGTGACTGGTTGGCTTACATTTTTCTGCAACATTTTGTATTGTAAGTTCTTTGATTTTCACGATTATTACACATTTTAAATAAAACTATTTTAACCGGATTATTCGCGTATATTTAGTTTTGTTGTACATTTTTGGAAACCCACCCAGGAAGGATTTCCAAATATGTACAACAAAACTAAATATACGCGATTAATCCGGTTAAAATAGTTTTATTTAAAATTTTGTATTGTGTCATTTTAGAGATATAGAATGTCTATTAATACGTTATCTTGTTGTCAGGTTTTTTCTTAGATTTAAGATAGCAATATTATCTATAGCCAGAAGGGAAATTGGCTGGCAGTATATACACTAGTAGTGGTTTCAATTTGTACTACGAGAGTCTCGATCTAAGAGGAGCTCTTATATTTAGCATATTTTCCATTTAACTGTCACACTATACAAAAGAATTATGATTATCAATGAAGGAACTTTGAAATAAGATAGTAGAGAATGAAGCGATTTATCAGTGGATTCAAATATCAATATCTTTTTCTAGTGTCATGGTGTATTCCGCACACAGCAGGGTAAGCAGAGGGCACCTAATGTTAAAATAATAAGGAACGGAGTTCCCTATTTTCCGAATTTTAGAGGCATTGCATGTTGAGTGACTGAACTCAACAAGAATGAACAAATTTAAATAAATATTTACATAAATAATATTATTGGAAAAAAATGATCACTATAATGATTTAATAAGTATAATTTGTAGTAAGTTATACTCGAATTTTTTTTAGATTGCTTACTAAGCAGATGACCATACTACAAGACTATTGATTTATGAAGATTGAACTCATAGTAATCAAAACTTTTAACCAGTCCGCTAAGCATATAAGCCTGGTTACATACAAATATGCCAACAGAATATACCTATTTATATTTAGCTTCACAAACTTATTTCATATTCCTTACTTAAACATTGCTTTATTTGCATAAAGAGAACTCAATTTATTTAATTAAGTCTATATCCGTCTTTGATTCGAGTAAATAAACGTTACGTTATTTAACGAGCTGGCAACTTTTCGTGCGTGTTAATTGTCGTAACTCCCGAAAATGTCTTTGTAATTGGACACGGGTAAGATTCAAAGTGTTTAAGAATTTGCTGGAAGTTTATTTCAAACACACAACCAAGTGAAGGTTTATAATAATATATCTTGTGTTAGGCAAACATAATTCAAAGTTTAATGTTAGAGGCTATCTGGATCATGACATATTCAACTTTCTACTTATAGTTTTGAAGAGCAAGTTTCGTATTGCTGGGGCACAAATGTGTGGCTGTAATCGCGACAGGTTGTTGGTTCGATCCTATCCTACTTAATATTTTCATTTCTTAGCTATTAAATGTATATTACTATTTCTTCACTTTGGTGTCGAGACAAAGCGCGGTGTTGAGTTCCGCCACTTAATACACAATGCCTGCAAAATTTGTCAGAAAGCCTTAACAACACTAGGCATTCACGCTATTTTCAAGATACAGCGTTAAGCTACAAAAAATATATATTTAAGAATAGTAGATCTTAAGTCAAAAGCGATAAATTTTAAAATTTCGTAAAGTAAAATTGCTTATTCACAGACCTTCTGCCGGAAAAGTTTGTGAGCTGTAGTGTCCTCCCACACGGATGCTCATTGCTACAGTTCAGCCCAAACTAGAAAAACTAGCGATTTTCTTAATTTTATTTAAATTTCAAAACATGTTCGTCACTCCGTCTATTCTATACTTCATTTCACAATGACACGTAGATGGTTTAATTTTTTGTTTAAAAAACAAGATCTTTATTAATTGTAAATGGTATATCAATACATCTTATATAATACACAACTTTAAATAAATAATTCCTGTGTACAAAAAAAAATATATAAATATAATTATATAATTTCTAAATCAAAACTCACCCGCTTACATTTTAGCCCACAACCTTAGACTAGGCAGCGCAGGCGTTGCGGTTTGCGTTAATTAACTACTGACAGAGAACTTGCTACAATAGGTACCAGTTATTTGGAAATTGTTAATAACGTACCTAGCTACCAAATATTACAAAACAGTGGGTGGGGGTACAAAACTTTCAACTTTTGCTACTTTATTAAATATTAAACTTTATTTAATAATAAATTTTGCTGCCTTATTAAATAATAAATTGAAATTTTATCAAAGGGAATTGTATTTTGGTGGAATTCGGAAACGTTTCTTAATAACGCAACGTCTCACGTATTGTACGGAGGTGTTTACTTCGTTTTACGCTCGCGTTGACGTGAATTAGAAGTTCAGATGCTCAGCTAATTAATTTAGCAAATAGCGGCTCTTATGTTTTCGTTATGTCATTTTATCTTTACTTTTAAGTTTTTTTTTTCAGTTTCTCGCTGTATCCCGGATGTAACAGGGTCGGTTGGAGCCTAGTACTCCGTTCTCCACTTTCAAAGAAAGTGAACAAATTAATATATTTAATATTTAATTTCCTCGAGTGAGGACAAGCTGTCACGGTGATGACTGGCCCTACTGTAAATTATTTAAAAAAAAACCAGTGTCACATTGTATTCCACACTCCCTTCACCATTTTCCAACGAATGCTGGAGGCATTGCATGTTGAGATTATTTATTATTTTATATATATTTTATTCGTTATTTCACAAGATTTAATACAAAAAATTACAAGAAGTGGACTTAACGCTAAATAGCAGTCTCGCAGGTGCAAGTAAACATATACTTCGAGGTTACTAACGAACTGACCAGGAATAAGTTTAGTTTAAACTTTAGAAGTAATTTGTATGCGGTAGAAGTAGGTGCTAGAAGTATAACAAGAAGAAAACTCTGTATATTTTCCTAAAATATATTGGATTGTCTAAAGCCGTCACTAATGTAATATATCTATTATATTTAATTAATTTATATATATTTCTTCGTTCTGGTATCAAGGCAAAAGCGGGTTCCACCTTCAACAGAATCAAACTCATAAGCCAAACGAATCTCCAGAATTCGATGAAAAGTTGAAAACGGAGTATCTTACCTAGTGTTAAGACACCCCGTTGCCTCTGCCTACATTGTTGTGCTAGCGTGATGCTGACTTTTTTATATACTTCGAAGGTGGCACTAATATTATTTTGATTTGGTGTCTGTACATAGCGGACTGCACTTCTCCTTCGAGTGGCATACTAAACGGTTGTACTAAGACGTCATCTGATTTCACCACATTCCGAGGCCCACGCGCCCCCGCTTCGTTCGACGTGTACGAAGCCATGAGTTTGCCGACTGCTGAAAAGTACATCCATTTACCCGAGTGCAACGCGGACTCGGACTACCTGCCCAGGCCCACGTGCCCCGTTTCGTTATACCATGCATTTGACAATATTTACACTTCATGTTTATAAAATGTATGAAGAATACACGTTACTATGGCAACGCCAACGCATATTATTATAGACATCAATTGGTTCTCAATCATAAATAAATCTTTACACCTCGATACTACCAAATAAAATAAACAAACTCTAGAAATGGAGCTATCAAATCGAATCAAAATTTGCTCTTGGCCATTGAAACTTCGTACATTCCATACCCTTATTCGATGTACCGGAACTGATAACATTCTTATACTGACAATGAGATTTTGAACTACTGTACAATTTTCCTATGAAAGCTAATAGAATCAAGATTGGGGGATTTGAAAGTTGGATCAGATCTAACAAGGTCGTAAATGTTTATGCTAGTGTGTAGAGACTGTTGGAACTAAACCAAATTGCTGGGAAGGCATGTTTTTTGAACCAGCGTGGAATGGACTGTACAATATGATTATTGTGCAATCGGTACTGTTTTTCTTTTGTAAGCTTTTAATAAAGATATGTAAATTTTTTAAAATATTTATTCTTTAAATTAGATCCAAACGAAATATCTCTCCTTTTATTTTTAACAATGTTAAAAATAACTTGACAATCTAAAGTATATTGATGGGGCAGACTGTAGGTTCGAATCACACTATTGTATGTAAAACTAGCTCTAGTAATAACCGGAAATAATTTAACGAAACACAAATAAATCCAACAAACATTGATAAGAAATCTCAAGTAGCTATCAATACTTCCTTTTTACCTTACGAACAACACAAACTTAATTTATCCATTTGATGAACAGTCTCAACTGTTCGCTGTTCATTCGCAGTTTCCCCATTACCGTTGTTGGAGTGAACTCGTTTAGTGCTAGAACTCTAGGAACATTGCCAAGATTTTAACAATTCCTTTTAATTTGACGTTACGTAAGCGGTAAGCGGAACACGTAGTGACTGTTTGGACCGTACGTCACTAATTTTAGGTGGCTTCTTATTTTCTAATTAATTATTGAGGGCCAGTCGTGGCGCAGGGGCACAAAGTGTGTCTGTAAAACCGACTGGTTGTGGGTTTCATCCCCACTCGAAGACATGAAATATTTATTTAAATTTATATTTCCATTTCTTCGCTCTGGTGTCGAGGCAAAGCGCGGTGTTGAGTTTTGCCACTCAACACGCAATGCCTTCAGAATTCCGCAGAAAGTGGAGAAAGGAGTGTCTTAATTGTCTTAACACTAGGTTCCTTCTGCTTCTGCCTACCCTGATACAGCGCGAAGTTGATTTCATTTGTATTTAAAAATTACGTATAAAATTGACTCGATTGTAAAGTATTTTTAAATTTAGAGCTATTCCTCTTCTGATTGATGGATTATTGCTAACGAATACGTCGATAAATTTGATATTTAGGTTAATAATTAATTTGGTTTTTTATAACAAATCTGTATTTGTAAAAAAACATTATCGTATTTATAAATATATATACGTAAATACGTAGTTCTTCGTTGCAACAGTACAAAAAGTGCAGTTGTATGTGAATTTTCATCAAAATTTACAGCAAGAAAAGGAATAATATAATAATTTTACAAAATATCTAATAACGATGGTGCAGTCTATAAAACATTTTGGATTATGAGTTTGATTCCCATTTGGGGAAATTGATTAATATCATTCCCCTACACTGATAACAAAAATCAGGCGTTGAATTCCGCCAATTAACACGCAATCTCTCAAATTGTACCAGTAGTTTCGTTCTGCCTATTTATTATGCAGAATAGTACATAAAACTAAAATATTTTTTGGCGATAGACGTTAGTTAGTTAGTTCAGTTCACTGGACGCAGTGTACGTAAATAAATATTTAAATGGAACGCTTAAATTAACTTACAGACGTCCATATTAAATGTAACTAATGTGAGGAAGGCTTAGTGAATAATAAACGATGCAAAGTAGTTCTTTAAATTTATTAAAAACGTGAAATGAGGTAAATAGATATATTTTTAAGGTAAAAATAATTATCTTTTATAATTTTTACTCTTTCTACAGACATAAAACGTTTTAAATTAAACTATTTTTATTTATCGCATTGACTGCGGATACTTATTTTAGTATTTGAAAATATATAAAATAAATATATATGTATTATGTGGCCGTCTCCCAAAGTAGTGCTTTATATTTATCAAAAACGGAAAACGAGATAAATGGATATATTTCTAAATTATAAAAAAAAATTGAGGCCAGTCGTGGCGCAGTGGTACAAAGTGTGACTGTAAAACCGACTGGTTGTGGGTTCGATCCCCACTCGATGAGATGAAATATTTACTTAAATTTATATTTTCATTTCTTCGCTCTGGTGTCGAGGCAAAGCGCGGCGTTGAGTTCTGCCACTCAACACGCAATGCCTCCAAAATTCGGCAGAAAGTGGGGAACAAAGTGTCTTAACACTAGGTTCCCTCTGCCTACCCTGCTGTGTGCGGGATATAGCGTGAAGCTAATTTAATTTAATTTAATTTTATAAAAAAAAAACCTTAACTTAAGCAACCTTCCACAGACATAAAACATTTTTAATGAAACTATTTAAATTTTAATCTTAAAAATTTGATCGCGGATGCTTATTTTAAAGTTTGAAAATACATTAAATATATACGTTTTTGGAGGCCGTCTCTCAGAGTAGTTCTTTAAATTTATCAAAAACGTGAACCGAGGTAAATGGATATATTTTGTAACAGAAAACAAATTAAGGCCAATAGGTAAAAGGGTAGAGAGAGTAAACTTCGTTCACACAAAGGCGCAATTTAATCTCGAATATATTTTGCCGCAGCTAATGTATAACGTAATTAAGATTATCTTTTCTTAAAATATACGCCATTATTATAAAGAAGGCCCTCCGCCTTAATAATACTTTCTACATTGTTTATGTATAGTGGAAATCGACAGGTTGTGGGTTCGATTTTTCGATTCGATTTTTTTGGATAATTATTTTCATTTCTTCGCTCTGGTATCGAGGTGTAGAGGCAAATCGCGTCGTTGAGTTTTGCCGCTCAGCACGTAGTATTAAAAGTAGTATTTCCCGAAAAATTAGTAGTAAAAGTATGAAAAAGTAGAAATTTATTTAAAGATCACATTTACAATAAAATTTAGAACAATTTGAACATGTCAAAACGTTGACGGCTAACGGCATTTTTTTTACAAGTTTAATAAAAAAAAATTAAGCTACTTAAATATTATGAAGGGTTGTGCTTGTAACACATTATTCATAATCCGTTATTGTCTGTATATTTTAGACAAATCCGACTTGATACTTATTGAGATATGCGTGTAATGCTATACGCATTACGAAAAAGTCGAATTTCGAAAGCTAAATTCGAATTTTATTTTAAATTTCCTTGAGCAAGAATCGAAATCACTACCAACGCATGTATAGTAGTATAATTCGATCTGCGCAATGATTGAGTTAACGACACATAAATACAGATTAGGCAACTGAGCCAAATTCACTCATTTAACGAAACATGTACTAGTACATAAATTTCTTTAACCTTGTTCCTCCGAGACGTTTACATTTGGTGATAAAATCGTTGACCCCTTAAACGTCTAATTAATTTCACCTAAAACGTAACGAGTCTGACCTTGAAGGTTCTTAGGCATATAATGAAAATGTCTATTAAGTTTTCATTCTTTTATATAAAAAAAAAGTTGTATAAGTCTTTTTTTACATAATGCAGTGAAAACAAGAATATTTTGTATGAGGCAACACTGTCGAAAGTGTATTAATAATAGAAATATTAAGAAGCGAGTTGTATTGTCTATACTTTGTTTCAGAATCGATATCTACTAGGCTAGGTTTTTAGCCAAAGTTGGACAAAATACGATGTTGAAATTCACCATTAAACAGGCATTTTTTTTGTTAAAAAGTAAAAACGCAGCGTAGCGTTTCGCCACCCACGCAATATCTCGAAAATTGGGCGAAAACTGGAACAGAATAACCTAATATTAGGTTCCCTCTGCCTACCTGGCCTCGTTTGCTACAAACGGGATACAGCGTGAAGCAAAAAAATATAATGAAAAATTGAGAGACGTGCGGGATTAAAATGTATATTTCCATTATTAGATACCCAATTGCTAATTCTTCTACGTCTGCTTAATATTATTATAAGTTTTAGCTTATGTGTGATTCTAGTGGAACAAACAACCACACATACTACCTTTTTTTTAGCTTCACACTCCATTGTGTAGCAGAATAGTCAGACAGAGAATAGTGTTAAGACACTCCACTCGTCACTTTCCCCCGAGTTCTTGTTAAGCTCAACGCAACGTTGAGACCAGAGCAAAAAAAATAAAATATGAATCATCTAATTTACTCAAGTGGAGATCAAACATACAATCTGTTACACTCATACGAAAGTGACTAGCCTCAACGTCGAAACGGAAGTAGAATTATATTCTTAAGAGTAATCGCTTAAAACATAATGGAATTAGAATTTTAAAGCATAAAAAGAAAAAAATGGAAGCTCAAGACTGGAATTGACAGGCGGATTGTCATCGAGACAAATTACATGGTAAATGCCCGATTACCGCAGAGCGTCTTTGGACTAATTAAAAATCGATCTATTGTGAAAATTACTTTTATAGAAAACGTTTGAAAAATTGAGCTTAGCGAGATTTAAACCCGCGCCTCTTGGAGTTTCTTAAACGATTTCCGCGTTCCCGTCATACATTATACGAGTATATACATACATATTTTCTGAAATATTATTTTTCTATCTTTCTTTTTAAGTGTGGAATTTCAAATTTAAAAAGTCATAAGAAGAAAGTCGATACTAAAACACGTTCTAAAAAGTACAAAAAAAGAAAATAGTCTCCGCTGAAGTTATAATATGTAGAAATTATAAAAAAATACTTAAAATTAAATAAACAATTTACGAGTAGGTACATACATGTATTATATTTTGATATATTTTTATACGTCATTCTGATAGAGATATGTTTGATATTTTCAGTATGATACGAAACTTGTGATTACGATGCGAATAGTTATCTTCAAGACTAATAAAACTGTACTTTTATGTTCCCTCCAATCAGATACAAATTTTGTGTTATGTACTAGCTGATAAGCCAAGATGAAGAAGATCCAGGATTGCTTGAATAGCGTTACGTAGGAGTTGGTAGTAGAACATGTAAAGTATGTTTTTTTTTTATTTTCTATTTAATGAAAGATATAATTATAATAGAAATAACCAGGATCTCCTTAACTTGGTATTTCGAACTTGGAAAAGAACATCGGAAGTAAAGTGAATATTGATTAATATAATTTTTATGCTACTTAAGTTATTTAAATTACTTTCACAAACACGATGGTTGGGGGTTCGATTCGAAATCGGGAGCATGATAATATTTAAAGTAGTTTCGTTTCTCTAGTCTAGTAACATACGCGTTGCTAGGTTCTTTTAGTGCACAAGAAATGTATTTAAAAAGGTCATATTTGTGATGGAGGTATTCTCTACCTATTTATCTACATGAGTGAGATAAGAGAATCGTACGTGTAAGCGTAGATCTTTCAAATTTCTCAAGGGATTTTAATGTCGCTTTTACTAAAATACAAATTTCTAATGTATTCAAAAGAAGACATATCATTATTAATTTGTAAGACTTTTCTTACTCTTCAGGCTCACGCAAGCATATAGCAGGGTCAGGAGAAGGAACCTAGTGTTAAGACTTTCTGATCCTCACTTCCCGCGGGATTTTTCGAGGCTTTGCGTGTTGAGGGGCAGTAGGCTCAACGTGTGACTCAACCAGAGTGAAGAAATTAAAATTTAAATAAATAATAATGCATTTCCCCGAGTAGGGATTCGATCCCTACTCGGGGAAATGCATTATTATTTATTGTGTGTGTTCGACACACTACCGTCGTCTTACAGTCACATCTTGTACCAATGCTGTCCTAAAACTTTTTTGTTTGAGCTTCACATACGCTGGAAACGGAGAGTTTGTATAAAAATATTGTATATGACAATAGTATAGTTACATAAACCACAATATCATACAATATTAAATTTCATATTGTGTTTTAGTCTTATTTTTCTATATGTAGAAATGTCATTAGAATTTCCGATTTCCTTGTAATGTTATCTCCTCCATGTTTTTCTTATTTGACATTGACAGAGTAAAAGCGTAATTTGTAACCTATACTAGTATAGTTTTTATCGGTACAGATATAACCATCCATTCAACCATATATTCATATGGATGAATTATTTTGTTTTGAAATATTGATCACAGCGTTTTTATAATATTACAATAAAAGATACTAATAAAAATAATATAAATTTCATTGAATGTGCAAAATTTAATAGCTATTTTCCATAAATCTAGTTTCTACACATATTGCTTATGAATTATTTTAATTTTTGCGCACGCCATATTTAAATTTAGAATGGAAAGCGGAGAACAGAGTTTCAAGACACTATGTTATGGCACAACGGCATAGTGTATTACTATAAACGCGATGGTTATTGGTTGTTTCGAGAGATCGAATTATTTTCTTTTCATTGTTCTGATAAAAAGACAAAGCGTTGGATAACGCCAGTTAACACTCAATGACTCGAATGATCATCAAATTGGGATAAAAACGTAATACTAGCAAGCTTTAATTTTAAATATGTTATTAACGGACTTTTTAAAGACCCAAACCAATCCATTGGCACAATCGTTCTCCCAGATAGAGATATACCTTTATTAGGCGCTACCTCTGAAAGGGCCCCACCTTCAAATTCGCGAGTTCGCATACTGTCTTAACTACATACTTGTATTGGACTGACAGTCCTTACAATTTCAGCTTTGCTTAAATGACGTAGGACTGCCGGGTCTGAGATCTTATTACAAATGTGAAACGCTTTTATATCTCTCCACCGAAAAACACGAAAGTGATATAAATAAAAACGTAACTAAAATTTTAAATATAAAATTAGTTTATTTAAAAGAAGTTAAATGCAGCAAATGCATTCAAAGCTTTAATCATTTCACCTTAAGTAAAAACTTAGCAAGGCTGAATATGCCAAATGGGACAATAGTAGTCGTCGTCGTTTGGCAGTCTTTTTTTTTTGTAATACGTTTATTGAATGAAATGTCAAGGATTCTATTATTTTAATCTTAAAGATAGCAGTGGCGCATGGGTACGTGCAACTGTAATCGCGACCGGTTGTGGGTACGATTCCAAATCGAGTAGATGAAATACTATGTGCAAGATGTAGCGTGAATTTAAATAATATTTAATCATTAATTTTTACTTTAATATAAAAGTTTTGTAATCATTTTGTCAATTATGTTAGCACAATGCATTGGTACGGACGCTATTATATGGCAACGAAATAAACACTGTGAAGATGCGTTCTCTTCGTACAATGTGTGGAGTTAGCTGATCGTATCCGCAATGAAGAGATACACAGGACGTCACAGTGAGAATGAAAAAGAACGTGCTCAGCTGGTTTGGGCACGAACGAATGAGTGATGAAAGACTGGCAAAAATAAATTTATGATGGAAAAGTGTGCGGTAAAAGAGATAGGGAGATACCACGTTTGACCTTCGAAAAAACAGTATCAAGGATACTAGAGGAAGGTCACGTAAAAACCATGAGGTCACCTCGTATGGCATGTTTGAAGAACTTGATGACAGTGGACGAGGCGAAAGAAGTATGTAGAGGGAATCTGGAAATCTAGTATTAAGACACTGTTCCCATTAAGATACATTCACTCCCAGTGAGGACAGTAATTTTCCGAATTCTCAAATCATTGCGTGTTGAGTGGCATAAATTAATAATTATTTCAATCCCCCGAATAGAAATCGAACCTATAACCGTTTAACAAAAATGTAATTTTACAAAAGTGTAAAAGTATTTAGTAGTTTTAACTAAATTCACGCACGATCCTTACGTATAATGTCGAGAGTCACATATGACAAAGATTAACTAACAACACTATTTACCCTAACCGAGATCAATCCCGACAGCGCCGGGGTGTACACAAGCAACAGACCCACGTAATCCTCAATAGAATGTATAATTGGCTCTGACTTGAATTACTGTTTGTGCTATAAATATATTATCAAAATAAAGATCTGGTTATCTATGCGATATGGTTGTGGGTTCGATTGCTGCTTTGTATAGGATGGAGGTAATGTATAGGAAATAATTATAGCTAAAATAGTTTTGTTTCACCTGGCCGTCTAAGAGACCGTCGTGTCACAGACTGTAGGTTTAAATCGAAGAAGATCGAATCCCCAACCGTGTAAAGTTGTAAACGGTTGGGGATTTGATTCCTACTTGAAAGAATGAATTCCCCGAGATCTCTTAAGATAAAAAAATAATAATAAAATATGCCACATACCAATACCAGTAGTTTGAAAATTCAATTTAAAATGCTCTAAATAGACTCTTGAGCTATAAAAATTGGTACATAGTAAATAATATCAATAAATCCTTCGAAGCAGAATGCACGTATGAAATTTATTCCATTTCCTTTCGATGGTATCTCTCTGAAATCGTAAATGAGATCGTATCGAACTCCAAATAAGGATGTAAAGATATTTATTTCTATACACTTTACTTGTACTTTTGACTTTCTCGGCTAAATTACAGGGTTGTTTAATTAGAAGGAGCTTTTAGCTTAAGTTTCAAATCTCTTTTTTTCTGTTTTGAACTATATTTATGATATTCAAAATAAAATAAAAAATTAAATCAGCTTCACGCTATATCCCGCACACAGCAGAGTAGGCAGAGGGAACCTAAAGTTAAGACACTCCGTTCCCCACTTTCTGCCGAAATTTAGAGGCATTGCGTGTTGAGTGGCAGAACTCAACGCACTTTTGCCTCGACACCAGAGCGAAGAAATGAAAATATAAATTTAAGTAAATATTTCATCTCCTCGAGTGGGGATCGAACCCACAACCAGTCAGTTTTACAGTCACACTTCGTGCCGCTGCGCTATGACTGGCCTCAATGATATTCAATTCGTATAAATTTGCCTTTAAAACATAATTTATGAAAGTTCAATAAGTTTCACCTGTACAAATTTTAAAATAGGTTGATGAATAACCTGTACTACTTGAACCCATAAATTTATGGATGAACTTATTATAATATCTTTAAAAAAATCAGCTTCACACTGTATCTCACATACAGCAGGATAGGCAGAGGGAACCTAGTGATAATACACTTCGTTGCCTAGTTTCCGCTGAATTCTGGAGACATTGCGTGTTGAGTGGCAGAACTCTACGCCACGTTTTGCCTCGACATCAGAGCGAACCCACCACCAGTCGCGTTTACAGACACACTTTGTGCCTCAGCCATGACTGGGCCCCTTATAAAATCTTCTAATATCTTAAAGAATTCTTGTAACTAGTCTGACCACAAACCAGGAGCATTCTCAGTATATGGGTCACAGATGGCACTCATTTATTTCTAACTGGCTGCATTTTGCTTATACATAGGCTTATTTATGTACAGTATGGGATGAGAAATAAATCTGGAAAAGTATAAAATTGCATTGCAATTGTAAGAAACATAAAATATTATTAGAGAAAGAAAAGGATAAAAATATTAAAACAATCAATTAAATAGTCAAAACATAGTGTCTTTGTTACCCTAAAAATATGAATAGGTATAACTGATTATACATGGTTGTATAACTGCTAAATATTATATTAGAAAATTATAGTAGTAAAAAAAATCAACAAGTAGTGAAAAAATATCAATTCCAGAGTGCCTGTGAGCTTAAAAAGTTTTCCAAGTGAATATACCTATTAACGATACCAAAGCAAACAAATAATTTAAAAAAAAAATCGTCTGTCTTTCTATTTGTTCGGGCTAATCTCTAAAGCAGTTGAACTAATTTTTATGTGACCAATAATAAAACATAAACTATTTTTTATCCCGGAATTCACATAGAACCTGTGAGCAAATTTTTATTTGAAGCTTAAATTTTCCGAGCTTCATCAAAATCGGTTAATCCGTTTGGTCTCTACAAATGCACATACAATTTATCAGTATTGCGAATAATTAACATAATAGTATGTAGATAAAGCAGCCTTTATATGCAATACTGAGTAAGCGTGAGCGTAAATCGAGTTTAAAAGTTTGCTGTTTTAATTATCGAGTTAGACGTAAAAGTCGAGACTTACCTTGTTGGTAATATTTGTTTTGCTCATTAAATTGTAAATGCTTAGAAATTTGTTTTTATTTCTATGCTCTGGTAAAGAAGCAAAGCGCGGTGTTAAGTTCCGTCACCTGTCCAGGTTCCAGGTTCTTATTGTCTACCATGCTATTAAAGAGAATGTGTGGGTCCATTAACTTCCTTATTTTTTTTTAGAATTTTAAGGCTTTGCGTTGAATGGCGAAACTTATCGCCGATCGTTACCGGAACGATTAAATGAAAATAGTAAATATTTAAAAATATTTAAATTAACTCCCTCGCGTGGGAATCGAGACCATAACCATAAATCAACAAACATTCAAATAACGTACTTATACCATATTATAACTTTTTGCAACTTGCATTTGCGTAAATTAAATATTTACTTCATATTTCCTTTGCTCTCGACGGTGGACGTTTTAATTAATTCCCCTTCGTTATAAAAGCACGCCAGGATGCGAGTTCAATCGAGAGTCCCGGTAAATGACACCTTTAAATTCAGCAAATTAAAATTTTAAAGATATTTCCCAGGACTGTGTTGGGTGTTGTTTATTTAGCTTCTTTCTTATATAATATTTTATAGTAATTAAAATATAATTTCCATACTTATACAAATTTATACATTATATTATGAAATTGTAGCTGATCGCTGTATATATGGAAGAATAGCTGTATATAAGTATATAGAACTCAAAACAGTAATTATTAAAATTTCAATTATCTGTTTGTCTGTTTGTTAATGTTATTTGGATCGGCTTATAAATAAATTGACTAACTTATTTTTGTTAATTATTTGATCGACTGAAACTTTAATTTTTCTATGTATAAAATGTTTTAAATGAGAGTGATATTAGAAAACGAGAGAAATTCAGATTAGTTTACAACCGCTAAAGTAGGTATGTATTTTAACTTTGAAGCAACTCCTATATTATTTATTACTTATTTTTGTTCATTGATTAAGATGATAATAAAGAAATCAAATATGATATAAAACAATATTCTTATTTAATAATTAGGTCAGAGATAATTCCAGAATCTCTACTTTCTGCCTATCATTTCGGAGTTTGCTTGTTGGTCATTGATTGGTAGACCATAACGCTGTTTTGTATTACTAGAATAAAACTGGAAAATAATTTAAATGTAATCGAGTGGGAATGTAAAAACACAACCATCGCTATAACAATCAGGAACAGCCACACTGTAAAACAACGATGAACCCAGTGGACCAACTATGCCAAAACAGCATCATAAAAAAAGAGAGAGAGAGAGAAAAAGAGCGAAAAAAATGCGGAATTTATGAATAATTTTCATCTCTTCTCTCCAATACTAACGCAAAAGCCCGGCGTTGAGTTCTACCACTCAACACGCAATGCCTCGAAAAAATTGGTGGAAAGTGGGAAACGCTTAACACTAGGTTCCCTCCGGCCTCATGTGTGCACTGTGTGAAACAGATTTTTAATAAATACTTATGAATAATATTAGGTACATATAACGCGTATAGAATGTGGCGTTTGTAAACAAAAACAACTTCGGTGTAGCCGAGACAATTTTTCCATTTATTAAGGAACGTCAATCACGGCCGCTTGTTTAATAAACGCTATGAACAGTGGTTCCTCGGTTTTTCTTTGGGGCTTTGGTGTAAAATATAAAATTTGAACGAAATGATTTATTAGACAAAAGTAGAAATAAAAATTACATACTTATCTCTATTTAACTATATATTAGTATGGATTTTAAATATTAATATTAATAAAATAATTGTTTTTTTTTTTAATTAATTGTTTATCTACTTTTATATTATTTTGAAAGTGTTATTCCACACATAGGAAAAAAAATTAAAAGTATATGAATTTTGACGTTACTTGATAAGATCGTATGCTTAGTATTTAGATGTTTCGAAGTGCTGCGCTTTCAAATTCCGCTGTGATCCAAAACTTTATTTTAAAAAAAATAATTTTTCTACATTTGTCATTCTATATACCATTCCCCCATTTTCCTTCTAATATTATTATCAAATCTGTAAACTGATTTAAAGCGACAACCATATCCAATTGACGTTTTATATCTGAAATTCGTTCACCAAATATAAATATTTAATCAATTTAATCAAACTAGTACCAAATTCCGCCTACGTTTTTAATTTACACCGTTCCAGCAGATTGCCTGTCGGCCCACGCCGATAATGGCGTCGCTTAACACGACACCTATTGCCAAAATAAATCAACGGCAACGGCTACATGTTGTGTAAGATGTAAGTAAATTAACATTTTATATTAAAATTAAGTTTAAGCTTGATTTTGTGTGTGATATTAATAAATATGTAAGTTTTAATCTTTTTTTAATAATGTTCTAATGTATGTTTTTAAAGGAACATAAACAATCGGGTGGTGTTACCAATATTAAAATAAAACTTTATAGAAAAAAAAAAATTAAGAACTCACAATTATTAAGTAAATTCAGATGTTGACAGACTTTGCCATTTACTAAGTAAATTCTGATTTCAAAATAGAAAAGTAGCTTCACGCTTTTTCCCGCTTAGCACGCTAGCTAAAAAGTTTAAATGTATATAATTCGTCACACATTTTCCTCCCGATTTCCAAAAAATACGTGTTAAGTGGCTGACCTCAACTCTGTACTGCGACTACCATAGAGAGGAAATGAATGATTGATTATCTATCATTTGAATATAATCATCACTCACCGACCGACTCACATGACGACCGAACCTTCAACTGTTGCTTTAATTTTACCCATTATGCCACTACGCCACGACTGCCTCTATTTTCTTATTATGATTTGTTAAATCAAGTATTTGACAGCTATAGATAGGGGGCTATAAAATAAAATGTACCAGAGCGAAATATGACGAGCGCGATATGCAATATAAGCTATTTGACGGAGAATTTAGGGGAAGCTATAAATTTTATAGCTTAGACGGGTTTTATTGTTAACTATAACGAATATGCCAATTGGGTCGTTCTCTTTGTTGAATGTTACTGTTGTTTATATTATTATATGGTAATGGGTAGCATTTTTAAAGCATTTATTAAAAATGCTAAAAATATTTGAAAAAAAAATAATTCATGCTGTATCTATCAGATATATATATAACAGAGTAGGTAAAGTGAATACACGGTGTATTAAGACATTCCGTTCTCGGCTTACCGTCATCGTTTACAAAATATCTATTACTACATTAATATTTAGAGGTCAGTCGTGGCGCAAGGACTCAAAGTACGACTGTAAGAGCGACTGGTTGAGGATTCGATTCCCACTTGAGGAATGATATATTTATTAATAATCAGCTTCTCGCTGTATCCCGCACACAGCAGGGTACGTAAAAGGAACCTAGTGTTAAGAGACTCCGTTCTCCACTATTAGCCGAATTCTGGAGGCATTTCTTGATGACTGGCAGAACTCAACTCCGCGCTTTTGCCTCGACACCAGAGCAAAGAACGTTGGGAACGATTGTATGACCTCCGACTTAATAACAAGGCCAATAAGCAAAATAATGCTTGAAAAAGACACACTACTTAAATACACATATATCTACTTATCACTTAGAAATATACATAAATAATTAAAAGATCCAATTCCTTTAATATCGTATAAAAAGCACATACAAGCAAAATTTAATTAAAAATAGTATATACGCTTTTGATCTCTTCTTAACTTTACCCGTTCGAGTCGCGAGTCGTAGCAAGTGACGTCATGCGGGCTCATTTAATTAAGAGGTTGCAGTTCTCTCATAGCATAAAGATTTACTTGAGAATTTAGTTTATTCGATATTAATTAATTTAGTGCAAACTTTGTGGAATGCTAAACTATTGGTGATTGGTGTTTTGGTTGTGAATGCCATTTTGGATTTGTGCAGCATCAAACCTTTTAAGGTTTATGGTTGTGTGTTTGATGTCTAGTCGACTAATTGATTATGTTTAAATATTTTTCACTTCTCCGCTTTTATAAGGTAAACTGCGGTATCTTAAAACATAAACAACAATTCTATTTTTAGTGTAGGTTCTTGCTGCCCCTATTATACAATACCAGTAATGCATTACGTTGGAGGATGAGGAATTCGGAAAAGTCCCAGTACTTGTGACCCAAGTATATTGTTAAGGTTTAAAGGCCCTCTCAATAAGCATTAACTTTTAACTCCACTACCCGAGTTCCTCTATTTATCTAACCAAACTCGAAATGATCCTCCGGGCAACACAAAAGAAAATGTAAACGAAATCGAATTTAAATCTAAATTCTATATAGCCTATTAATTAGTTCAACGTGTAAAACGCGTTTGTTAAACATTTTAGCTATAAATATGTTAGTACAAAACCAGTCTAAATTTAATTAGGCCTCGAAGGTTTCATTTGGTCGGACGTTTATTTTCCAAGATTCCGTGTTTGTTTGAAAAGGACTTATTTGCGCGGAACTTACTGGGTGGTGACGGGTTATGCGTACTGTAAGTGATCTCGCTGTCATCATAGTTTATAATTCTTCATGTGTTTTCCTCATCAATGTTTCCATATATCTTTTCAGTTACGTAATTGTTTTTTTTTATTGGATTCCAATAGATACAGTAATTGAAGAACGTTTTAATGTTTATTACTTATTTTATCTGCTTTTATTATACATGTATATGAATAAAATATACAAACAAGCGAAGCCACGAGCGGATCGCTTATACATTATATTCCATTAGGTAATTCCGATAAAAAATTATAACATTTCTATAGCGTTTATTATATTGGTCGCTTCTTTGTTGTTGCAGTTGAGTTCGAAATTTGCACTTGAACAACGTTTTTGGATACGATCAGTCTTTTTAATACAAAGACTGTTGTCACGGTGTAAATGGCTGTATTGATTAATCGGCTATTTTGTTTGACCAGATCGTACACCGAAAAATATTATAATTACATTAAAAAGTTCAATAAAGAAACTAAAAATAGAAAATTTAACAATATTTCGTGTTCACCAGCATCTTTAACTCAAATTTAACTTCACGCACCAATACAATATATATGGTTAAACTTGAAATTTAATACAAAAGATCATTCACGTGAAAAACTAAAAGCGGGATATCCAACAAAAACCATTGTTTCCCGTTACACTGTCACGAGTCTAACTAAAATTCAGTCTGGCCAGACATTCTTTTTACACTATCAGTAATCCTTTTTCGAAAACGCGGAAATACAGTGACGCAAGCTATTGTCCTCTCGTAACACAAATAGAATTGCATACATGTATGTATGTATGTATGTATGTACGTATGCGTTGAATTGTAGATTCGTAACTGAATGCCGGCAAATTGTCGTGTGAAATAGCCGGAGCGAACCAAACGTACCAGTTTGTTATATAAACGCTTGTACGCTACGTACTAGTATGTAGATACTGTGTGATAGGTATCGGTTGACATGGAGTTTGGAATTATTTACTGGATATAGATTTTGCCTTTTTGGAATTTTTTATTTTAAAAATACTTAAATAAATTTATGAGACCAGTCGCGACGCAGCGGCACGAAGTGTGACTGTAAAACCGACTGGTTGTGGGTTCGATCCCCACTCGAGGAGATGAAATATTTACTTAAATTTATATTTCCGTTTTCTTCGCTCTGGTGTCGAAGCTAAGCGCGGCAGTGAGTTCTGCCACTCAACACGCAATGCTTCCAGAATTCGGCAGAATGTGGGGTACGGTGTGTCTTTACACTAGGTTCCCTCTGCCTACCCTGCTGTGTGTGCGGGATACAGCGTGAAGCTGATTTAATATGATTTATTATAGGCATAAATTTAATCATCACAAGTGTTTTTTTTTTGCTTGACGCAGTAGCCCGCACATAGCAGGGCAGACAGGGAGGACTGGGAACCTAGTATTAAAATACTTCCGTTTCCCACGTTTCACGGATTCTGGAGGCATTGTGTGAAACATGTTAAGGTATTGTGTTCCAAGTGTTGAATATTTTATATAAATATCAAGTTCACAACTCCACGCGATCATTAAATATATGATCTTGTCAGACGGACAGGTGGACTGCAATCCTATAAAGTTACGTTATTTTTGGATTAAATACGAGGCGAATTTCGATGCTCCAAGTGTTGAATATTTTATATAAATTTCAATTTGACATCTCCACGCGATCTTAAAATATATGATCTTGTCAGACAGACAGGTGGACAGCAAAGCGATCCTATAAAGGTTACGGTTTTTATTTTTGAAATATGGTACTCTAAAAAAAAAAAAATAGTTTAACAACAAACACCTACTCATTTATTACTACTATTTACTATCTTCTAATCTTCTATTTACTAACTAACACCCAATAAAATCTAGATTGCTATTAAGTTATACTACCAAACGCTATATTTTGCAGGTTTTTGGTACGTCAAAATGACCTATAAAATTAACCTCAAAGTCTTTGAAACAAAGATTGCGTAGATCAGTGTAATAAAACTGGCTTGTAAAGCTCAGCGTAGTAGGACATGAAATTCGTAGGTTTGACCATCAAATTAATTACAACGTGGCGGCCCGAGTCAGCAAACTGTTGTCGTTACTTGCATATGGTTCATAGTAAGGTGAGAGCTTAGTAAAGAGATGTAGCGGGTACATATATATGTAGGAGATTGTTCATCACAAGCGACTCTTACTGGACCTGTGGGCTCCATTGTGGGTTAATGCAAGCAGAAATAAAACGTAGCAGATTCGTGACACTAGTCCTTTCCTTTCCGAAAACATCAGAAGAATGCCTCATTCGACGATCGTCAACTTCCTCTTTCTTTTAAAAACAAAACAACGCTTCACCCTCACGCGTCACGACTCCACTCAAGGCGTAAGCCTCCACGTTATTGGTCAAATTACTCCACTGGTCAAATAAAAGTCATAACACAATCTCTTAAAATTCTATCAGCCAATCGTAATTCTACATTAATTAACAATTAGTTTCTTTTCGATCGTTTCCTCTGAAGCTGAAGGCTGTCATAGCGTTCTAGCTACACACTATTGGTCTAACCATCTAATTGGTTATACAAAAGTCAACACATTGTCTTTATACATTAACATAGCCAATCATATTGTAAACAGTTGCTATAAATAATAATATTAAACAATCAATAAACATCTATGATAATATAATTTCCGTTCCAATCGCTTTCTACGACACGGCCCTCCTGACGTTTCACGCGCCCTCGCGTGATGTTGTAAGGTGATCATTGTTCTCTGAAAAAATAACGATAAACAGTGTATGTTAAATGTTCGGCCATTCCTGACGTTTCGTTTGTAATTACAAAAATAAAGTTCAACGCGCGCATGCACAAAATCAAATGCTCATACTCTAGGGCTCTCTTTATTCTAACCCCTCAATTATTATTCGTAATTATCTTAAGGCCACTTTGCCATAAAAATAATTCTGCAGGCCTCCATGCCATCACTCAATTATCATCGGGTCAACTCGCCCCTAGATAATTCTGCAGGCCCTCAGGCCAAACTCTTACAACTCAACTATCATCGGGCCAACTCGCCACTAGATAATTCTGCAGGCCCTCAGGCCAAACTCTTACAACTCAATTATCATCGGGCCAACTCGCCACTAGATAATTCTGCAGGCCCTCAGGCCAAACTCAACTCAATTATCATCAGGCCAACTCGCCTCTAGATAATTCTGCAGGCCCTCAGGCCAAACTCTTACAACTCAATTATCATCAGGCCAACTCGCCTCTAGATAATTCTGCAGGCCACCTGGCCATACCCTAACAATTATCCAATGGCCAACTTGCCAGTCTAGATAATTCTGCAAGCCACCAGGCCATTCCCTAACAATTATCCAAATGGCCAACTTGCCAGTCTAGATAATTCTGCAGGCCACCAGGCCATTCATTTAAAAACTCAATTATCCAAACGGCTAACTCGCCCGTCTAGATAATTCTGCAGGCTCTCTCGCCACTTTACATAACTCTCCAGGCCAACGCGCTTCACAGATACAAAGTGCCCCGCAAACCATTCGTGCATGCGTGCGTGCAAAACAAAAAACTTTAAATTCAAATAATCATTTCATTATAAAATTATTAACAGTACGAAATTCTTACCATCGTTAGTGTCTGAGAGACATGGATCTAATTCGGTAGGAATGTAAGTTCTGGGGAAAGGACGTAAGCGATCTCGTGCATATTTATATAAGCGGCTAGAAGTTAAATTCTTAAGGATACATCTGTCACTATCTAATCTATTCTTATCGAACCGAATTTTGTCAACACGAGCGTTTTCTTTTATAAAATTCTCAGCCTGTTTACGTACCTCATCAATATCAATTTCTATTTCCTGGTTATCTGCTAACAAATTTAGTGGCCTAGCTACTTTACCTATTAATAATTCTAATGGACTTGCTTTGGTTACTCTATGTATCGTGCTATTTATGAACAACTGAATTTCATCTAAAGCATCTTGCCATGATTTATTTGAACTTAACTCTACTATGGTTAACATATTCTTCAACGTACTCATTGTTCACTCTACCTGCCCGTTGGATTTACTCGGTCGGATAACTCCTGCTAATAATAACTCACTACATATTTTGCATACTATATCTCTTTCTTCAGGACTAAGATGATAAGGCCAACTCTGTACAATTTTACAAGGGTCCACTAGTCTTATTTATAACTTCCCTTTTTTTAATTCTATTAGTAGGAGTACCATCCACAAATGATACAGCAAAATCATGTAAAATATTAGTTAAATGCGATTTATATTCGTCTTGAACATCCGTATCTAAATTATCAAAATTTGTAACCTTCCTATCAATCTCACAAATATTTAACAATCTAGATTTTTTTTTAATTGTAAGATTACCATGTGACATTTCTACTGTAAGTCCTAACGCGAACAAATCTCGACCAATTAACATATCATGATTCAAAAAAACTATCGGGTACAACATGAAATAATATCTCTACGTCATATCCGCTAATAATATAACTTTATATAAAATTTGTAAGGAGCATAATACGCTAGATTTACCGATTCCCATTAATGTGACAGGGATTGTTGCAACCTTCCATATATTTTTCGAGCAATACCTTCTTTAATAAGAGAACAATCAGAGCCGGAATCAAAACAAAATAAGAATCGCTCACCAAATTGTGTGAAGTTACCGGTGACAGATGTAACGTCGCATACGTCTACTCTTTTTACTATGGCGGTAGGTGTTGAGTTACTGCCCATAACTCGTTGCGTATTTGAGCACCGCGAAGCCACGTGGCCTTCAACACCACACTTAAAGCACGTGATTGAGGGAGGTCTTGCCGTGAAGTCGGAGCGATTGGAAATAGAAATTATCTTGCTTTCGGCTTTTTGGCTGAAACATTCAAATGATTTGTGACCGAACTTCCCACATTTATAACATTTAACTAAAATAGTACTTAATCTAGGTCGCTTAATATCCGATATATTATTATTATTAGTTTTACATTCTTGAAAACTACGCTTATTGTAAGAAAATGCCATTAACTCGCGGCTCATTTTGCAACGAGTATTTATTTCTTCTGAAAAAAATATTACGTTGAAATCGTGGTTCAATTTGTCCAATATGTGCGAGGATCATCGCCACTACTATCTCCTCTTTATCTAAATCATTACAATGTGACATAAGAGAAGTAAATAATCTATTCGAGTATGCGGACAAACATTCGCCTTCTCGAGGTTTACTGTTGAATATTTTTAAAATTGTCGCTGCGTTAGTATCTGAAGCGTCGAAGCGCGACAGAAAAATTTGTTTAAATTGCACCCACTTTATATTAGGAAAAGCGATTTGAGAAAGCCAAGTAGCAGCAGAACCCTTCATAGCTTTACTAAGTATAAGCAAAAGATTACTCCCCTGATATTCTTGATCCGCCAAACAGATATCCGCAGTTGTAAGCCATGCTCGAGCATCCGTGTTTGCATCTTCGGGGTGGAATTCAGGCAACACAATCTGCTTGGTGGTCGCCTGGGGAGGTGGATCGCGTAATGTTTCCACGAGGAGGTGCATATTGTTCTGTTGGGCTTCCAACAAGGCGCGCCATCCGTCGATTTCATCCCTTGGTACTTCAATATTTTTCTTCGCCTGCACCGATCCCACTTCTGATGTAGGAGATTGTTCATCACAAGCGACTCTTACTGGACCTGTGGGCTCCATTGTGGGTTAATGCAAGCAGAAATAAAACGTAGCAGATTCGTGACACTAGTCCTTTCCTTTCCGAAAACATCAGAAGAATGCCTCATTCGACGATCGTCAACTTCCTCTTTCTTTTAAAAACAAAACAACGCTTCACCCTCACGCGTCACGACTCCACTCAAGGCGTAAGCCTCCACGTTATTGGTCAAATTACTCCACTGGTCAAATAAAAGTCATAACACAATCTCTTAAAATTCTATCAGCCAATCGTAATTCTACATTAATTAACAATTAGTTTCTTTTCGATCGTTTCCTCTGAAGCTGAAGGCTGTCATAGCGTTCTAGCTACACACTATTGGTCTAACCATCTAATTGGTTATACAAAAGTCAACACATTGTCTTTATACATTAACATAGCCAATCATATTGTAAACAGTTGCTATAAATAATAATATTAAACAATCAATAAACATCTATGATAATATAATTTCCGTTCCAATCGCTTTCTACGACATATATATATTGAAATATATATAAAAAAAAATAAAAATTGTAGCACGTTTGTGGAGTATGCTATCTTTCACTCGCAATATTGCTTGCGTGAACTGTAACACGCGAAATGCAATAACACTTTTTTTTTCTATTTCCATAAGAATTACGAAAAATCCTCTTTAATCATACTTAAATTATACTTAAATTTGTTTATATATTCAGATAAATAAATAATACATATTTAAATCAAAACTTGAATCGGTTGTCTCCTCTTTAAATCACTCACTCAAACACTCAATCAAACACTCTCACACTTTAAATATCTATTAATTATTTAAAGGAAGTATGAACTAATATCTATTGTAAAAGATAACATTATGAGAATAATATTAAAATTTTTCGCCTTTCCTTACTACTAAAGCACAGCCTGAATCAAAGTACATAATCCTCAGTTGATCAATGAGGGAGAGACGTGATGTCATGATTTCACTGCGTGAATTCAAGTCGATGTGAGTTTATTTAAACGGCACAGCAATTAGTGAACACCGCTCTTATTTGAGAGAACATTTACGTTGATTCAAAATGTTGAATATTTTGCAGTTATTACTTCTTTCTAGGCGTTCCATTGAAGACAGTCGCGGCGCAGGTGTTGTGGGTTCGATTCCCACTCGAAAAAATTAAATATATTATCATTTCCTCGCTTTGGTTTCGCCACTCAACATGCAAATACATGCAGAATTCGGAAAATGGGAAACAGAAATGTCTTAATAGGAACAGATTATCTCAACTTTAGTTCTCTAAGAAAAAAACAACTCCATGGCTGTAAGCATAATGATCGTGAGTTCTATTATTTGATTTCCCGATTCTGGAAAAACAAAAGTGGGTGTTGATTTCCTTCAACTGCAACAATGTCCTAAGTTTATTTTATATCAATAAAAATGTTTCACATTACTAGTAGACGTGATGATTGCGGGTACGTTTCACGATCATGGTTTAATGACCATGATCGATGAGGAGCCACGATGATGATCATCATTCTTGGCATACAATAGCATTTCTGTTTAAATTCTTTTTTATATTTATTCTATCTAAGCTCATTCTATATCAGTAACATTTTTGAATTTATATTATGTTATTAGAATTTTGTAAAAGAACTTGTCTTATCTTTTTGTTCCAAAGTTTTAAAAAAAATACATCGTACACATACATCATCAAAAAAGTAATAATGTATCTATATAAATATATTAAGAATATTCTAAAGTATAACAAAAACAAATCATTACACCAAAAAAAAAGGTATAAAATAAATTCTATCCAACTGAGTTGTGTAATTGAATGCAAAAATACTAAAAGAAATTCCTTTTACCAAAGGACCATTGCACATAAAAAGACTACATTGCGGCCCACAATATAGCACCCAGTTTGTTTGAAGTCACTTCCGTATTAATACAATCGAATGTTATTTTTATAGTACAAATATACGTTACGGTATAGTTGGTGAAGTGCCGTATTAAGCTGATGGCCAAGATTCGATTTTCACTTAGGGAATGTTTATATTTGAAGAATATTTTCATTTCTTCGTTCTCATTGGATTTCATTTTCTTACTTAATTTTTTTTAAATATTGGGCTTCATTTTGCATAGTAGGTAGACACAAAGTCTGGCGGAACTCAACGCCACGCTTTACCTCGTTATTAGAACAAGGAACATGAAAATATTAAATATTTCATAACGCAAAGCGCCAAAATCCTTGCGCGATTTTTGCATATAAAAACGCCGGTACCTCGACTCAAGCTGGTCCAGACGGCAATTTACAGCCAGACGTTGTCCTCCTACGCCACAATAGCCTTACTGAAAAATATGTACCTAAATACGACTTTTTAAATATAAGAAATTTATTTAAAAGGTAGCTAAGTAACTAGATGATAAAAAAAATTAACTTTGCAAAATTGATAATTTCGTTTTATAAAATATTCTCTTAAAAGTCGCAGCGACACGAAGTATGACTGTAAAACCCACTGGTTGTGGGTTCGATCCCCACTCAAGGAGATGAAATATTTACTTAAATTTATATTTCCATTTCTTTGCTCTGGTGTCGAGGCTAAGTGCGGCGTTGAGTTCTGCCGCTCAACAAGCAATGCCTCCAGAAGTCGGCAAGAAAGTGGGGAACGGAGTGTCTTAACAGTAGGTTCCCCCTACCTACCCTGGTGTGTGCAGGATACAGCTTGAAACTGATTTATTTTTTTGATTTTTTAAAAAATAGCACGTTGAAAAAAAACATATTTTTAATCCTTTTAAGTACATACTTACATCGTTCTAAGGATAAAATGTTTTTTTTCTTTCAAATCGAAATAATAAACACCAAAGGGAAAAATTATCTTAAAGGCCTATCGTATTACTTTGTAGCCCCCTATCACATAATCTGTATCATTCTATTCAATAGAACGTTTCTATAGTGAATACCGGCCATGTTAGTTGCTATAAAAGGAAAAAATTGCAAATTTATTCCAGTAATACTTATTTTCTTGTTACAGTTACAAGAAAAGATCGCGTGATCGATTCTCAATTAGAGACGACTTTGTATTTCAATATTTTCATTTTTTCTAAAATAATATGGCCAGTCGTAGCGCAGGAGCACAAAGTGTGACTGTAAAATCGATTGGTTGTGGGTTCGATCCCCAGTCGAGGATATTCAATATTTATTTATATTTACATTTTCATTTCTTCGCTCTGGTGTAGGGGCCGCATTTTGAGTTCCGCCACTCAGCACGCCATGCTTCCAGAACTCAGCGGAAAGTGCGGGATACAGCGTAAAGCTGATTTATTTTTTTTTTTCATTTTTCTAGTCAGGTTTTATATTGTATTGTGCATTGTGTCCCGTCACCTAATACGAAATTTCCTTAAAATATCGAAAAAGTACGAAACAAAGTGAGTTCACACTAGGTTCTCTCTAATAAGAGAAATATGTAAAAGAATGTAAAATATAGCACCAGAAGACAAATAAATATAGTTCCATGCATTCACAATAAAGGTTCACTTAACATAGCGGAAGGTAAATAATGTCCATACATTTTGCAACAAAGAGACGGTTGTACGCGTATATTATGGCTGAGCTATGGAAGCGTTATTTTGTAGCAATCTAGTGAAATTTCAGCATTATTACTTGAGTTTCATATGTGTTTATGTTTATGTAGTATATATATATATATATATATATATATATATATATATATATATATTATTTGAGAAATGATTTGAGGCCATCGTGACTCAGGGACACAAGGGTGTGACTGTAACACGACTGTTGTGGGTTCGATCACCATACGATGGAACGAATTATTTATTAATATTTTCATTTCTTCGCTCTGGCACCAAGACCAGCCGGACCCAAAACGGAATGTCTTAGCACTAGGTTCCCTCTACCTATCCTGCTGTGTTCGGCATACAGCGTGAAGCTGATTAATTGATTATTTTTTTTTACTTTTAAACTTATTGCCGGGTCTTCTTTTCAAATTGCCATGTATCAGGTGGTCCTTTCTGTAGAACTAACAATTATAGCATTTTATAAATTTATAATGTGTTATAGCTTATAATTTAAACATATTTAGTATTGATTAACTAATTTCATATTAATTAACTAATCAGTACTAAACTTAATTACACATTTTAGGTATCCTTTATTCAATTTTAGTGGAATTTGGACTGGCACTAAAACTATTTTTTCAATAAATTAAATAAATAGAACTTGTCATGTTGAAAATGCGTAATAAAATTTAACCTAACAATTTAACATTGTAGCTCATTTTTCTTGCCAACTGAATGTTGAAAAATGTACTATTATTTATTTGCGTTTATTATTTATGTATTTATTATACTTAAAGCTGTGCTTTGCTTCGTTATTAGAGCGAGAAAATAAAAATATTAAATATTTAATTTCCCCGAGTGGTAATCGAACTCACAAGTATCGTGCTTGTGTTCATAAGTCTTTTGGTAATTGGTAAAAAAGGTGAGTTATTTCACATCTTTCTAGGTAGACGCGCGCACGGCAAACGCAGTTTTCTCGCGTAAATCTCGCTATGAATCTGATATAAAAAGGGTACCCTATATTTTGATGATCTATCTTACAATCTAATAAAAATCGGTTTCAACGTTCACATAATTGGAGCGGAAAAATAAAAAGACGGACAGTCACAAATTTAAAAATTGCTTTTAGTATTATATAAACAACTATAACTACTAAAAAAGCACTACTAAAAATACGATGCTGAAAATTAAAGATTATTTTAATGTATAAACGATAATTGAGTATCTATTATCGTTACTCCGAAAAATATTAACTTTATCCATCGTTCAACCAAATTCCAATATGAAATATGACGTATGATGTAATACTAAACGTAGGGTTTGTCTTCCTGAACAAACTGTCATATCCGATTCGGCAAACGACGTGAAGGGCGACCTTGACCCACACATGCTCCTCCGGCGTCAGCATGTCGCCTCAATCAGATCCTGCTCGGTTTAGTACTGCCAACCGCAAATCGGATCACGTTTGAACTTACTATCTTGCTTAAGCTCGAGTAATTTGTAATGTACTTGGATGGTAGTTAGATTGAATGATAGATTTTTTTGGAAATAATCATTTTAAGCCAGTCGTGGCGCAGAGGCACAAGTGTGTGATGGTGAACGCGACTGCTTCTGTGCTCAACCCCCACTTGAGGAAATGAAATGTTTATTTGAATTTATGTTCTCATTTCTTCGCTCTGATATCACAGCGTTGAGTTCCGCCACTCTACTGAAGCAGATTTATATATTTTTTTTACTTCTGTGCTTGTCTTGAGTTACGCTTATGGATTATAAATGCTTACTCTATTTCGAAATGGATTTACTATTATTTAATGAATAGATAATAGATAACCTCAAAAAAAGGGCTTCGCCGGCCTGAACTACATAATTATTTATTTAAAAAATTAGTGAGGCCAGTCGTGGCGCAGCGGCACAAAGTGTGACTGTAAACCGACTGGTTGTGGGTTCGATCCCCACTCGAGGAGATGAAATATTTACTTAAATTTATATTTCCATTTCTTCGCTCTGGTGTCGAGGCTAAGCGCGGCGTTGAGTTCTGCCACTCAACACGCAATGCCTCCAGAATTCGGCAGAAAGTGGGGAACGGAGTGTGTAAAAACACTAGGTTCCCTCTGCCTACCCTGCTGTGTGCGGGATACAGCGTGAAGCTGATTTAAAAAATTAAACTTTAGTTACACAAAAGTTTGCACCCAAAAATAAAATATAATAAATACGTTTATGAGCTCAACATTCTCAAACATATGTTGGCGGTGAGGGTAATTTATTGAAGGTCCGTATCACATACTCACGTGGTATTGTTGTTTTAATGATTTTTGGCACAACAACATTGCGGTTGTATGTATTCGATACATTATCTCCCTTACGTTACTTTCCGTAATTTAATGAACAGAGACGAGTCTATTGCCATATTTAGCTGATATAAAATATGAATTTATACTAGTATATATTTCCCGCTTATGCTATAAGGGAGAAAATATCTAGACTAAGCAGAGGAAAAATAGTGGTAAGACACTCTGTTCCTTACTTTTCACTGATTCTCGGGATATTTTATGTCGAGTGACGGAAATCAACGCTGCACTTTGTTTTGTAATAGCGGAGATATCAAAATGATATAATTTTTATCCCCATATTCAACAATAATTTAATCAATAATTCAATTATAAAATTTTATCAACAAAATCTATTTCTTCCAATTATCTATTCATGGCCTCCTTTGCGACGTAGTCGGGTAAAAATCCACGATCGTCTTTTTCCCACTATGTGTTTTCATGAATATTCTAATAAACACATTTTACTCAAATTGGTTATAAAAATAACATGATATTACATATATATATATAGAGGCCAGTCGTAACGCAGCGGCACGAAGTGTGACTGTAAAACTGACTGGTTGTGGGTTCGATCCGCACTCGAAGAGATGAAATATTTACTTAAATTTATATTTCTATTTCTTCGCTCTGGTGTCAAGGTTAAGCGCGGCGTTGAGTTCTGCCACTCAACACGCAACGCCTCCAGAATTCGGCAGAAAGTGGGGAACGGAGTGTCTTAACACTAGGTTTCCTTTGCCTACCCTGTTGCGTGCGGGATACAGCGTGAAGCTGATATTACATACTTTTTATGCACCTTATAAAATCACAATCTAGCTACTTTCAAACGAAAAATCACAAATCGTTCAGCATCATTTTCATGATTGAACATAACCGTTTTCATAAAAAAATCTGTATAAACGTACAAACGAACTTAGCTCTATTACAAAATGAAATAAGCACAAACTTTTGACATGAAGCAACTTTACAGAACGGTTATCTCGCCCGAATATCAGTTGCGCCACAAAAGGAAATTCTTTGTAACGTGTTCGGTGATAATAAAAGCCGCAAATTTTTATCCAGCATTCGCTGGTAACTGTGGAGTTGGCGGTAGCACAAAATATGTCGTTTATTTTCATAGTGCCACCCTACACCAATAATGATTGAATAAAACCTCCAAATGGTCTGAGGGAATTTTACTATGATTTTAGTTATGTTTTGCTTTTAGGATTCCGTAGGTACTTCAAAATATTATATTGTTATTTTAAATTTGTACTTGTAGTTAATTTAGTGCAAAGCCAGTGCCTATGCCCGCAAATTTAAATTTGTCAACTTTTATAAGTTGTACTTTCCGTTGAGCAATAATGATAATATTAATAAAGCATTTTATTTTTCTATAAACAAAGTTGATCAAATTTGCCACCATCAAAAGAAATAAATAAAGTTACAGTAAAATTTATTTTCCCATGTTATAGTTTTTTTTTATTTCTTTGTATTATATATATATGTATTTTTTTAGAGTAGAGAGCAGTATTTATACTTAGGAAAGCAAGTTCCGGTGACCTACAATCCTGAAATTTGTAAAAATGGCCAGGAAGAACCTAGTGTTAAGACATTCCCTTCCCCACTTTCTGGCTTATTGGAAGCATTGCGTGTTGACTGGCTTACATAATTTAACGCCGCGCTTTTTCCTCGACTTCAGAGCGAAGAAATGTAAATATAAATTTAAGTATTATAAATCTTTTATTTCCTCGAGCGGAGATCGAACCCACAACTAATAAAATTTACGACAGGTCCCCTGCTCAAATTGATGTTTATATGAGCAGTATTTTGTCAATGTTTACCTTCATTAGAGTAATATCCTAATAAGTCGAGAGCCAGTTGCTTAAATCTGCAGGGATCTGTTTTTTTTTTCAAAAACGCATTACGAAAAAAATTTATTACAGGTGATCGCGACAGGATTCTTCTAGGCAACCCTAGTGTTATCTATTCTACTATCATGTATCATTCTTAAATAAAAGTTTCATTAAAAAACCGATCCCTGCATATTTAAGCAATTAGATCTTATACCATAAATATACTAAGGAAATGCTTTTATTATTAATATGCACATATTTTTAAATGAGATTGAAATCTACATTAATCGTTTCCATTTTTCAGATTTCAAATGCACCACGACGGCGTCATGCTTTAAGATGGTATGCCAATTAAGTTTATGTAAAAAGACTTTGTAGTGCTATTTTATATAGACGTGAAGCCGTCTTGGTGCAGCGGAACAGCGTCTGATTGTAAACGTGATAGTTGAGGGTTCGATCCCACACCGCCACTAGCAAATTTAGGCAATAGCTGCATAAACACTCAAATATTGGCAATATTATTATATGTAAATATATATTTAATATAAGTAAGTAAACACACAAAATGCAGTTGCCAAAATTTGTGTTGAAATTAAATGATTTGTCATTTTAACTTGGCTCAAGGCCAAGCGTTCATATCGGAGTCTAGACTTAGGTAATTTAGATATGACCTACTCTACTTTGATAATACTTTTGGTGTTTGAAATATTGGAATATTTTAGCCTTACCACATTTCTACTTACAATATATTATAATACATTTAAAAGCATTTCCGACTTTGACAGAAATTTTCTTAGTCCCTTAAAAACAAATCCTCTTTTTGTTACGAAGTTAGTTTTATCAATAACAATTTATTACTAAAAACTTATTGTGGTTTAGATGATATCACACGATGTCATCTGACTTGTAAATGTGTGGTGGTTGTTTATTCACGGAGACTCTATTTCCCAATTTCCATCCAAATTTCGAGACATTGCATTTTGACTTGTGGAACTCAACGCCACCTTTTTGTCTTGCTACTATAGTGAGGAAATGAAAAATATTTTTTTCGAGTGGGAGTCGAAACCACAACCGTCGCGCTTACAGTTAGATATTTTTAGTCATTTCTATTAGGTATACGAATGGCATTTTCACTTCCAACTTATTTATTTTCAAAATTGAAGCAAAATTTAGGCATATAACATTTTTATACAGTTCATTAAAATTTAATCCAAAAATATAGTTCTTTAAATATGTTTCTTACAAAGCGTAAGATTAATTTTCAGTTGTAATTAAATCGTGATACTAGAAACTGGGTCGACTGCGTACCCACGCGATGCCAGGCACGGACTAGATTACCGCTTTATTATAGAAAATGTGAATTCTTCCTAGCAAATTAAATTTTATTGACTGAAGCGAATTTTCATTTTATGATATTTAACCTTGTCATAATTGGTTATGTACACATTTAGTGTTCTTTTTAGAAAAGCAGAACGAAACGAAAGAAATTCTGGACGTACTGGTATTATTTTTTGTAACGCATTATTGCAGTATTGAGGCCAGTCGTGGCGCAGGGGCACAAAATGTGACTATAAGATTGACTGGTTGTGGGTTCGATCCCCACTCGAGGCAATAAAATACTTATTTACTTTTATATTTTCATTTCTTCGCTCTGGTGTCAAAGCAATGTGCGGTGTAGATTTCCACCAATCAACACGCAATGCCTCCAAAACTTGGCGGCAAGTGGGGAACAGAGTGTCTTAACACTAGGTTCCCTTTGCCTTCCCTATATATAGCATTAACCTATTTTTTTAATATATTTATATAATGATCATCTCACGTCATCTCTCAGTCTTCTTAATCATAATTACTAATCAGACATGGAGAGAGAACTCTTTTAACTATTACCATTTCTCCAAGTGGAGACTTGGTAATAGTTAATAGTTAAGGATGCGGTCACACACAATATAGGCATGTAAAAAAAAAAATTAACTTCACGCTATATCCCGCACACATCAGGGTAGGCAGAGGGATAGGCTCGAGTGGGGATCGAACCCACAACCAGTCGGTTTTACAGTCACACTTTGTACCACTGCGCCACGACTGGCCTCAAATATAGACATGTATACTAAATAAATAGTCTAAGTAATAACTAAACTTTATTTATACAGTTTTCGCCTCAGTTTAAATATCAATTTATTTTAAATATATTGACACAACTTTGTGTGAGCTTTTCCACTTTAGGAATTTTTTTGTCACTTTCTGGCTCTCGTAATAAGCGCAATAGCGTATAGTACCGCCATTTTATACGTAATATTTTGAAAATTAAGCGGTGCGTGGTAATGGAGTTAACAATAACCTTCCTCTGCCTACTTTGATATATGAAGAATATAACGTGAAACTAAAAAAATAAAAAAAAACATATATAGAAAATATGATATTTCGATTATCACACTTCATCTAATCGTTTGATAAACGACGTCAAGTATACACTGAATTTGCTGTAAACATCAATCATATTGGACAAATTTTTGACATATAGGAAAGATATTTTTTTTTTGGGTGTTATTACATAATTGAAGGTGGAATGTGTGAATCGGTTTGGTAACGAGGCAAAGCGCGGCGTTAAGTTGAGTTCCAATACTCGATAGGCAGTGCCTCCGTATATGTGGGAAGGTAGGGAGGGAAGAGTCTTAATGGGAACGGAATGTCTTAAAGCTAAGTTTTCTCTGTATATGAGTGGCCTATAGCGTTAAGCTAAAAAAATCCATCTATTTACTCCAACAAAGCTGCGGTCAACTTGTAAGAAATAATGTACACAGTCAATACTAGGTGGCTTAGTTTCATAATTTGGGATTAATTGTTGATATTCAGAATTGAATTTTAAAATAACGATGTTCAGGGTTCTTTCTTTAATCACTGAAAACTAAAATTAAACTAAAAAAACTACAAAATCCTCCAAAAAAAAAGTTTTCATGCACAAAATAAAAAAAAATGACTTTTGGATCAATCAAACTGCCATAACGTATTTTTTAATAAAAATTGAAACGGCACTATAAATATATTACTTTCAATACAAACGATGTGATATTGTGTATTTTTGATGAAAATGAAATTTTATTTTTCGCCACACAATAGCAATACCGTTATATAGACATTATTTATCTGTTTTTTTTTATAGCATTATTTGTTTGAGGTTGACTTATTGTGTACAGAATTTACCAGTGACTTAAAATAAAAAAAATGAGGCCAGTCGTGGCGCAGCGGTACAAATTGTGACTGATACACCGACTGGTTGTGGGTTCGATCCCTACTCGAGGAGATGAAATATTTATTTAAATTTATATTTCCATTTCTTCGCTCTGGTGTCGAGGCAAAGCACGGCGTTGAGTTCTGCCACTCAAAACGCAATGCTTCCAGAATTAGGCAGAAAGCGGAAAACGGAGTGTTCCTCTGCCTACCCTGTGTGCGGGATACAGCGTGAAGCTGATTTTTTTAAAATAAAAAATGTATTGAAGTTATGGACAAAACACTTTTGACACACTTTTTTCTTTTTAACGCAGATTTGAATTGGCATCCACCGATATTTGCATATGTTTAAAGTAAAATCATTTTATTGTGCTCACATTCATCATCTGTGGACCCCCAGAGACTTCTCTTCTGCGCCAATATTGACTAATATTCAAATATTTGACACAATATTTTATTAGATTCCGTAGTGGCGCAGCAGCGGAAAGAGATGGTTGTGAGATCGATTCTCACTAGGAAGAATAGCTTCTTTTCATATCCTGGGCATTAAGTGCCACCACTCATGTAGTCTCTAAAATTAAGGCGAAAAGTGGGATATATCGCATGAACGTGCGTGCGTCGTGCTGTGTAGTGTGATACATACTAATAATGAAATCATGCGATGTCCAAGTCGGTCTATTTGTTTAAAACGTAAAATATTTTTAATATTGGCACGATAATAACTTATGTAATAACTTAAGACAGACCTTTAAGAGAGTCCTTTAAGCAGAGACTAAATAGATTAACCGACTTGGTATTACATGGATCACACAACTTTTTACGGTAGAAAGACTGAGCTGCGAGACTTGGGTTTTTTACAGGATGTTTTTGATGGCATATATATATATTTAGATTTTCTTTTATTTTACCACTTTTATTTCTTTTATTTGTATTTGAGTTCTGCCACTCAACACGCAATGCCTCCAAAATTCGGCAAAAAGTGGGGAACGGAGTGTCTTAACACTAGGTTCCCTCTGCCTACCCTGCTGTGTGCGGGATATAGCGTGAACCTAATTTAATTTTTTATTTTTTTTATTTTATATATAAGACTGAGATAAGACTCACGCACAGCCGTAACCGATGTGCGTAGAAAAGTGAAATTTTTGACAGATGTTTATTTTTAATCTGGACATCCACTAAGGAGGGATTTTAACCCTAAAAGAATGAAATTGGGGTTGAATGTTTGTATGGATTTTCTTTTAAAACGGCACCGATTTTTATAAAATTTGAAATTCAGACTCTTTTAAATATTTCATTGAACACGTGTTTCATGGTTTTTTTGAATTCACCCCCTAAGTGTTCAAATAAGCAGGTGAAGCTGAGCCTGGTGAAGCTGCGCCCGCTAGTATATTTATGATCTTTCGTAAGACAAATGTTTTATACAATAAAAGAAAAAATTATAAAATTTACTACTATACACTATTTTTAACTTGCAGTACCTAAAAGTTTCTGAGTTCATTGCAATCCGAAGAGATTTCATTGAAATTCCAAACAAATCGTCGTTTACTTTAAAATAGAAAAGGCACTTGTCGTGTTTTCATAATACATACATTTTATGAGGAGCGTTGCTTGAATAATCTATTCGAAGGAAAAAATTGAATATTGATATTATTGTAATTTATTATATGAAATAAGTCTAGACTGTAAACACGTTTTACATTAATGACCTTGTTGTTAAAGCTGAAAATTCTGTATATTGTACAGTACAGTTATTTTCTATATCTTACAGTATAATAAATGCTATGGATATATTTTGTTGAAGTGAAAATGTAAATGTAGTTGTTTAATAAAGCAATGAGATAAAGAATAACGATAATTTTAAATGAAAATATCGTGTATTAGTGGTTAACAACAAGAAATATATTTTTAACAAATTTTTGATAAACTCCCTAACTGTGAAATATTTTTAAAAATATGCCTATTACTTTTAGATGTTGACTTTATGGCTTAGACCATACTGTATATTTTATATATTTTATTGGATTGAGTTTCTGTTTAAATAATATTATTTATTTACTACCTACTTGTCTAACCTACCATCAATTCAAACTTTAGTAACAGAATAATCTTCGACGGTTCTTGTTGTTTATTAATCAATTCAGTTGAGTTGATCGTATTGGTTCATTTGGTGTATTTTACATTTAAAATAAGGAAACAGGAATGTGGTATAAATATTGATAAAACGTCTCTGTCGTATTTTCGTATAACAGAGTAGTCAGAGGCCAGTCGTGGCGCAGTGGCACAAAGTGTGACTGTAAAACCGACTGGTTGTGGGTTCGATCCCCACTCGAAGAGATGGAATATTTACTTAAATTTTTATTTCCATTTCTTCGCTCTGGTGTCGAGGCAAAACGCGGCGTTGAGCTCTGCCACTCAACACGCAATGCCTCCAAAATTCGGCAGAAAGTGGGGAACGGAGTGTCTTACACTAGGTTCTCTCTGTCTACCCTGCTGTGTGCGGGATATAGCGTGAAGCTAATTTAATTTTAATTTTATTTTTGAGTAGTCAGATGGAACCCTGTGTAAAAATATTCCGTCCTTCAGTTTTTATTCGAATTCGGAATATTGCAAATCAACGCCGCGCTTTGTCTTGCTAAAGATGAGAAATCAAACTAATTCAATTTCACAGGCGGAGGTCAAATACACATGTTTGCAGTGACTCCTGGAAACATGTGTATTGGATACTGGACGATGGACGAAATACAGCGCGAAAACTTCTTTAGTATGGAATACGTGCGGCATATGAAATAAATCTTTAGACAGTTTTAATGAATTACAGTATAAATGAAGATTAGTTGGTTGCGTAGTTGGAGGTTTATGTGAAACTTAGGTCATATGTCAGAAACGTCAGAATAACCCATTATATTGGGTAATGGGTTAAACAGCCAACGACGAGTTTTAATTGTTATTAATGTTCCCTGATTTTAGGCTTTGGTTACAATAATTGAGATTTAATTACTTTTTTATTTGTTTGTCCAGTTAATTTGACGAAAAATAGGGAATGGAGTACTGGGTTCCCTTTGCCTACCCTGCTTAATAAAATCAGCTTCACGCTGTATTCCGCACACAGCAGGGTAGGCACAGGGAACTTAGTGAAAGACACTCCGTTCCCCACTTTCTGGAATCTTTCTTTCGAATTTTAATGAAATTGCTTGTTAAGTGTCGGTAATCAACGCTGGGTGCAGCGAAGAAATAAAAATATTAAAAAATAATATTTCATCCCCTCGAGTGGGGATCGAACCCATAACCATCGCGTTACAGTCACACCGTTGCGCCCCTGGCCACGACTGGCCTCATATACACATATTAATACAAAAATATTGTATATTTCATGTCCGTACTAGTATCAAGACATTTAATTTCACAGTTGAATAGTAATATTGGATTAGGAGGAGATTAGTAAACGTCGAACGGATGAAGACACATTGCGCGAGATCGACAGGTGGTCACTTCAGCATGATTGATGTTGTAGCCGCCGTGTTGTGGATGAAAGTTTGCCATAGAATAAATACTAAATACTAAGTGGTAAATACAATATTTTATATCTATTTATTTGAGATTTACAACTGACAAACTGTGCACATAAGCAGACAGAGCCAGTTTTGAGACACTCCGTTTTTTATTAACCTGCCAATTGTCGAACCGCGAAAACGCCGCGCGAATGATCTCAACGCCGCGCTTTGCATTGTTATCGAAGCGAGAAAATAAAAATATTGAATAATACATTTTATTGAGTGGATATAAAAAAACGACTGTCGCGTTTATAGTTCACAGATTGTGCTATTGTGGTATGATGACCACCAATTTAAATCTTCAATTACACTTTTTTCTTTTATATGATAGTGTATCTAACTAGCAGTTTCATTAGAAAATAAACAAAAGAGTAAATATATATCTTATCATAATGTTTTAGAAACAGTTTAAGCACCAACAACTATTCTCCACATATGGATAAGTGTAATTGTATCGTATTAAAGGGAGATCGAAGTATCTATGCTCAATTTTTTTTTAATTATTGAGTATTGTTACACTACAGATTTTGATCGTCCGTGCCCTTTTTGTTTCTGTGTTGTCTTAACTTTATTATTTTGTAAAAATTACGATATTTCTTTAGTAACAATTTTCAACAATATGATTTCAATTTACACTAGGTTCTTTGTTTCCGCAGTAGTTGTAAGTCGTACAAAATAATGCATCATAAAGACAAAAATTGCATCAAACAAACGTCACGACCATCACGTAAAATCAAACAAGTCCACTGCGTCACAACGTCGTTGTCTTGCTGTTTCAATTATACATAGTTGTTTCAGCCAGCTGTCACCTTCAATGGCAGGGCTCTATAGCTGTAGTGTTCGTGTAAACAAGGACCATTGAACTACTATTGTCCTTCCATACGACAGCTAATCGACAATTGATCGGAACCAATAGCAAGGGTCAAATGTTATTGAGAAATGAATTTGGTGATCAATACAAGTAATGAAATATATGTGGGTATATTTAATTTCTTTTTTGTTTTTTTTTAGTTAGTTTTTTTTTGTTTTTATGGTGTTAGGGTTCTGTTTCTTTTAAGAAAAAAAGGAATTCTCATAAGATCACTTTGTTGTCCGTCTGTTTGTTCATCAAGAGCCTTCATCTCCTGAACGCTTGAAGTTGAAATTCAAACCATGTTGAGTAAATGGTGGTATACGGCCCCAATTTCTCAGAAAAATATATATATTACTACATTTACTTAAATAAAGATATGGCCGTTTATATCACAAAAACGCGGATTTCGACACTATCAAGGAAACCAAAATTCTAAGATACTTCCGGTTGATCTAGAATTAAGAAATTTGGCAGCTAGCATGTACACCTACAGGCAGTACTAATTCAGGAGAAAATTTGAATACATTTGTGGTTAAGTCTTTGAAAACAGTAGCCATACAAGGGGATACAACATTTGGTATTAAAGCCGCTAGTTCAAGTGAAGTATCAGATAAAAGGGCTCAGGCTAAACTAGACTTGAATTTCATAAAAAAAGCTCGAAACCTCCAATTTTTGCTCGGAACCCTCGGTGAGCGAGCCCGACTCGTGCTTGTCCGGTTTTTTATTTAAATAAATTTTAACGATAACCAAGGTAAACTTTATATTTTTTCTAATAAAATCAAACGTCATTTACCATTCCCGCGAATGAGATCGAACCCACAACCATCACGTCATAAGCTGGCTCACTTCACCACGCCGTGACGTCAGCCTCAATTTTACACAAATAATATAGTGTATATATAAAATTAAATAATTTAAGACAACGAAATATTAACAAATTGATATATTCAAATAAAACTTATAAGCGGCCGTTACTTGACCACAAATTCGTGTTATATTAAAAAAAATCGTTCCCAGAATATAAAGAGTCTTTTTAAAAATAATTCACCGTTTAAACGTCGATCAGGTAGGCCGGAGCACTTAAAATGGCTGGTATTGCGTCTTCAATTTATTTTATGGCTTCTTATCTATTCGTACATAGAAAACTCTTTGGATTCACGTGCGTACGTGAAATAAAAGTGCAAATTAATAACCCAATATTCTTTAGAGATATGATATTACCAGAAATAACGCAAATTCACAAATATCTGTTAATATTGATAAATGAAAATTTCAAATGAAATGTTGAAGTTCCTCATCACTGGCCTAGCAATGATCCGTCACTTTTGCTATACGAGTTTATGGTACAATAAGTCATAGCGTGGTATAAGAAGCTGACCATTTCAATCAATGTTGTACTTTAGCCGATGAAATCTAAACCGCTCCTTATCGGATCAAATTATAAAATGTCTTTATTATAAAAATATAAACACTTCTAATAAAAACAAATTTAGCGGCACAGCGAACATGGGGAAAAAAAGTATTGTCAGTTCCTAACTTCGATAACTGCCACTCAATACGCAATGTGAAGCGAAAAATGTGAAAAGGGGCCTTAGCTCTAGGTTCCCTCGGCCTACCCTGCCTATAAACGGTATACAACATAAAGTAAAAAAAAAATATTAATTTGTAAAACGACGAGGCGTTCCTTTTTAAGCGTTAAAAACTTACTTTATATTCCCAATACAATTCTTGGTATCTTTATAATAATCGAAACGAAATCCATCTAATGGTTTAACGAAAGAATTTCTCACACACATTTTATTCACGAAACAAATTCGAAGCTCCTTAGATAACAGCTTTAATGCCGTTTATTTAAAAAAAAAATGTAAAGTCGACGAACGGATTTATTTCGTCTTCAAAATGAATTTATTTTAACATTATGTCTGGGATTTATTTCTATATAATGTTAGAAGTATGTCTTGCTCTTTGTGTATTTGGTGCTATTAAGATTTGAGATAAAATTGCCTTTGTTATGTGAATTGACGTTTTCATCTTTTTAAACGTATGCACAAATTTGTATGTATATCTGAAACTGGTAATGTGACATGGTCCTTTTTTTGGAAACCGTTTAAAAATTTGAAAGTAGCTGGATTAACAGTACTATCAAACTAAATTTATTTAAATGTACTATTCATTTACAGGATAAAGATGCATAGAATTAATATCTATCGAATGTCATGCAATATAGCTGCCAGTTTATGTTATATATAAATTAAATCTGGAGGCATTGCGTGTACAGTAACGAAACTCAACGCCACGCTGCGCCTTAACACCAAAACGAAGAAATGAAAATATAAATTTAAATAAATATTTCATACCCTCGAGTGGGGGTGGATCGAACCCAAAATTAGTTAATTTTGCAGACACACTTTGTGCCTCTGCGCCACGACGACTAGCTTCTAAATTTACCAGAACAACATTGAAAAGAGTAATGTGCCGGCTTTTCCAAGCAAAACTGTCTTCCAAGCCGATGGAAGCTTTTTTTATATGATCATGCGACGAATTTAAAGTGAAGAAACAAAGTGGAACAAAAGTCCTTCCTTTTGAAGTCTATTTGAATAAATAGTATTTTGAATTTGAACCCATGCCTCTTGGAATCCGTCCAAGAGATGCGGTTGTAATTCCCGTTACATATATTTTTTTAAGCAATATTCTTCGTTTATGTTAAGAATATGAAATGGTTTCATCAAATATGATTTTCAATTACCTTGTAAACTTAAAAATTATATGATTTTAAATACAAGCTCGTAGGAAAGTGTATAAGGTAAATGTTACATGCTGAATTTATAGCATTATTTTAACCAATAAGTCCTTACAGCTCTCGTTATAAATTTTTGTATCTTTTATTTCGATGATAACATTCAATACCAGTCAAAATAATTGGAAAAATCCTTCAAGTGTACTTCGTAGGCCTGCACAGTTTGTGATTAATTATGTCTTATATATATATATATATATATATATATATATATATATATATATATATTGTATGTTAACGACAATGGTTCATATAAACGATGTATGTCTTTTAAATTATGTTGGAACAGTAATAATATTTGAAAATATCAGTCGACGCATAGGGACACAAGGTTGAAGGTTTGATTCCCTCTCGAGGAAGGTTTTCAAGTGTGGAAACTGAAAGCAACAATATTTTGATATTCTCTACCTCTCAAACATATATACTATGAAAAAATACATTTCATAAACAAATATTCAACAAAAACAAGAACATATTATACATCAGACTCAAGTCAGATGTTGATGCAATATGAATGTTAAGTGCATAGTCTTATAATAGATGAGACCGATGTCTTATAGTTTAGAATCGTTGTAAGTTATTACGACTTTGAGCACTTAGAAACTCTAAGTTATGATAGCTAGTCTAGCCACATGTTAACGCCTCGATAGGTAGTATCCTGTTTTAAGATGGTAATCATTTCTGATAAATATAATAAAATTATATCTAAAATCGAATCAAGTTGATTCTGCTATATCCCGCACACAGCAGGGTAAGCAGAAGGAACAAAATGTTAAGACTCTGTTTCCCGTTTCCCGCCGAACTCTGTACCACTGCATGTTTAGTAGCGGAACTCAACGCCGCGGTTTGCCAGACCAGAGGAAAGAAATATCATAATGGAGTGTCTTAATACTAAGCTCCCAGGTTCCCTCTGTCTAACCTCTGCGGGAAACAGCGTAAAAGAAACTTTAAGTGTTAACGAAAACGAATATGTATTGGACATACATACATACTGCGGGAAACAGCGTGAAAGAAACTTTAAGTGTTAACAAAAACGAATATGTATTGGACATACATACATACATACACACACTTGTGCTTTACTTAACGTACTCATTAAGCCCGTCACAACAATACGTAGTTAATTGGTACTCCAGTGTCATGCCATCGCAATCATGGAATCCATGGAAATAACTTTTCAACAAAACCAAAGAGGGCATGATGATAAAATTAAGGGAATCTCATTCATTTATTGTAATCCCGCATCGAGAGGACGGACTAATTAATTTTCACATATCTCAGATGGAAAAAGGGAAGTGGTACCCGTATTCCGATTATATGTTGGATGGACTTGGTTGACTTTTTAGTGGGTTCAAATACCGTACAGAGAGTTTTGTATTCTTTTTCATTTATTCAATATAAACATAATATAAGCGTTTTCATCTTATATTACTTACTGGATGTGGATGTTTTTAATATTTTTTTAACAATAAATTATAATCTAGATTTGGATTTTCCTAAAGTTAAAAAATATATATCCAATTTCGCGCGAGGCGTAAAAAATTAAAACCATAATCCTACAATAATAGAGCAACCGAACGTTCAACAATGCACATACAATACAACTATTTTGTAAGGCGGTTTAAAAACATACATATGTATGTACATAAATATTTCACTTTCATTTTATTCCCTGTTCTGAGTCTCCAATCGCTAGTAAAATTCCATGCGACAATAATTGAAAAACACAAAGCGGGTAATCCAGATAAAACTGGCGATATTGGTTTAGAAGGGTCGCCCTTAAAAATGTTATTAGCCATTCTGTCTCAATATCATGTTAATTTGTACACTTTATAAGAAATATCTTACGCTTGTATATTCATTTTTTTTTTTTTTACTTTTAAAAAAATTAAATCAGCTTCACGCTGTATCCCGCACACAGCAGGGTAGGCAGGGGGAACCTAGTGTTAAGACACTCCATTCCCCACTTTCTGCCGAATTCTGGAGGCATTGCGTGTTGAGTGGCAGAACTCAACGCCGCGCTTAGCCGCGACACCAGGGCGAAGAAATGAAAATATAAATTTAAGTAAATATTTCATCCCCTCGAGTGGGGATCGAACCCACAACCAGTCACATTCGTGCCACTGCGCCACGACTGGCCTCATTATTTGATTTATTTTAAAAAAATGCACACCCTTAATTGTAACAAAGGTATCGTTATTTCATAAAAATTTAGCTGGACTAGTAAGTATAGTTTTTTATCAGATTTCAAATCTTTAATTTTATATTTCTGTTGAAAACGTTCACCTTATTGAACAATTTTTTATTTAAGGGGTATTTATTAAAATTTAATTACATTATGATGGTAATACCAACAAGTAGATTTCTCAAAATGAATTATAGATTTTAAGCAGATTTTTATCATTAAAATAACGTTTTATTCCTAGTTCCGATGATATGCATATACAAACAGAAAAAAGGACAAACACACAGATAAATTCAACAAACATTTTAGAAATTTTGGATAAAATTATTATTTTGCTGTACACAAGAGTGTTCAAATCTTACCCGAGAAAATAAAATATTTTCATTTCTTCATTCTGGTCTCTGGTCTCGGGCGAAGCGCGGTGTTGAGTACCGCCATTCAGTACGCAATGCCTCCAGAATTTGGCGGAAAGTGGAGAGCGGAGGGCCTAGGCTCCCTCTGTTATAAACTAGGCGAAAGTCTAGTATACAGCCGGCTACATGAGGGATACAGCGTGAAGCCGATTGGCTATAAATTTACTACTCTGTTAGTAAGTCAGTCGTCTTAATACAAATTAAAATTATAGAGTTTAAAATCTTCCTAATCCGCTTTTCAGTTAAAATCATCAAAGGCTCAGTCTTCTACCATTGATATAATAACTATAATAACCAACACTTCGTAGCGTAATAGTAACACTGTTTGCATTAAAATGTATTTTAATTGTGAATAAAATTTAAAGCTCCGTTGACGTCATATAATGGCTGGGGGCAAGGCTGTGATACACGTGCTGGAAGGTCACAAATTAATTAATATATTAAAAATATAAAAACTATGAGAGCTTAAATAGAAAAAGAAAGAAAAAGAAGGTTCTAAAAGTGATGGTTGCGGGAGAATGAGTTTGAACTCATTCTATCAATGTTCCATAATATGTTCCATGATTATATGTCAAATATTTCCATTACTCCTATCTATTCACGAAGCGTATTTTCAGGTATAGTTTGCAAAGTCCCTAAATAAAATTTAAGAAAATCTACCTAACGAACCTACTTAAATTATTTTTCTTTGTATTTTTAGGACGTGATGGTAAACAGAAAAAAATTAAGGCATTAACACAAGATCTAGATGAGGCCATCGTGGCGCAGGGGCAGACAGGCGTGACTTTAACGCGACAGTCGTGAGTTCAATACCCATTTGAGGGACTGAATTATTATTTATTAATTCATATATTGGCACTAAGGCAAAAGCCCGACGTTAAGTTCCATCACTCAATACGCGACGCCTCGAAAAATTCGACGGAAAAGGTAGAGTCATAACCCTAGATTCCTCGCGTTCTAATTAAAAATTTCAAATTTTATTTCAACAGAATCAACGTGTTCGTAGTTCACGTGTGTATCACAATCATAACGCAGTACTGCAACTGCATATGAAGTCCAATTAATACAAGTGTCCTACATCTAAGATGGTGAGGACATTGGTGACGACATTGGTTTGGACGTTCTCGCTCTCTATCTCTAATTGTTATAAGCGTGATAATGTTTCGTATAAAAAATTGCGTGTAAAATATGCCATTGCGTGAAGGAATTCCAGATGTAATGAAATGTAATTTCTTTAATATTATACGTGTTTATTTGTCATAAAATGGATATTTGTAACGAGGACAACCTGTGTACAAGGTATGTGCCTCGAGAATTGGTGCCTGTAAACGCGAGTGTGGGTTCATATCCATACTAAAGAAAATTTTGACAATAGTACAATCGAACTTTTAGTGCAATTTAAAATATATTTAGATACACTTTTTATATTACTTCGCTTAACTTTTTAAACTTTAAAAAGAATTGAAAAGAAAAACATTTTTAAAAAACATATTACAATCATAACGTAACGAGGTTCTAACCCCAGCCTCTTGAACTCTACATAAGCTACCAATGTAAGTAAATTGTGTATCAAGCAGGTAGAGGGAACCCAGTGTTAAGACTTTTACCGTTGAGGCCGTCGTGACGCAGATTTACAACCGTGTGAATGTAACACGGCGGTTCTGCGTTCAATTCCCACTCGGGGGAATTATTTGTTATTTATTGATAATTTTATATCTTCTCTATCACAGGACGAAAGGTAACAGAGCGTCGTTGAGTTCCACCACTACAAATAGATGGAAAATTCAATGGAAAGTGGATAACGGAGCTTCTTAACACAAAATTCCTTCTTCCTACCCTACATCATGTGGTATACAGCGTGAAGCTGGTTCGATTTAATCTTTTACTAAATTGAAAATAAAATTAAGCCTCGTAACAGTTCATTACGTCATCCTATACCATCCTATCCTATTCTATTTCTATAGGTGAAGTTGTTAATGCGATGCAGCCAGCAGCGAATGGATGGTGCAATTAATGTGAGTATCCCACACCTAACGTTACGCAAATGGCACTCAGATACATTGCGAATTCGATACGCTTCTGTTGCTCGGGACCGCTCACGCAGTATAGTGTGCCTTGATTTTAGATTGTTTACTATTATGTATCAATGGACAGAGTTATCGTCGATATTAAGTGAAGCTATAGATATTATATACTGTAAACGATATTATGGCACAGTTCTTAGCTATGTGTGTGTTGTGGTTTTGGATACAAATCCAGAAATCATCAAAGAAATTTAATTAAATTTAATGTACCTATTAGGTTTGTACTTTTCGGTCGTACAAAATTCGGCGGCGGGTTTCGAACAGTTCCCCAGATCACTCCCCATGATAAATGCGGTAGAGAACGCCAACCAAGGAGACATTTCAAAGTGTCAGGCATTTCACAGAACATTGGGTCCCCAACGATTCGGACGATTCGATTCACTAAACATAACGTGGCGGTCACTTTCATTACTTAGAACCGATTTTTTTTAATAAGCACGTAAATTATATATAACTTATCTATAACATATTGTAATTTTTTATCTAAATTCAAATAAAATGTATTTTTGTTGGAAAGTATTCCAATACATTTTTTTTAAATTACTCCGACAAATAGTTGATCTCATTTTTTTTATATTGTCACCATTTAAAGTAATTTATTAACTCTTTTTTTAAAGTAATGGCTAACTTTAATAGTGATTGTCAGTATATACTCATTTATGTATACATGTAGGCATTGCAAATGGGACAAAACAATTCAAACCTCCTTCAATAGAGAAGCTTGTACGACTCTTATCGGTTTATTATTGCTTTTTTTCTGTATGAATGTATAATGGGCTAAACAAAAAGGTTTCGTTATCTAGTACTAATTTGAAAATTCATTATTTCTTTTAGATTAGCTGGACTATTATAATTGTTTTTAAATATTATAGACATTCCAAATCTTCATTTTTACAAATTTTATAAATATGAATGAAAAATATCTTTCATGCTTTTCATTATTTCTTATAGTTCAAATGTAATGCTATAGTTGTTCAAGAAGTGTTCCAGATCACCAATTTTATACATAAAAAAAATAATGTTTATCATTATTAGCAACTTGTATAAAGGATTTACTTTACTATTTAATTGGACCACTAGAACTCTACATCACGTGTGCAAGTCTTCATAATCAAACATAACTTAGATAATGCACAGATCTAATAACTACTCAACAAAAGAGCTTCATTTAAATTCGTCCAGTAGTTCTGAAGATTTGTGTGTACAAACAGATAAATGTCTTTTAATGGTTGTACGAATGAGGATCCTCCGTACGGCACGAGCTACTGTCTTCAGCATCAGATTCTTGGTCCAAGGCTGATGATGGTGGAGGCTTTTCGCTTTATTATTATTATTATGTATTAACAAATTAACAAAAAAAATAGAAACATTATAGCCCAGTAGGACATCGTCCGGCATCACCGCGATAGTTGTGGGCTCGAATCTCAGAAAAGATTATCTCCAGTGTTCACATTATATGTTGAAACTATATATAAGATTCTAAAATAAAAAAAAAGAAACTAAAATTTAAAGACACATACGTTTTATTTAGAAAGCGAGCATTTGTCTTTTAGGGAGACATTAATAGAGTGCCAGAACTACTACTAGCCAGTTCTCGTACAGTGAAGATTTTATTGTTGTACAAGTTGAAATTGTATAAAGGAAAAAGAAACATTTTAGCTTAAACTATAGCTGCCACATAATTTTGGTCTATACATGTGTTTGCTATTAAATGAAACAGTCACATGTTTATTTAACATAGCCTGAAATATATTATTGGTAAAATAGTAGTGAGCTTGTCACGATAAAGTGGAATATTTGATAAAAAGTACGATGGATATAGATTCGATCGTCATTGGGGGGGACAATGGTGAGTAGTTATTTTTTTTATCCGCGATAGATTTTTTATACGCTAGAGTGACAATTATGAAGATGTATAATTTAGTGTAGAGGAATTGATTTATTTTTTTAATTTTTGTTGATCTCTAATAATAATAAAATTGATTTTTAGGTCTTCACTTATGTGATCACTCATACAAAATATACAAAACTGAAATTTGTGACAATAAATTTAAATATATTCCATAAGTTAAAATTAACCGGTGTTGCTATTATCAAATTTGGGCAAACAATTGCCTAACTATTTTACATCATAATGAAAATTCATCACTTCCCTTTGATCAGTGCCGCTACAGAAACTACCGAGCGTTTACAGAGAGAATATTTATTCGGAAAACCCAGTGTTTGTATTCTGATAGCTCGCACTAAAATATCATTCAATTGTTGCTCTTACTTATTTGCATATTTCTACAAATAAACCAACTGAACGCACGTTCCTATAAGTAATTTGTAGTTCAATTATATTACAATTGACTCGATTTAAATGTAAATGTGATAGGTTTTTGTGTTGTTCTTGATAGATGAGTCTTTGAGTTTGTCATTTTTGTAGGTTAATATCATTGAATAAAGGTTAAATATGAAATTAATAGTTTTTTTTTATTATGAAAATTAGATAGGTATATGTATTTTTTCGTCATTTTACTTACTAACTTTTTTATGTGAGAATTAAAACACAATAAATCTCAATAAGTCTTCGATTTAATGTTAGCTTAAGCAGAAAATTCTAAATTCACATAATCCGTATTTACATAAAAATTAAAAAAATAATTCTTTTAGGACCAATTTGTTGTCCGTCTGTCCGTTTGTCAAGGCCATTTATGTCAATATAGCGTAATGGTATCAAACTGAAATGAATATCAAATATTTATTAAAGAAATATGACCGTATAGGCGTTAGATGCAAAGAAAACGATAAAAATGTTATTTTTTAAAATTTATATCTCGTTCGTCCACAAATTTACTTTTGTAACTATTATAAGTTAATTTTAAATAATACTAACTTTTTTATGGCACTTCTCATTGACCTACAAGAACCCTTCCACTAACAACCCATTTCACAGATTTTCTTAGGTTTAGTTATCGTTTAACGTTCATCATATTTCGTTGAACAAACAAAACTTAGTTTCAAAACACTCCACATTTTTAAGAGCCTTAACTAGAGTGGGGAAATAAAATCGCATTTCTCCGACAAATAATCTAACCCACAACAACATCATCACTATAAACGAATGTCTTCATAAAATAGTACCAGGAAGATAATACACACACACAAAATAATTCCGACATCACGTAACACACAAATCTTAAGCATCCCAACAGTACATAACGCCGTACAATATACATATTATATTGCTAATACACATACACTAACACGCACAAGTAAGTAATCGTAACAACATAACCGGGCTTCAACGCGCACAATAGAGGCCTGATTTGTGAGGAGGTGAGCCGCAAACCGCTACGCATAACCGCTAATTGTCGAGAAGACTAACTCACTATTACTTCGAACATAGATAGATAGATAAACTAAAAAGGCAGGAATGAAGGCATGAGGAGGGCTTTTAATTCGTAAGCAAAGTTTAATTGAGAAGAAATTTTATATAATATATTTATTAAGTTCATACTATATAGAGGCCAGTCGTGGCGCTGTGGCACGAAGTGTGACTGTAAAACCGATTGGTTGTGGGTTCGATCCCCCCTCGAGGAGATGAAATATTTACTTAAATTTATATTTCCATTTCTTCACTCTGGTGTCGAGGCTAAGCGCGGCGTTGAGTTCTGCCACTCAACACGCAATGCCTCCAGAATTCGGCAGAAAATGGGGAATGTAGTGTCTTAACACTAGGTTCCCTCTGCCTACCCTGCTGTGTGCGGGATACAGCGTGATGTTGATTTATTTTTATTTTTAGTTATTTAATATTTTTATTTTTAGTTATTTTATACTTATTTAGGAGTTAGTAGCCCTTAAAATGTATAATTATGAATGTAGTCAATAAAAAAATATACATTTTTTTATTTAAGCTCAGCATTTGTTTTTTTGCTTCGGTTTTTATGCGTTCTCTCATCACTACAGATGTTTAACACGCACTTTTCACCAGCTTTTTAGGGTTAATAATTTCTAATAATTATTACTTTCAACGCCGCATCAGAGTGAAGAAATGAAAATATTAAATATTTCATTTCCTCAAGTGGGAATCGAACACACAACCTTACCACACTTGTTACGTGTATTTTTCAAAATGTCTTAGTGGGTGCTTACATTAAAAAAAAGAATATCTGAACAAAGTTCACGTTTTTACCATCACCGTGCATCTGTCAGTGGGAACTTCGCCTTTTATACACAGATGTATTGCAGTAAACTGGCTGCCTGTTGACGATATTCAACATTCCAATTGGTAAATCATTTTGAACGCTAAAATAGTACATCTACTATCCGTTATATCATCGTCGTTATATCACAATAAATAATATTTAAATTTTTATTATCTTTATAACTTTTTGATTACCCCATAACTATAAAATAATTTTAATTCGTATTTGCATTTTTATTGAAATATAAAAGTTATTTAAGTTTTGCTTCTTTGAAATGCATTTATTCGGAGGCTACTACGACGATCACTGGGTCGTAATTGTAGTCTTTAAAATAAATTTAAACGCAATATATATATATATATATATATATATATATATATATATATATATATATATATATATATATATACATATATATATACATACAAAAATAAAATATGTATAGAGAATGTATAGAGAGATCTATACATTCTCTATACATATATCTATTTGAAATATAGGGATTTGCACAGGGGCACGAGCGTGCGACTACGCATACACGCGACAGTTGTGGGTTTAAATCTTACTTAAGGCGAATGGAATTACTAATATTTTTATTTCCTCGCTCTGGTAACGAGGCAAACTGTGGCGTTGAACGCGACCACTGTACAGGCAACGATGTTGATTCATCTGCGGCTAGTGGAGGATGAAAGTCTCTTAATGGGAACAGAGTATCTTAACACCAGGATCTTTCTGCCTATCCTGTTATGCGAGGGATATAGCGTGAAGCTAAAAAAAAACTCAAATACCAAGTGAAAAGTGTTTATTTAAAAATTCTTTCAAAATAATAGCGTACAGCTAAATCATCCTCGCCGCTAGCAATTAAAAATTTTATTACATTCATCTTTTTAATTTTCATTGTTTGGATGAAAGGCTTCACCATGACCGTACTGGAACGTTAATGCAATTTTTGGTGAAAAAGGACAGTGCATCGTTAGTGTGCTCGGTTCAAAATATTTTTAATTTTCCTTCACAAATTCTATCTGAGGTTGCCCTGATTACATTCTGTTTTTCATTGCTTTCAAATTCAGCTACTACAAATTATAGTACTTGATTGTAAATACGTCAGTTATTATAGGTTTGATTCACATAAAGCTAAAAAATATTTATTTTAATATTGTTAGAAAGCTTTGCCAGCTTTGCTTCGTCCGCTCGTACAAATGTACGTGTATGTTATTTTATGTAGTATATACATAGAAAAATAGCGAGAAAGTGGGCTCATTTTTAAGCGAGGAATGAAATATTTAATACTTTCATATCGTCGCTCTGGTAACGAGGCATAGCGCGGTGTTGAGTTCCGCCACTCAATTGGCAATGCCATCAGAATTCAATGGAAAGTGGGAAACGGAAGTGTCTTACTGAGACAGTAGTTTCTGAATTCTAGGTTTCCAGGTGATAGTAAAAATAACTATTTCACTGGAAACAAAATAAGATATTAAAAGAAAGAAATAGTAAAAGGAAAAAAAATATTTGAACTATACTAAAAGAACTAAAGCTTTGATGACATGTTTTAGTCCCAATGCTATTATTCTCTATTCGCAGTCGCATATCGATTTACGTACTCTGGGCTGGTATCTAATAAAGGGGCTTAGAGCGATTTATGATTTGTTTATTAATAAATGATTAAATGGATATGACAAATATGTTTGCAAATTAAATATTCAATATAGACAGACAGTGCAATGTAAAAAATCAAGTCTTCCAATTAAAAAAATCTCCATTAATTAATGTTTGAATATAGATATAAATTTTTAAAGAAAAATACAATATTGAATTATTTAAGTAAATAAAAGTTACTTTTTAACATTTTTTTTAGATAAAAGTATAAAAAATTATTTTATTTTTAGTTTTTTATAAGGCGTAAGTTAAGCACTGTTATAAGCGCCAATCAGTACACATATATTTGTTAAATTTTGTATGTAAGTTACATTCATGTTGACTCTTATATAGTTATTAAAGTTGCTTCGGCAATAAAATTATAATGTATTTTAAAAATAATAAGATCGTTTTATGTAAACGATGATGATAATGATGATGACGAAGATGATGATGATGCGTTGTTTTGTTGTTGATTCTCAGTCATGATGATGAGTTCAGTCAATAATGGAGAACGGAGAGACTTAACGCTTTGTTCCCTCCGCTTACCCTGCTGTGTGTTCGTACACTTCCATCGAGAAGCTAAAATTCAACTCAAAAAAATAAATAAATAAGATAGATGTATGAATAACTTATTTCGCTTCACGTTAATAATATAGACCACACCGAGATCCTTCAGGTGTAGACTCGTAGATATGCCTTATACTTATCTCAGTGAATAATGCCTCGGGCGATCGAGAATTGACGACATTCGGTCTCAAATACGAAGTAATGGGAGTCGTGAGTGATACCGCCCCGCTAATATAAGCTAATGATAATGATGATTAGATTTAAATACTTTACGGAATGTATTACTAAATTTATATTTATATAAAAAATAATAAATGAGCATCACGCTATATCCCGCACACAACAGGGTAGGCAGAGAGAATCTGGTATTAAGACACTTGATTCCCCATTCTCCGCCGAATCCTGGAGGCATTGCGCGTTGAGTGGCGGACATAAACGCCGCACTTTATCTTGACATAAGAGCGAAGAAATGATTTTTTTTTGAGTTTGGATCGAACCCACAACCAGTCACGTTTACTGACCTTACTATAGAAGTATTTCTGAAAATAATTTACCCAAAACTTTCTGGGAACATAAAAATAATCTAATAGAAATGCACAATATCACTAACCTACGTTTCGCCCACCTATTAAGATGTTATAATTTAATATTATTGTCTAGACACCACTTACGGATTGAATATTATTAAAGAACAAAGTATAAAAGGAATGGATTATCTTGGACTGTGGACAGTTCAATAAACTTTTAGTGGTATATTTATTCAAATGTCCGTTTCTATTGAATTTGTTTGTTCATTTGATTTATGTATTTTTAGTGCAGCAGTGGAAAAGTTATTGATACAGATAAATATAAAAAAATTATAGAAATAAAATAAAGTTTTTTTTTATTAAAATATTTTTAACACAGAATATTTGAAGTTGAGACTTAAACCATATTGATAATACTAATTTAAAAATACATAGATGTAAATTTAAATAAGTTTTTGTTATAGTTAGTTAATTAAGTAGGAAAAAACTTACTTTATCGCTTTGCTCACTCAGGCTCCTTTATCAGTTTTAAAATAGAGAGAGCATTCTAGCGCATAAATTATTACCTATTCAATTAAACTCTCCTACGGGTATTAATTTTATAAGTTTCAAACTTTGACATTCTCATTGAGGGTTATTTTCTTATATATTAAGGAAAAAAATGGAATTTATGCTTTATAGTTAGAAAGTCCAAGTAAATAAGGCTACCGAGGAGCAGTGGTACAGCGACTGACTAACGCGGAGGTTGTGAGTTCCGTCTGAACTCGAAAAAATAATATAAAAATTCTATTAAAATTATTATGTTCTCAATGTTAAGTAAAAGCGGGGATAGGACTGTTAATAGCTGGTTCTAAACCATAACTTTTAAACCATTGTTAAAGTAAATTATTATAAATTCCACAGTAAAATATATCACGTTAAATATAAAACACGTTAAGTATAAAACTTCGTTAGTAAATTATATACATATAGGTATATCTATTATATAAAAATAAGTCGGGTTTTCCTTCCTGACGCTATAACTCGAGAACGCATGAACCGATTTCCACAATTTTGCATTCGTTGGAAAGGTCTCGGGCTCCGTAAGGTTTATAGTACAGAAAATTCACGAAAATATTCAAGAGATAGCAAAAAAATAGGAAAGATCATTTTCATCACATACAGCGCCATCTCTGATACAACGGCGCCAGTACGTGGTGTGTGAGTATCCCTCACGAAAATATGTACGTTTCATTTTAAATAGATGGCGCCAGTGCGTCATAAATTATTTGACAGCTTTTCATTGTACTCTGCTCAGTTAATTTCATGTGACATTTATTATGCGCACGTTCTTTCAAACGTATTGTGTTCACTGTGAAATTGTGAGAATCCAAAATGCCGAGAGCACGACGTGCGAACATCGGCCGCAGCACAAGACATACAAGCCAGCAACAAGTGTATTCACAGAACTTAAGCGAAGAAAGACAAAATATAATAAGAGAAAATGCCCGATTGAGACAACGCGTGTGCTCACACGAAGATCATTGGCATCATACAATCGCTTGGCATTCCAATATGATCCCACTACGAACTACAGTGATGATGACAATTTAGATATTGAACCAATGACGGCTGTAAGCCGATATTGCAATACGTTAAAGTTCAAAAGAAAAACAGCTGGATTATGCTGCGCACGTGGAAAAGTCAAACTGGATCCATTACTTACACCACTACAGCCACTGAAACCATTGTTCGATGGAACTGATCCCGATTCCAACCATTTTCTTCAACACATCCTTGAATACAATAATTGCTTTCGCATGACTTCCTTTGGAGCTAATATCATTCGAGAGGCGGGTTCATGCCGACTTGCAAGGTAAAAGATACAACACACACAACCAATCACTCATACCAATCAATCCCACCAACACAATTAATTGCAACACATAACAACTACCCATACACCACACACGACACGCTACACCACCTCACGATCAGAAGTCACACTGTATTCTTTAAAAATACATTAATCCAATTTGATAAATATCTTAATTGTTTGCCATCACAGATATAAGGACAAATATATCATTTGCATGGTTCAATGGTGCCAACACCAGATGAACCGCATCAATTTCTGCAAATATATTTCATTTCCTCGATGGTGGTCAGCTGAATGTACGGTGCAATATACAGGGAACACAACAGTTAAAGAGACGAATTATTGGACAGTTGCAAGTATTTTTTCACGCTAATAACGCTGTTGTTAATATGTTCAAAACAGCATTGGAACGAATGCCATCGGATACGCACAAATTTATCATAAGAGCGGATCGTACCCCAACAGGTGAACATGTGCGAAGATTCAATGCATCCATCGTTGATGATATTGCTGCAATGATTATTGGCGATCCAACTACATCACGAGACATTATCGTTCAGCGAAGAAGCAATATCATGCATCGTGTAAACGAGACACATCGTTTGTACGATGCGTTACAATATCCAATCATTTATTGGCAAGGGCAAGACGGATACGATATCACGTTGAAGATTATCGATCCAATTATAAGTACAATATTCACATACTAATTATTGGTATTGTTGCTATTGTTGGGATGGAATGGGAACCATTAACAATCCATTTAATTTTGCATTTTCAGGCGTATCAACGAACATAAATCTAAGCGCAATGAATTACTATGCGTATCGTATGATGATTCTTTAACATGAGGAGAATGTCATTCTGCAGTGCCGTCGGCTATTCCAGCAATTCACTGTCGACATGTATGTCAATTAATCAGGCAAAGCTATGATCTGAAGACTAGATACACTTGCGTGATGCTATTTATTCAGACGGTATTGTTCAGAATATTGGACGCCTAACGATTCTCCCATCATCTTATATCGGAAGCCCACGCCACATGCACGAATACGCTCAGGACGCTATGACGTACGTGCGAAATTTTGGAACCCCGGATTTATTTATTACGTTCACATGTAATCCGAAGTGGACGGAAATTGAACGTGAGTTGGACCCGGGTCAAAAATCGCTAGATCGCCATGACATAATCGCCCAGAGTGTTTCAGCAAGAACTCAAAGTTATGATGGATGTACTTACTAAGTATCGAGTTTTTGGTGACACACGTTGTTATACGTACCCGGTGGAATGGCAGAAGCGTGGACTACCGCATTCTCATATCCTAATATGGTTGCTGAACAAATTACATTCAAATGAAGTGGATGACATCATATCAGCTGAAATTCCTGATCCAGATGCAGATCCAGATTCTTGCAGATGAATTGAATGCTTGCCTGAAGGCATCACGTTTGTGGAATAACATAAAAACATTATCGCTAACCACTAATATGAGAGTTCAACTTCAAAATGATCAAAGTGCTGCACAATTTTCCAAACAATTGTTAGCTGTTGGAAATGGGAAAATTCCAGTTGATGCGACAACTGGATTAATTACTCTTACCAACGACTTTTGCCGATTTGTAGACTCTCAATTAGCTATCATTGAAAATGATTTCCCAAACATTCGTGAGAATTATCACAATTATGCTTGGTTAAGCCAACAAGCAATTCTTGCCGCAAAGAATAATGATGTACACGCACTGAATTTAACCATTCAATCAAAAATCAATGGCGACTTGGTGACATACAAATCTGTTGATTCCATAACAAATCCCGATGATGTAGTAAATTATGCGACGGAGTTTTTGAACTCTCTGGAGTTACCAGGATATCCACCGCGACTTTGCAACGGTACTCGACTTGCGGTGAAAATACTTATGCCGAATTTTATTGAGGCAACCATTATTAACGGAAAGTACGCAGGAAAATGTGTGTATTCCTCAAATACCAATGATTCCGACTGATCTTCCGAAACCATACCAGAACAAAAAATGTGGCTTACCAAAGAGCACTTCAATGAAACGGATGATTTGCGGACACGTATAACGCTTCGATTCAGTATTTACTTTGGATCCACTTTCAGGTTTTACTTAGAGAAGTTCAACTAAATTACACTTCATTATTGTAATCGAAAAGAAATTTATTACTGTTGTGACATAAAAAAAAACTTTTCGTTTGCAAATATAAACTAAAAAAATATATTTTTTTTTGGTTTATATCTTTTAATCCCCAAACGAAATGTTACAAAAAACGAAGCCATCTGGTGGCGAAACGGAGTTCGCCGGGTTTGCTAGTTATATATATATATATATACCTGCTAATCTGCGAGGACACTTTGATGAACGAGCATCTTATCATGTCAACTGACGGCCAAACCCTGAACTGCGTTTGTAAACTAATATCGTTTCTGAAAATAAAATATAGCTCGCATTGTTACCTGGAAGTCGTAAGGATTTGTTTCTTTAGAATTATTTCTCGTAATATTTTTTGTCATAACTATTTCTATAAATTCTCATAAGCTTTTTTTTCAACTTTATGTATTCCGCATGGGGCAGGATAACCAGAGGAAGCCTGGTGTTAAGACACTCAGCTCCCCATTTTCTGTTATTTTTTTTTGAGGCATAGCGTGTAGTGCGGCGGAATTCAACGTCGCGCTTTTCTTCGATACCACTAAAAATTAAAATATTAAATGTTTCATGTCCTCGAGTAGGGATCGAACCAATAACCTGTCGCCGTTACAGTACCACTCTTTTGCCCCTGCGCCACGACCTGTATCCAAAAAAGAAACATTTTCTTACATAAAATTAAGTACGGGACTCAATTAAATATTTAGTTAAAGCAACGTTGATAAAAGCTAACAAAGGAAGCCTTTTTCAATTCATCTTCAGATATCATTGGGCAGTGCATATGAGAATGCTCATCCCGCATAAGAGCTCACCTCTTATCATATAAAAGATGTTTTAAATAGGTACAATTACTTTTATAATTTCATTAACATATATGTGTCCCGGGCAGAAGATAGGCAGATGGAACCTGGGAATCTAGTATTAAGGTACCACCCGTTCCGTTTACTCCGTTTCCGGTACCCACTTTGCCGAAATCGTGAAGCACTGCAAATCGTTTAAGTATTATTAGATACAAATGACAACTATGTAACATGGTTGTGGGTTCGTTTTCTTCTCGTGAAAATGTTTTCTGATATGAAATATGTAATCTAGTGTCGATTACTTCTATTCTAATATTTTGACAAATCATAAAAACGTGCCTAAAATACAGAAAAAGTGATGCATCACTAAAACTTCTATAGAATATTACAGGCACACCGAACTCTATTTTAAAATTTAACTTACCCTAAAAGCTACAAAACAACAAAGCTACAAAGCAACCATAAAAAATACCACATCTATAACCAAATCTAATATAATAGTATATAATACATCAAGTTATAGAAAATAGGAAACTTTTAACAAACACTGTGTCGTTGCTCCAACGTAAATCATAGACAATATTGTTTACGACCACTGATAACTGCCGACCGTATAAACTTACTTTGAGATTATTTCTCTTTAGCGTTTTGTTTTTGGAAGAACAGACGTACTTTCAGTTTATCGGGTTTGTAATTTGTCAATTAGTGTGTTTGAGTTTGATATATTCGTTTGTTTTAGAATATCTTCGCGATATATTGTGAAATAAGTAATGTAATCAAATCAGCTCCACGCTGTATCACGAACATACAGGGTAGGCAGACAGAACCTAGTGTTAAGACACTCCGTTCCCCGCTTTGTGTGGATCTCGTAAAATATTATTTTTTTATTTGAGCAATAAAATATAACCCTTTAGCGTTCCATACCTCAAAAGTTAAAAACAGAACCCGAATAGGATCACTTTCCAAAATCCAAAAAAGTTATAATTTATAAGTATTTCACAGTAAAAGTCATTACAAACTTATATTTGTAGTTAATTTCATACAAAATTAATGCAAACTTAAGTTGGTCAAGTTGTAAAGTGTATTGAGCATTGAGTAATGAAATTAAAAGTCCAACACCTGTAAAACTAGAATATTTTAATTAAATTCCGCATATGCTGTCAGATACGTCCCATATGTGCTACACGTACTACGTCGTAGAACGTCGTGTATACATAATACGGATCACCGTAGTGTAGTGATTGTCTGACTTTATAGTCAGTATCGATGGTTGTAGAAATGACCCCATCAAAAACATAAATGTCAAATGAGAGCCAAGCTAAATGTTCAGTAATGCATCGTTCTTGACTTAACCGATAAAGTATGGGAGAAGTATATGGATGACGAGATCTGTTTCGCTCGACATTTTTTTACGTACTGGCTTTATTATATTTACTAGTTCAATTCCACCTTGTATTGGAATGGTGGTAAAAAATTGTCAGTATAGATATCGCATTCTGTTGTCGGTGATATCGAGATCGACGTATTAGTTAACATTTAACTTGGCTATCATTTATTTAAAAATATTATAAAAGTTATCATTAATAATTAATTTTAAATAAATTTTATTATAATTTTAATAAATTTTATTAATAATTATCAGTTTATTTCCTGTACATATGTATAATAGTCTACCTTAGTTCTACATATCAAGTTCCTAGGTCATGTAGAAGTGGGTTAGGTTTGGGTTAATGAGTGATTCAGTTGCGATATGGCTATATGAAAAATATTCTATAATAAAATACTGAAAAAGTTTTAAATTAGTATCCCACACACCAGGATAGACAGAGGGAATCTGGTATTAAGACACTGCGTTCTCCACTTTCCGTCGAATTTTGGAGACATGGCGTGCCGAGTGGCGGAACCCAACGCCGCTCTTTGCCTCGACGCCAGAGCGAAGAAATAGAAATACAAACTTTAATCAATATTTCTTTTTCACGAGTGGGGATCGAAACCACAACCTTCACGTTACAAACAATACTCATAATCACAAAGTAAATTTTCTAATAACCCAAACCTATACAATACAATAAAATATCATTAAATCATATAGATATTCCAATATGGAGTGTAAATTTGACTTTAGTAGCTAGTTTTCAAGTAAAAATTACATTATTCCCACCGAGACCTCACTGAGCCAATACCGCGAAGGTATACAATTTATCCAACCGCATTGAATTTCTAGTCTAGGAAGCCTGGACAAATATTTTGCACTTTGTACTTAACTTGGAATGCCACACAAAGGCGACGCTTGTACGCTTGCTTTGGCACAACACTATTGGTTGCAACTTGCTCTGATACCAGTACTTCGAGTATAATGAAAAATAACTGTTTGATAGTGAATTTTATATAATACTTTTGAAATTAAAATAAATTAAACTAAAATCAGTTTCACACTGTATCCCACACAGGGCAAGGTACGCAGAGGGAACATAGTGTTAAGACACTCCGTTCCACATTTCCCGTTGAATTTTACGTGACATTGCGTGTTGAGGAGTGGAAATCAACGCCGGGTTTTTGCCTTAGTGCCAGAGTGAAGAAATGAAAATATTAATATAAAAATAATTTATTGACCGAGTGGGGATATTTTCTTATATTTTAAACGATTTTGTTATCAATTATTTGGACTTAACGTATAAGAGTAAAGAAAATAACAATTCGTAGTTTCCGTTTTCGTAGGAGTCTTGAGAAGTCCTCTTTTGAGGCAATAGTTTGTCTGTCAGTCACACAGAAACATAATATTTATAAATAAATCAGCTTCACGCTGTATCCCGCACACAGCAGGGTAGGCAGAGGGAACCTAGTGTTAAGACACTCTGTTCTCCACTTTCTGCCGAATACTGGAGGCATTGCGTGTTGAGTGGCAGAACTCAACGCCGCGCTTAGCCTCGACACCAGAGCGAGGAAATGGAAATATAAATTTAAGTAAATATTTCATCTCCTCGAGTGGAGATCAAACCCACAACCAGTCGGTTTTACAGTCACACTTCGTGCCACTGCGCGACGACCGGCCTCAAATAATATTTATATATATTTATATACTAAGCACCTATCGATTTCTTAAAATTGTTCAATAGTAGGCCTTTTGTATCATATAATAGAGCAGAACTAAAGGTTAATAAGTCTTGGAAATAACTTCAAAACAAAAATATTTTTTAAATAAGTAAAATTGTATGTAAACTTTTAAGGGCTGTAGCGTGGAAAAATTACTATTGGTTTTCTCCAGAATTTTAGAAATTATTGCTATTTGTGTAGAATAATTTCTGAAAGTTATGTTAAAAAATGTACTCGAATCACGAAACAGTAAAAAAGATGTTATTACGAGAATTAACTACATATAAATGGATTTTTTAGATATTTACGTTATACCCATAACGGTAACGTAAAGTACAAAGTATTTTGATATTTTTAAGCCACCCGTACCACATGCAGTGAATTGGGTAATGCGCTTGGATAGAGGTTAATATTAACTTTCCCACGCTGTGTATAGAAAATTTCAAAAGTAAATTTTTTGTAAAAAGTACATTTCTGTTTACTTTAAGAATTACAAAAACATATAGATAATAAACACAAAAAATCACAACCAGTTAAATTTCTGCTGAACTACTAAAAATAGCTTAACATACATCAGATTGAAAAGGAAAGGTTAAACTGAGGTCTTTTACCTATAGACTACCGTTGATCCATCGATCACGTTACACCCTGTATAATAAAATATATTTATAGATAACTATAAAATAGTTCATACAAATACTTTATATAGATACATATAGAAAGAAACAAGAAAGAGTGATTAGTCACTATAAATGGGAAACGCCTCGTGGCGCTTTTAAGCAATTTCAGTTCTTTGACGATAACAGCAGGGTTAATCAAACTCATTGTACAGGATCTTATGCCAATTTATTTTCTCCCTAATAATATAATAATGATGGCAGTCGTGAAGCAGGGGCACAAGTGGACGTTTTTGAACGTGACAGGTCGCTAGTTCGATACCCGCTCTGGTAACAAGGCAAAAATGCGGCATTGAGTTTCGCCACTCAGCACGCGATACCTCAAGAATTCTCTTAATGAGAACGGAGTTTCTTAACACTAGGTTCAGGTTCCCTTCGCGTGTCCTGCTATATGCGGGTACAGATACAGTGTAAAGATAATAAATAATAATAGGTACTAAAATACCTACATATTCTACGAAACAGTTCGTTCACCTACAATTAACTGTAAATCAAATACTCTTGTCTCATGAACCAACCGTCTATGTAGATAGGAGGGTTGGGCCTAAAAAGATAATTTCCAATTTATATCTTTAGAATGAGACTCGTTGAATTGTAACGCAAAATTAAAGGCATTTAGGGATTTTTTATCGGAACTGTTATCGCAAAGGTTAAAGCCAATTTGAGATTATTTTATTGTTATATCTTTTTAATTAAGGGTCAAGTGGAAGGTTTGCTGAAGTTTCGTCTGTAAAGAAGTATCCAAGTGATACTTGTACTGGTTTTTAATTAAGTAAATAACAAATAGCTTACGCAATATTACCGTTGTCAATGCTCTATTCTTTTTATTTGAAAACAATATAGTTTATAATAAATAAATTTATTATAAAATGTCACTTTTAAATTATAGTTACATTGTTTATCATTTTAAATATATGAAAAATGTGTAATTGTTGTTTTGGTAGATTTAAGATATTTACAAATTTACTACTTCATTCACGTTCCTGATGATTAAAGAAACTTTAATTAGGGTTCCTTTTAAAGAAAAATAGAACCCTTATGAGATCACTTTGTTGTCCGTCCGTCTGTCTGTCTTTCTGTCAAGAGCCTTTATCTCAGGAGCGCTAATAGATATAAAGTAAAAATTCGTACCATATACTCAGATCTACGGTCTTATGATTTCCTGAAAAAATCATTTTTTTACATTTATTCTAAATTTACCGTTTATATCGCAAAAAAAGTTGATCTGATTATAAAATTTAACAGCTACCATCTACAGGTAAAAAGTTGAGAAAAAATCTGAAAACTATACATTTAGGGTTAAATTCTAAAATACTAAAAGCCTTAACAGTGAGACAAAATTGAATATTAAAGCCGCTAGTTCAAGTGAGGTATCAGATGAAAGGGCTCTGGCTAAGCTAAGCCTGATTTTCAGAAATGGAGACCCCCAATTTTTGTACGGAACCCTCGATGGGTGAGCCCGACTCGCATTTGTCCGGTTTACTTTATAGCTGTAATCTGCGTATAACAGAATAAGCAGCCGGAACCTGGCGGTAAGTCATTTCGTTCCCCAAATCCAGGCACTCAACACGTAATGTCTCGAAAACTACGAGACATTCCATGTTGTAGGGCGGAACTCGACAGCAACGTTGTCGACGTACCAACGTTACGTACTTTATCTTGTTACCAAATGGTGTAAAATAAAAATAATAATTTCACCTGAGTGGGAATATCTATTTTGTATAACTTTAAAGAATTTAATTTAGTTTTAATTTCACAATCAAATTTAACATATAATCACACAGGCAATGGAAATGAAATTAAATAAAATAATAAATGTATTCATAAAACATAGAATTGCAAATGAAGACAAACGCTCATTTTGCGTTTAGCTAATTAATGAAGTTAGATCGTCCTTTTTGAATTTAAGGCTGGTTTTAAACTGATGCTATCAACTCGTTCGTTTTCTAACAGAAATGTACTTTTTTTTTATTTTACATGTATACCGTTTTTTTTTAGGTTTAAATATGTTTTGATTTACTGTAACTCTGCTAAGTATAAATCTAAGATCTCAGAACGGAGTCAAAGTCAAAGTCAAAATGGCTATAATTTATTTCCAACATTTCAACGCCTGATCTTAAACCTTAGAAGCTCAGCTCATCTATGACAGAATACATTAAAGACGAATGATTTTTGTTGATATAAAAATATAAGATTTGAACCCGCAACAACTTTTAAATACAGATCTGTACATAAAACTATCACTCAAACATATAGCTTCGCCATTATGATGGAATAAAATAGTTAATATTGTAAAAAAAAAATGCACTAAGATTTTTTAAATATAAAAATGCATTTTCCATAAAATTTTATAAAAGAACGTATAATTAATTTCAATCATAGCATTTTTTTGAGACCAAAATTAGTTCAGGGATGGCCAAAGAGGATTTATAATTGCCTGAAAAATTATTCATCTCTCTCTCCCTTAATGCAGTGTCAAGGGAACTCTGAGTAATTACAAAGCGTTTCCCTCTTTATAATTGTTCTTTTCAAATTACCCTTAAACTGTGTTGTAGTTTTATGTTTCAAATTGAAATAAAGTTTAAGTGAAAGGCCAGTCGTGGCTGTGGGACACAAAGTGTGATTGTAAACGCGATAAGTTGTGGGTTTGATTCCCAACCGAGAAAATGAAATGTTTTTATTTCATAGCTCTTGTGTCAGCGTTGAGTTCCATTACTCAACACACAATGCCTCCAGAATTCGGAGGAAACGGAAGATGGAGAATGGAAGAAGGAATGGGGAATGGAGTGTCGTAACTCTAGGTTCCCGTTTCCTACCCTACCCTGTGTCCGAAAAACAGCGAGACGGCAAAAAAGTATTTCTTAAAAAAAATTAAAAATTAAGACAGTCGTTTTATTTTAATTTAAATCTTATATATAATCAAAATAACATAAAACAGTATAAACATAAAATTTCTAGTAGCTCCAATAATACAATCAATACATTACTGTCCTGTTGCAATCAACAGCAACAGCGATGGTGTCATATGCACAGAATTCCAATTTACATAGTAATGTGGTGAAACCTTTAATAGTGTTTATACAAAATTCGATGGACAACATACCAGCATAGTAACAAAAATATTTGTAAAATGTCTGAAAGAGGCTGCCTATAACGGAAATATGTGATAAAGCGCGTTGTTGAGTTCCGCCAAATAGCTAAATGAAAATTAAGCGATGCTGGAATAGACGGTAGTTTGTGCTAGGTTTCCTATGTAGAAAAAAACCTGGAGATGAGTACAATAATATATTACCATTATTAAAGACAAGACTTACATATTCTTCTTCTACAATATACGAGTATATATATTGTTCTTCATTCCTTAAAAAAATAAAATAAGTACATATATTTAAATCAAATCAAATTAAATTAAATTTAACAGCTTCACGCTATATCCTGCATATGCAGGGTAGATTGAGAGAACTTAGTGTTAGAAAGGGAAGAGACCCCATTCTTCACTTTCCACCCAATTCTGGAGGCATTGCGTGTTGAGTGGTGGAAATCAACGCTGGGCTTTTTGCCTCAACACCAGAGCGAATACATGAAAATATAAATTTAAATAAATATTTAATTTTTTCCAATGAGGATCGAACCTACCAAAAGTCACGCTTACAGTCACACTTTATGACCCTGCTATTTCTTAAAACATAAAAAAGAATCTAAACATAAAAATATTATATGTAAAATAAACTTTTATATACAGCGACGAGTGGTTCAGAAAACAGCTTATATTACAAAAGAAACAACAACGAAAGTCTATATAAAGATACACTGTTACCATAAGTGATAGAACATGTCAGTATCTGAAGTGTGAAATTTGTCACGCTGCTAACAACTCTGTAAGGAAGTTTTATTAATGTATACTTTTTTGAGTAATATGTTATTTTAAGAAATAACTTATAACTTAATATATAATAATATTTGTAAAACAGAATCTTAAGGAAATTTTCAATTTAATTTTAATTTAAATATTTTCGTTCTTGGCGGAAATCTTACCACTAGGTTCCCTCTGCCTTCCCTGCTGTGTGCGTGATACAGCGAAGAGCTGATTTGATGATTTGTAAATATTTAATGTTTTGTAATGTAGTATATGTATTAGCTTAGTATTTTATTTTATATATATATATATATATATATATATATATATATATATATATATATATATATATATATATATATATATATATATATATATATATATATATATATATATTTTTTTTTTTTCAGCTTCACGCTGTGTCCCGCATGTAGTACGGTAAGCAAGAGGAGCATTATGTTAAGACACTATGTTTCCCACTTTCCGCCGGATTCTGAAGGCCTTGCTTATTGAGTGACGGAACTCAATGACTAGCTTTGTCTCACCACCAAAGCGAAGAAGTGAAAATAATAAACATTTAATTTTCTTCAATTGAAATCGAACACACCAGACAACCTGTCGCGTTTACAGTTACACTTTTGTGTCCATTCACCACGACTGGGTTCCTTTGTATGTACCTTATTTCACCTTCACGCTGTATCTCGCTATATGCCGGTAAGCGGAGGAGAGGCATTGCGCGTTTAGTGGTGGATCTTAACGCCGTGGTTACCTCGACATCAGAGTGAAAAAATAAAATATTTAATATTTAATTTTTTCGATTGGGAATCGAACCCACAACCTGTCACGTTTACAGTCAAATGCTTATGCCCCTGCGCTACGACAACATCCAAAGTAAAAGGAAATAAAATTAATAGATTGAAAAGACCTAATTTTTGCATGATACTATGTATGTAACAAAGATAGAGAAAGATAGATAGATATTCATCAGACGGGTAATATACCTAAGAGTAAACGACTTTGAAATGTTATAAATACGTCGAATCTGGATCGACTTGCTGTATATGAATCGTGAACCATTTTAAACGACTATTTCTAAAGAGAAGGAAAGAAATAAAACACTAAGAAGGTATAACATACATATTTAAAGATTTAAAACTTAATTTTAACGAACAATAATAACTTTACGCTATTAAATATTTTAGCGGAAATCGAACCCCTTTTGTCGAACCTGTTGCTTTTGCATTTGCAGTCACAAGTTTGCACCACTGCGCCACGACGGCATCAATAAAGCTCTATATATTGATTCCAGCCCGGTGACGCTGTCAAGACTATCCCAGGTCAACAGCATTAAGTCCATCAGAAAGAAAAAAAACTCATATATTGATAAAGCCAAAGTAATAATGTTAAATTTAACATAACCGAGAATGAAACTCACTATCTTCGTATATTATACAATATGCTGCATCAATATAGATAAATTTCCGTCGATTAGTCGTCGGCCGCAATTAACGACTGCACCGAGTGTGTCGTACACACAGAATTCCAATTTACATAATAATGTAGCGGGACCTTTAATAGTGTTTAACCTATGCAATATTCGATGGACACTAGATAACGATGCATCGCTGTGTTCATGAATATTCTAGTGTTATATTTTCTTGGTGTCAACAAACCTATAATCACGTGTTTGAAGTTAACTTATGTACTCGGTACATCACTACTGACTTTCCAACAGATGGATACTTAGAAATATCGCACTCGGATCGAATCATTTTTTTTTTCAGTATCAAGCTGTATCCCATTGTATCCCATGTATTACAGAGTAAACAGGGAGAATCTATTGTTAAGACACTCCTTTTCCCACTCTCTGATGAATTTCTTGACCAAAACGAAGAAATTAAAATATAAATAAAAAAAATAAAAAAAATCAGCTTCACGCTGTATCCCGCACACAGCAGGGTAGGCAGAGGGAACCTAGTGTTTTTAGACACTCCGTTCCCCACTTTCTGCCGAATTTTGGAGGCATTGCGTGTTGAGTGGCAGAACTCAACGCCGCGCTTAGCCTCGACACCAGAGCGAAGAAATGTAAATATAAATTTAAGTAAATATTTCATCTCCTCGAGTGGGGATCGAACCCACAACCAGTCGGTTTACAGTCACACGTTGTGCCGCTGCGCCACGACTGGCCTCTAAAATATAAATAAATATTAATTAATTTCCTTGAGTGGGAAATGGTTGCGTTTACAGCTACACGCTTACGCCTCTAGGCTATGACGCTTCACGCTATATATTTGTTTTCTGCTTTCCATCGGAAAAGACACTACATGCATGTGACTTTAAACGCGACAGTTTTAGGATCGATTCTCTCTCAGGGAAATGTAAAATTCAATATTTTCTTTTCCTCGTTCTAGTAACGAGGTAATGTGCGACTCTCATTTCCGCCACTCTACACGCAATGCCGATCTCTACACGCAATCGAGATTTCGGCATAAAGTAGAGATTGGAATGTCTATATATTATCTTCTGCCTAAACCACTATCAGAAGGACATAAATTCAATTTCAGACAATTCAATGCCATGCTTTTCCTTGCCAAAGTGACACAATAAATAAATAACTAATTTTATTATAAGAGTCAAACTCAGAAACACCGTCATCACACATACATACTATAAAAAATGCAGAAAAGAATAATAGTACAACAGATTAAAGTAATTTATATACCTAATTGAGTCACCTGTTTGTCGGGCTTGCTGACAACATACATTATGTGAGACGTGATATACCCACTTAGTTTATAACTAATATAATATACATATGTATACAAAAGCATATCTTTTCTGTGTGTGATTTATGATAAATGTGACAGGTTTTGGGTTCGAATCTCAATCGAAGAAATGAAATATTTAATATTATCTTCGCTATTGTGTCCAGGCAAAGCGTGGGGTTGAGCTTTGTTACTCAACACTCAATTCCTCCAAAGATTTGATATGAAAACCACCGATCAACTGAAAATGTAAGGACAACAACTTACTTCACAAAAACAGTTAGTAATCTTATCAGAAAATTTCCAACTTCCTTGTACGAGGAAACTTTGTGATATCTTAATTATATACATACATTCGGCTTAGGCGTTATCGCTTGAGATACTACGTCATGTTTACGTCATGAGTCCACATCTGAGTGAGTGTCTCCGAATTCAGCGGAATTTATATGAAATATTTATGTTACATACATTTTTATTGGAGTAAATAATCCAATTTCACAGCTACAAAAACAAGAAAAAATGTATAAATGTTGAGAGTATTTTTTGGGATTGTTTACTGAATTGTAATTAAATTTTTTCTCAGGGTCACGCACGGGCAGAGTAGGCAGGGAAATTTAGTGTTAATACACTCCGTTTCTCATTTTCCGCCGAATTCTAGAGGCATTGCGTGTAAAGTGGCGAAGCTCAAGGCCGGGTTTTGCCTCAACACCAGAGCGTACCACAACCGTTTACAGTCACACTTTCTGCCCCTGGGCACGATTGGCCTCAACAGTTAACTTTATATATGTATGCAAGTTAGTTATCTGAAAAATTGTTAAAGGCCTATATAAAAACCTAAATAGAAATTTCAATACTCATATACACAATATGCTCTTACTTTTGACATGATTTTTTTACGTGCTAGAAAAAAATTGGATGATATCTTGACAAGGACACGGGGTCGGGTAGCTTTGAAATAGGGATCCCTAATGCATGGAACCATACATCAGACATAAAAAATACTTTAAAACGTTCCATTATATCATATTAATATTTAAATCCAATATTTTATGGAAAAGGCAAACGAGCGTACGAGTCACCTGATGGTAAGTGATCACCGCCGCCAACAGCCATATGTAGCTACAGTGGAGCTACAGGTGCGTTATAGGTGCTTACAGTACTTTTACTAAACAATATACTAAGCATCATATATAATGGACATCAATATTAAAATATTTGAGCTTATTGGTTATAAAAAAATAAAATACTTTGCAAAAGCTAACAAAAACACAACAAACAGGCCGTCGGCCGCCGTGACGCAGTTGTGGCGCAACACAAGTGTGCCATTGTAAACGCGATGGTTGTGGGATCGATCCCAGTTGGGTTGGAATCAAATATTTAGTATTTTCGTTTCTTTCACTCTGGAGATGACGCAAAACGCGGCATTGAGTAACGTCAATCAATACGCATTGTCTCTGAAATTCCGCGGGAAGTGGGAACGTAAATATCTATAAAGATAGATTTACTTAATCCTAAGTTCCCAGGTGACCCCTGTCTACCCTGCTAAACGCAAGATACAGCGTGAAACAAAAAAAACAGAATAAAAATACAAACACATAACAAATTTAATTTTAACATAAACAATTTTACAACAAATTTTGCAAAATCCCGTTAAATTTGTTTCACCAGCAGCTAGCGTTAAACAAACGTACTTAATTATAATTATGAAGTCTTAAGCTCGAATAATCCTCCCGTAGAATATCTTGTACGGTATAACTCTTGGCTTAAGCTGCTTCACGAAACTTATATAACCTTAGGTAACCTAAATCAAATGTCGAGACACATTAGACTCTTAAAACAGATTCAAACTTTTAATGTTTTATCTTGAATTACACGAATAGCAAGTTAAAGTTAGTTTAAAGATGCAATTTAATGCATTTATGGCACTTATATGATAATTTAACGGGTTTTTTAAATTCGCAAAATTAGTATAAAAAATAGGTACATTAAAAATGGTTAAATTAATAGCGGAACTTAGTTACGTCGCCATTATGACGTAGTAGATGCACCTCGCTTAATACTTTCATATATTTAGCAATTTAAGCCACCCAACCACCTAGACCTAGACCTGGGTAGTACGCTTAACTTGGCTTTATATCACTAGGTAGGTATGTAGTAGGAAGTACTGAGTGTTTTAACTTCCCTCCTTTAATATAATTTATATAAGTTGTAACATATTTTTTCTCTTTATAGAAATGAAATGGGACAAAAATACCTTTAATAATACCATACTACAAAAGTTGTATTCATAACCCTAAAACTGTAATTTAAATGACATAAAATTCTAACGCAAATCATTTAAGAAGAATGACCATGATGCCAGACGTGGCGCAAGGACACAAACGTGTGATTGTAAGCGCGACAGGTTGTGGGTTCAAGCCCCAACCGATGAAATTATTTTTATTATTATTAATATTTCAATTTTGCTCTGGTGTCGAAACAAAGCGCGGCGTTGGGTTCTGTCTGTGTTAGAATTCGACGAGAAATGGGGGAAAAATATTTCTCCATCTTAGCACTATATTGCGAATGTGCGGAATACAAGTTAAAACTTAAAGCAAAAAGCAAAACCTACCTCTAAATTGGAGTATTTTATCTTTCACGATTCGCACTGTAGTGGTTAGATAAAAGATCAGAGGCGACATTCAAATAGCAGAAGGCGTTTTCTTCAAGTTTGATCATCGTATGTGGCTTTAGTATTGAAATAGTTTCGCTCGAAATGTCAACGCCGTTTCGGTGGAATTGGAAATTGTAGACGTGACTATAATACATACCATTTGTTTTCATTCTATCGGCTGATATACGCTATGTTCCTGCTTTAAATCTTAGATTGTAGTCTCCTGTGTCTCGAGTGTGTCTGGTTGTATAGTAATAATACATATATATATATATATATGTATGTATGATGATTGATGTAAGATTAGTTGGTTTTAGGTTGCTTATTCGTCACTCTAATATTCGTTCACTTCAGACATTTAGAGTAAAATATATAGGTATATACTCGTAGCGTAAGAGTAAAAGACTAAACACGTCAAATTGTGGGTTCAATTATTTATTACGAAGAAATTAAATATTTACATTTTGTTTTTCTTGTAACGAGGGTAAGCATGGCGTTGAGTTTCGTTACTCAACGAAAGATGATTTCGGCGGAAAGAAGAGATCGAAGGGATCTTAATGTGAACGGAGTAAAATATCACTAGGTTTCTAGGTTCCCTCTGCTTACCCCGCTTTTGTGGAATACAGCGTGAAGCAAAATAAATGTGTATTCTATTTCCACGACAACCCGTAATATACGAGATACTATTTAAAATTTTAGCTTCATGCTGTATCCTGCATGTAATAGTATAGGCAAGGAGAATTTGATGTTAAGAAATTCCGTACCCTTTTTTCCGCCGAGTTTTAAATACATTTAATACAATATATTGCTTGCTGAGTGGCGGAATTCAACGCCGTACTTTGTCTTGTTACCAGAATGAGGAAATAAGAGTAATTAATTTCACCTAATAAGAATCTAACCCATAAACTCTGCCGTTGCGCCACGACACCTACGTATACGATAGATGTGTGAATAATAGACATATTTAAATATAGTTAATTAAAAACTTTCTGTTTTCATTTCTGACAGCAATTTTAAATTTACAATATTTTTTATTTCCATTCAATTTAAGTGGAAAACGGAAAATCGGCATCTGCAAGCACTTTATTAATTTAGTTCGGTCTCTTCGACCGCCTTGTTATACTTCCGGTTTAGCTGTATTCGAAACGAGGTTGCATTTAAATACGATATTAAGTTGTTCTTGTTCTCCTTTAAGAACTTTAGAATATTTATATATTAATGAAATATTAAAATTAAACAAATACTGAATTAAACATATAGAGAACACAGTGACTGCAAAACCGACTGGTTGTGGGTTCGATCCCCACTCGAGGAGATGAAATATTCATTTAAATTTATATTTCCATTTCTTCGCTCTGGTGTCGAGCGAAAGCGCGGCATTGAGTTCTGCCACTCAGCACGTAATGCCTCCAAAATTTGGCGGAAAATGGAGAATGGAGTGTCTTAAACTCGAGCTCCTTCTGCCTACCCTGCTGTGTGCGGGATACAGTGCGAAGCTGATTTATTTATTTAAATAAATTTTATGATGAAATGAATAGAAACGATGATACTGATTTTTTTAAAATGTAATGCTGCCTAACTTAAACATTTTAGCTTCCATTTAAAAAAAACTTAGATGCAAAATTTACAGATCCTGACTAGTTCAAACGATATACTGAATTTTTATTTAATAATAATCATGTTCAACAAAACACACGACCAACAATATTATACATATTTTTTTCTACGTTTCGAGATTAATATTATAGTAGTATAGGGACATTTCAAAGTATGAGTAAAATCACGGCGTGGTCCGTAGTGTAATCAGTAATTATTGGTATACCATACCATCAAACACCATTACTCTGAACTATATGGCGTGACGCCAACGGGTGCGAGTGTCGATGACGTGATAAATGATTGAGAACGTGACGTAATTTGTATTGCTTCTATTTACAAGTTCAAAAGTTACACAAACTTTGAAAACCCCTATTGTTGAAAGGAAAATAAATAGCGTATCGGACGTTGAATACCAGACTGTTTTTCATCGATACTTTTACAAAGATATACACGTTATTGTTTTTTTATTGTATCTGTACAATTTATATGCAATCCGTACTTTGCTTTTGTTGTTGTGTATAGTAAACTGAGTTCTGAAGTAGAATGGTTCTAGGTTTATGTGCTGTACTGTATCGAATTTTGTTATTTAAGTATTTATCAATACGTAATTGTATCGTTAAAAATATATAACAAAAAATTTTTTAATATGTGTTCAAATAATAAATAAATAAATAGACAAAAATCTTAATCGTTTATACTATACTAGTTGAAAAATTGATTTTTTACCCGAAAAAAAAATCCCAAGACCATCAATGACTAGAATCGTGCAAAATAAATATTGTAAACGTAGCAAATACATTTGTAACGTAACATTAGCTAACTTTTAACAAACACGGTGTCGTTGCTCCAACGTAAATCATAGAGAATCTTTGTTTACGACCACTGATAACTGTCGACCGCATAGTTGTTTTGAGGTTTTTATTCCCTCAGTTTCATACGGTTTTTGTGTTTTTTTTTCTGATTTTCCATACTCATGTTACCGTAACATAGCAAGGTAGGTTTTTGAAAATTTAGTATCAGAACACTCCGTCTCTGCGTTCCACTCCATTTGAGACTTTCGCGCGTGTATTAGAAAATAGATGGAAAAAGATAAAATAAAAAAAATACTTTTCAAACATTATTTTATCAATAAATTTTCATTTTAACAAGTACATTCACAAACCTTATTCTTTTCTTTACTTTCATTCGAAATTATTTTCAAAAACAAATTATTTTAAAGCTAAAACATTCGCTAAAACATTTTTTCTTTAACCGTTACCGTGGAGTGAGGAGAAATATTATGTGCTAGCATAGAACATAATAAAGCAAAGCCCAAGTAGATATGGTAAAAGCTTGGACAAAGTTACTTATATTTTTCAACTAGTAATATAAGTCATTATATATATATATATAAACTTATAGAGATCAGTCGTGGTACAGGGGCATAAAGTGTGACTGCAAAACCGACTGGTTGTAGGTTTGATCCCCTTTCGAGGCGATGAAATATTTACTTAATTTTATATTTACATTTCTTCTCTCTAGTATGGATACAAAGCGCAGCGTTGAATTCTGCTACTCAATAGGCAATTCCTCCAGAATTCGGCAGAAAGTGAGGAACGGAGTGTCTTAACTCTAGGTTCCCAATGCCCTACTTTGTGCGGGATACAGCTTGAAGCTGATTTAATTTATTTAATTTTTATACACTTATCATTTCAACCTTCAAAGTTTCCATTACCAAGACCCTCTTATCTCATAAATAAACCGTCACGGGTATAGAAAATTTTACCTCAAACAGATAACACCTCTAATTTATGCTTTGGAAGCGAAAAACGTTAGTTTGCAAGACAAAGTTGAGGAACCCAATTTTTTGGCAAAGTTAGCTTGTTATCTGAAAGTTTACGGCCAAGATTGAAAGTCGTTCTGTTATTTTATATCAACATATTCAACGGTCAACGAGCACGGCATTATGAAACTGGAAAATATCTATTGTTAGTTGCGGGTATTTACTTTTGTCACAGTACCGGGAAAAGTTGTAAGACAACTGCTATTTTTATGATATTTTGGTGAATTCTTATGATTTTATTATTTATTTTTATAACAGCTTGTGACTGTATGTTTAGCTTTCGATGTGCTTTATTATTTTAGTTATATTTGAGTCATGTTTCTCATTATAAAGCATTAACACATTTTCTCAAAATTTACTAACATTGTAAAATATTTAAAATACTACTAGAATAAAGTAAAGTAGAAAGAATCTTGTGCTACAAAGTTATTTTAAAAACTTTATAGCACATAAGCGTACATGTAGTTCAACGTTTGCAAAAAATATTGTTTTAGAAATTTCGATCAAAATTTATACATCATTTTAATATGCTTATAATTTTAACCTAATCTTTTCAGCTTCAGCAGAAGGAAGAGAATGTCTTAGCACTAGGTTCCCTCTGCCTACTCAGCTCTATGCAGAATACAGCGTGGAGCTGATTTATCTTATTTTATAAATATATAACAAATTTTATTTCTTAATTCTCAACTTAGGTAATCTTACAAAAACAAACAAAAAAACACAAAAATGTTTCATATTTACCTGAAACACGTTACAAATTACGATTAAAAATAAAAGAAACCACACCCAAATAACATATTTGTCTTACAAAGTTGTTTCTATCGGAAAAGTCATTTGGCCGTTGTTTACGTAAAGCGTCAAAACAGAAAGCTGTTATCAGAATGCCTATCGGCGATATAAATCAATGGTAATCTTGTTTGGCAGACGGAATGGAATTAATTTTATTTTTTCATATAAAAGTAAATAGGTATTTGAAACTTGGACCTTAAATTTACTTTTACAAACCTGATTAGGTGTTTGAATATTAGTTTTTGAGGCAATCCTTGTGGTTTGTTCACACATCTCTCACGTTTTGGGATGGAATATGATGAATTTAGGCCAGTCGTGACACAGGGGCGCATGTAAGGCTGACAGCGTGACAGATTTTGAATTCGATTACCACTCGAAGAAATAAAATCTTTAATATTTAATTTTTTTTTGTTGGTGACAGACAGAGCAGCGTTGAATTTCGTCATCTATTCCTCAATACTTAGATAATTTGGCGGAAAGTGGAGAATGGAGTGTCTTAACAGGAGGCTGAATACCCTGCTTTATGAAGCTGAAAAAATATATGTAATGACACATACATAATTTATGGTAAAGAAAAATTAAGAAAAAACAATAATATCAATGATTTGTGACGTGACGTCGCAAAAACAAAGTTACAAAAGGTACAAAAGAGTAGGAAAGTGAACGTGGAAAATATACCTGAAGTCAAAAAAACGTCGTCTTATAATTATTATCTATATATAATATAATATTTCCAATACTGCTTATTTGCACATAAGCACACACACGATTCATAAATCATGATTCTGCCGTGAAATTACTTTCACTAATAAATGTAGCGTAAAATTATATATTGAAGTAGAATATAATTATAATATAAAGCTATCTATTCAAGACGTAGCTTGCAACGGATATTTTTCTATGAATATTTTTTACACTTCATTTGTTCAAATACATCGCCGATACTCATGACTTATGTAAAATGGATCGTAAAAATTTGTGTAAACGTTTTTAAATCATACCATAGTTTAGCTTCACGCTGTATCCCGCACACAGCAGGGTAGGCAGTGGACCTAGTGTTAAAACACTCCGTCCCCATTTTCTGCCGAATTGTGGAGGCATTGCGTGTTGAGTGGCAGAACTCAACGCCGCGCTTTTGCCTCGACACTAGAGCGAAGAAATGGAAATATAAATTTAAGTAAATATTTCATTTCCTGTGTGGATTGTGAGTGGGGATCGAACTCACAACCAGTCGGTTTTACACTTTATGCCCCTGCGCCACAGCTGGCCTTTAGATTTACTTATAGATAGGCTAAAATAAGCGAATACATATTTCTTTGCTTTACGTATCTGATGCTTATAGCATCGTAGGTAGAGAGATCATATAATATCAAATATAAAAAACCTACAGGGAGTTCGAACCCAGATCATTCTCAACTTTCCATCGTGTAGAGTACACGCTAGTAGAATTTAGCCAACAAGCGGAGTCGTAACTGATAATTACATATATAAATAAATATATATAGTAGAGGCCATAGTGAACAAAATGTGAATTTAAGCGCAATGGATGTGGATTCGTTCCCCTCAAAAATTAGGCAGTGCTTGAGGAACGGAGTGTCATAGCACTAGATTATTTGTGCCTAACCCGCTACGCTAGAAGCACCGTGATGCAGGTTTCTATAGTAAAATTATGTAAATATGTCGTTCCCCCCTTTCCTTCATAATTTAAAGTAATGGGTGTTGAACAAAAAACCTTATTCTACGCTATTAAAGTACCCACAAATAATTATGATATCAAACTGTAATACACACGTTTGAAAAATTGTTATATTAACTTTTAATTTATTTATTATAAACATTGTTTATAGCTTCACGCTGTATCCCGCACGTAGGTAGGAGGGAGGGAAAGAGGGAACCTGAGGAAACATTTCCGTTACCCCACTATCCACCGAAGTCTTAAAGCATTACGCACTTTGCCTCGTTATCAAACTAAATAAATGAAAATATTAACTATTTAATTTCCTCAAATGGGAATTGAACGCCCAACCGACACGCTCACAGTCGCACTCCCCTTAGTCATAACGGCCTCAACTCAACATTCATTTATAACTACAACAAACAGATTTATGCATACAGAAGTGACAATAAACACAAGTAGGCACATCAGACCTCATATAATGTATGCTGTCGACAATCCTGACGCGAGGGCGACTCTATTACTCACGAGGCATAGAATTTATGAACCGAATAATACCACACCGTAAGATATTGGATACTTCTTCTTCCTGGCATTAATCCCGGCTATTTGCCAGGGTCTGCCTTCCTACTAAACCTACTCCACTTTGCACGGTCTTTAGCGTCCTCGGTGGTTAGACCATTGGCTCTCATGTCCTGCTTCACGACATCCAACCAGCGCTTCCTTGGGCGTCCGAGAGGTCTCACTCCAGGGACTGACATAGCAAGGCACTTGCATCCGACATAGTTCTTAGGCCGGCGCGTAACGTGACCAAACCATCTCAGGCGACGCTCTTGGAGCTTATCCGCTACGTCACGGACTCCAAGACTACCTCGAATGAATGTGTTGCGTATGCGGTCAGACCGCGTTACGCCGCACATCCACCTCAGCATCTTCATTTCCGTGACGTGAAGCTCCTGAGTGTGCCGAGATAGTACTGGCCAACATTCGCTGCCGTATAAAAGAACCGGTCGAATGATGCTCTTGTATATCAGACCCTTGAGTTTGGGCGGTATCCTGCGATCGCAGACCACGCCAGTGACCTCCCGCCATTTGGCCCAAGCAGCGCTTATCCGGCTATAGACATCGTGATCGATGCCTCCAGACTCGTGCATAACGGATCCAAGGTACCTGAACTTTTCCGACTTAACGGCTGGTTCAGGACCTATAAGGATAGTGCTCGAGTCCGGGCTCCCACAGGCCATGTACTCGGTCTTCGACACATTTAGTTTAAGACCGCCGTTCTCAAGCGTACCCTTCCACAGGTTCACTTTACGCTCCAGCATCAGTCGGTTCTCGTCAATGAGTGCTATATCATCGGCATACATCATCAGCCATGGAGGCTGGTCTTGGATGTGAGCCGAGACAGTATCGAGCACCACATTGAATAAGAACGGACTAAGAGCTGAGCCTTGGATTGGAACCAGGATACGTGATGTAAATATCTCTCAATGTACTTACTGTCTTATATTAAATAATAATATAGTTATACGAATATAGTATAGAGAAGATTTTCTCTGAATTGTATATATTGTGTATGTATATATATATATACATAATTATTTATATATATATATATATATATATATATATATATAATTTAAGCCTTACTTTACCGTAAGGCACCTCCGAAAATTTGATTATTAAAGTAATAAAAAAAATATGTTTTTTTTTAAGTAATGTAGTAGTCATTTTTCACCAACCATAGGTTTATTCCTATTCATAGACAGTAGATCAAGTTTATATTGCCGAGTTGTAATTGAAATTAAATTTAAACTTTAATTAAAACTAATTAATTCTATTACGTTGAGTTTACATTACAAGTTTTAACAGAAACTGTTATTCTCTCTTCATATAGCATTTTTTGAGCCTTTTTATCTTTATATAAAGAAAAACTAAATATCTGGTTAAAGTACAGCACTAAATATAGTATTTGATATATAATTATAGTACTATTGCTATGAATAGATACATTTATATATTTCTTATTCACGCTGTATCTGTATATATAAAAAAGCAAATAATTCATATGATTAAATTAAAATGGAAAAAAATACACTACAGTAATTTCAGGAAATACAGTCTAAGTGTGATGTTTCGAGTATTTATATTAGTTTTCTATGTTATTGTATTTTGGAATATTATTGTAGTGTCGAACAACATGAAAGATCAAGTCTTATTGCTATGCAAATTGGAATTCCGTATACACAAGTCAATGTTGCCGAATATGATGTTATGACTAATCGATTGCACTTTGCCCCACTGCTACGATAGTATCTGCATAGTATGTATATTGTGTGACATTTGTCTAGAATATAAGAAAAAAATAATTATATATTGCTATTGATTACATGTATCATTTCTTCGCTCTGGTACGAAGGCAAAGCGCGGCGTTGAGTTCTGCCACTCAATTCGCGATGCCTCAAAAATTCGTGGGAAACTAGGGAACGAATTTTCATAACTAAGATTCTAACTAGGTTCCCAGGTTCTCTCTGACTATCCTGCCATATGTGGGAAGCGTGAAGCTGAATCTAAATCATACATATTTAATACGATATTGTGTGACTATTTAGTTTTTTTCTAAAAAAAGTTCAAAGTGTAATGCAAATTTTACTTTAAAAATTCAATTCTGTAAAAGCAAATTTCCAAGGAAGTTGATATGCGGTGCTAGTAAGACTCCCGACACTCTGTGTACTCTGCGTACAAGGTGAGGTATCCTTTCTTCTTTAGAAACTTCTTAAGATTTTATGAAGTTTCTTTTATATATCAAGCAAGAATACCTAATGACATATAACTATCCAGATTCAGTCAGTCTATAACCAGTATGATCGTTAACAAATACGCTGTAGGTTAGAATAAAGACGTGATGACGCCTCCATAGTGGAGTGATCGGTAGAAATCTATAGGCGATTTTGCATGATATACCGACAAACATTTCAAACTGTTTATAACTTGTGTACAATGAACTGATAACTAACTGATAACAAATCACATCGAATACGAGTGTCTTTTATAGCTTATGGAGGGAGGGTGGGATTCGTGGGGAGAAAGGAACTTTGTTGTAGGATAGTATCCTAATTATATACATTATTATATTTAAGAGATTTATTTTTCATATTTTTTTTTTAGATGACTGATTATTAAACTTTTCCAATAGATTAAAAATTAACGCCTACGTAGTTTTACTGAGAACACAAACAATATCGTAAGTCGAGTTCTAATTCACAAATATTTAGGACAGCCTGAAGCTAGCCTTGTAAAATTATTTTGTGATATCAACTTTAAGGGATGACATTTTCAAGCCAGTAGGGCACAATGTGACATAGCATTGTGCGCGTACAATATACCAAAAGGCGTTATCTCTTAAGATAACCTACGTCATTTCTACGTCACGTATGCCAGAGAGACACAAAAGTTTGAAATGCGTCTTGTTATTTCAGTAAATGAATGTGATAGTGAAAATAGGCGTTGTGTTGTTATATAAATTTCATAACATAAGCTTATATCTTTAAATATTTTGCAAAGGTATACTGTGGACTAAAAATATGATTTCTTTTTTCAACTTCATGCTGTATCCCGCACACAGCAGGATAGGCAGAGGGCACCTAGTGTGAAGACACTTCGTTCTCCAATTTCTGGAGGAATTGCGTGTTGAATGGCGGAACTCAACGCCGCGTTTTTCTCTCGACACCAGAGCGAAAAAATGAAAATATAAATGTAAAGAAATATTTCATCTCCTCGAGTGGGGATCGAATCCACAATCAGTTGATTTACAGACACACCTTGTGCCCCTGCGCTACGACTGGCCTCAAAAATATAATGTAGGTATATATATTATATTTATATTAAATAAAACGTGAAGGATATCATTGCGCAGCGGCACATCGTCTGACCGGAAACGGGTGTGGGTTCGATTCTATTGTAATTTATTTTTTAAAGGTCAATGAATTTTATTCATTTTCTTGATCTTATAACAAGACAAACGGCATCGTGAAGTCTTGTGACTCAATTTGTAATGTATCGAAAATTAGGCGAAAAGAAGGAAAGACAATATCTTAACGGGTCTAGGTTTCCTCCCCCCGCTCTGCTGTATACATGATACAACATAAAAATAAAAAAAAGAAGTATAATATCACCATATTGATAGAATACCAAAAGAAAATATAAATCGTAACATTAAAAGGCAGAGTTGACTTTTTATGTGATTCTAAATTCCCATTGCGCGACTCGCTATTAAATGAGCCAACCAAATTAAATTCCCTCGTTACAAGTGCTGAGACACTTTAACCTCTTGACATAACCCGAGTAAAAGATTATTCCTTTTGAAAAATATAATATAGAAGTTCTCATTAAATGACTTATATACTAACTTTTTCACAGCTCTATTCACGTTCGTACTGTATAAAAGTTAAGCTGTCTTCAAAAGGCTGTGTATGCCACGTTTTCTCTACAGTATATACTAATGACATTATCGACCATTTCGAGTCAAATGTTAAGTATATTTTTAATTTTATGTATAACTAACCTGTGTTTTATGCAATCGTGCTTTGAGTTAGAGTTGGTGGTGGTGGAAAAATATATCGAATAATATATAAAAAAAATAATCAGCTTTACGCTGTATCCCGCACACAGTAGAGTAGACAGAGGGAACCTAGAGTAAGACACTCCGTTCCCCACTTTCTGCCGAATTGTGTTGAGTGGCAGAACTCAACGCCGCGCTTAGCCTCGACACCAGAGCGAAGAAATGGAAATATAAATTTAAGTAAATATTTCATCTTCTCGAGTGGGGATCGAGCCCACAACCAGTCGGTTTACAGTCACACTTTGTGCCACTGCGCCACGACTGGCATTCTTATATTTTTTAAATATACATACAAAAATAACACTTCCTTAAGTAATGCAACAAGATATACTATTACCTAATACAATCAATATACAAAAGTGTAAAACTAGTAACTTAGTTCCTAATTACGTTATTTTAACAGAAAAATATATAAAAGCAAAAAATATATTATACATAAAAAATAATTTATTAATAATACACAAACAATAATAATTTACACCGTAATCAAGACTTTGACTAATCTCTAAGTATTATCGTTCACCAAAGCCGGAACCCTTCCTTATAAAGCTTAACCTACAAAATTGGGAAACGTATATTGCTTTTCAGATCGACTCTACATTTCAAGGGGAGATACAGACAGAATTTTCAATTACCTACACTGTGAATGATATACGGAAAAACTCTAAAAGTACGTTGCGAACGACCTCAATTTTTGTCAGAAATGCACATAGAGAAAAAAAACATCAATGTCAACAGTCGGGACGAGAGAGTAATTAGATTTCAACACGTTGTACTAGCATATAAAACTGGCCACTAGCGTGGAGTAAGCGTTCTACAACTGACCATATCAAAATGAATGTGGTATACTTAAAAGAACGAATATATATTTTCTTAGCTTCACTATGAATACCACAGTGTAGATAGAGGGAACCTAGGAACCTATAGTTAGGAAACTCATTCGTATTAAGATAAGGAAGAATTGTTGGTGTGATTGTCCGTCGTGTCGAGAGACTGAACTCAACGCCACGCTTGACCCGTTACCAGAACAAGGATATATAAATACATATACAACACAATGTTATTGTTGTTAGCGGCGTTGAGTTGCGCGACACGTAATATCTCAAAATCGATAAAGAGCGGGAGAAAATTGTAGCTAATTCTTCTTAATAATAAATGATTACACAAACCACTCGCAAAATAAATAATTTAACAAAATTGAATTTTGCAGATCAATAAAGCAGCGACAACAGTACGGACGAAGTAATTACGATTACAAAAGAGTAGTTACGGTTAAAATGTTTTCACTTGCGTAAAAGCCTACTGTGAGTTTTATTTTCACTCGCCGTGGCTATATTAATTTTTTTTTACAGAATATTTTAAACTGTTTTATTTATTTTATTTATATATACAATAATTTATATTGGTACATTAGTTTAATATATTTGTTTTTATTCGACTGCGGAAAAATCCAAATCGGATTGTGTGTCCGTTCCTTTGTTACCGTGTAACTGTTGAACTAGTATGACGATTTTAATATATGATTCGTCGTTGGATTTGTTTGGCTGGCGTAATATTTATTAAGTACATTTATTTATTTAGTTAAGTCTAAGTTATTTGTTTTGTTTATAATTTACTTGTTTTCTTTTTCTATCTTACTGAATTTAAGCTGCGAAGCCGAAAGTTAATTAAGATAAAAAACTAGACAAGTTCGTATGTTCGTACAAATTTTGCCTCCTATTAAGGCTTTTTTTCTTACGCGCTTATAAACGCTGGCTGCCAAATTTCATAGCTCTAGGTCAACCGGAAGTTAGGATACTTGAATGAATTTTAATTTCTTTGAATCAAAATTCATAGGGTACTTCAAAAATCAACAAAGTGATCTTCTAAGGGTGCCTTTTTTCCTTAAAAGTCACGGAATCCTAAAAAGCTGCTGAGCCTTCTTACCCGCACAGCAGGGTAGCTAGAGCTAGTATTAACACAAAAGAAAATTTTCGAAATATTGTGTATTTTGAGTGGCAGAACTCTTATTAATATTGGATTCCTTCTGCCTATGTGGGAAAACCGCGCTTTAATTTTGAAAATGTGAAAATTTTGCTTTGTATTTTAATTACAAGGTTGTTTCACAAGATTAGGCGAAGTGGCATCCATCATACCATATTGAATCTTAGAAAGCCGCGAACATGCTAATTAAGCGCTCCTATTAATATGTATGCTAATATATTATTAAATATAAGTAAACTGACAATGGTATTGTGTTGATATAATGGAGTTAGTTACTATTACTTTTTTTATATAAACTTTTTGGCAAAAATTAATTAATTATATTTATGTTAAAATATAATAACAATATATTATAATATTTTCATTTCTTCGTTCTGGTGTCGAGGTAAAAGTGCGGCGTTGAGTTTTGCCACTCAACACGCAATGCCTCCAAAATTCGGCAGAAAGTGGGAAACGGAGTGTCTTAACTTTAGGTTCCCTCTGCCTACCCTGGTGTGTGCGGGATATAGCGTGAAGCTAATTTAATTTTTTAAAATCTTTTTTACAATATATTTCATATAAGTAGATGTTGAGGTCAATTGTGCCAACCATTCAAACACATGCATAAAGTTAAAACCTACCGAGTGTAAGTCGATCTGACACACGACATTTTTCTATAAAAACTTGTTTATTGTATGGAAGTCCACTTAAATATAGGGGATCAAGAGCACTATTCAAATTTATATGCAACTATAGAGTACTTGAGGCTAGTCGTGGCGCAGTGGCACAAAGTGTGACTGTAAAACCGGTTGTGGGTTCGATCCCCATTCGAGGAGATGAAATATTTACTTAAGCTTATATTTCTATTTCTTCGCTCTGGTGTCGAGGCAAAGCGCGGCGTTGAGTTCTGCCACTCAACACGCAATGCCTCCAAAAATTCGGCAGAAAGTCGGGAACGGAGTGTCTTGACACTAGGTTCTCTCTGCCTACCCTGCTGTGTGCGGGATACAGCGTGAAGCTAATTCAATTTTTTTTTATAGAGTACTTTATGAGTCCTCTCCGTCATTGATTTTAATTAAGTTATTTCTACTACCAATTGTTTATTAAGAATATAAAGTGTAAAAAAAAATAAAAAATAATGCAAGAAAAAATAGTCAACATACAAAAATATACAGAAAGAATAAACTAAAAATATGGCTGGCTTGTGGAAATAAATTTATTTTATACATACATTATACATATACCTACTGTAATGAATCAAACAAAAGAATTTGCCATTTTTTCCTTAACCTAATGGAAGCTCTTGAAGGGACCTCTTAAGTCACATCTCTAACAAGGATATAAAAACAATGATCTCAAATTTATTTTATTCGACGTTAAGCTAAGAAATCCATTTAGGCTAAACCGTGGTATTTTTTTGCTTTTTTTAAAGTATATTTTAAAATAATAGGTCAATGCCGTTAAAGCGCTGTTGTACAGCATCTTACTGTAAGCGTGACAGTTGTGGGTTCTTTTTCCATTCGGGGTAATAAATTATTTTCGTAACAAATGCATTGTCTTGAAAATTAAACGAAAAGCGGGACATGGAGTGTTTTACATTAGGTTCTCTTTTTCTTTACACTAAATTGTCTTTATCTATCCTGTAGTACAGAAAGGAGCGTGAAGCTTTTTTTCTTTTTGAGGGTTCTGTACCGTTTAAGGAAAAAAGGAACCCTTAAAAGGTCACTATGTTGTCCGTCTGTCTGTCCATCTATATATTTAAAGACAATATCTTTTTCGACGGTTTGAAATTTAAACCATATATATATAACCAATGATACTTGATTCTTTTTGTTTTGTACTGAATTGTACTTCCAGTTGACTTAGAATTATGAAATTTGGCATGTATACAGATAGTTAGTACTAGTTCTAGTATAAATCTGTAAACTACATTTGTAGTTTAAACCTAAAAAATAAAAAGCCTTAAAGTAAAAGGCAAAAATTGGTAATAAATCCACTAGCCCAAGTGAAATATCGTATGAAAGTGATCTAGCTAAGCTAAGCTTGAACTTCAGAAACATCACGAGTCCTGTCTCTGGCCTGCCGTGGCGCAGTGGCACAAAATGTGTCTGTAAAACCGACTGCTTGTGGGTTTGATCACCACTCGAGGATATTTACTAAAATTTATATTTCCATTTCTTCGCTCTGGTATCGAGGCTAAGCGCGGCGTTGAGTTCTGCCACTCAACACGCAATACCTCCAGAATTCGGCAGAAAGTGGGGGGGGAATGGAGTGTCTTAACACTAGGTTCCCTCTGCCTACCCTGCTGTGTGCGGGATACAGCGTGAAGCTGATTTATTTATTTAAAATGTCTTACTTGGCCTGCCGTGGCGCAGTGGCACAAAATGTGACTGTAAAACCGACTGGTTGTGGGTTCGATCCCCACTAGAGGAGATGAAATATTTACTTAAATTTATATTTCCATTTTTCGCTCTGGTGTCGAGGCAAAGCGCGGCGTTGAGTTCTGTCACTTAACACGCAATGCCCCCAAAATTCGGCAGGAAGTGGGGAACGGAGTGTCTTAACAGTAGGTTCCCTCTGCCTACCCTGCTGTATGCGGGATACAGCGTGAAGCTAAAATAAAATAAATAAATAAATAAACTGTCTTATTTTTTAAGAAGTACTCAACTTAATTAATTTGCAGTCCAATATTACTACTAATTCTTGTAGTAAAAGTGAATTATTTTAATTTCTTCACGTTAAAACAGTGTACACTTATTGTCAGAACACTTCATTTTCATTTTCCACCCAATTTTCAAGATATTCCGCTTTATATTTCACAGCAGGACGGTGAAAATATTTTATTCGTTCGAGTGGACTACAAGCCTTGAATGAAATTTCAACAAAATAATTATATTATTCTATAATCATTCAAATATAACATTTCGAAGTCTATTTCGATAACACACTTAATATTCCGAGCGCTGAACTTATTTTGTCGTTACCCTTTCAAATCAACAAGTTCACATTAATGTTATGAAACAATTTATTTGCTTTACGTGTTCAGATTGCCAATGTTTTGGTAATTTTATAACTATTTGACGATTGACACTATCTAATTTTCCTTCAAATTGATGTTTTAAATGAAATAATTCAATAATTACCTTTGAAAATGAATTGACCTATATTTGTTATTACGTACGTCGTTATTTTGTTTTAAAATTGATTTTTTTTTCACGTTTGCATAGTAAGATAGGCAAAGGGAAATTGGTTCAACTTACTATCCATAGAGTTTTCTAGACCTTTGGTACTAAGTGGTGGAAGTCGGCCCCAAACTTTATTCAGTCAGTACTTTATCTACTTACCAGAGTGAGAAAATGAAAATATTTAACTCCCCCTGTGATCCCATAACCGTTGCATTCACAGTCAAACGCTAAGCCGCTACGCCACGATGGACTCTCTCTATTTTCATTCCCATAATAAATATTCTATATGTATTAGTTACATATATTAGTTTGGATACTTGATACGGGAAATAAGTTGTACATAAAAAGTTATCTTATATCGACGTGACGTCACGGAAAGCTATTGTAGCGATGCGACAAGGAAAATGCTCAGAACGTATAAAAATGATCTCGATTTCTGTATTGGATTTCATATATATATTATACGTACTAGCGCCCCTCTCACGGCTTCGCCCGCTTCTTTGATATTTAATATTATTTTTTATTATTTAGGAAAATTTATTATTTTTTTAAGTATAGTTTATACATTTAATAAGTATCTATATTAAATATTTATAAAATATTTGGGATTTTGTTTGATTTTACTTGTCCGAACACGGTACACATACTTCTTCATTCCCACCGTGACATCCTCGCTAGTACCTGCTATTCGGTGTACCTCTCCATTCGCTCAGCTTAGCTGACCCCGCATATCCTACGAAGAGATCATATCTCCACAGCATTCATCTTCCTTTCATTTTTCCTCTGTAATACCACGTTTCGCTGCCGTAAAACAGCGTCGGCACTAACACTGCATTATGTACTGAAGCTCCGTTAGTCCTGTTACCAGCCGCAATACGCCTTTCTACATCCATCTTGTATCTTCCATCTCTACTGAACATTCTTCCCAAGTATACCACTTCATTCACTTGTTCTAATATCTTAACCATTTACACTGATCTTCCATTGTGTCATTTCTTAATCTTAAAAATATTTTAATTTTATATATATTAAGTAATAGATCTGTGTTTTTTTTCGGTTATTTGTCTTTTATTTTACTATAATAAGTTTATTACACGATATCACGCAATCTGTCAACCTATGCTGCTATGCGGAAAAAGTTTGCTTTTTATAATAAGTCTATTTATGTCTTTAGCTCAACACAATATCCCGACATTTCCAGTCCTCACTTTCGTTTTGAGAGGTGATCTTTTGGTCTTACCCAACGCTGAGCTACAGCTATCGAAAGTAAGGGACAAGGCCTGGCAGTTAGTTGAGATATGGCGAAGATCTTCAATCGAGTGTGGCGTAGGGCATTGATTCCATCCTTTGAGATTCACGAGAATTTATGCAAGTGGATCGCCAGCTTTCTCACTAAGCATCGAGTTGTCGACAATTTTTGCTCATATTACATGCTCGTGAACGCTGACGTCCCCCAAGGCTGTGTTCTATCCCATATCAACGACATGTGATTCTCTGACTCCTCGCTGTGCGTTCTCTATCGGTTTTATTATGGGGAGTGTTCTAAATTATTTTTTAACCTGCTATCTACCGCCAAATTCTTTAACGGCACAGTTCGTCACAAGCTAAAATACCATCCACATTACCTGGATAGATGGCACTCTACTACTGTGCGGTTTCGTAGGAACTTTCTTCCACGCGCCACGCATATGTAAAATAGCCTATACGTAACAGTATTTCCAAGTCGATACGACATGGATGTCTTAAAAAAGCGCGTCTATCTCCACCTTAAAGACCGGCAACGCACCTCCACTCCACTAAATCATTAGCTGCTTTGATAACAAGACAAAACGTCGTATGGCGTACGTATATATATAATTCCACCACTGAGCCCACAATGTCTATTTGGACTATGTGTTGGAAATGGAATGTCTTAATACTAGTTTCCAATTAAGTTTTTGCTTACTTTACTTTACGTGAGGTATAAAGCTGAAAAAGCTATTAAATCACATAAAAATATACAAACAAAATATCCTTACATTTTCATTTTCCAATAAAACTAAAGCCGATATTCCATTCACAGCTCGCACTAGGTTAGTTCACGTAATATGAATATACAGGGGACCTAAGCTGCAGCTGCGCCGGAAAGCCCGTAGACGTGTGCTCATGTTTTATGCACGTCTTAAGGATATAGCTTGTTGTCGACTTCCATGGAGAAATGGAGATCGTGAGCAATATGTCTCTAAATTGAGTGATTATTTCTATGTTAAAATTTTTAGTATATCGTATTAAGCAATTAATAGTAAACGGGGTATGGACTCTTAACACTAGATAGATATATATATATATATATATATATTATATATATATATATATATATATTATTTAGTAATATATATATATATATATATTACTAAAAAGATACGCTAGATTTTAACTTTAAAATGAATATAGCTAACAGCTGTATATGACACATGTAAGATGCATTTTAGGTATCCTAGGTAACTCTGGCCACAATTGAGTTTAATAGTAAATTATTTATTCAATTAAAAGCAGTAGTTTTTGACATTAGTGCATTCAAACAAGTTTGTTTCGTCAATTTTGTTGAGTTTTATTATATCTATAAAGTCTTTTGTTTTAATTTCACACTATCAGTACTTTACTTCCCAATTATTTTAAATATTGCATACTGGATGAAGAAACTTAATATTTTACTTAGCTTTGCGAGATAGAGGACATATCCTGCTGAAAACCTATTAACATTTAAATTGGCTTTTATATGTAATACCTAAGATTATTTAAATTATATTTTCTGTTTATTTTCATGAATACTGCAACAAATAAAACTTTTTTTATCAGTTTGCCCATAATATGGCTTTTGCCAACACAATTTAAGATAACTGCACGCCAAACCCTATCAGAATTGGCACAGGAATTAAATCGAATTATTTTTAACTATGAAAATAGTTGCTTTTTATAGCTTATAATATAAAATTAAAGTAAGTAAAGTAAATATAAGAGCCGAAAAATATAGGGACAAAATTGTAAGGCACAGTATTATCAGCTCATTTTTTGCCATTGTGTGATAAGATAGAATGATTCACCGCCAGCTGATAAATCCAAAACCTGTTTCAGAATAAATCGTGATCGGCGTACAAAGTGAGAAAATATACTGTTTTGTTTTGAAGATTTTAGTAAATATTATGTTTTGGCGAAAAAGCAACTTTAAAATATATGTATATCAGAATCGTTCTAATGTTTATTATAAGCATATACATACTCGTTTGTGTATAATACAATATTTACGGTTATATTAAAAAATACATAATTGGCCTCTTTTGAGCAGGTTCATAGTGATTATTACTAAATTACAATAAATTACAATAAACAGTTATAGAAAAATATATATTTATTTTTACTATACTCAATTGCATTTCGCATCACAAAACATTTCTCCTAGTGACTTGAACAACTATCAAGTCGAATATTTCCGCATGTCACCGCAGCTACTGCTATATCCAGCATAAAGTATGGCAAGAAGAGAAATACTAATATCAAGCAACTCTATTCATTTGAGACATTGCAAAAGTCAATGTCGAGTGAGAATCGAACCTACAATCATCTCGCTTACAGCCAAATCCTCCACTGCACCGCAAAGGCCTCAATCAATATACATAGAAATAACAATTTCACGTCATATCATAACGTTGTCACAGAGAAGAAGAGCGGTGAATTTATTCATAGTCTCGTTTTGTTCGTTATCCGTAAGGTGGAAATTGAGTGTCACTCGCTGCAGGATCGTTACGAACGCGGAAATCGGAACATCAATAGGTAGAGTTAAATGGTAATTTATCATACTGTGAAACTGCATTGTTGACTATAAAATACCTTTTTTTTAGCTTAACGCTGTATCCCGCTCACTGTAGGGTAGGCAGAGGGAACCTAGTTATACGACACTCCGTTTGTCTCGTTTGTCTTGTTTGTCAATGCCTCCAGAATTCGGCGCAAAAGTGGGGAACGGAGTGTCTAAATACCAGGTTACCTCTGCCTGGGTAGGGCAGGTAGCAGGGTTGCTGTGTCCGGGATACAGAATGAAATTGATTTAAATTAAATAAATATTTAATTCATTCCCTCGAGTGGGGATCGAACCAAAACTGGCCTCACGTAATATTAGGGACTACAATACATTTTTTTTACATATTATTCTAAGCATCGCAACAACAACAACAAGAAACAATGTTATATCACAAATTCCGTAATCCCACCTAATTCCTTATAATATGATCAGTAACAGAAGTTTGTTAAAATACTTAAAAAAGTATGAACACGAAAAAATCTCGTTATTAAAATTTCATAACTTCTTAAGCCTATCCACTGAGCGTACCTATTTAATTAAAACGAAGATTTACAAAATATCTCTCTAAGTAATAATTAATGCCTAATATTTCATCAGATCAGGTTGCGGATGTACGACAGATGTCAGGAGGTTTAATTTAAAATTACATTTGTTCCGGTTACTTTCTAATTTGTTCAAGAATATTCTTTTGTTAGAAAAATACCGTGTAATATCTGTTTTAATTGATTTTAAAATTAATTAAGATAATAAGTCAATATATTTAATTAAAGTTCTGATTGTTTTGAACTACGTACATTTAAAATACTCAGTATTTTGTATATTGTAGATGTCAAACATGATTCTTAACATTGAAAAAAAAAAACAAGCAACCAATATGTTTTTATGGTAAATTATATTAAGAAGTTAGGATATTATACAAATATAATATTAAGCGGCGTTGAGTTCCGCCACTCAATATGAAATTCCTCCAAAATTCGACGAAAAGTAGGGAACGGAGTGTCTTAAAACTAGGTTCCCTAACCCTAGCCTACCCTGCTGTGAGCTGGATACAGCGTTACGTAAAACAAACATAAAAAAAATACCTACACAAATCAAAAAATACATACAACCATACAATAACGTTCATACATTAAAAAATAAATGACGTCATGAATAGTTGGTCCGATTAAAGTCGCCCACCGCAGGCTATTAGCGTTACACAAAGGCTGGCCGGATTTCAGAAGTGCCGGGGACCGCGTCACGGCTCGTTGGCTACTCTACTAGTAGGTTTACCTGCGGCAATTTTCTTAGGAACTTAAATGCAACGATTTAGCTTCTATAGTTTATGTTACCAAAGTTTTATTTTTTTTTAATATATTATAATTATACTAGTATTCATTGGAGTTTGCCTTTTTTAAACTTTCTTCTAAACAAACAATCCCATGGCGCTTTTTCCATAATTTTCGACAGTTTTGCATTTCACTTTTACATAAAGATAAAAATTTAAAATACATAACTTTTATATTAATAGTAGAAATTTGATCTATGGTAAGTTATATTTGATCGTTCACCTCTCTTACATCAATCTCTATTCTAAGAGAAGCTTCTCTTATGTAACTTGATCTTTCTTTTATTACTTTAGTGCATATAGATTTGAGATTCGATATCGTTTTCAAACATCTGTTACTTGAACCCTCTTGCCCTTAATTAATATCAAAGTAGGATCAAGATTAATATAAGATCCTAAAATTACATGGATTTAAGTACTCAATCGTATTTTATTATGCATGAGTATTTTTTTAACTTATTTTTTTTTTATTGTTGATTAATAAATCAAATCAGCTTCACGCTCTATCCCGCATATGACAGGGTAGGCAGAAGGAACCTAGTGTTAAGACACTCCATTCCCCACTTTCTGCCAAATACTGAATTGGTTGAAATTGATTGTTGTTCTTCTACAAATACAACTTTTATCAATAAATCTAGCAGGAAGTACCTATTTATTAAAATCCTAACATCATATTATAGGTATCGACAAAACAAATACTGTTTATTACAATAACAAGAACGTATTGCTCTACGAAAAGTTTAAATTAGTAGAATTTTCACGAAATTTCTGAAAATTCATTGTTCATTAAATATATAGAGATGTTTGGACGGAAACACGACGTCTTACAACTAAAGTTGCTTTCGCTTCAATGTTAATGAGAATCTTTGAACCGAACACAAGGTAAGGAGCTGTATTTCCTTTGTCACGGTCCGCTAATTAACACTACCGTCCGATACTTTGTATAATATTTGTTCTTTGAAACTTTTGAAGCTTAAAATTGTAGCTTTTGTATTTGTTGTATTGGAATGTTTTAAACTATCCCGGACGTGGCAAAAGGAACCTAGAAACCTAGTATTAAGACAGCATATTTTCCATTAAAACACTTTCGTTTCCTTCTTACCACCGAAAAATATTGGAGGCGTGTTGAGCGGGGGAACTCGACACGAGAACGACATGATAATATTAAATATTTAAGTTCTCCGAGTGGGAATTGATTCCACTACCGTCGCATTTACAGTCACACAATTGATGTTTACATACAATGAGGTCATCAAGTCCTAGGCACTACTCTGAACTCCCCTCACGACGGAACCATCACTCGCATGGTGAACTCATGGAATGATTATAAATATTTCCTCTTATATGACAGAATTTGTCAACGTACGTTGTCAACGTAACGTACTATGACAAATTGACTACTCAAGACACTAACTATATCACCAAAATTCGAGTTACTTGTTACTAGAAGAAGACTTTGAATCGAACCTACAACCATCACTTGTTCAACTACGTGACGATAGCCTAATGTTAATATTTAATATCTATAAAAAAAATCTCATTAGCACCAACCAACACGTTACGTCACGTTACACTAACACTAATTACAAATCTGTCCTCGTCCTCGTTGCCTTCGTATAACGTCACAGTCCTCGGTGCAAATTGGATACCAAAACTCTAATGCGATTCCCTTAACAAATATAATATAATAAAATATATTTCTAAATGAAAACACTTTAATGTCAAAAGTTATTTCCCACGTGACTTTCAAGCAGGATTCTAATAATTGAATTTTATCTAAAGAAAAGTATATTTTTGTTGTACTTTTTATGTAATTTTCTGTTCAAATTGTTAAAAGCTTTGGCGTTTTGCTTTTATTCGATATTGATTAATTAATTTAAATAGAAAATTAGACACAAATATCAGACTTAACAAACACATATGAACATACAAAGAAACATTTGGTAGGTTTCCAGGAGGCGCGGGTTCGAGTCCCGCTACGTTCAATTTTTATACGTTTTCTCAATAAGTATTTGGTAATCGTCAGCTGCTAGCGTAGATTTTTGGGATTTCAACTCATGTTTTATTTAAGACTACGGCACTTCAGCTAGTTGTATGGAAATCAACTGCAACTATCAACACAGGGATTCCTTTAAAACTCGTTATCAAATCAAATCAGCTTCACGCTGTATCCCGCATACAGAACGGTAGGCAGAGGGAACCTAGTGTTAAGACACTCCGTTCCCCACTTTCTGCAGAATTTTAGAGGCATTGCATTTTGAGTGGCAGCACTCAACGCCGCGCTTTGCCTCGACACCAGAGACACCTAAAACTGGTTATAATATGTATTTATAAGTTACTTGCATATATATGGCATTACAATAGTGCTGTCTTAAGAGTTCTGGGTTTGATATCTTTAGCATTTTTATTTTCAAAATTGATTGATGATCTAGTACAATAGAGGCCAGTCGTGGCGCAGGGGCACAAAGTGTGACTGTAAAACCGTCTGGTTGTGGGTTCGAACCCCACTCGAGGAGATGAAATGTTTATTTAAATTTATATTTCCATCTCGCTCTGGTGTCGAGGCAAAACGCGGCGTTGTGTTTTGGTAATATAGGCGTACGTATTAAACTTTTTTTTCAGCTTTATTCTGAAGATACCAGCAAAGGAAATCGCTCTTTTATATTTGCCGATAGTTTTAAGACGCTCAGATTCCATTAAGACAAATCTTTTCTCCAATTTTTTACCCCGATTTTTTTTACCGCACCCTTGATACATGGTATATTGTGTGGCAGTACTCAACGCTGCGCTTTGCCTCGATACCAGAGCAAGGACATGAAAGTAATAAATATTTAATTACCATGAGAGGAGATCGAACCCACAACCATCGACCGATAACCGACGTGCTCACAGGCACGCCCTTGAGCGTCCAGACCACGAGGACAGTAATAAAATTTATTATTTATTTAATTAATAGAGACATATTCCCCAAAACCAAAACTTTACTTACTTTACTCAGTGATATTAGTCACGTCAAAATAAAATTCAGTGTGCCTCAAAGGAGCCACCTACACAGTCAGTTATGTAGGTTAGTTGAAAGAAACTTCAAAAGGAAAGAGACGTTTCAACAATTTCACAATTTCAAGTATTTCTTTGTGTTGAAATTGTTATTAATTAACCTCGCTCTCTTCATTTCTAGTAATTTAAAATAAGATCAAGCTAAATTGGGGATAAAGATAATGACTGGTGAAAGATTTCTTAAGTTCTTACTTAAATTTAAAGAACGTTGTTAAAAGAGAGTATAAAAGTTATTGTGATGTTATAATGAAGATTTTTTTCTTTTACAAGAACGCTAACTTTGTATAACAATATAAACAATTTTCAATTGAAGTTATGACGTCACAACGTCTTACTACATACGACGAATGATTTCGATTCAATGGAATCATATATTTTTATTTAATACGGATCAACCCCACTATGCACATGATGTCTTAAAATTCAGCTATCTTTTATTAGACATCTAAAGCTATCTTTTATTAGACATCTAAATTATGCAAAATATCATAAAATAATATTACATTTTCTTCTCATTATAGTTTCAAAAATGTTTGTCTCTAATATTTTCATAAGAGAGCTGTTTTAAATTTACGATATTAGAAACCCTAAACCTAAAGCTATTGTTGATTTTCCTTAAATAAACTTTTATTTCATCTAATTTTGTGGTCTCGTTTTGCTCGTATTTCTGCTCTAATATTAATTAAAGGCGAGTAGGATCAAGTAACAGATGTTCTAAAGTGTTTATCGATTATTATTATATTCAACACGCGTCTGCAAAGCATTCTCTAGAATTTATAGAGAATACTAGTTTTTTTCTTGATATTATTAAATAAAATATTTAAAACTTTTAATTTTAAATAAAGAGGTTTTTGATATTTATTTGTATAAATGAATTATGTAATTAGTTTAAAAACAAGAAGAATTATCTTAAGAATAGTACTAAAATTTCGACGGAGAAAAAAAAACAAATTTACGATTTTTAGTCAATTTTATATCTTTATTTTTAATAGTCTTTTTATATATAATAAATATATTATTTAAGAAAATGAGGCTACGGATACATTCCTCACTTGAGAGAATTATTTCCATTTAATCGTATTGGTAGATCAAGGTGCAGTGTGGAGTTCAACCAGTTAAGAGGATGACTATTTGAGTCCAAGTGGAAAATGAAGAACAGACTGCATTGACACTAACACTAATCTCTGCTTTGCAGAATGCAGTAGTAAGTTGAAATGTTTGCAAAAAAAGTGGTTATAAAATTTGAAAATGAATATTTTCCGTTCTAGAAATTATTAAAAATAAAAAGTAAAAAAAAAAACCTGTACACATTTGTGTATAGACCTTGGCCTGGTTATGTCTGTAATAATGTGTAAAGGAAAGTATGCCTCGAAGCGGTGACGACGATATATAAATGATTATAATGAATGTTGTTGATATCACCTACCGTCGCACGAGGAAAAGATTTGTGTAAATATTGTGTGTGATTGCATCAAACGCTTGAGTAACCTAGAAAATTGGGAAAAAATGTATGTTCTATGACACGATGATAGGAAAATGTATTTGAATAATGGTTGTCAATTCAAATCTTATGTTTAGCTTAACAAAGCGTGGATATGGTTCCTGCTACTTTTGATGAAATATCGCTAAATCTATACTTACTTGTGACTGTAAAACCGACTGATTGTGGGTTCGATCCCCACTCGAGGAGATGAAATATTTATTTAAATTTATATTTCCATTTCTTCGCTCTGGTGTCGAGGTAAAGCGCGATGTTGAGTTCTGCCACTCAACACGCAAGGCCTCCAAAATTCAGCAGAAAGTGGGGAACAAAGTGTCTTAGCACTAAGTTCCCGCTGCCTGCCCTGCTGTGGGCGGGATAAAGCGTGAAGCTAATTTATTTTTTTATTTTTTATTCTATACTTACTTCGTATTTCAAAAATGATCACATTTATTTGTAGTTTTTTATATTATGGCAAGGTTCCCTTAAGATTTAATGTTTGCTTTATGTTGAAGTAAGAATGTTGTTCAAAAAAAATCTTCATATGTCTGTTTTATTGAATTCGCTAAAACTGTACTTTTTAAAAATAAGGTATAGATACTGTTTTTAAAATGATATTATTATTAGAAAACAAAAATAACGCTGACTAGTAAAGTAATGATTATGTATTTTTAGCAGACGAAGTCACGAGCGGGTCGCTAGTGTATATTAATATTATAGAAATTTTCTTTATTGACAGCTAGTTTGTTAGTTTTTTTTTGTTTCCAAATTCTATTTAAATTCTATCAAAATATTCATATATATTTATTTAACGTTAAATTTTATCGATAATATTATATATGATTGATATTTATAGACATTTTATTAAGAAAAATCTTGTTTCATTATTGGCAACCCGAAAGAGAAGTCAAAAAAGTCAATTTTGGATACTCCTTTTATGTCTTTAATATTACAATGAACGAGTTAAGCCAGAAAAGACAAAATTGAATAAGGAATTATTCTCGCAACGCAATAATACAAGTAACAGAATTGCCTCTTACATCAAATGAAATATTCAAACATCTGTTTCACATCTGCGTGATGCCCTTTGCTTTGGAGTTAGGTTTTAATTAGGATATATTAATATTGGACTACTCCAATATAAAAAATATACAAGATTTATTTATACTATCTACTCCTTTTAAATAAATCTTGTATATTTTTTATTTGAAACGGCCGGTACGGTACGGTTTGTATATATACATATATTTACATAAAAGAGCTCAGTTTTTTTTAGTAACCGCGCTGTTATTCTACATAGAAGGATAGACAAAAAATCTTAATCAAGGCAATCCGTTCTCCACTATCTGTCGAATATAGAGATACATTCAATGATCCTATTTTTTAGCATCCCGCTGTATCCCACACATAGCAGAGAGAACCTGGTTTCTAGTAGTAGATATTCCGTTCCCATTAATAAACTTTCATTCTCCACTTTTAGCGATTAGGAGGAATTGCGTGTTGAGTGGCGGAGATTTACACGTCTCACTTTACCTCGTTACCAAATCGAGGAAAATATTCAATATTTCATCATATGTCATTTCCCCTGTGCCACGACGGCTTCCATACAAAATGATTTTTTAAATAATTTTTTATTAATAATATTTTCCATTTCAAATCAAATCAGCTTCACGCTGTATCCCGCACACCGCAGGGTAGGCAGAGGGAACCTAGTGTTCTTAGACACTCCGTTCCCCACTTTCTGCCGAATTCTGGAGGCATTGCGTGTTGAGTGGCAGAACTCAACGCCGCTCTTAGCCTCGACACCAGAGCGAAGAAATGGAAATATAAATTTAAGTAAATATTTCATCTCCTCGAGTGGGGATCGAACCCACAACCAGTCGGTTTACAGTCACACTTTGTGCCGCTGCGCCACGACTGGCCTCCATTTCCATTTCTTTTCTTAATTAATTTCTTTTCTTCTAATTTGCTCATTTTTAACTTTTTATTTTAACAATAAGGTTGTAATACATATTTACTTCTATATGTGCTTCAGACAAATTGCTTGAATCAACTATGCAATTTACAAATCAGGATGTTTACGCTCTCATAGCAAACTGTGTATAATTAGAAACGTTTAGTGCTTGGTTATGTCCGTCTGTTTGTGTTTGTGTTTATAAAATATATAATTATGTAACAGTATAAGATTCTTTTCAAACATTTTTGAAGTGCTAGTTAATCCACAGTTAGGAAAGAAAGATTAATCTTTGGATGCTGATGGAGCCTTGCAATTTTGATATGATGAATTTTCGTCTGTTAATGAATATCACTAGAGTAATTAAAATTAAATTATTAAATTTAATCAGCTTCACGCTGCATCCCGCACACAGCCGGGTAGGCAGAGGGAACCTAGTGTTAAAACACTCCGTTCCCCACTTTCTGCCGAATTCTGGAGGCATTGCGTATTAAGTCGCAGAACTCAACGCCGTGCTGTGCCTCGACACCAAAGCGAAGAAATAGAAATATAAATTTGAATAAATATTTCATTTCCTCGAGTGTGGATCGAACCAATGACACACCTTTGTGTCCCTGGGCCACGATGACTTCTATGGCCTCTAAAATAAATATTTTTTTTTGCAATTATTTCACTATCAAATATAATATCGACATCGCACGCCTACTAAAACACATCAACACATGCTCCCACCAACAATAGCTGGGGCAACAATGTAGGGGCACAAAGTGTCAGCTGCAGCGAAATATGGACGTCTCGTGTTTTCCGTCCGGTCACGGTACGGTTCGGTGCTTGGGAAGAAGATTCAGTATGCATTGTTCATAGTAACGTCAGGTTTCGTAATAGATTACAGCAAAATTGATTACGGTATATATACATAGTTGGTTACCCACTGACTTGTATGATATGGAAATATATAGAGAATAGAGTATTCACTTTTAGTCTAAAGTAAAATATTTAGTTTTATTGAGTACCAAAGTAAACTTAAAAAACGATTTCTTTACTTTTTGTTAGCTTCACGCTGTATACCCCATGTAGTAGGGTGGGCAAAGGGAACCTGGTGAAAAGACACTCCACTTACCAACGAATTCTAGGGTCATTACATGTTGAGTGGCGGAACTCAACGCTGCGCTTTTTTGCCTCGTCGCTAGAGTCACGAATGGCTTTATGTTTTTCTTAACAAATAGAAAAACAATAATATACCTACGTAATCTTTTAATACTGCCTCTGCCTACCTTGTTTTGTTAAGAAAACGTGGAGCTATTTTGTTATCAATATAATTCTTTTAGTTCATTCATTTTTTTATATGTTCATTCTTTCTTTTTTATGTAAAAAATATATCTTGTGAAAAAATCATTTTTTTCCTTTTTTTCTATTTAAAGAAATCTAATAGGACTTCAACCCACAATACAATAACACTCCATATCAAGTATAGGTTTCATATTACCCATTTATTTGCCCTTACTCTTTCCAGTCAATATTTGTCATCTACGGACCTGACTCAATAATGGCAAAAATATCCCGCTCACATTTATACAGTGCGTGTCGAAGCGCGAGATCAAATACGAACTACTTATGATGAAAGGAGAGACGTCTCACACAACTTATATTATATATATTTATATGATGATTATTTTATTTGCGTTTTGGCTAGGGTAGCTGAAAAAAAAAAAATCATTTTTAATTTTATTTTCCCTTTCCTATGCACAAAGCAGTGTAGGTTGAGGGAACCTGAGAACCTAGTGTTATGACATTCCATTCCCATCAAGACACTTTCGTTTCCACTTTCATCTGAATTCTTGAGGCAATCCGTATCGAGTGTCGGAATTCAACACGGAGCTTTTACCTCGTTACCAGAACGAAGAAATGAAAATATTAAGCATTTAAATTTCTACAGTGGGAATCGAACCAACGACTTGTCGTGCTTACAGTATCAGGTCTGCGCCACGACTGGCCTCGGAAGAAAATATACTGGTAAAATTACGTTTTATAGAGCTTTGATCTTTCTACAGTACATTTTACATTATATTTTTTCGTATATTATAAGCATTAATTAGCTCAAAAAGTATATCTGCTCACCTGTATTGAGCATTATACAAATAACGTCAACAAAAACATACTCTTCTCTTATATTAAAAATAAATAATATCTACAGAGAATAGAGCATCACCAAATAACGCATATCGCATCTAATGAGGTCATATAAAATAAAATAAAATAAAAAAATATATAAAATAAAATTATTTTCGTTGCACTTTTATTCAGTTTTTAATCAAAACAGCTTCATATCTAGCAGTGATTGCTCAGCATATTAATAATACTGACAGAGCCGAACCAACGAAATTTCCAATAAAAACAATATTTCATTTAGCAGATTCCACCATTATTGCAATGGTATGAAAATTACGGACAGCTTTAATTTACCCTACAAATCATATTGTATGGAAGGTTTATCGGTAGATAGTTATTTAATATGTGAGGCCAGTTCTGGCGCAGGGGCGCAAAGTATGACTGTAAACGCGACAGGTTCAATTCCCGTTGTGATTTCCTTGAGATTATGAAATATTTAGTATTTTATTATGTTTGTGTATCCCTAGCGGAGTAGTCTGAGAGAACGCTGGGCCAAATGCTACAATCTCTTCATATCTCTTTCGCCTCGTCCATTATCATCAACCTCTTCATAAATGCTCAATATATACTTTGAAACGAAGTTACGTTTGATATTTATTCGCTCTGGCGTCAAGGCAAAGCGCGGCATTGAATTCCGCCACCCAACAAGCAATGTATCTAAAATTTGGAGGAAAATAGGTTCACTCTGCCTACCCTGCGTGCGGGATTCAGCGTGAAACTGATTTTTCTTTTTAATTTAATTTTATGGAATTATCTCATTTGCTGGGGCTCAGTAAATAAGTCGCGTTACTGATACACTGTTATGCAGCAACAGCCAACATGGATACTGCAATTACTGATTCTATAATTACATAGTCTGATTACTGAAATCTGTGCAGTATTGGCGGAATCATCGTATTTTTAATCTTGTATGGTCGTTGCGCAAAGTTTTATTTTAACGTAATGGAATTAACTGTTTTTTTATATATTCTTTTTGTCCACATAACGCTGAAAATGGCACATAATAAGGTGAACAGAGTGAACCTGGGAATCCAGTGTTAAGACACTCCTGTTCCCCATTTTCCATCGAAATCTCGAGACAATGCGTGTTGAGTGTTAGAACGCAATGATTCGTTACGATAACGATGAAAAGAAAATATAAAAAAAAATAATTTCCTCAAATAGAAATCGAGCCCACAACCAACTCAAAACGCAACGTCTTGAAATTTTGGCGGAAAGTCACATATTTCAAAACAACAAAATATTTCACAAAATGGCAAAAAATATTTTCAAAACTTCAATTTTTCATCAACGATCCTTAATAATACAATTTATTGAGCTCTTAAGCAATGTTCTATTATGACATATTTCAAGCACCACGTACGCCGAACGTACGTGATGTCATTTTTATTGAGTAGATGGCACTCGTGTGACGGCTTGAGAATACTCAGGTAAAGACCTGATCGACAATAATTGTCGCAAATATATATATATATATATATACAAGTGGCACTCGCTGAAACGTTTTGTTACTCTCAAAGAAATAAATGGACAGTAAATTTTCATTACGCCGAATTATTTCTCAGTTTGTATTTAATGAGGTGTTGATTAATTTATAAAATGAAAACAAAGGTAATTGAAAATATTTTTGTCGAGATAGTAATAAATGTATGAAAGCATTTCTTTTGTTCTTAACTAAGGAATATCTGAGTATAGACGGAGAAACATAATGTAGAGACACTTCATTGAAAGTAGAGAACGTTCAACATATTTACTATATATATATATTTTTTTTTTTCAGAGTCATATTGAATTTCGTATGTAGCAGAGTAGGTAGAGGAAGCCTAGTGCTAGGACACTCTGCTCTCCACTTCCCGCCGAATTCTGTAGTCAATGTGTATAGAATGGCGGAACTGAGTACTGCACTTTTCCTCGACACCAAAAATGAAAATGAATTATATTAATCTTACAGAAGTCGTCGTCTTACAAAATTACAAAATCTTTTTTTAATTGTATTTTTTAACAAAATCAAAGTACATTTTACATTATGTAAATTTTTTTTTTTTACTTTTTAGTTCGTTGTTTAAAGTCGGTTTTTCGGTTTGTTAAAAATTAATTTACTTGAATGCGGAACCCGCCCGGCAATGCGGAATAAATTGAAAAAATGAAGCTGAAAATTTTAAAAATTTAGAAAAAGTATAACTTAAAATAGATGTTGGCTATTATGAGATACGGTATCACCATATCGTCCCTTAGAGAATACGTCGCGTTTCGACGTCTTTTGTGTTTTGACATCTCGAGTAAAGCGGTTTGAATTTTTCTCCTAGCAAAGTGCAAAGACGAATTTATCACTTTAAATTTTATCGCAAGAGTGAATGTAAAATGTTTAACGTTAATAAGAGATTTTTTATGTATTTCTTTTTATTTCAAAATATAATACAATTTACGCAAGTCTTTACGATGTGAAATAAAATTAAAGACTCCATGTAGCATGATTGAACGTTATTTGATTTTAAGCTCTGGAAAGATTTGATTTCAAATTAAAGAAAATATTTTGCATATATATTTTTAGTATATAGTTAAAGTTTCATTTGCGTGTGCATTTCAGTAGGAATTTAGGGATATTTTCTTAAAATTTTAATTAAAAAAATATAAAGTCAACTAAGCCATCACAAAAATTTTTGAATTGTCAAATAACATAAAAAATGTCAGCTGTATTGGTCCTACAGGAAGCTATCTCCTCATCATTCCATGTGGAAGGCAGTTCTGCTGAGGCAAGCTGGCAAACTCATCAAACTTAGTGCTCTCCTCCTTCCGACCTTATACTTTCCAGGGATCTTATGCCGAACTTTTGCTTTCTAAGCCTTGGTTAGATTTTGCTTTGCATTATCTATTAGTCAATCAGTAATTGAAGTTCTCGCCTATATAGTGCTGCATATAGGTTTCTACGATAGTGTGTATATATATATATATATGTATATACAAAAAAAGGTAAAATGTCAGAGTAACTCTTCCGAATACGTTAATATAAGGACAAATTTGACTTCATGTACGTTTTATATATCTATGTAAGTAGAAGGAACCTGAGAACGTAATGTTAAGACATTCCATTGTTATTATTTCCACCAAATTCTGGAGGCATTGATCGCTTAGTGACCGAACTCAATGCCGCGTTTTGCCTCATTACCAGAGCGAGGAAATGAAAAATTTAATATTTCATTTTGAGTGGGATCGAACCCACAGCCCATTGCCTTGACAGCTGCACGCTTATATCTCTACTCCACGGCTGGTCTTATTATATAAATCTTGGTATTTTTTATATATCAACAATTATAATTTGAATAAAAACTATTATAAGATCATTTAAATGGGTCGAGTCGAATTGAGTCAAGATACTTGAGCTCTCCGTTCTATACGCGTACATTCAACGTAACAAGAGACTACACAAGCGGTTGCAAATTTAATTAGAAATACTCACACAGAATTCAATAGCTAGCAAAAATAAATAGTAAAACCTGATAGTAAAGATAAAAAAAAAATAAAACTTTTATATAAAAAATAAAGATAAAAAAAAATATGAATTCGAGGTATATTCATATGTATATTTTGTGTTTTCCATGTACGGAACGGAGTTTTCAATTTATCTTTTCATTTAACACACTGTAATTCCTACGCCATACAGTTAGGTCACAAGTTAGGTTGAAATGTTGACCTAGTTGCGAGACATCGATAAAAGCCTCTTTCTATTGAAAATAGGTAACCTAGGCTCCCTGTGACCGAGTCTCTTTTGAAATGGAAAATGTTGTTGAACTAAAGTTTTAATTTAAATTACCTCATCGGTATTAGAATATTCAGGACTTAAATATCTAATAATCGATTATTATTTATAGTTAGTATATAAATTTATTGTTTTTTATCACAATGCATTCTGATTTTATTTTTGTGAGGGTTGTGAGTTCAATTCCACTAAGAATAATGTATATCGTCCACTTATTTTTCTTCGCCAGTAGTACATAAATTACGACCTCCAAAACATGCTAGAAAATGCAAAGCCTAGAGATTCATTTCGTTCTTTATAAAGATTGGATATAAAAAAACTTTTTATAAGGCCGTCGTGGCACAGTGGCACAAAAGTACGACTGTAAACACGACTGTTGTAGGTTCGATTGCCACTCGAGAATTTCTACGATCTGGTAATGTGTCAAGGCAGGGCGTTGAGTCCCGTCACTCAATACGCAACACCTCAAGAATTCAGTGAAAAGTGGAGAATAAAAATGTCTAAATAGGGACGAAGTATCTTAAGCACTGGGTTTTTCGGTTTCCTCTACTTTTCAAGCTATGTGCGGGATACAGCTAAAAAAATATAAATTTGGTAAACAATTGAAAACAAAACACGTCGTTAATTTTTGATACATTATTTTATTTAACTCTTGTAATAAATGTGTTGGAAACTATATTTAATGTAATTCATACATTGTATATACATAATATGTTTTTTTAGAGTATCACATTTCAAAACATCACTCATACGAGATATGTTTTGGGATCAAATGAAATAATATTTTTCCGGGTGGCAACCGCTCGTGCAAAATCAACACGCGGTGTTAGATAACCGCCTAACAAAATATATCTATAATAATGTAAAGTAAAAAAATGGTTCTAAATTTATTCTTTCTTTGCTATGTATTCAAATTCGAAATATCTATTTTTGTAAAAAAAAATTGTAAATACTTTTTAATCTATATTTATAGAAAAAACCATGCATCACTAGTGAGTGACTGCCAGACAGCAGACGCATAACTATTTGATGAACAAAAAAAACTATAATTTCACGGGTAGGTTCCATACAAAATTACTGCATCTAGTTTAGTTAGGGTGAGTTAGACCATCAACACGTAATCTCTCCAAAATTAAGCAAAAAATAAAAAAAACGGAGTTTCATGACACTAGGCTTTCTCTGCCAATCCTGCTGCCAAAATGAAAAACATAGCATGAATCTAAAAACATATCCTATCACGTTAACCTAATGCAAATGTAATATTCGTCAGTACCACATGGGCACAATCTCACATATACACTAAAAATTTCCTTTAACGCCGCCATTATACGTGTTAAAAGGTGTTTTAAACGCCTCCCGCAAACATGAGAGGGCTATGACGGTAACTCTTCCCTGAATTACCCTATTAATGGGTAGTAACGTGGTACAGGTAATTTTGCGTCTGGGAGGGTCGTATGGCTACTCAACTTGGGTGTAGTGTAAAATGGAGCTTTAGCTAATACGATACTTTGATGTGTTTAGAAATAATTTTACTGTAGTTTTATCATCTATCTATGTATACTTATGATAAAATCTTAACTGATCGATATCTGTATGTGGAAGATGAGGACATTTATCAATAGTACAAGAAGTCAGTCGTAGCGCAGGGGCACAAAGTGTCACAGTAAAACCGACTAGTTTTGGGTAAATGTTTCATATCCTCGAGGGGGGACTCGAGGGGATGAAATATTAACTTAAATTTATATTTCCATTTCTTTGCTCTGGTGTCGGGGCAAAGTGCGACGTTGAGTTCTGCCTCTCAACACGCAATGCCTCCAAAATCTGGCAGAAAGTGGGAAACGGAGTGTTAACTACGTTCCCTCTGCCTACCCTGCTGTGTGTGGGATACAGCGTGAAGCTATTTATTTATTTGTTCATTACAAGTACAATCCAAAATAATGATTTTAAAATTTTTGCCTAAATGTTTTTTTTTACTTTTGGTTTGGCAAGTCTCGCTTAATATAATGGTTTTTTTACATTAGGTTTATTAATAAAAAAGTTATATCAATTAAACTAAAATAACAAATAAGTTTTGTAATAATTAAGAAAAAAATGAGATTGTGGTTGATAAAAAACACTGCTTTTTGTCTGAACTCAGCTTAAGGACTCTGGCACCGCGGAATAGTCGACACGTCCATGGTCATCTATAGTCAAATTCGAGGCAAAGAGAGTATGGATCAAGATGTCATTTCCTGTGCGTAATGGAGGAAGCGATAGCTAGCTAAACTAATGAGTTCCGGACAATCTGTTACATAGCTAAACTTTTTTCTATTACATATGACAAATTTTCCGATTTTCCGAAAAACTAAATAACTTTCCAAAAGACTTAAATTACGATTTATATAATACATAACAGTACTACATAACAGTAACATAGATAACTATACTAAAATAATAATATAAATTTTTGAACCCTTAAAGGCTATGGGGGTGTAAAAACACCCAAGAACCGTTTCGTTTTTAATCGCCACATTTTTTAATTTATGCCACAGTACCTTGCACTCTTGTGCTTCGTAAGTTGTAAGTAGTCCTTAAGAGCGCGGGAGAAGAGGTCATTCGCACGCGCAGTTTTTACCACACGCTTGCCTCCCGGGTGTACCAACACCCATAATAGTCATTATAGCTGTTTATCTTTTGAATAATTTTTATTGAATTTTGAATGGAAAATGGAGTTTTAACATGCAAAATAAGGATTATTTTTAGTACGTACGAAAATTTAAAATCAAAGTGATGAAGAGGACATATAAGAAGAAGACATACATATAAATACCAAGATGATCTCCAAAGTGTTTGTATTCCACTGATAAATGGATGTAGAGAAAAATATTTGAAATTGACTGAGAAACTAAAAGTCCCTATGAATTGAAAGTTTTTCAAAGAGCATATTCTTCTAAACAAAAATAAAAAGTATAGATTTGTATGTGGATTTAATTGTTTTATAAACAAGAAAATATTATTCTTATATTATTCTTCATTGGTCCTGTCTTGTAGCTGTATAAATCATATTTTAAAAATTTATCTTTTCAGAGTATTTTACAAAAATATGTATAAATAACGACATATATTTATTAACAAGGGTCCAAATTAACTGTAAAAAGTAAATTATTTCTTGCAATGTATCAATAATTTCATAACTTTTATAAATAAATATTTTTTATATCCATTATATTTTCATTATAGCTCTTAAGGGTTAAATACTTAGTTAAATATCCATACAGTTAAAGCGGACGAAACAGCGCGATGGTCACCAGTTTAAAAAAAAATGAGGACATCGCAGGGGCACAAGGTGACTGTAACGCTCGGATTATCATTTATCCATATTTTCATTTCTTCGCTTTGATACCATGGCGAAAGAGTTGAGTTCTTTCACTCAACATACAATGACTCGGCAAATTCGTTGAAAAGTGGGAGATGGAGTGTCTTGACACTAAGTTCCCTCTGCCTACCATGCTACCATATACGAAAAAAAATAAATCATAAATATTGATTTTCCTGATTGGGAATCGAACCCACAACCTGTCGCGTTTACAGTCACACACTTATTATACACCACGTTGGCATAAATCGTTTTATTATATGATATTTTTTTTATTATAATTTATAAAGTAAAGAGAAATTTATTTCAAGAATGAACAAAATAGCTTCACGACACGACTTCATAATCGATAATAAAGAAACTGATAGCGTAATCGCTTGCCAATCCTATGGGCTTGATAGAAGGCAAGTCACCAATATTACCTCATATAAATGCAAAATGCATGGCCATAGTGCACCTTACTATGTTGTTTATAGTATGCAATTCTACGTTATATACTGTTTATATCTTAAAAGTGGCTTTCAAATATATTTTTTACTTGTTTTTTTTTCTTGATATGGTTTGGATTCTTGGAATACAACGAGCTTGGTCACTAATTGTCGTAATGCAGCGATACAGCGTGTGCCTGTGAACGCGATGGTTGTCCAGATTCCCTGAATGGGATTCCTATTAGAGGGAGTGATGTTTATACGTTATTATACAACAGATATGACATATACACTGGATTCCCTGACTACCCTATTGTATGCGGGGTACAGCGTGAAACAAAAAAAACACGATCTTAGTGGGAATCGGCATCTCCTCCAAAAAGCAAGAGGCATAAAAAATGTTCTTTCTTAAGTAACTATTAGGCATTATATTATATTCTATTAATTTATTTTTTTTACTTAAAAAAAATAAAATCAGCTTCACGCTATATCCCGCACACAGCAGGGTAGGCAGAGGGAACCTAGTGTAAGACACTCCGTTCCCTACTTTCTGCCGAATTCTGGAGGCATTGCGTGTTGAATGGCAGAACTCAACGCCGCGCTTAGCCTCGACACCAGAGCGAAGAAATGGAAATATAAATTTAAGTAAATATTTCATCTCCTCGAGTGGGGATCGAACCCACAACCAGTCGGTTTTACAGTCACACTTCGTGCCACTACGCCACGATTGGGCTCTTTTTACTTAGAATTTTAGAACTTAGAATGTTTTACTTAGTTTACTTTTTTTTTTTTTGTTCAAAATTATAAGTATGAATTTGGTAAACACAAAACTAGTTTCTTACGAGTGAAGCTAAAATAAATAAGGAAACTAAATTTCTGTCAAATAAAGTTATAAAAAAGACGATTAAAACATTTAAGTTATTTTAGTAAATGGTGCCTATTAAAGAGACGTAAAAGAGTAATTTATGAAACTCAAATAGGTATTATAAGAAGAATTTACTTGAAGAATGTTTTTGTTAACTTACATAAGTTAAGTTGCTTGAAAGTGATAATTAGTTTGTAAAATTTTTTTTTTTAGTTTTATGATGTAACCTGGAAACCTAGTGTTAGGACATTTCTGTTCCCCACTATCCGTGGACTTAAAAAGTTACCAGAGCATTAAGTAAAAATTTTAAATATTTATTTTTCCTGGAGTGGGAATCGAACCTGCTGCGTTCAAGTCGCACACTTACGGTCCTACGCTACGATTGGCCTCTAAAATAAAAGTTAATTCAATCTATGTATTACATAAAAAAATGTGCGCAACTCAGTGAAGGTATTTGGAGAGAACGATCCAAACCATATTTTTTTAGTTCATGTTTTTGCTACATCTATAATTTAAAATTTCTCTAATATCTCTGCTAATATCAGAAGACAGTGACGATGACAATTTAGTACAGCATATAATCGTAACAACTTTTACAACGTAAAATAATCACTTAAACAAACAAACTTTTCATCCAAACTTTCCCCAGATAACATATAAAGTAAACAAAAAGTTCAAAAATGTAAGTTCGACAACACACTTGTATTCTGGCGTTCGTCTGCGCTAAGTTTATCTTAGTGTATTCAATGCGTTCTTTGCTCTAAGATCGATTGTAACATTAAATTGAACACCCGAGCTTAGCAGTCGAATCGTTTCACTGATTATATTTATATAGAGAAATTTCGTTCAAAAGCTTAAGCTTATCTTTTAAATTGAGTATTGGTGCCAATATCTTTATACCAAAAAGATAAAAAACGCTCCCATACATTTAGTAAACTACTTTATTAACTTTGTTGTATTTCAAAATAAAAAAAAAATATACTGTTGAGATAAATATTTTTATGGCACAATATATCAATGTTAAATGAATACTATACATAGTACTTTAGTGCTGCTTATAGCGTTTTGATAAATTTTATTTACTTTTGTTCCATTCTCACTCCAGTAAATGAATTGTTTAATATTTAAATTTCTTCACCCTGGTAACGAGGCAAAGCGCGTTGAGTTTCGCCACTCGTCACGCAAGCCGTCCATAAATCGAGCGAAAGTGGGGTACGGGAGTGGAGTGTTAACACTAGATTTTCAATTTTCTGCTGCCTACGATAATTGCGGGATACAGCGTGAAAGTAAAAACAAAATATTTAAATGATAATAGCTTTTAATAAAAATGTGTGTAATATTCAAAATATTGACTTATTTCAGTCTATTAAAGCTAAATGCCTATTAAAATATATAAAAACAAAAATACCATTAAAAACAACTATTATAAACTTTACAATTATGAGCAACTGTTGTACAATATTCAATTTAGTAATAGAACATAATGTTTCTTAATATGTTTTATATGGCTGGCTGATAAAATCCCGGGCAGCCTTATCTTACCTTATCAACAAAAGCTATAATTTTTAGTTTCACAGGTCACGAATAGTAATGGATAGTTTTATTTTTATAAATATATATATATATATATTGTTATTTAAAAATATGTAACAAATCTTATGAATTGTTATCTACTATTATCGTTCTTAAATGAGAAAATATAAGAAACAGTTATTTTGTATTTTCATTTTCTATCTGTGAAATAGTATTAATCGTTAGATTACTATCTGAAGCTTTATTTGTAACTGGTGGAACTGGACCTTGACCTGCATATGTGAGTTAGTTGTCGTGATAATGTTTTTTTAAAACCAATAATATATGCCAACGTGGGGAGACAGCGTCTTACTTTATAAGCACGGTGGTCGTGGGTTCGATTACAGCTATAGGGATGAATGAATAACATTTTACCACTTTGGTTTAACAAACGTCGTTCATTGTAGACAACGACCGCTACACAGCAAGCAACGCCTCGAAATAGGTTTGGGCTAATGGCTAGAGACGTAACGTCTTAAAACCAATAACGATCTGCCTATCGTTTTTTCGTATCATTTTACCAACAAATCCCACTAACATTAACCTAATCTTCGAATGCAAATTAACTTTCTTATACATTCATATAAAAATATATATATATATTTTCTTTAATATTAACGCAACTTTTGTACAGCTTAATCAACTCGGCTGATTACAAACCAGGATTACACCGGCCGTTGCAAGTATTCATAACGCTACTAACGAATTTAATGAGCGTTATCTCACAATTTATGGGCTGCAGTACAGAGAAATTTAGCGGCCGTACCTTTTCTTTATATAAAACATTACCTTTATTATTATTTGGAACCTTCCTTCACCAAAAAAATTATAACAATTCTAGTATACTGCGTACTAATTACTTTTTTTTTTGTAGTCACTACTTTTTTTCTGATATTCGACGATATATGGGATAGTAAGAGTTATATTTAACCTAAATACAGGTAAAACATGGGCCGTTGCCGTTGTGTAGGAAGCTTATTTTTTTTTATAGTAAATAAATAAGTAAATCAGAATCCCGCCCACAGCAGGGTAGGCAGAGGAAGAACATAGTGCTGAGCCACCGTTCCCACTTTTCGTCGAGTTCTGGAGGCATTGGGTGTTGAGTTACGGAACTCGACTTGACATCAGAGCGAAGAAATGAAAATTAATTTTTATAGCTCCACGCTATATCCCGCATATATTATGGTAGACAAAGTACACCCAGTGTTAAGATACTCTCTTCCCTAGTTTTTGCAGATTTTTCGTATTGAGTGCCGTAAAGGATCTCAACACTGCGCTTACTGAAAAAAATGTTTTAATTCAGACCAGTAGTTCTCGAGATTATTGCATAGCCAAACAAACTCAACAAAAAATTCGATTTTAAGTTCTTATTATAAATAATATGCGAACACACTCACACACAAACAATTCGCACATTTACACGAAATTAAGAAATTCGATTAATTATAAACTTTGAGGAAAAAGTAAACTAGAAAAAATTGCCATGAATAGAACAAGAAAAGCTTCCCAAAGCTATCTAAAGCTGGCCAAAGTTTCGCAGATGGTATAACTGGTGGACTGAAACCACTGCTGTTTACTACAAAACTTACACAACACAATATATACATACATAGATTGTAGATTATAGTAAAAATGGCATTCTGCCATTGCCAGATCCTAGCTGCATAAGATTCATTTAGCTGAGGTAAAATAGTCAACTGAGTGGAAATCAAAATTATAGGAATCGGTATTACTATGAAGAAGACTGGCCAGTATTTGCGTATTATAGTGACGCAGGAACACACGAATGTGACTGGGACGACGATGACGGTTGTTGGTTCGATTTCCATGGACACATTTCGCTTTGGTCGTAAAAGCGTGGCGTTGAGTTCTGCGATTGAGCGCGCAATGACTCAAAAATTGAGCTGAAAGTAAGGAACGGAGTGTTTCAGCACCAATCTGCCTCCCCTACTATATGCAGTATACAACGTAAAGCAAATTTTTTTAAGTATATCAATGTATGTTTTAACTATATCAGTAGTATTTTTATTTATTGTTACTAACAAACATAATTATGTATATAAACAATATTATAAAGTTCTTTGTATTTTTGTTTCTATTCTTTTAATATATAATATGAAACGTATAATATGAAACTATGTAGCATTCTGGCTTCCAGTTTCGAAATTCCTAGTCCCACCTAATGCCACATGTCGATAAAGTTTTGTATAATATATTAGCACTGAAAGCGTACACCTTTGCCAGAGGTACTAAAATATAGTAAGCTAGCTCTCCGCTCTGTGTTTACCTGGGTGTTTATATGATTCTTTCTCATAGATTTTTTTTTAAAATAAAATTTACACTTATCTTTGATAAATAAAAGTTGACTGAAATGAGTTTCTTTTATTTAATTTTAATTTCTCCGGTTTCCATTGGGCCATAAACTTTATATCAGACTTTGAAAACTGTCTGATTTTTACAAATTCCTTTATATTTTTAAGCTTCACCTTGTATCGCGCACAAAATAGAGAAAATCTGGAATTTAAAGTGCGTTCATTTCCTGGAGTGGAAATCGAACCGACAACCACTTCTAGTCCCACGCTTGTGCCCCTACACCACAACCTACTTCATTTCGCTAATTTACCCTAAAAAATACGTAAAAACAAAACTAAAAACAAACCAGATATATATTGATTACCAACATTCAAATTAGAGGCCAGTCGTGGCGCAGTGGTACAAAGTGTGACTGTAAAACCGACTGGTTGTGGGTTCGATCCCCACTCGAGGAGATGAAATATTTACTTAAATTTATATTTTCATTTCTTCGCTCTGGTGTCGAGGCAAAGCGCGGCGTTGAGTTCTGCCACTCAACACGCAATGCCTCCAAAATCCGGCAGAAAGTGGGGAACGAAGTGTCTTAACACTAGGTTCCCTCTGCCTACCCTGCTGTGTGCGGGATATAGCGTGAAGCTAATTTAATTTTTTTTTTAACATTCAAATTAAAATATTTCCAACCGTTCATCAATTCCAGAGTAGAACACCGACCGATATTGTTTCCAAATTGTGAGGCAGTTTCCGTTTGCATTAAACAGAATACCTGATGCAACTATTAATTGCGAATAGTACGACGAGTTATTGTTGTTGTAATATAACTTTGTAAGTTTGTCATATTTGATGGCGGCCGCTGGAGGTGCAGTGTGAATACTGCTATTGAGTTGTTTATAGTCGGCATTCGCTATTTGATTTTGTATATGATATTTAATTATTAATTTGTGTAATATTATATTTAATTATATTTTTAGCTTCAGGGTAGGTGGAGGGTAACTGGGTATATGTGTAGTATTCTAGTGTTAAGACATTCCATTCCCCAATTATTGCTGATTTTTGAGACATTGCGTGTTCAATGCCGAGCCTTGTCTCGTTATGAGTGAGATGATGAAAATATAACATATTTTATTTCGTCTAGTAGAAATCTGAACCACACGCAACCCGTTGCGCTTAAAGTCGCACGCTTGTGCCGTTGCGCCACGACTGGCCCCATCTGACTGTAAACGACAAAGCCGTGAGTTCGATTCTCATTCTTCGATTCGTTTTCTGTATCCCGCTTTATTAGGCTAATTTCGAGATTGAGTTCCGCCACCCAACACGATATATTTCGGAAATTGGGTGATGCGTGAGGATAGGTATAATTTAAAAGAAGGTTCCCTTATCTACACTTTTGGAGAAACTTTTTTATTTTGTTGTTTATTTAGAAAAAAAAAATGTATTTTTAATAATTTTTAAGGTAATATTTACAAAAAATATTAATATCTCTTTTTCTCCGTCTTCATCTATATTAATTTATTTATAAGGCCTACCAACAATTAATACAACTAACAAATAAATGCAAAAGAAAAAACACAAAATAAATTAATTCGGATTATTTAACCACCTGCAGGTGCTCCACATTTTGAATATTAAAAATACCCCTATATAAAATTTGATTCCACGACCATCCCGTTCATTTCAAATTCAGCCAAAACTTTATTATTGAAAGCTTCCAAAAAGTTGTGAACTCACATAGTTTTTAACTATCTATACCATGCAGGTAGTGTTGCTAGAAGTTTGGAGAGATTGTGTCAATATTTTGAAAGTTTTAAAGTCAATAACAGGATTATACTGTTCAACCGAGCGTAGTATGCGCTGGCTAGGGTTGTCAGAACTAATTGGTGAAACTTTTTTATGTTATTTATACGTGTTATTGCTTGTTATTAGTTTGTATAATAAAATATTTGGTATTTTTTAAATTTGTTCATTCATTGAAATTTACTTCAATACTAATCGCGGCGTTGGGTCAATAAGAATATCTTGAAAATTGTATTTTTTGTGAAAGTTATTATATTATTAATTATTTTACAATAATTATTATAATATCCGGACGAGGCCAGTCGTGGCGCAGTGACATGGTAAAACCGACTGGTTGTGGGTTCGAGCCCCATTCGAGGACAAAAAATATTTGCTTAAATTTATAGTTCCATTTCTTCGCTCTTGTATCGAGGTTAAGTTCTGCCACTCAACACGCAATGCCTCCAGAATTCGGCAGAAAGTGGGGAACGGAACTTAACACTAGGTTACCTCTGCCTATCCTGCTGTATGCGGGATACAGCGTGAAGTAGATTTTTTTATATTAGTACTCATAGTATGAATTAAAATCTGAGTAGCGAAACTGAAAATTTCATACTTTAAACAGACCGTAACAGTACAACAAAGTAAAACTTTGAACTATAATCGATATTTAAGATACCAACCCTGTCTTAAGCCCTCTACGCCCAACTTCCCCTGTCCGATATGAAACTTGCCCATACTTTAAAGTACGTACTAAATGAAACTGACATTAGGATAGAATAATACACCGACAAACTGTATATTGTATACATATTAGGCTAAACTGTTAGGACATTACCGTGAAATTTATAGTTTTCGCTTTAAAAAGTTTAAATCTACCTCATACATTTAAAGGATCGTGGCAGTACATAGGTAATGGAAGCTTTTTATCTGCTTCACGCTGTATCCCACATGTAGTAGAGGGAGCCTAGTGTTAAGCTTAAGACACTGCTCCTTTTTCTCCACTGTATTCTGGAGGCATTGTGTGTTAGGCGGAGGAACTCAACGCCACGATTTGCCTCGACACAAAAGAAAAGAAAATATCAAATATTAGCGGACCCGCGTGGCTTTTACCCGCTTGAATTATATCAATAGTCATGAAATTATTTTCAGCTTACAGGATTAGTAAGCAAAATTTAAGCTTAAATAATCAAAATAATCTGAAAAAGTATAATAAGTAAGGGAAATAAAATAATAATTTTTAGAAAAAAAAAAATATCTGAGTAATTAAAATAAACAAACAAAATAAGTAAAAGTAACTAAAGAAAAGTTTAAATAGTAAAAATAATACGATAAGACTTAATGATGCAACCGCTGCAAATAATTCCATACTTACTTCACTGATTAATTGCTTCCAAGATAGGTATTGATCAAAAATAGTACCACTTTTTTAAATTGTCGGTAACAGTGACTATTATATCATCAAGCAATATAAATGGTAAATCACGTACAGTAACTTTATGAATCCATTATTAACTTTATATTATCTTTTTGGGGTTTATAGTTAAGCCTAATAATTTACTTCTTATTGAGGGGGGGTTTTTCATTCAGTGATGATAACAATATCAGAGACAATACAACAGATCGTGTAATGTATATTGACGATATATTTGAACGTCAGCATAAAGACGGTAAGGAGAAGAATGATTCAGAGAGAAATTATTGATAAATAGTGAAAATAAAAGTGGGGACCAACGACACCTTGTGGAACGCCAACGAGCATCGAGGGCTATCCAGAATAGGAATCCTGAACGTTGAAACGTTGTTTGCGACCATGCAAGCAAGAGTAAAAAAAAATTAAATAGATTACATAATTGCCGATAAAATGTATAGAGCTGTATGATATACATGCAGCTATGTTAGTCAAAACTGTATAAATTATAAACAAATATTTTTTAAGGAACTACAGTACTCAAATATTAGGGTAGCCTGTAGCTTCGTAAATTAAATATAATCTTCAATTATATACCTCATACTGTTTCAGCTTACTGCCGAAGGAACTTTAAAATAAATTATTACTTACATGGATATTTAAATTTAATTAGTAATGAAAATGAATGTTAATATAATAATGGTCTCAAGTAATTAAATTCAGAAAAAATCTTTTGGTGGTAAACGAAAAGAGTACGAATAAAATTTTTGACATATATAATATTCAATTATTACCTGCTACTCTCGTTTGATCAACTCAGAATGGAGAGGAGAATTTCCCTAACTTCCTATAGAAGGAGAAAAAGGAGAAACGGAATATTACGTCTTAAAGCAAACATAGTTGCGGACGACCTCTAGTTAAACATGTAATATTAACTTATATACACAGCCAAAGTTTATCATTACATAGCAACTATCGCATACCGCGTAATACCAAAACTAAATTCTAAATAGTTACTGTATCCTATCAACATGTACTGCAACTCGCAGCACTAACGGTTATGCAGCATAGTTAAGGAATGTTAAGTCAGTGCTTCCGTTAAGATTACCATGAGTATGAATGTTGTGTGATGATATGACGTCACAAGTTCTTAAAGAAGATTTGAGAGAAGAGATAGACATATCTATTTTGAGAGAAGAGATAGATATACATATTTTTTTGAATAACGATGCCACGTAGCAGTACAGGAGAAAAGGAAGTGGGTTTGAGCCTCATTTAGCGAGGTGAAAACTATTTTCATTTTCCATCTGTGGTACGAGGTTCGGGCGGAAAGTGAAAAATATACAATAGGTACTCCATGTACCTTACTTAACCAATGATAAGTTAAACTTAATTCTACCTACCATAAAATGTGTAACAACTTAAAAGCTTCTCTATTTTTATTGTCACTGCATTACTACTATAGATTTTCTTCATCTCAATAATATATTTTCCACTTTTGCATTTTTAAAAAGTAGTTAAGCTAAAGAAACTTGAGAACCTAGTAACACTAGATTCCCGAATCCGCCCAGTGTCTTAACAAGACATTCGTTTCCATTAAAACTCTTCCGGTCCCCACTCTCCGTTGAATTCTGCAGGCATTGCATATCGAGTAGTAGAACGCAACGCCGCGCTTTGTCTTGTTACCGGGTGAGGAAATGAAAATATGAAATATTTAATTTATTCAAGTCCCACGTTTGTGCCTCAATTTCTACTTTACTATACAATATATTATACATACAAATGAAAATATAAAACGCTATAATTTATAGTCACTGAATATGTAGAATAATGGACATAATATATGATACATAATTTGACATCGGAATTTTATTACAGCTCTTATCAATATCGAGATCTCTTTTACAATAAAACTGTCCTGTCTTTTCTAAAAATGTGATTGTTGAATCATAGTGTAGTCCGCATTTTGTGAAGAAAAATTTGACTTTTCTCATTTTTATATCTGATCTTCATTTATAAGATATTTTTTATATATATAATAGTTTAGCTTTAAAAAAGATAATTTATCTACAGATAAAAATATATTTGTTTATTTCAGAAAAATGGTAGAGTGAAGTAAGCTGTCACATTCAGGAATCAGGAATGTTTAAAACGGGCGCCACTGAATCCCGACAGGCTGTCATGGGAGAATGAAAAGACAAAAATTCGTATAAACTATATTTCAATTGTACAATAATTAAGTGGAAATATTTAGTAAATTGCATTTCGTATTGTTTGTATGTAAAGGCCAGTAATAACAAATTTAGGTAAATACTGGAACTATTGTGTTATTTGAATAGTATGTTCATACAGAGTGAACTCAACGCCGCGCTTTGTCTTGCCATCAGAACGAAGAAATAAAAATATTAAATAATGTGAAATTATCATAGAGAGTGTTCTGAGGAGCTATTTGACCTTTACCTGCCGCCGATTATCCAAGTCACCTGGATACGTAGCAATCCACTTCTGTGCAGTTTTGTGGGAACTTCCTTTCACGCACCACGGAACTCTGGAATGACCTACCTGCGGCAGTGTTTCCAGGTCGATTTGACATGGATACCTCCAAAAAGCGCGTCTATCTCTACCTTAAAAGCCGGCGACGCACCTGTAGCTCTTCTGGTCTTGCACGCGGTCGTGGGCGGCGGTGATCACTTACCATCAGGTGACCCGAACGTCCTTTTGCATAAAAAAAATATTTTTTAAATAAATACACGCATTAGAGACAAGTATAATTGTCATGTCCCTTTTTCCGCTTTTTTTTTTCAAATTCGAGGTACTGTATTTGAATAGGCAAAAGCCAACGACGCATATTATACAGAGCGAGAAAAAAATAATAACTATCTCAAATGGAAACTCGAAATCGAAGGCACAGACAATGCATTTTTAAACCAAACCCTGTTCTACAGTGGAATTGAAAGTACATTTAGCCCATTTAACCAGTGTAGGGTGGTAGGCAGAGGGAACCTATTGTTAAGACACTCCGTTCACCACGTTCCACATAATTCTGGAGGCATTGCGTGCTGAGTGGCGACGCTGCGCTTTGGCTCAACACCAGAGCGAAGAAATGGAAATATCAATTTACATAAAAAAATCATTTCCTCCAGTGGAAATCAAACCTACAACCGTCACGTTTCAGTCACACCTGTGTCCTTGTGCCACAATGGCCCCATATTATGAATTGCAGTAAATATTATGTCGCATAATATGAACATATAATACAATATTTCAGAATTAACTCCCTCGACATATGAGATGATATCATTCATCAAGCGTGTATTACAAGAGCGGAGCTATTAATTATAACGAGTATATTAAGCCGATTACGTTGAGTTTCATATGATTTGTTTGCGTTACGCTACACTCGAAGTATGTAATATTGTCATTTACCTAATAGGGTTAAGATGTTATGGATCGACAAATGCGCCTAAGACTGTTTTATCTATACTAATGTTATTGTTTGTTTGGTTGTATGCACACATCTCAGTAACTAATGCTTCTAATGAAAAAATAGATAGCTTTTTTTTACCTTAGTAAGCTTTTAGGGTATAATAAATCATGATAATCATTGATCGTCGATTTAACTTTGAGATCGACAGTCTCCATTAGATAAATACTAAAAATAAATACTAACAACAATATATATTATAACAGTTATTCAAATATAACCCACTACGGATAAAATAGATAATATAAAAATAACTAAATCAATACATCAAAAAGGCTAAAGTTCAACAAGCCAGTGGGTAACCAGTGAATTGTAAACTGTGTCATGAATGTTCTATTTAAGTACCAAATCTATACAATAATAATAGAAAAAATATTTAGAATTAAAAAAAATAAGTAATATTCTTTTCGTTCCCATTCAGACACTTTCTTTCGTTCGTTGGTGGAGTGGCGGAACTCACAAACCGCGCTTTGCCACGACATCAGCAAAGGAATGTAAAAATAAATAAATCAGCTTCACGCTGTATCCCGCACACAGCAGGGTAGGCAGAGGGAACCTAGTGTTTTTTTTTTAGACACTCCGTTCCCCACTTTCTGCCGAATTCTGGAGGCATTGCGTGTTGAGTGGCAGAACTGAACGCCGCGCTTAGCCTCGACATCAGAGCGAAGAAATGGATATATAAATTTAAGTAAATATTTCATCTCATTAAAAATATTTCATTACCTCAAGTGGAAATCAAACCCAAAACCTGCTCTTTTTACAATCACATGTTTGGGCCCCTACGCCACGACTGGCCTGGGTTTAGCTAAACATTTTCGTTGAAATATATATACATAACAGTTTATTGTATATCCTATAGAGTACTCGTATACACTATACAACAATACCGTCGGCCAATAACAAACGAATCGCTTATAAATATTAATATATTAAAATTCGTTATATTATGCAGTCAAAGCTCGGGAACAACAAAATATTCCGCTGCTCACAATGATGGAGTGCTTAAAAATCGGGGCCACTGTAATTTAGGTTTACTGGAAAAATATTTCTGGAATAAAATATATATTTTAATATCATATTTAATAAATATTGATTATTTTTTATTTATTTTTTACCAACTGTATCTATTGCAGTTTAGTGTGATTATAATAACCAAAAGAGTATAATTTATTTATTATATATTTCTGTTACTTCACAATACATAAATCAAATTGAAGACCAAAAAAGTATTTTGTACGGAATTTGTCAACAACATCCTACTGTTGCAGTCGCGCAGTAGGCACAAAGTGTGACTGTAAAAACAACTTGTTGTGGACACTCGAGGAAATGAAATATTTATTTAATTTTGTACTTCCATTTCTTTGTTCTGGTGTCGAAATGAAGCGCGGGGTTGAGTTCCGCCAATCGACACGCAATTCCTCCAGAATTCGACGGAAAGTGGGGAACGGAGTGTCTTAACACTGGAGTTATTGCTGATTTATTTATTTTTATCCTACTGTTCACGATTCGAGGCGCAGGGGCATAAACGTGCTACTGTATACGCAAGAGGTTGTGGGTTCGATACTCACTCGACGAAATATAATGTAACTCAGATATTTTCACTTACCCGCTCTGGTAACGAGGCAAAGCAGGATGTTAAGTTACTTCACTTCGTTTTAATGGTAATAAGACGTCTGAACCCTAGGTTCCTGATATGTACGTAATACACAATGACATCAAATAACTTAAAATTAAAATCCGAGTCTATATCCACTAGATAAAACAGAATTTCGCAAAATTTTTACATTTACATATAAATTACAGAAAAATGTGAAAAATATTTTTAAACCAAAGTTTTTATCTCGTTGAGATGTTGATTGTAAAAACTAGTTTGTCCCATTTTCCGTTTTGTTATCCACATTAAACAAGTAAAAATATATTTTATATAAAGAATAAAATATTGTTTTAGTAAAAATATTGTAAATGATGTCTCTCGTGGTACAATTTATATTATTTGTATATAATTGTAATATAAGAGGTATAATTCACAAAATGTAGTTTATTAATAAACTTTAATATAAATAACCAAATGATTTAATTGAACTACAAAATTACCTAGTGATTATAACGCCTTCTATTCTAGTGCCTTATATTCACAAACATATTAAAACTGTGTATAACAATGTAGTTTTGCTTCAGAGGTTCTCTGGTTCTTATACAATGTAAGCGATTGAAAAGACTTAAAGAGTGGCATTGAGATATTATTATTTTACTTCATATACATTATATTATCAAAATATTCTGCTATGCGTATTAAAATAAACAAAAATGATTATACGATTAAAATGCCAATTACAATCAGGGGCACAAGTTGTGACTAGAAAATTGACTGGTTGTGGGTTCGATCCCCACTGGAGGAGATGAAATATTTATTTAAATTTATATTTTCATTTTTCGCTCTGGTGTCGAAATAAAGCGCGGCGCTAAATTCAGCCACTCAACAGGCAATGCCTCCAGTATTCGGTGGAAAATGAGGAACGGAGTGTCTTAGTACTAGGTTCCCTCTGCCTACACTGCCTTGTGCGAGATACAACGTGAAACTAGTGATTAATTAATCTTACAAAATTTTTGTGGTGAGTCACTCAGCTAAGCTGAGTGGCTCACCACCGCGTTTTTCCAAATAAAAAATAAAAATATTAAATATTTCATTTCCTCGAGTGGGGATTGAACATACATTTGTGCACTTTCGCCACGACTAGTCAATAGTATTAAAATATTTATAGTTATATAACATTTCAGAAAATAAAAAAACTAATGTAGCAATAAAACTGCCTGAAATTTAATATTACAAAATAATTTTTACCCAAACCCAGTCTCGACCAATCAGATTTCGTTTGTCAATTAATGTCTTAAATTAATCGCTCCTTGAATTCGATAGAACCTTTAGATAAATTTCGACTTGAAGTGTGCATAAAATGAACTTGTTAAATTTTGCTTTTGTTAAATTTTCGAGAGTTTCGCCGTTTTCCTTGAGCGATCGTATCATTATATTCGTATGTTATGTAGAATAAATTATATGTTGGATATAAAATCTATATATTATATAAAAGGACATGTTCTGACTGACTGAGGTAAGACGCACGCACAGCCGTAACCGCTGTGCGTAGAAATGTAAAATTTGGACAGATGTTTATTTTTATAATCTGGACATCCACTAAGAAGGGGTTTTGAAATTTTTCAACCCTAAAGGGATGAAATAGGGGTTAAAAAAAAATTGGCATTTTAATAAAATTTGAAATTCAGACTCTTAAAAATATTTCATTGAACACGTGGTTGAAAGTTTATATAGAAAAAACTTTAAATCGCCACCGATTTTTATAAAAAAAAGTAATTTAGACTGTTAAAAAGGTTTTATTGAACACGTGTTTCGTGGTTTTTCTTTAATTCACCCCTACGGAGTGTAAATAAGCGGGCGAAGCTGCGTGCGCCCACTAGTGTAATATAATTTTTTAGGAAAAAAAACGAATAAAAAATTACATCGATATTTTTGCCTCGTTATTTTCAGCAGCTACTCTAATTAAAATTATTAAAAGTTCAATATATATAAAACCTTATCTTCGCTCAAACTAAACCAACTGAATATAATATACATTCAATTAATTCATAACAATCAAGATATCGCTTTAAAGCTTAATTCTGTATCCCACATACAGCAGATTAGACATATAAGTTTGTAATATTATGTGCAATTAAACGTTACATCTTGTTTAGGTAATTAATTAACTGATATCTATATATGAACAAAATTACACTTTTCCCCTCATACAAGAAGTTACGTGAGGTTAAGGTAAGGAACCTGGTGTGCACGGCTTACCCACCCATACACAACTTGAACCCGCAACTATCCGGAACACGAAAATTAATATTATTAAAAAAAGCTTCACATTTTCACATTTCATTCAAATTGTATAAGGCGTCATCATTCATCGCGATGCGACACATCGTTTGTTCTAACTCGCTTGACGTCACACCCACTTTTTTATAGTGCCATAGTACCTAAACTAAAAGCCTTTTTGGTACACAATAGCCCGGACTAAAGCTAAACGGTGTCCCGCGAATTAGTTGTGAGTGCAACAAAAAAAGAGTCGACTATCAGTATGAATAGTTATATGAATATGGCGATCGCCGATATTGAAGCAAAAAATGCTATTGTGTTTTGTTACGTCTTGTATCATTTTGTAGAATGGTTTTTAAGATATTCCACTCCATATAAAGCTTTTTTTCGGTGGGCGTATTAAAGGGAACATTTGAGGTTATTTGCTATTTAATATTAAGTTTTTTTTTTAGATTCTTGTTGTATTTCGCACAAAGCAGTGTAGGCGGAGGGAACCTGAAAATCTAGTGCCATGATACTCCATTCCCCATTAAGACACTTCTGTTCCTTATTTTCCGCTAAATTATTAAGGCAATACGGGTTGAGTGGCGAAATTCAACGCCGCGCTTTACCTCATCATAAGAAACTAAAATATATTTCATTACCCGATGGGAAATCTTCCCCTCCATCTGCGCATTTACAGATGAACGCTTCTGCCACTGCGTCACGACAGCCTCGTCGAAACCTATTTGTATACTGTATACACGATATCAATATCGATGATTATGTCAACTCAATATATATATATATAATATAAGAACAAATTTTTAGGTAGTCGTCCTTTAGCCATTCCTTTCAATGAAAAGTAAAACTACATTACCATTACCTACAAATTCGACAGACGTTCAAAATTTTGATAATATTGCACGCTCAATATAACAAAGTCGAAAAGCGAAACTCGAACCGAAATGTACGTAGCAAACATTAACAATATAATTGGAGCACCAAGAACTTTGAAGAGATAATGTCAATAAATAGCGAACTTCAATTTGTCTCAATAACAGGGTAAACTTCCGATCGAACAACTGATGGAACTTGGGACCCTTTGCTCCATGATTATTTCGTTCACCTGATAGTTTGACGTATAATTAGAAATGTTCAATTTGTGGGATGATAAGAAATCGGTATAAAATATATGTGACAAATTTGCTATACAATAACAAAATGTTCAATTTGTGGGATGATAAGAAATCGGTATAAAATATATGTGACAAATTTGCTATACAATAACAATTTGTATATGATAGATGTGTGATCATTTTGTAGACGCCGTCGTGGCCATATGGGACACGAGTGTGACTGTAATACGACGGTTGTGAGTTTGATCCCCACTCGAGTAAATTAAATATATATTTAAATTTATTTTTTCTCTGGCGTCGACGTAAAGCGCGGCGTTGGGTTCCACCACTCACCACGTAGTGCCTCCAAAAATTGGCGAAAAGTGGGGAAAGAAGTGTCTAAACAATAGGTTCCCTCTGATTACCCTTCTGTGTGCGGGATACAGCGTGAAGCTAATAATTTTGTTTCTTAATAACTATATTACTATATATAAATAACATATATCGTTTCGTTTTTATGTAATACTTTATGTATAAGGATAATTGAAAATTACAAGCGTGCCACCCCAAAAGCGACGGTCGCGTGTTCGATCCTCAATCGGAGGAAGAAAATGTTTTATATATTCATTTCCTCGATCTGGCAACGAGGCAAAACGCAGCGATGAGTACCGCCACTCGCCACGCAATGCTCTGAGAATTAGGCAGAAGGTGGGCAATGGAAGTGACGTAACGGGAATAAATTGTATGAACACTAGATTGCCAGGTTCCCTCTGCCTACTCTGGTATTTTCGGGATACACAGTGAAGCTAAAAAACTGAATTTTGCATGCTGAAAAGCGGGATTTTGCATGGAGATATTCTTTTATTTACTTTCAGATATAGAATAGTCATTTCTGGCATAAATCATTTTTTTTCTATTTTTATCTCTATATATAATAAGTATACAATATGGAATATTTGATTATCAAAAATCGATGTAATACACCATTATCTCCACAAAGAAATCGAGATGAAAAATAAATAAAATTAAGTAATAGTATATCGTTATATATATATATATATATATATATATATATATATATATATATATATATATATATATATATATATATATATATATATATATATATATATTATCATCTCACTAAGATAAACCAAACAAGAACAATGAAGTCAAACTATTTCACAGTAGAGCTACTGTCTGTCTGTCAACACGAGAGATCATTGCTTGAGTTCACTGTTATGACAATTGTAACAGAATGGCAAGTCAGCAGCTTCCATTTGCATTAAGTTGTACATTCAAGTAGGACAACACTTTCAACTTATATATGGATAACAAAACATTATATGTATATATATATATATATATATATATATATATATATATATATATATGAAATATTTACTTAAATGTATATTTCCATTTCCTCGCTCTGGTCTCGAGGGCGTCTAAACGTGGCGTTGAGTTCTGCCACTCAACACGCAATGCCTTCAGAATCCGGCAGAAAGTGCGGAGCGGAGTGTCTTAACACTAAGTTACCTCTGCCTATCCTGCTGTGTACGGGATACAGCGTGAAGCTGATTTAATTATTTAAGTTGATTTAGATATTTAATTTTATATTATTTATTGATGTCGTTACGTAGGGATACAATCATGTGGTTGCACCATGACGGTTATGGGTTCGATACCACTATGGGTAATGAATTATTATTTAATAATATTTTCATTTCTTTTGTCTGGTATCAAGGTAAATCAAGGTAAACACGCAATGCCTTGAAAATTCGGCGGAAAGTGAAAAACGGAGTGTTTTAACACTAGTTTCTCTAAGCCTGCTCTGCTATAATTTGCGTTGTATTACGCATGAAGCGTTAAAAAAATGCAAATGTATGGCTATCTATACTGTTATATACTTAATAAATCGTAATTTAAATCGTTTGTTCAGCGCAGTTGTTCCGGGGATAAAGGCGGACAAACAGACAGACGGCAAAAAAAATTAAATATTTTGATTTATGTTTGGTATCGTGTATCCACTTGAAACAAAACACAGTCATTTAGAAAACACACTGAGACTTCAATTTGATTTATGTTTTATGTACTTTGTACGTCAAAGTACTCGTATACTCGTACTCTGCAAGGTACCACTTATACAATTTTCTAGATGTTTACTTTGACATAATTATTTAATTTAAAATTAATTATACTAAAATATTAAAAAAAATACCAGTGCATCGAATAAATTAATCATTTTGCCTCGCATAATTTTCGTTTAAATTTTCAATTCACATCTTAAATCATAAACAAAAAAACAACACAACAAAACCACAAACAAAATCATCTCACAACAATAAAATCCTCAAGCATTTCACAGATAAATTATACTTAAAAACCAAAAACCAAAAAAAATGAAAAAAAAAACAAATAAAAACAGATATTCTTTTACAATTTGAAACCCAGTTAAGAAATGAAAGGCCGCCCTCAAAGCGTTGCTTTGACTTATTCTGGTAGAATATTAAAAGTAGCGCCCAGCCATCTTGTAATCCATTACGCAAGTATTGTATGTGTAACAATGAGTTCGTTGCAGCGTGAAACCGTAGCGTAGCGGCAATGGCGACGAGGTAATGTACCGAAATACGATCCGCCGCCCTGGATAGGCGAAATGGTGTTCATCTGAATTTATTTGCGTTCGTTTCTGTCGTATTTATTTGGATATTTAGGTACTTTGATTTGTGGGTTTGGTTAATGAGTGTGTTGTAGGTTTTTTTTATAGGTTAACGTTGTATCCCGCTCATAGCGGGGTAGGCACAGGAAGGCTAGTGTTAAGACACCCGCTTTTTCCGCGCTTTACATCAACACTAGAGTGGAGATATACAAATATTAAATATTTCAATTTCCAAAGTGTAAATCGAACCCGCCACCTATGGCGTTTACAGTCACAGAACGCTTGTGCCCATACGTCACGATTGGCTTCGAATTTTATGTTTAAGAAATAATACTTTTAAAACACGCGACTTTTATGGTCTTTATCCAGATTTAATATTCAAACCATTTTATTTTTGAAGTTCATACTGCATCCCACAGTACACACACAACACAGACAAATAAGTCTGTTATCGACTTACCGCCAATATTATTAGGTTACAGTATCTTCGATTACACAACAATGGTGTTTAGTGTTAGACGTAAGTGTACAGACTTACATCGCGGTAGCTTTATCAAGATCCATTTAAACTGTTTTTTAAAGCATTATCGATATTTTTATTCCAACTCATTATTTATTATGCTATAAAACAAGAATATATAAGTGTCGCTCGCATACCAACCACTATTTTATTATGACGTGTTTGTCAACATTATATATTTTATATATACAATATTTTTTCTAACTCTAAGAAAATTTAAGCACTGCGTGGTTGCTTGAGGAAATGTCATCGGCGGCAAGGGCCGGGCGCTTGCGCTCTAGGCTTGCAGCCGTAAACAAAGCGTTGGATTATTTTAATTTTATATTTTTTTGAAAAATATATGTCCAAATTATATGTTATGCAAGATAAAGATTATCTTTATATTTTTTTCTTGATGATGAAATAACTTTCCATCATAAGTTTTAATATATTTTTCAAATAACAAAAAAAAAACAAAATCAAACAGTGATATATGGCAATATTCAATTATTTCTTGTCACAAAATGCCTTATATGTACTTATTAATTATATATATATAAATATATATATAATAGACGGAGAAATGTTGTTTTCATACAAAACAAAAAAAAGGAAATCCGACCAGTAGTTCCAGAGATCTTAGCGTTTTAACAAACAAACGAACGAACAAACAACTGAACATATTTCTATAGTAAAATGTCAGCTGTACCAACAAAAGAGATGACCATTATTACATATTGTTATTATATGTCCATCCACAATATAAACTTGCATATTCAAAGTGAGTTGATGCATACTGGTAGGCTATGAAATATTCATGTATGGAGTTGCAACCAAGCAAACCAGATGCCCGATAGGTCACAGGTGGTACAAATAGAGCAGTTTAATGAGGTGTTCGTGTGTAGGATTTAAGTTAGTTAGTTAGTAGTGAGTTCCGTTCAATATTAATTTTAATAGGTATGTATACCTATATATTTTTTTTATTTTGATTATATCTGAAAATGGAGAACGGAGCGATATATAAGGAGGTATTTTTTTTCAGCTGAAATCAATGAAAATTTTTTTTACTACAGCTTGCTAAAATATATCAGTGTGTCTATAACTATAATCAATTCCTTTCTAGAATGTGACGGATAGCGGAGTAGCGTAGAGGTGAGCGTTGGTGTGGAGTTAAAAAGGTGCCTTAACCTAATGTAACACGATCGGCACTCGCACGGTGAGTCCATGGCAAGGGAGGCATAGTAAGATAATAAAAAGGAATGATTTTTTGTATACAATTTTTTGGAAATTAAAAAAAAATTCTAGAACTTAATATATATTAATTACTTTAGCTTCGCACTGTAAGAAATAACAAATCTTTCAAAAATCATTGTACAAAATAAAACGAATACTTTTATTAATTTACAAACAATTATAGAAATGTTAAACAGAATTCTTGGACATAAACCCATTGATCGCGTACAATCCGCTTACTCATATCACATTATGCAACACAATACGGAAACCTTATATCACAATATTCTATCTCAACATAATAGTAATACATTAATAATTATATAATAGCTGTACGCTGTACCCCGCATAATAGCAAAGGAATCAAAAGGATTCTAGTTTTAAGACACTTAGTTCCCCAATTTTCGAGACATTCCGTGTTGGCGGTATTCAACTTTGCGTATTGTCTTGTTACTTTATAGTCATACATAGTGCCTTTTCGCCACAACGATCTCTCTGATCGAAATATATAACAAAATTCTAGTAGGCATAAAAAAAACAAAGACATTTCACTTTTCGCTTCCTTTTTCTTATTCCCTTACTTTTGTCATTGGAAATATAAAACGCCAAATTTTAAAGAAAAACAAATAAATATTTAGTATATTTTAAAATATAAGCATAAGCGTGGATTGAACCCACAACCACCATGTCCATAGCTACACTTTTCTTAACTGTGCCACGATAAAATCATCAAAAAGAGTGGGATATGCTAAAAAATATAAAAAAAATACAAAACAGGTGTCTAGTTTTCATTTTGAAAATAGCTACGTAAAAGCTTCTTTCCTCTTTGACTGTAATTTTCTTTCGCTTTCAAGTTAAGACCTCGTTTCGGTCTTTTTAGGCAACACTAAATGTCCTTTTGCTTTAAAGTTTTGTAACTATTTTACCTCTAAGGATGCCACGTCTGATATAAAGTAGCAACTAATTTAATAAAAATGTATAATTCAAATTTAATTTATTATTAAGATACAGTACATTGTTAAATAATTTACGTTATTTTAGTTGTCTTCAAGGAAATAATGCATGCCTTAACATCTAATACAGTCCATATCTATTGGAAAACGTGTTGAGTAGCGGAACTTAACGCCGATCTTTGTTTAAGAAGAGCTGAGAAAATGACATTATCCTTTTTTTAGCTTTACGCTTTATCCTACACATATCATAGTAGGCAGAGTGAACTTAAAAACCTAGTGGTATAACACTCCGTTCCCATTAAACACTTCCATTTTCCACTCTTCGCTGAATTCTCAAGTGTTCAATGTTGCCACATTTACTCTTGTGTGGTCAAACTCAACTCAACTGAAATTGAATCCACAACCATTGGATTTACAGTGATATCATATACCACTACAATAGTCAAAACGGAAACTTATAACACCCTCTATATGGAAAAATATTATTAAAAAAAAAACAATATTTTCAACGCCATTTTAGCACTAATATAAACAGACAAACTTTGTAACTGATCAGTACGTCAGCAGTATAATTTATCTCCAGCACGGCAGAGATCATAAATTCGCTTCACTCGATGCCCACCCATTGAATACCGATGAGATACGCTCACTATGCGAACAGATTTAGTGGTCGTTGTGCAAATATAAATAGCGTAACCCATAACATATTGTTCCTGTTGGATGTGGGGAATTAATTATGTTTTGCTAATTTAACTATGAAAAGGCCAGATTTGTGGCCGGTAGTGGGGAAAGGGCGAGCGTGTGTAAACGCGACAGCTTGTGAGTTCGATTCCCATTTGAGGAAACAAAATATTTTATAGTAAACAGAAATAAGAGTTTGATTTGTTATAATTTATCCCGTGAACCATTAAATAATGTTATTTATAATTAAACAGGCAGTATAGACAGGCATAGTTTTTTTCATATATTTTAAATCAGATTTAATCGTTTTTGTAAACATATACATTAAACAATCACCATTTAACAAAGCCAACAGTAAAAAAATTGCTTAACACCGGAAAAGAAGACAAATGAAAATAATATTACATATATCAAAAGTTAATGACTGAGTAAGTAACATTAATGTATTATTGAATTTTAAACCTTCTAGTATTCAACATTAAAACCTCCTCGATCCTACCATTTCTTTTATAAAAAACTTTAGTTACATATTTTTTAAGAAACAGAATTTTAAACTCTTAAGCAACCGCAGTCTCTAGCGAACTGTGCATGGCAATATGTAGGCAATATACGTATGTATGTTTTAGTTAAGCGGATAAAGAAAAACGGGTCACATCTTCATTCATCTTTTCAACTCCCTCCAGGATAAGCCTTAGTTCACTTTAAAAACTTTAGGTTTTACTAGCATTTTAGAAAACTTCTTGTTTTATTTATTTGTTAATTTTGTGTCATTTTATTATTTCGATTAAATATTTTGTTTATAGATTTATTATTAAATTAACATCCAATATACTTACCTTTAAGGTAAAAAATTACAAGTAAAAAGGTGCTTTTAAATACTGGTTTTACTTGGTAATCCTCTGTTAATTCAATCGTTAATACGAGTAACACATTTTATGATATCAATAGCAAATTGTAACCTACTATTTTTTTTCAATATAATGATGTACCTTTTAATAAAGTTCCACTGTCCAGAACGTCTCTCTAAATATGTGAAATTTCGAGAACCATGTGCAAAATAGAGCATCTGAGGATACGTGCAAAAATGTAATGTAGAAATTTGTATATTTTCAAAGAGATTGTCATAAAAGGTGTTACATATAAACAAATATTGTACTCTTTATACTCAAAAGTTGCAATAAATTTGAAATTACATGTAAAATTCATCTTAGTATCACTTTAACACAATTTTCTGTCTCACGGGAAATACTCCTTCTCACAATAAAATACCGCCTCCGTGCATTTCGTAGATTTCGTGAGATGAAAAAAGTAATGAAAGTATTTTATTTTTATTTTAAAATTAAATAAATGAAATACAATTAAATTAGCTTCACGCTATATCCCGCACACAGCAGGGTAGGCAGAGGGAACCTAGTGTAAGACACTCCGTTCCCCACTTTCTGCCGAATTTTGGAGGCATTGCGTGTTGAGTGGCAGAACTCAACGCCGCGCTTCGTCTCGACACCAGAGCGAAGAAATGGAAATATAAATTTAAGTAAATATTTCATCTCCTTGAGTGGGGATCGAATCCACTACCAGTCGGTTTTACAGTCACACTGTACCCACGCGCCACGGCAGATCTCTAACTGGAACTGGTTAAACTCTATTTATATTAAAGTGACAAATATTTATCGTTCCATATATTATTAATTATTCCAGAAATTGTATTTTTATACAATAAAAAAAATATAAGAATATAATATAATAGGAGGCCAGTCGTGGCGCAGCGGCACAAAGTGTGACTGTAAACCGACTGGTTGTGGGTTCGATCCCCACTCGAGGAGATGAAATATTTACTTAAATTTATATTTCCATTTTCTTCGCACTGGTGTCGGGGCTAAGCGCGGCGTTGAGTTCTGCCACTCAACACGCAATGCCTCCAGAATTCGGCAGAAAGTGGGGAACGGTGTGTCTAAAAAACACTAGGTTCCCTCTGCCTACCCTGCTGTGTGCGGGATACAGCGTGAAGCTGATTTATTTTATTTATTTTATAAGAATATAAAAATCCTGTAACAAGAGACCAATTTGCATTTATTTGGAAAAAAAAAAAATAATTTAAAAATATTCAGCATTTACAAAACAGGAATAAAAACTTCAATAACCGCTTTGCTTTTATTGCCAAGTACCATAAAATCGTTGCAGTTTCAGAAATTTACATCAAAAGAAATCTATCTGCCTTCGTCGTTTTGAAAAGAACGTTGCACTGACTGGACTCACAGCCTGCCTTTATTTTGTTATGTTTACACTACTTCTTCTTCTCTTGAAAAATATATGAAGAATCATAGGACACTGTTTATTAGCACACGCGTTGGATGTTGGAGTCCAAAATAAACATTTTCTTATTCGACTGAACCGACATTCATAATATACTTATAAATCTACCTTCAAATGTAATTTGAACCCACGATCACAGTGTGTAGCCCATTACAAATTCTGTTTAAACTGGTGGAGGCCTTATTCATATTATTTTCTCCTCTCGCCGCAATAGCGACAGTAATTATAATACATAACAACTAAGTATTCCACCGTCATGGCACAATTGGACAGTACCTAATTGTCAACGCGACGGTTGTGGGTTCAATTTTTATTCGGGGATATCTCTCACCATCCATGATTTTGAAAATTCAGCAAAAAATCAGTCGTGGCGCAGTGGCACGAAGTGTGACTGTAAAACCGACTGGTTGTGGGTTCGATCCCCACTCGAGGAGAGGAAATATTTACTTAAATTTATATTTCCATTTCTTCGCTCTGGTGTCGAGGCTAAGCGCGGCGTTGAGTTCTGCCACTCAACACGCAATGCCTCCAGAATTCGGCAGAAAGTGGGGAATAGAGTGTCTTAACACTACGTTCCCTCTGCCTACCCTGCTGTGTGCGGGATACAGTGTGAAGCTGATTTTTTTTTTTTTTTTTTGATTTTTAGCAAAAAATGGGTAACAACTACCTAAGCTCCTATACATAAAAATAGTAAAACTGTTTTACTTATTACAACTTTTTATACACATATCATAAATACCATATATGATAATAATTAGAATAACCCTCCGATACAGCGAAGAGGTCACTTCCGTATATATCTGTTTCCTTCCTAAATCCGGTTTTACCTGAATTAATTTTGATAGTCTATCAAATTTATTATACGACCTTGAATAGTTATAACCTGTTTTACACAAATAATTGGTACAAAGAGACATTACAAAATAAATCCTCCTTTATTATTTAAATCCATATTTAACACTTTTCATATAGATAGATATGTAGCAAGAACAGCCTTACTATACAAGAGAAAAAACTAAATAGCAGCTCACTTTCATTAAAATATAGATTTTTTCTTTAAGCTTCACGCTGTGTCCCGCACATTGCAGAGTAGAAAGAGAGAACCTGGGAACCTAGTGTTAGGACATTTCGTTTCCATTAAGACACTTCCATTTCCCTCTTTCCGGTGGATTCTGGAAGCACTGCATGATGAGTGGGAGAACTCAACTTCACAATTTTCCCGGCCAGCGAGAAAATGCAAATATTATATGCAGCAGGCACCGATTATCGTGGTATTGCGTGTTGCTTTGCGAACTCAATGGCAACAGACCGAAGAAATTAAAATATTAATAAATAATATTTAATTCTCTCGAGTGGGTATTGAACCCACAACCGTCTAGTTACAGTCAACTGCTTGTGCTCCTGTACCACGACGGCCTCCTTCATAATATTCAATAATTTAAATAAGAACATTAGGTATAAAATCGACTTCCCACTTACAGCTAGATCAAAACTTTTAGTATTTTATAAGACAATAATCAAGACAGCGGTGTGTATAAGGTAAAGGCTTGAATTTCACGCTTTATGACGTCATCGGCGTCGTGAGAATGTTATATAAAATTGTTGTATGGCAAAATTGGCAGTTCACGTGAATTTTTTACAACTTTCTTCAAGCTTCAAATGGGCACTTGATAAAAATTCTACGACGGAGACAGACAATTGGCGTTTTATATTTTGATCACTATTTGTTTTTATACGTGTCCTGTGTCGGTACCTTTTATAATTTTTGATGAAATCAGATGTAGTTATTATATGAATTTTTGTGAATATCTCGTTTAATCGTGAGTTAAGCATACAAGAACTATACGTAATACTCTTGGTATCTACATTCAAACAAAATTCAGAATTAATTGGTTTTTTTTTTATATTTTCTATATAAGCATAAAATATGTTTACTTTTTTCATCAAACATTTTCGTGTTTGAGGCCAGTCGTAGCGCAGCGGCACGAAGTGTGACTGTAAAACTGACTGGTTGTGGGTTCGATCCCCACTCGAGGAGATGAAATATTTACTTAAATTTATATTTTCATTTCTTCGCTCTGGTGTCGAGGCAAAAGCGCGGCGTTGAGTTCTGCCACTCAACACGCAATGCCTCCAAAATTCGGCAGAAAGTGGGGAACGGAGTGTCTTAACACTAGGTTCCCTCTGCCTACCCTGCTGTGTGCGGGATATAGCGTGAAGCTAATTTAATTTAATTTTAATTTATGTTTACTTTTTTGTTCATTATGTTCAGGCCGGTCGTGGCGCAGGGGCACAAAGTGTAACTGCAAATCGACTGGTTGTGGATTCGATCTCCACTCGAGGAGATGAAATATTTATTTAAATTTATATTACCATTTCTTCGCTCTGGTGTCGAGGAAAAGCGCGGCGTTGAGTTTTGCCACTCAACACGCAATACCTCCAGAATTCGGCAGAAAGTGGGGTATGGAGTGTCTTAACACTAGGTTCCCACTGCCTGCCCTGCTGTATGTGGGATATAAGGTGAAGCTGAAAAAAAATCATTTTACATTAAATTAAAAAGAAAAAAAGCTTTAAAATCTTAAAACCAGACTAAGTCATACAAAATGCTCGCTATATAAAACGTCGGAATTTTGCTGAAATTGCAAAAATTTAGCTCAAACGAGATAGATATAAAGAAGACTTTTGTATAAGAATAGAACCTGAATTTTAAGAAGCATCCAAGCTTTTATATTTCACGAGTCAATTTTGTAAAGTTTTATGCGGCTCATTTTTTTATATTAAGTAAGATCTCTTGTCGTGCTCTTAGCGACCTTAATGTTCTCCTAAATTCTAAAATATGTTTTTTTTTCAGCTTCACGCTGTATCCCGCAGGGTAGACAGAGGGAACCGAGTTATGATACTCCGATTCCCGCTTTCCGAGTTAATTTGTTTAAATAACAATAGGTAAATGACAAATTTTGAAAATGGATAGATGTTCATGAACCTTATGATTTCGTTGAGCTCCTAAAACAAAATTACAACTTTGTCAAGAAATATAAGGCGACCTCTAAAACGAAATTAATTAAAACAATTTGAAAACGAACTTTGCTTAGAAGTCTGTAATTTTAATTGTAACTACACTTTAGTTAGAAAATAATTATAATAAAATGATTTCAAAGCAAAAATTTTGATTTCGACATTGGTCTAGTAACTAGGTACCTACATATTTTTGTTAGAATGGCATTACATACAAATCTATAAAATGGTGAAGTACGGGAAAAAATCGTAAAAAGTACAGTTGCTTTTATCTATACGGATTTTTTCACAATACCCGTTATAGTAAAAAATGTATTTAACTTAAAAGCTCCGAGTTGCTTCATTCCGTCAGTGATCGATCTATGTGACATACATAAAATACATTCATATAAGCATATGTAAAAAAAAAATTTTCCAATAAATAAATGAATTGGATTATTTTTATCATCTCTACATGAATTGATTGCCCTACATTTATTATCGCTACAAACCAATATAATAAGTTTATCCGACCGATAAATTTATCAGAGGGTTAAACATCAATGCTTATAATCCTGTGGTGTATTGTATGTAATACCTCGTATCTATTGTGAAATTTAAACTATTATTTTATAAATAATATCATTGAAATTTGGTTGATATATTATAGTAAATAAATAAATAGAATTAAATCAGCTTCACGCTATATCCTGCGCACAGCAGAGTAGACAGAGGGAACCTAGCGATAAGACACCGTTCCCCACTTTCCGCAGAATTCTGGAGGCATTGCGTGTTGAGTGGCGGAACTTAACGTCGCGCTTTGCCTCGACACCAGAGCGAAGAAATAAAAATATAAATGTAAATATATATTTCACTTCCTCGAGTGGGAATCGAACCCGCAACCAGTCGATTTTACAGTCACACAATAAAATTTTAACTTCGTATCACCTACTAACGTTTACCTGTGGTTTCGCCCGCGTGGTCATAATGGAACTAACTAAGTGTTATGATAGTAGTGTAATACAGACATGACTCGCTCCAAGAGTTCGAGGCAGTTCTCACCGCAATTACAATTTGAATGTGCTAGCTTTAATATACTACCCAATACGAGAATATTTTTTTAATTTGGAAAACTAAACAAACTTTTCTCCTAACAAGCATAGATCAATTTGATAAGCTCGTTTTGATCGATGATAAATGATATAGGTATATTAATATTATGAATTATTTATTACAGAAAGTGTGATTGTAAGCACGACTGGTTGAAGGCTCGATCCCCATTCGAGAAAATAATATATTTATTAATGTATATTTTAATTTTTTCTTTCTGGTGTTGTTGAGTTCCGTCACTCAATACGTAATGCCTCCAAAAATCTGCGAAAAGTGGAGAACGGAGTGGCTTAACACTAGGTTTTCTCTGCCTTCTCTCATGTTTGCGGGATACAGTGTGAAGCTGATTTTCTGAATTATTTAAAATGAAAATATGTCTGAAGATTGAGACCAGCCATGGCGCTGGTGCACAAAGTTTGACAGTACACGCGGCAGATTGTGGGTTCGATTTCCAATAGAGAAAATTTTATATTTCCATTTCACTGCTTTGGTGTCGAGGCAAAGCGCGGCGTTTAGTTCCATAACTAAATACTTATGTAGATTCATTCAGGAACGCAAGTGTATTAAGGGAGAATTTTGTTGAACCAATTGTGTGTTCACCAAACGCTGTGACCGAGACGTTCGAACTGAATCGAACTAGAACTGGAAACTTTAACAATATTTACTTATCAGACTAAATTGGACAGCAAAGAGAGCACATAAATTCAAATTCGAATTAAGCTAAACGTCCTCTGAAAACGTAGGAACTCACAGAATTTGGGAATTCGAAAATTGGTACGTTTCATAGTTTATTACATTGCGCAGTGTGCGGATTCATAGCTTCTGATATTGAATATAGTCGAAATTTCATACTTGATAGAAGGAAAATTTATCTAAATATATATTTTTATTATAGTTATCTATATACAAAAAAAAATCAGCTTCACGCTGTATCCCGCACACAGCAGGGTAGGCAGAGGGAACCTAGTGTTTTTTAGACACTCCGTTCCCCACTTGCTGCCGAATTCTGGAGGCATTGCGTGTTGAGTGGCAGAACTCAACGCCGCGCTTAGCCTCGACACCAGAGCGAAGAAATGGAAATATAAATTTAAGTAAATATTTCATCTCCTCGAGTGGGGATCGAACCCACAACCAATCGGTTTAAAGTCACACTTTGTGCCGCTGCGCCACGACTGGCCTCAATTATCTATATACGTTTATAAATAAAACTTACTGAAAACTATGTTTGGGTTGATAAATATGTAAGAAAAGTCTATAGTAGCGCAGCTTCTTGCTATAAACGCGATAGTCGTGGGTTAGATTTCAACCCAGTTAATAATTATGTATAACATAAAAGGATTATTGAAATACAAAATTGCTATGTAAGTTCTACCACGCATCAAGCAATGTTTCGAAAATGAAGGGGATTTATATATGGAAAAAGCCTGTTACAAAAATTTGAAATAAATAAATAAAAACAATAGAAAGTTCTCTTCCCCACTTACCGACTTTGTGTTCAACGTGGACAAAAAAAAACACAATATTATATTATTAATATTTTTCGAAGTTGAATTTGAATCTACAATCGCCATACAGTAACGTACTCGCCAACTGTACCACGACAGTCTCAGGTGGGTAATATCTGGGATTTAATACGTATTGCATATAGAATTGTAATACCTTGTGCCAGATGCTTAGAATGTGTTTCACGTGACCATATAAGCGTATACGATTTAGTCCTTTTACTAAAATTTATAAGGCAATTTTCGCGAAACTTAAGGCGCCTGATTCAACTGGATTTTAGATTTACGGATCGCTATGTGGACTTTAACATGTATTTTGTGATTTTAAAACATTGTGAGGGTGTTGTAGTGCGTCAATACAGCAACTGTAAGCGCGATGTCTCGAGAATTTTGCAAAAAATGGAGAAGTTATTTAACACTGTATGAAAATGCAATAAAAACGCTATAGTAATTTATGTTTTTGTTTTTATTAAAAATAAATTATTTTAATTTACTTTTAATTAACTTGAAATTTACTATTGAAATAACAAAAAAAAGAGCCGTAATAGCACTCCAAATTTACTATTCATGTTTTAGTAAACTTTCTATCAATTACAATCCGCTTTCCACCAGCTTTAGGTCAACTATTTATTTCATAGTTCATATAAGAAACATTCAAATACAGAATCGATTAAAAACTTTTTCCATTTGAAGGAAATCACTAAATGAATGACAAACGAAATTTAACAAGTAAAAATAAGTTTATAAATGAATTAAAATCAATAACTGCTATCCAGAAATAATCTGGCAACATCAAAATGCTAAATTTATATTAATTTATAACAACATCAGTATTAAATCGTTGCGCAGTGGTACAAAGTGTGACTGTAAAACCGACTGGTTGTGGGTTCGATCCCCACTCGAGGAGATGAAATATTTACTTAAATTTATATTTTCATTTCTTCGCTCTGGTGTCGAGGCAAAACGCGGCGTTGAGTTCTGCCACTCAAAACCCAAAGCCTCCAGAATTCGGCAGAAAGTGGGGAACGGAGTGTCTTAACACTAGGTTCCCTCTGCCTACCCTGCTGTGTGCGGGATATAGCGTGAAGCTAATTTAATTTTTTAATTTAATCAGTATTAAAATCTCTCTGAGTCGTAAAATCAATGTGAAATTGGCAAACTGCTAGTTTTTATGTCACTTGTAGCTAATATTGTTTATCGGCCTTTGGGAGCGCGGATTGTCGTTCAACTTTATTTTTCGGACGAGTGAGCAGCTCAATCAATGAGTGTCGCGCATCGGCACAACGAAAATATTGACACACTTTATATAGGACTTGGAGTTCCATTTAGAGTAAGTCGAACATTCTAGTCGTTTTACGCGTTTAGTATGGCTATTTCTAGTTAAATATACTAGAATATTGTTTTTGATGGAAATTAGGTGTTTTGAATTGTGTTAAATTTTGAAATTATCAATCGAATGTTTGTCATAAATCGGTGCATCAATTTCTACTAAGCCTTATTGTTCAGATCTTATTATTATATGAACCTCAATTAATATATTAGATAGTAAAAAATGTGACAAATCTGTCACAGACATGGAATTCTCTCTCTCTCTCTCTCTCTGATCTCTAAATTATTAGATGGTGAGTGTGATTTTTTTTATTAAATAAAAATCATATTAATTCTGAAGAAAATTTCAGCAGATTTTTCGGTTGGACTACCTTTTATACAACTTTTAATGTACTAGAGAGCATGAAAAGAACTTTTCCCCTAGGGAAGGCACAAGAAACATAATTTTAAGACATTCCGTATTATAATACAACACACTAACACATTGGGGGAAAGTGAAAAACTACATGCAGAATAGAGAGAGCATAAAAAAAATCTAAGTTAAAAAATACATATTTTAAGTCAGCTGTAGATATTTAGTCGACATGACACTCTATACATGATATATAGAATAAACTCTCATGACCCAATATTGCTTATCATTCTCGAAAAGTGTATATTGTCACTCAATTTTATTTTTAGGCCAACGGACAGCCCAATCAATGAGTGCCGAGCAAGCGTCGGGAGCGAAACGGAAATATTGACAAACTTCATATTGATGAAACTTCAACTAAGTTACAATTTCATGACGGAAGAGTATAATAAATAAATAAATCAGCTTCACGCTGTATCCCGCACACTGTAAGGTGCGGAAGGAACCTAGTGTTAAGACACTGCGTTCCCCACTTCCTGCCGAATTCTGCAGGCATTAAGTGTTGAATGGCAGAACTCAATGCCGTGCTTGTCCTCGACACCAGAGCGAAGGAACCGAACTATAAATTTAAGTAAATATTTCATCTCCTCGAGTGGGGGTCGAACCCACAACCAGTCGGTTTTACAGTCACACTTTGTGCCTCTGCGCCACGACTGGCCTAAGGTACTAAGGTTCCCCACAGGTCAATTGGCCACCGTTTATAAATGAAACGATAAATCACATACAATTACCAACTGAATTTTTTATTTTCTTTAATAATAATATAACAAGAATAAAGTATCGTTTATTATCATCCTTATCTCCCAGTTTAAACATAAAAAGCATAATTGTGCAACCAGCTTTAATTAAAACATACATTTTACGAAAATAAAATATAAAAGGCGTACTTGTAAATTTTATATTAGTAATAAAAAAATTACGACACTCGTGATACAATGAAGTCCCATATTGTAATCTTCTTTCTTATTATATATGCTGGGTTTACTTCAACCATGGAAACTGGTAAGAAATATATATATTAAGTTTATCACTATCCACCTCATTTTCCAAGAAGGTCGGTCGTGGCGCAGGGGCACTAAATGTGACTGTAAAATCGACTGGGTGTGGGTTTGATCCCCGCTCGAGGAAGTAATATATTTATTTAAATTTATATTTTCATTTCTTTGCTCTGGTGACGAGGCAAACCGTGGCGCTGAGTTCTGCCACTCAACACCTAATGCCTCCAGAACACGGCGGAAAGTGAGGTACGAAGTGTTCTAACACTAGGTTCCTTCTGCCTACCCTACCGTGTGCGGGGTACAGCATGAAGCTGATGATTTTGATGATCAGGTAAGGTTTAGTAAAGTAGAAAATTGTGTTTCATTGTTATAATTGAATGCTAGATGCGCCTATATACATTTTATTTATATATTTTGTTTGTATATTCCTTAAACTAGCCACGTAAAGATTTTCCTTTTATAATACTACTTTCTTGGTCTTCTTTAAAAAAAAGTAATCGTTCGTATAAATTTCACTCTATAATAGAAACTATTTAAAAAGAAAAGCATACTGATGCCAATTGAGACTGAGAAATCGTACGACTGTAAACAAAGGTTGTGGGTTTGATTCCCACTCCCATATATTTTCATTTTCTTCGCTCTGGTGTTGAGGCAAAACGCGGCGTTGAGTTCCGCCACCCACCACACAATCCCTCCATTAGACTCCCTCTGCCTGCAACTGCTTCATGTGAAGCTGAAAAAAAGTATACTAATGTTAAAATATATAAATATATAAAATAATATGGTATTTAATATAATATATATATATACATAATTATATGTCCGTTAGAACCTGAAGATGAGGAGCTGGCCATAGAACCGTTGAGGTTAAAACCGCACTGCGAGCTACAAGGCTGTATAACTCGCTGTCGTCGCCTTAAATTTCCTGCAGGAATATGCGTCAATGACAGATGTAAATGTAATATTAATTAAAAATCCTCTTTAAAAATCAAAATTAAAATTATGCAACACTATATATATAATTTTTTTTCAAAACAACTGTGGTTGAGTAGTTTTCTTCTATTAAAATGTAATTTTATTATAGATCATTATTAATAATAATCGTTAATTACATTAAATTAAACTGCTCAAAAGTTTATCATATAACTATATAAATAGGTCCATAAATTTACTATTCTCGCCCAAGGTCAAAAAAATAGAATCCAGTAACATGTAAATATACAACTGAAGAAATCTGAAGAATTCCACAATCAGAAAAAGACCACACAATCCCACTCACAGTGACACAACAAAATAAATACGTATGTAGGTTGTTGTAACTACAGCATTGAATTCATCATAATATAGTGAAATATTTTCGAAGCATGACATACCATACAAAGTTACAAAGGAAATAAGAGGAAAATATATTAAATTCAGAGATCAAATGAACACGTTTATCCTCGGGAGCGTGACGTTCGCCCGCGATAGTGCCGCTTGTCACGGCGTTCACGAATCATGCGCGAATACCGAATCGCGTATGAGTTTATTACATTGTTGGATTTGGGGAAATATTTTTGTTTTAGTTTTGTTGTACAAACTATAGGAATGGTATTTGTGTAAGGTGAATTTTTGATTTGTCGTTTTGTGTGGTATTTTAATGTCACGTTGTTTTCGCTTTTTTTTCGCTTGGGGGAATAGGCAGAGGGAACTCAGTTTAGACATTACGTTTTTCAATTCCGCTAAATTTACAATAATGTTGAGTGGTGGTACTCAACCACACTTTGTCAGCGAAGGCGGAGAAATGAATCTAAATTAAATAAAAATTATAAAGCGGTGTCCGCCTTTTAAACTAGCAGTCAGAACGACCGATATAAATTATTTTTCAAAAAAAGCTGATACAATGATGCTGTAAACAATAAACTTTAAATTAAAAAATAAATTTAAATAATTTAACAAAAATAATTAAAGAAAGATTCTATAATTATGAAGTCGGTGCCAAGGTAATGCTACAACAACCTTACTAGGCCCATTTGTTTTACTTGGTGAACAACATGATGGGTAAACCTTAACAGGATTCATCTCAAACGAGTAGGTAGCGGTTGTCCTATATAAAAGTTTTATGTTAATTAGGTATTATTTTTGTGCAAGCTAACGTTTTGGCATATTGACAAGAACATACACAAAACATATTCGGCCGAATTGGGAAACACTCCTTTTTTGAAGTCGGATAAAAATGAGAATAGGATGATGAGATAGGATTTTTGAAGGTTGAAGAATTGCAATGATGAGAAATTTCCCTTCTGACAAAAAATCACGGCTTACTGGTTCGCCAATTTTAACAATGTTTTTTTTCCTTGAAACTATTACAGTATAATGTTAATATTAACCACAAAAAAAATATTTATTTAATTTCAACCAGATCCCTTAATCGAACAAAAAGAACCTAACCAGACTTTCACCAACATATCCTTAAAGTGTATCCTTTCCAATAAAAAAAAATCATCGGAATCGGTGGGCGTAATATTGAGTTATTCGTCGATTTATCGCGCACATACTTATACAAATTTAAGACTTATGTAATTTTCCCATAGATACTATTGTCAGAAATAGACCAAATTAAAATGGAACCACACAAAAAGCACTAGCTTTCAAATAAAAAAAGAATCACAAAAATCGGTTTACCCAGTCAAAAGTTCTTAGTGAACATTAAAAAAAAAAAAAAAAAACAGTCGTCCTTCATATCTTACCGAATTAAATTAAAAAATACTGACCGAACACGTGAAAAGGAATAAATAAACATGACACGTACATATAAGCTCTGATTAATATGGCTTAATTACAAAATTTAATCAATCAAATGGCATATCGTAAACGAGAAAATGAACGAAGTAATACAATTATGATAAAGTTCAAAAAGTAATCTCCCAAATTCAGATAACTCTTTGACGTTTTATTATATCGGCGGTGTCACTGCGTGTGGATCTGTGAAGTTGTTTATATATGGAATACTATATTTTTTTTATCGGCTTTACGCTATAGGCAAAGGGAACGTAGTGAGTGGTAAGACACTCCGTTCTCCAACGCCGCGGTGGGTTCGACAGTAGAGCGATGAAATAAAAATATGAAATATTTCATTTCTTGGTGTCGAGGCTAAGCGCGGCGTTGAGTTCTGCCACTCAATACGCAATGCCTCCAAAATTCGGCAGAAAGTGGGGAACGGAGTGTCTTAACACTAGATTCCCTCTGCCTACCCTGCTGTGTGCGGGATATAGCGTGAAGCTAAAAAAAAAAAAAATTTCATTTCTTCGAGTTGAAATTGAACCTACGTCACGTATGCTATCACAGTTAGTTCTAAGTTAAATATATAAAAATAATTTAGAGGCTGGTCGTGGCGCAAGGGCACAAAGTATGACTGTAAAATCGACTGGTTGTGGATTCGATCTCCACTCGAGAAAATGAAATATTTATTTTCATTTATATTTTCATTTCTTTGCTCTGGTGTCGAGGCAAAGCGACGGACCCCGAGTTAACTACACTACACCGTCATACTTTGTTTACACGCAATTAAGCGAATGAGAGAGCCGTGTCTTAGATACTACATAGCGCTGGCTAATTTCCTCCCATGGATTTATCTTGAAATCTTTCTTCTGATTGAATGTATTGTTCTCGCTCTGGTGTCGAGCCTAAACGCGGCGTTGAGTTCTGCCATACAACATGCAATGCCAAAGTGGGTAACGGAGTGTCTTAACACACACATATTCCCTCTGCTTACCCTGCTGTGTGCGGGATACAGCGTGAAGCTGATTTTGATTTTTTTACTATCATCTCTTCCAGACAACTTTTAAGGAAAAAATATAGGATTAGAAATTTTAATACTTTCTTTTTTTTATTATTCACATATTGTATAATTATTAATGTTAAATTGTAATCAAAAGTAAAGACGTCGTATTTTCATGACAGAAAAAACACAAGCTTAAAAAGAATGTTGTTACATACCTATTACTTTTAATCTATGGTGACTTGGTTAACGTTTATATCATTATTTTATTTTTATTTATATCGCACATAGCAGAGTAGATAGAGAAAACCTAGTGTTAAGACACTCCGTTCCCATTAAGATATTTGTGTTCCCTACTTTCAAATCTTACAGAATTCTTGAGGAGCAACAGAGAAGTGAAAGTCAACACCGCTTATTTTTTTTTTTTCAATTTTATAAATACTTTACTGTTATTTTTTCTGAAAATAAATATATATATATATATATATATATATATATATATATATATATATATATATATATATATATATCAATATTAAGTAAATAAAAGAAAATGCTCTTCCTACAAAATGCCTTCCTACAAAGTCTAGGACCCGCTATTCTGCAACCACATAATTTAGATTGATAAGGCAGTAGTCGACTGTAGCAATCTTCTTGGCTAAACCACGGGTAGTAAAGGCTTTGTAAAGTTATCTGAATAATACCTATTTGCTATATAGTATTTATATAAAATATAAAATTTTGACCTCATACCGTAGCGTTCGGGCTCCCTCCAAGGGGCGCGAGTAAAAATTAAAGGGGGCAGGTTCAAATCCCGCTACGTTTAATTTTTTATACATTTAGTCAAAAGTAGTAAGTCTTCCCTAAATGTAGAATAACACTTTAAAAAATTTAAAAAATCTACTGTAATAACTATTTACAAATGATACAATGTTTATACATACATATATTTTTATTGTAATTATTAAATTGATATTTAATTCAAAACTTAATGTAGCATTAATAAAAAAAAAATAATTAAATTAGCTTCACGCTATATCCCGCACACAGCAGGGTAGGCAGAGGGAACCTAGTGTAAGACACTCCGTTCCCCACTTTCTGCCGAATTTTGGAGGCATTGCGTGTTGAGTGGCAGAACTCAACGCCGCGCTTTGCCTCGACACCAGAGCGAAGAAATTTAAATATAAATTTTAAGTAAATATTTCATCTCCTCGAGTGGGGATCGAACCCACAACCAGTCGGTTTTCAGTCACACCTTGTGCCACCGCGCCACGACTGGCCTCAATTTCATACCAAAAATCACGAAAAGCAATCACTTATTTCTCAGAAGACATCTTCAAAATATTATAACCATACGATCGATTCATGTATCGTTCCTTTCATTCATACGTACAAACACCAATATTTTTATATAAAAACGTTATACAGTAAACATTTTATTTGTAATTTTCCTTCTATCTTAAATTTCTAAAGATCAAAAACCTATATTTCGTTTCCAAGGAGCGTGGGCGTAGCGCGTATGATTGTGTCGTCTGTAGTATCACGCCGACCGCAAATCATGTGTAAAGTACGTAGTACCTGATGTGAATAACTGGATTCGTTACATGGAGTAACGATTGTAAAAGAAAAAATATATACTTTCATTTTAAATATATATTTTTGGCTATGAAAGCAATAAAACTGCTTATTGTTAAGAATATTTTATGATTGTAAGTGAATGCGGTGTTGAGTTCCGCCACTCAATACTTCGTGGCTCAAATGAGATAATTTAGGCGAGCGAAAAGCGAAAAACAAAACGTGTTTATACTAATAAATTATCTCTGCCTTCTTTGACATATGCGAGATATGTCTTCAAAATTGCAGAAAAAAGCGTGGAGCTTGCGTACTATATAACTATACAGGAGTTGGTAATATTCATATATTCTATGAAGACATAAATAAATAACCAAACTTGGTCACGATATCACGAAAACTAGTCATACATAAGAAAAAAAATTGTCAATGACGAGTTATTCCGATTCCCATTTTATCGAAACGTCAATCAATCTAACATACGTTGAAATTGGCACTTTTACCTCGGATCGTGTCTCATTTCTTTCGAAAATATTACATTCTGTGTCGACGTACGCCCCACTCGGCTGAAATCTCTATGTATTTATAATAAAGCAACAGACATTCTAGGAGTGAATACTAGCACAATATGTGGAATCACACAGCGAAATAACAAATTCTTAAGCGATATAAAATTCTCCACGTGGTAACATATTGCTGGTATAATACTCAAAAAATGCCAAAAATGTACCAAATAAATACAGCTAGCACTACAACGCCGGCTGGTCAAGGTAAGTTTGTAATTTTATTTTGTTATAATTTGTACCGTCGCACCGCGTCGTCAACAAAACATCTAACTTATTTAGGTACATCAAACGCGTCTCCTTTCAATTTGACCCAAAAATTTCCTTTTACCAAAACATGAATAGGCTACGAAAGTCTGAATTAAAAATATTTACATAATTTAAGCGACACAGGTGGTGCAGGCGCCTTCTAAAAGGGTAAAAAAGCCTCCACCTCATCTCGTCGTCTATTTTACTGAAAATTGAGTCAAGATGAGAATAATTTTTTGTTGCTTCCGTCCGCGTGGTATGGATTTTTAATAACGTATTATTTATCAGGTGTATTTTCCTTACACATAAAGAAGAAAAGAGAAGACTAAATTGCGACAGCTTTTGTTTTTGTATTTTCTTTCTTACAGGGGCTGTCTTTATGATTATGTCGAAACACACATTCTTATACTATGAAGTGACCAATAGAAAAATCGAATGCAATTAACTTTTTTTATATTGCCTTCAATATTTTTTCTCACAATTAAAAAAAATCTATTAATCTTTTTTAGAGGTACTGTGGCGCAGGTGTATTATGGTGAAACGCGACGGTTGTAAGTACGATCCCAACTCGGAGGTATGAACAAACATTTTTTTTAAACATTTTTTAAAGTGTTATTCCATACTTAGGTACAATTTTTATACGTTTTCTAAATAAGTAAACAATTTTTTTTTGGTGTCTTATTTTTATTACTTTATAAGTAGCCAAAGCAAAAGCCACACTTAACACTACCTTCCCTCTGCCTTTCCTACTATATGCGGGATACAGCGTGAAGCTGTACAAAAAAAATAACCTCTACACTACTTTAGTACCATACCTGCTTTATTAACTCGACTGAACAATTGTTCTACACCTCGTGTCCATTTACATCTCCATTACAATGTGCTGTGTAAATAGACGCCTAATACGTCGTGCGGTCTACTGGTAATTAGTTTATCTAACCTCTAATAATTCTGCACTGATTTATCATTGTGTATGTTCTAATTATAGAGCTGGAGAGAGCAATCAATATGTACATACATATTATAAAGGATATTTGATATCGTGTGTCTGTACGACAGGATGTGGGTTCGAATCTCAATCGAGGAAATGAAATATTTGGTACATTTGTTTTACTGCTATGGAGTCGAGTGAAAATGCGACGTTGAGTTACGTCACCCGACACGCAATATCTTAAATTTAGAAGAAAATTTGAGGGCGGATTTTTTTTCATTTAAAACGTTGGTAATTTAAAATTGAAATAAACTTAAAATGAACAACAACAGTATAAATAAATATTTATAGATTCTTTAAGATTTCTTCTTCTTTCTTTCCCTTTATGAAAATATAAACAGTGTGGTACCCATTTTACCTTTAACATCAAGTAACATTTTACCTTTATATTATATATTTTATTCCGAAATCCCACATTCTGTCGGTATCACATTACATATGTCGGGCTTCGTAGTGTTTACGAAACAAGTTTTGACGAACATTTACCAACTGTTGTTCTAAACTCTGGTACAATTCCTCATTTGAGATATAGCAAGCCACAAAACATATGGTACGCTGGTTGATAACATCGATTTTTAGATTTATTTAAAGGAATAATTGTTTAATATTGAGTAATAATCAGCTTCACGCTGTATCCCGCACGCTGCAGCGTAGGCAGAGGGAACCTAGTGTTAAGACACTCCGTTCTCCACTTTCTGCCGAATTCTCAAGGCATTGCGTGTTGAGTGGCAGAACTCAACGCCGCGCCTCGACACCAAAGCGAAGAAATGGAAATATAAATTTAAGTAAATATTTCATCTTTTCGAGTGGGGATCGAACCCACAACCAGTCGTTTTTACAGTCACACCTTGTGCCCCACGATTGGCCTCTTTAATATTTAATATAATTGAGTAAATACTATAAATGACTTGCTAATTATCATATTATCATAACCACTATAATCATTTTACTAGAGCATATAAGTTATTCAGACCGTGCGTCGTAAACTGGCAGAACATCTGAATGTAAATACTATTTGTTGTAGATTGACAGTTGTAGGTTCACCATCCACTTGAGAGTATGCAGAGGGAACACTAGGGTAAGACACTAGTGTCCCCCTTTCCGTCGAACTTTTCGAGGCACTGCTTATACTTTTAGATAATTCATTCCCTGGAGTGGGGAATGAACCCACAACTGTGACATTACAGTCACACGTTGTGCCCCTGCACTGCGACGGCCTAAATTCTAATGCATAATTTAATGTAACTTCGAGTAGCAGGAGCATACCACTTCTATAAAAGTTAATAATATAATCAGTCAATGAATTTCACAAAGTATACAGAAATAATTTCGGTGTTTTATGAAGAATTATGTAAAATAATCATATCTTTTATTTGCTATGTAAAATAAAATAGTTTATTAGTTTTTATTCATTTCGTCACATCCGGTATGGTCTAGTGGCTAGGATACCTGGCTCTCACCCAGGAGGCTCGGGTTCGATTCCCGGTACCGGAATTTTTAGTCTTTGATAGTGTTTTTTTTTAACTAGGCTTTTATTAATACTTTTATACATATATCTATATACTTTCAAGTTAAAATTTGAACTGTATATCTTAAATAATGTGTAATATAAATGAAAATTATTGGTATAATTTAATAAAAGTTAAACTTACCAATTTTAACTATGATAAGATATATCCTGTTATATTATCCTGTTGAATTAATTGTTACAAAATAGAAATAAATTGCAAATTGATGTACCAATTTCGATGATATTCACCAAAAACGCTGGGAAAGGAGAAACGCTATTTCAGTCTAGAAAATTTAGTAATTTCAACTGAAAATGGACTGGAAATTTCGGGAACATTCTGTTGTCACACTGAATGTACTGCATTATTTAAAGCCAACGCGGGGCAGCGTTTGTGAGTTGGCAATAGCTCAATTAGACTATGACGTGTTGTGGATTGTTCTTATTTTGTGTATATTATTTTTACTTTTGTTTTTCATCCTGAAACAAATCTAATTTTTGTTTCGCCAATGGTCACTGGTGACAAAGTCGCTGCTTACACGCGATGGTTGTGGGTTCGATTTATGCTCGTGAAGATACTGTGTATTTTATTCTTATATGACATATAATATCAACCGACACAGTGATCGTCAATCACATTCTCTCTCGTATTTGAGCAACCATGCGGGTGAGAATTTTTCAGACATAAGCCGGCTTAGTGCTCAACTCATTCTCTTTATTACTAGCGCGTCCAGTCCAGGTCTACACGCCGGTAATACATCTAGGCTTACGTCGGACGGCGTTTTGTAAACACTTGTTTAATTTAATAGCGTTCACGTTTTCGTGGATACATATGTAAATTTGTTTCAAAATGTTCTCATTTGTGCTGCACACGTGCTAGTGGAGCTTAATTGAAATAATATGAAAAGAATTGTTGAGTGTGACAGGATTTTATTTTGAAATTTAAGTTAATCTGCTTAAGTTTCTAGTTAAATTTAATAGCTTTGTTAAGATAATATTTGTCTCTCTCTTTGAATATATTTGTAAATTTTAAACTTTTATCTTAAATTATTTTATTTTTAGTTTCACTTTGTTTTTTGCGTATTGCAGATTAGGCAGATGTTTCCTTTTAATATATAAATTTTGTTTTAATATATAAATTTTGTTTCGCAATGGTGGACAAAATTTATATATTTTTGGTTTGAGTGACTTTCAAAGCTTTGCCTAAAAAATTATAACTACATTTATATAAAAAAAAAAGCATTCACAGCGTTACATGACATTTCCATCAAACCCATAACATTTACAGTCGCACTAAAAGCTCGAATCAACTTAAATCTAGATAAGTCGTCGCGCCGTAATCTGTACATGTAAAAACAAAAAGCGTTTTGTCTCCAATGTGGTTGTTTTTATAAAGAAAAAAGGTAAATAAGGTTTACTTAGTATTAAGTTAAAGTAAATAGGCCTATATAAATATGTATTAGTTTGTATTACTACTTCATTCTTGTCATATACGCAGCGGCGGGTCAGGGAAATATCTTTGGAACAAAAGGGGCATAACTACATAAGTAAGTGTGCAAACAGTTGTACGTACAAGTAAACAAACCGGGATGTGAATAATAAATCACTCTTTATTTTGTAGCGTGCGTTTCTGGACCTTTTAGTACGGTAAAAAGTCTTTTGTGAGTTTTTAGTACTTTGTTTTGCTCATTTTGTATTTTTAGCTGCAATATTTTCTAGTGAACGTCCGTTCCCTATATTAGTATTGAATTGCAGAACTCAACGCCGCGCTTCGTATATCAGAGCGGGGAATATAAATTAATTATAATCAATGTCCCACTGCGTCACGACGACACCTCTTTACGTATATTATACCTATATGAAAAATAATTACAAATTAATTTATTTAATACAAAAATGTATCCATAAAAATGTTTTTACGAAGATATAAGACCTCAATTTTATTGAGCGCTATTGAGTATCGGCAGTTAACATACAAAGTCTTGAATTCAGAAAACTGCGAAAATTGGAGAAAGAAATGAATCTTGGATCTTTTTGTATATACTATAGGACGCGGTAATATATAAATATAAATAACAATATGATTTGAGGCCAGTCGTGGCGAAGGGGCATAAAGTGTGACTGTAAAACCGACTGGTTGTGGGTTTGATCTCCACTTGAGGAGATGAAATATTAACTTACATTTATATTTCCATTTCTTCTCTCTGGTGTCGCGGCAAGGCGCGGCGTTGAGTTCTGCCAGTCGAGACGCAGTGCCTCCACAATACGGCAGAAAATCTTAATACTATGTTCCCTCTGCCTACCCTGCTGTGTGCGGGATACAGCGTGAAGCCGATTTATTTATTTTAATAACAATATGTGTGTACACTCAAGTGACCATTTGGCTTAGGCAGCACTTATATGGCTATAGACGTCGTGATCAATACTTTCAGAGTCCAGATAAGTCCAGTTCTGACAGATCTATAGTACTAAAATTTTTCCGACTTAACATGTGGCACAAGGCCTATAAGGATAGGATGTCAATTTACAACTGTGAACAGTGAACAAAAGAAATAGCTTGACAAATGTCCATATAATGAATTAATTAAGGTTAGAGATTCCACTTAAAAGTATCCGAATTCAACCCCGGAACTCAACCATTCGAGTCATTGGGGAACCAATGATCTGTGAAAGGCTTGATACTTTGGCATTGCGTAGAAACGTCTCCTCGCTTTGCATTCTCTATCGCATTTACCATGGGGAGTGTTTAGAAGAACTGTTTGACCTGTTACCTGCCGCCGAATTTTCTAACCGCACGGTACGTCATAGGCTACAATATCATCCACACCACCTGGATACGTGGCAATCCACTACTATGCGGTGTGTCGGAGGAACTTCCTTCCACGCGCCACGGAACTGTGGAATGCCACCTACCCGCGGCAGTGTTTCCAGGTCGATATGACATGGGTACCTTCAAAAAACGCGTTGTTGCACGGGGCCATGGGCGGCGGCAATCACTTACCATCAGGTGACCCGAACACTCGTCTGCCTTGTCCTTTTCCATAAAAAAAAAAACCCACCAGTGCGGAGAAATTAAATTATTTCACTCCACCAAATGGGAATCGCCCTCAAATCATTTTTGTGTTAGTCAGGTATGTATAACTCTAAGGCTTAATAGTGAAGTTTAAAATGAAGGCTGATTGGATGTATTTCTTTAGTTGTATTCAGCAAATTTGGAACTTATAACCATCGCGTACACCCAGCAAATTGCGCTACAATAACATCAATTATATTTAAACATAGTTAAATGCAAAAATTAAAATACATTCAAACTACAAGAAATTTTCTAACGGAATCCTTTCATCTAAGTAATAGTCGATTGAACTAACGAATAGCTCTACGGCTTTTATTTTATTGTTGTCGTCGCGTTTCTTGTTTGGATCGAGTTCGGTCGCTTTTTTTCCAGTTCGAGTGCACTTGACATTTTGAATACCGCAACGTTGTATCGAAGCTTAAAAATTATGAAAATAAACTTGCAATACGTATCGTTGAATGGAATGTAAATTTATTTTACAATACAAATGTTATATTTTGTATTGACATTAAATGAAAATGTTCGATTTGAATGAACTGGGTTTTTAGTTCTATGTTTTATTTCATAAGTTGAGTTATGAGATTTTTTGAAATTTCATGTTCACATTTTGCCTTATTTGGTGGTTATATAGAATTAATTTTGCGCTCTATCTTCACGCTATATACTGCATACTGCTAAGTGTGTGTGTGCGTGTTGAATGGCGTTGCGTATTCGGTCACTGAAGCGAACAAATTACTATATTAAATATTTCATTCCCCTAAATAGGAATCGAAGACACAACTGTCGCGATCATTGTCGCTCTCTTGTGCTCTTACGTCACGACAGCATCTAAAGGGTGTAACTTGGTGAATTGATTCTCCACCTTCCGTTCATAAGAATTTAATAATTTCATCTCGAATATTAAATCCGAAATTATTAACATATTATGCTATAGTTTTTGCTATTTTCTTATGAGGCTTATAAGACCTCACTCAAGTCAAGACAGGACTTAAATGGCTTGTGCCAATCACGATCTAGTAGAAATGTACATAAGACAAATACAAAGAAATGTACATATTTAAAAAGCAAATTTAAAAGTTTTTAAGCATATAACACCTTTTCTATCACGCATGTCCTTTATTAATCGAGTTTCAGTGAACGGAACAGCTATCCTAACTTTTTGGTTACAAACTTTGTGTAAAAGTTACCGGCCATTCGTTCGAATGTATTCCGATTCCCGACTGAGAGCGGTGTTGTGCTAAAGTTGGCTAATCCACAATTTACGAATTACCTCTGCTTAACTTCTTTAGTTAGGCTTTATGGACTCGATAAAGTATATTGTATTTATTAATATTGGCTTAATGATATGAAATTGGCTGGGCAGTGTCTTTTTCTTTTTTTTTTGAGAAAATGGGAACCTAATGTTAAGTCGTCCGTCCGTTTCTCACTTTCCGTGTTGAGTTACGGAATCCCACGTCACGCTTTTTCTTTGTTTAAGAAAATATGAAATGTTCAATTTCCTCAAGTAGGAATCAAACTCTCACGTTCATAGTGGCATGCTTGTGCCCAGAGTGCACTAGTGTCTTGACACTAGGTTTTCTCTGCCTGCCCTGATGTATGAGGCATTCAAGCTGTACCTTAAAAAAACAATAATATTTTACATAAAATTTAAAAATCTACACAAATATTTAAATATGCAAATAAACTTTAACTTACAGAGCTTAAATTAAATTTAACTACAAACTTAAGCAGATTAACTTAAATTTCAAAATAAAATCCTATCACTCTCAACAACTCGTATTTCTTTTCATATTATTTCAATTAAGCCCCACTAACACGTGTGCAGCACAAATGAGAACATTTTGAAACAAATTTACATATGTATCGACGAAAACGTGAACGCTATTAAATTAAACAAGTGTTTACAAAACGCCGTCCGACGTAAGCCTAGATGTATTACCGGCGTGTAGACCTGGACTGGACGCGCTAGTAATAAAGAGAATGAGTTGAGCACTAAGCCGGCTTATGCCTGGAAAATTCTCACCCGCATGGTTGCTCAAATACGAGAGAGAATGTGATTGACGAACACTGTGTCGGTTGATATTATATGTCATATAAGAATAAAATACACATTATCTTCACGAGCACAAATCGAACCCACAACCATCGCGTGTAAGCAGCGACCTTGTCACCAGTGACCATTGGCGAAACAAAAATTAGATTTGTTTTAAGACGAAAACCAAAAGTAAAAATAATATACACAAAATAAGAACAATCCACAATCACGTCATAGTCTAATTGAGCTATTGCCAACTCACAAACGCTGCCCCGCGTTGGCTTTAAATAATGCAGTACATTCAGTGTGACAACAGAATGTTCCCGAAATTTCCAGTCCATTTTCAGTTGAAATTACTAAATTTTATAGACTGAAATAGCGTTTCTCCTTTCCCAGCGTTTTTGGTGAATATCATCGAAATTGGTACATCAATTTGCTATTTATTTCTATTTTGTAACAAATTATTCAACAGGATAATATAACAGGATATATCTTATCATAGTTAAAATTGGTAAGTTTAACTTTTATTAAATTGTACCATAAATTTTCATTTATATTACACATAATTTAAGATCTACAGTTCAAATTTTTACTTGAAAGTATATAGATATATGTATAAAAGTATTAATAAAAGCCTAGTTAAAAAAAACACTATCAAAGACTAAAAATTCCGGTACCGGGAATCGAACCCGAGCCTCCTGGGTGAGAGCCAGGTATCCTAGCCACTAGACCATACCGGATATCAATAATAGGAGGAAGAATAGATATACTATTTTATTTTAAGTCACGAATAAAAGAAATGACTAAATTCATATTAGCGACTCTCTAGCTGCTTTTTGCTTGTTTTTATATATGGTATGTCTATCTATAGCGTACTCATTAAGACTACTAATATAAAAATAGTACCTATATAATTTATGTTGATTCTTGTTTATTATCTATATAATAGTCCAGTCGTGGCGCAGCGGCACAAAGTGTGACTGTAAACCGACTGGTTGTGGGTTCGATCTCCACTCGAGGAGATGAAATATTTACTTAAATTTATATTTCCATTTTCTTCGCTCTGGTGTCGAGGATAAGCGCGGCGTTGAGTTCTGCCACTCAACACGCAATGCCTCCAGAATTCGGCAGAAAGTGGGGAACGGAGTGTCTAAAAACACTAGGTTCCCTATGCCTACCCTGCTGTGTGCGGGATACAGCGTGAAGCTGATTTATTTGATGATTTTTATCTATATAATATACATATATTATTAATAATTTTTAACTTCTCGCTGTGTACCAAATCAAGAAAATGAAAATATGAAATATTTTCTCAATTGGCAATTGAACCTATAACCTTGTAGTATTTCCAGTCGAACGCTTATACTCCTGCGTCACGACTGGCCTCTGCACATATTTATAACCTAACCAAGAAATTTAAAAAAATCTTATCAATCGAATTAACTCCTGCTGCACCCATGGCTCGTAGGCTAGGTCAATTTGAATACGCCAATGTTTATCTACCAGACTGATAAAATATTTTGTTTTTAATTTAAATATAACCTTTTAAATCCCCCAGAATGGGTATTGAATCGACAACCGTCGCGTACACTCAGCCGCTATTCTATGCACATTACGAACAGATGAACTACTTACTAAGTCAAATACATTTTCATTTACATTTCATGTTCACCTAAATATTATTTTTTCAGCTACAAAGTGATTCGAGGACTCTTGTGAAATATTTCAATTTGTGATATCGACTATGTTTAGGTACTTTTTGAGAACACTGAAAGGAGGTTTATTAGATAAGAAATTGTTCTGCCTCGGTTTTATATTTACTTTGTAATAAAATTGTAGCGCTTATTGAAATTTTACTAGACCTTTTATTTGTGAACAAAGTGTGTTATTATTTTAACATAATGTGTATATAAGTAGGTAATGGTCGAGTTTTTTTTTATGAATTATATGTAGTTTTTATGGTTTGTTAAATAACCGATTCTAATCCGAGTAAGTATGGTAGGTCGATGTAGCCTTACGCTATATCCCGCACATCACAGGATGGGCAGAGGGAAACAGGGGATCTAGTGTTAAAACACTCCGTTCCCAATGAGACATTTTCACTTTTATTTTAAATTCATTTAGAAAAAATATATATTTTTAAACATTTTTTTAAAATGTTATTCCACACTTAGGAAAGAAAAATACTTATTTAGAAAACGTATAAATATATGTTTTTATGCAATGTATTTTTGAATTATTATTTTTATTTCCTTGTTCTTGTAATAGGATAACGGCTGAATTGAAGAAGAAGAAGAAGAAGGGTATCATAACACTAGGTTTCCTGTATCCACCCTGCAATATGCGGAATACAGTGAAGCTAACTTTATATGAAATATTATACGAACAAAATACTAATTAAACATACTCAACGTTACACTCCGCACAGGAGTGCTGTGCAGTGGAAAAAAATAGGAAGTGTCCTCTAGAGTACTTCACTTGTAGAATTTACTTTCATTTTGAATTAAGTATTATTTCATTACAAAAACTCTAATAGAATGAAATAAATAATACCTACACTGTCTTATTAAGTTTTATAATATATGTATACTTTTGCATAAAGCAACATACTCGTACATTAAGGCCAGTCGTGGCGCTGGGGCACAAGCATGCCACTGTTAACGTGAGGGCTTGATTCCACTTGAGGAAATGTTATATTTAATATTCTCTTTCCCTTGGCCAAAGGTGACAAACGGACGGACGACTTAACATTAAAAAAAAGACACTGCCCAGCCAATTTTATATCATTAAGCCAATATTAATAAATACAATATACTTTATCGAGTCCATAAAGCCTAACTAAAGAAGTTAAGCAGAGGTAATTCGTAAATTGTGGATTAGGCAACTTTAGCACAACACCGCTCTCAGTCGGGAATCGGGATACATTCGAACGAATGGCCGGTAACTTTTACACAAAGTTTGTAACCAAAAAGTTAGGATAGCTGTTCCGTTCACTGAAACTCGATTAATAAAGGACATGCGTGATAGAAAAGGCGTTATATGCTTAAAAACTTTTGAATTTGCTGTGTAAATGATTTTTTTTTATTTTTCTAATGTACACCTTTACTAGATCGTGATTGGCACAAGACATTGAAGTCCTTTCTTGACAAGTGAGTGGTGGTAAGGTACAAAAGGCCCCATAAAAAAATATAGAAAACTATGGCATAATAAGTTAATAACTTCGGATTCGATTTCGAGGTGAAATTATTATCTTGTTATGAACGAAAAGTAGAAAATGAATTAGCCAAGTTTCACTCTTTAGAGGCTGTCGTGATGCGCAGGGGAGCAACAATGAGCGCGACAGTTGTGGTTTCGATTCCCACTCAGGGGAATAAAATATTTAACATTTCAATTCAATTTCATTCCAATGCCTCCAAGATTTGAAAATGAGGAGCTAAACTGTCTTAATGGGAAACGAGTTTAATAAACTAGGTTTTCTGGTTCCCTCTGCTTACCACACATACAGCGGGAAACTAATAAGAATAAAGCAAAGCATATTTAAATATTTAAGCATGAAATTTAAAAAATCAATCTCATAACTCAACTTATAAAATAAAACACAGAACTAAAAACCCAGTTCATTCAAATCAAACATTTTCATTTAATGTCAATACAAAATATAACATTTGTATTGTAAACTAAATTTACATTCCATTCAACGAATCGTATTCCAAGTTTATTTTCATAATTTTTAAACTTCGATACAACGTTGCGGTATTCAAAATGTCAAGTGCACTCGAACTGAAAAAAAAACGGCAGAATTCGATTGAAACAAGCGAACGCGACGACAACAATAAAATAAAAGCCGTCGAGCTATTCGTTACTTCGATCGACTATTACTTAGATGACAGGATTTCGTTAGAATTTTTCTTGTAGTTAAATTGAATATATTATAACCTTTGCATTTTAATAATTAAATGCAAAGATTGTAATATATTCAATCGCTTAGATATAATTGACGTTATTGTAGCGCAATTTGCTGAATATACGCGATGGTTATAGGTTAGAAACGTACTACTATTTTAAATTAAACTATTTTATTCAAGAATTGAATAAAATAATTATTTCCATTGAGCCTTAATCTTAAGCCTTCAATTTTTAAGCCTTAATATATATATCTATATAAACCTGACTAACACAAAAATCATTTGAGGGAGGGAGATTCCCATTTTGGAGAATGAAATAATTCAGTTTCTTCCCATTGGTGAGTTGAATTCCGCGGTTGATTCCGTCTTTCTACAACTAATACACAAATTGATCGAGGCCGCCAAGTTGCAGAGGAATAGCGTAAGCACGTCAGTTGATCAGTCGATTGAAGAGAACCGCCTGATGCTGGAGTGGATGCTGGAGCTGTAGTGAACCTCTGGAGGATTACGCTTGAGAATGGTGATCTTAACACATTCATTTAAGGTAGTCTTGGAGTCAGTGACGTAGCGGATCAGCTCCAAGAGCATCGCTTGATTTGGCTTGGTCACGTTACGCATCGGCCTAGGAACTATGTCGAATACAAGTGCCTTGCTATAACAGTCCCTGGAGTGAGATCTCCGGAACGCCAATGGTACAAAGTGAAGTAAGTTGAGTAGGAAGCCAAATTCTGAAAAAAATAGATTAAAACCAGGAATACGAAGATCTTGAACACAGTGAGTAGGGGTTCAATATTCAATCGCGGAAAGTTAAAATTATACTTAAATGATATAGTAAAAAACGGAGCTTTTTGACACTGGATTATCTCTCCTTCAATGCTAATCGAGTAATAAAAAGAAATAAACAAATTACTAGAGCTATAAAAACTCACATAAATAATTAATTATGTAAATAGTAAGCGATCGTATAATATTATCGTAATTGATAGTAACAAAATATGCTATATGTTAATTTATGCTATAAATTATATGCGTTTTAAATTAAAATCAAATTTATTTAACTGTTTTGTGTCCCTGCACATCAATAAGACAAACGTCCAAAGTATATTATTATAATAATAGGATTTTCCTTTTCCTTAAAAAAATAAATAAAGTTTAACTTGGAACAAGGCATTATCCTTAGCATTAGCTAACTAAATGGATTTTTTTCTGTGATATAAACAAAATATAAGTCTGAAATTAGAGAAACTATTGGGTTAGTAGTTTTTGGTTATCATTAGTTATTAGATATTTTTTCTAAAAATTGACTATGAACAATATGTTAATATTTTCAAAAATTTTAAACGCTCTTATTTAGGCGCTTGTCTAAATAAAATCGTTTAAAATTGCCTTGAGAGCCTTGAGTTCCACTACACAACACGCGCTGGCTTGAAAATTGGATAGAAATTGGAGGACCGAGTGACCGAGCGTTAACACTAGATCCCCTAGATCCAGCCGCTGTCCGTAATAAACAAATAAACAAAATAACATAAAACCATTTAAGTTATTATAAATTTAATTTGTTTCACTACAAAAATAAATAAGTACACTGTACGCAAAGTAGGCAAGAGTATGAAACACGTAATGTGCCATACATATTATTTAGCCGGTACAGATTAGCGGTGTCTCTAAATCTCCAGCTCGACGCGATAGGCTTGGCACGGGTGTTTATGACCTCTGATAGCGGGGACAGAAAAAGGTGAACTCGCACTACGGAATATAGATCTTTTTTTATTTTATATATATTTTTTATTAAACAAGACCTACTCTACCCTACTATGTGTGGAGTACATCTTAAAGTAAAATTAAATACATGATCGCAAACATGATGAAAACCATGATCTGAAGTTGAAGTTTTTCCACAATTTAATACTATAAAATACATAAATACAAATACACCTACTAAGTAAGCCTTTTCTAAACATTTTTAAAGTGTAATTTTACACTTAGGAAAGAAATAACTTAAAAAAGAAAAAAAATCTATAACAATTAATAAAAGAGTTAATAACAACTAAGCGTATAGAAATATAGTCAAAGTTATAGAAACAAATCTTAGGAATTCTCTATTACCAGACCTGACTACAATTATTATATTTAAAAAAATATTAAAAGATTTTATTATAAAGTTACAAGTCAATCTAATAAAAACATCCTAAAAACTTATATTAAAAACCACATACTTTGATCTTTTTTATTTCCAAAGAGCAATTTAATAATTGCTTATAAAGCCAAGTATTTTGATATACTAGAGCCAACTGCAAACTATAAATCTTCTCACATATTATGTTTGGCAATTTTATTGATATGAAATTGCTTTGTATAAGCTGCTCCCGGCTATAAAAATTAATAACAGTGCGCCCAGAGCCTCGAGAACGGCGGCCATTGTGTGTTCTGCTAAGCTTTTATCAAAAAGATGTAGTAATAGCGTATGAGTATTTGCCGCAATTTCGTCGCGTAGAAAGGCTACCTTCAATGGAATCTAGAATTATACGTTTTTGTCTAATTCTTAATTACTAATTATTAATTTAGTGTTCGTATTGGAGTTTTAGATTTTTTTAAACAAAATCCTATTAAAAGTAATATGCTTTCTTGTTTTCCTGTGTAATTTTTTTGATTGAACGTATGCTAATGCTTATTAAAATCCTTCCTTATATCGTGTAATTCACATTAGACATCATTTGAAAGAGATAAGAAATACAACTATTACACAGATTTGCCTGTGTGTGTGTGTGTTATCTTAACACGCCATAGAAATATAAACATAACTAAAGTTCAAATATAAGAGAGTTCGATTCTAACACGAAATATCAAATCATGTTCAGTCAAATGCAAATACTTAAAACAAAAATCAACAAACTTAAAATAAAACATATTTTCGGCTAAAGCTTCATTTTGAAGCCTTATTATGGATGAAAAAATGAATACATTCCGACCTATTTCCCTTTTTTTGCTGATGTAGAAAATTCTATTGCTTACTTTAAAGTTCGTGGTCCCGGTGAGGGATGAGTGAGATGAGCTAAAAAACTAGTTACTTTAAGATGGATATCTCAAAAGTCATCGCTGTTATCTTGAATGTCTTTTTTCTAGGCTATGTTTTCTTTGACACAGAAAAAAGCTCTTGATGACGAAGTAGTAAAGTAGGGAGTATCCTAATAAGCGCGATGGTTGTGGATGCAAGATTCATAGAGTTACGCGGTTCTTATATTTATAAATTTTAATAAAAACAATAAACTCGATAGCTCGTAATAATATAAATAAAATTTATAATGCCAATTATATAGTTTTTTAAATACATATAATATAAATATCTGAACTAAACATTCTAATTTTACTCGCTTTATACACTTTCGAAGTTCCTTGTATCGAATCCACATTTCAACGGCTTTCTAACTATTTGTTCCAAAACAATCTTTTAAACCCATCACCAGTTCGATACTGGAGACTTCCGGTGTCGGCCCCAAAAATTGCTCTTGCTCAATTTCTAACTTTGCCTCTATTAGATTACGCTTACGCTTGTTATGCTGATGCCAATGACGAGATTCTTGACAAACTTCACCGACTCCAGGATCTGTGTATTAATTTTATCTTGAGTTTATTGAAATTTGACAACATATCTGTTTTTCGTTGACAACTGCATTGGCTTCCGTTAACTGCACTTTCTCACCATTTAATAAAAAAGTTAACATGAAAAGTTAAAACTTTTAAAATTCTTCTCTCCTCCGTACTCGAGGGAGCGCTTTCAATTGGTATAAGTGAAAGACCTGTACACTGTTGTATCACTGAAAGAAAGCTATGACAAATGTTTCACAATTCAGGCAGCACGGAACTCATTTCCCAGTTCTATATTGGCTGGCAATCCATCTCTTAATACTTAAACTAAAAACTTTAAAACATATTTTTCTTAAATTAAATTAAAAGCTTTAATATTTAACTTTGTCTTTTATTATTTTATTTTTCTTTTTCAATTTCTTTAAGTAATTGCATATATTTATTTATATTTAAGTATAGTGTACATATATATATTTATGTAGATATTTTAAGTTTATTTATATGTAGGTTTATTATTATTAACATAATATTTAGGTCAGTTTAGAGACCAGTTGTAGCGCAGGGTCACAAAATGTCGATCCCCGCTGGAGGAGATGAAATATTTTATCATCTACGGAGTCCGTCAAAATAAAGATAAAGTCGGAAACGCAGTGTCTTAACACTAGGTTCCCTCTGCCTACCCTGCCGTGTGCGGGATACAGCGTGAAGCTGATATAAAATAAAATTTAAGTAATATTACCGCCACATATTTATACCAATTCTACGTCGTCAGTCATCAGCAGCTGCCTACATTGATATATATCCATATATATAAAGTAACTAGACTCTTTGACAGGAATAAACACGATGATTATGGCTTGGCCAGCCGTGGTGCAGGAGTGCAACGTGTAAATAAAATATTTAATATTTTCATTTCTTCGTTCTGGCGTCGAGGTAAGATGCAGTGTTGAGTTCCGCCACTCAACATAAAGTATTTAAATGAACGATACATATTTTTTTTTATCTATTGAAAATGTACAATAAAGATAAAGAATAAATACAAATTATTAGCAATATATATATATATATATATATATATATATATATATATATATATATATATATATATATATATATATATATATATATATATATATATATATGTATGTAGAGACATTTTATTTTATACACCAAAACACATTAGAATAGTGGAGCGGATGTTGAGTTTAAAACACAGCATTCTGTGTTAAATGGTCGCACTAAACATTGAGCGACGTATGTAAATACGTTTGAATTTTGTACAATACAAATACAAAATAAATTTACATAGGTACTTTAAATTGTCGATGTTTTATACACATCCACATCAAACTTCAGGTAGGTATGTCCCATATAATAACACAAAAATATTATATTAAAAATATTAAAAACAAAAATATACAACATATCACATATCTACACCGCACATAGAGGCCAGTCGTGGCGCAGAGGCACAAAGTATGACTGCAAAATCGACTGGTTGTGAGATCGATCCCCACTCGAGGAAATTAAATATTTATTTTAATTTATATTTTCATTTCTTTGCTCTGGTGTCGAGGTAAAGCGCGGCATTGAGTTCCGCCACTTAACACACAATGCCTCCAGATTTCCTTGTGGGAAATGGAGTGTCTTAACACTAGGCTCCCTCTGCCTACCCTGCTGTGTGCGGGATGCAGCGTGAAGCTGATTTATATCTAAAAAAATATATTAAAAACAAATCTGACACTAAACAAGGAGAAACATTTTTGATATAATTCCATTTGTTCTGTGCAGTCGGATTGAAATATGTAATGCATTATGAATTCTCCCTCACAAAGTCTCGCTGTACGATGACAAGCTGTCAGGTCTCAGTGGAGCTCTTTTAAGCTGCCCCAGAGCATTAAAGTTGACCACTCTTTGACTCACACTAAAATGAGCGCTCATATTTTATTCATAAAACCTAACTTTAATAATGTACTAACTGATTGTTATGTAAATTTTATTGTTTAAATGATAGAAAATAATTAAATAAGTAGCGATTTTTTTTATCTATTCTTTTAAAGGCTGACTTTAGGCCGTCGTGGTGCATCGGCACCGTGTCTGGCTTTGAGAAAGAAAGTGATAGCTGTGAGTTTGATTTCAACTCAAAGTAATGAAAATAATTCATTATTTTCATTCCCTCGCTTTGGTCACAAGACGAGAGAATCTAAGCTTACAAAAAATTGTATAATAACTGTAATTTAACAAAATATATTTTTAGGTACGACCAAACTATTTCTATGCATATTTTTACCTTTAATTTCATTTAAAAAGTGAAGAACGAAGTGCTCCGACACTAGATATTATTAACCTTACCGGCTACGCAAAACAAAACGTAAGCTAAAAAATAAATACTTACAACTACAAATTATAATAACTAAAAGTAACAAAACTGAAACAATTTTCATCGAGGTAATTAAAATCTTCCGCGTTCCACGCTAATTCACTTTGAATTTGTTGTGCGCTCCAGAGGGATCCTTTGATCTCTCTGTCGTCTGTTTATATATTTGGGTTTGTAGATGTGGCTAGGCGCGGCTAAGGATTATTTGTCTACTTTAAATTTACATGTTAACTTCGAAATTTATGTATATTGAATTTTTTTGTACAATTTCGAATTTCAAAAAATTTCTTATTTTTTATATCTCGCACACGGATAAGGAGCGTGTGTACCTAGTGTTAAGACACTCAGTTCTCATCTTTTCACCAAATTACGGAACTCAACGTCGCACTTTGCCTCGTTATCAGAGCAAGGAAATAAAAACATTACGTACGTCGAGGCAAAGCGGATCGGAAAGGGGGGAACGAAGTGTCTTAACACTAGGTTCCCTCTGCCTACCTTGCTGTATGCGGGATACAGCGTGGAACTGATTTAATATATTTTATTATTATTATTTATTAAATACTAAAATATATATTCTCTATTAGCATAGCCTACTCGTATAGTAATTATAGTAAACATTATTTAACTCTTATAATTATAACGAAAACACGAGAATCGATATCGTATAACAGATTTAATAAACGCTGAATTAAATATCACGCTGTGGTCAAACGAATTGTACGTTGACTAATGAATGTCATTTTGTTAAACATCAGTTGGACAATATATTGGAAGTTTATTTTACTTTTTAACTTGTGATATAATTCGGATTTGTTTGTTAAGAATATATTTATTTTACAGTGCTAGGGTAGATAGAAGGAGCCTAGTGTTAAGACACTCCACTCCTTTACTCCATATTAATAGTGGCACGTTACAATATATATATATATATATAGATATTTTCTTATAATATATATATAAAATCGTTTTTTTTAATATTTATACAGACTGATGTGAAAAATCGGTAATTTCAAACATTTAAATGTCTATTTTATAACTATATAGTTATTTTTAAACCAAATTTGTTAGCAAAGTTTCAAATCGTTGTGAACTGTGAAACAAAATTCAATTAACGTACTTTAGGTCTTAGGGCTTCAAGTTGGATGGGTTGAATTTGATATTTTCTGTATATTATTACAAACTCAGTTTTAATTAACTTTGTCCGTATAATAAAATCCTGAGTGTCGAAATTTGCTGTATAATATTTTTTTGAATTTTATTTTAATTGTATGTCTGTTTATGTGTAAATTATAAAAATGAACATTACTCACTTTATATTAAAATGCTTTAATTATTTTAATATCGCTCGTTAGGTGCAACAATGACATTATTACATTTTCAAAATAAATTAAATAACTTAATGTAAAGACTACCAGTTAAAGACTATTAACAAACTTTGCATCTTCTGAATTAAAAAAGGCAAACACATAAACGCTGCTCCTGATAAGCGAACATGAAAGTTAAGTAAAGAATATAATTAAATCATACCGTTGTTCAGTAGCCGTTTAGGCAGAGGGAACCTAATATGAAAATGCTAAAAAAACTCAAAAAACTAAATAATAACAATTTTCGAAATATTGCTTGTTGGCGGAACTCAACGCTGCCTTTTTATCTTCTGACCAAACCAGAAAAGGTTCATTCATTCCCTCAAAATAGAATCGTAACCACAACCGCCGCATTTACAGCCAACGTATGCCACAACGGCCTCAAACAATTACAACTTCCTTTTCTAATATACATATATACATACATACATACATTTAAAACTTTTCAACCGAAAGACAACAAAGCAAATTAGTCAAGTTGACTATAAATTAAACCAAAACGTTGCATATGGCCAACATTTGCAACATCCTATAATGAGTTGGCAGCTTTCGTCATTGGTGGGAACTTCGTAACGTAACTGTTATTAAGACAAATACTGAACTTTGAAATTATTATACAAAATCTTCTGAACTCTGCGAAACAATGCCATGTAACATATTACGGGCTTAATTGTTCAAGTAATTGAATAGCTTCCCAACTCTCGTATCACTGTTAGTGTACTCGTATGGATTATAACGTTGTACATATATAATGGTTTTTTTTTTGGTTAGTGCTGTACCCTGGGAAAGCAGGATAAGAAGTGGGAATCTTTCATATTAAAAAAAATAATTTTATTCCACACTTAGGAAAGAAAAATACTTATGGCGGTTTGTGAGATACAAGGCTGTTAATAAAACGTATAGAAATTTAAACAAAAATGCTTTAAAAATGCTCAAAAATATTTACAAAATTAGTGTTCTCTCTTACCAAAAAATAATTCTGAGTAATTATCTTGTGCCGAAATTAGTAAAAATCTCCTTCAGGTGTTGAAATTAGTAAAAATCTCCTTCAGGAGCTGAAATTAGTAAAAATTTCCCTCCAGAGATGCAGAATGCAACAAAAATAACTTATAACAAGCGTATAACCAACCAACTCACAACCATCATGTTTTTTGTCAGAAGATACGATACGTGCTGCTACGCTAAGTCTATCTAATCATGTAAATATTTTTAGCTATGTATTAAGACACTCCTTTTTCCACTCTCTGCTCAATTACGAGGCATTGTGTGTCGAGTAGGAGAACCTAATAGACCTTAGAAGACGGTCCATGACCACGACCACTTCAACTTCCGGTAAGTTTTATGTGTTTATTGAATAAACACATCAAACTTATCGGAATGTCTAGTGGGATATGATTGAACAATTTCGTATACAACAAGAAGTATACTAGACATTTACATACAACACTTTAAACAACTATTTTTAAATGAATATTATATTTATTCAACTCTTTATTAAAATATAAAGAAATGACAACATTTCTAATTAAAATACTCATAGCAAAATTAGCTGCATTAGCATTCGCGTTCTCGTTCATACCGCACTGCGATATTAAATACTGTAGTATTGTAACGGAAATTACTTTGGTAATTTTGTTCGGTGAAAAAAAAACATTTCCATTTCAGTTAACTTAGTTGATACTTACTTCCTTTGTTTTTTTTAAAACTTACAATAATTAGTCGGTAAAATGTACGTCTTTTTTATGTTCGAATTTTATAAAGTAGACTTCTGTTTATTTTTAAGTTTTTATATATATATATATATATATATGTATTTCAACTTCACGTGCGGCACAAGGCGGGAAGAAATAATATTTCTTTCTCTCGTGGAATTATTAATATTAAAATTTGTTAGATCTGGTGTCGAAGCAGAGCGCGGCGTTAAGTCCCGCTCAACACGTAATAATTACAAAAATCGGCGGAATAATAGGGAAGAGAGTGTCTCCAAGCTAGGTTCCCTCAGCCTACTCTGTAAGTGGGTGGATGCTAAAAAAATGTTTAGCAGCACCCTTTTAAATTGATGTTAAATATAGAGCCTTGATACATATGAATTTAAAACATTTGTATTAAGATGCGTGGCCAAAGATTGTAAAGCCTTTTTATATAAAAGTTTTCGATAGTTAGTGTAGATACTTACAATAAGTTATTAAATTAAATCAGCTTCACACTGTATCCCCGCACACAGCAGGGTAGGCAGACGGAACCTAATGTCAAGACACTCCGTTCCCCACTTTCTGCAAAATCTGGAGTCATTGCATGTTGAGTGGCAGAACTCCACGCCGCGCTTCGCATGGACACCAGAGCGAAGAAATGGAAATATAAATTTAAGTAAATATTTCATCTCCTCGAACCCACAACCAGTCGGTTTTACAGTCACACTTTGTGCCGCTGCGCCACGATTGGCCACAAAGTTATTAAATGAAGTAATGTACTATATACTATACTAACTTCACGCTTTATCCCTAGCGGGGTAGTCAGAGAGAGCGGAGCGCCAGACGCTACGGAACGGAGAACTATTTTTTTATATGAAATAATATATTTTTGTTTTATTTAATAAAACTAACTTTCTTTAAATAAAAAGGAAAACATCTTATTTTTATTTTAATAAACAAATAATTAAAAATTATGTAAACAAATAAAAAATAAAATTTCACACCAATTTAAAACCACACAATTGACAAACATTTTTGTACAGCAAAATGTGCGGGCTTATATTATAATTAAAAGTATTCTATTCAAGGCAACCTAATTAAAAGATCGATTGAGAACAGCAGATTTGTCGTGATTTATATCACGACAAATCAAACGAAAAGAATCCAGAGAGAGTAAAATTATAAGACACTCCGCTCTCCTCATTCAAACTTACCAAAAACATCTATTCCCTTCATAATCTGGCACATTTTAAGCGGTACACAGAAAGCAGTTGGCATCGCGCCCGCGTCGCTTCACCATTACTGGATTCTTTAATATTTTAATATTGTGCATTATACATTGCATTTCTACGTTCACCGCCAGACCGGGACGGATTTAATACCGGCATCGTTTCGTGTTTTGTACGTACAAAACATTTTATTTTTATTATATTACGCGAAATTGACAAGACGAAGCCGTCGTGGCTTAGTACTATTTAATGTACATGATGAGTGTAAATTCAAATTGCAATTGGGGAAATCTGTTATAATAAAGACTGAACGTTTGTATATTATGGTGGGTTAATACGGTTATCTTTTGATGTATTTTTGCTTATGCGAAGAGTAGAGAATGGAGATGGAAATAATTTACGAAAATTATGTATAGCAACGAAGAATATAACAGTATATACATAGCTTTAAAATAACACTTTTTTAATTGAAAATCAATATGATAATGATAAATCAATTTGTAATATTCAAAACCGAATTACAGCTAACAAGAGATTATTACCTAATAAGGCTATAACATACCATTCAAATTAAATGGAACCTGTTCCAAGAATAGGCATTCAGATTATACAGTTATTTTCATGGGAATAACCAACGTGCATAGCCTTCATCACGTATGATTGAGGCATTTTCACATTAATAATAGCTCCAAATAGATAGTAACAGTACGCTCCCATTTGCGTCTTTTGTAGCGCTGATTTTGGTGTACAAAGGAAGGTTTAATGCCAATTTTGGTATTCAATTTATGTAAACCTAATTTGTATAGAGTGTAATGATATTATGTAGAACATCGTTAGTATTGATCTGTTATACGAGGAAATATAAACACTACTTATAAAACTTACATAAATATATTATAAAGGGGCACGAAGTGTAACTGTAACTGTGAACGCAAAGCAAGGTTGTGGGTTCGATCACTCACTCAAGACAATGAAATATTTCATACTTTCATTTCTTCGCATTTATGTGGAGTTAAACTTAAGTTTTTTTCAGAATTCGCGGGAAAGTGGGGAACGGAGATTCTAAACACTAGTTTCCCGCGCCTCCTGGAAACCGACCAGGCGCTCTGACCACTAAAAAATGAGAATGTATGGCTAAGTGGTCAGAGCGCCTAGTCGGTTTTCAGGAGGGGTGAGTTCGAATTCCGCTGCGTTCAAATTTTTATAGGTTTTCCGAAAGTAAATTTTCTTATCTCCCATATCTATCATTTTAAAATATTTTTTTAATTATTTTATATAAATTAAAAAAAAAACAAAACATAATAATTAATAATCTTTCTGCATTTAAAACAATACTTTTAATCAATGTTCCATTCGATACAATTCAAGTTGAAATTACAAAGTTCAAGTAATGAAGAAATACACAAAGCCGACATATGATACGAAAATTCTCTTCGCCCAACAACGAGCCCGCCTACACACGATACAACGCTAAGATAAGGCCGCGTATCTACGTAATGTGAATGAAAATGGCTTCATAAATAAATATAAATTAAATTAAATCAGCTTCACGCTGTATCCCACACACAGCAGGGTAGGCAGAGGGAACCTAATGTCAAGACACTCTGCCCCCATCCTTCGCAAATAATCGAGGTTTGTGATGAAAATAATGCCGGAAATCATCTAGTTACCAGAATGAAAATAGTTAATTTTCCTAAATGGGCATCGCACCCACAATCATCGTGTTGTACAATCAGCCATGACAGCATCCTTTTTACTTTTTGTACTAAATATATGGTATTAGCTATTTTCTTATGTGTGCAGTAGCTGGTATGATGAAAAAGATGTTAAAACTACTTTACATTGCGTGTTGAGTGGCGGAACTCAACGCCGCGCATGTCAAGCTAAAAATATATCTCAAATTAAGATATTTGGAATGTTTTAATTTACCTTCTTACTTATTATTATTATTATATATTATATATAGTAATAGAACATTTTGCTACAAACATAACTCTCTAATATAGACTAAATATTTCGTAAAAAAAATCTTCACCTAGATTTCCCCTACAAATAGAACGCCATACAAACATTATGAACCTGCTTTACTTAACTTTCCAAATAATTGACGGGTGCACCTAACCCGTATAAGTTAGCTTGTAATTGAAAACTGTCTAACTTATGCTCGCCACTTGAGAACACTGGGAGCTTTGTTATAGACATATATTGACTTAGACTGCAAGTGGCTTATGATAACGATACTAACTATATATTCAATAATTTGAAATAATTTCTTATTATATATTTTAATATTTAATTAAAAGGTGAGGCCAGTCGTGGCGCAGTGGTACAAAGTGTGACTGTAAAACCGACTGGTTGTGGGTTCGATCCCCACTCGAGGAGATGAAATATTTCCTTAAATTTATATTTTCATTTCTTCGCTCTCGTATCGAGGCAAAGCGCGGCGTTGAGTTCTGCCACTCAACACGCAATGCCTCCAAAATTCGGCACAAAGTGGGCAACGGAGTGTCTGAACACTAGGTTCCCTCTGCCTACCCTGCTGTGTGCGGGATATAGCGTGAAGCTAATTTAATTTTTTTTCTTTTTTTAAATCAAAGGTCGTTGTCGCGCAGGAGGAAAGACGTGAGACTGTAAATAGGTTAGTTGTGGATTCCATTACCATTTTGGGAACGGACAATTATTAATGGGAACACATTATTGCCCGATTGCCCACTAGGGTGCCTGGTTCCCTTTGGCTTTTGCCTTTGCCTAAAAATAATATCATTTACTTTTGTCCAACTTAACTAAGTACCTCGTACTTCTTATACTTCATCTGCATATATCAAGGTAGGCAGAGAGTACCTAAATAAGAGACATAATGTGTCATGTGACAAAACTCAACGTCACACTGAATACTAAAGAAACAAACATCACTATTACAACCAGACGACGTATCTCTCGCTAGGTTGACCTCAGCTTTTTTATATTTTTTTTCTTGAGAAATTCGAAAATGTTATAAATATATCTAGATAAAGGTTAAAGTTAAATGTTCAAAGTCAAGGTCTAATCAATATTGATGGGTAACTTTTGATTTAAGTTAAGAATCATTAAATTATTTAATACCTCAGGTTTTAGCTAGCAAAAGAAACCTGAACTATACATACATTATAACCAACAAACGAAAATTAAATAAATCTCAGATGCGAGCAATCGTAATATTTGAATATTATATTTTAAATTTATAACAGATATTTCAAATATCAGACAGTAACATTGACGGGTGAATTAAAAAAAAATCGTACATTTTTGAAAATTCGAAATTGGTCTGAAAATTTAAAATAAAGAACTGACAAGTGCCAGACTACCTGTCACCGTAACATGGCTTACTGTCTAAATCGTTTAACTCGCCGTGAATAGAAAATCTTTTTAAAAATATAGCAACAGATGATAAAATTTCGCATAAACATTTTATAAAAAACGTAAATGAATATTTGATTATAACAATTCTCATGTAGTTTCTTAATTTTATATTTATATTATGTTCTTTAATTTCTATTATTAACAGTTTTTATTAAATTTTCTCATTTTTTCCTATTAAAGTAGGGTAGACAATGAGAAGATAGTGTGAAGACACTCTGTTCTCGGCTTTTCGTCAGAATTTGAGACATTACGTGTTGAGTAGTGACACTAGACGCCATGCTTTGTCTTATCCAAAAAATTCCTTGAGCTTGTACTCGGAACACAAAATAATGCTTATCAAACCCACAATCATCCACAGTACAGTAACTGCCACAGTACAGTCAGAAACTGCCGCACTGCGCCACTACGGCCTCACAAATTTCTTATAATTTCTTAATTTTTTATTCTGTTCTATATTTTTTAAGCAATATTCTATTTATTTTATTTTTATTTTATTATCTATTCTATTTTTTTGCTTACATTTGCATTAAGCAACAATTTATTAACTATAAATGATTTGTATACAATTTCTTTATATACACTAAGAAATTTAAGCTTCTTTTTATAAAAAAAAATTAAAATTAAATTAGCTTCACGCTGTATCCCGCACACAGCAGGGTAGGCAGAGGGAACCTAGTGTTAAGACACCCCGTTCCCCACTTACTGCCGAATTTTTGGAGGCATTGCGTGTTGAGTGGCAGAACTGTGTGGGGTCGAACCCACAAGGTCCTTTTTTCTTCTTCTTGCAGGGTTCTTTTTATATATATAACATAATAATTTGAATCATAAAAATGATAGTAATAAAACAACTAAATATAAAAAACATATATATATATATCACAAATTTTTAATATTTTTTTTCCTTTTACATACCTTCAATTAGAAAAAAACAATATATAATGAGAAACAATACATATAAAATACAATTCACTTATTATTTTTTTTTACAAAAGTTTAAAGCAACTTTAGCAAATGCTAATCATTTATTAAAAAAATATGTCTACTAAATTTCTAACTAATTTATATATTCATTTTAATTTCAAGAATTAAAACTAAATAGCTATACTAAGCTTGTTTAAAGTTTAATTCTTATTCTCCTCCGCCGGAATTCGAAACAACAAATTTAGGAGCGGAACTCAACACCGCGTTACAATCAATTATTTAGCTTAAATTAACATATTTATTGTACATTCATATACATACATAATATATGACTATACCTATACAACGTACAACTAATTCTCCTTTGGATACTATAAAAAAATACATACTAAAAGGTATAAAATAATCAGCTTTTCGCTGTATCCTGCACACAGCAGGCCAGAAGAAACATATTGTTAAAAGACTCAATACCTCACTTTCCGCAGAATTCTGGAGGCTGGCGTGTTGAGTGACTGAACTCACTGCCGCGTTTTGCTTTGACGCCAGAGCAAAACAAAAAAAAAATGATTTTTTTTGTTCGAATCCTTGAATGGGAATCGAACCCACAACCTGTCATGTTTACAGTCACACTTTGTACTCCTGCGCAACGATAGGCCTCAAAATGATCTTACATACAAAAGTATAAAAAGTTCTTAGTTTCATAATTACATTTTTATCTTGTAAATGCATTCAAATTTCGTCTGTTGAGTGAAATGACCAAAACTGGGATATATCTTTACATTATAATTAACACTAATAAGGTAGTATTAACAATAATATATTTAATACAATATATTTAAAAAAAATACTGATTTCTATTATGTTACTTATTTAGAAAAATACTTATTTAGAAGACGTATAAAAATTTTAACGTAGCGGGACTCAAGCCAGCAGTTCCTGGAAACCGATCAGGCGCTCTGACCACTGAGCCATACGTTCGTTCCTAAGTGTGGAATAACACTTTAAAAAATGTAAAAAATATTCTATTATGTTTCCCATTCATTACTCTAACTTATCCTCACATTACAAACTGTGTTTGAAAATAATGACTATAACTAAATATACATTCAAATTGAGCTTTTAAAGCTTATTTTATTAATAATCGATATCAAAAAATTAAAAAGAAATTGAAATATATTTATATTTTCAATAAAAAAATTAATAATAATTTAACTAATATCGATAACTATAGAACATTTACAATTAATTATATTTACACGCTTATTAAAAATAACTTAGAAAGTAACATTTTACACCCGCTTACTATAAACTAGGATCTCGTTAACATTACGTTTCCAATTTACTTTGACTAGTGTGCCGTGATGGTTCGCTAGAGTCGTCGGGTTTCGCATTGTCGCTTAGTACTGGTCGTGCTGAAAAAAAAAACAATTTTCTTTATATAAAAAAAAAACTATTTTCTTTATATAATATTAACTAATTAGTTAATATAATAATTAGGAATTAGGAAAATCGTTAATTGATCAATCGAGTAACTTTTTATCGAATAATGATAGTGGAATCGAATTTCATGTTCAAACAACATGTGTTCAAAACTAAATTTGACATCCGGTTCCGCTTCCGCTTTAAATTTGATAATAGTTTTTTTTTATTTTTTTTTTTTATACATAAAAATAAAAAATAATTAAATAAAAAACAATTGAGAAACATTGCCATAGAAACTATTGAGGATTACATCTATATCAAAACAAGTTGAACACGGAACATTTTGATGCTAAACCATCTCGCAGCGCTCGAGAGCCCCGTCTGATTTGGACAACTGACCCAGTAAAAGGAAAAGGCTGCACAATATCGTTTTACCAACCGTTATTGGTTGCCTGGAACTTTACAAAGCACACAAAGTGGGAAATGAAATGGCTGTTAATTCTTTGTTAATTAAACAGATACATATACTGTTGTGTATAGAATTAAATACATAATACGACACTATGTGACTGATTATTTTGTTATTTTCATATCGTTTTAGACTCGTATCACCTTATTCCAATTATAAAATACCACTAATTATATGCCCATTTCATCGAAACGAATAAATAAGTAATACTTAATGGAAATTAAGCTTAAAGCAAGCCATTTTAAGGTTACGTCATTTTAAAAGAAAAAAAATATTTTTCAGCTTCACGCTAGGCGGCGGGAAGATAGAGGGAACCTAGTGTTCAGACACTTTATCCTTTACTTTTTGTCGGGCAAGGCCAATTGAAACATTATGTGTTGAGTGCCTCAACTCAACATCGCGTTTTGCATTGTTACCAGATCGAAGAAACGAAAAACCAAAAAAATAAGAATTCATTCAAATTCATTTCCCCGAGTGGGGATAAATCGACACTCGTCGCATTTACAATCACACGCTTTTGCCATTGTACCACGACGAGATAGAGGTTTGTGAGGCCGTACATACATAAAGTATACACCAACAACCCGTTTACCAGTACATAAGAAGCTGCATCACTATCGCTAACTCCGTGAAAGTTTAAGTATGTTGGAATCTTCTTAAGAGATTTACATATACGTGTTCTAATATATAAACTAAGAGGATTTGGATACTCACCGAACATTCTGAGCAATATCTTCTCTATACCGTGAAGAGGGGACTCGAATATTATGCACAATAGCATGGCAAGGAAGAATGTTAGTATTATGTGAGATATCGCATTCGCCGCCTGGAAACAGAACAGATGCTTAATCTTCTTGGTTTCTTTAATTTTGTTACAGTTCCGCTGCATTCCGCATGCAGCAGAGTAAACAGAGAAAACTTAGTGTTAAGACATTCCGTTGTGTATTTTCTGTCAAATTTTGGGGCAGTACGTGTAGAGTGGCGAAACACAACATCACGCTTTACCTCGACCTGATGAAGAGGCCAAGCGAGTCTTGCTTGTACCCTGCGACTACCCCATAATTGGACTCAATATTTAAAATTTTTAATCAATACATATACAAATCTTTATAGAAAGAAAGTCTCTTTTCTAATTTATACTAGTCCCATTTACACTAGAAGAGTCATATAGAACATAGTAGCTAAACAAATGGCTTTCCATTTTCAATTTTTATTGACATATTGAGAAACGTAACACAACGCTACGATTTATGCTTCGATTTGCCTCGACACCAGAGCGAAGAAATGAAAGTATAAATGTAAATAAATATTTCACTTCCTCGACAACACACAACCAGTCGATTTTACAGTCTCACTTTGTGCCCCTGCGCCACGACTGGCCTCGAAAGATTCTTAATATAAAATTCTTATCAATATTCAAATAAAATATTAGCATAAACTTACCACAGTAAAGAATGTGATATGAAGAGGATGCCTCAACTGCCCTACGTAGTATAACTCAATGACCCCGTTCACCAAATAAGCGCAGAAAGTCAACCGGGCGATGGGCACTAAGAACTTCCAGTTTAAAAGCTTTCCCAGGAAACCTGCAACAAGTGATCACTTTTATAAACTTCTATATTATAACATAAAAAGGATTTAGCTGAGTTACTCTTTCTTTATTCACTTATATTAGTTTATTTCTTTGTTCTTTTTTCAGCTTCATATTGTATCCCCCTTCATTTTGAAATCATAATTATATGATATCAGATTGTATCCGTGTACCCTGCATATATCACAGTTAGTAAAGGTAACCTAGTATTAAGACATTCTGTTCCCCTCTTCCCATTTCATTTTCAAGGATTGCGTATTGACTAGCGAAACTCAACGCCAGGTTTTGTCTTGTTACCAGACAAGACTATCTATCTAATATCATATATATTTTATGTATGAATGTTATTATCAACCTAATTTAATAAAAAAAACATCCGTTAAAATTACAACACGCGCTTGTGCCGATGCCGTAGGCCGTTTCATATGAATATTATATATGAAAGCCTTTTTTAAAGTTGGTACTCTATAAAATTGCTTTATTAAAACACAATAATATTTATTGCCTTTTTTTTAATTTGTGTTTTTTTATTACGATTTGTATTTTACGTTGTAAATACAAGAAAAAAGCAAAAAGGAAACTCACACCCTTTCAACTTTCCACGTCCCCATATCTTTACCCCACAAGCCCAGTTTCGATTTTTTTTCACCCAGTTCCATAAGGAGGAGGTAGTCAATTCGACTTTATTTTTTTATTTTCTATATTTTTTTTGTTTGTTATCTCTAAGTATGTGCACAACAAATGAACAAATAAGTCAATATCACGCTAACGGTTTTCGCTCATATTTTTTTTATTGGAAACGATACACTTCAAGAGAGAGTTCAATGAGAGTTTGGTTAGGCTCTGATTATGGAATCCAATGGAAGTCGTTTTTTTTTTTTGTTAAAAATTGTTTAAGATTTACTCTTTGTCCCGCATATAGGCAGGCTAAACAGAGGAAACCTCTGTGCTAACTACTAAGGCACTCTGTCCCCGATTTCTGTGGAATTAGAGGCCAGTCATAGCGCAGCGGCACGAAGTGTGACTATAAAACAGACTGGTTGTGGGTTCAATCCCAACTCGAGGAGATGAAATATTTACTTAAATTTATATTTTCATTTCTTCGCTCTGGTGTCGAGGCAAAAGTGCGGCGTTGAGTTCTGCCACTCAACACGCAATGCCTCCAAAATTCGGCAGAAAGTGGGGAACGGAGTGTCTTAACTTTAGGTTCCCTCTGCCTACCCTGCTGTGTGCGGGATATAGCGTGAAGCTAATTTAATTTAATTTTTTTTAATTGCGAGTTTAAAGTGTTATAATTCTAAATGGAAATACAATATATATATATTGAAAAAAATATCTTTTTTGGGAAAAAATGCCAATTCGTAGATTTATAATTGCCAATTTAAGTGCTAATTTGGTGCGTAAATGAATGATTTTGAAGTGCAAAATTTAAAAAACAACTATAAACAGGAATGCCGTTCTTTCATTTCATTATACATTCTAAAGCCATCCAATAAGCAAAATGGGACCATTTAACGCTATGAAATATTACAACCGTTTCTTATGCCGCGTTATCCTCTTCCATTTCACCAGATCTAAATGCGCGAAAAACAAATCATAGCCGATCGATAGTCGTTTTGTCTTGTCTTGAATATATAAAATCCATCTACCTTTCTGCTTTCATTTCGTATACGCTATACACTAGGTATTTTTGTGAGCGCCAAATATTTTTGTAATTTTGAAATACCCCACCCACCTATAAACTAAAAGTACTTCTAGAAAGAAATAAAAACTACTTTTTTTTCTCATTAAAATATAAGTATAAATGTATTAATTTCTTACCTCCATTGCCAGTAGCACAGGCAATAACAAGCCAGCCATTTGCAATACTCCAAGCGAATTTATGTAAAGAAATGTACGCGGCTGCTTCAATAGAACTGTACTGGTACCACTCTTGATAGAATAAGCTCACAGAGAACGTCGTCACTGTGCCCAACGTGACACTGGTGATCCAACCGAAGGTCTTTAGAAGATTTGAAAATTCATAGCTGAAAATTAATTAAAAAATTATTTGTAGGGTTCGGTATCTCAAAACAAAAAAAAACGGATCAAGTGCGATCCAGACTCGCCCAACGAGGATTCCGTACTAATTTCAGGATTGGAGGTAACAGGAAGAACAACTTTTGAAAGTTGATAAACTTAAGTTACGCACTCACGCATTGTGCATGTTGTGCATTGTGTGTTTTGCGGTTTTTTTTTCTTTTTTTATTCCAATTTATTGTTATATCATTATTAATTTAAACTTATTAAAGATACAGAAATAATTCAAAAATAATATAATTCACTCAAAAAGATTGTGAGCAGTCATCTGTCACCTGTCATCAGTTACCCGTCGACTAATCTAGTGATCAATGACAGATATACTGGTTGACGCAAAACGATGGATTGAATGATAAATGTATTTTATTAGTCACCATAGTGCATGTTTACACACAATATTAAAAAAACAAGACGATTTTTTTATATAATAGCAATATAAAATATAAGTACAGCAGGGAAGGCAGAGTGGACTTTGTGTAAAGACACTCCGTTTCCCACTTTCTGCCGAATTCTAGAGGCGTTGCGTGTTGAGTGACAGAACTCAACACCGCGCTTTGCCTTAACACCGGAGCGAAGAAATGGAAAAATAAATTTAAGTAAATATTTCATCTCCTGGAGTGGACATCGAACCCACAACCAGTCGACGACTAGCCTCTGAAGCTGAAAAATATATAAAAGTTGTTATAAGATCTTTGATTTTTACGATTATAACGCATTTTAAATGAAACTTTTTTTAACCGGATTAATCGCGTATATTTGCTATTATACATTTTGGAAATCCGATGTTTCGAACACTTTGCAGTAGTCCGAGGTGATGACAACGGGCGGTTTCCAAGAATGTATAATGCTAAATATACGCGATAAATCCCGTTGAAATAGTTTCATTTAAAATATATAAATAGTTGATTTAGTTGTTATGGCGCTGATAGATAAAACGTGAAATTTGGCGGACATTTGTGAACGGAGTGTTAAGACACTTAGATTTCTCTCCCTACCCAACAAGATAAAAGAGATATAACTTATTTTCTATATATTATGTTGATCAAAAACTTACTTTTCCTTTTGAATTCGATGCAGTATGTACCCAGTAAGAATACCCATGAAGTACGGTGTCATCTTCATATGTGTTCTTATATACGCTCCAACAAAATAATAATTTGTTGCGAAGTCTGTGAACTCCCTGTGAAACAAAACTTTAGATATAGATAACTATAGATAATTTTTTTTTATTAACTATAGATTTCTTATAGAAATTATAAATTGCATACATTTTTTTTCTAAATAAAGATCTAAAAAAAAATTGCGTTATTTAAACCGCTAATGGCTGTAATTTATTTTATTTAATTTTATTGCCTTTTCGTTTTGTAATTGCATTGTAAACACCATGGTTGTGGGTTTGCTTCCCATTTTAAGAAATGCCTGTTTCAGATCTAATAAAGACAAAATGTAGGAAACAGAATAACTCATCACTTACTTCTTAGGAGACATGTAGAAAAGAAAATATTCAACTTATAGTTTGTATAAACTGTTGTATTAATTTTAATCTAGACTTCCATTTTTCATTTTATCAGCAATGAAACAATAATGAAACTTTCTTTGAACTCCAGAACCCCTAGTAATATAAATATATTGAGGGGTTGTAACACCCCTCTTACATAAAAACTAAGGAAAAGAAAACACAATAATAAAACTTACTTTGCATAAAACAGCAGCGTTGGATCCAATTTCTCTTTATACGTAATGACAGACGGAACGGCGAGAGATGTGATAGTAGCGATAGCGGCTACTATGGGGCCCATCCGCCTGAAGTGCCACAGACTGTAGATAAAGATGGGTGCTATAAAGAATAATTGGGTATCCACTGCTAAATACCACGACTGGAACATACACTGTGGAGAAAAATATACTTTTTTTATGAACTTGTATACTTTTAATTTTATATTTGTATTTTGTTTTCGAGAGACCGTCGTGGCAACATTGTAAACTCGAAAAATGTGGACTTGATTTCCTACTCGGAGAAATGAAATATTTAATATTATCATTTTCTCTCTCTCTGGTAGAGAAGCAAAACACGGCGTTGAGAACCAAAGTGTCCTAGTGGAGAGGGAATGTCTTAACAAAAAGTTCTCAGGTTCCTTTTACCTATCTTGTTATGTGCGGGACAAAAGAGTAAAGTGTGAAGATAACAAAAAAAAACAATAAATCTAACAGATTTACATTAATGAAACATAACCAGTTGATAACATTACAAATATAAAAAGGCTTTAATTTTTTTTTGCTTTACGCATATAGCGGGGTGCGCGAAGGAATCTTATATAAAGATACTTCGCTCCCCACCTTCCACGCAATGACACTGTGTCGAAATATTGCATGTTCGGTGGTGGCGTAACTCAACGCCGTACTTTATCTTATTCACTAACTAAGAGACGATCTCATATTTGTATAAAAACTTTAATGTTAGTTTTACCTTTAAACTATTTTCGATTTAAAGCATAACCTTATAAATAAAAAAACATGAAATGTTACTCACTAATTTATCTGTACCAACATAGTTGTTCACATATAATATATTGGCCCACCACATATCTTTACATCTCTCCTGCTCCAATTGTAACTTGCCTTCCCATAGGGGCCCCTCCCCGATTTTAGGCAACCATGTCATATAGAACAGTATTACGACGAAATATGCTGGGGTGACTCTGAAAAGATTAATTAATATAATATATTTTAATAATTATATGCAATGGTTGGAATTCAATATTTTCTATATATTAGAATTGAGGCCATCGTGGCGTAGGCCCTTGTGCTGACAAGGGTTGTCAGTTCGATTCCCGTTCGGGAGAATGAAGTATTTTAATATTTAAGGTAGACAGGAATAAAACAAACTATGACGAAGTGAATAGTGCATTATCGCATATTCTTTATTGGTTTGATATAAATAATCTAATTTTAAATGCTAATAAAATTAAATGTATTGAATTTGCTTTACCAAACGTTAAATCACATAATTTTAGTCTAGAAATTAAAGGAGAATCCCTCAATGTGACGGAATCAGCTATTTTCTTATATTTAACTATAGACTCCAAACTCCAGCGAAACACTCATCTGGGCTCACTTGCGGATAAACTAATTAAAAGCCATTAAAAAAGTAAGACAAATGACGGACGTTGAATTCTATTTTTATAGAATTTTATGTTGTGAATTGTTGTTATGGGGCAGTGCTTTAGATATAAATTCAATATTTATTCTCCAAAAGCTCGAGATTCTCTGCGAGATGTTCTTCTTTCTTCTTTACAATTTATATATTATAAAATTCTGTTTGTCCGGCAAAATGTACAGTAAAAATAGTGAAATACATACGATAGGAACGAGAAATAAAGATAAACGTGTTACGACGAGTTTTCGCCTCCAAAAAGTTAATAATTTTATATGGGTACTGAGTATACGCGTATATAATAAACTTCCTCAGTGTATTCCAACTTTGCCCCTACTACAATTTAAAGTAGCTTAAAAAAATACTAACAAATGCAGCTTATTACGCTGTTCAAGAATATTTAGAAGATAAACATATCATGTATGGAATTTATGTCTATTGAGATCAGGACAGCTGCCAGTTAATATAATAAAACTATATATTATACCATTGACTTTGAAAAGAGCAACTACGCAATGTTCATAGAATTCGGTGGAAAATGTGGGACGGAAGATTTTAATGAAAATGGTCACTCCGTTTTCATTAAAATCATTCGTTTCCCAGGTTTCCTCTGCTTACCATGTTAGGTGCGGACGACAGCGTGAAGTAAAAATAATAAAAAGTGAAAAATGGAACAAGCAGTACTGGAACAATTTCCCACTGTAGTAAACGAAGTGAGACTTTGACTTTTGCCACTCAACACGTGCTGTCTCGAAATTCATCGGAAAGTGTGGAACGAAGTGACAAAACTGGGACTCTTAAAGTTGCGTTTCCTTTGCCTTCCGCGCTATAAGGGAAACGTAAAGCAATTTTTAAAAAATATTTATGTGGTTTTAAATCTCACTGTACCGTACCGTAGATGTAGCTTCTACAAAATGCTAATTTCCGAGATCTAATTAAATTAAGAGCGGCGTTTCATTACGCTACTTAACACGTATTTTTTCTAAACGTTCACTGCTTATCCTACAAAAAATAAAAGTGAACGGTACGTATACCAAAGCAAGTACTAAATTTTGATATGCATTTACATACGACCGGTTATTAGGGTTACGTTTATTTGTACTATTAAAATACATATAAAAAAATGAAGTTAGGAGGAATCGAACCCGCGCCTCTTATACGGTTTCCAAGACAATCTTAAAATATTTTTCTATTCTTAGTGTAGTTTCTTAACCTTCATGCCGTATTCCGCTTGTAAGAAGGGTAGGTAGATGGAGCGAAGTGTTAAGACACTCCGTTCTCTCCACCGAGTCCTAAAGGCATTGCGTGTAGAGTAGTGGAACTCAATAATATAATATATAACATACTATAATAACAACTTAATAATATAATATACGTTTATTTGATAAAATAGTTCAATACGAGTCCTCGCAATCACGTACTGATGTGTGCCACACAGACACATACATCAGTATCGCTTTTATATCTCCATCCTACTACTACACAACTAATACAATAAAAGTACTGACGAGATTGCAATGCAATAAACAGTTTCGATAAAATAAACTAGCTGTTTGTGATGCTGCGACCTAATTGTGAATCTCGACATTTCGCCGTACCAGAGTATACTTAGGGAACATAGTTTAGACATCCAAACTCATAACATCATCCCCCGGAGTGGGAATCGAACCTACAACCGTCACGTTTATAAACAGATACAGTGGCATTTGCATTCTTATACATTTTTATATAATTTTTCATATATATATTTTTGATTGAAGTCTACTCCGCTATTAATTTCCTATCCAGTGACTCTTAAAACAGATTGCATTTTTAATCTGTATTTATTTATATTTCTTTTTTTATTTTGACACTTAAAGAGTTCGTACTCCGAAAAGATAAAAGGAACCTTAAAGTATAGGATAATTTTGTCATCACAAATAGGATGCTGATTTTATATACAGATCAATCAATCAATCAATCAGCTTCACGCTGTATCCTGCACAGTAGGCAGAGGGAGCCTAGTGTTAAGACACTCCGTTCCCCACTTTCTGCCGAATTCTGGAGGCGCCTCGACACCAGAGCGAAGAAAATGGAAATATAAATTTAAGTGAATATTTCATCTCCTCGAGTGGGGATTGAACCCACAACCAGTCGGTTTTACAGTCACACTTTGTACCATTGCGCCACGACTGGCCTCAAATAAAGTAAATGCCTAAATAATAAAAACATTACTTACGAATAAAAATATTTATTAAAACAAAGTAAGTAGCTACAACTGGGAATAGGAAAAACTATTTTTTCCCATATTTGCTCTACAGTAAATAGAAATAATAATAAAAATCAAAATATTTATGGGTCCCGTAATACGTTTTCCCCTTAAAGGGACCCGACCTCATTTGTTCGGTAATATAAGAAAGGGAGTCTTAGTGAAGGCTTCAGTTGTTCATCTTACTCGAAATAAAAATTTTCAGTTTTGATTTTTATACATAAAAAAATACTAGATGTATGTAAATGCGACTATAATCGTGGCAGCTATGGTTTCAAAGCCGAATCGGGGGAATTAAATACTTAATATTTTCTTTTCCTCGCCCTGGTAACAAGGCGAAGCGTGAATTTAGCAGAAATTGGGGAACGGAAATGTCGTAATGACAACGAAGTGTCTTAACATTCTCTCCCTCTGTCTACCCTGCTATATTCGAAATAGAGCGTGAAATTAAAAACAAACACGCTCCCTCAACTAGAGATCGAACACGCAACCATCACGACCACAACCAGACACTATATGCGTCACGATTGCCTCGTCTTTACTTTTTAATAATTTATAAAATAACACTTTATAATTTACCTTAATGAGAGACCCTTAAGTTATCGTACGGTATCAAAACCGGTATTTAACGTGTATACAAACCGCTATTAAACTGTCAATCGCACGCAATCTAATTACGTTACGAGACCCTTTAATATTGATTTACACTAACTTCTATTCGAAAATATCAAAGGAGTAGAAATGACTCTAGCCTATTTTACTATGTTTATTTTACATTAAAAATGCTATTATTCAATTATTTTTGTTTAAAATATATTTTGTGCTTATTTAAAAAACGTATAAAAATTTGAACGTGACTGGATTCGAACCCGTGTCCTGATAACCGACCAGGTGTGACCTGGTTTTCTAAATAAGTATTTTTCCTTCCTAAACACTTTAAAAATAATGTTAAAAATATATATGTTGTGTATTACTGGCACAAATAATCATATAATATATATTATTATTTGGATGCAAAGTGCATGGGGAACATCCATAAGGTTTGCTTTACCCACTCTGCTATGTGCGGGATACAGCGTGATTGTAATTAAAATTTTATTTACGTATAGCGCATTTTGAAAGTATCTAAGTGTATTTAATTGCACCTCATTCTATGCATGTTTACACTACTCTATACAACCGTTATTATAGGGTAGCAGTTTTATTATAAAAAAACATATTTTTTCTGCACTCCTTATTTAAATTAAGTTCATAAAAAAAAACTTAAATTCCATTAAATACACCTACCACAAGAATAAAACAATCAACACAAAACAAAATTGCAAAGCATTCAAGCAAAGTCAAAATACCTTACCTAATATAGCGGAAAACCAATATTGGCAGTACGTTGAGACGCCCTCTTCGTTTGTCCAGTTCAATAAGCAAGAGGCGGCTGAAGAGAAATGCACTCAGGAATAGGAAAGTATCCACTAGTAGCGTATTGTTCAACATGAACGCGTTGGTCGGGTCACGGATGAGCTGGAATCACAGCGAGAATAATAAAAAAATGATTTTTCATAGCTGTATATGTATTTTGGTGAGTAAAAGTTTTTTTATTTGGTATTTCGCGTAATGAGTGTGGGTTCAAATGTCTCTCAGGGTATAGTATACTCAAAAATAAATGATATTTAGAGAACAATAAAAAAATATTTGAGTCTTTTATAGATCTGTTTCGTTTAGGTTACATAGACTAGGTAGAGGCGAATAATTAAAGAGATGTGTGATTATATAAATCTATATATAATAATATTTTATTAACAATAAATAAACTAAATTGCTATGGCAATATAATCCGTATGTTATACTAATTCTTTTTTACCACACATAGCAATCGCATTCCCGGTAGGCAGAGGGATTCTGGTATCCTGGGATCCTAGTGTTGAGACAGACAGACATTTCGTTTCCTTCTTTTCGCTTAATGCTTGAGGATTTTGTGTGTATATCATTTATCGGGTATGTTATTTATGATATAATAATTAATAATTATGTATAGACAAATAGTTAAACAATAAATAATAAAATCAAATACTACATTATATATATTTGATCCCATAAAAAATAAATATATATTAAATAAATATTAATAATTGTGGCCAGTCGTGGCGCAGTGGCACGATGTGTGACTGTAAAACCGACTGGTTGTGGGTTCGATCCCCACTCGGGGAGATGAAATATATACTTAAATTTATATTCCATTTCTTCGCTCTGGTGTCGAGGCTAAGCGCGGCGTTGAGTTCTGCCACTCAACACGCAATGCCTCCAGAATTCGGCAGAAAGTGGGGAACGGAGTGTTTTAACACTAGGTTCCCCCTGCCTACCCTGCTGTGTGCGGGATACAGTGTGAAGCAGATTTTTTTTTTTTTAAATAAATATTACCCATTAAATACCACTGCCTTTCCTTTCCTAACATATGTTTAACATTTGTAATAACGATTACATCTTACCCGATCCCACGCTTCAGCATCCATCACGGGACCGCTACCGATGAACAGACAGGCATGGCCGGCAATAATGAAAATCATCGCTAGAGCCTTTATACCGTTCACACACTCCAAGCCCAAACTGTTATTTTGTTTAGTCGATAATATTTTCTTAGTGTTATTTATCAAAGAGAATGATACAATCAAATCATGTATGACGCTGTTCTTCCGTTTACTGGAACGCATTGAGTACATTTCGTAGCTCGTCGTGAATAGCAGGAGTATTCCGAAAAATAAGATGATGCCTCTGAAATTGTTAAAAATATATATGTAAAAAAAGATTTTAACATAAAAAATGGTTACACTAATAAACATATATTCACTGAAAACTAGGCTTTTTACAAAACAATATATATAAAATGTCGTTTAAATAGCAAAGAAGTGGAGACCATTGTAAAATTGAAATAAATATTTAAAATTTAAGTCAGTTTTTGCGCCTTAGCCGCAAAAATATATTTAACAATTAAAAAAATAAAAGCAAATATTTAAGCTAGACGTAGGACGAGTGCGTCGTATAAAACAGCACTTTGGAAAAATTATCATATATTTAAAGAATATTAAATAATTACTTACAAGAAAGCTATATCGAGTTTGTTAACCGTAATAGGTTTCCTAGTATAACAGTCCCTTTCAGTGACCACAACGCCGGTAGAGTTGCCCACAGTGTGGGATAGCACGTCGCTCACGAACCCGGCGACGGCGCCCGCGTCGCACGCGCTCGGCACACATACCGCCCAACGCAGTGTTTCTCCGCGTCCTGTTCTTATCTGAAAATTAATATATTTATGTTTCATATCAGTTAACACTTTTTTTTAGCGTCACACTTTATCCCACACAGCAAGGTAGGCAAAGGGAACTTAGTGTATTCATTTGATTTCTTATTTTCTGCTGAATTCTGGAGGTATCAGGTATTGAGTAATAAAAGTCAACGCCGTACTTTGCTTCGAAACCAGAGCGATGAAATGAGAATATTAAATACTTTATCCCCACAAATGGAAAACCAACCCACAACCGTCGCGCTTACAATCACACGCATGCACCACTGCGCCACTGTGATGACGCAATAATCAGATACTTCTTTATTATTACTAAAATGACAAACTGCAATTTTATGTTCATAATTTACATATTTTCATAATAAAATATAACATAACACAGTTCGGTCATAGTGAATTGGCAACAACTTCCTACTACCGAATGTAGTGTAATCATTTTGACAAATAGGATCAGGAAGTGGATAGAGGCAAATTATTATAATCAAAGTAAGGACGGATGTAAAATGTATATGTTATATTGATTTCTATATTGATTTAAGATTTTTATCGCAACGCTTAACAAAATATCTATTACTTAAATAAATATTGATATAGATAAGAAATAAATTATTATAGCCACTCAGCAACTGTTTGGAAAATTACGCGGAGACTGTTAAGCTTATTACGATTTATCTGGTACTGAATATAGAAGTCACCATAAACTAAACATTCAATAACAATATTTAATAATTGTGCCAAATATTAATAAAAAAATCTACAATTTATTCAATCAAAACAACAAAATAAATTCTAATAAAGAAATGCTTTGCTTTCATATTATTTATATTTCACTTAAGAAAATGATTAGTAAATTAACTTTAAAAATACGGAACACAAATAGTCCACCAAACACTAAGAAAACAAGTGAAATTTAAAGAAAACCTAACAACCACATATTTCACAAAGAAACTAACCAGTAATTGTACGAATACACTGAAGCTTTTGAAAAATACAGTACATTTCTCGTTTGTAAAACAGTGCTTTTTTTTCAAAGGAAGCTGACTGGGAACTTCAAGTAACACTACAAAGGCCAAGCTTTATGTCCATCCACCTTATTATGTGGAAAACAACGTATGACCCATTTGCTCCAGTTCCTGTGACCGAGTGGCGTTTATGAGCAGTTCTACAACTAATGGACGTTAAGAGACCAAGTTGAAAAGCTCCAGTGTTTCAAATTGCACTTACGTACCAGTTTAAACGTCCACCTGTAATATGGCACCAAGTTTAACTTGTGTTAGAATAGTCCACTGTTTTTATCCCAAATCTAATTATAGAGCATGTGGAAAGGGAACAGTGTTAAAGCACTCTGTTCACCGCTGAATGAGTTCGAGATATTGCATCTAAATTTATGGAACTCATTTTAGCAATTGGGTCACCATAGTGAGAAGATTATCCGTTCTACTGAGTGGGCATCGAACCTAATATACAAATCGTAGTGCTTATTAAATTAGAATTTTTACTAATGTGCCACGATGAACTCAATATTTTAAACCATATTTATGAAATATAGCATCGAAAATATAGCAACGAAAATAGCTGTGTATATTAAACAGAAACCACAATAAATTCAACAGTTTTCAGAATTGCACTCGTTGGTGTTTGTTTACTGAATTTTAATAAATATGTGAAGTTGTTTATCCTTCTCTCTATATATATTTTTTTATTCTACCATTACTATTTAAATTTTCATATAAAAATTAAAAAGAGTACAGGGGTTTTTAGAAAACGTACAAGAATTGAACTAGCGGTATTTTAAACCACTGAAGCCATATGATCATAGATGTATTTAAATGTATATTATACATTTTAAAAGGAAATGAGCATAAACAAAAAGTAGCTCAAGCTTGTATATGTAATCAAAAATCTAATAGACATCCTTACTTTTCACATCCACAAAACCTTTAATTTGATAAAACGATGGTCTGATTTCCTTTGAAAGATAATAACCAAAAACGATAAAATAGTTTTCCTGTAATATTTTAAAGCCTATATAACAAAGTATTGATAAAATAGAAATTAAAATACATTATTTGAACTTGTCTTTTAGCTAAGTTAAATATTATTTGAATATGACTTCTAAACATGTGCAATTTACTTAATAATATTTTCTTAGTCAACTTGAATAAATATCAAAATATACACGTTTCTAACACAAAATAAATAAATACATATCCAAGTAAATAATGTGCACTGTCATAAAATAACATCAATCGCGATGTGTGAATACATATAAAGACTGAACACGATAAGTGCGAATTAAGTTCCAACTCAGAGCAAATTTTTTATATGTTTTTGCATTTAAAATCAAATCAAATCAGCTTAACGCTGTATCCCGTGTATAACGCACACAGCTGGACAGAGGGAACCTAGTGTTAAGACACTCTGTTCCCCAGTTTCCACCAAATTCTGGCGACATTGCGTGTTGAGTGGCGGAATTCAACGCCGCGCATTGCCTCGACACCAAAGCGAAGAAATGAAAATACAAATGTAAATAAATATTTCATTTCCTCAAGTGGGTATCGATTTCACAACCAGTCGATTTTACATTCACATATTGTGCGTCTCCGCCAGGACTGCAAGCGCGACAATTACAGTTTCGATTATCACCAAAAACATTGAAATATTTTATATTTTCATTAATTAGCTCCGTTAACCAGGCAAAGCGCCGCGTAGAGTTCTGCTACTCAACACGCAATGCCTCAAGAATTTTATGGAAAGTGAGGAACTGAATTGTCTGAATAGGCAATAGAGTGCCTTAACACTAGATTCCGAGGTCCCCTCTGCCTACTCTGATATGTTTGTGCATCTATAAAAAAACAAATCGCGGCATCAATCGACGGAAAATTTAAGAATGAGGTGTTCTTAACGCCAAGTTCTTTCTGCAAATCTTGCATATTTTTTACTTTGGTCAAATTTTCTTTGCACCTAAATATAGTCTTTATAGAGCTACAATATAAATTAAAAATAGAATAGGAATGCGCCAGAAATTTTTAAAAATTATCTTTAGATTTTTTTAAGTTTCTTAAAACATCATTTCAAAGGTCTGATTGGCCTGACCGATAGTGTTGGTCCGTATTTACAAGCCAGAACGAATTGTCTTTAAATTAGCTGAAAATAAATATTGTACTTATCGGTAGCTTATTTATCAAAATACAAAAGATAGCAAAATATGTATATAAGTAAAATTATTTAGATAATAACTTCTTTCACAAACCAACAAGCACCGTAAAAACAGCGTATCATGTATTTTAACCTTTTAAGTACCATAAAATGAAGGGAGTAATCTATTTTTTATTTAATAATCCAATACAATCCCGTATAATCCACAGAAGATTTGGAAGTTTCCAGAGAGCTTTTTTATTTGATACCGTTTTCCTCAATAAAAAAGTTATTGTGTTAACATACCAACATTTTCTTATCACGGTATTATTGTAGTATTAAATGAATATATAATTAAATAATATGAGCCCTTGTGGAAAATAACTGATTAATACATAACGTTCCTAATAAAAAGGAAAAACTAAATCAATATTTGCAAAAAATATAACATAACCATCAATATTGTCCTATTGGGAATCAAACTTACGACCTCCAAATTTCGCTCATGAGAAATAATTATTTTCATTTCCCCGCTCTGATAATATAGCGTTAAGTTCCGCCACTAATTGACAGTACCTCCTGCCATTAGGCGGTACGTACGGAACGGAGTATGGTACCACTAACTACAATCCGTCTACCCTAATTTATGTATAAGTGATACAGACTACAAAACACAGGAACCTTTTGCTATTTGAACAAAGAATGCCGCAAAATATTTCCAAGATTGAAAGGAAAATACAATGGGATTAACATACGATTCTGTCTATTGTCCACAACTCTACACTGCTACGCTATATTATGAAAAAAAATCCTAAAAACCAACTTATCCATTCATAATATAACATTTGTTTTTTTTGTAATTTGCGGAGTAAAAAGAGAGATAGCACAAAAAAACTATTTTTTTATCCAATCTAAGAAAAAAAGTATATACTATAATTCCAATATAGCTCTTACAATTCTAATGTCGTCCCACTCATACCGGTACACGCGTCAACCTTCCACATTTCCGGTATTTATTTCTAGAACATAACTCACATGCCGTACGGATTAACAAAGTTTATTGATCTTTACGTTTTATATTGATGTATATACGGTTTTTTTGTATTAGAATTTGTGTTATAATTGATTGCTGTATATTATATTTTCTAAATACAAGGTTATTAAGAGACATATAGGCTCTGTCTGATGTAGACTAGTCTAACTTGATATGATAATAATGTGTTTGGATGGGTTAATCTGAATTGATACGAATTCGCAATGAGAAGCCTTAAGAGACGTCTACAACTGAAACCTTATTTCAGTGAAATATAAACAATATTTCTAATAATATATAACATATTTTTGGTTTAAGCATTATTAACATAAAACTATTGTTTATATTTTAATTTAAACTTGTAAATTACTTATTATTATTAAACCTAAAAAAATATATAAATAATTTGTCATGTGCTGTGTATCTTTAAGAATACTTTATCTGAAGCTTTATTTACTTAATACACCCATAAAAAGGACAGTCGTGGCGCAGAGGCACAAAGTATAAATGTAAAATCAATTGGTTGTGGGTTCGATTCTCACTCGACGAAGAGAAATATTTATTTATAATTATATTCTTATTTCTTTGCTCTGGTGTAGAGGCAAAGCGCGGCGAGTTCCGCCACTCAACACGCAATGCTTCCAGAACTCAGCGGAAAATGGGGAACGGAGGGTCTTAACACTGCCTAGTCTGCTGTTTGCGAGATACAGCGTGAGGTTGATTTGATTACACCCTTATCACGTTAAGTACAGTTATTTATATGTACATTAGTACATATAAATTATTCAAAATATTTTATAACATAATTTATTTATTAAAAATACATACATATATGCTTATTTTGTACTGTCTGTATAAAAATTATATTCTCACCTTTTTTGATTCTTCGTTCTGCTTCCACTTGATAGTAGCCAAGCAGTACTGGCCCTCGACAGTCATGCCATCACCTGGCTCCTTAATTCCCACACACTCGTCGAAGTTTCCCATATGATAAGAAGAGCCGAATAACAGTCCTTGTGGAGATTTTGCTGATGCATCAAACACTGTAACAATAAATTAAATATAATTAGATTAAATTGATAATAGATAATTAAAAACAAACAAAAAATCGATTATAATATTGAAGATAGGGTTTTTATTTGCAATTCGATCAATTTCCGAGTTTTTAATGAAGTCTATAGAAACTAATTTACTTTTTTAATACTCTGTGCTGGAAAAAAAGAATACATCTTAAAAATTAATATTGAACACAGTCTTAAGTACAAATTTTAATTTATTAATTATTAAGAAGTTAAATTTTAGACGTATATATCGATGATATGATACAATCAATGCAGTTTTTTTAATGTGGATATTTCAAGTGTAAAAATCTTATATTGAGGTCTTTAATTATTTGAAATACTATATATAATATAATAAGAATGTATATATAATAAGAATGTCTTCCGTGAAAAACAGAAGAAGTTAGAATACTCCATTCGCCAATTCTAGCCCAGGTTTCAAAATAATGCGTGTTGTGTGGCGGAATCCAACGCCGCACTTTGAATTATTACAAGAGAGGAAACGATATTATACCCCCTAGTAGAAATCGAACCCACAATCTATACGTGTCCAGTCATACGCGTAATAGAGGCTCTGCGCTATAACAGCGTAATTAATTTATATTTTGCTCTAAAAAAGCCTAAAATATCATCACAATTTATGACAATTCTAAAATGAGAAATTAGTTCGTAAATAAACATTTTTATACAAATAACAAATACCTATACAAAGAAGTATAAAAAAACATAATCTAGCACCTTCAAAGACTTCAATTACCTAAATCCTTTTAGTAAAGAAACATTTTAATATAAAATAAGTGTTCACGGAAAATATTTTGCAATTTTTTTCCTGCAATACGATCGCGAGCTCAAAAATAAGATTTACTTAAGATTAGGTTAGGCGTCGACTTCAAATAGAATGTAAATCTTATAAACAAATTAAGTTGTATTATATACAAATTTTAAATGCTTATTGAATGAAGACCGTCGAGGTGCGGTGGCGCAATGTTGGTCTGTACGTTGCGGTACCAACCCTCACTCGGGGAAATGATTTTATGTAAGCTATTTTAATTTTAAAAGTTTTTTCAGTAGACAAAGATTGAGGGCCAAGTTGGAAAACTTTTTTAACACTAAGTTCCCACTGCCTACACTGGTCTACGACATAAATATTGTGGTGTTTTTTATGTTTACATGACATGTATTCCATAGTTGAACACTTTGGACGGAATAAAATTATGTTGTGATGATTAACCACACATCCTAAAGATACGGACTACCGTAAATTGTACGGAACACCGAATTTTCTCAAATCTATGTCCAAATATTAAAATAGTTTTATTTTAAATGCGTAAAAATTAGGAAAACCAAAGATTTTATTTTGGCGTTGTTTGGTAAAACTACCCAGCAAGACGTATCTAAAGCGAACAACGAATCGAAGTGACTCAACTTTTATGTACGTAAAAAAGTTCGCATATAACTTTTAATTACAGTTGTTAACTGAAGCTCAATTTTATTGTTGTGTAATAATTAATTATTATTTACAGCAAAAGTTGAAAAACCTTATTCTGCTCGTTCATTTACCTTATTTTTTTTCCTTAGCCAAGAAGTATAAGCATACTATTTTATTTAAAAAAAAACCAATACAGAAAATTTTGAACCCATGTCCAATACTTAACGTCTGTCTCTTTATAAAAAAATTAATTGTTATTTTTTATTTCGTTTTTTTTATTTACCCGGTAAGCTTAAATTACTATTTCGCTTTTGATGAGAAATTACAATTAAATATTATTGATGTTAACCTAAAATGGTTGCTGCAACAAAATGGCGGAATACCAAATAAAGGCTTTTATATTATGTTAAGTACAATAAATACATCATGAAATAAAAAAAAACATCTTGAAAGCTTATCTTAAAAAGGTTTTTTAAATAATAAATGTTATTATAATATCTATTATTCAAAAAAATGCAGCTTCACTTTTTACCGTATAGCAGTGTAAACAAAGGAAACTTAGTGTTTAGAAAAAATCACCCCCCAAATCGAGACATTGTATGTAGAGGCACCGGAAATCAACGCAGCCGTTTTGCCTCGTTACCAGAGAGGCAAAGAAAATATTAAATAATTAATTCCTCTGAGTGGGGACTGAACAAACAGTTGCATTTACAGTCGCAACTTTGTGCCCCTGCGCCACGACGGCCATAGTTCCCCATAAAATATTCGAATTTACTCTTAAAATCAGACACATGTCTATTTGTATACTAAAGAAATATTCATTGGAACTTAGCCTATTTTTTTCAATTTCGCGCTGTTCACCACATGCAGTGTGGTAGACAGAGCATCCTATTATTAAAGACACTCTGCTAAATAACATTCCGCGGAATTCTGGAGGCATTACGTGTTGAGTTTCGGAACTCAACGCCGCGGTTTGCCTTAACACCAGAGTGAAGAAATAAAAATATTAAATATTTCATTTCCTCGAATGGGAATCAAACCAACAACCTGAGCCACGGACGGCCACAATGGAATTTAGCCTTAAACTGAAATATCGTATTGCCCTATAACTTCTCTAATAATTACGCGTCCTAAGGATAGGTGAGGACCAAGTTATGATGATCAAAATGCCAACACGCCGCTAATATGAATTCTCATACGTGATTTTATTATAGAAGTTGATAGGCAATATTAGATCACGTTATTCATTCGAATATCCCACAGTACTTGAGAGAGAGTCAGTACGGGCACTAAAGCCCGGTTTCTACCGCGATTAGAGCGGGCGTTAAGGACTACGTTGAACTCGCTGGTAAAAACTTGCATACAATATGACAATATATTATTATATATTATATTTTCACTAATAAATAATCGAGCGGAAATGATCGAGCGTGCAGAAAGACTTGAAATGAACACGCTCAGTCGTAGGGAACCGAAGAAATTACAAAATACAAAACTTTTTATTGGTGGAAATGTAATGTTTAGGCGGAATGGACTCCTTTTAAGTAAAAACTTAAACATGACCAACTAAACCATACGTTCTCATCGGATAGCAACAATAAGTTGTACCAAGCGAATAAGAATCGACGTAGCTCGATAAGAACGTTGGACGGTTTCCAACCCCTACAAAAAAAATATATATTTTCTAAAAAATATTTTTCTTTAGTAAGTGTGGAATAGTCTATGTGTGGAATAAATTCGCTATTTCCATTTGACCTCGCCGACGAAAATGTATGTAAAAGCTAGTTTACCATATGAAAATGCGTACTCAATACTTAAAACGTACCACCAAACTTAACTTTCCACACAAAGTAAATAATAATATATATTTCCAAATAAATTTATTTAATTTAGGAAAGGTGTTTAATTTTAACGACTACATGGATATTTACTGACCGTAAAAATCAAACATCACTTACGAGAGGTGTGTTGACACTCATCCTGGACAAACATCGATGTGTCGAACAATTTATTAGCATTTTGCGCTTATTTCACAAGTCACTGAGCCATTATTTATTTTCGATAACGTAATATTTAAATAAAAATAGTTTGGACAAATATTTTGTTTCTAGCTCCGCTTTGATACAACGAGGTGGTTTTTTGCTCAAATCTTATATATCTTATAATAAAGGAGGCACGATTACTTTTTAAACAGGATTATATAATAGTCTACATAACTACTCTTTCTTTCCATTTTATAAGACCCAAAAATATAGAGAAGGTGATAACCTCTTATCCTTCCCCTCCTGTGTTCCTCAAATTGGGAAATATTAAAAAAAAACCTTTTTAACTACAAGAGAATTCGAGAATCGCCTTAGTTAATTATTAATCACCAAGTGTACAGTGAGACTTTCCAACTTCAACAGATAAAAAAAATCTATTAATATAGTTGCCGAAGTTTTATTTTTAGCCGTTCCTTTTAAACATAATATTCTTAAATATTTTATTAACACATCCATTTAGATTAGCTTTATTGGTTTATGCAAAATAAATGTTACTAAAAACTATTTTTGAATTTGATTTTATTTGGGTCATCCCATCATCTAGCCGTACTTGACATGTGCCTGAGAGTGAATTCTTATGTCAATCGGGACATTTATTCGTCGTGGTGCAGTGGCATAGCATTTGACCTTTACCGTTGGGTTTGTGAGTTCGATACCTACTCGGGGAAATAAATTATTTTCATTCTCTCGCACTGGTAACAAGACAAAGAAACGACGCTCGTAGTATCTCGAAATTTAGCTGGAAAAAATATTATACAATTCATATAGCAAGGTAAACAGAGTAGGAAGCTATATGACACTAGGTTATTTGTAGGTTCAATCAATCATCATTATATTTTTATGTTAATTCTGGAGATGATTATTTAATCTATATTTATTTTATCTCAAAATAAACCCTAAAGATTACAATACAATACAAGACAAGAACAAAGACGTACAAACCTTCTACGAATTGCGGAAAACGTTACGGCTCCCATATTGTAAGCCACGTTTTCCGCGATGACATTCATGTTCCGGGTATCGTATTACATATAAACCTCTCATATAACTACATACATCTAACTGTCTTAAATTGTTTCTAATTAGTATATTTTGTTATATGTCCAATTTTTTTATCGTATAGGTACTACATATAGCATAATAGACAGAGACACTCCGTTCTCCATCTACCGCTCAATTTTCAAAACATTGTGTTTTGATTGATATTACTTTAATATATAAATAATAATTTTCTTTATAAATATAAGGAAGTAAACAAATTATATTTCATCAAATATCATGACAATTTCGTAGGAAGGTCAGGTTTCACTTCATTTATCAGAATCTCACTATCAAATATCGATTCTAGTTTTAAACCGACGTACGTTTAATATCGATATTTTATGCTGTAAGTTAATGAAGTGTGATAAATACCAGTCCTTTTAGGTCAGATTATTCCTTTTTTATTTACATAACAACTTATGCTTTAAAATTGATGATTCTTAAAAAAAAACAATAAAAAATCTAATACACGTCATGAATGGTTTTCAAGAAGTGCCAGTTAAAATCCCGCTATGTATTTTTTATACGTTTTCTATAGTAAAAATATATTTATTTAAAAAGGCTATATTATAAAAATAAGTGATTGAAATTAAATATTCATATGAGTGTAAAATTATAAAACAATACATTATAATATAGGTTCTCCTGATAACAAAAGGTTGATATAAAGTCGGTCAGTGCAACCGATGTTTATATATTCAAAGCAATTTATCACGTTGGCTTTTCAAAAAATCGATTTCCCATCAATTATATTTTGAAACTTTCAACCGCAGCCTACCCATATGGTTAATAACAGTTTTTAGTTCATTTATAAAGCGAAATTAATATTGGATTATACGGGATATCGATGTCACTTTTTTGCAAGAAATTAGTAAATATTTTTGTCCATTATTATAGAAGACGGTCGTGGCGCAGTGGTACAAAATGTGGGTGTAAACGCGACTGGTTGTGGGGATCAAACCCACAACCACCTTTTTTTTACATATATATATCCATTCCTTCGCTCTTGTGTCGAGGCACAACGTGGCGTTGAGTTCGGCCACTAAACACGCAATGCATGTAAAAGTTCGGCGGAAAATAGCGAACGTAGTGTCTTAACGCTTTGATTTCTCTGCCTACATTGCTTTGTGCGTGTCACAAAATGAAGCTGATTTTAATTACGGTTCTACAATAAGTGATAAAGAATCGCTCACTATCAAATAGAAAATTCGTGAAACTAAACTAAACTAAACTAGTTTTACGCTTTATCCCTAGCGGGGTAGTCAGAGAGAACGGAGCGCCAAACGCTACGGTCTCTACATATCTCTTTCGCCTCGTCCACTGTCATCAACCTCTTCATACAAGCCCTCCGGTGGGTCCTCATGCTTTTTACTTGACCTTCTTCCAGCATTTTCGAAGGTCAACCGAGGTCTCCTCCTACCTCTTTCGTGAAAACCTTGCCAAAGGTATATCTAATATATAGTTATAACAAATTCAGTTTCAAAATAGTCTAAGCAACACTGTTATTCTATAAAATTATTAAATACGATATATGACTGCTGTTTTACGGTATTATCTTCGCATTTGATTTTGAGTATGTGCGGGAAGAGGCCGTGCTTTGTTAAAACATGGACACTTCCTCGTTTACTTTTATCTGTGTTTCAAAATACACGTCTTTACTTCTCTGAATTTCTTCATCTTCTTCTGCTGTGATTTTATAATTCTTCTGTGACTTTTTGAGGCCATCGTGGCCCAGGTGCACAAGAGTGTGAGTGTAACGCGACGGTTGTGCGTTCGATCCCCACTCGAGGAAATTAAATATTTATTTAAATTTATATTTCCATTTATTCGCTCTGGGGCGAGACAAATGGCGGAGTTTAGTTCCGCCACTCACGATATACACGCAATGCCTCCAAAATTCGGCGAAAAGTGGGGAACGGAGTGTCTTAACACTAGGTTCCCTCTGCCTACCCTGCTACGCGCGGGAAACAGCGTGAAGCTGAATTCTTTGAATCTCTTAAACCTCACTCTTGTCATATGTGTATGTATATCATAATCTTAAACTCATTTGCTATTCTATTGATGCCTTACGGATCCATTATTTTGATCACATCTCTATATATTTATTCATATCGTTTAGTCACTGTTTTTCCGTAATCTGACATTTAATAAGCATTAGCGTATGTATCTAGAGATAGTTTGTATAAATGTTGGTTTTTATTTTTATTTTTAGGTTCAAATTTTTTGGTAAGAAAAATTACTGGAATAATATACCAGTGTAATCTGACTGACTACGACCATATTCATAACTATACCTTAATACCAATATGGAATAAAATTTTGTATATCGCCAAATATGAGTACAACGAAGGCAGAAAAGTATGATTGTTAAAAAAATTGTAGCTAAAACTCGTAATACTGATAGAGCCTTGGGAAATAAATATCCCTAACGAACATAATTTTAAAGATAATAAGCAATTCAAACCCATGATTCATCGAACTGACGTGGAGTAGGTTTACCTAGAGTTAGTCTATAGCCGGTCAAAGTACAACAAGGAAGTGACTGCACTGCAGATCTCTCTCCCTAAAGCATCTGTCTCTAAAGCAGTACTAGTAGAATCACTTTAAATTTGGTTAGATATAGATAGGAGTCCGGAAGGTGGAGAAGAGCGTTAATACTCATTTCTAGATGTCAGCTGAATTTGGATCGCTAGCTTCTTGCATATTATTGGACAATCGTATGGTGAATCAATCCGCATCAATCAATATAAATTTTATATTATAGTCAATGCCGCGCTTTAACTTGTTACTAAAGCGAAGAAATTTAATTATTAAATATTTTATTTCCTGGAGAGGGAATCGAACCCATTACCTGTCACGTTCACGTGTCGTTTAAGTATTCGTCGTATTTGACCAAGTAGTTCCTTCTCATGATGTTACACTCACTTTCTACTGTTTTGCCCAAACTGTTACATTTCAATATGTTTCTAAATAATATAATTTTATTTGCCTTCCATTACACATTGTTTTTAACAGTTCTCAATTGATTTTTAAGTAAGTCCCAACACGTGATGTCGTAACGTAATTTTGTATAGTAGGAACTTTAATGATCACTTAACTAACATTTGTATGCATAGTTTTGACTGTAGGAAGATTTAAAATAAACTATGTGGTTACTCAAATAATAACAATTTGTTCTAGCTTTTATGTATTTCCGTCAACTTGTTTAAGTAATGGTTTATTGTTTTTTTTTTCACATTTTTAAAAATATGTGTGGATTAACCTCATTTACTAAAGAAAAATAAATTTATGAAGAAAGAAAGATAGAAAAGAAAGAAGATAGAAAGCGTATGAAATATATAATTGGTTTTATAAAGTGAAAGAAATATTTACAGAAAATATAGTTATTTTTACATAAAATATGTCAACAATTTTTTTTGGTACTTTAAATTGTGTTTCACATTAATTTAATTTTATTAAATAGTTTAATAAAATATAGCTGTAAAATAATTGAAATATATTTTTATATTTTACGTAGCGTTATAAATAAGAATCTACCTTTCATAACTTAAGTCACGGTGATAAATAAGGCAACGGAAATTTTGGAATTGTACAACTAATGACTAACAATTTGGTGAGTACAAAAACCCCGCCCAATTAAAAACCACGAATTACAAAAAATCAGACAAAACCACAGTAGCATCACTAATTTGATTTTTATTATCTTGATACATATTTATATATATATATATATATGTAATAATAAAACTCTTTATTGTCAAAAAGAAAGTAATTCAAAAATATTTATAAAAATATTATATATAAATATTACAGTACAATAGGTGTTATCGCTGAAATCTTTAATTTTCCTCAAATTGCATATTGCGTGGTGGAACTAAACATCGTGCTTTTTGAACAACTCCCCCCCATCTGTGGGGATCGAACCCGCAATTATAGCCCCAACGATCATACGCAGTTCTCAAGACGACCATTATATACCACAATATAAAATAGAAGCAAACGGAATTTTTTAACATATAAAACAGCATATATAGGAACATAATCATTTCTTGAATCATATACCGCGTTGACAACACATTTCCAAAACTACTTAACAGTCGCTCCATACCTGTCCTTGACGCCCGCGAATGCCTAACGACTAAGACATTCGGGGATGTGAGTCACATGAAGATGTGCTTGCGATATTGACCTAAATTGTGTAACGCTTAATTGATCTTTCACACATTTTGTTCTACTTTTTAGGGTCCTGTACCTCGAAAAGTGAAAATATAACCTTTATAAAATTAAGAGGCCAGTCGTGGCGCAGTGGCACAAAGTGTGACTGTAAAACCGACTGGTTGTGGGTTCGATCCCCACTCAAGGAGATGAAATATTTACTTAAATTTATATTTTCAATTCTTCGCTCTGGTGTCCAGGCTAAGCGCGGCATTGAGTTCTGCCACTCAACACGCAATGCCTCCAGAATTCGGCAGAAAGTGGGGAACGGAGTGTCTTAACACTAGGTTCCCTCTGCCTACCCTGCTGTGTGCGGGATACAGCGTGAAGCTGATATGATTTTTTTTTTATACAATCACTTAGTTGTCTGTCTGTCAAGACCATTTATCTCGAGATCGCATGGAGATATCAAACTGAAATTAATTGTAAGCAAAAAAAGTCTACGGTACCTTAGAGACTTGTTTGTATATAAAATAAGTAGAATATTTTCTTTAACATCTATTGTCTCTAAGCAGCTGATAATTGGAAGAAGGGATAGACCACTATTCCTTCTTATAATCTTTTTTAGTCCCCAATTTTTCTAATTATTTTATTCTTTTCTCTTAGGTATAAAACTCGTCAATAAATTTAAACATTGAGAATTAGCGAGTATATAGGTATTTAGTTAATCTTTTAATAATACTTTGGTAAATTACTTTATAATAAATATTGTTAAAGAACAAAAATTTGATAATGTTAAAAATTTTATTAAGTACTGAAGATTTGCTACAAATTAAAATTTTAGACAGTAACAGATACAATATAAATATTAATTAATTCGCATTACTATACAAAACACACCCATACCTTATTAGGAAAATAGGAAACAGCTTGACAAAGTATAAATTATTTTAATCCCATACCATAAAGTCAAATACTATTTGATTGACCTTCAAATTAACCAACATAAAAAGATAATCCATACATAAAAAAATCATGTAATATTTGACGCGTATTGCAATGATTACGAAAGAATCGACAGAGGGAACAGGCAGCTCTTTTCTAAAGTATTTGACTCTGTTAAATGGCGAAAACTGTGGAAAACATTATTGGCCATGGGTACCTAAGCACCTTGATCACTTTCTGCAGTGGCTTTACGAGGACGGAGCAGCCTCCGTTAGGGCAGACGACGCACTGTCGAGCAATTTCCATTTCAGCTCGGGAGTATGTCAAGGGTGCATCGTATCGCTTCTTTTATTTAATATTTACACAGAACTCATAATGTGTATCATCCTTAAACATTAAACCTTAAAAATGCTAACGATACAATCTTATTTAGAAAACGTATAAAAATTTGAACGCAGCGGGACTCAAACCCGCTGCGTTCAAATTTTTATACTAGTATTTATCTTTCCTAAGTGTGGAATAACACTTTAAAAAATGTTTAAAAAAGATACAATCTTATTTACGGCCAGCATAAGATATATGGAGGAACTTCTGCAAAAATGAAACAATCAAGTCCCGATTTTTGACTCAAGTTGACCGTGCAAATGGAGAAACTGAAACATCACGAAAGCAAATTTTGAAAGAAAGAAAATTTGATTAGTCAGTCCCATATTTCTTTACGCTTGCGAGACATTGACGCTTCGAAAAACTGATGAAAAGAAGATAGACACTCTCGAGATATGGTGCTGGAGAATAAAACAACGTGTGTTACAAACAACAACAGCAACAACAAGGCAACAGGCAGCGTGGCAGATCCTCCATGAGATCGACAGACCAAGTGAAGGCTGCCCTCAATAGCTCTGGTCTACAAATGTATCAAACAGGAAGCGAAAGTCAGACTGTGTGCACCACCAACCTTTAAAATGACGACCACAATCGCTCTGTCAAGAGAGAAATGACAAAGAAAGTCAGAATTTGCTTGCTCAGCCAACTGTGAAAGTTTTTTTTTATTTTTGCACATATTTTAAAGATAGTCTCATTTAAATTTTAATACAATGAGTTTAAGTATTCTTTCAAAAAAAAATCAATAAAACAGGCGTTCGTTGATTACTTTTCTATAAATTTTGTCCAAGATTTATATTTAACATAAATATTAGTTATTATTTATATTTATGTTATATTTATTTATATTTATTTAGAGAGAGAGAGAGAGAGAGAGAGAGATTAGTTATTATTTATATATTACATATCAGTTAAATTATTAAAAAAAAAATAACTAAGGCGTATTGGTAAAATAGAGCAACAAATTGAATAAGTCGTAACTCTGATTTACTCAAGAGCAGTATATGACAAAAATAAAATAATGATTAAAAAGTGTCATATACTTTTTATTAAAGCGATAAATCATAAATCAAAGGTAATTTTTTTTTCATTTGTCTATCTGTCTGTCACAAGGTTGTATGTCTTAAGCTTAAAGAATAAGTAACAATATACATATATCATTAAAAACGTTGATTTAATACTACTTGAATAAATACAACATATTATTTCCTTAGTATTTATGTTGTTAAAGTTGTCACTTCTCATAAATCCTCATCTTAACATAATATAAAGATTACGTTCGACGTAGTATTACAATAATCATACTCATCAAAATGCTCATATTTATTAATCAGTAATGATAAATATATTATATTTCCTTAAAGAATAAAGTAAAAATATGTAATTTATTGTAATAAAAGATTATGAGAAAAATATGATGTATCACTTGAAAATTTTATAAATCAAAATTAAATCAGTTGCAAGCTATACCCCACACACAGCCCCGTTTGCGCTAAGACGGCCTAGGTTTAAAAATAGTAACTTATAAATTTATATTTTCCTATACAAATACCTATATTTATTTGTATATTTTTAGTTCCTTTTTAAGGTTGCATTAAATGTAATGAATACATTCTTAAAGACAAACAAAGTAATGTTAAAACGTTATTTAAAATAAAACATATATACAAATTTGCAAGTAACTATGATTATGATTACATTTTCTCGAAACTACTTCTCATGTATATAAATTATACGTTACAAATCACAAATTAAAATCACGTTTCTTATACAATATACATATCAGGGAGGGGTAGGTACATATAAGTTCAATCCTTTAATTATAGCGTTTCGTGAGTGCACAATTTAATCATATTTTGTTCATGTGAAAATTAAAATAAGCAATTAATTAATTGTATTTTTAATTAATACAATGTAAATTTACAAATTGATATTTTAATTGTTACACTTCAAAAAAAGCAGCTTCACGCTGTATCCCGCACACAACAAAGTAGGCAGAGTGAAACTAGTGTTCAGTCAATCCGTTGTCCATTTACCGCTGAATTCTGGTGGCACCGACACCAGAGCCAAGAAATGGAAATATAGATTTAAATAATTATTTAATTTCCTCAAGTAGCGGTCGAATTCATAACCAGTGCCATTCGCCATGCGCCACGACTGGCCTCAATATTTAATTGCCAATTGCACGTATGTAAAATACAAACCATCCTGTATACACACGTATATGTAAAATACGTAAACACATTTATATACAGAATGGTTGATTACACAATGGTCCCGATATTCGAGTGTTTGTCAATTGTTTTTATGAATGCACATCATTTATAAGACTGGCGTCGCTGTCATAATATTAATTAGCTGAATTGACTAATTTAGTTGAATTGCATTATCTCACCATTGGAGGATGGTTTGAGGTCCATTTAGTAATAATAATATTAAGCAAAGTTGTATGATTGTGTGTTAACTAGTGGCCATGGAAAACGCGACGGTTGTAGGTTCTATTACATATATCTAGAGTATTGAATGATGTTAATTTCCTCGTTCTAGTATCATCAGTGGATGAAGTGGGAGAACTCCATCTTTCTCCATCTTTATCCCGCACACACCAGAGTACGCAGAGGGAACCTAGTGTTAATACACTCCGTTCCCCACTTTTCGACAAATTGTGTAGGCATTGCGTGTTGAATGATGGGCCTTAACGGCGCGCGCACAAAGAATTAATTAATTATTTAATTTGTTAAGTAAATATTTAATTTGTTTGAGTGGGGATCGAACCTTTAACTATTCCCATTCACAGAATCACCTGAGCCCCTAATAAAGCCCCTAAAAAAAAACTAATTAAATAGTTAATGAACGAGGAAATATATATATAGCATTTTCATATTAATAATAGACAAATCAAAATATATATACTCGTATATTGCGTTGGAAGCAATAAAATAACAAAAACACGTAAAATTTTCCTATAACATTTTTTTGTTTTATTTCGCATCGCATATAAGGCTATACAATCTGTAATATATGTACCTAAATACATGCAGTTAAATGAATCATCGTGACCATCATGACGCAGTAGTTTACAATTGGCACATAGTCTTATATTACAAATAAAACAGGTTTGATATACAAATTCTTATAAGTCAAATGCTTGTAATATAATATGGCCAATTTATCGATAACTTTAAATATAATATAGATATTTTTACAACCCAATAAACGTCTATTCTTCTTTACCATTAAAATAGAGAACTAAATTTAAAGTGGCTGAAAATAACATCACATTTGACTCGATATTATTATATGAAGACAGCCCAGTTGCATCAGTACATACTTACTTAATATACAGTGCATTTTTTTAATTAACTTCCGCATTATTGACATTTTATATATTCTATAAGAACAGTAACAACATGTCGTTGTGGTGATCTTTACATATCATACTAGTATATTCGTAGTATAGACAATATTTATAAGGTCAAGTAAACAAGAGAAAGCCTTTGCAAAATTATTTGCCATACAGGTACCATATACGATGTATTATACAGAGATAATACAACATCTATAAAACTATAGTAAACAAACTTTATAAAATACATTGTATAACAAAGTATGTTTTTTTTAATATGAGTATTTTAGAACGATATGCACTGACTTTAAAATTATAATTTAAAAACTCCTAAGCCAATTAGTACGAGATCCCATTGCATAAAATTGCAGGTATCTGTTTTTTTAATGGAATTTATTTTTAAAAATGATATATGATAGTAGAATAGATTACACCAGGGTTGCCTGTTTGTGGGCCCTTATACTTAAATCCTTTCTTGAATATAGATAATTATATAATATTATATTAAAAATAATCATTAAATGCAAAGAAAAATTATAATTTTACATTTTATATAAAAAATGTCGTCAATTGCAATTTTATACGTATTCATTATTATATCGACGGTTTATTTGTTTCATTATTATTTTATATAACAGACTAGCTTTTACTTGAAACTCCGCCCGCGTGGTCAAGTGGTAAATAACTAAGAGTCGTTCTAATTGCCAGAGAAAACTTTGCCTAAATGCATGGTGGGCTTAACCGAATATTTCACCATGATATTCTTTATATAATATTATAACCTTTATCTTCATTCAATAATAAATAATTAAATTATTAATTTTCAATTTTAACCAACAGTTCTTGAGATCAGCTTGTTTAACCAAACAAACTCTTCAGTTTTTGTTATATTATTATAGCAAAGGAGTCACGTAACTCAGATGTCTACCAAAAAAGATGGTTAAACAGTATGCACAGTGCTTAGCCGGGAAATATTTTTGGTATGTACGAACTAAGTTGATATGCAAAAGGCGTGTGCGATCGTCATTGTTTCACAATGGATTGTTCCAGAATGCTATGTCCGACGTAAAACACGAACGTCACTCACAAACTTGGAATGAGAATGGACATGGCGAAATAATAATTATTTCCTTGGAAACACCGTTATTATGTTGACTTCTTTATTTCATTTCTTCGAGAGAATTTACTTACTACTGTCAAGACCATCAATTATCGCGAGATTCGATCGCGGAACTTAGCGCCGGATTTTGTCTCTGTTTCAAAATGGGGGCATTAAAATTAAATTCCTTCTCCTCTGAGTAAAAATCGATTCTATTTGTAGCAGTTGGTGTATTTATACATTACAAAAATATAATTTATTTTTACGCGATATACATACCATACTTGTTAATTTTGCAAGATTAAAATTACTCGAGGATATTGCAGCTCAAGAATTGATTAATAATAATAAATAAGCACTTATCAATAAATTAAAATTTATTTTACAGTTCCGGTATTTGATTGCTTATAAATTAGAATCGATCTTATAAATTAAGTGGAATAAATTTAGTGATATTATATTTTATTTTATTTTTATTATTGTGATAGGTACTTTTTTTAAAGTTATGATTAGAGCGATACGTCAGTCGCTTAACAAAAATGTATCATTATTTTATTACCCGACTGTGGCTTTTATACAGTTAACCAAAATTGAGCATATAGAAAGTTAGCTAACTTAGAACATATCAAGAACAAAATGTAACATATACTTACAAATTACTATCGAAATAATACACTCAAATAGAGACTTTAGAGTAGGTGGGGGGGGGATTCCCCTTTTGTGTATAAATTTGTTCAAATTGTGTACAATAAAAAATACTTATACAAATAAAATAAGTAAATATATAACAAAAACGTTAATTTCCCATACATAATTAATTTAACATATTCATTCACTCTAACTGTAACAAAGCTAAACTAATCTAAACCAAACAATGATCATAATTTGCGGAACAAGTTACCTAATTCTATGTATACAGCTATTATACGTTCGAGTACAATAGCCATTAAAGACTTCTTAGACCTGTTGAATGTATGTATGAATGTATGAATGTATGATCCATTCATATAATTATATAAGCATTTCCCGAAATAAAATAGGAATATATAAATATTTGGAATTGTTATTTACTTATAATAATATTTTCCGCCAAATTTGTATCAGACAACTAGTCAATGCCGCGCTTTAACTTGTTACTAAAGTGAAGAAATTTAATTATTAAATATTTTATTCCCTGGAGAAGGAATCGAATCGAATTACCTGTCACGTTCACGTGTCGTTTAAGTCGCACACCAGTGCCCGTGCGCCACCACTGGCCTAGGGATCTATATTTGCCTAAAAATAACAAAACCTTAAGTCCGATTCAAATTGACTAGTTAAACCTAGGACCGGTGACTTCGAGGTTTGACTATAACATAGTATAATATTATGAATAAATTATTTTTTATGTTATTTACGGTTACGGTTATGTCTATTTTTCTTATATTTCATAATATATGTGTTGGTTATATTACATATCGCTATATAAACTCACGTCTAGATAAATTAAATAGAATACTACATGTAATAGGATCATTTATATATATGAAATAGTAATAGCATACGATAGCGTTGTTATTTATTTATATAGATATGTTAAATATTAATATCCATATTATTTTTTGTAATCTTCACGCTGTCTCACAAGCGGAAATCTGGAAGCCAACTGTTAAGACACTCCGTTCCCACTTAGGTCACTTCCGTTCCCCATTGAATTCTGAAGGCATGGCGTGCAGAGTGGCGGAACTTAACGCCGCGTTTTGCCTCGATACCAGAATGGTGAAATTAAAATATTAAATAATTAATTTCCCTGAGTGAGAATTGAACTCATAATTTTGTTCTGTAACAATAATAAAGACCTCTAAAAAAATATTTTGTTATATGTGTCTTCCAAGTACCGTGTAGGCCATTCTACTGTTCCGTGGTGAACGAAAGGAAGTTCCTACGAAACCGCACAGTAGTGGAGTGTCACGTATCCAGGTGATATGGATGATATTTAAGTTTGTGACGTACTGTGCGGTAAGAAAATTCAGCGGCAGCTAACAGGACAAATAGTTCTTCAGAACACTCCCCATGATAAATGCGGTCGAGTGCGCACAGCGAGGAGACCACACCACCCCCCTTCCCCCCCAAATGATTCGAACGCTTCTACGTTGTATGCGATCAAATGGTTCAAGCTGATACTGTGGTACACCAGCCCAGAGGTGAGAACAGTACTCCATATGAGGCCGAACCTGAGCCGTATATAGAGCCAATCGGTGTTTTGGCGTGAAGTACCGTCTCGCTCTGCTAATGACCCCCAGTTTCTTCGAGGCCTTTGCCAACTTGGCCTTGCTTTCCAGATGATCGCGATACTGGCAGTCACTTGAAATATACTGTTCAGGCCCAATATACTGTTTGTGGCTATAAGAGGAGTGTTTCGAAAGACTAGCAATGCGATAAATCGATTTTTTCAAATTCCGCCACTCCACGCGCATTGTCTTTAAAAGCGGGAATTAAGTCTCTTAATACTAGGTTCCATTTGCCTACCCAGCTTTGCGTAAAAATTGCTTTTTCTTATTTTTTTTAATATGATTCATTAAAGAAATCGTTTTAATACAGCAGGAAGCTAAACGTTGCCTTTTAAGCTGTGTTGTTTAGCCATAGTTAGCGGAGGGATTACACAAACATACATATCATTTAATGAAAATAAAGATAGGACTTGTTTAGATATAAATTCAAATACATTTTATTAAAACTTTTTAAATATCACAAGATGGATATGTGAAGTTTTTCATCGAGATATAACGTGTTGAATTGTAAAACTCAACCAGGCGTTTAATTCTCCCTTTTTATCTTCACGCTGTATCCCGCACATAGCAGGGTTATAATCATCATTCATTTGATTGGGGATCAAACAACGACGTTTTGTTACCACGATGGCCTTATACCTAATACTATACACGATTTTGGTTTGATTTTATTTATATTTCCATTTTCTTCGCTCTGGTGTCGAGGTTAAGCGCGGCGTTGAGTTCTGCCACTCAACACGCAATGCCTCTAGAATTCGGCAGAAAGTGGGGAACAGACTGTCTTAACACCAGGTTCCCTCTGCCTAACCTGCATTGTGCGGGATACAGCGTGAAAATGTTTTTTTTTATCAGTAGCTTTTTGCCCACTGTTTGCTTACTTTAACTGTATTTTATTTTAAAAAAATATGTTAAGGCTTGTGTTAAGACACTCCATTCCCCACTTTCTGCCGAACTCTGGAGGCATTGCGTGTTAAGTGGCAGAACTCAACGCCGTGCTTAGCCTCGACACCAGAGCGAAGAAATGGAAATATAATTTTAAGTAAATATTTCATCTCTTCGAGTGGAGATCGAACCCACAACCAATAGGTTTTACAGTCACACTTCGTGCCACTGCGCCACGACTGGCTTCAAAAAGCTACTGTACACACCAAAATTTTAAACCCATACATTTCGTTAGTTAATTGGCGCATCATAAATTATGCTGTGTCCAAACTCGGTTGAATCAGAGGTCACCAAATTACTGGTAGTATCACAGCGATATCAGCTAAATTCACAGCGGGCAGCCTGCCAGACCGGCGTCAGGGAAAATGTTTCATGCGATTGCGTTCCATTTGATTACATATTGCACTTTGTTTTAAGAAAACCCGGGGACTATGCGAAAATTTGAAATCTGTGTTCAATGTTTTGTTTTTAAAAGAAAAAAATGTATTATTGATTCTTGTAAAAAGACGAAAAATGAGATTAATGTTTTTTTAAGTATAGGTATAGGTAATTACAAAAAAAATCTAATCAGCTTCACGCTGTATCCCGCACACAGCAGGGTTGGCAGGGGGAACTTAGTGTTAAAATACTCCGTTCCCCACTTTCAGCCGAATTCGCGAGGCATGCGTGTTGAGTGGCAGAACTTAACGCCGCGCATAGTACCCCGAATAATTATGGAAATATAAATTTAAGTAAGTAATTCATCTACTCGAGTGGGGATCAAACCCACAACCAGGCGGTTTTACAGTCACACTTTGTGCCGCTGCGGCACGACTGGCCTCAAAAAAAATATTATTAACTAAATGTAAGATAGGTACCTTCGTAATATATACTTAGTAATATTATAAAATTATAAATAAGTAATAATAATTTTTAAACATATTACCACTCTCTTATTAATTTCGGTCGTATTGATGTATGTATGTTTGTAACGGAAACTTTGAACGTGATTTTGAACGACTTTGAAACGTGGTCGGATCAATTTAAAATTTTGCATACATACTTATCACGGACCGATGACAATGCAATAATAAAAGCGGTCAAGTGCAAGTCGAGGTGCGAGCGAGTCGAGTCGACCCACTGAGGGAATAAAATATATTAAATAATAATTAAAAAACAAACAAAACACAAGGTTTTGTGAAAAACTGGAACTAAAAAACTTATTAGGAAAACGTATAAAAATCTTAACGGAACAGTTTAAATACTCCCAAATTTATATTTTTATACGTTTTCTTAATAAGTATTTATTGTTCCTTAAGTGTAAAATAACACATTAAAAATGTTAAAAAGTACTGGACATAAAAAGTAAAAAACCGGACTAGCACGAGTCGGGCTCGCTCACCGAAAGTTCCGTACAGAACCGTTTTGGCCCCCTTTTAACGCTGTTATTTTTTAGCATTTAACCACAAATGTACAGTTTCCAGATTTATTTCTGAAACAGTACTTACTACCTGTGGATGCTAGCTACCAAATTTCATAATTCTATATCAACCAGAAGCACACTATAAATGTTAATTCCTTTTCTATCAAAATACGTGCTTATTAAAGAAATAATTTTTTTTTAGGTAAATGTCGAAATACGATTTTTTCAGGAAATTTCATGGGATCATAGACATGATTTAAATTGTAACTCGATATCTCCAAGCGTTACTGAGATAAAAGCTCCAGACAGACAGACAGACGGACAACAAAGAGATCTATTAACACTATGCACCCCACGTCTTAAACGTTTCACGTTCCTTTGTTGTTTTATCTCTTATGTAAAACATAATATTTTTATAATAATTTGTGAAGGTCTCAAGATTTGATATAATGATAATCCGACAAAAAGTCGAGTCGGCATACTGACATGCCGATACCGAATTTACTTGAATATTTTTATAGTAAATAATTTAGCCTAATAAAATATCTACGATTACTGCGAAACCACTTCCGGTTAAGGAGATGAATTAGCATAGACATATTATTAATTTATATACGGAAATTTTATTTAAGTAAACAAAAAAGCTTCACGCTCTATCACGCACACAGCAGGGTAGGCAGAAGGCCGAATTTTTCGAGGCATTGAGTGTTGAGTGGCGGAACTTTAAGCTAGGCTTTTGCTTTGGTGATGGAGCAAAGAAATAAAAATATTTATAAGTAATACATCATTCTCTCGAATGGGAATCGAACCCACAACCGTCCCGTGACACGGCCACAAATAATTTAAATACTATAAGCTTCATTACTTACTAAATATTAGTTTATATTAAAAACTTAGTCAAAATTGAGCCTTAAATATTTTTCTCGTGCTTAATATTTAATTTGAGGGCATTAATGCAACAGTGGGACGGGGTCTAACTAAAAACTACGTGATGTTTGTGTACTATCTCCACTCGGGGGAGTGAATTAATTTCATTTTTCCCCTCTGGTCCGTCTGGTTCCTGGTGTGGAGTGACTATACATAGTATTTCGAATCTGGATGCAAAGAGAAGAATATAGGAATGTAACAATACACTAGGATTATTCCTGCTTTCCCTGCTTCTGACGCGGTAAAATACAATGATAGCTATCAGAATAACCAGAAATGAAAATAATTTTGTATTCCCCGTATAAGAATCGAACCCACAACTGTCACGTTTACGCACAAACGCCGTGACGCTGCGACGCGATTCAACTCATATTATTTCCTTAAAATGTATTTTTTTTATATTATATTTATTGAAACGTGGTTTTGAGTGCTTCTTAAATACGGCATGTAAATATTTCTTTAAACTAACATTACAAAAAAAATGTGCTAAAAGTGTTCATCGAGTGATAATTGTGTGTCAAAATTTATTATGAACACCAGTAGACCTTAAACATACCTAATATAGCTTGCCCTTGGTTAATTTGAATAAAATTAGCAGTAATTTTTACGCAATTTTTATTTCCGTAGTGTTTGACTTACTTTAGTGTATCTTTGTTTTTCTTTTGTAAATATAACATAGTATATTGACTTATATAATATGTGCGGGATGTATCCCGCACATATTTCAATAAAAAAATTGTGAAGCTGATTTTATTTATATTATGTTTTGATTATAAGTCTAAATTGTTAAGTCGTGGCGTAGTACAACACAGTATAACAGTCAAAGTGAGAGTTGTGGGTTCGATGTCCATTCGGACGAATTTATTTATAGTAGTTTTTCATTTTCTAGCTCTGGCAAAGCAGAATGTAGCGTTGAGTTGTGCCTTTTTTCAAATCAAAAAAGAAAAAAAGAAGAAATATCTATTTAAAAAGAGAATAGAATCTATTAATCGAATTAAGTAACCAAAATAACACCATATATTTATATGGACATATATATACATAAGAAAATTGTTTAACCTTCTCGGTTTCTGACATTTGTTTCCTGTATACATTTAATTTGAAGCAGTTTGCATTCAAACAGTGACATTTGGAAAATCTTAAATGTGTCACTCTAAAGGAAAATCTGTGTTGTACTTTTGTTATTTCCTTTTTGCATTTCCATTTATACAAGTAAATTTTAAATAAATTTGGAATAAAAAGAGAAAAAAAAGAGGTATGTAGAGGCCGAAGCGTTTGGCGCTCCGTTCTTTCTTCCGTTAAAGATTCAGCGTGAAGTTATTTAAGTATAATTTTAAACCTTTAAAAATCTTTTCAATTTAGAATTTTTCATAGGTAACAATAAAAATGTAAAATATACACGCTAGTCTATCAATCAACACACAACACAATCTATTAATTAAAATAAACTATGTTTTTTAATGTGAATTAATTTGTCGTTAAATATTAATAAATTTGTCGTTATACATAATAATATTATTTAATATATTATAAAAAAACTCCTATGGAACCACCAGCTGCATTTGCATAAAAAGTATCTTATTGTTACCATATAAACAAAATTCAGAAGAAAGCTATATTAAATTAGTGTTAATAGGCAAAACAAGAAACAGGAAGTATTACATAAAATTATAGCATTTTAGCCATTTGTTTCAATTCCTTCCACCTTGACTATATTTTACAATCAATTGAATACTGAATATTAATGTTTGTTCGAATAAGCAAGCAACACGTTCACCCGTCTTGTACCCTTTCACGGTATTTTTTTATTAGTGTTGCCAATTTGCAAATTCTAATTTTACCATAAATTTATAGCTTATATATTAAATTGGACAATTACTATCAGTGGGCAATTATGATCCGTTTAATTTTCTTTTTAACATTTTAAAGAATTAATTTTCTATTTAGGAAAGAAAATTACATTATTTCAAAACGCGAAAAATATAAAAGCTATTTAAAAAAAGATATAAACATTGTATTAATTAAAATTTTTACATGTTTTCTAAAGTAAGTAAGTTAAAGTAACTAAGTTTTATATTTAGGAGTATCTCAGCTTATCAAATATAACAACGCCTAAAGAAGTAAATTTGAGGCCTCTATAATATTAATATATGCACATTGATTAGTCATAATATATAATAGAGAAGTGACTTGCGATTCTTATTTCATAGAACCGGTTCTTTACTTGACAAGACCGTTATAACTTTAAGAAAGAAACTGTTACTCTTACTTTTTTATATCTCTCATTCCTACGAAATTAATATATCCTTAAGATGGCTTTTCTGGCACTGAACCTATAGTCTAATCAAATAAATCAAAAAGAAAATATTTGTATTTCATGTACATTGCTTTAAAATATGATTTATGATAGATAGTATAGGGACAATATCCGACAACGCGGTGTTTGTTAGTTCGATCCATACTTAAAGAAATGAATAATTTTTATTACCATACCATACCAACTCTGACATGCGAGATAGCGCTTTGCCTCGACACCAGAGCGAAGAAATGAAAAAAAAATATTTTATTACCTCGACTAGGGATTGAACCCATGACCTTACACTTACACGCATGTGTTCTGCGCGATGACTGGCCTCTGGCTCTATAGAGCCTAAGCTTAGAAATGGTTAAAGTATGACGCAGAAATTGCAATACAACTGTCCACATTGTGAACCGGTCATTGGACTCTATTACGTAAATATCACTGCAATGTTTCGTCTAGATCACTGGTTCCCAACCAGTGGGCCGCAGAAGCTTAAACGTAGTCCGCGAACGATTTAATTTTTATGACTGGGGATGGTGAGGCGAAGTATTTGGTTGATTATCACAGCTAATTTTTATTATACCTATTTGCATAGTGGTAATGATATAAAAGTGGTCCTAGATCAAGAAAAGTTTGGGAACTCCTGGTCTAGATAAAGCACCAAATACCGATTTATACATATGCATTACAAAAATATATCACACTAAGCCGGTTTATTGCAAAAACATTGTGTTAGTTAGAGATTAGTAAACTTTATGTATTGTACTTCACGGTGTATCCAGGGAACAGGGAAGGTAAAGGGCCAACATGTACGAAATAAATAATGTCATTACCTCGACCGGAATTGAACCTATAGATAGTATGCCTCTATTCCATAATCAAAAATAAATTACAACTTAAACATATTTTTGTTTTCCATTAGTTAAAAAGCAAAATAGCCGCAAGCTTACTTCCGACTGTTACGTTTCTTATAACCTTGGAATACCACTGTTGCCAAGGCTGATAGTAAATACATTATATTTTTGCCGTCCATAATATGTCATCTACACGCTATACCTATTAATAGAATCGGCTATGATAATCAAACAAAATTTGCATTTTCGTACAAATTGAAAAGTAAAAAATTTTTTAGAAGAACAGAAAGGCAGTGTCCAAATGGTACCAAAGTGATGTGAATTCCAGTCCTGATAGGTTCAAATATCTATTAATTTTATAATATAATTTAAATAAATATTGTATACAATAATATTTCGTCTTAATTAGCAGTTCCATACACTTTTAATATACACAAATAACTGCGCACGAAAAATTTTTTTGTAGAAAAATTTTCAAAATTCACTTAAGTGGCACAATCACTCATTATGAAAGACAAAAAATACCTCGAAAATCTACGCACGATTAGATACTATAGATAAAAAACTTTTACTTAAATGAGAATTTTCTTGTTTGTCTGTTTTACTATATATGAAAGATACTAAAGTAAATTTAAAAAATATATTATGAACCCACAACACAAACACAAAATAAAATTACTCTCCCAATGGAACCTTTTTCGTGGCTTAATGGCATACTCAATGTGATTGTAGCGGTCTGACACGATTCATATTGGACTCTCTATAATTATTAAATTTATAATTTTAACTTCTTCAAATATTCTACATTATAATAAATTTGAATGAAAAAAAAATGTTTACATAATAGAAACCTAGTGTTAAAACACTCCGTTCTCCACTTTCTGCTGGATTCTGGAGGCATTGCGTGTTGAGTGGCAGAACTCAACGCCGCGCTCTGCCTCGAAGAAATGGAAATATAAATTTAAATAAATATTTAATCTCTTGGAGTGGGGATCGAACCCACAACCAGTCAGTATTACAGTCACACTTTGTGCCCCTGCGCCACGACTGGCCTCAACAACTAAATCACGATGGATTTTAAAGAGGCTTTCACCAAAAGAGTAATCCAAGAAGTAGATTTACGAGTATATGTAAGTATATAATACATGTATATTTTGATAGAGACAAGTTAAGAATACCAAAGACTCATAATTTGTAAAAACCACCGCAGCACCATCCTTGTGTGACGGGATCCGGAGAATGCTTACATTTAAGTAATTTACGTTCAGGTAGACAAAACGCGGCGTTGATTTCCGCCTCTCAATACCCAACGTCCTCGAATTTGGAAGGAAGGTGGGGAACGGCTCTTCGTTCCTCTCCGTTCTTAATACTATGTTTTCTTTATATACTATGTTATGTTAGGAAAGAGCTGCTTCTTAGCTTTTAGCTGTAAGCTGCAAAATAATTCAAAAGAATACGTCGTTAAGTGCTAAATTTCAAACTGGGTCGAGTTGTAACTTTAATTTTTTTTTCTTAGAATTTTAAATAATGATATCTTGAATAAGGCTCTAACTAGAAGCGGTATCTGAAGATTTTTAAAGAGTATACCAATCTACTATATACTTTATCTTTATACCCGTGGTTTGTAAGCTGTATTATCACGTAGACAAGTCCTTACAAATTACAAATAATTATATTTATTATTCAGCTTCCCACTGCATCCCGCATACTGTTGGATAGGCAAAGAGAAACTAATGTTACGAAACACCATTCTCCGCCCTCCGCCGAACCTTCGTGGCATTGCATATTGAGTGGCGGAACTCAACGCCGCGCCTTTGTTTTGATACCAAAGCGAAGAAATTAAAATATCAAGGAATAACAATTTATTATCCCGACTGGGAATCGAACCAGTGGGTTACAGTCAGATGCTTGGGCACCTGCGTCATGACTGGCTTAGTCTTAATAAAAAACCTACATACATCAGTTTCATAGCAGATACTGTCTTAATATGACCACCTTTAGAATTTATGTCACAATAACTTTAATTACGTTAGTTCTTTTTTCTCAAGTAAAAACCTTTGAACGTTATTTTATTTAGATTTTTATTTTTAGATATTTATACGTATACTAATGATATTATCACTTATGTGTTAATATCATCACGTGAATTTGTAAAAACTAAAAAATATATATATAAATCAATACTGGTACTAAAAAGGATAGCTGCTAATATTTGATGCAACACGATAATCTCAGGAACTAATCAATTTGAAAAAAACTTTTGGTGTTGGATAATACATTCACAGAGAAAAACTATGTAACACTTTATTACATAATATATTCGTCATTGCATGAGTGACTGACATGCATGTATAGCCCATTCTACGAGGCAAAATAGTTGAAAGATATGAAGATTTCTCGGTGAGCGTCTCCTCTTCTCCAAGAGACTCTCTCTCTCTCTCTCTCTCTCTCTGTTTCCTAGTCCACACAATATAATAGGTTTCTCGTCATTACTCATTCATTCATAGCATCTCTGTAGGGAGATTTTTACAAATTTCCAATACCAAAAGATAATTACTAAAAATTATCGTCTGGCAAGAGACAATGCTATTTATTAAATAACAATTTAAAGTGTTATTCCATAGTTAAAAAAGAAAAATACTTATTTATGCACGTATATTGTTTTTCATAACTAACAACATAAATAAGTTGTAACAAGCGTATAAAAATTTCGACGTACATTGATGAGAACGTATGGCTCAGTGGTCAGAGGGATTCAAAGTTCCCTTTATGTTCTAAATAAGATTTTTCTGTCCTAAGTGTGGAATAATACTTTAAAAACGTTAAAAAGTATTAAATTAATTATGCTCTAGGACTAAAGCTATGACAGTATTTTAATTTTATTTGCCACGCTTTTTTTTTTATTAATATAGATAAATTTTATGTGACTTGGCCTTTGACTTGTACACACACGTAATTATGTTTAAACAATGTTTAACGATTGATCACATAAAATTGTACTATATTAATAAAAAAATCGCAATGAGAAATCTTAGGATTTACTTAAAATTATATAGAGATTTAATAACTTTTTATATAGAAACAAACAGCTGGTATTTTACAGGTTTTTTTGGTGGGATTTAGTATGTAGTTTCTCGGTTTGGTCAGTGAAAGTTGGTCATTAGTTAATCTTACAAATAACTGTGTAAATACTTAAAAAATATATAAAATATATTTTAAGTATTGCTCTGGTGTCGAGGCAAAGCGCGGCGTTGAGTTCTGCCACTCAACACGCCTCCTCCTCCTCCTCCTCTATATGCCTCCAAAATTTGGCAGAAATTAAATGGAGTGTCTTAACACTAAAATATACATGATAAGATTAAATAAAAATTACATACTAATTTGATTTTAATCATAGTTTTGTTTCTCTGTTTGTTACATAGTAACGAAAGAGTTAATATGAGTATTAAATATATGTAGATGTTACTATGATGTATATCATAAAGAACACGACAAACAACGTTGTAAAACCATTTTGCATATTATTATGTAAATTGAAATATAGAATGATAAAATGTATCATTATCTAGCCTACGCCAAGACTATGTGATAATTGTATTAAGGTACTTGCTTGCTCGCGGCGTTATGTTCCGCCACTCAACTAGAAATGTTTTCAATTCGTGCTCTATTCGTAGGGAGTGAATAACGGACTAGGTCTTTTGACTGATAATAAAATAAAGATAAATATAAAATATATATTATGCGGGTTCCGTTTTTTCTTCTGAAGTATGGAACCCTAAAACAGAAAAATTAAATAAACTACTATTTATAAGCCCTACTATTAGCAAAAACTATTCTGAATGTAACTATTAATTATCATAATTTAAATTTTTAGGGTTCCGTACCTTTTAAGAAAAAAGGAACCCTTATATAAGATCACTTGGTTGTCCATCCGTCCATCTGTCTGTCGGTCAAGAGCCTTTATCTCAAGAACGCTTGGAGATATCGAGTTTAAATTCAAACCATATACCTAGATTTACGGCTCCATCATTTCCTGATAAAAAACGTACATTACTTAAAAAAATGTCCGTTTATATAGCAAAGAATCCTTATTTCGACACCTAAAAAATAAAAAAGGTTTTTTTTTTTATTATACATTTGTAGTTAATTCGTAAAAAATATTAAGCCTTAAATAGCAAAACCGTAGTACTTGCTTAAGAAAAAATGTGAAAACTATACGATTGTGGTTAAACCCTAAAAAAATGCATTAAAAGGGAAGCAAAATTTTGTATTAAAGCTAGTAGAATATCAGATGAAAGGGTTGGTATGGTTAAGCCTGAATTTCAGAAAAAGCTCGAGATCTCCAATTTTTATACGGAACACTCAGTGGGCGAACCAGACTCGCGCTTGTCTGATTTTTACCTCTTATCCTAGCATATTGTCCAAACGAACGTTCTAGTGGCAAAGTATTTTTATATGGTAGTGCAGCTACAAAGAACTTCTTAGGACGGGTGTTAGATTATAATTAACGGAACTTATATAGATGTATTGCGTAACCATTATAGACGTAAATAATATGGACTTAGCCATAGTTTATCGATTTGCTGTATAATTTATTTATATTATGTTGTGATATGCGTTCTGGGACGTCTCAGTACATGTATACGTATGGTTAACATGACATTTTAAACGCAGCGTATTTTAAATGTAGTTAAAGAAAATTAGATAGTATACTAGCTCGCTCTAAATATGTTTTTTCGCTTCGATTCGATTTTCTACCATCTCACAGGATTTATTAGGTAATTTATTAATATTTATCTATAAAAGGTTAACTAAAAATATATTTCTTATTCTTTAACTTATCAGGATCGTGTTCCTGGTGATAGGTTTTCTTCCTCAATTTTTAAGTCAATTTACGCCACGAAAACATCAATGTGGTATTAATAAATGAGCTCTAAAATTGGAATCGTAAGAAATTATTATTTATTTAAATAAATGACTTCGTTATCTTGTATTTATATTGCGGACAAGTTACTACTATTAAATAAGTAATACATAGTACTTCTACTTACTTGAGTATTGTTTAGGTTCACGCTGTATATAACAATCTAACCTATAGACACTGCAGAGGAAACCTGGGAACCTAGTGTTAAGATAATTCCGGTCCACACTTTCCGCCGAATTTTGTAGGCATTGCGTGTAGATTACCGGAACTCAACACTGCGCTTTGGCTCATTACCAGAGCGAGGAAATTAAAATATTAATTATTTAATTTCCTCGAGTGACAATCGTACCCACAACTTGTAACGTTTACAGTCGCACGCTTGTGCCCCTGCTACACGCCTCACATTTAATATATGTTGTTTTAATTAAAGTTCAATCGCGAATATCGCGAGGTACACAGAGGGAACCTGATGTTGAGACACTCCGTTCCCCATTTTCGTCCAATTTCCAAGACATTCGTGTTCAGTGGTAAAACTCCACGCCGCTTACCAATACAATGGGATAAAAACAGTAATATAAATATTATACTAGAACAAATCTATAGCCACCGCGTTTACCACTAGACAATGTCACGTCAAATTATAATAATTACAACTTAATAATAAAAGGCAATAATTATTAAATATATAGGAAATTAATAATAACTAAGTATTAGTTTATCTTTTCATCACGTTTTATACTCTGACGTCGTATAGAAGAAGGTCAAATTTTCAAAGTAAAATGACATAACGCCAATTGCTTCACTATTCATTTGCAATACCTAACTACATTATAAAATGAAGGTGATATATATATATATATATACATATAGGAAAAAATATTAATAAAGATTAATATATGAGGCTATGGTGGTGCAATAGGACAGTGTTTGGCTGCAAACGCGGTGGTAGTGGTAATTCCCTATTCTAGGGAATGAATAAGTAAATAAATAAATCAGCTTCACGCTGTATCCCGAAAAAAGCAGAGTAGGCAGTGAGAACATAAGGTTAAGACTCTCCGTTCCCCATTTTCCGCCGAATTTGGTAGTTATTGAGAGAGAGTGAAGAAATGGAAATATAAATTTAAATAAATATTTAGTTTCCTCGAGTGGGGAACCCACAACCCTCGCGTTACAGTCACACCCTTGTGCCCCTGGGCCACATTTCCGCCACGTAACACGCAGTTTCGGAAATTGGGCGGAATAATTAGGAGTGTCTTTGAATGCAATAAAATTATAATATTATGAAATATTCAATATGTGAATGACTCACATAACAAAAATTTGTTAATAAATAATAAATAGTGAAAAAATATTTTTATCTTTATTTGAACATCGATACAAATAACGCCTTAGGCATAAGTAAAAATTGAACAATTTAGCGCATTGTCGTAAATAAAAAAACGCCTTAGTTGCTTAGATTGCCCGTGAGTTACCATTTTTTTTTTACAGCAGCAGTGTAGGCGAGTAGAATCTTTCCACTTTATGTCAATAATGTTGGGAGGCGGAACTCAACGCCGCGCTTCGTCTTGCCTGTGCTTTGAAAACAAAAAATACAATAGCTAGTCTACTATTAAACAAATAATAATTTATTTCTGATCTATTTAAAATTTACTGTCAAAGTCCTGAGATTCAAAATCCCAATTAAAGCGAAATTATTTAAACAAAATCGACCTTCATCATGACTTTGATGAACAAAAACAATAAAAGTGAATGTAACGTGGTGTTTCGAAATTGCAAATATAACATTTTATATTCCAGTACCGTAATATGACTACTTAAGACAATGTGTAAACGTGGTCTCGTTATATGCAGTCTGCAAACTTAATGGGTGCTATTACAAATATTTAGTATTGTTGAATACTGGCAAATTATATTAGTTACGCCGTCTAGGCGCACATGAGAAGTCGCTGACTGTAGACGTGATGGTCGATTTTAACTCAGGGAAATGGTTATTTTTTTTTTAAATTGTTGTTAGGGTTCCGCACCTTTTTAGGAAAAATGGAACCCTTATAAGATTACTTTGTTGTCGATCCGTCTATCTGTCTGTCTGTGTGTCTGTCAAGAGCCTTTACCTCAGGAATGCTTGGAGATATCGAGTTGAAATTGAAATCATATACTCAAATCTATAGTCCCTTGAGTTCCTGAAACATTGTATTTGAAAATTCAATGAAAAAAAAAATGGCCGTTTACATTAAAAAATGCATTATTCGACATTATGAAGCGACTCAAAATTAATGGGGTACTTCTATTTGACCTAGACTTCTAAAATTTAGCACCTAGCATCTACAGGTAGTAGTAGAAAAAAATGTGAAACTATACATTTGTAGTTAAATCCTAAAAAATAGGGTTAAAAGTAGGGCTAAATTTGATAATAAAGCCGCTAGTTCAAGTGAAGTACAGTTTTTGTACGGAACCCCTCGGTGGATGAGCCCGATTTGCGCTTGTCTGATTTTTGTGATGCTATAGCGGCAACTAAAATATATGATCTGTGAAAACTTCAACTGTCTAACTGTCATGGTTCATGAGATAAGCCTGGTGGTAGACAGATAGACTAACAGAGAGTGGAATCTTAATAATAGAACCGGACGTTTTACACATTAAGTACAAAAAAAAACAGTAAAAGGAGCATAGGCCGGGTGGCCTCCAACCATACGGACTTAGGAATTCCCTCGGTTTAAAGTACAATTGTACTTTTTAAAAACTATTTTCACACATTTAATATGATCGAGTGACATTTTTAATATTTTTTTTACAGATAAAATTATTTTTGTATTCTTATGTGCTATTTACTTATTTTATATTAATAATAATAACTCTAATTAAGATTATACTAGCTTGTACAGGAAATATAATCATACTTAAGGCCATTGTGGCGCGATGGGGCCACGTTAGATAGTTAACGTGATGATAGAGACCTATCTCTACTCAGGAAATGGTATATATATTACATATATATATATATATATATATATATACACATACATATATTACTTTCCTCTGTTATATTATTCAATATATCTCGAATATTTTTTTTAGTATAACCGGATGAAACGATAATATTTTTTTTTTGTTTTTCTTATTATAAATGTAGTTGAATTTAGTCGTGGTGCATGGGCACAAAGTGTGACAGTAAGCGCAACAGGCTGCTGGGTTCGAATCCCACTCGAGGAAATAATTATTAAATTATTTCTAACACGCAACTATCTCAAGAATTCAGCAGAAAATTAGAAACGGAGTGTCTCAACATAAGTTTCCCTCTGCCTACCACGCTGTGTGCGTGATAAAGTGTTACGTTAAAAAAAATAACTTGATAACGTAAAATCAATATAAATTATGACAATTGTAAACTGAATTTTAGTTTAAAACGCATGAATTTTAGTTTAAAAGTGAAGAACGCCACATGTACGGTACGCAACAGCAACAATATAGTACTTACTGATACAACCGTACAATAATTACGTTAGCCCTGTGAAAACGATTCATTTTCCCTTGAAGTAAATTGAATTCATTAAGTAAAATGCTTCTCAATGACACCGAAACAATTATTCTTTGTGAGGAAAATGGATATACCATAGTTTTTTTTCTTCTTCTTCTTACCGCTACGCATTTTGTTTTAATTAGCTTTAGAATCACAATCGGTTTATTTTTTTTTCATTCATACTATATACATAGGATAGGAATCAAATGCACAAGCGTCCCGCTTGTGCATTTTATTCCTACCAAGCGGGACGCTTGTGCATTTGATTCCTACTCGGGGAAATGTTTCCAACAAGAACAAAAATAATTTTCTCGCTCTGGTGCTAGGCAACGCGTGTTGTTAAGTTACGCCACTCAACATATAATGCCTCGAGAAATTGGGGGAAAGTGGGGAACGTAAGTGCCTTAATGGAAAGGGACACTCCTTCACGGGGTTTCCAAGATGTTTCCTTTGCCTACCCTGCTACATGCGAGATACAGTACGAAGCTTACACGATATTTCTCTAATAGCAAGAGAGACAGAAAGATCAATTTCATGACATTCCTTCTTCCACTTTCTGACCGAATTCGAGGTGCTGAATGTTGAGTGGCAGAACTTAAGGCTTCGTCTTACGAGGAAGTTTCATAGTTGAAACGTGAATATAATACATTGCTCCGAGTGAAGATTGAACCCACAATATTGCGATTCACAGTCAGTGGCCAGCCACTCCACCAAAATGACCTCAAATCGGTTTTATGACTTATAATTATGAATTACATAAATATTTTAGCGTGATTGAAATAAAATATTTAGCATGATCGAAATGAAAATGTACATGGTTTTTTCTCTAAAAAGGATATGTAAATTGTTTGTTTGTTATATTTTCCGTGCTTTCCAAGTCCCATAAATAGTATCGTAAGATAAATTACCGTAAGGTAAAAAAAATCTATATCAGGCACTCGCTTGCCTTATTTTACATATACAGACTAGATCTAATTTAACTAAAATGGACTTAAAATAACCCATTTTTCTACTTGAAAAATATCGAGAATATAATATTATAGCTTTAAATTGACCTCTTTTTTTTAAATGTAAATTTAAGTTTTTACGGATACAGATAATGTAGGTACACACATACTGATGTTTTAAGCACGTGCTTCATTTTTGCAATATATAAATTTAATGTACCAAAAACTACATAATTATACTATTATAATAATAAATTATAATATAACTTTATGATTTGATCACCGCTCAATATTTTATATTTTCATTTTTTCAATCTAGTAACGAGGCAAAGCGCGGCGTTGAGTTTCACCATGCAATGTTTCAGAATACGGCGTTGTTCACTTTCAGTTCGGCAGAATCGTTTCCAATTTCACATTTAAGCATGCGTGTGACTGTAGGAGAACACAACACTAGGAGAAAAAAAATATGTTTTGTTAATATTTTTATTTCTTCCCTCTGACACTAAGGCTAAATGCGGCGTGGAGTTCCGCCACTCAATACACAATCTCAACACTAGGTTCCCTCTGCCCTGCTACACGCGGGATACATCGTTAAGGAAAACAACGAACAACTTCATAATTGTTAATCGTCGTTGTAAAATCTAGATTATCCACATGCTTTCCAGAATAACAAAGAAAGACGAGGATTTATATTTTATATATATTTCAAGAAAACGACAATTTGATTTACAACTTGTATCAAATAAACAACATGAGAAACAAAACAAAACCTGTTTTTATTAATAAAACTATCTTTATTCTACTTTTTGTATTAAGGAAAAAAAAATACATTATTTTCTTATAGTTTCGATTAATTTAAAATTATGTATTAAGTATAAATATATGTTAATTTAATTAATATATAACAACTTTTTTCTCATTTTACATATTTAATCATTTTTTTAGAAAAAGGAAAAAATGTGTTACCGTTTAATTGTTTACCTACAAATGGGGTATCTCCCAGTTCCCAGAAGTTTTTATTGTTTTATTTAACATATTTAGTATATAATTAGTTTACATACTTACTATTCTTAATAATGATGTAAAAAGATTATAAAGTGTTAGTTCTTTTTGTTTTATATTTTTTTATCTATATAGATAGATCTATATTGTAAATTAAAAAGAAAAATAATCTTTCTACAATTACAACGCCCAAGCCCCAGCGCTACGTGTTGTCATGTCAAATTCTAAAAATATTATAGTCAAAAATATGTACTTGAACTCATAACCAACGCGTTCCCACAATGTTGACGTTTTCCAAAATTTTCAAAACAAATATATGTTTACTTAAGCCTATCAAATTTAAATAGATTTAGCACAGCAAAAAAAATATATTGTACTTACTTTTTAAAGCCCATCTCTTATTTAACAATAGCCCGTCTAGAAATCGATATCCTTGCTCCCTACATTCTTTCTCCTTGACATTCGCCACAGCGCCTGTCAGTGATAACAGATCACTGGCAAGTACAACGGAAGACGCGTAATCTGGAGACTCATCTACAGAATTCACTATAGGATCTCCACTTTGTTTCATCCCGTCTTCATACACGTTGTAGCCAACATCTGTTCTTTTATCTGGTACATTATTATTTAAGGATGCTGATAATCTTAAAATTAAGTCCTTATCAAGACCCAAAGTTTCAGCACTCTTGTTCAATCTAGCTATATCACGAGAATCTAGATTGCCATTAGATAGAATATTAGATAGTCTTTTTAAAACTCGTTGATCTATATTAGTATCGTTTAAGTTATTTTCTATGGCAGTAACCGCGCACGCGATCGTAAGTAGAACTCCGATCGAAATCATAGTGAATGCGTGCGCGCGCGCCGCTTCTGTTTACCGACTGAAGATTGTCTTCGAGGTTTGATCAATGAAGTCTAAACGCTTTGTTCTAAGTGTCCTGTCTCCAATATCCTATTCAAATTATTTCATTGTTTGATGCTACGACGTCTTTTCTTGTAATAACACGTTATGAGGATAGTTTAGACAGGAATTTTGTAAACGATGCCACGTAAGGACTACTAGTTACTAAGAAATGATGTAATGTATTTTACCAAAAGATATAATATATCATATGTAATATCACGTACTAAATATATTAATGTTATTAAGATTAATTAAGAAAGAACCATTATACTTATTTAGAAAAAGTATAAAAATTTGAACGCAGCGGGACTCGAACCCGCGCCTCGTGGAAACCGACCAGGAGGCGCGGGTTCGAGTCCCGCTGCGTTCAAATTTTTATACGTTTTCTAAATAAGTATTTTTCTTTCCTAAGTGTGGAATAACACATTAATTTTTTTTTAAAAAAAGAACCATTATATTTCAAAGAATATTGGTGTACAAAATATCTTGTGCATTTGTACATAAATATTGATTAGTCACAAGAGTATAAAAATATAAAAATAGGATTTTTAAATAATTAAAAGTTTTGAAGGAATACTAAAAGACCACGACATATATTTATAGGTTATCTTAATCATATTATTTTTTTTTACATTTTAATACGTGTCATAGTACGACCGATAAAAAAATTGCTGAGCTGAATTACAAAAATCGAGAGTGTCTTAGCACTAGATTTCTCTTGCCTATTCCACTCTGCTTAATAAGCAAGGAGCAGTACTAATTGCGAAAGTGACTTTTGAAATTACTTAATATTTCAGCATATTTTTTTTCCCGCACATAGCGTGCTCGTCTGAGGGAACGTGAAAACCTAGTGCCTTAATGATAACGGAGTGTGTTACGCTCCGTTCAAATTAGTGCACTTCGTTTCCCCATTTTCTGGAGACATTGCGTATTGACTGGTGAAACTGAATGCAGCACTTTGCCACGTTACCATAAAGAGGAAATAAAAATTTATATACAGTTGCACGCTTGTGCCCCTGGGCCACGACAGACTTAGGAACTGTCAACGAATATTTTTGTCACGTGATATATTAATAGAAATACAAACATATTTGTACAAAAGTCGTCTATAAGAGCTGGTTTTTCAACTTCACTCCGACATATTTTTTTTTTGCAAACTTAAACTGGTCATTTTACTCTATTTTTTTGTTTATGTTAACCACGGTTTTTGCCATACAGTAAAGTAGCCAGTAGGAACCTAGTGTTAAGACACTCCGTTTCTCAATTTCAATCTAATTGTCCAGGCGCCGCGACGCCAGCTTTGTCTTGCAACCAATACAAGGAAATGAAAATAATTAATTACCCCGAATGAGACAAGAACCCACCACCGTCCTGTTGAGATAGTGTACCGCTGCGCTACAACGGCCTTAAGTCATAATTAAGATAAAATATTTTTAACATAATAAATCCCCCTAGTGTGAATCGAATCCACAATAATCACGTTGAGATTTTTTTACATTTTTTAAGCGTTATTCCACAATTAGGAAAAAACAATACTTATTAAGAAAACGTATTTAACGTAGCGGGATTTGAACCTGGGCCTCTTTGGAAACCGTCTAAGTTGTCCTACTGAACCAGGACAGTCTCTTTTTGTTCATGGTTATATTTTTTTAACATACAATACTAAAAGTTCATGCAAATACCAATTTATTATTTATCTTTACAGAACAGGTATTTTGATATTGCAGGAATTTCCATTCATATTTATATCAATAGAATTTTTGATATGATGTTCATTAATAGCAGTTTTAAAAATTAGGATATTTTCTAGTACGTTTCAGGAACTATTGATCTTTTCGATAAAAATCTTGATTAAACATATTAAAAAGTAATTTATTTGTAAATTACAAACAGAAAATACAATGTGTTGGTTGAAAAATAACTCTTGTTGTTGTGTTTTTAACATTCTTTCACCATAGATTCTTTTGAGGTATCCAAAACTTTTGAGAGAAACTATTTGTTACATTTCTATAACTTCAATTTTAAAATCATATCAAAAGATACAAGTATTATAATCGAGATATTCATAGAGAATAGGGCCATCGTGGCGCAGTATCTGATATAATAAATATGACGATTTAATTAATTTCATTTCCTAGCTAGCGTAACAAGACAAGACGTGGCGTTGAATTCCACCACGCAACACAAAAAATCATCTTTTTTTTATAGAATCACTCGTTTGACGTCATCATTAAATTTACTCCAAACACGCTGTCTCTGACTATGAATTTCGACTAAATATTGTTTTATTCAAATCAAGGTACCACCTTGTTATGTTAAATAGTCTATAGGTATGGCACAAGCTAGTTAGTTATGATTATTGAACAAAAAAATCGTATTTTAAAATATATATTTGTATTTTATCACCTTAATTCAGCCTTTTCTTATCGACTACTGGACTCAATGTGGGCTAAAGCTGCCAGTCTGCCACCTTCTGCTTCAGTCAAATCCAGCATCCTTCTTCAGGTCATCGACCCATGGAACTTTAGGGTGTCCTACCCTACGCCTGCCGATCCACGGTCATCAGTCAAGAGGACTTGTCTACTCCAACTACCATTTGTCTTCTCCAACTGCCATATCCCCTTCGACATACGTATTCAGTCCTCTGCCATCTAAACGTGCTGATTGATTATGATCAATGTTGGTAGCTTTTATCTCCAGGCGCATCTGGAAAACGTCTTGGTAAACGGTTGCTTATATTTGGGTTATTGTTGAAAGATTTTTTTTGTTGATCTAATATTTGTCTCCACAAAAAGATTATAGTAAATCATTGTAAATAAATAAATGACTGGAAATAAAGCTCCTTTGACTTTCTTGCGCCGACCTGAGAAGACTCAGGTCTGAGGCATTAACTTCAGATAACCGGAAAATTATTTGAATTTGACGTTGAGACACAGCGTTATTCTGTTATTTGACATCTGTCATCATTAAAATGAGCGAAATGTAAAAAACAATGTGTAAATCTCTAAATTGGAGGCGTTCCGTCAAAATATATATTTGAACATATTACTTACACGTGATTTAACACGTGAATTACTTATACATTTTTACTTGTAAATTTAATCATAATCATCTAAGTTATAACACTGTCAAAGTTATAAGAGCATTTTCAAAACCGGTTTTGAAGATGGCTATGTCGAATATCACAGGACTTGTTATTGTAATTTACTCAAATACATAAATTATTGAATATTGAATACGGATAATATAACGGATACGAATTTATATTAATAAACTATAATGATTTTACGATAGCAGGTGGTGAATATATATTTTTTTGTACGAGTAAGAGTTAACTCGATTTTTTTAAATAAAGAACATTTTTGACTACTTTTGTAGAACAAGTAGTTTTTAACTCTTTAGCTCTTGAATGTGTTATTAATAGAATGGAATATATAAATGTTCCGTTTTATTCGGCACTTCCAGGATGCGACTCGAAGCCTTCGCAGAAATACGCTTTGAGGAGCTACATATTTTTGCTGAAGCCATTTAATTTAAACGTCAAATCCAGGTCAGGTAGATTATTTATAGAGATACAAATATATTTATTACAATTATCGGTACATTTGTCTTAAATATGTATAATTTATTTTATACAAACATCGATTAATAATAACAGCATCAACACGAAGAGCGCTATGTTTCATACTCTCGATTTAAATTAAATTCAAACTGAGAACCTCCCGTTCTCCGCTTCCGCTAAAGACACTTCCGTTTGCCACTCTCTGCCGTATTCTGAAGGCATTGCCAGAGCAAAAAATGAAAATATTAAATATTTCATTTCCTCGAGTGGGCATCGAACCCACAACAACCTACACATCTGTTTACAGTTGCGCCTGCGCCCTTGTACCACGACTGGCCCCTCTACTTATATAATAATGTAAATGCTGTATTTCATCAATATTACAATAGAAAATGCACTATATCACAAAGTTAATAAATGTCAGAAAGCACTAGATCTCAGGGACGGCTGAGGCACAAAGTGAATATCTGTAGTCTGCGTCATCCTGCTTCATTCATAAACAATACGTGCGCCGTACAATCGTACAGGAAGTGCACCGGTTTGATAAAATATTCTTGAAGACATTTTATATAAAATATATTATCAGTAATTAATCTATTTTATTTAAAGAAGTTGTGCATATGAGTAAGTTTTTGTATAATAAAAAAAGAATTTATTTTGATCTTTAGCTTCTTTTTAATGAATATACACGCCCCGGAGGAAAATCGTATCTACAGTCACCGCGTTTACATTTGACGCTGTACTGCTGCACCACGTCGATGTCCACTTTCCTTTATTTTAAATCTACTATGTAATAATTTATAACGATACATTTTTTACGATTTTGTTAAATTATCCTATGTATGTAAAAAAATAATTGTATTTTTAATGTACAAAAGCTTAACAAATTTCAATTCATGATCATCATCAGGTTGTCCTTATCCACAGCTGGATATTATTCAATTCATTTAAGATAATATTTAAAAATCATGCTAATATTTCTTACTCTGTCCAATATATATGACAAAAATCAAAATCGTCCAATTAATTACTCTGAACTTAACGCAAGAACTTTTTCTTTTCACATTTTGCTGACATTTTGTTTACAACTTAACGATGTGGAATGGATGTTTCCTGGTCTAAAAGGATGTGCCCTTTAGAATGACAGAAGTGTAAGTATCGAAAGAGTTGTATTAACAGAGTTTTCCTTAAATCCAAAATGTAGATAAAGTAACTTTAGACTGTTTTTTTTTTTTGTTTTCTTTAGCTTCACGCCGCATCCCGCACATAGCAAGGTAGTCAGATGGAACCTGGGAACCTAGCGACCCCGTTCCTATTAAGACACTTTCGTTTCCCATTTTCCGTGAATTGCATATTGATTGGCGTAAGGCAACGCGCATTGTCTCTTTACCACAGCAACAAAATTAAAATATTAAAAAAAAATCTTCTAGTAGCCATTGAACCTACAGCCTGGCTGGCCTGGCCTGAAGCTTACTGGCCTCAAAATTTTCTTAACGTCAGAAAATAAATAGAAATTCGTAGTAATAAATGAAAACCATATTTTTAAGTAATCATTTATTAAATATTACAGTCATTATCTGCTATATCGATGTTGTTGACTTCCCGTTTCATTACCATTTGCAGTCCATTCCCATTCATCAACGTTTTGGTTGTTTGAAAATGAACGTCTTGGTAAATAGTCTTCTCTGTCAGCCCAAAAATCTTCATCTTGATTTTCTTCTCCCTGTTCTTCTTCAATGATTTCTAAATCTTCTTCATCTAGTCTATCTTGTTCTTCCTCCAATGTGTCATCTTCTTCCAGGATTTCGTCCAAACCATCTTGAGATTCTCTTTGTATTTCATATTCTACCTCTACTTCCGGAATCTCTTCTAAAACTTCCCTGTGAGCTATGAGAGGTCTCTTTATTTGCGAGATCTCTTTAACATACTTATTTTCGTCTTTTGTTTCAGTCTCAGATTTATTAGAAAATAGCTCTGATTTTGAATTTTCTACAGGAGTTTCATTCCTTTCATCTGTATTAAATATTGACGTTATTTTGGGCAATGACTGTAAAGGGATCACTATAGTTACTGTTACGACTATTGAAGATAGAAGTATTATAAAAATTTCTTCTAAATTTATCTGAAACATAAACAAAACATTTCTTTTACTAAATATAATTTCAATGATATTTGCTTTTTATTTATCAGATAAAAAAAATATTAATTTAATAATATAACTAGGTACTAGATTAAAGAAATAAAACCAACAAAAATAAAGGAAACGTAGAACAATCATAAAAAGGTAATAAAACTTACTATAGACATTAGGGTAAATTCCTTCGCAGTCCTGATAGTGGCAGTGTTTGTGAGATATACGATAAATTGGATTAGGTAAAGTGCGTACGAAATTCGGCTTACGAAGAGAAGTGGACGACAGCTAAGCAGACGAGACATGATATCTGAAACGCAATATTTTAAAATCAGCTTCACTCCGTATCCCGACAGCAGATTAGGCAGAGGGAACCTAGTGTTAAGATGCTTCGATCTCCACTTTTCAAAAGAAAAGACAACTTTTCTTTTTGTTCAACAAAAAAGACAAAGTGGTGGAAAGGTAAGATATAGCATGTATCTACAAGACCGCTCATTCTTCTAGTTCCAAGGGTCGCGAGTTCAAATCCCGTTACGGTAAAAAAAATGTTCAATTCTAAAAAAGTATCAAACGAGTTTATTTACGAGCAGTTTACATTGTTACATGTTAATATTTTCGATGTACTGTGTCTGCGATCCGATCCTCGGGTATTTAGAATAATTAAGAGTTGTGTATATCATGTGTCAATCACAGCTCTTAATTAATTCCATTTCACCACAAAGGCCTATTTTATATATATTATAGAGGGTAGGATTCGAACCCACAACCATAAGATCGTACCTGTACTATTAAATAAAAATTTACTACAAATACAATAGAATTAAAATTTTATGAACCTTATAAAAAAACTTATTATAAATTCGTTTTGATTAGTTTGTAATTTTTTGTTATTTTTTAATTAGTTTTTAGGTATTTTTTTTTTCAATATTTATATCAGTACATATTTGTCCAAACACATAATTAACTCAAGGAAGTAATTAATCATAACACAAATTGTATTTACAAAAAATATATTAATATTTTTTTTATATTAAGTAAGACGTTGAGGCCCTTGTTGCACAAGTGTGTTACTGTAAACGTCACGGTTGTGGGTTCGAACCCCACTCGGGGGAATGATTAATATTAATTAATATTTCATTTCTTCGCTCTGATAACAAGGCAAAGCGCAGCGTTTTAACTTTAGGTTGCCTATGCGTACCCTGCTATATAGCAGGGTCCCGCCCTGCATATGCAGGAAACAGCATATTTTTCTGCCGCTATGCCGCTGCCCCGCGTCTAATAAGCGTGCTGACTGCTTTTAAAAGACAAGAAGAAATTTAAATCTGAATACATTTAAACTTTTAAAAACAATTAAAATATTTGATTGTTTTCTTGATCTACGTACCAGAATGGCCGTTATGTACAGCATAAATGAACCAAGCAAAGACAAGCGCAGTTGCTATGGGCGCCAATGTAGCGTAAATTGCAGAGAAAGTCACGTCATAACGATAATCCATATATCCGGAATCAGCGCCTGCCCATAGCACCACACTCATAAGAGTGCCACAGAAGAACCAGCCGATGATGTTTAGAAGCTGAAAAACATGATTTTTGAGAATTTTATAGGTCATTAACAGTTTATGCGATGGTTATAGGCTCAATTTACTATGGGGAAAATACATTATTTTTATTACCCCGGTGTGGCAAGAGAAAAAAATAGACCGCGGTGTTGAGTTCTGCCAAAAACTAAAAATGGAGTGTACATTAAGTTCTTTTTGTTGAAATTAATTCATTACTGCGTTTAGGAATCGAACCCACGACTATTGTGTTTATTGCGCTAACGCTTTATTGGCGTGTTTACACGTTAATATTAGTAAACAACAACTTACACGAAAAACTTGCAAAAGTAAATTCTAAAGTTACAATTACAAATGTGTACAAAGGAACCAGCGTGTTTTTTTTTCTGAATTATTTATAATACAAAAACATATAATATGAATAAGTAGTACGACGTATGTTTTTTTAAAAGATAATATTTTAAACAAAACGGACATTAATTATCGTTACATAAGCAAATTAACGTAGCAAAAAAGTCAAAGGTGTTTGTGCGGTGATAAAAAATCAAAATACAAAGTTTCTTATTTTTTGTCTTCACTTATAGTCTATATTTACTCACCTTTGACAAATTTGAAGGTGTTCTAAGTGCTAGTCCTAAACTCAATCCCACTAAGTACGGCGTGCAGCGATGAAAGACAGAAGTGTAGCACAGACGTCCCGTTCTATAGAGCTGACTTACACTGAAACAAATATAAAAATATATAAAATTGAAATAATAAAATATTAGATTTAAATTTAATGCACTTTTTCACTTCATAAAAAGGCTGCGATTTTTGTTAACCAAATGCATTAGTCCAGGCTTTTATTCCCAGCGACGTCTGTCCAAATCAATCTACTCCACTTTCTAGTCCATTGGTTCTCATGTCATGGACGATATCCAGCGTCCACTATGAGATCCAGCTATCGCATCCGGGGAATATAACTCCAGGGACAGACATAAGGCAAGGCCCTTCCGATATAGTTTCTACGATGATGCGCAACGTGACCATACCGTTTCAGACAATGCTTTTGAAGCTCTATATCCTCTGTGATATTGAATATGAGCTGAGACAATATGAAGCAATATAGTGAATATGAACAGACTAAGAGCTGAGCTCTGGAAAACCCCTACTGTGTCTGTGAGTGTCGCCTACAGCGGTCGCAACCACAGAAACGGAGTCGTGGTACACGTTTCTAACTCTAACAACCTGATTGTAGGTGTCACTATTTCCTTGGATCGCAATACCCAACAACTACTCTGAAGGGGCACACTGTCTGAAAGCCCTTCCACAGGACTAAAAAGGCCACATTCAGAGCTTTCCTGTTTTCACTATATGCCTCCGTAAGTTCTGAGAACTAAAATAGCGTCCATTGTGCACGATTCTAGCTGAAATTCATTAACAGCAGACATTGTTGTATACCATAGTATACCGAAGTAGTCATCTTAAGTACGTCCAATTAAATTAATTAAAAAAAGATAATCATTTTATGCGTTTATATAATTATTATATATTTTTTCATATTTTATGTTCCGCAAAGATCTAACTTCATCATTGAGGAAGTAAATCATTATCGGAGATAACCTAAGACCGTGTATTATAATATGTTCCTTAAGACAACAACCATAGTATTTTTCTCTAAGTTTTTTTTTTCGTCCGTTCGTGTCGTAGCGGCACAACTACCATGGTAATGTAAACGTGAGATTTATAGGTTCAATCACTACTGCGATTACTGATTTATTTTAACTTCCTCGCTCTGGAAATAGGTCCGCCACTCAACATTCAATATCCCCAAAATTGGGTGGTGGCTGCTTACCCTGCTATATGCAGTATACAGTATGATTCTAAAACAAAAAGTCCTCCTATATATTAACATCGACTATCATCAAAATAAGATTCCCAAAAGCCATAAGCCCACTATTTCCCCTTAAAAATAATAGTATAAAATGTATGAATATAAAAGTGCACGAGTTGCCTATAATCAAATCTTTATTTTTAATATTTTATTTTATTACAAAACTAAATGTTCCTTTATAGCCAAGATCGGTAATTGAGAAACATTAATAAAAAAACCAAGTAAAGAAACTGAATGTATATATATATACAAAAAATATCCAAAAAAATTGATAAAAACATTTACTTCAACATACATTTTCCAAGTTACTATTATATTATATCTCAAGATCCCAGGGCCGCAAGACATACGTTATTTTAACAATGCCTTTGACTGGCTGGGTAAAGGCAAACGTTAAGGATCTGATAATAATAAATATACTTTTTTACGTTGTTCTTAAAAACATATTTAAATACTTGAGGCTAGTCATAGCGCAGGGGCACAAAGAGTGACTGTAAAACCGACTGGTTGTGAGGTGAAAGATTTACTTAAATTTATATTGCCATTTCTTTGCTCTAGTGTCGGCGCAAAGCGCGGCGGTGAGTTCTGCCATTCAACACGCAGTGCCTCCAGAATTCGCCAAAAAGTGGGGAATGGAGTGTCTTAACACTATGTTCCCTCTGCATACCCTGCTGTGTGCGAGATACAGCGTGAAGCTGATTTATTTATTTACATTTAAATACAAGCGTTTCTACTAGGTGAAATACTTCTGAAATTGCCACACTTTCAAGTTAATAAGTACGCATAGTCTTAGCATATTAAACTATAAATCCTCAAAAATTTCAGCTTTGCTAAAATGACGTAAGTCTGTGGGCCATGGGATCTCAGTCTATTAAAAAACGTGCAGTATCACCTCGCTACATTTCATTGATTTGATTGACATTTGATTTTCAGTTTTTGTTATTAATAAAAACATGTCGCGATAAAAAGTAATACCTATATTAAAATTTAAACAAAAAGTAAAGTTTTTGAGCTTTTAATTAAACTAAGTTTTGATACATACATGTATACATACATACGAAATTAAGGAGTATTATTACTCGCTTGGTGCAACAATGACGTATTTGCACATTTGGAAGTAAACAACGTTTGTATATTCTTTCTGCATTAAGTGAAATGTTATTTTAAGAATAGCGTGAAGCTAAAAACACATACATACACTTGGCATATTACATTTACATTTTATTTATATATATTTTCATATTTTTTATCAGCTCCCGCTGTCTCCCGCCCACGGCAGGGTAGGCAGATTGAACCTAGTGTTAGGACACTCCGTTCCCTACTTTCCGCCGAATTCTGAAGGCATTGCGTGTTGAGTGGCGGAAATCAACGCCACGCTTTGCCTCGACACCAGAGCGAAGAAATGAAAATATAAATGTAAATAAATATTTCATTTCCTCGAGTGGGGATCGAACCCACAACCAGTCGATTTTACAGTAATACTGTGCCTCCGCCACGACTGACCTCATGAATGAATTAAATTTTTAATTTATATATATTTTTATATGGCATATAAAAATAATATAAATTAAAAATTATATTCAATTAACTTCTAGTGTTATGACACTCCGTTACAAATGTCTATATCTATTACCTAAAAAAAAATGTGTAAAGATTGACTTATACTTTGTTTTATTTTCGCTTTCAGAAGTGAAATAGATAATCAATATTTGAACTTCTCCTCTAACGCACGCATGTACGTGCATAAATTTCCCAGGAAATACTGTGAATCTGTGATATGATAGTTTCGACAGTTAAAACATAAAAATATAACCACATAACATCGGGTTGTATCTGGCAGGTAAACTCTCAGGTAAACTCTCCACATAAAGTAAAAAACGTTAAAAATTATATAAAATGAAAATATTTATCTAAAAAGTGACTTTAATTATATACTTATTTTAAATGGAAATTAATTAACCGGATTAATCTCGTATATTTAGTATTATATTGGTATTATAACACTAAATATACGCTAATAATCCGGTCAAAAGGTTTTATTTTAAATGTGTAATAATCGGCAAAATCAAAGATCTTACTATATTTTTTTTACGTTTTTATACGAAAATAAATTTAAATTTTTTTTTTAATACTAATATTTCTATATTTTTTTTCTCTAGCTACGTATATAGATTTCATATAGAGATTTCCGTCCTCAATCTACACGCCAAAAGGTAATTAATCCAGTTAACAGCATTCCGACGGGAGCACTTGTCGCTTAAGGGAAACCGCGGTAAAGCTCGTCGCATAGCTTAGTTAGGGTTCAATTTGATTAATGCATCCGCCACTGCCGAACTATTGCGGTAAATATCTAGGCTGACCACAGGTACGGAGGGTTAAAGAGGATGTTTTAAAATGTTTAATATTTCAAGTAGAAAAATGGAATAGAAATATCTGGAATCTCTTAAGAATTCATTATTATTGTTTCACGCTGTATCCCGCGTACAATAGAGTAGGCAAAAGGGAACCCAGTGTTAAGACACTTCGTTGCCATTTTTCGCTTAATTTTGAAAGCATTGCGTTTAACAGTTTTGACGTTGACGTTGGCCAAAGCAAGAGGGCGAATAAATTTATAAATTAAATATTTCATTTTCTCAAGTGGCCTCTGTGGCAATGTCTATTTATATAATCAAAATCAACTTCACGCTGTATCCCGTACACAGCAAGGTACCTAGGCAGAGGGAATCTAGTGTTAAGACACTCCGTTCCCCACTTTCTGTCTGAATTCTGGAATCATTGAGTGTTGAGTGACAAAACTAAACGCCGCGCTTTGCCTCAAAACCTGAGCGTAGAAATGGAAATATAAATTTAAGTAAATATTTAAGCTCCTCGAATGGGGATCGAACCCACAACCAATCGGTTTTACAGTCACACTTTGTGCCTCTATTTACATATGAATTATTATTGTAAGTTCGCAAAACTTATATTCTCAATATTGTGTAGGTACTTAAAATAATACGCTCGTTATTGGAGGTATTATTGTACGTCATAATAGCTTCATTATTTGGCCTAATCCTGAAGTCAATTGCCATAAAATGTTATTATATCATGTTTCGAAAACAGTATCTAATAAACTAATAAATTACAATTTAATTTTATCACAATATAAAATGAAATTGAAAAAAAATTGCCATTGTTACACAACATTCGATTCATTCGATTATCATGGAGAATAGAGTTGAAACTAATTCGATTTTAATATATTTAATAAACAGCCGTTGTGGCGCAGGAGCACAAGCGTGCTTCTGTATAAGCGATTACTTGTAGATTCGATACCCATTTGAAGCAATTAACTATTTAATATTTTTATTTTTGCGCTTTAGTGACGAGGCAAGGCGGGGCGTTGGGTTCTGCCACTCAACGCGCTATGTACCCAGTATTCGGTGGAAAGTGGGAACGAAAGTGTCTTAACACTATGTTCCCTTAGTTAGTACCTATTAAAAACCTAAATATATGTAGCACTAGTTCCGTCTGCTTGGATCAATTTGTTCTATCACTGACCATCTGTGTCGAAATAAATTAGATGCCATACATTGTGAATGGAAGTGCCGTGTAACTGACGTTGTCGCAACTAATCAATAAAGCCACGACACAAAAATACAACCGTATCTAATAGATATTCGATAAAAACGTCACAAAAAACTTTTTATTTTTTATCAGAGTTACGGGATTTTATATAGTTCAATAGTAACGTGACAAAATTGGTTCAAATTTAATCACTACAACATAATCTTCGATAATTTTTTTTTACATATAAGTGCGTAGGTACATATATTGTACGATTTACAGTAGAGCTTTGTCTTGCTGCACGTAACAGATACGATTCTAAATTATGCTTAACATAATTTTACATGATAAATTATCACATTATGAAGAGGCCTAATGTCACTCGGGGGACTGAATTATTATTTATGATTTTTTAATTTCCTTACTCCGTTGAAATTCGCCACTCAACACGCAATTCTCGTAGTTTCGGCAAAAAGTGGAGAACAGAGTGTATTAACACCACCTTCTTTCTGCCTAGCTTACGATAGACAGGACACAAACAAAAACTGAAAACTCGAAAAACTGAAAAAAAAAATTACATTCAACACGTAACAAATGTATCTGAAACGCCTGGCTGGTAGAGAATGTCCTATAACGTTAAGCCTGTCTTTGGTACATTTTTTTTCTAATTTTATGCAAAAAAAGTGTATATAAATAAAGTGAAGAACAGAAATGCCATTACATACGTACCTAACTCCCTGATAGGCCAGTACGGTCAGGCGATGATCTCTAAACGCAGTATATCGTGAGTACGCGGACGACAGATGTAGGGCTGGCATTACAAGAGATGAAAACGGTACTTCCGACTGGATTGCCCATACTATTATACCTCCTATAATAGTCAGTTGGAAGTCTAACGCCATGTGATGAGTTTGTGGTGCACACTGAAATTATAATTTATATTGTAACATTATATTCTTTTGGGGAACGGAGTGTCTTAACACTAGGTTCCCTCTGTCCGTACTGTGTGAGGGATACAGCGTGAAGCTGATTATATTCTCTTAAGAATAATTGTGTTGTTAATATAAGAAACACTTTCTCGTATATTATATATATACGAGTGAATAACTCCATCGATTTTATCATCAGTCCATTTTTATCATATCTCCTCTTTACTTTTATTTAAATAAAACATTAAAGATTTTGTAATACAACAATCTCGAGAAGTTTACTTTTTAAAGCTAATCTTATTTTTTACCAAGGTCAAAGACGATTGCGGAAAATGATTCCATAAAAAAGGTGAAGTTGTGCCCTTAGGTAATATAGAGCAATTATATACATAAAAATAATAAAAAATATATATATTACGCGTCATATACGTTATACAGAGTGCTTTATTTTACGGCTTAATCGACATCAATTGATTTATTATTGGGATAGTAATTATGATATGTCATATTACTCACAATTACATACAAACATAATTGCAGGTATAAAATCTACTACGCCAGAAATGTTTATATTAAAATTTCAGATGAAACCAAATATAAAAAAAACATTGAGGTAATGTTGGGGAGTCCCTGAAGTGATTGTTGTGAATTAGTTCCTAGAATAATGTGTGTATAAGCAAAGTATTATATATAGAGTGAATCTATCGCTCTGCCTAACCCACCAAAATAGAAATATAGATAAATCTACAAATAGAAATATGTATGTCACATTATATGCTAATAGATTCTATTTCCACTTGGTAGAATGAATTACATTTCCTTGCTCTGGTTAACAAGACAAATCGCGGCGTTGAGTTGCGCCACACTAGAAAATTGAGCGGTACGTGGAAAAGTGTCTTAACATTAGGTCCCTCTGCCTACGCTGCTTACATACTAACAATATTTAAAAAAAATAAAAGCACTTACCATATTTTCAAATCCAAGATAATTTTGAATGTATAAGAGATTCCACCACCATCCTTTTTGACATAACTCCACGTTCTTCGTCACCAGCGTGCCCCACATTGGTCCAGATGATATGTTCTCCCATACGTAAGCATAGAAAAACACTATCGCTGCAAGTGCAGGAGTTAACCTATCAAAAGAAATATAAATAATCACCCAATTCACTTAAACTAAATAACTTGAAATAAAAAAGATAGTCTTTTTTCCTATTTGTGCATTGCCACTTTAACCCTAAGTATCTCTCTATCTCTATCTTCTCTATTATTTAAACTATCCATCTGTCGAAACTACGGGTATTATATATTTCGCTTTTTGTAAAACAATAAGCTCTGTAGGGTTAAAAATGTTTAAGTACTTAGAATGTTGTCTTGATGAAAAATAGACTAATTTGCTTATATCTCCACATCCCTTCTCGCATTATAAAACAGTATGTATCGAGAGAGGACAAAATTATATATCACGGCGTCTACCATCAATGCCTTTAAGGTCTTGAATGGGGGTTAAAAAAGAAATTTATGTTCATAAACAATTCGTTTCATAATATGTAAGTAACGTTACATACGAAATGTACATCATTTTTTTTTTAAATTCCTCTTTAACATTTTTATTCTTTGTTACCCTCTTTTACATGATAAATGGTAAATAACGAAAAATCATTGCGTTTAATATTTTCTATTGAAATGAGAAAGATTTTTATGCATAGTATTTATATCATATCAGTTTTTTATAATAACTCTATAAATAATAAAACAGACTACTTAAATATATAATATATGTGCAATACACGTTTTATAATGTATGTATTTTATATGTTAAACCTATATACATATCAATATCTCTCGAATTTTCAAATTTCAACCGCAACTAATCGTTGATAGAGTCAATATATGACGATCTTTATTTTAAAAAGATAAAGTTACATATTAATTGATAATTTTGTTTCCCAATTTGTATTTCTATAAACTAGAATTGGCCGTATCACATGACAAATATTTGCCTCACACAAAAAGTTACCAAATATATCGATTTTATTTACGTTGTTACTCATATGAGGATCTACAAGCAAAAATAAATACGGATACGGTGAACTCTATCATTACAATGTTTTTTGTAAATATCAAATCGAATAAGTCTCGTTAGAATTCCATAAAGAAGAATGCCTCGAGAAAACTAAAAAGCGTACTTTTTAATGGTTTTTTTTTTTAATTTCTCTCATGTTGGCAAGTATAGTTAATGTAGTATCACAACTTCTCTGTGGTAATGCTCTCTGTCCCGTTACATCACGTTATATATTTAAGGCATTTTTAATATTTGTCTATTAAGAGATAGTTGTATTATCCAGAGGAATTCAAAGCTATATTTTGTTCTTTTAAGCATATTTAGTAAGTATACACATTATCCCGGGCGTAATTTGAACCTATAGCTACCACAAGCACTAAAAAACAACCTCAATGTTATGTTTTGATATTAAGTAAAAAATGGTTTCTAAGGGTACAAGTCATTTATCACTGGGCTGTCCCTGTTTACTTTACAGACGTACCTCACGAAAGAGAGGTACAGGGAAATGAAAAAGTGATATATTTTTTCTTAAATATCTACTTTTCAGACGATCATTTTAGACACTGCAATATGAAAATTTCAAAAATGTCATCTGTAATAAGAACTAAAATACTTATAGTTTTATCAAACATTTTGAAAAATTAAATCAGCTTGACGCTGTGCACACAGCAGGTTAGGCAGAGGGAACCTAGTGTTAAGACACTCCGCCGCCCACTTTCCGCTGAATTGTGGAGGCATTGCGTGCTGAGTGGCGGAACTCAACGCCGTGTTTTGCCTCGACACCGCAGTGAAAAAATAGAAATATAAATGTACATAAATATTTAATTTCCTCCAGTGGGGACCGAACCCACAATCAGTTTACAGTCACACTTTGTACCTCTCACGACCGGTCTCAGTTTTATCAAATAACATAATTAATTGAAACAAAAACTAGCATTATAGACAGGTAGTTGTGGCTTGCCCATTTGCTTGAACTTGATTATAAATAAATTATTTCCCTTAAGCTTCCTGATAGACGAAGCGCGGCGTTGAGTTCCGCCACTTAACACACAATGTCTCTAAAATTGGGCATAAAATCAGTAACTGTGTGATTGACTAGGTTCCCTCTGCCTACTCTGGTATTTGTGAAAAGAATGAATGATTTTTCTTACTTTATTTTTTTTCTTACCTGAAGTATCTTGACACAAGCTTAGCAGGAAACGTCTCATTAGAAGATTTGCGATATGATGTTAAGGTGCCACTCAGCAAGAAGAAGCAGTCGGTGAACATCCAGCCAGCTCTACACCAAGATAGTAAAGCTGACGAAACGATCTAGAAACAAAAATTATTAAGTATATTACGTATAGGGGATTATGATTTATTCACATACGTTACTTAAATATTTTAATTTTTGGAGTCAGTCACAGTCATCTGACTGTAATAGAAACATACGATTTTGTTCTTAATGTTATTTTATTTCTTTGCTGGGACTCACTTTAAAGATACCGAATTTTAAAAAGTAAATAGGTATAAATATATCGTATAGAAAGTACAGCGATATATGATAAAGTTAAAAGTACAAAAATAGTATATAACCTTTCTAAAATATTGATTATAAAGTACCAGCAAATTTAACATTACACTTACAAGATTATTAAAAAACTTCTTAACCTTTAAACAAAAATTTAACAAAAGACTTTTGAAAACGATTCCTCTAATCCTTTTATTGAAATTCTCTTTCGAAACTCTATTAGCCAATGAGCTTTGAAACACGAAGAAATCTATTTAGAAATGTTTATTACTACATTTACAATATAAATTAGGCAGCTTTACTCCGCACTGTTCAATTTCCTCGAAAATTGAATGAAATGAATAAGCGCCTAGTTAATTTTATTAGCAACAATTTATCTCCTCAAAATTGAAATTAAGAATATATTTTTGTTATTAAAATTTTCTTATTCATACAACACAATAAAATAAATTAACAAAACAGTCTATGTAATCATCAAGGTACTCTCCATTTTTTTTTAATGAACCACTAATATATACAGATGTTTTTTGTTACTCCTGTTTATTCATGTACATGTGTATATTTATATATATATGTATATGCATAATATATTGTTTCAAAAATCTAAAAATATAAATTCTAAGTAACCGTACTTTCAAGATATTGCGTATAAATTGAAACAAATGTCTTAAAATTAAATTGTCTCTATCTATCCTATACTGTTTTGTGGCGATAGCTTTTAGATATAGATTTTCCATAATCCTATTAAGATACGATAGCAATGCTTAATTAATTAAAGAAACCTTTTTAAAAACAAACTTGCAGGATGTTTCTCCATGGTGTATTCTATTTTACACATTAAGCCATCGGATTTGATAGCCATATTAAGTGGGCTCTGGAAACATCTTTAATCCACCATTTTGTTGTGGCGGCCATTTTGGATTAAAACCAATATTGATTATATCATTTCATTGTCATTAAAATTGAAGATTTCAGCGCAATTACAGACTTTGAAGGGGATCAAATTGATTTTGCGAGATGCCAGTCAAATAAACATTTGTAAAAATGTACTAAAGTATACAAGTATATAAAATATATATGTATATTTACATAAAAAATATGAATACAGAAAAAGATAAATTAAGTAAATTAAACCAATCACGATATCTGAAATTCAAACGTAAAGACAAGCCAAATAATCGTGTTGACTGTATTGGAAATATGCCAATAGTAATAAACAACATGTGCTTGTTCGGCAATCTATCACGTATAAAATTTATTACTTTGATATATAAAAAAAAGAATTTAATGCTAATATTTCTGTTTTAATTTTATTTTAGCTCCACATTGTACCCTGCATGTAGGTAAATATAGCAGGGTAGGCAGTCGGAACTCAATATTAGAATTAAATCAATTAGTTCCTATATCCTAACCTAAATCTTACACCGCCCAACTATCGAAACATTTGCGTGTTAAGTGCGGAACTCAACCCCGCACTTTAACCCCGTTGTGAGCGAGGAAATGAATGAGCGTGATGGGAATCGAATCTATTACCGTCACGAGCACAGTCAGATGCTATTTCACTGCGCCATAACAGCCGCAAAAAAAAAATCTAAGTACTTATTTTCTTCTAACAGGTTGAAACATTTTGCTCTTATATTTAACAGTATCAACATGTAATTTGTTTATTATTTAAAGTTGCTTTTCGTTAAATTATACAAGCTTTAAATGTCTAATAAACAATTGGGTATGATTCTCAATCGGGGAATAAAATATAAGGTATGTTCATTTGTTCGCTCTAGTAACGAGGCAAAGCACGGTGTTGAGTTTCACCACTCAACATGCAATGAATCGGAAATGAAATTCGGCGGAAAGCGGAGTGTCTTAACACTAGGTTCCCTCTGTCTAAACAGCTACATATGAAATACACAGAAAGGCGTACTAAAAGGTACCTACTGTTATATTTGATAGATAGATAGATAAAATTCTTTATTGCATACCCAAACTATAAGTACCTACATAAAAAATATTTGTCATATTTGTTATATTTGTTTAGTTAATAAATTATTTGAAGCGAAAATTCAAAACATATTTCATCGATAATTTCATAAATTGGTTTCATCAACAACCAGAGCTTTATAATTTAACTTGAAATTACACAAATTTATTTGAGAAATACAACCACAATGATATTAGTATTAATACATCATACATTAATATTATACGTATAACAGTTTTTTAAGGCCGGTTGTGCACAAGCGTGAGACTGAAAACATGACAGGTTGTTTATTATTATTTATGATTTAATTTCCACTCAAAGAAATTAAATTTTCAATATTTTCATTTTTTCGCTCTGGAATCGAAGGAAAGTGTCAACAACTTTTGCCACTCAACACGCAATACTTCCAGAATTAGGCGGAAAGTAGTGAGCGGAGTGTCTTAAAACAAGGCTCCCTCTACCTACCCTGCTAGATGCAGAATACAGTGTGAAGCTGAAAAAAAAAGCTTTTTTTTTCTCCTCCTCCTTCTCAGAGGAAATTATGTCTCGTAAGGCTGCTCTATATAAATATCTCTGGTCTTAAATAGTCATAAATAGTTTTTACATTATAATTTCAGATTGAAAATAGCTATATAAAGCATGAAACGAATTGCTACTAATATTTGTACAGGCGTAAAATCTAAACATTTATTACTGTTATTTATTTAATCAACACTCTGTAAACAACGTTTGGGCGTAAATATTTAAATAAATGTAACAAAATTCTTCAGCAATCTCCTTTCGCATGATACAGTTTTTATACATTTATATTTTTCATTTCAATTTATTCAGGGTAAGACCCTAAAGTAAAGATACTCAGTTCTACACAGATGTTGACGGAACATAACGCTGCAGCTGGTCATAAGAGTGGAGAAGTGAAAATAATTAATGTCAAATCCACAACCATCGCGTTTACGTTGTACCACGGCACCACGATGGTCTCGGCCTCGGGGGTTTGAAATATTTAATATTTTAATTTCCTCGCTCTTATAATGAGGCAATACGTGGGTCTCGAGTTTTTATTAGCACTAAAATCAGCTTCACGCTGTATCCCGCACACAGCAGGGTAGGCAGAGGGAACCTAGTGTTAAGACACTCCGTTCCCCACTTTCTGCCGAATTCTGGAGGCATTGCGTGTTGAGTGGCAGAACTCAACGCCGCGCTTAGCCTCGACACCAGAGCGAAGAAAATGAAAATATAAATTTAAGTAAATATTTCATCTCCTCGAGTGGGGATCGAACCCACAACCAGTCGGTTTTACAGTCACACTTCGTGCCACTGCGCCACGACTGGTCTCAATTATTAGCACTATTTTCTACTATTTGGCGCTTGTGAAAGCATACATGATGTTTTTTGATTTCGGTTAGAATGTTTGCCGATAAAACAGTGTAGTTCGTTAGTGTTTCCAATAAAATGCAAATATCAGCAATAAGGCTCTAACAAATTTCGTTTTAAATTTTCTCATACAGTTTTTTATAAAAGGCAGGTTACTTCTGTATCTAGTTATTTTTCCAATAATATAATGTATATTCAATACTAATATAATAAAAAAAAAATTAAACCAGCTTCACTCTGTGTCCCGTATAAAGCAGGATAGGCAGAGGGAACCTTGTGTTCTGGAGTCAATTGTGGAGGCACATTAAACTATATGTATATTTAAATTTATATGTTAATTTCTTCGCTCTGGTGTCGAGACAAAGAGCGGCATTGAGTTCCGCCCCTCAACCCGCAAATCCTCCAGAATTCGGCGGAAAAGGAGGAACAAAGTGTCTTACCTCCTTGATCCCTCTGCTTCTGGGATACAGCATAACTTAAAAAATATGATATTATACCAATATTATAAGTGTGACTGTAAAATCGACTGGTTATGGTTTCGATCCCCACTCGAGGAGATTTTCAATTCTCTGCTCTGGTGTCCAGGCAAAAGCGCGGCGTTGAGTTCTGCTCAACACGCAATGCCTCCAGAATTCGGCAGCAAGTGGGGAAAAGAATGTCTTAACGCTATGTTCCCTCTGCTTCTGGAATACAGCATAACTAAATAAAATATGATATTATTCCAATATTCCAAACATACCTCACTCAGTTTAACACGGTTTGTATACGGTGTTAAGGCGACAGGCAAAAATTTATGAGCGACCAGCAGAGCCAACGTGGCGATAGCGCGCAATCCGTGAATGCAGGCTATCTCATCTTTGTTCACTGGAGCCACCAATTTGCTAAGTGTGTTGTATAGAGAGAACGGACTTATGATTCCATCTGGAAAAAACAAAAATATACTTTTAGAATGGCTGCGCAAAAGTGAAACGTATTTAATCAAAAATATCTATGGTTCATGTTTTAAAAGTGAATTTTTATGTCCGTCAATTTTAAGAAAAATACAATAGCTTTATTTCAAAATACAATAGCTTTGTAAAAAACCGGGCCAAGTGGGAGTCAGACTCTTCTAGTGATGGTTCCGTACCAATTTCTATAAAAACAAGTAGAAAATAATTGTATAACAACGGAACGTAGAAATTATAATAAAAACGCAAGTTTGCGGGGGTTTATATGCTAATTTTGCATGAAATGAACTACAAATATAACTTTGTAATTATGGTTTACCTATAGAAAGCACCATGTAGGTTTTGATTACGCTTCAAATTTCATGCAAAATGCAGAAAAACGTCGCATATGTATACGCTCGCATCTTTTGATCGCGTTGACTTAGAAAAAATGTTTATTTCTGTGTTTCAAGTGACCGTGGACCAGAGTATTTGATATCAATTTCAGCAAAGAATAATGGTTTTGGCGTGTTAAAAAATCCATTTATTCTTTTTTAAATACGAAATCTTAACACAAAAATAAAAAAGGGAAATATTTGAAACTTTTTGGCTGAAGAGCGTTGAAAAAGTACTAATATGGCGAATGACATGATTAGGTTTCCATTTAGTGATACAATAAAAATCAAATGTACGAAACTTGCAATTACTAGTAACAAATAAAAGTACTTTTTTTCTTAAAAAAACATAAAAATATCGTAAAAATAATAATTATAATGTAAAAAATTATACCAAACACAGTTACGCTAACGACTACGCTAGGTTGATCTTCTCCCATCGTAACACCATAGACCTAAATCTATCAGAATGTAGAACTAAATAGTTCAGCCAAATCTACGCCCACAAAAATAAAAACATCAAAAAAAATTCAAGCGTAAAACTCGATGTGACGTAAAACTGTCGTCGTTCCCAATTTACATAATAAATTATTTCGTTCGTTGATTTAGAAAAGAAGTCAAGTTCCTAACGCGGGTATTTGAGGTCTTTAAATTTATTTATGTAAATACAAATTTCGCGGGACACCGACTAAGTTGAAAAAAAAATAACGAATTTTTACAAATTTAACGGTTTACAAAGCAGTGATTTTATTTATTTTTTACAATCTACCCGCTCTCGCTGGTCATATTTTATGATTCGTGATCAATTTTCATGAATTGCGTAGCAGGTAGCGCCGTTTCACGTAGGATTTATTTGTAGATGGAATGACTTGAAATGGTCATTCAGCGTGTTAAAGCCTCTTTGAGAAAAAAATATATGAATGCTTAACAAGATAGAGACAACTACATAAAAAAAAACATACGGACAGTAATGAGAGCATATTACTGTCAGTACGTAATTAAATTTTATTAATAGATTTTGCGTTATATTGAGTTTCCTATAGTCATTATAACGCAGAAATCGAGGGTCGTACAGAGAAAAATATAGTAGTCGAATATGAAACCTCCTTTTTTGAATTTTATTTATAAAAAAAAATAAATCAGCTTCACGCTGTATCCCGCACACTGCAGGGTAGGCAGAGGGAACCTAGTGTTAAGACACTCCGTTCCCCACTTTCTGTCGAATTCTGGAGGCATTGCGTGTTGAGTGGCAGAACTCAACGCCGCTGAATTTTATTTAATTTTATTTTTATAGTAAAATATAAATTATAGAACCTTTAATATAGTAAAACATATATTTTTTATTAAAAAAAACATTATTTTCTCCGTTAGCTTTCATCAAAGGAAGAAGTCCTTTGTTATTGTTTCTCGCAGAAATTATAGTACTAATATTATCATATTAAATATAATGTAAAATTGATTGATATTTTGAAATGGGTTTCGTAATAACTAAAAAAGTAATAAAAAAAATTGTAATATGAGCTATATAAGGTAACCTTCGTAAAGTGATTATGACCTGACCTTTCTTTTTGCGACAATATCATGAATTATAATTATAATTTGGTGAAACTGGTTGAGTAGTTTTGAGACGAAAGCTTATTTAATGATTTTGCAATGCAATGACCATTTCATGATAAAAAATTATAGACTTGATTAGGAAAGTAATATAATTTTAGAAGTGAATTCTAATTTATTATATTTATTTTTAAATTTGTTACTTTATATATATTTGGATTTAAATAGTAGCAAACAGCACAATTTTCAAAATAAAGACAAACAATGTATATTACTGAAAGAAACTTAATTTTCTACAATTCTATATTTACTGATATTGTTATACTAATTATTTATTAATATCAGTAGATATATTGTTGTAGATTAGTTGAACGCCATAATCTCAGTAACTACTGGTTCTTATATTTAAAAATGTGTTCAAAATTCTATTACCAATAGTAATTTTGGTCATTTTTAAGTTACCTTAGACTCTTATAATATGCCACCTGTCACATAAATATTTAAAATTTATTAATTTGACCACGTACGCAAAGCCGCAGGTAAAAGTTAAACAAGTAAATTTTAAAATATAATAAAAATATTTATTATTTTATATTTATTTAAATAAAATCAAATCCATTACGATACAGAAAAAAAAATACATACAATATTTAGCAATCACTAGAGTTCATAGACAGTATAAATCTATACTGGCTGGAAAGACGGCGATCACCTGACATGCTAAATAATGAAAAATAGAATAACCACACAGGATAATACATTATGGCTTCACTACACAAAACCACAAAATCCCGTTGAAAAATGAGCCAATATTGCGAATAGCTCAGTGTTTTTACCTTTATGTTTATATCTGTACAGATAAAAATGGTGGTTACACACGAGGCATTTTTATACAATTTCAATTTCATGTAAGAATTGATTTCTTAAAAGTTTCATAGGTTAAATAAAATAATAAATACGCACACAGCAGGGTAAGCAGAGGGAACTTAAGAGTTCAGACACACCGTTCCCCACTTTTCGCCTAGTTTTGGAGGCATTACCGTACTTACTACCTTCTATAGAAAATTTTAATAAAAAAAAAACAGTTAAATTGCGTTTTAACAATAAAAGTGTCGATTTTAATTGAATTGAAATCGCAATCGCGTTGCACTCTCGTTACTTAATCCAATTTGATACCTCATCAGTCCGTTAAAACAAACAGTTGTAACGACTGTTAAGCTGCATTGCATAATTATGTTATAATTTTCTCTATAATTTTCCTTTTTTATTACTCATTTTGGGACCACACGTGAGTGACTATAAACGCAAGGAAATGAAATATTAAATATAAGTTATGTTATCATTTCTTTGCTCTGGTGTCGAGTCAAAGCGCGGCGTTGAGTTCCGGCACTCAACGCGCACTGCCTCCGGAATTCCACGGAGAACGGGGAACGGAGAATCTTATCACTAGGTTCCAAGCCTGCCCTGCTGTGTGCGGGACACAATGTGAAACTGAAACTTTCATTAGTTTCAGTCGTGCGTATGTATCTATATAATATGTTTATTACTGAAACTTTCAACGTGTTTTAGACCGATTTTAAAACGTAGGGTTAATTTGAAATTTAGTATATTTAGCAAATACCTAATAATATTAAAATAAAAAAAAACTGGTCAAATTCGAATCTTACTCGCCCACCAAGGGTTCCGTACTAAATTCCGGATTGTAGGTCAGTGGAAATTATAATTTATAGTAAATTATAATTAAATAATTAAAAGATACGCTTTTATAAAAAATTTAACTTAAAATAATAGTTTCAAATAAACTGGAAAACACGCTTATGTGAAAAAAATAACTAAAAAGCTAAAAATAATTATAGTACATAATAATTAAATGTATTACAATACAAAAAAAGGCTCCGGGTGCTTTTAAAGTAAATATTTGTCTTAGGTGAGATTGAACCTATTATTTCGGACGTACAAATCAGTCAATCAATCAAACCACATTATTAACACTAGTCAATTGACCGTTCATTATGCATTCGACGCATTTAACTTTGAGCAATACACGAAATTGCGGTATTTTCACAGTAGGTAATATATTTTTAGTGGACAAATTCACAAAATTTTATTAAAATAGTTGAGAGGCAGTCAATATGAAAGTAAAAAATGTCAAGCATCAAAAATGTTTATATATTGATATAGATATAGCTGTACGTTTATATGAATATTTTAGTTTTATGTACATACATAAACATATATGAAGCCGTCGTGGCATGAGTACACCACTAATATGCTGGTTGTAAATTCGATTCTCACGCGGGATCATAATTATATTTAAATGATATGTATTTCCCCGCTCTGGTTAAGCGTTTATATTCAAAAATGTTTATTTATTTATTTATTTTATGGAAAAAAAACCTGATTGATTTAATTATTTTTAATATTTTATTATTAACAAACAATAGAGTTGAAACGTCGTTGTGATGGCGCAGCGGCAGACTGTGAAAGCGCATGATTGACGTTGAGAGTTCGATTCCCATTTTTATAAAATATATTTATTTCGTCGCCTTGGTAGCAAGACAAAACGCCGCGTTGAGATCCACCAGTCGTCAGACAATGTCACAATATCAAGGCGAAAGGTAGAGAACGGAGTGTCTTATCACAAGATGCTCTTTACTTACCCTGCTAAATATGCAGATCGAGACAGAAAGAGAAGCCAAAAAAAAACTATTTTATTATAAACAATCGTACCGTTTACGTAATCCCTAAAAAGATCACGGCCATAAATCACTGATGCTGATCACGTATCAATAAAATACGTCGGGTCTATTGATATCGTACAATCAGTCGACGTGACCCTTGCTTAACTGTAAGTGTGTGTAATTTGTGCTAATTACCGATGTCATCGAATCAAAATCGATTTGATTACAATTGAACTGTCATTATTTAATGTAGGTTAAGGTTAGTAAAAGTCATACGCTTGCACGATTTTTTAAAATAATTTATTTTTAATTTTTATACCCCACTAAAGTAAATATTTAATTGATATAAACGGTGTTGTGACTTTTAGTAAAGTTCACTTGTAAATGACTCTTCAACTCGATGACTAATGTTTTTTTTTTATTTGATGTCTAAATGTTATATCAAAATTCATATGCATAAAAATGAAATTAAATTTGTCCGTTGTATGGAGATCAATTTTTTTTATTAAAACGTTGAAGATTATGTATTTTAAATGTGTAGAAAAACTTCATAATCGTATATTTTTATAACAAATTGAAAGAACTGTAGTAATAAATCGATCGTTTAGTCGGACTTTGTGTTAATTAATAAATTGCCCAAAGGCATGAAACTAAAGTAAGCTGTCTAAAACGATCTGAAAGGGTTCTATATAAAAACGACAAAACATCACGTTCGTTAAGACTAAATAAGTTAAGTGAATACATATTTATTTTAACACCGTGAACTTCGCCGTATCACTTAAGTCTTGATACGGTACAACGAAGTCTTAGTAATGGGGTCTCGTTTTACCCTTTGGGCGCGGTACTCTAATTACGGAACTCTATCAATTTTCCGTGGCTGGTTCCGTTTCGTGGCGCAGCGGGACAGCGTTTCGTTTATGTGTACTTAATTTTTATTTTATCGCTCGCTCGCTTTAGTATCTAGGTAAAACGCGACGTTGACTTCTGTAACTCAAACTCGCAATATCTCGAATTCAGGCGGAAAGTACAACAGAGTGATATTAGGATTTCTCTGTTTATTCTGTTTGGCAGAAAAAAGAGTGAAGCTACTAGATGCTCATTTGGTTATTATTAAAATACAATGATAAATTTATAATGATATACTATTACAAATTTAATTAATATTCTAGTCAGCCAGAAGGCCATTGGTTTTTGTATGACCCAATGAAAATACCTGACAAACATTAATTATCATTATTTTTTCATTTTTACCCTGTACCCCGCAAGTAGCTGGGCAGACGAAGCCTAGTGTTAAGACTCTCCACTTCCTACTTACCTCCGAATTCCGGAGGCATTACGTTTTGATGTTGATTGGTGGAACACAACCCCGCGCTTTTGCTCGTGACTACAGCGAAGAAATGAAAATATTAAATATTTAAGTCCCCAGAGCGGGAATCGATCCCACAACAGTCGCACGACGACCTCATTTACTATTTTTATCCTTATAAAATGTTTTTACCCTATCTGGTTGAGTAAAGTGTGGAATAGGATTTTTTCACCTATCATGCTATCGAAAGAAAAAACGCAAAATGCAGAGTACGTAATAATCCAATCTAAAATTCTCCAATAATCTAAAATTGTAATATTAATTTTCGAGTTCTTTTAACAGAAATACCAATTTTCGTTCAAACAACTAAGATAAGCTCACAATATAACGGTAGCTTTGTTAACGTAGGCGTAGCTTGATAATTCATTTACCTAACTAAAGTCTCATGTGTTATTTCACCATATATCCACGAAAAATATTAAGCATTATCATCAGTTATAAACAATTTCGCTTATGATACGCTTTTTTTAGCTCCACGCTATATCCCGCACATAGCAGGGTATCTAAACTGGTAACCTAGTATTAAGTCACCCCGTCCGTCCTTTCCATTTCGCCACTTTTGTTCCCCATTTTCAACCGAATTCTAGAGGCATTGCGTGTTCAATGGCAGAGTTGCCTCGTTACTTAACGTGAAAATAAAAACATTAAATATTTTATATCCTCGAGTGGAAATCGAACCCACAACGTACCGAGTTTACAGTCGCACGCTTGTGCCCCGACTGGCCCCAATCCCTACTTTAAATGCATATGTAAATTATCTGATCAATATTTACCAAATTTGCTTTCCGCTGGTTCATTTACATTCTTCCCATTTTCCTCACGATCGCTTTCTTTATCAGAAACATTTCTAGCGAGGAAGTCCTGAAGCGTAGCCATTGCAACTAATATTATCACTATGACATATAATGATCTGAAATATATAAAGAAAATTATTAGCATCACGCTGTATCCTGCAAAAAAACTTGATGTTAAGACACTCCGTTTCCCATATTCCACGAAATTCTGAAGGCATTGAGTGATAGAACTCAACACCGCGCTTTGCCGTGACACCACCAGCGAGAAAACACTATATAAAAAAATAATTTACCGTTTTTTACTTATATAGTAATTTCCAAGTTCTATATACCCTAATAGCAGCTAGTATCAAATAATATTTAAGGTGATATTACTTATTCAGAGTAGCAACAAGGTGAGGTGCCCTCAAGGGAGCCACTCCCGCTATTATACAACGCGTGTTTATGACAACAATACATATTATATTATACCCCGATAGACAGAATTTTTATTTTATTTGACAAAATAATTTAAACAGAATATTTAAAGAAATATAAAACAAGATTAAGCTTCGATAGCACTAAAAATTTTATATGACAACCTCAAATCACATTGTATCTTTATGAAGCCGATAAATCCCACAATCTTTCTACACGAAATCGAAATATCGTATTACAAGGTAAGTAAATTTTAAATTCTACGATTGTCAAAAACTATAACTTTTAAATTCTTTTCCATTTTCAAGTGAAATTAGTCTTTTGTTATCTATCGACAAACATAATACTAAGAGTATTATGTGAATTGTGAATTCAAATTTGATCTTATCAGAGAAAATAAAAAGATTCTCATCTTTTTGTTATAAAATAAAAAGATAAATGAAAAAATAAGATAAAAATATTCTCATTTTTTTATTATCTACAATTATTTATTTTCTTATTTTTTATAATAATATAAATGACTATATTTTGTCCAATTTCTAATATGTGGCTTTATGGAGCTTGAATCCAGAACCATTTGTTTTTTCATTGTTCATTCTTATGCATTATTAGATGTACACACTTTAATATTACATTATTAATTTAAAATAAATTCAGGTAGGCAGAGGAAACCTAGCTACTCCGATCCTCACCTTAATTTTCGTTGTCTTAATACTAGAGAGAGAAAAAAAAAACTCCGCCCCAGTGGGAATCGAACTCAAAACTATGGCGTTTAATCAAGACTTGTGAAAGTGCGCTACGAAGGCTTCGAATATTAGAGGCTAAGGATAAAATGTTAATACAAATAGTGAAACATGCAAATTATCTTACAAAGTCAATATTGTCGGTATTTCCAACCATTCGTTCCACCAGGTCGACCCTTTCCTCACATGGCAATCGGTGTCATCCACTTTTACCCTCAAACTAATACCAGTCTTATACTGATAATGCTTGATGGCGTCCCGCAAGATGACTTCCACGTCTTCTGCTCCACAAGGTGAAGGCACACAGACGCCCCAACTTAGCGTAGAGAAACGCGGCACGAAGTGACCTGGCTAAACGAATTATAAGAACGCTTAGGATCTGTGGTTGTGTTAAATAATAAATTAACAAGGCAACTTTACACTTTTCCCCGCATAGTTAAGGCACTCCGTACACAGTAGGGATACTGATTCACTCAATTTTTTGAGACATTGCACGTTGAGTGGTGGAACTCAACTTCAAATATTTTTTTATACATTCTTTAAAAATATTTTTATATCTTCAAAATAAATAAAAATAAATCAGCTTCACGTTGTATCCCGCATACAGCAGATTAGGCAGAGGGAAGAGAGAGAACATAGTGTTAAGACACTCCGTTCCCCACTTTCTGCTGAATTCTGAAGACATTGAGTCGAGTCGAGTAGGGTAGGGTAGGGTCATACAGTCACACTTTGTGCCCCTACGCCACGACTGGCCTTTTTTATATCTTTAGTGTGGAATACAATTCTTTGCATTGTAATTATTTTTGCTATCACTTATCGACCTTATGTAAATATAATGGTCTTGACTTGTAATCACAGTTAGAAAAAATATAGTTAAAAAGAAAATGTTCTTACAATGTGTTCAACAAATGCAACATTAAACAACAAAGTAATATACCAATACTTTATCTTCACTTATCCAAAAATGAAAAAAATAATGGATTAAAACTCACATCATCAATTCTACTTTTAAACAGATTTCGGGCTTGCGCCAAATGTACAGGCATTTCCAATTCGGGCTGTTCCGCTTTCACATCGATCATTGCCAAACAATATTTCCCTTGTATCTTGACCACGCTGCCAGTATCCAGTTGTACCCTAGCCCGGACACCCAGACACTGGTCGAAGTCGCCCAACTGTATACCATTACCTTGTAGGAGTCCCGAGGGGACCTTAGCCGTTGCATCGAGCACTGTAATGAAAAATTCCACTTTTGTTCAACTATGTAAACCCTGTGGGAGCAGTTCGACCGTTCACAAACGCAAATGGACTTCTCAAGGGCACCTTAGTGTCCATTGTCTGTTTTGTTTTTTATAGAGTATTGAAAAATTTAATCTTATCTAAGAGGTCTCTTACTTAACAATTTCATTTTTTATTTCTCTAGAAACAACTGAGAGAAATATGTATTAATAATATTGTATATTTATAGATTCGTTTTTGTCAGCTTCACACTGTATCCCGTACACAGCAGGGTAGGCAGAGGGAACCTAGTGTTAAGACACATCGTTTCCCACTTTTCCGCCGAGTTCTGTCGATCTTATGAATGTAAGGCATCTTTTTAACTTCACACTGTATGCCGGAAACCTGGGAATCTTGTATTGAGACATTGTACATTCCGTTCCCATTAAGACACTTATGGTCCCCATGGTTCTCCACTTTCCGTCGAATTCTTGAGCCATAAGGCATTATTAAAATCGAAAAATAAAGATAGGTCATTTTCTTTTTTTGTATTATATATTTATACAGTTTAGTTAAGTAATTCATTTAACTTCAGTTAATAAATTTACATTTAAATTAATAAACTTCTATAAAGATTTAAATGATGTTATTTTATTTAAATACATTTGAAATATTTTAAAGTTTAATAAGTAATAAGAACTAGCAAAATTCGATAAGATTAAACTACTAAGCTAAAGCCTATCAAATTTAATTATAATAAGACATACATTGTATATGTAAATAATTAAACCATATGGTTAAAATAAATTGATAAACACATCACTAAATACAGGTTTATAAGCATATTGTGATATGCAAAACATTGTAGCTTTAGATAATTCGAAGCAATACATTCTATTATTTCTATTTCACGTTTAAAGACATTTAATTTTTATAATAAAAACAAAATCCCCACCTCTACCCGTTGCCAGCAGTCAGATTTAAAATTCATGAGGCACAAGAATTAGTAGGAAAGAATTTATTTATTTTAAAAATAATATAATGTAATAACTTATACTTATAATCTGTTATGTTCCAAATTTTCACATATATTTTTATAAAAAAAAAAAAAATCAGCTTCACGCTGTATCCCGCACACAGCAGGGTAGGCAGAGGGAACCTAGTGTTTAGACATTCCGTTCCCCACTATAATATAATATATATATTTTTATAAATATATATATATTTATAATTTATCAATATGGACATATAAGTATATCGGCTCGTATAATATATGACCATGTTATAAATAGCTACTGTCTGTACTGACTGCACATGAAAGTTATGGGTTCAAATTTTATTTGATTATTGAAATGGTGTATACAATTATTATAATTTTTTAGTCCAGCCAAAAAGCAGCGTCAAGTTTCGCCACTTGACACACACACTTACAATACAATTCTGTAGGGAACAATGTTTTTTTTATTAAGTTATTTCTAGGAATAATAAAATAAATGTGTAAAAATAAATTCGGTGGTTTTATAAACGTTTATATCATTTTTTTTTTCAGCTTTGAGCAAGGTTGTAAGACACTCTGCTTTCCACTTTCCGCCGAATTCTAAAGGTATTGGGTGTTGAGTGATGGAACACAACGCCGTGCTTTGCCTCAACACCAGAATAAAAAATGAAAATATTAAATATGTCATTTTCTCGAGTGGGAATCGAACCCACAACCACATGGACGTATATTGATAAAATTGTAATACTTACTGTTTAAAGCCCATAATTTGGATCCACGTAACTGTCTCAATAGAATTTGCCCTTGTCTGCGACATTCAGGGTTATGTATGCGAGAAAAATTTGGGGCGAATGTAGGTAAAAATGTGTAGAAATCTTCAAATTCACTATGGAGTGCGTTGCGACGTAACAATGCGTTTGATAGGTGCTGGACCCGATCATCTTTACTAGAAATTTTATTCACATTTTCTTTTACTTCTTGTTCATCATTAGTTTTTTTCGTCACTTCAACTACTGGAGATGGTTTTTGTTCTTTTACTATTTTAGGAGGCTTTTCCATTTTTTTAACATCTACTTGTTTAATTTCTGCCTTTTTAACTTTTACTATAATATCTTCTTTTGAAGCACTTTTTTCTGAAGTAGGTTTTACCGCTTTAGTTTCTTTAATTTTATCTTCAGTGTTTATTTTAATTTTATCAGTATCCTTTAAAACTTTACTGGGTTTAACTTTCTCATCAACACTTACCTCAGGTTTCGTCGGTTTTAAAGGTTTGGTTTTTAATTTTAAACTTTCCTTAATAATTTCTTTAGGTGGTAATGCTTTATTTTTTACATCTTGCGTAACTTTGACACTAACATCATCGTTATCAGGTTCATGTTTTTTCACTTTTGGTAAAAGATTTAACTCTTTAAAGGAAGTAGCAACCTCCAAATTCTTTGTCGGTTCAGTTTCTTTTTGAATGCCTTTGGATTTAGATTCGTCATATTCGTCATCGTCATCGATATCACTATCGTCGTCATCGTCATCAAAATTTAATACTAAGGATGGCTTTTTACTTTTAGTTTTTACAACGGAATCACTTTTTGTTTGCGGTTTTTTTAATACTGATTTTTCTAGAACACTTTCATCTTCATCATCTTTTTCTTCAGAATCGTAATCAGTTTTGACACTAACCTTACCTAACTTTTCTTCTATCAAATGTCGTTTATCTTTAAGATTTTTTTTAATATCATCATAATGCTTAACACTTTCTTTTTTTAAACTATAAGGACCGGGGTCGAGGTCATTATCACTCACATCACAATTTTCACATTTATGTCTTCGAAAATCGGGTTTCACTTCATGGGAAGTTCCAGGTAACCGTACGCGGAATGCGCTTATCACTGTCACTAATAGAGGAACGGTGAGTAAAATTAGAGCCAGCGTCCATTTGTGGCACACCATGGCCGACGCGCGAGACGCTCAAGGCGCCATCATACGTTCGACTGAAACGTATTCATCCAAACCCTGGTGCTATTTACGTCGCACACGCACCACTCCGGTGAAATCCTACGGGCACTTCATTGATGGCAGTGAACTTCGCTATGGGACGTATTTTTTAGTTGTTATCAAACGTTTTTAGTGGTAAAATATACATTCCCGGCCGGAGTTAATTCGAGTATACGGATACGAGGGCACACTTTATGGCTTACGGCCAAGATTAGTGTAAAAATAGTGTTGGAGAGGCGATTGTCCCGCGCGCGAGTCGAATTGATGACGACTGGATTGATTAAATTACATTAAAGTGATTGATTGACATGTGAAATTTATGTTGAATAATGTAATAAAAGTAATGGAAATGAAAAATTATTTATTATAATAAGTGTCCTTGAAATTTTACTGTGGCATATGATTTTTAAATTTAAAAAAATAACTAATGAATATTATATAATTTCTTAAAATATAAAAATTATTGGCATTCACATGAGACTTGAACAAACATATAATAAGATTTAAAGACGAAAATTAAGTAATTCATACTTTTTGACCCTTATTATCTGTTGATACATTAAATAGTGTACTTTACAACTGTAAAGTATTTTTATTGATTGTTCTTTGGTATACCCATTGTATACTTCAAATAATTTAAGGTACGTAGTAGGTACGAAATAGTTCACAGCATGATTGGGACTCGAATGTACAAACGTCGTGCTTGAAGGCACACGCTGTGCCGCTGAGCCACGACGGTCACAATTATAAAGTTATTAATCAACGTTATTATAAAGTTATTTTTTTTTTCAATCATTATTTCACAGTGGGACTTCATGCGCCCCATGAATAAATGACCCAGGAATTATAAAGATGGCCAAATTTCATAATAGGAGTATAGTATTATTTATTTAATTAATATAAGTTTGTTTAATCTTTTTTTAGTAATTAATTTCATTAATGTTTGAAACATTTTTTTATATATATATATATATAATACTAAACAAATACTAATATATATATATATATATATATATATATATATATATATATATATATATATATATATATATATATGTGTGTGTATATATATATATATTATATATATAATTTACATTCTAAATATACAATATTCATTTAATTTTAAGATTAAATATACATGTGAGGTTTACTGTAAATAAATAAATAATAAAAGTTTTATTTATGATGTGTCCCAATTTTAACTATTAGACCGTTCTATTTTTAGAATTTTATAAAATTAATTTTTTTGCAGCTTTTGAATGTAGCACTTTTGGAGCATGTTTTTTATTATTTTTGATTTCGACATAAAAATTATATAGCCTGAGGGAACAGTCAAAAAGAAAAAGTGACTCTATAGAATGTATATATGCAGACAATTAATATTGCTAAGAAAGTACACTTGACAAAGTCAAAATGAAAATGGGCTACAAAAAGAAAATTCTCAGATTACCACTTCATTTTAAATGTAGGTAGTCGTGGTGCAGGGTCATAAGTTTGTGATTGTAACGCGACAGATGCTGGGAATGCTTATCTATGCCTATTCGAAAGAAATTGATTGTTATTTATTTATATTTTCATATCTTCGCACTGGTACCAAGGCAAAAGCGCGATTTTGAATTCCGACAAACACGCAACTCAAAAATTCGCAGAAAGTGAAGAACGGAGTGTCTTAGCTCTAAATTCCCTCCGCCTACCCTGCTATATGTGGATTATACTTGGACACAAATTATAAGCAATTTAACTATTTAAAGCACAGCACGAGATTCAGGCGGATTTCTTGTCCATATAGCAGTCTGTTGTAGTCTTTATTTCATTTAGTTTTTAAAGTTGAAATGAGCATGAGGTCACACATTGTACTGACGACTGCCAATCGTGGATTGCGACACTCAAGGGCGAGAGCCAGGGTTTAGTAAAAATACAATTGATGAAACGGACCTTCATACGCTATTGTTGTCTTTTTAGGTATTACTAATTAATCACGTTTAGAGATTTGTTAAGAAAATATAAAATACACCTACTACGCCGTTCCCCATTTTCCGCCGAGTTCTAGAGGCATTGCGTGCTGAGTGGTGGAACTCAACGCCACGCTTTACCTCGTCACCAGAGCGAAAAAATTAAAATATAAATGTAAATTAATATTTAATTTCCTCGAGTGGACATCGCACCCACAACCAGTCGATTTTACACACTACTTACACACATACATTTTCACACTTATTTTTTTCTTATTGTATATTCGCTAAAGTCTATATAATTACAATTTCCAACATATACAAAAAAAAATGTTACATTTAATGTATGTAATACATATAGACAAATAAACATGCAAATTAAAATAATATATCAATATTTTTTTTTTATTATGTCTAAATACTTGCAGTATAATTTATACATTAAAATCTATAACAGTTGAAATAGTTATATTTAAAGCTAGATTTATTGTGTTATATATAAAATTTACAATTGTTTTTACCGACTGGTTGTGGGTTCGATCCCCACTCGAGGAGATGAAATATTTACTTAAATTTATATTTTCATTTCTTCGTTCTGGTGTCGAGGCAAAGCGCGGCGTTGAGTTCTGCCACTCAACACGCAATGCCTCCAAAAATTCGGCAGAAAGTGGGGAACGGAGTGTCTTAACACTAGGTTCCCTCTGCCTACCCTGCTGTGTGCGGGATATAGCGTGAAGCTAATAAAAAAAAAATGCAATTGTTTTTATTCAAATTATAATTATATGTAAATAAATTAATTTATTTTAAATTTTCAAATAGACTATCATGTAATTGTGGCGCGGTAAGACAAATCGCGACGTTTAGTTTCGTTACTCAACGCGCAATGTCTGACAAAATTTGGGCGGAAATTAGGGAGCAGAGTGTCTTAACACTAAGCTGCCTATCTTACTTTATGTGCCAAGCTCAAAACGTAATGAGGAAATACCATAGATAGTGGAATCCATTAAAAAAAGTGAAAAAAATTGTGAAAACATCTAAACAAAACTATACAAATTTGCATTTTAAACATCGTGAAATATTAATGTAAATAAATAATAAATTATATATATTTTTTAAATATTTCGTAACAAAATATAAAAAAAAATCTTAAAAAAAAAGAAGCGTACTTTTACAGCCACCGCATAACCTCTAACCTTAAAAATATATTCGAGTGCATAAAACAGTTACCTCTGGGTCTCGGTTAGGCCAGCCTTGACTTACTTACACCACTTTTACTCATGTATATATGTTTATTTACGATGCAGATAAACAATCATTTTGTTTAAATTTATTAATAATAACTGAAGATTGATTTATGTGATAATGTATTTAGTTTGATTGTAATATATTTAATTTGATTGTAAAATATATAAACTGCCTCCATATCGTTTATCTCTTCTTAATATGGAAATTACGTTGATGTTAATTTAGTATCGAATTATTGGTGAGTGAGTTGTCATCTTTACGCATCGCTTGCAATATATGGAATAAAAAAAAGAGAAATTGAACGCCTCACTCCTTTTTCTCTTTTGTGGTTCAATTACAGAAACAAAATCGGTTAACTTTTACATATCACGTTTGACCTCCCTGTAAGCAATTAATCTTGTTTTTAATTTCAACCTTTTCCATTATTCAATAATAAAATATTATATTAACATAATGCACACACAAACTCCGTGTCAAGACACTCTATTATCTACTTTCCGCCCAATGTTCAAGACATTGCGTGTTGAGTGGCGGAACTCAACGCCTTATTTTATTTACTTTAGTAAAAAGAATTACTACATAGTTACAATACAAGAAAGTCTTAATAAAGAAATATTAGTGAAAATATGTATAAATACAATGTGAAGACAATGTAACTGATAAAAGATTTATTATCCGATATGCAGCTGTGATAAAACTTGCTAATAAATCATATTATAGAGAGACAGACAGACATTTTAATATCTTTTTAAATCATTTTTTAAAGATTATAATTTTTTTATTTTTTCAAATTACAATATAGCAAAATTAACAATAAGCCACAGACGAATTAACGAGAAAAAGAATTTGCCGATATTCCCTACTAAAAACTGAGCCGAATTTACATTTCGCTTGGGGCGATTTTGAAAATGAAGACATTACACGTACATGTATATGCAATTAGAGCGGTCACTCGGAAGTAGTCGACCATTTTTACATACAGAATATTATTTATTAGTATTTATTCAAAAAAATATTTTTATAAACTCTTTTTCAGCCCAAAAGTAGTTTTTCAGGATAAACGTCGTGAATATTTGAAAATCTAAATTTTATTTGTTGAAATCTTAGGCTCCCTACACACATGATGGGCCCGAGTGTCGGTGGCTAAGATCTACTAATTCAATAATTGGACGACAACATCTTTGAAAAAAGCTTCTCTTAGCAAATCACTTCTAATAATTTTTTTTCGTAATGCAATATTTTGATGAAAATTGCACTCATATGTTTTTTTTATGTGAATCCCACATCATATGAAAGAAAATCGCATAATCAATTGGGAAAACAATGGTTGCCGGCTCTCAGTCTGCCGTAAGCCCACGGTTGCCTGGTTTAAACAGGTCTCTTAATGTAAATAATTTGCCCTCATATATTTTTTTAATGAATTGTATATCAAATTAAAACCATGTGTGCATTAAAGGTTTTTTTTTGTTTTCTAATGCAAAACGCAAGTATACCTTAATGTTTTCTATTATATATTTTTCTTAGGACAAAGAGAGAGAGTTTATTGAAATGTAAAAAAAATAAAATGTAATAATCCATATTTTCTTAATTAATAAAAATAATATCCGCAATAATTGCTACCCTTCATTATATTTGCAAACATTTATTTAATTACATAATTTAGTCGTTTTAAAATTATAATTTAAATGAAAATTAGTATTTAGAATACATGTTTAGGAAAAACTCAATATCATGGATTCATTATTTCCCTCGAAAAATAAGGATGATTTCATCTTCAAAAAGTTTTCTCTATGTACTTATATGATTAAAATCATCATTTAAGAGGTGAACAGTTTGAATAAACATTGATTTCAAGATTGACCTTTATTATATAATATTTTACTTTAAAACATAAGGCGAGCCGCCTATTTCATCGTCTACTCTCATAGTCAGACAGGATCGAAATGAAATATTTCAAATGATAGCAAACTTTGCATGCGGCAGTTATTTTCAAGGCGACCATGTGTTATAGTGTTGAGAAAAGAATAATAAGCTTTAATTTGATATATAATTCATTAAAAAAACATGAGTGCAAATTATTAACATTCGAGTGACTTATTTAAGGCAGGCAACCCTGGGTTTGCGGCAAACTGAGACCTGGCAACTATTGTTTTTCCAAATCTTTATGTGATTTTCTTTTAACATATGAGTGCAATTTTCTCCAAAAACTCATTACGAAAAAGTTTGATTAAAAGGTGATCGCGACAGGATTCTCTCAGGCAACCCTAGTGTAATCTATTCTACTATTATGTATCACTCTTAAATATAAATTTCAATAAAAGAACAGTTCCCTGCAGATTTAAGCAATGGGATCTTGACACTTACACATGCATTGCCAGTCGTGGCGCAGGTGCACAAAGTGTGACTATAAACGCGACTGGTTGTGGGTTTGATCCCCATTTTAGGAATGAGATATTTATTTACATTTGTAATATCATATCTTCGCAATGGTGACAAGGGAAAGCGCGCCGTTCTTTTCCACCACTCAACACACAATGCCCCAAGACTTCGGTGGAAAATGGGTAACGGAAGTGTCTTAATGAAGAGTGACTCTCCTCCGATACAGAGTGACCACTGCAAAGATATTGCAGCTAGATGACATTGACGAAATCTTTATTGATTTTGAAATATATATTTTTTCGTAGATGCAAGAAATTTACTTATATTAACTATTTAAAATCAATTTGGAACGATATTAGAAACATTATAAGGATTATTGAAGACTTTTTAAGATTTAAAATTTTTATTTTTAAACTTTTAAAATTTGCTGCCCTGCTGTGCGCGGTATATACAGCGTGAAACTGATTAATAATGATAAAATTTGCACCAACATTAGGAACAGAGCAGATACACTAAATCCCGCTGGAATCAAGGGTTCCACCGGGATTGAGTCTGAGTGAGTGAGTAGCCAATATTATATATATAGAGTATATAGTGTCTGAACAAAATCTTAACGGCGGTATTTTATTACATTTCTTTTTTTTTCGTAAATAAATTTTATATTTTTGTTTAGATTACCATCTAAATGTGTGTATAATGTAATAAATAATTGATTATTTCCGCGACCACTAAATGCAGTTTGATCTTTATAAAATTCTGCCTTTTCCTTATGCTATAATAAAATATACATTAACATGTATATTTTTAAAAATACGACACTTTATTTAAATTGTCTAATAACTGATAAATAAAATCTTTGTTTTATAAAAAATATGTTCAAAACACTTACAACGTATTACTTAATTCATAAGTTCCTGATTTCCTTATATGGAGCAAGTCATATTAACAAATTTGTATTATATAAGATAAGTAAATGTAAATAAATTAATTATATTTTTTATTCAATAGACTATTTAAAGAACTAGTAGTCCTTTCAGAAAGCTGCTTGGCTCTGAAGGCAGTTCGGTTGAGAAGAGCTGTTAAAATTACAAAACTTTATAATTATACATCTATATATTATTACATATATCTCTATATTAAAATATATAAATAAATTTGAAATACTGAATACGTCTGTGATTTCAAAATAACCCTGTTTTTTTTATTTTTATCTGACCGTATAAGTCTAAATTAGAAAAGTATATAAATACGTCCTAGTCTTGTGACTTTCCGCGAGTGTCTGTCTATAATCGCCACATTTGTAAGTTCGACACTCTCCATTCTCGCTCCAGGAAGACAAAGCGCGGCGTTAAGTTCCACCACTTAACATTCATTTATGTCAAAATTTAGGTGAAATGTGGGAATAGGATATCTTAATCAATTTTTTCTGGGGTACTAGAATGATAAACAATTAAGATAATGAAAAAAATATAGCCAATTTTTTATAGTCAACCTGAACCAGTTTCTTTAAGAAATAAAGCGATAGAACGTCTTTGCAAGAATTAGTTATTATTTAAATACACTAATAACATTAACTAACAATATTTATTTTAAATTTGTAATAGAGCTAAACAAAAAATAAAATTATTTTTATTATAATACTTTAAATAATTTAAATAAAGGCCAGTTTGAAAACGTCTGACTGTAAATACGATGGTTGTAGGTAGATTTTTAGGTTTCCGTACCTAAAGGAAAGGAAAAAAGGAAAACCCTATAAAAAAGACTCCGCTTTGCCTCCGTCCGTCTGTCTGTCCGTGAGTCAACAGGCTGTATCTCATAAACCGTGGTAGATATTCGCATATGAATATATAGATAAGGAAAACTGTATAATTGGGAAAAGTAAGTTACTTACTAAAAATAAGGTAGACGAATCTGGCTGTAAATAGAGAACAGAGTGTCACGACACCAAGTACTCAGTGCTTTCCCCGCACAAGTTGCAATTGCATCACAAGAAAGGTAAAAAGAAAATCAAGAAAATACCATCATAACACGTACAAATATTGTCGCGTACCTACTCACATAACCTTAATAGGTTTTTATGATATTAATAAAGACATTATATTAATAACTATTTAATAATGGGAGTGATTGTGACGATGATTCATTATGATTATATTAATATTCTTTTAACGCATCTTCTCTGTTCATGCTGTATCCCGCACATAGCAGTGAAGGCAGAAGGAACCCGGGAATCTAGCGTTAGAACACCCAGTTTTCATTATGACACTTCCGTTCTCCACTTTCCGCCGAATTCTGGGGGCATTGAAATGAAAATAGTTTTAATTTTATCTCCTTCGTTTTTCATTTGTAGTAGGTTCCATCCATGCACCGGCCTCGGTAAGTTGGAGAAAATGAAGCTATGGATTTTAAGTGTATGTGTAACTCTTATTACTTATTGTCCAATGTGGATAATATATGTGGATTCTATATAAACATAACAATTCCAGGTCGAAGGCCAGTCTTCAGAATTAACGTAAATAATATATTTTTAATAATAGACTTAAAATCTCTTTAAACAAATTAGCCCTTGGTCTGTGAGTATCCTTTCACAAATGTCCACGCTGCTTAGTTTACTTCGAGTCTCGCAATTAGTCGTAATCCGCTCACCAATAAATATGAAAAGAATTAAAATGTCAATAATAAAATAAAAATAAATGATCTATACTAATTTCAATAGAAGTAGGTAGATAAAAAAATTAGTCAACTCTATTGTCATCGGTGTCGTAGGGTTATTGTTTGAACGATCTTAATAACGCGCTGCCGGTGCGCGGCATCATTGCTGAGAGAAACATGGCTGCGCGCGCCTGCGTGCTCCTGTGCCTAATGTGCGCCTGCGCCTGCGCAGCCCGCGAGTGTATCGAACTTACTATGAATAACAATTTACTATCAGAAAGTATATTTAATGGGACTGTATTTAAAGTAAATAACGAATCTTATGTGGAAAGTGCTAAAATTAATATATTAGAACTATGGGACAGGTTCCCGAGGATCATGGTACCGATGAATGGCACGAGTGAACGGTGTCGAAGGGACAGCAGGTTGTTTTTGGACAGTCTGGACCGGTTGGAGCTGTGGGCACTGAAAAGTAATTATTTGTTTTATATACACTTTATTTTTAATTATGGCTTTACAATTAAATATAATGCTTATAATGAAAATAATATTCATATTTCAAAGTATATCTTATGATTCTGAGCAAAAAATAAATAAATACTGAGTTTATATACATAGAAAAATATTTTCTGTAGCATCGAAAATGGATATTATTTTTATTATTATGCTTAAAAACTGTACAATAATTGCATCTCAGCTGGCCGCCGCAAATTTAAGCATTACCTGTTCACATGCCAGTATACAACATCAACGAGGATCGCATACAAAAGTACTAAAACTATTGTTTTCTATTGATCTATAGTGACAGCACGCGTCTTTAATCATTTTGTCGCCTTGAAATAACTTAGCGTTCTCACAAATTCAATCTTCGATAAATTCATCTTTAATGGAGGACACCATTTATAAAACACAAAAAAATATATAAATTGTGAATGTAATGTAAATTTATTATTGTTTTACTTAACTAAATCTTAATTATAATTTTATTAAATTCATAGAAAACTAATGAAATTACAATTATACATGTACTATATACTATATGTATAATCGCTTTCGCAAAAGAATCTATAAACGCGACAGATTGTGGGTTCAATTCCTACTTGAGAAATTAAAATATTTCAAATTTTCATTTCTTCCCTCCGACAAAATTCAGCAAAAAGTGGAAAACGAAAGTGTCTAAATGGGAACGGAGTGTCTCAACATTAGGTTCTCAGGTTCAATCGCCTAAGTTGCGAAAAGCTTAAAAAAACTTAACAATTTTATAATAATAATGATCTTGCTGATCACAAGATTGCATAGAAACTAATGAAAAATGAATCTTATTTCTTTCGTTAATAACTTTGTATAGTAAGTAGTTTATATAAGCGCGTCTTCTGCTTCGTTAAAAACATTTTTGTACCTTACCGTACACATATCTTATCGTTAGTTGTGCGGTGCGGTGTGGGTTCGATCACCGGTCGGGCGAATTAATTATTGTAATTTCTCTTCATCACTCAACAAATAGTGTCGCATATTTAGGCGTAAAGTGTAAAACAAAATGTTTTTATTTTTAATTTCTAGGCTTATAGTCATTTAATAGGGGTCTCTTAAACCTAACCTTGGATCACAAATCTCAGGCACAGCTCCGAGCTCTCCCTGCAATGCTATAGACCCGGCACCTTTACAGTTCCTCCATAAAAAGCTAAAGCATTTCTTCTCTGGACCCACAAATATTAAATTCAAAGAGGCATGTTTCAATTGTTCCACAGATTATTGACATATTGTTATGCTGAATAAATGTTTTTGCTATGGATTTTAAGACCACAACTCAAGAAGTACCTAGTAGGACGTTGTGGCGCAGGGGCACAAACGTGCGACTGTAAACACAACGTTGTGGGTTCGATTTCCACTCGAGGATGTGAAATATTTGATATTATCGTTGTCCTCGAAGTAGTACCCCCCTAGTAAAGAGGCGCGGCGTAGAGTTCCACAACTCAATACGCAATATCTGGAGAAATCGGCTGAACGCTAGGTTCCAATGTTCTGTCTGCCTACCCAGCTATGGACAGTACAAAGTGTAAACCTAGAAAAAGCACAAAAAAGTTCTAGTTTATTCAACTATTTCACGCTCAGATGCCCCTCATTAAGATGCCAAATTTCATTTAAAAGCTGGACTTTATCAAATCACTAAAACATAATTTAAAAATCCCCCAAACTTGATTCGAATGCACTACTACCATGATTTCTTTTTGAATTATTGGTTTTAGTATAGGTATTATATTAATACGTTTGGTTTTAAATAATTCGAATTAATTATTTTTAATGTGTCTGGAAGATACAGATAGCGATGCACTCATCATACTAAATGAAGAATTTACAACCTTCGTCATTTACATGTTATCTGAATTTGTAATATATGCACATTAATACATATTCAATACATACACATGTTTTCGACAACAGGCAGATTGGTTAAATTATATTTTTTTGTTTTTAATCCTGTATCCTCCAGCACAACATAGCAGTGTAGTCAAAGGGAATCTGGGAACCTAATGTAACAGATATTATAATACCTCGCATTATATCATCTGTTATTTAATATATTTGGGTAGTTCTACAAATTAAGGAATTTTGTGCGGCTCGGTAGAAAAATATATGACAAATTGTTTTAAACTCATTTATTGCCATTGAATACTATTATTTACGACACTAAAAACAACAAATATCGACAATTATTTTCTGAACGAAAATACTGTTCAAAGTGCAAAATTCTCAGCATCCTGACGTGTCTCTCGAACGAAATCTAGTTCTAAATGTGTCGTGATAAACTTACTTCTACATGACGGTCATAATTGAAACCTAAATTGATATATTTACAATTTTATCTCACTAGGGAGAATAAAATAGCAATAAAATTTCTCAAAACTTATTTACAAAATCGCCTTTACATTTTGTCCCCACCATTTCATATCAGGATCCTGTTCAATGTTAAATCAGTGAATATTCTATATTCTGTTTGTCATACGCTATTGCCGTTCAGCCGAGTGAGTCTTACCACGAAAGAGACAAAGAATTTCTTTTATCTGTACGCACCCAGTGCGTTCTTTAGTCAGGACGCGTCAGTCGGCAAGAGAAGTAGCGTCAAAATCAGTCAATTTTTTTAATGAAATATAAAAACATAGGTGTAATTATAGCGTTTTAATGCGTAATTTGATAACACGGAGGCTTAGTAAAGCGTAATTTTGGTTGAATGTTTTTTTAAATATTAGGCAAAAAATCTCTGGAACCTGGTCTCAGGATCCTGTCTAATTGAGAACCAAAGAACCACCAGATGGCGTAGGATGACAATTTTATTGTTTCTAAAATTTTAATTGAGAAAATACAAATATTCATCACAACTGATCAACAGATTTCAAGAAGTCCACCAAGTACCAGGCCTTTATTTATGCCTTATAGTGCATTTATGCCACAAAAGCAGTTGAAAATTGAAAGTACATTATCAACATAATTATCAACATAATCCGTATATTATCAACATAATTACAAAAAAATCAACCGATCAGCGTGATGATATAAGTATTGCAAGTGACCTTACGTTGAATTTAGAAAATCCAGAGGTTTTAGCTACCATGCCTTTTGCAAATTGGCCCTACTGCCCTTTTTCCAATACAAGAAAAATATAGATTTCATCTTTTTCTTGTAAAATATGACATCTATCTTTTTCTTGTATTAATGATAGATCTGGGATCTATCATTAATACAAGAAGTTCCCATTCAAGACTTTTTAGGTGTAAGTATGCGAGCCAAGTTTGAAGTTAAATTTTATTAGTTACTTACAAATTCATATGAAGAAGCAAATATAGTAAATAAATATTGATTTTAATATTTTTTATGGTTTCTTTCTGTTTCCTGGTTATATACTCAGTTTCCTGTGTGATTTTCTTTAAACAATCATAAATTTAAAACTATCAAATATTTTGACTGTTTCGCTTAGTATATAATAAAGGACGTTGCAGTCTTATTATTAGGATAAATTCCGCGACTAAAATGTGTAATGTATGTATGTCAGGCCGAAAATAGATTCATTTTCGTCCTTACTTTGTAGAACTACCATTTGTACTTCAATATGATTAACAATAATAATTTATGATAATAATAATAACGCATTTACTTTTTATTTTTTAAGGATAATGCATTATACTTTTTATTTTTTCACACTGCAAAGATAAAGCGTGGCGTTGAGTTACGCCAATTATGACGCAAAGTCTCAAAATTGGAAGAAAATAAAGAACGGAGTGTGTTAACACTAGATTACTTCTACGTACTGTATGCGTAATATTATTTTTAGATCTACCCCGCATAAACAAGAGACAGAAGATTTATGTTATGCTTAAAGTAAAAGCATGTTTATAAATTTAATGAATGACTTAAAATAAATAAACGCTATATTAAAAAGGTTAAAAATCAAATTAGTATAAAAAACAACAGTTTGTTAGATGATATTTGAAACAACTTTTTTATTGTTTTTATATAAATCTTTTCATATACAATAAAAAAGTAATAATATATTTATATATTTTTTTATTTCTTTGTATGCACACACATATGATTAATATACTTGATACAGTCTAGTGTGGAGGTCGGTGACATTAACTTTGTCTTGTAAAGAAGTCCTGCCGAACGACACATTAAACGAGAATATTTTATTTAAATGAAGTGACCTTACTAGTTGTACCATGAGAAATAAAATAAATGGACTAGATTTCAGCAGGGCTGCTTGTTACTCAAAACATTTTTTTTTTGCTTCACGCTGTATCTCGCATTTCGCAGGGAGGAAAAATGTTCGACAATTCGTACCCCACTACCCGCCGATTTTTTTTAAGACATTGCGTTGCCAGAGCGTGAAAATTATAATATTAAATAATCCATTTCCCCTGGCGGGATTCAAGACCACAACCAAAAACTTATTTTGTATTCAAAAAATATAAACCCGTGCCTCGTTGAACGTTGAACCCTCTCAACGCTCTCACCACTAAGCAATACGTTCTTATCATGCTTCGTCGTTGTTGGCATTTAATTATCATACATTTTTTTTTAATATATTTTATACTTCAATGATAGAGGAACTGGTTACAGCATGGTTTTTAATATATCCAAAGAATTAAAAAAAATATAAATATAATTTTCTTGCACAAGCAAACTTGCCTAAAATTTGTGTGAAAGTTAGCCTTCCATAGAAGAAAATAGTATGTACTATTTTCTTTTCGCAATATTAAAAGTTGATCCTTCTCAATTATTGTATCTAAAAACATGATACCTTTATAGAACGTACAAATAGATACTAGATCTGGCAACCCTGATATTTAAAATTTTGCAAATTGTATGGGAGAAGTAGACTCGTCACTTTATTTATTTTTAAAACAAAAGTGACACTAGATCACTTGAAGCCTGTGTTGTTGTTATGTTTTACTTAAATCGTTTTTAGTTCATTTATTTAAGATGTTCGTGGGACGGTCTTTAGTTATAAAAGCGTTGGTTGTGGGTGCGTTACACAATTCACAATGTTTCGAATGTCTTGATATTATTCTCTTAATTTTTCCCGATACCAGAGAAAAACCATAAAGTTGAAAAAAATACACCAAAGTTTTTTTCAAAATGTATAATTAATTTATTTGAATTTGTTATCGCCGTCTACTCTTTACCGTAGACGTATGTAGTTGAAGTTATTTTATCAAGGAGCTAAAGAAAATATTATATTTTTATTATTCATAATACTGTGTAAGTATATGGTATTTAAGCATTAATTAAAATTATGTAAGGACAATCAAAAGAAATGACGTGACGTATTTTTTCAGTAACTTCAGTTATTATAATCAAAACTTTATACACTAATCAATTATAACGACAGTGAATTGTCGTTAATAACTACAATTACGACTCGTAATACCATAATTTTATCAAAAGAACAAAAGTAAATGCGTTTTGATAAAAAAATAAAATTTTTAATTAACCTAATACCTAACAGAAACCGATACATTCTATAAATAAATATTTCATATGACATTAACAATAGTAACTGAAAAAAAAATACTAATCCAATTAGTTGTTACGCCATTTTGTTCGCATCTACAAGTGCATCCAAAAGTTTATTCCGAACAAGTAGCAGAGCCAGTCCAGTCACGCCAATGTCACTCAGACGGTACGCGCGTAGCATTCACCGTTCACTCATTTCACCACTGGCACGCGAAAAGATTCAATGTTATTAGGCGACATTCAAAAAAACTGGCTTCGATTTGCGTCACGCTACGGAATGATAGATTAGCCCCAGGATGTATGTTAGTGAACTTATCTTTTTTTTTTACTAGCAACCCGTTCACGGCTTCGCCCGCTTGTGCTCCTAAATTATATTTTTTTTTCTCATCTGAAATTATTTCGTTATCTACATACATTATCATCTTAATAACGATATCTAAATAGCAATATTGTCGCACACATGACGCACAAAAGCGTCAACAAACGCACAGACAAACAAAAAAAAATTATAAAACCATTATTTTTGGTTCTATTACATTAACAAAGGTCTCCATTTCAAAAAAACCTCGTATCTTCCAGCTGCGTGATAAGTTAGTTTTATTATATGCATAGTTAATATACTTTATTGGATTCTTAGTTTACGTTTATACTTTTTTATATTTCTGAAAGCATTGTAAGTGAAGTGGCGGAACTCAGCACCGTGCATTATCTTGTACCAGAGCGAGCGATTCATTTTGTTAAGAAGGAATTGAACCCACAATGTATCGCGTTTACGGGCACACGCTTGTGCCAATGCCCCACGACTGACCTCTAACTTATCTTATGTGCAATACATTTCTTAAAATTGTAGTAGTTCGTGTATTGCTGTTATGTTGATTAATTTATTCAAATATTTGCGATATCCGATGATTAGATTTAGGAAGATTTCAACGGGATTGATCAAATTAAATTACTTTTAAAATGGTAGAAGCTATAGTGGCGCAGCGGTGGCTGAACATAAACTGAACTGTTGTGGGTTTGATTCTCACTCGGGATAATCAAAGTTATATCTCTAGTAACACGACAAAGTGCCGTCTTGACTTTGCACTTAACAAGAAAAGTCTCTGAAATTGTGAGGTGTGTGTACAATATATTGTCTTAATACCAAGTTCTCTCCATACATCGCTATGTGCGGGATACTAAAAAGAAAATCTATTTGTTTCTAACAAATATAAAGAAAACGTTCATTTTCAACGTGACATTAGCAAAGTGTCCGACTGACACGCTCGAAATGAAATAACCACAGAACTGTCATAACTAATAACTGAAAAGCTGTGTCAAAAAATCCTTTTGTGATATAGCAGTAACTCGTGTAATAATCGTAATTTTGTGAAAGCCACATAGCAGAGCCAGTTTTCGATTAAAATATTATTTCAATATTTTTTCTAAGCTTGTTTCGTAAAAAACATTAATATGTATCTTAAGTACTTCATATATCTAATATTCAATGAGAAGGTCGTATGAATTTCTTAATTGTATTCCACAATTATAGAATTTTCGCGTTCTTGATTGCCAATTTGCAGACAACTCCAGACGTGACGATGTGGGTTCGATTCTCACACGGGATAAGGAAAGTAACAAGAAAAAGCGAGGCGTTGAGTTCCGTATCTCAACACGCAATGACGATCGAGAATAACACTTGGTTCCCGAGTTACCGCTATATGATGAATACAGTGTGAAGCCAAAAATAATAATAACAATTATAATAGTCTTGAATGTTTACAAAATATTTTTTTCTTATAAATAGATAGCAATCTTTTTTGTCTCCACTCTTGATTTCATTTTAAATCTCACGTATAAAAAGTTTGCTTAAAAGTCATTGACTGATTGGTCTATTTTTACCTACTTCCGGCAGAGGATGTTCTCTATAATTTGATTGATCATTTATCGCTGTTTAATATGATTATCATAAAAGCTAATTTATACTAGTGGAGTAGTAAAGAAAATTGTAGCTAATTTTGACATTTTTAAAGATTTTTTTACACAAAGTAAAGACTGAAAATATTTTATGAAAAAAATTACGTATCGGCACTGGAACCCGCGCCATATGGAAACTACTTAACGTTAAATTCTAAATATTAAACTGAACACACAGGATCCACACAGGTCCCATCAGTAGGGCAATGTTTATTTTTCAAATATCTCTTAAAATAAGCAGAAAATGGTGAGCATATTTTATTTATATTTCACTTTTTGTCTATCCTATAAAAATTATATATACCTTTATTAGATCAGCTTCACGCTGTATCCCGCACACTGCAGGGTAGGCAGAGGGAACCTAATGTTAAGACACTCCGTCTCCCATTTATTATATCTTTAAATTATAACGAGTATATTATCCTTCAATTATTATATTATTAAAGGAACATTATTACTTGTTGAGTAACATGCTGGTGTCAGCTCATACTTATACATGACGAAATTTGTCAATCAACGATGTTACATTAGATTTATCCCAGCAAAAAACAGTTATTAAAACTTTATTAAAGTTTTAATAAATGAATAAATACACAAATCTATATCATTTTGACCATCGTGACTCACTGGCAGCGTTCGACTGTAAGCGTGATGGTTATGAGTTCAATTTAACGAGAGAAATCTTACCATTGGATTACATAAAACTCATATTCGAAAAGTGGATAACCTACCTTAGGTTCCCTTTGCGTACCCAATACGAGAAAAAGACTATGTCAAAAATTAACAATAAATTTGAAAAAAAATGTTGTTTCAGTGTTCGATGCCACAGCAAAACCTCCTTCCGGTATGCTTAGTGGCAACGCCAACCAATACGGCGACTTCGACGAGTGCTTGGACATCGACGGTGCTGTCCGGGGCAAGTACTGCCTCGCATCACTTCAAGTGAACGTCGGCGGCGACAAGGGATATGACCACTTGGACTATTTGATACACAGCGGACATTATATACGGAGTAACGTGACTGACGTATGTTGTTTTTTTTATCTTATTATGTTTTTTTTATTATTATTTTTTTGTGAACGTGACGGTTGTGGATTAGATTTGAATCAGGGAGAGATATTTCCTATTTTCATTTTCTCGTTCTGGTAACAAGAAAAAACGCGAAGTTAAGTTTTGCCAATCAACAAGCAATGTCACGAAAATTTAGCGAAAAGTGGAGAATGGAGTGTCTTAACACTAGTTTCCTTCTTCCCAACCGTATAGCCGTATATACTTTTTATTTTTGAAGTAGGCCAAGATAACTTTCTGCCTGTATTTAGAGACACTATTCTGGGCAGCAGTTCTTACGACACGATTTCTTTAATCAGTCAAATCATAAAGAGAGGGACAAATTAAAATAATTTTAAAATAATCAGCCCCCGAAAGGGAATGTAACCTACAACTGTCAGATACTTTACAACTACGTCACGTGGACGTCATATTTTTCATGTTGTTAGTCACAATTAACTTATATTTTGTTTTTTTATTTAAACTGAACTAAAATGGACATCTCAACCTCGACACTATTATTTTTGACGTAATTTTTTTAATAGTTTTCTTATGATAATAAATTATATTTACTTTTGATTAAAAAAACTTATATTGATTAATGATTTTTAAACATTTTTAAAGTGTTAATTCACACTTAAGAAAAAACAACTTAATAAGGAAACGTATATTTTTTTTGCGTTGTACGTTTAAACCATGTTTTGTTAATAAGTATTTTTTCTTTCCTAAGTATGGAATAACACTATATATATGTATATATATATATATATATACATATATATATATATATATATATATATATATATACATATATATATATATATATATATATATATATATATATACATATATACATAACATAACAAGCCTATAAGAATTTCAACGTAACTCGATGAAAACGTATAGCTTAGTTGGTCAGAGCGCTTGGACGGTTTCCAAGGAGGCACGGGTTCATATCCCGCTACGTTCAAATTTTTATATTTTTCCTTATTGAGTATATTAACTATTGTCTAAGATTCATATCCTTATAATAAAGTCATTCATAATAACTAAATCAATAAAAGACAACCGCTTAATTGACATCGTAGTTGGATACAACGTTTGGACAACATCCAAGCGGCGCGAATTTGAATTTCCATATTTTGAAAGTTTAAAACGAAATAAAAATGTTGTAAGATATTATAAAATGTTCTTCTTATAAAAATATATAATATAATTTCTTATAAATCTTTATATGATAGGTAGAAAAAAATCTAATGTTCTAATGGAAAATGGAGAACACTCTGTTTTCTACTTTTAAAGCAGAAAAGATTGCGTCCCCCATTTTTTGAGACACTTCGTAGAGTGGCGGTACTAAACGCCTCGCCTTGTCTTCTTACCGGAGCGAGAAAAATAAATTAGTAATTTAAATACATATAAAACAATTGTAATAAAGACAATCTAATAGACCATTAACATTTTAATAGACTTTTGATAAACATAGTACCTACAGGCTATTTGAAAGCCTCATTAGTTAAACAACAATTATTTAATTAAATAACTTTGTATCGGTTGTTACAGATTAATTATGAAATAATTGATTATTAGATAGACTATAGACGGACCTCACTGGCCGTCCGTCCGTCTGTCACCGGCCCGTAACTCATGAGCTGTTACAGTTAGATAGTCGAAATTTAACAGTTTAACAGAATACGTAATGTTGTTGCTGCATTAACAACAAATACTAAACAACACAATAAAAAAAAAAGATTTTTTTTAAATGTAAGATGGTGCCGAAACCTTCGAGCGGGAATCCGGCTCGCAATTTGCTGGTTTTTTTTATGTACAATAGATTTTCTCGTAATTAACTTCAATTTGACATTAAGAGTAAACCTTTTGACCTCTAACAATTCACTCCAGACGGTGACAGCCTAGTGTTTTATTTATAAAGGTTTCTTATTGCAACTTATTATCAATTGGCTGAACCCGATTCTAGGTTTAAATTAAAAGCCGGAGAGAAACAGAAGTGTCTTACTGGAAACTAAATGTCTTAACACTAGGTTCCCATTACCCCTATGGGGCCGTTCAATTATTACGTAAGCACTGTAGGAGGGCGGGGCGGTCTTGGGTTTTGCTTATTTTTTACGTTTTCAATGAAATATTTCTTAGAGGATTACTTATTTTTCATGACATATGGGGGTCAATAATTGTAAAAAAACTGCTTACGTAATACTTGAACGGCCCCTATATAACTAAAAATATATTATCACAAAAATATCACTCTCCATCAATCAATACCACTGTACATTGTATAATAATGTAAATCAATTATATATAAAATATATTATATATTTATAATATATAAACACTACAGTAGTATACATTTCAATCTATTGTCATCTGCTAATGCATAAATAATTTACACACATTTATAATTCTATACAGTCGAGATGCAGCTCGCATTTTAATAGTGACTGAGGCTTTATTATCATAAGATTTGTAACTTGACTGTCATTAATTGTATTACTGGAATCATATAAGATGTGGGCCGTAAATTGTATAAAAATCTGAATAAAGTCACAATATACAATAATATTTTTAAACATTTTTTAAAGTATTATTCCACACTTAGGAAATAAAAATATTTATTTAGAAAACGTATAAAAATCTCCCTACAGAGATGCTAACAACATAAATAAGTTGTAACAAGCGTATAAAAATTTCGACGTAGCTTGACGAGAACGCATGGCTTAGTGGTTAGAGCGCCTGGTCGGTTTCCAGGAGGCGCGGGTTCGAGTCCCGCTGCGTTCAATTTTCTAAATAAGTATACAACAATATTATTTAAATTTTAACTTATGTTTAATTCATTTACCTGTGTTAACTGTAAAGTCGTAAGAATTTTTATTTGATTTTTTTCATCATCACGATGATGAACCAAAGTATCATAAGTATTATATAATCCATATATTTACAAATATTGCTCAATTTAAAAAGTTTCTTTGGCTGAACGCACTAATTTCACTCACATGAATTGTGTTCAACATCGCTTATGTTGGCACTTATAATACGTCATGAGTTATACACGTAGGGAACGGAGTGTCTCAACACTAGATCCCCTCTGCATACTCTGCTATATGCGAAATACAGCGTAAAGCTGAAAAAATGTACCGTACACAACCTTTAGCCATTTTCAATTAACCAAACTGTTGAAGCCGCAGGGTAGTTTACTTTTAAAATAGGATGCATTTCCAAATAAAAACATATCGGACATATATTGTTAGATTTGATTGCGTTTGTAAAAACATAAGACATTAATAACATACAACATCTATACATTTATATTTAATATACGTTCTTGTAAATTCTTACTTCCCCCTCTCTAAGCCTAACGTTCATTCTATGGAGCAAAACAATTTAACGTGATACGTTTAAAAAAATATTCAATGAACTTTTTAACAATAATATCATTTTTAAACATACATTTATTTTCTGTGTAATAAGAATAAAGATTCCGGGTTTCTATAATAAAAAAATATTTACTTTTTTATATTAATAATTTTTACTAACTTTCTTAACATTCCTCCTTGTTTTTAAATTGATATTTTCCAAGTAGCAAAACTTAATACATTCATTTCTTTAGTGATTTTTAGCTTCACATTGTATTCCGCATATATCCAAAAAAGTAAAGGGAACCTAGTGTTAAGATACTCCTGTCCCGACTTTACGCCAATTTTCATAACATTGCTTGTCTCGAGGCATTGACGCAATTCAACGCCGCGCGCCGCTCTAAGTCTTGTAACGCAGAGTCGCGCTATCTATCTATATATGGCCTGAATCCACTCCGTATGAAATCAACTCCGCTCTGTATCTATGTAGGATTGTGGAAAAAACATATTTTTAAAAATGTCAATTAGATCTGAACCCAAGACCCAAGATGTTCTATTAAACTACTCTAGTGTGTAGTTATTAATGCGCTTACACTGTAGTTGTTTTATCTATGACGTCATTAATCACAAATGTATTTAACTGCCGATTGTATATGATTAATATGAACATTATCATACAAAATTGGATCGAAATTTGATGACAAGCAGAAAATGTTAATACAGCTCTTTTTTTATATTATTCACAATTTATAACACTTATAGTTGGGTGGCAGCTGCACAGCTGTAAATGCTACGTGTGTGGGTTCATTTCCCATTCGGAGAAATGTATTATTTTTTGTGATATATGCGGAATTCAGCGTGAAGTTACAAATAAGAAGATGTCTGTAAATATTGTTATTAACAGAATTGTCGTTTTTTGTATATAATATATAAATTAATTATTTACATAGTGAAGGTATACTATCTGTAGTATCTCTTGTTGTTTTAAGAACTAAGATAATTATTTTATTATTAAAAATTGCAAGAGGCCAGTCGTGGCGCAGTGGCACAAAGTGTGATTGTAAAACCGACTGGTTGTGGGTTCGACCGCCACTCGAGGAGATGAAATATTTACTTAAATTTATATTTCCATTTCTTCACTCTGGTGTCGAGGCAAAGCGGCGTTGAGTTCTGCCACTCAACACGCAATGCCTCTAAAATTCGGCAGAAAGTGGGGAATGGAGTGTCTTACACTAGGTTCCCTCTGCCTACCCTGCTGTGTGCGGGATATAGCGTGAAGCAAGAGGCTTGCAGTTTTTAGTTTCTATATTTATATGACTTTAACATATAAATTTAACAAAACATTCCTGAAAACAATAGATTCACTTTGCATCCTGCATACAGTGAATATAGAACGATAAGAATATCTCCGTTCCCCAATTTCTGAACAATTTCCGATAGCTTTCGAAACTTAACGCCGCGTAACAAACGAAAATATTTTATACAACTTTAGGAAGCTTAAGCTCGAAACAAAGCCATTCTGTATTTGAATATTTTAAAAACAGTATGTAAGTAATTTAAAATTCAATACACGATTAAATCTCATTTGGGCCTTCGCAATTAAATCGACGCCAAGCAGGCATTATATATGGCAGTTCCTCATTTATAGACGTCATTTATATTATGTATGTACGCTTGGCTTCTGTTCAAACCAAATAAATAGTTAAGCCACAGTAAATTTACTATAATACACTTTATTCTCCATACATCAGGGTAGAGGCCAGTTATGGCGCACGAACACGAGCGAGTGACTGAAAACGCCACAAGTTGTGAGCTCGATACTCATTCGAGGAAAAGCGCGGCGCTGAGTTCCGTTTACTAAGCACGCAATGCCTCCAGAATTAGGCGGAAAGAGTGGAGCGGAGTGTCTTAACACTATACTCCCTTTACCTACCCTGCGGGATAACATATTCTTTATTTAATTCGGTTAAAAAAGCAAATTTGATTCGACAATCAAATTTAAGAAAAAAAAATCCTGTTTTATATTCTGTCGCAATAATAATCAAATAAAAACATATACACTCATTGATAACTATATGAACTAGTGACTACATAAGGCAAACACGAAAAAAGAATCTGTTAGCTGAACCATGACAGTATTATTCTGTAATAAGCAAATATTTACTGTAATAAATATAAAACCCTGAAGCAAGAAAAATGAATTTCTTTGAAGATTATATTCTAATATCTGCCCACTTCAAAATGCATTAGGTGGGTTGAGACGACGGCTAAAGCTGCCAAGACACTCGTGGTTTCTTAAAGGGATGGTCTCTTTGTGTTTATAAGTTTATATATTTTTTTGTCTTTTGATCACAATGAAGTAACTGTTTTATTATTAATTTTTTACTTTATTTTATTATTACAAAATGGAATTGCAATATTTGAGATTGTAAACGCAATGATTATAGGTTCGCGACCCGTTTTGATTGATGTTTTTTTTTGGGCAAATGGAATGTTGAGTTTCCAGCTCGAGAAAATGAAATATTAATATTAACATCTTCTCTATCACTCAACACGCAATGCCTCCAGAATTCGGTAGAAAGTTTTGAACAGAAATGACTTAATGGGAACGAAGTATCCTAACATTATTTTTTATTGGAAAAGACGCGGCAAACCAGCGTTCGGTTCACCTGATGTTAAATGATCACCACCGCCCACGACCCCGTGCAATACCAGAAGAGCTACAGGTGCGTTGCCGGCCTTTAAGGTGGAGATAGATGCGTTTTTGAAGGTCCCCATGTTATATCGACCTGGAAACACTGCTGCGGGTAGGCCATTCCACTGTTCCGTGATGCGTAGAAGGCAAGTTCCTACGAAACCGCACAGTAGTGAAGTACCATGTATCCAGATGGTGTGGATGATATTTAAGCTTGGTACGTACTGTGTGGTTAGAAAATTCGGCGGTAGGTAACAGATCAAACAGTTTTTCAGAACACCCCCCATGATAAATGCGAAAGAGAACGCAAAGCGAGGAGACGTCTCCTACGCAAAGCCAAATTGTCAAGCCTTTCACAGATAATTGACTCTCCAATGATTCAAGCTAATACGAGGGTGCACCAGCCCAGAGATCTGAACGGAGGCCGAACCTGAGCCCTATATAGAGCCAATCGGTGTTCTGGCGTGAAGAACCGTCTCGCTCTGCTGATGACTCCTAGTTTCTTCGAGGCCAACTTGGCCTTGTTTTCCAGATGATCGCGATACTAGCAGTCACTCGAAACGTTAACGTCCAATTTACTGATACTGGGTGCGGCCATAAGGGGAGTGTTTTCAAAGACTGGCGATACAACAAATGGGGTTTTTTAGTGGTTAACGCACAAATTTGTTTATTCAGGGGGTTGAATTGAACCAAATTCTTTTCACCCCATGAGTCTTAACACTAAATTCCTAGTGTCCCTCGACCCTGCTATGTTTGCGATAAAATATGAAGCAAAAAAAATATTTCCAAAGTTTATGAAAAGTCTTAATGAAGAAGACATGAAAAATGGATATTCTCTCAGACTCAGCAAAAATAGACACAGGAAAAAAAAACAAAAAAAATTGAATCTCAACATAATGAAATCTCCATAGTTATTTATTACAAAATTCGATTTATTTTTCATATATTATCATAACAAACAGAAAAATAAATAAAAAAAATAATAGTTTAAAATGTTGAACTTTACACGTAACGTACGTTTTATCCGTGGAGCTTAAGCACACTCATTTATGCAATGCACTTCGGGATAAAAGCTCGGAGTGTGGTAAAACAGCAAATTACAGAGGAAAAATTATGCGTCCAGAATACGTTAGCGGTCTTATCTAGTACATGTTAATGCCTTCAGCTTCGCTTACGTAAACCGTTTTGTGTATACAAAGTCACATGTGCACAGTGTATTTTGAAAAACAAATTTAAATTATAATAATATAACAAAATTTTAAAAACTTATTATAATTTCCGCGTCTCACTATTAATGATGACTAATTATTATATATGATTTACTATTTTGAGACTGTATACGGGACAGTTGTGTCTTCGAATCCTACTCGAGGAATGAAATATAAAAAAAAAAAAAATTAAATTAGCTTCACGCTATATCCCGCACACAGCAGGGTAGGCAGAGGGAAACTAGTGTTAAGACACTCCGTTCCCCACTTTCTGCCGAATTTTGGAGGCATTGCGTGTTGAGTGGCAGAACTCAACGCCGCGCTTAGCCTCGACACCAGAGCGAAGAAATGAAAATATAAATTTAAGTAAATATTTCATTTCCTCGAGTGGGGATTGAACCCACAACCACTCGGTTTTACAGTCACACTTTGTACCACTGCGCCACTACTGGCCTCTTTGAAATATTAAATATTTTCATTTCCTTGCTCTAGTAACGAGTAAATCGAGTTCGCCGCTTAACACATGCCTAGATAATTCAGTGGAAAGAGGGGAACATCTTGTTGTTGCTTGGGAAGTGTCTTAATGGGAACGGAGTGATTTAGTGAATCTCAGTACTTTATAAATGGTTTTCAATATCATTAACAGTATATTTCCGTACACTCCCTTCCTAATTGTTTACAAATATTTTTTCGCTTCATTATATTTCATTCTTCAAATAGATATTTTTCAAGATAAATGATATCACAAAGCTATATTCTACGAACAACTGAATGTAAAACAGTTACTCTTACTTGCTCTTACGGGCAGTGTCATCTCAAGGATCTGCCTGCATTGTCAATATAATGTCTTTCATACTGTCTACAGAAGCGTTTCCAAATCTACAAAACTATTCTCACCTTCTGATCTTTCTAATTTCAGCCATACGACCATTTTTTTCTTGGTGCACATATAAAATCTAAATTATATATTTTTTTAAATATATAATTTTATGTTAGGTATTACTTTTTTGTATTTTTTTATATTATATTATATTATAGCGTTGCGTGTTGAGTGGTGGAACTCAATATGACGCTTTGCCTTGTTATTAAAGCATAATAAATTAATTTAAAAAAATATATATATTTCTTTCACTCAAGTGAGAAGCGAACCTGCAACCATCACGTGTTTGTGCCAGTGCGCCACAACGGCAATCTATTATTTATATAAATAAGAAAAAATGAGGAAATTTGCTATTCAAAGAATATTATATGGTTTGCGACAAATTCCCCTAAACATGGGGTATTCGACCTCAAGCGTCCGGTTCGGCTTAGTGTTTGACATGTGTAATGTTATGTTACGTAGAGTTACGTGACGTGGGTTGTATCTTAGAAGGAAAACGAGAAGGTCACTGGCAGAGTCATCGGACAAATAACTGTTACAACTTAAAAGTTTCACGTACCTTTATTTTTAAACTTTTATAAGTATTAAAATTTTCTACAATGTAACTATTATATCGTTGGAATTGGGTTAAAAGCTTATAGCTTATAGCGTAATGAGTTATTATACAAAGCATCTCTTCTTCTAATTCTCTTCTTTCTCACCGCACTTCTTATGAATAGACTAAAACATACATTTTAAATGTGTTTAAAATATATATTTGAACATTCCTTCCAATAGTTTAATTAAATTAATAACTATTGCATAAATAATCACATAAATCTATTTTGTCAAAAATGTGAGATTTTGTTGATTAGCCATCATTAAAATCACACATTTTACTAATTAATTTAATTTCACACAAAAATATCTCACGAACTAGTAAGTAGAATATGCAGCACATTGTGATCATCATTAAATACCTTTACATTAATAAAATATTTTAAGTAATTTTCATTTTTCTCAATATTAATTCGATATTATTAAGTGTTTAAATACATCTTCAATTGTATGCAAAAACGGGTTTACGCTCGCGAGCTGCAAGTAGGTACAGGAAGTTAAGATTAAAAGAAAAAATTAAGCATGATCGAGCAATAAATTGAGGCCAATCGTGCCGAAGCGTGTGACTGTAAAGGCGACAGGTTGTGGGTTCGATTCCCACTGGAGGAAATAAAAGTTTGTATAATTATATTTCTTAGCTCTAGTGCCGAGGTAAAGCGCGGTGTTGAGTGCACACTCAATGTCTTGAAAATTCGGCAATTTCGAAGTCATGACACTAGGCTACCATCCCCTTTTTTTTATCATGCGTGAAGCTAAATAAAAAAAAGAAAACAAGCCATAAGTCAATGATTCATGATCATATTTAAAGTGAAGTGTCATTAGAGTTTTATAAACTGTAAAGGCAAGGCCGGCTGGCTTTTTTATACGCATATAGGTACTTGCAGTTGACACTTCAAGTACTGTTGACAAATTAAATGTTACTAAAAAGATTCTATAGAAAAAACTAAATGGCTTAGTAACGATGACAAATAAAAATAATAATAAAATGAACACGGTATCATCTGGATCGTGATCACGCAAATTCCAAGGTCCAATTCCTTAGTTAATATTCCGTGTGCTCGCAACATTGTCAACTTATTTGGTATCTAGCTTTATTTTGAATCACAATTCTTATTGGGTAACACAATGGCCCTTGACCAAAACTGTTCATATGTTTCAAATCATTGTTGAAAAAGATCAAAAGTGATTTGAAAACAATAGCAACGCAACCCTCTATTGGGTACTACACGACACTGATAGTACAAAGACCGCCTTAAACAACCGCCTTACATGCTTAAATGACGATTGAAATAATGTTATACAACAATTACATTTTTCCTCCTCTTGTGTCGAGGCAAAGCACGGCGTTGAGATCCGCTATTTAATATTATATATATTATCCGCTATTAAGGAAATATTTCACCTCCTCGAGTAGGAATCGAACCCACAACTAGTCGGTTTTACAAAAATATAAATTAAAATGAGCTTGGTCTGTGATCATATCACGATACAACATGAAAATATGTATATGTATTTAAATATACTTATATATATTAAAAAACGTTTTAAGGAACTAAAAATAACTTCTGCATCAATGGCCTGACACAACTAGTTTGTTTACATTGAAATTGAATATTTTCAAACTTGTTTGATTATTTTTATTAATTAAAGGTGAAGATTATGTATGGCATGTACCTATATTATTATTATTTTCAGCTTCACTCATTATCCTGCAAACAGCAGGATAAGCAAGGGAATTTAGTGTTAAGACTCTCCGATCTCCACTTTCCGCCGATTATTGCGTGTTGAGTGGCAAAACTCAACGATGCGGTTTGCTTTGTTACCAGGGCGAGAAAATTAAAAATATTAAATATTTTGTGTCCTCGAGGAGGAATCGAAGAACTCACATATATTATAAATCAATAAAATCGTTTATAATTCTACAAAAAAAAATGATGAACAATTAAAAGTATAATTAATTTTCAGATGGGCCACAGGGTTCCTAGATTCTCAAGTATTTTGTGGGGAGTCTGTATTCCGAGCTCCTGTAGCAGCTATGACCTGGAGGAGGAATTGTCTCGCAAGATGTCCGATCTCGGCATATCAGTCAAAGTTCAAAACACAATGTGCTCTGTGAAAAACTTTAAACGACCATATTCTTTTGGCAAGACTTTAGCTATGTAAGTAATATTTGAATGTTTTACTATACTACTTTAGATAAGAGAAAGAAGACTCTTATTAAGGTCGTAAAGTTACGTGTTGCCTCGTATATGAATATCTTAGTGTCCATTTGATACAAATAAGTTTTGTTATTTTTTTCCCTTTTTTTGGATTTACACCGCTCCGTTGTTCCCCCACGTTTCGACCAACTTTAGTAACATTCACCATTCATTCATTAGACATTACATCGCGATTCAGTAAAAAAATCTAAATAATTCATTGCCTCGAATAGGAATTTAACCCAAACGTGACATTTACACCACAACGGCCTCTAAAAAAATATAGAAAATAGAGAAGTTAGCATATTATAATGTGTGACATGTAACTATATATATATTTTTTTTCAATAAATGAAAGCCATTGAGGCCAGTCGTGACGCAGCGGCACAAAGTGTGACTGTAAAACCAACTGGTTGTGGGTTCGATCCCCACTCGAGGAGATGAAATATTAACTTAAATTTATATTTCCATTTCTTCGCTCTGGTATCAAGGCAAAGCGTCGCGTTGAGTTCTGCCACTCAACATGCAATGCCTCCAAAATCCAGCAGAAAGTGGGGAACGGAGTGTCTTTCCACCAGGTTCCCTCTGCTGTGTACGGGATACAACGTGTGCGGGATACAACGTGAAGCTGATTTATTTAATAAATGAAGAGAAGCTCACATATAATAATTAAATGAATTATTTCATTGTATTTATTGAAATTGTTATTTCACATTTAGGAAAGTAAAATACCTATTCATATAGGTTAGGCAGTATAAAGACTGCGTTTCCGATTTTCCACCGAATTCTGGGGGCATTACGTGTAGAGTGGCGGAACTCAACACAAATGTGAAACACAATGAAAATATTCAATACTTCATTTCTTCGAGCGGGAATCAAACCTACAGTCCCACACTTGTGCCCCTGCGAAGCTATTGATGTCTATATAAGTAACTCAATAAATATATTGTTTTCAGCACATTCTTTTTAGCTATCACCTTACTGCTCAGCTTGGGCACTTTGCTGGACGACGGGAAGGAGGGTGCAACAAATTTTGAGAAGTTACTCAACGCCTTTTCTTTGAAACGCAATTTAAAACGTATATTCGATTTGTCCGATTCACCGACTAGAGTAAAAGGAGTCGATGTGTTTAGAGGAGTGAATGCGTTCGCTTTACTTTTAGCTCATAAATCTATGGCAATGGCGCACAGTCCTTATGTAAATAAAACGAGCTATTCCGAGGTATGTACAATTTAATTTGTTATAATAATGTAATATATTGAGGTCATCGTGATGCAGTGGCACAAGTGTATTAATGCGAAGGTTATGGATTCGATTTCCACTCAAGTTTAATTTCTTTTCTATGGAAAAAAGGCAAAGTGCAGTGTTGAGTTCCGCCATTCAACACGCAACGCCTCGGCGGAAAGAGCGGAACGAAATGTCTTAACAATTAACGCTTAATTGTTAAGATATTTGGACACAGGACAAAGTCCTTATGCCTACCCTATTATATATATATATATATATATATATATATATATGTATAAATAAATATTGAAATGAAAAAAAAATCATTTACTGCATATAGATTTTATTTATGACTACTATATCAATTACGATGCAATATTATATAATTACAATATAACATCGTAATCGATATAGCAACTATCATAATATACATTATTAAAAATTCCTTGGACTTGTTGATTTATTGTTCAGTTCACTTCCTAATTTATTAAAAAAGAAAATAAATTGATACAGAAGTATTTCTAGATAAGATTGTTTGAAGGCAGACTAGTTTGTACCAAATACATACGACACATATTATACAAATACATCAAGGCTATTACATATTAAATTATTATTATTATATATATATATATTATATTATTGTTTATTATTTTTTAGCTTCACAATTACATAGTATATAGTTGCGTCACATTAATAGACAGAGAGAGCTTAGTGTCAAGACACTGCGCTCCCCACTCTCCGCCGATTTCTGGATGCATGGACGCGGCGAGTGGCAAAAATTAACTCCGCGTTTTGCCTTGATATGAAAGAAGAAAAATATGAAAATATCAAATATTTCATTTCGCCGATTGGGAATCGAAGCGACTATCTTTCGACTGGCCTCAAATTAAATAAGCATGTAACGCTAAAATTTAGACAGCTTAAATGATAGTTGATATAAAGATACTGGAATCATTTCACATATAAAAATTATAATAAGATGTAAGAATTTAAATCACTGAACCTCTTGGCGGGACTTCTGGACGTGACGTGATAAGATCACGAATTCCAAAAGTTGTATAGGTATATAGAGTTAGGTCGTCATGGCGCAGTGAAACGGCGTCTGGTTATAAACACAAAGGTTTTAAGTTCAGTTACCACTGGGGGAAATGGTTGTATTTAAATAGGCCAGTCGTGCAGCAGAGACGCAAGCGTGTAAACGCGACAGGTTGTGGGTTCGATTACCACTCGAGAAAATTAAATATTTAATATTTTCATTTCCTCGCTCAGTTTCATCATACATGCAACCGAACCGTCCAAATGCGACAAAAAATTCTTAAAAGGAACGGAGTGTATTACCACTATATTACTTCTGCCTACTCTGGTATGCGGGAAAACCTGCTTTTTTGTTATTTAAAATTTTCTTAAATGTAAAATATTTAAATAACTAAGCGAAAAGTGATAATGAAAATGTCGAACGAGAAGTCACGCTTGCAAGATAGGATATTCCAAACCTGTATACTGTCCAATTTTGTTCGACTCCAATTGAATTGTTTTCAATTAATGTGTCTTTCTATTTTTATAGGTTTTAAAATGTTTTCATTTTCAAGCAATTTGAGAATGGCTATTTTAAAAAAAGCTAGTACTTCACTTTAAAAGTTTAAGCTTTAGAGATTTAAATGTTAATAGGTATCAAATGTTTCAAATATTGTTGAATTTTTTTTTTATTTTTTTTTTATTTATATTTTAAATTGGTCTAGCTCTCTATATTTTATATTAAGGCTTAAAAATTCATAAGTATATACGTATTAATGTATACAAATAAAAATAAGTAACAAAAATAAACAAAATGAACTTGAGTTATCATTAATATTCATAGAAGCGGAAACAATAATTATATAGCTTCAAGTGAATATATTGTATAAACAAATTTATCAAAAAATTACATCAGCTCAATCATTTCAAATATCATAAAGTTACCGATTAACATAGCCAATGTCATTATTCCGGAAGTACTTAAATTGATTTTAATACTAGCTATACATACAATTTAAAGAGATACTATAATATTGTTTCTTTTAGCTGCTCGCTGTATCCTGCACATAACAGGGTACGCAGTGGGAACCTTGAAGTATTGAGTTTCTCGCTGGCTCTCATCTGCCTTAATTATTGACATTTTTTGTATATTGTTAAAACCGTCAATAAATTGCTAGAAAATTATACTTTAAAAGATAATATAATATTTCTGTGAACTTTTGTTTCAGGTGTTTGGCATGCCTTGGGCGGTCGTTGGACGTTCAGCGATCGTTTATACCGACAGCTTTTTGTATCTTAGCGGATTCTTGAACGCTCACAATCTTCTCCAAGACTTAGAGAAGAAAGGTACCATCAATATAAAGGACAGAATGCTCTCCAGGTGGTTTAGGTACGTTAAAGTTATTAATTTCAATTTATTTGTTAAGTTAAGAAGTCATCTCGTATTTATTTAATTTATTATTTATTTATTATTAAAGTTATTTGTTACATATAGCATGATAAAAATAACAATATGACATTTTTTTTTAGTATTTAACTATTTTAAATATAAATGAATACTTTATTTTATTTTTTAACCTCGTTATAATTTAAAAATACTGAAACAAAAGAAGATTTTTTATAAAAAATCGTGATGCATACCAGTCGTGTATCGAACATTTAATAAAAAAGGATGCATTCAAAATAAATATTTCTGAAATTAACTAAGTATATGTAATAGAAATAAATAATACTTATCGTCGGCTAAAAGTGTAAACCTGTGTATCGTTACAAAACCGTTTTTGGTTTATTTCAATACGTTAATATTTATACCATTCGAAAATGTAATAAAATATATAAAAAAATAGGTAACGTTTTTATGTTTTTTGTCCTTTCTAAGACATTTACTTAATTTTAAATATATAGTTTCCCTTTGACTTCTTATTCGGATGTTATGTGCCCGTCATCATTACGCGACATTTCTTTAATTATCTATACTAATATAATAAAGCGGAAGAGTTTGTTAGTTTGTTTGTATACATCATCAAGGTAATTGTCTTTTTTAGTATCTAATTTCAACGCTTAAAATAAAAACGCTTTAAAATAATTCAGCGCTCTATTTATGGCCGCAAGCCTAGGCTGGGGCCCCGCAGGGGACGCCCTTGCCGCCGATTTTGTCCTCGCAATCTACCACGTAGCACCTTGCGCTTTCTCAAAATTATAAATAAATATTTGATGCATAAATTATATAATTAATCTTATGGCGAATGCATCATAATAAAATAATTATAGATAGAATGCGGGCGAAGCCGCGAGTGGACTGCTAGTTATCAAAAAAACCCAAAGATCGATATTAGAAAAAACATTTTTTTAATATGTTTCATCATCTAATAATCATTAGGGAACATTTTCAATGATCTCAAAATATATGTATATAGCACGTGTTTGATATTTTTAATTGTTTTATAATTTTATCTTAATGCGTCTCCATTTTCATTTTAATCTTGTTTAACTTTAAGTCGTGAATCTTCGCGGAAAAAATTGACGTTCATCTTACACTTTCAGGGATTGTGAGTGAATTATAAATAACTCTTTTAACATTATTCTCAGAATTTTTGGACGAAAATTCTTTATCTAATAATAAGAGTTTCTTCGCATTTTCTATCTTATTTAATATAAAAAAAATATTACACGGATAAAATCATACCTTTCAAATTAACACTTTCTTAAAAATCTAAAAGGCAAGAGTTCCTTTTAACGATTGTATAATGTAAGAGAAGGAAATAATATAACTCTATTCTATATATTTCTATATATATATAACTCTATATACATTTTTAAACTTATTTTTATAATATTTAAGTAAAGTAACTATCTATTCTAGAGGCCAGTCGTGGCGTAGTGGCACAAAGTGTGACTGTAAAACCGACTGGTTGTGCAATGCCTCCAATATTCGGCAGAAAGTCGGGAACGTAGTGTCTTAACACTAGGTTCCCTCTGCCTACCCTGCTTTGTGCGGGATACAGCATGAAGCTAATTTAATTTAATTTTTAACTATCTATTTCAGGTTATTCCCACTATTTCTAAGTTTGATGTTGTTCTGCACCTACATATTACCAGACATCAACAACGGTCCTCAATGGAACCTCGTAGTGGAGGAACATAGCAGAGTGTGCGAAAATAATATGTGGAAGAGCTTCCTTTTCATACATAATTACTTTGGATTTGAAGAAATGGTAAGATATACATGTTTGTTTTTTAACAAATCAAGAACAACTTTGAGACTCCAAGAATCAACACAGAATTCTCTAATATAATAAGCTAAAAGTGAAATGACATATGTAGAATGTGTGAACACAAACAAAACAAAAAAGTCTAGATCTAGCGATCTAGCGAATAAGAAAGTGTCTATAATTATATAACCTGATATTAACAATAACAATGACTGCGGTAAGATAAGGTAGCTGGCAGATATCAATACTATATACTAGCTTCACGCTATATCCCGCACACAGCAGGGTAGGCAGAGGGAACCTAGTGTTAAGACACTCCGTTCCCCACTTTCTGCCGAGTTTTGGAGGCATTGCGTGTTGAGTGGCAGAACTCAACGCCGCGCTTTGCCTCGACACCAGAGCGAAGAAATGAAAATATAAATTTAAGTAAATATTTCATCTCCTCGAGTGGGGATCGAACCCACAACCAGTCGGTTTTACAGTCACACTTTGTACCACTGCGCCACGACTGGCCTCAGATATCAACAAGAAGTTTTAATTGAAAATCTTAAGCCAGATTAATCGCGTTGCCAAAGATTTCGTAGTTGCCTCACGACTGCCTTCGATTCTTTCACAATAAGCTGACTTAGTCTCGGCCTCTGGATATTATGACTATAAAGTGGGTCTCAGGTATTAGAAAAAAAATAAAAAAAATTTGCAATTAATCCGGTTTTCAAATTGAAAAAATCGTAAAAAGATTGTGTGAACCAAAGTTCTTATTAATAATATTAAAGTGGCAAACAAAACACAACAGATTGATCCAACTCATATGCTATGCATGAAAAGTAGGCGGATATTGAAAATCGTACCCGTAAGGAGTATAAAATAGACATCTCAGTCATCATATAATATAAATATTGAGCTTCGAAAAGAATAAATCGCTTCGAAACGTTCCAAATCTTTAAGAATCGTTAAAATTGTATCCAAATTAATCAACTCATTTGAATGGAAAAAAGGTTCAAAAACTTTAAAAGATAATATTATTAAGCATCACACCTACTTTGATACAAATGGTTGATCCAAAAAACTTTTTAAAATTTTATTCCAATAGACGTTCGTGCGTTTTTTTAAAGAGAGACAAAAGTAAACCAGATCAAATCGCTGGCAAAATCTTATATCCTTGGATAAATAAAAAATCATCTTCACGCTGTATCCCACACACATCAGGATAGGCAGAGGGTAGTGTTTAGATACTTCGTTCCCCAATTACGGCCGAAGTCTAAAGACGTGTTGAACGGCGAAACTCAACACCACGCTTTACCTCAACACCAGAGCGAAGAAACGAAAATATACATATTAATAAATATTTAATTTTCTCGAGTGGGGATCAAACCCACAACTGGCTTGATAAACAATAATCTGAACCGATATAACAGTTGGAACCATCACTGTAGTTCCCATGACATTATATAACCGTGTCGGCTCCGGTGTCACACACTTAATAAATGTGTTACGTAGTTTTTGCTGAGCTGGTACTTTTTGGAATCCATTGTGTGGATGTCGACGCGACCCAATTACGACTGCCAGATGAATGTTGAGTTACTTGAATTTTAATTGATTAATATACAACAAAATGATATAGTAAATTAGTTAGTAAAGTAAATAAATAAATTTGAGGCCAGTCGTGGCGCAGTGGCACGAAGTGTGACTGTAAAACCGACTGGTTGTGGGTTCGATCCCCACTCGAGAAGATGAAATATTTACTTAAATTTATATTTCCATTTCTTCGCTCCGGTGTCGAGGCTAAGCGCGGCGTTGAGTTCTGCCACTTAACACGCAATGCCTCCAGAATTCGGCAGAAAGTGTACACTAGGTTCCCTCTGTCTACCCTGCTGTGTGCGGGATACAGCGTGAAGCTAATGATGTAGTAAATTAGTTAGTAAGGTATTTGTTGTTTATTACTTGAATTTGCGTTAACAATGTCTAAAGTAAATTGTAAAAATATCACAAAATGATCCTTACGTCTAAAACCATTGCAAAACAAAAGCAGCGTTTATATGATTACTCTTAAATATATATATTATAAATATGGCAAAAATAGTATTACTATTAGTGAGGCCAGTCGTGGCGCAGCGGCACAAAGTGTGACTGTACATCCGACTGGTTGTGGGTTCGATTCCCACTGGAGGAGAAGAAATATTTAATTAAATTTATATTTCCATTTTCTTCGCTCTGGTGTTGAGGCAAAGCGCGGCTTTGAGTTCTGCCACTCAACACGCAATGCCACCAGAATTCGGTAGAAAGTGGGGAACGGACTTAACACTAGGTTCCCTCTGCCTGTGAGCGGGTTACAGCGTGAAGCTGATTTAATTTGATTTAATTTTTTTTAGTATTACTAAGTCCTTGTAAACACAAAGAGAATCAGTTACCCCAGTTTATATGACCACATCAAAATGAACTCTTAGATTAAAATGGACAATAACAAAACTCCGAAAAAAATTGACAAATTAAACAAAATTATTTCAAATGCACACAAATGTATACAAAATATTGTTTCTCAATACAACATTTCCTATTTCAATTTCATATGAAATTTTTAAATAACGGCTAAAATTGAAATAGAATAGGCCAGACACGTAATCTACAGCGCTACTACCCTTGAAGCCTTTTGAATTTAGCTTCAGGCAAACACCTTAATGTGCATAATTTGTGAGCTCGTTTCCGCATAACTGCAAGTTAATTAATTATTTATATAATTAAATTTGTTTACAAAATCAACCACTTTTCATCTGTTTGATTTTTTTATTTTAATCTGGTAAAATCAATAAAATATGTACCTATAAAATAATTTTAATATAAAAATTAATGTAATTTCGAGTACAATGTTTGTATTGTTTTTGTTCCTACAAAACTAGTTGTGAAAGGTAGTAAATTAAAGTGTTAAAATTCACTAACAAAAGGGATCAAAATAATATTTTATACGTAAACACTCAGTGGGAGTCAAGACTTAAAAAAGGTAGGCCGTTACAAGGGTATTTTGCTGGGTCAAGCTGACCCCTGACCCTAAATATTTCATTTCACATTATTTTAGGAGATTATTTATCGTCTATGCGAAAAATTCCCTGTGCAATTTGAAGATAGGCGTGAAGAAACACTTCCCTCGATATATTAATCCTTCAATGGGGCCTCCCTTTGAAGTCCGGATAGGTGGAAATTCTTTTAATGTGTTAATAACCTATCTCAACATATAATAATACCTATCTCAACTAGTGAAGACATAATTTACATCATATTTTTTTTGGTAATTTTATACATTTCGATATTTTTTTTTAATATGTAACATAAAAATATATTACAATATAACAAAAATCGATATTCATGCTTTATGACCGTCTCGTCAGAAATAATTTATGACGGCAGATCAAGGTTGTGGTTATTGTGTTCTTTTAGAACTTGATATTTAAATTAAATAAGAAAATATTCAAATAAATAAAATGAATCAGCTTCACGCTGCATCTAGCTCTAGGGTAAGCAGAGAGAACCTAATGTTAAGACACTCCATTCCCCATTCATATTCTGCCGTTATTTATTTAATAAATAATAATCCCGATTCCCCCGAGTGGGGATCGACTAACGACCGTCGGGTAGCAGCGTGCGGCTGTGCCTCTGCGCCACGACGATATCATAAAATATTCCTAGTGCTGATTTTTAATAATAAAATAAATCATTATGCTTTATGAGTGATGTTTACGACGCGACAGTTGTGGGTTTGATCCCCCTCGGGGGAATGAATTATTATTTTTAATGGCTCTGGTAACGAGGTACATACTTTATTTTATTTCAGTGCTTAACTCATACACATCAGCTTGGAATGGATATGCAGCTATACGTGGCCACGCTACCTCTAATGCTCATATTTTGGAAGTTCAGGAAATTCGGCTTCTTCCTCATTGGAGGCATAGCGTTCGCCTCAACCGTCCTCAGATACCTTGCGATACATTGGTATGACATTAGCATGTTCGTCTATTATGGAATTTCGTAAGTACTTTAAACTCGTTATCATTTATTATCATTGATAAATACTGCTTTTATATTGACAATTTTTCTTTCAGGTAGAATATAAATATTAATTGATAATATACTTTAGTTTAATTTTAAATTGTTTTTTTTTCTTTAGTTTAAACTAGAACTTGTTATACCTCAAGGATATTTAAAAAAAATAAATCAGCTTCACGCTGTATCCCGCACAAAGCAGGTTAGGCAGAGGGAACCTGGTGTAAAGACACTCTGTGTTCCACATCATCTTATCTTAAACTGTAGATACATTTTTGCTTTTGTATTGAAATATCTTGCTCATTTTTGCATCATTGGTAAAAAGAAATTGTAAGTACAATTTCCTAGATCTCCAGCTTTCCTTGATTTATTTGAGACCTAATCACTTATTTTTTTAAATTTGAATATAAGTTAGAAATAAGTGTAGTATTGTGCTATAATTGATTTTAGAGAAAATCAACAGATTATGTAATACAAAATACTTCATGTACAAAAAACCTACATATTTCTATTTTACTTTTTACAAATTCAAATCATTAAGTTTTTGATGTATCTATTATGGCTTCTGGCCTTCAGTTAGACGTCTTGACAGAAAAAAAAAAACACTTAACAATTATTATTACTCAATAGTTAGTAACTCAACAGTATCAACGTTTTGTACATTACAGGGAAAATATTTTTTTTATTTGCGATTCCTTAAACCCCCCATTTGAAGAGACTATGACTTATCCCGCACATATCCCGCACACAGCAGGGTAGGCAGAGGGAACCTAGGGTTAAGACACTCCGTTCCCCACTTTCTGCCGAATTCTGGTGGCATTGCGTGTTGAGTGGCAGAACTCAACGCCGCGCTTAACCTCGACACCAGAGCGAAGAAATGGAAATATAAATTTAAGTAAATATTTCATCTCCTCGAGTGGGGATCGAACCCACAACCAGTCGGTTTTACAGTCACACTTCGTGCCACTGCGCCACGACTGGCTTCTATGACTATGACTTAATATTTGTATTTGTTATCTTCATTGGAAACGCTAAGGAGTTGGATAAGGAAATTGAAAAACTCTTAGAAAAAATATGATTCATGTAATAGTAGTCAAATTCTCTGAATACAAGTACTAAGAGTAGTAAGTACTAAGTAATAAGAGTACTAATACTCGCTTCTGACTCTAAACGCGATGGTTGTATTCAATCTCCACTTGGGAAATAATTAAATTAAATTTATTTTCATTTCTCTTTGACTTAGTGAACAAAACGCAGCGTTGAGTTATGTCACTCAACACGCAATTTTACTAATTAGGACGAGTAGTGGAAAACGGAGTGAATTAACACTAGGTTACCTGTCCAGCCAGCAATGTGAAAAAGAACTCAACCTTCTATTATCTATATACTATTTTCTTAATTGAATAATGTAATATTGGCATATTACATTGAACAGGGGTTAGTCAATAGTTTAATATAATGCAAATGACGTGAACATGGCCTACACACGTCTACCGTACGACGTGGGCGGTGATACTTCTCAAAACATAAATTGTTTACAGACATTTTGTCTTTGACACTGAATTGATCAATATTTTGGAATAAATAAAAATAACCGATATCTAAATAAATAAATAATGTATATAAATAATAAATTGAGGCCAACGCAGCAATGGAGGACATTAAGGTTGTGGTGTGGTGGTGGTTCGTGCTAGATTCCTACTCGAGCGACTGATTTATTTTTTTTTTATTTCCACTATCTTAACGCTAGGTTTTTTCATCTACCCTATTATAAACGGGATAAAATGTGAAGCTACTACACCTACAGCTGAAACTGTTAATAAAAACAATGTAACATATAGACAAATAGAGAAACAGAGGGACGTTTCGTTACATTTCTTCTAACTCAACTCAAATTGAAAAATGAATAAACCGAATTCTATTATTGCATATTTCCCCCCAATTTTATATTATCTTCTTTTGTATACATTCTTTTTTTCATTTAAGTAAATATATTTTTTTTCGTCATACAATGTAAAATTTTCATGTTGTTTTTCTCAACCCGAAAATCATAAGAGTGACACAAAACATTCTTGTGACAAAGGTTAAGCCCTTTTAAGCAACGCTACTTAACCGGGCAAGATTTTTATATTGTATACAGAGTTTTAACGAACTACTGTTACATCACATTTACTAATATTACTGTATTATTTTCGGTACAAAAATACAAAATAAAAAATCTGTTAAGTGCGAGTCGGTCTCGCCAATCAGTATTATCAATTTTCAATTCGTACTAAATTTAATAACTGTAGGTCCCCGAGTCCCTGTTGGTTTTCATAGAAAATGCTGCAAAATGTGTGCATAAATACTCGTAGAAGGCTTATCTTTTTTGGGCTTCAAAAGACCATTGATCTGAATATTTGATATTCATTTCAATTTTCTAACCGCACGGTACGTCATAGGCTAAGATATCATCCACACCACCTGGATACGTGGCAGTCCACTACTGTGCGGTTTCGTAGGAACTACCTTCCACGCGCCACGGAACTGTGGAATGGCCTACCCGCGGCAGTGTTTCCAGGTCGATATGACATGGGTACCTTCAAAAAGCGCGTCTATCTCCACCTTAAAGGCCGGCTCCTCTGGTGTTGCACGGGGCTGTGAGTGGCGGCAATCACTTACCATCAGGTGACCCGAACGCTCGTTTGCCTTGTCCTTTTCCATAAAAAAAAAAAAACTTGAAACTCCCACACGCAATCTCGAGATAAATGGTCTTGACAGACAGACAGACCGGAGACCAGCAAAGTGAGCCTATAAGGGTTCTGTTTTTACCTTTTCAGTTAAGGGACCCTAAAAATGATACAATTGTCTCAATTTTTTCATTTACTAAGCAAAAGTAAAACAATATATTTATTTATATATAATATCCATTGTTCCAGAGTACAGAAGTTACTGGACGCAGCTCGATATTCCTATATACTGCCAACTCATCGCGCCACTATTTACCTTATCGGCGTTATGATGGCGTATTTCATTAAATCGAAGAAGTTACGCATCAATCTCAATCAGGTATGAAGCAAGTTGCATTTAGGTGATAACCGTGGCGTAGCGTCTGCGTGTTATTACGGTGGTCGTGGGTTCGATGATCACTCATGTTGATGAAGCTCTGGTAATAGACAGACAAACAGAGACAAAGTGGAACGGAATGCGATTTACGATATGAAAAATGTTTGGCTGTAAATTATTTTCATTATTCTATTATAGTATGACAGAGCGCGGTCTTAGACTCCAAGTAATGTCTAAAAAGGCCAAACATTCAAGCAAAATTCCAATTCACAAACATCGCTTTCGGGGACATATAAACTGCGCGATGGTAACCTTATCCTCAACATAAAAACTACACAAACAATATGTATTTTTTATGTTGAGGTAAGTACTGAAAACGCGACAGATTGCGGGTTCGATTCTCACTGGAGGATATGAAATATTTAATATTTACATTTATTCGCTCTGGTGTCGAGGCAAAATCGCGGCGTTGAGTTCTGGCACTCAGCACCGAATGCCACCAGAAATGGGGAGTGGCGTGTCTTAACACTAGGCTACTTCTGCCTACCCTGCTACATGCGGGATACAGCGTGAAATCGATAAAAATAATAATAATTCTATAATTCTCTTTCATATCTCAGACACAAGTTAAACTCGTTTGGACGCTATGCTTCGCGCTGGCCGCGTACACCATAGTGAGCCCCTATCAGATGGGTCTAGAAGGTTACAAATACGAGCACTATCCCGCGGCTATGTTCGCGGCGGTCACACCCATTTTGTGGGGTCTTTTCATGTGTATAGCGCATTGGTGTATATGCAATGATTATGTTGGTGAGTTATACATACATAAGGAACACAAGAACTAAGTGTCTTCTTTATTAATATAGACAATACGAAAAGGGCCGATGGACAGAGGGAGTTATGTTATGGTTAGAGTTGTAGGTTCGATTCCCACTGGATGAAATATTTCATATTTTCAATTCCTGGCTCTGGATCGACGCAAAGAGTGTCGTTGAATTTCGCCGCTCATAAAAATGGGCAATGGAGTGTTCTAACACTAGGTTCCCACTGCCTGCTCTGTTGTGTGCGGCATACAGCGTGAAGTTAATTTTATGTAATACAAGTATTGTAATGCAAATTGACATTTTGTAACTTAGGCACATTTCTTATTTTCCCGATTTTTTATATAAGAAAATAAATAATAAGTTATCATATATCAGCCCTAGGTAGGATAAACATATAGCACTCTAAATAATTAGTTTTAGTTTCAGATTTAGGAGCAGCATTCGTCGAGTCACGAGTGTTCAAGTTCTTCAATAAAATAGCATACGGTGTTTATTTAACCCAGTTCCCAATATTCTTCTATAACGTCGGGATCCAGAGGCATTCTGAACATTACAATCCACTACTCCTTGTAAGTTATTATTCTATTACCTAGTAATGTTATAAAGGTGGAGAATTTGTTTGGCTGAACGCACTGATCTCAGGAACTACTGGTTTAAATTGAAAAAGACATTTTATGCTGAGTAGTTCGTTTATTGTGGAAAACTAGATATAGGGTACTCGTATAATATAGTACGTTAATAATTTAAAGCATAAATAAACATTTAATACGCCGAAGTGGTAAATTATTTGAAGATATTAAGAGACACCTCACTTTGTATTTATTTTACAGAATTGTGTAAATTTTATACATATATAGAAAGCAAATGTTTTGTTATTATTATGAACAATATTTTACAAATTTAAACAACATTTTAATAACATTTTTTTTATTTTAAAAACTATTAAAAATTTTAATATAATTTACTAATTAAATTGTCTAATTGTCTTAATAATAACACAAATCAATTTCAATCAAAATTACTAAACAGAAGTCAGTAAAGATCAAAGACCGTTGTATGAAATTAAGTTGTAACCAGCTTATGTCGAATTTATAGCTGCGTCATTGTTGTCATGGCGGAGAAGTCTTACCCTTGTTACCTCAAAACGCTGTCACGGAAACCCTTTGGCTTTCGTAATATCTTAATTTGTACTTTTATATTACGTAAAGCACCTAATGAAAATTGTGGGTGAAAAAGTCTAAGGCCTGTATAAAGAAACCGGCATCTCAAGATCGATCTCAGACTTGAAAGCGGTCTATAAATAATATGGGCCTAAGAAATGTAAAAAAGTTTGTAATGTTATGTACTTAAATAGTATTGTTAGATAAGAAGCAGCTTCGGGTTAATAATAAAAGACAACGCAGTGGTATTTTAAAAATAATAAATTTAATCAAAAAATCAAATTCATTTATATTTTTTTGTATCATAGTAAGGCTGTATAATAAGCAGTCTTATTATACAGCTTTACTATGATACAAAAAAATATAAATGATTAGTCTTATTAAATATTTCATATTTGTTCGCTCTGGTGTCGAAGCGCGGCCTTGAGTTACGCCGTTCAACCCACACCGCCTCCCAAATTTGGTGGAAAATGGAGAACGGAGTGTCTTAACACTAGGTTTTCTCTACCAGCCCTCACACCTCACAACAAACAAATTCCTCAAATCTCTAAATAAAATCAAATCAAATCAAATCAAATCTCTCGCGCTTATTTTAGTGTTAATAAAATTACCTACTGTACTGTACTGTTTTAATTAATAGTAAATTATGTTATTTCAGTTCCATGTTCCGGAAATGGCGGTAGTGTTAGTGGTATCGATTCTGACAACAGTGGCAATAGAGATGCCTTTTAACCAAGTGTATAGGATATATTTTGGTAAGTAGTTTCCGTTGCTCTGTGTTTGTGCCTAAATAAATATTATATATACGGTAGCTATGATAGCAAACTGTTCATCTCAATCTTTTAGAAGTATTTTAATAGTAGAACCAAAGCGTTAAAAGATTAATTTAGGCGTTGTTTTATACATCTCTATAATAATTCCTGAAAATGATAGATAAAAAAAGACAATAAAAAATCATATATAAACATTGCTGTGAGCGAAAATGGAACCCATAAATTCCGACAGACTTCTTCTACACAATACAAAAAAATATCATTAAATTATGACATATGATGAATTTAAATGATAAATAAATATAATTAATGACGTCGTAACACCATCTTGGGAAATTAAATGGAAATTTTGAAGAACTGGTTTCATATAAACGCTCTACAATTTGGCAAAGTGTTAAAGGTTTGCACTTCAAAATGCCTTGACATAAACAAATTGCATGCTATTTTTTTTTTAATAACAATCCATGTTTTTCCTTAAATGTAACCTACTTACCTATATAAATCATCGCCCTACTTTCCAAATGTAAAACTTCATATATTGTATTAAATTGTCTTGTTGATGAGTTTTACGATTTATTTTTATTTACATTTTGATATCAGCTCCACGCTGTAGGCGGAGGGAGCCTAGTGTAAAGGCACTCCGCTCACCACTTTCTGTCGAATTCTGAAGCAATTGCGTGTCGAACAAGAAAATATTCAATATGTAATTTCCTCGAGTGGAAATCGAACCTAGTTAGTTAGTTTAAATTCCTATATATTTTTACAAAACATCTTTAACGCAAAAATTAAAATCCATTCACTATAGTAAAACAATAAAACGAAACAAACACCAAACACTGTTTATCTGTATTCTTTAAAAACACATAGAAGAAGCATTTTATTAACAGCATTATTTGCAATTCAAAACTGCCAACTGAAATCCATTTATATTCGCAGATTTTAAGAGAGTGGATTCCGAAGTGAGAGTAAATATTATAATGGGGATTATTGAAAATTTATGCGGATAGACGCGGGTTGTAGTTTAAGTGGAATTTACGAGGGCTTAAATCATAAGAACCGGCAAGTCGCGGTCTGTTTGCGTTTTAAACATCATTCCGGCTAAAGTTACTGGTTACGTAAAATGGATGGACCTTGTGGACTTCTTTTATTTTGGGCTTTAAATCTTTTGTATATTTAAAAAATATATATTTATATTATATTTTATGTTATGATACTGTTTGATACTTTGTTAAGTTTTGTTTTGTCTGAAAAATATTAGTTAAGGATCATGAGCGTAATAATGGGGGATTCCGTCCATGTCCACCTCAGAATAGTTTGTGAATAAATCAAAATTATTACTAACAATAAATTAAGACTGAAAAATTTAGAAAAAATAAAAAAAGTTAAGCTGCTCCTTAAAAATATCTCTGGATAGGATCATGATGTAAAGAATATGCGTCAATGCCAAGAATATGGGTTCATTGAATAAGTATAGTGTTTACTACTTTTTTTAAAAACGTATAAAAATTTTAATGTAGCGGGATTTGAACTCGCGCCTCTTGAAAACTGTCAAATTTTTATACGTTTCTAAAAAGGTGTTTTTCTTTCCCAAGTGTAGAATCACACTTTAAAAATGCTAAAAATGCAGTCTTTATTCAGTAAAGAAAATATAGATTAATAAAAAATAAAATAAAGGTGTAAACTAAATAAAATATATACTTAAGTTATATAACTTAAAATAATAAAATAGCATACTTTTATTTTTGTTTCAGGTAAATCACAGACGAAGTTAAAAGATAAGTGAGAACTTAAAAAATGACTGTATTATAAATTTAAGTCAAACATCACGCATCTAGTTAGTAATTTTTGACTATTTTTGTACCATAATAATTATAAGAACATATTTAATAAGAACAAAAATAAAGAGTTATTGATTGACACTTATTTGAATTTGTTTTATTTTACAACAAAATACTGTTACTCAGTTTTTATTAAAATTAATATAAAAAAAGGTAAGTTTACATTAAACTATTCGACAAAACCATTTAGTGTGAAAGTCAAAGTTTATCTATATTAGTATTGATTTTGATAAATATACTAAAATGAGCATTGTAAAATATTTTACAATTATATATATATATATATATATATATATATATATATATATATAATTGTATTCAATTTAATTAAATTTATGGTTCACAAATTTGGTCATAGGCTACAAAGACAACATTCACATAAAAGGTATATGTTGTTGCGGACTTTTATTTAGTATTTTTTAAGATAACATCAACTTTGTGTTACTGCAATGGTTTAGGCAGCATACTAAGATAGCTCACAAATTGAAGCCTATATATTATTCTTATTTGAGGCCAGTTGTGGCGCAGTGGCACGAAGTGCGACTGTTAAACCGACTGCTTGTGGGTTCGGTCCCCACTCGAGGAGATGAAATATTTACTTAAATTTATATTTTCATAACTTCGCTCTGGTGTGGAGGCTAAGTGCGGCGTTGAGCTCTGCCACTCAACACACAATGCCTCCAGAATTCGGCAGAAAGTGGGGAACGGAGCGTCTTAACAGTAGGTTCCCTCTGCCTACCCTGCTGTACGGGATACAGCGTGAAGCTGATTTATATATTATTCTGATGTATGTTATTGTAAAGTTCAATCCAAATCCGTCCAGTAGTTTTTTCGTGAAAGTGTAATAAACATATGTACATCCCTACATACATCCGTCCTCACAAACTTTCTAATATTAGTAGGACGGACCGTGGTTTCAATAAATCTAAATAAAAGTTGCCAGAATCAATAGCAAAATACAAGTGCCAAGGAAGCTTATTAGTGGCTCTTAAAAGAGAACTGTAAGTAAAGCCCGATAAACTTTATAAGGTTCGTGAACATAGGCACAAGTCAAACTCGCGCATGTACAGTCGTATGCATTATATTATATATGCGGAGTTCAGCGTCGCTTTGTGTCGTTAACGAACGTGCGCAGTAAACGACACTTAGCGTCGCGCTCGACTGTACTTTATTGTTGTGATAGGAGGCATTCTTATGTTAGTGTCTATAATACACATTCTGCGCGAGTGTCCACACGTATCTTCGATGAATCATAAAGACTATAGTTAATATCAACAAGAATTTAACCTTTTTGACTACAGTTTTTAAGATATTAAAACAAACTTATTACATAAAATTTATTAAAATGATAATTTGATATACATAAAAATAAATACACGATTGTGTCTCGATTACTCGAGATTGTCATTTTTAATACATCTTTTCTTGGCAATTTCTTTATTTTAATCTCATTGGCATTGTTTATCAATATTTCCATTATTTTAATAATAGTTTACTACAAAAATCACCGTATATTTATGGTTTACTTTTTTTTTATTTTAGAGGCAATATATATAATATATAAGTCAAATACTTATACTTAATGACAAATGTAAGTATACTATAAATAGATAAACTTAAGTAATCATTTTGCTTAATTCATAAAATTATTTGATAAATTTTGATTAAGTCCAATCAAAAGCCTCTTTTTCGTTGTAAAATATTTAACTTAACTTAAACTTAACTTAGCTTCACGCTTTATCCCTAGCGGAGTAATCAGAGAGAACAGAGCGCCCAATGGTATGTTCTCTACACACCCCCTTCGCCTTGTCCACTTTTAAATATTTACAAGCCTGGTCGGTTTCCAGGAGGCGCGGGTTTGAGTCCCGCTGCGTTCAAAATTTAAAAAAAAAATTTTACGGTTTCTAAATAAGTATATTTTTGTTGTTTTTTATTATTGCTATAAAAATTATTTACAATGTTCTTTATAAATAAAATTTGTTAACAGCTACAAATATAAAGTAAACATTTTATCTTATCTTTAGATATGAGCAAATGCAAAAATATTAAATTTCTGAAATATCATATTATGGCATTTACGAGATGTTTAAAAGAAAGGAGAATAGACGTAATCGCTGCCTGGGCAAGAACCTTAGAGCAATGCATGCGACACTAATGTAGGTTTAAACAATAATTATTGTATTTTTTTATAAATATTATAAGTAAAATCAAATTAAATCAAATTAATTCAATTTTTTTTCACATTTACTAAGGAGATAAATAATTTAGTAATAAATAGTGATTTATTTAGTAATAGTAATTACGTGTCAAGTAAGTGGCGTTCTCTATATTTTTTTATAATAAACAAACAAACACATTTCATCACTCACTCACTATACACAATATAAATGAACTGTTAACTACCCTCGTTTCATCACAATAAATAAACACGCAACCAGGGTTACATAAACATACAACACGTTCACCAGAGTAATATGCAAGTCTCGCGATCTTGTTATCTTGTATAGACTTCGGACAGACTGCATTATATATTACTGTCTATATCACTTAGTTAGAGTACGGTCAACGAGTCGTGGCCGCCCCGAACGTTAGGCTTTCTGAACCTATTATATTGCATATTGTGCACTCGGGGAAAAAACAATCAACAGTAGGAAAAATCTTCTAAATAAATCTGCGCAGTCTACTACAGCTAACTTCGGAGCGGCCACAACACGTCAATCTTACTCTACGTACGTTACACATATCAACAACTATCAACTGTCCCCAGTTTGTCCACAATAAGCACCAGGCCTACATAAGCACGCAACACGTCCTCGGTCGTCGTGCGAGAGCCACTTGTTAGCGGAGCACGGCCCCTGCGTGTGGAGGAGGTGGCACGTCGCGTTGTATTGCACGGCGCCCACTCGGGACGAGCACGCTGGTGTCTGGAATTGTATGGGCGAATTTGTTAGATATCTTCTGAAGCGATTGTAATTTTATAAAAAAATATAATGATTATTTGAGGCCAGTCGTAGCGTAGAGGCACGAAGTGTGACTGTAAAACCGACTGGTTGTGGGTCCGATCCCCACTCGAGGAGATGAAATATTTACTTAAATTTATATTTTCATTTCTTCGCTCTGGTTTCGAGGTAAAAGTGCGGCGTTGAGTTCTGCCACTCAACACGCAATGCGTCCAAAATTCGGCAGAAAGGGGGGAACGGAGTATCTTAACACTAGGTTCCCCCTGCCTACCCCGCCGTGTGCGGGATACAGCGTGATGGTACCTGCGGCGCGCTCCGGAGGCAGGGCGGGCCGGCGCACACGCACACGCCGTTGTGGCTGAGGCCGTCGAGCGCGGGGCGCGCCTCGAAGTCGAAGGCGAGGAGCTCGCCGGCGCCGCACGGCTCGGCCGCGCCGGGCCGGTAGCAGCGGCGCCGCGCGCGCACGTACAGGCGCCCGCGCGCGCACGGCACCTGCGGGAGTTTTAGTCTATAGCCTCACGATGTGCGCTTTACCTGCCTAGTTACCGAAATGAAAATAAATCCTTACCCCGAATGACAATCGAACCTAAAATTTACAGTCAAAAGCGCTTACAGTAAGACGCCTATTACTATTCCCAAACTGTCAAACTGTAATTAATGATTATTAGTTAAACCTTCAAAGGAAGAAATTAATTATTTTCACGAAGACAAAGAATTTTTTTATTGTACCTATTAGATCTAACAATGTTTAGATGCCACAAATTCGTTTTGTAATTAACATTCAATGCTGTTTGCGTTTGTATTAAATGTTTATTTTGCTTTCACTTATCCTACACTTACCATAAAATGTAAATAATATTCAACTCAAATCTCTTAAATAGTCAAAAAAATGAAAAATATAAAATATTGCCAATTAAAAACATATTTTTCATTTGAAAAATATAGTATGTAGTGTATTTTTGTTGATAACACTAAGAGAAAATAATAACAACAATTAGAGAAAAAAAAATAATAATAACACTTTGTTAATAACACTTAGAGAATCTCGACTGCAAATATAAATTATAATATACGAGTTGGATATATTATGCAAAATAAACAACAGGTAACAGCGGAATGCACCGCTAGCTCTATAATAAGGGCATTAGTCCACCGTTACATATTATTTATGTTATTACTCTATACAGATAATTTTAGCACTAATGCTGACGTGCTGAATATATAATTTCAAATTAATGCTTCATTACTTCATCACACACACAAGTGACTTTATTCTTAGGTAAAAATTTACAACTACATAAAATATTTAAAAAATAAAACAATACATATTGCATAACTTGTAGTCACTTAGAGAACATATTAAGGAAAATTTAACTTTAAAATGATTATATAAGAGTTTAAACACAAACTCTTATAAGGACAGAAATTTTCAAAAAATATAATAACAAAGAGGCCGACTATTAAGGCCGTCGTGGCGCCGAGGCACAGGCGTGAAATCCGGGTAATATATACAGAATATATACATATAATATATGTAATAATAAAAAAAATATATTATTACATATATAATTTTCCCCCAGTTCCCTGCTCTCGTAGTTACAAAAGCTAGGAATTAGGCGCTCTTTAATTCTGCCTTGGGCTACGAAACATAACACATTTTAATACGGGGTCCCCGGGTTCCCTCTGCTTACCCTGCTTCTAGTGGGATACATCATGGATTATTTTTGTACCAAACCTTACCAAAGAGTGGTTTGGTGAAGTATAAAGCGTACCTTGGTGCACTTCCCGCCGCGCGCCACCATCTCGTCGGGCGCGCACGGGCCGCGCGTGTACAGCCGGTAGCAGGCGCCGTCGGCCGCGCGCGCGTGGAACGCCCGACAGCGGCACGCCGCGCGCGCGCCCGCCCGCGCCGCCGCGAACGTGTGCCCCTTCGGACACGGACCTATTGAATCTGGAATTTATATACTATCATTTCAGTGCTTCTAGGATTCGGCGGAAAGTAAAAATAACAAGATAAATCAATAGGTATCTTCCATCAATCAAATACCAAGCTCACCGAGTTCGTAGCACGCTTTGGTCTCGTTGTGGTAATGCGGCGAGTAGGCGTCGCAGCCGCAGCGGCCGCCCGGCAGGAACAGCTGCCCGCGCTCGCAGGGCCCGCGCGTGTAGTGCGCGTAGCACCCGCCGTCCGCCGCCCAGTAGTTGCTAGATTCTGGCTTGCACTGGAACATTTACACAATGTATATTTTTATGAGATAAATCATCGTCACTTTTAAAAAAAATGTCTTAAAAAGGGTATAGAAAATATAGAAATTGAGGAGTAGTGGGACAGAGTGTCTGACTATACACACGATACTATGATAGTTTATTTTATGTCCCTATTTATAATATATATACTTGTTTAATATGTACATATATTTAAATTATTATAATTGAGGCGTGGTAGCGCAAGGGCACAAAAGTGTAATTGCAGTAGTTTGAGTTCAATTCCCACTAGAGGTAACGAAATAATTTATATTTTAATTCGCCTAAATCCTCGCTCTAAAGCGTTGGGTGGCTTTGAATACTGTCAATCTACACGCAGTGCTTCAAGAATGCAGCTAAAAGTGGGAAACGAAACTGTCTTAAATAAGAACGGAGTGTTTTAACACTGGATTCCTAGGTTCCTCTGACTACCCTGATATCTGAGGGATACAGCGTGAAGCTAAAAAAAATAAAAGAAAAGTTGAAGTAAAATAACTTGTGAGTCCCAAAATTTAATAAAAAGTGGAATATTTATTACATTTGATGAAAAATAAAATACTAAACTTTTAAAAATAATATGCAGATTGGTAAATCAAAGCCGTAATTAAATTTCACAGAAGTGATCTTCACTATCAACGTAGGATACGAAGAAATATTAACTATAATCATTATGAAGAATGGAATGTGAAATAAATATCTGTTACTTGATAATAATTACTATTCTCGTGTACTGTACTGTACCGTATGTTCGACTCGACACTGATATTAAAATATGTTTTCTATTTAAAGTAAGTATAATAATATTAATAATATTTTTTAGCTTTTCAATCTTCGATATACACAAAGGAATCTAATTTTAAGAAAATAACGCAAATCCACAAAGGTTGCATAAAAAAATAAGACATACAAATTTGAAGTAATCTCAAGAAATAATGTAAGTACTCACAGTGCAATTGGCAAGTCCGTCGTCCCCCGCAGTCAGCACGGCGCCGAGGTAGCACGGGCCCTGCGCCAGCCGGTAGTAGCACTTGCCGTCCGGCGGCCAGTACAGCAGCGTGTCGTCCGCGCACGCCTGCGGCCGCACGCACATACCTTGGCGCTCACTGGAATGTCCAATGTGGGATGTGGTGTGTGTGGATGTGATTAACCTTATATCGCTTATAGTAGAGATTTTATCGATCGAATCGAAGTTAGGAACGGAGTGTAAAAAACACTGACACCCGAGCTAAGAAATGAAAATTACATTTATGTAAATAAATATTTATCTCCTCGAGTGAGACTCGAACAACCAGTCGATTTACAGTCACAGTTTGTGCCCCTCCGCCACGGTAGGCCTCATTAACAAGGCCTCAAAATAATTTTGTTAACTTTATTCTTGTGTACTATTTTAGCTCTACGTGTATTTAACATATCCTTAATTTATATGACTTTATATGTTAGGTCAGCTTTTTTTACAAATTTCAATAAAGTACTACAGTATATTTTTGCTCATGATGAGAGAAAAATTTTAGTGCAACTTTCTCATAAAATTAAATGTTACTTATACTTCCGAAACACAAAAAATAAATCTTTATTAGATATCTATCTAAGAGAAGATCAAATGTAAAATTTGGAAGTAAATTTTTATAATCTACTATATATACTATGTATGAGAAACTTACCTTTTAAAGTTGCCCGAACTAAGTGACTCAATAATCGTATATATTATTTGAAACCAAATGCAACTTGACCCTATTTTATTGGTAAAACCAGACAGTTGATGGCGCAAGAGTCATTCAAAAAATTCTATGAAATTAACCAATCAAAATATTCTCATGTACGAAAAAAGGAACAAGCTTAAAATTATAAAATCTTTAATCTTTTTATGCATGTCATCTCAATAAATATGTACATAATTTTTGTAAACATAAACATATTTTTTTAAATCGTATGATTTGAGTAAAAATATTTGATATTATATACAAATACAGTTTATTTCTGACAAATTCAAAGTAAATAGAGCAGATAATAATTGAAACATATCTTTATCAAAGAAACGACAAAGATACGAGAAGCAATGAAATATTTAAAAAAAAAAAAATTTTACTACTATATTTTTATTAATAATTTAATATTATTTTAAATTGCAATATATAAATCTGTAGCGTAAGCCATTGTTTTAAGTGAAAGTGATTATAAATACTAATATAAATCGGTCCTTTCGCAATTAATATTCCTTTCTACTTTCATTTCTAAACAAGGACTAATATATTCTTACTTATTTCGTATAACGGAACCCAAGGCCATTAGTCTGTAGCCTACATGGGTAATTTTACATATTTTTTTCAACTTCACGCTGTGTCCCGTATATAGCAGGGTAGGCAGAGGAAACCTAGTATTAAGACACACCGTTCCCCACATTCGGTACTCAACGCTGCACTTATGCCTTGCTACCAGAGCAAAGAAATGAAAATATTAATAAACAATAATTCATTCACCCGATTGGTAATCGAAGCCACAACCACGTGGCACTACAGTCACACGCTTGTGCTCCTGCGCCACAACGGCCTCAATTTTGTTTATAATCATGACATCTTTGGTTTCCCTGTAGATCTTTTACTCCGTAAGATGCTTACCTACCCGCGTATATTAAAGGACTCTTCGACGGGTGCAAAATATTCGCCATTCCTGCAAGGGCCCTTCTCAAACAGCTTATGACATGTCGTAGTGTGCGGTAGTTGGGCAGAACCCGGTGGACACTTGCATTCGGCTATCGTTCGCCCTCCTAGTCGCCCTGGACTTAGCTCTTGAGATTCTGGACATGGGTGACCTTTCTGAAATAAATTAAGATATGGTTTAGATTGTTTACTGTGTTTTTATATTTGGATTTCATACAAGTGAATTTTTAATAATGGTTTAGTCTAAATTAATATAAATATTTATTTAATACTAAAAATAATAATCAATATTTTTGAACAAAATCTAATATTATCAGAAATATCAAAAAAATACCGAGAAGGACGAGTCGGGCTCGCCCACCGAGGGTTCTGTAAAAAATTGGCGGTATACAACCTTTTCTGAAATTCAGGCTTAGCTTAGCCAAAGTCTTTTTATTTGATACTCACTTGGACTAGCGGCTTTTTAAGGCTATTATTTTTTTAATTTGACTACAAATCTATAGTTTTCAGATTTTGCCTGAACTAGTACTACTTGTAGATGCTAGCTGTCAAATTTCATAATTCTAAGCTAACTGAAAGTACCCTATTTATTTTGTTTATTAAGTGTCGAAATACGCGTATTTTGCGATATAAACGGCCATATCTTTTTTCTTATAGAAATATGTTTTTTATCAGTAAATCATGGGGCCGTAGATGTAAGTAAATTTGAATTTCAACTAAATATCTCTAAGCGTTCCTGAGATAAAGGATCTAGTCAGACAGCCGACAGACAGACGGACGGACAACAAAGTGACCTTATAAAGTTTTTTTTTCTTAAAAAAATACGGAACCCTAACAACGATTACAATTATCATATAAGTATTTTACTAAGCTACATAATCCTATTAGAAATTAAATTTAACTCTGTTTAAAGTTCTTAAAGCTTACAAAACAGTTTTACTATAGCTATTTGTCTAATTCGTAACTCGTACCTATAAAGTGGAACAAAAAGTAGGTAAGTGTACTTATATTATTAGCTACCCATTTTGAAACACAATTCTACGTATAAGGAACTGATTAATATATTTTACGAATTTGTGTAATCATATTAAACCAACTTCTGTATAACATTCCGGAAATCACGTCCCATTCGAGGCGTAACTTGCGAAGGCACTCACGAAATGTCACGCGATATTACTCACTATTTCCTTGTGGTAAAGGAAAAAATGGCGTACATAATTATTTTGACAACTGATTTAATCTGATATCTAGCGATGCACGTGGCGAATAAAATATTTTACGGTCACTGGCTCTACGTGTCCCGAATTAGTACGTCATTAGATTATAATACTTATAGTATAAAAAATCCAGGCAAATTTGAGGCCAGTCGTAGCGCAGCGGCACGAAGTGTGACTGTAAACCGACTGGTTGTGGGTTCGATCCCCACTCAAGGAGATGAAATATTTTCTTAAATTTATATTTCCATTTCTTCGCTCTGGTGTCGAGGCTAAGAGCGGCGTTGAGTTCTGCCACTCAACACGCAATGCCTCCAGAATCGGCAGAAAGTGGGGAAAGGAGTGTCAAAAAACACTAGGTTCCCTCTGCCTACCCTGCTGTGTGCGGGATACAGCGTGAAGCTGATTTATTTATTTATAAAAAATCCAACGCTACGTACTTTACATAATTTAAGATTCTTTCCAACAACTTCTGCCTGAATTTCGTGAACTTTAAATTGAATTCTATAAAAAATAGAAACTTTGTGTTATTCATAAGGAATCCCTAAACAATGTAGTCAGTTTAAATTATTATACGTTCCAAAATTTAAATTATCTATGCGACATGAATGTCCCATTTAAAACTCGGTCATACATACATATTTGCGACATCGAGTAGGTAAGACATATAAAAATTGTATACTTTCACAATGTAATGATTACATTATTAGTATTTTTTTGTTTGTTTTTCAGTTATATGTAAAACACTATTCAACATTTGGTAAATAAACTTGGATTATAAAGAAACTTATATTCATTTAATAATTGTAGACAATAAATTATTAAATTACAATAAACTTATTAATAAATACGAAACTTTTTGTATTTGTTTCATAGTTTATCCATTACCTATCCCGCTATATCCGCGGGTTCGAGTCCCGCTACGTTCAAATTTTTATACGTTTTCTAAATAAGTATTTTTCTTTCCTAAATGTGGAATAAAATTTTAAAAATGTAAAAAAAAATAGTTTATCCATTTTTTAAATATTAAGAAACTACGCTGGCACAATCATTGTCCTTTCCTAGAATACCTTGACTCATAAAGTTTAAATCTAAATGTATTTGTATTTACTGTTATAGTTGACATACATCTTCTAGATGAGGATACACGAAACTAGCTCCGTACGTGAGAACAAAAAATTGTTTACATTTTGAGAAACACGGTTTTACATGTTACTATTTCACCGCTAGTGATTCGGTTTTAGTGTTTCACATTGGGAAATTTTAAAGATATATTAAAATTTTATTTGTACACACAGTATGGTAATTTTATGAAAATTATTTCAATTAGCAAAATCTATTATATACAAAATAATGGTAAATATTATACAACAACAACAACTATACAACAACAACACAAGCACATTGTTTTAAATTTATTCAGAATTAAAAAAAATAAGGAACCTAAATAACAATTTGGCTCATAGTAGAAAACCAACATAATATATCCATAGATAGCAATATCATTGTTTAAGCAACAATGTCGGTTAAATCTTGCAACGTTTATGCAACATACTTCCTACTAGGCAGTAGACACTCACTTCTATCTACAGCCACGATCGAGGATGACTTGCGTAATACGACCCTTGAACCTGAATTTGATCTTTACATATTATGTGACGTTGCCATCTAACGGCACTATTGTACAGCTATTAACATTTAGATTGTTTATCAATATTTAATAAGGGAATACCTCTTTCTAAAATATAATATAAAAGGTATATTTAATACAGCTAGGTCGTTTTTTTTGTTTAATCTTTGTTGGATTTTTAGCTTATAATTAAAATATTTCATGTATTCGATCATGAATCTTTTTAAAGTTTACCTAAGCTTATTAAAGTTCAAGTTGTTACTGTTATTATTGAAAATGAAAATAACTTCTATTTAGTAACTTAATGTACAAGTACCGCGTAGATTCTCAAATGCTACACTAGCTGCTCCATTTTTACATAATTTTTGTCTGTATATAAATATATAGTTTAAATAAACAAATTCAAAATTACACAATTATTTAATATCAACATGGAAATCATATTCGACGTAATGTTAAGAGGTTTGGGAGCTGTCGTAACGCAGGGGCACAAGATTACGACTGTAAACGCACCGGCTGCGGGATCTATTCCCATTTGGGGGAAACAAAATATCAAATATTTTCATTTTCTCCCTGGTGAGACAACACTATGCCCCGAGAATTCAGCTAAAAGCGGAGAACGGAAGTCTCTTAACACTAAGTCTCTTAACACTTCCTCCTACCTAGGCTGCTATACAATAAAAAAGCCTGCATCCATAAAAAATATAATAAACATGGATTTAATATACTATACACTATAGTTGTAATAGAATCTTTAGTACAACTATAAAATGCCGTTCCAGGTGACAATCCAGAAATGCATGAAGCGCAAAATTACGTAACAGCATAATAACTGCGTAACTGTACATCGTATTTACATATTTCATCTTAATTGTATTATAAACATGGATAATATGCGTGCAGCTCGCGATGCACGTTACCGCCAGTTAGAGTTATATATGCTGCACGATATGCTTTCTCAGTTCAAGCATTACTGCGTACTTTAATAATATGTTTAATTAAAGTGTTGACAAATTATTTTTTAATATTACAAAAAAAATATAAGTAAAATAGTTAAATAAAAATTGAGTGTTTATAGATGAGGCTATCTGCACGACAAATTGTTAACTATTATTTTTAAATATCTAGTGCCATTGTAAAACGAGCAATTGCTTTCTAGTGGAAAGTAAAGGAGGAAAGAGTGATGTTGCACTAAGTTCTGCGAGATAAGAGATATGCAAGTAAAAATAATTATATCAAACAAAATTTTCGCGTATCAACATTCTACATCAGCACATTACGCTTCTTGTACCATCTGTTATCAAGAAATTACATTTAACGACATGAGATATTTATCATATAATATTAAGATAGATTGTTGTGCTCAATAAAATAAGAAACAAACAAGATAGTTTATTATATTATTAAATAATTATTATATTCTCAGAATGTTAGTAAAAGTAAAATACTACTTATTGTGCACGAAAAAAGAAAATATAAGATCGGTAGAACCTACCTACAAAACAGCATAAAGGCAGCTTTACCGCTGTATTGTATTAATGGAGAATTTAAGATTTTCGTGTAAATATCTAATATGCATGACGCCACTCTAAAATATTATTTTATTGCTATCATATATAGGTTTAGATACAAGAAATTCATCATGATTTGTAATTCTTGTGCTTTTTTACTTTTTGTCTACAACACATCTATATTATTTAAAAAAAACAAAAAGAGAGAATTTTAAAAGAGAAGGCGACTAAAAACATCATTCGCAAATAACAATTACAGCCTAAGTATTTTGAAAGAAACTAAGTGCAGTAGGTCATAGGCATTACTATGAATCGCTCACGGCCTTTCACGAACTACGCAACCGAAGCCTATACAGACAATAATGTACTATTTTTATCTTAAGACTTTTATTATAATGAACAATATCGTATTTTAAATATCTTTTTAGTTATTATAGAAAATAAATATTTAAAATATGTGTAATTTACCTATTATTAATAATTTAACGCTTAGTATTTATTTCGCACTTTATATTACAATTGAAAGCTATTACTGTTATTGCTACAGTAACATTTTAATCACTGTATAATAAAAAATATATGTTGCCGTTCACTGATTTTCAATGGTGCGTAAAAATTAACAACTACAACGGAAAATACTTAACTAACCTTGTATATTGTATAACATTTTCCGTCTGAAGGCCAGTACAGCATCAGCCATCCTCTTGGATGAGCAGCACATGGATTTCTCCGTATGTCTGCCCAAGGTGGAGGAAGAACTGCCGCGTGACTCCCACAAAATAATACCGCCAAAAACATCCAACCCGCCATTTTTAAAAAAATCGTTTTTAACAGATAATCAATCACATGATAAAATGCATCCAGCCAGTTCTTTTTTTTTTCATTCACTTTTGTCATTCACTATGTCCAATTTCAAAACGTTTTTATATCACACATTATAAATTATTTATTTCATTTTACACATCACCATTTCCGTGATTCACTTTCATATAGCTCTTAGATCACAAATTGTTCCGCCTCGAATGCTTCCCCGCTCTATTCTGATAATTTCATCGACAGGTAAAGATCAACTAATAAAAATGTATTATTATAATTTAACGTAACAGATAAAAAGTAATAAAAGTCATTTATTCTATTTCAATAAATAAAGTCAAAACTGAAAAATTTACACTTTAAGGTAACGGTTCAGTTACCGTTTGATATTCTGCCTCAAGTATAGTGTCGAAATGGATTTCATCTAATCAGTCACCCGTTGCTTTTACTTTACTCGAATTACATGCAATCACTATGTAGTCTATTTAATACAATAATGATAGCAAAATAACTTAAATTCTCTGAAAATATTATAAATGTACGCATTTATGCCGTGCCGTGACAATGCCGTGCATATATATATATGCACGGCATTATTAAAAATAATTATTTGAACAAAGGGTTTCTAAAGATTTTTGTTAAACTACCAAATTGGTTTTTAACGACTTACATATGCAAGTATTGATAAAGAATATTTAAAAAAGTATACGTCATTTTGTATTCTACTACATATTTTGTAATCTACTACATATTATAATATATATACAAATATATATATACAAAAAATTGCCATAATAATAATATTTACAACTTTTTTTATGAAACTTGTTTAAGTAGGTATCTATTTAATATAAAAGAGTAGAAAAATAGTTGTAAAATAAGTTTATATAAAAAAAAATACAATAACTCTCGTAATACTTTTAATTGTTCAATTATTGCTATTGCTTGGGAATATTAAAAAGCATTATGGAAAAATATAATTCGAATTTATAAGTATTTCTTTTTACGTAGTAGGTTCTTGCATGGAAATTTTATTGTGTTAATTGAGGTATGTACTGGAATATATAGATTTAACGTTAATAATAAAATAAAGAGTTTACATACTAATTTAATATAGGTATTTATCAAATACGTATAAGTTTAAGATACATTAAAATATTGTTAATTCATTTATTCAATTAGTTTGATAATATAAATATTTCATTAAAAACTTTAATATATAGTTAAAGAGAAATTTCACATATCGTTCACAGCAGTACAGCACCAAAAAATATTATAATATATTCATTAATTCCTTCATCGAAACCGGCCTAATGTAAGCCTGTTATACAATAAATATGCATTCTACTTTGCATTTCTACATATAATACCAATGGTGTACAAGTAACCTAAAAAAATGTTATTTAACTGACCTTTTTGCTAGGATTATTAGCATGTTTTTGATTTTAATAATACAAAAAACATCAATTTGTGCTCTTAAAATTGTAATTAAAAAAAACAATGGGCATTAACTCTAAATTAGCAATTAATTTTTATTATGGCTAAAGTGGATATTAGATTTGAAATCATTCAATCATTGTACCTAATTCATCTTTAGATTTAGCTTTATATCATGATAGCTTTTTCCTGTGGTGTACTCGCGTTTTCAAATAAAAAATCACCTTCACGCTGTATCACGCATATAGCAAGGTAGGCAGAGAGGAAGAGAAAATATTGTTAAGACAAGAGCAGCGGAACTCAACGTGGAGCTTTTACCTTGGTGCTAGAAGAAATGTTAATAATAATTCATTTTTTAAAGTGGGGATTGAACCCACAACCGTCGTATTACAATAACGCTTTTGTGCCTCTGCGCCACGACGGATTCTAATAAAACGAACTCTTCATCTTTATAATATCAGTATAGAAAGAAATAATATATTTGAACAAACGAAAACACGCAGATAGATACTTTCTCATCATATTTTTTTTTTAAATACAGGTCTTCATCTTAATAAAAGTAGACTGTCATCATTTACAAATGGAGGTCGAGGTCGAAGTCGAAATACAAGTTACATTGTACGTATCACGTTTTACTAACAAGTTACTTAAACTCTACATTTTAAATTGATCAAAAAATATTTCTAAACTGACATAATTCTCATGTTTTTTTTTCTTATATTATATAGATTTAATAGATAGTAATAGAATGGCAATGCAAGCATGCGTTGTATAATAAAGACGAATGAAGAAAAAGTTAAATAACCAACAGTTGTCCTTTACTTTTGATATTAGCGAGTTACGCCATTACGAAACACAAACAAAGTTATCTAAAATACAGATAACACTAACAATATAAAAGAAGATAAATAAAAAGAAACAAAAATCTTTTATTTCATAAGCTCTTAAAGTTAAATCAGTTTCGTTTGTCATTGTAAATAAAGAAGTGATAGGTTTGCGTGTCTCGTTTCTCTTTTAAAAGATCAAAATTTCTAAAAATATTAGTTTTATTTTAATATTACATTTATTTTAATATTCTTTAAAATCATGGCACAATAGTTTAGCTATTCTTTTAAGTGTTAACCCCGATGGGAATTGAAAATTCACAAAGATTTTTTTTTTAAATATCTGTTAGATTTATCATCGAGTTAGACTTATCCCTTAGATTTATCACGATAATACTCTTATCAATAAGCTACTACAAGAATCTACATATTCAAGTATTTTTAAGTTACGACGATCTTCCCAATACATCGATTATAATTTAATTTGATCGATCTAGATTATAATTTAATTATTCGCTACTGAATTGAATACTTTAAAATTAAAGAGAAAAAAAAACGTGCTCAAGACCTATTTGGAGGTCACATAGAAAGTAATAAATACATTTTCTTATAAACCGACATTCTTCGTCTTTAAAACATATCTCATTAATGTTTATAAATAAAAATAAATCCAAAAACTTTAAAAATAATCTTAACATGATACATCTTTAAAATTATATAGAAGCCTTAAATAATACTTGTAATTTGTAACATACAATGGATACTTATTTAGTAAACGTATAAAAAAATTAACGTAGCGGGACTCGAACCCCGCTCCCCGCTAGCTCCACTACGTTCAAATTTTTATACGTTAATTTCTTTCCTGAGTATGGATTATACACTTTAAAAATGTTAAAAAAAACATACAATAGAATGATAAATAGGCCTTTGCATAAATACTCGATATATGAATACACGCACGTGCGTCTAACATTTTGAATATACGCGTAAGAGTAAATTTATCTATAGAGCTTTGAGCTTTTGAGTGGCCACTACAATAATATTTAACAAAGACGATTGAAAAATCGATTGAATCGATAATATTTTCATTTATATAAAATATATATATTAAAATGATAATTGTATATGTATATATTTATTGAGTCAATTTCAAGTTTATTTATTTTATTTAAATGTATAAATTTGTTATATTTTACCGTTTAAAATTACCTTTAAAATATTTGTTTTATTTGAATTAACAATTTTACTTAATTGAACAGATATAAATAAAACCCAATCACAATCACTAAAACAATATAGCAACACTCGTGCGTACAACGTTCACGGCTACGTGCGTACGAGCGGCTGGTGTCACGACGCGGTTTACACTGGCGGTCTGGCTTTAACTTAAAGTTTTCGATTGGAACTTGGATTCTATTCTGTGTAATATTTGTATTTTTTATTATTTGACTTTTGTGGAGTCTGTATATTAATATTTATATATTTTTTTTGTTTGATACCGACACCCATGTACCAAATTACCAATAATAAGACGTAAATGAAATTTTATATTGCCATCAAACAAATTTTAGTATTATTATTTATTATAAAAAAAATCATGACATATAAATATGTAATGGTTACACATAGACTTAGACCGGTTTTCACATTGGGGGGTGATTGTATAAAAAAAATATTTACATTTCCTTGCTCTGGTAAACAAAGCGTAGCATTTAATTCCGCCTCAACTCAGCTAGAAGTATTAAAAAAATGGCCGAAAAATAAACGCACAGACAACAGGTAAACGGTATCTCTTGACACTAGGTCCCTCTGCCTACACTGTGTAAAAAAAAATGTTGAAGATGACTTTTGTTTGAACTTCAAAAAAGACAAAACCTCCAAAAAAGAAAATCTTTTACTGTATACGTATTTGTGCCTTTCCTTTTAAAATGTAAACACTCTTTTTCATCAAAGTCAAAAAACTGGTTCCATCATTTTTACCTCAGAAAAAATGTATTTATATGTTACATTCATTAACACAAATATGACTTGGTTTTTTAAAGGTTTTTTTTTTTTAAATGCTTGTATTTTTTTTATTTGTATCAGTTATTATTTTCTATAGCAATTAGTGAAACATTGTCAAATATGAGTCGTACATTATATTTTAGTCTGGAGATATCCGTGTTATTTCTGTTCTTGGGTACAAATATATATATGAATACTTGAGCTCTGATCAGTTAGTTTGTTATTTATCAGGTCGTCGTCGTATTTGATAGTTTTTCTTTAGGTTTTTTGAAATCATTAAGATATAGTACATTATTTTTGCATAACGCTCATTTATATACAACTGGATAAGTACAGAGAACCTAGTGCTGAGACACTCCATTATCCACTTTCCGCCCTATTTTCGAAATATTGCGTACGGAGTAGCGGAATTCAATGCTGCGCTTCATCTTTTTACCGGAGCAAGGTAACAAAAATAATTAATTCCTTGAGTAAGAATCGAACTCACAACCACCGCGTTGGCACGCTGTATAGAAACAGCATACAATACTACACAACAAATACGCGCTTACTTTAAAAAAAAACAGTGTGAATTACACCTTTGCCACATCTATTGTCTACGAAACCCACAATTTGTAAAACAATAGACCTGCAATAATTCAAATACCGTTAGTCAAATCTCGTAATCAATAAGCGCGGTATCTGACTTCGAATACAACCGTTATAGGAGGTAAAGGCGTCGCCACACCGTCGGCGTTGCACGGTGACGGTGACGGTGACGGTGGCGGTGGCGATGTGGAGTGGTGACGCAACATAGTCTATGCGGAGTTACCGTTAAACGAGGTTGATCGACCCTGTACGATCTATAAAAACTGATCTGTATTAAGCACGCACTGTACTAACATTGTACAAAAACATTATACAACAATTTGTAAACTGTAAACTTAATTAATGTCATTTTTGTGTGTGTGTGTGTGTGTGTGTTTTTGTTTGTTTTGGAAATTAATTATTTATCACAGAGAATAGATTCATAATCACCATATATACAGCGTGGCAAATTTGGATTGCTGATATTTAAAATCAAAATCGTCTCGTTCTCAGAAGAAACGAAAATATTAAATACTTCGTCTCCTCGAGTGTAAATCAAACCCCCAATCTGTCGCGTTTATTGTCACAGTCTTGGGCCCCTGCTCCACTGGCCTCAGCCTTATATTTAAGTTGAAGTTCAATAAAAAAATCTTAATCTTTTTCACCTACGCCTTTTCGATAAGAACTTAGGCAACTCTACCATGATATTTTTTATGTACGCACGTTTTTTTGCATTCATAAAGGAGTTAATTTCTTTAGGAGTTTAAAAAAATCACTGACCTACCTCAACAATATTTTACAATTAAAGAACGAAAGAACATTCTTGATTATGAGAAACAAAAAATAAATACATTTTTATTTTATAAAGGCATCTAAATATCAAGATTACGTATACGGTGTCGCTGATCAAGTCAATTGATTGTATGTTCCCATGTTCCTTTTATGCCTCGTTACAGGAACAAGTGCCTGCTTGTTCACATCACATGTAGATGCGTCTTGTCGCTAAAGCTTACTTCGAGTTTATATAATAAATTACTCGCGTGCTTCCTGCTGTAAGGTTAAATTAATTACAAAACTTAATCAAATGAAAATGATTTATTAATATGAACTTAGAAATTATTTGAATATATGATTATTTCATATAAGTATTATTAATTACTAAAGTATCTTTTATTTTTTGTATTTTACTTGCATCTCATATTATATTTTGTGCACAAACAAACATTCTGGACGTAAATGCTGCCGACAATTTTTTATATTTTAATCTTTTTCTAATTATGGAAGCATTATTGAGACAGTATCATTTTTTTTAACCAAATTCAAATCAAACCAACCAGAGCATACGTGACTGATACTATCGCTGTATAACGCGAGTATAACCATATAGATATAAAAAATAACATAAGTTCAACATCATATAACTTCCAGTATCCCTTATAAGCAGTACGAAGAATGTAAAACGTCAGCGGTCATCGGCATCCTTTAAATGCGTCTCATGCTCGTCTCATTTGAGAGCATCCTCCTTTGGATCTGATTAAAAATAACGAGCTGCTTCCAAGTCCGTCAAAGTCAAGATAGGCTTTTTAAATCGAAATATCATTAAACTTCACATTTCTAGCTAGTTTCCTTACTTGAGATAGTGAATAGTTTTTAAGCTGGACTATGTATGGTTGTATGAGTATGTGTATTGTGTGTTGTCTGGTGGAACACAACGCCGGGCTTTGCCTCAACCCAGAGCGAAAAAGCGATAATATTTTATTTCCTCGAGTCACACGCTAGTGCTCCTGCGCCACGACTGGCCTCAAGTAATATAAATACACATACAAAATTGAAAGTAATTAATATTATAATTTAATAGCTCAATTAATTAAATATTCAATAAAACAGGTAATAAATCACGTAATGTGCTAATAAGTATCACGCAAACCAACATTTACTTTTTTGTTAAAAATTGACAATAATGTTATATTCATAATATGCATAACACCGCGCAGTGATTTACAGACTCATGCCTATTTAGGTAGGTATACATATGTTTATAAAAATAAAACATATTTTAATTTACCTACTTTTTGACTTTACATTCAAAACCAATTCTTTACTAGAAAAATTAGATTGAGATACGCACCCACTACCACTGCACGCAATTCAAACTTCGTAACTGCACCACAATGACGATTAAATTTATTTATTTTTTCCTCTTTTTAGTACTTGTTATATACATACAATGAAGGAAGGAAGAAGGTTATATACGTACAATGTGCTCGCACGGTTTACAAGTGTTTTATTCAAATTTTAATTAAAATTTTCAATATTACTTTTGTAAGCACTTTTGAATAGTCGAACGAACATAAAGTTACCATCGGCTCGGAAGAACATTGGACCCTGTAGTGTTTGTATTATGCTAGATGATACATTTACTATAAAGTAAATAGTATGACAAACACTGGGGGTGCGGGGCGCGCGTTATTACCGCGTGAGCCACGGGCGAGAGCGGGCGCGGTGTTTGCGCACACCTTTAGTTGGCGAGCCAGTTCATAGTGCATATGCGACACAACAGACCCTTAAAAACATTTTGCAGAGAATCGCGAGTTTTAAAATTACAAATGGATCTAACATTTTTTTGTGGAATAAGAATTAAATTTGTATGTGCAGCACTGTCCTATAGTAGCATTCTAAAAGATAGAATGCTACGAAAATAGCAAAAATAAACAAATCACCAAATGAAATAAAATTGGGCAGTATTGATGTTAGTCATATGTATTACTTTTCAAATTGCAAACACGGCAGTGCCGACGTTATCTACAAGTGTTGCCACAAATCTATAGTAATACCTAAAAATAACTCCCCTTTGTTTTTAAGATAAAAAAAATGTGTTTAACTTTAGGTAATTTCAATACATTAACTTATTTGGGTTTTAAACGTGAGATAATTAACGTCAAACCAAAGAAGAATAAGTGACAATGCGCTATCACGTCGCCATAGCTTTTTTGTTTTTCTCTGTCAACTGTTAATAGTAAAGAGGTCATCTGCGAATAGTACAATATCACATAAGTTCATACTGCTCACTATGTATAAAAAAAATCAGCCTGCGGGAACCTACCTGCGTGTTGTGTAACAGAACTCAACGCCGCGCGCAAAGAGCGGCGTTGAATTCCGCAACTCGACACGCAATGCCTACAAAATTCGTCGAAAAGTGGAGAACGAAGTGTCTTAAGAATAGGTTCCCTCTGCCTACCCTGCTGTGTGTGGGATACATCGTGAAGCGATACTTATTATAAAACTAATAATTTTATACCTCTGTAAATTAGATACGCTTCTTACGCGCAACATCTCCATCACACATTCACCATAAACTATTCAAGTAATAACTTAAATGTCCACCATACTTAAGTATGGCGTGACCATTTTTTGGTCGGCTCAATTTGGGACATTGTAGGGTGGCTTTCGTTTTTTAAAGGTGTGCTTTTTTTAGGATGGCTTTCGTTTTTTTTTAATATTTTTTGCGGTCGTCTAATAGTGCTTCCGTTTTTTATCAACACCAATACTTCCGTTTTTTGCAAAATAGCGTACTGCTATAATCGCGGAGATACTTGTTTCGACCAACGAAATTTAAATGCCATTCCGAAAAAATAAGACATTTTTACGTCCCGATGACACGTTTCGGGACACCAGGACACACGGGACTATCCCGTTCAAAACGGGATGTCTGGTCACGTTGACCATACTGCCCGCTGGCCGAGGGTTACCATTTACAGCGATTTATTACCATTACATAATCGTAGTAGAGTAGTAAATTACGCAAGCCGCACGCGAGATTTCATTTAAATTGTAAATAGCTCCGTGGAAATGTGTTACAATGTTAAATTCTTGTTTTTAACTCGCCTGATAAAATATTGTCTTAATTATGTTTAAAATTTTAAATACAATGTTACAACAACTTTCGAATAGAATTTACATTTAATTACTACTTAGTTTTTAAATTAGATTATCACCCAAATATTTTCAGTTACATAGGAAGAAGTGACAAGACACTATATCGTACACTTTTCACATTAGTAAATCATGCGTAAAATGTAAAAAAATCTTCTTTTTTAATTGTCCGTAAACATTACCAGTAATCCTCTGTTAGTGCAAGGAGTATTACATTTATCAAAGAACATATAATAAGTCAAATTTCAGCTTCTAAATCCAGTGGTTTCGGCTGTGCGTTACCTATCTATCAGTCAGTAACGGTAGATTTTTATTTAAATAGGTATAAAAAATTATCTGAGTGACTGTCGATTAGTAACGGTAGAGCTTTATTGAAATAATGTATATCAAAATTCCTCTGTCTGAGATTTAATCCTATTACAATCGTGTTAAGTTAAGATAAGGTTAACAAACTAAATGGAAAAAAAATGCAGGAATCAATCACCAAAAAACTGTATTTGATTTGCAAGAAGAAAAGTACTGTTGACATTTAAAGGAGACGTTCAGACGTAACATAAATACAATACTAGAAATTAATACAACATGTGAATAATCTCATTTATATTATCTGATAAAATATTAAATTAATAAGTTATTCAATTCAAATATATTGCAAAATTTCAATATATTGTAAAATAAAATTGGTTATATAACGATTTTTAAGTGTTTAAGCATTATTATTATTATTTAAACTTCGACATTTTCTCAGTAATAGTTATGTTTTGTTTATTTTTAGTTTAAATATGTGTAAAAAACGTTATCATTTATAAGGTTTAAATAAAAACATATAGACAGCATTACTACACTATAATTATATTACTACATTGGAATAAGTCTGTTAAAATAATACCTACGAAAAATACCTCAAAGTGTCGCGTATAAATGAATTACTTTAAACAATGAGTACAATTACTTACGTAATTTATAATGGGCATTTTTTTAAATGTAGATCTCATTGGAACGATTAAATTGTAGAAGTTAAGTTTCGTTAATGTCTATTTTATCTATAGTCAGCAATTTAATCGACATTACGCTGAATAAATTCGCTCTCACTCATTTCACTAACGCAATTATTTAAATTTATTTTGCTCAAAAGTAAACTATATAATATAAATAAGCAAATACATTACACCTATAGGTGTTAGGTTAGAATCTTACTCAATGAATTATTTAACTTAATTTTCGTGGAGTATCTTCGGCTTCGCAAAGTGCTTCACTTAAGGCTTTATCGGTCTCCTGCACTCATCAAAACTTTTCAAAGGGCTGCAATTATTTCAATTTTTTTTAAATATCAAGTCATACTTGACTGCACAGAATTCGACATTGTTTATTTATTTGTCGTTGTCAAACATAATTATAATGTTTAATTGACATTTTTAAGGTTAATATGCATAAAGTTCAAAGTTTTATATGCAATGAGTATTCCTTTTACTTTCATAGTAGACTTCAAAAGCAAAATAGGGCGCCACATGAACACCTTTCTCCCTACATAAAATATACGCATTTAAAAATATATATATAGAATATGACATAGTTTATTTACTGTGGGGAACGGAGTGTCTTAACACTAGGGTCCCTCTGCCTACCCTGCTGTGTGCGGGATATAGCGTGAAGCTAATTTTTTTTATTTTTATTTACTGTCTATCTCATATGAATTATTTGTCGCCGTTCACTAACGGTAAATATAAAATACAAATAAAATTTCTCTTACAGCTTGCCAAAACCATACTCGGAAGTGATGGCTTAGTATTCGCCTCATTTCCCTACGACTGACGCAATAGGAACAATGCAAGATAAATGCTTCACCATTTGTTACGTCCGACGTTGCTAAAGGATTTCATTTATGAATCACAGACCTTATACTACAATTTGCTGGCATTATTTCTGCGCAAGAGTCGTGTTCGAGCGGAATTATAAAATGGCGTTATCGCCTTATGTAAGCCGCTCAGCTATACCTATAGAAGGTTGCTTAATGCAACCCACGCTGAATTTAATACTTTCCAAATCCAATCGACAATAACCCTTTTATATAGAGGGCTTAGAATTAAAATTGTGTTTTATTTTGTCGATTATAAAGCCAATTGGCTTCGGTTTTGAGGAAACAACATACCAAACTAAGTGACAGGTAAATGGACAGGTAATGCCTGGATAAATCAATGGTTGCATATAATGTTCTACATGACCAAGTACGTGTGTTCAACGTGGACCTTGTTATGTTGTGTTTTTTTTATGATAATGATGCTCCTTCCCTAGAGTCCTGGCCTACGAGCAAATGAATCTGAAATGTATGTAAACAAAAACAGTGGACTAAGATGGCGTGAAATAGATGCTTGAGATTCTTATAATTTATCTAGAAAACTACGACACAACTAGCACCAATTTTGGTAACACTACTTAGGGTAATTGATTATTTATATTTCATTCCTCTGACAAAAGGTCGGCGTTGAGATCTTTCACTCTACACGCATATCTCGTGCCTCAAATTTCGGAACAAACATAGTGTCTTTAAACTAGATCTAGATCTAGCATTACGGATGCTATTAGGGATAAAATGGGAAGTTGAAAAAAATCATAATGTTATTACTATTATGTTTTTTTGAGTTATGCTTTAAAATTTTGGCCTAAGCTTCTAGTCTTTCTTTTATTCCTTAGCTGTATCTACTTCACAAGTTCACACATTTAGTATTTCAATAACTTGCATGGTTTGTAGAAATGACGTTTATTCCCTACTTTACGTCTATTCTTATTTGAAGAAACACAAAGCTGCACTCACGCTTGATGAACGGCCCAAGAGAACGCCGTATCATCTTTAATAATGTTCTTTAATAATCTTCTAATTATTATCACTGCACCTTGGATAAAAACATAACACATAACAATTTAAGGGTGGACTATTAGAAGTAATATTTAGAAAAACATTAATAAGAATCCAGAACCTGGACCTGAAGTATTTTTTTCCATGAAGCATACATAGCTTTCTAATAAATCATAGCAATTATTTGAAGAAATACAAAAAAAAGTCATATTATAGTCTATAAGAAGAGTGCTACCGTATTTTAACTTTAACTAGAAATATTTTTTTCTACTATTTTTAAAAAGTTATCAACTTGCAACACTGACCTAGTCATCATTATGTCATTTACATATTGTTTTGGTTAAGTTTGGAGTTTTATTACTTTATTTTTAGGAAATTTGTTAAATTATGGATCCAAATAAAATCAAAAACGCGTCAGAGGGAATTGCCGTAAGTATTTTTTTTTATTATTCATCTTACAGTATATGTCATGTTGTGCATAAACTTAATTTCTGTTATTAAAACCCAACGCCTAGTTTGCAATTTATGTAAAATTCAAATATATTCTAGGATTCTCGTAACGTATTTATGTTTAAAATTTCTCTATAAAATATTTATATCTGTTAATTCATAAACCTGAACTAATTTTCATACTAATTTCTTTAAAAATGCTTTTCTAGCCTATGGGAATAACTGCTTTAAATGAAACAGTACTTAGTAACCAACCTGAATCTCGATATGAATGTCCTGTGTGTCTCAACTGGCTGCGAGACCCTGTCATCACTACTTGTGGCCACAAATTCTGTAAAAATTGCATTACTTCTTGGCTACAGTAAGTAGTAGGTTTAATACTTTAAATATAATATATACTTACCTATGTAACTTTATGTGTAAATCAATAAATAAAAATATAGGAGATCTCACTATATTTTATTAATAATGTGAATACTATCTTATCAAGATATTGAACAGGATTGAATTGAATTGATTTGAACACTGGATATAACTGTATGGTAAAAAAGAGACAATATTACACAATAAGAGAATACATATCAAAAAGAAAGATCAGTGATATTGCACATTTCAAAGGTGTCAACTAAAATCAAGCAAATCCAAAACCTGGTTCACAAGCCCCAAGCATTGTTCCTCTCTTCCTCTCGGGGGGCTTATGCATTAATGAAATCCATAAAATAATAATAAATATGTCCATTATAAATAAAAAGTTTTACCCATTAGTTAATAAGAACATTTTTTTTCCAGGAATAGTGGTCATTGTCCAATAGATAATATAAACCTAAGCATGAAAGTTGATATTTTTCCCGACAACTACACAAAACGAGAAATACAAGAACAAAGAATGTCATGTCCATTTGCAGCTAAAGGTAACCTTTTTACTTATTTATCACATTTTCACATTTACAACAAAAAAAATTACAATAATATATATTTCAACCACTATATCATCATCAGGCTCAAAAGAGTGTTTTCTGGTATATTTTCTCTTTTTATTCTACAACATGTAGAAAATGTGTGAACTCTAAAAAATATATAAATATGTTATAAAAAATGTATTTAAAATCTTTAAAACTAAAGTTTACAAGAATTTATAATTAAGGATGTGTAAGCAAAATATATGTACTTAGAAACAATACAATATGATGTATCATACAAATATGTATATGTACATATAATTCATATTTAATACATTTAAAACATGACTGTCTAGACTCCACTATATACAAAGTTTAAAAAAAAGCCTATTTGAACATTTTATTTAAAATAAAAAATATATTAAAAAATCCTTTGTTGTAAATGTACAAAGTTCATTATCCTATAATGAGTTGGTGAAAACTAAGTAAATATCAAGTCTACCTTCGCCACAATTTTTTGGATAATATGCATAAAATAAATTTTAAATTAAAAATTTAATTTTTTTTTTAAGGCTGTGCAGTTAAAGTGACACCATTAGACTTAGATAACCATATAGCTATATGTGAATACAACCAACCAGAAATGTCAACTCAATCAGAAGTGCGGATCCCATGCTCTTTTCATGCTGTTGGATGTAAAGAAACATTTGATAATCAAGAGGATATGACTACTCATTTACAAAATGACATACAAAGTCATATGAGTGTAAGCTATTATATTTTCCTATATTTTATTTATTATAAATAATTTTAAGATAAAAAATTAAAAAAATATCTTAAAAGGTGATATTTACAAGCATTAGATATTGTAAGCATATTGATATTTTTAATATAATTTAAAGCATTTTTATAATATGTATTTATAATAATGCAGTTTATTATAAATATAGTATTAGTAAAACTTAATTGATTGTAGAATGATAACAAAAAGGAGTAGGTTCTAAGTTTATTAAATTGTAATTTTTACATATATTTTCTGTATGTACAAAATATTTTTTTTAAGTTAACAAAAACATATTAATTTAACTTAAATTTTCAGTTTCTAATGAATGCCTATTCTAAAATACAAATAGACAACGACATATCAAATGCAAGTATTGATGCAAAGGAACAAGAAGCAATGAGCTTATGGGAAGCTCCCAACAAAGATGGCGGAGAGCCATCCACACCTCCGTTGAATAACACTAGTGCTCTTATAAGGTGCATTATATATTTTTAATGGACCCTAGAATTAGAATTTTTTAAAAAAAATTTTGAAAAATTATCTTAAAAAATAGTTAATAGAAGTTAGGTTAAATAAGCTGTATTGATTTAATATTTGTTTATTTTTTTGTATATCATAGACATGCAGTGATGTCATCATTAATGCTTGACTTGCTTATTCATATTAACTTCAATAGTTCAATATTCAACTGTCAATAGTTGTGGATTTTAGCCACATTTTGGGGGCTCCTTATTATAATTTTTTTTCTTATTTTTGTGTTTTATAAAGCTATAAAGTAAGCGCAGAATAGCCAATATTTTTTTTTTTAATTGATGATGTTTTATAAGAGTGAGAATGATAGTGGTGATAGTGGTGTATATACTGCAACACAAAATTGCAATTAAAAATACTCAAAATTTGCCTTCCAGAGCATTATACGAAAGAGTGGTAATATTAGAGCAACGAAACCGAGAACAAGATATAGTGATAGCAAACATGTCCAAACAGCTCTCTGCCTTTGCAGTGGCCAAAATGAAACAAAATAATGACATGCTTCTACGTTATTGTATGGGGAATTATATATGGAAAATAGATAACTTTAAAACGAGATGTGAAGCCATGTTAAAGGATCATTTCAAAATGTTGTACAGCCCTGGCTTTTATACTTCACCTAATGGTTACAGGTAATTTAATATTTTTAATTTGTAATGATTTTTTTTATTGAATTAATAAAAAATATAAATTTGTTTGTTCGGGCCATTGTGTTGCATTGGCTCTGCACCACACTGTAATTGCTTAACACTAGTTTCCCTTTGCATACCGCGCTACAGCATATGCTAAAGTAAAGTAGAGTGCCGATAGTTGCAAGAGTGAATTATTATTTTCATATTGTCATTTAGCAACAAGGCAAAGCCCGACGTTGAGTTTTTTCACTGTATTCTTGGTTGGATACTATGTTTGGTAGGGGGAGTACCATGCTACATGTTGGATAAACAGTGAAGGTACAAATTAATTAAGAAATCTAAAAATCTATGTCGTATATGTATGTGAGGCCGGTCGTGGCGCAGCGGCACAAAGTGTGACTGTAAATCGACTGGTTGTGGGTTCGATCCCCACTCGAGGAGATGAAATATTTACTTAAATTTATATTTCTATTTCTTCGCTCTCGTGTCGAGGCGAAGCGCGGCGTTGAGTTCTGCCACTCAACACGCAATGCCTCCAGAATTCGGCAGAAAGTGGGGAACGGAGTGTCTAAAACACTAGGTTCCCTCTGCCTACCCTGCTGTGTGCGGGATACAGCGTGAAGCTGATAAAAATAATAAAAAAAATCTATGAAGAGTACAGAATGACATTCATATTTTACAGATTCTGCATACGCCTAAACATATCACCTCAAAATCCATTCTGCTTCGCCCTCCACATACATTTAATGCAAACGGAACACGACGGCTGTCTCGAGTGGCCCTTCAACGGTCGCATAGCCATAACCATGGTGCATCCCGGTGAGCCTGCACTCTCTCAAAGAGACACCATGATGTCCAACACCAATTTGATAGCCTTCAGAAGACCTATAGCCGAAATCTGCCCACGGGGCTTCGGTTACGCTGAATATGCGGTCGTCAATAGTGTAGTGGAGAACGGATTTGTTAAGGATGACTGTTTGATTATTAAAGTTAATATTAGATGTGTATGACAGGAGGACTGAGTTTTTCTGTTCTGATATAAGACTTATTTTTTTTTTGTACAGTAAGGTCGACGAGTCGTGGCCGCCCTGATTTTAAGCTTTCTGAACTTTTGCATAATGTTCACGTAGGAAGAAATAAACGAATGTAAAAAAACTCGTCGAATATATTGTATTTGTATAGAATTTCTCTCAATTTTATGTTAAATATTGTTATGGTGGTTATTTTATCTTGAGATTTTTCTTATATTGATAGTTATGAAGTATGTGCATATAAATTTGCAATGAGTGCACAAATTATTTTGATTGTTGTATGTTATTGTAATTGAAGTATATATTAGACTAATGCTACAGGGAATATAAATAAAAGTACAGAAGGAAGAAGTATGTAAGACATTGGTGCTGCCTTAAAGATTTGTGACCTTATTTAAATCGCAATATGAAATATTGTTTGTTTATAAAATTGCACAATAAATTTATACAATTTGTATAATTTTTTTATACAGAGGAAGCGTCGTAACTTACTCTTTAAGACACTTCCGTTCCCCACTTTCTGCCGAATTCTGGAGGCCGTATTCTTCATGTCGAGTGGCGAAACTCAACGCTGCGTTTTGATAGGTCACTTTCTAATATTTAAAATGACTGTATTTTTATATTAAAAGAAAAACGTGAACATTAATAACTTATTATTATATTATTATTGTGGTGCATTATTGTAAAAATATAATAAGCGCTATATTTTTAAAAGTATCATGTTTGTAACCCATCCGTCCATATTTAGTATTCTTAGAAATATTTTTTGACCACTTTTTTTTGTGCAATGATAAATGTTATTTTTAATATTTTAAGTAAACAAATAAAGTTATACATTCCACTTCTATAAGTATTCAATTATATATGATTTTATTATTACCTTTATATTGAAATATATTTATAAAACTTTCAACACCTTTTTTATTTTTATTCTGAAGATTTTGGAAATTAACATTTAACATTAAATTTACGGCATTTGTTGCTGTATTGTTGGTGCCATAATTGTCTTCTTGTCTATATGATGTGTAGCAATTGTTATGAACCTGAAAAATTTTATACGAAAAACAAAAGTGTAGGAAATAAAATAAAACAATAGAGCTATATTTATAATTCACATATATTATGCAAGAGTTACAAAACAGCGTACTGCGTATCTTAGTAAAATATAGGAATATTGCTTACATCTAACATAATTAACGTCCAAATCCATATCACATTCAACCATCACATATTTCCATTAAAACCATTCACTTTTATCAACATTAGCAACATCAATTTTGACACTTTTAAATTTCACGTTGAATCTCGCATGTAGCAAATTAGTGTTAAAACACTCCGTTAACCACCCAATTTTCGAAACATTGTGTATCGAGTGACTGAACTCACTCGACATCACTTTGGCTTATTGCCAGAACGAAGTAATGAAAAGGATTCATTCCCCCGAGTAGGAATCAAACCCACAACTCATCTTTTGCCGCCGTTACGCTACGACAGCCCTAATTTGGCTTAAATCACAATTTAAATAAAAACAAAAAAGCACTGTAGTTAAGGTTATACATTCTTATTGAATTCCTTCCACAGTTTTTAGAATTTACACAAAACATGGTACATTTTTACGAAGCCTCACTACCCAAATTATTACAACAAATATATATTTCTATTTATTTAATTATTTTATAATTTTTGTTTGTAATTTTATAAATTATAAAATAATGAAACTAAAATAAGCCATATTGCAAAATTCATGTACTCAGGAGAATCACAACCAAATAAATATAAATTGTACGTCAAAATTATTACATAAACATAAAACAAACGCGATTACAGATTAATTTATTAAATATTTTAATCTAAATTTTAAAATTCTTGAGAAAATACATGCACTTATAATATTATGTTAATATAGAATTGTAAATTTCTAAAAAAATTTGTTAAATAACTTTTCTTCTTCTTTCATTTATACAATATATAATATGGCCAAATATATTGCGTAAATTAAAATTAAATAAAAAATGGCAACATTTATTATCTAATTATTCATCCTGTGGTAACTTTATATATAAAGTGCCTAAATATATTGTAAAAAAAACTTTATTGACAAAATTTTATTAATACAGACAAACATATTTAATATGAAACATAATTCATTTAATAAGCATTAATAATTTTACAAATTATACTTAATTTGGCGCCAATTATAGACCTTTATGTCCCATCGATTTACAATTTCTTCATACAAAAATACCAATTTATCCATTCTACACTACTACTAGCTTCGGACTGTTAAAATTAGAAATTTAGCAAACACTTAAAATTAATTGGAATAGAGGAAGACTTAGGGAACAACACATGTAACTGAAATGGGGTAGCAAAATATAGGTATATAAATTAAAAAAAACGTCTTAAATCGGAATGTGAATTAACCAATAAAAACAAACAAACATCGGAACTAAAGCTATTGCCTAAAACATATCACAGTTACGGTAAAATAAAATGCGCTTTTTCTAACTCAAGATTCAATTCTTGAGTACAAAATTTGATCAGAGCCTCTTCATATGTATGATTTGCAGCAAAAATCGCTTTAATTTTGGCCATTTTGCATAATAGATGTCGTACGGCTTCCAAATTCTTATACATATATTTAAATAAACTTAAATAAATATTTATAAATGTAAAAAACTACCTTACACTGAATTAATGAACTATAAATATTACTATTTAATATTTTATAATGCGAAACAAACATTATGTGATTAGGGCAAAGTGAATATGAATAGTTTGTTAAGTAATAAATTACAAAGACGAGAATATCTTATTTCATACTACACTACTATATTAAATTAGATTCGTGCATGTCCTCCCTTAAAAGGTACATCAAACTAGCAAAAGTATAAAGGCAATTATAAATTTATATATATATTAGTCATTACGAAAAATGAAAAATCCGATCCTGACATGTATACAAAATTATTTTTAGGGTTGACCAAAATATTTAAAATTTGTTGCGCTTCTAAATTATAGTAATTGCTTAATATAAATGGTTATAAAATCTGAGGGAGTCTTCCAATCAGTTACACATACCTAAATATTATGAGAAATCCCAAAAATATAATCAAAAGAAATAGAAAAGAATCATGGATTGCAAACGTTTATAGTTTTGCTTGTTTGTTGCACACCTCACAATGTGCATCGGACATTTTATTCGGTGCGATTAAAGGAATTTTAATTGATTATTGGAAATGTAAAAAGCTGATTAGAATCCCTTATTTTTAACTATTCACCGTACAAAAATATCACTTAGCATATTGTCCCTTATACTAAATCTATTTCATTTTGCGTCTCAGAGACTATTGACAAAATTTTTTTACTCCACGATTTTTTACAAATTTCATATTAGGTTAATTTAGATTGACATTAAAGATTTTTTTAAACTAATGTTTCTAAATAGTTGTAATTTAAAAAAAATATCAATCTTTCTTTCCAAAAGTCACATCAAAAACTTAACTAACATTGAAATCATCGTTATAAACAAGAAAAAGTTTACATAGTCTTATAAATAACAGATTGAATAAATCGTAAACATGATCAATAATAGTATATAATATGTACTTCTATAATATAACTACTGAGACCGATATGAAAGTTTCTGAACTCATTCCCGATAAAAATATAACATTTTGCTGCCGCCAACACTGATAACTAACTGTCGTACCGCCACAAACCACCAACAAAACTTCATTTCAACTATAAACTAAATCCAAATCTTTTAACACAATCCTTAAGACAAACAATCTAATAGTCAATTCTTAAGTAAATTTGGCATTACGTTCCATAAAGTCCTAATTTTGCAAACAATCAAGACCGTTCGAAGCCAAATTTGTGGCAGTAAATCCTGAAACGAACTAAACCCGATGCATCTGAGTTCCGAAAAGGCAGCAAATGTTAACGAAAGATCAGAGGGAACTGCTCGAATCACCTGGGAAGTGCATCATGTCACCGCCACAGCTCGGCGTGGGGGAGGACGGCGGGTCCAGAGACGCGCGTGATGCTGAACTAAAACTACTGGAGCTTAGCTCTTCGGGCTCAGCTTCGAATCTACCGGATATACCTGTAATGTTATAACGACATTATAATGAGAAAAGCTTATTTAAAATTTAGAAGTTATTATACAGATTATATTTAAATGGGATATCATTATTCAAATTATAAGAAATTCCTTATAGCAATGGTGGACAAATATTTCTCAATATTTCTATGACTCAAATCAAGATTACTGTATCTTTTATTTACAAAAAAAGAAGCAAAATTACTAGCAATTTTTTGTCTTAATTTCATTTTTTACTTGTTACATAAAGTGAAAGTCGTGTTATAGCTTAAAAATTAAAAAATAATAATTTTCAATCTTCTACAAGTATAGTTCAATTGGTTCAATTCTGAAAAAGGGTAAATGAAAGGACAATATGGTTGTTGTAATGTCATTTTAATTTTACTAATAATTTTAAACACTCCATAACATTATCAACGTACTGTTAAGTGCTGCCGAATCTAAAATTTACATGTAAATTTTGCCTACATCAGAACTTTGATAATCTTAAAAGACAAGAATAAATATTTTAAGAACAATTTCGACCTAATTGAATATTGTAAAATTTCAAAAATAAATTTGTCGATTTTCCAGAGAAATAGTTGTCAAAAAGACTAATTTATAATCTTAAGCAGTGATTCAAATGTTAATTACAATTTACTGATTATTTGGGCTGCACTCTGATGAAACTTTTACAGATTTAGTGATATAAGTGTCGGATTTCCAATAAAATTGACTATATAGAAAAAAATTGCTACTTATTTGTTGGCAGAAACAAATAATAATTAGCTAGTATATGTCGCTAGCTAGTATATGTGCTAGTAATTAGCTATTTAATTTCATTTAGAGTTGCCATATTTCAATGATTGCTTTCAAAACAATAATCAAGAAACCTGGCAACTCTCAATTCGACGGTAGCGCTAATGTTAACATGTAACATAAGAGAATTAACTTTTTACTACCCAGTTAAAATATAAAAAATAAACTCTCAAAAATAAGATGCTTTTCGTAACGAAATATGTATAGTTATTACTATTATTAGTATATCAGTAAAACATTCTATTCTTTATTTTTTCAAAACAGACCACTGTCATTATTATATTATGTCAGAGACCAGTACAATTAATAATACTAATATTATGTTGACATCAGAATAACCCTTTTCAGTGAAATTTAAATGAATATTTTATGATTATTATTACATTATAATTAAGTGACAGAGTCCCTTTTGAAATACATAAAATTCAATTACACTAGTATATTTAGGTTAATAAATTATTTTTCTTTTATAAAATTTGTTTTTTTTTACCACAAAGAACGAAAATATTGTCCAAATTTAATTTACTCGCATATTGTATACAGACGGGCATACACAATTAATCTCGAAATATAATTAAACTAATTATAATAATATTTAAAATGATTTACAGTGCCTATGATATGTTTTTCAAACAATTATAAAGAGTGCACCTGGTTAAATATTAGTACCGCAATATATGCTAGAAATGTCACATTTTTGGTCATTATTAATTATAATTATACAAATAAAAAACATTTATTTGCAATAAAATAAAATATACAATACACATACGTATCACTATCGCAGTGTATCAATCAATAATTTGCCTAAAAATATTTTTTTTATGAATAAAAGTAGTTCTAAATTCGCCTAAAATGGTGATGTCTTTAACATAATCACATAGAAAAATAAATATTTGTCATGATTCAACATATTAACACTAAAATATATGAATAAAACATTAAATAATACTCGTTGCGAACATGTTACACGGGAAAAAAAGTATTTTGTACAATTAGACAGCAAACGTACTGGTATCATATACCACGTGACTAAGTCGTGTGAAACATTAACACAATAGAGCAAAATAATACTGAGGTATAGGAGATATAAGGGTGGACCCGCGGTAATGTGAAACGCCTATCACTGTTGATTGTAAATTACAAGTTTTAATAAAAAAATATCGACTCGATTTCCACCGGATCCCATAATTAGAACCTAAGCTAACTCTCATCAAACTACCCTTGAAGTGTATCCTTTTCAATAAAAAAAGAATCAATGAAATCAATTGGCTTGATATTGAGTTATTCGTCCATTTGTCGTGCACATACTTAATGCAAATTTAGTATTTATGTATTTTGTTATCGATATTTGTCAAATAGGACCACATGGGAAGCACCAGCTTTTTAAATAAAAATAGAATCATCAAAATCGGTTCACCCAGACAAAAGTTTTGACAATACTATAATTTGATCGGATTACTGCGGGTCCACGATACAAACAAAAAAAAATAAGCAAACAATATTGACCTACTGTACTCACTCTTTATAGTAATGGCTTAGTAAAATTTGAATTTTTAATACAAAACAAAGAAATATCAAACTTTTGACATTTGACATATTTGATAGTCAAGCGCGGAGAAGACGGTTAACGTTCAAATAACTATTAAGTAAATATATGTCAGCCGTAATCGACGTCTCTGAGAGCACATTGAAATAATAGCCTATTAAATATTATTTTGCAATTTCCAATTTCATTTAAATAGACAATACGATCTATGTACCTATATTTTTTTTATAATACAAATAAGTGTAATGAGATATTACTTTTACAAATATAAAAGACATAAAAAATATGTGCCTGCACAATTCTATATAAAACCTCAGTACGGTATAAATATTAAAAATAAAACGGAAAAATAAATAAATTCAAGATATCTAAATAGCGAGAGTAGTGGATAGTGTTATAATGTCGAGATTCTTAATAAAGTAATCGTATGAAGAATATAATTATAGCGATATTTCTTACTGGCCCTGGTATAGTTAGAGGTGCACTGCACGAAAAAAGAAACTAATACTAAATTATCTAAGAAAAAAAAAAGTACTAAAAGAGCACTGAGAGATTCTTGTAAAGGCTTTTGTTTATTGTATTTTTTTTTTGTATATGATACAATTTATAATAAATAATGGTTAAAAGGTTTAATATTTCAAATATTTCAATTTTTGTCAAAATAATACATTGAAAACTAAAAACAATTTTAACTACATTTGCTTTATTTGTTGAAGCGAGTCTCAACAAGAATCTCGATAAAAAGGATTTTTTATAATTTTTCCTACGTTTTTTAAATTTTTTATTTGTTTTTTTTATTGATATATGACGGTTACATACGTCGATTTTATAGTTTTTATCAATATCGAAGTCGACAAGAACTACCAGCGATGTAAACCATACTATGCATATCACGTAAATATTTTTTTTTTTGTATTTTATATGCACACACGCCATAAAATTGCTTAACTAAGTTACAACGATAGCTGCGAAAGTCCCACTAAATATGCATTAACCTATAATGAAGCTCAAATTGAACACGTATCTTACTTCTTCTTCCTACGAGACTTTTTAGATTTAGATTGCTTTGACAAAGGCGTGTTAACACTGGAGGCGTCGCCGCCCTTCTTTTCGTCCTTATCGCTGTCAGTGGACAGAACAGGGGACGCGTTATCGTCGTCAGACGACTTCTCCAGTTCATCTTTTTCTAACTTACTTTCGTCTTCTAATTTCACTTCTTGAGACGTTATTTTGTCGCTCTCTACGACATTAAACCCTCTCTCCTTTCTTGCAGGCACTTTTTCCATATCAATCAAATTAAATGTGCTCGATTCTATTACTTTAGTTGTGGTTTCTTTGATAGATGACAAAATGTCATCTATGTTTATTTTGCATATGGGACTGGTTATTTTCACATCGTTGCTTTCTAAGAGGCTATCGCGCATGACTTCAAGTTTGAAGTCATCGAGACCGAAGTCTAGAGGTTCCAGCGGAGGCAGTTCTTGTATTACAGCGTGGTGTTCTTCTACAAAATGAAGCTCAGAGGGCGCATCGCACTCGGCAACCATAATATCTCTCCTTTTACACAGCTCTATCAGCTTATCTTGCAAAGAGACTTCAGATTTTTTATTATTTTCCAAAACGGTAGCCGCATCTTGTATTTCGTCTACCTCAACTTTTTCAACAGGTGTTACGTTAGTTTTTTCTTCAATTCCTTTAACTGTTTTGGCAGCAGCTATAGAACTCCAAGATTTAACTGGTTTCTCAACTCTGTCACTTTCGTGACACTTTTTTTCTGCCATTTGAGGTGATTTTTTAAGCGACTTATTAGCCCTAGTTATTTGTATTTCTGGGAAATGATCATCTTGCGTATCGATTACGTAAACTTCCTTTTCCTGTAATTCAGAAGTTTTTTCTGTTTTACGACTATCTAATTTAGGTGATGAATTATTTTTCTTAGACTTTGGAGATTCTTTAGTTGAACATGAAGTGCTGATTTTAGATTCACTGTGCATTGTAGATTGTGTTTCTTTTATAATTGTCTCCTTCAGTTTAGTTTCTTTAAGTGTATCTTTTTCACTAACTACAGATTGATTAAAAGATTTAATTTCTTCGCTAAATGATTCGTCATACATTTTATTTTTCGGCTTACTAACACTAGGTTTATGCATATCTTTACTATGCTTAGGTTCATTTGGTTTTACGGGTTCTTCTACATTGTCTTTTCGTTCAGGAGTGCGACTTTTAGAAGAGCGTTGTTTTCTAGACTTTGCTAAGTACGACGAACCTAATTCGACATCTTCTAATGTAGATATAGATACCAAATCGTCACTTGGTATATGTTGTTTATCTTCAATCGTATGGATTTCTACGAAACTATTTTCATCTTCTTTAGCTTGTTGCTCTTCTGTTTTTCTAGCTTTCCGATTTCTTTTTGATTTCACTTTCAAATCTTCAGTTTTATTTTCATTTACCAGACTAGGCAAATCTTTGTTCGGTTTTTCTATCTTGTCCGGCTCATTTAAAAGCATATCCCACGCTTGCTCCTCTGTTTTTATTTCATAATCAGTTTTTTTTATATTCTCTATTTTTATTTCACATTCATTCTTTTTAATATTCTCATTTTCAAGCACCAAGGTGTCTGGTTTCAAAATTTTCGATGATGGTTGATTTTTCTCATCCAAACGTTCAAATTCTTTATTACGTTCATCACTAATAACTAAAGCTTTACGCGGTCTTTCATCTCTCATCACAGCATCTTCCTTATTTTCTAATTCAACTTTCACTTTATAGGGTTCTTTTTCCTTTTTAAAACTAATCTCTTTATCTTCGGTCACTTTACTCTTAACACTAATATCGCTAGCGGAACTATCACTAACTGACTTGGTGGTGGGAGATTTCTTAACTCTAGTTCGGGCAACCGGGTGAATATCATCCGGAGCCCGGGTTGATTTTGGCAGTGATTTCTCTTGCGGTGCATAATTCGCACTTTCTCTTTCACGCTGTACACTTACTACGTTGGCTATATTAACTAAGGGGGCCTCACCCGGCAAGCGGGTCTCATAGAGGTTGTAGATATCATATGGTGCATATACACAGGGGTCAGGCACAGTAGTGAGCTGGGCCGGTATCACCACGTCCGTGGTGAGGGGCAGGGGCTCGTCGTCGGGCGACGGGTCGCGGGGCGCCGCGCTCTCCACCGGTATGGTGGTCGACGAGGGCAGGGCGCGCGTGACGAGGCGGGGGTGCGCCGGCGCGGCGGGCGGGGGCTCCTCCGCCGGTATGGTGGTGGAGGAGGGCAGCGAGTGCGCGACGAGGTGGGGCGGGAGGGGCGACGCGGGGGGGAGCGGGGTGGCCAGCAGCGGGCGGAAGGCGGCTTCGTCGTCATTGCACCGCGTGTGCGCGTCGGGGTCGGACGTCACGGGCGGCGCGGCGGCGTGCGCGTCGCACACGACAGTCCCCTGCGGCGCCACGGCACGCACCACTAGCCCACCAGCTTCACGCTCCGGCCGCGCTCGCGGCTGCCCTATACCAAAACCGAAGGCACGTTAGTCTATATGTAAATTTTGATTTAGAATAAAAGCGCGAAGTGGAGTTAATTCGAAAGCCAAGAGGGATGTCGGTGCCTTTGGCTTCGGTATAGAGCAGGCCGTATCCAATGAGAGGACGTGTTAGTCCGAGGCGACTGATTGTCAATGTAGCCCACTGATATGTACGTAATTATGCTTGCCTACTCTTCAAGACTGCAATAGACATGAAAGCAATTGAATGCGGACTTTCACAAGCAAAATTATGTACATATTAGTGAATATATGTTCAATGTGTCGCCTCCACCATAGTGACTTACGTGACAGGCGCCGACACGTGCTCTCATTCACAATGTTAATAAAGCTTTCTTCGGAACTCTCCACTTGCAATGCTTGAGTCTTGTGCACTACACCACACACAGCGCAAATACACTAAATTCATTCGAAAAATCTACGCAAGCGACAATGAATTCGATTGAATATTTTTTTTTTGAATGACGCGTTACAAAATTAGACAACACAAGAATTTTCATTTCAAATGAAATGGCGAATGAAAAACATTTGCAAATATTATTATTATTTTTGACTCGTCAGTTGGCCAAGCAGAAAACTGTGTGTTCGATCCCTACAAATACGGATACAGATATGAGTCATATAAATGAGAATCAATTCGGCGGAAAATGGGGAACGCAAGTGTCTTAATGGAGTGTTGTTGTTGTTAACACTAGGTGTTCTCTGCCTACCCTGATATCTATACAGCGTTAAGCTAAAAATATATATATCGGTATGTAATATTTACTGATTTATGTACATATTCATATAAAATACACGCATGTTTTACACCATTGACTTATTACTCTGACATTAAACAGCCCAGAATTATTTCTAAGCGAAATATTTATTTATATTTTTTTTTTTATATATTTTCGAAAATTTCTTTTTTATCTTTACATTGCAGAAAATTGTAGAATTTTATCTATTACGTGTACGTTGCCAACAATAAAAAAACAATACAAAGCACATACCATGATCCTCCTTCATGGCCTCAGCGAGGTCCTCTTTGAGTTGGACGTCACAAACGGACGCAGTCCTCCCTGACTCCGCCAACAGGGACTTGCGGCGAAAGCTGTCTGACGGCGAATGTTCTAGTGAACCTGGAAGTGTAAGAGATTAGACATTGCTCGATCAAAACGTATGGCTTAGTGGATAAGAGCGCTTGGACGGTTTCCAAGAGGCGCGGTTTCAAATCGTTCTACGTTCAAATTTTTATATGTTTTCTAAGTACATTTAATATACAATTCAAATAACTACCAAACAATACTAATTATAATAAGTGCTAGCGGAAGCAAGACAAAGAGCCACATTGAAATGTGCCACTAAAAAGCGTCGGGAATGGAGTGTTTTACCACTAGGTTCTCTCGGCCAATCTTGCTAAATGCGGGATACATCGTGAATCTTAAAAAAACTCTCATAACACGTACTAGCGGAACCAGAGTCGATGAGCACGGGCACTATGGGACGAACACCGGGCATATTGACTGGAGTCGAACGCGCCGCACCTCGAGCTGAACTCGTATCCACTTCCACCGCCTCAGCTTCCGACAGGGAGGAATTTGACCTGGAATGTTCAATGAATGGGTTTGATGATTATTATTAAGGGTTTTTTTGTAAAAATAAAAAATCACTACTCACCCAGTAATATTATAAGTTTTAAACACAAACTGCGGCCCCATCCACAGGCGACGATGTGGGCCGGCGTGAGTCACTATCTCCACTTGCGACAGCCAACGTTCCTCTTCGCTCATACACATGTCTGCGCATCTCTGGTATGAAAACCAAAATAATGGTTTCTTTTTTACATTTTTTAAAAATATAGTTATTATATATTATGTATAACAAAAGATTTGTTGTTATTATCATTCTGTTTTTTTTTTCTTTAAGTTGTGTAGGATAGAAAATGTTAATTATGAAAGTATATAATAAAAATAAACGAAACATAATTGTGTATATTTTTTAAACATAAAAATATTCCGTTACAATAATATATTTTAAATAAAATATAACTTACGCGACAACTCATAGGTTGTAACAGTGGATTTGAAGGCGGTAGCGGCGCTAGTAAATCTGCTGCAGCGGGTGGACGTTGTAACGGCCACTGCGCTATGGGCTCTACTTCCAACTCTATTGGCGATTCGTCGCAGATCTTTTCTTTTGGTACACCTATAAAGGAAAAAAAGATAGAATGTTAAATACAATTCTGTGAAACTTGTAAAATATGATTATAATTTTTTTATTGATGTTAACTTAAATTCGTTTACATCTTTCTAATGAGGCCTAATTATCTTATAACTTTGATTTTCTTTAAAAAAACATTTTCAAAAGTGAATTGAGGTACATATTTTTTCCTTTTTATCTTCCATATATTCATTTTTCATATTTTTATTAAACTAGTTAGTTGCCTACCTTACTATATACGGTAAACAGCGAGAAACAAAAAATGTCTAACTATAATAAAATACTTACTACGAGCATGTCGCGGGTTCAAAGCCAGATGTAGCAATGCTCCATTAGCGGCCATCAAATACAACGGTACTGACGCGGCTTTCCCCGTTATACCGCTAATACCGAAGCACGCCCGCGCTAGTAATGGCGGCGCTCCCGATTCTTCGGATAGTGAAGATAGACGTTGGCGACCTGACGATAGATAAACGTTTTATGTTGTTTGTTGTAATTGGATAAATATGAGTATTTATTACTTTTCATTCTACGAACTCCACCAACAAAGAATGCGTAAACAACAATTTCATCGATATGACCAAGTAACAATTAACAAGTTTTACAAATTCTAGAAGTGTTCTTAATTTTTTTTAATATAATAATCGATGTCCTTTTTGATTTAATTCCTCCAGTTGATTTTGATTTATATATCGAGTTTGGATACCAAATAGTGTCTCTTCTTATCTTGACAGTTTCTCTTAGTTCACGTATATGCAAAAAACAGCGTAAAAAATAAGTGGTTCAGAGCGGCCACGACTCGTGAACACTACTATACTCACCGGAGCTGTTCCTGGTGATGGTGTGCGTGGGCAGGTTGTGCGTGGGCCGCAGCTGCGCCAGCGGCGCGCTGGTGTAGGGCAGCGGGTAGGGCGGCAGGCGCGGGTTGGGGTACCACGTGCCCGCGGCCGCCTCGCACGCCGCCAGCGGGGACGACGAGTGGCCTGCGACCAGGTTATTGTATAACGTCACGCAAACACGAGCTATGTCAGTGTGAAGGTCACTGGTTGCTCACCCGTGTGAATGGGGAGTCCGGCGGAGCGGTGGAAGCGGGAGAGGCGGTTGACGACGCGCGGCTGCGTGTGCGTGCGCACGCCGCACGCGCCGCCGTACGGGCTCACCGCGAACACGTGCGTGGTGCCGCGCAGGGTGGATATTGCGGTCCAGCGCGAGTCGCCCGATATTGCTATGTCCTGTACAGGTTTTGCTCACTTAAAATTCCGCCCGCTTAAATCTAAATACTGCTTAATTACATCTAAATCATAACATTATCAGTCTAAGTCATAACAGTAGGTTCCCTCTGTCTACCAAAAGTAGGGTATATTTGCTAGACAGAGAAAAAGAAGCGCGAGAAAAAGAAGTAAAAGAGTAAAGTTATTTTTTAGCTATTAAAACTTTTTTCACAAAAAAAAATTCATTCATTTCACAAAATTATTATACCATATTATTAGTAAACAAATGTATATGTTTATTAAATAAGTATCCAATTTAAGAAATGGTTTTACCAGTAATCTAAAAAAATGTATGATATTTATTGTCAAAGAAAGGAAAATTTTAAAAAAGATACCATACCTGCACTTTAGCCGTAGTATCACCCCTGTGTAATATATATAAATGATGCACTGACGCTAAACTGGGGCCGCAAGGGTGAGGATTTATACGGAACACGTGGAAATCGTGACCCCTACGGTCCGCAGTCACCAGCAACATGCCACTGGGGTCAAATTTTAGAGCTATGATCGCCTCTGAATGAGCTATAAAATGAGCCACTATTGGATCACACGGATCTTCACAGTCTTGACTATCTTCGTCTTCGTTACCCTGATACATAAAAAGAATGTCATAAGTTTTTTTTCTTTTTTCCTATAAGCCTATGCCCTTTCTTAGAAATCCAACGCAATTTCAAGTAATTAGACTAAGAATCATTATTTTTCATGATTTAACGATAACAATTGTTAACATTAACATAACAAATTCTTCATATAATATTCGGAAGGTTGAGAATAATTTAATTTAAACAACGTCTATTATATAAAAGATAAAAATGTCAATTATTGGTGCAATATAAAATAAATAATAACACAAAATATACTATCACCTAATAAACAAGCCATTGTGGCGTAGTGGAACATCGTCTGACTGGAAACGCTAGCGTTAACGTTATTGGTTCAAAGGGTAGCGGTTATGGGTTCAAATACCATTCGGATAATGAATCGTTTTCACTATGCCCACTCTACAAACCAAGAGTACTTAAAAAGAAAACACGTAATATAAAGAAATCAGGGCTAAATGCAATAATGAAATTTTAGCATCAAAACTAACTTCAATATCCAATATAGTGACGACTCCAGGCCTCTGTATATCAGCGTGTGGCGGGGACGGCGACTGCGAAGTGCTGCGACCGCCCGCCAAGCTGTGGGCGACACTCTCGCCGAGGCCTCGCAGGCCTTTACTGAGGGACTTGGCCGCGTGGAGGACCGTTGCGGTGTAGCTTGTTACACCTTCGCCTGAAAAATAATATATATAATTAATTCTCAGTAAACAAACACAACTTGTTCTACTAATCTTGCACCCCGGTGCATCCATTCAAGAGGAAGAAATTCAATAAACAACATTTAGAAGAAAAATCAGTAAGGTTTCTTTTCTAAATCCTGGTTATTGTATTTCTTCATTGAAAATTTTAAGGTTATTTTAAAAAAATATTTTTTATTATTAAAACAATATTTTTTCTTGAATTTTTTCAGTTAACATAATTTTTTTTGGAAGAACTTTAATTACAAGTTTTTATTTTACGTAAGTTAAAGCCATATACATAATAATATTATTTTTATTTTAAAATACGCGTAGAGCATTTTTTTTTATTTTTTTTTCTAATATATTTATATGCGCAGATGTCAGTCAAGGACATTTTTGTTATTAAAACAGGTGTTGAATAAATACGTCAAAACATTAAAACTAACATAAATTATTGATTTTATTACAAAAAAGACACGTAAGTAGTTGTAATAAGATAAAATAACGACCATTTATTCACTATGGCAATATTTATTTAATTAATGTTTATTATAGCAATTAAGGTAAGTTTAACGTAAAGTTAACAATAAGCAAAAAATACTTTGTAAATAAATATACAATGTATGTATACGTACATTATATATACGTACATTGTATATTTTTAACCGACTTCCGTTAGGAGGAGGCTATCAAGTGGACTGTATTTTTTTTAACTTGTTACCTTAGATCTTTAGACTGGGTGAACCGTTTCTTATGGTTCTTATGGTTCTTTAATTTGAAAGCCTGCGCTTCCTTAATTTAATCTATTTGTGACAATGTTATCCATAAGAAAATCACCGCAAACGACAAATCGACAAATAACTCAATATCAAGCCAACCTATTTCAATTATTCTTTTTTTTCTATTTTTTTTTACCTCAAGAGCAGTTTTATGAGTTTAGTTAAGTTCGAATTATGGCATCCGGTGGAAGTCGTTTGTCTTTGTTAAAAATTGTAATTTGAGTCCAGTTGCGCCACAAATGTGCCACTGTAGACGCGACAGGTTGTGGGTTCGATTCCCATTCGTGGAAATGAAATGTTTATTATTATGTTTATTTTTTCGCTCTGGTAACGAGTTAAAGCATGACGTTGAGTTCCACCTCAGTGGTGGAACACACAACGCCGCAGAAAATGGAGAACCGTTTCCATGTTTTTTCTGCCTCCCTGCTGCGGGATACAAGGAGAAAATAAAAAAAATATTTAGCTCTTTTGTAGTTAGTTCGTGTTTCTTATATATATATATATATATATATATATATATAGCTCAGAAAAAGGAAAAATTCCCTTGCCAACTTGCTTTCACCATTCAATTTCAAAACACAATGTCTTAAAAATTTGACACAAGTTAAAGAAAGCGATGTGTCATTGTGTTATGTTCTCGTTACTGAACATCGAAGAAACTGCGCATTTAAAATAAAATAAAAATATATATATCTGTACCTACTACAGATATAAATAAAAAACAAATTGGTTTAACTGAAACTAAAAAACAAATGAATAAAAAACAAATTGACTATAAAAAAAGACTTACATTTAGAAAACTAAAACATTGACAAATTAAAATGATTTTTACAATACAAATAAAAGAAAAATGCACACTGCTACGATTATAAGGTCATATAAAGCCATTAGCCTCTATAGACAATCGATAAAGACAAAGGACGTGCATTTACGTTAATGCGTTTTAGTACTAGAGATTATTTATATGTAGTGTCTATTGTACATTGTACTGTAAGCGTGACGGTTGTGTGTTCGATTTCCACTCAGGGTAACGAATTATTTGACATTTTTATTTCTTTACTCTCGTAAAGGAGGCTGAGGCTGCCTATTCTATTATACAAAGAGATGAAGCGTAAAGATGAACGTTTTTTTCTTTACTTTCTTTTTTTTTACGTACCCTTATTTCATTTCTCTCTGAGACAAGATAACTTAGTGTTAAGGCACTGCGTGAGCGAAGGCGGAGTGTCAAATTATATTACATTTTAATATAATCAAAGTTGGTAAGCTAACGACCGAATCATGTCTTTGTCACGAATGTTCCATGCGTAACAAATATAGATAAGTAACTCCTTAAATTAGATTCGCGTGAAGTCAACGTGTGTGATACCTACCCACATACACATAATTTCATATACTTATCGGGACTTAAAATATGTTCTGGCTACGAGCATACAGGTCTTTAACCCTTTTAGGAGTAAAAAATAATAATACTTTAAGAATCTATATTTATATAGAGTCAACTTGTACATTTTGAAATAAAAGTTGTATTGACATAATGTATATGTACATTTCAAAAAGAACGTATTATACCATATTATACCGAGACGTATTATACCAAGATAATATTTGTTAGTTTACTGAATCGTTATCGTTTTAAATGTTCTATATAATATACCAAACTTTATTTTGTACTTATGATGTCGAAAGGCCATGATGTGATTGGATGTCGAGACTGGTCGATCCCCACTCGAGGGAACGAAATATTTATTTAAATTTATATTTCCATTTCTTCACTCTGGTGTCAAGGCAAAGTGAGTTCCGCCGCTTACAACAACACGCAATACCTCCAGAATTTGACAGAAATTAGGGAGCGGAGTGTCTTAACAGGAGTTTCCCTCAGCCTAGGTGCAGAATAGCGCGAAGCTTTAAATACAGCTGAAAGGTGCCTACTATAAGAATAGTTTTCTTTTGACATTTTGTCCGTCTGCGAATCATGCAAAAATTAATACACTAAATTAAATAAAATATGTTATAAATTTCTATAGCACAATAAATATTATCACATTATGTATTACATTTCGTATATAAATCTACTAAAACGGCTATAGTTTAAGCGACATATTTATTTTTAAAGACATTTAAAACAATTTGCTATGTACATTGCAATATCACTGCATAACATTTTATTTTATTCGCTTCAACTGCATTTATAATGTAAGTGGCTTAGTCACTCCAAGGTCTTGTAAATTGTTTGCGATCTTGTATTTTTGTTAATAAATAGTACAAATGATTTGTGTGCATACAACCGATTTGACCTTCAAGTGTCGCAAAACAAAACTATATAAAGGGATTAATATAAACAATATTTTTTAGTATTATACTACTGTAGACACTATACATATACATATCTATGTATATATTAGGCCAGTCGTGGCGCAGCAGCACAGTGTGGCTGTAAAACCGACTGGTTGTGGGTTCAATCCCCACTTGAGGAGATGAAATATTTACTAATATTGTTAAGGCACTCCATCACCCACGAACCGTCCAATATTCGAGACATTTAGTGATAAAAATATTGTAACTAAAACTTAATAAAATAGAAAAGTTAATACTTACTTTCGCATCCTCCGCTGCTCCGTTTCGAAGGATTCAACTTCCTATCAGCATACGCTAACCACCTGTCTCCCAAAGCCAAGGGGTTTATAGGCGAGTTGTTTCCCAGCGGACAAGGGCAGGGATAGCAAGTGGTTATGGCTAGTCTATCCTCCAGGGTAGCAGCGTCGAATACCGCGAAACGCTCAGAGAACGAAACCACTACTGACCGTTTATTCGCTAAAACGTCTAGGATTTGATTTTTGAATTTGATGCTTTTTACCTGGCAAAATGTAATAAATATGATTTAAACGTTAAAACATCTAAATGGTTTATAAAAAAATAATGCTTTTTTAAATTAACTTGATGGTGGTTATTGCCAACGATATATTGGATAATAAGTAAATAATGAAACAATATAAAACCAATTTAATTACTTTTTTACCAATATCTTAACAAGCAAATCATGTGGCGATGTACTAAAATTATAATATAATATTAAAACAAATATCTCACCTGTTCCCCACCCCTAATAGAAATGAAACTCAAGGAGCAAAAAGCTGGTCCAGGGCTGGCCGAATCACACAACGCTATAAGAGGCCTCTTAGACGCAAAACAATCCCCTTGTTGGGGTGTTGGTAGTATACGGAGGACCCTCACAGTGCCTTGCCTCCAAGAGAGAACCTCCTGGGCCTCTCCTGAGGGTGGAATCAGCCATACTTGGACACCGGCCCCATAGCCCAGGATAAGGAGTAATGGTGGTATGTCATTGTCACTATCCCCTTCAGGTGTAGGTTCGTTTATATCGGCGGTTTCGAACCTGCATGTAATAAATGATCAATTACAATAAATAATTTTGTTTTAATTAAGAATGAACTACATTAATGACTTGATAATTTTTTTGGAGCTATTATAGCCCAGTGGGACACAGTAACTATCAAAGCAATGGTTGTGGGTTTGATCTTCAACTAGGAAAAACGATTATATTATTATTATAATACCTGATCTGATAAGACAAAGCACGGTTTTGAGCTCCACCATTCAAAACACAATGTCACAAATTTCGTATGAAAAGCGAAAACTAGAATGTCTTTACACATGCTTCTTTCGTCAAGCGTTATATAAAAATAATAAGAAAAAAAAATTAAAAAAAATCAGCTTCACGCTGTTAAGCTATTCCGTTACTTAACTTTAACATCTAGTGTTAAGATACTCCGTTCCTCACTTTCTGCCGAATTCTGGAAACATTGCGTGTTGAGTGGCAGAACTCAACGCCGCGCTTAGCCTCGAGACCAGAGCGAAGAAATGGAAATATAAATTTAACTAAATATTTCATCTTGAAGAGTGGGGATCGAACCCACAACCAGTTGGTTTTACAGTCACACTTCGTGCCACTGCGCCACGACAGGCCTCAATAAGAATTTTATTAACATAAACATAATTTTGTATACAAACCTAGCCCACTGTATAACGTCCTTAGGATCAACAGTGGAAGAAGAGGACAAGGTGACATCATTAATGAAGCCGGACACCGCGTCTATGATGCTGCGGTCGCTCGGCGGCTGCGACGGCACGGTGAGCGGGCCGCCAGAGCGCGCGTGCCGGGGTGATTCCGCTGACATGCTGTTTGCTTGCTAGTGTCTTCTACAATAAGATGTTTTTATAAATTGCAAATATATTATAGTACTTATCTTGTATCTCGTACTAGTTATAATTATAAAGAAGCAGTTATGACGCAGTGGTATAGCATCTGACTGTAATGTGCAAAGGTTGTGGGTTTGACTCCCATTTAGTAGAATTAAAATATTTGAATCATTTGACATTCCTGCTATCCACAATAATTGCAGTCACAATAATTGGATAGCAAATGAATAATAGAGAGTCTTAATACAAGGTTACTCTCTACATTGATATGCAGAACAGTGTTAAATTGCGAAACAAATACAATCATAAGAAAGGTAATGTTAGTAGTAATAAATCTATAAATTATGATCTAAAGGTTGATAAATGCAGTGACTAGAATATAAAGTTTTGTAATGTATTTCAAAAATTTCCCTATTTTTAAGATAATCAAAACTTTATAAACACATAAAGATATTTTTTAAATAAAATTTTATTTAGTAATAAAGAATTTGTATTAAGAAAGAGAAAGGCCAATGTTAAAAGACTAACACAAAAATTAGGGCTTAGGCTTCGTCAGTGTTATAAATAAAAAGGTACTTTCAGTACTTTAACCTCAGTAATTCTTATACACTAATTAAAAGGCAGCATCAGCTTCACTCTATTTACTGCCTAGTAGGGTAGTCAGAGGAAACCTAATTCAAATTTATTATATTGTTAGAAATAAGAAGGGGTTAATGTTTTAAAAAAAAACAATAAAAACTCATATTGTCTATATGTTGCTAAGCTATTTGGAAAGAGATACTATGTAATTGCAATTAGTGATATGTAACACCAATATCTAAATAAGATATATCAATATATCTTTTTTTTCTTTCTAGTCAGCACTATGAAAGATGAAACAAATAATCAAGTCAATTTGATATCAAATGTTTAACTAGGTACATCCAATAAAACAAAACATGGCTTACATATGTTAATATTAATTTTTACTATTATTCTATACTTTTCAATGTGAAAATTTGTTGAGTAAAACTTATCTTTATCTATTTTTTTTTCATTGTAGTTGTGTACTATATTTAAATTTTACATTTAATTATCATATAAATTATTCCTATTAACTTAAAAACACATTATTAGGTTTTACATTACATTTTTTTCTAAGCTGAACAATATTCATTTAATAACAATATTTACCTGTTGTTTTTGTTATCATCATAAACATCACAAGAGACTATAAATAACTTGTTTACTTTAATTTTTGATGACTATACACAAATTTTTATCTGACAGCTATACAAACAGATAAATAGTTATTTACATAAACAAAGAGGCAATTTTTATTTTAAAAATAAAGATTAATTAATGCACAATTATTTATACACTGCGACAAAAGCGCATAAAATCATATTACACTATAAATATGTAACCTTCACCTCATTGATTTTTTTTATAAATAATTAATAAAAAGACATTTACAATTCAATATTATTTATCTAAAACAAAAAAAAGCAATTAAAGTTACATAATATAATAAAACAAAACAATGTCAGATTAACGTATATAGATTACATAATTTACGAAAATAAACAATGTCAATGTACGAAATTTGTAGGTATTTAAAATTCACTGATGTAAATATTTCGTAAATCGGATCTAAGAACTGTATTATACTTTCTAGGCACGCATTACGTACGCAAGTGTTGTCTCAAACTCAATACACAACAATTTGAGTGCAAACCTTAGGGACCGAGGACAAAGGAAATCGATGCAAGTTGTATCTTTCAACGATACAATCAATCATCGCAGATGCATAAATATAAACATCCTAATTGAATAATGATACAATATATCATATTACTTACTTCAATTATAAAAATAATTTTCATTTTAATTCCATATCTGAAGAATGGTGCAATTGCGTCGTTTTTACTGGCAGTCGAAAACAATGACGTCACAACAATTTTAGAATTATAAAAGCACTCACTCAATACACATTTAAATTCGTTATACAAAATGCCTTTTAAATCAAATAATAAAACAGGAATAAAATTATAATTAAAAATACAAAACACAACAACATACAACAGATGTTTTGAACTTTTGAATGACAAACGCGCACAGCGATCTTCTACTTGTTTATTTGAATGTGTGAGTTTTGAGTTATATACATAAAAGAAATCAAGACGAAATCGAACGATGGTGATAAGTGTGTGAGTAAGAACTAGCGTTGCTACAGTACACTGTCGTAATATTTCGTTCAAAAGTACACCTAGATTATTATACTTTGTATTCCATTATAATATAATGCTTAAAATAGGAAGTTAAATTATATTTAAATGTTTATAAACTAAATAATTTAAAAAATTAAGTATTTATTAAATTGTTTTTAAAAAGTATCATTAATGGACGTTATCATTGCATAGTCTAGAGCATAATTAATTCAATTCATGTTTATTATTTAAAAGCAAGTTAGTAAACGAAAATAATGTGGTTGGAAATACTCATGTATTTATTTTTATATAATATATCAAGCGCAATGTTGAATATCAAGCAGAATATAAATAAAAGTAATGTCTTGATTATATTTGTCGACGATTTGCGACAGCTGACGGAAGACGAGTTCTATTTACCAAATATTCAAAAATTGGCGGCAAAAGGCATCACATTTCGAAATTCTTTCGCACAGGTTACTTTTAATATTATTTAAATTTGGCAGCATTTTTTTTAAATAAATGCTTTTTTATAACCTTTTATCTCCATTTTTTCAGCAAGCCTTATGTGCCCCCAGTAGAAATTCTTTATTAACAGGTCGTCGACCTGACACGTTACGATTATACGACTTTTATAGTTACTGGCGTGATGAAGTTTGCAATTTCTCTACTTTCCCTCAAATATTTAAAGAAAATGGATATGAAACGTATTCAATAGGTAAAATATTTCATCCGGGAAAGAGCTCAAATTTTACTGACGATTGGCCGTATAGCTGGTCAGAAATGCCTTTTCACCCTCCATCAGAACGATACAAAAACGCTGCGGTTTGTAAAGATCACCGCACACACAAAGTTGAACAAAATCTAATATGTCCTGTTACTATTACATCACAACCCAATAATACTTTACCTGATCTGGAATCAACTGAATTTGCTATAAATTTGTTGAGGAACAGAAACAAAAGCAAACCATTCTTGATGGCAGTAGGATTTCATAAGCCTCATATACCACTTAAATATCCTCATAAATATCTAAGTAAGTTAAAATATTTATATTATAACATACAAAAAAAAATCTGGCGACCGTGGCAAGACGTCTTATTGTAAACAACTGTTGTGGGTACTACACTACAGGAATAAAATACTTTTATTTCTTCGCTCTGGTAACAAGACAATTCACGGCATTGAATTCTACCACTCAACACACAATGTCTCGAAAATGGGGCATCAGAAAGCGTCACAACAGACATAAAGCTAAAATAATGCCTATTCCACTTTAACAGAAAATTTATTAAGCTGAAAGACCTTACAGTGTGTCTTGTATGTAAATATAAAAAATAATTTTAGGAAAAGTTCCAATCAGTGAAGTGAAGCCACCATCAATGCCTTACATGTCCAAAACCATGCCACTAGTAGCATGGCATCCATGGACTGATGTGCGCCATAGAAATGATATAAGAAATCTTAATATTTCCTATCCATTTGGTACAATGCCTCGTAAATGGACCTTAAAAATCCGTCAGAGTTATTATGCAGCATCTTTATATATTGATAACTTAATTGGAAAATTATTGAGAGAAATAGACCCAATAAATACTGTAGTTCTTTTAACCAGTGACCATGGTAAGTAAAAGATTTTTTTTTGTAACAAATACCTATACCTGCATAAATATGAATGTGTTTTTTTTAATAATGATTTCTTTTATGAAGTTCTATATTAAAATACATTATTAATAATAATATTAGTATTCATTTATAATGTTATAAATATGTAATTATGTACTTCTAATTTCAGGTTGGTCATTAGGAGAGAATGGCTTATGGGCAAAATACAGTAACTTTGATGTTGCTTTAAAAGTTCCATTAATATTCAAAGTACCAGGAATTCCATCAAAATCCATATCAACTCCTGTAGAACTAATTGACATATTTCCAACCATACTTGAATTAGCCAATTTAAATATTATACCAAAATGCAAAGATGTTAAGGAAGAATATTGTTATGAAGGCAAAAGTTTGGTACCTTTTATGAAAACTTCCAATTATAAAAACCAATTACCATACGCAATATCTCAATATCCCAGACCTAGTGTATATCCTGAAATAAATTCCGATAAGCCACATTTAAAAGATATAAAAATCATGGGTTATAGTATCAGAACAAAAAGATATAGATACACTGAATGGATATCTTTTAATAGTACATTATTTTCTAGGAACTGGTCTACTATTTATGGCGTCGAGTTATACGACCATGTTACAGATGACGATGAATCTTACAATTTTCACTTAAATCCTAAGTATAAACATGTGGAAAAGAAGTTATCGCATATTTTGAGATTACAAATAGACCCCTATTATTACAATAAAAAATAATATAGGCTATTCAAGTATCACGTAACGCAATTTTTTGTATATCTTTTTATGCCCCTCTCCTCCCTTGTATCGTTTTGTCATCACCCTCTTCACCCACCCTGTCAAAGCGTTATGTATAAGTTCAGAGACCATTTTTACTATATAATAATTAGATTCTTTTAGTAACGTAATTTTTATTCCTTCCAAATCTAGAACTTCCTGAAAAACATAAGCAAAACATAACATGGGACATTTTATTTATCTAATTTTATATTAAAATAACAAGTGTTACGTAATACTATGTTCCATCTCTCCTTTCTACTCCCAATTTTTCGTTACATAATACTTAAACTTTATATGAAATTTTCTGTTTCGAAAGATCAACTCAACCATGATATAAAAAAAGGAAAAATGGAAATCGTAACTCGATAACTATCTTATAACAAAATGTTTGGAAAATATAGACACTTAATAAATATTTTCTTATACTTAGTCGCTTAAAATACAATAAAAGATAATAAATAATAAAATAGCATTATTGATTAACATTTATAGGTCCTCGAAAGACCTTTTCTTTCGTTATATTTATAATACTTAAAAATATCTTAATTCTAAAGCAATAATATTGCACATTGCATACAATTGTAGAAAATAAAAAAAAATATATAAATATATTATAATAACAATAAAAACATTGTTCCAGTCGTGGCTCAGAAACACAAGCGTGTGACGGTAAACGTGACAGGTTGTGGGTTCGATTCCTACGAAATAAAATATTTAATATTTTCATTTCCTCGCTCTGGTAACGAATTCCGCCACTTAACACGTCATGCCTCCAGAATTAGGCAGAAAGTGGAGAGTGGAATGTCCTAACACTTGGTTGTCTATTCTGCTATTTGCGGAATACAGTGTGAAATTATTAAGTATCATGGGAGCCTTTGTCTAAGTTAAAAGCAATTTTTTTATAGCCAATGGCACAGAACCATACAACGAAAATGTTTTATTCTTATCTTATTTATTTAATATCTAAATAGCATACGGGTAAACAATTGTTTTTTGATAAATGGTTTACTTTGATTGTGCGTAAATAATTAAAAATGTAAATTTACCTGTTTAATTGACTGGACTGATTTGTTAAGCAAATAATGTTGTATTTTTATAAATAAATTAATATTATTTAAAAGGACTAACCTAATTAGCTGACCTAAATTAATTTTCATAAAAAATATACTTATAACAAATTGAGCTTACTGGTATTTCAAACACAAACATAAATGGAGAAAAATCTTAAAGTTAATTTTAACAGTAAATTTGAGACCTCACAAAGCGTGGCGTTGAGTTCTAAGATATAATGTTTAGTAAATTGAGTGGAAAGTAGAAAATGAGTGGACATTTTTTTTGTGACTTTTTACGCCACAGATTCCAATAGTCCGTGCCTTTTTGTTGCTGTTTATCCTTATTAAGTTATTTGTTTGTAGTATCTCAATAACCTTCCTTGGTATAAACGGGATAAAGCGGAAATGTGAAAATAAGGCTTATATGTCTATAACACTTACAAGCTTTGGTAAAAAGTAGTTATGTTTATTCCACAGTAACCTCTATTCTGTTTTTGTAGTGTTGATTTCTCTTTAAATTGTTGATTTTTATAAATTAAATTATATTAATAATATAAGTTAATGTTACTTAATGTTATTGGTTAATCACCTTCACGCTATAAACTGCACACAGCAGATTAGGCAGAAGAAACCAAGTGTTACGACACTCCCTGGACCACTTACCGCCGAATTCTCGAGGCATAGCGTGTTGATTTTCGTAACTGAAAGCCACGCTTTGCCTCGACATCAGAGCGAAAGAAATTAAATATAAATTTAAATTAATATAAATCCTCGAGTGGAGATCTAACCCACAATCGTCGCGTTTAATCACACTTTGTGCTCCTGCGCCATGTCTGGCCTCCCGTTATTGGTTAATGTTATTGTAAAGTAACTTTTATAAAAAATAAACACATAACACATTGAACTAAATGGCTCACAAAACATATTTCTACATATAACTGAACCAGTATACAAAATGTTATTTAAAAGATATAAAATTTATAAGTATCTCTAAAATGCTTACTAATAAGCTTTGGTAATATATAATTATATATTAAGCATTTTAATAATATCAAATTATATTCTTGTCTAATATTATATATATAGACAAACTACACTAAACTTTTTTCTTCTTCAAGAATGGGTTTCCTAGAATTTTCTTCCATTTCGATTTGTTTGAATCTTGCGTATAGCGCACTGCTAGCTAAGACTATAACGTTAGACATCCACCATAAAGTATTCTTTGTTTCGTTGTACCACTGTGTGGCCATGACAGTTTGTGCACAAGCTTTTGCCGTTCCTGAGATATTGTGTGTCAGAGGTGAAGTTACCTGTAAGTAAATTAACCGTAACATATAAAGTTTATATATTATTATTGTTTTACTTTACTTTATGCATCTCTCACATAAAGAAGGGTAGACTGAACTGACTGAAAAGAATGGTTGTAGGTTCAACTCCATTATTTACCCACTCTAATAATATACATATACAAAGTGCAGCAGAAGTTTTGGTACTAGGTTCTAGTCTACTTTCCCTGCTGTACCGATGTGGATTATAAAGTAAACCTAAAACAAATATTTGGGTGAATAGACCTTTTTTAGGGTTTCATACCCAAAGGGGAACACAGGACCTTATAGCTAAGCTCTTTTTGCCAATTTTTTAATAAAAAATATACCTTAATTTGCAGTGAAGTCACATATCCAATAGCAAATCCACAAAGTCCACCAACAACCATTTGCATCCAAAAGTAAGGACTATGGAAATTTGTATAGCTGAGTACCACACTTAGTTCTCCGTTCAATATCATTAATGGCAAAAACAAAATAATTGAATATGCATTATTATAGTATGATAACAACCACACTTCTTGGTTTACGCTTGGCAATACTTTTTTGGTAAAAATGGAATATAGTGATAGCATGAGGGAGCCGATAACACCGTATATTGTACCAATAAGAGAAAATGAACCTGAAAAATAAAATTAAAAAATAATATTTTATTGATAACAGTTTATTATTGTATGTTACTGACATTGCAAAAAGTGATCATTGTATAATTTTATTTTAACTTTACGCTATATCCTGTACATAGCAGTGTGGGCAGATGGTACCTGAGAACCTAGTGTTAGGATACTTCATTACAGAGTAAATCATGCATTCCCAATGTTTTCGCTGAACTCTTGAAACATTATTCATTGAGTGGTGAAACTCTATGCCACACTGAATGAAATATTAAATATTTCTATTTCCAATCGGATCCACAACTGTCAAGCTTCCAATTTCACATGTACTTGTGTTCCTGTGCCATGATTTCCACATTGATAATAATATATTGTGGTACTACAATATTTAAAGTCATTAGATTATTGAAGTCATATTACAGGTAGAGAGAACAAAATATTATGATACTATTTTACTTCAATACGAGAACTCAATATTTTACTTTGTCTGGCAAACTAGGAAAATAAAACTAAATCCTTTTCTCAGGTGGAGACCAAATACAAAATCATACAAAAAGCGTTACTGACAGACCCTACTGTGCCATAATAGCTTTTATTATAATAATATCAAAGAAGTTCATATAATTACCCAATAAATTTTCTTGATCAACACCAAGATAGAAACCAAATATAATAAATCCACAACAAAACACACATCTATATGACGTAGCTTGCCTCAATAGCACCCAACTAAATATAACATTAAATACTGTTGTCAATGACCTTCCTATGTAATAAAATGATACATCAACATATTTGAGGCAGAGGTTGTTTGTAGCAATCATCAATGTAAACATAATTGATAATGGTATTACCTGCAAAATTACAACTTTATTTTATAATTTATAAAAGGACCTGCTGTGATGCGGCAGCACAGTGTCTGTAATATGATGGTTGTGAATTCAATTAGCTCTGGGAGGAATGAATTATATTTATTTCCTCTCTCTGTATTTTTATAGAAACAATGTGTTTCTTGTATTCCGCCAATCAAAATTCTATGTTCCAAAAAATGAAAGAATAGAAGTGTCTTAAACTTATTATAAATTAGAATTTATAGTGTGAACTATAAAAAAATACTATATTAACAAGCCAATGAGCCAATTTTCGTAAATATTTTTTGCATACTTTTCCAACAACTTCTTTTGACCATGGAGTTCCTTTGGGAAAACTGAATATTCCTGGAATACCACCTGTTTTGCTCATAGTGAAACATATTGTAAATGAAACTATGCACTGGAACCAAGTTATGAAAAGAGGTGCTTCTAAAGCCACTGACTGACTGCTCAGCAAACTCTTATTCACAAAAACTGTTGCAATTGATACAACCCTGTAAAAATACTTTAGTTGAGTTGTAGAATCATACAAAAAAAAATAGTTTAAGTAGTATTTATCTATATAGACGATCAAAAAGATACTACATTTCATAATCGAATTTCTAATCTGATTGGACCTAATAAACCCATTAAAACTGTAGGTTTCAGATAACGAAAAATTTAAAACAAATCAATATAACAAAAGTTAAAATAAACGAGTAAAACCATTGCTTTTTAATAATTATACATAATTTTTTTTTTACGTAATATAATTTCAAGTATAGATATTACAAACTTACCAATAACAGCATACTACAATGAATATTTTAATATATCTGGAGCACAAATCTGACTGACGATCCTTCATTTTGTATAAGCAAATCTTAAGTTAGGCCTAATAAATACAACGATGGTACAGTACGGTCAGCCAATTTATGTCCAAAATATTTATTTAATATATATTTGTAGAAATTGTTATTGTAAACAAAAAATAATGCACATTCCCGGAACGCCGGAGTTTTATTGTTCTGACGACTTTTGACAGTCGACACCGACAGAAAATTTACAACTTGAATAACAGATAAATGTTTGACTGATGTGTCAAGTGATAATTTGCCAAACAATAACTTCATATTTTCTTTGGTTATTATTATTATTACGGTTCTTTGTTAAATAAAAGTACTTGAAATCCTTTTTATGTGGCCCAATATTTATTTCTTTTTAATATTTTTTAAAATAACACTTCTCAAAAAAATCTTTATAATTTTTTCTACCGATATGTTCATCTATTCTCGAAAAAAAATTAAATTATTTAAATAACGATTAGCTCCATTTCAACAATACTTGAACTAAAATGTATGCACTTTTATTCAAATATGGTTGAAATGGAGCTAATCGTTATTTATAGGAACCTTTTTAATTAAGAGAACAGAGTGCAGATTACAATACACTTGCCGCTTGCACGGTAAAACTTAACTTTACAGTGATGAACTGATAAATATGCTTTCATGTGAAAGCTTAACGTGATCAAAATGTACTATAGAGTTTCAGTATAGTCTTTTAGTCAGAAATTTTACGCTGTAAGTAAATAGGTAAATATGTCATATAATTATGCTGCTTGAATTAAATTCAACTGTTTAGAAAGATATTTATTACTTATCACAATGGAGGATAGCTACAAAATATTTCAGCGCATTCACTGCTTCAAAATAAAAGGATATCAGGTAACGAAACAAAGAAGACTTATATTTCCACCTTATTCTGTTATCTAGAAAGTCACAATAATACTATAGAAGAATACTATAGAAAAATATTTAATACTTTTGAAACATCTCTTCGGTTATGTAGGTAGGAAGAAGGAAACGGATGGGCCATATCCACCCTAGAATAGTGTGATGAAAAATCTAATAACAAAAAAATTTACCTAAACAATCACTGCACAAGAACATATTTTAATGTAAAGTCAAGAAGATTATGATGTTGTTACTAAATTGCATACTCTTAATAGTTCAAAAAAAATCATGGTGACCACTGACTACTACTTTAGTGTTGTCCTACATGATAAAATATTTTATATGAAGATTTAGATAGATTTAGATTTAGATTTAGAGAAAAAATTAACCAGGAAGCCAAATCTCCCCCAGGAAAATATGCCTAAACGGGTGGTTTACTTTCAAAATCGAGGACTTGAGTGTACCCAAGACCTCAATTTTGAAATGTATAATTTTTATTAAGGAACTTTCTGTCTATCTAGTTACAATTCAAACAATTATAAGTTATAAATAAGCGCAGCAGTAATAAAATGAGTAATGATTTAATTTATAAATTGAAAAAAATATCGATATTTTGAAGACAATACTTCAACTGACTAGTTAAATAATTATAATTCTTTATTCTTTTTGTATAATTTTATTCTGGTAACATTGATTATGTCGTATCAAAAACGGCGCTGACGTCAGGGACTTGAATCTTGATTATTTTTCAGACCTGACAAAATCATTCAAGAGGTGAAGTGCTTTTATAAAGTTTGTACACATAAATAAAAACCCCAGTGTTTTGATTTTTAAATAATTTTATTTTAAAACATGGAATCTGCACCTGAGACTAAATCAGTGGAATCAGAGAGTCCTAGTTCTAGCATCATAAGCGAAATTATCTACAGTCCGATAAATTTGCTATTAACTGTGATTATAGTTGTGTTGGTGTATAAAATAATAAAAAGTAAATTCGGCAAAACATCAGTAGAACCGCCACCGGCTGAACTTCCTAAAATTCGAAAAGATATGACATGCGCTGAATTACGAAAGTACGACGGGACTCAATCTGATGGTCGTGTATTGGTAGCGGTAAATGGGTGGATATTCGATGTGACACGAGGACGCCGCTTTTACGGGCCCGGTGAGTGCATATTTTTATAAATAGCATTGACTTTTCTGACTCATTATTTATACATTCATGACATTGTACTGCATCATACATAAACAATTCGATACCTGTTAGCGCAGTCCATGTGCTCACATAGAAAACCAATTACAACTGCATAATTTACACAGTTGTAGTAGTACATGTTGCATTATTAATACTTAACATTTTTTTCTTTGCAATTATATAAACAATTATTGTAACACAATTATATGGTTTATAAAAATTTTAGGTGGTCCATATGCAGCATTTGGAGGAAGTGATGCATCTAGAGGTCTTGCCACATTTTCAGTGACCAAATCAGACAAGGAGTATGATGACCTTAGTGACCTCAATTCCATGCAGATGGAGTCTGTTAAAGAGTGGGAAGCACAATTTAGAGGTGAATATTATCTTGTATACTAAATAATTTAGACTATAATTAAATATTTTTTGAATTATTAGTAAAGGTTAGGGATATTCATGAAATTAATGAAATAAAAAGTTAAAGCATGAGATGGCCTTATTTTAAATATGTATGATAATATAAAAACTAAGTTATCATAATGTTATCCAATAAATTAAAAATAGCAAATCATTCTTAATAAAATAGCTTGGTCATATTATGTGTGATAATACTGTAAAAATAGAATTATACAAAAAACTATATATATATATTTAAAATATAACACTTATCTAAAATATATTATTAACATAAAACTACATATTTTTTTATAATTTTGTATATTTCAAAATAGTGCTGTGGCACACTGACAATGGTTGTTGGTTTTAACTTTTCAGTCTATATAGAAGAACAAGCCATTTTCACCTTCTCCCTCTAGTAAAACAAATCATTCTTTTACGTTACACCACTCCACATCATGGGTATATATTTCAATTGCGGCCTGGACTCTAGCTTTGAGCAGATATGCTTTTGTAAAGGTTTTTTTAAATTTTTATGGTTTATTATTTATTTCACTCACTCAATGTAAAATGTATAATTTAAAATACAGAGAATTTTGAAATGCACACATGCCATTTACACATTACCAGATAAGATATTGAGTAAGCAACATTTTCATATATCAAAAAATCAACATCAATCATGCTTTTTCTTATCAAAGATGTTTTTAAACATTTAAAAAATCTGATATTTATTCTGTTATATTAATAAAATACATGGACACCTTATAGTGATATAATTATCTGTTAGGCCTACTTTCATATATTTCATTTAATTTTAATTAAAAAAAATCGGTCAAGGGCGAGTCGGACTTGCCCACCGAGAGTTCATAGCAATTTCAAGAGTGTAGGTCAACAAAAAGTAAAAGTTGAAAAATATATCCACTCATTATATGACATAAACTGTAATATAAAAAATAATACTTTATAGATTTTGATTACATAGGGAATAAAATTGACAAACTTAAATTTGCGGGCGTATCCACTCCTAAAAGAGTGTATACGCCCATGCCCAGAGTCCATGCTAAAGCATGAAATTGAAAGTTGTTTGAATTAGCACAAATAGCAAATTTTTGAGTCATTCTAAAATCTAAAGTTGTGGTATATTCAGTTCACGTTTTATTTATTTATCCTTGTTTGTTGTTGCGTTTCCTACATGAGCTGCTACTTTGAATATAATATAATATAACTAATAATATTCTGCGTCATATATATTTGTATACAAATTATTTTAAATATTTCACAATCGAACACAAAGAATTACGTTTTTTTTTAGCGTCATGCTGTAGTATTCCGCACACGGCAGAGAAGGCAGAAGAGACCTAGTGTTCGTTCCCAATTTAATGTCGAATTCGGGACGAATTGCGTGTTAACTGGCGGAACTCAGCGACGTGGTTTTTCTCGACGCTACAAAAAATATGAAATATTTCATTTGCTCGCGTGGAAATCGAACCCGCAACTTGTTGCGTTTACGGTCACACTTTATGACCCTCCGTTTCGACTGGCCTCAAGAATTACATATGCTATTCGTTTTAAGCAGTATTCAATTCCATATATAAAACAATACAATGTATTCAGTCTGCTGCAACAAAAAATTGCGCGTATAAAAACTCGATATGGTCGACGGCATGATCCGACGCGACGCGTCTGACATCGTACGATTATGTAAACCTCGAATGAAATATAATTTTTATATGTATGTATTGTATTTCGTCGCATTTAATGTTTCGTATTACGCGATTTGGGTATCCCCAAGAAGTTTCATAATATAAAACTATTTCTCTTGTGACAACTGAAAATATACTAAAACTAGTTTGTACCTGCGGCTCTGCCCGCCGTCAAATTGAAATAACTAAATGTACGCACGCCACACGCAACGTAAGTTATGAGCTCTCCCGTTTTTTCAACGTTTCTCGTTGTTTCCTTACGCCTACTGGTCGTAGCGTGATATAATATAGCTATGTATCAAAGAAGGTTATAACCTTAATCGATAAATGGACGTTCCGATATAAAAATATTTTTTATTTCGAAACAGTAGTTCCGGAGATTGTTGTGCTAAAGCAAACAAACTTTTCAGCTTTGTAATATAGATTCAATTTAAAATTAATTGTAGAAGAATTGGAAGCGGCACCCTACCTACGTTATGTGTTAATCCTATCGCGTTTCACTTTGGGTTAGATGTAGATAATAAAATACAGGCGTTTCTTAGACCTTTTCTACCTCTACTAATTTCTACAATAAAATAGTGTTTTGTTCCAATTAAGTCTTTTTTCTAACGCATTTAAAAAAAAGAGTCTTAATACGACTAGAATCATATAGGATTATTTGTGAGTCAGAAAAAGTTTATTATTAAGATTAAGAGATAACTTATCTTTCAATTATAACTGACATAGATTTTTTCAGACTTATTATAACGTATCAATATATAAATAACTATAAAATAAAGAATAAAGCGAATGATTACATTTAACTTCGCTTCGCTTTGTGAAAAATGTGTGAAAAACGATCACTAATGGCGCTAGGCGTGCGCTTTACTCTCGAAGTCTCTTCCAATCTCGTGCCCCACTTAACTTGACATTAAACACCGTAATAGCGGGATAGTTGTGGTTTTTAATGTTCAACGTGGAAGTTCTTAGTAGTCTAAGGTTTGAAACATTTAAATGTATGGACATTAAGTCGTTATAAATGAATGTTCTTGTATTTGAAAACATGCAAGTAATTAAAAGATGGTGTAGATAATGAAGTGATAATTAGTTTCAGTATTAAAAAATATATAATTAGATTGCCTAAATATATTTGGTTATTTATAATAAATGATCTTTGACCAATTAGGAAGTGACTGAAACATGCGATAGTAGTGGGTTAGATGTAGATAAAGATAATAAAATACAGGCAATAAAAAAAATAACGCTAATTACACTTATGGTTAATCACTAGGTTCCCTCTGCCTACCTATCATGATGTGGCTAATAGTGTTACCAAATCCATTTTAAAAATCATGCTTAACAAAATATTGTTAGTAATAAACTGTATGAAAAAGTATTTATTATATTTGTTTAGCTTCACGCTGTCTCCCGTATTTACACTGGCATGGCTTTCCACCGAATTCTCGAGGCATTGCGTGTTGATTGGCGGAAATCAACGCCGCGCTTTTTCCCTTGAAAATATTAAATATTTCATTCCTTCGAATGGGAATCGCAAAAAATCCAACTCAGAATATATTTATTAATAAATTATTATTATAAATATTTCAGAGAAATACGATCTTGTGGGCAAACTGTTGAAGCCCGGCGAAGAACCGACGAACTACTCCGACGAAGAGACCGAAGAGACCGACAACTCCACCAGTCCCGGCGACAAGAAGGAACAATAATAACTTAACTTATTCTTAATCAGAACCACTTGGCCAAACAAATATACTTAAATTATTTAAACATTCACATGTTCTTCATTTTGTTGGGAAATCTTAGTATTGTCTCTATATAGTGTTCTACTTATTTTCTGTTGTAACATTTCGTTATGTCTTTGTTAGCTTTGTGATGTTTTTTAAATAATTCTTTAAAGGTGTTGTGCATATATAAAATGCATTTTTAAGTACTTTGAGCAGTGCAATCATACAGATAATTAAATAAATTATGTTGTTTTCATATATTAATATATTATGTTTGGTCAAAATGGTATTGTTACTTAATATACATGCTCTTCATATAAAAAATATTTCACAAGCCACAAGTTCCGTCCTGCTTAGATACAAACGGTAACTCAAAAATTGTACCATAGCATTTTAAATGTGTTTTTTTATACAAATACCCTTAATATGAATAACAGTAAAATAATACATTTTATTAAGGGCTGTGCTATTAATATATCCTATTAAGAATTTACTAAAAATTTATAGTTCATTTGAAGTATTTCCGTTATAGTTAGCGTTATTTGCATATTAATTAATGTTTGTCAATTATCATTTAAATGTCATTAAATTAGGTATATGTGCATACATGAATATTATAAGTTTTAATGTCATTTAAAAGGTAATTGATGTCTCTGAGTTTAGCAGTCACACGGCAAAATCATTCAGAAATCATTTAGAGTTTGTAATATTTGCTAAATATACAGTTCCAAATAATGTTTGTGGGTAAGCTTCTTCTAAGTTAGTGTTATTTAGCAATACCATATGAAAAATGCATTACGTAGCTAAAATGAAAACAACATTCCTTCACAGAATACTAGTCTATTTGCAAAAATATATATTTATAACAAATTAAATATAATAATCTGTTTAAAAATATATATATTGAGTTTTCAAAGAGTGCTTTCAATATTCAAAATATTAAAATGTCTTGAGTATGTATATAATCATAATATAGTGGGTTCAAGTCGCGAAAATATTATTTATTAGTTTCACGCTGTATCTCGCACATAGCAGGGTTATTACAGCTGCTTAAATTGGACGTTTTTTTTGCTTTGCTACATAAACTATTGTGGCCAAGGGAGATCCAGAATGGAGTACTTTAACATTATTTATAAACATATGTATAAAGTTTTAACGTAGCGGGACTCGAGACCGCATTTCTTGGACAGTCAGTGACAGTCAGAGACAACACTGATTTTTAAATATATAAAATGAAATACCAAATGTGGTACCAAAACTTAAAAAAAAATTAAAAGTAGTTATGTATTATTTTATATAGAATTCAAGTGACCCGCGACGGAACATACGTACTTAATACGATTGATGTAACGAAAATACACTGCTCTTTACTAGTTTTAGATAATAAAAAAATGTTTTCCTTAAGATTAATGTTTTTAAAACAAAAATTTTAGAACTAGCTTATCTTACGTTATTGTTATTATAGCTATAATGCGTAAAAAATTAAGTTATTTCAATAGCTTCACGCTTTTTCCCGCAAATCAGGCAGACTAATAATCCGACTTAATTTTCTAGACTGTGGTAGAACTTAAAGCCGCGCTTTGTCCTCTAGCTAAGAAATAAATTATCGTTTAAATAACTTTTCTTTGAATGTTTAAAAAATATAAAACAGTTTTTGATTTGCCGTTTTGTGACAGCAGGGCTTATAACGCTTTATTTACGGTAGATGCTAATGGCCAGTTACTAAAATGTCTAACTAAAATGTTGAAACAATAAATATGTGTTTTTTTAATGTGATAATAATATCCTGCTAACGCTATTATATATTATGTACAATCGTTAGTAAAATTATTTTTACATTATTAACAGTATACGTAAAGTGAATGTGGAAAGTAAAAAATATACATGGAATCAATTAAATTGTATGTATGTATTGTATATATAAAGTTATTTTATACGAAAATTAACTAATTATATGAGGCCTCGGTGACAATTGTATCTAAATCAAAAATTTACTATGGCTTTTTTAAAATCTCTAAATATTTATATATATCGATGTGAAGATTGAGGTTGGCGAATACGAGTTATTGTTTAATTTTATCGACATGTCGACATAGTCGGTTGTTCGTTTTTGTTTGTGACTGGTAGGTTGAAACTTCTAAAGTCTAGGAACTGCGCTTATAGACATGCTTGTGATTAATCATTAAATTAATATAATGGAGACATTTAATGTCTTTTAAAAAAAATCTTTACATCTCGGTGCAATGTTCTTTTTAATCTTTTATCCGAAATCCTGTTTCTTTTGTGTATAAATCAAAATATTTTGTTTATTTAAAGCTATTTTCCAAAGATGCTTCAATTTCAAATTATTCAGAAGCAAAAAATATAAGGATTTTGTTATTTAAGAGGTTTGGTTTTTATTTTAAACCCTATAATTTCCAAACAATTTATTACTTTTTATCTTGCACAAAATTGCGGTTTATATCGATTAATAAAATATAAACATAGAACAATCGTTCGTAATCGCCTTCTTTACTCTGCAGATTTATGAATTGAAAGACTGAGATGGCAAAATAGGTTGATATTGTCAAACGGATTTGGACATAAAACAATCGCACATTCCTAGTTCGGTCGGATTGTGGAATTTATATCAACTTATCACCCAACTGCCATTTTGTTGTGTTAATGTTTTGCATTTATCGCGTGTTGTATCGTTTTGCGGAAATTTCATATTAAATGTCTTTGTTTGTCGTTTTTTTTTTGTAAAATTAATTTTGTACCTTTTTTCAAATGTAGTTTTAACTTTTTATATATTATACTTAAATTTACATTTATTTCACCTTTTCAAACATGTTCAAACGAATATTGTACCTTGCAACTATATTAACAACCTGATCGGTACTTAACGTGAGTTTATATATATTGTGTAAATTATTAATTACCTGTGGCAAGAAAAAATAAACAAAAATAATGAATTAGGAAATGTGCATAATAAAGTTGTTGAATGTTAATACTTCAGTTGTATTTCAATTTATTGTCGTTTGTGGGATTTCCTTTATCCTTAGTTCCTATGCGACCTGAAAAAAAATATAATGCATATATAAAATAATATCAGCTTTATTATATATAGTTGATGGTAATAGTCAAAAATAAAATTAAAAAAATATATTTTGAAATGTATGCATTTTTTTTATTTCAATAATAATTTGATCGTGGATATGAGGCCGTTATGCGGCGCAGCAGCACAGGTGTGACTGTAACGCGACGGTTGTAGGTTTGATCCCCACTTGAGGGAATGAAATATTTATTTACGCTTATATTTTTTGCTCTGGTGCCGATGCAAAGCGCGGCGTTGATTTCCGTCTCTTAACACCAATGCGTCCAGAATTCTGTGGAATGTAGGCAACGGAGTGTTCCACACTAGGTTTCCTATGCCTACCCTACTGTGTGCGGGATACAAACTGAAGCTGATTTGATGTTTTTTATTTAAATTTCATTGAATACTTATTTTTTATGAGACATCTTAAAAACAAAAAAGCTTATAATATATTTTTTATTATATGTTCAATATTTTACATAACTTTTATTTTGTTTTGTTTGTTGTATTGTTTGCATTTTATTTGTATAAACATCGCAATACATCAAATAATTTTAAATTTATATTTGGCAAAACTAGTAATGATATTTTGATAGTAATATAACATTTTAGTTTTATTATTAAATAAATCAGCTTTAAGCTGTATCCCGTGCACAGGAGGGTAGGCAGAGATGGCTCTGCGTTCCCCACTTTCTGCCACATTCTGGTGGCATTTCGTATTGAGTGGCAGAACTCAACGCTGCGCTGTCTTGTAACCAGAACAGGGAAATGATAAAAAATGAAAAAAAAAAAACGTTTTTTTTAAATATTTACTATATTATATTCATAAAATATTAACAAAACGTATAATAATTTAAACGTAGTGGGGCTCAATACTCCGCCTCTTATACTTTTTTTAAGGTATGCTTCTATCCTAAGTTTGGAATAACACTTAACAAATTTATTAAAATTAAAAATTCAAATTAAATTAGCTTCACGCTTTATCCCTCACACAGCAGGGTAGGCAGAGGGAACCTAGTGTTAAGACACTTCGTTCCCCACTTTCTGCCGAATTTTGGAATCATTGCGTGTTGAGTGGCAGAACTCAACGCCGCGCTTTACCTCGACACCAGAGCGAAGAAATGGAAAATATAAATTTAATTAAATATTTCATCTCCTCGGCTACGACTGGCCTCTGCAAAACACAAAACACAAAAACAAATTTATTAATATCCCGTAATAGTATTTTCTGTTACAAGTTCACATTCGTTTGTCACGTCCAGTTTATCATAAAATGGCGGGAAGACAGATAATTGATATTTATTAATATTGTTGTGTTGGAAAAGTTTCATTCAATCGTCTTTTATGCGATTTGGACTTTGAATAGGCTTACTTTCTCTTTACTCTATATAACTTATATCAATTTAAATTAATTTTTAATAAATAAAAAAAACCGACTTCAAACAACGATCTAGAAAGTAAAAAATAATTTTACCGAGATTTTTTTAGAAAACCGTACTTTGATTTTGTTTCACAAAAATAAATAAAGAAAGATTTAATATTATAGATTATAAAAAAAGTCGATGCCAAGTAAAAGAGGCTTGGTAATTTAGTAATTTGATATTGTAGTAAGGTTGTGGTAGCATCTGCTTGAATTATTAGGACAGGCTGGGCTTCAAATAATATGTACAGAATTTAACAATAATATATTTTATCTAAAAATGAGCCAACCACCATCTAACTGCTACTTCATGAAAACCAGTAGGTAAGCTTTCCTAGTGTCCTTAGTATCTCGACTCCATAGACAAGATATATTCAATTAATTTTTTTTTAAGCGTTAAGTAAGTATTGGTTTTTCCGCCTTATTGGCTTAGGCACAACAATAATTTGAAGAGCTGCTGTAAAAAGATTTAACTTACGTATATGTTTAATGTATTAGGTACGATAATTATTTTGTCTACCTTTGTATAGCATGTGGTCTTGGTTCTCATTGCTTTAATAACGGCTTTATTTAGTCAAGACTCAGCATGCTTAAAAACATAATGAAATAAGAACAAGCGCGAGTCAGGCTCACCCACCCAGGAGCTTAGCGAGAGCTCTTTCATCTGATACCTCACTTGAATTAGTGGCTTTAATACCAAATTTTTCCCCCTTTTAAGGCTATTATTTTAAGGGTTTAACCGCCAATCTATAGTTTTAAAATTGCTTCTGATCAAGTAGGTGTAGATGCTGGGTAATGAAATTTCATAATTCTAGATCAACCGGATGTACCCTATGTATTTGATTCCCTTTTTAGTGTCAATAAGCGTTTTTGCGATATAAATGGCCGTATTTTTTAAAGTAAATGTATAAGTATAAATTTCACTTTTTAGAAAGTGTATCAGTACGGTTTAAATTTCAACTTGATATCTCCAAACTTTCCTGAGATAAAGGCTCAGACAACAAAATGACCTTATAAAGGTTCCTTTTTCTTTTAAAGGCACGGAACCCTAAAAATCAGCTTCACACGCTGTATCCCGCACACAGCAGGGTAGACAGAGAGCACCTCGTATTAAGACACACAGTTCCCGACCTTCCGTTGAATTTTTTGAGTTCTTCAATTTTTTTTGCTTAAGTCAATGTATATTTTTTATTTTAATTTTAATATTTTTAGTGACCTACTATTGTATCAAAAAATATTTTATAAACTTGGACCTTTGCAATTGCCTTGGACCGTTCCAAAGTTCGTAAATACAGCTAAAAGTGTAAAATTGGCATACTGATAACAGCAACGTGAGGTAGTTCCCCTGGCCGGCTGTCTTGAAAAATTGTATTATCTTGAATAATTAAGTACAATAGATGATAAAACCAGTAAAATTCGAGTCAAAATCGCCTCTGATTTTATTGTACCTATTTCTTAATTGTCTTTGGCGTTCCGTTCTTTTTGACACAATTAAGCAAATTACAATTAAGCTTCACGCTTTATCCCGCTACGGATAAAGCGTGACGCTTAATTGTAAGTCAATGAAAATTAGAAATTGACAAATTTAATTAATATAAAATTTTAAGTAAATTACTACACTATTTTGTATGAAATGATCTATAACTATAGACTTTCTTCGAATTTCTGGGGTAGCCAGCACGTGTATTGGCTAATAACTTTTATAAATGCGATCAAAATCATCAAATTATAGTACGTATATAACATACCGTCTCATGGCGCCAAATTTGTAATAACTAATTTTTAATATGCATTTGATTAATAGGTATTACATTACTGATATTGGCTTAATTATTGAAAATACCTTGAAAATGGAGATAATTTTGTTATCTATTATCTTTGACGTTGGAGTTAACAAACATTATAACACAAGTCCTAGAATTATACAGAATAAAATCGCATTATCTAATGAAATTGTTGCTTACAAGCTTATTAAATTTATTTTTTTATTGTAGTCGGAAATTAATATATGGGCAGAACGAACCTATTGTTAAGATATTCTGTTTCCTAATTTCCACCGAATTCAGGAGGCACTGCCTATTTAGTGGTGATATTCAACTCCACGCTCGACTTGACTCGACACCAGAGCGATGAAATGGAAATATTAAATATTTCATTTTCTCGAATGAGAATCGAAGCCACAACCTGTGGAGTTAACAGTCAAACGCTAGTGCCCCAGCACCACAACTGGCCTTAAATTCTTTATCATACCAAATAAACGTAAGAAAATAATCTTAATTAAATATACATATATACCATACACAAAGTTGACAAACAACGTTTAAAATTGCTTTTACATAATTAGTTACTTCATGTTGATAAAGCAACCTTAAAATTTCTTATAAAACTTTAGTAGTAAATAGTAATTTTTAAATGAGTTGGTAGATCTACCTATACATGATCGTAAGATTTGACTTACACCTCACCTCATAAAAGATGGCGAAAAAGTTTTTCTATTGCACAAAACAAACGTGGGGTCGTACTGGTGGACTAAGGATTGATGTAAAAAAAAAATAATAACGAAAACAAAACACGGTTAACGGATATAGTATGTAGTTATATATGTGGGGTTCCCCTATAGATAGCATTGTTTAAATCATCAATTTGTACACAGTACAGTACGACCAATAAGTCATGGCTGCCCTCAAGTTAGGTGGAGATATCTGCGCAGTTTTTATTTTATACTAGCGACCCGCTCGCGGCTTCGCCCGCTTAAACCACAGAATTATTTACTTAACACACTGAATTATGTTCTTGTTTTGATATACCCATAATGTATGTTTGCAACGCAATGAAGATTTTTTATGAGAAACTTTAGATCGCATTTTCGTACCTCCCATAAGAATCTTCAATTGAATGTTTGAAATAAAAACACAACTTATCGATCGATACTTACTGTCTGTGCGTTTCTTCACGATTATCTCAGAAACAGCTTAACCGATTTAAATACTTTTTTGTTTGTATTTTGGCAAACTGCCCTTAAATATTTAGTATTAGTTTTATTTTAATCAGCTTCACGCTGTATCCCAAACACAGCAGGTTAGGCAGAGGGAACCTAGTGTCCACTCTAGTAGACACTCCATTGCCCACTTTCTGCCGAATTCTGAAGGCATTGTAAATTTAAGTAAATATTTCATCTCCTCGAGTAGGGAGCGAACCCACAACCAGTCGGTTTTACAGTCACACTTCGTGCCGCGGCGCCACGACTGGACTCAACTGGGCTGGACTTTATTTTAATCGATTCACACAAAGTTAAAACCAGATCCACGCTTTATCCCGCCTTTAGCAGGGCAACTTAGTGATAAGATATTGGGTATAATGTGTGACTGATGTGCGATATGAAAATATTATTAAATTATAATTCAATCCTCCAAGTGGGGATCAGACCCACAACAGTCGTTACAGTCACAACTTTGTGTCGCTGTGCCGTGACGGCCTTTAACAAAGAAGAGAAGAGAAGCGTCAGCGTTCCTTTTACGGAAACAGTATGTAGGGTAAAATACTTTAAAACCGTACCTAAAGAATTTAAGCAAGACACATCAACAGTGTAGACGTAGGTCTTTTTCACGATGTTTTTTATATCTATATTTCGTATAGCGCCTGCCCGCGGCTTTGCCCGCTTGAATTAGATGATTATTCAATTAAGAACTAGAGATATTACAAACAGCCTTAATTATCAATTTATTTATTTGGATTCACGATATTCTTTATAAAATAACTTATATTAGCTCCTGTACAGTTTTTAAATTAGTAACATATTATAAGTCAATTGTAGGGAACTATTATTTATATTTATTATAGCTTCAGCTTCACGCTGTACCCCGCACACAGCAGGGTAGGCAGAGGGAACCTAGTGTTTTTAGACACTCCGTTCCCCACTTTCTGCCGAATTCTGGAGGCATTGCGTGTTGAGTGGCAGAACTCAACGCCGCGCTTAGCCTCGACACCAGAGCGAAGAAATTGAAGTATAAATTTAAGTAAATATTTCATCTCCTCGAGTGGGGATCGAACCCACAACCAGTCGGTTTTACAGTCACACTTTGTGCCGCTGCGCCATGACTGGCCTCAATTAAATTTATATTTATAGTTTATTTAATATGTGTCATTTATATATTTCAATATTATAATTTATTTATTTATCATTTATATACACACGTAAAATCATACATACATTTAATAGGATTTATATATTTTATAGCAAGTATTCGTATTTAGTATATTATTTATATGAAAGCGCCCCATTGCCGTCGACCGAACCGGTAAGGCGTTCAACATCCACGCCTACCCCCTTGTCGACGGCATATTTTAATATAACAGTCGATGCTTGCCACTCGATGCGCTTTCCATACGTTCCTTTGTTCTCTTTATTAATTTCTTCCAAATCAGTATTTGTAGTGTTCCGTTTTATATATATATGTTTGTGGTTGACTTTCGTATAAACTGTGTCGTGATTTATTATTTATGTTCAAACTATATGTACAATAAAGTGGTGTTGAATATACCTAGTGCTAACCGTAAGTGAACTTTTATTTATCTCCGTCAACACTACACAATATATAATTGGTATACAGAATATACATAGAAAACACGTTTTTAGGCATTTTTATATAATCTATAAAATAATCAACATTTTTGGTCAAGTTCAAGTCTCATGACCCGAGAGTTACGTACCAGTTTCATGAATGGAGATACACCAAAAGAATAAATAACAATGTTAGTACTTGTCGCTTGTAAATTAGGTATGAAATAATACTTTTACTGCAGGATATTTTTATAAACAGTGTCAGAGCATTTTTTTCTTGAGACACAATGTTTTAGAGGTTGCTCCCAAAAGTTTTTTTTTATACGTTTCTTAAAAAAAATAATAACATAAACGAACGAACGGACTAAAGAACCTATTTACAATATTTCTTTGAATATTAAGTCATTCTTTATCACTGTGTTAAATAATTACAAACTAAGCTAGACTGTTACGAAGGTAATCTTCGCTAAAAATTCAATTTAGTTTACTTTGTAGTTAGTACTATGAACAATTGTACTTCAAAAATACGTAAATTTATCTACAATCAAATAAATAAGACGTTTCTAAAATCTTTCTTTTGCCCAGAATCTTGCCAGCGCGATTCAGAAAACGACGTTTTATGCACAGGGCCATCTATTGGACTACAATTGAACTGTAACCATTCGAACATTGTTAGAAAAATACTACTATGGTTATGTTAAATTTATTGTAAGTATAGATTACACTTACACAACGTAATTAACGCTTAACAAATAATAACTCAACAATATGTTTAATGCGTTATCAATATTAATTATGATATGTAGTCAATAGATATCATTGCGTACGTTTCAATATTTTTTTTTTCAAATATAAATAAATATCTTAAAACTTTTAAGTACATTATATTTTGATAGAGTGTAGCGGTAACCTTTCCAAACTATAAAAATATAAAATCTTTTATGCACAGCGCCATCTCATCACAGAATCAAAATTCGTTAGTACCGTTAAAATTCGTTACTTGTATCGATTTCTACTACCCCAAATATATACTTCTTGAAAACTTAAATACTTATATGACTGTTGATAGAGTGAAGCGATTACAATGAAATAAACACTAAAAGTTACTCTGATTTACTTGTAGTTTTTATGTATAAAAGTAGCTTAAATTTATTGTGTACTTTTTACGTGATACGTGGTCACAAAAACAGATAAACAGACAAACAGACAAAAATTCCAAAAATGTTGGAATTGGATTCTGTTCGTTATCCTTTAACACACTGGCTAATCTTTTTTAAATATTTTCAATGTACAGAAACTTATTTTCTACAGATTTATTATAAGTATAGATCTATTTCTCTCTTTTGATTATTTTCTTGCTGAGTGCACAATGCGGAAAAATGACTTGTTGACCATATTGTGTGTTATGTGCATTGAAAGTTACATTTGCTTAAGTATGTACTTATTTGTTTTTGTTTTCTGAGAATTTGTAAGCGTGCAATACCTAATGAGAAAATGTATCAACATAGAGAGAATACAGAGAATAGAGTAGTAGCTACTTTAACGTTATTGTATATATGATCAAAAGTAAAATTTCATATATTTTTTACTTCGACCAATTAATTATTTACCTAACATGAAATTAAGCTCTAAAGCAAAAAATCATAAATTCAATAAAAAAATAACAATGGATAAAGATAATACATTAAATTTCAATTCATTGTAATTTTTTTTAGAAAGTAATAAATAATTTCAAAAAGAAAAAAAACATACATAATCATTCTTAGTAAAGATTTCTAATAATTATAATAAATATATATAAAAATTAACTAGGTATTACACGTGTAATTACGCAATGCCGCAATAATATTAAAAAAACAATGGCCAATATTTCTCCACATCAGGCTTATCTGTACAGCACTGAGGTCAGACCCGCGACATCTTACAGATGTCTCGCTAAATGCATAATATTATAGTTATTTTTGTTGATTCTGTTTATCACTCTTATTTGCTAAAGCCGAGTAAATGTACCTAAAAATTATATTCATTGCAATTATCGCAAAACTTAAGGCCGTGCCGTGCTGTGGCGTGCGTCTGTAATGGGACATGTGATGAGTTACCACTCTCTCTCTCTTTCTCTCTGTCTACCCTGCTTGATGCGGGATACAGCGGGAAGATAAATGGAATATCGTTAAACTTTATGAAAAAAATAATGGACTAAGGTAGCTGCGATCTTTTAAAATTTAAATGATTCTTTTTGTAACTTTATATTTTCGACAACATAACATTACCTAAACATAAATTAATATTGTGAATTTACAAACGGGATTTATGGCGATAACAAGCAGGGAAAGGAATGAAAAAAAATTGAAATTTATTTATGTTTTCTAAAAAAGTACTTAACTAAGAATACATAGACGTCGACGACCATTAAGAATTCCCTTGAGGAATTTGGAGGTGGATTACGACTGCCAATCGGACGAGGATTACGATTTACGCGAAAATTGATTATCGTGTCTATGCATTATATAATGAGGCGATATAGATAAATAATCTTTTGAAGTTGACTTTTCTTTTTCAGCTTCACCTGCTGTATCCTGCTTATAACAGGGTGTAACGGGGTAAAGTAGAATAAAAATATATATACATTTTACTACAGTCTCTCCGTTATACATAATAAGGTAATTACCATAGAAATCAATAGCAGTGAGTATAAAAGTGATAATCAGTTTTTGCAAATAAATCCTCTTTATCATATTTACTTAAGCTGGGTCAAAGTTCAAATTTACCAATTTCTAGATAAAAATAAATGTTTTAACATCTTTTTTTAATTAGGACGTGTTACTATGAGGGATTGAGGCCAGTGGATTCGCGCAGCAGCACGAAGTGTGACTGTAAAACCGACTGGTTGTGGGTTCGATCCCCACTCGAGGAGATGAAATATTTACTTAAATTTATATTTCCATTTCTTCGCTCTGGTGTCGAAGCTAAGCGCGGCGTTGAGTTCTGCCCCACACAATGCCTCCAGAATTCGGCAGAAAGTGGGGAACTTAGTGTCTTAACTTGTTCCCCCCGCCTACCCTGCTATGCGCCGACATAGCATACAGCCTGAAGCTGATTTATTTATTTATTTTCTCCTCCGTATTTTGCATTTTAAATAATTTACCACCGTCATCATCATTTCATCATTCAATCATTATTGATTTTTACAATAACAATATTAACAATAGATTGATTAACTATTCATGCGACGGTTGTGTGTTATCCCAATTTTCTTTAAATCGATTAAATTAATCCAACATTTTCCCAGTCTGATTGCAAGTTAATAAACTTACCATAAGATCTTTAAGCTGTACTTAGTGCTAGTTGCAAATTTACGTGATTTCCTGGTGGGTGACCTTGTCATATAAAATAGCTCCACACCATACCACATCCATACACATTTATCTATATAGAGTCCAAGTTCCGATCTTAAGAACTATTCTAACAAACAAAACCAACGTGCAGCTAGCATTTTTTTTGTTCTCAAAACTAACTATATTATCAATAGAATTACATATTTTTATTTTACAAAACTTTTTTTTTTAAAACAAGTTTTTATTATGGTATAATGTAACGTCGCATGTACGATAATATAATGTTTACAAAATCAAGGTTAAATTATTTAAAAGGTCGTAACTTCTTAAGCGATGTTATTTTGAGCATGTGCGTGAGGGGATTTCGTCTGTTCTTCATATCATTCTTTTGGACTACCTAATCATTTTAATGCACTGACGTATTGATAGAGGCCAGTCGTGGCGCAGGAGCACAAGCGTGTGACTGTAAATGCGACTGGTCGTGGGTTCAATCGCCACTCGGGCGAATGAAATATTTATTTCAAATTACATTTTTGTTTCTTCGCTCCGGCGCGGCGTTGAGGCAAAACACGGCGTTGAGTTTCGCCACTCAACACGCAATGTCTACAGAATTCAGCGGAAAATGGAGAAAGCAGTCTTTTAACATTGTTTTCACTATGTCTAACCTGCTGTATGCGGGATACAGCGTGAAGCTGACGTATTGATTTTGGTGGATTCATTACCGGCACAGGCGGAACATATAATAATTCGACTAAGTATTCTCGAACAATCGATTAGTAAGGGGAGTGGAACCTAAAGGGGACACAGCAAAGTAAAATTTTTAGACCTTATAATTAGATTTCTTTTTTGTTTTAGGTATATCTTGGGTCTTCCTTTATTAAATAAATATTCCATCGTTGCGTAATTGATATCAAAATTTCACAAATATAATTAAAATAATAAATCCTGACATGATTTTTTTAATATGTTTTACTCAACACTCTATTTTATTTTAGTATTAATTATTTCATATGCTATTAGTTATTACTAACTTACATTTTTTGTACCCATTATAAGTAAATTTACATGTCTTCCTTATAATAAAATAATACTTTATGCTAAGTATTTTTTTTTTCTTTATTCTATAATATAGTTTTTTACTTCATTCAATTATACAGTTATAATTGTATTAATATTTTATTTTATTTTTATTTAATATTTTTTTTATTTTATATTTTCTTACACGAGTGCATTTATTTCTACTTGAAAAAAAAATAATTAAAATGACAATTTCAATATTTTTATCTTTGCGTATAAACTATAATAATACATAATATTATATATTTATTATATGTATAATTGTTAAAATAGAATTGAAACTATCCAACAGTCCGATTGCAAAAGTTGTAGGTTCAATTCTTAATCAGGGAGATGAATTATTTTCGTTTCCTTACTCGAGTAACAAGCTAGCAAAGCGTGGCGTTGAGTTCCGCAAATGCCGCAATTTCTCGTAACTTGGGCGAGCGGAAAGTGAAAGACGATGTGTCTCAACATTAGCAAAAAACATATGAAGTATGTAAGGATTGGAATTATTCTTAGCTAGTATATAGTGTTTATAATAATATGTTAAGCAAATAGATGCACTTTAAATATTTAATTAGGTAAATCTACTTATCTAGTATACCTACTAAGAAGATACCATTTAATTTCAAAGAGATTGCACAAGTAACACATTATTTTCATATTCTTACCTACATAGTAAAAAAATATGTTTTCTATCTTCTTTTTTCTTTGTAAATAATAGAAAATGTAATAAAAAAATATATGGCGTGTGCACTGTGTAGTGAGTGAGTAGCTGTATGTATAGTCTGGTCGCTTATGTCACCTTGTGATTCGTATTTGTCGTCGCATTAATTCAACACCACAATAATCATTGGAACAACTAATGGCATCAAAATGTTACGTCGAATAAAAACTATATATTTTTTTAAGGAAAACGTATAATAAAATATTAACTACATTGATAGTTTAAGCATAAAAATCTTTATATTATAAACGCACACACACTTTAAGAAATATTCCAAAGTATAAGAAGATCCACGAGATTTAAATCTAGTATAATATTTACAAATGAACTTTGACACTATACATTAAATAAATAAATACGTGTATAAGACGGAGACCACCAGTCCCAGCAGCACGGGGAGCTTCCAGGTTTTGTAAAAGCTAGCGTCACTCTTAACACTCACAGCCTGCCAGTCCCGGTAACGTTTCTTAACTTCCCACCTATCCTCATCTACGACTTCCCCGATGCAATATTTTTGCATCATTTCCTTCGCATCAGAGCTATGGCCGACGTCGTCGAAGTCCTCGCTGGCATCCTTGCCGGAGACGTTTAACAACACCTCGTGTCCCCCGGGATGGTCATCCAGGAACGTTGTGATGTCGTACACTAAATTATCAATGACGAACACAGCTTCTTGGGCCGTGTTTTTCTTAACGAGATCCTTACGTTTAAATAACTTTTTGTTGGACATCTTGGTGATGCTTAATTATGAATGGCTGCGTAATTCTTGAATCAATTGTATTGTGTTGTGTTGAGTGACTACTCAGTACTGTCTACGTTCGCGAACTATTAGTCGTCAATGACGGCCGAGGTTGAGTGAACCAGCGCGTCTCCCCTCTTCGCCTGTCGGTCTTGTTATCGCAGAGTACAGTCGACACAAGCCTCAAAATAATTTAATCGTATTAGGACGTTGTATCAATGTATGTGTGTAAATTTCGTTAATAATGAATAGAATTTTATATATCGTCGGCGTCAATGCACGACCTTGTAACTTATTTTTTTAGTATAGACAATTTTTTTGTAAAAATGATTTCTTGAAATTAATTTACAACTATATAAATTTAAAGAAAATAAAAAAAATGAATTAGGTTTTAAGCAACCAAGGTCGATAAAACTTTGGTTTTAAGGAAGTATTTGTTATCAATAAGCATATTTTATTATTAAGAACCACCTAGTAATCAATACTGCCTGTAGGTGTCCATTCTCATTTTTACATTAAAAACTGTAACAACATTTACATTCCATTTCTTAGAGAAACAAGAGTAGCTATCTCATTCTATAAATTCGGTAACATATTTTTATTTTATAATAATTAATAATTTCGCTCAATATTATAGAAACAACTAAACTAATTATTTAAAAATATTTATCTAAAATAAATTATATACGCAACCAAAGGTGGCGTAAGGGCACAAAGTGTGACTGTAAAATCGACTGGTGTGTTCGAGCCCTACTCGAGGAAATGAAGTATTTATTTACATTTATATTTTCATTTCTACGCTCTGGTGTCGATGCAAAGCGCGGCGTTGAGTTCTGCCACACACAATGCTTCCAGAATTCGGCAGGAAAATGGGGAACGGTGAGTCTTAACACTAGGTTCCCTATGCCTACCCTGTTGTGTGCGAGATACAGCATGAAGCTGATTTAATTTTATCTAAAATATTACGAGCATTTCACAAGCAGGCCTTATTTCTATTACGCTTTAGCAGGCGTATAACAGTAAATTTGAGTTAACAAATTGTAATAATTTCTTATTACTGTCGTTTATATTTTCGAAATAACATTTTGAAGGTGAAGGTGGTAAAGAAAGAAGGAACCTTGCGTTAAAAATGTGTTATTGAAATTTAAATATTAAATATTTAATTTTTTCCAGTAGGAATAAAACTCACAAGCTGTCGCACTTACAGTCACACCCTCGCGCCCCTGCGTCATGACTGGTCTTATTTAAATGTTTAATTTCATACAAAATTACAAATATGTATTTGCATAATATTAAGGCCAGTCGTGGCGCAGCGGCACAAAGTGTGACTGTAAACCGACTGGTTGTGGGTTCGATCCCCACTCGAGGAGATGAAATATTTACTTAAATTTATATTTCCATTTTCTTCGCTCTGGTGTCGAGGCTAAGCGCGGCGTTGAGTTCTGCCACTCAACACGCAATGCCTCCAGAATTCGGCAGAAAGTGGGGAACGGAGTGTCTAAAAACACGAGGTTCCCTCTGCCTACCCTGCTGTGTGCGGGATACAGCGTGAAGCTGATTTATTTATTTATTTTATAATATTAAGAGCTTTTATGTTTATAGATTCACACATCCTCCGCACATCATCATATAAACCCACCGTACGGACAGATAAATACAAACGGAGATACTGGCTAGTGTCTAAGTTTTTTAAATTGTCTTTGTTTTTTTTTTATTTCTGCTCAATATTATAGAGTTAGAGTGGCTCTACACAGCTGTGAATCTAAAGTGTAAACTGTAGATCTTTTTAAGGTTCAGTACCTTTTAAGCAAGAAAGGAACCCTAATAAGACCACTTTGTTGTCCGTCAGTCTGTCTGTCTGTATGTATATCGAATTGAAATTTAATCATCATCATCATCACCAGATCTACATTATAGCTCTTAAGGGTTAAGGCAGAACAACAAATCAGAGAATCAGAGAGAGAAGTCTAAGCTATGCTTGAACTTTAGAAAAGAACTCAAGAACTGTAATTTTTATACAAAACCTTCGGTGGACAAGCCCGATTAGCGCTTGTTCGGGGTTTTTTTAGTTTCCTTATCATATTCCGCACACAACAGGGAATGCAGAGGAAACCTAGTGTTAAGACACTGACATTATTCTGCTAAATTCTAGAGACATTGCATATTGAGTGGCGGAACTCAACGACTGGCCCTCTTTCAAATATCATATCAATCGATCTTACTAGAGTAGCTATAGATCCTTTTAAATATGATATCAAAATTGTTAGTTATGACATATGATAGGTAATTGGGGCGTCATTTTCGGCACGGAAACTTAACATTGCATGTTCAATGGTGGAGCCCAACGATGTGATTTGCCTTACCAACCGCTTCTTACTTTGCTTCACAGCAAGCATCGTCTCCTTGAACAACTTTTCTTTTATATTTCCTAATTTTTAAAGTTTACTAGGTTTATTACGGATTTTCCAATAGACGTTTAAATAATCCTACATCTAAACTGTGGGACGTATCTTGATATTTTTTTTATGTACGGCATTAAAATATAATATTTTACCTATATGCTGCTCCCATAAAAGGAGCGCAGACGCTTCCACCCTGTATATATACTTCATTCGTTATATATTTTTTGGTATAAATACCTATTTAGTGTTCATATTTCTTTACTGTTTAATTAAATTTTTATAGTAGGTATGATTACACGAACAGTGTCAACTTTCAATCTCCAATAATGTTCATTGAATAACAGGAAGTGGAAATAAGTGGTATAAGGTCTTTCATCAGGAAATGCCATTGCCGTATAATTATAGTTTTAAGTTAAAAAAAATAATCCATCCATCTATCTATATTAATAAAATACAAAATAAGAAATAAGGTTATGAAGTTTTCTTTTATCAAAAATGAGTAATAAAACATAAAATCTACGCTTATGCACTTGAACAATGTCCTGACTACATTCACTGGTTGTGGGCAGAATCTCCACTTGAAATCATATTTTAGTTCTTTTATACAACGCACAGCATAGGGTTCCTGTACACGAGAAGTTCCTTAATTGAGATATCTCAATAATTTATCCTACATATATATGTAGGATAAATTATTTTTTTTTATGTGAGTTACAGGGTAACTTGATGCTGAAAATACGATGAGATAAAGAAAAGAAAAACAATTTTTGAATTACTTTCTTTTTAATAAACAAGTGATGCGATCCTTTGCCCTCAATCTTATGGCGACACGCAAATCAAAACTAGTGTGTTCACTGAAGATACACCACTCATAAATTAAATATACGCCTTGTGCATTACTCTGATATTTAACATTAAAAAAATCTAACCAATTATTTATAAAAACAAATTTCCAATTTTTCAATCAAACACTTGGAGTAATGGTATCAGTCGGATTTTTATGTCTTGATTTACATTATATTTATTTTTATATAAAAATCGTAATATCATAATATATGAATATATTTTTCATAGTTACTAATAATAGCAACACAGTAAATTGCATTTATACTCAATATTCTTTTACAAATGGTAATTTCCCTATAACTTACAAATATTTCTTCTATTTCATTAATGTTTTAATAAATAACGTATTTTTACATGGTTGCTTGATCTCAAATAAGGCAATATTGAAACTGTCCGAAGACAGTAATAAAGTATATAAGTACACTTCAGCAAACATGTACATACATATATCAATTATCAATATCGGGTGTGTCACAATAACAGAAACAACAATGTATAATCATCACATAATTATATTATAAAATGATTTAATTACAATAAACAGAATAAGTATCATATGTACCTACACTACGAACAACTTACATTACGCAAAAGCGGACAGGATGTACTCTCATATTTACATTTGTACATTGAGCGCTCGTTCGTTCATCGTAATACTTACTAGTATTCTTCGTTCTTCACGTCCTAACGAATCGTCGACAATAAATAGAGCGGGTAGGGGGGTAGGGGTGGAGGGGGAGGTGCGTGGTGCGCGGGCCGCATTATGTTATATGTTACAGGGCGGCCGGGCGCGCCGCGGCTATGTACACTACAACTGCTCCACGAACTTGGTGAGTTGGTCCTGCGGCGTCATGGGCGGCAGCTGGTCGTCGGGCGGCGCGTGCTGCGCGGGCGTGGCGGGCGACTGCCGCATCATCAGCAGCTCCGAGGGCGTGGGCGGGCGCGGCGATGGCGTGGCGGGCGGCGAGCGCTGCAGCACGCCCGCGCCCACCGCGCCCACGCCCACGCCCACCCCGCCGCCCGGGAAGTAGCGCGCAGCCAGGCGCGGCGCCGCGTTGCCGCCCGCGTACGCACCGCGCATGCCCATCATGCCGCCGCCAACTCCGCCCACGCCCACGCCGCCCGCAGGCCCGCCCTTGAACCAGCCGGGCGCGCCCGACGACATGCCGCCCACGCCGCCGAGCCCCACACCCGACACGCCGCCCACTCCGCCCACACCAGACACGCCTCCCACCTAAGACGAGGACACATTGTTATAATTTATATACTTCTTACATTCTAATAAACAAAATAATTAAAAAAAACAATGAAGTTGTGTAAAAAAACTATTTAAGTACCTGTGTCTGCTGTGGTATCATCTGGTGCATCTGCTGCAGCCGCTGTTGCTGCGGCTGCATCATGTGCTGCAGTTGCTGCTGCTGCGGCATAGCGCCGAGGCCGACATTAACGTTGCCGACGCCGACGCCGACGTTGCCGACATTGCCGACGTTGCCGACTCCGACACCAACGCCGACATTGCCGACAGGCACGCCGCTGCCTGCTTGCTGCTGGTTTTGATTCTGTATTACAAGATATTACGTTAAAATATTTGCTAAATAAATAATTACAGATTTTTTAGACTAGTCTTTCCTATTCCTTTTATTTTAAAAACGATTTCTTCCAAATGCATAACATTCAAACAAAAATAAATGTCAGCTAATATTTAAGTGTCCTATAACAAAATACCTGTGCTCTTTGCTTGATGAAGGCTGCCATTAAAGGCGGGTTGGACTTCAATATCTGCAGTATCTCCTGCTGTTGGTTGTGCGTGGAGGGGGACCGCAACGTCGCCATTAGTTGCTGTAACGCTTTCTGGTGTACTGGGGGCTGTTGCTGTTGTTGCGGCGTCCCAGCTCTTTGCTGTAGACGTATATTCTGATTATAATAAATTAAAAATAAATATTAAAAAACACATATAATTTTTTTATATAGGGGCCGTTCAAGTATTACGTTAGCACTTTAGGGGGGCGGGGGTATTGGGTTTGCTTATTTTTGATGACATAGGGGAGGTCAATAATTGCAAAAAACTGCTTACGTAATACTTGAACGGACCCATGATGAGTATGAATTAATGCATTGACGCATCTTATAGTTTTATAAAAAAAGAATGTACAAAAATTAGGTATTTAACTAGTCAATTCTAATATATGAGAGTTGTAACCAAAAGAAGCCAATGTGTTTATATCTGGGTATGCAACAGATAATAGATTTCCATCGGTTCATGGAAGAACATAAGTAAAACTGTGTAATTTTTTTTTCTAACAAAAGCAAATTCAAAAGACACATATGTAAATGTTATTTAATAAAAAAAAAACGTATGTAATAGTCGTACCAATATGGTTATATCTTAATAAATACAAAGAAATACATACACTCAGGCACATTAGCGTATTGAGAGATTTTTTCTGGGAGGGGGGGCCTAGATTTCAGCTTTGAATGGATATGTTCATGTAATTGTTTTTTTAATTTTTCAGGGCACACTTTGTTAAGTAAGTAAAGTTTCTGATATAAGCAAAAACGATTCTGAGGTGTGCATGGCCCACCCGGCACCCCCCTGCGTACGCCCATGCTCAGGCATCAAACTTAAATCTCAATCGTATATTGCCCGACCCAAATTAGGAGGACGGTTCCATAATAACGCAATGGAGGAAAATTAGATTACCTGTATGGCGGACGGTGCGTGTTGCGCATGCTGCTGATGCTGCGGATGCTGCGCATGGTGCTGCTGCATCTGCGGGTGCTGCGCATGCTGCGGGTGTGCAGGCGCGTGGTGCGGCAGGCGGTGCAGCGGCGCGTGGTGCAGCGGCGCGGGAGTGCGGTAGCGCGCGCCCCAGTCCCCGCCGCGCACCGTGCCGCCTACCACGCCGCCCACGCCCACGTTCACGCCCACGCCTGGTGGACCCATTGCTGCTTGCTTGCCGTATGATGGTGCCTGTTGACGAGCAGCTTCTTCCTGCACCTGTTGGTTAGTTATATGAAAATGAAAATGTTGAGATACTGTCGAAAAATCTTTTTTACGGTATTCCTACTTACTACTTAAAACATTATTTATTGAAACAGGCTTTTTATAAAATAAAGATTTGTTTCAATTACAAAAATATGAGCTTAATAACTACCCTAAAATCAGAATGTTTAAAAGAAATGAAGATATACAGGTACTATATTAACAAAATATTAGTAAAAAGAAAGATTATTATTTTGGAGTAAATGTATTTTGTATTAAAAACAATTCGAGAGAAAAAGCTGCGTGGCATGAGATCAAAATAAAGGCTCTGCCTATAGTTGAATGTGGTGGTGGTGTGTGTAGTTGTGACAGTAGGGATTTATCGAATTCTTTTTGGATTGTAAGCCAAAATAAATTATTAAGTATTGAGCAATAAAAAATTATAATTTTCAACGGGAAAGTTTTTTTAGATTGACTGCATTTGAAGTATACATTTTAAATAGCTTGTACTGACCTGTTGTAGCGCCTTCTGCACATTGTGCGGTAGCGCGTGCGCGTGCGCAGCGGGCTTGGCGGGCGGCGGCGAGGCCAGCGCTGGCGCGGCCTGCGGCGGCGGCGACGACGCGCCCGTGGCGCCCCCTCGCGTGTTCATGGCCGCCATGCGCCGCCGCAGCAGCTGCTGCTGCTGCACGCGCTGTTGCACCTGTTGCTGCTTCAGCTTTTGCTTTATGCTGCTGCAGAACGGCACCGAGCACTTGGTCTCCATGCAGTGCTTGGCATGGTAACAGCAGAGCGCGATCAACTGCTTGCATATGGGGCAGTCGCCCTTGGTCTTGCGCTTGCAAATCTTGGTGTGCGTGACCACGCGCTTCATCTTCTGGCACGAGGGCAGGCGGCAGTTGGCGTCGCGGCACTGGCAGGCGTGCACCAGCGACTGGATGCAGCGCTGGATGGACTGCTTGCGCGCCTCCTGCGGGTTGGCCTGCTTCATGTCGCCGGGTGAGGAGCCCACGTCGAGGTCGAGGCCGAGCTTCTCCATCTTGTGGGGGTGACCCTCCTTGTCGTAGCAGGGCACGCAGAGGTCGAAGTCGTCGCAGACCGTGCAGTGGTAGCGCGTCTCGACGTGCGACTTGCAGCTGTTGCACGTGTACACGAACTTGTCCTGGCCCTGGTTGTGCAGCTCGTAAAGCATGCACAGCGTGGAGAACCTCGCGCGGCGCGTCGAGGAGAACTCGTAATGGCGGTCTCGGGCCATTGTCAAGAAAGCGTCGCGGCCGTCCATCAGGTCACAGTTTAGATGCGGATCTGGGTCTTGAATTGGCTAAAAACAAATTTATTATAAGTATTTACTTATTTTGCTACTTCTATTTAGCATACTCTATATTAATGATCACTAATTTAAATAAAACGAAATACAAGTCATAAAAATTATACAGATATTAACATGGAAAAGCTTAATAGACTTATAAAATGATATTTAACAAAGATGCTGTTATATTAAACAGGTAAATCCTGTCATTAGTCTCTAGAGAATAACTATTGTTAGATAATGACAATGTTGGTATATTTTTAGGGTACTTACAGCTAAGCTAGCGGCAGACTGCGCGGAATGTAGCCTGATAACGAAGAAAACTTCCTTATGTTTCTCCATCGTGGCGAATATCTTAGCACTGAGATCACTGCCTTGCTGCTGGTCACTTTGCTTCTTACTGTTCTTCCTCTGGGCGGCTTTGGATTTATTTGATTTTTTCGCCTTCTTCTGTCCCTTTTTCTTGCCGTCAGGGCCTTGTTCATTTTCTTCGGAAGACTGGAATATCTAAAAACATGTTAGAAGTATTCTCACACGGTGCAATCCCTTAGGTGATAGTTATAATGGGACCGAGTATGGTGAGATTTGTTACTGTTCTTAATGTTCTTTTTCATATTTTATAACGAAAACAAACCTATATAAAACATTTAATAAAAATTAAATACATTATTAATTAGTTGATAAAATTAATATTAGATATGAATACTGACCACAGCCTCTGCAGCTTCAGCCTGCTTTCTCTTCTCCTCTTCCTCCTGATCCAACTCCTTGATGGACTCTTCAAGAACATTGGGCCAGAAATCCCCCTCGAAATAAGGCAACTCCGCGGCCGACGAGATACTGTCCTCCATTGCTTGCTTAAGAATATCTTTATAGTCTAAAATTATCCTCTCTATAATACCCTTGTCTAACATTTTCTTATACCACTCTTGCAACCTTTTGGGCTTAGGTATTTTCTGTTCGGGCGGATGGCAGTGAAATATATAGTCGTCGCCCTCGGAGGGCGGGCAGGCCCATATGTGGGCCATAGTGTAGCCCAGTTGCTTAGCGTAATCCAAATATCCTAATAAAATCTCGTGATACACAGCAGTACGATACTGCCGCGGTTGGAAGAAGTGTACAGAATCTAAATATGCTATATAAACTCGCCTCGTGTTCGGCGAGGGACTTTCACTACCATATTCCTAAAACAAATAAACATAGTATTAAATATCTCTGCTGCAACTGCATAGTTTATAATTATTGAAATACAAACACGGAACAATTAAATGAAAAAAAAAGCAAATCTTCAATCCAACGATGTTATGTTCAAATACGTATAGACACGATTTATTGTTGTCTCAATTTTTTTTATATTTAACCTACATACATACAACACTATTCATTTCCAAGACTACTATATACAAAAATATATTAGGTAAACTGCATTTTAGATTTCTACATAAAAAAAAATATATTTATTCATTAAAAAAATATTACCTGCACATGCATTCCAAAGAAACAAACATCAGTTCCGTCGACCTCCTCAAATGCGAACAACGCTTTAGCCCGATACGGGAATTCGGCGCACAGCTCTCCTGACTCAACGAACCTCGATCTCATCCCGGGTTTTACTTCCACCATCTAAAAATAAATATATATTATAGTATATTTTAATATGTATACTAATATTATAAAGATCTAGTTTGTTTTTATATATTAATCTTAGTAACTACTGGGACATTGCTTTAAACATAATCAATTTATTTAGGAAGGCTATGTAGGATATACAACATCATCAACATTCATCGTTTTGATGTAAGCATATGTGATCAACCTGTGATCAGAAAGATAACTTGGGAACTTGAGTCACATGTAAACAACACAACGTGCTCCTTATTTTTATTAAACCAATTTTATTTTCTTCCTATCTATTTATATGACTACTATATTATAAAGAAAGTATTACCTTATCGGACGATGCGACAACCCTGATATGCACTTCACCAGCACCAGCCTCTTTTTTCTTAAGGAAATTATTAACTCTAGTTTCGATATAAATGCCGAGTTTCGACGTTGGCAGTTTCTTAGCACTAAACTTGTTCTCTTTCCGCTTGGCGGCTTTCTTCTTTAGACAGTTATCACAGCAGAAGCCTTGCGGCCATATTTGGTCATGGTGCAGCACGCAAATCTGGTGCTGCTTCCGCCCGCAATCCATGCACACCACAAACGGCTCTTGCTCTAAGTGATCGTTCTTCATCTCTTTGAATTGATCCTTCTTTATTGCTCTGTAATGTTTTATTATACTTAATATACAACAAAAAATGGTATATTATAACAAATAACAAAAATCATATAATATATTTTTTAGTTTCACATTATATTAGGCATAGGGCAGGTCTAGACGATGTACGTAGTGTTAAGACACTTCGTTCCCCTCACGCACTGCACAGTTTTTGAGACTTTTAAATGTTGAATGGCAGAACTCATCGCTTGTTACCCGAGTGAGAAAATGAAAGTATTAATATACAATGTAGTTCTTTGCATATAACACAACCAGCTATTTTTAACGACGTTACTATAAGCATCTTTGGTTTCAATACGAGCCACTATGAAGGTACATCCGTTTATTACGACCACCTCGCCTATAACGACTGACACAGTCGTCCGGCTATAACGACGAAACGTGCGTTGCCGTGTTCATAAAAATTTTAAATAATCAAAAATGACAAACTTTTTGTACTAAATGTTGTTCTGTTAGTTAAATAAGTATGTTGAGATTATATAGATCGATCTTACCTTACGTACATTATGTAAGTACGTACATTATTGAGTGTATATATATGTGACAAATAAATAATTTTAGATCAATTTTTATTTTTATCTGCTGGTCATCCTAATATGTATTAAAAAATACATCCAATATTATTTAAGTGATTATTAAAATCCGGTTAGTACGGCGTAATATTACCGGTCCCTTGGACGTCGTTATAACCGGATTCTACTGTATCCCAATCAGATTCGAAACCATAACCAGACGCTGTCGCTGCGCCACAAAGCCTCAAATTTGTTCTCAAATAATATTTGAGAACTTTTTTTCTTACTTAAAAGCTATATTTATGACCATAAGTAATTATAAATATTTAACGTTTAATTTTAACGGTCTATCTTAATAATTGATTATTGTTATCAACAATCTTAGATATGGAAATTTGCAAAAATTCTTTATTGTAAAGGGAACATTATAAAGTAGAAGTGCGGGTTCGACTTCCGCTATGTCAAAAAATAAATACATAAAGAATACTCACGTTTGAGACTGCAGCGGGTCGTCACCGAGCGTCACGGTGTCGCCCTGTATGTCGTTGAAGCACTTCTGGCAGAAGGTGTATCTATCGGAGACAACCCCATACGCTTTTAGACTATACGTACGTAGTAAGTCGATATGAAGCGTGACGTGCGCAAGGACGTGCGTGGGGCGAAAACAAATTAGTAAGCGATGATAACTTAACACTGGATTAGTATGTGAGTGGCTCGGCTATATATGATGCTGCAATTACCCATATAGTATACGTTCAAGTATACAAATATAGCAGTGTTTTACAAATACTAAACATTCATTTTAAAATTTAATGATATATTTATTCCTCTATACTTTTTTTTTGAAATGCAAATGTAAACAAAATACGCGAACAGTACATGACTCCGACGGTGGAGTTGTTATGGTACTTATTGAGATTTGCTACGATGTTATACAGAATTTAAAATAATATAGCAGTAAAAAACAACGAAACTATCCTTTTGATTTTGACGTTTTAGTGAGGTCACTTTTAAATCAAGTGATTACACTGTATTTCTGTACTATATATAATATAATACAGAAGAAAGTTTTTTTATTAAACATAGGTTAATGCAGCATCATATAAAACTATAGTGTTATACAGGGTATTTGGCTGAAACATAATGAAGACACAAGAACAGGAAGAACGTAAAGTAACCGTTTTAATTATGTGTAACTAACATTAAATTAGGTAATGTGAAATATAGCAGAAATAAATAATTCATGAATATACTTTTTAAAGAATGAACAAACGAAAGCAACAGAAAGCTAATGTAATGAACGATAAGTTATAAAGAAAAATGTCTAAACCTTGTGTATGCCAAAAACAAAAACATTTATTTAGTAACAAATAAGTCATTAAAATGTAAATTAATCATATAATATGATTAATTATAATATGTAACAAAAATATTTTTGGCATACACATTCACGTTCTCTTTACCATTATAATTAAAAGGAAACTTAGAGGGGGGGGGGGGGGGATATGTTAAATATGATATGGGGGAATAAATTAAAACTTACTATCATACCTAAATTCTCTTACCATACCTGTATTTTTAATTGTGTATTATATATTTACTTAAAGATATACACAATTAAAAATACAGGTATGATAAAATATATAAACAAAAATAAAATTTAAATTTACATCAACATGCTCAAAATATAGTGGGTGTGGAAATAAACCTAAACGTAGCATCTATAATCTTCATATTAGTAAGTGCAATAAATCTACTAAATAAAGAAAGAAATGTTCTAAATAATAAAAAGTATTTAAGTTAACTGATACTGATCAAATTTCGTATAGGCGTTAAAGTTTCCTGTTTCCGTCACAATGCCTTGCTTATAATATTGTACTGGATTGGCATTTCAATTATGACATTTGAACCCTGACGCCTAAACAAACTAAGGCTATGGATATATATATTTTAAGTCCTTTCAGCTACATTCGTTTTACGCTTTTTAGTTATTACCATTTCTTTTATATATCATTCATATCTTTAAATTAGTAAAGCATTACAACATTATAAAATAAAAATAAATCAGCTTCACGCTATATTCCGCACACAGCAAGGTAGGCAGAGGGAATCTAGTGTTAAGACACTCCATTCCCCACTTTCTGCCGAATTCTGGAGGCATTGAGTGTTGATTGGCAGAACTCAACGCCACGCTTAGCCTCGACACCAGAGCGAAGAAAATGGAAATATAAATTTAAGTAAATATTTCATCTCCTCGAGTGGGGATCGAGCCCACAAACCAGTCGGTTTTACAGTCACACTCCGTGCCACTGCGCCACGACCGGCCTCACATTATTATTATATTTAAAATTATACTTGTTATTATATATTAACATTTATTCCTACCATATTTTCGTTTTGATGACGAAAGGAGTCAATTCAAAATATTACAACTTTTGAGAAAATGATAATAAAGAGGATAAAAAATATAGTTTCGATGAAAAATAAAACGCAAAAAAAATCAGGTTCAGAAATCAGAACTTAGAAATTATAGAGATAAAAAATATATAGCTGAATGTACTTTAAATATTAACTTTAAAGCCAAGAAATATAATTATACATTTCTACTGGTCACGATATGGAAAAAAATAATTTTATATAAAGCAAATAAATAGTTTTTAATAGATCATAAATAATTTATCTCCTATTTTATAAATTAAAAAATAATTTATCTCCAATATTTATATCAATAAAATAATATTTAAAAACGATTTGGGGGGCAGCCAATATGCACTTAATATTATTGTACAATATGTGGTGAAATTGTGCAATAATGGCAAATTGATTTATTTATATTATATTATGCAAAAAATTGCACAATAACATTAAGCATATATGACCCATAAAGATATTTTGTAATAAATAAAAAAACTAACCTGTTTTGATAGCTGAAGTACTTTGCGTCTCGCGGTATTGTACACAGTTGCTTGCCGTAACAACATAGCACTTGAGGGTTGAACGTGTACTTGCGGCCGCAGCAGTAGCCTAGGCTTTGCATTACTGGGTCTATCTCCACTTCGAATACTTCCGATAACTGAAAATATATGGTTTAATTTACATGTAAATAAAAGGAACTTTCTCGACTTATTACATATTATGTACAAATAATATTAGGGACTTAGGACTTTCCTAAGTGTGTAATAACACTTTTAGAATGTAAAAATATACAAAAAGTAATGTTGAAATTTAATTAATTTTTATTTCTGTATCTTATAAGAAATATCGATTTATATTTTTACTGATTATGGGTAAAAAATATGTATGATAATATACTATACCTTAGTACAATATCTATATACACGCGAGTTCTTGCGATTGTACAACCACGCGTTCTCGAACATGAGCCACACGTCGTCCACATACTCCCAAGGGTCCTTATACTCGCCGCGATCGAGCTTCATCTTGATGGTCGACAGGTCTATGGGCTTAGTAACTATATCGAAGTAGTCGGGGATGCCGAGCGCCTGCGCGTCCACCGGCTGTCGGAACGGAAGCGACTCGGGGTCGAGCCTGAACAACTTTTCGAGGGTGGGCAGGAGCGCTTGCCGGAGCTCCTCGGGTTTGAAGGCGAACGTCTTCTTGGGTCCCTTGTCGGAGGCGTCGGTCGTCGCGGGAGTCTCCGCCGGCTCCTCCTTGATCTCCTTCTTGATCTCCTTCTTGATGTCCTGCTTGATGAAGGGGTCGGGGTGCGGCTCGCGGGGCGTCTCGTCGCGCATGCCCTTGCCGCCGCAGTCGGCGTCGTCGGGCTCGTCCTTGACGCGCACGTCGTCGTGCGCCAGCTTGTCGGGCGGGCTGTCGTCGGCGGGCGCGGCCGTGATGGCGGCCATCTGCGCGGACAGCGCGGCCGCGGAGGCGGAGGCGGGCGCGGCGGAGGGCGGGCGCGAGGCGGGGCGCGCGTCGGGCGCGGGGCTGGCGTGCGCCAGCGGCGTGGCGGGCGTGGCGGCGGACGTGGCGGCGGGCGAGGACACGCCGGCCTCGCGGAAGGCCGCGTGGTTCATGAAGGGGCTGGCGACGGGGCCGGCGGCGCGCTTGGCGTCCGCGCTGTGTCCGGGCGAGGCCAGCGGCGCCGGCCCGTTGGTCTGCAGCGGGTACTGCGGCGCGGGCGACGTCATGGGCTGCCCGAAAGGGGACATACCCGGGTTGCCCACGCTGCCCACGCCACTCACGCTGCCGCCGTTTGGTGTTTGTGGCATCTGATCACAAACAATTCATGTTATTATTTTATATCGCATAAATTTAATTTATGACAATAGCCTACTTGATTTATATCTAATTTCATACAATAGAAGAGTTTTTTCCTCTACCAGATTATATATATTTTGCAGATGAAGAGACATAACATTACAGATATCATTTTCGTTCGTTTAATAATATTTGAATTAAAAACTAGTTTTTCTTTTTTAGATATCATAAATATTATAATAATGTAAATATATTTATAATGTAAATATTATAATGCAAATTATAATAACAGAGCAAAAAAATACTATTTTAAATGTTCTTAAAAAGTAATTATTACATTAACAAGTACCTGATTAGGACTAGGTCCAGGAGGGCCAACAAGATTGGACTGGTATGTCATACGGTTGCCGGGCATAGTGAGTGGCATGCCGGGTGATGGTATACGCATGGCGGGCAGACCGGGTTGCGTGGGCAAGTTGGGGCGACCTACGCCCACACCCACTCCTACCCCCACGCCCACACCCGGCGCCGTCGGCCGCACACCCATGACACCACCAGCTAACACACCACCTGGCTGTTGTTGTAACTGATTTTGCTGTTGCTGCTGCTGTGCTTGTTGCGCCTGTAGTTGCTGCTCTTTTCTTTTTTGTCTCTTCTCTTCTAATTCTTTTTGGATTTTATATATTTTCTCGGCAAGTAAATGATAGTATTCTGAACGCGTGCTCGCCATTTCATACATGTCACCTTCTACTTTTCTGGCATATGCTACTAAATTATGCATTCTTTTATCTTGCATTGCCGTGGGGTCTGGTGTGGGAAAGATAGCTTGTACCCTAAATAAACAATAAAAGATTTATAAGAGAGCCATATACCAATACTTTTTTGGTCAAATAAAATAAATAAATTCTTAAAAAATACTTACAGTTTATGAACTAGATGGTTTCTGAGATCGGGCGTTATAGACTGGTGCCATTCTTTTGTTCCAGAAACAGGATTGGCAGTGACGGGTCCACCGGGTAACTGTAACGTTCCCGAGCTCATCTGCAAAAAAAGCCGTTGATAATTTGCTAACTACACTTTTATTCTTTTAGGTGTACAAAATATTTTTTACTTACAAGTTGCTGCTGCTGTTGTGATTGCTGTTGCTGCAAATCTGGTTGGGGCTGATGCGAAAAGAGCTGCTGCATAGGCTGTTGGGGTAGGACGTCAGGCAGAGGTGGGGCACGAGGCGCGGGCAGCCTGCCCAGTGGCGCCCTCGCGAACCCACTCACCATACCCGCCACCGACGTGGGGCACGCTATTCCGAGCGCCTCGTATGCCCGCTTCATGTCCGCCCCAGAACCCACAGAGCCCACGCCAACACCAACTGAACCCACTGAGCCCACGTTCACGGAGTTGTTGGTCGGCGCTGATGGGGCTGATACACCTACTAATTTTATACAAAGAAATTATGTTTGTTGTAACGAATGTGCTTTTTAAATAATAACGTGCATGTACATAATCGATTATGTGGCTACCAGTTATATTTGCATGTTTAATTTGAACTTTGAGAAGTACTGAAATATTTTTTTATATATTCTATATTCAACTATACAGATAGTTATCAATACACATTCATATAAAATATACAACAACACTCATTAATATAAAAGATTAATTAAATAACTCACCTGCTAAGGGATTAACAGCGGGAAGCGCGTTGGGGACAGGTGCGGAGGCTACATTAACGCTAACAGAACCTACTCCGCCCACTCCAACGCCCACTCCGCCGGTCGCACCCACCGAGCCCACAGAGCCCACGCCCGCACTCGAGTGGGATACGGCGGCCGCTAAATAAATATATTGAGAGTTATGTAAAAAACTCAGCCTCACGCTATTACCCCCACAGTGCAGGGGGTCTAACGGAGTGTTCTTACACTAGATTATCTCTGTCTAGAGATAATGTAGTGCAAAATCACTACGTTTCTGCTGCATTGCTTAATTTTGAAGACATAACGCCGCCGTGAGTTTACACCGCGTTTCATTTAAAAAACAAAAACAATTTAACAGTCAGACGCTGTGCCACAGCGCCACGACAGCCTCATGAGTTAATGTATATTTGAAGAGATGTCAAATAAAGATAATGTCATTAAATATTTTAATTTAAAACAAAAGCATGTGCATAAATGATATATTAGAACTGTAATTTTAAATTAGTTATAAATAAATTAGACAAGTTAAATAACAATTATCTTACCATTCATAGGATTAGTTCTAGTCCTGTCTGCTTGTTTGAGGGGCAAACACACAGGACAGTCATTTTTATTACAATGTTTCCAATGGTTTATAATTTGTCTTGATGAAGAACAGTGAGGAACGCCACAATTTTTGCCAGCCTAAAATGTTTAAAATCATTAAAAACCTTATACAATAAATACTATAGTTAGACTAGATTAGAGTTTATAAAATTATAGCTTATATTAATATTAATTAATGCAAAATTATACACAGTAGACAGTTCTGCATTAGCAGAGCAAGGGAGCCTTGGCAAGTATGTGTTTCATGTATTATAATCTTGGTTATACTGGGAACGGGATTCTGGAGCCTTGAACCACCACAAATATATACATACTATTTAGTCAAAGAAACAGGTACCCTTCCCCCTCCCTTGTTTCTAGTTCTACCTTCTGTCTACCCTTACCCTCTTTTCTACCTGTCTTGTTCTTAAATCTCGGTATTTCCACAAAATGGTCTGTGGTCAAATGGCAATAGCTCCATGCAAACACCTAAGACCAGTGGTCAAGAGTTACTGTGTCAAGTATAAGCATGGCTAAGAACCCAGGGGAAACTCAATTTTGCAACCTGGAATATGGATTATTTAAACAAATTGTGTAGGAATGTTGTTATGTTATGTAATATATATTATTTTATGTCATGTCCGACAGGGTTGCGAACATTTGGAGGTCTAGAAGCTTGTATATAAATTGGCATAAAGCGGGCGTAAGATAACATAAAATACTTCCTGATGAAGATATCAATGGCTGGATGTTGTGATGGTGGACATGAGAGGCAATTGACTAACCACTGAGGATGTTGTAGATTGCGTGGGTAGTAGACAGTACTTACTTGACACGACATCATGTGATTGAGCACGCTCTTCATGGTCTTGCAGTGCGGCAGCGTGCACTGCCACGTCTCGCCGTTGGACTGGCTCTCGCGGCGCTGGCACTTGTGCGCGTGCAGCAACAGCACCAGCTGCTGCTGGATCAACTTGCGCTTCTCCGGATCCGCGATGGGTCCTGAGTTGGGCTGCTGCGGGGGCTGCGCCGACGCCGACTGCGTCGCCGCTTGCGGTTGCGACTGTGGTACGTAGTGCTGTTAGTTATGCGTTCAATATTTTGATATTTCTTCATAATTAACATGTGGATGGAATTGCGTACGCGCGTACGCAATATAACTTGTACTTGTTAGACATCAATATACTTATATAGAATATTTTGTATTCTCATTTTATTTATAACTAAATCTGTACACCACACATATTATACTTACAGAAATGAATTTATAAAATAACCAAAAAAACAATGTACAAATTAGAGAAACATTGATAATACAATAAAAATTACAAAGTAGTATATGTGCAAATAAGATAAAATAAAGCAAAATATTATGCCAGTACAAGTATCATAGTCGTAACGCAGAAACCAATCGACTCATAGAGCACATGCAATCGACTCTTGAAAGATTCTCTTATAGAATCCCTCCACTGGAGCTTGTGATAATGTGCGATTTTAATGTGCACATTGACGATGACGACGAATGACGAATGAGGCACGCACCGTTAACTTACTGACCGATTTGTTTGATTCGCTTATGCGACTTTTGACGTGGACACCCAACCTCCATCTCCTTTTGAGATGGTTTGGACACCAGCAGCTCGTCGCGTCTGTCATTACAAGTCTGCAGACTGGCAAAGGATGCATATATTTTACTCATCCCATCCTTGTGAGCCAGATTACTTCTCTTCTGATGATCCTAGTGCCTATGCCTCTATAGTCAGGGCGAGGTCTGTGTATATCTCTTAAATCAGTGAAAAGCATGCGAGCCACCCGTCCGAAGCCTGTCAGTTTTGAGCTGCACTGGGCAACTTTAGGGAGCTTTGAGACGTGGCACGAGAAGTTCCATGCAAGCTTTCCATCCTACGGGAAGAATCTATGCGCTTTCCGAGAATTTACGCAGATGGAGCAGCAGTTTTCTCAGCATGAAAGTCATTTTCAATAATTTCTGCGCCGAATACATGCCTGAGAACTTTGGCGTCCCCCAAAGTTGTGTGCTGTCCCCTACGATGTTTTTTTCGCATATCAATGATTATTAAAGGATGAAGCATTCATTGCTATGTCAAGGATAGCAGTGTCATTTATTCCCGCCAAGCAGGTCTTTCCCGGTAAAAGACGGTGAAAACACTTTAAAAACCACGCCCAGTATCAGCATACTAGCCCTAACGTTTCAAGTGACTATTAATATCACGACTATCAAGAAAGGCCAAGTTCGACCATATGCTACACAACTGTGGAATGGCCTACCTACGGCAATGTTTCCAGGTCGATACGACATGGGTACCTTCAAATAGCGCATCTACCACCACCCTAAAGTCCGGCAACGCACCTGTAGTTCCTCTGGTGTTACACGGGGTCGTGGGTCGCGGTGATCACTTACCATCAGGTGACCCGTAAGCTCAAAAAAAAAACAAAGAAGCAAAAAAGTAAGGTGATAGTTACCTGTCCACCGGCAGGTGCGCCCGGCGTCTGCGGCGACGGCGCCGGCGGCACTGCCTGCGCAGCGCCCCCGCCCGCCTCGGGTGGCGGCCCGAAGCGCACGCCGGCGCCGCGCTGCGCCGCGCCGCCCGCCGCCGACTGCCCGTAGGCGGGGTGGTAGGGCGCGGACGGGTGCCCGCCGCCGCCCGGCGCGCCCATGCGCGTGTGCGCGCCGTGCGCCGCGTGCCCCACCCCCACGTGCCCCGCGTGCATGGCGTGCCCCGCGTGCAGCCCAGCGCCCCGCATGTTGGGCGCCTGCATGCCCACACCCACGCCCCCCACTCTGCCTCCAAGGGGGCCGTTCTGCATCGCCTGACAATTTTTATATCATCATATTCTTATCGTATATAATTAAATCTGGCATATATAAGTTTGACACTGTACTACTATATACTATATATAACTGGAACAATTTCAATGATATTTTGTATGTTTTTATATTTTATCGAGCTTCTAAATAGTTTAAAAATACAAATTAACTCAGTAATTGGTTTGTTGGTGATTGATTGTTGCATTAAAAGTAGAATGTAATAAGCCTATGACAAATCAGAAAATAGTACATTTGAAAAAGGTCTTAAGAATGATAAGCATATTTTCATGAGATTAATACATAAAGTTAGAAACAGACAGGACAATATCTGTTAAGCCAGCTAGTATACTGTATACATACATTGGAAATATAAGAGCAAAACTGAACTCCAAAAGAATAAATCTCAAAATTGCATAGAATGAAATTTTTGTTGTTAATGCTGATATTGGTTGGTGTTACATATATTTTTTTAACCAAGATTAAAAAAGTATATGTAACATTAAAATTTAAAAAATCACATGTTATATAAATACACAATTAAAAAGTATCTATAACCATACATTGTTAACATAGAGTTCAGTAACAAATACAGTACTAGTACTGATACTCACCTGTGCGTGAGGGTGGTGGGAGGCTGCCGCATGGTGATTATTGCCTATGAGGGTTGGCAACTGCTTGTTCACATTGTTGATGATGCCACCACCAAGCATATTGGGGCCCGATATATTGCTATTCGTTACCACCATATTACCACCTACATTTGCCACATTCATACCACCTGGAATATGATATAATTGACTAAACTGTATCTTTATAAAAAATATTTATGCTTATGTTATTTTTAATTTTAGTCATTTATGTTATTTTTGTTTGAACTGCAATATCTAAGTTTTCTTATATGTTACTGGCATTTCTTTTTATTGTGATTTACATGTATATATTTTAATATTTTCAAGTTATAACTGAAATTAAATATTGTTAATTACACAGATCTTTATTTTAATTGAACACTTCACAGCTGGTCAACCAGTCCCAATATTTTTGTGTCTTTAATATATATTTTAAATACCAAAATAACTACAAAATGAAAACTACTTAATATACAATATAGATTTGCTGTTCATTAAATTACAGTTAAAGCATTTTTTTTACTAAAAATTAATCCTAAACCTAAATTGTCTCAATTTCTTTCACACAATATAGTATATTAAAGTCACTGTGGCACCGCATGAGGGTGTGTCTGTAACACAACAGTTGTGGGACAATTAAACATCGGACTTTGTTTATATATATAATATCAAATTATTCTACATGTTTCAGTAAACATATTAAATCATACCTTGTATAGAGCTCATTGGCATTGATGAATGCAGTTGATTTGGATGACTTGTATTTGGTATAAGTGTCTGTATCATACCGCCCATAAGATCTTTCGAGACCGACACATTAGGCGGCGATTGTAAATTAGGGCTCTTACTACCTAAACTACTCAATCCTAAAGGGTTGTTGTGGCCAACTAAGCCACCCTTGTTGCCCTGTGAAAAGACCAGCAAACGAAATAACACATTATTAGTTTTATATACTCCAGGTCACATTTTCAAGGTCATGTTAAATATAATAAAAATTATTACTTCCTAATTTTACTACATCACAAAAACAAGTTATAAAATAATAGTAAGTATCTAACAATATATATTTAGCTAATTAATTAATTCATAATTAACAAGTTAAATTTTTGTATAGCAAATTGGTACCAAATTAACTAATTGCTTTCTAAAGCCAAAGCATCCTAAGCATTATCTGACATAAGATTTATACTTTAAATGACAATTAATGGAATAGATTTTTTTTATTCTTAATTTATACTTATTAGTGTTAAATTTACAGTAAAAATTTAACAATATATATATATATAATTGTGTCATCCCTCCACCATTGTTTTATAAAAGAAAACTAAACTAAATATCATTTATATATTAATTCAAACAGTCCACATATAAAATAAACCATCAGTCCCAGATACTCACTTGTTGTATAAGATGATTACTAATTTGCCTTTGCATGGCAGCTGTCGGATCATCCCCGTTCAGCTGCTGCTGCATTTGTCCCCCGGGGCCAGGCCCCTGCGCTGGAGGTTTCGGCCCCGTGACACCAGGTTGTTCACCCCAAGAGCCCCCCATTAATTCATCAGGGAGGTCCTTCTCAAGGTCAAACATGTCCAGGTTCGAAAACCCTTCTACTGAAACCAATTTGTTGTGTTTGTAGTACTTGAAAGATATGTATAAGTTGTATAAAAAAAATATAAATTATTAAAATATTTTATTTCAAAGCATAACCTATTGGAAGCCATATGTACTCACTTGAGTTTGTTATATGTCTTATTAGAGACAATATCTATAAATCATTCTAAATAATATGTAACACAATCAAAGATTAGGACTGCTTTAAATTTCACAATTTTAAGTATTTAAATTTGTAGGAATGAAAATTTGGAACACAACTGAAACTAAACAACATTGAAAATAAAACAGTTAAAATTTATTTTATTTAAATGAATAATAACAAATTACATCATGACATGAGATTTGTTCACTATATATTAGTTATTTTGATAATTAACAAATAATCAATCACATATTTAATATAACTTTATGACAATTGAAAAAAATTAAAATATTATCTAAATAAATATTAAATATTTTTAAAGTCAAATATTAAAAAGTTTAAGTAAATAATACTTTAATAACAGAACTGCTTTTACACTATAAAAATTAAAATTAGAGACTCTTTAATTAATTTATCGAAATATTTTTTTTTATGGCATAATTTTTAGTGATAATGATTGTACATTTGTTTGACACTGTGCATTTGGATAATTTAATGATTTGACATAAAGCATTTATGTGTACCACTATGTTCTATCAAATGTGATAGATATATAATAAATATATTTAACCTCACTACTGTTGGAAAATACAATCGAATTATAACAATTAAGAAAATAATATAATATATAGGTCACCCATGTTTATAATATTCAAGTGTAAATAAAAAATCTAATGTTAAAATTATGTATTGTAAAGTATTTTAAAATTACAGACTTCAAATTAAAAATGATATTTAAATATAAACAACAGAACACAAACAACAGAACGAGGTTGTACATATTCTCAAAACATGAATTCAAAGTTTTTTTAACATACACATTTTATTAATTATGAAATACATAAATTTTAATACTTGCAATATTATAACTAATTAATAAATTAAAATTGTAATAAATATATTATGAATAAAGTTACATTTTGGTTTATACTGTGAAACATGTTACGAAGTATCGTAATATTTTGTAATCACTAGAAAAAAAATTATCGTCACAAAATATATTTAAATAATATTTAATTTATAATTTGGTAATTTTTCTAATTTAAGAAACAATAATACGACGCAAAACTATCTAGGCGCTAACAAGAACGACGGCAAAATGTCAAAAATCTAAGTATTATAATAATGACAGAAGGGTGTTCGAACTTTAAGAAACTATTAAAATATGAAAAAGTACTCACCTCCTGTGTCCGAGGGACCCTGGAAAGGATCCCGGACCATTTTAGCCCGCTTGTTAGGCGGTTCATCCACATGATGATCGGCCATGGCTCTGTTTACTAAACGTAAGCCGTCGTGAATATTTCGGCCCGCCGATTCAAATAACACTTTTATGTCTTATATCTTCAAGAAATAACATTTTAGAGCGATTTGTCATCCATTATAACGTAATTCACCCACATCCCGATCGTTCGATGTCCTTCGCACCGATGAAGGCACATATTAAAATTTCTCACTTAAGTATTCGCCATTACAAAGCTCCGAATCGAAGAGCTACACAGACCCTCTCACCATCTTCCGACGGAACTAGCACAATAAATGAAAACAATATCACCAGATTTTGCTACTTTATGGAACCTAATTTACCGATCGAACTAAACAATTTCACTTAACACTTTAAAATATACGGAATGGTACAGTTTATGATAAAATGATGTAAGAAAAAACAGAAAATTTACACGACAAATTCCGAAATACTTCTCAGTCTCTCCAGCGCAAAATGGCGGCTGTTGATGAAAACTTTTTCTACGCTTGTCAGAAAATGTCGGCCTATAAAGAGACGAAGCGCCGTGATTGGCCCGTCGGCACCACGTGACCGCCGGAAGTGCCGACTTGACGCAGGATCGGTCCAATTATTCTGACGTCAACGCGTTCAAAACCGAGACTCGCCGAAGTTCACCGAATAGTATTCTACTCGTATTAACAAGTTTAGCTAAATAAGAAAAAAATACTTTCACCTCCAAACGAAATTGTAAATATTAAAAAATATTAATTTAATTCATTGTATGTCTCATTTATTACACTAAATAGTAGTTATATCTTAGTTTTAAATGAGTATTTAAATTTTCCCTCCAAAATCGGGAGGGGTCACCATCAATACAACGTGTCTTTGTCTATGAAATTTAGGCCATCATAGAGAAGTTATTTTATCTATAACTTATTGCAACACGTAAATGTTGTTATAGTAATTAAAAAATAAAAGAATGCAACCATATTAAAATATAGTTTAAAGTCTCAAGCGTGACATATATATATATATTTCATAGATGTACATTATTTATAATAAACACATATAATTGCTTAATGATATTAAAAGTCACTTAGTTTTCATCTTTAGTCTTATGATTATAATACTTACAAGATGGATTATTACTATCACGAAATTAATAGTACCAATAGTAGAAGCTTTTTTCTAGTTTTCAATTTTTCCAAAAATGTAGTTGGAACTAATATACTGCATATTTTTTCATTCAACTTAATTAAGCTCGTAGTTGGTACTTATTTCTAGCTTAAAAAAGAATCAAGCTTTTTAAAGTATATATAACTGCCATAAAATTATTATTGCAAAAATCTATATCTATTTCTCAAACCAAGAATTGGTTTTGGCTTATAATTAGACAATCGAGGCAGAAGCTGAAAGATGCGCTAGTTCTTACTTTCCGTAATTACGATGATGTTGCTATATAAAATAAGAGGTGACTGAGATTAATAAAAAAAAATAATGGAAAATAAAAGCAGCTTTTCTATATGAAACTTAGTTTCTTTGTTTATTATTATTTATACAGTTAATATTACTATATATAAAACATAGTTAAATCAAAATGTATTTACATTTCATATAAAGGCTTAACTCCTAAAATTTTTAAAGACTTTTTAAGTACAATTCTGGCAGACCGAAATACAAGAAGCCTCTGAGATCCAAGATCTTGGTCTACATTTTTTACTTTGAGTTCATTAAACATTCTATTAACATATTTTGCTAATCTGAATAAATAATTAACAATTACACATGCTTCATTTTCAATTAGAGCCCTGTTTAATACTTCTTCAAACATAGCTAATTCTCTTATAACGTCACCCACAATTTCTTCGGAAAGTAATGCTGGGTCACAAAAGTCAGGTATAGTTACGCCACAATTTTTCTCCAGACTCCAAAGTCTACAGTGGAGATATTGTAATTTAATCCCACTATCTCCTTCATTCTGCAATGCTTTGTCCCACTCAAAAATATAATCTTTCTGACGTTTTTGTTTTAAATCATTTATTAAAACAGCTGTAGTGCCTAAGATATCACATGTTTCCTCATTTATTGCAGAACTTCGAGTATCTGCAAATTTATAAAAATAACATTATGAAATACATAAAATATGAAGGTAATTGTGACAAAGTCAGACAATGGTAGTGGGTGAGATTCCCACTTGGGGATTTATTAATTGTTTTCATTTCTCTTCTCTGGTTGAGTTGGTTGTGTTACAGTGGCAGCAGAGTGTCTTAGCCAAGTGTTTGTTATCTCCTCTAGGAAGAGGTCTCCTTTTATACCGGATACAGCACATCCTCAAAAACCAATTTTATAAAATGTCTCAACTTGTCAAACAGTGGAACAATGTCTGACTTTAAATGCAATGACTGTAGTCCCCATTTGTGTAAAACAAATAGTGGGACTGAGAGCCATCATTTGATTATCCTACTTTATATGAAATGGAGATGGAGATTATCCTACTTTATATGAAACACAGAATGAACCCGAAAAAAGTTCAATAAGACTTACTTTTAGATTCCATTTGTTTCTCGTACATTTTTTGTTTTGCCTCATCTAATATATCATTGAGAAAAACTACATTCCCACTTCTTGTGCTCATTCCTTTAATTCTTCCAAATTTTATGTGTTCACAACCTTTAGTACATTCAACATCAAGTCTAGAGACAATATCAAAAACAGCAGCAAAATGGTCTGTTTGTGCATTATCCACAACATACAACATTTTATCAAAATTATATCTTTGGTATCTATCCAATAAGGCTGCAACATCTCTAGAAAGATACAAAGTGGAATTATCACTTTTTAAAACAGCAACTTTTCTATTATTTACAGTTGCCACTTTTTTACCAAGATTGTCGACAGTTATAATGTTTTTCTGTTCCAACATATCTATTACATGTTTTATTGCTGTACCATTATAATCAGATTCCCAATGATACTCATCAAACTTAATTCCTAGCCTGTTATAAATTTTTTCCAGTTCATCCACAGTTATTTTACGGATTATATTCCAATTTTCCAAGCCTGTTTTGCCTTGCTCAATATTAGAAAAATAATCCTTAGCTTTACTTTGAACATTTCCATCAATTAACGATAACTTGTTTGCATTAACATATATTTCATATAATTTTTTTATAGGATTTTCATTGATTTCATTCAATGTTATATTATTATGTTGTAAGCCATACTGTAATAAACCAAATTGTGTGCCCCAGTCACCCAAGTAGTTGAGTTTCACAACTTCATTGTCAAAGTATCTATTTATATTTCCTATAAAGTTTCCGATAATAGTAGATCTTAAATGTCCCACATGAAAGGGTTTGGCAATGTTTGGAGAACTGAAATCGATAACAACTTTTTTGCGTTTATTCTTAATTTGATTCTTTTCTCTTTCATTTTCTAAATTCTCTATATTCTCTAGAACATTTTTTATAAATATTTTGCGATGTACTTTAATTGTAGTAGCATCGGAATTATTATTTTTTTGATCTAAATTATGAATATTCCTAGAAGATAAGTTGATGGCATATATATTTTCTTTATGCCTATATGCAATGTGTGCATTTTGTAGATTTTTAATCATTCCAATTTTTTTAATTGAATCCTCTAAAACCTAAAAATGAGAAGTATTTAAGTTATTTCCGTCTTTAAAATAAAGCACTTAAAAACATACACTTAAAAAATATAGAGTACTTTTCCAAGTAATATTCTTCCCTTCGGTCTCATCCTGAAATGAGATTAGTATATTATAACATTTTTAATTGAATATATATTGTGTAAAATGTTTCCTTTTTCACTTTTATATAATATTTACAGTTTGCACATATTTTGGATTATATATTTTGAAGTTTACGAATATTAAAATTAATTATCTGTATTCCAAAGTTATATTAGTGTGGTACTGCATTTAAAGAGAAAGTTCTTTATGGCCACAGATAATACAACGACAATTATTTATGTAATGTTACCTATTCGAAATATGAGTCAAAAGAAAAGAAATATAGTTTTTTTAGATTTCTTTTCTTCTTTTTCTTTCACGCCTGCAAGCCATTCCCAGAAAATATTTTTAAGATCTTAAAATATATAACGTATTTTCTGGGATCAGATGTGAACAGATGTATTTGTGTGAGGGTTTCTAAATTTTCAGGGCAATTTTTTGTTAGTAGAATTTCGGGGATGGGCAAAAATAAAAGACTGGGTATAGCACCCCTATTCTTATGGCCATGCGTGTTTCTTCTATTTATTTGGGTTCGGCCCTCATATCCCGGCGACAAATCTGATGATCTTTACGATCGCTAACAGCCCGATAGACCCTTGGCGGATAGAATGTCCGCCACTTCACACTTGTAAAATTATTAAGATAAAATTTAATTGTATGAAATTTTGCTACACAAAATTATAATTATAAAAGCAAGTTTTTAGAAAAGTTTGAGAAGAGTTTTTATTTTACATAATAAAACATATTTACACGACACAATAAATTTATAATATATATAACTACATGAATCTTAAAATTAAAAAAAAAATGAGAGGAATATAAGTTTTTGACTAAACTAATTTCTTTAATATTGTGTTGGAGCTTAATGTATTTCTGATAGCGTTTAAAGGTAAAGTTGGCTCTACACGCGAAGTACATTTCAATTTATTCTATATATCTTCAGATATAATTAATAATTTAAATAGTATTTACAAAAATATTCACTACAAATATCGTATAAATATTTTTTTGTTTTAAATATTTTTTTAGCTTATGTTAAAGAAAAAGCAAAATATATTTAGTTACAAAATCCAATCATTTCGTAGTTTGTAGTTGTACATTTAGTTGCTTAGCAACAAAGTCAACAAAGCCAGTAATTCCTTTAGTAGTAAAAAAAAATAGCTTATATTTAAAGTAAATAATTTTGTAAGGGAAAAAATATTGATAATAAAACAAGACTACAGTGAATTGTAATAAGTAAAATTGCTTTTATAATATAAGTGTGTACTAAAATTTTATTATGAGTACTCCGAAAGTAAGTATAGACTTATTTCTTTTTATTTTTTATAATCAAATTAAATTATTCCAAACGAATAATTTGTCTTTTGTTTAATAACACAGAAGCTTTGTAAAGTACATATAATAGGTTCAATTTCAAATTAAAACCAAATAATATTTTTGTAAATAAGGATTGAATATAAACTAATTACAATTTTAAATTGTTGTTTTCAGCTCCTTTATACTTTAGAACAACCGCACGGGCCAGGAGAACTATATTTTCTATGGCAAAAAGGCGAGTCCCACTCTTTGTTGGCCACCACTGGGACAGATGCCACTGTGGCTGTTCATGACCGCTCTGGTCAACTTATTGAAAGGCTTAAACTTGCAGGGTAATATATTAATTATACTTCTTACTTACTTAGCTTTACGCTTTATCCCTAGCAGGGTAGTCACAGAGAATGGAGCACCAACACTATGGTCTCTACACACCTTTTTTGCCTCGTCATCATGCTCTCTAGGGGTTCTTGAAGCATTTATTTCTTCTTCCAGTATCTTTGAAACTCTGTTTTTGAAGGTCTTCAAATTTTGGGAATTTTTCCCCTACCTCTCTTACCACTAACTTTCCATCATAAACCTTGTTTTGCCATTGTCCATTCTTCATTTTTCTTTTATTTTTGTATAATACTCTTATTTGTTTAACACATTCACGGACAGAATGCCTTGTGATGTTGTCACTATAAAAATTAACTTGGCAGTACGCCTGTCGACCTCAAACTTTTTACTTCTATACAGTCAGTACCTCTTACGGCGTTCCATTTTCTATAGTCATACAAGGAAAGGCATTTTCTTGTGTCACCATAGAGAGAACTTGTACCTTCTACTGTCATATAACATCATATTTCTACTTAAGCGTTCTGGCAGAATGCCTTTAGGCAATGTATGTCATTTATAGTGTCATAACACAATCAAACATTGTGGTAATTTATTTTACTAAATGAAATGATTATATTTTCCAGGCTATGTGCTGGAATGGAATGGGATAACGATGGTGATTATCTAGCTATAATAACACCCAATAGCAATTCAGTATTGTTATGGGAATGCCATGCCAACAAACGGATCAATGTGGAAACAGGCCTCAGGGAGCCTCCGTCATGTTTGGCATGGTCTTATGGCGAGCCTCTCTTAGCAATAGGTACAACCAAAGGAAATCTAGCTTTATATAATCACCATACAACAAAGTAAGTTCTTTCCTTTAATGATTTTGTTAGTTTATGTATTATTCATACATTTTTACTGCATTATTGATAATATTATTTAAAACTTATGATATGGCTACTAATATATATATTTTTTAACCATACCATGCATAGCATGTATATATTTATTTTCAAACCACATATACATGGTCCATATATTTATTAAAATTTTCTATTGCCTGTGAGAGTGGGAAAACCAAAATATTTAAAATATAATTTTTCTCCCAAGTCACAATCAAACCCACTACCATCATATATACTTACAAACTATCTAAATTCTAATACATAATTATTAATTTCACTAATTATTCAAGGAGAATTCCTATAATTGGTAAGCATACAAAAAAAATCACATGTGCGGCGTGGAACAGAGATAGTATATTAGTACTGGCTTCCGATGATAAAAACCTGTCCATAAACAATTCTGATGGAGACACTTTAAGAATGATATCACTAAGAGACATACCCAATGATTTACAGTTCTCCGAGATGAAGACTGATGAAAGAGTTGCTGGTGAAAATACTGTAAGTAGTTGTGATATAATCAAATTTGATAAAATACTGCCCTTGAATCATAAAATATAAAATATAGATAAGTATATTTGTGTTTATATATTTTTTAATTTAAATGTACTATAGAATCCGCTATCAGTTTTTTTAATCTGTTTTGTAGTTAAATGTTAGGCGTCTACATATAAATATACTTTCGTCTGCCTCGCCCAGTTAGTAGTATAATATATCTTTGAATAATCATGAATTTATAATAAATGAGGACTAGATAATCAAGTTCATACTGTACTAGTTTTCTCTCATTAAATTATTTTCAAATTAAAATGGCATAATATTAAAAATATTGGTATAATATTTATATATTGGTATAAATATATATATTGGTATAATAATGGCTTAATATTTAAAATTATTATATAAAACACTTATTGTTAAATTCAAGTTCTATTAAAAACAGAAATATGACAGCAGGAGCCAAATGCACATATTTCAAGAAATTAGAAATGTATGTATGTGAGGCCAGTCGTGGCGCAGCGGCACAAAGTGTGACTGCAAAACCGATTGGTCGTGGGTTCGATTCCCACTCGAAGAGATGAAATATTTACTTAAATTTATATTTCCATTTCTTCGCTCTGGTGTCGAGGCTAAGCGCGGCGTAGAGTTCTGCCACTCAACACGCAATGCCTCCAGAATTCGGCAGAAAGTGGGGAATGTAGTGTCTTAACACTAGGTTCCCTCTGCCTACCCTGCTGTGTGCGGGATACAGCGTGAAGCTGATTTATTTTATTTTTTTTTAGAAATGTATGTTGTTTGGACTACACTTACAAAAATTCCAAATAGCTGCCTATTTCTGTAGATTATCCTGTAATTTATATATCTATGTGCATAGGAAGGAAAGGGGTCTTGGTCCATGCCCACCTTAGAATGATCTGGTGAACCCCCCACCTTGGATTTTTACTCAAAAAAAATTAACATCTCTACTTAGAAGAAATCTTTACTTTTATTTTTAGCATTTTCAATTAAATATCCTTTATTTATTTTTAGAAATATTACAAATAGCTTTTATAAATCAACCACAACAAATTTTTATGCTTTTTTGCTTTTCTGGCTTTTAATGCCGTGGAATACCTATCTGGCTCCGATTCAACCTATTCCACTTTGCTTTTGTCTTCTACATCCTCAGTAGTTAGTTCATTGACTTTATATCTTGCAATACGATATAAAAACATCGCTTCCTAGGACGTTCGGGGTTTCACTTTAGGGATAGACAGTTGCCGGTGCCCAACGTAGCCGTTTTACCTCAGGCGACGCTCTTAGTACTTATCCGCTGCGTCACGGATATATATATATATATATATATATATATATATATATATATATATATATATATATATATATATATATATATAATCCAATTTCAATTATTGTAAAAAATAAACTTATAATAATTGTAAAAAATAAATTGACAGCTAGAGCTGAAGCGTGAAGTTAAGTTAAGGTTAAGTAAAGTAAAGTGATAATTTAAAAACTCATATTTGGCCTAGTATCTCAGTATTTTTGAATTCCTGATTTGCACACTCCAATAGCAATACCTCATCGATCTTCAAAGCTTTTTTTATAGTTTTGTATAAATTCCTTGCTTTTTCGATGATGAAAGAAATCCAAGGGATGTTTGAAAAATGAAAAAGTTTTTTTTTTCAAACAAAATAATTTATTGAGGCCAGTCGTGGCGCAGCGGCACGAAGTGTGACCGTAAACCGACTGGTTGTGGGTTCGATCCCCACTCGAGGAGATGAAATATTTACTTAAATTTATATTTCCATTTCCTCGCTCTGGTATCGAGGCTAAGAGCGGCGTTGAGTTCTGCCACTCAACACGCAATGCCTCCAGAAATCGGCAGAAAGTGGGGAATGGAGTGTCTAAAAAAACACTAGGTTCCCTCTGCCTACCCTGCTGTTTGCGGGATACAGCGTGAAGCTGATTTATTTTTTAAAATAATTTATAAAATTATGGTTGTAAAATAAATTCATTCACTCATTAACGAAATGGATAATCCTACGTTTACACTGTTGAGGTGTCTTGATTTATTTTCTTAGGTATGGGTTTGAAATATTTTACCCTATATGCTGCTCCCGTGAAATGGGCGCTGACACTTCCGCCCTGTATATGTATATAATTCAATTTATTTAGACAACTGCCATGTATTTATAAGCTATTTACATTTCAGATAAGTCTAGTAGTTGGAAAACGGACGTTATATTTATACAATCTCCTGAATCCAGAGAATCCCATTGAACTAGCTTTCCAACAAAGATACGGTTCCATAATTTCATACAAATGGTATGGAGATGGGTACATTCTTATAGGATTTAGTGCTGGGTTCATAATTGCTATATCAACACATATAAAAGAAGTTGGTGAAGAATTGTTCCAAGTGAAAAATCATAAGGATAGTTTGACTGATGTTGCAATATTTGATGGACAGGCTGTGTCTTGTGGAGATGGGCAGTGAGTTATTTTTTTTACGAGGTATTTAAGTATTGCTGAAATGCAGAGTAATAAAAATATTCGAAAGTTTCTATAGTCTTTTGTACTATAAGCTTTGCTTGGATAAGACTATATTCTTTGGGTATATTAAATTAATTTTTATACAAAAAATATATTGAAATGTTTTACAGATATTTTTAACATTTTTACTGTTATATTCCACACTTAGGAAAGAAAACGAAACTGATTGATTTCCAAGAGGCCCGGGTTCAAATCCCGCTAAGTTAATATTTTTATGAGTGGGGATCGAACCTACAACCAATCGGTTTAACAGTCACACTTTGTGCCCCTGCGCAACTGGCCTCATCTTCTTCTTTTCTTATGTTTTCGAGAATATTAGTTACACATTTATTTATTTTATTTCTGCTAGTTACTATGCCTAAGACATAATTATCTTTAGGTATGTAACTCCTAAGAGATACTTTGTTTGCCTTTTTTTTATTTAATTAAATAAATAAAAAAAACTGCTTTATTCATACTAATTTTTACAAGAAGAGTCGCTGAAACTTCCCGCTTCCTCCTTAAGTAATCGAAGGATGTGTTTTAACATAATAACATTATAATTATATATACATAATTATACTTTAGATACTAAATATGTAACAATATTTCCAGGTTAAAGCTAATATCGGTGTGGAATAACGGTGAAGTATCAGGCTCAGTGATGCCCGTAGGCGGCTCTGAGCGCTGCGGTTGGAGTTCAGATGGTCGTCTCCTAGCTACCTCTGGTAGGGGGTACTTGAGCGTCTACGTCACGGCTTTACCGGAACTGTATGCGGTACACGGCACAAGAGTAGTTACGTTAACTAATCTCACCGAAGTGACAGTTTATCAGTGTATCGGAGTAGGGGACGAACCAGATGTCAATAAGTGTGAGTTTTCTTATTGTCTTTTTTACATTTATTTATGAGATGTTTGATTATTTTTTAGTATCTGTAATGTGATTGAATTAAATTAATTAGAACGAACGAAAATCTTAATAATGAATTAATTATTAAGATTTTTAAAGTTCGTTCAGGGTATAGTTATTTCTTTTACATTTTAAAAGTTTCGATCAAATGTCGTTTTATAAATATGATCTTGACGTTACAAAAATGTTAAAATATAAATAAACATTGGTAAAAAATGTAATGTATGTATAATATTAAATATGTATCAATGGTAAGTTTCGATTTCCAATCGACGAAAAATATATTTATAAATCGTTGCGTCTTTTCCGAAAGATGAACGAATACACCCGACGAGGCCTTATTTGTTGAACAGATGCTTAAAACACTTTAGTCTGCGTTCACAAATACAAAATATAGTTAATAAATCATTATCATGTAAAAGTCAGTGTTATGTAAAAATATTATGTTATAAAATAATTAAATAGACTATTATAATTTAAACTCACAGCGGAACCAACCCCACTAGCAACTATCACTCTAACCACGGAGCCGTCCCTCCTCGCTCTCAGCAGTGACTACATATGCGCGTGCCGCGACCAGCACATGTGGGCGCACTGTCTCCGAGGCGGCGTAGTGACGCGTCACTACCCCGCGGTAGTGACCGCGTTGCGAGTGGCTGGGAATTATGTGGCAGTCATGTTCGATGGGAAGGCAATGTTGCATGCTGTAAGTTTATTTTCTATTTTATACTAGCGACCTACCGACGGCTTCGCCTGCTTAATCTTATTGTTATATTAGAGCCAAATTATACAAAATCATTACATAAATTGTAGTTTATGTGTTAATATGCTGATGTATAAGCAATATTACTGTATCTAAATCCGTGCAGTAGTTTTTGCGTGAAAGTGGAACAAACAAATGCTTACAAAACTTCTCATTTATAATATTAGTAGAATTTGGTTGTGGGTTTGAATATTTTTATGGCTTATTGTGTCGCATCTGCATGATAATTTTAAATTTTTTAACGTTACTTTTAAAAACTTAAATAAATAAAAAAAATAAATAAAATAAGTCTACAAGTTAAATTCCGTTGAATTTGTTTTATTCTATTCAATGAGAAATTGAATATCTTTTAAAATATATTGCTTAATTTCATATATTCAAGTTTTATTTTACATACAAAAAGTTAAGCAGAAAGAAATGAGTGTCAAGATATTCCCTGTCTGCTGATTTCTTGAAACATTGTGTATTGAATAATGGAAATAAAGGAATAATAATCTATTTTCCCTCGAGTGAGAAGCCATCGCGTTTAAAGTCGCAAGCTTGCGCTCATGCGCCACAACGGCATTTTTATATATTTATAAATATTGAATATTTTTTTGTATATATACAGATTGAATCGCCAGATCAGCCGGAGCGCGATTCCATGATGTTCCCCGAGCCGCACATGCAGGACGCTAACATTGTTGATATACATCTTACTACTGATTTTTTTATATTTATTACTGATGTAAGTTATAACAATCCTTTTTTTCACATATCTTTTATATACTTTGTTCTCGTTCTACTATGAATATTCAAAAAATATATTTGTTTGAATTTAAAATAATAAAAAAGGGATCACTCTTTTAACCACTAAGGAGTATAGTTTTAATAAGGTTTTTTTGAAATTACAAAAGTTTTTTTTTCAAATCTGTATGTAATAGACAACTACCCTTATTAGTAGTTCAAAACAGCAATTAAAAAAAAACACTTTCGATACTTTACCTAGGGACCGTTGATATATAGTGTGTTTTTGTCAGCACCACTTTAAATGAAACTGCAGTTTTAACTAATCTATAAATGCTTAATATAATTATTTTTTTTTTCCCAAAAATGAAAAAGTAATTACAACATTAAACAAAATAATAGTTTTAAAATAAAACGCCATTTGTCAAGGATGACGCACGCAGCCATAAATCTATCAAAAAGAAACCGCCTCATACTCTTCATCCGTATCACTCCTTCATCGTAGGTATTGGCGGCAAAGTTCTCACTTTTCGTCTATTTAATAGAAGCATTGAAACTATGATTGTGAAGGCATTAATTAGTTGCCGTTGTTAAAAAAAAATCTCATGATTTTATTGTATTTTAATAGATTATAAAATACAGTAAACAAAAGAAATGTGATTATGTTGTTTCCAGCAAGGTCACGTAGAATACTTTAGCGTAGAGTCCTGGGCGGTGTGCAGCCGCTACCGCCACCCCTGCGGCCTGCGCTCGCTGCACGCCGACATCGGCGGCACGCGCGCGCTGCTGCACGACGAGCGCCGACGCGCGCACGTGCTGAGCGCGCACGCGCACGACGTGTGCACGCTCGCTGATCCTGTCGAGTGAGTGCCAAACGAAGAGACACATGGGGAGTGGCTGCCTCGAAGTTAGCTGTAGATTATCTCGACCCATCTAGAACTATTATTATTAATACATTTCTAAATCGTACCTCGGAAACGACACTATTAGAGTAATTTCGAAGTTGATGTCGATATAGGACTGAGCTCTGTTGTGCCGTTAGTGCCATACACTATTCTGAGCTCCCACAAGTATTTATCAATAACGATGCCTTCTGTCCCCAGATGCAAATGGGCACTGTGGGACATCTGCCTGTCGGAGCGCCACGTGTTCTGCGTGTACTCGGGCGAGGCGCTGCTCGCGTACGCGCACGCGGGCGCCGGCGCGGCGGGCGCGGCGGCGCGGCGCCTGCGCGCCACGCGCCTCGCCGCCGCGCTGCGCCCGCTGCTGCTGTTCGCGGGCGACGTGTACTGCTACGCGCCGGGCGGCGGGTGAGCGTGACAAGATTTACGTCACCGACATTAGTTTTGTGGTTGCGGATTCGATATCCATCATATGCAATGAATAATTTTCATTGCTCCCTTTTGGTGAGACAAAATTTATTCAAGATGATTTAAAGGAGATATCAAATTCGAAGATGTTTCGAATTTGAGATTGTTGAGAACCTAATATCAAGATTGAATTGAATTAGCCAGTTGATGATAGTAATTCCTTCCTCCGAGTGAGAATAAGACCTACAAGTGCGTGCTATATCTCACTGACAAGCATCCCAGGCTCGTGAAGGTGTCGCTGGAGTCGCACAACACGAGCGGGCTGGCGCACGCGGACCCCGCGCGCCGCGTCGCCAACCAGCGCCTGCACATAGAGAAGCTCATACAGCTGCGCCGCTTCGCCGACGCCTGGTTGTTCTGTGACGCGGTGGACGAGGAGAGTATGTGGAGGAAGCTCGGGGAAGCTGCTATTGCTGATCTGGATGTGGAATTCGGTAGGTTTCTTTAGTTTATACGCCTTATTGCTGAACAAAGACTGTGAAGTGAGTGTGAAGTGGGTGGGAATCGCCTCGAGGGAGTGAATTATATATATTTTAATTTTTTTTCGCCCTGATACCGAGTCATAAGCGCGGCGTTAAATTCCGGTACTTAAAACGCCTCGAAAATTTGATGGAAATTGAGAAATAGAGTGCCTTAACACACTATATATCTCTGACTACTTTGATAAGTGCGAGCTTGAAACATGAAAATATTGAAGATTTTTTTTATATTTGATTTTAGCAATCCGTGTGTACACGCGACTCAGTGATGTGGCGATGGTGTGGGCTCTAGAAGACGCTTTACATATAGAAGAATTGCCAATATTATGGTAAGCAAAATGTATAAAGTGAAAAACTATTAAATAGTAGTTAATCACTGTTGAAATAAAAATTTCATATTTAGAATGTAAAATATTTAACTCAATTATAGTAGAAAGGTACACACACTATGCTTAATATCAACGAAGTGTAAAGTGTACAAATTCGTAATTCTAAATATATATATATCATTTTATAGGGGTTTTTAATACATCAGTTTCATGAAAACTAAAAGATAGTGTGGTCAGGATGAGTGTGCACTAAAACTGTACCTTACCCTGTTCCAGCGGCATGATGTGCGCGTGCCTCGGGCAGGGCGACGCGGCGGCGCGCTGGCTGCAGGCGGGCGGCGCGCGCCTCGCGGGGCTGCACGCCGCGCGCCTCGCGGAGCTGCACGCCGCGCGCGGGCACTGGCAGCGCGCCGCCGCCGCCTGGCCCGCGCGCGCGCCCGCGCTGCTGCTGCACCAGGCCGCGCACCTCGAGCTCACGTGGGTCGCACTCCTACGCAGACTACATACTACATATATAAATTGCACTCATTTCGAAAACGAGTAGCGGAAAATTATGACCTTTAAAATTTTATACATTTTTAATTCTTTTTTGCTTAGTGTGTAAATAACACTTAAAAAATATTAGGATAAAATATAACAAATACTTTTACACATCCATTACCACTTTGTAAGTTTTATTACCATTTAATTTACAGAGCTGATTTCCACGAAGCCCTAGCTACATACGAAAAAAGCATTATCACAAATAATCCAAATGACACAAAAGATAAAGAACATAACGCGAAATGTGAAGCCGGTATCGCACGCATGTCCATACGATGCGGTGACATTATGAGAGGAGTCACTACCGCCATGAAATATTCACACGATACTAATTTGTTAAAAGACTGTGCCCAATTACTTGAAGAGGAAAAACAATATTCGCACGCAGCAGCTCTATACGATCACGCCGGCAATACAGAGAAAGCCGCATCTTTGTACATTAAACTAAAATCGTGGCTCAAAGTCGAGTCTCTAATACCCAAAATTAATTCGCCCAGTATTCATCTACAGTACGCTAAAGCGAAAGAAGCGGAGGGTAGATACGGTGACGCTCTAAAGTCGTATTTGAAAGCACAAGATTTCGAGTCGGCGATTCGTCTGAATTTAGACAAGCTGGACGATATCGACGAAGCTGTCAACTTGGTGCAAGAGACAAAATCGGTGCAAGGCGCCAAAATGGTGGCCAATTATTTCCAGAATACCGACGATCCGACGTCCGCTATAAAGTTTTTAGTTATGTCGCTCTGTTACGACGAAGCGTTCCAATTGGCGAGGAAAAACGGAAAATTACAATTGTATGGCGAAATTTTAATACAAACGTCGCAAGCGAGGCCCGAGGATTTTAAGAGTCTTGCGTTGCATTTCGAAGGGGAAAAGAATAATTTATTGGCGGGAAAGTTCTTTTTTCACGCCGGCGAGTACAACAAGGCGATGACTCATTTGCTGAAGGCGGGGTCGACGGACACGGAGGAAAATGAAGCTGTGACTATCGCCATAGATGCGGCCGCTGCTTGCGATGATGATAGACTGACTAGAAGGTACATATTAAAAAATATATAAAATTTGAACGTGTCACGTTCATTTTGACCTGCGCCTGTAAGAATCGATTTTTTAAAAAATATAGCGTATGTTATATGGAAACTTTCAACTCAGCAACGAATAACGTTATATATGTTTACTTTTCCTCGATAACTCGAAATATAAAATATATATTCATATTGTTTTAGTTAAAAGTTGTATTATTTATGTGTGTGTATCATATCGATGGTTTATTTTACAGGTTAATAGAATTTTTGCTCGGTGAAACAGACGGTAATCCAAAAGATCCACGACATTTATTCCGGCTTTACATGGCTAAGAAACAATTTTCTGAAGCTGCTAAAACTGCGGTGGGTTACTATCAAAATATTTAATAATGTTGTGTTGCGTGTTAGGAATATTAATACAAATTTATTTCTCTTTCAAATGCAGAGAGTCAAGTAATATATTATAAGGTTTTTTTAACAGCTTAGAGCTTTTGAGTAGGTAGAGGGAACCTAGTTTCAGGACACTTCGTTCTCCACTGTTAAAATACAGCGCCGCGATTTATATATAACTGCCTGAGCGAGGAAATGGTAATAATTATAATCATTCTAAGTGGGAATGGAATGCACAACCATCGCTTTTGCAATCTGATGCTGTCAAAAGCGTTCTTGGAGTTTCTTTATTTATTTAGTGATTTGCCAGATTGTTATAAAGTGTATAATGTGCGTATATTGCAGGTAATAATATCGTCGTCGGAGTGCGCGGCGGGGCGCTACCGCGCGGCGCGCGACGTGGCGCGCTCGCTGGTGGGGGCGCTGCGCGCGCGCAGCTCCGCGCCGCCCGCAGACCTCGCGCGCGCGCTCGCCGTGCTGCACTCCTATATACTGGTGCGTCCTCTTTACTTTACTACACTTGCGGATTATAATGATTAGAAAGATATATTTTTTTATCTGTCTGTGTTTTAATTTACAATTTTAATCTTTTATATATTTTTCTTTGTTTTTAAACGCGACAGGTTGTGGGTTCGATACCCACTCGAGGAAATTAAATATTTAATATTCTGTCATTCCTCGCTCTGGTATCGAGGCATTAACGCGGTGTTGAATTCCGTTACTCAACACGCAATGCTTCCAGAATTCAGTGGAAAGGTAAGAAACGGATGTGTCTTAACACTAGATTTATTCTGCCTACCTTCGAAACACAACTTAAAGCTAAAAATAAAATTCTCTAATAAACTATCAAGTGGAACGTACAACTATCATGTTCAGCCAGTCATTGTTTCAGTATGCCACGATAGTAGTTTTTAATGTCTATTTAATATTACTAGGTTTTAAGCAAACTCACAATAAGCATAATTAAAACAACAGAAAATAATTATTAGTTTTTTAAAACCTATTTAAATCAGTCAGTGCCGTCGTCTTTTGCGTATTTTGCATTTGAAAAAAGACAAGTAAGAAAAAAATTATAAAAGTCAAGTCTTGAATCAAGACTTGTTTTTTACAATCCTTAGATAGCTGTAGATAGCTGCAGATAGCTGCAGCTAAGTTCAGTAAGACCGTCGCCGTTGCAGGTGCGCACGCACGTGCGCCGCGGCCGGCACGCGCTGGCGGCGCGCCTGCTGCTGCGCGCGGCCGCGCACGCCGCGCACTTCCCCGCGCTGCAACGTGAGACATACCATGGACCTCTCGTTTCAAACCTCTCGCTGAATTCCATTTACTTGAGACTCACCATGTAGCTCTAAAATAAGACAACGGTCGTGAGTTCAATTCCCACATGGGGAATTAATTATTTTTATATCCTCGCTCTGTCAAGGAGACAAAGTGGATCGTTAGATTCCACTACTTAACACTGAATTGTGTGACGCTAAAAAAAATATCACTAAAACTTTGACAAAAATAAATAAAAGCGTCACGCTATATCCCGCATACAACATGGTGAGCAGAAGGAACTTGTTGTCAAGACACTGTTCGAGTGGCGGAATTCAACGCCAAGTTTTTGCGTTGGTGCCAGAGCAAAGAAATTAAAATATTAGCACATAATAATTCCCTCGAGTGGGAATCGAACTCACAACTGTCGCGTTACAGTCACCCCATTATGCGCTTGTGCCACGACGAGCTCAATAATTTAGACAATATGGTTAAAATGTCTGTGGCACTAGATTTGTAACATTAGTAAATGTAAGTACTGTTTGGTAATCTTTAAAATAATTTTATTTGACACTTTATTTGACTTATATTATACAAAGATAATTAAATTCTTGATTGTAATTCTATGTGAGTAACTAACCCAAAATATTATAATTTGAAATTTGAGCAGATCAAGTATCCATTCTGACGTCTGCCGTGATCGAGTGTTCCCGCGCAGGACTCAAACACGCAGCCGTCAAGTGTGCGCGCGCGCTCATGAGGCCTGACTACAGGCCACTGGTAAAGTGACTTTTTTGGTAGTCCGATATATCCTTTATGAATTATTAGATTTAGGTACACGCGGACACTTGCACAGTACATGTATTTTACACACCTAAATAGGGACGCTCTCGCTCAGAACGCATCGCTACCCCGTGAGCCCGTTACCCTCATAACACTATAGTAGAATGCGACGCTAAGTGTTATTGACGGTATTTTTACATTACTTTTAAGTAATGTACTACAAATGTGCTTTGTTTACTTCTTAATTTAGTTTATCAAGAGAAAAATTATAATTGCATATTTGCTTATAATTTATATATGATAAGATAATCTAAACGTTAGATATTGTTTTTGTAGTTCAGTCATACTTTAGAGGCCTTTGTAGTTTAGTCTCTCTCTCTTTCTCTCTCTCTCTCTCTCTTTCTCTCTCTCTCTCTCTCTTTCTCTCTCTCATTGCCTATTCTACTCAGGATAATAATGCATTTTTAGCATAGTATGAGGCTAAAAAGTAAATAATTCTTTAATTTTTTATCAAAAAAATAAATATCAACTTTAATATCACATTCATACAACAACAGATAGACCCAAAGTACACGAAAAAGATTGAGTCAGTAGTGCGGCACGGCGCGCGCGGGGAGCCCCCGCCGGAGCCCGAAGCGCCCTGCGCGCGCTGCGGACACGCCCTGCCCGTGGCCGACCTGAACTGCGGACGGTGTGAGGCCACACTGCCCTTTTGTATTGCTACTGTGAGTATAATGACTACTTGTATTATTTTATTAAGAAATAAAAGGGAGCTGAGGTGGTGGGTTGAATCAAACAAACAAAAAAAAATCATTAGAGCTAATTAAAGTCATTAGATCTTATAATGTTAATTTTGTAGGGCCTGCATATCGTCAAAGACGACCTGACTGCATGCCCTGAATGCGACTTCCCTGCTATTTATTCGGAATTTAAAGAGTAAGTAATTAACACGATTTGTAGACTGATGGAACATTTATAGTTTAACATGTATAAAATTTTCTCATGAAAGATTCTTCCGATTATCAATATCATTATTACCACTTAGATCATAAAAAAAATCATATTACAACAGTAGTGGATAAGCACATTTTTGAGCTATAGGCTTGATTTTTGAGAGACTGCAAACTATTTCTTTTATTTTGTTGTAGACTATAGAATTTTGTTGGACTGATATAAATAACAGATAAACAAAATTTTATCAGAAATGGCCTTCTCTGTCTGCTGGTAAATCCAACCACTGTCGGATAATACACTATATTAAATACACAATTAGCACACATCTATAACTTTTTTACTTATTAATACAATTAATACAATTTTTTCTCTAATTATAATATTCTATGGTTCTAAAATAAATAAATAACGATTTGTGTTTATTTTTCAGACTTTTACGAGATGAAAGCAAGTGTCCAATGTGCGGTGAAAGCGTCGACTATCGAAGACTCGTTAAAATAGATGACATTGCCTTATACATGGACTTTAAGAGTGGGGAATAAGGGCCATATTGCTTCTGTCATTTCAGAGAGATCTAATGATTGTGATAATATCCGTCCTGATGTTGGTGTCTTATTAATATAGTGTTTAGTTTTAAAAAATAAATTGTATTTTTTGTACAATTCTTAGTAAATTAATACTCTTATAAAAATATAATTTAGTGTTTTTATTTAACATAATCTTAAAAAATCAATTTCTTATAAAACTATTAAGTTAGTCCTAACAGTGTTTATTATATACTGTAAAATGTTGTGGCGAATTGTATTAGTTTTAACGGTAAATAAAACATCTTTTGATATATTGAAGAATAAGTATTATGATGAGATATGGGGGCAAATAATACACACATAAAGTGATGAAACATTTAATTTTCATTTGAAAGTATACCAAGTTGTAGTTACACGTCCGATACTGAGATTCAAATGAAATGTAAAACACAATTGTTGGTATATATTATACAAAACGTGACGGGGTTGCTTTTTTGGCTTAAAATTTCCACTTCAAAATATAGATTGTCGAGATATTATAAAATTTATATAGATTTATTATTTAAAAAATCGATTTGGCGTAACAAAAGAATAAAATGTAGGCACTTTAAATATTAAATATTTGAAAATTATGCAAGGTAAAAAATGTTAAATGAAATACGTAAATATTTTAAAATAGTATTTTGAAGCAGAAATTTGGCGAAGACCGTCCCGCCCCTTAGGTTAGTCTAGAATCATCGATATTGCCCTAATATAATTACTACTACCTATCTATGCCTTAAGTAGACAATACATTTATACAACTTAAATTAGTGACAAGAAGAGTAACTCAATAATACATCGATAATGGAAATGAATCGATTGTGCTAATCGTACGCGAAGGGTCCTATGCGACCCTCTACACTCGACTCCACTAAGTAATACTCGACACGACTCAAATAATAGTCGACTCCACCAAGTAATATTTGACTCGACTCGAGTAAAACTGGACTTACTTAGTAATATGCTAGAATTGGCTAGCGGCGCGGGCGCAAGTGTATCCTACCCCACTACCTTACTGTCTTAATACCTCGCTATCCCAGTCTATTACAAAAGGAATTACCGCTAACGGTCTATAAATTGTACTGTATAATATAATATAAGAATATTATCAAAAAAGAGCGTGGAGTTTATAAAGAGCCGCACCGCGCCCGCGCCATCTCGGCTATAGTACGATAATTCCGTCGAGGCAATTCCTAGTTGTATCGCCACTATTCGATTCATAATTGCAAATCATCCAGGCCCTGAATTTATTAGCGACAAGTTGTAACATGTCGCGAGTGCAGTCTAAACTAAGAAAGCGTTGCTGCGGGTGCAATTTAAAGAGTTTAGACCGATTACCTCCGATATGCTTATTTTAAAGTCTTTGAATTTATACTCGGAATATAGAAAAGATTTTATTTTAATATCATTATATTATGTAGATCTAAAATACGTTTTCCAAAGAGTCGAAAGCCTATTTTTATTTATCTATTTAATATACATCTAGAGGAGGTCTTCCAAGAGTTTGTGACAGTTTTGTAAATTTTCTAAAAGAAAATTAACTCAACACGTCATCGAAGAATGTTCTTGAGTTAGTGAATAAACCGCAGCACTTTCTAAAATCTATAAATATGGTATGTATTTAAATAATCAGAATACAAAAATTTTAAATATTGGTGTTATATATATATATATATATATATTTGTAAAATTTATTTTGTCTCCGTGACGTAATTTCAATAAGTAACTCGTTTGTAATGTAACATAGAATTTAGAAAGTTATAAATAATATATTATTTTGTATTTCTCTTTTAAATATGATTTATTTAGCGTTACTTTTTAATTGAAATCACGGCACAAGCAGCTAATATAAAATGTACATTACAACGGACGACGCACTAAAGCACAGAACGAGGAGCGCGTCGGGGGAGCGGACCGCAAGTGTACTCACATTGGACGAATGAAACAATTGTTTACTTTTAAAACACGAATAGATTTGAACAACAACAAAGTATACGTATAAATATGGCGATTATATCGATCTCGTTGGCCGGATATATATTGGCAGGCCCCCCCGGCGTCGCCACGTGCGCGTGGCCGTCGGCAATAAATAGTATCTTTGGCTCGGGACTAGTGCAGGTGCGCGCGCTTGGGCAGCGCGGCCACGACGCGCACGCGGTCGCAGAACTGCGGCGGCGGCGCCAGCACGGGCGCGGCGCCCGCCTCCGCCTCCTCCTCGGGCGGCGGCGGCAGCTGCGCCAGCGACACGGCGGCGCGCGCGCGGCCCGGCGCCTTGTGCACGTCCACGCCCAGGCGCTCGGCGGCGGAGCGGCCGCGCGCGGCGGCGCGCCGGCGCGGCAGCGAGTTGTGGCGCTGCATGGGCGGCGGCGCCAGGCTCTCGGACGAGGAGTGCACGGGCTCGGTGCTGATGACGTCGTTGCCGGACTTGACGGTGACGGAGGCGCAGAAGGACACCTTGTCGCGGCGCGGGCGCGCGGCCGCCTCCTGGTCCGACGACACGCCCGACGACGAGTTGTCCCCGTCGTCGCGCTCCAGCGACGCGCACAGCGAGTCGCCGCACGAGCGCGACGACTTCAGGCGCGTGCGGATCTTCTGGATCTCGTCCACGGAGAACGAGTGCTGCATCGACGCCGAGCCGGAGCCCGAGCTGCTGCCGCTGGAATGCGCAATCTTTTAATTAAAAATTACCTTTTCATTGTTACTTGGGGTTGTTTAAGCGGAACGTTAATATCGATAGGACACAAACTGGAATTAAACACGAAGAACATGAATTTAAATAAAACTAAATAAATGTAATTACAAAAAATTATGAACTTTTATCATAAAAATCCCAACATTGTTATATTTTAAACTTAAAATTATGTAAAGTAATCTTGATACTAGAAATATAAATGATGAAAACTGTTAATTGTAAGTGCTAACCCAATAATGACTCGAAATTGATGACTTCCCCAAAAGACAAGGACAGAAGCTGCACAAATATATCTGTGATATAATTTTAGACTATACCTGTCCTAAAACACGCAATCTCTATAAACTACTAACGGACCTCTCCTTCATATTCATAAATTGTTGAGTAAAATGGTTTCCTGAAACTATAAGAAAACTTGCCTTTTTAACAGCTTTTCCCTAAAAATAAATAAATACAATACTAACAAACATCTAATTTTTTTATTTAATATTTTTTAACTACGTACACATTCATATTGTTAGTCCTTATTTAATACTTTCTTTTGTATCATACCAACAAGACTATAAATGAAAAAATATAGAATATACTGTGTGCAAAAGGTAGACCAAAGCCGTCGTGGCGCAGAAACATAAGGGTGCGGCTATAAACGATGTGCGATGGTTGTGGGTCCGACTTCCACTCGGGGAATGAAATATTTAACGTTTCATGTCCTTGCTCTGGTAACGGAGCCAAGAGCGGCGTTAAGTTCCGCCACTCAACGTGTAACACCTCGAAAATTCTCCGGCGAGTGCCGCCCACCTGGTGTTGCTGTTGGCGCTGGTCTCGGCGACGGGCGCGTCGGCGCCGGCCTTGGGCGCGTCCTCGTCCGACTCCGACATGCTGTAGTCGGGCTCGGGGATCGGCGGCGCCGGCGTCGAGCTCTGGGGACGAAATAGTTCATCATACTATTGAGTAGTAAAACGTTAGTACGGAAATTAAGCAATGAATTACTTAGGAAGTTCAGCTTGGAAGAGTTTGAGACATTTTGAAGTATTGTTGTATGAATTCGTCGCATATGTTATATAGTATATAGCATATATTTAATAAACTATTATGATCTCTTCAATAAAAAATGAACAAACTAAAGAATAACAGAACAAGAACTCGCCTGTCTCACGAAGGCGCCGTGCAGCGCGATGGGCTGCGCGTACTGGTGCGCCGCGTCGTCAGCGGACGCGGCGCGCGCCGGCCCCGACCACGAGCGCGGGCCCGCGCGCGACTGCGGGTCATGGCAATGTTATACGGACTGAATAATAACATCTTTCATTTTCCCGATTATTACACATTTTAAATGATACTTATTTAATCGGATTAATCGCGTATATTTAGTATTATACATTTTTGAAAACCCAAAGTTTCAAACACTTTGCATTAGTCCAAACCTAGTTTCATTTCAAATATACAAAATATTTTAAGCTGTATGCATTTGTATATGCTACTATTTTTAAACTATACTATTATTATAAAGCTGAAAAGTTTGCTGAAAAGCTCAGAAACTACTAGAAGGAATTTCCAAAGTGAAAGAAAAAAAAAATATACATTTTATTTATCACATAGTATTATAAATGTTTTTTTCTTTTCTAGTGCACTTCATCACTAATTTTCATTTGAACTGACAATTTATTATTATGTATACTAATACTATACATTACAGTAAGACAACTCACACTAAGCTCGGCGGTGGGTCTGTACGCCACGGCGGCCAGGTCCCGCGGCGAGGCGTACAGCTTGGCGGCGGCGGCCGGCCGGAAGGAGGAGGCGGGGGCGCCGGGGGGAGGCGGGGGGGCCTCGGAGGGGGGAGGGCCGCGCGGGCCTTCTGGGGGGCGAACATTTTTAACTTAACGATTGGTGTGTATGTGAATGGGTCTTTATTTTTATAATTTATATAATGTAAAAGTTAACATTGGGTGACATTAATACTTATTTAAAATTAACCTTGTGCTATAGTCACTAAGTAAGAAAACCTGTAAAATGTCTGACTGCAAAATGACGGTTGTGAGTTCAACAAAGAATAAATTATAATCATTTTCTAGTTTTCGTATCATGACATGACGCGGCGTTGAGCCCCGCCACTCAACATGAAATGCCTCTAAAATTAGTAAAATTCGTATAGTTCAATTTCAGCAGTTTAACGCTGATACAGTTAAACTGCTACAACTAGCGTTAACTGGTGCATATAATAGAGAAGGCAAAGAGAACCTAGTGTCAAGACTCTGCGTTCTTTACTTTCTTTGAATTAATGCCATTATACCGTTTAGTTATTGAACTCGAATCTAAGATTTTTCTTGTCACAGCCGTTACATGAAAATAATAAATGTATAGAAAAATAGTAACATATGAGTACCGTGTACGTCCTCACTGGAGCGCGTGCGCGCGGGCCGCGCCGCGAGCGCCGCCGCCAGGTCTGGCGTCGAGTGGAAGTCGCGGCGCAGCGTGACGCCCGACTTGGTCAGCAGCTGTACGTGTCATTTGTTTTTGTTTTAATTATTTATTATTCTTATAGACTTTTGACTCAACATAAAACTACCATTATTATTTCATTATTGCTATTCAATCTAATAAACAGTAACGATAATAAACATATGTATATAGTTAGACAGAGAACATTATAAAATGTATAATATAAGTTTAAGGGGAGTTAGTCGTTGTGGCGAGCTAGCCATTACTGTGGATTACTCATTATTACCGGAAGCGGATACGGAAAAACACCCACTGTAAGTTTAGCTCTATATTATTCAAATGAGCTTACCTTAGTCTTGTTTCGTTTCATGTCAGCGACAGAAGCATATACCCTCGCTCGAGGGGAGGCCGGCGGGGAGGCGTGCGGGGAGGCGCCGTTATCTTGGAACGCGGACCGGGTCATCATTGCACCGCCGCTGGAAGAATTAAATTACCGTTTTATTGAGGATATATAATAACATTAAAAAGTTAACAGATTATGGTTGGTTGCATGCCCTAATCACAAGAACTGTGTTGTATCGTATCGTAAGCGGTCGTTCGTGCAACATATACGTGATTGATTTATCGGCGTTCTACACACGTACGCGTGGTCGGCGTCGGCCTGCCTCTGGAAGAGCTCCTCGAGCTCGGCGGCCGAGACGCGGCCGGCGGCGGGGCGCGCGCGGACGGACGCCGTGCGCGGCGCCGCGCCGCCCTGCTGCCGCACGGACTCGGCGGACGACGACTTGCCCGCTGCGCTCAAGGGCTCGCAGCTCTCCTCCTTTTCACCACCGTTCTCTATAACATATATTGGATATTTTTCATTTTGGTAATCTTTTTGCATGAAAAAGTAAAAGTTTTAATTTATATTTCTTGTAATTTTTATTTTACTTCTATATATGCTAGTTAAAAAATATATTTAGGACAATCTTTTCGGCTATCTACTTACATTTATTAATTTATATTTTATACATTTAACATATGCAATTATAGGTTCGCTCATCCTACCCCGCGATGCAGAAAAAGATTGAAGCTTCTCTTGCTTTTCTTGTACATAAATTACAAAAACAATACAACAATTGAGTAGTAAAGAAGCAAGTGTTACCGAGTCCGGCGACCATGGACTTGGCGCGCGCGCGGCCCACGCTCAGCGTGGTGCGCGGGTCGCGGCGCGGCGGCGCGGGCGCGGGGCTGCGGCCTGACACAGTATTGCATTTATTATATACTACAATTATTACGACCTCCTCTGTCTCCGCGATACTTCATGTTTTCACTTCCTGGCTATCGTAACAAAGCGCGGCGTTGAGATCCACCTCTCAACACGCTATGTCTCCAGAAATCAGCGGAAAGTAGGGAACGGAAGTGTCTTAATGGAAACGAAGCGTTTTAAAAATGTTGAAAGAAAAATACTTATTGAAAACCATTCAAAAGGTGCTGTGCAGGTTCAAATCTCGTAATGTTTTTTACACGTTTCTAAAAAAAATTAAAAAATATATTTTATTTCTTTATTTGTACACCACTTATATAAAAAGACAGAAAAGAAAACAAATGCACAAAAAGATGGCCAAGTAGCCATCTCTTCCAGACAACCTTTAGGGCGAAAAGAAACTGTCATAATATTAAAAAGGTGGGTGGTGGACGTAGTTGAAAGAAGTATATTAATAAACAATAAATGAATTAACAATTCATATTACCAGCAGCGGCCTTCCTCGGTAATGTGGCGGCGTACGGCCGCCCGGAGTTTGACAGTTGCGTTTGCGACTTGCTGGCCGGTACCGTACAAGCACTTTCGGCGTTAAACGCTGAAATAGTAAACATACATGAGTAATAATTTACTACTTAATTTGAAACACAAATTATGCTAATTTTATGTAGGTTCGATTCTCACTCGTGGATTTTATTTCCACGAGTGAGAATCGAACCTATTTAAAATTATATGTACATATACAGTTCTGCTGAAAGAGCCAAGCAAATTAACAATTACTTCTTACAATATCAATGTAACTATTTAAATATTACATACACTGCAAAGTTTTCTGTTGTTGCTTAAAATAATGTTAATAATCAACGAATAAACAGTTCCATAATATGAGTCGTTACCAACAATAAAATGATACGAACCGTGTCCATTGAGCGACACGACGGTCATGGAGACGAGCGCGCCGGAGCCGCGAATGAGCTCCACCACGTGCTCGTGCGACGCGGCCGACACGTCCTCGCCGTTGATCTGACCGGCGAGAGGGGAATTGTAATAGGCGGAGGGAACCCAATTTTACAGGCATTATGTGTTGAGTGTTGAACGTTGAGACGTCTCGTTACCAGAGGGGGAAATACAATAAATTTACGGTGAGCTGCTGTACTACGATGACCCGACGCATACTTTTATTTTATCTTTTTATAATTTTTATAAAAAAAATATAAAAGGCCAGTCGTGGCGCAGTTCTACAAAGTGTGACTGTAAACCGACTGGTTGTGGTTTCGATCTCCACTTGAGGAGATGAAATATTTACTTAAACCTATATTTCCATTTCTTCGCTCTGGTGTCGAGGCAAAGCGCGGCGTTGAGTTCTACCACTCAACACGCAATGCCTCCAAAATTCGGCAGAAAGTAGTGAACGGAATGTCTTAACACTAGGTTCCCTCTGCCTACCCTGATGTAGGCGGAATACAGCGTGAAGCTAAAAGAAATCCAGAAACATATAAAACAGATCATTTTAATGTACTTACTGATAGACATCGACAAATAATTTTAACCGCATGGAGTGGATTAATTGTAATAAAATCATAAATTATAATTATATGTAATAAGAAATCTTAAATAGTTATATATTTTTGTATACGTTTGTGGATGGGCATTGAAGGTTTTAAATAATTGTTTCAAGTGATCGTAATTTATAAAAAATAAAACGTATAATAATACAAATTACGAGTATTTTTCGTATTAGTCATTGTATAATTATTCCATTTTTTAATCTTGATTTACAACGTTACTTGAATGTATAATTATTTATATTTGATAAAAATAAAAAATATATTTTTTAATAATAATTTACTTTAATGTGTCTTTTCACTTCATAAATATTTTTCTATTTATAAAAATTACCTGATATAACCTTTTAAATACCTACTGTTTTTTCATGTTCTTATAAACATTTAAAAAGATCGACTATGTAATTTTAATTTTAATATATTTTATTCTTTTGCAAATAATATAGGTACTAGAATGAGAATTCTAAACTACATAATATAACTACAGGAAGTAACCATCGACTCGGAAGTCAATTCTGCTGAAAACAGCCAACGAGAACATCAACAGTTGCTCTTTTTTAAATATTATCTGACACTATATTTTTTATTCCTTAGCCTAATAAAACGATAAAATACTCACAGCAATCAAAAAATCTCCCTTCTTCAAACCCGCTCGATCAGCCACTCCGCCAGCGTCCACGTCGTCCAGGTACTGCAGCGCTGGACAGCGCTCCGACGGACGCAGCTCCATGAGCGGGGACGAGGCCTTGGCGCCGCGGAGTACGAAACCGAAACCACGACGGGCTCGATGGAGGACCACGGTCTTTGTTTCCATATTGCCGTAGCTGGGAAGAAGATGGATTTGATAACAACATTAAACACTGCTAGAAAACCTTTCTTATGAATGTTATGTACGAAAAATTTTTGTCCCGTCTAAACAAACAAACTGAATTATTTAGGTATATTTAGATTTTTTAAATAAATTCATCGCGTTTCACTTGTCACTTATTAAATTGTGGTCACAATACATAGCCAAAATGTATCTCGAATTAAAACACAATCAAAAACAGCTAAAACGTTAATTTAAGAAGATTAAATAACTTTTTTATTATTTAAAACTTTTACGTTTGTTAAAATAGTCTAAGCAATAGGTGGATTGCGCTTGTTGTAGCGATATGTAATTAAATACAACAAAATATCAGGCTCCAGCGGATATGGATTATTATTAATATTATATTACTGAGCGAGGTTAAACTAATCTCATCAATCATCGCGTTACCTAACATCCTATTTATACTGTATTTGTACATACATACATTTATACATTATTTTTTATTCACAGGTTTAAATTCGACACTCAATTTTACACGACTTGTAATTTTAGTTCAAAAATTATAAAATAAATTATAATTATTTATTTTTTTGTGGCACTGACAAATTAATCAATCTCGGTATAATATTATAAGTGCACATGAGAACGATTCATTAACAAACGATTAATGAATATTACACATTATTAACTTTTTACTTTCATTTTCTATTATGTTAAATAAACCGTGTTCAACTTTTATTATTGTGCCTATTATAATATCGACACAACAATGAAACAGTTATTTAAAATTTACAATTGCAATATCTATTATATATTATATATATAGTATATAATAGATAATGATATTATATCTATAGTATTTTATACAAAAAAGTATTGGGAGTTAGGATATATATCATCATCATCAATCAGCTTGCCCTCTGAGGACGTCCTCTGTCCACTCGTCCTCTCTCCAAATGGAGATTGCAGTACGATTCACGTCTTAAGACTTAAGCTTCTTTTGTTATTATTAATACTATACCAGTAAAGACACTTGATACATATATTTTTTATTCTTATTATTATATATATATACTTTTTAATATATATATATGTATATATATATATATTAATTAAGGGTTAAAGGTTTACCTTTCGCTTTTTATAAGTAACTTTCGAAGAATTTTTGAATAGCATAGTGTTCTTAATCCGAGAGTACTATTAGTAAAGGCACGTTTGAACACCTGCTTTGATATGCACATTGATACTAAGCGGCAACGACAAGTATGAACAACATTGAAATTAAAATATTTTGTTTACAAACTACAGTGTTTGCTAAACTGAAAGAATTGTTTAGTAGACAATTGTATTGTTACAGGATAGACCGTTGACATCCGACTTGCCTTATGTTGTAATTGATTTTGTTACATTTATTTATGTTACAAAAATACGAAATCACTCAAATATAAACCTTTTAACTTTTTTTTATCTAAGAAAAATGCGAATCAAAATATAAAGAGAGAAGGAAAAATACGTATTTAGCTTGAAATTGTTACATAATTAATATTAGAAAGTTAAAGAATTTGTTTGGTTTGGACAAGCTAATTTCAGAAACTACGAGTCGAATTCAAACATATATATTGTGTTGGACAGTCCTTAATTTTAAGAAGGTTGTAAACGATATTACATCATGTTCGTTTCTATGTAACTCGCGATAATTATGATAAGTTTTACTCCCTACACTTACAATATGGTATGGCTTATATACAACTCTTAGTTATTTTCATTGACCACGTGGACAAGGCTAGTAATAACATAAAACAAGAATATTTACTCACGTCTTTTTTATCCTCGGCGCTGTGGCACTGTATGTTTTGCTGAGTGCCATTTCCCGTCGACCGGTCACCCTTGAGTGGTGGATAGGCCCTGAGGATAGCACCTGCAATATTTATTGAGTTATTATATTAATATTTGTAGTTTAGTTCTATTTTAGACAAAGCAAATATTCGAATTGGGTTGGAAAGTGGAAAATATCTTGACATAAGATATGCCTGCTATATACGGGATACACTGTAAAGCCGAAAAAAAACATTAAACATCTAAATATATGCACTCAAATGTGCAATGACTCATTTACTAAAGTATAAAGGCAGATCCAGACCTGATGTAAGTGCGCGTTTTGCCGCAACCGCACCTCCTGTACGCAGTGCGCGGGGAACAGCCCGCTCACGCCGCGCAGCGACCCCTCCAGCAGCCCGTCGTCCGTCGCGCCCGTTACTATCGTTTCAGATCACTTGTCATAAAACTACTCCAACTAGTTTTGTTATTAAATAACTTATTGAAATCATTTAACTACTTTTTAAAGTTTACACCAAAATATGACGAATTAATAAAAATATTACATGAAATGTAAAAATTTATTAACCTATATTATTTTATTAAACTAGTTACATTTTAATGTTTTAGTTATATGGTAATGTATTAAAAGATAAATATTTTCAGTCATTGTTAAAAAATGTTAGTCACTTAACAAATCACAAATATTATTAGTTAGTGCAATGGTTTTCTTATTATGAATAGAATGTTCCTTTTCATTTTATACATGTCACTTATATTATATTAACTTGGCTATTTAAAAGTACTAAGCCTCTAGCGCACTAATTAGCGTGCATGCCTACTATAGGAGTGTCTCCTATAATTACTAATTTTCAACTAAAATAAATAAACTGAACTGGCATTTCCTATAGACGCGTTTCCAATTATTCGAATCTATCAATAGGTCTGTACCAGGCGTGAATTGATAAGTCGTATGTACATCATTTTTATTATCGCATTTTTTAAGAAAAACTAATTCTTGTACTAAAGAACTATCCTTTAGTAAGAGAAACAATTAAAAACTATATGTTTATTTTATATTGTAAAATAGGGCTATCGCTTTAGTCGTTCATTTATATTGTTAATGTTTTATCCGACTTATCAATTAAAACACGGCTGGTATAGAGATAATTTCAAGCATACCTTCAATGATGTCCCCCTGGTTAAGGCGCAGGTGCCCGGGCGCGGCGGCGTCGTAGGGCGTGAGGCACACGGCGGTGGCGGGCTGCAGCGAGCACGTGGTGTCGGACGTGGAGGTGCCGACGCCGCTCGAGTCCGATATAATGTCGCTGGTGTCGCCCGCGCTCTTATCTGTTGGTCGCGTGGCAACGCGCGGATTAGGATGACCGTGTGACACGGCCTTTATGATTTTTTGTCCTAACGTTTTGCGATTTGCTTGTTAAATTGATAAGATAGACGATTTTTTTTACTTTTAAATAAATTTTGTATTTGTTGAGTTTAGAATTTGTTAAAATAGAAAATATTTCACATTAAAAACACACAAGGGTTAAAACAATACCTATACCTAATATGGAACAAAGGGGCACCCTAAAATACGAATAATTCGAAAGGAACGAAGCGGACAAGCGGATCGTGGTAACATCTATTATTTACATGAACACAGAACATGCGACGGTGAATTGTCGGTGCATGGTGATGGTTGTTCACTCGGGCCAAGTACCTGTAATTATACTGGCATCATCTTCATGGCTGGGGTGGCTTGCATCGCTGATGCTTGACGAGGCGGAAGAAAATGGACGGTCTAAACTGCACGGAGAATTCGTTGACAGCTGCGGCCTTCGCAAAATGGCGTCCAGCTCGGCCGGAATTCGTGTGGAGGACGCTAAAGACGAGCGGTCCCCGGCTGACCACCAGCCGCCCCACGCCCCCGACCTCCTCTTCGGATTGTACCGCGGCGGACCCCGAAAAGGCACTGCAATCGATTCGTTACCCACCAAACAAAAATAGTAAAAAAACGTGCGGAAAAAAAACAATACATAATTCATTATCATAGTAATAGAACTCCCGCTTTTTAAATTACAACAAAAATAAACGTGCTATAAAATAAATAAATTATGATTATTATAATATTAATAACGTTATACAAATAATACATAATGACAACATAAATTACACCAGTATGTATACATAAAATACTTAGTGCCAATTTATATTTCGGATACGACTTTCACAATTCTTTAACTTATACATAATAATATGTAGATACGTATATAACTAGGTTCATTGTATATACAACCATCACCATATAATGATAGTAAGCAATGGAATAGAAATATTCGATAGATAGATGGATGGTCTCATGCAATATCGCATAATTCTATACTATAATATATTAAATAAAATTACACACTATACTATATAAAGCCACGTGCTTCTAACCTGTAAATTAGAAACGTTATCTGCGTCAAATGAGAAAAAAATGGCAACATTTACATCAAATACACTCCACTCAAGCATTATAGATTATAATTAAGCGAAGGTTGTTAGAATAAAGCATAATTTTCGATGTAAATTCGACATAAGTTTTTGAAAATACACATTTATGTTGTAGCCTAGTCCATTTTCTTCGATAAATGAAGTAACATTTGTAAAGAACATAAGAAAAAAAAATTATAGAAAAAACATAAATTCATATTTACATAGTTTTCAAACTTAACGTTTTAACTCTGATTTGGCGCAGAAAAAAATGCATAGTCCATCCGTTAAAATAATAAAATATATTTATAAAGAAGCAGCCAAGTCCATGCACAACAAATGGATATAACTCACCAACTTCTTCTGATTTGTAATTCTTTATGACTTCAGCAAGTTCTAAATTGCCAGCTATTACTGCCACCTGGAATTTGAATTTTAATAATGTTAATAAAAATAACTATCAAAATATGGGTATTATACACATAATATATATAAATCGATATTTTTTATAAAAAAAATCACGATGGATCCTTGCACTGAAATGATTAAATGACATGTAAATAAATAAACGTAAAAAACTATAACTTTTCAAACTTAAAAGAAAAAAAAGTTCGAGTACCTATAAAAATGTACTTTATTGTAACAACGTTGGCTTCATTGTAATCTATAATGCTTAAGTGGAGTCTGTAGTTGATGTAAATGGTGCCAATTTTTTTCTTACTTGACGCAAATAACGTTACCTACTAGGCACTAATATAAATGGGAATATAAATGGGAATCAACACATTGTTACAGATACGCATTTTTTCAGTCATCATAATATAGTGTAGCTTAGATTAGAATAGAACTAAGTTGTTTTCTTTTATTATAACTTAACAATATTATATTATAACTAATAACAAAGATTGATTCGTTCGAGCAACAGTATTCAATTTTACAAAGTAACATAAATATAATATTTTTGAACAGAAAACACGACAATCTCCTACCTGATAAGGTGTTTGGTTAGCAAAGTTCAAGGACTCCTTATCGCATCCTCTAAACAGTAGCTGTCTTGCACACGAGTCCTGAGCGTTCACCGCACATACGTGGAGTGGGGTATTTCCTGATGCATTTCTACCATTCATATCGGCGCCGTAGAATAGAAGATGGTCGAGATGCTGGACCAAACCATTGCGGCATGCCTGTAATGTTAAATTGTTAAATGCTTATAAATAATAAACTTCTTTGTACTTTACTGTTTTATTTCATAAAATTTATTATTTTAAAATACATATAAAGTTAGAGTTTTAACTCATAAACTACTTAAATCTTATCTTATTAATGAAATCTGATATAGTTTGTCTTTAATCTATACCTTGCAGAGTATATTTAGATTACTGCGATTATAGTAATGTGATACCAGAAGCTAATTGTTTATTGATATAATGGTAATGTGATGGGATATCACATATCTAAAATAATATTTATTTCACGAAGAATCGCAGAATTATATTGTTTGTCCATAGTTAGGAAGTAGTGTTTAACTTCTTTGAGAAAGCAGTAGATGCGCGCCCTGCCTGATGCACGATGAAAGTAAAATAAAGAAACAAATAACATTAGATTCCCTCTGTATATTTGTAGCAGGGCTACATGCATGGTACCGTATCCTAAAATTATATACGCTATATTATTATACAGTGAAATTAAAAAAACATGATTACTCAAACATCATACCTGATGCACTTCTTGCCAACCTTGCAAATCGGTCGCTCCAATGGTCGCATGATCATGCAATAACGTTTCACACAATAACGGATCAGTTTTGTTCGTTACAGACAAATATAAGGGCGTTAATCCTTTGCCGTCTTTGTAGTTTGGTGACGCGCCAAGTTCCAATAGTGTTTTCACAGCTTCCAAGGAATTCTTTTCGACAGCCCTGTGCATAGCCGTGCTGCCGTCTTTGGTTCGGTAGTCGAGTAGCGCGCCACCGTTTACGAGGGCTATTAGTATTTTACCAGGGGATTTTAGGCCGGCTGCGATTGTAAGTGGAGTTTCTATAAATGAGAAAGGTGTTTTATAGTAGAAGCTTTATTAGCATGTTTCATATAGGTACGTATGTATGAATTTAAGTGAAAGAAATACTCTTTAAAATATATTTGGAAATGTGAAAGTAACTAGTTTTAAGCACAACAGTTAGTTATATACTAGTATACCTATATTAAATACATGAAGCCAATTTTTTTAAAGTAACATTTATTAATTCTAGGATTACAATATGCATACAAATTTAAATTCTATCAATATGCAACGTTCTCAACATATTTTCAATATAATATGTACAATAAGCATACGATTGCGAATGGTAAACACGATCTATATACCTTTGAGATATACATAAGAAATTAATTCTCAATGTCTTTGAAATTGTACTACTACAACTAGTTGTTTCGTAATCACTGGTGCTACTGCAATTTGCTCTAATAAAACGTCACGACTCCCGCACGGGACGAGTGCCTTAGCTATCATTTAGGTCTGGGAATGGTATTTTAAAAACCATTTTCATAAATATTTATGGGTCATCAATAAGATTCTAGTATCGAGTAACATCTGTTTTTTTTTTATTTCAATCGCAATATATATTTTACTAACTTTATTTTCTTCTATTTCTGGTTGCACTTAATGCAACTAGAAATTGAGGAAAATAATCTAATTCTGATTTGACTAATAATCTAATGATAGAGTTATTTAATATGCAAAGTCCAGTTATAGCGCAGAGGTACAAAGTGTGACTGTAAAATCGACTAGTTGTAACCCCCGTTCGACCCCCACACGAGAAAATTAAATATTTATTTAAAATTTATATTTTTATTTCTTCGCTCTGTTGAGGCAAAGCCCACTCAACATGCAATGTCTCCAGAATTCGGCGGAGAATGAGTAAACGGAGTGTCTTAATATTAGGATCCCTCTGCCTACTCTGGTGTGTGCGGGATTACAGTGTGAAGCTGATGATGTAATATAAAAAGTGTTTTTTTTCTTCCCCTTTTAATTATGTGTACATTGTATATGTATTATTCAATAACACAAGTTTACTCTAAGAAAATGTTGCTCTGCTTACTATAATATCAAATGAGGTTTTTGCTTCCACAAGAAAACAATTAATACGGAAAAATAAATTTTCATTAAAACAAACAATTACCATTCCAAACCCGCTATTATTTCACATAATCAATATACTCGCGTGAAGCGTGAAACATAACACGCGTTCATAAAACTATTGTATGTAATACTAAATTGGTTTCAGTCGTTTCCAAGGTTAGAGCATTTATCTCGGATTATCCACACCATTGAGATTGATACACTATGGCATAACAATGAAAACTAATACAATGGTATTGAAGTTGAAAAATTTTAAGCCGTCCACAGTGAATAACGCTTTAGATTTATCATATAAAGTTTATATTAGCATGTATAATTTTCGCATTACACGAAACCAGTAGTTGGCTAAGTGTATGGAGAACAATAGAAGATAACATGGGGTACATAATGATTAAAATAGCTTCTGTACGTGAAACAAGTCATTTGATCCTGAACTGAATTGAATGAATGAACCGCGGGTTATTAGAGCGGTTGGGAAGTCGTGACTTGCGTTTCTAACCGCAGGTGCAATGTTTCGTACTACCAGTACATGGTAAATATCAGCACCGTCAACTGTGTTATCATAGCTATAATAACAGAAAGAGACTTCCAAAATTGGAGGTTGTCAGTTTGACATGTATTAACGTTAATAAAATTGGATAATATTTAAGTGCGTTTATTTATTAAGGCTTCAATCAAATTTCTATGAAAATAAAAGTGACATCGTGATAATCTTTTTAATTAAGCGTGGTATGTATATTCCACCTTAGGTTTACTTATTAAAGTTGAAGTGTCATTAAAATCCAGTTATTCTTTTGAAGTCAGTTCAATTTTTTATAATTATTTTCAATCATTTTTCAATAATTCCACAAATTTATTTGCTTACCGCCAGTTTCTTGACAATGGAAATTGGGATCCAACCCTTTAGCGCAGGCCTTTGTAATTTTGTCTATCTGTCCGTGTGTCACATGCTCGAGGAACCGTCGTAAGTTGGCCCGCGAGTGTAACGCCTTCAAAGTTTTTTCGTCGAGCTTCAACATTTTGTAAACTCGCCGTTTGTACTTCAACTGTAAAATTTTGAAGAGAAAAATATGGTAAAATTCAAACCAAATGTTTCTAACATTTAATTGAAGATTTAATGCCTAATTAACCTATTCCATCCCAGCGTTCCTCCGTTATCGAGACATAACGCTTAACGCCGCGATTTGTCTTGTTATCAGGAAAAAAAATTAAGAAAATAATTCAATTCCCACTTTGGGAATCGAACCCACAACCGTCGCGTTTACACCCAAGTTCCAAAAGCTACTGAAATTAAGTTGATTTTGGCTGGTAGCTCATAAATAAATATATTTTGTACTACAATGAAGTTATTTGGAATCGCATTCGTTTTACAGATAAAACAACAATTCTATTTTGTAAATAAATCATTTAATTATACAGTAAATAATATGAGTGTCCAAAGCAACCACTTACTGGGACCGGTCATAAATATTTTTGTTATTGCAGTATACTGTGTGCAGGCTAATATATTATAATTAATAGCGTTTTGAAATTTAAATGGTCAGGAAACTTATGGGATATGTGGGGGTTGGCAAGCAGTTTGTGCAATTGGGTTCACCTTTTAATACCTTCTTTGAGAGAATGAAATGTCTGTAATAAAATCTTATAATTGTAAAGTAAAAATATAATAAACCTTATGCTTAATACTCATTACATTTTAACTGTCGTAAATAAATAATATTTACAAAGTTTTAGCTTTTTGGTAGATAAGGAGATTTAGTAATATAACATATCGTTTTTCAATTCTATAAAATTTTATAACTCTATGTATTCTTTGGATGCTTCTTACAGCCATCCACATTTTGTTTTAATAAGACAGACAAATTTGCAACCAAGACCAAAGAACGCAGACCACAAGCTCTTAATAGAACAACAACGCAATTGCACTTTATTTTAAAAGAATAAATAACCAACGTAAGCAGAAAAACTGTTTAAACTCTTTGATTGCTTCTTCAATATTCAAAAAAAGGAAATACATAATTCTTGCACCAAATGTGCGATTTGTAATTATTTCTGAAATGTCTGCAAGCTTAAAACTACGATAACAGAGAACTTTAGCATACCTCAAGGTATCCAACAGGTCCATTAAACGGGTAGTCCCCGAGACGACGCTCTTCATCCAGGAACTTCCCTGCTTTGCCGTTGACAGGCGGACAGAACAACCCATAGTTGAAGCTCTCTTTCAATTCCTATAAATAAGATAAATTTTTTTTTAGTAATACAATAACTTCGACTAACTTATTGACCTATGAGTAAGAATATACAAAACTACATAGTTTTTCATATTATTTTTGCATTTTGCATACGAAAATGTATCGTTTTAATGACACATCTTTCGCCCCTTTTTCACATAGGTTAGTTTACAATGAATGTTTGTTTTTTTTTATGTTAGGTTACCCTAAATGCATGATAGTGTTACCTAACGTTGCATTTTTTACATTAAAAATATAAATAATATCTTTAGTGTTTGTTTAGTTGACTATGAATCATGACGCGTAGTCTAGTCCCAGTGGTTTAGATTCATTAACTACTTATTCGTATATAGTTATGGGTAATTTTCCCCGTTCATGGCAAATTGAGCTACAAATTCTTATAAGATTTACTAGACGATATTTAACTATATAGCTGTATTACTTTTGATATCTTAATAATATATTTTGTCAGAGATTGAAGTAAAATATTTTCTCTAAATAGGTTTGTGTTGGCGAACAATTAATCTAGATTAGACTCTACAAGAATTAACACACCACTAAGCAAGTTTTCAACCATTAATCTTAGGTAATCGTTAACCAATTAAAAGTACGTTCTCGCGCGATGGACCCGCAATGGCTATTGTTTACATTTCATCTACGGTCAGAAGAAAAATTATAAACGTTTTATTTAATACATGTATGAATTTATATAATTAAAGAAAACACAGCTTCACGCTGTATCCTGCACACCACAGAGTAGAAAGCGGGAACCTAGAATTAAAAACGATCATTTCCCTATTTTAAGTCGAATTCTAGAGAGCATTGTGTGTTGAGTGCGGATCACAACGCCGCGCTTCGCCTCGATACCAGAGTAAATTCTGTTAAAGTTAGATATCTATATCTATATCAAAATATGAATTATAACGATTTATACAATAATTGATGAGTGTAATATAAATGTTAGACCAGAGTGCAATCAATGCAGCACACTGGCAGCGAATTGGTCAAGCCGATGCCAGCCTTATAAATGACCGTACAACCAAAGATTTATAATTCTCAAAGAGCCTATTCACCTATAATGTGGATATTAATTAGGTCGTTTCAAACGCACATAATTTTACGATAACTGTTGACAATAACGTAAAGCCTAACGGTGTTCCAGTTAATAATTTACTAGTTAGTGTCGATAAGATTGTAAACAAGAAATAATAAATGTTCCAGTTTAGTATACAAAAACATATTTTTGTATTTTAAATGGCTCGGTGTCGGCTTTGCCTTATTAGTTAGTGCTATTTGTTACGGGTGCTGTAATAACGCTACAAATTATGAAAGTCTTTATTATAGGATTAAACGAAGGTATAGTTTAAATTTATTATTAAATTCATGAATATAGATAGATACTAAAAGATAAAGATAAGCTGTGAATATTATACAAAATACTAATTGTGTGAGTGGCATTTTAACCAAGCGTAATTAAATTAAAATTGAATTAAAATATTGTCTTGATGACTGTACTTAAAATACATGACATGTATAAAATAACTTTAAAGATAATGTTTATTTTATAATGAACCAAGAGCGAGATTAACAGCTATGATATACGATGGAGGCACTAACAACTCTGTTCACTAGAATTATTACAGTAGGAAGCATCTAGGTGATAAAGGAACGGTCAAACCTAAGGAATGATAGCACGCTATGGAACAGACGTCGGTCAGAAGTGGTTTAGGTGGGCGAGTAGCATGTCAGAGCCAGCCGTGAGGCACACATCCCACATAGTTTAGCTCTATTGTAGTAGAAATATTATTGGCAATGATTGGAAATGTAATTTTGTATTTAACATCATTATAACGTTTTTTAAGTTTAAATATTTTGATAAACTTTACTATAAGAGTCTACTTTTCATTTTTAATTAACTTTTATTTACCGATTCAAAAACATTAGTCATTCTTAGTAGGTAAAATTGGTAAAAAATAACATTTTATGAAATATTTATTTAAATTTTTATTTCCATTTCTTTGCTCTGGTGTCGAGGCAAAGCGCGGCTATGAGTTCCGCCATTCAACATGCAGTGCGTCCAGAATTCGGCGGAAAGTAGGGAACGGAGTGTCTTAACACTAGGTTCCATCTGCCTACCCTACAGTGTGCGTACAGCGCTTATACGTGAAGCTGATATAAAAAACATAATTTCTTTATTGTCCACCCAAAAACGTATACATATTTTGTCAGGTATAACTCTTAAATTATTACGCACTCCGAAAAGTATTAAAGAAAGGATACAAAAAACGAAAAAAAAATAGTCTCTCAAAAGGCAAAATACATTTTCAACAACTAGCATGAAGTTTTACTATAGCCATATATGGTCAAGCCGGTCACGCACCTTGTTCGGCATTTCCTTATGTTTTTGTCTTTCTGCGTCATGTTTTATGATATCTTGACCAGATCGTGAATTAGTTCTTTCGAATATGTAGGTGATTTAGAAAAAGTCCTTATTAAAATGTTACTTAATTATTCTTGAAAAGATAATTAAAAATATTAAATAACAATGGGATCGCGAAAATTCAAATATATAGTTATGGATGGATATGACTATGTAAGGTTATGTATGTTTAACCTTCTGCAAAGTTTTAATTTGTTTGTATTCAGTTATTGTATAGAAATTTTCGACTTTGTTCAGTTTTGATAATTTTGAAATGTATTCCTTATAAAATAATTTCTTAACGTGTATAACACATACGTTAACTTTATACAAATTGCAAGAATAAAGAACAAACCTTACCAAAATAATTAATATTTTTACCAATTTTCAAAAAAATATAATTTTGAACGAATGTATCACGTTATAACTTGGACATAAAATAGTTTCATGTAATATTAAATTGTATGTGTAATCATCTATTTTCACAAATGCATGTCATACATAAATATCAAAAGGCTCTCCTCACAGAATACAAATGACTACCTCATGTCGCCATACAACACTGACTTCAGATTGTTGATCAATTGATCTATATTTGTGTAACAGAAGCCACCATAACAGTATATTTGTAGTGAGTACATTGCGAATACGTGGAGATATAATTAGATACGATGTTTGCATACAATAGACCTCTACTCCACTGCTTGTTTCGTGTCAATGGGTCACCGGATTGATTTCTAGTCTCCTGAGACTCGGTTTGCAATGTAATAATTTGCTATTAGTATATGTTCTGAGAGAATTAGTTTAAAGTCAACATTTTCTTGTGCCTTGTAACAATAACATAATTAATTTAAATTGTATAGTTAAAATGATTATTTTTTCGAATCTACTACTATAGATATAGTACGAGAAGGATTTTCCTTATTGCGAGAATATTATGATGAAAGTACAAATTGTCGGTGAGTAAGCTGACTTGTATTTGTAAAAAGGAAAGTTCAATATTGAGTGACTGATTATTTAATAAATTTATTTAAATTTATATTTAAATAAAACATATATTTTAACTGTATTACGTGCAACTTTAACGAATTGAACAACTATTTGAAATAGGGAAGTGATCAATTTAGAGCGAGTACGGCCCTGTTATTAATGTGCGGCCGGAGGGAAGTTGACAGCGCGACGACCGGCTGCGCTTGGCCCGAAGCTCACGATACGAACAATTAATTAACATTTTAAAAATAAGAAACTTTATTAAGGCCATCGGTGTTTCATTTAGTTTTAAAATTAATGGCTCCGTAAAGTATCCTGTGAAAATAAGGAAACTTGCGACGTTTTTCTTTTTTAGTAGTGACAGAACTCCTAAAATAAAATACTATAAGAAAACGCGATCAGTTCGCGTTTTCCTATAGTAGGGTTCTGTCACTCAACACGCAATGCCTCCAGAATTAGGCGGAAAGTGGAGGACAGAATGTATTAACACTAGGTTCCCAGGTTCCCTCTGCCTACTCTGCTTTTTTATTTATTATTTAATGTTTTTTAATTATATTTTGATACTAAAATAAATATAAATAGTTATAAGCATATATTGTCAACATCTTGGAATTGTATATTATATTTTCTTAATTACTTTACTAATTTATAGGAACATTATATAATTTTGATGTGATCTCCATTATAAGAACCATTTATTTTACATTAAATTATATGCATTTCTAATAATTATAACCTACATAATTTATTCTTACAATTTTCTTTAATACCTAATAAAAATAAGACAAATAAATATTTTAGGTAAATTATATAGGTGAATTATTAGATAAGACAAAAACTAAAAGACGATAACATTTCCTTTATTTATAATAGGTGTACTAGTATGATCTCCAAAAAAAACAAATACCTCTTCAATAATTAATGACGTTGAAATTACGTGCGTACAAGTATTTAGGTTACTCTACCGACGTGAGAGAGTACTTCGAGCTGATCGTTTGATAGATAGATTCTGTCATATCGAAATCAGAGGTGTGCGTGTGCGCATTTCACAAGCAACGAGCAACATAACATACAACATATGTAGTTAGAACTGACAAAGAAATCAGACCAAGTTAATCTTAGTTTGTGTAATAAATTGATTATAACGCAATTATATAATTCGTGTCCCACTTTTCAAATAGTATCTTTTTTTATAATAGTAAAAATCACCTTCACGCTGTATCTCGCACACAGCATTGTAGGCATAGGGAACCTAGTGTTAAGGCATTCCATTCCCACTTTCTGCCAAATTCTGGAGGCATTGCGTGTTGAGTAGCAGAACTCAGCGCCGCGCTTTGCCTCGACACCAGAGCGAAGAAATGGAAACAAGAATTTAAGTTAATATTTCATCTCCTCGAGTGGGGATCGAAGCCACAACCAGCCAGCCAGTCTTACATTCACACCTTGTGCCCCTGCGCCACGATTAGCCTCAAATTATATTATAGTAAATTTATTTATTTTCATTTGATAATAGTAAATTTGTATTATTTAGGAATAAAACGATGTAAGAACGTAAGATGTTTATTGTACTTACTATAACTAGTACAGTATTAAAACAAATAGTAATAAATGTTAAAATATATACATTTTAACAAATCTTATAGAAATAGCATCATATTTCCTATCTTCCCACAGTATATGTTATATTGATAAGTGATCTCTCTAGTGAAAGTAACATAAATCATGCATCGAAAAATGTAGTGTCATGCGTGACTCGAATTGACGGCTTGTAGGTACTAGAATTGAATATGCCATAAAAGCCGTTAACAGTTGTTGGTCATATTGTTTTTTGTCAATTTTACTAGTAAAATATATTGTTTTTTATTTAAATTTTTATGAAAAAATATACAAGGTATATTCATATGAGCATTTAATGAATTGTTGCCATCGTGATGCAGTGGCACAATGGCGGTGAGTTCGATTTCCAATCAGAGTATTCTCCTATTATTCTTAATTCCGCGATTATCATTTATATATTTCTAATCTGACTGCAAACTTATATGTTTGATTTTTATATAATAAATATTCTTCCACGCTAATTGAAGAAAAATACGTATAAATGTATAAGCGTAACGGGACTCAACGCTTACTTGCCCTACCCTATTAAGTAATACGTTCTTATCAAACTACGTCGCAATTCCTATTAACATAAAAAAAATAAATAAATAAAATCAGCTTCACGCTGTATCCCGCACACAGCAGGGTAGGCAGAGGGAACCTAGTGTTTTTAGACACTCCGTTCCCCACTTTCTGCCGAATTCTGGAGGCATTGCGTGTTGAGTGGCAGAACTCAACGCCGCGCTTAGCCTCGAAACCAGAGCGAAGAAATGGAAATATAAATTTAAGTAAATATTTCATCTCCTCGAGTTTGGATCGAACCCACAACCAGTCGGTTTACAGTCACACTTTGTGCCGCTGCGCCACGACTGGCCTATTAACATATTATAATAAATCTTCTAAGTTCTATATTTTTCACTCAAACACATATTTAATTAACCGAAAACGTGTGAAAATAATTGAAATATTTGAATTGTAAATTCTAACAATATTCATTCAACGAAAGTTACCGTAGAATTAATTATGCTAAGGAACCAAAGGTAAGAGGACGAGAAATTGCGACTTCCGAACTGTTAGGTACAGCTTAGTGAAAGTTTGTTTTATTTAAATGTTTTGTTGATATTATAATTAATCTCTTCTCTTTACCCAAGTAAGACGGGAACTTAGTCTTGTTTCAAGTAAGTCGGCTGTTGCATTAATTTCATTAGTAGCAGAATTATACATATACATTTTTTTTTAGCTTCTCGCTATATCTCTTATACAAGAGGGTAGGCAGAGGAAACCTAAAGTAAACATACATAGTTCCCCATTTTCCGCTAAATTTTCGAGATAATGCGTGTTGAGTGCAGAAATTCAGTGCCACACTTTTGCCTTGACGCCAGAGCGAATCGAACCCACAATTACATACTTGTGCCCTTGCGCCACGACAGCCTCAATTATTTTGTTATTAACGTAGTATCATTGTTTTAGTTAACCGCTACATACAGGTTATCGTTGTTTTAGAGAGACCATTCTCTGACCGATATTTTGAACCAATTATCATCAAACGGCTGCTAGTTTACATCAGGGCGCGGTGCTTCAACGAGATAATAAGCCGACATTTCAAAGTTGACTCTTTGATTGCAAAGCCCGCGAAAATGCATATACTTCGAGATGCATTCGCTCGCTCGTTAATTAGGCCATTCTTTAAAATCTCGTACTTACTTGCGTTCCATCAGAATACTTTTTGACGAAGCATAATTACATGGCAGTCAGCCAAAAACTGTCCTAGTTTTTGTCTGTTTAATTTACAGCGTAATCATTTTTTGTATTTAATTTTTCGTTTATATTGAACAAATTTATGTATTTGAGGCCAGTCGTGGCGCAAAATTCGAATAGGAGTTTGGCGGAAAAAGGGTAACGTATCATACCACTAGGATCCAGCTGTCTAAAAAAATGTATTAAAATTATGGAAAAGATACGTTTGATTGTATCTAGGTATATGTTATCAGAGCGACGCGGCGCCATGTTCCATTATAATGTGACATACTTGTATTATTTTTTGCTTTTATATCTTTTGTAAATGGCAAAGGAACAACTAAACTTGAAAGACTGGTTGCCGAGGAAACGTAAAGATGAGATAAGAAGTAACTTAATGATTGACATGACCAGTCGTTATCAAGCTCAAGGTCTAGAACTACTACCATTAAAGGAAGTTGCAAGCACTTTAGCTCATCAAATATATATTAATTAAAATATCTACGTATAAAAATAATACAAAAAACTAAGAGCCGCTATTGTTTTTATTAAATCACTAACATTGCTTTTAGATAGTTATGGTATTCCACCTTATAAGGCAATATAAATTAATGTTTTTGTTAGATAGCGATAGATCGCATGCTGAACCACCATTAAAAGCACTGTTCGAATCTTACGAATAAACGAAGAATTAATAGGCAATCTATTTAATAATTTATCCCATTACCACTCAATAAACTGATAAACGTTATTAAAATGATATATAAAATATTTGACCCCACGACCACTAATCACAAGACCTTCTTTAAAAAAAAACTCCTTTGTAACTCTGATCGATCGCAAAATCAATGCAAATCAGATATGCAGAGTCGGATATCAAGAAAAATCTTGATCGTAGTCCAAAGCAAGCGCACTCAGTTACAGTTACCGGTCCGATGCTATAGTATTAAAGTCATACCTGGACATAACAAAAGGCATTTCTCCGCAAATAATAACGGGATGATCGCAAGTTTCAATTTTATTGCTTCACATTTCTTGTGTTCAGGAATTTAGATGAATAATTTTGTACCATTCAATAATATTTTTTTTAAAAGTCCGGCTTTGAGTTCTGCAAAAAAAGTGGAGAACGGAGAGTCTTAACTCTAGGTCCCCTCTGCCTATCCTGCTCTATACGGGATACAGGTTGAAGCTGATGATAATGCCAACTATTTTTTCATATCTAAATATAAATAGTCATAAAAAGTTAAATTTTCTTAAATAATCGAGGGTAGACTGAATTTTAAAAAGAGTTATACTCATCTTGCTCTATATAATTTATATTAATTTTATCGCTTATTAAGCTAATAGATGTATGTATAAATTGGACTCGACGTCATACCCATATAGAAAATGTCAAGGGAAGCAGCTTCTTAAAGGCTCTACTTACGTACATATACTGAGTGACATAATCATTTTAAATATTACAAAACACAATTAAGAACATACAATATTTTATTTGATGCTCAAAATAGAATTTACTATACCAGTACATTGTTACTATGATAAAGTTATTAACTTATTTGTTTTATTTTTTTTTAGTTACAGTAAAATATATTTTAAGATACTTTAAAATTGTTAGTTTTAGTAGATGTTAATAATAATTAACCAACATTCATGACGATTTCATGTACCTACAGTGATATACATTTAGTAAGTGTTTACTCATAAATCATGTTATAGTATTTTCTTCAGGCCGTAGTGTTACAGTTAGGACGTGTCTAGGTTTATGTCATACTCGGACTCGGGTCTTATATTAATATTCAACTCACGTCCGGACTCCATTGAAGCGGAGATGTGCGGAGAAGTCCAAAGCGGAGACTTACAAGACAGAGTTAGCGATCTGCACGGGAGCCGAAATATGTGAATAACGAAATTCTATTGGTTGTTGTGTCTCGTCTCCGTTTTGGTGGAGTCCAGGCCGTTTTGAGAGGCCGTCGAAGCGTAGCAGCAGCGTTTGACTATACGCGACGGTTGTAGGTTCAATTTCCGTTCGAAGTAAGTATTTTTATTTCCTCGATCTGGTAACACCATTAAACACGTAATGTTTCAAAAGTTGGACGAAAAATAGAGAAGAAAATATCTTAGATTCCCGTCTACCTTGCTATATGTAAGATACAGCGTGAAGTTAAAGTTAGAAAAATATATATGCTCCTATAACCTGGTTAAATCAGTAATAAAGTAAAAAAGATTACCTAATTATATAGCTATTTTATTAATTTAGATTTTTATTGCATATAGTTAAGTTATACATAATATATAAAGCTCACACCGTACTAAAGCCTCAAGCCTCGAGATCGATAGCTGTGAGTGAAGTGTAAACAAATTTCTCTCGCAAGGAATTGGAAATGTGAATTGATCGTTCTATTACGAGGTTTTACATTCAGGAAATGTTATATCAACAATGTGATGAAAATGTGTAATGTATTAGATGAGAGCCTCATTTTTGATTTTGTTTAACAACTTCTGCAAAAGGAGGAGGTTATGAATACGACTGTATTTTTCTTATTGACTAAATTTGTAATAAATATGTAGTGGGGTTGAGTCCTTTCGACGGTCGCAAGTCGAGATTCGAGTCCCGCAGGGGACGCCCCCCCTACCGTTATCGGCATCCTGTCAAGCACACACACACAGCAGCGCTATATAGCGTTTGCATTACAAATTTTCAGGGAAATATATGTAAATACCTAAAAAATCGGGAGACGATTACCATCAACCGATGAATAAAAGTATGAATAATTTATTAAACCTATTCTGCTGAATCGTATAAATTTAACATTCTTTAAATCTGTGCTTTCAGATAGTTATTATTGGGAATAATAATATCGTATTATTATATCTATAATTACATATATTTTATTAAAAATATAAAACATAAAATAAACGTTGTTACGATACAATATAGCAGCCTATATAGCAGCGTTTATACAAGGTTCCATGTTTTTTGAATTTTCTGTTTAATTACACCGCGCTCACGGCAGAATCGATTTTCGGAAAACGAATTACCTTCGAAGTTTCAATGGTTTCGCTCGCGTCAAAGACATATTTTGCATGAGGTGATTGTTTCACGGAAAAGGGTTTATACCTAAAGGGATGGTATACATATTTATGAAGTACTCATATGTTTATAATTTAAAAAATTTAACGTAACTTCACGCTTTATCTCTAGCGGGGTTTATACATTAAAAAAATCAGCTTCACGCAATATCCCGCACACAGCAGGGCAAGCAGTGTGAACCTAGCGTTAAGACACTCTGAATTCTGGAGGAATTGCGCGTTGAGTAACGGAACTCCACGCCGCGCTTTGCCTCGATACAAGAGCGAAGAAATGGATATATATATAAATATATATATATATATATATATATATATATATATATATATATATATATATATATTTATATTTAAATATTTCATTTCCTCGAGTGGGGATCGAACTAAACTTAAAAAAATCGTTTTAGTCTTTGCAGCGAATCAAAACAGAATACATATTGAAATCATTGTAAATGTAAAGTTAAATACAACAAAAGATTTTATGATTTTGAAGTTCGGTGTCAAACTAATGCTACAACAACCTTACTACGATATCTAATTACTAAGCCTGTTTGTTTTACTTGGCACCGACTTCAAAATTATAAAATCCTTTTTTTATAATATAATTTTTGTTTAACAAAATCAAAGTACGGTTTACTTTATGTAAAATATTTTTTTACTTTTTACTTTGTTGTTTAAAGTCGGGTTTTTTTTGTTAAAATTAATTTTTGACTGTAGTTAATTTTAATTCACATAGCCTTTATTGCTGATAAATTAACATTACTATGCAAATATATTTCTAAACATATGCCTTTATCTATTAAATTTATAATTAATTAAATTAGCGTATTTTATAATTTTAATAACGTGTCTGGGTGATATACTTATTTTGTATAAATTTAATAATATAAATTGGGTTTTTTATTTATATGTATATAAGGGATGAAGGAAATAAAGTGACATATTTTTGTGTTCTTTGCTTTGCTACTGTACGAAGGAATATTTACAGAAATTATTGAAGATAATTAAATCGATTTAAAATAAAGTTTGTGCTATGTGTATTTGCATGTAATCATGTTTATAACGTCAAATGCAGAAAGATTGGTGTATAAGTGCGTGTATTATGTGACAAAACACTTCGTTTCCCACGCACCGCCCAATTTTCCAGACATTCGTGTTAAGTTGAAGGGCTTAACGCCGCTGTGTGGAAATCGAATCTAAACCCGTCATCCATCTTAATCCGACACTGTGCCTTAACTACATGTCTATTCGTCCTATACTTAGATCTATAATATATTTAAAAGCAAGAAATGCTATTCAAATGTGTGGCAACTACAATATAGTTTTTACCATTACAGTTCAAGGTTTAAAATATTAAATTTAAAAGCAAAGAAATCTCGAATATGAATAGGTACCTAAACAACAATGACCCGTTACACATAACCCACTTTTTAATTTTGAACCAAGTGGCAAAAAGAGTAGGTCTTAGATCATATTACAATGGAGATATCGGCTCGCATTGAGCAAACACCGTGGGCGTCTTGCGAAACTACTGGTTTTTCATTATGCCTTTTGGGACTGATATATTTATTGGTCCGCCTTTACGACAGCGGCACTTTTGATTATTTAGCTTAGGTACTTGTAAAGATAATCGAGTAATAAGTACGTATAGTTATTGTTTCGCAGTATTTAAACGGCGCGGCGTCATAAATTATTAGTAGTTATAAAATAGCGAGCAATTATTAATGATATTGGTATTAAAGTGGAGATATAAGGTGTGTTTTTATCTATTTTTCACTGGTTAGTTTTACACAAAGAAAAGCACATGCCATTTTCCAATAAATAAAATCATAGATAACTACAATTTGTGATTTAAATAATACATCTGATATTATTAAATTAAATATAGATATTTATCATACAAATGCTCTGACCACCACCACCACCTGTACCACCTAAACTGTAAGCTAAATCAAGCCAATTAAAATAAACGAAAAATTCATCCCAAAACCTTTTACGTTTAGCATTTTACTTTAAAAATTAAAATGCAATTTGTACGTTTATGATCTTTGTTTTGAGGTTGAGTGCGACCCTTTCGAGTACGTACGCAGAACTAATGTGGGTCGGGACAATGGAAATTGCTGAACGAGTTTCATACCGTATGCATTCAAAAAGACCTCATATGAGCTCGAGTATAACATCAAAAGAAATGTTTAATTTAACTTTTTATAATAATTAGCATATATATGTTATAGGAAAAGGTATTGGCATATTTTATTTATTTCAATGTCTTCATTGTATTTAAATTTAAATAACTGAACTAAAACCTGGATTTGTGGATTTTTTTATTACCCTCATTCTTGTATTAAAACGCAGCTGGGCGTTGAGTCCAGTTCACTCCATACACAATGTCTCAAAAAATGTGAATACTGTAAACGGGTTTCAATTGATTAATCGTTTTTTATGCAGTAAGCTATGCGTCGTCGTAGAAATCATGTAGATGGATACTGTGTAATATTTGGATACTGTGTAATACCTTTAATTTTTAATTTTGAAATCAATCGAAAAATATTGAATATACAAACACGTAAACATGTTACTAAATATATAATAAAAAGATATATATATATTTTTTAATGAGAGTTAAAATATTCGTAATTATATAAAATAAAGAATATTTTATTAATATAAGTATACCTATCGCAAACGCATAAACGCATTTTCGCAAAAAGAAACACACATTTTTGATGTCAACAATCGTATATTGATTATTCAATTCCCAATAACAACCAAAAATTCCCACTAGCAAAAAGTAGAGGCACAGTGAAAGTGTCAAATTAAATGAACTGTTTGAGAGCTCTTAAAGTTTGCTCTGAAATGGTTATCCCGAGGGCACCGAAAGGCTTGATGGACAGGCGGTATAAAGTGAGTAATAAACGAATAATCAACCCCCAGGGATCTCGATCAGAAAGTATCCCTATGCCCATAGCACCGCACAAATAAAGCTCAAATTGCGAAATGGCTCACAAACAGTTGTTGCTTCCGAAAATGGGTTTCTAAGTGGCGGGAATGGGCGGTACATAAAATTTAAGCTTTAATATTTTATACGCGCGAATGAATGCTTCTATAAAACTGATCTTTTGAATATCTTATGTTTTTTTGTTATTTTTATGTGATTTTTTTATAGTCAGATTTTGAATTATTCGTTTTTTGGTATAGGTTTGCGTTTATCTTTAGTTTATTATTTTAATTAAAAAAATAAACTAATGTAGAGTAAACGTTTTCTTTAAAACAGTTGGTATATGATGTAAATAAAATTATTTTTTTCTTCACAATTATTTTACACCTTGTAAGAAGACATGGCACCCTCTTACAACTCTAGGATTCTAATTTAGTCGCTTCTAGCACATTGTTCAGAGTGGCACGCATGTCAGGCACGTGTCAGAAGGATGTACTTAAAAGGTCACACGGGCCGCACGAGCTTTTGTGATTTAATATTGGATGAAATTCACTTCGGTTTAAGCTAAATATAAATTTGATGTTATATTGTGAGGAAGTAACGACGGATAACGGTCAAAATATTCATGTTTACATAATGGATATAATGTTAAAAAATATGTATGATTTAATTATTTTATTATGGTTATAAATGCTTACAAACTTCAATTGAAAAAAAATTAAGGAATCTCTATCTTAGTGTCGTATTGACAAACCGCTCTCAAGTCTGAGGTCTATGATCAGATCAATTTATAAATACGAGCTTTGTCTAAGGAACCAACATGCCAAATATCAGCTGATATTTGGCATGTTGGTTCCTTGATTTTTTTTCTAAGCTCAAATCAAAAATACAATTTTATTAGTTTATAATGTTTATTTATAATAATTTAATATTGAATGCCAACGACGTCTCGCCCTACAACTTCTGACCACGTCGCGTCGCATTGACTCGCGCGCAAGATTAACGATGCACATTACGCATGCTTTGCGATACATGAATACGAATGTTGCTCTCGATAAATTGCCTGTGAGCTAATGTTATAGAGAATGTTGTAAATAACTATGGTTTCCTGTTACTATTGGGAAATAATTTTAACGTTTATTATGGGGGTTACAGATAGAGATGTAATAAAGATATTGTAAATTGGACTTATTTTTGAAATAATTTTCAGAAAATCTTTATGTACGTACATACCTGAATTCTGTAGTTTGCAAATCATATCACACACATTTCTCTGTTTTCTGCCTTTACGACAAAAAATAAGTTTTCACCACATTGGAAAGATAAATTATGTTTGTCATACGATATTAAAGTACATATTTTAAGTGATATTTAACTCGCAACGATGGTGTCTATATAGTAAATAATATAAAAAAGACCAAGAATGCTACATAATAAATCTCAATTATATGGTCACCATATCCTGAAGAAACATCAAAACCCAGCGTTATATTTGCCATGCTTCCTTGTACTGCATTGCATAATACAGTACAACAGGGTACCCAGTATACACATAATCTCAAAATCGCCACCAGGGGATTTGCCGCATAGAAAGTTATCTGAGATCTTGACAGCATGACTTCTTCGCCACAAACGTTTCTATATATAACAAAGCGGTGTAACTATTGCATACAAGGAAATAGGGAGATTGTATGATATTGTGTGTGCTTTTGTTTGTTTGCAAATGTGTTGCTTGTTGTTTAAATTGGAAATAAATCACTTATTTTGTTTAGTATGAACAATGCTAATTTTATTTACACAAAAATATGACAGATATATTACTCAATTCATTCATGTCAAGTTGGGATATAACCCTTCTCAATATACAAAGTTTAAAGAAATTAAAATTTATACATTCTAAACAAAAAGTTTAAGGTTTTCTATAATACAAAATGAAAAATGAGGAAAGCGTCGTCGATCGTTACGAACAGTAATTTACGGCCTTTTCTTATAAAAACTCAGACCCCCACGGACTTTATCGATCACAATACATTATTATTATAACAACGACTAGATACTTTCTGACGTCTATTTATCAATCATTTGAGAAGGATGAAAAAAAAAATCCTACGGGAAATTGAAGTGCTAATTATTGATAAAAGTATAACAAATAACTCAATAATAAACTAATGTTATTTCACGTTAATTCTCATATTATTTGTTTGTATAGTTTAAAGATTTTCGATCTGAAAGTTCGTATCTATTGAACGAAACTTTTTAGTACAACAACAGGGAAACTTGAGTCAAGACACTCCGTTCTCTACTTCAAACCCGAATGCTTGTGGTTACTGGAATTCAATACAGCCGTCGCAATTATTTTTAGACTTAAATTCAAACTTTATAATGTTAATCCTATGTAGATAGGTTCCTATTAAGAACCATACCTTACCTAAAGATTAGATACGAACTTCCCATTTCTAATTTAATTAAATTTTTTTGTTATTTTATCAAACATTAATTAATTGCACTTTCACTTATATTTACTCAACAATATGTAAGATACGAGTACCTTAAGGCGGAATTAGATAGCTTGAACCTGTGTGAGCTCAAACGTAAAGAGAAGGTCACGATCAAATTGATTTATGAGTTAAATAACGTTATAAGCCTATATTGCACTTATGTCGAATAGCCTGTGCAGTGTCTAATACGGTAACTTATTTGAATATGCAACTATATACATGTAGGTAAATTGTTCTATTGTATAAGATTATATTTTATCTAAGTAGGTATAAAATTCTCAAATAATTAACATTAAAATTCGCCAAGAAAAATAAACGCTAATGACAATGACCCATGCAATGTAAAAAATGGAACAGTATTTTTTACTATGTTTACTTTGCCTATATGCGGGATACAGCGTGAGGCTATCAGTATTGATAATGTTTAATATAAAAAAGAACTCTCCGATCTCCGCTTTTAACTCGAATATAAAACTTTTATTTTAGAGCGTTTAGTTGACTGCATTGTTTTGTAATGTTTAAATCCTTAAAAAACAATTGCTGAAAAAGTTAATTCGAGGTATTTAGAATTGTTAGCACTCTAACAACAGAGCGATCGTGATGTGTCCCGCCATTAGTGTGATTTGTAGGAGCTACAACGTGGTGCAGACGTACACAACTTCAGTGTCCAACAAGAATTGAGTTTTTATGAATAAAAATGAATCTTATATCACCAATTAAGTTGGTATATTTGTAACTAAAGTAGAATAAGACAAGAAAGAGATTTTGATTGTTAGGTATGTAATATTTGAATTTTATACATTATTCTATTATACTTATATTTATTGTGCACATAAAAAATATGTAGATAAACGAGTACATAAAAAGTCTCCCTCTTCGTTCATTTAACTGTATAATATACAAAAAATAAATGACAAAATTTGTTTATACACTTATATAATAATATATATTTATCATATATGTCTTATATAAAAAATTGCTCCAGCGTTCAATCTTGATTGTTTCAACCAGCCGAGTTTCTCGTTTATGTCGTTACAGTAGCGAGCGGTATTCCACGGACACCACCAATTATTCCATTAGCTTTCATTAACTGCACAAAATTTTTACTACTGTCCATTAATTGTACAAATAGAATAAAGAAACGAGTTTAAATGAACATTTGTTATAGAATTGGTGTAGCTTTTTACAAGTTCTTATTAAAAATTTAAAAAAATTAAATCAGCTTCACGCTGTATCCCGCACACAGCAGGGTAGGCAGAGGAAATCTAGTATTAAGATTCCCGTTCCCCACTTTCTGCCGAATTCTGGAGGCATTGCGTGTTGAGTGGCAGAACCCAACGCCGCGCTTAGCCTCGAAAGATAAACAAAAAGAGCTAAGGAGAATTCGTACTGTCTTCAACAAAAAAAAAGGTTTCCTCTGCCTACCCTGCTGTGTGCGGGATACAGCGTGAAGCTGATTTTGATTTTATTTTCTACAAAAAAAAAATAGTTCCTAACAACTCATATGACTATATTTTTTTATTTTTGGTATCCACTAACGATAACTGATAAGATCACAAAGAAATACAATATCTTTAGCGCGATCTGCAGCCACTGTTATTGTTTCCAAAAGTAATAAGCCGCCACCCAAATACTTTTCCCATATAAAGAAATTGGAACATTCTTGTACGAGTATACAGTTCTATATAGTTTCGTTCCAAAATGTATGTTATTATTATTGTCGGAATTACTACGGAGTTGTATAAAATACGGTCCTTTTGGTCGAGTTCCAAACGATGCTAGCTAGCATTTCTGGTAAAGAATAAAGGATGTTTATGAAATAAATTAATTAATATGATTATTTTTTTAATAAATGTTCTCTACAGCTCACTCTTTTGTTTAAGGTTGACTTTTCATTCATTCAAGTGCCTGGAATTTTCCGGTATTATTTATTGCATTAATATTTATAGGTCTGGGACGGTATTATTGACATAATATATATATTTTTAATGAGACTTTATGCGTATAATGAATGGATTAAGTGATATTTAACCTGTATTTTGTATTTTCTACAAAACTTATATATTATAACATTTACTATTGTAAAGGTCCCTTTCAGGCATTAGGTAAGACTATGTTTCGTAGGTAGCTCGCCCACCGACGAATCCGGTTAGTTAGAATGCAGTTCACATGACAACCAAATCGTATTAGTACTTAATAAGTAACTTTGGCCAAACAGCTGTCGCGAAATGCTGTTTCTATACTTTAGTCATCAGTTTTAACAACTGGTACGGTGCCTAGGAGTCGCCGGTAATGGCACCGTCAGCATATAGATTTATGTATTTAGCGGCTCGTTAAAATAAGAAGCCGGCACGAGCTCTTTATTCGGCAGTGCAGCCTCATACTCGTTGTAAATCAAAAGTAATTGGTTTTCTTTGAATTCACGTGTTCTATTCTATCTAAATGGGTATGTTGTAAAGTAAATCTTCTTGGAGACATATATATTATTACCAATTTATGATAACTCTTGGATTATATATTGTTGGACAGCGGAAATGTGCTTAAATCAGTAATCCCTATAGAGATGTTAATAATAAAAGGTAAATTGTATAAGTATAAGTGACGTATCTGGATAGCAATAAACTGCTTAATAATTGACTACAACACGTTAATTGTTTCCAAGAGGTGAGATTTCGAGTTAAGCCATGTAATTTTTATATGTTTTTCGAAACATTTTCCTCTTAAATGCAAATAATACTATTTTTAATAGATTTTAAACGGATGATTTGTTAAAATAGTTCAAGTTATTGCATTACAAGCATGCTATTGTGTGGTTAGAATTTATCCCCACAGAATTGTGTCGCGAATAGTCGAACTAACAAAACATTTTCAATTAGGAAGCACCTAAGGCGGGCACACATTGTATTCAAAAATGAAATATTAAAGCGACGCTTATACTCCCTCTGCTTCCACCACACCTGACCCATTTACCTAAAAAGTATTTTTTATTATAAAAGTACAGAGTTTGTGCAGGTTTTATGAAATTTAAGAGTCTTGAAATTATTATAGGGTAGGAAAATATATTTATTTATATTTCATATCTTTTTTTCTCTATATCCCAAAAAAATATTGTATTAGTAAAAAGCTTAAAAAAATATATTTTTACGGATGGAAGTTATAGACGTAGACAAAGTAGGCATAGATAACTTAGTGTCGATACACTCCGTTCTCAACTTAGTTCTTAAAACTAAAATAATATCCTTTAAATCATGTAATATTGAATTAACACATACAGCATTTGATATACCAAAAGCGAAAATTCAAATGGCACTTTCATATTATAATTTAAAAATCAAATATCCTAAAATTAAACAAAACCCAGCCCATATCCTGAATAAATAAAGAATACTCAAATAATGAATGGATGTGGAAACTTGAAAAAGAAGAAATACTAATAACCTTTGTTGAACGCTAGTTAAATAGGAGCGTGGACATGGGAGTCGAAGCGTGGGGCACCGTCACCCTACGGAAGGATGTCCTGATGAGTTTATCCCCCGCTCTCCCATCCCACTGAACGCTGTCTGTTATATTGCACGTGACAAATAATGTATGATTTACGTTTGCGTCGCGTACAATTTATTATAGCAATTTGATTTATAATATAAATAAACGCAACAGGTTGTGGGATCGATTACCACACGATGTAGAATTTTTACTTTTTCGCTCTGGTAACGAGTCAAAACGCGGCGTTGAGTTTCACCACTCAACACACAATGCCTTCCGAATTCGGCAGAAAGCGGGGAACGGGAGAGTTTTAATAGATACGAAGTGTCTTAACATTAGGTTTCAAGGTTTTTTCTGCCAACTTCGCTATGTGTGAGATACAGCGTGAAGCTAAAACATTTTTTTATAGATAAGAAATTGTTAAGAATATTGATGGGTTTTAAATGGTTCGTGGAATATTACAAAACGGTTATTGCCACCTTTCAATTATTGGCTTGAACTAGTCATCATAGAAAGTCTTAAGAAAAATAAAAAAAAACATCACTTTTTAATGAAGATAGTTAAGTTATCAATGTTTATGAGTCGTAAATATAGAATATTAACGTAATGTAAGTACCAAATAAGAGTAACTCATTCAAATTCCTTATTAACTATGTAACATAAAAATATATTTATGTAATTTCGTCTAACGATTGCAATAAATAAAAGCTAGTTTACACAACATGTCGTATGCTTAGTCGGTCAATAAGCGTTTATTACCCTACTGACCGATCTCGACGTGTTGCCGACTCGATAATTACACCTTGTCATTTTGATCGAATCACGGACATTGCCACTTTTAAGTGAGACGTAGTATCAAAGTGGCCTAATAGTTTACAATTGTTAAAATATAACAAAAGTTACATAAATTGATTAAGAATTTTCATATAAATTTTTGTACCTTTTACCATAGCAGGTAGGCAAAGGGAACCTAGGAACCTAATGTAAAGACACTCCGTTCTCCTTCAAGACACTTCTGTTTCCCACCTAAGAAGATGTCCAAATAAATCACCAATCACCAATACATACATAAGTACATGAAGTAATTTAACTTGAAAAATTATTCAAAATATCCCATTAAATTGATCTTAGATTTTAGTACTCAATTTTTATGAAAATGTTATCACATAAAAAAATATTTCTTACCAAATAAGCTAATTTGGTCGATGTGATGAGAATTTTGTGCAGATATTAAAGTGAGCCATGGGAAATTATATGTCTACATGTCATTAAAATAAGTACTATGGCCTAGATAGGTAGTTCATGTGACCCTAATATTGCCTTTACTCATAGGTTACCAAGGTTTTTTTTTAATTATAAAGAAATGGTTAAAATAGTAAGTAGTGCTTACTAGGGTAATGGACAAGTTAATGACCAAAGCTTTTATAGTAAATAGTAAATACCCGGTTTAATTTGTTATTTAATTTTAACTTCAAAGTATATTCTTATTTATAGAGTCAAAATACTCCGTTCTTTACTTTTCGTCTTAATAGAAACTGTTGTGTATTGAGTGGTAGAACTCAACGGCTCATTTGGTCGACAAGATATACCTAAGAGAGAGATACTTAAGTAGGTACAGTAAAGGCAATAAATATCTGTTCTCAAGCTTAAAGATTAAAACCAGATTTTGATTTGTATTGTTTTATTTTAAATGTCGATTTGGTCGCATTATTACAAAATGAATTTTGCATGCCGGATTTACAGCTTTACACCGTGTGAACGGAACTGTCGTAATGTTGATTTACAAATATTGTGTTCGAACGGCGTTACCCCAGGTGTTTTAAACTGGTTTTATTCATTGTATAGACTATTTATTCTAATTTTAGCTATCACAAAATTACCTATAGTTGGGATTTATTTAAAATTAAGGCCAAGATAAGACATTGGGATGTTGAGTTAAATTCCGCCACTCTAGGTATGCAATTTAAAAAATGTACTAATATTTACAACTACAAACACTACCAAAATAAATTATTTTGATACAAATATATTATTAATTATAATTATAGTTAATAACATAATAAACATGTATAACATTAATAACTTGGCATTGAGTTCCGCCACCCAATACGCAATAACTCAAAAAAGAGTGTCTTATTAACACTAGGTTTCCTCTGCCTACTGTAAAGTCATTTTAATTTTAGTTTTTTTTTTATTTATATTTATAAGACAATAAATATAGGATTGTGTACACTAAGCAATTAAAAAATGTGTGAATACGCATTTTTTAAATAAATTGTTAGCATTATTTTAAACATTCCTATTAACTTGATCTATCTCTTTTCTTAACTTCACTCTGTATCACGTATAATATCAGGATACGCAGAGAGAATCTAGCATCGAGCCACTAGTAGATATATTGTGTTGGACGGTACTCAACGCCGCGCCTTGTCTTATTTACCAGAACAGGGAAATATAAATAGCACTTAATCGAGAGCGGATCGAGCCCACGATGACAGCTTCAACTAAATCTTATGTATATTATGATGTATATTAGCAATTTATGGTTTCCCTAATAAAATGTTAGCCGGTACCCAGCTTTCACTCCCTTTATCTTAACAACAATGGTGTATGTTAATGAGTGAATTGCATTTGTAAAATATACAAATATTTTTTTTTATAAATAGTAAAGTAAATTTTTATAATTAAATAATTAAAAAAGCGTATTTTAAACGTGATTTTTATTTCAAAAATCAGAAAATAACTCCAATGTTTTTTTAAGAAAATATAAAAATTCCGTATTCAGGAAATACGTTTTTACAATTATAAACACATTTAAAGATGTAATTTTAAATAAAATCCTCATCATCGTAATTATTGATGTAAAATTAAGATGAAGCGTCTTTATGATAAGTTTACAAGGTTATAATAAAAAACTTAATCGTAGCGGAATTATGACATTGCTAAGACCAAAATAATTTATAACGAAGGTTCCTGAGTAGGTACATATTATTTTTATATAGTTTTACACTTTATCTGCTGTTTGCCTCCGGAGCACTTCATCACTCTAATATCTTCATCACCTTAATACGTTTTACGCTGTATCATGAATAGGGTATCCCAAAGGAACCTGGGAAACTAGTGTTAAAATACTCAGTAACCTGATAGGAACAGAAGTGTTCTAATGGACATAGTTTCCGTCTAATGCTCGAGATGCTTTTTTTCTTGTCATACTAAGCAGATAGTAGACAGTAGAGAATAGTGTTAATGAATAAATACATCTCTCTTCTTCTCTTCTCTTCTGTAAACCATAGACATTATAAAATCTAAATATAAAATAGATAACTAGATCGAGGCGTACTTCACAGGAATCTAGCTCGCTAGGTCTAGCATAATTCAATGACCTATTACGCTAGTTGTATCATCGTACCCGACCACTTTCACCTTCCTTTTGAAGCTTGCCTTCTAAATATTAATATTAGATGATTTCGATAATAGGTACTCGTAGAAAGCTTACTTGAATATATATATATATATATATATATATATATATATATATATATATATATATATATATATATATATATATATATATATATATATATATATATATATATATATATATATATGTATATAATATAACGTGATTTAACATAATTATGTGCGATTCATAATGGTTTTTTTTGCGTTTCAAACACTATATGTTGTTTATGAAATTATCTGAACTAATCAATCGTCAAAAACCAAAAAGAATTTATATTATAAACATTAGTTAAAATTTGATTTCAACAAATGAGTGAGATTTACGCACTACGATATATATATATATATATGTATATAATATAACGTGATTTAACATAATTATGTGCGATTCATAATGGTTTTTTTTGCGTTTCAAACACTATATGTTGTTTATGAAATTATCTGAACTAATCAATCGTCAAAAACCAAAAAGAATTTATATTATAAACATTAGTTAAAATTTGATTTCAACAAATGAGTGAGATTTACGCACTACGATTATCACTCGGGGGAAAATGTGAAATAAACAAATGGACAATTAGTACATATTCAGATACATATTAATTATTATATATTAAATTGGATTAGATTGGAATTAATTATTATATTATTAATTAGATAATAATTTATATGTTTAAATCAAACAAGACCTATATCCGCATATTTATAGTACTGCTGAAAGCTTGCAAAGGTCGGCTTACACCGGCTATCATTTTAATAGACGCCAATTTTCAACACTTCGTTTGTTCGACTTAAGCTGTATCTCCGAAACCAGTTGATAATGGTCCAATGACAATAAATGGTATATAATCGCAATGTACTTATAATAGAATACTTATAGTAATATTTAACTTTGTAATGTACATATATTAATGGATTTAGGGATTTTGATTTAATTATAAAATATAGCAAAATATTAGCTATACAGTATAAAATAGCTCAAAATCTAAAAGGTTATCTTGAACAAAATCCTTTGATAAAAAAAGTGTATTATATTTATTTCAAATATAAATATTCAATAATTGTAGCTACATGAAACTATAAAAAGGTTTTTTAAACCTCACTAAATATTATTTGGCGCCCCAGTATCTAGCACCCAGTTTACACTATCCATTTCAAACAGCGAACCTCACGTACTGAAAATAAAGGACGACCAAGTTTTTACTCCCCGGTGTTCCATTAGTTCAGGTGCAAAATTATGTTAGCAGTCATCTAAATTTTCATTCGCTCCTACTTTTCATATACGTTGTATGGAAACATAAATGGTTTTTTAGTTTATGGTTAACCTTGTTTTTGTCTATATAGAGTATTATACAGAGTGTTTTTGTCAGCACTACTTTAAATGAAACCACAATTTTAAATACAAAACATATTTTTTTTCCAAATGAAAAGGTATTGGCGACAAAGTTCAAAGTTGGCTTTTTTGTAGTAGTATGTGTTGACGTTATTGATCCTAACTGAGTCACACGAAATACAGATAGTATGGATAAACATCGTGAAAAAAACCCTAACCTACCACCTTGTATACTAGAAGTTATACAATCAAAAATTATAACATCAATTAACATTGAATATTATAGCATTTTGCATATTACGTTATTACAATTAATGTACAGATGTCATTCAATATATGGAATTTCTTGATTTTCACAAATTCTAATGGTTTCCTGCTTTTGCTAAAGCCAAAAGGAAGTTATCTGCGATAGAACCCAACGTCTCGTATTATCAACCTACACGGGTAAAAAACTTACTTTGAATGTATTGTACGATTATTTTACAATATTTAAAGAATTGAAATTAATATTACTGTGAATAAATACGAATAGGCGTTGAGTTCCGCCACTTAACACGCAGTGCCTAAAAGTACGGCGGCGAATAGGGAACGGAATGTTTTAACACTAGATTCCCTCTGCCTACCATGCTATATTTATATTTTTAATTTTTTTATTAGTAAATTTCAAACTCTGGACCATCATGTTCAGTCAGACTCGTAACCTTCATGCCACGTGGGCGTTAGTAATCAATACTATAGATACGATTACACGATAAATGTTCTAATAAACCAATTGTTTATCGCCTCATACATATATGTATATCGTTACCGAAAGATTATTATACAACATTGCTTTATTTGGAGGCGGTAGTAATTTGCAGGTGTCTGTACTGAAGGTCACGTCTAACTTTTTTTCTATTTATTTCTTATAAAAACCAGTATTGTAATTCCTTTTGCCAGGTTTATTGTACATATATTTATTATTTTGCTTTATGAATATGCAGTAAAATATAAATTCCAAAAAAAAGAATTACAATTTTTTTATGTTAAAAATGTAATTTACCTATCTGCTATCGAAATGATGCAGCCATTATTTTGCTACAGCATAAAATAAATAGTCCAATGAACCTTGTTAATGATACATACCTAATCATTATATATGTACATATTATGTATAAAAAAAGAAGTCAATGCTGAATAATTTAATTCGAATTGATAATTAATAAAAAAATACAAAATTCACGACGAAAAACAATTAAGGCCAAGTACGAATTGATAGGAAACGAGAAATTTGCGACGTTATGTACGCTAATTACTATATCGTACTCGCATAGCAATTGGTGTTGTAAATAACTGATTACAACTCGATAAATGTACTTGATATATCGATAAAAATAACTCGATTATTTATAGATAGATGCATCCTTGCTAATTTAAAAGATTATGATTTATTTTTTAAATTCCTCGTATATAATATATTATATTACGTAACTATCTTGGGAAATTGTATTTGATATAAATTATTATTTTTAATTTACTCAACTACCTGTTACTGTTTCTCCGAACATCTCTAAAATATATATTAAGAATTTGTCTCGTAATGTGTCTAGTTGTTAGAACTTTTATCGCTGTTACCGTGAGTAAAAGCTCGAGATCTTATTTAGAGATTCAGGGGTAAGTGTCAAAAAAGTTAAAATTGGGTCATTCGAATTTTATAAGATTTTTTTTTATAAGATCGTGCCATTATAAATAATAGGGCAATTATTTTATATTTGATACGAGTTTTCGAGTGCATAATATTTATTAGTACTATAGTACTTAAGAGTTTGGTTCGACTTTCCCTATATGAGCATTTCTCATTTTTTTTTGGAATTCACATGTTTGGGCATATCACAATAAGTTTGTCATAACATACGAGTATAAATTCTTGGATCTGTGATGCATAAAATGATATAAGAAAAAAGAAGATAAAATCTGGTTTGTAAATTCACATAAAATATAAACACATACTATATTTAAACTAGGTCTTAATAAAAAATATATACAATATAAATTCATATATGGACATTAGCATGTCCCATTGTACTATGCATGCATATTATATCAATATTATTATATCAATATTTTTATTAAAGACCATTTGGCTTAATAATGTGTTTTAGTTTTTTTTAATATTGTCTTAATTTTGTCTGTGATATTAGCAATAACATTCCGTCCTACAAAAAGTTCCAAAACCTAATTTCTGTCTTGTTACTCATTTTGGGTGTGTTTAAATTTTTTTAAGAGGTATTCTTTAAAAGAAACCCTAAAATTAATTAAATAAATTATCTGATATTATGAAAAAAAGTAGTATTAGGTTATATTTTTATTCTGGGCAAGTTTTTGAAACTGTGGCAAAAAAAATAGAAATACCGACATATGCCACACTACGATTACGACTCTCGGGTCGACATTACCCGAATGACTACCGTCCAATATGATATTGTAAGTGCGTGCAATATTCCAATAATTCCCATAATATGTGAATTTTTCATGCATAATAATTAATTTTATTATATTTTTATTTCATCATATCTTTGCATAAATAAGTTCCTTGTAAATTCCGGTTTAATCCTTATACTCTTCATAGAAGTAACACAGTTAGTTATCTTTTGATAAATAGGTCTCGTGGGGGCAGCCCGAAGTTGCCAAAGAAATATTCCATTCCGATCACGGACTCTAAGAAACTCGATAAGTTAGATATAAACTAACTACAACATTTATATTGTATTAATAAAAAGATTTTATATCCTTTTAATAATGTTGGTTAAGTTGGAAAAATATCAATTGTTGAATGATATTACTCGGTTGAAGGGAAAGTTAAATAATTTTATTATAGAGTAGGTATATTAAATAAAAATTTTATATGTGATGTGTGTAGGATAAAAGTAATTAATGACAAGCAAACCTGCTTCTGTTAAGTAAGTTATATACATATAATAAGAATACATGTTTTCTTCTGTATGATATTAAATCAGCTTCACGCTGTATCCCGCACACAGCAGGGTAGGCAGAGGGAACCTAGTGTTTTTAGACACTCCGTTCCCCACTTTCTGCCGAGTTCTGGAGGCATTGCGTGTTGAGTGGTAGAACTCAACGCCGCGCTTAGCCTCGACACCAGAGCGAAGAAATGGAAATATAAATGTAAGTAAATATTTCATCTCCTCGAGTGGGGATCGAACCCACAACCAGTCGGTTTACAGTCACACTTTGTGCCGCTGCGCCACGACTGGCCCTAAATGGACTGGACTGTATGATATTAATATAATTATAGATGATTCTATTGCAATAGAATATATTAGTTTACCGGTTCAAGGGACTACTAAACGCGATTCTAATGTATTAATTAATACATTTTTAATGAATAACAAGAAAAAAGCGATAGTTTAATATAAATAAGATTGGTTTGTATGAGTGATGTGTATGTGTAAACAATTAATACTTGAATGAAGAAAAGTAATAACATAAGCGATATGTAAATTACAGGAAAGCTATAAAATTTACCACTCCAAACAATCAATTTACCTGAAAAATTTAATCTTTTATTATATTGTTTACAAAATTATATATATATTTGTTTTATTTTTTTTCACTCAAACACGGTCAACTCACATCGAGTTTTAAGAAAATAATTTACGACCATGATTCCAAAATACATTAAATTTATGTTAATAGTAATAGGTCATCCTTTAACATTTATTAAATAAGCATTTGTATAAAACACTCAGATGCAAAGGTAAATTGGAGCCCGCGTACAAGTTTTGCTAGTTATCGCAATCTCGTTTGAATATTTGATTAATATTTAACTGAGTAATTAAGGATTTTAAGTTTAACTGGGACAAACCAAGCTAGCACCGGTCCAGGCGGGTAACTTTATTAGCGAGTTCAATCAATATTTTAGGGTAGCATGCAATTTGAGGCCAGAAGCTAATTTGAAATTGAAGGTTCGGCTTTAAATGGATTATTTGAAGCCAAGAGAAACGATTTATTGGTATTAGTATTGGTTGTATAACAGTAAGGCACCAAGCCAATAATGTGCAAGTACTGGATAGAATGATTATTGTAATGGAATAATACATAGTCTGTTTTTTATAATATTTTTAATATATTTTCAATCATGCATCATATAGAGGCCGTCATGGCGCAGGGGCACAAACTTGTGTTGTGCGACGGTTGTGGGTTCGATTCCCGCTCGGGGGAATGAATGAATGTTTATTAATATTTTCATTTTCTTTCTCTGGTACCAAGGCAAAAGGTAAAAGCCACTTAACACGCAATGCCTCGAAAATTTGGCGAAAAGTGGATAGCGAACTGTCTGAACACTAGGTTCTTTCTGCCTACATTGCTACTATATACCTATACGGGATACAGCGTGAAGCTAAAAAAAAAGACCACGCTACGTATTTTAACATGATTAAGTTATATTTTTGACGTAATCTAAAATGTTTTTGTCATTTTGTCGTAAAAATTGGATATTTTTAAAGTGTTAGCTTTGTGTATCAGGCGAGTGCTAGTAGAGGCTTTAAGTATTCATGCTTGATATGAAAGTAGTTGCCATGTGAAGGAAAGCAAAGCAAGTTGAAATTACAATACAAAGTTATACATGTTTTGAAATGACAACAAACAACTTTAGACACAACTTGAAATGGGATGTCAAAATAATACAACATTCTATCTTTTTCACAATAATGACAGGATAATTATATTTTACTATTAACATTTTTTGTATAAAGTATACTTAAATAATTTATTTAGAAAGCACGACAGACGGAAAGTTATACTCGTTTTTGTACGACAATATATTTTGATAACGAACTATCTGTACAAAAAAACATATATATATTATATATTTTATTTTCTCACACGAGAGGATCAATACGAACAACTTGCGACACCACCCGATGAAATCATAAATCATGTGCCATTCATACACACTATCGGCGAGATCAAGAAATGTCTTAATCGATTGATCTCTGTTGCATTATGCAACATGAGTTTATGGACACTTGTAACGTGTTATATAAAATCTGCATGCTGTGCCTCGTTTACATCTTAAGCAACATCTTAACAAAAGTGTGGTCAAATTTATTTGTGCCTATCTAAAATTTCATTTGCGAAACAAAATTGAGTCAATAATTATAAAGTATTTACAGTGTAGATTGTCTGATGTTTTTTTTTGGTATTGTATTTTTATATGGTGAAATCATTACGTTTAGGTATGGGTGTTAAAAATACATGTATGTAACGATTCAATCGATTCAATGGGACTTTTTTGCATTTTATTGAGTCAGTTAAATAAAGCTAAAATCGCTTATTCGTCACATTTGCACTTTTTGACATTGCAATAATAACCTTTCTGCATATAATACAATTATTTTAACTTTTAAAAAATGCAATTAAGAACTAAGTAAATAGATATTCTAACATAAAGCGCTCTTTACTTTAGTCTGTGGGAGACAGTGTATATAGTCATCTTAGTATGTGGGTCAGTAACATGTTTGTATTGTTGCTCTGCATTGTTATAAGACGACAAAATATAATTATTTATTTTGGTACGTCACCTCCTACACATACTCCACGCAGGTGGTGGTAACTATGTTACATAATAAATACATTAAAAGTTGTGATGTCAGTATTATTTGTATTATTATCATACAACTCATGGCTTCAAAATAATTTGATAATAATAAATCTTTTTGTTTCTCTGTTAAATGAGTTACAGAAAAAAAAGTTTTATTATTACCAAATTATTTATCTATACTACAAGAAGAAATAATTAAAAAGTAAATACCATGAAAAATATCAAACTTTTTAGGTGTATAAACATTCACGAATCTATTTATAACTTTCAATTACCGACTCCAGGTCAACCTTTTCAATTAAACACAAAAGGATCGAAAATACGACGAGCGTAAATAAAAACCATAGATATGTAAAACCAAAATTATAATGTCAATAACATGAATATTCACAGAAAAATATCCTTAGGTAAACCAGCTTGACGCTGTCTCACGCACACAGCAGGGTAGGTAGAACCTAGTGTTAAGACACTCCGTTCTCCATTTTTAGTTAGATAAAAAAAAATATAGGTCACTGCATTATATTCATTATTTGCGTGATTTTCAAATAAAAGGCATGTTTCGGAGCGAAAATTACAATTTCCTCGTCCAGGTGGTGATTCAAATCGCGATGGTCGACTTGTGTAATGTCGCACGTGCTACTTTTGCATTGTATAATAGTGACGCAAACAAAACAAAGCCTTAATTGTTACTATATAAAGGTCACTCTATAATAAAGTAGTACTTGTAAGAGCATTAGTACTAGCTACTGCATTAGGTATTCTAATGTATAATTTAATTAAAACATGTATATTATTAAAAAGTATATAAATATATAAAATAAAAAAAATAAATCAAATAAATCAGCTTCACGCTGTATCCCGCACACAGCAGGGTAGGCAGAGGGAACCTTGTTAAGAAACTCCGTTCCCCACTTTCTGCCGAATTCTGGAGGCATTGCGTGTTGAGTGGCAGAACTCAACGCCGAATAAATATATACTTTTTCAAAATAATTTTATTATATTTCAACTCCTAGTAAATTAGTATTGTAGAAAGCATTTATATCGGTGTATCTATAAAAGAAAATGTTTTTTTGGACTCCTTGTCGACAGAAACCTTAGAAAGTTATTTTGGAATTGAAGAATTTTTCCTAAAAACCTCTTTGGTAAAAGGTTAACTAGGATAGGAGCAAAATAGCTGGGTTCAAAATACATTGCATGTAAATTAAGTTCAAAGCTCTTGAAGTGGTAAAAAAATGGAACTAGCTCATACGTTCAGTATTTACGTACTAAAGTGTAATTGCATACCTCCTCCAACCTAGGCAAATATATAGTGAGTTATGAGACACATAAATTGGTATGAAAAAATGTATTTCTAAAGACCATTTCCGATAGTGCTCGCTTTAGCATGCATTTGATGTAAATTGAGTTCCTGAATGCCGTGGGGAGCGTATCAGGTTGTAATAATAAAACTGAAACCGAAGAGAAACAATGTTTTCGTATTTAACATGCATTTTAATACATGTTATTGTGTCGGAGTGGCTGGATACGTGACTGTAATGGGTTCGATCCCCATTTGGGGGAATCATAATGTTGTAAATATTTTCGTTCGTCTCAAAATGTAAGATAAAATAGTATACAGTGTTGTAATTTAGCATATAAATTTGAATAGCTTATAACGGAGTGTATTAACTAATTGTTTATAATTAATTTCAGCTCTTTCTAAGTAAACACATTTTTAACTAGCATTTTTGTAATTACGTATATACATATATACACAGCCCAACAAGCATAACGTGAATACAATATATAAATTGTGTCAAGAATTTCTTTTAAATTTACCTTATACGTGAACAAAGAGTTTATGTTGCAGCAAGATCAAGCTTTCCAGCTCCACTGACCCAATTTTCGAATAAAACTTGGCTTGGTTATTCCCGTTGTATAACTCTTTTTTATTTTTCAAAATAAGTGGTGAAGTGGTAAATTATAATTAATAGAAGTAGTTTTGTAAACGCTCATAAAATATTAAATATACATTTTAAATAATATAATAAGGTCGAGTTTTTATTTCACATTTATTCTTTCTGGCTCATCATTTTAATTGCTTTTTTTTATTTACCTCGAAATGCAAAATATGTATATAAAAAAATATACACAATTAATTAATCTAATCATAAGATAGAACTAATCAGCCATTTGTATTTCTTATCTCAGCATAAGGTGTATTTAGTTCCCGTATCGGGTGGACGGCATCTAGGTTAGATTGATTCGAGACCAGCCACGACTTAGCCCTAGGTTGTAGTCGCATCACGACACTAACCTGCAGCGTTTCTGCTTCACATTATTATAAAGCATTATTTATTATTTGTTACTGATTGCTTGAAATTATAGCAGCGAAAGAAAGCTGAGAGCTTTTATTTGTATTTTTTAGCGGTTACAAATACATGTGTTTGTGTGTGTGTTTATATACAATACTTCTTTGCAGTGTGCAGCAAATGAATCTATAGCTAACTAAATCGTAACTGTGACTTATTATATAGTGATCAACCAAAAACAAGCGTCTTTTATATATTATATTATATATTATAGCGTCTTTTATATATTATATTATATATTTAAGTATGTCTGTTGTCAGGAATAGCCATGTATCAAAATCGTCAGCGTATAACTGATAAGCTCAACGGAGAAGACGGTTGAACTTTCTACCATCTGGGACCCACTCATGAAAAATTTTAAATCTTAAGCCTTCTACAACAAAGGTAAGATAAAGTCATGTTATTCTGCAAGAGTCCAGGCGACAATCAAGAAATCGTTGGCGCTACTTTGCTACCGTCTACCCGTGTCCACGGACTACTGCAAAGTATTCGAAACGTTGAGTTTCCAAAAATGTATAGTATTAATCATATAAGTGATTAATCCTGTTAAAGAAAGTTCTTTTGAAATTGCAGTAATCGAGGAAATCCATTCAAATCAAATTTAATTTACATTTTTAATTTTCATATTCATTATTTTAAACTTATGTGACTTAGCTTCTGGAGCTTGGATACACGTGCGACGCCTTTATTGCTGTTAATATGGGTTTGTATAATATAGAATATAAGTACCAATTAAAAGTCCAGTAAAAAAAATTAATACATAACTTAAATGTTTGAGGAATAGGCTTCTTGTATTTATTAAGTATTTAATGTAACTAAGTAGAACATGCACATATGTATAAGCGATACGAATAATCTTTGAATACTTTAGTTTGGGGTCAAGGAACATAGAAAACTTAAATCAAATTCAAGTTCAAATCTCATTTAAACTTCGTACAAAGCTCTTAAGAAGTTCCGAGGACGTTTCTCACAGTCACAGATAGCGGGGACACCTTTTTATAATTTGCCGTCTTAAAACAAACTTTAAATAATTGAAATTCTACATAAGTTCAGACTGAAATTGAAATTGGCTGTGGTTCTGCGATAACAAGTCTTTGAAATGTTTGTGTTCTTCTATGAATCTTCTATTTACTAATACTAATACTACTAATACAGCAGTTTGAAAAGTATCCTTGAGAATTACTATTCTCAAGGATACTTTTCAAACTGCTGTTCAATGTCTGTAGCTTCTATGTTCCACAACATTATTCACATGTCTAGTCTAGATTTAAGTATAAGTAAAATTTCTATTTGTTCTATGTTTTTACACTATTAAAATAGGCGGTGTTGTCTGTATGTAGGTTTATAACTCAGATGAATAATATAACTCAAAACAATATATAAGGGTATTTAGTGCAAATTATGTGGAGAATTGGGGTACATATAAACTTTAATATAATATCAATTTTCTTTTCCTGTTTAAACGATGCAAATAACAGCTTTATGATATTCTTTGTCATATTTCAGAGATATAATTGGTAATTAACGACCTGATAAAGCAACTCCTACGCAAGATAATTAAAAATACACTTCCTATTTCACCAGTACAGTTTCTAATTTGTATTTGAACAAGTAAACAATGAAGTATTGGGAAAGAAATAAAAAGTTTAGTATTACGTTCACGATTTCGCTTCGTCATAAAGACGTATAACAACCAAAGCTAATGGAATTATCTCTATCAGTTTTGGTACAGATGCCGATAGCAAAGCAAATTATAACAAATACTATTGGTTTCTTGTGTATTTTTTGCTTTTTATAGCTACTTTCTTTTTAAAATATAAAAAAAAATTGTATATATTTCGAAATTATATACAGCATGGTCGGCATAGAGAATTTGCTGGCTATACACTCCGTTTTCTACTTCTCGATCGAATTTGCGATACTGCGTATTGAGTAGAAGAAAACAACGCCGCAAATTATCAGGGTAATTAAATTTATTCATACCCTTAAATAAGGATTGAGTCCAAAACCACAACGATTACAGCCTGACACTTTTCCACTGCGACACGATATGATAGCGATGTTTATTATGTTAAGAAATACCAATTAGTATAGGCAATTATATTATTATTTCTTTATATGTAAAGCACGGGGTTGAGTTTCGTAGCTCGCAATATTTCTCTCCCCGATAGTTATCCCTGTCCTTTATAATATATAAATATGTCCTTTATAATATATAATATATAGAGTAAATAGTTTTGTTAACTCAACAACCACAACAAATAAGAATCAGCCAGCTAGATAAGAATCTAAATATTTAGATACATAAGAAAACCGAAAATTTTTATTTTACGAGTAAGGTAACAGAATGATATGCTATAAATAAAATTAGCTTCACGCTGTATACCGCACACAGCAGGGTGGGCAGAGGGAACCTAGTGTTAAGACACTCTGTTCCCCAATTTCCGCCGAGTTCTAGGGGCATTGTCTTGAGTGGCGGAACTCAACGCCACGCTTTACCTCGACACCAGAGCGAAGAAATGATAATATAAAAGTAAATAAATATTTCATCACCTCGAGTAAGGATTGAACCCACAACCAATCGATTGTACAGTCACACTTTGTGCCCCTGGTCTCATGATGATATGATATATATTTTTAATGTACCGCATTTCAAGGCTGCACACTTATAACCAAATAGCTTATTACTATATAATTAGATAATAGTAATTTGAGCTGTCTAGACTTGTCTACTCATTATTTAGTACGCCGAATGTTGTGTATGATATGTTATGTGTATATGATAAACAAAACATCAATAAGATAAGACAGTTACTGATAAGAAAATGCTATAAACATATAAAAATAACACGTTGCGGTACCCGAGCCCGCGACTGCTCGGTATTGTTCACGATGTTCAAGTCGAGTAAAAACTTTGGAAAACCTTGTCCTTAACAATTGAATAGGTATTATTAATCATTTTTTAGCTTCACGCTGAATCCCGCAAATAAAAGGGTAGGCAGATGTAACCTGGATACTTCATATCCCCGAGTGAGAATCTACCCCACAAACGTCGCGTTTAATCGCTACTGAGCCACGCATATACACAGGCGAATAAATTATAAATCTCTATATTTAATTATGGTACTTTCACTAACTATCTAAAGATATAGTATGTAGATATAACAATCATTTCATCATGCGATTTAACTTAATTGTATTTTATTATTTCACTATTCTGTTATTTCACTACAGCACAATTTTCTTTGAAGTAACGTGACCTTATACGTAATACTGTGTTATATGTGGCTTGGGGCGTTTAATTCTAAATATTTAATTGTATAGGTGTTGTATCACAGCCTTTAGGATATAAATGGAGCGGTAATTGAAGGTTAAGTAATCATTTTTCTGTTGTAAGCTTTATAATGTAATATAGACAAGATCAATTAAATGCTATGTATGTTGTATACGTATTTTATGATTTTTAAAACTGTATAACAATACCGAAATTCTTTTTTTCAGCTTCACGCTGTATTCCGCATGTAGGTATAGGGAGTCTAGTGTTAGGACACTCCGCCCCCTACTATCCGCATGAATTCTAACTTCTGGAGCATTCTTTGTAAATTAATTTTAAAAATATATACATAAAACATAATAAATGTTAAAAATTACGTAGAAATTACATACAAATACTAGCGGCCCACAAACGGCTTCGTACGCCTGCCTGAACGATGCGATTATTTATTAAATCTACGAGTATCTGGGAGGGGAGTTAAACGATTTTTCCCGCGACAATTAAATATAAAAAGTAACCTATATACATTCTGGAGGCATAGCATGTTGAATAGCAGAATTAGACTCCGCGACCAGAGCGAAGAAATTAAATTATTAAATATTTCGACATATATAAACTACATTAAACTAGCTTAGGGAGTAGAGTCAAAAGAGGATTTCTTCGAAGGAAACGGAAATAATAAAATGTCCTGGTTGCTTATGACAATAATTGAAAGTAATAAAACAGTAAATTATATTATTTAAAGTATATCGATTGATCGAGATATTCACAAGCTGTCGCTATCACTTGATCTGCGTGATAGTGATCAGAAGGTTTGTAAGGTCACTTTTATGTTGCAACCGTAATAAGTATAATTGCTTTTTATTGTTTGTTTTTAATTGGTTGTATAATAATTGAGATGGCCAAAACTGAAATTTTAATAAAATTATATTATTTTGTAATTGTTTTCGCTCTGGTAGTCAAAGCTCATACAGTCATTGAGTTTGAACACTAGATTCTCTCTGCCTACTTGCTATGCGGGGAAAAACTAACCGCCATTTTGTGAACCTAACAGACTACTTTAACAGCATATTCGTAGTGGTAGTAGGTATCTGATTAAATATAAAAGATATTATGCCTTATACATAATAATGTAAATTAAAAAAAAACGGATGCTGTCACCATCACTGATTTCGATATTACCTTATTACATGACGTCAATAAATATTTATGGAACAATTTGCGTTATTGTAGTTTGGCAAGTTCAGGGTCATCGCTTTGAAGGTGTCTTTTTTGTGAACGTAAAAACATAATGTGTGCTTGTACCTACCTACTCGTGCAAAAAATATTTATAATATATACTTGTACCTCAATCGTATATATTTTCTTCTAAGAACATACAAATAACTGTGCAAAAATATTTCGATATTTTATGATTTGATTTGACAGAATATTTTGTAATATCAATTTTCATGTATATGTACAAACGCCCAGGTTATCGATTATATAATAAAATATTTACGTCGATATGAGGAACAAGTTGCTTATAAACATGACTGTCAAAATGTTCGACGTGATGGTTTTGAATTCAAATATTAATAAAATAGTGCTTATAAAGTAGGTAGCATATATTTTTTTGAAATGTAGATGATGTACTTATTAATAATTATACAATGGCTTCAAATAACGACAGATAAAAAAAAAATAATTACATTAATCTTTTGTTAGTTCTTTTTATGTGTGTATGTATGTATGTGCAATGTATATGATTAACTGTTTGTTCTTCCCAATAAAATAAAACAAAATTATGTATAACTGAAATTATTTTAAGTTAACCTACTCAAAAATCTATACAGCAACTCATAGGAAGCTATAAGAGGTGATATTTCCCTCTCATTGTAAATAGAAACGCTGTCTCCCGTAATAATTTACACTAATGGAAGCACTTGACAAGTTCAGGGCCGAACATGCGTTGAGGGTTGCTCGCCTTTGATATAAGGTGCCTTTGGCAAGTAAGTAAATGGGGGCTTAAAATTTGAATACAAAAAGCAATAAATTTTGGGAATTTTTGAATGGTTTTGGTGTAGAAGGGTGTGCTGTGAATACGGATTCATTTCGTTAATGCTTATCTATTCTAATTTGTCGGATTCATTTTATTGCAGAAAGCATATTTAAATTAAATTTAAATTTTAACTTTTAAGCTTTATATTTTAAGAAAAAAGTAGCTTCATTTATATGATGTCATGCTATCATATAAACGGTAATAATTTTACGGAGTATAATATTTTATAACCATTTGAAACAACCAAAGAATACATACTTGTGTCTAAAACGACGTAAAAAACGTTTCAAGTAATACATAATAAACATTCCCGCTAATGGATTGCCTTGACAAGTTCAGGGTTAAGCGATTGAACTTGAGTGTTCTAGAACAATCTTACGGCCTTGTTACTTAGGACCTTTAATGTTAGATAAAGTTTAGGTATTCTTCTAGTAATAACGCGATGATCATATTTAATAACAACATAATTTAATCTAATGGAAATTGATATATTTGCCTAAAACGTGAGCACATGACTGTCGTGCACTCCCCGTTCAAGTAAGACAAGTAAGTATCCAACATCCGCTAACGTAACTTAACGCCGTCACTGGTCTTGCTAGAGTGCGCAAGTCTTAACAGAAATGAGAACAATTTATTGCCTTGTGTGTGGATCGAATCCGCAATCATCGCCTCTATAATCATTCACATTGCGCCTTAATAAGTAAGTATAAAAATAAAGTATTAAATATTTTAAAAGGAAACTTTGTATTCTATGAAGGTATGTTAGAAGTTACTTCAAAGGATATAAATCTACAATTACAATAAATGTAATAATAATAATAATAAATAATTAAAGAGGCCAGTCGTGGCGCAGTGGCATAAAGTGTGACTGTAAAACCGACTGGTCGTGGGTTCGATCCCCACTCGAGGAGATGAAATATTTACTTAAATTTATATTTCCATTTCTTCGCTCTGGTGTCGAGGCAAAGCGCGGCGTTGAGTTCTGCCACTCAACACGCAATGCCTCCAAAATTCGGCAGAAAGTGGGGACCGGAGTGTACAATCAATGTCTATCCAATTAGCGCTAAATATTCAGCTGTTATTATTAGGATTGAATAGTTATATAAATTATCGGTTACGCAGTAGGTCACTTAACCCTTTCAGACCTGGCGTACACAAATGTACACATAAAATATAAAAAATTGTTTTGGTATTTTTTTCGCTACAAGTGCAATTGAGAACGCTTGTGTTCATATGTCCACATTATATACTACAAAAATATATACTACTAACGCCATCTTTTAGCATTCTTTGTGACTTTTTCGACACGGTTCGATCAGTGGCTGACCGAAGTTGGAGCTAAACAGGTAAGCTCGTTATTCTTATTTCTAAAAAATATCAAATAGCTAAATATACGCACTGCAAAAATATAAATTGATGTGTTATATTCCTAAGGTCATAAGTAACATATAATTTGAGTTTGTTATTCTATTTTTGTATCAATTATCACAATTTTTATATTTGTACACAAATGTACACATCAGGCGTAAACGATGTTTTTACGATTGCTGAAGTATTCTAGTTATATTTGAAAAATCTATTTTGAATATGTTTATAACTATATTATTAATGTTGATGTTATTAATGCTGTATACAAAATATGTTATGTGTTGAGATAAAATACTTTTTTTTACATTTTCGGATAAAAAAACCTTGATATGTTTTCACCGGATGCTTCGAAAGCCCTATTTGCTGGAACTCTTTCCGATTTGGAGCTATCGTCTGATGACGAAGAACCGTTTGGATTTACATCTGAAAGAGATTTGCTGCCTGTTCGAGTTGGTGCAGATGTCATCAATCAAAACCAACGAGAGGTATGCCCACCTGACACTGACGAAGATGAAGGGCCCAGCTCATTGTAGATTGGGCCGAATGGTCCAGTAGCTACTGACACCTACGACGAAGTGGTTCTCGAAGTACCACTGACAACAGAAATAGAGTCCTCTCATGAAAATATTCTTCATAATATTACGCCTAAACAGAACATTAGGTGGAGACACAGGGAACTCCTAAACACAATCTCATCAGATTCGTTTCCACCAATATCAATTGAGCCTACAGTTGCAGCCCCAGTGGATTATTACTTTCGATATGTACCAAAACAATTATTTGAAATTATGGCTGAAATGACTAACATATACGCAATACACTCAAATAAACCCAGGTATAAACCTACCACTACACAAGAAATAGAAATTTTATTTGGGTTACATTTAGCTACTGGTATATTTAGCTATCCTTGCTTGAAAATGTACTGGGAAACAGGCATCAGCATACCCTTATTCTCAGAGAATATGGCTCGTGATCGCTTTTTTGAATTGCGGAATAATTTACACCTCGTTGATAATACAATAATACCAGCTAATTGCAAAGATGCATTTTACAAAGTTCGACCAATATTTGATGCTGTTAGGAATCGATGTTTAGAGTTACCTCTTAAAAAAGAACTTTGCGTTGATGAGCAGATGGTTCCTTTCACTGGGAAACATGTTGCCAAACAATACATAAAAGGTAAACCTTGTCCATGGGGACTTAAGATATTCTTTTTATGTAGTAAACATGGGCAAGCCTATGATTTTCTACTTTATCAAAGCTCTAGTCCAGAACTTGATAATAATTTGACAAAAAAAATTGGATACGGTGCAGCTATTGTCCTTCATCTCACTAAGAGAATTGGAGAAAGCAAGGGCCACGAGCTGTACTTTGACAACTACTTCTCATCATATCATTTATTACAAATTATGGCTGCATGCACAGCTCGTATAAATAGATTCGCCAACCCGTCGCTACTAAGCGATAAAGAAATTAATAAAAAGCCTCGAGGATTTTCCCAGGAGGCAAGTAGTTTTGACGAAGATGTAACAGTAGCCCAATACCTCAAATTATTCCAAGAAGACCAGGAGAGGTTCGCCCTGTAGCGGATATAGCAAAAGACGGTGTTGGGCATTTCCCTGCACATGATGAGGGGCTTGGGACACGCTGCAAAATGGTTGGATGCAAGGGAAGAACCAGGATTAAATGTATAAAATGCAAAATTCATCTTTGCCTTACTAAAGATAAATACTGTTTCTTAGCATTTCATACGTAAACTTATGAAACATGCTTCTTGAATGGGGCCGATGACTGATTTACCTATGTGCCAATTATTTGCCTATCCCAAAGAATGTTTTTTGTTAATAATTATAAGAATTGTACTTAAGTTATGCTAATTTTATAAAAATAATTAATATTTCCTAATAAAAACATTTATAAATTAAACTTTTTATAATTACAATGAAACCCCCTTAAACACTAGTCTATTGATAACATAGGACGGATGTGCACATTTGTACACAAAAAGAAAAACTATTTTTTCTTAAAAACCTGACAACCAGGATTTTTTTCATAATTTTTTCCTTATTGTTTTTATTCTACTCTAGCCACAATTTTTTTTTTTACATTTTTTGGACACAAAAAATAATTCAGGTCTGAAAGGGTTAATAAACGTTCGCAGAGAGAGACACAATCACTCCCCGGGGAAATTATTCTAACATTATCTAAGTTTGGTTAGCGCTAACTACTATAATGTATGATGTAATACGTGGTGAGGTAAATAATTCAATAATATAGAGCAAAATATTACTCTTGTTTGAACTTTCGTTGTTCTCTTGTTTAAAATCAAGTTGTTGTGATAGCGGAGATTAACGCCGCGCTTTCTCTTATAAATTCGTTCCTTTAGTAGGGACCAAACACACAATTGTCACTTTTACAATTCGACGCTATACCGCTGCGCCTAAACGGCATCATAATTTTTTTTTTTAAATAAAGTAAATTATTTTTCAGATAAGATTCGAACTTACCTAAATTTAAAATATAGGAGCATGAACGTATGTATCACTATACCGACGGCATTGTTGTAACATAAAAATATTTTTCAGCATATAACAAAATAAAATTTAATAACTTTTTAATAACAATAAAATTTTAATTTAAATGAAAATATATAAAATAACATTACAGATAACGTGACTAAGACACGTGTATGTAAAATAGGTTTTATATAGGAACGTTGCAAGCATAGCTAGGTAGCATTTATTGAAATGAGCAGCATTTAAATTCTCTTTGAACTGTAAAAACTCTGAGGGATAGAAATAAAATTTTCCTACAACAAGTAAAAACACGATAGCGGAGTGAAGACCGAACAATATCTTTTACGAAACAATAAAGTTAATGGAAGCTGCAACGTTCCGGGTGGAACGTTTTTGTATGCAACAAATTCGATAATTTTGTACGCGTAAATTTATTTTTTGTTTGTTTAATATTGAAGTATCGTTGCTGTGAATTAGTTTATATATATATATATATATATATATATATATATTTGTATTCCGCGCATTGCAGGGTAGGCTGAGGGAACCTGGGAACCTAATGTTAAGACACTCTGTTCCCATTAAAGCACTTCGATCCCGCACTTTCCGCCGAATACTGTAGGCATTGCGTGTTGAGTGGCGGAATTCAACGCTGAGTTTCGCCTCGTTACCAGGGCGAAGAAAATAAAATATTAAATTTTCATTTACTCGAGTGGGAATCGAACCCACATCCTATCACGTTTACTAGTTAGTTTAGGCGCTAATTTGTCTGACCCACGGCTGACCCCATATTAAAATAATATTTACTATGTAAAATACTAAAATTGAAGGTTTTACTATATTATAATATCCTATTTTTAACTAATTACGCCAATATGGGATATTGTATATGATTGAAAAAATAACGTAATTTAAACAGTATGTACCTATATAACAAATGCATGAAGATAGTAACGCACACTGAGTCTTGTGTACACTTAAACTATGTATAATCCTTAAACAATCCTTAATCCTTTAAGTGGGAGCTTAACTGTGAATTCGGGCTCATTTCACATCTACAAATATTAGATCAAAGATAACCTAACGTTAACGTAACGAGGCTAAATTTAATTTTGAGTAAAGATTAGTGTATTATTTTATTTATTTGTAAAATTTATACTACAGTACCTACAGTAAGATAAGAATTTAATAACTTCAGAAAAAAAACACAATATTTTTCTTTACAATATGATAATAATTAAAGAACTTGATTGCGAAGGGAGCAGAACTCTCCGGTCGTAAAGGATTTAAATTCGCTAAGCACTTCGTATGTTTGCTTTAACGACGATGCCGTGAGTGTAAAAATAAGATCAAAAAATTTATGTCTACAATTGTAACAAAGTTAAAACTTATATCAATATACAGTAGTAGTTTAAATTAATAAAGTGAGAAGATATTACTTACTTTATTTACTTAAATAGTATTGAATTTATAATTCTGTTATGTTTACTCTAGCCTCACGTTGTGTCCCGCACATACCAGGGTAGGCAGTGAGAACCTGGTATTAAAACAATCCATTCCCCATTCTCCGCCGAATTATAAAGGCATTGCGTGTTGAGTGGCGTAGTTTAACACCGTGCTTTGCCTATACACCAAAACAAAGTAATGAAAATATTAAATATTTAATTTCTCGAGTAGGAATCGAACTCACAACCTGTCGCATTAACAGTTACACGCTCGTACCCCTAGCGGCGCGACCGTCCTCACGAATATGCGCTGTTTATATTTCCTTCTATGAGACTAGCAATTTATTTTCTCCATGAATAACATTATGACAGGAATGCAAGTACACAACGCCTGAAGCGTTCGAAATCAAATTTCAATTACATAGTAAATGTTTCACACACACACCGTATGGACGTTTCAATTAAGGGGCCAGAGATAAAGGGCGAATTAGCCGTGTAAGTGCTCCGACGAGCGACGTCACAGACTGACGCTATGATAATTCCTGTGATTTGTATCTAGATAATAGTACGCTTGTGGACGGTGATTAAATGTTACTAGGTTTTTCTTAAAAAAGTAATTGTAGAAACGTGTAATTTACATAAAATAACTAGTTTCACATAATGAAGTATTAAATTATTTGAGAAAATAAAAGCAACAATTATTAGCAACATATACATATGTATAATTAATAATTATATCAAATGAACTAAATTAATAGACGTCTCTTATTAAAAAATAATTGTTAAATCGTTACAGTAGATACTACTGAAATTAGTATGGTTGTCAATAAACAATTAATAACAAGTTGGTGCAATTTTTTGTTAGCTTAAATTGTTTTCGCTTGTTCTTTTTAATTTGTTTAAAAGTTTTTACATCAGTTACATATATTATTTAATAAAAAACATGAACTAATATTATTTAGACAGACTATGACAGACTATAAAATTCAAATTTTCTTCTATATTAATGTATTTCAAAAGGTTTATTTGAATGTTTATGGTTAAAAAACATTATGAGAACACTAAAACAAAAACCCTCTTGCAATATGCATAAAATTTTAATACATAGTATTAAATATCGCTCGTATATGACAAAGTTATCCAGATTGAATGTGTATACATTGTGTACACACAAAAGACGGTTATTAAATAACTAAACGATTATTCTCACAACAAATTGCTAAATTGTTACAACGACGTCATAAAATAATAACAATCTCAAAGATTAAACTCTTAACTAGCTACTATAGAGCTAATAAGCTGATTACATCGGAAGTCGGTAAATAAGTTCAACGTGTGGTAAACGCGTAATACTGTACCAGTACTGTGCTGCTGTGCGCTGTAGAGCAATTTAGAAACTTCTGGAAAATTTCTTACCTTATATAGTAAGATCATAAAGTTAATTTTGTTTTATATATCTTGTATGTACCTTAAACGTATTAATGACTTGTAATGAAGCCCTGTTACAACGTTGAATATGGGTTATCAATAACGCAATGATCGTTTCTAAATTAATTTTAGTTATTTCAAGTAGAATTATTGGTGTTTGGACGTAGTCCTTGATCTTTACTGCTATTTTAACAATATTATAACGTATCTTGATTGTTGGATATGTATCGTCGAACATGGATTGTGCTACCAAAAATTGTGAATACTGTAGATTTTATTCAATTAAAAAAAGGTTTTACTTTAAAACAAAATATTAAATTTTTCATTTCCTCGAGGGGGAATCGAATCCGTCGCTTCCATTCGTACGCTTGTGCCCCTGCGCCGCGACAATCCCTTTAATATTATTAACAATATTTGCATCGGCTTTTATTTAATGTGAAGGCATCGTATATCTTATGTACAAACAACCAGTCCGGCTGGAAGTGACCTCATCGGCGACTTGTTCTGACTAACCTATGATGCAATTTTATCTTTTTTATTTATGCAGAGGTAACGTATCTTCATAATATATCACTTAATTATTTCTTCTCCGAACTGGGAATAATATTAATCTTATGCTTTCATATTTCTTTTGGAAATATCTATTTTAGTCTCTTTGTACGATTTTATAAAGAAAAATGTTGGGAGCTTTTCAAAGCTAGTCTGCCTGTAGCAAATAATTCCCATTAATTGATTCACGAGTAAAAATTGCGAAACTTAAATTTTCAGATTCTTTTTTCCTTGAAATTGCTTTTGTGGGATCAGGAAAATCACGTTTGATCAAAATTAGAAGTTTCTTTGTTTAAGGGATTTTTTGATCAACCTTCACGTTGACCGAATATTTTATAACCATAGAATTTTGATTTCTTATATCAGTTTATTATTGTGTTTAGTAATCAGGTATTTTTTATTGCAATTGTAATTGTTGTTGGTATAAAAATAAAACGATAAGAAAAAAAAATATATATTATAACTGAGGGATTTCTTGCAAATGAACAATGTGAGTTACTGCAACCTTTTCATAATATGACTGTTACATTCCTCCCACGTGTATTATACTGGAACTTCGCTTGCTTACTTATAAATGATACGTTACTAAGAAAAAGATCATGCAATTTCATATTTCCGATCTAAATGTTTTAAGGTATTTACAATATTTAGAATTGTGTAGTAAAAATAAAAAAAATGTTGATCGGAATTGTCTTAATAGGAACGGAGTGTCTTTATACTTTTCCTCTGCTATGTGCGGTATACAGGATGAAGCTAAAAAAATAGTAAAAAATCAGATTTTTTTTTTCTACTAGTCTAATAGTAATATTGAAATTGAAGTGTGACCTCCACAATCGCCAACTCTATCACCAATCACAAAATTGTGAGAAGAAGGTCAAATATGTTACTTAAATACTTCTAAGAATATCTTTTTGATATTTTCTAATATTTTACTCATTAATAATTTTAAATGTTGTAAATGTTTAGATTAGAAACTTTTTAACAGTACTATACTTCATAATGTAATCTATTTAGCTACACGTTGTATGCAGTTGTTGTAAACAGAGGGAACCCTGGAATATAGTGTTAAGAAACTCCGTTCTCAAGTTCGTTAAGATCACATTGAAAGCATTGGGTGATGAGTGACGAAATTCATAAAAAAAAATGATTTCCTTTAATCAGAATCAAACCCACAACCTGTCACGTTTACAGTCGCACGCTTTGCTTTAGAGCCAGGACAGGTCTCTAAGTTCATATAATTGTAAAATTTGAAAATTCAACAAAAACCAAATCGCTTCATGGGTACTTCAGAATTTGCTGGACGTTTTAATTTGATGAGCGATATATGACAACAATAAGTTAATGCAGTATGACGTGTTTTTTCTTGCATAATTATTTCAACTTCATTTATATTCATATCTAGTAACTTCAATAAAAAAATCCAACCTCAATTCACAATTTGTCCACGAGAATAATTTATCTGCATAAATCAATTAGGTCACACAAAATCAGGGTCGCGGTTCGTTATTGCTGTAGTAGTCTGGAGTTTTTTTCTTACAACACTTGACATTTCCAAATATAGGTAAAGTTGTGGATTCAAAGTTTATCGAGCGGAGTTGCAGCAAGTATTTCTGGTTGGCAATGAGTAGGTATACGAGAACGGGCTTGTTATGCAATCTACAAGCGGCTTGGCTCAAGAGAAAAAATATATATCTTTGATTTGAAATCTCATCTTGTTTATGGGACACATGTACGAGTCTAATTACAAAGGCTAATGACAGGTTTTTACGATGTTCGCACGACGCTTAAGGCTGTGTTGATTTAATGTGGAGTATTAAATATATTCACAATATGATTCGCCATTGTAACAACATCTGACTGTAACCTCAGCGACTGTGGGTTCAACTCCTACGCGGGAGGATACATTATTTTTGTTTCCTTGCAACAAAGACAACTCAAATGATGAACGAAATGTCCTTACCATTGGTTCCCTTTTGCCTACCCTGCTACATGCGGGATACAACAAAGAACTTATTTTCGTCGGTTATTACGGTACGTATTTGGGATTTTCATGTCGCAAGGAACAAAGGAATCGCAAGCAACAAAGGTCAATACATAATTTCTACAGATGACGAATATGATATGAGATGTCCAGTATCAATAGACTATGACAGGTGAGAAGCGGAAAGTATAAAAACGATATCAATACATATTGATTACAGAAACTCGGCGCTAAAGTTAACTTCTAAGAAGATATAACGAGTGTTCTGTTTCAATGAGGAACGCGTGAAGGTAAAGATGTTATTCACTTCCGTGGCGACCATTACAAACGGTATAAAGCTGTAGGTTTGATACCCATTTGGGGCAAAAATGATGTGTAAATTACTTCTACAGCTGAAGGTTGTAGGTTGGTGATAGAAATTTAAAAGGCACTGAGAAGGCCACGAGTTTTGGCTTTTGATAGCGTAATAGGATTTTAAAGTTATCACGGGCAAATCCTTGGGAGAGAACTTATTGAAGCTTGACTTGAGTATGCTCAAGTAAAATTAGTCGAAAATTATGCAAAAGTTATTGAGTTGTAAAGAACTAGTATAGTTATTTATGTATACAATATAGACGTTGCGCAGGTGGCTACGTTTTGTTGAATCCCTACTATACTACAACAATTTACTATGAAGGAACTTAAAAGAAATACTAACCCTTTTGTAACTTTAAAAATAAAATCAGCTTCACAGTGTATCCCGCACACAGCAGGCAGAGGGAACCTATTGTTAAGACACTCCGTTCCCCACTTAGTAGCTTTATATATTTTTCTTACTTTATTAAATAACAATTAAAGAAGTCAAGGATAAGAAAAATGGTATAAAAGGATTGGATCAGGGAATTTTCACATAATTAAGAAAAATCTTGTAAACGTTATACTTTTTGTCAATTAAATAGTAATAACTACTGTGAGAATTGCATACTAATAATTTTCATGGAAATTGCCTGGGAAATATGTAAGCTTTTTGCTTGGATTCCTCGTGGAACTTTGTTTACTCCATATTTAATCTGGATAAAATACAAGTATTTATACCGCGTCAGGTTTTATCTGAGTAAAAAAGAAGCTTTTTATGGAATCCTATAAGTAGCACGACAACACGAGAGCGCAAAGATCATGTCGCTTATAATGGACAGGTGTAAGTTTATAAAATATAAGAAATTTCTCAGCAGCACTCTGGTAATAACATTGTATATCTTACACTTATAACGTAAGATACCTCTGGCATTGTGTCACACGAGTTGTTTTTAGGGTAAAAATAAACAATTTGTATTTTTAAATAATGTAAATATATATTTGACGTTTTTGCTTATTCTTATTTTTGATTGCCGCGTCATTTTAATTGTGCATTTTCCTTTGGCTAAATTTCAATCTTTATTCAATATGAACGCGTCTTTTGCCTAAAATACATACAATATATAATTTAGGACAACTTACAGATTGTGAAGAGATTTCTGCGAAGCGACCCATTGATATGTGGCTCCATTTGCACAATGCCTAATCTAAAAGATGACCTGAAAAAGGAGCGGCAGGAGGACACTCTAATGCACCTAACCACTAAGTGCTATTCTTATATCTAGGTCATCGCTAGGCTGCACGCATGGCAAGTTTTTGTGCATCTCTCGTAACTATACTATTTCCTTCATATCGTGAATGTTTTATGCATTTATAATTGGAGAGATTGCAATTTATTTGATTAATTTGAATTTGTTTTACAATGATATTATTTTGTTTTAATTTATTATAATTGGATAGAATTGAAACGTTTTTCTATATTTTTTTTGTCAATCTGGTGTGAAGCGCTTTGTTGTTTCACTTTATTACTTTGGTGACGAGATAAGAATAAGTTATGCAGATAAGATCGTACACTTGCTATCGTAATAATAATAGTAGATGCAATATAAGATTAGTGCATTTTATACCATTATATATTTTTTGTAAAAAGTAATGGAGAAGTCCATCTATGTAGGTTTTCTAGAATAAACCTCTGGTATTTTGTAAAGAGTTTCTAACACTCAGAACAAAAACGTAGTGGTGTCAGTTTTTAAAACATTATTACATAATAAGCACAGTGAACCAAATATTTGCGGTTTTCTTTGCTGAAGCTATTTCAGTATATATATTTTCTATTTTAAGGAAATAAGACAGGATTTTTCTATCTACATAGTCATTTGTATTCAACCGAAGTTCCTAAATTGTACGGGTTCAATTTAGTTAATGAAAATTGGCATGTGTCGAGCACAGTCATGGCACAAAATAATGTTATTGTGTCAAATTAAAATGGCCATATGACGAAAATCAGCATGGTCAAATTAAATATACCTAATATAGTTACAATTTTTTTAGCGGCCAATTAATATTTTGTACGTTAAGGTCAATCATAATAATATATATATAAAAAAAAACTATTTTCTCTTACTAGTATAGATGAATTAAATAAAAATAAACCTTTTATTTTATATAAACGTATGTTTATTTACAAATTATGATTCCACGTATAGAACATGTACCGTTTCGGAATCTTGTAATAATTATTCTAGACACGACTAGTTATGGAAGCGACATTTAATCCAACTGGTCATATTTTGTTGGATAAAAAAAAACACATAGGAGTCGTAAATAGCAGAAATGCAGAATAATAGGGCAAAGTTTTTTACATGTACGTTTGTTTCTATGCTGGGTAAATGTGTCATATGGATCTGGTACAAGGAAAGCGTGCTAACACATACCTCTAGTGTTCTGCAGATTTCCGCTATTCCATTTTTTTTGTTTTTTGTCTATGACTAACCTGTTTACACGTTAGTTCAGTTTCACTAGATATATAAACTTATATAGGGATTTCATGCAATCATGCTAGTGTCCAAACATTCCTATGATTCAAACATTGGAATTGAATCATGATTGATTCATGCAGGTTAAATAGATAACACGGGATATTTATACACAGACTATGCGATATTAAACAATGACATACCCGATACCAAGTGGCCACCTGTAGATGTGCCGAAGTCACCACCGAAAACAATATACATACATATATTAATTATTATTTATAATTACATAAATTACTTTCATTATAATATGGGAGATTATTTATTCATGGAGATATTAATTAATATGGATGTTATACATAAATGTTATTTATTAGCTGTTATGTTATAACGTGGTGTAATAGTAATTTACAGCGTGTAATTTAAATTAGTTTTTTATATGAATGTGTAATAAACCGCATTCTCTTATAAATATATAAATATGTTGAATAAAAACCAAATACCTAATATAACCTTTTAAGTTATAAACAAACTATTCTAGAAACATTGCACATTCCGAATGGGTGTTCGATTTTCAAACGCACGACGCTTTTATTAATTTCCCGCCATTCGCTCTGACAACGTCAGTACCCAGTACTCAAGTCTCAGTATGTAAATGGTGTCCGGCGAGTGAGTACCTTAAGATCTTTCGATTCGTTTGGCGTGACTGGCGACTGCGTTTAAGAAATTACTTCCATGTAACGGTATGTGAGAACTGGTTTGTATTGTCGAGCATGTTCGTACTGACGGCCGGCGATTTTTCCGAAGTCTTGAGGGCCTCAACAAATAATAGGTTGAGGTACCGACACGGAATCCCAGGTGGCACGAGCGATTGCACGTTCGGTTGCGTTTGTTCTATATGCTTTGATAGTTTGTGTTTGTGTAACCATTGAAATTTGTATATATTACACATTTTAAAATATATGCTGCAAATAAAATATAATATAGATGTATTTAATTGAATATAGATATAAATATTGATAAATATGATAAAAAAAAGATTGTATATGGCTGTCGTCAGTTTGTCTAAAAATTTATCTTTCGATGAACCTGAAATGTAGAGAATAGTAGATATGGTAAATAAATAACATAATAGATAAATTAATATCAGAAAATAAATACGTAGCATAAATATAAATACATAGTACCTATTTATAAATTATTTTTATACATTATAAATTAAATTAGCAATATATATCATTTACTCTCGCTTTATATCTTTACCGTGTCAGTGGTTGATGGTCAATAGTCATAAAAACAAGAAAAATACTTCAAGACAACAAAGCGTGAAAAAATATGCGTACCGATTTCTCATATTTTTTCACGCTTTGTTTCGCTTTTACTTATTTTTAGCGACAACCTGTATCCCGCACATAGCATGGTACGAAAACACACAAAATTCTCCACTTTCCGTCCATTTTTCGTGAAAATTTGTTCTTATTAGCAGAACTTAACGCCGGGCCGGTACAAACTCTGTTATCGAAGCGAGGAATACGAAAATCTACTAGTGGGATAGAATTATAGAACTCACAACCATCACACTTAGACAGACTGCGTCACGACGGCCTCGACTTTTAGTCATTGTCCTTAAAGCAGTAGCAACATCAACAATAAAAACAATAAGAACATCGCAAAAGGGATATAAAATTTACCACCACACGACCGTAGAGATGATGTTTTAATGTAGTATTTATTGCGATTTACGACTGTCGACGTGCACGTCTCGCCCACTTGTGCGTGGGCGCATCCACCGTGGATAAGTATACGTGAGCTTAATCTAGGCTTATTAAGCTTATTTTATCATTTTTACTTACTTCTTGTGTGTGATGTCATTTTTGTACATATTATCTATGTATACGTACAATTGATTTTATTAAAGTATAAAATATGGCGTTCCAAGTTATATGATAGTATAATTATTCTTCTGTATCATCCATTTTTTGTCAAAGCTCCTTTATATCGCCACGGGGCATCATCTATCAAAGTAATCGTTGTTGTCTCACTATAATAATATAGGAGTAGTTACTGAGATTACGCTTATTAGGTCATCCGTCTTTCTAATAGGCCTAGATAAAATCACAAGTTCCATCAAGTTTATAGTCGATGGCCATTGATCGTGAGACGAACGGGCCAACCCTCGCCTAGAGACTCTTGGCTTTTCTATAAATAACCTTCAGCAATTCATAGATTTAGTTTTATGTAAAAAATATTTTTTATATTTTTATTGGTAGTGCAATACGTTTTATGATAATATAGATCTGGCGCTTTTTTGATTTATCTATATTATCTATTATCTATCTAATTCTTTCTATTATCTATCTAATTCTTTATACAGCGCAGTAATCAATCAGTAAATAAATTCTTTCTTTAGGATTAGTGTACAATGATTAATCAAACATCGGAACAAAATAGAAATTTGATTGTAGATTTTCTAAAAAATAAAATCATATAAAGTATGACAATTAATTACAAGGAGTTAAGGATAACACAGTACTATATTTTATATGAATTTTATACTCCTTTTTGTGATAAGACTCTAACTGGAAGAATCCTCGTAATTTTGAAGATACCATATAATAAAGATAAAATGCGGTCGCTAAGTACGCTTTATAGTTTAGATAGTAAAACTTACGACACACCATTTGAAGTATCAAAAACATTATTCGTTAGCTTATCAATTTTCTGCATTTTTTTTGTTCTTATTCACTTTGCAATATTATTAAAGTGTCCTTCTCACAATAGCAGTCGACGCTCGTTATTAGCACTACTGGGAAATGAATTTTCATAGAAACAAATGTATAAAATATTGTTAGTATTAATAAAGCAATTTCATTTACATAATAATGTCAGTTTGTCTATTTTATATCAATTAATATAATAGAATATTTTATAAATATTTTATTTCACTTAATTTAAGGACAATATCGAAGTGTTTAAGGAATGTTGAGTGTTGCACCACTATTGGTGGGAGTGGTGTGTATGTGTGTTTAGATAAATATATTACTATATAAATTTTATTTATTCAAATCAGTCAAATCACTGGAAGATAGACGGGCACCTTTAAGGTTTTGAAGGATTGAAAGCGGCAAAACGTGGGCGATTGACGTAATATAAATTATGAGCTTATATTCAACAAAAAACTTATACATCACATATAGAGGTTATTTTTAGGTAAACTTAAATTTCAAGTGTACACAAAATTTGGACGATAAAAAGAAACCATTTTAATTAGTTACTCGGTGAAGTTACTCAGTGAATAATAATTAGGTCGCCTTTCAAAAATATTTTTAGCCTTTGCAAATAAAAATTGAAAGTACTGAACTACAGGTAGGTAAAGGCGGGTTGGATGTTTTTGAGTGAATATTTAGATCACCTACTAACCTGTTTTATCTATGACCTACATTTGTACGTATTAGGATAATTGAACATTGCATTTTCGTTTGATTTTTTCTAATATTAGCTTCAAGTTATATCCCGCACTTAGGAGGCTAGGCACAGGGAATCTAGGAACGCAGTGTTAAGACACGCCGTACCCATTAAAACACTTCCGTTCTTCATTTTGCCTAGTCTTGTTGTCACAGTAAAATATTAAATATTGCATTTCCTCGAGTCGGAATCGAACCCACAACCTGTCGCGTTTACAGGCACACTTGTGCCCCTGCGCCACGAGCACTACCAACCTCCACCCTACCCTACCTCAATAAAAGTAAGTGTATATTGAAAAGATGTAATATAAAAACGCGTTTAACGCTTCATTTATTGTTTTATTAACAGCGCGCCTGATTGCGAGAGTTTTATTGGAGTCTTGACAAACAGTGGAGGCGCTCCATTGATTTGGTCCAATTTGCAATTCTGATTCCTTACTGTAGGCACCGATCAAATAAGGATCGTATTTTACGGTTTTCATTGGCAACACGTTCATTACTTTTAAATCATTTTAATGATTGAAAAATCAAGATTAATTTAGGTTATTTTTTAATGCGTGAACAAGATCACAAAAAGAGACTTGTAGTTAATAACTGACGGAAATATATTTAAAAGTGTTAAAAATGATTACGTTAATTTAGAAAGATAAATTCAGTTTCACTTTAAACATATTTACATAATATCTAATAAGATATATAGTTGTTTATTATAATTTATAATTTGAACAATAATACAAAATTAAATTGTCATCAAATTTAAATTTATGATACCATTAAATAATAATATTACTTACTGGTATTCTTAACATCATAAAATATAATCAAAACAAAATAATTTTAGTGACATTTCATTGTCAGAGGTGACCGTCTTGTGAATATTAATAATTTAAATGTATGCAAATGACATTATTAATATTTACAGGCAGCAAGTTCGGTGACAAAGCCTATATATACATCACGACAGAATTTGCAAATCGGTGTGAATGAAGTAACAAGATTATTATAATTAATATTGATATACGGTGTGACTATTTACTATTCAATGTTTATTATAAGATACTTTCGACAATTTTTCTTAAAAAAATATGAAATATTTATAGCTTTTTTTTTCATTTTCACGCGTTAACCCGCATATAGCAGAGCGGGAAGGCAGCGCCCTTTCGCTGAATTCTGGAGACATTGCGTGTTGAGTGGCGGAACTCAACAACGTGCTTTGCCTCGACATTACGTCGAAAAATGAAAATATTAAATATACATTTCCTCGAGTGGGGATCGAACCCACTGTTAACTTGTTGTGTCAAGTAACACGCGTGTGCTCTTGCGCCACGACTGGCCTCATTAAAAAGTTAGGTATTTTTAACTTCAGAAATTGCGATTACGAAAAATTACTATAGAAGTCTATACTTCATTTATATTGTAATAGGACGCTAAATAGTATAGTACCACATATTCGATGAAAAAGTTTACTTATTACAAAAAAAATTGTCATTTTTACGAATTTCAATATCCAGTATGAGCTCCATAATGAGTTCTCCCTAAAGAATTTCATTAAATACAATACATATTTCCATTATAAATTGAGTACTGTAGTTGTTACATTATAGTATATAAAATCATCATAGTGCAAGTATATATGTATAATATATTATATAAATACATCAGTTTGCCGCATTAATTAATTAAACAAGGAGATGAGTGTTAACCACATAATTTCATATTTACATGTTGGTACGTACTGGCAAAACGTCATTTGATGAATTTAGTTAGGCTTTACCTAATATTATGTTAACCAAAAATAAACAAGAGTTTTAGGTTACTTTTAGGTCAGGCTGTAGCGTGAAGCTAAAATAAACAAAAACTCTAGATACATCCCGCATAATACAGGGTAGGCAGAGGGAACCTGGGATTCTAGTGTTAAGAAACTTCATTCGCACTAAGACAGAGGCGCTTTGCCTCATTAACAAAACGTGAAAATAAAAATATAAAAAATATAGTTTTCTCGAATGTTTATTACTTTTAACTTTATGCAAACTACAATTTGTGCTTGGGTCTATATAAAAGCTGTACGAGATAGAGGTTTTTCTACTTTAGCAATAATTTTGATATATTTCTTAGTAACATCTCAAATGTATTAAAACAAAAACTTTCAGTAATGCACAGTACCGTATGCGGTTTTGAAAGTTATTGGGTTAAGCAATAAAAGAAAATGCTTGCTTTATTTTAACTGTCGATAAAAAGTGAGCGTGTGAACGAACAGTTAACATCAGTTACATCTTTTTTGTTCTATCTTACGCCTTTGAGATTCACTTTCCCATCGTAGGAAATTATAAGGAATTTATAACGAGAACTACTTTTGCTTAAACATAATGGGTTAAAATTCTAATTGAGATAATATTTATAAAAACGTCAATGTATTTATGTAAATCAGTATCAAAATATTTTTCTTATATTTTTTTTTCTAAGCTGTCTTAGTTGATTTAACCATTCAGGTGAAACTAAACCTATTTAATATACATACAGTAGTGATTATGACAATATTCATAAAGGTAGGTAGGTATATTCAGATCCACTTTACTAAAGTACAGATTGCAAGCTGTTACTATATTTACCTTATTCAAGTACTAAACACACTTTAATATCATATTAAAGTGTCCTTGGCACTTGTTCTACTTGTTGTCGTAGGCCTAATTACATTTTTAAATAAAATAATATCTGTAGTTTTACCTTTCGCTCACAATTTATTGTAAAAATAGCAAATAATTGTATTAAAAACGTTTTAAGTATAAACTGTAATAATAATTTAACTGGTGATACAAGGTAGACTTGGCAAAGTTAATTGCATACCGTTCCTTTAATCTTAACGAGTCGTGGCAACGAACAACGAACAAATCTTTGAATGGCATTTCAATTTAAGACCTTCTCAAGCAATTTTCGGAGTAAACAAATTAAAGCTTACACCGAAAGTAAAGTTTTGCGTTGAAAGTCAGCTTCCATTTACCTTTCTTTACATTGTGGTAAATTATAACGACCAAGAATCACCAAGAATTGTGTACCATATTTATCCTTATGTAGGTATCTGTGGGTACTCAAGAGAAATAACAATTTAATTCTATATGTACTTAATTATTAAAAATCTAAAAATATGTAACTTAATGTTTTTAGACGGTGTATCTCAACTAAATACTGACCTTAGGCAAGGCGGCAAGGCACTGCTGCTTGACGTCCCACACGAGCTGGTCGCGAGCGAACTGCAAACTCTTCTGCACGTTCAGCTCGGGCACGTGCACGCGCACCAGCAGCCAGCCCTCCTCCGCACACTCGCCCTCCATTACTCAAGCCATCTATGGAAAAAATAATATTTTGAATAATCTAAAACAATAGTTTTATAATCTTATTTTGTTTATGTTGGAAATTGTGGCACATTTGGAATTGTGTTGTGGTTATTTGTATGATCGGTTCACGACTACAGATTCTGACATATCTAAAATGAGCTAAGAATAAATGAAAAAGCTAAGATGAGTTACATTGCGAAAAAACTGAGATAACCTGTTTTCTTTTTTTAATGTTATAAGATATTATTATCGCTGTTAAGGTTACCGAGGTAAATATATATTTTTTACAGCTTCACATTTTGACCCGCGAAGTAGTTCAAGAGAATACCTAGTGTCCAAACACTACGTACTCCGCTTTCTGATCGAATTTGAGGCATTAGGTGTTGAGTGGCGAAATTTAATATTTAAATACATTTACACATATTAATTTTTACGAACAAAAGAAGAGAAACCGCAATAAAAATAAATAAAGCCTCACAGCAATTCACTCTCACATTACTATTCAGCAATTCTTAGTAACATTCCTACTATGGTCATAAAGTTACCAACATATATTATACGATTTTTAATTCAATACATTATTGTCTATTCATTGCTAAGTATTGCATCCATTCCGTGAGGGTTGCCGTCTCCGTATTGCCGACAAATTGTGAGGCGGCGCGTCCGGTCTGACTTCTTTGAAGCTGGTATTACCAATTCAACGTTCGGTGGCGCCAACTTATCGCCTATTCTCTGTATTCTAGAGACAATCGCGCCGCCGCAATGCTAACATGGCGCCGGATATAGGGTTGTAATTTTGTTAAGTAAATAAATAGCTTATTGTTGCTGTTTTTTTTTTTTTGGAAAAGCGTAATGTGAAATATATATTTTTGAGTATATTTTATAATATTATGTTTTAAATATTAATTTAATGTGTTTAATACTTTATGTAGGATAATAATTGTAATAGATTAATAACTAGCTGTACTTAAATAGGTACAGCATATTATATCTATAAATAGAATTGAAAATAAAATGCTATGTTTCATTATGTAGCTTTGTATTAAAATATATAAATAATTTATATACATAACTATATACTTTAGGCAAATAGTTAAGGGTAATCAAGGCTATTTAAAGTTTATATAATGTTTGTCAGGCTCACGCCTCATATTCCTATGTTCATGGAAAAGGTTAAAGGGAGCCTAGTGTTATGACACTCCGCTTACCACTTGCTGGCGAATTCTGGAGGTATTGCGTGTTGAGCGGCAGAATTCAACGTCGCACTTCGCGCCTACATCAGAGCGAAAAAATGAAAATATTTAATATTTCACAGCTTTGAGTTAAAATCGAACCTACAATCTGTCGTAAACGATCAAACGCTTGCCTTTTGCCACGACCACCCTCAAAATAATTATATTTAAGATACTTAACCACATCAACAAAAAAAGTATTCAATATATTTTCCACTTCTATACTTAACACACTTCCCCCCATTAAGAAGCAAGCACGGCACACCCAGGTACACTCACGTATGCGATTATACGTGCACAGTGAATGTTTCATAAGCCTTATCTCACCAGCAGTAAGTACTGCGCTGTGAGATAATGTACAAATCTTGTTTTTCTATTGTTACTTATAAAACCCTTTTTCTTATGGCGTTAGAAAGTAGTCGGCGATTTTAGTAAGAGTTTTGGTTGTTTCTTTGCGTAACCAAAATATTAAGTGCCTTTTTATTAAGAATGATATTTCATAATACAAGGAAGACGATTTATCATTATTTTGTTAAACTTTGCAATTAACTGTAAAGATTAAGGCGGTAATAGAACGAAATCCAAATTTAAGTAATAAAATATATAAGATTTAAGGCCAGTCGTGACACATAAGCGTATGTTGTGTATTTAATATTTTCCGCCATTCAAAACACCTCCAGAATATGGAACAGAAGTGTCTTAATGGAAAATGGAAAAGAATGTCTTAACACTAGGTTCCCAGGAACCCTCCGCCTATTCAGCTACGCGATACAACGTGAAGTTAAAACAAACATAATTAAACAAGAATTTTGAAGCAAATAAGCTAATGAAATAATAGTCACGTTACAGATAAAATAATGAATGTTCATTAAACAATTTGGGTCGCATTTAGATACGTGCAATAATGACAAATTGATAGGTTACGACTTACAACTTACAAGCAATTAGGGACGGACTATCTTACACTCGCATCTGGTGGACGATGTGAAGACTACAGAATCAATTGAAAAATCAATACAATTGATCGACATGGGGCCAGTCGTGGCGCAGTGGTACAAAATGTGACTTTAAAACCGATTTTCTATATTTATCATAAAATAATTATGATAACACCTAAGTAACAAGACGAAATATAAGCTTTTTAATAAACGTTAAAACTGTATTCTACTTCTTTCTATAAGAACAACAGCATTTACTTTTCTTTACATAAATTATAATGTGTATATGTTTTTTCTTATATACACACTACTGTGTTATTTAGCTTGTTTAATAGAAATATATAATACAGTGTAATAACACTACGTTCCCATTAAGATTCACTCATGTATCAAGCAACGATACTAAACAATCTTTAATATAATATTCACTGTCCTGCTAAGAACATAATAATAGACATTCTATTATAAGTAAGATTTTTGTGTATAATTTGTCATTTATCCTTGATATTTTTAGTAATAAAATGTAAACTATTTACGTATGCACTGAGAGTGGACCGGTACGTGGTATGCAGTTACCCTTTTTATCATATCAAGGATATTCAAGCTTTTAAAACGCCCACTCGTGTATGTCAAATTATAGTATAGTAAACTACCGAGTATATTTAAATGTCTCGTGTAATATGAAAAACAAAAATTAAATTATTTTAAAGAAAGATAACACTCAGGTATACATTAGATGTTTTATAGTGTTATTCCCATACTAGATGCCGTCGTGGCCCAGGGGCACAAGGGTGTGACTGAACGCGACGGTTGTGAGTTCGATCCACGCTCGAGGGAATGAATTATTATTTTTTATTATTTACATTTCTTTGCTCTGGCACGAAGGCAAAAGCCCGGTGTTGAGTTCCGCCACTTAACACGCAATGCTTTGAAAAAATTGTTTACCTCTACCGATTCTGTATGCGTTCGCATACTTCATTACAAAAATTTGCTCTTAATAAAATTATATAGGTATATAATATTCATATGATTAAACATTAAGGAAGTTACCAGACATTCTACTACATCAACATCTATTAATACCAAGATATTCATATGTTAAGTGTCCATTATTGACAAGACAATCTAATTGAATTCAAAATTTTCCACGACATTGTATCCCCAAGCTAGTATTAGCCTTTTTTGTACGTAACTTAATTATATGATGCCAGTCGTGGCGCAGGAGCACAAGTGTGCGACTGCAAACGCGACAGTTCGATTCCCACTGGAGAAAATGAAATATTCAATATCTTCATTTCATGGATCGGGTAAGGCATAGCGCGGCGTTAGAGATCGACGAAAAGTGGGGAAAGGAAGTGACTTAAAGTGTACGGAGTGTCGTAACACTAAGATAACATATTCCACTCGACTAAATTGCTATGTGCGGCTTATAGCGTGAAGTATACCAAAAACAAAAACAAATAATTATGTAGTATATGTAGTATTCCTAAAATAATATAAACAACACTTAAAAGTTACTATGGATATGACCATTATTTTCACAACCTATACGGGTATCGGTGTGACGAGGTTTGCTTTTAAATTAATTTATCAATAATCTATTTACGTACGAGAACAAGTTGGTCGTGTAGTTTTAAATGGATCAATTAATTGAATTTAGTGATTACACTATGTTATAGAACATGATAAAGATCGAATATGTTAACAGCAAATTGTAGGTATTAGGTATTCATATTATGGTATGTTTGTGTGCCAACAAAAAATCCACAAATAAATTTATAGTAACTTTTAAATTTACTGATCCCCTGCACGATGTTTATATGAAGTTTTGCCCATTTTAAGTCATCGCGTGATGATTCGTGGAACCCAATCCTTACCTTACTTAACAAGGCGACAGCAAAAATAAATTAATTATCTTTTCTGTGAATGAAATTTTAAACCTAAATAAATTATAAATGTTTGTTCCATGGTAACAAGCACTTTTTATTGATTATTTGATTTATTAAATAAAACCATTTCCGTTTATAGATATTATTTCGCCTAAATAATAATTAAAATAAATAAAATATTTACGTTGTATCCCGCACACAGCAGGGTAGGCAGACACTCCGTTCCCCACTTTCTGCCGAATTCTGGAGTCATTGCGTGTTGAGTGGCAGAACTCAACGCCGTGCTTAGCCTCGACACCAGAGCGAAGAAATGGAAGTATAAATTTAAGTAAATATTTCATCTCCTCGAGTGGGGATCGAACTCACAACCAGTCGGTTTACAGTCACACTTTGTGCCGCTGCGCCACGACTGGCCTCAATAATATTTATTAATAACAATAAAAATATTTTCCATTATAACTGTAAATTTCCACTTACGATGCTTCAACATTTACAATCACTTCAATAAGTGAATACCTAATAATATTTTAGATAGGGCATGTAGCAAAAGTGCCATGAGTAATTATGTCATGATATCATCAATTTAGCAGCACAGAAAATCCATTAGATGATTCACGAAAATGTTACATTCTTCTTAGAAAACATAACGTAGCGGGAAAAAATTAAAATTTTTAAATTTTAATTTTTTTTATTTTTGTTTTCTATTACCTGTTTTTCTTTTATAAGTATGGATCAACAATTGAAAAATGTAAAAGATAATATTACCTTTGTTAGATTTTATAAAGAAGTTTCGCTTGCGGAAAAACAAAAATGGTTTAATATTATTCAACAGCACGCCGCGAGTATTACGATTGTGATTGGCCCAATATTTGAAATGTTTCAGCTATCATATTTTCAGATCACTCGATGGAACAAAATGAAAAATTTTATAGTTATCTAGTTATTTCTTTTGGGTTTAAAAAAGAATCTAATATATTTCTAGGTATTGTCATATATGTTTATAAGTCACTCCTAATTAGATGTAAGCGCCTTGTACAGACAAAGGAATACAAAACGATTTAGGTTCTATTTCTTTTACATTATATAATGTTTTATTATTATTTTATAAGTTTATTTTCCCATAAATTATAAAGTAAGCACTGGGTTTTTCAATCCATAGTGCCACACTACGTAATAATTATATTATATAGCACAAGCGCGTGACTGTAAGCGCCGCGACTGGTCGTGGATTTGAATCACACTCGAGAAAATTAAATATTTAATTTAATTTTAATTTCCTTGCCCTAGTAACGAGGAAAAGTGAATGCTACGCAACACGCAATGCCTCCAAAATTCAGCGGAACGTGGGGAACTGTAATTGAATAGAGAACGAGATGTCTTAACATTAAGCTCCTAGGTTCCCTTTTGCCTACCCTGCTATATGCAGTATACAGAGTGAAGCTAAAAAAATAATATATATATATATAACACGAACAGCAAAGTATATACCTATGTACGCACTAAACTTTCCCAAGTAAATTAGGAAAGTATTCAAAATGTATTATGTCACCAATTATCACATTCGAGCAACAAAGTTTTATGAAGTTGTGGGTGTATGGAAGTGGTGTAATAATTATAATAAATATTCCGTAACTCAGTGGGCAGAGCATCGCGTAGGTAACGGTGATGTTAATTCTGTTCTACCTACCATTATTTCCTTGTAGCTAAATAATACATTAAAAAGTTTTGAAAATATTGGTAATTAATAAAACTATTTTTTTATGACTTTATCATAAAATCTATGTTTACCGTGTGACGTTAATAGACAACACCCAGAGAAAGCTTAGAAAGTTGTAATTTGGTTGTAGGAAGGTAAGGGAATGTTGAAATTGAAAAAAAAAACGGGATTATCTATTATAGGTACGTCCTAAATTCTAAGCAAACAAAGTTGAGTGTGACGATAAGTTATATATACATACAATGAAGTGAAAAACTTATGACATAGTAACAATCAATAATTTAGAAACATCAAATATCTAAATCTATAATTTCAAGCTTAAAAAAAAGCTTACATAAATTATAAATAGTTTCTCTACTAAAAATAAATATTACATATATTTATAGATGTGATAGGTAAATGTCTTAAATGTCTTTGTTCTGTAGAATAAAAACAAATGCAAAAATTGGTTTATGAATTAAAAGAGGTACTAGTATATAAACTTAACAGATTTTAAAACAATAAATGATGTTAAGCTTATAGCAGTAAATTATTGCAGAAATGTAAATTGTGCCTTAGAAGGGATAATTTCTCACGCTGTGACAATTATGTTTTTTCTTATGTGGCATACATCTATATACATATATATGTACATGAGCTGTAGTAACTAGTAATCTTAGCGTAGGCATATAAAACACCATTCTAGTATATATTTCTAATCGTAAATATATAGTTCTGGCTTCCATTCCCTTCTCCATTCATAAGCAGAAACGTTATAACATAAATTGAGCATACAAAAGTAGATTAAGAATATATTATTTTATGTTATTTTATATTACTTTAAAAACTGTAATATTGTTAAAATATTTTTGTACTTTCAGTTTCAGCTGCTAGTATATATAGCCTTGGATATCCAACCTAACATACCTACATTGTCTCTAAAATAACTAAAAAGTGTGGTTTGATATGTCCTTATATTACATAAAGGCAACAAAAAACAAAAATAACGTACTTCATTCAATATCTGTTGCTGTACACATGCTTTAATTCGATTAGAGTAATAGTACTGTGTTTCACATAATTTTCATAACAAAAGTCCCGTTAAACTTTAGTTTTGTTTTCACGCGAAAGTAAAATTGTCAGTGAATTCGAACAAGTGGGCAAATCGATTCGCTATCACGTTTCTACTTCGACCCAAGGTCAAGGTTTTTTGTGGAATCTTCTAATAAATCGAGTTGTCATACTTGGTCTAGGCTACAAAAATAAAAGCTATTTTGGTATACTACGTTGATTTTAAACTTATTTTGTGCTTTTAAATAATAATAAAAAAAAATTAACTATTAAGTGCAAATAAAATTTTAATTATAACATTTCTTCTACTTATTTCTTTATCCAGTTAATGGGTAATAAATATATTATATTTGTCCTGTATAATAAATAAAAATAATAAATTAATTATTAGGTTGTATCTATTATGGTGTATCATATTATTAGCATTCTACAAAATATAGTTTAAGTTCGAATTGTATACTTTTCTAATGTATTATAACAAAGCTTAACATCAAAAATAATAAGCGATACCTACATTCATAAAATATATCATACATAAAGAATATAGAGAAAAAAATTTAAAACATAAGTAAATGTTGATAAAAATGGTCAATTTAGATAAAATCGTCAAATTTGACTTACGCTATTACATAGAAAAAAATTATGGTGCTAAATTATGTCCAATTATGGTTATCTTAACAGCTTTTTTGTTGACCGTATCAGTAGACCGTTGTCCAAAGTTCCGTCAAGATTGAATCGTGACGAGTCAATAAGAGTTCGACGCACTCTGTTACCTATCCGTTTCATTTATTTGTTAAAGTAAAGATAAGATTTTTGACATTTTTCACCATTTTTTTTGCTTAAAAGATTCTTTGTAGCTTCACGCTCTATCCCGGCCATATAGCAGGGTGGGCAGGAAGACTTTAGAGTTAAAACACTCCGTTCCTCACTTTTAGATTTGACACTGAATTTTCAAAATAACTTGTTGAGTGCCGGAACTTAATGCCGCGTTTTGTCTTGTCACTAGAGCGAGGAAATAAAAATATTCAATTATTTCTCTGAGCGTGAATCGAACCCACGACCTGTCTCGTTTCCAGCCTGTGCCATTGTTCCTAGACGACGGCAGTATTTAGAATTCTTAAAATTTTAAAGTGAAATTCTTTTAAAATACGAAGTTAATTAGTTTAAGCAGAACTTAATACGCGTATCTAGAACATTGTCATTTTAGATATACTTAGGAGGTTATTCTATGAGCGAATCTAATTAAACAATAGTGTCTAAATTACCCTGTTTCAAAGTATCGAATTGAAATTCAGATCACCCGTAAACTGAATTTCCTCCGGCAATTCCTACCGACCGTATAAAAAAATCACAATGCTTCATTATTAGGAAATGAAAAGAAATATAGAAAATATTTTAACTTTGTATAAAGTCTATAACTAACGTCGTTCCTTATAACAGTATTACAAATAAAAAGTTGCTTTCGTTTGTATAAAAGTTCTTAATATTTTTTTAATGTACAAGTTAAAATAACTTTCAAATATCCCAATACCTGATTTTATTTCAGTTTTTTAATTCATTAAAATCAATTCTTGAAGAATAAGGACGTCGCGGCACAGTGGCAAAAGCGTGCGACTGTAAACGTAAGCACGACGGTTGTATGTAAAAATAAATAAAATAAAATATAATAAAATATATATTCAATATTTAAAATATTTTTTTTCGCTCAGTGCGGCGTTGAGTTCCGCGACTAAGTATGCAATTTCCTAAGAATACTAGGATACCAGGTTCCCTACTCTGTTATGAGCGCGATACAAGCATCAAGCAAAAATAAATAAATACAATTCTTTAATACCTAAATCGCTATCAAAACAAGGAAAAGTGATTTCGTAACATTATAGTTCAACTCTTCCCACTAACTCTATCAATGGTTCGCGTAGGAGGACCGACGCATGTTCTAATAGGATATATCCGCCCTAAAAACGAGTTAATTATATTGTACTTTAAAGTGAACGCTTCCATGTTGTGTTGAATATTATTATATTTTTATATACGTCAATATGGTCAAAGTTTCTTCTTAATTACGGATTACATATTGTTACCACAACCCAATATTTTCACTCGAACTTGAAAAAGAAATGGTCTTACCAGATACACGGACTACAAAGCGATCTTGTAACGGATCTTTTGGGCATGGAACCTTAAATTGCAGTGATAATGTCAAAAGAAAAGAATGATCATTCACTACGTTCAGCTTTCTATGTTACATACATATATCATGTTTAGTCGAATAAATGAAGAAACTCAGTAATTTAAATGAAGGAATATACACCTATCAGGCTATCACGTTTACACACCAAAGCTAAGAGTAAATCCTAAGACGTTTGTAATATGTCTGTTTAGTTTAGTGGAGCAAAAGTTAAAAATGGGGAAAAATATATTTTTAACAATTTTTTTCTGTTTCCTAGGTAACCTGGGAGATTAAACACTAATAAAATTATAAAAAAATCACTGACATCTTAAGGAAGTGTCAACAGATAATAAATAATATTTCTTTCGAACTATTAAGATTTCAGTTCAGAAAGCGTATAGGAATGGATAGTAAACACAATTAAAATTAAAATAAATAATATATTCACTTTTCACTTTAGATTAACTTTCTTTGTTGTGTTACTTATGTATTAATGTTTAGTGTTAATATATCAACAATAATTCTAAAATAATCAAATAAACCAAAAAAAGGGGCCATTTGCCTGTAAACGCGGCGGTTGTGGGTTCGTTTACCACTCGGGAGAAAGAGTTATTTATATTTTTACTTTGCGTAGGGAACGAAGTATCTTAACATTAAGTTCCCTGCAAATCTATATCTATTTGAGTGATAGCACAAGGTGTCGCTAAAATAATTAAAATAACCAATTACTTCATTCATTTCTGGTTAACAAACTCGCTTTCTATTTATAAGAAAAAAAAATATCATTTGAAAATTAGCATTAGGTACATATATGAATATTTAGCGAGTAAAAAGTGTAGACCAATTAAATAAAGTACAATGACATTCATTACATACATATTACACCGGTTTCAATGTGCATATGACTTTTCCTATCGAATCCGACCAAATTTTAAATCTTCGTATATCATATTTAACTTATTCGAAGATCTATTCATATTAGAAACATATATATTTTTTTAAATCGAGAGCAATTGCGACGTCGCTGCTAATATTAAATGAAATTAGAAGAAGCTGGTTTTCTTGCAAAAGTATAGCAGTGTAGACAGAAGCAGCCTATTGTCAAGTAACCGGACATTCCGCAAAATGTTGCCAATTTTCCAATTTTCAACGCCATTATCTACCAGAGCGGGGAAATGAAAATATTTGGAATCACGTGGAACCCACTACTATTACATTTACAATTGGACACTATACCACTACACTAAAACGGCCTCCATATTAGAATTTAGAAGCATTATTCAGAAATAGAGGAATTACGTTGTCAAGAACGTTACCGGTTTAAATCTCGTTGGCAAATGAATCAGTGGTAATTATTCAACAACGTTAGTTTGTATCACAATCGTACATTTTACTAGTGGACCAATTATTTACAACGATTTTAAGCAAACTAAACAAATTAATATAGTTAAAGTCAAAATTTAATTATATTTGTTTAGTTACAACTAAGTAAGAGGATGTTAGGAAATTGATAGATAATGTTAAAGTATGAGTAGTTAAGGCAGATAGGCACAAAAGACTTATATTTACGTTAAATTTTAAGTACTTATTTAGTGTAGAGTTAAATTATAACAAGTCACTACGTTTTTCGCCTCAGGGGCTTGATCTGTCTCTATATAATGATTATTATAAACATATTTCCGAACATATTTGAACATATATAATAATGGAATGGACATGGAATCATCAAGAAATGACTTGTCTCCAATTCGTTACTTGTTTAAAGTTAACATTAAAAGAGTTAAATATTTTTAATTCAATATATGATATCACTTACATACACATAAATGACACATTTTGATAAAGAACGATCTTAGCAAACATCTGAGATAACAAATTTTTGTTAGAATTTTATTTATAACTAGCGACACTCGCGGCTTCGCCCGCTTGAACTACACAATTAATTTTCTCACCAAAATTAATTTTGTAATTTAATAACATAATTGTAGTTATCATTTTAATGACATTATTGATGTAAAACGATAATAAAAAACTCTAAAAAAAAATTGAGGCCAGTCGTGGCGCAGTGGCACAAGGTGTGACTGAAAAACGACTGGTTGTGGGTTCGATCCCTACTCGAGGAGATGAAATATTTACTTAAATTTATATTTTCATTTCTTCGCTCTGGTGTCGAGGCAAAGCGCGGCGTTGAGTTCTGCCACTCAACACGCAATGCCTCCAAAATTCGGCAGAAAGTGGGGAACGGAGTGTCCTACACTAGGTTCCCTCTGCCTACCCTGCCGTGTGCGGGATATAGCGTGAAGCTAATTTTAATTTAATTTAAACAAAAATAAATTTGCTCGCAAATCTTCCGTGTACAGACAGCAACAAGTTTTATTATATTTCTAGATTGTATTTTCATTTTTCATTTAATTTCATATTGGTCATGAAGCCAGGGCACACCACATTCTTTACTCGGATATGCTCATCATTATCTTACGTTCGCCATCTGTCAGACTCTAAACAATAGTTGGGTTAGAGTTATTTCTACAGATCAGTATCATTAGACGAATGCCCCCCGAGATAGCCGTTAGATATCGAGGCGGAGTGATCATTCGTTAGAGCAACCTAGTTGTTCGAATTGTCGGTATCGATTAAATGGCCAAATAAAATGGGTTGACCATATGAAAATTGATTAATGATTATGTAAAATGATAAATTCATCGATTTTAATTTACATAAGAATAATGTATGTTAGTTGTTTGTTAAATAAAAATTTATTAAAAATTACGGAGATAAGATGTCTACTATGAGGAACAAAAATTGTACTAGATTAATGTTTGAATCACGTACTAGAATGTATTGTTTGTAAATTACATATATATTTTGTGATAAAATATACATGTAAAAGTATAAAGTATTTTTAAATAACTTTATAGAATGCATTAAAAAAGTTGTAATTTATGACTTGACTTGATACACCCCAGATGTAGCCTCTTACTTATAGACAATTAAATTTTTTTGCATTCAATCAATCTAATCTGTACCGGTTTATTCAAGGCTAGCACGACTCGTTTTTTTTTCCTATTCTTACGTTTTATAAGTATATGCGTCAACGACTTTAAAGCCTCTTTCAATAGATCCAATGAACTGCTGTTTTTTGCTCACTTGCAATGCTTTTCTATGTATATTTAGTTTTATTTTGCTTATTTATAGTTCAATTACACTTCGTTATATTTACAACGATGTTTTTGTCATATATTTTTTTTATCTAAATCAAAAAATCAGCTTCACGCTGTATCCCGCACACAGCAGGGTAGGCAGAGGGAACTTAGTGTTAAGACACTCCGTTCCCCACTTTCTGCCGAATTCTGGAGGCATAGCGTGTTGAGTGGCAGAACTCAACGCCGCCCTTAACCTCGACACCAGAGCGAAGAAATGGAAATATAAATTTAAGTAAATATTTCATCTCCTCGAGTGGGGATCGAACCCACAACCAGTCGGTTTTACAGTTACACCTCGTGCCGCTGCGCCACGACTGGCCTCATTTTTTTTTTTTTTTTTATTTATGTAACATAAATAAAAAAAAATATGAAATAAAACAATTCCAATTTTATGGCTGTTTTAGAAAAACTACTCGTATATCAACTATACGTAAAATAGATATATTCCGCTTAAATTATCACGACTCCTCCGTATTCAATTTAATATAATATAGTCATTAGTGAAATATAAGACTTATAATGTTTGATTTAATTAGAAAGTGATAACGATAGCTGTTATCGTGAGTGTTATCGCTAACATTCGCCTTGCCTCGCCCTTATTAGGTCACTTTCTACCTTGATATTGTCTGATACTCAGAGTAGTTCTGTGGTTTCATATTACTGTAATTATAACAGCCTTCATAGATACTTTATCTGTAATGAGAAAAACATTTATAGGTCTTTATACAAATTACGTGGTAACATGTGTTTCTCTTGTGGTGTAGTTGTGAAGTCTGGTTGGTCTTGATGATAGTGGGTTCTAATACCATTCGATTAATTTACATATATAATATTTTTTTCTTTATTTTCGTATTAAATATCACATACGTGAGTGTCTTGTTGACAATGTTCATAACTAAAAATTAATAATATTCTTACATTTTTAACAATGTAATATTTTTATATTATTATCTCCTACATATTTTAAAGTAGGCAGATGGTCCTTAATTTTTTGCTTTTCAACCTTAAGAAAAATATTAATTTTCACATTATTATATATTTATTCTAATATATAGATATATTTTTGTTTAAATTACAAAGCTCACAATTACTATCATTGCACTTACTATCTACAAAGGGTAATTCGATAGCACTCAATATACAGCTACTAACAAAAATGCAATACGGTTCTTCACGCTAGGCTAATAACGGTTTGATTACATTTCCGGGTTTCCGACACTGACACGCGTGGGACACTCGCTAAAACACTCCTTACTAAGTCTATCTAATATACATAACTATAGAAAATAAAATCGTAACTGATCATTGTCTGTGCATAGAAGATATAAGTATGAGAAAAAATGTTATTGGGGCACGTAACAATGTAATAGAACCCAAAACAAGGATTTTTAAACTTTTTGTCTGTTTGTCTGTGCGTTTATTCACGCTAATCTAATAAACGGCTTAACCGATTAAAATGCACTATTGAATTGAGGCAATCATCCAGTAACATTTTTCAACCGGTTCCTAAGTAAAAAGTTATATCAATATAAAATATTTTGTAATTTGCTGTAAAATAATTGTTTTTTTGAAATGACTTAATTTTTGGTTTTTATTGGTATCTTTAAAATCATAATAATATTATCTTTAAAACAATAATATAAATAATTGTGTAATTCAATCATGGCATCATCATCATCTTTCGTTACGCATTGAGTGACTTAGCTCGGCCGAAATTAAAACATACAGAAAATTTAAATTTGTCTTATTAGGGCCGTAAGGGATGTAGGAAAGCCTTAACAAAATTTCTCCCTTTCAAAACTACGAAAGCAAACGAACTTGCGGGCGACATGGACATAGTAATAAAGCTGAGTGGTCCGTGGTCTCCCCAGAATAGTCTTATGCCCACCCCAGAAATTTAACTAACAGAAAAATTGCCTTGAAAAATTCCAAAACTAAATCTTTATACCAACAAAAGCTAAAATCCAGCGGCCCTTGTTCCACCAGAAAATACCTCTAGATACGCTCATGGCGGGCGATAACTAGTATACCAAATGAGCACTTTGACAGGTAACGGCGGCATAGCAGATCTAAATGGACGGATCTCTAAACTAATTGCGTATACGCCTTTGAAAATTGTATTGTAATTTAATTTATTCTATCTTGTCATTCAGCCTGTATTTAATTTAAATATCGTGTGAAGTATTGAGTAGTTTTTACAGTTACAATTTTATTTAACGGTATACGGAGTAGCGAGTGAATGTAGTTAATGCTAAATTGTTTTTTTTTGTTTAACGCTGTATCCCGAAAATAACAGAGTAGACCGAGGGAACCTTGGAACCTAGTGTTAAGATACTTAATTTTACATTATGACACTTCGAAATTTTGAGCCCAAGGAAATGTAAGTGTTAAATATTCCATTCCCCCAAGTGGGAATCGAACTCTCGCACTAAAGCCGTCGCATTTACAGTCGCCCGCTTATTTCCCTGCGCCGCCACGGCCAACGTTAATTTATATTTTGATTTATTATAATATATTACAAAAAGATTTTTCCAATTATTGAGTAGGCACATGCTATAAAAAAAATTAATCAATCATCTTGATGTGTAATAATATATTTAAATAAAAAAAAATATTTAATTTTTACAATTTAGGTAAAAATAATTTTAAAAAAACTTCACAAATTACTGTACGAGTTGATAATTCGACCAGCTGTCAAGTATCGATTGTTCTTTTCACGTGTGTTTAAACTAAGTTTTATCAAGTTCATTCGTTTGTTCGATACTTCGAGGCAAGGGTGTGTGGTTGTATACAGCCTAATGAGGGTCGGTTTAAACCGGATGTTATTAGGTTATACTTCGTCCACTGCTTACATGCGGGACAAATAAAGGGGACAAATTGCGTGCCTGTACGTATATTTTTTTTTATATGAACCTGTTGTTTTATGCTAATCTTAGTATATAGTTAGTATAGTACCAATCTTAATATAGGTACCAATTAATGCAAATCCAGCAAGCATCCAAGATTTTAACTGTAAACGCGACGCTTGTGAGTTCGATTCTCACTCGAGGAAATGAAATATTATTTGACATTTAACACGCAATAACTCCAGAATTCGGCTTTAGATGGGGAGCCTCTGACAGAGGGCCTAGACACTCTTGTCTTAACGCTAGGCTCCCTCTGCCTACGCAAAAGAACCAGCATGAAGCTGAAAGAAAATGGTGATTGTCATTTTAAAACGTATCTTTTTTAGACTTCAGGCTCATAAATACGTTTAAAAACCAAAATATTTATTAATAACTCTCATAAATTATTGCACCAATTTTCAAGTGACTTTAGGTCCAAAACAATTATTTTTTAAAAGGTATTCACCATAAAAAAACTTTAGGTATTTGCGATCTAATTTCGTTCGGGTACCGTATTAATTGCACGTTAGATGGTATGTCATACTATGTTGATATGGATAACGATCCAACACAATTACTAACTCTTACTTAAGAATACTGCTATGTTATATAGCACCGTTACAATAAAAATCTATACTATTATAATATAATAAAACGCAAGAGCTTGTTTGTTTGTTTAAACGCTAAGGTCTCTGGAACTTCTGGTCGGATTTACTTTTTGTTGGTTTTATATGAAAGCTACATTCTTTAGGAGGCTATAGACTTTATAACATTACATCGTATTATTTTAGCTGCGTGCGATGCAGTAATAAGTAAATATATGTAAGTAGGTACATTGTACTGCAAAAATATTCAATTTTCATTACTTCTAAACTAAAGTTCGCAAGACTCTATATCTATCTCTTATATATAAGTCACAATGAGACATTTTATGACAAAAAAATAATTGAAAATGTCAGCTGATGTTTCAACAATTTTCAATTATGTATAATAATTAATTCCTCCGAGTGGAAATCCACAAGCATCACACGCTAAACTACCAGCGTCACGACGACCTAAACCTTTATATAATGCAATTGAAAGTAGAAGAAAAATGTTCCTAGACACCAACTATTATTTTTATCTCATAACAATTTCGTATCCACTACACAGGTTAGCCCGTCTAGCGAGGTCAAGGGTCGAACGTTACGCGTTGTATTCATCAATCATATGATGTTGGCAAATATTAATAACATATTACAGCTTCATATGTTGGTGTTTTTGACGAGCAGTTCACTTCATTGCCTAACCTGATAGCGTTTATTGCATTACTTCATTAAAAGCTGGCGACGTGCCCTGATTAGGTATCGGGATAACATTTTTGAGTACTTTCTATAGTTTAACTTTTAGTGTAACAGTGACGTAAATGCACATTTAAAAAAATACAAATTTTTAGTATTTAATTTAATAAGCAATATTTTAGAAAAGTGCAAATATGTTATTCTCGCATCTATTAACCGATATGTTCTACCCGTTTTAGGCTGCAACTAAGATAGCTTAACTAAGATAATACGAAGTTAACTCGTTCTGTAATCTATATATTTATTGTAATAAGTATGTATGAATTTTATTATGATATATATATAGTATATGATTTCATTTCCTTCGTATAAATTTATCAAAAAGTTTACTTCTTCTTCTTCTTCTTCTTCCTGGCATTAATCCCGGCTATTTGCCAGGGTCTGCCTTCCTACTCAACCTACTCCACTTTGCACGGTCTTTTGCGTAAAATCAAAAAGTTTACAACACGTCTTAAATGATTATATTCAGCCTAGATTAACAATTTGTAATGTCTAGACAGGTCGAATTCTTCGTTAAAATCGGTAGGTATTGGTTGTACTGACCCGTTGAGCGACCACCCACGTACCACGGTATTCGGCAAACAGTAACGAGGCAAAGTTACGGAATGCGCGGGCGCAAGCTCATTCCGTTCAAACTATAGTTACTTATTTTGTTGATTATCTACGGGGCAATCTCTGGTTATTGTTGTGATAAAATTAATATTTTTATACGTTATTATTTATGTTTTAGAATTCGTTTTTGATGTGTGAGACGTATTATAGCAATGTCTTAAAAATATTGGTGTAAAGTGGAAAGCACTAGGTTCAGAGAGAACGTACCTCGATACAAATATGTGAAGCTAAAAAAGTTTTATAATTATTGGTGTAATACGATCTTTTTTAAGTCTATGCTTCTTTCTAATATTTATAAATATTATATCTATTAACAACAAATAAACCTTTTTTTACTTTTATATATAACATTAACACGCAATGCCTCCAGAATTCGGCAGAAATTGCGGAACGGAGTGTCTTAACACTAGGTTCCCTCTGCCTACCCTGCTGTGTGCGGGATACAGCGTGAAACTGGTTTATTTATTTATTTTTGTTTGTATTTATTGTTATTTTAACTACACCAACATCAATTATGGTAGGATGGTATGGCAACCTTATATAAAAGCTAAGCGTGACATGGTATTACGTTGTCGCATTACATTTTGTATGCAAACTACGAGCTGTTGTTCTCACACACTCAAACCTGCATAAAATCTTGGCCGTGATATTAAACTATGCGCGGTCATGGAATCCGATAAAACGCGACCTTCACATCGGTTCCACTGTAAATTTAATTATTACTATATTAATGTTTAAACAGTAAGTCTTGAGCCAGTTGCGAATTTAACTTCAGGTTGTCAGTAGCTAGGCAAATTTTTTTTTGGGTGCGCCTAATATGTAGATAGATTTTATTTCTGTAATATTTTTTTAACGTCACACCGTTTGCCGCAAACAGCAAGGTAGACACAGGGAACCTTGTGTTAAGATATTCCGTTCCTATTGTATTGCGCAATTCTAGGGGCATTTCGTGTTGAGTGGCGGAACTCAACGCTGCGCTTTGCCTCGACACCAGAGCGAAGAAATGAAATATTAAGTATTTTATTTCCTCGAGTGGGACTCGAACCCACGACCTGTCGCGTGTTCAGTCACACTTTGTGCTCCTGCGCCACGACTGGCCTCTGTGATTTATTTTTAGGATAATTTTATTTATATTACCTCTGCGTACATTTTTTACGTAAAAATAAAACAGAGGAAGGAGGCGGATAAGGAGCAAATTTACTCACAAAAATTTAACAACCATACCTTAAGAATGTGTAAATCCGCCGCTGAATTAATCAAATAGGATAATATAGGCGTACGCAAATTTTTTATTAATCTTCGATAACGGCTTTGATAGTCTTATCAGAATTAAATTCCTACCGGAGAAGTTAAGCGATATAAAGCTTATCAGAGCTATATATTTTTTTATTATACACTCGTTTTTATGATAGTACTTCGAATTTTTTTATTCGTGCGTGTTACTTACTACGTACGTCATTTTATTATTATGTTTCATATATATTTTTTTTAAAACTGTGTTACTCTATAGTTAGATCATATTAATGATGAATTAAGATAATTCATTATTAAAATGGCAGATTTTTTAAAAGTACAAGAATATTTTTTTAAGTACAAAATAGTTATCTGGTATTAGAGTGTAAAGAAAGGGCACTCAGACAGCCTATACACTTCAACTTCCTGCAGGTGCGCGCTGCCTTTGTATTTGCACGATCGTCTCTCTATAAAACTGCAAATTTGATAAAGAGAGATAGTTTCTTGCTCAAATAAAAAAATATATATCACAGAATAATGAAAATAATTTAATAACTAAAATTATATTTATTTTTTGTATTATTGAGAAAAATCGTAAATAAGGTATAATTTATTTGCATCAATAAACAGAGATTGCTTGTAATAATAGTTAATTTAAACGATAGAACTCATTAAAATCGTTATAACTAATAGTATTCATATGTTTATGACAATCGTAATCGAGGACGAATCTTACGTTTGGGTAATTTGTAATGAACCTTTTTAAACATTTTTTAAAGTGTTATTCCACACTTAGGAAAGACAAATACTTATTTAGAAAACGTATAAAAATTTGAACGCAGCGGGACTCGAACCCGCGCCTCCTGGAAACCGACCAGGCGCTCTGACCACTAAGCCATGCGTTCTCGCCAAGCTACGTCGAAATTTTTATACGCTTGTTACAACTTATTTATGTTGTTAGCTTCTCTGTAGGGAGATTTTTACAAATTTCCGCTACCCAAAGATAATTACTAAGAATTATCGTTTGGCAAGAGAGAAACTATTTTTAAATATTTTTAAACATTTTTTAAAGTGTTATTCCACACTTAGGAAAGACAAATACTTATTTAGAAAACGTATAAAAATTTGAACGCAGCGGGACTCGAACCCGCGCCTCCTGGAAACCGACCAGGCGCTCTGACCACTAAGCCATGCGTTCTCGCCAAGCTACGTCGAAATTTTTATACGCTTGTTACAACTTATTTATGTTGTTAGCTTCTCTGTAGGGAGATTTTTACAAATTTCCGCTACCCAAAGATAATTACTAAGAATTATCGTTTGGCAAGAGAGAAACTATTTTTAAATATTTTTAAACATTTTTTAAAGTGTTATTCCACACTTAGGAAAGACAAATACTTATTTAGAAAACGTATAAAAATTTGAACGCAGCGGGACTCGAACCCGCGCCTCCTGGAAACCGACCAGGCGCTCTGACCACTAAGCCATGCGTTCTCGCCAAGCTACGTCGAAATTTTTATACGCTTGTTACAACTTATTTATGTTGTTAGCTTCTCTGTAGGGAGATTTTTACAAATTTCCGCTACCCAAAGATAATTACTAAGAATTATCGTTTGGCAAGAGAGAAACTATTTTTAAATATTTTTAAACATTTTTTAAAGTGTTATTCCACACTTAGGAAAGACAAATACTTATTTAGAAAACGTATAAAAATTTGAACGCAGCGGGACTCGAACCCGCGCCTCCTGGAAACCGACCAGGCGCTCTGACCACTAAGCCATGCGTTCTCGCCAAGCTACGTCGAAATTTTTATACGCTTGTTACAACTTATTTATGTTGTTAGCTTCTCTGTAGGGAGATTTTTACAAATTTCCGCTACCCAAAGATAATTACTAAAAAAATGTTTAAAAATATTTAAAAATAGTTTCTCTCTTGCCAAACGATAATTCTTAGTAATTATCTTTGGGTAGCGGAAATTTGTAAAAATCTCCCTACAGAGAAGCTAACAACATAAATAAGTTGTAACAAGCGTATAAAAATTTCGACGTAGCTTGGCGAGAACGCATGGCTTAGTGGTCAGAGCGCCTGGTCGGTTTCCAGGAGGCGCGGGTTCGAGTCCCGCTGCGTTCAAATTTTTATACGTTTTCTAAATAAGTATTTGTCTTTCCTAAGTGTGGAATAACACTTTAAAAAATGTTTAAAAATATTTAAAAATAGTTTCTCTCTTGCCAAACGATAATTCTTAGTAATTATCTTTGGGTAGCGGAAATTTGTAAAAATCTCCCTACAGAGAAGCTAACAACATAAATAAGTTGTAACAAGCGTATAAAAATTTCGACGTAGCTTGGCGAGAACGCATGGCTTAGTGGTCAGAGCGCCTGGTCGGTTTCCAGGAGGCGCGGGTTCGAGTCCCGCTGCGTTCAAATTTTTATACGTTTTCTAAATAAGTATTTGTAATGAACCTTGTAACGTTGGTTATTTACCAACTCTCTGCCTACCTTGCTATATGCGGGATACAGCGTGAAGATTTTACTTTTTTAGAATAAAATAATATTCCAAATACTTGTACTAATTTCCATTACTGAGTGTCTGACAGGCAACTAAAACATGGGGGCACTAAGAAAGGCTTTGTCGAAATTTCTACAATGGGAAAACCAGGAGACAACGGCTAGTATCAAATAATTTTTTCTCAAACGACACTAAACAACACTGAAAACTAAACAACAGCTGTTTAAGCATTCATACAAAGGTCATCTACCATTTATATCAAAACACAAAATACAGTTCTTTATATAAAAACAGTGACTAGTTAAATAAATAAATAATTAAATGAACAAAATATATTTCATTTCGATATTAACGCAACACCGCACCGGTCCAACAATCAGATACCTACTATTATAATATTATTTTGCAATCTTTAATCCGCATCGCGATAAAATTATTTTAAGCGCAGCAATGATATTTTACATAATTCATATAACATACTACTGCTATTGATTTCGTGTGAATCGACGTACGAAAACTCTTTTTTTTGACGATAATCAATGATATGTTGCATATAAAAATATATTTAATACCTACAAACATTTACCATAAATTTTGTCATTTTAAAGCTTTGAGTATTAAAATAGGTGGTGTTGTATAACAAAATCAATCAGTTACTAAGTATGTTTTATTACATGTTTATCTATAGACCATTCATCCACTTTATACAAGTGAGCTGTGGGAAATCGTTAGTCTGTATATGAATAATTCAGTTTTCTATCCAAGCGCGTTACCTTCGCAAACCTTCGTTTCAATTTGACTCGAGATCGAGAAACATAAAGCTTTGAGAGCCTAGAGACAATTTAATAGATTCGTGCTGGACTTAATCAAGATTTTATCGCTTTGTGAACGACTGGCGCAGTATTGGCCGATCATAATGATATTTATTTCATTACCTACACGCGAAAGATAAAAAAAAACAGGTTAACATAAAAAATATTTATTATACAGCTCCGCAGACGTATTTTGATACAAAAAAGCCAATTTAACTTATAGTTACGAAGAATAAAGGGTACCTTTGTAGTATTAAAATATAATCTTTTGACTTACCACAAAAACATTGACGGGGAAAAATCCAAATGGGAAATGGGACGCACAAAAAATAAATAACCTATTTCACAAACACATGCAAGAGTAACGGAACACACAATAAATAAATCCACTTATATAAAACACACAAAACAATCTAAGGTAGATTTTAATAACGTTAGATCCAATTAACGTGTTCGGAACGGTATTTACGCGGGAATTGAAAAAATGCTATGTACGTGCACCAACATACGCTTATCACTCGCGACTGGCGACTGAGCGAGAGAATGAATGTTTGTACCAGCGCCCGATGGAGAACGAATGAAAAATCGAATACCTGTCTCAACACTATTATATTTATATAGAAATTGTTATCTTTATAAATGTTTAATTTAGTTTTAAAAAATATTATAATGTAAATTTAATTAATTAAAATGAAATAAAATCGACCTCATTTGAATAAAGTAACATAATAAATTGTGATACATAATTTAAAAAGAGGCTACCTATTTATTTATACAGGTTTATACTTTTATAGTAGTATTGAGCGCTATTAACATCACTTATATTTTGTTATGTATAAAACATTCATGTAATAAATATATATTTTATGTTAAAATAGATGATGATGATAATATAGGTAGGTAGGTAATAAAAGGAAATATCTAATAGCACTATGAGTCGTTCTTTCCGCAGTTAGTCACCTACTTTCTGTACCTTACTTTGTTTGAAGAAATGATTGACGATACCACGAGAAAGGTAAACAACTGATATAACCTTCTCTTAGCGGCTTTGAAAACTTTTATTTACCCTTGTGCCGTAGACTTAAAGCTTATAGTTGCATGAACTTATTCACTATTGCATGTGCTCGAAACAGTACCGTTTTCTTTATTCATTCACGATATTTTTTTGTGATCATCGAGTAAATATTGTGTTTGATGGTACATGCGTGTTCGGGCGTGAAGAAATTCTTATTCAGTTGCTATATGACGCGGGTGCGTTAGTAAACCAAATATGATTTAATGTATCAGCAATTATGTAAATTTGTTGAATCATGTCAAAACCATGGCAGGGTAGGCAGTCTCTCACTCCGTTCACGTTACGAAACTTCCGTTCTCTACTTCCCGCCAAATTCTCTGGACACATTGTGAGTTGAATGAGGGAACTGCACGCCGCGCTTACCTATCCCGTTACCAGAGCGATCTTCAATAAATAAGTTTCATCATATAGATCTGTGATCAATAAATATTTGCTGTATATTAATTTTCGTTTGGGAGTTACTGAATTTTGTTAAATATACTGAATGAATAAAATTATAAAATAACAAGTAGAATTTAGTTTTGTCAAATAAAATATTATTAATCTTAAAAAAAAATGTACATATGAAGACCGGAAACAAAAAGATAATAATTATCGTGTTAAATATACTCTTTGATATAAAATAAGTTCTATTACTTGTCCTAATATATTTTAATAAGATACACGACTACCATTCCATTCCTTTTTCAGAGTACTGGTTCTAATCCGGCACTAGGGAATCTAGTCGTGAATGTTCCGATAACGTTCTCGGTACCTCCCCGCTAAGGAAATCTACGACACTATCAAACGATTCATCACATCCAACCTCCGTCTGCAAGGAATAGTTAGTGGTTTCTGTTAGTTAGCTTTTAACAAAAAAAAAGAAAAAGAAAAGAGTCTTTTAAAGAGTCATATAGATTTATTACATGTTTATACGATATCGTATATACATGTATAAATATATTTATATATATATATATATATCTGTCTTTTAATGATTGCAAATACTTGACCGTTTTCTCAGTCAAAGGAAGTGTGACCGTATGCGTGCTTAAATAGTACAAAGCGCACTAGTGACCTGCGTGTTGACTTTCCAACAAATTAAAAATATTAATTAATTATGTTTGATATCCTTAAATAGTTCAAACATTCAGAATACTTTATTTACACTGATGCTTGACATAGTGGTTATTTCTATGAAAAATTGTTTTTTTTTTACTTTATGTTTCCATACAAGCGAGCAATGATTTACTTGTTTATGGAATAGCAAAACTGCAACATATACACCATTATGCTTAAAATACGTAATTTATATAACTTCAATTTAAGTTGATATCAAATTTATCCTTAATATTAATTACATATGTACCAAATTTATGTGGCTCTATAACTTCAGACGGTCCACCATGTTGCGGTGACATGTGACTCCGAAGAATGTCTACAGCGAATGCCTCAGTGCCATCGGCTGGCTTGAAATATACACTGAATCAGTACAGTCAATTGATAAGCGATTATAGACTTTATTTTTAATTTAGTAAGGGTTATCTACAAATACATTAATAACAGGTCAGGTGAAGCCTTAAAACGTAACAAGCACGCTTCATGTAGAAAATGAAAACCACAGTATTATATTTGACCTAACTCGACCTCGATTTGTTTTTGCAAACCTTTTCAACGCCATTAGGTACTTTATTTATTTAATTTTATAATTTTAATAGACTGTCGTGGCTCAGCGCCACTGCGTCTGACTGTAAACATGAGGGTCGTGAGTTCTCTTTCCACTTGGAGGAATGAATTATTTTCATTTCCTCGTGCCCTGCAACAGTCCTTTATTTCGGCAGGTTATGTCAATATTTATATTTACCATCTTTATAAATAGACTGTTAAAAAGTTAAAAGGCCATAATATAACGAACAGACTCAAAATTAAGTTTATAGAATTCCATACTACTAGAGCAGGGTGCCATACTTCTAATCGTAAAATGTTTATTTGTATAAAGTCGTAACTCGTGTTATAAACTAAATTGCGGAATTGAAATTATAATATGTTAACTGCTGCCTTAATTGTTATTATTATACGTACTATAAAAACTAATAGTCATACATCAGGAAGCGATTTACTAAGGTATTAGGTTTATTAGGTATAGCATTTCAAGAGGCAGAGTTCGGTGGAAATCGTAAAATCACTTCTGTTTACAATCTTTATTTGATACTAAATATTCAATTATTTATTTGCTAACATTATATATTATAGAGGCCAGTCATAGCGCAGCGGCACGAAGTGTTACTGTAAAACTGACTGGTTGTGGGTTCGATCCCCACTCGAGGAGATGAAATATTTACTTAAATTTATATTATCATTTCTTCGCTCTGGTGTCGAGGCAAAAGTGCGGCGTTGAGTTCTGCCACTCAACACGCAATGCCTCCAAAATTCGGCAGAAAGTGGGGAACGGAGTGTCTTAACTTTGGGTTCCCTCTGCCTACCCTGCTGTGTGCGGGATATAGCGTGAAGCTAATTTTTATTTTTAATTTAATTTTTTATATATTATAATTTAAAAGACAATATAATAGATAATTTATTACTAGTTAGATATTATTGTTAGAATACGATTGCATTGAAAACAAAAATTTCAGCCATTGAATTGGCTGCATCAATTTAGTCGAACTAAACACTTTTTATTAATTATTATTTTTTGTTTATGAACCGATTGAAATTAAATAAATATTATATGTTAAGGCCAGGCAAATTAATGGCAAAATGAAAAATTGAATTTAAATCTGTTAAGCCGTTTCTGAGATAAGCGTGCACAAACGCTTTTACGGTTCTATTATGTGTATAGATAAGTACCGCATGTTCATTGCTTTAATATTTTTTAAACCTATAAGAAATATATTTTAAAATTCACATTGTATTCCGCACATAGCGGGGTAGGAAGAGGGAACCTGGAACCTTAGTGTTGAGGCACTTCGGTCCCATTAAAACACTTACGTTCTCCACATTCCGCTAAACTAACCTTGTTACCAGGGCAAGGAAATAAAAATTTATTTCCCTGTTTGCGAATCAAACCTACAACCGTCGCGTATACAGTCGCACGCTTGTACTCCTGCGCCACGACGGCCTCGTATTGCTAATATAAACAGCAATAAGTAAACGTGGGAAAAAACGTGAAGCTTTAAAAAATATATAGATTGGCATTGAAATATTGGTAAAACTGACATATTCCGAACAAATCGAATTTATACATTATAGTGCTGTCAAAACGTAATAAATGGATAAGGTAATGATGAATCGGCGTTGTGACCTTCTTTTTTAATTATACATCTGTACAATTTGTGTGGTCGCAGGTCCTTGGCTTTGTTTTATCCCGTTGATATTTCTTCATTAAAAATGCTGGCAGTTTAATTTAAGCAATAGCATTTAGTTTAAATATTTTTTTTATTCCTTACGCTGTATCCCGAATATAAAAGGATAGTGTTTACACGTCGTTGCACGCTTGCCTCTGCGCTTCTAAGCTGCCTCTGTCTACCCTGCGATGTGCGAGATACAGCGTGAAGCTTAAAAAAAAGATATTATGAATAAATTATTTTTTCTTTTTTTCCTTTCTTGTTTTAAGAAATATGCAGGTGAAATATTTTTTTTGAAGTGATATAAGAACACGCTTACACATTATTTAGTTTTTATGGTACTCTCCCGTCTTTAAAGAAGATCAGGTACACATCAGCTTCACGCTGTATCCCGCAGTAGGCAGAGATAACCTAGTGTTGAGATACTCAGTTCCCCACTTTCCGGCCAATTTAAATATGTTTTCAAATATTTGACTCTAGATCACATAAATCCGTTGCTATATTTATTGACCCTAAGTACTTACTCAATACAGTACAACTGAGTGTAATTGCCCATCTCTGGCACCGAGAGCAACACAATGATCTACTTATCCCGTTATATTAGTTTCCAAACCGCTATCCGGTGATCACTAAATTATTTAATACGACTCCGTGCAAGGTCGGCCGGATAAGCTTCAAATACTTGGGATACCGCCCACTGACGAGTAGGTACAGGGCAATTTTATCTTTATTTTGGAGTCCATATAGGCTAGAATTGTATCAAGTTATTTCAAGTTTGTTAATTCACTGTTGAGGTGTAAGTTAGTTATTTCTTATTCTGCGGTGAGATTCCGTTCTGCTCGTCTTTTTTCTGATGCGACGGGCGATTGCGTAACTGACATTTACAGTAAATAAAGGGTACCTCCGTCCGCCATTATTTGCTTTGAAAATTGTTTGAGTGACTTTTAATTATATTACTTTTGACACTATCTAAATTATAGGTTTACTTGTATACTTTGGACCGTTTAATATATGCATAGTATTTTTAAAATTTTAAAAATGTTATTCCATACTTAGGAATGAAAAATATTTTTCTGGAAAATACATTAAATGACCAGGTCAAATTTTTATACGTCTCATAAATAGGTATTTTTCTTTCCTAAGTGTGGTAAAATAACACTTTAAAAATGTTTCAAACATTAAATATTTATCATAGCGAGTTTTGAACCTGTGCCTTTTGAAGACTGTCCAGTGTCCCAAAGTCTAAGACGTGGGTTCAAATTCCGCTATGTAAAGTGTTAATATGCATAATATTTGAGTTAATTTCATTCGACCTAGAGTTATTTTTGTGTTCCAGTAAAACAATACTATTGTTTTAAGAGAATACTTACAATAGCTTTCAAAACATGTAAATAAAAATGTTATTGAAGAAATGTTCCAATTAAATTACTCTTTCTCACTGAATAACTCTTTTTTTTATTTCAAAGGTATATTTAATGTTATATGTTTTAGTATTTTTATATTATATAATAATTAATATTAATAAAATGAAATACAAGATTCACTAAAAAATATTATTACATTATTAGGACATCTAAAATTTTGAAATCGGTTAAGTATTAAGTGGCTCAGCTAAAAAGCAAGGCAAATCTTCAAGGTTGATGATGCTTGGAGGAGTGTCACTCGAGACGTACAGAATTGCCTGCTCAGTCTCTCAGTTGAGTTCCGGCACTCAACACGCAATGTCTTCAGAATTCTGGTGAACCTCCGTTCACCAGATCACCGTTCTTAACTCTAGGTTCCCTTTGTCTACCCTGTTGTGTGTGGGATACGGAGTAAAACTGATTTATAATAATAGTTGTACCATAAGTGAGCGTGAAACGGATATCGAACAACGATATTTATAGGCTCGTTACTTTACACTTTCAGTAGTAGTAAATTTCCACCTGTAAGTCGTACTTCTTCGTATGACATCGTCTGTGAATGTATAGGTATATCTTTTATAAATTAATTTTAGTTTCTGGTGTTGCTTCTTATATTTTTATTTAGCTAATATATTATAATCCTATCTAATATACATTTTATTCAAGTACACTATATTTAAATGCCGGAAATCTTGTACGTTTAATATAGATCATTCTATTTACAAAATATTATTGGATCATGATTCTAAAATTAGATCAACGTAAGGAATTATTAATTACTGTCCTACTTCCCAATTTAAAAAAAAAACATTCTAAATTACTATTATCGGTAAAATATTATCACGAAAATTCTATAATAATCGTAAAAAATATCTATATTATAAATATTTTATAAATATAATATTATCTCGAAAATTCTATACAAATCGTTACTTGAAGTGTTTTCAAGTGTCATTTATCGGTTTTTGTGGAAATTTAAAGTAGATGACTAAATCTCGAGAAATCTCGACGGATAAGAAACACTTGACGTTAAGATGGCGTTTCTGTTGTCACCTTTCATCTTGACCAAGATATTATGAACTTATGACTGTCGTTAAAGTAAAGCATATTATATTTGGCTGTTAAACTTTGAATAAAATATGTAGGTTTAATGTATGACATACAATATTGAACTAACGATGACAATCACTAGTCTCGTTATCTTTATCTAAAAAAAAATCATCTGTTCGTCAAAGTGATTAGCAGTAGGTATATTTTATCGGTAAAACGGCGGTTTCCTCGTGAGCTTTTGATTAAAAATCAGCCAGCCTGTAATCACGAACTCGTCAGGGTAGCTGATTTTAACTGATTGAATTTTATAAAATAATATCGTGTACGCATTAGCTGCCTTAACCTATGAGTAACATAAATAACATATAACAATGTAGCCCAAACCTCAATAATTACAATTTATTGTAAAAATGTTGCAATACAAATTAAAACTTCCATTTTACATCCCATCGTGTGTTAATATATAATAAATTGTATAAAAGCTTTCGCTGATAATTTTATGCAACATAAAACTGCAATGCCATTTGACGAGCAAAAACGTAATACTGATTGAAAAATGATGGACGGAAGCGGGGGGCGTACGCTATCTACATTCAGGAAAAAGCAATTCTGGGACAATTTACGACGTCTGTAGAGTAACCTACCCTACATTTGGTTTCGTTACTTTGTATTTCTTTAATGTTAACGATAATCTGCAATCTGATATACGTATGTAGATAGATTATACAAACTATATGCCAATATTTGGTTTCTAAATGTATTTGTTCTTTTTAACTTCACATTTTAGGCAAAGGGACACTAGTGCTAAGTTACTCCTTTCGTATTAGTAGCGGAACTTAAAGTCGTTCTCGAATTTGCTACAGCGAGGAAATCAAAATAATTCATCCCTACGATGGCCTATGTATTAGTTTGAGTCCTATTTCCAGTTTTGAGATCTTAAGGATTCGTATTACGATTTATTCTATGTAGTTAGGTGGGCCTATAATTACGGCGCGGTTTTATTGATATGAAGGTTCGATGGTACTTACGTTGTAAGGGGACATTTTTCGTACTACTCATTTAGGGGACATTTTACATATTCCCATACAATAAACAACCCGTGCCTAAAGAAACATGTAAAAGTAATATATTTAAGAAGAATTTTTCTTCATAATTTTTATTTAATTATCCAACCGTGACCAATTACAAAATATTTTCATAAATCAATGTTTACAAGATAGAATCGAGATTGTCGTGAATCGTGACAAGGGCAAATAGCGTGTCAACTCTTATACTCGTATTTAGTAAGTTTATTTATTACGTGATAGTTTTTTTCTATTAGTTATATACTTAAATTAAAAATTAAATTAAATTAGCTTCACGCTATATCCCGCACACAGCAGGGTAGGCAGAGGGGACCTAGTGTTAAGACACTTCGTTCCCCACTTTCTGCCGAATTTTGGAGGCATTGCGTGCGTTGCGTTACAGTCACACTTTGTACCACTGCGCCACGACTGGCCTCAGTTGTATACTTCATTACAAATTATTACAGTACATAAAACAAGCAACAGTGGTTACAGTATTATTGTTTTTTATTTCTTGTAAGTCAATTTTATTTTATTCGCATATTTATTCGCAATCGCATTATTGAAGAAATAATATAAAAAAATTATTAATAGAGGCCAGTCGTGACGCAGCGGCACGAAGTATGACTGTAAAACCGACTGGTTGTGAGTTCGATCCCCACTCGCGGAGATGAAATATTTACTTAAATATATATTTCCATTTCTTCGCTCTGGTGTCGAGGCGAAGCGCGGCGTTGAGTCCTGCCACTCAACACGCAATGCCTCCAGAATTCGGCAGAAAGTGGGGAATGGAGTGTCTTAACACTAGATTCCCTGCTGTGTGCGGGATACAGCGTGAAGCTGTGAAGCTAATATAAAAAAATTGAACGATTTTTAATAGAGAGATATGTTAAATGTGTGTATCTCATGTTTTTATAAGTAGTACTTTAGAACACAAAAGTTTTCAAAGGAATATGTTATTAGCTTTACACGTGTAAAAAATTATATTGTAATGCTCTTGATAAAACCACACCAAACGGATAAGCAATTTTAAAGAATACAGTGGATGTTATCAGCTTAATACTAGTTGATGCGATGAAAATATATTTGAAATTCTTTTGAAATAATTTAGATAACGCAATCTGATAAAAAATAGGCAAATTTTACACAGCATAAAAATATTCGCTAGTTTGCTTATCACGTTTCCTATTATGATTGTTAGTCAGATTTATACAAGATGTTTTTATAATTACCAACATACAACCATATGTGTACACACTAAGCTGACTTTTCATAATACATTTAATTTAAGGAATTCGAATTGCAGAACTCTTCTTGAATATCGCCCAAGAGACGCAGATTCGAGTTTCGCTACGTTAGAAATTTTATACGTCTTTTAGAAGACTTCTGTATAGCTCAGTGAATACGCTTGAGTGAACACCATGGTTGTTGTTGGTTGAAATACGTGATGTGTTTGACTTAAAGCGATGGTTGCTTAAAAAAAATAAAAATACCAAAAACATTGTGAAGTAGACATGGGCGTTATGAAACGTAATCGGTTTCAGAAACTGCTTACGAGTCGAATAAGCGCATAACTAGTTTCGCGGACAAACATAACGATTATTTCACATACGCAGTTTCTGACAGTAACCAGTAACACATTTGTCAAAAGCAGTTGCAGCACAACCGTATCTTATTATAAATAGATTATATTATAAAATAGTTATGTCAATTACACCGATTCTAACATAGTTGCATCTCGCTCTATCTTACTACGTTTCGAACGAAAAGAGAGACAGCATTAGATCGAATTTGTATACATCGTATAATATTATTTATACATACATTATTTTCATATCCATTCTTGGAACAAAAACGTCATTAAATATGATTACACACTCAATGAAAAGAAATATTGATGCTAAAAAATTAAATTAATAAATGCATAAGTTAAATTCTATGGAATTAAAAATAGTACTAAAAAAGAAAGATTAAACTGATTATAAATAATATTTTTAAATATTTTATAATAGTGAAATTAAAAAAATCGAACCTAATTAGAAGTAGTAGTTATTAAATAATTAAGCAAACTTTATTATATTGTTAAGTGAATACAACTTTAAAAAAAAAAAAAAACAATCAATCATACATACATTTTTTTTAAATTTAAATATATCGTCGCGCACATGCTTACGGAATTTGTAAAAAAAAATATTATTCAAATATTAAAATTCTAGGAATATTCTGGGAATAGGCAATTATTACGTTTCATATTAGTATAATAGGCGGTATAACTTTAAACATTTTCGTAATCATAACTCTTTCTACCGTTATGATTACATTTAACGTTTTCTGTAATAAATAAGTACAAAAGTAAGCGTAAGCAAATGCTTAGTAACTAGTTACGAAAATAAGCAGTTTTGAAAACTAGTTACTCGTGTACCCGAAACTAGTCGCAACCGATTATGCCTAAAAGACGTTACGACCCACGTCTATTGTGAAGATACAAAAATGTTGCATAATAAAATGAATGTTAAAAGACAATTTCAATCGTATGTACATTCTCCATAAGTCAATGTTATCAGACAGACTCGAATATAAATAAATGTATTGTTGCCGTTTCAAATGTTTTCTACTGGCAGCTATAGGCTGGTAGTTTACGAGTGGGGTGTAGTTGGAACTTTGCCCCCACACACTTACTGCTGAATGGAATTGGCAAGGATTCCGCTTACTTTGATAATACGTTTTATGTTAATGTATACCTAATTTTAGCACCATTTAGCGCTGTTTATGTGAAGATATAGATAATTAGCAATTTAGAATGTAGTAGCATATTCAATAATAATACGATAGACTATAGCGACCAGCTCGAGGCTTTGCCCTTTTATTTACTTTATGAATAACATTTGTGTTGTAAGAACATTATAATTTTAAATACAATATCCATACATTGAAAAATAAACTAACAACATGAATACGTTGTAACAAGCGTATAAAAATTTCGATGTAGCTTGATGAGAATTCTCGTCGGTTTCCAGGAGGCGCGGGTTCGAGTCCCGCTACGTTCGATATTTATGCGTTTTCGAAATAAATATTTTTCTTTCCTAAGTGTGGAATAACACTTGCAAAAAAATGCTAAAATACGTTTGAACTTATTCAATAAAAAGTATTTTGCTGCTCCTACCTTACCTAAGCTTAAGATAGTCCGGAACATACTTTTAACACAATTTGGAGATTTTGTATATTGATGTACTGGCTCGCTTTATCTTATCAAGTTAAAATAATTTATCCCCTAAACAGATCAAACCCACAAACAGGCAGATAGTGATCGAACTCAAGCTCCACGACGGCCTCGATGCGTTTCATAATATAAACAAGGACATGAGTCCGACCTTGAAGGCACATCTAATGGAACTACCCGTAACCTTGTAGCTAGACAAGTTATCACACAGGTACAGGCACAGGTAAGTACTGCCTGTCGTTTAGTTAGATTGACAACTGGAACGGTAACGAAGGACAAAGGTTATCTGCGCCCCCATTTACTCTTTATTTTTATTAAATTGTATAATTATTATTAACCATTTAGTTTCCTTATTAATCGTTAGTTGCTACATTATTTATTTTGCAATTTTATTATTTTTTTTAAATAAGAATACTGGCCAATTAATCTGTGAACTGCTGTAATAATATAGCTAGAGTTAGTATGTTATTTACATTATTGTTATCACAGACAATAGTTTTCTTAAAAGAGAAATGTAAAACGAAAAATTCTATTTTTTCCAGTTTCTGTATGAATTTTGAGAAATTCTCTTACAGCTCCTCTACAGGTGTAGAGGAAGGTATCACTGTGCAAAATGAATAACTCTAAACTCTGAGATCGATCTTGAGATGCCGTTTTCATTCATACTTCTAGAGAATAAACTAGAATTGGCAACAAAAGTTCGACTTATATTATTCTATATAGTAAAGGTACATTTTTATTACCGGTACTTACAAATCTAACGCTCAATAAAAAATTACAAAATAATTTACAAATAAGTTACAAATCAGGAAATTTTACGAGTTTCTGGTAATTGAGATAATTATAGTTATATATTTATTGTTTCCTCATTTACTAAATTCCATATTTTGTTACCTCAATGAATAGAAATGGACAGACATTAAGATCGCGTGCCGCGGCTTCGTTACCGCTATACTTAGCGTGATTAACTAATAGTATTATAAAAATGTTCTATTTATAAGCGAACACAAATCTGTACTTATTTAGTTTATTTATGACGTTATGTCAAGGTTCATTTCAAATGCATTAAATTATTTATTTAATTGAATTAATTATGTTGAAACTATGTTTTCTTTTGTATTCGCAAAATGGTGACAGTTTATCTAGTTTTAGTTTTTGAAGTAATAAGTTTTGCGTTTCCTATAATTTCGATGATAGATGTTTTTGTTTATTCACTAAAAAATGATGGAGAAATACAGGACATAGCGGGACTCGAACCCGCGCCTAACAAAAAATAATGATGGAAAACTTTGAACGAGTACGTAATTTGTATTTGGCAACAATATATCAATTTTAAATAAATTAGGCAAATGTTTCCATACTTTACACTTTTGCTGGTTTTTTACCAAAATATCATTGACTTCTATTGACTTCTAATTCCTTTCTACGATATTTATTATTCATTACAAACCGTTATTAACGATTCAATGGGAAAACTGAAGAAAATTTCAACGACAATTTCTGTACTAATACCTAATTATTATAACGTATAAATAAACATATTAACTAATTAACATAGAATAATTTAAATTCACTCTATCCATTGTATCATTCCTCGTATTCCATATAAAATTGCGCATACACACTCCATTCACTTGCCTGTTCCAACTCAACGCCCAATGAAAGCCAAACAGTACGGATCTCCCATTTGCATTCAACTCCATAAATAATAAACACCCAGGAATAAGTTTTAGTCATTACAAAGTAATAGTGACCTCGATGTATGGAAAACAGTATATTATAACATGCAATATTGTATCTAAGCCATTTAGAAATAGATGTGATAGTTGTATATATTGATAAAAAGTGTTAGGTGCTCTGTAAATAAAATTGCAGATGTATTCGAGCGAGGGCGGTAAGTGGGTACCTACAGTAGGAAGCAACGACGTTTACTTATCATTTTGTCTAACAATACCGTCATTATTTAAGGCTACTACATGTACTAGGTATTTTGGCTTATGTCATTTTCAATACAAATGTAGTGATAAAAAAAAGCTTCACGCTGTTTCCCGTATTAAGGCAGGTAGAGGGAGTCTAGTTTTGAGGTCAGTCGTGGCGCAGTGGCGCAAAGTGTGCCATTTCTTCGCTCTGGTGTCGAGGCAAAGCGCGGCGTTGAGTTCTGCCACTCAACACGCAATGCCTTGTGCAGTGTCTTAACACTAGGTTCCCTCTGCCTACCCTGCTGTGTGCGTGATATAGCGTGAAGTTAAAAAAAAAATTACAGATAAGTATATATTATTTAAGATGTTATTAAGTAGTCGGAGAACTTAATGTTACATTAGGTTCCTTCTGCCTATCCAATTATGTGGGGAATACGAGAAGCTTAAAAAATGTAATACGGAATAAATTAATGCAATAATAGCAATACTTTTATATGAAGACAAAGTATATCAACAAACACGCAATCTTTAAACAGAAACAAAAACAATTTATAGTTACTCATTTCTCATAGCTACCATCTAAGTAAACCTTAAGCAAAAAGAGCACTTATTAGACTAGTGAAAAAACCGGACAAGTGCGAGTCGGATGCACAAACGAATAAAGTTCCGAACCGAATTATATTTACTGTTTGTAATGTTTTTTTTAATCTACGAAATAACTATTAATTTCGACTTTCTCGGTTTTATTCTTTTTTTCTATTGTAAGTTCTTAAGACGCGCCAAATCTCCTAATCTAATTTTGTTTACACGGTGAGTTTCATATAAAATGTTGCTAAAGAAAACGAAGTTGTCTAAAGAAGGCGAAGACTTGAATATTTGATATTAATTTGAGTTGATTTGACCTTTACGCGAACTCTAGAAAAATGTTGTTGATAATCCTATAAGGATCACTTTGTCGTCCTCCGTTTTTTTTTCCTTTTTGATATGGAACTTTTTCCCATACCTATAGCAGGTAGAGGAAACTGATAGAACTGTAGTGTTAAGACATTTCCTTACCGACTCTCCGCCGCACAGCATACATAAACGCCACCAGAGAATGAAAATGAAAATAGTCAAAACATAATCATTCTCCGAAGTGCGAATCGAACCCATAACCGCCGTATTTACAATCAGCCACGTTCCCAAAGGTCCATTAACGCCTTAATAAGTTAAGTAAGAACATTAATCTGATTAACTAAATCTCATATACGGGGCGGGGCGACTTAACGAAAGCAAAATCAATATACTCTTGGCTCCAGTATTTGTGAAAGCACAATCGTCAATTTCTAAGGCGATCGCTATATTTTTCGTTTCAGGGAGCAATCAACTTGATTGCTTAATTTATAAAGCTCTGTTGGTATTGAAAATGCTATTTCCATATACATTATATGGTAAGCAGCTTATGCAATTTGTACATTTTGAAATTACAAAATGGTATTGATATTAAAATATCGAGATTCCATGTTTTATTTGTACCTATGTACTTCTACATACATACACGATACATTAATCCTGGAATAATTTTGTATTTATTTTTAATACTTTTGACCATTAAATTGGATGGTATGAATGTGTCATACAAACATAATATCTATAGAACTTAATGTGAAAACTTAAGAAACTGTTCTCCGCTCATCGACCGAATTTTAGTTATTGCACGCTGACTGGCGGAACACAACGCTAGAGCAAAGAAATATTGGTATTTTCCATTCATAAGGGCAAAGAAATATTAATAAGGAATTTCTTTGAAAATCGATACCACCCACAACCATCACGCTTACTGTCACTGTGCTGTGATGGTGTTTATTTTTTTTCATATTGTGTTTTCCGCACATAGAAAGCTTGGCAGGGGGAACCTAAAAACCTACTATTAAGAAACTCCGTTCTCTCTCTTTACCAGAATGAGAAAATGAAAATATTATATATTTCTCTTTTAATATTTTCATTTAATTTTTCTCGAGTGGAAATGGGACCCACAACTTCGTCGTCTTCGTCGTCGCGTTAATATATATAAGTATGGAAGTGGAAAAAGGATTACAAGTTACACCATCATGCCCATGTATAAAAGTATATATGTCTGTGAGTATAACACTGCGTACGCCGGAAGCCGCTTACGGCGACTTAACATCGTATAAATTATTACAGCTGATGCCGCGCGATTCTGAGATAACAAATCTACATGCCTGATAAAATTATTGCGATTCTTAAGATCCTTAGGAGTGGAAGATATATTTAACCTATTAAATCTTTTTTTAGCTGCACGCTGTGTCCTGCTGGGTAAGCTGAGGAAGATGGGAACCTAGCTTTAAGACACCCCGTTCCCACTAAGACACTCATCCCCCTTAACATCGAATTCTGGAGGCATTGCACGTTGAGTTGAGAAACTTAACGTCTCGCTGTGCCTCGTTATCAGAATAAGGAAATGAAAACATTGAATATTCAATTTCCTCGAGTGGGAATCGAATCCCCAACTTGTCGCATTTATAGAGGCACGGTTGCGCCGTAACGCTGCGACTGTCTTAATGGAACCAGAGGGTTTTTAAAAAGTAGGCTAACCAGATTAATGAAACTTAACATTCTTCATTCTCCGCATAACTAAGAAAAATATAAAATAAAAGTTGAATAACAATTTTTAAAATTATTCCATACAAAAAAAAAACACCTTGCAGAATTTTTTTATTATATTCAAACATTGAAAGAAATTTACTTGTAGCTTACTTTTTAGAACATCCCCCTTCGTTAAAAGCGTCATTAAGACACCACTGTGATTTAAATAATTTTTTTAGCCCTTAATACTACCCCGTATAGCCGGACATTGAAAAAACGAATGCAGTTTTAACTACCCCCATCATATTTAACTCGCATTAATTTTATGCATTTTATATGTCACGCCAACTTGACATTTATGAATATCATATAAAGGACTTTGCGCTTACATTTTATTTCATTTCATGTCGCTTTAAATTTAGAAGCTCATTTCATAACCAAAACACGGCGTTCAGTTCCGGCCCTCAACACGCAATGTATTCAGAATCCGGCAGGATGCCTGCTTTGCTATGTGCGGAATACGGCGTGAAGTTAAACAGAAACAAATGATGAATGTACATTAAGTCCAAAATATACTTTTGAGCTTGGAGTAGTCTGGAGTCAGCCTGGACCTCGCTACCCAGGTGTAGGCAAAGGGGATAATAGATCAACACTTGCCTTTACTGGTCGAGCTCATTATAGCCAATCAAAAACCACCTAGTACCACTTTTTATAAAATTTAGTTGAATAAGCTTAATGTATAGTGCAGCCTCCTTTGATTTTAACTAGAGAGTTTGTTATAGCAAGTTAATAGATATATTACTATTATCTGTAAATGCAACAAGTTAACATTATTCCTTCTATTATTCGTTGTCGTAGAAATCGTGTAAATCTTTATCAAGGAATACTTATACTTATTAAGCATAACTTCTTTAAATGATCTATGCGAAAGTGAGAGAGGTACCAATAAATTATCTCTGCCTTTCTCTACACGAGAAAATCTAAATATATTTTCTTATTATTCCTTGTCTCAACGACAAACTAGTTTAAAATGCCTCAAGGAATCCTTCACATTTTACATATAAACCGTCGAAATTATAGAATTATCGCAATTTTCTGCGCCGGCGCATCACAGCGTAGTGTAAACGCCGGCAGACACGTATTATTGCTGGATTGGTGCCTCTTAGCGTTCTTGGGAATTTCACTTGGACGCTTACATATGCCTTTTATTTTAAACACACGCTTGCCAAGACAACACGAGCCTTTTGATTATAATTAATAGATTTTAAGTTGCCATAGTTAATCATTTAACTTGTGAGACATTTTACCTACTGTTATATATGGTTTTGATAATTATTTATAAATTATTAAGGTACCCACAACTTATGTCACTTTTATAATAAAAGTGATAGTAAAGTAGGGTGAGTTGACATAATGCTGTTGTCATGAGATTATTGTCATTAAAGTGATTACGAATCAATAATAATGTGTTTGAATATAATAGTGGCGACGAGATAAAATTTTGTTTAGTTAAAATTCATGTACAAACATGACACATTTACAATCAATTAAATTTCACGAGTACCAACCCGGAAATGAAGACTTTCGACATTATATAGACAGATTGAATTATTGTTTTATTGCGAACAACATTGTTACGGATGAAGCTAGAAGAGCAAACTTTTTTACCGTTTGTGGAGCGCAAGTTTACGAACTAGTGGTAGCGTTAATAACACCATTACAAACATATGAAGTCAGATATGAAACTATTATTGATATATTGGCAAGACACTATACACCTAGGGCGAATGAAATTACTATGACATACAGATTTTACAATCGAAATCAACGAGATGGTGAAAGAGCTAGTGACTACAATACAGAGTTACGAAAAATAGGTGCTTACTGTAATTTTGACAATCTAGAACGAAATCTCAGAGATCGCTTGGTGTGTGGGATGCGCGATGAAAAACTAAAATTTGATTTATTAAAGCGGAACAAATTGCAATACCAAGAAGTTCTAGATGAAATGATTGCAGCAGAGATAGCACATCAAGATGTAACATTGATGCAAGCAGCGGGGACATCTTTGGATATTGCAAGTAATAAGACATCTAATGTAGAAGCTATGGATATAGGAGCTGTACATGAAAATTCTTCAAAGATCAAGTATCGCTTGTGCTACAGATGCGGTGATAAGCATAGTGGTGTATGTCGATTTATTAACGCCATTTGTAATTATTGTAACAAAAAAGGACACATAGAAAAAATATGCACACAGAAACGTAAACATAGTAATGGTAGGAAAATGTATTATGCAGCGGAAGTTGACAAAACGGATGAACTTCTTAATGGAATATATTGTTTTAACAAAGAGAAATGTAATTATCGACAGAAAATACCTCCTATTGAGGTTAAGGTGTTATTATGTGGTGTTAGTGTAACAATGCAAGTGGACTCGGGTGCTTCATATTCTTTAATTAATAAGAAAACATTTAATAGTTTACCGAATTCTCAAAAGAACAAATTACAACCGTTATCCATACAATTATCAACATGGACTGATACACCTGTAAAGTTGTTAGGCCAATTGAACATTCAAGTGCAGTATAAAGATTTATATGATATACAACTAAATGTTATTGTAGCTCATGGTAGTGGTCCAAATTTACTTGGTCGAGACTGGTTCCAACCTTTAAACATTTTTATAAACAATATAAATACAGTTACCGAATGTGAAAATTATCAACATTTATTAATTAAGTATAAGAATATTTTTGACTCAAATTTAGGAATGTATCATGGAGAGCCAGTATCTATAAAGCTGTCACCACATGCTATACCGAAGTTTTTGAAGGCGCGACCTGTTCCGTACGCTCTTAAGGAACGAGTAGAAAAAGAAATAGACAACATGGTTGCTGAGGGCGTTCTGAAGCCGGTTCCCTACTCAGAATGGGCAACTCCCGTCGTACCAATTATTAAAAAGAATGGAAATATACGCTTATGTGGTGATTATCGAAGCACTGTAAATGAAGCCACAGAATCTGACACATACCCAATGCCAACTGCTAGTGAGATTTTTGCATTATTGGCTGGGGGAAAGTTTTTCACTACTCTTGATTTAGACAGAGCTTATACTCAAGTACCAGTAGATGATAAGACTGCCAAACTGTTGACATTAAATACATGTAAAGGCTTGTTTGCAGTTCATAGACTAGCATTTGGTGTGAAGGCTAGTCCCGGGATTTTTCAACGTATTATGTCGTCATTGTTAGCTAATATACCTGGCGTAGCGGTTTTGCTAGATGATATTATTATAACAGGACGTTCTTATGAAGAAATGTACAATCGGTTAGACATTGTGTTAAACTGTATAGCGAAAGCAGGCTTGCGATTAAATAAAGATAAATGTAGATTTGCTCAGAATAGTGTGGAGTTCTTGGGTTTTGTTATTGACGCAGAGGGCATACGTCCTGCGGCTAGTAAAATAGAGGCAATCATGAATACTCCAGTGCCGAAGAATGTGCAGCAATTACAAGCATTTTTAGGGCTTTATAATTTCTATGAGCGTTTTATTCCTCATAAGGCAACTATGCTGGAACCTCTTCATAGATTATTAGATAAAAAGACTGTTTGGAAATGGACTGAAACAGAACAAGATGCTTTTGATATGGCTAAGAATCAAATAAGTTCTGACATAACGCTAACGCATTACGATGTATGTAAACCATTGATATTAACTTGTGATTCTTCAGAATATGGCGTTGGTGTGGTGCTATCTCACGTTATGGAAAACGGGATTGAAAAACCAATAGCTATGGGATCCAGGACATTGCATCCACATGAAAGACGATATTCTCAGATAGACAAGGAGGCGACAGCAATTATTTATGGTATAAAAAATTTAACAATTACCTTATGGGTCGAGAATTTACTATCATCACCGATCATCAGCCTTTATTAGGAATTTTTAATCCATCAAAGAAAATACCTGATTTGTTGTCACCACGTTTAGTACGTTACTGCCTAACATTGTCTGCACATGATTACAAGATCATATACAAGCCGGGAAAAACAATAGGAAATGCAGATGGCTTAAGTCGTTGGCCACAACCAATGGCTGCCAATAACGCTGATTTACCTGGAGAAATTTTGTTAATGGCAGAGACGCCAGAAGATTTACCTTTTGATATAGATGAAATTGCCAAGGAAACATCAAAAGATGCCATTTTGAGTCGAGTTAAGCAGTGTATATTGAGGGGATGGCCAACACGCATGCAGAATGGGGATTTGCATAAATACTGGTTGCATCGTATGGAGCTGAATGTACAAGATGACTGTGTTTTAATTGGTAATCGTGTGATTTTGCCACCAAACATGAGAAAAGATATTTTACAATTATTACATCAGACTCACAGTGGAATAGTACATACTAAATCTTTGGCTCGAAGTTATGTGTGGTGGCCACATATGGACAAAGACATTGAGGCAATGATTAGTTCTTGTGGGAAGTGTCTTGAAAATAGGAAAATGCCAGTGAAGACTACCTATGAGTGGATATCGCCAGGACGACCTTGGTCACGACTACATATTGACTTTGCAGGTCCTTTCCAGAATCGAATATTCCTCATTGTGGTAGATTCTTTTTCAAAATGGCCGGAAATAAGATTAGTAAATAATATGACATCGGCTACGGTTATGAAACATTTAAGATACATATTCGCACAGCATGGATTATGTGAAACTATCGTGACTGACAATGGGACTCCTTTTGTGTCAAAAGAATTAAAGATTTTTTTAGAAGCTAATAAAATTAGACACATAACAACTGCTCCACACCATCCAGCCACAAATGGCCAGGCAGAAAGAATGGTACAAACTGTTAAAAATAAACTAAGGAAAATGCAAAATATGCCTTGGGACATTAAGCTTCCTAAGATTTTGCTAAGTCTGCGAGTTACTCCTTGTTCAGCTACAAACAAAAGTCCAGCAGAGTTGTTAATGAATAGGCAGTTAAGAACATTATTAGACACTGTACATCCTAATACTAGTAGACAAAAGAAAAGAGAACAGCAATTTGAAAGGAATGTAAAAAACACGCAGAGAGAAATAGACATAGGAAAGAATGTTATGTACAGAAGCTATATAGGAGTGCAAAAGTGGATGCCAGGAAAAATTGTAGATAAAGAGGGTCCTAGTAGTTACAGAATTGAAACACAGGAAGGGAATGTAGTGCATAGACACATTGACCAATTGGTAAAAGTGAGGGAAAAAGAGAAAGACAGTGATGCGGAAGTGGTACGTAATGAAGGTGAAGTAGAAAATCAAACCCAGAGTTGTTCCTCTCTGGACCAGGACCAAAATGACGAAATTATTGAAATACCTAGTTCTGAACAATGGGCAGATATAATAGGTGTACCGACACAGTCAACATCAGATATAGGCAAAATTAGAAAGAAAACACAATTACATGCACGAGCACCTTATGATAGACCATAGAGATGATTGTTTGCCAATATTTAATATGTATATGTATGTCATTGATATTATGTATGTATTTTAAAATTAGTGATTCATTCTATGTACTTATTATTATTATTTGTTAACATGAGGGAGAGGTATGTTATATATGGTTTTGATAATTATTTATAAATTATTAAGGTACCCACAACTTATGTCACTTTTATAATAAAAGTGATAGTAAAGTAGGGTGAGTTGACATAATGCTGTTGTCATGAGATTATTGTCATTAAAGTGATTACGAATCAATAATAATGTGTTTGAATATAATACCTACATATTTATGAAGTGCAAACTACAATAAACAGTTATATTACATAGAGAAGCCAGTCAGGGCACAAGCGTGTGACTGAAAAGGCGATAGGTAATGCGATTGATTCCCACTCGAGGCACCCACTCTGGTGTCCAGACAAAGCACGGCGTTAAACTCCGCCACCCAACAGTGATTCCAGAAATCGGCGAAAAATGAGGAGCTAAAGAGTCTTAATGCGAACGGACTGTCTTAACAATAAGTTCCAAGGTTTCCTTTGCCTACCCTGCTATGTTCTGGATACAGCATGAAACTAATATATGTAGAATTGACTGACACCTATATTGACTTTTAATATAACCAATGCTTGCTAGTGCTTTCTGGCCATTTATTTGTATAATTTAAGTTTAAGTAGCTTAAACTAACTAAAAACTTTGTCAAACTCATAATAAGAACTATAATCCACCCAATAGTGTCACAGGTGCAATAAGAGCACGCGTTAACTCACTGACCATTTCTCCGAGTACGCAAAAAGTGCACCGTACCGCGACCTCGATGGACAAACAGACATCCGTTCTTGTTGCACTCGGCTATACTGAGACGTATATAGGTAAAATTGAGTTTTCAAATAGAAATACATATTTTTAAACATTTTTTTTAAGTATTATTCTACACTTAGGATTTTATACGTTTTTAAATAAGTATTTTTCTAAATAAGTAGAAATACATAATTTGAAGCAATTTTAAAATCTGTTTTAAACTTTAAGTCGATTTTAAAATCATTTGTAATTTTGCATATTCAATAATTTTACTTTGTGTTGTCTGTTCTAAAAATTAAGTAAATTATTCTTGTTTTAAGTATATCTATAGAAATATAAGTAACCTTAGTTTGTTATGTAGTAATGAAAAGTTAAAAAAATAGATAATAATAGCTTTTAGAAAACATTTAATTTTATAAAACACTCATCACTAGTTAGTAATGTAATTGATTTTGTTCTATACTTCACTGAATTTTCCGCTCCATACAACGTTTTCTGCTCTCGTATCTATTTGTTTATGGCACATGAAAAGGAATGGAGTGTCTAACATTTGAAACGAATTTCAACGTTTACATTTCGCACTCGTGTTATATTTTACGTGTTTTTGAATTTGATTATTTGGATACATTGCTTTTGCCTAAACAAATTTACATTGTATACACGTGGTGTATTGATGTCAATATAATGGTGAAATGTTGAAATTATCTTTATATAGTACAAAACAAACTTTATTTGATATTCTTTTGAATTTCGCTATGAATGTTATGCGGTTTTCGCTATTAGAAGAATAATTAGAGAGGAAGCATCATCTATATGCATCCCACACATAGTAGGGTAGGCTGAGGGAAACTGGGCACCTAGCGTCAAGGCACTTCTTTCTAATTATGACATTTCTCTATCTCTTGATCGAGGAATCGAACAACAAAAAAATAGCGTATTAGGTTATATTAAAACAAAAATATTAAAGGTTTTTTTAACGTCCATATTTTTGTAATCTCAAACGCCAAAATGGGAAATAGAGAAATAGTTATATAATCGTACTAACAACAACGTTGGGTCGAAATATCCATTCGATTCAAAGATATCTACTTTAATCTATTTTTATTTAGATAAAATATAAGATTTATATAATAAAATGTATTGAAAACACATGTAGGTACTAAATTGACAAAATGTTCTTTTAAGAATCATATTTTCAGAAATCCATATAATGGCATACTGAGATCGATCATAGTTAGTGTGTAAAAACGATGCCAGATGGAGACAAAACTCGAAGTCAATTTCCACTACTCTACACGATATGTTTCCGAGTACTGGCGAGAAACGGAAAATGGATTGTCTTGAGTGATGTTGAAAATAAATTTAATACAAAATCATCATCATCAAGTAGGCTAACATACATAAATTCTTACCATATACCTATGTATTTATAATGTTGTTTTGAAAACAACAACATAAATGTGTAAACCTTAAAACTACCTCAATATTGTAGTTTAGTTTGTTGAGATCTAAATAGCCACATAACTTTTAATCACCCTGTATTTAATTTATACAGTTAAGTCTCTACTTATAATGGCCGCAAAAGTTGTCTCTGTTGACGCAGTATAACGTCAGAGCAAAAATTTCGCCTAAATTTGGGTAAAATGAAAGTTTGTTTACTGTATACCGAATATTGACCTCGGATTTTATTATATTGAGTGATATAAAATGTTCAAATTGTTTTTTATATTATTATATTTTGTACATGTATTCGAGTGGATTCGGTTTTGATTTACAAATTCAATAACATTCCTGAAAATTCAAAATTCCCGTTGAACTAGCCGACGGGAATTGTGTATTTTGGGGAATGTTTAATTTCAGGTGCAAAATATTATACAAATTCATATGGTAGTTATTACGTGAATTCCAACCAGACTCTGTCTGGTACATATAACTTTAATGTGTAAATTTCTAATTATACTTCTAATAAAGTTATAGATAAGATTATCGTAATACAAGGATTTAAATTTAATAATATTTAAAGAAATAATACTTTGTTTCTACTTTTTTAAGAGAAAATAATTAAATTTTATTAAACTATAGGTGATCGAATCAATTCTTGAAAAACTATTTCACAAACAATATTATAATATTTAGAAAAACACGGTTTTTAAGAACAGAAAGAAAATAGTTTATTAGCTTTGATTAACATATTTAGGATCAACTTAATTTAATGTTCGGTGAAATTTAATAAAGAAAGTAAAGCAAAAGGCTAGTCTGATAAGATGTTTCTTTCTGCATGGAATTTTTAATATATTTTTAAAATAAAACTAAAAATTTGGTAGCTGACTATTATTTATTAATATACTCATGTCAGTTGCACATAGACTTTTTTTTAATAAATAGAAGCCTATTTTTCATTATTAAATAATAATTATTAATTACAATCAACCGAACTATGGTAATGAATCGTAAATATGTCAGTGAGCCTCCGCTGACCGCTATACGTACGGAGTACGGTAAGTCAATCAATGAGTAGCCATAACTGAAACGCTGGTTACAAGTAAAAACAGTCAGTAATTATGACTATTAATTTATAAGCGGAGAGCGATTAAACTAAATTGGTGTAGATAATTTTCCAATTGCATGTGTTTTGTCGAAGAATGAATATAACATATAGATAAACACATAAATTGATATTTCTCAGATTGAAATTCGGCTAAATAAAGATAAGAAATTATCATATCGTCTAAAATTCTATTAAAGCTGTCGTAATGCAGTGGCACAGAATGTGACTGCAAATGCGACCGGTATTTGTTCGATTCCCATTCGGAGGAATTGATTATTTTCATTTCCCCGCTCTGGTAACAAGACCAAAGTGAAGTGAGTGCTTAACATTAGGTGCCTTCTGACTTGCAATACGCGGGATGTATATACTTGAAGTTATTTTAGTTAAGTACTTATTAACAACACCAAATGATAACTTGAATAGAATAGAAATAGCCTTTGTTAACAATACATAATAAAGTACCCATATACATCTAAACATCAGTAAATAATTTGTTTTGCTTTTTAGCATATAAAGATTACGTTTTTTATCTATTGCAATAAATGTAAGTACTTAAAATAATATACACGCTCCCTCTTCTAACTCAGGCCAATGGCCTATAGAAAATACGTAACAACCTCACAGTGTCGGTCAAGGGGCCAGAGGACAGTTAGCATGCTTACGATACGAGCAAGCTCTGTGGTGTTAAATGAACTATATAGTTGCATTTATCGCATACAATTTGTTGAGTAATCGACAAGACTTCAGGTGAAAGGTGGAAAGTCGCAGTAAATTAGATTTTCACAGTAATTAGTAAATTTTGCTGGAAGGTTAATATTGTATATTATCTATTTAAGTTAACGTAATATTATGAATCGTTGTAAATTTAGATTTAGTCTGTACCTATATGTATATATACTTTGGGAACCTGCTTTCGTGTTTAGGCTAACAAATTCCTAAGAAATGTTAAGTTATTTCAAGTGTATATCAAAGCTACTATAGGACCCTAAAATAGTATTATTGGAGTATCTATACAAAAGAAAACTAGCACCTGTTTTTTCTTCAACTTTATGGATTTTCAAGATATGTGCAGATCATACACACCTGTCTCTTCATTTATAAACGTAACTCTCAGCTGTCAATCTAAGCAACCAGTTCCTTATGAAAAATGTTATTAAATTTAGATTTTGAACTCATTAATACATCTGAATTTTGGAACGACATCAACGTAATTAATAAAACTATAAAAATTGCCTCATATTCATGATTTTAAAAGGTAAATTTGGGGCTTACGGCTGAAGAGAACAATAGCTGAACTCTGCTAGCTAACCAAAACATAAGTGTAAGGTAGAGTACTCACATCCCCTATCTCGCGAGCTAAGAATCGCGCCTCGGAGGACCTTTGACAAAGTAATGACGGCGTAGACAAAGCAGCCTCCCCACACCCTGCAGGCAGGAGGTACTAGGGTATCTATACGATGAAATGTTTGAGGTACAAGAGTTTTTTTTCTATAAGTAACAGGGGTCATGCCTATGCAAATAAAATTTGTTTGTTGTTGATTGTGTGTTTTTGAAGAGATTTATTTTTTATTGTTTAAGAAGTGGAACGCTTATACATTTTATTTGGTTTCGTTAATTGAATTAGTTGTGCTTATTTATTGTTAACTTTCAATGTGTTGTATCAGTATGCGTTATTTATTGAAAAAATAGCAAAATTGCAGTGTATTAATTATCCTTTATCGAACAACATGTGAAAATAAATAAAACATTAACGTTTGAATTCAATCAAAAAAATGTTCGTGAGCTCTTTGAATATCATATATTTGCCAAATTCAACCACCATGGTTTTTAAGTGTTTGATGAATTTAAAATTATACTAGTAAAATAAATTAATTCCTATTGATGACATGTATTTGGCCACCCTACGTCGAACCACCCACCATTACAGATCGTACGTTTTGATTCACCCACACCACCCTCTACAAGTTCTCATGGTTACCCTACCGAATGTGTAGTGGAACCACTATTTTTTCACTTTAATACTTTCGTTGAAAAGGTAATTTTATACTATTTTTGTATACCTCTTTATTTTGCCAAAGAATTGATATAAAAGCACACTTGGAAATAACGTTCTGGAGTTATTAAAAAGATCTCCGCAAATAACACTACAAAAAATAAAGGATGTAATAAAAAAGATTAAAATAAAAATCCTTTTCTTTTCTAATGTAGTAAACAAAGAATATATTAATAAGCCTTATTTAAGCATTTCTATTATAAGTCACGATAAACAAAGCCTTTTCACCCTTGCGTGAAACAAAGACGAATGGGGTGAACTTACAACGGTCCATTCTTCTATAGATTCAAAAAAAATCTTCAAAAACATAGAACTTGATGTGTAAATGACGCTTATCTCCCGCGCGTGCCATCAACTAATTTCACAAGGTTTTAGAGTTTACACCCAAGTACTGTGCCTTTAGTGGCAATACAGTCTTTATAGCTATTGTAATAAGTCATATATTGGGATAATATTAGTTCCTTCCTGTCTATTGACGTAACATATGAGGGGAACAGATAAGATGCTTAATCACCCGGCACCCTGTCTGCTCCAAAAGTATTTTGCTTTGTAAAGTGGCTGGGAAGTATGTACACGCAAAATTCCAAGCAGTGAATGCTATCCTTATATCCATCCATATTTATAGTAAAATATTCAGGATTTCAAAGTCAACATTATGTAAATTTTAGGCGAGAGTCACTTTAAATTAAATTACTGCTTCAAGACCTGCTCAAAACTTTTTGACTAGAACTGCCAACTGCAGGGAATATGTGTATGTTCAAATGTAACTTTTTTTTATATTGAGTAGGCAGAAGTAACCTAGTGTTAAGACAATGCGTTCAAATAAATTTCAAGAAAATATTTCCACGTATAAACTTGGAAGATATATGAGAAAATCTATTATTGCGAGCATTTATTATTGTAATAGAATCCAAAACAATGATTTTTAATTTTGTTATCTATTTATCTGTTTGTCTTTGTTTGTTGAAATATTATTTTGGCAAACCTTAAAATTTTGTGTTTGTTTCGTTGAAATTAATATAAAAAAGTTATATCAATATATAGAAAATATTTAAAGGCCGTGGTGCTGCAGTCGCACTAGAGTGTGACTGTAACGCAAATGTTGTGGGTTCCATCCCCACTTGTGGGAATGAATTACTATTTCTTAATATTATCATTTCTTCGACCTAAGTGACCATGAATTCCACCACACAATACACAGTGCCTCGAAAAATTCGGCGGTAAATGAGGATGAAGTGTCTTAAGTTTCATCTGCTTATTCTGCTGCATGTGATTTCTATAAATTATTTTTTTTCAAAATATGTGTATAATATATTCGCTAAAATTTTGTGTTGTGTACAGTGACAATGTTATTAGTACAAAAAAGTAATGGCGATGAATATGTAATAATCTCAGTTACTTTCGTATTTTATTATTTATCTATATAATTGTATATTTAAGGCGGGCAAAGCTGTGAACGGGTTGCTAGCTATAAATAAAGAGGCTGACATAAAATGAGTCATTTGACGATAATTACTTACTCAACAAGAATTATTGGTCCGCCATGTCAATAAGCGTGTAACACACGAACGTCACTTCCAGTTATCAAGGGTAATAATTGTGTATAAGAACCGGAGAACCGTTCGTAAAACGTGCTCTGTAGTCATGTTTTTTTATACACAAGACCGATGGCATACTTGGGATTGATTGAATTTTCTCGCTCTAAAAAAAGGAATAATACTTAAGTTTAAAATGCGTTGGTATTAAATTGAAAGTTAGTTAATATTTGTTAAGTATATATAAAAAAAAATGATTAGACCTATTCTATGGTATAAAAAAACCAGACAAGCGCTAGCCGGGCTCACTCACCGAGAGTTCCGTACAAAAATAGGAGATCTCCAGCTTTTTCTATAATTCAGGCTTAGCTCAGCCAGAGCCCTTTCATCTAACTTCAGTTAAACAAGTAGTTTTAAAAACAAATGTACTTTTCAGCTTATTTTTAATTATTTTTAAGATTTAACACAAATTTATAGTTTTCAGAAATAGCAATACCTGTAGATGCTGCCAGCCAAATTTCATTACTCTAGGGCAGGGGTTCCCAACCTTTTCTTGATCAAGGACCACTTTTATGTCATTCTTGGTAGCAGGGACCACTATGCATGTAGGTATATTAAAAAATAACTGTGACAATTAAACAGAACCTTCGCCTCACCATCCCCAGTCATAAAATTAAAATCGTTCGCGGACCACTGGTTGGGAACCACTGCTCTAGGGCAACCAGATGTACCTTATTCATGTTGATCCCCTTTACAGTGTCGAAATATGCGTGTTTTGCTTTTCAAGGCTATCATTTTTTAAGATTTAACCAAAAAACAGTCTTAAGATTTTTTTTTTCTGAACTAATACTATCCGTAGATGCTAGGTACCAAATTTCATAATTCTAGGTCAACTACAAGTACCCTATTGATTTTTATTCTCTTTGTAGCGTCGAAATACGCATTTTTTGCGATATAAATGTATATAAATATTTATAAGTAAATATAAAAATATGTTTTTTATCAGGAAATCATGACGCAACAAAAACAGAGTATATGGTTTGAATTCCAACTCGATATCTCCAAATGATCCTGAGATAAAGACGCTTGATAGACAGATAAACAGAAAGAAAGACGGACAATAGTAGTTTTATAAGGGTTCCTTTTTCCTTAAAAAGTACGGAACCCTAAAAATAGTCTTCTGAAAAGACGCGGCGTAAAATGCTGAAATTTGGCGTGTTGGTTTCTTGGAAATGTTGGGCACTATGCGGGGATTTCCCGAAATTCCTAAGGGAACCTGAAAACACGAAATTTCACACAAATTTATTATTAATACGAATTTCGTACCGTAGGTATGCCGTGATATAGTGTATAAAAAAATATGCCCCATAATTAGCAACATTGGGCATAGTATCGATTTGATTTTGAACCATAAAATAGGTTGCAGTCAAGTTAATTCATAAGAGAATTAATGATGTTTTTGTCAGCTTCACTTGTTATTTTTTTAACAATTCAATTCATTCCAGTCGTGACGCAGTGACAAAAGCGTGCTTCGTCGTGTCGCGTAAACGCAACAGATTGTGAGTTATGATGTCGAGGCAAAAGCGTGGCGTTAAGTTCCGCCACTCAACAAGCAATGCCTCTAGAATTCGACCGAAACCGGGGAGCGGAATATCTTAATACTAAGCTGCCTCTTCACATGAAGTTAAAAAAATTTTCGCATAAAGTTAAAAAAAATCCAATTTAATTTGATAATCAGTTAACTTTAGAAAGAAAATTGCAGCTAACCGAAGCGAGACGATTAAATGTGGCAACTCCCTAAGAGCTCCGTCAATCTCTTCTACTTAGTTGTGCAGTGTGCAATGGAACGCGTTTTTTCACTTGCCAGCCTTGATTAAGAGCCGTTACTTATGGTTAATTACGAAATAAGCAACTACGGCCGTTGACACTGTGGGTTACAAGTACTATTGCTATAATGGATAAGAGTGAAATATGTTAGGCCACGGTTTTTAAGACATCATGGAATTAAAATCAAAAATTTAATCGGCTTCACGCTGTATCCCGCACACAGCAGGTATACTCCGTTCCGCACTTTCAGCGGAATTCTGGAGGCATTGCGATCTGAGTGGCGGAACTCAAAGCCACGCTTTGCCTCGACACAAGAGCGAAGAATTGAAAATATAAATGTAAATAAATATTGCACTTCCACGACTGGGGATTGAACCCACAACCAGTCGCTTTTACAGTCACACTTTGTGCCTCTGCGCCACGACTGGTCTCTACATCATGGAACAGTGTTTGCTTAAAAGCGCAATGGTATTAGGTTGAATCTCCATTTGGGGGAACTGTTACATTTAAATCATTATAATTTACTTGCTCTGACAATACAAGTACAAAGTTGGATATCACGTTGGCTAGTCGACGTGCATTATCATAAAATTGTGCAAAGCCTAATAAAATTATAAAAACAATACCACAATTTTGATAAGTAATTTACAAACTCTAGTATAGTTTAGTTAAAGAGTTAAAGATTATTTAGTAAATAGCAAATCAATAAAATATAAATAAAAACCGCGAATTGCATTAATTAAATATCATCGTGACTTTGCAGAACGTAAAATTCTTTAGATATCTTACGAGAGCTACAAACGAAGCCGTTAGCTTTGAGTTATGTTTATATTATCCCACGAGAGAATATATCTATATATATCTGGTATATTGAGAGAAGAACAATATTTTTATAGCTAATTCCACTTTTGAAATGTAAAAAATGGTAATACTGTATGTATGTTTTATCTTTTGATGCCACAACTAATTTTAATAATTGTCTAAAACATAACAATAAGTAAATCCATAAATGCTACCATTTACGAGCTATTTTTAATTGTATTGTCAAAAAATAAATAAAATACATGAACACTAAAACTTTGAAAACTCTATATTTCATCTTGAGCAAAGATTAACACTTCAAAAAATAACCTTTTTGACTGGCTTGAAAATAAACTTGACTCCTTAACGCTTGCGGATGGCAGATGCTTGGACAAATGGAGCGGTGTCGCCGCCAGCTAGCCGTGGACCGTGATGTATGGAGTTTACTTTTTATTTATACTGTGTACTCATTTACACTGACGTTTAGTTGTCATAAACTTTAATGAAAAACAGCAAAGTTAGCAGTTATATAGGTTTTAAACTCTTACTAGGAATCTATATGATTAGTATCTAAAATTCGTACTTTTAATCTTTTATTGTTCAAATACGCATTTTCACATAGAAGTGACTTCTTGCTGTATCCAGAGGTAACCTAGTCCGTAGACACTCCATTCTCCATTTTCCTCTAAATTTTCGAGACATTGCGAGTTGAGTGATTTGTTTACGTGTCAAAACAAATTTGATGCGTAAAAGTATGAATTTGGAGTTCAGATAAGCTCCTTAATTAAGAATTTGATGCTGTCGTGTATAGAATGAACATGATGGGTTGCGTTCAATTAAGTTTTTTTAATATTTATCATATAAAATCCTCTCCTGTCTGATTATAACGAACGCGCCGTTAATTTTGTCCGTATAATACTGATCAATAATGAAAATAAAATAAAGAGTGATAATAGATATTGTGATTTTCTTTTAATAAAAAAAAAACACAAATTCTTTACTTAATAACAATATATCAAATCTATATTTTATATCTGCTATAAATAAATTAAAGGAAACTTAGTGTTCATAAAAACGCAATTATCAAATCCCAAAAACAATTAGAGCAAATTGAACAATTTGCAGCTTCGTTATAAAATTAATAATTAACTACTACACGCATTTGTCCCAAGCGGCAAAAGGTCAACGTTCGAAGAATATCTTAATCATCCCGTTGTCTGTTTTTTATTTCCGTAAACGAATCAGAAACATATTAAAGCTTTTCGTCTCCGATAACTATTTTCGAGTAGTTGATACTACTACCATCTTCTCCCGTTCCCGTTGGAACTGCGAGAAATCCTCTTTTAATTTTTTTCTACACTCCCTAATCTACCTACACAAGTCAAATTTCAACGTTTTAAATCCAGCTACGGTTTTATAATCATCTATCAGACAGGTCTATGAATAAAAATAGCATCTCAAGATCGATCTCAGACCTAAAAGCGGTTCATATATACGGGCCTAAATATATGAAGAAATGCATCCGAGTATATATTAAATATCTCCATATATAATAAAAGGATAGAAAAGTCAATTCTGTACATGAAAGATATAAAAAAAAAAAAAAATTAGGTCGGTTAATATGTCGATTATAGAACCTAAAAAACCACTCAGCAGAATTCTTGTCTGTCTGTCTGTCTGTCTGTCTGTCGGTTTGTTTGTGCGTCAATCACGCAAAAACTACCTGACAGAAATTGATGAATTTTTGCATGGTGTTAGCCTAGGGCCTCAAGGTACATTTTTTTTGGGTTTCATTCGGAATTTCATGATAGTTTTCTTTAAAAAAAATAAAAACTGAAAAATATAAATTACCTAAAATACCGATAACTACTGTTTGAAATTAAATTAATTTTGGCATGGTAATAGTTCAAAGCCTAATGCCACTTATAGGATAGTTTTTATCATGGAGTATAAAGAATTTTTTGTAAAAAAAATTACATAATTATATTTTTTAATAAAAAAAATCGACTTCTTCAATTTCAACCGGATTTCACACTCTGAACTTAACTAAACTTTCACCAAACTACCCCTTATATGTACCCTTTCTAATAAAAAAAGAATCATTAAAATCGGTTGAATTGATATTGACTTATACGTTCATTTGTCGCGCATATACTTAATGTAAATTTGAGATTTATATGATTTTCTCATAGATACCATTGTTGGACATAAACTAAATTAAAATAAGACTACACGGGAGGCATTAGCTTTCAAATAAAAAAAGAATCATTAAAATCGGTTCATACAATCAAAAATTCTAAGGTAACAAGGATAAAAAATACAGTCCAATTGATGACCCCTTTTAAGAAGTCGGTTAATAGTAATCTGACATAATTAAATTACGACTTTTTTCATTTACGAATTATTTCATTTAACCACATTTTAAAAGAAGAAAGTAAATTGAGGCCGTTCGTTGCACAGGGGCACAAAGTGTAACTGTTGTGGGTTCGATGACCACGCAAGGAAACGAAATATTTATTTAAATTTATATTTCCATTTCATCGCTCTGGTGTCGAGGTAAAGTGCGGCGTTGAGTTTCACTACTCAGCACGCAATACCTACAGAATTCCGAGAAAAGTAGGGAACAGAGTGTCTTAACACTAGGTGTCCTATGCCTACCCTGCTGTGTGCGGGATACAGCGTGAAGCAAAAAAAAGAAGTATAATCAATATTTGTTCAGTCTACCATAATTATTATTTCAAACGTCAACGTTGGTGATATTAACAAACATAATAAAGTAGGTATATTTTACGGAATTAGCTCATATGGCGATGTGTAGAATAAAAAGTATATGTATTTGGAAAGTAAATTCTGATTGTGAGTTCATAGTTTATAAAAGTTTATATTGTGTTTAGATGGATCACGTGGTGATGTCAATACGTTTTAATGTCATCTTATGTTATCTGTTAAAATAGCGTGAAGCTGATTAAACTTAGTGTTATATTCAAAAGAAATTAATTGTATGTAATACATAATATGTAATTTATTAATACGTTTCAAGTATGAAAAAAAGAAAAAATGCAATATAATTGCATTTGTGTTTCCTTCCTATATTTTGTATTTCTATTATTTATATCGATATATCAGGAACGTAAATGCGGAAACAGAGTTTCATGCCATTTTAGTACAGAGTAACCTCTAAAAAATGTATTTACTAAACTGAACAAAAAGAATGTGTGATTCCTCTATAGAATATATTATTCTATATTATACATAAAACTGGTTAAAACAGTGCATATGAAGGTATCCTCCTGTAGTACTATTTTCAATTACTATCAACACTACATTGTCGATACTAATGTGGTATTACAACACATTTTTAATATTTTTCCGCCATTATGATGACATAGACAATTTTTTTTATTTGGAAAAATAATATATTAACTATAAGAACGTTGGTAGTTTTTCAAAAGGTATAAGAATAAAAAATTGCCTAAACTATGCTTCTTCGCAAGTGGTTGTAATAACTATTGGTATCTGTTTTCCAAAAAATCACTATAAATATTAAATATGCTCAATTATACAGAGTTTTTTTGGTAGGACCACTTTAAATGAAACCACAGTTTAACTACTCTATAAAAGCCTATTACATATTAAATTAAAAACCCGAAAATAAAAAAGTTATTTTTTCAAACAAAATAAATAATAAAATTATCGTTGTAAAATAAAATACAATTTGTCAAGAACGACGCACGCACACATAAACCTATCAAAGGGAAACAGCCGCATACGCCTCATTGCGAAATCGAGTCGTAGGTTTTGGCGGCAAAGTTTAAAGTTCTAAACATTTTAGTACTATTTTTGTAGTAGTATGTGTTTATATTATTGGTACCTATGCGTAACCGCGTCATACGAAATATAGATATGAATAAACATTGTGAAATGAGAAAAAAACCTACGTCTTCACTGTTGATGTATCTTGCTTAAATTCTTTAGGTACGGGTTTAAACTATTTTACCCTATATGCCCAATTGTAACTGTAACGCGACGTTGTGGGTTCGATCCACACATGCAGGATTGAATTATAATTTAATAATATTTTAATTTCGCACATCAGTCACACATTATATCTAATATCTTATACACTATGTTGCCCTACTAAGGGCGGGATAAAGCGTGGATCTGGTTTTAACTTTATGTGAACCGATTAAAATAAAGTCCAGTCCAGTTGAGGCCAGTCGTGGCGCAGCGGCACAAGTGTGACTGTAAAACCGACTGGTTCTCTGAGTTCGATCCCCACTCGAGGAGATGAAATATTTACTTAAATTTATATTTCCATTTCTTCGCTCTGGGGTCTAGGTTAAGCACGGCATTGCGTTCTGCCACTCAACACGCAATGCGTCCAGAATTCTTAATACTAGGTTCCTCCCTCTGACTAGCATGAAGCTGCTTAACATAAAACTAATGCTTAATATTTAAGGGCAATTTGCCAGAATACAAACAAAAAAAGTATTTAAATCGGTTAAGCCGTTTCTGAGATTATCGTGAAGAAACGCACATATAGTAAGTATCGATAAGTTGTGTTTTTATTTCAAATATTCAATTGAAGATTCTTATGGGAGGTACGAAAATGCGACCTAAAGTTTTAACAACTTTCTCATAAAAAATCTTCATTACATTGCAAACATACATTATAAGTATATCAAAACACGAACATATTTCAGTGTGTTAAGTAAATAATTCTGTGGTTTAAGCGGGCGAAGCCGCGAGCGGGTCGCTAGTATTAAATAAAAGTGTACTCGAACATCCGATGTTATTATTATAATATTACAAAGTTCTTCTCATCACTAACGGTATATACGGGTATGGTGAATCATTGTAATAGAAGCATGAGTATCACATTTTATATTATTATAGGAGGTCCAAGGTATAGTAAGTATCAGAACTTACAGACATTTTTAGCTATAATATTTGTATAATTGTTATATAAATGGTATTTTATGATGTTAAGAACAGGTTATTGAAGTTACAATAACCTTTATTAAGGTTAAGTTTTTAATTATTGTTTTGTACAAAAAAATATGTGCGCCAGGAAATAAATAAATATACGTAACTCTAGTAGCTACAACATTTAAAAACAAGCGCGAGTCCGGCTCGCCCACCGAGAATGACGTACAAAAATTGGAGATATCGAGCTTTTTCTTAAATTCAAGTTTAGCTTATACCTCACTTGAATGAGTGGCTTTTCCCCCTTTCCCCTCTTTTAAGGATTTAATCTCAAATGTATAGTTTTTAGATTTTTTCCTGAACTAGTTCTACCTGTAAATGCTTACTGCCAAATTTCATTATTCTAGGTCAAACGGACGTACTCTATTAGTTTCGATTCCTTTTGTCGAAATATTTATTAAGTAACTGTAGAAATATGTTTTTTCAATAAACCACGGAGCCGTAGATTTAAGTATATGGTTTGAATTTCAACTCAATATCTCCTAGCATTCTTGTGATTAAGATCAAACCTTAATAACAACCCTAGAAATACAAAGAAATTTGTCAAACAGTAGTAAGTAGGATTAGTTTCGTTATAAACAATAATTGTATGGATGTCTTAATGTCTTTATATAGATAGATAGGTCGTAAAAGATCGCGACCTGAGCCTTAGGTAATGTTGATAGATATTGACGCACGGACAGATGGACGTGAGATGAATTATCTTTATGAACGTATTGCAATCTCAATTATTTCGACTCCTACATTATTGTATTATGAAAATTTTATATAATTGTAAATTTAATATAAAATGTATTAAAGAACCGGTAATAAAGTCAAGTCATTTCGCATATCTCTACGTGCTGGCCCGCACTGCAGAAGCAATTTTTTTTTAATGAATCACTTGATATAGTTGGTCACATTTGAGACTCTCCTCTTTTCCTTTATTAATATATTCCTCCTTCTATAATTATATTAACAAACTTTCATGCATCTCTTATCTTATCCGATCACACACGGCAAGGGAGCTCTTTACTTCTCCTGTTATGAACGGGATACAAATACAACAAAAAACAACAGTTTTAATATTGCAACACAAGGTATACTTATTGGCATTATCATCTTGAGACACTGAGCTGTGTGCGAGAAAATTAATTATTTTCATTTTCTCGATCTGGTCACAAGACCATTGTCTCCAATACTGGGCAAAAAGAGAGGAACGGCTTGTCTAAGCAACCCCCTCTGGCTACCCTACATAAAAAGGGGGACTAAAAATATACGCCGTAACAAACATTACAATATTTTTAACTTTGAAACTGCAAAAAGTAATCAACCATCGGCGTGTCTAAACGCATTACAATTAGAAAGATTAGCACGTTTGTCTCACTTTCCTTTGCCTCATTTAAAAGGAACAGTAAAAGTTTATATTTTCAAGTAAATAATATAGCTATTCTATTCTAATTAAGTTTCTATGTAGTTATATCGATTAACTTTATTTTCACTGGAAAATATTGACTGACTAAAAAGCGCTACAGTTGTGAGTACGATTCCCACTCGGAGGAATTGAATATTTTCATTTCATCAACATTGTTTTTCGATAAACTGGCGTTGCGTTTGAAACGGAATGTCTTGACCGCTCTCAACTGTGAGATCCATCTTGTGATCGATCTTGAAATTTTTATAATTTATAAATGAAAATGGCATCACAAAATCTCTCTTAATATGGATATCAGAATAGAGATCTATTGATTAATATTGGTGTAGGTTCCCTCTGTCTACCCTTTATACGGAATACAGCGAGAAAAAAGATATTTTAAAATATTTTTATTATGTTTTGTACATTGGACACATTTGTGTCAGCAATAAAACAATATAGGTATCATGTTAAAAATAGAAAAATATACACTACTATATAGTGTATATTTTTCTATATTGAACAAGAATACCAGTAGAATGTACGCGAATGTAGCGAAATCCGGTTAAAGTATTATCTGTAATGCTATTCAGTTAAGTTCATAATCAGCATGTCACATTGATTCAATCAAATTATTCACATTTTATTGAAAATGTGGAAAACTGATGTTTTTTTATTCATTAATTAATTCTCTTTTTATTCATTAAGACACTTCATTTTAAGTTTTTGTAAGGCATTGCGTGTAGCGGCACTCAACGCCGCATTTTGTCTCATTGTCCTCTGGCAATGGAAACGATAATATTTAATATTTCATTTCTAAAAGTGGGAATCAAACCCACAAACGTCACGTTTTCTTGCATACTCTTGCGCTTTTACGCTTATGTTAATATTTATAAAAGGTAGAATTTATAATAATAAATAAATAAATAAATATAGCTTATTAAAGAAGTAATGGTTGAAAATAATAATATAATATATTTGAGAAGTAACCTGTGGAGAAGTAAGTTAAGGAATGATACATACAAATATAACTTCAAAACATTTTTTGGTTTGTGATGACTATAGAATCGTAGAAACTAAGAATTAATGATGTAAAGATAGAGCACATCATTGATATATTTTATATCGGTAAAATAATCGAAGTCGTAAGTACTACGCTACGACGTAATAGTTCATTTCCGAAGAAATGACACATAATGCAAGGTAACCGCAAGGGGTGGGAATTATAAGGAAATGAGTCGATCTTTCTTCTTAACTTCCTTCTGTACTGGAATGTTATTACTACTTATGCTTTACTTACGATTTTGGAGGTTTGTATTTATTAGTTACTTGTTAAGTTAAAAAATAGTTCAAGATTGGATGGAACCTGTATTTATAGTCATCTTACAAAATATTATTTTGAAGACAATATATATCTATATTATATTTATCTATATTGAAATTATTTCATACCAGTTTAATCGAACAGAATAAATTACTCTGCTCTAGATAACAAAGCGCAGCGTTGAGTTCCGCCATTCATCTCACATCTCCAGCACTCAAATTCTATATTGCCTTCCCTGCCCTCACGAAAAGTGCGTGACATCTTAAATTTTATATACAAAAACGAAAAACTTAAAGTTACCTTACCCCATATACTTACAAGAATACAGCCAACCTAGAAATGTTTATGTAACGCAATATGGCGAGGTTTTCGCGCCTGGTTACACGATAGATCATCGCCGCTGTAATGAGATGTAACCGCGAAGCAAGGGAATGATGCGGAAATGATACTACATTCGTGTCTTCCTTGTACTGAGAGCTAGAATGCTGAAATCAGCAGTTTGTGATTTATTTTTTATGGCTTAACATTTTTTTGTATAGTTGGATAGGTAGAAAATCCTAGTGCTAAGACACTCGTATAGATGGCGATCGAATTTATATAACAATATATAAATTGGATCGCCACTCGGGGAAATAATTATATTTTTGTGAATAATTTACATTTTCCTATTCTGGTAGACAAAGAGCGGTGTTCCGCCACTCAACATGTAATCTCTCAAATATTGGTGGAAAGTAGAAAGCGGAGTCTCTTCTCTTTTCTCCGTAGATTCTCTCTGTTCTTGCCACATGCAACCTTTTAGGTTCCCTCTGTTAATGATGTAGTAAAAAAATATTAAAGCATTACAAAAAAAATTACACTCAAAATTAAGATTACTAACGACCCACTAACGACTTAAACGCAGCTTCATCCTCTTAAACTTATATTATAATCAAAAAAAATAAATTAAATTAGCTTCACGCTGTATCCCGCACACAGCAGGGTAGGCAGAGGGAACCTAGTGTTAAGACACTTCGTTCCCCACTTTCTGCCGAATTTTGGAGGCATTGCGTGTTGAGTGGCAGAACTCAACGCCGCACAGAGCCAAGAAATGAAAATATAAATTTAAGTAAATATTTCATCTCCTCGAGTGGGGATCGAACCCACAACCAGTCGGTTTTACAGTCACACTTTGTATCACTGCGCCACGACTGGCCTCTAAATATAGTAAATAACTGATTAGTTTCATATAAGATGTCCCTAGCAAAATGTTTTAAAGATATTTTAATAATATAAACCTTTTTGAACTTTCATTGCTTAAAAGACGTAGAATATGAGAAAATTAATTCAAAGACTAGGTCTAATAATAAAAGAGAGAAAGAAAGTAAAATGGAATGGAAGGATCTTTTTTTCTTATTCCCATTACAATTATAATTTTAAACACAAACGGTACATAGTACCTATTAAATTTTACACAAAGAAAAACAAATAAAAAAAATAATTAAATTCATAACATATCTGTGCATCATCCACTTTAATATTCACTCCACTACAAAGGCTATACTGATATCTCATATTGTATATATTATTTTATTTCATATGTATTTAAAGTAGGGCAAGTAGATGTCCCACATCCACACACGAGGCGTTCCAATAATATGGTAATTGAAAGTTAATTTTGTGCCTACATATTATATCGGGACGTTAACCGTACGAAATGTGAGAATATATTTTGTACAGGTACAAGTTTATATACAGATTTATGTGGCGCAACGTTTTGGGTTCAATTCCCACTCGAGGGAATGGCCACTTCAGCATAATCAGATAAACCTAAAAAAACAAAAAAAACTTTTACATAAAAAAAATTAAGAATATTTTTTTTCATACAATTTCAAATTTAAATTTAAACGTGTGCTCAAAAAAATCTTTATGTTGATATTACTAGTGTTGCTCTACTTAAATAATTTAGATTAAAAAGATTCACGATTGTACTCAGAAAATGTCTCACAAAATATAGCCACTGTGGTGGTGGTAAGGCATAAACTATTATTACCTGAAGTGAGTACTACTAACTTTAAGTATTTTAAAATACTCAATAAAATCTTTCCCCAATCTCCTCTAATTCGTTTACATAAAGAGATCGTGCAAATCGATAGAAAAAGGGATTCGTTAATGTTAATCTATTTGCACGGCGCTTTAACACGCGCTTAATCGAATAGCTTTTATAGGTACCATTTAAGAGGTGAACTCGCTAATGGTGACTATAAAACCATGTAAATTGAGTACACGAAGAGAAAACTTAAAAAGGGGTGAGTTTTTTTATAACATTTTTTTATTTACCTTTTATTCACTTTTGATTACGATTAATAAAATTAAATTGTTTTTAATACAAAATGTGGAGTAAATTTTTCTTTTGATTACTAACTCAATTACATTAAAAGTTCTTGAATCGTAAGCTTATAAATTGTAGCTTCAAGTTTATTTTCGCATTACAGGATAGGTAAAGAAAAGCAAGTGTCAAGACATTCCGTTCCACACTTAGCGGTCGAATTCGAATCAAGGGAACCTTCGTTATCTATTAAGACACTTCTGTTCCCCACTTTCAGCCAAGCTCACGTGGCATCGCGTGTGGACAGGCGGAACTCAACGTAGTGCTTTGCCTTATTACCAGAGCGAGTAAAATTAAAATAATAAATATTTCAGTCTATTAATTGGAGATTGAATGAGTTCATAAATAAAATAAAACAAGTCAATAAAAGCGCGTCTAGTGAGCTAGCGCGCGCTTCTATCCCTGCGCCATGACGATCTCAACGAACTGACACATACATACGTACAAATACAAAAAAAAAGGATTTTTAAATCGAATTTCTTCTTATACCCCAAGATCCCAGCGCCGCCAGACCTACGTCATTTTAGCAAAGCTGGAATTTTTAGCATTATTAGTCCAATACGTAGTGAGCACGGTATGGGTACTCACTAACTTGAAAGTGGGGACGTTTCAGAGGTAGCTCAAACTAAAGGTACCTAAAAACCATGCCTACCTACGTCAAAGTAGCAAGGCTCGTATTTACGTATGTTATTAAGAATATTGTAAAAAATATGTATTCAATATTGCCAGACCATTTACTGGGGCCGTTACTCCCGCCAGACGCCCTAAAGGTTGTTTAAAATTGAGGCAAACTACGTCATACTAGCAAGCCTAAATTTTACATATATTATTTAAGGCACTATTTCGAGACCCATTCTAAGCAGCCAGACCAATCCGTGGGGCCAATCGTCCTCCCAGACGCGATAAATCTCCCGTGGGAGTGAGGACAAAATACTCCTTGGGTGTGTAGCGCGTTTTCTGTCTATAGTCTGTGATCGTGTTGTCAAAGGTGTCAAGACGAATTACTAATGTAAGAATTAAAATATTAATTATATTATATAGGAACTTTTTCGAGCAAAATTTTATCGATTCTCAAAAAATCATAATACGCATGTGTACGTATTACAGTATAGATAACCATACTTAAAAAAACTGCGTGGGTCTGTTTGTTTAGTAAATAAATTCTAATTACTTACTAATATTAAAATAATTAAAAATTAATGAATTGGTGAAAATAAAAGTATATCATTTTATGTTTTTTATTATTCAATATATTTATATCAATCTTCATCAATGTCATTATTGTCAGAGTCTTTACTTTCTTCAAAATCAGATTCACATTGAATATTATATTCATTTTCGTCGTCATCTCCATCGACATTTGGGTCCTCTATGTAAAATAAGTAATAAATTGAAGTTGTGAACATATTTTAATAAATAAAGGAAAATATTTTTGAGGTCAGTTGTGAAGCAGGAGCATGTGATCTGGTTGTGGGTTCAATCCCCACTCGAGGAAATCGACCTTCAAAAAGCACGTCTATCTCCACCTTAAACGCTTTCAACGTCCTGACGTCCTTGGTAAGTGATTACCGCGGCCCCATACGTTCGTTTGCCTTGTCTTTTTCCATAAAAAAATGAAATATTTATTTAAATTTATATTTCCATTTTATCGCTCAGGTGTTGAGGTAGAAAGGTGACGTTGAGTTCTGCAATCAACCTGCAATGCCTCCAGAATTTGGTGAAAAGTGAAGAACGGAGTATCTTAAAATTAGATTCCCTTTACCTAGGCGAAGGGGGTGTATGCGGGATACAGCGTGAAGCTGATTAGAATTTTACTTTAAAGAAAAAACTAATACCTAATTCATTTTTAAGTGAGTCGCTTACGAAATTTGGTAATTGATCACCATCAAACCAATGAAAATCATACTGATTGTCTTTCAGTATCCACGCATTATTCACGGGATTGAGAATATTAGGATGCTTCAAATGAGCATTAATCCAAATACTTGCAATATAATTTGCTCGTCGAAACTGTTGAAGTAGTTCGCTTTTGCAAGGTGGTAAGCTACTCGCGTCAAAATTTCTCACTTTTTTTTTCGGCTCTATTGTTGATGAAGACGAAGACGAAGTATACTCTGAATTAAGTTTTCCTGGTTTTGACTTATATTTTTTCATTAATCCTGTAAACGATTTATAGCACTCTCTATGATAACCACACTCATATAATTCAGTAGGTAAATCAACATGTTTAAATTTTAAATTATGTTCCTTTCTATATATTAAAATTTTTTGACAATTTTTTAACGTATCTTTATTAAATAATATTAATTTTCTATCCGACTTATAACAAAAAACACACTGTAATATATTTTCCATTCCTCCAGTTTCTTTCCTTATATTTATTTATAATTAAAACTAATATTTTAATTCGTCTTGACAACTTTGACAACACCATAACAGACTATATAGAAAACGCGCTACACACCCAAGGAGTATTTTGTCCTCACTCCCACGGGAGATTTATCGCGTCTGGGAGGACGATTGGCCCCACGGATTGGTCTGGCTGCTTAGAATGGGTCTCGAAATAGTGCCTTAAATAATATATGTAAAATTTAGGCTTGCTAGTATGACGTAGTTTGCCTCAATTTTAAACAACCTTTAGGGCGTCTGGCGGGAGTAACGGCCCCAGTAAATGGTCTGGCAATATTGAATACATATTTTTTACAATATTCTTAATAACATACGTAAATACGAGCCTTGCTACTTTGACGTAGGTAGGCATGGTTTTTAGGTACCTTTAGTTTGAGCTACCTCTGAAACGTCCCCACTTTCAAGTTAGTGAGTACCCATACCGTGCTCACTACGTATTGGACTAATAATGCTAAAAATTCCAGCTTTGCTAAAATGACGTAGGTCTGGCGGCGCTGGGATCTAGGTCTATTATATATCCTATAAAAGTGCTCCTGAACCTATCAATTCAACAATTCATCTGGCATTAAGCAGGTACTTCGATTATGGTTCTCAAAATGAACTTCTCAGTATCGGTTTATCGTTCAATTTACTGTTTTTTATGTTTAATAGACTACGAAGAAGGTCTGTCGCATGTAAATATTACGTGCACGAAAGATTTCCAGATGTTGTGAATGCCTAAGCAGACCCTAGTACGAAATTCGTGGAAAATACGGCTATTTTTTTCCATAAAAACATAAGCTGATCACGAAGCGTATATTTTTCTCCTTTTTGTAGTACCTGTTTATAACATATTCAAATATTCCAAGAAAAAACCATAAAACGATTTATTTAATATGAAAAATTTACATACATGTCACTTTTACATAAACTTTTATAGATTTTTATTTGTTATATTTCTATATAGTAATGGTGTTTTATATTTATTTACCTTTACTGTTGCATGAGTGGGAATCGCGAATAAATCTGGAAATAAAAAATATGATTAAAATAACACGGTTTATTAAGATTTAATATAATTTTTATTTACTCCAATTTTTTGCTGTTTCCGCCCGTTTTAGGACAAAAATATGATTACATATAATCGATTACTCAGGAGGCATCAAGCCTACAACCATAACATAGATATAGATAGAACTTATTAATAGTGCTTCATTTTATATATTTTTAATCTAGTAATGTTTGTAAAAAAAAAGATAGAAGAAGATAATACGTTTTGGTGGTTAATTTTTCTAAATCTCATAACATCTTTGGAATGAACCCTCAGGGGCTATCACCGGGCTTACAGTGCCGAGTGCCGACAGCTCCCGTGAGCCTGTTCCTGTTCAATTTCAAATAAACTCGCTATAAATTGTTTTCATCTACAACATAATTTATTATGTTTAGGTGCTTTACTTTGAACTGCTCAAGCTCTTCGAATGATGGATTATGAACTGAGACTATAATAATATTTCTGTTCAAAGATTATGCCAGCGTTAATATTCATACCTACATTTCTACATTTTGAAATAATCACTTTACGAGGTTCACCTACAATACACCTATCTGGATGTTAGTGACAAATCCCTTTAAAGTGAAATAATCGCACAACTGTTTTTGTGTGATTCATAGCACTGTACCTTAGATTTTCTATGTACATTTTTTTTTCAGCATCACGCGGTATCCCGCTTGTTGCAGGGCAGGCAGAAAAAGCCCTTTACGATTCGACGGAAAGTGGGTAGCGAACCGTTGAACAGAGGAAATCAACGCCACGATTTGCCTCGACACCATAAGGAATAAATGAAAATATTAAATATTTCATTTTCTCGATTGGGAATCGAATTCACAACTTATCGCGTTCAACAGTCATACGATTGTGCTTCTGCACGGCACGACTTAGCCGCGATATACAAAAATCGTATACAAATTTTATATATTCCATGTATATTTTTACTTTATATCTAAATTATAGCTTGATTTGCTTCTTTCATCGACAACCCTAACTGATTAACAAGTCATCTAGCTAATTAAAACCTTACTTACCCCAGTGTATAAAACACAGCTTAACTGATTTCTTATATCGTCTTATCATACAATCTTGAATGTAGTTTTTAATGAAAACGTTGGGTCTGGTTAATTAAGTTAGGAACCAATTAGGGTTTCAAAGCAAGTAGGTACACTAGGGCTTCGCGCGAGATTACTAGGCTGTGGCGTGTAATCGTACGTTCTCTGTACTTGATATTAATTACATACATTTAAAATTATATTAAAATGCATGATTTTAGTTTGAATAAATATTGTTTTCATGTGGTAAATAAAATAAAATAAAATTGTTTTTTTTTTAAATATTCTGTTATTATATAACAGAATTATTTTAATACTTATTAAATAAGTATTAAAATAATACATTGTTACTTATTATATAGAGACAGACAATCTAAATATCTGGATTCTTTTGACAATTGCAAATCTAATAAATAATTATGTCTAATTCCAGGTCTAGCTTAAGTAGCGGAAGAAGAACAAATAAATATATCTTTATATTTTTTGTAACGGTGATCGTAAGTGTCCTAACGCGAACGGAATATCTTAACACTAGGTTCCCAGGTTCCTTCTGCCTACTTTGTGTGGAACACAGGGTAACTAAAAAAAAGCTTATGATTTATAAAAGCTAACAAAAGGTACGGACCACGTGGTTGTAGTAAAACAGTCAATAAAACATTTTGGGTTAAGGTCGAGGATTGCTTTTTTTAAGAAACGTCCAAAATCATCATATACATTATAAATAAAATTTACCTCTATTTTAACGAATCCACGGATAAATGCTAATATTCTATAACCAAAAACCAAATGAAAATGGAACAAAAATCAACCATTAAAGCTTTAAAAATTACAAATTCATTTATAATACGTAATTTCAATTACAACATTTTTTCCATAATATATTCACTAAAAACACAGCAATATTTTTCTAGATAATAGACTCAGTGTCATTAAAGGTTATTGTTGTAGAATTTCCTAAAATAGCCACGTCCTGCCATAATACCAGGGGACAGTAATAAAATTATTACATGAACTATGAAAATAGCCATTTCACAGCGTAGGGTGATGTGAAATTTAAAATTATACGGCCAAAGTCGATGTTGCTTTACGCTTGCAATTGAACGTATGCGTCGACACGCGGTTTATATAGTCACTTTATTTCGCTTCCTTTGCTCTTTTCTTACTGCCATCTCTTCTGAGGACTCGTGCTGTATCGAAGGTTGTATGGGATTGAAATTTAAATTCAATTTCTTTTCAAATAGAGTTGAAATTTGCAGTGTTTAATTCTTTTAAATGCATTGTTCAATTCACGTGGAGCGCACGATGGTACGTGTTTCGCTTGTTTAGATTTTTTTACGTAATTGCCTTTTATTTCGCTTTGGGATAGGATGACACAAATTGGTACGCATTCTTTTATTAAATTGTGATAGGTATAATTGCCTCGTCCATACTACCTGAGTAATGTGGGCCTCGGAGTAAAAAAAAAGTATAGCGCTGCGGTTATAAAATAAATTTAATGAAAAGCTTTATGCTGTATTTTGCATATAGGTGAAGTATGTATAGAGAGCCTAGTGTCAAGGCACTACATTTCAGAATTTCAGTTTTGAATTTGTTTATCACTTCACTAGGAATGTCGCTTTGGAGCAAGGAACAAAATGTTATGTAAACGCGGCGTTAAATACCGCCTTTAAAGACTCAATATTTCAAGAATTCGGCGGATATTGGGAAACAGAAGTGTGGTAATGGGAATGGAGTGTCTTAATATTACGTTCTCCAGTATCCTTTGCCTGCTATGCATGTGCAGGCTGTATCCTGCACATGCATAGCAGCAGTAAGCTAGAAAAATATGTTATATACCACAATAAAGTTACGAATATATAGAAATTTGAACGTAATGAGCACAAACTAAAACCCCGCGCCTCTTAGAAATGGTCCAAGAGGCGCTGGTCCACGTTCAACAAATATGAATTAAAGCTTTTTTCTTAATTTAATTCAATAATTTTTTTTCGTTTCAACTGAGACGGTTTCCAAAAAGCTCTAGTCTCAGTACGTTAATTTTTTTTGTACGATCCTAAATATTTAAGTTCATTTGATATTTATATATATTCACGTGATATTTATGTTAATCACGCAAAGAAAAACAATAAAAGGAAAATATAACTTCAACACTTCAATTAGTATTATTGCAGATAGTAGTAACACGTTTAGTCTGTGACTGCGTGATTGTGAAGTGGACTGAGTGATAAGTTACACTATGTAAAGTATGAACATGCTTTTAAATACCCTATATTAAGTTTTAGTTTTAAGATATTTAAATCTTAATCTAGATCTATGGATCTAACGACACGTATAGATAACTGGAAAAACTTCTTCAGTTCAATTCTTCAGTTATGGCTTTTCGAGCATGACGTGATTCATCTGTGTTACAGTTATGAAATTGAGACTTACGATATAAATAAGGGAAAAAATCGGAAAAGTTACGGTAGTTCATTTTATAAGAAATTAATGCATTTGCTCGCAAATTTAAGCTTATCTACTTAAAAGTTATACTTTCCGTTGATTTACAATTCTAAAATTGATACGGATCCCTTCGTGGGCGAGCCTGACTTGCACTTGACCGATTTTTTTACCTGTAGTGCAATTATAATGTTGTAATTTTAAGTTTTTTTTTTAAATAAATCTGAATATATTGATTTTAAGAAATATAATTTGTTTTATTGTAATATAGTCCTTATTAATTTTAATAAGTATAGAGAATAAAAATAGTAGTTAAAACATTAAACAAATTCCAACTAAAAGATTCATTTACTGTTATTTTAATTTTATAATTATATGTTTAATCAATTATAACATCTTACGCATTAACATTTTAATCTTATGTTCTAAGTTTCAAAGTCGAACTTGTAATTAAGGGAGGCACGCGCCGTAAGCCACGAGGTTAAGTGTCCACCAAGTGTCATATAGGAATCTTTATTATTTCATTCGAAAAATACTCTTATTTCTTCTTTAATAGGGATTAAAATCCTATAGAAAGAAAGCCAAGTCCATTGTACTAACCGTTATGTCAGCAATAACTTTAACAGAATGTGGTTTTGCGTCTTTTACTCTCGGACAAAGAAAATACTATCTCAGTTATTAAAAATAAAAACAGTTTAAACGTTTCCCAGTACGAAGTCTGCACTAATGGTCTTTATTATGGCAATAACAGAGTATTTAGAGGAATTTATTATAGGTTAATTAATATTTTTGTTATATTTCTTAAAAGGAAAGTGGGGTAACATGACATTGCTAGTACTTAACATTGCCTACTTTTTAGAGTTCATAATTTTGTTTTTTTCTTCTACTTTACGCCCATAGCTCTTTGTAAATATAAAAAATAATTATTTTTTTATTAGCATAAAAAAACTATAATAGTTAAAATTTTGTAATAAAGGTGTAACAAAAGATTTTGATCTTATGAAAGACATTTTTCAGCATACTTTATTAATTTCCTTTTAGAAATCTACTTAGACATCCTTTAAGGCACTAAAACAAAGTTTTATCAAAAGCTCAAGCCTTCAAACGAGCTTTCATTCAAAATTAAAACAATAGAAGTGAAAGAGATTTATCATTTCGATCCCTTATATTAAATTGCTACTTAATTGCAAATTTGAACTAAGATAGATCTGTGTAAAAATTACATTCGCCATCATAGCGTAGTTGAAATACATTATTGTAACACCACCATCAGGTGGTGGGTTTAATTACCGCTTAGAGAAATTATCAATTCATTTTCTGTTTTTTGCGAGATAAAGCGCAAGATTGGAAAAAAAATACAACATGCATGAAGAAGAAGTTATTGATTAATGAAAATCTCTTTTGTCCACTCTTCTCCACATTTTGGCAACCGAATGCATACTTTGTTCAAGCAGATGGGAGAAGTCTAAATTATGAACGTTTCTCATTTTACCTCTTAGGTACTCTACATGAATACAATTTATTAAAAACAAACATATATAGAAAAATAAAAAAGAATAACCCAGTTTACTGTGCATATAATTTCACACTCGTATATACTTCTAGAACTAATACTAAAGCGACCTTTTCATATATTAGTGATACGATTATTGAAAGCGAAAGTGAGCATGTTCTACAACAAAGTAGAATAAACCTTTAAGTATGGTTTAGACCAATAGACCAATTAGGCGTGCCCCAATAACCGCTGGGGAGCACCGCATCCGGATGAGCCGGATGTCCATGTAAATCGATCGGCAGCCGCTGAGTCAGTCATTAACAAATCATGGTTAGCCACTGTGATTTTGCACAAAATTACTTTTAAAAATAGGTTGATTTTTACAGTCAATTTTAAAATATTTTAGAACGTATAAATAACTGAACGTAGTTAAAATTTAGATGGAGATAGCATTAGAGACGGGAGTTCGAATCTCGCTATGTTTAAGTTTTAATATTTTAACATAGCTTTCGTTCTTTAGTGTATAGTTTAGATGTAGTGTTTGTACCTAATTCTTTTAAAAAATGCGGTTTAAAGTCCATGTAAAGTTTATGATAAAAGAATATATATATCTACATACCTGTATGTGAAAGTAAGGATTTCAATTTGTTGATATACTTTAGCAATGAACGAGATTGTTTTAGTGCTATATTTATTACATTTGAGTCTTCATAAATTGTCTATAGAAACTGAAATATTTTTTACACGTATTTGAAAAATCCTTTGTATAGAATAATGCCCGTTCACTTTTTCTATATGTAGAATGTATTTTGTTAATTTCTTTTATGTTTACTGACAGTCTCGTTTCCCATACATTTGCAATGATACAAAATTTCCATATAAATCGATATAACACGGAAACTTATATTAGATTGCTGGAGTTCTCGCAACAGTTAAAACTAATTGAACTAAAAGGTACCAATTGCTTATTTGTAGGCAAATCGATATTTTAGAATCGTCTACTAGATGATAATTACTAGATAGTAAATTTACTATTAAATTTAGAATTTTGCTGTTTCTTAACTTCTAAATTACTTATACATAGATATATGTGTCTATACATTTGATAGTTATGTAAACGCAACAGATTTTGGGTTTGATACCCATTTGAGGACATGAAATATTTAATATTTTCATTACCTAGCTCTGGCAAAGAGTGGCGTTGACGCACTGGCTCCAGAATTCAGTAGCCATAATGTGAAAGGACTGTCTTAACACTAGGTTTCTAGGTCCCCTTTGCATACCCTATTATATGAGGAAAACAGCGTAAAGCTAAAAAAATCTACATGTATTTATACTAATATTATAAAGTAGAATAGTTTGTTTGATTGAACGTGCTAGTAATAAAATAGTCCACTTGTCGAGGAAGGCTGTATTACAATACACAACTATATGAGCAATAAACCGCAAGAAAAAGTTAATTGTAGATACGTGTAAGTGTGCTGCTATGTTCATTTATATTTTTAATCAGAACAATCACAAAAAAAATATATAGCAGAGTAGGCAGAGGGAACCTACTCCGTTCCTTATATTTCGCATCAACACCGGGCAATTTGCCTTGGTGCCAGAGCAAAGAAATAAAAATATTAATTAATAATAATTAATTCCCCCAAATGGGGATCGAACCCGCAATCGTCGCGTTATACGCGCGTTGCACCCCTGGACCACGGCGGCATCAAACAACAAAAAAGAAAAATACTTACGTACGGAGACTGCGCCAGAATGGCGTCAAAGCTTCATAAACTTAATAATATATGTTTGTTTGTACTTCACTCGATTGCATGAGGTACTCACAATAATTTATTCTCATACGTTTTTGTAGTGATAGAATCACAAAATGGATTCGATAACGTGCTGATGTGAATTTCAACAATTGTCATTTTAAAAATATTTCTTATAATATACTTTATTAGCAAAATATCAAGTAAAAAGCACGAGTTTGAGGAATGCATTTATCAATATTTATATTTCTTCATTTTGATAACAAGGCAAAACGCGGCGTTGGGTTCCATCACTTAACATTTAATGCCAGGGAAATGAGACGTAAAGTAGAAAACGAAGTGTCTTAACACTAAGCTCCCTTCACCCGCTCTTCTGCATGCGAGATACGGCTTGAATCTGATAATATAACATTCAATTTACTATCACATGCTGTTCTCTGCTACTAATAAAGCAGTCATATTAACAAAGCATTTCTTATAAGTGCTCTCACAATACAAGCTAAAGACAGCACCAACAATAGGTTATTCCCGTGGGATCGGAGCTCTACGAGTACGGGGAAACGGAATTAAGTAACAATAAGCCTATTGGGCTGATATGGTTCCCGCAAAAAATATAAGAATAGCACATATATGTGGAGTATAGAATTGATATCTTTTTTTTATTTTTATTTTTATTAAAAAGACAACGCAAACTAACGTTCGGGTCACCTGATGGTAAGTGCCGCCGCCGCCCACGGCCCCGTGTAACACCAGAGGAGCTGCAGGTGCGTTGCCGACTTTTAAGGTGGGTTGAGCGCCGGGGACCGGCATTACCTGATGCGAAACGCAGTGGCATAAAGGCACTATTTAACGCCGGTTTTAAATGCCGGGGGTGGCGATGATCCGGTCGGGACTGCCCATGCATGTTGCCATTGCTGGCGACGTGACTCTACCACACCTAATTTTATTTAAATTTAAACTAGGTTAGTTGAAGCCAGTCGTGGCACAGAAACACAAATTAGTTTTCTGTGGTAACCAGGCAAAGCGCGGCGTTGAGTTCCGCCACACAACACGATATGTGTCCAGAATAAGATCAAAAAGAGGGAATAGAAATGTCTTAATTTGAACAGTCCCAATACTAGTTTCGTTCCCAATACAGGTTCCCTTTGCCTACCCTGCTATGTTATTTTAATAATTTGTACGATAAAATTCAAAACGACATAACTTAAAGTAGTTAGCATAGATTATTAGTTAGGTACTTTGTACTTAACCAAAATATTTATATGGGCTCTCGGTATCCGGTATTGTATTGTGTAATTTTATCTAAAAGGACATTGTTTCGACGTAATTGTCAAAACTATTTGTGTAATGAGATAACGAAACGAACTTTCGGCATATCTCTTTATGGTATTAAAATAAATATTTCATATTTATGGAGCTTCGGTTGATTAGAAAAATAATCTTTTTTATAGCTTTAAATATGGATTGACGTCGTCTTGGCGCAGTGGGACGGTGGGTAGGTATAAACGCGATGGTTGTTGGTTCGATATTCTCTTGAAAGGATATTTAATTTTCCTTTCCTTTATCTGGTAAAGAAACCTGGCTGTTTTTATTTCTTTTTATCAAATCTACGTATTAGGCATGATTCTAACTCGAAAAACTGTAATCCCGCTCAAGTCAAATAAAATGTGGCATAGAGTCTTATATAAGATATAAAATAAATGAATACGTTTCTAAACATGCTATATAAGATAAAAATTAAACAACTTTTGGTTTAAACTCATCAAAAGGCAGATGTTAATTACATAAATAAGACTGTATATTATATAGCTCTATGTTTACATTACAAAAAATATATATATATTATTACAAACTATATTTACATTATGTAAATGTGGTAGTGGATTCGATTTCCGCTCGAGAAAATTAAATATTTAATATTTTCATTTCCTCGCTCCGATAACGAGGTAAAGCGCCGTGTTGAGTTTTGCGACTCAATATGCAATATCTCAATTTCAGGCGGAAGGAAGGGAAAAATTCTTAGCCTACTCAGCTATATGCGGGATAAAGCGTGAATTAGCTTCCAAAAAAGGCCTAAATGCTATATTTATCATTATCAATTCTATACCTCACGTTTGTGTGCTATCCTTATAATTTTTCGGGAACCCTACAAACAATACTTGAAGAATTCGGTGCATAGCGAAATGGAAGTGTCTTATTCTGAATGGAAAGAGTTTTAACACTAGGTTCCTAGGTTCCCTCTGCCTACCCTGGTACGTGCGGGATGACGAGTAAAGCTATAAAAAAATTAAACAGAGAATATATTCATAGAAATATCGAATTAAAAAAAAGTCAAAAGTTTTTTAACGAGCATCGAGTGAGGTGAGTGGGGATCAGGCGCTGGGACAATTGTACAAACGAAAACATCGACCGACATTCCACTTGCTGGGTACTTGAACTTTACATAGTAATGTCGTATCAGTGGGACTTATGTGCTTTTATTTATTTTTCCATTTATAATTTAAAGACTAATTGCTCAATCTGGCTTTGTATGAAAATATTATTGAAATTTGTATAAAAATATATAATCTACATATTTTAGCCTCACGCTGTAACTTGTGCATGTCAGAGTAGGAAACCTGGGAATTTAATGTTAATACACTCCGTTCCCATTACTATTCTACTATTCGAGCATCAGAACTGAAACACGCGATTTGCCTCGTTACTAGAGGAAATTAAAATATTAAATCGAGTGCTAAAATATTATATTACCTTGTTGCCAAAACGAGGGAATGAAAATAATTTATTCCACCAAGTGAGAATTGAACCCACAACCGTATCGTCTATAATCTCACTGCGACAGCGTCAGTAACATAAAAATGTCGAATAAAAGTCTTATAAAATTCTTCAAATAGTTGGGAGTCTGTAGCAATAAGTCATTCTATGGCATTCCGCACGCGTCCCTTTCCGCCGTAATTGGAGGTATTTGAAGTTTGAACGATAGCCTATTTCGGACATGTGTCCAAACAAGATATTTAAACCTTAACAAAAGTATGTACTTAACACCAATAAAACGATACTCAGCAAACCTTATAATATAGAAAATACAACGACTTACTATAGTGTATAATATTAGTATTGATCATATTGAAGTATAAAATAATTTTCAAAATATAAAAATATATTTTTGAACGGAATTAACATATATTAGTAATATTTAGAACATGTTAATATATGTATAGTACAAAAAATATTGAATTCTAAAACTAATTAATGTTGCATATATAGAAAACTTAATTAAATATGTTACAATACTTTAAAAGAAGAGACCTTTGTGGCGCAGCGGCACAACCTCTGACTGTAAACTCGTTCATTTCCACTCTGTTATCGAAATTAAGCGCGGCATTGAATACCGCTACTCAACGTAACGTCTCGAAAATTGGGCGGAAACGGTAAACAGATTGTTGTAACACTAAATCCGCCTGCTATACGCGGGATACAGCGTGAAAGTAAAAAGAACTTCTAAAGAACATATGGGCCAAATGACTTATAAAGGTATTATAAGAACCCAGAGATCCTTTTAACAACTATAAGTAAAGGTAAACCTGATCATTACTTCGGTATTAAAGCTTTTGTCTTCGCAAGCTTAGGATAAGGTATTGTTATTTTAATAATAAGGTAGGGGTTGTTATTTAATGATGTCGATATAAAAATAATATATATATAGTTAGCTATATCTATTTAAATTTTAGTTACACGCTGACAGATAAATTATAGATTGCAGGTCAGATAGAGATAAGTTAGAGTCAAAACTCTCCTACCGTAGTATAGATCATGTACCATTGCGCACGACGCCCTCAATGCTACATTAATCATTCTTTCAAAAATGTTTACTTTCTTCATAATTTTTATTCTAAATAGCAATAACGTAAATGTACAAATTTGCTATATTTATTGAATAATAACAACAAAAAGCATTGTCTTTCACCTAAATTTTAAATTGCAACCTGAAAATTATTTTCTCATATGCATTTCAATTCTCATGTCACAGTAATTTCCATCGAAGGTCACGTTCTGCGGAAAAACCGTCGTATTTTTTCATTCAAACGTTCTTCAATTCAATGCCTCAGTTTAGTGCATAGTTGTTTACCGAAGTGTCACCATAGATACACACCCCATGTGTAGATCAAATGATTCATGAACTCTTTTGGGGTGGAAAGAGATAATAATGTAGCGTATATTATATGTATACTGCGTACGTCAAATAGTGGAATTTAGAATGGTTATTATGGTAACGTCAGCGTAGATTATAGCTTTTTATTCGTGCGTTTGTAGTATTTTCTGATTTAAATGGAGATGACATCTTAGTGCAGTGGGACAGGGAATGAATGTCAACGCGGTGGTTATAGGTTCATCCCTGCTAGATGCAAATAATTATTCTCTAGTGAAATACAGCGCAGTATTATGTTCCGCCATTGAACGTGCTAGATACTTTTGGCCTTCCAAATGGAGAACGGACTATACTGTATATTGATGCTATATTATGTGAGTCTACTTTTATTTCTGAAATAAAAAAACTAATAAAAAGAGACAATCTTGCATATTAACAAGTTTCTCCATTTCACTACATTTAGAGAATTTGTATTACAGTAGATACTTACTTTAAACATCACCTTTATAGATAGATACTTTAGGTGGTAATTTAAGTGGTGGCGAATATAAGAAATACCATATTAAGAGTTTAAAAGTAACAATACGAAACATTTAAGTTATTCCTTTTAATTGTCATACTGTTGCACGCGGCTCGGATATCGTTCCGTTTTATGTTAAAACAAACAAGCATCGTCTTTCCGTTTCGACGAATAATGTGAAGTGACACTGAAACTTATGGTATTAGTAGGTACATATGAGAACTTTGTGTCTTTATACAATAACACTATTGTTTTACTGTCTTATACTGTATTTTTTAGCTTCACGCTGTATATCGCATATAGCAGGGTAAACAGAGGGAACCCTAGTAATAAGACACTCCGTTCTCCACACACCGCTTAATTATAGAGACGATACAACGTGGCAGAACTCAACTCTGCTCGTTGCCTCGTTACCAGAGCGAGGAAATGGAATTATTAAATATATAATTTCATCAAGAGAGAATCGAACCCACAACCTGTCACATTTTCAATGAATATAAGTTTAATACTTCATATTATTACTTTAATATTTTACATACAATTGTCAGTTGCATCCGATTATATTCAAAACATTCACTATCTATTCACACTCACTCTTTCTCATGCTCGTCTAATCAGTATGCAGCGCGTCTCTGCCGACTCCTATCACGGCTAACAAACATCCGATGCTGATGGGAGCTTTGGACATGTATTTTTACTATTATTAACCCCAGTTTTTTTATGTTTATCTTACGATTTCTTCGAATTTACTGGTATAAATAGAAAGAAACCTAGTAAACATTATTTTCTGTAAACGAAATATTTCTGTTGTAACTGTTGAAAACAAAAAACAAAATTACCCTAAGTCACTCTATTTAGGATCTGTTTGTTTGCACTAAAGTATTGTGGATTCGCATTCCTTTAGCGGAAAATAGAAATAATCAAGATATTTTTGTTGACCTAGAGATTAAAAATTCTGGTTGCCATTAAAAAATGTAAGCTCAACTACTGATATTTGAAAAGGTACATAGAATAAAAAATAAAAAAGTAGTTCACAAAACTATTTTATTTGATACTATTCACTTTACAACATATTAAAATAACGTGAGGTTTATCATAAAACTGGCATTTAGAAATCAAAAGTGTCCCACTGTTTATTATGCACGCCTCCACTTCTACCAATCAACATCCTTGCCTCCCGGGAGATGCACGATCGCCGCATATTAACAACAAAACGAAAACATACTCAAATTTGAACCTTATTTTATATGCATTAAAGACTGCACTTTATAAAGAGCAGTATCAATTTGCTATTCAATTTGCAACTTTATCACTATTTAATAAGGTTTAAAATGCATCTAGAAATTACATATGAAAGCCAAAAATTGTATTCAATTGTAGATCTTATTTGGTATAAGAATAAATATCAAAATTCCAAGTCAAAGTGTAGTGCATTGCTCCTGGACACATCATTGCATTTAAAATGTCTACGAGATTTGAATTCGCTTGATTGTTGAATTTAATTCAAAGGCAATCTATCATATTTTTTCCATATATCTAATAATAACCTTATGCCCTTTACGCATTGTGATGTAGTTTTTCAAATTTATGTTTTTATTGTCTGTTTTATGCTTATAGTTTCTGGGTATGGATGTTTTTGACCTACTACAGATTCAGATTGTTATTTTATTTATTATTTATTATATTGTTATTAGAAAAATAACTTACATCATTATTAAATCTATTATTGAGACGAGATACACGTACACAGCAGGGCAGGTAGTGGACTCCTAGTGTTAAGACACTCCGTTCCCCACTTTCTGCCGAATTCTGGAGGGTTTGGGTGTTGATTGGCTGAACTCGACGCCACGCTTTACCTCGACGCCAGAGCGAAGAAATGTAAAAATAAAGAGGAAAATCTGAAGAAAATTAACATAAAAACTAAGAATATGACAAAATATATTTATATTAAATCAAAGACAAATTTCGACTAATAGTTCTTCCATGTAATGTAGAAGCTAATTAGAGCGATGCAAGATCGCGTGTACTCTTGATGAGTTTTTAAGCGATTCTAAGCAAACGTGAAGTTCATTAATTATTTTTTTTATTAAGCAAAATAATATTTAATTAATATTCTCCGTCAAACAGAACTGCTTTATTGTTCGTCATTGGCAATATTAATAATACAGAACTGCTTCTAACTTGATGTTATTTATTGCATACGAAACGTAACGAAACGAAAATGAAACGAAACGTCTCCGTTTATGAACATTTCTATGTGTAAATTAATTTTACGTATAAGATTCGGCTATTGAGCCAGGGAGCTCAACGAACATCGGTATTAAATGTACTGCCGAATATATCTACTATTCAAGTGAATGCTGGTCAACATTGCACTGCCTTATTGAATCTTTGCATCATGTTCCTCGCACGCTAAGCTTAATAAATAAAATAATATAAAATGGGTAATAAGAAATTTTCAACTTCACTATAATAATTAACAAGTTTTACCATTATCGCCCATAAAGCATGGATAAATTGCTGGTTTTAAGTAATATTTGTTTATACAAACGCACATTTGTGGCAAGTTTCTAAACAGACCATTAAACGTCAAGTATTATTTACTGTCAATAATTTATTGAATATCATAAATACCTCAGGATACTTTAGGGCAGGTCCAATTGACGCAATAAATCGACAATGGCTTACCCAAAAATAGTCCAAGCCACTAAACAATAAAACATACTATATAAACATTATACATACAATTTTTTTATATTTCTTATAGATGAAATGTCTATACCGTATTCTTTAAATAGTAAAGTATCATAATCATCTGTTTTATAGGTACATTTATATTTATTTAAAAAAAATTAAAACGCTGTATCCCGCACGCTGGGTAGGCAGAAGGAACATAGTGATAAGACACTTCGTTCCCCATTTGCCGCCGGAATCTGGAGCAATTACGTGGCGGAACTCAACGCCGCCCTTTGCTTCTACACCAGAGCGAAGCCACAGAAATATAATTTAAATAAATATTTAATTTCCTCGAGTGGAGATCGAACCCAAAACCAGTCGCCGTTACAGTCACACTTTGTGCCCCTGCGCCATGACTGGTTTAATATACTGTATATTTATTTTAATTTAATTATTAATTATTGTACCAACAATTTTTTTTTATTTTTACAAGCTTTAAGTTAACTGGTCGTCTTATATTGTTTTGTTGTATGTAAAATCTTGCAAGCTCAATTTGACTAATTCCCAGTGTCCAATTGAGCAGAAATTTGGATTACACTTGAGTGCTGGAGACAAAGAAATTATATATAATCAATACTGTTAATGCAAAATGGCCGCAACAAAATGGCGTATTGAAAATGATTGCACAATCTATCTAATATGAGTATCAAATGAAAAGACTTGATTAATAAAACACAAAACACCATGAAAAAACATCTAGAAAGTCTGGTTTTACTTTTTAAAAAGGTATTTTAATCAATATTTTATTTTTCTCTTTGTTTATCATAGGTCCATAAAAATTATATATTGCATAAATTACTTAGTCTTCCTTTAATTTGAAATCCGATGACAGATTTAAAATGATATCTCAAATTTAATAAATACTACGCTCGACAGTACCTTAGTCTGTGTAATAAATACAAAAATAACTCGGATCATGTCCATATTTTTTAAAAGTAGCCGACACACGTTCGCCTATACAGCTTTAATACAAAAATTATACTCTATGGTCCAGCAATAGAATATAATTTGGGAAAACCTAACGTAAATGGTTATAAAATTCATTAATCACTCAATATAATGGCAGTATCTGGAGGGATACAATGCAACCTTTGCGAGTGACCCCGCCAAGGGATCGTTTGGCTCGTCAGTCGGTACAGTGAACGACACATACTATACACCATTAGTGATCTTAAATAAGTTAATGAAAAAAAAAAATGGATGAATTTTATAGTATATACCTAAATACGTAACTAAATATGCGTTAATTCATAATAACAAAGGCAAAGCACGGCGTTGAGTTTCACCACTCAAGACGCAATGTCTCGATTATTCATCGGAACGTGACAGAGAAGTGAGTGAAAGGTTCCCTATATCTACTCTGCTCCATACGAGATACAGCGTGAAGCTATAAAATGTTGCTTAAAATAAGCATTTTGTTTGCGATAGTACTTGCATTTTAAACTATGTAACTTGGTGGACGCCCCAACGAATTAGGAACAGTGGAGTAATCTGTTTCGTGCTGAGTTATGCATATTATTACACGTTATTTGAGCAATTTATATGTAAAAGATTCCTGTTAAACTAAAAAAAAATATTTAATAAGTCCTTGACACCATAATTTTCATTTGTGATTATCAAATTATGTATATCTGTGTTTTAATTTTACCATTCACTTATTTTATTTTTATGAATATATTTTTGCCACACATCTTCTTGATTTTTTTTAAAAAGCACCAAATTATTACTTTTTTTTTAAATAGGAATTCTATATTTAAGCTTTATAGCATATTTTTTTTATTATTACATGATTATACCATAAGTTAGTAGTTATTATTATTTATTACAACATTCAAATCGATACCATACATATGTTTCTGTATGCAGTTGTCGTCTGCAACTTTGTTTGCGTGGATTTATGGACGTAAAATCCTGTTTTTTTCGTAGAAATATAGACAAATCTTATTTTAGGGCTCCCTTATACTCTCTATAGCAGGGCTTCCCAATCTTTTCTTGATCAAGGACCACTTTTATATCATTCTTGTTAGCAGGGACCACTATGCCTGTAGGTATAATAAAAATTAACTGTGATAATCAAACAAAAACTTCGCCTCACCATCACCAGTCATAAAATTTAAATCCTAATTATACCTCCTATTAAAAGTGGTCCTTAGTACAGTAGTTTCGTATGTGCGCTGCTGTGCTTTTACATTTTGATTAATCACATTTCTTATGAGATTACTTATTTTGTATTTTATTTTTAATATAAACATAATTTTAAGCATAATAGATAATAATAATAATCAGCTTCACTCAGCAGGGTAGGCAGAGGGAACTTAGAGTTAAGACACTGCGCATTTTTTCGAAGCATTGCGTATTAAGTGCTGGAGCGAAGAAATGAAAATATTAATAAATAATAATTCATTCAGTGGTGATCGAACCCACATCCGTCGTGTGACAGTCACACCCTCGTGCGACTGCGCCAGGACTATCTCTAATTTTAAACATCTTTATGCTCAAACCACCGAGCGGTAACCGATAGCATCTCAAACGCACAGGCATCGTCGATCGATTGAACCTGCAATTTTGCGATGTAATTTATTATAACAATAAAGAGGCATGAGGCCGATCATATCGTACATGGTGAGACGCCCGCAGAGCGGTGCCGCAAATCTGTTTTGTTTAATGCTTTTAGTATGAAATATTGAAAGTAAAATTTGATATTGTTAATAGTATAATACTTTTTTTTTATTTATAATTAATAAAAATATTGATTGATATGTGGTTTTTTAATAATATAAAAATACATAAAATGTATTTCCTATTATGTAACGATGTCATGTACACGATTCCCTTATGTACGCTCAGATCTTATAAAACGGGATTTTAACGCAATTTTTTAAGCTTTCTATGTCCTGCATATAGCGGAGTAGGCAGAAGGGAACTTGGGAACCTAGTGTTAAGACACTCCGTTCCTAGTAAGACTTCCTTTCCCCACATTCCGTCGAATTCTCGAGGCAGTGCGTGTTGAATGGCGGAACTCAATGTAGTTTTTACTAAATAATGTGAATCTCGCGAAAAATATAATATGCATGATACCTGTTAGTATAGTTTAGGCGGGCGAAGCCACGAGCAGTCACTAGTATAAAAAATTCTGTCATGGCATAATTGAGATATGTACCATAGAAACTTACAAGATTTGTTTTTTTTTTCAAATATCATTTCTTTATCGGGCACAGAATATTTAGATAGAGAGCAGAGATAGTGATATATTACATCTCAAGCTTGTGTCATTTAAAAGAATATATAAATATTACTTTCAACGGAAATCAAACCTACGAACTTCATATACAGCCCAGCTACTATACATAATATACTATCATCACTATTTTATATTCTACATAAAAAATAATATCATATAAACAAGTTAATATAAAGTTAAATTCCGTAACACTCTTATCCTATTGCAAAATAAGCAACTATATTATAAAAACCTTTTAAAAGCTTTACAAAATGGGTTTTCCATTCTGTGTTGAAGCGCAAATAACTTTACAAATTCAATGGGACGTACGTTTAAAATTGCACTGTGACCGGCGCCCGTAGCCTTTTAACAATGTATTAAAATCGTAGAGAGCGAAAACTTTTAATTATTCAATGTTTACAAACGTGAGTTTTATTATCGAATATATTTTTTGAAGTACCTTTACAATATTTGATAAAGCTTCCAGAATTCAGCAGAAAATAAGGAACACAAGAGTTGCAATGGCATCGGACACTCCGTTGCAACTAGGTTCCTAAGTTCCCTCTGCCCACACTGTTATAGATATAACGTTAAGCTAAAAAAAATATAAAAACATTTTTTTTCTCTATTCTCTTGCCTTGAGTAACATAGACACTATATTATAATATGATTAATTTCTCTTAAGGCTTCATTAAAAACCATTTTAAATTTCACGCAACCGGAAAGTCTTTATAGGAACGCAAGCCCCCGACGCTATGTGGATATAAAATCTGGGATCCCCATATGCAATTAAGATAGTGGATATGAACCGCAACTCATTACTCTATCACAGTATACTTTACAAGGAATAAACGCTAAATTTCCTTTAGTTTCTTACGTATTATAGAAGTTTTTTGTTTTGCCGACTGCAAACGAAGGGATATGCTTTTCACGAGTATCGTATATGTACGTCTTCAAAAGAATTCTTCAATAAATTAAATTTTTACTGAAAAATCCGTAAAATGTTTGTTTAGTTTAGTGTCCAGACTATCCTAAAAAACTGTTGGGCTTGTTTTGAGGGTTCCGTTCCTCAAAAGGACAAAATGAAACTCGTATAGGATCATTTTTTTGTCCGTTTTGGCACAATAGGCACTGGCATTTATTTCTAAATTCAAAATTATAGCATATATAATTCAAAATTTATAGCCATTTCATAGAAAAAAAAAACCATTACAAATTTATGATTGAGAAATTTGTGTTGATTCGTGTCCTACAAAGTCAGTTTGTCAACTTTTATGAATTGAACTTCCCGCTTGCATACAATCCTGAAATACAGAACCCTCGGTATACGAGTCCGACTCGCATTTGACCGGTTTAATAATATTTTATAATAACTACAAATTTAACAGATTTTTAGTATTATCAAGCACAAGATTGCGGTGGACATATTAAAAAGAAATATGAAAGGATAGGTAATGTTTTATACATTTTTTTTAAGTGTATCATAATAAAGGCTTGCTGAATTTTGCTTACATAATATTACTATGCATTCAGTTCTGCCACTGAACACAATATCTTGAAATTTGGATTGAGAATTAGGAACGGAATATTTTACTAATATGTGTCCTCTACCTAACCCTGCCATGCGATAAAAAGCATGAGGCTGAAATAAACTATAAGAACAGAAGCTGAAACTTCAATTATATTTAACTCCTTTCTTAATATAACGTGGATTACATCAAGCGATTATCAATTAGATTAATAATATACTATACATAATTCAAGTTGCAACACCATTTACAGCACTTGACGGGCAATAGACATCCGTCTAGATTACATCGCCATCAGTAGTTAGACGAGGGATGGCCGACAATGAAGTTAATTGCATTTAGCAGCACGAATACAAAGTGATATAGCTACTGCTTATCGGCTGTTTGTCAAAGAAAATAGAAAGATAGGTTTATGAGTCTATTTTTGGGGTGCAAAGCGACAAAGCGCAGTGTTGAGTTTCACCCCAAAATATGTAAATAAATAAATTAAATACGCCAGCTTCACGCTGTATTCGGAATATAGGCAGAGCGAGCCTACAGATAAGACACTCCGCTTCCCACTTCCCGCACGTTTCTGTAGGCATTTTTTGTTTTTGCCATGACACCAGAATGAAGAAATAAAAATATTTTATATTTAATGTCCACGAGTGGGAATCGAACCCACAACTGTCGCGGTTACAGTTACAAGTTTGTGCCCCTGCGCCACTACTGGCATCTACAGTTACACTAAACACGTAATACCTCTAATATCATGAGTATTGAAATAGAAAATAAATAGTAAGACATTTTTAAGATTGTACCTACTCTACATTTTACTACAATATTTAAAAAGCTATTTGTACTTTTTATTCAGGAATTTAATAAAGATAACCACTACTATTTCATCTAAAATAATATAAGAAAATGTATTGCTACAAACACTGCTCTTTCATCGTTTATTCTTATTTGTCATCTATTTTTAACGTTTCTACTTCCAGTTTGTTAGGTTCAAGATAATCGAAAGTTCTCAAACTCTCAACATAAATTACTATCAAGAAAGCCAGAAGGCGCAGGCGTATTACTATAAACGCGAAAGGTCGTGGGTTTGATTCCTGCTCGAAGAAATTAAATATTTTTATACACTCTGGACTTGACGCAAAGCGCGACATTAAGTTTAATCACTGAACAAGCATTGCCTCAAGAAATGAACGGAAAATATGTAGTGGAGTGCTTTAAGTTCCCTATGCCTTCACTGCTGTAAAAAAAACTTTGTAAGTAAAATCAGCTTCACGCTATATCCCGCACACAGTGGAGTACAGATCTAGTGTTAAGACACTCCGTCCCCCACTTTCTGCCGAATTCTGGAGGCATTGCGTGCTAAGAGGCTAGGCGCGAACTCAACACCAGAGCGAAGTAATGAAAATATAAATTTAAGTAAATATTTCATCTTCTCGAGTGGGGATCGAACCCACAACCAGTCGGTTTTACAGTCACATTTAGTGCCGCTGCGCCACGACTGGCCTCTTTTAAGTAAATACTGTATAATCATATCCAAAGATATTCTAATACACATTTAAATAAAACTTCCACAATAATTACATATAAGCTGTTCCTACAACATATACTTACGCGCATCCTCCCCACAGGCACCTTACATTCAGTAACAGGATCCCAATGGCCGTGTAATAGGTTTTTTCCTCACTTTCCGAGCTCCCCACTGAGAAATTAGTTTCTAAGAATCGATTAGACGCCTTAATGGAAGGAGGAGGTTTAATTTAGGGTTTCTTCTTAAATTTTACGCTACTTTTAATATGACGTAGAGATTGCTTATCTATTATTGGACTTGACAAGTTATATTTCTTTTGTTAAGTTTTTCATCGTGACTTAATATTATTAAAAATTTGATTATATCTACTGAAAATGACCATATTTCGAATATCCACGGATATAAATGGATATATGTTCAAACGGTATGTTAATTATTTCTTGACATAAATTGAATTACAAATCTTAAGATTTAAGAGATTGAATAAAAATATATACGAATGTCAAATGAAGAATTACACGACAAAGCATTGAGTTCCGCCACTGATTCCGTCTTATCTCGAAAATAGTGCACAAATTGGGGAACGAAGTGTCTCGTTCTCTCTGCCTAAAAAAAATAAATTAAATAGAAAATAAAGAAAGCTTTATAAAAAAATTGCCAAAGACACGTGTCTTATATAATCAATTTATGTTAAACATAACGTAATAATAATATACCTAAAAATAGTGATAAAAAAACAGACGTTTCTGTCAATATTAAGTACACACACACACACACACACACTTGAGTTTACAAGTATTATATAAAAAGCCAAAGAAAATAAATTTATTTGTCTGTGAGTCTATTTCTAAATAGTAATAATAGATGAAACTGAAGAATGCCTACAGCCCACAACAATTTCTAAGATGTTTACAACAAAGAGAAATTTTAATCATTTAAAAGCTCCTTACATTTTCAAAGCTACAAAAAAAGCTTCAATTAAGAAAAGCTCTTTCTAATTTATATTTATACTATGTAAGTTTATTCACTAAGAGGCAATGAATATTTATAGAATTTTGGATCTTGCATATTTAGCAAGGTCCAATGTTGCGACAAGTGTTGCCAATTGGATTACTTATTCGTCATTCGCCAGTTCTGTGTAATTTAACAGCATTGAAAATTAGCTGGCAGCTTTCGGCTTATTAAATAATTTTAAGGAGGCCAGTGAGGCCGTTCGTGGTGATGGTACAAGCGTGTGACTGGAAATGCGGCAGGTTTTGGGTTCCCAGTCGAGGAAATAAAATATTGAAAATTATACGCAGCTTCACACTGTATTCCACATATACAGTGTAGCACATAGCAAGGTAGCAGGGTAAGCTACGAGAATGTATTGTTAAGAAACTCTTTTTTCCTTTTGAACTTGTAATATTGCATGTTGAGTGATGGAACTCAACGCCGCGCCGCTCTTACCAGGGCGGGGAACGAAAATATGTAATTAATTTACTCGAGGATCTGAACCACGCCTCTACACCTACTTGTGGATGAATTTCGTTGTTTTAAAATATCGATTTTTCTGCTCCCTTTTCAATCCATTATCACAATAGACACTTAAAACATCGCTTCATCTCGTCATTAAGAACTCAAATGAAAAAAAAATTAAAAAGCTCATACAACTTAAAACTTAAAAGCTACACTACTTAAAGATACAAGTGGATATTTGTAGTAATATTACGATCATATATCATTATTACTACTGGAAATATTTATGTACGTATTTTGGGTAACCCAAAACACAATGCACGCATGCGTAGTGTCACCCCACAGTGCGTTCACCTCTGGAGGGACGTGCCGCAAGGTCGCCGAGATATTTTCTTATTGGGATGGATTCTTGATGCTGTATTATTGTTGATAGTTTTTGTTGTTAGTTTTTTATGGGAGGTTTTAATTGTAAGTTGTTACTATTAGTATAGTTTGAATTACATTTAAATTTAGTTTTTAGAGACTAATAGAGCGCAATTGAAATAATATCTACCTAAGGACGATAAGATGTCGATGCATCACCATACACACAATAATTTATTTTTTCTTACTTTTAAAAAAATCCCGCACACTACAGGGTAGATAGAGGGAACCTAGTTAAGACACTTCGTTCTCCACTTTCTGCCGAATTCTGGAGGCATTGAGAGCTAAGTGGCAGAACTCAACGCCGCGCTCGACACCAGAGCGAAGAAATGGAAATATACATTTAAGTAAACTTTATTTTACTTTCTGATTTTTAACTTTACTTAAAAATGTTTATATTAAGATGTTAAATGAGTATACTCTCTTATAACATTTCTCATTTACCTAACAGTATTTCTCCCTATTTAAATAAAGTACTGTGATCGCAAGTAACATATTATGTTGAAATATTTTTTCTGAATCAATCCTAAGACGTTTGTTTGAACACTAGCCGCCGGTAACTTTGTTTGCGTGGACTTTAGGAAGTCAAGTGGCAGAACTGAACGCCGCGCTTGACCTCGAGACCAGAGTGAAGAAATGGAAATATAAATTTAAGTAAATATTTCATCTCCTCGAGTGGGGATCGAACCAACAACGAGTCCGTTTTGAAGTCACACTTCGTGCCGCTGCGCTACGACTGGCCTCTTCTTCTTCTATATCTCTCTAAATGTCTATAGATGCATCAACAATCAACAATCAACAAAAACTGCATCAATTTTTGTAATGTATATATCCATAGACATTTTTAAGATTATATAGAAAAAAAAGAAACACTTTACTTACTTAACTTACATTAAGTAATACTTCCTTTGAATTTTGAAAGCTAAGTAGTTGAACTGAAGGTAAATATCTATGTATTTCAATGCAGAGTAACTTCAGTCTAATGCTGCATATTATATTTTTAGTATGATTGATAATATATTACAATTCAATATTAGTACAGACTGTTGTGAATCGACGACGAGTTACGAAGACGAATAGTTCAGTAGCGGAATACAACACCGCACGGTGTTGTTACTGAACACAAACGGGAAAAATGAGGAACAAAATTACAGAAAAACCTTTAGATTCCTTTCGCTTACAATGTTATGTGGGAAAACTTTAATAAAGCGTCAATATGTTTTTTATTACTGCAAAAAACTATATATTTTAACAGTAAATTACACTCATCTTGCTCTACATCACATTCGATTATAGTTTCATATCCAATGGAATATATTTCCATATTTCCCTATATCCCTTTATCTGATTAAATTCGTAGAAAGTTTCCAAGCAAATTGCGTTTCCAAGGCCAGAAAATTCTGATATTTCCAGTCGACAAATGGATACGCAAATAAGGTCTTTGCAAGCACATAAAAGATGAATAACAAATGTTTTAGGCTTATAACAATATAAATGGACATTAGAGAAATATTCGATGTTTTTTTAATGTAACGATAATGTTCAAGTTCTTGGCTTACCTAAAATAAGAAGTCAAGATCAAATAATATTTTTGTGTATACTATGTTTCTATGAAGTCAGTGATATTATATGATGATGAGAATTTAAGATGATGATTTTCTTCTTGTCTGTTCCAACTGATATATAGCCGGGAGCACTGTTTTCCTTGTAAATGGTAAGTGCAAACAAATTTAATTTCGAACGGTTTAAATAAAAATGTACTAACTCAAAAATTACAGTTTAAACAACTACATCTAACACATTTCGAAGAAAGATAAATCGTACAGATTATTACTGTTCATATCGTTTTAAACACTAAAACAACTTTTCTGCGATAATGTTATCTTTTTAGAAACAATGCGAGTACTTACTTCATTACTTCATTAATGATACCACATTTTGTCTAACCAATACTGCCAAATAAAATTTTTACTTGCGTGGGAATCAAACCTGCAGTCATCGGACGTATAATGAGTACTAATTACATAAATATACATAATACTATATTAAACAAGTTTAATATTTAATCCTAAAAAAGTAAACCTATATTTTCAATAAATAACTATTATATATAATATCAAAAGATACAAACACCATCCACAGTATACAGGATAACAACAATAATACATAACATAAACAGTGGATTTCTGTAACATTTTTTATACCTACTCAACAGATCTTATACGAACTTCCGTCGCTGAACAATGGAAATAAAAAAAAAGCCATTCATACAAACAACAATAACTTTGAAAACAGTCCAGCACTGAGTTCCTAGCTACCTCCTTTTCATAGTAATAGGTGTAGCGTAGGCTTAAACGTTTAAACTGCATTGGTATGTATTGTTGTGCTGTTTCACTAGTGTCCTGCCCCAGTTTCGCTCGGAAAATTTACTTTAAATACTTAGTTTATGAATTTGTTTTAAAAAGGTTTTCGAGATGTTATTATTTTAATTATTATGTGTTTTTTGTTGTGTTACAGATAGTATTTTTTTTTATTATGAGATCTTTTTTTATTGTGAAATCTTGATTAGATTTCACAATAAAAAATAAATGAAATATTAAATAAGTGTAAGGGGAAAATATTTGTTTGTATTTAGTAAGTAGACTTTTAAAGTAATAATAATAATAATAAAGTTATATATAATTGAATTTAATAAAATAAATGCATATTAAGGATATTTTCTACGTAAAACACTAAAGTTTTGTAATCATAATCATTTACGAAATTGTTAAGTACATATAAGGAATTTATTGTTATCTATCCATTTTCTCGCTATGGTAACGAGGCAATTTCAGTGGACAAGTGGGACAAAGGATTGTCTTAATTGGGAATCGGAGAACAGAGTGAATTAACACTATGTTCTCAGGTTCTTATTCCGCTATGTGCGGGATACGGCGTGAACCTAAAGAAAAAATAGTAATCATTTATAAAAACGCAAAGTCAAACGCGTATATACAAAGAACGTAATACAGCAATAATAATAATCATAATATCGATAACTTTCAGTTAGATTACAGCAATCCCTATAACATTAATGAAAAGAAGTTAGTTATTACTTTTTGCGTTTTCATTCCAACTCGTTAATAGACGCTATCAACGCGGCACTTACTTGAACGGTGTGCGGACTACAAAAGAGTTCGTAGTTCGTAGATATTGATTTAAGTTATAAGTTATTATTATACAATTAATAAAATTACCGTTAATAAAACACAGTGGTAGTAGATTCGATTTTCTCAGCTCGACCTACCTGCTCAGCTACGAGAAAATGCGACTCATAACGCAATTTGATCGGAATGTGAAGAGCGGAGTGTCTGGGCACTAGGTTTTCTGTCTATCTTGCTATGGGGGTAAAGTATGTATCTCCTTGCGAAGATAGAACAGGCTACAACACAGGCTACACGTTCAGTCCATTTACAGTATCTTATTGTAACAGTTAATATAAGATATACTTATACATATATTATTTGCATTTTCATCTCCCCTATCAATTCAAATCAATATTTTCTTATACTTTGGCGCAGGTGTACATATGTGCGGGATAAACCTATCTTAATTTTCAAAGATTCGGCACAATCTTTCAACTTCACTGTATTACATGAATTACATATATCACATAGAAACGTTTGTTGGCAACAGTTCAGGTATAATTTGGAATCATCGCCCCTCCCACATGCGACAAACACGTCGTTTCAGCTTCATATATAACTTATGTTAAGTGCCTTTTACTGTAGTTAGTCTTCCCCCTTTTGTTAGAAAGCTCCTGTAAGTCGATATATACATTATATTCTATATATAATTTTTATTCTACTGTAAGGAACCTACGTTTTAGACGCTAGAGTTAAGATTCGTAAAAAAGTAACGTAATTGGTCAAATAAATCAGTTTCACGCTGTATCCCGCACACAGCAGGGTAGGCAGAGGGAACCTAGTATTAAGATACTCTGTTCCCCATTTTCTGCCGAATTCTGGTGGCATTGCGTGTTGAGTGGCAGAACTGAAAGCGAGCGAAGAAATGAAAATATAAATTTAAGTAAATATTTCATCTCCTCGAGTGGGGATCGAACCCACAACCAGTCGATTTACAGTCACACTTCGTGCCACTGGTCAAATAAGTAGGGTAATTATAGGGTAGGGTGTATATAAAGTAAAGAACTATAGAACACTTTGTACGTGAAGGGACCTGAACAGTTTAGAATGAGATGCCTTTTTAGAGGGCAATATGCCTCTTGTTATCGGCGGGTGTTAGGCTCAGATAAATTCTTTGCCTTGTCAGCCAGAGCCTAATTAAAAAAGTTCGTTTGGATTCAATTTTCTTATTATATTTTTTTCCCTTTTAATTTATATATCAGCGTGGTTTATTTATCTAATGTTTTTAATAAATCTCGGTTTTAGTCTTTACTCAATTGCCGCATTATATTAGGTATAGGTTTTATTAATACTTCTACAAAGTAAGAGAGCTTGTTTTTATATATTTAAAAATATTAATTAAGAATATTTAAGCTGGATAAAATAGAAAAAAATCCAGATGAAGTTAGAAATCCTTACTAATTTAACATAAAAAAATATATTAATTCATTGATTATTTTTAATATATTTAAATTTATTTAATCGGATATAAATATTATGTTGCATTTATTAATTTTGCTTCCTCCTTTGCCTTATTATACGTTGTATAATATGATTATATTGACATTTATAGCTTCACGCTGTATCCAGCATACAGCAGGGTAAGCAGAGGGAATCTAGTGTTAAGACACTCCGTTCTCCACTTTCTGCCAAATTCTGGACGCATTGCGTGTTCAGTGGTAGTACTCAACGCCGCGTTTTCCTTGAGCGAAGAAATTGACATATAAATTTAAGCTTATCATATAAAAATAACACAAATATACTGACATTACCAGATAGGAAATACAGTATATACTTATATGAACACAATGAGGACTTATTGGGCCCTGTCCTTCCACGCCGGTAGCCACAATACATAGACAATATTAAGCAACCCCTGCAAATTTTACTTCTATTTACATACAAAAGCTCACTCACCCTCCGAGAGAAAGCTTCCGAAACCACTGAAAATATATCACCACAAATATATAGAACACATCACGTTCCTTACATAACACTACAGCTGAGGATTGAGTTCGGAAAACTTCATATCAATATAGTGTTTATTTTTATTTTCGATGTCCTTCGTAGGCGCGAACCGTCGAGCGATTCAGATCAGCGACTGGACGGTATCGAGCGAGCGGCCGCCACTCCCCCGCGCCTCTCTAAACCAATTTATAATACATACGGCGACGCAGCATCCCTACTAAAACACCCCGATGGAAAACCAACCCACTACCACGGCAATAGGGTTGAGTTTACTCTACCAGATGATTGCCGCAGAGGCAAAAACGACGGCGGTTTTTACAGAATCGCGAAGGGTGCGAATAGAACGTATTCGATTTATAATTGAAATCTACGTTGAATAAGGCATTTGACTTGCAATGAGTGATTGCAGTTCCTGTTAATTACACTGAGTTACTTCCCACCCTTGTTATTGTCTTAGATATAAGTATTTCAAACATTTTCCATAAAGTAGTTTGAAATGGAAGATAGTGTTACTGAGTTACGAGTGGTTGGAACACATTCATAAAAGTTCATATTTTGCGAAGGTTAAGCGAATTTTTGCTCGGCTGGGAAAGCTATTTGGCAAGTTTTCAAGATCCATCGCTGCATATTGTGGGCCACATGAAGTTGATCGCCGCGTTGCACTCAAGTGACATGCTCTGGATTTAATGCTATGCGCGTCTATCATCGCAGATTGTTAAATAATGCCTAAATTAAAGACTTTATTAAATTATCATTGCACAGACGGCGTTGTGTTCTGCCACGGAGTGTCTTAACCCCTAGTTTTCCCTGCTTACCCTTCTGTGTATGTGATACAGCGTAAAGCTCAAAAAACACACAGACCTTAAACGAGAAAACGTTATGTAGAACATTTAAAAAATCTTTTGGATTTTTTGTTAAATTTTCTATGTAATCTTATTGATACTTAATTCATGGATTTTTATAAAGTCTATAAAATAAAACCAGGTTCACTACCATTTACTGTACTTGAAAGAAGTTGCCACGTACTCGTAAATCATCTAAATCAGAACTAAATAAAACTACAAGCTAGACACAATGTTGGCTGTAATATTATTATATTGTTGCGAAGAGTCTTGCTCTCTTCACCTCCGCCCGCGGACGAGACGTGGCCTTTGAGGGATAAAATCTCATTTTTATTAATTCTATCGTAACAATCTTTTGAATTTTTACTTGCTGTTAAATGTTTTATGGGGAAGGCTACTGATATTTTTTGTTTGATGCTGGTCTATACTTCACAAGAAAAATCGGAACCTTTAGAGGATTAATTTGTTATCCGTCTGTTTGTATGTGGATCTGTCCCGTCTGTTTAGAGTTTTTTTTTCCAGATTGCTTGAGGTATCAAACTTGTGAGCACATGTATCACGAAAAAAAGAGCCATTTAAAACTTTATATTTATGTTTATATCAGACAAAATGAGTATATGTATATACATACGCTGGCTCATACGTTTGTCATGTTTTATAAGCCACGTTCCCGTTAACATATTGTATGTTAAATAAATTTAATACTGAATCCTTGGTGGATAGATAGGACAAGTAAAAAGTAAAAAATCTATTTTTTTATTTTTTTGATCACAAATTGAATTAATTATCATTTCATTATTATTTCAAGGCGTTAAATATGGATTGCTAAAAGAGATTTTAGGGGAAAATTTATATTGAAAAAAGTACGACGTCAGATTCGAGTAATCCACACGCGAAGATCTCTTAATATGTAAAATACAAAGAAATGATTATCCTCATTACTACATTCTTGCTGCTTGTTTCGGAAAACACGAGAACTGCACAATACTAAAGGATAAGACAAGGTTGCGTTTTAACTCAAGCATTACTAAAAAAATCTATTATATATTAAACCATGAATGACGGATCATTCACGGCAACATATGAACGAAAACATTTCTTTATATTTACAAAAATATAAGAAAACCATTATATTATATCAGAGGAACGAATGAAACTGTTGCGTCCTAAAAACACAACAAAGATTTATTTTCATACAATGGAACTGTACATGTTGCTATATCCAGGTCATAACATAGTAAAAACACGGAGTAACTTGAATTCATATAATATGTGTTATATATACGTACGAGTACGTCCCAGTTGACCGACTTACTGTTGAGACGCATATTCATACATTCATATATTACAAATATTTTATTCTTAAACGTACAATGTTAACGTAAACATTTAATGACTTTTGATATCGAGAAGTTACAATGTCATTTTAAAAAGCTTTTTTTAACTTCACGCTATATTGCAAATAACAGGCTAGGCAATATATAAGCCTGTGTTAATACCGTCCGTTTTACACTTTCCGACCAAGTTTCGTGAGTGTTGAGTGTGTTGAGTACTGTGTGGCAGAACTCAATGCCGCGCTTTTTCTTGCTACCAGAGCGAGGGAAAGAAAATAATTCATTGACCCAAATGGGAATTGAACCCACAGAAGCATTTACGACGGTCTATAATAACTGTCCAGTTACCAATATCTTCTTCTTCTTTCTTTATTATTCCTATTTCCACTAGTTGGGGCAGAGGGAATCTACAGAGTTTCGCCATATTGCACGATCTTGAACGAGAAGTCGTTTAATTTCGCTCCATGTCTTGTCAATCTTCTTCGCCTCGTCTAAAACTGAACGTCACCAAGTTTGCTTGGGACGGCCACGTTTGCGCATTCCTTAAGGATTCCAGTTCCTAGCTTGTTTCGGGATATAGTTTGTGCAACTGCGCCACGAATGGCCTAAAATCTTTCTATTTGCAATGATATACGTTAAGTTATCATTGCAAATAGAAAATACATGACTAAATATTGAAGGTAGTAGCACAATGTCGGATCGTAAGAGCGGTGGTTGTGGGTTTCATCCTCACTCGGAATAATATACCTACTTTTTTTTTCAGCTGTGGCATAGCAAAGAACGCGACGTTAAACGACGCATTTTTTCAAATTTGGACCCTCGTCCATGAATCATTGAACAACGACCGGTCTTAACACTACGTTCACTCTGTGTAACCTGCTGAATACGAAATAGTGAAGCTTTTGTTTACAAAATTATTAAACTAAATCTCATTAAGTAAGAAAACATCGATATTATGATGACATACATAAAAGACAGGTCCCTTAGAAAGCCAAGTAAGCTTAACAAAGATAGAAATCCTAATCTGATTGTAGCATCCTGTATCAAATTGCTAATGTATCGAGTATTCTAATACTCGCTATATTTATCTCTTCATTTCTTTAAATATATCATTATAATATTAAGGCCAGTCGTCGCAGTGGCACAAAGTGTGACACTCGAGGAGTGGCAATATTAACTTACATTTATATTTCCATTTTTTCGCTCTGGTGTCAAGGCAAACCGTGGCGTTGAATTCCACCAATCAAGATGCAATGTTTTCAGAACTCGGCGGAATGTGGGGAACAGAGTGTCTTAATACTAGGTTCCCTCTGCCTACCCTGCTAGGCGTGAAGATAAATAATAATATACCATTTTCTTAAATTCCTATCTTTAAAATTCTTCAAATACCTTTACCTAAAGATTTATATTTTTAGGATTATTTCATTATACCAAAACTCTGAACAAAAATACATTTATAACCTTTTTTTTAATAATAAACTTAATCAAGTATTTATTCGACGTAATAAACTAAAAATGACTACAGAAGTTTAATTAAGTGAACTCTTACATTTAAATATTAGAGGAGTATCGTTTTACTGCCCAATATTTAAATAATTAGTTAAGCTAAAATGAACTTACGTCAGTTGAAAGAGAGTTTATTTTTGAAAAGTTATTTTTAGCAAGGGTTAAAAGCAACGTGATCTACGATTTCTAAAGTGGTGGATCCTTTGCGTCTAATTAAAAACACGATTCGATTTGTACACGGACACTCTATGGAAAGAAAATATTTTGTCATATTAATTAAAGTTAAATCGTTATATATTTCTTGAAAATTCACGCTGTATCCTGTACATAACAGGGTAGGCAGAGGAAACCTGGATACCTAGTGTTAAGACACTCCGTTTCCATTAGGACATTTCAGTTTGACATTTTTTACCGGATTCTGGTGGCGTTGTTGAGTACAGTTCCGCCACTCAACACGCCATCAGAGAGTCTCAAAGTTACGTTCCCACGTTCCCACGTTCCCTCAGCCTGTCCGGGATACAGTGTGAAGGTAAAAAATATGTACAATTCTAATAATATACCGCATACTAACTTGGCGCAAAGCGCTGAAGACAGTAAACAATTTTATCTAATAAAAGGACTGTAGGTTGTATTTGTAACAAATTTGGCTTATACCGGTAAATCTCATGGGACGAGCACGAGAAGAATATATAAAAAATATTCCTATAAGAATATTATGTATGAAAAACTATTTTCACGATCATTATAGTATTTATTATATTTGTACTTTATTATTATATCAGTATTAAAGAGACCGTCGTGGCGGACCGGCACGTCTGAATGTAAGCCTGACCGTTGTAGGTTCGATTTAAATCGGGAAAAAGCATTGTTTAAATTTTTTCTCTCTGTAATAACGAAAAGCGGGGTTCGACCACTCAACACGCAGTCTAGAAAGATGCGTGGAACGGAGTGTCTTAACCCTAGGTTCCTTCTGCCTTTTATGGTGTGGAAAGAAAATATTTTGCTGGTATCTCGTATACGAGATACCGCGTGAAGCTGCAGAAATATATATAATAATACATATGAATGTTTGGATTGAATCATAAAAAAACAATTACTTTATTACATTTTAGCATACACTTATATTTTTGACAATACCACAATATAGTTTCAGCAGTTGATATTTATTCTTTTTAATAACTGCACATGGCTTCAGACGGAATAGAACCCAGGCCGTTTCTATATTATTAAACAATTTTATATCTATATCGTTTTGATAAATCACTAAGCTTTCTGTTTTATTTCACTATAAAGTGTTTATGTGGACTAACATAATGCCAAAAAATGTAATATATATCTTTGCTTAGGAAACGAGCATGTTCGCTTCGCCCGCTTGCTATATAAAATATAAAAACCGCTTAAAAAATATTAAAACAAGCAAAATAAATATCAAATTTTCCAAATATATACCACAACGCGTTTAACTACGTAACGTAATAAAACAAAATATGAACAACATATTATATCTAAATATATATAATGCAATTATACCGAAATATGGAAGGGTTACCGCTGGAGCGGAAAACGCGAAGATGATGAGATCCCGGGGCAAAAACAACGAGATTAGTTCGCGATGCTATATTAGGGTATGTGAAAATATAAACTTACTAAGAATAGTGTGTGTTGATGCATATCTAAATTTAAATTTAGCAAAAATTTTATTAGAAAAATGCTTATAACCTTTTAGCATTTAAAATTTAAAGAGCGGCGTTAGAATCTGTCATTCATATTATTAGGTTTTCTCTTTATGTCTAGTTATATCACAAATTCATTAAAATCCTACGTTTTAAGTACTAGTTAAAATGTTTAAAACGACAAGCTAGTAGGTATATAGTTGATTTGAGCATTTCATTGTAATAATAGTTCATTTTAATTGGTGTTATTGACTTTTCACGACTAATTCGTGATGGTATCAATTCCCCTATAAATTATATTATTAAATAAAAAAACTTTTTGAAAAACCTTTTCTAGATAAAGTACATACGTTTGGTAAATGCAAGGATAAAGTTTCATAAAGTTAAGGCAAGAATCACGCTGAAAGAACCTTGAGACAACGAAGTCGGAAAACCACCGGGAGCTTGCTCGCTTTGAAAACTTTGTTTTATGTAAATACTGTAATAAAATCTTGTTTCAAGAGATTATTTGTTTTTTTAAGGTGGAAATATTATATCATACTAGTGGCCGCCAGGAACTTAGTTTGTGTGAATTGTAAAATTATTTTTTCCATTTACGTAAGAAGACCACTACAGTACCACATCTCAGCAAGAGATTCTTTGTTATATATATAATTTTAGCGTTCTACGCCGCGTAGTTCTGGCTGTCTGTTACTCAGTAACGGTAGATTTTATATAAGTTACTTTATATTTCGTATTTACATATATATATACGTCTTCGTTCTTTATTGTAGTCGATTGTGTGGTTAGTGTAGTGTGAGTTCGAATCATCCTTGAGGAAACCACAATTTGTAGTGTCTGTGTCCCTTATAAGAAATGTTGTAATGCACGTATATCTATTTCGGCACATTCATGATACATATAGAGAGCATAGTGACCTCACATTAAATCTATAATGATAACTTTTCAGCTTTATGAAGCTGAAAAGTTTGTTTGATTAAACGCTCTTATCTCAGAAACTACTGGTTCGAATTGGAAATTAATTTATTTTGAGGGCTATAGGCAATATTACATCACGTTGATCGTTTCGGTATCGTGGGTTATCACGGTACCTGCCCTCAGAGTTACCAAGAATACTTACAATGTCCCACATGACACATATGACAACAACTATTATTTATTTCTCTTTGACCAAAGCCGGGTGTTCTAAAAATAAATTTACTCAATAGAAATAGAATAAAATTTTATATTGCATTCCGTTATTCCTACAATAATGTCTACTTTAGATGCGCAATTTCCCGGTGATGTATTCAAAAGGGAAGTCGCTATTGACTCAAGATCTTGACAAAAGGACGAACGTCTCGCCATATTGCTCAATAAGTTTGTAATTTTTATTATTTGTGTTATTTCATAATGTACACAATGGTATGAGGTACATACGAGCCATCGCGGCGCTGGCTAGGATTGCGTATGAATTATAGTTGTGGGTTCGTGGAGATAAAATATTATTAGTTCCACGCTCTTGTAAAAAGCACGGCGTTGAGTTCCACCACTAGAGATGCAATGTTGACTGACAACAAATGGAACCGAATATCTCAGTACCGAGACCCCTCTGCCCGCTTTAAGCGGGATGAGGCGTGAGGTTAAAAAACAAAAGGGTATGTATGTATAAACAGAGTGAATAATGTTTTATTTCATTACATAAAATGAAGCAAACGCGGCGTTAACTTCCGCCACTTAACATACAATACTCCCAGAATTTTGCAGAAAGTAGGAACAGAAATGTCTTAATAGGAACGGAGTTTTAACACTAGGTTCCCAGGTTCCCTATGCCTATAGAAAAACGACGAATTTCAACAACACAGAATACTATTCATAACTCTTGTTTTCCGCCATGCAAATACTGAAATGTGCACTTCAAAGGGTAAATTCCGCTTGAAACTCCATTATTTTCCGCATTTCTATGAAAAACTTCTAAGAATTAACAACGCTCCATAGCGTTTACGTTCATTTTTTACTTTATTATGAAAATATTGAACAAAAAGTTCCGCAATAAACTTTTTTAAGTGTCGACTTGTAATACTACGTGTTGGTTTTGTAATTCCTAGCTATTGTTGTCTCTGACCTTAGCAATTATATGATTTTTTAGGAAATATAAGTAAATTACATAATTTCTTTCACAACTGATTTTTAAATATCGACGTTGATATTTTTTTTCTCTTAGCTTTATTCACCCCTTTCTCTCCGCTCTACATATATCAAGAAATGCAGACGGAAAGTAGTGATCGACACTATGCAAAATAGTCCTGGAGTAGAATATTTAGAAGTATTCGTGTTGAGTGGCGGAACTCAATGCAGCGCTTTGTCTCGATACCAGAACGAAGAAGTTAAAATATTTAATTTCCTCGAGTGCGGATCAAATCCAAAACCTGTCTCGTGTCTTTCCTGTGTCTTGTGCCTCTGCCCCACGACGATTAAGTGATATTTATATACATAAATTACTATGAATGAACACAATTTTCCTTATAAATAAATAAAAGAAAATACCTACAACAATAGTACCAGCATATCTGTACTGTAGCTAACACGGAAGACGCCGCGCCGACACCCTCTTCCGTTCTCTTGGAATGAAAAATTGTTTATTCGTTTATTTCCTTGAAATGTGCTCAAAGAAGCCGCCGCGCTGCAATCCCGAGACTTTTATAGAGAAACGTCATTGTCTTAAATAAAACATAACAAACCGGAACGGCTTAGAGCTAAATGCCTTTTTGTCATTTTATTATTGTTACTATTGTAACTTGTTATAAGTATAATGTTGCATTAATTTAGTTTAAATTCTTCTAGCTTCACGCTTTAACCTGCATATAGCAGGATAGATAGTGGAAACCTAGCGTAACACAGTCCGTTTCCCACATACCGTCCAATTTTCGCGGTACCGTTCATATTTGTTGCGGGGCGGAGATCAACGCCGCTACATAAATATGTAGTTTACTTGTTACAAGCCACGTGTAAATTTGCCATTAAAAAAACCTTAAATAACTGTAAAAGTAATGCTCATAAGTAAAACAATATTTTGAAGGATAAAAGACTGAGAAACGTTTGTGATGTGTTAAATAATAATATTTTAAATGTTATATTAAAAATAAATTTATATATTCACTTATTTTTTCTAATGTCGCGATGTTGAGTACCTACCCTGCTGTGTGCGGGATACATCGTTAAACTGATTTAATACAGACCAATACATCGTTCAATAACTAAACTGCTTATGCTATACACCCATTACAGATATTCAATGATAGCATGCAATAACAAGCATATAAAACAAATTTAAGCTGCTACATACTAAAATTTGGTACACTCAAAATGTTGCCTCAAAGTGAACATTCGTATACGAGTTCACGGTGCACTGTCTCAAAACATTGCTTCAACAGATTTACAGCCGCTGTAGAATATTGGATCCAATTTATTCAATTCGGAGCTACTGAGAACGAAATTTTCCTTTATGTACGTGTTATACAGGGTGTATTAGTGTATTTGTTAGTGCAGTTTCTCAATAAATGTATAATTATTTCATAATGGTTTAATAATTTAATAAATTCACAAACAATAAAATAAGCTTCACGCCGTATCCTGTATACAGCAGGGTATGCAGAGGGAACCTAGTGTTAAGATACTCCGTTCTCCACTTTCCACCGAGTCCTGGTATTGCCTGTTAAGTGACGGAATTTAACGCCGCGCTTTGCGTCGAAACCAAGGCGAAGAAATGAAATAATAAATGTAAATAAATATTTAATTTCCTCGTGTGGGGATCAAACCCACAACCAGTCGATTTTACAGTCACATTCCATAGTTTAATGAAGGTGATTTAAACGGTTTTTAATGGAAATTATGATTAATTTATATTCTTTTTTCTACTCTGAAAGTTCCACCGTATTCATGGTTTTTTTTTTATTCTTTTTTTTTTTATCACTATTGATATTTGTTTGATGTGTTGTGTTTGATGTACCGTAAACTCATTATAGAACTTCGACCAATCGATTGATTTTCCAATAACAACCAATCGACACTCCCAAACTATCCTCTAGTAAGCTGTGTGTCTCCGCTAAGCTTCGCACCGGAAATGGCAATAATTTCCCGAATCTCCACTTCGGAAATTGTAGCAAATGCACTGAAACGACTTAATCTGAAAATTTTAAAGTAAAGTGCTTGTAATTTCGATTTCCTTATTTATAGGCAGACAGTGATATGTTCTACAAATTTGTTCCTTTCAAATATTTTCTATATATATATATATATATATATATAAGAGTTAAATTTTTCACATGAGCTTTTACTTCGATTTTCACCGAAACAAGATATTTATTTTTTTTATTTTGTACCGTTGTGGGTTCGATCCTCACTCGGAAGAATGAATTATTATTTTTTTTGATAAACTTTAATTTCTCCGGGCAAAAGCTCGGCATTTAGTTCCACAACTCAACGCACAATGCCTTAAAAAAAATCCAGTATCACCATCTCTATTTTATAATATTTATAATATTAGAAAACCAATATAAAAACAGTATAATTTCTCTAGTTCTACTACAGCATCATATACATGTTATAAAAGCTCAATTTCTATTATTTTCACATGCCAACTCATATCAAAACACGATTTTTATTTTATTTTATTTTATTTATTTGGGACAACAAACATTTGTACATATGAGAAAATATGTCTTGTACAATATAATAAACTTAATCTATGTACAAATCACACCGTTATCCACTACTTACTATAACAATAGAAATTAACTATAGGAGATATTTTAATGAATATTTAAAAAATAAATAAATAAATAAATAAATAAATAAATAATTATAACAATATTAAATATATACATAACAGATATAAATACACATACACAATTACACACATACTCACATAATAATATATATATATATAATATATAGTTCAATTTTATTGTTACTTTTAACAATTATTATTATTTACTTTCTCGGTAATGGCTTTAATTCTTTTTTTATACGCACCTATTGTTAACCCAAAAATATCAGTATTATAAAATTCTGCATTGTACGTTTGGGTCATTTGGTACAATGGTGCTCGCTTGCCAGCATTAGTTCGACATTTTTTCAATTTAAATAATCTGGGTGTTCGTGTGTTACGCAATGAAACTCGATTAGGTACCAAGAAATCTATGTTGCTTAACAATTGAGGACAATTTATATTAGAATTGCAAATATTATATAACGACATTGTACTTAACAGTTTTCTTCTCGATGCAAGACTCATTAATTTATATTTATCGAGCAACTTAGAGTATGACAAATAAGAATGTGAAAATTTGTAATGTAATGATCGCAAATACCGACGTTGCACATTTTCTATCTGATCAACATATTTATTGTAAATGGGGTTCCAGATTTGTAATGCATATTCAAGTTGAGGTCTGATTAAACTGGTATATAGATATATGAGCGTAGACGGCTTTTTAAAATCTTTAGTTGAACGCATCACAAATCCGTACATTTTAAATGCGTTATTAACAATATGATCAACATGTTGATCGAGATGAAGGTGCGAATCTATAATGATACCAAGATCACGTACATGATTTACTCTATTTAATTGAGTCCCATTCAGAAAGTATTGTTGCTTAATTATATTTTTATTTTTAGTTATTGTTATAGTGTTACATTTGGTCAAGTTAAGACCTAATTTATTAAGAACACAATATTCGCTAAGCCTATTAAGATCGCTTTGTAAATCATGGCAGTCCGACAAATCCCGCACACTTAAGTATAATTTTAGATCATCCGCGTACAACAGGAACTTGCTATGTTTGAAGCATTTATTTATGTCATTTATAAAGATTATAAAAAGCAATGGCCCTAGTATAGATCCCTGTGGTACACCGGAGGATGTAATAAAAGTATCAGACTCAAAGCCTCTAACTACAACTCTCTGAGACCTGTTGATAATGTACGAAGCAAACCACCTCAACAAATTACCTCTCACGCCGTTGAAGGCCAATTTCTTTAAAAGTATTTCATGGTCCACTTTGTCAAATGCTTTGCGAAAATCCGTGTATACAGCATCTACCTGCACCCCGTTGTCCATATTCTCAAATAAGTAAGTGGCATATAACAATAAATTAGTAGTAGTCGATTTCTGTTGTACAAATCCATGCTGCTCTTGTAAGATATCATTATGCACAAGAGGGTACAGTTGGGCTTGTACTAATCTTTCGAAGACTTTTGCTAGCGTGGACAAAATCGATATCGGTCGATAATTTTCAATGTTGTCTCTGTCTCCACTCTTGAAAACGGGTGTTATATGCGCCATCTTCCATAAATCAGGAAAAATGCCTTCTTGCATACACTTGTTATAGATAATTTTAAGTGGAACGCATAGTGTACCCGCGGTAAGTTTTATGAACGAGGGTGGTAAGGAGTCAGGTCCAGCACCCTTATTTGAGTCAAGTGCCCTTAACACCTTATATACATCGTATTCAGAAAAGGATAAAGAGCATATATTGTTATTACTAGAGTTAAATCTTGATTCTAGTCTTAACGAAGTACAGTGTATTGAATGTAAATTATACGAGTTTTCACGCGTCGTGGGACGTATGCTCTGTTAGACAAGCGTGAGTGCCCGTGGACTGTCACCGCTCCACTTAAGATCCGTTCGGAGCATATTTATTAAAATTTTATATCACGCATACTTTCTTTTTATGGTAATTCAATACATTACTTTGTAGAGAATTATACAATTGTATTTTTCACTTTATTTTCACTTGTAATGATAGATATAGAAACTTATGACATGATATGAACATGTCTTACTTTTAAGCTTCCCGCTTTATTCCACTATATAGAACAGTATAGAGAACCTAGTGTCAAGAAATTTCGATCTATAAATTGAGCTCGAACTTAAGACATTGTATGTTAAGTATCGAAACACAACTCCGCACATTATCTAACCAAAGAGGGGTGGGGGAAACTTGGTGGTCAGTGCGCTTGGCAATCGTCCAACCAAGCTACGTCAAAATTCAAATACATTTATTTACTTAATATTCTTCTTACAATATTGCAGGTTAAGCAGAGGGAACTGGGAACCTAAACACTATATATATATATATATATTAGTTTTTGGAAATTTCGAGAGTGTGAACATGAATTTTATTATTTACCCATATGAAGAAAATATTAATAATTTTCATTTTTCAACCTTGTATTTTTCTAAACTAATATCGTGGTAATTTCATTATTTATTATCGGTTTATGGAAATTAAAAAAAAAAAACATGTTAAGTATTATTACAAATGAGGTCAATTATTTCAAGTCCTTGAAAAATTAATCTATTTAGTTGGAAATATAATCTACTTAACAGTTCTAATGAAGTCATATAATAATCAATTGCCCTTTGTTCCGTTAAGAAAAGAATTCCTAAAGCGGATTGTTGCAATTTAATGCTATTATGTAGACGTCATCTAGGCTGTAGGCTTAGAATTTGAGACCTATTTTTTCACGCTGTCTCCCGAACCCAGCAGGATACGCAGAAGGAACCTAGTGAATAGACACTTCGTTCTCCATTTTCCTGCGAATTCTGAAAGAAATCAGTTGAGTGGCGGAACACAACGCTGCGCCTTGCCTCGTCACCAGCGGAATATTTAATTTCCAGGGAATCGAATTTTTCATGAGAAAATTCCACACTCAAGTATTTGCTCCACACGTGGTAGTTGCGAGTTTACCACCTCACAGGAGGGTGCCTGGCGGTACTCACTGGGGATCCTCTGGTTTAGGAAAGGATAAGTTTTGGCAATCAGGTAATTTTAAAAAAACTGTGTGATATGATATTTTTAAAAATTATAATATGTGGTGTGAGTAAATAATATGAGGTACCAGAAAGACAATGTATGTCTGAAAATGCGACGGTAGTGGTTTTGATGGACCCACTCAGGGGAATCAATAGATTTATGAAACCAAACACGGCATCGAGTTCGGGCATTTAACATGCAAGGTTCCAATAGTTGGAAGGTGCCTTCTGAAAACTATATTCTCTCTGCCAATCCTGTTATATGCGGGATACAGTGTGAACTTAAACAAAATATTAATAAGTTTTTTTTTTTCAATGTAAAAATAAAAGTACGTACCTACTAACCTAAAATCTTTCTTTTTACAAACAAAACAAAATATTACGTCACATATTCTTCACCCTCAGAAATGAGCCAACTTTACATATTGCGGCTTTGTCGTCAAAGAGATTGGAAAACTCATCCCACAACATTTCAATATTGTTATTTAATTACAAAAAAATATTAGTAAACGTATTTTCAAAACTAAGTTTTTTCAACTTTTTCATTTAGCATTTGTATTACCTAATTTCGTCCAATTATTTAAAAAAATGAATGACAATATATGGCATTCATGGTACGTTTAATTAATGGTAAATAGCGATGGTTGTGTATATATATATTTTTATGCAGTATTAAGATTTCGTGAAAATAAATTTGTGATTTATAAAAGTTTATATTCTGTTGATTGTAAAGTTAATATAAAATTTGTTATAGAGTAGATATTCTTGATACAATAATTACTATTTTTAGAGACAACTATTGTTCTTGAATAACTTAAGAGACGGTCGTTTCAAAGTGGCGGGAGCTTCGAACTCAACGTCTAGCGTATTACAATGTTATTATATACATTAATAATCATATAAGGGAATATTTTCGTTTTTTTCACACTTCACTCGTCTCTCTCTCTCTCTCTCTCTCTTCACTTTAGCCATAAAAAAATAAACAAATCCCCAAAAGCTTTATGCATACCTATTTCGCCTTGTCCTCCGTCATCAACCTCTTCATCGTCCTCATGAATTTTGTGTAACCTACCTCCATCATCATCGATACTCTGTTCTCGAAGGATGTAAGAGTAGATTGGAAAAAAAAAAAAACAATCTGTACCAAATAACGGCCAAGAACAACAAACGGAGATTTTTTGATATTTTGCTTGTATTTATAGCTATATATATTATAAAAATTGTTACTGTACTATATAAAACAATTAGCTATGTTTTCAAGTAAGTACCTATTATTCTTTATTATATGTAACATTACTCTCGGTTTTCTACAATTATTGATAAATTAGATAAAATTTGCTTTACTCTTAGTAAATGGACTTAATATTATACCTTTTAAATGTAATTATTTTTTTTTTATTTTTTAAACAGAATTCTTTCGTAACCATACCATATAAATCGAAAGACATTTTAAATAACAAGAAGTAAAAAATAATCTAGCAAAGTAAATTAATTTTTTAATTTGTCAAATATTATAAAAATACTTGAGGCCAGTCGTGGCGCAGTGGCACGAAGTGTGACTGTAAAATTGACTGGTTGTGGGTTCGATCCCCACTCGAGGAGATGAAATATTTACTTAAATCTATATTTTCATTTCTTCGCTCTGGTGTCGAGGCCAAGCGCGGCGTTGAGTTCTGCCACTCAACACGCAATGCCTCCAGAATTCGGCAGAAAGTGGGGAATGGAGTGTCTTAGCACTAAGTTCCCTCTGCCTACCCTGCTGTGTGCGGGATACAGCGTGAAGCTGATTTGATTCTTAAATTAATTTAGATACACATTATATCAAATCCCTGGTGCGCCTACGTCCGAGCCTCTGATGTCTGCCAACATCCCACACTGAGAGTTGCTTCTGAAAACAGTACTGATTCAGTCTATTTTTACTCTTAATACCCTGAGAGGATAACATAAAAGAGCTACTCTTGATATTAATGCTTTTCTAGTTTCGTTATATTTGTTTTCGTTTACGCGAAGTGGACTTTTGACTCACTTTGTTGATTTAGTATATATTTTTAGAAGAAAAGAACGTAAAAGTTTCGAGATAAAGATATCTTAAGCTCTTATGGATTTTACTATTTTATGCTCACTTATAAATAAGCTTTACATTTATAAATACATACAATTTAAAATTTTCCCGTACAATGTTTTCAACTTTTTTTAATATTTTACCGAGCAATATAGCAAAGGAGGCAAAGGATACAGTGGCGGAACTCAACGCCGAACTTCGTCTTTTCATACCGTAGTAATTAAAATAATTCATTCCCCTGAGAAATCATACTTATCCCATTGTGACTCGATGGCCTCCTTGGAGTTAATTTTAAATATTTTTTTAGCTTCCCGCAGCTTTTTAGCAGAAACAAAAACCAAGAAACCTAATGTTAAGTTACTCTCTCCCGTTACCAGAGCGATGGAATAAGAATATTCAATGTTCCATTCATGATTGGGAATCGAACCCACAACCTTACAATCACTCGATTGTGCCATGTGTCTTGTGGTTATGTCTCATATATAATATTTGTTACATACATTTAAATTTGTAAGATACGTAAAAATATGATATTTTAATTCTCGATCAAAACATATACATTAATAAGCACATCTCCCCATAGAGCTTTCCCATGGCCTCAGAGGTTTGAGCGTCTCAGTGAAGTGACAAATTGCTCTCGTGCAGGAGCTATCGATTGATGCAGTGTCGCGTGGCAACGCCGGCGTGACGCCATCCATGGTTTCCTCTTAAGATTTTGCATGTAGAATTTTGTTTGTGTTTTTATATTATAATTGAATGGATTATTGTTGAGGCTATCGTGGCCAGGCCATGGTTCGATTCCCACTCAGGACAATCAAATATTTAATTCTTCAAGAAATGCGGGGAATAGAAGTTTCTTGATGGGATAGGAGTGTCTTAACATTAGGTCCCCAAGTTCCCTTCGACTACACTGCCATGTGTAGGATACAGCTCGTAGCAAAAAAAGGCAGTATTCTGGAGGTAAGCTAACCTAATATCTTTCATTTTTAGATATATGAAAAGTATTAACCCCGGTTTGACAAAAAAGGGTTCTTGGGATAACCCTTAAAATGACGTTGCTTAATGACTGTTATCAATCATCGAAAGGGTACTAAAACGTCATTATATGTATTGGAATTACTATTTGTCAAATATTATAAAAAAACTATGTCCTACATACGTATAAATATATTAGGACGTTATTTTAGGTAATCTCGACTGATACTACGTTAAACAAGTATTGCGTCCATTGATCATCAAGTTAAATAGTATAACTAACCGTGAAAATGAAAATGTTAAATCTGATCTGATCTGAGTGAAAATCGAACCCACAATCGTTGCGTTTGCCTCTGCGCCACGAGGACCTCTTTTTAACATGTATTCCTCTATTGCTCTCCGTAACATCCTCTTTATGTCATCGCACATTCTCTACCATGAATTCTATATATCACGTGACATTGACGAATTTAAAATTCGGCGGTAAGTGGGGAACGGAGTGCCTTAACACTAGGTTTCCTCTGCCAACTACGTGAATTATCATGATTTTTAACAATTTCACTGATATTAAGGAATCTGTACTTAGTAATAATATAAGTGCTCAACTGACATGTTCGCAACGCCATAAAATACAGAACAGAACAATACGTTTCAGAATCAAAGTCACCGTATTAAGTTAGTGTAATTTAAGCAATTTTTAGATTAATATAAGCATTTTTAGCTTACGCTGTAACCCGCACATACGGTAGGCAAAGGGAACTTGAGATCTAGTGTTAAGATCCCATTAAGACACTCCGCCGAATTTTGGACGCATGGCATGTTGAGAAGCGAAACTTGCTTCGACACCACAGCGAAGAAATCAAAATATTAAATATTTCATTTACTCTAGTGGAAATCGAACCCACAACCTATCGCGTTTACACGTATTTGCGCCTGCGACACGACTGGCCTAATACAAGCATACTTTTCATTATTGCAATAATTTTGCGCAAAAAATAATAAACATAGGTGCACTAATTACAAATCAACACGAATATGGCCGACGCACGCATCCCTGGAGGCATATCGCAGCAATTGACGACGCCGCCCTTCACTTGTTAATAAAGTTAATTTAAGCCGATGAAATGTTTATAGCGACACGTGCATTTATATATTGATTTTAAATATAACATTGAAGTATAAGCGTAAGTGAGGGCAGTCTTCGCGCAGGGGTACAAGTTTGTTGAGTATAAACGCAACAGGTTGTCGGTTCGATTCCCACACGGGCAAATGTAATATTTAATATTTTAGTAGTTTAGTCATAGCAGGGTAGGCAGAGAGATCCTGGGAACAAAAATAGTGTAACTCTTCAAGTGTAATGGGAAAGTGCCATTGTACACATGATGGTTGTAGGTTCGTAAAAATTTAAGCTAAAAGATTTTTTTATAGACAGCATTGATCTTTTTAAGTTCGCAATATCAACGCCGCACAGTGTTAGTCCTTCGATTTCGATTTTCATATCTCGCTATTCGCAAATCCCAGCAATTTAGGGATCTCCCCCGTTTGCCGGGCTTATAAAATACGTTACTATGGATTGTCGAATATAGGTCGAAAATATTTAATTTCTATATTAATATTATATTTATACTTTTATCAATTAAATTTCAAATATTACAATTTTCAAGGGAATTTTGAATTTTTCATCTAGATGGGTTTACGTATTCCCATACCGTAAAAATATCTACAAATGTCTACACACTGTATTCAGCATACAGCAGGGGTGGCAGAAGGAACCTACCTACACCAACCGGATCCATCGAATGTCCGTATCGTCAAATTTTCGTCTAGAGAGGCGCAACTCAACGCCGCGCTATATATACTAACTAATAAGTAGTACCTATACCTATAAATATTGTCGAGTAAAATTTAATTTCAGCTAAAACGTTAAAATAGTAATAGACATGAAAGGCGCATGTTATTCTTGATAAAAAGCGCACCCCATCGGGGGTGATATTAACTGCACTGTTTATATAACGCGTTATGGTAATTGTTAAGGGGGATGCGGAATTGCTGCCTTTTGTTCTGACTTCCTTGATGGCGGTTAATTTTAATTTTATAATAAGAATAGCTTGTAATAGGCTATTTAGTTATAAAGTTTTATGTTTAATATGACGATTTAAAAAAGAAATTCAATAATATTAAATACTTTTTTCCGTCGTGGCGCAGGGGCACAATGATTGTGACTGAAATGCGACGGTTGTCTGTTCGATCCCCACTCGAGGTAATTAATTATTTATTAATATTTTCATTTCTTCGTTCTGCCATGAAGGCAAAAGCCCGGCATTAGGTTCAGCCAAATTTAAAATTTGGCTTTGGTTAAAGTGGAGAATGGAGTGTCTTAATGCTAGGTTTCCTCTGCTAACTTTGCTGTACGCGGAATACATCGTGTTTTTTAACTACTTCACTGGTATTAAGGAATCTGTACTTAATAATATTTCTAAGAAAATACAATATCGGTGACGTCAATGTTTTGACTAAAAGCTACTTGATTGTTCGTGATATGAGTGTTGAATTTCGCTAAGTATTTGCTTTAGACAGTGACCAGTGTGGTGCAACGTGGCGAGTGGTGGAAATATGATACCACGACCTGACGTCGTGGTGGCAAAAAATAACACTCATTTAAATACAAATATATTTATTTGTAAATGGTGTAAAAAATTATAATATGAATTAAATTATATTATGATACATTTTTTTTTTAATTTAAATTTTTATCGGTACGATTTTCTGTGCTCCTGCGATTCTCAAATTAGGTAGCGAATTGATTTGAAACTTGTATCTTTTATTTTAAATAATCCGCTTTCATTAGAGTCTCCAGATCATAAATAATTAATACCGTATGTTTCAACAATAATACTTTAAGTAACCGAGTTATAACCAACAATACACAATATTAAACGACTTACCGTTGTTCTTGCCTGCAATGCTATAATAAAAATACAAGATAAAAATGTCAAATATTATTTTAACTCTACTAAAAATATTGAACTGAAACGTATCTATAGTTTGTCATTAAAATAGACGCAAAACTGATAATTTGATTAATATGCAATTAATAACATAGCGATACGCGACAAACACAAGCTGAAAATAGTTGTGAACTCATCTCCTGGTACATTCACGGGGTAACTGCGACTGAAACGCCGTTTTAATGAGATTCTGAACTAAAGTGATAAGTGAAACTTTATCAAAGTAAAATAGAAGCACATTACATAATTTATGAGAAGACGGTGAGCTGTGGTTGTATGGAAATGAGAGTACGTACTTGTAATGTTTGTATGACATTGAAAATTTTAAAAGTTATTGAAAAGTATATTTATTATACAAGGTTTTTTTACATATTGAGAATTTAATAAAATAATTAATAAAAAATTAGTTCCAATAAAGGAGCAAAAGTGAAATTACAAAAATTGTTAAATGTATATATTTTTTGTTTTATATAAGTATTTTAATTATAGTTGATATTCAAGGTAATCCAACTCAAAAATCATCTAAGAATAAAAATTTTAAAATAGCGGGATTCGAACCCGCGCCTCTTTTGAATCCGTCCGAGTGCTCTACCCAATAAAGCTTAGCGTCCTTATTGAGCTACAGCCGTAGCATAATACGTTTTTCAATATATTATGCTAAATCTGTGAGTTATATGTTAGTAATAATTTAATTTTTAAAACAATAATTATATGCGTTTATTTAAACATAATCAGCCGATTAAAAATATCACAAAATGAAGATATTAACTTGATATCAAATGTTCTATGTTTTCCCTCTTTTCTTATTTCTTCTTGTTTCTAAACTCAAGTCGTATATCCAGGCCGAGACTTCCACTACGTCACATCACACGTTGTACCACTGAGACCACGTGACTGTGAGGTAATGGCCATTTCAAACCTGAACTTCTTCTACTTCTTGTTCTTCTTTCTTATTCTTCATACATTATTAATGATCCGTAAAATTTTAACGATGGTTATAGTTTGTTAAAATATCAGAGCTTTACGTCAAATGTCCTAGTACAGAGAGAACCTAGTGTCATGAGACTCCGTCAGTCGCTTTCCACTCCAATTCGACACTTTGGGTGTTCAGTGGTGGAATTCAATATAGCACGTAATGCTTTCAAAAGAATCATATATACTTTAATTTGTAACGCTTTTATAATACATAATAAATAAATAATTTTAAAAGTTTTTTTGTTATATGTTCAACTTAAAATTTTTGATAATATAAAATATATATATATTTTTTATATTTTACGTTATCTTTATATAAAATAAATTATTGAAAAAAAGAACGTGCACATTAATCGTTTTTAGAAAAAATCTATCTAACAGCTCCTTTAAACTTAACTATCAAAGAAAACAATTTTAAAAAACCACAAAATACTAGCAACCCTTTATGTAGTTTAAAATTTACCTTAACTCTACGTGTACCAATGAAACTTTCATCAAAATAAAAAATATATCGGGTTTTTCTTTTCGCGTTTATATGGAAACGTTAGTGATATACTACTTAATTACAATTCGAGATTAACTCTGTTAAAATAAAAGCTAATATTATAAATTCTTATACAAATAAATAATATAGGTAACTTACATAGTAGTGTGTCGACAGCGGCGGCGGGCGGCGCGGGAGTGGCCGGCGGCGGGCGCGCGTCGCTGCTGGCGGCATGCTGATGCTGCATCATGAGTTTTGCCAGAGATTCTTATTCTTTTATTATGTTTTTTTTTATTATATGTTTTAGGAGGAAATGAAAGATAATTCAATTTATATTTTCATTTTCTCTTCTCTTCGCTCCAGAGTCGAAGCAAAGCGCGGCGTTGAATTCCGCTCAACTCAACACGCAATGCCTAAATAATTCGGCGGAAACTGGGGAACGGAGTGTCTTAACTACATTTATTTATTATGTAATACAGCGTAAAGCTGATTTAATTTTGATTCAATAATAAATCATAATTTTATTTGATCAAACAAAAAGTCAATATTATTTTATAATTTGCATGAAAAATTATCCTACTGCCTTTAAAAAATACCTCATTTTTAACAATATTTCTGTATCATGCCACGTAATTTGAGTACTAGCAATTATATTCCGCAGAGCATAAAAGGGTTAAGGGCTTTAATCTGAATTTTAGCGGCCATTGCACCCCGGCATACTACCACCTTAAAAATGAGTGATACAAAACTTTTTTTAATATGTATAGAAAATAACTACACTATTAGATTTTATTATATATTAATGGATATTTCAAATTTTTTGTAGGAATATCGGAGTATAGGCAGGGAAAACCTTTTTAACCGTCTGTCCGACAGATTTTTTTTTAATTACTTATGACTTTTCTAGCCATAACAAACAGAATTGTGTCAACATAACCAACATTATTCATATTTTATTAAAATGATTATCTGAACTACTAAATACAAAAACTGTTTTAATCTATAGCAGTTTCACGCTTTACTCAGCACGGCAGCTGGAACTTAGAGTAAGTAACACTTTCTGTTGCCCACTTTCCGCCCAATTTTCGGAAATTTTCGGAATTGTGAGTTGAGTGGCGGAATATAACACAACACTGAAATAAAAAAATATATATATAATCATTCCCCTGAGTGAGTATCGTACCCACAACCTTCGCGTTTACAGTCGGACTACACCACTGCAACACATCGGCCCCAAAACATTTCTTATATCTAAATACACACCTAGAACATAGTCGTAGCTTTCGGCTTTCCTGGAAGGTATGACAGCCTACATCGCTCTTCTCGCCCTTTGTCTTTAGGAAACGCGACGTGTTCAACGAGACCTCTTGAGCGCGGATCGTGGAGCGCACCTTTCACAGGCGGCCTGTTAGATTATATGCATGTACGTATAAATCTACGTATAAATGTATTTTTTTCAATTTTCCGCCATGACTGGGTTAAAATATAGATAAATTAATATTAACATATGGTTGCGAAATATCACTCAATTCTCTGGTTCACCTCATTTTAGTATTTAATTAATTTATACTAAAATGCGGATAATAGAGCAGTTGAAAAGTCGTGACTCTAAACTCTGAGAGCTTAACAGATGTAGACTTTTTAGACGACTGTTATGAGTTCAAAATACAAATTATATTTTTAAAAAGCATTTTTTAAATATTTTGAACTTTATAACACTATATGCTCTAAAGCTTTAGTTTAAAAGTTATGTCGCTACTACATTCTCACATAAAGTTTTATTTTGAATATTTCATTAAAGCAAATATGAATCTAATTTTCTATGACATGTTTTAAGGGGAACTAAAACAACCATTTAAAAGAGATCTGGATGGCATATGTTAAAAGGAATGTTTAAAAAACTATAATTTAATTGAAAAAAAAAAACAAATTTAACTTAAAAAAATATATACAAAGTAGGCCCAGACAAATCTTTATACCGAAATAATTTAAATAAGGTACAACGTTTCTATAAAAGCTTTAAATGTATGTAAGTTTATTATTTTTCGTGGCACAGGAGCACAAGTGGGTGACTGTAACGCGACTGGTTGTGTTTCGATCGCCGCTCAATTCTTCTTTGCCCCGGTGTCGAGGTAAAACTTCAGTACTCGGCGCAAAATGAGAAAAAGAGTGTTTTAGTACTACGTTAAGATACTCCATTGCTCATGTGCTATCTTTTGTGTGCGGAATACAGCGCGAAGCCCATTTTTAAACATTAACAGAACACAAATCTATAATTATATTACAGAAAAAAATGTTAGTTTGTTTGTAGACGCATACTTTCTAAACTACTGTACGAATTTGACTGACACTTTTTTCTTTTGTAGCTAATTAAGTCTGGGCAGGATCTAGGCTATTTAATTTTGAAGATAACCACACCGATGTAATACGGAAGTGGTCCAGCTATACTGATCTGATCTATAAGAAGTAATTAATATCTACCATTGCGAGCGGCCACTAAATTTTCGACATTTTTTTAGCTTTACGCTATATTCTGTACACGCATATAGCAAGGTACATAGAGGGAACTGGGTGAATGCGTTTAATGCTTACCAACTCTACTTGCGGCTTCACCCACATAGAACATTTGGTTATGACTATTTCGTTATTACACACTTTGGCGTGCAGCGCACAATTTTGATAAATTAAATTAAATCAATCAGTATCCCGCACACAGCTGGGTAGGCAGAGGGAACCTAGTGTTAAGACACTCGGTTCCCCAATTTCCGGTGAGTTCTGGAAGCATTGCGTGTTGAGTGGCTGAACTCAACGCCGCGCTTTGTCTCGACACCAAAAATATAAATGAAAATAAACAACAATTTTGATGACGTTACAAATTATTGATATGTGGCTATAGTATAAAGGTATATATTGAATTTATCTGTTAGTGTAAACCGTAGTAAGATCCGTTACATAATTTAAGAGATTGAAGCGAACATCAATGAGAAGGGATTCTATAACAAAGGATTCTAATAAAATAAAAGCCAACCAGCATTTTTTAATAATGTTTATTAATAATAAAATTACATACAGATTTTTATATTTTTGAAATAGTGATGAGTGATGCTGATATGATGCTCACCTGTATTTACCGACTTGGGTAATGGTAAATGGTAATCATAATTATTAATGGTAATTGTAAGTTACTATGAGAACTAAGCCTTTTGAAAGAGCTGTAGATACGAAGTTTTTATTTAAAAAAAAACTAATGTTTCGTTAGTTAATATAAATATATTACAAGCAGAATATTAAGGAATAAATCGTTTGACTAAAGTAAACAAATGTTTTTCAACACGAATTAATATATTGCTACTTATAATCAAGGTGGGTGGAAGGAACCTGGGATCCTATTGTTGAGACACTCCGTATGCTTTAAGACTTTTCCGTGCCCCACATTCCGCCGAATTGTCAGGAATTGAATTTATAACTCTCCATTTGTTAAAACCACATTTTTTTACAATAAACCCATAATAATACTAATTTTGTAACGAAAACCTACTTCAGTACAATTGAATAGGATCAATAAAGAATCGTCCCAGCGGGCCGCACTTGGCGCCGCCTAGTTAGCGAAGTATCGGGTTGCCTTGTGAAACATTTATCGTTTGCATTCCCGGCGTAAAATTATAACTCCGCTGGCTGTAAGAGAACACTGCGCCGGCGAATGACAATGCGATTATGTTTTACAAAGAAATTGGAAACTATAACAAAATGCCTACTTAGAAATGTTGACGTCAAATGGATTTTTTCATGTTTCATGATTCAGTTGAAGACTAAAGCTCCGTTTATTTTAAATAAAAAAAACTTAGCTTCATGCTGTCTCCCGCACACGACAGGGTAGACAGAGGGAGGAGATTTCCGCCAAGTTTAGCCACGACACCATAGCGACGAAATGATAATATAAATCTTCGAGTGGGGATCGAATCCACAACTAAACGATTTAACAACAGTCACACCTTGTGGGCCACGACTGGCCTTAACTTACAAAAAATGTATTAAAACTAAGATTTTACTTAAATTTTAGTTATATGATTTTATTACATAATTAGATATATATTTTAATTATACATTATAGCTTCACTCTGTATCCTATATAAAAGGATAGAGCATGGAGGATAGAGCTAGGATAGGCACAACATAATGTTAAAACACTTAGTTTCCAAATTTCCATTCAATTTTCGAAATATTGTGTGTTGAGTAGCGGAACTCAATTTTGGCTAATTAATTACCTAAGCGAGAACATGACAAAAAATTCGAGTAAGAATCGGACCCACAACAGTCGCGTTTAGTGCCAGTCTCGCGTACAGTCTTATACAAAAAATATACTTTTAAAATGTTTTTGTTTGTAAATAGATTAATACCATCTTGTTCTAAGAATTCGTTCAAGTCGCCTAGCAAAGAGACATTAGCTTACTTCTGATAGTATTATCGCTAAACGGTAACTAATTTGTGTTATTTCTCTTTCGAAACCCACGGGATGTCAGTCAATTAATACATATTATATGAATTATTTTAAACAATTTGGTTTCAGGTCGTGGTGGCGCAGAGGCATAATCGTATGAACGACAACGCGGCGGTTGTGTCTTCGATTCCCGTTTGGGGAAATTAAATATTTTATTTAATTAAGTGGCGGACGGACACTCCGTTCCCTTCTTAACACTAGGTTCCTTCTGCATAGGGGCCGTCCAAGTATTAAGTAAGCACTGTAGGGGGGCGGAGGAGTCTTGGGTTGGCTTATTTTTGACGTATTCAATAAAATATTTTTAAGAGGATTGCTTATTTTTGATGACATAGGGGGTATGATTGCAAAAAAACTGAAAAAGCTGCTATACGTTTGTTAAATAACTTATTCTGTACATGCTTGTTGGTTTATACATTTTTTTTCTTATTAAATAATTTATTAATACTAATTTCTTAATTCGAGGCCAGTCGTGGCGCAGCATCACAGATTGTGACTGTTAAACTAACTGGTTTTGGGTTCGATCCCCACTCGAGGAGATGAAATATTAACTTCAATTTATATTTCCATTTCTTCGCTCTGGTGTCCAGGCAAAAGCGTGGCGTTGAGTTCTACCATTCAACACGCAATGCCTCCAGAATTCGGCAGAAAGTGGGGAACGGAGTGTCCTAACACTAGGTTCCCTCTGCCTACCCTGCTGTGTGGGATACAGCGTAAAGCTAATAAATGAATAAAAATAAATTTCTTATTTCTTAGTATAAGAAATAGAAATTAAAATAATACGTAAAAATATATTAAAAGAACAGCAGTATTTACCTAAGTTTCCACTGTTTGTTGTTTACTTTGCACGGCTAACGGGTGCGACGGGTGTCGTATTGCAACCTTGAAGTTCAGAATCAAATGCATTTGGTAGATATTTAATATTATACTTACACAAATATGAATTCTACTTTAAACAAGGAAAGCAAAGAAATACTCGCGAAGATCGGAGGTTCGATTCCCATTCGAGAAAATGAATTATTATTTATTATTATTTTCAGTTCTTCTTTCTGGCACCAAGGCAAAAGTCCGGCGTTGAGTTCCGCCACTCAACACGCAATGCTTTTCGAAGCAATTTGGCCAAAAGTTGGTTCCCTCGGCCTACAAATGCTATATACATACGTGTTGTTGATTGTCTCATCACTTATCTCAACCATCCAGAGTATTTATTTAGCTTAACTGATCACCTGCATACAGCAGGTTAAACACAAAGAACCTAGTTAAGACAGTGTTACTTACTACCCAATTGATTGCTTGCTAAATAGCGGAACCTAACGCTGTTTTTTTTTGAAAAAAGTATTTATTGTATTAAGTAATCATAATTGCAAGTCGATATTAAAACACCGCTTCTATTAATAACGATGTTTATAATAGAAAATATTAGTTTTTAAAAATACAACACATTGTATTACCCCATAATTTCTTTTATTATAAATTTTCAGTCACTCATATTGTGTGATAGTGTGTGTAATTAAAAAAAAAGGACTCTTTTTTATACACATTGCCAGGTGGCGGTACACAACGCTGCTAGTTCTATCTAGATCGGGAAAGACATAGCGCAAGGCCTATACCAAATGTGATTTATTTCAGCTTCACGCTGAATCTCGCACACGGCAGAGTGTACAGAGAAAACTTAGTGTTAACACTTCGTTCCCCACTTACCGCCGAATTTTGGAAGCATTGCGTGTTGAGTGGCGGAACTCTACGCCGCGCTTTGCCTCGATACCAGAGCGAAGGAATGAATATATAAATTTAAATAAACATTTCATTTCCTCGAGTATACATCGAACCCACAACCAGTCGCGTTTACAGTCACAGTTTGTGCCCCTGCGCCACGACTGGCATTTAAATATTTATATATTTCACAAAAAAACTTCAAAACTATATCTCGACAGGCAAGTTTATCATCATAAACTTGTATTTAGCGCACAGTCCAAAAGCATTAATTTTATTTATTATATACAATAAATAAATGTGGAAATAAAATATCAAATAAAACACATTACAATCAATCATACAATATGTATTTAATATAAGATACAGTACTTGTGACTTGTGGACAAATCATATTTAAAAAAAAATACCTTACATTTACTACATTGAACAAATTTTAAATTCAATTAAGTTTTTAATTCACTATTATTATGCCCGAACGTGTGATAAATTAATTGAGGTAGATCCCTTGCGGGGTGTAAATTATAATATATAACGGATCACAAATCCAGGGTCAAGCAAATAAGAACGCGTAAACATTATACTATATATAATTAAATATCTACAAATTGAATAGGTAGTGCACAATATTCGGAATACATTACTATTGAATTTCAAAAATTTACAATAAAGAACATTTATAATAAACGCAATATAGGAAACATGTTGAAAACTCGCGTGCTAACACTAATCGCGATCCCGGGATTTTCCGGATTGCCAACATCCCAGGGAATCCCGGAATCGCCCAACATTCCCAGGCGCGAAGCAAATTACCTCTGCCGTAATACTTAGCAATAAATACTTAACTATTTACAATTTCGTAAAGCCTGACCGAAACGTCGACAATTATGCTACCATTTCCTACTGTCGTACTACTTAGCCTAGTGGCGCCATGTTTCGGGTCAAGATTTACTTATTTGTACATGCGATTGCAGCCGTAATGTGATTCACGCCTTCACGTCTAACACGTTTTCACGCTAAACACGCTTTCCACGCGTTGTACGCTTTTCACGTCACTCGAAATGCGTATCAGTCATAATGGAAAACAATTGTTACTCAAAATAAATACAAGTTTTTGAGTTACATCAAAGAAAGCTACGTTCTCCAATAAAATTAATAATTAACTTAAAATTTAATTTTACTTCCCCTGAGCAAGCCGAGGCCTCACCTCGCGTCCTATGACTATAAATGGTGGCAGTGATAAAAATATAACTATTTCATCAAATATTACTTTACAATTTAGTCGCCGGTAAGACTTACGGTCACAAAATATCTCTCTGCCTAACGTCTCGAACGGTCGATCTAATCTAAGCGATTATTTATCCGTTACAAATATAAAAAGTTTCAAAACACTAAATTAACCGTTACCTTATTAAATATACAGCAAAAAATTAAATTTGTACTGACTCGTTCTAGGCCGAATTTTGTAGCTTTTACAAGTGGAAATTGAAAGGGCATCGAAGGAAGTAACAGCGTCTATAGAATTGCCATACACACATACATTTAAAGATTTAAATTTATTATAAAATTTGTCAAAAATATAGGCAACTCTATAAGTTATTAGAGTAAAGTATTATTGCTTTGTTTGAACGTGTTTCGACGCCATTCCCGCCTCGGTGTCGGCCGAACTAACACGACAGATCGTGTGTTATCTCTCACTGCCGATTGAAAGAATGAGATCAAATAAGTCCACAAAATTGTAATCAATTTTGTAATTCTGAATTTGGTGTTGTATTTGACTATTAAATTAAATTATACAAACGTGAGCCAATTATGGCACTACTGTCAGTGCGAAAAGACATAAGTCTAGTAGCGTTTTAATTTATAAAAAAAATCAGTACATTGGAGGCTTCCCAAAAAAAAAATTGAAGTAAAATTACGATACCACATCGACGTTCAGGCACCAACTTGACTACTATAACTTTTGAGTAATTTTCCTAACACTTCTTTGGGTCCACACCTACTAGGAATAAGTTCAAGATTGCATATTGCCGTCTCTCTCATACAACTATACGAACGACAAGGACAGCAAGATGTGCAATAACGAAGTTACTCAAGTTACAATTTCCTATTACAATATTCATTTTAAAATTTCATTTACAAGACACCTTGCATTGGAGCAATTGATTTTTTTGAACTTTTTAAAACACCAGAATCGATCTAGGACCTGATTCGAAATATTCTACGTTCATTTGCTCAAATGCTAAGTGACGCCATTCGATAATATACTCTCTTAACCTTAACAATCTAGAGGGCAACGCGTAACCTAACATGTCTCTGTCCCTTTCCCACACTCCTCTAAGCAAATGTTAGAAAGAGATGGCGATACCAACTTCTATACATGGACGAGCCTCGAGCCATCGCCACAATTGCATTCAACTTTACAAAGGCAAAGATCAACTCGTGTATAAAAATATCAAGGTATGTCCATATAAAAGTGTCCGCCATTACCTAACTTACTTCTAAAACTAAAGATACTAGCGAGATCGCGTGAGCAGAACACAATATTGTATTTAATTTCTCATTATTCATTTAAAATCATCATATCTTGTATATTATTGTATACCTTACTTCTAACAAGGCATTGACATCTGTATAGTGTTTATAAAACATCTAAACCTAGTAATTCTGCTATGGACATTACCGACATATCATTTATTGTTTCACTAAAGCAAACTGTTTTATTCGTAATATTGTATCATAAATTAAAAATATTTTTTCTTAAAATTTAAAAAATGGTACTTTTTTAAAGTACTAATGATAAGAAACCTAAATACAATTTCAACTAAACAACTTACAGTACTGTTTCTATAAACAATATGGACAATAAAACAATTTACTTTATAACCATTTCTATACAAGGTAATTCATTCGATCAAGAAACAAAGAAAAAAAACGTATATCGTCATACAAAAATTTTACTAAATAAAAAGGTGGATTCAAAAACGAAAAAAAAATTAACTAATGACATTTATACATCTTCTCTTTATTTCTATCGTCATTAAAAATAATTTTGGTGTTTCTTTATATAGTTTTGTCTTTTAAGGCCTTAATTCTGATATAATTCAATTTTCATAGAACAAAGTGATATTTGCAAAAAAAAATATTATGGATACAAAATATTATTTAAGAAAACAAACAAAAGTTTTAACGTACCAAGTTTACCGTCTAGGACTTCTAAGCACTGAGCTATAAGTTCTTATCAAGCTAAGTACATACTAATCTATGTAGCTCAATTAGAACGTATGGCTTAGGTGGTCAGAGCTGTAAACAAAAACCGCGAGTTTTAAGTCCCGCTCGTTCAAATTTTTATATATTTCCTAAAAATATTTTACTATCCTTAATGAATGTCTGAAATAAATTTAAAAAATATTATCTGAATTGACTTTGTTCTAGAAAAATCGAGTGAATATCCTATAAAAACTATTGTTTACCAACATTTATTGCCATCAAATGCGTTAATGGAACATTATAACTACTCGCTAAGCTATTTATTGGATTCCGATACAAAAAAAAAAACATCTTGTGCGTGGAAAATAATATCGATTATACAATTATATTCAATTATCTTATCACATATTGTTTATTGCTATAAAATCGTCGATGTTAAGTGATTATGTAAAACTAAACACAACTTTTAATGGCAGTGGCTTTTTGTGTCGCGCTCGGATATATTGACCGAATTTTATGTAAACAATTTGTTTAAAATATTAAAAACTATGTACTGTTTTTACTTGCAATAAAAAAACATATTTTTTTCTTATTTCTTATAATATTACCAGTTATTCGGTTTAACTATCCAAACGTGACACAACAATAACATCAAATGGTAGACAGTTGTTGATTCTGTAAAACAAACGAATTCGCTTTCACACGCAAACAGTAAAAACGTATCAAAATGGTGTCTAATACAAAAACTGTACGTTTGATATGACTACGCGTAAAACCTGATATAAAGTGAACACGGCTAGTGTAGGACGAAGCAGTGTTTCCAACCTCCGAGAAATATTAACTTAGAAATTGTTATTCATTATCTATGGTATGATTTTCTAAGCAATTGATTTTAGCGTCGTATTAACATATTATTATAAGGCAGTAATATTATAATTTAAATGTTATTTGTGTGTTGGTAACACTGCACTTGGACTACGTAGAGGCACTTGGTGATACTCGATCACGCTTAACCGAACTACATCAAAATCTAGTAAAGTTGGCACCTCGGAAGCAAAAGCAAATTACCTACTCAGGACTACCAACATAAGAGACTAAGGGATCACGTTGTTTTATTGTACAGATCCCATCAAAACACCATTACGCTTCACGCAATAGTTAAAGCGTTTTTCCCTAAACCTACTACCGAATTTGCATCTGGCAACTCGATTCTAATAAATAAAATCGATTTGCGAACGCAATACATCAAAAAAGCCGAAAACAAAACGATTCCGATACTCGTAACACTAACTATGTACAGTGGCAGTGATGCTAAACGCTGGTCGTTCACTCTTAAACCTAACTTAACACTACTCAGACTACTCCGTCGTGAATAAACTAAAAAAACTCGCTCCCATTTAATTTACAAGTCACCTATCTTTATACATTTCCTATATATATAATATATATACACATTTGTTCGTTCGAAATATCGAATGATCGTTTCAACCCTTCAATATCATATACAAAATTAAATCAGTCTTGTTTTGAACGTTGAACGGGATACTAGCCATATCGATCGACGTATCTTTGGCGATTATCGGTTACCGAGTAGCGATATCGTCGACCGGTAGAATCAACATCTGTCGAAGCTCGCGGCAGTCGGGCACTACCGGCCGCACGGCATGAACGACGCGCCCCCGTACTTGCGGCCCATCTTCCTCTTCTTGGCGCCGGAGACCTCCGCGCGCTCGCTGGCGTCCTGGTAGTCCAGGGCCATGGGCATGTTGGTGGCGCTGCAGTCGTTGCGCTCGCGGCGCTGCTTGGCGATGAGGTTGTTGAGGAGGCGCGAGGAGGTGCACTGGCGCGCGGGCAGCAGGCGCAGCGGCGCGGCGGACGCGGCGGGGGCGCGGCGCGCGGGCGGCGGGGAGGCCGCCTTGCGGTACGACGAGCAGAACTGCTCGTACAGCATCACCTTCGTGTGCGCCGGGAGGGCGGCGATCTCCACACGTTTTATACGCTTCACTTCGCCCTCCGGCACCCACTCGTCCTCGATCCTGAAATGTTTCATTGTTTCACATTATTGAAAGCCAAGGAAGCCACACGCAATGTGACTGCAAACACAGGTTGTACTGAAACAAAGTTAACCAATTCCATCGTTGATTGAATTTCGCCAAATACTTAAAAACATATTGATTTGGGAGTGTGTTTGCAGTTTGAACGCGGGTTGCAAACCCATTCTAATAGTGAAAGTAAAATGCGCACATGCAATCAGTTTAAGAATTAAATAGCGTTGTACGAGACGACGACTACATGCTTAGTAAATAATGGCAGTAATGTTAAAATATAATAATGTAGCACTGAGTGTGAATGAAAGGAGAATAAAGACGTAAAATATACTTCCAGCCGAGTATAATACAAATATTAGTTAAAGTGTTTCAATAAGTTATGAGAGACATTTGAAATTAATGTTTGGTTTGAAAATTTCTCCTTATTTCCACTCTTCTTTAATAAAAAGCTTTACTATAATGTGACACTAAATTAGACTATATTATTGGGGCCGGCAACCCTTAGGGAGTTGCTAGCAAAAAAGGTTTAATGAACAGTTTTTATGTAAATAAATTGGACACATGACAACTCTTCAAAAGTAATTTTTAAAAAGGATAGAATATTTTTCACAATTTATAAAAAAATAATTACATTATTCAGACTAATTTCAAATGCTAGCAACTCATCTATGTTTATGCTTCTGTGTGGCCTTATTGACAACATTTGGCATTCTAAGTGAATTTTTACTTATATGATTGTTATTTAAGCTATAATGTATAACACAATATGAAGCAATTAAAATGGAAGGATCAGTTGCATGCATTTTTACATTTATATTTACAGAATTTATCATATCACTAAAAAGACTTTTATTTTCAAGTCTTACATAAAAAACTGTAGTTGATGCATATGATCCCTACAATGGCGAAAATGTTAAATGACATGAGATTCTATGGCACAAAAATATAAGAAACATAATATTAATTTTAATTAATATTGTGTATGAATGCTGTTTTGAAAACAAAACTTACGTAAAAATTTCTATAAAACAAATTAGCATAACGGTGAATAAAAATGAAATTAAATACTGTCTATTTGTTATCAATACAAATATTACTATGAAATTAAAATTAATAATATGAAATTAATCCATAACAATTGCATCTAGTAACATTAACGACAATTGGTTCAAAATGACCCACCTGACGTTACCTGTTCAATTTCTATACAAACACAAAACCTGAATATTTCGCGTCTGTAAATATTTTTCGATTAGTATTAAGAAGAAATTAATATCTAATTAATAATTAAATTAACTGTTTTAGATTAAAATTTTGTGATTCTTGAGTATAAACTCCTGCTAATATTAAAGATAACTTGATCAATTGAGTTTTAAAGTAAAAAGTTCATTTTTATTTACAATCCTAAAATAAACCAAAATCACACTCCCATCGAATGTTGCATTACTTCTTTAGTATCGGTAAATTATGTACATAAATCTCCAAATTCAATGCTTACCTGAAAACACACATTTTTGATACAAACACATAGATATATATTTATTCACATAATCTACATGTAATTAAATTGATAACTGTATACATGGAAACAATTATATTTAAAAAAAATGCCTTATTGTCGGTCTGTGTTTGTATGTGCATTTGTGCATGCTAATCTCACAAATGAATGGAATTTAAATGCTAAAGTTTTTATTTAAGTGCTAAAGTCTTTATTGTTGTATTTTGGCGAACTTTCTTTACCATTTAGTGTTTGTTTCATGCCAATCTGTTCGTAAATAAAAATGTTCAATATAAAATATTTTGTTCGATAAAATTGCTACAAAATATTTGTTTTATTGAATTGGCTGAAACTTTTGTTTCCAAAATCACAGTTTTACCGACAATATCCCTATTATTAAACAAGACTACAAACACTTCCAAAACTACAAATCATCAAAAATTGGGTAAGTAGTTTTTGAAAAAGAGAAGGATGATGTAAAATAAAATAAGTCAATAATTATAAAAATTAGCTTCACGCTATACCCGCACACAGCAGGGTAGACAGAGGGAACCTAGTGTTAAGACACTCCGTTCCGCACTTTCTGCCGAATTTTGGAGGCATTGCGTATTGAGTGGCAGAACTTAACGCCGCGCTTTGCCTCGACACCAGAGCGAAGAAATGAAAATATAAATTTAAGTAAATATTTCATCTCCTCGAGTGGGGATCGAACCCACAACCAGTCGGTTTACAGTCACACTTTGTACCACTGCGCCACGACTGGTCTCTATTTTTTTAATTATAATTATTACTAATTTTATTATATAGGATCTATTTGTTTTAAATAACCCTTTTATTAGCAAATGTTTCATAAATATTATATACATCCACAACAATCCAAATATTAGCTCTCATACACAGGCTTACTAATATTTTAATGTCATTCCTTCAATCACACTCTGTTATAAAGCAATCCACATCTTAATAACAAATAAGATAATGACAATGAACTAAGTTACTAATATTAGTTTTTAATTTCGTTAAATATTCATCAATGACAATTTTTTTTATGTAAATATATCTTTGACTACAACTATAACTATATTAGAGTTAAACATATAGTTATTTTGCTAGCCTTTAACTTTTAGGAATACTTTTAGGTTAAATTTACAAAACAACATTTTCGGTTGGCAATAAACAAATCAATCAAGGTTCTGGTTTTTGAACGAGATGAAGAAAGGACGGTATGCAAGATGCAAGATTAGTGTAAATGGTAAGATATTGGAACAAGTGAAAGAAATGATTTACATGGGAAGTATGTTCAGTAGAGATAGAAGATACGAGATGGATGTGGAAAGGCGTATTTTTGCCGATAACAGTGTTAACGGAGCCTTAGCTGCATTGATGAGACGGCGAAACGTAAGCACAGCTGCGCGTTTGGTGCATAGTTCAGTTTTGATACTGACACTGTTATACGGCAGTGAAACGTGGGCATTACAAGAGAGGAATGAAAGAAAGATGAATGCCGTGGAGATGCGATCCTTTCATAGGATATGCGCAGTCAGCTTAGCTGATCGAATCTGCAATGGAGAAGTACAAAGAATGGCAGGTACTAGCGAGGATGTCACGGTGAGAATGAAGAAGAACGTGCTCAGCTTGTTTCGGCACGTCGAACGAATGAGTGTCGAAGAATGGCAAAAAAATATATATGAGTGGGATAAGGAAAAGTGAGTGGTAAGAGAGGTAGGGGGAGACCTCGGTTGACCTTCGAAAAGACAGTATCAAAGATAATGGAGGAAGGTCACGTAAAAAGTGTGAGGACCTCCCGTAGGACAGGTATGAAGAGGTTGATGACAGTGGACGAGGATGAAAGTAAAAATTCCCATTCTTATTTATCAAATTTTCTATCCTTCAATGAGATTATATACGAATAGTTCTAGCTATAAATTAATATTATATTAAGAATCATGTCAAACCAACAAACAACATACACACAATCTCAAATATAATTTAACACTCAAATAACAATTCGTCCTCCTCAACAACAACGACAACAAACATATGTACTCAACAACTCTCACTCACATATTTCACAATTCTTATAATTTAAAGACAAGGCGTAGTACTCACACGTGCGGCGGGTAGTAGGTGAGCAGCGCCTCGCGGCGCGCCTCGCCCGCGTTGTAGCGCGTGGCGGCGAGCGCGGCGTGCAGCGTGAGCGTGTGGCGGCCGGCGGGCTCGCGCAGCGGGCAGGCGCCGCCGAGCCGCCAGCGCGTGCAGCGCGACAGCCGCCACGCCAGCCCCTCCATCATGCCGGCGTCGAAGAAGTCGAACATACGTGCTACAATTGGTTTTGTGGCTATTTTAATTATAGGCGAATGTAGAAAATTAAATTAATGGAATTATCTGAGCTCTATACAACCTCTACTAGTACTATTATTTCTAGAATTTGGGTTAAAATAAGATATGAAATATTAACATTTTTTTTGATATATAAACATTTTTTAAATCAAAGGGTAAATCATAACCCTTTTATTTTTACACAATAATAGACATTAGAGTATTTACAACGAATCCTAACATTTACCCTAATCATATACGTAAAATTTTACTCCATATCAAAATATGCACTTTAACTAAACTTGAAGCTTACTTGGCATGGCGATATAGCGTCAGACGGTAAACGCAAAGGTCGTGGATTCAATTCTCACACAAGGCAATAATGTATTTTCATTTCCTCTTTTCTTATTAGAAATAAATAGACACAGTGCCTTTGAGCTCCGCCACTCGAAATACATATGCATATATTTATACGAAGGACACACATTCCTCACACAAACTCTCTTTAATTTTTCTTCAGTCTTAAAAATTCCACTCACCAGACCATGGTTGCCTTCTATAACGCAATTTCTTTCCATTCCTTCGAATGAGTTTCGTCGAACTATCCGCTGATTTCTTGTTGGCGTTGCTCGGCGACGACTCGTTGAAGTGATTGTTGACGTGACGCTCGAGCAATGTCTATAAATTTGTTATATAAAAATTAAAATTACGCTTAGACAGATTAAATAAATTGGAAATCATTATTAGTTACGTATTATTCTTTTTAGAAGGGGAAGGTATTAATAGTGAATCTTAATAATTGCTTAACATTTAAATGAAGATTTTTTCTTATCAACATAAAGGGATTAAAAAATCTATAAAACTCTTTGAATCATTTATTTCAATTTCCAATTTAAACTACAAATAATGTAAAAACAAATATTTCATGATATTTGCAATCACTTTCCTTAGGCTAACCACTATACTTGAATTTGTTGTCCTGTAGAATTTGTATCCAACATCATAGTCATCCTCTCGATATAAGATAATATACAAATAAAAACGATTTTCAAATGAAAACAAAAAAGAAACCGAATTTGGTTATTGATTTTAATAATAAATCAAAAATCCGATCGGTATTTTTTGATGAAATAAGGAAAAAAACGAGCAATACAAAGGTCTACTACGACCATATTTTGAAAAAAAAAAAGTATCATTAGATTTTTTCCTATATATAAAACACGATTGATTAGACAAAATAAAAAAGCCTTGGTAGCGTAGCTTTGTTGTGGCAATTGTGTGCAATCAGTGGTGTCCTCTTTACCTTTGGAACAGAAAACATAAAACAAGTTTATCGGCCCCCAATGACTTTCAAAGGTATCATATCCACAAATCAAAATCTCCAGTGGCGAGATATCAGGCGCAAAAAACGTTCTCTGCGCATAGTTTTTTGAAGATTTTTTATTTATGACGAAATGAATTTGAATTTTTGTTATAAAAGCAATTGCATTATTGTATTTTAGACAAAATATATGATGAAGACAATTATTTGGGACGTGCCACATGATCAATGAGTCATCGAATCACGCAACAAATTTCAAATAAAAGTAGGGACGAGACTAAAATGAATAAATTGTCGAAAATAAAACATTAAGCAAGACGAACATGGCCCAATCACTAGTGATCGGTTTTGATTTGAAGACCAACTACATCATTATCATAAGCCAATAAAACTTTAACTTATTTCCGTTTCCATAAATTCGAAATTATCTCAACATTTGGAAGAGTAAAACGTTTATTGAAAAACAGGAATGGCTGACGAAAAGAGATAATATCAGGAATCTGTAAATACGGTTTTCAGAAGACATATGAACACAGTACCTATAATGTAAAATTAAAAACCAGAATAACATACCGTCAGAACGAAATAGACAATAACCCATTCGAGCATTCGATGTGAGACGAGAGCGCGTTATTGTGGATTCGTTTTGGCGATGTGTATGGTGGTCCCTAAAATCACACGAGAGGGCTAACAACGGCAAGGAACGTAATTGTACCTGAGTGGAGAATCTTCTGTCGCAGCCGTCGACGATGCATTTGAAGGGTTTGTTGCCTCCGTGAGACAGCGCGTGCCGCTCCAGCCATAGTCTCGAACATGATGGTTTACCGCGTACTTTACATTGTTCCCAAAGACAAACATAGTTTTCTTTGCCCGCTTGCGACTCCACGTGTGTTGACTGAAAAGAAGTATTATTATTTAAATATTTGCTTCTCTTAATTAAATATATATTTTTTAAATAAATGGCAGCTGCAAAATGATACAACAGTGGTTGTAAGGTAAGAACATAGTTTCTTAAAACTCAAATAAGTTAAATGTTTCACTTTATGTATTCACTTTTTACTTTAAACTCATCTTACATTTCTTTTATAATTAAATGTTTTAAATAGAAAATAAAAATGATAAATAACATTAAAATACTAACCTGCAAATGCTCTAAAAGATCTGAATCGCTTTCGAATTCTCGTTTACAGTTCTCCCACAGACAGACGGTCACACTTGTTGTATCTGTACTAGACGTCCTTTGGTTGTTTTCTGGCTTAGTCAGGCTTCTTGGAGGAAACCGTAATATTTTAGGTTGTTTTAGGATTGGACTTTTTTGACTACTTTGCGTTTCGACTGAACTCACACTGATGCTGAGAGATAATGAGGAATCCTCGTCACACTCTTTGCTAGTTTGCGAGTCGCTAGGCGAATCAATAGATTTATCGGTCCCTATGCCTGATTCTGAAGACTCGGTGGTAGCATTACAAAAATTTGCTTCTATCATAGTACTTTGAACATTCGAAGAAACGTCCTTCAGAACAGTTATTTGGGTAAAAATAGTCTCCTCTCTTCTAGCGACCTCTTCTACCTTTCTTATATCGTCAGTAGTACTTTGTACAACGGAGTCATCTTTTACGTCTTCACACAATTTATTTTCTTTCTCTATTTTCTTCATATCAATACTCCCCGAGCAATTACTAAGTTGTGCAAAAGGCCTCGACAACTTATTAGAATCTAATGGAACAATGTTATTATTAACAGTTTTAGACAGCCATGGAATATCACATTTTTGGTTTGTCAATTCACAAATTTCAGGTTCTTTCACAGTACTGCTGGGTGGCTCCGTACCCTGGATTGGATTGTCGGGTGGTTTGACAGGTGCTATCGGTATACTACTTGTGTGTAAAGTTTGAGTAGTGAAGTTAGCAACTATAGGTGGTGGGTGATGAACTACATGATTCGAGCAAGATGACTGCGATGAGGGCACTGAGCTTGTGTTTGAATAACTCCACGTCTCTTTCACGTTTATATTTGGCACAGAAGTTACTATAAATCCTGGCTGAGGTACTAAAACAGGATGACTGAGATTTACTGTGAAATTTGGTTTCGATTGAACCGTCATTCCCATGCCTTGAAGTCCTGGAACATTTTTATTGATTACTGGTATCGACTGGCTAGTAACAGGTCCACTTTTATTAGTGTTTGTGTACGTTTGTGGTATCGTATTTGCCAGTTTCAACAACGTTCCGTTTATAAGAATTTGTGCGGCTTGCTGATTTTGTAAGTGATCTTGTCTTGGTGCCGTTAACTGTGTATTTTGCGGAAGTACAAAATTGGGCATCTTAGTCATCAAATTTGGTATTTGAACTACAGTTCCGTTAATATTTTGCATAAGTGGAAATACAAATTGCCCGTTCAATTTTGTCGGACTTGACACATTGACATTAGGTCGGTTAAATGCAGCTATATTACCTTGTTGGTTTAAATTTAGATTAGTCTGTGCCGGAAGTCCGTTTTGAGGAATTCGTAACGTTGTGAGCATAACATTTTGAGGAACCGCAACAAATGAAGCTAAATTATTCGACGTCACGGTACCGTTGCACTGCTGAGGAAGATTTATTTGATGGCAATTTTGTAAATTAGCTACAGGTACATTTAAATTACTAATACCGAGATTTCCATTAACGGGCATGGAAACTTGTCGAACACCGTTTGGAATATTCATCGTTGGCGCAGAACTCGCGTCACCATTAAGATTTTTAACGGGAGAATTGTGCAAAGAATTTGTACAGTTTTGTTTTTGCAACTGAACTTGCTTAAGGTTGTTAGCTTTGGACCAAGTTAAATTTTTACTATTAGCTATACAAGCAGATGATTTTCGATTAGTTCTTTTGGTAGTCTGTGCATTTTTTCTGACTGGCTCCTTCTTAGCGGGTTTATTAATAAGATTCAAGTTATTTGACCCGCATGTCACACCATTCATTCGACTATCCAATTTAGTGGTAGAGCTAACAACCCCATTAACCTTTGTTGTATCATGTTTAGTATTTTGTTTTTTTGGTGACTGGTTCATTGATGTAGCGGGTGCTATTCTTAATCCAACCAAGTCACTTGTAGCGGGAATTGCAACTTTCGATTTACTTGCGTTCATCATGCTGGCGGATGGGCCTTGGGGTATTTTTATATTTTGCTTTTTACTGTCGGTCAATCCATTAAAGAAGGCTCCTGGTTTTTTTTCCTTATTAAATGCGTCAATACCGTGCCGGACTTCCATAAAACCGTTCATCTTATGCGTATCTTTAACATCCTTACATCTGCCATCTTTTATCCCGTTGATATTGGAATTTGTTGCAGTTTTAGCTATATCTGTCTTAGAACAATCTGCGCTCAATGAAGTTTGATTTATCCTAGTTGCAGCCTCAGCTTGCTTTCCAACATCAAGCAATTTAGGACTTAAAGTTTGCGATAAATACGAAATATACTTTTCGAGGTCATGTGTGACGCCATTTTTGGGTAGGCACTTCTTGGACATCACTTTGGAGTCATCGTTCGAATTAGAATCGCGCTTGACGGCGTTCTGAGGCTTCATCTTATGATTAAAGTATTCTGTTATGCGGCGATGAATGGGTGGATTGGGTCGTCGCAGGGGCGCAGGTTGAGCCGCGAGGCGTCGCGGTCCCGGCGGCGCCGGATCGCTCGCCCAAGGCGGCATGCGCGCGCCCGCGCCCTCTTCGCTTGTACTGCAAGCCGACTCAGGGCTTCGCGGTGAACGCGGCTCAGTGATGTCGCTGCCGCTGCACCCGCCGCTTTCCGTCGGACTCAGGACCGCCACTCCACTGAAAATTAAATAAAAACGTATATTACATTAAAGCATACCACTTGGCCTTAACAAGATTACTGTTTATAGGTTACAAGACCTACATATTGTTAAAGTTTCATAACAATTTCAATAACCTCCATGAAAGTAAAAGCAAGTGTAAAATGTCTGCTACAGGAGGCGTATCTGCATTTGCGTTTCTAGTTTAATGACAATCAGCTGTTGATTGCTTGCAATCGATCACACGCGATAGAGCAAGTGGAGGAGGGAGCGGGACGGCGCGCGTCGTGAGGTGCAATGCCCTGGCGGTCCGGTGCAGTGACGCAACGAGACGCGCCGCTGCACTGACCGACCGACGACCGACGACCGATGCGCATTAGAATTATTATTTTCGGCGTATGACATTCACCGCACGTCACTCGACGCTATCGACCGTGACGAATGGAAAACAACTTAACTTTATAATAACTTTTCAAATTTGTTTAAATCATTGTATCGTTGTAAGCAGCATACAAATCAAAAAGTTCATTTGGTTTGTACAGTAATTAAATTAACAAATCTTAAAAGATTTGTTAAATTTAAAAGCATCTTTAAACTTAAACTTTTGTAAACAAGATGTTGTATTACTTCAAATTACATAATGTATGATATGTGATATGATAAATGTTGTACCATAAAATTCGTACAGTTCTGGATGAGTACAAGGTATTTTTTTCCTTTGACCAGGCTACAGAGATTACATCGGCTCTGCGTGGGCGATAGGGTGTTGCCCGAGCCGGCGACGATGCACCCTCGCCCTCTTTTAAAATACGCACACACAGTTAGGGTTTTAGTCCCCTTTTCCTCTCATTTCTTAAGAGTAACTTTATCACTAATTGACCTAATTTTTTAATATCTATTTTTAAAGGACGTTCCAAGTATCTTAAAAGGGGATCTTAATTAAAAAGCAAAGATCACTAATCCCACCTGGATCATATTTATAAAGTAAATTAATTAAATTGTAACGAGATTACTTTCAACATTTTTATTGACACGATAATTATAGTAAATAATGTACATGAAATGAATGTCGTAAATATTAATTGGACACCGATTATTGATAAATAATAAATATAAACACAACAACTATGAATGAAAGCGCGCACTGTAAATGTTTATCATTACCAGATAGCTGTAACCAGTTTCTTGGTGAGATACCTGTTTTTCAACATTTTGCATTGCATTTAAGCGGATCGTCCACGCACTGATAGCAGAAAAGAGCTTTGATTAGTCAGTCTTGACTTATAACAACAGAATAGAGTAGGAAAGTAAAATATTCCACTGAGTAGAGTACTAAACTTAATAGTTTAGAAAAATGAATAATTTACATGATTTATGTCTGCATTGCGCTACATCTGTCAGTCGGATGGGACGATTGCTTATATTTTTTTGCGAGTCGAAAGCAAAAGTGGGCGCCGTATGTAGGTGAGTCCGCAGCAAGGTCGCGCCCGCGCCGATTTCGGCCGTCGACCCGCGCCGTGCCACTAACATTGTAATCTTGGACACTGCGAGATACATCGGTCGGGTTTTCGAATTTACCTTCACTGTGTTATTTACGATTTTTCTTTGCATTATATATGACTACATTTATGTTATTGTATTTATGTGTTTTTTTTATTTAATACATAAAAATACACCCATTCCGTGGTCTTTTCCTAATTCGACATGAGAAAATCTTTAAATGTGTATTCATATTTAAATATTTTTTTCTTATATTACTTATATACCACCGTTTAATTTTAAAAGCACATATAATTTAAAGTTTCCTTAGTTATATGTGCTTTTACGAGTACGTATATAAGAAAGTTTCTTGACAGTCAAAATTACCTGCTAAACGTATAATCCATAGTGCCAAGCAAAATCACAGAAAAAATTCACACAGTACTATTTCGAATGATAAAATGAAAACGTAAAAAAAAATCTAAAATTTCAATTAATCGATAGTTGTAACACTAAACGACCACGATATAAAATAAATAACTACTATATATTTAATCAAACGAAGTTAATTACGTTAGACTGTCGCACAAAATCAGTGCAGCACAAACCGCATCTCAAGTAAGACTGGACTTGGACCGTACTTAAGTTAAAAGCTATCCCTGTTCCTAGGTACCGCTTGACATGAGCTCTGGTCGCATACCTAACCCAACGGCACTGAGAGCTGTTAAGGAGGCAATAAATTAGGAAAATCTACGGGTTGAGTGGCAACAGTGAACATTTTACAAGTGCGGTAACGATGTGGACCGTGGGACCGCGGTGGTAAATTCTTAGAATTATCAATGACGCCTGATAAACTGTTTTGTATTATTTATATTATTTATGACAAATCCCGCAATAAATCAAATTAGATTATGTGTTTATTTTAAATCATATATAAATTCAATGATTGTGGCACTTTAATAGTTCAGTTTTAGAAAAAAAGAAATACGATATGCAGATTAAACACAGCTTCACGCTGTATCCCGCACACAGCAGGGTAGGCAGAGGGAACCTAGTGTTTTTAGACACTCCGTTCCCCACTTTCTGCCGAATTCTAAAGGCACTGCGTGTTGAGTGGCAGAACTCAACGCCGCGCTTAGCCTCGACACCAGAGCGAAGAAATGGAAATATAAATGTAAGTAAATATTTCATCTCCTCGAGTGGGGATCGAACCCACAACCAGTCGGTTTACAGTCACACTTTGTGCCACTGCGCCACGACTGCCCTCAGATTAAACACCATATCCTAAAATCTATAATATAACACAATATTTCCAAAAACATTTCTGTTAAATTCGAATTCAAATTACAATAAGACTGTAGAAAGAAAATTACAATAAGCTACAATTAATAACAAAATTGCCATAAAAACAGAAAAATACAATATAAAAAGAAATAAAACCCACAAATATATTCAATTGCAACCAAGTACCTACCCATATAAATTTATTATTAACAATTACTCGCCAAAGTATCCAGATTAAGCAAGGTGTTTACGCTAACCTAATGTAGGTTCGAAGCGTGACGGGGGCGCGCTCGATCTTATCGTGTGACAAATTAACACGGAGCCAGCCGTGCACTTGTCGTGACTGTGAACTAGTGTAACGTGGCTAAAAGGCTTCGTAAGCTTTTTAATGAGGTAGAAGCTAATTTGTATTTCCATGATTAGTGAAGCTCTAATTAAATACTAGTCCTAGTCGAAAACTTTCAACATTTTGTTGGTCTTCAGAAATAATAATCACTTTAATAGGTATAACTTGTTGTTCTAATATAAATCAAAATGCTTCCATAGATATATTTTTTTCCAAAGAACAAAGCACGTCTCCATTTGTCCCACACGAAGCGAAAAATGCAATTATTTTTTTTTACTAAACAATAATTATGAATCTAAACTAATATCAAAACAGTAACAATCCAAAAAAAAGGAATCTCTTCAAGTAATTGATATTAAAAAAAAAACCTAAAGTATAAAGAACGTCATCAATCCATCTATAATCCATCGTTTGTACAACATCGGACGTCACAATAGACGCCGGGTCCGTGTCGCCGGCGGTACGGGGAAAACAATTATGTGCGTCATGTGATTACACGCTTAAGATATCTTCAGATTTCCCGGCGCGGAAAATGACACACGCTTGTCAACTACTCTAACTAAATATTTCTATTTTACGTCGATGTTTTATATCCTGTTACAAAGACTCTCGACGTAAAAATTACATCGCCTGATAGAAAGCGATGGTTGTGGGTTGTAATCCAAATTCGAGGAATGTTTACGCAAGATATATTCCTTACTCCGGTCCGGATAGCCTAACCAGCCTTGTTTTTTGCTATTGTATTTAGCAATCAATATAACTAATTTCCGAGCACAGGTAATCATAAGGTAAATACCATATTGACCAGCGTGGAAAGACAATTTATCGTCAAAAATTTAACAAGGGGTAGTTTATTTTTATAAGGGATATTTTAATATTCAAATAGTATCATAGGCCAGCTTACCACCGAGGTATAAAAATGAACTGACAATACAGACGTCAAAAATAGTGGTTATAAAAAAGCGTTGCACCAAACAGTCAATTCACTTACAAAACAAATGCTTCCTTACAACACCTTACAATACACCAAGATAACACAATTATGTACTTAAGAGTAACATAATATAATAAATCTGTGTTTTTACGTTCGAACAATCAATGTAACGATAATTCTCCCATCAAAGCACATCAGATGCACTAAATCGCATCAACCGCCCCTCGGTCACGGCCTACTGCCGCGCCGTAATGAGTGGGTGTACAAAAGCGCAAATGATACGTCACGTGCACATGTCTACGCTGATGGCGGCCTTTGATTATGCACCCACCCCCCGGGATCGAGGGTAGAAAACACAATTGGAAATAGAAATGGACCTTTGAAGGTCTTCTCGGTGATTAAGTAGCCGGGAATATTTATTATAGTTCATTATATATAAATGTATGTATAGAAAACGTTATTTGTAAACAAAATCGAATATACAAAGGAATTGAACAAAATGTAGGACATCAATCTATAAAACAAAACAAATCATAATAATAAATACATATCCTAAAAGGCATCCAATTAAAACAGCCACAAATGTTGGGGTTGTAAAATTGAAATATTACTCGTTTTGCGAGTGGAAATTGATCATTGTGTCGAGATTGCCCGGGGATTCTAATCCTTGTCAAAGTCCGCTCGGGGGATTACTAGTGCTGGTAAAGTGCACATATGGCTTTTATAAATACTCATTAAGTCTGTTATCTCGTTTTGTAGTCATGATTATTCATAACATTTTAATAATAATGTAATAGCTGTTCTGGTTGTTCAATAAAGTTAAGTAAATATATTTAATCGGTATACAAAACTGATGAGGGAGTATAAGCACACGAACTAAATGGATCAAAAGATAGTCGTACTACATTTAAAAGTAACCAAAAACATTATTTATATTAGCTCATAGCAAATATCCAATACCTAACCGTACAAGTAAGCTGATTTTTTTGTGCATTTAATAAGTTGTTTAATGATTTCAAAACGAAATCACAAGTAGACAACACGTAGAAGTTTACGTAGAAGAGAACGCCGCAGAGAAACAATTGTGTATTCACCCACTAGCGGTATTTTAATTTAATGTATTGTTGTACATTTTCCGTAATAACTGACGTATTTTCAATGTAAAGAAAAACGTGTAGGATAACAATTTCGTAATCGTTTTGGGTCGTTCAAAGGGAAACGAAACTGTCAATTGGTTTTCCGTGCGGAAAATTATTGTGAAGAAAAGGAGGAAATAAAATAAGTTGCGGAGTTAATTATAAAGGTTAATTCATTGCCTACAAATTAGCATAGAAATATCCGCAGCTTTTTATTAATTATCCAATATTAACTACATGATAATACACAAATATTTCATGCAAAAGTAATACCAACATGGGCATAGAAAAGGGGGGCGACAGGAGGATCGTGCCCACCCCGGAATAGTCTTGTGGTCATCCCAGAAATGTTACTAATAAAAAAAAATCACCCAGAAAATAAAAAAAAAACCTTTACAACAAATGTCTTCAAAGTCTAAGCGCCCATGGACATCAAACTCAAGTTCATCGCGAAAGCGAAACTAAAAATACAAATAATAACGAATAAATAACGAAAAATACGAAAAAAAATACAAAAGCATATCAACGAAGAGTAAACAAACACAAAATTACAATGAAAATACAGCTAGAGCCACCAAAAACAAAATCCAGGTGCGCTCCGCGAAAGTGAATTGAAAGCAAATAAGTATTTCACACATAGCGCGACGCGTATCGTGTATTGTAGATTGTTTGTAGTATAGGTAGGAGTAGTATAGCGTCGGTTATGTCACCGTCATATTTACGTCGGTGCCCATTCATTAGCTGCAAAGGAAGTTCGCTTCGTGAGAATCGTGTCAGGGCGAGGGAGGCGCGCCCTCCCCACTGGCACAGTGGCACCCCACCCCGTCCCACCCCGTCCCGACCCGCGATTATTATGCTAAGTGTCTGACGGTTATCGCCGGGGTGAGTTTTTCGCGCATCTGCTATTTATTTATACGCTTTATATTCATGGGATTGAGTAACGCAGTTCGCCCGTGGAACACTTCATTACGCCGAGTTACAACGTTGACTAGTGCCGATCGTCCCGCTATTTTGGTTCTTGTGTAAACGGCTTAGGGTTACTGTTGAGCGACAAAAATAAATAGGTTAGTAGGCGCACCCCGCGTAACGTTCCACCAAACGCCCGTTCGATTGAATTTTATGCGATGTTTCTTTTAAAATTGCACCCAGTTCTATTCAGGAAGACATATTTGGCAGGGTAAGATAGATCGGGGGAATCGAAAATTGTTATAAAAGTTTACTTATGAACTTCTTACTTAATTCAATCAGAAAAATACAAAGATCGTTTTACTTAAACGAGATAATGAACGTTTTCAGAAGACGAAATCACACGTTCAGTTGCGATTTGAAAATCAATTTCCTTCTGATATTGTAGTGAAGTTGGATCAGCTAGTTTAAACAGCGCCGACAAAGATGTCATCGCTGGCGGAAATATCAAAATATCACATCCTAGCCATCGCTGTGGTGCAAAATTAAGCTCGAATTTAATTAACATCGCTAAAGCGCTAGTTAACAAGTTTATCATCAGAAATTCAGAAAAACATTAATTTTGAAATTTAAAAATTATCGTATAGATATTAAATTTGGACGAGTTCCGTAAAACATAAATGTTTAAAACTTTTTAAAAATATGTATAGACAAGTAATTGATTATTGAGAATAAATTTCTCAGTAAAAACAATTTTCTCAGTAAAACAAAACACTAAACTAAATACCATCAGGCAGGTTAGTCTGGATTGGCTGCGATATTAGAAGACGCTGCAGCACATCCTGTCTGCGCAGGAAATAGGCGAAACCACGCTTTGTCTCGCGACCGCGCCGGTATCCGACGGGAGCCGTTAGAATGAAGTTAGCTAACGGGATTTCAACCGTCAATCGAATTTCATTTCAAATCAACGGGGGGATATGGTATTGTAATGGCGAGGCGCGATTTACTCCTAACGAGTAGAAAATGAAGTGTTCACGTTCTTTATTACCAATAATTTAGAGTTATTTTTTATGACGTTAAAATAATAAATGTATATTTTATGAATACAAGAACTTCAAGCATTTCCTTTGGAACGTCGTAAAATATTATAAGTACATAATTATATAGATGCATATTGGTACTGTCAGTGCGAGTTCATTCACATAAGTGCGTCCCGATATTAGAATACAATGCAATGACACGGGCGCATCCTCGCGGTGGTATTGGGATGCGGTGCGCGGTGGCTGCGTGAGTTCCTGGCGGCGCCGACTGGTTCGGCAGGAGTGCGGGACCGGCTACTGCTATTGTTACTATGTTATTAATTATTTAGACATGTCACCGTCTATATTTCCAATTAATATAAGCGGCGCGACTATCGACTATAACGCGAACACAATGTTGAATCCGCGCTTAGTGCATGCATAAAACACGGCATTGAGTTTTAGTAATCAATACAAAGTATCTCGAATTTAGGGTATCAGAAAGCAGAAAATGGCCTCCCCTCCAATATATCCAATAAAGCATGAAGATCCACCATATGACAAAAACTAACTCCTTTAGGGTGCAAAAGTATATAGTATAATTACAAATTGAATGTGGGTTCACATTTCGCCTCTACACTCGCCAGAATGTCAAATATAAAAATACAAGACTTAATATTAGATTTTTTTTGTTATAGAAATTTGCACTCTCCATTCAGCATTACATACTAAATGTAAAACTCTTTCTTTCATCTATACGTAAATAGCATCTTAAAACGTAAAGATAAAAAAATGTCTTCACACACTTATAAAACGTGTTTATTTCAATGTCAATGCAAACTGGCAGAGTTCAGCGCGCAACGATCGCGTAATACACTGCCATTGTTTTTTAATTCCGGAATACTGGTGCAATGTAGTAAACTACATTCTTTATTAATAATAACGTTGTTTACACGGGAAGTGTTTTAAATTAAAGCGCAACTTTCATATAAAACTGTTATTTAGTGATAATATTGATTTCTGCTCAAAAAGTATAATGTTCTCCGTTGGTTTAATTTTCTATTAAACACAAATTTCTCTAGGTTCACTTATCCCTAAAATACAGGTACAAACCTGTAAATCTACCTTATGGGATAGGAAACCGACTTATAACCATTACTTTTTAGTTAAAAATAAATAATTATTTAAAAATTATAGTATCGTCTTCCAGTCCGGAGGAGCTAGACTGTTTTGCATCTATACGTACTTATATCTATCCATGCGCTCCTCCGACGGGGTGGTCGACTGCGTCAGCGTGCATCGAGCGCATAACGTGATTTAAAAGCAATCTCGTCGCGGAGCCCCATTTCGAACAGCAAATCGTCCTGCTAATACGTATCTCTGCCCGTCGCAGTGATCCGGTAATAATAAAGTCGCTGATATCTATTTGCATTTAAATAAAATTACATAAAAAAATTACATTCATGTCGCTTCATATGCTAAGCAGCAGCATACGCAATGGGACGACGTAATTGACGTTTTGCATGTAGAATATTATTTTTTAATAATAATTGGATGCGAACAAAAGTAAAATCCAAGAGCACTGCCATCCAATATTATATTTTTCAATTAAAAATCCATTTACCGTTTACAGCCTCGTGTTGTTTTTGTTCAATTATCCTTATTTCGTAACTCAATATCCTGTATCAATTTAACCTCGCGGATTGATCAATAAAAATATCTATAATAGGTATTCTATACGAACTTATATAGGCATTTAAGAATTCCTGATAAGTCGTACATACTTGTGATGGTGGGCTTTGCATAAAAACGGTTTAAATAAATAATGCACATGCAGTAAACAGCAATAGATGGTATGGCTCGTACTGGCCAGACCGGCCGCGCAGATACAAAAAGCGCGGTTTTGCCGCATACCGCTCCCATCGCCGATGTAAAAACAGTATGTTTAACGAACAACGCATTCGTTAGTAATAGCCGTGATGTCATAGAATGTGGAAATTAAATATGTTTCTCTTACTAAAATTATTTTATTTTCACTAAAACACAAATATAAAATTGAAATACATATAAAACGTCCATTCTAATACATTGAATGTTATTGTTGGATTACGTCGCCACTGATGCAACATATTGGGTCAGGTTCGTCGACGCGGCGCGGCTGTACGCTGTACGCACGTACGTCGCCACTCGCCACGCCCGCAGCTTATCTGTCGCGCAAACAATTACGCACTGCATCGCCGCGACATCGTGCGCCTGTCTATCGTGCGAAACGATCAAAATCAACTTACGCTTTGAGATGTAGAAAAATATCACTTCAATTTATAAGATCTAAGCTACACTAATGAAGAGACTCTCCGTTCTCATTAAGGCACTTCCATTCTCCACCGACATCTGGAGGTATCCCCCGCGTGGGAATAAAACCCGCTACCAGATATAAGTAACAACACACAAGGATAAGATAGGCATTAGAAGATAAAAAATTGAGAATCTTTTTTTTAAAGGAATAAACGACGACACAGTTGCAGCGTGAGAGAGTTACCGAAGTTTTATGTTAAAAATGGTAAAGATAATAAAAGCAGTATCTTTAAAAACTCGCAGTTATAATAATTTTCTAATAGAAATATCAATACTAACGTAAAAAATAATTCATTATTTTATTTCAACATATAAAAAAACAGAAAAGCTTTATGACAAATTACTATTCTCACCGCAAAAAAAATTTATACACCAATTGGCAAAATTTGCCAAATAGCTGTGTTATTGTATTCAACTAGACTGGTAGATACTTGATGATATGTAGATAATTTTTTCCCTGAATGAGATTGAACCTACAACTATCAAGTTAAGCTTCGGTAAGTATAAAAATGAATGTAATATTATCACCAAAGATAAAAAATACCCAGTGAAGCTCCACCGCATTAAAATTCGTTTCTTTGTGTTAAAGTGTGTCAAGTGCGTTATATTTATACCAACCTAGGAAATATCAGCATGCCGTGAAGGGATCCGCAGTTTGCATTCTAACTAAGCGAAGCAGGAAATCATTTTATTGTTACTAACATATCTAAGAAGCTAGCTTAAATATATTTAATAATAATAAAAAAAATATCATAAATTTCATTGTAAAAATTTGCAATATACTAATCGTCTTAAAAAGATAAAATCGTCAAAGTATGTACGAGTACGTAGATAATTAATTAATTAGTGTAATAAATGTAAGTGAATATAAAATAGTGAGTATAATAGCTAAATAAACAAAAACATAAATAAAACAATAAATTAATATATAGAAATAATAATATGTACGTTTATTATAAAGTTGCATATTAAAAAAAAAAGCAATCTCTATACATTAGGCTGCATCAAAGCTATGTGAACAGAGACAAACAAAGTAAGTCGTACATACTAAAACAAAAGTCCTCCACGGTGCATATTATATCTGCATTTGTAATAGCTGCCTTGACGATGACAAGTGACCTCATTGCGCCGCACTAGCGGCGTTGCCGACTTACTCGGCTCGGCTGTACGTACACGTCTTTTGAATACGTTTAGACAAAGCTGTAGTCGTTGTTACTTTAAACAAAATGCGAAATATGGATATGAACCTAGTTATTCTAATACAGATGGTAATATTAAATCGGAAAATTTAATAATTTATATGATTAACCTATAGGAGCGGTGGACGTATATAATTATGTTTATAAAAAATGTGAAAATTTTAAACCAAATCAAATCATAACGTAACCATGTTAAGTGATAAATAAAGAATAAATAATAAAGTATCACTCATATATAGAACAAAACAGGAAGTGATCACCACAATACGTGGGAAGCAACGCTGTTTGTACTATAAGCTCATTAAGGCCGTCATGGTACAGTTGAATTTACTGACCTATGCTGCGCACGTAGTTGTAGTAGGTTCATAAGTAAATCAATTATGCAGAAGTTTTTAAATATTACATATCATTTATCAAGTTATTAATTATATAGGTACTAAATATTTGTTTTGCTCTTTTTCAATGAAAAATGCAAAATCTATAACTATATAACCACACATATCATATAAAATCACATATGATCTTATGTTGTAGATATTGAAGCCCATTTTTTGGAAATATTGAAATAAATGTTTGCTTCATATAATTTGAATCGTTCCTTCTCTTAATTTTCGTAATGTACATTGGTAATGTAAATTCTACAGAATTGATTGCCAAGTTTTAAAGATGTTAACAAAAGAACTAACTTCTAACTAAGTTTAATTTTCTTAAAATACAGACCTACTTATGTCTTAAAAAGAAACTAAAAGGTATATAATATAATATAAAAAAGGATAAGTCTGTATAATAATATACCTATACAATCCCTATAGTGTATTCGTGGATTCCAAATCACTAATTAAAGTCCCACGCAAGGATATTTGTAATCCGTATTAGCATAGCCAATATCGGGGAGCGGAATGTGTGCGGTCGTATAGGATTACCCAAACCTTTTTGAATAATGCACAATAAATTTATAACTTAGTATAAATAATGGCGTTGTATAAAAGCTACCAATAAAAATATTTTCGTTATATCTACTTTAATTTCAACGATTTCATCGATTGATTCATAATTGTGTGATAGTAGAGGCCACTAGCTAGGTACACTCAAGTCGTGGCACATGGGGACCATGTTAACGCGACGGGTTGTGGGTTCGATTCCTAGTCGTGCAAATGAACTACTTAATATATTCATTTTTCGCTCTGGTAACGACAACACGCGGCGTTAATTTCAACCCTTACTCCCACACGACATAATAGCGTTAAGTTAAAAAATGCGATAACTGTATTCTATAAATGCCTATCACGACAACAACTACAACTATCGAAAATTTAATTAACTAATTAATATTAGCAGCTCATATGTTTACGTGTTTTCAAGTAATAATTGTCCGTCAACAAGAACCAACCAGATCTATATAGTACCTATATGGTGGGCATACGTAAACAACGCTCCGGGTGATCAATTAAAACCGTACACGGGTTGCTTTTGTTACGCTATTGTATTATCAATATCGTGTTTTTACGTTCTAGTCGAGTACTATGTAACGGAGACCCTAGAAAGGTAGGCGCGAACAGGTAACTATATAACATACTGTATATATAAATGAAGAAGGTTTTGTGTTGATACTCTGTTAATTATTAAATATTTAAAAAAATAAATATCTTTAATCATATAAAAGCTCAATTGTATAAATATAAGAATAGAAATAAAAATTTGCTGATACGTTTATTATGTTACCTATACAGTTTTAAGTTACCTTTTTCAATTCAAAATTCAAAATCATTTATTTTAAATGGAAACAGAAAAAAACTACTAAAAAGTTTCGAATGCCTTTTTTATCTATCTTTTCTTGTCATGCACAAAAAAAAATGTCAACGGGGAATAAAGTTAATATGAGCGAAGTGTAATTTTTGGGCGTTGCCGGGTACAGTAGCGTCTGAATTAGAGGAAGTGCGCATCCGGTGTATAATTAACAAACAGCGCGTGGTGTCGTGACCACGTGCTTCCTTGTACGGCCGGAGTGCATTCACATACCCTATTCGTTTTATTCATATTATCTGTAATCTGATGTCAGACTGAACTTGAAGGTTACGATCATTGTTCGAAATTTATATTCGAGTTAAGTTTTTTATATAAATATATTAATTTCCTCGGTCTATTCTAAGAAGCAAAGCGCGGCGTTAAGTTCTGCGACTCAATACACAGTACCTTCAGAAATCAGCAGATCACTGTGCCTGCACTGCTGTGTATAGCGTGAAGCTAAAAAGTAATCTTTTAAATACATATTTCACACTTTACGTTCTTTCTATAAACTATATAGACAGAGATATGTATAAAAGAGTATATCGAATTTAAATCCACTACAACCGTGTTTAAAAATCGTATTACATACACAATCACTATCACCATAAAAGTTAGATATCCTTTATTTCCTTATTACAATTTAACAATACCCTAGAAGCATTTCTAATATTTATGATACCTAAAAACACCTAAACAACTTTCAACCTTGTACTGCCATGTAGGCCTGCATACCAACGTATAACAAATAGCAAGGGTGGTGAAAGTGCGCTTGCGTCGTACTACACGATAACTGACTTGCGCAACGATGCACTCTGTTGGATATAGATTGCGACGCTGTCGTACGAAATCCTTTAAAACTAAAGAAACCGGAGATTTTACTTAAAATATTTTATACATTTAAAAAACGTGCTTTCTTTGTTGTTTTTTTTTATTGGTTTAGAAATTAAATCATTAATTTACTTGTATAAGTAACAATACTACTTAATATTAAACTAAATTAATTCGTCGGCTCAATTAGTTCAAGACGCTAGTGCTAGTTGCAAGAAATAATTTTCTAAAGCGTAGGTATATTCTATAATTACATAATACTGTTCGCGTCATCAGATAACATGCAAAGGTCAGTCAGGAAGGTCGGAAAAAATACTTGCGGACGAAGCTCAGTCGAATAGCTTTCGGGCAAGCGCGACGAGATTTTGATAAGATTACTTATACTCGAACATTCTGTCGCTTTACTTAGAAATAAATTAAATGTTTCAAATAATAAATTAGGTTTACGTTATTATTTACTTATGGCAGGGTAGACAGACGGAACGTGGGAACAGTATTAAGACACTCCGTTGCCCACTTTTCGCTGAATTCTTAAGGCTTTGCCTCGTTGCTAGAGCAAGGAAATGAAAATATTAAATATTACTTTTTTGTGGGAAGGTATCCACTACCGTCGCGATTACACCAGGACCTTTCCACCTTTCTTTTTCTTTCGTAACAAAAAAACGCCGATATAGAAAAGCAATAAAGATATAAGCCAAACTACGTCCCATAATTAACTACACCGTAACAATATTATAACACGCGAAACAATCTAAAAACTATCATAATACCTACGTAAGCCACCTAAAATTGATTCATAATTTTTAACATTTATACACACACATAGCATACATGCGGGTTAGTTAAGCCGCGCAATATCACATTTAAAATATCAGATGGATGCAGATAGATACCGACCGAGAAGGCGTGTGTTATTAATTCGAGCTTTACATGTACATATATTTTGATTATTATACTAAAAATATCAAAGTTACATACCATTTGCGCATTATAAAAAAAACAAATATAGACCATATAAAATTGATATAAACCTTGCAAGCACATTTAAGTTTATGTAGAGTGCATTACTATTTAACAAACAAACAACACACAAGCTAAACCAAATCTAAATCTTATATAAAATATTCAAGATTTGTGAAGATGGATGTTTGTTCCACTTTCGCACAAAAACCACTAAACAGATTTAGATGAGACTTTTTATTAATATACTTATTTATTTATTTATTTATAACATATTACATTAAAGAAAATATTTTTCTTCGCGGTCTTAAGCCCGATTTGGCTTGTATGACCACTGCACATTCCTTAGTACATAAAGTTAAAAAACATAAAAGCATACAAATTATAGATCATTTTAAACATAGAAAATTATAAAATAGCAACAAGTGTCATTGTGAGGTAGGTTGATAAAAGAGGCGTATTTGTAACTTTATACACCAAAATAACACATAGGCTACAATATACATAAAGATTGTGTATAATTTGGCTATAACATAACAATAAGCTTAAGCGGGCGAAGCCACTCATGGGTTGCTAGTGCAAATACATATCTACATGCCAAACCTATAACTTTCAATATCTAAATAGAGTAGAATTGAGTAGAGCAGTAAAATCAATGCGGTCGTCATAATTCCATATAGTGGTGGACAAGTATATGCGGGCGCGGGGTTCGTTGCCACCACAAATGACCCCCATGATCACCGGCGATACCATCGCTCAACTAAACATTTCTTGACATGCAAATGCGCTTGTGAACATCAGTCGTGGTAAAGTACCCGCGATGTTATAATTACACTTAAATAGACTCTTCCGTGGTAACCTCCAATTAGTATTAACTTACTTATCTTACCAATTAGTTAAATATTTGAATAAATACACACTCTTGCCTGTTTCGAACTATGAAACGCAAAGCTGTAATTTTTTTTTGTTAGCACGATATAAAATTACATTCAATACAAGCGGAGCTCACTTCTTTAAAAAACAAAAACCAAATGTTTGCATTCGTCCTCATTCTTAGAAAAACAAATAGTAATAAGCCCACAGGAAGACATTATGCTTGTCTAACTATAACCGATCTCGCATTTGAAACAAATCCTGCGTGCCTTTATCCACATTTAGAGTGATCTATACAACACATTAATAAGATTTACATTTCCTAAAGATCAAAAAGCTTTAATTAAAACATGTATAACAACATGTTCAAATAATTGTTTTTACTGTATATTTTCATTTATATAACTGTAAAACGTGGATATTAAATATGTCACAAAAAAAACCTTAAAATTAAATAAAAACTGATAATATAAAATATACAGAAATCTAGACTTCAACATAACATAGTAATCTCAATATTATTAGCATCATATAAATTCAAGAGCTATTTCGACTGCGTGAGTAACGCCAATGAATAGATTCTCGTCGATATCTAAACGACAATATTAATTAATACCAAGCGTTCATCGCAAGGTATATAAAAATCCTCGAGGAGTATTCGCTCGAGCCGTCAATGTATGGCACGTGAAACGAAACGTTCGCTACTACGCCGTCACATAGTAGAGTTACATAATTGAGGCGCGGACCTGTCCCGCTTCCGCTACAACAAACAGATCTTGTATGAATAACGCGATAACAATAATAACGTATCAAAACTGTCCACGTGATACTGTTTATAGTACGTACGATGGATAATGGTGCGCTATCATTTATAATTATCTATCTATTTATATATACGTAATCTAGTAGTTAGACGTTAAACGATTTTTACAACATCAAGTATTTCATTTTAAAACATAATTTCAATAGGATATGTAATAATTGTGCCTTCTCGAAGGTACAAAACCGGTATGGCGTCGTTCCCATCCGATTCATATTAATCACAGTAACGTGTTAATATAAAACTGGTTTTGGCTGCACCTTTTTGGAAACAAAACATCGATCGATGCACTTTCGATGTCCTTCAAATGAATTACGACACGCAGAAACGAATTCTTTGAAAATATACATACATATATATTTGAGACTTGATTTTGGCTAACAAAAATGTGATTATATACATATAACGTACAAAGTCAGCTTGACTGAGGCGTACTTTTAAAAACGGCCTAGCTTAGATCTTGTAATACATTGTAATGCGTAGCGCGTCGCCGCACGTATTTTTAGCGTATGTCCCACGAGCCGAGATGCTATTGAATGCGGATCGAGGTGAACGCCCGCCGCGGACGCTCTTCGCAATGACCGTGCCGAAAACAATTATTATTCAAATATTCTCTAAATGCCCTTAATTATTTATAAATATGCAAATGTGATCTGTGAAAAATATATATTTTTTTGCTTTGTGTAACAGTTAACCCATTATTGATATTAACAATGGATCACATTTAAAATTACATACCAAAAAAAAAAGTTTAAGTGGAAAATATCAACGAAGCTTTATTCTAAGTGCAAATATTTATATATATCGCTTTATGTAATTAAACATAATATATACTTTTTGTGATCCAGTCAATGCGCGGAGAGTAATAATTACGATTGAAGTTGAGATGTTCTCTTTCGACATATCATTGCGTATCGCTGTGGCCATAGTTTTTATTGGTAATTTGAGTCTATATGCAGTTCCTTAAATACATATGACATCCGTTACAAGAAATATATTTTTTACTTAACGCCCTACCGTTTTCTGTGGAGTATTTAAAAAGAATAACCTAAAGAGTGGGTGAGGCCAGTCATGGCACAGAGCCACAAGTGTATAATCGGAAGCCACAGCAATGCCTCCACATTTCGGTGGTAAATAGTGCACGGAAGTGTATCAAGGAGAATAGAGTGTCATAACACTAGGTTCGCAGACGTAATCTGACTACTGCGCTATGAGCTAACAATGTAAAGACATTACATTCACCATTTCCATTCGGCCACATCCATGTTTAAAACTGAATCAAAGGGCCGGGGTCGGTGCGCGAACACCGTTATACAACGTACTCTGTACCTACACACTACAGTACACGGTACATAGAAAGGGCACCGTCTAATGATATTCCCGGGCTCTCCTAAGCGCGGCACATCTTACGCGGTCACACACGCACACACACCGTTACGCGCACTGCGTCGTCGTCGTCGGGTCGGCGGCGCTTTAATGTGCACTTGTTATTATTAACTTTAATGCTGTTCTCATATAAATTTTGGTGAAAAACTAATTATTATAAGAATATTGTTAACTTAACTAACTTGTATAAGTAGGCGTTATTAAGAATTATTTTTTTATGATGCAACTTTCATATTTTAGAAAGGGCGTGTAAGGTTTAATTAAAAAATAAATATTTAGTAACGTTAGTTCAGTTAACTAGAATTGAAATAACCACAAAGCGCTCCTCCATTGTCATTTCTAGGCTATAATATAAATAGACATGTGACATGGACATCCGTGAATACTAAACTACAGCTGTCACGAAATAGGTAATCTTAGCTACCAGTAATACACCCTATATTACGATATACATGTAATACAAATAAAATATTCACAAATTAGACGCTAATAACATTATATTGACCATATGTATATGTATACAACTTTGTAACGCTAGAATAAAGTTAACATTAACATGGATATTAAATGGAACTTAGGGTTATTTAAAATAAAAGCAAATCCCAATGTCAACACATTGAGAGTTAAAACATTCCGTCCCCATTAAGGCACTTCCATTCTCCACTTTCCGCAGTTCTAGAGGCAGAGGTGTTGAATGGAGAAAATAAACGCTGTGCTTTGACTCAACACCAGCGGGAAGATATGAAAATTATAAATATTTCATTTCGTAAGAGAAGTCGTGGTGCAGGGGCAAAAATTATAACTTTAAAAACGACAGGGTGTGGGTTCGATCCCACTCAAAGAAATCATATCATATATATATTATTATATTATATAATATAGAACCTATTGTTAAAAATTGACACAACGCACTGTAAGCTGAATGCAACTGAGACGTCTTATTACATAAAACTAATAAACCACGTTTACAGTTGCAAGTTTTTATTTTTAGGTAATATAATAAAAGTGCTCTAAGATTTATGCCTTAGAAGTGATTTCTCGGGAGTAATACTTTTTATTACATGCTCGTTAACGCGACGGGGGCGCTGTTTACAAGGTGCATAATAATAGAAATGATTTAAACATGCATTTCTACATAAAAGTTTTATGTGTGTACGTAGGTCTGTATGTTGGAGGCGATAACAGCGCACCTAGGCTATAAGCGTAGGTATCAATAAATAATAATACTCGCCTGTCCAGTTCAGGTTTTACAGTTAAATATTGCTTTGTAATCAAAATAATTTTATTTTGTGAGCAATTTAATAGATTGGCTCTACTATTAAAAATAATTAAAGCTTTAAAACTTGAAACAAAACGAGTTACAATCAAAGTTGAGTTATAAAAGTAAAAAAAAAAATGTAAACAACCGTAACCTTTTACAAGGCTGGAACAATTAAAATGAAACAAAATAAACATAATTATTTAATTCACAATATAACAATTGAGCGCGTGTCAATAAGAAATCACAAGGTATAGGTTTAGTAATAAAAAACCGGCTAAGTGTGAGTCAGACTCGCGAAGGAAGATTCTGTACCATTATCTATGAAAACGGCAAAAAACGCGTTCTTTTATGAGAAAACTAAATAAAATAAACATTTAATGGACCATTAAATGTTTATTTTATTTAGTTTTTTAGTATTTGTTGTTTTCCAGAAAACAGAATCTGTCGAAATTTCAACTTTCTAATTTAAAAATTATATAATTTATAAGGTACAGCCTGGTGACAAACGGGCAGACGGACAGACGACTGGACGAATAATAGTGTTCCATTTTACCCTCTGAGTAGGGAACTCCGAAAAAAAATATTCTTTAGCGAATCAGATATTAGAATATTTTATTTAATATAATAGATATGATTTTGACTTTTACATAAAAAGAATAGCTACAATAGATTTGTCTTTAACGATATAAACAAAAAATACGAACATAAATATATAGATAGGGGCTAATAGACGGACAGGAAACCAAAAAAAAAAACCGTTCCCATACTTTTTTCCAGTGACTTCCAAAGAAGCCTTGTAAATAATTATAGAAGTCTAGAAACGATAATTGTATTGTATCAACTGTGAGAGTAGTCTAATAGATACAAGTGGCATGATGTAATCGACTCTACATACTACATACTACACAGCACTCGTAATAAGAGCGTATAAATACTAATGACAAATGCGATATGCGATAATTAAGGATTACGAACCGTTACAATGTTGATATTGTCACTTTGTTTTTTTTGTTCAGCTTCACTCTGCTTCATAGCAGGGTATGCAGACGTAACTTAGTGTCGAGACACTCCGTTTACCAATTTCATAGACATTGCGTGTTTAGTGAACTCAACGCCACGCTTTGCCCTTATTTTATTTGTTATTATGAATTAACGTATATTTATATTAGTGTACATTCTATTTCATTTGTGTCTCCGTAAAACCCGTAGGTATATAGGTAAGAGCAAAATTTTATTGGTTAACATTTGTAAAACGGGTAACTAACTATTCAGATTAGTAAACTTGGGTTATTAAGTTAGGTTAGTTCGAAAATGGAATGGCAAAAGCCTAAATAATTTTCTTGGTATAAAATCTCAACTACCAACTGCCATATCATTTAGAAGATCTTGAGATTTACCCACAGTGCAATAAAATTTAAGATTAACCAACATAAGGAGTTTACGGTATATTATTACTAAGATGTCGTCACTCTGAGCTATCTTAGACACCAAAAACTAAAAAATTGAATATAGCGGCAATGTAAGGATGTGTTTATGATTGTATATATTCGATATACACATTATTATAAAATACCTATAACATTTCCACGACTAAACGAATACTATAAATAAGTTCTAAAGAAAACATTCGAGCATATTTTCTACTTTATGCCGCTAGTTAAATTAATTCCATCACCAAATAAGTCTTAGGAACCGCACAAAGACAAAACTGTCTTGGGCAAATGGTAAACACATTGATGACGTTTGACATCTCTACTAGACACGTAATAAGTACATGTAGCAATTACTATAAATATATGACCTTTATAGAAGTGTGGATAACAATACTTAGAATGGTAAACTATTATGTCTTATAAATTATAATGATACTTAATACAAGCATGTCAAAACGTCATATTATACTTAGTCCTCGTGAAGGTGATCACACATCCGCATTTTTGCCTTTACATACATTTAAAAGAGTATCCCTTTTTTCCTTCTATATTGGAAAATAATTTATTTGACAGATCAAGACTTCCAATTGGACTAAGCTTTGTAATTTTATGGACAAAAAAAAAAAACCAAAAAGTCTAAGCAATTAAAATTACAATCAACTTTCAACACAAAAACAACTTCAAAACAACTCAGATTACTTAATTGTAATATTTAAAACATTCGCAGTAACATATTCAACCTAACTCATTTTAATAATAATAGGGCAGTAAAAAGAAAACTTTTTGAGGATGGACCTCTATATTATTGTTAAAAATATTTTTTATAAATAATAATTTATTATTATATTATCATCAGTCTAAAATAAGTTAAAATTAAAGGATATTTGGCTTTTACTTTTCCCGATTCGCCATTTTAATAACACCTGAATATTTATTTATTAATAAAGTATGTACGTAAATAATTATCAACACTGCACATGTCTGTATAAATAATAATTTCTCGAGGTAATGTCGAGGCTATTTCAACTTCAAAGGATAATAAGCACCATGTGAAGCATATTATGTACAATTATTATCTATATAAGTACCCAATACAATAATGTTACGTTACAAAATATCGAAAATATTATTATTGTTTATGAATAAGTGTATTAGTATGTAAGTAACTTACGTTAAGTTCGCTTTGAAAAATAAAAGGTTATAATTATACAAAAATATATTTGAGGCGTTCACCATTCAAATTGCTATACCTCGAATTGGGCGCAAAACGCGGAACCGAGTGTCATGTGAACGCAGTGTGAAACGTCTAAATAAATATTAACATCAGCTTCATACTGCCAAAGCGAAAAAATAAAAACACAAATAAATAATAACTCATTCCCACGAGTGGGAATCGAAACCACAACCGTCACGTTACACACCATTGTGCCCTTGCGCCACGACGGCCTCAAATATAAAAATAACCAATTGATAACTACAGATCACCATAAAACATCGGTAATCACACTAAATCAGGAAGGTACAGATAAACCACCTTGAATCACACTCACAGCCATAGAGCATGGAGAGACGACATTCATCCGCAACGATACATCCGCAAGGATACGATGACGAACAAAATACCCTGCTAAGAATTCCAACGACTTCCTTAGAAGCTACAAGCTTTGTATCCTACCCGCCGTAGATACCATTAGTCAATGGATATTTAATTCTATCTTAGTAATAGATGAGTAACGATAAATGTAAGTATCGATAAAACCGGAAGGTTTCGCACAAGGTGTTGACTGCACCTGCCTTTAAAGTTATAGACGCGAGCTCACTTGGACAAGAATGTTATTTAACAGTTCATAATTTTAAAATTATGATAGCTTAGCAAAATTACATTATTGTACGTTTAAATAGCAGTCCTAAAAAAGAAAAAATATTAAAAAGAATGTGTCATAATTGTTTTATAAAACGTGTTTTTTTTTTTAAATATTTTGGGAAGAAATTGGTAAAGAATTAAGAATTTGTTTTTTAAGGATACATTTTACTTTTATGCTCTGAGACAATAATAATGAAAATGCTTATTAATCCTTTACATTGTAATAATATAACTAAATGTTTGTGAACAATTTATGAACCATTTTGTTTTAATCGTAATTAATGTAATCCCTTTCTTTTCTTTTTAAATTTATCTTAGTTATTTATCTATTGCAAGTTAACTTTAGTGTCAATTTTAAACCTACGTTATCTCTTCGACCAATGATAAAGATATTTTTAACAGAATACAAGAATACGAAGTGAACGAGAAGTGGACGAGGCGAAAGAGGTATGTAGAGACCGTAGCGTTTGGCGCTCCGTTCTCTCTGACTACCCCGCTAGGGATAAAGCGTGAAGTTAAGTAAGTAAGTAAGTAAGTAAGAATACAAGAATACTATTTACACATATTATTATCATCTTTTTACTATTGAATTACAAAGTAAAGCACCGATTGAATATTTTCAAAGCAACAATCTTTGAAATTAAATTTTGGAAATGTATATATAGTGTAGAGAAAATTTAAATTCTAAACTTAATTAATATCTACTGATATTAATTAGTTTCGAATTGATATAAAGTGGACCTCATATGTTTTTTTTTTTGAGAAAATAACATTTCAGAAGGTTAAAGGAATCTATAGAAGCAGCATTGTTAATAATTTTCATTCAAGTTTAAAATTTATAACTGGGAATAATAGCGTAATCACTCGCCGAACACAATTCACACGGTTTTTCTAAATAACATAATATTTTTTAACGAAAAAATCTACCCATAGAAAACCAAAAAACGGATCGTCTGGATCTAATACACAATAAGTCCCCCAAGCTAAAGGGCGAGTTTCATTGTTGCGATGCACAAAAAAGATTTCGTTTCGACCCGTCGTGGTATTTTTTGCGCTACACCCAAAAAAGCGCCAAATATATCGGGTTCAGTTGCTTACCGATGGCAACCGTTTCATGGCGGGGAACAAGGCACATGCATGCATACACCATGCGTTTAGGACGGTCCGGGATAGTCACCTCGGTCGATGTCGTAACATCACTTCGCATCGCCAGCGCCGCGGTCAGCTGCCGGCCGGGGGAGCACTGCACATCCTAGCACCATGCATCACACACACTATCGACCACGGTCACCACACTGCGTCACCACTCCGCCGTGCCGTACTCCACTGTGCTGCGGTGCACGGACGCGGGCACTCTGCGCCGCGCGTCCCGGCCGCGCAACAGCTGACGGGAGGCGCCCCCGCCCCGCCCCGTCCCGCGCCGCGCGCGCAGCCCGCCCGCCCCGCCGCCGGCCCCCGCACACCCCGCGCACCCCGCCTCCATCCATTATTTACGGACGGCCGACCGGTTTCAGGCGCGTTCGCCGTGCTTCACGACGAGCGTTCAAATTTAATGCCCTTCCTATGTCCGGCCTCTAATGCGATAAGATTAGGAACGTCATCTTTTGGGATTTTAGGTATCCGAATACGTCCTGGTAACTAGACTCATCACTAAAGAAAGAAAAGTTATGGGTATAGTGCATGTTGCAGCTAAACTGTATGCGCCAATGTGCTACGTTACGTTCGACCCCAATTCGCACAATGTTGACTTCGAGTTAATTTCGTGATTGATATGACAGAAGAGCAGGTTAACGAACCTAAAGCAGACGTTGGCTGGCACTGAAAGTACTAAACCGCCTATAACTTTAGTAAAATATTCTGTTGTAAACCACAAATGCATACTTGCAGTAAATCAACGTGGGCCGAACGACCATAAAAAGTTAGATGTATAGAGAATCCTAAAAGATAAATAGCACATTTGCTATTCACAGTTTCTGTATGTTACATAAATAAAATGCCTCCTTTTGTCTTCTAGTTTATTATTTTTAATCTGGAACATTAATCTTTAGTGAAAACACTTAAAAGTTCTACGATACATAATTCTAAGAAAACAATTATACGAGCCCAAATGTAAGGAACATTCCGAGAATTGAATCTACCCTTTCTTATATTATCACAAAATTTTTATATTATCTTGAGATTTTACAAACTAAACAAATATTATTCAATATATTAAAAAAAATATATTGAAATATTCTTTAATACTTAATAATATATCATCACGTCATAAAAATTCTAAAAGGAGGTTATCCTAAATTAGTCCAGGGAGATGTCAAAATTCAAAATAATTTATACAAGACCACCACGTCGAAACGCTTCCGTCCGCAGGGGATCATGTTCTCGATCTAATGGGTAAAAGATATTAGATACTGCAAAAAGTTTAAGGGTTTTCGCATTGAAGGAGGTCATTTTACAATATTGCCAAGTATTTCATTACAATATTCCCGGTAATACTGAAGTCGATCGGCTGGATGCAGAGATGCCTACTTCAAGATCCACTTTCGGCGGACAGCCATAGAAATCACGTAGTTCGCGGAACTTTGTTACCTGTGGTGCGGCAGCGCAGCGCGCCAAGGTGAATGCTCGGGCCAAGGACGGCCCGCCTGGAGGGGAGGGGACGAGTCGCGAGCCCCCGCCCTCCCCTCCTCTAACCCCGGCCCTCCCCGCACACCCTCAGCCCCTTGAGCTCTGTAAAAACGCTCGAAACCTTCGAAGACGGGCGTTGCAACCCAGCAAAAAAGGGCCCGACGGAACAAACAGAAAACGTTCGAAAAAAAGAAGAATACAAATAACAGGGGTCTCAGATAACAGAACTAGTTGCATACCACTCATGTAGCGCGTCTAAAAAATTGAGCGGTTCGCATGTCACCTGCGCCTACGCAGACAGGTCACGCTCTAAGACAACGTTCTTATGATGTAATAAGCGATGTGTAAAAACTAGCTAACGGAAGACGCATAGAACCGGCTCGTTGAAATCTATCTCCTGATCATTTGATATATATCATTTAATTAATTTAAACATCTATTAAGTAGTTGTATTATTAGTTCAAAAGATGATATTTGCCATATTTTTTCAAATGTCAATATTTTATATACCTACACGCGTATACATATAGAGGGCAAAGACACTTCCTAGTATATCAGGGCAACTTCCTAGCCGTGTCCTGACCGGTTTTGCCGCTCATTGTAAACTTCGCCGCTAGAAAAACTAGCACTCATCGATATCTCGTATTCCTTATAACGACTCATGAAACATCGATAATGTCGTATGTAATGTATCATATAAATTCCATTATATTGGTAAATAATTGTTAATGGCAGTAAATATTTATTGAAATATAAGATTTACTGAATTTCAATTCTCCTTATCAATTCTTAAGTAATTTAAAAAATAATAACAAAACATCGTTTCCTTTCATTGATAATAATGATTATTTGTCGTCTATTGCCTATGTTACATCATCGTTCATAAATAGTCTCCTGGAGTGGCTAGCGTACAGTGCGTGCAAGGAGGCGTACCAGGCGTACCATCCTGCTCTCCTCTAACGTAACATATGAAAAGTACGAGAGAAAGAGACGAGGCAGTGTTACAGTTAAGCAGGAACTCTATTTATATGCAAATATAACCTCGGAGCCGACACCTGTTTGCGTATTCTCGGCACTCGCGGTGTCGCTTTGTGGCGGACTCTGTCTCCGGTATCTTTTAGATAATGGAATATAAAGTAACAAATGCGTACTAGTTAATGAGTGCGTCTAGCCGAACTATTTAATACAGCATTAATTATTGTTAATGTAATTAAACATAAAGTCAGTATTTATCAATACATAATCATGTATAACAGGTACTCAAAATATTACAAGTTTCATTAAAGTAAAATCGTAAAGATCTATTTATTAATAATAGCTAAATTCATGTCTAAAATACTTTGTAATAGTTAATTCTTAAAATCCTTCTACGCGGTGTGTCCTTAACGATATAGGTTATTGGTTTTTGCAACGTCTAACCTCTGTGTAGCATCAAGGTTGAAACTAACACAAAAGATGGGATTAATGAACCAACGTTAACGATTGCGCGCGCACATAAAATATGTTTTCGTAATTTAGTAAACGAACAAATCTCATTTTTTTTAATTTTATATACACACACGGGCATAGCCATATAAGGAATTAAAACATAAAATACACAGCAAAAAAGAATATACTATTTCAAAAAACAAACTAAAAGCCTAAAGTAATTAATTAGTCAAGTTATCTAGAAACTGTTGTCTCTCTAATTTCCTTGGAGGTTTGTGCGTATTTTTTTTTCATTATTGTCATATTTCCCACAGCCCTCGCACAAGATATAAAGAGAGTATTCGGTGTAGCATTCGGGATCATTTATCATACTCAGACTGGCGGGGCTGGCCTGCCCGTGAGTGAGTTCCTATGTACGTCTGGCCGGCCAGATACCGTACGTCGTTTATTTTGTTTACACGTGTTATTTCATTCGCAACGTCTGCTCGCAATGCCGATTCTGTGGGGTAATCTATTAAGGCACTCGTACCTCGTACTGAGTAAGTGATTACGTTTTAATTACAATGTACTGTAAAAAAAATATTTCCTACCTACCTATGATTAAGTTTAAATATCTCTATAGAGATCTATATCTAGAAAACAAGTAGCCCACTACATAAGCCGTTACACGTCAAGTGGATGTTTTATCGTACAAGGCAATCATATCGCGTCGCGAGCCGTCAGCTACGGGAGCGACGCCCGCGTCGTCCTTCCATGCCCTTTTGGACGATGCCTCTTGCTGACACATAATTTAATGTTTCATGGAGCAAATCTTTAGTATATTATTTGAATTATTATCAAAATATAAGTCATATCTTTAATAATATTCGACGCCATGTCGACGTGTCTACCATCCATGACTACTTAAGAATTATAAAAGAGTAAAATAATGAAAACAATTTACGTTTAAGTGAAAGATTGTCAAGTTTGTATACGACTTAGCACTCGCAGCCTCGAGGAGCCTTCGTCTGCTCGTAATCCAATAATAAAATTTTGCACTTTGATGTTAGTGACTGGTAGTCAGGCTGCTCGAGAGGGTGGAAAATCACCCGCAGCGTCTTACTTCCGTTACATCTCTGAATTTCAAAATCAGGAGGGAGCGTCGTGGCGGATGGCGGCGCGGCGGCACTAAACCACTCGTGCTCACCTCTCGCTCGCTCTGACCTATAAACGTTCACTCGATTTTATATCCCATGGAATATCTCTTTCTACGCTCCTTTTACAATATTTATGGACTAGGGACTGTATAGCGATTAGAATGTCATTTCTTTGAAATATTGATGGCTTTAGAAGCTTATTTCGCACTCTTCATATGGATCGTTGCATATTTTACAACTTGTATGTACACATACATATAATGTCATGTAAATAAGTGCAAAACACGAAAGTGGTAATAATAATGTATTAATATCCACTGTACATTTAACGAGGTTCACGTATAATTTATGTAATGTTATATACGTTTATTTTTTGCCCACCCACTACTGATATGTTAATTACGCGGTCATGCCTAACCATTTAAGTAATCTAGTAGAGAAGGCGAGTCAATTTTCACGTCTTATTAACATAATGCTGTTAAAAATAACTAATAACCTTTATGTAAACGTCAGGAAAAAGTGAAAACTTGAAAAATAATGTAGTTCGAGGCACTATATATACACTTTGACGATGCATAATTTCAAGTAAGCATAAACGATAACGTCCTATGAACAGCGGGTCCAGCGAATTGGGGGCATTCAAGAGAGCAGCGGGAGGAAGACGCGACGACATGGCAGCGCGACGGCGACAATTTACCAATCAATTGGTCACTATGACATACTATTCATTGTAAGTTATGGCTTTATGGATCGTCTACAATACAATACAACTAAATACTTAACATAATTAGAGAAACATAAATATATACGTACAATGAACATGTTAATGACCGTTTTATATTATTATTTACATTTATAAGAGATTATCGACATCCATAGCCGTATATTATACCCGATAAATAGATTTTAAAAAAAGAAAGAGTGTTCAAAATACAGGGTTTGGGCTTGTACCACGTAACTATGTAAATACAAACAACTGGTGGACCGCCACGTATAAGCGCGACGGGACGCTGCGTTGTTTGACCCGGATACGAGAAAAACTAGCATTTTTACTAACTTATTTCACGCAAATACTACTAAATGTCTAGGTTTTGTTTTACAGTACAAAATATAAACTGTTACAAACATCAATGAAAATTACTGCTACATTTATATACAAAAAAAAATTAAGATATGAATTTTTAATCAGTAATTTTTAATCATTCGGAAATCTAATACATTATTCATCCTCACTTAAGTGAGTTAGGCACAAAGAAGCATGTAGTGCCATATTTCTCGCGTCTCCAGCTCTTACTCTGTCTTATAGTACCTACAGTGTTAGTTACACCTAGAGAAATCCAAATTAAAATAATTATGTAGGCAGACTAGTCTAAACATTAGGATAAAGAGTATAAATAAAAAAACACATTCAATTTAAACCATTTACCTATAAAAATATACACAAATTCGCCTTACCGTGTACAGGTATAATGTAAAACATATATTACAATTATACTTTGCAGGGTACTTACGAAACACGTTTAAATTAATTAGCGACAACGAGTTAGACTGGATCGGGCGGGCTAAGGCCGAAGTGATAAATCTTGCAACAGGCATTAACACGAGGAAAGGGCGACAAAAAACGTGCAAAAAAAGTTCTCAAAGCCTTTTCTTCTGTGCCGACGATAAACGGATTTAGGGGACGATCGTAGGTGGAATTTGAATATTCTCACTACGTAGAACAGAACAACCCCTTGGGCGAAAAAAGCTATTTTCATTTTACCAAGAGTGTGTTAGTATGTATGTTGATTTTAGACTTCCTATACTTTATACAATATATATATATTTATCACGTACATAATTTAACATCTATACTGTTCCAGTAGTGGTTTGAATATGGGAATAATAAAACGAGCAGCGTCACATTCTGTTTAGTTTATTCGACTGATCATGGCTAACGAAACCGTCTATTTATATATATTTGGACATACTGTCAAATGAGCAACTATTATATGTTAAATTTGTACAATCATTAAAGTATTCTAAATATTATTTATTCAAATAATCTCTTATGAGCACTTTTGAATCGTCGAATGAACATATAAACAAAAAGAAGCTACCACCGGTTCGGAAGGCAGTTCTGCAGAGAAGAACCGGCAAGAAACTCAACAGTTGCTCTTTTATATAATGTATTTATACATATATTATATAAATCAATGTGTGATGAACTAATTATTAGCTATAATTGAATTGAGAATAACATATTGTTTATAGGTCTTAAGATAAAAGTTACTCAACAGGAAATTGAATAATTCTATACAGTGTTGCTAGTGATATTTAACAGTACTAAAATAAGTATATGATAATAGATAGAAATATTCTATATGGTCTTGCTCGTGCTGTTTAACACTCGGCCATCCTGCGAAGCCGTGTCCCACGGCTGGTCTGGCACACACTGTCTCACGGCTGGTCTTGCAATCGTTGCTATCATCATCACCAATACGCCGTTTTTCGTAAATCAAACTGTAACATAAAATTTTAAAGCAGTAATATTGTATTGGACAAATTATACTTCATACAACTTTCTCAACTGATTTTTTTAATTATTACAAAACAATGTTAATTTCTGAATTGCTAAGAGACTTCCTTTTTTTTTGGCATCATTTATTGTTATCATAAAATAAAAAGTAAAAGAATTAATATGCACATAGAATTTTATTTTTTTAGCATTACGCTCTATCCCGGACAAAGCAGAGTAGGCAGATAACACAGAATATAAAATCCTATAATAAATAAGCACGATCAACATCAAAGTTAACTTTTTTTTTTACCAATATTATAACTGAAAGCATTATTTTGTTAATATTTTTTTGGGTACTTATGTTCAAATAGAGACTAAATGCAATTTATAACAGTTTTCCTTACCACAATAATCTTTAACACACCACACACAGTATTATCGTTTTCCTCTCAGTATTTTCTATTAGCACACAGCTATATATTTTACACACAGTATTATCTATTGGCACACAGCTATATATTTTACACACAGTATTATCTATTGGCACACAGCTATATATTTTATCACACAGTATTATCTATTGGCACACAGCCATATATTTTACACACAGTATTATCTATTAGCACACAGCTATATATTTTACACACAGTATTATCTATTAGCACACAGCTATATATTTTATCACACAGTATTATCTATTAGCACACAGCTATATATCTTACACACAGTATTATCTATTACATATACTCCTATATGTATATGTCTATAGCCACAGAGAGCTGTGCCACACACGAGTTACGAGTTGCCAGATACTTTTTATAACAAAATTAAATAATCTCTACAACTATCACTAAACTTGGTGCACTCAACTCATGAATATGTTTTATCAGCTCGTAATGTTGTTCTATCAATTCTTTCGGATAGCTCATAACATACTAGCTTAGTAAGTACTAAAGCGTTTTACTTCCTAGACTAACAGTAGAACGATATAGAGCAACGATCCGTGATCCACCAGTGGTCAACAGCAGCAGCCAAAATAGGAGTCGGTTTGTCATTGTGGGCCTTGCAATGAGTGAAAAGAGCGATAGTGGAGCCTCTGGTTCGGTGAAGGCCTATACAACGTTTGCCTACAGTTGGATTATTTCCTCAGTCAACAATAATTGTTTTGATGTTTTAATTCATTAAAATACGTTTATTTAATTTTATTAAATATTTACTTAGAAATTCTATTAATACAAATTTACAGAAGATTTTTGCTAAAACATTATTATGTCTCTTTCTCTATGTAAGCTCCTATTGAGTTAGCAATTAAAATTTGTTCATTTTTATTATACCTTCATAGTTGTTTCTGTTAACAAAAATTATATAAAAGTGGTCCTTGGTCAATAAAAGATTTGGAACCCCTGATGATATACATTACATACATTACATACATTACATACATTAGTAATGTGTTTATTTACAATATTATTAACCTCGTGCGTATCTAAGAAGTGATTGCCACTGTTTTTAAATTACAATCCTGTTTCATTTATATTAATTTTCTATTATTATAATATAATCATTAAATAAACTTGACCACTCTTTTGTAACAGTATCTATGTCTAGTCAATATTAACTGCACACTAAAGTTGTACAATTGAACTGTATCTAGTACTTATGTTAATTCTGAAGAAATTTATTGCAAAATATAAAATAATATTAATTTTGACTTATAACCAGTAACTTAAACTTAAGGATCACCTGTCCGCAATTATAATAGAATTACAAACTCAAACGGTGTCATTTTATGGACCTCTTAAATTTACTTCGATATTCTGAGTATTTAAATATTTTTATATTACAACAATTCACACAGCACGTTTTTCAACTCAATCTAGCTCACGCACTATTATATGCTATTTATCTCACAGAACATACGTTCCGTATTCTAACTTTCATAAAATTGTACTACACTAGCTCACACAGTATTATATATCTTAGCTCTCATAGAATAATATATAATAATAAAATTAATAATGTACAGGGAACAATAATAAGTTATACGAAACAAATCTTGACTAAATAAAGTTAGATATAATTCTTCCTTTTTTTTAAAAAAAGGAACTACTAAACTCATACGGAAGTGTCGCGTCGTGCTATTGGTGTTTAGTATGTTTTCCAATCTGTGATCTTCATGTTTATGAAGCACTGAAGAAATAAACTTAGTTTCTTCCGTTTTCACTTTCCATACGAAATGATGAAAATATCCGTGATCAACTGTGCATCCTAATTATAAAAAATTGTATATATCTTCATTTGAGATTTGTTTTAATTGTATATTTTAATTTACAAACAACTAAAACTTATATCATTTTTATTCACTCATCAGATATACAACGGCCACCCCCGCGCCTACCTACATTCGTAAACTTTTTGACACTACTACCTAACAACGACTTCATACAGACGACACGGCAGTTTATCAAGATATGTTGTTACTACTTTCTGTAAACAATAGATCTCTATAACTATATATACCTACATATTAATATATATATATTTCTTGATGTATTCTATTTATGTCGTAGTCTTATTGAAATCTTTAAGCAAATGCTTTATGATTTAAGTTTCATAAATTATTTCAAACAATTGTTGATATTTATTAAGTTATATATTTTATTGTTATATATTTATATATAATTATAATAAATGACGTTTCGATGTTGTTCAAGTCGCGGATAATTGTTCTAGTGTTTGTAAGCTATACGTTGCTATATATGACCAATCGTTTAGTAGATGATCGGATCGATAGCGTAAACCGTTGACAGGCAAACTCTCGTTCAGTCTTTACTAAAGACATTGTATAGCTATACATGTATTCTTTTAAAGTTCTAGATTGTCCTTAAACATGAAACTGTACTGTAATAAAATGTACTATACTGGAATAAGCAAAATACGTTCGTATATTTTTTTACAAATTTAAAAGTTTCCCTTTTTTAACTGATAATAAACTAACTAATACTAAATATTTCCCAGCAGCCGCCGTATCAATTACCTTTGAGAACATTAAATATTTATTTCTTTTTATTTGTTTGCTTGATAGACCAAATGTACTTACAACAACAATCCGCTACAGTGTTCTCTCGTCAACAACAATATGTTGGCTATCTATTAGATTATTTTTCGTTTTGGCGGTTTTTAGTTAAATAAACTAGGATTCATGATATCACATTAAGAATATTTGTCGCCCTTGATTTGAACTTAACTTAGATATATGATCGTGTTACACGAGACGTTACAATAGGTTTATATTGCACAAAAATCAAAATAAGAACTAAAATTTAATTAAAATATTTTATAACTATATTTCCATTTTTGTATATTGATATCTAAACTTTCATATAATTTAAGTATTATTAAATATCAGGAACGTTTATAATTGTTATATACATACATATTGTATGTACCTGTCACATGGAATAATATGGTTTTTTAATAAGTGATGTTTTTTTTTATTAATGTGAAATTATGAAGTATTCTCCGGGTTAAAAGATATTTTTATTTTCCATTAAATACATAGGCCACTTACATGGAAACATTGGTTAACAAATTAAAAATTAAAAATAGTTGTCGATTCTCCAATATCACATTTGTAAGCTAACAGCATAAATGGCAATAACAATTAATTAGCAAAAATATTTTATTGTAAAATTGCACAATGTGTGATAGTATTTGTTTATACAACAGGAAGCTCAAAGCTAGCCTGTAACTAAACGCTTCACTAAGGTCAACCTTTTCGACATTCCATATAGAAATAATCGTACCGGTGCAGCGTGACGCCGCGCGACAAATAAATATAACTCTTAATTATATAACTTACGCGTGAACTGCAAGTCTCTAATGTACTAAAAAATAAAAATCAATTCTAATGTACTAATCTTTACTTATAATAAAATTAGTAACTGATCGCCGTCTGTACACGATTTATGAAAACATCCATTATTGGAGGCACTCATCCATTAATAAAACTCAAAACAATCAGTTTGAAAATTTCTGTCCGTTTAACTGTATGTCGGTACGCTTCAGTGCAATTTTCAATATCGTATTTAGGCAAACCCCCCCTCGAGATTCGAAACAAAATCATTTTAGAATAAATTTTATCCTATGTAATTGCCACGACTTATTTTAAAATACCCACAACAAGAAAGCAAATATTGATATTAATTAGTAACGTGTCGGATATACAATTGTTATCTCTAAAAAGAAACTTCTATATAGTACCTGCAGTATTAACATAGTCTACTATTAATGTCTTTACTTCTTGGATTTCAACCTAGCTCCGAAACCGCCATAATTTAATAAGCTACCCTCCCGTACAAATAATTTTCTTAATAAGAACGCCTAAATGAACTGATATATCTATTTGTTTTGCATACATACTTGTTTGCTACCATCATTACGATATATACTTAATACAAGAGAATCATAATATCATACTCCTCTCCGCAACTACATTGTCTTTGTTAAAAACGTGCTATTATTTGTAATATCTTTTGTATACTTCGTACGTTCAACGTTTACTACTTACACATATTGTTGAAATATGTAGAAAGACCAGAAATTGAAGATTATACATATATTATATATATTAAGGCATATATCATATCCATAATTGTGATAAAACTTCCTGTATACGTTAACTCGAAACAACACTTTTTAACCATCCACACCACTCTTGTGTACATCTTTTAAGGCACAATGGTATTATATGACATTTTTACTAACCTTTCATAGTTTCGATCACGTTGAACCTGCAACCAACGTTGTAGATATACGTAGTCTTTCCATCGTCATAGCTCGATCTTCTGTTGTTGGGTGGAGTTCTTCGTCTCGAAATTGAGTTGACCAGAAAGATTCGTCTTTCAGAGTATACGTGGGCACGCATCAGATAATGATATTGTAGGTAGAAGAAAAAAAAATGACTTCAAAATTTGTGGGCCGTGGTTATTATATATTTCCATATCATCCCACTTCTGAAGTGTTCCAGTAGTGGTTTGAATATGGGAATAATAAAACGAGCAGCGTCACATTCTGTTTAGTTTATTCGACTGATCATGGCTAACGAAACCGTCTATTTATATATATTTGGACATACTGTCAAATGAGCAACTATTATATGTTAAATTTGTACAATCATTAAAGTATTCTAAATATTATTTATTCAAATAATCTCTTATGAGCACTTTTGAATCGTCGAATGAACATACAAACAAAAAGAAGCTACCACCGGTTCGGAAGGCAGTTCTGCAGAGAAGAACCGGCAAGAAACTCAACAGTTGCTCTTTTATATAATGTATTTATACATATATTATATAAATCAATGTGTGATGAACTAATTATTAGCTATAATTGAATTGAGAATAACATATTGTTTATAGGTCTTAAGATAAAAGTTACTCAACAGGAAATTGAATAATTCTATACAGTGTTGCTAGTGATATTTAACAGTACTAAAATAAGTATATGATAATAGATAGAAATATTCTATATGGTCTTGCTCGTGCTGTTTAACAATACAGTATATCAATTATACTGATCTCGTCTCGTGTTTATTAGATATGAATCGTAACTAACATGTAGAGGGGATTTAAATAATGTTGTTCTATTAAAAATGTAATTATGAATTATGTCATAATTATAAAAAACGTATTATTCTTAAGATATATTCCGCTTTTCCTTTTTATTTATTTAATACGTATTCATTTTGTGAAAATAAACCTCTAAGTTTAACAATTCTTTCTTTTTTCTAAGCAATTCAAACATAAAGCTGCACAAAAGTGCCATAAAAAACGCAAGTGACAATGCACCTTTTAGTGTTTTTTTCTAAAGACAAAAAGTATAACGGCAACTTTAAACTTCAACCGAATCACTAACTGTGTGTAATTATGAAGTTCGCATACATGCGAGGAAGATAACAGAGGCGGCCCCGACAAAGATGCGGGTTGTACCGGAAATGTGCTCTCATGCACTGTCCTATTTATAAGCTGCAGTTCTGCTTCAATTCTGTAATTATACTATTTTTTATGTAGGTATATGGATACATCGTTATGTTGACTTTTTAAATATCTATTAAAATCTTTATTTTTGTGGTGTAACTGGGGACTTTCTGACATTAGATTTCGTAATTTTAGGTTAAAATTTGTTACTTAATAAGCAATGTTAATAGAAACGAAAAGTACAAAATAGTTTCTTAGCACTATGTTATCTCTTCTCATTCAGTTCACTACAGCGAGATAGAAAAAAAACACAACAAATACAAATAGACAAAACCAAATTGACATGCTTAAAAGCCGCAATCGCGTAACGATCTCGAAACAAAGCCAAGTCGATCGTAGCACCGCCCCATTATTCCCCACGCACCCTTCACGTGGGATATCCAATTATAAAATACATATTTAAAATGTGCAAACGCAGTGGGTCTCAGTAATTCAATTCAGCGTATAGAGTTACTTGTTGACAAATCCATTGCAACGGGTGAAGTGGGCAGATAGGCAATTTACTTGAGCCGAACGATACCCGTATTCACGTTCTAATTTAATAAATGCACTTTTTTTTAAAGAATTTTAGTAACATCGAAATAACTAACAATGATATTTATAAAATATATATATTTTACATCTTTATTATTATGTGAAAATAATACAAATGAGAATACTGAGATAATCACGACAAACAAAAGCTTTCAAAAGTGCTAGGAAATCCAACTTTGTAATAAGGTTGGTTTGGAGGAGCTCGATTAGTTTCATTTTTGGCTGTTCTTTCTCTACATAGTAATGTAGACGAGGCTCGGTATCCCTTGACTAAACTTTCTCTTTTCAATTCACTAAAGTTCAAAACGCAAAGGAAGCATTCTAATATTTGTATGTATATTGTAAAAATATTGAATCTGGCTACAGCATCGACTCAAGCCGGTAATATCAGCTGTTTAAATACTCATGGACAGGAGTAGTATTACACACGTATGCATTTTGTGTGCACAAGAACCTTTTACCAAACCTACGCAACTTTCAAGCAAGTTCAAATGAGGCTAACTTGTACGGTACGCCACATACGTACATACGTATCAGCTTATTATAAAATGATCTTTATTCAGACGAGAGAAGGGCTATAATGTTAGGCGGTGCGGTCGCGGTCGGTCCGCGTTATATGTAGAGTAACTTAACGCCGATGGAAGCACGTTTAGTGCACCTTTGATCTCTTATGTAGTATATGTGAGGCGATAGCGTTTTATACTTCGGGGAACGGTGTACAGAATAACTGTATACGATTTTTATAATATGTACATATATTTTAATAACACATACATTAGGTTTATGCTTGATGTTATGACTAACAAAATATAAAATATTTAATAAGAAACATTTAACGTTAACAACAAGCTTATAATATTATGTTAAACGGCCATTTAAAAATAGTGTTTTTGTTACTGACAAATTATCATCACCCAATCGACATTTTATGGGGAGATAACTGCCGCTTTATACAAAAAGGTAACATGTCAAAAATAATTTAGATCAATAAAAAGATCCCCCTTTAATAAATATGTCTGTCGATGTATAAGTACGAAAACATTGTATTACGAAGCGAGTGAAGTCTTAACCGACGGTTTAACCGACGATCAAAATAGGAAAATAATGTAATAAAAAAAAAAACATTATTTAGAATTTACTAAATTAACAATAAAAAAACGTTTTTGAGACGTACATTTTCACAAAGAAAATAATTTGAATTGTATCACAGTCACACCTAGTCGTCTGCCACGCGTGTGTCACAGTACAAATTTAGAATAACAAGTACATTTCGCTGTATAGTAAGTGACCCACGGCTAGAGTACCTCCACTTGTTATAGCTGCTAAAATACGTTCCCGGTAAACCGGTAGTCACCGCATGTACTCAGAACTGCGGCTCTGCGGTCGCGTTGCGTGAAGTGCCCCACGCTTGTAATGTAAGAGTGGAGTATGGGTTACTCATAAATATATGAATTACTTATGAATAATCAATATTGTGATTAATAATTCATATGAAATATGCAGTTATATATTAACGTTTCTATTTATATACCTAGTTGGTTGATAAGAAGAGCTGTACAGTCTTTTCTCATTTAACGCTTAGTTACTTCGCGTGTATTTAAGGTATTAATTACGTTATGTGCAGATGGTACTAAAAAGGTATTTCCGGTAAACAATTATAAATATAGAACATATAGAGATAATATTGATCATGTCGGTTAACCTGATAGAAACCACCAAAGATTATCTAAACAATAATTTTAAATTTAAAGAAATTTTGATAAGAATACTATTTTTATATACAGATTTTAATGAAACTGGTATTTACCTACCTAAACGACAAATATAAACAAGTATGCATTTATTTCGCGTATAACATTTTATGTCCAACTTAAACAAGTTTAAGTGATACAATTCTTAGACAACTTTATCATTATGATTTAAGCTTCAAGCTATAACTACACACTTAAGTTCGGAGTTCAATTCCCGTTAGGTCACAATGTAACACTGCACGGGCCAATACTAGAATTACTGGTGTCTAGCAACACGGAACGGGTCAGCCTAACCCTACGATTCCCACGGAGCTCGCCAGCGTGCACTACGTACCTGCAGACAAAACACACTTGTTTAATAAAGGTTCATTATAGAACGTGAATATACGTGAATAAAATGTTAATAAGCGTTTAACTAGAAAAAGTCGATTATAATAGAAAAGTAAAGTCACTCATTATACATAAAACAATAATATTATAAAAAACAAAATCACTCAGCCAAAGTCGTGTTTGTAAAGTTTAATGCAGTAAATTTACTTAAACAATATATAGCAATAAATATATTTCTGAAAAGTCATTGAACGTAATAAAAAAGTCATACTATTCAAATTAAATTTCCGCCAAGCAACAAGTGATAAGAAATGATAATGAGTTGTTATCACTACTAATCAATAAATAAAGATTCTTATCTGAACCAAAACTCGTTGGTTTGTACGAGGATAAAAACATTGGTGCGTGGCAAATTCAAAATTATTTTATATACAAATAGTTTTTCTATAGCTTCACGCTGTATCCTACAACAGGTTAGGCAAAGGGGACTTGTCTTAGAGATCTAATGTTAAGACAGTCCTTTCCTGTTAAGGCACTTCCATTCTCCAATTTCCATCGAATTCTGGACACATTGTAGACCAGACCGAGGAAATTAAAATATTTTATATTTATTCCCCCGAATGCAAATCGAACCCACAACCGTCGTGGTTTCACGTGTGTGCCCTGCGCTAACGATGACCTCTTACAATATAGTAAACTATAATTAGCAAATGGTAAGTTGTGTGAACTAGCTAGTTAGGTAAACTTAACTTTGGTAGAGTAGGTATTAAAAAAAAATAATTTATGTAAGTACTAATGTACATATCTGATAACACCTGATAACACCAGACTTAATAATTATTGATTATTATTAAACAAAAAAGAATATAATTTACATTTTATAACAATTATTTTTTATAGCATCTCGGATAGCTCTAGCGGAGGGAAGCGTTAAAAATGTCCGTACTCGATTTTCCCAATTTTCAAGACATTACGTTGATGAAACTGCTTTATCGATATGAACATTATTTAAATGTAATCATTGAAGAGTGGGAATCGAGTCCACAACTCACCGCGACTACAGTCAAACGTAAATATATCGCTAGTTCGTTACTCCCTGCTTTGTGCGAGGCTAAGTTTCTGGGCAACCTTCCTTAGAAAACGGTTTTTTTTCTAAAGGCATTGTGTTAGACTAGAATATTTTGTATTCTTGTCTAGTTACCCAGGTGGTAGCGCACCTGCAATAGTATCAAATGTCAAGTTTTTATTCTATTCAAAAGCTGTCATTCTTCAGTAATGAACTTATATAAAGCGTAACGATTATAATATAATTAAGAGCGTGAATCATTGTACTGGAAAATAGTTTGTAAAATATGTTTCTTTTATATATATTTGACTTTTTAATGTTATGGGTTTTTATTAAAGTTTTTGTTTTTATTAAGGATGGAATCTTATCCAATTTTTTCTATGAATCCAATTTAAATTAATAAAGTTATATCTTTGAGGCCAGTCCTCCGCAGAGGGAAAGCGTGCGAGAGTAAAAGCGACTCGAGGAAATTAAATATTTTTATTTCTTCGAGTGTGAAAGAGTGTTCTGATAACGAGTCCAAGCGTGGCGTTAAGCTCCGCTCCGCCACTCAACACACAATGCCTCCAGAATTCGACGGAAAATGGGGAACTGAAGTGTCTTACACAAGGTCCCCAGGTACCCACTGTCTACCCACTATATGTGGTTTACAGCATAAACCTAAAAAAAGTTATAAAGAAAAGAGTTACACCTACAAATATAAGAAAACTATACAAATAATATTCAAAACCGCATATTGCACGACTTATTTTCTTAACACACACAACACACACAAAACACATCGATCCCAAACATTTGACCAAGTGAATCAGAATCAGAGATCAGAGCTCACGTCATTTTTCTATTTGTTTCATAATACAATAATTAATATGATCGGTTTCACTTCATTACATTTCCCATTTCCCCGAAGGCCGGTGCGCCGGTATGCCGTACAAAGGCGTAATCGCATCACGCGCTATTCCAGCTCATCTGTTATTGTTGCGCATACCGCGAATCCACTGAAAGCTTTCATTGTAACCTTTGTTGGTGTAAACAACCGCTCGCTGGCGCGCTATGGAGAACTTATTAAAAGCAATTAAAACAACCCCCGTGTGACAGCGTCGTATTGATTAGTGTGCTCATCGTTTGTGGCACGTCGACGTTGCGTGTGGGGTATCGTTTCTGTATTAGTTGTTAGAAATTATCAAAAAAATACCTGTTATTACTGAGAATTAGACGGTTTTAATATTTAATTTCCAAAATTATACTGTTTATTACAGATATTAAATCGACGTCGTCATATTTAAAAGTATTATCTAACAATATGCACACACAGGCTTACCAAGTGGACACTAGAGATTTAAACAAAATATATTTGAAGCACCTAACGTATGCTATCATAAAATCGTTGCAGCGATATTAGTTTGTCCTAAACCAACAAGTTCTTCGCTACTTACGGCTTAATACAACGTGATGGGTGCAGTGCGACGTTGCCGTACTGGCGGGTGTGGGCACACAATACTACCCAAGGCTACCCAGCTGTTCCTACCTGAGTGTTTACCGTCACTGTTTGCTCGCCTCCTACGAACTATATTTTTCTCCACAAAAGAAATCGATCTCAGTGAAATTGATCCGCAGTACTATGCCTGGAGCACGCACTGACATATAACCCTATAGCTGCACTACTTTTTCTCCCCTCGTGTGATCGCAAGGGGATACTTAATCCCCTGTCTATTTCAAACACGTTTTACCTCATTCGTTTCGCGTCCAACAAAAAACTTATTAGATTTAGTGACTCTCGCGATCGATTATTTCTTTTTAGTTTTTAACGTACATATAGAAATGTTTAATAAATATTTTTTAAAATTATATAAAACAAAACAATACCTTTTAAAAGTATTTTACTTGTAACATATATAATTTTATATTTATAGAAAATTTTCATGAAGTAGTTTAATAATAGACAATAAATATTAACACGAGATATTTAAGTAGGTATTATATTTTAAGATCGTCGAATTAAATTAATTTGTGTATATATGCGTAAAGAATATAATTAAAATTAATTAATTCCCACATTAATATTCAAAACTTAAAACTAGTTTCAATTCGACAAATTCAAAAGTTTAGGCCAAGTTTATTCGAGATTAAATGATAAAAAATATCATTAACTGATAGGATGTTGAGATATGTTTATAAAATTATCTATATTTCTTAGAAAATAGTATTTATAATTATATAACATATAAAATTTAATTATTAATTACAATTAAAAACTGAATACAAAATCATATAAAAAGCCTAGAACAATATATTATTACAAGCATCCTGCTTATTACTCAATAATAATCATAATAATAATAAGCACATGACTCAGTGTTATATATATATATATATATATATATATTGGCAAATCGTAGTGTAGACGCTACTATCCGTACAATAAGGTTAAGTATTTCGATGTGAGTGATAAATGAAAATAGTCGGCGAGGGGGGCGGACTCCCGCGGAGGCTGCACACATGGCCTTATCGACCTGGGAGTGCGGCTCAAGGAACGACAAATAGCGGAAACATATGATACTAAGCAAAGCAAGGTAATTTGCTAGTTTAAGACATAGCCTGACAATTTATTTTATCTATTAATATGAAATTAAGTAAAATTTTACTATAGATTAGTAGATAAAATAAAAAAAAACGCCAAATTTCGTAAGCTCCTCTATAAGTTATAATTAATCAATAATATCAATTAACAAGACACTCATTGATAAAAAAAATATACGCTCATAATATTTATAGTATCAAAAACTCTTTCGCCCATAACTTAATAGGACCACATGACTGACACACGCATCTTGTAATAATAGCGGGCACGCACGAGCACGAGCCACGCGTGAGAGCGACTGCCGAAATAATTGTCCATTACGATTACACCGCACAACGCCGCGGCCTCGCTGCGTTGCGTGGGGGACTTTTTGTTAGTGCTGTAGCAAATGTAGGGTTCAAATAGATTGTCCTTATTAAGAGCACTACAAATATCGATTTGTTGAATTAAAACAGTGCGGTCAGCCGGTGGGCATCATTTCGTAATTTCATTTCGTACCTGATAGTTGTGGTATAAAAAAGCAACTCATATCTATAACTATTATTTTATATCTAGAATAAAAATATTAAAAAAGTTGTAATAACTTATTGTAACGTAATACTTGATAAAACAATCTTACGACTTGCTATGTAAGTAGACAAAATCTAAATATATGTATAAATATTTAGAAAAATAATAAATATATTTATGCAAAACATTTTTTTTTATTTCCACTCCTCTATATTACGGATACGTCGGAACAAATTATCATTACGCAGAGGTTTGTGGTGTGTTGAATTATTCAGTTCGTACATCCTACAAAAAAGGGACACGTGTAAAGTTAAACAACTTTACAATGACAGGAATTCCGAGAATTATGTACAGCGCTGAAATAATAGAAAATATATAATTTTTATGTGTGAAAATAATGTAAATTAATTATAAAGTTCACTGTCCTTATAAATACACTCAAAAATAAGTAAAATAAGATTAAAATATTTTTTCTAAAAATATATATTCTTTGGCGAATAGCGGCGACAAACATTTTAAGAGGTTATCGATTAGCTATTGGATCAAGCACCGGAGGCTTAAGGCAGTATTGCTCGAAAAGTAACAAAGACCTGGACCCTCGTCCAACAGTCGTAAGATATATACTAATAAATGTTCTACTTAATTTACATATAAAAATGTCAATGAGTTCTCACAGCCGTATTCAACAAAAGTATAAAATGTCTTATATTGCTTCATAGTCTTATAATTAACGTAAACATTTCTGATTCAAAAACAATTGTAATTTCCGAGATATAATAGTTCACGAGGTACAATCAACAATTCAATATCGTCTACGTGAGACCCGTCACATTGTACGCAGGGTCGGAGGGCGGGGCGGCAGAAGGGAACAAACCCGTAAAACTAAAAATAACTTCCACTCCTACATGGACTTCTAGGAACCAACAGATGGATATTATCAAAAGTAAATCGTATTACGTTATAATAAGCTAGCTAAAAGTAACAAAAGAATTATCCGCAATGGGTTACTGAAAATTAAGTAGTCAATACTATTTGTCACAATACTACGTGAACCGGAAACACGGTAAAATGTCGAGAGTAATGTATTAATTACATTTTTACCTTAAAAATAATAAGAAATGACCCAATAGTAACGTCTGACACGTGAGACTAAATGATTATGCTTCTGTAGGTGAGTTTAAAACACGACAAAGTTTTGAGCTATTTTTATTGGATGTCATTCCGTCGACAATTTAATTAATGTATGGGTTGTTAAGCGCGCCGATATTTAACAATGTTATTTTTTCATACCGAGACGTAAATTGTTAATATGACAGTTTTATAGTGTCATTATAGTACGCCGCGCCGGTGCCATTAACAGACCAAACGCAACAAGCGAAGTTTTAAATCGGCAATCTTCTAAGCAGTTTCCATTTTGCTTTTAAATATTTTTAGTCGTTTATGGGACGATGATACGCTACTCTTCTCGTCCCAAATGTTAGAGCAAGTTATAAAAAGTTGTGAGTGGCTTGTGGCGTAAGGCTAAGTTTCTTTAACTTTCCCCCTAACTTAGGGGAGAAAATTTCGAAACGTTGTTGCCATGTTACGGGGATTAGGTAATAATTTACCTTTCCATTCACATAACTCCTATAACTTCTGTATAACAAACAATTTTGCAGGACATCTTTATTTAGATAAGCGTTCCACCATAACTCAATTTAAGCAGCGTCCGCGGCAGAAGCGATCAAATGAAGCTCGTGTGAAATAAACACTCAAAATAAACGCGTCAAAAAAATAGGATCAATAAAAATAAAAATGTCAAAAGGATAAAACAATAAAGCTTTCATCCGGTGGAAGGATATCGACGCTGTAAACGTCAATTACAGGGCCGCGTCTGTGCGCGCGGCGGCGGTGCCGGCGGGATCGGGCCGCGTGAGTGACGTGCCGCAAATCGCAATCAAAGTTTAATCAAAGCGGCCGACTGCGACAGAGGCGCATCTGCCAAGCGCGGAACGGCGCGGTACAGCGCGGTACAGTGCGGTACAGCGCGGCTAATTGAGCCGTATGCTATCATAGGAAAAGTGTAAGTCAGTGGCGGTGGCTTCTTATCGCAACCATCATGTACGACGTTATATGTGTATAAACTGAAAATAAACTTGGCACAATTTATTTATATTATATTGTTATCATTTTCAATTATTTAGGCAATCCCAAAAAGAATAACTTAAATATAGTTTTAATTAATTCCTTAACATACAGCTAACTTAAATTTATTTCTCCAAAATTGTATTTGTGAAATTGCCTAGAATTGTGATCTTAGTTGACGACACCGCATAAGCTTATCAATCAAGTGGGATTACATGACAAAGGGTTGAATACACGGGAAAGAGAAGGCCTGCGAGAGCTACGTTTCCACTGCGTTCTGTGAACATGAACACGTAAGTTTCGGCCCGGCAAAGAATTTAGAGTAGGTTTAAAAATTGAAACGACAAACGGCGAGGCGGCCCGCGATGCGCTAATTGAAAGGTTTTTAACTATGAACGTGCAGCGGAAACGTCGAATGCGTTATGCGTCTGTACTGCCATGTACCTACGCATATTATCCGTGTCGATCTCGAGGACTGATTGTTTGTTATGAGTCGCATAGCTATCTAATAGAATAAGAATTTAACTGTTACAATTTAACATAAATACGTAAAACAAAAAATAACTGTAACATTTAAAATATTAATTCCTTACTGTCTCGTCGTTAACAACATAGATAGTCCAAAGGTTAAAACCAGCTACGTTTTTTCTATGGAAACAAATAAAACAAAATGTATATTGAGGGGTTGGGACTCGAGGCAAAAAAACAGAAATAGTTTCTGGATGGGCGTCAGTCATCGACAAAGCGTTAACGCACATAGTGCCAGAACGATCGCAATGATGGATTGAAAATAAATCATCCTTTTATAACCATTCCGAACTGTACTCTAACGCTACTCTTTTTTATTTTTTAAAAAATATTCAATATTGAATCGGATAAAAAATAATCTCTAAAATTTTGTTACATAATTTTTTTTTTGGTTGGTAAATCGAAACTCTCATTAATTAACTGAAATAACATAATGTATTATTTCGAATGATTAATTACCGTATAATGGAGTAAAAGGGGCAAAAGTAACGAAATATACTTTAACAATTTGACGTGTCTGCAAAGAAGATGCGTCCGAGCTGGCCCCTCCTACGATGCCAAGAAAATATTAACAACATGTTTTGTTCACGGTGGTTGTCATTAAAATACACGGCTATAAAATTCATGCGGTGCTGTACTGTACCGGGAACACCACATGTTCGCTCGTCAATATAACTTTTTATAGGCTTTCTAAATGCCTCTTAATGATACGGGCCATCGATTGAAAAACAAATAACATATAAAATTATTTGGATAAAATATTATTTGATATTAGTTAATGCTAGTATATATGGTAGTTTGCCTATCGCAATATGCATTAGAAGATCATAAAACGCAATCTCCAATATATATTTTTAAATAGATACATTTGCAACTACTTTAACTAATAATGGCCGATTCGTTTAGCTCGTTGAGCATGTTTATTTTATTGCTTTATTAATTTAAAATCGTAGAGTGATAATAAATAAATTGATGATAAGCAGTTATTGATATCTCTTGGCAGTTTTCTCGGTTAAAGTATATTTTTTAATTGATTGATCTATAGTAATAATAATTCAAAGTTGTAATTATCGACATTGGTATGAGCCACATTTCTTCGCGTGCAGCTTTCACCGAAAACTCATTAGCCGGCACGCGTCACGTCGTAACCTGTATTATTAGGTTTCACCAACTATGTTTACTATATATAAAATAAGTAAGTATAGGTGATTATATGTCGCCAAAATGTATTATGATTGTCAGTTATTTTAGTACAGCAACAACAACCATGTTTGTAATAATATAAAAAAACACCTCAACGCAACCTCATAAAATTTAATGAATCGATATGTACAAAGAAGAAGCTGTTCTTAAGGACATGGGGGTACAATGTCAATAAATTTCACCATTTCTTACACAATTACAAATGCTACACAACTAGCATTTATATGAATATAATATCATACAACATAATTACCTCCAACTTTAGTGACTAATAAATTTAACAGTAAAACACAATTAACCAGATAAGGCAGCTTGTTATACTAATCACACAAAATCTGCGCAAGACACAGTTACTTGGCTCGTTGCTGATTTTGATAGCGGTTCCCTCGAGACCGCTCTTAGCTCCGATTGCCGTTCGCGTATGTAATTGATACGGACACTTATCGAGATTCTAATCTGCTGGGGACAAACTCCATTGCGCACTATTTACTTGGCACTTTTGGTTGACAGTTGTGTTAGACGTAATATGAGCTTAGAATGTCTGTTACATACCGAATTCATTAAGATTTATGTATTATTTATTTCTGGGTAAATTATCGATTTATTTTTGCCTGTTTGAGGTACATTAAAAAACAAGAACTTATAAACTTCCAGCTTCACGTTGTATACCGCATGTAGTAGGAAAGGCAGAGGGAGCCTAGTGTTAAGACATACCACTCTCCACTTTCCATTCAATTTCTGGAGGTATTGCGTGCTGAGTGACGGAACTTAACGCTGCGCTTTTGCCTCGACACCAGGGCAAAGAAATGAAAATATTAAATATTTAATTTCCTCGAATTGGAATCGAACCCACAATCTTAGGTTCATAAAATATTTTGGTTGGTAATATTTTGGCAAACCAACAATAGCATCCTTATAAAACAATAATATGCATTAAAAAAAATTGTCGCACACGCAAGATAAAACAAACAACAAAAAAAAACCAACTCGCATAGATTGCTCGAAGGCGTGCGTTATGCGTTGCGGCGTGCGTGTCGAGTCAGTAGACGGCATCAGGCACGAGGGTGGATCGATACGGCCGCATTGTTCGCCCCTCCGCCCCCGCCCCCGCAACACTCGCCCCATTTCATCCCCGACGCGAAACAGTTTTTGTTGCAAGGAACCCTAAGGAGCGTAATTGGAAACCAATATTTTTGGGATTTTTTAGGGATTTGAATTACTTAATCATTTTTGAAAGAATCATTTCAAATTGCTCTTGACAAATATGTTCTTTTTAAAGGTCGTATTATCATGCAATCTTTTTACAATATACTTCAGTTATTAAACAGCCGCCGTATTGCCTTTGTATAAGACTTGTTATTGTTCTCTAAGATAACTAGACGAGACGGATGTTATATGCCGTGAAGAATAATATTTATCTATTAATTAATATAATATGAAATATTTATATAAAGCTATGTCTTGATTGTAAATGTACTCATATAATATTTGAAATAATATTAATAAATAACAGCAACGATATTACCAACAGGTAATCGCTTTTGACACCCATTCTATTAAAGAATAAATGATGCATAGAAAATTCAACGGTACTTTGCTCACACCTCGAAATAACGATAAATTGAATTTAAGCAAGCAAATTATTACATAGCGGTAGTTGGAGTCGTGGTGCAAAACTTAATTGGAAGGTGATATTGCTTCAAAATGATAAAATAATTATAAAATAATAAGACTATATTAACTTACAACAAAAAAAATAATTTTCAGATATTTTGCTTTAACATTGAACATATAAATATTGAAAATCATATATTTTTTTTTTAGCAATATCAAATGCAATCAGTACAGTTAGGGTTACTACAAAAAAACTCAAAGTCATTTTTTGCTCGCGCTTCTAAAACCGCACCGAATTCATTCCAAAAGCGTTTCTAAATGGAAAGTACCAAAGTCGTAATTTGCATATTTAAATAAACAAAGCCTTCAAGTTTTAAATGACTTGGAGGTATTTAAATGTAAAATCGCCCTGTTTTCTTGTATTTGGAATATACATAGTTATACCTGACTCTATATACTTATACAAAAAATATTATTAATTGCTGGATCTCGTACAAACGTGTACTTAAAACATTTAAAATTAAATAAAAAAAAAATCTGCTTCACGCAGTATTCCGTACACAGCAGGGTAGACAGAGGAAACCTAGTGTTAAGACACTTCGTTCCCTACTATCTGCTGGATTCTGGAGGCATGACAGAACTCAACCGCCGCGCTTTGCCTCGACACCAGAGCAAAGAAATGGAAATACATATTTAAGTAAATACTTCATCTCCTCGAGTGGGGATCGAACCCACAACCTGTCGATTTTACAATCACATTTCGTGCCGCTGCGCCACGACTGGCCTCAGTAAAACAATAAATTTACTTCTACAAAACATTCCACCTATAGACACATTATTTACTTAGACTAAGCGAAAAGTAACTATTATCGTAAGCAATTTTAATTGAAACTACAAATTAATACTTTTATTTTCAAATATAATACAACATCTTTCACCAAACAATAATCACCTACTTCTAACTAACGCACATCTGAACTTTGTCCAACACCAAATGCATTCCTTTTATTATAGCTTATCATAGCCGAGATAATTTCTAAGAGCTCATATATCAAGTGGGCACATATGCATATCGACGCGCGGTATCGCTGGATGCATAATTAATATAGTTATATGAGACCAAGTGGCGTGGCCGTTTTATTTGAGATAAAACTATCGAAATTCATTCCGTTACTATTTCACACTTGCCCATGATGAATCATATGTTAGATAATAGACCTAATTTAATATAAGCGCCCTATTTTTTTACGTTACCGGCATATAGCGGAGGAAAACCCAAGACACTTGGTTAAGACACCTCCTTTGCAAAAGTTCTGCCGAACTCTTGGGACCTAGAGCGGCGGAACTCAACACCGCGGATGCCACAACAAAAAAAAACAATCAACGTGAAAATAATTAAATATATATTTTACATAATGGCAATATCCGATGCCTCCAGCCGCGACAGTGGTAGTGCCAGCCCCGACACAAAAACTCGCGATGTGTTAAAAACGAGTGGCACTCGTCCGTCGGGCAGACAATCAACGTTTCGCGAGCACTGACCTACGCCACGCCACTACTATTGGCCGGACGCGTCATCCGACGTATTCGAATGAGTGCGAAATATAGAGACTGGAAAAGGTCACCATTTGTTCAAGTTGTAGAGTAGTCGCGAGAACAACCGTTGCTAACAGAACTTTTAGACGCGAAATATCTAAATAAATATACGGTAGTCATCATATCATAATATTATCTTTATATCATGTATCTCACATCACGCCGGAAGAAACATAACTTTGTCACTGCCTATTGCCCATTCTAAAGACATGGCACATAGCCAAAATGTTATAAATATATTTGTTTCATCGTTATATTTTGACAATCGCTTCTTAGAGCTAGTTTCCAGTCGAAGAAATAAGGACTCGGTTCGAATCGGACACACGACAACGATCAAGTTTGAAGTCAGACACTTTACTTTCGATTGTTTCTTCATAAACAATAATACTCTATACTGTGCATTTAAAGCAAACTAATTAATATGCACACAAAAGTACATAAAATAATGAACGGGTCAGTTCGAATTAGTGATGTTTACACAAGAATTAGGCAATAAACGGTGAGTATAAATAGAGCACACGTGTGCACCAGCCGCGGTACAACATGACACTATCAATCTCATCCGTACACGAGTAATGATTACGTCAACTAATGTTATTTAATATTGGTTTATAAATGATCCCCGAAAGCTTTAAGATTCAATAAAAGGGACTTTTAACTAAATACTTTGAAAACACTATAACATCATTAGGACGATGTAGGTAATATAGGTTCAAATTCTAAACAGGAACAAATTAAGGATTTTTTCACACTAGTACAATGTACAGAAAACGCAGTAGTCACTTTAGGTGACCTCCATTTTGTCGGAAACATATTTTCTTTTTTAACATTTTTAAAATGTTATTCCACACTTAGAAAAGAAAAATACGTTTTCTAAATAATTATATTTTCTAGGTTCTATTTGTAGGTTTACTTTAAGACACTAAATACTGTAGTTCAAGACAAATCTCATACAAGTTTAGCCTCTCTAAAATTGTGTAATTTTAAATTTGTTCAAAAAAGAAAATAATCGCCATTCCACGTGAGGAACATATCATAATGACCTTTAATATAATATTAACATAAAAATTACCATAAAGACATATCTAACGTCTATACACGCAACCCACCACAGCCGCACACTCAACAGACGACAGCCGGTCGTTGATTAATCACTCAACATAAAAGAGCACGTTAGTTCTACCCCGATATCGTTGAATAGCATCGATTTATCGTACACAAAATATGGTAGAAGAAATATACTTGCAAATTTTACAAAAAAATACAAGAGTGTTCGCATCCTCTATTGTAACATTTAGATGCTTATCACTCATGGCTTTCAGTTAATACGTACATATATGGTTAGTCTTATTTAATGCTATAAGTATATAAATTACGCATTCCGCGAGTTGTGATAAAATAGCGTGCGTAAGTAAGGCACAGTCTTGAGTTACGAACATAGACAATAATTACCGCCAGTTGAGTGCCTCACCAACTATGCGAGAACATTTTTAAGATTTTATGTTAAGAACTAGTAACTTGAGCGAGCAATAACCCTTTTCTCTCGTATTTATTTCTATTTTGAATGACTTTATTTAAAGTCCCTGTCATAACCTAGTTTAACGAGTAATATGCAAATAAATCAAGATTTATGGTGTTTTATGAGACTCACGTTATAACTCGGAGATTTTAACATTAAATCATTGCGAGGGTGAGCATAAATTATACCGCAATTAGTTTAAATTTAATAGTAGAGTAGACATTAAATTGAAAATGAGCATCCAAAATCCCGTATACATAGATACATAAATAAGTATAGGTATACAAAATCTAAAAAAATAATTTTCTTTGTGCTTAAGCAATAAAAAAAAAACAACCTGGATCATCATAAACGCCATTAGTCATTAACGTGTTATTGACTTGTGCGAATAAGAGAACGCGTGCAGCAGTTTTTGATGATAATCGTTGATTCGTCAGTGGCCCCAATACTTTAGGAACTCGACACTTATTTCCTGCAAATGTCAGGTCGATGTCGCGACCGCGTCGTTACTCCGCCGATTTGCATTATAAATATTCATACATTTGTTCACATCGCCCTACGTCGAACCGACACCTACAAATAAAAGGATCATATTTATCAACAGCCGGCGTCAATCGGAAAGCGGTTTCGGCGGTGTAATATTTAAGTTTCGTCATAAGGCCGCAAAAAGGGAAAACTGGGAAGAATTAATGCTCGAGAAGTTCTAAATTAATCCCCTCGAGTCACCCGCATTGAGAGTGCGAAGAGCAAACATTTACGGTGAAACCTCTCAGGCTCACAGGCAGTTTTAGTTCGACGGAAGCCGAAGTTAGACGAGAGCCGAGCGGCGCCGAGGACGGCCGGAGTGGAAAGCGAAACCACCCCAGCCTCCCCCGGCGGGTCTTTGTCCCTGCGACCCAGTTAATGACCGCCCCCGCAGACGCGCCACCTAGCCCCGTTCCGATATAAATACGCCTACTACACTTGACCTCCAAAGTTTTTATTGGAAAGCACGTGCTATTGAGATCGTATGTAGTAAACAATTCTGTTCAAGTGGGCGTTGTGTATCGATTATTTTGTTATGACATCTTCTATTTACAAACAACTCCACTATATATATATACTACGGCACTAGTGAGATCCTTCCCAAGTATCGCACTCTGTAATTCCTTAAATAATATACTATGTCTTCACTGAATGTACACAAATTCAAATGAAACTCTGAAGCGTTTATGGAATAAAACTAACTTTTTAGATACTGCAAAATTCAATTGGATCGTCAATAAATCCCGACAAAATGCTTACGAGTCCAATGGAGCGCACAGAGCGGGGAAGGAGCAACAGGTCGCGATACGTTTTAATTGTCCGCCGATAAGCATCGCCGTCACCCGAGCGCGACACGGACACGACGCGGAGGCACCGCGCGGTACGATGACCGGCCGGCCCTAAACGAATGCATTCTATAAAGTGCACTCCATACAACTATACAATTGTATTTTATTTGAGATTATATTATCTACTTTCAAAGTTATTCATATTATTTTACTAGAGGCGCCCGCTGGAGCTTATGTACATAGGTATATACTATACAAATATATATTTTATATTATTAGGAATTATATAGGAGTTGGAAAAATTGGTCGATAATATTAGTAGATATCTCTCTTTTAATATTATCTATATATTGGATTACTACATATGCACTTATAAAACGTAAATGTATTGGGATTTGTTGGTTTGCTCACAATTAGGTCGTTTTAGAAACATAACAAGATATTTTATATATGTCTAGATAGGTGGTAGACAGGTACGAGAGACAACTGCGGTTTTTACCACACTAATCTAGAGATACCATTTCCATATTCCATAGTCTCTCTATCGTTTAGTGAGTGACATAAAAATTGGTTAAGCTATTCCAGAGACCGGATTAGTCTGATAGACAGAAAGATTAGTCAAAATTATTTTTTTGTTTGCGATTTAGTATTGTGCAAATAACTACAGTTACGGTTCCAACGGTTATTTTCTTGCAGATACTTTAATTTGTTTTATATCTATAGACTGTAGATGCACTTATAGTGCGTTTTCGTACGTAGGTTACGAACGTATGTAGTTTAGTACGTACTGGTTTGATAACTAGTGTTAGTATGCGGTTAATTATACAGAATATTTTGTTGTGATGAAATTAAGACATTAACAGTACTAAAATACAACTACAAACAAATCTCTAAAGCAAATTTTCCTTTATTACGTACCCGAGCAAGGTAGGCGACCAGTTTAATTGGAACTATCGCTTCGCTAAGCTTCCATTTCGTTTTGGAGATGAGAAGGATCTTTATAACTGGCGTGGAGTCCAGCCACCGAAGTTGCATAAAATGGTGTTGCGCAGGCCGCAAGGGACTAAGGTAAACATTTCAATATATCCTTTGTTTATTTGGACCGCAGTTTGCTAACAAACATTAGAAGTGTCAGGCAATATCGCCGTTTGGCAAACTGCTGGAGAAACTTTGATTATTGATACAATCATTAAGCGCATAAATGATAAAGGCCCACTTAGTTGTTTTGTTTGAGTTTCATCTGAAACGTTATACCAACTTTAACAATACCAGTAACGATTGGTCGACACAAATGGTCATTTTACAGCATATATGCAAATGTATAAAGGCACTTAAGTTCACTGAATGTATAAACTTATACTATAATTTTAATTACAAAAAAATGTAATGTTTATACGTTTGGACTTTTAAAACTCATCTTATCCTTAGATCTGTCTTAGAATTAGATGACGGGATATTATTTGGCTAAATAACGCAGCTGGTGAAGGTTCTTGTTATCACATTTTCATTTTTGATTACAAAGCCTGGATTCGATTAATTTAGAACATAAAATAAAATATGTACCAAAGTGCTCGGACACTTCGAAATTCTGTCGCTGTATCATAAAATATTATCAATATAAAATCCATTGATATGGAATAGCTTATATGCAATATGAGCGTTTCATAAATTAGCCTTTCGCCCACACGCAGCTCCAAGTACCACTATCGTTATACTGGGAGGCTTTGTGCCAGCTCACGCCTTCAAACTTAAGAATATGCCCGCCGAGTGCAACGATCTAAGTCATAAAGACAGCTCCTACTACGATTGCCGAACTCATTATCGTTAATTGTTATATTATTCATATATATTGCATATTCAATGTTTTTATTATACTTACTGATGTTGGAATAAATAAAAAATATTTTCAATGGTAAAATATCGATGTAAAAAAAATATGTAAATTACAGCTTTTTTACCTGTGAGAATATTTTTTATACTAAATATATTTATTAAACTGTAACTTGCATGTATTACTCACGTTGCTATCACCGTACATGGTACATACAGGTGTCTCTGATTTGCAACTGCATTGAGTTTTAAACTGCAAGTTTTGCGACGCGCCTATTTAAATTGTGTGCTATTTTCAATTCATTAATATGTATTGGTTATTTATTTATTGAATGACTCTTGTCTTGTTATGTATAAGTATATATTAAAAAATAATATTCAAGAAGTCGTGGCGTAATGGGTTATCATCTACCTGTACACGTGATGGCTGTGGGTTCGATATGCTGCCTACACTTCTATACGGTGAAAATATGAAACTGATGCTTCACATTTCAGTATTAAGTAAATTAAGGTAATATGTAACGTTCTTAAATTTTGTATATTATATTTTACTTTGGCACAGCAATACGCAAAATGCATTGTATAAAGGGCATTGTAATCCGAGTTGCCGGTCATTTCGCAAAAGTAAACACAATCCAATTTGGGTCAGTATTTATTGTAATTTGAACAGAGACATACTTAGCCGCTGGCCAATAACTTATTATACAAATGTCAATACCGTGCCGGCTTCAACAATATTTAGTCGAGGCGTTAGTTTTTAACGCACAAAAAAAGTAAGAACTTTGGGAAAAAACACTACAAAATGATTACTTTTATTATTGTAGGAGTCAATAACGTGTAGGAATATAAAATTTTAATTATTATTGGTACGTGATAAGTTGTTAAATAATTAAAATAAAAAGTGGAAGAACGCCCGAGCTTTTAAATAATTTTAATTGGTATTTACAGCTGCGAAAGTTTTATACAGGCTATTTATTACTGATAGGGTAAACATTACTTTATGGTAATGTAGTATTTATGTTTTTTTTTTGTGATAGCTTAAAAAGTGTCATAGAAAATAATGTAGGAATTTTTAACAGAATAAATTAAGTAAACACACCTGCTAAGTGTTGTTTTATAGATAAACATTTATGTAATAGAAGTAAAAAAACGTAAAAACCACAAATTTGTTTAATATTTTATTAAAGGGAGGTATAAATTATATTTTTAAGTTAAATGTTAAATTTTTTATAGGTATATTGATTTTTTTGCACAGTTTGGATGTAGCTTCCAGTTGATAGTAAAACGAATCTTACAAAATGTAGTGCGAGTTAAAATATGTTAATATTTTTAATTTATTTTCCTTTTCTTTACTAGGAAACGAGCTTTTAGAAAATATACCCAATTTAGAAGAAAAGTAATACGATCTTCCACCAGATACTCTCCATTCATTCGCAAATATATTTGTTAATACAAATATATTTAATGTTAAATTATTCATATCAATATTAAACGTTTAGTTAACCCTACTAACGGTTATAATGAAATCACCTCCCGCTGATAGTCGGTGTAACAAGAAATATAGTGCATATTAACTAAACAAGCGATTTATGTGACAACTTCAGCTTTATGAAAGCTACGGATATAATTTAGTATAAACATGAATGTTTTAAACTATTAAAAGGAAGTAATAACTTAAAAAGCCATGAATAACATGTTATCTTATAGTTTATTCTTAAAAAAGAAAACGGAAAAAGGAAATTTGTCAAACAATTGACAGAAACAAAGACTTATTAATTATATATATATATATATATATATATATATATATATATATATATATATATATATATATATATATATATATATATATATATATATATATATAGTTCATACACGTAACACTATGTTATATTGTATAATATATTGCACGACTCATCAGGTTAGAGATAGAAATTATAGACTCACTGAACTAGAAACTAAGTTAATTAACAATAATTTATGATACAAGTCATCGAGCTTGAACTATGCGATATGCGTTAATGGCTATAAGCTATAAACTGTGCTGTAGCAATCGATACTGTAGGACCAGTCAACATACAACAACATATATATATATATAATATATTTTAATTTTATTTTTTTAACAGTATATTATATATAGACGACGAGCAGCACGCAGATTTCTAGACATCTACTAAAACTTACGAATCAAGAAATACATCTATATCTACATTTAACAAAAGAAAGCTATAAATAAAAGCAAGTACTAATAACATAATAATTAACATTTATTGTTACAAAAAGAAAATAAAATACATTATCAACCCTCAGCGATCGATATCTAAGCTAGAAAAGTGAAACGTACAGCACCCAGATCTCGCATGAGAAACGATTAGGCAGTGAGTGTATTGCTCATACGTTCACATGTTTTTCCCTCAATGGCGCCCTGCTTGAATGTGAAGATGTTCTTGGTTCCAAGTAATGCCCTATTGACTGTGAAGCAAACTTTTATGAAAGGGTACGGAATGTAATCTACGTCCCTTTATAGCAGTTGATGCGAAAATATCTATAACGTACCTACCTACATAACTCTTACCATATGGAGATCTGGTATAATTCTGGTTTCTAATCTTATGGGAAAACTATGATAATCGACTCGCTTTCATTTATTTTGCTTCACAAATATATTGTTAAAAAAAATGCACTTATGCAATAACAAATGATCTACGTAGACATGCGGAAAATAAATGCGCATTATATTATGGGTACAAAATACCTAAGAACCTTTTAGGGTTAAGTATGAACAAAGCGAGAGAGGCCTTGGAAGCGAGTTTGAGAATGTTCTATTAGAAATAGGTAGGTAGGTAGCCTTAGTGCAACTGCATTATTGCAACACCGGGCCTTGCATTCGCCGACCTACAACGCCGACCATGGACCGAAATACCCGCTTTCGCGCTGTGCCCACTGCAAACCTACACGTTCAATTTGTTGTAATGCTAATCATAAACAAATCCTTTAATCTTTATATGTCTTCCGCATTATATGCGATATGACAAAAAAATGCAAAAGATACTTTACGTACACTGCGTCCTCAGTTTTGCTTCAACTATTTTACCAGACCGAAAAAACACACTCTATTATCTTAATAAAGTATGAATGTGAAAGAAACATAATATCAAAAATCTTTAAGATTAAGCGACAACAATGTTTTAATAAAATTATACAATGATTTATCCACCTACTTCAAAATTAACCTTTTATTCGAAATTTATGTAATAAGAGCTAACTTTAAGTTTAGAGGTTTCAATTGAAACAAGTATTAAATCTTATGTAATAAATAAATTCTTTCAAAAAGTTACTTTGAAGGACTCGTTCCAAATTGTTTTCAAGGTTTGCCAGCCCGAGTTTTGTTTATTTCCCAAAAGTTTGGTTCTACTCTCTTGCAATCCTTGGATTTACAAAATTAAATTTATTTACCAAGAAAACCTTTTACGAGTTCTCGTGTATTAAGTAATGTTGTAATGTAATCCTTACTGAGAAATATCATCCAATCGTTACTTTTAGCAGAGCTATAGCCTATAAATTGCAAAGGACGTTAGTGACTGTATACAGGCATTTAAGAAGATGGCGTAACGGCCGTTCCACTTTGATAGAAGAAGTAAAATATAAGATATTTTGCCTGAATAATATAATAATTGCACCAATGCATACTGTATCGTTGTTATTTACACGTATGTTATTTTATTTTAAACTGTATAACTTATTTTGATGAGACTTTCCATCATTATTTTACATATGCATTTCTGCTTTAATCTACATTATAGTTTTTACGTATGTTTACAACAAATACTAAATTATTAAATTTGAATATAAACGTAAAAAACGAATTCAAAAAAAATGAGAAGGAGAAGAAAGAAAAAGAATGAGCAGAAGTCATGACGAAAATATCCAAAATACAAATGAAACTACGCGACAAAGTTTTTCCTCGCGCGGTCGACGTCTTGCACGGTTATTGTAGAGCTGTAGACAGTCACGTCGAACACGATCAACACGTTGACCGACATCGCAGCTCAATCTATCTGGGCTACGCTACGAGCGCAAATCGCAAATAGACTGGACATTGTCGGTGCAACCGCAAACTGTTTGTATTCAATTCCGCCGAGCGTTGTATCTGTTGCTCTTAGACACGAACACGTTGAAATTGAACTGAACAATGGAAGTAACATCGAGCTTACTTAGTTTTATCATTACTTTTGTCTGGCATTGGTGTCATCGTAATTTGTTACTTTTTTTTTTATTTCAATATTTTTACATTTTGAAGAATAGATAATAGATAGAGATCTTGTTTCTACCTAAGAATGAAATCTAGATCTAAGAAAGGAATGTGTTTTTAAATCAATTTATCAGTTAATTAAAAACATACCAATATTCATAATTTTTATCATTTCTGTGGCAGTTACTTTTTGATAAGATATTGTATCATTGCACCGGCAGTTTATTACAGCCATCTCGTAAAATATCTAATGAACATTATATTTGCGGTTCAATATACTTTGAACTTTGTTAGGTACACCAATATTTTATTTTTTTTTGGAAAAAACAAGACAAGCGGGGGTCATCTACAGGCACGTGCTTTTCGTCAAAGGTATCCAAGTGGTATCGACCTGGGAACACTGCCGGACAGATAGGACATTACACAAATTAAATAATATTAATTAAATTAGCTTCACGCTGTATTCCGCACACAGCAGGGTACGCAGAGGGAACTCAGTGTCAAGACACTCTGTTCCCCACTTTCTGCCGAATTTTGGAGGCATTGCGTTGAGTGGCAGAAGTCAACGTCGCGCTTTGCCTCGACACCAGAGCGAAGAAATGGAAATATAAATTTAAGTAAATATTTCATCTCCTCAAGTGGGGATCGAACCCACAACCAGTCGGTTTACAGTCACACTTTTATGTAAAAAGAAATAATAATAAAAAAAGTTGACTGTACAGAAGATCTTTACAATTATTATTAGTATATAATAGCTCCTTGTATTCTATTACTGGCTGGCGCGTCAGTAATAAAAGGCGCGTCGTAAATCGGGCACCATTTTCTTTGAAGTTTATCCTAGCTTAAGATTCCATTATCATATACAACATTTTAAATATCGACAGACAATAGGTGGTGAGTTGTAAAGGCAAAATATTTACTTTACAACCCAACAAAATTTCAAAGAAATTCTAAGACAAAGCGCTTTAGAAAAAGTTGGCCGTTTGAAACAAAAGGACGTTCCAATGGAGGGACGCGTTGGGGTCTGTAAATCAATGTAGGCGAATAATAAAATTGCAGGGTCGTGGAATTATAGCGTACGGGGAATTCGAGGCGACATCTGGCAAACGTGGATGGTACAGTTACAAAAATTATATTAATTTTGAAAACATTTAAACTTATTATTTATGTACCAAATTAAGTTTGAAGAAATATTACGTGGCGCGAATTGTGGTGAAGTTAGGCCACATGTACCCGTTTATAGATTTAAGAACCACAAAGAATAATATTTTTTACAAAATATCCTTTAACCGTAATACTTAAAATAACTTGGAATAATGCAGAAAACAATAAACAAAATTATCTTTTTTATATTTAACACACATGAAACAAAAGCAAACAAGCGAAGGAAAAAATAAGATATTCCTTTTTTTAGTTTCATTCTTGTGTCCCGTACGTAGAAGGGTAGGCAGAGGTAACCTGGAAACCGTGTTAAAAACTCTACTACTATTAAATCAAATACTTAATTTCCTCAAATGCGAATCGAATCCACAACCTGTCGCGTTAACAGTAGTACTTCTACGCCCGCGCCACGACTGACCTAATAAAATATTCGACTTATGCATTTTTCACATACAGCCGTAACTTTCAAATGACTAACTCAACAATAACTTTAATATGTAATAGCATCACGTATATGTCAAGGCAATATGATCCCTTCATCTTGTGCGTTGCAGCAAATAATGCATTGTGCGGCGTTGTATGCCAAGGTTAGTTTGGCGCGATTATTTTACCTATCCTTGTAAGCTTCATGCGTCAATTCCAATTATATTGTATTATATTAATATACGGCAGCCCTAAAATATAATAAGCCCTATATGAACATTATTCGTCTAAAAATGTAATAAAAAAATAAGTTATTAATAATTTTAAGCCGACGAGACGCGCGAATGTGTGACTGTGATACAAGGGTTGCGGGTTCGACTCTGACCAAGTGGAATCAATTATTATTTTACTGTATATTATTGTATATTAATTTTACTGTATTTTTTATGTTTGCTACCAAGGGACTTAGAACTTGACCGGGTTAAACGATTTTGATGAATCTTTTTGAATTTGAAAACACCACTTTCCGCGTGGTCCCATTTTAATTAGATCTACTTCCGACAATGTCATCCATGAGAAATATCGCACAAGTCTTCAATTTGCATTAAGTATGTGCGCGACAAATGGACGAATAACTCAATATCACGCTAACTGATTTCGATTATAATTTTTTTTATTGGTATAAGGATACACTTCAAGGGTAATTTGATGAGGTTCTGATTATGGGATCCAGTAGAAGTCGGCTTTTATTTGTTAAAAACTGTAATTATTTCAACTATTTACAACAAACTTCGTTGGTAAGTTTTGAAGCTTGAAATTATAATTTAACAAAACAATGGAAAGTGGCGTCTGTTTTAACTTGTAGTACAACTGCTTCATGTATTACGTACCTAAACTCTATGTTTACGTAAACTTTTAAACAGAGCCACTGGTCAAACATCACGTTACGTTCAAACCAACATAACTAACAAGCCACTAGTCGTGTCCTATATTAAAAATAACAACAATAAAATCTAATTTTCTTACTCTATGACGGTACAAAATGGTGGGTACAGACAATATGTCAATTTTAATCAAATCCATGACTATGTGATCGAACATAAGTTTAACACAAAACAATGGATTAGAACAACTCGATGTAACAATTGACTACTGTTACAACAGAATGTATATTGTCAAAGATAAAACGGACCGACGTCGACAGCGCTTCAGTAGGCGCACTATGTAGAAAACCGGACGGTAAACAAAGCGAGGGTCAACGCCATTGCAGTGCTGCACTCAACCAAGCAAACATATCAACATACTAAATACAAACATTTTTAACGCCTGGTATGCAAAAAATATATATAAAATTAATGATCGAATGTAGGTTATGTTCAAGTTTAAATGTAAATAAACCAGTTTTGTCTCGTCAATAACATTTGTAAGTTGTACTTAGAAAAATTTTACTAAAATATTTTTTAAAGAAATTTTAGATACGGCAATATTTCGAAAATAAATTGAACACTGTAGTGATTTTCGGTTGAAATGCAACCTCATCAGTTGATATTGCAACTTTGCACCGCTCAAATACATTCGAATTCCAAATAAAACTTACAAAGCGGTCTGTGACCCCTCACTGAGACATTAAAATGTTCGTAATCAAACGTCAAATGATGGGAGAGCGAGATAAGAGTTTGTAGAGCAATATATCGCGATTGAGGGTTTGCATTCATCGATTAAATTAAATAAACATTATTTTTTTTTTTTTTTCATTTAAATAATTTGCAAGGCGACTCGTAAAGCTATTATAAAATTCAACATTGAAAACGTCGTTAATAGAGATTACGCCGTCGCATATTTCTGTGTTCCATTTTTATTCTGACACAAAAAAAAAAATACAACAACATATCACGAAACAAATCTGTTAAAGTAGGAGTATAATTAAATAATATGACATGACAGGTACAAATAAAAAGTGACACCTGTATTTTAAATGAGTCATTTAGGTTCACAATATTGGTAATTCATATAAAAAATAATACGAGTGTCGCTCGAGTTTAAAATTATAATTTGTATATTCGTTATTTTTTTATTGTAAATGTTGCTTGTTATCTAAAAGATAATTTGTAAATCACTTGTTTTATCAGCGGGCAACTTTAATTTTATGTAGATATAAATAACTTTTTTATTTTATTTTGTTTATAATAGCTAAACGTTCAGTCAGGTTTATACGTCTTAATTGTAATAAGTTTTAAAAGTTGCCAATTTTTATTTACATTGCAATATAAATTGAGAATAGCGATATTATATTATCGATCTTTTTATAATATAATTACAAAAAGATCCATTTGAGCCGTGTGTACTTTAATTTAAATATTGTTTCGGACAATTTAAAAACTTATATAAAATGTATAATAATATATTATTAATAAAACATTATACATTTACATTATAAAATATAATTATGACCTGTTGTCACCTAATAATGATGTCAAATAACGAATTAATAAATAACATTTACATTGCTTAAATCAAAAGTATTGAAAGAATTTTCTTTGATATGTTTAAATGCATGTATTCACATACTTACATACACTTTAGTATATAATAAAAAAAAATAGCGGCCTCACGATTTTGTCATGAGTAGCAGGATTTACAGAGATGACATACTATGAAGACAATCAGTTTTCTGTCAATTTTGGAGACATTATTCTCTGTTGAGTGACAAAACTACCACAGCTTGGAAATAAAAATTATTGTAATATCCTAAATAGTGATCGAACTCACAACCCGTCGTAGTCAATCAAATGCAGCCTGCACTGTGCCACATATTACATAAAACAACTAAACCGTAACGTACGTACATCCGACGTACATACGTGTATAATAGCGTACGTAGCGTAAATTGTGACGCAATCACACATAGCCGAGGTCGTAAGTCGTAATCGTAGCGACTAGTGAATGGTGTGTAGGAGATCGTTTCACACGGCGGCGGCGGCGGGTGAGTAATCGACGTAGTGAATCTATAAGCATTAAGCACTATTTCCGTCCGGCGTGGTGGGAACATTGGCTATCGGTCGCGCGACGTTGTGGGTGTGGGCGACCATTAGTTCCCTGACCTCCTTTGCGATTCTATAACGTGACGCAATTCGAGACACATATAAATGTATAAGAGAATGATAAACCTAATTTGCGAAATTATCATTGGTTTCTCTTTAGTTGTTATAATTAAAGTAATTTGAACACAAATCGTAATTTGAAAACAAAGTGTGACTGTAAAACCGACTGGTTGTGGGTTCGATCCCCACTCGAGGAGATGAAATATTTACTTAAATTTATATTTCCATTTCTTCGCTCTGGTGTCGAGGCAAAGCGCGGCGTTGAGTTCTGCCACTCAACACGCAGTGCCTCCAAAATTCGGCAGAAAGTGGGGAACGGAGTGTCTTAACACTAGGTTCCCTCTGCCTACCCTGCTGTGTGCGGGATATAGCGTGAAGCTAATTTTTTGAACACAAATGAGCAATATGGGCAAAAAAATATAGTTATTTCTTTTTTTAATAACTCATGGTTCAAATGGTAACGCTTGGGTATATCAGAAAATCGTTAAATAGTATGACATATTTTCGTACCACTTTATATTAGAAAACAAAATGGTCTGGTTAAAAGGAGAATACCCAGAATGATTTAAAAATGTGCATTAGATCCGGTAGTGGTCTCCGGTAGGGCGCAGGCGGAATGCGACGGGCCTCCACAAAAAGCTTCGTTACCTGCCTGCCATTGACCTCGGCTCGATTAGCCGCGCCACGTCGTGATGCATCGATGCAGCGCGCGGACCTAATCCGATTTTTTTTCCAACTAAGCCTTTGGAAAGGATAAATTAATTTGGAGCACCGAGTCTGTATTAGCCTCTATTTGTTAATTGTTTTACCTAGTTTTTTTTATTTTAAATCTTTAAATGCGTTTATATCACTAACTAGTGGCCCACTCGCGGCTTCGCCCGCATATCACCTATAATATCATCATTATGCTGTATGTACCAACAGATTGATATATTCAATCATGAATACTAAATGGTTGTATGATAAGGCGTCATCGGCGGCAAGGGCGCCCCACCGCGGGGCTGGAGCCTAGACTAGCAGCCATAAACACAGCGTTGAATTATTTTAATTCTACATTTTCTAGAAAAGTATACGTCCAAATCACATACTATAATAGCCGAAGATTATCTTCATAAAATTTTCTTAATAATGGAATAACTTTCGCTCTTAAGTTTCAATATACATACGAAATAAAAAACGATAAAATATCATCTTACAATTTTCAATTTTTTTTTTTTCACAAAATGCCTTTTTGTCTGTCACTATATCTCTTATAGATAAAGTTGCGGACTTTTTTTTATACCTAATAATTTTTTTTTTGTCACACAACGTACTGACATACAATTTAATCATTTTCGCGCCAGCGCTAAAAGCATTTCGATGGCGTTCCTTACATTTGTTATTTCGTTATTAAAGGCTAACTCTAAGACTTACACAGTAATGTTATATAGCACTATAAAAGAAAGTAAATGGACCAGTAGATTCTGAGATCTTAGCGGTTAAGCAAACAAGCAAACAAACTCTTCCGCTTTATTATGATATAGATAAATAATTTGAGGCCGTCATGGCGCAGAGCAATAACGAGGAATGGTTGTCCCCCTGTCCCTTGTCACTATCCTTGTATGATACAGTGAACTTGTCTTAACGAATTGTAATATTGTAAAATGTCTGAATCATTGAAATAAAGAAATTATTAGCAACTATTTGAGTTAATATGAAACACTAGCTAACAACCACTTTGCCTCTAACTTTGCCCGTGTACTCGAATGGAAATAAGGTAGAGTTCGTACATATGACAAATTCTAAGTGCCCGAGGTATCTCTGACCGGAAGTACAGTAGGTTACATCAAAACGATTAACTTGATGTTATGTGGTCTATAGCAGCTTCGTCCGTTCTAAGCAGAGTTAAGAACGAACAAAGCTGCTATAGACTACATTACACCCACACTCTGTTCCGCACCTTTTGCCGAATTCTGGAGGCATTGCGTGTTAAGTTGCGGAATTCAATTCCGCTTTCTCTACAGCCTTCCTCTATAATTTTAATATTCAACATAAAAATATTTTTTCAATTCGAACCGATAGTCCCCGATATTAGGGGCGTTCAACCAGAACAAAACCCTCGGCTTTACAATATCAGTGTAAAAGTATAGATACTTACATTTAACTGCTTTCATGTATAACACATAACACAATTTTGTAATTACCTGTAAAATAAGAACAAACACATGAACAAAACGAACAGTTATAAACGCTAGTTAGTATGAAGAGAGTTGGTACAATAATTTAGTGAAATAACATTGGGACATCAGAAACAGCGAGGGTTGTTGGGCAAACTGTTAAGTATTCGGAGAGCGACTAACGCTGTCCATACAAAATATAACAATAAGATATATAAGTAGAGCTCACAGTAAGCCTAAAATTTAAATTATTAAACTAGACCTGAATCACATTGCTTGTGGACTATATAAGATGAAGAATAAGCGTTTTATTGGGAAATTATAATTCTTAGTTTACATCTAATTATTTAAATATTACAAAAAAATTGTACATATACTTTGTCATAACACTGTTAGTAGGTTATGTAATAACATATTAGTACTTATTTTATTCAAAATAATCCAAAAGAATTCAAATTTCCATCACTTTTGTCTTACCCTTATTTCTCCCATGTAAAACTACTTTTTATATAATAATTCAATGAAAAAGATAATAAAAACCACAAAACAAAATTCCTTTTGGTATTAAAATAGCAACAACAAGAGAGACAGCAATCATTTTAATAATGAGAAAGCAAATTGGAATGTATGCAGTTCATTAATTGTAGACTCATTTGCATATCAGTAGCGAAACGAGGCTTGCCAGAACAATGGTCGTATAAAAACTGCAATATTGATTGTAAAATTGAGGAAATTTAAATTCGATACAAATATGAATGAGGTTTAAACAGTAATTGTTGAGGTAGGTGAAATATCTGTAATTTTTACGCATATAGCGCGCCTAACTTTATTAACAACAACATTCTTTGAATTCAAAATTTCGAACGTGTGTTTAAGATGTGTTTTGGCTTTACGCTGTATTCCGCATAAAGCAGGGAGGGAGAAGGTTAAGAAAATCTCGTTTCACTTCATCTACCAGTGCAGGGAAGTATAATTTAAATAAAATCATTCCTTCGAGTCAAAATAAAATCTACAACGGTCGCGTCCGCAATTAGACGTTGTGCCTCTATTCCGCGGTTACCTCAATTTTAGTTTAGTAGGATTTTTAAATATGTTTTATATTAACTGCTAGGAGTACCAAGAATTTATTACTAGTTTTATTATGAACGTACAAATGTTATAATTATATACAAAAAAAAAGATAACGAGTAAATATACAAGAAAATTTAAATCCTTAAAAGGATTAATTTAATATGTAAATTAAGAATTAACGTTTTTTCTAGTATCTCACCATCTATTTACATAAAATTAATGTAGCCCTCGTAATACGAGTTACGAATTCCTTCTGTGATATATTACCGTAACAAGTTCATTAGTTCCTCAATTTAAATTCGGTCAGATAAAAAATATCAAATCAATAGAAAATCTCGTAGTATTCTCACTCATACCATAAGTACAATATCAAAATTAGTTAATAATAAGAGACGCGTTACATAAAGGAACTGATATGAAAATTTATATATGTACCCAGCTCAAAATTACATTCTAATTCTATTGACATAGGGTTTTTTTGTAGACAATATGGCCCTTTCTTCTGGCACGAGACACTTTCCCCCAACGCCGAAGGGTACGGACAGGTTTTCAATTATTTATTGTGTCCGGTTTTTGAAGCAGGTGATGCAAAGGTGTGTCCGTGATAAATTACGCTAAACAAACTTTATGGAATCGAAAGTCAATTTAAGTTAACGCCAGCTAGCTGTTGCTGCATCCCTGGTTACGTTGACGTGAAAGGTGTTGGACATCTGTCAGATGTGTTTTACTTTTGTACAGATTCTTTTTCGTTGTTATTGCTACATTGGTGGCATACTTTTGACGTTTATAAATAAACGAGAACAAAGTTAGTGCTTGTTAAATACAAACACGCTTATTTTGATTTATTCATATCATGGATGTACCTCTCACTCTTTGTTTTAAGAGAACGATAACAAAGCAATCGGTTTAACGACTACAGTCATATTAATTGTATAAATTTATTAAACTTAAGAAAATAACAGCAAATCTACAACCAGAAGTACACAGGCCGTAAAACAAACATGAATCAACGTTTCGCAGCATTCAATAGATTGCATCAACTCCAAGGCGAACATGTCCTCTAGAATACCATCACTGCATAGATATTTTCGCAATCCCAATATTGCATTTAGTAACGCTAACGGTTTTTCATGTCACTAATAACAATTTTACTAATGTATATATACAAGAAACACAGTATTTGTCACGGATGTTCGTTAAAAATTAATGTGAGTGAGGGCGGCCCGTGTCTACGATACGAGAGTTGGAGGGAACGTAGGCCACTATACGGTAAGTAGGTTCGTTAGTGGTAATTACAAGTGAAATAGTGGCAATAAAATGTCTGTTATTACAATCCTAGTACATTATTCCATTAGCTCGCCACGATTTTACGATATTTCACTGAATATTAAGTATGGCGAAATTGATGTTCGATGTTCATCCACGGTCGGGATTCAAAGTGCGCGTGCTTCGAGACCCACTACCACTCAGAATTTTAATGTTCCTTTCAAGTTTTGAGCTTGTTTATAGCAGGGCCTCATGAAAGCGAGGAGATGTTTTATGGACCATTTTATTACTTCATTGCCTCGATATTCTGTAAAGAATACTAATTAACGCAGGTATGCTACAAAAATAACAGTCATTTCAACTTTAAAGGGTACCCTTTCATTGTTTAAATTAATTAACGAAAAATGGTGGTAAGAACTGCTCGTTTACTGATTTAAAACCACAGAGGTATCCGCAGAATTTTATTACAAGGAAACTGCAACTGACCAAGCCAACTGGCAAAAAGGTTGTTAAGACAAAATAAAGCACAAAACGACCGGACATTCTAAGGTCACTTCGGTAGGTACATCATTTCTAGCCCGAAATCAAATTAGGGTCGATGTGCGCCGGCGCGGCATTTACAGGCGGTCGTGATTAATGAGCGATCGGCCCGGTGCGGATTAGGGTTGTCGCTTCGGGCCTACGAGTTAAACGCTTCCGATAAGCCCTAGGTGGTGATTAGTGTGATTGTGTTAGTAGAACTGACTGATTCGCTTATTAATGAACCGTACAATAAAAGATTTGGCCTCAAGCATATATTGATATTTGATGTTTCCATCTTAATTAAACTCCATTATGTGTGTCTTTTACACGTAGTAGTTAATGGTAATGTCATGTAAATTAGATATCGTCATAACATGTAAATTTAACGATTTAATTTAATAAAACTAAGAATGCTTAAACTAAGAATTATAAATATTCATTTTAAATATCCAAGATATCAGAGAATAATAGATTCTATGATACTCAAAGTATGTGATTAAGATAAAAGTAAGATACAGTAGTTTACCAACCCTGAAATAAGTAGTTATTACAATAAACATTAATAAAACATATTGACAATATAAATTTCTGTAAGTTGCAGTGTTAAGAACGCTATTGTCGTGTTTAAAATTAAGAATGTCTCCCCATCACCACTTCTTTACCGCTTGGACTCTTAAGGGATTACGCAGCTGAGTCCTAACTGATTAATGACGAAAAGTTTTGAAACGTTTTACTTGATTTATGATTTTGAAAATGAGCTTTTCTGGTAATTGGGCAAAAATTGTTTGTTTGCTAACTTTGATGAAAAAGGCAAATGTTGACAAATTTGGGAAAGAATAGAGAATAACTAATACGGGTTTTGGAAAAAAGAAACAAGCCATAATATTTTATAACAATGCGGTACTGTTTGAGAGCATTCATTTTAACTGCCAGCCAGCGTTGTAGCCACAACATTTTTTTCACTTTTACATACACTTTTGTATATGCATATTTATATTAATGTGATAGTTAACGAATGTTGTCAAATCTAGTTCGCTAATGGTTATGCGTACCTAGTCGGTAGCAGATTACAGAGGTGAATTCATTAGGCACACGAGACTGGAATAGTATAAAGCGTAATTAAAAATTTCAAAGTCAAGTGGGTTTGTGAGTTAGGGCGTGAATAACGAGCACAATGCCTAGTTATTACAGTAATTGAAGTAGGAAACCTTACCAACAGCGCATGATTAGAGTGTGTTGGTTGGTGCAAGCGAGGGGATAGAGCACAGGTTTATAAATAAACAACTAGATCCGAGACTAATTTATTTCCAGTATATCATCAGGAGTTGAGGGGCTGCACTGGCTAAAAACATATTTGATTGGGTACCAATAAATTAGCCAAATTGTAAAAAAATAATAATAATAAATCAAACTACTATACTTTTATAAGTTATTATTAAAATAAATCAAAAAATCAGCTTCACGCTGTATCCCGCATACAGCAGGGTAGGCAGAGGGAACCTAGTGTTAAGACACTCCGTTCCCCACTTCCTGCCAAATTCTGGAGGCATTGCATGTTAAGTGGCAGAACTCAACGCCGCACTTTGCCTCGACACCAGAGCGAAGAAATGGAAATATAAATATAAGTAAATATTTCATCTCCTCGAGTGGGGATCGAACTCACAACCAGTCGGTTTTACATTAACTCTTCGTGCCGCTGCGCGACGACTGGCCTCATATTATTATAATTTAGAAATTAAAGTACATAAATGTTTGCAAAGATAACAAACGCACAGCAGACAAATCACTGATAAACATACCTACCTAAGTATAAGCACACAACCACCTAACCACAGATATCTGATGTAGGTAGAAATAATTTTTACAACATTTAAATAAAAACGAATTGACCATCAATTAAAATAATAACAAACTCACTACCAACCAAACCAAATGCCGCACGTACCATAAATACTAAAACATTTTCGACCTATCCGAGGTTATATATATTCTACAAAAATTTATAAAAAAAAAACCCAAAACCATATTTTTGGCAACACGACAGATGCGCTCATTAATACACTTGAAGGTAGCAAACACGATTAGGCACTATCAATCAACAACAAGTGATCGATAGTGCCGATAGCACCCCGGCTCACCCCAGCGACAGCGGGCCCTGCTAACCTAATATGCGAATGCGAGGGTCGAAAACACAACATCTGGATGGGACACAGTATTGTTTTCTTTTTAATAAACTTTAACATCTGTAAATATGATATCTGTGAATGTGATCATTATATTTGTCGGGACAAAAGGGTTGATTATAAAATAAATGTCGTTTAAAATATTATTGTATTATAAAAATACAACATAATATTTTAATATATATTATTCATACTCTTCGTGTGTTACTCTTGAAAGTACAACTTATTTTAATCTAAAAATGGGTAAGAACGATGAGATTTTAATCTATAATTTAAACGCCTATTTGAGCGTAAAGAGAGAAGCGCAATTTACATTTTTCTCCTCGCCAACAACAATAAATACGTGAGTTGAAACGAGATAAAGAAATTATTTTTCTCGAATAGGTTTATTAACAATCAGAGTAAGCGTAAAATATGTTATTATTCAAATAATAAGAAAATCTCTTCTAGTGTATTTATTCTGTGGCACACAATAGGGCGGTATGTGAACAGGCCGGGTGGGGTCCGGGAACGTCACATAATAACCGCCATGGGCTATTGCACGATCGTCGAAATTTAACTGAGGAACATTCTTTGCTTTAACTTAATATAAGCTAGCAAGGGAATAATATAGTAAAAAATATTAATAATAATAAATAATTTCTTTATGTTATTTGACATCGGTGGCTTGGGGTTAAAATTACAATCGATAAAAAGTTAACACTTTTAAATTAATACCTTACTACCCGTGATACAAAGTGATTGAAACGGCGAGTTTCCAAAAATGTATAATCTTAAACACATGCAATTAATCCGGTTAAAATAGTTTTCTTTTTAAATGTGTAATAATCGTGAAATTATTTATGTAATATTTTTATTTATGTAATATTTTTATCGTTTCTAATTTGATCAAAGCGAAATACAGCGTTACGTTTGCTATGCAATATTTATGTCCCATAACGATTCCAAAACAAAAATTAAGAAATAACGACATTTCATACAAAGTTCAATCCTCAAGACAACGTAAAACAGAATCTACTATATTCCAATCCTAGCTAAAACCTTAAAACATCTGTTCTCCATGCAAACATTCCAATACTTGCGATAAGGAACATGTCATCAGTTCCAGAGTACCTTAGAGTGTAATTTCCGATCGTGAAGGTGGACGTGAATGGGTAATTTTGAGGACTATAACGGTTCAGTACATCACGACATTTGCAATCGACGATGTTCACGTAAACCTGAGGTATATAATTTCATCGGTACAACATTCTAATGTTGGAAACAACCTAGGACACCGCGGTCCTTGAACAAATATTGTGAAACTTGACTAAATAAATGGCATGAGGATTTAATATTTGTTAAGGGATTTTGAAATCTAACACCCGAATATAGGGCCTGTATTAGGATGTATAATATTTAACTTACGAAGTGATCTAGAGCTTTTATTAGTTATAGATTGTACTATTTACAAGGCCCGTTACGCTATAAACAGTTGACAAATATGTTTATTTAAACAATGATTGTGAAATATATTTGAAAGTTATACACAAATATATTTTAAAAAAAATTAAAACCTTTTGTTTTGAACAGTTCTGTTTTTCCGCTTCGAATGTGCCAGTTGAAAAATCTACCAAAATTTAACTAACACTGCTGTCTAGGCACTAATATATCTTCGATATAATGTAAAATATAATTAAAGGATTACCGCTTCACACTAAACTAACACAATATAAAAAAAACTTTCGTTTACTTAGAAAATTTGAGTATTTTTTTATGTAAGAAACTTTGTAAACAGTAAAATGTCAGAAAAATAAATGATTATAATCCGACTCTATATTAATTAAGCCTTCTAAAACAATAAATAAGAATAACTAATTGTTATAAATTTAAGCGTTTCCAAGATAATCCCAGAATTCGTGACTTATTGATCTCAACCCCACAGTTTATCGAAGCTAAAACAACTTACCGCTACCAATACAAGATAATTAATAGTTCATATAGAGAACAATAACTATATTTACTTACATAATTATTGTTTTTAAAGTAGCAACGACCTTAATAATCTTTCTATTTGGTACATTCATACATTACATATGTGAAGAATGTAGCAATAAAAAAGTTGTCACATACTGAAAAGCGCACACAATAACTACTAAACATAGTAATAATGTTTAAATATACATATTTTATATTAAAATAGGTATATATTGGTGTATTTTTATTATAGAACAATAAAAAAAAATATATAAAAATCAGTGTATTAAATAAGCGAGCGAGAGATTCCGAGGGCGGGTGAATAGTACCAACCTATATAATAACATTATATACAACATCAACAAATAATTCAAAAGCGTAGTAGTTGCGAAGGCAAACAGTCGATGTTAACCCCAGCCAGATCCCATCTACCGATCGTCCATCTGACAGGGAAGGATCAGAGCGTACAATGAAAATTTAAAGGGCTGTTTGAATGAAACAGAGTCGCGTGCGGCAACACGTGCATCTCGGATTATGCTAATTCGTGTCATGTGTATTAGCATTTGCGTTTAGTTTTACGCATGGAGCGCTTATTTATAATTACTTTAATACACTGTGTACATGAGACCTATGTGGTCATAATGCACCTAATATGGTTTTTTTCATCAGCGTCACGCGTACATATATATATATATATATATATATATATTTATTTCGATGCGTTGATGATGAGAGTCAACGCCGGCCAACGCGAACAAACGGAAATATTAAAAAATATATTCATTCTCCAGAGTTCAGATCGAACCCACAACCATCGCATTACAGTCGCACTCTTGGCCCTTGCGCCACGACGGCCTTATATTTATGATGATATTATGTTATTTTTTTTATTAATATAAGATCAAGGAGTTTTAATTGAAAATAATAATCGGACAAAATGTGCTTTATTATATTTTATTTTATATTTTTTTGTATATACAATATTATAAATGGATAAACATACTTTTCGGTATATATTACCATTACAAATATATGTATCTATAAAATATCATTTATATTTTACGTGACTTACATATTTTTTAAAAACATCCTGTATGATACTGCAATGACATCATATAAAGTATAAAATCAGCATTATGTCGCAAAAGAAAAAAATAAGATGAACGCAAAACTTGCAAAAGGAGTTTGGTAGTCTCCTTGCATTCTGAAATGACACGGAACATAAAGAAACAAATAGACCGTGAGAACCGCGGAAGGAAACAAAACGAAGGCATAACTTGCTGCTATTTATTTAGGTAATACGCAAATGCGTACGCACGTGCCACCCCCGACTCGAAGCAACCCTTGTCATATATAAAATTACAAATCATTTACCAACAGATAGCACAATCTCGACCTTATCGCTCTGATATTATAGCTAATGGAGGGAATCGCAAAAATTGTAGGGAAATACTCTCGACTCTTTTAGTTCAAAATTAAATAGCATTGTTCGGAACCCTTATTAATGCAATATTGAGCTCTTGGCGGTACTTTGAAGGGACGATTTTATTGTGTGCGAAATTTATTAAGTACAAATATGTGAAAAGTTTTGATATCATGACATCACTCGAAGTTTTCACGGATCATATTACTTTATACGATCCAAGTGAATATGCAAATGACGTGAATCAATATAAAAAAATATCTCTATGTTGATTAAGATGATTCGTATATTATTGAAATAATAAAAAAATAAAAAAGAAAGTCCGTACATAAATATTAATTACAACTAAACTTCATCAGATCAACGTCATCAAACGTCTCCTATTATTCAGTAATCATTGCATTATCGTTCAGATAATAAGTTTTATGAAACTAGTAAAATGTCCTAAGAGGCTGGTGAAATGTCGACATTCGGCAATGAGCAGATGAGATTGACACCACTAGATTCTCAGCCTGCTTCGTAAAATGCAAACATACCTACATCAACATTACAAAAAAAATCACATTAAAGGTTATGGATACTTTCTATAAATTATTAAATTATTCATATTTTTATTAAATAATTAAATATAACAAAAAAAAATGTGGAGGGGGGGTTGGTGGGGTCGCCACACCAAATAAACACCGGGTAGCGTTCCCATTAAACTCTTTCCATAATAAAGTCCGGGAACCGTCCAGATGGCGCTATCGATCGGGCAAGTGCGCGCGGGCGTTGTACACAGTATTATTTAATCACAATCTCGACGCGCGATTAGCATAACCATTGTTGCGTACGCGCTAGTACGCTATACACATGTTATCGCTTAGTGAATGAGTGACGACACAGTTGCACTATTCGCTATTGAAAAGAATAACCGCAAACGAACGTTGATGGACGTCACGTTCATACCGATCTTGACGTTATTGTTATAATACACCTATACATTAATAACTTCGATATATGATTTTTCTGTACTTTATTATAACTTTTAATATACTATAATTTTTTTCTATGATAAGTTAATAAATTACAAGCAAATTAAAACTTAAAGTGAGCGCAATGTAAACACTGAAAGAGAAACAATAAACAACATAACACGATAACGAGTTGGAGTGCAGCAATAATCTCATAATCTAGCGGCAGCCGACTTCGCAGTCGGACACGAACAAAAAAAAAACTAAATAAACGAGTTAACCCGCCGCGACATTCCCACGAGGCGACGTTTAACTTTGATGTTGACAATACATGTTGAGTGTTTGTTGCGAAATATAAATTATAATAAGACACCCTTCGGTTGTAGCATTGGTACGCGCAAGCGTAAACCGTTCGGAAATAATATGTACCTACCGTGGAAAATTGAGTATTTCGTGAGTGACCGACTTAAGAAAACGTAAGATGACCAGAAACATAATTATTTATATGAGGATGGACGCCACAAATATTGATAGATGATCTAAAGGTCTAAATTAGTTCTAAAATAATCTGTGGGTAAAGCTGTAGATTAATCTTTTCACTACAAGTTAATGTGATCCTTACAACATTAGCATAGAGTTTAAAATGTTAAAAACGTCTCGTTTGACGTAGTGCCGGGAGCGACCGCAACGCGTCTGACTAATTGCAACTCCCGTACTGATAATCCGTTCACAGCGGGAGGCCTCCAAATTAAAAACCCCGAGTCCCGACAACTGTCCGGCAGGAACGGCCTGGATTACCGCTCCCACGGCGCCGCCCGGCCCCACTCAGCGAGGGGAATTTGAAAACTTTCTCGCGAATCCCAAATCCGGAGATGAAATAGTAATTTATCAAAGGATTTTGAGAGCCCCAAGTAAAGAAAGCAATTGGTGTTGGATTTCCTTTATCGTCGGTTACAGGCATGTGCAAGACGTGTCTTGTGAAATCGAAGAATACAATAAAACAAAAACAATGGAATAATAAGTAAGATTTAGCAAAATTATGCCGCGTTAGTCACACTCATCAATCAGGATATGATTATTTATAAGGTTTTAGCATACAGTGCATGCACGGTGTATTACGCGTATACGAATATAACCAGCGTATTAAATATTCAAATGGCTTTAGGCGGTCGATGCTGGAGATCCCGGCGGCATTAGTCTCATTTATATTACGGTGCGTGGTCAGTGCGGGTAAACATTGCAGCGAGTGGACCAGCGTGCACGCCCTTAACTAAATAATAACAATATCGCGTCCTGCAGCTGCCTACTTCAGACTTAGTTTTATTATAAACTAATAAAACCGAACACTTGAGCTATTAATATTGTATATGTAGGTAGTATGAAACTGTAATTTTTAATATAGAAATAGATTAAGAGCCATCCCTATTCCTCGTCAGCTTGATCGGGCGTGTACTCATTTCCTTCACGGAACAGCTGTTCTAAAGGTTACGCCTATACTCTTGCACCTGCGACCCTCCAATGTCATATTACTCAGACCAATTTGAAACTATCATATTAAGTAATAGTGCAATTATTTTTTACATTTAACAGTTATTAATGAGAGTGCTTCGATTACTTAATATAAGCAATAAGAGGATTAACACTTTACTGTGTATCGAAAAAAATTGTAATTAAACATTTATATTGTGAGGCCAGCCGTGGCGCAGGGGCGTGTGACTGAAAACGCGACAGGATGTGGGTTCGATTACCACTTGAGGAAATGAAATATTTAATTATTTTATTTCTTCGCTCTGGTGTCGAGGCATAACATGGCGTTTAGTTCAGCGACTCAACGCACAGTGCCCTCAGAATACTGAGAAAAGTGGCAAGCGGAGTGTCGTAACATTAGGCTCCCTCCGGGATATAGCGTAAATATGGATTTTATAAAACTGTCGTTTTCTGGTTGAGATCAAGGAAACACAATAAAGTTTCGGTATTTCATGTTAAGAATTATTCTCAATTTGATTTGATGATACTGGATTTGAATCGATATTAATTGCGTATAGATTATTAATTGAAATATTTTTATAATGTTGAAAAAAAAGAATTAAAAAAAATTGTAAATTGCAAATATACATTGAAGGGTGCAATTATTTTCATAATTTTGCATAATATATACATATTTCATATTCTCATTCACCGTTGAAACAATATGTTTGTAATACACACTATATACATACATATACATACACATACATATAACAAATGAATGTATGTAACGATAAACTAATAATTATGGTTTATCAAGAAAAGCTCTGGAAATTGTAGTTGAGTTAGTTGAAACTCGAAGAATGGAACAACTCTGATGGTTGGTAAGTACGATAATTCCACCACGTCCGTTTAGCCGCGGGCGCGCACGCACGCGATGGTCGCGCGTCAGTCGGGAGCCGGCCGTTCTTATCAAATGATACTTCTCGTCAATCAAATATGATCACTACGAAGACATGATACGACTGTTTGCCATGTCCAGCAAATCTGGCGAACGATAATGACGCTCTGGCCGGAGTTCTTTGTGTTTTTCTCGCTAATTCCTGTACCGTTATGTTATGGTAACTGCTTCCTAGCTTTTTATTGAAAGTTTCTATTTATTTTATTTTTTATTTATTTTATTTTGTTTTTATTTATTTTATTTTTTTATATTCATGTTAAAATAATGTAACGATGTCTAAATATTCCGATTCACAAACATTGGATATTCACTCATAATAAGACAGCATCGGATCGATGGGCAGTGTTCGTGACTATTATTCAACCCGCGAATGTACCGCCAGCGTACATCTGTTTCGTTCCTTTTGCCTCGCCTTGCATAATGAAACCGGCCCATTGTGAGGGAAACATCCACAAAAGAACACGCACTTCGAGCCGGTATTTTATAAGAAAAAATAACAGAGGCTTCGAGCCTAAAAGGTGGGCGTCAATGCTGTCGGAAATGAGAAAGTCGGTGCAACTGTTATGACATACGCGGTTCGTTAAGTGTTATTGAAAATAAACAACGGTGCGAGCTTTAACGAAGCCAATTCGCATGTCAAACGCCGAAATACTTTACACGGCGGACACCCGCCCGTTGAATTGGAACGGGACACTATAATTATTGACAAGGGGTGAACAAATAGACAAATTTAAATTTCCTATGAAACCAAAACAATAAAAATAACCACCGGACCGGTGACATTGACACACAAATTTTGCTGCCACGGAACTTTGATATAAATGTTACGTTAACATTTACGTATGTACGGTTACGACGATTGATGTATTGACGCTTCCTTCTATTTCGTATTTTACTTTTTTTTAAATTTTGTTATAAACATCTCCTCTATTTTAGTTTTCCATTCAATTTTAATGTAATTTTACAGAAAAAAGGCTACCTTTCATTGATATATGATGTGGTCCCAAAGTTTAGATGCTCAAGATAAGTTTGTTAGCTCAAGAAGAACATACAGAGGTGGATAGGTATAGTTTAAAAAGTTGGCATTATAATACGGGTAGTGCGGGCAAATTGTGCTCCCCCCGGGCGGAGCGCCTGCGCCGACGATTAAGTGCTCTTAATTCAGTCTAAATGTTGCCCGTCGGGGAGTTGCGAACTTGCTCCCGGCTTTTCAATGAGTTGGGGTGTGCTAGGAAATCTTTACATTGGAGTTTCTGATGTGATTAAGTTCAAATTTGATATTGAATACGGTTACTAGCTGTATCAATAGACCTGTAACAACGGGAAGTTTAAGTTAAAGTTTACTTCTTGTTTGGTTTGGTCAATAGTAGAAATTGAAAAGAATGTGCCAAACATTGTATGGTTTATTTTGGTTCCTGTTGATAAGCATTCCTTTTTGTTTTTATCTAATAAACCAGAACACTGGTCAAACTTCACATAAAATACCTATATTGAGACAAAGATTTATTTTGGAATAATTTCTTAAGAGATGTTTACGTCAATTTCAACTTTGCATCACCAATTATTTCACACAACACAATTGCAAGCTAAAATGTTACCACCATCTTTTAATTAATCTTTGTAATCAAAATGTATAAAAATATACATGTGACATAAAAATATTACAAAGAGGCGTTCTTTCGAAATCTTTTACATAAAAATGCTTGTCAATACATTATTAACAAAGTTTATTTTATCGATGAGCCGATAAGAGCGTATGATTCGCAAAACGACGACAGGTGTGAAGTGTTTTACAATATGATAATTTAATATAAGCCACTCCAGACGAATTATTGTCGAATAAATTGGGTGCGATAAATCTTCTGTAACAAATCGCTTTGGCTACTGTATGAATAAATTTGTTTAGAAATTTAGATTGTTTCATCTTTTTATTTGATGAACGTTAGATATACAAATTGTTTGGATTCTATAGAAAAAAAGTAGTCCTTCATCTTAACTTAATTTATTTTAAATTATTAAAAATCTATTGTCGTTATTAATGCATTATAATTACAAAGTGAACAAATGACTAATGTATGTATGCGCGAGCATGACCGCGGGCGAATTGTTGGTACGACCAGACGTCTCAAGTGACTTGGCGTCTACTCTTGAATACACATAATTAAAGTTTCAGGTATCTTAAGTACCCGAATATGGAGCCCGCATAGTTCGGGTACATCTAATTACAAGACTTCATCGACTACACCCAGCTTTGCAGACGGAAATGTGGAAGTTGAGATTTCTCTAGACTTACTAACGTTATATTTAATTATACTTTTCCTTCTACTCTGCAATTGAGGTTTTATTAGACATGCAGATCAGTTGGAATGAATAATTCAAATTTCTTATAAAGTTAAAACTTTCAATATACCTCAGTTCGTTATTTCTCAAACTTATACCTAAAATCATTTTACAATTAAATGAAAAGATAGAAAACTCACGAAGAATGCTTTAAGGACCTGGATTTATTATTAAAGTTTTCTATGTTCAGTCGCAACGATAGAACACAGGAAGTTGCGAGTTAATGGCGCTTTGTCAGTCACGTTTGAAGTTGTAAAAGTAGTATCTGTGTGCAATATTGGAAACCAGTATCTTTACTTTATTCAAGAAACACATTTTACTGATACGTGATCCACAACTCAATCGATTTTTGTACGATTCGACATTCGTTGCAACTGCTAGTAACATGAAATCTATATCAACCTTTTTTTGTTAAAAAGAATCTGGTACATTTAAGACTTAAGGCATAGTTTTACTAAATATTTAGTGCATAATTTACAGAATAATTGTAGATTACAAAAGTTATCTAAAAACTATAAGTACACAAAAAACATAATAAATAGACATTGTAATAATATAAAAATACACAAAAATATACAAAAAAAAATCTAGAACAATACAACATTTGAGCTATGCGTGACGCAGACCACACGAGTGCTAACGCGAAGGCCACGCCATTGACGAGAGCCAAAAATTACATAAGTAGATCGATCGCGGAGGTCAATGTCGCGGTGCGCTGGTATAAAGATCGCGAAAGTGGTTTAACGTTACGTAGGCCGCTCGAGCGGGCGGCTCGGATAATTGCGATGTAATCGTCGTAATCCATCCGCGAGCGAGTCTGGTTTCCTTTTACGGAGCGCAGCTTGACTCGCATAGAAGAAACAGCTGACCGTCGGCACGCGCCTCCAATGCATATTAATGTCGATGCCGACCCGCTGCAAAAACGCGAATAAATCGAGGCGACGCTATAAAATGCAATCGTTGTTTTATAAACGATTTTTATATAAGTTACATTTTATACAATTTTTTATTTGTTTGTTACGATTAATCAAAATAAAATAGATTACAAGTTTTGATGGATCTGTTCACGGGCGGCTCTGTGCACCTTTAATCTGTAGCAAGCAACGCGAGCCCTTTCTTCTAATCTGGGCGCAAGACATCAGTCAGATACTCGCGGCAGCCCCCACGATCGATCATCCTCCGTAACAAATCCCGTTGCTAACAATTAACCGGCAAAACCGGCAAACTGTGCATTTCTGTAGCTTCACGTCGCTCGTCTGGATCGATACACGCTAATGTTGTCAGGGAACACTCGTTGTGGCACGAAACGAGCACAATGAGTTCATCGAGGGACGCTCCGGCCGAACATACAATAAATGGAGTCGTGACACGTCTCCCCCGCGGCGCCGCATCTGCCCAGATCGTCACACGAGACGACAAATAATAAAAACGTCTCTAATTAAGTGATGCGTTGATAACAAGCGTGTTTTAATAGGCTATCGCTGTCGATAATACATTCTTAAAATAGATTGGTATTCATAATAAAAATATTATACAATAATAACTTATGCAGTACATTTTTCAAAAATCTAAACAAATTTAAACAAGAATATTTTAAAACCCGTGTGAATGTTTATTTCAATATATAATATCATACTTTACATTTCAAATGAATTAACCATAAGACGTTAGTAGCGGCCAGTCGTGGCGCAGGGCATAAAGTGTGGCTGTAACTTCGACTGGTTGTGGGTTCGATCCCCACTCGAAGAAATAAAATATTTATTTACATATACATATATTTTAATTTCTTCGCTTTGGTGTCGTAGCAAAGGGCGGCGTTGAGTTGCGCCACTCAACACGCAATGCCTCCAGCACTCGATGGAAAATAGGGAACGGAATGTCTTACCACTAAGTTCCCTCTGCCTACCCTGCGATGTGCGGGTTACAGCGTGAAGCTGATTTATAAGACATTAGTATAAAGTTGTCTTTCAACAAAGCGACAAAAAGTAAGTATCATAAATGTTAAATTAAACTGGAGACACCTGTGCCCCTACTAAAAATGCGAACACGCTAAGCACATTTCTAATAAGCTAATAATCATTCATCATTGAATATCGAATAATTTTATCGGTTACTACGTATCCCCAGCCAATAGAGCAGCTGTTCGCAACACCTACTCGGATCGGTAATGGACGTTAACTCGATAACCTGAAGGTGAAAGGGTTGTGTGGGTGCGAAATCAACGAAACGATTTTATACGTCGCCCTATTAATTAAATTGATAGCCGCGTTAAACTATTTGGATGTAACGTATGATGGCGATTTAGTCTCGTATGCGATTCGTTAACTGTGACTAAAATAACATCATTAGTATTTGGATATTTTTCCTTTTGCTTTGTTTTCCTCAATTATTTCTTATTGTTATCCGCAGTTATCAATTTACAGACACGAAATTTAATATCCCAGCGTGATAAAAGGTATCGATTTTCAACAATTTCGTTAACAGAGGGGAGAAGCTTCTACTTCTAAACAAAGCAAATAGAGTTTTAAATTGTAATGTTCAGCATAATAATTCTTATCATCCACTAGTGCCTACAAAATTAAAAAATACAGCAGAAAGAAAAGAGTTTGAATAAACGGCAGGTGCTGTCGGTCGACGACGTTAGACCTTTCTTAGTACTTTTGTCACGTGCCAAACATGTTCCTATAAAACATAGACACATTGAATTTCATTAAATTTTATTCAAAAAATCATGCATCGCAAGGTGTTACGATGCGTATTGTTTTTTTTATTATCAAGTAAACATATTATGAAATTGTTCTCCATTCTCCGCCTTTTTGAGGATTTGTGAATAATGTGGAGGAATCAGCAAACCTAGCGGCGATTACTTGAATTAGTTGAAAAATAGAAAATGTAAAACACCGTGTTTTAACTAGACACTTTCCCACAATTTTTACGAAGGCATATTTTTTATTACAAGGTGAGAGGGGAACGGAATGTCTTAAGACTAGGTTCCCTGCCACAAGATATTACATGTACTACGTGCCCAACAATGGCTGTGGCGAAGGCGATGAACAATGAATTAGATACATAGGTATTCACTAGCACTGGCCGTCAGCGATCCGCTTTTTACGAGCCACATGAAACTGACACTTTGTTTAAAACACCATCGTTTACGGGTTACAGCTTGCGTTGTGCAAACGCCTATCAGGCCACGTTTTATAGTGTATTTGAAATAATGGTAATAAAATGTACCTATTTGAAGATATTTTAGTATTAAGTATGGCAGGAGAAGTTTCATAGCTCTATCATTATAGATATTTTAATTTTCTTTTCTAACAAAGAATAGTCATGAGAAGTTAATTATTTATTTCATCTAAAGCTTAAAAAATATATATATTTTATTATTACGCAGGTACCTCATATAGATGTGAGATATAACAAAATAAAAAATACATTTACAGTTTCCTTCTATGATAGTCAAAATTTTGACACTATTCCTCGTTTCAACTGCCTAAAATGCGTATTACGTCGCGGACGGCCGTGGAAGAACAAGGTTTCGGTTCTTCTTGTTACCAAATCCAAAATTAATAATCGAAGTTACACTTCCCAGTTCTTAAAAACAAGTTCTCAAATGAATGATAAACATTTATGTCGCCTATAATTGCTATGGAGAAATTCACAAAAACGGAAATAAGGAAGAAAAACAAATGAAACGGCATTTGCATTTCAGAGCCATTTGCATTTACAAAAAGTAAGTAAATGTTCCATTGCTGTGACTGTATCATTATACTTGTCATTTTATTAATAAATCATAGTGTGCATTCGATTGGTATTTATAGCCGTATTTTTTTATTTATTAGAATCGAATACAATTTTGCTCTAAAATGATGACGAAAATGTGCCTAGTAGTAGTACGTCGTTTCGTTTTACGGCACTAATTTATAGTACCAGTACATTGTTTTGTAAAGATTGTAAAATAGTACCAACGGCTGAGTACTACTTAATGAAGCAAAACGGACACAAGTCTAATATAGGCAATAGTAACTGCCTACCTAGTTATATTTAAAAAAAACGAATGTAATATTTAATACCCACTACTTTGAAATCGAATAATTCAAACTGAAGCTAAACGTGCTCAATAAATTTAATACGATGTCAATAGCACCAAGGTGCATCTGGCATTCTTTGAATTAAAAAGTCACGAAGACCTTTAGGTACATAAAAATATTAGTAGGAACAGCATACAATTACAAGTTACTTGGAGTGAGGTGTCGAGAAATCGCGATAATATCATACCTTACAACAGACAGCAATTTAATCGCGGATTTAATAAAATTACTGAACGGAGGCAGATGTCGAGCTGATTTATACGGGGATACTGCGGGAATGAAGATGGTTATTGGAACATTAATTTTAATACGGACGCTCTCGTTTTAACCATCGGCGATTACGTTACTTAACATTTTTAATTATATCAAAGATAAAATCGTAAATTAGTCACAAAGATAAGAAATAGCGTCGAAAATGTTTATCAGTTTCAGTAATAACGTTAAAGAGTTGTGTAATACTGGTTTTATCTTTCTTAAATTTATAATTGATTAGTATCTACTACCAGTACCAATCTTTTTATAATACTCTATTCTAGAAAGAGATAAAAGCGTTTTTGGCACATATAATTGTTAATCAAAACACGGCTTTGGAGCGCGACACGTGTCGTACCGTACGAAGATACGTACCAATTAATATTTGACGATGTAACAACAAAAACATCGGGCGAGGCAAGTGAAGTCGAAGCGGGTAATTTACACGAGGACAGATTACCATCCCATTTAGGTAGCCCGTGCCTCCCGAATCGGGTTTCAGGGGCCCCATGAAATATTGATGCGGACTTATGGGCTCGCTCGGTACGCGTCTTGTCCGTATAACTTACGGAAATGTTGCTACATGTCATTCAAAAGTCTTTGTTTTGTTGATTTAATCATAATAACTAACTTGAAAATAGTTCCAAGGAAATCATAGGACTTAGATCCTACATATTGTGTATTAATTTTAATTTACCTACTTACTATCTCCATATAAAAAGAATAGTATAGTAAAACCATATTTAAAGAGGCTTATTAATTTAAGAAACCATTATATTCTTTAGACATCGGTCATAGTCACAGTCAATATTATTAATTCATACATACCTTTCCAAGATTAAATTATTCAAATGCTCCTCTGTGAAAATTACTGCCGACCATAAGCTTAAACATTTTCATATATTATGTATGCATATGTGGAAAACGGGGATAATCTATCATCTACATAAATATTTCATCAAAAAATCTTTATATGTTTAATTTAGCGTGTTTTAATACAAAACAAACATAGAAATGTTTACAGCTTTAAAATATAGCTCGTCATTTCTTAACTGTCTACTATGACTATCAAACGTGAGCAAACATTAAATAAAACAAATTTATTCAGAATTATGGCAGCAATCACTTCTTATTCATTGTTGTCATGTTACGTGACTGCTCAAAGACGCTCAGTAACAAACACTAAAAATATCTAGTATTTGCTCAACGATTAGTGCCGACACGTGAATTCTGTAACCGCAGAGCAAAAACCACCTACCCGCCTAGATTTTGTGGCCAGCGCTAGAAATTAACATTTATCACGTAATTGGAATTGTAATCTAGTTCAACGTATTTCATTTTTTATAAAAGAGAAATTATATATTAGACACTGTCTGACTATTACGAAGGTTGTGGGTTCGATCCACACTTGGGGGAATATATTATTTCAATGCTCCATTTAGGGCACAACACAAACTGCGGCGTTAAGTTCTACCAAACGCAATGTATCAAAAAATGGGCGAGAATTAAGGAACGGAGTATCTTAACACTACTTACTTAATCTTTCCCTTTGTCTATACTACTATGTGCGGGAAAGCGTGAAGCTAACAGAAATGATGTCCTTTTAAAATATAAAAAGTTTCATTTAAAGTCGATCACTATATTAAAGTAAAAGGAAACAGCTTTTATATCACAATGCATCTAAATAGAACTTCTTACAAGAACTTAATTAAAAGTAGACCGTTGTTACGGCCATCCTTGTTTCACAATACGTAATAGCGGCGGAGGGCAGACAGACAGTCTTCCGAATTCCATTGTAACATCCCGTCGGGAAATTGCTATTGGACGAGGAACTAGTTCAGACAGACCATTTGGAGAATTCGTCGACGATGATCTATTCATAGATATCTGCAGAAAGAAATATTGTATATGTGTACGTATTCATCGAAATGGACTTGTATGTAGAAAATATGTATGTAATCAATAATGTGAGTAACATTGTAGGTACAAAACGAATAAAAATGTCCATTAAAAATATCAGACGAAAAAATTTTGATCGACCTCCTACACAAAATCTTACAACTTAACCGGAATATATAGTTTGACATTTGGGTGGAGGCCGATATAATTTTTTTTATAATTCATCACACAACAAATCTTTTAATTGATATAGTTATGGCAAATCTCAATTTTATATGCGTGTTGGACCCTAGTTTAAAATAGTTCACACGATTCCCACTAGAATTAATACGAGATTGAATAAGTTAAAAAAAATATAAAGCGAGTTTAAAGTTCTCTATATGCCAATTTAAAAAAAAACTATAGGAAATTTGCTAAAACCTAGAACTTTTATAACTAACAATTACTCAAATAATAAATTTAAGAACTTTTAAAAAGTATCTTCAGTCTTTGTAGAATATTACAAGGAAGTGATATGACCATTTCTTATAACAAAATTTGCCAAAACGAACAAACGAACGAAAATTAAATGAACTAAGACGTCTTGTCCGTAAGTAGACAACAGTCCACGAATACAGCGGTGGTACCCATCGATCAAGACATGGTGTCGTATTGCATTCCTTCGTCGACAATGCAGTATGCGGTAACCATTCCAACTGTCTACATTATTGATCTGTTTTACATTCTTACGTGACGATAACGTAATTTAGTGAACACGTTAATTATTATATGTCAAAATAAATTCCGTAAAAAATGAATTTTAAATAGAAACAATGATCAACTTTCAACAAAGAACTATAAATTAACGCATCAAATTCCAACGTAGTAATTAAAAATTATAATGTAGAATATGTTCAACTCATTATGACACACACCTTAACCGATAGTAGGTACGGTTATACGTTTTGATGTTAAACATATTTTGTTTGATTTATGCCCTCGGTCCAGCCAGAGGTTACCATTCAATATATATAATTAATTTCACATTACAACAGTTGCTAATTTCGCGTGATATGATTTGAGGATAGGCCCGAGGCCGGGGTAAACACCAATTAATCCTGGCAACACGATACTTTGGGGGGTGGCAGCCCCTCGGCAGATTGCTGCATAATCCCACTGCATTTCTACTGCTTCCGACGCAATCGCCAACAGGGCGTGTCCGTAGGGTCCCGAATGTTTTAGACAAGGGCAAATATGTTTTTCTTTTATTGTTTTTCCGAATCGATCACAATTAATATATGTACCTACTTACTTATAATATAGAGGCCGCCGTAGAGCAGCGGGACAACGGAAAATTGAAAACCGAGTGTTTTAATACCATATTCCCTCTGTCTATCCTGCTATAAGCGAGGCTAAAAAAATAATAATATTTAAGTATCTATTAATATAATTTTACAGATATGACATATCTATTTCGTTCTTACATATCATATTTATAAAATGTTGTAATTTTGTGATAATATAAATTAAATAGGCTATGTTTCCTTCCCTATGATAAAAAAAACATTTATTAATAATAGTTTCACGCTGATTCCCACATATAGCATGGCAGGCAGCAGGAACTTAGTGTTAAGACACTCCGTCCTAATCGGCATCCGCAAATGTTAAGAGGAGATTGACAAAATACAACAGTGAAAACTACGCTTAAATCGGTTAAGCCGTTGCTGATTAGTATTTATAGTTAGATTATTGACTACAAACGCGTGCACAAAACATACATAAATTTAAAATAATTGTTTCGGGCTCTATATTACGTACATACTCCCAATAACATTTTTTTATGATATATCTTCCATTTACAAGCAACGATCGGTTCCAGTTTTATTATATAGATTATTTTGTTAATCTTTAAACGTTATATTAAGAGATAAGACACAAGCCTACTTTTTACCACGTATGCGACAAATGTTTCTATGAAATTTTCGACACATATTATCTTAACAAGTTTCAAATAATCAGCAAAATTAATAATAAAACACGAATTCATACGAAATTCTCGTAACATTTGCAATATCATATCTTAATTACTTGTTTAAAATAGTTTTCAAGTATCGAATACTATCGGAGATATCACATTGAGCTTATCCTCGCATAAATCGTTTCCAGCCATAACTCATTGAAGGAATGATAAACATACTGATAACTCGGAAACGCATAAGTAAATACATATATACAAACTAAATGTCACCAAGGTTCTTTGACCGGACCTTATAAAGCATTCTTAATAAAATTACTTTGAACGTTCTTAGAGCAAAGCTAACAATTAATTAAAATATTTAGTTTTAAGTGTTATTAATTTGATTAACTTGTTGGTGTTTAAAGTTTTACAATATATGTCCTGCGGCTGGATGATTCTCCATATAATTATGTATTTAAGTTTTCACTGCAGATAAAAATATGTTTAAATAATATATCGACAGAGTATGATCTCTATTAATTGCAGTATAAATATAACTCAAAACATGGATCTACACTATACGAAGGAACTATAAATTGTCATTCCAATTCAAAAATATTTGTTGCTCTATATAGGTACGAATGTCAAAGGTGACACGATACGAAGCCGGGCAGGTGTAGTCCGGTAACAGCTGCCCATAACTTTTGTTTTTCTCAATCAATTTAATAGCAACGTTTTGAATTGCAATATTAATGACAAATATGAAAACAGAAAAAAAAACATACAATTAAATATATAAGTATGTCATTGTTTTAATTTTTTTTTGTTAATATAAATAACGTTTAATAATTAATATGCTTGAGCAGTTTAGAACATTTTATATGAAGTGACAAGAACACACGGGCGCTATGTAACGAACGTATGCAGTGTTAACTTACTAGGTAGTGGCCAGCGGCGTCGAGTTGGCGAAACAAAAAGGTTGTTCGCTACTGGCCGCGTCGTGAATGAGAAGTTTCAAATTTCACTTTGACAAAATTGAGCTTATTTTATTGGTAAACCGAGTTTTAGTATGACTTGTTTTGTTACTTTGTATAAGTTGCCCTGAAGCGTTAGTGAACATTAAATATTTATTTATGGTAAAGATGCTTGGGCTACTTTGATTTACATTATATAGACATTTTACTTGGTGTACTTTACATTTTATGGCAGTGGGTAGAGAGAGGGTGCACATTGAAAGAATAAAGTGACTTCTCTTTACTTTGTTCTCTGCCTTCTTTGTACTTGAAAATTGAATAACGCCGTGTTTTTCCTATTTAAACGAAAAAATACACAATTTCTTTTAATGAAATATTTCTCTTAGCGAAACGTGATGCCAAAAAGAAAAAATATCCCATCAGACATATCCCAATTGTGTCGCGTTGTCATTTACATACTTACATAGTGTTTGTGTAAGTAAATATAAAGCTTTGCTTTTACCAAAAAGTATTTATTTACTAGTGAATAATTTTATAGTTTTTTAAAAAGCTAAATATCTGAATTCTAAGGGTTTCCGAGAAAAAGTAATTCAAATTGTTATAATAGCCGTGAGCGAACTGGTTTTTTTGTGATGCACCAAATTTCTACAGTTGAAGGCTCGAGCCGTACCGTGGGTGTACCTACAAATTGATCGACATCTATTATATATATATGTGGAGAATAAAAGACGTGTACATATTATCAATGCCCATTCGATTTTTATGGCTTAACGGATTCTTTCACGGCCATCTAGCAGATTTTTCATAGGAAATGGTTTATCGTGTCAGGATCTGTGATTCGATAGGATTTTATAATCGTGAGAAAAACATATGATTTGATTATACTCAGAGGAATGTATTATTTAATATTTTCATTTTATCACTCTGGTAACAAGACAAAGCGCGGCGTTGAGTTCCGCCACTCAACACACAATGCCTTAAAAAGTCGACGGAAAGTGGGGACACGCACGTTTCCGCCGAATAATTGAAGACGAGTATCTTAACACTAGTTTCCAAAGTGTAAAACTTACACTTTAATTTAACGCTAAGTTCCCAGGTTCCCTCTGTCTAAGCTAAGTCAAACCAGCAAAAAAAAAGACTTACTACAGCGGTATCCAAAATAAAAATTTTATGTAAATTTATTTTGTCGACCGTTTTCAAGGTAACGTCGTTGAAAATTCAACAACAATATGTCAAACATCTCGTCACATACTAAAATATCAACCAAAGAAATAAAAATGCAAGTAATGAATATATCATTAGTTTCACAAAAAAAAAATCATTAGTTCCAATTATTCAAGACCACAGAAGCCCTTGCTACATATGTGGTTTACTAGTAATTTACCACGATAAAGTTTCCTAGATAGTGATTATAGAGTCATCTAAGCCTTATAAATCCAAAGTGAAACAGAATATAGAACTTGTCATCAGGGCTATTTGCGTTCCTCTTACAGTAAGGGTTCAATAAAAACTTCACTACAATCTGATCTTATAGATAAAGACAGTGTCGGAATAGTTTTCTAAGAACTCTGACAAAAGTAACAATAATTGAAAGATCGATCCGAAATAAGGCATATTGATAGTTTATTTGACGAAGGCATTTGATAAGATAAGAATTTTTGTAAAGTACATTTAGTATGTATTTTTAGATTTCAGTCTTATTTCCTGAATTAATTGTTCAAAACGATATTTTAAAATAACAATATAAAAAAAATCTTACTACGTCTAGTCCTAAGTATAAATATTTCTATCAAATATACCATCTATAGACAAGCTAATGGTCGAGACTGTTTTAATATACCAATCTTTTTTTTAATAATTTTATTATTACAAAAATTGCGAATTCGAAGATTTTAAAACTTAACAAAGACAATAAAAATCCGCACATTTAACTCTTGCTTTATGTCCAATCAAATAATGGCTTATGACGAGACACGCGTCAAATAACGCTGTAAAAATATAAATAAACGCAGGTTGAACGACCAACTCGCAAGATGAGTCAGGTAGACCTTACCGGACCTTGATCCCGATACATATTTTGCTCGGTAATTATCAGATATGGTTCCCTAGACCACAGTATGTTGAGTATTTTTTTATTCTTAATTCTACATAAAACGGAAAAAACAATTTTTGCAGATAAAATTGATAATTTTTTTATAATTTTCTCGGAATAATCCAAAACGAAACGTCTATCTACTTAATACACTAAGTGTGAATAAAATAAGTAAATCAAATAAATGAATGATAATGAAATACACGTATTTCAAGTTCAATATATGTATCTACATACCATTTGTCAAAATTAATTCCTATAAAAGTCATTCTGCTATCTCCATTGATTGAACACGTATAAATTAAAAAACAAGTTCAAGACATTTTCAGAAGGATTTTACGTTAAAATAACAGAGGAGGCTAAAAACATCATTTTATTTAGATATATATATATTAACAGTTTGCTAGTCTACGTTAAATCTTAATTTACATGAGTAAAAAAATAATAAAAATTAATTAGTTAATATATTTTTCAAAGATGTTATTATTATCGCATTCAACATTAACATGCTTAATAATATTTAAATATAAATGTACAGAATATATACCTATATGGTTATATTTATATACATATATTTTTAATTATTATCACCAAGAAAAAATGTTACATTATGTAATAGAAAAAAATACCTCCCAGCATAAATACATATGTATATTAAAGGACAATAAAAAAGCCGTTTCCAAAGCGAATCACGTCCACTGCATTTCCCGGGCTCGGGGCATGCACCGGGCCAATGCGCCCGCGCACGCTTCTAATGACAGGGAGGGGGGTGCGACCGGTTGAGCCGCCGTGTGGTATGTAGTTTCGAAACAAAAACATTACGGTCAATGCGAAGATATGAAGTGAAAATATTGTTATATTAAATATTGCATTGTAAAGATAAAACCAATAAATTGTCAATATATAAAAATGTTTTAAAAATTATCTCGAACTACATAACCACAGCGATATATATAGATTATCAAAAAAATATAAAAAACAACCTATAAGTAAAGTAAAAATAAATACCTCACTATAATTATAATTATACACATACTTATAATAGATATCAATAAAAAAAAAAACTCCCAGAATTATAAGAATGAATGCAGAACATAATCCCACCATCTGCACGCGACAAAGCGTGTTCACTTTTTCTTTAACGAACAGTTAATGATCCTCACAGTTCGTGTAAACGTCTCCAAGTTAACCACGTGGGGAATTTTCTACTGCAACATTTTGATGGCTTACAGCCAAACGACACGTTGTTCCTAAATCGCGAAGTCACTTTTCCATACTGACCTAAAATTAATTGTTACAATTAACTAAAAGAAACGATATTTTTTTAAGTAAAACGAAACATACAAAAAGTTTAAGAATCCGAGAAATATATTTCTATATATTAACATAATAATAATAGATCGTAACAACACTAATTAGTTATTCATAAGAAACAAAAACTTACCGAGTTAACTATAAAATGGATTAATTTAATCAAATTATTTACGTCTAAATAGTAAAAATTAATGGCCCGTAATGCATGAACTCACGTCATTAAGTCGTGTCTTCTTTGAACTACATCAAGTAAAAATCATTAGTTAGAATTCAAGAGACGCGGCGCAGACACACGCGTGTGACTGACTGCAAACGATGTCTCTGATAAAACTAGATGTGGGTTCGAACTTCGACTACCATTCGGGGAAATGACATATATTAATTTCTTCGCCTTGGTGTCGAGGCAATGCGCAGCGTTGAGAGCATAATGGGAACGGAGTGTCTTAGCATTAGGTTCCCACGTCCTAATCTTCTAAGTGCGGGATACAGCGATAAAAATATCTGCGAATATATACAATACATCCTTGTATTCATCCAAATTAGATTTGCACCTACATCACCTATGCAGAGAGTCGTCAAGGTATAACATATAAAATTAAATTAAAACATTTTACAAATACAAACAAATATCAAAACTAAAAATAATCATAAAACACAGCCAGTTACATACAACAGCGCTGCCAAGAACCCGTTCGCCCCCCCGCCGTGCCCGGTTAGAACTCCTAACTTTTTATTTTACGGCTCACCCTCCATGGCTTAGCGCGAACCCACTACCAACAAAACCCATTCTTCGTTTTGTACTAGAGTCACTTGTTTAACTTTCGCGTTAGCTATGAACTGACTATTTAGCAATTGGGGAAACGAAATAACGTGACAAAATTAGTCCACTCCGTCTAGTAACAAAATATCAAGCCTAGTAGTAGGGAAATATCAAGTTTTAGGTCATTTAAGTAACTACCTGCATTAACATAATATTAACATTAATGATATTTATAAGGTATCAATGATAGTCAAATAAATATAATTTTATCTGTGGTAGCTACGTAACTATGTTCATTTACATCTAAATTAACCTATGTATAGATATATAGTAATAAGTACGATGACAGATTTTGGGAAACTATTGTAATAGTGTTGAGAAAAATAATTACAAGAAAAGAATAGAAAGAAATAGGAAATAAAGACTTAGTATTAAAAAAAGTATTTTTAATATATAAGTTTCAAAATCGCACCAAAACACGTTAAATGTCATGGCGTCGCTTGTGACGTCACGTCTAAGTCATCTGTCAATACCATTGTATATAATACAAATTGTCAATTAGTTTGTTTACCAAGAAGTGACGTAAATCGCTCCTCCGTAATCGCTCGGCGTATTTTGTAGTTTTATTTTTTCTAAATAATTATTAATCCTACACTTTGAAATAAATAAAATTAATGTTGTATTTATGAATCTATTAATAGGTTTTCATTATATAAATACATAATTTTAGTGACTTACTAGGTGACACTTTATCTATGGTATATAGTAACTTCTATAATATGCCATAGTTACCTGAGTATAACTAAAATGTTAGTTATGAATTGGCAATTGTTTATGGAAACGAAATATCCTAACGAAATTGGTAGATACTGTCTAGTCTAAAGCTAAATTAAAAGTCTTAAGTAGTTTTAGTAACTTTGGACTAATTAATAACATTATCATAATACTAACATTTATTATATTAATAAGTAAGCAGTGTTAGTCAAATAAATTATTAATTTCTTATGTGGTAGTTACATAGTTACATACTTTGTTTGTTATTACAATAACTAGAACATTTTATAAATTTATTCAGCTTGAAAGAAGAACTTTTATGTAAAATTTAGAATAACAATATTTTAACAAATTACAATAATAATGTGAAGTTAAGTTGAGATGATAAATCATGCTATAAATAATATTATGCATTTCCAAATCAAATGTTTTTTGTAATATTTTTATTTCTATTGTGTTATTGACATTGTATTGTTTTGTAACTACCAGATTATTAAGTACTAGCAACCTGCTCTTAGCTTCGCCTGCATTTTCTACACAATAATTTTCTCATCTGAACTGTGATCTATTAACATTATCATTATAAAGACAATATCCATACATTGAAAGCTAAAATTTCAGCCAATTCAAAAAAATATTTTTTTTGTTGCAATTCTTTATATTGACATAAATGTTTAATTTGTGAACCTATTAAAATAAAACAAAACATTGAACATTGCAACAAGGGATATTGACAATGCAAAAGTGTAAACAAATGCTCAAACAGTATGCTTTTTAGAATCATTATTTACAGTTCTATTACATTAAAAGAAGCCCCCCATAATAGATTTTCTCATATATCTTAATTATACAGATAGTGATGAGTTACAGTTGTATTACATAATACAAGTGTAATAAAGTAGATTATTTTTTGAAAATTTATAAGCACCAAAATTTATCTATAAGTGAAATAATCATGGTTTGACTCTTTACTGGAAACTTTTAGTGTCTGTTTACTTGTGCTGATTATAAATAAAATGTCATATAATAAATAAAAATAAATCCCAATTTTTCTATACATATTTCTTGCAATTATACTTAATTTTATTCTACATTTTTATAATATCATAAGTCATTATAAATATTTAAATCTAAATTATATATATAACATCATATTAACTCAAAGAATAGTAAAATAACATAGTAGCAAAATTAACAGATTGAGTGGGTGACTGGAACTGTTATCACATAGGCATTAAACAACAGATAAGAACTTATAATAGACACTTGACTCCCAAGAAATTATATAGGTTTAAATTTTAAATACATTTTTTTATACAATACAAAGAAATATATGTATAGACTAATATTAATAAATAGTGATAAGTCAATTGTTTACTATTATATTTTATTACCATTTTGATATTTGTTAGAGTTGCCATCACATAAAAAAACATGTATTTATTTAAGCAGGAAACTAGTATAAAACAAAGATACTAACAACAGAAATAACTTGAATGTGTATTTATTTCAAGCTCAAATTAGAGCCCTTTAAGACTATTGAAGAGGTACGGTTTCAAATTTTTAATGTTTCTAAATATTTTATTTAATCATATAGAAATTCTACAAATAAAGAAACCTATAAAACAAAATAATACATTACACATATTGCTTGAGTATTACAGTAGCTAGTCTTTAAAAGATTAGTTAAAACGAGCCTAATAAATAACATCAGATGAACTACCCACACCCGGGCCACGCCTAGCAGTTTATTATCAAGCCATAATGGGTGACCCACATATGCCCACTTCAGAAATTATCTAATGTGGTATCAGTTTAACATGCTCCGAACTTACTATTTGTGATATAAATTTATATTTTAATATATTGTGTTAAATTTTTTAGTAAATATATGTAATTTGACTGAGATGTCAATCAATGTGTTCAACAATGTGTTTTATCCAGGTTTTTTATCAAAGTCAGAAAAAAAATTGTTTAAGAAAGAATTAAATTCTATTAAAAATTCAACAAAAATCAAAATGAAAATACAATGTACATATTTGAGTATACATATATTATGTATACATATATAATTAATATAAAAAAATATTTGTTGTAATTCTTACAATTATTTTATGTAGTGGCAATATTCTTTTCCAGCATATATCTACAACAAGAAACTAGATAAGGCAGTATCATAATGGTATCTTAAGTATTTATATTTTTAAAGTAATAAAAATAGATAGAAGATGTATCCATGAATCCATAAATGTTTATTTTTTGAACATTTGTAAAGCAATTATGCAATGTTGTGGATAAAAATATTTATCTAAAATAGCCATATATAAAGGCACTAATCGCACTAAACATTACTTAAAAATAATACTTTTGCTTAACTAAACCATAAAGACTATTTCATCCAATTAACAAACTAATTAATTGTTTAAAATAAATAAACAATTAAAAGTATAAATATTGTATTAATTAAGTTATTATAAGCATATTAGCTACTTTAATTGGCTTTCAACTTGATTTTCAATGCCAGATTATATTACAATGTTCTTAACACTGATATCATCTTTGTTCAAAGACAAAGAGATAATTTTTTATCATATCAACTCCTTTGCGTCATTTGATAATGACCAGTCTGTAAATGAAGTCAAGTTCAGAAACAACACCTCGAAATAAAAAAATGATTACACAAACCTAGTAACCCATCGTTTTTGTTTATTCATATTTTTTAACAATAGTTTTATTTTCGAGCCACTTTTAATTTAGAATTTGGCATTTTGACAAAATATATTAGTAGGTACATGAAAAACATTGTTAAGATGAGAATTACGCGTACTCACCCAACACATTTCGTAACGTTGGTTTTTTTTTACTTTTTCTATTTTGAGTAGAAGAAGTTTACTCTAACATTTATGGTCCTTATCTAACGCTCTTGTCTTAACTGATTAAATTTAAAACGTTGAAAACCATAAGAAAAGTGTATTTTGGCAGCTAATTAAGAATTACGTTACGGTTGAGGGCACACGATAAAATCGTTGACTCTACGTGAATAAACTTATAATTTTGATTTTCCATACGATGTTAAGCAATTATATAAAAAAAGTACTCGCGATTACATCGTGTTACAGCTAAGACAACCTTACGAGGGCATTCAACCGAGTAGGCCTAGTCGCTAGAAACACGAGCGACTTAGATGGCCATGACATCGAAATCGGTACAACAGCCTGCGGTCACTAGAGCATTGACTTTACGATTTTGACATAATCAAAACAAATTGATAAGTAATGTGAAATTAGACGGGCGTGAGATGGAAGAGAGGACTCACCTGTCGGAGGATTCGGAGCTGTCGTATCTGTCGAAGCAGCGCTTCTTCCTGTCGTCGCCATCGTCGATGCTCGAGCCGGGTGTCTTCCGGGAGACTGTTGTCGCTGTCGCTACGGTGCGATCGGCGACCACGCCGCGCGTCTCACTATTCTCACACGAAACACTCGTTTCCAGTTCCGTATAAAAGGACAACTTGAGCCTGCCACCCTCGTAAACGTGTCCACTGCACTTTTTTGTGTCACGACATGAGGAGTCGGTCGCGGAAAAAGTTAAATGGTCGATTTGTTCGGGGCCGGCGCGGCGTTCGGGCGACCCATCCGCCATCTTTAAGCGCGCGACTGTTTAGTGCGGAGTTGCGCGCGGCGGACGGCGGCGCGGCGGCGCTAGCGGCGCGTGACGTCACGCGGCTGCGCGCGGGGGCGGCCCGTGACGTCGCGCCCCGCCCCGAGCGCGCCCCGCCGCCCCCATTGGCCGCGCGTTACGCAACGAGCCTATTCAAACGCGGAAGGGAGCGTAGGTCCCAGCCCTACACGTAACGAACCTGTAATGACCGGCCACACCACGGCGCCGACACACCAACGCACCAACACACGCGCAGCTCAAGAAACAAGTGCATCCAAATTAATGACACGTCTCACCCCCTAATACTTCGATTCTTTATTTGGGAGTAAACAAAACACGCCGTCCACGACGTTCATTTAATCACGTGTTACAAGCCATCCACTCCGCATACGATATTTGATAACACGACATGATTGTGTTTAAGACGGTATTGTCAATTCTCACTTAGGTACTAACTTGACGACATGATTTAACTTATATACTTATGTTTAACTTACATATTAACTAAATTGTTTCCTCGCTATTCGTTAAGCACAAGCTGGCCGCAAGGTGATCTTGCAGTATGCCAGCTTACCGCAACAACAGCTGTTGCGTTGTAAGAAGGTATAATAACTAATAATAAATAATTACTAATTGCTTCCAAAACAACGTAGGTATATTTATAAGTGAACGTTTTTATAAATGTACAATTCCCCTTTTAACCGTATTTTTTTACCTTTGGATATTATTCGAAATTCGAAAATTATTTTATTTAATTATTTTCTGTAGCATAAGTAGGTAGTTGAAGTTATTTATCGCAATACCTAATTATCGTGCCATTTTTAATGTTTGATATGGACAGTTCTTAAATTAAAATAATTAGTTTAAATAATCTTAATAATAGGTACCTAGGTACGTACCTAGACCTAGGTAATAACTTTTCTTGATAAAATTATTTTTATCGATTTCGAAATTACTTAAGAAGTTGATATGTTTTTAGAAAATAATCAAGATAACTTAATTTAATATGGTTGTACCTAAACATTCATTTTTAGGGAAATGCTTGTTTATAATTTGGATGTAAATTTCTATATTGTGTATATATTAGCTACATACGCTATTTTGAACCTTAGGGTTGCCAATTCTGAAGTTATTTAGAACTATATACAATTATATACATATATAGGACTACTTGAATGTCATTCGATACTTCGATAAGATACTTGTATTCATTATTCACCTTCACACTGTATCCCGCACACAGTAGGGTAGGCAGATAAAATCTAGTCTTAAGACATTACGTTCTTCATTTTCCGCCGCAATCTAGACATTGTGTATTGATTGGTGGAACTAAAAGCTGCGACATGCTACGACAACAGAGCAACGAAAATTAAAATATAAATTTAAATAAATATTTAATTTACTCGAATAAGAATCGAACTTACAACCAGTCACGTATACAATCACATACTCGTTTGTACCCCTGCGTCACGACTGCCTTCAATATTATAACAGGCGTGTCACTTTAATATCATTTTCTTTAATTTCTACACCATATAAATTATCTCCAATATTACTATGAACAATAGTCAAATAAATTAAATTTATTTTTAAAAAATATTTAAAAAAGGGGATGAAATTGCTATATCACGTAAGGAACTTTGCAGCCCTAGCTCAGAGTAATCGAGTGTATCCTGTCACGTTCAGTGATTTTTTTGTACCCAATATTTGTCTCATTCTCGCTCCATGCAATATTGTATAAGTAAAAGTGAGATGGTATGATGCAACTTGAAAGCTAAGCGAACTAAGGGATAAGCGGTAGCTTTAGCTATTTTACTTAAAAAAATCGTCTTATTTTATGTTTAGATTGGTATTGTGTTCTTTTTAAATATAACCTTGTTGTATTACTAAATGTTATATTGGATTTTTGTAAGAAAATAATTTTGTAATTAGACATTAACATAATAACTAAGTGACATAGATATATCTGTTTATTTTGTTATATATATCTACATAAAGAGGTATTAAATAATTTTAAAAATATATATTTTTTCTAATCTTATTAATTTTTAGACGCTTAACATTGATTTTCATGTTAAATAAAAAAAAAACTAGTGGTATTTAATTATATTATATTAACATTTCAAATGTAAATTTTAAATCGCTTTTAAATTACAAAAAATATATACATATATGACATGATAAAGCAGCTACTGTAATTATAATTTATTGACACTAGCGCCATCTATCGACGCAATAAAAAGATATATTTACAGTATTGCTTAGGTTATAACTTTGTGCTTAATGTAAATGTTTAAGCTGTAAAAGCAGCAGAAACAATTTTGAGTATAGATGTCACTATTGAGAATTCTCTAAAGTTGTCCATTCAAATTTTACTTCAGAAAATATATATATTTTTTCTTTGATGTACATGAAAAACTATTAAATGTTACTTAAAACATGTATATTGAGTATGGCGGAGCGCTGCCTATAATTTATTTATACAGTTCAAGTCAGCTTCACGCTGTATCCCGCGTACAGCAAGGTAAGCAGAGAGAACCGTTCTCTCTCCGTTCCCCACTTTCCGCTGATTTTTTCGAGGCATTGCGTGTTAAGTGGCGTATATCAATGCCGGGCTTTCGCCTTGGTGCCGGAGCAAAGAAATGAAAATATTCATTAATAATAATTCATTTCCTCGAGTGGGGATCGAACCCACAACCTTTGCGTTACAATCATACCCTTGTGGCCCTGGGTCATGACAGTTTACAGTTTATACAAGTGCCATATATAGTTAATACGACAAAAATAGCATAGTAATGCTTCAAATTTTATTTTTTGTGTTATTTATATATAGTTTGGGTCTTTATAAGGCTTAGCGAAGTTTGCTTTTAAAGTTTTAATTCATCTGGAATCTGTATAGTTCGTTGAGCGTAATATGAGGTTTGCAATTGTTTGTAGCTATATAATATATAGTGTAGGTAGGTAGTAAGAAATTCGTAGGCATAATTCTGTTCTTGATTGTTTTTTTTATTGATGACTAATATATATATTTTTAAATAAAATGTTAATTTTAAGTGTTTTTCTGGCTGTAATTCTGTTGATCACTGACACAAATAAATAGTAGCGACTAACACTGACTACACACTAACTACGGTCATCGTTACCTACTTACTAGACTTGTGACTCGAAGAAATGCATTATTATTTATTTAATATTTAATTTTTTTCGCTCCGGTACCAAGGCAAGAAAAGCCCGGCGCCATTCAGCTTCAAATTCAGCGGAAAAAGGGAACGGAGTTTCTTAACACTATGATCACTCTGCCTAATCTGCCGAATGCGGGATACAGCTTGACGCTGATTATTTTTTTATTTCCTTTTTACTTACTACCTGTTTATCTACTAAACAATTAAAAATGATATTGGATTATTTTTAGATTCAATTCCAATAAAATTAAAATAACTTAAACATGCATATAATATTTTAATTTTAGAAAAGGCAACTAATGTGAAATATCAGAAAAAAAAACTGTTTTATAGAGAAATATTTTATTATATTACAACATCAACATCTAATCAATCAATGTACAATAAACACGTACATAGCACACATGAAAGGAACAAATTATTACTTTTATATATTAAATAAATAAAATAATTTTGAAACTTCTTACTGTATAAATAAAATGGCAATTTAATTTTATATAAATTCTTTGAGATTAACAAGTAATACAAATTTTATTCAAAAATGTTGTGTATAACAATAAATACACTGGTTTACAACAATCGAACACAATTCAAAAGTCACTCTTAATCTAATCTGACATTTCCTCCGTATATAAATATATTTATAATACAATTATGAAAAAAAAAAATATATTTTTGAAACTGTATTATAATTTTGACCGTCGGCTCCTTCCATCGACCGCTTCTAAGAGGCTTGGGTTCGAGTTTTAAACTCTTAGTGTGGAAAATGTTTTTAGCATGTTAAAAATTATAAAATTTTATATGGTATTTAAAGTATTTTTTGCACGTGTCATACCTATGTCAATAATAAAAAAATATATTTGAATCTGTAACAACTTATAAAACTCATATTATCCGTTATTTCTTTGATGAAGAGGTAGATTTTTATATTAGTTAAGTTAATGAATATAATTTGTAAGTTTTAAAAAAAAAAAAAATTAAGCATGATTTAAAGTATGGAATGATATTATGTATATTCAGTATAGTAGTTTTAAAAAAAAAATGTCGGTCTATATTTGTAAGTGGTTAAATGGAATTATTTATTTTTTTACGTATTTAATAAATCTTAAATATACTTAGCTATTTGTTCATATTTTGTTTTACTAAGAAACAACTTATCTAAATAAATGAAATAAATTAATAATATAATATAATCTCAAGCACCGTCTAAACTCTAGCACCAACAGTCCAACAATGAACATGTTAAATACTTATTTAGAAAACGTATAAAAATTTGAACGCAGCGGGACTCGAACCCGCGCCTCCTGGAAACCGACTAGGCGCTCTGACCACTAAGCCATGCGTTCTCGCCAAGCTACAACTTCATTTATAAAATTAATTACTAAAAACAACAAAAATTAAACTAAGAGTTCAATAACATTTGATCAAATTATTTCAATGGATTTTTCATTATTTTAAATAAAGATATTTTAAAAGTTTACTTAATTTCATACGTTCATTAAGTTTGATAACATATATATTAATATTTCACAAATGTATTTCGTCTATACTTTAGGGCGTAAGCTAATCTCAGTAACTATAGGTTTTAATCAAAAATATATTTTTGTGTTTGATAGTTATTGCTTATTTCCATTTAATCAGAATAAATTAGCATTAGTATAAGTGATTTCTAAATAACAAATTGTGGAAAATCACCGTAGAGTCTGACATTTTTTTTTATAAAAGTCAGGACACTTTTATTCAATAGCAGAATAATAAAATGTATTGTTGAATATCATCTATAGTAGTAAAAATAGAGAAATCTGTTTTTTTTCCATTTCACAAGATCCCTTTATAAATATTATGTAAGCTTTAAACCATTTATTGAAATAATAATATTGTACTTTTGTTTAAAAAAAAAGGAATGTAGTAAAAAAGGTATTTAGGAATGGCTTGTTTACACTTGTAAAAATATATAACGGAATATAAATTGATTCAATATATACAATTAAAATAACAATAATAAAAATAAAATCACTAACTAAAAAATAAAACATTAAGAAAAAAATAACCATAATAAATAAAGATTCCAAACCTTAAAGCAATAATTTTAGTTATTATTAAAATATATATATATATCTTTATTTATTTACGTTAATGAAAACAGGTTTTCATAAATAATATATAAGTAGAACTTATTTTTAAAAATCTTTATACTATTTTTTTTTACTTAGAAGTTTTTTTACAGAGATGGCAACCATTTACTTAAACGTTTTTGAGTTCAGCTCCAAACTTTAGTTCACGGTGCTATATCAAATGTGATTAAAATTTCTTTGTGATACTATTTTCACTAAATATCTTAAAAAATAGTCTGGTCTCCAAAACAAAAATATTTGCTTGCCCATTATTTCTTACTTTACAACAAAAAGCATGTCTATTCATTTGTTTACTAAAAAAATATTTTACAAATGGACACATTTACTGACTGACTGACATCATATACTTTCTATATACAATCTAAGATTTAACTTAGTGATATAGTGACAAAACTGATCACTTACACACACATTTAGTGAAGCAATTCATCACTAAGTCCACAAAGAAGTCGGCATCATACCTTCCATTGAAGTATTCCGCGGTGTAAGCGTTTCATTGCAAAGGAAATTCAAGGGCATATCAACTAAATATCCTTGTATAAGGTCTATTTTCCTATTCGCAAGCGCCGGGTCGGTATGCCAGAGGGTTTCGGGATTTTCTTCTTGATACTTTCTTAGTTCCGCAAAAGTATGGACTGAATCGTTTGGTATAGTGTGGAATACCTGGAAAAAAAATGTTTTAAAGTAAATATAAAAAAATATTTTTAATATTTTTTTACATTTTAAAATGTTATTTATCCCAATATCGATAGGAAACAAGAAAATCTTTAATTATTATTGGGTATCTGGAATGTCTAAAAATCTCCCAACAGAGATGCTAACTTAAATAAACTAAAGTACACACCCTATTTACATGTGATATACAATATTTGATAAGACATCGTGGAGCAGTGGTACTCGGACGAATGGAATATTTTTTGCTAGATGTGACAAAGGCGTTGAGTTACGCCCATGGAACACGAAACATATTGAAAACAGTGTTTCGGAGTGTGTTAATAATACTAAATTACTTCCGATCGCCTCGCTATTTGCGGCATAAAGCGTGAAGTTATAAAAATCAACATACCTCCTCATAAACTTCCGTATTTTTGTTCGATATAGACTTCCATACATTATTATAGAATTCATCACAACACGGGTCATCCAAATTAATGCCTATTCTGCCCAAATCTTCTTCCATTAAGCCTAAATGTTCTCTAAATAATCTTTTTCTTAAAGCTCCTGCTACTTTACCGCAAGGGAAGGGTTTCCCATTTAAAACACCGTCGTTGAATTGTTCATCCTTTAAAGATAAATAAAAAATATGTATATAAAGAGGCCGTCTTGGCTCAGGTAGTAAAAGCGATGATTGACAGGTTCATTTCCAAATCTAGAGAATGATTATATTAAAAAATAGTTGTTATTCTGCTCTTGTAATAACTAAAGCGCGGCATTGAGTTCTAAAACTCAATTTCGAGATGTTGTGTCTCGAATTTTGGACGGAAAGTGGCGAACGAGGGACTTCAAACTAAGTGACCTATGCCCACCGAGTTGAAACTTAAAAATGAAAATACAATTATCAATCCTCACCTGTACCAAAACAGCAATTTCTGAGTCCCTTTTTCCAATCATCGACCTATCATTAATGTTTGCAGATCCACATATAATGTATCTGTCGTCGGCTATTAATAACTTTGAATGTACGTATACTAATTCGGTGACAGGTTCCCCGTCCAATATGGAGTGAGCTCGGAGACCGTGGAACGTTATGTATATGGAAGGATCTGGAATACCGGCTTCGTAGAGACGGGACAGGATTGCTTCTTTGCTCCTTAAAAATACGGTTAAAAAAAGAAATAAAAATAACTATAAGGCGCTGTAAATATAACAATGACAACACGCGTACGACAATAATATTACAATACTTTTAGAATTATTTTTATTACTAGTACCATCTTTTTATTGTAAGTTTTTAGCAAAATGAGAAATAACTAAAATTTTAAGTTAAACACATTAAATAAATATGGTTAAGAAACTAAGTTAGAACTAAGGCCATGTAAAGTTATAAAGAGAAAAAACTTTGTGTTAAGCTGTTTTATTGCCGTTTCACACAAGTGTTAGTTAGCCTTATTATAAGAGCAAGGAAATGAAACCTAAAAAAATCATTCCTCGAGTAGGAATAGAATTACATACAAATAAACTGCCACGGCGGCCTTAAAAAGTGTTGATATCTTTTCCCTCACCTACTAATACTCTGATAATTCCAATGTGTGACCGCGTGTAAGGAAGTTCCAGAAGGCCCTCCGACTTCCCCCTCGAAACCCGGTAATAGGGGCATTACTATGAACACTCTGAATATTTCCTTTGCTCTATACGCTCTCATTATACGGTTGTATAGCGCTTCACCTATCTGGAAATAAATTATAACAATAATATGGGCAAGACACTCCATTCTCCACGCACCATAATTTTTTTCAGATATTTCATGGAACTCAACGTCAAGTTTACCAGACTGTGGTAATAAAATAAAATACATAATCACAACCACGAGTGGGGATCGAACTCACAACCGTCTCGTATAAACGCGACAGTAATAGCTGATAAATTCATTATTTGAACAATTGATAGGAACAAGTGAACCTAAATATTTTTTTTTAAAACGTACCTGATTCCTTACAACTGGATTGGACCTCGAAAGTGTAATATAAAACTGATTTTCTATATAAATGTAGTGCTGAGCCCTAGTTATAGTGTCCACGTAGGCCTCGTGTATACTTTGCTCTACTGTATCGGGATCCAAAAAACCGCACGACCAGCTGGATACACTCCTTAGGACCTAGTTATAGAAGATTTGTAAAATATAACATTAAATTACATTGCGAAACTATTAAGATGGTTGTAGGTAGACAATAAAGTGGGCGGATGTAGTATTTAGTTTTGACAGTGTTTTGTTGTTTCTTAATCCACAATCACTACAAATAAAAATTAAATTAAATTAAATCAGCTTCATTAAGATTAATACACAATTTATACATTTTTCAAAAAAAGATAAATTTCAAATAATTCTTTCTTTGTACGAGAGTAGCTGACGTTTGTTGGAATTTGAGACTTACATAACATACAAAGGTAATATTATTTACCATTTTATTTACCAAGTTGAGCTCGTATATACACAGTATGTTGTTAATTAACGTCAATTCTAAAAAGTGTGAATAAATTAAGCATTTATTTATCTTAATATTTATTTATTCGAATACTTACTTGACACGAGGCGTTCACTGTATCAACGTTAAGAACATGTTCCAAATCTATTAAGGGCTTAATATCTGTATACGTTTTTGGTAGTAAATATGGGTAGTTCATGTTTTGTCTGAAAAGAAAATATTATATATTAGTTTTTTAAATATAGTAATAAGACCTTAATGCAATTCTTTGTAACATTCTTGGAAATTATTACATTAAAATCATTTGAAATTTTCTAAGTTGTTTAGATAAAGCTAATATTAGTTCGACTTCTTGCGGACAACGGGCGTAAATGTCGCAAATGGAGAATATTTTTTTTATTTTCACGCTGTATCTTACACATAGCAAAGTAGGCAGTGTTAGTTTTAAGACATTTTGTTCCCATCAAGTCATTCTATTGCATGTTGAGTAGCGTAACTCAATGCCGCGCTTTACCCTTTACCGGAGCGAAGAAATGAAAATATTTCATTTCCCAACTGGGTCTCGAACCCACAACCGTTACGCACCCTCATGCACGCGCTTTACCTCCCGCGCCACTACGACCTGTAATAACGATATTGTTATTAAATTTTTATTGTAACATGGCATATTAAGTCATGTCGTGGCGCGGTGAAACAACACCCGACTGTAAATGCGACAGTTGTGGGTTCGATTTACACTCAGAAGTATAAATTATTTTTGTTGTCTGTCTCTGGTAGCAAGACGAAGCACGGCGTTGAATTCCGCTGTTTCATAACACTAGGTTCCTTTATCCTCTGTCTACTTTTATCTGCAGGAAAAACCTAATAAGTCATACAGCCTTAGATCCAACCATATTCTACAATAAATACCTCGCTTTCTCCAATTTGATAGCATTCCACCGTTGTACAAAATGCCTGGCCACGTCCCTCGCGGCCGCGCCCTGCACCATCACGCCCACATCGTGCCACGGCATACGAGGAGTTGTATTCCTGTCTACTAGATCTGGAATATTTATTATGTACTGATTACTTATTGAAGCCGTCGTGGCTGTGAAGACGATTCCTCTTGTGGTTGTAAAGACGATTACTCGCCATGATAGCAAGGCAAAAGTGCGGCGTTGAGTCCCGCCACTCAACAGGCAATGCCTCAAAATTCGGGAAAAAGCGGAAACGGAGTGTCTAATTAGGTTCACTCGTAATCCCCTGATATATTCGGAGTACAGCTGCGGTTGCATAAAGTATATATATTTATAGTAGTAAACCTCTTGAAATTTAAAAGTTTAAAAGTACTTTAATAATACTTACCAACAAACGGCATATCCAAGCTATTAAAATCTTTAACAATGAAATTCACATAGTCCTTTCCAATCCACAACTTAGAATTTCCTTCAATACTTTCCACTCTCTTCTTAGTACTTTCCGTTATAACTCTACCTTCAACAACTTGGGCGAGGGGTGTGGGTTCGATTACCGTTCTAGGGTTGATTCCTAGAGCATCTGTTAAAAGAAGTTCATCATTAGATCTAGCATATTTTTCAGCTTTTTTCCTTTCGGAATCATCAAACTTCTGTTCATTTCTTTCTTCTTCATATGGTGGGTAAATTATACTAATGAAATCTTTGCCACGATCTGTTATTTTATCTAGAACGTTCTTTTTCTGATTTTCGTCGGATTTTAAGTCGTTTTGTGTCCCAACTTGTAATATTTGGTCTTCAGGATTGAGTTGTAATGGTTCTGGAAGTATTTCGGCTTCTTTGATATCTATTTCTGGTTGTGATTCCTCTTGTGACACGTCTTGTATTGGTCTGTAAAATAAATTAGGAAATTCATTTTCATAAAAAAAAATACATTCTACAGTTTCTTTAAATGTTATTTATTCATCAAGACTGTAGAAATACAAAATTATGACAACAGCAGATTGGAATTCATTTTTTCTTACTGCATTTAGCATCTTTATATTATTGCTAAAATACGTTATGTTAAGCTATTTAAATAACGGTAAAATGTTGCCGAAAATTCTCCTTCCTGATTTATAATAAAAATCACATGATCAAAGCCTTGCAAAAACTTACATATTAACTCCTATAACAACATCTCTTGAAGTTTTCGCTAGTTCCAAAGCGGCTTCAATACCCTGAGGCATATAGAGTCCCCCGCCGGGGGAACTTGAGGTTTTCTTTTTCATTTTTATATGGGATTTTGGTAACGTCATGTTGCCTAGATCTGTTAATCTAAACGTATTTTAAATTAGTTGGTTATAATGTATAGGTTCAAATCTCTTTTAAATGTTTACATTTTGAATATTCAATGCTACAGTTTGGTTAAGCATAGTCGAGGGTTCTTTATACTGCGACATAAGTGGCAAGATAAATAAACATAGAAAATTAATCAAATACACAGTAATAATTTGTCCCACTCAGAAATATTTAAATATATTGAAAAAAATACTGAAAATATATCGGCAATTCTAACTTTTAATTACATTTTTTAATACATAATTAAATAATAACAACTAGTTTTAATAAATTATAAGTACATATTAACATAAAACATTATCTCACCTATGTCTATGATCATCCCATCTTCCATAACACAAATCAATGCCACCCAAGAAAGCTACAGTTTGGTCAACAACTACAATCTTCTCGTGATGAGCCCAAAAAAATACACCTACTTTAGCATGGTCCGGATGGCGAAACACCTGAAGGAAATATATTTTAAATATTTATTATATAGTGCGCTTGACGAGTCGTGGCTGGCCTTCACGTAGCTTTGTATATTTAAGGTTTTTTTTACTTTTGATTATTTCATTTCCGAGTATTTAAATACAGGCATACACAAAGTTCAGAAGGCTTAAATTCAGGGCGGCCACGATTATTTTTTAACATATTAAAAGTGTTATTCCACTTTCAGGAAAGAAAAATACTTATTTAAAAAACGTATAAAAAATTTAATGTAGCGAAGATGCTAACAATATAAATGAGTTGTATCAAGCGTATAAGTATTTAAACGTAGATTGATGAGAACGTATGGCTTAGTAGTCAGAGCACTTGGACGGTTTCCAACAGACACGGGTCCCAATCCCATTACATTATGAGTAAAAAAAACAATTTTTCCCTATTTTCGTAGGATTTTCGAGAGAAAATCAGACAATATGACACACACAGAGAATGTGCTTGTCTATCAGTCATTCAGATAATAACGTAAGAGTTTTACGCATAAAACTTACATTTTTAAAACATCTAATTATTCTGTTTACATATTAAATTTGCTGGTATAACACTACTGTTTCATATCTACACTTTCTATATGTGTGGGAAATAAGGTGTTATGTTCCGCACAATCCGTTCAACACGCTATGCATCATAATAGAGTATTTAGCACTAGGTTCCCATGTTCTCTCTTCCTACTCTGTAATGTACGGGATACAGCGTGAAGCGTAAAAAAACTTTTGAAGAAAATACCTTAATATTTTCATTGGCTAATCTACTTTTACTGTAGAAACTATTTATACCGAGAGCCATCTCCACTTCCTTGTACAGCATTATAAACACTTTTACACCTTGGGCCTGAAATAGATAAAGAATAAAACGTAATAATTTGAAAATACGAAGAAAATTTTTTTTTAAACCACACACAAACAACATGTCCAATCTTTTTAATCGATTTCCATAAGGAGATGGTTAAAAATTTGACTGTATTTTCGTTTGTCTGGGTGAACTGATTTTGATGATACCTTTTTTATTTGAAAGCTTCCCGTGGACCTAATTAAAATGGAATCACTATTTTAATTTAGTGCATTTCAGATAACGTTATCCATGAAATAGTCTTAATATAGGCATTAAGTATGTGCCCAACAAATTGATTTATTAACTCAATATCACGCCAATCAATTTCGATTATTCTTTTTTGTTAGAAAATATGTACTTTAAGGGTAGTTTGATGAGAGTTTGGTAAAGTACTGATGGGATCTTTGTTTAAATTTTTTAAAATATTTTTTGTAAAAAAATATTTGTACCGACTACATCCGGTATTTTTAAGGTTTTTGAAGCTAAAAAAAAAGAAACAAATAAAAAAGTAAACTAGGTGATTATATTTTGGAAGTATGTTTAGTAGACAGAAATTACGAAATGGATTTGGAATGGCAGATTGCTGCTGGTAACACAGTTAACAGTGCCTTAGTTGCATTGATGAGAGGGCGAAATGTTGAAAAATACTCACCGCCTTCCTCTTCAAAATGGAGTCCAACCTCCAATAATCGCCATTAAGAGCGGGTCTCTTCATATATATCTCCGGGCTGAGCCACCAGTCCGCAATGAAGATCTCCTCCTGGGCCATTTCCATGGCATCTGCCACTGCAGACAGGTAGGGTGAGCCGTCCACAAAGGTAGTGAGTGGGGTTGACGACCGGGGAGGGGAGAATGAATGGTGGACGTTCGGGTAGGTGAAGTCTCGAGCTAAAAATGACATTGTTTACTTATTAGTAGTGGTAAAGAATGTTAGAAGAATTGGATGTAATAATTATGTGAATTCTACCTTGTCATTATGAATTGAATATACATATATATATATATATGTATATAAATTATAATTTTAGTTACCAGACTGATTCGCAACGGTCTTCAAATACTGCATCCATTCTTTGCTTTTTCTTTTCGTCCAACATTTGATGACCATTTGTCGACTTTGGTTTAATATTTGTAGTCCATTACTAAGTCCTGTTGAGTACATACCGCTTGACACTTCGAAACTATCAAAAGAATATATCATTATTAGTATATTTACTTAAATATTTCATAATTTTACATAAATTGTTTTATAACTAGAATATTTTTCACGAATACGAAACGGGGAACTTTGCCCATAGTTTTCATAATTCAATTGGTTCTATCATCTTAGTGGCTATACTGAAATCAAATCATATTGAAGAATATTATATGTACCATATAATTTGTTTTTTTTTTAATCTGGTTGGATAAAATGATCATTTGATATATATATGCGACATAAATATAAAGTAAGAAAAAAAGTACTTTCTTTTGCGATAAACATAAAGTCTGAGCCTGAAACTTTTTCTTGTGATAAACGTAAATGAAGAATTCCTTAAAGAAATAATTTATACTACAAAATCAATTTACTTTCATACAAAAGTAAATTGTTGAAATATAATACTATAAGAATTAATTTTGGCCAAGCTAGTGATAATAGGTAGGTATATAATTTAAAACAATATTAAGATTAATTTTTAGTTACCCTCTACAACTTTGTAGCATTTTTGTAGAACTAAATACTTTAAATTGTTTTTTTTTATTATTTGTGAACCAAATAAGTTCAAACAAACGAGAGCTTAAATAAATGGAACATGGAGACTTTAAAGCGGTTTATCAATTTCCGAGATTAGCGTGCAGAAGCGCAAAGACAAAAAACATAATTATTTTGGCTTCTATTACATTGCCATTGTCATATAAATGCCTCTAATAATTATTTCTCTATTTCTCTTATAGAAACAGGGATCAGTTCCAATTTTATTGTATGTTTAGATATAATACAAATCATACTTACGTTGCCTTGTGCTGCGTTAAACAAACAATTAATATTTACGAAACGTTGATACAAAATAATATTATATGTTGTACGATCAGAATTAAAGAGAACTAGTAGAGACTTAAAATTTGATTTTTATGTACAATTTTAAAATGGGAAATTTCAAGAATTTTGATATATGTATGTCACCTTCATTCTAATTATGTGATAGGTATGCATGAATCTAAAATATTACCTAATTTTAGACATGTTTATGTAAACCGTTCACACAATATTTATGAAACGGACCAGATGGCAAAGTGGACAGCCAAATGATTTAGTACTACTTTTTCTCTGCCAAGTTATATACGGTAAACATTATTTTTTCAGCTTTACGCTGTATCTCATATAAAATAGGATAAGCAATGAAAGACTTGTGTCAGGACACTCAGTTTTCTGTATGATTTTGTTCAATTAACCGCTGCATTTTGTCTTTCGATAACAGAAAATTAAAAATTAATTGCGTCGAATAGGGTTGATGTCCTACTCCTCCAGAACGATCTTAATATAAACAAACACTTAAAAATCAATAAAAAAACTTACCCTTGATCAAACAACATAATGCCTTTAACGATTCCGTCACTCGGTCGTATGTAACCAAAGAAAGTATCCTTTACGAAAAACCACCTCTCCTGCCATTTAGCGCACACAAGTCCTGTACAGAAGTAATTACATCTGAAATCAAATATGTTTGGAATTTAAAACTTAATTAAGCGTTTTACATTAGTTTTATAGAAAAAAAACATTAATACATGGTAATTTTGTTAAAAACAAATTAAAAATACAGAAGTTACTATTGAGAATCTAGTGTCAAGACATTTGGTTCTTTGTTTTCCCACTAATTACGTACGTATCAAGTGGCGGAACTCAACGCAGTGCTTTGTCTTTCTTGACGTTAAGTTCCTTCAACACTTAACATCTCGAACATTGCGCAGAGTTAATACATACCTAACACATACAGTATTCCCCAAAAGTCCAAAACAATTGCAGCCTGCTTGCCCCGGCCTAGTGGACCCTGTTCTCTTTTCTATTATGCCCTCTTTGCCTTTCGTACCGAGCTCCGATATGAACGACATGTTCGATACTTCCAGGAATTTAACCTGAAAATTCAAAGTATAGTGTCGGTTACGGTTTGTTATTAGTTAGTTAAAATATCCTTCTTTTAGGTTTTTAGGTTTCATCCTGTATCTCCCACATAGCAGGGCATTTCTTTAATTTAAAACTATATTATTAACTATTTTTTATTACAATTTACAAATTATAAATGTTGGTGGAAATTAGTTTTTTGTTATAATATGGTTAAGTTATTTCTTTACTAAGAATGGTCTGGAAAGAGACATTATGGTAATAATGTACTACTAGGATTCAATTCCAATAGTAAAAAATCTGGTCACAATCCATTCCAATAATAAAAATGTGTCTTTAATGTGAAAATAAAGACACTATAATATAAAAAAAGTAACACCCTTAATTGTATATATTTTTTTTATATACAGCAGTGACAGTAATAATTAAGTTATATATTATAGTATCTATAAAGTAACTTGAAAACAAAGACGAGTCATATAAATTTATGCTTAAGATCTAAACTCACCGTTTCATGATGATTTCTATATATACTAATATTGAGTAGATTGAAAAGGTATTCTTCCAACTGCTTCATACGTAACTGTATACCTTCATATGTTATCATCACTTCCGGTTTTCGAGGAAATCTGAAAAGATTTACAAATGGTTTTTTTTAATCTTCCTTATAGGTTTATACTGACAAAATTGTCTAATCAAAAACAAGATTCAGTGAAAATCTATTTATCATACATAATAAAATTGTACGAGAAAAGTTAAATAAATGTAAGAGTCATCAACAAATAATTAAAAAAAAAAACAAAAACAACATATAATTTTGTGTAATATTAATTGTGTTATCTAAAGTATTACTAAGTAGCATCAGTTCATATAAATTAAGTCATATTAAAATGCGATGGCCATACAAAATTAGTGTTTTTTTAAATATGTATGAAACGTAATACTGATAAGTTTATAAAGCAGTATCTACTCCTTAATTATTTAAATAGCTTACAAGAATAAATTAAATACAAAAACAACTTTTATTTGTATTATACAAAAATATGTCTCGAGCGGGAATTGAATCTATAACAATAAAATAATATAATTAAGCACAAAAATTACTTAAAATTTTTAATGTTTGCATATTTTTTCTTTTAAACAAAAAAGATTTATATCTTATCACTGACGAGAGATTTATGTATTTTGTACGATAACGAGATATCTAGATAAGAAATACGTAAAAAAACATTTGCATGTAGATACAAACATATTCAAGTGTTTTCTTATGAAATACTAACTAAAAGGAAGAAGAGGTCGTCGTGACCCAGTGCAAAACGAGTCTAAACCAGGGGTTCCCAATCTTTTCTTGATCAAGGTAGCAGGGACCACTATGCATGTCGTAATAAAAAAAAATGATTGTGATAATTTAACATAAACTTCGCCTCACCATCCCCCAGTCATAACATTAAAATCGTTCGCGGACCATATTTAGGCTTTAGCGTTTAGACCACCGGTTGGGAACCACTGGTCTAAACGCAACATTGTGAGTTCGATTATAACTAAGGGCAATTAATTAAAAAAAAAACATAGACTGGAATCTTACCTAGGCAGAGCACCTTTTCTTTTCCTGGGCTTATTTTCACGTTTCTTTGAATTACTCCTGGACATTGCTTGTAGAGCCATTTTTTCGGCTTTTTCTTCAGTATCTACAGTATTTTTGAAACTTGCTCGTCTTGATTTATGAGTTTTGGTGGGAAAAGGAATTTTAAGCGTTGCTCTGTATAATGAAAGCTGTTGATGCAGATATAATATGTGCTTGTAACGTTTTTTGATTGTCCACGCGAAGTCGCCATGTTGGAGATTTATTGTGTATCTAGAAAGATAAAAAAATATTAAGAAAAAAGTCGTAACATAGGTTCCTTTTGCTTACTTTGTTGTATGCGGGAGACAGCGTGAAGCTCATTTATTTTAAAATAAACATTATGATTTTGGGTTAGTTTATATCTAAGGAAAAGTTTGTACCATTAAATATTTAGATTTTCGTCACCTGTAGCTGCCAATTTCATAATTCTAGCTGAACAGGAAGTTTCCTATTAGTTTTGATTCCCTTTGTAGTGACGAAATACGCGTTTATTGCGATAAAATCAGTCATATCTTTTTTTAAGTGACTGTACAATTTGAAATACATTTTTTTCACGAAATCAAGTGACAGCAGATCTGATTATATAGTTTGAATTTCAACTCGGTATCTCTAAGCGTTCCGGAGATAAAGGCTCTTGACAGACAAACAGACAGACGGACAATAAAGAGATCTTACGAGGGTTCCTTTCTTACTTAAAAGGTACGAAACCTTAATTAACTGTATGTAGGTAGTATTACTACCGTACCGTACCGTACCATAAGTACGATTCATTTGTAAACCACAAATATTTTATATGCATTAACCGCATGACCTCCTATTTACATACAATGCAAATTTATAAAATTCCATTTGTTATATTTTTAATTAGTATTTCAAATATGTAAAAAAAGTACGCATTTTAAGAAACAGTTTCCTATACTCTATGTATCGCGTTACTACGTATATACTCGTACAATACAAAATGTAAAAACAATAATATATCATAATTTAATAATAGAGTCTATCTATGACTTTTAATCCAGTTTTCCTTAAAACGTAAACATTTATTTATTTATATGAATATAAATCTATAAATCCATATTCCGCAACCAGAGACAGCGGAGCGCCAAATTGCTATGGCTTTTGCATACCTATTTCACCTCTCCCACTACATTAACCCGCACATACATCATGTCCTCCTCATAGAGTGGGAACCTCACGTTTTTTACGCTACCTTCTTCTAGTATACATGACCTTCTTCTAATAATGACACTGTGTTTTCGAAGGTGTTACCTATCGTACTCGTATGAAGAATCGCATATAGAATATTAATTAAGTGAAGTTGGGCTTCACTAATTAAAAAAAAAAATCTATCTATTATTTTAAATTAGCAGGAAATTATTGATAGCATTGTTATTGTTATATATGATTCATGTGTATTATAAACGGAAATACCATGATATACCATAAAAGGATAGAATGCTATTTACTATACATAGTTGTTGATTTTTATGTAATGTGATGATAAAAGTGATTTTTGCTTACATTGTTTTCATTATTCGCTTAATATAAAAACACATTTAATAATTAATTCCTTTTATCTGTTGTATTGTATACGTTAGAGTACCCTACGGTCAACGAGTCGTGGCCCTGAATTTAGTTAAGTAGATGGCAGCGCAGATTTGATTTTAGTATTTCTTCTTTTTTGTTTATTTACTTCCCGATTGTACAATATTAGTTTAGAAAACCAAAGCGGCCACAACTCGTTCGCTATACTGTTTATTAATAATATTTTTGATTATCACGTCACAGCTCTCTCTAGAAATACATTTTTTTAAATAGGATGCATTATTTTTATTAGTTGTGGTTATACATTATATTAATAAAGATAAATATCATAAAACGTTTAGCAAAATGTAACTCAAAAACAATTAAAGAAAATTATTTAAGACTAATACTTACAAATTGGGATTCAATAAATGCGTAGTTACACTCCTTTCGTTTTCTACAAATCTCACTTTAATTTCCACTCCTGGTATAAATACTTTTCTGTGTACCGAATTAAACTTAATAGGTGGGTTGTGAATTGTTTTGTATGGCACTGAAGTCGCAGGGGGAGCTGAAACGATAACAACAAAATATGTTTTGTTAGTTACAATGTGACTTACAGACAGACAGACCATATATATTTTAAGCTCAAATATAGGTTTGAGTAAATCTTACCGTTGCTTTAATAAAAAAGTCTGAGAAAATCTAAATAGTATATTCATTTCTGCTTGAGATAAGATGTAAACAATAAAAACAAATATTGTCAAACTTTTATTTTTATTTTTTATTTCTATTTAATTCGTCAAATGACTACTTTTATTATTTATGTTGTAATATCTAAAAGCCTGAGTGCATAATATAAAAGGTGCGGAATACGCGAACATTTAACACCTGTTTATAGGACTCTCACTTTGTTTATACATCAATTTTCTCTATTTTTATTATGCCATTGTGGTATTCATGTTATAATATATCCTTATAACACAGTATTATCGATTTCATATATTACTTTTCAAGATAATTTCAATGCCTCTTGCTGAATGTTTGATGAAACTATCGACATACTTATTTTATGAACATTTAAAAATACAACAACAATCAAAAAATATCAGAGTCGAGTTCCGCCACTCAACACGCAATGCCTCCAGAATTCGGTGGAAAGTGAGGAACGGGAACAGAGTGTCTTAATACTTGTTCCTCAGGTGCCATCTGCCTTCCCTGATATGTGCGGGATGCAGCAGAACAAAAAATATAGATTACACAATAAATTATGAGTAATACAATATTTTGTTTACTGATAAAAATCTTTTTTTAGTTATCGTTTTGTACTTTTACGCAAATTAGTTGTACTCTATTATAACATGAGTCATATATTCTCATCTATGTTAATAAGTAACAAAAAAAATATTTTTCTGTTTTATATGATAGAACTCTATACGCGTTTTTGGCATTGATTCAAAATAATCATGATTTTTTCTTTGGTATTTGTGTTTTGAGGTATTGTTACTAAAACTATTTTATAAAATACCTGTTTAAGGTAATAAATTAATACGTAATATTTGTTTATGTATGTAACAATTTATAAAGTAGGTCATTTTAACGTTTCGAGGTAGTGACCTCAGTGACTTGACAGTGGTTAAGTCTACATAAAATACAAAATATTATCTCAAACAAATGAGGCCGACGGTTGGGGGTTCGATCTGCACTTGGAGAATGAATAATATTTATTAATATTTTTATTTCATCAACTTCAACACTTACGTTTCTAGGCATTACTGCCTAGAAAATTTGGCGGAAAGTATGAAACGGAGTATCTTAACACTCTTAACACTACTAGACTCCCTCTGCTTACCCTGATGTATGCGGGATACAACGTGAAGCTGAAAAAAATATATTAAAAACCTGAGTTTTACTATTACATAGTTAGTATTTTTACAAAAAGTGCCAAGGTTACTTCTAATTTGGACAATTATGATATTAACCTGTATTTGACTAATTACGCGGCCATGGGTACTGGTAAGACAATTATCAATAATAATGACTTTATTATGGCGCATATAGAAAGACTATAACTGCGATAGCTGTGGGTTCGAATTTTGAGAGGAAAATAAAAAATAAAACAAAAGTCACAAAAAAAAAATAAGACTACTCTACCCTAGTTTGGCACAATAAATGTTAGCGTTACAATAAAAAGTAGTGATGTGATTATTTTCCGCCGCTAACAGAGCGTTGTTGTTGTTTCACAGGGCTTGGTAGCTAGCTCCCTATTTTCAAAGTTTGTTTGTTATTTCTTATTTATTAGATACGTCAGTATTTTCACTAATCTTGATTACAATAAGTATATCTAGTCAGTCTATCTATTATATATAGTAAGTATATCTATTAATACATGTGTGAGCCATACAAAAATACATTTTATCTAATTCATTAATAAACAACTAAACAAAACTACAGATATTTCGCGGGAAATTTTCTATATAGTTTTATTACTTAAAATTTTAATTATTTTTTTTTTAAATAATATTTAAAAAAAACGATATTACTAAGTACAGCTACAGCTTCTTGCTCTATCTCGTAATTTACGCTTTGCATACCAAGAGACAGGAGTCAATGCCGCGCTATTTCTTTTTATCAGAGTAAAAATAATTTATTCTCCCGAGTGGGAAGCAAACCTACAACAGTCGCGTATACAGTTAAACACCGCTGCACTACGACGGCAAAATAATGTAAAAGGTATAATAAAGTGACATTAAACTACTCTGCCTTATGAAGAGGGCAATGAAGACAAATATATCTTGTTCTTAATTGTATACATCATATAGATTATGAGATAATTTCTTATCAGTATTATAATGAGACAAATTCTTTAGAAAATAATTTCTTTTAACTTTTTGAAAATACCAGTTATCTACAAGTTAATCTTAGCTATTTTTAACAATGGAGCCAAGAGTATACGGTCTTGGGGAGTCTATGTACGTACATAACGTAGATTGAACTAGGTTACTTTAAAAAGGAAGAATATATCATTCTCACATTGCATTTGAATAGCACATGTATGTGTTATATAATACGTTCAGTCAATCAGGTGCCAGTTAGAATTCTTAAATAGTATTTTTATTTAATACAGGCATTTGGATAGAATGACGTGATTGTACATAAATTAGTTATGGGTTCAAATTCCGACTTAAAGCTGATTTTTTTTGACTTCACGCTGCATAATAGAACAACCTAATGTTAAGTAATCCGTTTCGAGATTTCCAAAAAGGATCTCCTTCGAGTTTTCGAGACATTGCTTGGTGAATAGGGGGACTCAAGGCGCGTTATCTTCTTGTTATCAGAGCAAGGAAATAAAAACATTTAATATAGATAATTAATTCCCAAAACTTTATTCACACAGAAAATAATAAAAAAATGATACAAAATTAACAGAAAAAAAAAAGACTTACACAACGCATCAATTTCCTCCTTATTGTTAAGTTTATCCGTATCAATAACGGATAGAGATTCTGGCACGGCGAGGCTCTCATCGAAATCTGAATCTAAGCCTGGTGTCAGGGAGTCCAGATTTTGAAATATTCCCTGTAGACAATCACCTTGAGGCGTCGTCGGTGTGTCCATACCGTGGTTTGTGTAACTGTAGAGTTCTTCATCTGTAAAATTAAATAATGTCATAAAAGATGATGATGCCATCGTGGTGAGTTTGGATTCGTTTCCCACTCGGTAAAATCTAATAAGAAGGTAAGAGAAATGTAAATTCAATGACAAAAGATTTAACTCATTTATCAAGTATATTTTATGGTTAAAACACCTATATATTAAATATGTATATGTATATTTAAAATAAATAATTGAAGGCTAATACTACTATAAAATGTAATTATTTAAACATTTTGAAACTTTTATAACCACATCACATTCTGGTAACCATAGTGTGGTGTGATGTCCTACAAATTGAGTTGAATGTGAGAAATGCAGTGTCTCAACAATAGGTACCTATTTTGTTATACCGGAGGTTGGTGGTCATACTGCGGATATAAATATACTTAAAAAAAAGATACAAGGTAAAGGGAGCAAAACTATAAGCGAACAGCCAAAAGTATAAGATATGATTAACACCACCTTCAGTTCCATGAGCATGGACACATGGTTTGTTACAAAGACAAACAATGGACACTGATAGCAACCACGTGGAGTGGTCCAATAGGAAGAATTGTTAGCAAATCTCATAAAAGATGGAAAGATGGCGTAATGGCAAGAGAAAGTGAAGACAGACTCAAGGCAAAAGACAGGCAAAGATGGTTCCAACTTAAAAATGGAAATAAAAGTAACACCAAGTTACCAACAAGTAACTGATTAAAACAAACTAACAATTTTACAAACAACTTATGAAATAGAAAAGAAGTTACATAAAAATGCCAATTAATGAGTTTATTTATCTTGCTATATGGTGAAAAGTAGTATCCTACAACATAGATTATTTAAAAACCTTCTAAATATATCATATAACTTAAATTTAAATCTAATATCAAAGTTAGGCAGGTAGATCCCACAACACCATCTCATTTACAGTACATGTTTCATTGCACCACAACAGCTTTTTTATATTATCATTCATAAAACAATAAAGTGTACTAAGCGAAGGGATTTATAAGTAATCTGTTGACAGCACTTATAGATTAACTATTAACTGAAATCAATATTGTATTGGCTAATAGTGTAGCAATATAATATATATTATTTTGTTTTATGCTGTATCCTGCATATAACATATCCAGCACATAAAAAAGGAGGCCGAGTGGGTTTAAAAGTGAAAATAGCAACTTTATTTCAATGTAAAAATATACAAAATGTTAAGTTATTGTAATTGGTGAGTCACAACTTATTGTTGAAATATTGGCTAGTGTATGCCTATTGTTCTATTTCATACAGAATCAGTTCAATGAATTTTAGTGATTATGAAATTATTAAATATATATTTTGCTACAAACATAATTTACCAAAAATATCAAAAGTTTCATATTGTTTTATAATACAAACACTTTTTTTGACGTCTTAGGTTTTTGTTTATGTTACACTTATTATTATTTTTTTCTTTTAAAAATATCTAAATTTATGACTTTAAACACACACTAACACTACACAAGCACTACCTCGTTTTATAAGATTATGAAAACTGAGCGTTAGATCACTTCGTTCCATACGTTCTCTTGTTGTTTCCTCCAATAAATCTTGTTTCACTTCACGGCATCCGTTACAATATTGATATGATATGTTCTGGCCATTACAGAGTATAAATTTAACACTTGTGTACATAATCTGATGATAAGATAGCGGTCGATTGGTTTTCAGTTGTTTTACGGCGCTAGTAAAATTCGGTCACAGTGCTAGTAAATCGACTAGCTTTGCAAGAAACGATTTCGTTGACGACAATTTTACACGGTTCGCTGAAGGCTGAATTAATCAAGGCTTTTTAATATAAATTTGTAAAAAAGTGTACTTACAAAACTTTACGTACAAGACGTCTCAACACGTTTCATTGTTTGGATACTTTGTTCCTGAATGAGTAAAACATTGCGATTAAAGAAGCTGTGTAGATCTGAATACTTATCGTTTGAATCATGCGTCTAATTGATGTTGGATCAAGGTTTCTTGAACTAAAAAACTATATTTGTTAAGGCCGACAAGAGCCCTCCTTTAGTTGGTTTAATACTGACAGTGACGTAAGCGATTAGCCAATGACGTATAAGCTATACCTACATGGCCTTAGTATATAGTAGCAAGTCAAAGTTTCTAAACATATAATCGCAATAATATACAATTTATTCTATTAGGTGGAAGCTCAACGGAATATCTTATTAATATGTAATTTAATTTTATATAATTGTATGTTTCTTTACGCCTTTTTCTTCATTGCGTCTTATTAGCGAATGAAATGGCATGCTTAAAAATATATAACTAAAGAATTAAGCTAATAAAGTAAGATTCAAATTTAGAAAATAATGAGGAAAAAAAAACAAAAAATATATTAGTTATAACTTTCTATTACTTCTGTTTGTAAAATTCGTAACGATTTCATAATGTATTTGAAATCAATAAGAAAGAAAAATAATTATTTCAAAATGTAAAAAATATAAAAACAAATTATAAGTTTGACCATAGCTGCCCTAATGAACTTCTGTCAATATGACATTTGGAAGTGTTCGGAAACTTTATCGTTGCAATTTGACATTTAATATTTCTATAAACTCTGAAAAAAGGGATCAATAAAGTTTTAGTAAAGTTTATAGTATATTATTTGGGATAAATAATGAGTAGCAATGCAAAATGTATATTACATACTCATATAACTTAAAGCCTACTCATATATAATAGCAATGATGTAGTACAGGGCTATGTACATTTTTAGATAATAAGATAAATCTTTATAAAACAAAAAACATACGATTGCAACTAGCGGACCTCTCACGGCTTATTATGTTGTATTCAATACAGATTGATACATTCAATCATTAACAACTTGTTTTCTTCTTAATATCAAGTAAAGGCGAGCACTACGCGGCTGCTTGAGAGGATGTCATTAGCGGCAAGGGTGACCCGAGCCTAAGTTTGCGGCCGCAAACACATTGTTGAATTATTTTAATAAAATTAAAATAATTCAACATTAATAATTCTACATTTTCTCAAAAAGTATACGGCCGAATTACATGCTACAAAAGCTGAATTTTATCTTCACAAAATTGACTTGATGACGGAATAACTTTTGCTCGTAAGCAAATCAAATAAGCAATATTACGTTGCATGCCTTATTGTGACTTATTTATTTATAAGAAATAAATATACAGCGTCGAGGCCTTTTTTAAGAACTAATGAAATAGAATATTTATGTTATACAATGTACTGACATATTTTTGACTATTTTTGCAACGCACGCGCATGTTAACCATAAATACACCGTAGTGTATTGCTATAAGTAAAATGCTTGAGTGTCTTGAAAATACACTCGAACATCTAAATTACGGAAAGGATTAACGCAGACCAAGTTTTATAGATGGTGCGAATGATATATATAATGGAAGATTGCGATCAATGGACCTACGCGTTCTTGAGACCACCTCAGTATTTCAAAAATTAAGCACGTTAGAATATGCCAGCAGGTTCATATGTATTGATTTTAAGCCGCGCGAGTAATTATCAAACCTTAATATTTTCGAGCCACGCATTGCGTATCGTAGTACAAAAAACGAACAATATAAACATCTATGTAAGTATTGTAATATTTATAATTACTCAGTGTTTGTATTCTATATTATTAGGATATCTACTTGCATTTTTGTAGATCGTTGAATTTTTTTCTTACTTTTTTTCCTTTTTTAATAAAAAAATATTTTTAATTGATTATCTTGTTGCTATCATTAGCCGCCCATAATGGATCTATGAATGGACATGTCCAATGACTTAATAACAGCTTCATTCTGACTTTATTAAAAAATAATAACAATTAGACAATTGTGATTACCCCTATGAATAAAAAGTTGAATAAAATTTTATGTATTACTGAGATTTCTATAATTGGACCATTAATATAATCGTTTCTTAGTTCCTTGATAGCAACACAGAAGGCGGAATGGTTCTAAAAATAGTTTTTTCACTATATTGTCAAAACTCATCTTTATTTATAATATTTTGTTAATATTTATGTTAAAATAAATACAAGAAAAGATTAAAAAGAAATCAATAGTTTTATTCTATCGCTTTATTAAATTTACTATGACATCTTAAAGTTATCATAGCTACTTTCCCCTATTCCTGAGGCTGAGGCGATTCGACAATAAAAAGGAGTTGAGGGCATCAACTATAGTAAATCTTGGGAACAATACAGTAAAGATTTAGGCACAAAATTTTGAAGGTAATGAAATCAACTGTCGTTATTTTTTAAAGTTAAGCAAATAAGCCTTTAGTTTTAAGTTCACAAAACAAAAATGATTTAGTGCAAATTTATTTACACTAAAATAATAATTTGTGTTCAGAAGAAGAAACATTTTTCAGAAATTACATCTGTTTTTTTGGGAAATTACTTAAAAAAAAATGCAACTATGCATTTAAGAAAATTGGTAAATGTAATCGCTGTTAATATTATTAAAAGTCAGTTCAGTGATAATTAAAAAAAAACGTTCTAATAATAATTATTAAACTTTTTGATTACTGTTAATAATGCGTCGATTTGTATTTATAGTCCTTTCTCTTCCTCTTTTTTGTTTTAAAAAATATTGATAAATAACTGTGTTTTCATACACCTCCTTCAATGGTATTGCTTCTTAGGTTCGATACCACGCTAACCTAGCGTGGTATTTACCAAATTTAAATATAAACTACAAAATATAATCTGACAACCTGATACTTTTCATATGAGTCATACTGGCGTATCTTTTATCATTCTTTCATCATTAACTAATTATATTTATGACTAGATTACCTTAATCTTTATACATACAATATAAAAAAGTAAACAATTACATATCAACTTTAATTGGTTCATTTTTTTTATTTTATCAAAGCATTTTTTTATTATTCCACTATGACGAACATTGATAAGGATACATCCTCGTGACATTAACATGATATAATGAGATCGCGGTTGTAACTTGCGGTTTATATCATTGTTGTTGTTATACAATTTCAATAGGTGTGTATTACAGCTTTATATAATTATCCTTGTTGATTTAATTACTAAATAAAGTTTTAAGTTCTATGTTAGAATATATTTTTTTACTCTGACATTCAGCGGGGTAACATTTTACAACCTTCAAGGAGTACCTACCTTGTATTTTATCTAGTATTTAAGAGAGGTGAGCTTTTATTGAAAGAACTTTATTAATCGGAACAGCGCCAATGAGTCACTTCTAATGTTTTATTTATTAGCATATTTAAAAAATATATAACTCGTGAAAAAAGAATCTATTTTTATTTTATCCTATCTATTAAAATTACAGAGATAGTCCTTATTATCATTTAATATTTTTGGAAATTTACATTAAGCATTATCAAATCGGTACTTAGATACTTACTTAGTTTTTTTTTTTTCCTCGCATGAGTAGTTAGATACTTACTTAGTTATCTTTTTTCCTCGAATTTCAGCGGCTAACCATAAAAAATATCTACTTTTGGTAGGCTATCCGCATGTCTGTGTACGTTAATTTTAAAAAAAATATTTATAGAAAAATATATAAGCACAAACACAATAGCAGAAATTTAAAATATGAAGATTAAATCACGTTGCAGATCGAATTTCTTGCACGTAAACACTCTGCATCAAACGTAATCGGACATATACGAGACCGCGTGACGTCACACAGTAGTACAGTAGCGGGCGAATTAACGGCAAATTTTAAAAATCTGTAATTTTGGAAATCCCGACCAGATTTTGATAAAACAAAAACTATTATTATTTTCACGAGTACGCGCATTAAATGCAGTAACTATTATAGTAAAATTTAATGTTTTGTTTGACTCAATATCAGTAATATTATACCCGCATATTACAGGGTAGGCAGAGGGAACCTAGGCACTTCGTTCTCCACATATCGTTGAAGTCTTCGAGGTAGTGTGTGGTGAGTGGCAGGCTCAATTTTTTTCAGGCAGGCTTTGCTGTAACAACAAGGCCGGGCCTTGTTGTTACAGCAAAGAAATGAAAATATTAATAATCATCGTCAAGTGGAGATCGAACCTATAATAACTATCGCGTTACAGTCACGTCCTTGTGCCATATGCCACGACAACCTCATCCTGATGAAAATTGACGACTTTATAGATAATAATAACAGTTGTAAAATGCCATACCAACTAACATCCTTTTCATTATGCGGATCAGGTGGGAAGAACCCTAACCCACCACTCTGATACCATAATGTTGTTATTATCATAATCAAACTATCATATGTGCATAAAATATATTTTTGGTCATCAGTGGTGGTGACATTTGAATCGCAAACCTTAATTCTCAAAGGCACTATATTCACTTCGAGCCTTCCTCCACACAAGGCAAACACAATATCCAGACTTTCTCTGAGAGTTTTATAGGAAGCTGTGTGGCTTAGTGCTATGTCTGAATATACATGCGATGGTTGTGGGTTGGATTCTAACGAGGCTGTATGAAATATTTTCGCTCACTTTGATAACAAGCCAAAATATGGCGTTGAGTTGACCCACTCAATGTAGCGAATAGTGAAAACTGAGAGGAAATTGGGAAACGGAGTGTCTTAACACTAGGTCCTACCCTGCTGTATGAAGAACGTAGCGTGCAACTAATTCTCAAAGGAGTTGATTACATATCAAAATTTATTTTGTATTAAAAACCAGCCTATACTGATCGTACGGTTACACGTACGAAATCTTTTACTTTATTCTTAAAACACGTTAAGAAGGTCACTTCATTTATAAACAAGTACTGTTCTTTTTATATATCATGCAAATTGCTTTCATAATATATATAAAAATACTATATAACTGTACCTGTACATTTTACCTGACATTTATATATTTAAATTTTATTTTCATTTTCTCGCTCTGATAAAACAAAAAACAACGTGGCGTTGAGCCCTGCTACTCAATACGAAATAATTTAAACTTAAGATGTTTTTCAGTACATTGAAAGAACTGTAACTAAATTAAGTATGTGTTACGTATTCGCAGAAAATTTCAAAATATTTGGCCTATTTCCTGATTTCTTAACACAACATTTTCTTTTTTAAATATTCATGTTATTGTTTTTTCTTCCATGTTACAAATCCTGTACTACAAAGCTTTCAAAGATACGTGACTAGGTTCCAGAAGCAAAACAAAGAATTATATCATAACTACTGTGTTAAATCTATTGCTTAATGTGAGCTGAAAGTATGCTTAAATGTGAACGCAACTTGTTCCACCCTACATATATGTGTATAATTTTCGTCCAGTCTAAACTGATCTTTTTCAGGTGTTTTGTAGAGGGATGATTCAACGGCTGTGGAGGTCAAGTTAGGGTGGCGCTACAAATATCACGGTTAATACGTCGAGCACACGCCAGGTGGGCAGAGAGTGTTGAGAGCAAAAGTGACCGCAGTCGCTACTTGCGCACCGACCGCTCCTCGCGCGCACCACGTAGCCACGCACGACCGACGTACGCACAGTTCCCGCCACATTTTGAATTTACGTTCGAAAATCGATAGATTGAATTGAAATAGATGTGCAGTCGCGCGTAAAACACCGAAACTAGAGACACTCGCACTGCACTGACAGTACACGGATTGCAACGCGGCCGTTGACATCTATCTATTCGGATTTCGAACGTAAATTTTGAAAATGTCAAAAAAGGCGGGTGTGTGATTCTTTTTTTTTAAACTCACAGTGACACAGGTGTTCCCCGATAGTGCCGAACGATGGTGAATTTGAGATAAAATTAATCAGTGCGGTTTATTTTGTTTTATGTTATAAAAACTTGAACGTTAAAAAAGGTAAGATTGGAGAATGAATAATTTTATTTATATTTATTTATATTAAGTAGCCAACAGTAGTTACTCAATAGGAGTTAAAATGGTATCTTACGCTTTCTAAATAGTCGACCATGAGTGTGGCCGCAGTCACGACAGAACTGCTTTAATTTTGCTGCAAGATAAAATTATAACCAAGAAATACGCTCCTTTTTCGTTGCTCTATGTGTTTTGAAATTGGCGACTTCAACTCTATACTAAATAATGTATGGAAAATCTGTAGATATATTATAAAAGTAAATTGTATTATTATATAAATTACACGAACACTTTCTTTATATTTACGTCAGACAATTCACTATAAATAAAAGTGCTGTTATTTCATATAACGAAAGTAAAACCACAAGCGTCCGAGTCCACTCTCACAAGGAAAACTACATATAACTTAATGTTCCGCATATTCAAGTATAAGATAAATATAAATAAAGCTAAATAAAATCCTTTACAAGTCTCCTTTACTAGAATCTAGTCCTCGAATACATTGTTCTGCTATATTTATCACATCCGGTTCTAAGTCTGAAAACTGGTCAAACAAAAAACTAAACCGATATGGTGGGGAAAAGTTACTAAACAAACCTGATATTTGCTGCAATGCAATTTGTACGGTATATTTCAAAAGTACACTTTCAATCCCTTATTTTAGAATAGACGTTGCCAAATATTCTAATCTCAAATGCTTTGTTTTTCCATCGTAAGAGCTGCAGTTCTTTCAGTTAATTTTAAATAGATTTATAATCTGTAAAATTACTTTAAAATAGTTTCAAATAATCTTAGTCTCGATTTACTTTACATTACATTTAAAAAGAGAAAAATAGTCATGTCTTCACGCTTAATTCATCTAAGAAAAAATAAAAAAAACCAGCAAATTTATGATGGTAGAGTTAATAATTTTTATTAAATTTTTATTATAATATAAATTTATCGATCGAACTCTATATATGTGGTGTTGTACAAAGGCTTCATTACCATAACAACTTGCCTATCCACATGATACATATTGTACGAGTAGATTGCGGAAGCAAAAGCAAGAAGCGAGTCGAAACATTATACATATTATGTTATATATAATAATTAAGCTCTATCACAAAGTATAAAAACATAAAAATATGTATTTTTAAAGAGCTTTGTGAAAGTATTGAAAGTAGAATTTTGTAATAATCTAATAATTAACGTTTTATTTGGTTATTTCTTTTAATCTTAAAATGATTATTATATTATCTGTCTATTGTTATAGATATTACATTTTATATAATAGTATTTTCCTGTATGTTTTTAAAGCACCGGTTTAAGTTATAGAGTTGGACTCGAATCCACAACCTATCGCGTTTACAGTCACACGGCCTCGTAATCAATTTTTTTGTCTACATATATTTTAATATCGTTTCTGATTATTGCATGTTATGTTTGATACTAATAAAATGTCATATACGCCGTCACAGTAAGTATAACAAGTTTCATTCAATTCCGGCAACGCCCCGCGCTCAAGAGATTTAATTAAATTAAAATTTAATTTCAAACAGCTAAATAAATTTATTTGGAATAAAAACTTCTTGTCCCACTTACAGGGAGACAGAAGGAATCCAAGTAAGACACTCTATTGAAGAACTTCAGCCAATTTTCTAGAAAATACCTGTAGAGTGGCTTAACTCAACGCCGCGCTCCTTCTACTAGCGGGCAAAAAAAATAATTTAAATATTTATCATTCATTCAATTTGATTTAACAAAATCGTTTAACAAAATGATTATTTCTATAAAAAAAAGAAAGTGTTGAGTGTATTGATAATAAAATTAAAATTGTAAAGGTAAAAATATAAAGCAGTCTTTCTATATGAAATAAAGAAGCTTCATGCTTTGCATGCTCCACTTTCCGTCCGAATTCCAGACGACTTGCGTGTTGAGTGGCGTAACTTAACGCCGCACTGACTGCCAGAGTTAGTTAGACATAACTAATTCATTCCCCTTAGTGGAGGGAGCTAGTACACAGGAACGATAAAGTAAAAAACAAAGTGAGTACGCAAACATTTAACCGTTACGATTTTAACAAAAACCTTTACGGAAAGTAATTGTATTTTAATACGCAATTATAACTTGCTGTTTATTAAAAATATTTCTTTTAACGATTAAGACTTTTTTCTTTCACTTTGTTCTATTCAAGTAACTAAGGAATTTAGACTATTAAAAATTATGCAAACTATATCGTAACTATCGTAGTATCTCAAGGATAGTTGTGCCGAACAGTTATTTTATATTTATACAGTACTTCCTTTGATTTTCAGTTAATTTTATAATTGGTTTTAGGTTTTCTAAATTACATAATTTCATTAATTCTAAAAATTAATATCACAGATAACTCTGCATAACACCTTAGTTGCATAATTAACGTTTAATTTCTAGTAAAGTAATTAGTTTATTAAAAGAAATCCTTTTTTGATTTATATAGAAAAATCTTTTACTTTGGTAAATTACACTCATGACACAGTTTATAAATAAGAACTATAAATCACAATCATATATAAATATAATGATTTAGTTCAAAACTCTTTTTCTAGTTTAGTTCAAAATTCTTTTTCTAGTGTAGGAAGTTAAAATCTATATATTATAGGAATGACCTATAATATATAGATTTTAAGTAGATTAGAAGTATATAATGGAGCACTAAGAGATGATTTTTTAAAATTCCAATTGTAACGGGAATATCGGGATTTTTTATTTTACATTTTCAATAAAGATACTGCAAATAAAGGTGCCAGCGATGACTAGTATTATATAAAAAAAACTTTCAAAAACTGTCAGAAATGTATGTATAATTTTAGCGAACTATGGTAGAAAGCGAAATTATGTGCGAAGCGACGGCGCACGTTGCAGTGTTTATTGCATTTCAGTTTCTTAATATAAATCACAAATTTTAGACAGAAATATAAATTTTATAGAGTAGTTAAAGTTTTATAATTCATTTTGTCAGTAAAATTTCATATAAATGGTAGCATATTGCAATGAACCTTAGAGCTTACCGAAAATTTTGATATCATAACTTGTATTGAAAATGGAATATTTTAGAATTATTATATAATTGACTTAACGTCACATTTTATCCCTAGCGGTCTCTATATGTCTCTTTCGCCTCGTCCACTGTCATCAACCTCTCCATATATGCTCTCCGGGGAGTGCTTTTACGTGACCTTCCTCCAGTATCTTTGATACTATGTTTTCGAAGGTCAACCGAGGTCTCCCCCTACCTCTCTTACCACCCACTTTTCGATCATAAATCTTTTTTGCCATTCTTTCATCATTTAATTGTTCAACGTGCCCAAATCAATGTTTACAAAAGCACTAATCCTACTCCATACTAAGCAAAAATAAGCTAGCGATAGCGATAATTTATGGGAAAAATCAGTTGTCATATTCATTAGGCAAAAGATAATATTAATTTATTTTTAAGTGTAGGTCACGGTTATCGTTTAACCAAACATTCCAAAACGGCACCGGCTCTTTTATTGTATTTAAATTTAAAAATATTCTCACACTAAAAGAAAGACTCTGTCTTAAGTGTCTCAAATCACCAGTGAAAGTACGTCCTTGTACGTAGTGTATTGACAAGTAATCACTAAGTCAGTATATATAGAGTTGAAAATATAATAAAAAATGCCTGTACCTGTATAATCAATAAGGCAAACTTATTGTCAATTATTTATCCACCAGAAATTCTTTACCTTTTTGTATATGTTAGCTAGCTTATAATAAAAAGTAAATAACTTAACAATAAAAACTTTGTAACTATAATTAAAAGTAATAAAAACATACAACTAATATATTCGCAAAATGCATGTGAAACTTCATAATGATTTAATTAGGAGTGCAGCGCGTGGCTTATCTTAAAAATTGCATGCGTAAAGAATAACGTACTCTTAGGAATGTGAGCGCGTTGATGTCTTTTTCATGTAATATTTCAGTATATGAAATTAAACAACAGTTTTATTTTATTATTTTTGTCTCCCATTTTACGTCTAGACTTCAAGATAATGTGAATATCAACTATAATATAACAGTGTTTTTTTATATATTTTCCAGATATATTACAATTACTAATAGTTAGAATTATGTTTACGGTGATTTTTAGCTACTTGAAAATTTTCATTTGTGCACATTTTAGGGATCTGTTATATATTAATTAAATAATGAAACGAATAAATGAAATTTATAAAAAAAATATTTACTTATTTATTTTTATTTAATACTATGTCAGTATGTTTGTAGTATTGTATAGTAGACAAATAGTTATCAAGGAAATTTATCCTTTAGTGTGTCTATGCTAGTATAAGCAATTTAATTGTGATGTTCTCTAAATGTGTTTAAAGTGTGGTATTTAGATAAATATTGATATATTTACACTAAAACAATTATTCACTATGACAACTTAAAAAAATACAACTTCAATCAAAATATAACTTTAAGTGTAACATCTACTTTTGTAACTAAATCGGCCTGACAGGTTTATAAGCTACACGATGCATGAAGCCTGCAATACTGTAGCCGGAAGGTAGTACTGGGTTGCAATGATATAATAATATATTACTGTTACTACACGTGTCGTTGTTACGTTGAATAAGACATTTAATATTATTAATGTAAATGTTGCTTTGGTTCGTTAAGTCTTTCAATACGATACAATATGACGAAATTCCGATAACGAGTAGCTTTTTTAAGTTAGTATATAGTGTTGATTAATTATTATTAAATAAAAATATTTTTAAAATAAAATTCCTTCAAAGTATTTTGTACGAATTCGTGATCGAGTAGAGCTGAAGCTGTCAGTACTTTGTCTGTCGTTGCTTAGCAAAATTGTTATATGGTTAAATGTAACATTTGTGTTTCCGTCATCATGTAATTTCTAAAGCTAAGGAATGAAACCTGGTAAATTAATAATTTTAAAATATTTAAAAATGTGTACCTCTTTAATACAATATACAATTTTACATTTTTAAATATAAAAGTAAAAAAAAATATGGAAATTTTTTTAAGCAGTGAGACAAGGATCCCGGTCATCGGTGGCTAGATTTCCAGACAGAAGAGCTTCCTTACCATACACGCTATTCAGATCATACCTACATACGTATATATTATTCGTGTCAAACCGTTAAATATTCTGTAAAGTGGATGTGGTAACGACAGGTCACACTGTCACGCCAATTCAGTGTAACCTTTATTTAATTTCGAGACAATCATTCGAGCAGCTTTTGTAAATGTATCAGCTTAGATGCAAATGTGGGTCAAGTTGCAATTGAATTGGCAATCATTTAGAAAGTAGATCGAATAACCTGTTTTAAATCTGGATCTAGATCTTTTAATATTGGTCCTAACAACCGCCAGCTTACACGTTGGTGATGTATGAAATAAACTTTCAATTTTCCCTTTACTTAATGACTCATAGAAGTTGTTTTCTATTTAATATTATTTAAACATTACAAAGAAATCAAAGTAAATTATAAGATTTTTGCTGTATTTTTCATATAGTAGGGTAGGCTTTAGGAATCTATTGTTAAGACACTCTGGTTCCCACTATTTAATTTTCGAGAACGCAACTCCGCGTTTTGTCTTATTACTAAAGCGATAAAAAAAACATTGGCTCAGGTAGGAATCGAACCCACAATCACATCTATAGTCAGTTACTGTGCCGCTGCGTTGCGACGGCTCCTAAAATATAGTTATTATATCAAACATGTTACCAATATACACCAAAATGCTCGCAATCATTTACTGTCACTTCACGAAATAAATGTTGATATTAAAATTTCACATAAAGAATTGTACGTAGACGAATTTCTAGCAGGAAGCACTATAGCCAGTAAGCAATAAATTTATACCTATCTGGTTGTATCGATATTTTACTTGAAAGCTTATTAACTAAACCATTTCATTATTGCTGTTATTATTTGATATCTTATTCATAAAAAGAATTTTAAATTACGATTCATTACAATGAATAAAATTTGTAAGTAAAAGTTATTATGACAAATAGGTATGTAAATATTTATGTAATGTACATACAATATTTATAATCCACAATACAATATTTAATTTAAGTTGTAGCTAAAACACTATCCAAAATTGTCTTTTCAGTTACAGAAGATGTCTTGCTTTATACAAAAAGACCTTTTTTATTAATTCATTAAATCATAATATTATTTAAATAAAAGAAACAATAAATTAAATAAACTAATAAATCCGTTAGGATTTGTAAAAATTTGAAAGAATCCATTTAATTCGTCATTCATAAAATCTATATTCTGTACAGCGATTACGTTGGTATTACGAGCGAAAGTGTCATTGATATGTTGAAGTAAGGCAGATTTTAGAAAGTAAGTTGAATTCCTGTGCACTCGCCGCTATTCACCGACTGTGTTTGTGCATCTGTGGTGATGTTATATTTTGATTAAGCTATTTTTTTACTATAATAAGATGTACAGTTTAGCGATTTTACAATTTTTAAATGAAAGTATAAAACCGGATTTAATAATTAATTGTCAGTCTACCCGTGTTTCAAACGTCGGGCTTCCAAAAATGTATAATACTTAAAATACCCGATTAAGCCGGTTGAAGAGTATCATTTAAGTCTTTTTTTAATATTTTTTTAGCTTTACGCTGTATTCCGCTTATAACGAGGTAGGCAGAGGGAATTTTGTGTAAAGGCACTCCCTTCTTTACTTTCCAAGTTTCGGGAAATTGCCGGTTGAGAGGTGAAACTCAACGCTGCGTTTGTCTTCTTACTAAAATACGGGAATAGGTTAAATTTGGCAAGATAATTTTAAAACAGCTTAACTTCATGTATTAAAATATATATCTTAATAAAATATCTTAAAATATTTAATTTCAGTGTATGTTAAACATATTGTTCTTACTATTTAACGTTAGCTAACGTCTACATGCTACCAATTGACCGTGAACGTGGAATACACAACTGTATGATAATTCTTATACAATCGCCGTAATCGATCGTCAATAGACGTGTGAACTAATGTCAATGTAGAGCTATCTTCCCTGAGATTTTTTAAGAATATATGAAGCTAGAACATTTATTAAAACTATTTTTAAAATTGCTCATTAGAATAATATATTATTGAATTCTCAAGTGATTTTAATGACGGTTTAATGCTGATAGACTTCTTTGAGCTTAAGTAAATAAGAGATAACGAAAAAACCTGAGTAAAATATCTAAAAAATAAATAATTAATTAGTATTTATAAAAATCTATTGTACATTTCTTTCTCCATATGCTATTATATAACAATATGTTAGAACACTAGATTATCTGTATGAATTAATTCATTTGTTTACTTTTTAATGGAGTAAGGAAAGCAAGACTCATATGGTAGGTTATTTTGTGTTTCGTTTAAAAGCTCCGACGCAAACAATCGTGCTTGATAGCATCGTGAGAATTTTTACTTTTTTAAAAAGAGAATGGATCATTTATCTTTTAATATATCCGACAATACAAACTAATAAACAAATATTTCAAATCATGTAATATTGTAACAGTGCTTTTGTGTATATATTTATAATTAATAGCTTCATTTTTCCTCTGTAGTACGGTAAACAGAGGGAATCTTGTGCTAAGATACTGTGTTTTTTACTTTTCATTTAGTTTTGATACTTTTCGTTTTAAGTGGACTTCAACGCCACGCAGTGACTTGAGGCAGGAGATTGAACTTGCAACCATCGCTTTCATCAACACTGCTCTATTTTGCCGCGACCTCCTTAGTTTTTTTAGTCATCTAAATTTTGTATACATATAATGTAAACTAAAAATTGTTTTCTCATATTTCTTCATGAACAAGAAAAAAAAATAGTAGAGGTAAAAAAATTACACTGTACTAGTGTAGTACTCTTATAGTGAATATTTTAAAGCAAAGCTTTTAGTGGCAAGATGTGATGATAGCGTTTTAACGCTATTTCATACAGCCACAAGTCGATAATAACACGTTCGCGTTAGCGAAAGTGAACGTCCGAATAAAATAAGTCTTGTTTTATGCAAAGTAGTATAAGATCTTTTTAAATTGTATCATTTGAATGAAAGTGTTTGCCTTACTTATTAATATTTATGTTATATATTTGCATAATTTTAATTATTATATAATAATAAAGTTAGTATTATGTACGTATGAATAATAATTATTACAATAATATTTTCATTAGTTGAATAATTATGAGGAATGGTTTATTTTTATAAAATCAAGAGGCCATCGTGGCGCTAGGGCTAGGGCATAAGGGTGGGACTGTATCGCGACGGCTGTGATTCGACTTCTACTTATCGAATTTTTATTAAATAATATTTTCATTTATTCGCTCTCGGAAAATGGGGAACAAAGTGTCCTAAAACTAAGGCGTGCGAAATTTCTTAAAACTTAGCGTGCCTACTCTCCGATATATAAGCGGAATACAGCGTGAAGCTGAAAAAAATCATTGAATTATTGTAGTCAAGTGGTAGTTAGGTTTGTGAAATAATGTCATATGAGTTATTTGTAACGTATGTAGCTATACATACACACATACATAAGTACGTATGTACAAATCCTGTTTATAAAAATCTTTTGATCTTTAATTCTTTTCGCAAACAATGCAACAGGAAGAACCACTTGTAAGACGATAATCGAAATCGGCCTTAGTCTTGTATTAGCACTAGCATATTGTTCTATGAAATGCAAATCTATTCAAATGGTTTAAATGTAAATATATGATGCAATTTAGTTAAGGTTGTTGCTATGACTTGCTATTAGTTAATTTTACATTGAAAAGAACAAATGTACCCAAATTATAGAAAAAAAGGCGAGTTTATATTTTTTTTATGTCTTATTATTTATTTCTGCGTTTCTTATTATTTTATCTATTTGTTCTTATATTATATTAGACCTAGCAAATTTGATAAATTTTGTTAATTTTCTTGCAACATAAATATTAAATAGCATATATGTATATAACTAGGCAATTTGTATCTAGACAGAAGGCCAAAGTTTTCATATAATGAGCATATTATCTCCTTCCTTCGATGAAACTCGTGTGAAAGATAAGGAAAGATCTAAAATAACGTATTATTAGTAGAAATCTAATATAATAATAATAAACAGATCAAGTTCTTAGTTATTAAGTCCAAGGTAGCGGATGCTTCTAATGGCTCTATCATCAAATTTGTTCCGCAGCTCTCTATGTGATGTGGATGTTGCACGCAGATGTGTTTTTGTAAGTTCTACATAAGTATAAATTAAATAAATATACGGTCGTGGCGCAGTGGCACGAAGTGTGACTGTAAAACCGACTGGTTGTGGGTTCGATCCCCACTCAAAGAGATGAAATATTTACTTAAATTTATATTTCCATTTCTTCGCTCTGGTGTCGAGGCTAAGCGCGGCGTTGAGTTCTGCTACTCAACACGCAATGCCTCCAGAATTCGGCAGAAAGTGGGGAATGGAGTGTCTTAACACTAGGTTCCCTCTGCCTACCCTGCTGTGTGCGGGATACAGCGTGAAGCTGACTAAATATACGTTATTATTATTTTAAATATCTTTTAAGAAATTATAAAGTAATAATAACGTATATTTATTTAATTTATTTTTATAGATAAAAAAATATTTTTTTTAATTTTATTTCTGCTTTGAGCTTTCACTCTACATAACATAATTAAGTTTACCAATACGAAATATTAAATGAAACAATCCAAAAATAAAATACATTATATAAAAATAATGAATATTTTCTAACCATTAGTAACTAAAATCACCTAATCACTATACTTTATTGCTACTATCTTATAATTTATCGTTCACTAGGTGCTAGGCCCTAAGGCGAAGTAAAGGGTTGTTTCTTTGTTCTAAGAATATATTACCATAAAACTAGGTGTTTGATAGTTATCTATGTAGTATCATTTATTCTATCATAGATGTCAAGGCAGAGTTTGTCAATAACAATGGTGGATCATTAATTTTGCTGTCATGTCGTTTGCTGTTTCCACGGATTTAATATGTCTATCACGAGATTTCGTGTAGTGTTGACGATAGTGACCAATTATATTATATTATTTTTATTTTGGGGTTCAGATTTAGTTTTGGGCTAAAAATCGCGAAAATTAATATATGTTTTTTTCTCATTTATTATGTAATTTTCTGACAAATTTATTTGAAAATAAGGAAATAATAATAAGTTAAAATGTATTGTGCTTTGGTTGTTATTGCTTGTGGGTTTAAATCCCACTGTCATATCTGAATATATTTAAAAGAATGTGCCGCGGTAGGTTCAATGTTAATGAAGATCTTGTCATTGCGTAATGTGACAGCATCTATCTAAACGTTAACGTAATGTTTACAGATTCGACCTACCTATTAACGATGATAAATTATGTCTATTTCCCCGCACTAGCATGACAAAACGCGGCGGTATGTTCCGCCATCTAATATGCGGAGAACTGAGTGTCTTATCACTAGATTCTCACTACCCTGCTATGTGCGGGATAAAGCGTGAAGCCGAAATAAAGACTGCAAGCTCGATATGCCTAAATTAACACAAAACAAACACCAGAATCACATGTCATTAACCACTTAACACTATAAATATATATAGAATTGAATGCTTCAAATTATAATAATAATATTAAATTTACTTGGTAACCGTTCTAACAGACATAATTTTATTATAATCAATGCCGTTATTTTATATAATATGCAAATTTCGTAGTTAGCGTTGATATAAACGACGCTATTATAAACAAGCAGTCGCTTCAATATGCATATGACAATTTAATTTAAATAAAACTAAACATATATTCTAACTCTTATAGAATCGAAATAAAGTTTACATTTGTTTATCAGTGCCATTTTGCGGTTGTGATATACTTAGATGTATAATAAATAGAGTTTAATAATAATTGTAGGTTTAAATTTTATATTATTTATTGAAAAATATACATTTTGTGGTTTTTGTGGCGCAGTGGGTCAGCGTCTGTAAATTCGATGATTTGGAATTGATTATATTTAAATACAAAGCTCTGGAAGCAAGCAGGTAGGTGTTGCGTTAATCAACACACAATGACTCGGACTAAGGCGATAAATGAGAAACAGAGTGTTTTGACATTAAATTTTCATCTGGCCAATCTTCTAGGAGAAGAAAAAACGCAAATGTTTGAAGAAAATATAATTATTAAAAACATTTGTTTCCTCGACTGGCTATAGATACACAAAATGAGAGTACAAATGAGCGGAAATTCCTTGTTTTTCTCTATTTATTAAGCGATATGCGAAAAATAAATAAATTAACAAAAATTAAACAAACTTAATTTACGCATAACAGAGTGCGAAAATTACGATCGTTAACATAATAGTAAACAACGCTATTAAATCGTTAAAACGACATACAGTGCCGCGACAGTGTTCGCGTGTGGACGTTTGTCACGACATCTTCAAACGCTTGTGTAATTCACGGCCAATTAACTGTTACTTGACTTTTTTTTAGGGTTTTCACTTGCCAATTAATAGATATATAATTTGTATGTCAACTATAGGGTATTTCATACAAAAATCCTATATATATGTAATTAATAATAATATTAATTAGCTTCACGCTGTATTTTGCACACAGCAGGGTAGGCAGAGGGAACCTAGTGTTCACACTCCGTCCCCACTTTCTGCGGAATTTTGGAGGCATTGCGACAACGGCAGAATTCAACGCCACGCTTGGTTTTGACACCAGAGCGAAGAAATAGAAATATAAATTTAAGTAAATATTTCATTTCCTCGAGTGGGGATCGAACCCACAACCAGTCGGTTTTACAGTCACACTTTGCACCACTGCGCCAGGACTGGCCTCAATATGTAATAAGTATGAAAGTCTTGGCCTATATATGTAATAAGTGTGAAATTTTATCGAATAAATAATGTATAATAATATATAAGTTTGCTATAAATATTGACGCCGTAGTGATTGAATGGGCCAGTTTCTGATCGTAAAAGCGACGGTTGTAGATTTGATTGATTCATACATTAAAATACATCAACTCCATTTTCCTGATGAACCTTTGATTCTCAATAGGTTATCTGTTAATTTTATATACATATACCAAAATACTTATTATATAGTAATCTGTATATTAGTAACTTTTTGATCTACAAAGAGTAAGATAATTATATATGCAATAACACATATATTAACTTCACGTGAAAAAAATATACATTCCATAAAGCAACTGGCTTTAAAATGCCTAATAAAATAAAATAAAATATAAATAAAATGAACATTTAATTTTAATTTAGTTTTATTCTCCTAATATTGTTAAGCATTGTAACTTTTCAATTCTAAAATAAGTCACATCCATATATGAAGAAGACTGCTCCAAAAGGAGAGTCGTTGTGAAGGTGATTCCAAAACAATCGGATAGCATGTTACTCGATGTCACTTGACATCATGTATGATAATGTAAGATAATTTATGTTTATAAATATTTTTACAAAAATATATATATTTTTCTACTATTATTCGTTAAATAATATAACAAAATCGTTATCCTTTTATAAATAAAAATGTTGATGTTTTTGATGTGTGTATACAATATTCTACAAATTACTACGGTTGGCCTTAAATACACATGACGGAGTATCTAGACTCTACGTTTTTTCTACCTATTTAATATAGTATAAAGCTGACAAAGAAAATGTTCCAATATTGACTTCTAGAGGTTTTTTTCAGCACGGTATACATAGGATAAATAGTTAAAAATCTAAATAAATTTAGTAAAATACGGACAGACATACATACAAGCAGAATAATTTTATTTTTAACGAATTTTAAATGAATTAACGCAATGAATTGCATTCTTTGTAAAAGCAAGTAATATATTATTAAAAAGAAAAACATAATAATTCAATAGTTTAACATTACGACATTTTCTTTATATATTTTTTTATTGTAATTAATTTGACGCCTTATAATCTATAAGGAGACAAAAAGGTAATGAACGTGAGAAATTGCGTTATGAATGTACAAATGTTGTTGTGTACTTAGGTTCTTAATAGTATTAAGTATTTTAATACTATTATAGGAATTGGGTTCTCACTTGTGGTTGTAACGCGACGGTTGCGGGTTCGATTTTTACTTGGGGGAATGAATTATTCGTTATCATTTCTTCGCTCTAGTGTCAAGCTTCGGCGTTGAGTTCCGTCACTCAACGCGTAATGCCTCGAAAAATTCGACGGGAAATGGGAAACGGAATGTCTTAACACTAGGTTACCTCGGCCTAACCTGCTATATGCGGGATACAGCGTGAATCTGATTATCTCCATATATAATAAAAGGATAGAAAAGTCAATTCTGTACATGAAAGATATAAAAAAAATAAAAATTAGGTCGGTTAATATGTCGATTATAGAACCTAAAAAACCACTCAGCAGAATTCTTGTCTGTCTGTCTGTCTGTCTGTCTGTCGGTTTGTTTGTGCGTCAATCACGCAAAAACTACCTGACAGAAATTGATGAATTTTTGCATGGTGTTAGCCTAGGGCCTCAAGGTACATTTTTTTTGGGTTTCATTCCGAATTTCATGATAGTTTTCTTTAAAAAAAATAAAAACTGAAAAATATAAATTACCTAAAATACCGACAACTATTGTATGAAATTAAATTAATTTTGGCATGGTAATAGTTCAAAGCCTAATGTCACTTATAGGATAGTTTTTATCATGGAGTATAAAGAATTTTTTGTAGAAAAAATTACATAATTATATTTTTTATTAAAAAAAATCGACTTCTTCAATTTCAACCGGATTTCACACTCTGAACTTAACTAAACTTTCACCAAACTACCCCTTATATGTACCCTTTCTAATAAAAAAAGAATCATTAAAATCGGTTGAATTGATATTGACTTATACGTTCATTTGTCGCGCATATACTTAATGTAAATTTGAGATTTATATGATTTTCTCATAGATACCATTGTTGGATATAAACTAAATTAAAATAAGACTACAAGAGAGGCATTAGCTTTCAAATAAAAAAAGAATCATTAAAATCGGTTCATACAATCAAAAGTTCTAAGGTAACAAGGATAAAAATACAGTCCAATTGATGACCCCTTTTAAGAAGTCGGTTAATAGTAATCTGACAAAAATAAATTACGACTATTTCATTTAACCACATTTTAAAAGAAGAAAGTAAATTGAGGCCGTTCGTTGCACAGGGGCACAAAGTGTAACTGTTGTGGGTTCGATGACCACGCAAGGAAACGAAATATTTATTTAAATTTATATTTCCATTTCATCGCTCTGGTGTCGAGATAAAGTGCGGCGTTGAGTTTCACTACTCAGCACGCAATGCCTACAGAATTCCGAGAAAAGTAGGGAACAGAGTGTCTTAACACTAGGTGTCCTATGCCTACCCTACTGTGTGCGGGATACAACGTGAAGCTAAAAAAAGAAGTATAATCAATATTTGTTCAGTCTACCATAATTATTATTTTAAACGTCAACGTTGGTGATACTAACAAACATAATAAAGTAGGTATATTTTACGGGATTAGCTCATATGGCGATGTGTAGAATAAAAAGTATATGTATTTTGAAAGTAAATTCTGATTGTGAGTTCATAGTTTAAAAAAAATTATATTGTGTTTAGATGGATCACGTGGTGATGTCAATACGTTTTAATGTCATCTTATGTTATCTGTTAAAATAGCGTGAAGCTGATTAAACTTAGTGTTATATTCAAAAGAAATTAATTGTATGTAATACATAATATGTAATTTATTAATACGTTTCAAGTATGAAAAAAAGAAAAAATGCAATATAGTTGCATTTGTGTTTCCTTCCTATATTTTGTATTTCTATTATTTATATCGATATATCAGGAACGTAAATGCGGGAACAGAGTTGCATGCCATTTTAGTACAGAGTAACCTCTAAAAAATGTATTTACTAAACTGAATAAAAAGAATGTGTGATTCCTCTATAGAATATATTATTCTATATTATACATAAAACAGGTTAAAACAGTGCATATGAAGGTATCCTCCTGTAGTATAACTATTTTCAATTACTATCAACACTACATTGTCGATAATAATGTGGTATTACAATACATTTTGAATATTTTTCCGCCATTATGATGACATAGATAATTTTTTTAATTTGAAAAAATAATATATTAACTATAAGAACGTTGGTAGTTTTTCAAAAGGTATAAGAACAAAAAATTGCCTAAACTATGCTTCTTCGCAAGTGGTTGTAATAACTATTGGTATCTCAAAAAAATCACTATAAATATTAAATATGCTCAATTATACAGAGTTTTTTTTGTTAGGACCACTTTAAATGAAACCACAGTTTAACTACTCTATAAAAGCCTATTACATATTAAATTAAAAACCCGAAAATAAAAAAGTTATTTTTTCAAACAAAATAAATAATAAAATTATCGTTGTAAAATAAAATACAATTTGTCAAGAACGACGCACGCACACATAAACCTATCAAAGGGAAACCGCCGCATCCGCCTCATTGCGAAATCGAGTCGTAGGTTTTGGCTGCAAAGTTTAAAGTTCTAAACATTTTAGTACTATTTTTGTAGTAGTATGTGTTTACATTATTGGTACCTATGCGTAACCGCGTCATACGAAAGATAGTTATGAATAAACATTGTGAAATGAGAAAAAAACCTACGTCTTCACTGTTGATGTACCTTGCTTAAATTCTTTAGGTACGGGTTTAAACTATTTTACCCTATATGCCCAATTGTGACTGTAACGCGACGTTGTGGGTCCGATCCACACATGCAGGATTGAATTATAATTTAATAATATTTTCATTTCGCACATCAGTCACACGTTATACCCAATATCTTACACTAAGTTGCCCTACTAAGGGCGGGATAAAGCATGGATCTGGTTGTAACTTTATGTGAACCGATTAAAATAAAGTCCAGTCCAGTTGAGGCCAGTCGTGGCGCTGCGGCACAAAGTGTGACTGTAAAACCGACTGGTTTTCTGAGTTCGATCCCCACACGAGGAGATGAAATAGTCGAGGTTAAGCACGGCGTTGCGTTCTGCCACTCAACGCGCAATGCAATCCAGAATTCGGTAGAAAGTGGGGAACGGAGTGTCTTAATACTAGGTTCCTCCCTCTGACTAGCATGAAGCTGCTTAAAATAAAACTAATACTTAATATTTAAGGGCAGTTTGCCAGAATACAAACAAAAAAAGTATTTAAATCGGTTAAGCCGTTTCTGAGATTATCGTGAAGAAACGCACATATAGTAAGTATTGATAAGCTGTGTTTTTATTTCAAACATTCAATTGAAGATTCTTATGGGAGGTACGAAAATGCAACCTAAAGTTTTAACAACTTTCTCATAAAAAATCTTCATTACATTGCAAACATACATTATAAGTATATCAAAACACGAACATAATTCAGTGTGTTAAGTAAATAATTCTGTGGTTTAAGCGGGCGAAGCCGCGAGCGGGTCGCTAGTTATTGTATAAAAAGGTGTAATTCGTATTTTTTTGTAAAAAAAAACAAGAATTAAAGTCGAATTAGTGCTACCAGCGTAATAAAACTATTTGGACACAGAACGACGTATCGCTAGGTGGCCTTTGTATTGCGTTGAGTTCAAGTTGCGAGAAATTTGTTAGAATAATGCTGTGGTTATTATAGGGACTATAAAAGTAAATATTTCTTTATATTGGGCAAATCGTATAAATCTTCTTAAATTCTATTTATAATAATATATATTCACATGAGTGCTTCATATCGTTATTAACGTCAGCACTAAAATGAAAAATATGAGATTTTTATTATCTTTCATATATGTATCTATATGACAAATAAAATTGAGTGTAGAAGGTTTTTTGTGACTCTTCTAATGAAACCGGAAGTAACTATGAAAGATGTGACTTATCCAAAATATTTCGTAATATATGTAAATACTCTTTATAATATATCAAATTAAACAGATTTATGTACATTTATTCTTCATAATACATCCTTCTGATACTTATCTTTGGTAAATAACATAAAACATTCGGTATAACGTTAGTTTCATAAGCATTGTCTAACTTTCTTTACTTTCGTTACGAATTTATTCACAAACTATTGTTGTATGTGATTTAATTAGAAGGGTACACAGTGTAAAGTGACTTAAGGTACAATAAATTCATTATATGATGTAAGCCGTTGAGTGGCCACTTCCTAGATAAAAAATACTGCATACCTAATTTATTATCGTTATGTTTGTAATATGTATTTCTTAAATAAATATTATGAAGCTAATGAGTTTGTTTGGTTCATCGTGTTAATCTAGATCTAGATCTAGATCAAGAACTATTGGTTTGAATTAAAAAACATAATTATGTTGGATAGTTCAGCACAGCTTAGTTTATCAAAGTTGATATATTATACCTCTACATATACCCTGTGCTATCTATATATTTTACAAAAATCTTACATCAAGGACGCTGTTAATGGTATTGAAGCTTACTCGGCGTGGATTTAATTAATTTTTTCCTGGATGTCTTCATGTTCATAACTGAACTAAATTTAGTGAATATTTTTTGTTTCTTTCTTACTATTTATAGAATAAATAATTTGTATTAATATTATTTATAAAAGAAAACAAAAATAAATTTTGTAGCGTATACGGTTACTTGACCAAGCAGTGCCATATTGGTGCTGTATGAGCATCTTAAGTGCACTTACTTTGACCTTAGCCCAGTAATCAAATGCGTAAATCTATTAAAGATTGATTAGGTCATTCTTCTTTTTATAGTATAGATATTGCCATGGTTTGATTGGACACAGTGCAGCGTTGAGTTCCGTCACTGATGTTACTATCAAAGTGACTCCTTTTTATTGTTATCATTATAGTACCTACTTGAGAATTGTCAAAAACACATTGTCAAAAATCTATTAAAATAAAAATATTGAAATATATTTAGATTGCTTCCGCCTATAGGTAAAAACACTAGATGATAATAATCTGTAATAATTGACTGACAAGTATTATACTAACAATTTTAAAACCGCCCAGTCTGAGTCGGACTTTTACAAAGCGTTAATTTCCGCATTTTATGTATTAATTTAAGTATACTACTATTTTATTTTTTACAACTTAGACAAAGCGTAGCGTTGAATTCCACAAATCTCCGCAAAATGTCGAAAAATGGATGGTATGTGCCTTCCATTGCCTTCTATTAAATACAGGAATAATTGTGAAGGTGATTTTCTCAATTTTTTGTTTATAATTTGTATTTCGAAAGATCGCTAAGTAAAGCCTTGTCAATATTACATATGTCATATGAACTGATGGAAAGTGAAGGATATTGTAAGCATTTCTTGGCTCTGACATATGATACTTTATACTACTATGACTTTTTTATTTTGTTTATAGAAATAAGAAAAAAAAAAATAAAATAAAGTAAATACATATATATATTTCAAATTCAGTCCACAAATAACACATATTTTTGAATAGAATTTTGAGAGGTTACTGTCATTTATTTTAAAAAGAATCAAGGAAACGACTTGAGAAAGTATGTCAGCGTCTCAAAGCGCTTTAGTCAACATATGTTCACATTTAAAACGCATGCTTACATTACCACCGAGTTATTGAAACTAAAGATTTAGTTAGCCTTGTTAAATATTAAAACAGATAATATATTACTTTTAACTTAATTAAGATTTTTAAAGGATATTTATATATTTTCAACAGAAGGAACCTAGCGTTACGTTACTCTATATTATTCACTTTCCACTTAATTTTTCCAAACATTGTGTGTTGAGTAGCGGAACTCAAAACTGTGCTTTGTCTTGTGTGCAATATAAATATAATTCTCCGTAAATGTTTTTAACTAAAATTACTATCACTACTAATATACATTTAAAACTACTTAGTATATACACTTAAGCATTATTTATAATATATTTTACAATTATGAACAACATGCAGCACAATGCATTTCACACAAAGCGATCAGAGCGTAAAACAAACAATGTTCACTTTATACAGACTATTTGCCACTATATAGAGGAAAGAAACAACTAATTAATTAACAATTTATCAATACTATAAAAGTATAACAGTAACGAAAAATATGCAGCACAATGCATTTCACACAAAGCGATCAAAGCGTTAAATAAATAGCATTCACTTTAAAGCAGACTATTTAACTCTACATAGAGTAAAACTAGAGTTTTACTCTATGTAGAGTTATCGATACTATAAAATAATAACAATTTATTAACGAAAAATCGATACAATAAAGCAATTAAAAATTATAAAATCGAATAGAGATTGCGTTAAAACAATGAGAGCATTACGTCAGCCACGTCACCGCTCTACATCGCATCGGGGCTGGTCAGTGGCCGGGGAAAGTGTTGCGAATGAGTGTTCACGCGTCAAATACGTCGCGTGCCCGTTCAAATACGTGTTTGATGTTTTTGTACTTATTATTGCATTAGTTGAATGTATTCATAATTTGTTGTAATTTGTTTTTTTTTTATTTACTATTTGAAATTATTTTTTGTGTGTAGATTTTATTTTTACAAGAATTATTAAGTAAAATAAATACTGATATATAAAATGGTTTAACGATACAAAGAGAGGTACTTGTGAAGTGATAAAAAACTAATATTTAAAAATATAACAGCATTATTCTCATTTACATATTATTTATTCGATGACACTGAGAGTTGTTAAGCGCAAATGAACATTTTAATAGAAACATTTTTCTACAAGAGATTATGTTCAAAATCCGAGTAGCACGTAATAACTGGACTCAAGCAGCATCTCTTCTGCAGTAAAGCTATGTGCATTACTAAAAGTCATTGTGGTGTAACGTCACTGTTTCTGACTGTAAACATGGCGGTTTTGAGTTCAAATCCCATTTGACGAAATTAAATATTTTCGTTTCCTTTCTCTCCCAGAGCAGATAAGACAAATCGTCGCGTTGAGCTTCCCCACTCAACACAATATTCAATCGAAGATTAGACGGTGCGGGAACGAAGTGTTCTTAACACTATGTTGTTTCTGTTTTACTATATGATTGATACAGAGTGAAACAAAAAAAAAGAAATAAAGAAAACGTCGCTGTTTTTAAAAAAAAATTGCCGACTTTATCAAAATCTCAAATTAATATTGAAAGCAATAAAGAAAGAAAAAAAACAATTATTCTTTCGCTTTGTATTTTCCAAATTATACGTTATTTTATCGACTAAGTGACAGATGTACTAAAATTTAATATAGTTATTTGTTAAAACGAAAGCCGCTCGTAATTTTTGATAGTGAAAGTAGTCAGCTGACAGGACGGGCGCTGATTTATTTGGTAGTCTGTAAACTGAGGAAAGTTCAAGTGTTTAGTAGGTATTTTAGTATATATGTTTTGTGAGATTGGGAAGCTATTAATTAATTAGTATTATATAGTTCTCACGGCCACTATCTATGTGATTAATCTACTTTTTGATTTATACCGTTTTTTAATTTAGTTTTGAACAATTTCTTGTATTCCGGATACGCTAGTCTAGCTTTTTTTTTAGATTCTTTATTATTTATTAGTAATACATAAAAAAATGTACTTAACGCTTTGGTTATTATTATAAGTTTTTGTAATATTTTATAAATATTCTTTTAGTTTCAGGCTGTACCTTGAACATCGCAGAGTAGGCAAAGGGAGCCTAGTGTTAAAAAGCTCCCATTTCCCATTAAGACACATTCCCTCCCCACTTTCCGCCCAATTGTTCCCTTCATTTTGAAGTTTTCTTCAAGTAAGAATCGAACGCCTAACTGTTGCTTTTACAGTCAGAAGCAGTACCGCTGCGCTGTAATAACGTCTATATAAATTCTAGAAGACAAAATCAAAAATAATATATTAAATATTTTAAAAAAATTAAGAATATTTTTAAAATATTCAGAAATTTGTGAATAGAAGGACCAGTCGTGCCGCAGGGGCACAAATTGTAACTGTAAAAGCGACAAGTTGTGAATTTGATTTCTGCAAGGAAATGAAATATTTTTTTTTTTTTAATTTTCTTCGGTCTGGTATCGAGTCAAAGCGCGGCGTTGAGTTCCGCTACTTAACGGATAATCTTAATATTACAACACAATATTAGCTCGACACTTGTAGTGTTGTAGGTTTTATTTGATAAGCAATATAATATAGTGAAGAGATTAAAGATTTTTTTATAACAATATATAGTATAATATAAAGAATAAGCGTAAAAAATATTTTACCTCTTGATATTTGATATCTATATATATTTTATTTGAGCTTAAAAGCTTTTAAAAAAAATGGTATAGCGTGGTTGCACAAGCGTGACGATTGTGGGTTAAATTCCCACTCGAAGGAATAAATTATTTAATGTTCCCTTTTTTACGCTCTGGTAAGAAGGCAAAGTGCGGCGTTGAGTCCTGCTTCTCAACGCTATGTCCCGAGAATTCGGCGCATAGGTAATGGAGAACGGAGTATTTTAACTCTAGGTTACCTCTACTTACCCTGCTATATGATTTTCTATCTGTTTGGTTTAAAATATATTCTATTTTAAATTTGGCTCGAAATGTTAAAATTGAGGCCAGTCATAGCGCAGCGGCACAAAGTGTGACTGTAAAACTGACTGGTTGTGGGTTCGATCCCCACTCGAGGAGATGAAATATTTACTTAAATTTATATTTTCATTTCTTCGCTATGGTGTCGAGGCAAAAGTGCGGCGTTGAGTTCTGCCACTCAACACGCAATGCCTCCAAAATTCGGCAGAAAGTGGGGAACGGAGTGTCTTAACTTTGGGTTCCCTCTGCCTACCCTGCTGTGTGCGGGATATAGCGTGAAGCTAATTTAATTTAATTTTTTTTTATTTATGTTAAAATTATAAAAGCCTACTTTGTTTCAGTTAAACGAGGATGCGAGGTGTGTGGTGGAGCGCATTCGCGCTGCTGCTTGTTGCAGTAGTCGTCGGTGCCCTTCGAACTGCACAGGTAAGCTTATTATATATCTTATCGTAGCATAAAACTTCATTTTCATGTATTCAATTCAAAAAATCCTTGAATTTCATTTAAAGGATCAAATTCAAAAATCTTTGATTGTCCCAATTTATTGTAACACATTATGATTTTGATGACACATTTTAAATCAAACTCTTAAACCGGATGTGTATGAGCTCGTACATTTTATTTCATCCGTTACCATAAGATATCAAATTTCGGGATAACCATTATCAGTGCTCCTCTTGATTTTCTAAGGTATTTAAATGTCAAGTTACAGCATTATTTACTCGGTAGTTTCAGCTGTACGTTGTCTGTCAGTGACTCCGTAGGATACCCGGCGTAAAATAATATTGAGATTTGCGTAATTAAACTAATCTAATCTAGCTTCATGCTATAGCGTATATATTATGAATACTCCCTAGCGAGGTAGTCAGATAAAATTGAGCGCCAAACGCTACGGTCTCTACATATCTCTTTCACCTCGTCCACTATCATCAACTTAACATGGGTAACCCTCCAGTGGGTCCTCTTGATTTTTACCTAACCTCCCTACAGTATCTCTGATATTATGTATCCGAAGGTCAATCGAGGTCTCTCTTACCGCTCACTTTTCTTTTATATTTTTTTTTGCAGTTCATGTCTAAACTACAAGTTCTCCTTCATTTTCACCTTAACATCCTCGCTAGTAACATTCTGTGTATCTCTTCATTGCTAATTCGTTCAACTAAGCTGATTCCGCATATCTTATGAAGAGATGGCATTTCCATGCATTATTTTTTTAAATTTTTCTTCTGTATTTCCGACGACGTCGGTACCAACACTGCATTGTGTACAGCCAAACGTGCAGCTGTGCTGACGTATGGCTGTCTTATAAATGCAGCTAAGGCTCCATTAACATTGTTACCGGCAGTAATACGCTTTTCTGCATCCATGTCGTATCTTTTATCTCTACTGCAATATATATATGAACAATAATAAATTCAAACTGAAGTCAGTCGTGTCACAGGGCATAAGCGTGTAACTGTAAACGGGACAGGTCTTGGGTTCGATTCCCAATTGAGGAAACGAAATATTGAATATTTTTTGTCTATATTTTATTTGCTCTGGCGTCGAGGCAAAGCGCAGAGTTCAGTTCCGCCATTCAACACGCAATTCCTCCAGAATTTGGAAACGGGATCGGAGTATCTTAACGCTAGATTCCTGAGTTCCCCATTTATTTTAAGTAACAGTAATAAATAAATATAGTAACTAAATAGTGATAATAATACTAAACGCTCAGACTACAAAAGTAAAAGACTCCTTTATAGTCAGTCGCTTTATAATCTTAATTAGAACCATGTCTTATATTGTTGTACTCAAACAATACTTACAGACGATTAAAGAGAAAATTGTACGACAATATGTATGATAGGATATAATTATGATGTGCGTATATCAAACAACAAAACTTTAGCTTTAGATTAAGTTTCTTTTTCTTTTGTTTGCACGCATTTGCTTATGTTATAATTTGGCGTAGCGTATTGTGTGTACTCGTTCGAGAAATATAATGTTATATGTGACTTCGCCCGCTTATTTGCACCCTGTGTGGTGAATTCTAAAAAAAACGCAAAACACGTATTCAATAAAAAAAATTTACAGTTCGAATTTAATTTTTTATAAAAATTCATACAAATTTTCAACACCTATTTCATCCCTTTAGGGTTAAAAGTTTTCAAAATATAAGATGGGTAGGAGGCACTTAGTGTTAAGTTACTCTGTTCACCACTTCCCGCCTAATTTTTGAGACATTGTGTGTTGATTGGATAAACTTTACACTGCGCCTCGTCTTCTTACCAGAGTGAGGAATTGAAAATTGTATATTTCTACGAAAGGAAATCGAATCTACTACCGTTATTACAATCAGACGCCATGCCATAGCGAAACGCTAACTTTGTTTTCTCAATCACTTTACGATATTCGATATAACATTTAAACGGCCAAAGTTTGACTGTAAATTTTATTATTGTGGGATTAATTTCCCGAGAAGACAATTAGTTATTTTTTTTCCTTTGCTCTGGTAGCATTAAACTCGGCGTTGAGTTACGCCAATTAAAATGCAATGTCTTGAATTCGTCGTATTCTTAGTTTTATAGTATTAAAGCTTAACAAAATATATCTTCTATATCCAATCTTACTGAACTAACCATTCTGCTTTGCATTAACATCTAAAGTACTTAGCTCAATTATCTTTATGTCAAGGCGACAGGTTCATGATAGATTGATCGCGTGTCTCATTAAGTAAAGAAATCAACGATTATAACATTATCAATCATTTTAGTTAATAAATATATAGTACTTGTAAGTAATATGAGGCCAGTCGTGGCGCAGGGGCACAAAATGTGATTGTAAAATCGACTGGTTGTGGATTTGATCCCCACTCGAAATAAAATATTTATTTAAATTTATATTTTCCTTTCTTCGCTCTGGAGACGAGGCAAGTTCCACCACTTAACACGCAATGCCTCCGGAATTCGGCGCAAAGTGGGGAACGGAGTGTCTAGACACTAGGTTCCTTTTGAAGCTGATTTGATTTGATTTAAAGTAACATGTAAATATTTTATACCTATCGAAATACTATGAATATTATATTAGATATAAACATATTTGTTATTGGTAGTTTGATATATTACTAAATTCCAAAATAACATACAATTTGAAACAAATTAATAAGTACCTAAAAACAAATAAAAGCATAAAAATAGCAAACTGATTGAAACTACTAGAAACATTTAAAGCTAAATCACTGTTCTCTGAACAACAATACATATAATTCGTCATCGAAACATTTATTTTGATGAATGAAATTTTTAACTTCAAATAACTTCTTTAATAGATAGATAAATAAAGAACAGTAAATTTAAGTTCTATTCAAGATTTATAACAACTTTATAGTATAACTGTATAAATAACTAAAACAAACACAAAACCACAATAAAATAATCTTTAGTAAAACTTCTACTATATATTTTTTTTCTTTTCGAATCAAATATATTTTGAATATTTTCTTGATTAGAACCAGTAAATTAATCTATGAGAGTGCAAACAGAGTACCGGTAGCGAAAATATCTAAGATACGGTTACGTAGCATTACGCGGAGGCTACAGTAGAAAGTCGATCTGCCGCTAATACGATTCGAATCAACTTTATGCTTAGATATTTTGATGATTTAACGAATTATAAATTGGGGATAATCGATTTTTTTTCTTTACGCACTTACCTCATTATGTATTATTATAAGATAAAGAAAATTTTTGTGTCACATGTATCATTTAGTTGTTGGATTTTGAAATTTATACTTGAGATGCGGTGCCGGGTTTCGTCACTTTTTCGCTAAGTGACGGAATTTAGCACCGCGTTGACTAAAAATACCAACGGTACATTATGGCTATAGTATTCCGTCGATCTGATCCTAACTAAGCAACTGTCTAATGGCACAGGCAAAGATTTTCAAAACACTCCGTTCTTTGCTTTTTCCCTATATTCGAGGTATAAAGTGTTGCAGTGGCGTAGCTGGCGGAGCGCGAACGGGCGCGCGGGCATCAAAAGGAAAGGGGCATCAAAGTCTACTTATACTCTTTTTTTTTCAAATGTACAAGAAAAATGAGAGAATGAAAATGAATAATACAACCTCGCTATCATGTCAATCGAACATGAACTAGTCGATACTATTGATTTTGAAAATGTGATTAATGATTTTGCTAGTCTAAAAGCGCGTAACGTCTGTTTTTAATATTTTGAAATAATTTTTACCAAAATCTAATGTTATAACTTGTATAAATAGTTATTAAGGTTTTGAAGCAATAAAAATTTATATATCTACTCTACTGTGTTATGAAATCTGAAATTATTTTGACTATTTTAAAGGGCATCAAGTCCTAAGCTGCACCAGGCAGCAAATGCCCTAACTTCGCTAGTGAAGTGTTGAGTGTCAGCTCAAGCTATGCGCCACACAATTTTTTTATCAAAGCACAAAAATTATATATTTAATAATAAAATAAAAAAAAAATGGTGATTTTTTATTTTAATAATAAACTATTCTCTTACTAATCATAGAACTATAATTTAAACATTTTACTTAACATTTTAATAAGGTTCGAAAAGTAACAATACCGTTAATAACGTATAAAATAAGGATATCATTAATCAATGTTGTAATTTACTTTGAGCTCTACTTACAATATTAAAATGAAACTTTTTTTTTATATTATAGAATAATTTATGGAGATTATAACGCGGTCATTAACCTATCAAACACGTCAATATTAGCAAACATATACTAACAGCACTTTCGATAATGGCATGCTGCATATAATTTATGACTTCGTGATATCTAGCGCTAGCTCTACACGAATAATCAAATAAAATCTTGTATATATGTATATAATATATATACGAGATGAGGAATGTTGTAATGTTTAATTTAGTAGGTTCTATTTATGTAGAGATGTTTTGTTTCTGAGACGATTGTTTTTTATATTTAACTATTTTATTTATTTTAGATTTACGTTACGTTCCATGTGTAGAGTATAGGCGGAGAGAACCTAGTGTAAAGACATTCCGTGTCCCATTTTCTGCCTATTTGTTGAGTGGCGGAGCACAATGCCACAAAAGAACTAAGAGAACTTAAGCATAATTTATATCATATTAGCCCAAACTTATTGGTGCTACGATACGTCGGTTCCAATATTGTTTAAAATTTTGCGTTTATATACAGAAATATTGCTTTCCAAACTGTTAGCTTCACGACAATATTGACACATTGGTAATGATTTGACGGTGTGTGTTCAATTTATTTTGAGGAAAGGTTTCTGATAAAAGATTTCTGAAATAATGAGTAAATAACAGATTTTAAGCAATTACTTATAAATATACTGATTTATTTAATGTAACTGGAATATGTTGTCCGTATTTTTAATAACCAGTCACATGACGTCATTATATTTTCTTATCTTTCTCTTAAAATTGGGTTTATTATCCTTCGGCATTTTCAGATATTTCAAGGTGTATTTATTTTAATTTCATAAACGGAAATTGGATTTACTATTTGTATGATTTTAAAGAAATACTTTCGATTTTATTCCAAGAATATTATGTTTTATATTTTTCTTTACGATGAAATTAGCCAAGAGGCCATTGCACATCATAATTGGGCACTTACTCTAAACAATGGAATAATACAATATATTGTCAATGTTCATGCTAACAGATGTCACGGTGCGTTGTTACTTTAAATTATATAAGATTTACTATCAGAAAGTGGAGTTTAATTGCCAGAACCTTGCCAATGCTGTATAATAACAATCATTTGAAGCTATCATAAAATTCCTTCAGTTGTTTTTATAATAATACAGCATTTAATTTTCATAGTCATTTGGAGACTGAGAGACTGCTAGACATTGCTTCCTTCTCAGTTTTCCGCATATTTTAAGACAGTCTAAAAATAATCAAAATGCATCTCAAGTAGCGAATTCCAACGCGTTGCTTCTAATAAGCATAAACTGGATTGTGATGACTTTATACTCAGTAAGTACAATTGGATTGAACCAATGTTATTTTAATTATCAAATTCAGTTATATTTATAAATATTATTTTAGTATTAATATTGAGTTATATTTAAATATAATTATTTGTAAATTCTTTATAACGCTCGCATCTTAAGTTTTTAAATTATTAACGTTTATCAAGCTTTCTATAATAATTTCACTATTATAATACAAGAAATAATAAAAAAACCACCATAATTCGGCGGAAAGTGGAGAGTGAAGTGTCATAACACTAGGATTCCTCTGTCTCTGCAGGGCACTGCTTGCGTACTTGCAAAATGAAGCTGAAAAATATAAATTAAATGTAATATGGTTTTTATGAGACCATTTTCGATTAAGTAGAGCAGAGTCTGACTATAAACATGATAGTTGTGGGTTTAGTGCTTACTCGGCGGAATGTTTTTCCTCTAACTTCCGGTCGGTCAGGCAAAGTTGGAGATAAAGTATAAGCAGTAGTAAGTACTGCCATTTACTATGGATTTACATTTACATCTACTGTGGGATGTCTCACAATAGGGCGGAAAGACGAGAACAAAGTTTTTTAACTCTCTTTATCTATGGATACAATATGAAACTAATAGGCTTATATGTTCTAAGAAAGTGACAATAATATGATACAAAATGACTTTCTCGTACATTTACAATTTCCATTTTAATTTTACTATAGCTATTACATTGATGATCTACAGAACATTATATTGTAAGGTAACGTACAAACACACTAAATTAGCAGTAGTAGCATGTAATTTGTTTTATGCTCATATTGAACTTTGTGGTATTGAAAGGTATATATAAATATATTATTAGGCTTACGTTAAAGATTTAATAAATTAAGACATAATAACAGGCTAGTCGTGACGCATGGGTAAAAGTAAATGACGAGTTGTGGGTTCGATTATCACTGGAATTACGACACACAACGCGCAATACTTCTAGAATTTGACTTAAAGTGAGAAACGGAAGTGTTTTAATACTCACTATCCTCTGGTGTGACAGGTGTCACACTCATGCATTTAGTAATGTACAGACGATATAGTGAAAAGCACTTCGTTCCCCGAGTTTTACTTTTTGATTGACAAAGATCAATCAATATATTTGTAAAGATATTTTTTCTTTGTTAAGAAAGAATAATCATAGAAAAAAACCTAAAGAACCATTACAAGTAATTATTATATATTAGATTTTCTAAATAGTGCTTGTAAGTGAAAATCACAATATTAACTGGAGAGAAATATAATCACCACACACAGTCCTTTAACTCATTGGCATTAATTTATTTTTGCAAAAAGCTTAGAAAGCACAGCTATTATGCCTAACACAAATTGATCATTACAATAAAAACTTAATGATTCTAGTCGTACAAGCCTGGAATATAAAGAAAAGCTTCGTCGGTAAAACGACAATAAAATCGACTGTCACGATAATTACATATTGGGTTTGTACTTTCTACTGCACGAAGCAAAAAGCTCTACAACGTTATTTACTTCAATAGATATACCTATATTATCTGTTTTTTTTCCTTGTTTATCTTCAACCTTATATATTCTTGCCTGGCCACTTTTATTACAAAAACATTTTTTTTATTAATAAATTATTTTACTTGTAATAGGGATCTACGTGTCCTAACTAATAATCTTAAAATAGTTTTGAAAGAAATTGAACAAAAAAAAACTAAATTACATTCACGTTTTTAGGTTATAAAACATTAAACGTGTTTTTTTTCATCAATGTCATAAAGTTTTTTTTTAATTATATACTACCCATTTACGGTTTTAAATTCTAATTACTTTGCAAAGTGAAGGTACACAATTTTTTACTTGATACATAATATGTATATATTTTGGTTTTTTTCCACAGATCTACTTATAACATATTTCCATTTACTTATTAATTTATAGTGATAATTAAACAATATATTTAAATATAAAATCACATTTTCTTTGCATTAGTGACAGAATCTTCTATTGCCACACAATTCTATTGTACTAAAATTATTTTGTCAAATATTTCCTTTTTAACTGTTGGCCTTAGTCACTAACCTTGGGACTTTTATTGCCCAAATATCTGATCTAGCTGGAGAACAATACTATCTGTATCTGTGAATAATTGTAGAAAGGAAACTGTTAAGTGATTTTACTGATAAAAGATATTGTATTTGCATCGATATAGATATCAATTTGTATATATTAAAATATTAATTTATATTGTATAGTAACATATTTTGTATATATGAGATATTACTAGGGAACTATAAACGTTATTTACAATTTTAAGTTGTAGTGATTTAATTTATTGACGTATACCGATAAAAAAAGCTGATTAAAAAAATATACTAGCAGAAATTAATTTTTTACTTATAATATTTATCCAAATGCTTACAATTATATTAGTCACACTACTCTACTATTACTCTACTTACATGATGTAGTGGAATTTAATATTTTTTTTTTACTTTCACTCTGTATCGCGCACATATTGATCACAGTAGGCAAAAGGCAAATGATCCGTCCAACTTTTTTTTTCGACATTGCGTGTTGAGTTTCATAACACAACGCCGTGCTTTACCTTCTTTACCAGAGCGAGGAAATAATTCATTCGAAATCTAACTCATAGCCGTCAGATTTACATTTATACGCTGTGCCCCTGCGCTATAAGTGCTCCTGATTTAATCATATAAATTTTATATATTTATTTATCTAGCTTTGTTGCTATACTAAGTAGAGTGTGTTTTTGTCTTTATATTAAATAAGTCCTACTACTGTTTTTAAATGACGCAAATTTTTATATTTTAAAAAGCATTATATAATTATAAAACATAAATAAAAATTATAACTATATAGTAGTGCACTTGTTTTACATGCACAACACGTTATATCATAAAAGTTAGTTCCTATTTCGGTTATTAATAATTTGTTATATCATCACATTTTTCCGCAAAATCGTTCGACACTAAATTAATTCTGTAACAGTCGTCGGAACGAATCCGATTGCACACCAGGTATTATCGAAGTTTTTACTTGAAGCCATTTGGGTTGAGAACAACCTGGTCAATGTCAAATTTACTAGATAATTACCCACTTCATACTTTTTGTGTGTTCATTAACATTTTTTTTGAAAATTGATGAAATTACTTTTTCGGTTGTTGATATTTCAATAAATATCTGATGTGCTGTAAAAAAGTTTTCATTATGTATTTTTTTCTTTTTATGAATATTTATTGTATATTAAATTTTATCATGAGATTAAAATACATAAATTAAATTAGGTTCACGCTGTATCCCGCACACAGTGGGGTAGGCATAGTGTTAAGACACTCCGTTCCCCGCTCTCTGCCAAATTCTGGAAACATTGCGTGTTAAGTGACAGAATTCAACGCCGCGCTTTGCCTCAACACCAGAGCGAAGAAATGGAAATATAAATTTAAGTAAATATTTCATCTCCTCCAGTGGGGATCGAACCCGCAACCAATTGGTTTGTCAACAGTCACACTTTGTGTCACTGCGCCATCACTAGCCAACATGAAATTGTTCAATATTTTTAATTAGCATCCAGAGATAAATGCAACTCAAATAAAAAAAGCTGTACTTGTTATTAATGACATTTCACAAATTTGACTTGCGTTTTTGGGATAAAATCAAGGGATATTAAGTTATTTATTTACCATAATATATAAAGAGGCCTTCGTGGCGTAGGGGCCAAGAGTATGATTGTAAGGCGACGGTTGTGTTTTCCTGACCAAGTTAATTAATAATTATTTCTATTAATATTTTCATTTCTTCGCTCTAGCATCAAGGCAAACGCCCGACGCTGAGTTCCTCCTTAAAAAAATCAATGGAAAGTGGAGAACGAAGTGTCTTAACATTAAGTTCCCTTACCCCCACACTGCTTTATACGAGATACGGCATGAAGCTGATAAAAAATATGTATTAAATTCAAAGTCAAGTTAATTTTTTTAATATTAATCATGTAATGCATCTCGTAACATTAGTATACGTCTATTTTTAATGATTTACAAAGTAAATGTATAGATGGTTAGACTGGTATTCAGGCGATATTAGATAAGTATTTTTGGCAATTACTTCCTGAATATAACGAAATTAAAGATTATTAACTTGCATAACAGTTTTTTAGAAAGTATATACATATATTATCAGTGTGCTTACTAAAGGCATATGCTTAATTAAGGTGATATATATATGTATATATATATATATAGAAATATATAGAAATTATCATAATTATATTGTTAGGCTTAAAAAAAAATATTTAATGATAAATATATGTTTATAAACTTATGGATTAAAATATGTCTAACTTTAATTATGATTTTCCATTTTTGTGTACAAAGCTAGAAGCTTTTTAAAAATAATATATAGTCGTATTTTTATCTATATCTTGTCTGCGTTATTCAATTTATTATGAATGTAACTGCTCAAGGTCACATGTTATCTTTCTGCTTCACTTATCTGTACTAAGTTATTGCTTATATATAAGTAACAAATAATTTTATAATTCTTACTTAAATGGATGGAGCGAATCATCAAGTTTGATATTTTACTAAATTATAATAAAAAAAAAATGCTTTACAAAAATGTTATTTTATAATTTATATATTCAATATATACAATTAATTCTTATTCTACTAAGGCAGATATAATATTAAGATGTTAACTTGTAATGAATGTAATTCAAAAGATACATTATAATAACTTGAGTGTCTGTTTACGTAATATTTCTGCATACAAAAGACTTCAACGCGCTCATCGATCTACGTTAAGGGCAGTGAAAGTTGCTAATAAAAAATATTTATTATAGTCATATAAAATCATTTATATGTAAATATAAATAAAAAATACTGTAGTTTTCTTTATAAATATTACAGTACATTTTATTGTGGCGTTACTTCTGTTTATTCTTTACTATATGCGTTTTAGCTATTGTATAACTAGACTAAGCGTGATATTAAAAAAGAAAGAAAACTGCCACAGCATTTGACTGTAAACGCAACGCTTGTAGATTCACTGGCGATTGGTGGGAATTAATTATGTTGGTTTCCTCGCTCTAGTGATAAGAAATAGTAGCGGAACTCAACCATCTCGAGGTTGATTTCAGCTCAATATGCTATTTCTCGAAAATTAGATAGTGTCTAGAGAAAGAGGTAATTAACATTAGATTCGGAACCTTTTGGATACGCTGATGTACATATGGAATGCAGCGGAGAGCGAAAAAAAATTCTATTACTTTTAATTTATTTCAAAAATGTCAAAAATCATAGCAATCAGAGTGAATGTTATTGCTGGAAACTAAACGGAATTTAAAGGTGAACCTGTCTCTTAGCTAGTACTTTAGTAATCATTTGTATGATATCAGTATGAGAATATTGTATACAAGCATTACCGAGAATCATATCAAAGCTTGTACGTAGGTGTGTAAGACTTAATGTTGGATATCTGTTATAGTAGTACTAGTTCAGGGTTCATTGCTTCTAATCAAAAAGTTAATAAAATATTTAGTATTTTTGTTTCCTCACTCTGGTAAAGAGGCACAGCACAGCGTTGAGTTCTGCCATTTGACATGCAATGCCTCGAGAATTACGCAGAAAGTAGGTGCAAGTGCTTTAACACTAGGTTTCCAGGTTCTCTTTGCATATATTGTTATGTAAGGGATACAATGTGAAGCTAAAAAAGTAATATAACTGTAATCACGTTTTTGTGAAATTAATCTTAACTTGTAACCTTCGAGGTAAAATAGGTAAAATTGTTGGAAACATGTATATATGTACTATATATATTATGTATTAGGGAAGAAAAACCGTATGTAAAACAAACGGTTGAAAATATTACATTTGAAATTACATACTAAATGAACGATTTTGTTCCTATGCACTTTGATACAATTAGGAAATAAAAAATATTACTTAGAAAAATATTGGCAAGATTATTATTTTGAGTGAATCTTATCTCTTATTTTCACCTCTGTTTGTGCAATTTGTCTTATAATAAAAAATAAAATCTTCATATGTCATATACATTTTATTTTCGATTTAAGCTATATTTATGTGTAAAATGTAGTGTCGCAAGGCATAAAGTGTGACTAAAATCGACTGGTTGTAGTTTCGATCCCCACTCGAGGAAGTGAAATATTTATTTTCATTACTTCGTTCTGGTGTAGAGGCAAAGCGCGGCGCAGAAATCCGCCACTCACACAATTCGGTGGGAAGTGTGTACAGGATTGTCTTAACACTAGGTTCCCTCTACCTACCCTGCGCTGACGTTGTATGCGGGATACAACGTCACGCTGATAGCTGACGAAAATATTTTAAAATATGCATTAACATTTTTATTTCAGTAAAACAAACACTTCAAAAATAATATGATTAATTTCTCATTGACACAGATGTTGCAAAGTCAGTTGAATGTGAATGTACATAAATGCATTCACTTATTTTACGCAAGTTATTTGCTCGTGATATAATATATACCGATGTAATTTAGTTCCAAGATGTACTAGATGATGTTAATAATCAGCTGGAATTTGAAAAATTGCTTAATTTAAATTCAAATTAAATTCTAAAATTGTTTTTAAAATTATATAATTTTAATTATAAAAAATCCTTCGTGGTCTGTATTAAAGCGGGATGGTTATGGGTCCACGGGTCAGGTCGATTTTCACACGGGGAATATCACGCTCTGGTTACAAGACAAAGTGCGGTGCGGTGACAAAACCCATCACTCTACACAAAATCACTCAAAAATTGAGCAGTGAATAAAAACTGAATAATCTTTTTCAATTTCACTAGGAAATGATTAAATTTAACTAGATAATCTTAAAATAAAGTTACGCAATATTGACATATAAGCAACTTCGTTTATGTGGACTAAGAATCTTCTTTTTCCCGTCACCGTTGAAAATTTCAGAAATAATCTCTTAAAACAATAATTTTTTGACTCCTAACATTTCCAACATATTTTATACAGAAAGTTGAGTGATTGTAATACTTTGCTTAATGTAAGTTTTTGTGAGAAAATAAATAATGACTATTAAAGTACATATTATATCAAAATACGATCGTCGGTGGTAAGCCGCAATCATGATGAGTTGGATGTTACAAAACCGATAAAGTTTCAGTGGCGAGGTCAGAGGTAGCGGCGGATCTAATGACTTTAGCGCCAGTATTTATTTCAAGTACTTTTAAATAAATTCGTAATAATCACTAAAATCGTAACAACTTACGTCATTATAGCATAATTTTCTGATTGGTCGTATTGCTTATAGTTTCCCTGGGAAAAAACACGGCGTTAGGTTACGTCATAATCATGCAATGTCCTTAAACGTGCTGAACATGGAAAACCCAGTGTACTGTTAATTGATTTTTCCTACCTATCTTACAAAAGTAGAGAAATATATAGCATTAAATAAAAAATGTTTAGCATAATAAACACTACGTAATATAAATTTAACAATATAATTTGTTTAGTTCCGTCACGTTATCAGTTCTCGTTTATTTGTAACGATTGTAGAAGTAATCACTTTTAATATTACCTTTTAACTAAAATACTTATTTAAAATAAAAAAATTACATTCGAATCTACAATTGAATATTTATTGGCTCTAATGGAGTTTCTATATAAATAAAATCGTGATAAAAATAAAGTACATTCTTCTGTTGGATTACAAATTGATATTTGAAGGTTGCATCTTTAATGCAACTACTATGAGATTGCTTCATAGTAAATTCTGCTTAAATCCGTATAACACTTGGTTCTTTTAAATTACTCAAATATTGAAATTGTGCCAAAAGTGCAATATCTTAATTATGCAAAAGATAGAATAAATTCTAAGAAAAATATTTTTCTCCGTTAGCAATTTATTCGTCTGAAATCCGTTTTAAAGTAATTATATATAAAAAAATGTTTCAATTCGAATTATTAGTTTCAGAGATTAGCATCTTGAACTAAATACGAAAAGCTTATCGATTTATATTAATAGTATAGATTAAAATATATATATATATATATATATATATATATATTCTTATTAAAGAATTTAAAGTACAATAGGCTAGTCGCGGCGCAGAAGCATTTCCATTCCTTCGCTCTGGTGTCCTGACAAAGTACGGCGTTGACTTCCGCCACTCAACACGCAATGCCTCCAGAACTCGGCGGAAAGTGGGGAACGGAGAGCCCTCCCCTCTGCCTACTCTGCTGTGTGCGGGATACAGCGTGAAGCTGATTAAAGTACAGTATTGTAATGTCAGAATGATAAACGATATTATCCTGTCCATATCGCTATCAATTACTGTAGCAAATCCTTTCATCTGTGAAAACCCAAACGAGCTGGCAACGAGAAACCTTGAGAAAAACATGCCGGACCACGCTCAAGTTGCATTGCGCTTGTATAAATCAATCATATTATTTACGCTAGAAATTTCTTAAAGCTTTGCTTAAATCTGTAACTTTTTTATATATTTATTTATTTATTTATTTATTTATTTATTTAGATTCACCAGTGGTAAATTACATTCATTTTACAAAAATATTAATATTTTAATTCTATATTACTACTAAATGCATTACCTTTTAAGGCGAATACCTCATGCAACATAGGAGACTAGTGTATAAAAGTTAATAAAAAAAATTAAAAAAATTAATATTGATTTAGTTAGATTATTTTATTAGAAAAATAAATAATCCCTCGACTGATATTTGCGTAACGCACATTACAAATAGGCCGTCGTGGCGCAGGAGCACAAGGGTGTGACTGTAACGCAAAAGTTGTGGGCTTATGCCCCAGCGCTATGACAGGTCTCCTGATTGGCCTTTGGTATCTCATTCTTTTAAAGAAAACCTATATCTTAAGCACATTTATCTATATCTGTCTCTGTCTTTTTTAAGATTATTCGGTAGATTTGTCGTGATAAAAGTCTTAATAAAAAATGCGGCCGTCGGACACAGGTAGCATGGACCTTTGATTACGGAACTCACGAAATATTTAACTTAAAATTATACCTACGCGTTATATAAATACAAATATTTACTCAGAATCGCTTACATACTCAAGAAAAAATAAAATTGGCACAGTACACTAAAATACTTGTATCTCGTATAACAACTATTTTACAATATTCTTGGTCGAAATTGAAGGTTTACAAAATTATAACAAGTTCTACTCGAATAAATGGACCGCCGCTGTTATTTAATTCATATAATCTCAACATATCATTTTATAAAAAATATGCTTTGTAATATTTTAAAACGTAATTTGCTTTATAATATATAGATTTTGGCCAATCATTGAAAATTGCTTAATTATCTAAGTAAGTGAAAGGGACGGTTTGAACGACTTCGATATAAAGATAAGTAAACAATACATTGTGAAATTTAATGTATATTGGAGTTGTAAATTTGAGCAGTACTTAAAACTTATTGAAAGTTAACTCCTTTTTGGCCATAACTAGTTAAAATTCGCAATTTAGTTTGTCTTGTGGTCTTTATGGAGCTGAAAATTAGATTTTTCTTTTTGCCGTATCGATTTTTTTTTGCTTTTTGCTTTACTGTCTATAGGTGGATAGCCAGAGAGGTCATAGTGTCAAATTACAATCTTTCTTTCATTTTAACCAAATGACCCAAAGGAAATTGGATGTCAAATTTAAGCTTTTTACGCTTAATAGCATCTCATTGGTATTTACTCAGTAGGTAACGAGAGAGTATATACATAATATTCTGTATTTCATGATATATAATCCATTTTTCTTTATCTATTTTATTATTTCTATACTTGAGATTATAATATTTTACAAGCATTTTATTATAATTATTCATTTTTTTTCTAAAAACTAAACTCTATAATATTTTACTACACTTTAAGTATTGACTAGTTTTTGTTTTAAGAACATTAAGGCAAACTCGCGGAAATAAAGATTTAAAAGCTTTACGTGAATGGTTAGTATTAATTAAAGCAATAAACTAAGATTATTTATTTATTAACTTGCCTATTATATAGTTAAATTCAGCTTGAATTTCTGCTACATTTGCGTGTGATGGTATGTAGGTTCGATCCACGCTTGGATAATGAATAAATTTCAATTCTGCGTTCTGTTAGCTGAAAATATCATATTACGAAAATCAAATGTTCATTTTAAGAAATATTTATATGCATACAAATTACTAAACACTTTATTGTATATGTTATATTCTTTATAAATGTTGAACTTGGTCAATAATATAATATAATTAACTTTAACCCATTAAATAACATTATGAGGTCGTTTTGTCTCGGGCGCACAACGCTTGACTGTGGTTATGGGTTCGATTTACATTTGAGTGGATCAATTATTTTTATTTTCTTGGTTTGATAACAAGATAAAGTGTAGAGTTCTATCAAAAAACGTATAATGCTTCGAAATTGGGGTGGTTCATGGAGGACAGAGTATATTATTAAATTAAGTAGAGCCTACCTGTCTACCGTCCTATATACGAGATATAGATCTCGTCCCTATCGTCCTACAGATATCCATATATCGTATATAGCTTTGCGCTGTCGTAAAGCTTGAAAAAAAGTATACATCTATACGAAAATCTGAAGTAACTTAAGTACCTCGTGCGTAGATGATACTAGAAATATTTCACTTGAATCGTAAAATTAATTTAGTTACTGTTGATTATTTTAATTTATATTCGACGTCGTGTTCGCTGATCCATGATATTGCTTTTCGTTTCTATATATTTTATTAATATTACCACGTACTTATACCCATTTTAATATACATAAGTAAGTCGTTTGAAGTTTATAATATTTCGATTTAGATTTCTATTACAAAGAGACGGTAAATTATATATTATTATGAACTCGATACTAAAATATGGTTTTCGCAAGAAAATGTTGAAAAGTAATGTTGTGTTGTTTTAAAGTTATAAATAAAGCATTTATATCTACAGAATTATTTAACTAATAATTTAGCACACGTTCCTAAACCAATCATCATATTCAAATATTATCTTTTTATTAATTGATGTGAGAACGGTTTAAAATTTAAATACAAATACTCCCATAAAAAGGATTTGAACCTGCAACCACTAAGAAAAGTCAAAGCTACGCTTTTCAATTTTCTTTTTAGCTTCACGCTGTATCCTGCACAAGCATGGTAGGCAGAGAGGGAATCTAGGAACCTAGTCTTAAAAAACTCCGTTCCCAATAAGACACTTCCATTCCCGCATTCTATCGCATTATGTAGGGATTGTGTGTTGAGTGGCGGAATTCAACGCCGCGCTTTGCCTCATTACCAGGGCGAGGAAATCAAAATATTTTATTTATTCGAAAAGCAATCGAACCCACAATCTGTCGCTTTTACAATCGCATGCTTTTGCCCCCGCGTTACGACAGACTTTTACAAATAACACATAAAATAAAGTAATAATATCATAATAGCATCAGGATTCCTTGGCTCGAGTCCATACAGTTATAACGATTATAGGTAGTCGTTAGAAGCGATTGCTGCACTAGATTACCTTGTCCTTTTCCATGTAAAATAATTAGTGCATTAGTTCTTTTAAATTATATGACATTTAAGATGATTTTGATTAATTATATTTATATAAAAATACTTATATAATAAATACCTCTATAAACAAATTAAAGTTAAGAACGCTGAATCATTTATATTGATTTTTAGAAATATTTAAATTAAATCCTGTGGTATTACTTGATAGGTCATTTATTTAATAATCAAAATACTTTTTAGAACAGTACAAAGCTTTTAGTATTTTTTTTATATTTTTGCTTAGTTACTATACAGTTCTCTCCACTTTTCACCTCTTAATGGAGAATTTGGAATGATATTTATTATTTCCCAAAGTAAATACTCCGACGTGGTCCCATTCTTTGGCCACACCATTTATTCTATATTGCCCTATCACTGATGTAACCATCAGACCCGATAGTTGAGAGCTTTCCTACATAATTCTATAATTAAAAATTATTAATAATTTAATTATTTCGATTTCAGGTAATTCATGTCCAGTTTTATACATAGTTAAGAATAGTAAGTAGATAAACATAGTCTCTTTATTTTAAAACCAATACAACCTTTTAAGCCATTATTGATAGAATTATTTTTTTTTGATTTTGTCAGTTACATCTTACAGGTTTTGTAATAAAAATAAAGTTTACGTTAAATTTAATTTTTAATGTTAAAATAAATTTATTAGTTTGTATAAAAATCGTGTTATATTTATGACAAACATTTTGAAATATCCGTTCTTATTTTGCAACTATATATAATTTCAATTTTAAATTTATTTAAAAGAATCATATAATTTTTATTCAAATATTTTTTTTTCCCTTCAAATATCTTATCATCATAGATGGTGTCAATAAATGTAATACCTATACTAAAAGAAAGCATTAAGTTACTCAGTTCTCCAATTTTCTCTTAATTTCACTCAAATTGCAATGTCACAACATTGCAATTACGTCTTTTGTATTATTAATTTCTATAGTGATTCGTAGTACACTCATATAAATAAACATATTGAAAGAAGAATATAGTAAGAATGATATATTTATAAAATCTTCAATTCTTCAAACAACACAACACAACACAACAGTCGTGGCGCAGCGGCACTAAGTGTGACTGTAAAACCGACTGGTTGTCGGTTCGATACCCACTCGAGGAGATGAAATATTTACTTAAATTTATATTTCCATTTTCTTCGCTCTGGTGTCGAGGTTAAGCGCGGCGTTGAGTTCTGACACTCAACACGCAATGCCTCCAGAATTCGGCAGAAAGTGGGGAACGGAGTGTCTTAACACTAGGTTCCCTCTGCCTACCCTGCTGTGTGCGGGATACAGCGTGAATCTAAAAAAAAATTCAAACAAACAACATGGAGCCGAAATTACAGAGTTAAGAAAGAAATTTATATTTATAATCTATGATATATTGATAAGTATAGGGGGGGCCCCCTAACTTAAATTTTAAATTAACAAAAGATTTCCTGATATGGTTGTAATAACCACAAGGTGGAGTACAGGGTGGAGGGAAATGAAAAAAAAAACTATTTATGATTCCTTTTTGCACACTAAAAGTTATCGTATTATAAACAATCATCACAAAAAGTAGTCCAATAATTTAAATGACTTTGATTATAGACCATTAATATTGAAGCGTGTAATTAAATATTGATTAGCTTTATTTATTTATGTCATTCAGACACGGAAAGAGGTTTGAAAAAATATAATATACTAATTTATTGTTGTATGTTAACGTTAATATGGATATAAAATTGTTTTGAGGCCATGGTGGCGCAGTATCTCTACATTTGGCTGTAAGCGTGACGATTGTGAGCGATTTTAGTTTCCACAACCTTCCGGTTGTCGGAGTCAGTACAGGATCTTCTGATGTGAAAATGTTTTTTTTACAATAGACAAATCAAAATTAACGTTACGAAAATTTCTTTCCACATTAGAGGCGTACATGGCCGAGTCTAACATAGTCCTTTGTCTATTGAAAACGGCATCTATTTTCTAAAACCAATTAATAGATATCCAAAGTCTGTGATACATAAAAAAAAATTGTTAAAGATTTCTAATATTACGACTAACAGACTTCCGGAACCGGCGAAGTGTTTCCCTTTTGCAATTAATTATTGTATAGGTACGTACATATATAAGGATGTACCATATGTCCATTCCGCAGTCTCGAAATATTTAGAAAATATTATAAAACGGTAATTGGTAAATCGATGATTTAGAGGCCGGTCGTGGCGCGGGAGCCATAGTGTGACTATAAACGCGACTGCTTGTGGGTTCGATCCCCACTTGAAGATATTAAATATTTATTTAAATTTATACTTTCATTTTGCTCTGGTGTCGAGAAAAGTATCACTATTCAGCACGCAATGCCTCCAGAATTCGGTGGAAAGTGGGGAACGGAGTGTCTTAACACTAGTTGCCTTTGCCTTAGTATATTAATATTTCCCAATTACTGCAAATATTATACATGAAAACGCTATTATAGGTAGTTCACTTGGAAAATATATTCGATAAAGATATACCCCTTAAAATATTGTATATAAATAATAATAAAGTCAAAGGGTGCCGTTGAGGTCCACGCCGCGTTTCGCCTTGTTGCCAAAAGAAAAAAATTGGCAAACGAAGGGTCTTAATAATAGTTTCCCTCTGGCTATTCTGATATATGTATATCGGGATACAGAGTGAGCTTAAAAGTATTTTGAATTGGGGGGAAGATAGAGAAAGGATTTAACACTAGATTCTCTAAAAATGTATATGTAAGACGTATAATATATATAGATGCTACGTGGGTAGTATTTATAAATATTATGCGACTTTATAAACAGAAATGTTTCTTGATAATTGGTTTAATGACATTACCGCTTATTGCTTCACTTCCTCGTTTGACTCGTTACATATACTTGTCTTGAAGTAAAATGTTACAAATTGCTTCTTTTCTCTAAAAAAAAATTAAATAAATTGTTTTGTAGATGTGAATCATAATTTAAAAAGTAAAAAAGATCACATAAATATCAATATCCGTCCGCCAATAAGAAAAATAAGATACAGTTTAAAAAATTCCGTATCAGACTGTTCCAGGACGTAGCGCCTAATTTTGTAGAATGCTTGAGCGATATCCAATACGGATCCTGCTGTAGCACCTATAGGTGATCTACTCATACGAAATACGGAGACACGAATATAAGAAAAAAAAATCCAGTAGTCTCAGTAAAATAGTATCTTCTGATGCTATAAAAAACCACTTCCGCAAGGTGTCAGAAGTTCCAAATGACTGACAAGGATTTCGTAAACGACAAAATATTAAAAAAAATACAACTACATCTATCTACGTCACTATGTCGCTATAATATGTCATTGAATGAGGAAACGGATTGCGTTTTTAATATTATGCATTTTATGTTTTGCTTTCGTTTCGTTCATAATGATATAATTTTATATGAATTTGCTTGGAAAATTGCTATGATAGGTTAACATGGATTAACGACGAAAATATTATCTGTCTTTTGTATACTGTTACCGAAAAATATTTGAGGAGGAATTAGAATAAAGATATATCAAAATAGTATAAATACTTTTGGAACAAGAAATAAATAACTATTACATACATATCATTATCATATATTTTTTTTTTATTTTTTACTTACCGCTGCGTACCCGCGTTTCAATATTACTACGTGAAATTTAGCTTCAAAAAAAAAAAAAAAATATTGCCATTTGCCCACAAGGAAGTCTAAATGTCATTGATCCTGAAACAATTAATTTTAAATTCAATTAACTTTTTTTATGCAGTCGTGATCCGACGTTCTCAAACCATAAGACTTTGATAAATGTCATTCATGTGACATATACACATGTATGAAATGCCATCTGATGAACTATTAAATCGAAAAATATTTGACTTTTCCTCCTACCACAAAAAACTAGTACAAGGTTGACTCATTTTAAGTGAATTAACTAATAATAGCATGAAACTTAAAAATATATGCATAAAAAATTGAGTTGTTGATTGCTTTTGCTTTTTATAGGAACATATGTATATAAGGATTGAATCGGGAACGTCATTTTGAAGAGATATTATTTAAATTAAAAAAAAAAACAAGTAGGTACATACACATATAACATATGTTTTTAGGCGCTTTGCTCTCTCTGGCAACAGGTTACTATTATGGATAAAGTAGCTGGTAATAATGAATATTAGATAGTAAAAAATAAAAATGCTTTATCTTCGTGCATTAAATGTAAGGATTAGGAGTCCGATTCCTACACAGGGGAATGAAATATTTCATATTTTCATTCCCCTCCTTTCCCATGGTAACGAGGCAAAACGCAGTGTTAAGTACCGCCACTCAACATGCAATGCCTTAAGAATTCAGCGGAAAGTGGGGAGAAGAAGCGTTCTAATGGAGAAAGGAGTGTTTTAACACTAGATTTCCAGGTTTCAGATACTTTGCTATAAGCAGAATGTAGCGTGAAGCTTAAAAAAATTGGAGTTGTCAAGGTGCAGTATGACAGCGCTTGATTTTATGCGAGACGGGTTGGTTGCGGGTTCCTGCCCTGGTAAGAGGACAAAGAGCAGTGTTGAGTTTCATCACTGAATTTAACGGAAAATGGGGAACGGATTGCTTTAACGTGAAAACGTTTTTGTATTGGTACTTATATTAAAAATATAAAAATAAGACAATATGAAAAACATGATTGATTATTTTCCAACAAAACGTGTGTGTCATCAGCAAAACTAAATGAAGTTGTGACGGCAACATAAAGGTTCTTAAACTTTCAAATAGTTTTGCATCAATAAATTATGACTTGAATGCAGGCTATAAGTTCTTCTTGAGGAAAATTATAGGTTTATAGTAGGATTTATAGGATAAATGTTTTCCCATGAGAAATATTCCTACGATAACATACCATTTGCCCCAAATTTGCAATAATAAGGTGCATATTTTGTATGTGATTTGTAATAAGTGATTTCTTTTCTGGTAATTCTTTCTTCTCCAACGTTGTTTAGAGCTGTAAATATGAACGTAATGAAAGTCACTTATGTTATTAATAAAGCAGCTTTTGCTAGACATTACAAAGCATTGTAATTGTGGCAATCAACGCCGTGTTTTATCTTTTTGTCACCAGCATAAACAAAAATCCTCGAGTGGAAGTCGAACCTACGAACGTTGTGTAGTATACTCAGGGCAACGTGTATGTTTATACATTTATTTTTTTATTTATCTGGACATGATGTGTGTTTAAATTTTAAATGAACGGGAAAGTAGAAAAGGGCGAAACTTGGACTTATTACACTAGTTTGTCTCGGCAATAAATAAGTTAAAAAAGTAAAGTAAAAAGAGACGTTGGGAACACGATTGCTATAACCACCAGGCGTCATTGAGCATATAAAATGAAAAATATATACTATTACATCCTGTAGGCCTCTGGTAGGTCTAGTATCTATACTAATATAACAAAGCTGAGGCGTTCATTTGTTTGAACGTTCATTCGAATTAAAACAATTTAAAGACATTATGGCGCAAGGACATACGCGTGGGATGGTTATCGCGACGGTTGTGGGTTCAATTCAAACTCGGGGGAATAAAATATTTTATATTTTGATTTTCTCGTTCTGGTATATAGGTAAAGGTATGTCCAGATCACCACTCAACACGCAAACATAATGAATTCTTATTATATCTATCTTATTATAATCTTTTAAAACTATAGGTTCCTAGGTTCAATCAGTCTATCGTGAAGCTGAAAAAAACGTATGTCTGTATTGGATTGTCCATTTATCGAAGCAAGCCTGTACCTACTGAATCATCGGTCAGAATAATGTCGGATGCTTAAAACGTGTCAGGCACAAGTACTGAAAAAAGAAATCAGCTTCACGCTGTATCCCACACACAGCAGGATAGGCAGATAGAATTTCGTGTTAAGACACTCCGTTCCCCATTTTTCGCCCCATTCTTGAGGCATTGCGTGTTAATTGGCGTAACTTATAGCCGCGCTTTGCCTCGACACCACACCGTAGAAATAAAAATATAAATTTAAATAAATATTCCATTTCTTCGAATGGGGATCGAACCCACAACTACTCGCGTTTACAGTCACACTTATTACTTATGTAGCACAACTATTACTTATTTTCATTTGACAATGCGGACAAAGCCACAGGAAATGCTAGGTCTCTTAAACAGAACGGTAGCATTTCAAGTCCACATCTATATAGCCTTTTAATAATAAGTTGTAATCTAACTGATCTGGTCCACTTTGTTTTCATCAGATTTACATTCCCTTGACATTTAGTTGCGATTGCAATAAACACACAAGTGTTTTGTATTTTAATCTGCGTAAGACATTAATAATTATTATTATTTATATGTAATTGTAATAATGTTATTTTTTTATTATTAATAGTAAAAATAAGAACGTTATTATACATACCCCACGATACGATAATATAAAATATCAAAATTTTGATATTTACTAATGAATAGTTGAGGCCAGTCGTAGCGCAGCGGCACGAAGTGTGACTGTAAAACTGACTGGTTGTGGGTTCGATCCCCACTCGAAGAGATGAAATATTCACAATATACAGCGTGAAGCTGATTTATTTATTATCCATTAGTTGTTTAGCTTCACGTTCTATTCCGTTAATACCAGGGTATGCAGAGGAAAGCGGCAGTGAGAATGAAGTGTCTTTATACTACGGTCCTAATTTAACCAACCACCATTTTTCTGTAATTTTAGGTTTTTTGATATAGCTAGAGATAAATAAAAGTATAAAATAATTACATTACAAATAATTCTATACTACAATTTTTAGTACTTTATTTTTTATTCCGTTTTAATGTGAAATTATTTTTTGAATAAAAAATAAAAGTTTTTTTTTTATGTCTTTATAATTTTTTTATCATATTGCACGCTTACAGTAAATATATAATTTATGATTCCCACATTATATTAAGGTAATCTGATAGCCACAATCATAAATGCCTTCATATATTAATATTTATTTTTCATTGTAACAGCAAAGTTTAATATACCGAACGACCTTAAATAAAAAAAATAAAGACATTTTTGACATAAATTTCATTTTTACAACAATTTTTTAGGTCCATGCAACAGATACAATCGAGTCATATGAAAGCTAGTTGATATCTATTTAGGGTAGTTGCAAAGCTTGTTTAAAGTTATTTGTAAAGTTCTCACGTTAGAGCGGGTCATGAACGAATGCAGTTTAATTTTAAATCGTGTCTAGTACATGTGTACGAGTATGTATGGCACATTGTATTGAAAAGATTGGATTATCTAAAGAAATGTATAATATTATTTAACTTTTTTTAAACTGTTATTGCATACTTAGGCAAGAAAAATACTTATTTAGAAAACGTTCGGTTTCCAGGAGGCGCGGGTTCAAGTCGCGCTACGTTCCAATTTTTATATGTTTCTAAATAAATATATATAATATGACCATGATAGAATTTCAGTCCTAGAAAGGGTTTTACTTAAATTTATATTTCCATTTCTTCGCTCTGGTGTTGAGGAAACGCGCGGTGTAGAGTTCTGCCTCGCAATCCCTCTAGAATTCGGCAGAAAGTGAGGAACAGAGTGTCTAGACATTAGGTTCCCTCTGCCTACCCTGCTGTGTGCGGGATACAGCGTGAAGCTGATTTGATTTGATATCAACACATGTACCTTCATTTAACTTACGATGGTTGTCAATACAAATCCAACAAACAACTTTTATAAATATATATGTTTGTAGGCAATAAAAAATGTAATCAATCTCAATATTCCACAGAAATAATATATATTTTTAGGAATCTTTGCTATTTATATGCCATTACGCGGTTCAATCAAAAATATAATACATATATTAAACAATTTCGGCACTGCTCTAGAAACGTTATGACGTCACGTTGTTATGTACGAGTGCAAGGAAGTAGCAAGTGATATTTGGACGAGGACAACCACTCGTCTTTTTGTGACCATCGCAGCCTTATCTATCATATCTGGATTTAAATGGAATAGACATTTTTTTTTGCTTCACTCTATATCCTGCATATGGGAATAGGCATATAAAATTGCAATACCGCGATGCATCTTACCAGAGCAAAGAAAATAGGAGTAATTAATTGACTCGGGAATCGAACCAGTAACAATCAAGTTTACAAATAAACGTTAGCCCAGTTATTTTGATTAATGTTCCGCAAAATTGAAGGAATTAGTTTTACTCCTACCAAATCGGGGAAATTAAAAAGAATATATATATTTTCGTAATTCGCTTATTTAAAAAAAAAACATTTTAAATAGAAGTATAATTTGATGTCTTTAGTCGTCATAATGCATCATTTTAACAATTTTTTCAACTGTCTATGTCGTTTTACAAACAAGTACAACTTTAAATTTTTTATTAGGAGATCTACAAGGAAGCGGTTGATCTACATTTTAAAGACTACATATTGATTTATTATTGTATGACCAAATGTCATACAATAATAAATCAATTTATCAAATTTATATTATTCGCATTAAGTGTTATTATCAGTTGGCCTTGATATACGTAGTAGTTAATGCGTCTGAAGGATGAATTGATTTCGTCGGTTCGATTCCTATTTCGAGTTATATTTTTAGGCAACTATTATTTGCTTTATTTGCTTTACGTACTTTTTTTTATGCATTTAGGAAGTAAACACTTAGATATCTGTGTTCTTATCTACAGTTTAGTTTAGAGAGCCATACGGTGGAGGGTCAGTAATGGTATGGGGCTATATTTGCTTAGATAAACGTACGGTAGCTACAAATCGTACTATCGTAGAGATCGTAGAAGACATTCGAGAGTAGACTGTGATGCATTTTGCGCTATTTATCGGGGATAATTTCCTTTTGATGCTTGATAATGATCGACCTCATACTGCGGCGGTAGTTTCGGAGTATTTTTCTGAAGTTGGAACCCAGGTTATGGGGTGGCGGTTAATCCTATAAAAATACTTCTATTGTGTAAACAAATATGTTTGTTTTATATAGATTTATGTCTCTCTTTTTCTCCTTTAATTAAGTCTGAGTGTAAAAATAATTTAAATTAAATTATTATCCAGAGGCCGTTGTAGCGTATTCCCATTCCGAACAAAACGTTTATTTCCACTAAGCGGTCTACTTATCACTTTATGTATGATACGTTTAGGTATTTAAAACATAGGTTTTATAATTAATTTGATATGTATGTCGTTTGATATTTGCTAATTGAATGAGCCGTTTGAATGTGGGCACGGTGGCCTCAATTTTAAACAAATCTGTTTGTCATTCAAAAGGCTTTTGTTTAGGTGTAATTAAGAGATAATAGAAGTTTACTTTTGTTTATGTTTGTAAATAAGTGGAAAGTATTTACTAAGAACTCTTATAATAAATATCACAAGGCAATTAGTTTATTATATTTTATTCTATATATTATAGTATTTGTATTTCCACGTTAACAGAATCTTACATAATATATATAAAATAAAAGCTTACTATTCCTCAAAATGTCAGTTTTGCTAAAGTGACGGAGGTCTGGGAGCCCCGGGATCTCAGTCCATTTGGTTCTGATTTGACTGAATGATTTGTAATTTACGCACTCTTACAAATGTATTTTTTTGGCTTCTTGCTTTCTAAAAAATTTCTATAAACAGTACGTACTGTAAGTATCAGACCTGTATGAAAACACTCATTTTCCCTGGTATCATCTAAATTCCAGCTATTGCGCATTAAGTGGTGTAACTCAACACCGAATACACACACATATATATATATATATATATATATATATATATATATATATATATATATATATATATATATATATATATATATATATATATAAATTGGTTTAATTATAGTAGGGATTATTATTATATATACATATATATATATATATATATGTATATATAATAATAATCCCTACTATAATTAAACCAATTACCCGTTCGTGTAATAGATTGCACCAAATCAACCTTTAAAGTCAAAATATATGATAAATCATTTCTTGCATCAACCATCTCAATCTTAATAGGCAATAAAACAACGCACATACTTGCGGCGTCTCGTATAGTTTTTGCGGTCTGTATAGAGTTACCTGTGACATACAAATATAAGACTAACCTCATGGGTAATTTACTCTAATTAAGATCATTAGACCGTAAACTGTAATTAATAATGTATATTATAGTATATTTAGTGGTTAGGCACTGAAGGTGAAACTTTGTAATTGTTTGAGGTAACTAACTTGGAATAATTGTTGTGAATAACAGCTTCACGCTGTATCCCGCACACAGCAGGGTAGGCAGAGAGTATCTAGTGTTAAGACACTCCGTTCCCCACTTTCCGTCAAATTCTTTCTTAACATTGCGTGGAAGTCAAAGCCACGCTTCGCCTCTACACTAGAGTGAAGAAATGAAAATATAAATAAATATTTCATTTTCTCGTGTGGGGATGGAAACCACAGCAGTCGATTTTACAGTAACACTTTGTGCCCCTGCGCTACGACTGGCCTAATTGGCATGTAATTGTTGTATGTGTATATATTCAAATTGCGATTAATTGTAGATATGATTGTGGGTTCAATTCCAACTCGAAGGAAAGAATTGTTTTCATCTCCTTCCTTCTGCTGTTAACGAGAAGAAGCGCGTCATTGAATTTGTCTACTGAACATTCACATGTTGATTTTCGAGACATCACTGTCTCGAAAAACATTAAACTACGTGTTTTAAAGTGAAAATTTCTTTAGCCTAAAGGAAGAAACACATAAATTCATAAGATTTAACGTAGGAGAAATTGAGATAGAAGGCATTATACTAAAAATAAAATATGCATAGTTGTAAACGCTACGGTTGTGGATATGATTGCTACTGAAATGAAATATTTAATATGTTCATTCCACCACTAAACGGAAATTCGGCGGAAAGTGGAAAATTAAAGAGCCTTATAGGAACAGAGTGTCATAACACTTGGTTCCCAGGTTCCTACAGTCTATGTCTAAGTCTAAAAAAATATTAACCACCTTTCCTTTCCATTTGACACTGTATGTGCCACGATTAAATCACAATTAATACCCCACACAAGCACTGAACTTGCTGTCTTTTTTATAATTCACCAAAAAAGGTCCTAATTTTGTATTTAAAATCGAATTAACCAATTCATTCCAGTCATACATACTTAAACATACAATTAAATTGGTAGCATTTTTTGATAATAAGTGACGTATTTTTAAAGGTTTCGAGTTTGGTAAGTGAACTTTAAATATCGATGCTGCGAATGATTTTTCCTTCTTCGCGTTAAGGACACAAATGTCATTATCATTATGTAATTATAAGTTCGTGTAAGGAAATAATTGCATTTTGACCAAGACTTCTTCTGTTATATATTTTTTTGTTTCTCTATCATTTTCGTGGTATTTTTTTTATTCACAAGCCTATTCATTTATTCATATAAAAGTGACGTTGGTGGTTGTGGGATTCTGACTAAGGGGAACGAATTATTTTCATTTTTCATTTTAGTTACGCACGGCGTTAAGTTCCGCCATTGGAGACGAAATATTGGTGTATATGAGGAACGTAGTGTTTTAATATTAAGTTCCATTAGCCTACCCAGATATGCGAAATTCAGCGTTCTCAACGCTGTGTTGAAATGTAACTAAAGAGATCGGGAGGAAGCAGTTTAAAAGTTTCTACACTATCCTTACGGCCTTTATTACAAAAATATCTTAAATATTACAAAACATAAACAAAACAAAAAACAGTTACATAAAATCATCAATAATATAGCAATTATTACGGTCACTTCCGACTTTAATAGCTCGTACGCCTGATCGACCCTGAGACAAAAGCCTCCCCTTAATTGTATATAATTTGAAACGTTTTACCGCTCTATTTATATTTATATATATTAAACTTAGAAATAGGTAATTTTGTAAAACGATTTACCCGATTATATATAATATTTTACCGTTCGAGGTTACCTTCACTCTGGTGAAGTGGATGTATGACAATTATGTTTTACGTGATAGTTGTGGCCTTTATTCTGTGAAACGAGATTAATAACAAAACCTAAAAAAAATCAGCTTCACGCTGTATCCCGCACACAGCAGGGTAGGCAAAGGGGAACCTAGTGTTAAGACACTCCGTTCCCCATTATCTGGAGGCATTGCGTGTTGAGTGGCAGAACTCAACGCCGCGCTTTGCCAGAGCGAGAGCGGCAAGGGAAGTAAAGAAGATATAAATTTTAATAAATATTTATTTTCCTCCAGTGGGCATCGAACCCACAACCAGTCGCGTTTACAGTCACATTTTGTGCCCGTGCGCCACGACTGGCCTTAAGCTTGAATATAAAATTAATTTTAATGTAATAAATTCCCCGGGTTGATCCCGCTACCAACAGCTTCGAAAGCTAAAATAAAATTTAAAATATAAAGTGTATATGGCTAAATACTTCTTGACTTACTTCAACTATCATTCCAGTTCGTTTAGAGTTTAGACAAAAGAAGGAGTTCCGTCATCAGTATTGACAGAATGTGTTTAATTACTAGGTCCTAATTTATATTTAATTTATTTGTCAGTAATAACGTTTGTATCTGTGAAAATAAGATGAAAAAAAGATAACAAAATTATATTTAATTCTAATAAATAAAATAAAATAATAAAAGTATTACTAAGGATTTACGCAACTACTTTTCATATTATTGAAGGTAGAGACGGTTTTTTCATAATATTTGAAAAATCAAAATTCATAAGATATGGAAAGGAAACAAATCGGCTTTTACTTTTAATAAATCTTAATAAGCATAATTAGTTAAAGGTTATACCTAAGTGTTTAAGGAGCATTAATATGACGCATAAATGATATAAACAAGGCCACGACTAATTTAGATCTAAAACCTAAAAATATAACCTTGTCAATATAAATTACATTTGTAATTAGGTTTAAAAATATTAACTAGCAATTGTATTTGACTAGATATGGTCAAATACAATTTCGAAGTAAATATTTTTTTGATTTCATTAATTTAAAAATACTAATATTATCTCTTGTAAAATATGGTGACAAAATATTTTAATACCTCAATAATAAAAGAGACGTATATTTATTACTTATTACTCAAAATTTGTTAAATTTAAATTAATTTCGTTCTGAGTCAGGTTACACAACGCGCAACATGGATAGATCTTTTAACATATAAAAAAATACGACAAATTATATCATTTATCTATTGACTATCGGCTACTCTTATAACAATTACATAGTTAAAAATAAAATATAAAACACACTTTTTGATTTAAAAAATCTTATATGAGCCCAAACTCTTTGAAAAATTCCACTGTTTAGGGTTTGGCTCTACCATTAGATCGACTCTATTATACCATATTATTATATTATCACCTAATTAATATAACTACCATGTTTCGTGATGATAAATATAATAACATAAGTTGATCAAATTTTAAGCTTCTAATACTTTAATTATATAGTTACAAAGTTGCAAAGTCGCAAACCGACCTAATAAGAGCGTGTTAAAAAACATATTTATATCTATTAATGGATTTTGGTAATTTAAAATTAATGAAATGTAGAAAAAATAAAATAATAAAAACCTATTGACAAATAAAATATATATATATGATAATAATTATCTGTTACTTTTCAACAATATACATCTCCACAATAATAAGACAGTAAAAATATTTTGTCTGTACATTAGTAATTTTGACTGAAATGGATAGAGGGGCACTTAAAAAGAATAATAAAAAAATAAATAAATTAAAATTAGCTTCACGCTATATCCCGCACACAGCAGGGTAGGCAGAGGGAACCTAGAAATGAAAATATAAATTTAAGTAAATATTTCATCTCCTCGAGTGGGGATCGAACCCACAACCAGTCGGTTTACAGTCACACTTTGTACCGCTGCGCCACGACTGGCCTCAAAAAGAATAATAGAAAGCAAAAATATTTTTTTCGAATTTCTTGTATGTAATATAATTTAAATTAAAATAAATATGCAATAAATAATCAGATCTGTAATTATTTTTATATACAAAGTACCATCAAAAATCATTTCCCACGCATCTCAACCACTTAAACGACCATCTCCTTTCCAGAACGAGGTCGGCTGTACTGTAATTAAAAGCTAAGAGACGTGACCAAGCTATAACCTTATGTACGTTTCAAAGTTTAAACAAATCCAAATGTTGGTATTATGAAAGACGATCGATAAAAAATAAAAATAAAACAAATCAGCTTCACGCTGTATCCCGCACAGCTGGGTATGCAGAGGCAACCTTGTGTTAAGACGCTCCGTTCCCCACTTTCTGCCGAATTCTGGAGGCAGAGCGAAGAAATGGAAATATAAATTTAAGTAAATTTAAGTAATCAGTGGCACGAAGTGTGACTGTAAAACCGACTGGTTGTGGGTTCGATTCCCACTCGAGGAGATGAAATATTTACTTGAATTTATATTTCCATTTCTTCGCTCTGGTGTCGAGGCTAAGCGCGGCGTTGAGTTCTACCACTCAACACGCAATGCCTCCAGAATTCGGCAGAAAGTGGGGAGTGGAGTGTCTTAACACTAGGTTCCCTCTGCCTACCCTGCTGTGTGCGGGATACAGCGTGAAGCTGTTTTTTTTTTCCTCAAATAGGGATCGAACTCACAACCAGTCGGTTTGACAGTCACACTTCGTGCCACTGCGCCATAACTGGCCTACCCGATAACAAATATAACATATATTCTTGCTTAAGTAATGTAATCATTCACTTTTCTATAATAATAATAATATTTTACTGTTACTACTATTTATTATTTATTGTTATTATTATTTATACAGTTTCGTGATTTTTTTTTGCAATTGCAAATAATACCGAAATAGCAATTATTTCGTTAATATTTGCTGAGATGTTCTCTTTGTGCGAAAATATATTTATTTTTATTCGTTGTAAGTAATACACAAGACAACTACATAGCCAATAGCCTTCCTCAATCATTTATTGAGGAAAGCTATAGGGTATATAATATGATCTATCACAAAAAGAATTATTCAATCCACCCCGGAGGTTCTTGAGATTAGCGCGACCAACCACACTCTTCAGTTCACATATTAGTATGGAGAAATAAATATAGTTCTAACTTCCTACATTAAAATCGTAAAAGCTTTGGGCGATGTTATGTTGCATTTACTTTCAAAAACATTTTCAAACCACAATGGTTCCTCAGACGATCCTATCACTTGATAATATAGAGAGGTGTTACATAATAAGCTCTTATATTAAACCTTAGAGCCATTCAGGTCATACTCGCAAGTTCCTCTTCTGAACTGAAAGTCAATTTATTATGAAACTAATGTTTCCTTTTATTTAATAGAGTATGTTACTTAATCTTTTTTGAAGCTTATTTAGTTTGATAATGAAGGTAGGTTCATCCTACAACAAAAACAAAACACCATTTTTTTTATTCATGACGCACATACCTATGCATTACCCTTAATTTATTATTTTCTGAATATATAGAAATCTATTCACAATGAGAAAATGAAATATTTAATATTTTCATTTACTTCGCTCTGGTGATGAGGCAAAAGCGCGGCGTTGAGTTTCGCAACTCAACGCGAAAGTGGGGAGCGGACATTCTTAACACAAAGCTGCCTACCCTGTTACATGCGGGATACAATGTGAAGCTGGTAAAAAAGAAATACAAAATTTTATATCTGAGTGAATATTGTAGCTACAGGTACCTAAGTTAAATGTTTTTAATTTTAAATCTACAATATTATGTAAAATCGGATACCAGCCATTAGAACACATTTTCTATTTGTTAGTTGTATATGGAGTTATAATTATCCAACGAATTATGTATTTAACTGCATTGCAATATTACCAACGTGCTTTTAGAAGGCAGCCAGCTCTAAAGCAACTTTAACTTACTACTAAAAGGTGAAATACATTAATTTATTTAATAATATTATATGTAATTGCTGGAAAACGTTATTGGATAAAATTAAATAAAAAAAATGTTATTTTAATATAAAATTTAATTGTTTGTAATTTTAAAAATAATTATTAAATAAGCAGCAGTTGAATTATATGTTTATATTAAACCTATGCTCACATGTTATACAAAAAAATGTTAAATTAATAAAAAAATATGACTATCTTTTTATTAACTCCGGCAACGCATCCGCAATCCCTTCAAGTGTACATGTCCATGGAGAAGGTTTTGCTTACCATAACCCGATGAAGACCTGAAGGACCATCTGATCACTTGCTCCGTTTTGCAAAAAATAAACAATATACATGACTAACAACATAATTTTGAGGAGTTATCGAACAAATACATTAGACATTACTATTTTAGTAAATTACTTTTAAGGAATAGAGGTTAAATAATATATATTGGTCATAATTTTGTTAAATTGTAGAGTAGGTGGGATTTGACTCATCTTGCTTAAAAACTCATCTTGCTGTGTGAATTTCATTTAAATTACCTTATAAGTAAGCACCGATATGGTAGGATGTAGGAGAACTTGATGTTATGTAAATAAAAGTTTTATTGTCGTATATTATTTTTTGTATTGTTTATGAAAAGCGTATAAGCGTAGCGTTGGCTTTAATTTAACAAGCAATGTATCTTTCGTCTTACCTTAAACTGAAGGTTTAAAATCGTTTATAGCAGACGCATATTGCATTTTTATATTTTTTTTTTCCGATTTAAATATGAAGAAGTAAGTCGTGCGTATCAAGCAACAAAAAAATATATACTTCTTTATTTATTTTGAATAATATAATCCATTTAAAAAATATTATTACATATAATTTAATGCATTAAATTCGCGCTAGACAGTAGTCACCTTCTGTCTCCCTGATGGAAAGTCGTAGTCGAAAATGTAGTATGTAATTTTACCTGTTTTCATTAATCTTTTCGGACTAAGCAAAACATAACTCTACATTACAAGTAAGAATTTTATATTGTTTTTACTATACTGAGTGATACTTAAAAAGCGGATAGAACATCGTTTTATGCGTTTTATTTACTAGCTTCAAAGTTATAATGAAGAGTTTATGGTATAAGTCTATGTCTTATTATAATAGTCGTCATAAATTATAAAATATTACTTGTCGTCGCCAGCGTCTTTGCACGCGTGGAAATTCGTATCGTTATTTTTCCCGTTCTCATAAGAATTTAGAAAAATCCAATAATAAAAAAATCTTGGTGCGCAAAAGGAAGTTTCTTAATGGATATGGACTGTCTTGAAAGGTTCCTAGGTTCCCTCTGCGCTACACCCTACACTCCCTAATAGTTCGGATCATCATTTCAAGTTTATAAAAATACTAATATCATCTGTGGATTGTCTGTCAGTAAATAAGTAACGAAAGAATGTTCATATATTTGATAATAAATCGAACGTGCGTTAATCCTTCCATCCCGACATAGGTCAGACGAAAGTGAATGTACTAATTATATAAGTGTTACATCGGTGAAGTGATATCGTTAACATATTGAATGATCGTTGAACTTTGTCTATATAATTATGTAAGGAGTGTTCTTCATGTCTAGATTAGAGGGTACAAAAGAAGGATCTGATCTGAAAGTTTAATGTTGATTAGCAAAGCTTTTTCTATATATAGCTCTGTCCATGGGCATTTAAAGGAAAATAATGAGTGGAATTAAGATCTATGAATTTTATGCAGAAAGCTATCTTTTTTTATAGCTTCATGCTGTATTCAGGCTGAGGGAACCTGGGAACCTAATGTTGAGTTCCTCCATTTCTGGTCCCCACTTTCCGCCGAATTCTATAGGCTTGGCGTTATGTTTACAGTCTCACGAATGTGCCTGGACTCCATTGTCATATAAAAAAATAAAATTGTAATCTTTGTAATAAAAAGAACAGCAAAGGTCGTTGCTGGTTGTTCTCAGCTGAACGGTAGGTAGCCTTATTTTCATTGGATGATCAATTTTTTAATTTGAATTTGAAAGCTCTAACGTGTATATTTTAGTGTTTCAATATCATGAATATTAACTTGATATATAATTAATTATATTTTATAAATTATCAAATACAAAATGTGCCTTACGCAATTTAAACCTATCTTCTTGTATTAAATTATTTTTGAAAACAATCCAACAGCAATTACTGTACTTAAACTAAATGAGAATCATTACAAATATACTTCTGTAAAGGGCAAATCTCGAGTACGTCTAATAACCCTTTTGATTCGTTACGCCTTCGTATGTATTAACCCACATATACAAAGGACCTGTTATGTTGCCTGATAAAGTTGCAACATTGTGCTAGATTATATGTAGCTTATTAGAGATATGTAATTTAGAATAATTTTATACCGACGAGGCGCAGTGGTTAAATTTGTCATTGTATAAAGGAAGCGCAAGTTCAATCCGCAGTTATATTTTTTTTATATTTTCTCGAAGCCATTGTGATACAATGAGATAGTGTCTGATTGTAAGTGATAGCTGTGAGGTCAGATCCCATTTGAGGGAAATTATTATAATTAAATTATTTTCATTTCTCCGCTGTGTGTAGCGTTGAACATTGCAATTCAATGAAAAATATAACTGAGCGTTCTAACATTAAGTTTTTTCTGCTCTGTTTTTTCAAGCGGAGGCTTAAAGCGAATATATATATTTTACTTTATTTGGTAATAAAAATGCACTAAGCATTTTAAAAAAAGATTCTTTAGACTTAACACAGACCGATGTATCACTGTATTTTCTCTACTAATAATATTTTTTTTGTAGCCAAAAACTATTGCAAAAGACACACTAGTTAGTTTATATACAAACAATTATTTTTACCTTTGTTATTAATATACTTATACAAGTTAGTTTAGTTATCGTTGAAACAGTTCTGTAACTGACAGTATATAAGAAATATATGTAGAAGGTCAAGTTTGACATAACAATTAAGTTTTTCTAAGTAATAAAGTTTTAAGAGGAAATTTTATGGTGCTATGGCATAGTTAGATATTTAGTCAAAACAACTTCGTATGAGACGATAGGATAGAAGATTCAAATACAATTTAAGGAAAGTCGTTTTTGACAAAGATGGTGAGGCAATCAATCAAGCAATGGTTGAAAGCCAAAGCTGCTTCACGCTTCTTTTCCCTCATAGCAGGATAGGCAGAGGAAACCCGAAGAAAAAAATCTTGTTCTTTGTCGTATTCTCCACCTTGAGCCCAAATTTTAAGATTTTGCGTGTTGAGTGGCGAAACTCAATGCCGTAAACTTTATATACGTATTTTTAGTCTTTAGTTGAATGTATGTAAACGTTTTACAGAATCGTAGAGAACATATGTTAGTTACATGTTCAAATCCAGACGAGCACTTGTAAATAAGCAATCTCGCATTCTCTATTCAAATCTAGAACAATGAGTAAGCTATATTGCATATTGATGATACTACGAGAATACTAATTACTAACTAACCTATTATTACACAATTTTGTATTGTAAAATGGACAAAAGCTGTTTCTTCGTGACCCAGTTTTTTTAACAACTTGATGCAAAAATAAAAAAAAATCTTGCTTCGTTTCGCTCACATTTTTTTTCTTATATATAACGTATGTATGGGAAATAATGAAAATAAAAAGAAATGTCAGTAACTGAAACATCAACCTTGTAAAAGAATGTTTGTCAATTTGACATGCCTTGAATACACAAATGGTTTTGTGTAAGGTATTTCTTTTATATTTTTTAGTCCTCAACTACTTCTACTTATATCCTGTATCATGGATGTCAAACTTTCAGTTGATCTTGGGTTACATTATCTTTTCATTTTCATATAATATTCAGCGGGATAGACACGTACCTAGTATTAAGACATTCCGTTCCTCCCTTTCTTCTTAATTTTCGAGATATTGCTGGACACTATGCCACTTTGTCTTGTTACCAGTGAATCCACAATCATCATACACTTCTGTTGTGTTGTTATATCGTTTCAAATATTAATAAAAAAAATTATTTTATTTTGTTACAGGTAAATTATATTAATGGTAATTTAATCAAATAAATAACATTATTATGAACCGGGCCTAAGGTATGTATGTATTCATAAGTTATAAATATTTTTAAGAACCAAAAGTAAATAATAAGAGCCTGCGAATTTGCACAGGATAGCCTCTAATGAATAAAAAACATTTAAATTATCAAAAAAAAAATCACCTTGTATTATCTAATAATAATGAAACCAATTCGCTTGTAAATCGATTTTTATCCATCGAATAGATATAGACCAATAACGTAAACACTTTTTTCTATAAAAATACTACTAAATGTTAGTGTCGCTTTTCATTCTTACGGAACATAATAGAACCAGAAAGGGACATCTCTCGTTCTATTTTACGATATTACCTATTTTCTAGAATAAACCTAAATAACGTTCAACTTCACCGCCAATACCTACGACTCGATTTCGTGTACTGGGAGTGGTTTGGTTTTTTTAACTATGGCGTTTCGAGCGTGCCAGTTGAGCACAAATCACTTTAACGTCACGTTGTATGGAGAAGACACGTGAATGAGGTGTGTGCCTGTGTGGGGTGGTTATTCTTTGCAAATGGTGTCTTATTTTACTACGAAAATTCTTATTATTTATTTTGTTTGAAAAAATCACTTTTTCATTTTTGGCATTTTTTTTGTTTTAATTGTATTGGGCTTTTTTAGAGGAGATAAAATTGTGCTTTCATTTAAAATGGTGATGACAAAAACACTCTGTATAGTTTCTTTGACACCCCAAAATTGGTAATTTAAAGTAGTATGACAGTATGATATTTCATATTTGATAGCAAAAAGGTTCTAATGAAGTTCAAACGAAGAAAATAAAATTCTTAGCACGCTTTTCGATTTAATATTACACTTCTATCACTTTTACTACTGATATTTAGAATGAACGAGTAGGTACTCGGCCGTTGTTCGCGCTAATATGGGACACTTACATTTCCATTATATCTTTAGTAAATTTGACTATAAAAAATAAACTTTGGTGTTTTTCGTATTCAGATACTTCCAAAAAAGGAGGTGATCAGTTTTACATTTGTGCTCGAGATCTCTGATGATATTTGAGTAAGGTGACTTATTTTGGCCAGTCTTTTAGAAACTGTTGCATATAAATCGGCTTAGATTTTTTTTAAGCAATGGATATGTTTTTTAAAGATCATGCAAGTGTAAGCTTTGAACCTGTAGCTAAAACGACGTTGAAATCTATACTACTTATCTATATGACACATGAGTTGTAATGTCTTCATCTGGCGTGACATGCCTTAGATAAAATCGCGAGTACTCTTACGATTTCCCTCGGAATTATAATAAATATGTCACGCTCTGGCAGCCACGCTCTCCTCGATGACTTAATATAATGTTGTGTAATCTGTTATTGTTGTTTTAGCTTATTAGTAAAAGAAAACAAGATAGTTTTTTTTTTTGATAAATTATAAAAAAATATTTTAAATTTCTATATTTAGCATGAATAACTATTAGTAAGGACCTCATTAACCTGTTTTTTTTTTAAATAATGATTTCAAAATGATTGTGTAATTTTAAAAAAAATCTTGTAAAGTGATGTGAATATAATATACATGTTATATATAACAAAACTCTTTCGATAGTGAGTTACTAAATATTATTCGGCTTAGAAAGTAAAAATTGGCACATAGTCAGTGTACGGGAACGGGAAAAACTGAATTTCTTACTATTTCAAGAATACAAAACATAAACGATTTTCATATCTGTATAGTCAAATTTAATTTTGTAAGATTATTTCCTAAACTGTATAAAAGTCGATAGATCTCAATAGAAATAATACGTTACGGGCTTCAGGTTCAATAGAAAACTCGTTACACGTATAAAGATTTTTATCAAACGTATAGAGTTACTAAATAACCATACAAACGTGCGACTATAAACGCGACGATTTCCACCCGAGGGGAATGACATATTTAATATTTTCATTTTCTCCGCTACTCCGCTAATTCGGTGGAAAGTGGAACGGAGTGTGTCTGAACGAAAGGTTCCCAGGGTCCTTTTACGTACTCTGCTATGATATAAAAAATTAAGTGTACTTTATTGTAGTGTTTCGATCCAATTGCAATATAGCGAGTATCTTCTCTAATGAAGTCGTCTAACGCAACACATCCTTGGAGTTTTATGGCTTCGTATCCGATATCCTTTCACTTGGTTGAAGATTTCAGATTATGATTTAGAATTGTAAGATAATTGAGATGGGAACGGAGTATCTTGAAGCAGAACTTTGTACTAATTTTTACGTAAATTGTACGGACGGAGAAGTATAACTTCTGGTACAGTTATAGTTTATATAGAGAAAAAGTGACAGATAGTAATATTTTTTAAAATAATGTAAATAATAAAAACACGTTAAATAAAAAAATAAATATAACATACACTATCATATATACCTTTATATAGTAACAACGCGTATTGTACGCGTCATAAGGTTCTCTAATTAATATAATTACTGCAGTGGAACAAGGATATAGACATATGGACAATTACAGTCCCTTTCATTTTCATACTTCTCACCCTTCCATATTAATGTTCAACAGTATTATTGTTTTATTAAGAACACAATTTCTATGATACTGGAAAAAGAACGTTTAAATCACGAGGACGCACCGAAAATCATATATGAAGATGTTGAAGACAATGTATGAAGTGAAAAAATAGAATTTGACACGTTATTCTTACTGACTACACCGCTATAGGTAAATATTATCTATAGATAAAAAATAAATAAATTAGCTTCACGCTGTATCCCGCACACACTAGGGTAGTCAGGGGACCGCTGAGTTCGGGAGGCATTGCGTGTTGAGTCGCGGAACTCCGAGCTTTACCTCGATACTAGAACGAAGAAATGGAAATTTTAAATATGTTATTTCCCCCATTCGAACTCCTCCAATCTTTTTTATTTACTCCATTCAATCCTGGAATCGAACCCACGACTTGTCGCGCTTACAGTCACTCATTGTGCCCCTGCACAACGACTCGCCTCAATCAGAAAAAAGTAAAAAAGAATTTTTGATGTAAAAACATTCTAGAATATATTAAATATGTAGCTGGTAGAATAAAAATGTTCAATTGTGCATTATCTTTGACATTACCAAGGCTCCGACACTTTCAGTGTATAACCTTGAGTATTATTCACTCGTTGCAAGTGATGACAGCGAGCGATTTATTTATGTAGAAAAAAAGAAGATTTTTAAATTTAATAGTTTTAAATGTGCCAAATTTTAGTAATCAAAAATTACTTAATTTAACCTTACTTTACGATTTATCCTTAGCAAAACGTAGTAGTTGTTCTTCCGTTAAAATTTCACCGTCCTTTGAAAGCACCCGACTTCGAGAAACACTAACTTCTCGCCAGAAAAGTTTTATGTTTTCCCTGAACTTGTTCGTTAGAACAACTTTTATCTCTTTCATTGTCTGCCTTTTCACGCTTCATCTTTATCAGCACTTTCGTTTGGCGCTTTTGTAGCTAATATTCTTTCTTTTTTACTTTTTTTCATACTTTCATCCTTACCCGTTGCTTTATAATCCTGTCATGCTTTGTTCTTCTTTTCTATAGCATCTTGCACTTCATCATCCCACAGTAAAAGCATACTTCAACATTTTTATTTCCAGATTCGCTGCTGTCTAGCTTCTTGGAAACTCTTTCTTGATATTCCTCTCTAATCGGTGAATCTTGAAGCTTCCAGCTTTTTATATGATAATTTGACTCCAAGTTTGAGTACTTTGAGTATTAATTTATCATTGTATGATAACTGCCACTGCATCTGTTTTAGGTTAATTTCAATGAGGTTTTTTTAAATGTTTTCTTGATCTTATTAAAATCATTATTTTTAATTGAAAAAATCGATTATTTGCGTAAACATTCTCGACCTTGTCACTTGAACCAGCCAAGTTGTTACACATTTAAGAAGAAAGCCGACAAGTTTAGTATGAAAGTGATATAAAACAACTTTCACTTCCTCAAGAATCCCTTTAAACTTGCTATACTTTTATGGAGTGCCAAGTAATTTTAAAATACTCCTATATGATTTTAATTAGATTACATAATGTGAAATAATATATAATTTTTCATATAACGTTAGTAAGATGAAATTAAAATTTAAATATATATTAATTTATATACATTTAAATACATATGGAAACGCATATTATAATATTGTACATTAATGCTTAAGCGAGTCGGTCAGTTTTATAACTTACCAAGTCTTGGAAATTTGGTGGAAAGTGACGAAAAAAAAACCAAAGTATAATTTCTTCCAAAATTGAAATCATAATCATGTCTCTTCTTTGAGGTTCGAATATTTAGATTGGCCCTATATAGGGCCCAAATTGAACCTCATGTAGAGTACTGTTCTAACTGGTCTGGTGCATCTTAGTATCTGTTTAAACCATTTGATGGCATACAACCTTAGCCGTAGAGTCCTTCGTCCGTCGTATTTATTATGGCTGGTTTCCATGTTGACAGGACATGTGGTTACTTTCAAAAAACGCATCTATTTCTACCTTAAACGCTGACAATACACCTGTAGCTACTTCAGTGTTACTCGGGGTCGTGGGCGGCGGTGATCACATCATCAGGTGACCCGTACGATTTCCATAAAAAATAGGTTCTAGGTATAAGACTTTTTTTTACTTGAATTTAGAATTACAATTACATTTTAGATAAAGTGTTTAGACTTTATATTAAACGTACATAGTATTTAATATAAATAACTCGAAGTAAGTGTCGTTTTGCGCATACTTATTACATGGTCAGTTTTGTAAGATTCATATACAAGCGTCATATTTGCATATGACCGTAAAATTCCTTTTTTGAAAAAATACAATACTTTCTTTATGGAGTAACATTAAAATTCTCATAATTCACAGTCATGCAAATTTAACATGATGTTACGCGAAACGCGAGTGTATTTTTAATTACATTTTTTTTTGCTTTGTTTTGTAGTGGATTTTTGTTTTTCACCTTTTGTTATTATGTAACGACCGTAGGTTGCGTCGTTTAGTTTTTTCTTTTATTTATTAAACTGTCATCAGTATTGTTTAAAGAAGTCATTTCTTTTGTCTAGATTATTGTCAAACATAATATACAAATATATTTTAGTTAAAAACTACTTGTCAAAATATATAATATGTAAACTTTTATTAGAATTGCTGGAGTCATTGCGTGTTGAGTGGCAGAACTCAACGCCGTAGTGTGCTCGACTATAAAGTGCCCCATTCGAGGAAATATTCATTTAAATATAAATTTAAATAAATATTTCCTTGAATGAGGATCGAACCTACAACCAGTCGGTTTTAAAGTTATACTTTGTGCCCCTGCACCATGACCTGGCCTCAATACCATTGTTGATTGGCATTTTTAAAAAATTACATATTTATTTTTCTGTTATGCTTCGAATATGTGCACCCAGAAACTTAAGAGGCCATTATTAAAACATATTCTTGTAGTAAGTAGTGTGTTTTCGTGAATATTTCTTGCTCTTTGATTTATAAATTAAATCAGCTTCACACTGTATCTCGCACAAAGATTGATTTATACTAAGAATACATTATATCGAGTGCTAAAAATTGCTTCGATCTCCATTTGGGGTAATGAATTATTTTCATTTCCTTCCCATTTCTTAGTACTAAGTTCTGCTTACTCTGCTATAAGCGAGATAAAGTGTGAGCTGGAAAAAAGGCGTGAATCTGGCTTAGATTACTTAATTTTTTTTTCTTTTTTCCCGGAACGAGTCGTTCCGGGTATAATCTCAAATTAGATAGTTTGTCCAGGATATAAATTAATGATAAGTCCCCCCATTAAGTTCAATCTCGTAATATAATAAATTTTATATAATTTAGTTATGCAATACAGCCTAGGTGATCGGTAACGGTCTTGATTGATTTCTCAACGTATGTAGGTTTGTATGTATGTGTATGAACGTTCGCGTTTAGTCACGAATTAGAGCGGCAATGTAATCTTTTCATGATGTTTGGTCCAGCTAGATAATAGACAAATCTAATTTAAAGACATTTCTTATTACAGTACGTTCGACGAGTCGTGGCTGACCTGAATTTAAGTTTCCTGAACTTTTGGAGTACTAAGAAAAATTCTAAAATCGAATCTGCGCAGGGCATTAGCGCAGGCGCAGGCTTGGGCCGTTGCGCCATTAGGAATTCTAGATTTATTTATATCTGAAATATTTAGATCTTACATATTCATACTTAATTTCATTTAAAGTCACTATTGTATTGCACTAAACGACATGATCAATGTTTTTTTGATATCGATTGCGTGCTAACCATTAGACGCGCAATATTAAAAGAAAAACGAATTTAAATATTTAGATTGGCTTTGTTTTTGTTAACATCATATGAGTAATAAAATGGCATTTTTATAAATAAATGTTGAATAACTAACATTAAACATATTTTTAATAAAAAAAATAATTTGTCTTAAAGTAAAATAAGAACATCTTTACATAATATAAAAAAATCAGCTTCACGCTGTATCCCGCACACAGCAGGGTAGGCAGAGGGAACCTTAGTGTTAAGACCGTTCCCCACTTTCTGCCGAATTCTGGAGGCATTGCGTGTTAAGTGGCAGAACTCATAATATGATTTATGTATTTTACGCAGTACTCGAATATATCAGGGTAGGCGGAGGGAACCTGTGGACCTAGTGTTAAGATACTCTTCTCCCCATTTTCCACTGCCGCTGAATTCTGGTGACATTAAGCTTTATTACGTGTTGAGTAGCGAAGCTCAACGCCACGTTTTGCCTTATTAAAGTATTTTTATTGAATTTCAACTTAACGTAATTGTTTATAAATTATTTTAAGAAAATGCAATTACGTAATTGCAGCACCAATTACGTACAATAAATACGATAGCGATATACTACTATAAGTACCATATTAGTTAGCTAATATTTATGATAAAGGCAATGTGCGGCGTTTAGCTCCGTCACTCTACATGCAATGCATCCAGAATTTGGAAAGTGGAAAGCGGTGTGTCTTAACAACTCTGCTGCCTATCCAACTACATGCGGGATACAGCGTGAAGCTGAAAAAAATAAATAAACAACCGTAAGTATTTTCTCGCATATTGAGATGGGCAGTAGTGTTAACACTCCGTTCTCCAATTTCTGCCCAAAGTTTTAAGAGATATAGAGTTGAATGTTGGAACTCAACGCCGTGCTATATACATATAATTTTAAAGACCTCTGTAGTAAACATTATTAGAGTAATACAATTTTACAATACAATTTGTTACACTGTCAGCAAAATACGTGCACTTCATAAATTAATTATCGGCCGTTACAATCAATATTTATCAAACGCTGAAGTAAGGTTAATAGAATATAAATTGATATTTCCTTCTAATTGTAACGAATTTGTGTTTGGTTATGCTTCTTAACGCGTAATACTTATATGTAATTTTGTTATTATAACGTAATAAAATTTTATGCTTTGTCAAGACACTTCGTTCCCCGTTTATATTCGACATTATTGGATGGCGGAAATTAACGCCGCAGTTTGTATTAACAGAGAGGGATTATGAATGGTTCATTCTAACATGACGCTACCCACAACAATCGTGTTAACGTTCAGTTACTTCCACTGCGCCACGTTGGATAAATATATTTATAATTATATTAATATTATTTCATATTATATTTTTAATACATTAAGGATAAAATAATAATTAATTTTTAGCTGCAGCTTTCCCTTTATATACTAAAGGGAGTGTTTATTTTTTTCTTATTACTAGCGCAATGAAATAAAAAATCATTTCCTCGAGTGCAAAATGATACATATCGGCCGATTTTGGAGATATTTCGTTTTAACGGCGGAACTCAACGCCGCGCTTTGTCTTGTTATAAGAGTGAAATGAAAATAATTAATTTCCCCGGATGGAAATCCAACTCAAAACCTTCTTGTTTACATTCTGATTGTATACCGCTGCGTCGCAACAACCTCTAAACGTTTTTTTATTGTTATTTATTAATGTTATTGTTCAATCAATATAAATATTATATAAAGTACATTTGTACTTTATATTTTAACGACAACTATAAAATATTGTCGTACATTTCAATTGACACACTTAATAAGAGGTTACTTCTAGAGTCTAGACCTTATTCAATTGGTATATTCCAAGATTTCAAGTACCAGATGGTCGTAGTTGCCATTTTTACTTTAAAAATAGTTAAAACTATTAATAAATTTCGGTCTTTTATTCAGATTGTGGGTTTTTACTTCACTTACAATGTCTCAAGTTGTAGGTGGAAAGTGACGATAAATGATCAGCTGCAGCAAGCAGCAGCAAAATTCTTTTGGTCAGACGATTTTTCGATAATAAAATAAAAGTAATTTTTTGTAAATGTAACATCCGAAGCTTTAACGATTTTTAATTATTAATTTTATGAAAATCAATTATATAATTAATTTTTAAATTGAGGCCAGTCGTGGCGCAGCGGCACGAAGTGTGACTGTAAAACCGACTGGTTGTGGGTTCGATCCCCACTCGAGAAGATGAAATATTTACTTAAATTTATATTTCCATTTTCTTCGCTCTGGTGTCGAGGTTAAGCGCGGCGTTGAGTTCTGCCACTCAACACGCAATGCCTCCAGAATTCGGCAGAAAGTGGGGAACGGAGTGTCTTAACACTGGGTTCCCTCTGCCTACCCTGCTGTGTGTGGGATACAGCGTGAAGCTGATTTAATTTTTAAATTAATTTCTTAAAATTAATTTAAGTAGGAAGTGGTTAAACGGAGTGTCTTAACACTCTGCTCTTACTTATTTCCAGTATAAGAACGCTGAAAGTTGCATACATATAAGTTCAAACTGAATTTATATTGTTTAATCTAAAAATTTCTTAACATTGTAAGAGATTCTGTAGGTAGTATAATTTGTTGACTAACTATACTTTTGAAAAAAAATTCAACATCCGGTTCACGTCAATTGTGAAATTTCGATCGCTTTGTGTAGATAAAGTTATATATTTATACCTTGACAAGAACAAAGGTTAATATCAGCCGTGGGGGTGAAAGGCGAGCAAGGACATGCGCTAGTGTGACAATATTGTACTGTAATTATTACTATTACGGGAGTAATTGCTCAGCTATGTTAGAATAAACTGTTTTATAGTTAATTATTATAATATTACACAAATAAACTATATATATAATATTTAATATATCTATAATTATTACAGAAGCTATAAATTATTATGAAAATAGCGTGATTGTTTTCTATATGGCGTAATTCTTTTTTTATATGTAGTTTGAAGTCAGCTGTGGCGCACAGGCACAAATTGGGATTGTAAAATCGACGGGTTGTGGGTTCGATCTCCACTTGAGGAAATTAAATATTTATTTATATTCATATTTTCATTTCTTCGGTCTGGTGTCGAGGCAAAGCGCGGCGTTGAGTTCCGCCACTCAACACGCAATGTCATTTATAGCAGGATTTGAAGCTGTGCCTTTTTATTTCCATTTTTCCATTTTTCATTTTTCAAATAATAATAAATTTTTTTTTTTTAGAAAACTTATCAGTTGTATTTTTGTTTAATGTTTATGTCGATTTTCCTTTAGTGTCCACCCTACATTTAATATGATTTGTGGTCAGCACAGCAAGTGCTGTTGCCAGTTATACAACTAGGTCTATTACCTAGTGTTCTTACGTAGATTTAATATATATATATATATATATATATATATATATATATATATATATATATATATATATATATATATATATATATATATATATATATATATGTAAGAACGATGACTGTGGGTTCTATTTCCACTTTGGTGAATTATGTATCCGCATGAGAATATGCTACAATCAGTTTCGTCCGATTACACATCATCTTTATTGGCAAAGAGATCAAGTGATTCTTTCCACATCACACAGGAGTAGGTCAAAATTAAAAAAATATATAGATAGTTAAGAATAATACAGAAACTGTAATGTTGGCTCGTTCGTGGTTAATTTTTTTTTTGGCAACCCAAACAGGGATACTTGTACCCCTGCTCTATGACTGCCTATTTGTATAATAAAAATTATAGCTATTACGAGCTATACTTTATACATAATATAAGAATTTGGTGGACAGACACCTTAGACGTTATAAAGCAATTCAGCCCACTCCGTCTGAAACGACTGCCAATTTTGGAATGACACCAATTGCAATATAATTTCGCTATAGATAGATACATCCTGTAGAGACAATTTACATTAAATTTTTAGATTATTTGTAAATATAATAAAAAGAACAAAATATTTAAATAAACGTCGAATTAAAAAAAACCTGGATCTCTTAACAAGGTAAAGCGCGTCGGTGAGTTCTACCACAACACCAATCCCTCCAGAATTCGACAGAAAGTGGAGTGGAATGGAAGTATCTTAATGGGAACGGTGTGTTACCACACTAGGTGCCCAAAATAAACAGAGGTCTATTTTGCCCTTTTTTTATGTATTTTTTTAATGATATATTACATACATGGTACTATTTTAGAATATTTTAAGATTTGATTTCGTGTTACGTATAATGATAAGATAATCATTATGGGAATTTGCGGTCCGCAGTTGAAATATGCTAAGATATATTTAAGTACTAAAACATTAACTACGGATTGCGTTACGAGTCGACTGCCTTTGCAAATCATTTGTCCTAATGAGACTGGTTTCATCATATTTTATGTCAATACAAAATTATTATGTAAAACAATTTTATATTCATATGAAATGCGGGCATAAAACTGTATTTAAAACCGTTTTGTGCAGCGATACAGTGTAAACGCGGTGGTCTTGGGTTCTATTCTCTTTTAGGGGAATGAATAATGCTCAATTCCTCAAATAATTGCTTTGGTAACATGACAAAGCGGAACATGCAGTTCCATGCTACACGCAACGGAGTCTTTACACTAGGTTGCTTCTGACACCCTGCTATATGCGGAATACAGAATGAAGCTAAAATAAAAATTTTAACCCTTAAGGTAGCATCTAATGATTTACTAACATAGAATAAAACTGAACCCATAATAATAAACCCATAATAATAAACTTACAAGCTTCAACAAAAAATATAATTAATTTTTAAATTTAGCTATTAAAATTGACCAGAATCAGTTGTGGCGTGTGTATGTAAACGCGACGGTTGTGGGTTCGGTCCTCTACTCGGGAGAATGAATTATTATTTATTAAGATGGAAAATTTTTCGCAACAATGTCTCAAAAATTCGGTAGAAAGTTGTGATCGGAGTAAAAGAAGAGTAAAACAGCGTGAAGTTGAAAAAAAACCTATTAAAACTTTGAACGTAGCAAATATAAATAAATAAGGTTTATAATATGACAAGTAAAAAAAAATAAGTCGTGCTGTTGTAGTGCATGGCTTGAATTAATTAGTAATGAAAGGAACTTGAGCGATATTTATTTGTTTTATGAATCAGTATCTATTTCTCAATATGTCGGGTTTATCGATATAATGATTCATGTGTAACCATTTTATATGTCCGGTTAATACGAAAATAAATATTGGATTTATATGACTTTTTTAAAGAAAATCGCTTAATAATAAAGAAATTAAAGAAAAAAATTTTTTTGAGCGCTTCAAATTTGACAATTATATGTTGAGTCGGAGTAGGAATGCATTAGATAATTGGTCTTTATATTGAAAATTAGTTAAAAAGCTATATTTTCTTTTTAAATATTGAACATAACGTATTCCAATTCTAAATATGTAAGTTTACTATATATAATTTGTATTGTTAGTTTTAGCAAATATAAGTTTAATAACAATTAATATTATCGGTTAAGGTCTTACAAAATTATATCGTGATTTATTTCTATCGTGACATGAACGGCACTAGCCCTAATATTATATAGACCATCGAACTGGTACATTATAACGCAGTATATTTATTAAAGAAATAGAGATTAAAATGTAACGATAGGACACTACGTTTCAAGACATTGCACATTGATCAGCATAACTCAACGCTGCACTTCATGCTGTTACCATAGTAAAAATGCAGAAATATTTCAATATTTACAACCGTCGCCTGTAAGGGGAAAAGCAGTTTTCTCTATGTCACGACGTCCTGATATAAATCAATATAAAGTGCAATTGATAAGTTAAAATATTATAAATTATACAAAATGCGTTTTAACGGCCAGCTTTCAATTTTTATTTACATAACGTCCTCAGACATTAAAATAGTAAAAGTTTTATTACAGCCTTTACATAAGTATGATAAATAAGCGTTCAATTTGTAATGCTTGTTTATAAAGAGCATTGGGTTATAAAAATAGAAATAGTCGTTTCAGTAGTTGATTGAAAGATTCCTATAAATAGCAGATAAAAAAAATTGCATACATTTTATTTTTTATATGGAACACTGTGTTATTAATTTTCTGTCCATTCAAATACAGAATGTTTAACATTGTACGTTGTCTTTTGATACGGAGATCGCCGTGACGACGCACTAGTGTGCAACTGTAAACGTAATAATTGTGATTACGATTTCCTCTTGGGGAAATGAAATATTCAATATTTTCATTTTCTCCCTCTGGTGACGAGGCAAAGCGTGGCGTTGAGTTCCGCCATTCAACACCGCGTCACTGTGCCACAAGAAAATTGGTAAAATTCTTTAATACTACTATCAATGAAATTATTAGTAGCCTCCGCAACCTACGATTAATTTTTACTTTTTTTTTCTTTTTAATCATAAAGTAAAAAATGTTAAACTTATGAATTTTATCTATCTCTACGTATATTTATCTTTTTTATTTATATTAATGATTCTTGCGTCTAAATTATTCGACAGAAAATAAGTATAATACCTACATATATTACCTTACATTATATTATAGTATAGGTATACCTAGTTTCTACAATTTAGTAATTTATGAAATTATAGTATTAAATCGCAATGCCCCTAATAACACTGGTTCTTTTAAAGAACATAGGTCTTATATCATTAGCTCATTAAAATCAAATCAAAGGCTAAGACCTATATATAAGTACTATTAATACATTTATTAATATTTAAATATTTATCTGTAACTGGGCTATGTAAATATTTCACCTCTTACATGTCACTTTTTGGGTTCTTATGAAAGTTATTTGTTCCTCTTGAACTTGTTTCTTTTTTGTCTTCGCTAAGGTCGTACTTTCGAATCGACGGCGTTGGGTTTCGCTACTCAAAACACATTTTGTTAGAGTGCAAGGTATCTATCTCTCTATCTTTGTTACATATATATATATATATATATATATATATATATATATATGTATGGTTTTCGTCTAATTTCCTCTTATCTTTGTGGTGGAACCCAACACCACCCTTTTTCAGATGACTTACACTCTTTAAAATTGTTCTGTACTGCATTTAAACTATTACGAATTCGAACGATCGATTAGTCGATTTCAATATAGCAAAAAAAGTTATGTATTTTAGTCACATTACTAAATAATTGTAAGGCCATCAAAACATTAACGTATCGATTGTATATATTGTTCTCACATCTTAGAACATTGTTTTCGTTTACCCAATAAATTTGAACGAAGTGTGACATTGGATGAGAGATGTTAGGTTTTATATATGTCCGACGATAAATAATAAAGAACGTTCAACATTAAATATTTCACCGTTGAATTGATATACGATACTTATATAAATATTTTATATTTTGATTTATCTAGTATATACTTACTTTTAGTTGTGGTTTCATGCCACGTGGCCTAACTACGGCTATACATAAATATTTCTCCATAAATGTACTATAAAATAATAAAAGATTTTTTAATTTAAAATAGAAATTTTTGAGATTGGCACGTTCAACCAAACAAACTGTTCAGCTTTATTAAATCGGTAAATAGATTACGGTAGGCTATATTGCGGGTGTCGGCTTAGGTCTAAAATCAGACCTTAGGTGTTCTAGATTAGTATTTAACAAGCTGTCATACGATCCGACCTTTGATTTTGAGCGGGATAAATATTCAGTACATTCACTTTTCGTTTGACCCTTTAGAAAACGGAACTGAAAAAATATGTTATTTTTAAACCGTTTGTTACGATATTATATCCAACAATAGTATCCAATAATATTATTTTTAAAATCTAGACATGTAATAAAACAGTAAAAAATCTCTTTTTGTTCTTCATTTTTTTCTTAATAATTAATTAGCTTCACGCTTTATCCCGCACACAGCAGGGTAGGCAGAGGGAACCTAGTGTTAAGAAACTCCGTCTTTCTGCCGAATTTTGGAGGCATTGCATGTTGAGTGGCAGAATTCAACGCCGCGCTTTGCCTCGAATGGGGATCGAACCCACAACCAGTCGGTTTTACAGTCACACTTTGTACCATTGCGCCATGAGTGGCCTCACTTTTTTTCATCCTACTCTAATAAATAATTAATATATAATAATAATTCATTGAAATAGAAATCTTCCACAAGTAAAAAACATATGCCTAGTAGTATGCTGCGATCCTTTTATGTGAGCAGCATATAATTATCATAAAGTATTTCACGCCCATACCTAAACAAATTGATCAAGTTACTTCAACAGCTTACACTATTTTTTTTTAATTTCCTTCAACTGTATTTCGTGTGATGCAGTTACGAATCCAATAACGTTAACACATGCTACTACAAAAATACTACGAAACGTTGCTGGTCTGTCCTTCTTGCGCGGAGGCCTAAAATGTGACTGTAAACACGACTAGTTGTGGGTTCGTCCCCCCCACTCGTAGAAATTAATTATTAATTTAAATTTATATTTTCATTTCTTCGCTCTGGATTTCGGTGGAAAGTGGGGAACACAGTGTCTTAATACTAGGTTCCCTCTGCCTACCCTGCTGTGAGCGGGATACAGCGTAAGCCTGTGAATAACAAGTATTTTTTACCAAACTATAGTATTATGTACCAAATTATAGAAGGTGATATAATATAGAAATAAATAAATGTAATTGGATACCAATATTTACGTTGTTAATCTTATACTTAATGCGGAGACTATGATATCTACAAGTTGAGCCACTAACATAATATTTATTTTTCGTGAAGAATATTTAAAAAGATCATTAAATAAAAATAATTTATTTATTAGTTTTGAAGATATGTCATTGTAAACAGTAAAAAAACACTACATCCTTCCTTAATTTGTAAGTAAATAGTTAAAAACGCAATCCAAAAAATAATTCACTAACAATAAGTTTTATTAACGTATATATTTTAAAATTCTTATTAAAAAACTTACATTTATATGAATAAATTTAATATAAAAATGCTATGGCAAGCCAATGTGCATAAAATTATTTGTGAGAGTGGTATATTCGCTAATTTTGTGGCCAACAGCATTTTTTCGCCCTGTTGAAACTGTTGATTCGGTACAATGAATTCAGCAAAGCGCCTTCATGTATGAAATTGGTATTTGGTACTTGTACAGAATAATATGTGTAATTTTAAATGCTTACTTTCTGTAAATATTTTAATGTTTAGTTAAGAACGTGATTCGTAATTTTGAAATGTGACATAATATAGAATTAGATTTTCTTTGCTTAAATTATTTGTTTATAGACCGTACTTTTATCTTTCTGTGTTGTCGTTTCTTGCATTTTTAGATTAGGTTTAGGAACAGATTAAAAATGTTTAAAAACAATCTGTTTGGAAGTTAAAAAATGGTCGCTATTGTTTACCGTCACCGAACTCAATAGCATGCATTTTCGAAACTTGCTTAAATAGATTTATTATTTATTTTAAATTTAAAAAAAAATGTGACTGTAAAATCGACTGGTCGTGGGTTCGATCCCCGCTTCAGGAAATGAAATATTTATTTACATTTATATTTTCGTTTCTTTACTTTGGTGTCGAGACGAAACGCGGTGCTGAGTTGACCTAGCTGAGGCGCCACTCAATACGCAATGCCTCTAGATCTCGGCGGAAAGTGGAGAATGGAGTGTCTTAACACTAAGTTCCCTCTGCCTACCCCGCTGTGTGGAATACAGCGTGAAGCTGATTTTATAAAGGCAAAATGACTATATCATTCTTACATTTTTTTTGCAATTTTTATCTCTGAATGCCTAAGTAACCCTTCCTAGTATTGTTTAGCGTACGTAAGACACTTTCTTTGTAAAAGTCCATTGTCTTTGGAGATACACTTATAAATTTCATAAGTCATTATTTTAAATTTGTGTGCATTTTGTAATGATACAATCATTACTAAATGTACACAAATTTAAATTCCAATATAGATATCCTTTTTTCAATTCCAGATAAATATATTATAATGGTGTGTATGTAGATCCGTGCTTGCAATTATTTATTTAGTATTTTATATTTAATATACAAATCGTTTCTAAAAATTACAATTATTACACGATCATATTTTTTTTTATTTACAGGTGGAAGGAGTATCACGAGTCAGCAGGCGACATCCTAGCCCTATTAAAAACTCTACAACTATAGAATCTGAAAATACTTCACCTTCACTTAGAACTAGAACTTCCAGAAGACGAGACGAAACAACACCACGTGATATCTCAAGAACCAGAAGTAGAAGCAGATCTTCTGATGTCACGACTTCTACTACAGAAACATTACAATTTCAATCTGAACGAAATGAACGATTCGATTCGAAAAGGCAAAATAGCCGAACACGTAGCAGGCAAACAATTATTAACGAAGAAAATTTTGATACTACCATAAACAGAGATAGTCAATCAAGAAGTAGATCTCGACAAGTTACGAGGCGTGTTACATCGCAATCAACAACAACTCCAGCTCCTATGCCTATTTCCTCTCCTACTACAAGTAGAAAAGAATTTACGGAATCTGCTTTCAATGATATTTCTAAAACTGTTACTAAGGAAGTGACTGACCCAAATAGTCAATTTAAAAGAAGAAGTTCTACTGAACGTATAATTGAACCCACTACAGCACGAACGCGGAATCGTATTAACACTCGGACAAATATTCGAACGCTAGATTTAGAAGTTTCAGGAACAGCCAACGCATTAACAACGGCTTTTAAAGAACCTACAACAGTGAAAATAAGTGACCTTAGAAACTCAAGAAAGTTAAGATACAAAACCAGACAGTCTGAAGTAGATTCGAATTTAACAGGTGAGGGCTTATCAGTGCCTAATGTAGTAAAATCTAGTCAAATCGGAGAAAATATTACTAGTCAAATTGGATCAAAATCGGTATCACCGTCAACCACAGAGACAATTGTTAAACAAGCAACTGAAGGACTATCTAAAACTAGTACTATAAAAACAACAAAAGTTGTAAAAAGACCAATCCCTCGAGGTAAAGTAAAAGCACCTATACTCACGGCCAAGCCCAAAGTCTCAGAAGAAATTTATGAAGATGATAACTATCCTGAAACTTTCAAAGCTTTAATTCAAGCTAAAAATGCATCGGTGAGTAGAATAGGTTGAATCATGTACGTTTAATCATAAATATCACTCATATTAATATCACTGTATCATGTTCAAGTGACAAATAAAGTATGCACTTTAACAGAAATACTGTTTATTTCATAATAACTAACATTGTCCATATACTAACAAGACATATTTAACTAGATCACTCGTATAACTACAACAATCATTTTTTACAATAAGAGTGGTATGTATACCAAGACATTTGAACATAACGAATAAATATTTCAGACACAGGCGAGCTCTCCACCCAGCGAGAGTTTGTCAGTGAAAGCATCACAAAAAGTTTACAATACTTACAACACATCATCACAATCTATCCTCACGGCTCCTGACACTGAAAAGCAATTTCGGGTAATACTACATTAATTCATTATTTTGGATCAAAGAAATTAATGAATAGTATTTTTATCTCATTTACGTAACACAAATCATTTGAATGGAATATTATGTAAAAATCTCGTACAACCCATTTAACTCTTATAAATTTACAAGTACATATAAAAATTTTACAAACATTTAAAATTTAATTCATTAAAAATATGATTACTTTGATCATTGATTAATTTTTGTTATATAACTAACTTTCAGCTTCGCAGCAAAATAAATTTAGAAGAGAATAAAAATGAGAGTAGAATTAATGATACTCAACAAGAGGAAACTACGCCAGCTCCTAAACAATTTAAGCCCAAATCATCAGAGTATCGTTTACGTGGATCTTATATACCTAGAAGTAAAAAATCCAGTACTTTCTCTTCTTCAACTGATTCTTTAGCTGCTTTTAGTCCAGTAACACAACGATCCTATAAGTTTAGTAGAAAACAGAAAATAGGAACAACTGAATCAATCAATGTAGATAATTCTGTAAAAAGTAAACGAGTAGAAAATAGTAATAATAATAATTTATTTAAAAAACCTGTTATACGCTCTTCTTTATATACAAGACGAAATCTTACAAGAAACTTTAGTGTAAATTCTGAAGTTCCTAAAAGGGTTGAAATAGACAGGAGTGACAAAAGCTTTACATTAAAACCAAAACCTATATTATCTAGAACATCTTATTACTCTAGAGTAAGAAGTAATTCAATAAACAAAACTTTGCCGACTAATTCAAGCGTTCAGAGCACTACAGAGGAAATATTAACAGTTGAAAAAAAAGTGGAAGATACAGCAGAACTTCCACTTATTTATACAAATGTAAATAGTGCCACAACAGTGAAGAATGGCAAAAAAGACAATGAATTTAAATATGACAACCAAAGTTTTGTAATCACCGTAAATAGTAAAGAATCTGCAGAAAATGGTACACTTATTGATGTAGTTGATAAAATTGAAGAAATTAAACCACCACTAAATGTGAGAAGTACCACCCAAAAGTACCACGCTACTTATAAGGACAACAGTAACGATATTTTATTACATAATCGCGAAAAAGTTACTGCTGTTCCATCGATTACAAATATTCAAACAAGAAAATATGGCAGAAAAACATCAAGACGCAAAGAAGATGTTTCAAGTGTAACATCTAAGTCTATTGTGAAAAGTTCAAGAAAATATGGCGATACCTTTTCAAAAACTACGGAGCCCTCATCAAATGGCGTAAGTGCATTTTTTTTATTAGTACATATACATATTTTTTTAATCAGTTTTATATGTACCAATGGACGTTGCTTATGTTTTTGATTTAGTTGATATAAATAATATTTTCCAGATTATAGGTGAACCCGAAAAAGTAAAAAACAAGTTTAGCTCTAAATACAGATCATCATATCTTGACAAACCATTTTACAAACCTACTGTACCTACAATCACACCATCAACTGTAAGTAACACAACAAAAAACACATTTATCTTGCCTAAAATTATTTTTAATGCGAAAATGAAATTAATAGAGTAAAACATAGCAACAGAATATTTCTAAGATTTTATTCAATGTTATTAAACAAAGATAAAAACAAATATTTTTTTAATACTTCGAAATACAGTAAAATACAAAGCCCCTTTATGAAATTGGTTTTTATTATATTTATTTCCTCTCATCGAATTTAAAACTACCATTTAATTATTATTATATATTTTTTACACATCATACTCACTTCTATTCTGTACATAATTTCATGCGAAGAAATATTCTATTAACCAAATCATCATATTATGTTAGTTAGTATCATTGCTTTAACATTTTAATAAACATTTTCATTACAAAAGGCGTGGCTGAAATTCTTCGTGACAGACCATCTTTTGTCAAAGTCTGTAGAAGAGCCGAACTGGTTCGAAGATGAAGACTTTTCAGATGTCACAACTGAACAAATGTCAAGACAAAATGATTCATCGCCAACATGCATGCATGAAACAGCCTTTGCACCGGTTAATGACACTATTTAGATTATAAAAGATTTCACTTTCATTTCATTTTCATAGCTACATTAAATGTATATAAATACAATATATTTGTCATAATGAAAGTAAAAATGTTAATATAATTAAATATTCAAATAATAATCTAAAATTGCATTTAAAATTAGTATAATATAATCATATTATATTATAGATGTCAAGTTTACTTATAGCATATTACGTGATATTGAATAGACACATATAGTTTTAACATATTAACAATGCAAGTGCTTCAATCAGTATATATAAATGAATCTTATATATTAACAAATTAATTTTACACACTTATACCAATAAATAAGGAGCACTTATTATATAAAAATGCATTGTATTTATTCTTAAGGTAATAATAATACATTAAATAGAGTTAACATTACAATTTGTTTTAATACTCACAGTTATGTAACCGTAGTTTTGTTTCCTTTTTAAATATTTACTATTTTCTTATGATGTCCGAAAGTAATAAAGAGGCTTTGGTCTATGCACGATTTCTGGGTATTTCTTATACTATCTCACATTTATCAATGCTCAACTTTATTACTATTATCTGCTATAATTATGGGTGAGATCACTTCTTCTTTCAGGTAGAGGGAGAAGAAATACAATTAGGGCCAGACATGAACGCTATATCTATCACTAAATCACGAAGTCCACTAACTTCAGCTGACCTCAGACTTTCCGAGAGCCTGGCGAAATCATTACAAGTTATGAATGTTGAGGCGTCCCATCATTCACCTTCAGTTACAGTATCAATATTTGATGCTTTGGCTGAAATACTCACATCTACACCCAAACCTCGTATATCCTCAACAACTGAAGTATTACAATCTCAAAACAGTAATAATGACGTAAAACAAACACTTGCAGGCGTGAGTAACAATATTAATGTAAATAGTGTCAAAGACTTAATAAGTCAAGACAACTTTATGCCAACCGATGTTGTAGCCACTGTTGCTAAAACTGTACAAACCACTGGTCAGTCTACATCACATGTGTTTAACCGAATGCCGGTTGAGGGATATATTACACCACCACCAATTATTGAAGCTGGAATAACTTCTACTGTGAATACACTTTCAACATTCCCTTTCCCTACTTCCCCACCCTCAACTCCTGTATCTGCAAGAAGACCATTTGCTATAAAAGTACTTTATGCAGATACTGAACGAACTACTGACAGAACGACCACTGTGACTACTACCGACCAGTCAACGACTGACACTTCTACAAGGGTATATAATACTGTATCTGATCTTATACTTTCTAATAATAAAATAGTTTCAACAGAGCTAACTAGCATGTTATCAAACAATATAAAGAATATTATTGAAAATATGGACGAGGATAGCAAAGCTAGGCTTTCAGTAGATATGGTGAAGTTATTAAATAAATTAATTCCAAAATTAAGTAAACCAATCACTGTACAAGAGGACGTAGAATCTGTTCCTAATACGACACCTTACAGTTTGGAGGATATTAAAGATACTGCAAATATTTATATAAATAACCAAGAAAATTCTTATATTTTGACTGATAATATCCTCCAAAATGTTATAGACACAAACATTGTAAATAGCACAAAAAGGAACATTGAATCTGAAGTTACTACATCTGTTCCAACAGAAACTGTAAATAGCACTGTTGCACTAAATAAATTAGATAATATAACTACATCTGCACTTGGAGCTCTATCTATATCACTTACATCAAAAAATGACGAATTGAATATTGCACAATCTACAGAACCAAGTAGTATTAATTTAAGTACTCCACAAGATATTAATTCTACTATAACTTTGCCCGAAATTGATATGGCATTAAGTTCTCCAGGGGCAGATGTGGTAATTGTAAACAGCGATTCAGGTTTGAATTCAAATAATGTCACTAACAGTCCTCCTCTAGTCCCTTTCCTAACTAATTTTGAATTAAATGATTTTAATGACTCAGAAAGCTTGACTTTAGGGCAGATATTACCATTAGCTCCAATGACATCTTTACAAGTAAAAGAATTAGAGGATATTGAAAATATACAGGATCCAAGTCAACTCTCGCGTTTACAGTTATGGATATTATCCAAAAAAGCTCGTGTTTTGAAAATGATTGAAGATATAATAAGAAATCATAACGAAGAAATTTCAAACGCTCCTTTGACAGAATTAGTCAATAATACTAATCAAAATAACGTGTTTCTATCTAGTCGCTTAAGTGATATTGTTAATACAATGAACATGACGACCGAAAACATTACGTCTAACCAAAATACTCTGAATATGCCAACGTCTACTCCTGTGACTATTACTGAAAGTACGACTTCTCCTACAAACCCTTCTACTTCCTTTCAAGCAAATATAGATTTAAGTATTAGTAAAAAAACGTTTTCAACTACCCAAACTGATGTTCCAATGACAACTATATTGATACCATTAGAAACTGGTTCTGATATTTTAACAAGCACTGAATTACCAGCTCCAGCAGCATCCGAATTCACTAATGATGGAGCTGACGCTTTCAGTGTTACTACTGTGGGAAGTACTACAACAAATGATGATGAAAGCGTAGAAAGATTACAAGTGACTACAAATGCAGATCTAGTTAAGTCTACAACAATAAGCAGTAATGCAAAAACTACCACTTCTTTTGATAGTGAACTAATGACAGAATCTGGTACAAGCGAAAATTTTATAGCAAGTACAACCATTGCAAGTATCGATACTACAGTTCTACCTAAAAGTGACGCATCGAGTAACATAAATACAAATATACGCAATCAAACTAAAATCATCACCATATCAACCAATCCGAAAAAAGATTACGTTATATTTGGAATACTGCCTAACAACACCGTGGTACGTAAAGATCCTAACGATAACGTACTCGAAACATTAACAGAAGCGAGTCCATACATCATTTATGGCGTACTACCAAATAACACAATAATACGAAAATTTCCAAATGGAACTAGAGTACCACGAATTATGCAAAAAATTGACATACTACCAATCAGTCCATGGAGCTTAAGAAATCCATACAGCCCCATCCATAACATTCCGGCCATTGTCAGACCGCAGTCTAACCCTATCCGAGTATCCACTAATACTGTGACATCCAACGATACCTCAAATAACGGAACGGAAAACCAATTAACCACCGACACTGTAAATAACCTACAAACTACGGTATTAATTTTATGTTGTTTAGCTTAAATGCTGTGCTTGGGGCTTTTTCATCGCATATTAAGTAGTATCTTATAGAGGAAAGAGAATGGATTATGGTAAGCTTTGCATGCCTTTGCACATTAATCACTTCACAAAATAACATCGCAGAGCTTAACTCTCTATTTCGTAATTGCAGATTTCCTCATCGGCACTTAATATAAAAGATAGGAGTTCATTCGGTATAACTACCTCCACAAATAAGCCTCCTGCTGAAAAAAGCACTGCCTCGCATGTTTTGAGTTTACGCACAACTACAATGCTACCTTCCATTGATGAAATTCTGCTTAATAGCATATCTTCGGCCACTAAAGAGGAGATGGTCATATCCTCAATGACAAGTTCTACTAGCGAACCAAGAATATTAACACTGGATATCGATCCGGAGGTATAATCATTGTATCCTGGCGTTACGTCATACTCACACATACTATTTACATACATTAAAATTAGCTACATAATTTCTAACTAATTTAATAGTAATAATAGTACAAGTAACTATTTTTAACGAATCAAAAATAACGCATGTATTTAATCATTTAAAACAATTAGTTGTATTTGTCCATATAGGTAAGTGGTGAGGGATAATGGAGATAATAGTTACTTTTCATCAAAATATTAGTTTTTCTTTCTTTTTTTGTACATATAAAGGAAGAAATTTAAAAATATGATCTTCATTTCAGACAAAACAAATTCGCACAGAAAAACCTGTCGATGGTAACGGCAACGCAGTATTTAAATTTATACCCATTGACGAAGTAACAGTATCACCACAAGAATCTAATGTATTGAGGCTTGCTTCTACAAAAATGCCTAAAACTTCAACAATAAAAGAAACACAGGCAACAATATCTGAACTAAATACACAGTTACCTATAGAAATTACTTCTGAAGCTACTAGCTCACCATCAGATATGCCTATTTTAATGAATACAGAAACAACCACGACTGTACCACAAAGTCCTTTGTCGTTTACTACGACTGTAGCGCCAATCATAACTGAAACTGTTCCAACATCAACTCCCATGATGGTAACACAAATGACAACTACTATAGCAACTTCGAAACCTACTACTAGCACTCCGATTCCTATTGCAACAACTCAAATGGTATCTACTATAGTATCTAATGAGCCATCAACAGTTATCACAACAAGTACATTATCATCTTCATCTACAGAAACGATATTACCAGTCCAAGCTTCTACTTCTAGTAATATTTTCGAAACTGCTGCATCTAACCAAAAAGATGCCGAATTACTTCAGTCATTGATACAAGAAATCGGTCGTTCTCCTAAAAATCTCAATATAAAATCTCAAAATATTGAGCAAAATGATAGCGTTAAAATATTACAAGCAATTTTAGCTGGTGGTGGACGCAACTTGGGAAATCTTATAAATAGACCACAAACTACTACTACTACTACTACTGTACGTTCTATCGAGGATGATATAAGACAATTTGAAGAGGATACAAAATTACTAAAAGCATTATTACTTGCCACAGGACGCAATCCAGAAGAACTTAATCTGCCAAGCTTAGATATTATAAGAAGGGTAACATCTAATAGTGCTACTACAGTTACACCGTCTACAGCCACTGCTATCATCAGCACTACACCCCTGACTACTTTGCCTACAACAACTACTATCACTACAACTCCTACAACTACAACTACAGCTCCAACAACTACAGCTCCAACAACTACAGCTCCAACAACTACAACTCCAACAACTACTACCACTCCTGCGACAATTCCTACAACTATAACTACTACGACCACTTCATCTACAATCATCACAAGTCAGGCTGAAAAAACTACATCATCCTTTAATGATGATTTGAGAAAATTACAAGAAGACACAAAGTTGTTGCAAGCATTATTGCAGGCCACGGGAAACCAGAATGCTGGTAGCTTACCTATTATATCTGGATTAACCTCTAATATAAGAGTAGCATCTAATCCTTTAACTACATCAATTGAATCAAATCCTACTACGGCATTTAATCTTCGCCCTGTATATACAACACGTCCATCGCCTGTTTTTAATTCATTTACTCCTGGAACTGTTAGTGTATCTACATTACAGCCGCAGCAATCAAGTACAGAAGATATTAGAATATCAACCACATATAGACCGTTCACTGAACGATCAACCACTATACAAAATATAGATTCTTCAATTGCTACTACTCGTCGGTCCAAGGCTGCACGGTTCCAAGCAACAACTGAAATACCAAGTACATCAACCTTCTCAGACGAAGAAGATTTATTATTTTTGCAAAATCTGGTATGTTATTATTCTTTATAAGTATTTACAGCATTAAATAATTTTTAATACTTTAAAATACAAAATTACATCAAATAGATCATGCTCAATCATACTAAATTTTATTATCTTTCACAAATTTTGAAGAAATTGCTCATTGCAACCTAGTTTTTTATTGCCTCATATTTTTAAAAATATTGATATCAGTTTGTACCATGTATTTCTTGATGTAATTACAGAAATCTGTTCTAAGTTCAAAAACCAACGGTCCAGACTCTGAAACAGCACTTGCTAACCGCGTTATTGCGCTTGCTGTAGAGAGAAGCTTAAACGAAATACAAGGCAGTAAGCTTGAAGTTTCTAGTACGATGATACCAACTACTACAAAAAGGCCGACAACTACAACAAGACCGACAACTACAACAAGACAGACAACTACAACAAGGCCAACAACTACAAGACCTACTACAACGACTTCGCGCTTGATAACAACAGCTTCAACACCAAACACTCCTTCTATAGAAGATGATATTAAGCAATTTGAGGAAGATACTAAACTATTACAGGCATTGCTAAAAGCTACAGGACAAGATCCCTCTAAATTCAATATTCCCACCTTAAACACTATTGTAAGCGAAATATATTATCTAAAATGATAGTCTGTAATTAAATATTCTTATTCTTTTCTAAAGATTTTTTTTTCAAACGTTCAGAGACCAGCAGCTGATCAGTTACATCAAAATGTGGTCGCTACTACTGCGAAGCCTTATAGTGCAAAAATAGCAGTAAAAGATGACTTAAGCAACGAGCAAGATGATGCAAAATTATTGCAAACTTTAATTAAATTACAAGATGCACAAGAAACTACTACACAACGAGGAAAAATTACATTTACAGGTTAGCGACATAACATCAATAATTTCTGTGGATATTAAAATTATTCTAAAATTGCGTACTTAATAAAATATTTTGTTATTTTTTTTAACTATGATCAATTTTATTTCAAGGTCAATCATCTGATGAAGCACTTAAAAAGCTTTTACAACAAGCCCAACCTACTGGTATGGTGTCTGAAGCTACTAAATCTTCTATTTCACTGAGCACTGAATACGGAAATAGCAATGATGCATTGCTAGCTGCGCTACTGAAGGAACAAGGATTTGGGCCGACAACGGCAAGTTCTATCGACGAACAACTTCGATTGGCTGTTAGTCCTTCTTCTTTCTAAGTATTCATTCTTCATCAACAAAAAAATAACTTTTAATTATCATTTTCCCTATTGTAATAATATATTTCTGTTACTATTTTCTAACTTTTTTAAATATATATAAGTCTGTTATAAGTAAATAGATAATTACTTACCACATTCACAAATTTAACACAGCAAATTAACATCGTAGGCTTTACTCAACCAAGTCGTAGTGACGCCTAAAGCTAGGCGAACGACTACACCGCCGCCGCCACCTGCGCCGCGAAGACCATTATTGGATGGTCTTGCATGGTTATGGCAGCAATGGAGAGAGACAGCTCCTGAGCCTGGTCAGCCAAGACCAAATAGGCGACCAGAACAACCAAGACCTTCGAACTCTCCTGCAGCAGCAACAAGTTCCAGAGTCAACTGGTTCGGCTCAGGGCCTTTCGTTGGTAATGCTGACGAAAGGCCGACGTCAAACAGAGTGGGTTTCTCGTCTCTATTACTTAGGTTGTGTGACTGGGGATGAGGTGATGGAAACTCCTTAGGTTAATTTGTACTTAATCTTAATTTATAAAATCCTTAGACCTGTCCTATTTTAATGTACAGTTGTAACGGTATTATTTTTTGTAAATATGTAGAATATTAATCGCATTAATTAAATATGTGACTCCAATGAAAGCCTAGTGATACTAACACTTGGTTTGTATATATTTATACAAGCTAAGAAACTTTGGAGATAACGCATATTGCGTATGTTTAGCTTAAGAAATTTCATTATTTATTTATAAAAAAAAGAGAACGCTTTTTCGCTTTTACATTTTGCATATTCCTAAAGTGCGTACGTTTTTTATCTAAGCGAGATTTAATAAGCTTAATATTCCGGAATATAATGTTTTGTAAATAATGTTAAATATGATAAAAATAAAATTTTGATAATTTTGCTTATTGTGTGTCATTGTTACTAACACACCTTTACGTTCCACAAACATAAACGTTCCTTGCACGGTAAGATGCACGTTTTAACAATTTGTTGTACATATTTAAGTTTTTTTTTGTTTTGTACATAATCAATGTGAATGTTGAAATTATACCTTTCATTTTTTGTATTTCCATCTCCCAAATCCAAGTAACCCCAATTCGATCATATTTGTAAATATTGGTTTTTAAAATTTTAACACGACGACGACGTATCAAATTTATTGTAAGGGATACTAGTGTATAATGCCCCTCTGGGGAACTAGTGGTTTATATCCCAATTGGAACCTGGTGAATAACATACCGTTTTTGTAGATAGTTTACAATTTTTGTGTGTAACATGGCGTTCTATAACGTATATCGTCTGATTGGTAAGTAAATTGATTGATGTTTTTAACGAATGTTAACGAATCATGTCCCTTTAAAAAGTGTTAAATGCTTGTCTTCAGTTATTTTATATTTTAATTAAAAATAACTTCTGTACCTACTAAAAATATTAAATATAATTTTGTTAAGTAAAATTAATAACAATTATTTACTATATTTACATTTATTCCTAACCAAACATGTTTTCTTTTTTCGTTTACATATAAAAAATATATATTTCTTTTAATGATTTTGTATATGTATCATTTCAAGATAGGACATGACTTTTCTAATCTTTTCACATTTTTATTTAAATTTTTCCTTATCCTACCTTCTTAACTGCATGGAATTTATATATTGTATATAATTAATATATTTTTCTTACAATAATGTTTAAAGTTATTTATATATTTTGTATATAATGTATAACTGAAACTCGACCAGCTATTTTTAAATATTGCATGAAATTTATTTGAAACATTATCTTTTGTATTTTTTGTTTTCTCTAACTATAGTTATATAAATAGATACCTTTGGAGCCACCGAGTGCTGTAACATCAGAACAAGGTCCAGGTAGAGGGCAGTTGGTATCGGCGGCCATAAATGTGACAAGAGCCTTCTCCCAATTTTTAGGAGCCGCTATTCAGGTATTATATTTTTCTTTTTATCTTCGTATTTTTACTTACAAGATCTTAAAATAATTGGTGAATATTAATTTTTCAAATTGATAATTTTCAGGATAAATTGTAGAATCGGAGTAAGTTCTATCACAGTAACTACTAACTTCATCGCTTTTTAATATAATCAGAATTAAAAATCACGTACTAATAAATTCGATTACCACTCGGGGTAATTAGTTGTTTTCTTTTCCTTGCTATGGTGAGACAACAATCGCGGCACTGAGTTCCGCCACTCAACACGTAATATCACGAAATCGAGAAGGGAGAAAGTGAAAGACGCAGTGGAATACTGTGTAAAGTTAAAAAAATATATGATTCATTTAAAAAAGTTATCTTAAATATTCAATTAAGGAAAAAAAGTTAGAAAAGTTAGAGGATTGGTCAGAAATTATGAAACTTAGCCCCTTCAATTTCTATGAAAATGTAAAATTTACTAAATAAATTACCGTTATTATTTCAGGGAGCAGCTCAAACGGTGCAAAGTGTGATACGGGCGGGGCAGAGGGCGGCTACCGACGCGTATACAGGCGGATCGGGATAGATTTAATGGACTAGAAAACTTTTTCGAAAGTGTCATAGTACGCACTGTGTTGCGAGCGCTCATGTGTAAATAATAATATAGGAGCCTCATGTGATAGGATATGATTATGATCGAATAAATTGGCAGTTCTCTATAGGAAAAATACAGGGTAGTAAGTTCGATACCTGTTTCAAACATTATGTAAGTTACGTTGATCTGTCTCGGTCTGTGTTGTTAAGGTGTTACGTACCAAATATTGATAAGAAACGTTTAATTTTTTTTTTGTAATCAAGTATTTTCAATTTTTTGTACTTTGTAAACAAATCTAGTAAAACAATAATTACAGGTCGATTTATTGGATTAAATTATTTTATTAAACATTAACCAATATGATTTAAAAACATTAATTTTATAATTTAAAAATAAAATATTTATCATTAATCTTGTACATAGTTAAGCAATTTACTTTTTTTGTTGCACAAAGTGAACTATCTCTAGCTGTAGAAGTCACTTTAAAGGTTACTAAAAAACTTACTTTATTTTCATACTGAGCAGTGGGTCCCACTCCACATTAAACGACTCTTGATTTAAATAAAAAGTACAGTCTTTATTTATAAGAATAGAGTGGTTTAACTCTCTTTTCTATTTCTTAAGAAAATATTTATATAAAGATTGTTAATTATAAGTGTTTATTGTTAAGTCTAATACATGTGCCATTTACGCACGTGCTTCGGTAAATAGCCTTTCTCCTCCTGCCTTATTTATTTTGATAGGTTTATTTAAATTTAACATACTCGGGTTAATAATGTAATATTGCAAATCGTTTTGTATAATTAACTTTGTTTATGGTATAAACATATTTTGCTTTATTGTTCGCGTTAAATCAAAAATCTATTCTTTCCCTCATACAATTTTTATTGTTATTTAAATGCATTTAGCGGTAAAAAAAATGGTTTTAAATACGTCTCAGTCCCATACAACTAAGTATCATAAAAATATTAATCCAATGAAGCTAAGAAAAATTATTATCACATGTAAAATATGATATTTGATGTTGATAAAAATGAATAAAAAAACTATGTTGACAAGGTTAGGATAAAAGAACGTTATGGGCGAAATTTCAAAATACCATTTTAATATCTTGTTTCATTTTAATATTCAAGGATTTTGAAATATTTTAAGAAAAAAAAATTGCTTCATTTTAATACATACATGTGTTTAAACCCTCTGTATATACTCAAAGTTTACATCCAAATTAAAGACATCATGAGATCGAAGATTATTCTAAAATGTGTAAAATAATGTTTAAAAATACTATGAACATTAATATAAAGCTTAACTGCTTTTCACTGCCTTTAATTTAATTAATATTATATAAAAAAGCGAATATGTATAAGATAAATCATGGTTTCTGGTGTTTCTTTTTGATTGCTTCGGTATGTGAGTGTTACTTTAATGGAATAAACAATTAATGTATATAAACTTAGCCTAACTGTGAAAATGGAAATAAATTAATTTATGATTGGTGAAATAAAAGTGTTTTATTTGGTAACATTTATTTATTTATTTGTGTTAGGGAAACAGAATAGAACATAAAATTCACAAATATTAAATATTTTAAAATAATACACAGTCCAATTAAGTTTCCACATAAAAAAATACAGATAGCTAACAATAACATATAATCAAATAAAAATTTATCAGATAAAAAATAAAGATATAATAATTTTATGATAATTCGTAAATATAATTTTATAATGCCTTCGTGGTAAAACTTCTGACTGAAAACACGGTGGTTATGGGTTTGATTCCCATTCGAGGGAATGAATTATCTTTTTATCTTTATTTTCTTGCTGTGGTAAAAAGACAAAGCGTGACGTTGAGTTTTGCCACTCAATGCGCAATGTTTGTAATAATACGGATACAGTGTTAAGCTAAGAAAAAATATTTTTGATTTCGTAGGGATCATCATTATATACTGTACCATTTATAGGGATATAATATGTTTCATAAAGTTATTGTACCTATTTAAATAAATTGAAATTAGAACTATTACGAACAAATCATGGTACTGTCGACAGCATCGCTATGAATTGAAATTAATGACGCAGAAAAATATTTTGAAATACCTCCATAAAGCAGAGTATAATATAATGTCTCTAACTTCGTCCTCTTTTGTGGAGGTGTAAATAAGTTGAACGGAGAGTCCCAACATACATTTTATAAATACATATTAAAAAAGCAAATAAGGTTAAGTTACGTAAAAAAAGGAGTAATTATTACCATATTTTTTATTACCATGAAATTGTAATGATAAAGACAAGTAAAATATTCAAATAACATTTTTAACAAAATTAAATTAAGTCTTTTAGTTGCAAATAAATGTTTATTTGGGGCTAATTTATCTTTTTCTTATAATTTAAATTACATATTGTTAAAACAAATTTTTTTTTAAAACAAATTCCTGCACATTTTCTCATAGCAATTGCGAATACTCAGTAACGATTTTAACATAAATTTACTATTCAGTATATTTAATTATTGAACGAAGTGCTTTGACACACCGTTTTTCACTTTCCGCCGCAGTTTCAAATACTAACAATTCTAGACAAGTTGGGTGGCAGAATTTAACGCCGCACCTTACCTTACCGTAGATTTTATTTATATATCATATCATTTTTAATCGGCCTCATCTTAGTGCATCAGAATGAGCATATGCAATGGTTGTGGTTCTGATCCTCACATAGAAGAACGCTGAATTGTGCTTTATAAAACAGGCCTTTGGCGCCTGTCAATAAAATATATTTATTTCGCTCTTTTAAAATATAACTAATTTACTGAAATTATTAAGAGCACAGATTAAGTAAATATAAAAAGTTCTTATTAAGTGATCGTTTTTATGAAATGAGACTTATAAAAATATTTGACGCTGTTAATATTTTACTTAAAAAGTAGATTTTATATTATTTTTTTTTCATGCATTTTTTTAAAAAAACATTGTATATGCTCTATTATTAGTAAAAATTGTGAAAGCCACTTGAATTTGATTTTTTTTTTCAGTAAGATGTTTTGAATACGTTACAGTAAGCAATTGTCATGATAAGATATCAATCTGCAAAATACATACAATTACAATTAGCTTCACGCTGTATCCGGCACACAGCAGGGTAGGTAGAGGGAGAGTTAAAACATTCCGTTACCCACTTTCTGCCAAATTTTGGAGGCATTGCGTGTTGAGTGACAGAAGGACACCAGAGCGAAGAAATGGAAATATAAATTTAAGTAAATATTTCATCTCCTCGAGTGAGGGTCGAACCCACAACCAGTCGGTTTTACAGTCACACTTTGTGTCACTGCGCCACGACTGGCCTCACATACAATATTTTAGTAAGAAATAAAAAATATTTATTACAAATACATTTATGTATGATTTTATTTGATAAATAGTCGTCGCTCGTGCATTGTCTATCGGTTACTCAGTAATGGAAGTTTTTTATATCTATAAAGATAAAAACTTCACCATTCACAGTCTTCACCATTTATATTTAATCACTTCTACAAAGCTTTTATTTTGGTGCATTTGGCACCAAACTATAGAAAAATAGAATATTCATGCAGCAACTTGTTTTTTGATTAATTCTTCAATTTTTTGCCACACGACCTTGTGTGACTTTGTTAAGACAAACAATTTTTTGCCAGCATACTCGTTCCGAGCCTTATTTCTAATACTAGCGTGGATTTTTTATAAATCCAGTTCGGCATTCAAATGATATTTGGATCATTTGAAGCGATTGACAGATTCTACTTACGCAATAAAGTACTTTAAAAAATATTTAAAAGTCTTATTGCATTTTAATTTAACTGTCAAGTCTAGTAGTCTAATAGATTCAAGATATAATGGCAACAAAGGAATAATTTTGAATATCAGAATAAAACGCCCACCAAATAAAAGAAAATAACAACTGCTTAAATTTAATAGATAATGGAAATAGAGTTTCAACATCAGATTCTCTTTTGCCATCTCCGGTGTTTTGTTACTATGTCACTTATTTTCTTAGGAATGTTAGCAACTTATAAAGTTCAGCACAATTTCGTCATTTGTCTGCATAGCTCGTAAAGCTTATTTCTATTGGATACATTCCTTTCACAAACGATTATCATATTAAATAACACAAGTTATTCCTGCATTTTGTCAATTGTTGAAATCCTATTTATAAAATGAATCAGGCTAAAATATTGACACTCATTCATACCTTTTCAAAATTAAAACGTGGTTATGGTTTATTATATTCGCTCGCTTCGCTCAAACTCGCTTCGCTCAGAGCTATAATAGCGGCTACGTTACCCATAAGTAAAGTGTTATTCCTATAGCAAATTATTACGTCCTCGTAATACTATGAAAGTAGCTTAAAGAAAACAAGGCGACAGATGAGGCGTTTCCACGAGAGCTAATAATTTTTTTACTCACAAAATTTGGTGAGCAAGGCTATTCGCCAATCCATCAATTAAGGTTCCCAATGTAATTTAGAGTCAATAGTGATACAGAGAAATATCGTCAATATTCAAGAGTACATCACTATTTTTTTTTACTATACAATAGCTACTATACAATATTAAAAAGCTCGAGTGGAAATCGAACTTACAACCAGTCGCGTTTATAGTCACACTTTGAATCCCTGTGCCACGAATGGCCTCAGTATATCTGATATATTCTTGATATCTAGGTACTTAAATGTCTTAGCTGATACCCATCTAAGACATCAGAAATTATATACGTACAAGATAATCAAATAGATAATAAGCGAATTTAATAAGAAGTTTGTGTAAAATAAAATATTTATTAAACTCGCTCGCGTTCTTAGCATCACGGTGAATTCCGCACATAATAGGGTAGAACCTAGTTAGACTGGGAATCTAGTGTTAGGACACTCCGTTCACAATAAGACACGTTCGTTTCGCATTTTTCACTGAATTCTGGAGGCATTTCGTACTGGGTGGCAAGAAGTATCTTAACACTAGGTTCTCTTTGCTTACCCTGCTGTTGATCGTGAAGCTGAAATAAAATCTCTTGACTTGATTTGGTTTAAATTTACTTACAAGACATAAATATATGAATGTAATTAACATTATATATTTAGTTTTTAAAATATATATTTTAAAATTAAGCATTTAAAAGCCATTATGATATAATTAAAGATATATAAGTACGTAAAAGTTGTCAAACTCGTATACAGAAACTAAGTTGAAGCAGCAGCTGTCGACTTTTTTTTAAGTTTTATGGTTATATAATTTAAATGTGCGCTCATAATATTTTCGATGTTTCAACGTAGGAAAATTTTGTGTATTTTTGTTGTCATTATGTGTGCTGATTTATTTAGCTTCACACTGTATTCCGCATATGGCAGGCCAGACAGAAGGAAACTGGGAACCTACTGTTAAGAAACTCCGTTCTCCATTAAGATACTTCTGTTCCCCACTTCCGCCTTATGCTTAACGATAACGATCTTTAACATCAAATTTTCTAAAACGAAGGAACCTGTTTCAGCTATTAACATTTTGCCGACTAGGGTTTGAATTTGGGAAAATCGTGGGCCGATAAACATAATTTCTTTAAATTTCTTTATTGCACACCAGAAATAAATATATAACATCCCAATATAGAAAGAAAAAAAAAATACAAATGAGTATAAAAGGCGGCTTTATCGCTAATAAAAAAGGATTCTCTCCTTTAATTCTTCTCCTTAATAATCACATGGGATGGGATGTACAATATATATATATATATATATATATATATATATATATATATATATATATATATATATATTATTATTAATATTTGAATATTCAAGCAGTAATTGTGAATAATGAACTACTGTTTATTATATAATAGTTTAAAAAAAAACAGCCAAAAAACGCTTTTTTACACTAAGTGATACAAGTGCTATAAAATATATGCAATGGAGGCCAGTCGTGGTGCACACGACAAATTGTGACTGTAAACGCTACTGGTTGAGGGTTTGATCCCCGCTCGAGGAAATGATAATATTTATTGAAATGTATATTTCCATTTTTTCTCTCTGGTGTCGAGGCAAATCGCGACGTAGCTCCAAAATTCGGCGGTAGGTGGGGAACGGAGTGTTTTTACACTAGGTTCCCTCTGCCTACCCTGTTGCATGTGGGATATATAGCGTGAAGCTGGTTTATTTAATTTATATATTATATAGCTACTTAGTCATAAGCCAGCCTAATAAAAGCGTCAAAAATATAATGCGTATATACTCATATATTTTTTCCCATTATACAGTGAAATGATAGATTCTTAGGATATTGTGATACACAATACACATAGCATGTTAAACTGAAGGTCTTAGACCCTTCTATTTCTGTCGTACTGAGAAGACTAGAAGGAAATGTTATTATCATACTAAGCGCCGCTTATATAAAGCACAAAAATGTGTTGGCGCAAGGGTATAAGCGTCTGATCATAAACTTGACGGTTGTGAGTTCGATTTCCACTTAGGGGAATTAAATTTTTAATCTATTCATTTTCTCGTTTTGATAAAGAGGCAGGCGGCGAGGGCGGCATGGAGTACCGCCACGCCTCGAGAATTTGGCAGAAAATTGGGGGGCAGTGTTTTAATGATAACGGACTATCTTAACAATAAGCTCCAAGGTTCCTTCTGCGATCTTACACTGCTATGTATGAGATACAGCGTGTAGTTAGAAAGAAATCTTAACGCTTCTATTTGGTCCTCTGCTAACAAAGAAACAAAGCAAAGCTCTGCTAACAAAGCAAAGCGCGACGTTGAGTTCTGCCACTAAATACGTGATCTTTCCAGAATTCAGTGGAAAATGGGAAACAGAAATATGTTAATGGAAACGGAGTGTTCATACTAGGTTCCCAGGTTCATTTGCTTACCCTGTCATATATGGGTTACAGCGGAAAAAAAAACATTTTTGTATCTTGCTTGTTATACATGTAAATCTACCAGGTATAAAAAATAGTCGTGCAAAGTTATGAAAAAACAATGTAAATATTTCGTTGTATTGAATGTCAATGTCAAAGTCAAAAACACATAGCTAACAGTACATTCTATTTACAATATATATATTTTTTATTTTTTTAAGAACAACAATCGAGCGGCGAATTTCTTTATAATACTTAATTTATTTATATTTTTTTCCCATTGAATTTTAGTTATATAAAAATGTAATAAATAGTTTCACAAAAAAGAAATGTTTTATGCTATTTCCCGCATAGCCGCCTATCCTTGCATTGAAACACTCGGTTATCACTTTCCGCCTGAATTCGAGACATTATATTGTTTGGCGGAACTCAACGCCACGTTTCATTCTACCAGAACGGAGAAATAAGATTATTTACATTCTCAAATATACAATAAATATTTTAATTATAAATATTCAACCACAAATCTTGACATTTATGTCCTAAAGCTCTTACATTAATGAAAAACATATAAGAACATGTTGGTCAGTTTCCAGGGGGCGCGGGTTCGAGTCCCGCTACGTTAAAAAATTTATACGTTTTGTAAATAAGTATATAAGAATATTTTAGTCTATTCTATTAACAGTTCGAAATCTGTAATTGTTATAGTCGCAATGTACGTGACACGAATCACATAAATCATTATAACCTTATTGGTATTCTGCTTATGGCCTCGTTAGATTCTATACTAACATTTTAGTTACATTAAGCAATATATATATATATATATATCTGTATTTAACTTTTTTTTGAAAACGTAAAGCTATTTTAATATTTTTATTCGAGATTTTAAAAAGATTTTGTTTTTGTTTGTACTGTACTACTATCCTTTGTTCCAAGGCTTCTGTATCGAAACTACGGTACTGCTAACCTTGTGATTAATTATAAGCACTGGAGGTCCCGTTTATGCGTAAAATACGCGTCGCATCCGATTAATATTAAATATATGGATTTTAATGTTATTACAGATATTTACTTACATTTATATTTTTTTTTCTTCGCTCTGGTGTCGAGGCAACAGCACGGTGTTCCAGTTGAGTTCCACCACTCAACACGCATTGCCTCTAGAACTCGGCGGAATGTGAGAAACGGTGTGTCTTAACACTAGGTTCCCTCAGCCTACCCTGCAGTGCGCGGTATACAGCGGGAAGCTGATTGTATTAAAAGTCTATTGTATCCTATATTATGGTTTACATTAATTAAATAACTTTATATTTTCTAAAATTTACAAACACAAATAGTTTTAACAAAAAATATGTAAGCTGTCATACGAGTGTTATATTTTTGTTTCTTTGTTACAATTTCCAGTCACTTGGGCTTTTCCTCAAGCAAGTACGTAGTTCAACTAACAAGGATCGGTTTGCGGATCTATAACATATTTGGGTTTCTTTAGTACTCCTACTTTGGAATCTCGATCTGATCGATCGATGTTTTGATTGCATGATATTCTAAAAGCTGAGTATTGTGTATTATTTAATAGTTAAAAAAAACTTATATATGAAAGACTATTCCGTTACTGAGGAGTGATGTAACTATTAGAATTGAAATGGAATTCCATGGAGAGTTGCCATTTGGTATGGAGAGTTAGGGAGGATTTCTCATATTTCTTATGCAGAAAACGAGTTTCTCTATTTTATATTATAAAGTCCACGCAAACAATGTTTCGGGCACTGCACTGTTGACATAGAAAATTTGCTACTACACAAAAATATATATAATTTTTAACATCACGTTGTATCCCGCACAGCGGGGTAGGCAACTACATATTTATACATATTATTTTTTATAAGTCATTGTATTGTAAATTGTTATAGTTAAATGTTATTTAAGATATATATACAAATAATAATATAAGGTTAGAAGTGATTTAAAACTTTTTGCTTTCAAAGGGCTTTTTAACATTTTCCTATAGATTTATTTAAAGTATTTTTTTTTAGACTATAAGATTGTATTCATAAAACTAAAATCTAGAATATTCAAAAACAAAATATTAATAAAATATCTTAGTGGTAGTACGGGATTTATCTCGAGTTTGATCGATCAGCCTGATTTAATGCAAACTATAAACGCGTACATTTAATTCATGTGGACACTTCTAAGAATAAAGATAAATAAACATCGATCGTTACGTAAGCACAACTTACAGGTTTTAAGGGCTTTTTATATATAGATATTTTGTTTGGTAATATGTTTAAATTCAAAATATTTTTCGGTTTTTCCAGTATCTATAATAATTTCTCAAGATTTTCTTATGTGGAATATTCCAGTTATTGAGGACGGAGAGGCTATGATGTAGGACATCCGGTGGTACCCACTGTACCTGTGGTCAGAGTTTTCTATGTAAGGTACTTAAAATGCGGCATACATATATATCTTTTATTTATAAATTCTTTTTGACAAAAGATGTTTTGATGAGAAAGATGATTGAAGAAATTTATACACAGTAAATGATCGCTAAATCATGGCTAGATGCAAGAAATCATATTTTTTTATGTTATTAAAATGTCTACAGAACACATTAAATACTGTAATCGTTGGAAAGCTCTCCTAAGATTTCAATAGGATTGAAAAAAATACATTCTAGCAATTTCTATATTGCACAATTCAAATGATTATTAAAAGGTAGTATGAAAAATATTCATAATATTATAAATTGAACTATAAATATTTACTTATTTAAGTTTACAATTTCTAATGTAAAAATATGAATTACTTCATAAAAAAACGAGATCAACATCCATGCCTATTTATTGAATGGGTATATGAATGGGTTAAATGAAGAAAAAATCAGAATCTCTTAAGAAACTATCTACAAATATCGCTATAAATCGGTTAACTTTTTCAACTCCTTACTTAAACATGACTTTCGTACAAAAACTTCTAACATTATTAGCCTTTTTATAGAACTTATATAGTGACAATGTCGTTTTAATGCTCTATTGGCTTTATACGGTTTTTAATTTTAAATTAAACGTTCTTGTAAATATTTTCCACTACTTAGAAGTCTGACTTGTAATTTTTTTTAAGTAGTGTAAAAATTGTTTAGTTATAGTTTGCTAGTTTTCCTTTATTAGCATTTCTTATTGGCAATTGTACATATGGGGAAGTGTAAGGGAGAGTTAATGCGCATATCCAAGGGTTCCCTTTACTTACGATAGGGTTGCGATTTCCAGGCATTACTGGGCGGTTGTCACCCATACCATGTTTAAAAGTTTCTTCCCTTCTCAGCGCGAAAATCAAGACATGTGAAGACATGTCTTGATTTTATAATTACCAATTTTTATTTCTATTTCGTTCACATTTTATTCTTGGTGGAGTATTCAATCTTATATTAAAAAAAACTGGTCAAGTGCTCGTCAGACTTACCCACCGATGGTTCCGGATAAAAGTTAACAAACTTAAGTTTGTACATGTGGCATATGCATACAATTCGGATTTCGGAGCATTTCATACAAAATGCAGCATAAACGATGTATAAATGCTCGTATTTTTCATTGCGTTGACTTAGAAGCTTTATAGACTCTTTCTGCGCAAGGTAACTATTTAATAGTAATTTCAGCTCGGTGCCTTTACGCGATCTTAAGATAAATGTTCTTGACTCTATAAATAAATATTTGTTCAGTTATATAAATATTATTTTTATATTTTATAAAACTAATATATAAAAAAATAACCCATATAGTAAGAACTAAATATGATAAAATGTCACCAAACTTAATTAAAAATCATCGTCATCTATCCAATACAAAATTATTTTTTTATTAATCAATATATGTACACTTCAAAATAGATCGAGGTTTTACATGCTTATTACATAGGTTTCCCCCAGCCTCCGCCGCCGGGCTCAGTCTTGCTCAACAATGCTATATTACCTTGGTTGAAACGAATGTGATTCATGAAATTGGGATATTAAATCTTATTACAAAATCCAATACTTGTCTTATTCGTTTAAACAGACGTAGCAGGATTGATTTCTTGGATTATCTATGAATTTATAGGGTATAACGAAGTTTAAATTTATTATTATTATAAATGAAGTAAAATTAAATGTATGAAAACATTAATGTTAGTAATAGTAGTTATAAAATACAAAGTAGTCGACAAGCTTTATCGTTATTATGCTTTAAATTAATTCTGTAAAAAAACGACCTTTTGTAAAGTTCTTTTCCTTATTACTTTAAAGTGAACTTTAATAAAAATAATTAAAAATGGTCAATTATGCGCCGTCGTGCAGTTTAAGCGTATCTAAAGCAGTGGTTGTGAATTTTAATACTTATCAATTTAATTATTTATTTATTTTACGAGGAAAGCAGAGAAGACATAGTGTTAAGACACTCCATGCTGCGTTTTCCGCTCGAATTTAGGGCGTTTCGAGTTGAGTGGCGGATTTCAAAGTTTAATTTACCTGAAAAATAATATAAATTATTAATATTTACAGGCATCGAACCCACAACCATTGATTGCATCATGCAGTCAGGCACTATACATCTGAACCATGACGGCCGCGATGTCTAAATTGGATAATTAATTTAAAATATTATATTTTTCCAAAGCGTCAAAGATGTTATGAACAGCATTTTAAACAAACTGATAATACTTAATCTTAAGGAAATTCAAACTAACATAAGTTGTTATGTTTATCTTATAGGTTTTAAGTATTCTTAATATTTTGTATACCTAACTTGTTTTATTAATTTTTAAATTAACTTTGTCGTATTTAATTTTAAGTTTAGATCAAATTATATAGCTATTTAACCAGATATTTAATATATTTTTACAAAGGGTGAGCTTTCGATTTTTTTTGTACTATTATGTTGCCTAATAATTTATAATATTATAAAATAATATTATAGTCGCCCTTTGAATTGTATCAATGACTTTGTTGCACAATAAATTTGTGGAAAGCAGCTGAATCACTATACAAATTTCTCAATTTGAGCTCAAAGTGTTAAAGCTATACCAGAACAGTATTTTTTTTTGTTTTTTTCTCTATTTTAAATCTGAATCTTAGGCAGGCAGACAGACAAGCAGGCAGAATAACCTTGTGTTAAGATACTCTGTTCTCTATTTTTCTTTCATGATTAAACTCAATGTCGTGCTCAATTAACAAGAACAACTAGTACTAGAAAATTAAAATAATAAATTCTCTGATAGAGAGTTGAACCCACAATTCGACCCGATAGAATGGATTCGTTTCTTCAAATAAGAACATTTAAAAACCACGTACCATCTTAAAAGTACTATGAATATGTTTTATGTAACAACAAACATTGATAAGAATTAGCATCCCGCATACAGCAGGATAGCCAGAGGAAACCTAGTGTTAAGACACTCCGTTCCTCGATAAAACTCATTTGTTTAATACTACCAAACACATATTACATACTTGTGATCCGAAACTTTGTTTGCGTAAATTTAAAGTTACGTTATATTTAAAAATATCATTTTTCTTTCTGCCACAGGTATTTCGAGAAATCTCGTTTTAGTGCTCTCCTAGACTCCCTTTTCTACATCCGTGCCAAAATTCAACTCTTTAAGTGTCATTTTAAATGAGCTTACCTCTAAGGTTCGTTTGCGTTGTCTGTCAGACAGTTATGGAAAAGATTTTTTTTATATAATTAAATAATATATCAAAAAAATCGAATACATAAAAATACAAATAAATAAAAAAAAACTCAATTTAATTTTAAAAATGTATAGCTTTCTTCCATTTTATTATCGAAAAAAAAATTACAAAGTAGCATTAAAAATTTTATAGTAAGCTTTAAAGCTCCGAGAGCTTTACGTTTATTGATTTTTATTAAATATCATATGTAACTTGCGTAACTTAATATATGAATAAGAGTGGCTTGGAAGGTTGCAAAGGTGACACATTTCATTATAAACGTGCCATGACTTAGAAAGGCTTAAATTTATTTATTTTTATTGTTATCGAGTTATTGTAAACTGTGGATACTTGTGAAAATTATTTAACATGAGTCGTAAATAATAATGAAATTTTATTTCAGTCAACTAAGTTGTCCGACTAAATCTTTATTTAATAATAATATTAGAACAAAGGCACAGTAATATTTTTTCTATTTAAAATATCTTTTTGGGGAATAACTGATAGATTAAGTAATAGATATAAGATTATTTATTCGATTAAAAATGAATTCTATCTAATAGCTTAATGTTATCTACATACTAATTGAACAAATTATTATTACATTAACATAAATAAATATTTTTTTACTTATATGTACATAAAAGTGAAAATATAAAAATAATATAACATACAATATAGTATAAAAAGACTAGTTTTTGCTCTGCGGTAGCATTTCATCGGAAAATGAAGAAAAAATCCAACGCAAGTCTTGAAGCGTTTCGAAGTAACTAAGTAGGTCGGTTCGGTCGGGTGGGCTCGGCTTGCGTCGGGCGCTCTCGTGACAGCTCGGAGACTTGCGCACGCGCATACAACGCCGATCCCGCCACGGCAGCAGTCGCGTACATTGGAAAATTATCCTTTTAATAATAAATGGGATGCGATTTTCTCACTAAATAGCGCGGAAATGGACTGATTGTTTATATTTAATAACGATTTACATAAATTATTTTGTTTTGTGAAAAAACTGAACCAAACAATGTTGTGGGAGAATAATCTTAACGAGGAGACAGAAGCGGTAAGTGTTATAGAAAAAATATAACTATCTTACTTAATTGATTTTCTTCTTAATTATATGATTTTATTTATACACGCGTTGATCGATGTGTGAGTGAACGCGCTTGTGTGAGTTAACTTTCTAGTTTTCGCTCGCTCTTGCGTATTAACATAAAACGTGAACGGTTTTTCATAATAAAAACATATGGGGAGTTTAAAGAGCTTTTGGTTTGTAAATATTCACCAGGCATCTTCCAGCGTGACATTGTTAGTAATCACTTTATTAGATGCAAATAAATGTGAATTTTGACACAGACGTGCGGTCTGTCACGAATACGTTCAACAAACTGTAGAGCTGTGAGAGCTTCATGTATAGTAGTACGCACTGATTTAAAATATTTCTCTTATAAAATAAATCAAATTGCTTTACACAGTATCCCGCGTACAGCAGGTTAGGCAGAGGAAATTTAGTGTTAAGACACTACGTTTCCTATTTTCAGGCATTGCGTGTTGAATGGTGGAACTCAACGCCGGATTTTTGGTACCAGAACGTAGAGTATTAATAAATCACCCACAATCGTTGCGTTACAGTCACACTCTTGTGCTCCTGCGCTACGACTGACATCTTATTTATTTTATAATATCAATACACTGTTTATGCTTATACATATATTTTACCTAATTTACGTTATTTTGTATATATGTAAATTCGCACAATAGATTACAAAGAAAATTAACTTAAAATTTTATGTAACTAACTATAATGGACCGAATAAAAGATGATGTAAGCCAACTATTATCATAGAAGCAACTCGTTGAAACAAACAAAAAGATAAGTTATCGAGAAAACAATTTATGAAAAGGATAGCTGAATTACAATGAATGGTGCAAAAAAGAGATGGAGCGTATGTATTGAAAGGTGTTCGGTAGAAACCATAATAATATTATAGTTGACAACATTTGAGAATTAATTATTATTTATTTAGTGTTCATTATAATTGAGATTTATGTATTTTAGTTTATTTAATATATGCAAATTTTTGTATTATATTTTCTTATTAAGCTTTATAGCTAGATAATAAGCCAATGCTCTATGAAAGATATCTTTAACTTAAAATCTTCCATAATTAGTAATTAATATCACTCAATTTCGGGGATGGAAGTATCATTAGGGAAAGTAGTGTCTTAACACTAGATTCCCAGGTTCCCTCTGCCTCCCTTGCCCTTTTTTTGGGATACAGCGTGAATCTACAAAAAAAATTGGTTTTTTACCTTTATGCATCTTATAGTTAGCTTCAGATTCACGCTGTATCCCGCACACAGTAGAGTAACCAGGGGGAACATAGTGTTAAGATACTCCGTTCCCCACTGCCTACCGAATTTTGTAGTTGCGGGCTGTGTGGTGGAACTCAACGCTGCGCTTTGACTCGATAGCAGAGGGAAAGGATAGAGAAATATAAATTTAAATAAATATATAGAAGAAGAAATTAGTAAATAATAGGTTCATGGTGGAAAAGTCACTGGTAAGAGAGGTAGAGAGAAATCTCGATTGACCTTCGAAAGCACAAGTATCAAATATACTGGAGAAGGGTCATGTAAAGCATGAGGACCCCCCGGAGGGGGTTGAGGTTGATGACAGTGGACGAGGCGAAAGATGTAGAGACCGGAGCGCCAGAGCGCTACGTTCTCTCTGACTACCCCGCTAGGGATGGAACCCACAACCGTCACTTTTACAGTAACATTCTTGTGCCACTGCGCCATAAAGACCCCAAAATAACTAATTTGTTACTAGAGTGAAGGAAATAAATATTAATAAATAATAATTCAAACTACCCAGTAGGCCACCCAGTAGGGTTAGAGCCCAAAACCGTTATATTTATAGCCACACGATTGTGCCACTACGCCACGATGGTCTCAGCACCACTCTGCATCTACTAATTTAAATGTGGCACATAATATATAAATACGTATGTATGTAGCTTACAACGATTACTCGAGAAAGCGTTAACGCATGCCACCGTACAAGCACGCATCTAGAAGCCATTCGTTGTAAGACTAATTAGATATTATTAAATGTTATAATACAAAATTAGATTTAAATATACATATTGGGGTCCTCATGGTGCAGTGGCACAATAGTGTGACTGTAAAAGCGATGGTTGTAGGTTCCATCCCTGGCGGGGTAGTCAGAGAGAACGGGAGCGCCAAAACTTAATGGTCTTTATAAACGACTCCGCCATGCAACATGCAATGCTTCGAAAATTCGGTGGAAAGTGGAGATCGGAAAGTCTTAACTCTGTTCCTTCTGTTTAACCTGCTATATGCGGGATACAGCGGGAAGTTAAAAAAGTTAATATTAAGAGTCGTGGTCAATAATTACTATTTGTTTATATAAATTTGATACAAACAAACAATAGCAATACCTACTATATTTTTTTATAAATGTACATAACTTCCGCTCATTGTAACAACAAATAATCGTAATTGAATCATTTTGACAGGGTCGAAGTCAAAATGCCAAATACAATCAATTATATGGACGGTTATAGTGAATACTAGTAAACATACTCGTATAAAGGAATTAGGCAATATTAAGTAAATAATACAGCAGCTTCTCATTTTTTCTCGCACACCAGTATAGGCATAAAAGGAACCTAGAGTTAAGAAACTCCGTTCCTATATACTATTCACCCATATTTTTAAATGTTACGCGTGTAAAGGTGAATTTATCACCATAGGTGATCCCTTTCATGCAACCCTTGTTTTTTTTAGTTATAGTAAGGTTTGTCTGGAAGAGATCACCTATGGTGATAAGGTGGCATTTACAACCAAATTGTAAAACTTGGCTTTTTGTATATTGTTGATCTAATGGAGAATTAAATGAATTAATTTAATATAGTCAGTCCCCCTAGAAAAGATCGTAGGGGTCACACGATGTAGGAAAAAACATTAAAATTTAATTTCATGAAAAACTCTACCTATAATTTATCGACATAAAAAATAGAGCCAAATTGAACATTATCACTAAAAATAAACAAGTCAATGACCAACATGACTAATGACTAATGAAAGGGATTATTTTTAGTTTAACATAAAGAGCTAGTGCACACTGTCGACAAAATAACATAAAATTATAAAATACAACCAAGTTAACAAAAAATAAAAAAAGTATATTTAATTGTATGTAAATATTTTTTATATTATGGAGTCGCAAGTGTGCGCACACTCTAATTATGAACTTAAGAACTCGGAAGCATTGCCCGAAGGCCGTCTGAAGTAGTTGTAGTATATTTTTGTTCAGCAAAAGTCAATTTTAACTTGAAGGCATAAGGTTGCTTATCAAATAACAATTTAATATGTTTTCTTGCGCCTATTATTTCAGATATACTGATAAATTATAGACTAATTATTATCGTTCTTAATAAATAGCGGTCATCAAGAACTATTTGTCAAATATCAACTTCATTTCAATATTGACATTTGAGGCGGTAACACGTTTTTTTAATATTCCTACGCGACGCTTAAGATAGAATCTAGTGATGGACCATTTCTTTAAAATAATTTAATATAGATAATTCAGAGCAGCTTCACGCATTTTCCCGGTAGGCACATATGTAGTCAAGTGTTAAGACACTCCGTTCTCTACCTTCTGCCCAAATATTTGAAACAAGTTGTAGGGTGGCGAAAACTAACGTCGCTTTTTACAAGAGCGAACAGAATTCAAATATAAGCATATCTTCCTCCAAGTGGGAACTATTATTACGTTAACTTATACTGCCATACGACGACCTTAAATATGAATGTATATATCAATTATTTATTTTGATATTAATAAATATCCAGGCCGTTGTGGTGCAGGGGCTGAAGCTTGAACACTAAACGCGATGGTTGTGGGATCGATTCCCACTCGGTGAAATTAAATATTTCCTACTCTTATTTTATCACTTTAGTTCCGAGGCAAAGCGTGGCGTTGAGTTCCGCCACTCAACACATAATTCCTCAAGAATTCGGAAAGTAGGGGACAAACTGTCATAACACTAGGTAACCAAGTTCCCTCTGCCTATCCTGCTATGTGCAGTATACTGTGTGTTGCTAAAAAAGTTTTATCGCAATTAAGACGATGGTTTTTCATTCGAATCCAACTTAGGCTATTTTATATATTTAACATATTTTAGTTTCCAACGTTTTTCGTTACATAATACAGATTTTTGTTAACATAAGTGCACATTTAAAATAAAGATGCATAAATTATACCGTATTTATTTTTTATACTTAATTTTCTTAAAGTCTTCATTTTATTTATATTATACGAGTTCTTATACCATTTAAAGTATCAAATCAGTACAATACCAGATGAACTGTATTATTATTATCGTTTTTCTTAATGTATAAGTTGTATTTACGGAAGTAAATATAAAATAAAAGGTTTATTTTTTATATAATGACCCATTGTTTATAAAGTAATTCTATATATTCTTCTCGTATTAATTCAAAATATAAAATTATATTTAACTACAATTACCGGATTCAATATAGCGCGTACAATTAATAAATATCGATATACTAGTTGTGTAAAATGACTTTAAGAAGAAGTTAAAGAGTGAAAAATAGAGTGTCTTAACATTAGGTGCCCTGCAGTAGGCTAGAGAAATATTCGGCTGTAGAGAAGTTTATTAATATTTAACGTTTTTTAAATGTTTACCTTTATATATTGTAGAGAACGTTTTTTATACATGAGAGCGGTGGAAAGCGCGGCGTTAAGTTACGCCCTCTACATGCAATGCTTCTAGAATTCAGCCAATATGAGGCATTGAGTGTCTTAATACTTTCCCTTTGCCTACTCTGCCGAGTTCAGGATACAGCGTGACGCAAAAAAAAATGAAAATTATTTTAGATGTTTATTTAATGGAGACTAAAAATATATATTTTTTGTTAAATTTGTACCGATAATGTAAGAGTTATTTTTTAATAGATATTTAGTTAAATGATTAATTTGATATTGTTTAATTAAACAATTGACCGTTTTTGTAGTTCTAAGATATAAAAAGTAAAACAGTATTTTTTTAAAATGCCCATATTAGGTAAAATCCATATATAAATTATAATTGTCCGTTCACACAACTTCTATGACTTTATGGTATGAAGTAAACATGAGAAAATATCTGCACTAGAACTTATATAGTATGAATGTTAATTACTGTAAGGCACAGAAAAAGAACATTCTTGTACTTTTATACTTCACGCGAAGTTGTTTAGAGAATTGGTAAAAAATGATTTAGTACGTCAAATTGACTTCATTTATCATATTTTTCCAAAAAAGTAATAATGGAATCTCGATACGCCACAAATAAAAAACCGAACTGTTTTAAAAAGTTTAAAAAATAGAATTAAAATGTTTTCTTTGTTCAATTGTTTTCTATTTCGTGGAAACTTAAAATAAATAACAAAAACAATTTACTTTTTTACTTTAAAAAAAAAATACAAAAATACTTCGTAGCTTGATTAAGTAAAAATTGTCAATATTTGCTAAACAGTTTTCATGGTTCAATAAATTAAAATTTAAACTAAAACTTCAACAACGATTCAAGAAAAAAGCGCTACGTTTTTCAATTAAATAAAATAAAAATAAAACAGACACAAACTAAAAAATACAAAAAGATCACAACTTAAATAATTTAAAACTGCCAAATTATAAGGTATCAAAGACAAAATTTCCTTTCGTTTCGAGACAAAAGGCGTGGCGTAACCGAGTGGTCAGAGAGAATGGGGCGATTTTCACTTGTCTAAATCGGGGTCGAGGACGATTTCGGTTACGTGATCAGCACCACCGATCGACTAATATGCGTATATGAGTCATTTGATGACGTCAAAGGATGCTATATTGATTTTTTTTTAAGTTATTTTTAATATATTATATTAGTTTTAAGTAAGTTAGAGTGCTCTAAGTAGTCCGGATAAAACAAGCTTTTATTAAAGTTTTTGGATTCTACTGTTTTTTTTTTCTTCTCACTGTATCCCGCACATAGCAAGTGGGCAGACGAAACCATGAAACCTAATGTAAATACATTCCGTTACGATTTACACGTCCGTTCCTTGTCCGCAATGCCTTAATTGTGTGTTGAGTGGCGGAATTCAACGCCGCGCTTTGTAGCAAAGGACTCCTCCTCCCTAGAGTAGAAGATGAGGAAATAAAAATCTTAAATATGCACCCGAGTGGAATCGAACCCACGACCATAGCGTTTCCAATCGCATTCTCGTGCTTCTACGCCACGACGGCTTCATATTATATATTTAGAAAAATAAACTAAGTAGTAGACGTACTTCTCGTTCCACTTTCCGCAGCAACAACACTACTACAACTATATAATAATTTGACATTACAAGTAAAATAAAAAACGTAAAGTAACCTACTTACGTTATCTTATAAAAGATAAGATATCTATTGTAATACTATATGTTTGATAAATTTTAATACTTATCCTTGTCATGTAATCTTTATTATTATTATTATTTGTTACATAATATTTTTTAATATTTTGCAACAAATATCTTGATCTTGATATTTATGAATACATTAATTTTACTACACATTATCACTATTAAGTCTAATCGTGAATTAGAGATATAGAGATTACTCAAGATTGGTTGTGGGTTCTATTCCCATTCAAGATAATAAAATAATATTTTTTTTTATTATTTAGTAGTAGAGGCTAGAGGCCAGTCGTGGCGCAGTGGCACGAAGTGTAAAACCGACTGGTTGTGGGTTCGATCCCACTCGAGGAGATGAAATATTTACTTAAATTTATATTTCCACTTCTTCGCTCTGGTGTCGAGGCTAAGCGCTGCGTTGAGTTCTGCCACTCAACACGCAATGCCTCCAGAATTCGGAAAGTGGAGAATGGAGTGTCTTAACACTAGGTTCCCTCTGCCTACCCTGCTGTGTGCGGGATACAGCGTGAAGCTGATTTTTTTTAATTTCCTAGCTCTGATAATGAGACAAAGCGCGGCATGGAGTTTCACCACTCAACACGCAATGTCTACAGAATACAGAGGAAAGTGAGGAACAAGTGTCTTAATCGGGACTATAACAATTACTCCTTTTACCTAAGAGATATGAGCATTGAATTTTCTCTTCTTATTTTGAACACATTTGGAATTCTATATAAGACATATAAGAATGTATGTCAAATCACTATTTTATACGTTTTGTATGGCCGATTCAATAAGTATTCAATAGATACGTTGAAAACAGTTACGCCTTTAAAGAATTTCCTAACGGTTCTTAAATGCCTTATCCATTTACAATTTAACATCTCCGTGATTCAGAATTACGAAATCTCATTGTTTAAGGAAAATATACTTTAAATTTATAATACTAGCTAGCTCTATAACTGTGGTCCTGTGGCCAAAAAAAATAAAAATAAAATATAACTAAGACCTTTTGTATGTTCACGCTGTATCCCGCACACAGCAAAGAACTTGGAACTGAACTAAACTGAACTGGGAATCTGGGAACCTAGTATTAAGGTACTTCGTTTCACATTTTCCACGGAGTTCTTTAGGTATGTTGTGTTAATTGGTAGAACTCAACGCTTTGTCTCGTTACCAGGGCGAGATAATTTAAATATTAAATGTTTCCCCAAGTGGGAATCGAACTCACAACCCCTGCGTCTAAATTCTGGCCTAAGATCTAAGAGTTGTTTTTGACACATGTCACAGTGTCTAAGTGTCTGAAATGACTCTGTACAGTAGCTTCGAATGATTAGCGTGATGTTGTCTTAATACTAGATTTTCTTCTCCTCTCTCTCCTCTTCTGTCTTTTATTCCAAAAAGTAAAGGATATTTTTCAACTATGGTATTTCATAATATTATTTCTATCTATAATCATTTTTTTATAATCGCCGCTGTTTAATTCAACAGCGGCGATTATATTAATATTTATTTACATTCAAATATCTTAAGTAGTATATTATACGTAATAGTTATGTTATAAAATAATTTTAGGGAATGATAGTTAAAAAATTATAAACTTTATGATGTTAGTATATATATTTCGCGGAACTCAACAAATCAATATAATTTAAATAATTAAATTAATCATTCACCGGGTGATCGAACCTAAGACCGTTCCATTTATAGACATGAGCTGTCCCTCTGCACCACGTATTGTATTTTAGTATATTTTGTCAGTATTGAATACTAGTTAAATATATAAGAAGACTAAAAAAACGTGTATCAAAAAAACAAAAACTTTAGTGTTTATAAGATCATCCTTGATCAAAACCTATTTAATTATTTCATCACATACTTCAAAAGCATTTACTTAAAAACGACCTACATTTTTTTTCTGACGATTCATAAAACAACCTCTTACAATTTTCAACATTTAAAAAAAAATAACTTTGTACATTCACTTAATTATTATCAAAAGAGTTTTATATGGACAGAGCAATTTAACATTAAAAATAATTTTTAAAACAAAACAGAAGCTACCTAGATGGTTCTACTGACAGAAGTACTAAGAATTGGGCTTTAACAAACAAAACTCATTTACATACAATTTACACGTTACGAGTGCCATATATATGTTAATATCACGTAGCACAAAGTGGAAATTTACTTATTTTGATGACATTTAAAAAAATAAATTGTTTTCATTTTACATCTCTTCTTCTTCTACCTGGCATTAGTCCCGGCTTTTGCCAGGGTCTGCCTTCCTACTCAACCTACTCCACTTTGCACGGTCTTTAGCGTCCTCGGTGGTTAGACCATTGGCTCTCATGTCCTGCTTCACGACATCCAACCAGCGCTTCCTTGGGCGTCCGAGAGGTCTCACTCCAGGGACTGACATAGCAAGGCACTTGCATCCGACATAGTTCTTAGGCCGGCGCGTAACGTGACCAAACCATCTCAGGCGACGCTCTTGGAGCTTATCCGCTACGTCACGGACTCCAAGACTACCTCGAATGAATGTGTTGCGTATGCGGTCAGACCGCGTTACGCCGCACATCCACCTCAGCATCTTCATTTCCGTGACGTGAAGCTCCTGAGTGTGCCGAGATAGTGCCGGCCAACATTCGCTGCCGTATAAAAGAACCGGTCGGATGATGCTCTTGTATATCAGGCCCTTGAGTTTGGGCGGTATCCTGCGATCGCAGACCACACCAGTGACCTCCCGCCATTTGGCCCAAGCAGCGCTTATCCGGCTATAGACATCGTGATCGATGCCTCCAGACTCGTGCATAACGGATCCAAGGTACCTGAACTTTTCCGACTTAACGGCTGGTTCAGGACCTATAAGGATAGTGCTCGAGTCCGGGCTCCCGCAGGCCATGTACTCCGTCTTCGACACATTAAGTTTAAGACCGCCGTTCTCAAGCGTACCCTTCCACAGGTTCACTCTACGCTCCAGCATCAGTCGGCTCTCATCAATGAGTGCTATGTCATCGGCATACATCATCAGCCATGGAGGCTGGTCTTGGATGTGAGCCGAGACAGTATCGAGCACCACATTGAATAAGAACGGACTAAGAGCCGAGCCCTGGTGAACCCCTACTGTAATGGGGAAGGGTTTAGTGTCGCCAACAGCAGTCCTAACTATAGAAGCGGAATCGTGGTACATATCTCTGATAATCCCAATATAGGCCTCAGGGATCCCTTTGGATCGCAATGCCCACCAGATACACTGACGAGGCACACAGTCAAAGGCCTTCTGCAGATCTAAAAAGGCCACATGCAGAGCTCTCCTTTTTTCCCTGTATGCCTCCATCAATGTTCTGAGGGCGAAAACGGCGTCCATAGTGCCCGATCCTGGCTGAAATCCATATTGAGACTCAGAGACAGTACACTCGCGGCGGAGCCTGAGGTCGATCATGCGCTCGAAGAGCTTCATGGTATGACTCATAAGCTTAATGCCCCTATAACTACCACAATCTTGAACACTGCCCCTTCCCTTGTAAATAGGGGTAATAAAGCTAAGCCGCCACTGGTGTGGCATCTTTCCAGTGTTCAAGATATGGTTAAAAAGGACAGTAAGTATGAGGACACCAAGAGCGCCCAACGATTTCCACGCTTCGATCGGAATATCGTCAGGTCCCACCGCTTTTCCGTTCTTCATGCGTCGAAGGCAATTACGAGTTTCGTCAAGGGTTATTGGGGCAATAAGTCCGAGGTTAGGGGGTGGGTCGTGATGAAGACTGCATGGGTGCTGAGTATTCAGCAACTCCTGGAAGTAGCTTCTCCACCTCTCCTTCACAGAGTCATGACTACAGAGCAGCGTGCCCTGGGAATCTCTGACGCAAAGACATTTTGCGATATCTTGCGTCGCTTTATCCCGGGAACGTGCCAGCTTGTAAATGAACTTCTGCCCCTCCACAGTTTCAAGTTTATCATACAATGGTGACAAACTCTCACTGCGGGCTCTGGCTACAGCTCTTTTACTGGCATGTTTAGCTACTATGTACTCCAGTCTGTCTTCAGGAGAGTTGGATTGCTGCCACTTCTTAAAGGCATCCTTCTTTTCACGAGTCACCTCCTGCACCTTGTCATTCCACCACCATGTCTCCCTGTCGATGACACGTCCTCCCTTAGAAAGGCCAAGAACTCGCCTGCCTGCCGCAATGATTGCCGACTGAGCTCGATCCCAAGCATCCTGAGCAGTCTCGGTGTTAGTCAAAAGATGATGACTTTTCACCTCTGCCAGGAACTCGGTCTGCATCGGTCCATTCAGCAACCACCACTTGATCCGAGGCCTACGTTTCTCGGCTACTTTCTTCTTCGGAGTGACGTTGAAGTCCATGACAAGAAGACGATGTTGGGCCGTTAGGCTTTCGCCTGGAATGACCTTACAGTTCGTTACCCTACCCATATGACACCGTCTGGTCAATAAATAGTCTATTTGAGTTGAGTGGGACCCGCTCTTATACGTGATAAGGTGTTGAGGATTCTTTTGGAAGAACGTATTCACGACGGCCAGATCCGACGCAATACAGGTTCTCAGAATATTTTCTCCCTCTGTATTGCGGAGACCGTGCCCGAAACCCCCGTGAACACGTTCATACGGCTCAGCAGCCTTACCAACGTGACCATTCAAGTCCCCCCCAACTAAGACCACTTCGGTAGACGGTACAGCAAGTAGCACCTCTTCATACTGCTCCCAGAATGTCTCCTTTTCGGACGCGCTACATCCCGCCTGGGGAGCATAGGCACTGATTAAGTTTGTGGTAACGCCCTCAATCAGTACCTTTACTCGCATCAAGCGGTCGCAGCGACGGTCAACTTCAAGGAGCCCATTCTGAAGCTCTTCAGAAAGCACTACCGCCACACCGTTTCTACCGGAAGGTGACCCAGTGTATATAAGCCGGTAACCCTGTCCGATGTTACGGGACTTATTGCCCTTCCAGCGAGTTTCCTGGAGGAAAGCACACTGGACCCGACGTCTCATGAGTACATCTGCGAGTTCCCTGCATCGTCCGGTTAGAGAGCCAATATTCCACGTTGCAAAGCGGAGTTTCCGTCTGGGTACTAGCGTCTTTAGCCGTGCCCGTACTTGACACGGTAGCCCTTGCCCACTTGTCGCAGGTGTAGGGCGATGTGCCTGCGCGTCGTTTTGCGGCGACGCCCTAGCCGTACCCAGTCTTTTCGTTTTTCGTTCCATGTTATGGCAAGTTGTGGTTTTTGATGGAGCGATTGCCATCTGACCTCCAAAACCCCTTTGTGGGGAGAAACCGTGGGGAGAGGAATAGGACAGATAGAAAAGGGGGAAAGGATAGGCAGAGGGAGAGGGTAGGAAAAGAAGGGGGATTGAAAGAAGGGGACACCACTTTTATGGACTGGACGGAGGTTATAACAAGTGGTGGCTCGAGGATCCGGGGTCGCGTACCCGTATGCCCAAGAACAAATAACGGACAGATATTAGTCAGGGCACCCTCTGGATGATTTGTTTTCATTTTACATATTAGATTGAATTTGATATACATAATTATATCTTATTTCAAGAATATGTTGTTGGTACCACAAATTTCTATGTCCAACGAAAACGGAGGGTTGTTATAGCTTTGATATGTTTGTGAATTAAATATATTTGTATCGTACTCCCATAACTCCTAAATTGATGAATCGATTTTGATTTCGTTTTTTCGTTTGAAAGGCCACTTAATTGTGATTTAATCGAATTGTAGTGTCTTATCAACTAACAAAATAAAAGGAGGGAAATATTAAACTCACAACCATCGTCTACCATTGAACGCTACTCCACTCCACTATGGTGGGCTCTAGCTTTTCTATAAAACAAGCTATATTAACGATACATTTACATTACTTTTCAATGATACAAACCAATCGCTTATTTATTATACAAACACTCTCGATTATACATTGCGTTCATATTTTATACGTGGTGAAAGGAACTTGCGTCACAGGTTTGTAACGACCTTGCAGAACTTATGTGGTTTATTATTACTTTGTCTTAAAGTATTATAACTATTTTAAATTAAGCTTTTTTAATGGAGTAATCGTGTATATTTAGTATTTATTATACATTTTAAAATTAGATTTACGAGTCTACCAATGACCACTGTATACTGCAAAATGATAGAAATGTCGGTATTACATAAATGAGTTATAAATATACGCTAAATTAATGAGAGTAGATTTAAAGACCGGTTAAAGATTTTTGTTTAAAATCTATTATAGTCGCGAAAATCAAAGAACTTACATATAATAATTATATAGTTATAAAATGAGCTTGTTCCTTATGGCGTAGTAAATTGTTTTTTTTATACATTAGCTGCTTTACAGCAGGCGAAGCAGAAGGAACCTAGTGTCATTGTCAATTTTTCAACCTAGTGTCAATTTTTTGGCGAAACTCAACATTTTTACAACAGCAAGAAAAGTAAAAATTTTATTCTTCCCAGTACGAATTGAGCTCAAAACTGTTCTCCTACAGTTCTTGGCAACTTGATGGCTTCATATTTCGGTTGTTATTTTTTGTACGTAGCGTAACAACGAATTAGTGTTTAAATATAATTATGTATTTTTTTATGTAATACTTACTTTTTAATTTTTATTCAAATTCACAATTACAATTTAATATTTTAAATAAAATTTATTATATAATCCACAAAAATAGAAACAAACAAAACCGCCTCGAAATATCAAGTCTGACTTTTGTTAAAAGGTCGTGGTCGTCAATATAAAATTTCTTTTTATTTTTTCGACATTGAAACTCGAAACTTGATTTGCGAAACTAATATTTCTGCTTCATTAGACGATTTTAAAATAATTACAATTAAAATTGACGCCGCGACTCCGTTTCTACCTAATCTGATACTGAAGTAATAAAATAAAATAAAATATACCAAATTTATGCATTCGACAATTAGTCGAGCCTGTTGCTAAGTATACAACCTTCATATATCCTTTGCAAACAAAAAAGACTTTTATGTATGATGATATAAAGAATATAATAAAATGCGTATTTTGAGATGGTAATTTTTATGTTAATACATAACATGGTGTTAAGATCAAGCTAAATACGACCCAAGCCCTTAAAGAATAAAGCTTAAAATAAATTGATCTGTACTTTTACGTATATAAGCGGCCATCTTACATCGGGAAAACCAGGGGCCTTGAGGACCGGTTCCAGTGGACTAAAGCTTTATAAATGTTTGAAGCTGCGTTACAACCACTTTAAGTTATAAATAGATCAATTACATATTGTTATTTTATTGTATATAAAATTATTGAGGCCGTTGAATGATTGTTCAGTTTCCACTAGTTGAAATGAGTTATTTTTCAGTTATTCGCTCTAGTGTCACAGATAAAGCGCGGTGTTGAATTCCTGAACTCACTATTCGATGTCTCGGAAATTGGGCGGTAAAAGGGCTACGAAATGTTTTAATACTGGATTCACTAAGTCTATAAATATATTGGAAGATATAGACAGATTTTTTACAAGTATATATTAGTCGTCGTTGATTTCCGCCATTCAACACACAATGCCAGATAATGAAGTGAGTGGAGTGTGTCTTAAAATACTGTTCAGAGGTTTCCCTCTGCCTATCCTACTATGTGCGAGATAAATTTATATGGAATTCAATACTTATTGTTGTTTAAATTCTTTTTATATCAATAATTGCATCCCCACTTGGGGAAATGATTATTTATATTTAAATTATTTTCATGTGGTAGACAAAGCGAAGCCTTTTTTGATATTTGGATCTTAAAGTGGAATCTTAAGAGTTGTCCTAAGCTATACGAAAATAATTTGTAGTTAAATTTTAAAATAACAACAATGAAAAGAATCTTCATTCATCAGTTATTTTAAAGGTAATAAATAAGTTTTAATGTTAATGTTCATTTAATTTTGCCAAGTAATTAAAGTCTTATAAAATATTTTTATCAAAAGTTCACGTCCACGGGATTATTTGCATATACTTAACATAAAATTTCAATTAATTAAAGTAAATGTTTTTTGTCTTTTTGTGACACGATTATAGATTTACTTTAGCTCAAGTTTCTATACGAAACAAATGAATTGTTTTTATTATTTCAAATCTTACACAGAAATCTTACAAGTGTATATTATAAAAGTATATTATTTAGAACTTAGTGGCAATATACTTTGGTTGTCACTTAATCCCTTTCTTTGAAAGAAAAGCAAAAAGTGAAAGGTCATAAGAGAAAATACAAACCAATAGGGGAAAAAACCGAGGAAACAGAGAGTACATCCAGTATGTAGTGTCCTTACCAGAGTTGGGAAATGAAAATAATTCATTGACCCGAGAAAACATCGGATCCACAACTGTCGTCCCACTTTTTTTTTAGTTAGCTCTATTGGCTTTTATAGCGACACCGGGTAGGTAGGGAAAACTGTGCTCTGGCCCTGAAGATAAGCAAACATTATATGGCAGATTGTGAGGAATCAACGGTGGAAAGGGCGTCCCCTATGGGACTCGATCCCCGGCTTACGGCCGTCGAGCGGATTGGTAGTCCTACTAGGCCACAACCAATTTTTTTATGACTCTTTAGTACTCTATATTAAGTACATAACTGTTGTTCATAATATTTTGTTGATAAGAAAGTTTGAAAAGTAATTGTGTTTCACAATAAAATTGTGGCAATATAAAAAAGGACGAATATAAAATAATATAAACGATTTGTTATATTTAAGACACATAATCATGTATTTTTATATAGATACGTATGTGAATGTCGTAAATATTAATCAATTTATGATATGTTTGTTGTGTTTTTGCTTTAAATTCTATACAAATAAAAACAGGTATGTCTGTGTATAGCTAGTGATAGCACATTCAGTTCTCATCTTTTCTCTTATACCGGAGAATTCGCTTGTTGAGTGGCGGGGCTATAATTTGTCTTACGAGCAATGAAGGTAATATTTAATAACAATTATCGCATATTTCCAAATATTCAAAGTATTGTTATAATACAATATTTAAAAAATATATATTTTAAAAATCATAAATAAAAATAGGAAACAAAATAATTGTCTTCTTTTTTTACTCATATACAATTAAAATTTTCTATGAATGTCTTTATTTTTTTTTTATGAAAAAGATAAGACAATATTCACGAAACAGGCCCAGTTAGAACAAATTTATCATCAGTTTTAGAAACTATAAAACGTACAATAAAAGTCTTAAAGTAAACCTAACAAAAAATAGAGCTAGATTTTGGATATCATGGTAGTATAATAACAGTTTTTTATACATACAAAATACATTTTAATCCAAAACGATTATATGACGTCAAAATACATTGTCTCTTGACGGTGTGAGGTTATCTTATCAGCGTTCACACTTTGTACCCAAGATAACTTGTCGATAAACTTAAATATATTGCAATAACTAATAAAAAAATATAAGTAACTCTACTATTGTAGTTGCATGTCGTCTCTACAATATATATATTATATATAGATTTTGTGCGCCGAAACTAGGATTGTATTGTACAATGGAAGTTTACGGACGTTACGCGAAATATATGTTTCCGGTATGTTGTTTATATTTGTTTTAAAAAAGCCATATATCTATTTAAATTATATTAATTTACTGATTTAGCTTTGCGTTAGCTAAAAAAAGTTAATTTCGTTCTTACACGTTCTCGTACAAATTTCTTTCAAAGAAATTCTCTCAAAGCTCCCCTGCCCTTCCCAAGGACCCTGAATGCCATAGATTTCTACGCCCCTGTATTTTGGCTGCCAGTTACTCAGTAACGGAAGAGTTTTGTAATATGTAAAATACATTAGTTTTTAAAAAAAACGTTTTTTTTTATTAAAAGAAAGAACGAATGGGGATTCTAAAAGGTATTGAAAATATATACATATATTAAGTATGTGATAGGAGAACAGAATGTCTTGAAACTTTTTCTCTCTAGCTACCCTTCTCTAAATGGGAAATGTTCTTTAAACTACATAGTAACTAGTAGTTATATACTTTATAGTATATTTTTTTGTTAATATTATTATCAGCGCTATTGATAAATAATTTATCTATAGATGACCTTATATTTTTAATTATACGAAAGATCATTAATATTTTAAATTATAAAAAACTAGTTTTTTTTTAATCAATTAAAAAAATATATTTTACACATGTTACAATTTAATATATTACATATCTTTTTTTACATAACTGATTTTCTAATGTATGTCTTTAAAATTATAATATGACGAAATAAAATCAATTGAGAAAATAAATAATTGTGTAGCTGGCGGAGCCACGAGCAGATCGCTATTGATAAAATAAACTTTAAATAATTGTAAACCGAGTGACCTAACACTATACAAGGTCGACGTAGTATAATACATTATGTAAAAAGCGCGTAGGATGACGTCGGAGTGTAAATAAAAAGTTTTTGGGTTCAATTCCCACTATGTGTTAATCCCGGTATGAGCATATTAAAAATATTTTTGTTTTCTCACTCTTATTAAGTAAAGTTGACGTTAAGTTCTGCAATGTCGCGTAAATTGGGTGGTAAGTGAGAAACCGAGCCTCTTAAAACTAGGTTCCCTTTGCCTACCCTATTGTGCGGCAAAAAGTTTGTTTCTTAACAGCTCTTTCTTCATTTTATTCCTATTATTTGATAATAATCAATAAATATTAAATAAAATAAGAGCAAATATTAGTAGTAGGTGGGTAGTACTCAAGTATTAGATGACATAAAAGTGTTACTCACAGGCAATACCAATTACATAACACAGTACAAAGCTAAATTAATAAACAAAATGCGTACAATACGCACAGTGGCAGTAAACGTTGCATGTGAAAACACGTGAGACCCTTCAACGAACGAAGGTTCATTGAATTGTAATTTGATACGGTAATAAAGTATGAAATGTTCATCTCTCTACGTGAGTTGATTTATGATTGTTTATGTGATATTGCTTTGTTCTTATATTCTAACTTATTTTAATATATTTTTATTTTGATATGATATAAAATTTTACAATTTTTATAATTTTTCTTCGACTGTGTGACGAAAAAGAGGGTAATGGGTTGATCAGTCTATGTATGTATGTTTGTTCCTATGTGGTGTTGTAGAGGCCAAACGAAATGAGCGATTTTTAGCTAATTATGTTATGTTTTAATGGATCTTGTAATATGGCCATTACTTTTGATAAATTAATTAATATTAAAAATATATTCTGTCATCCCCAAGTTATCCCCGAGTAGGAAGAGTGATCGTACATTATATATATATATATATATATATATATATATATATATATATAGATATATATAACAAGTTATGTAAAAAAAAGAATATATATTATAAAAACAAATTTAATTAATTATTTTAATCTATCAGTGATAAGTGACCTGATTCATTAACACTAAGATACTCGGCATGAGCGTAAACGCAGCTAAATGTAGACATATAAAATTCACACGTAATGCACAATCGGTTCCTTCATTTTACTATATTAAAGAAATTATACTTGAGGAGGTCACAACATTAAAGGACTTAGGTATAGTCTTAGATTCAAAACTAACTTTCTTACCACATATTGAACAGACGATCAAAAAAGCATCTAAAAAGTTATGGTTCGTGATACGCATGTCAAAAAATTTTCTCAAACCAGACACTAAAATTATTTTATATAATAGCCTCATAAAAAGTATTTTAGAATATGGTAGTGTAGTGTGGCGACCACATTACGCCACACATATTTTGCGGTTGGAACGTCTTCAAAAACGTTTTTTGTGGAATCTTTCATTTTCTACAGGAAAAGTAAAAAAATTAACTTCGTATAACGAGAGGTTAAAACATTTTAAAATGATATCACTGGACAATCGTAGAACGTTATTAGATATTCGATTTATTTATAAAATATTAAACAATTATATCGACTGTCCTCAATTGTTAAGTAGCTTTAATTTCAAAGTCCCTCGTTGCTATCCTAGGTCTACATTTGCACCACTATCCATCCCACTTCGTCGCACTATACTCGGTTCAAATTCGGCAATTCCTCGTTTGAGCAAACTTCTAAACGACTACAGTATGGTTACAGATGTCTTTTATGATTCGATCAATAAATTTCAAAATAATTTCTTAACAAATCTCAAGTAAGTTTCATAATTTAACAGCTAGCACTTAAATTGCATACAAATAAACTAGCACTTATTTTATTTTTTTTTATTAAGCATTAGATTAGATATAAGTAAAACAATATATAATTGCATGCTGTGTTTACCTTTATATAGTTGTACAATTACATTTCCTTTTTTTTTTTATATTGCATGTGTTAGTATTATAAGTATCATTGTAACAACTGCTGGTTAACCTTTTACAAATAAATAAAAAAAAAATAATAAATAAATAAATCCATCTTATCTTATTCGTGCGAATTCTTGTAAATATACATCTTTATACTTGTCATTGACAATATTATCTCATACTACTTACTTTACTTACTTTATTTTAATTAAATAACTAATAATAGTAAAAATGATAGAACATATTTACGCTGTTCCCTACTTATAACAGGGTTGGTAGAGCCAACCTATTGGTAAGATACTCCATTTACCAGTTCTCACTCAATTTTTGAGAAATTAAATGTTAAGAAACTCAATGCCGTGCTTTGTTTTGTTGCTATAAAGAGAAATTAAAAATAATTCATCCTATCGAGTGGGAATCGAACACACAGCCATCATGTTTAAAAGCAGTAAGTTGCTTCGCCACGACGGTGTTTAATAATATATTATTTCTTTTTGTTATGTATAGTATTATATAAAATAAATTTTCTTCCTACAGACTATTTTAGAAGAAAGTAAACATAAATTTAATGCAATTATGTGTATAACTTTAAATAATCATTTATAAACTAATAAATAAATTACTGAAAAAATTTATAGTTTCCAAAATTGATTATTATTCTGTAGGAACTAACTGTGGTTTAGTCATGAAAAAATAAAATATTTTATTGATATAAAAAATGAAGTAACTCTGTTAATAAATATGTTTTGCAAAACAGACAATTTATACGATGACTAAAGCATTGAGCACTCGTCGATGTCTTTTTTATGAACAAACTTTCATATCAAAAAGATTCCCTTTTCTCACGTGAGGTGATTTGAAACCCATCTTCTTATTACGTACATATAAAATTCTAAGAAAATAAGTATCTAGTAATAATAGGCAAATATATGTTCAAAATTCAAGTTAACTATCTTTTACCTAACTGCACAGATAATAAAGGCTATGTTCGTTTGTATATTTAATATTATCGTCAACATCTAGCGTGTTGCTGTGTACGTAAACAATTATATCATGAAATAAGTTTTTCCCACGTGCTTCACGTCGTCATGTTGTTAGTGTGCGTGGGTGTTTGTCTGTGTATGTTACTAGTTTTATAATTAAACTATGAATGAAGTGAACTTATGACGTCATTGTTTCCGACCAATCAGAGACAAGAATTGTCTTTGTGTTTTTTTTATTATTTTTATTATTAGCAACTAAGGTGATCTGGCTCGTGCCGTTCTATGACAATAGAAAAATCAATTATCTGTCACGTGTTTATTTTTATTATTTATGGTGTTTCGTTTGATTGATACCTTGCAAGAAACAGAGTGGTGTTGGGAAAGTCCAGTTGGGAAAATCCAGTTTCACCGAATCTTAAATAAGAACAGTTTCTAGTCTTTCTGATTTATTTAAAAAGATTATTTATGTGCAATAATATATATGTATGTCATAGAATAATTATAACAATTGCATTTAACAGTCTTGTTCTTTCTACTCTCATTAGAAAAGTTAGACGCTTATTATTATGTGAGTAATTTTTTTATTTGGACATTTTAATGTATCTACTTTAAACTTTGATAAAGATGTACAATAACTATTTAGCCTATATTTTTTACATTTTAAAAGACAATTCAAAGAAAGGGTACTTTTATAATCTAAATCTTATTTCTAAGGTATTTAATGGGATTTTCATATTGTCTCATACTTTGAATAATATAAAATTTTATAGGCGTATATCAAGGAAATACCGGTTATTTATTACGAATGGCAATTAGAACGTGACAATCAATTGAATTTATTAGAATTATGATATGTAAGGTGCTTAGTAGCTTTAATTGCATTTGAATTAAGTCTATGAAAAAATGATAACATCATTTATATTTTAATTTCTTCGCTTTGGTGTGCAAAGTTCCTGGATCCTGAAATTAGTGGAAAGTGGAGAACGGAGTGTCTTAACACTAGGTTCCCTCTGCTTACCCTACTGTGTGCAGGATACAACGTTAAGGTGTTTTTATTTGATTTTTATGACTCAGGTGTAGAGCTTGTAAAGACTAGTCTTTTTTTCTGGATTCGTTTCTTCTTTATTTCAATCTGAAAATAAAAATATTAAAAATAAGTAATTTTAAATTGGCAATTGGAATATTAACCATAGACACAATCGCTATCACATGCCTTGTCATATACTTTCTTTTTGATTCTTTTTAAGCCTAATCTGTCAGACATGTATATTATAACATAATATTCAATGTTATATATAACCCCTAACCCCCAACACGGAATAAAAACCAATTAGAAACTGAGGTCACTGGAAAACTTAGTACAAATTATTTTTTAATTTCCTATCTATTGAACGTCGTCTATTATTTCTAACTTACAAGACGTCATCGATTTCGGTTCAACTGACGTAGGATCACGTATTGTTCGGATGTAATCACTATCAAACTTCGATATTAAGTTAGAGGCGTATTTTCCGGTGTGACGCAGACGTCCATTGAATCAAAGGCGGCGTGCGCGTGCGCAGAGCTCAGTGGTTCTGTGATCTACTCGCTGTACACACGCGGCTATGGGCGTAAAAACAACATAATTTGACCGAAACGCCGGTAACCTCAAAGTCAAAATGGACACATATCAACATTGACCTGACATTACGAGTGAGTGCGGAATTTTTGTTTATATATGTATGTATATGAGTGATATACACTAAAAGACAATATATGAACTGTTCTACAAGGAGTACTAACGTGAGTTGGTCAAGAAGTTATGTTTGCGGCTATTTATTCGGAAAATGTTAGTTCTTTCTAGTGGATTTCGATGCTAGTCGTTAGATTTAGAACAAAGTTATATATCGTGTCTAAGCTTAAAATTGGTGCTTAATACTATCTTTTCACTTTTGAACGCGGGCGCTATAGTAAAAACTTTATTAATGATTTCGTTTCACACTTCACGCTCCGTGACACTCGCGTATTTCAAGTTCGTTGGGATTCCCAGCTTCTTTTGGGATTTTTTTTTAATTTTATCTATATACATCTATATGATATAGATGTCGAAACATGTTCTTAATACTAACAAAAGTACATATGAGTGCCATAAACAGAGTAAAGAGCATAGGTTGGTTCAATAACGTAATTTATCACACAAACGAATTTTACTACTTATGTTTTAGGTAGTAAAGTGAAATATTGCTTGAATATTTTTTTGCAAAGGTTATAAATCAGTGTGGTGTGCCAAAACTAATGGGCAATTTAAGTTAATCTGTCTGGGACATCTCGTAAGAAGTAACGAGACTCGGTTAGTTATTGCTGTATTATGCAAAAACTCGCTTCGTATACACGTGACATTTGGTGTACTGAACAAGTTTAAAAATACCGATTTGAAATAGACGATTGGGTTAAAAGCTTTAATAAAATATTTTGTTAAATCATATAGAAAACTGCGAATTAATAACTTTCTTTTTGTAGTTATTACTTTTTATATCATAAACGGAGAGCACAATACAATGGATGAGTCGTGGCCACCCCGAAGCTACAACCATTGAAATAAAATATTTTGTTAATTCTTATGAAAAATCGAATTGAGTTCAGTATTCAAATGTTTTATTTGTCATACAGCTAAAGTTAATTTAACAATAAGAACGCGTAAAAATTAGGAAAATGCAAATTGATGACAAACACGAGAGAAGATTACAGAATCTGTAACAACAATAGTAACTTTGTAAGTTAAAAAGGCTTTTGCAATATTTCAGATACTCGCTCGTGAAAACCCAAGGCCTCGTTTAAATAGTAGCAGAAGGTTACATTTTGTCTGGTCACGCGCATGTCTGATCTATACTAAAATAGATCACCATTATAGATCTTACGTCAAATAACAAGGCTTTACTTCCGTTTAGGTAATAGGATATATTAAAATTACGTTAAAAATCTTATTTCCTTTTCATACAAAAAGATATAGCAGTATAAGTGCTTGGACACTCCGTTCTCCCGTTTGAAAGTTGTTTTTAATAGGATTATTTTTATGGCGTCTCAAAAAAATATTTTGTCAGAAACTGCAGTTTCTAATTTAACACTTAAGTGTTAGTAAATTACAATTTATTATTTGTTATACACAATATGTAAAATATGACTTAATCAATTTTAGATTCTGCTATAAAATTATCTATTCTTTTTTCTTTATCCAATAAAACCATATATGTACGTAAAAAATATAGGCCTCAAGCAGAATACAAACTGGCGACTTCCTTAATACTATTGTGTCGTAGAACTTAATTATATGCAAAAATTTAATAAATCGAATGCCGGCGTGACTAAAACATTTTTTAACGTTAGTAATTCGTTGGAATGCAAAAGCTTCCGCATGTTCGGCGCCATGATTGGAGCTTGTGACTTTTTATTTGGACACGACTACAATAGAACGTTTGGTGCTATATAATTACTCTGATAACTATTCTAGGGCATTGATATTATGTATACCTATTATAATAATGTTTACTTTTTTATATTTAAATTATCTATTTTTTATTTAGATAATATATTTAATTTTTAAAATATTTTTCGACTATAATAAATAAAAAAAAACAATAAAGTGAAAATGCTTAAATGGATAGATAGTTTTTTTTTACATTTGATGAAGAAGATGCAAAATAATCAAGGATAACTTTTCGGATAGCGGTTAAATGGCTAGCCCATATAGTTAGTTTTTCTTGATTTTTTTTTCTTAACACTAGATATCTTATTCTAATTAGTGCTTGAATGAAAACCTTAAGAAAATGTCAATTTAAAACATGATTTCAATAGTAATGAAATATTAAATATTTTTATTGGAAGCGTCGTAATGGGAACAGAGTGTCTAAGCACTATGTTCCCATGGTCTCTTTGCCTATCCTACTATGTGAGGGTTACAGCGTGACTATAAAAAAAAGTCAATAGTCAATAATATCTCTAGCAACGTGATAAGTAATTTTTCTCTTTATGCCTGATATTTGTAGAGGTTCTACCTAGTTTCAGATATGAAAGACACGTGTGAAATGTTTAAACTGATTATATATTGAAATTTTATTATGATTCTCTTATTTGCCTATTTAAGTAAACGAGTCATTAAATTTATTTGTGAACAATTTAAAATACAATTTAAGTAACAGCCAGTTTGGACACATCAATCCATTTGTGATGAAGAATTTATGTTTATAAGTTGAATGATTAATGTCACCTGTCCGCTCTAGATTTTGACATTTAAACTGGTTGATCTTCTGACCTTTTAAAAATTTACTAATTGTGCCTTTTGATTTATTATAATTTCAAATTGCGTAAACCAAAAATATATTTTTAAATAAGCTTTGAATTGTGGGGAGACTAAAATGAAGAACGGGAAAACGAAATGAATACCTTTGGATAGGAGTCGACTCCACACCCATAAAGTTTACACTGTTTGGCGCCATGACAGTGTCATAACACTAATAAACCTATTTATAAACACTTAGTTAATAGGAAAATCTAAATATTAAAATTATATGACATGTGATTACATACATATGATAAGACATATACAACGAGATTTTCTAGTAAATTCCCACGTAAATTGAATTGTTAGATGGCATGAATTGTTAATAGCTGGTTAATAATGCTTAGCAGTATGATTACCTGGACCGACCGGTTCCACTTGGCTTTGACAAAAGGAAAAATACTCAGTTGGTCACTGGATAGTAGACAATGGGGTTGGCATTGTGGAGAGTGAGTAGTGATTCCTTAAAATTTAGAAGACAGCTTTATTAAATTGTTTAAAAAAATAATTTAACTCAATTTTGTGAACACTTAAGTTCATTCACGGGTTTATTTTCGTCTTGACCTCCAATTAACCTTCTAATTCGTTTCTAATTTAAGATAATACGGGTGCTAAGATAAATAAACAAAGTAAGAACGGCAGAGAGAATGTTTGAGACATCTGGATCCACGTCATAGGCTAAGTTTGACGCAAAACTCAATTTTGGCACACGTGTTTTGCCTAAATTACAAATAGAATGTATATTAATAAAATACAGACCCTTTGTTTATATTTCGATATTTATGACTTAAGAATATTAAGAATTCGTATGCTCTACGAGTTAAAACAACAATATGGGTTTTATTTCTTTTCAAATCTTTCAAAATACCAAAATTAACCTGGTGAGTATATAATTTATATGTTAAATTAATTTTCGTTTTTTTTTGTTAACAGATGCCACAGACGGTGCCCCGCTCTGGGTGCAGCCCTCCATCAGCATCCCAGGGCGAGAGAGCGGTGCCTGCATCACCAGCAGACCTGCATCATCTCCTGCGCCTCCTTGGCGCTGAATCCCCCCCAGAATCCATGTTACATTCACCACCAACGTATATTAAACCACCACCCCCCTATCCTGATAACAATTATCTGGAGCTGTACGATTTTGAAGGCTATCCAACCCCATCTCCTTCGTCAGACGAAGGTTCTATTCCAACCGTGGCTCTTCAACCATCTTCCCCGTACAACTCTCTTCAATACTCTCCAGTGTTCATTAAAGAGGAGCCAAACAGATTGACAGTGCCAGGATTTGCTTCACCATATCCGCTGTCACCATCAGGATCTTCTGTCTCTTACAGCAGCCAAAATCAATACTCTTCCCCAGTCCCACAACACGAAGAATATATAGATATTGAAGAACTCTTAAAGGAAAACCAGATTTTACAAGACAACGTACAGCAAGCTTACAAAATACCCAAAATTGAAGTTGAAGAACCAAGAGATCATATACTTCTGCGATCTGCTCTTGAAGACACATCATTCCAAAAAAGACTTAACTTGAGACCTATTCCCTTGGAACTTGGCAGTGTCAAGATGGAAGAAAGCAGTGGAGGTGATGATAACGCCCTTGTTGCTCCAGACATCGATCGTGTACTATCAATGGCGTTTGAACAGTCTAAGCGAGACGTTGATAGCACCTGCACAGTATTGGGTATATCACCAGGTGAGTCATTTGTTGCACGTATTATTCATACAATTACTATTCATATATTTACCGTCAAGCAATAAAAATTCTTCTGCAATATGTGAGAATATAAGCACTACACGTGTAGTGTAATGAAGATGATCGAAAGAATAATTATCAATGACGTCACCTATAACGTAAGACAGTGAAAAAACTAGTTTTTTCTACATACATACATATATATATATCGTGCTACTGCTTAAGCACATATCGATTATAGATGTTTTCTGAGAACGTTATAAAAATGGTTGATTACGCCATTGCCTGAGAGTTTGTTAATACGTCTATTGGTCTCTGGCGCTAATCTCATCGCGTCACACGTTTAGAGTAAATATATAATATTTAATTTGTTATTATTATGGTTACCAGCATGGTTGGAATGGTTGAAACAACATAATAGTTGTGAGTTCAAATTTGATTAAAATTTTAAATCGTTGCTTGTTTAGACAAAGTGACGTCAATTTGATTTCAGTAACCTTTTTTTAGACCTTTTAAATAGGGGTAAGAGGAAACCTGGGGACCTAGTGTTCAGACAATTCGGTTCCCCTCTTTCCTTTATATTCTAGAGATAATGCGTGTTGAGTAGCGGAACTCAACGCCGCGTTTTTCCTCGTGACCAGAACGAGAAAATGAAAATATTTAACATTTCCTTTCCTTGAGTGCGAAACGAAAAAATACACCTGTCGCGTTAAAGTTGCACGATTGTGCTCCTGCGCTATGAATGGACATTATTTTGTGTTCTTTGCAGGAGGAAATTTATCCATAGAACGTTTTATACAAAGTCTGAAGCACGTGATAATAAATAATCTATATCCGTATAATAGATTATATATTATCAATTAATGGTGATTGTGCAAAAATATACTTTTCTTTTTACACATTATATAATTTTATTAATAAGATAATAACACATCATATATTATAGCTGTTGATATATCTTTTTTGCCAAATCATTATGATATCGCCAGTTAATAAGTACTTGAAACTATCAGGAACTGTCAAAAATGGTTGCAAGACTTTCTTACATTGACAAATAGATACAAGTAAAAAAATTGCTTTTTTTCTATAGATCCGATGCAATGGAGCACTAGTGATGTGAAGTCTTGGGTTATGTTCACATTACAACATTACAATCTACCAATGGTACCTGCTGAATACTTTGCTATGGATGGCGCAGCACTAACAGCTTTGACGGAGGATGACTTTAACCAACGGGCGCCCCAGGTAAACATAACTAAACATATTTATACGATCTAGTTTAAAAAATTGATAGTTGTTGTTCCTATAATATATGTACATATAGCCAGTATCTAATGAAAGCTATATTTGTATATATTGATTTGAAATTATCAGATAAAATTAAAAATGTGCAAGCAATTTAACTAACTAAATGAATGAATGAACATTTTGTCTAAGTATAAACGCGACGGGTGTGGATTCCATTCCCACTGTTGTCCACGAACAACATTGAACCGTCGCATTACAATCAGACGCTGTGCCGCTGTGGTACGATGACCTAACGTTCTAAAATATATAGTACTTACATGAAAAAAAAAACACATTTTTTTGTAGTTTATCGTTAATTCTATACATTTATGATTTGTTTCTAAATGAATCATAAGTCCTTAAGATATTATTAATAACGGTAACTAAAAGGTATAAAATACCTAGATATATGACTATAGGGCTCTAAGGTAGTGTTCATTTCAAAAGTATTTTTATAAAAAATCAATAAATATTTATTTGCCATAAAAGGAATTATGACTCATTTTGAATAAAAAAAATCTAAACGTATTAAAAAATATCTCTTCTGAATCATACTGACCTTTCGAGTGATGATGTATGGATTTATGTATAAATATAATGCATATAGGCCATTATATTAAGTCTGAAAGTAAAAAAAAATGTTGTTTTAATATTATAAAAATGCATATTTTGATCAAAACATTAAATGTTATTTTACCTCGGTAAAGTCAATTTGTTAGAAGTTCAACAGGGAATTAAAATGAAGAAACTCCCTTTGAATATACCTGTATACTTATGTTCTTCTGTGGTAGAGTGAGGGAACCTAGAAAAAAATCGTACCTTCTTTCTTTTTCATAAAATAAATTAACGTTAACTTAGATTTCAACTGCGTCACAAATATGTATTATCAAAAATTTTACTAATTTTAACTGTGAAATAGTTAATCGCGACCCTGTAGCCGATTAAGGGCATTGATAAGGGAGCACTGCTTGACACTTGCAGCGATAAGAGAATGTTTATTTGTAAACACTAATATACAATTGTACACGTTTTCGTAAACAAGTGATTATTTACATACTCAAATAAATTCAGAAATGCGTTCAATTTTTTTACGATATAGGTACTTTTTAAGTAATAATAATTTATAATAATAGTTTCCATTGGCAGCGGCACAGTATAAAAATCGCGGGTTCGATTCTTACTCGAGGAAATGAATTATTTTCTTTTTCCACGCTCTGACAGACACAGCAAGAGGAAATTGGGCGGAAAGTGAAAAATGGAATTATTTATCACTAGGTTCAACCTGACTACACTTCTATGAGCAGTTTATATCGTCAATGCCAAAAAAAGCGTAGTATCAAATTTCACATTCGATTTTTTTTTATATCACCCTCTAAAACCTTTCATGTATATACGTGAACAGTAGAGAATAGTCACTAAGTCACTAAAATTGTGTCGATATATAACGTAAATACACTCATAGTACTAAACAGAAAAGGAATAGAAACTAGCTATGATTCACTTTCCGCCTAATTGAGCATAGCGTTGTGACCAGTACTTTCGCTGAAGATATTCAAACCTAAGTACTGTAATATATAAGTTATAATTATATATTATTAAAATCACTTAGCACACATTTCTCTCCACAATATAATACAATTGAATATAAAAGAAAACAATATCGATAATATTAATCAAATCAGCTTCACGCTGTATCCTGTATATAGCAGAGTAGCGTGGGGAGTGTCTGCTCCGTTCTCCAACATTTCGAGGCATTCCTTGTTGGGCGAAGCTCAATGTCGTGCTTTTCTCTTGATACCAGAACGAAATAATGAAAATATTAATTATTTCACACAAGTGGGGATCGAACCCACAACCAGTCGTACAGTCACACACATTTGCCGCTGCGCCATGACTGGCCTTAATACAATATCGATCTTAATATAAATTACAACACTTCTATGCTAAAACGGCTTGATTTGCTTTCGTTGCGCTCAACGGTTGGGTAACAAGGAAATCCGTTTGGAGGTTCCATTTATGCAACTTTCTTGCAACCACGTGGTTGAATAAGGGGAAAACCCGTGCAATTTTGTAAGTGCGAGTTAAGTAATAATTTTGATGTAATACAAAATGTGTGAATTATTTCGATTCTCGGTCTAATTCATCTTGAATAGGTAGTAGGTTCAAACTTAATAAATGTTCACATAGTCAATGGCACAATTGGAGATGTTAAATTTGATTTTCAATGTTACTTATTAAAATAGGTGTGAGGACTCAGTGCGGTTAAGTTCCGTCACTTAAGTTAAGCGTAGTAATATAGAGTAGACAAAGAGAATCTGATGTTGAGACACTACGCTCCCTTTTTTTTTTCGAAACACAACCTCGCATCTTGCTACCAGAACGTGGAAAATAACATGACTAAAGTATTTCACAGACTGGAAATCAAACCCATAGCCCATAATATTGTTTACCATCAGACACTATCCAACTCTCGACAGCCATTTCATTTTCAGTTCACCATAAAAAATACATTATAATATACTGCGGCGTTGAGTTCCGCCACTCAACACGCAATGCCTCCAGAATTCGGTGGAATTTGAGGAAGGGAGTGTCTTAACACTAGGCCTACCCTCGTGTGTGTGGGATACAGCGTGAACCTGAATTAATTTAATTTCAAATTATAATTAAACATTTTTATCTAAATCAGTGCTTTCTAAAAACGTTTTTTATTACGCAGTTCCTTAATAATACTTATGTCATTGTTAGAAAACAATAAGAGTAGTCAGTAGTTATTATCACAAAAAAAATCATAAGATCAATCAACAGTTTAATAGAGTTATATAACAATAAGTGACTTTACAAAGAAAATGGCTGCCGTGTTGCTAATTACATTTTTTGTTTATGTTTCTCAATAACTCTTTATGTTATTTAGTATTTTTGTGATATATCACTTTTTTATTACCTTTAGTGATTCAAATATCCTCAAAATCTGATTTGTAGAGAAATTGGAGAACGGATGTGATGAATGTGTCATTATGCACACACTCTAGAGAGTGTGAGTTCAAGAAGTATCCCGTATACACAAACGGGATACTTCTTGAAGTTCATAAATATATTTTATGTTTTTAAAAATATCGCAAATTCTCAAACAATAAAAATTATAAAAGCAAATTGCTAAGGTGTAATACAGCTTATCAATTTTAACGGTGTGATCTTATTGTTTTTTTTTCGATTTATCGTTAATTGTATAAAGACTTTATCAGTTTTACAAACTGTTTTCATTATAATATCGAAATGTTATATTCTATAATATTTACATATTATAATTTGTTATAAGTACAGGGCATTGCCTTGCAAAATACATACCTTAATTATTATTATTTTATTTTAAAAATAATAAGTACATACATACACAATTGTTATAGAATAAGAATTATATAAAACAAAGTCGAAAGAAACTACCAAAAGTGACTTTTTGAGTTTGACTCTCTGGAAATAGAAAATTCTGGAATTTTAACAAAAAATTGACATGAATGCGTTTATAAATGAAATCACGTACAACTTAAGTGATAGATAACGTTATCAGTATAAAGTCCACAGTAAATATTATAATATTATTGCAAAAAGTAATAATAAACTTTTTTTTAAACTGTAACATTATGTTTCTATTGTATTTCTTTCTAAATAAAAGATTTTATATATAAATATTCCTGATCTAATAATTTGTCACGGTACACGTCGTCAAGACTTTCTCCAAGGCCGATGAAAGTTCTGCAACAACGCTACAACTGTGCATACAAATAGTATAATGTTTACTTCAAGTAAACAAAGTATAAGGAAAAATTTCAATTATAGTTAGTATTTGACAAAGGACATTTCTTTGTTAAAGATTTATATAAATATTTAATTCCAAGTCGTATTAATGTCAAAATTTTAATGTGAAAATCAACTAAAATCGATAAGATCGTTTATTCCTTGAAGTAAAAATAATATATTTTTTCGTAATATATTTAAAGATAAGGATAGTTAAGAGTAATTGTGTATTGGATAATAAAACACAACATCACAGTTTACTTCACCATATCTACTCAAAACAGAATTCGATCTACAACTTCCTTACAATTAAGCCGCCAGTGGGTTGGTATCTAATTGTTTAACGCGACAGTTGTGGGTTTGATCTCTACTCGTGAAAACTATTATGAATAAATTATTTTCATTCCCCGTTTTAGGGGCACTAGCGTGGCGTTGAGCTCCGTTATTTAATACATCTTCTGTTTATCTTTATAAGCGATATCAGAGAAAGCTAAAGCTGCGAAAAAACGCATTTTTTATACAATATTTTGTTATAGGCTGGTAGCACACTATATGCTCAACTCGAGATATGGAAAGCTGCGAGGCATGAGAGTTGGAGAAGTCAATGGACAGACCACGAACAGCCATCTCCTACTCCCGCTCCAGCTGGCTTACCTTCTGCTGATGATATGAGTGACGGTACGTATTACTTTTATTTTCTGATAAAATTAATAATATTTTTATAAAAAACAGGATTTTAACTTGTGGACACTGTCTAAATGTATATAATATCCTAAGAATGGTATAGTATCCTAAAAGTAATAAAAACTAAAACAAGTAATAATATTGAAATTAAGAGATTTTTTTTTCATTATTCTGGTTCTCTAATAGTATAAATCGATTATACAACATCGAGTTAATTTTTTTTTATTCCTTATACTTAAAATTAAAGAAATATAAAATAAATATGAGTTTCCCTATCATTTCTATAAAGAAGAAATCTATAGGTACCTTTAACATTTAATCTTTGCTGTTCATTGCTTGCTTTTCATTTATTTTAATAGACTTAATTGAATAAAACAAAAACTTCATTAAACAAAATCTATTGAAATTGCTTTAAGAACTAATAAAACGTTGGCAACACCGAAGTTAATTAACCTATACAATTATTTATTTTACTAGCAACGTTAACACAGATTATAAACGGGACTTAAAATATAAAATTTATTTTTATTGTTACCGATTCAATTATGTGTTAGGAAATATGATATTTTAGTAACACGTTAAAATACTTGAACAGTAAGTAAAAATTAAAAAAATCTCTGTACTTCTTTTAAGAAAAAAAAAATTCAATTTTTTACGTTAGCTGTTATAAAATTTTATGTTATAAAATTTTATGTACGGACTAATATTTAGAAAAACTCCGAGAGTTTTTTAATGTTTGCTTATAAAAAAATACTATAATACCAGACGTGAAGCCCTAACAAAAGTGTGAAATTTTTAACTCACAACCATATGAATAACATGGAAAAAATAAATAAATTGATATAAAATCCCTAAAAACAAAACGAAATATAACGCCAATAACAAGTAACTTTTCAAATTCTAGTAAGAAATAAGAGATGTGGCACATTGTATTGTGTACACCGTTAGCGAGGACCTACATACACTCAGATACAGATACACGTACAGACAAACAAGTTGATGATATATGACTGTATAGATAGACTGATGGTTCGACAGAAAGGGGACAGTTTGATGGAGCATGTACGCTTCAGTTCAATAATGTCAATTTATTGCTTACATAATTTATTTTAAATTTCTATAAAGAAATATAAAACTTATAGTAATAGTTTAAAAAATAATTGATTATAAATTGTAATAAAATTTTGTAAGTTTATATGAAGAATGAAGTGTTTATTGAACAAACTGATGCTAGAATTGGTGTCTGTCTGAAAATATTTAATATTTCATTTCTTCGAGCGGAAATCGAACTCACAAAAACGACGAAAATGACGCACACTTGTGCTCCTGCGCTACGACGGCCTCGAATCTTGAGTTTTGTACTGTAATATATTGTACTCTCATTTCAAGTATTTTTGCCTAACAAGTTCTAAAGAGAAAATATAGTATATATGTGTAAAATAATTACAATACCTAATATCATTAAAACGTAAGAGGATAATATTATTAGTATTCATTGAATCATCAATAACAAAGCTTTATTAAATGGAACAATTATTTGTTTCACAATAATTAATTACAAATTAACGTCACAGTTTAGTAAATATTTATATATACAAAGGTTCAAATATTACTTGAAACGAAAAATGTTTATACTAAAAAAATAAGGAGATTTTCCGGCCTTATTTTCAAACATAATAAGGGAAAATTTGGAGAAGGAGAATCTGTCTTCTTTCTGGCGACTTTACAAGATTTTATAAGATTTTAAAAATAATGTTATAATATAGCACTTACCACATCCATGGAGCAAGCAGTTAATGAATAGATGGTTTAAGAAAAAAAAATTGTTGATAGTGGCACAGGATACAGGATTGTTGATAGGGCTACAGGCAATTATCGTTAGAGTTCCCAACATTCTGACGTTGTATACACGAGTCTTTATATCTTGTAAATAATATAATGTGTATATAAAAAGAAATTTAGCTCAACTATTGTGGAAAAAATATATTCTAGTTAGAAATATGTTTTATTTAAAAAATATTTTAGACTAAGCAAAGCAAAGTAGGCAGCGGGAATCAAATGTTGAGACTTGTTCTTAATTTTTTACAGTAATTAAAGAAATCGCGAACTAATTGGCGGAGTAGAACGCGATGTGTTTTCCATTTAAATGGAAAATAACTCATTGCCGCGAGTGAGATTGAACTCAAAACCATGAGTCAGCCGTTATCATACAACACCATGAGTTAGAAAAATATTTCAATTAAATCCAAATAATAAATGGAAGTTAGATTCGCTAATGCAATGCAACTCTTAGAAAATAAAAAGTTATTTTTCACAACAGGGTATCCTGCACACAGCAGGGTAGGCAGAGGGAACCTAGTGTAAGAAACTCCGTTCCCCAGATTACCCATTTTTATTAGAAAAAAAATCCCGAGGTTGCGTTGGGACAAGGGTCCACGCCATCTGTCTCAATGATTATTTTTTATTGTATTGTATTATCTTATCATTACACAAAACAACATAAATTGAATACTAATACCAATTTCACAGCACACATCAAACCAAATATATTTTATTTTACTTTACAATTGTAAACTAGCATCGCTTTTAGATATACATCGAATAGACCATTTAAAGAAGCACCAAGCACTATTAACATAGAGCTTACATATTCAAGTACAGTTATACTACCAATCGGATGGTCAATGAGTCTTCGCCAATGCCTTATAAGAGAAGGCAGCTTTTTACAGTAGGCAGTATTTCCCGAAGCTCCACTTAGCCGGACCAGCAAGGTCGCATATATAAGGCCACAGTACTCCGTTGACATTATAAAAATGTATAAATTCCTAGACTTACCAAGATTTTGATCTAGAATGCGACAGGAAGATATATAAGTTCTTAGTGTCGGAGTAAAAAATTGTGATAGGCGTGAGTAGTTATTGTAAGTTATGGTTTTTTCAGCGATGATTTTTTTTATATTGATGCCGTGGTGGAGTAGTGATAAGATAGACCATGGTTGTTAATTCGATCCTTGTGTAAGGAAATTATTATATTTAAAAGTACTTATTAAACATTATGCAGGGGGGCTGCACAAAGTGTAACTGTAAACGCGACTGGTTGTAGGTTGGTAGGCTCTAATGTCGAGACAAAGCTTGGCGTTGAATTCCGTCACTCAACAAATGTTTTGAGAAATTGAGAAACGGAGTGTCTTAACACTACGCTCCCTCTGCCTACTCTGCTGTGTGCGGGATACATTGTAACGCTGAAAAAAATATTAGATAAAACTGAGCTGAACTTGAGCTCATCTCAAGACAGTCTTCCTGAATTTTTTGATAAGTGGACTTCAATAACTGCAAGTAAGCCATAATGAATTTTGTTAAAAATATTTTATTTGTGGTTAATACGAATCATTGAGTCGTTCTGACAATTCCCGTACTATCTTTGTACAAAGGTCAGGTTCGTGTGAATTATAATAGTACGAGTAAGTATAATAGCTTTGAGGTCGTCTTGGCGCAGTGGTATAGGTCGTTCGTTCGATTTCCACTCGGGGAAATAATTTACTTTCTTTTCTTAGTAACGACGATAATTGAGCTTCGCCACCCACTATCACTGTCCAAAAGGCAATGTCTAATTAAATTTTTTGATGTGTGAAATGCATCTTCTTTTTTGTTTTATTTTTTTAGATACATGATACAATTTTGATAAATGATATTTTCCTCTAAAAGAATTAGTTATAAAAATAACGTCGGTACCTATATCCTATATATCCTAATTTTAATTTATTTTAAATATTTTTTTGAGTATTATTTCAAATACAAGCCCTTGTTAGCCTAAATGTTTAGCTTCTAACAGTAAATCGTGTGTATAATTCTATTAAACACACGCCTCTTTAAATAGATTTTAGCTATTAACCAAAGAGTGTTTACTGCACGCTTTACTGTCTATTTATTTACGTGTTCCAAATGGAAGGCTATGCTACTAAAATTAGAAAACTTTTTAATATTTCTCAAATATTATGATTATAAAAATAAATAAGGCTTTGAGTTCTGCCACACACCGCGCACTGCCTCCAGAATTTTTCATAAAGTAGGGAACGGAAGTGCCTTGATGGGAACGGAGTGTTTTAATACTAGGTTCCCAGGTTTCCTCTGCCTACTCTACTACGTGTGTGAAGATATTTTTTTTTATTTAAACTTGTCGATAATACTATACAATTTACTTTTGTTAACAGAAGAAGATTCGGAATCAGCCAACACCAGCACAACTCAAACCGTTGGAAAAGTGAAGACGGGCAGCACACACATACACCTGTGGCAGTTCCTCAAAGAGTTGCTGGCGTCACCCCATATACATGGCTCGGCTATTCGATGGTTGGATCGAAGTGAGTAATATTATCTAATATTAATATAATATGTTCGATTTGATATTGGGAGAACGAAATATTGAATAATTTTATTTCTATGCTCTGGTAAAGAGTTCATTGGTGCTTGTTCCTATTGACATGTGGAATGGCTTATGATTTAGTTAAAATATAAATCAAATGATTAGATCATTATATACAGTTATTAACTTTATTACAAATATTTACGTTCACACGAAATAAAAATATTTATTTGCTTTTATCAATTCATTCGAATCATAATGAGAAGTCACGAGTCAAATCGCGATTTCTTCTTAAAGATAATATATGTTTATTTATTAGGTACTCTACACTATTATGATGTTTTGATAATAAATTTTATGCATTGCATTGCATTGCTAAACATGCTTTGTCTAGTATTCGGGAGGACACGTATATTAAGACAAACACATATAAATTAGTTACTTTTACCTAAGTCATATACCAGGATGCAGTTTTGTTGTAAATTGAGCTGGAAGCATTTATTATTTATGTAAAAAAATGTTGTATATCGAGTTTCTACGAGTACTTTAAAGGACTTGTTAAAATGAATAAATTGTAGAATTTAGATCCTAGTTGAAACTTCTATTGTTATTCAATTCAATATCATTAACTGGAACTGACCTAGTACAGGTTTTATTGACAACATTTCAAGAATTACTTTACGTCCGTATGAAATCCAGTATTTATTTTTTGTTCCAACTTCACACATTTCTCATATTTTCAAATTACGTAGAAAATTTTAACTTGGTTGTTCACTTTGACTAATCTTATAGCAGAAAATTATAAACTTTTAAAAATTTACAAAAGCAATTGGATTGTAAATCAAAATTTATTTTAATGAGGCAATTGTTTAGCAGGTAATAGTGAACGGAAAAGTCTTTATTGGAATGAAATGACACTAGGTTTAAAGGTGCCCTAACTCAATTTAAAACTAAAAAAAATCTAAATATACATATTTTTATAATACTTTTATACATTAAGTTAAATACAGATCAAAATAAGATATTCAGTAGGATCATCTTTCACTTATTATTGTTAGTAATTTTAATCTGAGTTAGAAGAAACAAAGTAATCGATATTTCGTTTACAGCACTATAATACCAAAACCTTTTTATATATTTTCAAATTGATACCAGCAATTTATTGATATGATGATATTTAATTGAGCGAAACCACGGAAACGAATTGCTTCAATCGTAAAAATTAATTTTATGTATATTGTTGATCTTTTGAAGTAGAATCGATTTTATTTTTTGTTCAATAATGAATGAGAATAGCCGTGACGGACTCGATTTTCGAGGTGTAAAGTCCATATGAGATGGTGTGTACAAGAAAAATATATACATTTTGATCGTACTTTTTTATAAAATTAATGAGACAAAAGATTGTTTTTTGTTTGATTTTTAAAAATCAGCTTCACGCTGTATCTAGCACACAGCAGAGTAGACAGAGGGAACCTAGTATTAAGACACTCCGTTCCCCACTTTCTGCCGTATGCTGACCGATGTTTGATTTTATTGATTTCATTTCATAATTTTTAATTATTTCTTTAACAACTCTAAAAAACTAGACAAAAATATAAATATGAGGCCGCCGCCTGTTGCAGCGCAAAATGAGTACCGCCACTCAAAACGCATTGTCTCAAGAATTCAACGGAAAGGAGTGTCTTAATCAGGAACAGAGAATCTAAACACTAGGGGGTTTTGTTATGTAGATTACCAGGCTGCCTTCAACTACCCTGTTTCGTGCGCGGTACAGCGTGAAAATAATGTAGAGCCTATAAAATTAAATTACTCTATATGTATATATAGAGAATACAATATCACAGATACAACGAGTACTTCTAAAACAATTAGGTCGACACAGAATCAATTATTCTTAACCAGGAGTTAGCCGGTAGTAACTAGGTTTCTACGTTCATATCTCTTGGTTATACTGCGACATTCTCAATCCAAGGTGAGCGAGCCATTTACTTGCCATCTCTTAGTTACTCTATAAACTATACTAAAGTTCGTGACTCGATATACGTATATTATATCAATGCATTGTCTAAGTATAAAGCTAGTATTGTTAAGTTATTTTAGATGTTAACGGGTGTTTTATGGTAATTTTATATATGCCGATTATATGGAATTCTCTGACAATAGTCACGAGAGCGGAAATTTGATTAACACTTACGTTCTAGGTCGTTTAATTATAGCTTTGTCCTGGTTTTATAAACAAATATTACAAAACGATCTAAGGTACAAACGTCAGATATAAAGGAAAGCTTTTTAGTGTATGAGGCAGAATACATTTTAAAGTAGAAAAAACGCTTTTCTGTCCAATTCCGTATTTAAAAGAAAAGATTTCATGTGATAGTTGGTAAAATTGTACGCATTCAAAAAAACAATGGCCCCATTTACATTTTTTTTTCTATAAACAAATGTTTAATTCAAACAACGTTCCACAGGTAACGGAGTTTTCAAAATTGAAGATTCAGTACGAGTAGCCAGACTTTGGGGCAAAAGAAAAAATCGTCCAGCGATGAACTACGACAAGCTGTCGAGGAGTATTCGACAGTATTACAAGAAGGGCATCATGAAGAAGACCGAAAGAAGTCAAAGGCTCGTCTATCAATTTTGCCATCCTTACAGCTTATAAAAGCTTACTTATCTCTTAAGTTAGTTGTATATATTTATTGTAAATAAGTGTGTTTGAGCCGCGGTAATGCGGACATTGATAACTGCTTGCTTTTTACGAGTTACGTAAAATGTAAGTCAGTTGAACTTAGGTCGGTGCATAACGCCGGGCATGTGCTCCGACGTACACCGATAGGTACTCCTCCATATAATTCGGGAAAGGTAATTTTCTTCGCAATTCTATAGGATGGAGACAAACTCTCTGATAATATTAAGTTCTTTTTTTACCGACGAATAGACGGCGGTCATCGAGCATCTCGGCGTCAGTCGAAAGTTGGTAATTTTTATCCCATATATCTATGATATATTTCTAGTATGTTCTATGAACTTTTAGGTAAGCGAATTGTAAATAAACGAATCTAAAACTGAGCATACGTTTGCTCATCAATTATGAAGAGGTAATTCTCATATAGTTTAAAATAATTTATAAAATAATAGTTATTTTAACTATAGTTTTGATTTAAGTTAAATTAGTTGTCTAATAATGTTTATTTCGTATGTGCATCCAGCATATGGGACATTTGCAATGTAGATTTACGACTGTGTAAAATAATTATCAATGGCGATGAAATTGATTTGTGTTATATAAAATTGAAATTTTGTGCCAAATAGACCGTTTATGCCGAATTTATTCGGGGCAAAATATGTCTGATCGGCATCCCGCCGATGTAAAATTGTATAAATAATAATTAAATCGGTGTTGGGTTAGATTAAGTTATCTTTAACACACGACGCAGTTAGTGTCAATTATAATAATAAAATATAATATTACTGGACCAAGCTAATGTAGATTTTATGAATCATGTAATGTATGTTGCATCAAAATAAATGGCCATTTATATATAACCTACTTTTATTTTTGACCTCTTGTTATTTTGTATTGGAGTAATAATTAATTAATCGTAATCTTTGTATCGTAACTTTTAGCCGATTGCAAAGGAAAAGGTTTTGTTACATTAAAATTAATGATAAAGATAATGAATTGACTATCACTTGTTTTCACATTTTCTATCCACATATTAAAAAAGTAATCCCTTTAGACTATCCAATAGCAACAAATGAAATCATAAAATGTATTTTAAGCAAAGCATTCTCCATTTCTCATTTCTCCATACGAATATAATACCAATACGAATTGAAAATTTACAATAAATTACGTGTCTATTGCTTTTGATAGGTGTCAAGACACGCACAAGCGTATCGAGCCAAGTAAAATGAGGACTGTAAAAAATTGTCGAGAGAAATTTAGAGCTTCAATTTTATTCCAAGAGACCACAGAACTTGACACCCATATAGATCTCTTATTCCTCTTTTTCAGTGAAGTCGATAGCGACGCATTACTTAACATTTCACTTGCCTCTCAAATCATATTGATATTTTTGATGAGATATTATTCAATTAATTCAGCTTTATATTTTTTCTCGACATTTTTCTAAATATTTATCTAAACATATAAATCAGCTTCACGCTGTATCCCGCACACAACAGGTTGGCAGAGGGAACCTAGTGTTAAGACACTCCGTTCCCCACTTTCTGCCAAATTCTGGAGTCGGTTTTACAGTCACACTTCGTGCCGCTGCCCCACAACTGGCCTCAACAAACATCTAAACATATTTTTCTCAATACTCAAACCAAACCGTTCTATTAACAAAACTAATTCTTTATTACGATTCAACTATGAATAAAATAACAATAAGTATTTATTGTCTAAAAAAAGTATTTAATTTCCAATAAGATCTAATCAAAATAATCTCAGGCATATGCATATCACCTTAGTTGCATCACGTTGCGCAAATGTGACGTCACACACCGACGAATTCTTGAAGTGAAAGTGCGTTGGTGAGAGGGGAGTGCGACCTCGGAAGGTAACATTTTATTGAATATTTAAGAATCGCTAAGATATTGTCATATATTCTTTTACAGTGTTGTGAAGTTAGAGTATTAACCTATAAATTATTTGTTTTTGGAAAAAATATATTTTTACTTACAAATGTATTAATGATGAATTAATCTAATTGCTACTTACAATCCAGATTTTAAAAAAGGACATTTAAATAACGTTGAGGCCAGTCGTGGCGCAGTGGTACAAGGTGTGACTGTAAAACCGACTGGTTGTGGGTTCGATCCCCACTCGAAGAGATGAAATATTTACTTAAATTTATATTTTCATTTCTTCGCTCTGGTGTCGAGGCAAAGCGCGGCGTTGAGTTCTGCCACTCAACACGCAATGCCTCCAAAATTCGGCAGAAAGTGCGGAACGGAGTGTCTTAACACTAGGTTCCCTCTGCCTATCCTGCTGTGTGCGGGATACAGCGTGAAGCTAATTTAATTTTTTTTTTAGATACATGTAAGAGAAAACACTTGAAATAGTTTATCATTATTCTAAGTTGAATTCGAAATTACAACTACATTCTCCTAATAGAATTATATACATACACTATCAATAATCAAAGCGTCGTGTGAAAGCGATTGACTGTAGGTACGACGGTTCTAGGTTCAATTACCACCCAGGGGAATGAAACCTTGTCAATATAAACTTTTACAACCGTATCATTTTACTAATATGGAACATTGACACTTAGGACTTTTTATAAATCGATCTCAACTTCGAGTTCAGTCTTGAGAGCGATCTTGAGATACCGTCCTAATAATCTGTGGCCTGTATTTATAAGCTACTCTTAACTTCAGTATAAATTCAAACGTGTATTGCCTTCGGCACTATCGTATTATTTATGCATATTTTTATGTCGATACTCTTCTGATTTTATAATTAATTAAAAAAAATATTAATTTACTAATATTTTTAATTCAGAAATATATTCAAAAGATGTGTGATTTTTTTTTTATATATTATACTTTTAAAGTAGGTATTTAGGTAAATAGTATTTTTTATTATTTTAATTTAATGGACAATTTATTGGAAACAAAATTTGAAGAAAATTCTTTAATATTATTTATTTTTTATATTATAATACCTATAACTTTTTTTTTATTTCTGCCAAAAATCTTTTTTCACTGATGATTTTAGGGTTTTGCACAAAAAAGCAAAATAATCATCCGGTCAAACGTCTGTTTGACATAGTCCATTCGTTGCCTGCAACCTACACGACGCCGGCTTCTTAATATTGTTATGCTTCTGCCTTAATAAATAAATAAATATTACTAATACTGTTATACCTCTTCTTATTTATACTAAATTGTATAGAATAAAAATTAAAAAAATAAAATTAAAATTGGCTTCACGCTGTATCCCGTACACAGCAGGGTAGGCAGAGGGAACCTAGTGTTAAGACACTCCGTTCCCCACTTTCTGCCGAATTTTGGAGGCATTGCGTGTTGAGTGGCAGAACTCAACGCCGCGCTTTGCCTCGACTCCAGAGCGAAGAAATGGAAATATAAATTTAAGTAAATATTTCATCTCCTCGAGAACCAACAACCAGTCGATTTTACAGTCACACTTTGTACCACTGCGCCACGACTGGAACCATCTATAGAATACGTTAAAAATTATCACTTCTGTATAATTAAGTCATCATTCAAAAAAAACATATTCCATTATTATTTAAATTAAAACTCTATAAAAATGGGGATTTACTTTTTCATATCTAAAAATTAAGTGCCGGTTTTACTTTAACTCAATCAGTATGTTAACTCATATCAGTTAAAATTTATCTTATATCTACAAGGAAAATGATAGTCAAATCATGTATTGCTTACGTGATTATAATTTACTAAATTGTACCTCTTACTTGTCTTGGGACTTCCTTGAGGCGTTCTTTTTAATTCGTAAGGTCCCTATGGTCTAGAGGCCATCGTGGCGCAGTGATTGTAAGCGTGACGATTGTGGGTTCGATTCCCACTCGGAGAAATGTGTTATTATTTATGAATATTTTCATTTCTTCGTTTTGGTGTCGAGCCAAAGCGTGACGTTGAGTTGTGACTTGACACGCTATGCCTTCACAATTCGGCGGAAAGTGGGGAGCGGAGTGCCCTAACACAAGGTTGCCTTTGCCTACTCTGTGGTGTAGCCGATTTTTTATGAAATGTTTACTTTTAAAAGAAATTTTAAAGTAAAACGGAGGTGGTTTTTACCAAAGAAAAAGCAACGTTTTTAATAACTATGTTCATTGGACATATGTATATATAATTTAAACTGCTGCGGATATTGGTATTTATCTATCAGTTCAATTCAGTTCATTAGCTCTAGAAAAACTCAATTTAGTTTTTTTTTAATAAACTTATTGCTAACAATAGGTAGGCTATAAGGTAAGTACGTAAAAACCTTTATGTTTCACAGGATATGTAATTTTTTTTATAGACTATTATAGTCAGGTCATACTTTTTTCATAAACTTTACCGTAGCAAATTTTGGACGTGCCTGAGTGAATTTGATGACAGTATGTTACTATGCCATTTGTATAAAATGGTATATTCACTGTGTAGATATTTTTCCGATTAAAATTAAGTGTCGGTAGTTTTTTAGTGACATTAAAATTGGGAAAAAGAGTGACTTGTCTTTCAATTTTGTATCCCGCACTCAGCAGGGTAGGCAGAGGGAACCTAGTAGTGATGAGACAATAAATAATTGTGTACTGCGACGGTGTCACTAGTCTATACTAGTATAGGAAAGGTGTAAGTTAATTGATTAAACGCTGAGATCACTGGAACTAATGGTTGGATTTACATTATTTTTGTTTTGTATAAATTTTACATTCAAGGTGATTTCGTTATGATAAAAATATCGAAACTTACGAGGGAAAGTTATATCATCATCAAGGAAATTTTATGGAGATAAGCTTTGGCTTTTATAGCATGAAATTTGGACGTATACTTTTTGAGAAAATGTAAAATTTAAATAATTCAATGATCTGTTTACGGCCGCAAGCCTAAGGCTAGAGTCCCGCTGGGGGAGCCCTTGCCACTGATCAGAAATAAATCTTTCTCAGAATTATGGAAACGGATTAAATGTATAAATTATATAATTATTTTTTAGGCAAATGCAGCATAATAAAAGTGTTATAGGTGATATGCGGGCGAAGCCACGAGTGGGCCGCAAGTCAATAATAAAATCACGTTACCAACTAAACAAATAAAGAGAAATATTTTAATATAATTGCAACTAATCGATACATAATACATGCCTATGTATATTCATGTACATAATAATAACTGTGTTATTATTATTTACTAGCACATTTGTCTACTTTAATGGTGTGTTGAGATTTCCTCGTTGCATAGTAGATACAAGTAAATTATACATAAGTTATTTTTTTATCTTCAAATTGAATCTAGTACATAACAGGCAGGTTGAGGGAACCTGGGAACCTTGTGTTAAGACTTCCGCTCCCCACTTTCACCTACCTTCTCCGAGGCAAAGCACGGTGTTAAGTTTTTACTCAACCTTCAATGCCCCAAGAATTCGGCGAAGAAATGGAGTGTCTGAACACAAGGTCCCTAGACTTGATCTGCCTACCTTAAGCGGGATATATCGTAAAGCAAAAATAACCATATTATATATACTTTTTGTTCATCTACAAAATATTTTGTCCTAAATAGAAACTTTAAAATGTTAAACCGTGGTTAAGAATATGATACTCTATAGCCGAAACATAATAATGTATCTTCAAAATTACGTCATTATATCCAAAATCCATGGCCTTTTTGTTTCCCCATAACGAATTCCACGAAGTCACCTTCAAAAATTGAGGATAAATTGGTTTTTAATCTTTAAAGTCCATTTTTTATTGGAAATCTATGATCACAATCCAAAATTTTTTAATTAGGCCAGTCAGCTGAGTAAAAGATGTTAAAAAATTACTAATACTTTGTTCAAATATGTATAATAATTAAGTCTTACAAAACACGAATATATATTTTAAATCTTACTAATCCTATTTATATATAAAAACAAGAAGTTGAAAAAATATTTCGAATTATAATTTTTTTTTTTTCAAATTGTGCTAAATGCCGATATCTAATGCCACAGTTTTATCACAAAGGATTTAAATACACGTCCTTCTCATTTGTTACTGTTCAACCTTGTTTTAGCTAATTAGTTTTCGTGTCACACAAATAATGATACAGCTTCATGCTGTATCCCGTATGCAGCAGGGTAGGCAGAGGTAGGCTAGTATTAAAACACTCCCTTCCCCACTTTCCGCTAAATTCTGGAGGCATTGCGTGTTGAATGGTGAAACTCATCTCCGCGACCAATGATAAAAAACATACAAATAAACACTCGAATAAAGTATGAAATCCATAAAAAAAATATTTGGTATAATTTGGTTTTGACTTTGAATGAATCTAATATTAGCAATTATAAAATATATTTTTTTAAAACAAATATATAAATACAATCATCATCATTACATTAGCTTCTTGACAACCTACTTCTATATATATAATTTAAAAAAAAACTTTGTAACTTTAAAAAAAATACTAACAAGTAACTTATAACACTGTTCAAGTTCAAAGTATTTTGATAAATTTGAGAAGGTGCAGTCGGCGGCGAGGTCGTCGCGGGGGACTCGAGCCGTAAACAGTGTTGAATTATTTTAATTTTACATTTTCTCAAATAGTATACATCCAAACGACATGCTTTAAAAGCCAAAATTTATAAATTTACCTAGAGGAAAATCCTTAATGATGAAATAACTTTTACTCGTAAGTTTCAATATCTTCGACAAATAAAAAACGGTGTAGCATCACAAAATGAACTAATGAAATTGAATGTTTTTGTAGTACAATGTACCATATAAGTGTAATATTCAACTATGTTTGCACGCACGCGCACGCGCATAAAGCAATTCCATGATGTTCATTATTATTGTTATTTCGTTATTTAAAACTAATTAAGAATTAAAACTTAATGTTTTATAGCTTATAACACTACTGGAAAATGCATCTTTCATACAATACAATAACAATGTAAATCGACCTGTAGTTCTAAAGATCTTAGCATTTAAACAAACAAACAAACTCTTCCTCTTTATTATATTAGTATAGATAACAATAATTACTGTTTTTTTTTAATAAATCGTGAAGGCCTATAGACTGACTACAAATGACGAATTATAAAATTTTATACCGCAACCTTACACTTGTATTATAACATGAATTGATTTAAATAATTAAATAACAATTTCCTTCTACGCCGCCTGTTGTTTAACTCGAATTTGGTGTGTGGAGTAATTTATAAGACGAAGAAAAAAAATATAAAAATCTAAAGAAATTATACTTTGTATATTATTCCTACATTATGTTCTCGCATTCATGGCGGGAGGTAATTGTGAATTTTATAAGAATGTGCAATTTTCGTGCACAGAAAAGAATATAATGTACCTATAATGTGCGGGGCACTTATAAGGTTTGAGGTTTATAAATATAATACTCCGCATATAAACCTTCCTAATACAATATTATTATTATTTCTTAACTTTTTTTAAACAATTGGTTATAAAAAGAAAGTATTAGTTTCTCCGTCTAAATAAAAAAAAAACAAATATTTGTAAGTATGTGCCCTTAAAAATAAAAGTAGAAATGCAATGTACAATTACATTAGATACATTTAAATTAAATAAAAAAAAAAGTGCGAGACGAACTCGTTCACAGGTGAGAGCCATATGAATTACATAAGGTATACCTGAAACTTGACAAATTTAAGTTTGTACCTGTAACACCGTATGTTATCATTTTATATAAAATAAACTATAAATACAATTTTGTAATTACTGTTTCTATGAAGTGCCTATAATTTTTCACTTAACCGACTTCTGTAAAGTAGGAGGTTATAAATTCAACTGTATTTTCAGGCAATATATATAACCTTGAGAAAATCACATAAGTCTTAAATTTGCATTAAACATCTACGTTCTTCGTTCGACAAATGGACATTTAATTAAGGGTTGGGTAGTTCTTGATTATGGTTATGATCTAGTTAAAACTAAGTAAGTTTTTTTTTTGTTAAATATAATAATTTACTAAATTTGTATTGCAAGTTATTTTTCCAAATGTGATAACTGTAGCTCCACTTGAAATGGGCGCTACCCGTTGATCTACAATTAGGTACCTATTAGGTTTTGATTACGCGGTGTATTACATACAAAATGCGGCAAACAATATAGACATGTTCGTATAAAGATACGAACATTACTATAGTTATTATACATACGATTGTATAAGCTTTCAGGTAACGCAATCGCGATGACCTAAAAGCTTGACCGGAGACCTGAATATTTTATTATAATTTCTGCTTGATTCTCAAGGACGAGATACATCCAAGCGACCTCGAGATAGTTTTGACAGACGGGCAGATAAACAACAAAGTAATTCTATATAGTTCCGTTATTTCCTTTTAAGATTCGGAGCGGAACCGGATTAAGTAAATTGTTAACTTCTATACCATATATTTTCTGTACAAACTATGCTATAAAATATTAAACAAACGCTCTCTGCTAATACTTTGTAGGTTTAATAGGCGTTGGCTAAAGGTCGGTTACATTCCAAATTTGTGAGTCCAGTCCAATCTCCACCTGGTACGGCGCTTTACCATAACTAATATTGTAAGCTTTATGAATTCTAACAATTGATAACAATGAAATAATTATAATTTTATAGTATTTTTTTCCAATTTATATCTATTACCTAAATACCTAATATAATTATTTCCACTTACTGTTTTTTTTTTCATTAACATTTTTAGCGCATTACCTTAAATTTAATAATGTCGATTATTCCCGTCTTCTCTTTTCACCACCAACAACATAATATATTGTACGGCGGAATCCATAGTTGATTTTGACAAAAAAGGCAAGCAAGATCTATCGAAAATCGGAATTGAATTGGTATCACACCTACAATCATCAGTTACAATCGTAAAATACTCAACTGCCTCAACTCACTATAGCTTTCAATAAATAAAAAAAATATTTTTTTTAATAGATTTTTCGCTTATGTAAAAATATGTCAAATTTAATCAAAGACCAAGGTTAACCAAAATTTAAGTAATCAATTAGATATATTACATAAAATATTAAATGTACACAAATTAGATTAAAAAAAATATATAATTTCTACATAGAGTCTACTGTAATTACTTAATAATTACATACTCAACTACTACAAAAAATAAAACTAGAAAAAAAAGCCTGCAACAATGTAGACAACATCTTAAAAAAGTAAGATACACATAATAATTGTTGATTATATATTATTAATTTATTATTATAATAAATTATTTTGTAAACTATATTATTTATATTACCTGAAATAGTTAAAAATATATTCGCTATTATAATAATGTGTAAATAATTACACAATTATAATGAAATAGCGTAAAATGAACTGCAAAATTGCAATGACGTCAATGTGACGTCATTAGCATATGACATTTGACATTTTAGTAAATTAATAGTAGAGTGCCTTTGTTTTTATGCAAGCAAACTTTCGTTTAAACACAATAAGCTAAAATAAAATGTTGTGAAACTATTATATAAATATAAACAAACATGAAAAACTACTTTTCTAATCATAAAAATGGTTAATTTCGATCTTTTAATATAAAACTTGAGTTAATATTGCAAAGCTGATTTATTGTGTGGGTGTAGAAGTACTTCATAGTCATGAAACCGGGTAAAAGTGGAGAGAATAAGGAGGAGATTGTGGAAGTTCATACTGCTGGACGTTCTCCATCTCCTAAGCAAAAGAATAAAGAACGTTCTAGGAGTCGTTCAGGTTCACGTAAGCTTTCTAACGGTCATGCCCATCATGAAGTCTCCGAAGTTGTAACAGAAGAAACATCTGAAAAATCAAAAGCCAGAGAAAACTGGGCGAAGTCGGAGCAAGAGTCTATTGACGCTGAAATTCCTATACATGACCAAATTAAGAAAGGTATATTAGGTTTTGTGGAGAAAGAAATAAAAAAATCCGACAAGAATCCATCATTTGTTTTTTATTCCCACGATCCAAATGGGTTAGATGAGAAATTTATGAAGAATTTGTCAAGGCCGTCCAGCGGGCACAAGGAGAAACGGAGCCCTTCTTATAGAAAAAAGAAAAGACATTCGTCGAGACATAGGGATAGAGATCTACATGACTTTGAAGTGCCTGGTTCTAGTCTTATTGCTTTAGAAAAAGTAAGCAAATACATTATTTTTAATCTATAAGATATATTATTTAATTTTTTTATTTAAATATTTATTTTAAGTGATGAGGTCAGTCGTGGCGCAGTGGTACAAAGTGTTACTGTAAAACCGACTGGTTGTGGGTTCGATCCCCACTCGAGGAGATGAAATATTTACTTAAATTTATATTTTCATTTCTTCGCTCTGGTGTTGAGGCAAAGTGCGGCGTTGAGTCCTGCCACTCAACATGCAATGCCTCCAAAATTCGGCAGATTGTCTTAACACTGGGTTCCCTCTGCCTACCCTGATGTGTGCGGGATTATAGCGTGAAGCTAATTTTTTTTTTTAATTACTTATAAGTTGTAAGTACCCAGACAGATACATTGTGTTGTTGAGAAAGCTATATCTCACTCTTTGTCTACCAAAGTGGGATAATGAAAATAATTGATTCCTCCTTGTGGGAATTGAATCCACAACTATCATGTTTATAGTCACACCCAGTTAAATTGTTTAAGTATTCTATTTTATTTATTAAGCTTTTAATTTTAATTAATTTATTGTTATAAAATAAAAGTTGTGCATACATTAATGTTTGTCTGTATGTTCTTTATAGAATCATAAACTATGCATTTGATCATGTGATGATCTTTGGCAAAGTTGTTGTGTATGAGCACACAAAGTTTTCTACATTGGTATAACCAATATTTGTTTATAATCAACAAAATCAATAAAATGACTTAAAACGAATTGGTTATTTGTGTAATATCTTGCCTTCAAATTTATTTTTGTTTGTGGTGTAGCAATGTACGCTTAGTTCTACTATATAATAACATTTATATAATAACTAGTTAGTTATTATATAAAAAGTCAAACTATTAATAGTTAAAATTAATTTTCAGGTTGATGACTATTTAAAAGAATATAATAAGGAAGAAGTAGTAACACTAAGTGGGGAATTAGAAATAGAGGCTAATGATGTTGAGAATAACGATAGCACTAAGGAATTAAGGCATAAACCAAGGAAAACTCGTCGAAAAGTCCGAGAGGAGAGACAAGAGAGTAATACAAATGGAAGAGATGTCAGTCCAAAAGTATTTAAAACTGCAAGTCGGGCAAAAACAGCAAGTAAACCAGGTAAGTTGTGAATAGAGGCCGCCTAAATGCAAACAAACCAATTGATTTTTTAATACTTATGGAATGGTAGAGAGGGTCTAAATTTTCATTTCCTTGCTCTGGTAACAAGGCAAAATTGAGTTTTATTGAGTACTGTCATTTAATATGCAATGTCTTTAATACTGAGTGAGCATGAGGAACAGAGTGTGGTAAAACTAGATACCTTTTCTCTACCCTACTATATGCATAATACTTATACAGGTAAAGAAAATATCTCCTAAAATAAAATTACGGTTACTACAGTATAGCATTACATTACTTTGATTAACTTGAAATAACACAAAAAATTAAGTCATATTATTAAATAAATTGAATATTTGAAGTTTTTGAAACAAAAAAAATAGTGTTTAACATTTATGAGATCTTCAATTTCAATTTTTAAAATGTTTTGTATTTATTACTTTAATTGTATTTTCCATGTAGAATAAGCAAGAATAAAGTATGAAAAATTTATTTTAAATTACTTTATGACTGTGTTACTGCAAAAGTATTGGTTTAATTGAGAAACTCCACTTGGGGGAATGAATTATTTTTATTTCCTCACTCCGGAAGAAAATGTGGCCATTCAACAAACAATGTCTTTAGACACAAACCAGGCTTTACCTGTTACATGCAGGAGGAGCCATAAGGATGTATTTAATATACATATACATATATAAAACATATATTTTACATGAAATACTTTACAACTAGATAAATAGATAAATCAGATTTTTTTTATCTATATACGCAGTAAAAATAAAAGAAATCATTAACTTAAATATATTTATTAATTTATTTATTACATATTTTTTTATTCTCTCTTAGGGTGATACATATAAAAAGAAAACAAATAAAAAAAGGCTTATGGCGATGTTACAATATTAAACAAGGCCATTATGTAATATAATATTAGATATACTTTTTATACAACCCACAGTGGGTTGTATAAATAGTATATACCTACCTGCATTCAGGTCACCTTCAGCCTTAAGAATATGCCATATAAAACTCATAATCATATCTCATATCATTTAAGACACACAGGCAGAGCCGCTGGTAAAAGCCAGTTATTTATTTATACTATGTATACATATCATATCTTTAGACAAACCCTTATGTAATTAGAGTTAATTTTTCTATGTTATACCATTTTTATAATATATTTTTTTCTTTTTGAATTAATTCAATCTCAGCTTCACGCTGTAAACCGCACACAGCAGGGTAGGCAGAGGGAATCTAGTGTTTTTAGACACTCCGTTCCCCACTTTCTGCCGAATTCTGGAGGCATTGCGTGTTGAGTGGCAGAACTCAACGCCGCGCTTAGCCTCGACACCAGAGCGAAGAAATGGAAATATAAATTTAAGTAAATATTTCATCTCCTCGAGTAAGGATCGAACCCACAACCAGTCGGTTTACAGTCACACTTTGTGCCGCTGCGCCACGACTGGCCTCAATTAATTCAATCTCTCGAGTGTAAATGGAACCAACAACCGAACCTTGTATAAAAAAACGTTATTATTATTACAGCTCGACCTACCGACCTAACATCAATGTTAGAGAGCCTGGAATCGGTGCCCTATCACGATCAATACATAGACAATCCGTTTTCTTCGCCGTCCCCTCTAACGTCCCCCAATGACGAGAGAATGGACCCGTTTAGACGAAGACAAGAAAAAATATATTTGCAAGGCGGTGGCACTTTTAGAGCGGTATCTCGAGATAGGATATTGGAATCTCAACAATCGAGAGACACAGGCGACCGATATTTGAGGTTAGTGTATTTTCAGTACTCGTGTTCATTTAAAAAATTATTAAATACTAAAGAAATTTTACAATTTTAATTTATAAGAAAAGGATTACTTACTGTTCTTTGTTTTACTTGTTTTTGTAATACGTTAATAAAATGGTCTATCATATCAAAATAGTTCTCTCAGAGTTTTGTCATAGAAACTTTTTTTTCAATTTTTTTAACCATACAAACAGCACGACGTTACAGTGCCCCGGCCTGTCGTGACATACCGGGTATGACGTCTCTAAGACATTTGCTCTACTTTCAATATTTATTAAATGAATTTCTATCTCTAGGCGATAAATTATTAAAATAAGTAAACCGAGTTTTAAGTTACTAGGCCAGTGTTGCCAGATTTTCTCCAGGTTTTTAAACATTGTCACTAAGAGAGCGGAATTCTCCTGGCAAAAGCGGGACAAAAAATTATGAGGATTTCATTTATTATTTTTCCATTTATTTAAGTCTTAAATAAAGTTCTCAATGTTAATAAATATCAATATAAAATATTTTTTAATGGAAAAACGTCACTATATTTAACAATATTGTTGTGGCTTACCATATGTAATACTAAGGCAGTTAAGTCTTCAGGATAATTATGCCTAACTTATGAATATACTTATTTATATTTTTAATGAAATTGTTAGTAATTAAAATATTTTATGATAAAAAATATTTCCCTCAGTACGTGGAATAACCCGCGATAAACGGGATTTTGCCTGTACCGATCGGGACACTTAACTTTTGAGCTAAAAATCGGGACGTTCCGCCAAAATCGGGACAACTGGTAACGCTGTGCTAGGCTTCCTTTCTTTGTGAAATTAAATACAGATGTTAGAAAATACAAAAAAATAACTCAAAAATTTAAAAAAAATATACTGTTCAATGTCCATTTTCAGGCTTGGTGACTTGAGCCCTCTCGACGTCGCTCTAACCGTACAAAAAGCATGGCGTAACAGTGCCCCGGCGTGTCACGGTATACTGGGCGGATTGTCGTTAATGCATTTGCTGCTAATAAGCTATTCGGATAGCTTAGATGCTGGACATTTGTCCTTTCACGCTGTAGTGACTATGCCTTACGTGGCTAGTTATTATTTCTTCTGTGTGCTGTGCTTGCTGTCCGTTTTGGATAGGTGAGTCAATTTTCTAATACTTTTTTTTAGGTTTTCTAAAGTTTTTTTAGGTAATTTAGATTGTTAGTATCAAAAAAAATCGTATTACGTCCTTTTAAATATTTTTTTGTGATGCTAACTTATAGCTGAAATGTGTCCGTTTATTGTTAAACATCTATTTAGTTAAACAGATAGACATTGTTCCGAGTGAAACTTCATCTCACAAAAATAACGAAAAGTAGAGAAATAAATGAAAAACTACCCACCCACACGTAGACAGCATAAAAATATTATTTATCTATATATATTACTGAAAATGCTATCATGACCTTACGTAGGTACGACTAAAAATAAATGTATGTTAGTAGTATGTATAGTAATTTTTAAAGTTAAACTGGTAATTGGCATTAAAAATAAATTAAAATGCAGTGATTGAAAATTATGTGTTTTTTTCTGATATGGCAAAATAAAGCATATTTACTAGGCAGTATCTCTCCTATTGCTTCAGAATCATGTATTACGAATTTGATTACATAATATCTTTTGTTATATTAAACAAAAATAAAGGAAGTATTAAGGATCCATTTAAAATTGTCGGGTAAGAAAATGGACTAGAGAATAGAGGAAGGCCGTGTACTGGGGTGTCAGAAATTACATGTTTTTATTTTTTCATTTATTTGCTCTGATAAGGAGGCAAAACGCGGCGTTGAGTTCCGCCATTTAATACCCAATGCCTTCATAATTCGGCGGAAAATTGACAATATTAAAATTGGGCGATGTTAAAATTTTAATTCGCTCTTTGTCTAACTGTACTACTATTCAAAATAAAATAAGAAATATATAATTATTTTCCAGGTTAGACGTAACCAGTATAGATTTAACCAGAGGTTTACAGCCGTGGTTTCAACCGATCGTCCTAGTTATATTATATACAGCGTGTTTGTTAGTTTGTACTGCGGCCAGAATGTATGATGAGCTAATGGTATACCAATATGCGCCGTTGGTGGCTAATATTACTGGAAACGTTACTACTGTGAGTATAAATATTTTACTAATATTAAGCTTATGAGTGGTCATTGTTAGTAGGTAGTGTTAAAACACTCCGTTCTCAGATTTCACCCTTAATTTTAGGCCTGCCACGATTTGTCGACTGTACTGCAGTACGATCTTACAAGATAACTTAAAATCATTTTTTTTTAATTTATCACATAAAAAAAAAACCAACAACCTTTGTGCTTGAACCTTCAATCATATCTTGGTAGCCTTGCCTTAATTTCACATTTTTTTAGTTTATAAGATTTGTAATTTAAGTATATAAGGTAAATTTATAAGATCTTTCTCCTAGATAAAAAAAATAAAAACATTTTAAAAAAAAACTGTTGAGATGGTATAGCTCTTTCAGAATGTACGCGTCCCGAACTTAAATTCGATGCGATTTAATTTGATTTACTAAAATCATTTTTTTTTTATTGTAGTAAATCAAATTAAATCGCATCGAATTTAAGTTCGGGACGTTAAAAATACAAAAAAAAGCAATAATTTGTATATAATTCTGAAATTTATATATAATTATAAATATATAATTTTAAATAGTGGTTAATTAGATTTTTTATATTTTTTTAGTTATGTCACCGTTAACCTGAGTATGTAGTATATTCTATACAACTGATAAGAGCGCTTAGGCGACTTGTAAAGCAATATACACACAATATTCTTTCGATCTCAATAGATTAATATAATATTTAAAAATATTTAATATTTCACAGACGGAAGCGTGACTTGCCAATATACCGCGCTCAAATAAAAAAATAATAGAAATCAATTCTTTTTTTGCCGCCGTCGCGTTCCGCCACTTAACACGCAATGCCTCGAAAAATTCAGCGAAAAGTGGGGAACTGGGTGTATGACTATGTTCCCTCTACCTATCTGCTGCGTGCTTGAGACAGCGTGAAGATTATGTATTTATATTTTAAATCTTTCTTTTAAGTTTTCTAAAAAAAACATATTTATATTTTAAACTTATATTTTTATATACTTTATTTTTTCAGCCAACGATACCTACGTTTTATCATACTTGGACCCACTTTTCAATATGGCGGGCAGTTCTTTCTTTATTGGGGTTGACCTACTTCGTTATATCAAATCCACCGGATTTAGTTCATATGAATCTAAGTAAGTTGTTGCAGTTTAAACATTCCTTGCAAAGTATTGGATGATTGATTTTTTTTGTTGAAATACAGCTTTTTTAATTTTGCGTTTTTGTGCTATAGAAACACCTCGAAAAGTTTTAAAGTACCTCTGTTATTTATTTATTTGAAAATTTATTTTACTTAATGTGTTTGATAGAAGAAATGTTATGTTGTTATTAACTATACATACCTATATAAATAATATCATAAAATGGTGAAATAATTGACACTGATAAACAAATATATAAATTAATTATAATAAAAAATTATGACATATATAAATTTTAAATACATTCTTCATTTTAATTACAATTTCTTGATGTATTATTTATTCAATTAAAATTAACATATATTGAAACTTCTTATAAACATACGACATAATTAGTTTAAGCCACTTGATGCTGTATCTAAGAAGCGCGGGTTCGCTCATCACGGTTCATTATGTTTTTAATTATTAAGACAGATCTCGTTTTGACTAGTCGAAATATTCCAAAGATTGCTAAGGCTGATAATAAAATATCGCTATTTATTTTTAAATACTCAATAGGCATATCATTTTGTTGTTAAATTAAATACTTTGGTTTAAAAGATAAAGAAGATAGAACTAAAGAAGTATCTATCTGTCATCTATATGTAATTTTGGTAGATAATAAAATCAATAGTAATTAATATATGATGTACAAATGTATAAATCTGTCCGTGCATTTCAAGTTTATATGTAAGTATAGTTAAAAGTATGGCAGTTCCACATCATCATTTCCCAAAAATCGAAATTTCTGTTTAAAGAGTTTTATATCAATTAATTTTTGTTTTTTTAGGAAAATAGAAATATATGTGGGACCGCCATTTTTTTAATTACAGAGAGAAATTACATTAAAAAATTACTTTATTTGTTTTGTATAATACATATTATGTATATTAATAATATAAAACATAATATAACATATTAAATTCTTATTAAAATTACTATATAATTAAATTTAAATTCTATATTATATTAAATTACACTTATCCAGTGGCTATTTAAGTGTTGCCAAATGAAAGAGAAAATTATATTTATTTACGTCATTGTAATCCGAAATTGTAGAGCATAAATATAAATTATATAAATTTTTAATATGTACGGTTGTTAAGCAAAAGGGCATATCTTTGCAAAAAATATAAGATGATGATGCTATAATATAAAAAAAAAATACATTTAGAAAAAAATCATCGTTCATAAATAGTTATCAATAAATTTAATATTTAAGGTTACAGAAACCAAGTAATAAAAATAACTTAAAATATTGCTAATATAGTCACTAATCATATCATCATTTACCTTCTACTATTCCTCACAATTTTCAAACATCTGAAAAATAATCAATAATTATTTTTTTAATTATATCTAGGCGCATTATTAATATTTTTCTTTAAAATATTAAATATACATAATCATCATAGAAATTATTGAAGCTATATCCACCACACAGCAGGATAGGAGTAGGGAACTTAGTGTTAAGACACTAAAGTGTGGAATTTAGAAATGCAATAAATAAATGATTTCCTATGTTATGCCACTTTTACTTAACAGCCGTGTCTAAGTCCATACATGCTATATTTGTCTAAGTATTTACTTTTGTCGTATTTTTGTATAATATTAAAACAATTACATCTATTTACATTATATTTATTATATTATATACACGTAATAAAAAAATAAAAAATAAAGAAATAATTTATCGCATAAGCTTCGCACAAACATTCAATAGGCCAAATTACCTCTTAGAAAAAAATATAATATAAATACAATTTATTATATATTTATATTATCTTTTTTATTTATTAAGAAAAAACTAGTTAATAAACGATTTGAATTCTCTTTCATAAGAATGTCGTTTATAGAAAATATAATTCATTTTACATTTTGCATACAGGAAGGTGTGTTGTTATATTTTAATTTTATTTAAATATAAAAAAATTCTTATTACAATTTCTATTTAATTTTTCATGAAATGTAGTTATTTGTACTCTTAATTTCGGCATCAAACAATAAAATTTCTAAATTTGTATGTAACTTTTAATTTCTATTTAATTTGGTCCGGGTTATTATTGGAAAACAATATGTATTTAATATTGATTATTAAAAAGTTAACCTAAAAAGAAATATATGAAGAATATTATCGTATATTATAAAGACGTTACCATCGACGTATGTATAGTTATCACAGTTATTTTGACAGCTGTCTTTTGCAACGGTTTTTATACTTTTTAAAATAGCATAAATAGCCATAATTATTATTTACACATGAAACTTTTTTATTATTGGCACTTTATCATATAATAATGATTAGTGATTGTATTAAAAAAATAAGTACTTACGTATGAAGGACACCGCAGCTACAGATTTGGCGGTTTTAACGCGCCGATTGTGTCAGGTTAAGTAATTTTTTTAAAGTTAAAAAAATTCTAACCTAACTTGCACTTAAAAATCGCCAAATCTGTAAATGGGGTGGCGTTAATTCATCAGTACCAAAAATATATAACATATAATTTGCTTCTTGCTTTACGGGACCATATCCACAGATATATTTTATGTTTTTAGTGCTGTTTTTTATGTTTTCAAGACAAGGCTTTAATACCATAATATTTTTGCAAGAATAATAATGTTATATTTGATTTGTATCTATTGTAAATGTTTATATTTTCGCTTTTTTTTAAATAAATAAGAAATAGTAGGTATAATATGTATACGGTTGAAATATCGATGAAAATAAATTATTAATTTGCAATTTGCATGTTAATTATTTTTTTCTATTCATAGGAAATAAATAAATAAATACCTACAATATAATATGTTGTTATTGTATCAATAAATAATTAATTTGAAGTATATTCTTAATTTTTCCTTCTTCCCCTACAACCTGTATTTTAAACACTAGCGGCACAGACGCGGCCACGTTCGCACCACTTATAATTGTCTTATTATCCTGCATATTCCATAAGATGATAATAAAATAAAAATTAAATTATTATTATAATTTATACATTCAATAATTTTGAGAAAGTGCAAGCACTAACATGGCTGCTTGCGAGGACGAAATCGGCGGCAAGGGCGCCCCCCGCTGGACTCTTGTCTATGCTTGCTCCGTAAACGGAGCGTTGAATTATTTAAAATTTACTTTTTCTTAAAAAGTATACGTTCAAATTACATGTTATGAAAGACAAAATATTTCTTCATAAAAAAATCTTAATGATGAAATAACTTTCGCTCGTAAGTTTCAATATCTTTATCAAATAAAAAACGTTGATTTGCAATTTTCAACGTTGACTTGACTTTGACTTGACTTGACTTGAAACGTTGACTTGCAATTTTCTACTACTAAAACTAACAAAATATAATAATTCTTCCATACAACGTACTGACATATATTTTACTATATTTAAAGCGCACGCGCTTAAAGTAATTCAATTGCGTTCATTATTATTGTTATTTCGTTATTTAAGGCTAACTAAGATGTACACCATAATATTATAGCACTTCTGAAAATACGCAGCTTTCAAACAAAACCAAAAATAAGTAAATCGAAACACGAGATCCAGAGATCTTAGCGTTTAAACAAACAAACAAACCTCCACTTTATTATCGCGCGGGCATGTCGGGCAAGACCAAACTGTAGTTTAAATTATTTATAAATAGTAAATAATTACATAAAAATTAACAATAGTTCGAAAATGTATGAAAATTTATAAAACCGTCAATGTCATCTGCCCGTTCGCGTCGGTCATTGTATGACACCCGAAGGCTCGCTCATTTCGAATCAGTGACATCTCCTTAATTATTTATTAGAATGTTAAACAGTAAGCTATAATTTCAATCTAGATAAAATGCAAAAAATGACTATTATTATTATATTTATATTCATAAGGATGAATATTAAAATATATAAAATACATTAACAAAAATCTAATGCTCAAGCGTTGCTTAGCAACGGCCGGTTGTTATTAACCTGGCAGAATAAATTACATGTCAAATTAGAAAGTATTTTAATATATTTAGAATATATGTGTAATGTAATGTTATATAGCCTATAGCACTTCTGAAGAATCCAGCTTTCATACAAAACAAAAACAAAGTAAATCGGACTAGTAGATCCACAGATCTTAGCGTTTAAACAATCAAACAAACAAACTCTTCCGATTTATTATATATAGATGGATAGATAGATCGACAGATACATAGATACATATCCAAGGCGTAAAAAAATACGTGATCAAATGGAAATAATATAAAACATATATAAGCTAGATGCCTTACATAGCAGGGCAGGAAGGGGGAATCTGGGAACCTAGTTTTCAGATATTTTATTCCTATTAAGACATTTCCGTTTCCCTATTTTTTTAAATATTGCTTGAGACGTATAGTCTTTGGCATACATTGACATATCACAATTATTTTTTTACATCATCTTGTTGCACCAAATGAGCGGTATAAGGATTACAATTATTATATATTTTTTACTAAATAATAACAATTAATAATATGAAATATCCTAAGGGTACGTGAAATTAAAAAATCCATAGTAACTTGTCTCATTCTTATATTTAATTAATATTAGGAATGCTACAGACATAAATTATAAAACATTCTTATATTAATAAAAAACTTGCAATTATTTAGTTATCCATGTAGTCTTTGAAGAAAGATAACAATACCTAATACGTATAAATGCTGAGTTGCGAAATACATGCGATGTTAATGGGTTCTATTCACACAACGGTAATTAAACATTACCGTTATTACATTATATTATTACAATATATTCGTGTTACTAATTAGGTTAAAAAATTGTATTGTATTGTGTGTTCCGTTAAATAACACCCAATATACTGCTTAATTAAAAAATAATACTTTATGATAATGTTTAAATATCCTATAAGGATGTTTATATAATATATTTGTTATTTCAAAGCATTAGGTACACAGTAGATCTGACTGTTAACGCGATGGTTGTGGGTCCCATTTGAGTGTAACAAGACAAAGCGCGGCGCTAGGTTCCGCCATTTAACACGTTAAGTTGCCTTTACCCTGTAATATGCGGTATACAGCGTGAAGCTAAAAATTACAATACTTTTACTATTTACATACTAATCAAGATTTTTCGTCAAATCATATTCGTCAAAAAGTAGATGGATATGTTCAGTTTTATAAAAAAATCTATATACATACATATATTTAAAGATATTTATGTACTTTTAGTTATTTTTAGGAAAGCGTAGTATATACTTAATTATTTTTGTGTTCGATTTAAGTATTTTTAATACTATAAGATTTCAATTTCTCTTTATGGTCAAAAGACAGGTCTTTAAATAATATGGCTCGCCTTTATTCCCATATTTATCTATGCGTTCAATAAATTATTTTTGTAGCTTCTTACTATTTTTTTTGTATTGTAAATATATAATTTGGGTCTATAAGACTTTTTTTTATATTACTATATTTCACAGTATTGACACAATATACATAAAAATATATGTTTTATAAATATTTAGTCCAAGATTAAGATCTAAGAAGAAACACAATTATATGGACATCTGTGCTCTCTATAAACAATCAGATCGAAACAATACTAAATTAACCTATTTTTTATCGGCGTAGAAAAAATGACTTTTTTTTCTTTAGTATTTTGTTTATTTGTCTATTAGATCTATAATTGTTATACTTCAGCAATTAACTATACCGAGATATTATGGCAGTGATCGCAGAATAACAGCCTGATATTAAAACAAGTAAATAGAAAAATATTAAAATTACATTTTTCCATAAAATATAGGAACATTTTCCTAGTCCTCTATTCCATCTATGTACTGTTTGAACTGTTGCGGGAATGAATAAACCTAGTGTTGAGAAGAAAATGGCGCCGACAAGTCCTATCAGAAGTTCCAAGTCCGGTACTGCCACGGCTAATATTACTGGAAAAGAAATAAATATATTATATTATAGGTATTTGAGGCTATTTGTGGCGCAGGCAAAGTTTACCTCTAAACGCGACTAATTGTGGGTTCGATTCTGTCTCGAGGAAATGAAATATTTATTTATTTTTATAATTTCATTTCTTGGCTCTGGTGTCGAGGCAAAGCGCGGCGTTGAGTTAACTAACTAACTGGGTTTGTCATGCTGTGAAGCTGATTTTTATTTTATTTTTTTTAAGTATATAAGTGCAGGGTGTCGTGGCGCAGCAGCACACTGTTCGACACGACGTTTGTGGTTTCGATTCTCACTCAGAAGACTGAATTATTTTCATACTCTAGCATCAGAGTTAGGAGTAACCAGTAACAATATAATACCCGATTTTGAGTTCAGTTCATATATAGTTGGCGTTGATTTCATGTAGTCATATTTTGAAGAAAAAAAACATCGTTTTTTTACAACCTTTTACAGTCCTCTTCGTATTGATGTTGATGAAAAGTTTAATTTTAAGATTTACCTACATTTTTTGTGATAATATAAAACATAAAATTGTTTCCTAAATATGACTTTCGAAGAGCATCCTTAAAAATTGTATTAAGCAACCGGCAAATGCACTCGTCTACCACCAATGTGGTAAACGTGGTATCGTGTTTTGTGACTATGGATCTTGAAACCGTCATGGTATTGAGTTGTTAGGTTCTCATTTAGGGACTCGTTTATACTTAAAAAAAAAACATTTCTCTCTCTGATAAACAAAGCTTGATGTTGAGTACTGTCACTTAACACGCAATGTCTTTCTGCCTATCCTGCTGTGCGGAAAAAGGTATGAAGTTGAAAAAAATATCAAGTATAATTACTAACCTGTTAACAGAACACTCAAAGATCTCATCAAAACCTGTCCTCCGTTTTGGAATCTCTGGCTAACTGTACCTTTCAGTCGTATCCACATAATGTCCATGGGTGCGTACATTTGTAGGAAGTATGTGAAGAAAACTGCCACCGCTACTAAAATTTTTGCAGTTAACGCTAATCTACGAAGAAGTGAGAGAGAAATATATATCTTAAAGTAAGTAAAAAACATAAATAGTAGGAAAGGTATATTACCTTTCCTACTATTTATGTTTTTTTTAAGGCCATTGTGGCTCAGGGTCTTTGCCTGAAAACGCAACGGTTGTGGGATTGACCCTCAGTCGGGTAAATTCATTCTTATTATTTTTTGAGCTTCATGCGGTATCCCATATAAAGGTTGGTAGGTAGAGGGAGCCTAGTGTAAAGACACTTCGCTCTCCACTTTCCGCAGAATTCTGGAGATATCGCGTGTTGAGGGGCGGAACTCAACGCCACGTTTTGCCTCGTTACCAGAGCTAAGAAATACAATGTGAACAATCTGTCGCGTTTAGAGTCTCACGCTTATACCATGACTTGCCTCGTCCTGGTAACAAGAAAAAGCGAGGCTGTAAGTTCCGTAAACTCAATACGCAATGTCCTAAAAATTGGGGCAAATTGGGGCATCGAGTGTCTTAAACCTAGGTTCCTTCTGCCTTCCCCTGCTAGATGTGTAAAAATTAGTATTATGCAGGATACAATTAAAGCAAATTTTATAATCACTTGCTCATAAATTCTCGTAATTTTTGTATATGACCTCTTATTTAGCTAATAAGGTTCAGAGGATTGATGTGAAAGGCAAGAAATCTCTTGGGTCATAAATCAGCATGAGGATCCCCCAGGGGTCTCTTATTTACTATTTAAAATCCGTTATTTTTGAATTCGGTTGCAGCCAATAATCCAAAAAATAACATTAAGAGACGTGTTCTAAATACACAGAACAAACGCGAAATTTAATAAAAAAACCGTGAAAAGGATAAATCATTTCATTAGTTATATTTAAATGTTACTTATTTAGAAGTAATTACGATATTAGTTTCTTTTTGTATAAGTTTTTTCATATACTCGTAAGTATAGTTTTGTTTTTTTTTAACTTAAATTATTTGTATTTGACTTTTCTGACACTGACCAGTCTCAGGATTTTGTTTCAAAAAAATTATATAGGCATATTCAAATTATGACCTTGAATAAATTTTATTGCAGACAAGGGATCGACGGGGGCCATTCATCACAATTTTATTACTACTAACGTCCATGCAATTTTCGGCTTTTTGGGTATATAATATACAAGGTTGCTCCTGTTTTTACAGTCAATTGACTGGTCTATAGGGTCATTTAGAGATTATCAAAGTTATTGTTTTACTCGTCATTAATTTTATAGAGAAGATTTAAATCGTTTTGTGTCAGCTCAATTAGAGTTTGTTAAAGTAAGTCGACTTGAAAAATATTGATATAAGAAGAACAAAATGGCTTATTACAACAACAATATGAGGCCGTTGTGGCGCAGGGCCAGAAGGGTGTGACGTGACGGTTGCGGGTCCGACCCCATTCGAGGGAATGAATTATTATTTCTTAATATTCATTTCTTTCTTCTGCGATCGAGGCTAAAGGTCGGCGTTGCGCTACACCGTAATGCCTTGAAAAAATCGGTGTAAAGCTGATTTATTTATTTCATTTACTTTTTTTGCCTCTTTCTGTATCCCGTATATATCATGATAGGCAGTGGGAATTTAGTTTGAAGATACTCTGTTCCTCATTATCAAAACCTGTCCTCCGCCTAATTTAAGACAAAGCGTGTCAAGAGGTGCACCGCGGAGCGAGTAACTTCCACTGAGTGGGAATCAAACCCGCCCCTCTTGCTCTGGGACGCTGTGCCTATGGCCTTTAGTACTAAACATCACAATAAAGCCAGAGATTATACAGAAAGTAAAAACATAAAATAAAATACCAAATTTTAAGTAAACGAAAGTCATTGTGTTCTTTCCATTACTGTACTAAGACACAGGTAAAGAAGCTATGATTTATATTAGAAATTCATAAATAGGGGAAAAGGCCTTTCGTACTTCGTAAATACGAATACAGCTTTCGGATCTAATTAAATGTTTCGCTCTGACGAATATCAAATTAAAATTCAACGAGACGTCTTGGGATAACTGATATTTTAATTAAAAAGTGGACATTTAGTCCGAAATCTGCCAGTCGTAGTAAATTTGGTTACAGACACTTTATCGGCGAAATTATATACATGTAACGGTAGCTTTTTAAAATTCAAGCTTAAATTATAGCTTCACGGTACCTATCACACATATGGCAGGGAAGGCAGTGGGAAATTAGTGTTGCGACACTCCGTTACCCATTTTCTTTCACGCTTTGTCTTGTCACCAGAGCGAATTAAAATAATACAGTCACCCGGGCGCACTTTTCTGTTGAAGGTTTTTGAGGGCAGCCATTTAGACAATTTTTTTTACGCCTAATGCCCAGAAGGAGTTAGTGATCGATTATTTAAAACGCATAAAATGTTGAATGATACAAATCAATGCCGCTGTAGATTAATACTTTATTATTTAAAATAAAAGAAAAAAATATATATAAAAATCGCCGACAGTAATTGCATGTATAAGTCAATAGGATAATAATGACTAAAAAAATATTGCTGTCATTAATTCTAGTCGTAATGGGAAGTAAACATATAAAATACGTACTCACACTTCATTTTCAGGCAGGTTTAATGTAATACTTCCTCTAACGTCCTCTCCATACTTCAAGTATCCAAAAACACCTACAATAGCGTACAATATCGATACCAATCCCATAGTAATATTAAGAACGCCTGGACAGCCTAAGAAATGTTTGGGATTTTCCATTTCATTTTCCACTGGCATGACCACGTTGATTCCTTCCATGGCAAATATGGCTGTACTGTAAAAAGAAATGTTAATTTTTAATTGAGAGGCAAAATTAGATGTTACTTTTTTATTTATGAACCGATGGTAATAAATATAATAAATAATGAAAATTAAGTATAAATTCTCAAATTTAGCAAAATATTTTTAACTTACTTAAGCAAGTATTTAAATATTTCTAAAGTACTCGAATAGAGCATATTTGAAATAGCAGGAGCAAGCGCTTAGCAATATCCGATCCGATTCGAGGTAATAACTTCGAAGACAAATTGCTTTGTAACAGTAATAAATTTTCATGTTTCATTTGATCTGCTTAAAGAAGATAGGTTGAAGCTATCGTAGCACAGTGGAACAGCATCAGACTGTATGCACGATGGCAGTGGATTCGATCTCCTTTTGAGTAAACATTTTTCTTTTTCCCCACTCTGGTGCTTTCGTCGCTTTTTTTATATATAGAATTTTTATATCTAGAATACATTATATATTTAAAATATCGGCTCTATGCTGTATTCCGCATACAGCAGGGTAAGTAGAAATAACCTAAGTGTTAAGATACTCCGTTCCCTATTTCCATTCATTCCATATGACATTGCGTGTTGAATGGCGGAACTCAATGCCGCGCTTTGCCTCGAAACCAGAGCGTAGCTGCACAGCGTCTGCATGTAATATATGCGACGGATGTAAATTCGATTTCCACTTGGGAAAATGAGTTATTTTCGTTTCCTCGCACGGGTTACGAGATAAAATGATTTATTAAGGTTTAATGTAAACTCGAAAATGCAATACCTCGAAATTTGTCCAGACATCAGTGTCATAGATCGATAAAACGCTGTATCCCACTCATAGCAGAGGAGCCATATTCTTGGGAACCTATACTCTATATAAAATATGAAATAAAGTCGCTACATGCGCATACATGTACCGATTTATATGATGACGACTTTAAGAACAACATATTATATTCATGTATTTTAGTAATAATCATGAGTGCTCATCATTTAAAGTAGAAGTACAATATATATAACTCCCGACTTCTAATGCAAGTTGAATAAGCTAAATACATAATATTAAGGTCAGTATAAAGAAATAAAAATAAACTATAACAGAACGGCGAAAGTACATTGCGGAAATAAACGCGCTTTGCCTCGACATCAGACGTAAAAAGGAAAATATAAATTTATATAACTATTTTATTTTGTCGAGTAAGGATCGAATCCACAACCAGTCGCGCTTACAGTCAGAAACTTGTACATCTGCGTCACCACTGGCCTTACTCGCTGGAGTTAAAATAGTAACAAAAATGGCTTATTAAACTACAGGAATGTAAGGCACACTTGATAGAGATGAAGAGAGGACTTAATATTAGAGATTTAATGTAACAAAATTACGCATTTCATTCTTAATGAATGTGACTCATTTTTTTATCGGTATTTAAGCGGGGAAAGTGTGTTAACACTATGTCCCCTTCCCTCCGTATTTTTTTATCTTTCAGTATTTTCTTTGAAAGGTAATCCATTTGCTTTTTCAATAATAATACAATCCATTTTAATTACTGCTTTAAATATTTACAGTAACTTTGTTTTACTATATTTAAATTAGATTCTTTTTTTTTGATAGAGAGGGAGAGAGAGAGAGATAGAGCGAGAGAGATAGAGATATAAATAAAACTTCAAGTTTCACCTAATAGGGATGATTATTTCACCGCTCTCTGGTAAGACAAAATGTGGCCTATTCTCGTCATCTTAATAATACACGCGACTATTGCACACCGAGAACGAGGGTTTAAATCCTATAAAAGACAGCTTATAGTGAAAATCATTTTGCAGAAATAAATATTCATTTCTAACACTCCATAGATGTGAACAAAAGGGTCTTTGTCAGTCACCGAGATATGCTGACGCTGAAATGACAACGGCAAATATGTATAAAATACAAGAACTTAGTCCAGATTTTGCATGGACTTGTTATATTATTATTTAGTTTCACACTTTTTTCGCATATATCAAGGTGAACAGAACCAAGTGTCAAAAATCTCCGCTTTCCGATTTTGGCCAGATTTTTTTGATAGTGCATGTTGAGTAGCGTCGTTAAGCATTGTGCTTGGTTTTTTTACAATGTATGATATTTATTTCATAAAAAAAAATATATAAAATTGTAACGATCCCTAATACAAAAAAAACCGGACAAGCACGATTCGGGCGAAATACGCGTTTTTGCAATGCACGCCAAAACACCGTTTGGCCCTATATCTGCATTCTGTTTAGTGTTTACTTAAAATCAGATAACTCGTACGCTCATTTTTTATTATTATTAATAGTTTTCAAATTCTAATAAGTTACGTTTATTTACCTACCAATATAAATTTAAATATTTTAAGCAAATCTTTTATGCCTAATGTTTCTGAATAAACTTTAATCTGTTTTATGTAAAGAATATTTTCAAAGAGAATAAGCTTTAAAAGCTCGTTTTAAATCTCTCTTGGATTTCAACATAAGTAAGTTTCAAACGATACGTCTGTGCTGCATTGCATATGTTTATTTCATACGTTATATAAAGAACGCTATTCTTTAGTTTGCTAGAAATTATATTAAATAGAATATTATATTTAGAAATCGTATAAAAAATTACACATAGCGGGACTCGAACCCGCGCCTCCTGAAAACCGACCAGGCGCTCTGACCACTAAGCCAAACATTCACATACGAATTTTATTACCTTATATTTTTTTAAAAATAACTTTATAACACAATGTGTTTGACAGTAATCGCGACGTTTGTGAGTTTGATTTTCACTCGGTGGAATGAATTATTTTCATTTTTACCCATTGGTAGCAAGGCAAAGTTGATTTCAGCTACTTAACACGCAATGTCTCGAATATTGGGCAGAGAGTGGGGAACGGAGTGCCCTAATTTTTTTTGTCTAGTCAGTTATCTGCAGGATACATAATAAAGAATGTGGTTGTAAGTGCTATCAAGAAATTTCATAAATTCAATGTTAAAGCTTTTAGTCTAAAAATGATAAATTCTATTCGTAGTAATAGAACATGGAAATAGAAAATGTTGGTTGGCAGGCTTACTAAGTTATGATAGATAGCCTCTGAACTTATATAATAAAATAAATAATGCATTTGTGGCAGCTTTAAATTTTACTGCTTACAAATCTTTATAGTAAATATTTATTAAGTAAGGTATGTCCCGCACACAGCAGGGTAAGTAGAGGGACCCAGCATTAAGAGAATTTCCGCCAAATTCTGAAGCATCGCGTGTTGAGTGGCGGAACTCAACGACCCAAATTGTCTCACAAAAAGCTCGCTGGAGCTTGCCTTCGCCTGCTTGTACTAAAATAATATTTATTTAATATTACTTATGTTTATTTAGAGAAAATTTATTAATTATACTAATTATCTATACTATCCTGCAATATTGTTTTACTTTGCTTGTAAACAAACTCATAATAGAAAAAAAATGTTATATCATTTAGGTATTTAGGTAGGCGGTTAGTACGCGAGCAGGTACGCAAACGCGGTAATCCCGATCCCGCAGAAATTACAAGCTGAAAGTAGCCTATATATTGCTCCACATCTCCTCCTCTAACATAAGGAAAAACAGACAGACAGACAAACAAAGTTTATTTGATTGTGTTTTTGAATCGGTTAATTTGAAAGCACAGATAGACAATTCAATTTGGTTTATATATTTTTAAACAATCTGTTAAAATATTATAAGTGAGCTTAATACTTAAATGTATTATTGAATATTAAACTTAACTTTTACATTAATCTGACATTACTGCTTCTACAGCTATCTACTAATATTATAAAGAGGAATGATATGTATGTTTGTAACGAATAAACTTTAAAATTTCTGAATCAATTTAAAATGTGTGTTTAACGGAGTGTTATAGGCTACATCTATAAAAATTAATCTAGAAAAAATATAGGGATCCCTACTAAAATTTCAATAATATAACCCAAGGAGTATAAAATATGACATTAAACGTCCATCATGCGGTGCAGAATCTGTTCGAGATAGAACAAAAAATCTATAAAATTAAAAAACTATATGTTCTTATATCTACAAAAAACTTACCAATACCGTATATCTCACTATTGTTGTGTGTGTGTTTTAACAATACAATTATTTTTTTACAGTTTTATACAGTATTAGAAAGAAATTCCTTTATTAAGTATATATAAATAAATCGTTATAAATAAATAATTCGTATTCGTATCGTATTCAAGATGTTGGAATAATTAAATTTTTGAATTATTTTAATCGAACATTCCGTTCAAAAGATTTTACGAACGTCGATCTGAACCAAATACCGTATGTATTATATATAGTATATATTTGTCGAGAGGATCTCCTAAAATTAAATGTATTGTAGCTATCTACTAATACATCGGTTAATATATAGTATACAGTGAAGCTTTAAGATTGATTTGGAAGATAAAAAAGTGTAAACATTAACATAACTTGCAATTGCCAACATTATTTAAGGTTTTTGCATCTGTTAAGCAAAAAAGGAACCCTTACAAGATCACTTTGTTGGCCGTCTATCTATCTGTCAAGAGGCTTTATCTCAATGACGCTTGGAGATATCAAGTTGAAATTCGAACCATATACTCGTTCAGATCTACGGTTCCATGATTTACTTTTCACTTAGTGGAAAAAGAAGATGTGGAAATTTATATTGCATGCACTATAAATGGAATCAAAATTAATAGGGTACATCCCGTTGACCTAGACTAAAAAAACTGAAACTTTACATTTCTGGTGAAATCCTAATAAGCCTTAAAAGAGAGGCAAAACTTGGTATTAAAGCCGCTAGTTTAAGTGAGATTTCAGATGAGAGGCTCTGGCTGTGTTAAGCTTCAATTTCAGAAAAAGCTCGAAATTTCCAATTTTTATACGGAACCCTCGATGGGCAAGCCCAACTCTAACTTATCCGGTTTTTTTTATAAAAAGTACTATTTCTGCTCCTTCTATATATAGCACGCGCGTAATGAGCATAATTTGAAGGCAATTATGAAATAAATTATCTTTTAAATAAGTAGATGAATATTAACTATTAATTTCCCCCCACGAGCGTATGTAATTAAGTAAGCCGATAAGTGAAGGGGTGTTGCGTAACACTTTGATATTAAAGGTACGCTTATATTCCTTGAAATAGAAAATATTATAAGGAAACTTTATTTTCAATACAAATTATAGAAATTATATACTGAATGGCAAATTAAATGTGTTTCATCTAAATATTTTAGAGACGTTAAATTGTCAATGATATTGCATTGAGTTTGTGTTCCGCCATTTAAGTGCAAGGCATTTTTGGCCAAGTTCTGAAATGAAAAAGAGGCCAGTCGTGGCGCAGCCACACCGACTGGTTGTGGGTTCGATCCCCACTCGAGGAGGTGAAATATTTACTTAAATTTATATTTCCATTTCTTCGCTCTGATGTCGAGGGTAAGCACGGCGTTGAGTTCTGTCACTGAACACGGAATGCCTCCAGAAATCGGCAGAAAGTGGGGAACGGAGTGTCTTAACACTATGTTACCTTTGCCTACCCTGCTGTGTGCGGGATACAGCGTAAAGCTGATTTATTTATTTTTTTCTGAAACATGGCGTAGAGGAGTGTCTTAATACTAGGTGTCCAGCCTACACTGCTTTGTGCGAGATTCAAAATAAAATAAATAAGAATTATATTATGTGGGATTTAAACTATCATCAGAAGACCAGATACTATGTCATTACAATTTTTCTTAAGTTTTTATTTTTGAGTGGTTAAAATTTAAAACTTTTAATTATTTACAATGATGATGAAATAAGTGGACCAAATTCTAAATGTAAACAATGTCGTGGGTTCAGTTCTAACTGCCCAAATTTCAATAATTCTATTTAAAACACAGCGTCTTGAAAAAGGAGAGCGGAATATTTAAAAAAAAAAAGAAATAAATACCTTACCTCATAAACAAAGGCCACTGTCCCACATTGGTCACCAGTTTCACATTAGATTTGTCAGGTATGTCAGTAAAGGTATAATAGCATGTCACTACGAAAGTCACTAGCAAACAGACGTTGGCGAACAGCGAGAACGGTACTAAGTATTTTAGATGTCTGACTTGTATAAACAAGAGTAGTGGTAGTAGCAATATAGCGCAGTATACTTCTACAGCGTACTTATGGTCTGGAAAGAAGTGGTCGAAGATCTGAAAGAAATATTACTAAAATTATAAATTTTGTCTTAAGATTCGACAACGTTTTTGGTAGAAAAACAGAGAACTACTACAGATAATTTTTAATGATTTTATCTGTAATTAAAAAAATATTTTTTCATGGATTTTTCTAACTTTTTAATCTATTTCATTCCATTCTGTCCCGCAAGATAGACGCGAGAATAACATAAATATAAACAAAAAAGTGGATAATAAATACTTCCAAGTAGGAGAACGTTGTATACAAATAGTTTCACGAGTATATGGAATTCGATATTTCCAGGGGTTTGACGTTACCCTTGTCAACGTACCGTACCGTTATGAGAAATATTTTATGAAGCCTTTGGACTTTTAGAAATGTTATTTACTATGAAGATATACTTTGGTCCATTGATAGGAGCCAAAGGTGTAATAAACTAACAGAAGATTCGAATAAGTTTTATTCTTCTCGTTCTATCTCACTTCCCAGCTTAGACAGAGGAAACTTAAAGTCACGACATGACACTCCAAGTTTCTATATCCACCTTGATTAGAGACATTTTGTATCACACACACACACACACACAATCATTTTCTGTTTAGTATTGTTTTTATATCTTTGATCTGTTTTTCACGTGTAAACCGCATGTAGCATGAGTAGGGACCGTAGTGTTGAGACACTCCATTCTTTCCGCTTAATTTGGAGGCTTCGTGTGTTGAGTAGCGTAAGTCTAAATTATTACCGATGGTGTCCTCTTAGAATGTAGTGTTGTTTTATGTATGTGTTCTTATGTATGTATATTGTATATTTCATTGGTTGGATTACAATGTTGAAATTGATAATTTCAAAATGTATCACATTTTCTTTCACTTTCACGTGTTTTTCCTAGTGTTTTTTTTCCCCAAATATTGTAGGGTAACCAGAGAAAATTTAATGTCATGACTAGACATCGAATTATGTGCATTTACATCGTTGCATATGCAAATGACAGATCAGATGCTACTAATTTAAGAAATTTGGCATTTGAGCATGCTTATTAAAAAAATATATTGTTCTTATTGCAACACATTGTTTACTGCATGACGCAATTGAGAAACTTGAAACTAAAAATTTTCCTCTATGTAAATGCCTTTAGAAATATTGGAAAAAGTATTTAACAGAGTAACGCCCTTTCGAGTTCTATCACTATCGCAAAAGAATCGTGGCACATTAAATGCAGTTTAATATAAAAATCTTGGTTTCGAAGATATATAGACTATAAAGAAAATTGATACTTTTATGAACGGCATCGGAAAAATGTTGCCTGAAGAGGTTTCTGCAGAAATGTGGCCAAATTTTAAATGCTATCCGGTAACGTCAGTTGACGTTGAAAGGTGGTCATTATTTGTCTTTTATTTTTAGCTTCTACAAATTCCTTCGTGTTTTCTCCACACAACGTGACATTGTCGAAGTGATATGTGCTCTACTGGCACGCTCGGAACGCCATAATCAAAGAATCATACCATACTTATTTTTAGCTTTTATTTTGTTTTTATGTTCCTTAAGCTAGGCTTATATTTAGACCAAATTATCTCTTGATATATAATTCCTAAGAGAGAGAGGTAATTGGATTGCCTTTCTATCTATATTTAACTCGATATCTATTAACTTAATACTTAGTATTTGTTATTATTATACTATGTGACCTCCAATTCTTGTACGGAACCCTCAGTGGGCGATCCCGACTCGAGTTTGTCCAGTTTTTTTAATAAGAACTATTTAGTTAAGCAATGTATTATTTATAATAGTAGCACTTACGACAGTGCTTATTATAACTCACACTACTACATTAAAAATGTTTAATGAAAAAGAGGAGAAATTCATGTCTCATTAGGCCCAATATAATTGATTTTACAATATGCATATAAATAGCCAGAGGCAGAGGCCAGTCGTGGCGCAGCGGCACATAGTGTGACTGTAAACCGACTGGTTGTGGGTTCGATCCCCACTCGAGGAGATGAAATATTTACTTAAATTTATATTTCCATTTCTTCGCTCTGGTGTCGAGGCTAAGCGCGGCGTTGAGTTCTGCCACTCAACACGCAATGCCTCCAGAATTCGGCAGAAAGTGGGGAACGGAGTGTCTAAGAACACTAGGTTCCCTCTGCCTACCCTGCTGTGTGCGGGATACAGCGTGAAGCTGATTTTTTTTTGATTTTTTTGATTGTTGTTCAGTTAGTGATGAACTTTTTTAATTCATTCATCTTAATTGACTTTTTCAGAAATCAATTACGTGGCTTGATTTGAAACCACGCCTCTTGAAAACCGTCCAAGAGTTCCAAGAGGCGCGGGTTCCTGTCCTGGTGCTGTCTGTTGAAGTTGAATGTTTTATACGTTTTCCAAAAATGTATTTCTCTTTATCTTTCCTAAGTAAAGCATATCTTCTAAAAAATTTAAAAATCATCTCATTTTATTTATTTCACTTGTCTCTACAACTAATAAAAGCTAAACAGCAAATTTAATAGCTATATTACTAAAGTTATTAAGAATTTAATAAATATTTGCACTACATTTATCTTTTAATCACTTACATGCTTAATAAGAAGATATTTGCAACGTAGAATTACGCATAAAATTTATTACATTTTGAACTTTATATCAAATGTAACAAGATAGAATATATAACACAAAAAGAAAATAACTCAGACATGACATGGCCCCTATATCAACTAGTACTAAATTCATGTTTGCATGAATACCACGCGACAAAGTTAAAGTGCCGTTTAATTGCATTTTTAGTATCAGAGAATTCGAATTTACTATCATAGTTACTAATTTTTGTGTGTAAGCATAGAAAATGTCTCAGCAAAGGTGTTCTTCTTTTATTGTAAGTAAAAATGTTATTATTATTATTTTTTAATATATCCCGCATAGAACAGAGTAGGCAGAGGGATCCTAGTGCTAAGGCACTCGGTTCTCGGCTTACCGCTCAATTTCGGAGACATTGTATTTTGAGTGGCCATGCTAAACGACTTTGTCTTCTTCTCTGAAACCTACAGCCCCTGTTTGTTTGTTTTTGTGTTTGTTACGCTACAGCCCCTGAAAGCTTTTCTAAGAATTTAACTTAAAAAAAAATGTTTAGATGTTATTTTCATTTTATAGTTTGTTTGTTTTAAACTTTTATATGGTAAGAAAGGACTATTAATGAGATATATTGAGAAAATAAATCACAACGCAGACGCAAAAATCAGGTTGTATTTCAAATTTATTAGTGTTATTGTATACATTGGAAAGAAAAATGAAAAATTTGAACGTAGCGGAATTTGAAGCGAGGGTTTTCAAACCGGAGTTTTCCGAATAAGTAGTCAGGCCATACTTGCCAATTTAACTCAAGAATCTTCCTTCAACTTTATCCAAAAAAATCAAAAATTCTCAAATATATGTTGAACCACCAAAAATTGCTGAGCATATGAATATTTGAGGGTGAAATGAATAGATATTGAGGTCCCGTGCCCATAGACCACCGTTGAAAAGTCGATCCATGTAAATGTAAGTCAAGGTGTTTTTACTAAAACCTAGAGACATTTTGACGCAGTGGTCTAGCCTCTGGCTAATTCTACATTTATTTTTTACGTTTTGGAGTGTTAATATTATAATTTCCTCGCTCAAAAATATATAATTTGTACAAAATGAGAAACTACGCATTTTATCTTATTCCCATGAAAAAAAAAGTAAACGTTTGATAATATAAATGTCAAAGTTAAAATGATAATATGTGCGTGACAAAACATGTAACATTCATAATTATAATAAGATCTTTGATTTTCGCGATAATTATACATTTTAAATTAAACTATTTAACCGGATTAATCACGTATACATTATTAGAAACTCGAAAAGTTTCGGCCACTTGGTAGTAGTTTGTGGTCACGGATAGACTGAGATGGCATTCGTCTGACAGTTGACATATAGACTGGATCCCAGATCTACGTCATTTTGCAAAACTCAAATTAGTTAAGTCGGTATGCGTACTTACTAACTTGAGGTTATAATAAATATATATTTATTATAACCGGACTGCTCTTTAGAGTTGGGGCAAAATATGTTATTTACGGACTATTTTTAAGACTCCTTATAAGCACTCAGACCAATACGGTGGCTTAATCATCTAGAACCATCATTTGGGGCTATCTCTGAAAGACTCGGCTCGACGACTCTCGATTTTCAACTTTGTGAGTACGCATACTGTCTTAACTAAATATTAGACTAAGAATCCTCTAAATTTCAGCTTTGCTAAAATTGCGTAAGTCTGGTGGCCCTGGGATCTTGCGCTAAAAATATTATATCAAATTGCCAATATATTACATATATTACAATAATAGTTATATTTTTAAGAAATGTTAATATCCTAATGCCATAGTGTTACGCAGTATCCCTATATATTTTTATTAGTTTCAACGCCGACTAATCTATCATTTATTGCTAAACGAATGACTGATGAGGGGTTGATGAATATTAATACACATACACTAATAAGAAAACATGGATTTTTAAATATTAGATATTAATAGAGGCCATCGTGGCCCACGGGCCCAAGGGTGTGACTGTAAAGCGACGTTCGATTTCATCGCTCTGGCACCAAGTCAAAAACCCGGAGTTGAGTTCCGCCACTCATTGCCTTGAAAAATTCGGTGGATAGTGGAGAGCGGAGTATCTTAACACTGGGTTTCCTCTGCCTACCCTGCTATGTCCGGGATATAAAATGATGCTCAAGAAGAATATCGAACAGAAGAACCTAACGCAACACTTCGTCTTTCGACCAGAAAACGATAATGATTTAAATTACATATTTGTATATATTATTTATAGTAGTTTTTGTTATATTTATTTCACCAGATTTAATAGTTAGCTTAAGTGGCAATAATACAGCTTATACCAAACTAAATACGTCACGTTATATTTGACACACGTTTGTTCCCACGCGACCGTTATTCGGGCAACTTTATAATTGATGGAAAGCTTTAGTTGAGTAATAAATTATTGTACTGTTATTAAGCTTAATTAGTTATTTCTTTCAACCTTGTGTTTTTACTTGGCATTTTATTCTTACGTAGCTTTGACAAAATTATATGAATATTAAGAGGTCGTCGTGGCTAAGGGGCATAAGGTTGACGTCTATATAAAATGGAATTTTCTTCGCATGCAGCTGAGTTCTATGGTTCCTGATAGATTCTAAAAATAGTTCTGGGGTTACGCACGTTTATTTCTTATATTGTTCTAATCGTAAAGTTAAATAGAATTAATGTAATTTTTGAACATAATTAATGATACTCAGACGCGGGAACTCTCTAATTTTTCATAAAATATAAACAGTTATTATTATTATTATGTTTCTCCTTCACAATTCTCGGATTCAAAAGAACCCGGTCCTTTGGAAGGCTTGCGTGGGGACACAGGTCCAACACCTAGGGGCCCCTTAGAGAATATACAATCTTTTTACTGTGACGCATCAGCCAGGATCCATCTCTGGGTAACTACAGGTAATTGCCCGGAGATGGTCGCCGGTTAATGTGTAGGAACTATGGAAATGTGGAAATGTAAACTAGATCTATGGAATGGAATTTGGATGGACTAGCTACTGGGCTATTGAGTGAGACTAACGGACGTCCGCCTTAACAATTGTTATTATTATTATTATAAAATGCCTATTAAAAACCACACAGGAGTGTCCTGTAAAAATACCACTAGAGCATAGTTCAAAATTTTATTTGTTGAAAAATTTAAGAATAAAGTTGTTATTATCGTGCTTGGAAACTGTAACTCTTTATTTTTTAGTTAGTACTGAATATAAGTAAATCTATGACATGTAGTCTGAAAAAAAAACGAGAACTCAAAATTTTATAACGAAGTTCCTGTTGTCACCTTCCAGTTCAATCATTACCCTATTAGACCCTGGTTACCCTAATATAGCCCCAACACAAAAAAAAGCTAATATTATAACGTATCTATAAGCTACTCGTTATACAAATACAAAAATTCTTATAAGAAAATCGTAATTTTGGGCAAAACAAATTATCGATTTCGTCCCAGTGGTCTTGATTTTTATTAGTGATACTGTTTGTTTCTAACAACTTATAGGAGCTAAGTTGAAGGTTGCGGATTACTCTGAGTGACCGTGTTGACCCAATAGAGACCTTACTTCAATATTGTGCTAAGAACATATTAGAACTATATAGCCACCATGCATTTACCAAGTTTTTATAGTGATCGTGTAGCCTTAGGAGAAGGTGGAGAAAATTGGAGATTTCATTTTACCTACTATGTTTTGCGTTGTAAACACGACGGTTGTGAGTTCGTTTCCCGCTGTTAAGAAGGCTAGGCTGCTCTACTCAACACAAAACTTCTCGCAAATTAGACGTAGACTTGAAAACAAAATGAGATAACAAAACTAGGTTCCCTCTATCTGCTCTGCTATGTGTGAGGAAGCGTAAAGCTTCTTTTTCTACTCCACAACCAGAATAAAGAGGAAATATTTAAAGCTTGTCTTATTTTAAACTATTTTGTGATTATTGTCTTAAAATATCTCTTGTAAAAGGTAGGCAGAGCAACCCTAGTGAAAAATAATATATCATTGATTTCGTTCATGATATATACACAACGCCATGAAGATAAAAACATTAAGTCATATTTCATAATAATAAATATTTAAAGTAAAACACGAGATGAGAATAGAAGCTACACAATGCGTGAAATTTCCAATGCTAATATAAATTACATTTATTTTTAACTGAGAACCACTTCAATAAATATGTAGTTTGCAAAATTAAATATATTTAAATATAGCCAACCATAACATTTGATTATAGAACAAAATCGGTGCTTACATTTTTCAAAGAGGAAGCGATGAAGATAACATAAACGCTCGTCCCCCCGAGACAGACACCGGCCATCGCGTAATCAACGAAATGCCTGCGAACAAGTAAAGAATCCTTTATAATATAATTTACATCTCACATTTGAGACTACAATCTATATAAAATATACAAACGGCTAAAATACAAGTTTACCTATGATATATTCTATATAACGCTCATAGAGGGGTTTTTAACACTAGGACTCCACGTTACATGCCTACACTACTATGTGTGGGATTTCGGCATAATTCTAAAAAATATATGTTTTTGAACATTGAATGTCATTGAAGTATATACAAAGTTTAATAATAAACTTTAATAATGTCGTTGATAATTATTAATTTTGGTAATTAAAAATATTTTGGTATAATATAAATTTTAGTATATTTAAAATACGACTGGCCGAAAAAGTCGTATTATAAAAATACCAAAATAATAATTGAGGACAATCGTGGCGCAAAGGCACAGAGTGTAACTGTAAAATCGACTGGTTGTGGATTTGACCCCACTCGAGGAAGTGAAATATTTATTTTCATTTGTTCGCTCTGGTGTCGAGGCACAGCGCGGCGCTGAGTTCCGCCACTCAACACGCAATACCTCCAGAACTCGACGGAAATTAGGGAACGGAGTGTCTTAATACTTAGGTTCCCTCTGCCTACCCTGCTGTGTGCGGGTACAGCGTGAAGCTGATTATTTACAAAATATTACTTCACACAAAAGAAATAAAAAGAAAGAAATATTTTTAGAACACCTAAAGGTTATAAAGTAGCGGGCCTTGACGCATGTACATAACACAAACATATTATGTATGGAAATACATACTTGATAAAACTATCCGTGTTACACAAACGTTATTCTAAAACAATCAATGTGTCAATTAAATGTTCTCGGTCAATCACTTGTTGAGCTGACGTACATAAGTAATGCATTAAAAGCGTGGATCTAAACATAAAGGACTAATAACTATTTCGCAAGAATTATTCGTCATTTTTGATATTTTCAGTAACATATAATTTGGAAAAGTAGTATTGATCTCTTCACTTTATAATTTTAAGCAGTTGCTGCTCAGCTTATATGAATTTGAATTTGATTCTATGCTTTCTATTAACCGCCTGAGGCCTGGGGGAAAACATTGTTTCAATAAAATATTCGAAAATTAATAAGGTTTTAATAAAATATCTTACCAGACCTGTATTTAGATAAGATAGTAACACTTTAAACACTTTAAATTAACTTTCAAACTTTTAATGTTTTGTAATGAACAAATAAATTGTATTTGACAAAACATATTGTTAAAATCTTTGTGTACTTCGCTTTTCCGTATCTATTTTGTTTTTTAAAGTAATCAATTAAATTTTTAACTTTATATGAGTGGGCGAATTAAAGATGAGCGTATCATTAAAAATTCATACATTATATATGTTTTTAAAATTGTAATTCCAATATATAAACATAATCTAATTTTGTCCATTTCAAACAATTTTCTCCATCAGCAAATCACAAAAAATTTGCATTATGTAATTGTGCGACAAATAGGCGAATAATTCAGTATCAAGTCAACCGATATCGAGGTTTTTTTTATTAGTAATGATACACTACAAGGGTAGTAGTAGGGTTAGGTTCTGATTATGGGATCTGGTTGAAGTTGGTAATTTTTTTAAATAATTACTTTTAAAATCGATTCAAAAATGAAGGAAAACTCAATGGGTACATATAACAAGAAATATGTTGCCGAATACAGAAAATAAATCAGCTAATAATTATTTCACTATGTTTTTTTTTTATTTTACTGCTTTTACTAAAAAGTGGCACAACTATCCGAGTTTTTCCCTCAGTATCCAGAAATTACCACCGAAAATAAAATTTATGTCTTTCACCTTATGATTTGAATAATGTATAGTTTTTTTTGTTTAACTAATTTTTAATCATGCAACCCAACAGTTTAAGCAAAAATAACCTAAGTTCGTCGAACCACATACAAAATACCCTTTCATAGACTTTATTGAGTTCATGCCCTCCGTATTTAGATATTTACTCAATACGGTCCTTTCCCAAAAGTGCTTACTCATTTGATTAAATTAGATGATCGTTACAAAAAGGGATAGTTAAACATTTATAAATGAAATAACCTAACTTCGTTTCAAATATTATTTTAGGTAATATTTATGTAGGTTATAGTTTTAAATAAAATTGTTTTCTTTTCCTCTTCTTTTGTTTTTTAATCAGCTTTACAGATTTGAAATGTTTCCTTTTCGAATTTTTCATCTCAATTCCCTCCCCACCTCGTTCCGTTTTATTTCACATTTTTTCATATCACACACACAGCGGGATATGCATAGAGAAGCTAAAGCCTCTATATAAATCATTCTCCACTTTCCATGTTGCACGTTAAATGCTGTAATTCAAAGCTGCGCTATTACAAGACTAGAGTTATGAATTTTTTTTTTAGTTTTACACTGTATCCCGTACACACAGGGTAGGCAAAGGGAACCTGGGAGCCTGATTTTAAGTTTACGAGTCTTTTCTCGGTCACCTCGAACTTATTTTAAGTACGGACTTATACAGGTCTTTTCAGGTCACTCAAACGCTCAATGCTTAGAGAATAATAACGATCTTTTCCTAATCATCCAGTATTGCTTGTTATTTAACGAGACTAACATGAGTCTTTTCTCGGTCACCCCATATCACTCAATAACTTCGTTTTACACGTCGAAAATTCTAATCCAATCAAAGGTAAATTTTTAATTATAAAAATTGTAAAATGTGGTTAACTTAATCACAAAGATTTTTACACAGGCTTGGCCTAACCTGACCGACACGCTTGGCAGTTGCTTATTATACGTCGTCGATTCGATGCATTTTTCGACTTTTTCAAAAGGCGATAAAATTAGAGAGACTAAAGTATTTTCGATAATAATCTAAACTTTATGAAATACAGTAAAGATTTTAATTTGGAGAATACGAAACTTTGGGCGAAGGGATAAACACAAAGATATGAATACTTAGTGCGTATCCCCCTTCTGATGTACAAAATCGGAAGCGGTTAACAATTAAAAAAAAAAAACAAGATAAAAGCACATAATGTCTATATATTTCTAAATTATCCGGAAATCGATTTTATGTAATTGCAATAAGTGATATATACCACCCAATAATGACAACAATAGATCACACGAGTTTCCATCCAATAAGGTCTGTTGCTATAAGCAACTGAAGAAAAAGTATCTTTGATGGACGCTCGTAAAGGGTTGACGATCGCAGGGTAAAGCCCTGCGTACGTTAATCAGGAGAACTTTGACCGTTGGACCCGAACATGCTGTGAGATAGGACTGACTTCGCCGCCTCTTACGGTGGCGGTCTGTTACTGCGAACGTTCATGCCGGTTCTCGTCGCTGATTGACACAATTACATTGCTTTTATAATCTTTTTTACATATATCTACCCTCTTTTGCACGAGTTTGCTTTCACAAAATAACTTCGCGTTTTATATACGTGAGTTAATATTATATTCTGTCATTTCAAAACTTGCTAAAGTTTAAAGCAGAAAAATAGTTTCACAAAGTATCTTACAGTACCGTACGTGGTTACAATAATAACAATATATGAACCGTCTTACTTTTTTGTCTATTTTGCCCAACACCAGAGCGAAGAAATAAAAATATGAAATATTTAATTTCCTCGAGTGGGAATTGTCGCGACACAACTTGTCGCGCTTACAATTGCACGGTTTTGACCAATTTTTTCACGGTTTTATCATTTGGCAGATCTATATTATGTTTAAGCCTAGTTAATTTCTTTTTCATTTTGGTAAATTTGTATTATAAATATAAAAAAGGAATTGGATTTCGTTTTTTTTTATATTATTTTATTATAACTATGTTTCAAACGAATCACAATAATTCTTGACCAAGTTATTTAAAATTGTTTCTTTATATTTTTTTTACATTTAAAAAATAGAGTAAAGAAGTATTCAGTAAGAAAAGAAAAATATATTTTTTTTTAGAAAATGTACAAAAAAATTAACGTACTCTTTGAACACGTAACTGACTGTTGGAAACTGTTTAAGCGCAAGTGATCACTAAGTTATATTATTAAAAATCCAAAAGGCGCGGTTTCAAATTTTCTATATTTTTTTTGGAGGTGATTCGTGAAAAGAAGAATGTGTTTAAGAAATGGCAACAATCCAACTCTCCTGAAGACAGACTGAAGTACTATGTACTTAGTAGCTAAACGTGCCAGTAAAAGAGCTGTAGCCAGAGCCCGCAGTAAGAGTTTGTCACCATTGTTAAACATGACGGGGCAGTAGCTCTATTACAAATTGGCACGTTCCTGGAATAAAGCGACGCAAGATATCGCAAAACATCTATGCGCCAGAGATCCCCATGGCACGCTGCTCTCTAATCATGCCATGTGAAGGAGAGGTGGAGAACGCACTTTCAAAACACCTTCATCACGCCTCTCCGACTAACCTCGGACTTATTGAACCAATAACATTTGACGAAACTCGTAACCTTCCACGCATAAAGAACGGGAAAGCGGAGGACCTGATGAAATTCCAATCGAAGCGTGAAAACGCTGGGCTCTCTTGGCGTGCTCATAGTTACTGAACTTTTTGACCATATCTTGAATACTGAACACAGATTGTGTTAGTTATAGGAGCATTAAGCTTATAAGTCATACCATAAAGCTTTTTGAGCGCATGATCAATCCCAGACACCGCAGAGAGTGCAATATCTCTAAGTCTCAATATGGATTTCAGCCAGGATTGGGCACTATAGACGCCATTTTCATCTTCTCTTAGTCCGTTCTTATTTAATGTAGTGCTCGATACTGTCTCGGCTCACATCCAGCCTCCATGGTGAATGAAGTTAGAAAAGTTCAGATACTTTGGATCTGTCGTGCACGAGTCTGGAAGCATCAATCGCGATGTCTATAGCCGGATAAGCGCTGCCTGGGCCAAATCGCGGGAGGTCACTAGTGTGGTCTGCGACCACAGAAAATCGCCTCAAGGGGCTGATATTCAAGAGCATCATCCGACCGGTTCTTTTATACAACATCGAATGTTGGCCAGCACTATCACGGCACACTCAGGAGCTTCACTTCACGGAAATAAAGATGCTAAGGTCGATGTGCAGCGTAACGCGGTCTGACCGTATACGTAACACATTCATTCGAGATAGTCTTTTGGTCCGTGACGTAGTGGATAAACTCCAAGAGCGTCGCCTCAGATGGTATGGCTACGTTGCGCACCGGCCTAGGAACTATGTCGGATGGAAGTGCTTTGTGGATGCCCAAAGAAGCGATGATTGGATGTCGTGATGCATGACATGGGAGACAATGGTCTAACCACCTAGAACGTTACAGATCGAGCAAAGTGGAGTAGATTAAGGAGGATTGCAGACCCTGGCAACGTACAATAATTAATGCCAGGAGGAAGAAGTAATGAAAACCAAAGAACTTGAGCTCGACATTATTTTATACTTTTTATTTTTATAAAACAATGTTATACAATTTTATGAAGCGTATACAAGTGCTCGTATAAAAGTAAGTAGAATAAGAGAGTGTAAAAGTAATATAGACTGTTTGCATTCGATTTCGAATCCTTGTAGCAAGTAGACGTTAAGAAAATTAGTTTTTCAACTTTTGTACTCACCCAATCTGTGCTATAAATTCGGCTTATACCATCGATTTATTGGCAAACTTAATAACTTCTCAGTTTTTCAGTTTTTGTATATCAAAAGCTTAAATTGTTTTAAAAGGAGTACGAAGAGTGAATATCAATGAAATATCTACCAAAGCGCGGCGTTGAGTTCCATTACATAAAAAATACGCTGGATAAAAAATGCTCTATTAGAAAGCCGCAAAACTCGTCGGTGGCTTATCTTTCAATAAATGCTGGATAAAGAGATTTTTAAATTTATCATTTAAGAGAGAGATATAGGATTTTTTTTTATTGAATATTGAGATTGAGATTTGCAAGAGATTAAGGTCGAAATGATATGAAAAACTGAAAAATTCTGTGAAGGATGTTCAAGTGAGGCTTATAGCTATCACTATGGAGATTACAAGGATATTCCATCTTCCACTACTAGTAGGAGGATGTATTCAAAGAAACAAAAAACGATGTCTAATTTATCCAAGAAAAAGATAAAAAAGAGACTAAATATTGTTTTTTTTTTAACTTGGCTCGACACGCTGGCGCTGGTGCGCTTCTCGATATACTTTTTTATATTGATCTATAAATGAAAGTTTGCATGCATAAAAATGTTGTAATATTATTTATTGATAATTTAGAATAGTTTTTTGTATAAATATTAGGATGAGCCAATTTTTTTTATAAGTTATAGTGAAAATATTGTTTTGGACACCAAAAAAATACATCTTTTAAAAGAGCAGCTCCTAATTTTTATATTAGGAGCTGTCTCATCGCACTTTTCGATTTTCCATTTAAATAACAAGAAGAGTTACACGCTGTATCCCGCACATAGCAGGGTAGACAAAGGGAATCTAGTGTCAGTAAGATACTTTGTTTCCATTAAGATACATCTGTTCAATATTTTTTACAGAATACTGGAGATATTGCATGTTGAGTGGCAGAAGTCGAGGCCGCTTTTTTTACGTTACCATAGCGAAAATATTAAATATTTAATTTCATCAAATGGGAGTCTAACCCACAACTTATTGCGTTTACATTTATGACACGCACTCTTATGGCACTGCGCCACGACGGGCCTGATTCGTGCAGAATACGAAGCGTTTCTAAAACTGAGAGTCGTTTAATAATGACAATACCTGACAACTTCAGTATACAACCGCAAACCTTTTGGGCCGTGTTTGAAAACTTTTACACAGGTGTCTGTATAGCTGAGGCAACCCTCACGGCATTCCTTACAGACCTCCCTCGATGTTTTTACCTGAAATAAAATAACATTGTACGGTTATTCGCATGAGAATAAAAAACTAGTAAAAGTGACGAAAATGTGCCATTTGGTCTAGATAATTAAAATAAAATAATAATTGACTACTTCAGTCGCTTCTCGAAGTTCATATTCAAAGTGGAAAGCGCCCGGGTAAAGTGACGGAAAATATCACAAAATATCTTTGCGTCAGAGATTCCCAGGGCACGCTGCTCTGTAGTCATGCCTATGTGAAGGAGAGTCAGTCGTTCTCAAGATTCACCTCCTAATCTCCAATTTATTGCCCCAGTAATCCTTGACGGATTTTAGTCGCCGCATTTGAGATGACGAAAAATCGGTGGGACGTTGCGATATCCCGATCGAAGCGTGGAAAGCGTTGAGCTCTCTTGGTGTGCTCATACTTACTGACTTTACGAACATTTATCATAGACACTGAAAAAATGCTACATCAGTGGCGGATATACATCACCATCACCATGACACCAAGTCGTGTAGAACACGTTGAATGACAATCGTATAGAACACAGCGTGAAAAAACAATAAACGAAAAAGCCGACAACGGCGTTATGGTAATAAGATATTTTACCCAAAAGAAAATGCAATAACGCTGAAACACAATAAATTCGGAAGTAAATTGCCCGAAAATCTAAGGCTACAGAAATGCCGATTTAACATGTATGTATGTACCAAATGACACGTTACTTTCTTATTTTTCAATATTATAAATTAACTACCACTACTAGTTACCAAATCGTTCGATTAAATCAATACATATTTAAATATGAGGGCAGTGGTGGTGCAGGGGCACATAGTGTGAGTGTAAATGTGACTGGTTGTGGGTTAGATTCCCACTCGAGAAAAAGTAATAAAAGAAGCGAGTAAACTGAGCTTTTTAACATTATATTGACTTTATATTCGATAAATGTGGATACACGAACACGTATACATATTAATACACGCCTAAGCCAAACACCACTTCTCTAGTCACACAATTACGCACCCTAAATGAGGAGGAAAATAATTACTAGAAGCTTAGCTCTTATATACAGTATGATTGGTGGATCGATAGACAAATTGATACAGGTGATACAGAAGATCAATGCTAACCATTTTTATCCCATGTAGTGTTGTCCAAAGTTTTACTGTTTCCAATAAAACCCCGGAAAAAAAATATTGCTTTTTTCTACCAACTTTTGATATTTTTGTATTCTATGATGCATGCATCAATAAATCAAGTAGCATAAAACCGCCTGAATGTTGTAGGTTTTTTGTTTATTGACAGAATCCGAAAAAAAAAATCGTAATTTTCAATTGATGTTTTCCCGGACTTTTATACTGAAATATTTTGGTTCAATCATTTTAAAAGCATCCTTAATTTGTCTTTTGATTGGCCGATCCACTACCGATACCTATTACTGACGATACCTACTACAAATATATGTAATAATATTTTATTACAATATATATTTGATTACAATGTATTTTTTTTTTTGTATATTTTACTTAACGTTTCATCCACCAGAAATAGCGGGTAAATTATCAATAAAATTGTGTTCAAAACAATATAAAAGTCAATAGCTTTAACACAGGCCCAATAGAGCAGGGCCCGAGGGAAGAGGAAAGGACGATGGACAGGAGGCAGTTGAATAAAAATGGTAAAAGTTGCCAAGGTTTGACCGATAATACTAGATATTATTCCATCATATTAAAAACTGTGTGTATTTCTTAGCTTAATCCATAATACAACCATAAATTACTGTTAAGAAAACAAATTACTGTATTTTTCTATTCGTTTCTCATCGACATCCTTTTTTCATTAAAGTTTGTTGACTTCAGTTCTATGCGTTTTTCAAATGGATGTGTTAAGATACTCCATTTGTTCAGACTTCCGCATTTGAGATGTCCAAGTCTTATTTATATTCACATTTTGTGCCCTTGTTTTTTAATTTAAAAAGAATGACTACCTTTATATTAAAGGTATATGTGAATGTCTATGGGTAAAAAGTATTATGAGAGCACTAGTAAAACAAAAATACTCTTGCTATTTGCCTTAAATTATAAGCTATAGTGTAAAATATCGCTCGCATCTGTCAAAGTTATACAGGTTGACTGTAGGGTAGGTGACGACCATAAATTTTTTTTTTCAAAAAGAATTAGAGACCCGTCATATATACGGCAATGTTTCAACATCTCGTACATTAAAACCCTCGTGGTGTAGGGAGGCAGCGACTGACTATAAACGTTGTGTATATACTATAAAAGTTATGTTGCTTTGATCTTCACTCAACTAAAGGATTATACTAAAACAATTTTTATTTGCTCATTCTGATAGATATCGGCATTGATTTCCTCGCTTAACACGCAATCAAAAGAAAGAAACATTAACAAAACAATTCACAATTTTTGTCACATATATTCTGATAGTACTGCTAACATTAGGTCACGCATCGTGCAATATTTTAAGAAATTAAACAGAAAGTTAAGAACGGAGTGTCTTAACACTAAATTCCCTATGCCTACTCTGCTATAGATATACCGAAAAACACCCTACGTAAGCTTTTACCCGAGACTTCAATGCGCTACTATAGCTTACAATACAAACGCAATAAAAACAGGTTACTCGATTTATGTTTAATTAAGAACAAAATCTGATATTTTATTCTAATTGTTCTCTCTGGTAATAATTGGATTTATTATCATAAATTACTAATATTTATTTTTTAACATAATCAGGCCAGTCGTAGCGCAGCGGTGTGACTGTAAAACCGACTGGTTGTGGGTTCGATCCCCACTCGAGAAGATGAAATATTTACTTAAATTTATATTTCCATTTCTTCGCTCTGGTGTCAAGGTTAAGGGCGGCGTTGAGTTCTGCCTCTCCACACGCAATGCCTCCAGAATTCGGCAGAAAGTGGGGAACGGAGTGTCTTAACACTAGGTTCCCTCTGCCTACCCTGCTGTGTGCGGGATACAGCGTGAAGCCGATTTATTTTATTTTTTATTTAATATAATCATTAATTGATTACCTCATTATGGACGATTACAGATTAAATACATCATTTAAATTTTCTAGTTTCATAGTCACGACGTCTATGATTGAATTCACTTTTTTATGGAATAAATTTGTTTATTATTGTCTTAAGAACAATAGATTATAAATCTAAATACAATAAGATATTTTTTATCTTTTCAGCGCGCTTTCCATTTTCAATATTAATTATATATATTCCATAGAAACATTGATTGACGCGGCTTTGCCCACATACCACCTATAATAATTTTATTACGCTGCATATGCCAACAGATTAATACATTCAATCATGAACACCGCGGTTATGGTAGGACGTCATCGGCGGCAAGGGCGCCCCCCGCGATACTCAAACCTAGAATTGCGGACGTAACAGAGCGATGAATTATTTTAATTTTACTTTTTCTCAAAAAGAATACGTCCAAATTACATACTATAAAAGCCGAAGATTATCTACATATATTTAAACCTACATGTGAAATAAAAATCAATGAAATATGTACCTTACAACTTTCAATTATTTTTGTCACAAAATGCCTTATTGTCACTTATTTATAAGAGATAAATATATGGCGTCGCGAAGTTTGTGTAACCAATTTTAAAACAGTTCTATGGCGTTCTAGTTCTATTTCGATAGGGCTAAGTAAGACTAACACCGTAATGTTATATAGCCTATAGCACTTCTAAAGAATGCAGCTTTCATACAAAATAAAAAGAACGTAAATCGGACTGGTAGATCGGGAGATCTTAGCGTATAAACAAACAAACATACAAACAAACTTCTTCAAATTCTTTTGCTTCATTATATTAGTATAGATAGAATTAAACGAAAAAATCGTGCAATAGAAGTAACATCCATTATTTATTGATATATTGTATACCCCACAGCACTTTGTCTTAATCGGACTAGAAACGAGGAGTTTGGCTAAATTAAGTTGTCTAATATATCACGCTACCGGCATCCCTTTTTGCTATATGTCCTATAATAGTAATACTATAAGATATGCCTCGTCACTCTAAAGCTTTGTTTAGATATAAAGTCTAGTCATGTTCTAAATTGTCTTCGCAATATATAGGGCAAGAACAGGATAGTGGAAGAAATTTTAAATGAAAATCGGCCAAGTGTGAGTTGAGCTCACCCATCGGATTTTCCGTACTGATTTCTTGATTGTAGGTCAACAGGAAGGTGTCTTATAAATGTTGACAAAACGCGTTATCTCGTTACCAGAGCGAAGAAAAGTAAATATTTCACCCCAACCCACAACCAACACGTCACACGCCGTGTACACTACGATGGCCTTAAAATTATATAAATAATAATATATATTTAAAATATTTATGTAAGTTATAAATACACATTTCAATAACATCTATATAAATAAAAAATGTACTGAACAATGAAAATTAAGAAAGAGGTTGAAAAATAAGAAGTTCTATCGTAGAACAGATTGAATCACTTAATCTAAAATGTCTTTACAACATCGCTAGTCTGATATGCAATTCTGAGTAAGTAGGTCATACGAGATATGGTCCTAAAAATAGATTACCTTCTTCATTTTGTAGGTTGTAAAATAAACATTAAAGATTTGTTAAATAATGTCACATACAATACATTCCGCCCTAATTTCAGTCCAAATTCTTCAAATTTTGCGTGGTATGTGTCGGTAGTTAATACCCTAATTTTCTAATTTAATCCGAGTACAAAAAAAATACAATTTTTCCTCATAGCGGTAACTTAGAGGTTTAAGAAATCTAATTGACCTTAAGCAACTTAACAACTCAATTTTTGAAATATTACGCCACGCCTTGTCTTGTTACCAGAGCGAAAAAAAAAATTATTATCCCCCCCTGTGCGAATCGAACATACAACCGCCCAGTTTACATGACGACATTTTATACACATGTCTAAAGCGAATTTCTATTTGTTTTATTAGAGCGGCGTTCTTGGTATGCCTTTTAATGAGATGTATACAGACAATATAAATTATATGTAATTTCCTAGATCCAGAATTTGTGTCAACGGACCCAAACTAATATTTACTCTGTCATAAGTAGTCACTAGGAAGCTCTTATACAAATGTTTCTATAGGTAACATATGTAGCTTAATTTAATGTGTTTACTTGTATACAAGCTAACAGACCCGCGCAGCTTTGCACGCTTGGCCATATAAATGATTATTAAAAAAAAATATTATGAAATTATTTTTCAATTTACACTGGGTTTAGTAAGAAAATATAAACCTAATTAAAATAAACCAAAATGTAATAATAGGTAGACATAAAATTCTTAATATTAATAAAAACATCTGAGTAAATAAAATGAACAAACAAAATAAAGGAAATTATTAATATTGGAATAAATAGTAGTTACTGAAAAACTTACTTAAACAAGAACCAGCTGTACTATCAATAATATCAACCCAAAATAAATATTAAAAAGTAACACGAAATATAATACCAGAATAATGAAAAGATCTTAACCTTACCAAGACAAAAAGAAAACTTATTTTCTAAATGTTTTATAAGCGTATAGAACCAAATAAAAATAGAATTAATAGCAAACAGCAAATAACCATATAAAAAATAGTAGTAGATAAAAATTTTGAGAAAATTGACGCGTCTTCAACGTCATCTCCCCGTTCATGTCCGTCATTCCGTAACTAAGCAACCCGGTGAGGTTGCGTAGGCCGTAGGTAGCCGTAGGTAGCCATAGGCCAGATCATTTTGAATCAGTGACGTCTCCTAGAGTATGTATTATAATGATGTACATTAAAGTTCAATCCAATCCATATTCATCCCAAGATCTTTAAGTATATCTATATTAAATTCTTAAACGATCATATTAACCGTGATTACGTTACAGACAGACGGAATTTCTTTCCAAATTATAATATAAGTATGGATGTAGTTTTGGAAAGGACATTTTGTTTTATTTCGATCGGTTCATAAATTAATTAATATCTATTTAAAATATTTTGTTCGACAAAATTGCTATAAACAATTGTATTGTCTGAAACTTTAGTTTTCAATGTTTTGTCAGGAAAATAATTTGTATAATGATAAACAAAAATACAATTGAAAAGTTTTTTATACAAAGGAAGTAAAGTACAGATTATGTTTTTAAAAATTTCAAATCTTTGTTGGCACTTTCTCTGTTTGTTGGAAATAGTGATTGGAAAAATCATAATATTACCGAATTCTTTCAATTTACTTTTCCACGCAGACAAAGTCGCGGGCACAACTAGTTTACAGTATAAGTATGTGTATTGAATATATCTTCTTGTTTTCTTACCGAGGACAGTCTTGGCGCAGCGACACAAAGTGTGACTAAACGCGATTAGTTGTGGGTTTGATCTCATTTGAATAAATGAAATTTTATGTAAATTTATATTTTAATTTTTTTGCTCTGCTGTCAAAGCAAAGCGCGTAGCTGAGATCCGTGACTTGACTCCAGACTTCTGTGGAAAGTAGGAAACGAAGCGTCTTAACAATAGGTTCCCTTCGGCTACTGTGTGCGGGATACAGTGTGCAGTTAATTTGATTTTTGGTTTGTTTACATACCAATATGTGTACACAATGTGTAGCTATCACAGCCACTAAAACCGTTCCGATGCATCCAGGTATAATGCCCGCGTGTTTGAATGCGGCGGGCATGGCCAGTAGGCCCGATCCCAGGGATGACTTCAGCAAGTGAAAAAATGAGCCTAGAGTTCTGTGAAACAGAAAAAGATACATATTAGAAAAAAATCTCTACAATTTTATTTTTATTTTTGGAGTGCTATTCCACACTTAGCTACGAATTATTCGTACTTTTTTAAATAGCGTATTAAATTATTTGAGGGACGGGCTCTTTTAAAACTTTTCGTTTTCTATAAAAGATAATTTATTTTTAGTTTCATGCATTTTTCCATCCAGAGTTAGAGAAAAAGAAACCTAGTGTCAAGACTCTTGGTCTCGTCTCTCCGCCCGTATCCGAGGCATTTCATGATGATGTGTGTGTGAGTGAACCTAGTGTTAAGATACTCCGTTCCCTACTTTCTGCCGAATTTTGGAGGCATTGCGTGTTGAGTAGCAGAACTTAACGCCGCGCTTAGCCTCGACACCAGAGCGAAGAAATGGAAATATAAATTTGAGTAAATATTTCATCTCCTCGAGTGGGGATCGAACCCACAATCAGTAGGTTTTACAGTCACACTTCGTACCACTGCGCCACGACTGGCCTCAATGATATGATAATATAATAATATATTACGTATATTTTTAGATAAGTTATTTGTACAGAAAGGACGTCATAGAGGATACCTGGAAGGATACAAATAATAAATGAGAATAAAGATTGATTCTCATTTTACGTTTAAATATATATGTATGTATATATATATTTTCGTTATTGAGTGACTGACAATACAGACCACAGACGAAACTGATAGACTATACTAAGCCCGACCGGGAAAAGATAGGATTTTTCATTTTACGTGGTAAATTCCACATTGTGTCCTTGAGTTGATTTAATACGCAATATCTCGAGCGACGGAAAGTAGGACGGATTGTTTTAACACTAGGTTCCCCTGCCTACCCTGTTATATGCGAAAAAGCTTCACACAAACAAATTAGCGGACGACGAATATTTTATAAAAAACGTTCCTCCGAGTGAAAATCGAATTCAAAATCATCGAGTGTACCTACATATATTTTCCCATTGCACCACGATATCGATAAAGTTAGGAAAGCAAAAAATACTTTTAAAACATTTACCAACAACGTTGAACGAAACGATACATGATTAGGATCGTCGTACAATATACGTGAAAAGTTTGCGAAACGCCTCTCATTGAGATAAGCTGATACACCTAATTAACCAATGTTACGGTTAAATTGGTGTGTTTTACGTCATTACATTAATGTAGCATGCGAAATGTAGGTGTATAGAAAATAAATTTATGTTGAGGTCTTAAAATAATAAATTTATGTAGAGTTTGTGGGTTCGATTCCCACTTGGGGTAATGAATTCTTGCTCTGATAACAAAAAAATAAGGCGCAGCGCTGAGTGCCGCAATTCAATAGGCAACGGCTCAAAAATAGGCGGAGAGTGGGGAACGGAGTGTCTCAACACTGGGTGACCATAAAAAAGCACATTAAAATCACTCACGATAAGCGTGCTTTGCGTCTAACACAACATTTGTAGATAAAATGTTGATCTTGATTTTCTCACACTTTAATTTGATTTTACCATTAATGAATTATTAATTATAGTCTAAGTATAATAATTACATCTCAGACATGATTAAGGAATTACATGGATTATTGAGTAGGATATCGATAGATTGACGCCTACAGCTGGTTCATTAATAGGATTTTTTTGTATTTTTATTGCTGTTGCTTTAATAGTAACACTGTTCTTCTTGTGAGAACTAAGGTTTGATTATTACTTACTTTAAAATTTAAAACTCCCTTTTTGATTTTTGAAAAAGGCAGCTATCCTGCATGAGACTCAATTGGTATTAATTATTTTAAAGTTGTTGTGTTGTTTATGTTTTAAGGAAATAAGGAACCCTTATAAGATCACTTTGATGTCCGTCCGTCTCTTGTCACACTCGCTTAGAGTTATCGAGTTTAAATTTAAATCAATTACTCAGATCTATGGCTCCATTATTTTTTGATAAAACACTTATTTCTATATTTATTTAGAAAAAAATATGGTGCAATATATCGCAAGAAACGCGTATTTTGACATTATCAAAATTCATAGGACCCTTCTGGTTGACCTAGAATTATGAAATTTGCCATCTAGCAACTACAGGTAGTAAGTACTAGTTTAGTAGTAGTAAGTAGCAGTTTAGTTTAGTTTAATAAAAATTTTATATTTGTGGGTAAATCCTAAAAAACAAAAGCTTAAGGGTTGGCAAAATTTTGTATTACAGCCGTTAGTTCAAGTGAAGTATCAGAGAAAAAAGCTCGGGACTTCCAATTTTTGTATGGATCCCTCAGGGGGCAAGCCCGACTCGTACTTGTCCGGTTTTTTAGAAAGGAAAAAATCCAAAAAGTGAAAATTTTATAACAAAAATCGTTGCAAGCTTATAATAGTATTTAATTTCAAATAAAATAGTTAAAAATGGCCGTAACACTAGGTTCCTCCTGACTACTCTATCATACAAAATTAGTGAGATACGGACGTATCAAACCTAAGTTTATCAACTTTTATAAATAGTACTTCACGTTGATATTCCTAAATTGTTACGGAGTCCTCAGTATGCGAATTTGACTCGCAATTAATCAGTTCATTTGACTCGCATTTGAGCATTTGATTTGATCAGATCAGTTTGCTTAAATTTCCCTCAGTATACAACAAGTAGCAGGTGAGATGGAACTCCGAAACCTAGTGTTAAGACACTCTATTCTCATTAAGACACTTCAGTTTCCTAATTTTCGTCGAATGCTGAATGCATTGCGTGTTGAGTGACATAACTCAATGAAAATATTGAATACAGAAAATAATAAATAATATTGACTGTATCATATAGAATATGATACAGTGAAAATATTTAATTTTCTCAAGTGGAAATCGAACCCACAACTTGTGTCACGACTGGTCGATATTAATTTCATGCATTTTTTTGCAGCTTCATGCTGTATCTCGCATATAGCAGGGTATGCAGAGAATACCTCATGTTAAGAAATACTTTAACATTAACAATTTGATGTGTTACCACAGCGAGGAAAGGAACATAATTAATTTAGTACCCAGAGTGGGAATTAATTTCACAATCGTCCCGCTTAATGGCAGACGCTGTGCCGCTGCGCCTTAAACAACTAGTAAAATATAGAGGCAACGTTATTATTTCTTTTTAAATTTACCAAAATCATTTAATAAACTTAACGATGTAATAGTTAAAAAATACCATCAAATTAAATTTGATACGCTTTTTACTTTTCTCTATAACTAAAAGCATTTTGACAGTTGTGGGAAAAGTCGCGTTTTGGTAGCAGGTTGACTCTGAAATATCGTCTACATATAGGTATAAAATTAAAACGTCTGTCTGTGACATCAAAACAACCGTCCGTCCAAGTGTGTATCGTTACTTACACGATGTTAATACACAAACAATTTAATTTTTTTTGTCACTGTGATTTTTCGTTTGTCCGGAAATTCACGGAAAAAAAATTACGGAGTAACAGAATAGATTTTTATGGGATTTTCTCTCAAAGATGAAGGCAGTTGTAAAGCAAAACATATAAGCTACTTTTTATCTCAGAATTTCCGCTTTATCGGACCTAAAATATAGGTACATAGATAGACATTTTTTTTAATACGATTTTTTTTGTGAGGAAAATCGAATTATTTAATTACCATTTTTTTTGTATGTCAATACTAAAATTATTAAAAAATGTTTGTAAATATAAGTAAATGTGATGACGGCCAAAATATTTCATTAAAAACATTCATGCTACTATTTCATATTTCTTTATTTTACACGTTTTTTTTATGGGAAGGTAGATTCTATAAAATTATGTAATAATCCAGTTTTTTTTAAATATGATGTATGTAGGTTGTACATTTGATTTTATCTTTTAATGATTATTTCTTTTAACCTTTTAAGGATCTTTTACTCAGTCGTTAAGTATAAACATAGGTTATATTACAATGAAAAAAGAACAAAGAAATCTAAATAAATGGCAATCTGAAGCCCCAATTTCCGCCGAATTCTGAAGGCATTGCGTGTTGAGTGGCGGAACTTAACGCCGCGTTTAGCCACATTCCCAGTGTGAAGAAATAAAAATATTGATTTTATCGGTTTAGTTTATAAAAAATAAATTAAAAGAAAAATGATTACCAAACTCTCTTGCTCTTAGATTTAATCACGTCAATATTAGATTTTTTTAAACAATTTCATTACTTTATGCAAATGAAAGTAAATCCAAAACTTTTTTATAAAGGACGTATTTCAAATATCTTATATCTCTCGTCGTCTTCGTTTGATTGGTTTCCTTGATATTGTTTCATTTCAATATACATCGTCAGTTGTAGCGCAGTGGCACAAAATGTGACCGTAAACGCGTATGGTTGTGGATTTGATTCCCACTCGAGGAAAATAATTAATTTTAGTTTTATATTAGAATTAATAAACTGACATTATTACTCGTCGACCACCATAATAACCAGAATGACGTAGACAAGCAATTAGTTTCGGCGCAGCCGAGGGTTCAGCCGTTTTATGACTGAAACCGAAATTCTAGCCCAAACTACAATTTTTGGCCGAAAATGGCCCAAATTGAAACTGATGCTTCGGTCGGTCACTACTTACATATCACCATATTTCACTTTCTTGTAAAAATTGCAGTATCCTTAACGTTAGGTCAAACAGTCAACATATCAACATTAGTAATGTTATATGTCACTTAGAAGGTCGTGAGCAATGGGCAGGTCCATCTTGCCCACGATTGTGGATCCTATGGATGGATATGATCTATGAATAGTGGATCGCTTGGCAGCAGAATACTGCCTTTGGAATTTTCCTGACATTGGGATATACCCTATTTATACAAAAACAATATTTAATTAGGGTTTTTGTCAATTTAATTTACAACTTTATAATAATATGCAAACATCCTCTCACAAATGATATAATGAAAGTGTGAGGAGATTTAGATAAAACATTAATAATGAGTTGCTGTGACATTGTGTAAACTAGTTAAAACAAGATAGGTCGACGTAACGACTAAGTCATATCTGTAAATAGTATCGCAATTTAAAAATGTGTGATTTTGTTTTGAATGAAATTACATTTTTATTATTGTTAAGTAAAGCGTAAACAAAGAATGAAAGGCGTAACTTTGGCTACGTAATGATTTTTTAGCAGGGTCGGCAGAGGGTACCTGGAAAGCTAGTGTTAAGATACTCCATTCTTAATAAATTATATTATGAGAACAGAGTATCTTATGGGTATTAAAACACTTCCGTTCCCCACTTTCTGCTGAATAGTTGTAGCTTTGCATTATCGTTACTAGAGCAAGTAAATGAAAATATTAAATATTACCGTGGGTGGAAATCAAATCCCCAAACCATCGCGTTTACATTCGCTTATGCACTAATTGATAAATATATTGGTTGACACACACACACACATATATGTATATATATATATATATATATATATATATATATATATATATATATATATATATATATATATATATATATATATATATATATATATATATATATATGTATATATACACTCAAAACTAAAACTCATCAATCAACTCGTGTGAAGCATTGTTATTAGGTGATACATATCACCTATTGTAATTACATAGTATCTCTTTGCAAATAGTTAAGACACATATACCCTATGTGTTTATAGCGTATTTTTTTAAAACGTTAACCACTTCCAATTTTTAACAGTCTATCAATTATAAGATACATTTTACGCCTGTAGATAAATAATTGACTACTTTAATTGATTTACTTGATTTTATACAATAAATGAAAATGTTACAGCAGAATAAAATTTAAGGAAACTTCGTCAAAGTAAATAAATTTATTAAAGGAAAATGATAAATGATAAAAAGATATTGATTTAATTTGTTATAATTATGGATTCTATCCACTTATGAACTGAAGTAGTTAAGACCGTCCTTAAAAATGGAACGTCACTGAATTAGTTGAAATTAAAGAGCTCTAGTTTTTATTAATGCAATTCGAACACTATTTTATATCGCATGACACATGTTAATAATAATTAGTTTTCGAATATAGAAGCTTCTCTTTTTCTCAACAATTTCATTTAGCTAATAATATATGTAACTAATTTAAAAACTGTACAGATGTAATGATTTACATTTGTAAAATAAATAAATGTGCGTGTGCATTTGTAAAATAACTGTAATGATTGCATATGAGCTCCTGTACTGTTTTTAAATGAATTACATACTTATATTATTAGTTAAATATACAATTGTAAAAATATGTAATTATTACAGAATATACGTAGAAAACATATTTTAAGTCATTTTTTTATAATTCATTCAACAATCTTCGGTCAAGTTCGAGCAGTGCTCGTGAACAGTTTTATGAATTAAGAAGATATGAATTAAATAGATACACGAAAAGTTTAACTTATTAAAGCTTAAAAATTTGCGGGAAAATTACAGATAAAATTAATAAAAATAAACAGCAATAAATTGTAAAGATTTGGATTTTTCCTTTATACGTAAACGTAAGTTTAACTTACTACAAAATTTTCTTAGAAGCACCTTAGAAGTAGCCGTGATACGAAATGCGACAAAATCAGAGTATAAGCTCTAGTATTATTGAATTGCGATGATCTTGTCAGACGGACATAGTGTCAAAAAACAAAGTGATCTTATAAGGGTTCCATTTTGTTCTTTTCGGGAATGGTATGGTACCATAAAATACCCTTAGCATCTACATGCACGGATGCAATCGTGCATTGCTGGTACGTGTCGCTTGTAAGTCATGACATAACACTGTGTATTTTTGTTGAACATAGTTAAAAAAATAATAATATTTTTATATACAACATTTTAGAGTGGACACAATTTTTTAGAGGTTTCTTCCAAAAGTGCGAGTTACCCCTCTACGTTAAAATTATTATGAGTTTTCTAAAAAAAAGTAAAGACAATTTATTCCAAACGAAAGAACAAACCGAAGAATCTCTTCTCTCAATCGAAGAATCTCCAGTGCGACTCTGAAAATGACGTCTTATGCACAGCGCCATGTATTGGACTTATAGTTGAGCTGTACCCATTCGAACATAGTTAAAAAAATACTATTATTTTTATGTAAAATTTATTATAATAAATGTAGATGAAACTATATTCATCGAAAACAATGTTTGACAAAAGTATTAAAATGGCTAATACTCCTTTCCGACGTAATTAATGCTTAACAAATAATAACTCAACAATATCAATATGTTTAATGCTTTATAAGCATTCACTACTATATTTAGTCAATAAATAACGTTGCATGTATCTGTTTCCACTTTTTCAAATATAAATTTCGTGAATACTTCAAGTACAAAACGTTTTGATAGAGTGTAGCGATAACCTTTACAAACTATTAAATTTCGGGGTGTTTGAGATTTTTATTTGCAGAACGCATTCAGTTGCACCTTTTGTCAGCACAAGCTTACAAACTTATAGCTTTTTGCTACAAATTCCTATGCAGGTTTACCAATAACTTCAACAACAAAACAAAAAAAAGTGCGTGAAGAATCGTGGATTCTCTAACTGTAGTGTCGATTCAGGCTTAATTTTTTATATAACTCCATTAATCGTGGTTTTTTTCAAAATGGCTTAAAAAATACTATTTTTTGAATGATGCATTCGCATCATTTAGCATCTTTTGTGTTGTGATAATTATGTCACCATATCAAATATCTTGTTTTATGTCGATAATTTGGCTACATATACTCAAATGGTCATCATCTTATTCAGATAACATAACGTAACATCTGACTCGATTGAATTCGAGTCTTGTCCGCTAAAAGAAAAAAAAGTTGTTACCTTTTTTTAAAGAAAAGATAAGGCAAACGAGGGGAGTGATCACAGCTCCTCACGACCGTGTAATACCAGAGGACTTTTAAAGTGGAGATAGACGCGCTTTTTGAAGGCACCCAAGTCGTATAGAACTGGAAACACTGCCGCACCACAGTTGTGTGAATGCACAGCAAGGTAAAGTCTCTACGCCAAGTCAAAGTGTCAAGATTTCATAGATTGTTAGGTTTCCAACGATTCGAACGACTGTACGTTGTATGCGATCTGATACTGGGATACACCAGTCCAGAGATGAGAACAGTACTCCGTATGAGGCATGGATAGAATCTGGGCTCAACTCAGAGTCAATCGGTGTTTTGGCGTGGTGATGTATAGTCTCGCTTTGCCGATGACCCCTAGAAACTTTTAGGGCAACTTCGTCTTACTTTACTGCGATACTGGCAGTCACTCGAAACGCTAATGCCCAATAGGCTGATACTGGGCAGGGCTTTAAGAAGAATGTTCACGACAAATGGGTTTTTCTTAGTGGTTTAAGCGTAAGCTTGTATATTCTGTGGGTTGAATCGAATCCACAAATCACGCGCGCAAATACATGAATAATAATCATTGTTTTGAAAAATAATAATATTTAAACAGAAAAGAATACTCACGAGGTAGGATGTGCTATGTTTCTGTGTTCAAAGGGATTAAACTCATCCTTTCCTTCCACACTGGCTGCATCAAGTGTGACCGTTGATTCGATTTTGAATACTTCATCTTTTTGCTTCTCTACACTGTGAAATATTTTCGAATTTAAATATTATTGTAATAAAAATAAAAATCGTAATATTAAAAAGATAATGGAGAAAAAAAACATATGTAGTATGTTTCTGTTTCATCCGTTGTTTTGAGGCATAATCTTTATTATATTTATTTAATCTGTTCTCACATACATATTTAAATATGATTTTATCGTGACGTTTCTACTTTAACGTAGGTGAGCGTGTACCTAAAGTTGGCGCTACCTCTGAAAGTGGTAACTTCCTTAGAGGTCCTTGTAAGTTAGTAAATTCGCATAGAGTCTTAACTACATATTAGACTAGTAGTCTTCAAAACTTCAGCTTTGCTAATGATGTAGGTCTGGGGGCTCTGGGAACCTCAGTTTAAAAATAAAATATAAAGCACATCCGATACTGTCTAGCGTATAACGCAAAAAAATGGCTTGAAGCGTTTTTGGGTTTTATAGTTCACGCAAGCAGAATTGCGGGCTATTCACATTGCGGGCAACGAAAAATAAAGTGTAAAATCAATGAGTTCTTAACTTACTGCCTCCATAATGTGAAAAATACAATGAAAAGAAACTAATAAAAAAGTAACTAAAAGAAAACAAAGGTCGTCCAATTCACTTTGAGTGATCTACGATATTCAAATAGGGGTGGTGGTCCTGTGGGATACACTCAAATAAAATACAATTAAAGGTCAAATACACGAGATATTGATAAAGACCTGGTCATTGACAATTCTTTTTTATAATGTGAACGTGAGAAAGGAAGCGTGATAGTCGTGTTTTCGATTTAAACAGAGGATAATGTTTTTATAAAAAAAAGAATAAACGTATTCAGCTTTATGTTCCATATATAAACTTGAAACCTATCCAAAATAAACAAACGAAATTGAAACTTAAATGTAAAATTGCCAAAAATATAAGCTTTCGGTAGACAAAGAGAATCTAGAGTTAATACACTCCAGTGTCAATACACAAATACACTCCCCTCTTGCCGCCAAATCCTCAAGGCATTGCGTGTTGAGAATCGAAACTTAACAGTGTAGTTTGTCTACGGGAGCAGGGAAATGAAAATAATTTCAATATAATCATTTCTCTAGAGATGAAATATTTACTTAAATTTATATTTCCATTTCTTCGCTCTGGTGTCGAGGCTAAGCGCGGCGTTGAGTTCTGCCACTCAACGAAAGTGGGGAATGTAGTGTCTTAACACTAGGTTCCCTCTGCCTACCCTGCTGTGTGCGGGATACATTTCTCTGTGGGGAGATCGAATCCTTAACAGTCATACAGAACGGACGGCCTCGTGTATATACGTACAGAAAGTATATAATTATTCTGATTAAACATATGCAATGTATACAAGTATACTTGTTCAAAATGTTGTTTAGAAGAATTTAATTCTTGATTTCATTTTTTTTTAAAGCATTGACCTTGTTTTTTATATGATATCGTGTTTTTGTACCTACATCTCGGTTTTAATGTATTTTTTTCTGAAACATCTCAAGCCATTAACAGTGCATTTTTTTGACAAATTTCAGTACATTTCTAGTCAAATTTATGGAAATGGTTGACACCGCGGAAGTCTGAGTTTAATTCTCTCTTTACAGAATACATGCTAAAATAGCAGTAGATAGAGGTCACTTAGTGACAAGAAACTGCCCCATTTTCCGCTCATTTTTAGAGACATTGTGTATTAAGTGCCGGAAGTCTTACACTTCCACTTTATTTTACTACCGGATAAAAAAAAAATCATTCCTCCTAATGAGAATCGAACTCACGACTGTTGCATTGATAGTCAAGCGTTTTGCCACTAATTAAAAGTTAGATGAAAGTATCCATAATGAATAAAAAAAGTCTAGATAAAATACATTGTGTCATAATACAAATATGTCACTTTATTTTTTTTTGTGATTGCTGTCTTTTCTAGTCGAGTGGAAAAACCTAACGCCGCCCTTTATTTAATCAGAATTTTGAAAAGTTTACAATGATATCAACACAATAACATTTAAAAATGAATAACTCATACAAACTAAATTTTGTTTGAATTTATTTAAAATATTTTTTTTATCTCTTTTAAATATTTAAACTACACAGTATTTTTCCATAAAATAATTTTCTTTTCTTAGCGTTACGCTATGTGGCAGTGGCATTCGTTTCCCCGATTATATGACGCTGTAAAGCTGGGCCACAACAGCCTCAATATAATACAAGTTAAGAAAATATCAAAACCTATTAATTTTACTTCAAATGGATGATAAAAACTTAGTAAATAAAAACATAATAAATAGGTACTCACTGCTGTTGTGTCATCTTACTATTTTATTTATATACTGTATTATAATTCACTATATGACACTATTCCACTATACGCTATTTATAAACGCACTATTTACTTTATACGACAAGCCATGAATCGTTTGTGAGGAATGAGTGTGCATTTGTTGATTTCAAGATTTCATTGAAGTGGGGTGACCATGACGCATGACGGCCAAAGGCTAGTTACAACCTGTTCACATTTCGTTTTATAACAGTTATTATGATAGTTTTTGTGCAATTGCTACATTCATACAAGCCTACCAAAATAAAATTTTATTCTATACGTTTTTTTGTTTAATAAAAAATAAATTAAATTAGCTTTACGCTGTATCCCACACACAGCAGGGTAGGCAGAGGGTACCTAGTGTTAAGACACTCCGTTCCCCACTTTCCGCCGAATTTTGGAGGCATTGCGTGTTGAGTGGCAGAACTCAACGCCGCGCTTTGCCTCGACACCAGAGTGAAGAAATGAAAATATAAATTTAAGTAAATATTTCATCTCCTCGAGTGGGGATCGAACCCACAACCAGTCGGTTTTACAGTCACACTTTTTGCCACTGCGCCACGACCGGCCTCTTTGTTTAATGTATAGAAATATTTTGTATACACAATTATTGTAAATGCAAATCTCATTAGTGGTAATTATTATTATTAAAAAAATCTAGGCTGTGAAGGTGCAAGATTAAAATACGCCATTATTTTTAGTTTTACAATGTATCTCGCATGTAGCATGATACCACACTACCACAAACTTAAATTTGTGCAAACAGACAACAAAGTGATCGTTTAAAGGTTCCGTATTTTTCTTTAGGAGTACGGAACTCTAAAACTCATTTCAATCTTTTGAAATATGTAATAATATTAGCAATGTGTATTGAGCTCACTCAGGCGAATACAATTACGATGTGGCGAAATGTGATATATTACATACTCGCGGATCGGCGTGCGAATCGTGTTTATTCGTGCGTAACGCGACGTGCCTTTCCCGTGACGATCGAGTGACAAACGCTTAAAGCAACACACTTCAGTAATGACAGTGGTTTTGTGTAAAAATATTACTTAAAGTATAAAAAGTTCGAATATTTTATGGTTTATATTTATTACAGTTTATAGTAATAATTTTATTTATATACTATTATTGTAATATTAAAGCACCTAATTAGGATTCAGTCGCTTAAATTTTGAATTGATAAAATTATTTTTTTATTATCAAATATATGGTTACAGTACTGACAGATAAATACGTAGACAAATAATTGTCATAGCGTACGAGTATATTTCAATGTCGTCTTACTTCATACTGCTTTACCAAGTAAAAAATTATTTGAAATAATTATATAAAAAAAGTTTAAATTAATTAAGTTGATGCATAAATATGTATCCGACGATTCAAAAGTGCTTATAAGAGTATATTTGAATAAAGAATATTTTGAATTATAATTTGAATAATAAATCCAATTTTCAAAAATAACAAAGAAAATATAATTTGAAATATAATTATTATTTAATTGTGTCAATGACATAATAATTAATATTAAATTAGGATTAATTGTAACAAATTACAACGTCATTTACAGTGAAGCTGCACCACAACGGCTTCAATTTCGTCATAAGGGATCCTTCACTGCCGGCCGTAGTGAAGGTCATATTCGGCAGCGAGACGTCATGGGACATGGTGCTCGAAAAGAATTCGGCGGAACGAGTTAGAGAGGCTGAATTCGTCATCCACCATAAGAGAAGAGATCGTCGAAGAGCAGCACACGACCGCCACTTACCTCCCTAGGTGGCGGTCATTAGTGAATGAGCCAGAAGGCGCGGTGAGCTTGAAGAAGTTATTAAACAAATATTTTCGTATTTATAATGTAAAAGTTATTTAAAATACATTAATATGTTACGACGTATAATGATTATCCAACAAAATGTATTACAAGCGTGGAGGTAAACACGAAATGGACACGTGTACACAAGAAATGGATTGCCGACTCCACGTGGAAATGAAAACCTCACGTTATAAATTCTTTTGTAATCAGCTAGCATTTTATTCGAATTTATATAAGTATTTTTTTAATGAGGCCGTAGTTGCTTTTTTATTTTGATTTTTTTTTTGCTTAACGATGTATCCCGATCAGAAGGAACCGGGGAACCTAGCGTTGTGGAACTTCATTTCCCCATTAAGACACATCCGTTCCCCACTTTTCGCCAAAGCCGTTACTAATAAGAACTCCTTGTTGTACATTCATATAAAAGAAATAAATACAATATAAAAATCAAATCCAATCAACTTCACCCTGTATCCCGCGCACAGCAGAGTAGTCAGAGAGAATTTAGTGTTAAAACACTCTGTCCCCCACTTTTCGCCGAATTCTGGAATTTTGGCATTGCGTGTTGAAATAATATAAACGCTCAAAAGACGGCCTTATTGCCAATTTTTGAGGTCTTAATGCCAATTTTTAATAGCAATCTCTGCTAGGAAAAATTTAGGCAGAAGAATTAGATAGGATAGGATAGGATGCAAATAGTATATTTAAGGGTAAAATCTAAATAATAATGTAATTATTATATATAACACACAATACAAAACTACTGTTACACTATAATATATTATATATATTATATAAAAATATAATATATATAATATATTATAGTGTAACAATTTCATGCTCATGGCATTCAATTGTATACATACAAATATACAACAAAAAAAAATTAACCATCACCCAAGTGCACTAGCCAAAAACGGCCTGCGCTGGGGTACCTATGAAAATATTTGTATTCAATAAACATTGTCTGGTATATCTATATCTTATGTAAATATGTAAAAAATCTTTTATAAAATTTTCAAAAATCGTCTTCAAAAATTTTCAAAGATTATTTATTCTATACTAATACTACTAGTTTTTAAAATTATTTCTCGCTAGAGTTCTTGAAAGTATTTGATAAAATTAAGCTTATTTAAAAACTATTTTTGTTTCTATGTTTTTTTCAAGATGTTTAAGCCGATAGTTCAGAAGTATTACACATTATACAAAAGACCCAATGTAGAGCTATTAAAAAAAAAATAGTGATTTTTTTTAATAGCTTATAACTTTTTTTAGCTAGCGCAGACTCAACAGTCGGATTGTATTTGACAATTTTCTTCAAGAATCCGATCTTTTCCAAAAATAAAATAAAATTCTCAAATATTTAGCAAACTACTGAAAATCGTTTACTCATAGACAGTCAGTTGATCTGTCGATCGTGTTATACACCCTGTATACTACTATATATACATATTTAAAAATATAAGATATAATATAAATGGCAGAAGAAAACTGTGTTACGACAGAAAAAAAAGAAAAGGAACAGAATCTAAATCTTAAAGTCACATAAAATATATCTTTAAGCGAAGAAGTGAAAAATATTAAATTTTCTTTCCTGAGTGGGAATCAAACGTACGATCGTCACTCACACGATAATCATTAAGAATAAAATAATATTCACTAAAAGTTAATTTACATATTGTAAATTCAAAATCAAAATGTACTTGAATTATAAAAAATATTTCAGTTTCAGTTAAAAATATCCCTGAAATGGATGTGACTAGACATGTGCATACAAGAATGAAGAAGGAACTACTTGGCATTCTTATCTTAACGCGTAAATAAAATAATGGATATAATAAAATTGTAGATATATATAAAATGTAGTTCTAAGTCTAATAAACTATCACTTAATATACATAAATAATAAAATATACAATACCACGTGCAGAAAAATAATCTTTCTGCAATTTAAATATAATATTCATCTGACAAATATTTGACAAAGGTGCGAACGACGAATCTCTATATGAAAAAATGATTATTATTTTGAAAAACACTAAAAGAAAAAAAAAACATTCTTTCTCAAAGCTTTACATGGGAAAAAAATTGTTTCGATAATTTCAGTCATGTACCTACAATAATATAAACAAATAAGACGTTGACATCAAACGTGTAGGCGATATTTTACTCAGAAATCGTTTCATACCTCAGTTGATATTGGTGGGCTTATTTCATTTACTGACGTGATTATTTACACGAAATTAAATCAAAATGTACGTGTATTTTATAAAAAAAATCTAATTTATGTATTTTCAACACCATGAGGGCAACGAATAAATCATTTAAAAGAAATTGTGTCCATTTACTTATAGAATTTACGACCAAAGTATTTGCTTGGAATTAAATATTAACATTATTCTTTTCTTTAATATAACGAGACGCAACGGACGGACGGAACAAGACCAGAGTAGCTACAGAGGTGTAGCTCCTCTGGTCTTACCACGGTTGTGGACCACGGTAATTACCTAGCATCGTGTTTGCTTTGAGATGTGTGCAGTGATTATAATTTTATATTATTGTAATAAAAATGAATCCTTATAATAATATATCATCAGAATGATTACCAATAAAATATTTGCTATATATATCAAACACTATAAAGTAACTGAGATCTGAACAACCTTAATATAATCCAGATCTGTCCCAAAGAAAAGAGATGACCTCGTCTTATATTTATCTCCATAAATACAGTTATTTACATTTACAATTTCCACTGTCGTTAGTTATAAGAAAAGATAGAAAGCACAGGGGCGGCATCGCCCCGCGGTAAGGGATCAGACCGCGGCTATTACGGTTGTCCTTAAACTCTACGGAACACCACAGAACATTTAAAGTTATTGCATTGCAAAACATCAATTATATGAAAATATGTGAGATATTTCGGAATGTGTTGTTACGCTTATACTATTAAGCTCGATATATTAAGATAGTATTTAATTTGTGATTCGTGATGGCATGACACCACTATATACACCTGAGCTAGGATATAAAATAACACCAACATCTGTACAAGACAGGCGGTGTCCCTAGTGGGATATGCCAGAGGGAACAGAGAGCTAAACCCTGCGGTTTCTGCATACCTCTTTCAGCTCGTCCACTGTCATCAACCTTTTCATATAATACCTATGTCTTCCGTTTTTGCCATTGCCATTGCTACTGTGGTTTGGAACGTCAGCTGAAGTCTGCCCTATCTTAACGCTTACTTTTCCTTTATAAATTTTTTTTGCTATTCGTTCATCACTCATTTGTACGACATGGTGGCATCTTCGCTGGTATCTTCCATTCCTTGTATCTCTTCAATGCTCATCTATACAGACTCTGCATACTTCATGAAGAGATCATTGAATAAACATTTCATTTCCTCGAGTGGGGATCGAACTCACAACCAGTCGCTTCTACAGTCACACTTTGTGCCCTTACGCCACGACTGGTCTCATATATAATATACATAACATAATATAAAATTTTGGCATAATTAGTATGTTGTCGTAATAGGTACACATCGTTAACCTTGTACGTTCGTCTACGAATTCAGTACGCTATGTAAAAGTATTCGAAAGTTAAATGGATAAATTTCTTTAATTACTTTAAACCAGTTCTAATTATGCGAACACTACTAATATTATCAATGATATTTAATTTAATTTTCTAATTTAAAATCTTATAGAGGAGGAAATAACTTTCATATATTATATTGATATAACTTCTGCCAAATCAACATTGTGAGAGCTATTTAGTTTGCCAAACACGTTACCAACTCAAAGTGATATTTTTTAGTATTTGTTTTGTTATTTTAATAAACATAAACTGTGATATCTCATAAGATTATTTAAACAATAATAGTAATTTAAGTAACTCCTTATTATTTATAATACGTATATAATAAAGTATATCAAAGATTTTATTTGATTCGTTAAAAAATTAATTGGAGAAATATAATGGCTTTAAAAGATTTTTTTCTAATTTTAGCTGTAGGTAGAGCTAGTATTATTATAAAAACAGAACAAATGATCATATTATGTTTACGTTGAATACTTTATTTTTACGGTTTTTAGACATGTCATTTGTACATCATGTTATTTCACTCAAGTGCGATAAGTGGAACGACGTTACGATTTTAAAATTATATATTAAGATCAATGCATAAAAGAAAAATATATGTATTTACTTTTTATGCTTTTATATATAATATCTATATATGCCCTCTTAATTTTTTTTCTTATGTCCTCAAATTTTATATAATAGGGGGCCTCATCCAGCCCTCAGAAATCACTACACATGAGATTTAAAACATTAACAAATCAAAAATCCAAAATATACCACTAAAAAAAGAACACACATATTTATGGAGCATTAAAAAAACTCGAAAAAAATTTTTGATCATTTTCAGGAAATTACTCTAATTACTAATTCATAACAGTAAGTATTCCCATAAGTGCCAATTTGGCACTTTTGGGATTACTTAGTATTATTATGTACGCAAAAAATCGTTGCCAGACTTTGTCGTGTTTTAATTTTGGGAAAGCTCGATTTTAATCTATGGAATTGCGAGTCACTTGTTAGAAAAATAAAGTATTTAAAAAAGAATCCCCAATATGCGTGGAATAATACACGAAAAGAGGGAACATTTAAATTTTGAGTTAGGGTAATGCTTCAATTTTAGCTTTTCTTCCAACACAGTATGTTTTCAGTTGTAAATGTTAAATGTAAACAATTTTTTTTCTCATATTGTGAAGCTCTGTAAGATAAAAGTTTCTACGTTTGTAATAAAACAGAATAGTGTTTTATTACAAATGTAATTATTTAGTAGAACTGCCCTTGCACTTTTTGCACACAAAATAATTAGATATCCTTATAAGAATTACGATAATATAGTTTCAAACAATTTACAAATTTTCACATTAGAAGTCACTATATGTGCGCTACAAGTATACAATATTAGAACACGAAGTAATTCAAAGTATTATATAAATAATGGTGTAGTTCAAGGCTTGAACATCTCTCGGCTCGGTTCGAGTAAATGTATATACATACATCAATTATTAAACAACAAGTTGGTGAAAAAATGTAGTGTATTTTTTATTAAAATGGCAGTAAACGTATAATTAAAACTTTTAAACATTATAAAATTCAGTAACGTGGTAGTTTTTCCAAAAGTGTATTCTTTTGTGTTTTTGATGTTTGTGAAAAGTTGTAATTAGTTAGGTAGTTAGTGGTGGAATGAAATAACTGGACTTTTAAAAAATCATATTTATTATTCGTTTTCTGTATACTATACACATATATTATATAACATGTTATATTTTTTTAAGCTTAAACAATCATTTATAAACAATTTACAATGCTTAGGTAAGTTTATCCTTAAATGTAAATTTTGTGTTATAATCGTATAATTTATAAAAAAGCGAATCTCTTTTTAGGAATTTGTTTTTACTGCAATTGTGAGTAAAATACAAAAACTCAAACTGACTACTACCATTCAGACTGGCTGTGAAAAAGCCAACGAACAAGGTCATTGAGGCCGAGATCATCACGAAAAGAGAGTGTATTGATCCTGCCAAAACTGATGATTCCATTAGATCTGCCATTTCGATTTGAAGCGTCTACAATTCCCCGTCATTAAAAAATTACGGAATCAGCTTGCAGTTTAATTTTTTTCCGCGGCGTGTTTGCTCGAGTTTTCGAGTTGAAAAACCATCCACCACAAAAACGGACAAAAATATACATCAAAAAGCAGTTTATAAAAATGTGCTGTATTTAATGGATATTTAAATTATGTACTAAGTTTTTACCACATTTTCCTCCTATATATTTATGTAGTCGATGTCATATGAAGTTCACCGGGCCATTTTGTTTTTCTTTAGGTTTCATAATTTTTAATTATACTTTATAAACTTTTTTTGACAAATACTTTTTTAGGTCACACTTTATCCTAAATCTCTGATTCTTATTATTTTATACAAGTATATACATATTTTTTGTAATAGTATATTTATATAAATAAATAAATCAGCTTCTTGCTATATCCCATATACAGCGGAGTAGGCAGAGGGAGCCTAGTTATGTCACTCCGTTAATCACTTTCCGCCGAAATCTGCAGTCATTACGTGTTGAGTGACGGAACTCACCGGTCTTTGCCTCAACACCAGAACGAAGAAATTAAAATATAAATTTAATAAATATTTTCTATCCTCAAGTGGGGATTTAACCCACAACCAATCGTGCTTACATACATACTTCATACTTCACACACACACACACACACACACACTCTTCGCGCTGTTGTCAAGCGCAAAGCGCGGCGTTTCGCCACTCAACACACAATGCGTTTAGAATTCAGCGGAACTAGTAGAACGGAGTGTCTTAACACTAGGTTCACTCTGGTATGACGCTAAAAAAAATTAAGCAGATAACTGTTAACTCCTAGTTATCCTAAAGATGGATTTAATATTTTTATAAAAACACAACCTTAGAGCATTTTTTTTAATTGAGCAAATAAAGAGAATAAACAAAGTTAAACGTCGAATTTGGGACACTTTATTTTATATATTACTTATACAAATGTCAAGAAATATTATTTACTTGTTTCTCTAAAGACTACTAAACAGTATAGCAATAATCCCTGTTAGAGCTTTTTTTTTTTAAATTTACACGGAACAATATAATTAGTGAAGAGCTTATAAAATTTTCATAATTTGAAGAGTTCACAGGTAGCGTGAAAAATGCATTATTTTCCTTGTTATGTTCTAACGTTGACATTGATTGATGAACAACACCGTATTTTGTTTACCTACTTTTTTGTTTCGTCGTTTAAGTTTGGTTTTGTTGGTTTAAGCAATCTTAAACCAACGAATTTACGTATGTTTTTTAATTTAATATATATTTTTTTTTATAATATAATTTTATGTTCTTTACCATTTCTGTGTTTATTAATTGGCAGTTATTTTAATTTTTTATAAATTGGTGTAGTATTTTATTTTTAATTATAAATTTTATTATTTACATTTACAAAAACAATGTAATAATAAAATATAATAAAATAGAATGGTTACGGTAATAAGCTTGTAACAATTTCTTTTTAACATCGTTTTCATTCAAATTTTCATTAACAATTAGTCCATTTAAATATTTTTTTTCTGTTTTTTTTTATATCTTCTATGCTTAAATAAAAAAATTAAAAAAAATATTGTGTCTGGAAACTTATTTTATATTTTTATGTTTTCAATTTTCCTTTTCGTATTGCTGGAAAAATGTTATTAACCTTTTCCTAAGAACTTCTATACTAACAATATTAATATTAAATAACAACATTATCATAAAAATATCGCGTGTGTTCGTTCGAACTTGGAAACTTTCTTTTGATAGTAAATATTTCTTACAAAAATCTTTGAAGTTCTGTCCATCTATTTTCGTTTTTGTTGTAAAATGAAATATTATAATAGATACATATTATAATATTTTATTATACAACAAATATAGAGGCAGTCGTTTCTAAATACAGACGTGACGTTTGTTTGTTCAACTCCCTGTCAGGAAAACGATTTATTTTTATTTATTCGCTCTGGTAACAGGACGAAACGTCATGTTAAGCTCCACTCACTCACTCTACTCAACTCTCAATGTCGCGAAAATTGGTCGGTCATTAAGAGTAACACTATTTTTGAGGTACAATGTGAAACCAAAAAAGATATTTATTATTTGATATAGCGTGGAAGCGTCAGCGGTCCTTTTACGGGAACAACATATAGGGTAAGACATTTTAAAAAAAGACGTAGATTTTTTTTTAATTTTACGATGTTTATCCATACCCGTATTTCGTGTGACACAGTCACGCATAGATACCAATAACGTAAACACATACAACTACAAAAATACTACTAAAGGTGAAACAACTTTGAACTTTGCCGCAAATATATACCACCCGATTTCGGAATGAGGCGTATGCGGCGGTTTTCCTTTGATAGGTTTATGTGTGCGTGCGTCGTCCTAGACAAATGGCGTTTTATTTTACCACGATGATTTTATTATTTATTTTGTTTGAAAAAATCTTTTTCATTTTTTGGAAATAAAAAAAAAACATTGTATTAGGTTTTTATAGAGTAATTAAAGGTGTGGTATAATTTAAAGTGGAAATGACAAAAACACTCCGTATATTATTATTCACTATTTTATATATATTTCCTCCTTATTTGCAAATAAAGGTATGTGAAGAGAAAACTTAATAATATTTTTTTTTAGTTTTCGCTTGTTTAAAAACACTTTTAATTGGTTGAATTGAATTGAATGTTAAGCTCTTGCTGTACTGACAAAATAAGTATTTTAAATACTATAGCAAAAGTAATTTGAAACCACTAATATGGCGTATAATAATAATAATTGCTCCTGATATATAAAATTCAACAATTATTAATATTTAATATAATCTTGTGAACATTTAACATGACATTTAGTTTTATACAACATCAAATTTTCTATCAGTAAATAGTACGAATATGAACATATCATTAAAACCTTTTAAACATAAATATCACGTAATGGTTACAATTTTAACACATTTACTTACAATTTTATATAAATATATATATATATACATATATACATTTAACTAATTGAAATATCAAAATTGAATATAAACTTAAAAAAAAACACCTTTAATGTCTTTGAAATAAATAAAGTCACTATAATATACACAATTATTTACAAAACGCTTAAATGTATTTTATTTCAGTACAGAACAAGTCGAAGTGTTTTCACATATAAAAGTATTATAAGTTTATTTAACATTTTCACATTTTCACTCATAGACAGGTTGTGACGACGTGGCGCTCTTCGCCTGTCCCGTTCTCGGCCACGTAATGCGGTATAGGAATTGACTCCCTTCCTCGCCCGTCTCGATTACCTGTTCAAATAATTTTAATATGTAATACAATCGTTTACGCGCGGCTTTGCTTATTCTTATTGTTATAATATAGCCAATTTGTACAAAATCTTTACATAAATTATATTCTGATCCGTTCCAGTAAAAATCTCTACAGCTAATCACGAGTTGCTAAAAGTAGCTCGTACTTGTGTTCATATTAAACAAAATATTATATTTTTGTTAGGTTCATATCGTATCTCTAGCGGAGTGGCCAGAGAGGACAGAGAGTAAAACAATACAGTGTCTGTATATCTCTTTCACTTCATACAAAATCATTAGCATCTTCATGCATGCTCTCTGTGGAGTCCTCATACTTTTTACGTGACCTCCCTTCAGTATCATCGATACTGTATTCTCGAAGATCAACCGAGGTCTCGCTCTACCATAATATTTTCTAGAATATGCTACTATAATATTTTCAATTTGAAATTTTGTGAGGATGGAAGCATGTTTGTTCCTTTTTTACGCAAAAACTACTTAATGGATTTAAATGAAACTTTACAGTAATATATTAGAATAACACATAGGCTACAATTCATGTAAAGATTTTGCATAATTTTACTAAAATATATGTAAAACAGGTGCAGTTCATCTGAGATGATTAAAGCTTTTGCTTTTTGAAATTGTTCGAAAACTCTTATAGTTAGTTTGTTAGTATTTGAGCTATTGAAATTTGTTATCCCATTCGTGTACAGAATAGCATTATTTGTTTAAAACTTTGTTACAAACATCGTATAATCCTTTATGATAATTAAAATATCAAATTTAAACTTAAACTTGTATTTTCAAGCCAAATTTTATTGGTTCACAGCCAGGTCAGTTTAAAATATGAGATTTTACAGCAAACAAAATATCAGTACCTCTAACATTTTTTTTAAAGTGTTATTAAACACTTAGGAAAAAAATACTTATTTATTTAGAAAATGTATAAAAATTTTTGAACGTAGCGGAACTCGATCCCGCACCTCCTGGAAGCCTACCAGGTAAATCTTCTAAATAAGTATCAGTACCTCAGATGTGAGTTACGTAAACTTTGAGGTATAGTTGTATACCTAACACTGACTATTAGTATAGAAACGAAGACAATTATTAGTAAACCTTTGATTGTTGTTGCGCAACTCTTGAAATTGAGCTAAACAACAGTTTTCCCATCAAATACGCAATATCCCCACAGTAAATATATTCTATGTTCTTTACAAAAATGTAGGAATATAAACTTTTACATTCTCTTTTCCAGGCTGTGTAACGCATATAGCATGATAGGCAGAGGGAACCTAGCATGAACACGCTTTGTTTCCCACTATCCGCCAAAATCTCGAGGTATTGCGTATTGAGTGGCTGAAATTAACGCCGTCCTTTACCAGACCAGGTCACTAGAGCGAGGAAATAAAAATATTAACAATAATCCATTTCCCCTAGTGAGATTTAATAAAAAAAATTACACAAACATACATTATTCTCCAATAACTTAAAAATATACTTTTTACTATGAAATAACATGCATCCGTCATGAAAAAACGATCCAGCGTGTCCAGCCAAATAAAAAGCTCGAGACGCGCAAAGTGTTATTTTACACGAACCATTTCGAACTAGTTCTGAGCTCTTCAACACTCATAAACCGATTAGTCTATGCATGGAATTTAGATTGGTTAAATTTGAAATTTGACTCATGGCTATTTTTCTTTTCATCAGGCAATAAACCAAATATTAAAGTAATAGTCTACTACAACTTAAAAATATATATTAAAGTTTATACGCAAAAAAAATCGAGTAATTTAGAGATAAAATTTAATCCCGAGTGAATACAGAACTCTGCATCCATATAGATCTCCTGTTCTTTTGTCTCAACGTTTTACTTGGCTCTCATTTCATATTTATGTTTTTATTAGGGACAATAAAAACGCAACTCACTTGAGTAATAGGTCTTGAGACCACGAGAGCGGGGAGGGCGGGGTGAGCGCCGCTTCCCAAAGCAGTGCTTTGCGAACCGCTGCTAAACACAATCCTCTCCTTCTAGTCCATCCAGCTCTGTAAAATATACTAAAATTAGTAATTGTATACACTTAATATTGTAATTTGTTTTTTTTTCACAGCGTGAAGCTGATTTATTTGAAATATTTATTGTTTTGAGGCCAGTCGTGGCGCAGTGGCACAAAGTGTGACCGTAAAACCGACTGGTGGTGGGTTCGATCCCCACTCAAGGAGATAGAATATTTACTTAAATTTATATTTCCATTACTTCGCTTTGGTGTTGAGGCTAAGCGCAGCGTTGAGTTCTGCCACTCAACACACAATGCTTCCAGATTTCGGCATAAAGTGGGGAACGGAGTGTCTTAACACTAGGTTCCCTCTGCCTACTCTGTTGTGTGCGGGATACAGCGTGAAACAGACTTTTATATTTTTTATATGCATGTTAGGGATCATTTGCCATTCTCGGTAGATAACACTAAATAAGTGAGAATTGGGAGAATTTGGGGAAATTTAAAAATGTTCATTTGTGTTTAAAACAAAACACAAATATATTTACGTAGTTTATAACAGCAGAGTATTTATTCAACGTTCTGTTGCTGACTACTAATACTTTTAGATGGTTGTTTTAGTTAAAGCTCAATTGATTATTTGTTATTTATATATATATATATATATATATATATTTTTTCAATAGACTTTCAAAGACCTGCAAAATTAGAAAGTAGTCATATAAGATTTTTCTTTGTATATCATCAAACAAAAACCAAAACGGACTCTTCAAGTCCAAATACTTTTTTTAATTTTTTTTTTTGACAGAGCTTAAAGGCCGAGGCCTCCCTAAACAACTTTTACGCTATATGGTTTATCTTTGAGATTGAAATACTGTGTGAAAAAAACTCGTATTTCGTAAGGGGCAAAACGAATGGCGAGTAACCGCTTCAAATTACACATACGCTTTAAAATTGAGCTCTGGAATACAATTAATTTATCAAAATGATGGACGATCACGGATAATAAATGTTTGTCATCTAATTTAGATGACGTAATGCATTATGCGTGCCCTCATACCGTAAAGGCAATGAATTGCTAGTTCCGGTCGATTCAATTCGAAGGATAAGAGAAAAATATAATTTTGAGATTTTTCTCTAGGTTTCATATTAGACGTAACTCATATACAAAGTGTTTTTGTCAGCACCACTTTAAGTGAAACCACAGTTTTAACTTCTCTATAAAAGCCTTTACCCTGTATGAATACATTCCTATAAAGATTAAATAGGTTAACAATAAACATATCACTTTTTAGTAAACATATTATTTATTTTTTATATTTTTAACAAACAACATAAAAATCTCAACGTAGCCCAATGAGAACGTACGGCCTAGTAGATCAAAAAGCTTGGTTTACAAGAGGCGCGGGTTCAAATCCCGCTAAGTTCAATTTTTTATCAAATCAAATCAGTTTCACACTGTATCTTAGCAGCACACATCAGTATACGCAGAGGAAACAATTCTGGAGTCATTGACGCGTGTTGAGTAGCGGAACTCAACGCTTTACTAAAGCGAAGAAATGGAAATATGTCAATAATGTAAATAAACATTTAATTTCTTTGGTTGGGGATCGAACCCATTCGATCGAATCAGTCGCGTTAACAGGCACACCTTGAACCTTTGCACCAAAGAAATTAATAAATAACTCTAATTTCTATTTCGCACTATTCTTCTTTTAATGCAAACAAGTTGGTTCAAACACAACCACAACGTGCAGTAATTAATATACCAACTACATCATCTTCATATGCTACTATTATAAAACTTTTCTTGTTTTATATGAAAATTTAATAACTTGACGTCGAGAAACTTATAAGGATTCCTTACAATAAAGACAATCGAGGTTAGTAAGATTGCTCTTGTCTTCGCCTCCATTCGCGACGATAAGGATAAATTTTAACAAGTCCGTGTTTAAACAACCTCAATATGAAACGTTTTTTCATATATTTTATAACTATGTAAGGCAAATTACTAAGTTTGATTTTATTTATTTAGCATTTCAATTTTTAGGAGCCAAAACATTGAATTTTTGCATTTGATATAAGGTATTGCACAATTGACTCTAAAATACACCTAGTACGTCGGAAAGTAAATAAATGAGATTTTTTCTGGGTTTTGTCTCGAAAAGAGGTAATTTTTGTATTTAATTGTTCTAACCAGATGAGCTCGAGTTTACGTTCCTCAATAGAGGCAAAATATCGAAAAGTTAAAAACGGAATGTCTTGATTCTATGTTCTCTTTTAAAGTGTCAAAATTAAAAAATAGCACAGAGTAGCGAAAGTTAATGCAGTGCTTAGTGTTTCTCCCATAGCAAGGAAATGTAAATAGTTCATTTCCCAGAGTAGGAAACAATAACAAAAATATATAAAAAAAATATAAATCCAATTTATCTTTTTAATACGTCGAGTGAAATTATTATTCACATTTCACTTGTTTAACATTAATACATACTATTTATATTTTATTCAAACTGTGTTTTTGTCTGAATTTTAACAAATTCCATGTTCAAATTGTACTCTAACGCCACCGCTTAAAAAGCTCAAAATTGAAAAGTGTTTACATATGTTAATTTTATCGTTTTTTAAAAATGTCGGCCAAAATGGGCATCCTTAACGCTTACATGACGTGCTTTGAATATAATGTTCTACAAAAATATTGTCCTTAAAAAATCTATAAAAAAGTCCGCGATGTAGTGTGTATCTATGTTTATCTCTAAAGGTTCCACCACAGTAACAATTTTAAAATAATTAATTTACTTCTAAATTTATCGGGTTATAGTTAATGTATTTTCTATAACATATGGGGAACGGAGTGACCTCACAACGTAACACTAGGCTCCCTCTGCCTAACATGATGTGTGCGGGATAGAGCGTGAAACTGATTTGATTTTTTTTTATTTTCTATAATTCAGTATTCATCATTACTAATTTACATATAATAGTGACCTTTATCACGCGTTAGGAGATATCACCGATTCAAATTGACCTAACGAGCCAGGAGACTTTGTAACTGAATGACCGGCCCGAACAGGGAGACGATATTGACGGTTTTGTAAATTTTCACAAATTGTCGATATACTGTAATTTTTTATGTAAGTATTTGTTGTTTATTAGAACAAAATAATAAACAGACCTGAGGCCAGTCGTGGCGTAGTGGCACGAAGTGTGACTGTAAAACCGACTGTAAGACCATAAATGTGGTCTTTTTATAACAACGTGAAATTTAAATACAAACCTAAGTTTATTTCAGTTAAGTACAATATGTATATACAAGAACAACCTGGTTAACTTTGTAAGTTGTAAGTGTGACAAAAAACTCTAAATTAACCTACCTTTAAATTCTTAGGGAACTTTTAGTTCTCAGTTATTTTTAAATATTTTGTACTACTTTCATTTACAAAGTGTTCTCGTTAGGATGAAACAGACGTTCTTCTTAATTGTCAATACTTTGGAGATCATCTTGATCAATATCTTCTTATAATAAGTTCTCCTTGTCAGTCGGTTCGTCGGCAAATGCTAGTACAGCTTTGATTTAAAATTTTCGTAGATACTAGTTACTACTGCTATCCAAGAAAAATCCCCATTATGCCATTCCATGTTCCAGTAATTCAATCAAAATCATAAAAAAAGTCAACACTTACGTTATTAATTAATAGAGCACTATGACTATTATGGATGTCGATATCCATACGAATTATAGTCGAATTATTATTAATTAATAAAAATAAAATATTGAAATTGACCCGAACCATATATATGACAAATGAACTAATTATGAAAAAACTAACACCCTGCATAAACTAAATTAATGTATCCAGTAACACGCCCCATCAACATCGTATCGTTTATCAAATCCGTTCACTGGCTTAGAAGTTACAAGAAACAAAGGATCAGATGTACATACACACTCGTTAAAAAAATTACGCTTTTTGTAACCGGGTCAGTAAGGTAAAAAAATTATCCTCTTTTGGGCTTTGCTGCAGTCAGGGAATACAGAAACATATTTTCAAGAACTTAAAGGTGTTTTTTTAATTTAATAAGTTTTCAAGAAAAAGTGTATTAGTATAAAATTAAAATATAAATTATCATAAAGTGAAAACAGGCGTGTGACATAGTACCAATAGATACCTATAATCCTGGCACGTAAACGAACTCTACCTATACATATCAGCTTCACGCTATATCCTGCACATAGCAGGGTAGGCAGAGGGAACCTAGTGTTAAGACACTCACCCACCCCACTTTCTGCCGAATTTTGGAGACATTGCGTGTTGAGTGGCAGAATTCAACGCCGCACTTTTGCCTCGACACCAGAGCGAAGAAATGAAAATATAAATTTAAGTAAATATTTCATCTCCTCGAGTGGGGATCGAACCCACAACCAGTCGGTTTTACAGTCACACTTCGTGCCGCTGCGCTACGACATATAATAGTTATAATAAAATTGTAACGGATCTGTATATGTACCTACCTACATGGAAGATATACTAGAAAAAAGGTTATTATTAATGTAATCAATTTACACAAAACAATGATCTTTTAATTTTTTGTCTTGTTGTTATCGCTAATCTCAAATTCAAATTCAATTTCAAGGTTTTTTTATTTGATATTGTTTGTAAATTATTATTTGTGTGTGCTAGAAAAAGCTCGAGCTTATATGATTATAATATAGACCGAGATTTTAAAATTAAGATTCTCGATAGAGATTTGTGGAGCAGTATACAATTTATATTTTAACTCGGATTTTTGCGGAATCGAAATTTATGTTGGAAAAACTACGTTTGCAGCTTGCGCGCAGTTACGGTTTACATAGACAGATGTGAAATAACTAAACATTAAACAACATGAAATTATTATTTATTTAATCTATAATAAAACGAAAATAGCCATAACGAGGCCAGTCGTGGCGCAGTGGCACAAAGTGTGACTGTAAAACCGACTGGTTGTGGGTTCGATCCCCACTCGAGGAGATTTAATATTTACCTAAATTTATATTTCCATTTCTTCGCTCTGGTGTCGAGGCAATGCGCGGCGTTGAGTCCTGCCACTCAACACGCAATGCCTCCAAAATTCGGCAGAAAGTGGGGAACGGTGTGTCTTACACTAGGTTCCCTTTGCCTACCCTGCTGTGTGCAAGGATATAGCGTGAAGCTAATTTAATTTTTTATTTAAAACGAAAATAATCCTTCTATTGTTAGGTTGTTAACTTCGCCGCATCATCAAAACCTATAAGGTATTTCCAAATCACAATCTTGAAATTAGTACAAAATCCTCTGTGGGCAAGTCTGTCAGTTTTTTTCTTAAATACACTTAAATAAACGTTCGTATATTCCGCTAGTACTAAATGAGTGTATATGGAATAGTGTTAACTTAAGTTAATAATCTTTATTTACATCACCAAAATCTAATAGGTATTTCCCAATCAAAATCCTAAAGTTGGTACGGAACCATAAGTCGGCAGTCCGACTCGCGCTCGGCCGGTTCTTTTTTTAATATAAATTGAAAGAAAATTTCAACAACAGCTACTTAATCAAAGTTCCCCTAGTATTATATTCTAAACTTTATGACTTTATATAATATTGTCTGTGAATTTAATTTTAGTGTTAGCTTTATACCTAGCGTTGAATTTTCATCAAAGGCTTTGTGAAATGCAGTTTAGTAGCTTACTTGAAAAGTCTAGTGGGCGTTTATTGTGATAGTATAGATGGTAATATACGTATATTTTTTAGCTTTACGCTGTATCCCGCACATAGCAGGGTAGACACAGGGAACCTGGGAACCAGTTATAAGCCACTGTTTTAAGACGTTACAGTCGTTTACAGTCGAACACTTGTGCTCCAGCGTCACGACTGGCCGTCGTTTACAAATTTGCTATCTTATTTGCCTAAAAGTAAAATAATTTTACTCAAATAAAATAAGTACGTAGCAACGTTATCTCGATGTGCTTTAATAGTAATTTAATTAGTAATTCCAAACCTTATTTAAATTTCGTTAAGTTAGGGAAGGGTACGGATGGTAGTTTTTGTATTTGCTTGATATAATTAATAGGAAGTTCTGAAACTGTAATAGTTTTGACCATTTTAATTAAAATTGTATATTACGAAATATGTAATAATGTGTAACAATTTAAATCGCAGAGTGAATATGTTTCAGGACTAGGATAGTAGAAGGGAATGAAAAATAAAGTAAAAGAAAGAATATGTAAAAAAAGTAAAAAATAGTAAAAATATATTTATCATACTTACATGTATATTAATTGGAACAATACTTATTTATCCATATACACTAACACTTGAAATCGATTTACTGTTATGAATTTCAAATGTTATCGGAAAAATAATGTCTAGATCATAATTTGAAATGTGAAATATATCACCCGAAGAATCTTAGTTAATCATTATACTTAAAATTACTGTATTCCGCACACAGCAGGGTAGGCAGAGGGAACCTATTGTTAAGACACTCCGTTTGTCACTTTCCATAGATACGCATAAACTAATAATAATAGACAGTACGTAGTCAACATCTAAACAAGCAGAATGTGCAGTTTCCATCTTCACATTTCCCTTGTTTAGATGTTGATTCCAAAAGTTATTGTTGGTATTGACTATCTGTTATAGTTCAGTTATAGCCAAACAAACGTATCAGCTTTATTATATTTGTACAGAAACATTTATCATATAGTTTTTACACTCCAAATTCATATTTTGACGCGTCAAATTGACCCTTATAGTTTATCCTTTGGTTCCAGATATCTACCAAGTATGTATGTATGAGTGGAATAGTGCTATAAGTATATACAGAGCATTTTTATCTTCATTTTAAATAAAAGCTACTTTTTACCGCTTCTAGTATATAGTTTACAAAAATAATTTCACTTACGTGTGTAAGCTATTTGATCAGTTACATTAAATAATTTAGCGAAATAATTGTATAATAATATGCTTTAATACATCTTCGACTCATTGATTTGATAGTATATATTTTAATTTAAAATAGAAATAAGATTGTTTGCAACTGGGGCTATTCAAGGCTTATTACTATTCTTATTATTTTGTACAAATCGTTTTACCTGTGCGTCCAGTGTGGCTGCCACGGATCACGCACGCCGTAACCTCCTGGCTGGACGGCGGTGGAGTCACCTGTTTGCACTCGGCTCTCTCACTGAAGCAGCACCTGAATTACTAATACATTTAATTGATCGAGATTCATGTGAGAATTTATGCGACTGCGCAATCCAAAGGATATTTGGTTTATCAATTTTCCCCCCATTTCCAAGTTAGTCCCCATTTTCAAGTTAGTAAGTATGCATGCAATCTTAACAATATATTAGACTAATAATTGTCAATATTTCAGGTTTGCTAAAATACATAGATGTAGGAACCCTGGGAGCGCAGTCCATAAGTATTTTGCTTTATTTAAGTTGTTTTTTGGTATTTTGTTGTAAGCAACAATAACTGTGAGCAGGATACAGTGTGAAGCTGATTTATTGTACTTTAAAATGCAAGTATATTTTTGTTAATCTCTAAAATTAATCAAAATTAAAAAAAAAATATCTCCTAGCAAAAGTTATTATTATTAATAAGTTAAATTCGTCATATTTGTATATAAAATTATTTAATAATGTGTATAACTGAACAATATGTTAAAGCGTTTGTTAGATTAAATTTAATGTCATTAGTTCTTTAAGAGTATTCATTTAAATTGTCTTCTCCTAGTGACACACCTATTTAAAATTAAAATTTCATTGAATTTATGCTCAGCGATTTAGCCTATTCTATATAAAACGTAGAGCTTTGGAAGTTTAATTAAAAATCTAAACGGTTGTGTCAAACTTTTCATTAGGTCAGAGTGGTTAAAACCAAATATGATTTATTAAACAAATTTTACTAGAATAGGTTTTACTCTCTAAATACCTACGCATTTTTATGCTTGAAATTTATGCTTTCACTCATCGTATTCGCAATTTAACATTTCATAGCAAGGCAAAGAAAGTGGAGAAAAGGAGTGCCTTAGCACTTGAATGGTAGGTTCCCTTTGCCTACCCTGTGCGAATACAGCGAGAAGCAAAAAAAACATCCCTTTACTCTCAAAATTCCCCGTTTTAAAGCATTGAGTTGTAGTACACTCAATATCTGGATTGTTTCCGAATATTTTTATTTCGAATGGAAAGTGGTAGTCGATGTGGCTTAATATAAGTTGGGACGGTTAAATAACTAATACTTTTTATATACTTTTTAGTTTATTATTTGAACTCGTTTTTTTATGTTAAAAACATTAAAAAAACAGTCGAATTCATAACCTCCTCTTTTTACAGAAGTCGATTAAAAAGAATCAAAATTTATCTCAAACAAATTTTTATCTAGATATATCTCCGTATGAAGCGACCCGTATGTTTCAGATCCACGTACAATAGCCGAAAAGAGAATTTGCAAAAGAAAATCGATATCAATTCAGTTCAACTTAAATATTGTATTTATTTTTATTTAACCCTACTGTAACTTCACTATAACAATAAATTTGTGGAATATAGGGTTTTTTAATAAATTGTTTCAAGAAGGAAATTGCAATGTATTCCCATTCCCAGATGATTTTGAATTCGGATTTTAATTGAATAAATTATATCGATGGCGCATAAAATAATTTTAATTTTTTATGCATAGAATTTTGTAAAAAAATAATGCATTAACACTCGTATCTTATGATTGCTTTGACTTAGAAGCCGCATTTTTCGTATTCTAAGGGACCGTAGACCTGACTATTAGGTATTAATTTCAGCTGGATAGCCTTGAAGCCTTGGAACCTCCACGCAGTTTTTGAGACCATTGATCTTGACATACGGATAGATATATAGACAGACGGACATAGTTTGTTGTGGATAGACAGACGGACAAACTTGTTGTGGATAGACAGACGGACAAACTTTGTTGTCCGTCTGTCTATCCTTTAAGGCTTCTATTTTTTTGAGGTACGGAAATCAAAAGAAATATCTTAAATTCCATTCAATAAGAAGTCACCAAAATGGTGCACTAATTTTTTTAAATAATGTCCGATAAAAAGACACATTTTATACGGTAATGGCTATTTTATACGTTAATGGGGTGCTTAGTGAATTCAGAAGAACTATGCAATCGTACATTAAGTAATCTTTTTTGCAAGGATTTTTAGGGTAGTCCCACATAGCAAATTATTTTAATCTTACTAATCACATATCAATGAGCCGAGTAGGCAGAGAGAATAAAGTGTTAAAACTCTGTGTTTTACAGTTTCCGTAAATGTGTATGTTTCCGTAAACGTAATGTACGTTTTGAGTAGTAGAAGACGAAATTACCCTTAAGTGTAATAATTTATTGACTCAGAATCGAATCCACACCACGTGTCATCAGATAATTTCCCACTGTCATTTCTTATTATCATCTATTACATAACCAATCATACGTAAAGATAACAAAAACTTACCGTAAAAACTTGCAGTTCTTAAACAGGCAAATGAAGGCCTGTCTGAATTTTCTATTCATGAAGCAATATGTTATGGGGTTGCAACACGATGAGCAATATGCCAGTAATTGTAGCGAGACAATGCCCTTTGGTCCAATGTATTGGTACAGCTCTTCTGGATAGAAGAGGTATATCTGTCAAATGAAAATATTTTTTATTTTAATTTATTTATACAAATCCTGATTTCTGTTTATTTTTTGAGGATATTAAAATGTTTTTACATGTTTACAATAACATCAAAATAAAAATACTCTTAGTTATGAAAAGAATACTTAAATTAATATTACAATTCAATATATTGTTTTGTAACAGGGCAAGAATGTACTAGCTTATTGTTTGAATGTAGATTAAATTGATTCTAGGTATATTTTTTTCAAATGATTTACAGTTCACGAGGTCTAAACTGAGCAGTCCATTTGTGTGAGTGTTCCATATTCAGTTCAGTTGGTGTGACATCGGCCGACAAGTGCAGCGCATCCCGTGCCTTACTGGTTTATAACTATTGAGAACTGGAGACTATTTAGATAATATTAATATTTTATGGACTTCTTAAAGTCGAGAGTATCAATGCCTACGTTATTATCAAAGCTATCAAGAGGTCAGTCGTGGCGCAGGGGCACAAAGTGTGACTGTAAAATCGACTGGTTGTGGGTTCGTTCCTCGAGGAAATGGAATATTTATTTACATTTATATTTTCATTTCTTCACTCTGGAGTCAAAGTAAAGAGGGTCGTTGAGTTCCACCACTCAACAAGCAATGCCTCCAAGACTCAGCGGAAAGTGAGGAACGGTATTTCTTAACACTAGGTTCCCTCTGCCTACTCTGATGTATGCAGGATACAGCTTGAATGTATGAAAAAACAAGAAACACTCGACCGGCCTAACGAAGGAGGAGTTAAAAGAATTACCGCAATGCTTAGTTATGCCTTTACGTCTACACTGCACGTTATTTATTTGGTACAGTCCATGGACTTAAACAAAATTGATTTAGAGTTTACACTAAACAACGAAGACAGTATGCTAAGTCCCTCAAGGTCGCGATCACATCCATTCATGTCTCAATGTGAAGATTTTGACTGGAGAAAAGATCGCGAAACAAAGATAAGTCGTGCAATTAATTATAAGAAAATATGCCTAAAGCATACAGCACCTAATTAAAGCAGTTGTTGTCAAAAAGTGAAGGATAATTAATTCGTAACACAAATACTGATGACTTTTTTTTAAATGATTTTGGATCTTCATTTACTGCATTTTTTTTTCATTATAAAAGTTTTTTGTTTTGTGCTAGTTTATAGTGTCTAATTATATTATCTAATTTCAGTTTGCCTGTTCCTAAAGCGAAAATATTATTAATTTTAAAGTTTTCAGTAATATGAAGAATCAAGTAGACTTTTTGAATTGATTTTATATTATCTCTGCTGATTAATGTAATCATCAATTTTCCAAATATGTCATGTTAAATATAAAACCCTGGCAAAAGCTTAAAAAAAGGGGTGTTCCTTTTTTTCCTGGCATTAATCCCGGCCTTTGCCAGAGTCTGCCCTCCGATTCATGCGGTCAGATCGAGACAGAGGGACCCTAGTGCTAAGACACTCCGTATCCCATTTTCCGCCGAATTTTTCGAGGCATTACGTGTTGAATGGCGGAACTCAACGCCGGGCTTTGTGCCTTGGTGTCAGAGCGAAGAAATAAAAATATATATAAATAATAATTCCTTTTCTGGAGTGGGGATCGAACCCACAACTGTCACGTTACAGTCACACCCTTATGCCCCTGCGCCGCGATGGCTTACACTATATTTGTATATAAATAATTAAATAAATACAAATGGCTATTTTGTTCTAAGTATCGTAACTTCGAAAACTTTAACTCCTTTGTTAGAAGCAAAATTTCGTTTGCAAATTACGCAAGATAAATCTATTAAACAGCAGTTACAGAAACACTTCCAGACTTTTAAGTATCTTTTAGTTATCATAGAAAGTTCAAGTTGAAATGTTGATAAAATTGTGAATAATTTATTGTTTATATAAACCGTGTATATACATATAGAAAACGGCAGTTTGTATTATGTACTAGAGGCCAATCGTGGCGCAGGGCACAAAGTGTGACTGTAAAAGCGACTGGTTGTGGGTTCGATCCCCACTTGTGGAGATGAAATATTTACTTAATTTTATTTTTCATTTCTTCGCTCCGGTGTCGAGGCAAAGCGCGGTTCAAAGTTCTTCCTCTCAACACGCAATGCCTCCAGAATTCGGCAGATAGTGGGAAACGGAGTATCTTAACACTAGGTTCCCTTTGCCTACCCTGCTGTGTGTGGGATACAGCGTGAAGCTGGTATTATGTACTAATGAATGATGTGTTATACTATTAACAAACATAACATTACTTATTATTTATTCAATAACTGTTAATAGTATTAAAAAAATATATATATGAAAGTGCAAACACTACGTCGTAGTGCTTGCATGACAACGCTTACGGACAATGCACACTGTTCGCTCCAATTAAATGTATGTAATGTTATCAATAAAGAAAATATTAAAAAAGTGTTAAAAAAATATTTTGTCAATAGTATTTACTATAACTTTATTTATTTTATTAATTAACTTTTTTTATAAATGTACTGTGAAATATTATTTATTATTTAAATTTATTGCAAATTAGAATTGTGTAATTTAAGAATATTTTTAACATCATTACAAACCTTTTTGGTTTTTTAGATGTTATATGTATTGTTGTTCTTCTATTAATTTTTAAATTGTAATAAATTTAAATTGAAAATGAGAGAATGTCATTGGCAGCAAGGGCGACGTAGGCTTACGGTCGTGAGTGAAAAATTATTACAGAGTGTCGAAGTATTTTAATTTTACATTTTCTCGAAAAGTATATGTATAATTTAGAACTAATAAAATTGAATATTTTTATAGTACAATGTACTTACATATATTTAACTATTTCTGCAGCGCATGCGGTTAAAAGTTATATAGCTTATAGCACTCCTGATGAATGTAGCTTTTGTACAAAACAAAAAGAGATCAAGTCCGGCCGGTACTTCCAAAAATCTTAGTGTTTAGTAAACAAACAAACTCTGCCGCTTTAATTTTTTTTAGTATAGGTTAGGACAGGGCAAATAAGTATGCACAAGGAACGTAATATTAAGACTGTTCTCTACTTTCCACACAACTTACTAAACATTGAGTGTTGAGGGAAGAAATTTAATGTTTCGCTTTGTTCTGTTACCAGAGAGGAGAAGTAAAGTTAACTCACTCTCCCGACTGGGACTTGATTCCACAACTGTCGCATTTAACAATATTATAATATTTAACTCGAGTCAACAATATTATAAAATTTATATAAGTGTTGAAATAAAATAAAATATTTATTTTATTTTATTTCAACACTTATATAATTATTTTATTTCATAATAACTACCAATATTTTTAACTTTTAAAATTAATAAATGAAAATCTCGTAGAGTTTCTAAGAAACAGTTTACCAACTGTTTCTTAGAAACTCTTTCGACTCTTTATTTCAGGAGGTCAATAACATTCAATATAAACTAGTCCTTATTGAATGAACTCTTTGTTATATTAGAAGGAAATACTAAATAAAGGTTTCTCTCAACTTAAATGGAACTTCATTATCAGATCCTGATTTGGTAATTATGAGACCAATAGATGAACGCTCTTTCAAAGAAAAAAAAAATCCATCTATAAATGACGGAGAAATAGAATATTGTCATAAAAACTGTATATACGGTGACTCTATACTCTATGAAATATGGAATTATGGCCTTTATCTCTAGACGGTGTATAAATTTCAGAATAAATTCGATACATTTAATATAAATTACTTTTGTACTCCATACAATATTGATAGGCTATGTATTGCTATGTACATTTTGTTTGATGTTTCAGAAAATTACTTTTTGTCTGCATTCTTTCATTTACATTATTGTTTTTTTAATATATTGACGTACATATATTAAGATTTTCATAAATAATACCAAAACGACTACAATATATTAAAAATAATATCGTGTGTTATTGCTTTGCTTTATATTCCAACCATTTTTTTGCTAACTGGGTATTTTTTATAACCTTTTTTTTAGCCTTACTTTTGATGTATTTAGTAGTGGTCTTTAAATGTTGTTTGATTTTAAATAGTATATAAATGTCACTTACAATTTTTTATATCTGATTAAAATATAATTTTCAACTTTTAGTCTTTAAGTTAGTCCACATAAATATATAGACTGGGTTTGGAGTCTGGTTTAGACATTCCAGGGTAAGTATATATAATATGCAATATTTTATTTTGTGTTATGATTCCACGATATTGGTAATTTGACCCTCTCATATTACTTGCATTACGGTCCGGGGGTTCATATAACATACATATATCTCACACTTTGTGCGCCTGCGCCACGACTCGCCTCCTAGCCTTAGTATATAACCTTTTTTAATTTTTCACATTTACCTAAGGGACACTTTACACTTCGTTTCGGCATTTCTGCTAAATTGTAAAAAAGTTGTTGCATTGTCAAATCTATAATAGTAATAGAATATGTGATATTGTGGGGATTTTTTTTAGATATGGATGTGTTCTTTAATTTTGTAGAACATTATTTTGTTGCATTTTCAACAGTTTCTGCAGCGCAAGCGATGAAAAACATTTTGCCCCTACCTTTTTACACCATTTACACATTATTAAAGTTTAAGTAGGGATCCTAAATTTTTACTAAAAATAAATATATGCTAAGTTGCAACTCAGTGATAAATTAGCATTATATTAGCGGTGAAAGAATTTTTAAAATCGATTCAATATTTTTTATGTTGATTTATTGCAAACATACATACATACACATTTTTCCATTTTATATAATAGTGTTTTCCATTTTAAATATAGATAAATATTTAGGTAGACTTAGTCTGGCCATAAATACTGTTACAAGAATAAACAAAATATTACTTAGGAAAGAAAATATTAAATATTTCATTCCCCCGAGTAGGAAAAGAACCCAAAACCGCCGCTACAGTCGCACTTTTGGGTAACGGGCCGTCGCAAAGACACCAGTTTGTCGTTAAAATGTAAATGGAGTCATGAAATCAATAGACAACGATTGTCCCGATTGTATATATATTCGGATATTGTGATGTGCCCTTGCCCATATATAATTCTGATAGATAAGCTATATTACTGATAAATTTCATCTTAATCCAGAGGCCAGTCGTGGCGCAGTGGCACGAAGTGTGACTGTAAAACCGACTGGTTGTGGGTTCGATCCCCACTCGAGGAGATGAAATATTTACTTAAATTTATATTTTCATTTCTTCGCTCTGGTGTCGAGGCTAAGCGCGGCGTTGAGTTCTGCCACTCAACACGCAATGCCTCCAGAATTCGGCAGAAAGTGGGGAATGGAGTATCTTAGCACTAGGTTCCCTCTGCCTACCCTGCTGTGTGCGGGATACAGCGTGAAGCTGATTTGATTTGATTTGATTCATCTTAATCCGTTCCGTAGTTTTGGCATGAAAGTGTAGCAAGCATACATCCTCTCATCTTTCATATTATAATATTTGTAGGAAAAGTAGGAAGTAGGATGTAATAATTCATATTATGTTCAACTATTCCCGCTTTCTACTTATATATACGGGATAGAAGTGTTCACACCACCAATATAATAATTAAAAAAACTTTTTTTTTTTCAAAAATGTATTTTTTTTCAAACTAAATAAATAATAAAATTATTTTCCTCATTCCAAAATCGAGTCGTAGATATTGGCGGCAAAGTTCAAACTTGCTTAACCTTTAGTAGTATTTTTGTAGTAGTATGTGTCTACGTTATCTGTATTTAATGCAGTTACACATAGATACCAATATCTATGTGTAACTGCATTAAATACAGATATAGTGAAATTACTGCATGAAATACAGATATAGTTACATTAGTTGAAACATTGTGAAATGAAAAAAAAAACCCTACGTCTAAACTGTTGAGGTATCTTGATTGATTTCTTAGGTATGGGTTTAAAATATTTTACTCTATATGCTGTTCCGGTAAAAAGAGCGCTGACACTTCCACCCTGTATATAATATTTTTCATATTGTTTACTCATTGGGAAACTTTTTAAGAGGTTTCAGCAAAATACCGTACCGTATTTTGTTTGTTAACAATCGTGTAAAAATGACGGATTGTAACAATATTAACAAGCAGGTAAATCGTACACTTCTTCTTATACTTTCAGTATAATACTTACTGTATTAATAACGTGTAGGGGCGTCCAGCAGACGAAAAATTCCAAGATGATTACGAACAGCATTCTGATAACCTGTAGAACGATTTTTCATTAGTTATTAGAACTTAAGAGGAATGAAATATTAAATACCTAATATTTCATATTTCGGTCTGGTAACTAGGCAAATCGTTAAATGCAATGCTTCCAGAATTCAATATATAATAGAAAACGAAAATGTCTCAATGGCAAACTGAGTGTCTTAACACTAGGTTCCTATGTTTCCTCCCTATACCTACTCTGTTTTGTTGTACGAGAACGTACTACGTACGTTGCTTGTTGAGAATGTGTCACAGCGCTGGGACGGTTTTCAAGAGGCTCGGGTTGAAATCACGCTACGTTAAAAATTTTATAAGTTTTCTTTATAAGTTAGTTTCATCCGTATTAGCTAATAAAATACATTGATAAATAAGTTTCATTTACGACATAAATTTATTTCATTTTAAAAGCTACAATAAAGTAAATATAAAAAAAACTCTGTTTAATGAAAATAAAGCTAAACACACAAATTTAACATAGATATTAACATGTAATTTAATTGGAAATTCTCACTTTATTTTCACAAATTAATTGTTAAAATATTCTTTGTGAAAGGTTTTATAATTTGGAATCCAAGAAAAGTAAATGAATTAATTAAATACATTTATTCTCGCGTCCTGCACACATTTTTTAGTTTGTACAGTTGATTCTACGTACATTTAAAAGCTATCATGTTCACTACCCATAATACAATAAGATTCATATTGTATTACTGGTAGTAAACGTTATAGCATATTATATTTATTTTGACAGCACAGAGTTAAGCCACTCAACACGCATTGCCTCCAGAACTCCGCGGAAACTGGGGAACGGTGTGTCTTAGCACTAGGTTCCCTCTGCCTGTGTGCGGGATACAGCGTGAAGCTGATTTATATTTTTTTGATGTATAGATTTAACATAATACGTTCCACTTCTAGACATAAACAAATTAACTAAAAATGTTATATATAAAATTGAAACCCATGACTTTAATTTCCGCTAATTAAAATAATATTAACATATTTTTTCCTAAGTAGAATTGATTTTATAATACAACAAAAAACGCTTTTTAACAGGAGTCGCTAGTTACCAGGGAGGCTCTGGAATTTCTTATTAAGAATAGAGTTTACTCCTCGAACTCCTTTAACCCCTTAGCAGTAGAAGCTATTACCATGAAATATCCTTTCACTTTGGTATTTGTAAATAACGAAACGGGCTTTGTTTAGTTTCAATAAGAAGTACGCAATATACTTCAAAAACTGTATATTACAGATGTTCTCTTGGCTTGCTCAGATATAAGTATAATAAGTTCTGTCAGTTATTAAACATTATTGTATTGAAAATGGACAATGGGGTGGAAACGTGGTTGCTTACATTGCGTTTTCATATTGAATAATGACAGAGTGTAATAAAAAAAATGTGGAACGATACTTTTTTTTAGCTTCACGCTGTATAACATAGCAGGGTAGGCAGATTGAATCTAGTGTTAGGACACTCCGTTCCCGTTAAAACACTTCCGTTGCTCACTTTTTGCGTGTTGAGTTCTGCCACTCAACACGCAATGTTTTCCGAGTTCGAATTCGTTATAGTTTCATTTCCCCGAGTGACAATTGAACCCACAACCAGTCGCAGGTTTGCGCTTCTGCCCCACGACTGATATGACTAATTGTAAAGAAATATTATGAAAGTGGTTACGTAGGCGATATAAAATATGATTAAGAGTTTTTATTTATATCTTTACAAGGCTTGACACAATGATGTATTACTACTAACTCATAACGAGTTAATTTCACTATACAGTTAAAAATAGTAAGTTTCCCGCAAAATGCCTTGTATATTATATTTTTAAAATTATTTTAAACTGTTCATATTACTTGTTTACCGAAGTGACAATGAAATTCTAAAAACATCTTGTTACAAAATAAATTAATATCTTACATAAATGTAAATATTATAATGTTTTTTTCAATCAATTTAGTGAAATAATGATATATTTAGTTTTCTTTTTTAAATTGGTATTCAAAGTTAATAAATAGTCTGTCCACAACATTGACTTATTGAACATGGTTTTGACTTGATAAAAAAATTGGATTAACGAATGCAAATTAAAGTTAATTTATCGCTAAAAAAATATCAATTAAGTCCCTCTTTGTATTATCTAAAATAACGCAGTGATAATAATTTAATTCAATTCAATTCATAAAATAATTGTCACGTAAAATTATCGTCCATAAACCGAATTTACAGACAACCAGTTTTTGTTTAATAATGTTATATTTATGTGTCATTGTTGCACCAAATGCACGATCTATTTTGAATTTTAAGTGTAAATTAAAGTATAAAATATTCCCTTACCTTTCGTTTAGCCTCAATGCTCTTATCAATATGGGTAGATCGTACCACATGCCTAAATTCCAGATCGGTGTGCATACAGCAAGTCTGCGTTTTTCTCTCGTCCAGCTTCGATTCGGCTTCCTGTAAAAATAAAATTTTATAATATTTTGCCTTGATCTTTTGATAACATACAATTAAAGTGTCGTAAAATTAATTTAATATATGATCGTCGTTTTAAGCTTTACACAGTATACTGTCCGATTTTTGGCGACATTTGGTGTTGAGTGGCGTAACTCAACGCTGTAATATATTTTTATCGAGAATAATGGTCCTGAGGTAGCGTTTAACTACGATTCTGCTTAAATTATTTTTACTTCTTCAGTTACGTTACACATCTGGTTAAGTCAAACGAACAATTAATAAAGATGTTATGTAGTATTATGTGATTTTTTTTAGACATTAAATTTTAAAAATTATTAAAAAAAATCAAATCAGCTTCACGCTGTATCCCGCACATAGCAGGGTAGGCAGAGGGAACCTAGTGTTAAGACACTCCGTTCCCCTCTTTCTGCCGAATTCTGGAGGCATTGCGTGTTGAGTGGCAGAACTCAACGCCGCGAGTTAAAAAAAATATTGTTTTATTATATTAAACAAAAAAAATACCGGTCTTTCTTTAAAAATACCGGTCAAGTCCGTGTCGGACACGCTTACTGAGGTTTCCGTATTAATTTTAGGATTGTAGATCGAAGGGAAGAACTTATTATCTTTTAAAAGTTAAGAAAGATTTGTATAAAATGAGCTACACATATAAATTTGTGATGGGTTTTAGGGTTCCGTGCACCAAAAGAAAAAAAAATTCTTATAGAATCACTTCGTTGTCCATCTATCCGTCAATGGCATTTATCTCAAGATCGCGTGGATTTATAGATTAATATAAAATATTTAGGTCTAGGAGCACAGAAAAATTAAGCCCGATGTATGGATACGAAATTTGCACATTAACAGTATTAATATGAGTGGTGCAAACATAAAATATTAGTACACGAAAGAAATTCAATGTATTAAATAAACAATCGTGTAGTTTAAGTGGGCGAAGTCGTGGGTAGGTTGCTATTAAACTTATAAATCTGAAATCGTTTATTTTTTTCTGAGCTCCAAGGAACTGTAGGTAGACCTGAATATTTGATGTCTATATTCTTGGCAGTGATCCCATAAGGTTTCTCAACACGTTCTAAGAACACACAATTTAGTGCTGATTAATTAATAAATATTACTGATTAGTGTTCACATTTTGTATAATTTTATCATATTATATGTAAGAAAAAAAGGAAATCGTGAATATAAAATTCGTAGTGAGAAAACGTTACTTGGTTAATTTATCGGCTTACGCTAACTAAATCGCCGTTAATACCTTTCTGCCTAATATTATTACCGCTAAGAGTGTTCAAAACAGTCTGAAAGTAAATCTTATTAAGACGACAACAAAAAAAAACAAATATTTATAAAAAATATTAAAGATGCTACCTTAGCATAGTGGAGCTACTTTCATCCCTCGATCTGGTTAGAAAATAAAGCGCGGCGTTGAATTCTGTCATTTAAAAAAAAATGCGAAAAGTGGGTGGATTTATGTTCCACAATGTGTAAAATAATTACATGTTTCAAGACAATTAATAGTTGATTGTTCATTTGATAGATTTTTTTAACTTCACGTAGAGCGTGCGTGTGTACTTTACACAGGGGGAACCTAGAGTTAAGACACTCCGTTCCTATTAAGACACTTCAGATCCCCACGTTCTGCTGAATTCTCGAGTTGAGTGGCGGAACTAAACGCCGCGAAATAGAATTTATTAATATCTAGATATAATAAATTACTTTTATCTAGAAAGAAGAACCATGAACTACTTTATTACTATAACTACTGAGCGAAATTAATACTCCTCTTATTGTTTGTGCATTTAAAATACTTGTCTCATGTCATACAAACCCTCGTAAATCATAAAGACGAGGAAATGTTTTGCATACAAAACAGACGCTATGAAACTAAAATTGCATTACAGAAACTGAGCATTGTATACAACAAATGTTTACATTTAATGGTACTTATGCTAAGGCATTAAGAGAACGTTTTAGACTGAATAAATATATGAAATAAAACAATAATACTATATGAAAGGTGATGAGAAAATGTCGTCCCACCCGTTGTTTCGAATTAGAGCGAAAAGAAAAGTGTCTTAGCACTAAGTTCTCTTTGTCTACTCTTTTATCATCGCTGTGCGTACGAACTCGCGTATAAGCTGTTTGTTAATATCACGTAACTACAAAACGAGCAAAATTGAAATATTGCGCCTACTGATTCTCTGTGTCTATTGGCTTATACTAAATCTCACACAATCGGAACTATCTAATAAAAAAACTTCCTTTTTGCCATTGACACGATGCATTGTAGCAGTAATAAATCTAAAGTTAAAAACCAGTCTGCGTATTAATTTAATTGGAGAAGAAATTCGTCTAAATTATTGCGTGTTTTGGAAAATTAATTTCATTTACTCATCTTAAGTTCTTTTCAATCAGGTTTACGTCCAGGAAATAGTACCACAAGTTACAGATGACATTCGACAAGCTATGGATAGGAAGCAGTTCACATTCTCGTACTTCTTGACTTTATCAATGCTTTTAACAAATTACGACATATTGTTGAGTATGTGCCGTTCTATTAATATGTCTCCGTCTGTGATTGTCTGGTTTCTAAGTTACCTTACTGACCGTAGGCAGCGCCATTCACAATGAGAAGAAGGTCTCTTGGTGTGTTGTTAGGTTGGGGCACCTCAAGGTGGTGTTTTATCTCCATTACTCTTTGCAATTTTCATTAAAAATTATCTAGACCAAACGCTATCATGGTTCATACAGATGACAAATGTAAGTAAAAAAAATCTCCGTACATTAGGCTCTCTCCGACTTCTTCACTCTGTTTTACCTATTTTTCCACCAAAGATAAGTTACCAAATTCTCTTCTTCTCTCAATTCTCGACTATGCGGACGCAAGCTATTCTATCTTAACCAAAAATTTTTATTTTTATTTTATTTTTATTTTACTTGAGCAATACAGTATAACCATGTATCCGAATTTCGTTTGAAGCTCAAGTGGCTCCCTATTCGTTATCGCCGGAAACTACGTATACTTTCAATTCTGTACTGCGTGTTATTTACCCATAAGTCTCCTCCTTATTTAAAGGAAATGTTTGAATTTTAAGGAGCGCATACAAGTAGGTTGAGATCCACTGAGAATCTTACTTTAAGAATACCTACTTACACAAGTAAGTTTTATTTATTTAGAGAACTTGTTTGTGGTACGAGCGATTAATCTTTGGAATGACTTGCCACTTCCTACTAAATGTTCTAAATCTTTTCGTATATTTAAAAAATCTGTTAAAGAATATGACCTTAAGTCCTGTTCTTTTTGAAGACATTTACTTATTCCTTTCATTTAATACAATCGTTATTATATGACATCATTATATATTATATAGAATTATGTATTAGTATATTATATTACGTTATATATTGTACTATTTTATAAATATTTGTGTGTTAAGTTTATGTATTTGGATAAAATATTATTTACGTATGAATATTTATTTACACCACCCACTATATATATTTTATATCTCCTAACCTCAAGGTTGTCTGGAAGAAATCGCTAATTGGCGATGAGACCGCCTTTTGTGCTTCACACAATGTTATGTGTGTTTTCAAGATGTAAGTTGTAAAAGTATATATAAATAAATATATTATTTAACTCCTTCCACTCACAATCACCAACTTCTATTTCTGTAGCAAACGAAGATTACATAAACATTCTTTCTTATTTTTTGGTATCAATTATATTTAATATCTCAATATTTTGGTTTTTATATGTTGAGTTTGCTAACCACACAGGACCTTTCCACTAATTATTTAAACTATTTTTACACAACAATTTTAATTTTACACTGCTATATAAAAACCATGACGAGTATAGTTGTGGGTTCAATTCCCACTAGTAGGAAATAATTATTTTTAGTTCCTTTTTCTGGCAAGAAGATTTATCTTCTTGACACGTTTTACGAGACATTCAGTTTTACCACTCAACCATGCAAAATCTCAAAATATGAATTGACACAATAGTTCAAAAAACCACTCATATAAACATTTATCGTTTAGTAGAAAGATATATTTAATAACAACAGTGATTACTTTGGAGGTATCTTACTGTCAATCAATGAGGGTTTAGTTCCACTTAAATAAATTAAAATTAAATTAAAAATTTAATTTAATTTAATTTAATTTAATTTAATTTAATTTAATTTAATTTAATTCCACTTAAATGACTGTTTATATACGTTAGCAACACCGTTTCCCTTTTCCATTCCCATTTTCCCTCATCGTACGCGCAATTTCAAAGATACGTCCTAATTATCGTGTATAACATTTAATATGGGAATAATTTGGAAGAAGAAACAAAGTGACAAAAGATACCTCATAGAATTTAGATTCATTACTTATCCTCTTTTGGTATATATTTTTAAAGAGTTTCGAGATGCGATTGGCTGACTGGTAAATACCACTTTTCACTTTAATTTTTGATTTTATGAAATTATAATTAATTTTTTGTTTGTAGAGGATATAAAAATCCAATTTATCGGCACCGATAGTTGGATAGATCATACCAAGTTCAACTCGAAAGTAACAATGAATCATAAAGATGATACCTCTTATGAAATGATACAAGGCACCTAATCCTAACCATAGAAGAAAATCGCAACTTATTCATAGATAATATCTACTTATACCACATGCGATTCAAATGTACCTATGCAGAACATATGAGATTCAAAAAAGGTTTCGTTTATCCAATTGCCCAAACTAAACTCAACAAAAACAGGAAATCTGACTGTAGGAGCGTAGATCTCAGTGAACTGAACCAGTTATCGAAAATACTTAAAAACAATAATGAATTTGATCCCAGTGATATTGTTGAAAATCTCAATGAAGTGAAAAACTTAAAAATAATCAGTTTTGTCTCGCTATCCTCATATATTTCCCAAATAATATTATTGTTGGGTTATGTAGTCTATAAGTTTAGAGTAAAAAAAATTAATGTGGAGTGAAATCCTCAGTCTAGTACTCCAACTGTTGATTTCGTACTTAACAAGGGAGGTAAGGTAATTTGTTTCTCTCGCTAGAGTGCGCGAAAGAAAAAGAATAAAGCGTCGTAGTTTACATACCCTTCTGTTAAACACTATTTATTTAATTTTTGTTTATCAAATTTATTTTTATCACAATTTTAAAATCAATTACTTTTATTGTAATAAAAGGCATCCAAGCTTGACTACTTATAAGAAAGGAAAATATTTTTCTTGCCCAGCTGAGCAATCATCTAAAAAAATATAGGCTTAATATTTATCTAGGCCCAGACTAAAGCTTTAAAATAATGTGATGAATATTATATTAAGTTGGTTATTATTTCATGGATAAATGTTTTATCATACTTGAAATTTCAATAATCTTTTAAACAAAATAAAATTAACTTTGATCTTAGTTTCGTATTAATTTACTCTAAGATAGTATATATAACTAGGATCCACTACATGCTGCCCACGGCGGGTGGAGCTGAGCGCACTACGTTGCGCAAATTTAAAAAAAAAATTGCGAAAATTTAGCGAGATTTTCTGTTTTATCCGCAATAAAAATTCAATCAGTATGCGTGAATAAAACTACAATTTCAATGATTACCAAACTACTTCGCTGGGATCACGAAACGATCCACAACGTCCCTGCAAAATTTAAGAGCTGTAGGTTTAACGGTCTAGGAGGAGTAGCACTACAACGAAATACACTTTCGACCAGTAAACGCTTCACTTCGTAGCTCAATAAATATTTTTTCAGCATTCATTGACCTGGTTGTAAGATAAAGGTAACCTTATTTCGTTTTATAGTTTAGGAATCAATAAATGGCATTTACCTCTTAACATATAAAAAGTAAAGTGTATCTCAGAACAGTGTTTTCTTATTAGAAATTACAAATATTTAAAATATTCATACGAACAAATATTGAACCTACATTTATTTTCAAACTTTATACTGTATGAATATCACGATTCTATAGAATATATGCAACTAATAATGAATCCAGATTATTATTGATTGACACTATTCCCCACGTAACGCACAATTTACGAGACGTTGAGTAACGAAACTCAATATAGCGTTTTATATTTTTATCAAAGGGACGAAATGAAAATAATTTATTCCCTCTATCTCTAGTGGGAATCACTGAGCAGCCGTACTACGAAGGTCTCATATGAAATGTTTATTTATTTTACATCTGCCTAGGTTAACCGTAACTGCACGCACGCATGCAAACGTAATTTTTCCCCACATTCCACACACCCATACCACATCCCTATATATCCCTATATATAATTTAAAGAGAAATTTCAAACACTACGTGGTCGTTCGAGAGAATGTTGATATGATAAACTTACATTGGAGAATTTTAAATCTTGTAATCTCGGTCTATATTATAATCATAATATAATCTCGCTTTTTTTCTATCATCATAAAAATAATAATTTACAAACAATATCAAATAGCAAAGCTTTGAAAACTAAACATTGGGCCAATTCAATGTAACAAATGTATAAAATAACTCTCTTAAAAAGTAGCAATTTTGTCGAACTTTCAAAAAAACATACTTTGAATTGATGTCACTTTTTTACTGACTCAAAATAGCTTTTATGTTGCTGTACCACCCCCTCTTTTTTTTAGTGTTGTTCCCATAATAATCGGCTAAGCTGGTTCGAAGGTTTCGGAAGGACAAACAGACAGAAATGTTAAAGTTTTTTGTTTGTTTTTGGTATCGTATAAATAAGTATAGGCACTTAAAAAAACACAGTTATGATGATATCACAGACAGACTCTTCAATTTTTTATAGATATAAAGGTAAACAGTAATTTAAGCTGTACGCTATATTTAACATCCCGCATAAAGAGGAGGAAATCTAGTGTTAAAACCACGAAACACGTGGTTAATAAAATATTTTTGACAGTCTGAGTTTAAATTTTTATAAAATCTGGACCGATTGTAATAAAATTATATGGTAAAGGAAGCTTGCCAAAATTCGTTAAAATACAGTAAGTTAGTTCATTATACGTGGACATCATTTTAAACGTGAGCTATCAGAGTCAAGTGAGTTACAAAATATGTAAAATAAATAAAAACTCATTTAATTGATAAAAAATAATTATAATTAAAGACATTTCAGTGAAAGGCACATGGGTCACGTTAATATTATTAATTTTAAATATATTGTTTTTAAAAAATAATTTTAAACGATAAGCTTTCGTTTATAATTAATTCTTTATATAGCATACTGCCGTTAGAGACATTTGTATACATTTGAAGATAGTAAACCGCTGTAAATATTTATGATTTTTTTGTGATACTTCTTTGTCAAGAGCCCTTCTTGTTATACTATTGGCTAGGTGCAAAGTATGTCTATGTCGGGATTTCATAATCACTCGCAGCGCTTATGGTAGCCAAAAGTAGAAGAAATGTAGGCTTTGTCAACTAATGTCAAAGTAAAATGTTCGATTTATCGTTCTATTAAGTCAAGAGAATGAGAAATTCTTCAATGCAAAAAATACATTTACATGTAATATACATGTAAAGATATATTTATAGCCAGGAATATGATGATGAATTTCAAACGGAAAAACAACTCAAATATTTATATTAAAAATTACAAAAATTAAGAACATAATACGTAATACTCCTCAAAAAACACACAGATGTGGTAACTTTAACAGAAAAAGATTATTTTACTGGGTTTTCGTCTAAAAATTAATATAAAAATAATTAAATCAAATAATTATTAAAACCATCAGCAACAATATTGTTTTAGCTGATAAAGGTTTTCCAGATATAAGAACAGTTATAGATCGAAGTGGAAAATAGGTGAAGATTGCTATGCCTATTCTTTCAAAATAAGAGTGAATTTTCCAGAGAAGAAACACAAGAAACATATAATATTGCGAGTGTAAGAATTTATGTCAAAAGGATAGTGCAAAGATCAATGATAAATTCGGGAATTTTATAAAAAAAATTGGTATATTCAAAATTTTGAATAAAATTCCCAAAAAAATATTTAACTGCATTGATTTCAAAACATTGTACATTTCATGTGTGTGTTGGTAAATTTAATATTTAAAAATAACTTTAGATTTTGTAATTTTTCTTTATTCAATTACACTTACAAATAAAACAAAAATAATTAAAATTAAATTACTTTTATTTCTTAAATTACATTTGGTTTTTTTATTTAAATAATTGGTTAATGATAAGCATTTTTATATTGCGTATTTTAATAATAATATAATAATTCCTATGACACATTTTCTTTTTATGGTCAAAGCTACAACACATTACTGAAATCATTTTCAGTAAAATAACGTTTCAATTGAAGAAATAATTTACAATAATGGACGAAGTAAAATCTTAACAAAACGAAAACGTCAGAGCCAACAAATTTGCGTACGCTGGGTGGTGCTGTAGTCTTGCACGGAGCTAATATAGTAAAGGAAACCTCAAAACAAATGTATAAAACTCGCTCGATCGCTCAAGGACTTTAAGTATTAGTGATTAAATGGGTAATGTTATTTTATTAATTAATTTATTTATTAATAGGTTATTTTATTTATTAATTCAGTAACTAATTTTCATTCATTAATTTTTGTTATTAATGTTGCAGGTGATTTTTTTTTCCTTAAATTAACTTTTGTATTTGTTCATTTGAATTAAAATCTCTCCTTCCCGACGGCCTTAAGTATATTAAGCATATAATGTCATATCTAAACTTATATCATCTAGTAAAATCTTGAGAACCTAATATTACGATATTCCGTGATTCTAATTATGCGGACGCATCGTCATATTCATGAACAATAAGTATTTATAAATAACAAATTTTATTTAAGCGTTAGCGTCAAACACCTAAAAGCCTTTCACTCATTTTAATGAGCGTGATGCTCCAGTGTCATCAATCATGATATGCCTGGCTTGCTTTAAGTAATCTTCATAGAAGGAATAAGCAATTCCTTAATCTATTTTGTCTAAGTCTTATTTATATTTACAAACAATAATCTTTGTGCTTAAGTAGCGTTTGATAATGAGCTTTTAATTAAAAAGCTACCTATATTAAGATTAAATTTAATAGTTTTGTTTAGGTTTGTTTTAGCTTCGTGCTGTTACCCGCATATAGCAGAGTAGACAAAGTGAACCTAGTGGTTACACACACCGTTCCCCACGCACCGCCCAGTTTTCGAGATATTGCCTGTTAAGTGGCCATACTCAGACCAAAAAAAAACAAAATAATTAATTCCCTCGAGTATCAATCGAGCTCACAACCATTGCGTTATACTGCCTTAGGTCACGTACTCGTAGTGTTAAGACACTCCGTTCGCGACTTTACCCCTATTTTTAAGACAATATATGTGGAACCGCAGCCACGACGGCTATTTCATAGTGACGTCCAATAATTTTTGTCATTTGAAACGAAATGAACATAAATTCCTTTAAAAGTAATACTTGAGCAGATCGAATAGCCTGCAAAAATGTGTTGCAATTGTATTCATTTAGTTTTTCTTGCCAATAACCAAAATCAAATCAGCTTCACGTTGAGTCCCGCATACAGCAGGGTAGGCAGAGGGAACCTAGTGTTAAGACACTCCGTTCACCAACTTCTGCCGAATTCTGGTAGCATTGCGTGTTGAGTGGCAGAACTCAACGCCGCGCTTAGCCTCGACGCCAGAGCGAAGTAATAAATTTAAGTAAATATTTCATCACCTCGAGTGGGGATCGAACCCACAACTATTCGGTTTTAAAGTCACACTCCGTTCTCGAAGTTAGACAAAGTGGTTCTTAGTGTGTTACTGCTAGGCGACACAGAAAGTAAATCAATGTTTTGCCTTCATACATTTATCTTAGCTTAGACTTGTTAAATTTTTATTACCATATTTTTATAGTGTTTTTTACTTTTATATTATTTGTTTATATATTTATGTTTGTTTAGCTTAATAATAAATATAAGCAAATTAACAATTTGTGTATAGTGTAGTTTTTTATTTTTTATTTCTTTTTATTTACATAAATATATGATTTGTCGTTTGTCAGTGATTATGTCAAAATAACGAAACAGACAGATAAAAATAGTTTGTCTTTCTTGTATTATTGTGACACACTATATGCACTTAAAACGCAGCTATTTTTAAAACACAGATAGACATTTAAATTTTATTTATAATATATATCTATAGATATCAGTATACTACCATACTAAAATTAGCAACCAATTTTTCCTATATACAATTAAATTAACCTATATACCCTAGCGGGTGAACCCGCAAGTGGATTGCGAGTTTACCAAAATAAGTAAAACGGAAATTCAAACATAACATGGACATCCAAGCTAACTTAGCCATAACCTTGTTTAACAACCGATTAATTGTCTAACAAATTAGACATATTGGCCGGCACACCGGCTCACCGGATGTTCCACCAAATACTATGGAAATTTCATGGTATAGAGCGATCGTTCATTAACATTATATGTATGCAAATACTTGACAGTACCCCTTTGAACCCTAATGAAATTATAAATCTCTTTTTTTTTTCAAAATAAGAAGTTATATGCGGTTTAATTCTTGTTTAAAAATTATTTAACACCAGTTGACTAAAGATATTTTTATCTTAGATCTAAGAAGACGGCAGCGCAAGAAACTTAGAAGATTTTTTTTTAAATCAATAATTTACAGATACACTCTTATTAATTAGATTTTGACCTTTGAAATTGACTGGAGCGAGCATTTCATTTTCAAGGCGTGTTATCATTTCCAAAATCATTAATTAACCTTTACAGAAACGTAAAATTAAATTTAAATTTTGATGTAGCTCGTTCTCGGACGTACTCTGAGATCCTAGTCATTTTTTCAAAAGAGCATCGTTACATATATTTTTTACTACAGTTGAAAAATCAATGAAACCATCATTCGTGATCTCCACCCAAAACTTTGTAAATTTTATTAATATAGGCAGTAAAATATCGTCAAGTCCGTCTGCGTTCAATAGTTGTCCGGGAATCAGTTACAGTTCGGAACTCTAAAAAATATTATAATCGATTTAGGTGTCGTTTTATTCAAGCTCAATCAATAAAACTTATAATTAAGTCAATCGTAAGTTGCAAAGTTCTTTGAGTGTAGTACTTGGATTTATGTATAAGAGTTATAATTAGGCCAGGTGTGGCGCAAGAGTACAAGCGTACGACTATAAACGGGGTAGGTTATAGGTTTGAATCCATTAGAGGCAATTAAATATTTTATATTTTCATTTCTTCACTATGGTGCCGGGGCAAAGTGCGGCCTTGAGTCACTGTCACCCAACATTTTGTTAAGGTTTGTGCATATACACAGATATAGTTTTTATTTTCATTCATTTATGTTTATTACCAGGTATGTTCCATATTTTGCAAGGAAAGCCTTGGGATAAACAGAAACTACGGCTTCTTATCGTAAGTGTAAAACACTTACATTTTAATGTAAAATAATATGCCGAGCTAAAATAGAACGTTGAACTAACATATTAATTAACTTTACCAGGGTGGTATCATTAATAATATTTCAATAAGGTAACAATTGATGGTTCTTTATCCAATAGGATATTTGTATTTATTATCCGGGAGAGAATGTGGCTATATTTCCTTTTTTACATAAAATAATAATTATATATACGTACGTTACGTATAAAAAAATTACGTATCAAGATTTGAACCTGTACCTGTACCAACTAAGCCATATGTTCTCATCGAGCTACGTCGAAATACTTATACGCTTGTTATAGCTTATTTATGTTGTTAGCATCTCTGTGGGGAGATTTTTACACAGATTTTTATACCAAATAAAAGTATTTTTGTCTCTTAGGTGTGGAATAACACTTTAAAAATGTTAAAAAATGGTTAGAGCGATGTTGAGTTACTCAGATTTTCCAAATTTAATTGAGCAGAAAGCAGAGAGCGAAGTTTTTCGGCATACATACTCTACTATACAATATATAATATATTTTATACAATATATAATAGCAATAGCGTGAAGCTAAAAAATAAGACGATTATGTATAAAATCAATCAAAATACTGCGTAAAGTATATGCATATAACACGGTAAGCAGAGGGAACCTAGTGTAAAGACACTCCGTTCCCCACTTTCCGCTGAATTCTGGTATTGCATGTTGAGTAGCCAAACTCAACACCACGGTTTGAGTTGTTACTAGAGCGAAGAAATTAGAATATTAAACATTTTATTCCCCCGAGTGGGAATCGAAGTACAATCGTCGCGCATTTACACTCGCACGTTTGTGCCTCTGCGCCATGACTTTAGTAAAATATCATGAATGAAATAAATTTGATTATGCTTCACGCTGAAATGAAATCTGTGATCCTCAACAAATAAAATTATGTTATTTTATGACAAACCTATATCTTATTAGTAGACCGGAGAAGATATAAACGATAAACAATAAATTTAAAGAAAATATATTACAGAAAGTTTATCTTAAAGACGTTATTTGAAAATAAAACGAGACTAAATTCAAATTAAATCAATAGGGTCTGTAGTCAGCTACAAATACTAGTGTTAACATAGTGTACAGTGAACAGTGACTTTTAAGGTAAACTTGCAAAACAAGAAAGTAAAGAATAAAAAGTACTTATAAATAAAACATATCGATAAGTACTTAAATATCTCAGAAACTACGAGTACTGGGAGTTTAAAATTTTGCATAAGGCCTATTTATAGGACATAGGTGCTCAATGAGTCGGGTATTTGCAATTCAATCCCTAAAGAAGTTTTTGGGGTTAATAGTTTGTATGGAACTTCGTTACTACAAGTGTTAGACGTCTCTCAATTTGGGTGTCTATTAGTTTGTCCATGCATGATGCAAAACCTAAGAACGAATCGGTAGAAATGAATTAATTATAGCTTTTACAAATAATTGGATTTCTACAGATTCGAACGGTTGTACGTGTGGTTCTACGTTATATTTGAGTGCACAAGTTTCGATTTGAGATTACGGATATAGAATGGATGCCTCTATGAGGGCCGACTATAGCTGACCTATGAGGTTAAATCTGGGCCATCTACAAAACCAATCCGTGTTTTAAGACTCAATATGCTAATAATGGGTGCGGCTTAAAAAGGAGCGTGCTCAAAAGCCGGTGGCACGATAAATATCTCTGTGGTAACCAAACATATAAATTGAACGAGGTTCCCTTTACCTCATAAATAAACATGTCCTTAGGATGATTCAAAAGAAGATACAAGTTTATTTTGGCCCTGGTCGACCATTTGTCGAGAGAAACCTGCACGACCGGAACATACAGCATCTAGTGTGCTATTCCTTGCATAACTATGTATGCTAGACTCCTTTAACATGTCATTGATATGCAGAAGAAAAAGCGTATTGGACGTCAGCGTTTCGAGCATGTATCCAGAGCGCAAAACGTTGAGTTAAAAAGCTGACGATTCACTTATATAAATTCTCGGAAGCCCGTATGCCCGCAGTCATGTAAAGTGGACTGTGCCACTCTCGATTGTAAGCCTTTTATATAAAACTCATAGATTATTCTTACACATACCATGAGCATGAGATTTTTCGTGTTCAAATGAATACTCCATAACAAAATTTCACAAAAACGTGATCAAAACAATAAAAATAAATCCTTATCAACGACAATTATTTAATCACTAAGTCTGTTTACGATGTTTGATATTCAAAATAGTATATTATTTTTTAACATGTGGTAGTTGTAGGTTTGTTGTTATGCTAATGGATATTTCAAACATTTTTGTTTCTCCATAAGAAAATTCATAAAAAACGTGACTGACATTATTAACTAAAGTGCTACACTACTGTTTAAACTTTATTAGGTAAATAAAATATATCTTATGTATATTTATTACATTTTATCCGTCTTCAGTTCATTAATTATAAAATCAGCGAGTAGAGTCGGTATATCTAAGCTTTAAATCAAGTTGAAGGGACCCTGCCGGCTATCCATTTTGTTCTACAATTGTCACTTGCCTTTAGATAGTGTGAAATAGAACACAAAGAAAAAATAATGAAATAGTTTTTCTGAATACCAGAATTGATGAAATGATTTCCATTTCCTTGAAATGAAGTCAGTCAATCATTTTTTATCATTAATAATAATAATACAAAAGGAAGAAAATTGTATAATATATTTCTTTCTAAGTTTATGTCATTTTGGTCTTGTCGTGTCTTGTAAAAACATATTTACCGTTACAATAGTAATACGAATAACATCTTCCTCGTCCAAACTCAAGTGGTTTGCTTCTTCGATCGGTTGAAATCCAATATTTTATTTAATGTTATAGAAAGATTTGTTTTTATATTTATATTGTCCACTGTATTGTATTTTTTTTTATCAAGATGAAATTAATATCAAATATCCAACTCTAGAATTCTCTCCCTGCTTTAGCACAGAAAAAAATAAGCTTCTAAGTCAACGCATTTATGTTTTGATTTTGCTGCATTTTGTATGCGCTGCTGCGTAATCAAAACTTACACGTTACTTTCCGTGGGCTCACAATGATTAAATTGGCAGAAGGTGAAAATTTACCATACAAAAAAAAAGGTAAAAAAGTCTAAAAATCTAAATTTTTAGCTATTTCCTAAAAAACATATATGAAATAACTACAAATATAAGTTTAAATTAAAGTAAGGAAAGTCATTATACATAATACAATATATAATATAAGTTTGGGTTATGCTTATATTTGTGTTAATCCAGTAAAATAACCAGTCGTGGCACAAGTGCTCAAGCGTGCGACTGTAAACGCGACAGGTGTGCTTGATTCAAACTGGACGAAATTAAATAAATAATCAGCTTCAGCAAGTATCCCGGACACAGCAGGGTAGGCAGAGGGAACCTAGTGCAAGACACTCCGTTCACCACTTTCTGCCGAATTCTGGAGGCATTGCGTGTTGAGTGGCAGAACTCAACGCCGCGCTTAGCCTCGCCACCAGAGCGAAGAAATGGAAATGGATGAAATTAATATTAAATATTTTAATTTCCATCAAGGAAAGACAAAGTGTGGCGTTGATTACCGCCAGCGGAAAATGGGGATCTGAAGTGTTTTAAAGGGAACGGAGTATTAAGACACTAGGTCCCTGGGTTCACGTTGCCTACTTTGCTACGTGCGAGATAAAACGTAAAGATAAAAAAATAATTATAATATAGGTAAATTTTTAGCTAGTCACAAAACTCTAATACTCATATACACACTTATTATAAACTTTTGCTGTAAGTGTCTCTTCAGCATTTTTAATTTGCTTTGCTACATTGATGTTCATACAGCAGGAGAAACTTATATTTCCACTTCTATTATGTATAATAACTTACCTTAGTTAATTTCTTGGAATTACAACCGTTTCTGCAGCAGAGCTCAACACCTCGTAAAATGGGAGTCGTGGACACCAAGTGGGTTGTCTTGCAATCTTTCGCCACTAAAACAAAAAAAAATAGTATAACACTTTTTTACGCTTTTTCCGCATAACAAAGTTAGGGCACATATAGAGTCAAGGCACTCCATACGCTGTTTTCCTAACGAAGTGAAAACGCGACCAGCAAGGAGTTGTAAACAATTCATTCCCCCAAGGGGATTTAACGGTTGGACGCTGTCCCTGTCTGTCCTCAATAATCCTTCAAAAATGTTTAAAAATATTGAAAAGTGTGTAGTATTCTCTCTCGTAACGTTAAAAGAACTAAGAAAATGTGATAGGTCTGACACAGTTTTCAATTATAATTCTTTTATTTAATGATATTTAAGTTTATTTGCTCCATAATCTTTTAAATCTTTGAAGTGAAAGATCTCATAATTTTCTAATTTCTTAATTTAGCTGGTCTTACTTTATAGTCGATCATCAGATGATCCAGACCTTTGATTGATGAATGATGATGATGATTGAACGGCAAATGCTCCTTATGCTCAATAATTGATGTTAAAGCAGCAGTTTAATATTTCTTATAGTTTAGCTGGACCACTAAGGTGTGGAAATCTTCAGAAATAAAATATAGGCTAGTTCCTGCCCAGGCCTAATGGATCACATAAGACAAACAAAAAATATAAATATCATAGCTTCTGTTATTATTTTCATATTATCCTATATAATTGTATTAACTAATGTACATACATAACGTATTTTGCTGTTTTATTATGGTAACGATTGATAAATAAATCCAATATATTTTTAATGTTGCTTTATAATTTACCATTAAACCCAAATTATAATTATTGTTCTCAGCCGAAGAATGGGTAAATCGTAAAATAATCACCTAAACTCTTTTATTTGTTTTGTTTGACAGTATAATTCCTTACAAAGTCCACAATCCCTTCTGTTAATATCCTGAGGCTCTTATGTAAGCTTACCAAAAGATATTGTTTATTTAATCATATTTATTCAGTAATTCCACTCAATTATTCACGATGGTTATGAGTTCGATTTTCATTCTGAGATGTTTGTATTTTTTTATGGAAAAGACAGGGCAAACAAGAGTTCGGGTCACCTGATGGTAAGTGATCACCGCCGCCTACGACCCTTTGCAACACCAGAGGAGCTACAGGTGCGTTGCCGGTGTATGCCTTTAAGGTAGATTTTTGAATGTACCCATGTCATATCGACCTGAAAACGTTGCCGCGGGTAGCTCATTTCACAGTTCCGTGGCGCGTGGAGCATAAATAAAGGTTATTTTTTTAAAGTTACTCCGTATTAGTTTCTTCTATTTACAAACGACATTTTAAAACAAAAATTATAACTTAACTCTAGGTTCCAAAATGAAAGTTCTAGGCAAGAACTTGCCGCACAAAAAAACAAGATTTTTTTTCCTTATTATTTGAATCAACTTGAAGTATTTCGCTGTCCGATTAAAAGGAGTGTTAAATAACTGGATGAAAGTGTGAATTTTTACGAACTGTATTTTTATGATAACTGGATGAAGTTGTGAATATCAAGAATTTATTTTCTAATTACCAAATTTAGTAAAGACCTCGTACACCATTATAAATAAAAAAAAAAATTAAAAAAAGATTAAAAACCGACTTCGAAATTGTAAATACATGTACCACTTAAACAAAAAAATGAAATGTAGAAAATAATATTTAAATTACTTTAAAATTAAGAAAATTAAAAAAATACAAATTCCTCCTTTTTAATCTAAATTTTCCTACACTACACTAAAAAAAAATATTCATCCACAACCCACAACACTACGGTTGTGGGTTGTGGATTAATATTTTCATTTCTTCGCTCTGGTACCACGGCAAAAGCCCCGTGTTGGTTACTGCCACTCAATATGCAGTTCTTAAAAAAAAACGGCGAAACGTGGGGATCAGTAGTGTCTTAATGGGAACAAAGTGTCATAACACTATTTTTAACATTTTTGAAGTGTTATTCCACACTTAAGAAAGAAAAATACTTCGTTAGAAAACATATAAAAATTTGAACGTAGCGGGACTCGAACCCGCGCCTCCTGGAAACCGACCAGGTGCTCTGACCACTAAGCCATACGTTCATACTGGTAAATTTACTGGTTGTGTCGGATAGTGCCGCAAGTAGCACATGAGTGCATACAGCGTTAAATCAAGTGTCTACTAGACTACCACCTTAGTAAATGGTGTTATATTTCACTGTCTCTATGTTAGATAATTTATTTTTTTGTAATATTTTGCGTTATTTTAGAAATTGTTTTCTTAATATAAACTAATATGTATTTTTTTTATTTTTTATGTATTTTTAATACAATAATTTTGTATTTTTGTTTGTAAAGAATAGCCAAAACTTTATAAGGACTTCTACCCATCATTGATTAGGTGCTATAATTATGTACTTTTTAGAGGTATTGTATATGCGTTAACAAACTTTTATATTTTTATGAGTTTTTATACTCTTTCTCTCTACCTCTATCATCTATATGGCGCAGGGGCACAAAAGTGTGACTGTGACAGGTTATGGGTTTGATCCACACTCTAGGAAATTAAATATTAATGTAAATTTATATTTCCAGTATTTTCTATCTGGTGTCGAGGCAAAGATCCGCCACAATTAAATTCAATGCCTTTAGAATTTGCGCGGCGGAAAGTGGAAAACGGAGAGCCTTAACATTAATTCCCTCTGCCTACTCTGCTGTGGGTGGGATACAGCGTGAAGCTAATTTAATTTATGATCTTTATAAAACTAACTCTGAGACGAATACACTAAATGAAATCATGCGAAGTGTGAGAGTAGTCATTTTCTCTTTGAAAAGCTTGGCAATAACAGTAGACATGTAAAATTATTGCGAAACGATTAAGAAAAAAAAAATAAAATCGCGGAGCAACCTGCTGATTCAACCTTTTTATTCAGTTAATATTTTAGGATGAAAGTAGACAAAGCAAAATAATAACATTGCTTTTGATTTTATTTTAGGTATTTAAACCGGAATTTTATATTTGCTTAAGTGAAATTGGAACTCAATTAAATAAAGAGAAGGCAAAATATACCAAAACTTGTACTACAAAACAACAAAACAACATTTTTTATATTTCTTCGACGGGGAGAAATTTGGGTTGTTTGTACAACAAAGTGGTAGGCGGGCCAATAATAAAATATTTTATTTTTCATTTATGCTCAAACAAGACCCAGTCAGGCTCCATAGCCTGTGGCGTACAGTCGCACGCTTGCAACACTGCGCCACGACTGTATCCTGTTTGAGCATAAATGAAAAATATAATATTAATTAAATACCAATCCATATATTCGATGAAATGAATTTTTAAATATTTTCATCTCGTTACTCTGGTATTGCTATCTAACACATAATGTCTCCAGGATTCGGCGAAATATGAAGAACGAAAGTATCTTAACACTAGGTCTCCTTGGTACTCCTTTGCCTCCTACCCTGTTATATGCATGATATAGCGTAAAGCTAAAAAAACTGAAAGGTCAAATTATAACAATGGCATTACGTGGTGTAACTCAACGCTGTATTTTGTCGAATTTCACCAACAACGCGTAATTATTATAATTTTTTAATTATTATGAAACATTGAAAGTAATATAGCTAACATTCAATTTAAAAAAATTTACGTAAAACTAGTACCAAGATCCTAGCCAGTGTCAGTTTAAAATAGCCTGACTAGAACAAAAGATTGAAGAGTGTTCACAAAGCGTGGTATTTCCAGTAATTCTGTCTAGATAAATTATTTAAAATTTAAATTGCATTTTCTTGAAATTTAAGTACATTCATTGGCAATTAAAATATAAAAAGATATGAAAAAATTAATTAAAATAGTTTCACGGTTTATCGGAGGGAACGGAGCTGGCACTCCATTATTCCCCAAGATTCCTGCGTTTTTGCCTCCTTTACTATCATCAAACTCTTTACAAATCTTGTCTAGTATCATTGACAATCAGTTCTCAAAGGTCAAACAAAGTCTAACCTTGTCTCTCCAGCCACTCACTCTCGCGTCACGTATATTTACCATACTATCATCACTCATCTTTTCAATGTACCTAAACTTTCTGAGAACGTGACTTGAATATAATGTATAACTATTACTATATACCAGAGCGCGCACACGCGGCTTCACCTGCTTGAGCTTATTGTATCATAGTCTAATTATACAAAATTCTTATAAAAATTGTACTAATTACTACTTTCGAGATAATAAGCTCTTTGATTTTCATGATTATTATACATTTTAAATGAACGCGTGGTCACGGGTCCTCAGTCTACCCGTGACCACGGACTACTGTAAAGTGTTCGAAACGTCGGGTTTCCAAAAATGTATAAAAAAACTAAATATACGCGATTAATCCGGGTAAAATAGTTTCATTTAAAATACTTTCGAGATATCGAAGTAAGTGACTTAAAATTTGACAAATTTAAGTTGCGGGCAAAGCCACTCATTTTGTATGAAATGAATTTTAAATATAAGTTTGTATTTATTTTTTTATGATATACCACAAAATTTTCAATTTACAAATTTTCTGTTTTGTTTCTATGGTAAGTATTCTTGACAAATTTCGAAATTTCCTAATTGTAGGTCCACGGGAAGTACTTTTATAATTACACGTTCATACAAAATGCAGCAAAAACCTTGCATAAACGCTACTAGCGTCTTTTGATTGTGTTGACGTACAAGCTTATTTTGAAAATCTATAAATTTGCTATGGTAGCACGAGGGCATACGACAGTAATAATAACAAAATCGGGAAATAAAGTTTTGCCATGAGAGCGACACCCAATTTTTCTCTGTTTTCCAAGGGACCATAGATCTGGATATTTGATGTCAACTTGACAGGCTGACAGATATCTTAAGTGAACCTATATGGGTTCCTTTTATTTCTATTAAAGTACGAAACCCTAAACCGAGCTAGAAACATAATATAATTTATAATTATATGTTTTTAGGTCTCTTTTATATTTCATCACATCCAAGCCTTTTAGGTCACATCAGACGTTTAGAGCTTTAACACTCAAATTAATAGTCAATACTGATGTTATTGATGGCGAATATTGCATATATTGAAGGATAGACCTGAAAGCCAGCACCACTTGCATTCATTTATAACAATAATATCTAAAGTATTAAACAATTTTTTGTAAGCAATTTTAGTAAATTTTATGCTCAAATAAAGAAATTAATAATTAAATTTAAATGAATGGATTATACTTTGTATGAATTCATTTTATATGAAATGAACTACAAATATAAGTTTGTAATAATTTTTTTATGAATTTTATGTTATGTCTATAAATTCGATTTTTGGATCTTCTGAATCTTTTGATCCTTCGATTTTTTCCTTTACTCGACTACTTAATTAAAGGAAGCAATCCAAAGATTTCATAACTTAGGTCCACAGGTGTCTATAGATTTTGATTACGCGGCGTATATAATATAACATGCAGAAAAATCGATGCAGAAATCGTGTCTTTTGATTGCGTTGACTTAAAAACATGATTTTTCTATGTATCATAAATTTGAATATTTTATATTAATTTCAACTTGGTAATGATCACCAGATAAATGCTCTTGACCAACGGACAGATGGACAACAAAGTGATCAAATAGATTTCGTTTAAGATATGGAATCCTAATAAAAATAAGAAATCTGCAGGAAGATTAACTTTTTACACTTGTCTATATAAGAACAACTGTATAATTTTTTATCATTGGAAATGATTAATGGTAGAATACAAAACATATTTTTCAATTTCATTTCACCTAAAAAATCGACGGCCGGGAAACGTTGAGTCAGCTTATACCATGATATTAGACACGTCACATGAGATATTTCAAAATGATAGAACTGACAGATAATACTTTAGCCGTGAAGCGAATTTTCATCGTAAAATCTATGCTTTTAAGCAATTTTATCATTGTCTGTCGTATTTCAAGTGGCTACATTGGTGAATTAGTACGTGCGAGCTTAAAAACAATATTTTGTATGTTTTAACGATATTTTTAGATGTCGATTTGCAAAAAAAGAACGTATTTTATGTTATTTTATATTCAATTTATATATGTGTAATTTACTCCTTTGACTAAAATTATGAACTAATTAAAATTCAATGTAAAAACAATACGTACAATACAAATATAAGTTTGTAATTATTTTTTTATGGTTTTTATGTTATGTCACAGATATTTTATTTGTCAATTTTACGCATGACTGATCTAATCTGATCTATCATAGTTGTTGAAATAAATGCTCATCAACATTTATTTCGATAGCATATGATGGATCTATCAGAATATAAATGAAAAGCATACTTTGGAAGGCAAATCACAGCTCCATTGCTGTGACCGGATTCTTAAGAATTCCAGGTCACTTTGCTTATGTTTTGATATAAACATGTCATTAAGCGATGAACTATAATAAACTTTGTTATTAATGCATGTTAAAATTATTCATACCTGTATATTATCTCAATACTTTTTGAGAGAAAACATGGTGATGAGGTGGAGATGAATGAATAAATCAAACATTTTATATCATATTATTGTTATTAATTATAGCACACGTTAAATGTTAGTATAATTTAAAAATTAAAAACTACAGTTGTTTATTAAATCAGTGGAAGGTAATGAATCCAATTGCGGAAAAAACACTGAATCGTTGCAAAAAATAAACGTATTAAAGTAATAGCCGCAGCTACTTCCCGTTTGGAATGTCGTGGGCGTGAAGTTTTTAAACATATAGCAACCAAGACGAATTTGAGATCGCGAGTCAGTCTTAGTATATCAATAAAGATCGAAAGAAGACACGGATGGTAATGAAGCTTTTAGTGCGACAATTTGTATATTACATTTTTTTCTAATTATGCTGCATGAATTGTTTAGTGAGATAATTTGATCAATAGCTTAGAACTTTAACTTTTATTTTATCTATTAATTAAAATAGTTATTTCGAATGCACGAGGACGAAACAAAGAAAGTGCTTGGAAAAGGTGGGTAGTTAATTTTTGCATAGTTTTTAATTTTTCTTCATTCTTCCGTATAAGATAACTAAGATAAGCAAAAAAAATATACAACTCCAACATCCAAAGATAGCCTGGATGAGATCGTTTTAAACGATAAAGTTGCTGTATTTTTTTTTAAGTTTGTATGTTGTTTTTTTTTTTGCGGAATAAAATATATTTATTTTTATTCCCGACTGCTAAGGAATGGTTATTTTTTTTCGCGCGTATCTTGTATGTATGTAATATTCTTTATTACCTCATATCTCCAGAACCGCTGCACGGATTTACATACTTGAGGTACCGTTAGATTTGTGTTAGCAACCCAAGTGTTCTTAGATAGGTGACTGTAAAAAAAGATAATCATGGCGGCTGTGGGGCACCATTGGACTTAGTGAAAAAAATATTCATCGTTTCAAATACCACAACACCGGTATCAAATTCAAGAGCTCAATAAGAGGATTTCAAAAACGTATATCATGATTATCATTACCATAATAAATTCTAACAAAACATGATAAATAAAAAAATATTAGTAAAAACAAAAACCCCGACTGCATAAAACTAAAAAGAAAATAAACAAGCCCTGCAGTCGGGGTTTTTGTTTTTACAAATATTTTTTTATTATTAATGACTTTGTCCATAGCCAGACACTTGCGTGGTTGTAACCCCCTACCAGACACCTCTAAATTCTAATAAATTACAGACACCTACAATTTTAATATACTAAAGTAACATGTAGAACAATTTATTATTAATTTTAATTCAGTAATGTGTAAAAAATATATTTTGCTCCTAATATACTCGTAGGCGCCTTTAGCGTATGCCTTATATTATTCTGGGATGATTGAGGCGGATTGGGTGAAGTTGATTTTGTTTTTTATTTTTTTTTTCATTTGTAACAGTAAACAGTTTTACACTATATAACGGACACAGCAGGGTAGGTAACCACCCCTTTCCCGACGCCTAATTCTGGAGACATTGTGTGTTGGGTGGCGCAACTAAACGCCGCGCTTTGCCTCTACACCAGAGCGAATAAATGAAAATATAATGTAATAATGTAAAACTTTATATCATTTTTTTAATTTTACTTTCATGTGCACTAATCTCTTTCAAACATTCCCGTTACTACCTGCCGATCAACCTTTTCTCTTCAATTGTTCTTTTTTTTTTTCATTTACATTTTGAATAGATGTTTTTACGATTATTTTGAGGAAGCATAGTAGATAAGATTTTTTTTTCTTGGCTTTATTGGTGTTGACCTGAACTGGTCTTAAGCTTGGCAGTAGATAAAAAAAAATGTTTTAAAACTAAACGAAGAGAGGATTTAACTATTGAATACTCCCTTCTACAACCTTTAATAATGTAAAACTATTTTGCGTAGTCAGTTCCAATCACCGTGGATATTGACGTCTGCTTTTAAGAAGTACTCGTGTCAAGTTATTACTTAATACTTCGGGAATTCGAATCGAAATGTTGGGTGACAGAGTGGCGAAAACTATTAGTAATTTAAAAAAATATATTTTGGATTGCTTTCGACAACTTTTTGGACTATACAAGCAAGATAGTATTAAAAATCAAAATGAAACTGCAATAAGGTAAGACATTAGATATTATTCTATTTAAGTGTTGACAAGCTTATTAGACAATGGGCATATTAGGACCACCGTTCAACAGCAATAAGTATATGTCATTGGACAGGTCTTTTTAATAGGAACAATTTTTGTTATAACAACTTTGATTTCACAGTTGTCCATTTAAAGATAAATTGACACAAACTTAAAAAAAAAAAAATATAACGTTTTTTCATTGTGAATACTACTATTATTTGATAGTATTCTTATATTTAGTACTTTAGATATCAGACTAGAGATCTTGTAATAGATTTAATTATAATATTTTGAATGTAATTATAATATCAGCTAACCATTTTTTATCCCTAACAACAAGATAACGCGACATTTATATCTCTAAACGGACAAGTGTGACAACAAAGCTGTCGATACAAAATAAATCCAATGACATGCATCTTACTACTATAGGAGAGTGATCTCTGTTTATTAAATATATATACAGTAATTTTACCAATTGTCCTATGCCAGTATTCCAATACGCCCGTATGGATTCACTTTGAGCAATGAAATGAAGCACTAATATAAGTTTGTAATGATTGTTTTTACCTTTGATTATGCTACGAATTTTAAACAAAATGCAGCAAAAACGATGCACAAGCTTGTATTTTTTATCTTTTAACTATTGTTGACAAGGTTTAATTTTGTCTATGCCACAACAGATTGTAGACTTAGATATTTGACCAAACGATCTTGAGATAAATGGTCTTGACAGACAGATAGATGAACATTCAGTTCTATCCTTTGTAGGTACGAAACTCTACAAACCAAAGGAAAGCATGTTGAAGTTGTTTGTAAAATGTATAGAAGTTATTCCATTATTTTCTAAACATACAAGTTAAATAAGACGAAAATTCATTCTTTAGAAAGTAGGAAGGGGAGGGATATAAACATGATTATAGACCGGAATTACTTTAATTGAGTTGTTTGATTTTAATTTCTGAACCAAAGAAGAAGAGGTTCAGATCGTTTTTTGTACATTATATAGCTAAATATTAAATAGAAATATAATGTGTTTAAGAAACTTAAGAAACTTAAAATTAAGAAACTTAACTTAACTGTCATTCAATAATCTTTTGGTACCTAATGTATATTTAGGTGTTGCAAAATTTTATGTCAATATATCATATATGCCAAAATTCTAATTAAATAAATAACGTCATTATGCTGCAACAGAAAAAAAAATGTTTTATAATATTTACACATTCGTACCATATTAACATGTAATGCATATTAAGGGTGTAATTTTATTAATAGCGTCACGCTGTATCCTGCATATAACAAGGTAAGCAGGAGACCTAGTGTCAAGACATGACTTCGTACAATTTCTGAAATATTGCATATTTTAATATGAAATTGAGGGTTTCGTATCAACCAACGATCAACGGGTTCTAACAACTACCAAAAAATTACAAATTTAAGTTTGCTTATGCTTGTTAAGGTTTTTTTTTTCTATGATAAATATATTTTTTTATTTTTCGGATATTTTTCTTTATTTGTTATAAGTTTTCACTTCTTGCCATATTTCATAATTATAAGAACATGAAAAGCGTCCGTACGTAGTATTATTCGGCAAAAGAGTTGGGAAAAATGGGAAAATAGTTTTAGATCCTTAATCAATATAAATAATCCATTACAGTACTATGAACATAAAATATTTATTCATTTTAAGTCTTAGTATTTTAACGTACTTATTAGTGCACATAATTACAACATAAATAAAGAAAATGTCAATTAATAGATGAAAATAACAAAAAGAAATCCATTTTGAACCTATTGAAATCAATCATATTTTAAATGACAGAAGTGACAGCTGTTTTACATTGACACCTTGCCTAATGATCTATGCATATTTTTGCTTCGTTTCGATCGTTTCTTTCGTTTCGATGCGCTTTGTGTTTGCTTTCTACTTATCTACTTATACGACCCTTGCTTCCCCAGTGGATCCCTAAATCTTTTGGCTCTAACAATCACCACTCTATGGATATGGTTCGCGTAGGGTATGGTACGCTTACTATACCAAATCTTTAATAACTCACTCTCAGGTTGCCAACAGAGACCGAATGTTTAGGGATATCTGAATCAATTAAATCATACCATTTTCATGTTTTTACATTCTGACCCTAAGAATGTAGGTGTCCATTCAGTATTCTTTCATACAAAATAAAGCAAAAACGGTGCAAAAAAGCTTAAAATGAAGCAAAAACGGTGCAAAAAAGTATTTTTTTATTGCATTGACTTAGAAGCTGTATTTTATTATGCTCCAAAGTACTGTACATTTGAATATTTGATATTAATTTCAGCTTGATACTTCCACGCAATCTTCTGATATATGGTATTGATAGACGAAAAAAAACGTACGCATACATCGATATCGAACAACAAGTGATTTTATAATGGTGCTGCTTTATTTTATGTATGGAAAATTGAGCCATATTAACAAAAAAGACGAATATGTATTTAGTATCTAATATTATCCTCAATACACGCAAAATTAAGGCGAAATTTATTTATTTTTATGAAATTTGTGGAGTATTCTGATGAATTCATGAATAAACTTTACATTTTATTAATTTTCTTTTGAATCCCCACTTTACAGGGAACGTTTCATAAATTTCATTCACCAAAGCTCACTAAGCTAACACTTAAGTACTAAAGACACCAAACTTTATTGTATAAGCTGAGCTGTGACCTTTTGATTATTTTTACTGATAACCTTTATTTATTTAAATAATACAAAAACGGTTCTTTGAGTAGTAAATAAAAGTTTGGATATATTAAAAATTTAAAGAGCAACAAATAAATTATTTTTAAATTATTACTTTTGTTTCCATACTCTGAAAACGAGGCAAACCGCGATGTTAAGGTCTATTCATTCATTCCATATTAATACTACTACTACTACTTTTCGAGAGAATGCATGTAAAGTGGCGGAACTCGACGCTGTGCTTCGTCTTGTTAGCAAAAACAAAAATAATTCATTCTATTATATATATAGTATAGTATTAATCTAAATAATATAATTATGCAAATGACATTCGGCGGTATAGATTGTAGAAGACGTAGCACATTTGGCTGTGAGCCAGTTTTTAAGGTTTATCCATACCTATACATATAAGATCGGGGCAAAAGTATTTCCATATTGTTCATACAAAGTAAAATATAATTTTTAGGTATATTTTTATTTATTTAAAATATGTATGTGCCGTATTGATTGATAACTTATTGCCATCTTATGGGTAGTTCCATGATCCTATTCATATAGAAATTTGGCGACTTTTAATTAAAAAAAACTAAAAAGTAATGTTCACAATTTTCTTTTAAGGTTAGCTTTGTGCTTCCTGAAGAGTTCAATCAACTGTTTAAGAAACGGTTCGAAATTGTTACGTTTCAACAAAGAATCGCAAATGGAAACACGTTGCATTAGGTTTCTCTCAGTTAAATCACCAATATTCATTTGTATAAATGGTTTTATGAGTACCTGCTATTTAAATATATGAGTATTCTAATAAAAGATATTAAATTTATATATTTCAATGTTCCATTTCTTATTTTAACATATATATTTTTTTGCAAATAACTAAAATTCAAAAATCAAATTAGCTTCACGCTGTATCCCACAGCAGGGTAGCCAGAGGGAACCTAGTGTCAAGACACTCCGTTCCCCACTTTCTACCGGAATCTGAAGGCATTGCATGCTGACTGGTAGAACTCAACGCCACAATACTAACTACTATACTATATTTATAAAATATAATGAAAAAAATATTTTAATACTTACGATGTTTCTGCCAATTAAAATTATGTTGTATTTCATGACGCATGCCCCTCCAAAGTTTCGTGACGATAAGAGAGTATGCGAAAGACATTATGAAGAATGGAATTAGTAGTAGCCCTGCATCGAGGCCCAAGTTGAAAGCTCTTTCTAACTCCAAGCTGACCCATACTTCTCTGCATTTATGAGCTGTAAATAAAGAAAAAAAAATAAGAAGTACGAATATTGTACGTTAAAGGGATAGTGTATATAAGAAACAGTACAAGATTTCGTGAAAGCGATAACCGCTCGATATAATATGTTTATTTAAATCAATGGCTTAGTGAATAGGGAATGGAGTGTCTTAACACTAAGTTTCATCTGCCAATACAGCATGAAATTAATCTAGTTTGAAATGCTAAGCTTCAGTGATCACGGAGCTGATATACTGCAATCTAATTTCACTGCCATTGTTGATATCTCTTCTTTATTCTATTCCTATATCCATTTGTCTGCTTTAATAGATAAAAAGCGACGTTGAGTTCCTCTTCTTAACATGTAATCTCTCCAGAAATGAACAGAACTGGAACAGTGTTTTAACACTAGATTCTTTCTATCTACCCTGTTATGCGGGAAAAATGAAAGGCTGCTTTTATGGCTTATTTATTATTTCGTTCTTTTGGTGTTCTACACACCACCACCACCAACCAAACAAAAAAAGTTGGTATTGAACAATCAGTACTTCCACTTCAATTAAGATAAATCACTATAGGGATAAAACTAACAGTTTTAAAATATTTTTTTGGATCATAAAATCAATTATGTTATATTTACTTATACTTATATAAAATATTATATTATGGGCTGGATGAGGTTAGTATTCAGATTTTCCTCTTTACGAGTACTGTAAGTTCTAATTTCTTGTGAAATTGCCTAATTATAGGTCGACTAAAGTACCATAGGTCGACAATGTACCGGATGGAAACATCTGCGCTCCTTTTACTGGAGCAGCATATAAAATATTTCAAAATCATACTTAAAAAATTATAAAGTAGTTTTGATGTAGGATTTATTTTATTGTATTTTTTTATCCATTCTTACATTTAAAACAGTATGGATAAAAAATGGCATATTTTTTGTCTCGACACAAAAGAATTTAACAGACTAAGACATAAATTTAAATAAATATTGCACTTCTTCCATTGTAGGAACGGGAATATTATTCACCATCAATATAAATAAAGTATTGGAATAAATGATATCTAAAAACGTGCCTGTAACACCCACTCCGTAGTCATCTACCCGCACATGTAACAATTTTTCATCCCTATGAAACCGGATTAATAATGGAAAACGAAGCTTTTAAAAGGACACGTGGAGCGTTATATTTTAATAAAATTGTTTCACAATAAAGAATACAATATAATCAGTTAGAACAAACAATATTTTATTGAACAAAATAAACCTGAATCTTAACAATGCTGAGTTCCAACTGCCCGTGTAATATATTTCGCTTAACATGGAAAAACCTTTTTTCAGGCTTAAGGACAATTAATAGACTAATGTCATTTACTCTTTGTCATATTATAAACCTGTCATTGCTATGTTTACAATATGCTATCAAATTTAAACAACAATTGGCATACAGGAAACCTCAATGTGTACATTTAATTATCCGTGTATTTAGTTATCCGTGTGGCGAATACGATTGGGGGATCACCGTATATGACTGACAATAAATGGTCGAAGCGCTAATTCCGTGCTTTGTTAACTGATACTATTACTGGCAGTAATGGTTACCTACTTTAAGTCGCTCTAAAAAACAAGAGAGCAAAAACGTTGCAATTTAAAATTAGGAACATCGTTATCAGCAATAGATGGGTTAAATATGGGAATATTCACTACCGATTTTCAAACTACTTAAAGTGCATTGCGCATATATAGTATCGGATAGAAAAACATATTAGTAACAAAGTTCATGGTGGCTTGGATATTACATAAGATTGAGCCGGTGTATCAAATGTAAGCGTTCAGAAATCTCATTTTCGGCAACCTTTACGTAGAACGATAAAATTCCTAAGTTTTTTTTTAAATAATAAAAAAAAATGTAGTTAAAGTTTATCCAAAGACGCGTATCGCGTTAAAAATTTTTGACATATTAATATATTTTTTTATTTTTGTAGAACATCTTTTTGTTCACCTTCAACGGTTTCTATGACGCATGCGTTGACATTTTATCCCCAGCAGTAGCATTCTACTAGTAAAACAATTTTTAAAATCAATTCAGTAGTTTTAATGTTTATTCACAACAAACATACAAATCTTTGCTCATTATGTAAAAGTATAGAAGTATTGATTATTTATTGTTTTTTCATTGGCACAATGGGACTTGCAATCTTACGTAAGTACAAAACATTTTATTTGTCTTGTATTTTATTTAAGTTTTCATGAGCAATTTACTGAAATCGTATAGGTTTCATTTTGTTTTCTGTATTCGTGCCAAGATCGTGATTTTATTTGCTATATTCTTGCGCTCACACCGAGGTTGTGCTTATGTAAGCTATAATCCCATGACTCTACTTAAAATTCTGAAAATTGTTCAATTATCTAATATTTCACACTCACCGGCAAGAAGCTATAAATAAAAATCCATGTCTTCACTTTTCGCAAATGCTAATTAAGTATAAGATAAAGATCAAAATGTATATAGAGTGGATTTCAAACCTAACCGCATTCTAGCATTGTGGTACTTTTCAATTTTGTTATTGTCAATTTATTCAATAATTTTTTAACATTCTTTTCCCGTTTTTCATATTCCCTCCTTATCCGAGGGATTGCATCTTTTGTAAAGTCAGAGCAGTGAAAAATTTATTTCATCCATTTATACTAATATAAAATATAAATGAATAAATATCAACTGAATGGCCAGTCGTGGCGCAGGGGCACAAATTGTGTCTGAAAACGAGACTGGTTGTGGATTCGATCCCAACTCGAGGAATCGAAATATTAATTTAAATTTATATATCCATTTCTTCGTTCTGATGTCGAGGCAAAGCGCAGCGTAGAGTAACATATAATGTCTTAATACTATTTCCACTGCCTATCCTGCTGTGTGCGAAATACAGCGTGAAAATGATAAAAAAAATCTACAAAATTTGGCAGAACTAATTACAGCTTAGTTTTTGGTTTCGTAATTTTGTAAGTGTTTAATTAAAATATTTGCTAAAGAAACATTATACAATAACAAAAGTGTCGTCTGTCAAACACTACGTATCTTAAAGATAATATAGCCGTCAGTAAAACAAAAGGCTCTTTCGACACTAATCAGCCTTTCTGTCCTAATATCGAATATAACAAATTTAAAAGGTTGAAGTATTTTTATTTTTTTTTTAAGTGTTATTCTACACTTAGCAAAGGAAAATATTTATTTATAAAACATATCAAAATTTGTTGCTGGGTTTGAGCCCCGCCTCTTGGAAACCGTTCAAGCAGTTCGAATTCATTTCAGCGTTAGGCTTGATGTATTTATATCTTAAGAACATCGGCAGAAAATGATTCATGTATGAACTTAAAAAATCATTCAGGATCAACATAATTTTAGTAAAGAATAGCCTGAAAAAAAAAACGTCGATCTGTCAGCTTTCATTTGCAAAAATATACTTCAATTATATCTCTCCCTCTTTTACTCATGTTTCTAATATTTTTGAAACAAAGCTAACAGCTTTCAATGAAATTATATATAAGCCTGTCTATACACTTTACATTTATATTAATTTGAAATCTTCCTAGGATATTTTTTATAATTTATTTACAAATTTCTTAGTTCATAACGAGTACATTGTGATTATTTTATTTAATTAAATAAAGATGAAACTATTTTTGAATCGGTGTTACAGCATAGCATTATAAATACAAAATATTAAGTTTAAAAAATAAACCGGCTAAGTGTGAGTCGCACTCGCCCACCGCGGCTTCCGTACCAATTTTAGGATTGTTGGTCAAGAAGTCTTCTCAGTCGTACACTCTTGGCAGAGTGATCGTGGTTGCTTAGATGGCGCTCTAGATTGAGGTACGTATACATGGCCAAGTTAATTTTTATAATCAGTCACCTCTTAATCTGTTCGTAGTACAGCGAGACACTCCGTTACGGTAGATCGTGTTACTGTTTAATAAGGTCCGTCCATCGGGTAGGCGATCGGCCTGGGGATCTCTGGCCCTCTACTTTGTCCTATATCCGTTAACTCGCTTCGCCGCCATTACCCGCCCCTCGATCTCTTAAATGAGATGGTGGCTGACGTAGCCGGTTCAATGGGTTCATACGCAATATTAGATTGACTGTGATTTCATTAAAGTATCGAAAACAAAAACATCTGTATAAAGACTACTATAAAGTACTATTATAAATTGTAGTCAGTATAGTCAGCATACTAAAAAGTATACTTATAATATCGAACCTATGATGTAAAATATTACTACATCCTATACTTGAAAACAATATTTATTCCCTTTACCAAAAACTAAACGATACTAAATAAAAAATCAGCTTCACGCTGTATCCCGCACACAGCAGGGTAGGCAGAGGGAACCTAGTGGTTTAGACACTCCATTCCCCACTTTCTGCCGAATTCTGGAGGCATTGCGTGTTGAGTGGCAGAACTCAACGCCGCGCTTAGCCTCGACACCAGAGCGAAGAAATGGAATTATAAATTTAAGTAAATATTTCATCACCTCGAGTGGGGATCGAACCCACAACCAGCCGATTTACAGTCACACTTTGTGCCGCTGCGCCACGACTGGCCTCAACGATACTAAACGATACTAAATCACTTAGATTACTTTATCTTATGTACTAAAGTGAAGTTTAGATCAAGTTCGCATACATATTAGGATATTATCAACGCCACGTGTAAAACTAAGGCACTCAGGTATAATATATCATTTTAATATTACAATTGGGGTACGTGGTAAAAAGCGATAGTTACTGGCGAAAATCTCATTACAAAAAGTGCCCAGCTTAAAATTCTTTTATTGCCATTCCATTTCTCTTTGACCTTCTCCATTTTATTCAAGAAATGCTAATAAATTGTTTAATTTTATATGAGAGTGTTTAACCGGATAAATTGCCTATATTTAATATTATACATCTTTGGATACCTGACATGACAAATGCCGCCTCAGTCTATCTATTCTCTTTCAATAAATATTTGTAAAAACAAAAACCCCGACTGCGGAAAACTAAAAAGAAAATAAACAAGCCCAATAGTTTATTAGGATTAACAGACGGGACCTATAAATAATTCTTCAAAAATATTTACCAGGAACCACGCATAATTTAAAGAGTTCTGTGACTGTAAATGTGACTGGTTGTGGGTTCGATTCCCACTCGAGAAAATGAAATATTTATTTAATTTTATAATTTCATTCGCTCTGGTGTCGCAATATGTCGCAATACGCAGTGCCTCTAAAATTCAGCGGCAAGTAGGGAACGAAGTGTCTTAGCACTGAGTTCCCTCGGCCTACCCTGCTATGTGCGAGATACAGCGTGAAGCTGACTTAATGTACTCTTCTTTCTTTTTTTTCTGTCTTTCCTTTTATTAACTTCTTTCTGGAATATTAGTAGTTTTTAAAATAGCTTTAACCACACACACACTGTACAAATAATCATACATACGTAAACTCATTAAGCCTCACTCACTCTCGATAAAGTAAATTACAATGAAACCAATGAATTTAATTATGCTTAACGCATACACATACATTTTACATGTCGAACGAATGAGTAATGAAAGAATGGCAAATGATATTTTTGAAGGAAAAGTGCGGTAAGCGAGGTAAGGGGAGACCTCGATTGACTTTTGAAAATATAGTATGTGAGTATATCACATACGTTTAGCACATCTGAGTCGATCAATTGAATTCTGCTTAACATCCTGTTTTTAAAATACAGAGAAAGTAGAGACACTAGGTTCCTTTTTCTGTTATATAAGGGATGCATGAATCTAAAAACAACTAAAATATTATTTGCAATTTGAGATTTTTTTTTATTGTAATTAAATCTCTCTTGTTAAGCAAGATTATATAAGGTAACAATACAGCAGTTACAACTATACCATATCTATCTAGCCACAAAACCGAAGTTTGTACATGTGTGTTTGAACTGAAAATGGAGAATGCTTTGTCTCAAGTAATTTTCAACATTACATTAGTCATTACTTGAATAGATTTCAATTGTTTATTTATCATAAAGATGATCTTTTTTTTGATGCCAGTCGTGGCGCAGCAGCACGAAGTGTGACTGTAAAACCGACTGGTTGTGGGTTCAAGGAGATGAAATATTTAAATTTAAATTTATATATCCATTTCTTCGCTCTGGTGTCGAGGTTAAGCGCGGCGTTGAGTTCTGTCAATACCTCCAGAATTCGGCAGAAAGTGGGGAACGAAGTGTCTTAGTACTAGGTAGGTCCCTCTACCTACCCTGCTGTGTGCGGGATACAGCGCGGAGCTGATTTTTTTGTTTTTATTTTATGGTACTTTTAGATGATATCACTAGCAAGTTATCCACTTCCAACGACGGAGAGTGTGTTGTAAAACTGATAACTGTAACCAATGAATATTTCTCACATACTTCTTACATTCTTATCAGATATCTGCAAGATTTTAACTAAACCAATAGCGTTATCTAACTTAAACATATCTCGATATTCCATATATGTACAGTTTGTAAATAAATTATTTATTATTGAATTTATATTTTTTCTTCAATTTAAACATACCGCCCACTAAATACATTACCGATGGAATGACCTTTCTGAATTAGAATCTATAAAAACTTAACATTTTCCTAGTGCAAGTAATTTACTTATTATTGAATGTATAAATTTTTTAATATAAACATTGTATATTTCTTAGACACATAATATCTGTAATGCAAAACAGCTATATCTTATTTTGTTCTCATATAATTTGGACAAATAAGTTCTTGATATTTTCTCTTAGAAGAAAAATTTAAAATGTTAATAAACAATGGCATAAAATATGCTGTTTTCTCTATACATTTTCAAATATTTAATGTTAAGCTGACAAGCTTTTTCGGTTGAACGGCAAATCACAGGAGCTACTGGTGCGAATTGATAAAAGATATTTTTACGTTCTATAGTCCATTTATCGAAGAAGTCTATTATACGTATCAAGCTACGAACAATATCGAAAAATATTGCCAAAACGGGACAGTTTGAAAAAAAAAATAACAACTTACCATTGCCTCGCATAGGCTGTAATGTAGACACGATAAGTATAGGAGAATTCAACGCTATCGAAAGCATCCACACCATGGCAATCATCTTGTACGCGTGGCATTGTGTCTGCCACTTCCTGGACTTCAGTGGTCTGCATATAGCGAAGTAGCGCTCTAAGGAGATGGCGACTAGAGTCCAAACATCCACTGACACTGACACCGCTGTAATAGAATATTTTGAATTTAGTTTCGTTATATTTTTAAGTTACAAGTAAAATAAACATTACAAAGTTGTGACAAAATTAAACAAATTTACGACATTGATTAAAACATAAAATACTGTATGTATTTTATGTGTTTTAACTGTGCTGATAATTTAGGACTGTATATTCGTAATCTTCACTTTCCCCTCATTTTATTGTTATATAGTAAGTTTAATTTAAATGTCGCATTTTGCAAGACAAAATCTCAGATCAACGATCCTCCTGGGGCTTTGCGTCATTTATATAAGAAATAAAATAGGTAAAAATCTAAGATCGCCACGTAGTTAATTATTTTCTAAACTGATACTTTGGTTCGATAGACCAAATGTTTGGCCACCTTTTTAAATTATTATTTATCGACAAAGTTCCATAATTTTTTTTGTCATTACAAATGAGCGTCAACGCCACAGACCGTAGCACGTGGTTAGTATTTTTATTGTTTTTTTTTTAGAATTGTCAACATTTCCTAATGGAATTTATGTATAATTTGTTTATTGTAAATGAGTACTCTCATATACTTATTATTTTTCGTCAAAATCCACTGTAACTGCTCATCATGTTTTCATTTCATGTTTTATGTAATACAGATATTACATGAGTTCCCAATTACCAGGTGAATAGAAGGAATCCCAGTGTAATATCTATATGATATATCATATATATATTACACGACATTTATAGCAAGCACCTTCTTTGTTTAATATTTTTTTTTGATAATTTTACTAGGTTAACTTACGTAAATAAGAAATTACTAAAACATAGAGACGCAATATGATTTGGTTGATAAAGATGACCCTTAAAAAAGGATTCTTCCTTAAACAGACAGGACTACTATCCGTTTCTATCTGGTAAAAACTTCCGTTTTTAGTAGTCCAGGTTTTTATTTTTTTTTTAAGGTTCTTTCATCACATCACTCATTGATGATCTAAAGTCCGTGAAATGCGTGAAGGCTATGTTAGAACTTAAAGTGGATGAAATAATGTCTTCGACGTTAGTACCAATAGACATAATTCAAACGGCCGTTTTTCAATAAAAATAATTTGAGGCCAGTCGTGGCGCAAAGTGTGACTGCAAAATCGAGGGTTCGATCCCCACTCGAAAAATGAAACATTCATGTTTTCATTTCTTCGCTCTGGAGTCGGGGCAAAGCGCGGCGCTTAGTTCCGCCAGTTAACACGCAATACCTCCAGAACATGGCGGAAAGTGGGGAACGGATTCTCATGTCTGAAAATATACAGGTTCTAATGTATAGCACACATAATTCTATTTATTAGTTTGAGTTTATTTCATTTTTGAAATATAATAAGGAAAAGATAATTACGTGTCAATCTTATATGTCCACTTTTAGCCTCTTTGCAATGCCAGTATCATTGCACCATTAATTTAGGAGATCAATGTCCCTTTGAAGTAAAATCGATTCCTCTAATATTCCTAAATGTGTAATAAATTTTGGGATCATCGGCAAATATATACAGAGTCGAGTTCTGAAAACACACAACTGGTCTGTTTTATTTACTGGTGATGGAAAGTATATTACATATAAAACAAAAATATGACAAAGTATATTATCAATAGGTGCATTTATGAAATCACAGATCTTTTCAATTACTTTGCCAGTTAACCAACAATATTTTATAACAACATCCTTTCGAGTGGAGATAGTACTCATGTTTAATGCATTCAGGTACCCAATTTCGCTAGGACGACGTCTTTATATATTAAATGCCGGTTTAGACCAAACAATACACATTTATTTATAGCAATAACAATTGTAATACTTTAAAAAATACGGTATTATTATGACATCGAGTACAATAAAATACAAAGAAAACTGTTTTCATTGTTTTCATACTTACCACAGATCAATTGTGTCGCATTACTATGACTTTAGTCCTTTCTAAAATATAATAACAATATTTTCAGTTTATGTTACATAAAACAAAAGAAGTTATAAGTAATATTCAAAAGAATAATATTTTAGTAAATAAATCAGATTAGTACCTATTTACAATAAAGAAAGAAAAAACATTTTAATGAAAAATGCTAAGACCTACTTCTGCTTCTGCCTACCCTGCTACTACCAGAATACAGCGTGAAGCTAAAAAAATAACTAGATAGAGAAATCAAGAATTCATCGTGTATACAGTCAAAATATTTCAGAATTAATTAAAAAAAAGAAAGAAAAAATTTAAAAGTTAATTTATTGGAAATTTTACACACGCCAAAATTATTTACCTTTACATGCATGCACGACAAAGTAATTTAAAATGTGCGCAGCCGATGTTTTTGGCTTATTTTAAAATATTTTCTTTCATAAATCATAATTAAAGCTTGGTTATGCAAGCAAATTACAAATAAACTATGCTGCACTTATAAACATAGAATTCTGTCATACAGTTATTTGTGTAATACAAATTTATTTTAGATACAGTGGTAGTATAATTATATTTGAATATGAAGATAGTGAGTGGGTTTAATAAATTTCACTTAAGATCCTGGGATCACAAATGATAAAATTTAGCACAGACTTCTTAAGCATAAGGTTCCCTCTGCATACTTTTCTATGCCGGAACCATACTATATACGTATATATTAATTACTATATACTTGCAATCACCGTTATGCAATAAGTCTTGGAAAGCAAATTAACATATTGATTAGTAATTTCAGTATTATAAATTATAGAATAAATAATTTTAAACAGAATGTACACACCTTGTAAAAAAGCTTTTATAGTGCATTACCGCGCACAGCACCGCGTAGTATCGCGTCTGATTGTAAATTCGACGCTAGGGGTTCGATTCTACTTTAGGAAAGCACAAAAGGGAATTATAAATTAATTACTTCTCCCTGGTATGACAAAGCGCAATATTTAATCACAATAAGCCACAACAAGACATTTTATGACAAAAAGTAATAAAAAATTTCAACGTAATATTTCACCGTTTTTTTATTTGACAAAAATATTGAAATTTACGAGCGAAAGTTATTCCATTATCAAGAAAATTAAGATAAGCTTTGGCCTTTATAGCATATATTTGGAAATATACTTTTCAAGAAAATATAAAATTTAAATAATTTAACGCTCTGTTTACGGCTGCAAGCTAAGGCTCGAGTACCGCGGGGGGCGCCCCTGCCGCCGATAACATTCTTATAATCCATAATTTTTTTTTTGTTTAATATACTATATTAATCTGTATCAATTGTGACCTTTAAAATAACCTTTTCTTGATTTCTTTACCTTTTGTCTCATGGCATTGTGAGTAGAGTATAGATGAGCGTAAAAATAAGCTTAAACTTTATTATTTATTGAACCTGGGAACTTAGTGTTAAAATACTCCGCTCCTATTAAGACACTTTCGTCTCTCACTTTCCATCAAATTTTCGAGGAATTGCGTGTTGAGTGGTGTAACTTGAAGCGGCTTTTGTTTTGTTAACTGAACCAGGTAATGAAAATATGAAATATTGCATTCCTTCAAAATGGAATCAAACCCACAACCGTGGTGTTTGTAATTGCATGTTTGTACTCCATATTACGACGGCCTTGTGATTTCATTTGATTTGTGAGTTTCGCCTGCACACTAAGAAATTAACTGATTTGATTATTGTATCAAATAACCCTCATAGGCAAGTACAACTCCCTCTTCGCCAATTTTTAGGGTTCGTACCTTTTTATAAGGAACCCTTATAAGATCACTTTGTTATCTGTCAAGAGCCCCATTATTTCCTAAAAAAAATTAAATTTACAGAAAGAGATATGGCCCATCACATAGTAAAAACGCATATTTCGACCTCAAGGTCCAACCTCATAGGGTACTTCCGGTTTATCTACAATTATTAAATTTGGCAGCTAGTATAACATGCTATGCTATGGGTAACAAAATTAATAGGGTTCTTCCGGTTACCCTAAAATTATGAAATTTGGTAACTAGTATCTACAGATAGTAAGTACTAGTTCACTTCTAAAAACAATACATTTATGGTTAATTTCTAAAAAGACCTTATAGAGCAAAACACGCTTTCTAGCCTTATACAGCAAAAAACGAGTATTTCGACACTAAAAAGAGACTATTCTAGAATTATGAATTTTTGGCACCTATCTATCTACAAGTAATACTAGTTCAGAAAAAAAATATTTTGTGTTCGATCCTAAAAAATATTAGCCTGAAAAAGGAGGCACAATTTGTACTAAGGCCGCTTTTGTGCGGAACCCTTGGTGGGCGAGCTCGCCTCGCACTTGCCTAGTTTTTTTAAAAAAAAAATTTCGCTGTTATACTTTTTGCTTCTACTTCTATTGTATACAAATCAACACTAACTAATCCTAATCCCAGTCATTTTGAAATATTTGTTTACGCTGAGGTAATTAAAGTTAATATTTAGGGGTATTTTTTGCAATGCTCAGGATGTAACTGACATCCCTTTTTCTTAAGTTATTTCTTAAGTATATCGAAAACCTCCTATCTTCCTCTCTACCGTGTAGAATATTTAGTTATAATAAAAGGAAGAAGGCGCAAGGGCACCGCCCCGACCGTGAATTCCTACCAGACCGTGGTTGCAACAGTCTTTATTTAACTCTCCGGAACGTTTGTGTGTGATCTTTCTGAACGTACTGGTTACGCTTGTTTATATTAAGGTTGTATTAGAATGGTGATTCATGTAGTTGATTGATTTGTGAGATCAATATAAGTCGTTGGATCGAACGCACTACCGCAGGGCGGCCGATATGTTAAATAAACGCACGGCACACACCCCACTGTCGCGTCTCATTTGTTTTCTACATTAAAACAAGTTGTTAGACTCATAGGCGGATACTACTACATACACCAGAGTTCCAGGACATAAAATAGCACCCACACACCCGTACGAGACGGGCGGACACTACTACACTACATACACCGGAGTTCCAGGACATAAAATAGCACCACACACCCGTACGAGACCGGCGGACACTACTACATACACCGGAGTTCTAGGACATAAAATAGAACCACACACCCGTACGGGACGGGCGGACACTACTACATACACCGGAGTTCTAGGACATAAAATAGCACCACACACCCGTACGGGACGGGCGGACACTACTACATACACCGGAGTTCCGGGACATAAAATAGCACCACACACCTGCTCATCATACAAAGAGTTATAGAACAAACTGTAAAAACTGTTTTACATAGATGTATGTCCAATACCATACAAGCATCTCTTATGCATCGTAAGCACACCGCGAGACAACGTCGATTGCAGTTTAACAATAAAATCTATAGCTAATCAATAACTAACATCAAAGCTATCTCACGGTGAGATAGTATTTTTTGCAGTGTATACTCTTGTGGTATGTGTATTTTTCCGCGTGCAGTGTTTGCTTTCAAACGGCTATACATTACTGATATTATATTGTGCTTGTAAAATTACTTATTTAAAAATGTAATAGTCACTAGCAAACCAAATCAAATAAATAAAAATAAATAAAAGGCCATAACAATTTGCTATTAGTACTAGCGAAACCAAGCAGCAGTCGGTTGTGACTCCAATATCAATTATTATTAAACCATAGGGTCAATGAACTCTAACAGTCGTATAAATCGTAAATAATTAAAAAAAATAGCTTCACGCTATATCCCGCACACAGCAGGGTAGGCAGAGGGAACCTACAATTAAGACACTCCGTTCACTTTTGCCTCAACACCAGAGCGAAGAAATGAAAATATAAATTTAAGTAAATATTTCATCTCCTCGAGTGGGGATCGAATCCACAACCAGTCAGTTTTACAGTCACACTTCGTGCCGCTGCGCTATGACTGGCCTCATAAAATAATTAATATTTGACTAATGTCTAATATACCTTCACGATAACTAATTAAATATCTTGACAGATTACCTTTATTGTAAGACATTAAATAGACTCATATTATATAATATTTATAAATTGTAAATACGTATTTTGATATAATAATGTTATATCATATCAGAAATGAAACTATTATATTTGTGTTTCCTTTTATAGTAACATGTTAAATATTTACTAATATATGTAGATATTATATTTATAAGGAGTTATAAATCACCATCACCATCACCACTCTATTTACCTCTCATTTCACATTAACATACACGCATCTAACAAAGATGGCGGCAGGCATTCTGCGTACATTAATATAATTATTAATGGACATACCTCATAAAAAACATATTCATGTATTTATTTCCATTTACTAAATAAATAATAATTGTCTTATTGACGGCATAACTTTAATAAATATTACTCTTCTTTGTTTTAATAATAAGCTATTAAAAACTTACCGACCGAAGTATTCCAAAACAAACATTCGTTGATTGTGAAAGCACTTATAACTTATCTTACCAGGCTCGAATACTCATATCACTATTCCATGCACTAACTCACATACTTTTTACATGTAAGACGTAATTAAATACATATTAATTATAAATTAAAACTTCTCTAAGCATTTTGAATAACTATCCTTCACCAGACGCTTCCGCCATTCTCCTTCTCTTTCTTTCCTATCTCCTGACTCTGACGTTGACAGTTGCTTACTCAGCCAACATGATATTTTACAATGATTAAGATATTAATTATGTTATTATTTATTTTTAATTATAATACATAACGTATAAATATAATTATTTAATTATTTTTAATAAATATATTTTATATTTGAGTGTTTTTTAAGTAATTACCTACGATATATTACTTAACTTTAATATTACTTGGGAACGGAACGCGTAATTAACGAACTAAACTAAACTATTATTTATAAGATTGTATTTATCGTAAGCTATAAAATAAATAATGTTCTAAATTATATTTATACTATTTTTTTATAAACTATTATTATTTTCAAATTACCTACACATTTAAGTTCTGGTATGGATCGTTACAAGGACCTTGGCATACAAGTCTTTGTACAGGACTACGGCATTAAAGGGAAGAAACATATAGGGCGCTAATCACAATGCAGCCACTCTCATATACGAGTAATTATACTTTCTAGTCGTTTTTTTTCACTAATAGGTATCCATTTCGCATACTGATGCGAAATGGATGGATGTTTTGGTCCAATGAGTACACTGCGCGCATTTATTTTAAAAAAATAAAAACAACAAGCGTAATAAGCGTTCATAAAAATTATCAGTCCTTTTTTATCCATTTAAATTAAGCAATTTTTCTTATAATTTGATTTGGTTCCGTTTGTTAACCCTAATGAATTTTTGCGTTTCTTGACCCGTCAGCTTTTTTTGTTTTTTTTATAGCTGATGCGAATCCGCTTTTACATTCCACTAACAGTAGCTTATCACTGATGTAGTAGTATCAGTTATAGGCTATTGCGTTATAAGAGCACACTATTGAAACACACAGGTGTACCAACAGGTATACTACAGATAAACTTATAACAATAATACAGAACATTGCAAGAATCTTTGCAGCGTCGGTATTTTTTTTAATTTGAACAAAACACAATTGATTAAAAAGGGAGACTGTTCTTTTATACCACTTTGTACTTTTTCGATAAATACTGTTATTTGCTAAATGCACGATAAACTCAACACAAAGATAATCATTTCTATATATTTTACTACTTTTTCCTGTTAATATACTAGTCGCGCTATGAATAGTTGATATCATGCGCACTGATCTTGTATATTTATATATAAGGAGAAGGATAAGTCCTTTCCGAACAAAAGTAATTTTCCCCTTTTTGAAGATTCTTGATTAATAGTTTTGACAAGCAACGGTTCCCTCGTATGGTACCGAACACAAATACTTTCTTTTGTAATATATCGGCTGTAGGAACGTTATTACAGAAATTGTCTTCGTAAATATGATCCCAGTAAGCACAATAGGGCTCCAAGATTCATAATAAAAAGTTGCAAATGTACCAAGACTTATTTTCACAAAGCATTCTCAACGATATACTGTACTTTGTTATCTTTGCCGGATTATGTCTTAAAGCTGAGAAGTTCTCTCTATGGTTCATTTTATGGTATCATTGCTTCATCGAGTGATAATTTCTGCTTTTATATATATATATATATATATATATATATATATATATATATATATATATATATATATATATATATATATATATATATATATATATATATATATAATACATACATTTGTTACTTCACTGATGCTCGGCGATGTATTGCTTTGCACAAAGTGATATGTCAATTTCATTTCAATTCCCAGAATCACTTTTGCTGTCGGATTCTATAATTAAAATATTTCTTTGTTTATTTCTAGCGTTGATTGATGGAACTAACCACCGCGCAATGTTACTTAAGAATGTCATTATTATATAATTTTATAAAATAAATAAATAAATAAAAAATAAATTAGCTTCACGCTGTATCCCGCACACAGCAGGGTAGGCAGAGGGAACCTTGTGTTAAGACACTCCGTTCCCCACTTTCTGCCGAATTTTTGGAGGCATTGTGTGTTGAGTGGCAGAACTCAACGCCGCGCTTTGCCTCGACACCAGAGCGAAGAAATGGAAATATAAATTTAAGTAAATATTTCATCTCTTCGAGTGGGGATCGAACCCACAACCAGTCGGTTTTACAGTCACACTTTGTGCCACTGCGCCACAACTGGCCTCATATCACCTCAATTTTATAAGTATAAAAATATTTTAAAAATCAATCAGCTTCACGCTATATCCCTCACACAGCAGGGTAGGCAGAGGGAGGGTTAAGACTGAGATCTGAAGGCATTGCGTGTTGAGTGGCGGCTCAACGCCCTCTTTGCCTCCACACCAGAGCGAGGAAATGAAAATATAAATTTAAATAAATAATTATTTTCCTCGAATGGGGATCGAACCCACAACCACTCGATTTTAAGATCACACTTTGTGCCTCTGCGCCACGACAGGCTTTATAAAAATATTTTATTATATAAATATTATAAAATCGATGCTACGTCACTATTTTTACCAAACTGATATAAAATGAAATAATTTTACTTGGAAAAACTTTATGCATTTGCAAATGCATTTTTCATAAAGCTAGGATAATGTAAATAGAGTACACCGTGGGTATGATAGAATATAAGAGTATAATACCACCACCTTTACTTACAAGAACAGGATAAAGCTATTCACTTCGATCGTAATACGTTGATCCCAAAGGAAATCTTATCTTTAGTATTGATTTTTTTCGCAACGTCATAACCAGTGGCAAGGTTTACCACTAAACACGCAATGTCAAAAATTTAATTATTTTTTAAGGTAAAGGTGATTTTATTTAAACAAATGGCCATATATCAGCAGATTATTTTTGTTATACAAGTTTATCAATATTTAAATAATATATCTTTTTGTTCTCGTATTTTTTTCAAAAAGTGTTAAACCAACTGCCATGGAAAATATATAGGACTTTTGGAATCTGGGGAATAAATATCTAAGGTACAGATTATTATTAAAATCGAATAGACTCCATTAATTTTTTCGTCGGTTATATTATAGACTACTCGGTTTTATTATATATTTTAAAAGACGATACAAAAATGCTCATATCTTTTAACTGAGTTGTATTAGAAGTTAAATTTCTGTGCTTAAATATAAATAATTATAAATCTTAACATCTGATATTAATTTCAGCTTGATACCCCAACGCGGTCTCAAGTAAAATGGCCTTGACAGACTGACAGACGGACAACAAAGTGATACTATAACGGTTCGACTTTTTCCCTTTGAGATACAGAACTCTAAAAAATTATTAATTATTTTACTTTTGTTATATATACTTTTATGCAGTAAATACATAGCGAGTTGATTTTGCTTGCAAAGACTGGACACCCTGTCACAGATAAAATCAGTGCCATCTTTGAGAAAGTGGAGCAAGTTGGACATATTAGTACCTACGACAATCCTGAAAAACTGGTTGTTGATCATAAAACAGTGGGTATGAGAAAGAACTTGACATTTGGAACCACATGATCTTACTGTGAGAAACCTAATGCAACGTATTTCACTAAGCTGACACTGGTTGTCTAATATAAAGTAAATGAAATAAGAGAAAATATTATTTCATTTACTTTATATTAAAATTATAAATATTAACTAATGAAGTCTCTACTATTAGTCTTATATTTTTCTTATATACTTAGTTACAACTAGTGTAACTAAGTATATAAGCAGTATTAAACACATTTACAGTTAAAATAATAATAAATTTATCAAAAAATATTTTTCCAAATAGTCGAGGTTAGCCAGTGGCAGAGCACGAGTAGTGCTCTAAGCCACACAAGAGCCAAGAGCCAACTTGAAAAAAAAAATCGTAGGGACAGCCCTACGATTTTTTTTTCAAGTTGGCTCTATTGCTGATGACCTGGGATGGTCTTGACAGCGTCACTGGACGGGGAGGGGCGTGGTACGAGGGTACGAGTATACAAAAAAATAAAAGAATATACAAAGAAAACTAGAGCCATTGCGTTAATTAAGTGAAAATATTATTTCTTTTACTTTATATTAAAACTATAAATATTAACTAATGATGTTTCTAGCGTTATTATTAGTTCAATATTTTTCTTTTATAACTAGTGTAATTAAAAATAACTTATACTGTTATAAAATTTAATCCATTGTTTTATTTTTTATTGTAATCTTTTTATTTATATTTTTTTTAAATTTCATACTTTTTTTGCATCATGTTTTTTTGTATCTCACATATAGAAGAGGAAGCAGAGGGATGTAGTTAATAGACTGATCTCCAACTTCTGCCCAATTTCGGGACATTGCTTATTCAGACACGGAACTGAACGCCGCATTTACAGTCGTGTTATAATACCAGAGCAGAAATGAAAATGGAAATAATTAATTACTGAGCTACTACACTAAGCCGGTGCGCCACGAGGGCCTTAAATTTCGTACCTCTCCCACACATGAAGGGTAAAATGTCGAGAATTTTCACCACATTTGACCACAACGCAGCGCTCTACTTTACTATTATTATTTATTTTGTGTATATATATATAAAGCGTTGCGTTTCCAATATAATTTTCCCACTTCTATTGAGCTTCTTTTTGCGTGGATGACAGATTTTACATTATCTACACTAATATAATAAAGGGGAGGATTTTGCTTTGCTTGTTTGTTTGTTCATTCATTCGTTTGTTTGTTTTCTTGTTTGTTTAATTCTTTCTTAGTTAACCTTAAATAAGGAAAAAACAATAATAAGGAACGCCATCCAATTGCTATAAGCGCGTGCGCTATAAGAATAGTTAATTATACGTATGTCAATACATAAGTACAAAAGTACAATATTATTAGTTTTAAAAAACAGTCCGCTACACCGTATATCTATATTTTATAAATAGGTAACAATAAAGAATTTTGTGACAAAAAATAATAGAAAAATGTAGGGTACATTTTATCGATTTTTATTTGACATGTAAACTTACGAGCCAAAGTTATTTCATCATCAAGGAAATTTAATGAAATAATCTAAATGTGGCGCAGCGGCACGAAGTGTGACTGTAAAACCGATTGGTTGTGGGTTCGATCCCCACTCGAGGAGAAGAAATGACTTAAATTTATATTTCCATTTCTTCGCTCTGATGTCGATGCTAAGCGCAGCGTTGAGTTCTGCCACTCAACACGCAATGCCTCCAGAATTCGGCATAAAGTGGGGAACGGAGTGTCCTAACATAGATAACAGGATACAGCGTGAAGCTGATTTATTTGATTTGATTTTATCTTCGGCTTTTATAACATGTAATTTGGATGTATACTTTTCAAGAAAATGTAAAATAAAATAATTCAACGCGCTGTTTACGGCCGCGAGCCTAGGCTCGAGTTGGTCATTATTGAATGTATCAATCTGTTGGCAAATGCAACGAGTGGACATACATAATATAATATACAAATTCGTACATATAAGGGAAGGCAGAGAAAACGTAGTGTTAAGACACTTCGTTCCCGTTCAAAAGGCATTGCGTGCGAAACTCCATGCCGTGCTATGACTCGACACCAGAGAGAAAAAAAGAAAATATAAATTGACATAAATATTTCATTTGCTCATATGGGGATCGAACCCACAACCAGACGTTTTTATACTTTGTGCCCCTGCGCCACGACTGGCCTCATAAAAATAATAATAGAAACCTTTCTTTTGTCTCTCTATTTGAATGACCCTTATCTCCGAAAGTATTGAACCGTTTTACTTCTAATGTTCACAAATAGATTTTTTTTAACTCAGCAAAACATTTACAGTTTTCATCAAAACAGTTACTGCAGCGCACGCTTTGAAAGACATTCTATCTCTACTTTTTTAAACCTTGTGTTACATTATTGAAATTTTAGTAGGGATCCCTAATTTTCAACAAATAAGTATATTATTATATAATGTACGTCCTAATTGTGAAAGATTTTTTAAAATCGGTTCAGTACTTTTTAGGTACTTTTTGAGGCCAGTCGTGGCGCAGCGGCACAAGGTGTGACTGTAAACCGACTGGTTGTGGGTTCGATCCCCACTCGAGGAGATGAAATATTTACTTAAATTTATATTTCCATTTCTTCGCTCTGGTGTCGAGGCTAAGCGCGGCGTTGAGTTCTGCCACTCAACACGCAATGCCTTCAGAATGCGGCAGAAAGTGGGGAACGGAGTGTCTAAAAAAAAAACACTACGTTCCCTCTGCCTACCCCGCTGTGTGCGGGATACAGCGTGAAGCTGATTTATTTTATTTGACTTTTACTTTTTAGGTTTTCTTCGTATATAATAGTATAGAAGTATAGATTATTTGTTTTAAGTCAGAGCTACTGAAATAATAATAGAAACATATTCATGTTCTCGAATCATCGAAAAATCGAATCAATGGCTACCTGCTATAACTAGCAGGTTTCGATTTTTTATATAAATATATCGATACATCGAGTAAATTCAATACATAGATCGAATCTCCTTAGGCGGATGTCAAAATAGCTTTATGTCTTGTTACTAGAACGAGAAAGTGTAAATAATTAAATGCACCTATTGGAAATTGAACCTACAACTATTTTCACAGTCAGACACTGGACTGCTATGCCACGATGGCGTTATTAAAAAGACACTTATATACAAATAATAATAACAGAAAATAAGAAAAAAATATTTTTTCCAACTCAACCATAATTAAGTCCTTTATTGAAAATGACAGTAACACTCGAAGCTTATAAATGACATGGACATAAATATGACCAATCTTTATATTATAGTTTTAATATTATTTTTATCATACGACTCTCGACTTAGAGGTCGTGTAGCAATTTTTTTTTAATTTTTTTCGAGAAGATATTTTTTTGAAATTGAATTGGGCTATGTGAATCGTTATGTTTTTGATATAAGTGACAACTACCTGAATATAAAAGAAAACAGTACTCATCACTGAGGCCTACTCTTCACAAAGCCAGATTGAGAATAATCCGGTTCCAATATTTGTTTACACGTCGCTTCCGTTTCGGCGGAAATAGCAACTCTTAGCGTCTTACTTGATATATACAAAAATATTGAGTTTATTATAAGCTTCTTGCTTCCTTAAAAAATGCTGTAATTTTTTAGAATGTATTATGGGTGGATTATTTCTGTAAATTAGGTTCAAGTAACTCTTAGAAATGGAAAAGATTTTTTTAGCCTATATTTTATATTTTTTATCTGTTCTAATGGAAAAATTAAGACAACTTGAGACAGCTCCTCAAAACGTAATGTTTTAAAAATAGTGGAAAAAAATATAGATTATTTTTCACTAGATTATGTCCGTAAAAGGATCATGCAAAGTAAATAATAAGTTTTTTTTTTTGCACAAAAAAAATATAACTATTATAAGCAAATCGACTATTTATTTTGGTTAGTAATTGTGTAAAACAAAAAAATTCTTACAGTTTTTTAGCTTCACGCTTTATCCCGTATGTAGCACGGCAGAACGAGCTTAGTGCACTCAGCTCCCCATTTTCGGCCAAATTCTGGACACATTGCGTGTAAATTGGCGGAGCTCAACGCCGCGCGTTGCCTCAACACCCAAGCGAGGAAATTAAAATATTAAATATTTAATTTCCTTAGTGGCAATCGTATCCAAAAACTGATTTTCTATCTTTTTTTTTAAGTTAATTTTCTTTATATAAATAACTTACCTTGTAAGAACGGTATAAGCTTGCAAAGAATAGCACCAAAGAGGAATCGCCTATATATCTGTCCCACCAGTGTAAAAGGCAAGCAGAAAACGCCGAGCAGAAAATCCGATACGGCCTGGGAAAAGAAAAATACATGTACATATGGCAATGACAGTCTGTATCTATATAGATCGTAGGTTTGATTCAATCTAGGGGAAATATTTGTGTTATGAGAGTTAATCAACTAAGTGTGCTAAGTATGGAGGAATGGCGTCGCATCACACATAGCAGTGCAGGCAGACGGAACTCTGGAATCTAGTGTTGACACTCCGTTCTCATTTAGATACTTTTCATTTCTTCTCTCTCTTCTTTTAGTTTCTCACTATCCGCCGAGTTCTTAAGATATTGGGTGATGAGTGTCGGAATACAACGCAGCGCTTTGGCTCATTATCAGAACGAGGAAATTAATATTAAATATTTCATTCCTTTTTGTTAGAATCGAACCGTCAACCGTCGTGCTTACCCTCAGACGCTAGGCTATCAAAGCATCATAATTTAACACTATCAACAAGTATATGCATTTTTTATATATTACTATATAAAACCGTTTAAAAATTTCAATTGATTGAATCTTTGTATATCCTTTACGGAGACGCAGAAGCTACAAAGCTCTAAATCTTCACTAGAATATATTAATATTCAACGTATCAATGTTTGAGGGATGTAGCAGAGTAGATTTTAAAACCGACTTCAAAACCTATACTGCAAAAATTTAAATAATATTATATTGTAGAAAATAATAGTAAAACAATTTAAAAAATAGAAAATTGAAATATAATAAAATTACTATGTCGACGCCAGCAAAGAACAACACATATTTATTTATGGTATTTCTGCCAAAATCATTTTTTTCGTAATACTACACAGATATCTTGGTTTTATCTTGTGGTATAATTTTTTCGCGAAAAATATTGTTTTTTTTTTATGTTAAGCGAAAAAACAAGTTATGTTTTCAAAAGTGAAATCTCTCAACTGTGTTAAAAAACATTAACATTGAGGACACAAGCGAATGTGCGTTTACTTACTTGATCCAGCTGATATTGGTATTTTATAATATAAAAAAAATCAATTGCATTGTTTTGCAACCTTTTAATGTTACTGAAGTACGAATAATATAAATATTGATGCGTTTATTACACTATAATTTGTAAGTAATATTTTATTAATAAACAAGACGTGGTCATTGTAAAATAGTAAGTACATTGAATATAAATTGTAAAATAAATAAATAAACAATAAAAGTAATAAAATATGCACGGCAATACGCATAAATAAATTTTGGTTGGTATTGGTGAGCCGGGAAAGTATCTAGCACTAGGTGCTTTGAATAATAATTTAATACTTTTTATCTGTAATATAAATATTATAATTTCCATTAATAATAAATAATTTCCATTTTTTGGACTTTATCCTTTATTTGTAGTGTAAGTTCTCAATTTTTTCAAATTTTCATCATTGTTTTTCTACGAGAAATATCCAATATGTCTTCTTCCTCTTCGTAGTCCTATACTCACAGTGGTCATGGTCATGAACTGTCTTTCGTATTTGAAAGCAATTATTTGGCATAATATAAGTTTAACGGAAATTTTCTACATAATTAATATTTATTACGGAATTTGAATTTAACCGCGCAACACATAACGTCTCAAATTGAAGCGGCCTGGAATTGGAATTTTGAGTGACCTTGACAGTAGGTTCTCACTGCCTACCCTGCTTTTCAGGAAAAAGCTATCTAAATCGACACAAGCTACTTTTTTAGTACTTAACTAATTTCGGTTGTCATAAGTCCAAATTTCAAAGCTTTTAAATAATAACTTACAAAATATAATACAATTACCTTTTTCGCATTAAAATCAACATAGTAGTAATTGAATGAGTTTTTCACAGCGGAAAAGTTGAACCGGAAACCTTCCCAGAACTTGAAATTAAATATCTACTTCAAAGTGTTTTGTAAGGGTAAAAAGTAACTTTAAAAATAGAGTTAATTTGTGTGTACATCTGCCTGCCTTTCTTTTAAAAATTTTGTATAGGTATATATTTTTCGAATGCGCACTACGCGTTTCTTTCCGTTTGCGCGTTTCATCGGCACTGTCCTCAGTAAATATAGTGAAAATTACTAAAGTTGTGTATTAAAATAAAGAAATCCTATTAATAGATTAAAAACACACACACATTAATTTTACCGTAAAGTGTAGTAGTCGCGGCGCAGGGTCACAAGCGTACGACAGTTTGTTGGTTCGATGCTCACTCGAGAAAATAACATTTTTTTTTTATTTTGTTTTATGTATTCTGGTAGCATTGTGTGTTAGATGGCGGTTCTCGACACCGCGCCTCTATAGCAAAGCAATAAAAAGATTCCCAGTAGACAACGGGCAGATTTGAACCTGCAACGCGTTCGCAAACTATATCGTCCTGACACCTGTCCTAACACGCCTGGGTACGGAATGGGTTAAGAGTTTAATGCACAAACAATATTTTTAAATTACATTATAGTAGATAATCCCTAAGTTATAAGAGATATTTTTTTCCCAAGAAAATACCTATTATGAAGTAGTAGCGAAACTTAATAACTATTATATCTCTGAACGGACAAGTGTGCTTAGAATCAGAATTTTATTACAAGTGCAGACAAAACAGTCGGGACCTATAAGTAATTCTTCAATCAATAAAATCTCAGCCTACCTTGTTACCAAATATCAAGTTTGTAATAAGGTAATTTAGAAGTGGTTTGTTAACTTGGATAGATGCGCGCGTGTCTTGTACTTTTTAGTGTCTCTGATTATTTTTTTATAATATATATATTTTTTTTAAGAAGAACAACAATACATATAATATCTAAAAAACCAAAAAGGTTTGTAATGATATTAAGAATATTCTTAAATTACACAATTATGTTTTGCAATAAAGTTAAATAATAAATAAAATTTCTCAGTAAATTTATAAAAAAGTTAATTAATAAAATAAATAAAGTTAAGTTATTCCTTCATCTATAATCATAAAACCAAACGAAAGAATTATCCAATGAAAAAATATCAATTTCATAGAACTATTGAATAAAATAAATAACAGGTAAGCAAGTAGCAGACAAAATTATATTAAATTTGAAGCGACGACGTGTTGATAAAATCATGTTATTATTTGATTTGCGCCAACAACATAATAAACTTAAGCGTTTGTATGAGAGTCTTATTTTTATTGTGTTTAATGAAAAAAGTTTAATAAAAAAACAGATTTCATCTTTGTACAGGGGCACAAGTGTGCAACAAGTAGAATAAGACGGGGATTGGTAGAATTGGGATAGAATTTCTAAAAATCTTGTTAATTACTTTTGAGAAAACTTTTTTCTTTCTTAAATATGATATAACAGTTTAGTAAAATATAAAAAATCCTATTAATAAAAAAAAATGGGAATATGTTTTCGTTTAACCAATCGTGGCGCAATGGCACAAAGTGGGGAACGGAGTGTCTTAACACTAGGTTCCTTCTGCCTACCCTGCTGTGTGTGTGAAAAATATAGCGTGAAGCTAATTTATTAAATTTTATGTGTTTTAAATACTTGTATAACATATTGTATGTTTTTTTAAATACATACAATATGTTTGCATCGGATGCTAAAAATACTTTAAGGTTTAGAAAATTAAAAAAATATATATTTATGCACAAGCGATTAAAAGGTCCTACTTTGAAGACATATAATTACGATAAGACATGTTGCCAAAAGATGTGCCTTGTACATTAGAACAGAGCAGAGCTGTAGAGCCAGTAGCGAAGAAATATACTCATTATTTTTAAACATTTTTTAAAGTGTTATTCCACACTTAGGAAAGACAAATACTTGTTTAGAAAACGTATAAAAATTTGAACGCAGCGGGACTCGAACCCGCGCCTCCTGGAAACCGACCAGGCGCTCTGACCACTAAGCCATGCGTTCTCGCCAAGCTACGTCGAAATTTTTATACGCTTGTTACAACTTATTTATGTTGTTAGCTTCTCTGTAGGGAGATTTTTACAAATTTCCGCTACACAAAGATAATTACTAAGAATTATCGTTTGACAAGAGAGAAACTATTTTTAAATATTTTTAAACATTTTTTAAAGTGTTATTCCACACTTAGGAAAGACAAATACTTGTTTAGAAAACGTATAAAAATTTGAACGCAGCGGGACTCGAACCCGCGCCTCCTGGAAACCGACCAGGCGCTCTGACCACTAAGCCATGCGTTCTCGCCAAGCTACGTCGAAATTTTTATACGCTTGTTACAACTTATTTATGTTGTTAGCTTCTCTGTAGGGAGATTTTTACAAATTTCCGCTACCCAAAGATAATTACTAAGAATTATCGTTTGACAAGAGAGAAACTATTTTTAAATATTTTTAAACATTTTTTAAAGTGTTATTCCACACTTAGGAAAGACAAATACTTGTTTAGAAAACGTATAAAAATTTGAACGCAGCGGGACTCGAACCCGCGCCTCCTGGAAACCGACCAGGCGCTCTGACCACTAAGCCATGCGTTCTCGCCAAGCTACGTCGAAATTTTTATACGCTTGTTACAACTTATTTATGTTGTTAGCTTCTCTGTAGGGAGATTTTTACAAATTTCCGCTACCTAAAGATAATTACTAAGAATTATCGTTTGACAAGAGAGAAACTATTTTTAAATATTTTTAAACATTTTTTAAAGTGTTATTCCACACTTAGGAAAGACAAATACTTGTTTAGAAAACGTATAAAAATTTGAACGCAGCGGGACTCGAACCCGCGCCTCCTGGAAACCGACCAGGCGCTCTGACCACTAAGCCATGCGTTCTCGCCAAGCTACGTCGAAATTTTTATACGCTTGTTACAACTTATTTATGTTGTTAGCTTCTCTGTAGGGAGATTTTTACAAATTTCCGCTACCCAAAGATAATTACTAAGAATTATCGTTTGACAAGAGAGAAACTATTTTTAAATATTTTTAAACATTTTTTAAAGTGTTATTCCACACTTAGGAAAGACAAATACTTGTTTAGAAAACGTATAAAAATTTGAACGCAGCGGGACTCGAACCCGCGCCTCCTGGAAACCGACCAGGCGCTCTGACCACTAAGCCATGCGTTCATGGAACGTGGATGGGCGTTCGGAACGCATGGCTTAGTGGTCAGAGCGCCTGGTCGGTTTCCAGGAGGCGCGGGTTCGAGTCCCGCTGCGTTCAAATTTTTATACGTTTTCTAAACAAGTATTTGTCTTTCCTAAGTGTGGAATAACACTTTAAAAAATGTTTAAAAATATTTAAAAATAGTTTCTCTCTTGTCAAACGATAATTCTTAGTAATTATCTTTGGGTAGCGGAAATTTGTAAAAATCTCCCTACAGAGAAGCTAACAACATAAATAAGTTGTAACAAGCGTATAAAAATTTCGACGTAGCTTGGCGAGAACGCATGGCTTAGTGGTCAGAGCGCCTGGTCGGTTTCCAGGAGGCGCGGGTTCGAGTCCCGCTGCGTTCAAATTTTTATACGTTTTCTAAACAAGTATTATACTCATTATATTTATTGTGTCTGTAAATTTAAAATAAGAACGAAAAGTTAAATACAACATTGTTCAGTAGAGATTGAAGATACGAGATGGATGTGAAAAGGCGTATTGCTACAGGTAACAGGGTTAACGGAGTCTTAGCTGCATTGATGAGACGGCGAAACGTTAGCACAACTGCCCGTTTGATCGTAATTAATGCAGTTTTAGTACTGACACTGTTGTACGGCAGCGAAACGTGAGTATTACAGAAAAAGAATGATCTTCGTAGGATATGCTTAGCTGATCGAATCCGCAATGAAGAGGTACACAAAGTGGCAGGTACACGCGGGAATGACACGGTGAGAATAAAAAGAACGCGCTCAGCTAATTTAGGCACGTCGAACGAATGAATGATGAAAGAATGGCAAAAAATAATTATCATGAAAAAGTGAGTGGTAAGAGAGGTAGCGGAAGACCTCGGCTTGGACCTTCGAAAACAAAGCATCAAAGACATTGGAGGAAAGTTACGTAAAAAGCGTGAGGACCCCCCGGGTATGTACGAAGAGGTTGATGAAAGTGGACGAGTCGAAAGAGATATGTAGAGACCGTAGCGTTTGGCGCTCCGTTCTCTCTGACTACCCCGCTAGGGGTAAAGCGTGAACCTAGTAGCAGTAGTAGTAGTAGTCAAATACAAGATGAAAAAACTACTAAAAATTACATGCTGCTGCATTTGCGGAAAGTATAAATTTTATATTTGAGAAAGATGTTTCTGGCTGACTTTTCTGTTTCTGGTGTATCTAATATATTATTATATTCCTTTTATAAGCAATATTGTTATTATTTCAGAAAAATAAGTTATATAAAGGAACAACGAATGTTTAGCAATTTTTTTTAATAAAGTTTAAGTTTAGTTCCTTTTTTCTAAAAAAATAAATAATCTGTACTTTTTATTATTTGTATATTTGTATGTGTAATATATAATAATGGATATTTTATTCAATATAATAAATATGTATCGATCTTTAGTCCAATAAAAAATATGTGTCAAAGCTACCCATGACTATCTTTTACGTAATAAAAAATTGGCTGTTTCTAGACTTAAATTAGTTTTTCTGAAAATTTAGAAAGCACATATTTTTAGCTAAAAGGACCGTTGCCTCTAATTTTCAAAGGATAAATACACGAAGAGTCTTATGCACATATTAAAAGTCTCGTCAAAGAGTTTTATATTTATATCATGACTATTTTAATCTTGACTAAGATACATTGTAACATATTTATTTAACATATGCCAACAACGAGCATGTATAAAATTTTTAAAGGAGCATGCCTTTACTGGCTGGTAGAATGCAGCGAAAGACTTGTTAAGGATCCGTGCAATTTTGAAGGAATTTTCTTAATAAATCTGAAGAAAAAATTATTAGATTCACATAGCAATTAAAGACTTTAATAACAAAACGAAATTTAAAAACGTGTTTACTACTGCAATTAATAATTTATCCTAAAAAAAATCTAAATTAATTCTGCAATAATAAATATTATATATTATATTGATTTTATTCATAGCTAAAAAAAGCCTATCGACAGACAGATTATATCAGTGTTTCTTAACGTGGGGCCCACGCCCCCCTGGCGGGCAATTTCATATTTAAGGGGAGCTATTCAAAAATGAACTCGATACAACTTTTACCTTGTCGCTTCAAATTTAACAAAAAAAGGCAACATCTTAAATAATTGCCCTAATCAATCATTTTGTATAATGTCGTTTAACGAGATCAAAATATCAACTGGGTGATAGGAGAATTTTGTTGGATTTTTCGTTTAAAAAGCTTCATTTACCCTTTGTACAATTTTTTTAATTATCTCTATCGTAGTATCTATATTGCATTGCAGGCATCTATCTTTAAAAAACAAAAAAGTTCCGTAACTAGCGATATTCAAAGAAATTATTTTACTAGGGATTTAATATAATTACAGAGGTCTTGGAATAAACATAGGGGCTTTATTATTTTCAATATTGAGAATTTTCTTTAGTTACTTTTAGATCACTCGTGGTTAAGGAGCACAAAGTGTGACTATACACGCAACTGGTTGTTCTACGCCGCGCTTTGCCTCGACTCCAGAGCGAAGATATGAAAATATAAACTTAAGTAAATATCTCGTTTCTTGAGTGGGGATCGAACCCACAACTAGTCGGTTATACAGTCACACATAAAATGAAAATAATTTCAAACACATATTTTTAAGTATAAACACACCTACAGTTAAATATAAAACTCACCAAATTGAGTAAATAAACGTTTGTCACTGTCCTCATACGTCTATTGCTAGCTAATGTTGCTATCACAAGACAATTTCCTGAAATTGATAGCATAAATATAATGAAGTATGGAGGCAGTATGAAACGCCATTCATACGCATTGGCTATGACAGTAGCATTTCTTATTAACACTGTGGATGTCGTAGTTTCTCGCATTAGAAGAAGAGAACTCGTGTTATATAGCGTTAAGTTTTCCATTTTTGGTTATCTGAAACAAAGAAAATATAAATAAATAAATGCAGGGTAGGCAGAGGAAACCTAGTGTTTTAGACACTCCGTTCCCCACTTTCTGCCGAATTCTGGAGGCATTGCGTGTTGAGTGGCAGAACTCAACGCCGCGCTTAGCCTCGACACCAGAGCGAAGAAGTGGAAATATAAATTTAAGTAAATATTTCATCTCCTCGAGTGGGGATCGAACCCACAACCAGTCGGTTTACAGTCACACTTTGTGCCGCTGCGCCACGACTGGCCTCTATAAACTGGAAAATATATTGTATTATAATGCCATTGTGGTTGAAATGTAAAGTATCCTGAAACATGTCGCAATCGTTGTATATAATATATTATTAAATAAACTTTCGTTTCATCGCTTAGGAAAACGATGCTAGATTCCATAGTGAAAAAAGAACTAAGCAAAACAATCCGGTCCCAGGTTGACTTAATAAATGTATCCGGACACGATAGACTTTTTTTAATTTGCCCATCATTTTCATAATTGTACACGCAGGAAGTACTTTATAAATATTGACAAACTTAAGTTTGCGAGTCAATGCACTCATTTTGTACATAACTGAACTATATAATTGTAACTTTGTAATTTATTACATTTGTAATAGTTTTTTAATTTAATCTAAATAAAAAATAAGCGATATTTTTTCCTTTTTTTTATAAAAAAATCATAACTATAGTTCCGCGAGAATTGCCCATAGGTTTTGATTACGCGTCGAATTTCGTATAAAATGTAGACTATGCATATATGGTTGTTTATTTTTTGGTTGAGTTGATTTAGAAGCTTTATTTTTTCTCTGCTTTAGGGACCTTAGTCCTGAATATTTAGTGATAAATGCAAATTAACAGCTCTACACTATCCTACGTTGGTCTTGACAGACCGACAGATAAACAACAGAACCCATAAGGAATCTGTTTTTTTTTTTCTTTTTGAAGTCCGTATCTTATTAAGTGTCAATATCTATACCGTTCTAAATTTTCACTATCATAATTAATTTTAACGTTAATAGTTCCTTAATAGTTCCTATAGTATATCTTAAGCTAAATAATAACATTTACATGTATGTATGCATACATAATGAATTAATATTAGGTAATCAGCGTTTTGTCGTACTGACCACTGTATTCAAAAATTCTCCTCTTTGGTTATTATTAGGAATTTGAAATTCAAATTTATTTATATATATATAGCTGAATAAATTTGAATTTTAAATTCCTAATAATAACCAAAGAGGAGAATTTTTTTTTATATATATATATATATATATATATATATATATATATATATATATATATATATATTTTTTTTTTTTCTTTTTTCTGATTACAAAATAGAAAACTTGAAATATGCCATATTATTATGCCATATGGCAATCATGTCGCAAAAGAAACCACAGTGCGTTTTTGTTTTGTTTTCATTCTGTTAATTTCAACCTGCAGAACAAGCCCCGAAATTTTTCCCACAATAATAATCTGTCTACTTAGGTAGACGGTAGATACGCGTATATGACAAACGAGTTTTTTTCTTAGGGATCAAAAGTAGGCTATTTGATGCTTCACCCACTCTATATTTCAGTTAAAATCTTTTAAAAACGTTCAGCTATTCTAGAGATTAACCCGGACAGATTGTCATAATATATGTATTAATATCAATGTGGCGCGATAATAACGTATGGTAAGTCATACATAATTTAATTATGAAGCAACTTTTAAAATATATATACGTTTCTGTGGTATCGTTTCACAAAATAGAATTAGCTTTCCAACATTTGGCTTTGATTATAATCCTCTTATATAAAAAAATAAATAAAGGAGCCAATATAATACAAAACCGGCCAAGGTCAATAAACCGGCAAAAATTACAAGCTTAAATTTGCTTTTTGTGATAGTTTCTATATGTACTATAATTTTTTTTTCTTATTTTTCCTTTATTTGTACATACTGTAAGTTCTCATTACTTGCCAACTTTTATGATTATAGTTCTACGGGAAATATCCGATAAATTTATAGGTTATCATTACGATGCAAATAAAGTTGACAAACTTAAGTTTGCGTACTTAAGTTACGTATGCACTTTTGGCATACCATGTATGAAATGAAGTACAATTATAAGTATTTCGTAACTTTTCTATGAAAATATATGTATAAACTTTCCTTTATCAGATTTCTTTATTTATTTATATTGTTAGTTCTCATTTTGTGCCAAATTTCGTAACTGGTCAACGAGAAGTACCCTATAGGTTTTTATTACGAGGCGAATATTATACAAAATGCTACAAAAACAAGAAAATGTATTTTTTTTATAATTTAAGGGAAAAATTTAATCTTTACACAAGTTCTATATTACAATTTAAGATACCCAAATAAACCTAATAACGCTACTTAACAGAAGTCAAGAAACCTTAATAAGGAGTTTTTTTGAAAAATGAGAAAATGTTTGAGCTAATTAGATCCTTAAGTCCCGAAAAATGAGTGTGGAAAAATAGGGTTCATTAATAAATGTCTAAACAAATGTCTTGTACTTGTTTAACAATGTTTATTCAGTAAAGTATATGTACTGTTCCAGTAGTGGTTTAAATATGGGAATAATAAAACGAGCAGCGTCACATTCTGTTTAGTTTATTCGACTGATCATGGCTAACGAAACCGTCTATTTATATATATTTGGACATACTGTCAAATGAGCAACTATTATATGTTAAATTTGTACAATCATAAAAGTATTCTAAATATTATTTATTCAAATAATCTCTTATGAGCACTTTTGAATCGTCGAATGAACATATAAACAAAAAGAAGCTACCACCGGTTCGGAAGGCAGTTCTGCAGAGAAGAACTTCTTATTCTTCTTTACGTGGGAGTCGAACTCGCCGCACCATAACATCTTCAAATTATTTTTTTAATTAGAAAAGAAACTGAGTGAGAAGGACGTTAATGGTACCTGTAACTGTATATGTATTACTAGTTTCCCGCGACTTTGCCTACTTGGTGTGTTAATAAAATGTATCCTCATAAAGTTAAATAAAATACATAAATCACCTCCGCGCAATATTCCGCACACAGCTGAGTAGCCAGAGGAAACCTAGTGTTAAGACACTCTGTTATCCACTTTCCGCGGAAAATTAATATTGTTTGCTCAAATATTTTTCAATTTAAGCAAAGTAATAGACATTTCCAACTGATATCCTCATTTTTAAGGCAGTTAAAAATAAATAATCAAATTATTTGAAAGGCATTTCGTATAGAGAACAAAGAGCTTTATGATAAGCTGATGTTATATTTACTTAATAAGAAAGCTTACAAGTGTCAATTTCGTTGTATTAGACAGAAACGAAGTTGTAAGCTTTTGTTGAGAGTATTATAGGAAATATATTTTGTATACAGAACAAATGTATTTATGTTGTAATGTAAGGTTTACTTTCGATTCACTTTCCGGGGAATCAAATATTTAATATTTTCATTTCCTCGCTCTGGTGTCGAGACAAAGCGCGGCGTTGAGTTCCACACTCTGCCTTGCCTCAAACTCAACACTGCACTTTGAATCGTTACCAGAGCAAGGAAATTAATATATTAAACATAATATTATCGAACCCCTAACCCGTCGCGTTTACGCTCGTACCCCTATGCCACGATGGCACTCAAAATCAGTAAAATCAAGTGAAATATTTCCATTCTACACCAGTCTATAGTTTGTATTCGAAAAAAATGCCGTGCAAAGATATTTGATTTTCCTGTTTTCGTTCTATTACATTTTTTCAGCTTCGCTATGCTGTATACCTACCACTAGTTCAACGTCGCGCTTTGTCTTGTTACCGAAACGAAAAATTTAATATAATGAATTCTTCTGAGTGGGAATTGAACCCATGTATCTCTTAGAGTACCTAAACCATACAACGTACGAAGTAATCAAAATTGAATAGTAAGTTAAGTTTAACACTTCACTCTATCAAATAAAACTGGTAACAATTTGTTCAGAAAATTATAGAAGATTTATTTTTTTTAAATGACAAGTTATTGGATTTAAAAAAAGAAAGTATATTTATGTGTTATCGGAAGGTATTTACAACTGAGGCCAGTCGTGGCGCAAGGGCACAAAGTGTGACTATAAAACTTGGTCTGTTTTGATACCATATTAATCGAGACGAGTTCGTGTATGGTATCCCGTTACAATAAATATATATTAACCAATTATACTTTTAGCTAATAATACATATATTCTTTATTGCACTACAAATAAAACAAACAAATAAAATAAAGTTAAAGAAATGAGGTTAACCAAGGTGGGAGGTATTCTTTGATGAAATACTTTTTAATGATGCTTTAAAGGACACTACAGATGGACTTTCTTGGATAGACTTAGGAAGCTTTTTCCAAAGTAAAGCAGCATGTACGGAGAAAGTCTTTTGCATAAATTTTGTGTCCTATAAGATTGTAACTAGTTTAAAAACTGTACAGAAGTTAATATGCAATCGTTACAGTTATTTTACAAATTATATTACAAATCCTTAAAATTAATAATTTAATATTTAAGGACTAATTTAACAGAGTTTTAAAATTATGATTACGTACATAACATATACGTATGTAGTAAAGTAATCGTGTAGTTTAAGCAGACGAGGCCACGGGCGGGTAGCTGGTTATTGATATTTTAATTTGCCTTGCTGTATGCGGGATACAGTTCGAAGCTAATGTAAAATTATCTTAGCACATACTGTAATTTGGTAATTACACTTGATTGGTGGTTAGCGTTAACTTTTAGAGACCGCAGAATAAACAGCGAAGTTCAATTTTTGTTCAAAAAATAAAAAATCTGAAATTCCCAAACCTCTGCTGAACCACTGAAAGTCACTGAACATACATAGGAATATCGTAGAACAAAATATCCCGAGGGTAATATGAAAAAAATATGTATTCTACATCATGACATGATTTAGTGTGATCTTTTTCAAATAAAAACGATTGGGATAAATCTCTAGATACCTACTAGTCTTTCTTTCTTGCTTTTAGTTTGTAATTCTGTGGAAAGCTAACAGAACTATGGCGTAGTATCTAACCGTACGAGTTGGTTGTGGGTTCGATCCTCTCACGAGAAAAATAAGTGAAGTTTATTTTCACTTAACTAATTATTTTAGGATATCATTAAAACAAAATTGGCAAAAATGCCAGAAAAAGGAAAATTTCAATCCCGCCTCAAATATTAAGAGAAGCGTCTTCTTAAGGAAAATCTATTATTATGTTATAAAAGTTGTATCTTTCGATTATGTATTTTAGGACATGCTCAATTTGATAGCTGCACGTGCGTAAATTCCACTCATATAATAACATGAATAATACATGAAATGAGTGAACTTATACGTACCTACTTCCTTCACTAATACGCCAATTTCATTATATTATTCCAAATTAAGAGGCACAAAAAAATGCAAATCGCTATAAGATATGTAATAATCTTATGAAACCATTGTAGCGTAGCGGCACAGCATTTGCATTTAAATGCGACGGTTGAAGATTCAATTTCTATTCGGTGGAATGATATATTTCGTTTCCTCGGTCTAGTTACAAGATAAATTGCGATTTTTAAACATTTTTTAAAGTGTTAATCCACACTTAGGAAATATATATAAACTAAATAAGTATAAATTGCGGTGTTGATTTCCGCCAATCAATATGCGATGACTCTTATTTTTTTGCGGAAAGTTGGAAATGGAGTGCCTTAACACTAGGTTCTTTCTGTCTGCTCTGTTACAGGTGGAATACAATGCGAAGTTAAATAATAATAATATGTCCATAGATATGAAATTGGCGCTTAGTATGGGGGGAACTAAAAGTTGAATAATCTGATAATATAATAAATAATTATTTAATCAAATTATGAATCATTTGAAAAATTTATGAACAGTTCTATTATAAAAAAACCTATCACAAAACTTATGCTAAAATGTCAGTAGACCATAGTTAAAATTCGATTTGCTGTAAAATATCAATTTCAATTGTTGAAACATGCCAAAAAAAAATCAAATTGTCAGTATCGGGCTCAGAAGCGGAAACTTTTCATTTTTCAGCAGAATATAAGAACATCTATCATATTTAGCGTGAAATACAACCAGAACTCAGAAAAAAGCTAGTAGAGCATAGTCGAATACATGAAATATTGAAAGATGACAATTTAAACTCTTGGTACGAAAAAGTATATATTTTGCTTAAATAATGCTCAGACTCGAGAGAACTCTTTGATTTCTAATAGAATATGAACAGATCTGGCTACCTTTTGTAGTGCTCCTGTATTCGCGAATTCACCACTTGGTCCTGGAAACCTTTCCGAAGCTGCTTAAATGTTCTGATATCAATTCTACTTCCAGGCCTCTAATGAGATCCCTACGTTTTATCAACGATTTATTGTTTTTTTTGTAGATTATCATACTTTATTCCTAAAATATGCAAAACTGCATAGAAATTTACAATTCCAATTGTTTTGTATTGTATGAAACATGATAACTGCTGCACAAATCATCCACAATATCTACACCGTACTTAGTTTTGTTGTAAAACGTAATCATTTCAGCCTTTTTGGTTTCTTAAGCTTGTAGGATCAATGTTATCATCATGGTGTAATGTGCACATCAATAAGACAACCTTATTTTTCTTTGGTACATACGATACTGAAAACCAAATAAGCTGTAAACAATATCTTGGTCATATTTACAAGAAAAAGTTCCTCGAAACTGAAGCCACTTTTGAAAACAATAATATAATATATAATTTTCTTCGAATAGTACATACACATATAATAAGTGTTGGTTATCATCGTACGGCATTTTAGGTTTTTACCCAGAAAATAAAGGAACACATTGCATAAAATAATAATAAGAAAATAAAATGTGTTCCTTCAAATTCGATGCAAGTAGCGTAAGGTGGGTTTCACGGACCCGTTGACAGCTTGAACCTCGTCTACACGATTTGCCGAGCGCCACTTGACGGAAGTAGGGGCAGGCGACGCTTCTGTATCTCCTCCCACCAGCTACTCAAGCATGCGATTCCTAATAATAATTTTCTGTTAAAATATTGATCAATTTGTATGGGTCTGGGTGTACCATACCCAAACTTAGGCTCGTAGGATTAATATAAAATAAATAAATTAATATTAACCGTCCTTTCGACGGATGGTTAGTTTTAAAAGAGTACACATGAAGGTTATATCTGGGGTTAAATATGTATTTAAGATTAATGTAAATTATATTTTGTATTACCAGACCTTTAACGTGGGTCTTTACTCCTACCAGACGTCCCAAAGGTGGTCTAAATTAAAGCAAACAACGTTTATATTTTACAAAGCAAGCAAGCTTTAATTTTACATCGCCCAGATCAATCTGATAGCTCAATCATCCTCTCAGATAGAGACGTGCCTTTATTTGGCGATCATTCTGTAAGGGCCACACTTTCAAATTAGTGAGTACGCATACTGTCTTAGCTACTTATTAAACTAAATCCTCAAAATTTCAGCTTTACTAAAATAACGTAAGTCTGGTGGCCCTAAGATCTTTGGCTATAAAGTGTGTAGCAGTAAAAATAACAATCTTCTTTTGTAGTACTATTGAAGTACAAAAAACATATTTTACTTATGTACATGTAAAGATCTTCATGTTAAAAGGCATTTTTTATTCAAAACCCAATATTTCCGCTGAAGATGATATAAAGTTCGTACTACAGCAACGTTTTTTATTGTTCCTTACAATGTAACATGTCGATTATATCAATAATAAAATCGTAACTGATCGGTGTCTGTATATGTAAAATAAGTTAGAAAACTGTTACTTTGAGGCATTTATTAATGTAAATAGAAGAACCCAAGACAATGATTTTTAATTTTTTTGCCAGTTTGTCTGTGCGTTTGTTCACGCTAATCTCAGAATCGGCTAAAGCGAATTATATGAAGTTTTCACTTTTGCATTCTAACAGGCTTCGTTTAACATATATAGTTTTATTACAATCTACAGTAAAAATAATATATTTCAATACAAATGAGATGATATCTTTATACAAGTAAGAAAGTCATTCCCTTACTCATCATGAAATCTTAGAAACTACAAGCTAGGAGTCTCAAATATTGCATGGACTCTCTTTGGGCTTCTTAGACGTAACTCCTCATTAAGGGGATTTTGCAATATTGGATTGAAAGTATGAAAGAAGTACTATAAGTGCTGTGAGTCTCAAACTTTGCTACCCTAGACAGGACTTTTTTTCGTAATTCGACCTCTAAGTTTGTATATTTTGGGAATACTATTATAGTTATAATTTCTATTAATTAAATTATGTAATAAAAGGATAGTAAAGTCAAATAAACACTTGCAGCACATTTGAATTAGGTCAGTTAATATATAAATAACACAGGCTAAAAAGAAGTCGGCAAAATATATCTGCCCATCTGTCTTTATGTCTATCAGGTTGCCTGTTAGTTTATCTATGAGTTTATCCCCCTGTCGGAAGACAAAACGAGGCATTCAACACGCAGTGTGATTGCTATGTTTAAAATTTGGCGAAAATGCTATATTGTTTAAATGCAAAATAAGAGATAAAAAACCGGCCAAGTGCAAATCAGACTCGCCCGAATCATGCAAGAACTACTGGTCAGAAATGACAAAAATTTGGTACGGTGGTGACTTGAACGGTGTCTTTTCAAAGCCAAAGTGTCAAGCCTTTTATAGATTATTGGATTAATGGACACACCGACTGGACTGGACTTATAATTGTATTATCCAAGATTAAATAAAATCAGGCCCAGTGTGGAGCAACATAATATCGTTGCCGGTTCAATTCTATAGAGAAAATTTATTATTAACAATAACCCGCTTTTATAAACGATATGTATCACTAAAAAAACCGACCAATAGCGAGTTGGACTCGCGCACGAAGGGAACTGTATCTATAAAACGGCAAAAACATCACATCATCTGTGGAAATTTTAACTGTCTAACTATCGCTACTTGCCTACAGTCTTGTGACAGACAGACGGACATTGGGGATATAGTAATAAGATCTTGTCTTACCTTCTTGTGTAAGGAACCCTAAAACGGGAAAATAGGCTCTGTCGATATGAGTTCTATATCACTAGAATAGGGTTTTGCATAATTCGTGTCAGTTTATTATAATGAAAATCTGACATGAAAAACTAAACTTTAAAGAAGTATAAAAATAATTACTTTTTAAAACATGTTTGCTCAAAAATATTCATTCATAAAATGTACGAAAACTATACTTTTTGTGATATTTTATACATTAAAAACCAACCATTTTTTATAAATAAATTGAAAACACAAAACAAACAACAGATTACTCCAAATCATTTTTATTTCATGCAAATTTAAATAGAACAACTAACAATTTACAGAGTTATAGGAAAATTTAAAATTTTTCGCATTCATTTTCTGGAATTCGACGTGCAAACTCTTAAACAATAAAGTTTTTTTCGTAAAAGCAAAATATTTCACAATGAAGTTACTTTGCTCTATTCCTGTTAGTAACAATAAAACCGAGTCATCGAGTCCAACATAATCGAATCGTCGTGTTTCGTTTTATTGGGGCTTTATTTTGTAAAGTGTATTTTTTGACAATAAATTCTTCATTTCATTCATTTCATTTCATTTTCAATAGTTTGAAAGAAATCTTCAATGACTTATAATATATTTAAAATTAAAGTTTCTTTGTTTATATAGACAGTAAAGACCTCCATGACGCTTTAACCACGACAGTTGGGGGTTCGATCCCCACTTGGAGGAAGGATTATATTTTAAATTATATTTTTATTTCACCCTGTCGATAGACAAAACGAGGCATTCAACATGCAGTGTGATTGCTATGTTTAAAATTTGGCGAAAAGGGAATGCTTTGTTGTTTAAATGCAAAATAAGAGATAAAAAACCGGCCAAGTGCGATTCAGACGTACAATTAATAAAAGTTAGTACAATTAATAAAAGTTAACAAATTTAAATTTGCGACTTTATGTACTTATTTAGTAAGACTTTGTAATTTTAGATCTATGAGAAAAATCCTGTATATCCTTATCAGCTTTGATAATGAGGGGAATTTAACACAAAATGCACCAAAAATTATGCATACGAGTAGATCTCGTATTTTAGAATTGTATTGACTTAAAAAATCGAACTAGATTTTTTTCTGTGCTGCAAATCATCGTAGACCCAAACTAGAATAAATGATATTAATTTGGTAGACGGGCAGAAGAGGAATAAAGTGCTTCCAATAAGGGTTTCCATTTTTTTCTTTTTGAGATACTGAAACGTAAAAGAATCGTAAATCGAGATTATAAGTAAATCTATAGGAATATTAGATATAATTACACACATTCTTGTAGTACGTACGTAAGCGAATTCCAATAATTCACAGATAAATCAACGTTAGATCTTTAAAATTAATAGTTAGAATACAGTATTGTTTTTTGTCAATCACGTATGACAAAGCAAGGCAAAATATATATTTTAAAGTTAGCACCAATTTTATTTTGGGTACAACATCTCAAGAGAACATCAATAGAAAAATTTGGCAACGTTTCGCGTTTCCAAATATTTTTTTATCTAATAAACAAAACACTTTAACATAATTATATTATTTAGAAAAATGTAGAATGTCCAAAGCTAGAAACTGATACTAGTAAAAATAATTGGAAATGACGTCCTCTATAACCTGTATCAGTTTGTGTATTTATCTACTAATCATCCTGTATAATTCTTATCTATTGATAATAGCACAAATAAGACAAAAAAAACAAACAAGATAGTTATGATGAGCTTAAATATAATTTTGTACAAAGATAAATATGACAACATTTTGGTGTATATTGTAAACATTGCTATTTTTTTACATCAGAGTATAATTCAAAACGGATGTTCAGATTATTGCAAGTGATTCTTAATAATTTTTTTTTTAGCTCTAGCTACAAATATATGTAAAGGTTTATCTTCCATCAGTATTCAGTCCCGTTCAATTTATGCATTAAGTTAAGCTGCTATATGGCGGGAGTTGCGAATTTAGAAAATATAATTATCGCATCATTTAACAGTCATAATTTTCAAGTTTATCTTCTACGATATATTATCGTTTTTTGTTGACCAAATACGTTGCCCTACAATTACGAAATTAGTATGGAGCTCTTGGTTTGCAATTCCCCACGTATTTTTGCCAACATCTTTCCGTTTTCCGGTTTTTTATTTGGCATATTTTCATCTTCAGTCAATACAATTTATTAGGATTAATTTTTAGGGTTCCGTAACTCTTCAAGAAAAAAGGAACCCTTATAAGAACACTTTGTTGTCCATTTATCTGTCAAGATCCTATATCTCAGAACGCTTAGAGATATCGAGTTGAAATTCAAAAGATATACTCAAATCTATGACCCTACAATTTCATGAAAAAACATATTTCTATATTTAATTAGAAAAAAGATACGGCCTCTTATATTGCAAAAAACGCGTAATTTGACATTATCAAGGGAATCAAAAATCATAGGCTATTTCCGGTTGACCCAGAATTATGGAGTTTGGCAGCTAGAGTAACAGTATGTACCTTGGATATAAGTTGGAAGTAAGTAAATGGATAAAATAAAGTATGCATGGGGGAATATCCGTGAATAACATCATTAATTATGAGTTATACAATCTACATAGTTGGAAGGCATCGGTCGAGTCGAACTCTTAAGTACTACGGTCATATGTATAAATTTAGTTGACAATACCATTTTTTTGTGTTATCTATTACTATCTGAAAAGCTAGTAATAGGTAAACAGGTAAACCTGCGATAATTATTTAACAAGAGGTAGAAGAAATGCAATAGAATGTTTTTTATCAAGAATCCTAAGCTCCAAGCTCAATCCAAGCTTAAAGTTGTGATTGTATTAAAAATATCAGCGAAAAAAACTAAACCAACATAATAACTTTGCCAAAAAAGCAAAATTAAATTACCTGGAAAGTACCTAGGAAGCCATGCCAAAAATCTTACCATTGATCGGTCAATAGCTTAAATAAATATTGACTTTGTCTTACATAAGACACGTGTACGGTACATTGTGTAATCGACGAGATCTAAGCTGAACGTTGCATTTGTATGGCGTATGGTCTAGATATCTTGTACTGATATCAAATCGAGATCGTATCAGATTAAATTTGTGTGTTCAAGTTAGTAAAAGATAAAGCTATTACTATTATGTACAATAATGGAATCGTATATGTTACCACACAGTAAAAAAAAAAAAACAATTAATTATTAACACAGTTTGTGTTATTAATCTCCTATGACGAACACACAATTATTTTTGTTTAAAAACAAACACTGCCTCACTGTTCCAGGCGCAATGATAACCTTAACAATTGACAGTTGTATTAAAATAAAAAAATATATTTCCTAGTTACAACAAAAATGTTTAAATATCTAATGAAGCTTTTTCATTATTATTTAGTCCAGGTCCAACAAAATAATCAGAAAACACCTTTACACTTAACAAAACAAGAAGCTTAATAAAAACAATAAAAGTAACAATAAAATCACAACAGTACTGTCTTATCTGCAGTTTGACTGATAGTAAGAACTGCGGATGTAATCTGACCGAGGACAAAACCTGTGCTCAATAATTTATTATAGAAGTTTATATTTACAGTGTTAAACTGCGTCTCAAGTTTGAGAACATGTATGTTTTCACAACTCAAGTATTTAAACATTGTTATGAAAATTAAGAAAAAAAAGTATGGTATTCGTGATACCATCAAAAAAGGTAAATAGAAACAGATTTGAATTTAGGTTTTTACAACGTCCCTGGCTTTAAATACAGAAAAAAACATTAGTTTTTATTATTATATTCGTTCAAATTTTATTTAAGAAATAAATTAAATTAAATCAATTAAATCAGCTTCACGCTGTATCCCGCACACAGCAGGGTAGGCAGAGGGAACCTAGTGTTAAGACACTCCGTTCCCCACTTTCTGCCGAATTCTGGAGGCATTGCGTGTTGAGTGGCAAAACTCAACGCCGCGCTTAGCCTCGACACCAGAGCGAAGGAATGGAAATATAAATTTAAGTAAATATTTCATCTCCTCGAGTGGGGAGCGAATCCACAACCAGTCGGTTTTACAGTCACACTTCGTGCCGCTGCGCCAGTCGTGGCAATAAAATATATATATAATTATTAGAACTATTTAATTATCGATGAAGATAAATTTTAATTTATAACTATTATGGGATCCAATAATATTATATACATCCACAAATTCAAAAATAATTTTTTTACCTGTATTTTAAGTTTCATCAATCCTGTAAAATAACTTTTTTTTAATTTATTTTACTTTTATCTCATGCATTCGTGAATAGAGTGCAGGTTCCTACATTCCCCCTGACTGCTATATGCGGAATACAGCGTGTAGCTAAAAAAATAAAACAAACGTAATTTTTTATAACCTTTAAAGTACAAAGCTAAAGCTTATACTCTGTATTAGTAAGGTAATTTCAAAGTTCAAGTTTCTAATTTTCCTTATAAAAACGTCGAAGATTTTTATCTTTCATGTAAGAAAATATTTACGACCATTTAAATTATATGGAAAGCCGTATTGCCGTGTTTGAAATCGAGGTAAAGTTTGACTCGATTTCAGACACGGAAATGAAAAGCACAAGTTTTTAATTTTATATTTAATTTTTTTTTTTGGTATTTTAAAAAGCAGAAATTTCTGATTTGTACTAAAAAATTGCGTGTGTATCAAACAAACGAACAACATGAACAACAATCGAAAAAATAAGGCGTAAGGCTATCTAGTCGTGGGTAGATTCTAGATTTACATTAAAAACATAAGAATAGACGACAAATATAGTTATCAGTATGAAGTGTTGTCAGTAAATCATTGAAATTCAGAATATGTTCCCGTTTTACGTAAAATGGAAAATAGTTTCGACTTTTTTTTGATAAGATGAAAATTGAGAACAGGAATCGACCAACAAAATAATGGAAACAATGAATGAAAAAGTTAATCCTGTTTTGCAAGAAAATATATAGCTAAAAATTTAAAGAGAGTTATATAATGTCTGGAGAATGTAATTCTTAGATAAAAGGAGAGGATGCGGAAATGTAAAAACAGTTTTTTTATATCACGCTGTATCCCGCACATACGCTAAAATCAACGCCGCGCTTCGCCTTCACAAATGCAAATAAGCAATATTTCTTCCAGTTTCAGATCACAGACACATTTTGTGCCTCTGCGCCACCGACTGGCTGACTGGCTAACTAGCCTCAAAAAAAGTTTTATTGGAGGAATTAAAAATTACTTTGGAGATTGGGAAGTAAATAAAGTTTACTGTATTGCGAAGGGGATCTATATATTTTTTTACTGATCAGTGAATGGAAGTAAAGTGAGATATTGGTTGACAAAAAGGAACTCAATGAATTACGTATTAGTGAAGACTTCACAAAACAAGTTTTAGAAAAAAGGAGTTATCTCTTTTTTTATAAAATTTTGTGGTTGTGTCTATTTATAGTGTATCAACACTTTGTTTTTCTCTTCTTGCAATATATTGTTACAAAATTGTCATGCTTTGTACAAAAAAAACTTAGGATACATAAAATAAGATAAGCTATTAAGGACAAAGCGAACGCTAAAGATAAAAGAATATATACAACGCATTGTAATTTAAAATAAATTCATCATTAAAAAAACTATAATTGGAAATTAGCAATCATTGTGTTTTAAATGGCAATGGAAGTTTTTTTAAATTGTAATTAAAATTGTATAACGTTTTAAAAACGTAATAACTTTGTTGTCCGTCTGTTCGTCTGTAAAGACCATTTATTTCCGGATCGCGTGGAAGTATCAAGCTGAAACACACGAGCAATTAATGCATCGATTTTGCTGTATTTTGTAAGAAATTTGCTACTTTGTTATCAATACCTATATAGTCTATAGGTTTTGATTGCATGACAGATTTTCTCGCGGAAAGTACGTTCCAGTTATGAAAGTTGGCACAAAGTGAAAATTTACTATACAAATAAAAGAAAAAGTATAATAAGTGATTATCTATAAATATTTCTTAGAAAAAAATCATTACACTCTTATATTTGTAGTTCATTTCATACCAAATGAGTGCGTAGGCCCGCAAACTTAAGTTAGTCAAATTTTATATGTTCTACTCCCAAGGCCGGTCGCTTTTTAATTTCAGTATTTACACTGAAATTATAAGGCCAACAGAAGGCAAGGTGGTGAGTCCGACTCGCACTTAGCCGGTTTAAATTTTTTTCAAATATCAAATACTTTAATGTTATTGTCATGATATATTTTTATTATATAAAGTTCAACTTTGATCATAAAACTTACCAAGGATAATAGTTTGCCACTCAAAAATTACACATTACGCACAATACCTAAACAACTTTCACATAAAAACACATAAATTTTGGCACATCATTTTTAACTTATCTATCCATTAGTTCTAGATTATAACACATTTTTTATATACACAACTCACACAAAAGTTTTTCCGGTCCTACACAAGAAATTGTAAAGTTATTTTATTGTTTTTCATTAAAATTAAAATTTATTATTTTATTCCAGGATAAACACTTAGTATCCAAAAAAAAAGCGCTAATTTTATATAGAGAAAACAAAGCTTACAAGCACGTGATATATAAACTTCGCCAAAAGATCTGTAGTACCTTGGAGAATTGTTTCAGAGCGCGGGTATCGAGAGCCTAGAACGTACTGCCGGTGCCAGGGAGATAAACTTGTTGGTGTAATACGCATGCGTGGGCCATTCATTTTATTTATACTTTTCGTTGATACATTTTGTATGCATTGTGATTTCAATCCTCATCGGGGTAATTTTTTAATATTTTCATTTGTTCTTTCTGGTACAAAGGCAAAAGGATGGCGATGAGTTCCGCCACTTAATGTGCATCGCCTCGAAAATTCGGAAGGTGAGGAACGGAGTGTACACTAACACTAAGTTCCCGCCTCCTCTGCACTTTACGGGATATAGCATGAAACTTAAAAATAATAATAATAGCATATTATACCACTACATAATTTATGATAAACACATGCACAATTTTATACAAATATTATATAGTTTTAGAAGAGTTTATTTCGTAGAACGGGTTGATCTCAGGAGCTACTTGGTTCGAATGAAATAAATATTTTTGTGTGGGAAAGTCCATGAGGCCAGGCGTGGCGCAGCGGCACGAAGTGTGACTGTAAAACCGAGTGGTTGTGGGTGAACTCGAGGGGAGAAAATATTTACTTAAATTTATATTTCCATTCCTTCGCTCTGGTGTCGAGGCAAAGCGCTGCGTTGAGTTCTGCTACTTAACACGCAATGCCTCCAGAATTCGGCAGAAAGTGGGTAACGGAATGTCTTAATACTAGGTTCCCTCTGCCTACTCTGCTGTATGCGTGATACAGCGTGAAGCTCGAAAGTCCATTAATCGAGGAAGGCTATTGGCTATATAACTTAGGTACTTACTTACAATCCAATGTACAAATGTAATGCTTTCAGAGTTACATTCGCACTTGGAATGTTCAACGTGTCATACATTCTAAGTGCTAAAGTAACCGCAGGTGCATTGCTATTTTTTAAAATAGTTCTTTAATATTATTTTAAGAACTGAAGAGTTCCTATTTTTTTCGTATGAACACTTTAAATTGATATGTTTGACATCTGTCAATTAAATTCTGATGACACTTTGGCATGAGTTCTGGTCTTTCAATAGATTCTTAATGGGGAATAGAGTGTCTTAACACTAGATTTCCCAGGTTCACATAATACAAGGCTATTAAAAAAATACTTTTTTATATGAACAATTCTTATCGATCTTTTTTAATTTTTACATTAATTTATTATATTTTACATTAATTTATTATATATTTACATTCAGTATACTCCACTACTTTATACTTGCCCTTATCGCGAGTGTTGGATGTTTAAAACCGAAGAGTTCTGAGCATGATATTAACTTTTTTAACTATTTGTTAAAGAACTTTTTCCTATGAATTTAAATTGATAATATTTTTTTTACATTTTATTTATTCACCCATGCTCTGCTGGTACTTAAATGCAACTTGAAGTAGGATAACAAAATTCATATAAAAAACGTTTCAAAATTCAAATGTACAGTATTAAAAAAGTACTTTTTCGTATAAATAATATATGTATTTTTTTTTACCAATTATCTATACAAGCATTAGGTACGCCAGAACGCTGCGTTAAAAATTAATGAAACTATGTTTCGTACAATAATGTTAATTACAATTCACTTCACTATTTACTACAACGAAAACATATTTCCCGTTTTTTTTTTCGATTTTCTAATTGGCTATAATGCTGGTGACCTGACAGTCTTGACAACGTCACCAAGCGGGGAGGGGCGAGTTACTCTCGTCTGAAGAAAAATTATGAGCTTTGATGGACACCCGTGAAGTGTTCGCTATCGTAGACTCTGCATATGTTTATCAGGAGGGATTTGGACTGCTGGGCCCTGTCACGCTGAGGCGCTGTCGTGCCGTGAGATAGGACTGACCTCGCCGCCTCTTATGGTGGCGGAGAGTGTGTCGTGAAACTGAGGAGTTCATCCTGCTTATACATTAGGCGTTTGCAACAGTAATTGTATCGTCGGGACCCAGAAGGACGCTGCGTGGGACATATTTCCCGCTAAAATTTCACATTATCAATGCGTGTCATTCTTTTCCGGCCAAGCCCCTCCCCGATCGTTCGGCGATAGCGGACCGAGAGTTGCCGACAAACCGGCGCGTACCACTAAATTAAAATGTATATTAATAATTTCTATTAAACTAAATATTTACTACACAAAATAATTATAGCCAATTTTAGTTAGTAATACGTTGTTAACATCAATTTAGGTTGTATTGTATTTTCCAAAATAATTAATAATCCTTATGAAAATTACGAAAATATAAACCCAATATGTTTGTAATTTTCAAATTAGAAATTACTATAAATACGTTGTAAACATATTAGAACATGTACTAACGGTTCAGTGTATATACAAACTTGTTATCACGTATAATACCTTTTGTCTACGTGTATATCACGTTATAAATACAAAAGTGTATATTATTACCATTTGGCATATATTATGATAGAAGATCAACTGTACAACTGAACTATTACCAAAACATATAAAACATATTTTTATATCATTAACAAAAAAAAAAAATAAAAAAACATTTAAAAATAGATTAAATAAAATACATTAACAATTAATAAATAAATCATACTTTTTTTTTAAGTTCATAAGAGTAAATATCATGTATATATAGTAAGCAACTGAAAACAATTTCATTGTAAAAATTTTTGATTAAATATATCGGAGTTTCTATAAAGACGTCATTTTTTTCGGACAAAATTTGCATAATTTTTTAATGTTGGCATTCGATTAAATTCTATATGAAATAAAACAGAAGTTATTGTTGGAACCGGTCAAAATCGTCTATCGTTGATTTAAGGTAAACTTGTTTCCTTTTCGAAGACGATTAAATTTTTTTTTTCTATTATTACGCAGTAGCCGCCTTCGTTTTCACCCGTTTGTACTAACTACATCATTATTTATTCTATCATCTGAATAACATTCGTGACAAACGTGATTATATTAAAGACAGTCCATACATTGATAGCTACAGTTACAGCCAATTAAGTAACCCACTTATATTGTATTAATATTGTCTCAATTCTTTATATTGACATAACATTTATACACCCATGGAAATAAAACTTTTAATATTAGGGAAGTTTGCCAAAATACGACAGTGGAAACTGCATTTAAATCGATTACGTATTTTCCAAGATTAACCTGAACAAGCGCACAGACAATTAGACATTTTTTTTAATCATCGTTTTGGGTTCTACTTCCTTCTATATTCATAAAGGCCTCCAACAATAGTTTTTTTTCTCTTCTATGAAATTTTACATACACAAACACGGCAAGTTTAATAAAAATGTCTTATTACAAGCAACATTCACTACACAACGGTTTACAATCCGCCCATTTCGTACACGAAAGTTGTAACTGATTCACCATTTTGTGTTGGTGGCCATCTTAGATTTGAATTTTATCATAATGTTTTATATTTTTAAGGTCTATTATTTGACACTCTTTATGGGGTAGGTTGAAAATAAACCATGATGCAGAAATATGTATGCCACCATTTACTTAGGGTGACTGATTATAAATAATTGCATTGTCATCGGACTTAAAATTATATTTTATGTTTCAGCTCAAACGGATACTGGAGAGTGGGTAAAATTTTGCTTGCGAGATTACAGACAGACAGACAAACATTTCGACTGGTTAAACTAAATAAAAGCTTGTAAAAAGGGATAGGAACACAGTTTTTGCGTCACGGATTATTATATAGATGTAGCGGGCGAAGACGTGGTCCGATTGCTACTTACAAATTAAATATAAGAAAGTTACTATCAGTATTTAAGCACTGTCTTAAAAAAGAGCTTTGTTGAATAATATTTTTTTTATTATTACCCATAAAATGTGGGACATCTGGTCGCTTTAATATGTAATAAACAAGCAATATCTTTAAACAATTCACGAAGTGATGCAGAAAAATAATCTAATTTAACGAATATTTTACGGTCAACAAGTAAAAATGAAGAATTTAATTGTTCCGAGGTGGGAATCGAATCCAAAGTCATTACGTTTACAGTCGAACGCTATGCAGCGCGACAGCCTCTAATTATAAGAACATTCCATTTTTTATTACTATTCATACTTTTTTTTTCTTGTTGATTCTAGATAATTAATCATTCATACTGTCTCAATTTCTCTAATTCTTTGCTTATACGTTTTTCAAACATATGAATATCTTGGATTCGATTTCCATTCAGGGTAACTAAATAATTTCATTTACTTTCTCTGGTAACAAGACTAAACGCAGTGTTAAGTTCCGCCACTCAAGATCCTACCCTAAAATGCGAGAATAAGCGTGAGGATAAAAAATTGTAAAATTGTTTAATTTCCTTCACTGTCCTGTTCGCTAGACCGAATAATTGCAAAAATATTACATATTGAAAACAATAATTTACATATGCTTATGTAAAGTCAACTTACACGATTCCTTTTGTTGCACACAATGAAGATAAATTATTATTCTATATTGAATAAAACCGTTTGTTAAGAAGTGTTATTATATAAGATGATAATATTATAGAACATTTTGTATTCGTAAGTTTATTTGTATATAATTAAATGTCGTTGATTTATTTATTTTTTTGATTCGGCGGAAAGTGAGAAACGGAATATTTTAACACTAGGTTCTCTCCCTCCCTGCGTGAAGCAGCGTTTATACTTCATTAAAACAAACTAATATAGTAATTTACGTCAATATACTAATTTATTATTTTTTTCGTTTGGTTATCTATACTGTTGTGCACAAAATAATTATAGATTTAAGTCTTTTGGAAATTGATTTGATTTGGTTGCAAGAATTGTCATATTTAATAGAAAAATGTTTAGTTATTTTAATGTTTGTCCAGGTAAACTGTAACAGCGCGCACCATCCAAACGTAATTTTTCCCCGCATAAATTCTACAAATATCCCGGGTTAAAATATAGATTATATATTGCTACACAAATCACTATCTATCATACAGAAATTGCGAGGACTACGTGGCCTCTTGAGAAAGTTTCAACTTATATTGGGGAATATTAAATATTGAAATCTCGGTCTATATTATAATCATATAATGTCGATTTTTTTCTATCATTACAAATACAATAATTGAAAACTAAAGATTTTGCAATTCGGCGTTTTGCCTTTTTAACAAAATTAAGAAATGATAATATTAATAAATTATATCTCTTTTTCAAAAGTGGCAACTGAATTCACAACTTTCGCGTTTAAAATAGTAAATTATATATTTGGGCATTTACTTGATTTCACTCGTTTTTTTCCGAACTTGACCTTTATATTGTAAGCCCTACTTACTGGCTTTTACAGTGATACCGAGTGGGTAGAGAAGAAGTTTCTCTGTCTCTGAAAAATTTGCAATCCCATGTGGCGTCTTGTAAGTATGCTGAGGGCGGTAAGGGCGTCGCCTGCGGGACGTGAATCTGGTCTTGCGGCAGTTGAACAGACTGGATATTGGTCGCAAAATTTGTTATATTTTAAGAAAAATATGTAGGTATACGGTATTTAAACTAACTATCAACGTAAAATAAATATTTAAAAGTAATAAAACTAAAGGTGCAAACGGCGCGGGGTGCAGGGGACGTAAGGAGGCGCGTGGCGGGCGGCGAATCGTTTCGTAGCAAGGATTTTTTGGTAACGTGATTTTTTATAAATTGTAATATTTTGTAAATTTCTGGAAGACTATTCTAATCCACATCAAATGGCCAAAACAACTAATATCATTATTTATATGCTGAGAGTAAGGAACAAATAAAACATGAGCCAAATTGCGGTTTATAGCCGGCGTGATGTGTCAACAATTAAATGCGTTCTTCCCTAAAACTATTCGTAATTTTGAATCAGTGTAAAGAGCAAATTTTATCTTTGTTTAACGGAGCAAATTAATAAAGTATTTTAAAGTATAAGGACTAAAACCATTTTGGACAAACATCTCTCACAATAAAAAAATATGTTCAAATTACTATTTTTAGATAGAAATATGCTCACTGTATGTTATCCTTAGAAGATACAAATATGCTGTCGCTGACTTTTTTGTAGATCTTATTAAGAGAAATAATACTCCTCTACATTGTTTTCATGTAGGACTTAGCGTTGAACCAGCGCATGCGTGAAAGTGTCTCAACGGCCTACCCGTTTTTACTTTATACATACTTATCATATTCATGTCAAATTATATTAAAGTATACATAAAATAATCTATATACAAACCTTTACTGAGACAAACTACCTAATTGTAAAAACCGCATCAAAATCCGTTGGGTGGTTTAGAAGAAGAAGAGTTAGAAAAGCCAGACAGAGGCGGAGGGCGACTTTATTTTGTAATATATAGATAGAGATATATAAAATTAGTAAAAAAAATACTAAAAAAAACTAGCTTCGTGCTGTATCTCGCATACAGTAGGGTAGGCGGAGGGAAACTAGTGTCAAGACACCCCGTTCACCACTTAAATTTAATATATATCTAAATTTAATAAATTTTATTTGTTGTATATTCAATTTGATCTAAATAAATTTGATATTTTGAGAAAATTGACCATCACCACCATTTATTGGTAACTTTATAGTATTATAATAAACAAAAAAATAATGCAATGCAAGCATATTTCAAACTAGGGATTCCAATCTCGGTATTGCGGGATACCGCATAATTTTTCTGTCCCGTCTGCGGGATTACAGGTGTAAGAAATAAGAGATTTTCGAGACTGGAGAGAAATATGTACACGACTTTTCCCGAACAAGATCGCTAGAACAACAGAAGTTTTTTTATGATGTTTAATGAAAATGAACTTGTTTTTCTTTTCAAATTCGATATTTTCGAAATAATGGCTTAACTAACGAGTGTGGAAGCCATATTTAGTTGGTGGCCATATTGCCTCTTAAATATACAGTTTGACAAAATTTCACTTTGGATATGTTAAGTTTCCTTCGCAAGCACTTTCTATTAAACAATACCGGTTTTCTCATATATCTTTCTTTTCACTACATGCATTGATCGGATACATTTTTATTATACGTGTATATAGATAACTGTTACATATTTTATTGTAGATAATGTTTTATTTATTAGAATTTCATTTTGTGTTTTTTCCCGCGAATATGTCTGTGCCGCGTTATTGAAAATGAATAAACCCCCAAATACCCAGATTAAGAAGAACAAGTGATATTGAAATATAAAGATTATTTGACAATAGTCAGTGTCAAATAATCTTTATAAAATAAAAATAAATGAATAGTCATAAATAGATAATTTTTATAGTCATAAAAACTGTATTTGACAATAGCTGCACAATATTTCACTAAGCAATTTTTTTAATACCAGGTTTTTTTACACGCGTGATTAAATTCAATAGAGTCAAAGTTGGAAGGAACTTATCTAGTGTATTATCGCTGTTCATAGATGTACCTATTTATATGTATGAATTGCTATCGACGAATTTTAAAAACACATGTTACTTCATAGTACTACTGAAAACGTTTCTTCTAATTAAAGGGTAAATAGTAATGCTTATAATAATTTGAGATTACTAATTTTATTTTATAAGGAATAAATGTGTTAAGGTAGTATTTTAAAATATACATATATACTCTATATATATTTTTATATATACATATATTCTATTATAAAATATTACAAAAAAAATCTTATTAATATTTGTACAAACAAGCGTTACGATATTCAAGTATTCTAATGAGTATTCAACTAACATTATATATATTACTAAAAATTAAATTAACAACCAAGCGCAAGTCATATGAAAGAACCTTTAGCATAATTTTGTTCGAAGTCACAAGCGGAGCGAATTGAAATACAAAAACACAATTATACAAAAGCGACAGGTAACAATTACTAGACACGAGGCCATAAAGTATATAACATCTTAGAGAAACGGAAATAAATGATTCATTATTTAGAAGCCTATCAACAATTCCATCACAATCTGCAGTGATGGCTATGTTGCAGATAAGTTTAATTATATTTTTATCATTTTACAGATGTAACGCGCAAGTGAACCAACGATATTATCCGCGATACCATTTAGCACCGCCGTATGGATGGATGAACGATCCGAATGGATTTTGTTATTTTAAAAATGAATACCATCTATTCTATCAATACAATCCTAACAGCAGCTTAGAGCCAGGCATTGCTCATTGGGGTCACGCAAAAAGCAGTGACTTAGTTCACTGGAAGCATCTTCCTATTGCTATGTATCCAGACCAAAGCTTCGACAAAACTGGTGTATTTTCTGGAAGTGCTATCGTTGAAGACGATACAATGTATCTTTATTATACAGGAAACGTGAACCATCCTGGAAAAACACCTGATCATATACAACGACAAGCTCTAGCTTTTAGCACTGATGGCGTTACTTTTACAAAGTTTAAAAGCAATCCAATAATAATAGAAGATAAACATCAACCAAATTTGAGAGATCCAAAAGTTTGGGAACACGATGGTACTTATTACATGGTATTGGGTAATTCCTTTAATAATGACTCCTTGGGAAGGGTTCTTCTCTATACTTCAGAGGACAAAATAAACTGGGAGCAAGTATCTATCTTGGATGAATCAGATGGATTTTTAGGCTTTATGTGGGAGTGTCCAGATTTCTTCAAACTAAACGATCGCTTTGTTCTTCTTTTCTCTCCTCAAGGTATGAAAGCTGAAGGCTCCAAGTACAGAAACCTTTATCAAACCGGTTACATTGTAGGTGATTTTAATTATTCAAGCAAACAATTTAAGCCTATTACAAAATTCCAAGAATTGGACCATGGCCATGATTTTTATGCAACGCAGTCTATTTTGGATGAAAAAGGACGTAGAGTTGTTGTAGCATGGCTAGACATGTGGGATCAAAATTATCCTGAGGGACCCGATGGGTTTACAGGTCAAATGACAATAGTACGGCAATTATCCTTAACAAAAGATGGGCATTTAATTCAAACGCCTTTACCTGAAATGAAATCAGCTCGAGGCGATATACTATACGGAGGAAAAGCGAGTGGTGGAACTACAGTATTTTTAGAAGATAACGCTGCAGAAATAAGCCTTATCGTTAAAAGAAATAAAAATTTGGAATTAAACATCGAACCTGAAAGTTCACTTGGTGATGGACGAAATCGTACATCCGTTAAAATTTTGTTCGATGCGGAATCGAGAACTCTTACTCTAGATCGAGGTGGACCCGATGGTATCCGCAGCACAGCGTGGCATCCAAAGAAAGTACTTAAAATGAGAATCTACGTCGACGCAAGTTCTGTGGAATTATTTGGTGGAGACGGTGAGGTGACTTTTTCAAGCAGATTTTTCCCCGACGGTAATCTACAAGTGCGCTTGGGCGACAAAAGTTTGGCAGAATATCTACAAATAACACAATTAAGACCAACAGTATCATTTGATTGAAATTCGAACGCTATAAGGAAAAAATCAATGACCAGTCAAATATTCTAATATGTTTTTTAAATTACACTATTTGTAAAACACGTAATTTAGTTGTTTAGTTGAAAAATAAATCATTATTCATTAAATTAAAGGATTTCATTCATTTTATATATTCCTATATATACTTTAAATAGCTTCACGCTCTATCCCGCACACAGCAGGGTAGGCAGAGGTAACCTAGAGTTAAGAAACTCCGTTCCCTATTTTCTGCGGAATTCTGGAGGCACTCCGTGTTGAGTGGCAGAACTCAACCCACGCTTAGCCTCGCCACCAGAGCAAAGAAATGAAAATATAAATTTTACTAAATTATTTCATCTCCTCTGTGAGTGGGGATCGAACCCACAACCAGTCGGTTCTTACAGTCACGCTGCTGGCGCAGAGGCATGAAGCCGTCTGGCCGACTGGCCTTTTTACCTTAAATAGACTTAACGCATTTGATGTTTTTTTCCTATTTAATTATAAGCTTCATGTATTCTGCACACAGCAGGGTAGGAAGAAGGAATCTAGTTAGACAATTAGTCAATTAGTTAGAACTTTTTAAATTATTTTACCGACAATAGCTCGGAAACTTATGAAATACTTAGGGCGTCCAGGTAATGTATGAAATACTATAAGCATAACGTAATATAATAATATTACATATTTTAACTAGGTAATGAATACAATTCTTAAGTATTACTTGCAGTTTCAACTAAAATGTGCATAATAAATAGATCTTGGTCCATATTCCTCTATTCGAGTTACAGATTTTGCTGTTTTAAAATATAAGTAAATATTAAATAGTTCAAGTTATCACCGTCAGTCGGGCGTCCTGGAGCGGCACACGTAATTTTTTTTATTACAAACGTAGTAAATAACATTAAACGTATCTCTATTCGAAAATATTCCTTTTTTTTATATCCATAACAACCAAAAAAATACAAAGATATCCAACCCATTAACGTACCTACATTACAGCAAAAGTTTTTGAATTATAAATTCTTAATAGGTAAGTGTTTCTGTATATAGAACAAAATATTTTAATGGATTTCGAAGTTCTTTGCAATACAATTACCAGAGAGAAGTGCCAAATTGTTTGGATATTAAATGATGAAAACTTTACTTTCAGTTTCAAAATTTGCTCGCCACTTAATTTGTATATAATTTACTTAATTCCAATTAAAAGTGATATTTTATATACAAGATAAAATATTTCAAACCTATAGCTAAGAAAAATTATCAATATTCCTCAACAGTTTAGACGTAGTATTGTAATTATCATTTCATGAGTTTTATCTAAGCTAATACGTGTGACGCTGTTACGAATAGATACCAATAACGTAAACACGTACTACTCAAAATAAATCAAAATAAATCAGCTTCACTATCCCGCTATCCCGCACACAACAGGGTAGGCAGAGGGAACCTAGTGTTAAGACATTCCGTTCCCCACTTTCTACCGGATTCTGGAGGCATTGCGTGTTAGTAGAACTCAACGCCGCGCTTTGCCTCGACATCAGAACGAAGAAATGGAAATATAAATTGAAGTAAATATTTGATCTTCTCGAGTGGGGACCCACAGCCAGTCGATTTATAATCACTTTGTGCCCCTGCGCCAACCCTGGCCTCAATACTAATGAAACTGATATTCCAAACACCATTAAAAATATTTATACATATTTCCTTTTACAGTAATATTTCTAATATTTACGAATACTTGCACCACTGCAGGAGTTTGATTAGATCAGATCAGATAGAAACTGGCCAAACCTGATAGCTCTAATAGAGGTACGAGCTACCGGGTCAGGAATTTTCCTTGATACATACACAATAAAAGGGCCTTTATCGGATTCAAGGTATGACTTTTGCATAGGTAGGTAGTATTTTCGGAAAGCGAGTTGTAGTGGATGGATAAATTATGGTTTTTTTAACCATATCAACATCAGGCTGAGAATTTCTGCTTTGCCTTATTCTATTCACTACTACTACTACTAACTTCACGCTTTATCCCTAGCGGGGTAGTCAGAGAGAACGGAGCGCCAAACGCTACGGTACCAATCAAGAGGACAATACCACACCTACACCTTCCGCCCGCTCGACAGCCCCGCTCGCTCTCTGGTACGCCGGCCCAGAAAGCGACCCGACTGCCTGGCAAATCGGTCTTATCATTGCCCTTTCGCTTGGTCTCAGTCACACAAACGACATCGAAATCTCTATCATCCATCACATCTAATAATTCATTCATCTTTTCTTCCATCCCTCCTCTTACATTCCACGTAGCTATTTGTAGCTCCATCCTTCACCTCCCGCCTTTCCGGGCATAGCATGTTGGGTGGCGGTTCCCAACGCCGCATTCGTCGCCACTTGACATACCAGCGGGGACGCACTGGTGCGCGTCGGCTTGAGGGGACGCCCTATCAGTGCGCTCTCTCGAGGTGCACGTTGCGGATGGAATTGCAGCCATCGTAAGGGCTAGCAGGAGTCGCTACGAGCAAGCCTTCCATCTTGGAACCCCTAATTTAAAATTTTCTATTCGCCTGAGATTCAATACTACCAGGATCAGGGGGATCAGGCGGCGGATCTGGATCCACAGCTTTAACCATTTTATTGCATACAATCTAGAGCAATCTAGATCAGATTAGACCGTGCAGTTCTTTTTGGGAGAAAAATTGGGGATTGGTATATGTGGGGCTGTGTTTCCGTGTGCTTACGATATAGGTACCTTCAAAAAGCGCATCTACCACCTTAAAAGACGTAAATGGCGGTGATCCTTTAGGTGAAACGTACGCTTTTCATAAAAAAGGAGAAAATATTTATATTTTTTTACGTCATAAACGAAAAAAGCTGTTATAAAAATTTGTCCTTGTAGGCATTTCGCGTTGTTTTCTTATAATTTTATTGCAATTGAATTTAAGCATACCTATTTATTAGATTGTTGAAAGATAGCAAAAATGGTTTTATATATATACTAAAAAAATTACGGTGATAATAAAATGTTGATATTGTATACATTTCAATATTGTATAGGTCACAATGTTTTAAGTCCCCTAAAATTTTAATTGAGAACAGAATGACAAATTAATATTTTTTTAATGGTTGTACATTAGATAAATAGAAATATTTTTTCTTAGAGAAGATCTTTACATTTTCCACTCTCCACATTGCTCTAGAAACATCATATATGTATGTTAATGCAATAATTTAACTGAGAAGGAATTGAACCTACAACCGGCAGATACAATCGGTACAATCGAATAATTATTAGTAAATAATAATAATAAAATAATAATAAGTAAATAATAATAGTCACAATAATTTGAAAATCATTTACTATGACTTAAAAAAAAAGGTCTTTTGTCGTGATGAAAATGTAATTAATTTTATATTTAATTACCTGGGAAGCCATCAAAAGAGTTCAAAAGGATGAAATGGCTCTTAGAGTAAAAGAGATTTGGTGTGTTATATAAAATCTTATTACTAAGTATATTTTGTTATGAGGTTTGTTATTGACTGTCTATCGGCATAGCTTTTAGAATTTTTAGACATTAGGGTCGTGGACGCTAATTGAGAAGTGTAATACTCAAGGAAGTACTAAGATAAGACGAAGAAGAGAACGAGTTGAATGTCGGAAATCTACGCCGCGCTATGTCTTGTTATTATTATTAAAAGTTGATTTTTAAAATGAATTTTGTATTTTTATAATAATAATTTTTATTCTTCGGAAAGGGTAGAAAATAAAAAAAAATATTGAACATACTGTAATCATCGTATAGTATACGTTAAAATTAATTACAAAATAACTTATTTATAAATAAATAACAAATTTGTAGTCTAATTTTTCAAAATAATTTATTAAAGTACATAAAATACATCATCGTGAATAGAAGAAATTATTTTTAAATTTATTTTTTATAGACGTATATTTACAATTACGGTAACATATTATAATTAATTGTACTTAAACACTAACTATACTCAATATTTGTCTGATATCAATAGTATTTTTATAGCAATGAAGACGGAGAGAACTTATTGTCAAAATACTCCGTTCTGCACATTTCGCCTAAGTTTTTTTTCTTCTATTGCGTGTTGAGCGACTAAGCTTAACGCCGAATTTTTGTTTAACAAAAGCAGTAAATTAAAAAAATGCATTTATCCATTTTGAACAATCTTCTGAATCACTTTTTTAATATCAACAATCCTGCGATTGGGAGCAAATATCATAATCATCCCATAGTTACCCATAGTCATCCCATTGTTAAGGCATTCCATTTTTGAATTTTGAAATAATATGAATGGCGGAACCCATAAACTTTTCAAATAAAATTAATAGACGAAAATCCCTATCTATAAATACAATTTTAATATTATTTAATGCTTATTATGCATATAATTACCTGGTACTAAAGAAGTATTTTGTTCTTTATGCTCAAGTTACAAAATATCACATAAAAACATCCAATCGAACTAAAAAAGAACTGAAATTTAAAAAATATATTTATATTTGAAAATGTAATGTATTGCAAGTATTTTTAATACATAAATAAAAAAAATACGTTCAGTAAATTGGAACGCCTGGAGTGATGTATATACAAAGATATTTCCCATATCTTAAAAACTAAAATAAGCTAACTTCACGCTTTATCCCTAGCGGGGTAGTCAGAGAGAACGGAGCGCCAAACGCGGTTTGTGTAATTGTGCGGTTCCCATATCTTAATGTACACAAATTAAATCTCATCTCAATCTCAAGTCATTGCTTGAAGAGAGGCAGAACTTTGTATACTCACACAGAGCAGGGTACGCAAAGGCAAACTTGGAACTCAGTCTTAAGACGTTCCGTTCCCATTGAGACACTTCCATTTCCTTCTTCACCGAATCCTGGCGGCATTGCCTCTTGAGACTTGACTCGTTACCAGAGCTCGGCAAATAAAAATATTAAATATTTAATTTCCTCGAGTGAGAATCGAACCCACAACCTGTCACAGTTACAGTAGTCCATTGTGTTCCTGCGACACGACTGGCCTCATTAATGTAAGGATACGAGCTCTACCAAACTATATATGAGCTACCAAAATTAAGTTACTAACATAGATTAAATAAATTTGTACTAACTAAAAAAGTTCTGTAACTAAGACCAAGCCTTTCAATAAAGTAAATATTATTTTTTATGTTTTAGTATATTCTATTTAAGTAATGGTAGAATTTAGTACTGCCATTTCCGGTTTATGGGAAAAATCTTCCATCATACCTAAAATGGACACATACGATCCTGATACAAGTGCAATTAAGGCAATTACACCAATTATAGTATTTTTTATTAGTACATAGTTGAATCTTCCCAAATCTTTGTCCCAATGGTACACAGTGTCTACTACAGCTGGGATGAGAAGACCCAGTGTTGAGAAGAAAACGGCACCCACTAAGCTTATTACGAGTTCTAAATTGGGAAACGCTACTGCTACAGCCACTGTAAAAATAATAATTAAAAAAAAATTAAATCAATATCACGGTGTATCCCGCACACAGCAGGGTAGGCAGAGGGAACCTAGTATTAAGACACTCTATTCCCCACTTTCTGCCGAATTCTGGAGATATTGCGTGTTTAGTGGCAGAACTCAACGCCGCGCTTAGCCTCTACACCAGAGCGAAGAAATGGCAATATAAAATTAAGTAAATATTTCATCTCCTTGAGTGGGGATCGAACCCACAACCAGTCGATTATACAGTTACACTACGTGCCGCTGCGCCACGACTGGCCTCAAAAAATAATAATAAAAAATAAAAAATCAGCTTCCACGGCACAAGGAACTTAGTGTCAAGACACTCCAATTATTGCTTGATATTAGTATTCCAATTATTGCCTGATTTTGGAGGCATTGCATATTGAGTGGAAAGACTCTACGCCGCGATTTGCCTTCACACTAAATCAAAGAAATGAAAATATAAATTTAAATAAATATTTCATTGTTTCGAGTAGGGATCGAACCCCCGACCATTCTATTGAGTTTTAGGTAAAGTTTCTGTTTGATTGTCACAGTTAATTTTTATATATACCTACAGTGGTCCTTGATCAAGAAGAGGTTGGGAGCCCCTGTATTATATAATAAAGTATCATAATATATAAGTCGATGATGTTTTTTCTCGATTTTTAATAGCAATTAGCTTATTTAAGCTATTATTCAGTTATTCTGATTTTAATTAATATTTTTTTACTCCAAAATAGAAATATATTTAAAATACGTACCAGTTATTATAACAATAACAGTCCTGATGCCAACTTGAATAACATTTTCGTATTTAGTAGACTCCCTCTTCTGTAGCCGCCGTTGTATCATTTCCATGGGAACGTAAAATTGAAGGGCGAACGAGAGATAAATGACTAGCGCCATTAAAAGTTTAGCACATTGTGCTACCCTGAAACAAATTATTATACATTTATGACTTTTACATATAAATTTATTAAAATATAAATGTATTGTCAACTTCACGCGGTATCCCATACACAGCAGGGTAGACAGATTGAATTTAGTGTTAAGACACTCAGATGAAGGAAATGGTAGTGGTAGGTGGTAGACGAACTCATAACCGTCGCATGAAAAAACATGTCCTTGTGACACGACGGCCGTAATTGTTTATATAGCTTGAAGCTTAATCCCGCTTACAACACAATAGGATAGCCAGAGGGAGATTTTAATATTAATTTAAAGTTTTATTTCATTTCCATAATTATCACGTTTACAGTCGGACGCGGACGCTAACGCCGATACGTCATGACAACCTGTAGGTTATTACTTTCAAAATAAAAAATATAAATTACCATTGATCCTGCGGTAAATTCAAAGTAACACTTCCTTTCACGGCGTCACCATATTGTACGTAGCCAAAGAAGCCAACTATCCCGTACAAACAGATGACGATAACCATAGACACATTCAACACTCCCGGACAACCCAAGAACTGCTGGGGTTTAGCCATCTCGTTTTCTACCGGCATTACGACACCAATACCTTCCATCGCGAATATAACGGTGCTAAAAATAAAATATATATATATATATATATATATATATATATATATATATATATATATATATATATATATATATATATATATATTGAAAATACATGACTATTATATACTATATACAAAAACTGATATTATTAGTAGAACGAATTTCAAAGTCAGCATAAATAGTGTTCGACATGTTTCTTCTTCAATTACAATATTGCAGTTAAGACATCAAAATTAAATAAAAAATCCACTTTTCTTTCTTAAGTGTGGAATAACACTTTAAAAATGTTAAAAAATATTTTTAAAAAATTCATATTTAAAATGGAATTTAATTTAAATGTAATTAACCATCACGAAAAAATGATCCCATTGTATTACCACATTAAACACCTTAGACTTCTTAAGGTTGGCTTAATTAATATTTCCAAGAATATGTTGTCGTTAATTTATATGAGATTCACATATAATATTTATTATTATATATATTTTACCAATGAAATATTTACCTAAAATTAAAATCGAGAACATAGTTCTTATTAATCTAATCTTGATCTCATTAGGTTCCCTCTGATAATCTTAAGAAAGCTTCACGCTCATAAAGTAATAAATCTTTATAAATAAAATATATTTTACGTAACTTTTAGCTAAGTTGGATTAGGTTATGTATTTTTATAGATATAAATTAAAATCTATAAATTTACCTTAAAAACAGAGGCCATTGTGAGACATCAGCCACCATTTCCCTCTCACTCACCGGAGGCAGGTCCACAAATATATAATACATTGTCACAGCGAATACGATCACTATTAAAAAGTTTGCTACTGCTGAGAACGGCACTAAATATTTCAGATTCCTTATCTGACATATTAGCACTAGCGGTACTAATGTTAGGACACAGTAGATTTGAATTGATATGTTTGATTCTGGATAGTATACGTCAATGACCTGTTGAGAAAATTAAAAGAATAAAGCTGACTTGACGGTTGTGGATTCGATTCTCAATTGAAGAAAATAGTTATTTTCATAAATGTAGTGAACGGAGTGTCTTAATACTAAGCTTTTTGTCTAATTAGCTATAAGTTGGATACAGCGGGGAGCTAAAAAATATAATACAAGGTTGTACATTCAAGTCTATCTTGGAGAAATGTATATTCAAATATTTTTATTTTTCCTTGGAAAATGTTCACACCTCGGATGTTTCACAAAATTAAGAACAGACAGAGTGACAATGAGTGATAATTTCCACCTTTGATTTTCTTATAAAATAGTATAAATAAATATCTAATATAATATTCCTTTGCAAAATAATGAAAACAAAATGCCTTACCTCCTTAAAAGATGAACCAATAAAGACAACGTACACGCAAAGTAAGCTCAAGTACGTTATCGCCATCGAATAGTCTATTAATGTCCTAAAAAAAATATTAAAATATTTAATAAATTTAATTTGTCGGGAAGTGGGACCCGGAAGTGTCTTGACACTAGGTTCCGAGGCTCCCTCTGGCTATCTTGATATATGCAGGATACAGATTATGGGTTCTATTATGAATCATTAAATGTTTTTATTGAAATTACTTTACTTCTCCTGCTCTAGGTATTTTTTTTGTATTATTTTTACAGATGAAATAATACATTTTAGATATTATGTAAAATAAGATTTTATTAAGCGCCTAATATAATATTTTTGCAAAAGGCGCAGTTGTTCAACACACTGCATATATTTAAATAGGTATTTAAACAATATTGTTATTAAAATGAAACTGCCTATAGAGATATTAGCCTGGGGTCTTCGTTATCTAGGTTCCTTGAATATGCTTGTATAATACTCAATTTTTGCTATTTCCATGTCACCACGCAGGTGAAGCTATAGGTAAAAATTTGTGACATTATATGTAAGCATCTTAAGTCAAAAAAAGGTCCAACATTACGTCATATTATATTTACCATAATCTCTCAACGTCTTTAAACAAAATTGACATAATACTTACTTTACGAAGGTGCTCCAGGAACGCAGTCTTTTGGGGCCATACGCGAAGGCCGCGCCGCATATTTCCGCAAAACCCATAGACGGCTTTTTGGCTTCCACGCATACTTCTTGCGATGTTTTTACCTGCAAAATGGTTGATTATATAATATTTTAATAGAGATATGAATTGTTATCTTTTATCTTTAGGTCTTGTTTATGGCTGTAGTGCAACGGCACAGCGCCAGTGAACGCAACGTTTGTGGGTTCGATTCTCACTTGAGAAAAAGATTTTTTGACTTCTATCGGCAGTCCCTACGATGGGTAATTTTTTTTTTTTCAGCTTTTTGTTTTATCCCATAATAGGCAGGAAGAATGTAGTATATTGTAAACATAACTTAAATATAATCATTCTCTTGATTGGATGTCAAACTTACAACCGTCCCGTTAACAGTCTGACCGAAATATAAATGATATTTTGTTTTTTTGAAATTAAAACTAAAAAAGACTTTTCTTACACATAAAATACATACTAAATTTACAATAACCTTGAACATACTTCAATTTATTTTTAAATTATAAATGTTAAGTATTTTTCTCTTATCGATGTAGAGGATGGTTTCGTGATATAGAAATTTAAGATAAGCGCTATTTAAATGCATGTTGTAAAAACACGAAGAGCTATTATTATACACATTATAAATTAAGCTATAATGACAGCTATAGGTATCTATTATTTTCATAGAAAATTTTATATTATTTATTTTTCATAGTACTTCTCTTTTTTATTTTTACTTTCAATATGTATTTATTATAAATAATCTATATTTACATATAAATTATAGTAGGTCGGGGCAAAAGTATTTTCATATTTTAAATGCATTATTAGTAATCAAACCTCTTTAGCTGTACTGAATGTAATTGGCTGGTCTTAATACCATTGACATTTGGAAGTTACAATAAACAAAAAAAATGTTTCCGCCGTTTCTCAATTGTTTTTAAGCAAAGCAAAATTAACGTATGCGACGAAGAAATTCGGTATATTTTAAAGTATTTTACAAAAAAGGTAAAAATGGGACGAACACTGCGAATAAAATTTGTACGGTTTACGTACGGACCGTGGCAAGGCCCGGCCTGACTCGCTTTTGCCACCGAGAGAAACTACTGACCTCTACTGTCAGCAAATGATAAGAAAAAGAAAAAGATTTAAAAAAGCTATTGAGTAAACTGGCCGGAACTGGTGGAAAAGAGGGGCTTGGTGTTCCACCATGATAGCGCTAGACCGCACTCTTCTATAACCACCCAGTAAAAATTGAGAGAGCTTTGCTGGGATGTGTTGATACATCCTCCGTATAGCCCTGACATTGCTCCATTAGATTTCCACCTATTTCAGTCGTTGCCTATAAAATAACTATCGCAAGTAAAGGTTGCCATCATATGAAATATTTCCGTTTTATTATGAGAACAGAAGACGAAATGCGCGGTGTGACTTATGTTTTAAAGACAAATATCATTTAATAGAAGGTCATTCTTAATTATTTTAATCATATTAAATATATACAGAAAACCACGTAAATATGAAATCGTCCTTGTTTTTCTTCTTCTTGAAAAACTGTTATGGATTACATTAAAAAACAGATACTTGCAGATTCATGCAATGGGATCTGAGGCCATTAGCAAAAGTTCAGTGACGAAGCGTTATAAAAATCATGTTCCGGAATAAAAGCACTTTGCCGAGTTATCCAATAGAGTATCAAATCTCGCTACGTGTGAAGTTTTCATGTAATTTTATTTATAAGCTTCGAATGATAAAATATGGTTTTGAAATAATATATGACCGGTTTTTTTCTTTCTGTATCCCTCACATAGTAGAGTAGGTAGAGGAAATCTGAAAACTTATAGTTCCGTTCCCATTAAGATACTTCCGTTCCACACTTTCCCCCAAATACCGGAAGCATTGCGTGATGAGTGTTGAAGCTCACCGCACTTTGCTTTGTTACTAGATCGAGGAAATGAAAATATTAATAAAACATTATTCATTCACCCAAGTAAGGATCGAACCCCCAACCGTCACTATTAAAGTCACACGACGGCCCCTCGGGAAGACTATGTTACTTACAATTATATTAACACCATCGCAGCTACTAAGGGTTTAAATTTACTTTAAAACGTAAAAATAACATAATATATTTATTATGTAAATAGAGCTACTATATTATAATTACTTAATTTAAAATATAATTGAACTTCATAAAAAAAATAGATAATATTTTTTTTACAGAGAGAGAGAAGAGAAGTTAAATTCTAAATAGGATTTATTAATATTTATTGTAAGACAAACGAAAGATAAAGCAATGTCAATATTTTGATAGGAGGAAAATAGCTCGTTTGCATTTACGATTTTTTAAGTATAGCAAGAAATTTTGTTTTAGGATCACAATGTCATTAAACGTTTAATTTATTTAGCAAAATAAGGAAAGAAGGAAGGATTAATTACATTATTTATTATTAAGAAGTAGTTTAAGGTCAACAAAACAAAGGTAAAACGAAGGTTTCTAAGAAAACATCCCCATGTTTCCTTGCTTTCAAGTCTTAGATCGATCTTGAGATACCGTTTTCAATCATAGACATAAATTATTAAAGATAACGGTATCTCAAGATTAATCATAGATTTGAAGGCCGTTTATAAATACAGACCGTAATATTGATTTGAATTCGAACCCACCACCATCTCATCTAGAGTCAAGCGCTTCCCTCCAACACATTATATAGTCGAAATTTCAGTCAAAAACAACTTACAAGTAAATGTACTGTATGTGTACATATTGCTCCCGCTATTAAAGTTCCCAGCACTCCTGTGGCGAGTCCCGCGTTCTTAAATGCTGATGGCATTGCAAGAATACCGGAACCCAGGCAAGCTTTTAGGAGATGAACTATTGAACCGATTGTACTGTAACAACAAACGTTAATATAATATGAATAAATCTATTTTTGTATACTGGCCTGGCCTCAATTACATACATTTCAATTATTACAAAATCAAATAAATTCTACTCCACATTCCAATAGTCCACGCTATCAAGAAAAACGTGTGCAAGAAAAATAATGTGATGTTTTATATTTGCGTAATAATTATTTTATTTATAAACACATTTTGCAATACAAAAAAAATATAAGCAATTACACATTGCTTTACTTAGATACTTTTTCTCGCTCTGGTAAGAAGATAACCGTACGGGGCGCGGCGTTGTGTTCCGCCAATCAACATGAAATGGCTCAAAAATTGGTCAGTGCATTAGGAACAAAGAAATACTAAGTTTCCCTTGCCTTGGAGGTCAAAAACGAGTCGAGACACCATTGTGTCTCAAAATTAACGCAGTATTTAAAGTATAGGCATATATAAAGTACACAAGATAAAACTGCATATGAAGAAATCAAAAGTTTTAAAGATAATTCATATAGCCAGGGATAATTTAAAAAAATCGAATTGTGGCTGTCAAAATTTGTGATTTTTTAAATATTGTCCTATTATCAAAAATCTTTGTTGTATCGTGTGTACCTGTAATAATGGCAGCAAAATTAAGTAATGCGTTAAGTTTGGGACATTCACCCTCTTTAATGAAAATTAACATACGAATTTGGATGCTCAACTTGACGATGCTCGAAGGGATTGTAGGCTTTTTCATTGTTGACCACATCTTTAGAATCTATACTCAATGTAGATTGAAACCCCGTAGTGGTCGTTAAATTTGCCCTGAAACAAAAAAGTAAAATTATTTATTTATATATACAGAGGCCAGTCGTGGCGCAGTGGTACAAAGTGTGACTGTAAAACCGATTGATTGTGGGTTCGATCCCCACTCGAGGAGATGAAATATTTACTTAAATTTATATTTTCATTTCTTCGCTCTGGTGTCGAGGCAAAGCGCGGCGTTGAGTTCTGCCACTCAACACGCAATGCCTCCAGAATTCGGCAGAAAGTGGGGAACGGAGTGTCTTAACACTAGGTTCCCTACCCTGCTGTGTGCGGGATATAGCGTGAAGCTAATTTAATTTTTTAAAATTTTATATATACATAATAATATTAAAATTAACGTAACATAATTGCTATAAGCTAGCTGGCTGGTGATGGTTGTGGGATCGATTCCCACTCGAAGAATTAGGTTTTTTTAGGTAAATTTAATATATATTATTAATATTTTAACTTCACGTTTTATACCACAAATGGCAGGGTAAGACGAGTGAACTTGGGAACCTAGATTGAAGACACTTAATTAATTATGTAGGATTAATAAATTTATTAAATCTATGACAAGCGAAACAACGAAGAAAATGTCGACCACCATGTTCTGTGGACAAGATAAATTGTGTGGTTTATAAATAATAAAACCCTCTGGGAAATTAGATACAATCACATTAATGAGACAATTGAATTTCAGTTTTATCTCATTTACGATTCATATTTTGTAAAATAAACAAAAGATAATGCGGATTCGTTGAACCTTCTAAATCATTTATTATGAATTGTAGAATTTAAACTATATAGCTTGGATTATGTCTGTGAGTCAGTTGGTTGTATATGTGTAATTGACTCTTCTTTCTCATCCGTTGTGGTCTTGTGGGATAACCCTTGGCAGTAAGTACCATGTTTATGCGCTAAATCCCCCAATTTTTTTGTTCATTTAAAAAAAAATGATCGGATCTGGTCAGGTGCAAGTGGATCTTGTTCCGTATCATTTTGGGATTATAATAGGTCATCAGTAACGTGACTTATAAAAGTAGAGGATCGTAAAAGCTGTATGAGATTCCCTGAAATTCCATGAAGCTCTTTAGTTAATGAAATGGTAAGTAAGTACTATTTCTAAGCATTGCCAGTTACTTTTATAACAAAATTTATAGACTTTTACGGTAATCTAGTCGGAGCATATTATATTATACGTCAAAATAAATAATCTTGTAAGGATTAATATGATTTGGAAAGAAATACGTCCATCAAATAAATAATACTTAAATTTAAGACCTTATTACAATTTACTTACCATGGTTTACTTGTAAAAAATATCATATGTGGTAAACGTAGAAATGTATAATAATTTTCAGATACACCGCAGGTTTTATCTTAATAATTTTGAAAATTAATGAAAAGCGAACCGAGCTAAGTAAGCAATTTGATAAAATATAAAAAAATAATCTATTGCCAAAAAATCATTACGTCACTTGTGTATATCAATGTTTAGTGTTTTTAATTTGCGCATTTATTAGCATAATTTTCTTTGCTGGCATCAAATATGTTCAATAAATCTTTTATTCTGGTTTACTATCGTCTTCTACCTTAACAAAGTCGAACCACAGAAATTTCATAGGTACATGGCCTTTTGAATTTTATGCAGGGTCGTAAGTTACTAACTATAATTTATTTATTTTAATTAATCAAATAGGAATACGTTTTACATGTTAAATCCTAGACAAACAAGGATTCCTGGAAAAAACAATGTTCTTGACATTCTCGCGCCCTCTGTTTCCTCATTTGTCATTTACGTTAGTAACAACAGCCAGTAGTTAGTAACAACCTCTTAAATATACTTTTATGTTCCACGAAGATATTAATAGGATAAATTGGATGTATAGTATATTCCATTCTACTTTAGTTCAAGTTAGAAATATTAGGTACATCGGGAGGGAACGGACCTTTTGCCATACAAAATTACATCGACTCCGCAGTCTTCGTATGAGCAATAAATTACTTTTCAACTCATACATAATGGTATCTTTTTCTAATAAAATATTAAAATTGCAATTTGTATAATCTGTTGTATACTGTTGTGTTACTTGGCGGCACTTTTCACCAGTACTGTCTTCCAAGCCGATGCACAGTGGGACTCTGCCATAAAAGAGCATCTTATAAATGTTCGAAACAAAATCGTATCGTATTTTAATTTTCTGATAATTGTTAATACTAGAATAGACTAATTTATCTAAAGAATACAATTTTTATTTTTGATTACAGTTAAAAGTATCCCAAAGGACCTACAAATAATACAGTTCCCGTTCAGTACACTTCCCGTTTTTCAATCCGCGACAGTTAAACGTTTGTTTTTTGGTAAGTTTCTGTATTAACTATATTCGTGTGATACATTTTTATAAAGCTTATTGTTTCTGCTTTAAGAAAATAATTAATTAGTTTTGCTAATATTAAATTTAGAGTTAAGTAAATGTTATTAAATCAGTTAGAATTTTCAGAAGTAGTAAATTTTTAAACATTTTTTAAAGTGTTATTCCACACTTAGGATAGAAAAATACTTATTTACAAAATGTATAAAAATTTGAACGCAGCGGGACTCGAACCCGCGCCTCCTGGAAACCGACCAGGCGCTCTGACCACTAAGCCATGCGTTCTCGCCAAGCTACGTGGAAATTTTAATACGCTTGTTAAAACTTATTTATGTTGCTAGCGTCTCTGTAGGGAGATTTTTACAAATTTCCGCTACCCAAAGATAATTACTAAGAATTATCGTTTGGCAAGAGAGAAACTATTTTTAAATATTTTTAAACATTTTTTAAAGTGTTATTCAACACTTAGGAAAGAAAAAGTCCCGCTGCGTTCAAATTTTTATACGTTTTCAAAATAAGTATGTGTGGAATTTCGACATTTTATGATGAGAAATAAATAAATTACGGATTTATGAGATGAAGCATGACGTTTTGGTCTCACTTGGCGATGGTAGCTTTATGTTCTTTCGATGATTAAAAGTGCTTTCAAAAGTCTTTTTCTTTAAGAAATATTTTGAATATGCATAAGTAGTAAGACTCTTTGATTTCGAATCGATTTTAGATGAAGCATAACATTAACAAATAAAATAAATCGATTTTCTCATTGACAAATCCAAGTAAAATCAAGTTCCGCTTCAACGGAAACAATCGCATTTAAAGTCAAGGTTGACAGAGGGTCGTCCACTATTGGTTGCAAGTAACAATTGATAGAAGGTTGTTCGTTTTGTTAAAATTGCAGATTACTGAAAAGAAATATGATTTCATATAGAATAATATAATGGTTTTTGTAAATATATATTTACAAAACCACAGTATAATATATATGAGAAATAAAAATTAAAAGATGTCAGTGATGAAAGAATCAGCTTCACGCTGTATCCCGCACACAGCATGGTAGGCTGAGGGAACCTAGTGTTACGACACTTCGTTCCTCGCTTTCTGTCGAATTCTGGAGACATTGCGTGTTGAGTGACAGAACTCAACGCCGCGCTTTGCCTCGACACCAGAGCGAAGAAATAGGAATATAAATTTAAGTAAATATTTCATCGATCGAACAAAATCGAATCGAAACCAGCGGAATCGAAAAAAATATGAGAGTAATGTAATTTAAAAAGGATATTGCAAAAACAAATTGGATTCTGACAATTTTAACTACATAGAAATGCAAAAAGGCTTTGTAGAGTCATCATTTTGTAAAGTCAACATAACTGCGATTTATTGAGCTTTTCTCATCATCTTATTATATGTTGTTAGCTATTTAAATGAAATAAGTTATATATATATATATATATATATATATATATATATATATATATATATATATATATATATATATAGACAACTAATAAAAAATATAAATAGTTTAAGTAAATAGTTGTGAATAACAATATAATGACGTCAATCATTAATATATTTCTTTCTAATTTTAGCGATTTAACGAGTAAAAAGTTTTACGTAAATTATTAATTTCAAGTTCAAGGTTCTATGTAGAAAAATATCTATAGTGATATTTAAAATTTTATCTTACTTTACATTTAACACTGTTTTCTCTCGGTACCAACATTTGTACTGAGCATAGATATGTATCAGCCCCACAGACGCATGACAGAATACAGATACTTAATAAATTTACTTAAGGGCTCATACTTTCTTTGATTTATCTTTTTCTGTTACAGAGTGGTTGGTAGAGATAACTGTTTTTAGGTGCCGCTGTCATATATTTTATGAGTAATGTGGTATCTGAATAGTTCTACATCACATGCTTAGACCTTACTTTTTTTTTTTTATTGACCATATCGACATTTCCTTTACGAGAAAAAGTCAAATTATAACAACCAATCGTAGGCCTGCTTACTAATTTCAAATATTATATGCATATATTAGTAAAACTACTTTTAGTTATTTCTTTACAAAAAGAAAATATCCCATTAAACATATTAATTTCAAAAAGGTACGAAATTTTAATCCAGGTTAGTCATACTGAAGTTCAACATAAAGTACACGCGCAGTTTTCGACTTAGCCGCTTTAAGAATGTGTGTCAAATCCTGTATGAGAAAATAAACTATCATTTTTACGTTTTTAATAGTAGATTTTTTTCATGCCCTTAAAATGAACCCTTTTTCCGGTTCCCAAAGGAATTTTGAAAAATCTAAACTGGAATTGGAAGATAACATAAAAATCTATAAAAACGGAAAGTATGTTAATACAAAAATGTAACAAAAGTATCGTTTCAGCAAAACGGTGTTATTGTACGCTGGAAGCCAGAATGATGATCCGGAAATACTGCCATAAAGGATCATACATTATATCCCATTTCACGAGTCCCTGCAACACGGATCCATTTTATTTTAAGCTTAGCAAATATATTTATGTACAAATTATTCTTAAATGCCTATGGATATTATTATAGAAATGTTTGTTGGTTTATAAAATTACTAATACTTAACACCGTTTCATTTCGTGCAGCAGTGACGTAATTTAATCATTTTTTTAATTAAATATGACTATCTGCGGAAAGACTACTTTGATTTCATCTCTAGCATTTTTCAAAATGTGGTAATACGTTGTTGCACCATATCAACGATATTTCTTTTGTCCAGATTTCCTGCCTGAAATTGAGACACTGAGTTGGGTGGTGGAACTCAGCACTGTGCTTTGTCTTAACAATTGTTTCTCCATAAACATGAGGCTACAACTAGTGAATTATAAGATTTATATCAGACAAGAGAATTAGCCCGTTTGACCTATGGGAATATTATTTGTTATTTAATTGAATTTAGGGAAAATTTATTAATTATTATATTATACATTGTTTTTCTTTACTATTAATACTATTATGCACTTAATAAAGTATTATAATTTAAATATTTTAAGATTCTATTTCATTTTACTCACAAAAATTATCATCACCTTTTAGAAAAATGTTTGGTTATTTCTTATCTATCTACAATTCCTGCGTTAATCATGATCCTGAGGGAATTCTGTGATAAAAGATATCCTATATCTCTCCACAACCCCTTCTATTTTTCAGTGTTAAGTTTATAAAAATCGGTTCAGTTGTTCTTTAGATAAGCCCGGACGAACGAAAAGACAAACGGACTAAAAAAATAAAATTGTATGTTTGTGTTTTAGTACTGTGTAAATAATAATTTACCTTCACTTGGAAAAAACGTTTATTTTGAAATCACAGACAGATTCTTCAATTTTATTTATAGACTTATATATATATTTATATATATATCACAATCCTTGGTTATTACCACCATTGCTTAATGTATATTATTTTAATTGAAAATCCGTATAAAAACAATGATGAGTTCGTGATATTAGCTTTAAACAATTTATTTTGTATTAGCAAAGTTTTTTTTTTATATTTCATAAAATACGTATTTATAGTAATATATAATTTTAAACGGCCGTGGCGTAGAGGCACGAAGTGTGACTGTAATGTCGACTGGTTGTGGGTTCGATCCCCACTGTAACATCATACAATTTTCTTTAATAAACTACGAAAAAACTGTCTTTTTTACACCAAAATTAGGCAGAAATTACATATAATTCTCAATTCGTACCAAATACAATTTAGACAAGACATCAAAATTTAGTAATTTAGATTTTTTAAACTTATAAAGCAAACTCATTTAAACTAAGCTTACCAAAAACAACATTTCCTCATAATACTGCGTTAAGTTTTTATCTTCGCGTCGCTGTCTGAATATTCATATTATACAGATCTAAAACGAAGCTTAAATTATTTATTAACTGACTTGTAATCTGTAGAATTACCTCATTTACAAATACTTTGCCCTAGTAGTTTGTTGTATTTGATAGAATTAAGTTAATTATAATATTTATATATTTTTTTCTTTTTGTAACTTCACACTTTATCCCACTTATTGCAGGGTACGCAGAGGGAACCTAGTGTTATGAGATTCTTGAGAAGCGTTATAAGGCTGGTATTAGGCTTCTTGATAAAAATATGAATAACTAATAACTCATGCCCTCGAGTGGTTATCGTACCCACAACCGTCGCGCTAAAGTCTCACCTTTGTGCACCTGCGCCATGATGTCTCTTATAATAATAATTACTTCTTTAAAATCACAAAAAGCTTTAACAAAGTTATTTTCGGTTAACCTTTTACTTTCAATTCGATAAAAACGTCGATTGATCAAATCCACGACTTTTAATCTTTCCAGAAATTGAAATTCATTGTTACAAGCATCTTCGACAAGTTCGACTCTTAACAAATCTGCAAATCACATTAAAATTCCCAATTTAAATTATTTTTGTTAATTTCAAAAGGTGCGGAATATGTTTGAGGACATTTTATTCAGTTAAATAATATATCAATTCGACGTTACGAAAACAATAGAATAAAATTATAACAAAACGTTTTCCTACTCTTGTTCTCTAAAAATGATATTTTTTGTCGTTTTAATAGGTAGTGTCGTTTTAAGAGGCGCAGTGGTACAAAGTGTGACTGTTAAACTGACTGGTTGTGGGTTCGATCCCCACTCGAGGAGATGAAATATTTACTTAAATTTATATTTCCATTTCTTCGCTCTGGTGCCGAGGTAAAGCGCGGCGTTGAGTTCTGCCACTCAACACGCAATGCCTCCAAAATTCGGCAGAAAGTGGGGAACGAAGTGTCTTAACACTAGGTTCCCTCTGCCTACCCTGCTGTGTGCGGGATAAAGCGTGAAGCTAATTTATTTTTTTTTTATTTTTTTTTATAGGTAAAGATATTGTATTTTTTTATGTAGACTATTTTAGGGTTTCGTACCTTTTAAAAACTTAAAACTGCTAAATGAAAATTATATATACATTTGTGGATAATGACCTTCAATAGTTAAAAACGCATATTTCAATAGTATAAAGATAATCAAAATTGATATTGTACTTCCGGTTAAGCTAGAATTTTCAAATTTGGCACCTAGTATCTACAGGTACTAGCTTAGGTAAAATAATTGAAAACTACACATGTTTCGTTAAATTCTAAGAAATAAACCTTAAAAGGGGGGAAAAATTGGTATTAAAGCCGCTAGTTCACCTCCTCCACAGTAGACCTCCAATTTTTGTATGAAACCCTAGGTGGGCGAGCGCGTTTGTTCGGTTTTTTGTTGTAATTTTTAACTGTTATTATCTTTAAACCTTTTGCATTCAATATAATTTATGTATAAAATCCTCGAGTGGTAATCAAACCCACAACTACGTTAACGTGACATGTTTGCAATCGCACGCTTGTGCTCTTGCGCCACGACTAGCCTCATATATTCAATTATTCAATACGAAGTAAAACTAGAGCTAACTCAATAGCTAACAAAGTTCCAACTTTTCATATTTTTACTTTTAGAGTTCTGTACCTCGAATAAATAAAACGGAACCCTTAAAAAGTCACTTTGCTATCCGTCCGTCCGCCCCTCTATGAAGACTCCTTTTCTCAGAAACGTTTGGAGGTATATCAAATGCTCAGGTCTACTAGACCTTGTATCTGCGAAAAAATCAAACTTCTAAGCCAACGCAACCAAAAAATACGACTGTTTGTGCCTAAAATTTCTGTACTTTTTTTAAACTTACAATTGAATCAAAATCTACGGGGTATTTCCCGTGAACCCAGAATCTTGAAATTTAGTACGAAGCAACTTATGATATTATCTTCTGCCTTTATCTAGCATAGATAAAGGAAAAATTGCGAAAAGTAGGAAATTGTAAGTATTTTATGAAAAAATAATAAAAAATTTATAATTATAGGTTATTTCATACAAAACGTCCGCAAATTTAAGTTTGTCAGTTTTAAATTGTACTACCCGTTAACATACAATGTAGAATTTGGTACGGAACCTTCCTTCGGTTAGTGGACCGACTCGGACTTTGATCGGATATTTTATTTGACTAATATAATTTTCATTTTGTGATTGTGATTATTACTTACGTTGAATTGAAGTTGTCCGTTTTTTCTTTGCTCGCCATCTTTTGAATTATTTATCTGAAATAAGAATATTTATATAAGTTAAAAATATAATATATGACTAGTAGATTTCCTTGTATGAATAATGATTTAAGTAAGACATAGTAGTTGTAGCCTAGGGTAATATTTAATATTTTTTTCATCAAAAAGCAAAGATTACCTAGAAATATTTTTTTCTTCTTATATCTTATCATATTCATTTTATTATCTTTTATATTAGGTAACGGAATCTAGCGAGTTTTTCATCTAACAAAATCAGAAAAACCTACCAAAGCTAAGCTACTGGGGAATAACAAAACGACGTAAACTAATACATTTTATAAATACAATTATCCGCCAAAATGAAAATAAGGCCCAATTTTGCGTGATTGAACACCCAATGATATACAGATACTTTACGTCTGTTCAGATATGGCTTTTTGATAAAATAAGTTTAAAAAATTAGTTTCTTTTCCTTTGTAAATAAATTTAAGACAAAGTCAGTTCTCACCGACATACAACTAATTCTTTTATAACATGAATATTTTTATACTCTTTTATATACATGAGTATAGGTGAAAATATCAAAAAAATATAATATGAAGTCAATTAAATATTTTGTCCCCGCGGGCGAATTCGTGAGCAAGCGCTAGTCTGGAATATGACAATTATCGAACACATGAACAAAATTATTACATTTTGACGCCGTCATAGTGCAGTGGCACAAAATTTGTGAACGTGATGGTTGTGGCTTGAATTCCCACTTGGGGAATACCCTATAAAAATTAATAAATAATTAATTATTTATTAATAATTATTTAATAATAAATTATATAAATTTTGTCGCTCTGGTAATAAGATAAAGTGCAATTGAGTTTTACCACTCAATACGCAATGTCTTGAAAATTTGGAAGAAACTGTTTATTTTAACATTAGATTCTCTCTGTCTGCCTCGTTATCTTTGTGTAACAGAGTGAAGCAAAAAAAACAAGTTACAACGAATTTGTAATGACAATAACATTTCTTAACGATCATCTACAGTTTATAGAAAAAAGTTAATGCAATCCGACCTTGTATAGAACTTGAGATAAAAAATAAAATCGAGATCAGTAGCAGACACTACAACAGCTGTTTGTTGTGCAACTCTCTTATCTTGAACAATTTTCAATATTAATCTCAAGTAAGAATACATGTGCTTAATGCGATTCTCCTGGCTTTTTGTTCAAATTATATTTAGTGAGATATTTTAAGACGTGCTACAACTATCTCTACATATCTTTTTAAGGGCTCTGTACGTCAAAAGGAAAAAATTAAACCCTAATAGGATCGCTTTGTTATTAGTTCGTAGCTACAAGTTCAGGTAGATCTAGTGTTAATGCTCTCCGTTCTCCAATTTCTGTCCGAACTCGATAGTGTTGGAAATATGAATGATAAATATTCTATTAACTTGACTTATTCAATGAAAATCACCTGTAAATAGTTACTTTAAAAATCCGTAATGATACATTTTGAACTGAAAAAGAATATTACAATTTAGTACTATAAGCTACACGCTGTATCCTGCACACAGCAGGGTAAGCAGAGGGAACCTAGGCTTAAGATACTCCGTTACCCACTTTCTGCCAAATTCTGGAGGCATTGCGTCATGAGTGGCGGAGCTAATCGCCGCGCTCTGGCCTCGATACCAGAGCGGAGAGATGAAAATATAAATGTAAATAAATATTTCACTTCGTCCAGTGGAGTTCGAACCCACAATCCCCACGACTGGCCTCAACTAAGTGCTGTGAGTAATTAATAAATTTTTAACTACAGTAAAGATTTTAATACAATAAGAGCGAGTCTGATCGTAACCAAATTATTTTTTTGTGGGCTGTATCCGCAGTCGGGAAATTTTTTATACATTTTGCAGTTTGGAATGGAATCAATCTTGCTAATAATTGACTTTGAAAATGCTTTTAGAAACCTTAAAAGTCTTAAAGAGAGCGTCGTGGGGCACAAAGTGTGACTGAAACTGGTTGTGAGTTCGATACCCACTCGAGGAAATTAAATATTTATAAAAAACACATATTGCGTTTATAAAAAAATGCAATCCGTGCCTTTACAATCAATGAATCAAATATATCGTGTTGTTTGGCGGAACTCAACGCGGCGCTTTACCTCGTTATCGGAGCGGGGAAAAGAAAATATTAAATATTTAATTTACTGTTGCACTCTTGTGCCCCTGCGACACCATAATAAATAATCAATAATAATTTATTAATTGAACTATACCGTGGTGTGGCACAGCTTTAGAGAGCATTATTGTATACGCTCATACTAAAACAATCATATTTAAAACATTTTTTTTATTGACGTAGACGGATTAGAGAATAGATCTTAATAATAGATATAAATAAAAAAACTATTTAAGTTAAGCTAAATTTCATCTTAAAATAGTAAGAGGACAATGATTCCGTAAACGTATTTTTAATCCAACAAGTATTCGACAGACATTTAATTTGATAGACAATAGGTAATGACTTTTTTATACTAAATCAACGATTGAAGTATATTTCTAAAATTCTTATTGATTAAAACTTCAGAGACATAGCGTGTACCGTAGCAGAGCAAGGCAATAAAGCAAATAGTTCAGTCCCCTAGTGGTAATCGAACCCACAACCTTCGCGTTTACAGTCAGATACTATGCTGTAAGTGAGAAAACCTAGAAATTACACACTACGGTATCTATTTTCCGTCCTTGTCAAAGATATTGCATATTAGAAAGCGAACACAAATGCCTATTACTATTGGATATTAATATTTACTCTATACAAACGACAGGTTCTATCGATGGAAAAACAGTATTAAGTAATCAGCTTCACGCTGTATCCCGCACACAGCAGGGTAGGCAGAGGGAACCTAGTGTTTTTTTTTAGACACTCCGTTCTCCACTTTCTGCCGAATTCTGGAGGCATTGCTTGTTGAGTGGCAGAACTCAACGCTGCGCTTAGCCTCGACACCAGAGCGAAGAAATAGAAAAAAAAATTAAGTAAATATTTCATCTCCTCGAGTGGGGATCGAACCCACAACCAGTCGGTTTTACAGTCACACTTTGTGCCACTGCGCCACGACTGGCCTCAGTATTAAGTAACGAATAATTCATATTTTTATTTCCTCGCTCTGGTATCGAGGCAAAGTACGGCGTTGAGTTCCGTCACTTAACACACAATGCCTCAAGAATTCGATGGAAAGTAGGAAACGGTAGGTACTCACCTATCCTAACGGGCAGAGTGCCTTAGCACTAGGTTTCTAGGTTCGCCTAACGTGCTATGTGTAGGATACATCGTGAAGCAAAAAAAAATATCCATCATTTTTCAACTGTCCATCTAAGAGGTGCGCGTTCAATTTTTTTCATTTATTTTTTTTAGAAAAAACCTAAATGTGGAATAACAAAAAGTTAAAAACGATATATTAAATTGTTATTTTTAAATAATTGTATGTACAAGAATGACGTGACTTAACAGTAGTTCAATTTCCATACAAAAAATACTAATTTACATATAAATATTAATATTTGTTACGTAAATATTTTTAACGTTTTCGTGATATATGTACTTCAGTGTTGATAATTTTTAAAGAGATTGTTGACTTTATCTCGAGTGCCGAAAAAATATTGAAATCTACTCTTAGTTTTTATTTATCTGTTTGCCTGCGTAGTTTAGCAATATTTTTTTTAGCTTCATATTGTGTTCTGCATATCGAGTAGGCAGAGGCAACTAAATATTAAGACACTCCGTTTCCCACTCTCCGCTCGATTTTAGAGACATTACGGTTTGAGTGGCGGAATTCAACGGCAAATCTTTTTATCAGAACGGAGAAATAAAAAAAAAATATATTTACAAATGTTTTGAGCAATTTTATAGGTTTTTCACATAAAATTTGCAATTTTTCACTTCATAATAATCATTTTACGGGCCTAAGAATGACTTTTTTAAACCTCGAGTCCATTTTTTTTCCAAACTCATATGTATATGCATTATTAGATGTAGAATTGGTAGCAAGACCTGCTGATAGAGCTCTCTTATAGATAAGAGATACAAAATATTTGGATTTTGTATAATTATTAATAACAAGTAAGAAACGAAAGTAATGGGAAAAGAGTGTGTTAACACCAGTTAAGACCCAGACAAGGTTCCCAGGTTCCCTACGCATCCCGCACATAGCAGTAGTAGAGAGGGAGGGAACTCAATGTCGCGCTTTACCTTGCCAATATAGCGAGGAAATGAGCATATTTAATTTTTCATTATTTCGAGTGCTAATCGAACCCACAACCTTTTCAGTCACACGACTGTACAATGATTTTTCTATAATAAAATATCAAATTACATAACAAATAACAAGCCAATATAATTGATTGTAAATCAACATAAAATCAATTTAAAATTACAATTTTGTACTTCGATATGTCGTTATTTCACAAACTAAGATATAAATGTTTATAAATATGAATATGTTTATATTATGACTTGATTTTTTTCAATGGCATGTATGCAGATCAAACTAACTGTTGTGGAGCTTTATATATATATATATATATATATATATATATATATATATATATATATATATATATATATATATATATATATATATATATATATATATATATATATATTGCTGTGTGCAGGATACATCGTGAAGCTGTATCCCGCAGGGTAGGCAGAGGGAACCCAGTGTTAAGACACTCCATTCCCCACTTTCTACCGAATTCTGGAGGCATTACGTGTTGAGTGGCAGAACTCAACACCGCACTTTGCCTCGACACCAGAGTGAAGAAATCTCTCCTCGAGTGAGAATCGAACCTGGTAACAACCACAACCAATCGGTTTTTTCAGTCACACTATGGACCTCTATATATATGCTACATATGCTTGTGCACTTACTAATAAACTTCATTTTTAAAAGATTTTTCTGGCTCTGCTTTTATAATCACTCACACAAATGCAAAGTCAGCATAAGCCTCGCGAACTAGTACGTAAAACTTTTACGTTCAATCCGCTACAATCAGCAGAATGCTCTCGTACTTTATATATATACTATTATATACTAGAAGCAGTTCTAAGCTCAATTAAATTTCTACTTGCTTTAAATATAAAACCTACGCAGTAGTCGGAATGAATGAACTTAAGTAAACTTTTACTCATAGTACTTTAAAACATTTTGCTTGTTAATTTTAACTAGATATATATTTTTTAAACTAGCTTACATTGGAGAAAACAAAATAATGATATTATAATGTTGAAATGGTGCAAAATTTATCTTAAAAAGGTAGAACTTTCAATAAAGATAATATATAAACGAAATACGGTTTAAAATCAAAATATTTTATTTCGATATATTTTTTCTATTTGTAGGATGAACGTACCGATTGAATACTGAATTAATAGTACCGTCCGTACTTCTTTTTATTTTTATTTTTTTTCAAATAGGTAAAACATAGCGGTAAAAAAATAAGTCCGTATTGTGCTTACTAGAGTAGGTTTGTCTTTTTTTATCTTCACGCTATATATCGGTGGTGATCCTGATAGGCAGCGCCTAAGTTCGTTGCATTTCCTTTAAGACACTCGCACACCGTTCACCACTGAACTGAATTCTCGAAGCGTTTTCCGAGTGGGAATTGAACCCACCACATTATCCACCACATTTTTTTTAGTACAAAAAATTTATCTCTAGCGAGGTAGCCAGTGATTAGTCCCCGTATACCTTTCTCACCTCGGCTATCGTCATCGACCTCTTCATAAATATGTGTGACATATAGTTCTCTTAAGATTTTATAAAATAACCATTAAAAATAAAAAAGGCAACAGAGAAAAGAAGCTGTTGCTTAAATAAAAGACAAATAATAAATACCAACATCGAGGACAGACGACGTCGGTAATAGAATATACTAGTATTGAATAGTCAAAACGCAATCGAAATGAACACAAGGTTACGTGAATGGATGAATGGCAGGATTTTATAACGTACTTTTTTTGCGAATCTTATTTGATGGAACTTGTAAAATATTGTTTAGTTAGTTATTTTGTTTTGAGAAGAGAGTAGGTTATTTGTTTTCTTTCTTTAGAAATGATAACTGAGCTTTTAAGAATATTTTGGATTCAAATTAATTATAAATGTAGGAACTATAGCAGAGAGGCCAGTCGTGGCGCAGCGGCACAAAGCGTGACTGTAAAACCGACTGGTTCTCTGAGTTCGCATTCTCTGTTCCCGCATTTACGTTCCTGATATATCGATATAAATAATAGAAATACAAAATATAGCAAGGAAACACAAATGCAATTATATTGCATTTTTTCTTTTTTTCATACTTGAAACGTATTAATAAATTACATATTATGTATTACATATTATGTATTACATACAATTAATTTCTTTTGAATATAACACTAAGTTAAATCAGCTTCACGCTATTTTAACAGATAACATAAGATGACATTAAAACGTATTGACATCACCACGTGATCCATCTAAACACAATATAAACTTTTATAAACTATGAACTCACAATCAGAATTTACTTTCCAAATACATATACTTTTTATTCTACACATCGCCATATGAGCTAATTCCGTAAAATATACCTACTTTATTATGTTTGTTAATATCACCAACGTTGACGTTTGAAATAATAATTATGGTAGACTGAACAAATATTGATTATACTTCTTTTTTTAGCTTCACGCTGTATCCCGCACACAGCAGGGTAGGCATAGGACCTCTAGTGTTAACAACAACACTCTGTTCCCTACTTTTCTCGGAATTCTGTAGGCATTGCGTGCTGAGTAGTGAAACTCAACGCCGCACTTTACCTCGACACCAGAGCGATGAAATGGAAATATAAATTTAAATAAATATTTCGTTTCCTTGCGTGGTCATCGAACCCACAACAGTTACACTTTGTGCCCCTGTGCAACGAACGGCCTCAATTTACTTTCTTCTTTTAAAATGTGGTTAAATGAAATAGTCGTAATTTAATTATGTCAGATTACTATTAACCGACTTCTTAAAAGGGGTCATCAATTGGGCTGTATTTTTTAGCCTTGTTACCTTAGAACTTTTGATTGTATGAACCGATTTTAATGATTCTTTTTTTATTTGAAAGCTAATGCCTCTCGTGTAGTCTTATTTTAATTTAGTTTATATCCAACAATGGTATCTATGAGAAAATCATATAAATCTCAAATTTACATTAAGTATATGCGCGACAAATGAACGTATAAGTCAATATCAATTCAACCGATTTTAATGATTCTTTTTTTATTAGAAAGGGTACATATAAGGGGTAGTTTGGTGAAAGTTTAGTTAAGTTCAGAGTGTGAAATCCGGTTGAGTTTGAAGAAGTCGATTTTTTTTATTAAAAAATATAATTATGTAATTTTTTCTACAAAAAATTCTTTATACTCCATGATAAAAACTATCCTATAAGTGACATTAGGCTTTGAACTATTACCATGCCAAAATTAATTTAATTTCATACAGTAGTTATCGGTATTTTAGGTAATTAATATTTTTCAGTTTTTATTTTTTTTAAAGAAAACTATCATGAAATTCGGAATGAAACCCAAAAAAAATGTACCTTAAGGCCCTAGGCTAACACCATGCAAAAATTCATCAATTTCTGTCAGGTAGTTTTTGCGTGATTGACGCACAAACAAACCGACAGACAGACAGACAGACAGACAGACAGACAAGAATTCTGCTGAGTGGTTTTTTAGGTTCTATAATCGACATATTAACCGACCTAATTTTTATTTTTTTTATATCTTTCATGTACAGAATTGACTTTTCTATCCTTTTATTATATATGGAGATTATATTATATTATGTTTAGTGTTTATATATTATATATAGAAATACATACTTACACATTTATGTTAAAATATGTATATAATACATAGACTGGCCATAAAAACTGTTACAATAAAAAACAAACAAAATATAAATTTTTTTTTCATTGTTTTCTTATTATCACGCCAATTTATTGTAAAATATTTTGTGATATTAAAATAGAGTGGGATGATAAAGCGAATTGAGTCGCAATGAAATTAAAAAGAATTTGAAGAAACTCTATGCGAAAGCAAAAGATTAAAAAAAAATTAAATTAAATTAATTTATCTCGATTTCATGACTCATTATCCGACATCAGTGATGTGAAGTTAGCTATTATGGAGGGACTGAGCCATATTTTTGTAAAAAAAACACCATGTTCAATAACATAATGTTGTTAAGATACCTAACAATTTTTTCAAGAATACATTTATCTTAGTACACTTGTGCCGATGTTTTGATACTTTTTTCACAAAAATATTGTTTAGAATGATGGAAGTGTAAGTAGGAGATTAGTAATTTAATTTTTTATCTAAATTATTTTAAACAAAAAGTACTTGTGTGAACGGTTCTTTAAATTCATCAGAGTGAATTTAGTGTCAAGACACTCCGTTCCATACTATCCCCCTAAATTTTAGACACTGCGTGTGGAGAGGTGAAACTCAACTCCGCACTTTGTCTTTACCAGTGCTGGTATATGAAAGTAAGTCCTACTACAATACGATTGCCTCTTAAGCTACATATAATACAAGTTATAAATGATGATCATAGAAAGGATTCAATTCCATTTGGAGGTATGAAAAATATAGGCTTTTAAAATAATATATCTTATCTCTATGAATAAAAAATATGGTTATCACTAGTATTTATACAAAAAAGCAACTATAGGATTTTCTCTGCATGTATACACTATAACATAGTGTCAAAACACTTTGCTTTTCGCTTACCGCCTTAATTAGAGAAATTGTGTATGAGTAGCGGAGCTCAACGCCGCACTTTATCTTTATACTAATAAATTGTGCTAAATGTGGATGGATGGTGAATGAATGGTTAACCATCACGTTTACAGGTAGAGGCTATTCCACTGCACTACTATGCCTTTTTATATTACTCATTTATATAGTTCGCTAAGTGGTTTACTTCGTTAAAACTAATATAATAAAAATACACAATATAAAACATTTTGTGCAATGTTCTTGTAACATTACAAGACCTTGAATACTTTGTTCTTTGGTCGCGCATTCGATTTCAATTACATTTCTTTTAATTTCACACATTATTCCAACAAATTCTAAAAATAATGTAGTGTTGAGATACTCCATTGTCCACGTACCACCCAATTTTGGTATATTGCATGTTGGGTGGCGGAACAAAACGCCGTGTATTTTATTTACCAAGAGTAAAAACTTACTTTAATATTGACTTATCATATATGAGCATTTATTGCTATGAAATGTATTATTTTACAGTTAAAACATTACGTTCTCTATTTTCCGTACAAAATTAGAGATATTGCTTTGGGCGTCGGAACATAACGCCGCGTTTTGTCATTGAACTTCAATGACAAAACGTTTTGGAACGATTAATATATAGTGTAGTTAGTGAATGTAAATAAATTTGCCTTCAATACAATTTGCTGAGTTATTAGAGTACTCTCAAGGTTTAAATATAAGTTTCAAAAAGTAATATGTAAAGCAAACAAAAATTATGTTGCCTTGACTATATATAATAAATGTATGGATTTATATATTTTTTAACGTACATTCCTTAACAATTGGGGAACGGAGTGTCTTACACTAGGTTCCCTCTGCCTACCCTGCTGTGTGCGGGATATAGCGTGAAGCTAATTTAATTTTTTTTAATTCCTTAACAACAAATACACTATTTTGTCTTCTAGTTCAAGACATTATATTTTGAGTGGCGGTACTCAATATCGCATTTTATCTTGCAAGAACGAACTAAACGAAAATATTTTTTATTCCCTGAGTCAGAATCGAACCTACAACCGTTGCGTTTATAATCAAATATTGTGCCACTACCGCTACAAATAATTTGAAACTTTTTATTATGCTGCAAGAATATATAATACCCGGAAAACATTTCATTTCCGAACCTTCGGCTTCGTACAGACATCCCGGTGACCTAGAACTGACTCATAGCAATCATTTTCCTATGTATAAAAAATGTGGCTAACTCAAGTGGCTAACTCAAGGCCTATATTTTTAGTGTCAATAGCCTTAGTTAATAACCACTAAATAACTTGTTATTATAGTGTAGTAGGTCATTGTCGGACTGTGCGGTGGTTGTGAGTTCGAATTTCACTTGACAAAATACTGTTTTAATTTTCTTCCTCTGGGTAGCGTGGCGTACAGTTCGTCCGATATGTTATTGGAATTATCGGTAATCGAACCTACATTCATGTATCATTTACTTTTACTCTATAGTAACTATATATTTTCGTATTTTAGGAATATTAAATATGAGTAAGTTAATCGAAAGTAGCTTTGAATCCAAAATAAAAATTGCTTTCATTTTATTAAATTTAAAAGAGTATCCTGTACATAACCTTTTGTCACTACCTTATTAGTTATAGTAAGTAAGTAAGTCTTTAACAAAGTGCAGCGTTGAGTTCCGCCACATAACACGTAATATCTCGAAAAATGGACAGTGCGCGGGGAACCTATCTTAACTTACTAGGTTCCCTCTGTCTACCCTGCTATAGGCGGTGACGTGAAGCAAAAAATAATATTTCGTAAATTCCAATAATTCTATTCTTAGACATTATTGCCCAACGACAATCGTTTGAATGAACTCCGTGAGAACCTACTGCGTGCATTGTAGTAATTATTATCTATGAAACTATAAAAATGTCATTATATTTATAATAATATGTTAATGATTATATTTTAAATTAAATAAAATTACTTAAATATTATTTATAAGTCTCCAATATAATTTTTTTTTTATTTTGTCAACCCTCTCCACTTTCCACAAATTTCAAACACATTAAAATCTTTGATATTCGTGATTTTTCAACATTTAAAAAAACCTTTCAAACAGTTGATCAGGTCATTTAAGATTTTAGAGATTTTTTTTCTTTATTTTGGCAACATATTTTTTACTTCACAAAAATAAAAATATTAACATTCCCCCCAATGAATATTAAGAGCAGAACTAAACCAATTTCATTTAGTAAAAAATATAGAAAAATAATATTAAAAAAAATACGTACTTTTCATTCGAAAAAAAATCACTTTTGTTTATATATATTTTTTTATAATAACAGTGCGAGTGTCGCGACACTTGTAACTAAACTGACCGTTTCATTGAAATAGAGCCATGCGCCCGCGTTGATTTATTGCAACATAACTTTTACATTGCAATATTTACTCTATTCCGTTGTAACAGGGATCAATTTATTTTTTTTGATATATTCATTTTGAAGGCTAACTAGCACTCCCTTTACTCGATTAATTGTAAATAAAGTTTCGTGTGAAATAATGTTTATGTAAATTTATTTTACAAATAATATTTTGAAGTTCAAGTGCTTTAACGAAGCAACTTAAAAATAATAAATTAGAAGAGGCCAGTCCAGAGGATACTGAACGCGAGTACCGGTTGTGAGTTCGATTCCCACTCGAGGAAAAATTCAATATTTAATATTTTACTTAGAGGCCAGACATGGCGCAGTGGCACGAAGTGTGACTGTAAAACCGACTGGTTGTGGGTTCGATCCCCACTCGAGGAGATGAAATATTTACTTAAATTTATATTTCCATTTCTTCGCTCTGGTGTCGAGGCTAAGCGCGGCGTTGAGTTCTGCCATTCAACACGCAAAGCCTCTAGAATTCGGCAGAAAGTGGGGAATGGAGTGTCTTAACACTAGGTTCCCTCTGTCTACCCTGCTGTTTGCGGGATACAGCGTGAAGCTGATTTTAATATTTTACTTTGCTTCGCTCTGATGTCGATGAAAAGAGAGCTGCTTAGTTCAGCTACGCAATGCCTCCAGGATTTGGAGATGGGTGGGGAGTGTCTTAATACTAGGTTCCCTCTGTGTCCTACCCTTCTTTGATATGAAACTTGAGGTCATCAGGGCACAATCAACGAGGTTAAACTGTAAGCGCGTTGGTAATGGGTTTGATTCTTGCTCTGACATGACATAACGCAGCGTTAAGTTTCACCACTGAACACGCAATGTTTTGAATTTGAACAAGTTAAGATTTACATTCGCTAAAGGCTACTTTGGCACAAATTAACCTCTAAACAACTTTTTCACAGAATACGAACAGCGTTCCAAGCAATTTATTTTTAATTATATAAAAAAAGTACATAAATGTACAAATATTTTCATATTTGAGCGAATACAATACATATTGTATTTTTCAGCTTTACGCTTCAGTAGATTGCAATTTGGGGAGTATTGTGGCAGCGTCGGTGAACCTGGTTTTGAGTTCGATCCCCACTGGGGTCAATAAATAAATAATAGTAATTTTCCCGGTCTAGGTATTTCCGATCAAGCCATCCAGAATAAACTTCTTCTTCCTGGCATTAATCCCGGCTTTTGCCAGGGTCTGCCTTCCTCCTCAACCTACTCCACTTTGCACGGTCTTTAGCGTCCGCGGTCCTAACTCCTCACAACGACCTTGTCACTCTGTCGTTATTGCACATAATAGGATATATCAGACTGCTATCATTAACTACAATGTTCTTTCTACAATAATAACGAGAATTGAGACACTTAGGAAAACTGAAATGAAAATTCTTTGTCTTGTTTCTTTCTACTATATAATATGAAGCAGGCATTTTTTACAGTGTTTTATTATTTTGTTTTGTTTGAGAAGATACAATGGCAAATTTTATTTTTTTCCTCTTCATATTAAAGAAAGCATTAATAAAGTAAGTAAGAAGGCCGTCGTGGCGCAGTGGGAGGTACAGAGTAGGTGTAAACGAGACGGCTTTGAGTTAAGTTCCCACTCAAGAGAATAAATTATTTTCATTATCTCGCTCTGGTAACTAACTCATATCTATACTACTAGATATCAATCCTTATCGAACCACAAATGTATTATTCTGTTATATATTTTTTTCTTTCTATTGAAATGTGTCTCGTGAAATTCTGTGAGAGAATCTAGTATTAAGTTCCTTTCCCATTTACGACCATTTTGATAATTTGATATTATACCAAGTGGAAATTGAACCCATAACCATATATGTACACCGAGAGACTCTTCAAGTAAGCCACGACGGTGTCAATGACGATTAAAATTTACTTTAGGCTAATATTGAATTCGCTTTAGGCAAGGAATTGCTTTAGTGGTAAAACATTAGAGATTTCAAATTATATTTCGTAAGCCCGAAGGCAGTGCTATTTATAAATAAAATCGATTAAGAGCGATTCGAATTCACATACGATAGGTTCTATAGCTCTAATACTATATATATATATATATATATATATATATATATATATATATATATATATATATACATATGGTGGTATTAGAGCATATGGTAGGATTAGAAATTGACATTATAGATCTATAAAATGTGACGTATTTATCTTAGATTTTAAAAAAGGCAAGAAAGGAGAGCATTTTTCATTATTCAAATACCTATGATTTATTTTTAAGTTCGCACTTTATCTCTAGCGAGGTAAAAGTGTATATATATATCTTCTATAGTTATTATTTCACACGTATATTTAATTATATTTTTACAGATCCCTCAAAAACCAAGGATTTGTATATAAACAATGGCTACTACGTCGCGTCTTCATTGCTAGCCACCTTGACACTATAGTTGAAATGAATGTTTTTGCATAATACATTATTAAGATGAATGAGACACGCCTACAGTATTTTTTATAATTTTTGAACATTATGTTATCAAAACGAGTACATTTCTTTAAAGGTGTAAAAAGTGAAAATCGAACCCACAACCGCCGTTACAGTGACACATTGTGTCATTGCGCCAAGATGGCCTTTTACATTAGTACAAGAAATAAATATTATTGTGGATATACAAATGTTTTCATAATTATCATAGTTCTGCTAATGTTTTTGTAATAACTTTCCAATTTCTTACAAAAGTGCGAAGTATTTGTAAATTCCAAGTTAGGACTTTATGAGTTATAAGTTGTCACATGTGAACCCTTGAAGTTTTCTGTCAGAGACTGTTCCAGCAATTTTTTTAAATATGTCACGAATATTGTCGATGCTCTTATTATGGAGATGAAAACAGTGTTAATTGCAAGGAGTTTATTGTTACTTTATATTTAAATAAAATACTATTTGGATACATATGTATTAGGCATCAATAAATAAGAAAAAAAAATTATGTATATTAATAATCTTTATAAAATATCATATAATTTAATGTATTTTAAATTATATAATGTTATACATATACATAAATATACATAAATTGTCTAAAGTATCGCTACTACAAAGTTGAATGCTGTACTATTTCTTACCAGATAATATTAGGTTATATTTAATATAGATTTTAAGCTCCTGCAAAATATATACTTTGAAAAGAGAATATATTTAAAATTATATAGTATATAAAAATTATTTGCATAGAACATTAAAAATATATGCATAATGATAGCAAGTCCTACTGGCTGTGAAAATCTTCCTGTGAATGGTCTGCTGTAATGCATCCTGGCTGATCCGACGTGGTGACCTTCGAAAAGCGCATCCATCTACACCTGCCCACTGCTACAGGTGCCCCGAAAGCTAGTTTGCCTTGTCTTTTCTATTTAAAAAAGAACTCACAATCGTTATATTCTGCCATTGAAAATGATGATTCGAAAAATGAATAAAAATTGAGGCCAGTGTGGCGCTGTGGCATAAGCGTATGACTGTATACGCGACGGTTTGTCGTTCGATTCCCACTCGGGAAATAAAATATTTAATATTTACCTTTCTTCGCTTCGTTGAGTTCCGCTACTCAACACGTAATGCCTCGAGGAAAGTGAGGAATTTAGTATCTAAACACTAGGTTCCTTCTGCTTACCGTGCGAGATACAGTGCAGAGCAGAAAAACAAAAAGAAAAAGAACGGAAATAAAAAAAATAAACATTTTTTTCATTATTTTAGCACAGATCTCTAGATATTTAGATCTCTATTAAGTCATTATTTTAGTTCAGCCATAATCGTCGACAGTCCAAATATAATATTGATATGTCTTATTTTACACGTTCGGATACCGATCCGACAGCTAGACCGCCTTGACCCAATCTAAGAATAGTGCGGATATTTTGATAGATTTGATATTATTTACATCATTTAATATTCATTTATTTATCGTTTAATTAATTAAATAATTAATTATTAAATAAAAGTGGGGTATTATTAATTAAAATATTAAAGTGGGGAACGGAGTGTCTTAACACTAGGTTCCCTCTGCCTACCCTGCTGTGTGCGGGATACAGCGTGAATTAATTAATTATTATAGAGATTATATGTTTTTTAGGATCACGGCTTATCCAGCATGTATCCCAAATAAAAAAGCAGAAGGCAGACAGGCAGAAGGAAATTAGTGCTAAAATCTTTCAATCTCTACTTTCCACCCAATTTTTGAATGGCGTACGATTCAACGCTGTGCTTTGTCTTTTTACCAAAGCAAATAAATCAAAATGAACATTCAATTCTCCGAGTAGGAATTGAATATCCAACAGTGGTTTTTATAGTCCAACACTGTGCCGGTAAGTGAAAAAAATTTATAACGTATTTCAAAGGATTTGTCAGTAGCATCTTTTTTAATTTTGTTAGGTAAATAAAGGTGCTCGTTAGGCGAGCGTTAATGAGGGATGCTAAGCGTTTCTTCTCTATCAATAGCTATATATATATTGCTTTCTAACTACTCATAATATCTTTGAAGTCTCGAACCCACCATACCAGAGGGCAGAAATACAGCGAGCTGATTCTGAAAGAATCCAGGGCAGTTCACGAGGCAATCATTGGTGGTATTTTGATATCAAATAATAACTTTCCTTAGTTTTTGATTCTACCCGTGACTATGGACTACTGCAAAGTGTTCGAGACGTTGAGTTTCCAAAAATATATTGCGATTAATCCTGTTTAATAGTTTTGAATATATAAAATTACAGACAGTAGTTAGTTTAGGATGAACGCATTCATATTTTGGACATGACATCTTGTCTATGTAATTTTAGTAACGGTTTGTCTTACTGATATATGTTAATTTCGATGCTTAGTTCCAATAATCAATAAATTTAATTTTTATGTAAATATAAATCATCTTATAAATAGATTCATCTTCCGACATAAAATGTTTTTATTTCGAACAGAATTTTTCTGTCTACCACCTCGGCTTTGTTGTAGTTGACCACCATAGTCCACCATCAATACTAATTACACGCCCACCTTGCCCAGTTGCTTATTGTTGTAAGCATAGCCCGAGCCTGCTTGAAGGGTCTCTTTCGAGTAGTAAGAACAATTTGTTCTACACACATACAATTTTTTCCTCTATCAAAATTAGTATACGAGTAGAAAATAGATTAGATATAAACGACTTTAAATTAACCTTCGAAATTATCCATCGATCACATAATCCTGGGGAGTATTTCAATGCCACGTTTTACATTAAAAGTTTTAATACTGTAAATCTTAATTTGTTTTACGTCTACTTTGTTGTTAAATTTGTCTTATATCACCATCATTACAATTCTTGAGATCCCTCCCTCCCATTATATTTAAAATATAAGATGTTGAAGCCAGTATTGTGCAGTGGACAGAGTTAGCGCTTTGTTTGACCGTTAATGCGTTGTTCTTAGGTTCGGTTTCCACTAGACGAAATTAATTTTAATATTCCCGATCTGGGAGCGACTCAATGCCCAAATTGAATTTGGTAGGAAAGCAGAGGATGGGGTGTCTCGATAGAATATTTAGTTGTGGGATCGATTCTCACTCATAAGTATGATATATTTTATATTTTCTTTTTCTCGCTCTGGTAACGAGGCAAGGTGCGACGTTAAATATCACCACTCAACACGCAATGCCTCAAAAATTCGGCGTCTCAAAACAGACACAGTTTCCAGGTGCCTTCTGCCTACCCTGTGGGGGATAGAACTTAAATCTGAAAATAATTTAAAATAACTATAGATAAAACGTTAGTGAGTCTGGTTTGATAAAGTAAATTTTCAGTTTTATCATTGTCTTATAGAGAAGGAAAATGAAAATAATGCATTACCCCAAGTAAAAATCACAATCCCACAACCGTCGCATTTACTGTGCCGCTACAACTGCTTCTAAAATTTATTAAAAAAATATAAAATGTCCTAAATCAAAACATTTTTTTATGTAATAAAAAAAAAAAAAAAATCAGCTTCACGCTGTATCCCGCACACAGCAGGGTAGGCAGAGGGAACCTAGTGTTTTAGACACTCCGTTCCCCACTTTCTGCCGAATTCTGGAGACATTGCGTGTTGAGTGGCAGAACTCAACGCCGCGCTTAGCCTCGACACCAGAGCGAAGAGATGAAAATATAAATTTAAGTAAATATTTCATCTCCTCGAGTGGGGGGGATCGAACCCACAACCAGTCGATTTACAGTCACACTTTGTGCCGCTGCGCCACGACTGGCCTCAAATTATGTAATAATTATAATATAATAATGTTTATGTAATTTGTCTGAATAAAAACTTAAAAAATTGGTAGAATAATTAGATTTTTTTCGCCTTACATTTTGCAGACTAGGCCAATAAAAACAATGTACAAGAAGTAATTTCTTTCTTTTTTACCTGTTTTGATCATCTAAAGCATAGTAACTCAGACTCGTATTTTAATGACACCTAATTTATATCCTACTAATATTACAAATGTGAAAGTTTGGATGGATGTTTGTTTCACTTTCACGCTAAAACTCCTGAACGGATTTAGACACTTTACAGTAGTATACATCATATACAGAATAATACATAGCTTACAATTTATGTAAATATTTTGTTATTTTGGAAAAAATCTAACTGTAATTTTAAGGGGGCGATGCTGCGTTTGGGTCGCTACCTACCAGCGAAAAGTTAAGATAAAAAAAATATAAAAGGTTTTGTTGACTAATAAAGTGAGGCCAGTCGTGGTGCAGCGGCACGAAGTGTGACTGTAAAACCGACTGCTTGTGGATTCGATCCCACTCGAGGAGATTAAATATTTACTTACATTTTAGTAATCTAGCGTTAAGACACCCCGCTCCCCACTTTTCGCCGAATTCTGGAGACATTAATAAGATATATTTCATTTCCTCGAGTTGGAATCGAACCCACAACCTGCCGTACTTACCTACAGTCACGCGTTTGTGCCCCTGCGCCACTAAAGTAAATATTAGATAAAGTAACATATTTGGTGAAACAGATGTCCTGTCTTCCTACCTACCCCCTTGTGGTAACATCTGTCACCCCACATCGCCTTTACTTGATATGGGTCTTTGACTATTATGTGAATTGCGGAAGACATGTGAAACACAAGATTGAAATTAAAACAAGCTATACTTAGATTTGCAAATTTAGTTGATGTTTTGTTATTGCACACGCGATGGGTGTAGATTCGATTTCAGTTAACGTAAACAATATTTATTATAGGATAAATATTCTCATTTTTTTAATAGTAGACAGGTAGGACGAACATAAAATATCACGAACATACGATACTACTACTTCAAAACTCTATTCTCTCTATAAAAGAAGGGTACACCAACATTATAAATATTTTAAAATTTAAAAGCATCCTTGTTTCTATTGCTTTTCATAACATATTTGTAAATTGTTTATCTACATAATATTAACTCCGCACACAGTAGAGTAGGCAGATCGTTAACCTAGTGTTAAGACACTCCGTTCTCCACTTTGCGCCTAGTTCTAAAGGTATCGCGTATGAGTGGCGGAGCTCAACGCCGCTCTTTGCCACGGTACGAAAGAAAAGAAATAAAAATATAAATTTAAATAACATTTCATTTACTCAAGTGGAAGTCGAACCCACAACTAGTCGCGGTTACCAAAATTGTGCCCCTGCGCCATGGCTATGTATTCTAGTCTTATTAAGGGCAACCGCACAATTTGTCACGTTATCCCACGTCGTAAAATCTTTAACAATGACACGTGCGGATACTTGAAGCAGAGTTTACCTCCTATATCCTTTGGATGTTTAATGAGCACTATGAAAGGGACCTCTATATACATATATCTCGACTAAAGGTGACTATTGGTTACGATAATTATTTCATCTGTGAATTTATTTTTTGAACAGTTATATTTATTGTATTTTACATAAATTAAAATTAAAATTAAATTAAATTAGCTTCACGCTATATCCCGCACACAGCAGGGTAGGCAGAGGGAACCTAGTGTTAAGACACTCCGTTTCCCACTTTCTGCCGAATTTTGGAGGCATTGCGTGTTGATTTGCAGAACCCAACGCCGCGCTTTGCCTCGACACCAGAGCGAAGAAATGAAAATATAAATTTAAGTAAATATTTCATCTCCTCGAGTGGGGATCGAACCCACAACCAGTCGGTTTTACAGTCACACTATGTACCACTGCGCCACGACTGGCCTCAAATGTATTTTACATATTATTATAATATAATACTAGCGGCTTCGTTTAGTTGAGCCATTGGTTACACCACTTTCCGCGTAATTTTCGAGGCATCAAAAGGGAAGAAAAGAAAATATGAATAAATTATAATTGATTTCCCCTATTGAGAACTGAACCTACTAAAGTCACACGCTTGTGCCACATGCCTAATTAGATAATTTAAGTATTTTGGAAAATTTATTTCCTTTTGGCTCGTAAAATTTGTACTATTGAAAGAAAAATATTTAGCTATACGGTGCCACCATGTACGGCAAGGCAATTTTTCCCGCTCATACTCCGATCCCGATGCTAAATCTCGAAATCTCGGTGTTTTTTATTGATATGACGATAATCTCGAGTTTTTTCTATCATCATACAAATTGAAAGCTGAAGATTAAAAGATTAAAAGCTTATAAATCAGATTGATAAAATAACTGTCGTAGCAATTAGCAAATTGTTCGAACTAAGTAAGTTGGGGATCCCCGATGGAAGCCTTGTCCACAGCGACTCCGTATACATGGAAGCGGAATGGAAAAGACATCGATGTTATGGCCACGCGAGTGTTTAGAGGTTCTGATCCGGGAACAGGCCACTATCTAGTCATCTGTTGGTAGGTTGGCGCATGAGGAGTTCAAATTTGGAGTTGAATTAGTAGGTAGAGGGAACCTGCTGTTAAGATACTACTTTCCCCACTTTCCGCTGATTTTACGAGGTATTGCGTGTTGAGTGTTGAGTTTTGCCTTATTGCCAGAGCGAAAAAATAATATATTAATAAATAACATCTAACTTTCGCAAGTAGAGATTGAACCAACAGCCACCGCGTTATAGTCACAGTGTCTTCTCCTGTGCCACGATGGCCTCAAGTACGAATCTGCATGATACTAGAGAATTATAAAAATACAAAAAATGCTGTATGTTTCTGAGAAACTTCAGATTCTACGTTTTCTAAGTACACGTTTTACGATTTTGACAAAAATTATCATCTCTAGATTTGGATATCGATAAGATTCTGTCCGATGTACATTTGATGGATATACCACATGCGATAGATTACCTGGGATTTAAGATTTTATTTCTCATAAGAATACAAAATTCACTTACATGAGACAGTAACATATTACACTATAATAACAATTCGTTGGGTACATTACACTAAGTTAGTATATGGTTTGTTGACAAATGAAATGTAAGGTAGATATTAGAAACATTTGTACGGAATAAGATCAACTGGAAGTGCCACTTAGTAATCTTAGTCATTAGCATGAAAATATTTTATTTACTTGTTGGTTTTTTTTTTTTGTTTTAGTATCCATTAAGTTTATATTAATATTGTTGTTACTTTTTTCTTTTTAAAATAAATAAATAAATAATTATTTATTTATTTTTTTTATTATCATTATTGTTAATATATGTATTATTTTTGTATGAACTTGTTATATATTTATTTAAGCTAAGTTATTATTATAAGTGTATCTTTTTTTATTTTTATTTATTTGTTTATTTTTTAGAGAAAAGTGTTATCATTATATTAAGTTATATGTATAGGCATTACATTTTTCACGTAATTTTTAAGTAATCTTTTAAATTTAGATGTTGATTTTGATCCTTTAATATCCTTTGGTAGTTTGTTATATAAATAGGCATCTTCAAACATTATATTCTTTTTGCCGTAATTAGTTCGTGGCTTGTGAAGTTTAATGTCGTTTGCATTTCTTAGTCTGATTTTTTGTATACTTTGTTTTTTTGTGAATGTAATGTTTGTATGTATGTCTTTGCTTAATATTTTACGTATTAAAAGGCAGCTGTTAAATACATAGGTTTGATAAATATTTAAGAGTCCTGTTTCATTATATATTTTTTTAGTTGGGGTACGGAAATTATATTTAAATAGTACTTTTATTAATTTGTTTTGAGCTGTTTGTAAAACGTCTAAGTTGCTCTTTGACGCTGAACCCCATATTTCAATCAAGTAATCGATATGTGGCTTAATAAGGGAATTATATGTGATGATAAGGACCTATATTTATCCATTATTAACAAATATGAAACCAACAACATATATTAAAATTTATAGTGTTTTAGTTGAATAGAATCGGACCATATAAACGCTGGTTGTGGGCTTGATGCGCATCAAAAGAAAATCGTTTTTCCAATCCGGTGTGGCAATGTCCAAATTTATTTTCTAAGTTGACCTAATTAACTACATAAAAAATATAATTACGTTAAAAATATTAAGTGATTTTTTAAAATTTTACGATTTTTATAGCAAGCAAAGATAGGCTGTAGGATGTTAGGACCTTATGTTAGGATACTGCGTTTCTTAATTTTCAACCATTTTTTCGACACGTTATGTGTTGTTTGGTGGAACTCAACGCCGCGCTTTTTCTTGTTACCTGTTGTTCAGTGAGAAAATGAAAATAAATAATACTGCCAGGAACTGCCACAACCGTCATTTTTCAGACACCACGACGATCTCTTATCAATATATTTATTTCTATAGCGCATTAAAGTAATGGACTATTACCATAATTATTTCGATAATAATTTAAATTTAGAGATCAGTCTCTAAAGTGTGTGTCGACTAAGCTTTAATTTATAGCCTAGATAGAAGTGAATATGTATTTTTCAAACGAAAAAGAAAATAATAAAGTCTAAAAAAAATTATAAATAGTTTAAAAAAAATTTTAAAAACTACTTGTAAGAGGTTGTTGGAGATGGTGAGGTGAGTGTGCCTGAGGCCAGTCGTGCCGCAGTGGCACAAAGTGTGACTGTAAAACCGACTGGTTGTGGGTTCGATCCCCACTCGAGGAGATGAAATATTTACTTAAATTTATATTTCCATTTCTTCGCTCTGGTGTCGAGGCAAAGCGCGGCGTTGAGTTCTGCCACTCAACACGCAACGCCTCCAAAATTCGGCAGAAAGTGGGGAACGGAGTGTCTTAACACTGGGTTCCCTCTGCCTACCCTGCTGTGTGCGGGATACAGGTGAAGCTAATTTAATTTTTTTTTAATACTTGTAAGACTTATAAGGACTACTATATTATCTTTCTTAATAAACATTCAGCGCCTTTTACTTTTATATTAGTTACAACTTAGCTGAACCGTGTAACTAAAATATTCCAACAGGCGTTTCTACATTTACTTCTGAGTGCAAATAAACGTAGTTGAATGATACATACAATACTTATAGCCCAAGTTTCCAGGGCCTCCAGATCTACGTCATTTTAGCAAAGCTGAAATTTTAAGGACTATTAGTCTAATATGTTGTTAAGACAGTATGCGTACTCACTACCTGAAAGTGGGTTTCTCTCTCTCTCTTTAAAGGTAGCGCCGCATAAAGATACATCTCTGTCTAAGAGAATAACCATACATCAAATTGGTCTGGGTGCTTATAAGGAGTGGTCTTGAAATAGTCCATAAATAATATATGTAAAATTAAAAATTGCTAGTATAACGTAGTTTTCCTTAATTTGAAAAATCCTTTAGGACGTCTTGCAGGAGTAAAGGCTCACGGGTACAGTCTGGTAATAATCAATATTATAATATATATTTTTTAATAATAATATATATTTTTTTACATTATTATCTAATTTTAGTCTTAGTTAGCTCTGAAAGGGCCCCACTTTCAATTTAATAAGTACGCATACAGTCTTGACTACATATTAGACTATTAATCCTCAAAAAATCACGTTAGCTAAAACGATGTAGGTCTGGGGGCATTGGGATCTCAGTCTTTTACTTTTTTTTAGCTGTCGTGAAGCAGGGGCAGAAGGGCGCGACTGTAACGACTTTAGATTAGGCTCCCTCTGCATACTCTGCTGTAAGCGTGAAGCTGATTTAATATTTTTACGTTTTTACAAAAATCTCTTATCTTAAATTTTTTCGTACCTATCGCATATCGCATAATATATATAGCTTAGCTTAGTATACCTAAGGGTTTGGCCAAAAGTGTTAAGATACTCTGTTCCCCGCTTTCCGCTGAATTATTGAGGTATGGCGGAGCGGAACTCAACGCCGCGCTTTACCTCGTTACCAGTTTGAGAAAATGAAAATTAAATATTTTATATTCCTTCTCATTGGAGCTGATCAAACCCACAACCGTCGCGTTTGCAATGCAAGCTTGTGCTCGTACGCCATGACGGCTCAAAGAATGTAGCTGCAAAGTAAAAACAACCGCGAATCTATAACTATAGTATATAAATTTAACTACTGTACCACTACGCTACAATAATTATAAAAATAATTGTATAGGATAGGATTAAAACATTCAGATCAAAATAAATTAGTATTTGTCTTATGCTTCTGAGTTAAGTTACTCAAATTGTTCTCATTTAATCTCATTTTGAAAAAAAAACTGAATGTCATCAATCTAAAATAAATATTTTATAACAATATTACTGTCGATGGGCGATTGAGATGTGTTTAATCCATTAATTTCACTTTTAGCGTGACCAGCTGTCATTTAATTTGTAAGGGTATAGTTGGTACTACATTACTTTAATGCGCCAAGATCTATATATATATACGATCTATATATACACACATAAACATATATATATATATATATATATATATATATATATGTAGATCGAACAGGACGGCGGCGGTAGATTCATAAGAGGAGAGTTTATGTGTACTCTTGCATATTAAATTTAAGTCATCCTGGACTTCACACCCATATCACAATGTGATGTAAAGAAGTAAAAAATATATATATTTTTGTGCCAAAATTGCCATGCATAGCCATAATCGTGTACTCCGTACGCATCGTACGCAATTATAAGCATTTTATCACGCGAACAAAATCCCGGGTAAAATGTAGTTAAATTGAGGCCAATCGTGGCGCATTGGCACACAGTGTGACGTGTTGTAGATTCGATTCCAATCGAGAAGATGAAATATTTACTTAAATTTCCATTTCCATTTTTTCGCTCTGGTGTCGAGGCAAAACGCGGTGTTGATTTCCACTCAACACGCAATGCCTTCTAAATTTGGCAGAAAGTGGAGAACAAAGTGTCTTAACACTAGGTTCCCACTGCCTACCCTGCTGTGTGCGGGATACAGCGTGAAGCTGAATTAAATTATAAATACAGTGTAAAATTTGTCTTATAAAGTGAAAGGTTTTATTTCGAATGCCAAGCTACTTGAAGGTAGGTCAAGATTATGTAATAACCGTTCATCACGTTCACTGCATAAAAGAAATTATTTAATAAAAAAATAATGTTATAGTTGATGACTTTGACGTTTATTTTCAAATGCTTAATGTTCTTAAATGGGCGCGCGGTAAGTTTCGTTCATTTCTTTACATATAGCAGAATAGGCAGAGATAATTAAATGCTAGGAGGACACTACTCGCCCACCCAATTTCGCCATCATTGTGTGGTACTCGGCGCAACTGAACGCCGTAATTTGTCTTACCTTACCAAAGTGGAAAACATCACGTTTATAACTAGACGCTGTGACTCATGTCACCACAATGGCCTCTTTTAGCTTAGTAAATTTTATATTTGCTTATGGAACATAATAAGACACTCAGATGCCCATTAGGTCACTCCGTTCTGCACTTTCCGCCGAATTCTGAAGGCATTGAGTATTGAGTGGCGGAAATCAAAGCCGCATTCGTCTAGTTAAGAGAGTGAGTAAATGAAAATAATTTTCATTTGCTCGAGTGGGAGTCAAACCCATAACATGTCGCGCTTACAGCCGTACGTTTGTGCTCCATCGCCAGGGCTGGCCTCTATCTTTTATAATATAATACAATAATTTAGATAATTAATAAAAGCGAAAAGAAACATTAAACCACATTGTATAAAAAAAGTGTCATCACAGGTTATTATTTTGACTTTCGACCTTTACTCCTCCGGTCTTCCAAAAAAAAAAGTTGTCCGAAAGTTTTACGGGGAAACATAAATCAGTGCCATGATGATTATAGCCATCATTTGTCATGAAATAATTGTATTATATATTTTGGACTTTATGACGTGAACATGAGGTTTATTTTCAAAATAAAGTTTGAGGGAGGAAAGAAACATATTTTAATAATATACATGTAATATTTCTATATAGTTATTAATAATAGAAAGTATTAAATTTCATAATAGATGCTATTGTAGTATAATGGACACACAAGGATTTAAATAAAAAGTGGTAATGCTATTGATTCTCATCGAAAAAAAGAATATATCAATAAAATATATATTTTTCTTTGTAATAAACATAAATATTACTTCTGTTTAGCATTAATGTTGCGCGCCTAATCTCTACATCTAAAATTTATAAATAAAATCAATTGTATATATAAATAAAAGAGGACTTCGTGGCGCAGCGGCCCTGCGTCAGGCTATCCACGGTTGTGAGTTCGATCTCATTTGGAGTAATGCTTGAGATTTTTACATATTTTTGCTCTGGTAACAAACCATAGAGCGAGATCGAGTCTTGCCACAGAACCAAAAAATTCTAAAATACATTAAGCTTTTGCAGAAAGATATGTATATACTCTTGCCACAGTTGTCTCTAAGTGACTCAATCTGTAGGAAATTTGCATAGGAATGCAATGTAATGCAAATCAGTGGACTAAAGACATTAGGCACTTCCCATCAATTTGCGAGTTAATGGGAAAAGCTCAAGTTTATTTTTCTCCAGCATCAACTGCATTTATAAAGAAGCAATGCAAAAAATGTTAAGCTTTGGACTTTTTTTTAGCTTTTAATATTATGCTTTGAAATGTATCACTTTACACCTGGTAATTTTGAGTTTGATACTCTCAGTCAAGAAACGAGTTTCTGTGTTCCGGGTTTCGGTTTTGAGAATCAGTTCTATTGAAATCTGTTGTACCATGTCTAAGTGAGGTTTTTGAAAAAAAAAACAAGCAATACTATAGCGCCTGTAGAAAGTTGAGGCTGTCTTGGCGGAGGGGCACGGGCGTGTAAACGCGATGGTTGTGGGTCAGATTCCCATTCAGGGGGAAGAAAATATTAAATATTTTCATTTACTAACCCTGGCAACAGAACAGCGCGGTGTTGAGTTCCACCACTCAAAACGAATTCGGCAGAAAGTTGGGAGTTCGGTTCCCATATTCACTCGGTCTACTGACTAGGGATAGGTACAGCATGTTTTTAGAAAGTTGAAAAAAAGTAGCCTTGCTTTTTATTGTCGCTTAAAAGTAGTCGTCAAAAGTAGACTGCATTTTTATATTATACTTATTTTTTTTTATATTACCTTACAGAGACTTAAGGACATGATACTATATTTTAAGAGAAAGTACCATTAAGACAATGTTTCCAGCTGAGCCATTTCCTATTTTCCGAGATAAACTTCCGCTTTTCTTAGAATATAACATTAATTTGGCTTATTTCGCAAAACTTTGTACCATTATAATTTTTTATTATTTACCTTTTAGAAGCTGTAGTGGCGCTTTGGCACAACATCTGACTCTGAGCCAGACGGTTGTGGGTTCAAGTCCCACTAAAGACAATTAATTTTTCTAATTTTCTCACTTTGGGTACAAAAAAAGGTCGCGTTTCATCACTTACACTAATGTCTTAAAATTTGAGCGGAAATTGAGGAACGAAATGTCTTAACTTCGGAGGGAGGGAACCCCTTCTGCTGTTAAGACATTTCGTACTCTGTTAAAATAAAATAAAATGGGAATTATGAAAAATTTATAAATAAAAAAATATTGAAAAAAGAAATAAGATTACGCGAAAAATTAAGATAAGTGCCAAGATTTGGGATAATGTTTCAAATATAACGGCTCTGTTTAAAAAGCATTAAATTTCACTGGTGATGTAACGGAGTGTGTTTAGTCATATTTTTTTAAATTGAACGTAGGTTTTAATAACCAATTATCGTATCTGTAATTTATAATATTTAAAGTTATACAATTTGGCATTTAATAAGCAAATTCTTGAAATAACACATATTTTTATAATTTTTTTAGCTTCACGCTATATCCCGCACTCAGCGGCGTGGCGGGACTCAACGCCGCGCTTTGCCGCGACACCGGAGCGAAAAAATTAAAATATTAAATATTTCATTTCCTCGAGTGGGAATCGTACCCACACCACCGCCAGTCAGACTTTATATCTATGCACCACTGGCCTAAAATTTAATAAATAAAAATAAATATAATAATTGTAAATGTTTTATTTATTAAACCGTTTCTCAGAGTAGAAATCGTCACCGCAACCGTTTACGGTGAGACATTGAATAACAATAAATAAACATATTAACTAATTTCGTCGTTGTTAAGTACACATGAAGTGTCTCTTTCTAAGCTAACACAGGTATTTGCTGGAAAGCAAGCTTTATTGTACATATATTATTTACATTATATAAAATGTAAGGTCAGGTGAGGCCAGTCGTGGCGCAGTGGCACAAAGTGTCACTGTAAAACCGATTGGCTGTGGGTTCATTCTCCATTAGTGGAGATGAAATATTTACTTAAATTTATATTTTCATTTCTTCGCTCTGGTGTCGAGGTAAAGCGCGGCGTTGAGTTCTGCCACTCAACACGCAATGCCTTCAGAATTCGGTAGAAAGTGGGGAACGGAGTGTCTTAACACTAGGTTTCCTCCGCCTACACAGTTATGAGCAGGATAAAATGTGAAAATAAAGCAAAAAACCACTGCGCCTCAAAAAAACAGAAGTACCTTCAGATCATAATATATTTTATTAGTAACAGTACGTATAATAAACAAAAAATAATTTATAACAATTTTTAAGATAAAAGTCATAAACCTCTACCAACAATATTTTTTTTTTATGAAATTATCACCTCTTACTATACAAACATCGCCGCAGGCTAACTAAAATCGAATTGAAATTTTACATGCAATTTTAGTATTAATTGCATTTGTCATAATGCCTAAAATTGTATTCAGGAAATAAAAGTGTGAAACTCAAACACGTGATGAAACAGTGAAAGTCAAATGGCACTTGCTTTCAACTCTCCAAACGTTACAAAATCGGAACAAGTATTTAACAACGGAACTAGGATTTATTTGTCTATTCTTATGGAACTGAAGTGTAGTGATAAACCACTCCGTTTTTTTTCAGTTTGATTTATAGTCTTAAGTTTCACGCTGTTTTACGCTGTATCCTGCACATAGTAAGGTTGTCAGAGGGAACCTAGAAACCTAGTGTTTAGACACAACGTTGCCATTAAGACACTTCCACTACCCACTTTGCGGCAAATTCTTGAAGCATCGCGTGTTAAATAGCGGAACACATCGCCGCGCTCTACCTTGTTATTAGAGCTAATAAAAGAAAATATTATATAAATATTACAATCTCTTGAGCGGGAATCAAACTAAATCTCATTTCATATTAAACACTTACAATTCTTAAAAAATTATAGAAATACTTACGTCTACTTATAGATAGAATATACTGCGTCTTTAGTTTAAATACCACATATTTTTTGATAAACAATTATAAAGATAAGTTAGACAACAGTCGTGGTGCAAGAGCACAAAGTGTGGTCTAAAAACGTGACTGGTTTTAGGTTCGATCCCCACACGAAAAAAAAAATTATTAAAAAAAATATTTTATGGAGTTCCGCTACTCAACATGCAATGGATTCGGCGGAGAGTGGAGAACGGAGTGTCTTAGTGTCTTAGGTTAACTCTGTTTATCCTATTTACGGAATACAGCGTGAAGCTGATTTTTAATTTTTTTTGGCATTAGTTAAGGATTGTGTTGATATACAGTGCTTGTTTCACTGTGTACTTTCAACAGACAATATATTTAAGTCATTAATACGAATTATCATATAAATTGTGATGATTTATGAAATAGACTGCATTCATTCAATAATTTAAATACATTGAATAATCACTCCAATAAAATTGGACATATTTACGTGTTGAAATATTTTATTTCAACACGTAACTACCTTATTTTATTTAACAAAAATATATATTTTTTGAATGTATGATCCATACAAAAAAGATTTACTTATTTTGATTAATGTTTAGTAGCTCTTGACCCCGTTTGGTTAAAAACCAATATCTAACAGCTGTATGACCCATTACACGACCAATTGTAAATATCCGACCGCAGATTCAGTAAGAAGGCACTTAAAATGTTAACGTAAATAGTGAATAGATTTCTATACTTTTCTTCGATAAACTGACTATCCAATGAAAAAAATAATACAAAAATCAACTTCACGCTGTATCCCGCATGCAGTAGGATAGGCAGAGGGAACCTAGTGTTAAGACACATCATTGCCCCTTTTCCGCCGAGTTCTGGAGGCATGAAGAAGGCGTGTTGAGTGGCGGAACTCAACCCTGCGCTTTGCCTCGACACCAGAGCGAAGAAATGTTAATATATAGTCAGTAAATATTTTATTTCCTCAAGTGGGGATCGAACACACAACCTCGAGTGGCCTCTACCCTGGCCAACCCAAAAAAAAATTTCCAATTTGAACCAAAAGTTCCTGAGATTAGTAGAAATATCTGTAATATTTTTTATGGAGAAAGATAAGGCAGACGAGCGCATGGGTGACCTGATGATAAGTGCTCACCGCCGCTCATTTTTTGAAGGTACCCAAGAGAAGAAGAAGGTATCAACCTGGAACGCTGTTATTCCACAGTTTTATAATATCATTATAGAAATAGGTATATCGACTTAGTTTATCTAAATGATAAATGTCTTGCAATTATTTGCATCAAGTTCCTAATTACTGTTTTAAAGTTCCCGTTGAAATTTTAGCAATAAATACTTTAAAGGTCTGACAGCTTTTGTAACGCCGAATAAAATGTTAAGTAAATATAATTGAAGTTTGAAATACCTTAGAAAGTTACTCCAAATTTCCCTCCTTGCTGTTAAGTATCACCTAATTTATGTATCAAATATCAATCAAAGGCTTTCAGCTAATCTATTTTATTCAACAAAATTTTGCTATAATATTGCTTTAATTTTTTTTTCGAACCTGGAAATCTTATCTAGTGTTACGACACTACGTTCTCTTTAGGATATTAGTGGTTTAGTACCCACGTACCGAACCCACAACCGTCACATCCTTGTGCCTCTAAGCCACAACGGTTTACTAATATAATTTTTAAATTATCATTTATCATTTCATATTTGGAAATATTTTGAATGTATATTTAATATCCGTTTATTATTTGTTAGCGTTGTTGAATAGAATAAGCCAATAAATAATATTTTGTTGTGGGACATTATCAATCTTTGTTTACATCGAAGTCGTCGTACCGCAAAGCGACATTACTGACCGTACGCGCGACGGTTGAGGATTCGATTCCCACACGAGAGAATGAGTTATTTTTATTTACTTATTCTGGTAATAAGGCAAAGCGCAGTTTTGAGTTCCGCCTCTCAACATGCAAAGTCATCAAAATTAATGCATGAATGTTCGTATCTTTTGATCCAAGGCAAAAGACCTTGGAAGGTTGATTTTTCTGTGCTTCTTCTTCACGAGAACTCGAGATAAATAGTCTTAACAGTGATCGCCAATAAAGTGATCGTATAAGAGCTGTGTTTTTGGCTTCTAAAGTACGGAACCATAAAAAAAAACAATAGAATTATATCATTTTTGTACTTTATAAAGATATTTATATTTTTTCCAAATAAATTCCTTCATTTTTAATTCTTAAAAGTCGCCTTTTATGTAATATATTTATGTATTTATGTTTAGCGTATAATGGTTTTTTTACGTTGTAGTTATACAAATGTACATACTAATTTTTATTTGCTCGTCTTCATATCCTTCGTTGGTCATATCCTGTATTCTCGTTAGAGTTCTCAAAAGTTTGTCTACCATAAATGGCATTATATTATCTCTGTATATTTCGCTTTGCAAAAACAATATGATGCGAAAAGCAAGAAAAAAAATTGCTGTATCGGGCACATATCTAGATAGGCAGAGGGAACCTGGGAACTTAGTTTTAAGATACTTCGTTCCCATTAAGACACTTCCGCTTACTACTTTCGGCCGAATTCTTGTCACAGTTGCTTGTAGCTTGGTGGGGGCACTCACGCCACGACTGGCCTCACAAGAAAATATTTAAATTTATATTTTGTTTACACAGTAGTTGCATAATCTTAAAAGTCTAGATTTTATGTAAGCCAATATTTTCAACTTATAATTCATCGATTTCTTTTTCATAAATATTTTTATATACGCTAAATTTAAAATATATGTATGTGTATTGTATAATATTAGAAATCATCCGCAACTTTGATTGCGATTAAGATTTAAAATTTTAAAATATATTTTCCTGTTCCTGTAAAAAAAATTGAAAAATCATCTCTTAGTGTCGTGATCCTTATTTCCCTTACATGCAAAATTCCAACATTTTGTGCGTTGCCTATGAGTCACTCAGTAAGTGAAGATTTTTAAATATAGGAATCGATTTCCGAAATTGATAAGCATAATATAATGAGTAAATACACGATTGTCAAAAATAAAACCGTCTAGGCACATCGAAGAAAAATATATAAAAATATTATTTAATTGATTCTGTCGTGGCGTAGTAGCACAAAGGTATGAGGCGACAGTTGTGAGTTTGAACCTAAATGTAGGGAACAAATTATTATTTCCTATTTCTTTTTTCATTTCTTCGCTCTGGCATTAAGGCAAAACTCGGCGTTGAGTTCTGCCGCTCAACTTGCAATGTCTCGAAAAATTCGGCGGAAAGCAGGGAAACGGACACTCCGTTCTCACACTAACACTAAGTTCTCACTTCTTATTTTATCAAAACTTAAACTAAATTGTGGAAAATAATGATTTAATTACCAAAATATAATGAAAAATTAAAAATAATAAGTAAAATTATTAATATTTTTATATCTAATTACAATTCAAAATCCATTATCTCTTACAATTTTTACAATAGATACTCAAATAATAAAGAAATCGGAGGTCAAACATAAAAAGATATCTCTACTTAACATAGAATCTCTTTCTTTTAAAAAAGAAATTTGTTAAAAGAATACATAAATTAGGCCTAAATAATAAATAATATGATAAATAGTTACAAATGGGAAAGTCAAAACCCACTCATCTCTCTCTAAGACATCTGTGGAACACTTTGAGAGGTTTCGACGTGACATCCACCAAAATGAAAATAATGTGGACGATGTTAATAATTTTTTTTTACATTTTTTACAGGAAACTGATTTTGATAATATTAAAATGTATTTAAATAAGTACTTAAAATTGGCTATGGTTAATTTTCTTTATTTTTTTTTTTATTTTTATTTTAATCTAAAAACAGACGAATAGAGAAAGAAAGAGAGAAAGTGATTCAGTGTGTATTCATGTTAAACCCGCTCTTTCTCCGTTCTCCGTTTACCGCCTCAATTAAAAACTGATTATTTTACAGTGCAACTCAACGCCGCGCTTTGTGTTATCAAGGAATTATAAGACAATTAATATTATCCATTACATTGGTTGGAATTTTGAGACATACTTTTATTTTCAGACGCTACCCATTGCACCACGATAGTCACGAATTATTATTAAAGCACTTAAATCAAATTTGAAATACAAAATATAGAGCTAAATATACATATATCATAAAACCGTCGTGGTGCAGTAGCACAGGCGTGGGAATGTAAACGCGACGGTCGTTGGTTTGATTCCTGTTCAGGGAAAAAAAAATATTTCCCCCTCTGACTACAAGGCAAAATGCGGAGTTGAGTTGCGCCATACACGCACACACATAATACATTAATTTTTTTATTGATTTTCTAATAGTGTTATAAAGGTTAGATTTTTGTTTTGCCTAGCATAGCTTCAAGCCTACTGGATATATTACTTTAAACTTTCACTCTCGCCGAGATCGCCGAGATTGAAGCACGTACCGTTAAACTATCTCGAATAGTAATTATAACTAATATGTAATTACACCTGCTTTTTTTATTGTATAACATGTAACTAATTAAACGTATACATAATACATACTTCCTCTTATGTTACTCAAAACGATAATTTAAATATAGATTATATTTAAATTAATTCATCAAAGTTAACGGAACATTTTTACGGAACAAAATTTACGGAACCATAAAAAAAACAATCATATTGTTTTTTTTTATAGTTCCGTACCTCAGAAGCCAAAAACACAGCTCTTATACTATCACTTTATTGGCGATTGCTGTTAAGACTAACGTATACATAATACGTACTTCCTCTTATGTTACTCAAAACGATAATTTAAATATAGATTATATTTAAATTAATTAATAAAATATATTTTGCATTGTATTGGGACTATGCATGACTCTGACTGTAAACGCGATGGTCGTATGTTCGTTCCATGCTTGGGGTTATTATTATTCTCATTTTCTCTTTTCCAAGAAACGAAATATGGCAACAAACTAATAATAATAATAAGTAAGAACTAACAACTTATTGATTTATAACAGTGTGTCGGTGACGGCATGGACTTGAATTCTATTTAAATTTACAGCGGAACTTAACGCCTATACTACAATGTTAAAGCTACAAGACTACTTCAAATGACATTCAAACCTACACTCATCGTGCGGTACAATATGATACGATCCCGCGCTTTCTGGAAACCAACCAGGCGCTCTGACCATATACGTATTTACGAAAAAATAAAAAAAAACCGTTAATAAATTATTGGCCAAAAAATGTACCCTACGTTGAGCTGTTGAGATTTACAACTTACCATACACAAATTTACAAAGAAGATTCACTATTACCAAGTGTCATTAAGATACATGGTAGACAGCCATCATTAAATGACAACACTGAGCAGATTTTACCACAACTTTTACTGTATGTTGCAAGTCGCGGCTTCGGGATGGTACTTAAAGTGGTTTTGTGAATATGCGTTTGAATTCGCATAATGTCAAAACATTATATTAAGCAAAATTTCAATAGAGAAGTTGAAATGACTTTTCATGATTGGTTCTTATCATTGGATTCAGTGCCCTAGATGCGAAGAATGGTGCCAAGTAAATGTGCCGATATGGAAAGTAGAAAAGGCCCGTGTACTTATGTGTGATTTGTGATGATATTGATCTCAATAATTATTAATTTATTTTATTTGAAAATCGGAAAGGTTACTTTACAAAAAAAATATTTTAAATTTATTTTATGTACGATCCTATTCGCCCCACAGAATGGGGCGAATGGGATATTTTTGTCACACAAAATCTGTGTTAATTATTTGGAGAATTTATGAGTAATTTAAGCTTTTATGTTATGTTTATATTGTTAATGATTACTATATAGCTAATAAAAGTTTCATAAATATCAAAAATATCATTTCATATACATAAATGTATCAACAGTCGAGTGACGGAACATAATGCCGCGTTTTAATTTAATAAATAATGTAAATGAAAATATTATAAAAATGTTCTGAACGAGAATTAGATCCAAAGGTATACTTTAAATAGTCGGACACTAATAATACATATTTAAATGAACTAAGTTCACCACAAGAATTTAATATTACTTGAGGACTCTTTGAGGCGATAAAATACGCCTTGCCGTAGCAACATGTATATCGCTTTAGAAGGCGGTATATTGTCATCTATATGATAGTGAGTACTATATATATCTATATATTTTTAATTTTATACACAAGAAATGAAAATATTCATAAGAAATAATAGAAACCGTCGTGGCGCAGGGGTACAAGGGTGTAACTGCAACGCGACTGCTGTAGCTTTAATCCCCGCTTTAGGTAATGAATAATTATTTCTTAATATTTTTATCTCTTTGCTGTAACACCAAGGCAAAAGCCTAGCGGGTAGCCTAAAGTTAGGAACGGAGTATCTTAACACTGGGTTCCCTCTGCTTGCCCGACTGCGATGTATGCGAGATACAGCGTAAAGATTTTTTTAAAAAAGCTCATAAATAATATAAAGATATACAAATTAAAAACGTAAACACTGTGCGATCACCGTAAAACAATCAGAAAGCACGATGACGTAAAGCGTAAGCCGTAAGGCTGAAGCATAGACGTTGCGCTCGCGCAGAAGTTCTCATTCAGTTGACAGTTGAATGTCGAGAGTGGCAATGTGTTTTTGTGTGTTGTGCTATAGCTAGTGACCATTTAAATATGTAAGTATTTATTTTTAAATTATTTTTTTTATTTCTATTTTTACGTATTGATGATATCTTTTACTGTATGCAGAGTATTAAGAATTCACTGTTAACGCTTTACTATTAATTTTCCAATTGTTTAAGACAATATTGTTTATATGTAATATTATTTTATATTTTGCATTAAATGAATTAGTGATATGTAGGTTGTCTTAATACATATTTCGGTTTAATGTACTTAACAATTTATGAATATTATTATACTTTTTCTATTTTACGTTAGTAAAATTTAATTCAATAAAACTTATGTGTCACTCAACAATTTTTTTAAAAGAAGATGCAATCAAGATTTGTCGAATAGTTTCTTTAAATATTACACTTTAAATTCTATTTTCTACGAACAAAAAACAGTAGTGCAAACATACAAACGCTGTATTCCACACACAGCAGAGGTAGTACGAGACGTAGTGTTTAGACACTCCGTAAACTTAACAAATATCCGTTAAAATAACTAAGCACTGTCTGTGCTATCTACATAAATATGTATATTATTCTGTTGTTTAGTTAACACCTTATTAGGAATATTAATTTTGTTTCTTAATAAATATTTAATTAAAAAAAAATTGACAAGCCTAGTATGTATTTCGATCAGCTTAAGTATGGGATCAAGTCCCGCTGTGTGAAAAAAAAAAATCAAAATATTTTTCTAACATTTGACATTTATCCTAATATTAAGTTCAATAAATTTAAAATTATATACTTTTTAAATATAAACAATTATTAACATAAAATAATTATATACCTTTGGCTGACTTAATTACCTAGTTGAAATAACAAAGCGATTTTTAAATTTAGTATGTACTACGTCAACCAGTGTCAAAGCTTCATAAACTTGGCTCTTCAAGTGCTGAACAAAAAGAAAGTTAGATAGATTTACGTTTCCTCGAATACTATGTAATATACTGAAATAGCATTTAGACTATAATTTCCTTGTATAAAGGCCCTTGTATACATCACCCACCAGCCTCCCAAACGCAGGTTCCTACGCTTATACTTATTGTTATTTTATAGTTAAATTATACACAATATATACATAAATTGTAGCTTATGCATTATTCTGATGCGTATATTTCTATAAAGTTACATCAAAAACCGTTATTTTTGCTTGAAAGTGAAAAGAATAAACATCCACATAAACTTTCATATTATATATAGAAAAGGATAATATGGAACATTCAACTGAAATAAGATCAGTTGTTTCACTCAACTCGATTACTTATTTCTACTTCTACTATTTATGTTTTAGATGTTTTGAATAACTGTGCATCTTTCTGTTTAATATACTACGATTAATCAATTCAAAGCATATGAGACATGAATGTATTATTTGTACATAGTGAAAGCTTCTAACTTAAAAAGCAAGGAGGTCTAACTAACAATTTATCTATTATAATATTTTTTTCCCAGCTTTACTCTGTATCCCGCACACAGCAGGGTAGGCAGAGGGAAACTAGTATTAAGACACTCCGTTCGCCACTTTCTGCCGAATTCTTTAGGCATTCATAGGCGTGTTGAGTGGCAGAACTCAACGCCGCGCTTTGCTTTGAGACCTGAACGAAGAAATGGAAATATAAATTTAAGTAAATATTTCATCTCTTCGAATGGGGATCGAACCCACAACCAGTCGGTTTTACAGTCACACTTTGTGCCCCTGCGCCACTACTATTGTAATATATATTTATCATTATAAAATATGAGACTCTCGTTGCACTATGGTTCTTTCTACCTACTCTGCTCTGTGAGAGATAGCGTAAAGCTAGAAATACATAAAACTTTCTGTTTCTGAGTTGCTCTTAAACAACGCATAGTGTAGGAACTACATGGTGTAAACGCTAAAATTTGGTATGTAGGTTCCCTGGAATGTAGAAAAGTACTAAGGATTTCCCGAAATTCCCACTACAACAGAAAAAAAATATACAACTTTTTTCCTGTTATGAGTTATGCCACTTTATTTTTACTGTTCAAGTTAAGGAACTCAGGAACCAACGTGTTTGTGATAGTATACAGTTTATCCACTTCAGAACACCGTAGAAAATTATTTAATATTTATACTAAAACTAAATAAAAAAAACATTTTTTTCCAAACCCGAAAGCTTTCGTTAGTTAAACACTATAATCTCAGGAACTTCTGATTCGATTTGAAAAAATATTTTTATTAGATAGTTCATGTATTTTGAGAAAGGCTTTATTACATCACGCTATTACGTCCATAACACTCAATACACCTGTAGGTTCCCACTTAGAATTGTGTCATGTATATAATTCATAAATAGTGATTTAGACCAAATTGGTTCGAATAGAAAAAATCTATAGACGTATTCTTTATACATTTGTCATGTAAACACGATGTTTGTGGGTTTGATTCCCACTCGTGGAAATAAAGTATTTAAGATTTTCGTTTTCTCTCTCTGATAACGAACTCATCTCGTCATGGAAATTATTTCTCGAATATTTTGTCCATGACTCTAAAGTCATCAATCGAAGATAGCAAGAACTCATAAGTGTGCCGACCGTAAAGCAACAATTACAGCTTTGGGCTTTCACTCATACTCAAGTATTGTATAATACATTTTTGTTTCTTTTACTTTCACTCCACTATTGAGTGTTTAGTTATAGTAGGTACAATAGATGAATGTTTTGTTCCTGAACAGAAAGAAATAAGTCTTATATGGATAAACAATTTCTATATCTATTTTTTCTTTATTTTACTTACATACATAGCAAACGCCTTTTTTAGCTTTCTCCAAATTCACTTTAACGCACCAATTTCACAATTTTCACTTCAAATTCATCCTTTACTTCCCAACTACACTTAAAATTTCAATTTAAATAATAATTTTAAATTTAGAATGTAAACAAAGTACCTAACCTAAATACCTACACTAATATTATAGAATTGAAAAATTAGTATAGATGAGCGCTTTAATCTTAGAAATAGCTGCTTTGAATTGAAACATTCCTTTGAATTTCATTCATAAAGGAAGATTAAATTGCGTTAATTGCTATTTAGTTATTTATATTTGGCAATATTATACGAATTTAGGCGAGTGTTATGTCGTTAAAAGATTTTTTTTAAAAGGCTTAGCTTAGGCTTTGGGAAAGCTTTTGAATAAAGTGAAGTAATAAGCCATAGAATTATAGGAAAAGCTTAATTTATTAGAGCTTATTCATTTATTTATTTAAATTGTACGGTTTACATTATTTAATTTTGTTTACAGTTTCAATAAACAAAACATAATTAAATTTAACAAGACTAACTAATACAAAACAGATTAAAAATATATTATTAAAAACTAATTTACCATTTCAATCAATTAACAATTTATAACTAAAATTTAAAAAGGTTTAAAGTTGAGAGAAATTATCTATTACGTTAAAATGTGGAGTAATATTTTAAATTCATATTTGGAAAATGTGTCCCCAAATAGATTTAAGATTTCTTTGTTGTCATCGAATACTTGAGATAGTCGTGAAGTCGGTGTGTTCATACCCAGGATTGCTCTATGGAGAGGTCTTACTATGAGCAAAATTAAGGACGTTAAATCTAAATTTGGATATTATATTTAAATTAACCTATCTAGATTATTTTAACATGGGACTTTTTTATTTATTTAAGTGACAATGTATTGAAAAAGGGTATTTTCACTATTTTCAAGCCAATATATTATTTTCATATAAAATATATGAAAATGTTAACTAATAATAATTAATCACCTAAGTATTCTTCTTGTAATGTGAATTTTATCATCATAAATTTATTAATTTTGACGTCATTGTAGCGCACCTGGGACTTGTCTACACGCGATGTTTATATATTTAAATACCACTTGAGGGAATATTTAAATTAACAATATATTTTTCATACTAAGCTTCATCCTTTTTCCTGTATATAGTTAGGTTAGGCTAGGTCATCTTAGTTTGAAACGGAGCGGCTCTCCGATACTTTTTTCCGATTAATATCACAAATACGGAGCTCAACGCCTCGCGTTGTCTTAGAGGGAAATTAAAATAATTTTAATATTACCATTATCCTGATTGAGAGTCAAACCCACAACCATCATATTATTAAAAAACCTCCTGATTTCAAGAAGTATCAAAAAGGCAATAATCATATCAAAATCGAACATTCATATTATATTTTCAATTTCCAAAAAATATGATGATAATTAAATGAAACTTAGAGAAAAAATGTATTGGTAATTATTAATATTGCTTAAATCATAGCTAAAAAATAACTAAAAGTATCGAAATAATATATTTTTTCTTTAAATATTAATAATAATATATCATTATATTACTATCTATTCAAATAATTCAATGGCTCCTCACTTATCTTCGCCATTTACTAAGGGAGTCTTGTAACATAATTGCTTTATTATATAAGTGTTTTCTCCATGATTCAGCCATTGAGTGAGGCAGAAAGATACGCTTTCTCTGTTAACTGTGCGACAGGTTAATATTTCTTGTAATGATGACTGTTTGAAGTCATCGTAGCGCAGTTGGACATTATCTGATTGTAAGCACGATGGTTGTGGATTCGATATCACTTGGTGGAATTAATTGTTTTAGTTCTTTCGCTCTTGTTAAAGAAAATATGGCGTTTTCATCCGCGAACTAAATAAGCCTTAGTATATTTATAGTTTAAGATATTAAAAAAAGAATGCAAAATTATAAAAAACATAATTTATATTTTGATAGAAATAAATATTTTTAGTAAAATGCATACATATATTATATCTTTAATTATTTTATCTATATTGTGTATAGCACAAGTAAAGTTATGTCAAAAAAATGTCAGTGTCAACGGTGAAGTTGAAAAAGTTACACTTTGGTATCACATACAACAATATATATATAATTTGTGCAATAATATGTTTTATATATTGTATGTAGGTATTTTGCCCCATATTATATTATTGTCGTTATTATTTATCAGCATTCTTAATATGAGGCCAGTCGTGGCGCAGTGGTACAACGTGTGACTGTAAAACCGACTGGTTGTGGGTTCGATCCCCACTCGAGGAGATGAAATATTTACTTAAATTTATATTTTCATTTCTTCGCTCTGGTGTCGAGGCAAAGCGCGGTGTTGAGTTCTGCCACTCAACACGCAATGCCTCCAAAATTCGGCAGAAAGTGGGGAAGGGAGTGTCTTAACACTAGATTCCCTCTGCCTACCCTGCTGTCTGCGAGATATAGCGTGAAGCTAATTTATTTATTTTTTGTTCTTAATAAAAAAACTTAGAAGAAGTACACCTGAAACTGATTTTATTTGCCATTTCATATAAAAAAAATATTTCAAAAAAATATGTTGCTGGAATACAAACCTGCTTATAGTTCATTCAAGCCAATAGGAGTTTTAATCTTATTTATGTTCAAAATATGCTTAGTGTGTTCAGTGCGAGAGAGAGCACGAGAGAGTGAGAGAGCGTTAAGATACTCCAACTCCAGCTTTCAACATGAATGAATGAAGCAAAAGCGGAATGTGCCGGTGCCTTAATGTCCTCATTTTCCGTCTAATTTTTAAGACACTGCGTGTTGAGTTGCGAAACACAACGCCGCGCTTTGTCTTTCAAAGCAGGAGACATATCAATTATGTAGATATATCGTAATACATATAATGTCATTGTATTATAAAATCTATTTTCTTTTCAGTTATACGGCCTGCATACACCATGGCAACTATAGTAAACTCTACACAGAGCGTCCTAAAGGACACGTACGCCTACTATTTGTGGACTTTGTCGCTTTCTGGTAAGATATTATGATGAACGTTTTGATAGTTTCAAAATCACAGTTTATATTATTATTAAAATGCAGAAATAAAGATGTTTCCTACATTAAAATCGTAATTATTTTTGCGTTGGTTATTTTTAGGCTTCCGCACCTCAAAATGTAACAATAGAACCCTTATAGGATCACTTTATTTTCCGCCTGTCAAGACTATATATCTCGAGAAAGCGTAAAGAAACATATCATAACTTACAAAAGCTTCGGCTTTATTTGTGATATGAAATATTTTTATCAAAAACAAATCATCAGAGAATACAAAAAAATTAAAATCAGCATCACGCTGTATCCCGCACACAGCAGGCAGAGGTAGGCAGAGTGTACCTAGGGTTAAGACACTCAGTTCCCCACTTTCCGCCGAATTCTGGAGGCATTGCGTGCAGTAGCGGGACTCAACGTCGCGCTTAGCCTCGACACCAGAGCGAAGAAATGGAAATATAAATTTATGTAAATATTTCATCTTCTCGAGTGGGGATCGAACCCACAACCAGTCGATTTTACAGTCACACTTCGTGCCGCTGCGCCATGACTGGCCTTATTATCTTATTATTAAGTATTTTGACTTCTCCATAAAAGAAGGGTGTTGTATAAGCTCTCATAATACTTAATAACAATCAATTATTTACACACGATCGTAGTATAACTAGTTTGCTTGTTCCACTTATATAAGAGCGATATTAATAAGTTATTAGAACCTCCGGCAAGAATATAATATTGTTTTATGACATACATTTAACAAGACCAAGGTTTTGCTAAAATAATATATAAAAAATGTGTAAATTAAGAAAAAAATAAGCTTTACACTGTATCTCAAATATAGCACGATAGACACAGGGAAGATATGTAGTGATAAAATACTCCGTTCCCCATTTTGCCTTCCATCTTTCGAGACTGCGTGTTGAGAACTAAAATTAAACGTTTGTCTTGTGTCCAAACGAAAATAATAAAGAGTTATTAATCCGAGTGGAATCGAACCCGCAACCATGCCACGACGGTTTCAATTTGTATAAATTATACTAACATATCAATGAAATGTCTCAATTTGTAAAAATAAAAAAAATTGTTTCAGACAAAAGAACAGAAGGATGGCCGCTTGTAGATTCTCCAACGCCGACATTTATCTACACTTTAATATACCTCTTCATAGTATGGATAGGGCCTAAGCTAATGAAGAACAGACGTCCGTTCAAACTGAGCTGGCTCCTAGTGCCCTATAATTTGGCTATGGCAGCGTTAAACGCATATATAGCAGTCCGTCTACTAACAGCGTCGTTTAGACTTCGGTATAGTTATATTTGTGAACCGTGTCGACAGAAGTATGATCCGGATGAAATGCAAGTGAGTATTGATTGTGCTAAAATTGTTAGAGCATCGTGGTAGTGGGACAATGTATGACTGATGGTAAGATTGATCCCCAATAATAATTACTAAAAAATTAGGTATTTAAGAAAAATTGAGATAAGTCACTTTCTTCCATTTTTTTAAATTTCTGCATTAAAAATAAAATACCATATAATTATATATTTTGATAACGCTGTATCTCGCATAAGAGGCTAGGCGGGGAGGTCTGAGTTTGTTCTGTCGGTCTTCCCTTCAATATTCGAGACATTGCGTGTTAAGTGACGGAACTGAACGCCGTTCCTTGTCTAGTCACTATAATTTATGCGTAAAATAAAAATAAATAATTTGAAGCAATTCATTAATGCAGATGATGATGTTGAAATTTTGTTACTACCAAATCTAACAATCTGCACTACCCCTCAATACACATGTTTCTTTAGATAACACACGAAATAAACCCTTCCTTGCAAGTACCGTAGGAGCCGGAACCCGAAAACTAGTATTGTCGTAAATCTTACGACAAACTGGTTACCCTATCAAAGGTTAATGGGTAATCAGGTTAAACATAGTAAAATATGGGTCAAATCTAATACAACTATAACTCAAGTACAGCAAAGGGGACATCCTCTTAGATAGAGGCTGTGGAGATTAATAGTAACAATTTTGCTACAACAGACTCAATGTAGCGTAACATGATTATAAAAGACAAATGATAGTCATTCGTCGATCTCGGATATTTCTTAATCATTTTGCTTTCATTCTGCCATACTATAGTATTTATATACAGGTCTCGAACCTGTATGTGACTGTATCGAGATGGTAGTGGTTTCGATTCCAAGTCGGGGGAATGTGAATATTATTAAACATTATATATTATATAAAAATCAGCGGCCTGTCGTGGCGCAGGGGCACAAAGTATGCCTGTAAACTTACTGGTTGTGTTCGATCCCCACTCAGGGAGATTAATTATTTATTAACATTTATATTTTAATTTTTTCGCTTCGAGGCTAAGCGAGGCGTTGAGTTCCGCCACTCAACACGCAATGCCTCTAGAATCCGATGGAAAGTGGGAAACGGAGTGTCTTAACACTAGGTTCACTCAGCCTACACTGATTTGTGTGGGATACAGCGTGAAGGTGATTTTTATAACATATTAGATATCTTCTGCAATGTCGATATTTTGAAGATTCAGGCAAAACTTAAGCAAGTTTTAAATAAAATTTAAGTGAGCTTAACTAAGTATACTATAAGTTTATTATAACAAAAACGCAAGATCATCGCTATTAAAGTAAAAATAAGGAGTAAATGCTTACTTTCGCGTTCGTTACATAGAAATACTAACGTCAAAGATACCATTACAAGTCGTAAGTAATTCTGTATCTATCCACTTTCATCAAAATATTAGAAGTTGCGGTCAACATTTCTAATAATATTTCAAAAGATTTCATTTCATATTGATTGTTCTGAAAGCGAGAATCTATTTTTCACTTAGAACATTAGATTTAGCACCAAAAATTATATTGTTTATTTTTTTCCATAAAAATATGGATCGCATTTTCGTTATTTTAATAAATATTATTTATTTCGAAATAAAATAAATGGAACATCTCCGGGTAAGAGTATTTTTATTCTCCGACTCTGATAACACAAAGCGCGGCGTTAAATTTCCCATTTAACACCCGCAGTGTCGTTTTCGGGTGGAGAACGATGAACGGAGTGAACGATGAACGGAAACACTAGGTTCCTTTTACAAAACATGAGGGAACTTTATTAGTATAACCAACACCTAATTGGATCATCACCACATCACCAGACCCTATTCAAGATAGACAAGACTATCGATATCTTGATTAAGTTTAAAACTTCTCGATTTGTTAGCGGCGTTAAATTAGTTGTCAACTAACCTTCATTTGAGACATCTCCAAAACTGTCCCTGGAACCCGGAAACTCCCAAAGTCTAAGCCAATGAAAGTTTATTGATGAATTCTATTCGACCATTTGTTAGGTACTTTTATTTTTTATGTCTGTTTTATTTGACAAGTTTCTAGCTTTCCAATGTTTTTTCTTAATATCTTTAATAATATTTTTTTTCTTGTTAATTTTTTTTTCACTCATTAATTTATGTTTAAAAGTACACCAGTACGTGCATTATTGACTAAAATAAATAATGTCAATCTTGTTTCAAAACAATTGTAATGTATCCACAGCCTGTTGAATATTGTGAACTATGATTTTTTGTAATAGTCTTTAAAGACAAGGCCACCGCTATATTAATAATATCCTGAGACCGTCGTGACTTACTGTAAACGCGACGGTTGTGGGTTCTATCCTCTATCCTAATGGGGGTGTTTAAATAGATAAATCAGCTTCACGCTGTATCCCGCGCACAGCATGGTATCATTTTGATATAAAGGTAACTTGTTATGCAGCCCCAAAAAAAAGCATTCAAGCCTCCATTAAAATATATTTTAAGATTTTAACCAAAATGTCTTTTGCAGATAGCGAATGCTGTGTGGTGGTACTACTTTTCGAAGCTTCTCGAGTTCTGCGATACATTCTTCTTCATACTAAGGAAGAAAGAGGAACAATTAACATTTCTACATGTCTACCATCACTCGACGATGTTCGGGTTCTGGTGGATCGGCATTAAATGGGTGCCGAGTGGATCGAGTAAGATTTTGTATTTTTTTTTGTTCTGGGCGTGTTTTAATTAACAACGCTAATTAGAAAAGCTCATTACACCTTCCGTTTAATATTCTAGACATTTTCATCATTAAATATTTTTAATATTGCGCGTTGTGTTCCGCCACGTGGCATAATGTTTTGGGGCGGTAAATGGAATATACAGACTGTATTGACCCTAAGTTCTCTGTCTTCTCTGCCATATATATATATATATACGTACAGCATAAAGCATGAAGATGAAAAATAAGAAATTAAAATATTTTCTTAAATTATATTATATATTTGAGGCTGCGACGCGACGTTTGTGGGTTCTATTTCCACTGTGAGAAATGAAATGTTTAATATTTTCATTACCTCGCTCTACGTCTATACCCCCAGAATTCAAAGTGAGGAATGGAAGTGGTTTAATGGGTACGGAGTGTCTTAACACTAAGTAAAAGATCGATTCTCTCTGCCTTTTCTTCTATTTGTAAGATATACTTACCTAACGTGAATATGTGTAAACAAAATATTTCTTTACAGCGTTCCTACCCGCAATGGTCAACAGTGGCATCCACGTTCTCATGTACACGTACTATGGACTTTCCGTATTCGGCCCTAGAGTGAGCCAATATCTATGGTGGAAGAAATATTTGACTATCCTTCAACTGGTGAGGATCCATTTGATTTTTTTTTAAACTATGGAGCTCTTATTCTCCTTTATATAACGGAGTATATAACCGTGTTCATAATGTTGTTCTTATAAGTAAGATGTAAATTATTTTTTGGTTGATACTTCGATTGATTTTAACTTTTTTGTGAATAATATGTCTTTTTAGTAAATTAATATAATAGATTTAAACTCTTAATTAAAAGTGTGTGTACATTTTTTCTTACTAAAATATATAAGAATTTTATATAAGAATTTTTTACTACATTTTTTACTACTAAACTAATATAATAAAGCTGAAGAGTTTGTGTGGTTTAAACACTAAGATCTCTGTAACTACTGGTTGGATTTTTTTTTTTATTTTTATTCCTCAGAAGTGTTATTGAATTTATAAGATTACGGTGTTACTCTTAATTAGCCTTAAATAACGAAATAACAATAAAAATTAACGCCATCGTATCACTTTAACCGAGTGCGCTGCAAAAATAGTATATATATATATATATATATATATATATATATATATATATATATATATATATATATGTAGGTACGTAGTACTACAAAGACATTCAATTTCATTATAATAAAATAAAATAAAGTTCGCGACACCCTATATTTATCTCTTATAAATAAGTCACAATAAAATAATTGAATATGCCAAGATGATATTTCACCGTTTTTTATTTGACATGAATATTAAAAACATACAACGAGCGAAAGTTGGTCCATCATCAAGCAAATTTTATAAAGACAAGATTGCCTTTATAGCATATAATTATGGCGAACGCTTTCCGAGAAAATAAAAAATTAAAATATTTCAACGCTCTGTCTACGGCCGTAAGTCTAGGTTCGAGTCACGAAACCGCGCAAAGTGAACTAAACGGCGATTGAACGACGGAAAAAGATGATGAAGATTGTAATTGTCGTATTATTTTTGTAATATTTAACAATTAAGTAAAACCGTGTTATTAATCTCAATTTTAAGAAAAGTTGGTGGTTCTCCGATTTGGTCTGATTTATAAAAACAAGTTGTTCATGATTACATGTATAATATCAATCTGTCTGTCTGTGATAAGCGGGCGAAGTCGCGAGCGGGCCGCTAGTTCGATAATAAAAGTTCCTATCTAGTCTTACTGATTAAATTTTAAGTTGGCCCATTTGAAAATTTCTTCCTGCTTCCGATTTCAAGTATACTCACGACTTATAAGTTTTGATACTGATCAAACAAAACTTCAGGTTCTTGAAAACTGTTAAATAAGTTAAAAGTTTTAGTTTAATACACGTATAATTTTTTTTATATTTTTAAATGTTTAAAGTATTATTTACATACGTAAGATCCCACATTTTTTTTGACTTACAATATGTGAATTTTATTATTAATTTCTTAAGAAAAGCATAACTCATTTTTTTTGGCTTGGGAATCTCAAAAAGAAAAGACGAATTCTTATAGGAGTAGTCAGTTCTCCGTCTGTCCTTCATTATGACCGTTTATCCCGAATATTACTCGAACGTTTCCGTTGTATCCAGCATATAACAGGTTAGGCAGAAGGCCAAAACATTTCGTTCCCTATAAACAGTTTAATATTCTTTATTGTGTTTTTAATGGCGGGACTCAACTCCATACCTTGTCTTGTTACGAAATCGAGAAAAATTAATTTCCCCGAGTGACAATCGAACCTAAAATTACATTCCGCCATTCAATCTTGCTATTGAAAGGAAGTGTTGTTTTTTTTAAAGATTTTATTTTTAAATAATGTTACATATGTGTATTAAATTACTTTTTTTTCCAAATAGATACAGTTCACATGTGCCCTGATACTCGGCGTTAACGGCATCAGAACTGGTTGCGAGTTCCCGCTGTGGATGCACTACGTACTCATCATATACATGATCTCCTTTATTGTTCTCTTTGGTAATTTCTATATGAAGGCTTATCTTGCTAAGGTACGTATTTTCTTATTTTCTTTTTTTTTCCTTTGTTAACAACACGCTTTGTCCCTTGCGACCTGTTACAGCGTGTCTAGCTAGAGGGAAAGGCAGAGGGAACCTGAGAACCTAGTGTTAAGACACTTCCGTTCCCCACTTCCTGTCGAATTCTGGAGAAATTGCGTACTAAATGGCGTAACTGAATGCCGCGCTTTACCTCGTCGGCAGAGCGAGGAAATTACAATATTAAATATTTCATTTCCTCAAGTGGAAATCGAAGCCACAACGCTTGTGCCATGACTGTCCTCAAATGTTTTTTCAGTTTGTTCATTAATTAATTATATTATATGATTCTATGAAAGGTTTAACATATTTTCTATCATATAGTCAGATAAGGTACGGGCTTGATTATATATATCATATTTCGTTCTAAAAGGTCTTAATGCTATTAAACAGGCTTAAAATAAACATAAACCTTTTATATGATAGAGATTATAAAGGATACAATACTTGTTAGTACTAATAGTAGACAAAGCGCTTCGTGAGTTCCGCCACTTAAGACGCTATGTCTCGGAAAGTAGAGGACGGAGTGTTCTAACACTAGCTCACCCTCTGCATATTTTGCTTTGTCTAAAAAACGATAAGCTGCTTATGTAAACTTGAAAAATAATCAATAGAATTATTAACTTAAACGTATTTTCGTTTACTATTTCCTTTTAATATTTAAAACTAAACCTTTATACAATTTTTAATTCCTAATAATATCATCCAAAATCGTATACATTATATCACAAAACACCAACAATAACAGTTACATAAGGAAATGAGTGAAAGTTTTATATGTAACTGCCACAGCCGGTTGTGTTACGTATAACATTTTACTTTCGAGCCAGCATCCGTGGCGATCTCGGTTGACCCGGTCAAGTTAATGAATATTAAGGTAAAGTTGCTTCCACACGGCGGCTTCGTCGGCTTGTGGAGGGAATCTAGTGTCAAGATATTCCGTTCTCTTTCTTTTCGAAATTCCGTTCTCTTTCTAATCGAGCGCGGTAGTGGTGGGGCACGGACACACAGTGTGGCTATAAAATCGACTGGTTGTGGTTTCGATCTCCACTAGAAGAGATGAAATGTTTATTTAATATGTCCATTTCTTCCGTTGAGTTCCGCCAATCTACACGCACTGCGTCCAGAATTCAGCGAACAGTGGGGAACGGAGTATCTTATCTCATATCTATCGGAATATGTTAACGTGAAGCTGAAGCTTTTTTTTTTTTTATAAATTGAATGTGTGCGTACATGCGATGGATAAAGGTTAATCAATTATCGAACATGTGCCATGGCTGTAAGCAATGAGATCTTTGAGGTGGGACTAAACGTAATACACTAACGTTTTCTCACTTATTTTAACTTTAATAGCTACTCCAAACTCATTTTCTCTAAAATTGACGGAAGATGGAAAATGAAGTGATTCAACGCTAGGTATTATATACTACCTAAATATTTTTGTATTTAAGAGAAATAATCATTGGCAAATTTAATTAGTTTTTAGCAAAAACCAGAATTAATAGAAATTATGTTTGGCATTTTCATATTGGGGTCACAAAATGTTCTCCTGTCATACTACTCCTACTCCTATTACTTAAATAATCATTGTTACATAAAAAAATGTGGGTTCGATCCCCACTCGAGAAAGTGAAATATTTATTTACATTTATCATTTCTTCGCTCTGGTGTCGAGGCAAAGCGCGGCGTTGAGTTCCACCAATCAACACGCACTGCCTCCAGAACTTGCGGAAATTGGGGAACGGAGTGTCTTAACACTAGATTCCCTCTGCCTACTCTGCTGTGTGCGTGTGTGGATATAGCGTAGAGCTGATAAATATTATATGTATGTAAAAAAATCTAGATTTTGTTATATAAATATTGAATTCGTTACCGCTCAGTTTCATAGTGAAAGTTAGTGATTTAATTTAATTATATCTTAGTCGTAGTAAATTATACAGGTAGTTGCTGTAGGATAATTAGTTGAAGCTATTTGAAGCTGATCAGTATCTTAAAATGACTTCGGTTATACTTACATATTGATAAAAAAATGTGTTTATAATTTTAAAAAGTTGAACTAGGAAGAAATTTAAAAAAAACTGTTTTTATTATTAAAAAAAAGAAACCTCGCGATTGAGTTACGCCACTGAAAACACAATGTCTCCAGAATCCGGCAGAAAGTAGGGAGCGGAGTGTCTTAACACTAGGTTCCCTCTGCCTCCCCTGCTGTGTGCGGGATACAGCGTGAAGTTGATTTTATTTAATACTATTTTGTTTGTTACAGGGTAGCAAATGTATGGAAGTGAGGTACGGCCAGTGTTTGGACGACGAAGAAACGATTCGTATCAGAAAACTAAAGTCTTATTAAATTGTAATGATTAATTATTATTTATTTCTTTAGTGTAATTATTTTATTAAAACGCATAATATATTAAGTCTTAAACATATACAATGGATAAATAAAATTGTTGTTGGGACATTTTGTTTTATTATGTAATACTTTCTTTCTTCTTCTTGTTTTTTTTTCATTTGTACTACTAAAGTTTACAACTAACTGCCTTAAGATCTTCACCTCTACCTTAAGGCGAGTCGTGGCGCAGGGGCACAAAATGTGTGTAAAACCGACTGGTTGTGGGTTCGATCCCCATTCGAGGAGATGAAATATTTATTTAAATTTATATTTGCATTTCCTCGCTCTAGTGTCGTGTTGCAACGGCACAGCATCTAAGTAAACCCGACCTGAACTTGTTGCGATAGATACAAAGTCCTCATTATTTACTCCAGGAACTAATGACTTGTAAATTTGAATTAATTTTAGTGATTTCATTTGGTATATCGATTATAGCTGCAGTTATTTGTGTTTAATATTTTATTATATTGAAGCGAGCCAAATACAATCCAAGACAAGACAATCCAAATCTCGACAATTTTATTTGAATGTGACAAATTTCACATCTCGTATTTCTCATACTTTATACAGTAGGTACTAAGTACTAATAGAATCTACACCCATGGTAATAAATATACTTCTGCCTGTTAACGCGTTCACTATCTTGGGCATTGTGGGTTCGATCCTGTATTTGTAAAATTGTAGATCCCCGCTCTGGCAAGACAAAGCGCGACGTTAAGTTTCACCAGACAACGCAGTGTCTTAACAATAGATTCTTTCGTTATACCCTGCTATATCCCCGGCAAAAACCGGTAAACTGTTTTTCTTACATACATACATACAACTCTTATTTTTATTCAATTATACCAATTTTAATTTTTCAAATATGCATTTATTAAGTAAACAATAAAGAATACAACATTACATGTGTTGGCATTGAGCCCGGGCCATGTAGGCTACTTTCTGAGCGCGCTGAACCACTTCCGGGCATCGTTTGCGTCGCACCATCTTGCAATCTTGGAAGTACCCTTCGTTTCTGGGAAACCCGTTGCTGCTGTCATTGAATGTGACTAGACCTAAAATATATATAAAATTTCATGCTAACCGACTTCGAAAAGGGGTTGTCGATTCGAATTCAGTGCATTCGTTATTTTTATCATTTTTATGCGTTAGCCGTTCGTTATGCAGAGAGAATTTACTGAAGTTAGTTATTTAAATACTCTGTTTTTCGCTTTCGTCTATTTGTTGCAACCCAATCTTAGGCATTGTCTTACCTCTTATAAAAATTAAACTGAGATGGGGTACTACACTACATGGGTACTTTAACTGGGGGCTCATGTAGTGAGTGTGTATAAAAAAAATATGGGTTGAAAGTGTATAAAGAAGTTACTTCAATCTAGCTATCAAATTTTTCATTTCTATCAAATTTTTATTTTCAGCATATTTCCAAAGACAGCGAGTTTGAATTAACAATATAATATCTTTGCTCGTTCGTGGGCTTTGATTCAGTTTACCTTGGGAAGTATCTTAATACAGGAACCCAGTGGTACTCTATTTTATTTGTAATATTTATTCATAGTGGTATTCCCTTATTTATTTTATTGTTGTTATATTAATATTATGATTATCTATATATATTTTATTGTTTTTAGGGTTCCGTACGCTTAAGGAAAAGAGGTACTCTTATAAGATCACTTTGTTTTCCGTCTGTCTGTCATTCTGTCTGTCTGCCTGTCAAGAGCCTTAATCTCAGGAAAGCTTCGACATATACATTTGAAATTCAAATCATATATCTAGATCTACGGCCCCATGATTTTCTAAAAAAACATATTTCTACATTAACTTAAAAAAATATGGCCATTTACATAGCAAAAACACATTTTTTGACACTATAAAGGGAACCAAAATTGAAAGCGTACTTCCGGTTAACCCAGAATTATGAAATTTTGCAACTAGTATTTACAGCTAGTACTAGTTCACAAAAAAGTTTGAAAACTATACATTTATTGTTGAATCCTAAAAAACTATAGTTTTATAAGGGGGCCTGGTATTAAAGCCGCTAGTTCAAGTGAGGTATCAGATGAAAATGCTCTGGATAAGCTAAGCCTGAATTTAAAAAAATATATATTTTTTTTATACGGAACCCTCGACGGGCGAGTCCGACTCGCGCTTGTTGGATTTTAAATAATTTCACAGTACTGTACTGTATTCCATATACTTGCTTAACTTAACTTGTATTAAAACACACCGTTCGCTACGTTCAATTTCCAGAACATTGCGTGTGGAGTGGTAAAAGTCAACGCCGCGCTTTGTATTGCTACCAGAGGTAGAAAATGAAAATTATTTTTCTTCCCTAGTGGCAACCGAACCCTCAACCATAGCATTGATAGTCAAACGCCGCGCTAAAAGTAAATTCATGAGGTTATATATATTAAGTTACATGTTTTTTTTGTCCAACGCTGTGTTCTGCACACAAGCTGGGTAGGCACTAGCCCGTTCCCTATTTTCCACCGAATTCTGGAGACATAGCCTATTGAGTGGTGGAATACAACGATGCGCTTTGCCACGGACCAGAGCAAAGAAATGAAAATATTAAACATTTCATTTCCTCGAGTGGGAATCGAACCCACAGCCTGTGGTGTTTACAGTCACATTTTGTGCTTACTAACTAACATGATTAAGTTTCATGCTGATGATATAATTTTAAAGCCATTTTGTATCTTGTTTCATGAATAATACATTACCAATAAAATATTATTATTATTATTAACCCAAACTTTCTACTGAATTAATACAAATTCTCACATAATACGTAGTTTATAACATTTTATACATTGTTGTTTTTAGCCTTTATATATCATACCCACATATATAAAGTAAGAGGTTACTGTGCTGCAATGAAACATCATCTACTGTGAACGCATCGGTGGTGGGTTCAATATCCATTCGGAAAAAAAAGCATTTCATTTATTCGCTCTGGTACCGACACAAAGTGCGGCGTTGAGTTCCGCTACTCAACATACAATGTATCCAGAATTCAGCGGAAAATAGGGAAAGAAATTGCCATATATGAGAATGGAATGTCTTGTCACTAGGTTCCCAGGTTCCCCTTGCATACCCTGCTATGTATTCTTATTTCAAACATATTCTCTCATAAAATAATACTAGGTAAATAATACAACGTAGGTTTCATACTAGTTTTAGGATTTTATTTAGCGGGAAATATCACGCTTATTGTTTTCACCGAATCCATTAAAACACTTCCGTTTCGTACTTTCCGCCGAATTCTTAAGGCATTTCAGAGCGAGAGAATGAAAATATTTAATATTTTAATTCCTCGAGTGGGAACCGTATCCACGACCTGTCACGCTTAAAAACGCACGCTTGTGTCCCTGTGTCTCCGACTGGCCCTACAACTATTTCACAAACGTTATTACTGTTTTATTGTCAAAATAGACGTAAAAAACGTATATTATTCCATAATGCATTCAACATATAAAAAAACATTTAACAGAAAAAAAAGTTAGCCTCGGTGGACTTATCTCTGTAAGAGAAAGTAATGGAATATGAAAACAATACAAGGACAAATAATAGGACATCCCATCATGCACTTTTTATATTATATATTTAATACAATACAATAAACAATATAAAACTAGGCAGTCGTGGCGCAAAGGCACAAAGTGGGACTGTAAAATCGACTGGTTGTGAGTTGGAAATAAAATATTTACTTACATTTATATTTCCTTTTGTTCGCTCGGGTTTCTTTCTGGTCTGGCAAAGAAATGCTTCCAGAACTCGGCGGAGAGTGGGGAACAGAGTGTCTTAACACTAGGTTCCCTCTGCCTACCCCGCTGTGTGCGGGATACAGCGTGAAGCTGATTTAATTTAATTTAATTGTTTTTACAATATCAATAATAAATTAAATAATAAATAATTCACCTAGTCCCCATACACGTCCCCCGCGGAACTCTCCTTCAAATTTCATACCATCTGCTCGCCAGAACACGCCGTGTCCGTGAAACCAGCCTTGCATGAATTCACCTTCATATCTATTAAAAATAATAAAATTAATAATAAGTTACAATTAACTATAAAAGCCGGTGCAATTTCTAAAATTTGAATTTCTAGACTTTATCATAAAAATAGAAACGTAAATTAAATATAGGACTTTCATAAAAGCTTTTAAAGGAACGCTCTACTTGAAAAGCGAAAAGGAAATTATAAATCCATAATTATCAATAAATTACGGACACTGGATTCAAGTTGGAAGTAGTTACTTAAAATCAAATAACGAAATAAATTTCTTCATAAAAAGTAATCAGTTTTCTATTGTAAATGAAATTGCCATCATTTTTTATTAATATTTCATGGAAAATATTTTTTCTTGTACAGGAGTTGGAATCATCTGAGCTCCTATTACGGGAGTGGTATACCAGAACGACAAAGAGATATTTTTGGTTTCATTTTACGCAATTACCTATTTTCTATAATAAACCTAAACTAAACGTAATGTTTTACTTCGACAATACCTATGTACGACTCGAGTTCATGATTGAGGCATGTTCGATGTTGTCGCTTTGATAGGTTAGTGCCCGTGTGCGTCATTCTTTACAAATGACAGTTTATTTTTCAAGTCACTTTTCCATTTTTGCCAAAATCTCTTTCGTTTTAATCGTATTATGCTTTTATAAAGTACTTAAAACTGAGGTTTCATTTAAAGTGGTGATGACAAAAACATTCTGCTTAGAAAAAATATAATTAAATTGTAATAAAATCAGAGGCTATCGTGACACAGCAGCCAGCACAATGTTTGATGATTGTGGGTTTAATTTCCACTCGGGGATAGAAACATTTTTTGTTATTCACTGTGGCAAGAAGGTAAAACGCGGCGTTAAGTTCTACTCCACACGCAATGCCTCTAGAATTCGGCGGAAAGTGGGGAACGGAGGTGTTTTAATGGAAACAGAGATAACCCTTCCTTAGCAGTGGGAAAAAAACATAACAATGTCGCGAGTAATATCTCCCGCTTAATAAAATCCCAAAACTATTATGAAACCTACGTTATATATACGACACATTATACGATATGCGAAATTGCCTTTTTATTTTATGAGGCAATATGTTAGATACAACGCTATGAATAAATTATATTAACAAAACATTGAAATATAGTAAAAAATATTTTAAAAAATATGTACAAAAAAAACGAATAGCTCGGTAATAGAATTAATAAAATACAAGTTCAAAAGTTAATTAGGATTAACTTTTCGGTCCAGTCAGGAGCCATTTAAATTTTATATGGCTCCCTGTGAACATTTAATTGGTTGAAGAATAGGTCCCGGAAAATTTGCAATTTTATAATTTTTTCGAGGGGAGATTTGAACCCGTTTTGATAGTCCACTAACACGATAATGCACTGCTGATATCCTCGCGTAATAAAAGGATCTAATAAAATATTAAAGTGTACCTGTTACATTAAATATGAAAACTAGAAATAATGATTAAGATTATTTTTGAATACCAAATTTAACGACATCTTCCCTTGTCACCCCCCTTGACAGTTTGTTTGTCAGGCGATTTTTATTAACAATATGATAACTGTATTATTATTTATTATTACAAAAATCTTTAGTGATAAACTCAAGGTTTAGACCTATCGATTGAGGTAAAAATTATTAAAATCGGATAATTCAAATAAAACATTCATAGATTAATGAATACATTAGGTACTCTACATTAACCTCCTTTGCGTCGTGCAGCTAGATAATAAACGGTTAAAAGAAATTACACAAAGAAGCCAGCGACACTTTATTTATTTTTTTTGCATATTTTTCTCCCTATAACAGGGCAGGCAGAAGTAACCTAGTGTTAAGACGATCTGCTCTACTATTTACTTTTTTTAAGACAATGTAAACTGAAACATAAATACTATAAATAATAATATTAAAGCTAATTTAAGCTGTCGTGGTGCGGGGATTTGCTCGCTCTTACCGAGGCAAAGCATTTGCTGCGTTGAGTTACGCCACTCAACACGCAATGCTTAAAGGATTCGTCAAAAATTCAAATTAGTGGGAAATGGTAGTGTTAATGCGAATCGGAGTTAAATTACACATGCATATAAAGCTGAAAAAGAAATTAAATTAATTAATCAGTTATGTAAGTGACGGCGACTCTGAAACTACTTTGATTAATTGCTGAATAAGATATAAAATATAAAGGAGTTGGAAGATTTTAATTACTATGAAAACTTTTATAATGAACGAAAATAAATGGAATTTTTTACTATGATTTTAATATATACATTGTAAAATTTCTGAGCTTTTGAAATATTTTTGATAAATTGACGAGTTTTAGACATGCCGAGATATTTTATTTTTGATTTGAATTGTAAATTCATTTTTAATGACAATGAAATTAAATTTATTCAAAATGATTGTTAATACAAAATGGCTACCGTTACAAAATGGCCAATTACAAATTTTTACATAACATACCTAATATGGATATCAAATCAAAGAGTTTCATTTGCAAATTCCTTTGACTATGTATAGCAAAATATGTATATAGTTCATATAGTATGCAAAAATAGCATTTGAATACCAATTATACATTAAAGCACTCTACTTTCAAATACATAGAATATTAGACACCGGATCTTAAAGCCGCACTTTGTGAAGCCATCAGAAACATACTAATAGCGTCATAATTGCCCGGAAACAAGTAAAATATATATATTTTTTAATATTTATTAATAAAAATAAATAAAGTCATGCGTAAATTTACTCACTTTGCCCCATCAGGAAACGCCATAACACCCAATCCGGAACATAAACCACTGGTCAACGCACCGTCGTATCTTGTACCATCAGCCAACATGAGATGGCCTGTCCCATGCTTCTGGCCATTGGAGTTCCATTCACCTACATACCGTGTGCCGTCTTCATATTTATAAGCACCTGTTTTTACTATACCAGCGTCGATAACTAGAAAATATGGATATTATATCAAAAACATTAAATAACGTTTAGTAATAAATTTAAAGTTACCGTGGCACAATAGGACGCGAAAGACAAAGAACAGGTTTGAGTTTCGCTAGTCAACAAACGCTTTCCTGATTTCAAATGGAAAGCGAAGAACTTTCTGCGTACACTGCTATATGAAGAATAACGATATTAATTTCCGCGAGATATTATGATAGATAAATAAATATTAAAATAATAATTTACAATAACAAAAAAAAAATGGCTAAACAGATACAAATAACAAAAATCAATGCGATTGAGGGTTCGATTCTTACTCGGAGGAACTTAATTTCCTTATGCTGGTAACGAAACATAACGCGACGTTGAGCTCGCCCATTCAAAACATAATGGCTCGAGAATTTGACAGAACATGAGGGAAATAAGGGTCTTAATGGTTAACGGAGTGTTTGAATTCTAGGTCTTCAGGTTCCTTTTGCCTGCCCTGTGTGTGGGATACGGCGTGAAGCTAAAATAGAAATTACAACTTATTTTCTAAGGAAAAGTGAGAAAATAATTTTAAATATTAATTCAAAGCAACTTACCGTCCGTCATGTTGTTTCAGTACCGACTAAACTGGCACTAAAAGGTTTCTTCACCTAATCCAATTTGTTTAATACTCTATTGGTTAATCAGTTTATCAATTGCTATGTATAGTAGACAGTGGTGTGTGACCGTAGTGGCGCAGTGGCACAGCGTCTTACTGTAAACACGATGATTGTAGGTTCGATATGGGGAAATAAAGTATTTTCGTTTCCTCGCTGTGATCAAAGTTTCGACACTTAGCACGAAATGTCTAGAAAATTGAGTGATAAATGGAGAACGGGGTGTTTCCCACTAGGTTTCTTCTACTTTCCGCTATAGGCGGGATAGAGTGTTAAGCTACAAATATATAGTAGTGGTAAATCACTTTAATGAAAAGATTTGCTTTATGTTACTGTTATTATATAAAGGATCCAGATATAATTGTTTAATCCTCTCGCTTTGGCTGGCGGCGGCGGCGGTTGGCGGTAATCGGCAGGAGAGTTCCAGGTATCGAGCGAACGCGACGTGTGGCCAGCGCTCACGACGATGACCGCTCTCTGGTCATCCAGCACCCACCAGCGAAGCATCCATTAAAGTTACTTAGAAATTTGAATACTAAACGCCAAACAAATAATATAAAAAACCGCGATCCACTTGCATGTTGGACACTTCCACCGAGGGTTCTGTCGCAATTTCAAGATTGTAGGTCAACGGGAAGTAGGTACAACTTATAAATGTTGACAAACTTAAGTTTTCAGGCATATTCACTAATATTATATCATATTCACTACAACTAGAAGTTTGTAATATTTTTTTTTCTAAAATTTAAATATAAATTTCGATTTATGATTTTTTTCTTCTACTTGTACTGCCAGTTCACACTTAATATCAAATTTCATCAATTTTATGTTCAATAAAATTCCCTATAGATATTAATTAAGCAGCGAAAATTTTATGTATGAAATAAACTACAAACGAGTGCAACTTTTTTTCATAAATTTTAACTTTTAGAATTATTTATATTGTAAGTTTTTACTTCGTGCTAAATTTAACAACTGTAAATTCTGTTGAAATAATTTTCATACAAAATGCTGGAAAGAGGATACATAAATTCTCATATTTTTTAAATAAAATAAATAAATAAATAAATCAGCTTCACGCTGTATCCCGCACACAGCAGGGTAGGCAGAAGACACTCCGTTCCCCACTTTCTGCCGAATTCTGGAGGCATTGCGTGTTGAGTGGCAGAACTCAACGCCGCGCTTAACCTCGACACCAGAGCGAAGAAAATGGAAATATAAATTTAAGTAAATATTTAATCTTCTCGAGTGGGGATCGAACCCACAACCAGTTGGTTTTACAGTCACACTTCGTGCCGCTGCGCCACGACTGGCCTCCTCATATTTTTTGATGGAACAATTTTCAGTGTGCTCTAAATAATTAAAGATATAAATATTTTATAATTATTCCAGTTTGATACTTCCATATCATCTCGAAATAAATAATCTTGACAGACGAACGGACAGATGAACAGCAAAGTGATATAAATGTTGCTTGGAAACATGAAAAACGCTTACGTTGGAATTCTTACCAAATATTTTTCTATAATTTCGTATTAAATATACCTCATATTATTTTTGCTGACAAAAAAGATTTACCATCAATCTATGTCAGGAGCATATCGAAAATAAGATAGAATGTTCTCGAGATGCTATATAACATTATTTTGAGTTACTTTGTTACAGCGCAGTGGGAATATTAACTAACTTGATATAAGTATTGCACTCGTAGGTAGATAGGTTTGGGTACTATTCCTAAAAGATGTTATAAATATATCAAGGATTGATCTACTTCAATAAGGAAGTATATTTTTTTGCTGGGTAATATTACATGAAATTTTAGAATACTACTCAGCGGTTATATAGGGGCACACTGCGACCGTAAACTCGACAGGTAATGGATTCGATTCCCACTCGAGGAAATGAAATGTTTGATATCTTCATTTCCTTGCTCTAGTAACGAGGCAAAACGCAGCGTTGTTAATTAACACCCAATGCCTCTAAAATTTGGCGGAAAGTGCAGAACGTGTTTTACATGCGTGTACAATCAGACATTTTGCTACTGCGCTACGACGTTCTCATTATCATTATTTTTTTTATATAATATATATAAACTTATAGGATCACTTTTATGTCCGTCTGTCTGTCAAGATCATTTATCTGGAGACTACGTGAAGGTATCAAGCTAAAATAATATAAAAAATTGAAGTCAACGCAATCAAAAGATACGAGCGTTTATGCATCGATTTTATTGTATTTTATATGAAATTCGCCGTATAATCAAAATGGGTACTTCCGTGGGCCTACGTTATGACAATTGGCAAAAAGCAAGAACTTATAGTACAAATAAAATAAAAAATCTAAAAGTAAAAATTTATAGATATTTCATAGAAAAAAAATCATTACAAAATTATATTTGTAGTTCATTTCATACAAGGTGAGTACATATGCCAGCAAACTTAAGTCTGTCAATTTTTATAATTTGTACTTCCCATTGACCTACAATTCTGAATTTGGTACGGAAGCAATAGTGGGCGAGTCGACACGCGCTTAATGGTTTTTTTTAAATCATATTGTAATAATTTTATTGCATATAGTTATTTTGTACGTACATCTATGTGTAGCGTTATATATGGTACTCTGTGGAAAGTGGGGAAGTTAGTGACTTAACACTAGGTTCCTTCTATCTACTCAGCTGTGTGCGGGATACAGCGTGAAACTGTGAAACTGTTATATCGGCTTGAGATAGTAACGTGTAAGTAAAGTTAGGGCACACGAATGCCTTTAATAAGGATATGCCGTTGTCGACCATTAGCTCATTATTCCAACGTTAATTGAAGTGACTGCTCCGCGTGCGTCATTCTTACTATTGTTGTTTGATTTACTACCTTCTATAAGACGTAGATGGGTTATATGGGTTAGTGGAATGTACTGGGAAAATGGTTGTAATTTTGGTTAGTTTGTTCTCGTGACACAGTGGCATAAGCATGCAAATGTGAAGTTTGTGGGTTCGCTTCCCACTCAGGGAATGAATTACTATTTGTTTAGGTATATGTTAATTTTAACGATCTGGTAACAAGGTAAAACACGCTATGCATCAAAGATTTGGCGGACAGTTACAGAGTGTAAGGGGGATTTAAGAAATGATTTCTTGAAAAAATCCTATTGGAACGTGGAATACGAAATTTTCTATTAAAAATAAATATAAAACGATTGAAAATGATTTGAGAAAATAATGGTATCTTCAGACACATAAACCAAGAAATGAACAATTTAATAAGTTAAATTCACAACTACAATTAAAGTTAATGAAAATGGTTCCACATTTCTCTATATTATAATTCAAGCAGAAGAAAGCCCCCTCAATTTCGTGAAATGTTCGCGGGTAAATATTTATCGTAGCGTCATAATGGAAGTGGAATTCAATAAATATTTCAATATTCAAATGTTGGTTGCAAAATTCTTTGTGCATATCTGGGAAGTTTGTTTGACCTGGTTTTAATATGAACTACGGGTACTGTTATAGCAAATTATCCCTTAAGTTTTGATTATTAACTGTATAGTAGTAATTGTATCTTATAATTATGTATGGATTGCACTGCACTGAGGCCAGTCGTGACACATGGACACAAGCGTGCGTCCCGACCTATCTTATCGATTCGATTATCACTCGAAGTAATGAAATATAAAAATTTAAATTTAATGTCACTGGTGGGGGGTTGAGTTTCGTCACTCAACACACAACGCGTCCAGAATATGACGAAAAGTGGGGGAAAAAGCGTAGTTAATGGGAACGGACGTGTTTTTAAAAGAACACAAAAATATAATCATTTTAAAAAGCCAAAGAATTTAAAATAATTGATATATAAAACCCAAGTAAATATTATCTAATGGGAATCGAATCTACAATCAACCAACTATTCCGTACACAATGTCTACAAAAGCGGATACCACTGGTATCCTCGTTTATATAAATCCTCATATCTCACCGGCATTGTAGGTGTCACCGTAACACCAAATGACCAATCTAACGCTTCCCGTCGCGACTATCTGACACGAAATGCAACTGACCAACCTGTTCATGATAGAAGTTCAAGGGCAATGCATTGTTTAAACGACGAGTTAACTAAGGAAAGGTAAAATAAAATTTTTTTACTAATATACTTTTATATTATTCTGAGGCCAGTCGTGGCGCAGTGGCACAAAGTGTGACTGAAAACCGACTGGTTGTGGGTTCGATCCCCACTCGAGGAGATGAAATATTTACTTAAATTTATATTTCCATTTCTTCGCTCTGGTGTCGAGGCAAAGCGCGGCGTTGAGTTCTGCCACTCAACACGCAATGCCTCCAAAATTCGGCAGAAAGTGGGGAACGGAGTGTCTTACACTAGGTTCCCTCTGCCTACCCTGCTGTGTGCGGGATATAGCGTGAAGCTAATTTTATTTATTTTTAATTTACTTTTATTTTGTTCTTATGAAAACTATCTGATGAGTGGCCACCGATGTCCACGACTCGGTGTCACATCAGAGAGGTCACATTTTACATTAATATCATGTGAATTATACATATAAGTTTTCCTCTTGAATCTACCAATTAGTCAAAACCTCATTAAAATCCGTTGTACCGGATATCGCTGAGAAGGTTGTATTAGACCTTGTAAAAATTTAATAAAAGAAACATAAACAGCCGAACTTTCGAGGCATTACGTGACGTAACGTATGTGTGTGAACTCGTCGCTCCTTTTGCGTACTATGTACTGGGTATCAGAACGAAGAAAATATTAATAAATAATTCCTTCCTCCGAGTGGGGATCAATCCCACAATCGTCGCGATAAATCTATTAAGTATTTCATTCCCCCAAGTGGGAATCAAACCCAAAATCGCTGCGTTAATATTTGCACAGGAATACAAATAAATAGATACTTACGTTTTTCATAACTTAGTTAGCAAAATTAAAATGATTAAAGGTTAATTTACTTAGAAGTAAAATAATTTCAGGAATGTTCCCTCCATGTCGATGAAGACCCAAGCTTCTATTTAAATTTAGGGTTAATTTGTGGCGAGACCCTTTTAAGCGAAAATATTATAATTTTGTGAATATATAATGTACTCATGTCAATTAAAATGAGTTAAATCTTTTAACCGACTTCTATAAGAAAAGGAGGTCATTAATTCGGCAGTATTTTTTTATTACCAACTAATTCAGATGATACATTTTTTTATTGAAAAAAGACACTTGAATGATAGTTTGGTGAAAGTTTGGTTAGGTTCTGATTATGGAATTCGGTTGAAATTGAAAAAGGTGTTTTTTTTTTTTGTAAAAAATATATTGCACTGTAATATTTACAAGGAAGACTATGCTTAAAATTGGCGAACCAAGGTTTGCTCAACAATGAGATTCCTCATCGTTACATTTTTTTTCAACCAACTTCAAATAAGAATGTTCTCATGCTCAACCGACTTCAAATAATTATTAGGTTCGCAATTAGCATGATTTTTTTTATTAATGTTCTTGTCAATATACCAAAATGTTAGTTTGCAAAAAAATAATACCTAATTAAGATAGAAGTTTTAGAAGCATCTACTTAAAGGTCTACCCAATTAAAATCGTAAAATAAAATATTTTTTAATAAAAAAAACAACTGACTTCAAACAATAAACAAAATCAAAGTACTCGTACGTTTTACTTTATTTTAAATAAATTAATTTTGTACTTTTAACTTTATTGATCGAAGTCGTTTTTTTTTTGTTAAAATTAATTTATAAGACAATCTCTTAATAAGTAGTCGGTATGAAAATTTGCCTTGAGTTCAACTACTCAACAAGCAATATCTCAAAAATTGACCGGTAAGTGGGAAATAGAGTGTATTTAAATAAAAATCCCCCTGTCTACCGTTTTATATGCGGAATACAGCGTGAAGATACCAACAAATACGTAACATGAACTATGACTTTAAACGGAATATTTCAACACTAAGTCTCCCTGCCTATCTTGCTATGAGGAATAAAGCTATTGATTGATAGGCAGACAGCGTAATGTCAGAACTACGGCACATAGTAAGCTGAATTTTCTACGGAAAAGGAAAAATTGATTTGTTAGCTTCATGCATAGCATTCATTCATACGCACTTATAGTAGGGCTACCAGAAGGAACCTGGGAACCTAATGTTGAGAACTTGAGATACTCTGTTAACAAATCCGCTCAATGTTCAAAGTATTGCGTATTTTGTGGTGAAACTCAACGCTCATTTTGTTAACAAAATCAAATCTAGTAAAAATGCTTTAAATTAGTGGGGGGTCCAAGATGGAAGGCTTGCTCGTAGCGACCCCTGCCAGCCCTTACGAGGGCTGCAACGTTCCATCCGCCACGTGCATCTCGAGAGAGCGCACTGATAGGGCGTCCCCCCAAGGCGACGCGCACCAGTGCGTCCCCGCTGGTGTGACAAGTGGCGACGAATGCGGCGTTGGGGACCGCCACCCAACACGCCATGTCCGGAACGGCGGGAGGTGGAGAACGGAGCTACAAATAGCTACGTGGAATGTAAGAGGAGGGATGGAAGAAAAGATGAATGAATTATTAGATGTGATGGATGATAGAGATTTGGATGTCGTCTGCGTGACTGAGACCAAGCGGAAGGGTAATAATACTACCGATTTACCGGGCAGTCGGGTCGCTTTCTGGGCCGGCGTACCAGAGAGCGAGCGGGGCTGTCAAGGTGTAGGTGTGTTATTGTCCTCTCGATTGGTTAGTGCAGTGGTGGAATACAAGGCGATCAACCCGAGACTGCTTTGGGTTCGCTTCAAGCTGGGGATAACAAGAGTATTCTTGTTAGTGGCGTATGCGCCAGTATCCTCAGCTCCACTAGGTGAACTTGAAGAGTTTTGGGAGAGTGTCCGGGATGTTCTAGGTAGCGTTAGAGGGAATGAAAAGTTAATAATATGTGGCGATTTGAACGGATGGGTCGGAACTGCACGAAGCGGTTACGAGGGAGTGGTAGGTCAGTATGGTGACAAGAGAATAAATGAGGCTGGTAAGCTTATATTGGAAATTTGCAAGGAAAGGAATTTGTTTGTGGCAAACACTATGTTTGACCACAAACAAATTCACATGTATACATGGGAGCGAACGGAAGGGAAAAGTATGATTGATTTATTCCTAGTGGATCAGCGTATTCGAAGACAAGTCATGGATACACGAGTGTTTAGGGGCTCTGATCTGGGAACAGACCATTATCTAGTCGTTGCTAGAATAAGGGGTCTGTTCGCAAGTTGGCGCAGCTACACGAGGTGTCCAGACTTGCAGTCGAATTACCGCATAAGAAGCTGGAAGCTTCAAGATCCACCGACTAGAAAGGAATATCAAGAAAGAGTTTCCAAAAAGCTAGACAGCAGTGAATCTGGAAATGGAAATATTGAAGTATGCTGGCAGAACCTTAGGGATTGTATGAAGGAAGCAGCGATAGAGGTATGTGGAAAAGGAAAAAGAGGCTTTAGCAAAAAGCGTGACGAATGGTGGGATGATGAAGTGCAAGATGCCGTAGAAAGAAAGAAGAAGGCATGGTAGGATTATAAAGCCTCTGGTAAGGATAAAAGTATGAGAGAGCTAAAAAAGAAAGAGTATAAGCTGCAAAAGCACCAGACGAAAGTACTGATAAAGATGAAGCGTGAAAAGGCAGAGAATGAAAGAGATGAAAGGTTAACGAACAACTTCAGGGAAAACACGAAGCTTTTCTGGCGAGAAGTTAGTGCTTCTCGAGGTTGCTCGCTAACCTGTAGAATGAAAGGGGTGCTTTCGAAGGACGGTGAAATTCTAACAGAACAACCACATGTTTTGCAGCGATGGGCGGAATTTTACAAGGAAATGTATGAATGTGATGACGCCTCAGTCTCAAGTAACAGCCAAACGCTGAGTCTTGATGTAGCTGATGGCGGAATCAGTGTAAAAGAAGTTGAGAGTGCAATACGAAGTCTGAAATGTGGTAAGTCAGCGGGAGCAGATGGGGTTACTGCCGAGATGATCAAATATGGTGGGCCACGCGTCTTGGACTTGTTCTGGTTTTTGTGCAATTTATGCTGGAAATCAGGGGAGGTCCCAGACGATTGGCGAGGTGCGGTCATCGTGCCTTTGTATAAAGGCAAAGGTTCACAGATAGACTGCACAAGCCATAGGGCTATCAGTTTGATTAGCTTAGGTAGTAAAGTTTATGCTAAGGTTTTAGCGAGAAGAATGCAAGAGAGATCTGAAAGGTTGTTGTGGGAGGCCCAAGGAGGCTTTAGACCTGGAAGAGGGTGTATGGATCAGATCTTTTCCCTCCGCATGATCACGGAAAAATTTTTGGCCGTTAACCAAAAAGTTTTCTGTGCTTTTGTGGACTTGGAAAAGGCATTTGACAGAGTTGTTAGAGCGAAATTATGGGAGATACTACCCCGGTACAATGTGAACGGACCCTTGCTGCAGGCTGTAAAGTCTCTTTACAGAGATCACTCAGCCTGCGTGCGAGTAGGAGCTGGCATGTCGCCCTGGTTTGACATCCGATCGGGTGTCAAACAAGGTTGCGCCATGTCAGCTTGGTTGTTCAATTTGTATTTGGATAGCTGTCTCCAAGGAGTGAAACAAAGCGATATGGGAGTGAAAGTAGGTGACCTGAATGTGAATTGCCTGCTTTACGCAGATGATGCAGTGCTCATTGCATCATCAGAATGCGAGTTGCAGGCATTGGTCACCACTCTGAAAGAAGGGTGTGAATATAATGGTCTAAGCCTCAATGTGAATAAGACAAAGGTTCTGATTTTTGAAAGAGATGAAGAAAGGACGGAATGCAAGATCAGTGTAAATAGTAAGATATTAGAACAAGTGAATGAGGTGGTATACTTGGGAAGTATGTTCAGTAGAGATGGAAGATACGAGATGGATGTGGAAAGGCGTATTGCTGCCGGTAACAAGGTTAACGGAGCCTTAGCTGCATTGATGAGACGGCGAAACGTCAGCACAGCTGCGCGTTTGGCCGTACACAATGCAGTTTTGGTACCGACTCTGTTATACGGCAGCGAAACGTGGGTTTTACAGAAGAAGAATGAAAGAAAGATGAATGCTGTGGAGATGCGATCTCTTCGTAGGATATGCGGAGTCAGCTTAGCTGATCGAATCCGCAATGAAGAGGTACACAGAATGGCAGGTACTAGCGAGGATGTCACGGTGAGAATGAAGAAGAACGTGCTCAGCTGGTTTGGGCACGTCGAACGAATGAGTGATGAAAGAATGGCAAAAAAGATTTATGATGGAAAAGTGAGTGGTAAGAGAGGTAGGGGGAGACCTCGGTTGACCTTCGAAAACACAGTATCAAAGATACTGGAGGAAGGTCACGTAAAAAGCATGAGGACCCCCCGGAGGGCATGTATGAAGAGGTTGATGACAGTGGACGAGGCGAAAGAGGTATGTAGAGACCGTAGCGTTTGGCGCTCCGTTCTCTCTGACTACCCCGCTAGGGATAAAGCGTGAAGTTAAGTAAGTAAGTAAGTAAGTAAGTAAGTAAATCACTAATTATATTCATTAGGCTATTGATGGTTATTTCAAAGCTTTTACATAATTTCATTACGAAACATTCGTAGACTTCATGGAAAACGGAAATTTGAAACAATGGTTTACAAGAAAGTGAATAACTGAGATGGCATAGCGTTGTATCGATTAAGACCAAGGTCAGACCGCAGTACAAAGTACCTACCTACCTACCTTACAAACTAAAAAGATGCGATATATTTTTATATATTTTTAGACTTATTATAAGTATATTCTAGCTCTGGTGGTCACCACTCAACACGCATTGCCTCGAACATTGGGCGGTGCGTGGGGAACAGAGTGTATTAACACTGGCTTCCCAGATTCTACTATATACGGAATACAGTGAAATAAATAGAAAATATTATACGCTAGTTCAAGCGGGCAAAGCCACGAGTAGGCGTACTCGTGGCTTTGCCCGCTTGAACTACACAGTTATATTTATTATAATTTTATTTTTACTCATTTTAATTTATTTCGTATTTTAAAAACTAAAATTTCAGCCAAGTCATACAACAGTTATTTTACAGCAAATTAGTTGATCAAAATGCATTGTATTGTGGCGTCGAGTTCTGCTACTCAACACGTAATGCCTCCAAAATTCGGCAGAAAGTGGGGAACGAACTGTCTTAACACTAGGTTCCCTCCGCCTGCTCTGCTGTTTGCGGGATACAGATTACAGAGAGATTTTTTGTTTTTTTTTTAATACATTGTATTGATTTTTCTTTTTTATTTATGAAAAGACTCAAGTAAACTATTTATACAAACAAAATGTTACAGGATGCTCGCCAACAAAGAAAATGTTGTCCAATCTATTAAAAGGTAGTTTGTATGTAAATCGGTATAGCTACGCGCACAAGTGCGCACACAAACAGAAAAAAAGTAAAAAACACATTTTTGGGTTACAGATTGATAAATGCACCCGATAATACTTTTTCCCAAGTATATTTCATGTACAGACAGCGATCAGTCAATAAACTTTATTGATTTTGAAATAAATTTAGCTCTTTCAACCTTTATCTTTGTACAAAAAAATATTTTTAGAGTATAACTTTAAAATATTTTTTTAAAAAAGAAACCAAGATGAACGTACGTCTATTGTTTATTTTGTATTTTACAATGCAACCTTGACGAACAAAGAAATTTTAAATGATTGACGTATCGTTAATTTCTGCAAAATATCGTGCCAAAATATTTTTGATTTCTTTTGAAGTTCAAGGCTTTCTTTGATTTTATTCAGTGTCTAATTTTATCGGATTTCTTCCAATTTTTTTAGTTTTCTATTAATAAATAATTTTATAATGGAGTTACAATGTTTGTGGGCGTCGTGGTGCAGCTGCACAACATCTAACTGTAAGCGTAATGGTTGTAGGTTCGATTTTTACTCGAACTACAAAAACATCTTTCCTTATCCATATAACAGGATAACAAAGCGCTACGTTGAATTCTGCTACTGTTTTCGCAATATTTCTTAAATTGGGCCAAATGGAATAGTGTCTTAGCACAAAGTTTTCTTTGCCTAATATGTGTGTAATGGGAAATTGAAAGACTTTTTATTTAAATATTTTAGCGACCCTCTTGTGGTGTAACAGTATGTTCCTTGGATAAAAGGTGTAAAATACATAAATAAAATAATAATAATATATACATGGCAACACACATAAATAACATAGTTAATTATGAAAAATACAATTTACATATTTTTAATATCATATAAATCTTGACTAGTTCACGTATTGGCGTCCCGAGTGTCGCAACCGACTCATGATGACCAGTATTATAATATTAAATGTTGCTTGACGTCGCGGAGGCTGAAGTGATGGGCGCAGTATGCTTGCGGTACGTAAGTTATGCTTGTATGGCGTTGGTCTTGGTCTGAAATGGCATTCGTCTGGCATAATTATTATATCAAACTACCGCCAATTATTTCTTAATTGCCTCGCGAACTGTCCTGGATTTCTATTTGCCCTCTGGTATGGCGAGTTGGAGTGGGTACCAGGTGGTAGAACGTTTTCAGCCATCCTCCCTATTAAAATTATAATGTTTTTGTATTTATCATACACTTTTAATGTAATATAAGTTTGAGGTACACTCTAGCAGGCAAAGCGCGGTTTTGAATTTCGAATATTCCACTTAACACGTCATGTCTCAAAAATTGGATGATGCGCGAGGAACGGAGTGTCTTAACACTAGATTTAATCTACCTACTCTGCTTTGTGTGACATAGCGTGGTAATGCAAGAAAATAATCTCAGCAATTTAATGATACTTAAATTATAGCTGTATAAATTTGTGATTCAAGTTTTATGACATATTTACTTTATTGTTTCTTAACATGAACCCTTAGTTCAACGTTCTGAAGCATTACGGTCTTATATTACCTACTTCTATTAATATTTATTGATAAAATTTGTAGTCGATTCTGCCGGTACGAAGCCATTGCTGCGAAAGCGCATAAACGTGCAACTGTAAACGCAAGGGTTTTGCATTCAATTCGACGGAAAACGAGGAACAGAAAAATGTTAATGGGCACTGATTGAGGCCTGGCGAGGTGCAAGACCACAAATGTTTGAGGTTCTGGGTTCAATTTCCACTTAAAGAAATAAAATATTTGATATTTTCCTTTCTTCGCTCTGGTATCGAGGCAAAGTACGACGTTGAGTTTTGCCACTCAACACGCAACGTCCACAAAAAGGCAAAAGGCATTGATTTCTAGTTCTAGATTGATTTCACTGATTTGATTTTAGTTTATTTATTTATTTAAAATTATTTACATTTCCTACAGATATATTGGAATAGAATGACTACAATAACAATACAATTATGGATAAACATCTAATAAATGTACTAATAGGTATACTTCCAAGAAACATACACTGTTTGCTTTTCTCATATAATTGATACTATCAGACAGAAAATAACTTATAATATAGAATATACAATATTATGTACTTGTACAATTTCATATGATTATAGTCTTAAGTTTCAAGTGACTCCAGTCGTGCCGCAGGGGCACATGTACAGGCGTGCGATTGTAAACGTGACAAGTTGTGGATTCGATTCCCACTCGAAGAAAAAAAAAATCATATCCACGTTCTGGTACCGAGGCGTTGCGTTCCGCCACTTAACACGCAATTGCTCGAAAAATCGGTGAAAAGTGGGGAACGGAATTGTCTTAATGGGAACGGAGTGTCTTAACACTAGATTCCCAGGTTTCGCATACCTAACCTTCTATGTACGTGATTCAAAGTAAAGCCAGTAAAAAATGTATTAAAGAAGGTGTATACTCTTATATTATCCGTTAATGTATTATTTTCCACGTAAAAAGAAATTCATAGAACTATTCAATAATTTTAATTATATGATAAATATGATTTTCTTGTTTATTTTCATAACTCATATAAGAGAAATTCATATAAAATATCGCACATAGATATCCTACATATAAAAGGCTATGGATGGCTCTAGGTGATGTTGAGGCCGCCGTGGCGAGTGGCACAAGAGAAAATTGCGGTTTTGAGTTCCGCCACTTGTTCTGGAATTCGGGAAAGTGGGAAACGGAAGTACCATAACAGACACAGAGTCTCTTTACACCTACGCCTAATCTGTTTCTAAAAATCGTTATTTCTTAAGATCAAACATAAATTGGAGAACGAAATGTTTTGACTACGTCTCTCTGTTTACCTGCGGCTTTGGCCGCATGGTCAATAGCAAATAACTAAGTGTTGTATGACTTAATATGACACAGATGTAGCCTTCCTCTATAAATAGATTATGCTATACGAAAAGTTTTTTCATTTTGGAACCAGTAGTTCTTGAACAAACTACAATTTTATAATATTAATATAGAAGTATAGATAAGCGATAACCAAACTCAAACCCAACACGCGTAGTCAGACACTGCGCCATGATGATGGTAAACCCACACCTATCAATTATTTTAATAGTAAAATATACATATTCAAATATTTTCTGCTCAAAATTTAATAAAACTTTCTCAATCAACTTAAATTAGACTTAATCTTACTATTTTCTTTGAATCTATTTCTATTGTATATTTATAATAAAATATTTCAATTATAAAATAAACTGCTAAAATCTTTGAGTATCTTTGATCTAGTGTAATTTACTAAAGTTTTGAATTAATTAAAATATTCTTAAAGTAGTTAATTTAATATGAGAGAAAATGTTGTGGCCGTAGAGGCCGCATGGTAACAAAACGTGCAACTATGGGAACGGAAGTGTCTTTGTGAAAGCGGTGTGTTCTTACTCGTGCTCAGGTTTACCAGGTTCCCTCTACCTACCCTAGTATGTGCGGGATACAGAGTGAAGTTAAGAACACAGCTCTGGTAGTAAAATAATATTAAAAATATATATTCAATGTCTTGAATCGAATTGGACAAACAGATAGAACTGAGTAAAGAAGACCAATATCTCTGCTTTATACGAGCGATAAAATCTAAGAAAAAAAAACCCTATTACACCTAGAAGATATTCGGAGTCATTTTAATATGGGGATAACGTTATTATTATTTTTTATAGAGAAGACAAGGGAATCGAGTGTACCTAAGGGCCACCTGATGGTAAGTGATCATCGACCCCGAGTAACACCAGAGGAGCTACAGGTGCGTTGCTGACCTATAAAGTTTATAATTAAAAACATCCTGTGAAATAATTCTATGGTTTATGGATATTGTCTTAGTAGCTCTATAGATAAAAGAAACATAATAAATCGTTTTGCTACCCACTTGGGAGCGGAGTGTCTTAACATTATGTTCCCTCTACCTACCCTGCTGTGTGCGGGATACAGCGTGAAGCTACCCAATTTTCACTCATACCTTTTACTTAACCTTTGACGGTAAATAAAACTATTATACAACGGAATAACATAGTTCTTGAAAATAGATCGTAATAGTTTACCTACGACAAATACAAGTTTTTGAATATCACGAATGACGATGATAAAAAATCTAAGTTCATAATTTATATTTGATATCGATTGAGGTCGCCGTAGCACAAGGGCGTAAGCGTGTTACTTTGAACGCTTCTATCCTGGATTTGATTCCCATTCGGTGAATGAAATATTTTATATTTTTAATTCCTCGCTCAGGTAACGAGATAATGTGCGGTGTTGCCTCAACACTCTCATGATTTTGGAATTCTTAATCATAAAGGGAAAATAGTAACTTAATACAATTTTCCCAGATTAACTCTGCTTACTCTGCGATGAGTCGGAAAAAACTTAAAACAAAGAAGATAATAAAAAATATTATTTAAATAAAAGTATATATAGAGCAGCCGCTTTCTACACATTGTCTCGGCCTACCCCGCATAATCCAATATTTTTTTTCTTAAAGATAAAACAAAATTTACTTTTTGTGAATGTAAACATCTCTTTAAATGTGATCTAGAATGAAGTAATATTCTCTAGAAGGACTGGATTTTATTTTCATTTCAAGACTTAAGACGTCTTCCATTAAAACAAAGTCTTAAGGCTTATAACAATGCTAATGTTTTATTTTTTAAAGTATTATTATCTCTTTGTTTTATATATTGAAAAAAAACTTGAATTCTGGGTTGTATAATAAAATATTTTTCCCAAATTTTTGAATAACACTGACATGTATATATGTTTTTTTTACTTTCACGCTGTATCCTACAAATTCGGTCCGCTACCTAGTTTTAAGACTCGCTTCCCCACTCATCGCCAAGTTTTCGGGACATTGCGTATTGAAGATGGAACTCAACGCCGCCTTTTGAATAATTTCTAAGACGATGAATTAAAAATTATGAGGAAATTTATTATCCCTACTCCATTATTAATAATTCTATCATGATGATGAGGATCCCTGGCATATGTATGAAGGGGTTCATGTCAGTGACCGAGGCGAAAGGGCTATGCGAAACTCATATAGTTTGATTCACCTTTCACCACGTAAGGGATAAAACATGAACCTTAATTTTGTTTATCGGACTACGGCGAAGCAAAAAGGAGGGTTTTTTTCAAAAAAACTTAGGTGAGGCTGAGGCATGGATACGTCCGCTTGTTGAAAAAGAAATAGCGGTGTGGAGCGCTGCGTGGAAAGAGGGGAGCGCTGTATATTAACACTAAATTCCCTCTGCCTACCCTGCTCTATGAAGGATGTACGTAGAACACATACTTCACAGCTCAACTTATATTTGAGCTTATCTTTATAGTCAATTGACAGACTTAAAGCTTCCAAAACTTTATACATATAAAACTATCACCCCATCTTGATTGACATCGCATGTCTCCAAACATGGCCACCAAAATATTAATTAAATACAACTAAGCTAAGCGAACCCCATACCATCAAGGTCGACGTTCAATGTCACCGTCCTGTCACGTAACCAACCTACTAGTACCGCAGTCGAATGTTATATTAGTAACACAGCAAGACATGTGTGCGCAACATTTTTTTTTGTAAAGTGGGTCTTTTTTTTAAAAGGTAGAGTGTGTTATTTATATTTTAATTTTATGTCGTATTGGTGTAGCGGTACAGAGTTGACGGTAAACTTAAAGGTGTGGTTTCGGTTTTCACTCCGGCTAGTAGACTTTTTAATCACTCTGCAAATAAGACAAAGGGCGGCATTGAGTACTGACCACGCAGTGACTTAAATATTGTGCGAAATGTAAATAACGAAGAATTTTAACATTAGGTTCCTTCTGCCTAATCTGCACCATACAGCGTCAATCTTTAAGGCAAGCTTAAGCAAGGCAAGTGAAAGAAAAATATATAAAAAATAATTATATGATATTATTTTCATGAAACAAAACGTTTACGTTTATATTTTAGATGGTTGTTGGCCATAGTAGCCGATATTTTCGATATTTTACCATTATATTATATTATATTTATTAACAATAATTATTTAACCCCTTAACAAGATATATAGATAATAATAAACAAAATTATCCGAACAATATTAATATCCTAGTACTTTATGAAATTCGAATAAAGTAATACTTAAATATTTTTATATTAATCACAAATATCACTTTACTTTAGTCATGTTAAAATTTAGCAAAGTTCCTTAAAATATAAAGGTATTAGCCACAAAATTTAATTAGTGTGGCTTACAATTTGGCCTCTTTTATACTGTTGTTTTATATAAATATTTTATACAAATTCACCGCAACAAAATGACTGGAGTAGCTACTAATAACACGTGTTTTGTCTTAGAGTCGAACTGAAAAATATAAGATGGGAAAGAAAATGAATGACCCGGAAATAAATTACTCACAGACGACAGTAATCTTCTTGCAAATGTTTCATTAAGTAAGGTGGATTCCGCAGGAAAGGATTATTATTTCTACATTGGATTCATTTAATTGGTTTTTTTTAAATCGGATTAGAAAATAAAGGTAATTAAGTTTTGTAAATTTGAAAATTATAATTAAATTTTATTACAAAATATAATACATCCTAAATACTACTTGTACTACTTACTAAAACCAACTCCATTAGGTGTACAACAAAATGTAAAGTCTTTTCCCGTTTTCATCAATCGTCAATGTCAAGAAATCTTCTCTTAGAACTCTTTTTTTTTTCAAACACCGAAAAAAGTACCAAATTTTCAAAAACAATACTAATAAAAACATATTTTCGATTAAGAACATGCATATATCGCTAACGTAACTGGGTTATCGATCACTAATATTTTATTTAAAAACGGTTGAGCACAGCTGGCAAGGCGTTGTAAGCACGCAAAGCGAGTTCTGCAACGACTTTTCAGTTAAAACTACCGCGGGATCCGTCCTGGCCGCCTACCAATATATCTAATATAAGGAGTTATAATTATTATATTTAGTATCTATGCTATATTATAAAATAAACGTAAATTTAATAATTTATAATTAATCTACATTTAATGAAAAAAAAATTAAATATTTATTGATATATACTTTAATAATATTGTATTGTTATGTGTAAGTGCAGTGTGATGGTACTACGAACGGGAATATTTATAAATGGTGAGTTTATATAAATATATATTATACTATAGTTAAATAACTTTTCAATGCGATCATTTTCGTATTTAAAACGGTTGTGTTTCAAATAGTTCCAATTCAGCGTCGTCAGTACCTCTGTTTTTTTTTGTGTGTTTCAAAATATTTATTCAGGCAGAGTGAACTTAGATTTGATTATTCTTAATGTTGAACAATATTTATGTACTACATTTTGATAGATAGCACGGCGTTGAGTTCCAGTAGAGACCACGCAAAATTTTTCACACTAAATTTTTTCTGCCTACCCTAAAATGCGCGGGATACAGCGTGAAGCTGATTTATTTATAATTTAAAACATTACAATATTGTGTATGTGATTTTTTTTTAATTATTGAAATGTGTATATTTTTATCTACACTATATGTATTTTTTTCGTAAAAACGTAAGTTATAAATAGTTGTTAGTTAGATGGGTACATCATGAAAACAAAATAAAATATGTTTGCATATAAATTCATAATTTATGTATACATTTAAATTATTATTTATTAAATATAAGATGTACTTAGAATGGTTACTTTATAAATATTATAATATGGGTTTGACGATTATAAAAATTCTTGATGAATTATATAATGTATATGTATTACTAAATATAAATAAACATAAATTTAAAAAAATGTATATTTAAATCTAGTACTTTTTTCATTTGTTAGTATCATTGAGCACTGTATTTCATTCTTTAATGACCGCAATGCTAGCGAAAGTTTCCTTTTTTTTCATTTCTAGTAAAATTACTTACTAATTAGGACTTTCAAAGGAACGAGCGTCTTATTTTTAAAATTTTTAAATTTCACAAAAATATTTACAAATTCGAGACTTATCGGGGCGCAGGGACACGAGCGTGTGACTGTTAATGCGATATATTGTGGGTTCGATTCTCACTTGAAGAAATATTTTATATTTTCTTATCTTCGCTCTGGTAACCAGACACAGCGCTGTGTTGAGCTCCGCCAATTAACACACAATACCTCCGAATTCGACTAAAGGTGTACATATAAACATTATATTTTGTATAAATGGTTACTAAAAGAAATCTTTGTTTACATTTGAAAAATTATCAAAATAAATATGCGTGCTGATAACACAAAATAAGACTGAGCTCCGCCATTCAATATTGCAAGATGATATGAGATACTCCGTAGTTCTAAATAGTTGCAGTTTAGTGAAAGAGTGCGTAACTGCATGCGCGATAGACGTGGGTTCGCTACTTATTTGGGGAAATGTATATATTTTTCTTTATTCGCTGTATGTATGAGTAATGAGGCCAGTCGTGGTGCTGAGTGAATTCCAGGCAAAATATACCTGTAACGCGTTTACAGGTTGTGGGTTCGATCACCATTCGAGGAAATTATATATTTAATTATATTTTCATTTCTTTGCCCTGTCGTGTCAAGTCAAACGCGCGGCGTTGAGTTTCACCACTCAACGCCCAATTCCTCCAGAATTCGGCGGAAAGTGGGAGACGGAGTGCCTCAACACTAGGTTTCCTTTGCCTACCCTGCTGTGTGCGGGGTACAGCGTGAACCTGATTTATTTATCATTTAGAATAATACTGCATTGTGTATGTGATTTCTTAATATAAAAATTGTATTATATAATTATAATTTATTAGTTGTACGGAGTGTCTTAACACTAGGTTCCCAGGTGCAGATACAGTGTAAAGTTTAAAAAAACTCGAAGTGAAAGCAACCGATACGGCATTGCTGTTTGACATAATCAAAAAACTTCAACAAGAAATATTTATTACGTTATTTTTAAAAATGAATCTACTTAAAATGTTAGTTTTTGTAAAAAATAAAGCTAACAAAGACTACGATCTTTAAATTATTTTTGTGAAAAACTTCTCTTTTCAATATTAAACAGAAATTCTGTTCAAAAACTTCGTGAACAAGCATATTTTATTATTTTTATTATTTAATTTTTCAATTCATGTATTTAAAAAAATAGTGGATCAAATTTTTATAACTTCTTGTTTTTATTATAGTACTTTAGTATAAAACTATCCTTAAAAATATATATTTTTCTGTTGGGTAATCCATTTATCGAGGAAGGTTATACACCTCATGATGTTGATTGTTTCGATGTAACCCACTTCCTTACATCCTGAGGTCAGGAACTAATTCCGGCCACAAATCTGGCATATTTCACTTAAAAAAAATTGTGGCTTACAACAGGTCAGGACACGTGTCCTTGTGTCCTATATTATGTATAAATACTTAAAATGATGGAACAGAAGAATGAGTTATTACTTAATGACCGTTATTCTTCCATGTAACTTCCTGATACGTAGGTGTCAATTGACGCTGCGGATATCGCGATAGTGTAAGAGATGACTGTAAAACGTATATTTTTGTGTTAAAATTAGGAGAGATATGAATTTTCGTATACGAGTATACGAAAATCCATATTCACGATAGTATAAAAAGTTTCCAATGGCTTGTAATGGTCTTGTAAATTTAAGAAAATAAACAACAAAGTGTTCTATCAATTACTTATTAAATGGATCATTAAATTATTTTCAGCGATTATATACTTTAAATATAATTAATGAAATAATCGATTAAGCCTCTTAAATTATAAAATATTTTATATATAGCCCAATATTATGCATATGCGTTCAACCATTACTTGGTTTGATTGCCAGGTTAAAAGTATATTTTTAAAAATAGTTTCAGTTAATAATAAAATAACTATAAGGAGAAAAAAGTTATCGATATGAACAAAATCATAAGAAAAACATTGTAATATTTGTACAAATTGTAAGTTAATAATCTGATATTTTATTTTTATTTTATTAGCGGAAAGTTATGCTTGTTCTTTTCATAAATACAGCATTTACATTGTGCAAATCGTAAAAATTTACGGCCGCCTCTTTGACTATAACCTAAGACGTTTAAATGGCTAGAGTAGATGATATGACCTTGGAGATATTACCATGTTACTAACATTACATAGTTCCTTTGTTATTTCTTCTTCAATTTTAGGCAAATACAATTTTATAAACTCAATGTTTTTTTTTAAATAAATATTAATTAATGTTACTTATAATATTAAAGGTAATTTTTATTAACCTTACAAAGGTCGTGGTGCAAACAACAAGATTTTTATTTTTCATTAATTTAAGATTACTTTCAGAAAATGTAAAATGACTAAAGAACATTTCTTCTTCTGTTTTTTCTAATTTCTAAAAACGTTATGGTTTTTAAAGGTATTAAAAATATTGTAAAAATGCTTATTTACTTTCCCCACCATAATGGAAATCTATCAAGTTTATTTGATATCCAATCGTAAAGCCTAAGCCCAAGAAAGTCAATAATTTCTTCAACTGTCCCGGTTACATGATACGATTGCGAAACGACGACCTAAGGGACCAAAATCATTCGACATCTAATTGAACTGATATTTTATACGTTAAAATGACTATCTTCTCCGTCTGGCTTTGTCGATATATTTTTTTTATTAGTTTCACGTCTTATCACGTATAGCAGAGTAGGCATAGGGCCAGTTAGTGTTAAGACTCAGTTCTCCTCTTTCCGCCTAATTTTACGTGAGAGAAATGAAAATCATTAATTATTACAAGTGGGAATCGAATCCACAACTATTGTGTCCACAATTGTTAATTTATACATTATTAATATATATGTAAATATAGAAAACTGGCAGCTTCACGCTTTTACAGGTTAAAAGCGTGAAGCTGCCTACCTAAAACTGTAAGGTGTCTGTCTACCTAAAAGGGAACCTAGTAGTGCTAAGACATTTGTTCTCCACTTTCCGCCAAAGTTCCAAGATAGCAAGTGTTGAGTGGCGAAACACAATGCCGCGCTCCGTCTGAATTAGCGGCTTTAATACCAAATTTTGCTCTCTTTTTTAAGGCCTCCGTCGCGGGTTCCTGTACCGCTACGTTCAAATTTTTAATCGTTTTACTGTTCTACGGAAGTTTTTTTTTATTAGTGTGGAATAACACTTTAAAAATGTTAAAAACAAACAACACCGCATTATATGAATGTAATTGTATAACAAACCAATATACAATAAAAAATATGTTTTGTCATAATTTCAAGGATTTACTTTTAATAAATTTTTAATTTATTGCAGCTAGCTATTAACTTAGGTTATCGTTGAACGACATGGCCTCTACATAATATACGAGAATCGATCCCTAAATCGATAATCACGAAAGTAAACTTGCTAGTGTTTCAATTGAAAACTATATTGTATACAAAAAAGAAACTTAAGCTATTTTCTAGGTCACGTTAAATAAAAAGTTCTTCTTTTATGGAAGAAAAGAGTGATTTGTCACTTATTGTAAGTGATAATTTATTTAGGACAACGAATTTTTGACGACAAGAAAATGTTTTTTCTTTTCATATTTTACCATCTTTTTCACATTTTGCTAGCTAGATACATGTAAGAATTAAATAAAACGACTATTTATTAATATTAAACCTTTTTGTTCATCCATCAAAGACGCGGTCGTGGCATAGGTACAGGTTCGATTCTCAGTCATGGTAATACATTATTTTCATTTCCCGACTGATATGACAAAATAAAGTTTTTCTTTATCTTGTTCTCGTTTTCTCTTCCTAACCTGCTATATGCGATATACATTATTAAAACATGATCAAACATTTGTTGGACAACAAAAACATTTAAATATCGCTAATGAATGCGTTTTAATTTAAATCAAAGCTAATTCATTTCTTTATAAACTTAGTTATTCTCTTTGATTTATAGCCTCAAGTTAAGAACGAAGGGAAATAACAAACGAAAATTGAAAAAGTATAACTGATTTCAAATGTTGTTTCTTTTTCTTTTAGACAATCCATCGGCATTGGAATGACCTGCTACGGCTCGTTTCACAGCCTGCCCCCGTAGAAAATGATTCCTTGTTGGCCAACTTTATTTTTCTTCTTAATATGGTAAGTGGTTTTTCTTTATTTTTTTACTGATTTTTACTTGCAGCTTTTTGTCATTATGGCACATTCTAAATGACCGAGGTAACTATAACCACAGAAACAGTGCATTACATCAAAACAATACAAATGTGGTAAATAAAATATAGGTTTATTCCATTTAATAAATCTTCCATTTGATAAATATATAGATATACTTCTACTCAAAGAAAACCGTTAAATTTGAACCAGTAGTACCCGAGAACACGTTGGAACAAATTCTTCTATTTTGTAATATTAAAAGTATAAATTTACGCACTGTGGAGTCAAAAATAAGCCAAACACTATATATATACCGTATATATTTTTTAAAATAATTTCTTATAAATCAACAGTATATTGTTATTATTATTTAACACTATTTCTTATAAATAAACAATATATTATTATTATTATTTCACACAATGAAATGTAAAAGTATACAACCCACCTATTCACATGTAAATTGACGAGTTCAAGGTCCCTTATAGGCGATTACAGCGTTGTGGCCGGTTAATAAATGACCACTGATAGCTATCTTATGTCCGACCTTCAATAGATAGGCTTACTTAGCTACTGTATTGTGTGTTTAATATTAGGATTTATGAATGACTAGTGACAAATTATTATTTCATAACGAGGTAAACCACGGCGTTGAATTCCGCTAGAGATAATACGCAGTGCTTCCAGAATTCGGCAGAAAGTTGGGAGCAGAAGTATCTTAATGGGGAAGGAATGTGTTAAATTTAGGCTCGCATTTTCTCGCTCCTTGCCATACTATGTGCGGGATAGGGATACAGCGTGAAGCTGACTTATATAAATACAAGGCTCAGCTTAAGTCTCGTCAGTTGTACAAATAATACTTAAAAAAATATCGTGAAACAAAAATGTAGTATAGAAAATGCAAAATTTAAACAATTATTTTCACTCTAATGAACTCATAATGGTGTTAAGCTCTTAAAAGGGATTTTAAGCTACTTTACAAAGTTTCAATTCAAACTGCCTTGTCCTAATACGATTTTTTATGTTAAAAGATATCCAGAGGCCAGTCATGACGCAGTGGTATAAGCGAGCGACAGTTAAACACCGACATGCTGTGTGTTCGATTTCCACTAGAAAAATGAAATATTTTTAAAATTTTAGTTATAATAATATCGTACATAAATAAGAAAATAGAATATATACTATTAGATATTTTAGCACTTTTTTATTGGATTTTCCCAAGAAAAAGTAACTTATCTAAAGTGTGAATTGTACTGAATATACACAATTTCTTCGTCAAATGTGTATTCAATGCCGAAGCTTATTAAAAATTGTGTTGTCGTTATAATGTAAATATAATGAATTTCGTTGAGGCTAAATTATTAAATAAGTTGAGGACAGTCGTGGCGCAGGGGCACAAAGTGTGACTGTAAATCCGACTAGTTGTGGGTCCGATCCCCACTCGAGGAAATGAAATAGTTATTTACATTTATATTTCCATTTATTCGCTCTGGTGTCTAGGCAAAAGCGCAACTTTGAGTTCTGCCACCCAATGCCTTCAGAAATCGGCAGAAAGTGGGGAACAGAGTGTCTTAGCACTAGGTTTCCTCAGCCTACCCTGCTGTGTGCGAGATACAGCGTTGCGCTGATTTAATTTTTTTTTTAAGTTTGAGTAATAAATCAAAATCATCTAGTTCATAAATAATAGCCTTTGTGACATTGTGATAACTAAATTATATTACTGTAAATTGTTATTTAAATCTGTACAGTGGTTTTTATATAGAAGTGATAAAAACATCCATCCGCTCAAATTTTTACATTAGTAAGATAAATTTAGCAAAATATAATTCAGAGAAAACCTCTAACTTTCCACCAATTTCCAGACACTAGTGTTGTTTACTCAAACGCCGCACTTTGTCTTGTAAGACTAGGGAAATTAAAGTTAATTGCTATAAACTAAAAAACGTAGAGGCCGAGCCGAGTTTGTCGCGGTCCAACGCCACTATAACTGAGACTGTTGTGGGCTCGATTCCCACTCGAGGGAATGAAATATTTAATAACAAGTTGTTGAGTTCCGCCACTCTAAACACAAAACCTCAGGACTGCAGCGGAAAATGGGACTAAACAGGGACTAAACAAAAAATAAACAAAAACATTTACTAAAGAAAAAGTTACTTATAACTAAGCGTATATTTAGTGATTATTTACTAAGCGATTTGATCGAAAACAGCGAAGCTTCAGGGTAACCGCAACTAATTTCTTACGAGCAAAGGTGAAGGTGAACTAGTGCCAATAAATCACAGTGATAAGAGATAACAGCAGCAACTCCAACACCCTTCAAGTTAAAGTAGATTAAACTTACTATTTGTTCAAATAAAGTATACTAAATTGTATCTTTATTGCTAATTTGTGCGTTAAATTGTTAATTTACTGGGTCCTTTCAATTGATAAACGAAAGTTTTGCGAGATGTTTAAATCGTTTTCTTTTTACCGTTCTTAAGTTTTTCATTTATAGAAAAAAATGAAATGTTAGTGATAAAACACTCTGTTCTGTAATATTTTGGTTCATAAATGAATATTCGACTTCATAGAACTATATTTGGTGTATTCTCTGAGACCATCTATCGATACTTCCTCAAAAAATTATTTTATTTTATTTTTGTGCTCTGGCTAGAGAAATTGCGGCGTTGTGTTACACACGACATTAAAATTTTTTCTCATATTCATTTCTTTCAGAGAAAATCCAAACAATTTCAGAAACAGAATGTTTTGACACTGAAGTTGAAACTATTTTTATTTTTTGAGTTTAGCTTTGTGTTTTACATGCATAGTTTTAAGCAAAACACAGGAAAATAAATAAAAATGGACAGATGATGGACAAAAACACGGATGTTATTACAAAATATTCTCTGCTCATCCTGCTTTTGATAATTGGAAAATAAGGAAAGGTAAACATGTAAACGCTAAGACTATTCTAGTTTCACTTTCCACTCGAGGAAATTAAATATATTTTTATTTTCTTACTCTGGTAACGTAGCAAAACGTGGCGTTGACTTCCGCCACTCAATACGCAATACTTCGACAATTTGGCGGAAAGTGGTGTAACCAAATTATATTAATGGAAACGGAATGAAAAATCTAAAAGCTAGGTTCCCAGGTTCCCATTCCCTGCTATGTCTGGCTGCGGGATACAGCGTGAAGCTATGAAAAAAATTAATATTCACAAGTCATATTCATAACATCGGCCATTACCACCGAGTTACATTAAGAGTTATGACATTCCTGACTTCCGTGCGAGGAAATTCGTTCAAAAGGACAAATAAAAAAAATGTAACAAATCTAAATATAGCTCGCGTGCCAGTAATATAACAATCGATGACGGTACCTTGGCCCGGAAAACCATCGTCATTTGTGATATGCAACGTTTTAAACAAATAACGTGAACTAGTTCTTTATTCTTTGTAGGCCATCGTGGTGCAGTGGGACTGTATCAAACTGTATAAGTGAACGTTTTATATTCAATTCAAATTTGGGAGAATTTGAGGCCAGTCGTGGCGCAGTGGCACGAAGTGTGACTGTAAAATCGACTGGTTGTGGGTTCAATCCCCACTCAAGGAGATGAAATATTTAGTTAAATTTATATTTCCATTTCTTCGCTCTGGTGTCGAGGTTAAGCGCGGCGTTGAGTTCTGCCACTCAACACGCATTACCTCCAGAATTCGGCAGCAAGTGGGGAACGGAGTGTATGAACACTAGGTTCCCTCTGCCTACCCTGCTGTGTGCGGGATACAGCGTGAAGCTGAATTATTTACTCGCTCAGGTAGACATAACATAGCGTTCAATTTTGCCTCCTAACAAGTAATGCCTCAAAAATTGGGTGAAAAGTCGTTTTTCCGATTCTCTAAACCTACTTTACGTCACCTACTTGCGTTAGACTAATAAATATTTTTTTTATGAGGGGCTGGTTACATCATTCTTTTTTGTTTTTAATAGGTACTAGTGTAGATACATAGTGTGTGTTAAAATATGAAAATAGTTGAAAAAAGGAAATATAATTCTAAAATTCGTTTAATCTGTTTTGTATTTTTTTACAAAATGAATAAATGTTTGTCTTGTTACAAGAGAAAGGAAATGAAAATATTAAATATTTTATTCGCCGCGCCCACCACCATCGCGTTTACAGTCGTAAGCTTATGCCCCCGAGCCGCGACGGCCGGGCCTCGCTAAAATAATAACAAAATTATTTAAATATTAAAATTATTAAGGAGATTGATAAATTATATTTTGAAATAATGCACAAAGCAAAAAATTTTGTAAAATAAAATAGATTCTAATTTTCTGTTATTAGACAGACAATCAGACAGTATAGTAATATTCACGATTAAAAGAAAAAAACCACAATTCACAAAGACGATTATAAAGCGACAAACATATTAATCATTTTTATAATTCCCAGGTATAATATATTTAATACCAACAGCGCAAGCAGACAGCTATGACAGCTCGAACTAGTGCATTCAAACACGCTATAGCTTAAAAGTAATACCGATTGTAGGGTCACCACCCTTTTAGATAGACTTTTTATTTAATTATATTTTTATTTGCAAGTATTTGAAGTTTTATTTGAAGCACACGGAACCTAAACACGGACAAACCTAAAGTTCCTCAATTCATATTTTAAAATCAGAGATATATTATGATAAACCTAGGAAGAATAAGAAACACCCACAAACTTTTACATTTCTTTTGTTTTGATAGTATTTAATCATTATCACGTAGTATAAAACAACGTACTCTTAGATATTTTAAATAACGCAGTAAATAAAGATGCGGGTTTTCCCTAAGAAAATTATATATATATGGTTCTAGAAGAGGATTCATATTATGTATAATACAAGGATATTACATAATAGTAAGTAAGAAAGTGCGGATGGAACGCAAGCTTAATGATGCTGAAAAGCTTTTTGTGGTTGAATGCCCTAATCTCAGGATCTAATGATTCAAAATGAAAAATTGATTTTTGCGTTAGACGGTTCTTTTAACAAGGAATGGTTTATGTGAAATCCATTGTACCAGCTGTCAGTGATGTAAATAGGCAAATGATACTTCTAAAAACATTAAAAATTATTTCATATTTGTAATTTAATAAGAATATTTAAAGTTTTAAATGTTAAAAAATCTGTCTCTGCTGTGGCTTTTCATATAAGTTTAAGCAAAATGGAAACATGATTCTTATCATATCCTTATCCGTCTTTGAATATGTTTCGATAACGTATTAAAAGTAAGAAACTTAGAAAATCAATGACACCACCGACTTACCGGGTAACCAGGTTGCTCCCTGGGCCAACGTACCACAGAGTGAGCGTGGTTGTCAAAGTGTAGGTGTGTTATGACTTGGTTTGTGGCAAGCACGATGTTTGACCACAAACCAATTTACATGTATACATGGAAGCCAGCGTAGGAGAAAAGTGTGATCAGCGCATTCGATGCCAAGTTATGGGCACGCAAATGCTGCACACAGTACACAGGATGGCAAGTACTAGCGAGGATATGATAGGGAATGAAGAAGAACGCGCTCGGCTGATTTGGACACCTCGAACGTCGAAATGAGTGATGAAAGAATGACCAAAAAGATTTATGATGGAAAAGTGAACGGTAAGAGAGGTAGGGGTATCAGTTGACCTTCGAAAACACAGAATCGATAATACTGGTCACGTAAAAAGCGTGAAGACACTACGAAGGGCATGTATAAAGAGGTTGATGTGGCAGTAGACGTGGCAAAAGAGGTGCATAACTCTTAGCATAGAGACTAGAGAGAGAGCTACAGCGTGAAGCTAGCATAGAATAGAATGAAATTAAAGAAAATTCCAAGCCCGTATTTGGTAAGGTTGAAAAGTATTCTATTTATGGAAGCTAAAAATAGAAATACTATACTTTGTATTATTAGTAAATTTGTACAGGAACTAATAAATTTGAGAATACCCTACTATTAAGCTCACGCTATGTTGGCGAAATAACAAAATCATTGACGTCACAGCTTACCTAGTAACTTAGAAAGCCTTACATTTTGAATAATTTTTAAATTTATATCTGTTTTATGACAACTTGAATTTAAAGTTATATTTAGTTGAAACCAAATGATATTATAGCTTGATTTAATTTGAAGAAGAAATAAAATTAGTAAAACAATATTTTTTTCCTCAAAGCAGGGTAGGCAGAGACACTCGGCTAGTGTCAAGATTAGCATTGTTTCTAAAAAAAAAAATTATGAAAGATCCTGAAAGATCCTATGTTACTTATCGTATAAATACGTAAGTATATTTTTTTACCCGGTTATGTGTGGAATACACCGTTTAGCTTTACTTCAATAGGTAAGCAGAGGGAATCTGAGAACATACGGCGGAACTCAACGTCTTTCAATGAAATTATTAAACATTTTATTCCCTCGAGTGGGAATTGGACCCACAACAGTTGCATTTAGAGTTACCCGTTTGTACCCAGGCGCCACGACGGCGTCGAAAAAGGAACCAAATCTATAAAAAAACTTTTAGGTAAATATTTTTTTATTTATTTTCAGGCTGTGCAATGACGTGACGTCAAAGAGGAATCACACTTTGAAACCAAGAGTCGTTCTACCAGAAAACTATGTTAAAGGTACTATTTTATTATTATCATTATACGATAATACAAAAGATCATTTTAAAACAATTATTGATAATTTTATTCCTTATGATTCAGCAGGATCAGTTCGTTTTAATTAAAACTTGTTATAGAACAAATTTACGTCTGTATGAATAGCTATCGTTATATAGGAATGCGAATATTCGACCAAATTGCAACTTCCTATATTATATCCAAATTGCACAAAATCTTTACATAAATTGTAGCTTATGTGTTATTCGCTATATTACTGTAAAGTTTTATTCAAATCCATTGGGTAATTTTTGCATAACCATCCATCCATTAAACCATCTTCACAATTTTTCACATTTTCTGAATACACTTCAACATAATTTTAGTAAAAAATATAAGATATGATAAGGCGCTGCTATATATGTAAACTATGTAAATCACAAAAGAGAGAAAAAAAGTTGAATTTTCAAACTTTAATATCCATATACATATGTATATACTATATGAACCGTGTAATGTCTGCTGATCGCCGCAATCATTAGCCGTGTAATTACGGTTATTGCTAATGAAGACAGAAATAGGTATAGTTCTCTATATTGTAGTACAAATGCGTCGCCGGCGGTTAACGTGTTTGTTGATCCGCCCTTTAAACAGTCCAATATTGTAATTATCTGGGAGCACACGATGGTATTTGGTTCCATAATTTGCATTTCAAGTTGGAAAAAACGATCCAGCATACCGGGAAGTGGAACTGATCCACAAATCCAGATGGTGAGGGTGAGGGTACGGCAGAAGAATTCAGATAGTGTAATACATATTATTCTATAGAAAATTGTTATTTGTTTTACATGCTTAACCTCGGACAAATTTGCAAAAAGAGTTAGTGAGAGAGACAATAAAAAGATTTCATAGTTTTGAAGTCGTTGTCAAGCTAATGCTACAACAACCTTACTACGATATCGAATTACCAAGACCTGCTTTACCACCGACCGAGTTCAAAATTATGAAGTTCTTGAATCTTTTTTCTAATTTTTTGGGTTTAAGGTTTGGGTTTAAGTAATTATTGATTAGAGTCGATTCTTTTTTGTTAAAAAATAATTTATAAATAGCAATCGCTACTACGTTTGCTTATAAATATTTTACATTAAACTTTCTTTGCCAAAAAATAGTCTTGTAAGTGCCTGTAGCGAAGTAAGCAATTATTTTTCAAAGCCACAAGCTTATTTAATATTCCTTTGACAACATTTATTTATGAGTCCTTTAAATGTCATTTTTTAAGGTTTCGTGCCTCAGAAGGGTAAAATGGAACCCTTATAAGATCATTTTGTTGTCAGTCAGTCAAGTTTATTCAAGATCAAGACTTTAGAGCGCATAAAATAGCTTCTATTAAATAAGTCATATAAGTCAAAGCAAGCAAAAGATTCGAGTATATGCGTCATTTTGTACGAATTTCATCGCATGATCAAAACCCAAAGAATATTTCTCGGGACCTTAACGTAATAAAAAAGTCGATAAAATGGAGATGAGTACCTATATCACAAAAAAAGTTACAATCATATTTTTGTAGTTCATAAACTTAGGTCTGCCAATTTTTATAAGTCACACTCCCATTGCCCTACAACATGTAGGCAACGTAAATTTGGAATGGAACCCTTTATGGGTGAAAATAACTCGCGCTTGACAAATTTTTTCAAATTATTTCTTAATACCTCAGAAAAGAAAAATGTCTTTATCTTTTTTCTTTATCCTAAATATTTTCTGTGTAGATATAAGACATATTTATAACACATTATTGTTTACTACGTATGAGAGCTTAATTTTATAAAAATAGTCTATTTTTTTTCTATTATATAAATTTTATATATTCCATAATTTACAATATGGCTTCTAAGCGTGATATACTATGAAACCAGAAAGTTGTACGTAAGTTTGACTTCGCCATTCAATAAGCAGTACCTCAAAATTGGACTAAAATGTAGAATTAAGTGTATTAATCTTAACACCAGATTATCTGTGTTCGTCAGAATACGTGTGAAGTGTTTATTGTGTTTATATCACTTGTCCGAAATATCTTATGAAGGAACTTCAAGCCCCCCCTACACGCCCCAAGTGTCTATTTAGAGCAGTGGTTTTATTTTATTTTTATGATTGGGGATGGTGAGGCGAAGTTTCTGCTTAATAGTCACAGTTAATTGGTATTATACCTACATGCATAGTGGTCCCTGCTACCAAGAATGATATAAAAGTGGTCCATGACCACGAAAAGGTTGGGAACCCCTGATTTAGTATATGCCAAAAAAGAAATTCCTAGCTTTACTTCTCTGTCGGTCACTCAGTAACGGAAATAATTAGATTTTTTCATCCAATAGAAATGCGGCCTCCATCCAGAAAAGGTCAACCAGTGGTTGTCGAATTCAGCATATACGTGGTCGACGTTAATTCAATCAATGTCGAAGATATGGATTTCAGGTACAAAAAATAAATTGCTCTTGTCACATCCTAATTTATATGATATCATAAAAATATATTGTTACACGAAGGGCGGGGAAGTGAAAAATATCACATCATAATTTGTTACAACAAATAGTTCAAATTGTGTTTTAAATAATATGAGTTTTCATACTAAATTTTTGCGTTGTTTTGTTTGATAGTATTTTGTGTTATAGCGGCAACAGAAATACATTCTGTATGAAATCTCAACTCTTTACTATCTCGGTTCATGAGATACAGCCTGGTGACAGACAAACAGATAGGCAGACTGTAGAGCGAAGTCTTAGTAATAGGTTCCCATTATACACTTTGGTTACGAAACTCTAAAACTAATTAAAATAAAATATGATTCATGAAAATACGATAAAATGTTTCAAAATGATGTCCAGTAACTTATCGAATAATCTCAGAAAAGATAAATATTCAAACAGTAAAATCTATAAAATAACATACATTTTGTATATATATTGACAGAGTGGACATGTTTATAAGGCAAACTTGGCGCGAGAGCAGACTGCAGTTACCCGATGATATCTTCGAAGAGGGCGACGACCATGTCACCCTCCCTCCTGAATTCTTCGACAATTTATGGCATCCTGATCCATATTTTCTTAACTCTAAAGTAACCGGTACATATCATTTTGTTTTATATTATATATTCTTATATAGTTTTAGGAAGTACTTATACGTAGTGTAGTTGTGAGTTCGATTCCCTTTGCAAATTATTTTGTCTATGGTTGGACAAACTGCGACATTGGGTTCCCGTATACTTCATACCAGGTATAGCTATATCTCTTGAAACAGGATTCACTGTTTACCCTCCATTATTTGAAAAAATATGTAAGGACAAATTAATATGTAATAATTAATTAGAAGTTTCAGGTACTTTATAAACTATAAGTAATATTAATAGGTAACGTAAATTGTTCAACTAAGCTGAGATAAGAGTTCGTATATTATATATAAGTTTTTGATTTTAGGAGGAGCTTGCCACTTTTGTCATCAATCTGCTGGTACGGTGTTTGCTCCCTTTGTTTTTTTTGTTAAATCACGTTATATTGTTGGTGAAGCACTTCTACAAATATTTACACTTTGACCATAATTCGAATTTTCTTTTTTAATTAAATTTATAACATTTTCAATTTATAACAATAAATTAGAACTATTTCTATAATCAGTTTTATAACATGAAATTTTAATCATTATCAAAATTCAACATCATTAAACGCAAAATTGTAAAGTAAATTTAGTTATATCAAATCAAACACTCAGCTTGGATGAACAAATTCACAAAAAACAAAATCAAACCAATGTAGAACAAATACATTTCACTAAAAAGCACTTTTTGAACCCAAAAACAACATTTTAATAATAAAACGATCTAGCACATGCAAAAATTTAAATAATAAAATAAAAATATATAACAGCTCCAGGTCAATGAGTAATTAGTACAATTTAACTTTCGTTCACAGAAATCGCGGAATTGACGCACAAATTTTCATCAGTAACCTTATACAGAAACCAGACGGTCAGATATGCTGCGCGAATGCACGCGATCATAGCATGTCAAATGGAGTTTCAGCTTTATCCCATGGATATACAGTCCTGCCCGATTTATATAGAAAGTTGTGAGTAGACTAATTAAGTAAAGTATTTTAAGTAGTTTTCTTAATAGTCGTAAGTCACGTGTTGATACTTTGGTTGAACCTTTGTTTACTAAAGGGTTTAATTTAAATGGAATGACGATAAATGGCTGTGAAAGTTAAGTTCTACGAAATCTTTTTTAACTTCACGTTGTATCCTTAAATTAGCAGAGGGAACCTAATGTTACGACAATCCATTTCCTATAAACTCTCTGTTCCACCGAATTCTTGAGGTATTGCATATTAAATAGCGGAAAAATAAAATAAAGAAATAAAAAAATATTTTTTTTTTCCCCCTGAGTGGCCATCGATAAAACAGCCGCCCCATTTACAGGCTACAACGGGTTATAATTGTTATATACTAAAAAGTATTATTGATTATGTGGTAATTATATAATTACCAACAGACGGTCCTGGCGTAGTCGGACAGTCTTTTTGCAAATGATATGGTTGTGGGTTTGATCTTTGGTTTACGCTACTGAACATACAGTAAATCTAAATAGAAAACTAAAAACGGAATATTTTATTGCCTGACTATCTCTGCGTACTCAGTTTTATGCAGATTGTCACTCACAACCGTCGCAATTATAGTCGCACACTTGTACCACTGCGCCACGACGGCCTAAAGTAAATAAGTTGGTAGCAGCCAAATTTTGACGATAAGAATTAGGATTCCCGCACACTGCAGGGTAGGCAGAGGAATCTAATGTTAAGGACACTTTCTGCCGAATTCTGGAGGCATTGCGTATTCCACAGGGATCGAACCCACAACCAGTCGGTTTTACAGTCACACTTCGTGCCGCTGCGCCACGACTGGTCTCTCCAATAATAATATTTAGTATAATTAAATAAAATATTGAGGGCAGTCGTGGTGCAGCGGTACGTAAGTGTCAGTGTAAAACCGACTGGTTGTGAGTTCGATCTCCACTCGAGGAGATGAAATATTTACTTAAATTTATATTTCCATTTCTTCGCTCTGGTGTCGAGGCTAAGCGCGGCGTTAAGTTCTGCCACTCAACACGCAATGCCTCCAGAATTCGGCAGAAAGTGGAGAGCGGAGTGTCTTAACTCTAGGTTTTCTCTGCCTACCCTGCTGTGTGCGGGATACAACGTGAAGCTGATTTATTTTATTTTATTATTATAAATAGGTGAAAATATGGAACGGAGCGCCTTAGTACAATTATCTCGGGCTACTCTGTCATTAGCGGGTTATAGTTTGAAAAAAATACCTAAATACATTTTAAACAGTATCTATATAACTGTATAATTATTAAAAAAAATATTTCACAGTTTCATACAGTAATCAAAAAGTGAGGTTCCGATGGAGCGACGCGGGCGTGACGATCAATCCTGAACTTAAACTATTGCAGTATCACATCGGGGAGCCTTTGCGACTGGAAGAGACGAACGGATACATGATTGATAAAGACGGTCAATATAATATTAAATAAATATAGTTTAAGTAAATATTTTTTTTGTAATTAAAAAAAATATATAGCGGCTAATAAGCCATTATGTAACGCAACGGGTTCGAATCCCAGAGGTGGGAGTAATATTTCTTTATAATTTGTGTCTTACTTTAGTCTAATAAAATAAAGTAGATTTGGATTTATACAGTATCATGTATTTTTCTTATAGAAGGAGATGGTTTAGTGGAGAAATTTAAAAAAAGTCATTAAAATGTTATTGTTCACCAATTAATAATGATGTGATGGAGATAAAAAAAATATAAAGTTTGCATACAGCTGTGCAATAAACAATGCACATTTTAACTGCAAAGTGGACCAAAATAATGCGTTTCCTATAAATTACATACATCACCATTTTCCTGCTGTTCTACCTATCACCAACATAATCTTGAAATGTAAAAAAAAAAATTTGCACCATAAAGAATATTTATATTAGTATTATTTTTTTCCCCAATTCGCTAAGTAAAGAATAGTATATAAACCTCGTAAATAATTGAATTGAAAGGGAAAAACAATGACTCGACATTGACAGACGGTTGAGTGGCAGAACTCAACTCCGTGATCTGCCTTGATACCACAATGAAAAAAATGGAAATATATAAAAAATTAATGAAGTGTGGAATAACGCTCTAAAAATCCCAAAAATATTTCCTCTTTCCATTATACTAAGTAATAGTATTATGTTATTACAAAATCTCATTTTCTTTATATTTTAGGTAACTACTCGCGTCTCGTCGTCTACTTCAGATTCGAGCGTCAAATCGGCCACCATTTAATACAAACGTTTGCACCCTCCTCGCTAGTTGTTATGCTGTCTTGGTTCAGTTTCTGGTTGGACCTAGATGCGATTCCCGGTCGAGTCACTCTGCTAGTGACCTGCATGTTGACATTAGTCACTATGTTCACTGGTTTAAGAGCTGATATACCACCTGTTGCTTATGTTAAGGTAAATATATTACAAAAAAATATACATACAAAAGAATTATAAAGATAAATATTATTAATACTAGGACATATAATAAAATTGTAACTGATCGCTGTCTGTACTTAGAAGATAGATGAGAAAATGTATTATAAGGAGTATTTATCAATAATTATAATAGTACCATATTATTATTATATTACACAATTATTTTCGATTTTTTGTCGGTTTGTCAGTTTGTTTGTGTGTTTGTACGCACTAATCTCAGAAACGGCTTGACTGATTTGAATGCAATTTTCAATATTGTATTTTAGAAATTTTGTTTGTTTTATTCAAATCAGTTCCTAAATAAAAAAAGTTTTTTTTTTAATCATCTTCACGCTGTATCCCGCACACAGCAGGGTAGGCAGAGGGAACCTAGTATTAAGATACTCCGTTCCCCACTTTCTGCCGAATTCTGGAGGCATTGCGTGTTGAGTGGCAGAACTCAACGCCGCGCTTCGCCTCGACCAGAGCGAAGAAATGGAAATATAATTTTATCAGTATAAAATATTTAGTTTGACATAATAGATTGTATTCTTTATTTGAAGTTTTCAGAAAGATTAGTTTGAAATGTTTAATTCGCAATCTACATTGTCTTTAAATTGAATTAAGCAGTGTCTTAATGTTAAATATCTATATAATTTTAAATAAATTGTCTTTAAAATGGTAATTTTATAAAAACACGAAAGTAATTTAAATTTAGTAAATATATTATTGTGTTGTTTAAGCGGGCGAAGCCGCTAAGCAGGGCGCTAGTTTAAATAATAACGTTTTTGACCAGTGGCGCAATGCCAGTGGTGAAATATGAAATCTCATTAAAATGAATGAGAGGAAAGAACGGACCAACATAAAACAAAATAAATAATCTCTGCACTTTCGACCCTTTAATTTTATGACAATTAAAAAAAAATGAAAAGATTATTTAGATGAACTCTATTATTTCTATATTAAAAGTACTAAAATTATAACTTAACTACTATTTTTCTGAGAAATTATTTTTTCATGTTGTTTCCTTTATATTTTTCATATTAATCTCTATGTTTAATAGGCACTGGATCTCTGGATGGCCGGCTGTATGATGTTCGTCTTCGCTGCGCTGGGAGAGTTCGTTGTTGTGAAAGTGCTTGACAAACAATATCAAATGAATAAATCCAAAGCTCAAGATACTTTACCTAGGATTATACCAGTGGTGAGCATTATCTCTACTGAATCAACTATTTTAAGTTTAAAACTTAAAAAAAATATAGATATAATATAGATATTTCCTAGATTTAGTCAAAACATATGCTGTTAGTCCAACAGCACTACAATGTTTTTAAGCTAAAAATATAATTTATTCCTAGTTAACCTGTGTTTATTTTAATAATGGGAAAACTGCATAAATTTTGAACCATTTATTTTATTTCAAAGAAACATATATTTTTATAATTCATCATTATCATGATCATGGCCAATTGTGGCGTATTTTTATAAGTGTGTGACTCTAGACGCGACTGATTGTCGGTTCGATCCCCCTTCGCGGAAATGAAATATTTAGTTAAATTCACATTTTCATGCTCCGACCCCCCACTCAACACGCAATACTTGCAGAATTCGGCGGAAAATGGAAAAGCGGAGTGTCTTAACACTAAGTTACCTCTGCCTATTCTGCTGTGTGTGGAATGCAGCGGGAAGTTAACAAAAGTAATCATCATTCATCATTAAAAAAGTTTTGTTTTAATTATACTACAGAAAAATATAGAGATAGTCATACACAAAAAGTAACATTGAACAATCAAGTTTTTTCTGAATCCACAATCGTGCCATCTTTTCACAATTTTTTTTAAATATTTATTTATGTTAACAAATTGAATAATAAAAGTATAATCTTTTCCCAAACTCCTGTATATTTCTTGCTAGCTTTATAAGGATTATTTAAATATCGTATTAGAATACCCTTTCTCAGCATACAAATCAAGATACACTCACTTTTATCGGTCGTAAAGAAAATTAAATGGGACAGTATTTGCGGAACAAAGTAAAGGAAGTATGTGATCTTGGTACAGATTATAACGACTTCATGAATAATACATGAAAGTATATAGTATTTTACACTAAGGATAAATAAATATAATAAGATAAGGATAAATAAATCGTATCAAAGTTTCAATACAGCGAGACTCGAACCCGCGCTTCTTGGAAGCTTTGAAGATTTCCCAATTAAAGTTCAACCACAGTGACGGCTACGGCCTCAAATTATTTACTACACTTAGTATATTGTTTTGTGTTTTATTTTCACGCTGTATCCCGCATATAGTAGGGTATACAGAGGGAACCTTATGTAAGGACATTATATTTACCACTTAACGCCCAATTTACGATATTTGTGATATTTCTATATATATATATATATTTTATATACTATTTGAGGGGCAACAAAATTTTTACTATTTAAAATTTAATGAATAATTTTCTCTTTGAATGTTAGTACTTTTTTATTAACTATTTTTTTTATTAGTTCCCTTCGCATATACTAGCAGGATTTTCTTGAGTTGCCGTCGGCCACAGACTTTGATCAAATTCGTTCTTCTTTTTTAATTAACTTATGCTTTTTGAAGTGTGAAATGAACATTGAAAGCTCTATTAGTAAAGTTAATTAAGATAACTTGCCTTCATAAGGGGTAGTTGGGAGTAGGGTCCCTTCATCAATGTCAGTTAGATGTCGTGGTGTTTTGGTGGGCAAGAAAAGGTCATTTCCTTAGTTTAAATATCCTTAGATCGGCCACTCAGCACGCGATACCACCCAAAATTCGGCGGAAAGCGAGGAACGGAGTTGCTTAACACTAGGTTCCCTCTGCCTACTCTGCTTTATGCGGGATACAGCGTAAATCTGAAATATCTTTAGAAGGGCAGATTAGGCAGATCCCTTTGAATAGTATTATATCACTATTTAATATTACCAGATTTCAGCCAATTTATAAGTCATTGCCTGTTGAAAGGCGGAGCTGTATGCCGCGCTTTGTCTTGTTATCAGCTCACTCACAGCCTACACGTTCACCATGAGATGCAATACTTTTGCGCCATTATTACAATGGAATATGACGTTAAATTATAAAAATAAAAAAAATAAATCAGCTTCACGCTGTATCCCGCACACAGCAGGGTAGGCAGAGGGAACCTAGTGTTAAGACACTCCATATTTTTTTATTATAGCAAGTAATTTATTAAATATATTAAATAAGATATTATAAATAAATTAAGTACAACCTGAATATAAAAAGAAAATAATTTCTTTCAGCGCTTAAACGGTGAGAAAGGGTCATGCGGAACAGTTGCAGCGTGGGAAGGGAGTGGGGTTCGATGTCGTAAAGTAGATCTCACTTCGCCCACGTCCCCCGCAGCTACCACGCCTGGTGTGCACTCTGCCCCGGGCGCCCCCACACATTTAATGGGCGTTGAACGACGACAGAGTATATTGCAAGTACGTAATATATTTTTTTTTTATATATTGGTATAAGTTTTAAATTTTTAGCTAGATAATTTATGTAAATTGAAAATTATGATCTATTGAGAAGTCAGTATTTGTAAAAAATATCATATGCTGACTACTGAATAGGCCATAATTTTCAATAGAAATAAAATGTAAAAATCTTTATATAATAATACTTTATACCAGGATTGTTTAAAGTAACAGAACTTATATTTATTTTGCATATATCGTGATATGTCAAAATAACGAAATTCACCTTAACGATATGATGTTGATGATCACAAATAAAGACTTTTTTCGTATTACAAAGACCCCAAGCTACATATTTTTCGATGAAATATTTTTTATATTTGCCTAACTTGGGTTGAACTAATAACTAAATGGTGTTAACTTTTTACTTTTTAATTTTATTCTTATTTTAGTACTCTTGCCCTTATATGTCTTAGAAGCGTCTTGTGTTTTAAGAAAAATAAGAGTTATGTGACATTTTGGCTTTGCTAGACTAACATACATTAGAGGGAATCTGGAATTTAATATTAAAATATTCTGTTCCCATTACGACACTTCGTTTCTCCACTTTCACCTGAATTCTCGAGAGTATAAAAACATTTTATTTTATTTCCCCGAGTGGGAATCGAATCCACAACCACCGCGTTTACACGTATATTCGTATACTTGTTTTGCTGCGCCACGACGGCCTCGATAAACGATAAAAAAACCGATGATTTAGTTCGGAAAGACTAAATTAGAGCTAAGTTGATCATTTTTTCACAGACAAAAAGGGATTCTCTAAATAAGCAACGGAATTATAATATAAAAATATATTTTACTCTTTATTTATAGATAATTCTTAAATTTAAATATCAAAGGCGACTGGCCGATGAAAGAATGCTGGCAATATTGTAATGAAGATGTTATATTTTCAGCTATAAATGGGTTCCTTTTATGTAAACTGTTAAAACGTAGTTTTATTTTTATTTTTTTATATATTAATATTATATTTTAAGCTAACCTAATAGATTGATCGAGTAGTTTAATTGACTAATTCAAGGATAAGGTGTTCATATTATACAATATATATTTTTTACAAAATTTCTATATTTCTATTATATACTGGACCCATTTTGAGTACCAATTCAGTATTATAAAGCTGAAGGGCTCGTTTGGTTGAACGCGCTAATATTAGAAATCGACTGTAGGTACTTGCGGTCAGAGTTACCTCAGACACAATGTGTGTTATATATATACCACGTTTTTATATGACCATTTTGGCAAAGCCGCAAATTAGAGCTACATACTTAAATATAACCAGTAACTAGTGCTTTCAATGACTAATGAAAACCACATAAAAATCTGTGAGGAAATATGTGACTGTAAATATGACTGGTTGGGTCGATCACCACTCGAGGTTTTAAGTCGATGTATAACTTTGTAACAAAATCTAAGAAACTAAATTAAACTTATTATATTGAGCTGCTCTGATGATGAAGCCACTTGAATAGTGAAACTCTTCAGAGCTTACTGGGAAACCACTCGTGTGCCGCTAAGTCTAAATATAATATAAATAAATAAATCAGCTTCACGCTGTATCCCGCATACAGCAGGGTAGGCATAGGGAACCTAGTGTATGACACTCCGTTCCCCTCTTTCTGCCGAATTCTGGAGGCATTGTGTGTTGAGTGTCAGAACTCAACGCCGCGCTTAGCCTCGACACCAGAGCGAATAAATGGAAATATAAATTTAAGTAAATATTTCATCTCCTCGAGTGGGGATCGAACCCACAACCAGTCGGTTTTACAGTCACACTTCGTGCCACTGCGCCACGACTGGCCTCAATATAATATTATGCTAAGTATTTAAATTATTTTTGAATTTTTCTTTTTATTTCAGGTTGCCTGGCTAGACGCCGACACCGGGCAAGAAAGGGTTCTATGGAGAGAAATAGATAAGCTATCAAGAGTGGTATTTCCCGCACTGTTTCTGCTTTTCGTTACAATGTATTGGCCTGTGCTACTGCTGAAGACGAAGGCTTCGTCATAACAATGCTGTATTAATATATATTGTTGTGAAAACATCTGTTCTTTATATATATATATATATAGATATGTACAAGTATTGTCAAATTCTATGATGAAAAAATAAGTCCCAAATCGAAACGAGCTATTTTTTGATTAATTTGTAACTGATTTTGTTTTATGAGGCCGTCGTGGCTCAGTGACACAATACGTGACCGTAAACGCGGATCTTGAGTTCGATTCCCACCCGGGGTAAATATTTCCAATTCCTCGCTCTGGTTAAACAAAAAGCTTTTAACTTAAACCATCGGCAGAGCGAGAGCCCTGCCTGCCCTACTGTATACGGGATACAGTGACACTATAAAAAAGGATCTTTTTTTATTTTCAATGCAAGATCGGTTATAGATTAAAAAAATAAAAGATGTGCCTAGATTTTGTGTAGTAGCCTACCTACTTACGTACCATATACGTAAAAAGTTAAATGAAATTTATAGGTCTATAAAACTAGCGCAAACATAAGGTCCACTTCATGCCTTATTTACTTTAGCCTTTATAGTCTTTAGATATATTATATCGTTTATCAAAAATATATGAAATGTAGATAGATATATTTATATAGGAATTTGTTTAACTGACTTGTTTATTTTTATTTTCAAAATCAAAAATGTCGTTGCGGGTTCGAATTGCGTTTCAGGATATGCTTGATGACGAATATACGTAAAACTGTTAGGTTACTGATCGATTGACAGACACCGAACAATCGGAACTATGCGGCGCACAACGCTGAAAATTTGCAACATTTGCATTGCGGGTTCAGTTCCCACTCAAGGGAATAAAATGTTTAAAATTTTCTATTCCTTGCCCTGTAATGCGCTTTTCACACATGCAACGCCACAAGAATTCTGAAGACAGCGATCCCCACAAGACACCTGCACTAGGCATTATTTATAACTGAAGGAATAGCGTTGAGTTACGCTACTACGAAACTCAGAAGTTTGGGCGGAAAGTAAAGAGCTTTGCTTAACGGATTTGAACCCATAACTGAAAGTATAAGCTTTTGCATGTTATATAACGTAATATCAATACGATATATCAAATAATTAATTGTTTCTTAAACTTAAAATGCTTTTTTACAGTTTTAGATACAAAAAACGCACAAATTGTTTTAAATTTAAAAATAATATGCTCTTTTTTATTATATTGTTATCTAAATACATATGTATTAGTATAAATTATAAATATATTAAATTGTTGTATATATATCTTAATTATTATGTAAATAGATTATATTAAATGAAGATAGGGACTAACTGCGGATTCGACTTGGTGCTTTTAACGAAAGTTTTATCAAAATACAGCTATAAATATATGTAAGTAGTAGTCAAAAATAAATAACCTTATGTATAGTAACTGTAACCAGATTTTTTTTTAATTGGTTTAATTTTTTTTAAATTAACTTAAAAATAATCAAATAATCATATGAAGTGGAGGCCAGCAGTGGCGCAGGGGCACAAGCGTGTACGTGTAAACGCAACAGGTGTTGGTTCGATTCCCGCTCGAGAAATGAAATATTTAATATTTTTATTTCTTCGCTCTGTTGTCGAGTTAAGCGCGACATTTAGTTCCGTTATAAATGGTGTAAAATTATCTAAACTATAGATTTATATGGCTTTTACTTCTATCTAGTTTCTAATTTGACCTAGTTTTAGCTTGAATTGTGATTAAATGTTAATAAAAATATTATTTAAAAATATCCATTGTGTAATATCCACATATCCACTTTAAAAGCGAAGATTGTGGAATCGATCCTCACTCTCTATTACCCCTCTGGGGAATAAATAATTTTCATTCCCCCGCTGCTATATAAAACGCAGCGTTGAATTCCGCCACTAAGTACGCATGGTCTCTATTCTGAACGGTGAAAAGTGGAAAACGGAGTGCGTTGTCATCAGATATATTGATAAGCATTGCTTTGCAAGATTAATCGTGTAATAGATAAATATATATAGCAATACTACTACTACTACTAGCTTCACGCTTTATCCCTAGCGAGGTAGAGGAGAACGGAGCGCCAAACGCTAAGGTCTTTACATACCTCTTTCACCTCGTCCATTGTCATCAATCTCTTCATACATGCCATCCGGGGGGACCGCACGCGTTTTACGCGACCTTCCTCCAGTATATTTGATACTGCGTTTTCGAAGGTCAACCGAGGTCTCCCCTCTCTCTCTTAGCACTCACTTTTCCATCATAACTCTTTTTTGCTATTCTTTCATCGCTCATTCGTTTGACGTGTCTAAATCAGCTGAGCACGTTCTTCTTCATTCTCACCGTAACTTCCTAGCTAGTACCTACCATTCTGTGTACCTCTTTATTGCGGGTTCGATCAGCTAAGCTGACTCCGCATATCCTTCGAGGAAAACGCTTCTCCACGGCATTCATATTTCTTCTTCATTCAGTCCTTTCTCTTATTCATATTCAGGCTTAGACTATTATTTTCACACCCTTCTTTCAGAGTGGTGAGCAGCTCGCATTCTGATGATGCAATGAGCACTGCATCATCCGCGAACAGTAGGCAATTCACATTCAAGTCACCTACTTTCACTCCCATATTACGTTGTTTCAGTCCTTGGAGACAGCTATCCAAATACAAATTGAACAACCAAGCTGACATGGCGCAACCTTGTTTGACACCCGATCGGATGTCAAACCAGGGCGACATGCCAGCTCCTACTCGCATGCAGGCTGAGGTGAAGTGATCTCTATATAGAGACCTTACATTGTACCAAGATAGTATCTCCCATAATTTCGCTCTTACAACTCTGTCAAACGCCTTTTCTAAGTCCACAAAAGCACAGAAAACATTTTGATTAACGGCCAAATTTTTTTCCGTGATCATGCGGAGGGAATAAAGGCCAGGCCTAAAGCCTCCTTGGATCTGTCTTGCGTTCTTCTCGCTAAAAAAATATATATATATCCTCATATGGCTTGAAAATAATATATTTTTATTATTTTCAAGCCATATATAACATAGTAATAAAAAAATTGTGCAAATTCTCATACATTATTCAGAAAGAAAGTGATCAAACTTAATTTTTTTTAACTTTGTGTAAAGATGCCTAATCTAAAATTCTATACTGTATTCCCATAAATTAATCATTTTTGAGTTACATCCCATTTATTATAACGATGTAAATTTTAAATGTTTAAAGCAGCTTTAATTTATTGTGATAGTTTGTTATTGTATTATACTATGGTAGCGTTATTAGAAATCTATTTAAAAGTCTATTTATTGTTAGAGATTCGCTTTTATGACTGATATAAAGCAAAGCTGATTTAAGTCAGTTATTAGTTTAGAAGAAAGAACTCAAAGTATAATTTAATATTGCAAAAAAAATGAAACACAAATAATTGCAAAAAAAAGCAAATTTAAATATATATATATACATATATATTTGGGAAATCCGTCTGTTGGTGGTCTTAAAGCTGCTAACAAAAGAATATATTTTTTATTTAATGTTAAGGTCATTTTTACTTCACATTTAGTTTAGTTCTAATTAAATAGATGAAAACTCATAGCGAATTTGGTTTCTGATTAGGTCAAATATTTATATATATTACATAAAAGATTTTTCTTTAATAAACGCTTAAAACAGACTAATGCCTAAAAATAGAAAGTTCTTGAAGTAATCGTTGTAGTTTTTCATTAAATTTAGATTATGAAAGGAAAACAAATTATTATAAGAATCATTGTTTACTGTTGACAGATGTTTTAAAGGAAGCCTTAATAATGTAATTGGAGTAATTGTAATTAAATTCTCAAAGTAAATCGTTTTTAATTTATCTCTTCTTTGTAATCAAAGTGAAAGCTTTAGACCGAAATTATTTTTAGTAGTTACACTATAAATAATTCATCATAACACACTTAGATAAAATTAACTTGAAAAGGGAATATTAAATGAATTATAGATTGAAATAATATTATAAAAATGAAAAAAAATGTTTGAGTGTTACAGCTACTTACAGAATAAATAAAGAGGCCAGTCGTGGCGCAGGGCCACGAGAATGCGACAGATTGTGGGTTCGATTCCTGCTAGATGAAATGAATAGTAATATAAGGGTATTATTATTATTAATTCGATGGAGGCTGGTAAACGGAAGTGTCTTAATACTAAGTTCCCATGTTCTTTCTGCATATCCTGGTAGCGTGCAGCGCTGCGCAGCGATGTACGGCGTGATACTGAATATATATATACACAGTAAGAAAGCAAAAAACATTTTGATATGTTTATAGTTTTTGCATGAAGTACTTTTCGATAGTCGTCGAAACAAACCTTTTTTTTCAGCTGTAAAAAATTGTCAAAATGTCATCTTGAAAAAAATTCAATTGGCTTCAAATTCCTGTAAAATAAAAGAAATAGGCCTCAAAAAACAGTATAATACCCATATCTCATAAAATTCGAAAACAATTTTTGATGAAACTTAGACTGTTCTCTATAATAAAATATAACTTATTTAAATTAAACAAGATAATCTTAATATAACTTTTAGTTTTCAAGAAATTTGTGGACAAATAAACAAACATGCACTTATGAAAATAATTTTACTCAAATACAATTCTAAACTTTCATATAGGTCAAAGTGATAACCTTCTTTTTTAAGAAGACGGTTAAAAAGAGATATACTCGTATTGTTTACTAAAACAGATTTGTAAGAACCTACAACTTCTGTAACAATACGTAATGCTTTTCAAATACATCTTACTGAACCATGACGGTTACCTTATAAAAAGTAAAAGCAATCGCTTACATAATGACGCTCCAAGCTAGCAGTGCGATGGGAAATCGATATTTTGTTTATTTTCGTTCAACTTCACGCTGTATCCCGCGTTAAACTACCCTGGGTGGCGAGTATCTAATGTTAAAATACTTCTCCTCAATTCTTAAGACGTCGTGCAGACTCAAATATTTTAATGATTTATTCCTCATAGTCGGAATCAAACCCAAATTGATCGAGCGATGAATTTTTATTATGTAAGTTTATTTAAATAAAACAGTATAATATTTCACATTTATTGTAATAAAATATACTTACAGAAGATATCTAACACACCAATTATTGTCCCATAATTATTCCCACTCGATGGAACGAATTGTTTTGATTTTCTTCATACAAGACAGAGCGCGGCGTTGAGTTTCGTCACTTAACACGTAATGTCTCAAATACGGACAAAAAAACGAAGATCTACATCGGCATCCTCTCTTATATGCGGAATACGATGTAAAGCGAAAAAAAGACACAATTACAAAATATTATCGTCACCGATACAGGTTAAAAAAAAATTATAGTAAAGGTATTTCGTTTCAAACCTCTGACAGAAACAAAAAAAATCACAGTATCAAGTTTTATAATTTGATCAAAAAGAAAGAAGAAGAATGGAGTGTGTTCTCAAATCTCCCTCTCAAATATTTTCCTTTAGTGTGTAAAAGTAACCTATGAAGAATTCCAATGTTCAGATCCTGGCTCTATCATCACGCCAGCTTGTTTATACCAATATTATGGTATTGTCACCTAAGCCACGTATAACTGCCGAATTTCATAAGCATACTAGTAGTTCGAATGGAAATTCTTCTCTTTTCTTACACCGTTCGTTTCTTATAGCTCGATCTTATATAAAATATTTTACTGGACTACTTATAATACTATCTCAATCATAGCATATAATATCGCCTGCTACTTTTTTTTACTATTTTTTTATGACATTATAATTTTAATAGAGGCCAGTCGTGGCGCAGCAGCACGAGGTGTGACTATAAAACCGACTGGTTTTGGGTTCGATCCACACTCAAAGAGATGAAATATTTACTTAAATTTATATTTCCATTTCTTCGCTCTGGTGTAGAGGTTAAGGGCGGCGTTGAGTTCTGCCACTCAACACGCAATGCCTCCAGAATTCGGCAGAAAGTGGGGAACGGAGTGTCTTAACACTAGGTTCGCTCTGCCTACCCTGCTGTGTGCGGGATACAGCGTGAAGCTGATTTGATTTATTTATTTTATAATTTTAATAATATAACCTTTGTTTATGGTACATTATATTGAAAATTAAAGTTTTTTTTTTTAAAGCCCAAAGGTTTTTAAGATTTTTATAATTATTATCTAAACATGAAGCGAAAACCATTTTTGCGAAAATTATGCGGACGGAGGATTATTAAATTTGGCACATTTTATATATATTTTATATGTAGGAGAAGTGCAGAACGTGCTAATATTTTTCAGTAATAACGCTTATAAAGTCGAGGCCAATCGTGTCGCAGTGGCACGAAGTGTGACTGTACCGAATGGCTGTGGGTTTTATACTTAAGTGAGAATGTATACTTAAATTTATATTTCCATTTCTTCGCTCTGGTGTCAAGGCAAAGCGCGGCGTTGAGTTCTGCCACTTAACACACAATGCCTCCAGAATTTGGCAGAAAGGTGGGAACGGAGTGTCTTAACACTAGGTTCCCTCTGCCTACCCTGCTGTGTCCCGCATTCAGCGTGAAGCAGTTTTTTTTATAAAGTACATTAAATTATCACACGTTGCAATATCAACGCGTTTTATTATTCTTTAAACGGGTCCTCTAATACACGTAAATGTGTGAATTGACCAGCTGGTGACACTAATGAATGAAACACTTTGTCTAACCAGTTCAAGGCCGGATTGGACCGGAAATATTTATTACAGTTCTTGATCATTAACAACGCTCAGTGCGATCCATAAAGAATAATATATTTTTATTTTATCGTAAAATAGTTGCAAAGTTAATGTATTTTTTTAGAGATTTATTATTTTTTTTCGTAACGAGCTGCACATATTGAAGGCCGAAAATATAAAGAAAAGGTCAAATACGAGTCAGGTTCACCTACTGAGGGTTCCGTAACAATTTTAGAATTGTAGAGCGACGGGAATATAACTTAGCAAAGTTGACAAACTTAAGTTTACAAACGTATGCGCTAAATTTGTATGAAATGAACTACAATTATAAAAAATAAATAAATCTGCTTCACGCTGTATCCCGCACACAGCAGGGTAGGCAGAGGGAACCTAGTGTTAAGGCCGTCGATCGTCTTGGTTCCTCATTTTCTGCCAAATTCAGGAGGCATTGCGTGTTGAGTTTCAGAATTTAACGCCGTAACTACAATTATAATTTTTAATAGTTTACAAACTATTCTAATATTTTTATAAAAAAACACCTTGGTATTTCTTTCTTAAAGTTGGTTACGTGGCGAATTTGCAACAAAATTCAGCAAAAACGATACCTACCTAATACTCCTATCTATTAAATGCGTTGGCTTAGAAATTTGACTTTATCTGTCATCCAAGTGATAGTATAGTTAAATAGTTCATATTAATTTCGCTTGACACATACTCTCTCGAAATAAATATTCTTGACAGACACAAAGACAGGCAACAAAAAGATCCTTTAAGTGTTCCGTTTTTTCCTATATCCAAAAATTGCTTTACGCTGTATCATACATATAACAGTGTAAACGAAGAGAAGATTAATACTAGATATCACTTTGTCACGCTGCTATAAAGAATATAAAGAAATAAGAAAGCTAACACAAAAAGAATTAATATACTGTATATGTGCTATACGTTTCTGAACTTAACGCCACAATTTATTTTGGGAAATACGTAAGGAAATTCATATATATAAGGTGTTGTTACATTGGCGATTCCGCTACTCAATACGCAATGCCTACAGAATTTGTCGGAACCTTGGTAACAAAAGTGTCTTAACGGCACGGAGTGTTTTAACACTAGCTCCCTGATAACCTCTGCCTATCCTACCAGGTACAGAATACATTAAAAAAAGACAAACGGATATTCCACATCTACTGCAAGTAACGTTAAAATAATTAAAATATTGTGAAACTTTAAGAACAAATTAATTGTAGCTCTTTATACCTATTTCTTTATACCTACTTTCATTACAGAATTTTCATTTACCGTAGCGTGATTACATCTAATATAAACAAACAAAATAAAAATAACTAAATAATACAAGTAACAGTGGAGGTAAGGTACAAAAACGATGTCATGGTTGCTCTAAACAATGCCTTCATGGTACCTGATTTCGTAACTAGAGATACATTGTTGCTAATATTGATGTTTAAAACTATAAAACATAGTATTAGTAAGAACATATGCTCTTCAGTCTATATGAACTGATGGGTTTAAATATGGCACATCTAAAAAGAACGAAATGATTTTATTTAACTTAAGGCTTTGAGACCAGTCGTGGCGCAGCGGGATAAAGTGTGACTGTAAAACCGACTGGTTGTGGGCTCGATCTCCACTCGTGGAGATAAAATATTTACTTAAATTTATATTCCCATTTCTTCTGAAGCTAAAATAGAAATAGGAAATAGGACAAATTTAGTTTATAAACGTTTACTTATCTCTGGTCTAATAAAACAAGGCGGTATTTAGTTTTACCATCTCGTGTATAATAAGTATTAAATCGACGGCAAATGGTAACTGAGGTAAGGTTATCTATGAAAATTGCGAACGAGGCATAAATGTATAAAAAAAAATCTTTATAATCTTATTAGTCAGTATATATCACCTAAATGGACTTTTAACAAAACTGTTACCCTAGTGAGGTCACAGTGGCGCAGCGGCACAGCATCTGACAGAAAACGTGGCGATTGTGGGTTTAATTCCCAAGAAGGGAAAATAAATTATTTTCATTTTTTTGATAACAAGATTAAGCGCGGCGGAACTCATTGTGCCTTTCAACACGCAATGTCTGGAAAATATGGGCAAACATTCAAAGGTCTAAGTGTCTAAGCACTACATTCTGTACAGGGTACAGAGTTAAGCCAAAAGAGTTAACTTATTAAATTATATAACCTTATAATTTACCCACAACGACCCTCGTTAATATAATGACAGCCTCAACGAACAGTTTCAGCCATCTTCAACCAATGAATATTTGTTTTGCCCTCCTATCAATTTATTAGGCTATCGCAACGATTCATCAACGAGATTAAAATACCAATAGTTATTGTTGTTGTTATTGTTGGTGTTGTTGTTGTTGTTGTTGGTGTTGTAGCTTCACGCTGTATATGTAACAGATAAGATAATATCTCGAATTATACTACATATTATTTAATATGTCTGTAGTTCAATACCAGTTGATTTAATGAAGAATAATAATTTATGATGGTAATAATAATATATACATAATGGTTATTTAATAATATTTTGTATTAGCACAACATTTTTATTATTTTTAAGTATAATTGTTTACTGTCGAGTAATGGAACATGTTTAAATATAAATTGTAAAAGTGGATAACTATATTTCAAAACTAGTATAAAATATCGTGTATCGATTGTACAGAGTTCACAAATTTGTAAACTTTGGAATACAAACATATCGCGCACTTAGTGGGGTGAGCAGAGGGAACCCGGGAACGTAGTTATACAATTTGATTCCCCACTTGCCGCCTCATTCTAGAGTGATTGCGTGTTAAGTGGCGGAACTCAATTATGCACTTTGCCTCATTAGCAAAACAAATAAAACCGAACCCACAACCGTCGCGTCTACTGTCACACAATTGTGCCACTGCTCCACGACGGCCTCAGAATGTCTTTATAGTCAATTATTTGTATTTCCCAGGTAGATTAGATGAGAAGCGACATAGAAACATGCTATCTATTCAATTGATTATCAATAGCGTTTAATTCTTGTATAACAACCATCGAACATGCCAACTAAGCGCGACCGAGTTCGTTAGTATCACGTAAATCGAAGAAGACACGACGACGGTCGATTAGGAAAAACAGTAGGTATTTTGTTATCTTCACGTAACCGCTTTTAATGAAGGACAAAAACATTTAAGATGTATTATTTTAAAATGAAATATGGAAATAATAATTATTATAGATTTTATTACAAAAAAACGTAATCGAGCGCGGCGTTGAGTTCCGCTACTCAATACGCAATGCCTCCAGAATTCGGTGGAAAATGAGGAATAGAAGTGTCTTAATGAGAGATCTCTTAACACTGGGTCTCTTAAGATTTGGTTCCCAGGTCCCTTAAGACTTGGTTCCCAGGTTCCTTCTGTCTACCCCGCCATGTGTAGCTAACTGATATGCAGAAAGATTTGTATAAAATAAATCAACAGCTTCACGATTTATTTCGGACATAATGACAAGACAGTTTGTTTCTTTTCTGCTCGAACTTGAGACATTTCATATTGATCAATGACTCCATTGTGATTGAATGATTCCATCCAACGCTGTACTTTATCTACCAGAACGGCTTAATTAAAAATAGTTCTCACAAGCAGGAATAGAACTCACAACTATCTCATTAACAAGGTATCATTAATTAGCTATATTAATCTAGCTAATGAATGATACATTAATTATATTAATTAGCGTCAATAAATGGAACCTGTAAGTAATACCATAGAACATTTCACGACATGGTCAATGCCTATTAATACAAATTAATTCCTACTAAATTAATTATAATTAAATAGTAATTGTTGTCTCTAAGCATGGTTATTATTGCTTACGCAATTAAAAATATTGTTTATCTATAATACTTTTCTTAAAAAATGTACTAAATTTTAATGAAGCGAGATTTGAACCCGTGCTGCTTGGAAACCGTCTAAGAGGCGCGGGTTGCGCTACGTTCTAATAGTACGGGTGCCGATGATGCTAAATCGAGATTTACTCGATTGTCATAGAGATCTATTAGATCTATATCAATAAAACACTTGCATCTAAGTCTTATTTACCACGTCGTTCAAATATAATATAAATATATAATATAAATATAATATAGGTTCTCACATGTCAGTTTGTTAATAATATTAATTATTATTATAATGTTATTTTTTATTGTTTTCTATTCTGAACTTCTAAAATATTTAATAAAATAAATCAGCTTCACGCTGTATCCCGTACACAGCAGGGTAGGCAGAGGGAACCTAGTATTAAGATACTCCGTTCCCCACTTTCTGCTGAATTCTGCGTATTTAGCATTGCGTATTTAGTGTCAGAACTCAACGCCGCGCTTTGCCTCTTCACTAGAGCGAAGCAACGGAAATATAAATTTAAGTAAATATTTCATCTCCTCGAGTGGGTATCGAACCCACAACCAAGTTAACAGTCACACTAATAAAATATTAAGCGACAAACTCCAATAACAGTTTTTCTCACATATCTTGTATGTACAGACTGCGATCAGCTACAATTTTATATTTTTTTTGAGTCACGCGGGATACACCCGCAGACAGCAGGTTTGGCATAAGGTGCTTAGTGTTAATACACTTCGTTCTCCATTTTCCGCTGAATTATGGAGGCGTTTTATGCTGAGTTGCGGAAACCAACGGGAATGTCAAATATTTAAGTTCCTCGAGTAGGAATCGAAACCACAACCTGTCGCGTTTTCAGTCACGCATTGTGCCCACTACTGGACTCATACTTTTACCACTATTGGAGTCATACTTTTAGTATTATTTTTAAGACAAACCCTTTAAGGCGCGTTAAGATAGCCCCAGACTGTAAACGCACTAGTTGTGGATTTTGCCTCTCACTTAGGTCAATTATTTTCATTTTCTTGCTCTGGTAAAATATAAAGTGCAGCGTCGAGCTTAAGGCTTAAGGGAAGATTCACACTATAGTGCCGGTCACGGTTCGGTCTCGGTCCCATCTCATATTCTTTTAAGAAATATTCTTATAGACATGTTTGGATCGAAACTTGACTTAAACATATGAATTCACACATTGTTATAGAAGAATAGTAGAAATTCAAGATTTAACAGACAAAAATAGGACCGAGAACGAATCGTAACTATAGTGTGAATATACCTTAACACTCACAGAGGTAGAAGTGGCTTGAATTTAATTTCGTCTTGATATTAAGTTTTCACGATACAGTCTGAAACCGTTCAAATATATATAACGAGGAATACATACAAAATTGACATTTTTAATAGGGTGTTTTAAATACGTAATAATACACGACTATACAAAGTAAATCCCAACAAAGTAAATTCTGTTCTTTGTTAATGGCAATTCGAACGTGTATGGTTAAGACACTTTTTTACAATACAACCTCTTGTACGGTAAAAAAGAGAAATATTACACAACAGGAGAATGCATATACAAGAAAACTACAATCAAAATATATAATTTAATTAAAAATTAGGGACTAGCTTGAGGTTGCATCCACTTTAATACCTACATTTACATATTTTTTAATCACAACTCTTTTTATTTCCTAACAACATGATTATTTTAAAGACAATATCCATATATTGAAAACTAAAGTTTCAGCCAATTCAATAAAACAATCATTTTATTGCAATTTTGTCGAAAAAATATATATTTTATGTTTTTTGCCAAAATATTTGCCAAAATACAACGATGACTAGAATGTGGCATTTAAATCGACGAAACATAGATAAACAGACAAACTAACAAACAGACAAAATAATAAAAATGGGTTCATTAGTGCCCCTAATAAGAAATTTTCTTACATATTCCATGTACAGACAGAGATCACTTACAGTTCTATGTATCAAATAATTTACCTCATCAGTATCTAATTATATTAATTAAATCCTAATTCATTTAATTAGATATATGTAATATTAACTAATTATATATTGTTTAACACGATAAATAGTTAACAAAACTTGATTAATTTATTTCTTCTAAATCTTTTCCAGACAAAGAGAATGTAGTGAAAGGACACTTAGTCCAAAAACAAATATTGCTTATTGAGTTGTTCATATGGCAATGGCCTACATTAATTACATAGTTAAAGTTTAGTGCACAAAGTGTGATTGTAAAACCCATTGGTTGGTTTTGGTTCGATCCCCACTCGAGGAGATGAAATATTTATTTAATTTTATATTTTCTTCGCCCTGATGTCGAGCAAAGCGCGGTGTTGAGTTCTGCCACTCAACACGCAATGCCTACAGAATTCGGCAGATAGTGGGGATCAAAGTGTCTTAACACTAGATTCCCTCTGCCTACCCTGTTGTGTGCGAGATACAGCGTGAAGCTGATTTGTATTTAGATTAATTTATAAATTTAAGGCCATCGAGGTGTAGGACAGCATCTGATAATAAACGTGACAATAATGTATTCAATTACCATTTGAAAGAATCTCTTAACATAATATATGGTATATATACTCTGCTATATACGGGATTTTTATTATTTTTAATAATATTGCCATAAAAATGAGTTATTTTTAAACAAATACTTCTTAATAATTATTTTTTATAAAAATGCATCCAACATCACGTGCTCGAACTAAAACAGAGTTTATTATACAACACGTCCGGGTTAGGAAGTATGAATTTAATCAATCACACCATCAAGTAACGGACACACTACCGTATAAAACTCACCGTAACCTACATAGTTATGTGTTAGAACTAAATATATAATATTAATAAGTAAACAAAAAATATAATAATATATTATTAATTATTATTTTTAATAAAATATTTAAAGTAATTAACACCGTTTTTAATATTTATAGTTTTATTCCACGGTTAGGATAGAAAAATACTTATTTAGGAATCGTATAAATATTTGGACGTAGCGGGATTTGAACCCGCACCTTGTTCAAACCAATCGTAACAAGCGTACCAGAATTTCTGACGTAGCTTGATGAGAACGTATGGTTTAGGGGTCAGAGAGCCCAAGCGCTTGGACGGTTCCCAAGAGGTGCTGGTTCAAATTCCGCTACGTTCATAGTTTTATTCTAAATAAGCAATCAAAGAAAGTCGTGGCGCAGAGCCACAAAGTGTGACTGTAAAGCCGACTAGTTGTGGGTTCAATCCCAACTCGAGAAGATGAAATATTTACTTAAATTTATATTTAATTTTTTTCGCTCTGGTATCGTGGCAAAGTGCGGCGTTGACTTCTGTCTGTCAACACGCAATGCCTCTAGAATCCGGCAGAAAGTGGAGAACGGAGTGTCTTAACACTAGGTTCCCTTTGCATACACTGCTTTGTGCGGGATAAAGCGTGAAGCTGATAGAAAAAGTAATTAACCATTTAGAAATGGATTTTATTCCCTTGGTTTGAAAATGAAAAATGTAAGTGTACCTTATATTTTTCATTCATGCGAAAATAATAAATTTCCCCGAATGTGAATCGAACCCACAGTCCTACATTACATTCAGACGGTCAGCATCTCTATAATATACATATATTAAGCTAAAATAACATACCCACACACCATTGTCGTTAAAACAAAGAAATCAATATACAATTATCAAAGTACAATAGATATATAAGAAATAACGGACGTACTCATAATTATTTTTTGCATATTTTGACCTAGCAAGGAATATCATTAATTTTTATTCCATAATCGAAGCTGTATAAAAATATAGACCGTATATACTTTTTCTTATCAAATTTCTATTACTGATAAATAGTGTAGGTACTTAACCTAGAATTGAAGTCGTACTTCAAGGCTCATGCTTCAATCAAAACCTATATTAAATAAAATACTTTTTACTTTCGTTTTTATTATATTGGGCGAATATATATATTTTTTAGCTTTACGCTATATCACGAACATAGCAGGATAAGCAGTGGGAACCAGGGAACCTAGTATTAGGATACTACGTTCCCATTAAGCCACTTACGTTCTCCACTTTCTGCCGAGAAATGCTTTATAAATATAATGTCATTTCTAGTCAAAATGAACGTATTTCCTAGAAGCCTGACATATCGTAAACGTGACGGTTATAAGTTCCATTCCTACTTGTGGAAATAAATTATTATAATATATTAGCTCTGCTCAAAACACAAAACATGGCGTTAAGTTGCGCCACTCAGCACGCAATGTCTCGAAACGGAATTTCTCAACACTACGTTCCCTGTACTGGGCCAGCGATAAGCCGAAAAAAAATAAACATCGTATATACGACCCTTTACTAACCTAGCCTAACGAACGAAAATCACAAATCTAACAAGCAATTCTTCTTGACCAAATCTATTGATCTCCCACCTCTCCAAACATTGAATGATTTCTATAGAGATTGGCAAATAACGCAGTTCTATATAACTGGTTTATGCAACTGCGCGTACGCATGTCTAAATACCTGCCTGCAGTATACATTTGGCTACTAAAAGTGTTACACGTTTCATAGTTTGTGTTAAAAACAAAGTGTCGTCAGTTCTAAATACAATTTAAAGGTAATTTTATTTATTAGTCAATATTTTTTATCTTATTAATCCATTGTTTGAAATATTAGATACGGCGATATTGTATGTTTCATGATAATTTTATCTTATGGTTTTGTAATGTTTTCGTGAATATTTTTTTTTATTGAAACCCTTATTTTTTTTTTATTTATTTATTTAGGATATTTATTATGATATACATATTTTTAGTATTAATTTTGTTATTTAATTTATTTAATATTGCGAATAAACCTTTAATACAACATAATTGTATGTGTAATATAAAATATTAACCCAGTATGTCAATTTATGATGTGAATTAATTCAAATATTTTATTTAATTTAAATTATTTTTTAGATATGAATATCATTTTTAAATTAAAATACATAAAAAAAATATCATACGTCGAATAAAATTTTGATAGTATAATGTATTTAGTATTTGCATTTTTAATAACATTTAATAATTTACATATATTTATTGTTTTTAAAATAATGTTTCAGAATTATTCCAAATGACTCATAAATTTTGATTTATTTTGATTTCTCACGTAAAATACTTAAAAACGAATTATTTTAATATATTTAGGTAATAAAGTTTAATTTTTAATCGTCCGTCATATTAACTATGCATTAGTGCTACATTGAACTAGGAAAAATTCTGCGCGATGTTTATATGTACATACTTACATATATATTTTGTGCTTTAATATTAGGCTATATTGTTTATTTATTTTGAATTAGCTTGATCTAAAAAAAAGAAGATGGTGACTATTTCAGATGTTGCTTAAAAAACATTTACAATTACTACTACAAGTTCAGGCATTTTAAACTGGGGAAAAAAATAAAAAAAAACATCGGCCAAGCGTAAGTTGGTCTCGCCCGCCGAAGGTTCTTTACCAATTTCAGGATTGGAGACTTACGGAAAATACCCTGTAGGTTTTGATTAGGCGAATAAAATTGATAAACTTAAATTTGTGAGCATATGCTCTCATATCATACTCATTTCGTATTGTATGAAATGATCTACAAATATGTTTATGATGTTTTTTTCTTTGGAGTACCCATTCTCTTATCAGATTAATCAGATTTTATTTTTACTTTACTTGTATTGTAAGTTCTCACTTCTTACTTTTTAAGAAATATAAAAATACGTATAAAAAAGTGCAATAAGACTTTAAAAATGTTTAAAAATTTTTCACTTATTGCCAAATTTGCCAATTGGAGGTTGACAGGAAGCAGGTACCCTATAAGATTTGATTATACAACGAGTTTAATACGAAATGCATAATTGCTTGTATCTTTTGATTGACTTAGAACTTTTTTTTTGTGCTTTAAGGGACCGTACATCAGAATTTTGAATTCACGCGATTACGAGATAAATTAAAATCAAAAAAGAAAATAAAAAAAAAAAATCAGCTTCACGCTGTATCTCGCACACAGCAGGGTAGGCAGAGGGAACCTAGTGTTTTTTAGACACTCCGTTCCCCACTTTCTGCCGAATTCTGGAGGCATTGCGTGTCGAGTGGCAGAACTCAACGCCGCGCTTAGCCTTGACACCAGAGATAAGAAATGGAAATAAAAATTTAAGTAAATATTTCATCTCCTCGAGTGGGGATCGAACCCACAACCAGTCGGTTTACAGTCACACTTTGTGTCGCTGCGCCACGACTGGCCTCAATTAATTAAAATATTAAATCGTATTTGAAATAACATAATTGATATTAAATTTACTGCATGTAGCATTTCTTTAAGTACACACAAAACCCTGAATAACATTAACACATACAGATAAGCTAAACGTATTGTCTGTTATATATTGTAAGAATTCAAAAAATATATTAATAATTCCAATTTTGTTATTTAATTAATAAACTAATTGAAAGCATTGAAATAGCGTAATATAGAAACTGTGTAAGTTCCATTAGATAAATATAGTCTATAGAATAGAAGAAAATGTTTGTAATACATCCAAATATGTGGCATAAGATATTTGTGCCAAAGTGTTACTCTGCCTACACGTTATAGTTGCGAGTCTAAAAAATGTCAGTGTTGTCAGTCTTATGAGAAGCTACCTGCTGATCTAAACACAGCATACGAAACAGGCAAAGCGCGACGTTGAGTTCCGCCACTCAACACCCAATGCCTCTAGAATTCGGCGGAACATGAGGAATTTAAGTGTCTTAACGTCTCGTTACCAGAGTGATGACATCAAAATAATGTATTGACCTGAGTGGGAATCGAATCCATAACCGTCACGCTTTGAGTCTAAACCTACCACCATATAAAATATATGCGTTAGTCATAAATAAAAAGCAAAAACGTTACACGGATTTTTGAACGAGAAAATTATACAAAAGTTGATAGCAGAGCAAACTCATTCAATATACAAATGAAGGTGGGAAAAATATTACAATTTTAAGCTAAAGTCAAAACCAATACCATTCTTTGAGTTCAAAAAAGTATAATAATTTAGACTATTTCGAATAGTTTACTTTATATGTCAAGTTAGTTAAAATCAAAATAAATCAGCTTCACACTGTATCCTGCACACAGTAGGGTAGGCAGAGGAAACCTAGTGTTAAGACACCCTGTTAAACATTTTTTGCCGAATTATGGAGGCATTTTGTGTTGAGTCGCAGGACTTAACGCCGCTCTTTGCCTCTACACCAGAGCGAAGAAATGGAATAAATAAATATTTCTTCTCCTCGAGTGGGGATCGAACCCACAACCAGTCGGTTTTACATTGGAATTGGCTTAATTATTTAAGTGAATGATTGTCAGTCACTCAAGTATTATTTACTTGGTCAGGAAGAGTCCAGAGTTTGATTCCCATGTAGAACAAATATATATATGAGATAAGCATTAATAGCGTTCGTTTAATCTAGAAATATTGAGTATACTTTATACTTATTTTGTATTTTGTGATTTGGTGGACCTGTATTTATAAATTACTATCAAGTTTGAGATCGATGAACATAAATTATATATCTATAAATGAAAACGGCATCTCAAGATGCATTTAAAACTTGAGAGCGCTATTTAAATACGTGTCGTAGAGTTGTTGTGTTCTATAGCAGATATCACCACGTAGTATCTAAAAAATAAAATATAGTAGCACGGGCATAAGTGGGGAAATGCGACGGTTGTGGGTTCGTACTAAGGGAAATGAAATATTTATATTTTCAATTCCTCACTCTGGTAACATGCGGCACTAAGTTCCGCCACGCAGTACGCAATGCTAAAAAAATCGGCAGAAAAATGTCTCAATGGGAAACTGAGGGTATTAACATTAGGTGCCCACGATCCCTCTGCTTACCCTGCTTTGTGTCAAATACAGAGTGAAACTAAAAAAAAAGGAAACCTAAATAAATATTAACTGTCAATTAATTCAGGTCAAGCGTTATCTGAGTTAACAAGCACCTAAGCATGCCCTTGACACGTTGTTATATATGTAGATTTTGAGATAAATGGCACAACACTAATCTTTCCATCGATTATAGTAATTGAGATAGTGTTGTGATTTCTGTGATAATTAGTATATACAAATATATAAATAGGTAAATAATTATGTACGGGTGCAATTCCTGTGTTAAGAAAAATATATAACAATTTTAGTAATTTATTTAAAAAATAAAAGAAAAGAATAAAATGTGAAGACAAATGTTGCTTAAAATAAATACATTATTAAAGAGTGACAATAGAACGAAAAACATAATTCTTTTGTTTAATATTTTATTGTTATTACTATTACGAATATTTCTTCACAAAATATTATTTACATATCTATATACTAATATAGAAAAGCGGAAGAGTTTGTATGTTTGTTTGTTTAAACGTAAATATTTCTTTTTGTTTTGTATGAAAGCTATATTTCCCAGGAGTGCTATATAACATCAGAGTGTAATTCTTAGTTAGAAAATTTATGAAGATAATTTTTGACTTTTATTGCATGTTATTCGGACGTATATACTTTTCGAAAAAATGTAAAATTAAAACAATTCAATACTTTGTTGACTGCCGCAAGCTTTCCTCAAATTCTGCCGCTGACTTGCATTTTCTCAAATTTACGAAAATAAGTTTTTCATGATTAAATGCATTAATTTTATAATCTATATGTTGGCAAATGCCGCAACATAAATTAAAAGCAAAAAAAAAAGCAATTATACAAAAAGCTTTTATTAAAACGCTCTAAACAAATTTTCTTTTAAATTTTAATTACCCACGTATAAAATAGTTTTGCTGAATGGCTATGAAGCAGAGGTCAAATCCACTTATTTTATTTTGTTATTGATATAAAGGTAAATTAGTATTAGATGTTCCCTTGGTCTAATAACACAGATTGTAAGGAAAAAATATACCTATAAATAATGTTTATTTATCTATAGTATGACATTAAATACTTTTGAACGATTGACAACAATTTTCTGCTTAAATTTAATGTTGGAAGTAAGTTGAAAACGATCTCGGTATTAATTTCTGGGATGTCTGACGAGTACTCGTTAAGGAATGGCTCATACTGGTTTCGCTCGAAACGGGAATCGAATCTGTAAAGATCATGTTAAAGTAAAGTAAAAACTAGCATTTTTGCTTTTTAGCTTTTTATTTTATAAATTCCAATACAAAGGAAAGAAATTTGAAATTTAATTTATTATTAATTTAATAATTTTCGAAGTGGTATTGTAAACGCGACTAGTGGTGGGTTCGATGCCCACTCAACACGATATGCCTCCAAAACGGAAAGTGGGGAACGAAGTGTCTTAACACTAGGTTCCTTCTGACTACCCTGCTGTGTGCGGGATAAAGTGTGAAGCTGTTTGTTAAATTATATAGATCTTAAAATGTATCTAATGTTTATTTGCTTAAGAGGCCGTACGACTGTAAGCGCTACGGTTGTAAGTTCGATTTTTACTCAGGGGAACGAAATTTATATTTTTTTATTTCCTCGCTCTGGTAAAGAGAGAAAATTCGACTTCGAGTTCTACCATTCAACACGTAAATACAAAAACATATGTAAATTGAGAGTCTAGTTAAATATTTCTATTCTATAGATATATCGATTATTCTCTAATATATAGTTCTGTGTTCCTCCTAAATTTTTAATTTTTTATCAGTGAAGTCGAGAACGAGGCATAAGATAACTTTTTAATTATATCACATTTATGTTTTTGATAAGATGTTACTATTTTTTGTTATGAAATTATTTTCATTTTTTTTTCTTTATTTTCCTACTTTCTTCATGGTAATTATCAGTAATTATCAGCTTTCATATTTTTGCCTGTATATATAATTATATCAACAACTCAACTTTAGTACAAAACAAGAAATTTCTTGGACACCTAGAAGTGGGTTAAGCTTGAAACGGTTTGTGTAAAGTTGGCATTGAGCGTTTCCAGCCTTTTAACTTGGCTGGACACGTTGGCGCGTGTTTTGGTGGCTTTTAGGTTGAGTTTTTTTTTTGTTTAGGTAAATAATATTTTTTTAACCGACTTGAAAAAGGAGAAGAAGGTTCATTTGTTTGTAAATAAAATTCTTAGTAAGTCGTAGATTCGTTACACTAAACTAATTGCTATAAAATAACATTTAAAATATTGGTATTGTTATAATCTTACTAAATAAACAAAAACATAAATAATAATTTTAAAAAAAATATTTTGATAAAAATAACTTTTCAGGCGAGATAGACTTTTCAGAATAGAGTTAAATCACTATGTTTTTGGCGACATGACGTGTTGATTAATAGAATTATTGACATTTCATATCCATTGTCTCAAGCAGAAGTTAAAACTATAAATTAAATCAGTAGTTAGCTTTACTTAAAGAAGATTTGTAACACAGTCACATTCTCCACTTGTAAATACGTATTGTTCGATTTGGCTCATCTGTATCCTCATTGTGTATTTATTGTTATTACTAGCGACCCCCATGCGGCTTCGCCCGCTTAAACTTGTTGTTATATTTTAGCCAAATAATACAAAATCTTCACATAAATTGTAGCGTATGTGTTATTTTAATTTATAAGAAATGAAACTGTAATTTTTGTTCTCTAAATTCTAATCTAAATTCGTTCAAGAGTTTTTGCATGAAAATGGGAGAAACATCCATACTCACAACGCTTTTTTTTGCTTCATGCTGTATCCCGCACATAGCAGGGTATGCAGAGGGAATCTAGTGCTAAGACACTCCGTTTCGCCAAATACTTGAGGCACATATCACCAAACTTTGACATTTATAATATAAGTATAATTTTTCTCAATTATTATTAGGTCATCGTCAACCAATGGGTTAGCGTCTGATTATAAACGTGATGGTTGTTGGTTCGATTTCCATTGGTAACTCAGTGTCTCTTTTACTTAATTAAAAAGTTTTTTTTTTATTTTTTATTTTAAAACAAAAGATAATTGTATGTGTCACCTGATCATTTCCCTGATCTGGTAAAACGAAACTCGTGAAACTGTATAAAAAATGTCAAGATCAATAGTGGTTGCGATGTCCGCGCCATTCACTACACTGCAATGCCATATTCATTGTAATTATTGAACAAAAAAGGTAAAAATATTTAGATATTTTAAATATTGTAATAATAAATAAATAAAAAAAAACATCTAGATCAAAAAAATATCTAGATATCGTAAAAATAAAAGTACGTTAAATATAATATTATAAGCGAGGACAAAAGTATCGATAAAATATGTATTTAATTTTTATGTAGTTATGAGGCCAGTCGTGGTAACGCGACTGGTTGTGGGTTCTATTACCACTCGAGGAAATTAAATATTCAATATTTTTATTTAACCGGTCTGGTAACTATTCAAAGCCCGGCGTAGTGTTTCGTCACTAAGCACCCAATGCCCGTGCTCTGCTAAATGTGGAATAAAATTTTTAGGAACGGAGAGCCTTAACACTAGCTTTCCAAGTTTCCTCCACATATCCAACTATGTGTGGGATACATATAGTAAGATAGGCGTGAAGCTTAAAAATGTATGGAATAAAAATATAGCTTCTGACATTTTCAGTTCCATTTGCGGTTTGTAGGTATTTAAAATTATATTCAAAAAAATATATATCGAGATGAGGACTAGATGTCTGTAAAGCTTTATCAGTTTTAAATAATAAAAAATTACACTTCAGTGTGAACAACTTCCTCTCTCCCGTCGAGGGTCCAAACTAGGACTTATTTATCCAATTTTGTAGGCACTTCAAAAACTGTTTATTAGTTCCGAATGTATCTTATCTTAGTTCCACACACTAACTACTGAAGGGACTTAACCCTTAACTTGTATCGTAAATTTGACAAACATAACTGGTATTATGAGGGCTGTGCGGCCCCAAAATGATTTTTGCTTAATGACAAATAATAGGCTCGATTTATGAGATCAATTCCTTTTTATTTTTATAAATATTCTTACTCTATAATTACAAGACATTACAAAATAGTAAAAACTTTTTTGGTAATATTTTTTTTATATTATTAATATCTATGAAATTTATTGTTTGAAAAATTTTGACCAAAAATGATATTATTGTATTTAATCTAGAATATGTAACCTTAAATAATAAATAACGCTTTATAGCCTTTTATTAACAGTTAAAAAAAATCTACTGGAATCTTTACTTATGAATACAATAACAAGACTTTGCTCAGTCTTTACAATTATCACATAGTGTTTTTGTGCTACTATGTACTTTGCTAATTTTAAACAATTAATGCATTTTGTAGTAATTTTTATTTTTTTTTTGTATCACATAAGTGACAGCGTCCTCTTTTCAAGACATTTTGTATAATTTAAAATTTTACTATACCTACATTCGTCTACTGGTCTCACTCCAATCACTGATTCGGAATCAGAATCTTTATTTACGATCACTTCTATTGTTTTATCACTTACAATTCGCTACATCTTGATTGAAGTTAAGTAAAGAAAAAGAAAGACATAAAAATGATGATGTCAAAAAACTGACGTAACCGGTATCAAGGGGGCCGCGCTATCCTCAATATGTGCATATATCCTGGATAGTGACGCAAGGCTCAAAGGCTCGCAAGGCTGTTATCCAGAGGGTGCCCTGTCTAATATCTGTCCGATATTTGTTCTTGGGTATACGGGTACGCGACCCCGGATCCTCGAGCCACCACTTGTTTTAACCTCCGTCCAGTCCGTAAAAGTGGTGTCCCCTTCTTTTAATCTCTTCCTTTTTCCTACCCTCTCCTTCTACCCATCCTTCCCCCCTTTTCCATCGGTCCTATTCTTCTCCCCGCGGTTTCTCCCCACAAAGGGGTTTTGGAGGTCAGATGGCAGTCGCTCCATTTAAAAACCGCCATCCGCCGCTTCAATGGAAAGTTCGAACATGAAACTGGGTACGGCTAGGGCGTCGCCGCTAAACGACGCGCAGGCACATCGCCCTACACCTGTGATAAGTGGGCAAGGGCTACCGTGTCAAGTACGGGCACGGCTAAAGACGCTAGTACCCAGACGGAAACTCCGCTTTGCAACGTGGAATATTGGCTCTCTAACCGGACGATGCAGGGAACTCGCAGATGTACTCATGAGACGTCGGGTCCAGTGTGCTTTCCTCCAGGAAACTCGCTGGAAGGGCAATAAGTCCCGTAACATCGGACAGGGTTACCGGCTTATATACACTGGGTCACCTTCCGGTCGAAACGGTGTGGCGGTAGTGCTTTCTGAAGAGCTTCAGAATGGGCTCCTTGAAGTTGACCGCCGCTGCGACCGCCTGATGCGAGTAAAGGTACTGATTGAGGGCGTTACCACAAACTTAATCAGTGCCTATGCTCCCCAGGCGGGATGTAGCGCGTCCGAAAAGGAGACATTCTGGGAGCAGTATGAAGAGGTGCTACTTGCTGTACCGTCTACCGAAGTGGTCTTAGTTGGGGGGGACTTGAACGGTCACGTCGGTAAGGCTGCTGAGCCGTATGAACGTATTCACGGGGGTTTCGGGCACGGTCTTCGCAATACAGAGGGAGAAAATATTCTGAGAACCTGTATTGCGTCGGATCTGGCCGTCGTGAATACGTTCTTCCAAAAGAATCCTCAGCACCTTATCACGTATAAGAGCGGGTCCCACTCAACTCAAATAGACTATTTATTGACCAGACGGTGTCATATGGGCAGGGTAACTAACTGTAAGGTCATTCCAGGCGAAAGCCTAACGGCCCAACATCGTCTTCTTGTCATGGACTTTAACGTTACTCCGAAGAAGAAAGTAGCCGAGAAACGTAGGCCTCGGATCAAGTGGTGGTTGCTGAATGGACCGATGCAGACCGAGTTCCTGGCAGAGGTGAAAAGTCATAATCTTTCGACTAACACCGAGACTGCTCAGGATGCTTGGGATCGAGCTCAGTCGGCAATCATTGCGGCAGGCAGGCGAGTTCTTGGCCTTTCTAGGGGAGGACGTGTCATAGACAGGGAGACATGGTGGTGGAATGACAAGGTGCAGGAGGTGACTCGTGAAAAGAAGGATGCCTTTAAGAAGTGGCAGCAATCCAACTCTCCTGAAGACAGACTGGACTACATAGTAGCCAAACATGCCAGTAAAAGAGCTGTAGCCAGAGCCCGCAGTGAGAGTTTGTCACCATTGTATGATAAACTTGAAACTGTGGAGGGGCAGAAGTTCATTTATAAACTGGCACGTTCCCGGGATAAAGCGACGCAAGATATCGCAAAATGTCTTTGCGTCAGAGATTCCCAGGGCACGCTGCTCTGTAGTCATGCCTCTGTGAAGGAGAGGTGGAGAAGCTACTTCCAGGAGTTGCTGAATACTCAGCACCCATGCAGTCTTCATCACGACCCACCGCCTAACCTCGGACTTATTGCCCCGATAACCCTTGACGAAACTCGCAATTGCCTTCGACGCATGAAGAACGGAAAAGCGGTGGGACCTGACGACATTCCGATCGAAGCGTGGAAATCGTTGGGCTCTCTTGGTGTGCTCATGCTTACTGTCCTTTTTAACCATATCTTGAACACTGGAAAGATGCCACACCAGTGGCGTCTCAGCTTCATTACCCCTATTTACAAGGGAAGGGGCAGTGTTCAAGATTGTGGTAGTTACAGGGGCATTAAGCTTATGAGTCATACCATGAAGCTCTTCGAGCGCATGATCGACCTCAGGCTCCGCCGCGAGTGTACTGTCTCTGAGTCTCAATATGGATTTCAGCCAGGATCGGGCACTATGGACGCCGTTTTCGCCCTCAGAACATTGATGGAGGCATACAGGGAAAAAAGGAGAGCTCTGCATGTGGCCTTTTTAGATCTGCAGAAGGCCTTTGACTGTGTGCCTCGTGAGTGTATCTGGTGGGCGTTGCGATCCAAAGGGATCCCTGAGGCCTATATTGAGATTATCAGAGACATGTACCACAATTCCGCTTCTATGGTTAGGACTGCTGTTGGCGACACTAAACCCTTCCAGATTACAGTAGGAGTTCACCAGGGCTCGGCTCTTAGTCCGTTCTTATTCAATGTAGTGCTCGACACTGTCTCGGCTCACATCCAAGACCAGCCTCCATGGCTGATGATGTACGCCGATGATATAGCACTCATTGATGAGAACCGACTGATGCTGGAGCGTAAAGTGAACCTGTGGAAGGGTACGCTTGAGAACGGCGGTCTTAAACTAAATGTGACGAAGACCGAGTACATGGCCTGCGGGAGCCCGGACTCGAGCACTATCCTTATAGGTCCTGAACCAGCCGTTAAGTCGGAAAAGTTCAGGTACCTTGGATCCGTTATGCACGAGTCTGGAGGCATCGATCATGATGTCTATAGCCGGATAAGCGCTGCTTGGGCCAAATGGCGGGAGGTCACTGGTGTGGTCTGCGATCGCAGGATACCGCCCAAACTCAAGGGCCTGATATACAAGAGCATCATCCGACCAGTTCTTTTATACGGCAGCGAATGTTGGCCAGCACTATCTCGGCACACTCAGGAGCTTCACGTCACGGAAATGAAGATGCTGAGGTGGATGTGCGGCGTAACGCGGTCTGACCGCATACGCAACACATTCATTCGAGGTAGTCTTGGAGTCCGTGACGTAGCGGATAAGCTCCAAGAGCGTCGTCTAAGATGGTTTGGTCACGTTACGCGCCGGCCTAAGAATTATGTCGGATGCAAGTGCCTTGCTATGTCAGTCCCTGGAGTGAGACCTCTCGGACGCCCAAGGAAGCGCTGGTTGGATGTCGTGATGCAGGACATGAGAGCCAATGGTCTAACCACCGAGGACGCAAAAGACCGTGCAAAGTGGAGTAGGTTGAGTAGGAAGGCAGACCCTGGCAAATAGCCGGGATTAATGCCAGGAAGAAGAAGTGACGCAAGGCTCAAAGTCCGGCACTCGGCGCGAATAGCGACGTAAAGAGAATACTTAAAAACCGGCTACCAACGAAGCTTAGCGTTAGAAAATATAGAAAATAAAACGCGTGATGCCTGCGCGGCCCAAACTATAGCAGTTAAGGGTTAAATGAAAAATTTTACAATCATATAGTTCATACATCAGAACAACACATAATCTTAAAAATGTGTAATTATTTTGAATTTCGCTATAATATAACAATGTGTTTAAACGGGCGAATCCGCCTTAAGTCACTAGTATAAATATACAATTAGGACTAATAAGCATGTATTATATATTAATTGATGTTGTCGAAATAATAATAAATAATAATAATAATAATGACTCATCTTTCATTATCATAACGATGCTCTATTAAGCACGTCTGTAAAATTTCGTAAACGCTTGTCCGTCTGTTTGCTTATGACAAATTTCTCAAAAACTAAGAATTAGATCGTGATAATCCTTTTTGATTAAGGAAGGATTCCAATTTACATTAATTTTTGGGGGTAGTTGACTGATATTTGGAGCCAGTTTTGCCTAAATTATTTTTGATAAAATTCCGATTCAGCAGTTGAAATTGTACTATAGGAGTACCTGAAGTAGACCTTGTGTTTTCTATGTCCTAATAAACATATGACGTAACTCTGATTCATTTATCTACATTTATTGAAGGTTTAATATTAACCTTACTTGAACTTTAAATGTTATTAACGTACAGTGAAACATAATTCCTTACTTTGAAGGTCTTTTGTGAATGAACTTGATGTAAGAAAATTCTGAGTTTATTCACAAAAGACCTTTAAAAATAAAGGAATTATATTTCACAAAGTATAAATGAAAGCGGAAGTCTAAAGAGTAGAATTGTGTATTATGACTTTATTACAGAATTCTCCTCCTTGATCTGTTCTTGTTTGTTTAAGCATAGGAAACTTACTTAGTGAATTGTCACTATGTTTTATGTGAAAAGCAGACTTAAGTCTGCGGTCACGACAGCGCGGTATGTAATATTTATCCATGTACCTATACAAACTATAAAAAAAATCAAATCACCTTCTTGCTGCACACAGAAGGGTAGGCAGGGGGAACCTAGTGTTAAGACACTCCACTGTCCTCTTCCCGCCGAATTCTTTAAGCAATGCATGTTGATTTTTGGAATTCAACACCGGGCTTTGCCTCGATGCCAGAACGAAGCCAAAATAACCAAAAACTTAAGCTTTATAGTCTTTTATTATTAAGGCTTAAACAAAAATTTTAAATCATATTTTTTCCAGGTAAATAAAATTCAATTTGAAATATACCTACATAAATATGGAATTATTTATAAATCTTTACTATTCGGGAATTAAGGGTTTTATTTCCGTTTCCTGTTTTTATTTCGTAATAAGAAAGATATTGAACTTATTTTTAGCCTCATTTGACTTGTTGAGAGGTACAAGCGATTGTTATTCGACCTTTATGATCCCACGTGGAATGAAACCTTGTACCTTGCCGCTAGTAACCACATAGAATTGTACAAACTAGTAGTAGTGACTGTATCAAGGGATATGAGTCTTTAAGTCTAACAATAACAGCTATGGCCATGACAGTTTAAAAAAAAATGATAAAATATTAATTATTAAAGTGAGTAAAAAGGACCTGTTGAAAAACAATAAAAAACACTCAATTTGTCATATACTCACTAATAACTTATAACTTATTAATAATTCACTCCAATCCCCACTTTTGGTCTATTTAAAAGGTATTGATTGGTTTAATGGAAACTTAAAAAATTTTGAAAAGCGTTGTAAATTTAATTACCTTGAATAAGATTGATCCCACAACTGTCATATCTAATCAGCAGTTTCAATCTTTTGCTCGTATAGCAGCAGCAGGGTAGGTAGGGAAATCTAAATCTTGTGTATGTCCAGTATCAGTGCTTTACATAATGAGTGGCGAAACTCAACGCCGCACTTTAACACAGTAGTTAAAATCGAATCTACAACCACCTACAATTCTTAAAAGGACAAATTATAAGCTCAAAAACATAATAACAAGTACGTATTCTTAAGACATTATGAAATTTAGAAAGGGCTTTTATTACCCAATACTATTAGATACAGTTTTCATTTTTTATCGCTTACGGTAATTTGGTCACATCAATACGGCTGGCCTTGCGGGGACCGAGTGAAAGTGAAATATGTACATTGTGCCGTAGTATACTTCCATGTATTGCGATAGAGCCTTCCGCTAACAGTGACTCATTTTATGAGGCTTTGAATTTGTTGCACACTTAAGTACTAGGCTGTGACAGGATATGATAAAGAATTCGGTTAAAAATGTGTTGAGTGGATAACTAATCTTAATAAATGATAACTAGGGCAGGCAGACGTGTGCCTGCAAAACGAGACTGGTTGTGAGTTCGATTCCGAAATGAAATATTTAATATTTTAATTTATTCGCTCTGGTGTCGAGGGAAAAGCATGGCGTTAAGTTTCGCCGTGCATTGTACTTGATATAACTTCCTAAAACAAACGTAAAGAAAATTTCGTAACTTATTTGTTTTTATTACATTTTCGTTTATTTCTTATTTATTAGACTTTTGTTAAAACTCTTACGACTTTACCAAAACATTTTAAAATTACAAGTTTATAACATTACGTGAGATTGTTGTAGCGAAACGTGAAGGAAATATATGAAAATTATCTAAACATTGTAAAGGCTATAATGATAAAAAAGTAATAATCACTACAGAATAGAACTAGAATGATATATGGTGTTCGCTTCATAGAACCTTTACATTGTCAAGAAGCCTCATTGTTTTAAATGATTCATCAGAGATCCTTGAGAACGTCACTTCGCGCTATAAGCTTTTGTGGGCAGCGGCACAACGTCTACCACGAGACACAGGTTCGATTTACAATGGGAATGATAATGGTGAATGAATTTTGAATTGTTATTTTCTCGCAGAGGAAATTGAAAAAAGACACGGTTGGTCCACAAAATAGGGCGCGGGAACGGAGTGTCTTAACATTAGGTTCCCTTCTTAATATTAAGTTCCCAATAACATGGAAAGGCACGAGTTCAAGTCACAAATTTTCAATTGTCTTCATGGATGGAAAAGACTGTGTCTTCTCTCTTCCCTGATATTTCTGATGATTTAATTTATAAGAGGAGGAGGATTTGAGAATTGAAATAAGTTCAAATAATATAAGGTGCGTCCGAAGAGTTCATATAATTTTCAAAAATGAAATACTTTATATATAATTTTCGCTATTTTGTATATTTCGGTTTTAAGAGATGTTCAAAAGCTGGATTAACTTTTATTTCACTTTTTACACCTTCATTTACATTTATTATTAAAGGGCTTCTTTTTCTACATAGCGTTAGTCTTGGCGTTTATTGCCAATCAAAAAAAAAATTGCCTTAGTTAGGGACGTTAGTTAGTATTTAACTAAGATTAAAACGATATATATATATATATATATATATAATATTTGTACTGATTTAATGATATAAATCCACGTTAATTGCTGTTTCTGCGTACGGTTGTAAGTTACCAATGATATACATATTTGTGTTAAATACTTGAAGGTACTAAAGCTCCAATAGAAGGGCTTGGTTTTAGATTGCAAGGTCGCATTGAATGAATGATTATATAAATCAAGCCTCTAGACTAACAGTGACTCAAATACAACGTTTATACGACATTTTTATATATTTCTTAATGTAATTAGATTAATCCAAAAGTTCGATCTCCACTCGAGGAAATGAAATAGTTATATTTCTATTTCTTCGCTGTGGTGTCGAGGCAAAGCTAGGCGTTAAGTTCCGCCACTCAGCACGCAATGCTCCAGAACTCGGCGAAAAGTGCGGAACTTAGTGTCTTAACACTAGGCTCTCTCTGCCTAACCTGCTGTGTGCGGAATACAGCGCGAAGCTGATTATTAAGAAGATTAATGTGACGAAACTTATGTATATTGAGGCGATCGTGGCACAGATGATGATTGTAAACTTTTCCTCGACACTGGTAAGAAGACATAGTGCGGTGTTAAGTTTCTTACCTAATACGAAATTTCCAATGACTTCTGATTCGATCTTCGACATTAATGCTTCAAGTTTTATTATTTACGTCAATTATCGATTCAAATTGTATTTCTTTATTTCTAAAACAATAAAATAAAAACATATAAAATCTTTTTTTTTCTTCTAATATTCAATAAAATCTGAAATACAAAATAATAAAATGAAAAAGTAAAAGAATTATTTGTCACTTCCTTTAATAAGCTAAGAAAAGAAAAATCCGTTTAGAGAAAAACGTGCTTGAAATTGAAATACAAGATTTATGATATTATATTATATGAAAGTAATATAAATTAAACCAATATTCTTTTTCATGGATTCAAGGAAAAATTACGGCTGCTTTACGCTTCCGTGGTTACCGTTACGTTTAATGGATGTAAACTTAAAATAAAATAAAAAGAAGTACATATAATATATATTATGTAAGAATAGGACTGTAAACGTGAAGGTTGTGGATTCGATTCCCATTCGAGAGGATGAACTATTTTGTTTTATCGCTGTTGTAACAATAGAAAGCGGGGTGTTGAGTTTTGCTACTCAACATGCTATGTATCGGAATTGGGAGAAGAATAGAAAAGGAAGTGTATTAACTCTCTCCCTAGGAACTCTCTGCCTACGCTAACGCGGGATAAAAAATAAATAAAATAAATCAGCTTCACGCTGTATCCCGCACACAGCAGGGTAGGCAGAGGGAACCTAGTGTCAAGACACTCCGTTCCCCACTTTCTGCCGAATTCTGGAGGCATTGCGTGTTGAGTGGCAGAACTCAACGCCGCCCTTAACCTCGACACCAGAGCGAAGAAATGGAAATATAAATTTAAGTAAATATTTCATCTCCTCGAGTGGGGATCGAACCCACAACCAGTCGGTTTTACAGTTACACCTCGTGCCGCTGCGCCACGACTGGCCTCAGAATGCCTCAGAAATGCGGAAGGTATGCCTATAAAAACGTTTATATATGTACATATATATTTTATTTTTTCCGTTCCGTTCTAAAAAAAATACTATGGAATAAATAACTTTATATAAATTATCTTATAGAAAAATAACGTTGACCCCTCAATGACTCAATGAGTTTTGGTGTGATATTTGTTTATAAATGCATATCTTAAAGTTTATGAATATTATTTTTTATATATTTTCAGCTGTCTTTGCCTGGGCATTGACCGTGAAGTGTAGGTCAAAATACGGCATCAATTTTACGCTAATTTTACGTGTAATGACTCACTGTGGCGTAGCCAGAAATTATTTGACAGTACTTGCACACCTTGTTTGTAAAGTTAATAATATTTAAAAAACCGGACAAGTGCGAGTCGGGCTCTGCCAACCAGAGCCCTTTCAACCCTCATTTGCAGTATCGGCTTTAATACCAAGTTTTGCTTTTACTTTTAAGGTTATTATTTTTTAGGATTTAACCCAAAATGTAAAGTTTTCAGATTTTTCCAGTTTTCAGATTTTTCAGAAAAACTAATTCTACCTGTAAATGCTATTTAGAACAACGCTATTAATTTTGATTCCCTTAATAATGTCGAAATAGGAGTTTTACGATATAAACGGCCACATCTTCTTTTAAGTCAATGTAATACGATTTTCAGGAATCATGAGGAATCATGAGGCTGTAGATCTGAGTGTATAGTTTGAATTTCAACTCGAAATCTCCAAGTGTTCCTGAGATAAAAAATCTTGACAGATAGACAAACAGACTGACATCAAAGTAATCTTATAAGGGTACTTTTTTTCTTAAAAGATACGGAATCCTAAAAAGAGACCGATGTGGAGCAGCTGCACAGAGTATTACTGTAATCGTGACACTGTGGATTCCATTCCCGCTCAAGAGGATAAATTATTAAATTTTCTGATTTTGGCAACATAAGAGAGCGCGGCATTGAATTCCGCAACTCAACACACAACGTTTTGAAAATTGATAGGAAAATGGGAAACGAAGGATCTCGACACTAGGATCCATCTGTCTGCCCAGTTATAAGCGGGATACAGCGCAAAACTGAGCTTGAAGCTTACTTAATAAATATTAGTCATTAAAACAACATCCACTTTCCAGTTATTTTATCATTATCTAAAACCTACTTTACAATCTGAGCTCCACTCAACCAATTTATAAACTAAATTCTTCGCCGTATGATAGATAGGATGGATACAAACAAAATAACAGATTATCCTTATAAATTAAATATTTGTTTCGTTCCATACTTAAACTGTGCCAAACACCTGTTGAGCTGTCAACTGTCAAGATAAAGGTGGAATTTTGTCATTGTTTAAACATTAGTCTTGCTGTCTTTGTATCGCTTCTTCATAGGTGGCTACTTCATTATTACTTTTAAGTACATATTTTTAATACAAAGTTTTGTTCCACAATAACGATTTTTGTTTGGAAACCATAGAAATATGAATTTTCCAGGACTGGATTCAGCGCTTGGAAGCCAGTCGTGCAAACGCTGTAACCATTACGTATACACTTGTTTTTACAACTTAGTGATATTGTTAGCACATCTTTTTTTAGCTTCACGCTGTATCTGACATTTAGCAGGGCAGTTAGATAAAAATATGATTTTTATTTAAAGAATATATAAGTAAACTATTAGCAAACCAAACACGGCTTTGCTCATTTTAACTTCTTGTTAAAGTATAACGAATTTATATAAAATACTAGAGAACCCGCGCGGCTTCGCCCGCTTGATCTATACGAATATTTTTGAAATTATTTACAGTTTTCAATAGGTTTAATAAGAAAATATAAGGCATAATAATCAAAATAAGCCGAAAAATAGTTACAAATAGAAGTAAAATACCTGAGTAGGTAATTGAAATGAGCAAACAATATAATTAAAAGAAATTAAAGGAAATTCTTATTAAAAACAATATTCCTTACTATTGAAAATTAATGTAAAGTATAAAGTAAACGTAACTCGTAGAATTTTTTAATATTATAGAAAATAAAAATTACCAAAATAGAAAATATCTAATTAAAATGAACAAAAAAAAAATAACTACACAAAACCAGATACAGTATTATCAATATTATCAACCTAAAACAAATATTAAATTATAGAAATTAAAAGTATCACAAAATATAATATCAGAAAAAAAACAAAACTTAACCAAATCAAGAATTAATAATAAACACCAAATAACCACATAAAAATAATAGTAATCGAAAATATAAGAAATTTACAAAACCAAGTAACCAAGTCCCCGCACTGTGCCGCTCGTAGGATCGGTGATATCTTTTAAAGTATTTATTATAACTATATACAGTCAAGTATTATTTCAATCTAGCTAGAAAAAATGCTAAACGTGATAATTATATTTCTTTTCATAAGGAAATTTGAATACCACATTGTAGAAAATATATTTACAATAATCCAATAAATTTAGATTAAATATATTAAAATGGTAGTCATTTTAATATATTTAATTTAAATTTATTTATGTGGCTCAATTTTAAGAGAAAAACATATACCATCGCGGACTTTTTTTTTATAGGTTTTTTAAAGGACAATATTTCGGTAGAATATTCTGTATCATAAGATTAAATCAGCGCACGCCATGTAAGCGTTCAAAATCGGTTCAGCGGTTTGGCCCTGAGCGCGTCACAAACAGACAGACAGACAGTTACTTTCAAATTTATACTTATATATAATATAAGTATAGATTTATAGACATTGTAGACTACGTGTTATTTTATTGTATAAACTGTATAACCGTAACGTTTCATCTTAATCCGTTAATTAGTTTATGCGTTACAGTGGAACAAACATCTATCCTTACAAACTTTTACATTTATATTAGGATATAGATAAATAAAATAAAATGTAAAAACATTTATCTTCATAACAAAATAAGAAAAGTAGTCATATCACAAAAATATAGCAAGTGCTTATTACAATCTTTTTAAAGCAATATTACGAAAACTCCTCACGTTTATATGTTTGCTCTAAATTGAGTAGTCCTCACTGGTGTATGAGGAATAATTAAAATATATATATTGGATATGTTTTATTTATTGATAAGTAAATAACTTCTTATACTCATTAAAAAAACACACACCAATTTGCAAGAGTTCCGACATTGACATATATCAATCTTTTACGTGATCGAATTGTAGAATAGTTGAAAAACGCTCAATTGTACGCGCTGGTTCGAATGTGAGTTCGATTCTTACTGAGGGATGACTAATAATTGATTAACTTTAAATTAATTTTATTTTATTAGCTTTACGCTGTATCCCGCACATAGTAGGGTAGGCAGAGGGAACCTAGTGTTACGATACTCAATTCCCCACTTTCTGCCGAATTCTAGAGACATTGCGTGTTAAGTGGCAGAACTCAACGCCGCACTTAGCCTCGACACCAGAGCGAAGAAATGGAAATGTAAATTTAAGTAAATATTTCATCTCCTCGAGTGGGGATCGAACCCATAACCAGTCGGTTTCACAGTCACACTTCGTACTACTGCGCCACGACTGGCCTCAATTAGATTTTATTGTATTTTAGACTCGACCTGGGCGGTTTCCAACAACGAGCGAGTTCCACGTTACAAATTTTATACGTTTTCTAAAATATTTACCTACGATTAATGTGGAATGACACTTTAAAAATGACAAGACTTTTTGTTAAAAAGGCCAGTCGTGGTGCAGGTGCACAAACGTCTGACTGTAAACGCGACAGGTCGCCGATTCGATTCCCACTCGAGGACACTGATTGGACTGATTTCTTCGCTCTGGTAACAAGGCAAAGCGCGACGCAGTGATCTTAACACTAGGTTCACAGTTTCCCTCTGCCTGCTAAGTGCGGGATATAGCGTGAAGCAAATGTTTTTTTTAAATGTATATAAATTCATGACAATCTTATTATTTTAAGTAAGGTGTTAACAAGCAAGTATTGAATATCCGGGTTTATATTTACTTATATTTACGTATATAACGATAGCTATGACCGTGTTTACCCTTAAACATTAAAACATATTCTCTGTACGAGTCATATTGTAAAAAGAAATATTATTAAGCAACTAAATTAACTTGTTATCCATATGAAACTGTAAAGTTGTGCAACGGTGATGGGATCGATTCCCACACAAGAAATGATTCTATTTAAATTATTTTTTTTTCGGCTTCGGATCGTGCTAACACAAGAATCCTCTTGGTAACCCTGCCATGCGGGGAAAGCGTGAAATTACATAATTTTCTACCATTTACCAATAGGACTTCAACACCCCGCTTTATCTTGTCAAGTGGAGATCGATCCAACAACTATCGTAATTACATTCAGATGCTATACTACTGAGTCACGACAGTCTGGATTTTAATAATGTCTAAAATAGCGCAATTTTGAACCAATTCTAAAAAAGAATTATAGTTATTTAGCAAAAACATCACAATTTAGTTCACAAAATTTGCCGCCAGTCATAGCTATTACAATTTTGTAATTGCTGTACTTGTAAATAACAATTACTTTGTACATACAAAACGATTTTAATGTCTGACTTGTAATAATGTCAGTCATTATTTGTGATTTACTCAAAATATATAATTTTGATGTTGTGCCGCAGCGGCACAGCATATGACTAAACGTGGTGGTTGGGGGCACGATTCCATCTCAGGGGAATAAATGATTTTCATTTTCACGCTCTGGTAACATGACAAAGCGCGGTGATTAGGTCCACCCCTCATATCTCGAAAATTGTGGGAAAATGAGAACTAACTTCAAATTTTTTAAAGGTTTTAATGACTGATTTGAATAAAAAAAATTAAACAATAGTGAATACTGCCATGAAAATAGATATACAACAATAAGAAAAATACAACACAAAAAAGCATGTCGTCAAACTTTTTTTTAACAAAGGAAATATGATTAGTTTTTGCGAAAAATATTCTATTTCATCAATAATAAGTAACCTAAATATTATTAAACATAAATTCGGTTCGGGTTACAGTTCGGTAACAAGATAAAAACAATACCGCCACACAACACGTGATGTCTCGACGACTGGGTGCTAGAATGAGATGATGCCTACAAAATGTTTATTCTTGTGATCTATGCAGAGTACAGCGTGAAGCTAAAAAATATTAAAAAAAAATGTTTCTTTTATTATTAAAAAAAAACACCACGGTCATAGGTTCTCCATGCCCTTTTCTGCTCTTTTTCTTCCTTTTGTCATTTGTGAATTTTTACCTCAGTGTAAATGTACATACAAATATAGATAGACGCTCGTTTTAACTACTTCATGTTTGTATGTATGTCATAACAATGGCCTTCTAAGTTAAGTTACGAATGCTCTCATGCCTCCACAGAGTGCTTAACCTATGCCTTTGCGCAAGACGACTTGCATAATATACATATATTATGTGTATGTGAATGATGTATTTATTTTTGTTTATTTTATATGAGATATAAATATATATGTATATACTAATTTTTCATCTGCGCAGATGATTGATGACGATTATAGGTTCGATTCCAACTCGGAATGAAGTATTTAATTTTTTTATGCCTCGAAAAATCGGCGGAAAGTGAGAAACGAAAATGTTTTAATTTGGTCGGAGTATTTTAACACTAGGTTCCAAGGTTCGATTCCTACTCTAGGGAATGAAATATTTATTTTATAATACTTTAAAAATTCGGCGGAAGTGAGGTACCGAAGTGTTTTAGTTTGAATGGAGTATGTTAACACGGTTTCAAGGTTCCCTCTGCCTACTCTGCTACGTGCGGGATACAGCGTGGAACTACAAAAAATATACATAAAAAAATCTCACTCTACATAACCAACATTAGTTCCTAAAAGGGTTAATTTTAATTCAAATTGTATTTACTTGCTCGTATTAAGCTTTCGTAAATGTCCCCAAATTTTCATAGTAATTGGTACAAGTCTAACAATTATAACTATTTGGATCTAACCGTGTGACAATAACCGTTAACCCTAACAATCCAATTCATTTTAACGAGTTAACTAGAATATTTTAAACGTTAAAAATAAATTTCAATGTTGTTGTTTCGACAACAAAATCAATCTATTACTCGTTTATTTATTTTTTGTGTGTTTTGCTATAGCACTCTCCGTTTTTTTTATACTTAAAAAAATTAAATTAGCTTCACGCTGTATCCCGACCACAGCAGGCAGCGGGAATCTTATGGTAAGACACTCCATTTCGCTCTTTCCGCAGAATTATAGAGGTATTACGTGTTGATTGGCGGAACTCAACGCTGTGCTTTTGCCCCGAAACCAGAGTAAAGAAAATGAAAATATAAATTTTAATTCATATTTCATTTCCTCCAGTGGGGCGAGTGTGGATTCGAGTCCTCAACCAATCGCGATTACAGTTAAACTTTGTGAGACAAAAGAGAATACGTTACGATCTCTACTCAAGAAAATGAATTCTCTGACTCCGGCGTTGAGTTCTCCATACGCAATGTCTCAAAAGCTCGTCCTAAATAAGAGAACGGACTATATTAAAACTTTCCTCTGTTTTGTAACGCGCGACGTTTAACACCGCCATTCAACACGTAAGGATTCCAGAATTCGGTGGAAATTTGGAAACGGAAGTGTCCTAATGAAAATGGAGTGTCTCAACTCTAGGTTCCCAAATTCTCTCTACCTACCATGCTGAGTGCTGGTAACGACCTGCGGCTGAAAAAATAGTCCTCTCTAATTAGAAAGATATGCGAGATACGGTATGAAGTTAAAAAAAATATGTATTCCATAAAATGCAGAAAACGCGTATATGTAGTTGTAGGAAGTCATCTTATTAAGGTTACACTATAAGCCCTTATTTGGTTAAACATATAAATTAGTTATATTATATTGCCCACCTTGCACAAATTATATAAATTTATTATTCTGGAAATTAAAGAGATAAATAAGTGTTTATTATTAACTTAGGCTTTCAAGCATTTGTGCAAAATTTCGTAAGTGGTATTCCGTAATAGGTGAAATCCAACTTTGGGGTTAGTTCAAGTTTTATCAAAATCTGTTCAGTCATTTTGAGATTCCATTGGGTAATTGATAGGGATATGAAATCGGTTTATTTTTTCTTATTTCTTGTTCAGTTTCACGCTATATCGTGCATATGGTACACAGATGGAGCCCACTGATAAAACACTCCTTTCCCCACTTTCCGACGAACTTTTCGATACAATCCATGTTGAGTGGCAAAACTCAGCGTCAACCATTGCTTTGGTGCTAGAATAAACAAATAAAAATATTAACAAATAATAATTTATTGCTACGAGTGGGAATAAAACCTACAACCGTTGCGTTACAGTCACACCTTAGTGCCTCAATTTATTAAAGATTTATTTTTTCTAAATGTCTTTTATATATTTTAAACATATTAAAATAGCAGAAGAAAAATGTATAGAGTAGGTATGTACATCAAAAAGTTCATACTCGGTAATGGCGGAATCGCTTAGTTAAACAAAGTATGTCAGAATGATGAATGAGGTTAAACATACAAATAAGCTTTAAGCTAGACATTGAACATTTAACTTTTTTGTTTTGCACTGAAAGAAAGATTTAAACTTATTTTAGAGGTTTATTATATATTAGACAGAGAAAAGCTAGTATCAAAACAGTCCGTTACTCAATTAACACAAAAATTTCAAGAAATTGTTGCCGTGTGTAATGGTGAAACTCTAAGCAACGCTTTCTCTGGTAAGCAGATAGAAAAAAATATTTTTTTCCCTGTGGAAAGAGAACCCACAACCGTCGCGTTTACAGTTAGACGCTGAACAACTGCGCCACGACGGCTACTTTCTTAAATATAACATTTTGATTATTATACATAATTTGGTAAAATTAAGATAAAATAAAGATACTTTTAGGTTTTAATATCTGAAATATCCCAATATAAAGAGACAAACAATGGATCATAGAAAAACCTGTCACTAGGATTATCTTAATGACAGCTTTATGTTAGAACATTTTCTGCATTCTATCATTACAAAATGTAATAAACTACTTTAAGCTAGACATTTATATTGCCTATTCAAACGGAAAATCTACTTTGGAATCGTAAAATTAACCTAGAGGTGCCATTTTATATTTTTTCTATTATATTGGCAATATATTGTATGAGGCCCGTCGTGGCGCAGCGGCACGAAGTGTGAATGTAAAACCGACTGGTTGTGGGTTTGATCCCCACTCGAGGAGATGAAATATTTACTTAAATTTATATTTTCATTTCTTCACTCTGGAGTCGAGTCGAGGCAAGGGTCCAGAAATCGACGGAAAGTGGGGAACGGAGTGTCTTAACACTAGGTTCCCTCTGCCTACCTTCCTGTGTGCGGGATACAGCGTGAAGTTGCTTTATTTACTTTTTTTTATTAAGAGAATTTACTAAGCTGTCTGGTTTTTTAGGTTTTCATATATATTGCGAGATTTATTTTTTAACAGTTAGGCAGATCTTATTTTGTTCTTCACATATTTACACATTGAAATTTATTTTTTCTAACTTTTTTCATTTAATTATACTTTTGCATATAAAATAAACTTTACTATACAATAAATTATACTGGGTCTTATCATTTTGCAAGTAAGGCTACTTATTTGGGTCGGCATTATGCATGAGGCGTTAAGGCCACCGAGGATGTTCTCAAGGTAGTGTTATATCCTTATATTCATGTCGTATAAATATAAATGTATTTATGAATTTTCTTAGATGATATATGTATTTTCTTATCTATTATTGTTAAAGAGAGAGATGACATGACGGCGTTGAGTTCCGCCACTCAACACGCACTGCCTTGAAAGTTCGACGAAAATTGGGGAACGGAAGTGCCTTAAGAGAACGAAGTGTCTTGACACTAGCTACCCAGGTTCCCTCTGCCTACCTTGCTATACGCGGATTACAATGTGAGCTTCACGATGAAAAATAAAAATATAGAAAAGATGTTGTTGTCTTCAATTGTTAATCTCCAATACAAACAAAAGTTTAATATTCCAATTACTTTGTGCCAGCTTAAATTAAATATCAATATTAACTCAATGAAAACTTTTGACGATACTTCTGGTTTGTAATTATATAAATTTTGTTATTTATGATTGTTAACAATAAAGTTCAATATTTACAATTTGCCATAATTTAGTATTAATTTTATAAGTTTTAGGGGTTTGTACCTCAAAAGGAAAAAATGATAGATATTAAAATTAATTATTCAAAATTGAAAAAATCTAGCTTCTAAGGATAAGACCATCGATGATCGATCGATAATTTTGGATGAATTTTGTATAAAATTTGTCGCGTTATCATATCTATATATACTTACCGCGGACCAAAATTAATTAAAACTAATGTTTAACCAAAAAAACCAACTTCAAACGACGACGACAAAAAAAACAACTTTACATAAATTAAAGCGTACTTTGTTTTTAAAAAACAAAAATAATTATAAAAAGATGAAGTCGGTGCCAAGTAAAACTAACAGGCTTTGTAATTCGATATTGTAGTAAGGTTGTTGTAGCATTTGCTTGACACTGACTTCAAAATTATAAAATCTATATTTGTGACATTAAAATCTATATTATTATTGTAAAATATAAAATATAAAATCTATATTATTATTGTATATATATAATACGGAAAAAAAATCTGAAAAGTGAAATAATGACACATGACAAACTTATATTTTTACCAACTTCGTATGAAATTGTACTTCTCGTTGACCTACAATTCTGAAATTGTTAAGAAATCTGGCTGATCTGGTTAGCACTTGATCAGTATTTTTAGTTTTTGCTTCACACGGGATACACTCGTTAAAGCAAGACAGACAGATGAAATCATTATTTTCATTCTCTCCGATAACAAAACGAAATGAAGAGGCGTAGTTTCACCACTCGTCACACTCACTCCATATCTTCAAAATTGGTCAGAAAATGAGGAACGGTGCATCCTAACATTACTTTTTATGCAATTATACGTGGGATACGCATGAAGTTAAAAAATATATAATTTATTTATTTCTATTAAAATAGTAAATAGAGGCCAGTCGTGGCGCAAAGTTTGGCTGTAAATTATTTCTATATATTTTATTCAAATTTATATTTGAATTTTTACACTCTGGTGTCGAGACAAAGCACGGCGTTGAATTTTGCTACTCAACACGCAATGCCTCCAGAAATCGGCGGAAAGTGCCTACCCTGCTGTGTGCATGATACAGCGTGAATCTGATTTTATTATTTTTTTAATAGATATTGTTAAAATAAACAAAATAAAAAAATCAAGATTCATGTAAAACACAATAAATCTACGAAATGTACATCTAAAATGCCTAAAACGTCTACACACGTTTTAATGATGGAATATTTTATGATCCACCGTCTCAGAACACACGTAGACGAGTAAGTTTTACCGTACCTAGTCTAATGTTGAAAATACAATCTATTAGAATTTTGCCAAAATGTTTAAACTAAAAACATCCTGTAAAATATTAGTGAATGAAGATGAAGCTGTTTGTTTCTCTATAAAAAGTAATGAAATCTATTGGTGAAGCCAAGCCAAGTTTAAGGTTCCTTATTGCGTCTTATTTTTTCCTAACTTCACGCTATATCCCGATACGTAACAAGGTAGACAAAGGGAACCAGGGAATCTAATTCTGGAGGCATTGCGTGTTGCGGAACTCAACGCCAAGCTTTTGCCTCGTTACCAGTAAAACAGTATTTTATTTTAGGGGAAAATTGCTAAATCCTACTCTGTGCTACTACAACATAATTTGCTATATTATCCGATGATAATTATAATTGTTATATGCCATAGCAAACGTGCTATGGCAACATTGTTGTTTGATAGACAGCCATTTTGTAAAAAATGTATAAAAGACGGTACGTTATTTATTGGAGGTAATTTGCTATATTGAGCTGGAACAGTGAAGGCGAGTATTTGAATCAGTAAAGGGACCCCTTGAGCCTACTCCGCAACTCCCAGACACTGCTCCAAGCTCATCAGTATTTGTGTATTTTGTTATTTTTTAATATATGTACTTTATTTAATATAAAGTAATTTATACGAACTGCAGTTTTCTTCACATCATCCAATACAGAAGACAACACAATATAAAATAATTCATAGTTTTTGTTATTCTTTTGCTGTTAACTAAACTGTTTATATTCGACACTATTTGTATTGCATTTTAAACGTGAAGAACCTGCATGTGACCTAGTTGTCGAGTGTTATATTACAACATTCACCAAAGAAATGTGTGTAATATTTATTGCTGTGTTTTGTTTTAATTAAAATTAAAACAACACATTAAAATTGTGGATTTGAACTAATTGTAGTTACAATTGCTTTTTGATTGAACGTTTTGAATATAAGTAACAAGGCAAAGCGCGGCGTTGAGCTCCGCCACTCAATACACAATGCCTAGAATATTTCTCTTTTTTCTTGAGTCTTAATGGGAACGAAGTTCTTTCATACTAGATTTCCAGGATCCTTCTTCGTCCTATGTGCTATAAAAATAATCGGTACTTTCTAAGTTAGCATATTATTTCTTTCTATTGCAGCGGCATTGAGTTCTGCCACTCAACACGCAATGCCTCCAAAATTCGGCAGAAAGTGGGGAACGGAGTGTCTTAACTTTAGGTTCCCTCTGCCTACCCTGCTGTGTGCGGGATATAGCGTGAAGCTAATTTAATTTAATTAAATTTTATCGCGGCAAAATTTCGTGCCGAATTGGCAATATGCAACGTATCCAAAAAGGACAGAAAGAAGAAAGACTGAAATGCTAGACTACTAAACTATCACTGTCCCGAATAGGAAAATAAATTTTTGTTCCGCACACATCTAGCACTAGATGCCTTCTGCCTACTCTAGGCAAAAGGCATCTAGTGTTAAGACGATCCCGATTTTTCGCCGAATTCTAGAGGCATTGCTAAACTCAACGACATCCTTTCCTCGACACCAGAGCAAAGAAATAAAAATATTAAATATTTACTTTCCTCGAGTGAGAATTGAACCCATAATCTATCTCGTTCACAGTCATACTTTGTTCTCAACGAGCGCTTCAACGGGATTTATAGGAAAAAATATGTAAATTAATATCCGCTGCTTTATATCCATAGCAAAAACCATAACTCTACGATGGTAGATCGTTATATTGTCAGGCGCGATTGATGTGATCACAGACCGTGATTAAAGTATAATTTAGATAGTAATATACCATATACGAAACCATATTTACAAGATTTTGTGATTATTTATCAACATGTGTTGAAATCATCATTATATTCGGAAAAATATTTAGATTTTTTTAACGATATATAGGAACGTAGTGCTAAAATATTCCGTTCCATATGTACAGTAAAATTTTTGATACATTGCAATACAACGCTGCTATTTATTTTCCTTAAAGAACAAAAAAAGGAAATAATTAATTCTCTCGAACGAGAATCGAACCACCGATTGTTGCGCTTAAAATCCAACGTTACCCCACTGCATCAAACAACCTATTTTACATAGAAGATTTTTTCTGTTTTCACAAAAATCTACCTAAAATCCACAGATTTACTAATTTAATTTAACAAACAAATGTACTTACACTTTTTATTAATAATCATGTATTAAGTATAAGAAATTGTAATATTAAAATATAATTTAGAATCTATAAAATATACTATAAAGTAAAGTATTTCATAAAATACAATTACTCACAGTAATTAAATTAATATTTGTTTTGTTCCAGTTCATCAAAATGGGTAACGAAGAGAAGAAAGGAACCATTATTTTAGACAACTTTAATTCGACGTAAGTTAAAAATTTATATTTGCTTTACTAAACACTGATCGACATAGATTTTTGTGGCGTTTAGTGAAAAAGTGAGATTTATTGTTGCGAGTAAGAATCGAAACCACAGCCATCACGTTTACGATCTTAGCTTAACATCAATATGTATATAACCTATAGAAAAACTTTTCATTACAGAGTGACTGACTCACAGACGATATACAGCTGAAACTACGTAACATAAACAAATGGAGTTAGACGTGGTAGGCTTTTTAGGGAGTGATTGGGAAACGATCTTAATGAAGTGTCTTAATGCGAATAAATTGTCTTTAAACTAGGTTCTATGGTTCACTCTGCCTATCCTGTTTTGTGCGGGAAATAGCGTGAACATAAAAATAATTTACAAATATGCAGGCTACAAGTCCTTATTAAAACTGCTTATTTATTATTATACTAACACTCTTTAATACATAAAAATAAATATTTCCAGGGCTAATTTAGCGTCAAACCCTGGATTCCAGTCAACACTGAGCCTCGGCTCCAAAGAAGTAATAAATGAAAAAGAGTACAACCCTTTTGAACATAGAAAAGTAGAACATCCCAATTCGTAAGTGATATTATAGTTATTACTACTATTAACCACTATTTTGTTGAGTTAAGGCGATTTTTAAGAAAAAAAATTGACGGAACGTGGGGAGTGTCTTTAAACTAGGTTCCCTCTACATAAATAACGTTAAGATATATGAAAGATATCCAAAAAATAATACAATAATAAAAACAATATTTTAAATTTTGAATTTGATACAAATATGGATTAGAGATGAAATATTTACTAAAATTTATATGTCCATTTCTTCGCTCTGGTGTCGAGGTAAAGCGCGGCGTTGAATTTTGCCACTTAACACGCAATGCGTCCAGAATTCGGCAGAAAGTGGGGAACGGAGTTCGGAAGGGATTCTTACCCTCTGCCTGCTCTGATGTGTGCGGGATAAGCGTGAAGCTGCCTTTTTTTTAAACTTATAAATAAAAATAAACCAGCTAGCTACTCAAATATCTTGTAATGTAAAGTACTTACATCCCTAATTTATTCTAAGTTTAGTAAAAGATTTACGACGCCGACTGCTTGTGGAAACCTTAGAGGAGGCAATTTACCAAGTTTTATAATTTATACTAACTTTATACGTAATAAACTAAAATCCTCTTTGATTTGAAGATTATTTTGAATATAAAATGTATAAGTTATTTTATATTCAAAATGCTTTATATTCTTTTTAGGCGTCACGCTTTATTTCACATATAGCAGAGTAAATCAGGGAACCCAGTGTTAAATCTCTCCGTTCCCTGCTATCCACCCCTCTCTTTCGAGCCACTACGTGCTGAATGTCAAAACACAGCGCCACTTTTTAAAAACAATTCTCACTTGGAGGAAATGAAAATATTTGAATTCTCCAAGTGGTAATTAAACCTACAACAGGCGTTTAAAGTCAACGCCGTGCCACTGGTCTCATTATATTTTTTTCTCTGTAAATAAATTTTAAAGGTCTTTTTCTGGATGTTACATGATTGTGATTTAATATATGTATGTAAATATATGCCAAAGTGATCGAAATACCAATCATTTATTACAAAATTCCGGGACCCATAAAATCGATGAACTTGAAAGCTATCCAATTTTCTTAAAGTAGGGTAAATGTAAGGGATATTTTACAAGCATATTTAGGGTTCACATAAAATTTGTGAAATTGAAGAATTCTTATAGCGTTGAATTCCGCCACTCAATATGGAATGTCTCTAAAATTAGACTGGGAGTTACGGGACCTGGTTTTCTTGTACAATGGTCAATCTGCCTACCTATCCTGATATACGGAAATGCGTTGAATGTGTAAATGACAGAGTTGACCTTATAAATTAATATTAATCAAAATTTACAATATAAAGAGACCGACGCGACGGTTGTAGGCTCGATCCTGACTCGAGAAAAAAAATATTTCGTCGCTCTGGCACCAAGACAAAAGCTCGGCGATTAGTTCTACCTCTTAACACGCAATGTCTCGAAAAATTCGGCGGAAAGTGGGGAACGACATGTCTTAATACTACGTTCACTCTACTTACCCTGCTGTGTGTAGGATACAGCGTTTAATTTTTTACTTTAACAATATAAATCTAATAGTCTCTATCATCTCGAAATTATTCTAGCCACAAAAGCCACTGTAATATAAAGCTACAAGCTTATTACAAATATCTATGCAAGGATTTTATACCGAAATATTTTGGCATCATATTTGAAATTTATACAGAATCTGAGCACCTGTCGCTTGACTTAAAATGAACATAACGATAATTATAATTGACTATCAACTTAATAATTCACTTATTTCGTCAAAATATTAAATAAATAATAGGAAAATTTACATCTTTCGTAATATACATAGGTATATATATTTATTTAGCTTCACACTGTATACTACACGTAGCAGGGTAAGTATAAGGAGCTTAGGAACCCAGTGTTTGGATACTTAGTTCCCCAATAAAACACATCCGTTTGTCACTTTCCGCCGAATTCTTGAGGAATTGCGTGCTGTGGCGGAACTCAACGCCGCGCTTCATCTTAATATATAAACAAGGAAAGGAAAAAATGAAATAAAACATTCTACGGGAATTGAACTCACAACCGTCATGTTAATAATCGCACGTTGTTTACTTGCTAAATATGATACAAATACAGGACATACATACATGTATGAAGAGGTTAATAATAGAAAAAGTAGAGAAAGATTTATGCATCACAGGAGGGAAGTGATTGACCGTTCACAGTGTCTTCTTTATCAAGGACAAATGAAATTTAAAGGAAATTTTAAAAGAAAATTAATTACAAAATTTAATATACTTTAAAAGATTAATATAAAATATTCAATTCTAATATACGTACTATTCAATAAGTAGAAATTAAGTACTTAGATCTATTAATATAAAATATCAAAGCCCGCCCAAAGATGAACGTTAAAATCCTTTATAATATAACAGATATACTGCCTATAATATAATAAAATCGTTTTGAACAAAATAATAATTGTATTTTGGCGCTATGAAGTAGAGCTTTTTGATATTATGTGTGGGAGTTTAAATAATTATCACAATATTTTATTACATTGAATATATTTAAAATGATCTTGTTTTACCTTAACAATTTTGGGATATCCAAAATTAATATGTATATAAAAATATAGTGTCAGTATGCAATTTTCGCCACTTTTTGAGAAATTGCAAATAAACTACTAATATAATTTCAACTTAAATCGAAAAGTTAACACTGTATTAAATATTGCAGAGCCAAAGGATATCCAGTCGTGACAAGTTGTGAGCGATTACAACTCGAGGAAATGCAATGAAATGAATTAATGAAAATTTTATCGTAGGGAATGGAATTGTCTTAATGGGAACGGAGTCTAGGTTTCCAATTTAGGAGACTAGGTTTCCAATTTCCTTTTGCCTATCCCGATAAATGTATGGGATACAGCGTGAAACTAAAAAAAATATAAAAAGTATTTACCAGAAAGGTTCCTTTATAAATGTATAATGTATATAGACTATGAAATGGACATTTCATGTAATGAATAGGATAATTTGTTTTCAAAATTTTCCCACCCACGCTGTCTCATTTAAACTATCAGGTTGCGAACTTTGAAGGGCGAACTTACATGTCATTTACCACAAAATCAAGGCTACTACCGCAGTTTTAGTCTTGTTTACATATTAAATAAGTGGATTTTAAATAAAATTTTGTCTTTTATATAATATATAGATAATTAATATAAAAATAAATAATTTTCGTATTTAACGCTGTCATTGCACAGTTATAGAGTGACGTGATGGCTATGGGTTCACTTCCCGCTTAGTTCCGCTACTCAAAAAAAGACATTACAAATCTCCAAAATGGGTAAAAAGTAGAGTATCTTAACAATGTTTTGTCTGCCTACAGTATAACAAAATTGTAAAAGCGACAGCTGTTACTTTTTGCTCTTAACTTCATGCTGTCTAATACCTACCCGTAGTAGATAAGATAACATTGTTCCCTTTCCCAAACACAAAGAAAAAATGAAAATAGTTTATTTTCACTTCCCCAGAATGAGAATAAAAACCCACAATCGTCGCGTTTACAGTTAAACTATGTGCCACTGCGCCACAACGGCCTCAATGTACATACATATATCTATTATATAATATTAATAATCAATTTCGAACATAATTATTTAATAAGCTGGGATATTAATAAGTCCGCTTTATGTGTAATTAAGTAATTATTCTAATGGCGCTTAGAGGTTTGAGGTCTAAACAACTTTCAAATAAAATTAAATTCTAATATTAAATGTCATACTAAGAACCTTGTATTAGTTTATAGTAGTATATAGTGGAGCCCTTGACATAGAACTTTTTGTAATATTAATTAAAAAAAAATCAGCTTCACGCTGTATCCCGCACACAGCAGGGTAGGCAGAGGGAACCTAGTGTAAGACTCCGTTCCCAACTTTCTTTTAAATTCTGGAGGCATTGCCGAGTAAGTAGCAGAACTCAACGCCGCGCTTTGCCTCGACACCAGAGTGAAGAAATGGAAATTACATTTCAGTAAAGATTTCATTTTCTCGAGTGGAGATCGAACCCACAACCAGTCGATTTACAGTCACACTTTGTGCCTCTGCGCCACGACTGGTGTCTGTAATATTAGTAAACTTAAATATTAACTTTATATTATTTAATATTCACTTTACTTGATATATAGTTATACTATTAATTAGTTAATGCAGCTACAAAACAACAACGAGGCAGATATGGATTCGATTCCCACGTGGTATAATGAATTATTTTCATTTTCACGCTGTAATAGCAAGACAAAGCGCGGTGTTATTCAACACGAAATACTGCCAGAATTCCACCTTCGGCGGAAAGCGGGGGATGGAAGTGTCCTAATACTAGGTTCCTAGGTTACTTCTAGCATACAGCGTGCAGCAGTATAAGAAGAAAGTAGTTTTATTGCAAAACGTGCATTGTTACCGAAGCGAGGAAATGAAAATATTAAATATTTAATTACATCGAGCGAGAATCAAATTCACAATAGAGACGCTTACAATCAATCACGAGCTTAAATATATTTTTTACAATATTTTCATAATAATAATAATATATTTTTTCCCAGGTCAATTGGCTCTTTAGTACATTTGTTAAAATCCTCCCTCGGATCCGGTATTCTGGCGATGCCGGCTGCCTTCAAAAATGCGGGGTTAGCCGTCGGTGCTATAGGCACTATTGTGATTGGATTCATTTGCACTCATTGTGTTTATGTATTGGTAAGTTACCTTTTTCAATTTCACGCTGTATCCCGTATATAGTAGGGTAACCAGGGAGGTATTTTTGGAAAATAAAAAATATTTTAAATTTTAAATAGGGTTTGAAACCACAACCGTCTCGTTTCTAGTCAGACGATGTCCAATTACAGGAAAAAGTACGCTAAGCTGATTTGATAATGATAAAAAATAAAGACGCCGTGACGCAGGGTCACAAAAGAGCGACTATAAACGCGACAGCTCGTGGGTTCCATTCCCACTCGTGTGGAAATTGAGGAACGGAATGTCTGGACATTAAGTTCCCACATTCCCTCAACCGTAGGGTAGATGTGCGCGATACAGCGTGATGCTGATTTTTCAATATAAATTTTTGAATTTATTTAATATACACCTTAATTTTCATATAAATTCCAAAACTTAACTAAATTAATAAAACTGGTTCATTATTCAAACTTAAACAATGACTAATTAAATTCTGTTTATAGGTAAAAACGTCACAGGAAGTTTGTATTGAAGCTAAGAAGCCGTCTATGGGTTTTGCTGAAACATGTGGCGCGGCTTTCGAGTTTGGACCTAAGAAGTTACGACCTTGGGCTAATTTTGCAAGGTCTGTATAGCTTTATAGGCTTATTAAATAGATAGAAATTCATCAAATAGAAATCAAAATCAAAATAAAATAAAAAAAAATCTTATATATAAGGTCAGGGCAAAAGTATTTTCGTATTATTCACACAAAGGATTTTTTTTTGGGTATAATTTATTACTTATTTATACTATGTATGTGCCGTTTTGATCGATGACTTGTTGCCATCTTATGGGTAGTGCATGATCTCATTCCTGTAGAAATTTTGAGATTTTTATCTAAAAAAATCTGACAGGTATTGTTCACAGTGTCCTTTTTGAGGTTAGCTTTATGCTGCATCAAGAGTTCTGCATTGACTGAAAGATTTACCCGGTGACAAAAGCTCATAGTGGACGATTCCTTTCCAATTCCACCGTACACTAGCATCACTTGCCGCTTTGCCACGGTCTATGGGGATGGTCCATGCGTCGACCATGATCTTTTTCGCACATTCTTCATTAGCATAACTTCTGACTGAAAACACAATGATTGTCAGATCCAATCCCGGGGGGGATATAATTAGGGGGAATTAGTTATTTTCACTTCCGTGCTCTGGTAACAAAACAAAACGAAGTATTTAATTTTGCCACTCAACGCACAATACGTCGAAAATTCGGTGGAAATTGGGAAACTGGGTCTCTTAACACTCAGTTCTTTCTGCTATGTTCGTGATACAACGTGAAGCCGATTATTAACATATGTTGTTTTTCAGGACATTCATAGATTATACACTGACGTGCACATACTTAGCGGCGCTGTGCGTATACGTCGTGTTTATTGCTGAAAATTTCAAAGAGGTAATATTTTGTTTAATATTTTTATATTTTGGGCACAAGTGTGTGATTGTAAACGCGATTGGTTGTGGATTCGATCGCGAATCGAGGAAATTAAATATTTATTGAATTTATATTTTCATTTCCTAGATAGAGGCAAAGTCCGGCATTCAGTTCCACCAATTAATTCGCATTGCCCCTAGAGTTCGTCGTATAATAGGGAACGGAGTGTTTTAACACTACTTCTCTCTGCCTACCCTGCTGTGCGCGGGAAACAGAGTGAAGCTGATAAAAAAAATCTAAATAAAATAATATAACACATAGCTTCATGCATTATGAATTATAATACATATAATTGTACTCCATATAATTCATTATATTACATACAATGAATTATATTACCTATAATTCATAATGAAGCTACTATTTTTGTCCATAATAGTTAAATACTTAAATGTAAATTACTTTTGCGAATAATAAATACAACGCAACTATTATTTAATTAAAACATTTGTATGTAGTTGAAACCAAAAATACGCTTGAATTTACCCGCTTTGAGTGTTGTGGCTGTTTCTGATTTGTTAAGTATTTAACACATGAAAATGAATATTTTAAAAATGTTTTCCATTAGTTTAAATTAGCATTGAATCCATTGTGGAGCAGGTGCACAGGCGTGCGACTGTAAACGCAACGGTGGTGGGTTCGATTCCCACTCGGGGAAATAAAATATTTAATATTTTCATTTTTTGTTCTGGTCGTTACCAGAGAGAGAGAGAGAGAGAGAGAGAGAGAGATCAGTTCCTCCATCTAACATGAAATGTCTATAGAACGAATTGTCTTGACACTAAACCTCGTGTATAGTGATAACCATCTCTACCAATCTTGCAACGAAAGCAAATTAGTAAAATCCTTAAGTGGAACTGAATTCTTATAATTATGAACACTTTAATTTTTAAAAAAACTTGCTCTTAATATCGAAAATATTGATTTAATATTTAAATAATTCACCCAACAAGACCTTTTAGTCGTGACATTCACAGGGGTTGACCCCTAACACTTATTAAACCCTTCCAAACGTCAATAAGGTACAAAGATTGTCCTTTTTATGTTAAATATGAATATAACTCTAATATTATATAATGTTAAGAAACAAGCAGTTCTAATTTCTATTAATCTTTATAGATTAATTATTTTTACAAAAAAAAAAAAAGTTTACAGTCTCCAATTAATAGTTGTGCAAGTTTTATTTACTATTTCTGTACGATTGTACATCAAAAAAAATCCTAATTACTCTTTTCATATAATCGAATAATCAAATTTTAATTAATATAAACGTAAGTAAACAAGTCTTAGAGATAATATGTTTGGATTAAAATGTACTTTGTGGTTGGGGCTTATTTCCAAAGAATATTAGGTCAAAATATAGGAAGACAATGAGATTTATTGTTACACGTTAAAAAATCTTCTCTCGTTCTGTTCTTTCCTTTCTCCAGTTCCCTTCAAATTCCTTGACATTGCGTGTTGAATGGAGGAACTCAACGCTGCGCTCTGCCTTGTTACCAGGACTTGGAATTGAAAATAATTCCTTCCACGAGTGGGAATCAAATCCACAATCGTCACGTTTTCACGACTATTAATTAACATCTTAAGATCTATTTAAAATATCCTTAGATCTATTTGAAATATCTTTCTTCTTTTCTTTGTTTTTACCTTTTCTCATACCCATAGGTTGACTGGAAGAAATCTCTATTAGAGATAAGTCCATCTTTGCCTACAATGTTACAATTTTATGGTATTAAGGTGAATCACAAAATGCAATAAAGAGTATATAGATCTATTTATAAATCACTGTAACAAATTCTTTCAAAGGCATTTTAATTAGCTTAAAAATTCCACCCTGTATGCAGAATACAGCGTGGAGCTATTTCATATTGTTTTCTAATAAAATTATTTTAAGTAGATTCTTTCATATTAAACATCAAACAAATTTATGAAAATTCTTTGAAACAACAATCATTACATTGCTTTCCAGGTACTGGACGAATACTATCCAAATTACAAGCTGTCAGTGGAAACGTACTGTGCACTAACCCTAGTGCCTTTAGTACTCATATGCCAGATAAGGAACCTAAAATGGCTGGTGCCATTCTCCGCTTTGGCCAACGTGTTTTTAGTCATCTGCTTTTCAATCACTATGTATTATATATTCAATGACATGCCCAATCCTAGCGAAAGGGAAATGGTGGCCAGTGTTAGTCAATGGCCTCTGTTTATTAGGTAAGTTTTTTTTCAACTGCTCCACGCTGTATCCTGCATATAATGAGGTAGACAGAGGGAACCTAATATTATGACACAAGATATATCGCTTGGTGAGTGGCGGAACTCAACGTCACGCTTTAGTAAATTGTGAAGCTGAGGGGTTCGTATATTTGAACGCGCTAATCTCAGGAACAATGTGTTTGGTAAAAAAATCGTCAGTCATTTGATTTTCTCGACATAAAGTTCTTATATTGCAACAAAATAAAATCAGCTTCACGATGTATTGTAAGACACGCCATTCCCCACGTTCCACTGAATTCTGGAGGCATCGCGTGTTGAGTGGCGGAACTCAACGCCGCCCTTTGCCTCGACACCAGAGCGTAGAAATGGAAACTTACATTTTAAAAAAAAAATAATTTTCTCTAGTGGAGATCGAACCCACAAGCAGCCGGCTTACAGTCACACTTTACGCCCCTGCGTCACGACTGGCCTCCAAAAATTATATTGCAACAGTATAGATATTATCTAAAGGAAAATAATGAATTATTATGATCTATAACACTTTTAAAATTATTTTTCTCTTTGTTACCTCAAAATTTTGTTTCCAAGAAAATATTGTAAAACAACTAGTAACATCCCTACGGACTAATATCAAAAAGAATGTTGAAAGTACTAAGATTCTTTAAGTCGTCCGTCGTGGCATAGCGCTTAACTGTGAAGGTGACGGTTGTGGGTTCGATCCCTTTTTTGATCCAAACATGCGTACGTACGGGTTAAATGTTAGTAAGTGATCATCGCCACCCACGACCCCGTGTAACACCACAGTAGTTGTGGGGATATCCTTTTCGGGACATTGTAATATTTTAATTTCTTCGCTCTAGCAACAACACAACAGCGCGGTGTTAACTTCCGCCACACAACACGAAACGTCAAATGGAACATTAGTATGATATGGTCAATTATTACAGCACAGTGATCTTCGCAATGGAGGGCATAGGCGTGGTGATGCCAGTTGAAAACGAAATGGCCAAGCCCCAACAGTTTTTAGGCTGCCCCGGTGTCCTCAATATTGCTATGTCCATAGTGATATCCTTATACGGCATTGTAGGCTTCTTTGGTTATATTAAATACGGAGATGCTGTACGTGGAAGTGTCACTCTTAATCTGCCGCAGGATGAATTGTAAGTATTATTTACTAACTTTATTTATCCATCGTAGCACAGTGGTGATGTTCCAACTATACGTGCTATGTTTTAGGTTCGATACCCATTCGGGAAAATGTTTATTAATAAATTGATTTTGGAATGAAAAATTATTTGTAAATCTGTAAAGAACTTGTTACTAATGAGTACGTAATATTTTCAAATGGAACTTGAAATTGGAGTATCGCTACGTACCTACATCTAAATGTAAAAATCTGCTAAAATAAAAAAAACATCATTGTTCTTTTTGCTCATCCTGTACACCAGCGATCCGCGATGAAAGATATAAATATGATAATTTTTGGGTTCTTATTTTTTTGTGCATAAATTTGTATATTTGTCAAGATTTTATGATTTTTTTTATTTTTCATTTTGACTTATTAAATGTACAATTTATATATATATATATATATATATATATATATATATATATATATATATATATATATATATATATATATATATATATATATATATACATATATATATATAGCAGCGTAGGCAGAGATAACCTAGTATTTAGATAGTCCGTTCCTTGCATTCCGCTTAATTTTCGACATATTGCGTGTTGAGTAGAGGAGCTCAAGGCCATGCTTTGTTTGGGGAAATTAAATTTATTCTTTCTCCCGAGTGGAAATTGAACCCACAGCCGTCGCTGCACCACGGTGGTCTTGTCATTAATAATCGCACCATCATAATTCATAATCTATATATCTTTGTTTTTGTTAAATTATGCTTAGATTACTTTTTTTGAAAAAACGCGAGCCTTTCCATGTTTCTTAAACAAAAGGAGAATAATATGTGAGAAAAACATATAGTAAAAAATGAACTTCGTCTAACATGTCAGTATTGTTAATGCGATACAAGGAAACCCTCTTTATGGTATTAATGATGGTGAAAATAACTTAATACGCAATTACTTATTTGTTATCAAGACGATATCTTAATGAAACTTGAAAATTGTTTGGGAAATATTCTATTAATTTTATAAAGAGATAAACAAATATTGTGCGATATTTATAAAAACACAATCTATCAACGATAAGTAATTTATTAACGAAATTTTAATGATCATTAAAGTGTTCATTTTTATTAAATATTTTTATTTTAATGATAATTTTCACTTTAGCCTACAACGATGGCATATCAGGGTAGAGTAAAAAATATAAAGAGTTTATACAATTTCAAATCACACTTAGGACTTAGTACATATTATTGTACAGAGTAAATGAATGTGATTGTTGCAAATTCAAATTCATTCAAAGCAATTTGCATTTCCTGTTTTATATACTAAATACTTCCTTACTTAAATACTTAAAATATATAAAAAATGGAGAAATATATTATCAAATTATGTTTACTAAGCTTAAGACAAAACGAATTATACAGCTATACATTATATGCTGTAGACAGAGATCCCTCTGCAGAGGAAACTTAGTGTTAAGACAGACACAGACACAGGAAACTTGGTGTGACATATGCCAATGCTATACTTGCTAAACGTCCTCACAATCTAAGTTCAGAAAATGCTATCAAAAATCATCATTCTTATATTTCAAACGACTCCATGGTACTTTATGACACTGATAATGATGAGATTAAGACTATCATCTCTAGCTTAAAAGAAAATTCTGCTCCTGGTATTGATGGCATTCACACATCAGTAATTAAAAAGGTCAGCGTTAGTATAACCCCTGTTCTTACGCATATATTTAATCTTTGCTTTTCAACCGGTGTTTTCCCGGATATTTTTAAAAGGGCTCTGATTCATCCCATTTACAAAACAGGTGACAGAAATAGTGTCAATAACTATCGACCTATATCGATTCTTCCAGTCCTTTCCAAGATCTTAGAAAAGCTACTAAATAAAAGATTGACACATTATCTTCAACAACATTACATCCTTGCTAACAATCAATTTGGTTTCATCAAAAATAAATCCACGGAGGACGCTGCCTTGTTGCTTACGGAAACTATAGCCAAGCACCTGGACAACAAATCAAAGGTTGTCGGACTTTTCCTTGATTTATCTAAGGCATTCGACACTGTATCTATACCCATCTTACTTAACAAAATGGAATCTTTTGGTATTCGTGGTATAGCTCTAGATATCTTTCGCTCGTATCTAACTAACCGCTCTCAGTATGTCAGAATTGATCAATTTGTAAGTGACAAGGCGGGTATTTCTTTTGGAGTTCCCCAGGGAAGTGTCCTGGGTCCCACTCTCTTTTTGTTATATGTGAATAGCTTATGTAATATGTCACTTCCCAACTGTAAAATCATAGCTTATGCAGACGACACTGTGCTAGTAATACATGGGAGAGAATGGATTGAGGCTAAACACTATGCGGAGAATGCTATCAGATTTGTAACACAATGGTATAACTCAAACCTTTTGACTATCAATATTGATAAAACTAAATTTGTAGCTTTTTCTCACCGACTAAGTTCCCAACCGTCTTCCGATTTTGCCATCAAAGCGCATACTTGCTCTCGCCAGGACGACTGCAATTGTCTTAACCTTTCTCGCGCCTCCAATATTAAATATTTGGGTGTTACCATGGATTGCTGTTTAAGCTGGTCACTTCATATTGATAATATAGCCAACCGTATACGTAAAATAACTCCAGTGTTTAAAAAACTTAGAAATTCAGGCGATCCTGAAATCCTTCTCTCGGTCTATTATGCTCTCGTACAAAGTCTTCTAACCTATTGCATCGTTGTTTGGGGGGGCGCCAGCAAACATACACTACTCTCCTTAGAACGTGCTCAAAGGGCTATATTGAAAGTTATGCTAGGAAAACCTAGACGTTACAGTACGGATCTACTCTACCGGGACACGTCTATTCTATCAGTTAGGAAGCTCTTTATAATGTTGGTAATACTTCGCAAGCATAAAAGTATTACTTTCAGCCCTAGTTGCAAACGTATTAAGTCTAGGGTCTGTGAGACCGTGTGTTCCAGAACGAAGTTCGCCCGCACTCAGTTTTACATCATCAGCAGTCACATGTACAATAAAATCAACAAATTTAGGTATATATATCCACTATCTTCTTTTAAATGCAAAAAAATTGTTACAAGTTGGCTTCACGATTTATCGTACATTGATGCAGAGAATTTTCTTCTCTAATAAATACATACACACATATATACACATATACACCCACACACACCCATCCACACACACGCACACACACATACACACACACACACACACACACACACACACACACACACACACACACACACACACACACACACACACACACACACACACAAAGAAATACATATATTTGACGTGGTAATTACACTTTGTCTTTTTTGATTAATTGAGTTATAAGTTGTTTGTACATTCTTGCTTTTGGCGATTTTAAAATATTATATACTTTTTTTTTTTTCTCTTTTTTATTTTTATATGTTTATAATAATTAACTGATAATTAAATGTTTCAAATGTCTAAAATGTCATCAAAATTGTAAAGGGGCAAAGACGCTGGTGGCTGTGACACAGTTTATACTAGTACGGCTACCAACGCACACCTCTTGGCTTAAGAGGAGATTTGTTAAATTTAATTTGATGAATAAATATGTTATTATTATTATTATTATTTTGCGCAGAATTTTTCGAGTAGTTGAGTTAAGTAGCGGAACACAACGCCGGTCTTTTGCCTTGGAGCCAGAGCAATTTAAAGTATTCATAAATAATACTTCATTCCCTCCAGTGGGTATCAAGCCCACAACCGTCGTATTACATTACATTGTTGCGTGTTTGTGTTGAATGGAGAAATATATCCACTGATTTGTTTGCTGAAGAAGATGAAGAAAATAGTAATGAAAATATACCTACTATAAAATCAGCTTCACGCTGTATCCCGCACACAGCAGGGTAGGCAGAGGGAACCTAGTGTTAAGACACTCCGTTCCCCACTTTCTGCCGAATTCTGGAGGCATTGCGTGTTGAGTGTCAGAACTCAACGCCGCCCTTAACCTCGACACCAGAGCGAAGAAATGGAAATATAAATTTAAGTAAATATTTCATCTCCTCGAGTGGGGATCGAACCCACAACCAGTCGGTTTTACAGTCACACCTCGTGCCGCTGCGCCACGACTGGCCTCAATACCTACTATAATATATATTTTTTTCAGACTAGCGCAAAGTGCTAAAATCCTGATGGCCTTAGCTATCCTTTTCACATACAGTTTACAATTCTACGTGCCCATGGAAATGATATGGAGACAGATACACAATAAAATTGCCGCGAAGTATCACAATTTTACACAAATCAGTATCAGGACTGCTGCTGTTGTAGGTTCAGGTGAGATACGTTTTTTTTTAATGGCATTTTGATAAAAAAATATATATGAATAATCGTACATTTAGTGACATATTTTGTACTTTGGAATGTCGCCTAATAATGTTATCTCGTGTGTTGTCTCCATACAACGTGACGTTGGCGAAGTAATTTGTGCTCAACTGGCACGTTCGGCACGCCATAATCAAAGAACAACAACAATATTATTTTGTTAATAGAATAGTACTTATTTTTATTTCCTTAATAGAATTTAAAAAAGTGTGATCTGTCATGAAGTGGGTGCTTTATAGAACTGAATTTCCTTAATGAATCATACATTGCCCATAGAGTTGTATGTTATATATTCTATTCTTATTTCTATTATATTAATAATTTGTGCTGTATAATGCATAGTTCAAATAAGGTTTTTTTCAATAAGGCTCTTTTTCTACACAGTTGCTCTTGCCGCTGCCTTCCCCAACTTGGAGCTGTTCATCAACCTCAGCGGAGCAGTCTTTCTATCAAGCTTAGGTCTTCTAACACCAGCAATAGTTGACACTGTGCATAATTGGGATAGAGGTCTCGGTACTTTAAAATGGAAGCTGTGGAAGAACATCTTCATTGCATTCATCTCCTTCGTCGCTCTCTTCGCTGGCTCTTATGTATCGATTTTAAGTATGTTTGAGAAGTACCATACAAATGTGCTAGATGTAGATATGGGTAATGTTACTAGATTAGAAACATAGGTGACCCAAGATGGTACTTATATAGCAGAAGTTGGTAAATTTTAGTTGCAATTGACAATTAAATTTAAAAAAATGATATTTTCTTTGGATTTTAACTCAAACAAATATTCACTTGTTAATATTTAATTGTCAATTGCAATTAAAATTTGTACAACTATGGAACTGTGGTACAGTAGGTAAGTTTTAAAATTACATGTGATATTTTTTATTAATTTCTTTATTTTAATGTGAATGTGACTAATTATAAGAACAAATATTGTAAATTAATAATAATAAATAATAAATTACTATAATAAATTCACAAAATTATTTTTGACTATATAAAAAGAAAGAACTAAATGTTCAAGATCAGTATGTATATAATATTTTTTTATTTAAATTACATAAGATTAGGATATTTTTTTCTATTACAAAATTATATTATAATTGGCACCTCAAAAAAACAAAACGCTAAATCGATTTCCATATGATTAAAATGAGCTAAGAACGAAAATATTTTAATGGTTAGAAAGTGGTCATTTGTTTGAATGTGTTCTTAAAGAAACTTTATTAATTAATTACGATTAGCTATTAAATGGCCTTATTTTTAATCTAAGTTAAGTATCATGTACATTATGCTATAAACACCAATTTGTAATAAATTTTATATATAGTATGTTTTATATTTTGTTTTACACAGTTTTAGTGCAACGGCACAACGCCTTATTGTAAGCACAACGAGTGTGGGTTCAATTTCGAATTGCGGAAATTATTTATTCTCATTTTATGCTCAATTTTCGAGACATTACGTGTTCAATGATGATTATCGCCACTTAATTTTTATTTTTTATTGGTTTATTTTTTTAACGCAGCTATATAATTGACGTAATTAAAAACAAATGAAATAATTATATTCGATGTTAACATTATCTTATATCTTGAAGTGAAATTCGAATCCACAATCAAATTACCGAGTGCTAGAATATTTAAAATTTAATATAATTAAAAATGTTATTCAGAGGATACAGCCTTGTATTCATAATAGAAAAAAAAGTTTTGGACTAAAAAACATTTTTTAAATATTTTTAAATACTAAGGCATTATACAAAAATATTTATAAAAAACGTACAAAAAATAAAAAAAAACGGGACTCAAATCCGCTCTTGGACGATTTCCAAATCCAGATCAGCGGGTTCGAGGCCCTGTACGTTCCAATTTATATATGTATATTCTAAAAAGATGTTTCTTTTTACGATGACAACCATGCTGACAATACATTGTATTTTACAGATACTGCCATTAATTGTATTATATACTTTAGTAATATTTTTTTCTATTAGTTTAAGTTTCATAGTTGTATGTATCTACTTAGTTATCTGTTTAAGTATCGTTTTGTAAGATTAATCTTATATTTTTTATTGACTTTTAAGATGAAAGAAAAAAGAGAACATAATTAAAAACGTCTTTCATACAATAATTCTTTCGCGTGGGAACTGGAGCGTCTCAACACTTGGGTTCCCTTTGTCTACTACCATGATAAACGGCGAAAAAGTGGAGCTAATTTTTCATTAATATTTTTTATCTTCACGCTGAAACCTGCACATTGCATGGTAAGCAGAGGGAAGCTGGGAACCTAATGTTATAAAACAATCCGTTCCCATTAGGACAGTTTCGATCCACTCATGCTGCACACACAACCTGCCGCGTTTTGTGCTGTTCTATATGTTTTTTTTTATTTAGTGATTTTATTGTAATTTGAAGTATACTAATGATATAAGAATGTGATATTTGTTTTAGATGACATTTGAAACATAAATGTTTTTATTAACTTTTATATGTTGTTTTATTTTCTTTAAAAGTGAACTTTTTTCTTATTAATTTATTAGATATTATTCTTATAATAGTAATCGAATCCATCATGGCGCAGATAAGTTCGTAAGAATAGGGGAGGGGGGAGAGGGGGGAAGGAGATGTCGGGTGATCAGTGCCCACAAAGTTCTTCCGTCCCCGTCCGTTGACGCTGTAAAGACCATCCCCGGTCAAAAGTAATAAAGCCAATTCGAAAGAAACGACAAAAGGTCAATCGGAGATAGTTGTCTTTACAAAGAAAAGAATCTCTTTCCGGATAATTTAGAAATATGTAGATGATATACACATATCATCTACATATTTCTTATCTTGTTATAGTAACACTTGAAAACAGTAATGGCAATAATTCACAATGTGGTTCAATGATACCATTTTAAAGTTCCACTCTTCTTTTTACAACCTATTAATAAAATACGAGTATAACGGGCTAGTATAGAATTGAAGATCTAGGAGACTTCCTGCACTAAATATTTTTTTTCAGCTTCACGCAGTACCCCGCATGTACCTTCGTAGACAGATAGAGTTAATGTTAAGACACTCCGTTCCCCACTTTCCGCAAAATCCTGAATACATTGCGTGTTGAGTGGCGGAACTCGCAGTCGCGTTTTCCTGCTAAGAAAGTAGCTTATAATATTTAAAAATATTTTTATTTCCTTGTTTTGTTTAGGCATTTTTTTCTATTATTTTATTATTATATTATGGAATTAAGATGAGGTGCGGAGTGATCTAAAATTTAGATTTGCTAATAAAATTTCACCAGGAGCTGCGATTATTTAATAAATAATGAGGACTGTCGTGGCGCAGGGGACTGTAAACGCAACATGTTGTAGATTCAATATTGCTTAAGGATATGAAATATTTTTTTTTTCATTTTTTCGCTCTGATACCGAAGCAAAACTCAGCATTGAGCTCCGCCACTCAACACGCAATGCTTCCGGAATTCGGTGGAATATCGGGAACGGAAATGTCTTGATGGAAATACAGTACCTTAAGGTACCACTAGATACCCAGGTTCTCTCTGCCTACCCTGCTATATACAGAGTGTTTTTTAGAAATGGTTCACAATTATTTAAAATGTACTTGTTTTCTTAGTTTGTTAAAGAAAAGTTTTGCGTAGTTTTCCTCAAAATACTAGGTTAGGTTGAGAATTGGAGTAACCTGCAATGCAAAACACATTTATATAGTTTTGAATTGCATTTTCAAATTATTTTTCTTTTAAAGGTTTTGCTATTATATTTCATTAGGAATTATAATTTTAAAATCAATTCAAATATAAAGATTTAGTGAGATCAAAATGGCTTGAAACTATTTTTATCTCATTTTTACCACAACGTCCCATTCTCTCACAAACACGTTAATCTGATAACCTTTTTCTACACAATATAGACAGGCCTATTGTAGTATGACAATAGCGTATAATCTCAAATTAATGTGTGCGCCTTTGTTGTATTTGTTTAAGGTTTTAAAGGTAAATTCAATATACTACATACTAGCACGCGAATTCGCAAAAGCATCCGTTTAGGCCAGTCGTGGCGCAGTGGCACGAAGTGTGACTATTAAACCGACTGGTTGTGGGTTCGATCCCCACTCGAGGAGAAGAAATATTTACTTAAATTTATATTTCCATTTCTTCGCTCTGGTGTCGAGGCTAAGCGCGGCGAGTTCTGCCACTCAACACGCAATGCCTCTAGAATTCGGCAGAAAGTGGGGAATGGAGTGTCTTAACACTAGGTTCCCTCTGCCTACTCCGCTGTGTGCGGGATACAGCGTGAAGCTGATAAAAAAAAACCGTGTTTTTATTTATATATGTTTGTCGTGTTGTACCTTGGGTAACATTAAAGCATTTCACAACAATCAAAAATTGTTAAAAAGTTATTCTATAAGATTTTTTGAATGTTTTGGAAATTAAAAAATATAATTTAAGACACTTTTCATTTCTGTGTCCCATTTTCTGGAAGAAAGCATTGAGTAGCATTTTGGAGGCATTGCGTGTTGCGTGACGTTACCAGAGCGATGAAATAAAAATATTAAACATTTCATTTTCTCATGTGGGAACCGAACCAACAACCTGTCGCGTTTATTATCACAACCTAGAGATGCTGTACCACGACAGGGACCTATATATATTAATACCATAATAAATAAAAATACTTAACTTTAAAAATACTTTATTAAGAAATTTAAAAAAAAACAAACTAATCTACTACCCAAATAAGCGAATAAAACCAAACAGAAATATAATTTAATAATACATAGCAATGACGCTTATAGGGAATAAACATAAATAATATTATATTGAAAATGTATGAAAATTGATTGAACCGTCAACATTGTTTGCCCGTTGGGATCGCTTATATCGTGTTCAAGCCGCCCCCATATCGCGCGGCTCGTGGGCTCATTTTGAATATAAGAGGTACTTTAAAGTACAATTTCAATCAATATAAAATGCGAAAGATGGTAAATATTATATATACATATATGTTTTTTTAGCTGCACGTTATATCTCTAGCAGGGTAGCCAGAGAGATGAATCGCCAAACTCAACTTCCTTCATCATTTTTTTTTGCTATTCTTTCATCACTCATTCGCGCAACATGCCCAAACTACTACATGTTCTTCTTCATTTTCACCGTTACGTCCCTGTTAATATATTCCGTTCTATGTATCTCTACATTACGGATTCAGCTAGCTATATCCTACGAAGAGATCTAATGTACACAGAATCAATGTACCTTTCATTCTTCTTCTATTATCGTTTCGCTGCAGTATAATAGCGTTGGTACGTACATTACATTGTGAATGACATTTCGCCTTCTCGTCAATGCAGCTGCTTAAGCTGTTACCGGCAAAAAGGCGCATCCTTTCCACATCTATTTCTTATCTTCTCTTTTTACTAAATATACCTCCCAGATATACGACTTCATTCAATTGTTCTAATAAAAGAACGCCCATGACACGCCTAATGGAGCCGAGGATATTGGTGCATATCAAGAACTCTTGAACTCTTGTTATCCCAGCTTGATGCGAACCGAAAGCAGCCTCGGATTCTGTTCTACGCCAATAGGGTAATGACAAGGGTCATTACCATCCGCGTGGTCTCAAACACACAAATAAAATTCTGATCTCGGTTATTCATCACATCACATCTAATAATTCATCCTATTCTATTTTTCCTCTATCAGTCCACGTGGCTATTTGCAGTTCCATCCTCTACTTCCCGCCGTTCCGGACATGGCGCGTTGGGTGGCGGTCCCCAACATCACATTCGTCGCTACTTGACACATAAGTAAATTTATGTAAAATATATTAAACTAGTTATTGTGGCTTAATCTTAAGAGATTAACATATAATATCAGAGACTTTTTTATGTTTTATAGATAGTCTTATTATATAGTTTTGTAGAATATTATTTTTAAGTATCTTATTAGGTTAAGCCAGTGCATCACATCGAAGCATTCAGAAAGCGCATTTATGGCCTTAACGTAAACAGAAAATTAAATTTATGAAAAAAATAATTAAAAATAGGAGAAAAATGTTGTTTTGCCGTAATGGCGTCACAGAGAGATAGAGCTATTAATATTTACGTTTTATTTCCCTTATTTACCTCAAAGGTTCTCTGTACACTATGTTAATAGTGGTATTATTAGGTGACTACAAAACATATAGTTTTCTATATATCCCAATCGAGATGTATTTTGTTCTGATTAGAATTTTTTAATTCGTAAAATCTTTTGAATGGAAATGATATGATATGTTCTTTTATATTGTACGCACATTTTTATTATACTATTGTATAATTTGTGTAAATATTTCAATATTTTTCTCTCACGTGATCAAACTTTTACTTTATTTTAGTAAGCTTTATTACGTTATCTTTTTTCCGTTTGTCTCCTTTAATATCTACGTTTCGCTGTCGTATAACAGGGTCACGAACTGACATTTCACCGTCTCGGTAATAGAATTCGCATTACGGATAAGGCACCATTAATTCTATTACCGACAGCAATAGGCCTTTCCACATCCATTTCTTAACTGTTCTATAAAAAACTATGTTGCATTTCATTTTGCGTCTATCCCTCATAGCAGAATAGGCAGAGAAGACCTGGTGTTAAGAAACTTCGTTGGTTGGATGGTAAACTTAACGCTGCATCTTGTTTGATTATGACTACCATTACGAAAATATGTCCACATAGCTTCATGCTGTAACCCGCACACAGCAGAGTTGGTAGGGAACCTAGTGTTAAGACACTCCGTTACCCACTTTCTGCCGAATTTTGGAGTGGCAGAACTCAACGCCGCGATTTTCCTCGACACCAGAGCGAAGAAATGAAGATATAAATTTAAGTAAATATTTGATCTCCTCGAGTGGGGATCGAACCCACAACCAGTCGATTTTACAGTCACACTTCGTGCCACTGCGCCATGACTGGCCTCAAAAGTAAAGTGCTCTTAACATAAATTCACGTTTCCAATTAGTGTATTTCGAAGCAGTATAAATGAAAAGTATTTAAATTGCACCGAAAAAAAGCGGTCAATACAAGCGTGTTATGAACTAGTTTACGCAATCCGTTATGTTTTATATTTTAATTTTATTGCAAAAAATCCATTCATATTGTAAAAAGGACATTATTATGAGGCCGATTATGATGACTATAGACATCACGACTTTCGGTTCTATTCCCACTCGGGAAGATGAAATAGTTAATATTTTCTTTTCTTAGCTCTAGTAACGAGGCAAAGCACGGCGTTGAGTTCTGCCACTCAACACGATAATTCACATAAAACACTTCAGTTTTGGAAAGTTTATTCCCTTGAATTAGGAAGTATATTGGGTGCAAAAATAGTATTATTGATATTTATTTAGTTTCAATCTTCTCTGCGTTATTAAGTACCTATGCATTTCGTTAAGGAGAGAATGATAGAGAGTAAGTCACGATTTTTTTGCAAACGCAAGAAAATAAAATTGATTCAATCATTTGAGTGGGGATCAAATCCACAATCACTCCTTCTCTGTGACATGATGGTCATATTTTTAAATTTCATTACCTCAAAAGGTAAAAACGGAACCCTTATAGGATCACTTTCTTGTCTGTCTGTCCTTTCTGTCAAGGCCCATATATCTCAAGATTGCGTATAAGTATCAAGTTGAAATTAATATCAAATATCCAAGTCTATGGTTTCGTAAAGCACAGAAAAAAAACAAGCTCAACACAATCAAAAGATACGAGTATATTTTCAGCTTCGCGCTGTATCCCGCACACAGCTGGGTAGGCAGAGGAAACCTTGTGTTAATACACTCCGTTTCCCACTTTCTGCCCAATTCTGGAGGCATTGCGTGTTAAGTGGCAGAGCTCAACGCCGCGCTTAGCCTCGACACCAGAGCGACGAAATGGAAATATAAATTTAAGTAAATATTTCAAGTATATTTTATTCATCTAAATTCTACATTTTCTATGAATGTCACCGCGTAATCAAAACCCGTAACGCAAATAACATCCGTGGACCTACTGATAAAGCGCAAAGTGACCACTTATAATATCAATAAAAGAAAAAATCTAAAAAGTGAAAATTTATAAATATTTCAAAGAAAAAAGACTATTAGAAATTTCATACGAAATGGGTGCATATGCAAACATATAAATTTTTACAAGGTGTACTTCTCGTTGATCGGCAATACTACAATAATAAAATAATTTATTTATAATATAACTGACTTTAATACAGACCCTGAATACAGTACCTATCGATAACATTGGAGGTGAGCATGTAAAATGCACGATACTCCCGGATGTGTGAAGAGGTTGATGACAGTGAACAAAACGAAAGAGGTATGCAGAGCCTGTAGCGTTTGGTGCTCTTTCTTTTCTGGACACCTCTGGTAGACGCTACTGGGTAGGCTAAAAATAAATAAAAAAATATAAAAAATACATATTACAATAACCGCTAAATTCGTATCTGGGGCATTTGGCGTGAAATATAGTAGTCGTAAATGTATTATGACTATAGTCGTTAATTTTATAACTGTTTTCTTGTAGAACCTATATTATGCTAATAAATAAGTAAACTTTCTTTCTTAGAAAACTTTATAATCACTCATCTCACAATTTCATATCTACACACAAAAGTAAACTTTGAAACCATCGATTGAGATAGATGAGTTAACTTAACGCTGTATGCCGAATATACAGGGTGTCCACAGCCCTACCCAGTAAGCTGAGTTCGGCCCGAGCGAAGCAAAGCCCTCCAATATCAACGTAGTAACGCAGTGTACGAAGTCTCGTAGAATCTTCATTTGACGTCAAAGCTGTCCAGGCCAAGATCAAAGTTAAAATAAATCAACAGGGTAGGCAGAGGGAACCTAGTGTTTTTAGACACTCCGTTCCCCACTTTCTGCCGAATTCTAGAGGCATTGCGTGTTGAGTGGCAGAACTCATTGCCGCGCTTAGCCTCGACACCAGAGCGAAGAAATGGAAATATAAATTTAAGTAAATATTTCATCTCCTCGAGTGGAGATCGAACCCACAACCAGTCGGTTTACAGTCACACTTTGTGCCGCTGCGCCACGATTGGCCTCAAGATCAGATCAGAGTTCTTCTAGCTTATCCTCCCACCTGGTGACGCTATAGAGACTAATATGGCTTACTACACAGTCGTAAAAGAAAACATCGTGAAGCCAAAAGAAAGAAAGATACTTAGTTAAATCTAGGAAAATTTCATTTTCTCGTTCTGATCGATACTGTGCGGCGTCTTATCTTAATATATACAAGAGAATTACTTACTTATTCGATTGCTACACCGAAAGCTATATAGAAACTATAAATGGTATGTATGAATTTGTATATCTATAAATATTATAAAATAGAAACGCTTTTTTTCTCTGTCTGGCCTTTCTAAGCGTTCTTCCTCTAAACCACCCAACGGATTTTGATGCGGTTTTCACCATTTGGTAGAGTATTTTTCAGAGAAGGTTTGTATATGATTTATTTTATATATATTTTAATGTAATTTGACATAAATATGATAAATGTGCATAAAGTCCTACCCGTTGAGAAACTTTCACGCATGCGCTGCTTTAATGGTAAGTCTTACATGAAAACAATGTACTAGAGTATTATTCCCCTTAATAAGATCTACAAAAAAGTCAGCGCCAGCATATTTGTATCTTCTAAGGATAACATACAGTGAGCATATTTCTGTCTAAAAATAATAATTTGAATATATTTTTTATTGTGAGGGATATTTGTCCATAATGATATCAATCCTTATCCTTTTAAATACTTTATTAATTTTCTACTTTAAACGAAGATAAAATTTGCTTTTTACAGTAATTGGAAATTACGAATAGTTTTAGAGAAAAACGCATTTAATTGTTGACACATCACGCCCGCTATAAACCGCAGATTTGGCTCATGTTTCGTTTATCCCTTACTCATAAAGCATATAAATAAGTATATTAGTTACGTTGGCCATTTAATGGAGATGAAAACTGTCTTTTGTGGTTTTTCATTTTAATAAGTACTTTAGAAGTTGTTACAATATCAAAATATCCTTGCTGCGAAACGGCTCACCACACGCCATGCGTCCGCGCCACGCGACGCGTCCGCCGCGCCCGTCTCTCCGCCTGTCTCTGTATCGAAGTAGATTTAGACGCGATTGTACGTATTGGATAATTAGAGTTTAATGTATTATTTCAGCGCGATATATTTAGTTTCATCGTTTTTGATTAATATAATAGTAGGTAGTCTTTCGTGTAAGTTTTTTAGGAAGAGAATAGTGGGTAGTCTTTTGTTTATCATTTCTTTCGTTTAAGTATTCTGTTGTTTGAATTGTTTACTCTCCTTCTTTTTATTATTTTTTTACCTTTTTAAACATTTCCTTTTTTAATTTATTTTTGCCACGAAAAAGTCGTTCATAGGTCGTAGAACAAGAAATGCAAATAACAATCGTTTAAATCTTACTAATAAAAGCGTAGAGGAGACGGAAATTAGACGGCAATTTAAATATATTTTCTTATTGTAAGGAATGTGTGTCCATACTCGACGTTAAACAAAGATAACCTTTACTCTCTACAATATTTCGAAATTACAAATAGTTTTAGAGAAAAGCTATATCATCCCTTACTCTCAGTATATAAATAAGTATATTAGTTACCTTTTGGCCATTTAATATAGATCAAAATGTTGTTTACTGTTTTCATTTCATTTCAAGGTATAAGTAAGTACCACAGATTTAAGTAACTAAGTAGCACAGATTTAAAATTACCATTACGGTACTAAAAATTCTTGCTGTGTAACGGCTCGCCGCCCACCACGCGTCCCCCTGCGCCCCGCAACCTTATATGCTTATAATAATGGATCCGCCGCACCCGCCTGTCTTCTTTCCCCCGGGCATGCAAGGAAGGCCTGCTCATCATGTTGTCCAAGGCTGGGAAGACCCCGCAACCTGAAGGATACCGATCTATAACCCTCCTTAGCGCGGTCGCCAAGCTGTTCGAAAAGATATTCCTCTCACTTCTCCAGTCGGACATCCACCCACAAAGCGAGCAGTTTGGCAAGCGGGTATACCACTCTGGTTATACTACGCCGCAACAGCGATCAACCGAAAGGAGAGTGCAATAGTAGTCTTTTTCAACGTAGCACGCATTCGACCGCGTCTGGCACCCGGGCCTACTTCATTAAGTGCTCAGAGCCGGAACCCCCCAGCACGTCGCGCATGTCTTTGCCTCCCTGCCTTAGTGACAGAACATTTTGCGTGAGAGTTGAGAGTTCGACGTCTAGCAGCGGTCGATCGCTGCCGATGTTCCTCAGGGCAGCATTTTATCACCTGCTCTCTACGCACTATACACTGATGACATCACAACGCCATAGCAAGTATCACAAAACGAGAAATCCTGCAGGTAGTCCACAACCTCATCCTCCGTCGAGTGACGCAGGCGCCATACTAAGTGAGGAACACCACGCATCATAGCAACATAAAAATAGAAAGCCTGGAGGTACACATTGGTCGTCTCGCGTCCAACGCATTTCGCTGCGCCAATGTATCGGATCACCTGCATCTAAGGAGCAGCACTCCGTGGCATACCCGGCCGCCCGAGGTAGGGACTTTCTATCCTTTGATAATCCTTCCAATTCCATACTGTGTCAACGCCCAGATGTCGTTCGGAGCTAATACGGAGATGGACGAGAGAATGCTTCATTTCTGCGCCTGGCTCTATAGCAAAGTTAATTTAGAAGCGATTGTACGTATTTTGGAGCTATCCAATAATTATAATGTATTTCAACGCGACATAGTTGGTTACATCTTTCGTTTAAGTATTTTTAGGTAAGAGAATAGTATCTAAGTGTGCTGTTGTTTATAATTTCTTTCGTTAAAATTTTCTGTTGTTTGTGTCATTTGTTTCAGTTTATTTTTTAAACAATTGGAACACCCTTATTGGAACTACGAAAATGTGGGTTGCATTAAGGTTTAAATAATTTTCACATTGATTACCAATGTGAAAATTATTTAAACCTAAGTGTTTTGCAAACACATACATAGGTACATTACATGAATAATTCAGTAGTTAAAGCGGGCGAAGCCGCGAGCGGGTCGCTAGTAACCTATAAAATACAATATTATATATTATAGAAAGAGCCAAATTTAGGATTGAGGCCAGTCGTGGCGCAGGCGGTAAAGAGTGACTGTAAACGCGACTGGTTGTGGGAATGTCTCCAGAATATACCGGAAAGTGGGGAACGGAGTGTCTTAACACTTAATCTTGTAGTGCGCTTGTTACAGCGTGAAGCAGATTTAATTTTATTGTAAAAAGTTTAATTTAGTTTAATGTAGTTCATTTCATACAAAATGAATGCAAACGCTCTCAAACATAACTTTGGCAATTTTGACAAGTTGTACTGCACGTTGACCTACAATTTAAAAATTCGTACAGAACCCTGTCTAAGCCAGTCCGACTGGCACTGATTGTTTTTTGCCATATCATATGAGTAAATACTCAATATACAAACGCTTCTTTTCTATTTTATTTATAATACTATAGATACTAGATAGAGTATTTATACAGAAGCCAATCTACACTCCATAGTTCTATTGGCCTATTATACATGCAATAGTTGTTTGTTTTAATCCCACATGAGAATTACTGGAGTTTTATTACACTTCAAGGAAATATCAGTTAAGATAAAAAGTCGACATGGTTTCCGTGGCATAGAGATCGAATATTATAGCATTTCTATCTTTATTTAGAGGCTGAAAATGGAGAACGGAATGTCTTAACACTAGTTTCTGTACTGGATGGATTTTGATGAAGATTTTTGTTATTTATCTTTTAGTTCAAAGCAGTATATATGGTATGTTATAATTTATTTCGAAGGTCTAGATACTTCATACGAAACACTAACAACTTAAAAGTGATATTAATATAGCAAGTTAGTATGTATTCTTATTTTAAACAATTTTCGAGGTTGACCAATCAGCGAGGACATTTTTAATTGAAAATTCAATTGCCCCACTAAAATAATATTGATAACGTTTCAACAGTTTTATAACTACATATCAATAAAATCTGTCGAGGCGCAATGGCAAAACGTCTGACTGTTTACACGATAACTGTGGGTTCAATTCCCAATCAGATAAATGAATTATTGTCATTTTATCGTTCTTGTGAGTCGTGAGAAGACAGTCCTTACTTTTTAGTTTTTCACTAAAAGTAGTAAATGGAAAAATTGTCACAGGTAAGCGTTGTTCATATAGAGATAATATAAAGGGTCATTATATAAGGGGTCATTTTATTTAGACCCTATGTTATGAGATTTATAAGATTTGAATTGAATTTTTTTCTTTGATTGTTTTAAACTTTTACTTATGTTTTATAGTCGGTTATAATCGAACAGGTAAACCTACTCCGTGGTGTCATTTTCTCCAGCTTCGTACGAAATTATAAAACATATTTGAGGAATAGCGAGAAACTGTTAGTTACGTAGACGTCTTTTGTCATCCTGTGACAAAGACGTTGTCGTCAAATGTAGGTCTGGAACTCCAGATTTGATTGAATTCTACAATCTAACTATGGAAGATCTTGATTTGATGTTTAATAGAAACACAAATAGATGGTGACATTATACTATTGCATGCTACATATGATTTATAAACAACAATAATGTTATTCATTTTCACGTTTCAGATTTTCATTTTAAAAATCTGTAAATAGACGGAAATTTATGATACAGTTGGTTACTTGTAACATTTATTTATTACAATTGATAATAAATATTCCTAGACAAGATATTTTGTCCTAAGAAAACGAGATATTCAATTAATGTTTTCTCCCGAGTAGGAATCGAATCCACAGCCGTCATGTTAAAAATCCACGATAAAAATTGGCTTTATGTTGCTCCAAAGCCCTCTCTGTCTCTCAGTGTTGTACACTCTTGTACACATAACACGGTTGTGTTCCGCCATTCAACAGTTCAATGTCTCGGAAATGGTGTTATGGGCTTGTTCGTTCTTTGTATATAGAAGAATGGTGTTACAACAGGTTGTCATTAGTCATGCCGCAAAATGCAGTTAATTCATATAATAAAAAGATAATAACTCATGATAAGGACTTTGAAAGAGTATATTGAGTATATTTACATGATATTTATAATTATTTTTAATAAACTAAAAAATCAGCGTCACGTTGTATCACGCACACAGCAGGATAGGTAAGGGAGTGTTAAGATACACCGTTCCCCACTATCCGCCGAGTTTTGGAGACATTGCGTGTTGAGCGAAACGGTGGCGGAACTCAATGCCGCGATTTGCCTCGACACCAGAGCGAAAAAATGAAAATATAAATGTAAGTAAATATTTTATTTCCTCGAGTGGGGATCGAACCCACAACCTGTATGTTTATATCTCGTATAAATATATATCGCATAACTCATATTATTAGACAACTCCATGTAAAAGTCCGTACTAGTCTACCTACTTTTATCTTTATATCCAAGTAAAATAATTACTCAAATATCCTTAAGTTTTAAGATCAATTTTGGCGAACCTTTTAATCAAAGTAGAGTTTAATTAAATAAGTCATAAATCACATTATCCTATTCTATATTCATCAAACGCTTTAATTTTGTAGCCACCGAGACAAAAACTCATTGAAATCTTTAGTAAAATATAGCTATAAACTAACTTTGTAATTTAATTTGCGTAAAAACTGTGCTATTATTTTTTTAAAAATATTGCGTATTGAATAGCGGAACTCAACGCTGCACTTTGTTGCTCTGGATAAAAGAATTGAAAATAGTGCATAGATTGAAAATCGAACTCACAAAGCTTAATAATTACACACCGGATTCACCACCAGCTCAATTCGATTGTCGTTTTTTAACACTTATGACAGTGAGTTTCTTCATGATATCCTTGAGATTTCACGTAAAATATGTATAAATGATTAAAAATCACGAGTTTTTCTTTCATAATAGATAGATATAAAAATAATAAAAAAACAATTTAAAAGTAATTATAAGAGATTCTGTCTATTTGTTATATTTCCGTGATTTTTTTTAAACGTAACATATATTAAAAGAAATATAATGAAAGAAACCTAAAAATATTCTTTTATTAATAGATCGATATCCCACTTGACAAGGTTTGTATATATTTTCTTCTATTTTCGGTTTGCTGTCATATCTTTAAATAAAATTAAATTAAATTAGCTTCACGCTATATCCCGCACACAGCAGGGTAGGCAGAGGGAACCTAGTGTTAAGACACTCCGTTCCCCACTTTCTGCCGAATTTTGGAGGCATTGCGTGTTAAGTGGCAGAACTCAACGGCGCTTTGCCTCGACACCAGAGCGAAGAAATGAAAATATAAATTTAAGTAAATATTTCATCTCCTCGAATGGGGATCGAACCCACAACCAGTCGGTTTTACAGTCACACTTTGTACCACTGCGCCACGACTGGCCTCGTCATAATATACATCATATCTTTAAATCAGTCATATCTTTAATAACACATAAAAACTCAAAATGAACTGATTGATGTACGAATCATTGGTTCTCAGTTCTTATAACGCCTTATAACCAAACACACTTACATAAAATTAAAAGCACATTAACCTCCTTTGTATTACACAGTCGTTTAAAAATATACATGTCATATATTATAATGTAATTTCGTATAGTAAATATTGTATACCGGAAGAAATTCAATCAACCTGTAAGTGGAAATAGAGCGTGGGCTGCACTCACAGTAAGTACAGCATCTCCTTAGAGATCACTGTATCTTAAAGAGCCGTGAAAAACTAAAATAAATATTTGATTAAATTGAATCATTCGTAAATAAGGAGAAATGTATTATCGTATTGTATGTAATAATGGAAAATATTTATAGTATTAAAGTAAATGCTCAAATTTCACATATTACAATTGTAAATTGTAAAATAACATTTTTTTAACTTTTTTGTAGTAAACCATGCCTTGATTTTAGTAAACAAAAGTAATTAAAATAACATTTTATAATTTTGAAGTCGGTGTCAAGCTAATGCCAAGCCAGTTTGGTTTTTTTAGGTAAAAAATAAATTTATTCAATAAAAAAATCTCTACAGTCCTACGGATATCGGCACTCAAATAAAATTTAAAACATTTAACAAGGTCATCGTGAAGTGCGATAGCATTTAACTGTACACAAAATGACTTTGTGTTCGATACCCATATGGATTATTTTCATAATTTCGTTCGAACAATACAAAGCGCAGCGTTGAGTTCCGCAACTCAATACACAATGTCTCTAGATTGTTTCTGAGTAGAGATAGAACTGAATTGTTTATAATATTCAATACATAACTGACCTATCCATACCTACAAATAAATGAATACCAATTCTCGATCTTATCAATACAATTATTTAGTTAACTACTTAATTAATAAGCGACGAGTACACGCTCGAGGCAGTCACTGAGTCACTAAAGGTAATATAAAGCGAGACCTGTTATTACAAAAGTTTCTTCATTTGAGAACCTTTATTTATAAATACTACAATTAAATTATATAAGACGAGTAGTGGAGCATGGGCACAAGTGAGTGGCTGTAAACAAAATTGGTCGTGGGTTTGATCCCCACAAGTAAATGAAATATTTATTTAAATGTATATTTTCAGTTTTGCTATGGAGTCGTGGCAAAGTTTTAGATAACAATAAATGTAATATATATGTAAATGACATCCATCGGCTTTGATAGCTGTAATTTGCATAATAGACTATAAAAATATAAAAAAAATGTGCCTATAAAACATAATACATGAGTGTCACATATTAAATAAACATATTAAATATATTTTCTAAACAATAATATGACAAATTATTCATATTTTTTTTTTGTTGTAAACATAATTTTAAATAGAAACTGTTAATTGCGAAATAAAAAAAATATTTTCAGGATTCATGATTTCAGGACACAGGATAATTTTATTATTTGTATGTATCTGTGTCCGTAAGATAACTGAAATTAATATTAATTGTTCATGCTAGTTCTTTGGAACACAAGAAAAATGGGAAACTATAGCTAACTTATATATCACGCTGGTTTACTTAAATTTATAAACTAGTATAAGTTCTGCTTGTTGACTTGTTACGGAACCCAAGGTAGGCTAATCTGACTCGCACTTAACCGCGTTTTCTAAAGGATCATTTGCAATTGGTAAAATATAACTTCAATCCTTGCAAAAAGTGGCGTTAAGTTCCACCACTCAGCACACTGGTGGACACTAGGTTCCCAAGTTGCCTCCGCCTACTCTGCTATGTGCGGGATACAGCGTGAAGATAAAAAAAGAACCCGTTATTTTTATACGCAACAGCTACACAATGCCAAACCTCTCTAATGATTACAATACATTCTCTCGGTAGTAACGAAATCATGCATTCTACTGTTCTATTATTGTTATTACTATTTGTTTTTTTGTATATTTCATATTACGTAAGTTAAAATTTTTTGTGTGTTATTTATGTTTGTTATGTGACCTCTACTAGATCCTCAAGACACAGTGGTATAAATCTGTCCATAAATGCGATATATTTTAAGTTCTATTTCCATTCCATATAGTTGAACGTAAGATATACCAACATGATGTTAAAGTTGGACAATGGCTTCTTTAATTAAGATTTTTGTATTTTTTTCTGTAATTATTTTTATTTTACCGACATCAATATAAATGGCGGTGTTGAGTTCCACTTAATATCTCGCATTTAAACGGATGTAGAGAACCAAATGTTTTTCTATTTATAATCACAATTTGTGCCACTCCGCTTCGACGGCCTACATTCACTATGTTTACGCATTATTATATAAGGTATAAGTTGAGGTCACTAACCTATCATTGAATATATAATAAGCTTTTCATGTTTAGCCATGGCATAACTTGAAGGCTTAAAAGTGAAGGTTTTTGCTACAATTACTTTGTTATTTGTGCAGATATAAACCTTAAGAATGTTCTAGAATCTTACAGATAAAAGAAGATAGTGTTAAGACACTCTGTTTCCCATTCAGGCGCTTACGTTGCATATTTGAAGCCGAATTCTGGGGGCATTGGGTGTTGTAGTAGTGGAACTTAACGCTGCGCTTAGCCTGTGCTGATTAATGAAGTAATGAAAAAAAATCAGCTTCACGCTGTAACCCGCACACAGCAGGGTAGGCAGAGGAAACCTAGAGATAAGACACTCTGTTCCCCACTTTCTGCCAAATTCTGGAGACATTGCGTGTTGAGTGGTAGAACTCAACGCCGCGCTTAGCCTCGACACCAGAGCGAAGAAATGGAAATATAGACTCGAGTGGGGATCGAACCCACAACCAGTCGGTTTTACTCCCACACTTCGTGCCACTGCGCCACAACTGGCCTGCCTGCCTGAAGTAATGAAAATATTAAATATTTCATTTGTTCGTAAATGGGAATCGAACCCACAACCATCACGTTTACTGTCGGACGCGTGCTCCCTGAATGCTTCTATTTTTTATGTAAATCCACACCTACAATCATCACGTATCAAGTCATCCGACACTGAACTACTGTACAACAATGGTTTCTTGTCAAACTGCTTTAGTAAATTTTCCATTATTGATTAAATTGCAATAATGTATAACTACTTAACCATAGAAGTGGTTGAGCCTTCGGTTTCTTGAGTTGTTTGGTTCCGCCTCTAAACGATTTTGAAAGAAAAATATTTTTTTTGTTATTCGTGTACACTGTTTGTACTCATCCACTTCCATGGGTTGGCTGGAAAAGATTTCTTTTAGAAATAAACCCACCGTTATAAACTTATTTTTCCAACTGTATTTTACTTTTTTTATTTAGCTGACCGTAACCGCGAGGCTTGTGGGTTCAATTCCTACTCGGAGAGAATAAATTACTTTATTTTTTATTTAATCGGTATGTGAACTCAATATTTCGAAAATTGAGCAGAAAATGGGAATTGGAGTGTCTTAACACTACGGTTCCTCTGCCTGCTCGTCTGTATACGGGATGTATCAGTGTGAAGTTCACACATCAGACAGGGTGAAGTTAAAAAAACATACATATCTATTATGTAATTATACTAAACACCACGCTTTAGCAAATTAACATCGTTTTAATAATTATGAACAATTTATTTAGTAATGAGTCCCCGTAATGCTCCGAAATTCGTAATTCTTCTAATATCACTAGATCTAAAAACCTGTTTTCGTAATCCTTCAGTGTATGATCCGTTAATGTTTTATTTTTAATTATTTTTTTAAAATGTAATGACATAATGGTGACAAATAATTATTTCTCTTACTACATAACTAACTCTCTTCTCTTTCTTCACTCTCCATTCATCTCTCTTGTGTACGCTTTGCCTTATTTTTTATAATGATCTACTGAGTTTAAAACAATTGAATGCAACTTAAATAAATGTCAACATTTAACTGTTCGGTTTTGTTTACTTTTATTTATTTTATTTCTTTATGAACACAAATTAAAATGATAAAATAAGAAAAAGTAAGACGAAACCTAACGCTGCGCCGTAGTAGAGCGGACAAGCAAAAATAATTTAATCAATCCCTGATTGCGTATCGAACCCACAACCGTCGTGTATATAAACTAAGCACGAGTCTGGGACTGCCACTTCGATACAGTGACGTCATCATTTATATTAGCATTAATTTTATAAACATGTTTTGGCAACTTCCAATTTCTCTTTTATCAGTCGATTTATATTCTTTTTTATATAAATAAAGTTGGTCAATATAATTCATGAAGTATTAAGGGAGCGTTATTAAATTTTAATCATTTCAAGCAATTAACTGTAAAATAAATATGAGGCAGTGCTCTAGATTATTTAGACGGAGGCCGCAAGTTTGATTTCATAATTTGCGTTTAATATTTCAAAATAGGTGCTGTTGATAGTAAATAAAGAATTGTGAAATAGAAAAACCGGTCATGAGACTTGGACATACATCGTTAAGCTAAAACATCAGGGGAATTGGAGAGGTTCACGTTGTATCCCACGTTTTACGACAAGGTTTTGGGTAGGCAAGGAGACGCCTCAAACTCGATGTTACGTTAGAGTGGTACCGGAGCGTACGAGACCAAAGAAAGAACCATATAAATACTTAAAAAATACTCTCTTTCGAGTTATACATAAAACATGTATAAATTGGTTAAATATGGTTATTTTATAATCAACGACCTTCATTAGTAAATTTATGAAGGTTTTCGAAACGTAATGTATAACATTTAGGTATCTTATATTTTAAGTAGTATAAAACACCAATTTAATGTTGAATAATCAATTATTGCTCAAATTTCAAATATTAATGAAATAAAACATTTTATTAGCTCCACGCCGTTTCCCGTACATACATTCCCGCTGGGTTCATAGAGGGAAACTGGGAACCTAGTGTTAAGACAATTCTACTCCCCACTCTCCGCCGAATACTTAGGGCACTGCGAGTTGAGTAGCGGAACTCGGCTCCTCGTTACAAGAGAAAAGAATGAAAATTTTAAATATTTCATTCTTCCGAGTAGGAATCGAATCCACAACCGTTGCGTTTACAGACGCACGCTTGTGCCCCTGCGCCACGACGGCCTCATATGAATTAAATACATATTTGCAATAATTATAAAATAAGACTATTTTTCTTACATTGAATACGTGAATTTGCTGATATCTAACATAAAAATCAAACTGTCGATGCGCCGATACAGGTGGCCATGCAACACCTCGGAAAATGGAGAACGGAGTGTCTTAGCACTAGGTTCTTTCTGGTTACTCTGCTATATGTAAGAAACAGCGCGAAAATGCTCTAACATGAAAACAGAACTTCTCTGATATGAAATAAGTTCTCTACTTCATATTAATTTTGCCTCTTATACAAAACCAGACAAAATCTCCACATGCGAATAAAAACAAATATTTTTTGCCTAAAATCAATCCATACAAATTATAAAGAAACATTGTAAAAATTTTCCAAAACCACTTTTTGTGTACAATAATCGACCAACCCTTCTCTTTAGCAAAATTCATTCAACTGCATGTTTCGCCTCATTGTTTGACGACGCGACCACCTGCGCGGACGCATAAACAATTGCACTTAACAAATATATATATTAAAAAAAAAAGGTATTATACTGTGATTTTTATGTGATTTGTGTGTGCTGTGATTATCTATAATAAAAATTTTAGGTAAGTTTTTTTATATAAACAAAAGAAGATGCTATACACGATAACTTTTTTTTATTAAAAGAGTATATTTATTAATAATTTAGAAAACATATAAAAAAATCAACATAACGAGATTCGAACCCTTGCCTTTAGAAGAAAACCTTTACACGAGACGCGAGTTCAAATCATACGTCCAAAAATATTTTAAATATTTAGTAAGGAAATTTAAAAAAAAACTTATATCTAACAAAATAATGTACAAATAGTATTTTTCTTACTTATGAGAATCACCTTTTATTTTTTTTTATTTTGCATTCCGTTTCCCATTTTCTGCAGAATTGAAAAAGGTATTTGATATTGAGTAGCGGAACTCACCGCCACGCTATGGCTCATTACCAGAGCGAAAAAAGAAAAATATGAAATATTTGTGTCTACTACTTAAAGTACAAGAATGTAAATTTTATTTCTCATACACGATTTTCTATATCCGTGTAAATTATAAAAAATTACTCGCACTAAACTAGTTTATAGATAGATACAAAAGATAAGTGTTGTCACATTAATTTTATTTGTAAATAACCGAAAAGCCAGAGTCGTGGCGTAGCGGCATGAAGTGTGACTGTAAAACCGACTGGTTGTGGGTTCGATCCCTACTCGAGAAGATGAAATATTTACGTAAATTTATATTTCCATTTGTTCGCTCTGGTGTCGCTAATCGCAGCATTGAGTTCTGCCACTCAACACGCAATGCCTCCAGAATTCGGCAGAAAGTGGGGAATGGAGTGTCTTAACACTAGTTTCCCCCCTGCCTACCCTGCTGTATGCGGGTTACAGCCTGAAGCCGATTTATAACCAAAAAAACACATTTACTAAGCTATTCCTCTTACTGAACATAAAGCAAATTATCCTGAAAAGAAATCATTTCGACCCAATAAGGAAACTAACGTATTAGTAAATATTTATCAAAAACAATCCAGTAGATAAATTGGATTTACACAATAAAACTACGAATCAACTCTATGGGGATAGAACCATGTATTTACATTTTTAATTGACTTATTGACTAAAAGACAAGGCAATAATAACATAACGATTTTAGATCGATTGAATTATTTTCAAAATAAAAAAAAAAATCAGAGGAAAGTGAAGAATGGAGGGTCTTGTTCCTTCTGTTGTGATTTTTTGTATAATAAAGCTGAACAAACTCGTTTATTTAAATGCTCAAAGATCTCTGGAACAACTGGTCAGATTTGTAGTTAGCCTTAAAAAATATATAAATATCTATAATTTTTATTGATTTCCAAATATTTCCATTACAAGGTTTTCTTGAAGTAGCATATGTGTCATTTCTTGACAGACTGTCGGTAATACACAGGTAAAATACATATAAATAAAAAAGGTTCTTTACCTGAAAGGATGATGTTACTAATCACTTGTGGTTAACTCTGTAGGTATTTATTTTTCGGAGGTGACGAGTTCAATACCTTGATGAACATATAATATTATGCCACTCAACACGCAATGCCTCCAGGATTTTGAGGACAATGGTGAACGGAGTGCCTTAACACTAAGTGCCTCTCATCCATCTCAATTTTTTATATTTTATTAAATACAAAACCATAATTTGTATAAAATCACTAAATTAACAAAAAAAATTGCTTAAATTCCTTATCGCGCTCTTAATTACTTATAGACAATATGAATGTAATGGATATATAATTATTGTCATTTAATAATATTTAATATTGCATATTGATTTCTTATATATATGTAAATATTAGACTTTCGTGAAAGGGCACAGGCACAAGCGTCAGGACTAGGTTCGATTCCCACTCGAGGAAATAAGATATATAATATTTTCATTGTCGCTCTGATGTCAAGGCAAAGCGCGGCGTTGAGCTTCGTCACTCAACACTCAATGTTGTCTTAACACTAGGCTTCCTCTGCCTACCCTGCGACATGCGGGATACAGCGGAAACTTGAAAAAAAAATACGGACGATAGTGAAAATTGGAAGAGATTCATCAAAATAAACGAAACACACTAATATTAAAATAACAAGGTTTTTTAAACTTAGTAGGTACCTAAGTATATATCATTCGTTTACACATTGTCGATACAATACATGTAAAATTCACAAAACCTATATCTTGCTATAACGGTACTTTACCTCAATAGACGGTATTATTATTAACTTTACGTTAATGGGTAATAAATCATTTATTGCTACTATTTATTGGATGCAATTGTCCAACTGTAAATGTGACGGTTTGGCTTCGAATCCCAGTCGGGGAAATTAAATATTTAATATTTTTATTTTCTCTCTCTGCTAACTCGTTACCAGTAGTAATACGAGTAAAAAATTAAACTACCTTTTTTTGAGGTTTTTTTAGATTCACGCTATAAAGTAGAAAGAATTTAACCAAGGAACCTAGTGTTAATTAAGAAACTTCCGTTCCCCACATACCGCTGAACTATCGAAGCATTGCATATTGAGTGACGTTTAACGCCGCGCTTTGCCTCGTTCTCAAAGCGAGAAAATAAAAATATTAAATATTTCATTCCTCGCATTCGAACCCACAACCCTTGTGAGTTCGAATTACTACCTCTGCGCCACTTCATAATAAAATATTAATAATATAATATAATATTATAAAATCAATATTACTAGGGATTAGATATTAAGGAAATAATAATTAGCAGGAAAATAATTAAATTATACATTATATTAACATAATATTATAACATATTTTTTTTAGAAAAAAATTAAACAGCGGGATTTGAAACTGCGCTTCTTGCAACCGTCAAAGCGCAGTTGTTTACGTTCGCTTGTTGTTGACGGTCGTTTGGAACCGGTTCTGTCTAAGCGTACGCGTATTTGTTACTTTATAAATTGCGATGTTTTATTTACTTTGCGACTATGGATAGTGTTAATTCGTTATACCTAGATCAAGGGAGTGAAGTAAATGATTTATTAGAAGAGATAACTGTAAACAACCGTGATGAGAATAGTTCATTTTTTTTTGGAGAAATGGAAAGTAGTCGAGCAGAGAAGAGAACTCGAGTGGTAGATGAGGAAGAAGTTTGGGTAGAAGTTGGGAGAAGAGGAAAAGTGATGGTGCGCAGTACATCCGCCGATGATTTGGCTAGAATACCGAAGGACGAAATTGAAGTAAGTATGACATCTAAGAATGAGAAGTTACCCAAACAAATAGGATTAGCCCGTATGCTGAAGCAAGAAAAAAATTCAGATATTATTGAAGTGAAATATATTAATGCCTATAAAGTGATGTTAAAGTTCAGTAATAGCGAAAGCGCAGAGAAGTTGATGCAGTGCAGATTATTCATTGATAAAGAATATATATATATATTATATTATATATTAGCTTCACGCTATATCCCGCACACAGCAGGGTAGGCAGAGGGAACCTAGTGCAAGACACTCCGTTCCCCACTTTCTGCCGAATTTTGGAGGCATTGCGTGTTGAGTGGCAGAACTCAACGCCGCGCTTTTGCCTCGATACCAGAGCGAAGAAATGGAAATATAAATTTAAGTAAATATTTCATCTCCTCGAGTGGGGATCGAACCCACAACCAGTCGGTTTTACAGTCACACTTTGTGCCACTGCGCCACGACTGGCCTCTATAAAGAATATAGATGTCAAAAAACTTTTGAAGTTGGTGTCTCTTATGGAGTCATTAGAAATATTGATATAGGAATAAATGAGTCGGATATTTTAGAAGATTTAGAAAGCTCTGTACAAATTTTAAATGTGAAACGTTTAAAACGACGCAACTACGACAATGGTGGATTTGAAGATAGTGAATGTGTAAGAATATGTTTTAAGGGGTCGTCCTTGCCACCATTCATATATACGTTTGGAACTCGAATAAAAGTAGATCCATTTGTTTTTCCCGTAACTCAATGTTCAAAGTGCTGGCGTTTTGGTCATAATTATAAAGAATGTTCAAGAAATAAGGTCATATATCCTAAGTGTGGGCAATTTCATAATAACTGCGAAACTACAAAATTTAGATGTGTTAACTGTAAAGGTCAGCACATGGCTTTAGCGAAGATTTGTCCCCATTATAAAAAGGAAAGGAAATTACGGGAATTGATGGCTGAATACAACTGTACTTATAAGAAAGCTCTTACAATTTATGTACAGCCTTCTCCTCAGTATGAAATGCGTCAAGAAGAATATATTCATGATAACGTATTTGGAAGAACTCATTCTGATACTGGTACAACGTATGCAGAAGTGTTAAAAACTACAACCGAAGCATGTAAAATAAAAGACGTTAATATAAATCCCATTAAATCGACTGCAAAGAAAGCCAGAAATACATCCAAAGAAAATAAAGACAGAGTCCAATCTGATGAGGATTCTTCTGTAGAATTTGATTCTGATATTGATTTAGAGATGCCGGTATGCGATGAAAACAATGGCCAAGAAAGAGAAAAATTTAATAAATTTGATGTTCACCAGTTGTTAAAAAAAATCAAGGACATTATATTTATGAGAAAAATTAACTTTTTGAAAAAACTTAAATTGTGTGGAAGGGTTATTTATAACTGGCTTATGGATTCAATAGTAGAATATACAATACAGTGGTCTAACTTTAAAAATCTATTTCAAAATGGATAGTGAATTGGTTCGTTCTGTTAATATTATTCAATGGAATTTTCAAAGTATATGTCCTAAGTTATCTGAGTTAGAGCTAATTCTCTGTCAGGAGAAAGTACATATCGCGATATTAAGTGAAACTTGGCTAAATCCTAATATTGCCATTAGAATTTCTGGCTATAATACGATACGCAAAGATAGAAATGATGGATACGGTGGAGTCGCAATTTTGGTACACTCTTCTATTAAATATTTAGATTCTCTTATATGTAGCTCAAATCCTGGAATCGAACTTTTACATTTAAAACTATTGAATTGCTTCCAAATTGAAAACATCATCGCTGTTTACTGTCCATCGTCTGTGCAAACTACAGATAGTGACTGGGACTTTATTTTTAGTTTTTTCAGTAATAGAACTCTGATTGCTGGTGATTTTAACGCTCATCATAGTAACTGGTCTTACAAGACAGACTCTAGGGGTCGCCAAATTTTTGATGTAATGTTAGATAAAAATTATGTATCTTTAAATGACGGTTCTCCTACAAGAATTAAAGTGGTTAGCGGCAATATTCAAAAGTCATCTCCTGATCTAACATTGGCAACAGGTGATATGGCATTAAAATTTTCTTGGAAAGTCTTAAATGAATCTCTCGGGAGTGATCATCTTATCATAAAGTATACTTTGTATAATGAATATAATCAGTGCCCTACTTTCATCAAAAAGAGGAATTTTAAAAAAGCTAATTGGAATAAGTACAGAAATTTTCTTCATCATGTTTTTTCTTTCTTGATATTGGCAGTTACTCCTCAGGATGCATATAATCAATTCATTGATATCATTGAATCTGCTGCTAATTTATATATACCTCTAGTAAATATATGTCAGGATCCGATGCAACTTAAAAATTTTGTCCCTAAACCATATTGGACTGTAGACATATCTCGATGTATTGCAGAACGTAGACTTGCATTAACTATTTTTAGGAAAAATCCTACGCCTCATAATTTAAGTATTCTTCAATCCAAAATTTCTGCTGCACGAAGAATTATTCGCAAAGCTAAAAGAGAAGCTTGGAGGAAATTTTGTGACAGTATTAACGAGGTTTTGTCTCTGGGCGAAATGTGTCGCCGAATGCGATGGCTGAAAGGATATCGCTTACCAAAAGTTAATATTGATAACGCCTCTGCTGAAAGACTTTTGCGTAGTTTAGCTCCAGACTATGTTTTGCCAAGTTGTCCGTTATTTAATTCCAGTAATCCCTCTCTAGAAGCCTTTTTTTCTTTACATGAATTAAATAGTGCTATAAAAAATAAAGATACAGCTCCTGGTGAGGATTCCATTTCTTTTTCCATGATTAAACATCTTCCTCTAAATGGGAAGCAGGTTTTGATTAAAATTTATAACATGTTCCTTTCTTCTGGATATGTCCCAGTTCAATGGAGGAAGACTTCTATAGTACCTATTCCCAAGCCTGGACGACAGTCATCCCTGGACGTAAGACCTATTGCTCTTTTGTAAAATTTTTCATACAATGTTAAAAAATCGTTTAGAATGGTTTTTCGAAAAGTCAGACTGTTTTTCTAGTAATACTGTAGGTTTTAGAAGAGCACACTCCTGTCTGGATAGTCTGACTAGCTTGGTTTCTCAAATTCAATTAGGATTTGGGAACAATTTGTTTACTGTAGGATGTTTTGTGGACATTGAGAGCGCATACAATAATGTTGACATTACAATTTTATTGGCAAAATTGGATAGTCTTGGTGTTGGGTCAAAAATTTGTTCTTATCTCTGGGAGTTTATGAAATCGAGAGAATTGAGTATACGCTATTCTAATAACGGTATTATGTCAAGAAGTGCAGGTCGTGGGCTCGCTCAAGGAGATCCTTTGTCTCCGTTGCTATTTAACGTGGTCACGATGATTATATGTCGAGAGTTAGACAGTGTTTGGATCTCTCAGTTTGCTGATGATTTTGTCTTGTATTGTTCTTACATGTCCTTGGAGGACTGTTCTTCAGAATTACAATTAGCTTTAGACAAATTTTGCAATTTGATAGAACCTTTAGGTCTGAATATATCTAATAAAAAGACCAAAGTATGCATTTTTAGAAAAGGAAAGAATAAAAATCCTGTAAATTTTAAGTTAGAGTTGAAAGGAAGTCAGTTGCAAGTAGTTGATTGTGTAAGGTACTTGGGTGTTTGGTTGGATAGAGGTCTTAAATGGACTAGACACATTAATGAAATTTTACTCAAATCAGATAGATGTTTAAATATTTTCAAAATTTTAGCAGGTACAGTGTGGGGCCTTCATCCTAAGCACTTAAGAAGATTATATGTTTCTATGATTCGGAGTCGTATGGATTATGCCTGTTTTCTTTACGACAATAGCTCAAAAATTAATTTATATAAAATTGACAAAATTCAAAATCAAAGTATGCGTATTATCGGTGGATTTATCAAAACGACTCCATTGCATGTCATGGAAAGCGAGCTTTATTTATATCCACTTTCTCTTCGAAGGTTATTTTTAGGAGGAAAATTTTGGCTTAGAAGTCTGTCATTTCGTAATAATAGAAATATTGAGTTAGTCAATCAGTTAAATTCTCAATGTATGGTTAATGGATATTGGAAGGTTAAAAAGAAGCCTATACTAGTGGATATTTATAACCTTTTCAAATCCTTACCCATTCATTCTTCGAACAAATTAGAAATGTTTAGACTTGATACGTGGGTGCAAAATATACATTTAGAAAATAATATATTCTGTTTCGTTGATGACGTAATTGAATCAAAAAAATATGAAGTACCTAATAGCTACAAACATAAGTGTTTAAAATTGATCAACACCAAATACCAGGATTATTATAAAATTTATACTGATGGATCCAAAGGAGTTAATGGTTTGGGAGCAGCTATTTTAGACCAACAGCAGAGAACTTATTTTAAATTTAAAATAGATACTAATGTTTCCATTATGTACATCGAATTGTTTGCCATAGCATATGCACTATCCTACATTAGTACAATATGTCACAACAAATTTGTTATTTTAACAGACGCTAGAAGTGCGCTTCAACATGTAGCTCGGTGCACCTCGAATTTTCGAGGAACTCCGATAGCTTACAATATTTTGAAAACAATTCAGTATTTGAAACAATTAAATAAGCACGTTATACTTCAGTGGATCCCTTCCCATGTAGGAATTTCAGGAAATGAAATAGTGGATAGCCTTTCAAAGGAGGCTACACATGATGGAGTACCCCTTAGCATAGTGCCATTTTTTAGTGATTTGCTTCCGGTTTTGAAAGAACACGTCCGTAAAATATGGGTACAGTATTATAAAAAAACATCGCAGAATAAAGGAATTTGGTATAGAACTCTCCGTCCTGAGCCTTTTCGCTTTCCCTGGTTTGAATCATGTAACTTTAATAGAAAAACTCTTGTGTTAGCTTTTAGAATTCGATCCGGTCACATTCCACTCAATCATTTTGCTTTTATAATTAATAAAACTGCTTCGCAAATGTGTATAGTATGTGGAAAAAGGGAAGACGTATATCATATGTTGATGGAATGTAGACGGAACGAATCTTTGAGGAAACTCACATTTGTTAATGACACTATGAATGTTGGTACTTGTAATAGCATGTTAGTTTACCCTAGTTCTAATTCTGCTTTAAGTTTGTATAAATTAGTAAATTTTGGCTTAGACAAGAGAATTGAAGAATTGTAATAGCTTGTTTAGTTTTGCTAGTAGTTATTCAATGTCAGAGTTTAATTTTTAATATAGATAAGGTGAATGTACAGTGGTTATTACAGGACGACATGTTACTCTTTGTGTGACAAGTCCTTTAAATAAAGATTAAAAAAAAAAAAAAAAAAAAAAACCGTCAAAGCGCTCTGACCAACTAAGCCGTACGTTCTCTTCACGCTATCTCAAAATTTTGATACGCTTGTTATTTTGATACACTTATTTATGTTGTTAGCATCTTTGTTATGATTTTTTTATGCGGCGCAGGTTCAAACACTGCGACGTTATATATATACGCCGACCAATTTTGGAGACATTGCGAGTTGAGAGGAACACAACGTCGTCCCTAGTATACTAAACGAAGAAATGACAATAATTTTAAATATAATCGTTATCTTAGAGTAGGACGATACCATACTCCACCACGACCGTCTTCTGTAAAATAAGAGTATATTATCTGAAGATATTTCTGTTTGTCAGTTTTGTCTTTTGTTTACCAAAGCGAAGATTTTAAAAAATAACTCTGTACCCCGAATGGAAATCGAACCCTTGACATCGATTAAATACTTCAAAACTAAATTATGTAAACGAGACCTTAATAAAAGAATATAATATATATTTCATATAAAACGTTATAGATACTTTAAATCTGCTTAAGTAATACTAAAGTACATATATGGCGAGGTGTTGATGAAATTGTATTCCATTTCTGATTTTGTTACCTTATATGGTTATAAGTTATGCAAAACAATAACTTAAGTAATCTCAAAGTATTTTATCGTGCCCATTTTGAGTTTAAATTTTTATCTACAACATTCTATTTTACAAATATAATTTATTTTTTACTGTTTTAATACCTATCACAATTTTTTTCACAATTTTTCTTTTTGTGGTCCGAAATTTTTAAAATTGATTTAAAGTATAAAATTTCAAGTTGTCAGTTCACTGGTAACAAACGAGCTTTCGTTTCTTGGTCAATCAATCATTCTCAACTGCATCGAGATTGTAATTCAATAGGGGAATGATTATATATAATAGAGTATGCAAACTGAAATTGATATGTATTTTTTTTTGTCAAAAACTAAATTAGAAATAAATACAATGAAAAACATGCAAAGTAAAAATATATCCATAATATATCTTAAACTCAACGCCATTCTCTGTCTTGCTAAGAATTTTTTTCATAAAAATATTTTTTCCTAACTGTCCCAATGCGACACGATGGCCTCTACGTATTTGTAAAAATTACTAAGAAATAATTAGCGTAAGTAAAAAAATTAAAATTAAATCAGCTTCACGCTGTATCCCTCACATAGCAGGGTAGGCAGAGGTAACCTAGTGTTAAGACATTTCGTTCCCCACTTTCTGCCGAATTCTGAAGGCATTACTTGTTGAGTGGCAGAACTATTTACTTTAAGTAAATATTTCATCTCCACGAGTGGGGATCGAACCCACAACCCGTCGGTTTTACAGTCACACTTTGTGCCCCTGCGAAACACGAATGGCCTGACAAAAAAAGTTGTAGTTTATTTTAATTTAACCAGTAGTTTAGGTAAGTGCGTTTAACCAAACAAAATCTTCAACTTCATTATTATATAAAGGCATCGAAGATAATATTTTAAATGCATCTATAAAACAACTTAATTTATCTAAAATGAAAGGCGGAACTACACATAACATTTTGTTATTTCACAATCGTTACTGTTCTTAAATCGTACGTTACGTAGTCTTTTTGATTTTTTTGTAATTTAATAATTGTATTACATTTTAAGCACTAACACACCTGGGATTTATAATATTATCACCTTTTTTCATAATATCACGCTGTATCCTGCATATACCAGAGAAGACAAAGGGAGCCTCGAGTTAAGACACGTCGTTCCCAATGCAATAATAAAATTTCAAGACATTGTGCGGTGAGGCAACACTGCGTTTCGTCTTGCAACTGCAAAAACAATGAAATGAAATAAATTAAAGTAATTAATTCTCAGGTAGAATCGAACTAACAAACGGTGCATTTAGATACTGCGCTGCTGAGCCACGACGGCTTCATCGTTGTTTAAATTTATTGAATATAATTTTTCTATAAAACTACTTTTGCAAGGCAACGGATAGAGGTTTTTATTTTGCAAACATGTATAATTTTGCAATAATTAAAAAAAATACAAATTTTCAATTATAAACTTATGGTGATCATTTTTTAACCAATCTTTCTTCTGATACATTTAAAACAATCCGATACTCTGAATGGGAACTGAACCTACAACCGTCTCATTTGCAGTCGCTGTGTCGCTATATGTGTGTCATAATGACTTCTTATTTTTTTTTTATTTTATTATTATATCTAATCAGTATCTAGATCAATAGTAAGTAACATTCATATATATATTGCAGTTTTATTTATTTAATTATACATATTATATAAAGGCCGCACTTTCCCGTTGCCTCAATCTACTCGCCTTGTGCCAGATCGACGGAGGTCGTTCAAAATGACTCGTCGCCAATGTTAATGCCATTTTTGATGACAAAAGTCTTATTGAGGATTGGCAAAGGTGGAGGTGGACGTGGGTTCAATCACAATTTAGGGAAAATAACATAAAATGTCGATGTGGCAGAGCGCTATAGCGGTTTGTCGAGACGCGACGGTAGTGGGTTCGTTTTTAACTCGAGGAAAATAATTATTTACGTAAAAAAAATAATAGCGTTGAGTTCCGCTGCACAAAACAAAAAATATCGAAAATTAAGGATAACGATTTCTTAAAACTATATTCCCTTTGACTACCGTTTTATATTCGAGATAAAGCGTAAAGCCAAAAAAAAATAACGAGTTTGTACATAGTACCTACGGCATGTGCAAATAAAAATATTTACTGGCAGTAATAAAAATAAGATAATAAAAGATAATTATTTTTTTACACCTTTTTGACCAGCTGGCTCGTCAGAAAGAAGTACTTTTAATTAATTAATTTTGTATTTTTATTAAACTTCACATTCAAATACATAGTTTAATTTTAATTATATCGCGATCGAGAAATAGGTGATATCGCCAAGTAAATATAAATGATCGCCAAGTTTTATCAAAATAGGTACTGTTAGGTTAAATAACTAAACTAACATTCCAACAATATTATAAGGATATACTTTATTTTATTATACTGTGGTAGGCATTGCGAAATGTGGCATTAAAATTAACAAGAGGACTATATGAAGAAAATTTGAAATATAATGTCAGTACAACGTTTATGCGTTTGTTTGGTTAAACCCGCTAAATGTCAAAAACTATTTTTAAATATAAACTTTGCCCATTCAATCACATTCATAACCAAACTCGGTCTAAATTTGTCTCGGATTTGAACAGAAGGTGAAGAACGAAATGTTATGACACATGATACTCTCTATCTATCTATCTCTTTGTGCGTGTGTGTGTGTGTGTTTTTCTTTACACGGCTATATCCCGAATACAGCATGACGCTGAAGAAAATGTCCTTAAAAATGTTTATAAGGAAATTGAAGTTTTGTTGTATAGTACAAGCTCTTTTTATGTTCTCCATATAGGGTGGCGAAGTCATTTTGTGCCCAACTGGCACGCTCGAAACGCTTTAATTAAAGAATTGAAGTGAACTTTTGTTCTTTAAAAATATCTCAGTCTTATATCATTGTGGAATACCGCAAACAATAGTTTAACAATAAACCGTTTTGGAGGTTGTCGTATCACACATAATGAATAATAATGACTTCTCTAATGAAGTCACAACTTCGTCATCAGAGAGTCCGTCATCGAGTATGAGGAGGCAAAGTTGAAGGTTAGCATTTTTAAAGTGTTATTCCACATAGAAATTTGAACATATCGGGACTCGAATCATGAGGTGCGGATTCGAGTCCCGCTACGTTTTTAAATTTTTATACCTCTTCTAAATAAGTATTTGAAGGTTAATATTCCTAGAATATTAACTAGGTAAAATAGACCAAGTAGATTTATTATAAGCAAAATAAAAAAAACCCGACTACATAAATTCAATTAATGTGTCCAGTAAGTTTCCATGATGACAAATCAAACGATTCATTTATCAAAATTAGTGAACTGGTTTAACATTTACTAGGGATCAAAGGTACGCACATGAATACATACTTATACATTAAAACACAACTCACCTTTTAGGCCTCGCCACAGTCGAGTAATAACAGCAAATTGACCTGTTTGACCTGTTTTTTGAGGACACTTGAGCAGCAACAAGTTAATAAACTTACTAATAGTCCGCGAAACATCGCCATGCTTTGTATTGCATCGATTTCCATTTGCATCGATTAGCCATGATAAAAGTATACGCTATTATACTGTAAGAACAGAATATGTTTTTTTGTTAGCTTCACGCTTTACCACATATGTATGTAGAAAAATATGTAGAGGGAACCTAGTGGAAAGTCACTCCGTTCTCTGATTTCCGCCCAATTTTTGATAATAATGTACTCCTTAAAACACATTTCATTAGTCACTAAGAAGTCTGTGGCGTTTGGTGCTCTCCGGTTAACCCCGCAGAGTGGACCTAAAAAAATGTAAAATTATTAAAAAAACGAATTAGTGATACGTATAACTAATTTGTTTTGGATTTTACGATCATTATAAAAAGTTGTACTTGCTTTACGATCAACCTACGTCCGGTAATCACCTAATGTATTCACAACATTTTCATATAATATATATTTTTTTAATTTATGTTTTTTTTTTTTCTATCTCTGAACTTATCTCCTTTATGAACCGAATACTCGTTTAAAAAAAAAAGTTTGCCATAATAAAATTAAATTGTCATCAGAGTTGAGGCCGTCGTAGCAAAGAGTGTGGGTTTTATTCCAACCCGATTGAATGAAATCTCTCGCACTGGTAAATAAGCGAAGTACAGCCTTGAGTACCACCACACAACACACAGTGCCACCAAAATTCTGCGGAACGGAAACGAATCTTGGGAACCTAGTGTTAAGACTTCCGAACGGTGAACGGAAGTCTTAACACTAGGTTCCCAAGTGCCTTTTATCTATCCTGCTATATACGGGATACAATATAAAGTAAAAAAAAGCCTAAAAGATCTGAATAAAGTATAATCCTTAGTTACTTACGTGTAATACTAAAGTATTTGTACGTTTTCAAATATTGCAGGAGAAGCAATCAAACTTTGTAAACAATCTTTTCGCATAAATTGGCATACTTGAAATCAAAAACAAAATGCAATTACGTCATTGTTGTACCAAAGCGAGCGATATGTATAAAAATATTACAAATAACGGGACTATTTTACGACACAAATAAATACCTATTCCTATGCATTTTATAAGGCAGCGTTCATCTAAGTAAAAAATATGTTTTTATTATTATAAAAAATATTATTTAATAACAATTACGAAATGAACTAATTACCCAAAAAACCGAATAGATGACAAAAAAATAAGACACCATGTAAACAATCATTATCTTGATAATTGCGGGATTCCCATAAATGTTTTTTTTTTATTTTATTCAATATGGGTAAATAAAGTAGCGTCAGGTTTTCTTTGTAAAGAACGTCGAAATATATAATAGTAATATTTTAATTGGAAAAATATTTAACGTTGAATAACCGCATCGTTGTGGTTTCAAATTCAGAGAATTATCTAGACACGGCAGTGTGTCCGCCAAGTTCACACCTTGTTATAAACCTACTAAACGCAATGAGTCAAGTATATAATTTTCTATTAAAACTGCTATTAAAAGAAAATTATATACTTGACTCATTGCGTTTAGTAGGTTTATAACAAGGTGTGTGAAAACTTGCCAAGTAACATCATTGAAAAGTACAGAAAAATAAAAAATGTTATTAGGAAACTGCTGGAAAAACAGGTTTGCGTTCCTGTAAGTATTAGAATTTTAGGTATTTAATATGATATTTATTCAGAATCTACTTTCCAAACTGCGGAAAACGGAACTAAACGCTGCACTTATCTTGTTACCAGAGCAAAGAAATGAAGATAACTCTTTTGCTTGAATGGGAATTGAACTCATAATCGTCTTACGGTTATAGCCAAATATATATACAAAGCGTGACTGTAAAACCGACTGGTTGTGGGTTCGATCCCCACTCGAGGAGATGGAATATTTACTTAAATTTATATTTTAATTTCTTCGCTCTGTTGTCGAGGCAAAGTGCGGCGTTGAGTTCTGCCACTCAACACGCAATGCCTCCAAAATTCGGCAGAAAGTGGGGAACGGAGTGTCTTAACACTAGGTTCCTTCTGCCTACTTTGCTGTGTGCGGGATATAGCGTGAAGCTAATTTAATTTAATTTAATTTAATATACTTATAACATTCAAACGTGTAGACTCAAAGAACCGGATCTGTTCGTACCTTCAACATTTTTTTGTGACGTGTGTATAAAAAAAACTGCAATCGTAATGCTGTGTTGTTACAAAGCATTGCGATTGCAGTTTTTTTAAATCAAGGAAGGTAAATTGAATCTTTAATATTTTAAATATAATACAGCGTCTGACTGTAAACGCGATATGATTATCATTTTCCTCGATATGGTAGACAAAAAGCATTAAGCGTTAAGTTCCGCCACACTCTACAAGCAATGGGGATCAGAATAGATTAACACTAGGTTCCCTCTGCCTACGCTGCATTTCCCCTAGGCTCTAATATTGCTTACTTTCTTCTTAAGGCTCCGTACCTTAAAACGAATAATGTCGAGTCGGCTTCGCCCACCAAAAATTTCGTACAAAAATTAGAGATATCGAGATTTTTCTGAAATTCAGGTTTACCTTAGCCACATCTCTTTCATTTGATACCTCACATGAACTAGCGGCATTAAATACCAAATTTGGTCCTCTTTTAAAAATAATAGCCTATTATTTTTTTGGCTTCACGCTGCATCCATGCACACAGTAGGGTAGGCAAAGTTCCCCAGTTTCTGCGGAATTCTGGAGGCATTGCGTGTTGAGTGGCAGAACTCAACGCCGCGCTTTGCCTCGACACCAGAGCGAAGAAATGCAAATGCAAATTTAAGTAAATATTTCGTCTTCTCTAACCCACGAATCGAACCCACAACCAGTCGATTTTACAGTCACACTTTATGCCCATGCGCCACATCTGGCCTAAAAGACATACCAATAAAAAAAATTAATTTAACAGTATAGTTTTCAGATTTATTCCTGATTTACCTGTGGCTGCCAAATTTCATAATTCTAGATCAACGGGAACTAGCCTATTAATTTTAATTCCTTTTAATATTGTCGAACAACACATTTTTTTGCAATATAAACGATCATACCTTCTTTTTCAAACAAATGTCAAGATGTGTTCTTTTCAGTTAATCATAGATCTCAATATATGGTTTGAATTTCAATTCGATATCTCCAAGTGTTCCTGAGATAAAGGCTCTTGACATACATACATACACAGCCGGACATCAAAGTCATTTTATAAGGTTTCCTTTTTCCCTAAAAGGTACTGACCTCTAAAAACGTAACTCTTATACGATCGATCACTTTGATATTCTGACGTACAGTCCGTCTGTCAAGAGTATTTATCTCAAGAACGTGTGAATGTATAAATCTAATATCATTTTCAAATGTTCTGGCTCACAGTCCTTGAAGCACAGATAAAATAAAACGTCAACGTTAATTTAATCAAAAAATAGGAGCGTTTGTGCATCGTCATAAGTACATTAGATACTTATAAAATTTATCACGAAATAAAAATCTATTGAGGCCAGTCCGACTGGTTGTGGGTTCGAACTCCACTCGAAGAGATGAAATATTTACTTAAGTTTATATATCCATTTCTTCGCTCTGGTGTTGAAGCAAAACGCGGCGTTGAGTTCTGCTACTCAACACGCAATGCCTCCAGAATTCGGCAGAAAGTGGGGAACGGAGTGTGTCACTAGGTTGCCTCTGCCTACCCTGCTATATGCGGGAAACAGTGTGAACCTGATTTGATGATTATAAAAATCAAGAAGTGAGAACTTGCAGTACAAATAAAGAAAAAATTCAAAATGTTGAGTTTCTTATTACCAGAGCAAGGAAATAAAGATAATTTAATTCCCCGAATGAAAAACGAACTAACTCAAGCGCTTTAGTATTGTATAATCATTCTATGAGCAGTAAAATTAAGTAAAATTAAATTTTTATAAATTAATTTAATAAATTAATTAAAATTTAATTAAATATGGTAAGAATCATCAATATATATATAAAAAATAATAATAATATGGTTAATATTACACTTTAAATAAAAGACGGAGTGTCTTGACTTCCTCCTTCCCCTGCCTTCCATGGGAAATATCGTGGACCTAAAACGTTTACTTCATAGTGAACCTCGCGAACAACTTGAACAAAGGAATTAAAACATATATAAAGCATTGCACGTTTCACTGCTATCAAGAACAGATGTTGTAATAAATTATATTGTAACAACCATGAAATGTAGTTTAAATACTTAAGTATCTTATAAGATTTACTAGAACAGCTTTTTCCGTTATTATAATTTATATATTGAAGCCGTCTCGGCGCAGTACAAGCGTATGACTTTAAACACGACAGGTTGTGATTTCGAATTCCACTCGACGAAATGGAATATTTAATATTTTCATTTCGTCGCTCTAGAAATGAGACAAAGCGCGACTTGTTTAGTTCAGCTACTCAACACACAAAACTTCCATAATCCGTTCGTTTCCCATTTTCCGACAATTTTCGAGGCATTGCGTGAGTGTTGAGTGGCGGAACGCAACGCCGGACTTTTGCCATCGTGCCAGAGCCAAAAGATGAAAATATTAATACACAACGATTAATTTCCCCGAGTGGAGCTCGAACCCACAACCTTCGCCTCTGCGCCTCATGTGAGCTTATAATAATTGATACATCAATGACTCACAAGCGCAAAATTTATGTCAATTCTCTATTAATAACTAGATTACTACATTAACCAAAAGAAAAATATTTTTTTTGCTTATATTATTAGTTATTGAGATTTGCGCGTTCGTTCGCGCGTAGTTCGAAAAAACTTTAAATAGTTTGTTAAACTCTATAGAATTTGTTTTGTTAAACAAAATAAAGCGTATTCTGTAATATTCAGTTCAGTTAAGTTCTTAATTTATGGCGCTCCGACCGAGCCAATTGTATAATATTAGAAAAATAGATTTTAAATCTGAAATTTAGAAGAAATACAAAATTGAGTCATTTTTTCTTAATATGACAATAACTAAAAGATGTAAAGATATTTTAACGTGTAATTACGTTTTAATTGTTGATAAAAGAGCCATTTTAGCTATAATTTATCTTGTAGATAAATGTCTTTATTACATACCTTGAATTTATATGAAGCAACTTTAATTACTGACATACATACATAACATATACTTAGTATTGCCATAAATACTGTTTACAAAGAAAATTTTTTTTTTTATTGAACTTAACAATCTAGTGTAGTCATAATCTAATGGATTTGGATCAAGACTAGATGACGGATAGTCTTCGGTGTTGATAAAGTCCGAAACGTTCGTTTCTAATCAATATTAGGTGGAACGAGTTCGAAAAGGTGATTCTTGGTTTTTGAACATGGTGTTGTTTTTAACTACCTCTTTATTAATGAATGATGTATTACTGGAAGAGTATTTAGAGCTTATAGCATAAATAAGGTCATTTTGCTTGTTAAAATATTGCTCAGTTGTCAATTTTTTCTCATCCGTACACACAGTTTCTCCCTGATTTCCCTGTGCGTACCGTTTAAGTAGATGTTTTGATATTACCAGCCTTTTCTTTTTAATTATCAGTTAAGAAATAACCTGATAAACACGCGACATGGTTCTAGATGCTATATTCATATCTTGGAATTCTTTCCCTCACATTTTTTTGATCGCCTTTTTATACAAATACTACGTAAACAGCCAGTCTTTGGTCTGTCATAAACAGAGGAGGTTTCATTTTACCTATCCATAGTCCGGTATAAAAAATTTCTCAAATAAAACGTGTATGGGGGATTTTAAAAATTGTATTTGGTCGCATACCTACTTTACGTATTGCAATGACAGCGCTTCAGTTCTTTTTATGATTTCACTCCATTTTAATATCATAAAATATTTTACAATACACTGAAGCGGAAATAAAAGAGCACAATGAACAATCGTATAAAAATGACAAGTTCCAAATTTAACCACTGTATCCCGCGCACAACAGGGTAGGCACAGGGAACCTTATGTTAAGACACTTGGTTCCACATTTTCCGCCGAATTCTAGATGCATTGTGTGTTGAATTGAACTACACGCCAAGCTTAGCCTCGACACCAGAGGAAAGCAGTAAAAATATTAAACATTTTACTTTTAATTTCCGACTATTAAGAAAGAGTTATGTTTTTCGCGCATATCTTGTATGTATGTATGTAATATTCTTTATTACGTCATATCTCCAGAACCTCTGAACGGATTTATATAATTGAGGTATCGTTAGTTTTATCATGGCAGTTCAAGTGTTCTTAGATAGGTGACGTTAAAAAAAATAAACATGTTGGCTGTGGGACGCCAAATACAAAAACTTAATACAAGGATTTCAGAAAGGTATATCATGCCTATGATTACCGTAATACTAATAAAAAATAATACAAAGGGAAAGTTGAAATATATACTTTTTGCTCTTTGACTTTCTGAAACCGGTGGAGTTCCAATGCGATACGACCGAGAAAACGAAAAAGGGACCGCATATTTTTACATGTCCATTAGTCAGTATAGAAATGGGGTTTTTTTCGTTTCAAAGTCCTAATGATAACGAAAAAGTAAAAATAAAAAAAAAACCCCCCGACTCCATAAAACTAAAAGAAAAAAAACAAGCTCAATAGTTTGTTAGGATTAACAGTCGAGACCTATAAGTAATTCTTTAATCAATTAATTCTTGACCAGGAACCCCGCATCATTTAAATGCGTCCCAACTGCATGCCGCATGTACATGCAGTCGGGGATTTTGATTTTTTTTTAAATAATTTTTGTGACAGTATTTATGGCCAGACTAAATTATTTTTTCAATCATGATTAGTACAATCAGTACCTACGCTGTCTCAGTAGATCTTATTTTTAAGAAAGTTTAATAAATTTTTAAATTACGTAATACCGCATAGTACATGCCTTTTGTTTTCATCCTAATATCACTCATTCTAGTGTAAATATTGTAATAATAATTTTCCTATATAAAAATATATAACAATGTAACTTATCTTAAAAAAGGAAAAATAATATTTCTTTGATATCACAAAACACATTAAACACGGTACAACGAATGCTACGTACGTGACAGAACGTTTTTGTATATTAGTAATATATATTTATCTTATTATTTGTACTTTGAAATATTTTACGGAACAGAAAAATATTCTATATAATTATCTATTTTATATACAACTACTTTTCCCTTCGTTACCAAGTGAAACTACAAGCAGAGAAGAACGCATTTAAAAGTGTATCTTGGAGACTGTGGGAGAGGATTCTTTAAATTCAAAAGAAATTGAACAATTTTATAGTTTACGCAAACGAAGCTACAGGGCTTGAGGCCATCATGGCGCTTCGTGCCATGTGACTGTAAACGCGACGGTTGTGAGTTCGATTTCTACTCGGGGAAATGAATTATTATGTATTTATATTTCCATTACTTTGGTAACATAGCAAGGCGTTAGCTTCCGCCACTCGACGCGCAATGTCTCGAAAGTTCAGCGGGAAGTGGAGAACGGAGTGTCTTAACACTAAGTTTCCTCTGCCTACTGTGCTATAAAAATTGGGTAATAGAACTATCCTAATGTGTTTACAATAAGTAAAATCTGGAAAGAAAGTTTCTTAAAATTATTTTTACTTTAGTTTAATTTTAATTTTCGTGTTTTTTTATGAGTAAAGGCTATAGGCATTATGAATAACCATGACCAAAAACATAAATGTAAAAATGAGAGCCAAGTTCAAAATTAAGCCTTCACTGTCAAAAGAGTTAGATGTAAACAAGCGACAAGCTGTGTAAATTTTTACGTTACTTAGAAAAGTCGTAACGAAATATACGCCAATAATTTCATTTGATTGTACGAGATTTTCCATATACAATATTATCTTTATATATTTTATCACAATGTCAATAAATGACAAAAAATAGATTGAATGCTTAAGGTAACAGAGGTATTTATGAGATTCTGTGTGAGAATCAACATTAAATCGTAGAAACGGCTAAAATACCACAATAGCACAGTCGAGAGATATCTGACTGTTGTATACAATATATTTCCAATATTTACAATAAAAAAATATATTTAAATTTGAAGTTTGATTTTAAGTATTTGTTTCTTAAATTTTCTTAAAACAGAGGGACCTTAGCTACGACATGCAGCTTTAAGAGAGAGAGAATAGCGTTTTTGAGAAAATCTTTTTATTTTAGACCAAATTAAACGAACTATATAAATTATTATAGGTTAATTTTCTTGTTCTTGAAACCACAAACATGATGTGCCGCTATAGCTGCATCATGATGAAAACATTGTTTTAATATTTTTAAAATATATTCTGATTTACTAGTATATTGTCTTATCTAAGTACTTCTTGTTTACGTTGCTTTTATTACCTTAAATAAACTTTGTCCAATGACTTTTATATATTTTAAGAATTTATTGCTATATATTTCTATAATAAAAAAATCAGCTTGTTGTATCCCGCACACAGCAGGGTAGGCAGAGGGAACCTAGTGTTAAGACTCTCCGTTCACCACTTTCTGCTGAATTTAAGAAATTGCGTGTTGAGTGGCAGAACTCAACGCCATTCTTAGCCTCGACACCAGAGCGAAGAAATAGAAATATACATTTTAAATAAATATTTCATCTCCTCGAGAGGGAATCGAACCCACAACCAGTCGGATTAACAGTCACAGTTCGTGCCGCTGCGCCACGACAGGCTTCTATTTCTATAATACTTATGAATTATTTTCAATTATTTTTTAATTCAATAAAAAAAAAAAAGTTAAATCATACAATTATATTTTTATAAATACACAGACACAACACTTAAAATCTATTCAGCTGTAGATCATTTTATTTGACGTGAAGCCATAGCTGATTGTAGACGTTGATAATAAATGAGCCTTTCTCTTATCAAATTGTTGTAGTGTTGTACTTAAAATAAGGTAAGCCATTTTTAACTGTCTTGTTTTTCTTAAACGATCTTCTAATACATTTTTAATTATTACAAAAACGGTTTCTTATTACTTACATATATATTTATTAAACAGATTAATTGCAGAAATTAAAGTCATACACAAAATTGAAATAAAAGTAATTAAAAAATCAAGGACGTAATTTAATATAATAGTTTAAAAATTAAGTACAACTTAAAACATATTCGTTATATTTTTTAAATTGTATGTGTCCATAGCAACTGTGGCGTAATTTAGATGTGTCTACTAGCTCTATATAATGCACGTAAGGTCAAATCTCTCTAAAAATTATACATGTTTCTTAACCAATTCAGATTAGCAGATGTATAGGGAATAATTTTAATACTTTTAATACAGTAAATACATTTTTACCAATAAAATTGCCTTGACGTGAAAATAATTCTCAATATACTTAATAGTACAACCACTTTAGCACAAAATTGAAATAAAAATATACCTAATAGGCAAGAAAGAGAAACATAAATTAATAAATTATTATTTAAATTTATCTATAATGTAAATAACATTGAAATATTTCAATTGCATAGTCCCAGTTCATAGATATACGATTACCTTGTTAACATATTGTACAATGTACTTACAATATCGGTTCGATATGCCCAAATAGACTTGCTCTTTGTCACATTCGTAACGCGTGTTGCTGTAATTATAACATAGCAATAAATACATATTTATATTTATTTAAAATATATTTTTATAAATAATTAGTATAATCAACTACAGATTAGATAATAGAAGTTATAAGACCTCATAAAATTGACTAAACGTCTTCAGTCTGTAATGAAAGCTTAGTCTTTTTTTTTGCAAATTTTAAATTTTAAAAATATCTTTACATAAATAAGAAATTAGAAATGAAAATGCACATTGTTCTTTTAACCAATATTACAAATTTTTTTGTCAACGTTTTACAAATATACTTTAATTATATTTTTTTTATAGAGAGCTCATTGATAAATTTATTAGTAGTAGAAAATTTTGAAGTTTCTACAGAACTTGGCACTCATTTTAAAAAAAATATAAATAAATTATATCAAACAATTTAATAATGAACTTGGAGGAAAAGAAATATTTATTTGAATTTATATTTCTAATTTTTCGCTCTGGTATCGAGGCAAAGCCCGGCAGAGAGCCGGTAGAGTTTCGCCCTGATACGCAATGCCTCCGCGTGTAAGTGTGGAAGAGAGTGTCTTAACACTAGGTTCCCTCTGCTGGATACTGCTGCGTCCCGCACACAGCGTGAAAGCGTGAAACCGATTTTAAATTATCCTCATTTTCCCGCTCTTAATTAAATGATTCACACACTGATAACGTAATAACAATTTATCGATTACTACTTACATAATTATAGTTTTTATTGTCACAATCTTTGTTGAAATTTTGGACTCCTTTAAACATTCTGTTAAATGCAGTCGTATATATAAATATAAGCGATATATTAGTGTCGATATAGCGCAACAATAACGTATTCGCTCTTTATGAAATATTGTAAGAAATAGTTTTGTTTTTATATATAACATTTTTTTTTGTTACACCAAATGGGTAATGGGTAAAGGTAAGATACCTAGTTGTCACTTTCCACCCAATTTGCAAAAAAACACGTGGAACGCGGGACGGACTTCCTGTCAAAAATCTAAACTAATAATTAAATTTTGCAACAATTTTTAATAAATATAATCCAATCCGACCTATTAATGTCTCAAATCGAGGCCAGTCGTGGCGCAGGGGCATAAGAATGAACTCCCGAAAGTGGGGGTTGTGTATTAAGGGGAACGGAGTGTCTTAATACTAGGGTGCTATGTGAGAAAATACAACGTGCAGCTAATAAACAAAGCGTGAAGGAGAAAAGGATTTCCTTTTTACCTTAAATAACTCTATAGTTATTGAATTAATAAAGAATTTGGAAAATAATAAACGAGCAAAAATTTTATCAATAATGGAAATATGTCTTTTAGCATTTTAATAAAAACAATCCTTACAGTTATTCTTTTCGAAATAAGTCTTCCTGGTCAAGCAGGGACAGAACCTGCTGCAGGAGGTGGATTCTTTTCTGCCACAACCGCTCTCGGGCACTACTCGGATCATCAAGGCTGTGGTTAATGGTTTAAGGGTCTGGTTAATTCCATTAAATTGTGGTTTACTTCTTGGCGCCTGCTCACCTAAGAATTGTAGCCATAGCTAATTTAAAATGTATAGAGTGGGTAAAAAATCAAGAGTGCGAAGTTCTTTAAAAAATGTAAATATACAAACTGATTTTCACATTTACATACATAAGTAAGGATTTAATTCGAGTACGTACTAACATTAACAACATCATTAAAACTCTTATCTGTACTGGCTTTAGATAGATGCCAAGGGTACCTACATTAAATTCTATTTAAAGGAAAACCATTTGTGCTTATTATTCCAGTTTTGTAAGGTTATAACATTTTTTTTAAGCTAGACGCTGTATCTTGCATATAGCAGGGTAAGCATAGAGGTTCCCTCTGCTGAGCTGAGAATCTAGTGTTAAGATACTCCGTTCTCATAACGTTAAAACACTTCGGCTCTCTACTTTCCGCCAAATATTTTCCATCATTAAGATATATCGTTTTTAATCTTTTTATTTTTTTTTATTTTTGGAGATGGTGTCCCATTTTTAAAAAGAAATAATGGAAAACTGTTTATGTCATCATGACAGCTTCTACAAGACCAAGCAAGGTAGTTGTGAGTCAGACCAAAGGCATCGAAACGATTAATGTATTGTCTATACTTATAGCCTTTCTTTATAAATAGATTATCAAACACAAAAATAATTATTCAATCGTACATACTCTTTAGCTTTATAACAGTACTATATTTTTTTATATAAACCTTACAGCATCGATTATTTAAAAACAACTAAAACAAAATTGGAACAGTTACAATTGGAATTTGTAACTAAAATACAAGGTCGTCACGCTCTATATACGAAAGGTCATTGAACCATAGTAGTATTTGTGTGTATATGACATTAAACTACTAAATATATATACATACCGACTCATACATATATAAATTGAACGTCCCATCCTGAAATGTTTACGGAAGCCTCGATGGGCGAATATGACTCGTACTTAATCGGGTTATTTTTTATTTCAAATGACCTCTATTTGATAGACTTAAATAGAGTGATAGAATAGAATAGAAGATAGATAAGACATGTCAGTACTCAGTAGTCGATGAGCAACGTCTGCCTCTCAGTAGGCAATGTGTCTAAAACAGAATGTTATTATATATAGAGATAGAATAGGAAAGAAGCTATTATGTAGATAATCGACGAACCGCGTTGAGTTGCGCCTCTCATTAAAATGCAATGTCTCTAAAACAGAATGTTAAGACACACCGCTGAGCAGCCGAACTCAACGCCACACTTTCCCTTGTTACCAGAGCAGGAAAATGAAATTAACTCTTGCCCTTGGAAATCGAAACTTCAATTTCTTTTTCTTGTTTTGTTATCTCCCATGTCAGTGGGTAAGCGCACAATTATTACAAAACTTTGCTTTTACTTTACCATAAAAAACATGCATTAATACATCATATAAATTTTCTTACCTAATCATTCTGTGTATTAATGTGTAATGTTAGATTATTTAAATTAATTGCATATTTTAAAATATTGAAGCGGACATCAAAATACAACCAAATCATTTAATTATTTAAAAATTCAATTAATTAAAAGAAACAAAAAAGAAAACAAAAATGAAATGTAGTATTATTGAAATTGGTTTAATCTAGATGTTATGTATATAAACATGATTATATAACTAAAGCTTATTTATTAATAAAATCTTTTATTAATTGTACATAATATGCACATTGTAGTTTTATGTATGTACAGTATTAGTATCATTATTTAGTCCTACAAAACTAACATTGCTAACATCTCCAATAACGCGATGGAAACCTGATAATATTTTTTAAATACATATTCAACGATATTTGACGTAGGTCGACTTTTTTTAAATTTGACAATTAGGTAACTGGTAGTTGCTATGGTGATAGTTAATTATGGTCATTGTGCGTACTGACAACTGGCAAGGTTAGAACAAATCGATTGACGTAGAATCATCAAAATTGGACAAGGCGTTTGCTTTTACAACGCCACATAAAAATATGCGTACATACATACATACACACACACACACACACACACATACATACATACATACATGCATACATACATACATACATACATACATGCATGCATGCATGCATACATACATACATACATACATACATACATACATACATACATACATACATACATACATACATACATACATACATACATACATACATACATACATACATACATACATACATACATACATACATACATACATACATACATACATACATACATACATTTGCGTTGCGCGGTGGGCTAAAAAATAACTAACATCAGAGAAGATTAACTTATGAATTATATTACTAATCTAGATTAAAAGCTTACACTAATGGCCGTATTTATCTACACAAGCATTAATCTTCAATAAAGAGAAACAATATCGCATTAATTTCATATTGAAAACAATCTTTTATTAAATTGACTTGTTACTGTGTAATGAAATCTTTAAAAACTTCACGCTGTATCTCGCACATGGCAAAGTAGAGGAATCTAGTGTTTAGATATTCCGTTATCCATTTTCCGTCGAACGATGATCCGTCATCTATATAAGTAATATATAAATTTAAATAAATATTTCATTTTCTCCAGTGGGGATCGAACCCACAACCAGTCGCGTTACAGCACATTCTATAGCACTGCACGATAAAACAAATATGTCTTATTTTTTTTTTTGGTTGTTTGTTTATAAAGAAACGTTAAGTAGTTTTTTATATTCATATCTCCGAGTTCTTGAAACATTTAGTGTTAAGACACTCCGGTCCCCATTTTCCGCCAAGTTATGTAAACATTGTGTGTTAAGATAACTATTTCTTATTACCTTAAAAGATACGGAACCCAAAAAAAAAATATTATTGTGATTTAGTAAAGAAGTCCAACGGGACAAGGAAACATAGGGCGTTTCTAAGTAATATTTAGAGGTAAAGTTAAATTATTAACTTTAATACATTTCTACGTTATACGAGAACAAGATGGTCTACCATGCTTATTTCGGTTTAAACTTTATTCCCTATGGTCACGTTGTATGTGAGCTAATCTGACTTTATTGCCGCCTTACTTTATCAATTTAAAACATAGTTTTTAGTTTTTTCTTATTTTTTTTATGTAAAATATTGTTTGTATGGGACTGTTTTTATTATTTACTACCGATATTTTTTTTTAACTTCCCGATGTATCTTGCTTTTGGCAGGGCAGGTAGAGGAAACCTTGTATTAAGGCACTCCGTTCTCCAGTCTTCATCATGCCTCCACAATTCAAAGGAAAATGGAGAGCGGAATGTCTTAACACTTGGTTCTCTACGCCTACGCTGCTAACGTTCTCATCAAGCTAGGTCGAAATTTTTACACGCTTGTTGTTACTAACAACATGAATAAGTTGTAACACTAAGGTCAGAGCGCCTGGTCGATTTCCTGGGGACGCGGGTTCGAGTCCCGCTACGTTAAACGTAAAAATTTTGATACGTTTTCTAAATAAGTATTTTGCTTTCCTAAATGTGGTATAACTTTAAAAATGTTTAAAAATTTGTAATTTCGTACAAAATAAGTGTATACGTCCGCAAACATAAGTTTGTCAACTTTTCGTGACATACAATACTGAAATTGGTACGGAACCCTCGGTACGCGAGTTCAACTCACATTTCTCCGGGATTTTTTTATCTGTTAAACTACAAAAAGTGTCAGTGACATTACTTAAATCTTATATTATTTATAGATATATGCTCTGTTGATTTTGATAATGTTATCAATGTTTGAATATGTAGATTTTAATGATTTGCTTTATAATAAGAAAATGTTGCTTCATGCTTTTTTCCGAATAGCAGAGTAGGCAGAGTAAATTTTGTGTAAAGACATTCAATTCTCTACATATTGCAGAAATTATTTAATTCTCCAAAAAAAGATAATGTTGAGAAAAACATTGTATTTTATAGTATAGATAACGAATTTCTTACATTTTAAGAATTTAAAATATTAGAAAATTTAGTTATGTCAAATTACGCTCAACATCTCCCATAGAAAATATACAAATTAAATAAAAAAAAGAAAACAGCTTCAAGCTGTTCCCGCACACAGAAAGATAGGCAGAGGGAGCCTAGTGTTAAGACTCTCCGATTCCGCTGATTTTATGGATTCATTGCGTGTTGAATGGTGGAACTCAACGACGGAGCAACTAGGACCGTCGTAGGCCTTAGTGTCATAGCGAAGACATGAAAATATTAATAAACAAAAATTTATTCCCTCGAGTGAGGACCGAACCCACTACAGTCGCGTTACAGTCACACCCTCGTGCCCTTCGGCGACGACTACCTTGGCGACCTCGTTATAAAACTGATTTTGTTTTGTTTCAGAGGCAATGTATAAAATTAAATAACAATACTTGAAAACGTCTATTGAAAATCATCATGGAGAAAGAAAATGGCCCACCTCCCATACGAAATGGAGCGGACACGTATAGCTCAAAGTAAGTGTTTTTAAATATTTAAAAGTAAACAAGAATACCTATAGAATAATTTCAATACAAAAGTCATCGTCTATATAATAAGCATCCCTAATAAACATCTAACTAAACTGCATATTTTGCACAGTTTTTACAAAAACAAAATTAAAAAGCAGCATAGGTGAAGGGGCCTTAGTGGTAAGAGACTCCTTCCTCCACTCTCCGTAAAATTTTTGAAGCCCTGCGTGCTAAGTGGTGCATTAAAATAAATATGATTTAGATTGTTCATATTATTTTAAACAATTTCCTTTTTTTTATCTTCACGCTTTATATCGCACATAGCACGGTAGGCAGAGGAAACTTGGGAGTCTAATGTTGTTAAGGTTCAGTTACCCACTTTCCACCACCGCCGCAACACCGCACTTTGTCTAGTTACCAGAGCGAAAAAATTAAAATATAAAACATTTCATTTCCCCGAGTAGGAATCGACAAGCCTCAAATATTTTAGAAATTTTGTTTAAGTACTATTTTGTTGTAGCTAAGCAGCTAATCCAGTCAATACAAAAACAAGTTTCTAATAAACGTAATGATATATGCGTATGCACATATCCCTTATAAAGTCTGTCTGTGTAAGTGCACTTTCATAGAATCGGTTCCGTAAATGGTAGATTTAATTGAATAATTATAACACATTCAGTAGTAATCAAGTACCTACTTCACTTGTAGTAAAGTACTTAATTTATAAGAGAAATTAAATCAGCTTCACGCTGTATCCTGCACACAGCCGAGTAGACAGAGGGAACCTAGTGTTAAGAAACTTTTTTCTTCAATTTTCGACGAATTCTGGAGGCATTATGTGTTAAGTGGCGGAACTCAACGCCGCGCTTTGCCTCGACACCAGAGCGACGAAATGAAAATATAAATAAATATTTCATTTCCTCGAACGGACTGGACTTTATAAGAGAAGTGAGTGAACATATCATATTCTTAATCTGGAGGGAAAAACTTTACTTTCTTGAATTAACTGGAATGGAAAACTAACTAACTATTTGTATCGTATAAGTAAAACAGAATTACAGGGAACGATAGGGTATTTTAATAAATAAATAATTTTTATTTATATGTTTAAATAACAAGTGGTATTTAGTTCTTCATTTATCAGTACAACTTGGCTCGATTAAATATCTCATACTCTATGACATATGTGTGTATGTGTATTAGTAAATTATACTTTACTTTTGATCCAATTAAATTTCATCATCATCATCAAGATAACAATAAAAAAAATGAAAAATATTCAGAGTGATGTGGACGGTGCACTAAAAATATCCACATTTACTTCCCAAAATAAGATTTATTGAACGAAGATTTTTTGTACTTGACATGGTTGGTGATCAAATATAAATAAACATCGGAAATAAACAATATTTATAGTATGTTTTACCCAATAATATATATATTTATTATTTATAATTAGTAGGTAAAATGGATATTAAAGCTTCAATATTTTTTAATAATCTTTAAAATGGGGAACTTCACAAAACAGTCACTTCGCGAAACAATCTTAACATTAGGTTCCCTCTGTCCACCCTGCTGTGTGCGTGCTGCTTTTATTTATTTTTATTCCTAAAATTAAACAAGCAAATCGCCGTCGACAATTAATAGTTTTTCCACAATTACCACTTGTGTGAATATTTATCCACTCTCCAGTTTTATCTAGAACGTATACAATGATAAACATATTATTTACCTATTTTACCATAACATTAGCATTTCTAATACTTTGTGATGCATTCTGTTAACAAACGAAGGCCTTCAAAGGGAAAGTAATACTAATTTAATATGCAAAAAGACAAATGTATTGATAGAATAATGAAATTCACGCTATTCTTAACAAATCTTTTAACACTAGGTTAATAATGATTGAGGCCAGTCGTGGCGCAGTGGCACAAGCGTGAGGAAATGAGGCAAAAGCGCGGCGTTCAGTTCCGCCACTCAATGTCTCCAGAATTCGGCGGAAAGTGGGAAGTAAAATATCTTAACACTAGTCTCTCTATTCTGCTACATGCGGGGAACATAGCGTGAATCTGAAAAATAATTAACTCTTTATTGTCCAAGTAAAGACAAAAAAATAGAATAAAAATATGTAAATGTACAGAAGACGGCTTTATTACTTAATAGCAATCTTTGCCAGACGACAACCTTAAGGCAAAGGATATAGCAAATTAAGGTTCTTTCTTCCTTTTCATTAAAAGAATTAGAGAAATTCGTAAAAACAAATAAAAAACATACCTAACTAATGTATGTGAGGCCAGTCGTGGCGCAGCGGCACTAGGTGAGACTGTAAAACCGACTGGTTGTGGGTTCGATCTCACTCGAGGAGATGAAATATTTACTTAAATTTATATTTTCATTTCTTCGCTCTGGTGTCGAGGTTAAGGGCGGCATTGAGTTCTGCCACTCAACACGCAATGCCTCCAGAATTCGGCAGAAAGTGAGGAACGGAGTGTCTTAACACTAGGTTCCCTCTGCCTACCCTGCTGTTTGCGGGATACAGCGTAAAGCTGAACTAATGTATGTAATTATATATACATAGTTAGCTAGATATAGATGTGGTAGACGTAGAGAGAACCTAATGTTACACACTTTACTTCGCTTTTCGCCCCTATTTGATGCAACGTATCGATTAGAGGATTTAAACTCACTTTGTTTTACTAGTGCAGGAAAATAGGGGCAATCTATAATCCCGTGTTCGTGTTCAAATGTAATGATTTTATATTTATAAGTTTTAATATACGCAATAATTTAGTATCAAAATGTAAATCAACCTCTTTTTTTAATAAACAGATGTTTTAAAATAAATAATATAGAACTGAGAGGCCAGTCGTGGCGCAGCGGCACAAAGTGTGACTGTAAACCGACTGGTTGTGGGTTCGATCCCCACTCGAGGAGATGAAATATTTACTTAAATTTATATTTCCATTTCTTCCCTCTGGTGTCGAGGCTAAGTGCGGCGTTGAGTTCTGCCACTCAACACGCAATGCCTCCAGAATTCGGCAGAAAGTGGGGAACGGAGCGTCTAAAAACACTAGGTTCCCTCTGTCTACCCTGCTGTGTGCGGAATACAGCGTGAAGCTGATTTTGATTTATTTATTTATTTAATATAGAACTGTCCCCAGAGGACATCAATAAAATGACTCTTGATGTGTTCGAAAATTCGAGATATACTTTTAGACTTGGAGCGGAAGAAGAAAGAGGTCCTCTAGAATATCACATTGTATTAAAATTTAAAATAGACATTGTACAAGCTTAATAGCATTTTACTCTGGAAGAAATATAAGTTCTGTAAAAGCCTCGAGGTGTTTGATTTCTTTACACACCTATCAGTCAGTCCGTCCGTCTGTCGGTCTGTCCGTCTGTGACCGACTTTCTCATGAACCATAATCGCATGCTATGTTGAAAAATGTGAAACTGAAAGTAAGAAAAAAATTTCTCTATTGTGAATGAAAATCAAGACTTACATTAGCGAGTTTAATTAATCATACTTTTGTGATCGTGACTTAAGATTTAAGGAAAGTCAAATCGTTATTGACAATCATTTTGATGACAAATTATTTTAAACAAAGAAAGATTGCTATAATTATAATTACAGTACTATAACGAGTTTATACGAATACAGTAAAAAGTCTTTTACAAATACCTAAGTTTACATGATACATTATTAACTCTTTAAGGTTAAGATATCTACATATAAATATAGAAGTTAAAAAAATATATTGTTTTTAACTTCAGTCTTTATCCCGCACAGATAGCTAGGGTAGGCTAGGCTGACTAGGTAGTCATTACGACCCGTCAAATTGACGCGACATTGCCTGTTGACTAAGTGAAAATCGAACGCACAACCGTCGCGCTTACAGTCAAACGCCAACGCCCAAACCAAAAGGTTAAAAGTATTTACTATTATAAACGGTAGATGCATGAATGTACATAAAAAAGTTTACTTAAATAAAAAAATGCAATATGTTTAAGTACATATCAACGACCCTTGAATAGCTCGTGTAATATTTTATTAGCCATTGTTGATAAGATAAGATTATATAAAGTAAAATACCTCACCACAAAGTCGTTAATAAAATCTTTAATTATACAACTATGACGATTGTTCTGCTACAAAAAAGAATTTTTGTAATAAGATGCATTTACTTATACGGCTTTATCCCGCTGTATCCCGCACATAGCAGAATTGGCAGAGGGAAATCTAGTGTTAAGAAACTTCGTTCCTGACTTTTTGCCAAATTCTGGAGGTATTGCGTGTTGAAACTCAACGCTTTACCTCAACATCAGAGCAAAGAAATATAAAATATACAATTAAATAAGTATTTCATTTCTCGATTGGGGATCGAACCCACAACCAGTTGCGTTACAGCCACACACGCAGCAGCAGCTTCGCGCTTTTTCCCACATACTCTTAGCAGGGTAGAAAGAGGAAACCTAGTGCTGACTATATAGATAGATTAATTTACTTTAATATAAGCTTTTTGTTTGTGTTACCACAGGGACACATAAAATGCATATACGTACAGTAGATCTCGAAATTATATTCAACTGGCAACCTACGCGTAGAGTCGCCTACTAATTGTTATATGAGGTCCTTACATATGAAATTGGCGTTCTGTCATACTGGCCACTTTAATCACAAATTTCTCCTCTTTGCTTAGGAATTCCAAATTCAAATTGATACATCTATTTACACATGTATTTGTGTTTCGTTAACTCTCATTCATTTATTTTTTTTCTTTTGTTTTTTTTTAATATTTGCGTCGCTTAGTTTAAAAAATGGAAAACTTGTTCTATTACATTTATACGAGTACGAGTTCCACCGTGCACCATTGCTGTGAAAGGCTTCGAAGGGTTTATGATGTGCATGGCAGTTGTGTCACAAAAGAAAAAACAGCACGATTTTGGTCTCAATGTTTTCATTATGGAAATTTCCACCTGAAGAACAAGCCCTGCAGACGGCCAGAGACCAAAGTTGATGGCGTGTTTGTTGTGGAAGCGGATCTATCGCAAACCATGTCCAAGTTCTCTGCAGACTGCGGTGTTAGTGATAAAATTGTTTTATTCTAATATTAAAAAGCTTGGAAGGTGGGAACTTCACGAATTAAGAAAAGCAAACCGGCAAACCTGTGTCGACTGCTACGTTACATTACTTAACTGGCATAATAATGAAGAGTTTTTAAATCAAATCATTACCTGAGACGACAAGTGGATTCTCTAAGACAATCGGAAGCGCTCATTGCAATAGCTGGACTTTGGCAAGTCAGCTAAATCCTGTCCTAAGCGAAAATTGACCAAAAAGTTACTTATACGCGTTTGGTAGACTAGTGCCGGTTTCATTTATTACTAGATGTTTTTTTTTTTCCAAATTTGGATAACTTTTTGCAAGGGAAAAAAATCAACTCTGATGGGACAGTCCAAACCACCTTTAGATGTTATTGATTCCCGTCCGAATGGTTTTGTCAGTAAAGGGATCAATAAACTACCAAGGCATAGATAACATGATTCATACTTTAATAAAATAAAAATATTATATTAATAAATATTCGATCTATATTTACCAAAGGCCAATTTCATATGTAAGGACTAGATATTATACCCAAATTATACAAAATCTTTAAATAAATTGCTGTCTATGTATTCTTCTGATGTATTAGCTATACCACTGTAAAATTCATTTAACTTCCACACAACTTTTTTACATAAACAGGTTCCCACGTTCCCTCTGTCTAACATGCTTTGTGCAATATGCAGCGTAAGGCTATAAAAAAGTATTATCAAATTTCCATACAATCCCGGATCAACATGCTACTGAAAATATTTTTTAATTAAAGTAGAAAAGAAACTCAACATAGCAATTTCGAGAGTTCTTAAACAAAAAGGAAAAATATGTTTCATCAAAATAGCTTTTGTTTGAAACAAAATATTCCACGTATCCTTATTTATTACAATTTGTGTATTGCAAAACTTCCTGTATATGCATTAGGTATCTGTATCACTTGTTGTCGCTCTCAACTTTGTTATCGTAGATTTTAATACATAAATGAAAAATTAGCTCTTTTCCTGTAGAAATTAAGAGACATCCTCTTTTATTGCTTCCCTATAATGAACTTCTTAGGCCGGTCGTAGCGCATGAGCACAAAGTGTGACCCCCTATTTTCCGCCGATTTTCTTCGAGGCGTTGCGTTTTGAGTCAACGCTGTGTTTTTCTTCGACACAATATATCATTTTCTTTAGTAGGAAACGAACCCACTACCTGCCGCATTAACAGTCTCACGCTTGTAGCCCCTGCGCTACAACTGGCCTTTATTTTTAAGATGTGAACACTTATTTAAACAACTTTTATTTTTATATATTTTATCTCATACACATTCATTAAAAAAATAACTGTTATATTAGTCTCAAACTTCACTCTATATTCCGTATATAGCAGGCAGAGAGAATCTGGTATTTCTTAATATCCCACTCTCCCTCATGGCAGCGCTTTGTTTTATAACCAGAACGGGGTAGTGAAATAATTAATTATCGCAACTAAGAATGGAATCCACAACGATCGCGCTTACAATCAAACACAACTTTAACAGGCACAATGCCACGACGACTTCAAATACTGCCTTATTGGCATTAAATATCGATAATTATAGATACAAATCAGCTAAACATTGATTAATGTCTTCCTCAGCAATTGCAAAAGATTTATTATTATTCTCAAGAACAGAATTAAACTTAAATAGATAAAATTGAAACGCAATTTATACATAATTACAATAAATGTTAGCTGATGCAATAATACATCACCGTGTCATCACATTACATGAACTGCCTTCATTGGGGTTAATAAATTGACCATAGCATGTCATATCACACCAATGTATGGTAATAAGCTTTGGTACAGATTTTTAATTGTCTACCAAGTCAAATCGTAAGTCTCATTTGTTTACGTTTGGCTGTAAAAGAACCCGCTCCTTTGGTGTGATCTTCTATTCTGTTCAACATGTCACAAAGGCCTAATGGATTTATTAATTCTATAATAATAAGGTATTTTTTAATAAAATTAACACTAAAGTTGTATTTTAAATATTCATTTTTACTGATGATCAATTTACCTTTCAGAATCGAGCTGGCGTATAATGGGTCCAGAGAAGACCTCGATCCTTACGTACCTGCTGAGCACAGGTCGTTGGCTTCTAATACATCGTAAGATATTATTTTCTTATTGAACTATTTATTGAACAGTTAAACTTCTGATATTTCCTGATACTGAAACTATACTGAAACTCGAAATTGATTTGAGACATGAATAGATCCTGGATACTTGAGTTTTTTGGACATTTTACGAGCATATCATTTTTATAGGTAATGCCGAATTATTAATAATAAAAATAAAGTAAAATCGTTATAAATGTTATAAATGTCCTAATCAGAAAAATTTAATCATAAAAGTTATTGGAATATGTTGTATTATGGAGAAACACATGCCACATATTGCTTATCTATAAAAATCTATAAATCCATCATATTGATATCTAGCTTTGAATCTTTTCAGATGAAAATATCTAGTATTAGCAAATAGCATATTAAATTATTTTATTCTGTATAATTTAATATTAAAACTATATTCTTGAGCTCAATGTTTCGAAGGCTCTCTGTACATGGTCTTTTCTATGTTGTTCTGTTCTTTGATAATGGCGTATCAAACGCGTCAGTTGAGTGCTTATTTCATCAAAAGCTTTACATTTTATTATACTTATGTTAATCTAATATAATATAATGCTTCGACACTGAAGAAGTTCTTTAATTATAGCGTTTCCAACCTGCCAGGCATTCATCTGACAGAATTCATCAGAACTGAATAATATTAAACTTTCTAGTGTGGTGGATCACAGTTATTTAGGAGCAGATTCCAGGGGATTGTGTTTCCAATCGTCATCCTTATATTAATAAATAAATATATATAATCGTGTATGTCTGTTTTCTAGGAGTTTTGGAGCATTGGCACATTTGTTAAAAGCCTCGCTTGGATCTGGAGTACTCGCTATGCCCCTTGCCTTCAAAAACGCTGGTCTTGCTGTGGGAGTCATAGGCACTATGGTGATTGGCTTTATTTGTGCCCACGTCATTCATGTTTTGGTAAGTACTTTTTTAAATTATTTTGAGCTTGTGATATTTTAAGAACGAATAGTAATTTAGGTCGGACGTACTGTGGGGCAGTGTGTCGAGAACATACACCCTCTTCCTACCCTCTTATAAGCGGGATATAGTGTAAAGAAAGAAATAGAGAGATATAAGATGGTGGATGAATACAATTCATAAAATTTATATTTTTTATCAAACGCTGTTTAAATTTCAAAATTAATTTATAGGTTCGTATTTATTAATCCCTCTTAATTTTAAGATCGATCTTGAGATCCCGTTTACATTCATAGATTGTTGAAACGGCATCTCAATACGGGCCTTATTTTTTATTGTTATAATTGGATCATCATTTGTCCTCCTGTATATAAAAACGAGAAAGGTCTCTGGATCTGATCCGATTTTCTTTCTTTTTGTTTTGTATGAAAGCTGTATGTATTCTTCAGAAGTGCTATATACTACGGTGTAGCTACTACTACGATGTAAATCTTAGCCTTAAATAACGAAAAACCAATAATAAGGAACGCCATCGACTTGATTTTAGCGCGTGCGCTGCAAAAATAGTTAATTACATGTGAGTACGTTGTATGTAAGAAATTTTCTATTTTATTAGTACTAAAAAAAGTCCGATACCGTATTTTTATCTCTTATAAATAAATCACAATAAGGCATTTTGTGACAAAAAATAATTGAAAATTGTAGGCTGATATTTTATCGATTTTTATTTCACATGTATATTAAAACTTACGAACGAAAGTTATTTCATCATCAACGAAATTTTATGATCATAGTCTTTGGCTTTTATAGCAGGTAATTTGGATGTATAGTTTTCGAGAAAATGTAAAATTAAAATAATTCAACGCTTTCTTTACGGCCGAGCCTAGCCTACTCGAGTTCCGCAGGGAGCGCCTTGCCGCCGTTGACGTCCTATCAGACTTCCACGTAGTGTTCATGATTGAATATATCAATCCGTTGACAAATTCAGCATAATAAAAGTATTATAGATTGTACGCGGGCGAAGCCGCGAATGGGCTGCTAGTGTAAAAAATAAAAAAGATTGTAAAATATAAAAAATATAATGAAGGTAATCTTTAAAGCTATTACAATTCAATTACAATCGTCATGCACATAATAGCTCTTCTCAACGCGATTTAACTGAGCAATTTTACCTTGAAATAATACATCACATGCAACAATGTTAAATCAAAATGTTAATGATAGAAAAATATTAATGTAATGTAACTATTGACATCGTCTTGATTTGATATATAAATGTAAGACGTTTTCAGTTTCTGACGGAATAGCCATTCATCCAGGACAAGTATTTAAAGAATTATATCATCATATCTATTGACCACTAACGTGTAACATATATTAGCTTCACATATGTATGTGAAGCTAATATCGGCATGGTGTGTTAAGTGCGGGAGTCAACGCTGCGCTTTGCCTCAACACCAGAGCGAAGAAATGAAAATATGAAATATTTTATTTCCTCGAGTGGGAATTGAACTCATAAGCTGTCGCGCTTACAGTCATACTTGTGCCCCTGCGCCAAGACTACTGCACAATTAGATTGGTTAAATATATATATACCTTGAGTCAATTATGGTTCTAATTTAAACCAGTGGGCATAAAGCATAATTAGGCATATGCCAATTGAGCCGTATGCAAATTGAAATAAATAAAAATTATATATTAACACAATTAATATTTAATTATATTAAATATTAATTAATATTTAATTATATTAAGTATTAATTGTGAAAATTATATTAAATTAAAGTTAATAGAAGGCTACTTCAGTTAAAAACTTTGTTGTAATCATTATATTTATAATCAATACAATGTTCGGATTTGACCACAATGGTACGTCAATACGCCGTGGAAATGATTTATGACTAATACAATAATCGTAAAAGATGCAAAGTGAACATAAAAATGTCTTCAACTTACGTAACCCTTAGGGTCAATTCACACTGTAGTATTCACACAGTTCATTCTTGATCCGATGTCAGTTCAAAATATTTTTACACGAGAAACAAAGAGGGCGCAATACTTTTAACGATACCATGAATGCTTTCATTGTTTCTTATATAAGAACTCTATACTAGTAAATACGAACTGTGACGGGCACTATAGTGTGTATCCAACCTTAAGGAGATAACCACAAATTACACAACAACTTTCACTCCATATGTTGCAGACCACGATCTCCTATATAAAGCGATAAACGAACTATTGTTTCGCTTTGAATGCGTTCCCATCACCATTGAATTTTAAAATAACTGGCGGTATGTACATTTTCTGAAGCCTCTTTATAGAGAAAAAAATATTTAGAGGCCGTCGTGGCATAGGGGGACAGCGTCTATCTGTAAATAATACGGTTATAGGTTGATTCCCACTCGGGGTAATGGATTACTGGTATTTCCGCGCTCTTTTAACGCGAAGCGAAGCGAAGCCGAAATACTTCAGCCACTTAACACGATGTCATCGTTCTAAAATTAATTTGCTAAATACAATGTGAACTTAAATATAAAAGAATAATTTAGCGGTTTCTATGTATACTGTAAAGTACAGACAATTTAATTTAATTCGCTTGTTGTTTTCAGAATTTTAAATAAATTTGTACGTTTTAAATATAGCTTTTATTTTTACAGAGTCACTAGACTAACAACAAATCATCTGAGTTCTGTAAAACTATTTACATTTTTATTTCCTCGCCCTGGTAACGAGGCAGTAAAGTAAATGCGTCGTTGAGTTTCCCCACTCATCATGTAATGCGAAGTTTCCAAGTTTCCTCTATCTATCCCGCTATGTGCGGGATAGAGCGTGAAGCTTAAATACAGAACGTAACTGATTTCTGTAAAAGGCAGCGGTGAATCAACGGACTATTCTTGTAGCATAGTAACTAACTATAGGTACATATCTGTACTTGATTCATAATTAGAACAGATTTATAAATATAAATACACTTTCGTAGTTAAATTCTCATTTAGGTAGGTTTGGAAGGGAAGTAGAACAGTAAAAGAGTATTTCTCAAAGCTCTTACGAGGACGGGAAATACCTAGTTTGTGGAACGATTGCCTACATTCCAGAAATTACATGCCCAGAATGTAAACAGAAGAAAATTATATGATTTAATAGATTAAGGTGTATACCTTATGGTAATGATATACTACCTCCCTAAAAAAATCTATCAGGTTTGGCGATCTGAGAGCTGACTTATTAGAGATTTAGTAAAAACGAGATTAGTCATATATATATATTTTAATAACTATTTATTTTGTTACAGGTAAAGACATCGCAACAGTTATGTGTAGAAATTAAGAGGCCGTGTTTAGGTTACGCGGATACTTGTGACTTAGTTTTTCAGCATGGACCGAAGCCTGTTAGAAAATACGCTCCATTTGCCAGGTTAGTAATGCATTTGCTACTTTATTGACGCTGCATTAAAACATTTCGTTCCCATTACAACACTTTCGTTCCCAACTTTTCGCTAAATTTTAAACAAATTACGTATTGAGTGGAGGCCCTTAACGTGGATACCAGAGCGAAGAAATTTATATATTAAATATGTTATTTCCTCGAGTGGTAATCGAACCCCCTACTTGTAACCCGTCGCCACGACTGACCTCAAAATTGCTACTTGCATTTGCTTCTTTAATTTTCTTAATCAAGTTTGCTATAATAAAAGTTAAAATGTTTGTGATCAATAAGATTGAATTGCGAGTTAAAAATTGTAGGTTCAAATTCATGTCATTTTTATTCAAAGATTCTTCTTTTCTTAAATTTCACATTACACGTATTCCGCAAAAGTAGTTGGTTATCCTAATAGATATAATTAATTTCCCCCCAAATGGATTAAACCCACAATCATCACAACGATGGTTCAATGGCGAATATATTAATAATTTAATATATTATAGACCTTTTCCCGGTTTATTTGCATACATAATATGATGTGGCGATTATCCAGCACGCCTTGTTTCGAAATTATCTATAATTTTTTTAACAAAAAGGATATGTAATCCTATGAAATTCAAAATGTTTTTCATCTATACCGATTATAATATTGTAAATCGGAGGAGTTTGTTTGGTTGAACGAGCTAACCTCAGAATATGCGACTTACTACTGAGCCTACTTGAAAAAATAATTTTGTATTGAAATAGTCCATAAATCAAATAAATCAGCTTCACGCTGTATCCCGCACACAGCAGGGTAGGCAGAGGGAACCTTGTGTTAAGACACTCCGTTTCCCACTTTCTGCCGAATTCTGGAGGCATTGCATGTTGAGTGGCAGAACTCAACGCCGCGCTTAGCCTTGACACCAGAGCGAAGAAATAGAAATATAAATTTAAGTAAATATTTTATCTCTTCGAGTGGGGATCGAACACAACCAGTCAGTCTTGCAGTCACACTTCGTGCCACTGCGCTACGACTGGCCTCAAATAGTCCATTTATCTTTTAATTTGACTGTTACAACTCAATCATCATCATCATCATCAACACTCTCTCCTCATTCACTGGTAAAAGCTTCTCTAATATCAAGTAAATTCTAATGTTCTTATCAAAGAATATTTCATTACAGAGAGCTGGCAGACTGGGCACTTGCTGTAACACACTTGGGCGCCTGCTGTGTGTACGTTGTGGTGGTAGCTGAGTCGTTTAAACAAGTAAATATTGGAATGACTTAATAGATTTTTAGGTTCACGCTGTATCCCTCATATAGCAGAGGGAACCTAGTATTAAGAGACTCCATTTCTCGTGTTTCACTTAATTTTCGAAACATTGCATATTGAGTGGCGTATCTCAACGCCACATACTTAGAAGTAAGGCAGTTAATATTTGAAGATATTTTTATTTGCCTATAGAAAGCACAAAAATACAAACAAAGCCATATAATCTATATTATTATGTATTATTTAAAAAGTAAAATAAAAGCGTACCTCTTTCTACGAAAATATTGCGAACGGAGGAGTATGCACATGAAACTTGGCACAATATATTTTTTAAATATTATAATTATTAGTAATATATTTTAATGAATTTGACTATAATTTATTTATAATTTTAGTTCATAAAATAGTTTTTTGCCATATTATATATAAAAAAAAATAATCACTCCACTAAGCCTGAGGTTAATAACCTTAAAACAAAGACCTTTTAATATCCATTACAAAGCTTTTAATATACGCTCTGAATATGTCAACACTTTAACATTTGGGGCGGACGTGTGATATTTAATATACTCACACTGAATAGGAAGGAACATAAAAGAGAAAAAATGTCCTAAAAATGTCCTACAGACCTAAAAGTAAATGTTCATTTACTTTTAGGTCCGTTGACCTATCTTTTAATGGTAAAGACTATAATGTATTATTAAAAGAATAATAAGTAAATAGACTTTTTTTTTATTATTACTAGTTTCACGCTGTATCCCGCATACCTATGGCAAAGTGGTAATGCGGTACCTAGCGCCGGGCTTTTGCCCTGGTGTGAGAGTGACGAAATTAAAATTTTAAGAAATAATAATTCATTCCCTCGAGTAGGGATTGAATCTTATACTGGTAGGGAAGTCGAAGCGAGGACTTCGAGATTTACTAAATTGCGGCAGATTAATATACTGGGGGATTTCTTGTACTCGGTTAAGCACTTCCACCAAATATGAGCCCCATATATATGGCCGCCCGTCTAGGATAAAGGGCCAGATTAGTTAAAAAAATGATCATCTGAAATTCTCGAGCGCGTCAGATTAAGGTAGAGTGCGTTAGTTACATGCTAAATCATGTATATTCCACTAATCTGACAATTGAGTGACGTAAAGAAGGGGGAGGGCTACAAAATTATAAAAAAAACGTTATATTCTCAACCGTGGCTATTTTTTAAAGAATTACGAAAAATATATAAAAAAAAACAACTTCACGCTGTATCCCTCATACAGTGGGTGGGCAGAGGGAACCTAATGTTAAGACACTCCGTTCCCCACTTTCTGCCGAATTTTGGAGGCATTGCGTGTTGAGTGGCAGAACTCAACGCCGCGCTTTGCCTCGACACCAGAGCGAAGAAATGAAAATATAAATTTAAGTAAATATTTCATCTCCTCGAGTGGGGATCGAACCCACAACCAGTCGGTTTTACAGTCACACTTTGTACCACTGCGCCACGACTGGCCTCATATATCTCAATCTGACGTACTTTAGTATTTCAAAGTGACGAAATTGTTTTTGCACATTCTAACAATGGCTGCCAGTTTGCGTCATATCCAAATCGTCAGATTATTATATAAGATCTTTTTTTCAAGTAACATCATCTTAACATCTCCTTAGAAAGACAGACGCGGTAGGTCTCTATGACGCTCGAGTAAGTCCCGATTTAGCATCGTCGGCTCCCGTTTACTTTTTAAAAAAAGAATTAAAAAATATTTGTGTGTATGTATTGTAATTTATATACATTTTTATTTTATTTGAAGCCTTTTGTTACACAAACTAAACCTCTTATACAGCTGTTAAATAAAATCTTGTTATATTCGTATAAAACTCATGTAGAGACTTGTTTATTTAATGAATTCATCGGGCCGTTCTTTCTACATAAATAATTATTCACTTTCCCTCATTTAGAGTCACTTTTTCTAAATAATCTCAACGTATGTTTAATTTTTTACTCTAACATATATACAATTTTATTTATTTCAAGACGATGTGACTGATCACTCAATTATCTATCACCAAACATTGCACAAACATGAAACGTATGGTGTAGTTCGTATCTTTATTTATGTATTAGTTGGTTAGTTAGTCAATTAATTAGTCAGTTAGTTAGTCAGTTAGTTACTCAGTTAGTTAGTCAGATAGTTAGTCAGTTAATTAGTCAGTTAGTTAGTCAGTTAGTTAGTCAGTCAGTTAGTCAGTCAGTTAGTTAGACAGTTAGTTAGTCAGTTAGTTAGTTAGTACTAAGCTAAGCAAAAGTAAGCCAAAGAAGTCAAAAAGCCAAGAAAGTTACTTAGCTAGCTAGCTTATTTATCAATAATTTTCGCCCTTTTTCTAAGAACAACTTTGGCATCTAAATTGTATAGTGGCGAAACTCTACGCTGCGCTTTGTCTCTACACCAGAGCAAAGAAATGGGAATATAAATTTAGACAATCGTGTGGGAATTGAATTTACAACCAGTCGCGTTTATGGTCACACATTGTGCCCTTCCTCCACGACGGGCCTCAACAACAACAAGAAGAACTAAATAAATAATATGATGATAAAAAAAAAAAAAAGAATAATAAGATTGTTTTTTTCAATTGCAGGTTTCAGACGAATATGGCGGCCCTAAATGGTCAGTTACTGTGTTTTGTGCGCTAACTCTTGTTATACTGATACCCTTAACACAAATTACTAAGCTCAAGTACTTAGTGCCGTTCTCAGCGTTGGCCAATTTTGTATGGTTGACGTCGATATGTATATCATTGTACTACTGCTTGAAAAGCCCGCCTTCGCCGTCTGAAAGGAATATGTATACATCAGTATCTGGATTACCTAACTTTATAAGGTGAGTACCTTTTTTCTTTTAGCTTCACGCTTTATCCCGCATATACCACGGTAGGCAGATCGTACCTGGTTACCTAATGTCAAGACACTCTGTTCCCATTATGACATTTTAATTTTCCACTTTTAAGCAGAATTCTAAGGGGCGCCAAAAGTTCCACCACTCACCACACAATGTTAAGTAGCGGAACTGTTACCAGAGTGAGGATTTTTTTTTTTTTGTATTTAATTTCTTTTCTTTATGTTTACTTTATATATTTTATGTATTAATATCTCATCTTGCCTACTTTAGATCATTATAACGAAGCAAAAATATCCCCGGCGTCGGTAATTTTAAGCTTCAAAAGGAATATTATTCCTTTGAAACCTATAAATTACGATAGTTTCACAACGCAAAAAGATTTTGGGGACTTTCAGTTTTCAAGTGACCCTAAAAGGAAAAGGCCAAAAATGTATATTATTTTAAGTAAACGTTTAGTAGGCATAGTGTTGAGACACTCCGTGTCACACTTAAGATCGGTCCTTAATCTTATAATTATAATATTATGTTAAGATTTTCAATACTTTTCAAAGAATTGAAAAGATTGTAAACGATAAATTTAAATGTAGAACTTAAAAAATTGATATAGGACCAGTTTTGCCGGTTACGGATTAAGTTTCAAATAGTAATCTAATAATTAATGCTATCTTACAGACAGAGGATGAAAATACAAAATAACTGTTTCTTATATTTTCAAGAATAATTTTCATATGACAAATTGCAAATGGCGCAGTGGCTCGAAGTGTGACTATAAAACCGACTGGTTGTGGGTTCGATCCCCACTCGAGGAGACGAAATATTTACTTAAATTTATATTTCCAGTTCTTCGCTCTGATGTCGAGCCTAAGCGCGGCGTTGAGTTCTGCCACTCAACACGCAATCCCTCCGTAATTCGGTAGAAAATGGGGAACGAACTGTCTTAACACTAGTTTCCCTCTGCCTACACTGTTGTGTGCGGGATACAGTGAAGCTGATTTATTTTATTTAAATTACAAATAAATATGCAAAAATAAAATGCATCTGCCAAATGTGTACTAGAAATTGCTATTTGAGACCTGTAAAACCAAAACTTATAGCTTGTCTGTCAGATAAGGCTGTCCGAGACTTTATCAGTTAGTGGTGAAACTGGCCCTTAGTACAATAATAAGAATTTTGTACAAGAAACAAAAAATATATTTAACACGCAGCGAATTGCGAACATCGTAAACGTCAAATCCTGCTTTTTCCCTTTCCCGTAGGAATTTCGGAAAATCTTTTTTTAGTTTCCCTAAAATCCCTAAGGGATCTGCCAAACTTTCTGTGGTCTGCACCGCATAGTTCGGCAATCAATAACGGAAGAGTATATTCATCGATTTACATTAGAATGCTCTGCACTGGCCAGTCGAGGTGTATGGGAACAAACGTGTGACTGTAAACACGACAGGTAGTGGATTCGATTCCCAAGCGAGAAAAAGAAAGTTGACTTACTCACTACGCACTCACTCAATACACACTGCGTCTATGAATATTCAATTGAATGTAATCTGGGAAACGGAAGTGTCATAAAAGGAACGGAGTATCATAAAAGTAGGTTCCCAAGTTCCCCTTTGCTTACCATGCTATATGCGGTACACAGCGTGAAACTAAAAAAACGTAGGAACACTTATCTTTTAATAATTTTAACTCCGTTTTTTTTAACAGCACAAGTCTATTCGCCATGGAAGGCATAGGAGTGGTGATGCCCATAGAAAACGAAATGACCAAACCTCAACAGTTCTTAGGGTGTCCAGGAGTTTTAAACATTGCCATGACAGCTGTTGTGGCGTTATACGCTTTTGTGGGTTTCTGCGGTTATTTGAGCTTCGGTGAAGATGTCAGGGGGAGTTTAACGCTGAATTTACCTAAGGATGAAATGTAAGTATGAAATATAATTTTGAATCTTGTAGAAAAACAATGGGGAACGGAGTGTTTTTATTTTAGAAAAACAATAAGTAAAAAATTTGTACGGGGTTCCTTTAGTACGGGGTTCGATCCGCCTCTTAAAGACACGCAAAGTCTTGAAATCTTGACTGAAAGCATTAAATCTTAGCATTAGGTTCCCTCTGCCTGCCCTGCTAAATATTAGATACAACAAAAAAAATACCTCAGCGATCTATATAGCATTTTTTATTAAATAATAAAATAAAAATAAATAAATAATCAGCTTCATGCTGTATCCCGCACATAGCAGGGTACAGCAGGGTAGGCAGAGTTAACCTAGTGTTAAGACACTCCGCTCCCCACTTTCTGCCAAATTCTGGAGGCATTGCGTGTTGAGTGGCAGAACTCAACGCCGCGCTTAGCTTCAACTCCAGAGCGAAGAAATGGAAATATTAATTCATTATTCATTTCTCCTCGAGTGGGGATCGAACCCACAACCAGTCGGATTTACAGCCACACCTCGTGCCGCTGCGCCACGTCTGGCCCCGAACTAAATAAATTAAATAATAAAACGAATAATACTTGTTAACTTTATACGTAGAAATCAATTAAGTTATGGGCGTCCCATACTTTACGATAATAGCCAACCAAACACTTTAAGCGTTAATTGGATAATTTACTTAATAGATCCATTAACTTTAACTCAAGCTCTTATTATGTAAGAACGGATACCATTATAACATATTTCTATAATATATACTAGAATGTTTTTATGTATATACATATAAATAAATCTTCCGGTACTTAGTGACTGATAGACAACAAAACTACCGGACTTGGAAAATAGGTTTCAATTTGGAATGTAGGTAGACTAGAGAGTATAGGAGAGCCTTATGGAATTTCTCGAGTATCCTACGGAAATGAGAAAAGACGAGATTTTCCATTTTACGAATTAAAATGTACGCAAGCAAATTAAGCGGTGCATAGGGAACGAAGTGTTTTAACACCATAGCGAGATAGGAAGTCCTGCTTTATGCAGGATACAGATTCAATTTGTTAACAACCAATTTTTTATCCATTTTTATATGTCACGCATTTTTATAAATAAAATAAAAAATCAGCTTCACGCTGTATCCCGCACACAGCAGGGTAGGCAGAGGGAACCTAGTGTGAAGACACTCCGTTCCCCACTTTCTGCCGAATTCTGGAGGCATTGCGTGTTGAGTGGCAGAACTCAACGCCGCGCTTAGCCTCGACACCAGAGCGAAGAAATGGAAATATAAATTTAAGTAAATATTTCATCTCCTCGAGTGGGGATCGAACCCACAACCAGTCGGTTTTACAGTCACACTTCGTGCCGCTGCGCCTCGACTGGCCTCTATTATATAGTCAATAGTAAATAAAAATAGCAATAGTATTTTAAAAGCATTCGGCCCAAGTGCCTGTAATCAAAATTATAACTTTTTTTCCAGATTAGCACAAACTGCCAAAATACTAGTAGCCTGCGTAATGGTGCTCTCATATGCCTTAGTATTCTACGTTCCAGTCGACGTTGTATGGCGGAGGATACAGGATCGAATCCCAGCGAGAAATCATAGGTGGGGTGTTGCTGGACTTAGGTTATTTGGGACACTTTTCACAGGTATACTATTTCTAATATTTTATTTTGCATTTTTTTACATAATATAGATATGCCACATGCGGATTGGGCGAAGGCACGAGTTGAGTTAAGTCCCGCCGGGCCTTCCACTGAGGCGTCGTAGTAGCATGCGCGGGCGATCCTGCGGCGTCTCATTTTTGTGGAGTGGGTTTCCGCTGGGTTTTAGTGGGTAGAATCGGTTTCACCGGTAAGCCCTGCAGAACCGCTCATCCTTAAGGCACTGGTCTTCTGTATGAGCGGAAGAAAATAACGATGTCTGTGTAAATGCATTTCCCAGCGCGGGAAAAGATCTACGTTGCTAGATGCGGAATACAGCGTTTTTTTATTATATGTAATTTATTTTGTTTACCCCACTCTGGTAAACGAAGCGAGGCTTTGAATTTCACCATATCTTTAAAAATTCAGCGGAAATTCTATGGAACATAGGAAAAATGTACCTAGTGTTAAGATACTAGGTTGCCTTTTCCTACACTGCTATGCGGAAAATAGCGAGCGTGATATTGCATATTTATCTTTTTTTTTATGGGAAATTGCAACCTACTATGGGGCCTCTCTCAAGTTACCTATAACCTTACCTTACCTTATACCTTTTATCTTTTATTTTTTTAGGTGTATCCATTCTTTATCAGTATAAAGTAAGCTAGGGACAGAAAACCTAGTGTCAAAACACTTTCTTCTATGTTTTCCACCTGAATTTGCTATCCCGTCAATGGCCTAACTTTAATTAAATTTAATTAACAAATATTATTTTCATTTCAGTTGGTCTCGCCTGCGCTATTCCAAGATTGGAACTTTTCATGGAGCTAGTAGGCGCTGTATGTCTGTCCATCATGGGGTTGTCCCTACCAGCGATCGTTGAAACAGTATGGCGATGGGGCAAAGATCTGGGACCTTGCTACTGGATTCTTTGGAAAAATTGTATTATCGTATTCTTCTCCATGGTGGCCTTAGTATCGGGAGTGACTTTCTCAATAAAAACAATGATTGATAGTTTGTGATATTAGCTTAAGATAATATAAATATATATAGATTGTAAATTATTTTTTAGTTTACTATTTTGTTGTTTCATTTTTTATTTATACACGTATGTCAATATAACAATGCAAAAATAGTTCCTTTTAACAAAAAAAACATAAAAACGTAACCTAAAATATATTGTTCACTTTGGTAGCTGTGGAACCCGATCTTCATATGAGGACCATATTTACCAATATTGAAATAATAAAATCCCTTAATAACAAGAGTAACTTTCTACCACCCATAACACAATTTTACTTAATGCAATATTTGACAGGCCACAGCTTCCACTTGAAATATTAAAACATCCCACAATTTGAAAACATATATAGATATTTACTCTGTGTTAATTATAGCAGCACTTTTAACCAATTCTCAATATTTATTAATCAAAAACATTTAAATTCCTATATAATATATAATCTAATATCAAATCACAACGAATACAACTGCTATATCCTAACATTTGCGAGGGAAAATTTGCCTTCTGGCTTAAATCTATAACTTTTATAGCTAATAAAAAGAGCGGGAAATGTTGACACTTTGACAGTTGATACATGCAATATTATATTTGACAGTTGACATATTGTAGTAAAATATAAATTTAAGTAAATATTTCATCTCCTCGAGTGGGGATCGAACTCACAACCTGTCGGTTTTACAGTCACATTTTGTGCCCCTGCGCCACGACTGGCCTCAGTTATCCTCAGGCCTCAATTATATAGTTAAGAATTTATTTAATAAATCGATATTATATAAGTTTTTAAGTACTTATTTGTATCAATTATATAATGTAACGTGTTATTTAGAAATGGCTCTGTCATGTTAGGAAGGCTCCTCCTCTTCAAGGTTGAGTAGCGCTCACGCTAGTAAAAACATCCTGCTTAACATATAATCAAATGATTTTGAGTTTAGTTAATTGAATACATTGCAAATTTTTCAAACGCTTCTCTAGTATTTTCTTTGGTAAATCAAGGTTTTTTTTGTATTGATTACATTACTAATTTTAGTTTTTTATATAAAAAACAAAGGTTAGTAGTGCAGTGGCGTAGGGGCACGAGCAATGTGACTGTAAACGCGACAGGTCGTGGGTTCGAACCACTCAGATAAATGTAATATTTGATATTTTTATTTCTTTGAATGGATCGAACTAGACATACTTATAACATATTTACTATACTAAAATAAAGATATATATTTTGTCTGCCTTTCTATTTATCCGGACTAATCTCCGGAATAGCTGACCTGTGTTTATGGAGCTTTTACTAAGATATAGATGGACATAGAGAAGGATAGAGAGACTCGACCCCAGAGAAAAAAAAATGAAATTTAAATATTCCGTTTCCTCGAGTGATGATCGAATCCACAACCAGCCCCGTTTACAGCCACACACTTGATCCCCTGCACCACGACTAGCCTCAAATAATAAGTAGCTATGTATATAAATAAGATTATGTTTTTGACTATTCAGTTTCACAAAATGTATTTAAAATTTAACGAAATAACCAGCAGGTGTTCTCTATTTTACCTCGGAAGAAAATAAAATGCTTGACGACAACAATAATAAAATATTTATTAAAGAATTATAAAAAAGATGCTTTCCAGGAAACCTCTTTAAAAATTTCAAAGAGAATGAATCTCTACGAGTTTAAATTAAATTTCTTGACATTAGAAGTATAAGACACAGTAAAGGGGCATTAAATCGACAAGTGCTTTAAAATATATTTTATTAACTTAACAAATTTCATTCAAGTCTTAAATATTTATCTTTCAATTTTTTTATTATTATGTCTCTCTTTTATAGTACTCGGATTCAAAAGGACCGGGGTCCTTTGGAAGGCTTGCGTGGGGACACAGGTCCAACACGTAGAGGCCCCTTAGAGAATGTACAAATGTTTTACTGTGACGCATCAGCCGGGATCCATCTCTGGGTAACCACAGGTAATTGCCCAGAGATGGTCGCTGGTTAATGCGTAGAAACTATGGAAAATGTGGAAATCTAAACTAGGACTATGGAATGAAATTTGGATGGACTGGCTACTGGGCTATTGAGTGAGACTAACGGACGTCCGCCTTTACAAAAGTCTCAAATTGAACGGTTGGCGGACGGTGACTCGCCTCCCACTAGATGGGCCCCCACAAAGCGGCGTAGTGTCTTGGGCGCAACATCGGCGTGGTCGGCTAAGGGTGTAGAGAGGTGTGCACCGGTTTCACCATCACGAGGAGCTCGTGAGCGGGTTTCCCCGCTATTACGCAGATTGAGCACTTCCACCCTTTCGAGCATATAGCTCTTGCGCTCCACTCTGCCGGCCAATAAAGGCAAGCCAGGGGCGGGGGATAGATTACAATTCCCCTCCGGAGGACTCAGGTCCGTGGGGTCGCCACTCCCCAACAGCTCGCCACAAGCTGCCCTGCAGCTTATTATTATTATTATTATATTTCTCTTTCATGATTCTCGGGTTCAAGAGAACCCGGTTCTTTGGACGACTTGCGTGGGGAACAAGTCCAAGACGTATACGACGATATGATATGATATGAAAAATTTTTGCATTTACGAATATTTTGCCACGTCTGAAATAGATAAATAGAACCTTATGAAATGTTCTCCTAAATATTTTAGGAAAGTTTTAGAAGAAAAAGAAAGATTGTATTCTTCTTATATGATTTAATAAAAGATGGGATTTTAGTAAATATATATGTTTTTGATCTAGATATGATTACTAAAAGAATTTTAATTAAATATCTTAAAAAATATATATATGTACTATATAAAAATTCTCACCCAGAACATCCTCTATAGCTTTGAAATATCAAAACAGACTTACGAAAAATCAGTATTACAAAATCATCTTTTTCAACGCGGAAATTAAACTAAGTAGTACCATTGTTTAATTTTTATTGCATTTTTTTAAACTTATACAGATACAAATAAAATATTTGTATCTGTATACACAATACACATATAATGCTGAATAAATTAGAATTACAATTAAAATCACATTTAAGTGGTATAATGTTACTATATTAAATTATTTTTTTGTTATCAACAACACAGTGTCTGATTGTAAACGCGACGGTAGTTATTTCTATTCCCGGAGACTGAATTATTTTCATGTTCTCGCTTTAGTGACAAGGCACGGCGTTAAGTGCCGCTGCTCTAAAAGCAATGTCTCGACAATTAGACAGCGCACGGGAAACGGAGTGGTTTAAGATGGATATATTCGGAAGGAGCAAAAATTATGAAATTAAAGTTTATGAAAATTTTGTTTCTAAATTTAAATTTTATTGAGCTATAGAAAATAATATACAATAACAATAACCTTCATACTGCAACTCAAATGCAACTGGCGTGAGCAACCGTTGAGTTTCTTGTCGCCTCTTCCCAGCACAACTGCCTTCTCTGCCGGTAGGAGATTGTTAAAAAATGTTTACAAAAGTGCGTTCATTCTTTTTAAACTATATTTTTCACGCATTAACAGATTCATATAGAAATATTGATTATAGGAAAAACCTACTGTAAAAATATTATGCAAGCGCTGAGCTAAAAAAAAATCAAGTAAAACAAAGAAGTAATAACGCGTTGAGTTGAAAATGATTACCTATATAAACAGACGTTACACTGTGGAGCAACTAAAAATGTGAAAAAGATTTTTTATTTTTCGATAATACATACGTAAATACATAATAAAGTAAAAGAATGCATATAGCTTTTACTTTATTTTTGATTTGTTTTTATCATATTTCTTTGAAGCTTGCCGAGATTAGCTTACAGCAAAAAATATGTCACCAGGTTCGTAGAAAAAAGATGGAAATCATATTTCTATGAAACACACCCTTTGAATTATATAGTTATATTTTGAGCAAAGTTCTTATATTACATAAATATCACACAGTATGATACAATGTTGCTTCGCAACGGATTTTAACGCGGTTTTCACTAACAGGTGGAAAGTTCAAAAATTATGTATTTGTATGTTATAATAAATGAAATAAGAATTTATTGTTTACGTAAAGGATAGTGAAAAGTCGAAAATGCCAGCGATTTGTATTGGAATATCGAAATACATATTTTGCCAAAAAAGAAGATTATCCGTCGTATTATAAATAAAAGAAGTACGTAAGCTCATTTAGATATAATTATAACGAAGTGTTACATCAGGTAGAGGTAACCGTAACTTAGCCTTTATTAGGCAAGGGCATACATAAAAAAATATTTGTGAAAAATCCAAATATCATCAGTTAGGAATATAGTATGAAGCTGAAAATACTGGCTAGATTCCTTAGCAGCAAACCAATATATATATATATATATATATATATATATATATATATATATATATATATATATATTGGTTTATTATATATATATATATATATATATATATATATATATATATATATATATATATATATATATGCCACCATCGCCATTATATTATCTTGTTATAATATTTTTCATTTCACTTCAAAAAGGAAGAAGTTCAAATACAAAATCAAATTTATTCAAACTATGTTTATTTAAAGTTTTCATAGAATGAGATTTATCTTTTAAATATTTCTCTCAGTAGTTCAAAAGTAAGGAGGGTATACATTTTATACCGCCTTAAAAAACGCAAAGAAAACGTTTCCATGTTTTCTTCAGATTACCATCTAGTATAAGATACAAGCGTTCCTCACATTTCGCAGAATTCTGGAGTGCACAACCTCGCTTTTACAGACACTAGCTTGTGCACCCGCACCACGACCGACCTCAATCTTTTCCAAAACACAGATCAAAGGAGGAGGCAATATTTCTTATATTTTTCACCATCACTATACTTTAACCACTCGTGATTCCTTTGTGTGACCTTAAACGTCATAACTTTGCAAATCAAAAATATTAAATGCCTATATTAAAAAATTAAATTAAATTAGCTTCACGCTATATCCCGCAGCAGGGTAGGCAGAGGGAACCTAGTGTTAAGACACTCTGTTCCCCACTTTCTGCCGAATTTTGGAGGCATTGCGTGTTAAGTGGCAGAACTCAACGCCGCGCTTTTTGTCTCGACACCAGAGCGAAGAAATGAAAATATAAATTTAAGTAAATATTTCATCACCTCGAGTGGGGATCGAACCCACAACCAGTCGGTTTTACAGTCACACTTCGTGCCGCTGCGCTACGACTGGCCTCTAAATGCCTATATATCATATACAAAGTATATTTCTCAAAAAAAATGTACCTACAACAATTGCATTCAAGAGATCTCCTAATAATAATAATTCCACAATCATCATGTCATGATCATACAAAATATGTTGTAGATATATAAACAAATACATACTCAGTTTTTTTGTTATATTTTTTCTGTACAAAAATTATAAATATTAATCATTAGTAATATATAATTAGTTGGCAGTTAACGAAAACACAAAAAACAAAACATAAACAAATTAATAATAGATGATATTTTAAAAATAAATCCTCCAGAATTCATCGGAAAGTGGAAAACGGAATTGTCTTAATGAGAACGGAGGATATCTTAACACTAGGTTCCCAGGTTCTCTACATCTACTCTGTTATGTGCGAGATACAGGGTGAACCTAAATAAAAATAATCTTTTGATCTCTGAATAGAATTCAAAAACACTTTGAAGGTTGCATGTACTGTTCCGTATCATCAGAACAAATAAATAAATCAGCTACACGCTGTATCCCGCACACAGCAGGGTAGACAGAGGGAACCTAGTGTTTTTTTTTTAGACACTTCGTTCCCCACTTTCTGCCGACTTCTGGAGGCTTTGCGTGTTAAGCTCGACACCAGAGCGAAGAAATGGAAATATAAATTTAAGTAAATATTTCATCTCCTCAAGTGGGGATCGAACCCACAACCAGTCGGTTTACAGTCACACTTTGTGCCGCTGCGCCACGACTGGCCTCTAATCTAATGGCCTATCATCTGAATCATCCAAATTATTTGTCTTTTAAAACAGCATCGACAAGTTAATTTCCAATATTTTTTTTTCTTTTGTTAATATGTATATATGTTTTTTTTTTATATTCTTAACCGATTTATTATAAAGTGTCCAACTTAAATATTTCCTTGTTGTAATTTTTTTTTCTACATGTTTTTTTTTATTTTTTGGCTTAAAATTGTTAAGTATGTTTAAATTTTCATGGATTATTCATTTTAAGAGGTAATGCGTTTAGTTGTAAGAAAAGATTTAGGTACTGTAATAAATGAAAAATAAACAACATTTTATTTATAATATAAATATTAATCTCGTTCATCTGTGTTATAAGTGGAATCTTTTTATGATAAAATTAAAGCTAGCACAAAGTACTAACCAGGTTTCCGCTTTGAACAAAACATAATATAAAATATGTACTTAAGACAATTTGATTGGAAAAAATCAAGTAGCACCGATAATAATACAATATTAAATGAATAAATAGAAATATTTCAAAAATATTGTTTTAAATATCGTTTAAAATTTATTTCTTTGGCTTCACTCTGTATCCCGCATGTAGCATGCTACGCAGAGGGAACATGCAAACCTAGTGTTAAGACACTACGCTCCCATTAAGACAATTCCGTTCTCGTTCCCAGCACTGAGTGGCGGTACTTAACGCTGCGCTTTGTCTTTTCAGAGCAATGAAATAAAAATATTTAATATTTCATTCTCCCGAGTAGAAATCGAACCCACCCTCGTGCCACCAGAGCACGACGGCCTCAATATTTTATTTAGGAAGTTAAAATTTCGCATGTAAGCCGGGTAGGGATTGTAGAGGAGCAATAAGACAGGAAATTCGTACGGAAATTGGAAAAAACGGGCTCTTACGTTTTAAAATCCACATAAACTGAGCTGCGGCTGACGATTAGTTCTAAATAAAACAAATCTTTATTTCATAGCATTTGCTTGTAGCAAGATATAATAACATTATAAGAACTAACAAAAATCAATTACAATCCAGTATTTTCACTAATAAAATCACGAATCGTCGGCGCCGCGATGTCAGCGAAGACACTCGGTGAAAGGGCCTGTCCGCAACCTCTGCCGAAGGAAACTATACCAACTGCCATCCCATCTTGTATAGCTGCTCCTCCGGAATCACCCTGGAAAAAAATATATTTCATGCAGAGGGATAATACTAGGGTATTAAAACACCCTTTTTTCCACTTTCCGCCGCTCGAAGTATTGTGTGCTACGTAGCGGTACTCAACACCGCGCTTTGCCTTGTCACCAGAACCAAGAAATGAAAATGTTATTAATTTAATTTCCCCATCTAAGCAATTTGGATTTAGAGGCCATCGTGACGCAGTAAAATAATGTCTATTAACGCAATATCTGTAATTGCAAAACTTAGGCATATTAATGAGCATTTATAATTTTGGAGACCAGTCGTGGCGCAGCGGCACGATCCCCACTCGAGGAGATGGAATATTTACTTAAATTTATATTTCCATTTTCTTCGCTCTGGTGTCGAGGTTAAGCGCGGCATTGAGTTCTGCCACTCACAACACGGCAGTCGGCACTCGGCAGAAAGTGGGGAACGGAGTGTCTTAACTCTAGGTTTCCTCTGCCTACCTTGCTGTATGCGGGATACAGCGTGAAGCTGATTTATTTATATAATATTCTTTTTAAATTTTTAAGTAAATAGTGTTGTAAAAACTTAATAAGGTCCTAAAATAATGTTATCATTACATTACATTATTTTACTAATGTAAAACAAAACAAATCAAATTCGATCAGCCTCACGCTGTATTCTGTTCAGTGACGCGCTTGTGCCGCCACATTCGACCTCCAAAATTATAAATGCTCATTAAAAATTAAGTTTATAATAGATAATACAAAAAAAACAATAAACTTTATAGATATATATTTTCTAAAACTGACACTTAACGAAAAAAGTACTACGCTACTCTACCTGACAGGTGCTTTTCCCTCCTAAAAAGAAATTTCCTCCACACCACATGTTCCTCGTCAAGACTGTAGGGTAAACGAGGAAACATCTGAAGAAATGTACGACTGGCAGCTCGACGTGCATGAGACGATCAGGGATTGTGGATGCTCCTTGCTAGAAATTGCATATTTTTTCTTAGATGTCGGTAAATTCCTCTACGTATATTAGGTCAATGTAATATCTAATTGCGCCATAAGCGTTTTATATATAAAACACTTATGGCGCGCTTTATGGTAGAAATCGGTAAAAAAAATTGTGACCATATTATATCAATAACAAGTTAGGAGATTGTATAGACAGAAACTTCTATGGCAAATATAATAAAAAATATATAAAAATTAAATAAAAAAATATATATTTTTATTAATAATTTGAACTAATACTCAAATTATGACAAAGAATATTTTTTTTTATTTCACACCGTGTCCTCTATATAGAGGGGTAGGCAGAGGGACATAGTGGGTTAATACTCCACCCTCTCTTTCCGTTCAATGAAGTTGTTTGAGGTCAACGTAGCGCTTTGTCTTGATATCAGAGCAAGGGGATGAAATAATCCCCCAAGTTGCAAAAAAAGCCATTATTTTATGAAATACGATTTAAAAAAATTAATAATAGAATCGCTTTCATAATAATAAATCAAGAAATATACGCTAAATAAAAGTAACAATACAACTTACTCTCTAACAGCACATGTTCAAAGTAAAGTATGTTTTGAAATTTCAGAACAAATGTTATTCTGTAAATGAATAGTCCTCTGAAAGGCTTTAGGCATTAAATTAGGTTCTTATTGTTACTAAAAGTAACGTATAAAGTTACAAGAGTAGGTACATCTGGATGATTTATAAAAAGCTTTCGCCATAATACATTGTAAATAGAAAAGCTGTTTTTCTTTCAGGCATTTTACAATAAAACAAGTATTGAGATCTTTTCTCACATTTTTATATTGCCGTACTACATTGTTAAGGATATTTTTGGTATTTATATATTATAGTATAGTACTATAAGGCTTTAACGTTTATTTTTCCCGTCTTTGCGCAGGGACATATGAAGTGTGACTGTAAACGCAACTGGTTGTGAGTTCGTTCCCCGCTCGAGGATATGAGATATTTATTTAAATGTATATTTTCATTTCTTCGCTCTGGTGTCATGGCGTTGAGTTCTGCCACTCGATACGCAATGCCCCCAGAATTCGGTCAGAGAGAACGGAGCGCCAAACGCTACGGTCTGTACATACCTCTTTCGCCTTGTCCACTGTCATCAACCTCTTCATACATGCACTCCGGGGGGTCCTCATGATTTTTACATGACCTCCTTCTAGTATCTTTGATACTGTGTTTTTAAAGATCAACCGAGGTCTCTCCGTACCTCTCTTACCACTCACGTTTCCATCATAAAATAAGATAAGAATTACAAAAAGTACACACCTTAGTTCTACCCCAACCGCTGACCATAATTTCACCACTCAAAGGCCTACCCTTGGGCGGTAGAGCTATAGGTCGCATGGTATCACTAAACTGTATAGGCTCAGCAGTTTTCATGTACGCTACGTCTTTGTCGAAGGGTGGGTTGTCGTATTCCGAGTGAGGCTTCACCTCAGCTATGGGGATGATTGTGCCGTTCTTACGGAAGGAGCTACCTGCTCGGAGAACTACTGTTGATGGATCGACACTGGAAAATAGTTGTTTTGAAGTAGTTATATTTTTATTAGGTGTCGCTTCGTGGCAGCACAGCGGTACAGGGGTGACTGTAATGCGACGCTTGTGTCTTCGATTCCCCGTGGGTGGAATGAATAATTTTTTTTTTTTCATTCAGGTCCAGGTCCAGGCAAATAACACGGCGGTGAGTTGCGCCACTCAACACGCAATGCCTCGAAACATAGGATACAGCGAGAAGATGATTATTATTTTTTAACTGTACGTAGTTACTTACATTCTTTCCCACTTTCGGCGAAAAATCCCCTCTCTTTTCCTTAAATCGTTTAAAGATCACACTTTTCTTTATAAATATACTTACTTTTGAGCACAGTGTCCCGCTGTTAAGATATAATTTTCGCTGACAATAAAACCTCCACAGAAGTAAGAATTGTTTACTATGAATGACACTTGGTACGGATGCTCCTCTATGTTCGCTTCCTCCCCACCCACAATCCTGTCGCCAACATCGACTGTTTCGAGAACATTATCCTCGTCATTTACGGGGACCCTTTCTGATAATATTATTTCTGTAAAAAAATATTTTTTTTACATATTTTTGAATATTAGAAATATATAAATATTTTAAGGTAGAGGTAATCCCGGCGCGGCGGCATTGCGTCCGACTATAAAGAATCTTTTTTAAACATTTTTTAAAGTGTTATTCCACACTTAGGAAAGAAAAATACTTATTTAGAAAACGTATAAAAATTTGAACGCAGCGGGACTCGAACCCGCGCCTCATGGAAACCGACCAGGCGCTCTCAAATTTCGACATAGCTTGGCGAGAACGCATGGCTTAGTGGTCAGAGCGCCTGGTCGGTTTCCAGGAGGCGCGGGTTCGAGTCCCGCTGCGTTCAAATTTTTATACGTTTTCTAAATAAGTATTAAGAATCTTTTTCCCACATAGGCTACCCGTCCCCTACTTCCGGTCAATTTACAATACGAGTACATTACTTGTTGAGTGGCGGAAGTCAACGCCGCGCTTTGTCTACCAGAGTGAGGAAACGAAAAAAATATATATAATCATTCTTCCGAGAAGGACTTTAAACTACAACCCACGTCAGACGCTCTCTCACTATGCTACGACGGTCTTATTTATTTATAATATTTAATTAAAATGCTAAACAGTATCACCACTTCAATAAGAAGCTAATACCTACTCAAAAGGCAATTTGTTGGAAACATCAAGTGTATTAAAATACGTTTAGTAAAAGATCAATCGTTATATAATAACCACTGCAGCGCAGTTCGGAATTAGATACTTCCTAACCGCGATGGTTGCGGATACAATTCTTGCTCACAAATATTGCACTAAAATTCAAGACATTATACATACGAGTATGTTAAATGGCGGAACGTAATGCCGCGTCTAATGTTACCATAGCGGAGAAAAGAAAAAGATTAATTTACTTGACTGAGAATCGAACCTACTGTCGTCTCGTTAAAAGTACGATTATGACTTTAGCCTACTAGTAGACCAGCCGATTAGTCGGTTGCTAGGACTTTTCTTTTATAAAATGACATTTTCGAACAATAAGTAATCAAGGTTATTATTTAATGTAATTCCCTCACCATACATTTTATTTAAAAAATACACACAAAAAAGTAGCCGTATACTCGACGTTTTCAAACAAATATAGACACAATAGTCTAATATAAGATTAGTCGAAAATCGAAATTCTCAAATAAATGTATATTTTTCCTATTAGTAAAAATATATTTTTTAACAGAATTTTATTGGTCAAAAGGGAAAGTTATGAAATAGTACTGTAATATAAATAAAACAAATTCTATAAAAGTATTTGATGTCATATAAAAAAGCTGATAGAAACGAGGCTCTCAAAGAATATTAAAAAAGTTGTGGCATAGCAAAAAATAAGTCTTATTAAAATTAAAACGTTCGCACTTAAGTAATTTAAAGTACTAATATTGTTTCAAGGTGACTAAAATGAAGAACGCTGTACAACAGATTCATAAGATTTTTTATTATATAAAAATCAACCTAACGTTGTATCCCGCACACAGGAGTTCCCCATTTTCTATCGAATTCAAAAGGCATTGCGTATTGAGTGGCGGACCTTAACGCCGCGCTTTGCTTCTACACCAGAGCGAAGAAATGAAAAGATAAATTTTAATAAATATTTAATTTACTCAAGTGAGGATCGAACCCACAACCAGTCGCGTCTACAGTCACACACTTGTGTCCCAGCGCCACAACTTCGAAATTATTAATTAAGTGCTTAGAGTCGCTTTAGTAGAAGTAGAAATTTGTGGAAAAAGGCATATTGTACGTTAGCTGAATTGATTGGACGGCAAAATGTCAAAATAGCTGCAGATTTGGCAGTACACAATACAGTGCTGGTACCGACGCTGTTATATGTCAGGAAATGAGGGCATACAGTTTATAGGATATACGGAGTCAGTTTAGCTGAAAGATACACATAGCAGGGTACTCACAGAATCTCAGTGCTAAGACAGACCTGTCCTGGCGTTGAAAGACCGTTTCCCACTTTCCACCCAATTTTCGAGACATGACGTAATGACAGAACTGACGGAACTCTATCAAAGCGAGGAAATGAAAAAGAGAAACTTCTGAAAGTAAACGAGACGGTTGTTACTTCGATTACCACACAAAAGAACACGCAAGCTAATCAAAATTTAAACGGAAAATTAGGAGCGGAACCTAACCTGGTATATACGGCTTACAACGTGAACCTTTAAAAAATGTCGTCATTTCTAGTTCTTTATACTCGTAAAGCAATGTTGTATTGTCCCGTTCCCTAATTCATATTCTATACACGACTAAACGAAAGTTGTCACCGTCGTAACTCATCGTCTAATCGAAACAATGCTTATTTAAGTTAAACCATTTATAAAACGTGATAGGGCTATTTGTAGCAGAATTGCAATTTAGAAGAGCTCATTTTATATTGTAAATATATTTTCTTGTGATTAAGCCTCGTGGGTAATAAAATATAAATTATATTATGGCTAAATATATAGGCTGTTTTTAGTTATAATAGATCTTTGTTTGTTTTGTCTCCTTTATCTATAGTTTATACATTTCATAAAACGTAATTTTATAGTATTTTAAATCAATTGGTATTTTATTAAAATTTTCTCGTTTATATTGTCGAATTGAAAAGAAAATGTTTAGTTATTTCATATGAAGTTCCCATGAAAATTCTTATACTACGGAAATTCTGGTAAAAAAGTATATCTTGCTCCAAAAATTCATAAAACTCGGAGAAAGACAGACAGCTACAAATTTTAAAATAGTTTGTTTGTGTTTTAGTATCAGGTAAATACCTATATGCCCTTGACAAACACTTGGTCATTTTGAAATCACACTCAGACACTTCAAGTTTATTTATATTTATATGTATGTATAGAGTGTAGACGTATAGATTATTTAAGTGCCCTTAAGGAAAATTAACTGGTTATCTGTTATCTGTATTTTTTTTACACTTAATAAATCAATATTATAATCTTTTAGTTTTTTCATATCCATCTGGGCATGCGCGAATGGCGAACGTGGTTTTTCCTGCGTAAATCCCTACCTCATGAGCATTTCAGGATAAAAAGTAGCCTATTTGTTGCTCTGCTATCGGATAGTGACAATCTAATAAAGAACAGTTAACTTTTACAAAAATTGTTTTTTTTTTGTTGGTTTTGTTGTTTCTTTGTGTTTTATTATGTCAATAACTATATGCACTTCAAACTACTATTTTGAAATTACAGAGAGGTAGTATATATGTATGTATAGATTAAAATTGTCCACTACAGCGTTTTATTAATTCTCCTTAATTTTGCTAAGCTATTAACCATCATTGTGTTCTTGTTTTCTACATTTTTCAGATCAGATTAATTTGGCTGATTCTGTCAGGTAGACTGCTATGATTACTCCTCACATATTCCAGATCATCATTTTTTTATTTCAATAGCAAATGCTCATCACGCTCAACAACTTTTGCAAAGGATGCATTTAATTATTTCTTATACTTTAACTGGATTGTGAAGGTCGTTCATCAAATGTTCCATATCTTTATTTTAAGGGTTCCATACTTTATCAGGAAAATAGGAACTCTTTTAAGATCACTTTGTTGTCCGGGTGTCTATCTGTCTGTCTGTCAGGAGCCTTTATCTCAGGAGAGCTTGGACATATCGAATTCAAACCATAAATCAAATCTGTCCAGTAAATTAGAAGATATGCGAGTACAAACAAACAAAACAGACAACCAAAATTTCTAAAATCATAGATAGTTGCAGAATTACAGGTGTCCTATTTCAAATACATATTTTATTTTACTAAAAACTGCAGTACTCCGTTTAAAGTTATAAGATAACAACAACAAGTGTTATTGATTTTTAGGTATATCATCCCCCTAAACTATATTTTCGTGGACTTTTACGTTACTATATAAAAAAAAATATGCCACACTTAGGAAAGAAAATTTAAAAATTTTCTGCAGAGACATTTTAAAAAATATTTAATAAATAGCATTCTCTCTTGCCAAATGATTATTCTTTGCATTTATCTTTGAGGAGCGGGATTTTTTATAAATCTCCCAACAGAGATGTTAACAACGTAAATAAGTTGTAACAAGCGCATAAGAATTTTGACGTAGCTCGATGAGAACGTATGGCTTAACGGTCAGATCGATTGGACGGTTTCCAAGAGGCGCCGGTTAAAATCCCGCTATGTTCAAATTTCTGTTTTCTAAAAAATATTTGTTTTCCTAAGTGTGTAATAACACATTAAAAATTATTAAAAAATAAATTGTTTATTGGATAGCGTACACACGCGTAGCGCCACAATTTGTGTAATAAATTATTAATCTGCACCAGACATCGAATCTCCAACCACTATTTCCAGTCAAACACTTCTCAATTGATCCATGTTTATGTTTACCGTGAAACGATTAAGACCAATTTATTTGCAATTTCAAAGGTGATCTACGCAAATAACATGGTATATGCGCAAGCACGTTGAATCAAGTTCGCCGTCATTAGATATAAAGAACGATGCACGTAAACTCAATTAATGTGTTATATATGATACTTGATGAGGCCAGTCGTGTCGAAGGGTATGAGTTTGTGACTTGTCAAGCGTCTAGTGTGAGTTTGGTACCCATTCGAGGTAATAAAATGTTTATTTAAATATATATTCATGCGGCGTTGGGTCCCGCCACTCAACAGGCATTCCGCCTTCAGAATTCGGCGGAAAATAGTTCCCTCTGCTTACCCTGCTGTGTGCAGGATACTGCGTGAAGCTGATAAAAAAAATGGATAATCGTAATCGCACTAAGCATAATTGCTCAGTTCGAGGCGAGGCCTTCTAATTTTAAAAAAGGTAACGTTATTAAGTCTTTTTTTTAGTTTTCCGCAGGATACATCAGGAAACTAAAAAAAAAGTAATAGACTAAAGGAATCTTTTTTAAGATTCTGCCTCTTACTTAACATTGTGATTTGTTTTAATCAATTCAAACAATCGCGTCTTAACTAGGAAAATATATTTTCATATTCTTACATCTCTTTCTTTTAATTTATTCACAATGATTTTTTTGATCACCTTTACGCTATATTCCGTATAGCAGTGGCAGAGGTAACTAAGGATTAAAAAACCCCGTATATACTCGTATGTACTATATAAATTTTCGTTTATTTTAATATTTAAATAAACATGTAAAAAAAATGAGCAGAAGATAAATAAAGACACACGTACGACTAAGATTTCGTTGCCGATCTCGCAAAATAAAAAAAAAAAAATTTAATCACCCTGCCTGATATTTCACATATCAACAAACCTATCCAAAATGATTAAAAAACTATATATATAAAAAACAAAAAAATATATATTCCTAAGCCTCACCTGACACTACCAAAGGCGCGAACACCAAACAAACCAACGTTAACGACCACATGACACTAGAAAGTAACTAACCTAATTGAGTTGATTCACACTCAACATTCAAGTACTATATACTACAGGCATCGCTCATTTACATAACTATGCGATACCCACATCACGTTACGATCGTTGATAGAAATTGACCTTACAAATTAATAATTGTATTATTAATAATTTTTACTACTTATATTGTCATTAAATATCTTTTATTATGTTTACATTTGACGTCTGAAGTCCATTATGAGCCTCATCGTTTCTTACTTCCATGTTACGCTAATAAATTTGTGATTTATTTGTAATTTATTTTGACACGATACAAGCTACCGAAGTATCTGGTCATTGTTGCGTCGTTTTTCAAACTGTCATTTTCAAAAATCGTGATATTAAAACCATCGTAAGTGTATAAAAATGGCTGACAAAAACAGACCGGCATCGAGAATCTTCCTCGCATCACCAACATCGTTAAGAAGAAAAAGTTTATCACCGTCATACATATCAATATTCTCGAAAACGCCGAGACACTAGCTTAGAAAGGAGAATAAAAATTCTCACACAGCATTCACACGCAGCATCTAATTTTCAAAAAGGGAGGATCTCCTACCTTCACCAATATTCTTACAACCCAAGACTAGATGGTAAAGCTCGATATGCCTCAACTTTTTTATAATATGCCGATAAAACCGGGACTCACCGAGTTCCCTATAATGCGTCAGATTTTTCAAATGATGGGCCGCATTCACGTTTATCAGCCGCATCAAAGATTGTTGCTTGTTGATCCTTCAAGCAGGCGTAATGTCTCTTAAGGTATATCAATTTTTCCACCTATATCACCTACCGGAGAAGGTTACACTACCGCACACAGCAACGTCACAGCATGCATCTACATAAATATCCACGCGACGAAATTGGACTTATTGCAATGGTGGATATTTCTCAGAATTCAGAAATTTGTCCAAGTCAAAGACTGGAAAATTACCCGATAACAGATACGTCTGACATACAGGTACTGCACTGAACAACAGAAAGTTTTGAACTACTTGGGAAAGTCACCAGACAAAATGCAACTAAAGGAAATGTACGCTGAAATTACCACCTTTATCTCCGAAGCGCACACCTTAATACAGAGCGGCAATAAAACAGATGTCACCTAAATAGGGTCCTACTATGTTCCGGGCATATACAACGTGGAGGTCCACTATCCAGAGTTATAAAGGACTTGGAATGTGACTTGTTAAGGGAGACCAGGTCGAACAGGTCTTTAAACACTGGGCGTGGCGTTATATAGATCTCTTTTAATTGACAACAGCACATGTGGTTTCCAACTATGCCTCACAAGAGTTGTCCGACTCGAACGCTCGCTTTCACGACGAGAGCACCCACTGGCAACTCAGCCTAGCTTGGATTTTTCCGCCACGCAGCCTCCTTCCTTAAAGCTTATGTCATCTCAATACGGCATCGGGACGATTCATAATGATACCTCCCAGCTGGATAAAACCATTCTGTCGCCCATATCTAAGAAATAACCCGATTGTTCAACGTTATATATTTTTGTGCACCCTGCTAAAATTCTGTACTTCGCTAATTTCAAACCTTTATCCAAATTAACTAAATTGTTATTTGGTTAAAATAAATAGTTATTTCAAACATACTTTTAAACAAATTCCATAGATCTCCCACTCATTTTTAATCCAGTTGAAGATCATGTCATTGCTTTCTTTATTGTCATAATTATTTATAAAAAAATATAAATTAAAAGTCATAGTACTTCTCAGTCCTTACACAAAAGACAAGAATAGAAAGTAATTAATCAATACACGATAAAACACCCACTTATGATATATTCTTTAATCACATTGTTGCGTCTATTCACATAAACTGCTCATAATGAATGGACTTCAGACATCAAACGGAATACATACATACCATGGATATTTTACCTTTCAATAAAATTTTGTAATATGTTCCCTTTGACATCTGAAGTCCAAATAATGGCTTCCTGGTTATATCTCTACATTGATACTTTGGTGGCTTGTCTCGTGTCAAATGAATTACAGATAAACCAGCCGGAGCAACATTATCGTAACATGGCGGTAAGAAGCAATGTACTCCCTGATAGTGGACTTTAGACGACGGAAACGTAATACAAATTTTATTGGAAGGTAAAATTTCCACATTAATTTTAAAAATGTTCCACTTAATTTTTAATTCCTGCATTTTGGAGCGGATATTTTACAATTATGTAGGAGTACATAGAGAGGTCGTCGCGGAGTAGTGGCACGAGCGTGTGACTTTAAACGTGACGGTTGTGGGTTTAATTTGCACTCGATTTGCAAATTAATTATTATTTATAAAATTAAACTATATCCTTCGCCTCCATGATCAAATAGATGTAACTAACAATTGTTTATAGCTTTTTTTTAATAAATTTAGATAGCCCCATTACAATACTTTTTTTTATTTAAAAAAATAATTTGTAAGTAAAGAAATAAAATATAACATTATAAAAGTTGGTATTAAATGTTGAAAAGAAAAACTTTCCACCAATATATCTGAAAATACGTAAACGCTTGTAGATTAATTTGTCCCGTGAATATAAAAATATATAAACTAAAACGAATAATTAAAGTTAAATTGACCAAAACGAAATAATCGAATAAAGTAAAATAATCGAATAGTGTTCTAAAAATGTATTAAGCTCGGCTTCCACCGCGAAAAAGAGATGAGCGGGTAACAGATAGGCGGAACGGACTCCTTTTAAATAAATAGATTTATACTTTCACTGACAAAGAGTTTAATATTTTGTAATTCCTTCGCTATGCTCCCTGAAACTAAACGAACTTATTTCAACCCTTTTTGCTCGCTCGGTCCTTTTCGCTCGATTGATTGGTGTAATACAAGTATACAGTCTTGCGAGTTTAACGTAGTCCGTAATGGGTCCGCTCCGCTCCCGGTGGAACCCGGGCTTTATAATGAACAACGTAAGTTGATACGTATTTACGGATAGTTTTTACCTGCAACTACGCCCGCGTGGTCAAGTGGAAACCGCGTGGAAACACTTAAGTTTTGTATGACATAATATGATACGTTCTAAGTGCCCGAATTAACTCCAATGATAAATACAGTAGTTAGGTATAGGCTTCCTCGATGAATGAAATATTACATTCATCGATACAAAAATATTTCTACACAGTCACAGAATAGACAAAGGGAACCTGGGAAATTAATGTTAAAACACTCCGGTCCCATTAAGACGCTTCCATTCTCCGATTTTCATTCATTCTAGTGGAATTTGAACTGACAACTGTCGCGTTTACAGTCGCACGCTTGTGCTCTAGCGCCATGACAGCCTCAGAAAACTTTTCGGCTATATAATAGATATTTATATAAAATTATTCACATATCTCAGTTAGGTAAAATAAAGACTTGAATTACTATTCATATGTCAGGAACAGTTCTATAAATTGCGGTTTTCAAAGTAAATTTCTTTATTATTATTTCTTTCAATATATGATATGGTATAATATGGTTTATATGGCTATCAAATGTTGAAAGGAAACTAAATCCACGACTTAAATCGTTTTATACTCACAACACTACTAATCATAAACATTTTTTAAATATTCTTTACTGTTCTAGGCAAGATATTTTTCCATTTTTTGATTAGGATCATCCCTTAGCCTACCCTTAATGGATGATACCTATTACTAGCACCGTCTGTCGCCCGATATCCATCTAATATCGCCTAACTTTGTAACCAATTTCGAAATTATCGTAACTTCTGTCTAGTCAAAACGACTTTGATGCTAGGCCGATAAATGAAATGCGTTCCAAATCTCTGAGGCATTAAATTCTAAATTTATCCTGACATGTCAAATTGTGACCGAAATTTATTATACCTTTAACCTACTTTTGGAAGGAAACCAGTAGTTTTATCTTTAAATTATTACATTTTAGAACTTTTGATAGGTTTATAACTGCGGTGTTAAGTTCCGCTGCCCAATACATACATAATTACCTTGTTTCGGCCGAAAATAATAAATGATTAGTCAAAATTGAAGAAAAATCCATATTTTATCTAATTTGTATATAAGATACAATAAAAAAAAAAAAAAAAATTAGCTTCACGCTATATCCCGCACACAGCAGGGTAGGCAGAGGGAACCTAGTGTTAAGACACTCCGTTCCCCACTTTCTGCCGAATTTTTGGAGGCATTGCGTGTTGAGTGGCAGAACTCAACGCCGCACTTTTTGCCTCGACACCAGAGCGAAGAAATGAAAATATAAATTTAAGTAAATATTTCATCTCCTCGAGTGGGAATCGAACCCACAACCAGTCGGTTTTAAAGTCACACTTCGTGCCACTGCGCCACGACTGGCCTCAGATACAATACTTATATATTAATACACACATACTTATATGATATATAGGTAGATATGGCAATGGAACATAGTACTGAAAAAAATATCTTATTTTCTTGCCTACGAGAACTGGAAAAACACAATTTTCCATTTAACATCTTAACAAAGTAGCGAGCGACGACTAGTTCAAATGTATAGTACCAGAACCCTAAATAAATTTAAACGTAGATCTAAGATTATATACAAATGGTCTAAATGGCCTTAACAATTACTGTAGTAGATAAGACTACATGACACTCGCATTAGCATCTCAGCGTGATATTAGATTTTATGTAATGCGGGCAAGTTCATTTGGAATTATTAAAGGAAAAAAATATTGCTTAACCTGAATATTTTACGCGCTCTTATTGTTGTGTGTTGTTGAAACTCCGTTCTCCGCTTTTTACTCAACTTTAAGATATTGAGGATCGGATTCACATATTTCATGTAATACACGTTTTGGTTTGATTATTTTTGACAACTCTTGTTTATTTTTTAACATACTTACTTACGTGTTGATATATATATAGTTAGGTATCTCATTTAATGTTCCGAATATTACGTTGGTTACCTATACATTTGTATACGACACCTACCGATCACGCCAGGATGATGCAATAATCGTGGTTGTGACGCGATGATATAAAGGGCCGGAGGGGCGTTGTACAGTCAGTATGGGCTTGAGTATGGGACGGAACACTACTCGTGCTCCGTCACATAACCACGACTGTTCCGATAATTATTTAGTTAATGAAAAGGCTTTAAATATTATTACTTGTAACTTCCGTCCACATCTGATATATGTTCGATACTACTAACCTCTTATTATTTTAGGAATATGTCAGGATGTTCGAGTGGTAACTATAACGATAAGTAATTCGTGTTAATTGATGATTTCTGTTGTTTATGTTCGCAGGTAATAACAATGTGCCTTATAGTAAGTTTTGTTATGTTAAATTGCATTGAAAATAGATTGTTACTTTACTGTTTATTGTTTTGTTTCTTATTTAATAAATTCTAACCTGAATCCTAAATTCAGAAGTGCGATAAAGATCCCAATTGCTTTGGTTTTCAAGAAACAAAATAATTAAACCTCAGTTTATTTTATTTATATTACTTTGTTGAATTACCTTTTTAAATTCATTTTTAACTTTGACTTTGTGTACCTATTAATAGTGATGCTCACAACATATCGCTGATTTCTTTGCGAATGTCACTCACGTAGAAGGGGTCAATGGTCAGTTTATTTTATTTATATTACTTTGTTGAATTACCTTTTATTTCATTTTTAACTTTGACTTTGTGTACCTATTGATAGTAATGCTCATAGCATATCGCAGATTTCTTTGCGAATGTCACTCACTTAGAAGGGGTCAATAGCCAGTTTATTTTATTTATATTACTTTGTTGAATTACCTTTTTTATTTCATTTTTAACTTTGACTTTGAGTACCTATTAATAGTGATGCCCACAATATATCGCTGATTTCTTTGCGAATGTCACTCACGTAGAAGGGGTCAATGGTCAGGTAAGACCGAGCGTTAGAAAAGTTATGACTCTAAAAATTATCTACACCTACTATATTATCATATTTGTGCCATATTTAAAAAGAAAAAAAAAAAAATAAAAATAAAAAAACAAATATAAAAAAAAAAAAAAAAACGAAAGAAAAAAAAAATAAAAAAAAAAACGAAAGAAAAAAAAAAGAGAGAAATTCGATGGTAAGGTGCTTAATTTGCCTAATTGTTTTGTCTTGTTTTTGTTTTGGCGATTGTTTTCAGAAGCAGTAATAGTGGCGTCTCACGTCACTCCACGAGACAAGACATTCCTGCTAATCACCGGCGTTAGTCGCCAATGACGTTAGTCGTCAAATTTGCGTTAGTCGCACCGGCGTTAGTCGCCAATGACGTTAGTCGTCAAATTTGCGTTAGTCGCACCGGCGTTAGTCGCCAATGACGTTAGTCGTCAAATTTGCGTTAGTCGCACCGGCGTTAGTCGCCAATGACGTTAGTCGTCAAATTGCGTTAGTCGCACCGGCGTTAGTCGCCAATGACGTTAGTCGTCAAATTGCGTTAGTCGCACCGGCGTTAGTCGCCACCGGCGTTAGTCGCCAATTGTGTTGCAGCTCGCATGTGCTGCGCGTGTCTACGCGCGCCACTGCTCGTGTCGGCTCGCACGTGCTGCGCGTGTCCTCGCGAGCCACAGCTTGCATGTGCTGCGCTTCTCTGTGCGCCTCCGCTTGCATGTGTAAGGCGCCTGTGCGCGCCATGCGCGACGCTTCTGCGCGCCTCGGCTCGCATGTGCAACGTGCATCTGCGCGCCATGCGCGACTCATCTATGCGCGCCTCGGCTCGCGTGTGCTACGCGTGTTTACGCGGGCCACTGCTCGTGTCGGCTCGCACGTGCTGCGCGTGTCTACGCGGGCCACAGCTCGCATGTGCTACGCTTCTCTGTGCGCTTCCGCTTGCATGTGTAAGGCGCCTGTGCGCGCCATGCGCGACGCTTCTCTGCGCGCCTCGGCTCGCATGTGCTACGCGTGTCTTCGCGTGCCACAGCGCGCATGTGCTGCGCGTGTCTACGCGCGCCACAGCTCGCATGTGCGGCGCTTCTCTGTGCGCCTCCTGCTCGCATGTGCAACGCGCCTGTGCGCGCCGTGCGCGACACATATCTGTGCGCCTCAGCTCGCACGTGCTACGCGTGTCTACGCGCGCCACAGCTCGCATGTGCGGCGCTTCTCTGTGCGCCTCCTGCTCGCATGTGCAACGCGCCTGTGTGCGCCATGCGCGACGCCTCTGCGCGCCTCGGCTCGCATGTGCAACGTGCATCTGCGCGCCATGCGCGACTCATCTCTGCGCGTCTTTGCGCGCCTGTGCTCGCTTGTGCGACGCATCTCTGCTCGCTCGTGCGAAGCATCCCTGCTCGCATGCGCGACGCATCTCTGCTCGCTTGTGCGACGCATCTCTGCTCGCTCGTGCGAAGCATCCCTGCTCGCATGTGCGACGCATCTGCTCGCTTGTACGACGCATCTGCTCGCTTTTGCGACGCATCTGCTCGCTTGTGCGACGCATCTGCTCGCTTGTGCGACGCATCTGCTCGCTTGTGCGACGCATCCCTGCTCGCATGCGCGACTCATTCCTGCTCGCATGTGCGACGCATCCCTGCTCGCATGTGCGACGCAACCCTGCTCGCATGTGCGACGCATCTCTGCTCGCTTGTGCGACGCATCTGCTCGCTTGTGCGACGCATCCCTGCTCGCATGCGCGACTCATCCCTGCTCGCATGTGCGACGCATCCCTGCTCGCTTGTGCGACGCATCTCTGCTCGCTTGTGCGACGCATCTGCTCGCTTGTGCGACGCATCCCTGCTCGCATGCGCGACGCATCCCTGCTCGCATGTGCGACGCATCTCTGCTCGCTTGTGCGACGCGTCTCCGCGAGTCTTCACGTCTCTGCGACTGCTGCTGCGAGTTCAGCGCTGCCGAGGACGGCGCACGGTTAGGATGGCCGAGTTAGGTATCTCATTTAATGTTCCGAATATTACGTTGGTTACCTATACATTTGTATACGACACCTACCGATCACGCCAGGATGATGCAATAATCGTGGTTGTGACGCGATGATATAAAGGGCCGGAGGGGCGTTGTACAGTCAGTATGGGCTTGAGTATGGGACGGAACACTACTCGTGCTCCGTCACATAACCACGACTGTTCCGATAATTATTTAGTTAATGAAAAGGCTTTAAATATTATTACTTGTAACTTCCGTCCACATCTGATATATGTTCGATACTACTAACCTCTTATTATTTTAGGAATATGTCAGGATGTTCGAGTGGTAACTATAACGATAAGTAATTCGTGTTAATTGATGATTTCTGTTGTTTATGTTCGCAGGTAATAACAATGTGCCTTATAGTAAGTTTTGTTATGTTAAATTGCATTGAAAATAGATTGTTACTTTACTGTTTATTGTTTTGTTTCTTATTTAATAAATTCTAACCTGAATCCTAAATATATATATAAGTCAATAGCCAAATTGATATCTTTAATGTCTTGGATTGCAGTTACAATTTCTCATCACGATCGCCAGGTACTCCAGATCTTGGATGATCCTACATTTGATACTTTTTCCTTTGTGTGGGCATTAAACCCTACCTACTAATATCCCGCTCTCTGGGTTTATGGAAAGTACTAGTTCTATTTTGATGATCAGTGAGTAAGTGAATTACTGTAGAAATAGTGAAACTTTGTTATATGAAAATGAGTTTGAAATTTGAAGGTTCTGGTGTTTGCTTTTGCTTACTGAAAGACGATAATTTAAAAGCTCTAAATCTATCTGAGATATAAGAGTACGCCAAAATGGTTTCAGAAAATGATGGTATAACAGTGCTTCGCATGAATCAGCGAGAGCACTGCCATGTCTGAGTAGATTTAGTATTAAAATACTCCAGAGATCCCCTCGCAACCCATGTCTGTTCTTCAAGACGGACAAAACTAAAACGAATCTTGGATATAACAGTCCAATTAATCGCATCTCTCGTTCTTTTAACGAGCACTTAAAAGAAGATGTAACGTTAGACATTGGTGGCGACGGGCTCTTAGCCTTCTTATGAAAATGCATCATATATTTAATAGATTTAATTAATATCTAATTTTAAGTAATCAATGTAAAGTAATCTTTAATTTTTATGTATTTGTAATTTTTTATATAGCATAATTTAATATTTGTTATCATTTAAATGATGTGTTCTCCTATAAGCGCAGCGTAGAGTTCTGCCACTCAACACGCAATGCCTCCACAATCTGGCAGTAAGTGGGGAGGGGTGTCTTAACACTAAGTTCCCTCTGCCTACCCTGCTGTGTGCAGGATACAGCGTGAAGGTGAAAGAGAAAAGAAAGATTTTCTATACAAATTCACTTAATACCTACACGTATGTATAAGTATTTAAATATTACTCACATCTGGCATACTTTTTTTGAAAGCTTCGAACATTAAATAAATCATTTCAAACTTTAGAAAACATTTTAAAGTACTAAAATATGATAATTTTATATGCAATTACGTAAATCGTTACGTTGTTTTTCAGGGCTGTATAAAAAATATTTTGTAAATTATATAAATAAAGACTAGCGACCCGCTCGCGACTTCGACCGCTTGAACTAGACAAATATTTACTTCCTCATCTGAATTACTTTCAGCCAATTCAATAAAACCTTTTTTTATAGCAATGTTGTGGCATTAAAATGCCACAAACACTAAATGTTAAGGGAAGATTTCCAGAATGTAATAGTGAAAAATGCATTTAAATCAGATATAAAATTTTAATAAAATGTTTTTGCTTCCACTACAACAGGACGCAGTGTGAACCTGATTTAATTTTAATTAATCAATAATTATAATCGTTATAATATTTTTACTATGAACTGGGCATTTGGGTCAAGCTTACGACGAACAGTGATAAAGATGTTATTGGCAGCAGCAGACTTAAAATTTACGGTAATAATCTACAAAAAATATTACATAAACATTTGACCATGTCAATGAAAGAAGCATCTTCAACACCTACTTTTCGCCATATTTTCAATAAATGGCCTATTAATGGGTCTTGGCCTTTGAAATTTTCTTTACTTCTTTTACTTCGGCTTTTAGTTGAATCTAGAGCTGATAGACAGGGGTACATACTTTTAAGATCCAAACTTTTAGCAGAACTCAATGCCGCGCTTTGTTTTCTTACGATAGCGAGTAACTTTCTTTTTGGAAAGAGAATTCGGTTAAAAATTGGCGTAAATTAAAGAATAGCTTAATAAGAAAGAAAGAAATAATAAGAAAATTAAAATAACATTTATGTATAATATGTATATAGCAAGCATACATATTATACATAAATGTTATTTTATTATTATCAACAATGATTTTAAAGTAATTTCACTAAAATTACACTCATATAACAAATACTACTTGTACTTTAACGCCAAAAAATTTCAAGATTCGATCGAAGATGATTTTAGTAAAAGCCAATTTTCCCAATGAAGCCAGCCGGTCGGTTCTTTCATGAAGAGATTTCCGCAAACTGCTATTCACTGTAACAGTTAGTATGTCATCTTCGGTTTCAAAAATATAAGAAAAATATATGGATAAAAAAAATACTTATATCTTTTTTATTTATCTAAGAAAATGTTAACCAATTTTTGTATTGTAATTTTATTCTATAAAAGTATTTCTTTTTCCCAAGGCGACCTTGACTTAATTCTCAAAAATTTACTGAACGATATCAACTATTTGTCCTCTTTCGTGCGTTCTCCATTTAACGTGATATTGGCGAAGTGATTTTGTGCTCAACTGGCACGCTCGGATCGCCACAATACAAAGGCGAAAGAACAGAAGAGGTTTTTTTTTAAAAACATACTAGAAATTCCGTTTTTGTGAAAAGGCATGTACGTTTACGGAGCGTTTACTGTGTTTCACATATGTAGAGTGCAGAGTGAACCTAGTGCTGAGACTGTCCGTTCGCCCCAGTTTTCAAGACACCGTTTTCCAGTTTTCGGATAATTGTATGTTAAATGACGGAACTCAACACCGCGCTTTGTCTACTAGTTTCTAGAATCGACTCGACAACTGTCGCTCTTACAGTCAGATTCATACATAACAAATTCATAAATGATTTCTTCCGAACAGATTTCAACCCCCGAAATTTACAATTCAGTATTAATATTTATTATTTAGATAACTTAAAATAATGCATAAATTTATCCCTTTAGAATAACAAACAATAAAGTATTAATAAAAAAAAATTAAATTGACTATAATTTTGTTACAGCGGGTAATGTTTCGAGGTAATGGCGTCTCTTGTGTATTACCTTATCTGATCGCTTTTTGATGATAGCCTTATCTACTGTGGACTATTTAATGTGGGTCCTTTGTTGGAAAGTTTTGATTATTGAAATCGGAAATTATTTTACAAATTTTGAATTAAATATAAATTTATAACACGTTTCTCAGCGTGAAGCCCGCATATAACAAGATAGGCATAGGGAAACTAGTGTTACATTCTATTCTTCAATTTCTGTCTGATTTTCTAGATAATACGTGCTCAAATACGAAACTTGACGCACTTTGATAGGTGATTCAATAACTATAATAAAATCAGCTTCACGCCGTATCCCGCACACAGCAGGGTAGGCAGAGGGAACCTAGTGTTAAGACACTCAGTTCTCCACTTTCTGCCGAATTCTGGAGGCATCGCGTGTTGAGTGGCAGAACTCAACGCCGCGCTTAGCCTCGACACAAGAGCGAAGAAATGGAAATATAAATTTAAGTAAATAGCCTCCTCCTCCATCCCATCCCATTTCCTCGAGTGGGGATCGAAGCCACACACAAACAGTCGAATTTTACAGTCACACTGCCGCTGCGCCACGACTGGTCGCCCAATTTGGTAGACGATGGAGTGTTGATTTCCGTCAACCAATAGGCAATGTCTCGAATTTCGATCGGTGAAAACAGAACGACTGACACACAGACAGACCAACTGACACAAAAAATGACTGGCACACAGATTGGCTGAAGCACATATTAAATGATAACATAGAATGATTTGACACCATGTTGAAGAGTATTCAATTTGTTTTTATAATAACTTAACTTAGCTTCGCGTTTATCACTATATTTTTTAGATTTTTCACTCTGGTAGTTTAAAAGTTAGAGGGGTAGGAGGGCACATTTTGAGCATTTTGAAGGTCTAATAGGTTCTGTCTATCTTTGGAACGATTGACTAAAAAAATGGTTTTAGAAACCTCGATGCCATTTAAAAATCTATCTGTAGACACCCACATACAGATTTAATGAAAAACATTGTTTTAGTTTCAGTTCTATGTATGGGATCCAAAAATCGTACTACGGTTAACAGAATACATCTACCTACTAAGTTTCAAATGCGTAGTCCTAAAAGTTTCGTAATAAAGTGGCTGTGACATATGGACGGACGGACAGACAGTGAGACATGACGAATTTATAAGGGTTCTGTTTATCGCCATCCGGCTACGGAATCCTAAAAATGTATATCCTAATCTGTTTTCTATTTTATGATTTGACGTGTTATGTGCCGGAACATTCATAAAAGTTAATACGTCGACGTCGGCGTATTAATTTAATACGTCGGCGCGACTTCAATGTAACTTTAAGCCTAGCAGACCAGGAAAATTTATATACTTTTTAAATTCAAAGCAGTATAAATTGAAGGAGCGGTATCTAGCTTTAAACGGGACTTCACAGTTAGACGATGCGTGTTTGAATACCGCTAATGGGTTTTTTTTTTCATTTCCTTGCTCCGGTAACATGGCAAAGCGTGGTGTTTAGTTCCATGACTTACCACGCAATGTATCCCAAATTCGCTATTAACGCTAGGTTCCTTCTTATTATCCTGTATGCGAGATTCAGTCGGAAGCTATAAAAAAAGTTTTCCTCCAAAATGGTACCGAACCCACAACCATCGTGTATGATATAGCCAAACACTATGATAACGTTTTACGATGACGTTAAAAAATCCTTACCAAGGTTTTTTGCATTTTTTTCATTTATATAGAAAGTTTCTATACAAATATTTTATTAAATTAAAAAGGCTAATAAATTCTTAAGGTTTTCACCTGAGGACCTACCCATATCCAAAACGTCAAGTGAAATCTTGACAAATTGTGAATGTAACGTGTATCTCTTACAATAAGCCCCTTCTAAGAAGATCTTTTTTATTATTTAATATGTATAAAATGCCGTCTTGGCGCAGTTGCACAACGTGCGACTGTAAACGCGATGGTTATGGTTTTGATTTCCACTCGGAAAAATATATAGGAGGGAAATATTTATTATTTTCATTTTTACGTTCTGGCAAAATTTGATTATCTCCACTCTAGGCCAACGCAATGCCTCAAGAATTCAGTGGAAAGTAAGGGCCGTTCCCGACTGGTCTCCAGTGTCTTGTTGGGAACGGAGTGTTTTTCCACAATTTTATTTTCCGCGTTCGCCTATCCCAGTAGGTGCGGTATAAACCGTGAAGCAAAAATAAACATTTCGTTAAATAATCATTTCCTAGTTCATTAGTTGGCACACATCTCCCACGTATAGCAAGGAAGACAGTGAGTACTAGGAACAGAAAGGAAACAGAATCTTCTGGACCCAAATGTAAAAGAAATGGTGAAGAATTGAGATATGGTGTAAAAAAATGGTGATTTCTTCAGTATTAGAATACCAAAAATCAGATTAATTGACTAACTAAAAAATTAAAAAAGTTTTAGATCCTTCTTCGATATAAATAATCAATTAAAGTACTACGAAAATAAAATATTTCTTCATTTTCATTAAGTATTTTACCACACTCATTAATACATAAGTACAATATAAATAAAGTAAAAGTCAGTTAATTACTGAAAAAACAAAAAGATATCCATTTTGACAAGATGAAAATCAATCATATTTTAAATGACAGATGTGACCGCTGTTGGACATTGACATCTTGTCTTATGATTTTTATATTTTTACTTTAGTCGTTTCCTTTAGTGCTTTCCCATTTATTACCTACTTTGTACGACCCTTACTTCCCCAGTGGACCCCGAAATCTTGTGGATGTAACGACCGACACGCTAAGGATATGGATCGCTGTGTTAATTGTGCGATAGCCTCACTTTTACCAAATCTCTAATAGCTCAGCTCTCAGAACACCAAAACTCACAGAATTTTCAGGGAGGAATTGATGTACATGCATACATCTATTAAATAATATAATTTTCTTATCTTTAAAAAACACATATATAGTATAATAGCCCAAAAATATATGAAATCATTTCAGTCTCCTTTTCGGCATTATTCCATAAAAATAGTTTAACTATGCGTACATATTTGTCTAACCTCAATTAGCAAAAAACCAGGGTAGGCACAGGAAACATGGGGACCTAGTGTTAAGTCATCCGTTCCCATTCAACCATTCCCTGATTTCCGTCGAATTCTCAAAGCTTGCGTGTACGGCAATGAGGTGCTTTGCCGTGTAACCAGAACAAGGAAATGAAAATATGAAATATTTCATTCCCCGAGTGGGAATCGAACACACAACCGTTTACGCTCAGTTTTGTGCCGGGCCACGTCAGCCTCAAATTTATTTATAAAATAATAATTATTAAAACGAAAATAATTCATCACATTACATTTAACTAAAGTAACATTTATTTCATTTTTCGCAATCTCAATTATTACCTAACGGCGTCGATATATCATTATACAAATAAGCTAATAATTATTCCACAATCCAAACGAGCGTGACTTAAAATTACATCGACCTTGGAACGGAACCGATGCAGGTCCAACCTTTTCAGTATCTATAGAATTATGGTGTTTAGTGGTCAGTGATTGTGACTAAAAAGTACTAAAAACTTGTGTTTTAAATAGTTATTAGTGACTCTTTTGAAGTGGTTACACGTTCGATTCTTAAAACAGCTATTTACAGTTGGTATTTTTTTGTTTGAGACCATGTTCCAGCGCGACATTTGACTACGAGTTCCATACTCACTCTAATCTAGCTTCATGCTGTATCCCTAATGGGGTAGTTACGACATACATACCTGTTTCGTCTCCTCCACAATCACCAACTTCTTCATACATGCCCTCCGGGGGGTCCTCGTGCTTTTTACTTGACCTTCCTCCAGTTTCTTCGAAACTGTGTTTTCGAAGGTCAATCAAAAGGCCCTACCTCTTTAACAGCTCACTTTTTTGTCACAACCTTTCCATCATACTCTGGAGCATTATATTTATATTATTTTAATTTTGCCACTGCATGACAAAATGGTATCGAGACAAAACGCGGCGTTGAGTTCCAAACTCAACAAGGAAATATTCAAATGTAAGCGAACAGCGGAGATTTTGGTGACCGATTGCGTTTACACTAGATTTCCTTTGCTTACATCCTATACTTGTTTGCTAGAAAAAGGTTGAGGCTGATAAAAATGTTTAAAATAATAGTAGGCATCTCCAAACAGCATCATTCAAAAAACACCCCATTATAACACTCTGTTTCCCAATTCCGGAGATATTGCGTGTTGAGTGAAGCCAATACACGAAGAAATGAAAATATTAAATGTTTAATTTCCTAATTGTGAAGTGAAGAGTATCTACTCTTGTAAAAAATTATTTGCCTTAAAACTAATAAACTCCATAATCTTGACATATTTTTTATCTATATAACACAAAGGGACATCCGCGTTATGCGAAATAATGTAAATTTGAATATAACAACAATTACAGCAATTTGCGAAAATTCGTAATTTATTAATTATCTTATATCTCACATATATAAAAAATATATATTTATATGCAAATTCAAAATGAAGGATTCTCTCAGTGCTGCAAATTTACTTATAATAACTTATGAATTGTTTTATCATTATTTGAAACTATGTAATGTAGTATATAAACTGTTTATGATCGTGGCTTCATTTTCACTAAGCTATATAAAAGTTTTTAAGCAACTCGAATTTTTCTTTATTATTCTGTATATCAAATAGAACATTTACCATTTTGAGGCCAGTCGTGGCGCAGTGGCACAAGGTGTGACTGAAAAACGACTGGTTGTGGGTTCGATCCCCACTCGAGGAGATGAAATATTTACTTAAATTTATATTTCCATTTCTTCGCTCTGGTGTCGAGGCAAAGCGCGGCGTTGAGTTCTGCCAATCAACACGCAATGCCTCCAAAATTCGGCAGAAAGTGGGGAACGGAGTGTCTTACACTAGGTTCCCTCTGCCTACCCTGCTGTGTGCGGGATATAGCGTGAAGCTAATTAAATTATATTTACAATTTTCTAGTAAAATCACATTTATTGTACTTAATCGAAATTTGGGGTAATATTGGTAAATCAAAATTACAAGCACTTCAAAGGAAACAAAATAAAATAATTGAAATACTTTTTGGATATCCAACTTTGACACCAAAAACAAACTTTATAAAAAAAACAAACATAATGAATCTGCGACAACTTTATGTATATAATTTTTGGTTTTTAATAAAAAAATATAAGTAAATTGATACGTTCTAATTTAACATTTATAAAACAAAACAGTAAACGTAGCAGCCGTAGACCGAGCTTACTAGTTCTTCCAAAAATAAGAACCAAATTTGCTTTTATAACAAATTTCCCCGCATCTGTGAAAAATGTAAACTCAGTTAAGGAATTTAAGTCTCAACTCTCAATACATTTTTTAGGGAATACCAATTTCTACAGCGAATAGACAACTTGCATTTGCTAAAAACTATGGTTAATATTTTATTTCGTTAACTGTGTACTTTAAAGGTAATGCGATGTAAATTGATACATTTATTATATTGATCTTTTTTTTTGAGATAAATTCTTTTAACATATATATTTACTACTAATAGTACGGGACGCGATGAAACTAAATGAGCATTTACTCAAGCGTCATAGAGACCTTTTGGGTTGGTTGGAGACTTATTGAACTTAGATGAAAACAATGTGCAAAAACAATTTCATGACTTTGAGATACTCAAGCGCGTCAGATTAAGATTTATATGGTTCATCTTCATGCCCTAGACATGCTATCTCATAATCTGATCTATATATATATTATATATATATATATATATATATATATATATATATATATATATTATTTGTCTAATAAACGTGTTCTTAATACCATTGTAACCATTGTACATACATATTATACATTTTAAACTTTCATTGCTAGCGTCCGCTGCATCTACAATATATTTATAAAACATTTTGATTTATTTTTATTTTATGTACGTTATTTTTATAAATAGGTTTTTTAGCAAGTGACATCTATAAAAGCCTTAATAATGTGAAAGTCTGTGATGATGGACGTGTGTTAAGCTTTTAGCCAAAAACTACTAAACGGATTTAAATGAAAGTTTATAGTAATATAACGGATACATCGGAAAAACACATATTTTACAATTTATGTAAAAATGTTGGATAATTTGGCTATAATATTAAATTTTGGCAAGTCCAAGCGGCCTGCTATACTGATTTCTATTGAAAAGAAAAGAATTTAAGATTTTCTATGTAAATAACTACACAATAATATTAAAAAAAAAATTAAATTAGCTTCACGCTATATCCCGCACACAGCAGGGTAGGCAGAAGGAACCTAGTGTTAAGACACTCCGTTCCCCACTTTCTGCCGAATTTTGAAGGCATTGCGTGTTGAGTGGCAGAACTCAACGCCGCACTTTTGCCTCGACACTAGAGCGAAAAAATGAAAATATAAATTTAAGTAAATATTTCATCTCCTCGAGTGGGGATCGAATCCACAACCAGCCGGTTTTACAGTCACACTTCGTGCCGCTGCGCTACGACTGGCCAATACGACGACAATAATATAGTACGTGATAAAGCACGTACTATATTTTTGTGAAGATTTTAGATCTTTTAAGACATTAAAGTCTTACTCAAATAGTTTAAAGTAGAATACCAAGTTGTTTTATCTATCTTATGATCATACAATAATGTAACTTGTTTTTATAAATTCCTAAACGAAAGAGGGAGACTAAAGATTTATTGGATATAAACTTACTTGCGATAACCTATAATAATATTACTAAGCTGAGTTTGTTAGGTTTACCGCGCTAACTTAGGAATTTGAAAAATATTTTTTTTTCGTTGGACAGCCAATATCGGGGAAAGAGGCTAATCCTAGCGATTAGGAGGCTAGATTCACCATTTTAATCGATTCAATTTAGCTTACTATACTTGCGGTCAGATGAATCCCAGAGGTTTTTTTAGCTTCACACTTTTACACTTTTTCTTCACTTTTTTTGTTCAATGACATTGAATTAACGACTGACGCAAAAAAGACTTCCTTCAGCTATATTTCATAAAGCTAAAGAATTTGTTTGGTTAACGTGTTAATCCATGACCTACTGGATGAAGTTGAACATTTTTTTTTGTGTTGGATATACATGGTGCAGGCTATATACAGGGTGGAAGTGTTAGCACCACTTTCCACTTTAAATAAAACAACAGTTTTAACTACTCCGTAAAAGCCTAATACAATTTAAAAAAAATCCAAAAATTTAAATTGATTTTTTCAAACAAAATAAATAATAAAATTGTCGTTTTAAAATAAAACGCCATTTGTAAGGACGACGCACGCACACAAACCTATAAAAGGAACACCGCCGCACGCGCCTTATTACGAAATCGTAATAAGGCGCGTTTTTTTTTTTAATCGTAAGTATACGCGATAAAGTTCAAAATTGTTTAACCTTTAGTAGTATTTTGTAGTAGTAAGTAAGTGTTTACGTTATTAGGATTTAAGCATAATCGCGACACACAAAATACAGGTATGGATAAAAATCGTAAAATGAAAAAAAAATCCTACGTCCATCCAGTAGGTAAATTCTCCGTTAGTTACAATCGATCTGATAACGTGGTCAATCCTCGCCACAGGTAAATATAAAAGTACATTCATATATAGGTGTGCGTCACAATTTTTTACTCAACTTTAGTCACGACCGCCATTGTTGTTAAAATAATACATGAATTGAGCTTAATTAGCATTAACTTCGTACATTTGTAATTAACGAATGTTTACATCTTTTTTTTTTTGTAAATTGACGGACGCTTTGACTTTTGCACTTTAAAATATTTTTGAAAGATTTTATTTGAGTTTGTTTCGGTTTTATAAGAATATTAAATTTATTAGACAGTGACGACGAAAAGTTTTTTTAGGCGTCACACTGTATCTCGCATGTACTAAGGGTAGGTAGAATGGAACCTAGGAACCTAGTGTTATAACATTTCGTTTCTATTAAGACGCGTGGCTCAACCCCGCGCTTTGTTTACAACCTGTCACGTTACGTACAATCGCATTGTGCTCATGAGCTGAATGGCCTCTAAGTACCTAACTAAGTACCTAACCTAGTGTTAAAACACTCCGTTACCCACTTTCTGCAGAATTCTGGAGGCGTGTTGAGTGGCAGAACTCAACGCCGCGCTTAGCCTCGACACGAGAGCGAAGAAATGGAAATATAAATTTAAGTAGATATTTCATCTCCTCGAGTGGGGATCGAACCCACCACTAGTCGATTTTACAGTCACACTTCGTGCTGCTGCGCCACGATTAGCCTCTATCCCCACTCGAGGAAATGAAATATTTATATTTTTATTTCTTCGCACTGGTGTCGAGGTAAAGCGCAGCGTGGAGTAGAGTGGAGTGAAGCCACTCTCCACGACATGCCTCCAGAACTCGGTGGAAAGTGGAAAACGAAGTGTCGTAAGTTCCCTCTGTCTCTACAGAGCTGTGTGCGGAATACAGCGTGAAGCTGATTTATTTTTATTATTATATATGTAATAAGTATTGTATACGTAAGTACACATTTTTAAGGCAATGATAAAATATGTTCTTACATTGTTGGCAAAATTCCCATCCATTCTAATATTTTTTTGATACTAATTTGTGATTTTTTTGCCAATTTAACTTAGATAAATCCAAATACTTTAGCCTTTAAATATAAATAATTGCTTCGGTTATGAGTTCATCCTGACGCCATTAAACAATTTCTGACTGTATACGTGATACTCGGAACAATTTTTATGTTTAAATCGTTTTTGTAGCAATAGAAAACAATAAGTCATTTATAAATTGGTGAGGCTGTCCAAGGCCTCCGGGCGTGTTCTGAGACTCTCGTGTAAATACGACGGTTACGAGAACGATTCCTCGGGAGAATGACAACTTTTAATATTTTCATCTCTTCACTCCGGTTATGGAGCAAAGCGTGGTGTTTGGTTCCGCCACCCAACACGCAATGCATCAAGAATTCAGTAAGGTAAAGTATTTTAAAGGGGAATGGAGTGTCATTTTAAGCTTCACGCTGTATCCCGCAAATAGCATTGACGAGAGGAATTGATTATCATATAGACTAGCTGCCTTTTTAGGGTTACAATAAATATTTTTTGTTCGTCCGTCTCTTTGTGTATCTGTCTGTCAAAAGCATTTATCTTCGTTTGGATCAAGTTAAAATTCAAATCATATACTCAAATCTACGGTCCCTTGATTTTCTAAAATAAATCATATTTTTACATTTACTTAAAAAAATATGGCCACTTATATCTAGTTGACCTAAAATTATGAAATTTGGTATTTAAAAGTGAGGTATCAGATGAAAGGGTTAAGTTTGAATTTCAGAACAATCTTGAGAACTCCAATTTTTTGTACGGAACCCTAAGTGGGGGAGCCTGACTCCCGCCTGTCCAGTTTTTTTGTAAATTAATTATTAAAAATATCAATTATTAATATTTTTTTAATCAATCAAATTCGTATTCATACCGATAAAGCATTTAGTAGATTGTATAGACTATACTTCGAGCAATTTATAATATTTGATTTATTATTTCGTTTGTAAAATTTGATTCAGTTAGACATTAGCGTTTCTGACCAATACTTGAATAATTAGTTAAAAGCTACAGTGTAATGAAGAAATATTTATAAATTACCTACCTCTTTTTTTAAATGAAAAATTGAGTTAATACTTAATTGTAAAAATAATGATATTTTTCCGAGCTTATATTAATAATGTTTCATGGTATTAAAAAATAAATTTGGTTCAATAAATTATACTATGTGATTAACAAAATGTTTATCAAAATCGTGTTAAAAATAGCAAAATTAAAAGTGCTAGGTTCCGTTTGCTAAGCGCTACCTAATTTTCTAAATATAACTTGTTGAACGGCAGAACTTTTTATCTTTTTATCTTTTTACCGGAGTTTTAAATTCCCCCGAGTAGGAATCGAACTCACGACCGTCGCGCTTACAATCAAACGCTGTACTTTGTTAAACTTAAATTTCATATTGTTAGCATAGAAAAAAAATGTATAGAAACAGAATGTAAACAAGCTTAATTAGCTCCAAAGGGCACGTCCGAACATTTAATGTTATACATATATGTGATTTCCATGTTTTTACTGAACGGTATATGAATAATACTTATATCTATATATATAAAAGGACATGTACTGACTGACTGAGGTAAGACGCACGCACAGCCGTTACCGCTGTGCATAGAAACGTGAAATTTTTGGACAGATGTTCATTTTCATAATCTGGACATCCACTAAAATCCCTTCGATTTTGAAAAATTTTAACCCTAAAGGGATGAAATTGGGGTTGAAAGTTTGTATGGAAAAAAATTTTAATCGGCACCGATTTTTATAAAATTTGAAATTCAGATTCTTAAAAACATTTCATTAAACACGTGTTTCATGAATTTTTAGAATTCCCCCCTTAAAGGTGCAAATAAGGGGTTGAAAGTTTATACGGAAAAATCATTAAATCGATAATGATTTTTATAAAAGTTTAAATTCATATTGTTTAAAATATTTTATTGAACATGCGTTTCGTGTTTTTTTAGAAGCTACCCCTAAGGGTGCAAATACGAGGGCGAAGCTGCGCTTGCCCACTAGTAACAAATAAAATATCACGCTTCTCATTTTATCACACATATCAAAGCAGGTAGATTAAGAGAAAAGGGCAAAATACTCTCCGTTCTCCCTTTTCCACCACAATTCGTGTTATTTGATAGGACCAAGACTATGGATGGATGTTATATTATATATTTTTTGTAGCTAGGTTGACAGTGGGAGCCTAGTGTTAAGACATTCCGCTCCCCAATTTCTCTCGATTTCTGGATGTGTTGCGTGTTGAGTGGCGGAACTCTAGAAATGAAAATGTTAAACATTTTATTTTTAAAATACTATGGGATTTGAACCCATCATATTACATTGCAAATCTCATTGAGCTATACAATCGTAATATAAAATTCAAAGTGAATTAACAGCCCACAATGTACAAAGTAATATTTCAAACAACTGATGAATCACCTTCTCCTCTTAGTGCGTCAAAATATATTCTATTCTATTCAACAAATACATAACAAAGTACTTAAAGTATTCGCAGTAATAATTATTATTTCAAGGCTGATTCTAATGAACTTTTTCAATCAAATTCGTTGTATATAATTTATTATGTTATTTGTAATATATATAACTGCCGTCGTTGCGCAGCGATAAACACAACGGTTGTAGGTTCCATTTCCACTAGGGTAAATGAGTTAATTTCATTTCCTCGCTCTGATAACAAAACAAAATCTAAAGTAAAGCCATTCAACACGCAGTGTCTGTCCACCCTGCTATGTGCGGGATACAGCGTGAAACTATTAAACATATTGTTATCTAGACTATAGAGTCTTGACTATAGGTTCTTCCTTCCTACTCTGCTTTTTTCTCTTATTATGGATACAGTAACGAAAACAAAATGTGATGCACACATTTATGGTCGTTAAATTATAAAATATTTTTTTATTAAAAAAAAAAATATAAAAAATATGCCTCCTTCGTAGAGTAAAAGGTTTAATAATATTTTCCTTTGTCGATAAATGGCCTAACCAAATCCAAATATATTTTTTTTAAAGTCGAATCAGTAAATAGTTCCCGAGATCAGCGTGTTGAAACAAACACACTTTTCAGCTACACGGTATTATAGAGTAGAGCATAAACTAATATTGTATAAGATGTATAGATTTATATATGTTAAAAGTTCTACTTATGTAAGAAAATATTTACTTGTTTAAATAACCTTAATCCTCATCCATTGTATTGTAAAATCTACATATCTATCTATCTTGTTGATTACAGTACGGTCGACAAGTCGTGGTCGTTCTAAAATTAGGTTGTCTGAACTTATGTGCATTGTTCACTCGGCAAAAAAATGTTGAAAAGTAAGAAAATCCTCAAATTAAATCTGCGGTGCCGTCTACATCTAATTTCAGGGTGGCCACGACTTGTTAACCGTACTATATGTACACTTGCTCAAATTATACTTAAATATAGCATTTAGTTTATATTTAAATATAACATTACTAATGACCTACATTACGAAACCGGTTATTTTAATTTAGGTTATTTTTGTTACTGCAAAAATATGTATATAAATATTGATTTTTTTTATTTATTTATCAGATACACGCTGTATCCCGCACGTAGCAAGGTAGGCAGAAGGGACCTCGTGTTAAAACAAGCTGTTCCCCATTTTCCGCCAAATTCTAAGGTGTGTGTTAAGCGGTGTGTGTCTTTATCATATAAGAGGTGTTATGATTTTATTATTTAACAAGAAAATTATTATTAAAAATAATTTTTACAATTAATGAAATAAGAAATTATAATCACATGCCTATTTTAATTTATTACGCAATTTCTTAAAATTGTTTGAAGCTCACTTCGTTCCCCCCTTTCGCTTAATTTTTGAAACATTGGGTGTTGACAAGTGAAACGCGGTGCTAAACGCTTGTCTTTACCAGCGCGAGGAGTTGGAAATATTTAATTCCACATAGAAATACAGTCAAAGGCCCCCCTTCTTTCACTCTTCACTTTTTTTTCCTTAAGTTGTAACCCGCACATAGCAGGGTAGCCAGAGCTAGGGTACTTCGATCTCCGTTGCATACCATTGACTTTTGAGTGGCGGAACTCAACGCTGCGCTTAGCCTCGTTACTATAGCGAGTATACCACGACGGCCTCTATCACTGCATCACGATACTTAAAAAAAAGTATAGATTTCTCCCCTTTGCAAAGACAAAGCGCGTTTTATTCCACCATTTCCGCATGCTTGGATTCGTTTTTGGTTCTCGCGGCCTACTATGGATCGTGAGGGATTCACTGTCAAGCTAAACAACTATTATGTTAATATTCTTTTGTTACCCCACAATAGAAAATATACATAAGTACAGCATTATAATAATTTCTATAGAATTGTGCCGGTATTGACTATTATATTTAAATACATTCGTTATTATAAAATAACCTATAATCATATAATACACACGATAAACATAATTTCGAGTATCATTTTGATTTGGAGTTTCAGCTGGAGTAAATAGTTTTGCCCCTTGATATTTTTGTACGTGTTTACAGTTTTTTTATTTTTTGTATAAGGCACAACCTGGTGCTATGTTACTCCGTTACCCAAGCATCGTCCAATTTCCATGATATTGCGAGATGTGTGGCGTAACTCAACGCTGCGATTCGTCTACCGAAACGAAATTATGAAAATAAATTAAATGTTATATAGTCGCGTTAACAGTAAAACGATAGCACGATGACGTCTTGCTTTAAAATACATAGTTGACGTTATAATCATCATAATCAATTCATAATTAATTAATGACGATTATAATGCGATGATTGTGACACATCATTCTTTAAAATATTTTCCAATTTGATTAATTCTTCTATTGAATGGTTTGTATTGAATAAAAACGTAATTCCCACTGATTTACTTAGCAATTATCTTCTTTTATTGTGTATAGGTAGTTCAAAAAGGTCGTGGGGTTCGTTCTCATACATGTAGGTATGTTTAATTTATAAACTTGTTATTGGAAAAGGACGTATCTAATAATAGGACATGACTTGATGTAAAAAAAAGCCATCGTGGCTTAGCATCTTAACTTAAACTATTATGGATTCGGTTCCCATTGAGGAAATTAATTATTTTCGTGTCCGCGCTCTGATAACTAAAAAGGGTGGCGTTGAGTGACGCTAGATTTCCCTTCTATGTACATGAGGAATACAGCGTGAATCAAAAAAAAACTTATCCTAAATAAATACTGACCTTACTTTAGATTTTACATAAAACTAAAACCTACAAAAATATAACTTAAATAGACACTACAATTTTTCAATTTAAATTTTAAACCTTAATAAGCGAATAAAATTATGTAAAAAGAATAATGACTATAATCAAAAATTCCACTAAACACGCATAAAAAACTATACACGCAAGATCTCAGCGTGAAGATATTTCTGCAAACAGGCTTCATGTCGGCCATTTGCTTATCGGTAAAAAGACGTGGTTTACAACAACGTGTGTAGTAACTTTATAATTGTTTACGATTTGGACGCAAACGGTCACATCTTGGATTTATTTAAAAATATATTTATATTAAAAATAAAAATCTTAATATTTATTTTATTTTTGGAATTTATGTGTGATTTCTTTTGACTTTTAATATAAATTAATATATAACTTATAAAGCCTAGTGTTATAATGTTGGGAAAAAACGCAAAATTGTTTTTTGGTGTATCTGTGGTTGTTTTAATTGGGGCCGTCATCCTAGCTGCGTGGGGATTCCCGAAAATCGTCCAGGATCAAATACATAAGGTAACATTTTTGTATTATATATTTAAGTAGAAAAATAAGTAAATATTCAGTAGTAAGTAAGTAAATGTTAAGTAAAATTAAGTTTGAAGAACTTATCTTTCAATTGACAAAATCAATAAATGTTTATTTTGGAAAAATTTACATATATTTTTTTAATATATTCATACTTACGATAGTATCTATTGTATTTTTTTAATCATTTTTATCAGCTTCAATGTGTTTTTAATCATTTTTATCAGCTGTATCCCACACATAGCAGGATAGGCAGAGGGAACCTAGTGCTAAGACACTCCGTTCTCTACTTTATGCCGAATTCTGGAGGCACTGACGTGTTTAGTAGCAGAACTCAACGCCGCATCTATTGTATTAAGTATTAATGATGTGATAGTGATTTTAACATATGAATAATCCAATATAAATAAATATTTACAGTCAAATTAATTAAATAAAATATTTTAAAAGTAACTAAACTAAACTAAGTATGTAAAATATATATTAAATAAATCTAATAAAAAACATACAAATAACCAAAAATCCCATTTTCCAAATATCTCATGTTGAATAACGGAACTCAACGCCGGCAAAGCGTCAAAGCTGTTACCAAAATGAGGAAATTTAAATAATAAATTGTCCCAAATGGTCGAACCGTCGCTTTTTCGCGGCCTCTAAAGATACATAATACATAATATTTATTAGAAATTTATAAAAAATATTGTCATAATATTTCTTCCATTGTTAATTTTAAATAATTATTCAAATTATATTTAAATTGTTTAATTTGAAATATTCTCAAAGAAAAATATCATATCTTCAAGGTTTTCACATTAGCTTTGCAATGAAGAAATAATAATACCCTATAAATACAGATATACCACAAAATGTATACATAATTTCAAAAATAACAAAGTTTAGTATATTTTCTTCACTTTATTTTATCTTTTTAAATATATAATTTAATTCTTTTTATTTTTTTCTGTAATTTAAGCATGTAGGTAAACAAATGTTATGTGTTTGACTTTTAGTAATAGTTTTTGTTTATAATTACGTCAGCAGTTACCCGCCATTTTTCTTTTTTCGCGCCATTTTTAATTAAGAACAAAGTACATATAACATGATTTTAATAATTCAGTGAATTCATTAAAAGTTATAACAATAGATAATTATAAATAACTAAATTTATTGTTAATAATTTTAAAAAACAACATAGCTTTATAACGTCACACCAAAATCTACTGTAGAGTCGTAATTTTGATCCTATGGATGGATTTTCAAAGACTAGGCGCGGCGTTAAGCCCCGCCATTCACTAATGTGTCTAAAATGGAGAACAGATCTGAGTCTTAACACATTATCTTTTTCCTAAATACGGAAAAACGGCTTAAAACTCTGCTACGAGGAGAAACGTGAAGCAATATAAAGGAGGTAGGAGGTGGTCGAATAATATTACTAATAGTTTCAATTAATACTATAAAAGGTACTAAAATTGTTGGTGTTCTTTAATATATGGATGAATATATGTTGGTTATTATTAATTCATCCGTAAATTGTAAAGAGTATGAATATATATATATATATATATATATATACATATATCGCTTATGAAAATAATTTTATTTTAATATAAAACTCAAGAACCTTTTAAAACCTTCAAAGAGCCCACAACAACCATATGTTTAATGCTGGTGCTGGATAACAGCTCAAGCTTTAATTGGCGATGAGCTCTTGAGCGAGATCCAGAAGGCGCCGGTTCGCGCCCTTTTTTTGTGTGTGGGACTAACGCATTTAACTAAAATAAAATGCTGTATTAAATTATTAATTTATTATTAATACGCATAGATATCAATTACAACATTAATTATTATTAAGAAAGGCAATTATACTGTATCTGCTACTAGAGGCATTGATTGATAAAAAAACCCAAAACAATGATTTTGTTTATTTCTCTGTGCGCATGCTAATATCAGAAATTACTAAATCGATTTAAATGTAGTTTTCAGTATTACATTGAGCATAACTCCCTTAATATTTAAATGTATGTTTTAATTAAATCGTCATTAAAAATATGATATCTGGTGAAGTTTTTTATCGATTTGGCTGAAAGTTTACTTTTAAATTTTTATAGTTTGAGCGGGAGAAACCGCGAAGGGTCGCTAGTGTAAAGTTAAATATTTTCCATAACATAAAGAAATAATAAAATTTAGTAATTAAACTTATAATAACATTATTTTATTATTCATATATTGTTGTTTATTTTAACCTTCATTTTTATTTGTTTTTTTAAGTGTAAATAAAATAACTAAGATTTTCCATTATTCTTAGTTATTTACCTCAGTGAATAAAATATTAAATAGTTATTTAATATTATGGGAAAACAGACACAATTTTTTTTTCAAGCACTTTATTACGCACACATGGTATTTAGATTTTTTAATGTGTAATATCTAGGAAAATTTAAAATCTCAACGCATACCTAATATACAGAGTAAAAATAGTTAGTAATTTCTAACTATTACCTCTATCCCTCTATTGTATGTCGATTCACCGATTACCTTTACACTAAAAATAATTACGATTGTACGCTTTATTCTTTGAAGCAGTGTAGGCAGAAAGAATATAGTGGTTAAACAATCTGTTCCCCTTTTTTTCACCGTCGTCATAAGGTAGCTCGTTGCCACTCTTGGTCTTGCCATCACAATTATATAAACATCAAATAAATAAAAATAAGTCAGCTTCACGCTGTATTCCGCACTCAACAGGGCTGAGGGAAACTAGTGCTCACACGACGTTACCAAAATTCCACCGAATTCTAGAGGCGTGTTGAATGGCGAAACTTATCGCCACGCTTTGACTCGACACCAGAACAAACGAAAATACAAATTTAAATAAATATTTCATTTTCTTGAATGGGAATAGAACCCACAACCAGTCGCGTTTGCAGTCACAGTCAGTGGTCTATTAAATAAGCATATATTATTTTATTTAAAAACAACACGAGTGTTGTTGTAATGAAGCATGTAAATACTAGAAATTATATTTTTATACTCCACAGTCGTCTTAATGGTGTTATTATGTCATTAAGTTTATTTCTGTTCATTAAATATTAAATGAACAATAAAAATACACTATTATTAGTTGAGTGTAACGCGATCGAGGGATCAACGGTTATATATGGGTAGATAACCTCAGTACCTATCCATTTCATTCCCATTTATGTTAACCGATTTTCAGCGGTTCGGTAGATATTTAAGGATTTGTGAGATTTTGGAAAAAAACGGATTCTTGAGGAAATTTGCAAATACAGCCCGACTGTTAAGTCTGCGTGTTTTTTTTTTCAATATGCCTCAAATTCAGGCATTTTGTATGCTAAATTTTTCTTTCAAGGGCTGTAACATATGAAAATTTTATATTTAAGGCAAAACGCGGCGTTCTCAACGCCGCTGTGATAAGTGGCGGGACTCAACGCGGCGTTAACGATGACTCCAGAATAATAAAAAATGAATAAATAAATGAAAACAAATAAATTGAAAGAAATAAAATTAAAGTCGCATACGATCACACATCTATCCTTTAAACATGTCTCTATCAGTATGACGTAATAAAAATACGTTAACATAATACGTGTAAGTAAGTTATTTATTTAATGGTCAGTATTTTTTTTTTATAGTTTGTACATTATATTTATTATTATTATTTTTTTTTTTATTTAACTTATTTTGAACTTACGTGAATTCGTGTTAGGTTTATTATGCAGAGCAGATCTAATACAGCAGTTTAAGTTTTATTGTTTCACATTATATTTAACTAGCTTAGAAGTCATTTTATATTTTTTGCAGTTATCAGATGATTGCAAGCAAAACCGTAAGCAACAGCTAACAGCTAATAGTACCCGATACAAAATCGTAAAGATTTTTTTTTTATTTTCATGAAATCCTCTAGAGAGCGCTGTAGGGAATTAAACGTAACTTTATGTAGCCTATAACCAGCAGACGATCAAGAGGCTTCTGACGACATCTCATTTGTCTCTTTATAATAACCAGGTTAGAAGTTATGAGGGAACATATGAGAATCCATATCGCACATACATAGATACATGCATACAGGTCCAAATTATATACTTCCTTTTTGCATCGCCGCAGTCGGGTAAAAAATATATAAAGTCAGAACATGTACTAAAATTACTTATTTGTTTTAATATTTATATTTTACTTTTGGAGGTATATTTTTACATGCCTATAGGACATTATTATCTTTTCATTACGAACCTAAAGTTAAAACCTTGAATATAAAACATTTTTCTGTGATGTTATTTTACGCAAAATAATTAAAATGAGCAATGGAATTGTATTTAAATATATTTTAACGAGTTTTTATGATTTTAAATAAATATGTTTATGTACAGGTTTGGGATGTCCTTATAGGCCACCATTGCGCTCATGGCGTTTCATTCTAAGCATGAACGTTGTTCGTTCGATTTTAGGTTCCCACGCGTGAAAATGAATTTTCGCTTCCTTCGTTCTGGTAACAAGCATGAAGCTAGAGATATTTTCCAGAGGAATTGGACTTTAACTTTGAACAGATCTATCGTGGCTCTTTAAATTTTTGAGGAGTAATTTTTGTTAGTAAAATTTCTGATTTTACATGTCATTTCACACAAAGCCTTAAAGGTTTAGTCGTAAAACCCAATGTTATTGTACAATTATCTAAGAAAAAAATCGAAGCGACAACCGCCGTATATATATTCAATTGATAATATTTGAATGTCTGATATTATAGTACCTCTGTACTATAATATCAAATGGTAACCCCTAGCTAACTAGGGGTTAAGACACTCCGTTCTCCACTTTACCCCGAATAGTTCGAGGCATTGCGCAGTGAGTGGCGGAACTCATCGCCGAGCTTTGCCCTTGGTGCCAGAGCGAAAGATAAAAATAATAATAAATAATAATTCAGTTTCCAAAGTGGGGATCGAACCCATAACCCGTTACAGTCACACTTTTGTGCCCCAGCAGCCAATACGGCCTCCATGGAAATAAGAATTGCAAAAAGATATATGGGACGTGACCCATTCTTTCAGTCAGTCAGAGTTATCTCGGCACTTCACTTTGAATATAATGTAATATGACCTTTAACATCCCTTGACTATCCAATACACAAATATTTTTTCAATTCGAACCAGTAGTTTCTGAGATTAGCGCGCTTAACCAAACAAAATCTTAAATATTATAAAATCTTTAATATTATTAATATTAAGTATAGAAAAGCACCGTTGTAAGTAGTACGAATCGCGATATCCAATTTACAGATAGTGAATTTTAATTTCTTAAACGTGATTGTGAAGATAAGACAAAGGGATTTCAATGTTTGATCAAATTGAAAATTCAATTAAAAGTGATTGAAGCTAACAAACAAACTTACGATTGGCGTTTACTGATTTGCTGATAAATGTAATTATCGAGTCTCGTTTTTGTAGGTATCATTTTTAATAGTTTGAAATGGGTGGGAACTGGATAGTTACTAGTCTTAAGTGTTTCACTACATATTTTTTTATTTTTACATTAACTTGTCAGAGCGAGGAAAAAAATTAAGTTTTTAATATTGAGATATTTTTTTTATTTTTCGCTGTATTCCACACATAGCAGGGTAGGCAGAGACAATTGAGAACCTAATGTAAAGACACTCCGTTCCTATCAATATGCATCCGTCCCCCGATGCCGAATGGAAACATTGCATGTTGAATGGCGGATCTCAACGCCGCGTTTTGCCTTGTTACCAGAGTGAACAAACGTAAATATTAAATATTTCATATCCGAGAATCAAACCCCAAACTGCGTCACGATAGTCTCAAGATACTTTTAACAGATAAATAACTATCCAGTATCCAGTAGCGTTAGTTTTGGGCGCTTAACCAATATGTCTCGAATATTGGACGGTACGTAGCGAACGGAAACTTACACTAAGCAGAGGAGCGATCTAGTTAGCTAAGAAGCTGCTGTCTGTCTGTTCTATCACGTAACTTAAAAAAAAATATACATAAATAATTTCTCTTAAAATACGTGACGGTAACTAAAGAACATGCAAAAACACGACAATATTTACATCTTTATTTTTATTATATAAACGCATTGGTAATTTATGAAATCGTAAAAAATATAGATAAATATTATATTATATTAGTTATTTATTTTTCTTATGTTTTTATATCTATGGACTTTCGTCTTTGTATAATTTATAATAATGTCATTAGTATACAAATATTTTGTAATTTATTTGTATTTTAAAAATAAATTGACTAACAATATTGTTGTATTCATAAGGTTCAAGGTTCAAGAAATTTATCATTCCCATCAATTTAATTTATAGATTGTTTATATTTACGACATCTCGTATATTATAGTGAAAAACATAAGGCGAAATCCTTGACATCTGAACTTGGAATTAAAAAATAAATCAACTTTACGCGGTATCCCTAGTGTAAAGACACTCCGTTTCCCACTTTCCGCCGAATTTTTAAAAGCATTACGTGTTGAGTGGCTTAACTCAACGCCTCGGTGTCAGAGCGAAGAAATGAAAATATAAAAATATTAATAAATAAATTATTCTCTCGAGTTAAAAGCTTTAATTAATAATCAATTTTTTAAAAGCTTTTTTTGTTTCTCCTGACAATTGGTATTATAGGCTGTTAGTATGTTAGTGTATATATATATATATATATATATATATATATATATATAACTATGAGATTCAATTTTCAGTAAGTGCAGTATTCAAAGGCCATCAAGGCGGAGTGGCACAACTTCAGGCTGTAATTGCGACGCTTGTGGATTCGATTATCACTCGCAGAAATTAACTATTTTCACCTACTGACTCTAGTAACAAAAACACCGAATAAATTCCCTTCATTAAAACTAGGTTCCCACTGCCCACCTCGCTATAAATGGGGTACAGCGCGAAGCTGCTAAATTTACAGAGACAAAGAAAATATTAAAAATAATGAATATATTTCTCATATATAGAACAATGACGATATTATGTTACTTAACGCCAGACGACCTAAATTATTGACGTGAAGGTCCTTTGATGATACCCGATAGTCGTTATGTACCCATCTGTAGAACACTAATATATCTCTATCTATCTATAATCTTAGTGTGAAAGGTTAATAGCTATTCTTATTTAAAATTAAAATTAAATTAGCTTCACGCTATATCCCGTACACAGCAGGGTAGGCAGAGGGAACCTAGAGTAAGACACTCCGTTCCCCACTTTCTGCCGAATTTTGGAGGCATTGCGTGTTGAGTGGCAGAACTCAACGCCGCGCTTTGCCTCGACACCAGAGCGAAGAAATGAAAATATAAATTTAAGTAAATATTTCATCTCCTCGAGTGGGAATCGAACCCACAACCAGTCGGTTTTACAGTCACACTTTGTGCCACTGCGCCACGTCTGGCCTCACCTATTCTTATTTACTTTAATATAAAAATGTAGTATATTATTTACAAGTATCTACTACTATTTATTCATGTAATTACACCATTGTGACGTGGTCACACCTGCAGTGCACCTGCAATAGGTGGTTATGGGTTTCAATATCATTCCATAATTATAATTAATTATAACATAAGAATCTTCCGTTTTTTTTATAAAAAAAAGCAGCTTCACGCTTTTCCCCGCAATGCAGAGTGAAGCTAGTGTCAAGACACTCCGTTTCGTACGTGTTGAGTGACTGAACTCCACTAAGTTTGAGTGGGGCTCGAATTAAGGAACTGCAACGCGGTGGCCTCAAGTTTGATATTTTAAATAATCTTGAAACAAAAAGAAATATTTTATTGCCATGACGATTTTACATTATAATAAATGTGCATTTTCATAATAATTTATATAATTCTGTTTGAATCGTACTCATGACAATATTTGTAAATATAATAAAACACTTGTATTTACTCGGCATATAAACCAAGGACGGAGTATATTTTTTTAATATTTGTTGTGCTGTAAAATTTTATTCCATAACGTAATTAACATTTTCCTATCTTCACTTATTTCTCACATTTTATAGGAACCGAAATAACCAAGGCCAGTTGAAGCCAGTCGTGGCACAAGGGCACAAGCGTGCGACTGTTAAAGCGAGAGGTTGTGGGTTTGATCGAAATCGAAATATTTAATATGTTCATTTCTTGTTCCTCTAGTAACAAGGCAAAGCTCGATGTTGAGTTCCGGAACCTAGACACGTAATGAATCCAGACGGAAAGTGAGGATCAGAACTGTCGTAATTGAAACGGAGTATCTTAACAGGTTCCGCCCTCTTATGCGCGGGACACATTCGGTGCTATAGCGGGGAAAGCTAAAAAAATACTGAGGCCGTTTTGGCGCAGCCATTCCCTTCTGATTCCTTCAATCTGATGACAAAACACAGCGTTTCGTTGAGATCAGCAACTCAACACACAGTACCGAAAATCCTACTTAAGTTTTATAATTAAATAAGATTTAATTAATCAACTCTCACATAATATTTACAGAAATTACAATTGTCTAACACATCTGCAATGTTCGACAAATGGAGAGAACTGCCCATACCGCTGACGTTCAAAATATATGTATTCAATGTGACCAATACTGTGGAGGTGAATGAAGGATCGAAGCCTGAGGTGAAAGAAATAGGACCTTATGTTTACAAGTAAGCCTTTCCTAATTTACTATTATATTAAAGTGTGACTGTAAAACCGACTGGTTGTGGGTTCGATCCCCACTCGAGAAAATGAAATATTTACTTAAATTTATATTTCCATTTCTTCGCTCTGGTGTCGAGCCAAGGCGCGGCGTTGAGTTCTGCCATTTAACACGCAATAGCTCTAGAATTCGGCAGAAAGGGGGAACGGAGTGTCTTAACACGAGATTCCCTCAGCCTACCCTGCTGTATGTGGGAAACAACGTGAATTTGATTTAATTAATATAATCTATTTTTTATTAAAATTTAGTTTTAGAGAAAAAAATATTACATTTTGATAAATAATATATACAGAAAAAGGATACGATTTCGTACGTTTCGATTTCTTTATCAAAATCTAATTTGAAATAATAAATATTAGTAACACATTGTGTGTCAATGTTTTTTTTTTACTTTTCATGTGAATTATATTTTTAAAACACTAAAGTTCGGTCGAACGGTTTCAACTATAAAGTTGAAACCGTTCGACCGATCCCATATTTCCACGTTGTATGCAATGTGAAATTACTTTTAAATAATAATAATATATTGTAACTTTTTTACAGAGAATATAGAGTGAAACGTATACTTGAATACGGAGAGAATGACACTATTAAATATATGTTGAAGAAAACATTCTATTTTGATCAAGAAGCCTCGGGAGATCTTAAAGAAGATGATGTAGTTACAGTCATCAATTATTCATATTTGGTAAGATTTTAAAAGATTTTTATATATTTTTTTGACTTCACATTTTTAGAAATATGAGCCTAGTACTTAAGTCACTCTATTACACACTCTCCGATCAATTTTTGAGCTATTGTGCGTTTTTGAGTGGCGGAACTCAACGTCACGATTTTAATTAAAATAAATCTGTTGTGTAGGTATTATAAAATTGTAATACCACATTCTTTATTACTAATTACCCTAAGATTAGTCGAAAAAGGAGAGCGTAGGATATGTGAACACTAGGTTTAATCTATGCGACGTACATATATACGAAAAATATAAGAATTACAAAAGAACACATTAAAAACTAATTCGCATTTTTATTAATAGTTTTTACTATAAAATAGTTAAATTATTAAAATAATAAAATTAAATAGTTTAACAAGCCACATTTTACAAAGTACCTACATACTTATTTATGTGAAATTTTCATTATAATGTTCAATTACATCGACCATATATGTACATCCGATAATACAATATGTTTTTCTTATACTTTGCATACTATATTAACATACTAATGTTAACCGTAGTTTTTCTACTTTGCAGTCTATTCTAGTAGCTTCAAACTGTATCCCATAGCAGTCAGAGCGAATCTAGTGCTAAGACACTCCGTTCTCACGAAATCTTGTAATTGTATTTTATCTATCTTGATCGGATTCTCAAATCTCTTTAGATAATGATAATTTTTGCTTTTAATGCTTATCTTTTTTAAGGCCAACACTAAATTTATTTTAGTTTCCTATATATAGTCAAGAGATATGTATAAATCTTGCTGCGAAATAAAATAAAGAGAATTAAAAAATAATAATAATGAAAATCAAGAAGAATAAAAAGAAACTGAAAGCACTATGGCTTATTAAAAAACACAAAACAGTCTACTCGTGACCACTGTAAAGTGTTCGAAACGTCGGGTTTCCAAAAATGTATAAAAAAACAAAATATACGCGACTAATCCGGTTAAAATAGTTTCATTTAAAAGTTTATCTATAAAAGTATATAAATAATTTTAAAGGGTCTTCCTGTAATGTCAAAATATCCATGTTTTGTCAAGTGTATTTGAACGGTACGATAACATAAACAAATAATGTTTAAATTTGTGTTTGTTTGTCCAAGCTAATGTCCGGGACAGCTGAACACATTAAAATGGGACTAGTGGTAACACTTTAAATACTTAAAACTTGTTCTGGAAATCACGCGGGATTGAATTTTACGCGAAAACAACTGCGTTTGCCGTAAACGCGCACATCTAGGTGTCTATCTCCTATCTAGGTAGATATGAAATAACTTTTTTTTGACGCCAGTCGTGGTGCAGTGGCACGAAGTGTGACTGTGAAACCGACTGGTTGTGGGTTCGATTCCCACTCAAGATGAAATATTTACTTAAATTTATTTTCTCTTTTCTTCGCTCTGGTGCCGAGGCAAAGCGCGACGTTGAGTTCTGCCACTTAACACGCAATGTTTCCAAAATTCGGCAGAAAGTAACGGGAACGGAGTGTCTTACACTAGGTTCCCTTTGCCTACCCTTCTATGTGCGGGATACAGCGTGAAGCTGATTTATTTTGATTTATAGTATTAAAATAAATTAAATTACCATACAGAATATTATACAACTATAAAGTAAAAACTTTAGTAGCAGTAAATGTGTTCAAACCAATAATAATACTGTGGGAATATATGTTTTAACACAATTATAGCGCGATTTCCATACTGAATCTCTTGTATATGGCATTCTGTCATCCATAAAATGGCCATTGTCTGTTAACACGCAACTATACATACATTAATATATTTACTAACATTTATATTTTGATTCCTTCGCTCTCGAGGCAAAGTGCGGCGTCGAGTTCCGCCACGCAATGCCTCCAGCACTCGGCGGAAAGTGGGGAACAGTGTATCTTAACACTAGGTTCCCTCTGCCTAAAATATATATATAAAATAATATATTAGGTAAAATGGAAAGTTTATTATTAAAGTAGCAATTTAATAAGGCCCTCGTGGCGCAATGGAACAAAATGCACTTATATAATTAAATAATTATTTTTCGTTACCACCTGAAAATACCGCAATGAATGAAGGTAGTAAAATCTTAATTTGGATATGTTATTTTCTAAAAAAATAATATAATTTCAGTAGAAACTTTCCTCCTAGGATGTTTCTAAGTAAAAACTTCCCACTTCCATTCTATAAAAAAAAATTCTTTGAACAATTTTCATAAATATATAAGTACATAAAAAAATCTTTGACTATTAAAATTGTATATAACATCTGTAAAATTCCCATATGTGATATGATATGACTTATTTTTGATATTTTTCTTCTTTTCCAAATATTTTTTTCGTCCTTTGATGGTCTTAATTTTTATAGAGAAATATTCAGTGGGCTTTAGTGAACCCACTATTGTATATCAAATTATATTTTTACACATGATTTGCCACTTTTGTATATAATTACGCAATTTTGTTTTAGGAATGCCTTAAAATTTTTTTTTTTTGCTTCACGCTGAATGCCGCATTTATCAGCGTAGGCAGAGGGAGCCTAGTGTTAAGACACTCCGCTCTCCACTTTCTGGAATCACTGCTGTTGAAAAGCGGAACTCAACGCCGCGCTTTCCCTCGACACTAGAACGAAGAAATTAAAATATTTAATTTCCCCAAGTGGAAATTATACTCGCAACCAGTCATTTACAGTTACATTGATGCCCCTGTACCACTGTTCTCTAATTTGTTATAAATTAACATTTTGTTTCCTTTTATTAATATTGTGTATTGCTATTCCTTTTGGTACTTGGAGAGCTTCCGAGAGTCGCGGTTTGAAGCCCCGCTACATTGAAATTTGTACACGTTTTCACAAGATTTTTTAAATATTTTTTTAGATTTTCTTTTTTTCGTCACGTTCTATCTTGCACACAACAGGATAGGCAGAGGGAACCTAGTGTTAATACACTCCATTCTCCAATTTTTGCCAAATTCTGGAGACATTGCGTTTTGGAGTGGCGGAACCTAAACACCGCTCTTTTTGCTTAGACACCAGAGCGAAAAAAATGATATTATTACTAAAAGTCTAATGTCAATTATATGGTGTATTTCTTAACCCATCAAAATTGTACATAGTGGCAAATAGATGCTTAATATAGAGTAAAAAAGCTCCATTTTAAACCTTTTCTATTAACGTTCTCCGTTAAAATGATCGATTTGGAAGACTTAACGTTCATTTAAGTTCATTCGTTCAAAAAATACCGCGTCACATTACTCTGCTCGATGACGCGGTCGTCGTCACCATATTGAGCAAAACTGCGGGCGTATACTAGTATTATTATTTCATATAGGATATGTATGTTAAATAATCACATAATAGATTCGCGATCTCTCCGATCTCGTCTAGGCCAACCTGTCTGCCGAGGTCGGTCGGCTATTAAATAATAAGACTTGCTCTTAATAAATGACTGCACAGCAATTGATTTATAATTGCATCTAGGATGACATTTGCTTATTTTCCATATAAATAAGTTATATAATGTTGATGTGACAGTAAGCGCGACAGATAGTGGATTCGATCCCTACTTGAGGAAATTCGAGGGAATTCCGAATAATATTCACACGCAATACATCCAGAATTCAGGTTCCCTCTGCCTACCCTGCTGTGTGTGGGATACAATGAGAAACTAATAATAATGAGTCAAAATAGTCTTAGTCTATCGTGTTAATCGCTAAAAGAATCAGGACTTTGACTTAAAAATATATTTTAGGCGACTTTAGTTTTGGGATACAATCTCAGCCTTCTTATTCTCATTCTCATTTTCCTGGTATAATCAATAAACATTTTTCTTAAAGTAAAATCGAAGAAGAATTGATAGAATATTTTCTCTCTAATCTCATCGTCTAAGCAAAATCAAAAATCAAATCAACTTCACGCTGTATGCCGCACACAGCAGGGTAGACTGAGGGAACCTCCGTTCCCCATTTTCCGCCGAGTTCTGGAGGCATTGCGTGTTGTGTGGCGAATGGCGAACTCGCAGCGCTTTGCCTCGATTCCAGAGCGAAAAAATGAAAATATAAATATAAATAAATATTTGATTTCCTCGAGTGGTTATCGAACCCACACTTTATGCCCTTGCGCCACGACTGCCCATGTTTTATTAATCAGTATTTCTTATTTTAAATTTGAAAAAAATGACCCTTTAAAAAATTACATTGACACAATTTGCCCATTGCGCTATATGTTAAAAGAATACAAATAAATTTAATATATTTTCATTTCATACATCAAGCATTAACTCCATTTAGAAAAAAATATCACTGATTACTAAGTAGTGATTACTTCCAAGTGACCACAGGAGGCCGGGCACCGGACACTGCTATTGCTATATACAGGGTGAAGCTAATCTAATTATCAATACTAATGGATAAAAAATAATATAAGACTATAAATATTTATAAATGGGCCACCTATACATATAAATAAAATTGAAGTGTCTGTCTGTGCTTTGAAAATTACCGGGTTTTTTTCAAATTAATGTAGTATGGAGTAATAATAGTTTAATTATGTTTTTATTAAAACCTAACTGGTTTTAATAAAAACATAATTAAACTATTTTTTTTTTTTTCTGTCTTTCTTTCAGTAAGTCTAAGCTAATCTCTAGAACAGCTGAACCGATTTTTATGGAACTTTCTCTAAAAGATATATAGGGGTTGTGGAGCAACATAAAGGTTACATTTTATCGCACAATTTCCGATTGAGTTTTATAAACCCGCGTTTGTATACCGTTTACCCAGATATATGTAAAATCACCAATTAGTTTTCTATTTACTAAAATGTGTAAAGACGACCTTACTAAAATAAAAAAAAATCGGGCGGCTATTTTTAAATATAATAGCAATCATCTTGTATTACAAATTATATTTCAATCTTGTTTAGTTTTAAATTACAATTTTCTTTTGTAACATAGCTGACTATGTCATCATCTAATCATAATAATAATAATGTTATTCTAAATATATGTATGTATGTATGTTTGTCCATTTATGTCATGAGTTAATGCATTTTATAAGACCGTGAAAAACATGGTCTTTCAATGCAACAACTTCCGCGGAGATAATCTTTGTTTATTTATTTTTTTCTATTTTTATTGGCACAGCCATGTTAACTGTAAACGTGAAGGTGTAATTGTTTCCTCGTGTATAATATAATGATTAGGTAAAATAAGAAAATTCCTTATGTTGAGTGAAACGGAAGTGTTTTCACTTATTTCCGGTCCTTAAAGGTCTTTTATTTTATATTAGCGAAGTTCAAACTACTGTAATGTCTGTAGGTAAAGCAAAAAATTATAATCTCCAGGCTGGATTCAAATCTGTTATTTAGTAAATAAATCTTTTTATGTATTTTTTTTTTTCTATAAAAAGTAATCAGGCCTGTCGTGGCGCAGCGGCACGAAGTGTGACTGTAAAACCGGTTGTGGGTTCGATCCCCACTCGAGGAGATGAAATATTTACTTAAATTTATGTTTTCATTTCTTCTCTCTGGTGTCGAGGCTAGGCGCGGCGTTGAGTTCTGCCACTCAACACGCAGTATCTCCAGAATTTGGCAAAAAGTGAGAAACGGAGTGTCTCAACACTAGGTTCCCTCTGCCTACCCTTTTGTGTGCGGGATACAGCGTGAAGCTGATTTGATTTGATTTGATAAAAAGTTTATTTTTCTTTTCCAGGCAGCTATGTTGTCGGTGCAGGAACTGATGCCGTCTGCAGCCAGCCTTATAAACAAAGCACTAGAATCCTTCTTCCCTAATTTGATCGATCCATTCCTAAGGGTGAAAGTGAAAGATCTGTTATTCGATGGAATATTCTTGAATTGTAGCGGTCAAGACGCAGCGTTGAGTAAGTAATTGCTAGTTTATTTTTTTTATTTTACTTTTACCAGCTAAAAATAAAAACCCAGTGGCCCTAGTGTTAAGGCACTGTGTTCTCCACTTTACGCCCAATTTTCAAGACATTGTAGGTTGACTGGCGGAATATCGCACTTCGTTTTGTTTCCAGGGCGAAGAAATAAAAATATATATGTTATAAGAATCTGGTCCAGTCTGATAGCGCACATCGTGATTGCAAATGCCAATTGAGGAGGAAATATTTTACTTTTTCCCGATAACATTAGGGTAGAGTTTGGATATAATCCAAATTGACACACAATCTCTTTTTTTATACAAAAAGTAAAAAAAATCTTGTTTAAACATAAAATAAACATACCTACGGTTCGAATTAGAAACTTCTTTTTTTCAGTCTTTGTCGGTTAAAAATTACAGTATAAAATATATATCATTAACCCAAGATCTACATAACAAAAAGCGAATGATAAAAAATAAAAATAAACATTAGAAAAAAAAATTGCTTCACGCTGTATCCCGCACACAGCAGGATAGGCAGAGGGAACCTAGTGTTAAGACACTCCGTTCCCCACTTTCTGCCGAATTTTGGAGGCATTGTGTGTTGAGTTTCAGAACTCAACGCCGCGCTTTGCGGAAGAAATGGAAATATAAATTTAAAGTAAATATTTCATCTCCTCGAGTGGGGATCGGACCCACAATCAGACCCACAACCACCAACCACAAAAATGTAAAAAAAAAACAAAAGAAAATATTATTAAAATTTAAATTTACAACCCATACGTGATCATACAATTTGAATTCAAGGCAACTTAAAATTATAAAAACTGTATATTAGCTTTTACAAAACTGTACTAAATAGTTGACCGAAATTATTTAAAATTCTTAAAACTCGTTTATTTTTTCATTTATATACAGTTATACTATTCAGACTACCACACAAAATATGTTAATTTATTTATATTAAGTCATTTAATACGATTCCCACTCGAGGCAATGGTAAAACACAGCGTTGAGTTCCGCCTATGTCCTAAATCTATGTCTCGAAAATTGTGCGGAAAGTAAGTAAAGTTAGGACAATCTATTCCCAAGACATTTCGAGGCATTGCGTGCGTTATAGCAGAACTCTTAAATGAATTCGAGCAAATGAAAATCAATTACTTCTCCGAGTAGGAATCGAACTTATAACCTACTAGTTTACAGTCAAACTCTGTTCACTACACCAAGGACGACCACAAGCTCGAAATAGCCAGCTAATATTTAGAAATATTTTTATAAATATAAAAGAAAAACATGCTAGCTAAATAAACTTTTATTGCGTAGTAAAAAGCGAAACTCAACATCTGTGACGTCTCTATAATGAAATTCCATACATTACTTTTCTATACGGTTTCAAATTAATACTTTGTTAAAAGTTGGGACGTCTTAAAAAACTTGTTTTCGCAAAGATCTTCGGTAGGGCAATGACCCTGATATAATATTTCCTCGAGCCTGTTTATACACTTGGCTGATCAAAAATACGTACCATAGTACTATGACGCGTACTTTATTTATATTTTATTTTTAACTGTACTGTTTTAAATGGACGTTTAATATAAACTTAAATAATAAAAAAAACTTGGTTTATCACATTATCAAAAAAAATCATTATTTTTGATAAGCAGGCAACGTAGAGAACGTCGAGGCAATTTAATTTGTCCTTCGCTTTACAAAAATGTTTTGAGATATTGATTTGTATCATCAAACCGAAACTATTATATTTATAAATATTGCCCCAGTGGGAATCGAACTTGTAACCACTGCATATATAGTCAGTAACTATGTAAACAGCAAGCATTATTTTGAAAGATGTCTGATTACACACGATGATCGTGGGTTAGACTCGCTCTGATAAATAAAATTTAAATAATGATCTTTTTTTAAGCGGGATGAGCACATTTGAGAGAGAGAGAAGAGAGAGAGATCTTATCCTCTCCACAAAAATCGAATGTACAAATAATAATCAATTGTAAAAAATATCTCGAGAACGTTGGAAGAACACGTTTACGATAGGTATACATTTACTTAGTTGATATATGTATGTATGTTTTTGATAAATAACGGTAAAGTGCAAGCCCGACTTGCTCAATGAGGGTTTCGTCCTAATTTCAGGTCAACGGGAAGTGCAATTTATAAAAATTGACAAACTTACGTTTGCGGGAGTACTCACTCGTTTTGTATGAAATGAACTACAGTTATAAGTTTGTAATAATTGTTATCTCTAAAAAATTAAGACTCCCGTTAGTATTGATCCCGTTACTAAATATAATTAAAAAATCAAATTATATCAGCTTCACGCCGTATCTCGTAAACAGTAGTGTAGGCAGAGGGAACCTAGTGTTAAGACATTGTTCCTCACTTTCCGCGGTATTAATGGCGTAACTCAGCGCCACGCTTCGCCTCAACACCAGAACGAAGAAATGGAAATATATTTTTTTATAAATATTTCCTTGAAGTCCGAACCCACAACCAGTCGCGTTTACAGTCACACTTTGTGCCTCTGCGTCACGACTGGTCTCGCACTAAATATACTGGCATGTTTTATATAAATAGATAATCTAGTCTATTCTTAGATTTCATAAAATATATAAAAAAGATAAATGAATGCAAATTTTCAATGTATTAAGTTTTTAAAACATAATATAACAACTAAATATTACCACGTATTCAATACAGATCTATAATCGACCTTCAACTCTAAACGACATCAAGATAACCGCGGTTGACTTTTCATTTCATCCACAATGTCTTATCGTGATCTGTTACTTAAAACTGATTACAGATGTCGTTGCGAAAATAAATTTTATTATAAAAAAAAATAAAGTAAGCTTTTCCAATAAAAATTAACATTACATTACATTTAAATTTTCCAGCGTAATATGATCTTTTTAAGCAAAGCGTAGCGTTAAGATGTTAACACAAAGAAGCTAAACATTAGGTTCTCTCTAACCCAAAAATATATATATATTTTTATTTTATGCTATTCACTGGACTTAGCAGCGTAGGCAGAGGGAACCTGGGAACATAGGAATCTAGTGTTAATAATAATCCGTTGTCTTTTAAGAAACTTTCGTAGTTTCGTACCCCACTTTCCGCTTTCGTTCGTCGTTTGTCGCACGATTGTGCCCACGACGAATTGGTAAATATTACTATAAAAAAACAAAAATTTAGTCAAACGTTAAAAAGTCTTTGCTTTCCAGGGCTAGTATGCGGTAAGATAAAGATTGAAAAGACACCAGTTATGAGACCTTCTGAGGACGGCACCGGTTTTTACTTCTCAATGTTTTCTCATGTAAGTTTGTAGCAATCCATTGCTGAGCGATTTTGCTATTAGATATAATTTATATGGTAATTTCATATGGGATTTTAACTATGGATACTTTAAGGCCATCGTTAATTATGATAGTATCTATCTATATGCTATGAGGCTATCGTGGCGTGTCGGCACAGCGTCTGACCGCCATGGTTGGGGGTTCAATTTCCACTCAAAGGAATGAATTGTTGTTTTCAAACCTTGTAACAAGAAAACGTGTATATGACTGCACTGAACGTATCTTTAAAAATTGGCAGAAATTAGGAATCGGGATGTCTTGTTTTTGTTGACATATGACTAAAAATTGGATTTTAACACACAACACATCATGTGTCCAAATGAGGTAATAGTGATAGCTGAGTTTGTCCGCAATAAATTCTTTTTCATTTAGACATTTCCGTTCTCCACTTTCCGTCAAATTCTGGAGGCATTGCGTGATGAGGGGCCTAACTTTTTTGTTACCGCGTTTTGCCTCGACACCAGCAGGGCGAAAATAATGAAAATATTAAGTATTTCACCTTCTCGAGAGAAAATCGAACTTACAACCTGTCGCGTTTGCAGTCACAATCTTGTACCCCAACGTCACGACAAACTTCATACCTACTAAATGAAATAAGAAATAAAAAATAATCACCTTCAACTCCAGCTGAACACAACAGAATCAGGGCCGTACGAGGTCAATAGCGGCGTAGCGGACGTGTCCAAGCTGGGTCATATAGAGACTTACAAAGGCAGCTCCGCCAACAAACAATGGGGCGACGAGTACTGCGGCAGAATAAATGGCAGCGACAGCTCAATCTTCCCACCGTTCAATGGAAATCCACCGAAAAGGATTTATATTTTCGAGCCTGAAGTATGTAGGTGAGTGATAAATTGGGTGAATAGGAGCGTTTTGGTCAGCTTCACGCTTTATCCCGCCTGTGGCAGAATTGGTAGAGGGAAACTAGTGTTAAAACCTCGACACCAGAGCGATGAAATGGAAAAATATTAATATAATTTCTCTCTTGCCAAACGATAATTAATTAAATGATAATTTTTAGCAATTAATTATCTTTGGGTAGCGGAAATTTGTAAAAATCTCCCTACAGAGATGCTAACAACATAAATAAGTTGTAACAAGCGTGAAAAAATTGCGACGTCTCTTGATGAGAACGTACGTCGGTTTCCAGGAGGCGCGGGTTCGAGTCCCGCTATTTTAAATGTTTACTCGTTTTCTAAATAAACACAACTGTCCCCAGATCAGTGTACGTGAGTGCGCGAGGCGAGCGGGACATATTCAACGTGAGCGCGTACTACTACGAAGTAGACGAGTCGCTGTTCGCCTCAAAGAACGCCAATCCGGACAACAAGTGTTTCTGTAAAAAGTAAGTTAAGCTATATTGAGGCCAGTCGTGGCGCAGCGGCACAAAGTGTGACTGTGAAACCGACTGGTTGTGGGTTCGATCCCCACTCGAGGAGATGAAATATTCGCTCTGGTGTCGAGGCAAAGCGCGGCCATTTTTTCATTTAATTTTTTTTGGAGGCATTGCGTGTTGAGTACTGCCACTCAACACGCAATGCCTCCAAAATTCGGCAGAAAGTGGGGAACGGAGTGTCTTAACACTAGGTTCCCTCTGCCTACCCTGCTGTGTGCGGGATATAGCGTGAAGCTAATTTAATTTTTTTTTTAATTTTTATAGTATAAAAAAACAAATTTGTCCCGATGAATTCCTTTGCGTTTGCATTTAGCGATTTTTCCTAGATCTGAGCTAACTTTAGTGAAGCGGTGGTAAGTAGTTTATTTTGAATAAAATTATTTTACTTTCATTTCAAAGAATATTTTTATAAATAGAAGAGAATTTAAATAGTGCCCCGAGCCTTGTTTGCTCACATGTTTGAGACTTTCGATAGATATGATAATCGATTATTATTGTTACAATTTTTCTTTTTCTTTTACCGAAAACTGTCTTCGAATGGACGAAAAATTCTTTCAATTTTAAAATAGTAACATAAAAGTAAATAAAGAAATAAAGCCTTGGTAATGCAAACATGTTTTTAACAGTAGAACAACAAAACGTTTTGACGTTTTAGCATACTTAAAAGATAAAATAAATTAAAATCAATTTTACTCTATATGAGAGCAAATAAAAAAATAATTAAATGTTTCTTTTCCTCGAGTAGAACTTGAACCCACAACCTATCACGTTTCCAGACACACTTTATGCCCCTCCGCCACGACTCTTCTTTTTTCACTTCTTTCGAAATACCTCAAACAATCATTTTGCCCAAGAAAATGTTTGTTAATTACGTTTAAACTTTGACAAAGTTGTGGTGACAGTAGGAAATTGATTTTTAACTAATTATGCCGTTGAACTTTGTTAAAATATTTTAATTAAATTATTCTTTGGTTCATTTCTCTGTTTCGTTATTAGGAGTTTTTGACGTTATACTTCTTATGCGAAAAGTTGGTAATGACATTTTATGGGTCACTAAACACTAGGAAATATGGGTTTAGCATTTTATGGGTCACTAAACAAATGTAATATCTTTCATTACATTAAATACGCCATGTTGCGCAAAATTTTGGGAATTTTTTTGCAAATTTTTTTGTTTTGTCTTAAATATAGATATATATCCATTTTCTTCGCTCTAGTGTCGAGGCTAAGCGCGGCGTTGAGTTATGCCACTCAACACGCAATGCCTCCAGAATTTGACAGAAAGTGGGAAACGGAGTGTCTTAACACCAGGTTCCCCCTGCCTACCCTGCTGTGTGCGGGTTACAGCGTGAAGCTAATTTAATCTTTTTAATTTAATTTTTTATTTTGTTATCCGTCTGTCCGACAGTCGAGATTGTTTATATAGAGATTGCGTGGAGATGTCAAGCTGAAATTAATATCAAATATTCATGTCTTCGGGTCCTCAAAGCACAAAAATTTTTAAATCAACGCAATCAAAAGAAAGTTTGTGCTGTATTTTGTATGAAATTCTCCGCTTATTTAAAATCTGTATATGGCATACTTCCCGTTGACCTACAATCCTGAAATTGTTACGGAATACATAGTGTGCGGTTTCGACTTGCACTTGACCGGTTTGTTATATAAATATAGATAGATGGAATAGATGTTTTTTAGCCACAACAAGAATTTTATCATCGACTCTTCGTTATTATATTTCCTCTGCTCACCCTGCTCTATGCTATGAACAGCGTGAAACTGAATAAAAATCACTTATTAAAAATAAAAAGCCACCCAAGCGCATGCCGGAATGGCGTACAAGTAAAATAACTAACCTAACCTAACCAATAAAAATATAACAAAAAAATTACATATGTTGTATGGGTGTGCCATTAAATATTCATTTTATTCTGTTTTTAGTATTTTTTGTTAAAGCGGTTATAGAAATGGAATACAGGCGTGAGGAAAACGGACAGACGGACAAAGAGACAGTGGTGTAAAGAGAGTCTTAGTAATAGAGTCCAGTTTTACCCTTTGGATACGGGACCCTAATAGATAAATAAATATAGATAAAAAACTTTTGAAACATGCTGCAACTAAAAGCTTTTCGAATATGCCACTTAAGAAATTAAATTTAATAAAGGTCTAAGTCCACAGTTCAAAGGTGTTTTATGATAGTTCGTAAAGTAGTTCTAGTACTAAGTTAGATCTTATTGAGTTTCTCTTTTTACTTCAGAAAATTTATACTTTAACAAAAATGCATTATGTGTAGAAGGCTAAGAATTTATACAAAATATGTACTGTTTTTTTTATTATAATATTATATATATAGATACAATAATATATAACTCTTTATTTATTACATCGAGTCCAAACATTTTTTTTTATATTTACAATGTATCCTGTATATAGACATGGGAAACCTACCAATAAGACACTCCGTTTCTCCTTGTTTATATATTTTAATATTTTCGATATGATACCAGCAATCTTGCTTCTGGATTTCTTAACTCACCATTCTCACAGATTAAAATAGTCAAGACAAAATACCCCACTTTATAAATCAATATAAGGATATTTACTGTAGAGTAGCTAAGCTTAATTTTATATAACATGAAAATAATTCATTCCCTTGAATGAGAATCGAACCCCACAACCGTCAAATGTTATGCCGCTGCGCCACGACGGCCTCGATTCATAAATATTAACTTCTGAATATTGTATAATATTAATCATTTTTTTAAATATTTTTCCAGAAATTGGAGTGGGAATCACGATGGCTGTCTCCTGATGGGAGTGTTCAATTTGAACCCCTGCAAAGGAGCTCCAGCTATCGTCTCTTTGCCGCACTTCTACCTTGGATCTGAAGAACTGCTAGAATATATAGAAGAAGGTATCAAACCTGATCGGGAGAAACATAACAGCTATGTGTATCTCGAAACTGTAAGTATTATTATGGTGTTCTTCTATTTAGGTGTAATTACAGAAGATATTTCCTTTTGAGGCCAGTCGTGGAGTGTGTGACTGTGAACGCGGAGGTTTGAAGGTTCGATCCCCAATCGAGGAAATTAAATATTTATTTAAATTTATATTTTCATTTTGAAAATGCCAGTCGTGAAGCCAGTCGTGGCGCAGCGGTACGAAGTATGACTGTAAACCGACTGGTTGTGGGTTCGATCCCCACTCGAGGAGATGAAATATTAACTTAAATTTATATTTCCATTTCTTCGCTCTGGTGTCGAGGCAAAAGTGCGGCGTTGAGTGCTGCCACTCAACACGCAATGCCTGCAAAATTCGGCAGAAAGTGGGGAACGGAGTGTCTTAACTTTAGGTTCCCTCTGCCTACCCTGCTGTGTGCGGGATACAGCGTGCAGCTGATTTATTGATTTATTTATTTATTTTTCATTTTGAAAATGAAAATGTAAAATGCGTATTGAATTCCACCACTCAACACGCAGCACCAGAATTCGACGTAAACTACGGAACGGAATGTCTTAACACCAAGTTCACCAAGATACAGCTTGAAGCTGAATTATTGATTTACTTAAAGAAAATATTTTGGCGAAACAATAATTAATGTGAAAAGTTTAAGTTTAAGTGAGAAATATATTTGTTTCAGTTAAACTTTGTTATTTACGGTTTTTTTCACTTGCCACGCTTCCATTTTCTATTTTTAGCTATATCAAATTTCATGTAGTAACAGCCGTAGCTGGGAGGCACAAAGTTTGACTGTAAGCGCGACTGGTTGTGGGTTCGATCCCCATTCGAAGCAAGGAAATGTTTATTTAAATTTATATTTCTGTTTCTTCTCTCTGGTTTTAAGGCAAAGAGGGGGAATGGAAATCTCTTTTTTTTGAACGGAGTGTTTTAACAATATCTTTCCAAATTCCGTCTGCATACCCTGCTAGGTGTGGGTTACAGCGTGAAGTTAAAAAAATGTAATCCGTACATATAAAATTGAACTCACAACTACCGCGTAATAATCCACTTTATCAATTTGACGTTTTTTTTTATTTACAGACCACCAGTGCAGTACTCAAAGGTGTGCAACGATTGCAATTTAATATAGAATTGCGCAAAATGAATGATGTTCCACAATTGCAAAACGTGGCGACCGGAGTCTTTCCTTTCATTTGGATTGAAGAGGTAAACCAATTTTATTGAAGACAAAGTAAATACATTAAATTTTCTTTATATTTTTAGAGACTTAAATATTTTATACAAATTCTAATGAAACAAAAAATTAATACTTTGTTTCTATTTCTTAACATTTATAAATTATGCTGGAAAGAATGTGCTTATTGTGTAATTCGCTTTTTATAAAGATTTATTCATGAAACATAATAATAGACGCCTTAAGACGCCTACACCTTAAGGTCACAAAAAAAAATAATACATATGAATCTTTTTCATGAATTTAAATGGGGATGGAAGAGATGCATGAAAAAACATTTTTTTCAGTTTTCTTATCTATGTATATATAATCAAAATCAAACTCAAAATATATATTAAAAAAGTTAAAAACACCAATTGAGGCCAGTCGTGTTGTAGGGGCGCGAACGTGCGATTCACTCGAGTAATATTTTCATTTCTCCGCTCTGATAACGAAGCAAAGCGCGGCGTCGAGTTCCGCCACTCAACACGCAATGCCTCCAGAATTGAATTGGGAACGGAAGTCTTTAAAGCACTAAAAGCAACACCCATACAGGGTGCAGCAATACCGGGGGAGCTCCTGTCGGAGCTGTCGCGCGGTCGCGCGCTGCTGGCGGCGCTGGGCGCGGCGCGCTGGGCGCTGCTGTGCGCGGCGGCGGCGCTGTGCGGCGCGGGCGCGCTGTGCGCGCGGCGCGCGGCGGGCGCGTGGCCGCGCGCGCGCAACAGCGTCAGCTTCGTGCTGCGGCCGGGCACCACTATGAGCACCAATAAAGGCCACTGAGCGTTGTTTGTGTGTTTTTTTTACTTATTTAACTTTACCTTGTATATCCTTATCTACCTTGATTGATTTCTTTAGATATGGGTTTAAATAAAATATTTTACCCTATATGCTATTCCCGTAAAAGGAGCGTTGGCGCTTCCACTCTGTATAGTTATTTAACTAGATAGACTTGTAGTTTTCCCACTCTCAAGGAAATCAAATATTTACTTAAATTTATATTTCCATTTCTTTGCTCTGACATCGAGGCTAAACGCGGCAATGAGTTCCGCCACTCAATACGCAATGCTTCCAAAATTCGGCAGAAAATGTAGAACGAAGTTTCTTAACACTCAGTTTCATCTGCCTACCCTGCTGTGTGCGGGATACAGCGTGAAGCTGGTGTCGATTCAAATTTTATTTTTCAAAAATTTATGAACACATTAAAATGTTATATAATATAGGTACTATAATGCTATAAGTGACAACACTCCTCTATTTCAATATAGAAACTAAAAATTGACATAAAAGTTTCTGAGGAAATTCTATAACAATATTCTTTGTTGGTAATGTAAACAAAAGCACTAAGTAAGCACGTAAGCTAGATTCAAGGGTAAACGTTAAGTACCTACTATACCTACCTAAAATATATTCAGTCGAGTTAATAGAATTTATGAACTAACTTAGAAAGCTATAAATAATATTTTGTTTCTGTTTTCCTGGAGAGAAAAGAAAAGTGCTGGTCTGTTTATGGAACATATTGTCTTAATAGTTCAAAGGCTACATTAGTTTGTTTGTTTGTTAAAAAATTTTGGACAGCTTCCAAGAGGCGCGGGTTCAAATACCGCTACAAAAATATACGTTATTTAAATAAGTATAATATATAGGTGTTTAATAAAAGAACTGTTATCACCGTTATCAATATAATACATTATGTACTTCATTATGTACGTCATGATAAAAATGTCTCCCCAGTCGTACATCAAGAGTAACTCAAATCTTTATTCTCTAATCTAATACGATTATCTAACGTGGCCGTCGTGGCACAGCGGTACAACATTTCACTGAAGACGCTACGGTAGTGAGTTCGATTCTCAGTCGGGGGAATCAATTATTTTCCTTTCCTTATTTATTCAAAAACTTATAAATATTTTAAAAAATATATATTACATTAATATGTATTTACTTAGGTAAATAATATCGTGGCGCAGGGACATAGGTGTGTGACTGTAAACGTGACCGGTTGTTTACTTCGGTCCCCACTCGAGAAAATGAAACATTTACTTAAATTTATATTTTCATTCCTTCGCTGTGGTGTCGAGGCAAAGCGCGGCGTTGAATTCCGGCAGTCAAAATGCAATGCCTCTAAAATAGCCTAAAGACGAATAACATAATAGGTAAATGAACCGACCTCGTTTTAGTACTACACTACAAAAGCCTATTTCGTAACAACGGCGGCTATTTGGATAGCCTCCAAATTAACTATAGTCTATACAACTTTAAATATTGTATTGTCTGCGTGAACTACATATATAGATAGAGAAGAATAATGATTTGTGAAAATTGTAATTGTATTTGTGGCCCTCGTGGCACAGCGACACGCTTCACTTTAAACGCTACAGTTGGAGGTTCGATTCTTTAGTTAACTGAAGGAGTTTTCTGTTGAGACTGTTCATATTTACATTTCACTGAAATATAATCTGTATCTATATCTATACTTATCGTAACGGATGGTGGAAGGTGTTTGTACATGGGACACCAAAAAAAATTGATAATTTAAAAAAATATGTTTTTGGTGATATTTTATAACGTAATATAACCAAAAAAAAATATTTAAATTTTTTTGTCTGCTCGTCTGTACATTTGTTCACGGTAATCTCACACACGGTTTAACCAATTTAATTGCAGTTTTCAGAACTGCATTTAAACTAGTTTCCCCAAAACGAGAATATTTAATGTTTTATTTTAATTTTTCCGTTTATAAAAAATATATTATTTTAAAGAATATAGTTCAACAAGATTACTATACACAACTGTTATACTTACAAATATTGTGTTTCATTATATTACACTTTTATTATTAAAAAAACTAGAGTAATGCAGATTAATAAATTAATGGCCTGTCGTGGGGCCTGTCGTGGCGCAGCGGCACAAAGTGTGACTGTAAAATCGACTGGTTGTGGGTTCGATTCCCACTCGAGGAGATGAAATATTTACTTAAATTTATATTTCCATTTCTTCGCTCCGGTGTCGAGGCAAAGCGCGGCGTTGAGTTCTGCCACTCAACACGCAATGCCTCCGAAATTCGGCAGAAAGTGGGGAACGGAGTGTCTTAACACTAGGTTCCCTCTGCCTACCCTGCTGTGTGCGGGATACAGCGTGAAGCTAATTTAATTTAATTTTAATTTTAATACATTAATAATCATGCAGTTCAAACGGGCGAAGCCGCGAGCGGGTCGCTAGTGTTAAATAAATTTCGATCTGATTTCGGAATGGTACTCCAAACATTATAAATAACCTACTGCCTTACAACTTACAAGTATTAGAAAAATAAACAAATATCATGTAAAGTCACACTCATTGTAAAAAGGACTTTAGGATAATAAAAATAAAGCTGCTTTTCCCGTTTCTTCTCAATTTCACGTTCACGTAGACTTCATAAAGAGTTATGACGTCATTACACAGCTACAGTATGACAGATGGATTTATATTCCTAATGTATGGAACGTCGTCTAGACACTACGTTCATTGTACTATTAGAGAATCATAAAAAATAAGGTTTTTTTATGGTGTGGCTATGAGGTTCGATTCCTACTCGGTCAAATGAAATATTCAATGGTTCATATATAATGAAATATACAATTATTTTATCTCTACTCTAATATATAACTTTTATAACTTATAGCTATTACAACTTTTTAAATATATATGTATATATATATTTTGATTATAAATTAATATGAAAACTCATATACATTTTATATAAATAAAATTATATATGTATATGTGTGTATTATAACTTAATTCAGTAGAAAATGGGGAACGGAGTGTCTTACCACTAGCTTCTCTGCTACGTTCAGGACATAACGCGAACCAAAACGAAAAAAAAATCATTTATATAACTAAATAATTACCGTCTCGAATGTATTGCTTACTTTGAAACAGTTAACTTAACTTTGTGTTAAAGTACATTGTTGTGTTAGTTAGAGACTTTAAATATACTGATATCGATTTTACTTACCTATAAAGCAGATTGAAAACTTAAGTAAAGTACGGTCAATAAGTCGTGGCCACTCTAAAAGTAAGGCTTACTAAACATATGCGCATTTCTCATAGAGTAACAAAATAACCAAAAATAAGAGAAATCCTAAAATATAATCTGCGGAGCCATGTGCAGCTAACTTCAGGATGGTCACAACTTGTTGACCGTACTTTACCTAACTATACACTTTTCTATGTAAAAGAAACGAGGTGAAACAATGTAGCATAAAGGCATTACTTTCTGTAACAAACTTAAAAGGTAATAAAACTTAAAGTCATTTAATACGTCGAAAAAATATTTGGAATTGAGTATCCAGAGGGAACCTTGTATTAAAACGTACTACCTAATTTTCGAACCTTACGCGTTGAATGGCTGAACTGAACACCCCGCATTGTCTACATACCTAGTACTAGTAGTTCTACTAGTACTGTATTTTTTTAGCTTCACGCTGTACCCCTCATACAGCGAGGTAGGCAGAGAAAACCTCGAAACCTAGTGTTAGTACTTAGAACACTCCGTTGTCATTAAGATTTTCGTTTCCCACTTTCCGCCGAATTCTGGAGACATTATGTCCTCTCAAGTAATTTATTAAATCAGATTCACGCTGTATCCCGCACACAGTAGGGTAGGCAGAGGGAACCTAGTGTTAAGACACTCCGAATTCTGAAGGCATTGCGTATTGAGTGGCAGAACTTAACGCCGCGCTTAGCCTCGACACCAGAGCGAAGAGTCTCCTCGAGTAGGGATTGAACCCACAACCAGTCGGTTTCACGACTGGCCTCAAATTTTATTAAATTTATAAATAACACAAAATATGTGAAGTAAGGCTGTCGTGCCGTATCGTCACTGCAGAGCGTTAAAACGTGATTCACTATTTTATTTTGGTGCTGTAAAAATTACGTTTTTTTAGCGTAATTTCAAGGTAAACTAGTGTACTACATATTAACTGGATTATGTAACGTTAAAAAGAGGTAACCTACTGGTACTCTCGTCTCTAAATTTTATATTTTTTAGACTTTATGTGACGTAATATATATACGTTAGTATATAACGCGACATGTAAGTATTTTTTAGCTTCTAGCAAATAGCAAGACAGGCAGAGGGAACCTGAGGTTCAGTGTTAGATATACCGTTCCCTACAGCTAGACATTTCTAGAGGCAATGCATATTGAATGCCGGAACTCAACACACTTTGCCTCATTATTAGAGCGAGGAAATGAAATTATTGAAAAATTCACTCTCACGAGTGGGAATCGAACCCAAAACCATCGCGCTTAGTCGCATGCTTGTACCCCTATACCACGACAGGCTCTTTCAAAAAAATTAAAGCTACAACTAAACACAGCTGCAACTAAAACCACTTTCTCTCTATTATTATATAATTTCATCATAATATAATCTTCAGGTATTCAGACAGGAGAGATGTAGGCAGAGGAGACTTAGTGTTGAGACCCTCCGTTCCCCACGTAGTAGTCCCCACCTAATGGTGTTGTGTGTCCAGTGGCAGAACTCAATGCCACATTTTATCTATTTAATCAAATGAAGAAATAATAATAATTCATTGCCTGCTAATTGAAATGGAACCCACAAACACCACCAACCCACTTTTACAGTCACACTACGTAACGACGGCGTAGCTATTTATCTATTTTAAATTAAAATCAGCCTCACGCTGTATCCCGCACACAGCAGGATAGGCAGAGGAAACCTAGTGTTAAGACACTCCGTTCCCCACTTTCTGCCGAATTTTGGAGGCATTGCGTGTTGAATGGCAGAACTCAACTTTGCTTTGCTTTGCGGAAGAAATGGAAATATACATTTTAAGTAAATATTTCATCTCCTCGAGTGGGGATCGAATCCACAACCAGTCGGTTTTACAGTCACACCTTGTGCCGCTGCGCCACGACTGGCCTCGATCCTTAATCTATTTTCTGATGATTAAATATTCGATTTATAGATACGTCTACTATGAATATATAATCTACAAAAAAAAACATCGTATTTCAGTACCTAATTAAAGGGCAAAAGATAAATAATAAAACTCAACAAAAGTATATTTTAAAAACATTTTATTTATTTTTTTGGAATCTTATTATATTAAAACTTAAAATATATTGTAAAGTTAGTCGTCATCAGTGTCTGAGGAACCTAAGCTGCCCTGGTCGTTGCTCTGTTGAGGCCGTGAAGCGTTTACGGCGCTGACCGCCGCGCAACACCGCACTGTGTATTTGTTGAAGTCGCAACTGAAATTGTATAGTATCGATTAATTTTTTTATTAAGAGAATATATGTTAAAAAAACATTTTATAATATAGATAGCAATACGTGAAAAATTTGGGCCAAAAAAAATTAGCGATAAATCCAAAAAAATATACATATTTATAACTTCTGTCCCTATAAACATTGTAAAGTTAATTTAAGATTCACTATAGATTTGTTGATTGGCTCCACGCTGTATCCCTCATAGTGCAGGATAGACAAAAGGAACCTACTGATAAGATACTCTGTTCCCCGTTTTCCAGACAATTTTTGAGACATTACATGTTGAGTGGCGGAACTAAACAACGAGCGTCTTACCAAAGCATTTCCCCCAAGTGGGAATCGAACCTTAAGGTCATTTCCTTTAAAGCTGCTACTTTAGCTAGCTTATTTTCAAATCTAACAATATTAATTAGTAGAGACAATAGGTACATATATATGTACATATACATGGTATAATTTAGTATAACATCATAAAATAATAAACTATCTATATTATGCCACCGAAAAAAAAATCAAAATTAACACCAGCCAATATATTAATAAAAACGTCAAATTTATCATCATAATAATATGTAGATAAACTAAAAGGCCGTACATTTTTGTAAGATTCCACTATCACATCTCGTGTTATCTAGCACTTGACATTATCACTGATAAAAGCATGTGATGGTTTATGTAATAAAAGTAAAAATGTAGTTTGTACTGAAAAACTTATTTTTTATTATTTTTAAGCTTTTAGTTGTTAATGTATGCCTGCTATGTGGCAAGACATTGTGTGTTGAGTATCGGAAGTTAACGCCGCACTCTATCTTATTAGAGCAAGGAAAATAACTGCGTCACGATGACCTATTAATTACTTAATATATAAATTAACACCCATGTATATGAATGAATGATTAAATCAAATCAGCAAAAAATCACGATGTATCCCGCTCATAGAACGATAGGCAAAGGGAACCTAGTGCTAAGAAGTATCTTAGCACCAAAAGCATTTAGTGTCAATTAAACAATTTATTTTATTTCATATTTTACTATAAAAGCATATGACATCATTGTGTGTAACATAACACGATGACTATAGGTTCGATTCTCATACAAAAATTGTGATTCAATCGTAACGTTTGTTATAATGCCTTTCCTTAGTGAATAACAAACACATAATAAATTTAAAAAGACCAACTTACATTTTACTCAACTGCGAATATTTCACTGTAAGAACTTTCTCGACTGCTAAAAGTACACTTTGTGGGTATTTACTTTTGTCCGTCAACAGATTTTTCACCCAAATCAGTAAATGCTCAAAATGGCGGCTGTCCTCCAGTAGACGGGCTATTGAGTCGAGAAGACGGTGGGAATATTCTTCTTCTAAACTTGATACCGTTAATTGTACTGAAAGAAATTAGGAATAATAGATTTAGTTAATATTATGTTATTTATTTATTATATTTTTTCCAACTTCACCCTGTATCCCGCATATATCAGAGTAGGCAGAAGGAACCTAGTGTTAAGCGTTAAGACACTCCGTCCCACTATCCGCCGATTTTTCGAATGCCGCGATTTTGCCTTGTTACGACAGCGAAGTAATGAAAATATTAATTTAATTAATACATTCCTCCAAGTGTGAAACGAACTCACAACCGCCACGTTACAGTCAAAAGTTTGTGCTCCTGCAACGACTTTAACTTAACATTTTTAAGCTTAACGTAAGTACGGCGTAAATTTACGCGTCCACTCACTATGCATCGCAGGTACACTCTCCACGCACTGTTGTATGACGTCACGCTCGTTCAGTTGCAGCGCATGGTGCAGCGCTAAACCCCATTCCTTGTTCTTTAAGTGTTTTTTCACTGTTAATGGCGTAGAATCTGTCGACAGGCGGAATGGCCTGAAAATTGAATATATAACTGGTTACTAATATATACAAAATAAATTAATATATTAGATAGGTAGAAAACAACAAAACGTTGTTATCCATATTCCAAATATTATATAGGAAAAACAATATTGATAAAGGAAAACACGCAATATAGTTTTTTACGGAGAGATTCATTACTACACTCTATCCACTCGCCCATAAAAATATAGAAAAATAAAGAAAAAAATACCTGAAAGTGCCATCTAAACCGGCATTTTGAGCGTATATTAATAGTCCTTCAGTGGCCGCCACAGCAAAACTTTCCCCAGATGGTGAAAATCTTACACAGTGGACGCGTACCTGTTATATTATCATTGGATTACATTATTAAAATATTAAATTAGTAAAATAAAAAAATATTCGTGTCGTCGTGGCGCAGCAGCACGGCTTCTGACTGTGGATTCGGTTCCCGTAAAGGGGATGATTATTTCTAGTTCTTTGCTCTGGTAACAAGGCAAAGCGCGGCGAAAATTTTTATTCACTAAAATAAAAAAAAACACGTTCACGCTGTATTTCGCATATAGCAGATTAAGCAGATTGTGGTCAGTGATAGGAAAATTCGTTGTCCACACACCACTCAAATATTAAAACATTTTGTGTTGAGTTAAACACCGCGTAATGTTTCACACCAGAGTGGAGAAATTGGTAAATAATATAGACATCATCATTTCCTCAAGTAGGAACAGGAATCAAAGCAAGAACCATTATGTATACAGATATAAATATTTTAATACTTTACCTCAGGTTTAACATTCCTATCGGCCATATCACCAGTTTTGACGCCGGGCAAGCGTATATTGACTTCGCCACCTTCTAAAGCCTCTCGATCCTCTACAAGCGCCATATTACCGAATTCCGTTAGAAAACGCCGATTTATAAAGTCCTGTGGATTACAAATATATAATTTAATTTGTATGTATATTTTGAAATTTATCAAAAGTTAAACGTAATGAGACTCGAACCCACGTCCAAGCGCTCTGACCACTAAGTCATGTGTTCTTATTAAACTGCAGAAAAAATCATGTAAACTTTCGTTTAGCTACATGCACGCAATTTTTGTACCCAAAGTACACACACATACAGGGTAGGCAGAGGGAACTTGGAAATCTCTGCAAGTATGTATTATATCTTTCAGAATTTTCACTATAATAAACACTTTTGTTAAAAACCATTATTTAGCATTTTTTAAAGTTTTGTTCACAGTATCATCAGAACGTTTTAAAAGAGACAAAGAAAGACGAAATCATCATCTCATCTCATTTATAGATATTCGGCTTTTAACACTGCAATTGAGAAGATCACAAAGAATCTTATTCAGCATATAAAATTACTTTTTTACAAACAAAACTTTGGTAAAATTTTTATCCAAAAAGAAAGTTTTATTTTATTCCTCATCATTTTTCATAAAAAAATAATTAATAAAAACAAAAAAATATATATCGTCCACAGACAACCATAGGAAAGAAACAAATAAACTTTGAAGGACTTCGACTTAAAAAAACGAATCGAACCCATACTCACATTAACCGCCTCCAAAGATCTATTCTGAGTTATAACATACTTCTTTATAAGGACCGCCTCGTTCACGCTGTATAGACAAATGTGTTTAGAGTTGCCACCGCCGAGTATACACAGACCGTCCGCTGTGTAACATATTGTTGTGAATGCTCTGTAAATATTAATGAGCGATAGAGTTAAAAATTAACATAGCTATGGCGGCGTTTAACTCCGAAACATATTATTTAACATTAGTAACTGTTTAGTCAAGTTAGAAGTTGTAATAGGTTTTTTTTATTCATATTTAAATTAAGATTACAAGCGAAAAAGGGGATACTGAACAAAAAAAATATTTTAAAAATATTATTTTTCTTGTCAATATTCTTACCAGTTTTTAGGTCTTATATAGTTTGTATACTTATCAAACATATCAGGATTTGAACCTGCGCCTCTTGTTTACCGTAAAAAGCGTTCTGACTACTAAGACATAAAATTCATTGTATATCATACACGACAAAATTAGCAACAACGCTAATCACAATTTATTTATGTTTCCCATCTCTGTAAAATTATTTTCGCTTAAGTAAAGAAAACAAAGTACGTAGAGTACTCCCTTCTCTGTATTACTATTAGATAAGAAAATAACGAACAGTTATAAAATTCCTAAAATCTATATCTACAAAGTGGCCAAGACTCGTTGACCGTACTGTACATATTATACTTATCATTATACTATACTCACTTAGTTTTCAACATTTTCTCAGGTGTTATAAGATCTGTGTCCGCCCTTCCTGATCCCAGGTCGTTCCTGCCTTCTATACTGCCAGTTTGTTCTGAGGTTGATGTATTGAAAAACGTTATGTTACCGTCTAGTGTCGATACTGCTATCTAATGAATATTAAAGAAAGTATATTAGGTTTTCTTCCAAGATTAATTAAAATTGAGGAAAAAAAAAATTACAGAAGTTATGCTGCTAACTGCTTAAATCATTAGATCCCGATACCACACACAGAAACGCCATATAAAATTTAACTGGCATTAAAAAGTATATAATAAAAATCTGATCGACGCTTTTGTAGCGCTGAGTCTAACAAAATACTAAGCTCAATAGTTGTGAGTTTAATTTCCATCTAGGAAATGAAAATAAAAATTATTTAATATTTTCCATTTCCTCGCTATAGTAACAAGACAAAGCACGGCTTTGTATGGGTGGAGAATGGAATATTTTAACACTAAGTTCCCTCTACCTTTCCTGCTATATGCAGGATACAGCGTGAAATTAAACGCAAAAAACTAATTCAATAAGTACCTCTTCACCATCTGGTCTAAACGCAACTTGCAAGGCATCTGACGTCAACTGTAATGTTTCACAGTCTGAGCTGGTTTCTATACAATTCCATAGTTTCACCGTTTTATCCCACGAGGCTGATGCTAGTGTGGAACTCGATAGGATGGGGGAAAAGGAAAGAGAAGATACTGGTGCTTCGTGACCTGCTAGAACCTGGAAATGAAAATTTCAAAAAATATGACAATTTTTTAAATTGCTTGTTGTTGCCCTAATGTAGAAAGATAAGCAATAGGTATAGATAAGCACCAAGTGTTGAGCTTGAGACATTGTTTTCCCCACGTTCCGTCAAATTTTTGAGACATTGCGTGTTAAAGGGCGGAACTTCTTACCACGTAATGGTTGTGGGTTCGATTTCCACTCAAAGAAATGGAACATACATGAACAACTTTCATATTCTCATTCCGATAACAAGACTAGGAAAAAGATTCTGCAAAATCAACATTTAATATCTGCAAAACTGAACGGTTCGTGGAATACGTATCCTACCAATAAGTTCCCTCTCCTATAGTCACCTAAAATCCTTCACCTACCACAACACAAAGTAAACACTGGTTCCCTCACCTCTAAGAGCTTCCCAAACTTGATGGACCACACGTATATGTCAAACACGTCCTGACCCCCGGCGGCGCACAGCTCGCTGCTGCTGTCCAGCGCCGCGCACGCGAACTGTACCAGACTGGGCGACGTTAATGTACGGAAATTGCGGTATCTGGAATTAATACAAATTTAAAATGTTATATTTTATTTTATTTTAATGTACCGTATTGTAATAGAGTTACAGTACGATCGACGAATTTGACCGTACTGTACTTATGGCTGCGCGGATTTTTTATTTTATGATATTACTCGCTTCCGAGTGAAAAATGTGCAAAGGTTTAGACAACTTATTTTTCAGGTGTGTGTGTATATATATATATATATATATATGTGTGTGTGTGTGTGTATATATATATATATATATATATATATATATACACACACACCTAAAAACATCATAAACACCGCACACGTTTACTTTAGCGTGAATTACTAGTACGTTCATATTCAAGTCCTGCTACATATTTTTTTTTATATATATTTCAATATAAAATAAAATTAAAATTAATACGAGACAAAAGAGATACGAGATGCGAGAGCGATGAGGTACAAAAAAAAAGTTATAAAACAAACACTAAAACCCACCTAATGAGGTCATAGCACCGGACACTCCCATCGAGCGAAGCGGATAGAAAAAACTTCTTGTTCGCACTAAACACAATATCGGTGACCGTCGATTTGTGTTCGTTGAACGTCACGAAACAGAAACCGTTGGTGGTGTTCCACACTTTAACCTTGCCGTCGTAGCTGCCCGTCACTATGTACAGGCCGTCGGGGGAGTAGGCAAGGCAGGTCATGTCCTGGGAATGGCCTTGCTGCTTCATTACATATTGTTCACCTGTTGGTAAATCAGAAATTATGTAATATTAATCACACAAAAGGTGGTTACTATCAGGTGGTTCTTCCGCTCGTTTGCCCCTTTTGCTATTAAGCTTCACGCTGTATCACTCTTGTAGCACGCGACTACTCTGCTGCTTTGGCACCAAAGTGAAATGAAAATATTAAATATTTCATTTCCTCAAGTGAGAATCGAACCGACAGCCTGTCGCGATTACAGTCACACGCTTCCGCCACTGGCCGCTAATAATTTTGCAATGCAAAATACAACAATATGGTAAAAAAAAATTGCGCGATATTGAGTTCCAGCACTCAGCAAACAACATCTTAAAAATTCAGCGGTGCGTGAGGGACAGACGATTTTAACATTAGGTAACATCTGCCTACGCTGCTATATACGAAATATTCCAATGTGTGTTTAATATACACAAAAAAAATAGATAACACAGTGGTACATCACTACATTCTCATTATAAAAACAAATCACTCACTTTGCCACTCCCACACGAGTAACTGTCCTATATTGGGACAACCGAATGCTATCCAGTCCCCTTGTGCCGACACAGCTATACTGCTGATCCTGTGCTCGGATATACTCAGCGTGTGTATAAGGTTCACGTCAGGCATTTCGTGTAGGAAGAATATACCTGTTGAGAAACCTGTTAAGAAAAAAATAAAATTTAAAAAATAAAAATAAAAAATTGATTTCTTTTTAAAATATTTTTGTTATAAAATATATTTTGTTATTAAGAAAACTCTAAAGTTGATAATTCATGTAAGTAGTTCTCTTAAATTACTTAGCATTCATTTGTACTACTAACATTTTTTATTTAAATAAATCATAATAAAAAATAAACTTTATCAACATTTTTTATTCAAAATGAGGGATGTATATCGATAAATTTACTGAAGATTCACTGAAGTTAATGTTAATGAAACAAACCACGTTTTTTTTTTATTTAAAGATTCCATTTTATGTTAATAAAAAACAAACCTGTAACTAATATTTTAGTACTCTTATGATAAGCTGCAGCTGTCAATTTGACTTTATGATGGGCGTTTCTTATGGCGTCCCCTATGTAATGGCGGCCGAGCTTCTTATATTGTAGCCTTTTGTTATCTTCCGTTTTTATTAGTTCTTTCTCCATATCTTCATCTTTGTCACTTTCCTGGAAAAAGAAGTTTGATTTAGTAAAAAAAAAATATAATCATTAAAGAAAAATTTAAAAAAAAAAGTTGTTTTTTTTATCTTTACTATTAATATCGCTAATAGTAGAATAGGAAAAAGAAAAAAGAACCTAGTGTCAAGACACTCCATTCCCCATTTATTAAGACATCTATGTCAAGTGAACACTATCTATCAGAGCGAAGACATGAAAAGGATTCGTTCTCATTCTCTGCTCAATCCCCGCTTCCGCAAAAAATGTCACTACAATCACACGGTTTACTGCGCCACGAAGGCCTCTATGTAAATAGCTGAATAAAATATATCTAATAAAAACTTACATATTCTTTATCTTTCTCAATAACATTCTCTTCATCAACCTCATCTTCTTGCAATTCCTCTACTTTCTGCAATTTCCTTCTTTTCTTATGTGAAATTTGAACTTTAGACGTAACCAACTCCTCCGCATCAATAGTCGATTCCCACAAACATATTTGGCCATTACGGCTAACGGTTATAAGATCTAGACTTTTCTTTTCAAAGAAAACACCAACAATTTTGTCTGTATGTCCACTTAAGGAGTACATGTTTATATTATCTAAATATTCTGATGTATAAATTTTAGTTGTTGTGTCTTTTGAGCCGACTGCTAATAATTTGCCACAAGATGACCAGTCGAGACAAGTTACTTGATCTAATGCCTTTTTGAAAACTCTTTTCATAACGAACGATCGAAATTCCCCAGTGAATGTGCTTGGGGCTGTCATTATGAATACTGTAAATCGAGAAATATATATTTATTTGAAAGGTAGTTCAATATATTTTTTTATCTATATAAAATATGTGTCTTTTTCAATTGTATTTAGTTATTTACACAAAACTAAAACACAAGCAAATGGTTTCAAAACTGGGTTGGGTTAACTAGTAAATAATATTTTCTATAAAATATAATTTTATAGAAAAGTTTGTTTTTTTTTTCGACAAAATTTTACAAATAGTGGCGACAATTTCCAGCCCAACTCAGTAAATATAAGTGTATATAACATATTATTTTTTCAATCTGGCTAATCAACATACAATTTCACTAAAATCAGAAAATAGAGTGTCCTAACACTAGGTTAACTCAGTGTACACTGCTTTAGCAAAACAGACTTTCTTTACCTGTGTCATCACAACAGGCAGCAAATAATTTTCCATCTGGACTAAACTTAACAGCATTTACTTCTTGTTTAAATTTATATCTGTGTATGACTGTACATGTCAATAAACTTATCATTTGAGCTTCACCCTCTGTAATGTAAATATTTTATTATTTTATTAAAAAAATTAACAAAGAAAGTTGAAATTGACACTCTAAGGCACTAAACCATGACGTTATTTTAATATGACATAATACTGAAATATTATAAAATAACGAGCGGGCGCGCGCGGCTTCGCCCGCTTATTTACACCCTTAGGGGTGCATTCTCAAAAAAACTACGAAACACGTGTTCAATAAAATATTTTTAACAGTCTGAATTTAAATTTTGATAAACATCGGTGGCAATTTAAAGTTTTTTTCATATAAACTTTTAAACTCTTATTTGAACCCTTAGGAGGTAAATTAAAAAAAACCATAAAACATGTGTTTAATGAAATATTTTTAAGAGTCTAAATTTAAAATTTTATTCAAATCGGTACCAATTTAATTTTTTTTTCCATACAAACTTTCAACCCTGATTTCATCCCATGAGGGTTAAAATTTTTTAAAATCTCTTCTTAGTGGATGTCCAGATTATGAAAAAAAACATCTGTCTAAATTTTACATCAGTGGTTACAGCCGCAAAATGTCTTTAGAATTTGGCAGAAAGTAGGAAACTAAGAAATATCAAAAAGAGAATGGAGTGTCTGAATCAATGTTGGAGTGAAAGGTTCTTAGATTCACTCTGCTATGTCTATGTACCAGATGCTAAAAAAACATTAGGCTAAAAAAAAATTATGATTGGTTATTTAATTTTATTTTATTAATACTTTATTAATTTATGTGTATATATTAGCTACATATTATATTCTGCTTTAAAGTAAATATTTCATACTAGCAATAACTGGTATTAAAAGTTAATATATTACTATATATTAACTTTTACAGCTAAAGTTAATTCAAATATGTACATACTTTCATTAATTGCCAGCAGTATAGAGCCATTTGGAGAGACATCTACTGCTGTATAGTTAAAGTGGCTTTCTATGGGCAAAGTATTACTTTTATTCCTGAAATTATAAAAAAAGTCATTATATTTTTTCACTTTTAAGCCATGCCAAATAAAAACAAAAAACAATAATTTCGTTGTATGTAATACGATTTTTTTTTTTTAAATCGCAAGATGTATAAAATACTCACTGCTTAAGATTATAAATAGTAATTTTATTACCAACTGGGCTGATAACACAATTTCCATCATTCGTAAACAATATATCACCACGTCGATACACTGTACCTAATAGGTTTTGGAACTAAAATCAAGAAATAGGTCATATGTAAAAAATAAAATAAGAAAACTGTTTATTCAAAAAGACTATACATAAACATAGAAATTCTTTACTAGTTTAAGCTTAAGGGAATTGTAATCATATTTTATAAATGCAGATATAACAGCTTAAACAATTATACGAACCTTATAGTTAAACTTCATGATTGTTAAAGTTAAATATAATTTTTAAGTTAAAAAGAATTGTATCAACATATCACATGGAATAACAAACATAACCTATAAAATTCAACATGATTTTGACATTGACAAGCCGAACCATTGAAAGACGACCATTACATGCCCACAGAGAGCAAGTTACGATTACTTTTAATTTTATTTAGATTTAAATGAATTATTCAATGATGGTAGCATGTCTGATAAAATTAAATATAAGAAGAATATCCTTATTTATGGGCCTTATTGAAAATATATGTATAATTATATTTAATTAAAATTACAATTTTCAAGCTATGCGTATTGTAGTTTTTTTGTGTCTTTAAGATATATAAAATTTATACGAAATAATAGATAAATATATAAATATATTAAATATATTTTAGTTACTATCGTACCGTATATAACTGTACTAAGATGAATAGAATTATAATGCGGTATTATAATAAGAGGTAAAATATCAAAATATACATGGAAATGATCTGCGAATGATCTTTTTTATTTAAAAAAATATACATATATGATAAATTATGATAAATAGTTGTGTACAATATTTTTTACTTGGGCTTCATATAAAATATGAACAGTTTCAAAATAAAATACTATAAGTTGTAGTATTTTTGACAAATTGAATATTTGATCTCTGCTACCAAATTCTGAAAAAAATAGTTTCAATCACACATTGTATTTAATGTAATCATTAAATTATGTAGTTATTAAAAATATTTTACAAAAGCTTAAATTTTGTGTAAAATTAATTCATATTTTATCAATTCATTCAAGGCCGAAAAGATCGATGAATACTTTCATTCATTGCTATTTTCAAAATTCGCGCTATCTGCTTAAGTTATAAAGTCAAAAATTCAAATCAAATACTTATTATAAATATTACAAAGAATTTATTTTATTAAATATTTTATAGTATATCATATATATAAAAATAATATATTTGTTTTGTTTAATAATGAATGATGTATGAAATCTGGTTAATTTCTCTTTATATTTTAATTAAAAGTATCAACACTGTTAAACAGAGCATGCGCAGAAAAAAGTTGCTGGCCAGCGATCCACATCAATGTTATACGTCATACCGATGTTGAGTGTCCAGCTCAGGATTGGTCGCGCATTTCGGACATGACGTCACATCGCCAATCACAACTCAAGGCACAACGAGCACTGCCTCGAACATCAATCGTCATATGACCCATTCTACCGACACTGCAAAGCTTGAGCCATATTTGTCTGTGCTAAAATAGTTCCGTGGAGTGAGTGTGTGCAGATAGTCATCACATCACAGTTTTTGGGACCTGTAAATACTCCCACACTTCATACAAAATGGCCGAAACAAATCCCATCTATGGACCTTTCTTTGGAGTTATGGGGGCGGCGTCAGCTATCATTTTTAGCGGTATGTAGCTTTTATGTGTTTTAACGTTGACGGAATGGCTGAACGAGTATGTAGGGAAAATGTCAACGGAATGGATTCACGCGTCCACTCGAACCTGTTATTTGTTTCTTGGTAATTGTCAGTAGAGCAATCTGTTTGATTGCGAATATGGTTATTTTAGGCGTCCTAAATATAGGAACTGCCCCACCTTGGGGACATACGTAAAATCTAGATATCTATAGCATACTTGTATCGATTGTATTTGTATCGATGTTTTTAATGAAACGGGCGGTTTCAGTATAAAGGGGCGTAGCACGGGGTTGGAAAAATGAATCAATCATCATGTGATTGACATCGTGTAGCGTAAAATGTTAATGTTGGCAGCATTGCTGATGTAGCGTTAAACCACTGTCATGACACATTAAAACTTCAATCAATACTGTAGATAAAACTAAAGATTATTGAATTTCTAATCAAATAATATAAATTCTAATAGAAAATTACAGTTTGCCTCGGTTATCTTATGTCTATAAGAGATTTCTTAGTTTTTAAATGTCAAAAGACGTTAACGCATTCTAAAATGAATGTAAGCAATTGATTTGCGCAGGCTTGCAAGAACGCTGTTTTCAGCGAAACTATTGACGTCTGTATAGGTTTCTTTTCCAGTCAACCAATTTGATTTTCAACTTGAAAATCATGTGACTTAACTTGATCATGTGATGGAGGTAGTCATAACTTAGTACCTTCTTAACTTTGAATACCACACTTATTGATTTGTATAGAATGTATAATGAGAATTGAGATTCAAATAAATACTTTTCTAGACATAATCACGATAATAGAAAAAAAATACTATTTTAATATTTTCGGGACTTTTAGGGACTTACCATTTGATAAATGTAACATATATACTAAATCTTAGTTACCTTGTTACATATTTACAAGGTTTGTAATGTCAACGATTTTAAATGAATGAAACAATCTGAATTCAATGGCTTCTTTGTATACAATTAAGTATTTTATAATTACTGCAAGATAATTGCTTTAAAGATGAGTTATTCTTATTATACACTACCTATAAGTGCCTTATGTAGGTAGCCTAGATTAATATGAAATGTGATTTTCAACAATTAGGTCACATGACTTTATCTTTTGAAATGTATTTCATTATAATGTTAATGTAAGTTGTTCTATACTAAATATTTCTCATAAATAAATACCAAGTTACAAAGCATATTATCATTTTATATATTCTTACTTATAAAAAGGGAAAATTTTACGTGACTACCGATAAACTGTCACATGACAAAATTCAAGAGGAAGTAAACTCCCAAGTTCTTTACTTAACATTGCTGATGTTGCATTTATACTCTTGATATATGTTTCAAAACGCATTTTTATAAATGAGCTAATTACTAGTTTACTAAAACTCAAAATATAGCCTGTAGGCTAAGTGTAACCAAAAAAATGTCATTGAAAAATTACATCACATGATTTGCTTCATTGCTTGAGTTAAATTGAAATTACTTAATAAAGTTTCATTTAACTTCAAACATTTTCATAAGATTTGGATATTATTATAGAACAAGAAACAATTAATATAAAGATTTACAGTAGAAAAAGTTTTTTTTTTTAATAAATAAAAATAAAATAGTCCAGACATTTTAAAACTGGGTCATCAGAAACCACACCCTATAACACACAATTACATAATTTATGTATTAAATAATAATACTTAAGTCAATTGTAATGACTTATTAATTTATTGTCTTATTTTACTTTTAATCTATGTATATTAAAGCATCGGAAATCATATTCATAGCTTATTCTTTTACGTATAAAAAATATCATACAAGATTTACATATATTTTGCTTGATAAATGTTTTAATATCGAGAACTAATATACTTAAACCTATAAGTACTGAAAAGATTCGCAAAATTTCTATAGAAATAGACAACATATGACTTTTCAACCTGTTACCAAAACTTAGAATTTAAAACAACTATTAACAATACATTATAACAAATTATTAATAATAAACCTTTTATATTTCAGCCCTTGGAGCGGCCTATGGCACAGCCAAGTCTGGCACAGGTATCGCTGCCATGTCGGTGATGAGGCCTGAGCTGATCATGAAGTCCATCATCCCCGTTGTCATGGCGGGTATCATTGCCATCTATGGGCTGGTCGTGGCTGTGCTGATTGCTGGGTCATTGGAGGCTCCAGCCACTTATCCTCTTTTTAGGTGAGATTTGCTAGTTATTAGGGACCAAAAAAAATTACATTTACAATACAGGATTTAACTCTCATAACTTAAATGTGTAAATTTCGAGGGCTGTGGATTCAATTCTCATCCTTGTCAATAAATGCTGCTTTACTAAAATCATTACGATGTTGAGTTTAGTTACTTAAATAATAACAGTCTTGGATTCAGATGGCAAATGGATATTAGTCTCTTCAGTTATAAAGTTCTATCAGACAAAAGGTTGTCTCAGCCTTTTCTGTAATAATAATATATAAATATTATATTTATCACAAATAGGACTAAAATTATTTGTTTAAAATACATTGTCCTTGTTTTGTTAGTTAGGCATTTTCTAATTTGCTTATATTTAATAAATACAGCAGGGAATGATTTTATATTATTTGCTCCAGTGGTTTCCTGTTACATTTAGTCATTAACCAATGTTACTGACAATCTATTAAGATGAAATATGATAATGACATTGAATATTTCAAACAATCGATGTAAAGATTTATTTATTTAGTAGTAAATCTATAAGTTTTTAATTTATTTGTGATGATTTTTAATCTTTACGTTTTTATTCGCATATTCAACAATAATTGGTTATTATACACATATCTGGAAATTTTATACTGTATTGAAACTGTTGGCAATATATATTTTTATTAGACAGGCATTCCTATATAGAAAAATTGTAGATTTCATATGTTGATTGATTTGAAATCTTTCATTGTAGATTTAAGTTCAGTACTTGACCATCATCAATATAATACTATAAAATCTAATTGCATAAAGCAAGTTATAATTTAACATTTAAAGATTTGATTTATCTGATCAATATATTAAATATTAATATTTTTTTTCCATTTTACAGAGGTTTCATCCACTTGGGAGCGGGTCTCGCTGTAGGTTTCTCTGGTTTAGCCGCAGGTTTCGCCATAGGCATCGTGGGTGACGCCGGCGTCCGCGGTACCGCCCAACAACCAAGGCTGTTCGTCGGAATGATCCTTATTCTCATTTTCGCTGAAGTATTGGGTCTATACGGTCTCATCGTAGCCATCTATCTGTACACGAAACAACAGTAAATTTAATATTTGACATCCATTCACCATCTTATATTCCCCCTCGAAGTTGTTATAAGTTCATATGTCGCGCAAATCAATCGCCGGTAGCTATTAAACTTCGAGGGCTAAGATAAAAGTATCTAACATCAAGCATTGACTTTGTAGACTTGATGCTGCGTCCACAGAGATCATGCTTATACTGTGTATTTAAATGAAATTTAAATTTAAACCTCCCATCAGCTACCGAGTGATTGAAATTTCAGCTTTGATTTTTTGGAGTATTAATTATTATTACTTCTACATACTACTACATACTATGAGCGCGTTACCTATTGCGAAATATATCACTTAGATTATTTTAGTGTAAGGCGAAACTAATGTACAGTTAGAGTAGAAAGTTAAGTCCAAACGAAAAAAAAATATTTATGAACCGAATCCCCCGCGGTACTGTGTACCGCATATTGTATCGTTCAATACCTGGCTTTTAATTATGTTGTTGTAATAATTGCTACGTTTCATGGGTGTGCCTGTCCCGGTGCTCTCGTCTGTATGCTGTGACCATACTTAAATTATTATATATTTATTTATATATACATATTAAATAAATTATCTGTCTGTCTGTTCAAAAGTGAGTCACAAACCAATGTATTTGCCAGGGATCAGTTAATAAACATGATTTGTACATTCCATATTATTTTGTTTCTTACTTGATTGTTTTTTGTGTGTTTTATTTCTTTTTTTTTTTCCTCAACATTATTATTATTATTTTTAATAATAATATTAATAACTAGACATTGCACTTTTAATATATATATTAATTGAACAATGGAAATTTTAAAAAATATTTTTATTATGTATAATACCTCATAGACAAATGATGTTTGAATGAAATATAAAATTGGTAAGTAAAATAAAATAAAAATACAAATAGGTGAAATTGTATTATTTTAGGTTTTCATGTTAGAGAATGTTATAATCTTGGTGTTATTGAATGAATTGTGTTAATAAAATATTTTGAAAACTACTTGTAAATGATGTATCGAGTGTTTCAGTTGTCCAACTTTCGTTATCTTTTATTATATTTTTACCTTGTGTTTTGCCTTTGACACAAAAAAAAAAAAAACAGTAACAGGTAAATTAAATTCACACCACAACTAAAGTATTAAATAAGTCCTTCCAAAAAATTATTTTATAACAACAAACTTTCATAAATGTCTTACTATAAAGAGTATAGACCATATTAATATTTTTTTTATGAACCGAGACTATACCTATTTAAATTAACTTGTTTTAGAAATTACTTGATAAAATTAAATCACATTTAACACAATTAGATTATAACATTGAATATTACATAAAAACATATTTTATAATATACTTCATACTTTGAAGTTATTTGAAAAAGGTGCAATTGGAACGCAATGTCTTTAATACACACTTGGAATAGACTAAAGTCATTGTTATATCACTTTCGTAAAATACTTGCGCGTTTTACGATTTTTTCTGTGTTGACGAACCCCGAATCAATCCCCAGAGGTGTCCGGGGAACGAAATGTTTTTATTTCTTCGCTGGCTGGCTACACGAAGTGCTAATTTCGCCACTCAAAAACTGGAGTATGGAATTTTCTAATATCTTTGGACTAGGTTTACTTACTGTCTAAAGAGGGTGATATTATTTTAGAGTAAGGTGGGTAGAATGGTTGAATGTGATAGTTGGTTCGATTCCACGCGATTATTCGTTCGATATACAGTACATTACGCCCTGATCTTAAATTTCTAAACTGCGCTTTTTTCATTCTACTAACTTCTGGGCGGCCACGTATATTCGACCGTACAGTATTATACAAAAGATCTTATAATAAAAATATAGGCATCGACGCTTAGATGCAGCACAAATCGAAGATTCCTATTGATGTTAAGTAATCATTTTTGTTAATTACAATTTAAATTTATACGCTAATTGTGATGATGATTCAAGGAAATCTGTTTGGATTAAAAAGTTATAATTAACATTGGTCCGGTTTCTAGCAAAATCGTATACCTACTGTTTAAATAATAGCTGGATGTATTGTACGAAGATAATAAGCGTAGCATCCATGGATGTCACGATTTGTTATTTACTTTGTTGAAAATTTACATATGTCGTATGTAAACATACGGTTTGTGATTCGTATTTCGTAATAATAGGGAATTATGTTCTGTGGGGATAACGTGAAAAAAATATGACATAATACATTTTCGGGTACACTTGGAAAGTGGAAATATTCGATATCAACTTTACACTTTTCTTTTTTGAAAAAGCCACTTTAAAGTTAATAGAGATTGATCCTAAAATTTTTTTTTTTAAATTATTTTTTAGAGATTCTTTGTTTGTTAAATTTAACTTTAAAATCAGCTTTACGCTGTATTCCACACACAACAGGGTAGGCAGCGGAAACCTAGTGTTAAGACACTCCGTTCCCCACGTTCTGCCGAATTCTGGAGGCATTGCATGTTGAGTGGCAGAACTCAACGCCGCGCCTTACCTCGACACTAGAGTGAAGAAATGAAAATATAAATTTAAGTAAATATTTCATCACCTCGAGTAGGGATCGAATCCACAACTAGTCGGTTTTACAGTCACATTTTGTGCCACTGCGCCACGACTGGCCTCTTTTTTTTTTTTAAAGTTTAACTTTAAATTATTTAGGTGTGGTAACAAAAACACTTTTACAGCAGATGACGTTACAGTTGTCAGTTGTCAATTACAAAGTTTGGTGGCGTTTCATTATTGGCTGTTACATTTCTATTCATATAAGAAATTTACTTTCAACAAATATAAAAATAAGAATTAAATTATCACAATGAAGTACAAATTATTACTTAGTTTTCTTGTTATACTAACATACTATAATATTCATGCACAAACTCGTGGAAAAGGTGTAAGTTTACCAAGAAAATTATTGTACCACCGGTAAACCTATTTTCCAAGAAATATGAAACATTTTCTAATTAAATTCCAGCTGGAGGAGAAGGTACAGCAGCTGACGGAAATGTCGATTAAACAGTCAGTGATACCACTTAATCTGAATAAGTTTAAGGATTACGTGAAGTCTTCGCCAAGAGACTACTCGTTCATCGTGATGTTTACAGCCATGGCCCCTTCAAGACGGTGTGCTATATGCCAGCACGTTTATGATGAATATTTGATTGTAGCTAACTCAATGCGCTTTGCTGGAGCACAAAGTAACCAATTGTTCTTTGGCATGGTTGATTTCGATGAAGGTTCTGATGTCTTTCAAATGGTGGGTATTGGTTTTTATATTTTTTCTATGCATTATACAGTGTTCTCAAGTCAATATATTTAAATAACACAAAAAATAAAGTGAACAAAGATATACAGTTTGGCTGTACATTTAGAAAGGCATTTCTTATTTGTTTCATTATTTATCCCACAGTGGATATAGTTATCTATCCTTTAAAGCACTAAAGATAGACTATTTGTAGAATGTGGCTGGCAGAGGCTGCTGAATGAGACATGTCAAAGATTAAGACTATTGGTTTTCTTTAAAGAAGGCTTTATAGTCTTCACTGATAAATAAACAGTCTATCACAAAGAGAATTTATCACTTAGTTCATTTTAGTTCCTGAGATTAGTGTGTTCAACCAATAATATATTTCAATTTTATATTTTAACATTGTATGATAGATAGATTAATTTGTAATTTCAGCTAAGACTCAACACAGCACCAGTAATCATGCACTTCCCAGCTAAAGGCAAGCCCAAACCAGCTGATTCTATGGACTTTGAGAGAATGGGCATACACGCTGAAGCCATTGCTAAATGGATACAAGATAGAACTGATGTTCAGGTTAGATTAAGTTTTCTGAATCTCTCTCTCATGTACTGAGTATATAGAGAGAACCCTGTCTTTGTGTACTGTTTCGTTTGGAGACATTGTGTGTTGGGTGAAACAGAACTCACAATTGTTACATTTACAGTTAGATTATTAAAATATGAATAAATTTTAATTATAAATACACACAGATATAAATTTTAGAACAAAATATTTTAAAAAGTTATTTTGATGTCATTATTTCATTATTATTATGAGTTTCTGTTCTTAAGTATTTTTAATGAGGTAAATTATATTATTTTTTTGCCAAACTTTTCTACGCCATCTGCACCAGAGTAGGCTAAAATCTTATGTATGGCACACAACTACAATTTAAAAATTTATGTAATAAAAATCTATATATATAAAAGGACATGCACCCGACTGACTGAGGTAAGACGCACGCACAGCCATAAGCCATAACCGCTGTACGTAAAAACGTGAAATTTGGACATGTTTATTTTCATAATCTGGACATCCATTAAGAAGGGATTTTGAAAAACTTTAACCCTAAAGGGATGAAAGTGTTTGTTTGTATGGAAAATAAATAAATCTGCAACGATTCTTATTAAATTTGAAATTCAGACTTAAAAATATTTAATTGAACACATATTTCATAGTTTTTTAATCGCCCTAAGGGTGCAAATAAGCGGGCAAACAAAAAACACTAGTATAATATATATGTGTTGACTTTTTTGCAGATTAGAGTATTAAGACCACCAAACTACTCAGGAGTAGTAGCATTCTCAATGCTATTCATTTTAGTGGCAGGCTTCCTATACTTGAGACGGAATAATTTAGAATTTTTATTCAATAAACAAATGTGGGCCATCGCTGCTGTATTTTTCTGTTTCGCAATGGTCTCCGGCCAAATGTGGAACCAAATTAGAGGGCCACCATTCTTTCATAGAACTAAGAATGGGCCGGTGTATATTAATGGAGGATCTCACGGACAATTTGTATTGGAAAGTTATATCGTCGCTATGTTGAGTATCCTTTTGAAAAATGGCTAGAATAACAGTTTGACGTAGATATACTTTAATTTTGACTTAAATACACCCTACATTTAATTAATTAAAAATATTGAAAAAAAAAACTTTTTGCCACATAATTTTTTTTTTGTTTCCATATTTTGTAATAGCAGTAAGTTTTATTTTTGTGTTGATAACTTTAACGACGATTAATAAAAATAATTAATATTTATTAAATTTGGCAATATTAAAAAAATAAATAGGCGTTTTTAATTAGCATTAAGTCAGTAGTGCAGAGCTACAAATATTCTCATATAGAAGTTGAAGGCGTTTAAGTGGAGTGCTGTTCTATAAAGATAATGAGTGTGAATTGTAATTTTAATTACTTCTTTTTTTTAAATTACTGTATCCTGTTTCTAGCACAGAATTCAGATGTAACTTAGTCTTAAGATAGATACTCTATTTCCCTCTTTCTGCTAAATTATTGACTCATGGTGTCTCAAGTAGTGATTCTCAATGCTGTTTGTTTCCTTATTACCAGAGTAATCGAACCCACAATCTGTCCTGTCTGGTTGTAACCATACATATAAATGATCTCAACGCGTGATATGCAATAATAAATTCCTTAAGCCACAACTCAGATGGTGCAGTAGTAGTCGGCATGATATTGATGATTGAAGCAGCAGGAGGTGTGAAAGGATCATCAGAAGTTCAAAAGACACAGGAAGGAAAGAAGAGGAGGTTCCAGTCAGTTGTAGGATTGATATTAGTTTGTGTGTTCTTCTCACTTTTGTTGTCTGTGTTTAGAGCTAAAACTCAGGGTTATCCTTATAGGTAAGTTTTTTTTGTTTAAATATTTTTCTGTCTGAATAATAGAATGTTGAGTGGCGGAATTTAACGCTGCCGAGTGCCTTACCAAAGTGAAGAGAACAATTAATTTTCTTTAATTAAGATGTAACCCATATCCAATTTTATTTACACTTATTCCGAACTGCACCATGATGGCTACAATTTTTTATAAGTTGTTGTTGGTCAGCCTACTTTGTATTTGTATTTATACCAGAGTAATATTATTAATAATAAAAAGGGCCAGGTAGTGGGTTCAATCCCCACCCGAAAAAAATTTTTGTTTCAGTATTGAGTCCCACCACTCAACACGCGGTGTCTCCAGAATTCAGCGGGAAATGAGAGTGGAAGGGGAATGGAATGCCTTCACAGGTTCATTCTGCTTACCCTGCTGTTTGGGATACATCATGAAGCTGAATCTGTTATATACATAGCTTGATACTTTCTATTAAGTTCAACACATTTTTCTCATACATTATTTTTCTGTTTCTAATAATGTATTTATTTTGTTTCAGTTTCCTCTTCAAATAGAAGATAAAAATAATTGTGTCTGTGTGCAATTCAAAGTGTGATAGTGTATACTTTTTGTTTAAAATAAAACACTTAAACATTGTTTATTTTGATGTATTTATTTTATATGTATGTAATAAAAATCTCTTAAATATTTCATATTGTCTTTTAACATTACTTCAATAAAAATATATATATATGAAATCTCCAAAACCTATTTTTGATTTTTTATAAAAGAATAAGTTTGTTTATTTAAACAATTTTCCTTTATCATTATGTTGCCTATGAAACGGAATCGAACCCACCACTTGTCGTGTTTAAGGTCCTACGCTTGTGCTTCTGTGATACATGTGACACACGACATCAATTTTGTTCAAAATAAATAAATTATAACAAAATATACACTTGGCATTCATATTTTAAACTTTAATAATAAGTAACTATAAATCTGTGTAAAATCTAGTATACTAGTCAAAAATACATCTTTTCATACCTATAACTTTTCATTTTTTTTATTTCAACAAACAGTCTTATATTATTATATTATAAGTATTAAATATAGAGTTGATATAGAAACTGATGTTTTCATTTTTATTCTGCTTATACAACTGCCGGCACAGGAAACTTTTCTGTCTCCCATATGCATTAATTTTACTAAAATATATTTTTTATTGCTTTTCAAAAGCAATACACATTTTTCTTAACATAATATAAAATATAAATTATTTTCATAATAAATAAACATTACTAGATGAAGTCTTGTATAAAAACATTTCACCATACATGTGGTATGAGTATCTTTCTGTCATTTGGGAAGTTTTTGAATGTGTCTTTGTAGAAGAGGTAGGCTTGTTTCGCTGTTATTGTCTGAAATCACAAAAAAAAGAAACTTATTTTATAATAACTTTTCACAACATTTTATATAGTTTTTTTATATTACAGACATACACATTTTAATCATTTGTTGAAAGTAGCCAGTTCTAGTCTTATGTCTTAGAAAACTTAACATAGGAGCATATATTTTTTTTACATATTTAAAATTTTATGAAATTCTTTTTAAAAAAAATAACACATCTCACAATAAATATATAATAAAATAAAACAACTAACCTGATTAGCAATGACCCACAAGAAAATAAAGAAGAATGTCCTAGTTGGTACCAACAGTATCAATGTTATATACATAATAATTTCTGTCAGTCTGTGGGGACTACATACATAGTCGAACAACCTTCCTTTGGGCAAGCCATAGTTTTCAGTAAAAACATTGCCTTTCTTATCTTTTCGCAAGTTCACTAGTATCATGTTAGATTTGTACTGCTCCATCCAAGCCCAAAGGAAGACTACTGTGCAGGGAATCGCTAATATTAAAGTTCGAATGTCATTCCAGACTACTAAAGATCTGTCGTGAGGTCCTGTAATGAGCAATTAATAAATGTTAGTTTCAATACATATACTTGTATACATTCTTTTAAGTTTGAACAACAACAGCCAAGTGCTTAAGCACACTTAAATTTTAGTACATAAATAAATCAGCTTCACACTGTATCCTGCATAAAGCAGGATAGGTAGAGGGAACCTAGGCTTAAGACACTCCGTTCTCTACTTTTCGCTGAACTCTGGAGGCATTGCGTGTTGAGTAGTGGAACTCAATGCTTGCCTCAGCACTGGAGCAAAGAAATTAAAATATAAATTGAAAATATTTCATTTCCTCGAGTGAGGATCGAACCCACAACCAGGCAATTTTACAGTCGTACTTTGAGCCCCTGCGCCACGACTAGCCTCAAGTACATGTACGCATAATGTTATTAACATTGAAAAAAAATATTAATTCTAATTTATAAATCATCAATTTTTCATATTTTTTTTCTTTTATTTTTTGTCTGCTGGATTTTATTAAAAAAAAAAGGTACACATAGGCTGCAATTTATGTAAAGATTTATTTAGAATTTGCCTGTAATATAACAATAATATTAGACGAGCGAAGCCGCGGGCAGGTCGCTAGTGTGAAATGTAAGTGTCCTTTCTAACTCAAATAGTGCTCTTGTCTCGTGCCTTGAGTATTTTGCAACATCATGTTTTGTAACTTTTTACTTGAGATTTAGTCTGGCAGTAGATTTATTTTATAACTTTAACTTTTATTTTACATTTTTTTGCTTCACACTTTATCTCGCACATAGCAGGGCAGGTAGAGAAGGGCAGGAACCTAGTGTTAAGGAACTCTGTTCCCATTAAAACACTTCCGTTTCCCACTTTCCTCTCAAATTTAAATTTCACTCACTATCCAACACAGCAAGGAAATGAAAACATCAAAGAACTCATTCTCCTGAGTGGGAATCGAACCCACATGTCTAAGGTCACACACAGTGCCACTATATCACAACAGCTTGATGAGTTTGGTAAGTCTTCTTTTTCCCTTCTCCTTATTTTTCTCTTCATATGATAGAATTTTAAATAATTTTTTTCTGTACAGCAGGTTGAATACAGCAACAAGTTGAAGAAGAAAAAAAGAAAGGGAGTATACCTTTCTTTTATTTCTTCTTCAACTTCCTACTGTTTATTTCTTCATTGAGATGTTCATTGATGTAATAATCTCTATAAAAACCTTACCTAATATTTAATTCAAAGACAAACAATTTAATTTAAAATAATAAGCTATATTAATTTTTCATGTAGCCTGATGAGACTTAATACTTGGAATGTTTAAAGAAGTGCAGGTTCAAATCCCATGATAAGCACTTGGGCAAAGGGACATGAAAAGCACTAGGGTAAGGAACTCAGAGGGTTTTTTTCTCAAATTATTAATATAATTTTGGTAGTATGTATACAATTAGGATTATGTATAGGAGAATCATTAACCAAAGTTTATTTTATATAAATCTTATACAATTTTCTATAATTTTATCCATATTTCATTATATATAAAAATATATTCTTTATATTATTTTTTTATGTAACATCAAAATGATGTGGTCAACTCTCAATTTGATTGAAATAAAAAAGAATATCCATACAAATTTAAAATAGAAATTTCTTTACAATATATATTAGTTAACAAATATTTACAATAATATTAACTAAACAATACTAAACATACAATAACTACTTCATATATTTTGAAGGAACAGCATTACTTCAATTATATACACAATTAAATATTAAAATTATTATTAAAATGAAATAGTTTCAAAAAAATCATACCACAAAACAAAGGTGCCTGTCCGACAGCGGCTATAATGACTCCTAAGTAATGCAACATTCCTGCAGCATAGTGACTTAAGTTCATTTGGGCTCGCTTGGAAAACACTTGAACACAGGTTGTCTCATACATTCTTCTTGTACATTGTATTGTTAAAAGAAAAAGAACTAAGAGAGCGGCGGGTGCAGGAACTAAAATTAAAAACAAAAAAATATATAAATAAAAAAGAATGGTTCTAAACTTCATTCTTCATCAGGGGAAAAGTATTAATTTCAATTCCTTTCTCTGGTAACAAGGCATAGTGTGGCATTAATTTCTAAAACTCGATATGCAATGTCTTAAAAATTGGCATATCCTAGCACTAAGTTTCCTGTACTGCAGTATACATGATATAGCATGACAGAAAAAAAGAGAATTAAGAAAAGTAGGTATAGAGGTCATACATTTTTTATATATAAAAATGACAATAGTAAATAGAAAGTTTATATCTTTATATCTAATACTAGCTTTATACTCACAGCTTTCCTGTGTGGTGTTGGATTCTCTCAAGAGATATAAGATTGTATTTTATTTGCAGTCAATTAAAGTAAAAGTAGTGGGTTTCATTCCCAAACGGGGTAATGATTGCGATTAAATTCTATATATACAAAAGATGATTAATAAGTTAGCTTACCTGAAGGTTCATCCTGCTCTAAGAAGAAATATAACATGTTTACAACGTATCTATGCACATCAAAACCAAAGATATATACAAAATTGCCATACACTAAAGTAATTGTGCCAAAAACCATTGAAAATAAATAGAAATGAGAATATGCGGACTTCGGCATTTCGATTGTTTGAAGGAAACTAGCCCCTTCGCCTTTGTAGGCGAAACATCCATATTTAAAACCTTTCAAAATCACCGGCGGCAAATGTTTCTCAAAACGATCAATTAAAAGTCCAGTTAATGTAACCGAAGTAGTCAAAATGAGAAACGATAAATCTAATATATTAATCATTATTTTACGTTTTCTAAGTAACAGCACACAAACACTGTACACGAGCGTCGAAACGAGAGTCATAGCAAATCGATATGTAGAACATAACGGGTAAGGCTGCATAAATAACTTTAAACTCAATTTTTTAAACTTTCGTCCCCATTTTCGCTTTTACATACTAATCATGTAATAATAGTTGTTGTGACTTTAGTGTTAAGGATTAAATTGCATTTTGCGGTCTTTTTAATTATTATATTCCGAAACTAAGATTTATAGACGATTTTGTATTAATAAATTCTTGCAGTAATGTTATAATTGTAATGAAATTTGGAAAATTAACATTCAGTAGGTGCTTTTTATGAAGAAAATCGGAAAATGAAATTTTTGGCAGTCTAGTAAGTGTTGTCAGCGCATTAAATAAATAAAAATAAATATGATGTTGCAAATTTCTACTGTGTCTAAATTAGTAAAATTAAATTAAATTATTTTTTTTTAAATGAAATTATAAAATAATTTATACAAGGAAATATCTATATATTTCCCTAATAATATTTTAATGTTTAAATAGTAAAATACAAGTCTGTCTTTGTCGTATGAAAAGGGTGCTTTTTTATTAAATCGGAAGGTGAAACTGTGAGTTAATTCCTTTAACTATGGCGTGGGGAATAGATTATAATACGATATCAAACTACGATATAATAAAACTGTAAATTATGTGTGTTTGTACATCGAAACTAAATATTTTTGACACAAAAACATAGAAGGAAATAAAAAAAGTGAAAGAACTTGAAACGATGTTCTTTTATATAATGTTATTTTTCTATATGTTTACGCACATTACCGAGATCGGAAATATGAGGCGGATTTGAATGAAATTATTGTAAGTCTTAGTCTAGGCTTTGAAGACTCTTGAAAACTTAACTTCGAACCATAGTTTCGTACATTAGAATTATAATAGTGCAGGGAAAAAAAATAAATAATGAAAAGATACTAGATAGTCATGGCGCAGTGGCACGAGCGTCCGATTGTAAGCGCTGATGGATTCGATTCTTACTCGAGGAAATGAAATATTTAATATTTTCGTTTCTCCGCTCTAATAACGAGGCAAAGCGCGTCGCTGAATCGTCCCACTCAACACACAATGCCCTACCACATCCACAAAGTATCTCAATGTAAACGGAGTGTCTTAACACTTTTTTAGAAAATAAAAAACTTTAGAAAAATTTAAACTCCTAAACTGGGACACTTTCGAAGCATCATTTAAATTCATACATATTGTTAATCAATCGTAATGACAACTAAAAAAAAACTCCATAAAAAACCGCACATCCAACAAAATCCACTCAATATTTTCAAAAAAAAAAGAAAGAAAAAAATAGAAATCTACCACACATTTGTAATTATAATGTTATCATTCTCTTTCCATTGAGCAGGCACGCCGCTAGCTATTATTGTTCGACGGCGTGGAAGTTTATTAAGTGTTACTATGCAAGTTTCTGGTCGACGATGTCGGTTCCGATGTGACGCGCCGTTTCATCCTTTTTGACGGCTTAAGTGCGCCTTGGATTGGTATCGGCGCCCTGTCGACGCGATATTGTAATAGAAAAAATCTTAATAGACCACATCAGCAGTTGATTGTGTCTCAATGAACATGATGGGTGCTGATTCTAATTATAAGGGAGATCTATAGGTGTATTTTGACACATGGTGTAGGCAGCAGTACTGCCTCCAAACACAAAATATAGGCTAGTCGTCGTGCATGGGCACAAGTGTGTTACTGTATACGTGATTGGTTGTGAGTTCGATCTCAAATCGAGGAAATGAAATATTTAATGTTTTCATTTCTTCGCTCGTTTCTGGTGGAATTTAGCAGGAAAAGGGGAATGGAGTGTCTTAACACTAGGTTCCATCTATCTACACTGTTGTGTGCGGGGTACAGCGTGAAGCTGTAACAACAGCGTGGTGCTGAAAAAAATTAATAGCTATCTTTATATATAACTTACACTGGAGGGGATTTAAAGATTTAAACAAATCACGCTTCTATCAAACAGGCAAAGTTATTAAATAAACCGAAAAAAGAAAGTGTTCCGTATTTTCTATCAATCAACAGAAATTATCTAATTATATTTATGGTATAGACTTTTAAATTTGGCGATTTGATTTGGCACTACATTTTTAGATAACAAAACAAACAGCAAATTCAATTCAATTAATTTTCTTTTTACTTATACGTATTTAGATAGTATATAAAAAATTGAACGCTATGTTCAAATTTTTATATGTTTTCTTAATAAGTATTTTTTTTTCCTAAGTGTGGAACACTTTTAAAAATGTTAAAAAAATATTTTTACTTTTTATTTCATCATTATCACCGTATTCCTGCGTGAAAAAATTGTATTAAACTTGACGGATGTCCTTAATTCACAATTACGTGATTTTAAATTTATGCCGATACGAGTAGGTTTGATTTGGATTACCGTAAATCCCTCAGAGTGATAGCCTTATTTAACAGTTAAATTGATTTTTTTTCAATCTTTAACCAATTGAAGGGATCGATGGTAGGTGTAGTATTTTATTGTTTTTTTTTTGTGGAAAAAAAGTCCTTTACACGTAACCGATTCGTTTTATTATTATTACTATTTCTTTCATACATGCGTAGCAGAATAGGCCTTCAAGACAGGATAGGCAGAGGGAACCGAATAGAATGGAATGTATTGTACATTCCATTCTCTACCTTCTTCCTCCTGGCATCAATCCCGGCTTATCCGGACAATCTCGGCTATTTCCTCGCTTCGATCGGAATATCGTCAGGTCCCATCGCTTTTCCGTTCTTCATGCGTCAAAAGCAATTATAAGTTTCGTAAAGAGTTATTGGGGCAAAAAGTCCGAAGTTAGGCGATGGATCGTGATGAATACATCACGGATGCTGAGTGTTCAGCAACGCCTGTGAGTAGCTTCTCCATCTCTCCTTTACAGAGGCATGAATACAAACCCGACCCGTGTCCGTGCAAGTTTGTAAATGAGCTTCTTCCCTGTCCCCCCCTCCTCCCTTTTACACTTAATTTTATATTAGAGTGGTGATAAACACTCACTTCGGGCTCTCGCTACAGCTCTTTTGCTGGCACGTTTCGCTACTATGTATTGTTTTCAGCGTTGAGTTGGATAGCTGCCACTCTTTAGAGGCTTTCAAGCATCCTAAGCAGTCTTCTCGGTGTTAGTCGAAAGAACTCGCATCTGCATTGGTTCATTCAGCAACCGCCACCAAGACCGACGTTTCTCGGCTACTTTCTTCTTCGGACTCTTATACGTGATAAGGTGCTGAGGATTCTTTTGGAAGAACGTATTCACGCGCGATACAGGTTAGGTAGGTTTCAGACGCAATACGGGTTCTTAAAACATTTTCTCCCTAAGTATGGGATTGCCAGTCGTGGCGCAGTGGCACGAATTGTGACTGTAAAACCGATTGGTTGTGGGTTCGTTTCAGAAAGTGGGGAACGGAGTGTCTTAATACTAGCACGTTCCCTCTGCCTACCCTGCTGTGTGTGGGATACAGCGAGAAGCTGTGAAAAAAAAGTATTGCGAACACGCTCAAAGGTCTTTGCACACTCCATTCTTTACATACCGCCCAATTTTGGAAACATTGCGTTTTGAGTGGCGGGGCTCAACGCCCCGTTTTTTCTTGTTATCAGAGCGAAGAAATAAAAATAATTTATTCTCCGAGTGGAAATCGAACCCACAAACATCGTATTTACAGTCAAATGCTTATACAGACAGTCTAAATATAGTAAATAATAAAATAAACACTTAAAAAAAGCTTTAAAACTTTCATGTTATTTATATTTATAGGTTGATTTATACTTAAAACAAAACCGTAATAGGGTGCGGAACTTTATACAAAATAGTTTCATATTTTGATAATGGTCTTTAACAATTTGCCAACTTTGACGTCGACACAATTGTTTTCATTGTCAATGCAAAGTTAAATGTAATAAAGCGAAGTTTAATTAAATTTGGGTTATATACTATACAATTATTATATTGTTAGAAATCGGAAGTGGGTAACGTTTTAAAAAAAAACACGTTAAAACACACATCGTCTATATGATTCTAAACTATTTGGAAAGTGATACTATGTAATTGCAATAGGTGATATGTATCACCTACTAACAATACTTCACACTAGTTTCCTTCAAATAGGAGCCGTCACTTACAAGCAACTACCTCCGATTGACACAATTCCACTGCTTTTATAATTATTTTCACCTAAATCTACCCTCTTTTACACGAGTACACTAACAATATAATACTTTATAATTTTGATTAAGCTGTTGAGTTTAATCACAATTGTGTACGCAGTTCTGAAACTCAACGCCGTGCTTTGCCTTGTTATCTGAACGTGGAACTGAATATAATTTATTCCCCGAGTGGAGATTGAACCCAAAACATGCAGACGCTCTGCAGCTGCGCCACGATTATCTATATTATTATAAATATATTTACATTCTTATAAAGACTTAACCTAATGTCAATTAAGCCTTAATAAACCTCTCAGTGTCTACTTAATGTTAATTACATTACACTCCTGATTAGGTAGTTATATGTTAGCGAAACATGTTTTTGAATATTAACAACTCATGCGTATGACTAAGTTATATAAAAAGGGTGGTTTCGGTAGATCCATCACATTCAGGGTCGTTACCTCGATTACGAAAATTTGAAAGCCAAAGTGAGTAATTGTTTTCTATCTTATGCTCTTCTATATATCTATATACATATAAATAAAATCTGTAAGATTTTTTTGTAGGGTTGATTAAGTGGTTACTTTGTTGAATTTGAACCTTTTCCTCTCCTCCATTATCCGAATGACCTTTAGAGGTAACAGTGTTAAAAAAGTTATATTTGCGATATATGAGTTATATATCAAATCTATCATCCATCCATCCATACCATCTACCATCAGAAGTTTATCTAAATAACTGAAACTCGACAATATTACTTTCTTAGTTATGATCAGAAGAAGGACGAGCAAGGGCACTCCGATTTCTGTCTAGACCGCAGCTTTACAGTCATTGTCGGACTCTTCGAGACGATTGTGTGTAATCTTTCTGAAGGTTCTTGTTAACCTTGTTAATATTAAGATTGTGTTAGAATGGTTATTCATGATGTTGAATGATTTGTGAGATTAATATAAGTCGTTGGAACAAACGTACTACTGCAAGGCAGCTGATATGTTAAATAAATGCACGGCACATACCCATACAGTCGCGTGTTCGAGTGTTTTCTACGTTAAAACAAGTTGTTAGGCAACCAGAGGCGGACACTATTATACATACTACAAGAGAGTTCCGGGACAAGAAATAGCACCACACAGCTACTTATCCTAGGCCAACGCCGTTAGCACTCTTAGCTAAAAGTATCGTCTTCGCTGGCACTAAGTAACGCTGATTTATTTGATTGATATCATTTATCAGCAAAACAAAAACATTGGGCTCCGATAAACAAAGTGTTGAACAATACGTGGTACACTACCACCGTAAGGCCTTGGCCAATAGTATCTCCCTGTGTTCATCCTACACTAAGTTGCACGTAGGGAATACAGTACAAGCCCTATCGGTTAGTTTTCTACGATAAAAAAATGTCGACGCCACCGTGCGGTGTTGTATAGTACCATAAATCGTCAATCCATTATACACTTGTCGCACGTAGAAACTACAGTATAAGCCGTTACATCTATGCCCAACTCCATACAGGTATCGGCAACGTGCCCCGAGACGAAATTGAATAAGATAGAATTCATTTCTAATATCCATTTAGTTAAGGACATTTAACAGTATAACACTGTTATTTTTTTTTCCTACTCCCACTTGCTACTCTGAAGTGCCCTCGCGATTTGATACGGGCGACACAACAATATGTCAGTTATTAGTTCAATTCTTTAGTTTTTATATTAAGCATTTGAGTGATATTATTTTGGTATCATTAGAAAGTTTTTTTTTAAATTTATATCACATACATACACACATATACATATAATACTCTGGTGATGTTCGAAGCTCCCTTTGCAACTCAATGTATTGCTCTTATTTATTATACATTTGGTACGAGTTTTTATGTGCATCATATTTATTTGTACCGTAATACTTTTCGACCGCTGCCTTCAGACCCACTAAGATACGAAATGACGGTTGCGACACTCGGGACATCGATACATGAACTAACTGGTCAAGATTAAGATGATATTAAAAATATATAGATTGTATTATTCATAATTAACTATATCATTTATGTGTATTGTCATGCATTTTTTTTAATACATCATTCGCAAGGTACATTACAAGGTAAAGTGGGTTACAACGAAACGGTTACCGCGGCCCCAAGCATAGGTTTCCTTGACACATTAGTTAGCAAATAAAAAGGGTTTTTTTGTTGTTCCTGAGATTGGCGAGTTCAACCAAGCAAACCCTTCGTATTACGATACTTAGATTAATATTTGAACTAAACTTTTCAATAGGATTTTAATCTGATGCTATCATTACATTTAGATGAGTTTCAACTTTGCTGTAATCGTGTTAATTTCGCAATGTGAATGTTTGTTTGTTTAAAGAAAGATGTAAAAGCAAGTAATAAGTGAAAAAAGTAAATATTTGACTGTCGTCGAGAGTTGAATCATAAAACAAATATAAACACCAATATATAATTGTATAATGAATTAAATTAATTCTGATTTCTCTTATTCTTCTTATTTTTCATGTACGGTCTACGTATAGTGACCTACATACATTTATTAATAGTATAAATATATATTATATTTTTCTTAATTGAGCAAAAAGTGGAGACCGGAGTGATTATTTGTAAGATTTCTGAATTTAATACGATCACTGTAATTGTAAACGCGATAGGTTGTGGGTTCGATTTCCATTCGAGGAAATGAAATATTAATAGTATAAATATATATTATATTTTTCTTAAATGAGCAAAAAGTGGAGACCGGAGTGATTATTTGTAAGATTTTTTAATTTAATACGATCACTGTAATTGTAAACGCGATAGGTTGTGGGCTCGATTTCCATTCGAGGAAATGAAATATTAATAGTTTAAATATTATATATTATATTTTTCTTAAATGAGCAAAAAGTGGAGACCGGAGTGATTATTTGTAAGATTTTTGAATTTAATACGATCACTGTAATTGTAAACGCGATAGTTTGTGGGCTCGATTTCCATTCGAGGAAATGAAATATTAATAGTATAAATATATATTATATTTTTCTTAAATGAGCAAAAAGTGGAGACCGGAGTGATTATTTGTAAGATTTTTTAATTTAATACGATCACTGTAATTGTAAACGCGATAGGTTGTGGGCTCGATTTCCATTCGAGGAAATATTTAGTATCTTCAGTTTTTCGTTCAGGTGTCGAGATAAAGTACCTACTCGAGTTCTATCTCAACTAAAAAAAAAGATTATCCCATTGATACGCGTGCACACGCCATTTGTATAATATATAATAGATTGTAATCTGAAACTAATTTAAATCCGCCTTCGTCTAACTATATTGAAGAAGTGAACAAAATTGTTTATATAAAACAACTTCGAGCTGGTATCAAATCCAGAACCATCTTTTACAGTCAGAATCCACCACGAAGCCACCAAATCCTCATTTACATACCTTTTTGATTCAAATTGTTTTCTACAATACAAAATTGCGTTACAAAAATATAATTTATTTTTGTAGCCGTGTCGTATTGTAAATACAAATGTGTTTAAACCAAACCAGGCGTTCGCATTGTTCGACCGCGCATGATGTTTATTTGATGTGAACACTGAACAGTGAACGTTCTTTGAGCGTTATAAATGAAAATAATGTAAAATATTTTAATTATTTTAATAATAATACATACATACATACAATTATCAATTATGTGTTAATAATATGGGTGGATATTATTTTGTTTTTGGTATGTGTGATTATAATCTCAAAACGTACGATGTACGTGTGCGTATATGATTAATTTTATTTTCAGCTTCACGCTATATCCCGGCTTCACGCTATATATATATATATATATATATATAGAGAATAGGGTATTATATGGGACTTAAGAATAAACTGTAAAGAAACTACGTTACCATTAAGACACTTTCGTTCCTGACTTTTCATCAAATTCGCAAAGAATTGAATGTTGGATATTTCTAGGAGATACAGACTGTTCTGTCTGTCCATCTGTCACCAGGCTGTATCTCATGAATCGTGATAGACAGTTGCAATTTCCACAGATAGTGTACTTCTGTTGCCGTTATAACAACGAATACTAAAAAAAAGAATTAAATAAATATTAAACCGGTCACCCATACAACAAAAGTGTTTTTTTTGCCATATTTAGAGATAATGGTACGGAACCCATTGTGCGTGAGTCTGGTCCGCACTTGGCCGGTTTTTTTCCATTCCATATTTTATATAATTAATATATCAAAGGTGAAAATTTAAAAAAAATAAATAATACAGCAAAAGAAATCTAATGCCAAGCGAATTACATCAAATTTTTGTAAATATTTTCACCAAAATGTTTTTTTTTTGGTAAAACATTAATATTTTCCTTCAATTTTGAATTGCCAAGTATATTTTACTTTAAACATTTCCCCATTGGCTGTGCACTATGCAAGCGTATCTGTTATGCGTTATTCCGTATTTGAGTCACGAAGGTCTCTAGGCGTTTGCCGCCAACGGTAGTTCACTTGAGTAGTTTGTACAGAAACTTCTTTCTACATATATATTTTAAATGAACGCCGGCGTTTAAAACGCTGGTTAAAATTGTTTTTTTTTTTATATACAGAATATGTAAGTTTAGTTTTTAACTGATTTGTGACTTATAACTTTGTAATTATGTAAATGAATCTAAAACTGAATATGACCAACTCGTTATATTTGTATCAACAGGAAACTAGACAATTATGTATAATTTTGGCGATTAATTACTTGATTTGGTGTATAGTTAGGTTAGCCTGATAATGGAGCCTAAAGGTGGAAGACAAGACCTGACTATACTTATTAGTAAAATCATTGAGTTTGGGCACTTTGTTTCTGCTGGTGCCTAGGACCTGGAAGTGGAATGTGGCAGATGGAACGAGTCGTGAATGACAATATTATTTATTTAGACATCCAATCCAATTCCATGTAACAAACGTTTTTTAGCCGCCTCAAAAACGCTAGTCTACCGCGCCAAACAATAACAATAACAAGACGACATTTTCAACTTTTCTAAAAGAATACTTTGAGTGCTCTAGACGTTTCAGTCGACATACAAATTACAGAGTCGAATGCTTATCACTATTCACTAGTATAGTAGTTGTACTAGAAGTATAGTAGTAGGTACTTGCTGAGATAACTTTACAATGGAGGATATTGGTGAAACTTGGCTTTTTCTTTCATTTTTCTTTATGTAATCATACAATTTTATATATATTTTATTGTTCTGTAGTTGAACGTTTTTTTAATGCAAAGTATAAATTTGAGAAGAAACTTTCTAGTTCCTTATGATTCCATGGTGCTGATCGCGTTACAGCATTGAGGTTCCTCCTAATCAAGTGTAGTAAGTCTTCTTTTAGTCGAGGGATCCCGACCTGGACGAAGGATCAGGGGGTAAGGGGATGGTTTCACTCTAAAAATTATACTAACAAAAAAATTGGCCAAATAACTGCAACACAACATTTACACGAACATACCCGTACAAAGCCAAAGGCCAAGCCCTCCTCAGAAAATATCTTTAGATAAGTCCATGGGCTCCAATCTATCATAGCCCAGTAGTAGTATATAATTGTATGTGCGGTGGTCGCATATTTGATTCTGTTTGGCGGTTGGAGTTAATTATTATAATTTCTGCGCCCAATGTGGCGTGAAATGTGGGGAACGAAGTATCCTAACCCTGGGTACTATACTGAACCCAATAGGGTAAAACAAGTAACAGAATCGGTAAAAATGTGGTTATAATTTTTTTTAAATATTTTTTTCAACAATAATTGATATTTGTATGACAAATATTTAATAACGAACATATAAAATAATAGTGAAACCGTTCTAAAATATCCGCCACACGGTAGACTAGTGGGGGATTAACTTTGGTCCCTCATTAGGAGCGAGCTTTGCTCGCGAGTCAATTAATAGGCTGTTATTTTCCGCTTTGTAAAAGGCAATGGTTTTATATGGATAAACGCCGTGGTGGCCCAGTGTTAGAATTTAAGCGCGACGATTGTGACTTTGATTTCCACACGTGCAAAATTGTTATTTTATTTGGCCTGCTCTGATAATAATATTATATAGCGTGCTATATAAACGTCTCACAACTCTCAATTCAACACGCAAGGTTAAAAAAAGGGGCGTTGCGTGGAAAATGGAGTGTCTTTACACCAGGTTCCCTCTCGCTACTTTGCTATATACAGCAGGATACAGTGTAAAGTAAAAAATCTCTACGTCGTAGTGTCATAAGAAAACATTGATGAAAAATTGCTTACTTTAATTAATTAAATTTAACTATTATCATTGAATTATTGTGTGCAGAACACAACGAAGAAATTAATAGATTTTTTTTGTAAAATTTACATACATTTCATTAGAAAATTTACATTTTTTTTCAATTATACAGGTTAAATAAAATAACAGTGTGGTTAAAAATTATTAATTTACTACTTATTTATATAGTCGAAGCCTACTTTCGAGACATGATGTCTCGAACGCGAACAGAGCAAAGAAATAATATTAAATCATATCCCTAAGTGAGGTTCGAACCCAACACTATCACGTAACAATCAAAAGCTGAGCCACTGCGGTACGACGACGTCCACAAATTTCAATGCTATTATTGTTACTCTAGTTAGGCTGTTTTGTTTTAATTTTTTGGGGGAAATTTTGTTATAACTTACATTTCTGGGGTGGGCACCAGTCTATTATAGAGTGGACACGACTCACCCGAAGAGCCGGCCCTTGCTACACCCATGTCTATATAATAATACTTTTTTTGGAAATGATAAATAAAGTTTATATTAAAATTCAGGCTTCTTTTATACGTCGGTATATGAAATTAAATGCATCAAAAACTGCTAAGTGATAAGAAAACTGATGTCATCACAGACCCACACATATACATATATATGATTATATATACACACATATACATCCACATACGCGATGACAGCCTCAGTCCTCTGTTAATTCCGTTAAATGCGATACAAAAAATAATCATAAGCTTTGCGGGAATCAATTAATTGGCTATTATTTTTCTCTTTACAAAATCCAATAAATTTCGGCTAGTATTACCATTTTGCATATACAAACGATTAAACACTGTTATCGCTACGTGAAAGGCGGTTAATTAACGTGTATTAAATTACGGTACTAAGTTAAAAATTAAATATGGTAGTAATAAAATAGTATATAAGCTTGTCCCCAGTTGTGTGTTGTGGCCAGTCGTGGCGCAGTGGCAAAAAGTGTGTGTAAAACCGACTGGTTGTGGGTTCGATCCCCACTCGAGGGGATAAAATATTTACTTAAATTTATATTTCCATTTCTTTGCCCTTGTGTCGAGGCAAAGCGCGGCGTTGAGTTCTGCCACTCAACACGCAATGCCTCCAAAATTCGGCAGAAAGTGGGGAACGGAGTGTCCTTAACACTAGGTTCCCTCTGCCTACCCTGCTGTGTGCGGGATACAGCGTGAAGCTAATTGTTTTTTTTTAATATCAGCTTGTTAGTCTATTGGTATTGTTTAATACATTCGATTCTCAATTGGGACATATTTTTGTGTGATGAGTATGAGTAAGTTTTGAAAAATTCGGCGGGAACTGGGGAATGGAGTGTCTTAACCCTGGATTCCCTCTGCCTATCCTGCCATAAGCGGGCTACAGGGAGAAACAAAAATTTTTTTATAGTAATTAAAAAATACAGAGTGTATGTAGTGTCATTCTACAAAAATAAATACAAATAAAAAAAAAATAAACTTATACCTACAAGGCAATATTTCTTGTATATAAAAATTGTACAAAGATCCACCTCGAGCCAAAGTGGAGGTAGTAAATAAAACAATCCAATAAGAGCTAGTGCCAATAACGGGACGGCTGGGAAGTACCGACCGACTTGTGTTATGAAAAAAGTTACAACAACGATTTATAATACAACTGACAAATTCTGTTTTTAATCAAATGGCTTTGTTTTAGGAAATAAATAGATTAATAAAAATATAGGCTGTTGTAGCGTGAAACGCGACGATTTTTGGTGGCGGTGAAAGGAATTATTGTTTATTTTAATTTAATAGACGCTAGTCGTGGCGCAAAGGCAAAAATTGTCACTATAAACGTGACTGGTTATGGGTTCGATCCCCACTCTAGGAAATGAAGTATTTAAATTTATTATTAAATATTTTTATAGAAATATTTAATTTTATTATATACTGATAGTTTATAGAAATATTTAAATTTATTATTCCATTTCTTTGCACTGGTGTCGAGACAAAGCGCAGCGTTGAGTTCCGCCGCTCAATACGCAATCCTTCCAAAATTCAGCGGAAAGTGGTGAACGGAGTGTCTTAACAATAGGTTCTCTCTGCCTACCTTGCTGTGTGCGAGATACAGCGTAAAGCTGATTTTATTTAATTTCATTTTCAGTTCTGCGCACTCAACACGCAATGCTTAATTTTGTTGTTTGGATCCGACTAAAATATTTTTTTTCAGTTTTTTAATATATGTTGTTATAGCGGTCGAAATACATTATCTGTGTAAAAGTTGAAAAACTTTATAACTATCACAGTTCATGAGATTCAGCCTGGTGACGGACAAACAAACAGATAGATGGACCACGGAGTCTTAGTAATAGGGATCCGTACTTTGGGTACGAAACCCTAAAAAAAGCATTTGTTTTATTTAAAACTACCACACACATACACGTAAAGGGAACTTTATTTAATATTTTATTCGTTTCCTTTGTACAAAAAGGCTGTTATTCATTACACGAACTCTCAAACGAGGTGTACTGTGTATAGTGCACTCGTCTCAAGGGCGACGTGCCCTATCTCATTGCAGTTAGCTCACCTGTAGTCTAGATATACTCGAACTTTTAGATCGTATCTTAAAAATACATGTTCAGCAAAGCTAAGTTAAGAGCCAAGGGATTTTTTTGGGATTTTCAAAGTTTATTTTATTTTATGTTAAATTTGGAAATTTATATTATGATTTAAAGGCCAGTCGTGGCGCAGGGGCACAAAGTGTGACTGTAAAATCGATTTGCTGTGGGTTCGTTCTCCACTCGAAGAAATGAAATATTTATTTAAATTTATATTTTCATTTCTTCGCTCTGGCGTTGAGGCAAAGCGCGGCGTTGAGTTCCGTCACTTGTATATCACTATTTTATCTACTTTGGATCCAAATGTTGCAATCAGATGAATAGTAGGTAAGTATTATTTAACATTTTGAATAGCTATTTATTATATATATATATATTATATTTCAGCGTTTGACTGTAAACATCGTGGTTGGGAGTTTGATCACTAGTTAGAGAAAATGTATTATTTCATTTCACCAATCTGACAAAAACAATTGCGGTGTTGAGTTCCGCCGATCCACAGATTGGGTTGGAAAATTCAAAACCGAGTAGCTTCTCTGTGGCTTACCTTTCTGTACGTGGAAAAAATAAAGCTGAACTCTAAATATAATTTTCACCATCAATTGCTGTTATCATTACAAAATATATCACGTGTGCTGTTATCATTATAAAACATGATTTCTTACAGAAAAGCAGGTCTAATACAGCACATGCCGATGTCAATGTCACATACCATGTTCAGTTGAATGTTTAAACTATCTAGGTACCTGTGTAGTAAATACAGAAAATTTAATTCAAATCAATCCAGAAGCTTAAGAGACCAGAGAGAATAATTCAAGAACAGTCAGAAATGTTATGTGTCGAGAGTAAAAATGTATAGTTAATGTTAAAATTAAAATTGAATAAAAAAAGCAAAATCTTTGTAGAGAAACTTTTATTTCTTTAAGAACCTGCGGTCCCGACTATAGAAAGGAACCAAGTTTTAAATCTCTTAAAAAATGATCGACGTGATATTAATTATCTTTGCAATGTCGAGTTTTTAATTAAAACTTTGATAGTTAATTGGCACTTCGAATTCATTTTTGTAGTTTTACGCTTCTAACACATATGATATTAGAAAAAGATTGGATAACCAAGTGTTCAAATACTCCATGTTCTACTCAATTTTAAATTAAGAGCGTTGAGTTACGCCACCGAACACCACAGTTTGGCTCACCAGATCAGGAAAATGGAGGTCATTCACATATAATCAATTAATTTCGTCGTGGCGCAGCGTCTGGCTGGAGACAACGGCTGTGGGTTCGATTGTCACTAGTTGGAAATAATTATATTAACTTCTCCGCTCTGGTAACAAGACAAAGCGCGTTGTTTAACTCCGCCACTCAATACGTCATGGCTCTAAAATTGGATGAAAATCAGACAATGGTATATCTTAACACTAGTGTTAAGACTATTCCATTGTCTGTTTTTCAGAGCCTAGGTTGTATCTGCCAAATTTTATTTACACGTGATGAAGCTATAGAAATTGGCTCTACTCGTGAGGAACCTACGACCGTTTTGTTTGTTATCTTTCGAAGTCATTGATCGATTTCTTTGAAAGAAAAATAGCATCTATTCTACTCTAGACATCTTCAGCGCGATCTTGATGTATCACAGTCATTATCTACATAAGTGTGTCTATCCATAGTTTATTCGATTGGATATCTTAAATTGCAATCTTGAAAATTATATACTTTCATTTTGATCCAATGTATAAAATTTTTACGTATAAATTTTAGTACTGTAATAAAGTTAACTTCAAATTTTGTTATAAAAATAGTATGATTAGGGGTAGGTATTCTTTTCTAATACATTTCTATATTGATATATTATCACAAGACAAGGGAAAAATATAATTTTATTGAAAGTATATTTTTAAATTCAGTTATCACGTTACTTTTTTTTTATGAAATTGTTGAAGTAAACTAAGCGTTAAGGTACTCTGTTCTCCGATTTCCATCGATTTTAACTCGACTGTGCGACGCAAAGAAGGGTAGTGTCAGTTCATGTATATCTACGAATGTAAGTTGATATATGGTGTTGTAGAGACCAAAGACCTTGGCCAATTTTTATGGTTTTTGGGCATCGTACTTAAGTCTACTTCAAGTGGAACTACTAAACTTATTAAAATTATCAAACCTAAAACCACCACATATATAGTCAGTCACTAACTATACTATAATAGTGTTGTAATTAAGACATTTCAATTTTGACCTCTAATCTACGACGTGAGATCTCCCCATACATTATGTATGTATAATTGATATTAAGCAAGGAGCAATCGTCCGTTCATCCTGAACAGGTTAAATTGGCTTTAGTACACGTCGCACTGATACGTAGGATTATGAACAAACAGAAATTAATTTGTATATTGTATATGTATATTTATGTTATTCGTATATAAGTTCTATAGTTCTTATAGCTTTACGCTGCATCCTGTTATAGGCAGAGGGAATCTAGTGTTGAGACACTCTGTTCCCAACTTTCCACCGCAATTTTCTAAGCTTTGCATGTTGGGGGTGGGACTCTAAATTTACATTCAGGGTATTTTTTGTTGGTAAATTTCAATTGGATACAATATATTCTTAAATGGGCACAGACGTCCCGGCTCCTTCTGTTTATTTAAATCACGCGTGAGATTTTTATATAGAAATTATAAGAATTGTTTCATAATAAAAATCCTTATAAAACGATTTTTATTCTCCATTAATTTTAACATCAATTGAAGTATAGCCATTTTGATCAAACTTTAATCAGCCCTTTATTTAAAGTGAACGTCAAATTCAAATTGGTTTTCCTTTAAGATATTAAAACGAAATCTCTATATAATCTTTCATTGGAAAATTTTCACCAGCGTTCCCGAGATCATAATAGAAATAGATCTCATAAATCAACGTCAGGGCTCAGTTGCGATGTCCGTTTGTTCACAAACCCCTTTTTTCTATATAACTTAATTAATATGACTAAAAGAAAATATGGGACGTTTCATAAATTTTGTAGCTTGTTTTTAAAGGAACTATAAATTTAAAGTTTATTTTTAGTTTTACAATATTCTGCATATAATAGACAAAGACAAAAATGTGTTAAAAAACTTCGTTCTTTATATTTTAGGACAAAATAAAGCAAAAAATTGTTATATTATTAAAAAAAGACTTTTTTAAATTCGTCCAAGATGACATACATTTTTTTCTTGACACATTCTAATATATTTTTTTCAAATTTTCTTTCTTTTTTAAATAAGTCAAACTATGACAAGTCAAAACGAATACGTAACGTGACAGACAGCTGCTACCTTCAATACGACAATAGAAACTCAAATGAAAACCAAATGCTCATTTCATTAGGAATAATTTCCATACGGCGGAGATCGCTGAATGGTTAAATTAAGACATGTATTTAGGTGAGATTGCCATCTGCATAAATTACAATTTCATTTTAGGTTTATATGAACTAACGGTGCTTCACTGTTTTTGTTCTTGTTATTCCTCTTATTTTTAGAAGAAGACGTGAAAAAAAGTAAATATTTAAAAAGTAAATTCTATAAATATAAAATATGCCAATACTATTGTGCTCCCAACAGTTGCGTGGGAGTTGCATGTAGTATACTTGCTATAGTTTTTTTTTGGCAAGGGAGGGAGCCTAGTGTTAAGGCCCTCCGCTTCCCTCTTTCCGACGAATTCTGGATGCTATGACATATTACAAATAAGTAAGACAGAATATTATTATCGGTAAACATAAAAAATTACCACAATTAAAAAGTAGAGCTTTTTAAAAATTATGAATGCTGGATGGTCCAATCCAATGACAAACACTTCGTGTTAACATTTTAAACATACATATGTGTATATATAATCAATATATACAGTGTATACATAAAATTTGATCCGTTACTGAATGACTTACAGACAACGTACAGACGAATTTACTGGACTTTGAAGTTGACATATGGCATGTGTCATATATCAAATTCAAAGTCATTACGCTTAGGGAGTTTAGGGGAGCACTTCTTGCAGGCAACGACTTGTACTATAATAAAATAATAAAAAGTTTGTCCGTATTATATATTACTTATTTAGAAAACGTACAAAAATCTGAACGCAGCGGGACTTGAACCCGCGCCTTCTGGAAACCGACCTGGAACAAATGATAAATAAATAGTTTCACACTGTATTACACACATAACAGGGTAGACAGAAGGTATCTGGTGTTAAGACACTTCGTCCCGCACTTTCTGAACAATTTTCGATACATTGTATGTTGAGTTTTGGAACTAAACACCGCTTATTTGGAAGACATTTAAAAAATATCTCATTCAGGCGTCATTTACTCTGATATTTAAAGTCGTTATTGAAAAAAAAATGCTAAAACACCAATGAATTTATATGGAAAAAAAGGTACGAGCCCAATGACTGTTATTTGATTAAAAAAAATTGCAACGCAACAAAAAGCGCTCTATTTTGTTGTCGTGGAAATCGAACGAAAAACCGTTCCAATAAGAGTCCTACTACTACTCTGCGCCGCTGTGTTACAACAGCCTTAACTATTATTTTTATTTTTAAAAGTACTACAAGACTACAGTATAGTAAAAATTTAAAAGTCAAGCAATTACTTAGAGGCGCAGCTGAAGCATTATTCAAATGTATGCAGTCCGCACCGTATCTAATCCGAGCAACCTGTAAAAGTCGAGCTAAATTCAATATTCCCCAAAACAATATCGTAACACCTGCGTGGCTGATTTCCATTCCATCCTGCCCGATTCCTGTATAAATTTTCAATTTAGACACCTTACAATGGACCCTCGTCCGTTTCGGACTATCATATAAAATTTAGCTGTTGATTGATAGTGGGATATTTCTGTTTGAAGAATTTATATATATCTACTTGATTATTGGCCAGTATTGCCGCAAGCGCATGACAGTAAACACGACGGTTGTAAGTTTGATATTCAGTCTGGGAAATTAATTATTATTAAATAATATTTTCATTTCTTCTTTCTGGTAGCAAAGCAAAGCGAGGTGTTCATTTCTACCACTTAACAGGCAATGGTTCGCAAATTCGACGAAAAGTGGAGAAAGGAGAGTCTTAACACTAGGTTTTCTCTGCCTACATTGCTATATGGGGGAGCTTGAAGCTGAAAAAACATTAAAATAATAAATTATAAGCAGGACACAAGGAAGGTACTGTACAGACACTCAAGGGAAATACATTTACTCGTTTAACAATAACAAAAACCGCAGAACTGAAAGCGTACAACACTATGAGGTGGGGGCAGTATTCGAACGTAATATTTGGAAGTTTCAATGGTCAACCGCTGTAGAGCCGAAGTGAAAAGTTTTCTTTGCCCGCGTCCACATTGCGAGGATTTTTATCGCGGTTTCATGGTATGCTACACTGACATAAAGGAATGTTATGTTATTTTGTTTTTGTTCCCTCTGTCCGTCCAGTACTGTGTGTTCAAACCACTAAATAAAATTCGTTTTTCAAAAATGCCCACGTTTTTTTATATGTAGCTGTGTTTGTGTTTTTGGGTAGATAATATTTGAGCTGGGAAAGGTAAATGAATTTATGTTTTTCTTTTTTCTTTCTGACTCCCAATGAATAGGATCCAGGTTCAAAATAATTGTTAATATTAAAAAAAAGTGAATTATATATTTGCTCAAATCTATATCATAATATTCTTGTGAAAGATCCCTTATTTACACAAAGTACATGTAACCATGCTTATTGACTTTTCATAATAACGTTGAGAATAATACAGACACTCCCTTGTGCCTCTTTCAATACAAAATGTGGTGGCATTTATGAAGTTTGTAATGAAAAGTTTATATTTCAAAAGTTATTTTATATAATAACTTTTTTTTCAGCCTTACGCTGTATTTCGCGAGGCTGTCGGAGAAAGTTTAGTGTTAAAACACTGCGTTCTTCACATTTAGAAATAGTATAGTGCTAATGTTGTTAATTTGTAGTATGCAAATCCTATTTTTTATGTGTTTGAGTAAATATCATTAAAAAATGAAAATGATGCGGCAATCATCTCACAAACCGAAATTCGCGTTTCTTTCAAGTACATTAAATAGTTAAAGAAAAATACAAACCATCAGATGGACGCTTTTTAGGTAAAACTAAAAAAATACAATAAAATCAAGTTTTTTCAAGTTCTTGTGACACCCGATGTAATGGATTGTAAGTCGAGAAAATTATACTGCTGATTTTTTGTTACATACTAGTCACAGGAGATTTAGGAGAGAAACCATAGAGGACGTAGTGTTGCGATACTCCGTCTTCGATTTTCTGTTAAAATTTCTGCTCCATTTGAGGTGCGTAACTCTAATCCTTCCTTGTAATGCGTCACACTTTGATGATGTTTATTTTCACAATCACGAGTTTATAATTCGAACCGACAATCATTACTTATCATCATCACTGAGCTACGACAGCCTAAATTCCGAACAATTTCCACAGCCACGATAAAAGTTAGCCAATTTCCAAAGTCTTTTGACGTTTATACATTTGTTAGACAGCGTTTGATGAATCATCCTCAAGATGTTTCAGCTTCGTTATACTGAACGCGTATTTGAAGTGGATTATCTCGGAATAGTTAATAATACCGGGGATCAAATGGTCTCCTTGTCTTGTCGACAAGCAAAATGATAAATCAACTAAGAAACAACATGGCAGTTTAATTTATTTAAGCTTGTTTGCCAGTGGCGGTGTTAATTTTATTTAAATTATTTATTTACGACTTGTTTCTTTAGAGGTTTTACACTATATTACTATTTTATCTGATCTGATTGTCATACAGTTTTTATAATTATTTCTCAAATCGGCTTAAAATGGAGGTTCCCTACCTTTTCTTGATCAAGGACAACTTTTATATGATTCTTAATAGCAGAGACCACTATGCATGTAGCTATAATAAATATAAAATTAACTGTAATAATCAAACAGAAACTTCGTCTCACTCATCAATCATGACATTAAAATCGTGCGGACCATATTTAGGCTTCTGCTGACCACTGTTGGTCCGCGGACCACTGGTTGGTAACCAGTGGCTTAAAATCACACCTAAAAATGTCAATTATTATTAAATTGGCATTAAGCCCACACAAACTTTGAATTCGCACATGTATTATATATTTCTATAAGTACCTAATTACTTTAGTATAATCTAATCTAATCTAATCTCACTTCACGCTTTGTCACTAGCGGGGTAGTCAGAGAGAACGGAGCGCCAAACGCTACGGTCTCTACATACCTCTTTCGCCTCGTCCACTGTCATCAACCTCTTTATACATGCCCTCCGGGGGGTCCTCATGCTTTTTACGTGACCTTCCTCCAGTATCTTTGATACTGTGTTTTCGAAGGTCAACCGAGGTCTCCCTCTACCTCTCTTACCACTCACTTTTCCATCATAAATCCTTTTTGCCATTCTTTCATCACTCATTCGTTCGACGTGCCCAAACCGGCTGAGCACGTTCTTCTTCATTCTCACCGTGACATCCTCGCTAGTACCTGCCATCCTGTGTACCTCTTCATTGCGGATTCGATCAGCTAAGCTGACTCCGCATATCCTACGAAGAGATCGCATCTCCACAGCATTCATCTTTCTTCCATTCTTCTTCTGTAATACCCACGTTTCCACGTTTTACTTTAGTATATATTTATCTATTTGTTTAGCTTGCCTTATATAGATACATCACTAATATTTCTAGGTTCTCGTGTGATTGACTAGGTATATGCGTAACTTGCGTGGGTACACGTGTACTAGTAGAGATTTGAGCATACCTGTTTAGGTCCATTAGTACGATAAATACTATATAATTGAAATTGGTCTCGCTGACTGCGGCAGTTTCGATACTGATCTAATTGCTAGATGACGGTATGCACCGCATAGAAGCCACATGACTAAATACATTCATGCAGAGGCTCATTTTTTTTATTATTATATTATTATTTACTGATATGTGTTAAGAGACTCCGTTACCCATTTTCCGCTCAATTTTCAAATCAGTCTAGTCGGAACACGTGACGGAACACACGTTACGCTTTATCTTAATACCAGAGCTAAGAAATTAGCATCACTACGGGCTCTTTATTAAAAAAATATTAAAAGATTCAAATAAAAAATCTAATTTAAATCCGTTTCTAAATTAACAAACTATCGCTGGCAATGCACAACTGTCCTTTAGTTATGAGGCAATGAATTAATCAAGAAGCAATGTGACGGCGTAGATTGATGTCCTCCAGGGACGTCTCATCTCTTGGACGCCGCCCGTTTGAGTGATCACTATTGTTTTATATTTCATAATTGATTTACGTTCTGTTTTGTTGTGTCTAGGATTGCCCATAGCTTGGGTGGTTTATGGAATTTTCTTAATATCAATTTAATGGATGAATAGTAAGTATATTTGTGTAAGTTGCAAGAGGCCGTCGAGGCCTAGGGGTACATGGGTGTGATCGTAAAGCGACGGTTGTGGTTTCGATCCCTACTCGAGGAAATGAAATATTTAACTTAACACTAAGTACCCTGCTGTGTGCGGAATACAGCGTGAAGCTGATTTATTTTACTAGCTTTTTATCCACGGCTTCGCCCACATGGTGTAATAGAAATTACTAAGATTTTTATATGACACATGACACATTCTAAATACCCGACATAGCGCTGACCACAGGTACAGAGGGTTACAATATTAAAACGAATAAACGAGACAAACACAAATATTTTTTCAAGTCAGTACTTTTCAGATTAGCATATCAAAACTCCCCAGTTTCATAATATTGTTGTATTGGTATATTTGGAAAGCATTAAAATGTGCTTTTTTATTAGCCATAATTTACTTACCTAAGTCCAATTCCACTATTTATAAAATATAACTTATCAAACACTTATAAATATATGACATATTTTGGGACAAATCTTAACGATCGAACGTTCTAGACACATCCATCTGGTAATTGGCTCTAAAGTAGCGTACATGAGCTACAATACCTGATGCCACGCCTATTTCGTGTCGATCCCACTTAATGTACCCCCGGGTGATATCCAATTTAAGTTCTGAACACATTAAGTTTGGATGATTTTTTAAAAAAACCCCTTCTATTTTCTCGTGTAGCCAAACTGCAATGTGCTGAAATGTATTTTTTGGGACAATTCTGTTGAAATTCTACTATTTTTCTTTGGCCTTAATGCAAGTAAAGGTGTATGTGATTCCTAGTTATAGGTTCGTAATAAAATATAAAAATAAAATAAATAAATCAGCTTCACGCTTTATCCCTCACTCAGCAGGGTAGGCAGAGGGAACCTAGTGTTAAGACACTCCATTGCCCACTTACTGCCGAATTCTGGAGGCATTGCGTATTGAGTGGCAGAACTCAAAGCCGCGTTTAGCCTCCACACCAGAGCGAAGAAATGGAAATATAAATTTAAGTAAATATTTCATCTCCTCGAGTGGGGATCGAACCAGTCGGTTTTACAGTCACACTTCGTGCCACTGCGCCACGACTGGCCTCAATATAATATAGAAAATAGATTTTTTTTTATTTACATTTTGGGAATGTAACCTATGATTTTCTTTAAGAACACTAGTCGCAGCTTGTTAGATCATTTGTGTGGGCTCAGATACTCAGAACTTAATAAGTTTAAAAATCCGAGGAACAGCGACGTGATGAGTTTTTCACAGAAAAGTTCTCCTCTAGGTTGTGAAGCAATATGTAGGCTACTTTGCATCCAGATCGGAATATATGCGTCAATTACGACATGTTTTTTCATGTGAGATTTTTTTTTAAAAGTAAAACTTTATATTTAATTTCTTAGAAAATATCAAAATGTCTAATATTTTCTTTATATTATTTTATTTGTATTACAATATCATTTAAATTTATTTGAAAGAGATTGTTATCAAAATATAATCGGTTACTTTAAAATATTTTAATAAATATTATTTTAACAGACTTTTGTTTTTCATTCTCGTAAGACATATATATTTTTGACTTTAAGCAACGCGGTGTTAAGTCCCGCCACTTAATTTTTTTATATAACTTATAATTTACTTTATTTACGCGAAATTTGGGCTAAAAAAGAGAAAGTAGACTAGATACGTAATTTTAAAAACGGAGGTTCCATCTATCCGTCTATGCAGGGAAAAGCTGAGAAGCCTGAAGTTATATTTAAATAATTTATGAGTATTTAAACATTTTTTCTTTATGCATCTCATTTACTGTGGTAGGGTTGTGTTAAACAAAGAACAAAAGTTTCAACACAGTAAAAAGAGGGAAAAAGCAAGGTGAGGTTATTATTTATGTACAAAAAGACTAGGCAAACGAGCTTACGGACCACCTGATGGTAATTGATCACCGCTTACGATCCTGTGTAACACCAGAGGAGCTACAGTTGTGTTGCTGGCCTAGAGCAACAACCTAGAGGTGACAGTAGGCCGGTCACATTTACCGCAGAATCGACGACCGTTGGAGTAAACTAGTTCTTCACCGAATGCCTGGAGACCGCACCTCGACAGGCGTAGTGTAAGAGCTCCTCCAGCTGGGAGAGGTGATGTGAAGAACCGAAGATTGAGCTTGGGCAGCCTAAGTCCAGCAGTCTAAGAGGACAGGATGATGATGCATTAAAGAAGGTTCTTACTTCTGGAATCTTGGCAACAATTTTTATAAAACCATCTAAAGAACGACCAAAACTTAAATCCAGGTTCGAACTAACAAGCGAAACAATTTAACAACTCATAATCCAAGTGAGGTTTGAATCCACAATCATCGTTTATCTATTTACATTGTCACTATACTATATATACATGGCCGACTAAAGGCAGCGTTGCGTATTATCTAATTCTCTCTCGAGGAATTTTATATTACTTCAGTAAGCAGTAAGGAACGGCGTTAAGTTTCGCCACGTAACAAGCTAAGTCTCAATAATTGGGCGAAATGTGAGGATAGTCTTAGCACTCGGCACCCTTTGCCTGCACTGTTGTCGGCTTGATATAGTGTGTTAAGTTAATAAATCTTGTATCAATAACGTTTGCTAAGTAATTTATTCAGTGCGTTGAAGCAAAGGAAACCTTTTGTAAAAATTCGCAAGTCAGACTTTGTTTGTATATTTTCGAATTTATATAAGTAAAGCTTTTTTCTAAGAATAATCTCTTTTGTATAAATAAAGTAGGTACCAATTTTGTTCATTTGGTTTATGTATGAATGTACCTTAAATAATTTCTCAATATAAATTATTATTATACATCATTTGATTGAGGCCGACGTGGTGCTGCTGCACAGGTTGTGACTACACGCGCGACGTTTGTGGGTTTGATTGCCACTCGGAGAAATAAATTATTTAATATGTTATCGCTTTAGTAACAAGACATTGCTCAACAAATGTCTCGAAATTCGGAAAAATTGGAACGGGATGTCTCAACACTTGGTTCCCTCTGTCCACCCTGTCCATATATGGGATATAGCGTGAAGTTAAAAAAAAACACTCTAAAACAAAAAATACTTAACAAATTACAGTAATCACAATATACTTTAAGCTCTTACCGCTAAAGCACTAGATAGTCAATTAATGGGCCTATTATGCGACTAAAGTGGCCACGGGGTGGCATTCGATCAAGTTTCGTACTAAGATCTAGTTGGGTAAAGTAATTTCATTGTTTTGTATTTACATTAAACTGTATTGGATTTGTTAAATGTATTAATTGGGTTTCCCATTTTTTCGGCTTTACGCCGCGGGAACCTAGTGACACTACGTTATGAATCATGTGTATATCTATTGGAATTTCGGTAAATTCTCCTATATCCCCCAAAAATCAACTTGCTAAATTTCAGCGTTCTACGCCGTGTAGTTGCGACGGTACGTTGTCTATCATTACCTCAGTAACGTAAGAGTTTTATAAGTAAAAATCAAATCAAATCACGCTGTATCCCGCATACAGTATAGTAGTCAGAGGGAATCTCTCTTTACTCTCTTTACGCCGAATTTAATTTTATTGTAGATTTTTCAAGTCAACCTTAATATTACCTCTAATTTAATCTTTTAACAAATATATATGTCGTTAAGACCATCAGAAGAGGCGTGCATCGTGGTGCAGAGGCACAAAGTGTGACTGTATCATCGACTGGTTGTGGGTTTGATCCCCACTCGAGGAAACGAAATATTTATTTTCATTTATATCTTCTTTTCTTCGCTTTGGTGTCGAGGCAAAGCGCGGCGCTGAATTCCGATACTGCCTCAAGAACTCGGCGGAAATTGAGGAACGGAGTGTCTCAACACTAGGTTCCCTCTGCTTACCCTGCTGTGTGCGGGATACAGCGTGAAGCTGATTTATTTGATTTATTTAAATCCTAAGCATCCTCATCCTCTCGTTCATACATTTGTGTGATCGATGGGAGACGGTACGTGTGACAAAGCGACTCATTTGTGCGGCCCTCATCCATCAGACATGGACCATTAATCGGTGCGGTATCGGCCCTCGTGTGGAACACACCCTGTCATTATACGCTATATGTCAATAATTCTAAATTTGCTGAGCTGATTTCGGTTTGGTTGTAAATTAAGGGTGTGACTGTAACGCGACGGTTGTGGGTTCGATCCCCCTTCGAGATAATTATTTATTAATCTTTATATTTCTTCGCTCTGACGGCAAGGCAAAAGCCGACTTTGAATTTCGCCACTGCATTGCATCGAAGAAGTTGACCGAAAGTGAGGAGCGGAATATTTTAACACTATGTTCTCTCTGCCGACCCTGCTGTGTGCGGGATACAGTGTGAAGATAAAAAAAAAAGATTTTATGAAATAATTTAATACCCTTCTTCACTAAGACCTTCACTCCTTCTGCCGAATTCTGGAGGCATAGCGTGTTGAGTGGCACAACTCAACGCCGCGCTTGTCCTCTACACCAGAGCGAAGATATTTAAATATATATTCACAAAATCTTTTCTTATATATTTCTTTATATACGTATGCTTTTAATTATTGAACTTCATAGTAGGCAGAGCGAATCCAGTGTTATAAATTTTAAGACTTAAGGCACTTCTCCCCACTGTCCGACCAACTTTCGTGACATTGCGTGTTGAATGACGTAACTGAACGCTGCGCTTCTCTACATATTATGTTGCATATTGCGTATTAAAGTTTTGTTATATTTATATTATTATTAGTTAAAACAAAATTTGCGGAAAAGTTATAAGAACGTTATTACGCGCTTTGTTTGAAGTAGCGTAAGTTGAAATTGAAGTTAGCCAGTAATTTAGTCAGAAGTTAGAGCGTGAGCAGATGGCCACTGTTGGTATTCGTTTGTTTTCCATATAAGTATACATTATTGTTTCTATAAGTATAAAATGTGTGTTATTATGTGACTGGATTATGTTTTTCGCGCGTATCTTGTATATATGTATGTATGTATTTAATATTCTTTATTACCTCATATCTCCAGAACTGCTGAACGGATTCACATAACTGAGGTATCGTTAAATTCAGCCCAACCCAAGTGTTCTAAATATGTTATGTTAAAAAAAATAGACACGGCCGTGCAACGCCATTGTATTTAGTGAAAAAAAAATAAAGGTATGTAGCAAACATGGGTATTAAATTCAAGGGGTCAATACAAGAATTCCAAAAAGGTATCAAGGAATTAAGAAAGCTATATCATGATTATTTCTACCATTATACAAATAAAAAAATAATGAATAAACGTAAAACTGACTGCATAAAAGAAAAAAAAGATTAAAAAATTACGCCATTAGTTCATTAGGATATTATTTGGCTTATATTTCTTCAAACAATTAAATTATCACAAGGAGCCCTAAAATTGGGCTATTTTTGATTCTTTTTTTTTTCTTTTATGCTTTCGGTTTTTGTGTTTAATAATATTTTTGTCGTTTTTTTTTTTTTAGTTTTAAGCAGTCGAGTTTTGTTTTTTATGTTATTTTTTCTTTTTAATATTATTTTATGTAAGTTCTTAAAAAAATATGTTATGACAAAAATAAATTAAAGTATGTTTTAATTTTATTTTAATGTTTTTTATTTAAGGATCATAGATTGTCAATATTCGATATTACTTTACAAAACCAAAAATCACCAGCTGACTTGTTAAAAGAGTAAACAAAAGATCGATTCTGTATACATTTTCAATATGAAATCGTACAAATATTAAAAAGTTGATCGATTCATGAACCAGCTCTATTGTTTTAAATTCACATATAAAATAGAGAGAACTTCTCCGATTTCATGTCAGAGTTTTTATCAATCGAATTTTATTGTAATACTTGCACTACACTATACTGAACATTCAATATTTCTAATATTAAATTACTCTATTGTGTAAAACGATGCCGCTGTTAACTTTTATTTATTTTATAACAAACATACATTATTATAAACATGCTGAATTTAAATGTGAAAAAGATTTTGATGCAGTTTTTACAATGACGTTAAAAAATATTTATTCAAATATCTTGCAATCCAAGAAATCTATAACAAAATCGATCGTTTCATTAGGCGTCCGAAATTATAACGTATCTGCTTATGAGTTTTTTTTCAGTATCCCGCTGTATGCCATATATAGCAGGATAGGCAGAGTTAAGATAACGTTGAGATACGCCGAATTTTCAACGCATTGCCTGTTGAGGTGCGGTACTCAACTCCGCAATTTGTTAGCAAATTGCGGAGTTGTATAGCTTCCAATAAATTTATCCACACTACTAGAAACAGTGAAACTAATTCAAGCACTCACAGATTAATTCATTTACATACATATACTCAAATCAACCGCCTCGATGCACATCACTGTAGCTCCCGACGGTACACGATCTGGTCTAATTCATGACATCAAATTCTGTCTAAACGACTGTCCCTTGACATATTACGGCGTTACTCCTCAACTAATTGCAGATAGTGGCTAATTTGTACGGTCATACTTGATTAAGCAATAAGGAAGTATGCACATTCTATTTGAGAAGACGAAGTGTTTTCTTTTGTGTCAAAATAAAGAAAATCAGGCCGTCTTGGCGCAGGAGTACAAGCTCGACTGTAACGCTATAGTTATTGGTTCGACTCCTACTAGAGGGAATGAAATATTAAATATTTTTGTTAAGCGAAAAAAAATCGACCTCTGATATCGAGGCAAAGCGCGGCGTTGAGTTTCGCCACTTAACATTCAATATCTCCTAAATTCGGCGGAAATTGGGGAGCAGAGTGTCTTAACAGTAAGTTCCTACATGCAGGATACAGCGTGAAAAAAATATATATTTTATATCAAAATAAATAAATAAATAAAATATTTATTGCTATGAAATTCTAATTTAGCTAATGATGCTTGAAGCTCGAATCTAAAGCACACTGTTGTCCAGTTAAACATTTTTATCTTAACGTTAGGCCCGGTAGGAATATTTGAATGTTTATTTAAGTATATTTAAGAAAAAAACCGGCCAAGCGCGATGCGGACCGGGGGCTCTGTACTAATTTAAGTATTGTAATTGGAAAATACTTTATAGGTTTTGATGATGCGACACAAAAAGTTAAACTTAAGTTTGCGCGCATATACACTGATTTTGTATGAAAGGAACTACAAAAAATATAAGTTTGTAATGTTTTTTATGCAATATCAATACGTTTTTACTTTAATATTGATATCACAGACAGACTCCTTTATTTTATTTAGAATTTTTTTTTCAGTTTTACGCTGTATCTAATATGCAGAGGGAATATAGTGTTAAGACACTGCTTTGTTCACTTTTCCCTCCATCCAACGCCACCGTTTTTCTTGTTACCAAAACGAAGGAATGAAAATATTAATAAATTGTAATTCATATCCTCGTGTGGGAGCTGATCTCATAACCGTCGCGTTTACGTTTAAGTTACACGCTTGTGCCACTTCGCCATAACGGTCTCATTCAATAATTTAAAAAGAAAATATTATTAAAAAAAGTATTTAATTATATCGTATTTACGTAGACGTAAGTAGTAGTTTTCCCGTGTAAACTTGATCCCGATCTTAAATCTTGAAATCTCGGTCTTTTTATCACCATACAATTTCGAGTTATTCCTAACATCAAATTGAAAGTTAAAGATTCAACTCATTCAGTAAATTTGTTGCTGTTACTGTAACAGCAAATTTGTCGAACTAAGTACTTTAAACTTTTTTATCTATGAACCGATTGTAATAAAACAAAAATCTTATATGTTAAAATAGCTTGCCAAAATCTAACAATGAAGACTGCATTTAAATCGGTTAAGTCAATTCTGTAACTAGCGATAACAAACGCACGTGTCATATCACATACTGACATATGTATATCATCCATATCTCTCATCATCCATAATTTGACCACACAGGCAAACCTGGGAAAATATAATTATAAGACCAGCTTTTACAGCTGGTCTTATAATTATATTTTTTTACTATTATAGCTGGAATACATGGTCGTTTTGTACAAAATAATAAGATTAATATTTAAATTCTACGAAATTCCAATCTGCACTCACAACTCACAGTACCCAACCACTGAACCATCTCGTGTAAATTACACACGGCCGTTGATGTTCTCGTTCATTTGTTGGACAGATCGCGTAGTCGCTAGCGGTCTACAGGGAGCAGTTGCATTGCGGTACGCTGTAACGCCTGATTAAATGGTTTAAAGTATATTGTGGGTTGTATGGGTGGTAAGTGTTTGTGGGTTGCTAGGACATGGTACCTTCAAAAAGCTAGTCTATCTAAACTTTAAAAAGCCGGCGACGTACACATTACCTCCACTGGTGTTACACAGGGTCGTGGGTAGTGATCACATACCATCAGTCGACCCGTACTCTCGTCTGCTTTGTCGTTTCATGCTTTTGTGCTCGTTTGCAATTTTAATTGGGAAAATGTTTTAAATAAATGGCTTTGATAAAATTGTCCCAACTTTATAATAATATATTGTTAGCGAACTTGTAAAAGAGGGAAGAAGTAGGTGAAAAAGACTATAAAAGTACAGTAGAATTCTGTCAATTGGGGGCAAGCAGTAACTCAACCACCCTATAAATAGCAAGAGTGGTCCACTTTGCCACCTCCGCCACGAACAGAAAAGGCAGAATGCCGCAGCAGTCTTTGTAGATGTCACCAGCGTCTTTGACAGCGACCCGGTTATTATTTAAAATGCTACGCTCAGGCACCCCACACCGTAAAGCACAGGTACTGGCCTCTTTTTTCTGGGGCAGGATTTTCAGTGTAAGGGTGGAGAGTGCCACATCTTGTAGCCACCGGATTTTAGCGGGTATTTCACAGAGCAGCACCTGACCCTTCCTATACTCTTTACGATATCCGGGTCCATCAGGAGTCAATGTTGGCTCTTTATGCAGACAACATCACGTTGCTAACCAAATTCCTTAACCCCAAACACTCAGCTATCAAGCTAAAGAGAACAATCGACCTGCTGCCGGATTGGCCAGCGGTACAGAGACTAGTCTGATGGACTTGTGAAGCCACTTACTTGGCATTCGCGATCGACAGATAGCTTGTCAATGGCCTCCCAGGTAAAGCGCTCTACCTGCCGCGGTCCCTTTTTCGATCTCGTCAGCCACTGTGCACCAAGATAACCTTGTTCACTTACAACTCACAAGGACATGAGGCCGCCTGGACTGGAGGACTACATCGGCTGGTTGGCCACCGAAGTATTTCGCCCCAGACGTCGACCAAGAGACGCTACGCCCACTTTCGATTCCTGCTGCCGCGTCGGCTGCAGGTCGCCTTAGCTGGGCCACCCCTGGGATACCAGGGGTGTCATTTGGCTGGGCTTACCGTTCAGGCAGCATCTGCTCGTCCCTGCTTCTCCCCCGTCCCCATACCCATTCTCAGAATTGAGAGCCAGCTCCAGAGCGTGCAAAACTTGATGCCGTTTATTTAAAAACGTTAACCGCTTCTGATTTCGGACAATACCATAAATATTCTTTATTAAGTATTTTTTATTTAGTGGCGTTCGGTTAAGAGTAGGGCTATTTGCGTTTACTCTATATACATAGGAAAAATAAAGTGATGTTTAACTTTATTCTCTTTAATCTGTCACTAAATACAAAAAATGTGTTGAATTTTAAGAAATATAGTAAAACTTAAAAAAATTGTTTAAGAGTAAAAATAATATTGTATATACGTACACGTAGGTACACTCGTATCTGACCCCCGAGACCCATCTAAAGAGTACCGTAATTTTGTGGTTTGAAAAGTTGCTAAAATTATACATATATGTGCTTTTGAATGCCCTTAATTAATATGAAGCAAAGACCAAGGCGGCGCAGCGGCACTTGTGAGGCTGTGGTTTCGATTTTCACTCGTGGAAATGAAATGTTTAATATCTTCGTTTCATCGCTCTGGCAACGAGGTAAAGGTTTCGCTATTTAACACGCAATTCCTCTAGAATTCGGCGTAAAGGGGGAACGGAAGTTGCTTAAGAAAAACAGAATTACTTCACACTAGGTTTCCAGAATCCCTCCGCCTACCCTGCATACGTAGTACAGCGTGACGCTAAAGAAAGTGACTATGTTTTTCATAGGAAATTTATACGGTTATATATTTTCTTGATCTATTATTTGTCATTGTAATCTATTATTTATTATCACGTTAAAACATTTTTGGAGATCTTCACCACCAACAATTTCATTTAAATAATCCAAATTTCAATCAAAGTATAAAAATTTATATTAACAATTTTATCCTATGAGCAAAATGTTTTAGAAACAAAATGCATCGAATAAATTCGAGTCCACCTTTAATTTCTTGTTAGACGTTATAACGTCGGTTAGTCTCATACACGTTCAAAGTAATTAAACGGAGGTTTTATAACTAGTATTATACAGCACGGCCAATGTGTCTTGGCCGCCTTGAAGTTAAATTCTGACATTCTGAACTTTTACACCATCTACACTGATCGTCGAAATAAACAATCAACAGTACGAAAAGATCCTAAAATCAAATTTGCCCTACAATCTATCTAACCTAAATCTTTCATTGCGGCCACGACTCGTCGACCGTACTGTATTAGTGGTTAATGAATTGCAAGTAGGTAGTTACTATTCCCGTGGACCGAAGTGATCGGGCCGAGTTAGAACTAATTAAATTCTAACAAGTTTATTGTTAGACCGCAAATCTGAGGATTGTGGGTCGTTTTTGATACTGTTAATTTTATTGATATTGTCTTTTAATGGCATGGACGTATGAAATAATCGATGCTTAGGGGCACAAAGTATCACTGTAAAATCGACTAGTTGTAGGTTCGATCCCCACTCGAGTATATGAAATATTTAATTAGTATTTACATTTATATTTTCATTTCTTGGCTCTGTTAAAGAGGCACCCCTATATATATATATATATATATATATATATATATATATATATATATATATATATATATATATATATATATATATATATATATATATATATATATATATATATATATATATATATATATATATATCATATATTAGTCCATAATTTATGTAACGATTTTGTATAATTTGGATATAACAGCAACCATTTTAAGCCGGCGAAGCCGCGTTTGTGTCACTAGTATATTATAATGTAATTTATAAATAGCCCACGTTTAAAACTGACTGCGTCAAAGGATTTCAAAGTGTAAACGCAAAATCTAAAATGCAAATCTAACGTTCTAGAATCCTCGATGTCCTTCTGTAAGTAATAAGAACTTGTTGTGAATATAGATTACCTAGAAACGTTCTTTTGTAACTTTGTAGGCGATAGTACTGTATTTGATTTCCACTCTGTGAATATTCTTAATTAAATCATATTTGCTTTCTCGTTCTAGTGGAACTCAACACCGCCCTATAGGCGATGTTGAGTTCCGCCAAAGTCAATTCTGTGTTAAAGAAGTCGTCAAGTTTTGGTTCTTTGATGATACATAACGGTGTTACATCAGAAATAATAATATAACTTTTAACTGATAAACACAGTTCTGATATTGCTTGTAACGCTAAAACACAAACAATCTATTTTAAAAATGTTTTATGTCTATTTGTTTGTTAGAGCTCATCGTTTGTTAGGGGCTAATCTCCGGAACAGCTGCATTAATTTTAATGAGACTTTTACTGAAAGATAGAGAGGGTTGTGGAGCAACATATAGGCTACATTCTGTCTAGGAACTCCTGCGGATCTTGATTTATGGAGCTAAACCGCGCGAAAAGTAAATTGTTTTTAGTTACGACAGGTTTGTTTAGTTACGACATTCAACAATTAAACTTCCGAATCCAGACAGAGATTGGTGAATGGAGTGTCTTAACGCTAAGTTCTGTATGCCTACGCAAAATAATATATAAAATATCTATCAAATATTAGATTAAAAAAAGAAAATTGTTTGATAAGTTACTAGCCTCTACGTGATTATTATTGATACAAAATAAAAAAATAAATAAAAAAAACACAACTAGGTTCCCTCTGCGTACCCTGCGGTGTACGGGATACAGCCTGATTTATTTATACAAAATTTATTATAGAAAATAAATTATAACTGATCGCTGTCTGTACAATATACAAAGGATAATAACTGTTACTAAGGGCATCTATCAATGTAATAAAACCCAATACAATAATTTTAATGTTGTTGTTTGTTTGTGTGTGAGTTTGTCCACGCTATTCTTAGAAACGGCTGAACCGCTTTTATTTTAGTTTTCACTATTCTATTTTACTTTATTTAGTTCAGTTTCAATGTAAAGTATGTCAATATAAAGTATTTTGCTTGAAATTGCTACAAAAAAAAATCATTTAATTGTTTGAAACTTTAGTTATCGATGTCCTTAAAAACGATATTAACATTGGAATATGTTGTTCACTCAGTCGAAGTCGTGAGCACTAGTCCATTATATAATATAAATATTTATTTAGTCTAATAAGACAAAGACATTTCTTTTCTTGTACAAAACATATAAAAAAGATACAAGTTTATCTATTTATCTTATTACGAGAGCTGACAATAAATTATGAGCTTTTAATGAAAAAAGTGCTTGAAAGATTTCCAGTAAACGACATTCTATCTCATATATCAAAGGAATGGACTATTTAAGTATGTATACAGTAATGGCCAGTATCTATGTGACGTCAAAGTATACCTTAGAGCGTACGAGTTAATCTACTAATGCACCTGTATTTAGTGTTATTCGACTTAGATTTTAGCATCATTGCATTTCTTCTGTAAAATTGCCTGCAAATAAATGTTTATTGTTGCTAGAAATTGATGATGAGACCGTTTTGGTGCAGCGTGTGATTGTAAGCACTATAGTTGCGGGTTTGATTCCCAATTAGAGGTGTACAATACTTTCATTTCCTCGCTCTAGTTACCAGTAACAAGAAAAAGCACGGCGTTGAGTTTCGTCATCAAAACGTCAATTTCTAAGCAAACCGGCAGCCGAAATTGCTTTGAATATAAATAAATTGTGGTACAAATTAGAATCGAGCTCATTACCACCGTGTATAGAATCAGTTAATTTTTATTTGAGCTAGTACTGCAATAAATTTTTATTAATAAAAAATAGCACAACTCCGTGGGTGAAATCCGGTTGCAAAACGCTAGGGATAAAGGCATGTCGCTATGGCTACTATCACATAGTATAGGAATATCTTAGTACCGTATAGGTTCCTGTATACATATATACATAGTATTACTGGTGAAAGCTTATGCAAAGCATCTTATATATTATTTAATACATGCAATGCTTATACAATCTTATTAAATTACAATTCAATTCATTTCTTTAGTTACAGTGTCCATTGCCTACTCAATTTAACCTCCTAATCTATTGGCTAATGTCATGCTGAATGACACACGATAATTTTTTTTTATGTGTCATGTATGCAGCTGAGTAGTCAGAGGGAACCTAGGGTTAAGTCTAACTGTAAACGCTGCGGGTTTAGTTTGTTTTCAACTCAAGGGAATCGCTCGGTTACAAAACAAGGCGCTGCGTTAACTTCCGCTATCTAACACGCAACATCTCGAAAATTAGGCCATGGTTGGGAACGTATCATAACACCAGGTTCCCCCAGTTTACTCTGCTATAAGCGAGATACGGTGTGAAATAGAACTCTAGAAATGAAACAAAAACTACCGATTTTCATATTTGTTTCAATTTGTACTTAAATAACGATCTTCATTAAAAAGGTGTTAGCATAAAACACCGATCCTTTTTTCCACAACGCTTTATTACAAGCACTTAGTAATTGTGGTTTTATTGCTGGAATATTTCTTCTTGGTCCCTATAAGCGATTCTATCGAACAGTTAATGGGCTCACGTGTGTTAATTTATGCTGGTTTACCAGTTCTATTGTACGATAAAATGTTGTTGTATTCTTTATATAGATAATGGAATTAATGATGTGAGGTTCAGATTCGAATCCCGTTTTGGGTATTTTGTAATGTTAATCCGGAGATCGAAGGGATTTTTTTTTGTTTAAATCTACTTTTAGAATCAGTCATAGGTTTCTGTATACATTATCCGTATTGTACAAGTTGAAGGATTAATAGTAATAAATTGATGATATAGTAATATTCTCTAAGAAGTGTAATAATCGCAATGGATAATGAAAAAAATTAAATTAAATTAAATTAGCTTCACGCTATAACCCGCACACAGCAGGGTAGGCAGAGGGAACCTAGTGTAAGACACTCCGTTCCCCACTATCTGCCGAATTTTGGAGGCATTGCGTGTTGAGTGGCAGAACTCAACGCCGCGCTTTGCCTCGATACCAGAGCGAAGAAATGGAAATATAAATTTAAGTAAATATTTCATCTCCTCGAGTGGGGATCGAACCCACAACCAGTCGGTTTTACAGTCACACTTCGTGCCGCTGCGCCACGACTGGCCTCGAGTAAGAAAATTCTTTAAATTTCTATATCGTTTGAATTCTCAAGATATTGAATGTTGAGTTGCGGAACCCAACGTTGCGCTTTGTGTCGTTAGTCGAACATCGAGCGTTAGTCGAGCGTCGAACATCTCGTTACATCAAATGGAGATCGAACCCACAACCTGTCGTATTTACAGTCGCATGCGTACGCCACTACTGCGCCACGACTGGCATAAAAATAAATGTATCAGTTCTCTATTGTGTACTGCACGTGATAAACAAAAATTAAAAGCAAACTTTTTTTAGAAAAAGCCTTTATTTAAAGGCTCTAAAAGGGAGAACATATTTATTTCTTTTTAATTTTAATTATCACCTTATAAACTCATTATGCACAATTTATATGATCATAAAGACTTGTCACGCTCACGTGTGTAAGTAAACTAGTACTAATTTAATTATGTCAATTTAGCTAAGTCTTTTTTTTTAATTTCAATTTTATTAAATACTGACCGTTGCGTTGAGATTTGGTATTAATCTTAGCTCGATATCTTCACTCGATCTCGAGATATGTAAATGCTCTTGACAGACGGACAAGATCATCCTATAAGGGTTAAATTTGTTCCTCTTGAGGAACGTAATCCTGAATTCAATTGTAACTACAATTCCAAAAATCTAGTTTATAAGAGTGCCAACCTGTAGAAGGTGGTGAAAGGATCACATTATAGCTGAACGAGAATATGGATAACAGGTGTTTAAAAAAGAAATTGCTTGGTTTAATTGCGTTTAATAAATAATATGTACCAAATATTATATACACTTTTCTAATTTGCTGTAATTAGGTATATTCATTAACTTTCCAAGTTTGACTTCCTCGTAGTTGGTAGTTCCGCTGTCTGTTTATTTGTCTATCCATCTGTCATAGCCATATTTCTCAATATCGCGTGAAGGTATTCTGCTGAAAGTAGCTTTGAAATATACGGTTCTGGAGCACAGCATTAATCGCATATTAATAATGTAAGCGTAGAATTATAAAATTTAGTAAGAACTCTTCAAGTTAAGAACAAGCTTAAGAACTTAGTCAGAACTAACAATTATATAGAAGTTGTTACAAGCGTATAACTTTTTCGACGTACCTTAATAAGAACGTATGACATAATAGACTAGACAACGCTTGAAAACAAAACGGACAAAATATGTGTATTCGAATCCCGCTATTTAAATATTTTATAAAAGAAAAAGAAAAGTTATTAAAGACGCAGGTAGCCGCAGTGTAGGGGTAAATTGTCTGTCTGCAAAGGCGACGGTTGTGGGTACGATTTCCACTTGGAAGAGTGAGTTACTTTCAATTCCTGGCTCTGGTAACAAGTTCTGGTAACAAGTTTTGACACTCAACACACAATGTGAAAGTGGGGAAGTGTTGAATTGTTTTAACACTAGGTTCCCTATACCTACCCAGCTATGTGCAGGAAACAGCGTGATGCTAAAAAAAAAAGAAATACGTAACAAAAACAAATAACGGCTCAGGACATCGTGCTGAAGCCTGAAACGTTTAGTAATTCCCGACCTCCTTTGTTACGCCAGTGGCTGTTTGCTTTCAATTAGACACTGCGTTTGTGCTCCGACATGGCTCTTCTCTACATAGATTTAAGCTTATACCATGATTGAATTTAAACTATTATTTACTATTATATATATTTTTTATTAAATTCACGCTGTATCCCGCACACTGCAGGATAGGTAGAATGAACCTAGTGTTAAGACACTCTGTTCCGCATTTTTTGAGGCATTTCAAGTTGTGTGGTGGAACTCAACGCCGCGCTTCGCCTCGACACCAGAGCGAAGAAGTGAAGATATAAATTTAAATAAATATTTCACAGTGTAACGATTAACCCCGTTTTTTTAATTTCTATTTTAATGTCTCAAATTCGGGCGGAGAATGGAGAGTGGCAGCACTCAACATGCAATGTCTCGAAAGTTTTTTAGGAAGTGAGAAACAGGATTACTTAATACTAGATTCCCTCTACCCTGCCTATACAGCATTTTTATTATACCTATAAAGTTAGTTTTTATTCTGTAAAAATCAAAATTATATTTTGTGCTTATTTTATACAAAAAAAGTAGTTTAAAAAAAGATGAATGTACAGACAGAAAAACTTTGCGTACTTAATTATGATGTATTCATTTTTGAGGCGTACATAATACTTGTGAACTGAAATACGTTTTTTTTCCGATGATTTTAATGGTTTGTGTGAGCAGCGTGTAATGTCCAACTTTAGGTATTATATATTAGAGAAGATTGACAAAAAAGGACTGATAAGATTTTTTTATAAAAAGAAGCTCGACACTAAATATGATGATAGTGTGTTTGATTCTTTACACTAGGTTCCCTCTGCGTACCTTTGCTGTGAGCGGGATACAGCGTGAAGCTGATTTTTTTAAAATATTTCTACAAGCGGGAACCAAACTCACAATCATTGCGTCTACAATCATACGCACGCTGTGTGTGAAATATGTTATTACTTACGCACATATAAAAGTATCGATAACAAAACATTTATACACGACCAGTTCAACCAAAAATAGAAAAGGCAAAGGGCTACCACTCCAGCAATTACAGTACAAGGAAAACCGTCAAACATAACCATATCAGGTTCCTTTTAATATCTCCAAAAAATATTTAACTTCCATATTTCCCTTTACAAGCCGCAAATATTTCGAATCCAATTTCTTACATAAATAAAACTTCTGTCCACTTGTACGGTTTTTGGGGTAACTTTTAATTGCGTTTGGTCAGAGTGCCCTCCTGTCCCCGGAGCATCACGCTTGCCATCGTCTACAAGTGTGTAAACTAATCTGACGTTATTATAATTGGTTCTAAACTAAATATTTTTTCAAAGAAGAAGAACTTTTTTCTTCTTTTTATGAGATAACTATATACTCGCACTTACTTTGATGCCGCACTCGGAGACGTCAAGTACCACTTTAGTTAAATATATTAAATCGGTACTAATGAGTATGTTTTATATAAATTTAAATAAATTATTATTATTTGAGGCCAGACGTGGCGCATGCTCACAATCATTGACTAAGTGCGACAGGTGTGGGTGTGGGCAGTTCGATTATCACTCGAGTAAAAAAATATTTTATGCTTTCATTTCCTCGCTCTGACTTCGACGCAAAGCGCGAAATTGGGTTCTACCATTTAACAAGCTACGCCTCCAGAATTCCACGGAAACTGGGTAATGAAGTATCTTAACACTTGGTTCCCAGGTTCCTTATGCCTACGCTGCTACGTGCGGGATACAGAGTAAAAATATTAATAGTAGTTAGGCCGAAGTGGTGCAGCAGCACAATGTCTGACTGAAAACGCGAGGTTTGTTTTAGTTCGATTCTTACTAGAGAAATAAATTATTTTGATGCTTCCAATCTGGTAAATGACAAACCGAGGAGTGTATATTGTCACTCAAGATGCAGAGTCTCTAAAACTGAGCGGAAAGTGGACAATGGAATGTCTTAATACTAAGTTCTATTTGCCTATCTGAAAGCTAAATTGCTAAAAAGCTTCTTAGTCCAGCATGGGCAATGGGCACGCATAGTATTGTTTTTTTTGTACTATAGTACAAAGATTAGACAGATACATAGTATTTCTATAGAAATCAAAATATTTTTACATTTATATTCGAGATAGAAAAACAAAATAACATTACGGGAATATCATAATTTCAATATATTTTTCTTTGTCAATATTATTTTTAAGTACAAATATATAAATTTATGTATAAATGTATATTTTTTTGAAATATAATATGTAAATTTTGAATCACCTAGATCCAACAAAAGCTCCACTCTATATTCCGATAAAAAATTATACCATTCATTTCCAGCAAAGTTTCTTATAAACAAAATAAAAGATGACAGAATATTAATTTGGGCTATTTTAAAAGTGCTTTTAGTCTTACCAATTAAGGGGTTGTTTGAAGGTTTTCTTCGGTTCTCCCATTTAGTACATTTATTTATTACTCAAAGTGGAAAGTCCTTGGCAGTTGGGTGAATAGTACAGTACGGTCGACGAGTCCTGGCCGCTCTGAAGCTAGTTGTGTGTGGCTGCGCAGATTTGATTTTAGAATATTACTTCCGTTTGATTTTTTCATTCTTGAGTTAACAATGCGCAAACGTTCAGAAAACCTAACTTCTGGGCGGCCATTACTCGCCGACCGTAGTATATATTGGAGTAATTTACTAAGGGATCAGTGTCTCCATCTTGCTTGACTTTTTTATGCGACAGGCCTCACGTAAACGACATAATGTGGTGAAAGTACGTGGTTGACTTTGGGAGAGTTCGCTTATAATATTTCTTTTGGTATGCGAGTATTTTGTTGGACGAAAAAATTGGAACCAGAATAATTAATGTGACAAAACAAAATTGGTGCTTAATATTATTATGAATTTTATAAGCTTCACGCTGTATCTCGCACACAGCAGGGTAGGCAGAGGGAACCTAGTGTTAAGACACTCCGCTTCCCACTTTCTGCTGAATTCTGGAGGCATGCGTGTTGAGTGTCTCAACTCAGTGGGAAAAAATGGAAATATAAGGTTTTACAGTCATGGTCAATGGTGACATGTCTTGTTGAATGCGACGGATCCAAGTTTAACTGTAAGTAATATTTTTATTACATTTAAAGTATGAAGTTTGATTTGATATCCATAAAATGTGACATGATTTTCCATTTAAGTTTGTCCGTTTTGCGTAATGCGTCTTTGAATGTTTATATATTAATTGATAGTCGTGAACGGAGTGGCTTGAAACTAAATTCTTCATGCACTATTATTGAAGCTTCATTTCTTTTACTTTTAAATTCGAATTCACTATCATCATACATGGACTGACACCAACATTCATGATCACTATTTATATGATAAATTTCACCATGACCCATATTTCAGGCTACAGCCAAACAGGAAGAGACAAATTATAATTTGGAAGCGAGCTTGTCATGAACTTTTGGTCCCGGACCGAATGAGTGGAGATGAAGTTTCTTCTGGGACCACACTGGGACCGCGACGTCCCCATCCATTAATACTATAATATAATGATTCATAATATTTTGAATCATATTCATATGCTTAGGATTATAAACAGATTGAAATTTTATAAAATTCAAAATTTTGGAGCTGATTGCTCAAGCTTAGGTACAACTCTGGCCTATTCCTACAAAATTAAAAGAAACTCTGTTTTCTACTTTTCGACCAAATCTCGAGACATTGCTTGAGGAGTCGTCACTCCTTAACGACTTGAGCTCAACGACGCGTTATGTCTATCAGAACGGAAAAATAAAAATAAAATAAATATAAAAATTCGTCTGAGTAAGGAATGAACCCATAACCGTCCCCCTGCGCCACGACTTTATATTTACTCGTTTTAATTTAATAGATAATTTCGAGTTTTGGGAAACATATGTTGGATAGCAAAGCTATGTTTATTTTTCTAAATAACTAGTTACATACAAAAATTGTAATTTATTAAAATCAGGGAGAGTATGGTCACCAACTTAACACCATTCTCCAGTTTCCGTTCACTTTAAAGACCAGTCTGCAAACAATGCCGCATGTGATCTGCACAGGCCGACGAAATGTCTATATTAAAAATACGAAAGTATCCCCAAGAGACATAAGAACCCACGACCACCGCGTGCAGTCATACGTTTATACGACTGCACACGGTCGTCACGCCATATTGACTGAAGTATTTATATGCGCCAGTCATACGGCGTCAAAATTTAGTTTTTCCTTAATTTTGTGAGAACAAGTACTTAATTCTTTTAGGGTTGAGTTAAAATTTTATTGCATTTTTAGCTTTCTCGGCGCTCAAAGTAATCAAGTTTTCAAGACAGCTTACGAAAATGGAATTATCTAAATCTTAAATAAAAAGAGAAAATCCTTTGTCCTGTCAGAGAAAAAAAGCATATTGTTTTTTTTTGAAGATTTCATGGTTGAAATGTTAGAACAATAAATTGTATTTTTTTTTCTTTTCAGAAGTAATATTATTTTATTTAATATTTATTTTAATTATAAATGTGTATAAAAAGAACTGTCATAAACCAAGCGCCAATTGCAAGATTGAAGGTAAACTGAAAATATAACTGTATAATAATATCTCACAAACTTGACTTTAAAACTTGACAAACTTAACTTTGCTGCATTCACAAATTTTGTAAGAAACTAACTATAAATATAAGTCTTTATTGACCTACAAATTTAGTTTTTCAGCTTTATTCCTTTTTTTATTCTGTTTAATTGCCAATCACCAACATCAGTTTCACGATGTATACCGCACATTTCAGGGTATGCAGGGGGAACTTAATATCAAGCCTCCGTTTCCCATTAACTACGCCACTGAATTGTTAGAGGCATTGCGTGTTAAGTGGTGGTACTCAACGCCGGGCTTTTGCCAGAGCGAAGAAGTGAAAATATTAATAAATGATAATTCATCCCCCTCATGTGTGGACCCACTATGGTCGCCTTACAATCACACATCCACGACGGCCTTAACATTCTTGTGATTTTTAAGGTTTTGAATCTCAAAAGGAGAAAACGTAATCAAAACTATTAGGTACTTCCCGTAACTTTACAGTTATGAAATCTGTCACGAAGTGAGAGTTTACAATACAAATAAAGGAATAATCCCAAGAAGTGGAAATTTATAAGTATATCGTAGAAAAAAATAATTACAAACGTATATTTGTAATTCATTTCTTACAAAATGAGTACATATGACTGCAAACTTAACTTTGTCAACTTTAATACTTCTATTTCTAGTTGACCTACTTCTTCCTTCTACTTTCTAAAATTTGTAAGAAAGCCTTGGTCTGCAATTCCGACTCATACTTAACAGGTGTTTTTATATGTATAGAATAGCTAACTGTTGAATTTTCCTTTGTAAAATTCCTACCACACTTTATAAACTCTTTTATAAAAAAATGTTATTTCTTTTAATTTTTCAATTATTTCTGCTTCAATCCTGATCCTTAAGGCAGAAGTCACGGACTAAGATTCTATAATACACTTAGCACTAATTGTATTTGGATAGAAATTTTCAATGAAAATTGTAAGAAAAGCTTTTAAGATATTTAAATATATATTTTTTTTATCAGCTTCACACTGTATCCCGCACACAGCAGGATAGGCAGAGGGAACCTAGTGTTAAGACACTTCGTTCCCCACTTTTTGCCAAGTTTAGGAGGCAATGCGTGTTGAGTGGCGGAATTCAACGCTGCGCTTTGCCTCGACACCAGAGCGAAGAAATGGAAATATAGCTGTAAATAAATATTTCATCTCCTCGAGTGGGGATCGAACCCACAACGCACTTTGTGCCCCTGCGCCACGAACGGCCTCAAGTAATTAAAATAAATTATTTGTTGGTGCTTTTTGTTATTACAAAATATTTTGGCAATAACAGTGATTTTTCATTAATTTTATAGTTCGTTTACCATTTTACCTTTGGAATGAAACGGAGAATCTAGTGATAAAACATGCCGTTATACGGTTTTCCTTTATTGAGACTAACAAACCAAAGGCAATGCCTTTGGTCTGTTGTTCGGTGCCGCTTTACCCACGTAAATCACCGCTGGAATTTCGATATAAATAATAGCCTATATGTGTCTCATAACCTTTTACGGTCAAGAAAAAGTCACAGTCAGACAAAATGGGTGCCGCTGTTCCAGATATAGGCCCGGACAAACAACAAGACAAACATTTTTTTTAATTGTTTGTTTTTTGTCATAGAAATATTGTTATTATGAAATCACAGACAGACACTTAAATTTTATTTATATATATAGATTATTAACTTTACGCAGCAAAGGGCTTAGCAGATTACCTACACGCCTATCTTGATTCTAATTACAATAAATAAGAAACGTACATAATATAAGAAACATTGTGATTGTTGACCCGCAAACATTTTCATTACGTAAAAGGTGTATTACAATGAAATTTTATCTCATAATATTCTGTTAATAACTAACTGTTATTGGAGGTTAGGTATTATGTTTATAAATATTTCATTTTGTTTCCATACAGCATATTTTCCTAGGATTGTGGATATTTTGTCTCATTTTTATGGTTTCGTACCCAAAAAAAAAGCAAATCTTATGAAATCATTTTGTTGCCCGTCAGTCTTTAAGTCAACATAACGAAAAAATAAAGGAAAAGAATTCGTCGGGTAATCAAAACCTATAATACTTTCCGTTGAAGTACTTATAAAATTTGAAAAGAATAAATATTTGTATTACAACAGATGAAAAAATTTACAAATACAAACAAATTTGTAGTTTTTTTTTGTATGAAAATTTGTGAAACTCCAATTTTAATTTGTTAGTGTCATTTTTTTTGTTTCATCTGCTAAAACAGAGTGCTAACAGGGAAAAGGTTTTTTTAGTTCTCATTGTTTAATTTTGACTACTCGGTACTACAAATCATTTTTTATAGGCTTATATCTATCTTACATAAAAAAAATCGACGAATAAAAATAAATATAATGTTAAAATGCAACTATTTCTGTTCAATAAGTCTTGTTAATATGATTGCATTGGAATAGTAGTTAATTAAAAATATCGGATAATAATTCAAATTTTATTAAATAAATTAAAAAAAAAATATATACATTAATATTTAAAAAAAAAATGAATTTTATTAAGTTCTAGAATACGCTTAATAACGATTTGTAGTCTTTTGTCAGTCGAAACGTACTCTCCTAAAGTCAAATACTCAAACAAGAAAAGGAACACGCAACGCTTAGTGTAACAGGGGAATGCCATCAAAAACCAAATGTGAGAGCAAGCCACTGAATAAAATATAGAGATAGCGGTACTAGTACTGAATTGTTACCAAGTTTATTCACGATTATACATTTTAACTTAGTTACTGTTGTATAATTATATACAGTTATATAACCAAATTTAGTTAATAAATAGCCTGTTTGAATAATTTTAAATTATTCTTGTCTAATTTGATTTGGAAAGGAAGAAAATGTCTAGAGGGTTTTAATTCATCAAAAAATTGCCAAACTATAATTATATATATATATTATATATATAACAGATTTGAGTCGTAGTGCCGCAGGACTGTTAACGGATATAGGTTCGAGTACCACTTGGGGAAATAAAATAGTTCCTAGCTCTGGTAACGAGGCAAATCACGGCGTCAAATTCCACCACTCAACACGCAATCCAAAAATCAGCAGAATGTGGAGAATGGAAGTTTTATTAATAGAATAGAAATATATTTTTGTGAAATTTGGGAAAAATCGCTATTATACGTGACAGACGTATTAAATAATAATAATCTATAATTAGATAGCAATGGAGCAAAACGACCGAGCGTCGTCAACCGAGCTCATGTAACGTTGTAATTTGGTCTAATCCCACCGAGTGCCTATATATTTAGCGAATCGCGTTTGATCATAGCTGAGACTAAATGAATGGGACGCAAATGGAACAATATAGATAAGGTCGATGACATATTTTAGCTATTCTGTTTTACAATGATAAATTATATATTTTTTTCTATTTGGTTCATCAAATTAGTATAAGACTTGTACTGTACTTGACTTGACTTGTGTTGAAAAGGCTGTGGGTTCAAATTCTTGAATGTAGAGATTTTTGAATTTATTGTGTAATAGGCAAGGTTGAGTTCAAATAACCCATATCTCTATGTTATCTTAGTTATTAGGGAAAGGAGGACGCTTGGACGTTATTACAATATTCTTCCTGCAAAAAAAGGAGGAAAATAATAAATTAATGATATATTTATCATTTATTTATTATTTTCTTTTTTATTTATAATTAGCAAAAATGTATCGCTATCGATGATACTGGAGGAGTAAAAAGGAGGACGTAAAATGCATGGGAAACCCAAAGGACGTGTATGAATAGTGACAGTATGTGCAGTAAACGAGGCAAAAAATTGGCAGATATCGGCAGAGAGAAAATAGAATAAAGAAAAGAAAAAAGTAAAGAATAAAGCTAAGAAAAATAAATTAATAAAAGTTAAAAATATATACATATATTTTGAAACTATTACGAAACAATTAGGCATCATACAAACATATATTTTAATCTGAAACATCACGGTATTTTTTCAATTTATATTTAATTTTATACTTATTTAAGATTATACGGTGTATACAGCCTTACGTCCGTTTGTCAGGGCGCGTGCCAATTTCATTTAAATCTCAAATAGGTACATTGTACAGTGCTCCTGCACTTCCGTCCAATCGATTTACTAAAATCCTGTTAATGTTTGCTCGTTAGCTTCGCTTTTGAAGTTACGTATTAATTACACACTAGTAAATCAATATCAGTTATTTATTTCATTTTGCTTCACAAACTTCCACATGTGAGGGATAGGCAGAATAAATCTGGAAATCTAGTGTTAAGACACACCGTTCCCATTAAAATATTTCCGTTCCCCACTTCTCCTCTCTTCCCTTCTCTTCCCTTTCTGCCATAACTCAGAAACAAAAGCTGCGGTTTGCTTCGTTACTAGAGCGTGGAAATGAAAATTCTTAATTTAACGATTTTCAAACGATTTTTATTATTTGTCTTGACAAAACAAATAACTATATCAATATAAAAATCCAACAAATTGGAATCGAACCCGTACCCATTGTATTGTACCGTTTTATATTTAAAAAAATCCTTATTGCGCCTTTATGAAGTCTTAGACAAAGATCAAGTAAAAGAGTAATAATATGGGAATAGAGATTTAATAAGATTTTTAATTTTTAAATTTTTTTACATTTAAATTAATTTTCAACATTCCACCGAATTCCGGTGGCACTTCGTGTTGAGTGGCAGCACATAACACAGCGCATTTCCTCGTTCCCAGAGCGAAGAAAATGAAAATATTTCCTTGAGTGGGAATCGAATACAAGACCTATCGCTATAATGGTTTATTAAAAAATATATAAAATTTATAGCAATAATGTACAATTAGAACACTTCTGATTTAATGCACCATTAGGTAATTGGTTGAAATTTGAATAGAGGGATTGAAATTGATTTTAATGGAGTGGTCTGATTTGCTTCCTGTTGTTTATTGAATGTCGCGTAACGTTTATATGTTTCAAAATATATTTTGTTTGTTTGTTTTCCCTCCTAACTCCTCAATTTGTAAGATAGCAAGGAGAGAATTCCTTTTATTCCATATATATATATAGCTGAGTAGACAGAGAAGAAGAAAATTTTACACAAAAAAATCATTTCAAAGCTAAAGCCACATGTATCTCTAGACCTCGTATAGAGATGGGTGAGTTAAAAAACATTATGGCAAATACTTTTTAAAAAATTCTTAAATAATTTAATCTGTGACTTTTATACGGTTTCAAGATGTACTGAGCGAGTTCCAATCGTCGCTACGTGAAAACCTAAGTTTCCAATTTTTATACAAAAAAGTATATTTCTTTACATATATTGAACAGCAATTTAAAAATACTAAATCTGTTTTTAAATAATCCCTTCATCAATGTCACGTTGTATACAAAACACATGAAGACGCAAAAAAATATGCCAAAAATATCTCACGACTACCAAAATAACAACAAATCAAAACATCAAACAGCGTTATCATTCAAAAACGTCAATTACACGATCCAATAAATAATATTTCGACGCGAAATAGCAATAGATTATCGCGTGCATATAGTAAATCAGGAAAATCGTCTGTCTGTCACCGTTGTACGTAGCTATGACAAATTGCGGCCGCTAGTCGCCAGCACCGTTGCTGGTATGAGTTTGATTGCTTCTATATATAATTGTGTTGTTTTTTTTCCTAAAAGTTGTTTTGTTTCTAGCGGCATGAACGATAGGGATGTGGATTCGATTCCCACTTGGGATTATTTACATGCAATAGCTCGATAATGAGGCGGAAAGTGGGGAACGGAGTTTTACATTAGGTGCCTTTTGCCTATTTTTCCTACCCTGTTACATGAGAGTTAAGGCGTCTAGATAAAAAAATATAATAGATATTTTAGTTAACATATGCAAATTGTAAGGATTTTTTTCTAATAACTCTGTTTTTTTTTTTAATATATTTATGCAGATTTTGATAGTGATTTTGCGATATATTAAAAAAATATATGCTATATTTATTGACAAAATGGATTAAAGATAATATATTTTAATATTTATTGACTGATGAACATGAGTTGGATAACATAAATCTATGGAGATATAATCATATAATCAGCTTCATGCTGGATCCCGCACACAGCAGGGTAAGCAGAGGAAACCTAGTGTTAAGACACTCTGTTCCCCACTTTCTGCCGAATTCTAGAGGAATTGTGTTAAGTGGCAGAACTCAACGCTGCGATTAGCCTCGACATCAGAGCGCAGAAATGGAAATAAAAATTTAAGTAAGTATTCAATCTCCTCGAGTGGGAATCCAACCCACAAGCAGCCGGTTTTATAGTTACACTTTGTGCCCCTGCGCCACGACTGGCCTCTATAAAATATATAATTAGTTCTAATTGCTCCTTTGAACATATACATTTATTTCCATTTGTTAAAATAAATAAAAAGTATTTCCAAATTAGAAGCTGTTACTAACATTAATGCCAGTCAACGCGAAACAAATGCGTTTAGCTACGATTTTATTTTATTATAAGTTAAGATTTTATTCCCTAATATCTATAAAAGTTTTATGGCGGTTCACTTAACATCACATTAAAGGCACTCAAAAAGATTACTTACATAAAATATCTGTATCGACAATGTGTAACTGAAAATATAAATATATTTATAGTTTCGGTTACACAACGTCGGTTCACTTTCCTATAATCAGTATTTACTTAAATGTCTTGTTTTAGTTTTTATTTTAGCTTCTCCGTACATAGCAGGTTAGGCAGGGAACCTAATGTTAAGACGCTCCGTTGTCCATTTTTTGCCGAATTTTGAAGCATCTTCGCACTTTGCCTTTCGCCCACTTTGAGTGGGAATCGAATCAATAACCCTCGAGTTTACAGCCAAACCCTTGTCCTACCGGGTCACAGTGGTATGTAGCTTCTATTGTTATATTTATTACATGTTAGATTGGCAAAGAAAAAGTAAATACATATGCGGCCAGTCGTGGTACGATGTGTAACTGTAAAACCGACTGGTTGTGGGTTCGATCCCCAATCGAGGAGATGAAATATTTACTTAAATTTATATTTTCTAAAAGAGGAGGCTAAGCGCGGCGTTGAGTTCTGCCACTCATCACGCAATGCTTTTAGAATTCGGCAGAAAGTGGGGAACGGAGTCTCTTAACACTAGGTTCCCTTTGCCTACCCTGCTGTGTGCGGGATACAGCGTGTAGCTGATTTATGCTATTTATATCTTCCAGTTCGGTTTATCTCTGTTTCTGTTTCTTTAATCGTAAATTTTAGTGCAAGCAGGTGATTAACCCACTATGCCTTAGACCGTTTGCGGGGCTGCTGCCTTAGAGCCTACAGTCATGCTCAGTTTTATTTCGGGTCTCTTCCCTCCTTAGTGATTGTATTCTGTTTTATGGCGCAGAATATTTGCCTTTGCCCTACCTCCTCAGCTCAGCTGCGACTTCGAGGCAGTGTACACGCGGTTGCGTGGTCGCAGCAGTCCCCAGGGTGTACGACGAGGACGCGGAGGTTAGGACTGTTTAGGGCTCTGCTTAAAATTTGGTGTTCCACTACAAAACACAGCAGATGGTTTTCAATGTTTTTTTCGGGCAATGCTAATTTCACTACATTAGCGATTCCCACCAATACCGTACCCCAACTTTACACCCCAGTCCCAAGCTATGGACTGGAATCCTCAAGGAAAGCGAAAACGTGGCCGTCCCAAGCAAACCTGGCGACGTACAGTTTTAGACGAGGCGAAGAAGATTGGCAAGACATGGAGCGAAATTAAACGAGAAGCTCAAGATCGTGCAATATGGCGAAACTCTGTGGATGCCCTCTGCCCCAACTTGGGGACATAGGAATATAAAGAAAGAAGAAGATATCTTCCAGTCCTCCGCATTAAGATGCATCTACAAGTGGGTAAAACTTAACGAAATTTTAATTTTAAGCATTATATCAAAGTGAAGTTGAAATGTTTTTCATTATCCGACACTGCAAGCTGCTTACAGACGCCATTTATCTCTCACTTGTTACCGTTGCTTGTGACTTAAATAAAATTGTCCGTTTTTTTTGACTTCTATAAATAGTTCTAACTTTAAAGTGTGTACCAAAGAAAATGCGAATATAATGTTATTTATTTGTATTCATTTTACTGTTTATTATTTATGTACTACCAAGATTAGCTTCACTCTGTATCCCGTACTCAGCAGGGTAGGCAGAGGGAACTTAGTATTAAGACAGCCCGTTCCCCACTTTTTGCCGAATTTCTCCCAATTTCGTTTTTCATTCGTTCATTACGGGAACTCAACGCCGCGCTTTGCCTCTACATGAAGCGAAGAAATAAAATAGAGCGAAGGAATGGAAACATAAATTTAAGTAAATATTTCATCTTCTCGAGTGGGGATCGAACCCCCAATCAGTCGATTGTATAGTCACACTTCGTGCCGCTGCGCCACGACTGGCCTCAAGATAACCTGTACTATTGAAAGTTTATGTTAGTTAAGGTTGAATGTAGGAGATCACTAATAGTGATAACGTCACCTTTGCATATTATCTCTATGCATAAGACTCTACTGTATTATTATTTTTTTACGTCGGTATTCTTATTTCTCTTTGAAAATATTTTATTTCCTCTATGTATACAATAAGAAGTTTTATCTATATATCAAAATAATATTAAATTAGCGACACATGTGCGGCTTCGCCTGCTTAAAGTTTATGTTATGTTATAAATAATAGGATATGCGTTATTGCGAGGAAATGAAAATATCAAATCAAGATAAGCACCAGCGTGTCCAGCGAAGTTAAAAAACCTAGAAACGTGCAATTCAACACGAAATATTTCAAGTTATTTTTGCCCTTCATAGCTTGTAAACCAATTAACGTAGCACTTAACCTAGCACTTTTATTAGAACTAACTAGTTCGTAATGTATATTAAATTTTTAACAATTTAACTTTAATGATTTTTTATATGTTAATATAATAGTTAAAAAACATTTTTGTGGGTAACGCTGAGGGCTCATGAAAAATCTAAATTAATTTTGGGCGACCTAGGAACTTGAAATTTGTTACCAAGGTAGTCTATTACATATGTATAAAGGAAAATATCTAAGAACTGATAAATATAAAAATTAGTATAAAATAAGTAAAAGAACAAAGAATGACGAAAAATAAAGCGATTTTAAAATTAAACGAAATATTAAAGGCATCCAGCCTCGTAGTCTAGACAAAGTAAAAGTGCACTAACTTACAAATATAATAAAACATACAGGTAAAAAAAAGTTGATGTATGTACTGTAAGAAGCAGGTAAGGCAACGATGGCTTAATGTTAAATGACTTCATTTCCTGCTTTCTCCATTTTTGCCATATGGCGTGTTGAGTCACCAGACCAGATCAGAGGGGATAAATGAAAATTTATTCCCTCGACTAGAAATCGAACCTAAAACCATCGCTTTCATAGTACGACACTGGTCTTTACACCACGGCTGTTTCGAATAAAATATTCTATAATATATTTATTTTAAAAGCTCAAAGTGCATCGCCGTTAAACAATATTTAAAATACGAGGACGGTTCGTGATCATGAATACGTTGACTCGTCTCGTCAAAACAAATTCAAGTAAATCCCTAGATATCAGAAAGAAATAAAAAACTGAAATATATATATTGATATTTTTTTATTTATTGTTATAAAGGTAATAATGGTACAGTAGAATAACGTCTTATGCGCAATTGTTGTAGGTTTGAATCCCGTGGAGGAATAAATACTTTAATCATATTAATTTTCCGCCTCTGTTAAATAAAATTCGACGTTACATTACATCTCTCAACTCGCAAATGTCTCAAAAATTTATTTGAAAGTAAGAAACAATTGGTCTTAACCCTTACGCGGTGATGCGTAAAAAAGCGTAAATGTTTATAAATAGGAATTTTGATTGGGAATCTTGTTGTGGATAAATAAAGAGCGGCGCTCGGTTCCGACAGTGTTTGTCTTGAAACTATAATCTCTTTGCTTGTAACAGTTTTTTTCTGCTTCATATTTGTCAGAGAGAACCAAGTGTTAAGTCACTCCAGCCTCTTTCCGCCGGAATTTGAAAAATTGCGTGTTGAGTGTTGAATTTCAACGCCATGCTTCCTCTAATACTTTATTTTTTCTACAATCCTTACAAATCAATACCATTCACAACCCTGAGCGGTAATCAAACCTAAACTGGCCATATGTACAGATTTACATAATAATCTAAGTAAATATACCCACAATACCTGCTTTTAATATTTAAAAAATAATCACAAAGTATTTAAAGTAAAATAAAACTTAAAAAAACAAATTAAGCGACTACAGTTCTAAGTAGCAAAGAAGAAAGTAAACAATTAGAGGGGTATTAAGTGACAGCGTCCGTTACTTCGAGAGATTTTCACTTGGCATAAGACGGTGTTTTTATAGAAACAACGTTCGAGTCTTTATTAAAGAAAAAGGTAAATATTTTCTAAGTGTTTATATTTTTCGATCGTTTTCATTAACATTATTAGATGATCAGCTTCACGCTGTGTCCCGCACACAGCAAGGCAGAGGGTACCAAGTGTTAAGACACTTAGTTCCTCAGTTTCCGCCGATTTTTTTCAGGCAGTGGCGGAAAGTGATGAGTGGTGGAACTCAACCCAAATTTGCCTATGCGCTAGAGCTAAGAAATTATTTTTTTTTTATGATATTTTAATTTTGGAGACATTGCGTGTTAGTTGACGGATCTTACCGCCGCTCTTTGTCTTGTTACCAGAGAATGGAATTGATTCATTTATCGAGTGGGAATCGAACTGTCGCGTTTAATATTAGAAACTTTTACGCTGTAGGCGTAGAGAATAGTAAATGCCCGTAAATACTAGAATTTTTTCTTTAACCTTTACCTTTTCGCATATGGGTGGTCTATTGTAACACAAAAATATTTGTCTAGGATTTGATGATATTTTGAAATGACCTTCCTTTTGCGCAATAGAGTGAAAAAGCAGGATTGAAGTGTGAGTGATTTCTTTTGCTTGCTTCGCTTTAAAAATTTGTCTTTCTTCTTTCTATATAGAATGGCTCTTACGCATTTTTACGGAACATTATAATTCCATTCCTGGTGATCCCTGCATGATTAGTGATGATGACGACTTAAATTCCGAAAGTGATGTTCCCTCGATGACTGTTTTAGTCAGAAAACCAGCAATAATCCCTGAAAGTGATAACGATAGTTCAGATGAAGACAATGTTCCACTAGCAAACCTTACCAATAACAAAAAATGTCGGTTGTAATCTTAAAGCTCCTATTGAAATGATTTAATTAAAAACGAATCAACTGAATCCATATAATACTGAAAATTACACTTTACCCAAAGTAAAATAAATTTATTGAAAATATGAAGTTACATAATTTTTTAAACGTCAAATAATTGCAGAAACGGACTTACCTTCGTACTTTATGTACCTTGATAAACCTGCAGATTTCTTTTGAATCATCAGCTATCTATTTTTAGTTGACTGTAAATTTTGGGTTCGGTTCCCATTCTGAGCAATGAAGTTTTTTTTCGCCACTCCAGTTTGTTTCCCCAAGGCGAAGCGCGGCGTTCAGTTCTGCCTGAAAAAGTAGAGATTAGATAGAAATCTCAACACTAGATTCCCCCCGTCTATCTTATTATACGGTAAAAAACAGCAAGCTGTTTCTATTTCACTTTAAAGTATATATTTTAATGTATAAATAAAAAAATCGAATCGAATCGAATTGAATTCGCAAATGTTTTTATTCGAGTAATTCCGCTTGGCCGACTACCCCGATATAGGGAGATTGCGCGTCACTGCTGACGTCCGACAGCCTGATTACATGTCTTATTCCGCTCCAATGACTTCAAAAGGGGTGTTGGGTACGTTTTTTAAAGTATTCTAAATTGATTCTGTTAAAATAATGTGTATTAATGGTCTTTATAATTTGTTCCTTACTTTTTTATTCATAAATGGTAACTAGTGACAATTGCTTTATTCTAATATAAAAAAAATTAAGTTCATATAAAAACTGTATATTATTTGCAACTAATATATTTATATATTTAGTGTTCTTGTGTCCAGATACTCCGATCTTCTCTTCTTCACGCCAAAGGTAAAGTGGCGGAACTCTACGCCGCATTTTGTCTCACCAGGGTAGACACGAAAAAAAAAACACTGCCCTGAAATAATCGGCAAATTTACATACGCACGATACAATATCACATTTCATTAATACATTCACAATCTTAAAGCTATTTTAATCCATCTCTAGAACGAGCCGAGGTGTGAAATACGTTATACGGCGTTTGTTGTAAGGATTTGCAGATTTCAATTCGTATACACCTTCGTCTCCATCAGAGGCAAGGCGCACCTGCCGTCATGTATCATTGCGGTGTTTGTGTTAAGGTAGGAGTATACAGCGTGTTTTATATTGTTATATTTTTTGTTCATTTGTATATAGATGTTCATCATTTGGGTAGTCGTAGCCCGGCGGCAGATGCGACTAAATGACTAAATGAGACTAAATGTGACGGTTTAGGGTTCGATTCCCACTAGGGAGAACGAAATATTTAATGCATATTTTCATTTCCTTGCCCTGGTAACGAGATAAGGCGTTGACTACCAACCAATCAATCTATCGAAAATTCAGTGGAAATTGTAGAATGGATGGGTCCATTAGGAAACGGAGTGCCTAACCACAAGGTTCTCAGGTTTCCTCTGCCTACTCTGTTATGACTGGAACACTTTGATTTGGAAAAAAACCGTGGGCTCCGTACAAATATTGAGGGCGTCGAGCTTTTTCTGAAATTCCTTTTCTCCTTTAAAGGTACGAAACCCTAAAGAAATCAGCTTTAAATACATGTCAATTGTCTGATATTTTTACCGTTACAGAAATATCTATGTGGTTTTAACTTGACATTTTAATATTACCTCCACGTTATTTACGATGTACGGATCTAGGAGCTTTACATAATTAATGATCCAAAATTGTCAGTCAAATTTTAGATCCCAAATAATACGTCATATTCTAATTAAATTGGTAACATGTTCCTGTTAGTAAATGAAATATTTACTTACATTTATATTTTCATTTCTTTGCTCTGGTGTGGAGGTAAGGCGCGGCTTTGAATTCCACTACGCCGCAATACCTCCATAACTTGACGGAAAAGTGGGGAATGAAAAGTCTTAACACTAGGTTTCCTCTGTCTTCTCTGCTGTGTGCGGAATAACGTGTGAAGCTAATAAAAAGATAAAATTACAAAAGAAACCTGTTACTTCGGTGGAATATCATTTATAATAATATTTTGAGTTTTTAAATATTTTCTGCAGAAAAGACCAAGAAAATAAGAATACCTCAAATATTATTTGATTATTAACCTATCACGGATTATTAGATAAGGAAGTTAAAAGTTGATAATTTCTTTATCTTCTCGAAACACGATAGTAAGACTCTAGAATACCATCCTAGTGCATATCGCCGAATAAACCTTATACCTTATTGTTATAACTGATAGCTTCTTATTATAGCTGAGTTAGAATCCGCAACTATCAAGTATCAATAATTTACACACTTTCCTACTGATCTACAGTAAGAAAAAAAAATAATATCTACAAAAAAGTACACCCAATATAGTATATTAAGTAGTACATTTACGCTGTATAAGGACCGATGGCTCCGTCTCTTTTCCATTACACCACCAAGTATCTAGCACTGCCTTGATGTATTTTTACGAAGCTAATGTTAGGTTGTAGACACAAGTGGAAGTTTTTAAGTACTAGAGGCAAATTGAAGATAAAATTTTGATTTGTGTATGTTTTGATATTTTGTTGATTGGAATATTCTGACTCTGACTGACTATACATTAAAAAAGTTCTATTGACCATGATTTTTCTAGCGTTTATAGCTAGGCCGAAAAAAACTTAATGTTAAGATACTTCGTTCCCAGCTTTCCGCACAATCTTCGAAGGAATAACATGCGTTAAGTCAACTCAACGCCGTAATTTATCTATTTAACAGCGCAAAAAAAATAAGAAGAGAGAAAGAAGAATCAAACATTTAATCGCCTAACTTATAGTAAGAATCTTTGCCAATGAGCTAAAACTAGGTATTTTGATAAACAAAAATGCCCTTAGAACTGCTTTATTTCAACAAAAACACTCTAATTACTACAAAACACGCCACCCACAAACAAACAAACAAAAATCATATATTATCCTAACAAAAACATAAAATAAACACAACAAGATCTTCTCCAGTGTAACCTACACTGTATTTCAAGTGTATTTCAAGTGCACTCGTCGCTATTTACACCGTACATTTGTTAAGCTGCCGTCCGCGCGCTTTGTACCGCTCGCCTGTAGCCGCGACGGTTTGCTTACGTCACTTGTGCTGGAACTAAGATTGCTCAAATTGGTCCTTTTGAAATAGATGGTGAGATATATTTGTTTGTTTGTTTGTTTGTGTGGTTTAAAATTGGAAAATTTTGTTTTTGCCCGTTACAGTATAGGTATTTTAAGATTTTTTTCTTTGATTGCTTCTAAATTTGAATTCATAGTGTTTTTTTAACACGGAATTTCTATTTATATTTTTTTCATTAAAAATATAAAAAATACTAAATAGTATAAGAAGGTAGAACGCAGCATTAAATTCCGCAACTTAACTCGTAATGTCTCGAAAATTGAGCGGAATTTGGGCAACCATGCTATCTAATAGAGAGGCGTAAAGGTGTTCAAATAAAAATAAGACATTTTAAAATATTATATTGTTACAAAATTATTTTGATGTGAATGTCATAATAATAATTATTCCTTTATTATAGTAGATATTAGCTTTTTGCCATTGTGTAAGTAGTTAAATATTTAATCGAGCTGTTTTACCGCATCCAAATATAATTTTAATAAAAAATAAAATATTTTTGTTTTAATCTTTGCATTTTGGATTTAAAAACCTAAATTTAAAAACAAATTGGCTATACTAGGTATATAATTAACATTTGATAACAATTTCATAGTTTTAATTAAAGTTTAATGTAATGTTATATATAGATAATAAATTATAGTTATAATATTTAAAATAAATGTAAAGCCCTCTTTTATAATTTTATTTATCAAACTCGTGTTAGGAGCTACGAGTAAGTAAGAGTAAGAGTTTACGTTTTAAATTTTAACTAACGTTAACTTTTTCCTAAAAGGTTTAAAAAAAGGAAAAAAGAAGAAACGCAAGAAGTAACATTTTCGCTACAAATTGTAAGAAAATTAGCAAAACGAATTAAAACCGACGTCTACGCGATATCTACATCTTGTGTAGTCCAGGGGTCGGATGAAGTATAATTTTTAGTCCGTTCTTCAAATGTTTTAGAAAAATCGTGCGTCATGTAAACTCAACATTCAACCGAAATGAAATATTTTTTTAGATTCACGCTGCTTTTAGTATATAGTATGGTAGTAGGCAGAGGGAACAGAAAGTTAAGACACTCCGTTCCCCACTCTCCTTCGAATTTTCGAGACTATGCGTTTTGTTTGAGTTTGAGTGGCAGAACTCAGCGCAGGGTTTTGTAGGGAATAAATGTAATCCATCCCTTTGGAGTCGAATCTTTATGTGTCGCTTTTTCAGTTATTTACAGACATAAATAGCATTCCTCCTATTGGAACTCAAACAAACAACCATTGTGAAATTATATTTGTACTTTTAGTAAGTAGGTTACAATACCGTTAAATATGCTTTTATAATGTTTTTATTTCATCAAATTAAGTTATCAAAAGCCTTCGGCTTTAAAACTTACGTACTGGTTTTGTACACGCAAATGTAAAATAATAAAGTTTTCATTTTTCAAGTATAATTGAAATAGTATTCAGAAATATCGTATACATGGAAGAAAAAAGATAATTTTATTTTATTTTATTTTATGCTATGATCAATGCTTAAATGAAATAAAATGTGCTTTTCATAAAAAACTTAAATATATCATGTAATGATTTTGAAAAAATATAATAAAAATATATTAATATTTAAAAAAAATCTAAAATAACTTAAAATTTCTGTCATTTACAAAACTTTCCAGTTCTTAAATACGACAGCGAAAGTGAAATGGTGACCAGTCACCACTATCTTGGCACACTCAGACGTTTCATGTGACGGAAATGAAGATACTCAGGTGGATCTGCGGCGTAACTCACTCTGATCACATACGCAATACATTCATTCGATGTAGTTTTGGGGTTCCTAGAGATAGATCGTCTGGACGAACCCTTTGAATGGTTGTTAAAGATCGTGCAAATTGGAGTAGATTGAGCAGGAAAGCAATAAACACCGGGATCAATGCCAGGACAAGACAAAGCAAAATCCGTTGCAGCCTCCTGTTCTACAAGATGACATCTCGTTCCGAATTCACGCGAAATGCTTACATTAAGTTTAATTTGATCAAGAGTCGCGTAAAGTTTAAAACAGACGCGGTTTTGAATAAACAATCGTGTTTCGATGCTCAGTTCGTGTTTTAAAGCGTTCTCGGTGCTGAGCGACGCGACGCATGCCTCGCCTTACAAATAGTTCACTTTGTTTTAATACATTAGTAAATAAGAAGTGGAAGTAGAGAATTTAGTTAGTACTTGTAACAAAGGCGACCATTTAATATTTATATTGTTACACTGTTTCGAGTTGTCGTAATTTAAGTTTTTTTGCATTCTTTTAGCTTTTCCGCCCAATTTTCGAGACAACATGAAAATAATTCATAGTCTCAAACATGATGGAGTCCACTAATGTCGTTTTACCGACAAATATGATATTTTTTTAGAACAGCTCTGTAAGCAAAAGAATTCTATTGTTAAGACGTTTCTGTTTCAACTTCAGTCCATTTTTCGAGATATTGAATGTTGAGTAGCTTTATTATGTTATCTGACCAAAGAAATAAAAATAATTGATTCTCCCGAGTGAGAATCGAAGTGACGACCGTCGAGTGTACAAAAAGACGCGTAGCGGCGTGCTGGCGGCCACCTTGGCTGCATTATAAGGATAATTAATAATACACTTACAAATACTTTACGTTCAATATACAACAAAGGTTAAAATGAGGCAAATTCAAAGGCAGTAATTAACTTAGTTGAATATTGAGGGGTGATTTTAAATCAGGGTGAAGGGGTAAAGTATTAGCGTAGAAAGGTAAACCTCGGCTTAATTAAATAACTTCAAGCAAAAGTCAAACAAACGTGGGTGACGCTGAAAATTGACGATGGAAAATGAAAAATTTGACTTCTTCTTATCTATATATCTTTACATAATGTTTGTATTGTGAACATCGTAGCGCAGTGGTGTGGCGTCTGACTACACGACAACTGTGGGTTCAATTTTTGTGAGGTAATGAACTATTTTCATTTCCTCGCTCCGGTAACAAGTCAGCGTGGCGTTAAGATGTGGCATTCACGTTTTAGCTCGGATATTGGTGCATGGGAAACGGAATGCCTTATCCCTAGGTACCTTCTGCCTCCCTCATCTGAGAATAAATTAAGTAGATTTTAGATGTATTGCGGGAATCAATGATGTATGATAAGTTAATTAATGGAATGGCCTACCTGCGACGGTGTTGCCATGTCAATACGACATACGTAATGCCGGCAACGCACCTGTAGCTCCTCTGGTGTTGCAAAGAGTCGTGAGCGGTGGTGATCACTTACTATTACACTACACTTCCTAGGTGACGTACGTTTGTTTGTCTTATCTTTTCCATAAAAAAAGTATAAAACCGGGATGTTTTTCCGGTACAGCCGCTTACGTGTTTCTAATTTACACGTGACTTTAATGACTTTGTAATCTCAAGTGCATAAGAAATAAAATAAAGATTCCTTCACCTTTTGCTTCAGGATCCCGATGCCACCTCGCTAATCCATACAGCAGTGTAGGCAGAGCGAATTGTAGCCACTCTATTTTTCACTTTTTGCTAAGTTCGATATATTGTTTATTAGGTTAACAATTATGTATTTACACTTTTTGAAATATTGCCGTTTTCAAACAATGGAAGTATGTCATTGATGCATCAAATGAGCGATTGCTTTGCTTGCGGAACCTAACGCAGCGAGTTGTCTTAATTTGTGGTAATATGAAGATAATTTATATTTACATATATAATTTAGTCTAGGACTTCGAACTGAGCTACGATGGTTTGAAACTCGATTCAGTATCTGAATTATCTGAATTGTTCACTCAGTGATATCGGGATATTCAATTTGTACGTTTAATTAAGCTTTATGGAAGTCTAAATAGTTTTGGATTTACTCCGATTCTCCGATACAAATATATTATGAATAAAAATCTTGTTTATTTTTTCTCTCAATTCTTCTCAGCTATACAGTATATTATACTGGTATCTATGCATTGAAGTACAATGTGAAGTAATCTCCATATATAATAAAAGGATAGAAAAGTCAATTCTGTACATGAAAGATATAAAAAAAATAAAAATTAGGTCGGTTAATATGTCGATTATAGAACCTAAAAAACCACTCAGCAGAATTCTTGTCTGTCTGTCTGTCTGTCTGTCTGTCGGTTTGTTTGTGCGTCAATCACGCAAAAACTACCTGACAGAAATTGATGAATTTTTGCATGGTGTTAGCCTAGGGCCTCAAGGTACATTTTTTTTGGGTTTCATTCCGAATTTCATGATAGTTTTCTTTAAAAAAAATAAAAACTGAAAAATATTAATTACCTAAAATACCGATAACTACTGTATGAAATTAAATTAATTTTGGCATGGTAATAGTTCAAAGCCTAATGTCACTTATAGGATAGTTTTTATCATGGAGTATAAAGAATTTTTTGTAGAAAAAATTACATAATTATATTTTTTAATATAAAAAATCGACTTCTTCAATTTCAACTGGATGTCACACTCTGAACTTAACTAAACTTTCACCAAACTACCCTTTATATGTACCCTTTCTAATAAAAAAAGAATCATTAAAATCGGTTGAATTGATATTGACTTATACGTTCATTTGTCGCGCATATACTTAATGTAAATTTGAGATTTATATGATTTTCTCATAGATACCATTGTTGGATATAAACTAAATTAAAATAAGACAACACGGGAGGCATTAGCTTTCAAATAAAAAAAGAATCATTAAAATCGGTTCATACAATCAAAAGTTCTAAGGTAACAAGGCTAAAAAATACAGCCCAATTGATGACCCCTTTTAAGAAGTCGGTTAATAGTAATCTGACATAATTAAATTACGACTATTTCATTTAACCACATTTTAAAAGAAGAAAGTAAATTGAGGCCGTTCGTTGCACAGGGGCACAAAGTGTAACTGTTGTGGGTTCGATGACCACGCAAGGAAACGAAATATTTATTTAAATTTATATTTCCATTTCATCGCTCTGGTGTCGAGGTAAAGTGCGGCGTTGAGTTTCACTACTCAGCACGCAATGCCTACAGAATTCCGAGAAAAGTAGGGAACAGAGTGTTGTTGTTAACACTAGAGGTCCTATGCCTACCCTGCTGTGTGCGGGATACAGCGTGAAGCTAAAAAAAGAAGTATAATCAATATTTGTTCAGTCTACCATAATTATTATTTCAAACGTCAACGTTGGTGATATTAACAAACATAATAAAGTAGGTATATTTTACGGAATTAGCTCATATGGCGATGTGTAGAATAAAAAGTATATGTATTTGGAAAGTAAATTCTGATTGTGAGTTCATAGTTTATAAAAGTTTATATTGTGTTTAGATGGATCACGTGGTGATGTCAATACGTTTTAATGTCATCTTATGTTATCTGTTAAAATAGCGTGAAGCTGATTAAACTTAGTGTTATATTCAAAAGAAATTAATTGTATGTAGTACATAATATGTAATTTATTAATACGTTTCAAGTATGAAAAAAAGAAAAAATGCAATATAATTGCATTTGTGTTTCCTTCCTATATTTTGTATTTCTATTATTTAAATCGATATATCAGGAACGTAAATGTGGGAACAGAGTTGCATGCCATTTTAGTACAGAGTAACCTCTAAAAAATGTATTTACTAAACTGAATAAAAAGAATGTGTGATTCCTCTATACAATATATTATTCTATATTATACATAAAACAGGTTAAAACAGTGCATATGAAGGTCCTCCTGTAGTATAACTATTTTCAATTACTATCAACACTACATTGTCGATACTAATGTGGTATTACAATACATTTTCAAATTTTTCCGCCATTATGATGACATAGACAATTTTTTTAATTTGGAAAAATAATATATTAACTATAAGAACGTTGGTAGTTTTTTAAAAGGAATTCTTATAGAATAAAAAATTGCCTAAACTATGCTTCTTCGCAAGTGGTTGTAATAACTATTGGTATCAATTTTCCAAAAAATCACTATAAATATTAAATATGCTCAATTATACAGAGTTTTTTTGTTAGGACCACTTTAAATGAAACCACAGTTTAACTACTCTATAAAAGCCTATTACATATTAAATTAAAAACCCGAAATAAAAAAGTTATTTTTTCAAACAAAATCTCCATATATAATAAAAGGATAGAAAAGTCAATTCTGTACATGAAAGATATAAAAAAAATAAAAATAAGGTCGGTTAATATGTCAATAAAAAATTAATATGTTTAAAGTTAATATGTCGACTAAAACTTGACGCTATGACGGTACAGTTGAGGGAACTGAGATTTCTGGTTGTAGCACTAGTTATATTTTAATTAGGTTAAATTCCCACTAAGTGGAAGAATATATTTATTTTTCTGCCCGTAAAAACAAACGAAGCGAAGCCTTGTGTTCCGCTATACTATCTAAAGAAATTGGAAAGTGCAAAATTGAGTAAGTGCACCACTATCTTATTTGAAATTCTTTCTTCTCTCCATTATAAATATTCATAGGATTGAAATGTAATAGTGACGTCTTTGAACAATAGTATATGTTCATAACTGTTAAAGTTAATTGTCGAACAAATGGTTTACAACTCTGATGATACAAAGACATTCTGCTTCAGCTGATAATTTAATTAAAATGTCTACCGGATGATCAATTAGCCTGCAGTTTACGTTTTAATTGTTATTATGTATGATGTTACGTAACGTTTCTTTACGTTTATTTATTTATATACATATTACATTTAATGAATTAAATATATTTTATAAAAGGTTCACATATGTGATAACATATTCACACATGTGGTCCACACACGTGACCACATATTCACACATGTGGTCCACATATGTGACCACATGATCACACATGTAATCTTCATATGTGACTACATATCACACATGTGGTCTACATATGTGACTACATATCACACATGTGATATGCCCATGTGAATACTTATTCACACATGTGGTACACATATATGACCACACGATGCCACATGTGGTCCACATATGTGGCCACATGATCACATATGTGGTCCACATATGTGAGCACATAAACACACATGTGGTCCACACACGTGACCACATATTCACACATGTGGTCCACACACGTGACCACATATTCACACATGTGGTCCACATATGTGACCACATGATCACACATGTAATCTTCATATGTGACTACATATCACACATGTGGTCTACATATGTGACAACATATCACACATGCGATCTGCACATGTGAATACTTACTCACACATGTGGTTCACATATATGACCACACGATGCCACATGTGGTCCACATATGTGACCACATGTTCACATATGTGGTCCACATATGCGAGCACATATACACACATGTGGTCCACACACGTGACCACATATTCACACATGTGGTCCACATATGTGACCACACATTCTCACATGTGGTCCACATGAAAGACCACATATTCACACATGTGGTTCACATATATGACCACACGATGCCCCATGTGGTCCACATATGTGACCACATGTTCACATATGTGGTCCACATATGCGAGCACATATACACACATGTGGTCCACATATGTGACCACATTTTCCCACATGTAATCCACATACGCGATCACATATTCACACATGTGGTCCACATATGTGTCCACAAATTCTCACATGAGGTCCACATGAAAGACCACATATTCACACATGTGGTCCTATATGTGGTCCACATATGCGAGCACATATACACACATGTGGTCCACACACGTGACCACATTTTCCCACATGTGGTCCACATACGCGACCACATATTCACACATGTGGTCCACATATGTGACCACATGATCACACATGTAATCTTCATATGTGACTACATATAACACATGTGGTCTACATATGTGACAACATATCACACATGCGATCTGCACATGTGAATACTTACTCACACATGTGGTTCACATATATGACCACACGATGCCACATGTGGTCCACATATGTGACCACATGTTCACATATGTGGTCCACATATGTGACCACACATTCTCACATGTGGTCCACATGAAAGACCACATATTCACACATGTGGTTCACATATATGACCACACGATGCCCCATGTGGTCCACATATGTGACCACATGTTCACATATGTGGTCCACATATGCGAGCACATATACACACATGTGGTCCACACACGTGACCACATATTCACACATGTGGTCCACATACGCGACCACATATTCACACATGTGGTCCACATATGTGACCACAAATTCTCACGTGTGGTCCACATGAAAGACCACATATTCACACATGTGGTCCACATATGTGACCACATTTTCCCACATGTAATCCACATACGCGACCACATATTCACACATGTGGTCCACATATGTGTCCATAAATTCTCACATGTGGTCCACATGAAAGACCACATATTCACACATGTGGTCCACATATGGGACCACATGTTCACATATGTGGTCCACATACGCGACCACACATTCACACATGTGGTCCACATATGTGACCACATATTCACACATGTGGTCCACATATGTGACCACAAATTCTCACGTGTGGTCCACATGAAAGACCACATATTCACACATGTGGTCCACATATGTGACCACATTTTCCCACATGTAATCCACATACGCGACCACATATTCACACATGTGGTCCACATATGTGTCCACAAATTCTCACATGTGGTCCACATGAAAGACCACATATTCACACATGTGGTCCACATATGGGACCACATGTTCACATATGTGGTCCACATATGCGAGCACATATACACACATGTGGTCCACACACGTGACCACATTTTCCCACATGTGGTCCACATACGCGACCACATATTCACACATGTGGTCCACATATGTGACCACAAACTCTCACGTGTGGTCCACATGAAAGACCACATCTTCACACATGTGGTCCACATATGTGACCACATTGTCCCACATGTAATCCACATACGCGACCACATATTCACACATGTGGTCCACATATGTGTCCACAAATTCTCACATGTGGTCCACATGAAAGACCACATATTCACACATGTGGTCCACATATGGGACCATATATTTACACATGTGGTCCACATATGTGACCACAAATTCTCACATGTGGTCCACATATGTGACCACATTTTCCCACATGTGGTCCACATACGCGACCACGTATTCACACATGTGGTCCACATATGTGACCACACATTCTCACATGTGGTCCACATACGTGAGCACATATTGACACATGTGGTCCACATATGTGACCACGTATTCACACATGTGGTCCACATATGTGACTACATATTCACACATGTGATCTATATATGTGACTACACATTCACATAAAAAATTTTTTACTACACGAATAAACTTCAATAAAAGTTTTATAATTTAAAAAAGTTTATTTTTTATGTAGGCTGTCTCCTATCTGAAGTGTAGTTAAATGGAAAAACTAGGAGGACCAGTGTGTGTGTCAGTGATGACCTATTGCGTTGAGAGACAAGGTCCTTCATCCTTAGCCTCATTCGCAGGCTCCAAGTCAGCTATGGAGACAGCTATTTCTCTAAGCTACTGAATTAGAAACGATGGTACGACGAAAGAAGGTTACCGACACATTGTTTCGGTAAATGAGCGATGTATAAATGCACTTTGTCACGAAAGGTATTTTAAATTTGTATTGAAACGCACTGAAAAGTAAAAAATTAAAAGGAGTTATAAAATGTAATTTATCACATGAATTCACAAAACAATCTATACCTATTTTCTATTTTAAGAATTAAAAAAATGATGTTAGTTTTGTCTTGCCTGACCTTGTCGCACTCATTATCTTATTAATGTGATTAATCTCCATCTCCATATATAATAAAAGGATAGAAAAGTCAATTCTGTACATGAAAGATATAAAAAAAATAAAAATTAGGTCGGTTAATATGTCGATTATAGAACCTAAAAAACCACTCAGCAGAATTCTTGTCTGTCTGTCTGTCTGTCTGTCTGTCGGTTTGTTTGTGCGTCAATCACGCAAAAACTACCTGACAGAAATTGATGAATTTTTGCATGGTGTTAGCCTAGGGCCTCAAAGTACATTTTTTTTGGGTTTCATTCCGAATTTCATGATAGTTTTCTTTAAAAAAAATAAAAACTGAAAAATATTAATTACCTAAAATACCGATAACTACTGTATGAAATTAAATTAATTTTGGCATGGTAATAGTTCAAAGCCTAATGTCACTTATAGGATAGTTTTTATCATGGAGTATAAAGAATTTTTTGTAGAAAAAATTACATAATTATATTTTTTAATAAAAAAAATCGACTTCTTCAAATTCATCCGGATTTCACACTCTGAACTTAACTAAACTTTCACCAAACTACCCCTTATATGTACCCTTTCTAATAAAAAAAGAATCATTAAAATCGGTTGAATTGATATTGACTTATACGTTCATTTGTCGCGCATATACTTAATGTAAATTTGAGATTTATATGATTTTCTCATAGATACCATTGTTGGATATAAACTAAATTAAAATAAGACTACACGGGAGGCATTAGCTTTCAAATAAAAAAAGAATCATTAAAATCGGTTCATACAATCAAAAGTTCTAAGGTAACAAGGCTAAAAAATACAGCCCAATTGATGACCCCTTTTAAAAAGTCGGTTAATAGTAATCTGACATAATTAATTAATTGTATGTAATACATAATATGTAATTTATTAATACGTTTCAAGTATGAAAAATAGAAAAAAATGCAATATAATTGCATTTGTGTTTCCTTCCTATATTTTGTATTTCTATTATTTATATCGATATATCAGGAACGTAAATGCGGGAACAGAGTTGCATGCCATTTTACTACAGAGTAACCTCTAAAAACTTATTTACTAAACTGAATAAAAAGAATGTGTGATTCCTCTATACAATATATTATTCTATATTATACATAAAACAGGTTAAAACTGTGCATATGAAGGTCCTCCTGTAGTATAACTATTTTCAATTACTATCAACACTACATTGTCGATACTAATGTGGTATTACAATACATTTTCAAATTTTTCCGCCATTATGATGACATAGACAATTTTTTTAATTTGGAAAAATAATATATTAACTATAAGAACGTTGGTAGTTTTTCAAAAGGTATAAGAATAAAAAATTGCCTAAACTATGCTTCTTCGCAAGTGGTTGTAATAACTATTGGTATCTATTTTCCAAAAAATCACTAAAAATATTAAATATGCTCAATTATACACAGTTTTTTTGTTAGGACCACCTTAAATGAAACCACAGTTTAACTACTCTATAAAAGCCTATTACATATTAAATTAAAAACCCGAAAATAAAAGTTATTTTTTCAAACAAAATAAATCGTTGTAAAATAAAATACAATTTGTCAAGAACGACGCACGCACACATAAACCTATCAAAGGGAAACCGCCGCATACGCCTCATTGCGAAATCGAGTCGTAGGTATTGGCGGCAAAATTTAAAGTTCTAAACACTTTAGTACTATTTTTGTAGTAGTATGTCTTTACATTATTGGTACCTATGCGTAACCGCGTCATACGAAATATAGATATGAATAAACATTGTGAAATGAGAAAAAAACCTACGTCTGCCCTGTTGATGTATCTTGCTTAAATTCTTTAGGTACGGGTTTAAACTATTTTACCCTATATGCCCAATTGTAACTGTAACGCGACGTTGTGGGTTCGATCTAAACATGCAGGATTGAATTATAATTTAATAATATTTTAATTTCGCACATCAGTCACACATTATACCTAATATCTTACACTAAGTTGCCCTACTAAGGGCGGGATAAAGCGTGGATCTGGTTTTAACTTTATGTGAACCGATTAAAATAAAGTCCAGTCCAGTTGAGGCCAGTCGTGGTGCAGCGGCACAAGTGTGACTGTAAAACCGACTGGTTCTCTGAGTTCGATCCCCACACGAGGAGATGAAATATTTACTTTAATTTATATTTCCATTTCTTCGCTCTGGGGTCGAGGTTAAGCACGGCGTTGCGTTCTGCCACTCAACACGCAATGCGTCGAGAATTCGGTAGAAAGTGGGGAACGGAGTGTCTTAATACTAGGTTCCTCCATCTGACTAGCATGAAGCTGCTTAAAATAAAACTAATACTTAATATTTAAGGGCAGTTTGCCAGAATACAAACAAAAAAAGTATTTAAATCGGTTAAGCCGTTTCTGAGATTATCGTGAAGAAACGCACATATAGTAAGTATCGATAAGTTGTGTTTTTATTTCAAATATTCAATTGAAGATTCTTATGGGAGGTACGAAAATGCGACCTAAAGTTTTAACAACTTTCTCATAAAAAATCTTCATTACGTTGCAAACATACATTATAAGTATATCAAAACACGAACATAATTCAGTGTTAAGTAAATAATTCTGTGGTTTAAGCGGGCGAAGCCGCGAGCGGGTCGCTAGTATAATATATAATAAAAGGAAATAAAAAAATATAAAATTATATTAAGAAACAATCGGCATGTCGTGGCGCAGGGACACAATGGGTGACTGTAAAATGGATTGTGGATTTGTTCCCCACTCGAGGGAATGAAATATTTATTTATATTTATATTTCTTTTCTTCGCTCTGGTGTCGAGGCAAAGCGCGGCGTTGAGTTCCATCTGCCTACCCTGCTGTGAGCGGGATACATGTGCAGCTGATTTAATTTTTAAATGTTTAAGAAAATTATAAGAAAATTAAATTCTCACTAACCACATCACAGTTTTGATACATAATAACTCCAGCACCACCAGCACGACGTAGCGTACGTACGCTATAAGTCACAAGTTCTGGAATTTTGCCCGGATCTTAGTAATTCCCGGGGCGTCCGCATCGCCACCGCCGCCGCCACCCACCTAAACTTCTCATGCCACATTATCATAATCTGTCGATAATTGCGCTACTATCGCGATTTAGCAGTTTTATTTGATATTGGGTTATAATTAACTACCTGAATTGTATATTGAATATATATTAGTATGTTATTGTATTTTCGATTATTATTATTATCGTATTGGAGGTCAGTCGGGGCGTACGGCCACAAGCGTAAAAGCGATAGATTGTGGGTTAATGCCTCGAGAATTCAGCGGAAATTGGGATACAGAAGTGTCTTAAGGGAAATGGAAAACGATAGTTCCCAGATTCCATATACTCTGCTGTGGCGGAACTTAACACTGTGCTTTATCCTTTTACCAGAGCTAGTGAATGAATATAATTAATTTCCCAAAAATGAGAATCGGACTTATATACAACCGTCATTTGTACAGTCCGACGCTGTGTAATTGCGCGACGCCGCCCGCTATAGCTTTTTTGACAAATGATAAAAACCAGTCACGAGCGAATCGAACTTGCCCATCGAGGGTTCTGTACAAGTTTCAAGGCGAACGAAAAGTACAATTTACAAAAAATTATAAATTTAGATTTGCACTCCTTTTGTATGAAATTAACTACAAATAGAAGTTTTAATGATTTTCTATGAAATATCTATAAATTTATACTTTTCGTAATTTTTTTCAATTGTTTGTATACATTAGTTCTGATTGCGTGCCAAATTTTATACCCGTGGGTAAGAGAAGTACCCAAGGGGTTTTAAAATGCAGAAAAAACAATTCATAAATGCTCGTATCATTTGATTGCGTTCATTTAGAAGTTAATTTTTTTCTGTACTTCAAAGGCTCGTAGTACTAAGTATTTGATATTAGTTTTAGCTTGAAACATTCACGAGGTGCCAAGATAAATGGTCTTGACAGACCGACAGACAGACGACAAAGAGATCCTACAAGGGTTTTCTTTTACCCTTTCAGGTTCGAAATCCTTAAAACTCGATAAATATATTACCTAACGTTTTTTATATTATTTACGTAAAAACATACGCGATAATAGGCTCAATCTCGAGATACATCCATAGATATAACGACACCCATAAATCGTAAGTTCTGGAAGGCTGCCCGCTTCCTTATTCCGAGTCCGTCCTACAGTTCTTACGACGCATTATCATAATCTGTCGATGATTACGCCTCTGAAGGGATTTTATAAAATCGTAAACAGTATTTTTTTTAGCTATTGTTTTTCATTATTGCAGTGATTTTTTTATATTATGCTTTATTTATCTTTAAGTATATCGAATTCTTAAGAAGATAAGATCAGTATAACGTAGAAATAGAAGTAAATTAATAAAACAAAACACTTTTGATGGAATTTAACCTTTTGCTTTGTTTAAAACAAAGTCTTTTTCATATTTTGAATATTTTGTAAACTTTACGTTGGATTCAGCGCATAGCAGAGTAGGCAGAGGGAGCCAATATAGTTTTAAAACACGCCGCGATTTGCCTCATTACCAGAGCGAGGAACTTATATTATCACACATTTTCATATCTTTGAATAGGATTCGAATACACAACCACAACAACAACTGTATACAAAAACTGTTGTGCCTCTGTACCATGGTGAGCCTCATATATAACAAAGAGAGAGAGAGAGAGAGAGAGGCAAAAGTAACCTAATGTTAAGACAGACTGTAGCTCACTTTCATGTTACCATTGAATTTTTAGTGGCGAAACTCTTTGCCACGTTTCGCCTAACAGATTAAAAAAATGAAAATATTCTTATATAATTATATTCCATATATATATATATATATGTTTTCACAAAGACCTAATTTCTCAATCATCCATCCACATCTTTGTATATCTAAATCAAATCAGCATCTCGCTGTATCCTGCATACAGGGTAGGCAAAGGGAACCTAGTGCTAAGAGACTCCCTTCCCCAGTAATGTAATCTTATATATATATATATATATATATATATATATATATATATATATATATATATATATATAACCAAAAGATAATATCAGGGCGTCTGTTCAGTCATTATACTGAAGTATGGTCACGTCGCACGTCAGTAACTCGCACAAGTCTATCTAAGTTGACGCAATTCGCTCGAATGCGCGCGTGACATGACTGCTCTACTAATTGTACTCGCGAAGGTTAACTTATTTTACTTTGTTAGTTATGGATATTATATAAATATATATATTTTTTTTGGCTTAGGCGTTTGCTTTATTATTTTCGGGTAGTATTTAGTTTTTTTGTTTTTAATAATTGGTGAATAATAAAAATATTTGCTGAATAGTTACTGTTACGGAACTCAACGCCGGGCTTTTGTCTTAGTGCCGAATAGGGATCGACGTGCCAGTACGCCACGACGATCCCTATTATACATAGCTACTACGCTAGACAAAAAAAAGTAAAAAAAAAATCATTATATAATTGTTACACCTTATTTATATTGTTGTAGCTTCACGTCTTTATCTTGCGCAAAACAGGGTAGGCAGAGGAAACCTGGGTAATATTATGACACGCCGTTTCCATTAATGCTTCCGATCCCCACATTACGCTGAATTCTGGAGATGGCATTTCGTGATGAATAGCAGAACTGAAGGTAGCGCATTGCCTTGTTACCAGAGCGATGAAACGAAAATAAAATTTAATATCCTCTAGTGGGAATCAAACCCACAACTTGTCTCATTTACAATCGCATGCTTCACGACTGCTGCGCCACGCCACGGCTTTAGCCCTCGTTCTAGGATAAAATTTTAAATGTGTTAAGAATAAAGGTATCTTCTACAAACATTATAAGGCTGAAAACTGAACGGTTGGAACTAATCTCTAGGACTACTGGCTCGAATAGAAAAAAAACTTTTTGTATCGGATGTACCGTTTTGTACCGTCTGTTTATCGATAAACGCCATTTTGTATCGGTTATAGGTTTATAGAATCGACGTAACCCACCTGTACCTGTGGTCAGAGTTATGACAGCTCTTATAATGTGCAAGGCGAAGCCGCAGGTAAAAGTTAGTCACATATAAAATGTATATCTCAAAATACGTCGTGGCGCAGTAATGTGACTTTAATTCGACGGTTGTGGATTCGATTATTTTATTTGATTTTTTATTTTTATCTTAGTCGTTGCCGTGAAATATATCCAGGAAAGCTTTCATCATTTGGTGTTTATACATATAATAAGTGTAATTGACCGCTGTCTGTATATGAAAGAATCACGTAGCATCTCGCATATAGCGGGGTAGATAGAGGTAGTGTTAAGATATTCCGATCCCGTACTTGTTGTTGATTTCTAAAAGCAACGGCGCGCTTTGTCTAGTTAGTAGAGCGAAGAAAATATCCTCCGAGTGGAAATCGAAACCACAACCATCGCATAGCATGTAGCACACGATTGTGCCCCTGCACTACAATGGTATCATATTCGTCATTTATCAAAGTAATTAAACCCCAAGCTTTTTTTTTCTACTTACGTACGCGCCTGTTTTTTTTCTATTTATATACTCGTTTATCTCAAAAACGCCTTAACCCATTCAGATACAGTTTTCACTATATCGGTAATTTTCCTTTAACAATTTGCAATTATTTCTTAAATAAAAAAAATGTGAGGCCAGTCGTGGCGCAGTGGTACAAAGTGTGACTGTAAAACCACGGTTGTGGGTTCGATCCCCACTCGAGGAGATGAAATATTTACTTAAATTTATATTTTCATTTCTTCGCTCTGGTGTCGAGGCAAAGCGCGGCGTTGAGTTCTGCCACTCAACACGCAATGCCTCTAAAATTCGGCAGAAAGTGGGGAACGGAGTGTCTTAACACTAGGTTCCCTCTGCCTACCCTGCTGTGTGCGGGATATAGCGTGAAGCTAATTTAATTTTTTTTATTTAATTTATAAAAAAAATGTATTAATTTCACTTTCCACGCAGACGCAGTCGCAGGCGTACCTAGTGCACAATATTGATCTAAGTCTATACCAGCCAAGTTCCGCAATAAAGATAACGAGAGCCGTTCTTTTCCATAACAAATGGTTTTTTAATGTCGAACAGATATAGAATAAACTAACTAAGTTCTACAGTAATTGAATGTTGTTCTCGACATTACTTTAGTTTGTATGTTATCTATTTTGTTTTTAACCTCGCTAAATGAAGTTTGTTATAACTTGGAGTTCAATTTTGAAAAAAATATTGTAATGTAAATATATATATATTGATAATTGGTTGTGTCAATCCAACTCAATGGAAAGGGTTTATTAATTCAATTTCTGGACTATATTCATATATAGACTTCGTTCCTATAAAGACACTTCCGTTCCCCACTTTCCGCTGAATTCGGGAGGCGTTGCGTATTAAATGACAGAACCTAACGCCGAAAATCAAATTAAAACTTAAAAATATTCTTTACAAGCTTTTTTCTGCGACTTCGCCCGCGTGTTTTAATGGTAATCACTAAGAGCTGTGCATCACGCTCTGGGAACCTCTGAAGTTCTCCCGTTCTTGGAACATCATCCGATTAGAATATTAACCTGCTAATAAGTGGTGTAATCGGAGTGTCTGAACACTGAAGTCTACCTACCATGCTAAAGACAAGAAAAAATGTGTACCTATCTAAAGTAATAAAAAAAATAGGAAACTAAAAAAAATTATACAAAATGATTCTTTGATTGTAATTAGTAACAAATATTTTTTTACAAATATTTCACAAATACAAAGTACTAAGTGAATGAATAATAAATAATAAAAACTTAAAAATCAAATTAAATCAGCTTTACGCTGTATCCCGCACACAGCAGGGTAGGCAGAGGGAACCTTAACCAAGGTCTTAACAGTAAGACACACCATTCCTCTCTTTTCGCTGAGTTCTGAAGGCATTGCATCTTGAGTGGCGGAACTCAACGTCGCGCTTTGAATCGACACCAAATGAAAATAATTCATTCTCCGAGTAGTTTCGGCAGTCAACACACAATGTCTTGTAAATGTGCGTGTAATATGAAATGTCTCACCAGGTTTCCTCTGCATAGCGTGAAGCTAAAACGTGATTTAATTTGAAAACCAGCAAAAAATATAAAATATCAAAGAAAAGCAAAAATAGAATACAATTATTAAGAATAATCTAGCACAAAAGATCTCAATCGTAATGGGACCGTGACAAAACAGATAAAGGGCGTTGGGGCCCACAATTTTCTATAAAAAAAACCTCATTTTCATAGAAAGTATACGCTGGTTGATTGGTTGCCTCTTTCCGGTCGTTCGAATTAATCCAGATTTCCTTTGCCAATAAATTGTATTATTACAAGATTTTTTCTTTATTTTATTATTCAAATATACGTATTATTTTCCGTTGAGATATTTCTCGTTTATTTCTAAAACATATTTTTTGGTCAAAAATTTGTCAACCGAATGTTAAATAAATAGATAAAATAACACAGCATCGAAGATACTGAAGGAAGGTCATGTAAAAAGCATGAGGACCGCCTGGAGGGCATGTATAAAGGTTGATGACAGTGGACGAGGTGAAAGAGGTATGCAGGGACCGTAACGTATGGCCCCTACTGTTGTACTATGGGCTCTCCCTTTATTATACAGGAGCATATTTTTTTAGTTAAACGTTGTATCGCTCTTATATCTACCCTAGATATAGGGAATTTAGTATTAATACACTCTGTCACTTACTTTAGATACCTCTTCCTCTTCGAGACATTCCGTTCCTCATTTTCCACCGACTTCTGGAGGCATTGCGTGTTGAATTGTGAAACTCAACGCCGCGGCTTGCCTCGACACAAGAGTAAAAAAAATAAAAAGATTAAAGATTTAATTTCCTCGAGTGGGAATCGAAACTACAGCCTATCGTTTACATTCACAGATTGTGCCACGACCTATTAATATTTATACTATACTAACTAAAACATATCTAAAACCACAACTACTAACCGTCGACAAACAGTTAATTTTCAAGCTGTTCCAAGTGTAGGCACGTCACGCGCGTAATAGAACAAGACCCGTCAAGTTAAATAGACTTTACTTTAGACGAAATCTTGAGACACGACGTGACCATATAATAAACTTGTATCTATTTTGATTTATTCATAACATATTATAATTTAGGTACAGCCGTGTTATATAGCGGTGATTGTGGGTTTAATTTCGATTTGTGGGTAAAAGTTGTAAGTTTTCATTTCCAGCCGACAATATTTCGAAAATTGGGCGGAGAGTGAGTGAGGAACGGGGTGCCTTAATGCTATATTTTCTCTGCTTACGCCGCTTTACAATCGTACAATACATAATTAGGTACATAAGAGAGAAAAAAGTTAATTATTTTTCGGAATAGAAGAGAACACAGAGATAATTTCTCATACAAATCAAAATAAAAAAAAAACTTCTTCCCACCACGCTATAGGTGGGACGAAGTGTGAAGCTAAAATAAAAAAATATATTTCATTTCACAACTATTTTGTTTGAACTTTGCCGAATGTAAAACATGATGGCGAATGAGTTACGACTCTATTCAGGATCTCCCGCTCTACAAAACAAAACGCGGCGTTGAATCCCACCTAACCCAACGTGCAATATCTCGTAAACTTGGCGCATAAAGGGGAACGATGTATCTTAACGCTAGGTTCCCAGTGCCTGCCTGCTATATGCGGAATACCACATATATTTTTTTAATTCTTTATCAAATTATATGAACGAAAATATAATATTTCTAATTAACATAATTCCATTAAAAATATTTCGAAGCAATTTTTCAGTGCTATTATCTCGATACCAGCGGGGAAGATGATCGCTTTTTCAATTTCACTTATCTCGACTAAGAACTATGGCGAGCGGTAGCACAACTCTCGAGTGCTATATTTTAAATTTTACTAGAACTTTGCTAATGTTGATTAGATCGATTTTCTTATTTAGTAGGTTAGTAGGAATAGACCAAAGTTAGTGTTATATCACTTTCATAGTTAGCTTCACGTTATATCCCGCATATGATAGGATAGAAAACCGCGTGTTAAGAAACTTCGTTTTTCACGCACCGCCGAGAGGAGGAACGTAACGCTGCCTAGTGTTAACCAGAGCAACGAGAAAATAAAAATTTGAATCTTTCCCCGAATGGGTGCCAAACCCACAATCGCCTTTACAATCAAACGTCATGCCGCTGCACCACGACGGTCTTTATCAATTCACCTTACTACAAATATTCCAAGAAAAAAAAACTTTCCTCTATAATAATTATAGTTTGTAAGAAAGTTTTATAGATACGTTATCTAAGGAACAGGAGAAGACCGTTTTTCCATTAAACTTATCTGTTTTAAGTTTCCATAAGAAACGTGATATCTCCAGAATTAGTAGCAGTAGTTGAAGTGTTCTTGTAAAACATAAAAGGTAAAAAAAAAGTTTTTATATGAAAAAAGACGATAAAATACAATTTTTAATAACTATTCAAGAAAAAAAAAACTGTTTCTTTCTTTGCAAGATACTATTAATATTAGTAGTCACCAAAAAGTGGATGTAAAGCCGGAAAAAAAATTAAAAGACCTTGATGATTTACTCTGGGAGTCAATTGGAACATCAATGTCTACTCCCAGATACGTATAACATTATATTTAATTTTTTTTATGTCTCGATGTTTGGCTATAAATAGAGAATGGTGTGTCTTGACACTAGCTTCTCTCTTTTTTCATGAGCTGAGACCACAGACAACTCAGGAGTCTGGATCTAGTACCCCACTCAAGGTAAGTCACATGAAATTTATTGCTTCGTGCACATTCTACTTCTAGAACTTGCAGTACATTTCATAGGAAAGCGTGTTTTTAGTTTTTTCTTAACTATATATTATGTTTAACTAACTTTGTTTTTCAAAGGGTCCATTTTTTAATTATATATTTTCTGTGTTTGTGAGGTGATCTCTCAGTAATTTGTGGACCCATTTAAAAAAAAGTTTTTTATTTGAAAAAACGTACTTTCCCATTGTATCCGCAAACACCACCAAGTGTGTTTTATATAATTTCTTATAATAATCACATATTTGCTCTTATAGTAATCATCTACTCCAAATATAATGATTTTAAATTTAGTTTTTGTTTAAGATTGTCCATGCGTATATGTAGTGTTTAAGTCGGTTTTATTTTTGTTTTTATTTTTTTTATTTATGAATTCATCGTAAAGTATTAATTTAAAATGAATCTGTTGTGTTCACACCGACCGAGTCAATGTTATCTATGTATTTAATTTAGAGCACGTTGTTATGAAAACCCCACAATATTGGATTAATATTATTATTGTAAAACAATATTTTTATATTTAAAAAAATTGTCGTTTTTGTTATTAATAATTTTGGTCGTTATTTTGTTTTGGATGTATTTGTTGTGGGTTCAATCCCTTATATAAAGAGCAGAGTGAATCCCATGTTATATGAATGGATAGTACTACGATTTGGTTTGACATTGACGTAACTACATTTTTTAAGCATTTTTTTTAATAAACATTTGAAATTTGGTAAAAAAACCACCCCAGAAATTTTATAAACAAAGATTTGTCCTCAAACATTAAATAAAAAAAAATACACGTATATATCTGTTCAAAGCAAAAGTTCAGAAAGAAAATAATTATAAAACAAAAAAAATATGAATGTGAGAAAGTTCAATGCAAAAAGAAGCGTCTCAGGTGCAGTATCTACACTAAGAATAATATCGGGTTTATTTAAAGTTTTTCTTAATTAAAAAAATGAGGCCAGAAGTCACGTAGGGGCACAAAGTAAGATTATGAATCCTATAGGTTGTGGGTTCGATTCCTACTCGAGAAAATTAAATAATAATTATTTTCATTTCTTCGCTCTGGTGTAAAGGCAAAGCAGGTCGTTGTGATCCGCCAGCCAATATTGCAGAAAAAGGGAATGGAGTATCTTAACACTAGGTTCCCTCCGCATACCCTGCTGACAGCGTGACGCTTAAATGTTATCTTAATTAATATCTTCAAGAAAATACATTTATTTTGTATCATGGGATGTCTATATCTTAAAACTATTTGAGGCCAGCGTGGTGTGGGTTCGATTAACAATCTGGGGATGCAAAGGCATAGAGCGGCGTTGATTTTAGCCACTCAACACGCAATGCCTCAATAATTCAAACGGAGTGTAGGAATATTAATTAACACTAGGTGGAGAGGTTCCCTTTAATAAAAAAACCAATAAAAAAACTGTACATATAAAAGACTTCCCTTACTGGCATAATAGACAGACAAAACTAATGTATTTAGAAAGTTGAAATTTAGTGTGTAGCGAGTGTAAGGCTAAAGCACTAAGACTAAGAGTAGAAGAAATTCCTACGGGAACGAAAAAAATCGGACAAGCCCGAGTCAGACTCGCCCACTGAGGGTTCCATACAAATATTGGAGGTCTTTAGCTTTTTCTGAAATTCAAACTTAGCTCGAGCTCTTTCATCTAATACCTCACTTGAACTAGCGACTTAAATACCATATTTTGCCCATTTTTAATGCTATTATTTTTTTAAAACTTAAACTTAAATTATGACAAAATTTTATAATTTAAACGTAAATGACTGCTGCCAAATTTTGTAATTCTAGGTCAACCGGAAGTACCCTATTGTTTTGATTCCTTTTATAGTGTCGAAAAACATGTTTTTTACGATATAAACGCCCATATCTTTTTTTAAAGTATATGTATAGTTAATTTTTTTACAGAAAATCATGGGACTGTAGATCTGAGTACTTATATGGCCTGAATGTCAACTTTAAATCTTCAAGCGTTCCTGAGATCTCGACAGTATCTTTATCGACGGTAATTTTATAAGGGTTCTTTTTTACCCTAAAAGGCACGGAACCCTAAAATGGAAAATTTCCCACTGTTCGTCTTAAAATCTCAGCAAAATTGCGATCAACGACTAGTCCCTTCTATAATAACTCCTGTGGGATAAGGCATGAAACTTTGTAGGAAATTGTTCTTCGTACGTTATACTTATAATACATTTTATAATTCTGAGATATAGCGGAGAATTTATTATTTTGTATTTGAGCTTCTCGTAGAAGAAATTGACCCTTTTTTATGTTTAAGATTACGACACACAGGCTCGCTATGCTTTAACTAAAAATTTTAAGTTTCGGGGGTTCTAATCTCATATGAAATTCTGTTAGATGTGTCTGTGTTAGATTTTTTATAAAAGTTTACAACTAAGGTAAAATATGAATTTGAAAAATGGATGCTTTTTTAGCAGAAACTATATTTTATGTTTTTGAGCGATAGTATAGAGATGTACGGCAAATTCGTTTTTAACATTTGAATATATAATAAATAAAATAAATCAGCTTCACGCTGTATCCCGCACACAGCAGGATAGGCAGAGGGAACCTAATGTTTTTAGACACTCCGTTCCCCACTTTCTGCCGAATTCTGGAGGCATTGCGTGTTGAGTGGCAGAACTCAACGCCGCGCTAAGCCTCGACACCAGAGCGAAGAAATGGAAATATAAATTTAAGTAAATATTTCGTCTCCTCGAGTGGGGATCGAACCCACAACCAGTCGGTTTACAGCTACACATTGTGCCGCTGCGCCACGACTGGCCTTTTTTGAATTGATTTGAATATATATTTTTGACAAATTCAATTTTCGTCTAATTGTAGTAATTATTTTTTCTATATGTTAAGGCAATCCGTTCTTTACTTCTCGCCCGATTTCGAGATATGTTGTGTCGAATGGCGGAACTCAACATCAACATAATATGAATAATTCATTCCCGCCGTGTTCATCGAACCCACAACCACCGCGTTTTCAATCAGATGCTATCCACTGCACCTATACGACTTGTTGATTACATAAATAATATTTTTAAATTATATAACATATTATATTAGTATGATATAATGTACAAAACGACGTCGTGTTAACATACAACAATATGGGCACTTCACTCGATCGGAAAATGTTCACACTCTGGAAGGAAATTGGATTTTCACGTATGACAGCTGAAAACGAATAAATGTTTTGTCTGTATGTAAATTTGATGTTGACATGATATACGAATGTAATTATTTGTGTCTTTTTTTATTATATATTTTTTTTATAGAAATATGTATGTTGTATGGACTGTTGAGTGATCGTAATTGTTTTTGATTTTGCTCATCAAAATCGACGCCATCGTGGCTTTAAAACGACATTCACATGGTAAATATAAGAATTATTCAAACTCAAAGTGAAAGTCAAATTATAATTGTATTGAAGCTAACCATCACTCGCTACACTATGACGGCTTTAAGGTGTGTTTATACCACATGTACGTGTGGTGTCGTACGTGTCGTGTCGTGTATATCGTATGTGTTGTATGTTTCTTTTTATTTGTGTCGTATTGTATTCTTGTATTAGTAAAACCCACTGAATCCTTAAATTAATAATAACATAGAAATAGGAAAGTATTTGCACTGTGTATATAAATTTGTACAAAAAAAGTTTTATCAGCCTATGTAACTCAGCGAAATGAAAGCAAATCAAATAACACCAAATAATATAAATCAATACTAGTGTAAGTAGTGTTAGTATTGTCAGTTCTGTCCGTTTAATACATAAACATGTTCATAGATACATTAAAGAAATTACATTAAAAAAAATACTACAAAATCTTGATATTTAGAAAGATTTTGTAAGTAAGTTAAGTAGAGAAATAAACACACGTAAATAGTAATAAGAGGACTGCATTTCTTCTTTGATTCATTGTTACGAAACAACACAATACGAGTTAGAGCTCAGTCAAAACAATGCGGAAAGAAAATAGTCATGTTTTTATTTTACTACTGTTAACTTTAAGCCTTGCCGCTTGGTTTCCCGAACAGAACGGGTAAGGAATAACGGCAGATTTTTAGTTTTAAATTCTTGGAATGCTGTTAGTAGGTTTTTTGTTGTGTAAACGATGGTCGTCAGGTCGAATTCTAGTAGGAAATGTATTTATATAAAAAAAAATTTTGCTTCACGCTGTATCTCGCACAGAGCAGGGTATTCAGAGGGAACCTAGTGTTAAGACACTCCGTTCCCCACTTTCCGCCGAATTCTGAAGGCGTAACGTGTTGAGTGGTGTGTTGGAAGTGAACGCCGCGCTTTGCCTCGACACCAGAGCGAAGATATAAAAATATCAATGTTAATAAATATTTAATTTCCTAGAGCGGGGATCGAATCTACAATCAGTCGGTTTTATAGTCACGCTTTGCGCACATGCGCCACGACTGGCCTCGAAACATGTATTAAATAAAACAGCTGCAGCAATGTTAACTGTTAAGACATTTCGTTCACCAAACATCGTCCAATTTCCAAAACATTGCGTGTTGAGTAGCGGAACTCAACGGTATTTTATTTTATTTATTTTATTGATTGTAAACGCGATTGGGGTTGGGGTTCGAATACCACTCGCGGGATGTCTACTTTTAAATTACTTTTGATAGGACAAACACTAACTTATCTCTGCTTATCTTATGCTATGTAAGTTCAATAAAAAATATATCCACAATTGAATAAGATCCTTGATTTTTCAAATTATTATACATTTCAAATTAACCTCTTTATCCGTATTCAACTGCACAGCGACCTAAAGGTACGGTAAGGTCGGCGGTAGACTGCAACTGTTCGAAACATTGGGTTTTATAAAAATGTATCCGTTCTTAGAGTTTCATTTTAAATATCCATAATAATCAGCCATATTTACTAAAAAATATAATCTCCCCACGACTATATATATATATAGTTGTTATAAATAAATAAGATATTAAGATATTAAATTTATATTTATCTATATCTTAATAATCCAACGATCGTAAAAAGGGTGTAAACCCGCCTCTATCCCATTTCTCCACTAAAATGATATCTAATTTGATGTGCCCATAAAAAGTTTCTGATAACGCTTTAATAGTTTATCCTTTAAATCTCTTGTAATTGGATGGCGACCGTCAAAGTACAAAATAAGATGGTACTTTCGATGAAGAATAAAAAACTTTTGTAAAACGTTTGCGGCCCAGTCGTGGTGCAGTGGTACAAAAAAGTGTGAACGCGAGAGGATGTGGGCTCAATTCTCACTGGAGAAAATTAAATATTTTAATTTTATTGGCGTTGACTTCTGCCACACAAGATGCAAACAAATAAATCTATACTACTTTTATAAAATTATAAAACTGAATTATTTCTTTGTTTGGACGCGCTAGTATCAGGATCTACTAATTAAAAAAAAAATGTAATGAATTTGACTAAGCTTTGAAAGCTTTCCAGTGCATAATGTAATTCCATATGATTTATAAATTATAAATATATATGTTAAAGTATTCTCAAAACGTAATGATATTTTAGTGGACACAAAGAAAGACCTTAAATTTGCAGTAAAATATAGGATGTGAACTTATGACCATTTTTTAAGCCAGTCTATAATCCTATATTTTCATTAAATAAATTGAAAAATGTATTTTTAAAACTTCTCACAAAATTCATAAAGATCTTTAAAAAAATATTTTTCTTAAATTCACGCAGCAGCTGGAATATTTACACCTGTGTATAGCAGAGCAGGCAATGGGAACCTTTTTAAGACAATCCGTTCCCCACGCACCGTCCAATTTCTTCATCATTACATTAAATTTACATAAATTATATTAATTAAAAATTTACATCAATTAAATTAAAATAAATAAATCAGATTCACGCTGTACCTGCACACAATAAGGTAGGCAGAGGGAATCTAATGTTAGACACTCCGTTCCCCACCTTTCAACGAATTTTAGACACATTGCGTGTTGAGTGGCAAAGCTCAACGCTGCGCAAAAGCTAGGAAATATAAATTAAAATAAATATTTCATCTCCTCGAGTGGAGATCGAACCCACGACCAGTCGGTCTTACAATCACACTTTGTGCCCCTGCGCCACGACTTGCCTCAATTATTTCCTAAATTGTTCGTCAAATAAAATTCATAGCTTAGCGTATTGTTTTCACCAAGTCATATGGGTAACGAACATGCCTTTACTAAATTGCGTTGGCAGAACTTCAGGCGTAATGGAGCCCCGATCCGTGAGTCCAGCTGCACTCGACCGGCTTTTATTTTGACCCATAAAATAAAACGAAGTTTAAAATATTAAAAGGCTCTCGGTGTAGGTACCTGGAGGTGTATAGTCTGTATGCGTGACGATTTTTAGTATGTACGATAGCGTTTCAACAACGATGTGGGGCAATTCTGTAATGTAAGTTAACGTTTGGCAGTAATGATATTGATCTTAATGAAATGTATAAGAATTAAACATGACTTTCAAATTTTTTTCAGCTTCCTCCTGTATCCTGCAGATAACATGATAGGCAGAAGGAACCTGGTGTTAAGACACTCCGTACCTTGCTTTCCGCCAAATTCCGGAGACAATAGGTGTTCAGTGTTGAAATTCAACGCCACGCTTTGCCTTGGTACCAAAGCGAGCGAGCGCTCAACTCAACTCAACATGCAGTATGTATAGAATGAGTGTCGTAACGCCGTCTCTGACATCGTCAGTGTAATAATATATATATATATATATATTACAAATCTATATATATCTATATACCTATATATATATATATATATATATATATATATATATATATATATATATATATATATATATATATATATATATATATATATAGATTTGTTTCAACTTTTACCGTACAAGCGTGTGAATATAAACGCGTCTGGTGGGGTTTCGAGCCGAACGAGAAAATAACCGAAAATCGTAATATGTAAAAAAAACATTCCAGCTGTTCCGCTGCGTTTGGGATACACAAACGATTTGTGTAAATTCTGTAAACCGTGTATTAATAACACAACCAGCGGGTATTTGTACCAGATCGGATTCGAACCCGCGATAAGGCACGTTTTAATTGTTTGCTCTAGATAAGCACACCTGTCTGAGTTAGAGCTTCCGTTACGTAGGGCACAGTGGCAAGTTAATTGGATACCTTTGTTAGCCTTTTTGTTTAGTTTCTTAATTTAAATGCCATTTTTGTTTTGCTTTTGTTTGGATTGTGTTGTGATTGAGTGTGGGTTAGTGAATCGATTTTTTGCTGATTCACGCAGTGTACCGTTTATAACAGGGTGGGCTGAGGGAACCTGGTGTGAAGACAATGCGTTCCCCATGCTGCGCACTATTTTGACATTGACGACATAGCGTTTTGAGTTTCGGAAATGAATGCTGCGCTTTGTTTTTTTCTCAGAGTGAGGAAATGACAATAACCCATTCCTCGAAGGGGAGTCGAACCCACAACCGTCCTTTTTAGATATTAACGCGGTATAAACGAAGCCAGTATCAGTATGCTTAAACCAACACGTCTTAAGTAGTACATCGCGCAAGTATAATTTACATTTGCGTCAAACTATTAGGAAATGTTTCCTGGATGTTGTAATCGTTACTATGGAATTTCGAATTCGTGTTTTTTTTTTATTATCTTAACTTGCATTGTTATTATATTTTAGTAGAAACTAGTGTGTTTACACTCTGTTATCCATTTTTCATCCAATTTTATGTCTAAAATATAATAATATTACGTATTGACTGGTGGAACTTAACACTGCGCTTACGAGTTACTCGAGCGATGAAGTAAAATAAATAATTTGGCCGAGTTGCGATGCGAACCGACAACCATCGGAGTTACTGTAAGATGCTACGCCACTGCTCTAAGACAGACTATTATTTACCTGATACTCTTACATAGAAAAAAAAAACTATTGAATGTGGTTTTTGAACTTCAGTCTGTATCCCGCGCGTATGTAGTATTGAATAGTACAGAGAATCTAGTGTTACGAAACTTTCCATTCCTTATTTTTCGCCTAATTCTCAAAGCATTTCGTATTGAGAGGTGGAACTCAACGCCTCGTTTTGCCTCGTTACTAGAGCAGTAAAACGAAAATATTAATTATTTCATTATTTATTTACTTAAATTTATATTTCCATTTTCTTCGCTCTGGTGTCGAGGTTAAGCGCGGCGTTGAATTCTGCCCGGAGAGTCTTAACACTAGGTTCCCTGCCTACCCTGCTGTGTGCGGGATACGGGAGCGTGAAGCTGATTTTTGATTCTCCTAATGACAATAGAATCCACAACCATCGCGTTTACAGTCACACGCTCGTGCCCCTGCGCCATGAATGGCTTCTTACCCTTACCTAAAATACAACAAATTTATTTTGTAATTATTCTATTATAAAACATGAAAGTTAAATCATTGGTAAAGACGACGAGTCGCCACTTACAAGGCAAATATTAGCATGGCTGCCGTCGCGTTAGCATGTTAGCTACTACCTGCAATAAGCTCGTCGTTATCCGCCAACCCGAGCCGCTCTATACAAACACGACTTTGTAATGTAGCGTACTAAAATAATTGATAATTTCAAAAAGTCAAATCCACGCTGTATCCCAAACACAGCAGGGTAGGCAGAGGGAACCTAGTGTTAAGTCACTCCGTTCCCCACTGTTTGCCAAATTCTGGAGGCCTTGCGTGTTGAGTGGCAGAACTCAACGCCGCGCTTAACCTCGACACCACAGCGAAGAAATGGAAATATAAAGTCAGAGATCATTAAGTAAATATTTCATCTCCTCGAGTGGGGATCGCACCCACAACCAGTCGATTTACAGTCACACTACATGCCGCTGCGCGACGGCTGATGCGCCACGAAGATAACTTTTATGTATTAACTTTTATGTGAGGCCGTCGTGGCGCAGGGGCACAAGGGTGTGTCTGTAACGCGACGTTGCGGGATCAGTTCGGTGAACCCCCACTCAAGGAGGATAAATTATCTCACTGCCTGTCATTATGGAGGGGATGTGGAGGATATTTTTATTTAGGGCCTATATTTAGTTATCACTCACAAGGCAGTCAGAGATCACTAAGTCAGGAAAGCAAAAATAGATTTGAGCAACTTCATGCTTTTTCCCGTATAGAATAGTAGATATAAGAAGAAATATAGTATTAAATTTATTTAACTCCATGGGAAAAACAACTAATAATTTATACGAACACGTGGTGTAATCAAACCTACGACAAACCTAAACAGTAATCAGTGATCGACCATCAAATAAAGATAATTCCAGAAAACGCACTGGCTCAGCTCAGTACAATATTCAGATCCAATTCATTCCTTTGTGGCGTCCTCTGCAGTCAACATGGGTTTTAATAATTAACATTTTGCGGTTTTCGATAGCGGCTGGGTTCCACTGGAATACTTACTTTATGGGCCAGCTATATTTGCTTACTAGATAATTAGGTTTCACTCGATAAATTGAACTAATGTCAACACTAATATATATTGTACACAAAAGTAATTAACGTTCTGGTTAGAGATTATAAGAGAAAATTTATATATAGTATATAACACGTGTAAAATATTAACATTATCTACATATTCGATATGAAATATATTAAGCTTTCAAAATCAGTCTCTTCAGCTATATTATAATGAAGTTTTGAAATTGAAAATGGTTTGGTTATTGTTTACTGTGATTTAGCTTTACTGTAGTATAGTAGCACGAGTTGACAGAACCAACTTAGTGTCAAAACACTACGTTGTCTACTTTCTACCAATTTTCAAGACATTGCGTTGTAAGTGACGTAACTTAACGTCGAATAATTAACGCAATTTTTACATTTACCCCAAATTTAAGTATACGTTTCGATAAAGAGACATTTGAATGTAAGAGACAGATCGTCTTAAACCTGGGACGAGTAATTCTTTAATTATAAAATGCTAATCGAGGTCTACGATCAATGGCCGCCCTGGGACAGTTATGGGGTGGAAAGTTGCTACGTTCAGCAAATTTAAACTGTACGTGATTCACTTTTGATTTAGTTTATTTAAGGCGGAGCTCGTTAATAATGTATTTTTTTAGTATTTTTTTTCAGTGTCATTCTTTATCTCGTATATAGCAGGATAGGCAAAGGGAATCTAGTGCTAAAACACTCCGTTCCTACTTTCAGTTCCAATTTTCAAAATATTACGTCTTGAGCGGGGGAGCAATATCATTATTTTCATCATCAGCCTTTCACCGTCTGTCATTTGGTTGAGCACAATCTTTTAGCTCTGTGCTTCTAAAAGTAAGTAATTTGTGACAAAGATTCTTATTCTGGGAAACGTTTAATTTATTATTAATTTTTCCAATATGTCATGTAATAAGGTCGTAGAAATGGTCTAAGAAATTACACTATGTTTCGCTTTAAACACACTGAAACCTCTTTGTAGAATTTTTGTAGATATAAGTTACGTGTAAGAACACCTTTGACACAACATGAAAAACACGACAGGCTGAGGATTTGATTCCCTCTTGAGGGAAGTAAATATATATTACTTTCATTTCCTCACTCCGGTAACGAGGCTAAGCGTGCCATTTGGTTTCGGCATTTAAATCGTATTGCCTCCACAATTCTGCTGAAAATGGGGATGGCATGGATTTTGTGAATGGAGTGTCTTAACATATGGTTACCAGGTCCCCTTTGCTTTGTCTTATGCGCAGAATACAACATGAAGCTAAAATAATATCAATAGCTGTGTACTTAATAAAATGTGGGTGGGTATAAGTCACTTTTAATATGTAACTTTTAGAATACACACACAGGAAATGCAAGCAAATAAATAAATGTGCAAAGCAAATAAATGTAAGAACGGAAATGAAAATGAAGTGAGTAGTTCCGGTTGACTTAAAACTATGAAATTAGGCATCTACAGGTAGTACTAGTTCAGGGAAAAAAAAGGGAAACTGTAGATTTGTGGTTAAATCCTAAAAATAATAACTTTAATAGGTTTAAAAGATAAAATTTGATATTAAAACCGCTAGTTTAGGTGAGATATCAGATGAAAGGGCTCTGGCTAAATTAAGTTTGAATTTCACAAAAAGCTCGAGACCTCTAATTTCTGCACGGAATACTCGGTGGGCAAGCCCAACTCGCGCCTGTCTGATTTTTTCATTATGAAACTTAAATTGAGCGTGATTCAGGCCAGTCGTGGCGCATTATCACAAGCTATAATCGCTACGGTTGTGAGTTCTATTCCCACTCGGGGGAATAAAATATTTATTTCATTTCATTCCCCCTTTCCTCAAACAAAAACTCAATGGCGCGGTTTACCTAGTTAACAGAGGAAATAAAAATATTAAATATTTCATTCTTTTGAGTTCGAATCGAACTCAGTACCTAGACAGCTATCGCGCGTCCGAATGACAACCTCATACGATGCTTAATTGTATACATAATATAGTTGTCTATAATATTCGTTTTAAATGTCAACAACTCTTATTCTCATTATTCAACTTCAAATATTATACTCGAAAATCAAATAACGTAACATAAAAATCTTGAACTGTAAGTTGACTGAAAATTATATAAAATAAATGTTAAAATAAAAAATATATATAATATTTATTACACACGAAAACATCGACCTCATTTGTTGAAATTGGGTCAATTCCATACTTATAATTACACTAGCGGCCCACTCGCGGCTTCGCCCGCTCATAATTCTTTTATTATGTTGCATTTGCTATAAGATATATTTTTTAATTTATACATTCAATAATTTTGAGAAAGTGCAAGCACTACATGGCTGCTTGCGGGGACAACATCGGCGGCAAGAGCGCGCCCCGCAGGACCGGCCGTAAATGAAAATGAATGATTTTAAATAATTGAGGCCAGTCGTGGCGCAGTGGCACAAAGTGTGACTGTAAAACCGACTGGTTGTGGGTTCGATCCCCACTCGAGGAGATGAAATATTTACTTAAATTTATATTTCCATTTCTTCGCTCTGGCGTCGAGGCAAAGCGCGGCGTTGAGTTCTGCCACTCAACACGCAATGCCTTCAAAAATTCGGCAGAAAGTGGGGAACGGAGTGTCTTGACATTAGGTTCCCTCTGCCTACCCTGCTGTGTGCATGCTGGGATATAGCGTGAAGCTAATTTATCTTTGTTTTTATTTTTAATGATTTTAAATTTACAGTACCACAAAAGGTATTCGTTCTAACTATATGATATAAAAAACCAAAACGTATCTTTGAAAAAAAGGATTTGATACAGACACGTGGAAAGTGGGGAAGGGAAGTTTTAATCGGAAGCAAGTGACTTCACAATAGGTTCCCCTCTGACTACCTGGTGTGTGTAGGATATCGCGTGAAGCTAAACAAAATAATTGCCTGAGTTAGTATCGAATCCGCGACAACCATCTCGCATCTTAGCTTTCATAAACTTAGTTAACAAATGAACCCAACCACTTAGAAAGTTTGAGCTAGGTGAGAGTTAAGGAAGGATAATATGAAACGGATAACAGACTGCTTATTGCAACCAGGCAAAGGCGCCGACAGCTATGCTAATATCTTTGTGTAATAGTGCACCTATTGTCGTTACCAATGTTAGCTTGTAACCAGTTCGTTTAGTATATTTTGTTTCTTATTTTTTTATTAGTGATTATTCACTCTGTTCTCCGTTTTCTGTCTATTTAGAAGAAAATAATTAGCTATATAGCCAGAGAGGCCAGTCGTGGCACAGTGGCACAAAGTGTGACTGTAAAATCGACTGGTTGTGGGTTCGATCCCCACTCGAGGAGATGAAATATTTACTTAACTTTATATTTCTATTTCCTCGCTCTGGTGTCGAGGCAAAGCGCGGCGTTGAGTTCTGCCACTCGACACGCAATGCCCCCAAAATTCGGCAGAAAGTGGGGAACGGAGTGTCTTAACACTAGGTTCCCTCTGCCTACCCTGCTGTGTGCGGGATGTAGCGTGAAGCTAATTTAATTTAATTTTATTAGCTATGGCACAGTAACCGACTGCCAAGACGATGGTTGTGGACACGTTTCCCACTCGGAGGAATGATTTATTTTCATTTCTTCGTTCATTTTTTATAATAATTTTTCAGTGTCAGTCGCGACTGAACACGCAATGTCTAGAAAATGCCGCCGTATTTTCTCGGCATTTCGAGGAAATGGGGAACTTAGTGCCTTAAGTTCCGATCTGCCTACTCTGCTATATACGGGAAGGAGCGTGAAACTAAATAAAATATTTTGGTAGTACTAAGCTTTCATTCCTTAAGATTTACCTTTTTGTTTATTTTTTTATTTTAATGTATATTATCGTGTACATATATTTAAAAGTCTTTAAAGTTTAAGGAGTCGATCATAATGATGTTGATGACGTAGAAAATTACATTAAAGATATATAAATAAAACATACTCCTTAAATTATTCCAAGGTTTCCAAAAGAATTTTAAATTCGAAAATCCATAGTAAAGCAAGTCTTCAAATAGGTAGCGTTTAAACTAGTAGTGGGTTGCGGTTTCAAGATGTAGTAGTTCGCAGGTGCACCTCTACTTCTGAATCTGAGGTATTCAAGATTTACTAAGTATACTCCAAATTGAAATAAATAGCTACAAGTCAAATATATAAGGTAAGTTTTGTATTGATACATGGCCAAGAGCTATACTATATTAAATTCTTATGTTTTTTTTAATTTGTAATATAAATATTTCATTTTTATTATTGTAAGGTCGTCGTAGCGTCTAACTGTAAGCACGACGTTGTGGGTTTGATTCTCACTCATTTAAAGGATTGACCTATTTTAATTTCACCGGTTTCATAACAAGACCCAGCGCGTTGAATTCCACCGCTTGTTGAGTAAACGCAAATGCTTGAATTGAAAGTTAGGGTTAAGGTGACCGCCGGAGTGTCTTAGCACTAGGTTTCCTCAGTCTAAAAAAAAAAAACATTCTTCCAAATGAAAAATGAAATCACAAATACGGCTTCATGTTGCATCCCGCACACATCAGTGTAAGCAGAGGGATCCTAGTGTTAAGACATTCCGTTCCCCATTTTCCGCCGAATTCTGGAGGTACTGCATGTTTAGTGACGGAACTCACTCGCTCGCTCTGCTTCAATACCAAAGCGAAGAAACTAAAACATTAAATATTTCATTTCCTCGAGTGGCGATCGAACCCATTGCCAGTTGCGTTTACAAGCACACACTTGTGCCAATGCGCCATGACTGGCCTCAGAATAAATATTCTACCTAAATTTATGCATACAAAACGAATGAATCATTTAATTATTTATTAATAAAAACGGGCCCCTCCAGGAAGTTGATTAAACAGCACATCTGCTACATATATGTATTGGATTTATTATTTAAGAACTGCATAGGACGAGCCCTGCGATTCGCCGTCGGACTTACAGAAGATGCCTTTATTAATATTGTATATTCCGCTTCATACAGACGAACTCTCTTAACGTGAATTATTTAACTCGGACGAATGGTAAAATTTTATGGTTTTTAGGGTTCCGTACCTCTTAACCCTTATAGGATCACTTTGTTATATGTCTGTCAAGACCATTTATCTCAATATTACGTGGATATATTAATCTAAAATTATCAAATATTCTGGACACGGTCACTTGAAGCACAGAAAAAAACAAGTTTCTCAAAAATCAAGTTAACGCAGCTAACAGAGATGAGTGCTTATACATAGTTTTTGCTGCATCTGTACTAATGTAATAAGGCAGATGACTTTATTTGTTTGTTTAAGCGCTAAGATCTCCGGATCTATTGGTGCAATTTACTTTTTTTTTTGTTTTGTATGTAAGCTACACTCTTCAGAACTGCTATAGGTTATATAACATTATAGTGTTAGTCTTATTTGATTTTAAATAATGAAATAACAATGCGATGTGCGATGCAAAAATAATGAAATATACGCAAGTAAGTTGTATGGCAGAAACATTTTATTTTATTAGTTCTAATAAAAAAAATGTCTTATAGATAAGCATTTTGTGAAAAAAATATTTGAAAATTGCAAGGTAATTTTCAATACTTTTTTTTCACCGATTTTTATTTGACATTGATATTGAAACTTACAAAAAATAGTTGTTTCATCCATCCATCCATTCCATCAAGAAAATTTTATGAAGATTAGCTTCAGCTTTTATAGCTTGTTAATTGGACGTATACTTTTCGAAAAAATGTAAAATTCTGATAATAGAACGCTCTGTTTTCGGCCTAAGTTCGGCTCGTGTAGGGGGCGCCCTTACTGCCGATGGCATTTTCTCAAAGAGCCAAACCAAGCAAGTGGTGCTTGCACTTTCTCAGAATTATGAAAGCAAAAAGTTCGTGATGAATGAAGAATCTTGAAACTGGTACGGGACCCTCGGTAAGTGCGTTTGACTCGCATTTGACCGATTTTTCTACTTAAGTTATAATTTTGTTCCCACATAACGGGATGGGAAAAGGAATCTAGTGTTAAGACACTCCCACGCACCGCTCGAAGAATTTTGGAGACATTGCGTATTTAGTGGCGTTGGGATCGAACTCACAACCATCGCGCTTAGCACTCAAGCACTTTAGTTAGTTATTTAAGATTTGTTTATTTGGCAACTTAGAGTTTAAATAAATCATGGTATATAATGGATATATTACGAGTATGCGGGGAGAACTAGTTTAATTAAGTCTATGTCAATAAATTGGCTAACGCAAACATATTTTTTTCAATTGAAAGTATTATATTAGTTCCTGAGGTTACTGCGATCAAACAAACACTTTCGCTTTATAATAGTAATGTATATATTATAGATTATATTCATTCTTGTAGGTATAATAAAGGAAGGGTTATTAAAGTGAACATATCGAAATATAAAAAAATTCTACTATGAACTTTATTTTGTTTTCACAGTTTACGATACTTTTACAACCGGTAATGCTGTAGGATGTTGTTTTATTAACCTGTAACAGAAGACGGGGATGGTATTATTTTCATGTTGGTAAACTGAGCTCGCGAATTATATGAAAACTCCTTGTTTTACCCGGTTTTGTTCAACTTTTGAATAATCATATAAGGTAGGAAGAGAGTACCTAGTGTTAAAGCACTCCTTTTTCTATGTTGTCTCTACTTGTCTGTGTATAGTTATAATTCATATCATATGCTAGATATTATGTGTTGAATGCAGAAATAAACGCTGTGCTTTATATTATTAGAGCAGAAAAAATATTCAATTCCTTGCTTATGAGAAAATGAAAATATTAAATATTTTATTTGGTATCGAGGCAAAGGAAAGTGGGAAACGGAAGTACCTTAATGGGAATGGAATGTCTTGACACTGGGTTCACAAGTTCCCCCTTCCTACCCTGCTATAAGCAGGCTACAGCGTGGAGGTAAAAAAAAAAACTAAATAATCTTATCGCGTACTTTGCATCTCGTAAAACTTGCATACAAAACGGGTATTAAACCTTGCAACTACAAGAAATTTTAGTCGAAATTTTTCATTTTATGTGTATTACTTTAATTTGGATAATAATTTATGTTTCATTTAACATTTTAAAAATATGCTGCATTTTTTTGGGCTTAAAAGCATGTATGTTGAGATAATAGTTATCTTTATGCATCTTTCATGTTATGGGATGGAGAGAGTATTTAGTTCTTCCCTTTATATATTCGAGTGCGCATGTTTTATTTCACGGGGCTTAACGTCGCACCCTTTCTTATTATAATAAGTTAAGAATGAAACGTGTCATAAACCAAATGAGACCAGTCGTGGCGCAGCGGCACGAAGTGTGACTGTAAATCGTGTTGTGGGTTCGATCCCCACTCGAGGAGATGAAATATTTACTTAAATTTATATTTCCATTTCTTCGCTCTGGTGTCGAGGCTAAGCGCGGCGTTGGATTCTGCCACTCAACACGCAATGCCTCCAGAATTCGGCAGAAAGTGGGGAACAGAGTATCTTAATACTAGGTTCCCTCTGCCTACCCTGCTGTGTGCGGGATACAGCGTGAAGCTGAGTTATAATCACTTTTTACCGTGTTGTTTTATTTTTTACCATTCCCATCAATTTCCGAGATATTGCGTGCTAAATGGCGGATCTTAACGCCTCGCTTTATCGTGTTTTACTAAGTGAATCTCTCTAATCTAAGTGAATCGAACCCACAACATCAGGTCTACGAGGGCTTCTGTTTTATATTTATATATTTTAATTTAAATAAAATTTAATGTATCCCGCTACATGAACCAACTAAGCATACCAAGCTACGCTTTCGTAGAGTCGTAGATCCGTCTACTTTAGCTTTGCTTATCTCTTCGTAGTCGCAACTAAGGATTTGAGACGTCACCACGTATACTATCTAACGTTTATATATAATTGTACATTATTTAACTTCAGGCTGTATCACGCACATAGCAGGCTAGGGAACCTGGGAACCTAATGTACCATTGAAACATTTCCGCTCTTCACTTTCCATCTTTGGGGCATTGTATATCGAGTGGTAGAACTCAACGCCGCGCTTTGCCTCGACACCAAAGCGAAGAAATGGAAATATAAATTTAAATAAATATGTCATCTCCTCGAGTGGGAATCGAACCCACAACCAGTCGGTTTACAGTCACACTTTGTGTCACTGCGCCACGACTGGCCTCAATTATATATAAAAAATACAAATATTTGCACATATATATGTTATGGTTTTGTGTCCACTGTCATCTCTCTTCTTTAGACATGTCATCTGAAATTGTCATGATTTTTACGTGACCTTTATCCAGTGTCATCGATACTGTCTTTGAGGTCAACCGAGAATTTAGTGTAAAAAATTTAAATACAAGTATAGCAGGATATGAAGTTTAAGACAATTGAAATATATGAGCATTACTATATTACGCAGTTAAATGAATAAATTCGGATTCTATACATCCCTATTAAAGGAGATTCGAACCTAGATATAAGATTTTTTCACAACTGCATATAGCCTACCTTCATTTCTAATGCTGGAACTCCACGACGGGCGAGCTGTCAAATTAAAATATTTAAAATGATTCCCCCGAATGGGAATTGAAGCCATAACCAAAGTCAAAAAACGCTAAACTGAGCCGCGTCTCAATAGTTATTTCTTTAACCTTTTCCGTCTAAGTAAAAAACCTAAGCACATAAATATCCCAAGCCGTATATATTGGCCCTCACTCTTTCTAAATGTATTCACATTGGAAACTAATAATTATTGATTTTACATATTATTTTTAGAAACGTGATTCAAAATTTATTGTCCAGAATAGGCAATAAAAAGAGGAAGGCCGAGTAGACGTTAGCGTCGTAGCTACGATCGAGATGTATTTGGAATATACGTTTTGTGTTGTTTTATTTTTATTGTTTCTGTTGTAAGCTCACCTTTAAAGATAAAATAATGCTATGTATATGCGTTTTCCCACGACACCAGAGCAAAGAAATGAAAATATTAAATATTTGATTTCCGCTAGTCGGGAACGAACCCACATCTAGTCGCGCTTACAGTCATACTTGTGCCCCTGCGCTACGATTAGTCTGTTTTTATTTTTAAATTTTATACAACAAAATGTATTTCCTAAAAAATTTATTTAGATATAAAAATTTCGACCCGTTCGGATGAACAGAAGATACGGCCGCTTCAATATTTTATATGCCGTTTCATACTACCGTGGAAGCTCTTAACTTGAATTATGTACCGCCGACTACAATGCCTTAGTTGTTTGTCATTTTAAACCCTGTTAGTGGATAATTTAATTAATACGAGACCGTTTGTTAATATGTTATAGTAGAGTTAAATCAATTAAAATTAGCGTCACGCTGTATCGCGCATACAGCAGGATAGGCAGAGGGAACCTAGTGTTAAGACACTCCGTTTTCCATTTTCCGCTGAGTTCTGGAAGCATTGCGTGTTGCGTGTTGAGTCGGGTGTCTCGACACCAGAGCAAAGAAATGAAAATATTAATGTAAATAAGTATTTCGCTTCCTCGAGTGGGGATCGAACCCACAACCAGTCGATTTTACCAGTCACACTTTGTGCCATTGCGGCACAACTGGCTATAGTAGAATTGTTATTTTTTATTAATTGTGATCTCACTCACGCAAGAGCCCGTTGTTCTGTTCCGCCAATCAACACGCAATGCCTCGAAAAATTTGGCAGAAAGCGGGGAATGGAGAGTCTTAACACAAAGTCCCTTTTAAGGTCCGATTTTTAAATCTTGAAATCTCCTATTTGTTTATCAAACTATACATTTTTTTAGCGTGACGCTTTACTCGCGTAGACAGAGGGAACCTAGTGCTTAGAGACATTGCGTGTTAAATAACGGAAGTCAACGCCGCATTTTGCCTAGATTTCGTCGCGCTACATAAGTAGATAAACTTGAAAATTTAATATAAATAAATATTTATAAATTAAATCTCATCTTACGAACGAACGTAGTCATCCGGCGTGAATTCACATCGGGCCTTTTTAAATCGAAAGAAATAAAGTTTCACAAATAAAATTCTTGAATTAGCATTTCCATTAAGTTATGGGCAGTTAAATGAATTGAAAGGCAAAAACAATCTCGAAGTCTACCGACGGTATAAGCGTTTAGCAGTTAATACAATTAAAAAATGCAAATCTGGTGGATTTGAACGCCGAGTTTATGAAGAGAGGGATGGGGCTCGGTTGACCAGAAGTTGTTGGTTTTTTATATTTTTTTTAGCTTCTCAGTATGGGATGGGTAGAGAGAATCTAGCGTTAAGGCAGTCCAATTCCGAATTTTTGCCCAGCGTTTGGGATATTGAGTGTTGAATGACAGAACTCGTCACATTTTGCCTTGTTACAAGTGCGAGGAAATGAAAATATTTAATAACTAGACTAGACTTTTCACTACAGTAAATAAAATAAGCTTCACGCTGTATCCCGTACTCAACAGGATATAATATTTATTTCATTTCCTCGAGTGGGGATCGAACCCACAATCAGTTGCGTTTACAGTTACACTACACACAGCCACTGCGCCACGACTGGCCTCAACTACTACAGTAACAAAAATAATTTATTTAAAGATCATGCAGGTGACTCCATAATCAAAAGCTAGTATTACATGTTTTGTAACCTTTAGTAAAATTGTACTACATTTCTTACAAAGTATGGTGGCCCTAGTGGGGACGGTATCAGGAGTATTTTAATCATGGCTATTGAGATGGGGTCAAAATATGGGGGCGATAGATGAATATCATTGCAATTTATTGTGTGCAAATAATTTTAATTTTTTTTAGCAACCGTAAGGGTGCGTGACAATAGGTTTAAAATTTAGGGTTGTGGGTATCGTGACCTCAGGCTTAGGTAGGTTGATTTAGTTTTTACGATTTTTTATGTAAAAAACTTATTTGAGTTGTAGATTTAGTTTTTATTGATTTTGTTGTGTCAAAAATTTGCGATTATGTTTTGATTAATAGGCGGAACTCAACGCTGCCCTTAATCTTGCGGGGGGAAACGATCATAATTATTGTTCCATAATTTAAATTATTTATAATTTTTTCGTAAAAAAACGAACCTACAACCGTCGCGTTAGCTGTCACATATTCCACTGCGTTACTGCAACCTCAATAACTAAATAACAGTTATTCAATATAGCTATTACCACAAGTTCCAGTTTCGTCATCAGACACACGGTAGGATAGGTTTGTCAGTTCACGTCAGGTGCAATTTAGCCTGGTGGTAAATTACGGGAGCTCACACGTCAATCATCACGAACCAATCTACTGAAGCGAAGGTGTATTCGATAGTGTTTCTATTGTTGCAATAATGATATTAATAGATGAAGACTCGATGCATTTAATATTATCTTATGCGTAATCAGTATTTTTTTTGCACATAGCTGAATAGGCAGGGGGAACATGGGAACCTAGTGTTAGGACACTCCGTTCCCACTTAGATGCTCCCGTTACGCACTTACCGATGAATTTTGGAGGTATTGAGTGAGTGGCGGGACTCAATGCCGCGCTCTTCGCTTTGTTAGCAGGACGAGAAAATTCAAATATAATAGAGGTATTACATTTACTAGAAATAATAAGCAAAATAGTTTCGTTTACTGTCGTACGTTTGTACCCCTGCGCCACGACTGGCCTCTTATAGATGATGTTTCTATTATTCTTGAGAACATGAGAACCTAGTGTTAAGACACTCCGTTTCCCACTTTCCGCCGAATTGTGAAAGCATTGGCGCAGCGACAAAGCGTCTGACTATAAACAAAACGGTTGTGGGTACATTCTCACTAGTGGTGATTAATTATTACCATTTCCTCGCTTTGGTAATAAGACAAGACGCGGTGTTGAGTCCTGCCATTTAACACGCTATATCTCGAAAAATGGGCAGGAAATATCGAACAAAATTTATAAGCACTAAGTGCCATTTCCCTACCCTGCTACATGCGGAAAAAATTGGGAAGCTGAAAAGAAAATCTAAAATATTTATCATCTTCTAACATAAACACCTAAAAGAATCTTGTGATGATATAATAGTTGTATATAAGGAAAATAAATGCTCAGTTTCATGTTCTTTGATAATTTCCATTTTTTTGCCACACTCACTTTACACACATTAACAAAATATAATGCGTGTTAGGTTGCGTGAAAGAATTTTGAAAATCCTCTCTTAGGTCTCTACTATACACCCCAATGACCCTACATGCCAAATTACAGCGTTCTACGCCGTGTACTGTTCATTGAGTTCTGTTACTCAATCAGTAACGAAAGAGTTGTATATATATATTAGGTTAAAAATATTTTTCTAATACACTCATAACTTACCTTATCATAACCAGTATCAAAAAATTATAGCCTAATTTACAAACAAAGATATTTGAACTTCCGGACATGTGCTCTTAAACTTTCTTTCTATGAAATATGATAACTGATTATTAATAAACTATACAATTTTACACTCTATTTACCTTTAAAATAAAGGTTTTAATTGCTTAATAGCACTCTCATTCAAATTGGCCAACGTTAAGATGTTTTGAAAGGAAACATTTGCATCGCGCATGCGCATTTGTTACTGCAGCTTGGTCAAAAACGTGGTGTAGATCGCACTTATATCAGTCGATAGGCGGCCTCTGTAAGGGGTGGTCGCGGTCACCACTCTCTATAACGCTGTAGACGTAGTGTTGATGTTTTATACGAAAATATTAGTTTGTGATTAAATTATTCTATGTGAATTTTGTTACGTAAGTATTGATTTTTTTGGTAATTCAAAGGCTTATTTATGCAGGTTTAGTTTAGATGTTAGGATTTTTTGGAAATTTTTGAATTTTTCATCGTGAGATGATCTTTTGGTATCCATTTTTGTTGAAGAGCTCTTTTTATAATGTTATGAGATAAAGTCTTCTTACAGCATTGAAAATAAAATTTCATGATTATCATTTAGAAAAATTTTTTTTAGATGACATTTGCTACATTTGCTTCAAAAACAGCTCACATTACACACACGTAGTGAACTAACTTCATCGCGAACATCTCGAATAACTTATGTATATTTAGAGAACAATGTGCAAGTATAATATTTAAAGTTTAGCAAAATTTCAAAGTTTCATTTCTCCTGAATTCAAAGTTGAAGTATGCTTTTACAAGCTCTTTTGAATGGTTAAAAGGCTAACGTTAACTCTCAGAACGGTGAGAAACGTAGCTATTACGTTGTATTTTCTACGTAAGTTAGTTTCTTTACCGTTTTGTATGGGAATATTACTCAAAGCTTCTCTTCTAATGCGTTTTTTAAAGCAAAATGTATTTTTGAAATTATTATACAATAACAACTCATGGAAATTATCGTTTAATCAACTTTAGATTTTTTTTTAAATATAATTATTTATTTATTCTTTTATGTCCTGCCAACAATGAATACATGCGGAGGACAACTAAAACACACATACAACACACTTACACATACCTGTATAATATAGTTTTTGAAATAAACTATAAAATTTCATAATAAATTATTAATATAATTTCAGTAATAAGTTGTTCATGTTCAAAATAAATTATTATTGAAATAAAAAATAATTACAACTTACTTTTACTATATATCTAGAAGATATAAATAAAAATACATATAATATTGACACAATAATTTAGAAAAAAAATAACTCAAAAAAAAATCTGCTATTATCTATTTATTTTTAAAGAAATAATTTACCTTAAAAAATATGAATTAAAACAAATTAAATTGAAAAAAGAAAAACACACATTAGTTGCAGTCAACTTTCATACGTAAATCCGAATTTTTAAACAGTCATCAAATAAAAGTTGTTCTCAGCACGACTCTCGATATCAAAAGCTTTCGTCTCTGCACGAAAGCTCCGGTGTCGATTTGTAAACAACCGCTTACAGTTCCTATTGGTGTTTTCAGTAATTATTTGTTACTGAAATTGTGTAATACTGTGTATATGGGACTTTTGGCTTTTTATTAAATTTTATACTGCTATTTAGGCCTGTCGTGACGCAGAGACACAACAAATCGACTGGTTGTGGGTTCGATCCCTGCCAGAGAAAATGAAATATTTATTTAGATGTATATTTTCATTTTGTCGCTCTGTTGTCTAGGTAAAACGTGGTGTTGAGTTCCGTCTCTGAACACGCAATGCCTCCAGATTTTGGCGGAAAGTGTGGAATGGATTACTCCATTACGCTAGGTTCCCTCAACCTGTTGTTGCTGTGTGCGGGATACAGCGTGATGCAGATTTTTTTTAATAGTCTTATTTACACTCTAGGGAATATAAATTACTGTATACATTTTTTTCATTTCTTTTTTCTGAACCGTATTATTGTTTGCATATTATATATTTTTAACATGTTATATTTTTCGACATCGAAAATTAAATAGTAAGTTACTATATATAACTAAGTCAGTATATGTATATCAATGGTATATACATATATATATCGATATCAAAATTGAACTGAATTGGTAACAAAATTCTTTGTTTCTTTCACCCATTTTCTATGGAAAATGAAATTATAATTTTTCACAAATAAATTTATAATAATAAAAATATAATTACATAATATATACGAATAATTCTTTCTTATCGTATTATAACATGATTATAGAATACATTTTCAATAGCAATTTTCCATCGAGGCCAGTCGTGGCGCAGTGGTACAAAGTGTGACTGTAAAACCGACTGGTTGTGGGTTCGATCCCCACTCGAGGAGATGAAATATTTACTTAAATTTATATTTTCATTTCTTCGCTCTGGTTTCGAGGCAAAGCGCGGCGTTGAGTTCTGCCACTCAACACGCAATGCCTCCAAAATTCGGCAGAAAGTGGGGAACGGAGTTTCTTAACACTAGGTTTCCTCTGCCTACCCTGCTGTGTGCGGGATATAGCGTGAAGCTAATTTAATTTAATTTTAATTTTCCATTACTTTGTACGACTATTCTAAGGCTTTTCGATGCAACGAGCGTCTAACTGTGGACACGACGGTTATGTATTTGATTCCCAATGAGGAAATTAATTATTTTTATTTTTTCGCTGTATTATGGAAACAAAAAAAGGCGTTGAGTTCCACTTCTCATAGCGTAAAATTTCGAAAATCAGGCAAAATGTGTTTGACGGAGTGTCTTTACACTAGATTCCTTGTCCATTTCCTGATACATGAGGCTACATGAAGTTGAAAAATCCTATTTTCCTATATAATTAAAAGCTATATAAATAGCAAGGAGCTTTATATTTTTTTTATTTGAAAACATACTGAAATGTACACTTATGTATTTTATGTTCTATAGAATTTTTAATAGAATGCATAAGCTTCTTAAACGTTTCGTAAGGGCTCTTGATATAATATTCAATATATATTTCTTATTGAGGCCAGTCGTGGCGCAGCGGCACGAAGTGTGACTGGTTGTGGGTTCGATCCCCACGAGGAGATAAAATATTTACTTAAATTTATATTTCCATTTCTTCGCTCTAGTGTGAAGGCTAAGCATTGATTTCGGCCACTCAACACGCAATACCTCCAGAATTCGGCAGAAAGTGGGGAACGGAGTGTCTTAATACTAGGTTCCCTCTGCCTACACTGCGGGATACAGCGTGAAGCTGATTTATTTTTATTTTATTTCATATTCATATATAAATTGACACAGTTAAAGTTGTAGTATTTTTTATGTTATTGCGCTTTATAATTGGGTTTGTTTTTTTTTAATAATGTTAGTTAGCCTTAGGAAGTTGTGCATGATACATTCAAAAAGTGTTGTTTATTTTTAATAGAAAAAGGAAATAAATTTTATAACCCTTATGGTTTATTTTCAATTGAACCTGATACCTCTGATGGTTGTGGGTTTTATCTCGACTTGGGTATTGTTATATTAAAAGTAGCTGGTGATTTTAAGACGTAAAATAGATTTTATTCCGTTCCATTCTATTATGTAGGAATTTCGAGAAATCCTTTCTTAGTGCTCCCCAACGCTCCCTAACCTGTGTACATGCCAAACTTGAACTCCTTATGTCCAACAGTAGTTTCGTCTGTTGGTGTATGTTGTGTAGTTGTCTATGTGAGTAGCTTATTTTAATAAGACAAAAAGCATTTTTTGTTACATCACTCACCACGCAATATCTCTAAAATATCCGGAAAATCAATAACATAGTGTCTTATCTCTATATTCTCTCTATTTTCTCAAAAGATTTTCACACAAAAGATAAAAAGTGTACATGATTTGTTTAGGCAGGCTGCCTATGAACGTAGTGTTACGATACAAATTTTCAATTAAAACACCTACACCGACTTTCCAGAAAATTCTGGTGTTAAGTCGTGGAATTCAACGCCGCCCCATATTAAGAGCGAGTAAAAGAAAATAATAAATATTTCATTTCCTCGAGAAGGAATTGAACCCACAATTGTCATGTTTACAGTCCCACTCTTGTACCACTGCGCCACAACGGCCTCACGAATAACATAAAAATATAACATGCATTATTGAGCACGTCGACTTGATATAGCGTGTAATCGTTTTAATTCAGATTGACTAACCGCAGATCGCTGCTCAAATATAATATCAATAAATTTTTATGAAAACTTTATCTGAGTTTTCATATTAATGGTAGAGATTAAAATTATACTTAAATGTAATAAATTTATAATTTTTTAGGTATAATCAGCTATAGTAGTACCGTAGAGCAGTCTTATCTATATAGATATATAAAATTACATGTACCTGACTGATCGACGTAAGACGCACGCACAGCCGTAACAGCTGTGCGTAGAAACATGAAATTTGGATAGATGTTTATTTTTATAATCTGGACCACTAAGAAGGGATTTTAAAAAAATGTAACCCAAAGGGATGAAATAGGGGTTGAGTTTTAAACAGCACCGATTTTTATAAAACTTGAAAGTCAGACTCTTTAAAATATTATTTTGTTTTTTAGAATTCACCCCCACTAAGGGTTCAAATAAGGGGTTGAAAATTTATATGGAAAAATCTTTAAATCGCCACCGATTTTTATAAAAATATTTTATTGAACACGTGTTTCGTGTTTTTTTAGTATTCACCCCTAAGGGTGCATGCGAATATGCATGCAAAGCTGCGCGCGCCCGCTAGTACCTATATATAGATATAGTGGGAGTTGAAATCCCAGTTGTACTATTCTTTTAATAATATATTTTTAAGCTTATTACAAACTTGGACAGTTTCCAAAGAGGTGCGAGTTCAAATCCCGCTACGTTCAAATTTTTATACGTTTTCTTAATAAGTATAGTTCTTAATAAGTATGATTTTAAAATATCTACATAATCTTGTTTCTATTATTTACAAATGTAAGACATGTAAAGTTTCGGTTGAAACGACTCCATCGTTATAATCTCTTCGCGTCACTCCTAGCATGGGATGTATCAAGAGAAAAAAAAAATATATTATTCACTAACTTAAATAATACTTAATGGGAATAAAATGAGCTCTAACCGCATATATAGGAATCTAGTCATATCTCCGTTCTTCACTTTCCGTACAGCTTTTTTAACACAACATTCATCTGTTTTGTCATAATATTTAGGGAATGAAAATAACTAATTCTATCCAATGGGAATCGAATCCAATCAAACAGATACTGTGCCACTACGCTACGCGGTCTCTATTCAAATAACACATTATTTCAATATATATTATTAAATAATAAAAAAATAAACAACATTTCTTACAGCTACAATTGTACTAAAAAATATTTACATACGTTTATTTCATAGTAATCAATATGGTACCACTAATAAATAACATACTGTTATAATACATTCTCGAATACGCGAAAATCTATTCGGGGAACAATTTGCGTCTTGTATTTTATCGTCCCACGAGACTAAGTAACTCTCTTCTGACAAGCTTACAAAATAAGCTTATAAAATTATTTTTAATATAAACCTAGAACTTACATGATTTTTGTACGGTTTTGCTTCATGTTGTATGTATCCTGCACATGGACAGTAGCTAGGGGTACCTGGGAACCTAGTGTTAAGAAACTCTGTTCCCATTAAGACACAATCATTTTATACTTTCCGCTGAATTCTGATTGATTGATCTGCTGAATCTAATTCCTCGTTTTGCCTCATTACCAGACCGAGGAAATTAAAAAAAATTGAGTGGGCATCGAGCTCACAGTCTGTCGCGAGTACACTCGCTTGTGCTCCTGTGCTACGACGGCCTCAAACTACTCTAATATGATATGCATAAATTATATGAGCTTTCGCCCTCGGCTTCGTCTGCGTACTCAAATAAAAAAAACTAAAAGTTGCGTATGAGGCATTATTTTTTTTGTTTATCTAATGCCTGAAGTAAACGTTACTTTTGAAATCTATATGAAACAGTAGTTTATGAGATTTTAATATTTTTTTATCATAATAAATTATTCTATAAAAAAAAACAAAAAAAAATAAGCTTAGAAAAGGAACTTTCTGGAACAAAATATCTATGTCATGGTAAAGCAATAAATAAATTCCATTTGCTGTAACACTAAATTCTCAGATTATATTAGTCTAACAAAATTTTCAACTAAATTAAAATGTAACTGTTCGGTAATGTCGTAAATCTAAATTAAAATTTCTAGTAATTATGAAGGCAATTAAAAATAAAATAAAATATTTTATAATTTAAAAGCTAATTACACTATTATGATTCATTTGGGACTTGCCTGACTCAACACGATTAGTGCGGGTTCGCTTTCATTTTGCTATTTATACCTAAACTAGTGTTCCGGTCGCGACTTGGCTTGCGTGGTTATGATTATTTCTATACTTTCCTTTTGGATAGATATATTTTTTAAATTTTTTTGCAAAAAAATTTTGTGCGATATCACTTTAAATTAAAAGTCTTAGTCATTAGAGATTAATGGCCAAAAACTAAAATAATGTAATTGTATTCCATATACATTGCACAACCACACCACACACAACCTGATTTCCTACCTAAATTCATTGCATAAGTTTAAGAACTCACGCGTGCAGTGATAGGCGATATTTTTTTATACTATGTAAAAAAGATAAAGATAAACTTAATTGAACTACATTAAAAAGGGTGGGGAAGCGGAAAATCGAGTGTAAAAACACTCCATTTTTTACTTTTCCCTGAATTTCCAATATTTTGCGTGTTGAGTAGCGTAACTCAATGCTACAGTTTGTTTACGTCTTTGTCGTATGTCTTGTAGCAGAGGAGGGTAATCAAATTATAAGCAGCTTTAAATGGTCCCTCATATTATTGTCATACCACATAAATAATTGATTCACCTGAGTGGAAATCGAACCCACAAACGTCAAATTTAGTAAGGCGTTGAGAGTCTACAGCACCGTGGTTTCATGCCTCTAACCTATTTAAGTATAGCGTTGTATCCATTACCCATCGGATAGCTCTGAATGGGAAAGTAAAAAATGATCACCAAGGTCTTTTTGCATATCTAACAAACTGTGTGAAATTAGAACTAAATTAATATTTTATTCCAAAATATTATTATATTATCACTAGCATAAAACATAGGCCTCATATATTATAAACATTTTTATTATATATAATACTTTATATTATAAGCGTTTCGCCTACTTTATGATATGTAAGAATTCCACGGTTGAACGCCATGTACGTAGGTAACATTGGTTTCGTAAAATGTGAGTTGAGCATGCGACCGTGTATAGAAAATATTTCTGTTATATAGAGGTATTTACTATTTATTGTAGCAAAGAGTGTTTTTTGGTTATTATTATTATGAAAATTGAGATTATAAGAGATGCGGGTTCAATCTTGCAGCTCGTTTTAATATTAGATTTTTGTATGTTTTTATGAAATTAAAATATAAAAAACGAGCTGTATCTCTACGCTTCTTGGTGATAAGGCACTAATTTTTTTCAACTCATACCCACTCGGAAAAGTGAAATATTCTCCTTTCTTCATATGTTCTCATATTAGTAACAAAACAAAGTGACAAACCACTCAACACAACGTCTCAAAAATAAATCTAAAAATGAAACTGAGTGTCTTAACATTACGTCCCCTTATGCGTATCCTACCATATTAATGCTATCTAGACACCATAAATAGTACATCCCAAAAGCTTACAACAAACCAATCATAGATAATATCGGAAAATCTCAAATCTAATAAAAACCAAACATAATTACATCTCACCAACAATAACGATCAATTACCACTCCATAATATTATATAATCCAATATCGGGCACCGAGAAAGAGAATTTTAAAGCTTTAGCAAGAATCCGGATCGAAAGTAAAGTAACGGATAATCCCCGCACTGAATCCTGGGCCACGCGCGTTTTGTTTAATTAACTATTTCTTACTATACATTGTTTTAGAGGAATGTAAACTGATCGGTGCTTTGGAGGAGCTTTTTGGGATATTTGTGGGTGAAAGCTTCTTCTTTGTTTATTTAAGCTTGGTATAAGTGTACGTGAGAGATTAGTCGTTGCGCAGGGGCACCAGTGTGTGACTATAAACGGTTGCGGGTTCGATCCACACTCGAGGAAATAAATTATTTATTTAAATTTTAATTTCTTCGCTCTGCTCTAAGCAAAGCGTTCCGCCGCACTCAAAACGCAATGCCTCCACAATTCGACGGAAAGAGGAGAACGGAGTGCATGAAGATGTGATTTGATTTGGATAGCGAAAATTGGAGGTTTTAAGGAGCATATCTTTCGTCTTCACAACACACAAGTTTAAGCTGGAGATATTTTCTTGGCGTAGCAAGTAGAGACAGTTCAGGACATCGAAGTGTATGTCTTCAAAAGTAGAGTAGGGTAAGGTTACATAAAAAAATGTGTTCTCTAGATTAATAGGCGAAAACAAGAGCAAGAACGGTCGTTATGGTTAAAAAATACCAAGTATATTAATAATAATAATAAAATTACCATAAAAGGTTGTCACGTATAAATATAAAAAATATGTTGTAGACAAAAAAAAATAATAATATATACTTCAAAGAAACGTGCGTTCTTTTATAAGAATTATATAGTTTCCTAAGTAAAAAGCCATGTACCTATAATATTGGATAGAGGTTAAGTCGTAATGTTAGTAGTGAAAAGATGGTTTTTATTTTAAATTCGAGCCAAGTCGAGTTTAGCGTTAAAGATTTTTATTATACTGCTGCTTTTAATAATTTCACAAATATTATTCTTATTTCGTAAATTATTTTTATAGCAAGAGGTCAGACGAATTAGCGTAAGTAAGAACCGCTGGCTGTTTATTTATGTCACCCAACATGCAATGTCTTAAATTCGGGCAACCAAATGTCTTGAAACCAGGTTCAAAAGTATATGAAACAACTTACAATTAAAACAACTTACAAATAAAAAAAAGCCAGTAAATTAGAATGATAAATATTGCATTCCCCTGAGTGAGAATCGAATCCACGACCCTTGTGTTTATTTATATATTGTATACCTGCAACATGTAAGCGGTAGTATTAAATATGAGTGTATAGTAAAAGAGATGTTATTATGATTAATCAATACGAAACGAAATAAAATTGTGTATTTAAATAAAGAGAAGTTGTTGTGATAACAATAAGAATATATATATATATATATATATATATATATATATATATATATATATATATATATATATATATATATATATATATATATATATATATATATATATGTGTTATAATAAATAATTAAATATTGTTATTATGAATTATCATATTGTTATGAGAATATAAATTAAATGAAATACTGTAACTAATGGTAGGGTTATTTAAAAACAAATATTGTTAATATAGTTAATTTATGATCTACTGTAACTATTTTGATTGTGAATTATGAATGTGGAATATATCCGGTAAGTTTAGTTTGGGAGGGATGTTGTACTATAAATACACCATAAAAGCGGAATTGAGAACAATCGTGGTAACGTGGTGACACGCGCAATAAGCTCTAAGCAAAAGTATTTGAGTGAGTGTTAAAGTGCTAAGTGTTGCAAGTGATAGTCCTAAGTTGTAATTGTTAATAAAGTGATTTAAAGAGTGAAGGCTTATAATTGATATATCCAGTAAGGAGTGTTTTTCTTTCAAACACGATGGCCTCAAAGCGACAGTTGCGACTTCGATTTCTATTTGAAGAAATAAATTAATTAAGATAAGTATTTCATTTCTCCATTCTGGTAAGATCGAAAGGAAAAAGCGGCGTTTCTCGACACTAAAGTGTCTACACCTATCCCGTGGTAAAATCTTTAATTTATTTTATTTTTATTTAAAAAGCTTCACGCTAAGAAAAGGTACATTGAATATAATAAAATATGATCCTGGATGAAAGAAAAAAAAAACAATCAATAGGAAACAATAGATATCAGCTTCAGTCAAATACTACATATTTTTTCTAAGATAACATGTATATTAAATTTGTACGTTAAAATAAAATCATTTTATTAGTATTTTATGTAAAAGTCAGCGTTTACAAGGAAATATTAGCACAGCGTTGAAATCTTTAGAATATTTTAAATTGAAATGGACGTATGGACCTCCATATAAAGATATTTATTATTTTAAATGCATTGCTACTACAATACTGTATAATGTAGGCAGCCGGAACTGTTATTGAGCACCAAATTAGTTCTTATTTGACGTGAATATGCCTTAGTATGCTATAATTATTTTGCTATTATTAGTAATGGTAATATAGACATTGGCTTGATGTTAGATGAGGCGCGGCTTTAAGTTCCGGTAAATAATCAAGACATTAACAATAGATTAATGTAAATTGAATATATTAATATATTTGTAATATACAAGCTAATAATTTTCAATATATTGATAGAATCATAGACTGAATTTGTTGTTAAGGCAGTTTCTCTCTATATTTCCTCCATTTTAGAGAATTTGCCAATTAGAAGGTTCGATCTAACACCATCCAATTACGATATCATTATATTTTATTGTAGGATAATTTAAAATTTATTTAAAAACTTATATACGTACATTTTACGATGTTCTGAAAATGTGATTTTTTTGTAACTTTTATTAATCTATATACATCTAACTATTTTAAATAAAACTATTTTAACCGGATTAATCGCGTATATTACGGGTAGACCCGTGACCACGGACTACTGCAAAGTGTTCGAAACGTCGGGTTTCCAAAAATGTAAAAACTAAATATACGCGATTAATCCGGTTAAAATAGTTTTATTTAAAATGTATAATAATCGTGAAAATCAAAGAACTTATTACATCTAACTATATATGCTTAGAAGCCATTTTTTTTCGCATACTTTAGTCGGCTGGTAATGGTGATATATAGGGTGTTCTGGTTTGCAAAATCAATTATACTCTATATCTATCTATAAATAGTTATAATGTTTTTTTCCTTCACGCTGTATCTTGCATGTAGCCGAATAGGCATGGAGAGCCTAGTGTTAAGACACTCCATTTCCCAACTTTCACGCAATTCTGACATTATGTGTTGAGTTGCGAAACTCAACACTCAACTCAACACCGCTTTTGCCTCGAAACCAGAGCATAGAAATAAATATATTAAATATTTAATTCCTTCGATTGCGAATCGAACCCACTACCTGTCACACTTACATTCACACGCTTGTACCACTGCACCACGACTGATCTCAAAACAAATTAGATCGTCCATTGAATTTCACCAAAATGGATGCATTAAGCTTACAATGGAAGTTTTTACACGTCACTCTATACTTTCAGGCCATTCTTGTGATAGGATATAAAGCTGCCACAATGAGCTTGTTTGCCTATCATAAAAGGATCTATTTGGAATGCATTAACGTCCTTAGTCCTGTGATTTTTTTAATTTTGACTTTTTCGTGTATAGCCAAGTGAATTATGATCATAAAACGAGAGAGAGATTTCCTCTCTAAAGAAACTGAGAGAGAGAGAGAGAGAAAGATTGCCACTCGTAAAGAATATTGCTAAGATGATGATAATTTCATTTGACATAAGAGAATATTATTAATTAATTTGTTTTTTTAATGTTTTTTAAAGTGTTTCATTGCTTGGATGACCTATAAGAGCTTTGAGTTTGAGTCCTGCTGCTTTCAAACATTTACACGTTTTCCAAAAATACATTTGAAACTGTTTTAATTCTATATTGAACCTACGCCATCTAAAACTGACGGTCTGCTATCTAAAAGTTTTGAAATATTTTAAGTAATATATTTTGTTAACGTTTAACGTCTCTCGCTTGGACTTAGCTGGTTTATACTGCTTTTTGATAACCTGTGAATTGAAGCTCCATTCTTCGAACCTTCCGTTCGAATTCGAGAAATTGCACTTTGTACACTAAACCGGAAATATGAATATAATTCATCTCCAGATATAGAAATTAAACTTCCAACTACTAGGTTTATAAAATACACACACACACACACACACACACACACACATATATATATATATATATATATATATATATATATATATATATATATTGTTTTCTATGACAAAGACAATTCAAAACCAAGTTTGCACGCGAACTTCCATACAATTTATAAGAAAATTATAAAATAAATTGGCTATTCCATAAATGTTACACTTCACGTATACGACTCATGTTGTATTCATGTAAGACATTTTTTTTATAATTGCAATAACGTAATAAAATTTAAATAAAATAATGAAAAAACTTTTTAAATCATACTTATATTATAAATGTGAAAGTTTATATGGAAGCATGTTTGTTCCACTTTTACGTTAAAATCTTTAATGTTAGAACTAAAAAAAAATATCTTATTATGATATTAGAATAACACATATTAAGGTAAAGATTTTATATAATTTGGCTATAATAGGATAACAATAGGGTTACGAAGTTCCCTCCTCTCCTCTTCCTCCCATTGGAGGAAGTGAAATTTAATTTTTTTATTTCTTCGCTCTAGTGTCGAAGCAAAGCACGGCGATGTGTTCTATACTCTACACGGAATGCCTCAAGAATTCCGTAAAAAGTAGAGTCTTAACACTAGGTTCTATTGTTTTTTTTTGTACAGAACACGTGAAGCTAAAAGAATTAATACATCTATAAATCTAAAAGTATAACTATAAACAAAATCAATTTTTACTTATTTAGAAAAAGTATACAAATTTAGACGAGACTCGAGCCCGCGCCTCCTTAGACACGACTAGGGGAAAGCGCTATTTTTTTGTTACTATAAAGAAAAATATGCGACTCAAATACCTAAATACGATAAAAATAACACAAAAAATAAAAGACAGAAGATGTTTCGAATTTATCGTTAAAGATTTAGAAAATGACGTTATATAAAGAACAAAAAAAGAGATAGACTCATCTGATTTATGTGATAGAAAATAGAGCTGCCGTCGAATGTAACGGCGCATTATTTTCTTACAAGAAAAGTGATAACATTATAGAAGATTCTTATAATAAACTAGCGACCCAAACGCGGCGCCGCCCGCTTTTTGCTATATTTAATTATATGAAATATTTACATAAATTATAGATTAATTGAGGCCAGTCGTGGCGCAGTGGCACAAAGTGTGACTGTAAAACCGACTGGTTGTGGGTTCAATCCCCACTCGAGGAGATGAAATATTTACTTAAATTTATATGTCCATTTCTTCGCTCTGGTGTCGAGGCAAAGCGCGGCGTTGAGTTCTGCCACTCAACACGCAATGCCTCCAAAAATTCGGCAGAAAGTGGGGAACGGAGTGTCTTAACACTAGGTTCCCTCTGCCTACCCTGCTGTGTGCGGGATACAGCGTGAAGCTAATTTAATTTAATTTAATTTAATTATAGATTAAATATCATTTTGATATGTAAGTTATATTACTGTAAAGTTTAATTTGAATCTGTTCTTTTTACGTAAGACATTCTAAGTTCGAAGAAACTTTGACCGCAATAGTAGCGCACAGTTAAAGAGTAATAAATCTGATTGAATCAGCAGTTCCTGAGATTAGCGTGGTTAACAAAACAAACATTTTTGATTACATATTATGCGAAGAAATTAACTTGCATTCAGCTATTTTTTTTTATAATAAGGCCAAAGAAAAATATTTCATAAATATAATACTGTCCTATACTAGGTAAAACCGTTGTGTAATGTTGTCTAAAAAATATACCCAGTATTTATAATCGAAAAAAAAAAATAATTAAAAAAAATAATCAAGATAATATTTTATTAGAAGTCCTTTAAATTATCCCATTAGAAAATATAAAATAATATTATTTTTCCTTTCCAATATAAACTTTGAAAACCTTCGATTCGATCTTTAATCGATTCATCAATTTCTTAACAGTACAAAAGTCTATTCGAATAACGTATTGATGCATTTAATCGACTTAATTTGGACTAAAGCTTCTATATCCAATAAGTGCCGGATTTTCTTAAATAAATTATACCGGCGTTGGTATTAAAATCGAACTCTATTTACATTATCTTAGCTTATTTTTAAAATGCAGTGGACTGAATTAAATCTTTTAAAAGCATTTTGTTCGAATATAAAAGGAAATGTGGTATATATTGTACATAAAAACATATACATAAGTACGTATGTTCATAATAAAGAAACATTAATAATTATTTTTTAGTAAACAGATTTTCCATTTAGCAGATAAAAAGATTAAAAAAAGCTTAGAAAATAAAAATAGTTTTTTATTACCTTCACGCTGTATCACGCATGGAGACACGACACGACACTATGTTCCTTAAGCACCGCTCAATTTTCTAGACATTTGCGTCATAAAAAAAACCATCGTGAGTACCAAACGTTTCCCAATTTTACCATAATTAGGTCTAGACAGAAAAAGGTCCTGGATTCTAATCGTACTATCGAAACATTTGGGAACAAAATATATTAAGTTTTCGTATCATGAAAATAACGCATTCTAGTAAGAAAATTGCCGACATCACACCCTCGCCTTCCAACACGTGTAACTGCCAGTTTTGCGCCAGTCATTGGATTATAAGAATAAAGGAACAAAGAGAGCGATCGTGAATTTGCTCACATATTTGTATATCATATATTAATAGAGGCTGTCGAAGGCTGTCTTTCAGCACGACAGTTGTGGGTTCTATTCCCACTAGGGGAATGAAATTCTTATTTCTTCGTTCTGGTAACGGGACAAAAGTGTGGCTTTGAGTTTAGCCATTTTGTTGAATGACCATGCCATGATAATTCCGCGAAACGTGGAGAGCGAAAGTCTTAATAAGATCGAAATGTCTTAACGTACAGAATACATTGTGAAGCAAGAAAAAATGAAATCAGTTTCACACTGTATCCCACACAAAGCAGAGTAGGCAGAGTTAATCTAGTGTTAAGACACTCCGTTCCCCACTTTCCACTGTGTTCTGGAAGCATTGCGTGTTGAGTGGCGCCGCGCTTTGGAATGAACATATAAATGTAAACAAATATTTCGTCTCCTCGAATGGGGATCGAACTCCAAACCAGCCGCTCTTACAGTCACACTTTGTGCTTCTGCGCTACGACTGGTCTGCTATATTTAATATAGCATAATATTTTGGTTAAAATTATTTCAATAATGAATACCAGGTCTTAGACTCCTAAGGCCCGAGGGCTATACGTTAATTAGCATGAACACTGCAGAGTGAATATAAATTTGGTTTGAAGTAATATCGAGGTAATATGACGCCGTCATGGCACAATTCTTATAGAGAAAATGCAGGGATATATGTTATAATATAAATATTTTAGTCAGATTATGGTTTTATTTTTAACCGACATCAAAAAGGAGAAGTTTATCAATTGGACTTTTTGAAGTTTTTGTATGGCAAATATGAAAGGATTTTGATGATTCTTGTTTCGTGTGACAGTACATGTTTTAGAGATGATTCTGTTCAAATGATATGGTAATTGGTTCAGCATTTTGCTAAATATTGTTTGAAGTTTGAGTGAAGTCGTACACAAGAAAAGTATTTCTTGTTATATTAATAATTCTTATATTGTAATAACCACTAGGAAACTTTATCAAATAAATATATTTTTTAAATTAAACCGACATCAAAACAATAAACTAGAAGTTAAAAATAAACTTACTTCACATAAAGTAAAACGTTCTTTTATTTTGTTAACAAAAATAACTGAAGATACCGACTTCAAAATTATAAGATTTTATAATTTTGAAGTCAGTATCTAACTAATGCTACAACAGCCTTATGTATATATATATATATAACTGATAACCTCCTTTTCTTACAGAAGTCATTTAATAAAATAAAATAGAATAAAATTCAATAATAAAAATATAAAGGTCAACGGCCGTCGTCTATATTTGGACTTTTTCTCATCTTCAGTTAATATTGCTCTCTTTTTAATTTAGGCGTATTTATTTAAGTGGATATTTCTTTTGTCCACTAGTAGAAAGAACTTTGTATCTGTAATATATTAAAAATATATTAGCGACCCCCGCGTGACTCTACCCGCTTGAAGTATTTGTGAATATGTACTGTACTGGGAAATGGTTGATTATTTAATTATTTTTGTATTATTGTACACTTGATAAACAGTTATTTAAGTATTTTGGTATTTAATTTAATTTTGTCACAAAAGTCATTGTATTCAATTTAAAAAAATATATGTGGGGAATGGATGTCTTAATACTAGGTTCCATTTGCCATCCCTGCTGTGTGATAGGATACAGCGTGAAGGTGATTTATTTTCGTCTCATTATATCATATCTATCTAGGTAGGTGGAAAGTACGTGCGCACGGCATATATGGAGTTTCCCGCGTAAATTGATTGATTTCCTGGAAATTCCGAGATAAAAAGCCCATATGTTAACTACAACCCTCTCTATCTTCCAGTGAAAAACCTATAGAAATAGATATATCTGTTCCCGATTTTAACCCGTATCAACGGAAAAACCAACAGATAGGGAAAATGAAACAATTGTTTGCGTTTTAGATAACTATAACACGGTTACTGTGAAATTATAGATCGTCATTTCAATTTTTTCATATATATGGATATGACAGACAAAAATGCCGCTTTCATAGTAGGACGAAGAAAGACGACGAAAAAGATATTCAAATTAAAACTTTAACGGGAACAACAATAAAATTCATAAGTTCAAAATATTTAAATTACGAAAACGTCAATATCATTTATTTAACACATTGATATCTCTTATCAGCAATCAAAAAGCACTAGCATAAGTATTAGGGATCGTGGATTTTCGTATTATAAGTACAGTAGTAATCAAATAGTCGAGGCGTAGGGTAGGGAAGTCTGACTAAACAAGATAAACCCCAATGTGTTGGCGTGTAAACGTGTAATTCTCAGCTTTGACAACCCTGAGCTCAGATGTGTGGTACAAGTTTTTAGAAATATTAGATATTATTATAAAAATATCTATATTTTCTTTTTTTTTTTCTTATAAATCAGTTATGTATATCTTGTGAAAGGTTCTTATGCTATGTAATTTTTTTTTTCGTCTGTGCCAACGAAATAAATAATAATTTGATTAAGAATTTTAGTTAAAGTTTTATTTATTTTCCATCGATTTATTTGAATTAACTTGTCACTATTTTATTAAAGATTAAATTTTATTAAATGTGTGTAAAATAGAGAAAATAACTTTAAAAATTTTTTGAGTTGGAATCGCGTCGAGGTATCAGAATTAAAAAATAATTAATCCCGTCGAGGTATCAGAATCTAATTAATGTGAAATACCATCTTGAAACCATCGGAACGCTTGGTGATCAGTCTAACTTGCACTCGATTAGTTTTTCACTTTTTTTTCACTCTCTCTCTCTCTCTCTCTCTCCATCTTATACCTCAGACCACCCCAGTCGTATAACGCGAACGCCTTTCCCAGATTCCGTCTCCTCTCTTAATAATATTACTGTAGTTTATTACGTCACTAATGATTGTCGTCCTCGCGATCTCAGGCGCCGTTGTATTAAATTACTAAAGACGTCATGTTATGAATAATGTTATTAAATAGATTCCATTGGAGATTTATTGTGGGTTTTCCATGGGAAAATATGGGATTATTTTTCTCGTTGGTGTTTAGTTGATGAGCTTTCTTCGTAGTATGTTTTGTGATTTTTATGCGGCGTTGAGTTCCACCACTCAACTCGCCACTCCGGATACTGAGAAGGTGAGAAGGGAGTGCCTTAGCACTAGGTTCTCAGGCTCTTGCAATCTATCCTAATATGTGCAGGATACAGCGTGAAGCTAAAAACATATATTTTTGTATCTCTTATTGTTCCCTCAGCCTCAATATGTGTGTTTTAGGTAAAGTATTGTGTCTATTTACATATAATTAAAATATTTACAAATTTTGGAAAAAAAATGCAATTCTCACTCAGAGAAAAGAATTATTGTCATTTTTCGATTTCGCAATAAGGCAAATTGCTGCGTTAAACCCCACCCCTTGACACTCGGAGTATAACGGAGCTAAAAAAAGAAGAAATTCAACATTAAAAATATATTCTCAAGCAATGTAAATTAATATTCACTTCAATACAATTCCGTGTTATCTGCACGAGATGTAGGTACCGCCGTCAGCAGCACTACGTACGTTTCACGTATCGTGTAAGGTGCTAGGTTAATTAGCACGTCTTAGATACATCTCTTTAGCATATTACATGGTTTACCTAATTATCTTGATAATATACAATTCTGGAAGCATTGAGCCCAGTAGTGGTTCAGGGGCAAAGTGTGACTGTAAGACCGACAGGTTGTGGGTTCGATGCCCACTGCAGAAGATGAAATATTTACTTAAATTTATATTTCCATTTCTTCGATCTGGTGTCGAGGCAAAGCGCGGCGTTAAGTTCTGCCACTCAAAACACAATGCCTCCAGAATGCGGCAGAAAATGGGGAACGGACGCTAGGTTCCCTCTGTCTACCCTGCTGTGGGCGGGGTACAGTGTGAAGCTGATTTATTTAATTATTTGATGATGATGATGATTTATTTGACAAAAAATCTGAAACAAATTCTAGTTTCAATATTCACTAAATAAAAAATAAATCCGCTTCACGCTGTTTCCCGCGCACAGCAGGTTAGACAGAACGAACCTCCTGTAAAAACACTCCGTTCTCCATTTAGTAATTCATTAAATGCAAAACGTGATATCTGTATATAATATCTATATATTTACAGTATATGTCTGTATATGAACAAGAATTGTGGCGATGCTTTCATTCCCTGTCAGATCTCGCTTGCGGTTAATTAGACACCGATCCCTTTCATATTGTACGTAGAGTTAGACGACGGAATAAACTTAGCATTGTTACAACCTACAATGGAAACTACGAGGTTATGAGCTTAGCTCGGAATGTAGAGAAGTTATTGAAATTGTTTTATGCGTGATGAGTGGAAAAGATTTTTTTGTATAAATTAAATAATAAAAATGGATATTCTTCGTGTTAAGCAGCGTGTTTTATTTCTTAATTTCTTTCTTTATTTTCGATTTTCCTCAGATAAAGCTTTGTGTCTGCACATTATGTAGAGAAAATAAACAACATTCTTTTTCAAATTCAAATTTTTGTTTTTTAAAAGTCTTTAAAAGATTTTTTAATTACTTTCTGGATATGGAGTATTCCATAAACTTTACGCAACTTATTTTGTCCAAAGGAGACACACCTGAAAGGCACCTTAATATACTACTTAATATCCACCTAATAAATCAACTTCACGCTGTATCCCGCATACAGCAGGGTAGGCAGAGGGAACGTAGTGTTTAGACACTCCTTTCCCCACTTTCTGCCAAATTCTGGAGGCATTGCATGTTGAGTAACAGAACTCAACGCCGCGCTTAGCCTCGACACCAGAGCGAAGAAATGGAAATATAAACTTAAGTAAATATTTCATCTCCTCGAGCGGGGATCGAAACCACAACCAGACGGTTTTACAGTCACACTTCGTGCCGCTGCGCCACGACTGGCCTCTAATATCCACCTAATAAAGGAACAAAATAACGATATAAACAAACATACAGCAGAATTAGAACCACCTTTCCTTAATGTAACTGCTATACAAGTAACACGTTACTGTACTGTATACATACAAATATAATTCATCTCATTTAATATCAGAAGCGGAATGATATAAAGCGATGCACAAAGCAATCCTAGGATTTACTTGACTAGTTGTAACTTTAGTTCATACTAAAATCATTTTAGAGATCCTGCTTATTTAACTAACTAACTAAATAGTCGTAGTTAAAGGGACGTAGTTTCTCAAGATTTTGCTTAACTTTTTGGTTTTAGTGTTTATTATAAGCGAATATCCTAAGAAGTCTGTACTTTTTATAAAGGAAATACAACGTAGTCCTTGATGGGCCCGCTCCGCTTGCGGTGGAAGTTGTTCTTTATAGAGAAACAGTGGTTTATAAAAAAAATATACCTTTTTATACGTCAAGTATCACTTAAAGTAAATAAAGTGAAGAGACGATGTAATGTTTTTTTCAACGTCACGTCTATATCATATATTGCACATTGGTAGAGAACTCAGTGTTGATACACTCCGTTTGTCCTCTCCGCTCGATATGAAATCCAGACATGGTCTATTGAAAGGCGCGACTCAATGGGAAACTTTATGTAGCCTAGGAAATGAAAATAGTTTATTGTTGGTGAGATTCCAATCCACAATAGATAGACGATCCCACTACGACAGCCTAAAGCTAATATCATAATAAATTTAAAAAATCAGCAACAAAATATTATTTTACTTTAGAAAATATAACACTACTCTAGTTCTTTCAGCCAGCTCCAACTAGCTGTAAGTTCTGGTGATTATATTCTCTGCCTTTTTTTGACTACGACTCAATTCAATATGCAAATGTTTCTGACGAACTGCCACCAAAATGGTATGAAGTTCAAGGACTCGATTACAATACATTAACCTTGGTGAAGTCAGCCGCTGTCAACAATGAGACCTCGTAAAGGGAGGCCAAGATTGCCACTTTTATTAGAACTACCTTGCGTTGTTTGCATAAAAGCTTAAGGTCATTACTATATTCAAAGTATTTTTTCGTAGTATACGAATAATATTTTTTTTTCTAGGGAGTGGTAACATAACAAATATGTTATTTTTATATGTGAAAATATTAATAAAGTAAGCGATGGCGTTTAGTTAAGCCAATCAATAGGTAATGTCTCGAATTTAGATACAAAGCGGAACTTTGTCTTGATACTAGGCCTCTCCGGCTATACTCGTGGTTGGGGGCGAAACTGTATAAAAGTTTTGTTCTTCAAAACGGCTTTACCCAAACTAAACATAAAAAATATAAAATTTCTTCCTAAGTGTAAAAGTTTCTATGAAAATATTTTATCATATTAGCATTAAGATCTCGACTTGCTAGGTTACGATGTTCGACGAATTATAGCTGAAACGTTTTTTCCAGTTCTACAGACAAATATATCAGCAGAACTGTAATATTTTTGTCTCACATATTTTTCAATAGCGTTCAATAATAATTTAATAAAAACACGAATAGCACTTATCCATTGTTAATAAAACTTTAGTATTTCATGTTATATTATTACATTTCTTAACATATTTATATATTTTTTTATTTAATTTGATTTGTAACACTAAGGCTTATATCCCTAGTGGGGTAATCAGACAGAACGGAGCTAAACACTACGGTCTCTGCACATCTCTTTCGCTTCGTCCACTGTCACCAACCTCTTCATACATGCCATTTGGAGGGTCCTCATGCCTTTTACTTTGTAGGTCAACCGAGGTCTACCCCTACCTCTCTTACTCATTCATAAGACGTGCTCAAACCAGCTGATCACGTTCTTCTTCATTCTCACCTCTCGCAAGTAGATACCTGCCATTCTATGTATCTCTTCATTGTAGATTCCATCAGCTAAGTAGACTGCATATCCTACGAAGAGATCGCATCTCCACAGCAATCTTCTTTTTTCGTTTCTGACGAATACGATGCATATAAGTCATGTCACGTCACATAATAATCTGGTTTATGGGTGTTGAAAAATTAACTTAATAATACATTAGAATTATAGAAAATTAAATATAAATTTTAAATCTTTTTAAAATTTCATTAAAACAAAATTAAAATTTATGAACAAATATACGTACATAAAAATATATTTTTAAGGTATCTGTAATAAATATAAGAAAAATAATTTCTAGGACTCAATCACGATCAATCGATTAATTATTTACATTCACGCGTTTTAGTATCCAGACAAGCCGCGATGTTGACTCCCGCAACTCAACACACAACGTCTTGAAAATTGGACGGAAAATAAGCACCGTAGTAAGTGTAAGAAAGCGTATCTTACATGTTTCCTCTGCCTACCCAAATATTTAGCTCAAACACAATATCGAACTCACTACCAACGTCTATTAAAACACTGCTTTACTAAAGTGAGAAATGATTTAGTAGCATTAAGCATATAAGCAGCAGTTCCACGCAATAGTACATATTAGTTATTTTATTACGGCACCGCCCCGATACTATCGGCGTCGTCGAAGAGCGTGAAAGTATGATTAATTTCCACCCTTGAATTTATTGTTGACATTAGTGTGTATAAGTGGACATTTTTATGTTTATTTATTTTTTTGGTATTTTTACTTAATTATATATAGATTGTCTCTGAGTTTATTTAATAGACTTATGTGGCAGATCTTAACGCCGCGCATTGTTTAACTAGTCTGAATAATAATATCCATAAAAAAAATCTACGAAAGAAAAGTCAAAAGTATCCATCTATGTAAATTCAGACATTTGCCAAATGTTCTACTTTCGCGTTTAATTTAATTACCGGAGACAATTCATATCAAAAATAAAAAAAAAACATACAATTTACCTACAATAACCTCGTACTAACCTGAAAGTACACTATAAGTCCATATGACAATAGAAACAGCCTTTTCCAAACCAATCTGAAGGCAGTGCTTCATTTGAGTGTACACACGATTATACACCTTGTTGTTAACTAAATAAACATGTAAACAGCATGCAGGGGTTTCTTAATGGTGTTACGACAAAAGAAAGAAATAACAAAGCTATCGGTAATAATTCATCGTTATATTCAAATGGACGATATAATGACGACGAAAGCGTTTTTTTTTAAATATCGATGTTGATAATGTTTAAAAATAGTTCATAAATTACTTAATACTAAAGTCCCCATTAACATCGTCAGATGTGAAAATTGTGAAAGTTTGAAATGTTTATATTTTTTTATACGGTAAAATCGGTAAAATCTACAGAGTGTTAATTTGAAAGTAAAAGTTGCTAATTTTTACAACCGTCAATGTTAATAGGGCAGGCGATATTTTACGGACTCTAAGCCGCTTAATGGTCATACTACTAACATTTCTATACGGATCTTGTAAAACTGTCACTATCACGTGAATCGATGATCGACTGTATAGAATGAGAATGAGTAAGTAGAGCTTTTGAAGAACTTCCTGTGGTGAGAAATGAATCACTCCATTATTTGTAGTGTTCGACACTAAGTGGGACACTAAATAAATTTAATAGCTGCTCTGTCTTTTATGAGAAGTGCGGTTCGTTATCGATTTCCTAGAATAAAATTGTAAATAAAAAAAAATGCTTGTAAAACAAATGTTTGTTCTTTAATTATAATTTATAATTAATAAAAAACTAGTATAAATTGAGTATCAGTTGATATTAATAGTAGTGGCCAGTCGTGGCGCTGCGGCACGAAGTGTGACTGTAAAACCGACTGGTTGTGGGTTCGATCGCTCGATCGATCGCCACTCGAAGAGATGAAATATTTATTTAAATTTATATTTCCATTTCTTCGCTCTGGAATCGAGGTTAATCGCGGCGTTGAGTTCTGCCACACAACACGCAATGTCTCCAGAATTCGGTAGAAAATAGGGAATGGAGTGTCTTAAAACTAGCGAGAGTAGAGTGTCTTTCCCTCCGCCTACCCTGCTGTGTGCGGGATATAGCGTGAAGCTGATTTATTTATTTTATTTATATTAATAGCAGAAGTTTGTTTGAATAGAAAAACATATTTATGTGATAGATCATTTGTCAAAGTACGTAATGCCATTATAGTAATCGTTTCGAAATAACACATTATACCCAAGCTCATATGTACAGCTCTGAGTTAGGTATTTCCATTTCAATACGGAGGCAAATTTTGGATTGAAAGCTAGTATCTTATTTATTTAATATTTTCTTTGTTATCAGCAGAGGAAACTTGGGAACCTAGTAATAAAACGATTACGCTTTAACTAACTTACGTTCCCAATTTTGCTTATATTTTATAATTTTAGTATTAGTATCCAGAACCTCTCATACATTTATAATATAGTAAAATATTCTATTACAACTGCGAAGACTCAATTAAAAATAGTTCATATTGTTTGTAAAGCCTTTGACTTTTTCTGTCTGCTGATCAAAATCATAATTATAATTTATGAAAAGTTTCATTCAAACGTTCGCTAATTAGTTACGATATAATAATATGGTTAACAACCCTTCTATGACAGTAAATATATTATGTAACAAGTGGGGGTGCAGCGTTCAAATTTAATTAATAAATCCTTTTGTAGCGATATAATTGTATGGTGGAGTTGGCTGAATGTATATTGTTTTTTTTTTTAACTTCACGATGTACCCCGTGTATTGTAGTGTAGGTAGAGGGAACCTTTGAGACCTATTAAGACACTCCGTTCCCATTAACGCGGTGGGAAACAGAAGGGTTCCTTATTATTTTGTTTCCTACTAAAAGTAACTCATTTAAGGTATTTTAAACATTTTGAGATGAAATGTAAACTAAAGATTACATAGAATATTGCTTATGCAAACTACTTAAATAGGGAGTTTGTTAAGTAGAGGCGGAAGTAACAAAACAGCTTATCAGACAATATGAACTGTTTTTAATAAAATCTTTTTCCTGCGTACCTCAATAGACATGAAGGTTGTAGCTAAAATATAATAAAAATAAGCTTCAGCTTCACGCTGCATCACGCGGTAGGGAACATATTGTTAAGACACACCGTTTTGCACTTTCCGCCGAGTTCTGGAGGTATAGCGTGTTGAGTGGCGGGACTTAACTGCGCTTTTGCCTCTATACCACAGCGAAGAAATGAAGATATAAATGTAAGTAAATATTTTATCTTTTCGAGTGGGGATCGAATCCATAAGCTGTCGATTTTGCAGTTGTACTTTGTGCCTCTGCGCCACAACTGACCTCAATACTAATCCTTATGCAAATATCAAAGTTGCAACTTAATTAATTAGAAATTTGCATTTCTCATACTAAATTAATTTAAATAAAGCAGTCTTTTGCGTAATTGAGCTTTTCAAGGGTTCTTCAAAAGAAAAGAAAACCCTTATAGGATCATTTTGTCGTCTGTCAATCTTTAGTTTCAATTTCCAAAATTTTTTATCAACACGATACGATAAATCTTACAATAAAGATGAAAAAGAGTCCGAAAAATAGAAATTTATAATTGTAGTTAATTTCATACATAAGTCCTCATGCTCTGTGATATGTATCATTACAAAATTCATAGATAAAAACTATAACAAATTTATTTTTGTGGTTGAATTCATACATTATGAGCACATACGTTTGCATATTTAAGTTTGTCAACTTTTCTACGTCATATTACTGTTGACTTTTAATCACGAAATTGGCACGGATCCGTCGATGGATGAGTCCAACTTGAAATGACTGATTTTATTATGTAAATAATGTTTTCGTTATTTCACTGAACAATCAATAAAGAGATTGCTCTGACATTGCTTTAAGTCGTGAGTAACGTTTAAAAAAAAACTTATCCAAAAGTACAACACTAGAAAGAAACAATAGTGACGTAAAAACTATTAATTTTCAATAAACCGTTAGTTATATAAATATAAGGCGAGATCCATACAATTCAAATTACGCGCCGGATTGCAGTGACAGGGGAAAAATATCTTTTCGAAGTGAACCAATAAATTTGCTAAGCGAAGAAAGACCTACTAAAGTAATACACGAACGACGTTGTATGAAACATTGATTTGTCATTTTTTTCTCTTATATTTATATAAGTCGTGTTTCGCTCTTTATTGAATGAGAGTGCGTTTTAAATTTTCCGTTTTGTTTTCAAATTTCTTATGTCACTTTTTCAATAGTTATTGGAGAATCGCTTACTTAGTAACGTCTGTTTTTTTGTTTAATTTGTTTTACGTGTCGTTCTTAAAATGAAATAATGGTTTTCATTTTACATTTTTTAATTGCAACGTGTAAGTTTTGTAAGATTTGTTTAACTTATAAAAAGCTGATTTACGTTTGATCCTCATAGCAAGTTAGGCAGAGGGAACCTAGTAAATGATCTAATTCGAAACTGTTCTGTAACAGACACAAACGAACAGACAAACAGATATATAGACAGACAGGTAAACAACAAAATGCCATATGATTCAATTTGTATCTTTTAAGGAACCCTAAAACCTATTTAAGCATACATACTCACACGAGCTACATACATACAAAATTCCATTTCCATTTTCAATATAATTGATTAGAAATGTCATAATATTCGAACACAACCAATATTTATACGGTGCTATTAGTTAAATGAGTGTCAGCTAGGTACACCTAGGTAGAGGTAGGTACCTATACCTACACAAGTTGACTGAGGCGTGGTGGATTCCCATAATCGATGAGCAAACCGACGACTCGATTGAGTGATAATATTACTGTTGACTTGTGTGTGTGTGTTTTTTTTCCTGTTTTTTTTTGTATTTAGGTGTGTTATTAGGGGTGAATTATATATGGAGAGTGGGACAATTTTATAAATACATTAGTAAAATGTGGTTGGGGTTCCCCGATCAACACTCGAGGAAATGAAATATTTACTTAAATTTATATTTATTTACATAACTCCGCTCTGGTGTCGAGGCATTGTGGAGCGTTGAGATTCACTTAGCACGCAATGCCTCCAGAATTCGGCGGCAAGTGGGTAACGGAGTGTCTTAACTATAGGTTCCCTCAACCTACACACTGTGCGCGGGATACAGTGTTAAGCTAAAAAAATAGTTAAACGCTATTCTGGGAAAGTAGATGCCAATTTGTAAATGTAGTGAACACTGGTTCGATTTTTATTCGGAGCAATGGTAAATTGATCATATTTAAAACTAGCTTTTAACCAGAAATAACTATGAGTTTATCAGTGAGTGTAACTTTGAACATACACTGGGTAACACCGAAACAATGTAATATGTCTTATGTCGTCTACCACAATAAGCAGCACTTTTTTAGCTTCACATAACGGAGTTGAAAGAGGTAATCTGGAAACATAATGTTAAGATGCTCCTATCGCATTGAGACACTTCCGTTTCCAATTTCCGCTGAGTTGCCGATCGAGGCATAGCGTATTAAAAGGTGGAACTTAACGCCGTGCTTTGTCTTACCCCTGAGAAGGGAAATGAAAATATTAAATGTGGTGGTGAAATCGCATCCATCGATATTAGTGTCACCCTGCGCTACGGCCTCTGATATTTAATAAGTAAAAAATTAAATTTAAATTTAAATTAGCTTCACGCTATATCCCGCACACAGCAGGGTAGGCAGAGGGAACCTAGTGTTAAGACACTCCGTTCCCCACTTTCTGCCGAATTTTGGAGGCATTGCGTGTTGAGTGGCAGAACTCAACGCCGCACTTTTGCCTCGACACCAGAGCGAAGAAATGAAAATATAAATTTAAGTAAATATTTCATCTCCCCGAGTGGGGATCGAACCCACAACCAGTCGGTTTTACAGTCACACTTCGTGCCGCTGCGCTACAACTGGCCTTTAATTTAATAAGTATATTTCATATTTACCATACTTTATGAAAAATAGATATATTTCTCTTATATTTAGTATGTCATATAAAAAACTGGTTCAACTGCGATGTAACTTTATACTAATTTTGTCAATCCTTACTTACGTTAGTCAAAGCACGACTGAATAAATAATGGTGTGTACATTAGATTGTAAACATTGTTCTAATGTTATTTAAAGTCTTACTTAACGAGAAAATTACCTCAATCAGGATAGGAACTTGTGAATTCCATAATAATATATAATTCCCTTTGTTTATTGATCGATGGACATCACAAACATAGTCACGTAATATAGTTATTGAATAAACAGCAAATGTCGAAGCGGAATTCACATAAACATTATTTCTGTAAACACAAATTGTATTTGGTTCAGAATGCTAGAAGTCCTTCGGTCTGCATTTTAAAGTAAATATTGTCGTACTAGCTTATGAAAATGTATATACAAGTATACATGTATATAACAGGTAGTATTAAAGAATTATTTTCTTATATTATATGTAAAAAAATATGGCGCAACAAATATTTCGAACTAATACTGTTTAAAATAATATTTTTTTTATTATATTATATACAATATGTATTTTTTTTTAATTCGCATATGGCTAGGTAAAGAGAATGTAATATCAAAACACTTTTTTCTTCGCTTTTCAACCTAATTTCTTTTGCCTGACTGTTATTAAATAGAGTTTTTCAGAAATATAAAAAATCAACCAAAAAAATTTGGAACTTCAACATTTTTCTGCTTTACGCTGTATTCAGAGGGAACCTGGGAACCTAGTGTTAAGACACTCCATTCTTATTAAGATCCTTCCGTGTACTATTGTCCGCTGATCTCTGGAAGAATTGCGTGTTGAGTGGCGGAATTCAACACCGCGCTTTACCTCGCAACCAGAGCGAGAAAATAAAAAAATATTAAATATTTAATTTAATCGAGTAGAAATGAAACTCACCACTGTCGTGTTTACAATCACACACTTGTGTCACTGCCACGTCTGACGTCAATTAAATATAAAAGTTTGATATAAATATTAACATTAAATTCAAATCAAATCAAATCAGCTTCACGCTGTATCCCGCACACAGCAGGGTAGGCCGAGAGAACCTAGTGTTAAGACACTTTGTTCGAATTCTGGAGTTTTTATTGAGTGGCAGAACTCAACGTCGCGCTTAGCCTCGGTACCAGAGCGAACAAATGGAAATATAAATTTAAGTAAATATTTCATCTCCTCAAGTGGGGATCGAACCCATAATGAGTCGGTTTTACAGTCACACTTCGTGCTACTGCACCACGTCAGGCCTCTGAACAATTAAGTCAGTTTAATAAAAATAAAAAAAATTGTTAAATATTAACAAGTTAGTCGTCGGTAGCTGTCGAAATATAGATGATACCGATGAATTCATTGGTATTTATCGATGAAAGTCAACCGTGTTCACCAAATGTTTAATTAACCGGAATGTTTGCTTAGTACTCACTTATACTCTGTACAGTTCTGTCATAATTTATAATATTCTCATTTGCGTCATATGTAAAAATAAAAACAGATATGAACAGGGAACGAAGTATCTTAACACTAGGTTAAACTCCGGCTTACCTGCAACGTGCGTGATACAGCGTGAAACTGAAAAAAAAAAAACGTGAGAGACAACACACAGACTAAACTAATGCAACGTAGAAAACAAAAATTGTAGTAAATTGTAAAAATTTGTAGGAGAGCAGTAAGAGAGATTTTAATAAGATCTAATATAAGATTTTCACTATAATTATATATTTAAAATAAAACTCTTTAATCGGATCATTCGCGTGTATTTAGTATTGTACATTTATGGAAACCAGACGTTCTGCATAACGCAGTAGTCCGTTAGGCTTCCGTTAATCAGTTGTCCTAATTATTAGGATATCAAACCACTGCCAAGGACTTCTTGATTGCCATACGGGCTACTATCGCCCTTACAGAAGAAAAGAGAGAGTTTCCTGAAATTTTGTTGAGTATGTAGAAAACGGCGTTTCATGTGTTTATAGTTCCCCCAATAAAACAAAAACAAAATTCAATTTTGAAAACACGTTCAAAATTCTATAGAATATTGTACAGCAAATTAAAATTTGTTTTAATCCGATTTGCCCAAATTTATTTAATTGTTTTCCAAAACGTTTAGAAACCCTTAAGTTTTCAACTTAATAAAGGTACAATAACAAAAACAAACAATATAATACTAATAACTCAATTACTTGACTTTGGGTCAAAAATAATATTTTGTATCAAGTGTAAATTAAAGTATAAACAAAGTTTGTCTGTGAATTTGAAATTATTCTGTTTCTATAGAAATCAGAATTTTAGGTCAATACCCATTGTAAGTGTTAAGGAAAATTAACAAAAATAAACAAAAAAAAATCCCCCGAGTGGGAATTGAATCTTTGACTATTAATGCTATAAGATAGCAATCTAGGCTTCTATTCCCACTATTACTCTACAGCCTTAACTGTCAGACGCTTCTGAACGCCGTGATGATCTTAATCGTCACCGCAATAATCTTAGAGACTAGAGTTAGATGACTCCTAAAGTGATGACGCACGGCACAGGTGATTTGCACACCCATTTACTCCTGACTAGAGTAAACGTTGCTAAACCCGGCCTAATTGATAGGTTAATTTGGGTCCTCATAACATTATTAAATTTTTATTTACATATTATTTTTTTTAAACTCATCACTGTGTTCTACTTAAAGTAGGATAGGCGGAGGAAACCTAACCCACTACCATTGTATTTACATAGGGTCTCAAGTATTTAAAAATCAAATTCAATGGTAGCAGATTCAATTCCACTATATTATAAAACTTTTATACGACAATACAATATCTTCAATACTACTTTAGTCATCAAAATAACCCCGTTTAAAGGGAAATCAAATCTATTGTTCGAATAATAGTCCTACAATCACGTCGTGCAATTACTAGAGACGTGTGCTTATACAACTATCATAGGGACACTTAGGTTGGAGCAATTTGTTCATATATATCTTGAATTTGGATTCAAAATTTATATACGTAGGAGTGACTGTTGTGGGTTTGATTCTCACTCGAGGAAATGAAATGTTTAATGTTTATATTTCTTCGCTCTGTTATCGAAGCAAAGTGTGGCGGTTGGTTCTGTCACTCAATACGCAATGTGTTCAGAATTCGGAATGGAGTGTCTTAACACTAGATACCTCTGCCTAGACTGTAGTGTACGGGATACTACGTGACGCTAAAAAAATAAAAAATATATGAAAACGTATATAAATGTAATTGCTTTATAAAGCTGTTAGCTTGAATTGATATTGAAATATAATATTAGGTTCTTTGTTATTACAGATTTATTTCATTTGAAAATCGTTCATCCTTAATAATAAACATACATATTATATTACTAAAAATGTAATAATTTTAAATGTACGTTATTTCAAGAACCAAAATTAATACATTATATTTTATAACTAAAATGTAAATACAACAGTGTTACTGGCAACTCGAGGAAAAAAAATTCGCGGCGTTGAGTTTCGCCATTAAACCAATGCCTACAGCATTCGGCGGAAAGTCGAAAACGGAAGTATCTAACTAACTAGGTCCCTAGGTTCCCTCTGCCTCATCTATTCTGTGAGAGATACAGCGTAAAGTACAAATAAAATATTTATTAACAAATAACGTACCTAATATCATTTTTCACATAATTAAATCGGTCCTGTTGTCACCTTTCAGCAATCTTATGGCTTATGAAATATGGTTAGTTTTATCGTAAAAGGTTTATCCTTTCATGTGACACGCGATTTGATAAACTTTAAAGGCCTATAATGACTTTTAAATGATTTTTCCGTATCTGATTCTGATTTTAATCGTATATCAATATTATTTATGTATGAAACGATACGACAGTAATTGTCATTCAGGGAATTCCCATTTTATTAATGGATTTTTTCTTTTGACTGGGGAATAAGATTGTATTGAAGTTGTTACATCTAAAAACAATTACTTTAGTTTTTTAAGTTGAATACATTTTGATGTGACGAAAAAATACGGAGAGATTAGGTCACTTATAAATATTTATAAATATATATTTATATATAACCTAATTATAAATACACTTAGGACTGCAAAGACTTTGTTTTGTTATATATTTTAGTTTTACCCAACTCCATCCGTTAAGTAGGTTTCCAGCTTACGATTGTCGCATAACATTAGTTACATCTCAACGGTGACTGTGACGGAATAAGTAAATCTAAAGCAGCTTCAGGCTTATCCTGTATAGCACAGTAAGCGGTGGGATCGTAGTGTTGAGACACTCTGTATGTAAGATTTTTTTTTTGGCACACACATTATTTGACAGGAAGAGATCCCGCTAAGGTCATTTGTTTTTTAAAAGTAAAAAAATCCAGCTGCAAGATTACAACGATGGCCTTAATAAATAACATTGACCGGAAATCAAATCTATTACTTCCATTTATTAATATGAAATTTCATCAAAACCACAACTTCTTTGTAAGTTCTATGTGTAGAATCTTCCAATTAAACAATATACAACAATATACTAAGCTGCATTCAGTTTACGAAGCCTTCCATTGAAATTACTAACTGAGGTAATCATGTTATTTAAACCTCAGTTAACTTAACTTTTGTTCTTCGAATAAACCGGAAGTACACATTTGCGATAGATTTATTTTGTCTATAAATAAACAAAATATATATAAATATACATGTACTGACTGACTGTAAACGCGACAGTTGTGGATTCGAATCCTATTTCGGGGAATTAAAAAAAATATTTCTGGCCCTGATAACGAGGCAAAAAGCACGGCGTTGAGTTCCGCCATTTAACATGCAATGTTTCAAGAATAAGCCTTAAATTGGAGAATAGGAGTGTTTTGCGGCATCATTCTCATCTCTTTACTTAAACAACATTAAAATTTAGTTATTAATACTATTAAATACAATAGCCTGGCTTATTCCTTAGAAGCCGTCGTAGCGCAGTAGCACAGCGTGTGTCTGTCAAATCGACGTTTCTGGGTTTAATTCCCATTCAGAAGAATAAATTCTTAATGTCTTCAAAAATTGGGGTGGTGCGTGGGGATTCGGGAACGGAGTGTCTTAACGCTCGGTTTCCTCTATCTAGCCAACTAGATGTGAAGCGTGAATCTATAAAATAAAAATAAAAAACATTTTTTTATTTAACCGAATAACACACGTATAGTCGCTAGTGTATTTAACGCCTTATTGAAGTAAGTTTATTATATCTTTTCGTGTCAGCTGTAAAGTCGACTCGACTATAATTTGTTCTGTCAACGCTAGTAGGGGAATGTGATAATATATGGCCGAGGAAAAATATGTCTTATTTATAAACTGTTTGAGCTCATATTGGTTTGTTAGGAAAAAGTTGCATTCTACGAAAAATGCGATGTCAGTTTAAAAGTTTGGTATGGATTAAAAATACTATAGAGTAGGTTTTTATGTACAGTTATATTTTAACTAGTTTTTATTTCGAAGGTGTTTATATTTTTGAGGGTAGGCAAAGGAATTTTGTGAGATAATACGTTTTTGGGAATTTTTTGTCCAGTTATTGCAACTAAATAGTGGTTTCTGGCGTTCATTTAATGTTTTCACGTTATTATTATGCTTCGACTTTAAATGTAATAAAGCAGCTTCAATTTTTTTCCGCATATTAGTGCAGACAGAGAAAAAGTAATGTAAAGACACTCCGTTCTCCTCTTTCTGCAGAATTGGAGAGAATTTGCGTGTTGAGTCGCGGAATACAACACCGTGTTACATCTAACAGCGTAGGGAAACAAAAATAAATTGTATAACCATTACCACAAACAGGAATCGTTCAATTCAAAACCTTCGAATCTGCACCCAGACGCTATCCTACTACACCACGACCGCCTCTACAATTTAGAAAATCCACTTTTATTTTCTCATTTAATGAAGTTATCCACCTAAACATCATATTTACCACAAAATATACATTTAACCATCCATTACTGTAAACTGAAATATCCGTATTTGTAATAGTAAGCCGTGTAAGTAGCTAAATCAAGATACATAAAGGCCGTGTGCACGGTATGACTGACAGTTGGACTAGCAACGATTCACAGTTATAAAGAGAATACGTTAAATTTATATTCCCAGCGGGCTATTACTGATGTTTACTTGCTTTATATTACAAAATATATTTGTAAATTACGTAAATTAGCTTCACGCTATATCCCGCACACAGCAGGGTAGGCAGAGGGAACCTAGTGTTAAGACACTCCGTTTCCCACTTTCTGCCGAATTTTGGAGGCACTGCGTGTTGAGTGGCAGAACTCAACGCCGCGCTTTGCCTCGACATCAGAGCGAAGAAATGAAAATATAAATTTAAGTAAATATTTCATCTCCTCGAGTGGGGATCGAACCCACAACCAGTCGGTTTTACAGTCACACTTTGTACCACTGCGCCACGACTGGCCTCTACATCATTTTGTATGTAATATGTGAATTTATGAAAATAGATAAGATTTTCTCCACTCATCTTGTGAAATAAAAGAAAGTCAATAAAAAAGTGGCTATGTGTATTTTTTAATGTACTTAGTAATAAAGAATATTGTAATAATATGTAATTGTTTAATATTATACAGCATATGGCTTTATTTAAATCGTTGTTTATTTAATTAAAAAAAAATATATCGTTTACTTTGTCTCAAAGTGCCAAAACTGCCTTATCTTATACGCTTATTATAAAATCAAACCTACGACCTATAACGAATTGGAAAGGTACATGCTATATACTGTAATAACAATTCATGAGATTTTTTAAACAAGATTAATGAATTATCAGTATGAAACCACATTTTCGTTGCGAAAAAAAATATTAGATTATATTATCCGGAAAATTTGGAGAGGTCAATTTTTTGTAGAAAATAGGCTTTTCACAACTTTGTTTTTAGGTCAAACGGTAAATGCTTTTAAATGTAAGAAAACTGAGTGTTTTATTATAAAACGAATCCACAATTCGTTTGCATAATCACGTGACCTACATAAGAAACGTTGTAGTTATTTAAAAAAATCAAGTCGAGATTGGAACCCACGCACCTGGGAAGTACGTTCAACGATTATTGTTATAGAATTTTTTTTTGCTTCACGCTCTATTTTGCACATAGATGTTAACCTGGTAATCTGGTGTTAAGACACTCCGTTTCCCACTTTCCGCCGAATTCTGAAGGTATTGCGTATTTAGTGGCAGAACTCAACGCCGCGCTTTGCATCGTTACTAGAGCGAGGAAAATATTAAATATTTCATTTTGTCGAGTGAGAATTGAACCCAAAACCATCATCATCTTGGACATAGCCAGATTATACACTATATCACGACGAAATTAAGATGAAACCTGACAATTTAAAATCGATTTGCTCTTGGCTTGAGTTCTATGTCACTATCAATTTCAACCGTGCGTAGTAGTAACAGTATTTTGTCTTTTATCTTAGATAATAAGGACAGTCGTAGCGCATGGCACAAAGTGTGACTTTTAACGTTTCCGGGTTCGATCCCTACTCGAGGAAATTATATATTTGTTTAAATATATATTTCCACTTCTTCGCTCTGGTGTCGAGGCAAAGCACGGTGTTGAGTTCCGTCACTCAACTCACAATGCCTCCAGAAATTGGAAGAAACTGGAGAACGAAGTGCCTTAACATTAGGTTCCCTCTGCCTACCCTGCTGTATGCGTGATACAGCGTGAAGCTAAACATAGATATTTCAGAAAAAAATCCCATAAAAAAACATATAAAAGTATATTATATTCTTTTCATTTTATTTGACAAAGGCCTATGTAAATCTAAACTGTTTCCACAGACTATACGTATGTTTGAATATTTTCACGCTATATACTGTACGTAGTAGGGTAAATAAAGGTAATCTAGTGTTAAGACACTACGTTTCTGATTTTCTTTTTCTAAAACATTTTTTTCTTATTACCTTACAGGAAAATTACTCATTCATTTCATATCCCTCGACTGGCAATCGAACCCACATTACACAACACTACATTTACAATCTGAACCATTCCGCGACGGCGTCTAACATTTTTTATTGAAAATAGATATTAATAAAATTATTGTACAAACAAAATTATTATTTCACAAGCTCAACTGTACAAATCAATCATTTATTCTATCCGGGTTGGCTTCCAGGGAATATTCAATTAGACCTAAGTTCCAGGCAAACACTCGTAGGCAAGTAACCAATGAAAACTCACACAAAGTTTGCCTCTCAGAATTTCTTAGCACTTTCATATTGACTTGTCTCTGTATCTTCTTAAATTTATTTTGGTATTGAGTTTTTTTTATATAGTATATTGCCTTTATATTATTTTATTATTTTGTTAGTGTTTCTATATGTATTTCAGTTCAACGCTTGTACTCTCGTGGACCTTTGGACTGTAAACGCGGCAAGTTGTGAATTCGATTTCCATTCGAGGATAGGTTTTTTATGTCTTTGCTCTGGTAACGAGGCAAAGACGCGTGGCGTTGAGTGAAAATAGACGGTGGTTAGAAAACTGAATGTATTCACATCAGGTTCCCTCTACCTCCACCCTAATACAGTGTGAAATTAAAAAAAAAAACAATATCATCATTAAAATATGATGTTATTCACAATAATTGTGACAATAAACAAACTGTCACTTGCCACAGGTAAAAATAAATAAAGAGTGACATTTTTCATATACGAACGTTATCGTTCGCTAATGCTAAAGGAAAAATACAAAAATACAACCAACGACCGCTAATAGAGACATGGCAGGGTAAAATTAACCCTTTCAACGGCGGCCTCTGACATTCGGTATTGCTGCCAAGATGTCGGCCTGTTATAAAATATTTATGATGGAAAATACGTTGACGAAAGTTGAAAATCCATGAACGGTTGGGAAATGTGAATGAGATTAAACAATCTTTAATATATGTTTTGCACATGTCAGGGTGGGCAGAAGGAATGTGGGAACATAGTGCGTGTACACTCTGTTACCATGAAGATACTTCCATCCCTAATTTTTCACCGAATTCTGAAGTTTCAAATGAGTTACTACCATTTCCTCGCTCTGATAAAACTCAACACGATGTATCGAAAATTGTCCAAAAATTCGGGAGTGAAGTTTTTTAAAACTAGGTTCCTTATGCCTACCGCACATAGCAGATATGCGAAGCAAAATATAATTCCCCGGGAAGTCATTAAGCTACTTCTTATCAAACATAATTATGTATTTGTACCTATACGTCCATATTTGTATACAGTATGTTCTATCATTATGAAACATTATTTGAATAGAACGTAGTATATATCATAACTTAAAAGCATTGTCCTCGGCGAAGCCATCAAATTAGTAGGACATTAATAATTCAAAAATTAATCATGAGGAAAGTTCATCGCTAATACTAGGACTTCAATATTATTATCTCAAATCACTTTTATTTTCAAAAATAATTACTTTAAAAGGTTCATTTAATACAAATGAAAATTACATTTTTTTTTACCTTCTCGTTGTATCCCATCTATAGCAATCCTGCTATAGGCAGAGAGAAAGAAGTGTTAAGAGATTCTTTATGCAGATTTTCAAACATTGCGTGTTGCGTGCGTGTTACGCAGCTTTTCAAGTTGGTGGAACTCAACACCACGCTTTTGCTCTGGTACCAGAACGAAAAAATGAAAATATTAATAAGTAATAATTCCTGAGTGGGATCGAACTCACAACCGTCGCGACCTACGCCACGACTGTGTCAAATCTACGTTTATTTTGCTAAAAAATCGGACTCGCTGAAGGAAAAACTAAACAAAACCAGTACAGCCGATGACAAGAAGGCCGACGCAAAAGGCGTCGATAAGCAAACAATCTTTGAATATAATAGCCTCTTAATCTAAGGCACAGCGACGTAATTTAAAGAAAAATAACATTAGCAATTCAGATTACGCCCCTATCGGGCTTTTATTAACCGTCAAACCGGGGGTGGGGGTTAAATTGACTTTTTAGAAGGTCGTCCCTGATCGTGGAACTCGATTTATCTGACCGGGTGGATGTCATATTTCGTAGGATCGCGACTACGTTTTTGTATGATGGCTGGAATATTGAGAGATGTTTCTTTCCTGTAAAGGGTTTTTCTGACAACTTCACGCTGTTTCGCGCATAGTAGAGAGGCAGATGGAACCTGGGAACCTTAACTTTAAGATACTCCTTTTCCATTAAGACACGCCCGTTCTCCACTTCCATGTGTGTTCTAAATACTTAACTTATTATTAAAAAAATACATTAATTCATTTACAATAATGAAAATTTTCACATTTATAATAACAAATTACTTTAGTAGAAAGGATAAAAACGGAAGAATTTCAAATAGATTCTAAATGTCTAATGTTTAAAGTCAAATATAGTCAATAAGTATAAAAGCAAACTCTTATGGAAATCCATTCTTTCAACGTCTATCAAATCGAAAATTAGTAAGGTTCAAGTCCATCGATGGGTACTTAAGCATTTTCTTCTATATTAACTTTACGTTTCCTCCATTTCCCACTTCTTCTTCTTCTTCTTTCCAGAACGTGGAAATTAAAATATGAAACATTATATTCCTCCAAGTGGAAATCGACTTCACAACCATCATAATTACAGAAACACGCTTGTGCCTTTGCGCCATGACGGCCTCAATTCTTTCGGTTTTCTTTATTGAATTACTCAATTTTTGTTGTAAGCTTTGTAGTAAATTATACTTATGAGACTTTTATTATTCTTGTTTTATTATTTTCAAATAAATTTTGGTGTCTTAGTGTGTGATAAAAAAACAGTTTCGCGCTTTGCGAAGCAGGTTAGGCGTAGGAAACCTAATGCTTACACACCTCGTTTCGTACGTTCCATCAAATTTTCGAAATATTATGCTTTAGCGAGGAAGTGATAAATCATTCTCTCTACTGGTAATCGAACCCATATCCATCGCGGTAACAGTCAAATGCTGTGCCGCTGTGCAAAGACGGCCTCAATTGTAGTAACTATTTTATTTGTACCTATACAATACATGAAGTAATAAAAATCTTTTCATATTCCATATAATATAATAGTAACTTACGCTCTAGATAACGGTACATTAGCCATTGAATCTGGTCACTAAAGCTTTGATAAAGTTAAGCCCACGTGAGATAGGGGTGATACGGTCCCATCTGCTGAGGTAAGGGTTGGGTGTGTTTAGTTTCATATATAGTATTTACTTTCATATATACGTACATACATATAAGGCCGTTGTAGCGTAGCGTAGGTTCACGACGGTTGTGGGTTCTATTCTCTCTTTTTTTTTTATTTCCTTGCTCTGGTAAAAAGATAAAGCAAGGCGTTGCGGTCTTCCATTCAAGGCGCAATACTAGATTCCCTCTGCCTACCCTGACAAGATTGTAATCTGTATTAAAATAAAAATGTTTACTTATGTAGACGTCCAAACTCTGCAAATCTGCTTATGTATGTTTGGACATATGTATTAGATGGCATGCAATATGTTAAATTGAATCCCACCCCAGAGTCCCGTTCATAGATATTTCCCATAAGATTTTTTTCTATTCGATACGTAATGTACTTAAATAGACAAAAGTATTTACTTCGAGAGAAGGAACGATGGACACTGTACAAACATTTTATTTATTATTTGGCATCGTCGTGGCGCTGTAGTAGTATTTGACTGTAAACGCCATGGCTGTGGGTTTGATTCTTATTCAAGGAAAAGATAATATTTATGTTCACTTCCGCGTCTTAGCAGACAAAGCGTGACATTGAGTTCTACCTCTCAACACGCAAAAATTGGTAGAAAGTAGAGAAAAGCTAGATGTTTGACGTCAAGCTAAGTATATTTCCAAAGAAATCAATTAAAATAACAACCCAACTTAAGTATTAAAAAGGAATCACTTAAAATATACGATTTTGGCACCTCCCAAGGCGGTCACTTACCGGTTGATAAAACAGTTTCCTCCGAGCGTGGGTTAATGGCGCGTAGGAAGATTGCGGGTCTTATACTGTAAATTAGAAGGGTTTTACACTGTTTGACTGTATATGTGTGTGTGTGTGTGTATGTATGTATGGGTCGCGTCGTGTAAAGCTTATTTGCTATTATTATTTTTTGTAGTCATTTTGTTATTTTTGTACATTGCTGCCGTCGTGGCGCAGTGGGACTTCTGACTGGGAACGTGAAAGTTATCGGTTCAATCCCCATTCGGAGAATCATTATATAGGTGTATACTCCACATTCGTTTATGCAAATTTGATGTGTAGAGTGAATTTGAAATGTTTAATTTCTCTGCTCTGATAATGAGGCGTGAAATGCTGTTACTCGTAAATCTTCAAAAATGTTTTTTCCTTAAAACACAAATATTTTTTCTTACCAATATAAACATTGAACCAAATGGAAATCGAATCTAGAACTAAATCCCAAAATAACACTAAATGTAACAGTCAGAATTTACGTACTCCACCGAATCCAGTGTAGAGAACAGGCATTTGGGTCAAGTCTGTAAAGGGCAACTGCAATTGCCCTCAGAATTCTCACAGAGAGCACTTGCTATAATAAGCTTGACGATTTTCATAGCAATAAATTTATATTTAAATCTTCCCTCTATTCATCGGTTTTTTTTTTATTAAAACGTAATAAATAGTTCTGGATGGTACATAATTATGGGTAGTCTAAGTGCTCTTTGGGTTTATATAACCTATATCTATATTTTTTTCTATATTTTTTTTTATTTATTTCTTATTTGAGATCAACGTGTGGTAATGGTTCAATAGGTTCGATTCCTACTCGGATGAATAAATTATTTTCGTTTTCTTGCTCTAGAACAAGACAAAGAGCTGTGATGATACATTTATTTCAAATGTATGTCTCCAAAATGAGGAAAAATCATAGGAACGGGGTGTTTTAACACTACGTTCCTACTGCTTGCCATAGGTATGTCATCCCCACATAACGTGAAGCTAAAAAAATGCCCATCGTCTAAATAGTGGAGTCCGTTTTTTATCTTTGGAAGCATTGAAATTATAAGCATTTCGCTTTGTGGTATTGTCATCATTGTACTTATATTAATAATTGATTTAAATAAATAGTCGATAGATTAGAATCCCACGATATAATTGAAAAATAAGACTTTTTGAGACTTCTCGCTGAGGCACATATCAGGGAGAGAACCTGAGACTTTATGTGTTTTTGCAGTCGCCTTTTTTGTTTGATAATAAGATCCGTGATTAAATTTCGTTATCCATATAAATATGTTTCAAATTAGCAAAAAAATGGAAAAAAAAATATTTCATATTTTTCATTAATTAATATCCATACATATACATTTAATAGAATTAATAACTTTCCACATTTTGAGCGATAATATCTCAAATTCTAGAAAACTAAAAATTTAAAACGTCAAAAAACTTCCACGATTATCTCTTACTTGGGGAATAGACACTTTCCCTGATTTATGGGGCCGCAGTTATTAAGATAGCCGTCCCGCGTGATAAATCATAGTCCGGGATAGCGTTTGCGGGATTCGCGACAGTGTTTTTGCACTTGTCGATATTGGAAGTGGTGGTCGGAAATTGAATGAATTATTCACATGTGTCTGTGTAATGTTTTTCTTGGGTGATTGAGATGTATATAAAAGTGCGTTAGTAGCTGGTTTTGTGTGAATAATGTTTTTTTTCCCTCTTTTATAAGAGATCTTTAATTGGCAATTTAAAATGCTAATTTTATTTGTTGCTATAATATCACTTCTGTACTTAATATTATAACGTTTGTAACAGTATCATATATATGAGATATATGAAGTAAGGCTTATAAAACCGATATTTTTCGAGTACAGGTAACCTTGACCTGAACGAAAACCGATATTTCTATAATACAAGTATATATTTTTTTAGGTAAATGTGAAAATACGATTTTTTCAAGAAATCATGGAATCTGAGTTGGTTTGAATTTTATCTTGATATCCAGACAGATAGCCAGACAGACGGACAATAAAGTGAGCGATCTTATAAGTGTTTCCCTAAAAGGTACGGAACTCTAAAAACAATATCCAAATACTATCCAAGTTACTCTTATGCAGCAATATTGTAATAATATGGAGAGCGGTTATAGTGGCGCAGCGGCGCATGCGTGCGCCAGTAAAGGGGACGTTTATAGATTCGATTCCCATTCAAAGGAATAAAATATTTAATATTTTCATTTCATCACACTGGTAACGAGGCAAAACATGGCATTCAGGTACGTCGCTCAATACGCAATGCCTTAGGGATTTTGCTAGGTCTTTTAGATATATAGTCTCTTAATGGCAGTGGAATTTCTTAACACTAGGTTCCCAGGTACCCTCTTTCTATCCTGCGATGTACAATACAAAGTAGATATAAAAAAAATCGACTACTAGAACTAGGTTTTTTCAAATTATATGAATAACTCATCTATAAAATATATTTATGTTTCTTTTTTTTCTCTGTCAGGTGTCGTTTCACATAAAACATGATGTAGTATTTCGAAGTGGATCGTCCTAGAATTGAAATGAGAACATTATAATATCATTGGGATATGTATGATATGAAAAAAAAAAAACATAAAAATATTTGTGTTTATTTTGCTACTTAATATAGGTCTTTTCACATTTCACATTTTAAAAGTATTATTCCACACTTAAAAAAGAAAAATACTTACGAACTTATTCTATTGATATATGTAAACTTATTATTATAAAACCTTAGGAAATATTGGTTCAAAATTAAAAATTCTTTTTGTGTTGGGCAGTTCTATTATCGATCAGTATTTTGTTGTTTAATTAATTTTTTATCCCAATATCCCCTATATTGAGGGATATTTTTATTAATTATATAAACTATTTAATGCTTCTGACTTTTATATTCTATTTTTATTTTTATTTTATGTGTTTAAAACTTACATGTAAAACATCATTTACTGCGGTACTCTCAGAAATAATGACACAAAAGATTAACTAATTATTTTTCCACTAGCAAGGCGTGGCGTTGGTTAATCCACTTAACACGCTGTCTTAAAAATTGGGCCACGAGTAACGAACGGAGTGTCTCACTGTCTTCTCTCTGCTCAACTTCTCCGTCTGACTGCTGATGCTTTTATAACTAGTTACATAAAATTGATTGAGATTGAGGCCAGTCGTGGCGCAGTGGTACAAAGTGTGACTGTAAAATCGACTGGTTGTGGGTTCGATCCCCACTCGAGGAGATGAAATATTTACTTAAATTTATATTTTCATTTCTTCGCTGTGGTGTCGAGGGAAAGCGCGGCGTTTAGTTCTGCCACTCAACACGCAATGCCTCCAAAATTCGGAAGAAAGTGGAGAACGGAGTGTCTTAACACTAGGTTCCCTCTGCCTTCCCTGCTGTGTGCGGGATATAGCGTGAAGCTAATTAAATAATATTGATTATATAAATAGTAGGTCTCATACAGCCTTCTACAAAACGAATGTCCTGAATCCCAGCGGATTGACAATATTGACTTTTTAAAAGTAACTTTGACAGTTTAAAACTGCTTTGAACAGTCTACTTCAATAAGGTACTCACTCGTATGTTGAGTTTGAGTTATTAGCTTCAATTGAAAAAGTACATTCAAAAGTTCACTGTTGACAATTTGATTTGGCTGTAGTTTGAAGTCATTCAATTGCATTCATTTTGAATGTTGCAATTTTTTAAAATATTTTTTGTTTAATTTTCTTTGGCTCCACATATGTATTGTAGAGTTAGGTCTGCAGTGTGTCGATTCCGCTCCTCACTTTCCCATCATTTTTAGATATATTGGCGAAATTTAACATCAAAATACGTATATGCATTATATTTAAAAAACAAATATTATTTTTACATTTTATTCTATATATTTTATATCACCCTACTAAGATATTAATAAAAGTTTTGATTATTTATATTTTTCTATTTGTCTATGCGGCGTTGAGTTCTGCAACTCAACACATCTGATACCTCACTTAAAATTAAAGCCGCTAGGGCTTTAATACCAAGCTTTGTTCCCCTTGTAAGGTTATTATTTTTCAGGGTTTAACCACAAATGAATGCTTTTCAGATTTTTTCCTGAGCTAGTACCGTGCGTAGTAGTAGCATTCCTTATAGATGCTAGATGCCAAATTTAATAAGTCTAGGTTAACTGGAAATACCCTGTTAATTTTGATTCCTTTTACGGTGTCGAAATGCAAGTTTTTTTCAATATAAACGGCCGTTTTTTTTTAGGTAAATCTAGAAATAAGATTTTTTTAGGAAAACAAGAGATTGTGGATTTGAGTATAACTACTCGTAGTTTACGTTTAAACTCGAAAACTCGATATCAGCAAGCGTTCTTAAGATAAAGGCTCTTGACAGACAGACGGACGGACAAACGGACAACAAAATAATCTTATTATGTTACATTATTTTTTCTTCTTTTTGTAATGTCTAAACGTCTAGACGATACACGCGATAGTTGTGAGCACAATCTCCATTGAGTAGAATTATTACGGTAAAGCCGTCAAGTCGTCGTCATTTATATTTTTTCAAATTGATTTCTGATTTGAGTTCTCGGTGGTATGATAAAAATATCTGTTTTAATTTTATCATGATTTAATATTAATTTAATATTAACACACGATTATTAAAAATAATATCTTAAGAAAATAATAAAAAAATCAAATACTAATAAAATATTAATTTCTCTACCCTTACTTATACATAAAGTAAATCGCCAAACAGAAACACACTAAACAGAATAAATGTGCTATAAAATGTTTAACAAGTCCCATGTATTTTATTAGTTAATCCCCCACAAACCCTATCTCGACCCTCCGTAACGGGGTGTAAAGGGCCCAACTATCGCCTTTTTATGGGTCTCGATAAATGACTGCCGCGTCGGACCTATATATAGCTTCCTGAGTGGGGGAAATGAAAATGAAAGTCATGTTCAGTTTTTTGTTCTCTTAGATAAGTGTTGTACGTGAAAATGGGGTCTCTTTGCACATTCACTTATAGGACTTAGTGTAGTAAGCCCTCGTCATCCTAAGGGTTGAGTGGGGATGATTATGTGTTTTTCCCTTTATTTGATGTGGTGACTTAAGTTTTTTTTTTAAATGGTTTGTGTTGAGTTGAAAGGTTGTTTTTATTTTAGTGTATGTGGTGTAAAGTTTTATTTGTGCCATTTTCATTTTAATTATCAATGTAGAAAGGAACCTAGTGATAACATACTCCGTTCTCTTCTTTAATTCCAATTTTCGAGACAATTCGTGATAAGTGGCGAAATGAGTTCCGTCACATATCACAAGAAAAATGCCGCACATTGCTTACCAAAGCTAAATAAATATAAGAATAATATAAGAGTTAGAGTTGAACCTAAAATTATAGTGTTTGCAGTGAGACGGTTTGCAATTGTGCCATGAAAGTTTTTGTTATGTACTGATTTTATTTAGGTTTTTCTGTCGATAGTAAAGTATTGAGCAAATATACTAATATATTCAATATTATGTTTTAAATAAAGTTAAGTAACACTTTCTGTAGAAATTCAGAGGCATTGCGTTTTGAGGCCAGTCGTGGCGCAGTGGTACAAAGTGTGACTGTAAACCGACTGGTTGTGGGTTCGATCCCCACTCGAGGATATGGAATATTTACTTAAATTTATATTTTCATTTCTTCGCTCTGGTGCCGAGGCAAAGCGCGGCGTTGAGCTCTGCCACTCAACACGCAATGCCTCCAAAATTCGGCAGAAAGTGGGGAACGGAGTGTCTTAACACTAGGCTCCCTCTGCCTACCCTGCTGTGTGCGGGATATAGCGTGAAGCTAATTTATTTTTTTTATTTAATTTTTTTAATTGCGTTTTGAGTGGTAGAGCTCAACGCCGCGGTTTTCATCTTTACCGAGCGAGGTTAACAATATTATATATTTCACACCCCCAAGTAGGAATCGAACCCACAACCGTCAACGATGCGACGATTTCAATTATGCCATAATGCAAATATTAAAAAAATCCCTCGGGGTTCAATTGATCTATTTCACACTAAGCACGTTCATTATGGGTTCAATTCCTATCTTTAAATATAAAGTGAAGATAAAAACTACAAATAACATTTATCGTAACTATTTGTTAGTTTATTGCAACATTGAACTCCCCTTCTTTCCTTTGTCACTTAAACACCATTTGGCTACTTTTAACGACCAAACCTTAACCTTTCATCGGAAATAGATAGTGAATTTATAGATTGTAACTAACTGGGTTAGTTGTTTTGTGACAGTTAAGTTTACATATTTTTTTCTTTCACTTTCTACTGAAATTGTAAGATATATATATTGAAAGTATAATAAATATTGTTTTTTGTTTCTGTTCTTTTATATACAGCCGTGTGACTGTAAATGCGATGGTTTCGGGTTCGATTCCCACTCGAGTGAGTGATTATATATAATTTATTTTTATTTCTCCGCTTTCTCCGCGTCTGTGACTCGAAAATTGAGAAAAAGTGGGATATGTTATGTCTTTTCATAGATACTATATACAATATTATTAGCTTCATGCTGTATCCCGCTCACAGCAGGATACAGCTTGATGAGACCCAGTGTGAAGACACTCCGTTCCCTAGTTTCCGTCAAATTCTCGAGGCATTGCGTGTTCGGTGGCGGAACTCAACGCCGCCCTTTGCCTCGACACTAGAGCGAAGAAACAGCAATAGAAATATAAATAAATAATCGAATCCATAATCGGTTGCGTTTACAGTCATATTTTTAGCTCCAATGGATATCTAAAGGAATGAAAACAATCTTTTCCATCGAATGGAAATCGAACCTACATACATCGCGTCGCATCGCTGCATCACAGCATATATATATCTACTTCTTCTTGTATATATATATCTACATAAAAAACAACAAAATTCAAATTCATTCAATTCAATGCAAAGTCAACTTTTTACTCCTCAAACGGCAAAGTCGAGTAGCGTCTGTAATCCAACGTCCATTTCCTCCGACGTAACGTTTAGTCGCAAATTGTTCTAGGGTGCGAATGACCGGCTTAAAAGCCACCTCTAATAGTTGTTTCCAAACCGTAATGGGACGATTAGACCGTTACGTATAAAAGAAATGCGGATGTGTATACGGATTTATGTATTTTGAATACTTTTGTATGGTGGGTCATGCGGAATATGGTTTTATTTTACTTCTCATGTATGGGAATGATGTAAAAAGTACTTGTATAGTGTTCTGGTTTTTATATCAGCATATATCAGGTTATGTAGAGAAAACCCAGAGTTAAGATCCATAGACTAACCACATTTTACATTCTTTTTGTGTTGTGTAGCGGAACTTAACGCCGTGTTGTCTTGGGATGAAACAATTCTTTCTACTAAATGAGAATCAAACCTACAATCGTCGCTTAAAGTCACAACTACATATCTTCTTATATTATAGTACATGAAGGGAATATAATTGTGACTTTAAGTGACGATTGTAGGTTTGACTCTCATTTAGGGTGTATTGTACACATCTAATAGTTGTTTCTAAACTGTAATGAAACGGTTAGACCGTTACGGGAAAACGTAAAAAATATGTAAACGGATTTTGAATACTTTTGTATAGTGTTCTTAGTATATATATAATTGTTTTTATAGCTGATGATTGTCACTTTCTGAAAAAGTTTATAGGCTGAGTCGAACTTGAAATTGCCAGTGTGAGTGGCATCTAACTGTATTGGCGGTGGTTGTGGATTCAATTCAAACTAAGAGCATGGAATTATTTCCATTTTCTCGCTATGGCAACACTCCAGTAAACCACGACAATAAGAGTGAAGCTGGTTTTTATTAAAAAAAAAGTTAAAGCACGTTAAGCATCGCTATATCCATATTAAGATGTACATAATAACATACGTTAATACCGACCGTATTTCCATTTCACTTATTATCACGAAGGAAAATGGTTACCAGAAGAGCTTCATCGGTTATAAATTTTTCGAGAGCTCCTCTCCCTGAATAAATAATGATATTTACAAACAGCAAAGTGTCTTATTAATATTCCACAGCGGCGTCCGATGTAATCAGATAGAAATGAAATCGACAGAAATAAGTATATCTGTCGTAAATAAGTTATTCATTGATTATAGAGAAAAAATATATTTGTGTATCTAGGCGTGGTGGGTAAGAATTATTTATGTTGAAAATATATATTGAGGCTGGTCGTGGCGCAGGGGCACAAAGTGTGGCTGTAAACGCGACTGGTTGTTGTTCGATCTCCACTCGAGGAAATTAAATATTTATTTGAATGTATATTTCTATTTCTTCGCTCTGGTATCTAAGGCAAAGCGCGGCGTTTAGTTTCGCCATTCAACACGCAATGCCTCCAGAATTGGGCAGAAAGTGGGGAACGGAGCGTTAACAATAGGTTGCCTACCCTGCTGCGTGAGGGATACCGCGTGAAGCTGAATTAGCTATTTAGCGGAATTTGAATCTGCACCTCTTGGAAAAGATCAAAACGCAACGATATAGTTCGCATTATATATATAAGTATATTTTTTCTTGATAAAATGAAGTTTTCTATAACAATTTTAATCTCGTCATTAGATTTACAACTATACTACACGTTACTAACTATCCGTAACGACTGTCGTTGTCAAACTGACAGCCATGACCAATTGATTAACGGGCCTGCTGAAGCATGGGAAATCATCTATCTGCACACCCATCAACTTCTGATTGGGGTAAGAGGTGCTTTACCCGAATAATCTCGTCCAATTTTGTGACCATCGAGCTATAATGTGAATGAAATTAGGCTGTGGATCTAAATACATATGTTGTGTTTAACTACTGCCATTAGTTATTTATCTTTCTTTTTAGCTTCACGCTGTATCCCGCAAATAGAAGGGTAAGCAGAGAGAACCTGGAGTCTCAGTGTTAAGACACTCCGTTTCTTAAGACATATCCGTTTCCTATTTTCCACCAAATTCTGGACGCAATGGCCCCTCTAAATGTTTTATTTCATCAAATCAATATATTTTCTAATGTACTTATCCCAGTAGAAACAGCATGCGTTGTTGCGAGACCCTAGTGTCAAAATACTTTCTTCTCCTCTTCCTACATATCATCAATACAGTTTTAGGATTTGTTAAAATATTTTATATTATATTTAAGAAAGAAAAATAGTTTTTTTGAAATCGTATAAAAAAAGTAACATAGCGGGATTTGAACCGTTTGTTCTTGGAAGCCGTCCAAGTGCTCCGATCACATACGTTAGAGCTCAATAATAACCTTATAATTTACAATCGTTATGGAAAAAACGCATTTTAATAATACAAAATATTTTTTTAATAAAATATTTAGAGCGTGAGAAGGGTTAAAATGAGAGTTAAATTTGCGCCACTCATTTATTATAATTTATATTTATTAATTATTCAACTCAAAACATTACAATTTCAGTTAATTTTAGTAAATTGTTGTGAGAAGAGAAATTATTTCTGTGCATACTTGTCATAGTCTAGTGTTAGCCTATATTATAGGCTATACGTGAAGCTAACGACGCTAGAAGGTTTGAATCCACGATGGGGGGAAAAAGGGATAGTATAAGGGGGAAGGGGGAGGTGGTTGTGTAATAATTGAATATATTTGTTTTCATCTAAGCACTTCTCATATTTTGTGTTCTTCTAAATCATGTCTTCATCATTTAACGGATTAAACGGAAATTGGTGAACCCAATAGAGATTTTCGATTGACTTAATTCTGTGTTCAATTCCCACTCGTTCACAAACACCGCTTTAAGTTATTACCAATATATATGAAGAACTGCTTTTTAATCCTATATATATTATACATTATGATGAAACCAGCGAGACTTATTAAACATCTACAATCCCGCTCAGACCTTAAGGCATTTCATAAGATTTAATCTACAAAGTGGTTTTCTATTTTCATCGTTAAATCTTATATTTTAGAAATTCGAGACCAAAATTAATGAGTCGTGCTATATCTATATGTGTCTATTAACTTAAGTAAAATTATGAGTGGTAACTTAAATTAGTTCGGCGTTGAGTTCCGCCAATCAACACACAATGTCTCTAGATTTCGTCGGAAAGTGGGGACTGGAGTGTCTTAACACTAGGTAGGAAAGCTATAGTCTTAAAAAAATAGAAAAAATACACTTAAAAAAATAGAAATAAAATCTGCTTTTTTTTGTTTCCTTACATCGAACTGATTAATATGACGTATAGCTCGTGGCTTTCGATAAATTGACAATACAACACTGAGTTATTGATTTCAAACCAGCAGATCCGGAGAGGCCAGTTGTGATGCAAGTGCACGATCGCGTGATTGTAAACACTACAAGGTTCGATTCCCACTCGAGGAAATGTAATATTTAATATTTTCGCTTCTTCGCCCTGGTATCGAATCAAAACGCGGCGTTGAGTTCCGCCACTCAACATACAATACCTCAAGAATCCGCCGCAAAGCGCGGAGCGGAGTGTCATAACCTATTGTGAAATTGAAAAAAAGAAAAATCAGTTGCTGAGATTAGCGCGTTCAAACAAACAAACTCCAAAGCTGTATAATATCAAGTACAGTTAGAGTCTACAATAATTAAAATCCAATATAAATAATAGTTTCTTAGACACGTTCAAAGCGATATTGTACGCGGGATGTCGCTGACACTTTTGTTGGTGGAACAATGAATGATACGATTTTGCAGTTTTTCCATTTGTCTATGCCAGATGTTTTGAATTGATGTTTTTTATGGTTTTTAATATTTATTTGAAGCCAGTCGTGGTACAGGGGCACATGTGTTAGACTGTAAACGTGACAGGTTATGGGTTCGATCCCCACTCGAGGGTCATATTTATTTAAATATATATTTTCATTTTTGCGCTCTGGTGTCGAAGTCAAAGGGCGGCCTTGAGGTCCACTACTCAACATGTAATGCTTTCATAATTTGGGGATAATTGGGAACTGAGTGTCTTAACACTAGGTTCCCTACTACGAGCGACATACTGCGTGAAGCCGAAATATTTATTTAAAAGAAGCTAAAGTAACATAAATACATAATGCTATAAACGTGAAGCCTTTATAATTTTGGCGTTCCTAGGGCTGGATATGCGGTGTAAGGTTCCGCAAATTGTCTCGAATTGGCTAGTAGATGGAGAATGGTAAAACATAAATTATGAATACTTTATCTAATTCGCTTGTGTATATATAACGTAATTTTTGTTGGTTGCTTTTCCCGTAAGAATGTTGAGATAAGATGCTAAATTTCGGCGTTTCACGCTGCGTTCCGGCGTGTTACATGAAATTCACCGCGTAATAAAAACCTACAGGGTACCTCCCGTGGATCTACAGTTACGTATTTAGATTAAGAAAAAAATGCGAAAAGTGAAAATTTACTTGTATTTCATAAAAAAAAGAAGACAGCACACAATTATAATTTTAGTTAATTTCATACAAAATAAGCCCCCAAAGTTAAGTTTGTACAATTTTTATAAATTGTAATTTTCGTTGGCTTAAAATCGCGAAGTTGGTACGGAACCCTCAGTAGGCGAGTTCGGACTCGCGCTTACCAGTTTTTCTATTTATTATATTAACAAGTAAAGGCATAACAACTAGGATAGCTATGTGATAGTTTTTTTTTTATTTGGGATAATACTTATATTTTAATTACGAAGAGGCTTTAAGAGGCCAGCGACAGCGACTGACAGTAAACAGGTAGATTGGGCAGTTCGATTCCAATCCCAAGAATATAATTATATTTTTTGCGCTTTAAGACAAAACACGGCGTTAAGCTTCACCAATATATTGCATGTTTAGAAGCAATATACGAGATGGGTGGAATGTCATGAACGAAAACTTAGCACTAACACTTTTCCAGATATACGGGTTAAAGGTTGAAGACGAAAAAAAAACAGGGTTTAAAAATAATCATTTCCACGATTCAAAGCACGACGTCTCTGACGTAATTGAAGCGTGGACAATGTAAGCGGAGTATCACAGTTTATTCTTCTGCTTTTTATTGTTTGCGGCATACTTTGTTCTCTATTAAGAACATCTCTATCTGTAAAAGAAAATATTTTTTTCTGCTGCCGCTCAAAAGATCATTTTTTTTTGTGTTGTCTTTAAAATAGCGCTTGTAATAGTGTAGCGTTTATTTAATTTGATTTGTGTGATTCAAATTAAAAGAAAAATGTTCTTTTATTATTAATTCTTTACTAATATTATTAGCTGTAAGATTTGTTTGTTTGAACGCCTTAAAAGAACTGCTGGTTTCAATAGAGAAAATAACTTTTGTATTAGATACCGAGGAGGCCTATAGGATATATTATATTACATAAATCGTTTTAATCTAACCTAATGTATATACGATCAGAGCTACCTCGGCCACTCGGAATATGTCATAAACAACATTTATTTTTTTCTATTTACTAACTGAAGAGAAGTTGAGCCAATTTAAAGCTACTTTTATGTAACTATACTTATTTAATTTTTTTTCATCTTCTCTACACAGGACAGTGTCGAAATTAACGGGATAGTTGTAGGTTCAAAGTCATTTGTGGCACCTTTTTGCTTCAACCACTCGAAGCGCAATGTTTCAAAACTTTTCTTTTCACTTTTTTGTAGGATGATGAGAGAAAAACCGTGAAACTGTTATTTTTAATAGTGATATTTAGTGTATGATAAGTGTCAGAATTAAAAATGAAACAACGGAAAAGTATTTTTAACAATTAGGGAACTCACAGACCACATTTTAATAAACTCGTTCAACAAATCAAATTAGCGGGAAAAACACGCATGGCACCCACGCCCGGAATTAATTTTACACGCTCTAGGAATCACTTGCCACTGTGAATGCGGTCGTATGGTGCAAGTCAACTTTATGTTTATTATTCAGCTTCTCTCTAGTGTTGAAACACTCCGCTCCCCACTTTTTGCGGAATTCTGGAGGCATTGCGTGGTGAGTGGCGGAATTCAACACGCGTTTGTCGTAATCTCATTGCCTCGACAACATACCGAATAATTGAAAATTCAGTTTTTATTTAATTCTTTAATTAATTCAATTAAATTAAATTCTTTATTTAATTCAATTAAATTAAGTTTATGGTTGCGATTCCCAATCGAGGAAATGAAAATAAGTAAGGAATAAATAAGAGTCGAACTTACAACCATCGTGACACCCTCGTGACGGAGATGCACAATCTCCATCACAAGGGTTTCTCATTCAATCAGTTTTAAATTATTTTATTTCATTTCAAATCGAAGCCCAGAATTTTCTAATTGAAGTGCCATTTTGTTTAAGAAAACCTATAAATGGAAGTTCTTTTATTAATAAATTCTCATATTCCATTGAAAAGCTGCGTAAAGTCAGATCGAACAATGAACGAATATTTGGACGGATACCGCCTGGTATTAAATTACACTCGAGTGCCTTTTTTGTATTAAGATCTATCATTTTTCTATTTATTAATTTCTGTTCATATAGTTCATAAGTTGCATTGAACTCTAAGTATTATAAAATATATACAGCTTCACGTTATATCTTGCATATAGCAGGGTAGGCAAAGGGAACCTAATGTTAACACACTTTGTTCCCTACTTTTCGACGATTTTTTCGAGACATTTTGTGTAAAGGGGTGAAACTTAACACCGGGCTTTGTCTTGGTACCAGAGCGAAGAAATTACAATATTAATAATTTAATAATTTTTCAGTTTTTATTATTAAATAATTATCCAGTCCCCCGAGTGGGGATCGAACCCACAACAGCCACGTTGCAGTCACATCCTAGTGCCCTTACCCCACGACAGCTTTATATTGTAAAATAATATAATAATTTCATAAACTTTTCATCATCCACTTTCGTCAGACAACACACAAACAATACCCCTTATCGTTTCTTACTAAATTGTTTCTCGAAAAAAGACGAGACTTTTCGTCCGTCCGTCCGTTCGTTTTCCTAGAAATTTTACATTAAATTCAAGCAGGCAAAGTAGCGGGTGACGACTAGTAAATAAAAAATAAAAAAAATAACTTTCGAATGGTTTCCATATTTACCTCATTAAAATTTTGTTTTATAGATTTAAAGTGAGTAAACTTAAAGCTCCAGTTAGCCGGGCGAGTATTTTTTGTCGTTGTTTTATAAAGTTCTGTTAAAGATATCATTTCTGGTGGAATTATAAGTTTTTAGAACAAGCATAAAAAGTTAAAATAGCAGGATAAGTTGAGGCATCCATGGCTCTTGGAAGCCGATAAAGACGTGTGTGATATCGTCGGTTCCATGATACGTGGGTTCGAGTCCCGCTACGTTAATTTTTATTGTAAATTTTCTAAAAGTATTTGTGTGGAATAAAACAAAAAAAAAAAATAGGGATTTATTTTTTTACGACAGATACTAAATATTTATCACCAAAGCAATTCTTTTTCTAAGTAATTTAAAATAAAATCAACATTATATTATTAATAGAGTCGTTGTGGAGTCGAAAAAAATATCAATATTTTCCTTTTCTCGTTCTGAAAACGAAGCAAAGCTCGGCGTTGAGTTCCGCCACTCAACACGCAACTCCTCAATAATTAGCTGGAAAGTTGAGAACAGAAATGTCTTAATGGGGAAAGGGGCGACTAGGTTCCCAAATTACCTCTGGCTACACTGCTATATGAGAAATATAGCGTAAAGACAGCGACGAAAAATGTATGTAAGTAAACCCATAATAATTAAACTACAAAACACGCCACTATTAAGGGTTCTGGCTCTGTAATCTCTTAGTGTTTGCCGTTGGCCCTGAGTTGATTTACTATAGGGGTACCTAAAAGCGAGCTTTCATTATTTACTCCAGTTAAGACTACGACAATTGACGTCTGGAGTAGGTCTGAAGTAGACTTTATATTTACCAAATTAAATTGTAATTAACGAAAGTGGGTATCAAAAGATTTTATTAAAAGGGTGAACGTTCATAAAATTTTTGAAATTATAATGTTAATTTTAGATTTTTTTGTGCTATTTAAATTTGATATAATTACTTATTTTTGAAATTGAGGCCAGTCGTGGCGCAGCGGCACAAAGTGTGACTATATAATCGACTGGTTGTGGGTTCGATCCCCACACTCGAGGAGATGAAATATTTACTTAAATTTATATTTCCATTTCTATTTATTTAGTCATTTTTATTATTATTTAGAATTCTGCCACTCAATATGCAATGTCTCTAAAATGGGGTGGAAAATGGTAAACTAAGTGTCGTAACACTAGATTCCCTTTGCCTATAGACTCGGGCACTGCATGAAGCTATACAAAAATGATTACCTCTAAATAGGAATCAAATCCCTCAATCATCGCGTATACAACCAAACACTGTTACACTGCACCAAATAAAACAAATCATCGAAAAAACGTACGTACGTACTTCATTACACTAAATTAAAGGCACACAACGATAAAACAAGTAGAAATTCAGTTTTAATATTATACAAACAATATCATCATCTCCGTGAAATGTGTAATTTGTGAATATTTTCGGCATAAAATTATGAACGGGCTCCATCAAGCGGGTCGTTCATTAATTTTATGACGCTAATAAACATGGAAAGTACACTTATATGCGATAAATTAAGCAAACCTACCTGTGAATAACCCTACTTGATTGTTATTACGTCAGCATTGAATAATCAAGCAATTTAATTTATCTTTACCCAATTTTATGGAGTACGTAGAGTGGGAGTATGTAATCTATAGTCAGTGGCGAAACTAAACGCCGAATTGTGGCGTGTGACGTTTGGAAAATGTTCAATAATAATTTGGGGTTGGTTCTGAACCCACAACGCAAGTTGTAAATCGGCCACATCATTATATAATGACAGCTCTACTTAACACTAGGTTCCCTCTGTCCACCCTTCTGTGTTCGGGATACAGCGTGAGGCTAAAGAATATCATTATTAAGTTTTATAGATAAAAGTCTTTTCCTTTTATTGGGACTCGGATAGTTTTAGATTTTCTCCGCCATAGTGCGACGTTAAGTTTCGCCACTTTACATAAGGTCTCTAATTTAGGAGAAATTTTTCCCCACTTACCCTGAGGGTGAAAATGCAAATTAATTTTATCATATTAAATTAGTTGTTTGTTTGTTTATTTTGTAAATTAAGGTTAAATAGGTTATTAAATAATAACATTATTTAAAATATATGTAGCCATAAGCTACATGCGTATTAATTACAGTTAGTTAATATTTGATTAGGTTTTATATTGTTTCTTCATTTTCTATATAAATAAATTAAAAATTAAGAATATGTAAAAGATTTCCATTATAAAGCGATAATTTTTATATTTATTAGTGTTGCATATGATCATCCCGGGAACCCAGTGAGCTACACTAGGTTCTCAAGTTTTCTTTGCATATCCTGCTATATGCGGAATACGGAGTGAGGCTTAAATGAGCATTGATTGATTGATTGAGCCTAAAAAATCTGTTGCTGATGATGATGTAAATATAGAGAGATAAGAGACCGGCCGAAGAGTAAAATAATGAAAATATAAATTTAAATTAATATTTTATTTTTTCGAGTAGGGATGGAACTCACAACCTGTCTCGTTTCCAGTCGCACTTTGAGTCCGTGCGCCACGACTGGCCTTAGTTAGTGACTATGCAAAAATATATTTCTAACTAAACTAAATCATAATACTGCATTGACTGACTTTTAATATAATGTAATAAAGCTGGCTATTAATATTTGGAGCGAAAACTGGTTTCGTATTAACGTAGTCATGAAATATTGCCGATTAACTAATAACTTTTTCGTATTAGCTTCACGTTGTACTCCGCATATAGAGGAGTAGGCAGGAGGGTAGGGCTTAAAACACTCCGTATCCCACTCTCTGCCGTATTTTGTACCGTATATTGCTTGATGAGTGAGCTGGTTTATTCCTCCGCAGGAATTGAACCTGTAGACGTTGTCTTTTCATTTCGAAGGTGCACAAAAACGGTGTACTAAATATCTATTTTTCAATAAAGCCACCATTCTGCCTTATGAATTTCGGCCCAGAACGTGCTTCTAATATTGAATACTTGCCCTCGTAGAATGTGATACTGAAGTCGTGGACTAGTTTGGGAAATGTATGTGTGTAAGCCATAGATTCGGGTTCGAATCCAATCGAGGTTAACATTTTTGTATTCTTATCTAACGGCTTGCTGGATTTCTTTCAAGCTGACAGCAAAAGAATTTATGATAATTCAAGTCACATCAACATAAAATATCATTACCATACATTTTAAAATTTTCGAGATAATACAAAGCTTTACGATGATTTTTACAATTTTTTTTAATGGTCGAACACCAAATACCACATAATAAAGTTGAAAAGGACCTTTGTATTTTCACTATATTTTTTTGTACTTAAATCAAGAATACAATAAATTTTGGGAACTGCTGCTATATAACCCACACTTGCTATTTTTCTTCTTATGTAGACTTTCTAAGAAACATATATTTTTTATCCTTACATTGTATCCTAGCGGGATAGACAGATGGAACTTAGATTTCATACACTTTTCCCCATTTTCCACTGAATTCCGGGTGGCGGAGCTCAACGCCACTCTTTGCTTTGACACCAGAGTGAAGAAATGAAAATAGTAAATATTCACGTGCATAACCTGTTACGTTTACAGACACACGCACCCCTGCACCGCGACTGGTCTCAACTAAGAAATATTCATAATTATTTTAACAAATGTTTTCATTTTGTTACAGATACTTCCTAAACCAGATGTGTAAATGTAAGAATGTGACATTAAGATCTCCCAGAAATAGTCCGAAAATGAAACGTCGTTTGCCCGCAGTCAGAGAAGAGACTAGGAGCAGCAGCATATGTAATAGTGACACAGTGTTGTATACCATGATAATATCAACAGCAGTGTTAAGTTACGTGAATAGTTTGAATGGAGATTTTGTACACGATGATATACCCGCGATTGTTACGAACGGCGATGTAGTGGGCCAAAATAGCTTAAAACAGCTATTCTTGGATGACTTTTGGGGAACTCCTATGGCTGATCCTAACAGCCATAAATCGTATCGGCCGTTGACTACTTTGTCTTTTCGGTAAGTTCTAGATTTGTTTTTAGTTTGTAGATTAGTTTTAGTCTACTTGAAATTATTTAAGCAAACGAAATAATGACTTTTTTAATGTATGGATTTATTGATTTTTGTGTTCACTTATCTTTAGGTAATATGATTTTTCTGTGGATAAATATTCATTATTTATATGGAAAATTTATCTGTGGAATTCACGATAAAAATAAAACATAATATTATAAAATCATAAATAATACTATGCCATAAAATCTATACCGAATACATCTTAAATAGCTGGAAGTAGTTTCAAATAAAAGTCAAATCAAAACAGCATCAATACTTTTGAAGTCAACTATAGAATTTATTTACGAAGCCTATATTTATCACCATCAGTGGACTCACAACTTAATATTATATCGACTTGAAAATATATTTATCGAATATAATTATTTAATTTTAAGTTATTGTTTGATTTGAAAGTCTTGGTGTAATGATAATATTAAATAAATATTTTTATATAAAATGCGGCGTTGAATTCTTTTAGCTTCAGGCTGTATCCCGCATGTAGCAGGGTAGGCAAAAAACCGAACCCACAATCTGTTTGTTAAGTACACATATATTATACATGTTATAAAACTTTCACAAATTTATCGTTTGGTGAAGACGTAGCCTCAAGCGTGACACGTCGCGTTCCTGTTTCATTTCTACCTGCATCTATATTTGTACTGTAAATCTGTTCAATGCCTAACTATCCACGTCAGTAACAACTCCGAATTCTGTTAAAATTTTGTAGCTTTTTCGACATCATTTTCTTTTGTTTCTATTATATTTTATATGGGTAACGCTTATTAACGTTTATACGTCACTTACACTGTTTTTGTTAAAACTAACTTGATTAAATGATATTTGTTAGTCTTAAATAACGAAATAAACAAAATAAAAAAAATAAGGAACACCATCACTTTCATCATTACTTTAAGCGCGTGCGCTGCAAAAAAACTGTTAATTAGTCAGTGTCAGTACGTTATATGACAAAAAAAATATATTTAATTACTTTAAAAAAAAAGTCCGTCACACCGTATATCTATCTGTTTTATAAATAAGTGGCAATAAGGTTTTTTGTTACAAAAAGTAATTGGAAATTGTAAGCTGATATTTCATCGATTTTTATTTGATAGATATTTAAAACTTACGAGCGAAGTTATTTCATAATCAAGGAAATTTAAAGAAGATAATCTTCGGCTTTTACAGCATGTAATTTGGACGTATACTTTTCGAGAAAATGTAAAATTGAAATAATTTAACGCTCTCTTTACGGCCGTAAACCTAAATTCGAGTGCCGCAGGGGCCGCCCTTGCCGCCGATGCCATCCACGTAGTGCTTGCACTTTTCTAGAATTATCACAACAAGTTGTTCATGATTAAATCTATCGATCTGTTGGCAAATGTAGCATAATAATATGCACAGTATCCCGCACATAGCACGTTCTTTTTAAAACACCTCTGTTCAGCGAATTCTGGAAACTCAACGTCCACCTTTTTCTCTTTGAAAAAGATAAGAAAGAAATGAAAACTAAAAACGAAAAATATTATAGCAATATTTGTCATTATCATACATTTTAAATTATCAAAATTTTAGTCAACAACGTTTAAGCTAAATAAACTAACACATCAACAAATTTTGAGACGACACGCTAATATCATAAAATCACAATCATTTTAATACCACCCATACGTACATAGGTAGCATATTAAAAACTTAACATGTATGTAAATAAAAACGTTTTTCCCGTGAAAGGATCCACGGGCGTGCATAATAAATTATGATAACGTGTGACACCCGCGCAAGCAAGACTAGCTCTTATCGCGTGCCGAATTTGCGCATTATGAAATTTATATTTATGACGCTTTTGGCTAGTAAATTTTAACGAATTGTCATTTTAATCTCGGGACGTAAGCTAAAAATAAATACGGCTAAATTAAATGACAAGTGGAAAGGTCGTACATCATGGAATAAATAGTTGTGTACATTAGTGTTATTAGAGTGATAGTTTTAGAGGGAAATGTTGTGGATTTTTGGGAGTATGCTAGGTTTTTAGGATTTATGTTTTGATATTGTATTTGGAAAAAAGATTTTTTACTAATCAAGTGTTCCAACATTACGTTCCTATTAATACATTTCTGTTCGTGGCCTCGGTTGACCATCAAAAACACAGTATCAAAGATACTGGAGGAAGGTCATGTAAAAAGCATGAGGACCCATGTATAATGAGATTAATGACAGTGGACGAGGCGAAAGAGGTATGTAGAGACCGTAGCGTTTGGCGCTCGGTTCTCTCTGGCTACCTCGCTAGGGATAAAGTGTGAAGCTGATTTAGTTTAGTTTAATACACTTTTGTTACCCTCTGCCTATCCCGCACACTATGGAATACAGCGTGATCCCAAAAAAAGAAAGAAATGTCTTACCAGATTCTCCATACGCAGGAGATCATATAAGCAGGAAAAGTATAAAAAAATAAAAAAAACCATTAAATTTGCCATTAAATAAATATAAACTTAAAAATATATTTCATCACGTCTACACGCTAATCAGGGATTATTCACCCGATATTGTTTGCCTCATATCACTTAGAGAGGAATTATTTCAAAGCGGATTTGTACCATTGTTCAATGGAACAAAAGCCTTTGGTAATTACTTGGTACAATTGATGGAGCTTAACACCGCGGTACTGTTGCTATTATTAAGATATCATCTCGATGTACACGAATAATTATGTTTTGGTAATTATATCATGTATTGTTGTGTTCGTATTTTGTTACAATCTATATAGAGGCAGGCATGTGTGGATATTATAAGAATTATATTGGAATATTTACTATCTTCATAGAACCCATTAAGTTTTGCATCTCATTTTCCTTCTCATTGCCTTCTTCATCTTCCTCTTTCTCTTCTTTTTTCCTTCCTGAGTGTGTTCTCCATACAACTTGATGTTAGTGAATTGATTTTGTAATCAACTAGCACACTCAAGACGCCATAATTAAAGAACTGAACTGAGAAACCTCTGACCTTAGGTTATTAGTTTAAATGTACTGTAGTAGTTTGACACTAATAACCTGATGTTAGTTCATTGCATTTAGGATATATATCCTCCTCCTTTATAAATGAATTAATCAACATAAAATGGTCTGTTTTTGAAATTGTAGTTTCTGAGATAAACGCGTGCAAGCAAACAGAATTCAAATTTATAATATTAAATATAGATAAATTATTTATAGAATTATTAAATTCATAGAATTTTTAACTTAATTTTATATTTTTTATCATGTGTTCTACTATTGTATAACATGATTTTTATTTTACTTTATGAAGGTAGTTTCCTTTTTGAGTTTTCCATACAACGTGATGTTAGCTAAGTGATTAGTGCTCAATTAGCACATTTGGTTTGATCCCACAGGAGAATTATTAAATCTTAAAAATAGTAATTATTTTTTAGTCATTGTCAATCATCACCTAAAGTGGAGGAGACCGGAGAGTCTTGAATTTAATTGTCTGTATCTGTCCTGCCATGCAGAAAAATGTGAAGCTTAAAAAAAAATAACGTTATGATATTCTACACAAATACAAACAATTCAAAAATACAAGAGTATTTCATTTTTTTCACAAATAAAAAAAATATTGTTGGTTCTATTGTAAAATGCACTGACATTTTGGAGCGTTAGATTTGAATGTATTTTTAAACGGTTTGATATGATGGCAGCAGCCATAGTAGCCATATGCTGCTTTTGTTACACTACCAAAAAGTGAGATACATTCATTTTTTATTTCTAAACAAACGTATTTAAAGGTACAGGTTTGATTTTTTTCATATATTATTGTGTTATCCTTAATATAAAAAAAAAATATGCGGGCGTAACCAAAATTCAAAAAGCCAGACGAGTCTTTTGCTTTGTTATATAAAAAAAAATAAAGACTTGGAACACCTGATGAACTGTTAAAAAAGTTAAGGTTAACAAAAAAGAAGAATAGCAAGATCACTTAGTAAAAGTTAAATATAAAAAATCAAGATCAGGATCGTCGTGGGGAAGAGGCACTAGCGCGTAGATTGTGGGTTTGATACCACTCGGGGATATGAAGTATTTAGCCGCGCTTTGCCTCGACACCAGAGCGAAGAAATGAAAATACAACTCTAAGTAAACATTTTATTACCTAGTAATCAAACCCACAAGCAGTCGATTTTACAATCCCACTTTTTTGCCCACCCTGCGCCATGACAGGTCTCATTACAGTTTTAATATTAATCAAACATAAAATAACATCTGGAAATTCGACTTCGATTCGATTAAAGCAAAACAAATACCAAACAGAAGGCTATCCAAAGCATATTTTTAAACTATACACTAAGTAGAATTTTGTCCAGAATATTAAAAGCAGCGTCGCCAAAATCGGATTACAGGGGTAGGCTTTCTCAAAAACTTGTAGGGAAGGTCCCCTCAGGTCTTTAATCTTATTGGGTCGAGCCTTCAACCTAGTCTGGTTTCTGTAAAGTATTAAAATAAACTTTTATTTGTGCTGCTAATACATGTTTTTCTTTTATAAATAAATAAATATATTATGCTTATATGGTCGCCGTGGAGTAATGGCAAAGTCTGGTGATGGTTGTGGGTTCAATTCTCACTCAGGGGAATGAAGTATTTATGAAAAATATAGGATATGAATCCTCGCTCTGTTAAAAAGACAAAGCTGACTTAAGTCACTATCAAGCAATATTTCTATAGATAAGCGAATGGAGATTATTAGCACTAGTTTTTCCAACCTAAAAAACATTTCTCGCTCGTCTTACATATATTTTGCCGAAATAAAATACCGTAATTGCGTGATCGTGCCATCGCGGTATCGTGGGCCTAGGGCAAATTTGGGCAACTGTAAATACGGTCTTGTGGGTTCGATTCCTACATACTACAGAACTATTTAATATATACTTACACCCACGTTCTGGTAAATAAGCAAAGCGCGGCGTTAAGTTTCGCCACTCAACAAGCAACATCTTGAGAATTAGACTGGAGACCGGACCGGAGATATCTAAATGAGATTGAAGTATCTTAACACCAGGTTCCCTCTGCCTACCCTGCCCGTGTGAACCTAAAAAAAACTATAAAATTATAAGACACAAATTTCGACAAAAAATAAAATTATTTCCACTTCTCCCTACTATTTTAACAAGGTATTGCTTTAAAAATATCTTTACAACATTTACAAACTATCCCTGACCACGGACCATTAGCTACCGGAATCATAAAAACCGTATAAATTGTTTATCAAAGAATTGAAATCTCCACAAAGAAAAAGATTATACATTTGATCTTCGGAAACAGCGCGGAAATTGGAAAAACTCGGTCAATTGAGTGGTCGAGTGTTCGGCTGTGGTGGGAAATTGTATAATATGATTTTGTTTTTCTATATCGCTTACTTTCGATAATTTTGATTAACTTTGGATATTATGATTTATTGTCTGAGTGGTTTATAAGAATTACTGATTATTTTGCTTCACGCTGTATCCCGCACATAGTAAGATAGGCAGAAGGAACCTGGGAACCTAGTATTAAGATACTCCGTACTCATTGAGACATTTACGTTCCCCAATTTCCGCCAGAACTCAATGCGTAGCTCAATTTCGCGCTTTGCTTCTTTAACAGAGCGAGGAAATGAAAATATTAAATATTTATGTAATTTATAACAATATTATTATTTGAGGCCAGTCGTGGCGCAGCGGCACGAAGTGTGACTGTAAACCGACTGGTTGTGGGTTCGATCCCCACTCGAGGAGCTGAAATATTTACTTAAATTTATATTTCCATTTCTTCGCTCTGGTATCGAGGCTAAGCGCGGCGTTGAGTTCTGCAACACGCAATGCCTCCAGAATTCGGCAGAAAGTGGGGAACGGAGTGTCTAAAACACTAGGTTCCCTCTGCCTACTCTGTTGTGTGCGGGATACAGCGTGAAGCTGATTTATTTATTTTATTTATTTATAACAATATTTACAAAGCAATTTTACAAAGCAATGTATTAAGCAAGTCATACACGTGTTAACTTTAAGTGGTAAAAAATGTATGAAAGAAAAATGATAAACTAAACTGATGTAGCACAGTAGCAACATTGTATACAAAGTTCATACTTCAAATTCACGGGACACAAATTTATAAAAATATGAAAGTTTTCTTGTTTTGGTGTTACAGTTACACAAGTGAGACGATGTTTGAAAATAAAGAAATCTTACAAAACTAGTGATTTATCACTAAATTTTCTTCGCCTACAAAAATCTATGACAAATAAATGAAAACTGACAAAAATATAACGAGACTAAAATGAAAAATAATAGTGTAAAATGAATATATTTTTATTAGTATATTATACTTATAATAATTGTTTTTATACGTGAAAGCTCTCGAAGTGAAAGCATTGTACGCACACTCGATACCGGTTTTGTTTATTTTGTTCGCTGTATCAATGTTATGTTATTTTATACACGATATACTTGTCTGTTCGCCTGCCTCTTGGTTTTCATATAACAAACAATATGTTCATACATATATACATTGTTTTAATATTTGACGGAGAAAAATATTTTATATTATCGATATTTTGTACGAAAAGGAATTTTGTGAGGCCAGTCGTGGCGCAGTGGCACAAGGTGTGACTGTAAACCGACTGGTTGTGGGTTCGATCCCCAATCGAGGAGATGAAATATTTACTTAAATTTATATTTCCATTTCTTCGCTCTGGTGTCGAGGCAAAGCGCGGCGTTGAGTTCTGCCACTCAACACGCAATGCCTCCAAAATTCGGCAGAAAGTGGGGAACGGAGTGTCTTACACTAGGTTCCCTCTGCCTACCCTGCTGTGTGCGGGATATAGCGTGAAGCTAATTTAATTTTTAATTTAATTTTTTTTGTACGAAAAATAAATTTTGCGGCTTCGACCGCGTAGTGAAATGGATATAACTAAGAATTGTTTGTGTCCCATGGCAAATTCGACGGGTAGAGTGGGTTCTATCTAAACGGTCAGCTTGATGAATTACAGCCTATAGCCCTAGTATAATAGTACTGTACAATAAAATAAAATTTTAATCAATAGTTTCTGAGATTAGCTCGGTCAGTCATACTTTTTTTTCAGATTTTTGATATAGTGTAAGCATTATGGTGCGATTCCTACGCTTACTTTTTCTTTTATTTTAGAACAACGATTGCAGGTTCGATTTTTTCTCTAGCTTAGGCAGAGGGAAGTCTCCTTTATTAATAAAATAATGTATCATATAATAGACATTTTATATTATACATTCAAGTTTTAAATTGATTTTATTATATTAAAACACATACTGCGTATAAAGCAGGATAAGAGAAGAGAATGTAATGTAAAGACAATCCTATATCCACATTTTTGTCGAAATATCAGCCATTACAATGGCGAAACGTAACGCGCTGTAGTATATATACCAAAGATAAAAATACCTTTAAATGAATTCTTCAAAATGGGAACTGAACCCCACAACTACAAACTATTCCACTACGCCACGATGGTGTTTAATCTTATATGATTATTATTAGCTAACCGAGAGCACAATTAATCTAAGAGTGTCAAGTTGCTATTCCCGGTAATTAGGAAAGTTTAAGTGAAGATAGTTAATCGAATCAGATATCGATCATCGTGGGGTTGCGTGAAGGTCGGTTTGTAAAGTTTTACATATATGATACCTATATATTGGAGCAAGAAATGCTGTGGGTTTAGGAGTTCAGAGAATGTTATGGGTTCAAATTTTGTGTAAAATACGTATAGAATAGATGATGTGACGTCACATTTTTGTTTTCCATAGAGAAAACTCGAATTTGTATGAGGTTTTCATTTATTGTAAAATATATTATGATATATTTTCTTAGTATTGTATCGTTTTACTTCTAAAGTTTCGCCATTCAAATATTAAAAGATAACGGAATTTGATACTAACGTTCTAACCGTGATTCGTCTTAGAATTTTTAAAAAACCGTAATAAAAATTTACTATAAATTTACTTAATTAGCAGTCCAAACATTATTTTGTATGTTTTTAGTTTTACCTCATATACTTGCAATAAAACTGTTTCATTAGGCATCATAGAAAATATTATTTTTTGATTCGTCTTCATAGAAAATATTTTTTTTAACTGTTCTTCACACTGTATTCCGAACACAGCGGGGTAGGAAGAAATACATTTTTTGTCTCGTTACTGGAACAAGGAAATTAAAATATTAAATATTTAATTCCCCAGGTGGGAATCAAACTCACAACCGTCGCGTTTACAATCACAAGCTCATGCTCCTGTGCGACGACGGCCTCAGTCGAGGAATATTTTGAATATCCTAAGCAAACATACGAGTTTTAATAGAGCCCTTCTACTCAGCAATTTTATTTAATGATGTAACACTTTTTATTACAAAATTATCGAAACAAAACTTTATTAATATGAAAATAAATTAACAAATTAAATGTTCATATTTCTAAAATTTTAAAGGTTAAAATGACTAGAAATTCTAAAATTAAATCTATAATAGATATATTTAAATATGTATGTATGATAATGAGTGATTAAATGAAGCATAAATTTTGAGTTTCGTTTTCAAACAAATTATAATTTCAAACATTTTAATTATTATCAACCTATATAACTTTTATATTATAATTTTTCTTTCATACACCAGGTTACGCAGTTAACCTAATGTTAAGGCATTCCGTTTCCTACTTACCACGTAATTTTCGAAACAGCGGGTTGCGTGACGGAGCTTAACGCCGTTTTTTATAAATACGTCTAGAAACGTTTTACTTACTTCTTTGTTTTTATTATTATCCAAATTTTAGGGTATATTTGTTATTCTTGATTTAACACGTTGTTTTTTCTTTTCAAGACCTCCTTTTACCTAAAAACAAGCAAGTTTCGTTAACAACTTTGGATGCTCATTTAGAAAATTTATACGTAGCGGGACTCGAACCCGCGCCTTCTGGAAACCGATGAAGCTACATCATAGCAAATAAGAAAAGTTAGTAATTTTTTATACGCTTGTTACAACTTATTTATGTTGTTAGCCCCTGTGTAGGGCGGGTTTTTACAAATTTCCGCAAAAAAAAACAAACCAGAACGAGAATCTCTCTCGTTCTATATTACGCAATTATCAACTTTACTGCCAATATCTACGACTCGATTTCTTGAATGAGGCGTGTAAGATGTCGCTTTTATACGTTAGTGTCAGTGTCTGTGTGCTTACAAATGGCGTTTTATTTTACAACTAATTTTATTATTTATTTTGTTTGAAAAAAAAAACAATTTTATATTTTTTAGCAATATGTTTTTCGTTTTAATTGTATCATATTTTTATAGAGTAGTTAAAACTGTGGTTTCATTTCAAGTGGTAAAGACAAAAACAATCATTAAATGTATTGAATTTAATCAATTGGATCAAGATTTTTTTTTAAATTTATCACCAAATGCTATAAGCTCAACATTTTAAAGTATTAGGGTTGTTACTTCCAAATTCTGAACAATCCTCTTTAGAAAAGCTCGAGCCGAGACTAAAAGTTTACAGAGCGCTTGTTGCGGTCAGCGAGAGGTGTTTGTACGGTGTATAGATATAGTGGATAAATGATACTTTACCTTACAGCTAGTGCAGATAAAGCCTTTATAAGATTTTGTAAACGTTAACTTGAAAAATATATTTATTACCGTTAAAGTAAAAATTGTTAAAAAACATAAATTTATATTATAACGCCAGCTGTAACGATATAGGTAAATTAGTATTAGAGGCCAGTCGTGGGGCACAAATGAGACAGGTTACGGGTTCGATTTCTACTCGTTGAAATTAAATATTTAATATTCTTATGTCTTGTGATCAGCTTCACGCTGTATCCCGCACTTCGCAGAGTACGCAGACTGAATGTACTTAGGCACTCAATTCCCTTCTTTCCGCCGATTCCGGCAGCATTGCGGGTTAAGTCAGACACCAGAGCGAAGAAATGAAAATATATATAAATTTAAATAAATATTTATTATTTTTTGGTATGGGGATCAAACCCATAACCAGTCGCGTTTAAAATTCACATACTTATGCCCCTGCGCCAGTACTGGCCTCAAAAATTTATTGTCGGTACCATTTCTACAGTCCGTAATCAGTTTACAGCCATAGCCTTTCTTTCCCATATTGCGAATGGTGATATTTATTAGACGCGCTCGAAACTTTATTGCACCAAAACTGGGCCAGTTAATAAAGTTTGTAAGTGTTTCAATTAGAGAGCTAGATTATTTTGCTTTCCATGAAAAATGTTAGGATTTGTACAGATATGTATGTAACTTTTGATTTTATAAATATGCGTGTATTATATATTTTTTTGTATTAGTAGGCTTCACGCTGTACCCCGTGTAGTCAGAGGGAACCTAAATCTTTCCCACTTTCTGCCGTATAAAAAATATATAAATATGTAAAAAATATATTTAATGAAAAATTTTATAACACTTTCTATATTAACAAAAATTCCACTCGAATTTGATAAGAATCTGTAATATTGTCATTATAAGCCGTGTGATCCCGGCTAAGAATAGGATCATCCTGGTACTGGTGGTGTCGTAAAAGGCGACTAAAGTACGTGTGGTAGAGTCACGTCGCCAGCAATGGCAACACGCATGGGCAGACTCGACCGGATCATACCACCCCCGGCATTTAATACCGGCGTTAAGTAGTGGCTTTATGCCACTGCGTTTCGCATTAGGTAATGCCGGGCTCCGGAGCCCAACCTCCCACCCCTCCCTGGAATATGATAGCGGCACTTAAAGAGAAACTACCCCAGGAGGGTACCAGCACCTCCGGTGCTGGAGAATCCCTCCCTGAGTCTCTAAACTCAGGCTGCCCTTCGAATTCTGGGGAGGGCAAAGTTCCGCGCTATAGACAGGGCAAACGAGACGTACGCTCCACGGCAACCCCTTCCACGCTCAACGTGGACTTTTGCAATATCAGGGGTCTACATTCCAACTTGAATGCCGTCCACCACCACCTCGAGACGGCACGGCCGGCTTTGTTATTCCTGACGGAGACTCAAATTGCCCGACCGAGCGACACAGCCTATCTCCAATACCCCGGCTACAAAATAGAACATAACTTTATGCCTCATGCCGGGGTCGCTGTGTTCGTAAGGGAGGACCTAAGTTTCCGTCGTCTTGCCCATTTTGAAGGTCGGGACCTGTCTACCATCTGGCTCCGTACTGACTCGGACGATCGTGCCCGAGTCTACGCATGCCTTTACAGGTCCCACAGTGGTAATGCAGAAACGGATCGGCTCATGGAGCACATTCAATCGGCTATCGACGATATGCTCTCACAGATCCCCTCCGCTGAGGTCGTGATACTTGGCGATTTTAATGCGCACAATGCCAGTTGGCTTGGATCACGCACCACCGACCACGCGGGGAGGGCTGCATTTGACCTTGCTATGGCGAACGGATTGTCCCAATTGGTTGAGTCGCCTACGCGACTCCCGGACGTGGACAACCACAATGCCTCTTTATTGGACCTTTTGCTGACTTCACATCCAGAGCAGTACCAGGTTGTCGTCGATGCCCCCTTGGGGTCCTCTGACCACTGCCTGGTACGGAGTGTCGTGCCCATTAAGCGCGACAGCTGCAGATCACCCGCAACTCGTCGCGTCTGGCACTACAAGTCAGCAGATTGGGATGGGATGCGTACATTTTACTCGTCTTATCCCTGGGGGCCGGTTTGCTTCTCTTCTGATGATCCTAGTACCTGTGCCGCTGCTGTTGCCGACGTGGTCCTACAGGGCATGGAACTTTATATTCCTAGTGCTGTAGTGCCAATCGGTGGCAAGTCACAGCCTTGGTTTGATACGTCTTGCAAGCTTGCTGCCTCTAGCAAACGCGAGGCATATCAAATCTGGGCTGAGGCATTGGTTACTAAGGATCCGGAGGTGAAAACCTCAAAAAGGAAGTATAACCGAGCCTCTAGGTTCTTTAAGCGGCAAATTGCCAGAGCAAGGTCCGAGCATATCGCCAAAATTGGCGAGAAGCTTGAGAGCTATCCGTCCGGAACTCATCAGTTCTGGGCGCTCTCAAAGGCGGCACTTGGCAACTTTAGCCAGCCTTCGCTTCCGCCATTACGCACGGGAAATGACATCTTGGTCCACACGGCAAAAGAGAAAGCCGATCTCCTGGGCGCTCTCTTTGCCTCAAACTCGACTTTGGATGACCAAGGATCAACGCCGCCGACCATCCCGCGGTGCCAGAGCTCAATGCCTGAGGTTAAGTTTAACCAAACAGCTGTTAGGCGAGCTCTGTCCTCTTTGGACATCCACAAGTCGAGCGGGCCAGATGGCATTTCTCCCTTAGTGCTCCGTTCTTGTGCTCCTGAGCTGACACCGGTGTTAACGCGTTTGTTTCGTCACTCTTACTCAGTCAGCGTAGTCCCAGATTCATGGAAGAGCGCTCTTATCCACCCGATCCCAAAGAAAGGCGATGGGTCCGATCCATCTAACTACAGGCCTATTGCCATCACCTCCCTGCTCTCAAAAGTCATGGAGAGCATCATCAATAGCCAGCTCTTGGTTTATCTAGAGGATCACCGATTGATTAATGACCGACAATATGGCTTTCGCCATGGTCGCTCAACCGGTGATCTTCTGGTTTACCTTACCCACCGCTGGGCAGCGGCTATTGAAAGCAAGGGAGAGGGCCTGGCAGTTAGTTTGGACATGGCGAAGGCCTTTGATCGAGTTTGGCATAAGGCGCTCCTGGCTAAACTTCCATCCTATGGGCTTCCCAAGAATTTATGCAAATGGATCGCCAGCTTTCTCACTGGGCGCAGCATCAAGGTCGCTGTCGACGGTTTTTGCTCTAAACATATGCCCGTGAACGCTGGCGTTCCCCAAGGCTGCGTGCTGTCCCCTACGCTGTTTCTTTTGCATATCAATGACATGTTAGAGGATTCTAGCATTCATTGCTATGCAGATGATAGCACAGTGGACGCTGTTTACTCCGGCCGAGCAAGTCTTTCTCGGGAAAACGCTGAACAGTGCCGAAATAAACTTGTGTCTTCTATTGAGGCATCCCTCAACAAAGTCTCCTCATGGGGTGAAAGGAACTTAGTTCAGTTCAACCCCCTGAAGACACAAGTTTGCGCGTTAACCACAAAAAAAAATCCCATTTATCATATCGCCAGTCTTTCTAAACACTCCTCTTACAGCCGCGCCCAGTATCAGTATATTGGGCCTTAATGTTTCGAGTGACTGCCAGTATCGCGATCATCTGGAAAGCAAGGCCAAGTTGGCCTCGAAGAAACTGGGGGTCATCAACAGAGCGAGACGGTACTTCACGCCAAAACACCGTTTGGCCCTATATAGGGCCCAGGTTCGGCCTCATATGGAGTACTGTTCTCACCTCTGGGCTGGTGCACCCCAGTATCAGCTTGAACCATTTGATCGCATACAACGTAGAGCCACTCGAATCATTGGGGACCCAATGATCTGTGAAAGGCTTGATACTTTGGCTTTGCGTAGAGACGTCTCCTCGCTTTGCGTTCTCTATCGCATTTACCATGGGGAGTGTTCTGAAGAACTGTTTGACCTGTTACCTGCCGCCGAATTTTCTAACCGCACGGTACGTCATAGGCTACAATATCATCCACACCACCTGGATACGTGGCAATCCACTACTGTGCGGTTTCGTAGGAACTTCCTTCCACGCGTCACAGAACAGTGGAATGGCCTACCCGCGGCAGTGTTTCCAGGTCGATATGACATGGGTACCTTCAAAAAGCGCGTCTATCTCCACCTTAAAGGCCGGCAACGCACCTGTAGCTCCTCTGGTGTTGCACGGGGCCGTGGGCGGCGGCAATCACTTACCATCAGGTGACCCGAACGCTCGTTTGCCTTGTCCTTTTCCATAAAAAAAAAAAAAAAAAAAAAAAAAAAAAAAAAAATATAAGCATGGTGTCAACCATCTTAGAACATCGTTTTAAGTTTCCTACATTTTTCTACATTTATCATAGTAGGCTGTAGGAGTGTTTTGTTCTAAGCGGGGGAATACACATAATAATAGATAAATATAACAATTTCCTGGAGTCAAAATTGAACTCACAACCGTCGCACCTACAGACTGTGGTACTGCGTCTCGACACCATCTTAGACATAAAGTCGAAAATATCATCATCTCATTTCTTTTTTCCAGCCAGTTTGAGGCCAGTCGTGGCGCAGCGGCACAAAGTGTGACTGTAAACCGACTGGTTGTGGGTTCGATCCCCACTCGAGGAGATAAAATATTTACTTAAATTTATATTTCCATTTCCTCGCTCTGGTGTCCAGGCTAAGCGCGGCGTTGAGTTCTGCCACTCAACACGCAATGCCTCCAGAATTTGGCAGAAAGTGGGGAGCGGAGTGTCTAAAAACACTAGGTTCCCTATGCCTACCCTGCTGTGTACGGGATACAGCGTGAAGCTGATTTTTTTTTTTCATTTCTTTTTTCTACATTAATTAATTAAAAAAGAAATATATTTTTTCTACGTTTAATGTTTTTTTTAACGTTCAATATTAATTTATTATTACATAACAGCTTATCATATTTTGATAGATACAGGTTGCGCTCTGTTAAGTTGTCAAGTACTCAATGTCCAAATGATTGGGGTTGCGGTACCTGTCGAATGGAAGATGTTATATAAGCCGCCTTAATAATTTAAAATAGTATTCGGCTTATTTTAATATAAAATAATGGTTTTTTTAAGAGTTAAACTCGAGGCCAGAGAGGCCAGTCGTGGCACAAAGCGTGACTGTACAACCGACTGGTTGTGGGTTCGATCACCACTCGAGGAGATGAAATATTTACTCAAATTTGTGTTTCCATTTCTTCGCTCTGGCGTCGAGGAAGGGCGCGGCGTTGAGTTCTGCATTCAACACGCAAAACCTCCAGAATTCGGCAGAAAATGGCGAAGGGAGTGTCTTAACATTAGGTTCCCTTAGTCTACCCTGCTGTGTGCGTGATGCAGCGTGAAGCTGTTTTTATTTTTAAATTGAGTTTTGGACACATTTTGTTTGGACGTGTAGAATTTATTTTTGCTCTCTTGAGAATGTCTGTATTTGCGACAAATTCCGATCGAATTCGATCTAATTATAGGTATAACAGAGTTAGATTGATTTTATATATATATGTTTACCGTGGTAAAGTAAACCGTGTGTTGTGACTCGAACAATTAGTTAAGAGTAAAATAAAGAAAAGTATAGTATATTATAACACAATCTAAAATTAACTGTTATTTTGAATTTTATAATATTGTAAAGCTAAAGAGATCGTATTTTTTCATTCTTTGCGTTGAAACTTAATTTATAGAATTCGGGTTGCACTCATTCAATGGTGGAACCTTAAATCGTATTTTACAAAACCAAAAATGAATTTGAAACTACTACCAATTAACCTTACTACACCACAATGGCTTTCCAAAAAAAATTGTCCTTCTTTAAGAAGACTATATTTTTGATATTAATAGTTTTACACCCTTTGACCTTCCAAAAGATGAATCCGATTCATTGAATATAAACATCGATTGCTTTGATCAAATTATGTAAGGAACAAAGATATTTTGGGACGCCGAAATAAATTATCAAATTATAAAATAATCTTTTGAGAAACCATACATTTTTATATGAAATTAAATCTCCTAGTAAAATTAATTTATTTCTTGATACAATCCTTTATGTACGTTATAGGCAAAAAAAATGTCAAATTGCTTTTTTTTAATTACATATTTAAATGTTTTAAAAAAAATCTTTGTAATATTTTCGAATCCAACCTTATATCGTCATGTTCAAATATTTATATATGTTATAATTTTTTTTAGGAATTTTAAATTTTATGTAATATGGTCGAGTATTATTAAAATAATGATACTGAACGTAGAAATCAATATATATAAACTGACATACTAAAGATGTAGTTATTATAATTACTGAAAAAGAAATTTGAGTCACTATCAAAACACACAGTAATGAGGCTGTCGTGGCGCAGGGGCATAGTGTGTGACTGTAACGCGACGGTTGTGGCTTCAATCTCCACTCGAGGAAATTAATTATTATTTCTCAATATTATCATTTCTTCGCTATGGCACTAAGCTAAAAGCTCCGCGTTGAATTCCGGAAAACTTCGGCGGAAAATGGAAAAGAGAGTATCTTAACACTAAGTTCCCTCTGGCTACCCTGGCTATCCTGGAGACAGTGTGAAGCTGATTTTTTTTAAGTAATAAATAATCCCTTACATATCCATCCACCAACAATAAGCCGAAATAAATCTTTACTTTATAAAAACATATTGTGTTACCGATATTATTCTATTTATATATATTGTTGATTTAGCGTTTCATACAATATCAAAAATCGAGAAATGAAAACATTCGGAAAAGAAAGAGCTTGGAACGTAAACCCTGTAATAATACCGTCCAAGTTGGTTGAAATATTTTATATAGTACGGGCAGGTCGCTTTGCCGTTTTGGGATTGCAATAAAAATATTGTACGGCCAAGTACTTGGCCGTCCTCGGAAATGCTCAGCTTTCTTGTTTTGTGTGGACCTTTAGTTTGATGCAATTTGAATACTCGCTTTCCGAAATTTTTGCTAAATTGTAAAATGTTTTGTGTTTATGTAAGTTTGTAGTTTACTGGTTGGTGTTTTGAATTGTGTCGTTTTATTGGAGTGATGGTGATTGATGATATTTGTTGAAATGTAGTCTTAAATGTTGGTATATAAATATATATGTCATATTTTTCTTTTGTAAATAATCTTTTTGCTTTACATGAAAATTAATTTTTCTATCAATTATTACGTTCTTGGCTTTAAATTTATATTATAGTTTTTTTTAACTTCCAATATTAATGCTTGTCTATATGTAATATTTTGTTAAAATTAATATACCAAAATTCCGCTAAAAATTCCGTTATACATAATATTCCGCATATCCATTCTCATCAATGGACAACAGCCCTTACCCTCGCAATCCAAATCAAGCTTAACTTTCCCAGTTTTATTGTACGTACACGTAAAGAATATAACATTTTTCTATATAAAATACATCTGCCAAAGTTATTGCTATACATTTCTATAAGGAAGGGACTTTTATAGTCTATATCGTAAAAGGATGCATCAATGCCGCAAACGTGACGTCTTATTCAAGTTAATATTGATATTTGAATTTATATTTGTATGTAGATTTTTCAGTTTTTCGGCAGAAGGAACCTGGGAAATTTAGTGATAAGATACTTTGTTCCCCATTATGACACTCCGTTCCGCATTTTCTACTGATTTTTTGAGGCAATGTGTGTTTATTGGCAGAACTTAACGCCGCGCTTTGCCTTGTTACCAGAGTGGCGAAGGAAACTTTGATTATCTACATATAATATATTTCATTCTCCCAATTGTATGTAGATAGTCAAAAAAAATATTAACTTCACGATTTTCCGCCCATAGCGGTGTAGAGTTGTAGACATAAGGAACCTAGTTTTAAGACATTCCATTCACCACCATTACTACCTACGAATATTCGAGACACGTCGCGTGTCTTGAATCTCGGTCTTAGTCCTGTTATCAGAGCGAAGAAATATATCCCCATAACGAACTCCCAACCGTCGCGATTAGCGTCTACGTACTAAGCTACTGCGCCACGACGGCCTCGATTGCTTTCATTAAATTAGCGCGAGTATATCAGTGTATTAATTTCTAGTAATTACTGTAATTATATTTAATATATTTGTTAATTATATACAAATACATTATTTTACAGCCTAAGGCTATTTTAGTTTAGCGATATAGGTATAAAACTATATCGCTAAACATAAATATAAATTTGGAATAGAATATTGTTATAAAACATATTAGATTTGTTTTTATAAGTGCATGTTTGTTTGACGCGAGTCGTGGCGCAGTGGTTAGAAAGTGTGACTGCGAACGCGACAGGTTCTGGGTTCGATTCACACTCGTGGAAAGGAAATATTTTATATTAAGATTTTCTCGCTCTAAAATAAAAAAAAAAATGTTTAATAGTATTTTTTTAACGTAATATATGATTTGGGTTCAACATACATCATGACTTGACAGACTTTCTTTTTAGTACATACATATACCTAAAAGTAAATTAGTTAATTTTACAAGCATTTTTAATACTGTGACCACCTATAAGTATATCATTATAATTTTATTAGGGCTTCCCTTTTATAAACTCATTTTAAATCAGTCAAGCAGTTTCTGAGATTATTCACAATAAACAAACACATATATTTTTTTAAATATCAATACAGACGAGAAAATATTATTAACTTTCTTATCTAGGTACAATATTATGAGCATTTATACCTCGATTACAGAAATCTGAGCGACGATGGCATGTTTAGTCGCAATTAGATTTAATATTGCTCAGAAATTTCGGCAAGACGTTCCAAGGATGTATTTTAAATGGTGGAAGAGACAACCTCGGTTTTATATATTTAAATTGTCTTTGGAGGATATATTTATATATATACTATTTATGTGCACTTTTTTGATATATAATTTTGAAATTATGTTTGTCGCAGCAGTTTTTGAGATTAGATTAACATCTAACTCAACGCCACGCTTTGCCTTAAAAAACTGGTACAGTGCGAGCGATTCTCGTAAGAAAATTCTTTTTGATAATTTATGGTAAAATGAATTACGATTGGCTATGACTGGTATATGCGGTACTACAGAGAGAAATGACAAAAATACTAATAATTAAACGACATCTTTTCTTTTGCTTTGTTAGATAAACGTAATGTATAATTTTTTTGTATATTAAACTTCAGTTCAATCAATCAATCAATCAGCTTCACGCTGTATCCCGCACAGAGCAGGGTAGGCAGAGGGAACCTAGTGTTAAGACACTCCATTCCCCACTTTCTGCCGAATTCTGAAGGCATTGCGTGTAGAGTGGTAGAACTCAACGCCGCGCTTAGCCTCGACACCAGAGCGAAGAAATGGAAATATAAATTTAAGTAAATATTTCATCTCCTCGAGTGGGGATCGAACCCACAACCAGTCGATTACAGTCACACTTCGTGCCACTGCGTGTAACAGTATGTACCTGGGATATAAGTTAAAAATAAATAAATAAATAAAATAAAATATGCATGGCAATACACATAAATAACATAGTTAATTATGAATAACACAAACGAAATATTTTTCATAACATATTAATCGAGACGAGTTCGTGTATTGTCGTCCCGAATGTCGCGACCGTCGTTCTGTCTATATAGGTGGTGGTGATGCTGGAAGGCAGCGGTCGAGTCGAACTCTTAAGTACTACGGTACTAATAAATATGATGCACATAAAGACTCGTACCATATGTATAATGAATATAATATGTTAATTCGAAGTTTATGATGGCACGATCTTTTAGGATCGAATTCCTTATAAAGGAAATATATTGTCAGGAGCGATACATATTATGGATTAAAGTTATCTTTGACCAATGTTATAATATTGAATGTTGCTTGACGTCGCGGAAGCTGACGTGATGGGCTTAAGCGAACTGTTACAGCGACATTAACTATGTCGTGGCCGATGCCGTCTCGCAGTACGCTCGCGATACGTAAGCTGTGCTTGTATGGCGTTAGCCATTGATATATTGAATACCACTTCTACGACTTGGTATACGACTAGTAAGTGTGTGGTGCTATTTTATGTCCCAGCTCCGGTGTATGTAGTAGTGTCCGCCTGTCTTATACGGGTGTGTGGTGCTATTTTATGTCCTGGAACTCTGGTGTATGTAGTAGCGTCCGCCTACGGTTCGAGACACGACTGTGGGGTGTGTGCCGTGCGTTTATTCAACATATCGGCCGCCTTGCGGTAGTGTGTTCGTTCCTACGACTTATATTGATCTCACAAATCAATCAACATCACGAATCACAATTTTAATATAATAATCTTAATATAAACAAGCGTTACAAGTACCTTCAGACTGATCACACACAAACGTCCCGGAGAGTTCAATAAGACTGTTGCAGCCGCAGTCAGGTAGGAATTCACGGTGTAGGGCGGGGAGGTGCCCGTACTCTTTCTTCCTTTTATTATAACTAGTTCGCAGTTATAGTGGAGAGGAAGATAGGACGTGCTCTTGGCTTTTCTTCGGACGAGCTTTGAGTTATGACAATGTCATATTGTCGAGTTTCCAGTTATGTAAATAACTGACACAAGAACAACTTCTGATGGCAAATATGTTATTAAAGCGATACCTTCTAATGGCATAATATAAAGTTCTTAATACTGTTACCTCTGAATCTCTAAAAGATTTTGGGTTCTTCACGATCACAACTATAGACGGTTCTTACCACTAGACACATCACGAGCCAAGGCGTTATTTATTAAATAATATTCTCAAAGGAGTTTGAGATAACAGTTACATGCGCCACGACTGGCCTCAGTTGAGATCATATTTTTTTCTATGAAATTAAATATTTCATATATATGGAAATAGTCATCAAAAACGGCTTCACCCGGTTAAGCTTATTGTTATACTTTAGCCAAATTATACAAAATCTTCTCATAAATTATAGTCTACTATACTTGTTTATCTGATTGTATAAGCTATATTGCTGTCAAATTTCATCTCAATCTGTTTCGAAATTTTTCAATGAAAATGAAACAAACAACCGTCCTCACAAACTTTCACATTTGTAATATTAATAGGACGAATAAATAATAAAATATTAAAAAAATATGACCACGCAGACCCATAAACTGTAGAACCCATATAAATTATGTATAAAATCATGAATCAAGAAATATTTGTCCCTTAGGTGGACTGAAATTTTCTGATTACATACGCCATGACGTCGACGAACGTACAGCGTTTTATATGATTTTTATATCCATCATTAGACGTTTTAAATGAGTAACTTTACGGTCAAATGTACCCATACTTGATAGGTACATTTGACTATAAAAGAAATGAATAAAATTCAAAGTGCACGCTCGGTCGACCACAGTCGGTAACGGGTTATACTGTAATTATGTATGATTGCGTCGAATGAGTGATCATTGTGGCTTAGTACTTGTAAGATCTGAGCTTTTAAAGTAATTTACTGTAGCGTTATTAGGTCGTCGTGGCCCAGCGGTGAAGAGGGTGTGTGGAAACGCGATAGTTTTGGGTTTGATTATTACTGGGGAAGTGAATTATTTTGCATTGAGTTTTGCCATTTATCACGTAATGTGATCGTTAAGAGGAATGAGGGAAGCAGAGTGGATTAACACTAGGTATCCTTTTTCTACCCTGTTGTATGAGAGATACAGTGAGTAGCTTAAAATATAGCTAACTAAAAGAATTTCAGTTTTCGTGTTACCCAATTTACAAAAATACAATCTGTTTTATTATTAACGTGATATTTTAGTTTTTTAAGTATAATTTAAAAATAAAATCTAAATTAGGACAATGGTCAACGCAATTGATGATGGCTAGGGTTTCAAAGTAAAGAACCTTCTCAATTAATCCTGCCTTCTTTATTCAGTTTTTGATGTAACAGCTAAGCAAAAATCTCTTAAGATTGAGACTTTTAGTTAATAAGCTGTTAATTGAAACGACTTTCAGTATAATAGTAGTCGTATCGATATTTTACATGGCAATGATATTGTGGCTTTAACTCTTTTTTACTCGAATGGAAATCGAACCAACAACTTGTCGTTCAACAACCGTTCATGGTCGCACGCTCGTGCCTTTGCGTCACATATACGTTTACAATAAAATTAAAATATATTTTGAGTGTTCCCGTGATCCCCACTCGAGGAAATGAAATATTTATTTAAATTTATACTTCTTTATTCGGCGGAGAGTGGGAAATGGAGTATCTTAACAGTAGCCGATTTAATTTATTGGATTTATAAAAAAAAACAAAAATAAAATAACCAAGTCCTTTTATATCTGCGTAAAATATTATCACTAAATGGTACCACGTGGCACCACCGCGGGAGCAGCGATATAATTAAGTACATAATAAGGAATGTTTGAACGTTATTTTTTATGATATTTATGTGTTATAAACCTACTGAGGATTTTGATTTTTTTATTGTTATTTTCTGTATATAAACTGTTCAGTCCGTCGTGTTGCAGTAGCCGTAAATATACATCCTAGTACTCAACTCCAGGAAATGTTTGTAATTGAAGTGTCTTTATTTCTCTCCTGGTAGAGACATAGCGCGGCGTAAAGTTATGCCATTAAACAAGTTGTCTCAAAAATTGGGCAAATTGTCTAAGCCCAAAAATTGGAAGGAAGGTGCGATACGGATTGTCTAAGCCACCGCTGTCCGCTCAAACTCACCCCCCCCCCCCCCCCCCCCCTCATTCAATTTTCGAGACATTTAGCGTTAAGCGGCTGAATTTAACACCGCGTTAACGTAGTTTTAAGACGGTTGGTTTTAAATATTCAGAGTAATGTATGAACTTGAGATACTGTCATTAAAGTACCTTTGTACTCAAATAATTAAATACAATTTAAATTTAATTATAATATATTAAACAAGTTACTGAACTTGGGGCGTTCGAAGTAATTGTTATACTATAAAACATTTAAGATTTTAAATATTTAAAATTATTCATTTGACTTAGAGCTTAGGTTGTTTCGAGTAAATTGTTTATTATTCATTTTGTATAGCTTATAGTTGTTGTGATTATTTTGTGACAAATTATATAAATGTTTTCGGGTATAATATTCAATTTGTGATTAATTTTCCAGTAATAAATACAAAAAAATTTTTTTTTTTTCATATCTAATCAAAGCTCGAAACGGACTTCGTATTAACTCATCTTTCGTCCAATATTAGAGACATTGCATGTAGTTTGGCGGAACTCAGCGCCTTGGTTTTTCTTAAAATTTGTCGTTAATTTTTTAGTTACAAATACAAAACAAAAATTTAGCTTCATACCGTATCCCGCATATAGCAGGAGGACGGAGGAAAATTTCTACTAACATACTACTTTACGCACCTTTAACCCAATATTCGAGACATTGCCTGTAGATTGTCGGAACTCAGCGTTGTGTCTCTCTTATAAAAATTCTTTCCCTCTAGTGGCAATGGAACCATCGAGACTTGAAAAGATGTAATAAAAAATGTAATCTAGTTGTATTACTAAAAACTGTGCACAAACGATTGTGACATGTTCCATGAATAAATCAAAATCCATCACAAATTAAGAGCACGTCCGTTAACAACGAAATTTTATAAAAATAATATTTTTTTTCTGCATATATAAATATATTTTTTTTATTAGTTTGTTACTTCAAATGGTAAGCGCGAAATTTATTCGCTATTCACTGGATTGGTTTTGTTGTGAAATACAAATATAAATACGATATCGATCATGTAGGGGGCAGTCGTGGCGTAGAACACAAGTGTGTGATTGTAAACGACAGGTTGTTGGTTCGATTCCCACTCGAGGAAATGAAATATTATATATTTTCATTATCTTGCTCTGGTAACTGTGCAACGTGTTGCGTTGAGTTCCGCCACTGAAGACGCAATGGCTCCAGGAAAGTGGACAATGAAAGTATCTTAATGTGGACGGAGTGTTCGAACATTAGTCCGTCAGTCCTAGTTTCATTTAGTTTTTTTACCTACCACATTATATATACGGGATACTTGAAAAAAAAAAAGTTAAGTCATCCATTCTTGTCGAGATACGTCTAAGTACTCTCGTTATCCTTACTCTCTTATTACAACTTAGCGTAAAATAAACGTTTAAAAGATTGTAAAAAAAATATTTTCAATTTAAAATATTAGTACAGATTAAAATAGCAATCATTGTACCCTAAGGGACATATTTAAAGAATATTACTAGCAGAGCTCCTTTCAGTGCAGTTGCCGCTGTGAGTTTCATTAAAATAATGAAACGATCTTAACGCTTACGCTCGCTCTCATTACCGCAAGAAATATCGGTCAAGTCGTCGGAAATATATATACAAATAAGTAGTTGCGTTGAAAGCGATGACGAAATGAATAAAATTAATTTACTTTGATAGGCTCTGTTTTGTAAAATATTAAAATTTCCAATTGAAAATCGTGGTTAACACGACGGGTTTGGGTTCGATTCCCATTCGGAGAGAATTATTTAAAACGTGAATTCTTAAATATTTTCATTTTCTCGGTATGTGATTAAGGTAGAGCGGCGTTGAATTTTGATACTTAACATACAATATCTGGAAAGATCGACGGGACGGGACGGGAAAAACGGGAGTGACTTAACACTAGGTTCCATTTGGCACTTCTGTTCTTTTTTAATATCACTCTGCGTAAGGAATTTATATTTTTTATGATGATATTCGAGACTTACAAATCAGATGACGTTAGATTAGAAAGACATATCAATAAATTTAAGGTTAAAAATAAGGTTAATAAATATATTTTAAGATATTTGATTACTTGGTAAGCTGTCACAAAGAAGCGTTGAAATTTTGATAAATTTTGTTATATTACTTACTTTTCACATTTCTTTCGTTAGCTGAAATCAAAAATTAAAATTTGAGGATAATCGTAACGCAGGAGCACAAGCATGTGACTGTAAGCGCGACTGGTTGCGAATTCGGTTCCAAATCCAAGAAATGAAATATTTCTTACTTCTATTTTCACAAACACAATAACTCCAGAATTCAGCGAAAAGTGGGGGGACAGAAGTGTCTTAATGGGAACGAAGAGTCCTATAGCTCTACCCGCCATATGCGGGATACAGCGTGAAGCTAAAAAAGAAAAAAAAACTAAAACATAGTATCATACAACCTCACTACAGTTCATCCCATTAACCTTCTCTGTAAATAACGTTTATGGTATTATACAAGTATGCATTAATTTAATATTCGCTGCCACTGTCACGGGCTTGGCGTTCTACCAAATGCAAGGCGCCCGGTGCGTGCGACACTCTATTTGGTTGGGATAAATTTAAATGTTTAGAGATAACTAGATTTTGTCTTATTTTAATAGTAAATATTATTTATTGTTTCCATCTATTGTAATACATCTATCAGATATATGAGGATAGGTTGAGTGGAAGTCAAAATTTCAAATGAAGAGATAGATGTCTTGGGATAGAATAAATATATATATATATATATATATATATATATATATATATATATATATATATATATATATATATATATCAAGTTCACGCTGTATATCGCACACAGCAGAGTAGGCAGAGGGGACTTAGTGTTAAGACACTACGTTCCCCATTTTACATCTAATTCTGGCATTGCGTTGTTAGTGACGGTGGTATTATGAGATAGATACTATTGGGATAGAATTAAGATAGATTTTTCTAATTTGCAATGGTAGGGAGAAAAAAACTGATATTTAGAAGTCTATGTAAACAAAGTTGTAGGGTTAAAGCTGTTTTATTTTAATGTAGATTTAACTGAATATAGTTTTAATGCAATTACGAATACATTACAAGCGCAATATACGTCACCGTCAATGCCTACACAGTAAACATGTAGGCACCAGCATGCCAAGCTCAGATCGCATTGTTTTGAGATGTCTGACATGTGATGAGAGAAATAAATAGAATAACCTAAATATTCCGTTGAGTTCTAGAGGCATTCCGTATTCTATATTCTGTGTATTCTTTTTGAGTGGTGGACCTTTTGTTAGCCTCGTCACCAGATCGAAAAAAAATATATATATATATATATAATATTTTTATGCCCCTGAATGGGAATCGACTGTTCCCACACGGGGGAATGAATAATGTTCCTGTTCTGATAATGAGACAAACGGCGGCGTTGAATCGTGCAACTGGACATGCAATATTTCGAAAAATTGACAGAAAGTGCAGAACAAAGTATCTTAACACTAGGTTCCCTGGTCTGCTAGTGATATGGTGTGAAGCTGGAAAATAATTCTATCTTCATGGTTTTAAGTTATTCTCAGCTTTTTCAAATATCAAAAATGATTACTACCCCTATTATATATTTGCAGAACACAAAAAACTCGCTAAATTATGTTATTAATCCTCTTAGCAGGGTAGGTAGAAGGAACCTGGGAACCTAGCATTAAGACACTTCCGTTTTCCTATTTTCGTCAAATTCTGGGGGCATTATGTGTAAAGTGGCGGAACTTCAGTTCCGTCACCGCGCTTTACCATCTCGTCACCAGAGTGAAGATATGATTATGTTCTTCTCTTACTTTAATAATATTTAAAATAATCAAACCTACTACAACTCAAGTACTCAAAATTATAATTTACCCTCCCATAAGTTTCCAGAATCACCAAGATGTTTGTCAAGTAACGAATACGGTAATAACATAACGTGCCAAGTTCACGATTACATTGTTTTGAGTTATATCCGAGGGGCGCGCGTCTGCCAAGCTTTTAGTGAAGATGCAATTTTCTAGTTGCAATTTTTTTATATAATTTTCTTTATGTCTTATTTTTTTCAAAATTATCTTATTTTTTCAGCTTCACGCTTTATCCCGCATATAACAGGATAGGCAGAAAGAAGCTAGTGTTAAGATACTCTGTTTCCAAGTTTCCCTCGACTTTTTAAGACATTGCGTGTTAAATGAACTCAACGCCCCGCTTTGATTAATTAATAAATTATTCTATTTGAAGATTATTTAAAAAAAAAAATCATAGAACAGCGTTAGAGTAAACGCGATGATTGTAAATTTGAGTTTCCCGTATAATCCCGCACATAGCAGGATAGGCAGAGGGAAGATAGTGTTAAGACACTCCGTTTCTCATATATATTTTCAAATTTTCACAATATATATAAAAAGTAACAGTCTAAGATATAACATTAAAAAATATTAAATTTGCGTGCGGCCTTCAAAAGTTATGTAAAGCTATTGAAGTAACCCCATAATTCTTGCACTGAGCCTATCCATTACAATCCAAAGAACCTTCCCTGAACTCGTCGCTCGCTTCTTTTCACGCAGCAAATTAATGACGGTACTCACGCGAACTTTTTTTTCTTTAGTTCGGTCCAAGATTTTTAATGTAGGCTTAAAAGTTTTTAGTTTAATATGAAAAAATGGGTATGTTTTAAAAAAGAGGAGTTGAATGTGTTTTGGGTAACGTAATTTTTTTTCTTTTGTAACTGTGTTTGTGCAGGTTCACGCTGTATAAAGGTAATCAGACGGAACCTCGTGCTAAGACACTTTTTCCGCTCAATTTTAGCGATATTGCGTGTTGAGTGGAGGAACTCACGGCCATATTTTTAATAAATCATTGATTAAGGATAATCAGTGATACTTAAAACATCCTCATCGTCCAATTTTTTTAAATGAAATTCAGACATTTTTATCATATTTATTGTAACAACGACGAAAATACAAAAAAATATGTAATTATAAATATAGAAACTTTATTTCATATGAATGTTATAAAAGCTCAGATATTAGATATAGGGAAATTTATTTCCAAATTATAATACACTTTTTACTAGTGACACATTACAGTTTGCATATATATGTTATTTTGTTTTGTTTTAGCTTCACTTCCCAAACACCGCCTAATTTCTTTGTCATTGCTCTCTTGAGTGGCGGAACTCAACGCTGCACTGTGTCTTCTGAGCAGAGCGAGGAATTAAAATTAATTAATTTATTCGAGGACCTTCTAACTCACATCCGAGAGTTTTTAATCTGACGCTGGTCAACTAAATATTATAAATGTTGGCTGTTACTGCAGTTACTATAAATTTTATTTACGCTTGTGTATTCTATTTCTACTATGAGGAAATGAACAATGTTCATTTCCTCTACTAACAAATGTGAAACTAAAAAAAAGTATTTATAGTTTTTTTTAATTATTATTTACAACAAAACGCTCAAATCTCATACTTTAGACCCATACTTTAAAGAAGACAGCCAGCAGATTTGTCGTGTCTAAGTTCACCTCGGTTAGCCGTCGTGCCATTCAGTGTCAGCCGCTGTAATATTATTTATATATCATACAAACATAAATTGAATGAATTTTAGTCCTTTAATTAGTGTTCGCGTAATTAGTCTCGGTCTTACTTTACCTTAAAACATTAGGTAAATCCGCTTACCTGTCTGCTCTTTTGAGAAATGTATTTCTAGATGAGTTGAAATTACAGCTTTATGTTATTGTGATACATACAAATAACGTTATGTTGTCTTTATTTTATTTACTTAAGCGTATGAACGTATAGCTTAGTGGTCAGAACGTTAGGTCGGTTTTCAAGAGGTGTGGGTTCGAGTCCCGCTACGTTAAAATTTTTATACGTTTTCTAATCGAATATTTGTCTTTCCTAAGTGTGGAACAACACTTTAAAAATTTTAAAAAATATTTATTTTATAGAACCAGCGTATCCATCGTAGTACAGAAAGTACAGTGTAAACGCGGTGGTAGTGGCTTCGGTTCCAACTCAGCGGAAGAAATTTTTTAAATTTCTTCGCCCTGGAAGTTACCATTGCGTGCCACCTACGGCGTTGAGTTCCATCACTCAACATACAATGTTTCGAAAGTTAGGCGGAAATCAGAATACGAACTGTCTTAACATGATCCAAATGAGTCCGAATTTTTTCTGCGTAGATTACATAGTTAAGGTTATTTCGTTACTTTCTGTTTTGCTCTCGTTTTATTACGACACAATATTATAATATGCATTTTGTTATAGCTTCAACCTATATTCAGAACGTGGAGCAGAGTATGCAGCCTTAGAATTAAGTTCAATTCTCCAATTTTCACCAAAAAAAATCGAAAAGCTGAGAAGCGGAACTCAACACCACGTCAGTTTATTGTTGAAAATATTTTGTAAGCGTTTGTTAAATATTTTATTTTAATAATATCTTCACTGCCATATTCACTCCTTGGAAACAAAATGAAATGGCAGTGAAAGTAGGTGACTTGAATGTGGATTGCCTGCTGTAAGCAGAGAGTATTAGTCTTTGATCATCACTCTGGGTGTGAAAATAATGGTCTAAGCCTGAACATGAGTAAGACAGGAACTTTTGAACGAGAAAGGACAGACACAGTTCTCTTCAGAAAGGACGAAATGTATGCCTTAATATATAATTATATTTCAAGCGGGCGAAGGTGCGCGGGTGCCGCTAGCTGTAAAACTCTGAAAATATGAATAAAAATGTTAATATAATAAAAATATTATCGTTGAAGACGTAATCAAATGTAAATAATAAAAGTATATTTTATTGTAATGACTATCTTTAGTTCTAAGAAATAATATTATTAAATATATATATATGTATATATATATATATATATATATATATATATATATATATGTACATTGTAAATTATATTTTATTATTTTTTGTCATTTATTGCAAGTAAAATATGGTAAAGAAATATTCGATATACCCTTGATTTGGGTTGACTATGCCAATAAAGAAAGTCTTTAACACAGTGGTTGTGGGTTCGAACCTTGAACTGGTTATATAAAAAAGAACGGAACTAGATTCCTTTTTTGCTTTCCACCTAAGGGATAAAGCGTGAAGCTAAACAAAAGTATTTTTAAGCAAATAAAAAAATATAATAAGCTAAATGTGTGGAAATAATGTTATATGTATAAAAATATTTCGTTATCAATTTTAATGACTTCCGCTCTATATATGAGCAGATTTCGTTTCAGTATAAACTATTTAATGAACTATCTGCAAATTTGAAATATTAATTATTAATTTATGTGTGTGAAACTTTGTTAATTCAAAAAAAAGTTATTTTTAACCTTTTTTATATTTGTAGGGGTATTGAGTGACCAGTTTTAGCAATGCATTTATTAGGAAAAATAGGAAAATTAACTATGACATTAAAGAAGTTTCACGCTTCCGCTAAGTAGGCGTTGCAAAGGGAATTTAGTGCTAAGACGCTACATTTCCCACTTTTCGTCAATTTTTTGAGACAGTGTGTGTCAAGTTATGGAACTCAACTCGGTGCTTTGTCATGTTATCACTTTCCTTGAGTGGGAATTGAAATGACAACCGCCGTGTTTTATTGTCATACGCTAAATTGCTATGCCACGACAGCATCCTGTTGTAAGTATATACATAGCCGCGATTGGAATTTCAATCATGGTGTACACTCATAAATGCACTTCAGACAATTGTCCGAGTCCGAGTAATATATATTTTTAAGTTTTTCTCATAACTTTAGAATATTTTCTGTCAATTTTTTAAACTAACAATTAATTTACCAATTATAAATTCAATACTTTTACGAGACAATCGTTCAAAGCATTAAATACTAATAGGACACGAATCTATGATTTTTAGGGTTCCATACCTAAAAAGGTGAAAACTGAACCCTTATAGGGTCACTTTGGTAAATATATCTCGCACATACTTCCACTAAACCACGAGCGACACGTACTACAGCGACATAACTATAGCGTACATACAAATATTATGACACAGTTTACTTTAGTTAATGAATGTAAATACAACATGAACTCACAAAATGTGAAGCTATTAACGCCTAGGGTATTATCCACGGCTGCATTATATGACGTCGAATGATCGTTAGAGTGGTTAACAAGCATTCTAGTTTCAACGTATATTTCTATTTTAGTAAGTAAACATGGGTGAATATGGACATTATAATGTAAAATTGCTGTATATTATACGTATATGTATATATTATGGCCAGTCGTGGCGAGGACATGTGACAATGCCTCCAGAATTCGAAAGAAAGTAGTGAACGGAGTGTCTTAACATTAGGTTCCCTATGCATATCCTGCTGTGTGCGGGATACAGAGTCAAGCTAATTTAATTTAATTTAATTTTATGTATATATGGATGTTTGACTTGTTACAGAATATTGTAATGTTTTTATTGTGTTTGTTAGAATTTCGTAGTTATAAAGGTGCATAGGAAAATTAAGCTTCTACGTCAACGCAATAAAAAGACTGGACCGCTTATGTTTTTGCCTATTTATATGTAAGTTACCGCGTAATCAGAACCTACAGAGTATTTTCGTGTATCTAATGTAATTATAAAGTGTAATTATAAAAGTTGGTAAGAAGTGAGAACTTACAGTACAAGCACTGGAAATAATCTGCATAGCGAAAATATTGAATTAGTATATTTGTAGTTAGTTTCATACAAAGTGTATCAGTTAACTTAAGATTGACAACTTTTAAAAGTTGTACTTCTTGTTGAAGTCATCAAATTGGTACGGAACCCTCGGTGAGCGATTGGGACTCGCACTTGATTATTTTTTTTTATATTATAAAATATTCTCCAATATAAACAACCTAAGCTTAGTATGTATGATTCGATGCTATCTACGCAGAAATCGCTTTACCTACTTACATCTACCGTGTAATGTCTCATTTACATGAGTATTAAGCAAAGGTAGGGATAAGGATTAACGTCAATCACATTATAAATGTTAATCGAGACACCTCACATGTCACTTAGTTCACTAGTGAACACATAATATTGGATACCGTCCTTTGAGGCCATGTGGCGCAGTGGCACAAGCGCGCGACAATTATATGTGACTCTAGGTTTAAAACGCACGATTTTATTATTATTTATTAATGTTTTTATTGGCTTTAGTAACAAGGCGAAGTGCAGCATTGAGTTCCGCAACTCATCACGTAATGCCTCTGCGAAATTCTGCGAAAATTGGGGATCGGAGTACCTTAATACTAGGTTCCCTCTGCCTACTATGCCATATGTAAGATAAAGTGTGAAGTTGAAAAAAAAATTATAATATGAAGACTCGCTAGCTAAGGAAAACCAAAGCATTATATAAGTATAAGCATTTCATCAAATAAAGACTGATAATAGTATTACCATTTATTTAAATTTACCAGTACTATAATATTTTCATTTACTCATTGTGGTAGAAAAAAATTAGATATCAAGTTCCGCTACTCAACACGCATTGTCTTGTAAATTGGGCGGTGAGTGGGTAACGAAGTGTCTTGACACTAGGTTCCCTGTCATACGGGAAACAGCGTGAAGCTAGCCTGCTATACTATAGCAGCCTACTATATATTAATATCTTCACTATTTTACCATAACACTATTTCCCTATAAATATATTAATATACGAGTATACGCGACGCTATTTCAAGTCATAAATAAAATGGGGCCACGTGGAAATGCTATCGTTAACCGGTGAATGCAATAAAACTGTTATAGACGAATGTTTGTTTATTGAAAAATTATATGTTTATAGGTCTATATATTATTTTTATGTTGATAGATATGATTTATGTAATAGCTTTGGAAAGAATAGTAGTTGACTTTAGAAGAGACTTAGGTGAGCTCATGACTGTAAACACGATTGTTGTAGGTTCGATTTAAATTAGGGTTTCGTCGAATATTCGACGGTACACGGAAAACAGAGTGTCTTAACACTAGGTTCCTTATTGCTATATGCGGGATTCAGTGTGAAGCTAAAAAGAACATCATTGTTTCTGTGTATATAAGCCATATACGCCTAAGAATAACCTACAGAACGTCAGAATAAAATAATTTTTAATATAGGTCATTGATTTTTATTTTTCTTTCATGTAGGTACATCTCTAATATATAATTATATAGTTATTAGGTTTCCATTAAAAGTACCTACTGATGGTGCTATGTTAAAATTAATTAAGTCACTAAACGTGTAGGGAACTAAAATATCTTAATGGAAACGAAACACAAGGTTCCCAGGTTCCTCTGGCCATCCTGATTCGGCAATTTAAAAAAAATTACTATCCTGCTATGCACAAAGCTTGATTATCCTGCTATATAGAAAAAAGAAACGTAAAGCCTTCTTTTTTAATATAATTTCAATCTAGTTTTTTGATTTGCACATCTCATTTTTCGCTTTAAAACATTATAATAACTGAAAATTCACGATAAGTACCCTATTATTGTCATAAATATTAGCCGTTTAAGCGGGTAGCCATTCTATCAAAATATACTATACATTTTACGATCATTTATCAAATAGCGTCGCCACCACAGTCGTGCCCCTAAATAAAATTCAGTAACGCAGCAATGTTCGCCCCTGTCAAATATTCCTATAGAAATTTTAGCTTTTCATACATACACATAATACAAAAGTGCCGCTCGTACCAGCCAGTTTGGGTACAACGTAGACGTGAGACAGTAAAACGTATTATGATTAAGTTCGTAGAGGCCACAGTAGCGCAATGGGACTGCGTCTGATCGTGAACGACTATTGTGGATCCTAATCCAGATCGGGGGAATAAAAATATATTATGAGGCGAGCCGTGGCGTAGGGTTACAAATGTGCTACTGTTACGCGTGTAGTGTGGGTTTCTGTTTTGCTCGAGAAAGTTAAATATTATTTTTTTTTCTTCCGGTGACGAGGCAGACCGAGGCGTGGAGATCTGCCACTCTACATGAAATATCTCTAGAATTCGACGGAAAGTGGGGAATGAACGTGTCTTAACATTAGGTTCCCGGTTACATCTACCTACCCGGGTATGTGCAGAATACAGCAATAAATGATTATACCTTTTATATGATTATTTTCATTTGTCAACTTGAAAATTGGGTGGTGGGTGAGCAGAGAGTTTCAGTTGAATTCAGACAAATTAAAAAATATTATATAATTTCAGTAAAATTTATGTTATCACTAACTTAAAAACGGTTAATGTAATATAACAATTGTAAAACAGTAAATCTGAATACAATACGTTTTTACAAATCCCACCGTAAGTCTGCCTTATTTATTCATTTCTGTCGTACAATCCCTAACTGGTTAAAGTCACGCAACTTGTGGATGTCAATATTGTATAATTGGACGATAATTATGCTCTTTATTGTTATTCAGATTGAAAATTTGTGTGATTTAAGTGTAAAATGAGATTTTAATTTTACCAAAAATTCACAATATTATTTAAGTGTTTTTATTTCCGTCGAGGGTACAAGTGTGTGACTGTTAACGCTATTAGTTGTGGGTTCGATTATATAATATTTATTTAAATTATTTTTTTTATTTCTTCGTTCTGGTGTCGAGGTAAAGCGCAGCGTTGAATTCCGCAATGCCTCCAGAATTCGTTGGAAATTGGAAAACTTCCAACGAATTTGCTTACCCTGCTGATTTTTTAATGAAAATATCTTAAAATTGTGTAGGATACGATAAAAAATTTTATGCCCAACACTGTGATTGAAAGTTACACCAATATTATTTAGCCTTCCTCGATTAATGTACTATTCAACACGAAAATAATTTTCCGATTAGAACCAGTAGTTCCTGAGATAAGAGCATCCAAACGAACAAACTCATCAACTTTATATTATTGTTATAAATATTAAGCATTACCTCAGCTATCCTATTACAACATTTTATAATATAAGGTTGCCAACAAAACAATAAAAGTGTTTGGAATAAACTATATATTAAAACTTAAAGTGAAAATTATCTTGTTTCTTATGAAAACAAAAGCAAGTTAGGGAAGTAGATGCCTCAAAAGTTTTTTACTATATCGTATTTTGTTCAGCTAGTTATATACAACTAAACCAATATAAAATATTACATCCAGCTTTATTAGTAAGAACTTGTTGTTTAAATTGTTGTTTTTTTATGTTTTCTTTGGACTTTTCTTTTCTTTGGTTTAGTTTCTCGCTGAAAGTATAGAAGTGGTATACTTGGGAAGTATGTTCAGAAGAGATGTAAGATGCGGGATGATAGTGGAAAGGGTTAACGGAGCCTTAACTGCATTGATGAATCGGCTCTGCCGTACACAATGCTGTAGGTATTGCAGAAGAAAAATGATAGAAACATGAATGCCGTGAATCACAGGATATGCGGAATTAGCTTAGCTGATCGAATCGAGTATAAATCGAACCCACAATCCGTTGCATATACAGTCACTCAAAAATAAAAATAAAATATCTATGCCATTAAATAATAATTTCTCCACTAATTACCTTATATTTTTGGCAAAAGAAAGTAAATTCTCCTCTTACAGTATAGTCAGTCCTGTTTTTGTAATTGATTAAGCGTCCCGTAAAAGTGGTTAACAAAAACCCGTCTCGCTGGTTACCTGTCAGACCCTCCATTCATCTTGCATTTGGGTAATTTTTTTTTTCAAGATTTTTCTTTAAGCTATGTCTGTTCGTTCACTCAATAATCCTTTTGAACACGATGATTCTATTTGATTTGAGTTATAAAAGTGTATCTATTGTCTTTTTTAAGTAGTTTCTTTTTTGGTTATTGTTTTTTGTGTAATGGGTAAAATTTTTCATATAATAATTAAATTGTGTTATGAAATTATATTTCATTATATATAATTATTCAGTTCTGTTTCATTTCATATTCTTCATGAATTTTGACTATTACGTATAAAAAAAAATTAAACTTAACAATTCATAATAAAATATCCAATTGCTATACAATAATTTTGACCATAAAAAGTAGAGCAAACTATTAAATTAGGAAACATGAAAAATAATACAGAAAAAAAAACTGTTCAAGCCCCCACGGAATGAAGGCATAACGTTTAAATAAGGTTTCAAACCATCCTGACCAGCGGATTAGAAAAATATCAAATTTATTATAATAATAAACTTTCTAAGAGAATACATTTTAATATAACAGTGTAGCTTCAAAACTCATTATAAAATATAACTTTCTTACATGCTAACGTTACGTCGTTGTTATTAACAACTACTATTTAATAAAGCCAGCTACGATATCAAGACAGCGCTATTCTCTTATTGAATATAATTTATTTAATAAAAAGTGAAAAAAGCCACTCGTGGCGCAGAGGTATAAGTGTGTGACTGTAAACGCAACTGGTTGTTGGTTCGATCCCCATTCGAGGAAATTACAAATTTGATGTGGACATAAAACGCAGCGTTAAATTCCGACACTTAGCACGCAATACCTCCAAAATTCGGCGGAAAATAGGGAACGGATTGTTTTAAGACTATAATCCCTCTGCCTGCCCTCCTGTGTGCGGGATGCAGCGTGAAGCTGATTTGATTTAATTTAATTTAATTTTTAATTTAGCTCCAACATCAAGTCAGCGTCATTCTCTTATTGAATATAATTTATTTAATATAAAGTGAAAAAGGGAAGGAAACGCAGTATAGAGCCTCTAGACAAGTATGACTTATTAATATATGCTCTACGTAGAGCGTATAAAATGTGCCAAGAAATGCTTCGTATAGAAAGATGTTAGAAGCATATTTTCTCGCAGAGTGATATCTTATATAATGTAAATTCTATTATAATATAATATTTTTTTGTAGAAATTTTCAAAATTTTCAAATATTTTTAGATACTATATATACACTATATATATACTATATACTTACTGATATTTTTGAGATACGATTGTTATTATAATATTAATTCAATATACTTTATATTTGCTACCAATAAAAATATGTGAGGCCATTATTTGTCCAAAAGCAAAAGTGTGTGACTGTAAGCGCCACTCAACATGAACAGCCTTCAGAATTCGGTGGAAAATGAGGTTCGAATTAATGAAGTAAAATAAATTAGTAAGTATTTTTATCTTTTTTAATAAAAAAAACAGAAATCTAACATTATATTATTTAAGCAGAACATGACATTTCAATTCATTACTTCAATATATAATGGCTACTAAGCGAATGTAACACTAGAGAGCTGAAATTAAGTATAAGAGAGCGATTTTCTGAAACTCTACACAAATAAAACAAGGGCTTCAACTAGTCTGTCTACAAATAAATATCCGTCTATATTATCTTGACATCCTTAAACTACACAATTTTAAATCAGCTTCACGCTGTATCCCTCACACAGCAGGGTAGGCAGAGGGAACCTAGTGTTAAAACATTTCGTTCCCCACTTTCTGCCGAGTTTTGGAAGCATTGCGTGTTGTGTGGTTCAACGCCGCGCTTTACCTCGACACGGGAGCGAAAAAATGGATATATAAATTTAAGTAAAATATTACATCTCCTCGAGTGAGGTTTGAGTCCACAACCAGTCGGTTTCACAGTCACACTTTGTGCCCCTACGCCACGACTGGTCTCATTAATTTTAATTCACAATAAAAAAAAATACAAAAACAAAAAATTTTCCAATCCCAAAACAGCGTTTTTCAAATATAAAACGATAATAATGATTTCAAAGTCCAAACCGCATTCCACAAGCGGTCGCTCATTACGATAACTGTACCTAAAACTACATACTCCTATTCTATCCTACATGGCTGAAATATTTGAGTGAGATTTAGTCGTAAACTAAACTGCACCGTCCATTGTAGGTACGGTCGGTCGCGAATTCTGTGCAATTTTGCGGTACATTTGCGGTGTGGTCAGTCCTTTTGTACGAAGGGTATGTTGATTATGTTTAAGTAATTTAAGATGTTAGTGGATGAAATGATTATTTATTATGTAGCTGATTTATGATTTGTTTGATTTTTTGATTTATTTTTTTTATTGTTAAGCGTTTGGATTTTTTTTCACATCCCATTCATTTTCTAATATGTAGATATAGATTGAAGAAGTTTAGTACAAGTATAGAAGATATAGAAACATATAAAAATGTGTCTTATCTACAAATCGAACCTACTAACCTTAACTTATTAACAAGAGCCACCAACGAAGAATGTTTCCAAGAACAATAAACAACAATTTTCTTACAGACCCATTTAAAACAAAGTTACTAGAACTAAAACATCTACAGCGTGCTTAAAAATATACAGCACTGTTTAAATTCAACAAGCGCGCCTTATATCTCTCGTAACCATTATACTAGAAGCTGGAAACCGTAGAAAATTGCCAACTCGAATGATTTGAGTCGATTATTAAGAATAAAGAAACAAAAATATTTTCCGAAATACAGTATCACAATCAGATATTTCAATTTCAATAATATATTGCACAATCACAAAAATATATTAATAGAATTATCAATTTAAAAACGTTTTTTTAGATTTTTTATAGCATTATATTTTACAATCGATCGAAAATTTGCCACGGCAACCATTTTGGGTTAACAACAAATTTAATAATATATTATGTATGTAAAATGCTTATTTCGGAAAGGTATACAAATTTAAACGTAGCGGTTTCAAATTCGTGCCTCCTGGACACCAATAGGTTCATATTTTTATACTTTTCTAAATAAGTTGTTTTTCCTAAGTGTTATTACACACTTAAAAATTTGAAAACAAATAATGTATGAAATTTTATTGTAAATTTAAATTTCAGCTTAACAGAACATTGTGAAATGAGTTAAATTAATCTTGCAAAATTTCGCATACATACTAACACGGCAAGTCCAATAAAAGCTTCTAAAAACAAACACGAATACACAAAAAATTAATATTGAACTAATTTACTTAACGAGTGAGAATAACTACTGCAAAATTTTCTAAAAGCAATAAATAACAATTTGCTTAACATAAATTTACACAGCTTTATTGAAATTCAACAAACATTTCTTAGGTCTCCCGTAACGGAATAAAGGATTTTTTAAAACCATAGGATACTATTGCTAATGTATAATGAAATAAAATGTATAATGGTTTAAATTAAATAATAATGTTCAAGTTACTTAAAATAAATATTATTAATATTATGTACTAGCGACCTGCTTGCGGCTTCACCCCGTTTGAAAAGCACAAATGCACAACTATTTATTTAATAACTTAGATCAATTACGTGTTGTAATAACATTATCAGTTTTAAGACAATAACTATACTAGAGCGAAAAAATAATTATTTCATATCGTCGAGTAGGAATCGAACCCATAACCCGTCGCTTTTACAGTCTCACGCTTGTCCCTTGCTACAACTGGCCTCCGAAACGCTATTAATTGCAACTTTAAACAGCAATAAACAATAATTTACAAACAAACTACTAAAGCATCTACAGGGTGTATAAAAATATACAGCACAGTTTAAATTCAACAAGCGCATCTTATATCTGCCGTAACTTAAGCTGGGACAAGCAAGAGCTAAAGTATGGGAGTCGGGAGCCACATAAAATTGCTAACGTAGTTTCTCGACCATTAAACGTCAGGGATTGAGGCATAGCCTACGTGTCAAGCTATATACTACTAGAGCTGTGCCAAAAAATGCCGATTCGACCAATACTATACAAGTTCCAGTATTCTTTAACTATTTTTGTTGTACAGTTATATTGATTTTTAGTTCTTTTTTCTTTGTTCTGATTTTTGATTATAGCGTTCCAAACATTTATTTTTTTAACATTTTTAAAGTATAAGTACTTAAAAAAGAAAAATATTTACTTAGAAAACGTATAAAAATTTGAACGTAGAGGGTCTCGAACCTGTGCCTCCTGGAAACCGACGTACGTTTTCATCAAGATACGTCGAAATTTTTATACACATGTTACAACTTATTTATGTTAGGATCTTTGTAGGGAGTTTTCTAAATAAGTATATTAATGTTTTTTTTTCTTTGTTTTTTATTATAATAGTGTAATTAATGGTAGGCAAGCTTGAAAAAGAAGTTTCGACCATCCTGTATATGATTAGAGATAAAATAGTCATCAAGAAAAAGAAAAAATAATGATTGTTTATTTCTATAAAATAATTATTTATTATTGTTTATTACATTAACAAAGTTAATATTTCAATAATTTAATGAATATCACAAAATATTTACGCTGGCTCAGAGCCAACTGGTGACATTTTGGACTTCCTAAGTCCAACCGGTAAAGAGAAAAATGAATAATTTATTGCGGTGCATTTTGCTTTGGTCGTCGTTGTAGCCTTGAGATTCTGGTATCTTGAAAGAATAAATCTCTTATTTAAGCGTAAATTCTATAATCCAAAGAATACTTGTTTTTCCAATTTCCTCTTCAACTAGTTTGCTGGAAACTGGATACTCGTGAGACTTATATTATAAATAAACAGCTAAGGACCGCATTTTTAAATAAAAGATCTTAATACAGCAATACGCATCTCAAGATCGCTCTCAAGATTTATTATGCCACAACTCCAACCAGTAATTCTCCACATAAGCTCGCTTAACCAAACAAATTGAATAAATAATCTATCTATTTATTATTTTGCATTTTTTATTAATTTTCCTAATATCTTCTACTATAGGTGAAAAAGACTATAAAAATCCTTATCGAAAGGAAACTCGTGTAATGTATTGTTATTAGGTGATAAATATTTCTTATTACAATTACTTAGAATCTCTACCGAATAATTTAGAAACATACAAACGATATGTGTTTTGTCCTGATTTTTTTAAAAACGTTACCCGCTTCCGATTTCTAACAATATAAAAATAAAAAAAAAAAAAAAAAATTTGCTTCACGCTATATCCCGCACACAGCAGGGTAGGCAGAGGGAACCTAGTGTTAAGACACTCCGTTCCACACTTTCTGCCGAATTTTGGAGGCATTGCGTGTTGAGTGGCAGAACTCAACGCCGCGCTTTGCCTCGACACCAGAGCGAAGACATGAAAATATAAATTTAAGTAAATATTTCATCTCCTCGAGTGGGGATCGAACCCACAACCAGTCGGTTTTACAGTCACACTTTGTACCACTGCGCCACGACTGGCCTCTAACAATATAAATAGAGTAAATTCTACGGCATTATAATTAAAAGTTCTTAAGTAAGAAAAATGTACCTCATACGCTACGTTGCTAGATGAGGTAGGATGGAAATAAGTAGTCATGTAGAGACGCTTTTTAACATAGCAGTATAATAGAGATATAGCTTTACTTGGTAAAAGAGCAAAATGTTTGTATTATTACAAATATTAATGTTAATATAGTAATATTGTTATTCCGTTTCCATTGAGGAACGGAAGAGCCTTAATGGGAACGCTGTGATTTTATACTAGGTACCCAGATGTTTTCTACTTACTACCTAACTTTACCGACCAGGTGCCGGTCCAGGAGGCTTGTGTTCGAGTCCCGCTACGTTTAAATTTTCTAAATAAGTATTGTTATTTCCTGAGTGTGGAATAACACTTTAAAAATGTAAATAAATATTTTCTCTAATTACTGTGCTATTAGACAAGTTACGAGTATTTTATATTGTTTTGTTTTACTTACGATAGAGATGTTAGATTGAGAAACAGTCAATTTCATAGATTCGTATTACGTGAATTATTAATTACAAACAAACAAAATAAATTTTGACAGAATATAAGAATTAAAAGTACTTTAAAACATAACTTCTCAATTTTATACATCATATTTGTATCAATCGTAATTTAACTTCGTACTTACAGCACTTACAGCACTTACCGAGTATAAACGTCAACAGCACATTCCAGCACTTCCTGTCATGCTTAGTACTTGGACTTGTCAATAATAAAGCCATTAGATATTTTGTACCAAACATTTTTATATAAAGAAATAGTTTTAAAACCGCGGTGCTTGGTTCCGCCACAAGATACTGAATTTTCTTGATAAATTCTAGACATTATATGATAGGTTAATATGCTTAAAAAAAAATCGTGGCGTTAGGTTTTGCCATTCAATACTCATTTTAGCAAATGAATTAATATTTATTAATTTTTTTTTTCGCTGTGACACCAAGGCCATGAAGTCCAGCATTCAAACGCAACGCAACGAAAAATTCGACTAAAAGTGGGGAACGGAGTGTTTTAACTCTAGGTTCCCACTGACTACACCGTTGTGTGCGAGATACAGCATGAAGTTTTTATTAATATATCACAGAATGGCGTTCAATACTCAATACACAGTTTAATCTAAATTAGTTGAAAATGGGACAACAAAGTTTCTGAACATCAGGTTCCCTCTGTTGCACCCTAGCTATAATTTAAACGTTAAGTAAAGAAATAAAACTGTATCAAAAATATCCCACTTAGCAAAACGTCAAATAGCTTTACTACCAACTTAGTGACTGATTTATAATTCCCCACCCCCCTCTTTAATATGTATGTATTCCGCGCGTCTGTTTGACAAAGTGCTAAGACAATTTAGACTCGAAACATAATTGTGTGAATACCGGGAACGAATTTCATTTTTGGAAATAAAATAAAGTTCTTTTTTCAGTGTAAATGTATGGTTTGAGCTTCATGCTGTATCCTGCATTTAGCATGGTAAGCAGAAGGAACCTAAAATACACTCTGTTCTACAATCATAAAACCTACGTTCCCGACCTTCCTATTTCTATTCTTATGCCTAAAAAATTGATGATAGAATTCGGTGGCAATAATAATAATTATTTCTTTGCTCCGCTCCCTCTAGACGCAATGTCTCTAAAATTTTAAAATAGTGTTTTAACACTACTTTACCATACTGTATGTGGAACACAGTGTGAAGCTTAAAAACATAAGGCGTTACTACTACAACGTCATAAAATCATAGTACAAAGGTGTAATAAAACCATATCTTTCAAATATCTCTCTCTCAGTTCACTTCAAACTAAAATTTAGTATCTACCTTCTCAAATAATTACGGTGTTGTTTATTTAAAGAAGGTTAAGCGCGAGGAAACTTCGCTACTTGTTTGTCAAACTCCTTTGAAGTTTCGAAGACACACACCTAAGTAGCCCTCGACTTCGACGTTCTAACTATTCAGAGGTCTCGAAAAATAGTAATGTTGTATTCAATATTATATTTTGTTCGCGGATTACATTTACTGTTTGTATTAAAATTGTTTAACTAAAAAATATGAGTTAACGATTTATGTCGAGGTTAAGCGCGGCGTTGAGCTCTGCCAGTCAACACGCAATGCCTCCGGAATTCGGCAGGAAGTGGGGAACGGAGTGTCTTAACACTACTAGGTTCCGTCTACCTACCCTGCTGTGTGCGGGAATAATATAACTGATATTTATTTGGGTTGTATTATTTTATACTCAGTTTAATAAACGTTCAGTTCAAATCTCATAAACATATGTGAAATAGATATGAAGAAAATATTTTTTACGTTATTGGTGGTTGCCCCCACAACTTTTTCTTGGGGCTAGGGACCAAAAGATTATTTCCTATGAAACGCAACAAAATCACGGTAAAAACGTAGTAGTAGAAGCCATACAGAGTTTTTTTTCTTTACCCTAGTTAAGCTCTCAATAACTTTTCAAGCTGATTTCCCACACTCAGCGTAATAGTACAGAACGGAAGAAAGTGAAAAAAGATAAAACAGAGAAAACAACCTCACACTTTTTCCAGCATGGCGAGACAGAGGGTACCTAATGTTCCCAACATTCCGTTGTCATTCGTTGTCCATGTCCGTTCCGAGTAAAACCAAATTAAGTATATCAATACTCGAATACAAATCCAGTCAAAAATTACAATAGCCAATTAAAAAAGACAAACATACATGTAAAGAATCGAAAATCATTCGAAAAATCGTACAAATTTTAATCACAGCACCGTGGGCACACTTATAACATTTTTAATACCACGCCGGTCGCATTCCGCGTTGGAAGAACGGACGTTAATCGAAATTGCGTTTTTTTTTTAATTCCGATTCTTTCAATATGTAGGATTGATTGGACTGAAACTGCAATCGCTATCGATGTATTACTTAGCGTTTTAACATTTTTTTCACGTTCCCTTTATTGGTTGGACTATTTAAAGATCGAATCGTTTTGGGTCACCGTCGGTAGGCTTTATGTGAATAATATTATGCACAGTTTTGCTTATATCTTGTTTTAATTTTATTTAATGGTAAATATCGTTGGGGAACGGAGTGTATTAACACTAAGTTACTTCTACCTAAAATTATATTTAAAAAAAATGTCATCGTCACGGTCCTGAATACAGCGTTGGATACTTCATAGAGGATCTAGTATGACGCTTCGTTTTTCACTTTACTCTCAAATTTAAAACATTACAGTTAAATTAGATAAGACTGGTAAGAGATTCGATTTCCAATTGAGGAAATTATTAAAATTTCCATTTAATGGCTCTTACTGGCTGTGTCCTAATCGGTAAAGTTGCAGAATTAAAAATATGAGTTAACGATATAGGTCGAGGCTAAGGGCGGCGTTGAGTTCTGCCAATCAACACGCAATGCCTCCAGAATTCGGCAGAAAGAGGAGAACGGAGTGTCTTAACACTAAGTTCCTAGGTTCCTAGATTTAAAAAAAATTAAAAAAAAACATTTTTTATAATGACGTGCTACTAAAAACAACTGCTAAGTACAAATACTAAAAATTTACAGCAAACTTTCATATCATAATAACGAACATAAATTGGTAAATAGCCTAACTTCGAGTGTATTTATATCGCCAACTTCCTCTCACTATCGTCTACATTGCATCGCGATCGTAATCACATGCTCGGTCGGTCAGTTTTGAACTAATCTGAAGTTTTGAATTGTGATCTCATCAAAGCGTTTATGTAAGTATCGGAGTTTTATATTTAGTAATGTTATATTAACAGAAGCCAGTCGTGGCGCAGCGGCACAAAGTGTCACTGTAAAACCGACTGGTTGTGGGTTCGATCCCACTCGAGGAGATGAAATATTTGTTTAAATTTATATTTCCATTTGTTCCCTCTGGTGTCGAGGCTAAGCACGGCGTTGAGTTCTGCCACTCAACACGTTAATGCCTCCAAATTGGGCAGAAAATGAAGAACGCAGTATCTTAACACTAGGTTCCCTCTGCCTACCCTGCTGTTTGCGGGATACAGCGTGAAGCTGATTTATTTATTTTATATTAGCTTTTTTAGTTTGCCTGTTTGAACGTGCTAATCTCAGGAACAATTTGATTGAAAGAAAAAATGTGTTGTATAGTCCATTTATCGAAGAGCTCGAGAAGTTCTAGAGACTTTATTACATCAGGTTCAATCGTTTCGATGTAACCCTTGTGGTGAAGGTTACTCTTTTACTTGTAAATGTACGAAGCACTGTCATCCATTTTCAGCCTGATTCGATTCCCACTTGAGGGAACGAAATATTTTATATTTTCATTTCCTCGCTTCCACCATGAGGCAACTACTGACTCAACACGCAATGCCTCGACATGCACACTTTTAACCCATATATACACTATAATATAAATATAGAATATCTTCACCTATTGAAAAAATATATTAACGAACACAAACGTCCATCTGTAAACATTAAAAGCTATAGGTGTTTTTATACGTTTCGGATAGAATTGATAATGTACCGCACTCAAAATGGCCGGAGCGAGCGTGGCTTCAGCACTGATAAGAATATCGCATTGCAACATTTTTATATTACATAAAATTTATATTTATTTTTGATTCATATTTCAGACATTGTGTGTCGTTCGATATAAATATGTATTGTTGATCAGGCTTAATAAAATTGTCTGCTGTATGGTTTTTTTTTTCTCTTACTCATTTACTTTATTTTTATTTCAACCCTGTGAGGCAGATGGAGATAATATTTATTTTTTTTAACATTTTTACCTGTTAAAGCTAATTATATGTACATATAATAAAGATACTCCAATCGCCATTTATCTTTTTTTGAAATTCTTAAGTTTTGCCACACACGTAAAGATACTGTTACGTTGTATCCCGCACAAGGAAAACAAGGCAGAGGAGACGTAATGTTAAGAAGCTCAAAAATTTTCGAGGTATTGCGTGTTTAGTGGTGGAACTCAACGTCACACTTTTGCTTTAGTGCCAGAGCGAAGAAAGGAAAATAATGGAAGAGAGGAAAAAAAAGGAAATTAATAAGCAATAAATCCTTCTACTGATTTAGGCTCGAACCCACAACTTGTGCCCCTAAACCACAACACAATTTTTTTGAAAATTAAGTTAATTGAATATGAGCAACGGAGTGTCCTAACACTAGGGTTCCTCTTTTTTCGATGCAGTGTTCAGCTAAAAAAATACTTTAAAACATCGAAACGAAGTATCGAAAATCTTATAAGGCTTATTAGGGACATCTAATGATAAATACAAGAAAAATAATGAAACACCCAACAATACATTAATGATCATTAATATACATTCATTTATAATAAAACGATGCGGCAATAAATAAATTACGACTACATTTTATCTAAGTTTGACCAGTCGAGTTTGAACTCTAATTTCAAGTGATAAAGTTGATAATAGGTTGATAGAAGAAATCTTTGTTGGCACACCATTTTACTAAGTTACACCATTCATTATGTATCCCCCCTGTATATAAATATTCGGAACCTTTCTCGCCTTTTAGTAAACTCAGTTACGTTTTTCGAGATGTTGTAGATTTAAATTTTAAATATCAGTTGGTTCCCTTATATTTAACTACTTGTATAGTGATGACATGAACTAAGTTTAAATTTTGATTTTTGTTAACGATAGATAAAGATAAAAGATAAACTAATTAATCCATATTAATTAAATAAAGCCACAGCACCGAATGTGCGCGCGATGATTGTGGATTCAATTACTGTTTTTTTATTTGCTCTCTTTGGTCGATAAGACAACGCGTGGCGTTTAGTTCCGCCTCTCTACATGCAGTGCTATTTTAAGATGAATTAAATATTTTATATATCATAACCGTACGTATAAGTTTTTATATAAAATGAACATATATAATAGAGAGAGAGATGAACCGAGTTTTAATTAAGATTCTCGATAAAGATATATAAAAAAGCTAAACTACATATGTTAGTCTTATAGTTAAGTTTCTTGCTTTTATTTAAGTGATTTGAGTTATACATATTTCTAAGTAATATTTTATTTTTAGCTCTAGAGTGAACGCTCTCTTTAGCTACACTAGGTTTTCTGTACCCAGTGTTAAGATACTCCATTCCCCACTTTCCGCTAAATTCTCGACGTTACACACATGCTGAGTGACGGAATTCAACGCCACGCTTTGTTTTACCAAAACCGGGAAATCATAATATAAACCCTCTCGAATGTGACGTCCTGTAAAATTTTACTGATAATTAATTGTTAATAATTCAATTAAAGTTAATGTAAGCGAGTCGGGCTCACCCACCGAGGGCTCCGTACAAAAATTGGTGGTATCGAGCTGCTCTGATATGTCACTTGATCTAGCGGCTTTAATACCAAATTTTGCTCCCTTTTAATGCTATTATTTTTATTTTTTTGTGTTCCTTTTTACCTTAAAAGTTACGGAACCCTAAAAATCGTGTTTTATGAGGCCATCATGACAGTGCGCGATAGTGTGTGACGTTTAACATGATGGTTGTGGACAACGATTTATTTTCATCCATTTCTTCGCTCTGGTAACAAGATAACGCAAAAACAAGATGATGTGTGAAGAACGAAGTGTCTTAACCCTATGCCTACCCTGTTGTATGTTGTATACAGTGTGAAGCAAAAAAAAAAATGTTTTAAATAGAGGCGTCAGCTTCAGTTGAGAGTAGACTTTAATTTCCTTTCTCCTCCTCTCAGAGAAAATATGTAAATTATTATTATCGGTTCTACTGAAGTATGTACCAAGTATATTGTTGCATATAAGCAGGAAGACCTATGCATAATTTATGACGTGACGCGTGCTTTTGAGACTGAAGCATAATTATAATCATACACTTACGTACATACTTAATATATGCTAACCGATTATTCTCATTAAAACTCAAGTTTCATTATTTTGCAATATTTTATAAATTTAGCTTAGTTTCATCATTTTTTTTGTATAAGGGCTCATTTTCAGTGATCGTTCACTCAGTTGTGAAGGGTTCCCTCAATACGGGATGTTGAATGTTGGATATACATGTTATTATATGATGGCGTGTGATAGTATTGGGACTGGACGCGCTTTCTCTTTCTATGAGAGCGTCACAATGAAAATATTTAATTCCTTATAATAGTCAAATTAGTTAGTATAAATATTTTCTAACTATAGTTGGGAAAACACTAGTGTGCAAATAATAACACCCCGATCGGCATCGAACTCACTACCATCTTAAATCCAAAACCTTCCAACCTCACATCTAAGGTACAAGCCTAATTTAAATTCAGAAGTACGTATCCAACAACTCACCGGGACCTGTCACTTGGATTTATTCGCGCTTATGTAGCTCTACGCGAGCAACACGCTCCTCCCGATAAGGGCAGGATGAAAAGTTGGTGAAGGCTGCATGAGGAATCTACTCTTTACAGCGCAAATGATGGTAGTTTATCAAATACTACTGTTTCAGCATCGCGTATTGGTCGGTGCGTGCGTGTTCGATCGTATGAAATATGTACGAAAAATTCAGGTCTAATGGGCTGTTGGATTTTTGTCGTTTAACCATTGACTGCTCTTGATTTGGGGATTTGTGTGTATAAATGAAACTTTAACGTTACGAAATGATAAACAGACAGGCAGACGCAAAGACGGAACTTCTGGATTTAGTATATTTAAAATTTGCAGGTCAAAGAGTGGATGTTTAGAAATTAATATGGAAAAGGAGAAAATATGAGATTTTCCATTTCTTGTTTAAGCTTACGCAAACTTTATTATATTGGTTAAGTTGTGGGCTAATGCGATAGTAGCAGGTTTAATCGCTCTAGGAAGACACAGTGCAATTTTAAATTTTACCACTTAATATGTATTGCTGAGTATTCTGACAGAAAGTGGAGAGCAGAGTGTCTTTATATAAGGTTATTTCTACATATCCTACTATATACGGGATAAAGACTTTTTAAGGAGAAACAACAAAAATGAAACGAATTACAGAAATAGCTTTTTATTTTGAAATATGAACTTTTTTTTGAAAATGCAAATGCTTTTTTTTACAAAGAATCGTTATATATCACAAAGCCTTCTATAAAACAAGTAAACAAACTTGCCTATTCCGATATAGGTAGGTATTTACAACCAACATAGCGTTATAAACGCATTTTCTTCGTCACTACACAACGTTTAAAAGTAATGGTACAATACTGGAACAATCTAAAGGGATTCCAAATAAGGATACGCGTAAAATGCGTGACAAATAAGACACTTTATTTATAGTACTTTATATTATTAGCTAGTGGGCGCGCGCAGCTTCGCTCGCTTATTTGTACCCTTAGGAGTGAGTTCTAAGAAAACCACGAAACACGTGTTCAATGAAATATTTTTAACAGTTTGAATTTAATTTTTTATAAAAATCGATGGCGATTTAAAGACTTGTCCATATAAATTTTCAATCCCTTATTTGAACCTTTAGAGGGTAAATTCTAAAAAAACCATGAAATATGTGTTCATTGAAATATTTTTAAGATTCTAAATCTCAAATTTTATGAAAATCGGTGCCGAACTAAAAAAAAGCCATAGAAACTTTCAATCCCTATTTCATCCCTTAAAGTTTAAAAAGCTTCAAAATCCCTTCTTAGTGGATGTCCAGATTATGAAAATAAACATGTCCAAATTTCACGCTTCTACGCACAGCGGTTACGGCTGTGCGTGCGTCTTACCTGAGTCAGTCAGGTACATGTCCTTTTATATATTTAGATAGATATATAGATATAGATAAAAGATAAAATCAAATATAAGTTTAGTATTTATAATTTTTTTAAACATACACATAATATACAAAAGCCAGATATTGAATTTTACCACTCAACACGCTATGCCTGGATAATTCGGCGGAAAATGAGGAATTCCTACCACCTATCAATACTACCTACTACTACCTACCATACTGTTGATATCCGCTATTTAACGTGCATTGTACTGAAAAATCAAGAGAACTTAGAAGACCCGGCTACCATAAAATAATTAGCTTCACGCTATATCCCGCACACAGCAGGGTAGGCAGAGGGAACTTAGTGTTAAGACACTTCGTTTCCCACTTGCTGCCGAATTTTGGAGGCATTGCGTGTTGAGTGGCAGAACTCAACGCCGCGCTTGTCCTCGACACCAGAGCGAAGAAATGAAAATATAAATTTAATTAAATATTTCATCTCCTCGAGTGGGGATCGAACCCACAACCAGTCGGTTTTACAGTCACACTTTGTACCACTGCGCCACGACTGGCCTCAATAAAATAATTAAACGAAAAGTAATGTTTATACAGGCCAGTCGTGGCGCAGGGGCACAGTGTGACTGTAAAATGGGTTCGATCCCCACTCGAGGGGATGAAATATTTACTTAAATTTATATTTAAATTTCTTCGCTCTGGTGTCGAGGCAAAGCGCGGCGTTGAGTTCTGTCTTCAACACGCAATGACTCCAGAATTCGGTAGAAAGTGGGGTGGAGGACTTAACACTAAGTTCCCTCTGCCTACCCTGCTGTATGTGTGGGACACAGCGTGAAGCTGATTTAGATTTAGATTTTTAATGTAAATAAAATAAAAAACTATCATAAATAATCATTTTTCACTAACTTTAACAATATACCTCTGGGTTTTTATTATTTAGGTTTCACGTTCTATTCCGCATATTGTAAAGTAGGCAGGGGGAACCTATAACGCTAGGTTCCGGAAATACTTCGTTCACTATTCACCCAATTTTCAAAATCGATCTTTTAAATATATTCTAGAGTTCTCCATAAAATATCACAATAATCAGAACAAGAGCGTATTTTCTGACTGAATTTACATATATAGAATGAAAGGGTAAAGTAGTTAGCGATTGCGCAAGAGCCAAATAAACTACTACGACTTAAGAGTGACGTATTGAACTTCTGCCATAGTAGGCGGTAGAAGACTAAAATATTCCAATAAAAATTATAATATTATTAGTAAAATTAAGTAAAGACAGTTAAGTTAATAAATTAGGTAAGTAAAACTAAAGAAAAATAAATAATAGTATATAACTGTTCCATAAAACGGTGTTGCATAAAACCGTCTATCAACACATTATAGTTTGAAAAATCGGTATAAAAAAAATAAAAACAATCGGAGATTCTTAACCCTTACGTTCTCTCTTAATCTCAAAAAAGGAAAAAAAAGAATATCCAAAAACCTTCATAGGAAATTACAAAATGTGTCTTCGATTGTAGAAGATCCGAACAGCCCCTTCGTTAGAGCGTGACACGTCGAGCTTTCGTTACAGGCTCTGGGCGACTTAAATCTAATTCCGTTGCATTCCACTGTATCGAATTGCCAAAATGTATTATCCTTTAGAATTCCGTGAAATAAAGGGTGGAAATTAAAAGTATTTGCGTTGGATGTCAATGGATGTCTTTCATTGGTGATTTTGAATTACAATTTAAGGGTCCTGCAAAAAATAGATTGAAACCTTTGGGTGCGGTGGCATAGTGCTTGATGTTTGTGGGTACGATTTTCGTTCAGATCGTTTATTGGAGGGTTATATTATTTATAGTCCCGATTTGATAGCAAAGTAAAGTGCGGCGTTAAGCTCTACCACTCGACATACAAATTGGGCGGAAAGTTAAAAACAGAGTGGCTTAAATAAGTTACCCCTTGCCTTTCTAGGTATATGCGGAATATATTAAACGATTTCTAAAGTAACTAATCAGACCATTATAATGGATTCTTATATTATTACATATAATTTGTTAGAGTACGCTTCTGACATCCCTATTTTCGTCGTATTGTGGTCGACATAATATGAACTAAAAAGATCAGCTTCGTGCTGTATCATTATGAAAATCAAAATTCTTATCTCTTCTCTCTTATCTATATTATAAAAATATAAAAATAAATAAGCTTCACACTATGTCCCGCACACAGCGGTATGCAGAGGGAACCTAGTGTTAAGACACTCCGTTCCCCACTTCCTGGAGACATTGCGTGTTGAGTGGCGGAACTCTACACTGCGTTTTGCCTCGACACCAGAGCAAAGAAATGAAAGTAAATAAATGTTTTATTTTCTCGAGTACCCACAATAAGTTGATTTTACAGTCACACTTTGTGCCCCTGCGCTACGACTGGCCTCTACTGTATTATAATAAATAAATTACTTAATAAACTTAGAACCTTGTAAAACAATCCGATTCGCTCTTGCCTGTTCTAGTTACAGTACCTTTTAGTGCAGTTAAATGGAAAATAAAACTAAAAGTGTAAAATGCTGCATTTCCGCCTTATCTACAGTTGCAGAGTATTGGAACGTGAATGAAATTGACAACAGTGACGGATTTCTCCTCTCTTTATATTATTAAATGGTTGATTACCGTTGCATTTGTTCAGACACTGAAGTGTTTTGACACTGTCTACTATTCTATGGGAAAAATAAACAAAAATAATAACCTTTTGGTCTTCATTGGACTGTACTGGGTATGTACTTATATGTACATACTTATATATGTTACATGCTATAGTGGACTGTAAAGAAGATTATATTATATATTTGTTTTTTATTATTAATTTTTAAATATGAACTTATGATTCTTTTTGAGATTGAATCAATAGTCACGGAGGCTGTCGTGAAAAAAATGCATAAACACAAGTACTCGCGGCAGTTGTGGATTCGATCTCTACTAGGGAAAATTAAATATTTAATATAACTCGGCGGTGAATTTCAATCGACATATAATGCCAAGAAAATTAGCCCTGAACTGGAGAAAGGAAGTATCAAACGAAATATAATAAGTGATATATTGCATAATTTTCTCTACAACTTAAGTCTTTATACATTTTCAAAATAAGCTTTGAATAAAAAAGAACTTAACTTTGAACAACTTTTTACTTTTTTTATTTGCGGCGGGACTCGAACCCGCGCCTCCTCGAACTTTTCTTCTAACTTTTCCCACCTAAGTGTGGAATAACACTTTAAAAATGCTAAAAATAACTTTGAATAATAAAAAAAAAAGAAATTCTAAAACAAACCTCACCTGGCATACAATCTTAGGTTCCTTCGGTTAAATCCTTGAAAAAAAAAATCCAACAAAAATCGTCATAATATAACACAATAGTAGGAAGCTCACTCGATCCCATTGTTTGATTTATACCGACAACATTGAGTATGCCAGCTTGAATAGGAAAATAGCTTGAAAGCGCCGAAAAAATCTACTTTAATATATCATTTGGACTCGTTAGGCGACGTCAGCTGTTGAATGAGAGAATAGAGAAACGAAATGAATGGTTTTGATAGAGCAGTGAACTCTATAGTGCTCTATTTTAAAACGGTTTCCCATCTAATATTTGATTTTGGTTTCGTGTAAAATTTATTTTAGGTTTGGGTGGTAAATATTTTTGAAATTGTATTTTTTTATTTTTATTATTTTTATTTTAATATTGTTAAAATTTGAAGTTTAGAATTCGTAATATTGATACTTTAATTCAACCACTAATATTGTATATTTAAAAAATATCACAATGTTTATTTACAATTACGGAAATATTCTTGTAAAACGTATAAAAGTTTGAACATAGCGGGATTTGAATCCGCGCCTCCGAACAATTAAGCCATACGTTCTCATCGAGCTACGTTTAACATCTTATACGCTTGTTACAACTTTTTTATGTTGTTAGCATCTCTGTAGGGAGATTCTTACAAATTTCCGCTACCCAAAAATAATTACTGAAAATTATCGTTTAGCAAGAGAGAATACTATTTTTTAAACGTTTTCAAAAGTGTTATTCCACACATTAGGAACGAAAAATACATACGTATAAAAATTTTAACGTAGCGTGATTTCGACCTCCGCCTCTTTGGCTTTGCTGTAACAAAGTGTACTAACTACTACTAACATTAGGTTCCCTCCTCCACAGCACACTCAACCATACAAAAAAAAACACACACACACACACAATCCACCAAAAACTTCCATTAAATTTAAAACCCATACAATAACACATTCATCAGGTATTAGAACACACGTTTGTAACCCAGAACACGTACCGTATATAACCCTTTGCTGAAATTTCAATAATGGCGAACGGCGATCGCGGCGTTGTTGCCGCTAATTACACCGCTGAATGCTCTCTGCCAGGTACCGCCTGGCTACAATAATTGCGGATGCTAAATCTGTTTGGGATCTCGTTTGGATTGTACGATGTAAGAATATATATTTATATAACGTATACGGCAATATGTATGTACGTCGTGGCGCAGGCGTAATAGCGTTTGTGGGTTCGATTCCCACTATTTCTCTCTTTCCTCTCTGGTAATGAGACACCGCGCAGTGTCCAGTTTGGTTCTCAATATGTAATGCAACGTGATGCGGAAAGTGGGGAATGAAAATGTCTTAATGGGGACGTGTTTAACACTAACACTAATTTCCCAGGTTCCCTCTTTCTATCCTGATATTTAAAAATTTTAATTCAAAATGCGACGGTTGTGGATTCGATTTCAACTCGGTGTATTTATTATGGTTAAATTATATTTACTAAAAAGTGCGGTGTTCAGTTGCGCTCCACTTGTAATGTCTTGAAAATTTGAGGTTTAAGTGGGCAACGCAGTTCCTTAACACTAGATTTCTTCAGTTTATCCTCCTACAATTCCAAGTCTTTTTTAGAAATATACTAAAAAAATATAAAAAAGTCAATTAAAATATGCTACGCTGTGTATTAATTATAGTAATTATATTATTACCGTAATTGATACTTTTTACAAGAAAAAGTAATTGAGTTTGTTAATTAACAAGTGAAACAAGAACAGAATTAAAATTTACTTTAAAAAAAATAATTACGATTTAGCTGAAATAATCAAATAATTATCACTGCATTTTGATATAAAAGAGATTTCATTTTTACATTTTCCAAGTCTTTGTTTCATGCTATTTGAAACATTACAAAGAATATTTCCGTGGAAATATAATGTTTTGTGTTGCTGAAAATTGAATTGTCTGGTATATTTCACAAAAACTGAAAGTAAAAATAAGTAAAAATCATCTAAATACTGTATATTATACTTTGGTGTTATTATAATTGGTATATTATTTATCCGCTTTTAAACTGTTAGTTAAAATCCGTATATATATTTTTGATACATATTTTAGACAGTCGTGGCGCACAGTGAGTTCGATTCCCACTATGGGGAATGAATTATTTTTATTTAAAATGCGGGGTTGAGTTCTTCAACGCAACAGACAATGCCTCGTGGATTGAGCGAAAAATGGGGAACAGTTTTCTAATACAAGGTTCCCCCTGAATGCTATCTCTCTGAATCTTAAAAAAAATCTTAAATATATATTTATCACAATACACCATTAACAGTAATATGCAGATAATATACTTCAAAATCGCCTCTTAGCATGAAAATCGAAGGTGGATAACGTCCGGAGTTACTCGATATATCATTAAATATGTGAAATCATCCGATTCTCGTTCACGACAGACCAATTAAGGCGATTGGCATATAATTATGACGCAATCGCGTACAGACCCGCTAATAATACACGTGACGACAAATGATCAGGTACTGGTTTTATTGGAATGGATTTTCATATGGGAAATGATGTAAAGCAGCTTTTGGTTGTACCTCACGTGTCCATTTCACTGGGAAGGTAGAGGGAAGTAGGTTGGTAATGTGTTAAAGACTAAATAGGATATGCTAAAATTATTTATGAAAATAATAGAAGGATAAAAGGAAAAATAAAATATGACAAATATATAATTATTGCTCATCCAAAATATAATTAGTGTATTTGTGTTTGTGTAAAATTATTAAAGTTTTAATCTGAGGCCAACTGTGACTAAGATTACTGTAAATGCGACATATTGTTGGTACAATTCAATCTTCACTTGAGGAAATAAATAAATATTTTCATTTCTTTGCTCTGAGCTCGAGCTAAAGCGCGGCGTTCAGCTCCGTCACTCAACTCCAGAAATCAGCGAAAAGTGGGGCTTATCCTTACACTAGGCTTCTTCTGCCTATTGTATTAATACTGGATACAGCGTGAAGCTGAATATGAAGCTTAAAATATTTTCAGTAAAAAGGATTAAAATATTGTAGCATTAATCACACATTACTCAATACCGGTATTAACAATTTATGTTTGATCCCTCTTGGTGTTGATACACAGTTGAGTATTTATAATAGAGGTAGTACTGGATTCTTGTTCTTGTTACTACGAACAATGGTAATTCACTTAATACGTGAGCCCATTGTTCGACGCTCCATGCGACGTTTTGTATGAAGATTTTACGTTTCAGTGAATTTATATTTACTTTTTAGACCTTTTAGCAATTAGAGATGTAGAATGTTTTCTTTTTATGTTTGTAACTTGTTTGTAGTATGGAAGTAAAGTGAGGGGAACCTTAAAAAATGTGATCTTAGAGCGTTTAATTGATTATCTTAAAATTAATTTTCATATTGGTTGTCTACTACATATGTGTTGTGAGTAAAAATATTTCTTTTCGCTCGTTCGTTTCGTTCTGAAAAGAAGTCAAAGCGCGGCATTGAGTTCCACCACTCAGCACGCGACGTCTTGAAAGTGCAGAAGTCTTCTTTGAAACTTTAATATGTGGAAAAGAGCTTGAAGTGGTTTTTTTCAATGAATATGAACTCACAACTACAGTTTTAAATCAGAAATGTTCCAAAGACGCTATTACGGCTACACAATGATTAAATTCTCGTTAATTTCTCTTTGCAAACTAAAGATTCGTGTGTAAAAGTAAAAGAAATACATCCACATGCGCTACACTGATACAACCTTGAATGGACGTGCACAGAGAAGCTTTCAGAATTCCTTTGAGTCGCCAACGCTTTGGTGCTGTTGCTGCTATCGCTTCGAATTGTATGTATTTTTTGTCTTATTTTAAATTTGTTTATTTTAGCTTGTTGCCATGTGAAATAAAAAAAATGGGCAAGTGCGAGTCGTGCTCCCTCATTGATCTATTTCAGGATTATATTTCAACGGAAAGTGTAAGTTATAAAACTTGACAAATTTATTTTAGTACAAATATAAATTTGTCATACAAACAGACAGACAACAAAGAGGTCTTCTAAGGTATTTTTTTTATTTATTTTGTTTTTTTTCTACAATTCAAAATCTTAAAAAGTTTTAAATTAATGTAAAAATGGTAAAAGTGGTAATAAATAGAAATAAGCTATGTATTTAATTAATTTTGCCTAAAGAGCTTAATAATCACGTCAACGTGTATGTTCAGTATATTTCGAAAAACTTTGCATATTAATACACAAAATCATATGAATCGCAATATATATATATATATATATATATATATATATATATATATATATATATATATCTTATTTCTTTCATATGAAGTACATTTTATTATTTATTTTAAAATAATTGAACCTATGACTTTCACCAAAGCTACAAAAGAATGAAAATGACCGCGTATAAGCTCTGAAAGGCCTTTATCGACCAAGCAGACATTATCGCTACGCAGTTTTATATTCATCTCTTTGTAAGGGATTATTTTTGGTTGTTCGCTGTTGTCTGAATGTACTACAAAAAAAAAAAATTTTTTAATAAAATTTTTAATAGTAAGAACTTTAAATACTATTTTAATGTCATATTTCTTAATACGTCTTGTATTTCCAATGGTGTCGACAGAGTAGAGTAGGCAAAAGTATGTTTAAATGGTGTTCTAAATAAGTTATTGTCATCGTCTTTTTATTGCTGTATAAATGATTAACTCCAGAGCAGAGTGTCTTGACTCTCATTTCTCTCCGTCAATATTGTAAATATGAAAAATATTCGATATATTTTACTAAACTCAACTATTTAAAAAAAAAAAAAAAATCAGCTTCACGTTGTATCCCGCACACAGCAGGGTAGGCAGAGGGAACCTAGTGTTTTTAGACACTCCGGTCCCCACTTTCTGCCGATTTCTGGAGGCATTGCGTATTGAACTATTTTACGTTTTTTAATTACTGTAAACAATAACAAAAGTTTCTTTGTAAGCGACCCTGTCACGAATCCGGTCAGTCTTAATATTTTTCTCTTGCCCCAGGGCAGCTAAGACCGCTTTAATTTTCGGCTTTTTTACATCACGTCGAAACAATAGCTTAAGTCCTGGATGAGACTTTTTGTTTCGCTTTTGTATAAGAAAACCGATTCAAAGGACTGTGCGTGATTAAAATATTAAAAAAAGGAATAGAAAAATTAGTATTTTTAAAGTAATATTTATGTGGCCGGCTTAATATAAAATATATATACATACCATGTAAATGTGTAAGGTTGACAGACGGGCGTCTGTCTTATTTTTCGGACCATTGTGAGCTGAGTGGCAGAACTTAATGCGTTAAAAATAAAAAAATAAAAAAATATAATCACCCCCTTAGTGGGAATACAACCCACAATCGTCGCATTTACAATCAAACCCTGTTATACTGCGCCCCGATCTTGCATATATGACACATACTATATAATATATATACAGGGTGGTGGCTCGAATTCTCGCCTCCTGGAAACCGACCAGGAGCTCTGACCGCTAAGCTACGTCGGTTACTTCGGTATTCTAAATAATCGTTATGAATTCTTCAATTGCTTAATGAAAGTAGAAACAAATAAACGCAAATTTAATATTTTTTTCTTCAGTTGGTACGACAAATTTCAACGTGCCGTTAACTTAACATACGGACATCTGTATAATAATGAAACAAATTAAAGAACAAAAAAAAGAGATAGGTATATCTCTAAAATTACAAAAAAAATACAAGAAATTTAGCAAAAAAAAACACGTTAAACATAAGCCAGGAATTATGTATGAAGCAACCAAGCCGCCCGCCGTCGGTCTGCACATCATTTGTCAAGTGGCATCGCAAACTCTCGAATATGTTGCCGCTCCGGTGGCCGCGTTTGCTGTGGCCTTGCTTATTTTACTTTGAAAAATTGTTTCACAAGTAGGTAAATACCCGTTGTTGTTTACATTTTCATTTTATGCTGTTTAATGTTTCGTGGGAATTTCAACACCTTGATAAAATTGAGCCGTTTCATGTGAATCTACTTTTATCGATTTTTTTATTTTGAGTATTTCGTGGTATATGTTTGATATATGAGATTACTTTTGATACATTATCATGAGGTATAATTGATACGATGATTGTGGGTTCGATTTCCACTTACAGGATTTTTTTTCCCTGCTCTGGTAAGACAAAACGAACCTTGAATTCGGGAAAAGGTGGAGAACGGGGTGTCTTGAAACTAAATTCTCTTTGTCTAGCCTTCTATATGTGGAATACGATATGAAACTGTGTGTGCATTACATTTCTTGTTAGGTTGAAAGCTGACTGAATTTACGTATCACCGAGTTGTTTCTGCCGGTAAGGTTTATAAGTCATAGGTTATAAACATAGTATTAATTTATCAAATCATACTTATTCATCACTCAACACGAAACACCTTAAGAATTCGGCAGAAAGTGGGCAATGAAGTGTCTTAACAGAAGGTTCCCTCTGCCTACCTTGCTGTGTGAAGGATACAGTGTATAGCTGACAATAACAAATCATAATTATGTGGTGACCTGCATTCCTATGAATTTGAGCCTTTAAAATAAAGTATTTGCTATATTTTTTTTATTTATTCATATAACCTGCGTCTAAAAAAGAAATAGATAGAAATAATTGATGAATAGTCCATTGAGAAAGGCCAAACACGGTTTGGCCTTGATGAAATCTATATAATATAGATATTTTTTATAAAAAATAATCTAAACAGACCTCATCATAAATTTATACACCCTAAAGAATTTTAAAATATTTCATATTGATTTTCCGACAATTTTTATTGTTTTAACCTTGAAGGAAAATTAAATATGTTTATAATTGTGTCCTATTTAAGGTTTTGTTCACATGATACCAATTAATAAACTTTAGAGTTGCCAAGACTTTAATTTGAATCGTAAAAACAGCTTTCTTTCTTGTTAAATAACATAACTCAACACCGTGTTGGATTTTACCAGATAAGAGAAACGAAAGTATTAAGAAAGCTTAATTAAAATTTAATCACATGTCGTTCTGCCACTGTTCAAAAAACTGTCTTTCTTTAAAATAATGTAGCGCGTGGGGAACTTCACACTAGATTCCCTCCCTCTACCTGCGGGATGCAGCATGAAGAAAAAAATAGAGATAGAAAATGGAACAGTGTAGGTACACGGAACCTTTCTCGCCTAATTTTCTCTAATCAATCAAAAAAATGTATAAACGAACCTATCGTAAATCTCAACATTTCCGGCACTGGATTTAAACCTAAAACTACCCTACATCTATCACATACGTACAAAAAAAAAACAAAACATGCTATTTTATATAGTTAAGAAAAAATAACGATTGAATAACCGAAAACAGAATATATATTATATTCAGATCTTGAAAAGATGAAGAATTAGTTTGGTTCAATGTGTTATCTCTGAAAGTACTGGTTTGAATGGAAACAATCTTTTTGTATCTATTATGTATCATGTAAGAGATGAAGTTGTTTTATGTAGCTCACCGTAACCGCAAATAGATCTCGGGTTTTTAGAACGTGTCGTCATATCTCACTCATACACTTCTTTTAATTATTTCCAATGAACTACGAGATCTGCCGGTAAAAACTGATATTTAGCCACATGTATCCCGCACATAGCAAGATAGGCAAAAAAATTTGAGAACCTAGTATTAGTCATTCTCCACCTTCCAGTGGCAGTGTATGTTCAGTGACGGAACTGAACGCCGTGCTTTTCCCCGTCAGCAGAGGGAGCAAAATTAAAATATGTGAAATATCTCATTTCCTCGAGTCGGAATCGACGCCACAACCGACGCGCTGGTCTTGCCTGGACTGGACTGATCTATTGAAATATACTTGAAAAATAAACAGAAACAAAATATTTTAAAAACCATTAAATATTCAAGCACACAAATGACCCGTTGAAAAAGTCCTGAAGGTGTGTGTTCGACGTCGCTACTGTCATTGTTAGCGGTGCTTCCATTAATCAAAGTCTACGTGGTACGTAGTCAGTGGCCTGATAGATGATAATGAGGGTAGTATTACGTTAGAGTGTACAGTTTATGGTGATTTTGTCTTTTTTGTGTATGGGATGTATGGAATTTTTATAATAAATAATATGCCATAATTTTTTTAAAGTAATTTAAGGAAAAATGTAGGTACAAAATGTTTGTTGATTCAAATCTCATTGGGAAATGTGAATTAAAAATTATCTTAATATTTGTAAGATATATGGATATAAAAATTATCAACCACCTACACTTTTGAAGGGAGTTGTAGTTTAATAATATACTCGGTATACTCGGTAGTTCGGGTTCGATTCCCGTTCGAGGGCATGAACACAAAGTGTGAAAAATTTAATAAAAAGTGGGGAACAGTGTTTTAACACTAGGAGCTCTGTGTCCAACCCGTTATATGCGCGACATAGAATAAGGTAACCTAACTTTTTTTGCTTCACGAGTAGTGGAACTCAACGCCGCACTTTGTCCGTTAGCAGAGTGTAAAAATGAAGATATTAAACATTTCACAACCGTTGCTATATAAAATAACTACTAAAGTTTACCAAAAGAGCAACTGTTAATTTTATACAAATATTAACGTGGGCGTGCGTTGCGTGTTTGTTTTTAACATCAACAATTTCATCGTTTCCGTAAACAAAATAAACACTGCAAAATATATCTATGTATTTATTGTAAATAGGTATAGCCGTGTACTAGCTAGCATATTCAACTTATCACATAAACGAACCACTTTTTTAAGCTTTCTCGCTCATTATCAGGCGGAGGAAGCGATTCATTCCCCGATCGGGACTCGAACTCACAACCGTCTCATATACAACAGTTGCGATACAACGACCTGTTATCACTTTTCATTGTAACTTCTGGTACATACCCTTTCTGACGAAAAGCTATAAATTAAATGAGCCTAACGTCGAGTGTCTTAATAGTAATCTTTGAAGAGCTCCACTTCTCGTGTCCTGGCTCTCATCAGAGAAGTTCAATTATCTCATAAGTTTCATGAAGGTGCATTTAGTACAAAATGATTTGCCAACCAGGTTTTTGTACAACTTTTAAAAATTGTCAATGTGGGTTCGATTATTACTTGAGGCAATGTATGACTTTTGAACATTTTCGTTTCTAACCAGAGAAGACGCTTCGCTGAGTTGTGTCACTAGATTTTCTCAATATTATAGACAAAATAATACTTTTTAAAAATTGTCAATTGGTTTTAAGAAATGTTGCTGCCTGCTTTATATTGTATCTCGCATACACCAGGGTATGCCGAGGGAACCTAGTGCATCCACATTCAAATTATCTTTAGCATACATATACTCGTAGAATTATAGTTTTCAATGTAATAGCATTCGTATTTTAGGCGTCAAAGCTGTAATTAAAATTTTCACAAAGGCTATTTATAGCTGCATCTGTTTTGATCACTAGAAATAGAACGGGAAATTAGAATTACTTTTTTACAATATTTTGATATTTCTTTGTATTTGAATAATAAATGGTGTTCGCTTGGATATGATGATTGTAAGTTGTTTACGATACACTACACCTGTTATATAGTTCTGAACGGTATCACAGGTAGAACAATTATTTCACGTAAAAACGAGCGTCCGTGTGATAGGCGGCCGATCGCAACAAAATGATAAATAAGGAGATCGTGGACGACGGTGGGAATGGAATTTTTCCCATTCGCGTTGTTTTCCTCTAACATTGAGGACAGTAATTTATAAGTTAGAATTATTTTTTTATGTATAATTTAAACTAAATAAATTAAATATATATAAAAATCGTATTTTGCTAAACCTCCAACTGCAACCCTCGTAACTCACCGAATAGTATTTATGTTTTGTTTACTAAAATAAATATTTTTTAGTCATTTTGAAAGTAGGTGGCCGGTTGTGGTAAAGGAGCAAAAGCGTGTGACTGTAAGTGCAACAGGTTATGGGTTCGATCCATGCTTGAGAAAATGAATTTGCTCCACTTCAAAGGCCAACAACGCACCTGTAGCTCCTCTGGTGTTACACGAGGTCGTGGGTGGCGGTGATTATCATCAGCAGGTGATGCTTAGTGCCTAGTGTTTTACCATAAAAAAATAAATATTCTATATTTTCATTTCTTCGCTCTCGTTTGGAGGCAAAGCGCGGTGTTGAGTTCCGCCACTCAACGTAACGGAGTCTTAGCACTAGGTTCCCTGTGCCTATTTTATCGTGTGATTCATTGATGTAAAGTTAAAAAATCTCAGAAGTATGTTTAAGTTTCTCCTGGCTCATTGCAAATTTTTCATAGCAGAACTTACAAAGTAAACCGAAAGTGGATAAATAGTAACCTACTACCTGATTCTTTCTATATAAATTGTCTCCTATTATTATATAACTCTCTCCATAAATTTATTGCGAAATTTCAAAAAGTAAATTTCGCTATTTTGTATTCAAATTTCAAAGAAGACACAAGAAAGCTATTTTTCCGCACAATTTTTCATCAACCTCTTCTAGTGTTACAATTTTCGCGTTCGAACTCAAAAATTTAATTGAAAAACCAATCAGCGATGACAACCGACTATGGGTAAAATTGGCGATGCTCCGCAGTAGTGACCAGGGCGATTTTATATTTTTATTTTTTTCACCTTCAAATTTAGCAGACTATTGGCCGTTAAAAGGTTTTTGTCGAACTTTCCACTACAGCTACGGGCTGAAGAGTCAAGTTTTTATTGTATACGCAAATTGCTGTACAGTTTTCTGGATCTATAGAATGGTGATACAATATAAGCGGTTATGAAAAGTTTCATTATGGTTTGGGGACACAAAGCCATGGAGGCTGCTGTTTCTATTTATAAAAAATACAATACACCTTCACGCTGTATCACGCATATAGCGGGAAACGGTAGTGGCATTCGGCCTAATTCTGCAGGCATCGTGTGTGAAGTGGCGAAACTCAAAGCCGCGTTTTGAGCTAAGAAAAAGAAATATTAAACATTTCGTTTCCTTGGGTGGGAATCAAAACCAAAACCTGTCATGTTCATACACCTGCGCTACGACTGGCCTCAAGCTTATATTCCAAAAAAAAGTGGTTAGGCAGTGTTAGGTTACGCCACCTAGCAAACAATTTATTTATTTATATATTTATAATTTAATGTGCACTATTTATTATTCTCATTAGGAAAAACAAAACAGAAAAGTAGGTAATAGAAATAAACATAGGTACATATCATACTAAATATTTAAATATTTAAAAAATAAATTTTATTGTAATATACTTATATATATAATAACGCTACATACAATAATGATTATCCTTTAAATAATAATTTTTAACATTTTTTTAAATATATTTAAATATTTTGATTGCTAAATATTTAGCGGTAGATCGACAGAGGTAAAAAAATAAATTGAAAATAAAATAAACATGAAAGATTTACCGTTCAAAGTTACATACAAAAGTTTTATAAAAGCTCACTATGTATAAGCTTAATACAGTTTCATTTACTTTACTTATTTTGTTCCACACACGAGTAACTCCAAATAGTTTTCATAAATCAGGCATTTCGTTTGACTTTAAAAAGCGCCTCACTCCTAATTGTCGAGTTATTTCAAAAAAACTTTTTTAGTAAATTTACTTAAATTTTTTATGATAATCATAATATGATTTATACTAATATTATTACTTCATTTGCGCTTCTAGTGTTTTTTTGATATTTATAAATATTACATTTATGAGACTATGACTAAAATAATTAATGCAGGCCAGTCGTGGCGCTGGGCACGTGTGTGCCCACCCACCATTATAAACACGACAGATTTTGGGTTCGATTATCACTCGAGGAAATGGAATATTTAATAAATGAAATATTTAATATTTCCTTTTCTATAACGAGGCAAAAGCGCGGCGTTGAGTTCCACTACTCATTACGCAATGCCTCCAGGATTCGAAGGAGGGAACAAAAAGTAATCGTAATGGAAACGGAGAGTCTTAACACTAGGTTCCTAGGTTCCCTCTGTGTGCTTTGCTATGTGCGGAAAACAGTGTGAAGCAAAAAAAGTTAAGTTTTTCTACAGCCTATAAAAGTTAATATTAAGTACCATCATTAAGCAGGAGCAGTTTTACAATATGAAAAAAAAATCCCTCACCAAATATTATCCGACTATTGCCGAACGGTGAGAAATTCAAATACTTAGGTAAATACCTGAAAAAATCCATTTAAAGGTCTCGTAATAAGAATGATTCCTTTCTTTTTTCATGATTCAAGTATACTTTAGCACATGTTCTAATTGAGTCAATCTTATGAAATCTTCAGATCTATTCTATACAAATGCCAGTAGTTTTGAATATTTCTTGTGGAAAAAAAAACGGTGATGATTTTTTTTTGCGACAGTCCTGAAAAGATTTTAATAAAATTTAACATTTTAAAAACAATACGTTTGTTTTGATATTGTTCTTGACATTTTTAGGGCTGTAGTTTTAATACTTAAATACAAAAGGCCTATTATTATACCATTATTCTCCAATATTCTTTAAAAATCTGTTTTTTTTTTCCAATAAATCTGAAGTTTATAGTATCTACGGAAACAGTGAAAATAGCTGAACATACCTATTTTAAGTTAAGGTGAAATGGATAGATACCGAGGTTTCCTAACCATAGATCACCATTTACACCCTGTTTATTATTTCTTATCCAGCTACCAGCTACCATCCAGTTTTTTTTTATTAGAGTGCATATCACTATATTTATTTTTTAAATGATAATTTGTTTTATATTTTAATTTCTGCGCTCTGGTGTAGAGGCAATGCGCGGCGTTGAGTTTCGCCATTCAACATTCAACACCTCCAGAATTCGGCGGAAAATAAAGAATGGAGTGTCCTAAGACTAGCTGAAAAAAATATCAAAAGTGTAATTTCTAGTTAAAGTACTGGTAAAAAACAACAAAGCAATCCCTACATTAGGCTAAAAGTACTAGTAAAGTATTACTGAAACCACGATTCCCTTAATGAATCCAGCGTTCGGTTTAGATCGTGTAGTCGTGATCGCGTGATCGGTTGTATTACCAGCACCGCACTGACACTGGCGGTGGATTTTTGTGTTTATTGCTTTTATGCAGAATTTGTGATTTCTTATTACGAAATTATTTTAATTTCGTTTTTTAAAGCATTTTGTTTTTATTTTAATTTTTTTAATTTTTCTCGAGGCCGGTCGTGGCGCAGTGGCACGAAGTGTGACTGTAAAACCGACTGGTGGTGGGTTCGATCCCCACTCGAGGAGATGAAATATTTACTTAAATTTATATTTCCATTTCTTCGCTCTGGTGTCGAGGCTAAGCGCGGCGTTGAGTTCTGCCACTCAACACGCAATGCCTCCAGAATTCGGCAGAAAGTGGGGAATGGAGTGTCTTAAGACTAGGTTCCCTCTGCCCACCCTGCTGTGTGCGGGACACAGCGTCAAGCTGATTTATTTATTTAAAGTTAAGACATTCCAGCGAGTGCCCTAACACGTGCCTTAATAAAGTCTATTATAGACTTTCCCTTCTTTTGATTTCTATTATTATTATATTATTTTTGATTTCTATTATTATTATATTATATTATTATATTATTCTTTTGAATTGATACACTTAGTGCTGAGTAGCGGAACTCGACAAAATGGGATCATTTTGCTCTCTATCCTGCATTATAGCCAAAAACACACGTTAAATCATTTACAAATAGATTAACCTATCCTTAAGTACAAGTATAAAGTATCAAAATGGGATAAAAACGGTATATATGCACATCGGTCCGGGATCGCATCGTCAGCGGTATCTAAGTGTAGGCTATTAAAAACCAATCAAGAGGACGCCGTAGTGTCGACCAAGCAGATCGCTAACATGGATAGCTGTGTATGTTAAATTGCTACTGAAATTGAATTCAAATGCCAAATGAGGGTTTTTTTTATTTTTTTACTTTCACGCTGTATCCTGCATTTAGCAAGGTAGACGGAAGAGTGTTAAGACACTGCGCTCCTCAATTTCAACAGATTTCTGAAGGTATTGCGTGTTGAGTGGTGGAGCTGGGTTTTTTTTAAATCTTAGCATTATAAGAGAAAAACTATTAAGACTCACAATTAAGTGTTAAGACCGTTGTTTGTCCGTTTTAAGTCTATTAAATAATTTATATATCTTGAGGCCAGTCGTGGCGCAGTGGTACAAAGTGTGACTGTAAAACCGACTGGTTGTGGGTTCGATCCCCACTCGAGAAGATAAAATATTTACTTAAATTTTTATTTTCATTTCTTCGCTCTGGTATCGAGGCAAAGCGCGGCGTTGAGTTCTGCAACTCAACACGAAATGCCTCCAAAATTCGGCAGAAAGTGGGGAACGGAGTGTCTTAACACTAGGTTCCCTCTGCCCACCCTGCTGGGTGCAGGATATAGCGTGAAGCTAATTTTTATATATTTCGAGGCCAAACTCAACGCCGCGAGTTGTCTAAGATTGAAAAAAATTAAAATATAATAGTGGTAAATTCTGACTGAAAATGTATTTAAATAAAATTCATAAAACTATATAAAATCATTAGTTTTTTTTTAATAGAAGGCGTATTAAAATTAGATTTATTAGTTAATGGTCGTGAGCTATTGTGTTCGATACAAATTTTAATTTGTTTTTAAGGCGTACTAAACATTTACACAATTTATACACGATATTGAAAAATAAAACACAAAATCCTAAACTTCTGATCGCTCAATTATTTATAGGTCAATAAAGTGAAAGAATTGAACAGACATTGTCCCCAGAATTCGGTGAAAAATAGGAAGTGGAATGTTTTAACACTAAGCTCCTTGCCTATCCCGCCACATGCGGGATACAACGTGCAGCTGAGAGCCTTTGCTCTCAACTGCACGTTGCAGGGTTCTTCAACGCTTATATTTTTTATTATATACATAGTATATATAACAACTAAATATTTTTAACATTTTTAAAGTTTTATTCCAGACTTGAGAAAAAAAACTTATTTAACCGACCAGATCTGTTTCCAGAAGGTGCGGGTTCGAGTCCCGTTCACGTAAAATTTTTATACGTTTTCTAAATAAGCAACAACTAAATATCTTATAAATAAGAAAGGTTTTTTTCCACATGATTTTCTTCAAATAACAAGGTAGTAGAAGCGAGAAAACCTGTAAATATTGTGTTAATAGTGTTAAGACACTCCGTTCTTATTAAAACACGCCCGTTACCCACTTTCCGCCGAATCCTGGATACATTGCATCTTGAGTGCTCATCACCGCACTTTGTCTCGTTACCAGAGCAAAGAAAAGAAAATAATGAAAATTAATTAATTTTCTCGAGTGGGAATTGCACCCACAACCTCCAAAGTTTACAGACACACGCTTATGCCTCTACGCCACGACTGGCCTCTATATAATAATAAGAAAGGTGTAAAAGCAATAGCAATTTTTAACTTCCTATTAAGAGCCAATCAACCGGATACGCTAGTATCGGTAGAGGATTTCGTTTAGGTGTGTTACAAGACACCGTACGAGCTGGAAATTAGGGCAATTGGAGCGAAATAGTCTATCTTTGGTATCGTTTCTATGTAGCGCTTATATTTCTGTGCCAAAATAATGATTTTTGTTTTAGGGTTGTTTTTCGATGATGAGGATTCTAATTTTTCTATGAAAATAATGCGATAAAGAGTAATGTGTTAAAAAATAAAATTATAGTAGGGAAGACAGAGGGAACCTGGGGGCTGATCGTATTGCTAACCACCAACGCGTTCCAAAATAGAAATTCAAATTCAAAATTACAACCATATGTACAAAGAAAACTTAATTTAACATCCATTTGTATTTTTTTGTTTTGATGTATTTTATCAAAATTGGCTTAAGTAACAATATGTGATGAACTTCTGAATATGAATCTTTTTTTCTTCTTTTCTTTTTCTCTTCTTGAAGGGAGGGTAAGTCAGTTTTACAGTCAGTAAGTACAGGCTCCCTTCATCAAGTCGGTTCAAAAAAAACATTTTTTTCTAATACAAAAATTCAATAAATATTGACTTACGTGTAAGTGAATCACGTAAATGTAGCATGAACTGATAAAAAATAAAACGACAATATAGTAATTTTTAATCAGTTCATGTAAATGTAGGGAACCTATAAAACATCGCGTTTCACTAATGACATTGCGTTTTTTCAATTGGATATAAAAATCTGTCGTTTATTTTCTTTTAGTTTTTTGGCTTGGGCAACTCTATAGAGCTGTCATTGTTTTTAAAGAAATTAAAATCAAAAATAAAGGTTATAGTAAATGCTGATATTATTAATATAAAATTTATTAAATAATATTTTACAGTGAATTGAAGAAAAAAATTGATGTTAGTTTTATTCATTTCGTTAATATTATTTATACAAGGAGATCTTATACATATACGCTCCAGTTTTTATTTTTTCCAGGTCAAGGAGTGTAGAAGAACACTAGCATAGGATTTCTCGAAATTGCCACGGGAACGGAAAAGAGCAGGATTTTCATAGATTTTAAAATTTTGAGCAAACTTACTAGTCACGGGTAATTTTTTTTTGATGACAGATTCAAAATAATCTGTTAGCATAATTTTGCTTCACGCTGTATCTCGCAAACAGCAAAGAAGGAGAGCGAACCTAGTGTTAATACACTTCGTTACTCATTTTCCGCCGAAATTTAAAGGCATTGCATGTTGAGTGGCGAAACGCAACGCGCTTCGCCACCTGAGGGAAAAAATGAAAATATTAAATACTCATTTCCTCCAGTCTCAGTCAGAATCGAACTCACAACCAGTCGCGCTTACAGTCACACTTTGTGCCTCTGCACCACTACTTCTACTTATCATTTAAAACAAAAAAAACTAAAAAGACAAAAAAAACACAATAAACTTGCATGCCACTTTATGACGTTTCGCGTCACGAATGCTCAAATAGTATTCAAATTGCCTATCATTATAATTATCATACAGAAGCTTTGGATGTCGTGACGATAATGCATCATAATGTCGCTACGTATTGACTTTCCATACAATTGAATACAAAGTTAAAAGGTTAATTCCTTTGTTAGGTCCCATAGAATGGAATAATATGGCTGTTATTTTCTATTTAGGTTGTTATTTTTGCTTTTTTTCTTTAATTTAGGTGGTAAATTGGAGTAGAGAGTGATTTAAGATTCGGTTTTTTCTGTGGGAATTTAAAAAAAAATATCTATACTTTAAAAACATTGTATCAATTTTTTTTACTTATAAAGTTTTATTTTTAGCTTCACGCTGCGCTGTCTTGAATAGACCTCCGCAGCAACTCCACCTACTTTCCCTCAAATTCTGGAGGCATTGCATGTTGATAAGCGGAACTCAACACCATGCTTTTACCTCGACACCAACACGAAGAAATGACAACATTAAATATTTGATTTCCTCAAGTTGAAATCGCACCCACAACCTGTCGCTACTGTCCTCAGTTGTGATTGGTTCACTGCTTTATTATGTAATTTTGCGTTAATTTCGTAATTGGTAGTAGTTTGATAATTTATATGTTATTGTATTATTACAAGATATATTGTAATTAATTGCTACTGTACTAAGAGAGTTGGATGTATAGAATTACGATCTATTATATAGATTATAATATATTAGAAGGTTCTCTAAATGTATATTGTATATTTATGTATATTGAAATAGGAAGCCATTGTAGTGCAGTGGGCTTTTGACTATAAGCGCGATGGTTCGGGATTCTATTCCCACTCAAGGTCAAATTTGTTAACTGACTGCGGCGAAGTCAAAAAGACGGGTTAGTTTGTTCCCTTGTAACTATTAGACCAGTTAATCGATATTGATACGTCAATCTGATTGAGACTAGTCGTGGCGCAGAGGCATCAAGTGTGAGTACAAAATCGACTGGTTGTGGGTTCGATCCCCATTCACGACATGAAATATTATTTAAATTAATATTTTCATACATTTCTCATTAAAACTACATTTGTGGTTAAATCCAAAAAAAATAATGACATTAAAAGGAGGGAAAAGTTTTTTTTAAGGTGTCTTGTTTAAGTGAAAAGGTACCAGATGAAAGGGCTGTGGCTAAGCTTAGCTTGATTTTCAGTAAAACCTTGAGATCTCCAATTTTTGTAACGAAAGGTGAACGAACCAAACTTGCGCTTGTCCGGTTTTTAATTTAGAGCCTAACGCGCACAATACCTATTATAACCCATTGCTTTTATTTGTTATAACGCACAGTTAATATTATAAAAAGAATTTAAAAAAAAAACAGTTTCACGCTGTATCTCGCACACAGCAGGATAGGCAGAGGATGCCACTGTACCACAAGAACATTCCTATAATAGTTATAACAGTCAAATAACGGTATAAATACTTTAATTATAGAACAAAATTAAAAGATATAACAAAGTTACCCGTTACAAATCAGACTTAAGGTCGTAGCCAATGTCAATTAGGGAATAATTTAATTTAAAACTTAATTTTGAGAATATTATTATATTTACGAAGAACGTAAAATGAGGCCAGTCGTGGTGCAGTGTCATAACCGAGCGATTGTCAACGCGACGGTTGGCAGATCGATTCCTACTCAGGAATGCAATATTTAATATTTTCACTTCCTTGTTCTGCTAACGAGGTAAAGCCGTAACAATGCCGTCAGAATTCAGCAGAAAGTGGGAAACATAAGTGTTAATGGGGAACGGAGTGTCTTAATATAAGGTTCCCGGGTTCCCTTTGCCTACCCTGTTATGTGCGGGATGTGGAATATTTTTTTTAAATATGAAATTTTAAAGACTGCTGGCAAGAAGTTTCTCTGTTTTTTACTATGTAAAGATATGATGTGACTGTTTAATATAGTACATTTCAAAAATATTGCGAAACCAATGTAACATTCTTTCTCTTATTACAAATATCTTAGTCCAGAAAATTTTTGTATTAAATATTTTGCGGTGAAATCGTTCTATGCGATATTAAAAGAGACATTTTTTTTATCATATTAAATAGGAATATAAAAATATTCAATGCGACTTTATGGAAACTAATACTTCTATAATGTGGCACTCACATGAATACTACTTTGATCATATTACGTTTAAATTAAAAAAAAATAAAAATTAAATTAAATTAGCTTCACGCTATATCCCGCACACAGCAGGATAGGCAGAGGGAACCTAGTGTAAGACACTCCGTTCCCCACTTTCTGCCGAATTTTGGAGGCATTGCGTGTTGAGTGGCAGAGCTCAACGCCGCGCTTAACCTAGACACCAGAGCGAAGAAATGGAAATATAAATTTAAGTAAATATTTCACACACACGGGTGTGCGGGATACAGCGTGAAGCTGATTTAAATATTTCATCTCCACGAGTGGGGATCGAACCCACAACCAGTCGGTTTTACAGTCACACTTTGTGCCACTGCGCCACGACTGACCTCAAATAAAAAGATAAATAATAATATATTTTTTAAATTTATTTAATTTAAATTAAAAGATATAATTAAATTTAAAAAAAATATTTTCATTTCCTAAAAAAATTTATTAAAACGAGCGACCAGAAAGTAAGAAAATCTTGAAATTTATAGTAAATTGTATATAAAATAAAAAAAAATGTAAAAGAAGTTTAAAAAAAATTAAAAATAGGTAAAAGAAGATTTTATTTATATTTTGCTATTCTACCCGAACCCACTACCTGTCGGGCTTACATCCAAACACTTGTGCCCCTGTAGCATGACTAGCCTAATTTTTTATTTGTTTGGCATATAATAAATTTTGTGACAAATATATATATTTTTTAATATATATTTATGACACTCAACACGCAATGCCTCCAAAAATTCGGCAGAAAGTGGGGATTGAATGTCTTAACACAAGGTACCCACTGTCTACCCTGCTGTGTACGATTACAGCGTGAAGCTGATTTAATATTTTATACAAACATGTGGTAATACAAGAAAACCTAAGTTTATTCTATTCATTTTAATATCAATTAAAAAAAAGAAAAGAAAATCGTAAAAAATAAACATTAGATTTTTTTTTATAAAAAATTCTATAATATGACGTGTTCGGTCATTTTAGCAGTCTACTCTTCAGCTGAGTCATGTAACAAATAGCCCTAGTTTTTATCTCGGCCCTAAACCTTAGTCACCGTGAAGGAGATATTCTACATGATAATGTTATGTAATACAGCAATTTATCGTTCATCCAACATCTGTCGTATATATAAATTATTTTGGCCGCTGTGGCGCAGTGGTACAAGTACCGCGATGTTTATGGGTGCAATTCCCACTCGGGGGAATCAAATATTAAGATTTTCATTTTCTCGCTCTGGTAACGACGCCATGAGCGGTGTTGATTTCCACTACTCAACTTGCAATTCAGAGATTCGGCGGTAAAGGGGATAATAGAAGTGTTTTAATGGGAAAAGAGTACTTAACACTATGTTCCTAGGTTCCCCCTGCTCACACTGCGAAATAAAAATAAACATTAAATAACCTTTTTCATACAATCCAAAAATAATATCTTATAATAAAATAATTGATATAGAGAGCGATAGACTTAAAAATCCACGAAAGCAAGAGGCCAACTCTACGCTCTCGAACAATATTATGCCAGTACTTTATCCTGTACAAACTACAACAATGCGACAAATTCTCACAAACAAGCTGAACTTAGTGAAACTTGTAGTGCTTTAGGTTGTTTATGATATAAAATCATTTGAAAATTCTTATTAGAACTTATTTGAATAGTTTTCAACAATGTCTGGGGCTTGGGGGTATTCTTTGTTTGATAACAATGGTATTTTCGCTTGCCTTATATTTGTGTATAATATATATTTGGAAATATTCTTGATAAAATTTTGTGTTTTTTCTATAGATTTTTTTAAGTTCACGATGTATCTCACACGTTGCAAAGTAGGCAGAGGAACCTGAGTTGAGAGTTTTGAGAGAAAGTCGCTCCGTTCTCCAGTAAAACACTTACGTTCCCCACTTGCCATCGAGTTCTCAAGACATTGCGTGTTCAGTGGAGGAGCTCAACGCCGCGCTTTCCCGTATAATCGAAGTGAGGAAATTCTCCAGAGTGGAAATCCGTAGTTATTGTAAAAATATGCTATCCTAGGATTTTTTTTTATATTTTTATCCGGAGGCCTTTAAAAATATCTGGGTTTGGTCCCTTTTAGGCTTTTTCCGCACAATTTCATCTCAATGTTACATCCAATTTCTCACTTTCTGTATAATTCAAGAAACAATTCCCCCGAATACGGATCGAACCCACATCCACGAGTATACTATAATATAAATGGATACAAATCGAGAATCTAACTTTAATCTAATAATACAATAAGTTAATTTTAAAGTAAAATAACTAAGTATGTAAAATAAAATTATATTAATAAAGTATCATATTTGAAAAGGCTTTCCAATTGGTATAGGAGAGGTAACTTTGTCCTAATGACGAAAGTTTGTTGTAATATTGAACGTAATAATGGATATGGGTTTGTTAATATCATAACTTGGATCGTTTTTGGTTTAATTCTTTTTTGAATTAATTGTATGAGTTTATAAGCATTTTAAATTAAAGTAAGACAGCGTGGTGAGAGAAAATATATAGACATTTATTACAGACATAGAGACAACTACATTTACATATATACATATGTAAATATTTTAGTAGATTCATAAAGTATTTTTACCCTGGTACATAAAACTACTTGATCACTGCCATAATTTTACACTGAAACACAAAATATACGTTTTAATCGCACTCTGAATCCAATCCAGAAGTTCAGACAGACAATCTACATACAGAAGTTAGTTAACAATAAATTTGAAGAGCACATCGTTAAAATGTAATTTTTAGTTTAATTTTGATAAAATCATTTTTATAGTCACTTTTATTATTTATTTATAAACTGTGTAGTTATTACGCGTGTGGTGGTCAGATAGGCTAGGTGGAGAAAACCAAAAAGTTTTTTTTATATATTTATATATTCCTTTTTCTTCAAATAACAACCTCTTGATATTATACACAGAGAAGAACTTGCAAGGTACGTAGAAGGAACCTATTCAAGATTTTAGTTCCTCACCTTGCGTCTTAATATTAATTTCACTTTGCCTACTCTGCTATATGCAGGATACAACGAGAAACTAAGTAATTGTTGTCGCTTAAAAAATGTTTAAAAATGGGCATGACTCGTGACACAAAAGAAGACATTTTTTTTGTATGAAGTGAAAATGTTGTATGTGAAATCAATATTTGTTTTTTATTTGAAGCCAGTCGTGGCGCAGGAGCACAAAGACTGCCAAATCGACTGGTTGTGGATTCGATCCCCACTCGAAGAAATGAAATATTTTTTTAATTTATATTTCCATTTCTTTTGGTGTAGAGGCAACGCGCGGCGTTGAGTCCCGCCACTCAACACGCAATGCTTCCAGATTTTGGCGGAAAGTGGGGAATGGAGTCTTAACACTAGGTTCCCCCTGCCTACGCTGTGAGTTTACTTTGTTCCGTGAAGCTGATTTAATTTTATGAAATTCCTCACTCTATTCCGCGTCCAGTAGGATAGGTAGAGAAAAGCCAATATCGTGATGTTCGGTTCTCCAGATTAGATATGAAGAAGAGACAATCTCTTTCATCCGGAAGTGCTATGTAAAATCTAACCTCACAAAAACAACCTCAACATAGACAAAATATGTTTTGATTTGTTCGCACAGGGTAGCCAGAGAGAACCTAGAAATCTATTGTTAAAACACGCCGTCCCCATTGAGATACTTCCGTGTAACACTTTTCATCGAATTCAGGAGGCATTGCGAGTTGAGTATCGGAACTTAACTCCACACTTTGCGTTACCAGAGGGAAGAAATAAAAATAATATGTATTTCCCTATTTATCTATTTATCCTCGAATGCGAATTGGACTCAAAACCTATCGCGTAAAGCGTGCATTTAGCACGCTATCCGCGCCCACAGACGCTACGGATACCCACGGATGCCCACGAACCTAACACCGAAACTTATTTAAATATGTAACTCTATACAATATGTTTATTTTATTTACTTTAATCTTTATTAACACTTATAATAAAAAGTAATTAAAATTTAACCATTCTTTAAACCCTATATAACACGTGCGAGTCAATTAACCGGTGCCGTCACTACCCTGGCGCTCTATACTATTGTAGTTGTGAAGGATAAACGCAACAGTAGTGACTAGCTCAAGAACAAAGTTGAATACGAACAATTACCCTGGCCCTTAGCCTTAGAACTTCGCGCTACACAATGCAAAAAGCACTCACTTCCACTTTAAAGGAATTTCACGAGTATAGGGTAATGGATTTGTTTTATGAAACCTTTGAAGCTTCAGGTTTAAGTTTCTGCAGTTAGAATGTATCTATGTTAATGGAAGATTCGATATGATTGGTTTTTGTAAGTGGTTTTATTGTATTATAAAATATACAACATTTTTTTGTTTTTCCTCATTTTTTTTTTATTATATTAAGAAGTTGTTTAAAACTAGATTTATGTGATTATATAGACACAGTTTCTATATTTAGATAATATATCGTTAATAGAGTTTCGTCACTCCTTTAACTTGCCAATTTAACCATACTGTATGAAATAATAAAACTGCTGTTCAATCAATTTCACAATGCAAAAAAAGTTAACCAACGCGACGTTCGAAAAAACGAAACCAATAATTATTTTTCTTCTCCCTATCAGGCCAGGCAGATATGAGGCCAGTCGTGGCGCAGCGGCACAAAGTGTGACTGTAAACCGACTGGTTGTGGGTTCGATCCCCACTCGAGGAGATGAAATATTTACTTAAATTTATATTTCCATTTCTCCGCTCTGGTGTCGAGGCTAAGTGCGGCGTTGAGTTCTGCCACTCAACACGCAATGACTCCAGAAATCGGCAGAAAGTGGGGAACGGAGTTTCTAAAAAAACATTAGGTTTCCTCTGCCCACCCTGCTGTGTGCGGAATACAGCGTGAAGCTGATTTATTTTATTTCTCCCTATCAAAACTCTATAAATAATAGATATTTCTTTATTGTTACAGATTAAACTACGCGCTATCTGGTCTCAAGCCATGGTGGTGGCATGTGTGTAACGTTTGTTTACACGCGGCGTGTTGCGCGCTGGTCGCGCGCGCGTGCGTGACTATCGCGCGGTTACAACGCCCGTTTGCGGCGCTCGCTGCTTTGTTGTTCGCCGTACACCCTGTACATACTGAGGCGGTGAGAGATTATTTAATATTTAAAATTGTAGAAGTTAGTTGGTCTTGAGAAATGTTTGGTACGATTATATTTAAAAAAAAACGTATAAAAATTGTACTGTAACAGGACTCGAACCTGCGACTCTTGTATGCCGCTCTAGTCACTGAGTCATACTTAGTTCTTAAATAGTTAAGTCGTCGTCGTTATTTACGTTAACACATTTAGGGTTATTCTGCTTCATTCCTGTAAAATCTTTTAAAATATAGAAATATATAACGTTTTTTTTTAAATTTAGCAACATGTAGTCAATGTAAATCATTTCTATAAATATATATTTTATTTATATAGACTGGATCTCGCGCTTATGATATACTCGTAAAGTAATAAATCTAGCGTTATATAAGGGTCTTGTAGTGTTAAGACACTCCGATACCCACATAACACCCAATTATCGAACCGTTGCGTACTCATTTGCGGAACTCAACGCCGCGCTTTATCCTGTTACCGGAACAAGTAAATGAAAATAATTGTTTCATCCAACATACTTTATTTACTGTTACTATATATATATAGAAACGATATTTATCTACTAACAATTATACATTTCTATAAAAAAAAACATATTGTTACCACGAATAAAGCAACCCATTATCAACCGTACCCATTATTGAACACCATTGATTTCTTTTCAATTATCTCGGTATCCAATTTGCTAATACGTATAATGATGTAACGGCTAGTGCCAATCAGGATTGGTTTAAGCTGCTTTAGATCGATGGATTTGGAAAAGTGAATGTTTTATATAGCTTCACGCTGTATCCCGCTCACGGCAGGGTAGGCAGAGGGAACCTAGTGTTAAGACACTCCGCTCCCCACATTCTGTCGAATTCATTGCGCATTCAAGGCATTGCGTGTTGAGTGGCAGAGCTCAACGCCGCGCTTTTCCTCGTCACCAGAATGTTTTATTATATTAAATAATGTATATGTATCCGTATAAATGCAGTGATTGTTGCTTCGATCGCCACTCGGGAGAGTGAATTAGCTGAAAGTGAACTGAGTGTCGCCAGAGAGTGCCAGTGTCAACTGGCTTCTCTCTGGCTACTTTGTGCGTGAATGTGCTTTTTTTCTGTTATTTGTTATAATTTATTTTATAGATATTTTACGGTGTTGGCGGTGCTCAACATCGCAATGAATAGCATAATATCTATATTTTAAATACAATTTTGTTCTCGTATAATATATGTATTTATTCCTATTCCCGTCATTTTCTTAATTTTATAATATAGTTATATTATATAAATAATTATTTATACATAATTAAATGTATTTTTATATTGTTCACAGGTTGCCGGCGTTGTAGGCAGAGCAGATGTACTTGCTTGCATATTTTTCTTATCATCACTATTAGTTTACCACAGGTAAATAAATATTTAATTCTAAAATGATTAAAAAATAAATTAGCTTCACGCTATATCCCCACTCACAGCAGGGTAGGCAGAGATTTATATTTTCATTTCTCCGCTCTGGTACACATATCGGCAAAGCGTGGCACTAGCTTCCCTCTGTAGACCCTGCTGTGTGCGGGATACTGCGTGATTATATAAATCATATAACCTTAAAATGTATTTTCATATTTGCAAATACTGAATTCGTTGGTTATTAAATTAATATTAAGTACCAGAATACGCTGTAAAATAAGTGAACCGAATGTTATTTCAATAAAAATGTTTCATTATTACAAAATAAAAGAAGGAAAATAAATGTCATTGTGCACACGATCATTTATAATTAAAATTTCGATAGCAAATAAGAATTTTAAAATATTATTTGTGCTTTATAATATATTTAACTGTAGTAATTTATGATATCACTTATTTCTAGCTCCTGTTTTTTAAAAAATGTGCATTTTTTTAAAATAATTATTTAATATGATAAGTTAAGAACTCCGCTTCCAATGCTTTGTATAATTTTCAAGATATTGTCTCTATTGATGGCGTTACTCAACGCCGCCCTGTATTTTGTTACCAGAAAAAATATTTAATTTTTTTAGCGGAAATCGAACTAAATCGAATAATAGTTAAAAAAAAATTAAAAGCAACTCAATATTCTGTTTCATTCTTTCAACGAGACAAAAAAAAAATTAAAAAAAAACTCCCAAACAAAAATACTTAATAAGAAAACGGATCAAATCCCGTTAGGTTCAAAATTATAAAAAAAATATTGCTGCTACGTTCAAATTTCTATACGTTTTCTTAATAAGTATCTTTTTTTCCTAAGTGTGAAGTAACACTTTAAAAAAATGTAAAAAATATCCCAAATAAAGCTTTTAAATCATAAAAACCGTGTATCGTTAGTCACTTTTTGAAATTGTTGGTACATACATTATTTTTCACTCAATCAGCTTTAATATCGAAAAAGTATAATGGGAGTCTTCCTGAATGGTAACAACCTACAATTTTGCGGTCATTTACAAAACGTCTCTGGGCGGAGTAATGGAGGTAAATGTGGTGTAATTGCTGTAGAATATAGGTAGGTACCTCCACGTGTATGTAGGTAGATTGGGGTTCGATAAATCTAATATTATATTGATTTCTTTATCGGTTGATACTATGTTGTAATGGCGTGTGATGAATTGATATTAATAATTGTAAAGGGGTATGTATATGATATTTATCACATAGTTTTTTTTTGTATCCTTTGAATTTATTATTTATTTGTATATATACTTATAATAAAATCGTAACAGATCGGTGTCTGTACATGAAAGATACTTATATAAGGAAAAATGTTCAATCGGGAACCTTTACTATTATAATAGAAACTGAAACAATGATTTTATTTTCTTGTCTGTTTGTTTGTAAATTTGTTCACGCTAATCTCAGAATCGACTTAAATACGGTTTTCACTATAGAATTCTGGCAAGCTTCCTTTACATATATAGAGTTTTGATTTATTACAATCGGTTCATAAATAAAGAAGTTATATCATTTAAAGTACTAGAGGCCAGTCGTGGCGCAGCGGCACGAAATGTGACTGTAAATCGACTGGTTGTGGGTTCCATCCCCGCTCGAGGAGATGAAATATTTACTTAAATTTATATTTCCATTTCTTCGCTCTGGTGTCGAGGCTAAGCGCGGTGTTGAGTTCTGCCACTCAACACGCAATGCCTCCAGAATTCGGCAGAAAGTGGGGAACGGAGTGTCTTAATACTAGGTTCCCTCTGCCTACCCTGCTGTGTGCGGGATACAGCGTGAAGCTGATTTTTTTAATTTAAAGTACTTAGTTCGACAGTTGGACTAATTGCTATAACAGTTATTTTATACAACTGTTTTACTGAATTGGCTTAATCTTTAGCTTTCGATTGGTATGATGATAAAGAACATCTAAATTTCAAGATTTAGGAACAAAAAAGAGCTTATGCGTGGAAAAATGCGCTCGCCGTGCACGCGTACTACACCGTATACCGTATAGCTAAATATTGTTCTATTAATACTACATTTTTTTTAATTACTTGCTGAGGGCTTCGTGGCGCAGTGGCACAAAAACTTTACGCGCGACGGTTCTGGGTTCAGTCCCATTTGGGGAAATAAATTATACTTTATAAATATTTTAATTTCTTCGCTTTTTGTTATAAGGCAAAGAGGGGCACTGAGTTCCGATAAATTTAGGTGCGTTGTTCGTCAAAATTGCTACTTCATTACTTCAATACTTATTAAGAAAATGTATAAAAAGTTTTAAAAAATGTTACATCATTGTTTTATTGAATAGTTATATATTTAGTTTTTTATTTTTTGTAAATTATTGTTTGATATTTTTTGTAAATTATTATTTATTTCTTAATAGAAAAATCTCGAAATTGTATGATTATAAAATAGACCGAGATTTAGGATTCTCTTCAATGTAGCTGCTGTGTGCTCGCAATTTCTCAATGGTAGAAAAAGATTTGTGGAACATTATATAATATATATTTTAATCCGAAATTTTTACTGAATCGGAATTTATGTGGGAAAAGCTACGCTTGTAGTGCGCGCGCAGTTACGGTTTACCGAGACAGATGTAAAATAACTAAACATTTTTCTATAAAATACCATAACTTACAAAAAAAACAAATAAAAAAAATGTTAAAAATTTATAGATATTTCATGGAATAAAAATATTACAAAGTTATATTTGAAATTTGTTTCATATAAAATAAGTATATATGCCCGCAAATTTAACGTTTGTTAAATCTATCATCAAAACCTATTAGTAGGTGAGCGAGACCGACTCGCACTTTGGCTACATAACCTTATCCATTAATGAGAAGAAAGACATTAAAAAAAATTAAACACCGTTATATTTATTCCAGACCCACCAGCAACAAGAAGTGCGTGTGGTTAAGCATCATCCTTGGAGCTCTGAGCATGCTGGCGAAGGAGACTGGAGTTACTATACTGTTATTGAATTTAGTGATCGACTTTTACAGATGTTGGCCACTGGTCAAAAGGTATGTAATTAAAAATTAAATTAAATTAAATTAGCTTCACGCTATATCCCGCACACAGCAGGGTAGGCAGAGGGAACCTAGTGTTAAGACACTCCGTTCCCCACTTTCTGCCGAATTTTAGAGGCATTGCGTATTGAGTGGCAGAACTCAACGCCGCGCTTAGCCTCGACACCAGAGCGAAGAAATGAAAATATAAATTTAAGTAAATATTACATCTCCTCGAGTGGGGATCGAACCCACAACCAGTCGGTTTACAGTCACACTTTGTACCACTGCGCCACGACTGGCCGTATGTAATTATATGTTAAAAGAAATATAATATAAAAATTTAATGCTTTATATTCAAATGAGCGTCTAACTATTAATGCTATAGTTGTGAGTTCAATTCTCAGTCAAGAGGACAAGTTAAGAAGAAAAAAATTTTAATTCGTTTCGATTAAAAAAAAACGAGCGAAAAACTACATAATCAAGTCGCTTTTAGCGATTAAACATATATTTTTCTCTACTTTAGATTTTTTTTATGTTTCTTGACTTTATAAGTTAATCATCGAAAAAAGTCATCTAGTAGAAACATAATTTTAAATACTAACATTCGTCTCGATGAGATTTGAAGTCACAACCCCATATCCTTAGTTGCACCTTTTCATAATCAGATTTCTTAACAAAAAAAAACTAAATACGACAATATTGAAAAAAATTTCTACCATATTTAATAACGTTCAACATTAAATTATACTTTCGCTCAAATTCCAAGCTCAATACTCTATGTAGAGACGTGTAATTGCTTTAAAATTTAAACGTAATAAAATTTTCCTCACCATTGATACAGAAATACTAAATTACGAACGGGAGAGCACTCGAGATGGAAATGTCTCATTAAATCCCAAATAATTTATTGGACGTGACGCACGCTTGTAACGGAAGGTTGTGTAATGATACTGATTAATGACTTATAATTAAAATTTGTTATATCTGATTCGTATGAATGTAGCTTCTTCTGGTTTGTCACTGTATTTAATATTATTTAATAATCAGCTTCACGCTGTATCCCGCACACAGCGTGAACCTATACAGGCAGGCACAGGGAACCTAGTGTTAAGACACTCCGTTCCCCACTTTCTGCGGAATTCTGGAGGCATTGCGTGTTGAATGGCAGAACTCAACTTTGCTTTGCTTTGCGGAAGAAATGGAAATATAAATTTAAGTAAATATTTAATCTCCTCGAGTGGGGATCGAACCCACAACCAGTCAATTTTACAGTCACACGACATGACGCTGCGCCATGACCGGACTCAATAATATATATAGGTTTAATATTATAAATTATTATATTTTCGTTTACCATCGGAGTCTCTGAGGTGTACAAATGTTCGCAAATAGTATAATGTATTGAGATGGCATCGTGGTGGACTGAGATTGTATCTGATTGCATGTGCTATGGTTATAGGTTCGATGTATATTTTTTCGTTTCCTCCATTTGGTGGACAAATAAGACGTTATTTCATTACATAAGCGTACGTGCGTGTTAACGTCGTGGTTGTGGTTTCGATTCCCATTCGGTAAAATCAAATATTTAATATTTTCACTTACTCGCCCAGGTAACGTGGCAAAGCACCGTGTTATGTTCCACTACTTACCACGCAAAGCTCCCAAAACTTGTAGGAAAGGAAAGTAAAGGAATTGTTTAAATAGGAACGCAGTGTCTAAACATTAGGTTACTAGGTTCCCTGAATACCTCTGCCTACGCTGCAATATGTGTAATACACATTCCACTTATCGCTCATTTTCACAAGACGTTAGTAGAGAATAAACATTTTTACATAAAATTTTCTTTTCCTTCTCTGCTATATACGACACTTATTAAGATGTACATTTTTTATGTTTTCCAATAATAATATGTATATATCCTTCTGAGTGAAATTGAACCCAACATCGTCAAATTTGCTGTCAGATGCTTTTTCACTGCGCCACTATAGCGCTTATTTATCGTAATAAAGGAAAAATATTTTTTTTAAAGTAAATTTTGATTGTAATATTGGCAACCCAAATTATACTATTTATTTTTTTTACTTAATGGCTTTCATTATTTAACTTTTAATTTGTACTCTATATTATCTTATTAAAACATATACAAAAATGAACTAGTGACCACTCTCAAAGGTACTAAAGCAAAACAAGCTATTGAAACATAGTAATTAAACAAAAAATATATATCATTTGAATACAATAAATGATACACGCCACTTATCGCAGCTAACCACTTTGGCTTACCACATTTTGCACTGTTGTCTGGCGTTAGCTTTTTACGTTACATTAATTTTAACTGTCATACTAAAAACTTTGGTTAAGTATTTATTGCTATTACATAGGTTATTGTTTATTAGCATCACGCTATATCATGAGTTAAGCAGGGCCTACCCTGCTAGAGGGAACCTAATTTTAAGATAGTCCGTTCCCTCTTTTTCGTCGAATTTTCGAGACATTTCGAGTTGAATGTTGAGTGGAGCCCAAATTCTTTGAATACTTTATTTCGTCGAGGAGGAATCAAACCTACAAACTGCCGCGTTTCCAGTCGCTTGTGCTCCTGCGCCGCGACGATCATGTTGCTGTTACTCCAGTACAGGTTCACCAACATAATATAAAGCAATCCCACATTTTTTTAATATAATAACTTAAGAACAACATATATGTAATTCTAGCACCAAATACACCTATAACATTTTAAAAATATATCTTGATTTTTATTTTATAACTTTCATACTGCACTTTGCCTCGCTATACATAGTTTTAACAGGATTTATATGAACCGTAGGATTTTCCTGAAGTGAAAATATTTCAAATTTCATAATATTTATACGGCCGCGAGTTGTGATATACGCTTAGTACTTTTAAAACTTCAACTCATATTTAAGTGTCATTGTACGAGAGCTCTTTGTTTTACTATGTATGTTCTATATATTTATAGGCAAGTCAGCTTCACGCTTTATCCCGTATGGGAAGGTAGGCAAGAGAACCTGGTGTTAAGTTACTTCGTTCGCCACTTTCCGCCGATTTTTTTCGAGGCATTACGTGTTCTGCCACTTCGGCAACTCAACGCCGGGCTTTTGCCTTGGTATCTAAGCGATGAAATGAAAATATTAATATATAATGTTGATTGAAACTGCAATCGCCTCGCTGCACAGTCATACTTTAAAAGAACCCGTTCCGCACCGCCCAATTTTTCAAATATTGCATTTTGAACCGTGGAACTAAACGTCGCGTATTTTCTTGTTGCCAGAGCGAAAAAATTAAATAACCAGACAGAAGGGAATAAACGAACACATCCGTGAATCAGTATATTTCTTTACAGATTTTGACAGAGATTCGCCTTATAACGTACACGATACAAAAATGACCATATGCGATGTACACCTAATTTATATACTTTTCTCCCACTCTCCGGCATTAAAACGTCACCTGTCAATGTCAGCATTGGCTGGCTCGTCTCTTTGGCGGGCATGACTAGCTTGGCTGGCAGGCCTTTAGCTGGCAAATGTGGCTTAGCGTTACAATAATTAATATCCCCGGTTGGGAACCTAACCCACAATCGTCGTAGTTACAGTCAACCACTGTGCCATTACCCCACGACAATCTTTAGAAACTAGTTGTACGCTTAAAAGTCATTGTGTGTATGTTATTATTATATGGTTTCTCAGTCTGGTTCGACAAAGTGCGCTACATTAAGAATCAGTAAAGAAAAAGAAAACATTTTTTACAAGAAACATAAATAATTATGTAACTTACTTTATTTATTTTTTAAGATATATTTTTACTTTATTCTTTAGTAGTCAACGCGACGGTTATGGATTCGATTTATACAAGGGGAACTGAATTATATACATTTTGAAAATAACTTACTACCCTGACGTGGCGTTGACTGTCCCACTGTCCCCTATAAGAATGAAGTGTTTTCACATTAACTTCCCCCTGCTTACCCTGTTTAAATAAAAAAAAAATATGACTTTAAATAATGTATTATTTTAGAAAAATTAATGTTTCCAAAATAAGGTGGAAAGTGGGGAATGGAAGTATGTTAATGAGACATTAGGGTCTTCAGTCGTTCTTCGTTAGAAGGGTCCCAGGTTCCCTCTAATCTACCTATACTGCTATATGCAGGATACAGCGTGATGATTAAAAAAATATTCTGTCCGAATTTCAAAATTCATACAATATTTTAATATTTTTTCTTAGAAATGATTATTTTTATTGTGAATGTAATATAAAACTTATTTTTAGATCGCTAAATTCGCTAAAGATAGAGAAGAAATGTACAGGACTATCAGTGAGAACGACCAAGGTGTTAGTATCATTGGCGTTGTTAGTGTGTCTTCGACTCGCGTTGCTGCAAGGAACTTGGCCCACATTTTCTCCTCAGGATAATCCCGCCGCTTTTCACCCCAGCTTCTTTGTAAGGTAAGTTAGATTTCTATTTTATTTTGTCTCTTTATTTATTTATTAGGAAGCCTGTGTTACATGCTAACATTTTATAGGTGAAGCTATTGGTTTGAATTAAAAAATTCTATACTACATACTATACAGGTCATATTTTACGACAGTCGTAATGCAGGGGGACAAGCGTGTGACTGTAAACGACACCGGTTGTGGGTTCGATTCCTATTTGAGATAAAATATTTAATCTATTCATTTCTTCGATCTGATGTCGAAATAAAACTCCATTGAGTTACGTCACTCAACCCGCAATACCTCCAGAATTCGACGGAGAGTTGGAAGTGAAATGTAAGAACTAGGTTCAGCTTACCCTAGACGCTTGAAAAGAAAACAAAGAGAGAAGAAAAGAATGAAGCTAGCGAAAAAATATATATTTATAGAATCTTATAGCAAATATTCTTATTGGAAACTAACTATTCCAAAGTCAGCGTGTCATTTATTCATGGATAGATTTGCAACAATAAGCGAACTTACAGCGGAAATGCTTGTTAGTTCACTTGTATGGAAAAATATATTACTTAGAAAATGTATGTATACTAGTTCTTCTTTTACTTTTCTTTTCTTATATAAATTATGGAAACCAGTTTATTTTTACTTTGAGATATACATAAAAATGTATGTATGTATTATGATGATGCAAATTTAAGTTGGATTCGAAGGCGTCATGGCTCTGCGGCACAGTGTCAGATCCGGACGCGACGGTTGTCCGTTCCGTTCTAACTCAAGTAAATTATTTATGTTCAGTCTGTTATCGGAACTGAAATGCAATATCTCATAAAAAAGCGGAAAATGGAAAAAATGGTGTATGTTTCCTCTGCCTATAACTGCGTGAAGCATGAATTATTTTGCTTCCGTTACTGTTATAAAACGAAATTATTTCATTTATTTTGCTGAATTCAAATACTCGTATACCGGAATCCCTCCATGTGTACATAGCAGGGCAGACACAAGAAACCTAAGTACCTAATGTTAAGACACTCCGTTCCCATTAAGGCACTTCCGTTCTCCACTTTCCGTGCAATTTTCGAGGCATTCCATTTTGAGTAGCGGGACTCAATGCCGCATATCACCTCGTTACATGAGCAAGGAAATGAAAATATTCCATTGTTCCGCGAGGGAATTAAACCCAGAACCGTTGTGTTCATTAAAGGCCGCGTAGTTGTCCAACTGCGCCACGACGGTAGAAAAGGAATTTGTGTGACGATCGAATTGAGAAGTCAATCAAATTAAAATACGACAACCCACCGAAAAAAACATAAGCTTAGTTTATAGTAAAATTATTTTTGCAAAACACCCCAGATTTTATTTAAACCAAAAAAAAAAGAGCTAATAAAAAAATATCAATTTGATCTCAACTAGACTTTTAATAATTGACTCTTCAAATCACTGCAGCGTGCTTATACAACTTGTTGAGTGCCGAACGAAAAAACCAACTTAAATCCGGTTGAAACGTTTTTCCATATTATGTTTCATGAAAATTATGTTTGAAAATTCATATGAATATATGAGAGGTTGTCGTGGCGTAGCGGCAAAGTATGATGACTGTAAACGCTACGTTTGTGAATTTGATTCTCATTTGGGGAAATAAATTATTTTCTTTTCCCCTCTAGTAAAGTGCGGTATTAAAATCCACCACTCAACACGCAAATGTCCCGAAAATTCATTCAAAAGTAGGGCACGGAGCTTATCAACACTAAAGTCTCTATGCCTTCCCCGGTTGCTTTATACGGGATATAGCGTGTAGATATAAAAATACAATATTAAAACCACTTTAGACTAAGACCTAGACCGGAAAAAGCACTACATTGTGTACCAACCAGACCAAATCAGACCAGACCAGCGCAGGGGCACGAAGTGTGACTGTAAAACCGACTGATTGCGGGTTCGATCTCCACTCAAAAAGATAAAATATTTACTTAAAATTATATTTCAACTCAACACGCAATGCCTCCAGAATTCAGCAGAAAGTGGGTAACGGATTGTCTTAACACTAGGTTCCCTCTGCCTACCCTGTTGTGTGGTATACAGCGTGAAGCTGATTTATTTTATTTCTTGTGTGCCAACACTTTCACGCAAAATCAAACGTAAAAGATGGCTAAATTAAAAAAAAAACATAAATTCCGTAGTAACCTCACTCTTTCAGCTTCGACGCTTCCATTGCTTTAATGATTCTCAAATCGTATCTAAAGTCATTGGCGGGCGAGTTAAAGTTTATCCCAGTACTAACAATAGAAAACAAATTAGACCGAGTTAGAAGTTGGCAACGATACAATGGAACGTAAATTAATGTCAAGTGAAGCACGGCGAACTTCACAATGGCGGGTAAATTATGAAATTCGACTTAGAACATTCGAAATTTGCCTATTTTTTAAGATAAGCTTGTTTGTTTATCATTTGATTCTGTAATTAATGGTGATAAATAGATTTGTTTAAAATATTCAAATGCTAAATATTCCTTTTTAAAATAGACTTTTGCCATCATGGTCACTTTCTGGTGCGAAAAATCTGCAATAAATTCAAAAAGAAAACTTGTCTCTTTTCAATATGAACGTTACAATTTCAAACATTTTTTAAAATGTTTAGAAAGAAAAATACTTTTTGTAGAAGATGTATAAAAATTTGAACGTGACGGTACTCGAACCCGCGACTTTTGGAAGCCGACCGATTCCGAGACCGGTCAGTCGATTTCAAATTTTTATACGTTTTCTTAATAAGTATGACCGTTACAATTTTATTATTGCTATATGAAATTTAAATGATTTATTTCAATTCCAAATAATATAAAACCTTCCAATATTCCATACCCACATATCCCGCATTCCTTTCCCCACTTTTTTGCCAATTTTCAAGACTTCCAAAATTTTGTGAGTTCGAGTTGAGAAACGGAACTCAAAGCTTCGCTGTCTTGTACTAGAGAGAGAAAATAAAATAACTCCCCGTGTAGGAATCGAACTCACAACCGCCGCGCCTATAATCACACTCTGCATCACGACGGCCTTTAAAAATATATGTGTATTACAAAACCATTTTTTACGTACTTTCAAGATTTTTTTTATATACCTAAAACTAATAAATGTCCCATTAAAAATCTCATTTTTTCCAGATTAATGACATTTTGCTACCTAGCCGCATTCAACTGGTGGTTGCTTCTATGCCCGTGGTCGCTGAGTCACGACTGGCAAATGGGTTCCGTACCACTCGTGACAAGTGGGTGGGACCCTAGGAACTTGATTACTTGTGCCGCATTCGGAGCTTTGATGCTACTGTGCTATAGGTGTCTCGCTGATTTAGAGGTAAGTTTATGTTATTGTAAATATTATCTATATTTATAAAAATCTTTAGAGACGAGCGTGGCTCAGGAGCAAAAGTGGTACGATTGTAAGCGCGACAGGTTGTGGGTTCTATCCCTGCTTGAAGAAACTAAATATTTTAATCTAATTGCTCTGGTAACAAAGCAAAACACGGTGTTCTGTTCCTTCACTCAACAATACGTAGGTGAATAGGTCTTAAAAATAGGTTCTTTGATTCTCTTTGACTATCCCACTATGTTCAGGATGCAAAGTGAAGCAAAAAAAAAAGAATAAAGTGACTCCTCCCTCCAATTTCACTACTATTACGGTAGAATTGTAAATTGATTTGAACATTTAATCAACACAAAATCTACGTATTTCAAAATTATTTTAGCTAAACGAAATATTTTATATGAAAATGATTGAAACAGGGCCTCTGTGTAATTTATATAATGTGTTTGCTAACATTAATAACACTGTGATTGATGTCTGATCTCTTTGATTTCATATCAAATAGATAATTACAGGCGGCGGTGCTGAATATTATGTTGTTTTATTAAAAAATTTGAACCGGAAGTTAAATTTTTCTATATACTTATATATATTTATTAAAATTCCATGTTTTTTTACCTTTACAATGTATACCGTATATAAGAGGGTGGGCGAAGGGAAACAAGAGTGTTAAAGCAGTCTGTTCCCCAATTAATCAAATAATCTCCAATTCAAAACATTTCATGTAGAGTGGCAGAACTCTACGCCGCGCTTTATCACTCTCCTAAAGAGAGGAAGTTAAAATAAACAGTTAATTAAAATAAGAGAAGTAGATAAAAAAGGTACATTCGTACATCCATTAGTATAACTTACGAAGAAACGACAAAATATAATATCAAACTTTAAAAACTTAAATTTGCCTTTAAATTTAAAATATTTCTGTTTAAAAATGCTAACTCAACAAAATTAAGCTAGATTAAAGCTTATTCCCCCGTAATACGCTAACAAGGTAGGGCTTAGTATCGCTCTGCTTGTCATTTCTTAAAATTCATATATTTCAAAGTTTTTGTATAAACTTGATAAAAAACATCCATTACTTCTCGTTTTTTCCTATAAAGACAGAGAAAACTATAGCAGGTGGACAGTGCATAGCAAAAACCTAGTGTTAAAACTCTCCATTCCTCACGAACCGCCCAATTTTCAAGATAGTGCCTTTTGAGTGGTAGACCTGAACGTCGTATTTGGCCTTGTTTCCAGAAGGAGAAAATATAAATAATTCATTCTTCCGAGTGGAAATCAAACTCACAACCATTGAATCGATAGTCAGACGCTATACTCTAAACAAAACCTTAAACTACATAATAATATAAAAATCATAACTGTATTCCATGAAAATCATTATGAGGCCAGTTGTGGCCCAGGAGCACAAAGTGTGACTGTAATGTAAAATCGACTGATTGTGGGTTTGATCCCCACTCGATCAAATGAAATATTTTTTTACATTTATATATTGATTTCCTCGCTCTGGTGTCGAAGCAAAGCGCGGCGTTCAATTCTGCCACTCAACACGCGATGCTTCCAGAACTCGGTGGAAAGTGAGGAACGGTGTGTCTTAACACTAAGTTTGCTCTACCTACGTTGCTGTGTGCGGGATTTTTAATAATATATATGTATTCACAACCAGGTCCAAAGGCACACGCCGGCCGTGATCGGTCTACTACTGTTGGTGGTGCCGTTCGTGCCAGCAAGCAATCTATTAGTCACTGTGGGTTTCGTTATTGCTGAACGCGTTCTTTATATACCGAGGTTAGTGTAGGTTTGATTTATATATTTTTTTATAAATATTATATTATACTTATCTATCTATATAAGAAAATGTTTTATAAGTTTGTTCTAGTTAAGGGTCGTAGGCTTAATGCCTGGACTGGACAAGAAAAATATAAATTTGAACATTATTTATATAATTAATAGAAGTTTCCAACGTTGATACTTAAATGGATTTATTTTCTTTCCTTTCTGTAAAATAAACTTTGCTTTAAACTACACACGCAAAATTTTCTTCATATATGCTATAAAAAATAAAATCATGTGTTTCTTCTTAATAAAATTTTGCTGCGTACCAATTTTATTCTCTACTGTCGTCTTAAATGTGAGCAATAACATTTCTTAATCGCAGTTGCAGGTTCAAATCGGAAGAACAGTATTTTTTTTAAATCTACATTACTTTCCATTAGCCAAAGAAGAAATTCATCACTAATCACTATTTTTTAACTTATCCCATATACAACCTAGTACATGAATATATTATATGAACTCCAATAAACAACTAAAGTAATTTTTTCAGTGTCGGTAGCGTAATAATAACAGCGTACGGTGTCCAATTAATGTGGTACTCCAAGCCTGGCTCCAAGGTGTTTTTGGTGGTGGGACTCGCTGTACTGGCGGCGAGTGGAGTCGCGAGGACCCATCGACGTAGTACAGATTGGAAGGATCGAGCTACTTTGCTGAGGTAACCTTACCTGGATTTAGTTGAAATGTTTTTTTTTAGATTCTAGGTGTAGTAGATTATTTTTAGTCTTTCGCAAGTTACTTAAAAAAATAATATAAACATTCTAATCATAGATTTCGTTACAAGAAGTTTTTATAGCATAAAAGAAAGAAACTATTGACATAATAATTTTATATCAATCTAGTGTTATAAAACTCAGGTTTTTTTTTATTTCAAATATAAACAAAATCAAAATTCCAACATACAAATATACTTTGAAATATGTACATTTAAACGTAGTTCTCCAAAATATTCACAAAGGTTCCCAAACCCGCATAATCATGATGCATTACTCAACAGAGACGGAAGGGGCGAAGAAAGTATAAAATTGATACGATAGCTCTTTTTCCTCTTTTATTTTTGTGGAATTTCTATCTTAATATGTTTGAAGCGTTCATAAAATTACTGTATAAGACATTCTAAAAAAATAAACGGGATATTTGTTATTATAAAAGTAATATGTTTAGCTTATATGGGTAATCATTCCGCATAAATCAGGGTAGTAGAGGTTGAGATACTCCGCTCCCCACTTTTCGCCAATTACTGGAGGCGGTGCGTGTGGAGTGACAGAACTTAACGCTGCGCTTTGCCTTGAAGAGAAGAAAATGAAAATATTTAATATACAATTTCCTCGAGTGTATATTGAACCTGTTGCGTTTACTAACAGGCTTCTCCCCCTCCGTCACGACTGGCCACAAAAATCGAATCATATATTAACATTATTCAAAAAAAGTGGAACTCAGTGTCTTAGAGCCTTAACATTATATTCTCTCCATCAACAAAAAAAAATCTCTTAACAGCTATATCTATATGGCTTTCCGGTAATTACCAAAAAGTATAAATAAAAGCGTAACTTCCATAGAGATTTCCGCGCAAAATTAAATAATTCCAAAAGCTAACCTAAACACATAATACATACAAATAAACGAAATAACACGATTCATCATACACAAACATGTTAATACAACATGTACGCAAATAACCATTTATATTCATATAAACTCAAAATCTCGGCTCCCCTATTATATTTTTGCCTTGTATATGTACGTGAGACTAGCCATGTAAGCCCGGCTTCGTCCGCTAATATTATGTTATATTATAGCGAAATTATACAAAAACTTTGTACAAATTGTAATGTATGTATATGTTATTAAATTGTAATGTATATATGTTAAAAATCAACAAACCAAGTTGTTTGTGGGTTCGGTTACCACTCGAGGAAATGAAAATATTTACTATTTTTATTTTTTCGCTCTGATACCGAGGCAAAGTACATCGTTGAGTCTTACGCCTCAATACGCAATGCTTTTTAAATTGAGAAGAAAGTAGGGAAAGCAGTGTCTTAATACTAGGTTCCCTCTGCCTACAATCCTATCTGCCGTTCTGTCTGTCAGTGGTTTAATCTGTTCAGTTTTTGCATGAAAGTTGAGCAAATATTGATCGTCATAAACTTTCACGTTTATAATAAATATTAGTAGGTTTCTACAAATGTGTTTTGTTTTAGGGCGGACTTACTGACTTTGCCCCAAAATGCCAAACTGCACTACAACTTTGGTAACTTTCTTCGCGAGACGGAACAGCAAGACAACGCTATCAAACATTATAAGGAAGCTTTGAGGTAAGCTTTTGGTGTGAAAAGGTATGTGTAGTGTTTACGGTTTATGTAGATTGATATGTTTTTTTTTTATATTTTATTTCTTGTCTAGGCGCTCCAGTCGTGGCGCAGGGGCACAAAGTGTGACTGTAAAACCAACTGGTTGTGAGTTAGATTCCCATTTGAGGGGATGAAATATTTACTTAAATTTATATTTCCATTTCTTCGCTCTGGTGTCGAGGCAAAGCGCGGCGTTGAGTTCTACCACTGAACACGCATTGCCTTTACAACTCCAGAAAGCGGGGAACGAAGTGTCTTAATACTAGGTTCCCTCTGCCCATCCTGCAGTGTGCGGGATATTGCGTGAAGCAGTTCTTTATATATTTTTTTAACTTTACGCTGTATATATTACGCTCACATAGCTGGGTAGGCAGAAGAAACCTGGGAACCTGGTGTAAAGACACTTCGTTTCCCATCAAGACATTCTCTTGGCGGAATTTAACACTGTGCATTACTGTGTTACTAGAGGGAGAAAATGAAAATATTAAATAATTCAAATTGTCAAATTAATTATTTAATATGTAATATTCATAATAAGATATAAGGATAAGTTTACATATTATTTTCTTCTTGGAATGAATGCCATTTCAACTCTCCTTCAAGTCTAAGTAACCGCTTGAGGGCGATCTCGGTTTGTAGCGCTAATTGTGAACTATGTAGTTCGACTTTATACTAAATCTTTTGTCAAAGAAAGATTCAAAGTTGTTTGTGTAATACGTGAAGTTTTGTTGTTCTATCTTTTGTATAGATAGAAACGATAATTTAATTTCTTAGAACGTATGAAATATATTAAATAGCTTTATTTCTAGTTAGTTCAGAGGCCATCGTGGCGCAGAGGCATAAGGGTGTGACTGTAACGTGACGGTTGTGGGTTCGATTTCGATTGAGAGTATGAATTATTATTTATTAATATTTTCGTTTATTCGCTCTGGCACCATGGCAAAAGTCCGGCGTTGAGTTCCGCCACGTTATGCTTCGAACAATTCGGCGGAAAGTGGGAAACGGAATATCTTAACACTAGGTTATCTCTACTTATCCTGCTGTATACGGAATACAGCGTGAAACTGATTTATTTTTATTTTTTTTTACGATTTTTTCCATTAAGTTAGTAAATGTTTTTTTTTAATTTTATTGCAAATATAATAATGACTTCTGTGTAGGTACAGAATTTTGTAGGTCCAAGGTTTATATTTACTTTGCATATTCCGCAAAGGCCTTAAAAACATTTGAAAACGTTTGTGGATTCGATTCCCATTCAGGGGAATTAATTACTTTCGAATGGTGTCTGAAAAGAATCCAATTATATGAAATATATATATATATATATATATAATATTTTAGTATATATATTATATACTTCATATAATTGGATTTAAAGCTTTTCCGATAGCTTTATTAATTATTAGCTTTGTTATGATATTACAATTAATTTGTAATCAATCTGCATTAAGTTAACAATTGAATATAATATATTTTCAATAATTTTGATATCATTATATTAAAGCCATAGTGGTGCAGCGGAACCGGGTATGACTGAAGGCACGACGTTTGTGAATTCGATACCCATTCAGGGAGAGAAATACATTTTAATTTTCTTGCTCTGGTAACGAGACAAAGCGCGTGGAATACCGCAACAAAACTCGCCATGTCTCTAAAATTGGACTGAAAATTGTATGTAGCGTGGTAAAGAAATGTCTTAACACTAGGTTTCCTTAACCTAGGCAGCTATAAAAAAAATATAAATATTTTTTCTTTCACAGGCTATGGCCAACATACGCGAGCGCACATAACAATATAGGCACTTTGGTGAGCGCAGAAAACGCTGAACAACACTTCCTACAAGCCATCAAATTCAATAGACACCACGTTAACGCGCACTACAATCTTGGAAAACTTTATAAGTAAGTATTATATATTTAGGCCAGGTTGTGGGTTCGATTCCCATTAAAGAATATGCAATATATAATATTATCATTTCTTCTCGCCTTCTCGTCGTTCTTTGGGTGTCAAGTTCCATCACTCGTCCAAAATGCTTTTAAAAATCGACGAAAACTGGAGAGCGGAATGTTTTAACACTAGATTTTTACATGCAAGATACATCGTAAAGCAACGTTTATTTGTTTGAAAGTCAGTTAATTTTTCGACTCGCTTATTAGTCAAAAAGATTCGGAAAATTCCCTCACGTATTATATTTAATTATTTAAATAAATCAGCTTAACACCCGCACACAGCAGGGTAGGCAGAGGGAACCTAGTGTTAAGTTCAATTCCCCACTTTCCGCCGAGTTCTGGAGGCATTGCGTGTTGAGTAACGGAACTCAACGCCACATGTATTAATTAAATAATATAATTTTAGAATAATTAATTTCATAATACATCATGTTAACTTTAAAATATTTGAAGTATCGATTTAAATTAAAAAAATATATATGTATTTATGATACATCCGTTGAATATATTTCCATTCATCAAGTAGAGCTTTTCGTTTCAATTAGTTTTTACGCATTCAATTTCATATACAGCGTGTGATTTAATTGGAACTTGTTTTATATATTCTATACTGGCGAGTCCCCTTGACTTTACTTTGGTTATTTTTTTTTTTTAGCGTGAAGCTACTTTGGTTAAATAAAACTATTTTTTTATTGATTGCGAGACAAATTATTAAATACTGAAAAACATATTAAAACAAATATTTCATAGGGCTCCATTACTTATACCTAAGAAACATATTTTTTTAACCGTTTTTATAGACAATTGGTAGAGATAGTGAGACCCGATTCGAACTTGGCCGGTCGGTACCAACGCCGTACCCTTCTCTAACAGACTGGGGTGACGAAAAGTATTTACTTTATAATAATTTTATTCAATAAGTACTGACTAAAAATGTATACAAATTTAATAAACCTAAAGAGTTTGTTTTTCTCAATGCGCTAAAGTCACGAAATTCTGATTCCAACCGCTGTGATTGCGTTACATAAAGTAAGTATGGAGTCCAATATAATACTTAAAATCCTCCGTACTCTTTATATTAGACAAATGTTTGTGTATTGGGCCGTTAAAAGTTACAACAACAAGTCAAGTTCCGGTCCAAATACAGATATAAAAATATTCCTTATAAAATATGAGACCGGAACGAGAACGTCAAGTTACCGGTGGTATAGCGTGAATCTTCCCTTAGTTGTGGCAGAACTGGATAAAGAAGGCAGTTACTTGAGACTGTACGTTTTAAGAGAAGGTTCTTCTATCTCACCGACCCACGCCTCACCGTCGGAAGAGTGCTTTTTTATATTTTTAAATGTACTTTTTATAGCAATTTATATTTAAAAACAAAACCGTCATAAAAAATATATAATTAATATACCTATACAATATATTTGAACAAAATATTTACACAAAACATAATTTATTTTCAAATAACATTAATAAATAACACGAATTCTGTAAAACCTAACCACATCATTTCAGTGTATTATTGTAGTGGTCGTTTGAACACTAAATAATGAGAAGTTTAATTGAATTATGCATAAATAATAATTACAAGCATCACAATGGGATAATATATGACTGTAAACAGGATGGTCGTGTGTTCGAATCCCCCTTGAGGGATAGATTGTACTGCAAATATTTTCATATAGCAGTTCCAATAGATAAAGCAAATCGTTGAATTCCGCCACTCAACACGAAAATATCTAGAAATTTATGGGAGTAGTGTGGAACATAGTATCTCTATTAATATCTCAAGATGCAGTGGGACAATATGGTTGAAAGCGCGACGTTCGTGGATTCGATTCCCATTCGAAAGAATGAACTGTTATAACAGTTCATTTTAACTAATAATTTTATATTTTATAAAAGAAAACTTTCTAAACAAACACTTACTTTCCTTAGGAAGAGTGGTCGAACATCGCAAGCGATAAAGATGCTTGAACGCTGCATAGTATTACAGCCTCGCTTCGTCCAAGCTCACGTAGAATTGCTTACTTTGAAACCTGATACTGAAAAACGGAAAATACTAACAAGACTTGTGGAACTTGAGCCTGATAATTGGGAACATTATGTGCTTTATGGGAACTGGCTGAGAACGAGAGGTAAGCTTATTTTATAACTTCAACAAAACTTCGTGAAAAAAAAAGAAAGAAGCTCTTTTCTAAAATGTTCATTTTATTTTAAATATTATCTGCATACTTAGATACATATAAATAATAATTATATTATAATTCGACTACATTTAAATTGTAATACAAAGTTTGATTGCCTGTTACAAACTTTTATTTAACTTGCCGTATATGTGTGTTAGTGTATGTGAAATCTTGCAATCCCATTTGACCTACTTCTCAGTGTCCGATTGGGCTGAAATTTGAATTACGACTTCAGTTCTGATGACAGAAAATTACATATAATTAATATTATTGTTAATGCAAATAGTCCACTACAACAAAAAAAAAAATGTTCTGGTAAGAAAACTATAAGAGTTCCACGACTCAAGATCTAATGTCCTGAAATTTAGGAGAAGAATCGGTAACGGAATGTCTCAATACTAGGTTATCTCCGCCTAAAGTACTATTTGCAAAATACAGGATAAGGTTGTATAAAAAAAGAAAATTATTATTAAAATAAGTATACTTTATCCAAATTTTCAAGAATATTTTTAGTAGGCTCAACAAGAATTCGTCTATCATGGAATATTAAAATACTGATAGGCTCATTCAAAGTTAAAACACTTTACCCGTTTTACTTTGAACCTTTAACAAAAGCCTTAATAAATCTGATAACATAAATATCTATTGAACTTTCAAAAGCTAGACGTTTATCTTTCATGTTTAGCGTGAATATTACAAGTTTGATTCCATATTGAGATGCGAATTTTTAAGGTCTTTGTGACTATTCCTTTAGAGGTAAATCTAATCTTAGTTCGACAGATTGAATTTTGATAGTGGAAAATATTTTAAATTTGTAAATTTATTATGTATCTTATAATAAATTGGCTAAAATTTAGTAAATAATTTAATTTGGTTTATCGAGGGTGCCTGTGGGTTCATCATCATCTGAGGAAATTAAACTTTTATTTAAATTAATATTTTTATTTATTCGCTCGGGTGTCGAGTCAAAGCGCGGTTTGCCGCGGGTTGAGAACTGGCACTCAGCATCACAGAAAGTGGGAAACAGGGTGACTAGACACTGGGATCCCTCTACTGGGTTCCCTCTACTGCTGTGTGTGGGATACAGCTTGAAGTTGATTATTAAAAAATATCAATATTATTTTCTTACTACAGGCTTACCAAGTGCAGCGGCGAAATATTTCTTGGAAGCGACAAGACTTAGTTTCAAAAATCGAAACTTTGACAGAACAGTCAGAGGAGATCTAATATGTTTTAGATCGACCGCCCTTATGTATAGAAGTTTGGGACAGAAATCAAGAACGCTACAGCTTCTAACAAGGTATATACTTATTTATTTACTTATAAATATATAATCTAGTTTTTTTAGCCTAACGCTATATAACGCTATATATATAGTAAAGAAGGTAGAGGACACTTAATGATAAGGCACCCTGTTCTTCACACTTTTCAATTTTCGAGATATTACATGGCGAGTGAACAAACTCGACGGAAAAATGCATTGTATTCAATATTTCTGGTAAAACGACAAAGAACGGCGTTTAGTTCCGCCACTTAACATATAATGTTACGGTTGGACGGAAAGCAAAAGGAGGAACGGAGTAAGTAATACAAAGCTACTTATCCCGTATGCATGTGTATGCATAATAAACGACCAAAAAACCAAATTTCAAAATTCCATGGGGACTTCCCATAAATTGACTTAAGTGAGAATGAAATAACAAAATAGCAAAATTTTGTTAAGAAAACCGAGTAAAAAAAAAACAAGAAAAACGAGAAAATAACGAACATAACAATAAGGGTAGGTGGTAGATATAAGAGAGAAAATACAAAAATTTGTTTCGGGTTGTGGGGTTAGGTAATTGGAACGGAGCCGCGGGCAGTGAAAAATTTCATAACGCCGCTTCAAAATATACTGTGTATATATATATATATAAAATGTTACTTTTAAGAATTATGTGTGTACGTGAGTTTGTGTTCACACACTTTTCTTTGTCTCTAAGCATTTTACTTTCAATTAAATGAGATATGGAACTTACTTTTTCGAGGTCAGTGTGGCGAAGTGGGACCGCGTCTGTCTCTTAAGTTCGGTGATTGCGGGTTTGATAACTATTCAGGGCAATCATATTTAAATTGTTTTAATTTTCTTGCTCTGTTAGACATGATAATAGAAAACACACAGAAACACACAAAAAAAAGAGAAAAAATAGAAGAAACATAGGGGAAAATTCTTTGGAAAGTAACGTGTATACACTAAACATCCTGTGCCTTTTCTTTAACAAGCATAGATCTCGTTTTAGAGTTTACTTTCAAAATAAGTAGGGCGACTTTATCAGTTTCACCACCAACTGATAAAGTTACCGACAGCCTTATCTATCAGACAAGCTATAATTTTTTGTTTCACAGTTCTATTCGACAACTCAGCAATAGCTCTAGTAGATTCACACTTAATTTTAAAATGTAACAAATCGTATTTAAAATGTAACAAGCGCACTATTATCGTTCATTATTAAGAAAAATATTCTTCAAAATATAAGAAATACTTATATTGTATTCCATCCATATGTCTGTTAGATCAGCTGCACGCTTCCCGCACACAGCAGGGTAGGCTGATGGAACCTCGTGTTAAAACACTCCTTTCCTCATTTTCCGTTATGGAGGCATTGCGTGTTGAGTGGTGGAACTCAACGTCGCTACAACGTGTGTTAGATAGAATTAATTATAAGATTTCTATCTGAAACTTTATCCGTAAACTGGTCCTGATTCTTTTTTATTATTATTATATATTTTAGTTTTACATTGTATTCCGCACATAGCAGGATAGACAGATGGAACCTAGTAATCTAGTGTTAAGATACTTCGTTCCCCAAATTCTGCTGAATTATGACACCGAATTAACTATAAGCGTATCGATAAATATACACGATTCGTTTCTCTTGTCGTACTAATTTAGAAAATATAAATAAAAAAATAAAAATTACAGGCCAATAAAAGGCCGTTGTTGTGTTCCGCCACTCAAAACTGAACGTCGAAAGTTCAGGCAGAAAATGGCATGAAATGTCTCGACAGTAGGTCGCTCTTTGCATACTAATAATAACTGATTAAAAGTAATCCATTGACTTTAAAACATAAACTGTATATAGCCTAACGCTGCATTTCTAATGTTAAGACATTCCGTTTCACAATCAAGTCAATTTTCGAGACATTGAACGTTGTTTGGCGGATCGCAACGCTGCTGTCTTATTACCAGAGCGACAATATAGGCGCTTACAGTCGCCGCTGCGCCACGGCTCAACGCCGTCCCAAAAAATATAAAGAAATTCTCATTAAAATGGTTTATATTTCATTTGACAGGTTTGATTTTGCAAGTAGATTTAAGTTTAGCAACAAATCTATGTATTTGTAAATATCTCTTACAATTTGACAAAGTGAAATAAAAATAACTCAATATGAAAAGATGAATATTTTTCTAACCACAACCATTTTATTGTTTCTTTTTTCATTTACAACAAAGCCCTCGTTTGACTTATGGACACGTAACGTTTATTATTTTGCTTCCAAGAAATACTTTTTAACTGATATTTGATATCTTTTTCTCTAAATCTTTATTGAAATTGATGCCGAATCGTTCATATCGATTTCATTAAAATATATATTTTATTCAAATTTACTTTCTTGTCCTTCGAATGAAATCTTATACTTTATAGAATAAAAACATTTGTGATGTTTGTTAGTGAATGTTTATTTAGATCTCTTCTTTAGAATTACAATACGATAAATAAACTTAATTCGGCAGAAAGTAGGGAACGGAGTGTCTTAACACTAGGTTCCCTCTGCTTACTCTGCTTTGTGCGGGATACAGCGTGATGCTGGTTTTTTTATAAATAAACTTGTGTAACTGTATATTTCATAACATTTTATTTTCTAAATATTTTGAAAAACGGACAAACTTTTGAAAGTATCGGGACTCGAACCTGTTCCATTTTGGATACCGTCCAAGCACTCTAATAAGTTATTATCGAGGTATATTTTTCGATATCCAAAAATTTTTTTTCTTGAACGTAGCGGGAACCCGCGCCTCCTGGAAACCGAGAGTCGTTCAAATTTTTGGACGTTTTCTTAATAAATATTCTTCTTTCCCAAGTGTGTACTTTTGTTGTATTATATATAGTGATTATTATGATATATATATATATATATATATATATATATATATATATATATATATATATATATATATATATATATATATATAACATATGTGTAAACTGATTCAAAAATGATTAGAAGAGGAAGTGACAATTTACTGTGAAGAGAATGAAGATACCGATACCTGTGCGTATAAAGACTATGAAATGGAATAATAGACTACAACTTAATAAATATTGGAGACTCCGTTTTAGTGAATGTTTCATCATCTATGAATAGTAAAAAAGTATCTTGTATATGCAAGATTTTTTTTTCTTTCCTGAGAAAGAGTACAAGTGCTACGTTAGTTTTTCAAAAGTCTTATGTAGACTAGACTTGAGGCCAGTCATGGCGCAGCAGCACGTGTGCCTGTAAGACCGACTGGTGTGGGTTCGATCCCCACTCAAGGAGATGAAATATTTACTTAAATTTATATTTCCATTTCTTCGCTCTGGTGTCGAGGCTGAGAGCGGCGTTGAGTTCTGCCACTCAACACGCAATACCTCCAGAATTCAGCAGAAAGTGGGGAACGAAGCTTCTTAACACTAGGTTCCCTCTGCCTACTGTGTGAGAAATACAGCGTGAAGCTGTATTTTACACTAAGTACATAAAATGTTAATAAACGCTACATTAGACTTTAAACAAATTAGAAAATCCATACTATTTTCGTAGCGGCCAGTATAAAAAGAACTCTTTTTCCTTTTCAACGTAGTAACATTTATAAAACAATAACGGTTCACCCTATATTGGATAGGTAACCGATCAGCAATAAAAGCGCGGTAGCGGCAAGTAAAATGCTATTGAATTGCTTAGTGAAGAGCCACTAGCGTTGTAAATATTTTAAGTGGAAAATACTTTTTAAACATTTGTTATTTAATGTATTATTCTAGAATTTTAATTACAAGCCTTCTTCTTTATTTTTTTATATATAAAGAAGAAGGCTATTATTCTATGCTCTTCTTCTTCTATAATTTGTAAATTCCGTATTACGATAGTTGTAAATTCAATTCTTATTTGAGAGAACAAATTAAATTTATTTGGTAACAAGACAAAGTGCGACGTTAAGATCCGCCATCCAACACGCAACGCCTCTAAAATTATGCGTAGAGAATGGAGTGTCTTAATGTATGTGATTGTACTATGTTCCCTCTGGCTACCCTTCAAAATATATAATATAAAGAAAATAATCCGTACTCCAAATGAGAAGAGAACCCACAACCGTCGTGTTGTGGCGACACCTAGTACTAACGCGCCAGTATAGCTTTTACTTTACACTGTACCCAAATATACTTAAGGCGAATTTAGTATAAAAAGTCACTTTTCTCAGGGGCGCAAAGTGTGAATGTTAAATCGACTGGTTGTGGATTCGATCCCCACTCGAGGAGATAAAATATTTATAACACGTAATGCTTCCAGAGCTCGGCGGAAAATGGGAAACGGAGTGTCTTAACACTAGGTTCTCTCTGCCTACCCTGCTGCGTGCGGGATACAGCGTGAAGCTGATTTATTTATTTTTATTTAATTTAAATAGGTGGCATACGTGGCGCCGAGGCTGGCCTAGCTCAGCGGCAGCGCACACCTACCTGCGGGACTGGCGACTCAAGCTGGAACTAGAAGGGCGCGTCAAAATATACTCCAAGGCTGTAAATCCCACTGTAAGTAGTGCTATAGAGATTTTCTTTTGTGATTTATTGTTATTATTATCAGCTTCGCGCTGTGTTCTGCACACAACAGCGTATAAACAGGGAACCTAGTATTAAGAAATCTCCCGAATTTAGGAGGTGCGTGTTGAGTGGCGGAACTTAACGCCGCGCCTTCTTTTAATATAGATATAATACTAATTTGTTGCAACAACGACGTAATTTTACGTGATCGTGTCTCCTATAATTTACAAAGTGTAAATATATATGTGAATACCAAATGTACCATATACAGAATAATTTTTAATGCAAATATTTTGACCAATTATAAATAATGAAACAGACGATAAATAAGTAATTAATCTAAGCACAAGTGTTTAAATATTAATGTTATTTTGTTTTGTTCAGAAATCAACGAAGTGTTTCGACCACTCTCAACTAGCGGTGAGTGCTGCTTCAAGAGAAGAGAACTTGAAAAACAAAGAAAGATCAACCAGTGACGAAATAGTAAATAGAAGGGACGGTGACAGTGATAATAACGTGATAGTCGATAATCACTCGTGTGATACAAAAAATTGTGCTAAAAAACGCAACTTATCAATATCCACTCAAATAAAAACAACACATAACAAATCCGAAATAGGACTCAAACAAAAAAAGTGTACGATGCATAGAAAAAAAACTGTCAAGAACAAAGACGTGTTACCGAATATAGCGCCGCTTGCTGAACACATTTTGATGAAGACATTTTAGTTTTGTACGCTTCTAGTTTTGATGAAAGTGACAAATGTGTGATTTGAAGTGAACTTGGACTTTGATAATATCAGTGAGGTTAGTTGTAAAATACGCCGACAATACCGCGTGGTTATAAGATAGGTGAAGTTTACAATATGAGAAGCTTCCATTTAACAACAAAATGCAATATATTAAGAAAAGAAATACCAAATATTGTGAAAATTCAAGAAAATACAACAATTTGTACAAATATAATAAATATTTCTAAAAATTGTACGTTATGTTTTGATTTTAAATGATGGTCCTTTGAGCCGGATATCTGATGTAAAGTGAAAACTTCTCATATCGATAAAATTAGATAGGAAACTAATTCTAAAGACAATTTTGTAGAAAAAAAGTTATATTTTTGTCAGAACGACGACTGTGTTAGTTTGATAATGTAACGGTTTTTACGCTAGACTAGATAATGTTAATTGAATTACAACAATACTTTCTGTTAAAGAGCTCAATTGAAAATAGTTTAATATAAATACAATAATATATATTTATATCATTTTAGTATAAAGAACAAAAAAGCAAATTACAAATTAAAAATAATTACAAGAAACATAATATCTTTTATATATAATAAGCTAGATTAGTTTTTTCAATTATAATACGAGATTTTTCATCTCTGTTTTATGAGATAATCAATTTAAAGGCCATCGTGGCGCAGCACCATAGGGTTTACCAGTAAATTAGACGTGGGCTCGTTCCCCTGTCGGATTAATTTAATATTTTCCTTTTCTCATTCTGGTAACAAGATAAAGCGCGGCGTTAAGTTTTGCCACTCAACATACAATGTCTTGAAATTCAAGCAGACATTGGGGAGCCGAGTGTCTTCTCTCCGAGGTTCTCTCTGCCTACCGATACAAATATGAAGAAATCTGAATCTCTAAGAGAAAGTATTGTTAAAGCACGGCTAAGAAACTCACTACATACCGCTTGGCCTTCAATAATCACATAAACTTTATATATATATATAACTCAATAATATATCATTTACCAACACTTATCTCGAACATGAGTTACTATAGAAACGCCCACTAGAGGAGCTATCGTGACGAACTACTAAATTTTTATAATACCAATGAAAATGTCATATAAATGTTTTACGCTTCGCTAGCCACTGTCGAATTACGCGAAACTACTCGATTCATATATATGACTGAGTGTATGAGATTTATATGGCTGGTGTTTGAGACGTGCTCGCTATCGAATATCGACAACTCATGTTAGAGATAGTCTTCATGGTTCAATAATGTACATATTATTTTTAAGGGTAGACTAAAGGCACTTGACAATGCTTTGAATGTACTGAGAATAAACGATTGAATTATTGGTGTTCGTTTTATTTTGGATGTAATATAATGTTGTATGGGTAAGTTGTTTATATGTTAAATAAGTTGAAAAAATTGAGTGTTTTTTTTCTTGATAAGTCAATTCCTTTGGTAATCAAAATAATTATATATTTTTTTCACATTTTTAAAGTTCTATTCCGCACTTCAGAAAGAAAAATACTTATTTAGAAAACGTATAAAAACTTGAACTTGGCGGAATTTGAACCTGACCACTAAGCCATACATAGCCATCGAGCTACTTCGAAATTTTTGTACGCTTGTTACAACTGTATAAGAATTTAACTTAAATTATATAAATAATTCGCTTCTGGTTTCGAACACATAGCGTAACGAAAATAATTAAGATTTCTATAATTGTTATGATAAAATCAAAATGCCCTAATTAACTAACTTACGCCGTAAGTATAGTGATTTACAAACAATTTTTGGTTTCAGCTTCACTCTTTTCGCGGCTTACAACCTAACTTACCCTTGCGTTCGTTCTTCAATTTCTGATTCCAATTTCAAGTAAATATCGTTTTGTCATGTTACTAGAGGGAAAAAAAAATATTCATTGTTCTAAGAAGAAATTGAACTCATAGCCGTCGCGCTTACAGTCTAGCTCTGTACCAGCTGCGCCTCGATGGCCTCTATACTTTCTATAAAATTCATAAGCCACAGTCATTAACTTTATTTTCAACATACAGTTGCTCTAACGATCACTATTTGCTTAAGAAAAAAATAGGTCAATTTATTCATATAAATAAATATGTCAAGATTAATCGGGTACCCACGGGACAAGGAAAACAGAAGGCTTTTTCTGTTCATTCTTAAATAAAGCTGCAATTTTTTTAGCTTCATAATGAACTTCACATGAATGTAACATGGCAGGCATAGGGAACCTGGGAACTTAGTGTTAAGCCCGTGTCTCTGTGTAGATACTACTGTTACCCACTTTCCGCCGAATACTTGAAGCATTGCATGTTGGATTGCGGCTGGCTCGAAAGAAGCTTAATAAAGGTAGTTCATTCCAGCACACTGTATTCCACATATAGTAGGGTAGAAAGAGAAAATCTTTAGTTAAAACTCCGTTACTTCACACAGTTGATGCCACCAGACCGAGATAGTAAAAAAAAAATTAAGACTTTTTATTTTTAAAACACTATTTTAAGATTTGAACCCGCGGCTCTGGAAAACCGCCCAAAACCAAGTTTTCCTTTCCTAAGTGTCGAGTAAGACTTAAAAAATGTAAAAAAATAATTCACTCCGCCATTTGGAAATCGAACCTACATTTATCGCGTTTAGAGACAGACGCTGTTCCCTTGCGCTACGATGAGCTCAGAACAAATAAACTAAAAAAATAAATAATTGCCTACAGTTAAAACAAAATAGTTTATAAATAGTTTACTTTGATTTATTTCGCTCTAAACAGAAGTATCGCCGAATATCCTGTGCATTGTGAAATATACTTCCAATCAACTTGATATGCACATTTGTTTCACACAATTTTTGAGCTTTTATTGCATTTTCCATTTGTTTTATTTTTGGTAGGATTGGTTTAAAGATTGTGATATTGTTAAATAAACAAAATCGATAGATTATAAACGAGCAATTATTGAAAATTTTAGAAAATATGTGGTATTAGAATAGAAAAAATGTGGTATTTCCAATAAGATAAGCAAAATTTTTTTAAATATTGCTTACTTATTAGAAATACCACAATAATTATTTTTTTAATAATAATTGTTCTTCAATTTTAATTTTGTTGTTGGAATCAAACGCACAACAGTCGCACATACAATCAAGATTGTTGTTAAAAATGTTTAATTATACACATTAGAAAATTAGTATTGAACATGTTTTACTATATCAAAAAAAAATTAAATCAGCTTCACGCTGTATTCTGCACACAGTAGAGTAGGCAGAGGGAACCTAATGTTAAGTCTCTCCGTCCCCCACTTTCAACCGAGTTCTGAAGGCGTTGCGTTTTGAGTGGCGGAACTCAACGCCGCGCTTTGCCTCGACACCAGAGCGAAGAAATGAAAATTAATGTAAGTAAATATTTCATTTTCTCGAGTTCGGGATCGAACCCACAACTAATCGCTTTTACCTCAATTTAATTATTATATGAATTTAGCTAAAATTCCGAAACATTGCGTGTTGTATAACGTTACTTAACGCCACGCTGTAGACAGCGTTAGCGCTAGACACTAGGGCGATAGATGAAAACTATAATCATTCTATTCTTAAATTTTATAATAGAGGCAAGTCGCGGGGATATAAGGGCACGACTGTAATCGGGAGAGATTGTGCATTTGAGTCCTACGCGAGGAAATTAAATATTGAACTTTTTTTTGGTAACGAGGCAAGCTCTGCCACTCGAGATGCCAGAATTCGTTTGCCAGAGAAAAATTGGGGACGGATGTGTCTTAATGGGAACTTAGTGTCTCATCACTAAGTTCCCAGGTTCTGTCAAAAATATATAAAATTTCATATGAAAGTGTAATATATCGTTCTCCCGCGCTTAAAACGAATCCACAGCAACCATGCTTATAGTCAGACGCAGTCCCACCACGACGGCCTCAAAAAATATATTACAACAACAAATAAAAATATATTAGAATATATGAGTCCCAAAATAAGACATTTTAAATCAAAATCCTACGAAATTAAAAGTTAATAATAACATACTTAGCGCTACGTGAAATAGATGTTTAATTAGAATCATCACTTTTTTAATGATGATTTAGGACGCGCTAAGTTCAATTCTCGTGTAAGACAATTATTTGTGTATAATTTTGTCGATATAGCTTTTAGGTTTCTCAGGTTAAATAAACCTAAAAGATAATACGACCCATAATAAAATTTTAATTTGGCCTGTAAACTTCCTTAGCAAATTCCTCTTAACAGTATGTACCTACTTTGTAAGGCTTTATCTGATTAATAAATAACTTAAAGCAATGGGAATCAGACTTTTAAATACAATTATAAATGTTAAATGTTCCCCAAATATATATAAAGTAACAAGTGTATAATGTAATATAAAGAATGTTTCATTGTGAGCGACTGTAAACGCGACGGTAGTGGATTCGATATCCACTCGGGAGAATTTACTATTTTCCAAGAAAAGGCTCTTCTTATGATTGGTACAAGTGTGCGACTTTAAACGTGGGTTGCATTCCCACTCGGAAAAACAAAATATTTAATGTTTTCAGTCCCCCGCCCCAGTATGTTAGACATGCGTGACATTGACTTCCGCCATTTAACCCGCAAAGGTTCTAAATAATCGGCAGAAAGTGGAGAATAGAGTATCTTAGCACTAGGTCCAATATACCTATACGTCCATATATGTATGTCAATCCCCACATTAGAGGAAATTCAATATTTATTTAATTTTTTATACTTAATTTCTTCGCTATTCGCGTTGAGTTCCGCCACTCAACACGCCATTTCTCCAGAATTCAGTGGAAAGTGGGGAACCCAGAGTCTTACTGGATTCACTCTGCCTACCGTGCTGATTGCGGTATACAGCGTAAAACTAATTAAATTTTAATTTGATTTTCATATTTAACAATTTATTAATTACATTATGATTATAGTAAATATATCATCCTAAATATAGTAAATATATCATCAAAGCCAAAGACTTTTTTTTTAAACGTGCCATAATTGCGAAAATCAAAGATCGTTTCTCACTTTCCGCCGAGTTTTGGAGACGTTCTCTGTTGTGTGGCGGAACTCAACGCCGCGCATTGTCACGGTACCAGAACGATAAAAAAGAAATATAGCGATACATTAGCATACCAACATTTTAGAGCAAACATATCCTTATGTCAATGTTAGTCCCTTTTCTAAACACCTTTTAAAAATAAACATTTCACCGAAACTCAAATGTAACGAAGAAAATACGTAGAAAATTGTGAATTCTGTTTCTATAAGAATTTCCTTACATCACGAAGTCCGTTTAAAAATTCAACACCCCGCATCGGTACCTGTACGTAGATAGGATGGAAGGGTCCTGTAAGCCTAAATTGAAAATGCTTGAAACTAAACTACTCAACATTGACCAATTTAACCTTTTTCCCAAACGTAAGTGACATACAGACAGACAGAAGGATTTTTTGTTGTTTGAGATATGTAAACTTATGTATTGTATAAAAACTTATTGTTTTTTTTTTTAAATTATCTTTAAATAACAAATTAAAAAGCTATCGGTACTTGCCCCATTACCCCATTGCGGCGAACCCCAAACAGAGAGACATACTTATTTTTAGCGCATGTATTGTCCATTTCTTCTTCGTTAGTTTCCTCGTAACTCTTAAACCAATGAATAGATTTTGATGAATATTTTATCGTTGGATTTTTCTTTAGATATTTTTTTCAGCTTGTTACAGTAGGTATAAAAAATTATATAAAATCTACTTTTTGCACGTTACTCTATATTTCGTCGACTTTCAAGACATTGCGTATTAAGTGACGCGGCTAAACGCCGTACTTTGCCTTATCGAACTGTGAATATAAAAAAAAATACACGTCAGAATCAGAACCACGTTGCACATAAAACACCGCAAAATACATATCACAAATATAAATCAAACCAAAGCTTTATTATCTAATAATTACCCACATCGTCCACGTACATATTTCTATATAATTTAAACAGAATAAAGCACTATATGCTCATCTGTTTATGAAAGGGTTGAACAAACAACTATCGCGAGGGCCCTCACGCACCAGTTCGAGTGCGCGTGCATTTAACGATGCCCAAACTTGGCTTGATTTACGATGGAACTTGTGATCTTCAGATTGTTTTTATTGTCCTAAGTTCTGCTAAAATACTAAAATATTATTGAAGCCAGTTGCCGCGACACAATTGTAAACGCGACAGGTCGTGGGTTGGATTCCCACTCGAGGAAACGTGTTATTTCCTCGCTCTGGTAACGAGGCTAAGCGGCGTTCAGTTTCGTTTCCAGAACTCGGTGGAAAGTGGGAACCGGAAGCACCTGCCATGCTATGTACGAAATGCAGCGTGAAGTTTAAATATAAAAAACAAAAATATTTCATCGAAATTTGTAGTTAAATTATAAGAGCCAAGCCAGTCATAACAAGTTAATTCCAACGTGACGATTGCAAATTCGAATCCGAATCATTTTTCTAATCTTCTTAAACAATAATGTCATTTGATTTCGCTGTATATGTATTATACATATTGTATACCTAATATAAAATAGATATCACCAACATTGAACTGACAACCATTATTTAAAGTTAGACTTTAGCAACTGAACCCACATACTCGTTTTAACTAATAGGATAATCTAAATTAAATAGCATCAATTACAAAGTAAGCCACTGTAGTCATCACTCATTCCGGTCTCATAAACTTGTTATAGAATGTGATAATTAACTCATGCAGTAAATCAGTACTAAGTCACTGGACTAACTGACGGACTGTGAGCTAATTTGCTGTGTAACAACATTTAGCTGTAAGCGTGACAGTTGTGAGTTCATTTCCCCGCACTGACGAGATAAAATGCGGCGACAATACTCGCCAGTAGCGGATAACCCATCGGCGGGCATCTCTCCAATCTTCGTTGTGTGTAAAGTTAGTAAAATTACAAAAGAATAAAAAATTTAAAGAAATAAATTAAATTTGATTTTGTTTTTGGAGCTAGAAATTGTAAATAATTTATTCTCTCTAATGAAAATCAAACCCACAAACATCGCGTTGACTATCAGAAGCTATTATATATACTTAAAGCAAATTCCACCATTGAACTCACGACCTTTGCAAAAATTAAAAGCTTTACACGTACATTGCACTTGTCGCTATTTGAAATAAGACTAAACTGCGTTAAGTAAATGCGTCATTAAAAATACTTGCATGAAGTGTTTTTTATAGTAACCACAACTCCCTCAATTCTAGCCTTTATATGAATTTAGATAAGATTTTCTAAAGTTTTCAACGTTTTACAGAAATTATACACGGATGTTATAATTTTGTTCTTTAAGTCTCACTTTTTTAAATTGTATTTTTTTACCAAGAATAGCTAGGTGTAGACTTAATTTGCAGGCGGTAGAAGTAGAAGTGGAGGATATCATTTCGAAATCTCCCTATAGTTTGCAAAAAGTAGTATTATCAGTTCATTCCCAGAATGTCCTTTGAAGATGGCAAAAGTCGTATTATTTCAAAGAGGAGCTCAAAAAGTTAATTGCGTTAAGATGCATCTAAATCTAAGCCCTAACTGCAAAAAAATAAATACATTATTATCATCACATTTATATTAAAGACAAAAGCTATAACAAATTTACGACTGTAGTTGATTTCCTACCGAAACAAACCATTCGTCCGCAAACTTAAGTTTGTCTATTTTTATTAGTTGTACTTCTCGTTGATGCAATCCTGAAACTGGTACGAAAGTCTCAGTATCCGACTCACACTTGACTGAATTTTTATATATGCGCAATTACATATGTTAATTTTGTAAACCCTCTATCTCTCAATAATACAATAAAGTCAAAAATACAGTTTTATTAGTAAAAGCTCCAAGAAAGCTCACAATCAAATCAAGTGTGACCAATAAACAACGCCTGTTGTTGGAGCAACTTCTTCAAACTTTGAAACATGTAATTCCCAAGTCCCGGGAAAAATAAATTTCATTCCGAGGACAATTCTTTAAATAAAACTATAACATTTATTCTATATATATGTATGTGTATATAAATTGTTTTTTAGATGATGTAATTCCATCACGAACAAAAGAGCGGAAATTCTTTTGTTCGTGATGGGATTCCAAATTCCCTCAGGCATTATCTTAATTTGATATAAACCACAACTCAATATGTAAGAGATTTTACTAAGTTGTCTTAAGACGAAGAGCAGGTTTGCACTAAAGATATAACAAATGAGCCTTGCGCTTAGCAAATAGTTTAAACATGACGAAAATATCGCCCTATAGCGATATTATACATATATATATATATATATATATATATATATATATATATATATATATATATATATATATATATATATATATATATATATATATATATATATATACTGCATTTTAAAAATTAAAAATATATTGTACTAAATATCATAAGGAGGCCAGTCGTGGCGCAGCGGCACAAAGTGTGACTGTAAAACCGACTGGTTGTGGGTTCGATCCCCACTTGAGGAGATGAAATATTTACTTAAATTTATATTTCCATTTCCTTCGCTCTGGTGTCGAGGCTAAGCGCGGCGTTGAGTTCTGCCATTCAACACGCAATGCCTCCAGAATTCGGCAGAAAGTGGGGAACGGAGTGTCTAAAAAAAAAACACTAGGTTCCCTCTGCCTACCCTGCTGTGTGCGGGATACAGCGTGAAGCTGATTTATTTTTTTATTTTTAAATATCATAAGAAGTAACGACATACATATGCATTTAATTTAGTGCGTGTTTACCATTTACTTTATTTTAACCAATATATATTTATATCCATATTTTAGGAATTTAAAAAAACAGTATCGTCCATCGGTGATTACTGGTGCCATTACCCTATTATTCAAATCACTTTGCTTAAATAACATATTATACGCCTCACAAACGCTCTATAAGTCACAATAATGGCAGATCGCCAAAAGTTATCTTCGAATATCAAAAATTAACTGTAAAAAATGTAATAACTTCGACTTTTAGCTCAAGCGGATTAGTTCAAAGAGATATTTTTTTCAGATTTGATCCGGAAAATATAGTTTCTACGTTACAGTCACTTTCAGATAATTAGTAGATTTATTCGGCGCTCTGTACGAAAGTTTAGGTTGGCTGGTAGAAAATACTTTTAAGCGTTAAATCCGCCATATTGTACATTTTTTTATGTATTAAAAAAATAAATTAAATCAGCTTCACGCTGTATCCCGCACACAGCAGGGTAGGCAGAGGGACACTCCGTTTAAGAGGGACACTCCGTTTAAGACACTCCGTTCCTCACTTTCTGCCGAATTCTGGATTCTGCTCAATTCGTGTTCCGCGCTTAGCCTCAGCGACACCAGAGCAAAGAAATGGAAATATAAATTTAAGTAAATATTTTATCTCCTCGAGTGGGGATCGAACCCACAACCAGTCGGTTTTACAGTCACGTTTATATATTAAATTTTGTGCAATAAAGAATTTAAAAAAAAAGTTGCATTTAAGAAAATGCATATATCAAAATGTCTTTATATAACTTACTAGCGACCCACTCGCGCCCCCCTTGAAGTACACAATTAAAATAAAAAAAAAATTGTAAGGCAATATCTTTATATGGGAAACACCCAAATCAATAAGCCGATTTAAATAAAAGAAACAGTTGTGAAGGGAACTCAACACGCAATGCCTCCAAAAATCGGTAGAAAGTGGGGAACGGATATAGATTCCCTCTGCCTACCGCGCTGTGAGCGGGATACAGCGTGAAGCAGATTTGATTTCATTTGATCATTAAATAACAAGTAACAATTAAATTAGTCTTTTAAATATTAAATTAAATCAGCAACGGACAACATAAAAAACAAACAAAAACGACAAAAGCAATGGTACAGTATATTAAGAGCCATAAGGCATTGACATTAAAATATTCTTAAAAAATCTGACAATCATCATTCTTCATACTTTGTTTTTTTTTTTCCCTCGTTTTTGTCATTTCCCTTCGCAGTTCGTCTTTTGTAATTAAGTAATTATACAGATCGGACAGATTACGTTAAAAATTAAAAGTCACTGTAAGAAAATGGACGAAATTAAGGAAATTCGGTTTTTTTGCTTATTTTCGTTTTATTTATAAATTTTGCAAGTATATAAATTGGGAAAGTCTAGTAATACTATTACTCTGGTTGATGGGACGTAAACTCCGCAATTTATCTAGCTAAGTCGTGAGAAGAAAAATATGTATTTATACAATCATTTCCTTAAAATTTGCTTAAAATGATGTATTTTAAATTACACGAAAGCATCATTCTTCTTCCTTCTTCTATCATCATTCAAACATCCTTCTGCTGTAACTTTATGTGGATTGCTACATAATGTAGTTACTATAAAAAACATATATTTAAGGCAAAGTATCAAGGTCCCGTTTTTCGCCTGAATTTAAGACATTATGTGTTGTTAACTGGCGGAACTCAACACTACGCTTTCATACTACAAGGATCGTATCTATAATCATGATATTTACAGTTAGATACTGTCTCAAAGTGTCACGACGGCTTCATATATACTTAATATGTTCTTATATGAAATATGCAATTTTTAAATGAAATTAATATACAAGCAAAAATAAATCAAACTTAAAATAATTAAATTTAATTAGAAATGTAAATTTTAGTTCTACAATTTCTATATGAAAGTTATTTCTATTGTATTTACCATATGTACAAGTATATATATATATATATATATATATATATATAGCTTTGATTGAATACAGAATTATATATTTATTGGTAGTAAGGCTGTTAGGCGAGAGTGCCCTAATTCGTGATAATGCATGCCTGCATACTACAGGGAATTGTGCAGCTTTGGTAAATGTGTGTGCATATTCAAATTCACTTAAGAATACGCGTTATTTCCCATACTATACTATACATGTATATATATATATATATATATATATATATATATATATATATATATATATATATATATATATATATATATATATATATATATATATAAAGTATATGCACAAATGTTACCGGTAATCTGTATAATACAGGTATTCTTTACAGTACCTCGCAAATGTATGAAAAACTATGAATATTATTATTCATTAAATACTTTACCTATATAGAGCACCTGCTGTTCCATAAATTATTAACAATAAATTTAAAAAAAAATCGGTGTTGAAAAGTGAACAACGAAAGTGTCTTAAAGGTAACGGAATGTCTTAGCGCTAGGTTTAGGTGTTAACTCTGCCTACCTTGTTATGTGTAGGTTAAAGTGTGAAGCTAAATATATATATATTGAAACGAATCCGTCACCCGTAGCTTTAATTTCTTGTAATATAAGCAGTAACCATTGAAAAAAAATGTTTTTTCAATCCTCATAGGAATTTCGAGAAATCCTCTCTCAACGCTATCCGTAACCTGCATGCCAAACTGCTACGTAGACAGAAGGAACCTAATGTTAAGACATTCCGTTCTCTACTTTCCGTTGAATTCTGGAGGCATTACGTGTAGAGTGGCGAAACTTTTGTATGTAAATTTTTGTATGTGCATTTGTCACCCAGTAACGGAAGACTTTAATATATTAAATAAATATAAAAAAAAACACCCCTGAAGGCGTTTAGTTTAATCTACAAAGGCAAACTTGCAAATACAGTGTTGTGAGCGAATTGTATGTAAATCAAACTGAAAGCGCTACAGCTATTCAATTTTTCTTTGTAATCGGAATCTTCTACAGTACAAAGGACTGTGTGTTTTAATACTCATTTTAAAGTGAAAAGCGTGGTGTTAAGGGTGTATATAGAGATATATTTTCTAGCGTAGCCCACGGTTTTAGCTTTGAACGTTTTTTTTATACAAAACACAAGACAAACGAGTGTTCGGTTCACCTGATGGTGAGTCACCGCCGTCCACGACCTCGTGCAACACCAGAGGAGCTGCAGGTGCGTTCATGGCCTTTAAGGTGGAGATTGACGCGCTTTTTGAAGGTAGCCATGTCATACCGTCCTGAAAACACTTTTGCGGGGAATCTTTTAGAACTCTGGAGTGAACAACAGAGTATTTTAGAATAGGTAAAATTCACCACTTCCCCTATTTCCACGTCTATGTGTGGTAGATGGAAAGCCTATTAAGTTTTCCATTATACTAATAAAGAATTAAATGCAATTGTGTGTTGAGTGGTGGAACTCAAATCCGCATTTTGCCTTACCAAAGCGAAAAAATACAGTTTATTTAATACATCAAGGATTTGAACAAGACTAACCTATCGTACAGCTCTATTTAATTATAGCATCCACTGTGCCACTAGGACTTAAGCCACAAAGAAGCCCGCAACAAAAGATGTCAACAATCGTCGGATGCAAACAGCGGTATTATATAGAGACCGCGATTTACTCTATTGCATTCAAACTAAATCCCCAATGGTTGACAGTGCCTGACGGTCGGTTTTATGTATTTAGACTTTGTGGAGATTAAGTTAGTTTTGTAAATATTAGTAGCAGTCTATAGTTTATGAAGTCTTAAAATACATTTAAATATTTTTTATATTTTTTAAAGTGTCATTCCTGGTCAGTTTCCAGGAGGCGCGGGTTCGAGTCCCGCTACGTTTAAATTGTTATACGTTTTCTAATTAAGTATATTTAAATAGCCTTTTTTATGTTAAGGCTGGAATGATTATTAGCGTATTCTTACTGTTTGATCCAAAAAAGTGTATTCTATGAGATTAGCGCGTTCAACCAAACTAACAATGAAGATTGATAAATTTAATATAGGGATTCTATTTAACAGACAACGGATGAGCTTAAGTTTCATTACAGTAAATTTTCAAGATCTTATAAACGAACTCGAACAATACTTTTATAGTGATCAAATGACTCATCGCGTGAAATACAAGACTTTTTGTTTTGTTTTCTTGCGAAATTTCGATTCTAGTTTAAGTACTATATAATTGTTTGTATCACGTTATCTTTAAGGTAAAGGCACGAACTAATGATTTCAAAAAATATTGGATTTCTTTTTGTGTTCACTTTTTTATATATGTAATCTGTATTAAGTAAATCATTGAGACCAGTAGCTGGGTCACAAGCGTGTGACTATTAACGCGAAAGGTTGTAGGTTAGATTCCCACTCGAGGAACCCATTCCTTGCTTTGGTATTTAATTTATCATCTTTAATAATGGAATGCATTGTTAAGTCACTCTGTTACCCTCTTTCCGACAATTTTTTGACATATTTTTGTTGAGTAGCGGAACTTAATCCCAAATTTCATCTATCATGAAATAAAAAATACTGTACAGAGTGTTAAGACACTCCGTTCCCCGTTATTTACTTTTACATAGAATATATTTTTTTAATGTATGTTACAATGTACCAATAAAATATTTGATTTATAATCGAATTTTAGATTATTTTATACTAATTTTGCAAGCCTAGTAAAAATATTCCTTCTAAAAACATAAAAAAAATATGCTCACATAATTTACGGTATTCGCTAAGCACATCGACAGGGCAAGTTCCGGTGTCTAAAATATTTTGAACCATCGAAAATTATGCGATAAATTTTGGTTGGATACTACGAAATAACCTAGCCGAAACTAAAATGATAATTTTGCATGCCGCCGCGCCATAAAGGCGAACGCGTCTGTCTCGCTAAACGAAGAACATTTATCATATACAGTCAGCATTTTAAAATGTATAGAACGTCTATTAAATATTGTGTTGTGCGTTGGTTTGTTTGTGTGAAAAGTTTTTGTAGCTGGAATTAGTCGTAGATTTTTTTTTGTTTTAGGGTTCCGTGCCTCAAAATTTTTGAATAAGAAATTTTAAGTAAAAACGTATAATACAAATAAAGCAAAAAAAAAGAAAAAAAAATTATAAGTATTTTATGCAAAAAAATTATTACAAACTTATATTTTATACAAAATACGCTCGCAAATTAGTACATTCCGTTGACCTACAATCCTGAAATTGGCACAGAAACCCGATGGGCAAATCTAAATAAATAAAATAAAAAAATCTATTTATTGTACACAAAATTTATTTATTTTTTGGGCGAATCTAATTGACACTTAATTTTGATTTTGGAATGTAAATAGTTCCATTAACATTACCTGAAGGTAGGCAGAGTGAGTAAAATATGTTTGTAGTCGATATTACCGAAATACTTATTTAAAAAACGTATAAAAATTTTCACTGCCAAATGGAAAACGAACCCACAATCATCGCATTTATAGCCAGGCGCTATAAATGCGATGAAAGCAATATGAAAGAATGCATATTATGCATTTTTACTTATTATTAAATCAGCTTCACGCTGTATCCCGCACACAGCAGGGTAGGCAGAGGGAACCTAGTGTTAAGACACTCCGTTCCCCACTTTCTGCCGAATTCTGGAGGCAATGCGTGTTGAGTGGCAAAACTCAACGCCGCGCTTAGCCTCGACACCAGAGGGAAGAAATGGAAATATAAATTTAAGTAAATATTTCATCTCCTCGAGTGGGGATCGAACCCACAACCAGTCGGTTGTACAGTCACACTTCGTGCCGTTGCGCCACGACTGGTCTCATTTATTATTAAAAAAATATTTTTACATTTGCGTACAATTACAACATTTTTTGATACTAAGACACGAACAACACCACAGGAAATGGTTATATTTGTAAAATTAAACGTAAACTAGAACGTCTTAAACAGACATTAGATATAATATGATTTTAAATGGATCCGTTCGCTATTAGATTGTTGGATAGATAACTTTTGATATCGTTCATACCTAGTTCGTATTTAAATATTTCCTGGGCCTTATTACGACTGACATTAAGCATTTTGTGAATTAAAAGGGTAATAATATTGTTACCCTTTCATTTTGTTGTTGTACATAAATATGCTTTAAAAGAATCATTCATTTTGTATTGAGTGGCGGAACTCGACGCCGCGCTTTGCCTCGTTATCAGAACGAGGGAATGAAAATATCAAATATTTCACTTTCTCGACTAGGAATCGAACCGACAAACTGCCGCGTTTAAAGGCGTACGGCTTTGCCTCTACACGATATGATTATCATTATTTTCTTTGACATGTATTTATGGAGATTCTATAATAAAAACGCGACTAGGAATCATCAACATAATTTGCGATCAGATGTAAATTGTAATTTAAAAGGGGTCCTAACCTCAAAAAAAACAAAAGAAACCTTTTACAATCACTATAATCCGTCCGTTCAGCTGTCAAGACCATTTATCTCGAGATCACTTGGAGATAGCAAGTTGAAAAAATTAAGCTTTTAAATCACAGTACACGAAAATTTCTGCATCGTCTTTTTTGTGTTTTGTATGAAATTCACCGCGTAAAGAAAACCTATAGAGAACTTACCGGGGACCTACAGTTTTGAAATTTGGCAGGAAGTGAGAACTTTCAATACATATGTGGAAAAAAATGAAAAAAATTAAAATGAGTACTTTTCTTACAAAATGAGTACACACAGAAATCTTAAGTTTGTCAATATTTATAAATTGGACGTCTCGTTGACCTACAATACTGAAATTGATACAATACCCTCAGGAGGTGAATCTGACTCACACTTGACCGGTTTCATTTTAAAACCTTGAAAAAAAGTAGAACCTCAGAGGCTGAAGTCAACGAAACGAACGTGCAAAGTCCCAAAACTAGACAATAAAGTTGGGAACGAAGTGTCTTAACACTAAATTCTCTGTGTCTCTCCTGATATAACTATTATCATTTACCGCTCTAAATTTTATTTGCTTAATATACACTTAAAAAAAAGGAATTTCTTTTTTAGGGAAGAGTTACTTACAAAAGCAACGAAGTAAAAATTTCAAAGAGTTTTAGAACCAATTGGAGAAAGTCTAAACACGATTTTAAAGGACAAGCGAGTCAAACAGCCGTTAAGCCGGCGACTCGAAAGAGATCTCAGATATGCGATCCACAGGGAAATGGAAATGCACTTAATGCATACGTAATCAAATTATCTCAGTGCGCGGCTGGCATGAGCTTGGCTGGCTGTTACACTGTACGTGGTTTTTTTGTTTGGTATTAAAGATTTTTTTTTTGGATATGTATGTGGGTTTGAATCAAGATTGTGGATTTATGATCAATGTGAGGCAGCTCTGGTTGTACAGTCTGATTGTATACACGGCGGTTGTGAGTTCAATTTTTATTTATAGAAGTGTATTATATTTTATTCCTTCGTTCTGGTAATGAGACAAAGCGTATGTTGAATAAGACATTTGAACAGTAGGTTCCCTCTGCCTACCATCTGCTATGTGTAGGTAATAAGCTGCGGTGTTAAGTTTTGCCTTTTAGCACATATTATCTTAAAGCGGAAATGCTATGTTGAGCGCGCAAATTGAAAAATATTTTAGTGTTGTATTTTGATAAAAGCTATAGTTTATATTGTTTCGATGTAACCCACTGCACCTGCGGTCATTTTACTTCAGGCTCTTATTTCCATATGACCACACGGGCAAATATATACATAAGTTTATAAAATATAATAGCAAGTTAGGGACGGGGAACCCGGGAACCTAGTGTTAAGACGCTCCATTCCCATTAAGACACTTCCGTTCCCTACTTTCGTTTCGGCGCGTTACCGTAACGTACAAAAATATAACAATTATATGAATGACTCTGGGATCTTAGTCTAATAGGTACATTATTTAACATAATCTATTTAATTAAAATGTGTCAATTATTTAAATTAAAATATAACCGCGTCCAATTATAAAACGAAATTCACTTAGAAATTATTAAAAGTTTTCAAGTTGAATTAATAAAGCGAGACTCGGAGAGATTAAATGAATATTTAAAAACGTATAATAAGTCGATGTTACGAACTTATTTTTTATTCATCTCATATAAACTGCACACAATTATTTCAGTTTTTTTCTACTATTTGGTATTTGGTGCAACAATGACGTATTTGCACTTTTTTTAATATTCATTTCGTCGTACTAGTAACAAGACAAATTGTGGCGTTAAAGTGCACTTACCTAACGCGAAATGTCTTGCAAAGTTCATTCAAAATAGTAAATTTTTGAAAAATCGTAAACCTCAACTATTCTAGTTTCTCTGAGTATCTTCCACCCAAAGTGTAACAAATGAAATCACATAAAATAACACCTAATAAATTTAGTGATGAATGATAAGCATTATATATTAGTTAATAAATATATTACTAAATTCCCTATTTTTTTTCGAAAAATACCTTCCTTAATAATTGTCCATGACCAAAACAAGGGTGTTGAATGTTTGACGTATCTATGTTTGCTTATGTCTGTATGTGTGTACGGATAAACCGATTTTGATTACGTTTATTTGTATTTGAAAGGTAAACTTAATTTATTTCAGAAAGTATGTTCAGCCAATGGGAGATAATCAAATCTTTAATAGTTTTTTGTTTACTTTGTAGAGCTTTGTGTGTGATAAATTATTATTTATTACTATTTTTATTTACATAGAAATTCCGCCACTCGACACGCAAGGGCGGAAACAGTGGAAGTTGGAAAACGCAGTGTCTTTTCACTAGATTCCCTCTGTCTACTCTAGTATGACTACAACATGAATCTGTAAAAAAAATCCCATATACGGTGTAACACAAGGTAAGGTTAAACATCCATTGATATACCATGCTATGCTGGGGACAACCTGTCAGTTACTAATGAGGGACCGCCTGTGTGAACACTACAGCATTACAGTCGTACATTTTTAATCTGCTATCCGACCCGCCTTTGTTTGAGGCCCACGAGAATACTCGGCGTTATAGGACAGTGTACACTGGGGTTTTGTAGCGAATTAAATATATGAGTTAATAAGAGAAGCAGAAACTTTGTACATTTTTTACGAATACTGAGCGGACGGAAGAGTATGAAATTTAGTTATAGTTTTTATAGAAAAGGAGTGCAAATAGCATTTTTTTAATTATATATAAAAGTATATTAAATTAATAACACAAACAACATACACTACTATATCTTTGACAATAAACACTTTTGTATAAACTGACATACACAGTGCTCTATTAACTAATGCAAAGTGTTTTATGACTAGGCTATAATAAATAGACTAACTAATACACTGCATAAAGTTGCTATTCTTTCTACACTTTAAGGTATTTAAATACTTTTCATGTTTTGTATAAATTATTTGATAAGATAAAATGGTGCTCTACATGTAATTGTCTAAATTAGGCGGTTTTTGAAAACCGGAGTCCTAACAATAACGTAACCTGCCTAACCTGCAGAATATAGAGTTAAAAAAGGTTAAAAAAATAATATCTATCACATGATTTTGATATAATAAAATTCAGTTCTCCATTTACTTTAAAAAAGAAAGTGACATAAGATTTGATAAAAAAAATAACATGTACTGGACGCCCACCCTAACATTCAGTACATTAAGATCATTGCGTCAAACGCTCGAGTACATCGTGCTTCAGTGCGACGTATTAAATGCACTTAGACCATTCATTTAATATGAAGACTCACTAAGTTCTAGTCTCATAAGAGATATCAAATTTAAATGTCTATAAACATAATGTATCATTTTTTTAATTGCTGGATATGAATCTGTTACACTTAAAAAACTATTAGCGGAGAAGACAATTAGGTAAGTGAGTAAGTTAATTATTTCTTTTTCAATATATTTTCTTAGAAATTTACAAATTTAAGATATATTTGAGAGATAAATGAAATAGAAAATGTCGAATTTTTACTTAACCATTTAAATTGAAATATTATCATATTTATAGGTACATTTTGGAAACCACGTGAATTTCTTATATATATTTAAAAACGTGATGTTTTATATATAAAACTACTTTAATACAAAATAAATTATCGGTTAAATCTTTTAACTTGTCGTCGGCCTAGATATAAGTCTAAGAATCATGGTCAGAATCACTTTTTAGTCAATATCTTTCGTCTTTCATGTAGAGGACACAACTACCTTCTCTAATATTTTTAAAGCCCAAGTACATATATATTTTTTTAGCTTCTCGCTGAAACCCTCGTATAGCAAGGGAGGCAGAGGAAACCTGAACATTCAATGTAAAGAACTCTTTCGTTCTCTATTTTCTTCCAAATTCTGAAGACATTGTATGTGGAATGGCGGAACTAGCCGCGACATGAGAGCAAAGTAATAAAATAAAAATTAAAAAAAAAAATGTGTGAGAATCGAACCCATAACCTACCGTGTATTCTGTCACACGCTTGTACTCTTACCCCGGTTGGTCTGGTCGCAAACATATCTTACATGGATGGAGGAGCCATAGCGACGACTTGATACTCACGAGTATTTCGACAAATAATGATATTAAAATAATCATAAAACACATAATTTACATACTTCAGAGGCCAGTCGTAGCGCAGTGGCAGTGAAATGTTTAATAATTTAATTTCTTCATCCTAGTAACGAGACGAAGCGCAGCGTTGAGTTCCGCCACTCACCGCCGCATGACTGGAAATGTTTTGATAAAAACGGAGTATCTTAATACTACATCTTAGGTTCCTTCTGCCTATGTGCGGAATATAGTGTGAAGCTAAAACAACTTACATACTTAAAAAAATATATCTATACAAAAAACGATAGAAAGTATAGCTAAAATTGCTAACAACGTAAATTAACACTGTACTTAAACCGCAACTCAACCTCAATTTCAAAAGTACGGATTAAGGTTTCATAATTTATGATACTGTCAATAGTGATTGATGACTTTCAAGTTACAAGATTGAATTTACTTATTTGAACGATAAAGGTGCATAATAGGGTTTTTTAAATAGTCTCATTTGGTCTTCTAATAGAGAATTTATCTCGTAACACTTTTGTAATATATATATTAAAAATGTCATATTAAAAATGTCATATTTAATATATATATTACAAAAGTGTTACGAGATAAATTCTCTATTAGAAGACCAAATGAGACTATTTAAAAAACCCTATTATGCACCTTTATCGTTCAAATAAGTAAATTCAATCTTGTAACTTGAAAGTCATCAATCACTATTGACAGTATCATAAATTATGAAACCTTAATCCGTACTTTTGAAATTGAGGTTGAGTTGCGGTTTAAGTACAGTGTTAATTTACGTTGTTAGCAATTTTAGCTATACTTTCTATCGTTTTTTGTATAGATATATTTTTTTAAGTATGTAAGTTGTTTTAGCTTCACACTATATTCCGCACATAGGCAGAAGGAACCTAAGATGTAGTATTAAGATACTCCGTTTTTATCAAAACATTTCCAGTCATGCGGCGGTGAGTGGCGGAACTCAACGCTGCGCTTCGTCTCGTTACTAGGATGAAGAAATTAAATTAAACACAAAGTCATTGAGGCCAGTCGTGGCGCACGGGCACAAAGTGTGACTATAAAATCGACTGGTTGTGGGTTCGATCCCCATTCTAGGAAATGAAATATTTACTTAAATTTATATTTTCTTTTCTTCCCTCTGGTGTCGAGGCTAAGCGCGTCGTAGAGTTCTGCCGTTCAACACGCAATGCCTCCAGAATTCGGCAGAAAGTGGGGAACGGAGTGTCTAAAAAAACCTAGGTTCCCCCTGCCTACCCTCCTGTGCGCGGGATACAGCGTGAAGCTGATTTTTTTACAAAGTCATTCGATCAATATCATGATTGACAATATTGACATACTTTAACTTAATTTAACTTAACGCTTTATCCCTAGCGAGGTAGTCAAAGATAAGGGAGCGCCAAACGCTACGGACATATTTTAATATTGATAAAAAAAATACGTACCGAGAGGTATAACTATGAGTTTACAACTACAATATGTACTGCATTCAGAAATATCAATAAAACCAAATTTCAATATAACAAGTTGATGATATTAGAAATTTTGATGACCTATTGTTAAGACACTCCGTTCCCCACTTTCTCTTGAATTTTCATGACATTACGTATCGAGTGATATAACTCAAAGCGCCGCTTCGTCTAAAAGAGCAAAAAAAATAAATTAATTAAATATATAAGCATTCTTTCGAAGGGAATCGCGACAAACAACCATTGCGTTTATCGGTTCCACGACGGCTTCATAAATATTGATAAAATCATATAAGGCCTAAGATAGCAAAATATCGAAACAATTAACCTGGAAAGCTCTGTAAATCCATCCGACCTTCGTTACAATTTTTATAATCAAAAATGTAAATTCGAAAGCTCAAATGACTGTAATTTGCGTCTGCTTTTTATTGACCTTTTCGTACCTTGACTTTTGAACGGAGTTTACATTCCTTTGTAATTATCTCAAGTTTATTTTTTGCTTCACGCTGTATCCCGCATATAGCACATCTTCAGTGAAGACACTCGGTTTCCCACGCACTGTTTCATTTTCAAAACATAGTGATTTAAATGGCGGAATTTTACGCTCCTCTGTGACTAGAGCGAGTAAATAAAAATAGCTTATCACCACGAGCAGGAATGGAACCTACAACGCCGTATCAAGCTTTCAATTAGATGCTGCGCCACGACGGCCTCGAATATACAATATATATTTTAAAATATTATTTTACGAAACCCAAATTAACAAAAATATTTTTCAATGTATATATATTTTCATGTAGTACCGTATGCGGAAAATATGTGTTTATGTAACAAAAACCAGTTGATTGTTATTGGGATCATTTACGTGAACTTTATTGTGATTTATTCCAGCGATTCTACAAAAATAATAAATTTTGTTTATTTTTTTATGTTTATATTGTACTGTTTTATCTAGCGTACACGGAGAGAACTAAGTGACTGTATTCTATGTATTTTGTTTTATAGAAAATCTGTACATGGGATTATGAAGCCCATAAAAGTCTATTATCTAACAAGAACAATTTTACTTAAAAAATACTAAGGTTGAAAATCGAATCCCGAACAAACATGTCAATCATGTTACAAGTAAATAAAAATAAAATACCATAACAAATATTATTAAAATGTTAAATATACGCTTATACAACAAAAAAAAACTGCAAGCAACGTACGTTCACCCTGTACCCTGTATACAGTAGGTTAAGCAGAGAGAACCTAGTGTAGATACTCTCCAGTCCTCACGTACTGCCCAATTTAAGAGACATTAATTGTTGAAAAGTGGCACTCAACTCCACGTTTTGTCTTCATAACAGAATGTGGAATTAAAAATAATTTATACCCTCGAATGGCAATCGAACACACATCGATTCACTATACCCACGCCACGACTCCTCGAAAAAACCTGTTGACCAAATTAAAATGAGCCTTCACTAACGAATTTAATGGAATCCCCATAGACAACAATGTTCTGGCTGCATCACAAATCTGCATCACAAACGCTGCTGAAAAATTGTTTCAGATCGCGACGAAACCGCCCCACATCGCCGAGGCCGGGATGAATACATTTTCATAAAAATTTTGCATTTTTGATGAATCCTAAAAAAACTTCCACACGAATCAACATTTTTGCTTCGCTTTTTTTTCGTTTTGTTTTGTTTTTGGCGGCTTAAAAGTGTATTTTAAATCATGAGATAGATGAGTTATATAATTTCGTAACAAATTTCTATAGTAGATATAATACAAGGGTTATGTTTTTTTTAAATAAAAAAAAATCTGAATACTATAACATAATTTTATAAAAAAGTTAAGGTCCTAAATAAAAAATAAAATAAATCAGCTTCACGCTGTATCCCGCACACAGCAGGGTAGGCAGAGGGAACCTGGTGTTAAGTCACTCCGTTCCCCACTTTCTGCCGAATTCTGGAGGCATTGCGTGTTGAGGGGCAGAACTCAACGCCGCGCTTAGCCTCGACACCAGAGCGAAGAAATAGAAATATAAATTTAAGTAAATATTTCATCTCCTCGAGTGCGGATCGAACCCACAACCAGTCAGTTTTACAGTCACACTTCGTGCCACTGCGCCACGACTGGCCTCAAGTTAAGGTCCTGTGTTCCCATATCCATTTGCTGGCGGAACTCCAAGGCATATTTTTTATTTGATACTAAATGAATTAAGAATAAGTCATTGCCAGTTAACTCGGAATCGAACAACCACGTCTCCTTTATAGTCAGACGTTGTGCTCAATGGCCTTAGTTGGCCTGTTTTGTTAAGGACGTTTTCTTGTGTTTGTTGTTTGTATGTTTTCTCTTTTAGCTTATCATATCTATTAATAATTAAAAAACGCATAGACAATTTGAATCCAATTCAATTCAATTTAATTCAAGCAGAGGGAACCTGGGGATGAAAATGAATTTAAATTACCATCATTCTCCCAAGTGCGAATCAATTCGACTGTGGTAGTCGAATTGCTTATGGTTGGATGATGTTCCCCTGCGCTACGACTGTCTTTTTATCAAAGTAAAAAATTACATAACTTTTTAACAGATTTTCCATATTGAAAAAATACACGTACGTAGTGTAATTAATATACACACAAAGATAACTAACAAAAAATCTTTAAAATTACATCACCGGCGGCTGTTTTGTAATCAAAAATGCAAATCGAAAGTTAAAATTATACGTATTTGCAAGTCCGCCTTTTCGTGAAACGAATTTGTTTTTGGTTTTTTATGAGGCTCGGATATTTTTGGAAGACATTATTAAAGGATTGAATGAATTTTGATGTGTTTAATTTAAAGGTTAAATTTAAATTGTGAGTTTATTTCAATCTAATATTTGTACATAGTGCCTTTAATAATTTATTATAATATTAAATATTTTTGTGCACGCACTAATCTCAGGAACTAAAAGTTCCAATTGAGCAATTCTTCGTGTGTTTGATAGCTCATATATCGAAGAAGGCTATATTATATTATCTTAATCATTTCAATGGCGGCCACATATGTAATCATGTGTTATATTCTTTATAACTTCACGCTGTATTCCACACTTAGCAAGGTAGGCAGAGGAAATCTGGAAATCTCGTTATTAATTTACTCCGTTCCCATTAAGAGAAATGATTTTTTGTTTATCTATTTTGGTAAAAAATACTGAAAACTATTTGTTAACGACAAATTTTGTCTAGCTGCCACAGAGAATTTTTTTTTTCCCCAATAGGAAATCAAACCTACTAATTGTCACGTTTACAGTCAGATTTAACCTTTTTCTAAAATATTTTTCCATAAAAATATATATATAATATGGAGATGTTACATCATTCAATTTATACTCAATAGCACATCCATATTTAATATTATAGTTTCACTTATTTTATAAAGTTTTTTAATTTTAATCTTTATTTTAGCTTCTTTTTATATGTGAACTAAACAAAAAATCTTTTTATTTTATTCGCAATGTATATTTTTACTATATGTACTAGTATATGCATTCAAAGTTCATGAATTTTATGTTCCATACGAAATTCTCGTGTACAATAATTTAAGTCGACGTCGGCTGTCACAGATTTTTCCTATATATTTGTTATTTTAGTTAAAAGTGAAAAAGTTGGAAAATGCATATAAAACGTTTATTTGGTCAATGCAGGGTTAGAAATTCTGACTGACAGCTGTTGGTTTTATTCTTAATCCGGTTCATTTGATGCTTTTGAGAGAGTTAAATAATGAAAATGGTAATATTGACAGGGTGGGCAGGGAACCTGACACTCCGTTCCCTACTTTTTGTCCAATTTTCGAGATATTGCGTATTGATTGCAGGAACTCAACGCTGCGCTTTGTCTTAATAATAAAACAAAATAATAAACTATAGTAAAAACCTAATTGCGTCAACACCATTAGGTAAATTAACAAAAAATATATGCAAATACAGGCAAATTCGCCAGTATTCAAAGACAACTGTAGTAATATACCCAAAAACGTCTCACAATGTATTTCAATTTCCATAACAAATGACTTTCCTCGAAGTCGCTTCAAAATAAATTAATGAATCAGATAGAAGTTCTAAAATAATCCCAACTGTACGCAGATTGGACTGCGAGAAGTTTTAATGATGATTTATACGAGGAGTCGGGACGAAAAAATTAAATCTATAAAGATCAAGTGAAAATTAACATGGTTCCGTAATAGCAGGTTATAAAGAGTCAGATGGGAAAAGTTTGGATGACAATGATACAGCAAAGTTTTTTACGTTTAATGAGTTGTGACAGTAACATACCTACTTTATCGAGGTACGAGGTTCTATTTTACTTCCCATAGTCCACGCAAACAATATGTTGGTATTGTTAGTATTTTATATGTTTCATCTTTATAGAGAGGGTTCCCAATGATCGTTTGTATTGCTACATACCTCTCTTAAGGTGAAGTCTTCAATTTCGTTCTCGATATTGATAAGTAAGTTTTATGGAATATGGCTTGTCAAGCTATTGCTCATACATCTAGAGCTAACTGTTTTCCTGTAATTTTTTTAAACATGTATTCTAAAAAGGCTCATAGCGCAGTGGCACAAGCGTGTGACTGTTAAAGCGACAGTTGAAAGTTCGATCCCCACTCGAGGAGATGAAATATTTATTTAAATTTATATTTCCATTTCTTCGAGAGGCAGAACTCAAAGCTACTCGTTGCTTCGACATCAACACGTTATGCCTCCAAAAATTCGGTGGAAACTGGGGAACTGAGTGTCTTAACACTAGGTTCCCTCTGCCTACCCAGCCGTGTGCGGGATACAGCGTGAAGCTGATTTTTTTCAAATAAAGTTATATTTTCACAAAAAAAATTGAAAATTGTGTAAGTAATTTTTTAAAAAAATATTTAATTTCCTTGAGTGGGGATCGAAACCACAACCAATCGATTTGTGCCCCTGTACTACAACTGGATCACAATTAAATTAAAAGTGATTTATGATATTCATTATAGCTCTTACGGGTTAATATTTTCGATTCTTCGCTCTGTTAACAAGACAAAGCGCAGAGTTGAATTTCCACTCAACCTCCAAAGCAAGTCTCACAAATTCGTTGGAGTGTGGGAAACGAAGTGTCTTAACACTATGTGCCCACTACCTAGCCTGCTATATGCAGGATACAGCGTTCATTTAAATATATTGATACATATGTAATTGTGGCCTATAATAAGACATAAAATTGTAAATAAAAAATAAGACATATAATTTTATGAACAACAATAAACTTAACAAAATTATATCGGAAATAAGACTTCAACATCAGGTAAAAAGGGTGTTAGAAATCTGTGCACGTCATGTTCAGACAATCGTGTTCACTAAAAGTTGGGAACTTTTACTCGAACTTCTTCCTTCTGTTCTACAATGGAGGATGCTGTGGGAATTAATTCTTGACACTTTATAGTGAATTCGCAATGACTAACTATTATTAAAGTTAGCTGAAATATTTATTTTTCGCTTTTACTCCACTTACAGCAAGGTAGGTAGGTCTTAGAGAAGTCAGGCCTGGTGTAAGGATACCTCTTTCTGACTAAATTGGAGACATTGCGTGTTGTGTCAGAACTGAACGCCGAAGAGCGAGTGCGAAAGCTTATTAAATTAGTTTATTCCTCCACTCGTCATGGAACTTATGAGCTAAATGTCAGCAATGTACGGCGCGTAGCTCGGTCGACGCGTCAGTCACTTGGAAACAAAATAGTTTTATACTGATATAGAGATAAAGAAAACGCATTGCACTGTTTGATATGCTTATATACATATATTGATAGGTATCAATATATATTTTTTATTAGTTTTGGAAAGTTCCTCCGAAAAATATTATTTTAAAAAAAAATTAAAAATTGTCAAACAAAATATATTTAAACATCAGTATCCAAGCTCGCCAATAGGAAACTTGTATATTCCGGAAGCCTTTAAGCCTCAATAGTGAAACAAAGTTAGACAGTTAGTGCTTCCAGAGTACGCCTGCATGGAAATTGAATTTGTGAAATTATTTGCTGCTACTCTTAAGCGACGTTTTCGTTTAGGCCCAAGAATAATGGTTATGTTATTAAGAATAATGGATATACAGTGTGAATGTTTATTGTTTTGTCTTTTCTCCTTAACTTCCCATTGGTGACGTTAATTTGACTTACATCTTTGGTGAAGCCGGTCTCACGGACCGATATTATTGACCTAAGACTTTGGGTATAACTAATTAGTTAGGTAACATTAAGTAAATCACAATGTGTTGTTATTACACAACAACATGAATATTTAGCAGAATTGTCCCTTTCCAAAAAAAAGAGACGTAGTCATTTGTACATTCTCGGTCACTCAACGCCTTTTTGTTGTGTGAATTTTGAAATTCCGTTCTACTTCGCTATTTGATGATATTTGTGACAAATCTTAATGAGATATTAAAGAATCTAATGGAAGCTCTTCGAAAAGATGACATCCGATGTTTAGCCAAAATATAAGAATTTATTATTTATTTTATAAAATATCAATAAAAGTATACAAAGAGCTATAGTCAAATAACAATTAAGATTACATTTCAAAATAAAAAAAAGAAAATACTAATACTAACAATTTACTTATGTAATTGGTGACGCCAGTCTCACAGACCGAGCTGGTGCCAAAATTGTAGAACGTGCATACGCGTAGCTGTTATGGATAGAAATAATTGCAGATGTGGAATTGTGTGTGGCTCATCAAAAGTTTATACAATTTTTCGATCGACCCGGTCTCACAGATATATACGTCGGCAATGGCTGGTTAACTTAGCTTTGGCGGAAATTCGGAATATGCTACTTTGCTCTTTTCATCCTTCTATTTTTGCTAAAATATTTTTAGCAATTTTTTATGTATTTTAAATTTATTTTTATGTATGAATGTTATTAAAAGCTTAAGTAGAATTTTACTAATGTAGATTTTTTTAAATAGTTCGTTTTTTCCTTAATTTTATTAAAAATACACAAGAATAATTAAAAATTAATTGGAAAAAAAAGACCATGTCGTGGCGTAGGTGTACAAAATATTTAATATTTTCATTTGCCTCTAGAATTCGGTGGAAAGTGAGGGTCGGAGTATATTAACACTAGACTCCCTCGGCTTACTAAATGTGGGATACAGCGTGAAGCTGAAAAAAAAAAGAAAATATTATATTTATGGAACATTACACAAACTATCTAATGGGACAAGAGTCAAAGCCGTTGATGGCTACGGCTACAGTACCTTCATCAAGTAAACTTCAACGTACGAGCATTTAAGTAACTACTTTCTGCATATGAGCAAGTTAGTATAGATTATATTCTTGATATCATGACATCCTACACGACAGTAATCACTTGCTTAGTTCCTTCCTTAGATTTCTTTACTTCCCTAGACTTCCCTTCTTTCTACAGATTCTTCTTTAAATTCGACATCTAAACCGTACTTACCAAAGTCAATGGTACCAACACTAGTATATATACAATTATACAGAATCAACGCAGAAATTTGTTTACTATAATAATGAGCTGTAATTAACTCGCACAGTTCGTCCGGGCTATGTAAACAAAATGCCACGACCTAATCTACGCTGATTGAGTGATATAATGGTAACAAATATTGTTGTGTTCATTTATGTGTTAGTTATAGGAGAAATTATACTAGGGAAAGGTAGGTTGAGGCTGTAAATGCGACGGTTATGGATTCGATTTCCATTCGGGGGAATGAATTTTCATATTTAATATTTTAAATTTCTTTGCTCTAATCAAGGCGAAAACGCGGGGTTTAGATTTGATATTCAACACGCAATGTCTCGAAAGTCCAACAGCAAGTGGGGAATGGAATGGAACAACTATGACCTATATGGGAAATTCATCAAGAGATCCTGAAATGATATGTAAAATGTTCGCGCAATTCTTTCAATCTGTATATGAGCCGTCTACACTTAATATAGAAACATGGGAGTCATCAGTAGGCGATACTAACTCTAGTAATAACAATATATGCTCTTTATCCTTTTCTGAATACGATGTCTATAAGGTGTTGAGGGCACTTGACTCAAATAAGGGTGCTGGACCTGACTCCTTACCACCCTCGTTCATAAAACTTACCGCGGGTACACTATGCGTTCCACTTAAAATTATCTATAACAAGTGTATGCAAGAAGGCATTTTTCCTGATTTATGGAAGATGGCGCATATAACACCCGTTTTCAAGAGTGGAGACAGAAACAACATTGAAAATTATCGACCGATATCGATTTTGTCCACGCTAGCAAAAGTCTTCGAAAGATTAGTACAAGCCCAACTGTACCCTCTTGTGCATAATGATATCTTACAAGAGCAGCATGGATTTGTACAACAGAAATCGACTACTACTAATTTATTGTTATATGCTACTTACTTATTTGAGAATATGGACAACGGGGTGCAGGTAGATGCTGTATACACGGATTTTCGCAAAGCATTTGACATAGTGGACCATGAAATACTTTTAAAGAAATTGGCCTTCAACGGCGTGAGAGGTAATTTGTTGAGGTGGTTTGCTTCGTACATTATCAACAGGTCTCAGAGAGTTGTAGTTAGAGGCTTTGAGTCTGAAACTTTTATTACATCCTCCGGTATACCACAGGGATCTATACTAGGGCCATTGCTTTTTATAATCTTTATAAATGACATAAATCAATGCTTCAAACATAGCAAGTTCCTGTTGTACGCGGATGATCTAAAATTATACTTAAGTGTGCGGGATTTGTCGGACTGCCATGATTTACAAAGCGATCTTAATAGGCTTAGCGAATATTGTGTTCTTAATAAATTAGGTCTTAACTTGACCAAATGTAACACTATAACAATAACTAAAAATAAAAATATAATTAAGCAACAATACTTTCTGAATGGGACTCAATTAAATAGAGTAAATCATGTACGTGATCTTGGTATCATTATAGATTCGCACCTTCATCTCGATCAACATGTTGATCATATTGTTAATAACGCATTTAAAATGTACGGATTTGTGATGCGTTCAACTAAAGATTTTAAAAAGCCGTCTACGCTCATATATCTATATACCAGTTTAATCAGACCTCAACTTGAATATGCATTACAAATCTGGAACCCCATTTACAATAAATATGTTGATCAGATAGAAAATGTGCAACGTCGGTATTTGCGATCATTACATTACAAATTTTCACATTCTTATTTGTCATACTCTAAGTTGCTCGATAAATATAAATTAATGAGTCTTGCATCGAGAAGAAAACTGTTAAGTACAATGTCGTTATATAATATTTGCAATTCTAATATAAATTGTCCTCAATTGTTAAGCAACATAGATTTCTTGGTACCTAATCGAGTTTCATTGCGTAACACACGAACACCCAGATTATTTAAATTGAAAAAATGTCGAACTAATGCTGGCAAGCGAGCACCATTGTACCAAATGACCCAAACGTACAATGCTGAATTTTATAATACTGATATTTTTGGGTTAACAATAGGCGCGTATAAAAAAAGAATTAAAGCCATTACCGAGATTTTGTTAAAAGTAACAATAAAATATTATATATATATATATATATATGTATATATATATATATATTATTATGTAAGTATGTGTGTAATTGTGTATGCGTATTTATATCTGTTATGTATATATTTAATATTGTTATAATTATTTATTTATTTATTTATTTATTTTTTAAATATTCATTAAAATATCTCCTATAGTTAATTTCTATTGTTATAGTAAGTAGTGGATAACGGTGTGATTTGTACATAGATTAAGTTTATTATATTGTACAAGATATATTTTCTCATATGTACAAATGTTTGTTGTCCCAAATAAATAAAACAAAACAAAATTCCCTCCTTTCTTGTTTCTTTTTTCGATTATAACTTTTGAACATTTTTATCTTCCCTGTATGAATTCGTAAGCTACCTTCAACTACCTGTTATACACTATCCGAATATCCGACGCCTGACCTTATTACAGTAAGGTATTCAAAACAGTAGTACTTAAATCTGAAAATCAGTGGTAATAAACTGTATTTTGTATTTCGTGGTGTTTATGAGACTACTACGGCAGACGCAGAGCGCCTTACTACATACTCGACGGTTATGAGTTTCAATCCCACTTGGAGGAATGAGCATTTTTATTTTCCTGTCCTGATAAGTTCAAGAAATATCAACGAAAATTTCTTAAGAAAATACTTTATAAAATTATAATATTTTGGTATTTTTTTCAGTAAATAATGATAATTATTATTATTAAAATAATTTAACCACTCAGTTTAATTACTATACGTTAATCCACAAATTAATGCTCAATTACTAGTTCAACCAAAGTTTAGTATCACCAAATTTGATTACCCCACTTAAAATTTTGTTAATTTTGTCGGCTAAATTTGTAATAAAAGTAATTAGTTGACACGGTTTCTCGGAAAAAAAACCACATTGTATCCTGCACATTGCAAAGTAGACAGAGGGAACCTAGTATTAACGAACTCCGTTCCCCATTTTTAGCCGAATGAGTGGCGGAGCTCGCTTTGCCTCTACACCAGAGCGAAGAAATGAAAACAATATATATTTTAATATATATTTCATGGCCGATCGAGTACATAGGAATCGAACACACAACCAGTCGCGTTAATAGTCACACACTGTGCCTCTGCGCCGCTACTAGGAGTGTCGAGGCTTATCTTGTGACGAGAGCGAGAAAATGAAAGTAATTCAGTCCTCTCGACCTCGAACTCGAGCAAGAATCGAACCTACAACCTACGCGTTTACAGTTAACCGCTATGGGTCTACGCTACGTCAACCTTAAATAGAAATTTAAAAATAAGATGTACCTAATTGGTTGTTAAGGTATAGTGTTTCTTATGTTTCTTGTTAATTTCTCGAACAGAATCAGATTTGGACTTTTTCCTGGATCTTTGCTAGAGAAAAATAAAATCAAATCAAAAAATTATGTGGATTTATAAAATTACAGTGAATAAACGAGTATGGGGTGTGAAATATGCAAATTATTTACAGTTTACGTGATAAACTAATTTTCAACGTGTTTTATAATTGAATTTATAATGTTTCGGCGTCCGCAAACGATAAAATAGTTGTTTATAATGTTTAAAAGAGAGCCTATATTTTTTATATTACAACTTAAAGTCTAAGCTTATGTGCGTTACAAAGAATTATTCGTTGCTTTGTCTATAGGGAAATAACGTAGAACCGATAACTATCAATAAGCGTTCTGTAGAAGCTCACCATTAAGCGCAGTTACAATCATAACGTTTGTAAAATGAAGCTCCAAAATGAAAAAACTTTTTAGGTTTTATACAATGAAAAAGAAAAAAAACATTATATATGTATTTTATTGCACTTTTAAAATATTTGTGCAATATACACATGAAACGAATTTAAAAAAAAATATATTTTGTAATTTTTACGTAAAAAAAAAATGATAATTATTTTCTGAACTTCACAGGTCCACTAGTCATGTCTACTTTTAATCTCAAATATGATTTAAGCCCATAACTATTGTATTCAGTAAGTAACTGCTGCTGAACTGCTATAGCAACATATTTCTCTTTTAATGCATACTATTTGCCTGTACAAGTTTATAGATTAACAAAAAAAAAAAAAAACTCAGTAAAATAATATTTTGGCGTTGAGTTTACCCACTCAACAAGCAAAGCAGAATGTCAAAGGTAATATAGATTGTAGCGCAGGAGCATAAGTGAGCGTCTGTAAACGCGACAGGCTGTGGATTCGATTCCCACTCAAGGAAATTATATATTAAATATTTTCATCTCATGCTCTGGTGACTCTACCACATAATACGCAATGCCAGAATTATATAAAAAAAGTAATATTATATAATTAGAAAAAAGAGATCAGAAGTGTATTAATAGAAACGGGGAGTCTTATCTCTAGGTACCCAGTTCCCCTCCACCCACCGTGTTACATACAAGATACAGCGAGAAGCGAAAAAAAGAAAAGCAAAAAATGTTAACAGCAATAATTATGGTTCCATACTACTATTATTCTGTTACATTTCATAGCCATTACGTGTACGTGATGCAACGAGCTGAGCATTGCATGTGTTGCTTAATGTGACTTGCATATTGAGGTAAAATTAGACGTAAGTGGATGCATATTCTCAATTTAGTATAATTTTTATGTAATAAAGCCTGCAATATTGACAGATGATCTATTTCTTTTGTCGCTATAATGATAATTACTAAAAAACAAAATAAAATTAATATTTTAGAGGGCTCCCGTACAACAAAACGTGTTTTTTTTTTTCATTTTCATACGGAACCCTTCGAGCGCGAATCCGACTCGCACTTGACCGGTATTTTAAATACTTAACAGGTTATTGTATAAGTCCAAAGACATATCCACTGAACATGAAACTTTACAATTTAAAGAACTCTTACAAGAACTACACATATATATTTAAAAAAAACATATTAAACCGGATGTGGGACTTTAACACCGCTTATTCCAGCAAAGCTCAGTCGTATTAAAAGTTGTAGAGCAGCTTAAGGAGTTAGCTTTTTCTATGTTAGTTTAACTATGCCTTTCTAGATTAGTAGTTAAAAGTGGCTTTATTTAAGTGATTTTAAATAATACTGTAATACTTAAAAAACATATTTAAATTAAAAAATATTAAAGCAAGTTGTGGCGCCACTGTGGAATTATGGCAATGAACAGGTTATAGGTTCGAATACATTAAAAAAATATATATTTAATTTCCTCGCTCCTTCCTTCCTGGTAAGGAAAAAGCGCAGCGTTGATTTCCGCCACTCAACACAAAATTTGGGGAAAGTAGGAAACGCAAGTACCTCTATAATAATAGAGTATTTTAATACTAGATTTCTTTTGCCGGTGTAAAGCTAAAAAAACTGCAAGAAAATTTACTCAAGAAAATAAATCTCGATTGACATATTATTCGAAAGTTTTTTTTTTGTCAAATCTGTCATTACGGTCAAGATAATGGATACGGGACAAAGGGTCGAAAGCATATGAATTTATAATAAATTATATGCAAAGTCCCTCTTCGGGGACTCCGAAGGCAGATTTTATTCCTTTATACATAGTCTTTAGCTATAGGATGAACAAAGATAATTGATTGTCTAGAAGTCGATCATTTTAGTGGTTTTATTGAGAGGTTAACAATAGTAGCAATGGTTTATGAGACGCTGTCCTTCACTTTCCGACCAAATGGCGTAAACTGAAAGAAAATAATTAATAAATTTTACCGGATGGGACCGAACCTACAACTGTCCTGCTTAAAGTCAGTTCAGGTCACTGTGCCACTGCGCTCTGACGGGCTATAAAAAATATATATAATAAATCAAGACGAAAATTGTAACATTAACTTAAAAAAATTTTTAAAAAATATCCTGTAACTTTAGATCTATGTATATCCTGTCGCCATTAACGAGGAAACAATGCAGGTAAATGGGGTCCCATGAAATTGCTGCAGCACTTACTTGTCCTCATAAAAAATGTCCACTAGATAATAATTTTCAAAGATTTAATATTTCGATAACATTAGATAGAAGACTAACATTTGAGGCCAGTGTGGCTGTAGACGCGACTGACTGTGGGTTCGATACCCACTCGAAGAAAGTAAACTTATATTTTCATTTCTTTGCTCTGGTGTTCAAAATATTCGGCGGAAAGTGAAGAACGGAGTATCTTGACACTAGTTTCTCTCTACCTACCCTGCTGTGTGCGGGATATTTATAATTTCATTTTTATTTATTGAATATATGTAGGGACCATCGTAGGGCAGCAGCACAGCTTCTCACTGTAAACGCGTTAGTTATCGGTTCGAATCTCACTGGGGGATAATCTTTTCATTTTTTCGCCACTAAATACACAATATCTCAAAAATTGAATAGAGGGTCATTCGGAAACTCAGCAGGAAAAAAATACTATTTTAACTTTTTTAAGGTTACGCACCAACGGAAGAATAATATTAAGAAACATAAAAACTTATTTTGTCTCTCGGAAAGTAGTGTAGATAGATTTGAGTTTCGCTAATTAAAAATAACCTGATGATCAAGTGGTGGATAACCAATAATCATTTACGTCCTAAACATTTTCATTATAAATAGCCAACGTCCAAATATACGCATAATATGTAAAATTTATATTGTCATAACGGCCCTAGGTAGGCCGTCGTAGTGCAGTGGAGCAAAGTCTGACTGTATTCTAGGTTCAATTTCAAAAAACACGACCATTCTAGGTTCAATTCTCACTCCCAATTTTTTCTCATTTCTTGGTTAAAAGACCAAGCGCTGCGTCGAATTTCACCGCTTATCACAAAACGTCTCGAAAACTAGACGACAAAAAAAAAAACGGAGTGTTTTAACTCTAGGTTCCCTGTCTACACACAACAGCATATACACCATGAACCTGTTCAAACTTTTTCAACACATAACCTCGTTTTCATTCACTCTCGTGTAAAATTAATTTCAAGAGGCCCCCGGGAACAGATAAGTGGTTTACGCCTAATGATAGGCGACGACATTGCCGGATTAAATTTCGGCTGCTTTAATAGTGTTTGTCAGGTTCCAACGAGTTAGAAATTACCGCACCTTAACGACTTTAAATCAAAGCCTAAATTGTTGAAGACATTTCACTGAGTTGTTAAGTGTTAAATTGTTTTATGTTATATTTGTACACATAATATATAATTTTCATGCCAGTTGTAGGGCAGGGAGGTGTGACAACAGTTATGCGTTTGAATCCCCGTCTATTTTCATTTCTTCGCTCTGGTGTCGAGGAAAAAGGCGGCGTTGAGTTTCGTCACTCAACACGCAATACAGGAGGTATATCCTTATATACTTCTATATCCTTCATACAGCAGACAGCCTAGTATTGCGTATTGAGGGAACCTAGTGTTAGGGCATTCAATTTCACACCGAGCAATTTTAAGGACAATGAATGGCCTGCTACCATTTTTAAGAAAAAAAAAATTTAATTAGCTTTACGCTATATCCCGCACACAGCAGGGTAGGCAGAGGGAACCTAGTGTTAAGACACTCCGTTCCGAATTTTGGAGGCATTGCGTATTGAGTGGCAGAACTCAACGCCGAAAAAAATATTCTTTCTTAGGGAATTTTTACTTCGGGTCAGCTAACTATCATAATCTCTATAAGGATTTTTTGAAATTTTATTCCATACTAAGAAACGAAAAATCCTTTTTTAGAAAACGTATAAATATTTAAAAAATATTTGACGTTTGAATTCTTGGCAATCCTTGGAAACTAGCAACATAAATGTATTGTAATGCTTGGATGATTTCCTGCAAGAGTCGCAGATTCAAATTCTAAAGCTTTTTTTTAAATATGATGTTTATGTTTTTAATAAATAGATTTTTAAAAACTTGGTTATTACAAATTCTCTTTCAATTAGAAACTTATCACTCTAACACGAGAATTTACAGCAAATTTCATTCCACATCTATCAAACGATTACTCGCGTATTGAACGTTAGCAACGAATGCACCTTTTGTGCAACTAAAGACGCATCAGAGTACAAAACACGTTTCTTGTTTTCTGATCAGCCAATAATACTGGCATCTGGCTGGTCTGCACAAAGAGAGTCAAATTGAAAATATATATGCAATTTCCTTTGGAACATTTGTCTAGGTTAAACGGTTCGGTTGTCTTGTAAAAAATCTTATTGTTCGTTCGTTCGTTGCTGCCTTTTCCTATTTGCGTAGGAATTTTGAGGAATTCTCTTCTAGTGTTACCATACAAACCTAAGGAACTTTCATGCTAAATTACAGCGTTTTACTATTTTTTTTTGTGTGGCTATTTTTTTTATAAATGAAATAAAAAATATATCGTGTATGACGAAGCTGTTCTATATACAACACAAAAAGGCCCAGGATCGCTTAAGTGAAGCACTCTAGTTTGTGTATATTATCTTTTAAAGGTTGCTTTTACTCTTTAGGAAGAAGAATGAATTTTAAATATATATCTTAGTGCACTAACATTCAATAAAACACTAAATTTACAAACGTTAAAGTACTTAAGTAGGCTGCGGTTATTTTGAAACAAGAGAAGTACATTCCTTTTTAACTGAATTATCCTTAGTCTTAAGTATTTTTTTTTTAAATTAAGCCCTATTAATAAAACAGTAAGGCATATATTAGTGTGGTATTTCAAATAAATTGGTCTTTCTAAATTTTTGTATAGAATGTTTTGTGGAAAGCTACTATGTACTAAGAATGGTTTTCAGTATGTCTGTCGTCATTTACGTGTTTATAGTACGCCAGACCTCCAGCTGTTTACACTCTTAGCTCGACTGCTTTGAATGAATTACTTAATTCAATTGTGCTCCTTTTTTGGGTCATTCTTTAAGCTTTGAAATTTTTAACCAAGCATATAATTCAATGTAGTGTCTCCAAATGAAAGCCGGTCCAAGGCGAGTCGGACTCGCAAATCCCCACGATTTGCCTGGCTCCTAGCTTCTTGAAGTTAGTACGGAACCCACTTCCATACCAACTTCAAGAAACCAGGATCAGGATACCACAAGAAGTACATTAAAATTTTAGTTACAAAACAAAATCTATTCATTTTGTATAAAATAAACTAGAATAAGTTTTTTTTTTCAATATCTCTAAACATTTACTTTTTGGATTTTGTATTTTATTTGTACTGCAGCTTTTCCTTGCCAAATTTCATAATTGTAGGACCATGGGAGCTCTATAGGTTTTATGTATGAACCTTCATATCTTCTGATTGAATTGGCAAGAAAGAACATTGAGTTGTTCTGTAGTTTAAGGGACCATGCATCTGATTATTTAATATTAATTTCAGCTTGATACGTCAGCGTAATTAAGGATTCCGTTTTTACCTTTTGAGTTAAGGAATCCTAAAAATAAAACACCTGTAATATTTGTTCTACATACGCTATATACAAACATGTAGCTATTGTTCAAGTTGAACCGTTAAAACAAATATTTACATTCGATGCGGCGCGGCGTGCAATCGCGGTACACAATAAATGATTTCTTTCGCCTTCAAACAAAGCGACGTATCTACTGTGATATTGAAAACAAACTGGCTTAGATATTCCGAATGGAAATGTTGACATAAAAATATTGGATTTCATGCATATGTATATATATAGAGAGATCAATATGGATTTATGAATTTTATATTCTTTTGCTTTTTCCTGCGGCTTTGCTCGTGGTTCAAGCATTCAAAGTAATTCTGACTGCAGGTCACTGTACCTGTAATGATCCTTTCTCGATAGATCGGCTATTTAACACAAAAATAAGTTTTCGAACCAATTACTATTAGTTCGATGTAATGATTGCTAGGATCCCCTTCCATTGTGTTGATATGCAGAAGAAACAGTGTAGGTGACAGCACGTAGCCTTGGAGTACGCCAGCTTTCTGGGAATGTATTTAGAGTTACGAAACTGTCGCCAGCGACGTTACTTTGCGTCCAGTGAGAAAGCTAGTGATTCAATTACATAAATTTTCAGGAAGCCCGAAAGTTTGAAGGTTTGCAAGGAGCGCACCATGCCACACTCGATCGAAGACCTTCGCCATAAACAGACTAACTGCCAGGTTTCCCCTTGCTGGCAAAAGCCGCAGCCCAGCAGGGGTTTACCTGGCCCACACGCACCCCCCTGGGCTGCGGTTAGGTATCCAGTAGATCACTGGTTGAGTGACCATGGTGAAAGCCATGTTGATTTTCATTGATCCAAGAGTTCTCTTAGATTAACGTTTTCGACCAAACATATTTTGAAAAATTTAAACTTGTAGATTCGATACCTATATTTTAAAATAGATATAAATTTGTGAAGCAATGGTAAAGGTGAAGTATAGGTATGTAGGTAGGTATATCTATTATCTACTATACTAAAACGTAAGTGTTACGCTTTTCTCCACATGCAAATCGAATCCAGAGCCATCGAGTATATATAATAATATATTTTCATAATCCGTCATGATTTTACATCTCTTACTGTATGTTAATTTTCATTTAACAAATTTTAGTATAAATGCAATCTTGCAAGTAACTTTACACCTAGTACTAATAAACTTCCACAAATGAGCAAAGTTGCAAAGAAATATTATATAAGTTTAACTCTCAGCTTATCCACAGGTCTAAACAATGTTAATTTAAGTATTAAATCAGATAATACGAAAATAATGCTGAGAATTTTGGGTGAGAAACTTTTTGCATTAACAGATTTAAAACATATCTTTAATGATATATCATTGTTAAGAAATGGTTTGGTTGGATGGTTTTTCGATTATAGCGGAGTTAACCAATTCAATTCAATTAAAAAAAAAATATTTTACTAAGTATTTTTTTTCGCATGAAATATATTTTTAATTTTTTATCATTTTCCTGCTCTGATAAGACTGTGCGCGGTGTTGATTTCCACCAACTAATACGCAATGTCTAGATTTTAAGTGGTTCTTGACATTAGCTTATTTATCCTGTTATACAGGATAAAACGTGAAGATGAAAAAAATACAAGTAAAAAATTATTTTGTCAAAACAAAAATTACTTACAAAACACGAACGAAGCTAAGAGATATATATATGTATTTACCAAATACTCCACATTCTCGTTAAAAACTTTTAGTCACACCAAAATTTCCATCTCTTGTGGTACTCTCGATTCACAAGTGGAAATATCGTTTAAAGTCACTTTTCACATATTTCCGACTATTTGACTTTTAAGTAAAAGAGAACAATCTTTTACCTTTCGTATGCAAGAACAATAGGACATCAGGACTCGGTAATACAAACAGAACGCAAAATTCACTGGAGGTAGGAATAGCTTCATTCAATATTCATGCATTTGCAGTTACCTGGAATTAAGGTGTTTTAAGCCTTGTGAGTTAAATTTAGAGTTCAAATTTAACCAGAATATGTTTAAGGTTAAGTGTTTAGATGAATTTTAGCAAGTTAGACGCCCCTAGGTGTTCCCTTTTTATTGTAACTTTAAGTCGGCTGTTTCTTGGATAACAGTAGCGGGACTGTAATACCAATAGTAATCGTTCCGTTTTATGTTCAAACATATTGTTACTATGTTAAAACGCTACTCGTTTAACTTGAATTTTAGTAAAGACGTAAAATGTACGTAACTTTCTGTGAAATTATATATTGTAAAAGATATTATGTAGCTAATTACTTGTCCGAAGTTTGATTTGCTCTATATTTACAGTAAGTCACCTTCACGCTGTATCCCGCACACAGCAATGTAGTTAGAGGGGATCTAGTGTTAAGACATACCGTTCCCCCTTTCCGGCAAGTCTGGAGGCATTGCGTGTTGAGTGGCGGAACTCAATGCCGCGCTTTGCCCCGGCACCAGAGCGAAGAAATGAAAATATAAATGCAAATAAATATTTCACCTCCTCAAGTGGGGATCGAACCCACAATCAGTCGATTTTACAGGCCCATTGCGCCACGACTGGCCTATATTTACAGTAAGTAATATTTTCAAAGATAAGAAAATACATTCAAACTAGCGGAACGAATCATCGTGCTATGTATTGTGTTCAGGCAATGAAAAAAAAATATTCCCGCGAAGAGAATTGAATCTATGACCGTCTCTCGTCCTTCTGAATTTTGTGCTCAAAAATAACTTTTTAATATATCACACTATCATGTAGGATACGTTTGTTTCTATATGAAAATATAAGTACAATTTTTTATATCATCGCGATTGCTTCTAGAATTGTGAAACATCTTGCTACGGAAGTAAAAACCCGCAATAGTTTTGCAACATTTTATTCTATTTTATTCACAACATCCTTTTCAATAAGGAAATGCAAAAGAACACATCCTGTATCAAAAGATTTTTAATCTTGTCTTTGTTTATTGTTTATTTAACATTGCTATCACTATGATCATCATCTAGATCATCATCACTATCATACCAATCATGATCTTTCTTCTCTATAAGATAGGTAGAGACAAATCACTCTTTAGTTTTGTTCTTATAGTATTTTTTTTAATATTTAATCTACCTGAAACCAATTATTACTGTTAAGTGTCGTCAGCTTAAAAAAAATAAATAAAACACTAAACATGCTAGATTAATTTGATTATTTTTTTTATTTTATATTTATTCTAATAGAGCTATTTATCTATAATCTAAGTAACTAAATCTTGCAAAACTGTATCTTAAGCTTTAAACATTTTTTTTGTTTATAAATTAATACGTTACCTAATATTTTGAGGGGAGAGGAGAAGAAGAGCCTACGAGTAGGCACCTATTAAAAAAAATTAGGTGAACACGAGTTTTGATGTAAAGATATAAAGCGGCATGTTTTAATAAGAAAATTAAAGATTCAGTGACTCGGAATGAGGAGTGTATTACTTTCATCCATAAATTAAGCACACGATTTAGATCAAAGTTCACGTTAGAATACTTGAAGAGCGCTCTGGATTTTTTGTGCTAAAATTTACTATAGCGACGTTTCGGCACAGGGACCCAAAAGTGAGACTATAAATGGGACAGGGAGTAGTTTCGATTCCTACTCGAGGCAATTAAATATTTTAATATTTTCATTTCTTTGCTCTGGTAACGAAGCAAACCGCTTGAGATCAGCCATTCTACGCACAACATCTCGAAATTGACAATGTGTAGGGAACGAAGTAACAATACGTAACTTACAATGCTACGTAGAATAAAGTAGAATAAAATTTGTGAAGTGAAGCTAAAAAAATCAAATTATATTCTCAGTTGCTAAAATATTTTCCTAAAGTATTTAAATACTTCAGGAAAATATTTTAGGTTTTAAAAGTAACCCAAAAAAAGCATATATATCACGCGACGCAACGCGACGGTTGTGGGTTCCATCGCTACACGGAGAAATTAATTATTATTTATTAATATTCTATCCTTATCCCTTCTTAAGGACGCAAGGAATCAAAGTTAAAGCCCAGCGTTTAGTTCGCATCACTAAACACACAATGCCTGGTACAAATTCGGCGGAAAATTGAGAAAGGAGAGTCTTAACACAAGTTTCCCTGCTATATGCGGGATTCAGCGCAAAGCTGACTAAGAAAAAAAATATCAAACACAAGTGTTCTTCCATTAGTTCCTCCTATGCATCATGTATAAGACGAGAAGTGTGAAATAGTTTCAAAGCAAGCCATTGAAGTCAAAGGACCTAAACGACTGTACCTTTTTTATTACCTACACAACTGAGGCTATAGAAAGAGCGGTTTTTTTTTCTTCACATTTTACTCGCAAAATAAAATATGAAATTTGAATAAGTCACTTACACGCTTTAGAGTTTGATAAATATTTTTTTTTCTCAAATGGGTATCAAAACTACGCCATGCGCCACTTGGCATCAGCGTACTTAATAACTTTATTTTCTCGCTCTGGTAACGAGGCAAAACGCGCGCTGTCGCCAGTCCACACGCAATGCCTCAGGATATAGCGGAAAGTGTGAAAAGGAAGTGAATTAATGGGAAATGGTTAACAGGGTCCCTCTACCTCCTGATATGCAGGGGGCAGCAGAAAGCTAGAAAACACGAAAAATCGCCCTTCTCGTAGCCATATTCTACGTGCTAAACTGTCACCGCGGTTTTATTGTTTTGCACCGAAGCGACTTAACAACCGTGTTATTGTAACGAGTTACTCTTTTTTCGCTTCTCGCTCCCACAAGTTCCCAGAAATTTGCGGGAGTTGTTTCGGATAGGTATTAGAAATACTTGGTACCCTTAATTCTGGAGGTGATATTGAGGAAGTTTAGTAATCCAGATTGTGAACATAAACATTGTCCAAGTGTAATTTTGAGGGCCGCGACGATATGACGAAGTTATGGCACTTGTTAAACAGTTGAAGATTTTCCAAGTTGCTCAAGATTTATATATATTGATAATGGCTGTTTTGGTTTTACGAAGTGTTGTTTTTTTTGTTGGTATTTATATTTTTTTATTTCCGCCCTTAAGTAAGAAAACAAAGATCTACTTTTAAATTTGCTGTGTATCAATGATGCAGAAGGAAAGGAAGCAAGGAAAGAAATAAAATTCACAAGGTTGTTGTAACTGTTATCTCAAACTCCTTTGAGAATATTATTTAATAAATAATGCCTTGGCTCGTGATGTGTCTAGTGGTTAGAACCGTCTATAGTTGTGATCGTGAAGAACCCAAAATCTTTTAGAGATTCAGAGGTAACAGTATTAAGAATTTTATATTATGCCATTAGAAAGAAGGTATCGCTTTAATAACATATTTGCCATCAGAAGTTGTTCTTGTGTCAGTTATTTAGATAACTGGAAACTCGACAATATGACATTGTCATACATAACTCGAAGCTCGTCCGAAGAAAAGCCAAGAGCGCGTCCTATCTTCCTCTCCACTATAACTGCGAACTAGTTATAATAAAAGGAAGAAAGAGTACGGGCACCTCCCCGCCCTACACCGTGAATTCCTACCAGACTGCGACTGCAACAGTCTTATTGAACTCTCCGGGACGTTTGTGTGTGATCAGTCTGAAGTTACTTGTTACGCTTATTTATATTAAGATTATTATATTAGAATTGTGATTCGTGATGTTGATTGATTTGTGAGATCAATATAAGTCGTTGGAACGAACGCACTACCGCAAGGCGGCCGATATGTTAAATAAACGCACGGCACACACCCCACAGTCGTGTCTCGAACCGTAGGCGGACACTACTACATACACCAGAGTTCCAGGACATAAAATAGCACCACACACCCGCATGAGACGGGCGGACACTACTACATACACCGGAGCTGGGACATAAAATAGCACCACACACCTACAAGTCGTATACCAAGTCGTAGAAGTGGTATACAATATATCAATGGCTAACGCCATACAAACACAGCTTACGTACCGCGAGCGTACTGCGAGACGGCATCAGCCAAGACATAGTTAATGTCACTGCAACAGTTCGCATAAGCCCATCACGTCAGCTTCCGCGACGTCAAGCAACATTCAATATTATAACATTGGTCAAAGATAACTTTAATCCATAATATGTGGTGTCGCTCCTACACATATAATTCCTTTATAAGGAATTCGATCCTAAAAGATCGTGCCATCATAAACTTCGAGTTATCATATTATATTCATTATACATTTGGTACGAGTCTTTATGTGCATCATATTTATTAGTATCGTAGTACTTAAGAGTTCGACTCGACCGCTGCCTTCCAGCATCACCACCACCTATATAGACAGAACGACGGTCGCGACATTCGGGACGACAATACACGAACTCGTCTCGATTAATATGGTATCAAAAATATATAGTTTGTATTATTCATAATTAACTATATTATTTATGTGTATTGCCATGCATATTTCATTTTATTTATTTCTTTATTTTTAACTTATATCCCAGGTACATACTGTTACATTGTCTTTATCTAGCACGCATGAAACTAAAAATACATTATTTTGCAATTTACAATTTTCGTGTGGGCATCACTTTTGTTTATTTTATTTTATTTAGAAAACATATATCAATTTAAACGTAGCAACATTTGAATCACTATAAATAAATTATAACATGCGTATAAATTGCTTCCTCTATTTACGATTGTAGAGATTTAGTAGTCAGAGTAGATTTTGTCGAGACAACGTGTCATTATTAGAATTAATATTTAAATATTGTAACTATGAGCGTAAATATAGTTTGGATTGTATAGAACAAGAAACAGTCATTGTAAAAGCTGCATTTTGTGTATGATTTGTTGGTTCGTTCGAGATTTCAAATTTTAATTATACTAGTATAATTCGAGAACTTACAGCAAATTTAATTCCACATCGATCAAACGATTACTCGCGTATTGAACGTTAGCAACGAATGCACCTTTTGTGCAACTAAAGACGCATCAGAGTACAAAACACGTTTCTTGTTTTCTGATCAGCCAATAATACTGGCAAAGGGAGTCAAATTGAAAATGAATATCCTATGTTGCATGTGTGTAGGTTAAATGATTTTCTTGTCTTGTAAAAAATGTTATTGTAAACTAGTTGTAGCCCTCAACTCCGTTTCTGTCTTTTCCTGTTTGTTTAGGAATTTTGGGGAATTCTCTTTTAGTGCTACCCTACAAACTTAAGGAACTTTCATGCTAAATTGTATTTTATATAGTTGATTTTATTGTAAATTAAATTAAAAGAATATCGTATATGGGGAAACAATTCTATATTTAGTACAAAAAGCCCCCCTGCACGCTTAGATGAAACTCTTGTGATGAGTTGCATATGTTATCTTTTAAAAGTTCCTTTTACTTTTTATGAAGAAGAGGAATGAATCCTAAATACTTAAACAAAAATATATCATATATATCTCAGTGCACTAACATTCAATAAAATTCTAAATTTACAAACATTAAAGTACTTAAGTAGGCTGCGGTGATTTTGAAACAAGAGAAGTGCATTCCTTTCTAACTGAATTATCCTTATACTTGTTTAAAAACTTTTAAAATTAACCCCTATTGCTAAAATTATAAGGTGTATATTAGTGAGACACTTTAAAAAAATAGGTCTTTTTAAATTTTGTATAGAATGTTTTGTGGAAAGCTACTACATACTAAGAACGGTTTTCAGTGTATCTGTCGCCATTTGCGTGTTTATAGTACGCCAGACCTCCAGCTGTTTACACTCTTAGGTTGGCTGCTTTGAATGAATTACTTAATTTCGATTTTGTTCCGTTTTTAGGGAAATTCTTTAAAAACCTGTACCAAGTATTTTAATGCCTCCAAAAAACAGGAGCCCTGTTTATTAGTTAAAACAATTATAAATCATGTGTCTCTAATTAACACTAGATAGATAACCTACGTCAAATTGACGTAATTGATTTTGAAAAATCCATGTAATGTGATGATATTTTGTGTTACTAAACGGGCCCTTCCAGACAACTTAGCTGATCTACGTAGGAGACAGCACGCAAAGCTTTGGAGGAAACCAGCATGTATTCAGAGCGGAAACTGTCGATGGCGACCTTGATGCTGCGTCCAGTGAGAAAACTGGTGATATACTTCCATAAATTCAAAGAGGTTAGAAGGTTTTGCCAGAAGCGACCGATGCCACACTGCATCAAAGGCATTTAGGCCGTATTTAGACTAACTGCCAGGTCGTCTCTCTTGCTTGCAAAAGCCGCCCAGCTGTAGCTTTGGTAATCTAAAAGATTACCGGTTGACCGACCAATGCCGGAATGGTGGGAGCCATATTGACTTTTATTAATCAGGAACTCCTAAGATTAGCATGTAGGACCAAACAGCTTATATATTGGTATTAGATATTTTCATTTATATATATATATATATATTTACAAACATTAAAGTACTTATATAGTACTTTATATATTTATATATTTATATATATATATATATATATATATATATATCTACTACACAAATATACAAAAATACTTACAATACACGAATAAAGCTAAGTAATAAATCTATTTACGAAATATGTAGAGTATTTGGTGAATACAATGAAAAAAAAAAATGGGAAATGGTTTTCGTCAACAACTTTTCATCGCACCAATATTTCCATTTTCCTCAAGTACAAATATCGTTTATACTCACTTTTTTTTTAAGTAAAGGAGAACAATCTTTTCGTATGCAAGAACAATAGGACATCAGGACTCGGTAATACAAACAGAACGCAAAATTTACTGGAGGTAGGAATAGCTTCATTTAATATTCATGCACTAGCGACCCGCTCGCGGCTTCGCCCGCTTAAACCACAGAACTATTTACTTAACACACTGAATTATGTTCGTGTCTTGATATACTTATAATGTATGTTTGCAATGTAATGAAGATTTTTTATAAGAAAGTTGTTAAAACTTTAGGTCGCATTTTCGTACCTCCCATAAGAATCTTCAATTGAATGTTTGAAATAAAAACACAACTTATCGATACTTACTATATGTGCGTTTCTTTACGATAATCTCAGAAACGGCTTAACCGATTTAAATACTTTTTTTGTTTGTATTCTGGCAAACTGCCCTTAAATATTAAGCATTAGTTTTATTTTAAGCAGCTTCATGCATGAGGGAGGAACCTAGTATTAAGACACTCCGTTCCCCACTTTCTACCGAATTCTGGACGCATTGCGTGTTGAGTGGCAGAACGCAACGCCGTGCTTAACCTTGACCCCAGAGCGAAGAAATGGAAATATAAATTTAAGTAAATATTTCATCTCCTCGTGTGGGGATCGAACTCAGAGAACCAGTCGGTTTTACACTCACGCTTTGTGCCGCTGCGCCACGACTGGCCTCAACTGGACTGGACTTTATTTTAATCGGTTCACATAAAGTTAAAACCAGATCCACGCTTTATCCCGCCCTTAGTAGGGCAACTTAGTGTAAGATATTGGGTATAATGTTTGACTGATGTGCGAAATGAAAATATTATTAAATTATAACTCAATCCTGCATGTGTGGATCAGACCCACAACGTCACGTTACAGTTACAATTGGGCATATAGGGTAAAATAGTTTTTAAGATACATCAACAGTGAAGACGTAGGTTTTTTTTCTTATTTCACAATGTTTATTCATATCTATATTTCGTATGACGCGGTTACGCATAGGTGCCAATAATGTAAACACATACTACTACAAAAATACTACTAAAATATTTAGAACTTTAAATTTTGCCGCCAATACCTACGACTCGATTTCGCAATGAGGCGTATGCGGCGGTTTCCCTTTGATAAGTTTATGTGTGCGTGCGTCGTTCTTAACAAATTGTATTTTATTTTACAACGATAATTTTATTATTTATTTTGTTTGAAAAAATAACTTTTTTATTTTTGGGTTTTTAATTTAATATGTAATAGGCTTTTATAGAGTAGTTAAACTGTGGTTTCATTTAAGGTGGTCCTAACAAAAAAACTCTGTATAATTGAGCATATTTAATATTTATAGTGATTTTTTGGAAAATAGATACCAATAGTTATTACAACCACTTGCGAAGAAGCATAGTTTAGGCAATTTTTTATTCTTATACCTTTTGAAAAACTACCAACGTTCTTATAGTTAATATATTATTTTTCCAAATTAAAAAAATTGTCTATGTCATCATAATGGCGGAAAAATTTGAAAATGTATTGTAATACCACATTAGTATCGACAATGTAGTGTTGATAGTAATTGAAAATAGTTATACTACAGGAGGACCTTCATATGCACAGTTTTAACCTGTTTTATGTATAATATAGAATAATATATTGTATAGAGGAATCACACATTCTTTTTATTCAGTTTAGTAAATACATTTTTTAGAGGTTACTCTGTACTAAAATGGCATGCAACTCTGTTCCCGCATTTACGTTCCTGATATATCGATATAAATAATAGAAATACAAAATATAGGAAGGAAACACAAATGCAATTATATTGCATTTTTTCTTTTTTTCATACTTGAAACGTATTAATAAATTACATATTATGTATTACATACAATTAATTTCTTTTGAATATAACACTAAGTTTAATCAGCTTCACGCTATTTTAACAGATAACATAAGATGACATTAAAACGTATTGACATCACCACGTGATCCATCTAAACACAATATAAACTTTTATAAACTATGAACTCACAATCAGAATTTACTTTCCAAATACATATACTTTTTATTCTACACATCGCCATATGAGCTAATTCCGTAAAATATACCTACTTTATTATGTTTGTTAATATCACCAACGTTGACGTTTGAAATAATAATTATGGTAGACTGAACAAATATTGATTATACTTCTTTTTTTAGCTTCACGCTGTATCCCGCACACAGCAGGGTAGGCATAGGACCTCTAGTGTTAACAACAACACTCTGTTCCCTACTTTTCTCGGAATTCGGTAGGCGTTGCGTGCTGAGTAGTGAAACTCAACGCCGCACTTAACCTCGACACCAGAGCGATGAAATGGAAATATAAATTTAAATAAATATTTCGTTTCCTTGCGTGGTCATCGAACCCACAACAGTTTCACTTTGTGCCCCTGTGCAACGAACGGCCTCAATTTACTTTCTTCTTTTAAAATGTGGTTAAATGAAATAGTCGTAATTTAATTATGTCAGATTAGTATTAACCGACTTCTTAAAAGGGGTCATCAATTGGGCTGTATTTTTTAGCCTTGTTACCTTAGAACTTTTGATTGTATGAACCGATTTTAATGATTCTTTTTTTATTTGAAAGCTAATAAGCCTCCCGTGTAGTCTTATTTTAATTTAGTTTATATCCAACAATGGTATCTATGAGAAAATCATATAAATCTCAAATTTACATTAAGTATAGGCGCGACAAATGAACATATAAGTCAATATCAATTCAACCGATTTTAATGATTCTTTTTTTATTAGAAAGGGTACATATAAGGGGTAGTTTGGTGAAAGTTTAGTTAAGTTCAGAGTGTGAAATCCGGTTGAAATTAAAGAAGTCGATTTTTTTTATTAAAAAATATAATTATGTAATTTTTTCTACAAAAAATTCTTTATACTCCATGATAAAAGCTATCCTATAAGTGACATTAGGCTTTGAACTATTACCATGCCAAAATTAATTTAATTTCATACAGTAGTTATCGGTATTTTAGGTAATTTATATTTTTTCAGTTTTTATTTTTTTTAAAAAAAACTATCATGAAATTCGGAATGAAACCCAAAAAAAATGTACCTTGAGGCCCTAGGCTAACACCATGCAAAAAATCATCAATTTCTGTCAGGTAGTTTTTGCGTGATTGACGCACAAACAAACCGACAGACAGACAGACAGACAGACAGACAGACAGACAAGAATTCTGCTGAGTGGTTTTTTAGGTTCTATAATCGACATATTAACCGACCTAATTTTTATTTTTTTTATATCTTTCATGTACAGAATTGACTTTTCTATCCTTTTATTATATATGGAGATTAATCACATTAATAAGATAATGAGTGCGACAAGGTCAGGCAAGACAAAACTAACATCATTTTTTTAATTCTTAAAATAAAAAATAGGTATAGATTGTTTTGTGAATTCATGTGATAAATTACATTTTATAACTCCTTTTAATTTTTGACTTTTCAGTTCGTTTCAATACAAATTTAAAATACCTTTCGTGACAAAGTGCACTTATACATCGCTCATTTACCGAAACAATGTGTCGGTAACCTTCTTTCGTCGTACCATCGTTTCTAATTCAGTAGAGAAATAGCTGTATCCATAGCTGACTTGGAGCCTGCGAATGAGGCTAAGGATGAAGGACCTTGTCTCTCAACGCAATAGGTCATCACTGACACACACACTGGTCCTCCTAGTTTTTCCATTTAACTACACTTCAGATAGGAGACAGCCTACATAAAAAATAAACTTTTTTAAATTATAAAACTTTTATTGAAGTTTATTCGTGTAGTAAAAATTTTTTTTAGGAATGTGTAGTCACATATATAGATCACATGTGTGAATATGTAGTCACATATGTGGACCACATGTGTGAATATGTGGTCACATATGTGGACCACATGTGTCAATATGTGCTCACGTATGTGGACCACATGTGTGAATATGTGGTCTTTCATGTGGACCACATGTGAGAATGTGTGGTCACATATGTGAACCACATGTGAGAATGTGTGGTCACATATGTGGACCACATGTGTGAATACGTGGTCGCGTATGTGGACCACATGTCGGAAAATGTGGTCACATATGTGGACCACATGTGTAAATATATGGTCCCATATGTGGACCACATGTGTGAATATGTGGTCTTTCATGTGGACCACATGTGAGAATTTGTGGACACATATGTGGACCACATGTGTGAATATGTGGTCACGTATGTGGATTACATGTGGGAAAATGTGGTCACATATGTGGACCACATGTGTGATATGTAGTCACATATGAAGATTACATGGGTGATCCTGTGGTCACATATGTGGACCACATGTGTGAATATGTGGTCTTTCATGTGGACCACACGTGAGAATTTGTGGTCACATATGTGGACCACATGTGTGAATATGTGGTCGCGTATGTGGACCACATGTGGAAAAATGTGGTCACATATGTGGACCACATGTGTGATATGTAGTCACATATGAAGATTACATGGGTGATCATGTGGTCACATATGTGGACCACATGTGTGAATATGTGGTCACGTGTGTGGACCACATGTGTGAATATGTGGTCACGTGTGTGGACCACATGTGTGTTTATGTGCTCACATATGTGGACCACATATGTGATCATGTGGTCACATATGTGGACCACATGTGGCATCGTGTGGTCATATATGTGTACCACATGTGTGAATAAGTATTCACATGGGCATATCACATGTGTGATATGTAGTCACATATGTAGACCACATGTGTGATATGTAGTCACATATGAAGATTACATGTGTGATCATGTGGTCACATATGTGGACCACATGTGTGAATATGTGGTCGCGTATGTGGATTACATGTGGGAAAATGTGGTCACATATGTGGACCACATGTGTGATATGTAGTCACATATGAAGATTACATGGGTGACCCTGTGGTCACATATGTGGACCACATGTGTGAATATGTGGTCTTTCATGTGGACCACACGTGAGAATTTGTGGTCACATATGTGGACCACATGTGTGAATATGTGGTCGTGTATGTGGACCACATATGTGAACATGTGGTCACATATGTGGACCACATGTGGCTTCGTGTGGTCATATATGTGAACCACATGTGTGAGTAAGTATTCATATGTGCAGATCACATGTGTGATATGTTGTCACATATGTAGACCACATGTGTGATATGTAGTCACATATGAAGATTACATGTGTGATCATGTGGTCACATATGTGGACCACATGTGTGAATATGTGGTCACGTGTGTGTACCACATGTGTGAATATGTGGTCACGTGTGTGGACCACATGTGTGTTTATGTGCTCACATATGTGGACCACATATGTGATCATGTGGTCTCATATGTGGACCACATGTGGCATCGTGTGGTCATATATGTGTACCACATGTGTGAATAAGTATTCACATGGGCATATCACATGTGTGATATGTAGTCACATATGTAGACCACATGTGTGATCATGTGGTCACATATGTGGACCACATGTGTGAATATGTGGTCACGTGTGTGGACCACATGTGTGAATATGTGGTCACATATGTGGACCACATGTGTGAACATGTTATCACATATGTGAACCTTTTATAAAATATATTTAATTCATTAAATGTAATATGTATATAAATAAATAAACGTAAAGAAACGTTACGTAACATCATACATAATAACAATTAAAATGTAAACTGCAGGCTAATTGATCATCCGGTAGACATTTTAATTAAATTATCAGCTGAAGCAGAATGTCTTTGTATCATCAGAGTTGTAAACCATTTGTTCGATAATTAACTTTAACAGTTATGAACATATACTATTGTTCAAAGACGTCACTATTACATTTCAATCCTATGAAAATTTATAATGGAGAGAAGAAAGAATTTCAAATAAGATAGTGGTGCACTTACTCAATTTTGCACTTTCCAATTTGTTTAGATAGTATAGCGGAACACAAGGCTTCGCTTCGTTTGTTTTTACGGGCAGAAAAATAAATATATTCTTCCACTTAGTGGGAATTTAACCTAATTAAAATATAACTAGTGCTACAACCAGAAATCTCAGTTCTCTCAACTGTACCGTCATAGCGTCAAGTTTTAGTCGACATATTGACTTTAAACATATTAATTTTTTATCGACATATTAACCGACCTTATTTTTATTTTTTTTATATCTTTTATGTACAGAATTGACTTTTCTATCCTTTTATTATATATGGAGATTTTGTTTGAAAAAATACCTTTTTTATTTTCGGGTTTTTAATTTAATATGTAATAGGCTTTTATAGAGCAGTTAAACTGTGGTTTCATTTAAAGTGGTCCTAACAAAAAAACTCTGTATAATTGAGCATATTTAATATTTATAGTGATTTTTTGGAAAATTGATACCAATAGTTATTACAACCACTTGCGAAGAAGCATAGTTTAGGCAATTTTTTATTCTATAAGAATTCCTTTTAAAAAACTACCAACGTTCTTATAGTTAATATATTATTTTTCCAAATTAAAAAAATTGTCTATGTCATCATAATGGCGGAAAAATTTGAAAATGTATTGTAATACCACATTAGTATCGACAATGTAGTGTTGATAGTAATTGAAAATAGTTATACTACAGGAGGACCTTCATATGCACAGTTTTAACCTGTTTTATGTATAATATAGAATAATATATTGTATAGAGGAATCACACATTCTTTTTATTCAGTTTAGTAAATACATTTTTTAGAGGTTACTCTGTACTAAAATGGCATGCAACTCTGTTCCCGCATTTACGTTCCTGATATATCGATATAAATAATAGAAATACAAAATATAGGAAGGAAACACAAATGCAATTATATTGCATTTTTTCTTTTTTTCATACTTGAAACGTATTAATAAATTACATATTATGTATTACATACAATTAATTTCTTTTGAATATAACACTAAGTTTAATCAGCTTCACGCTATTTTAACAGATAACATAAGATGACATTAAAACGTATTGACATCACCACGTGATCCATCTAAACACAATATAAACTTTTATAAACTATGAACTCACAATCAGAATTTACTTTCCAAATACATATACTTTTTATTCTACACATCGCCATATGAGCTAATTCCGTAAAATATACCTACTTTATTATGTTTGTTAATATCACCAACGTTGACGTTTGAAATAATAATTATGGTAGACTGAACAAATATTGATTATACTTCTTTTTTTAGCTTCACGCTGTATCCCGCACACAGCAGGGTAGGCATAGGACCTCTAGTGTTAACAACAACACTCTGTTCCCTACTTTTCTCGGAATTCGGTAGGCGTTGCGTGCTGAGTAGTGAAACTCAACGCCGCACTTAACCTCGACACCAGAACGATGAAATGGAAATATAAATTTAAACAAATATTTCGTTTCCTTGCGTGGTCATCGAACCCACAACAGTTACACTTTGTGCCCCTGTGCAACGAACGGCCTCAATTTACTTTCTTCTTTTAAAATATGGTTAAATGAAATAGTCGTAATTTAATTATGTCAGATTAGTATTAACCGACTTCTTAAAAGGGGTCATCAATTGAGCTGTATTTTTTAGCCTTGTTACCTTAGAACTTTTGATTGTATGAACCGATTTTAATGATTCTTTTTTTATTTGAAAGCTAATGCCTCCCGTGTAGTCTTATTTTAATTTAGTTTATATCCAACAATGGTATCTATGAGAAAATCATATAAATCTCAAATTTACATTAAGTATAGGCGCGACAAATGAACATATAAGTCAATATCAATTCAACCGATTTTAATGATTCTTTTTTTATTAGAAAGGGTACATATAAGGGGTAGTTTGGTGAAAGTTTAGTTAAGTTCAGAGTGTGAAATCCGGTTGAAATTAAAGAAGTCGATTTTTTTTATTAAAAAATATAATTATGTAATTTTTTCTACAAAAAATTCTTTATACTCCATGATAAAAGCTATCCTATAAGTGACATTAGGCTTTGAACTATTACCATGCCAAAATTAATTTAATTTCATACAGTAGTTATCGGTATTTTAGGTAATTTATATTTTTTCAGTTTTTATTTTTTTTAAAAAAAACTATCATGAAATTCGGAATGAAACCCAAAAAAAATGTACCTTGAGGCCCTAGGCTAACACCATGCAAAAAATCATCAATTTCTGTCAGGTAGTTTTTGCGTGATTGACGCACAAACAAACCGACAAACAGACAGACAGACAGACAGACAGACAGACAGACAGACAAGAATTCTGCTGAGTGGTTTTTTAGGTTCTATAATCGACATATTAACCGACCTAATTTTTATTTTTTTTATATCTTTCATGTACAGAATTGACTTTTCTATCCTTTTATTATATATGGAGATTTGCAGTTACCTGGAATTAAGGTGTTTTAAGCCTTGTGAGTTAAATTTAGAGTTCAAATTTAACCAGAATATGTTTAAGGTTAAGTGTTTAGATGAATTTTAGCAAGTTAGGCGCCTCTAGGTGTTCCCTTTTTATTGTAACTTTAAGTCGGCTCTTTCTCGTATAACAGGCTACAGCGGGACTGTAATACCAAGAGCAATCGTTCCGTTTTATGTTCAAACATATTGTTACTATGTTAAAACGATACACGCTTTACTTGAGTTTTAGTAAATACTGCTTCCTAAAATTAGCTTACACTGTGTCCTGGATACATTAAGGAAGGCAGAGGGAACCTAGTGTTAAAATACTTTGTTCTCCATTTTCGCTGAATTCTAGAGTCATTGCATGTTTAGTGGCAGATTTTAACACCGCACTTTACCTTGACACCAGAGCGAAGAAATAAAATATTATATTGTGAGCGAACTCTTGTAAAAGATAAAGATTTAGATGAAAAAGATAATAAAATTAGTGGAATTGTGTCAATCGGGAGTAGGTGCTAGGCAACGGCCCTTATTGGAAGGAAACTCGTGTGAAGTTTTGTTATTAGGTGATACATGTCACTTATTGCAATTACATAGTATCTCTTTCCAAATAGTTTAGAAACATATAGACGAGTATGTGTGTATATAGTGTTTTTTTAAAACGTTAACCGCTTCCGATTTCTAACAATATATATACATGTAATAATTTTTTTTTTCCTCAAATGAGGATCGAGTCCACAACCATATCTCGTGTATAAATTCTACCCTATCCTTATATATCTCATCGAATTCAATTGAACCCACTACCATCTCGTTTAGATAACAGTGTATTTAATATTGCGTATAAAAGTAACTTTTTATTATATCACACTCGTAGGATACGTTTGCTTGTATATGAAATATGAAAATATAAGTACAAATTTTGATATCATCGCGATTGCTTCTAGAATTGCGAAACATCTCACTACGGAAGTAAAGCCCGCAATAGTTTTGCAACATTTTATTCTATTTTATTCACAACATCCTTTTCAATAAGGAAATGCAAAGGAACACATCCTGTATTGAAAGACTTTTAATCTTGTCTTTGTTTATTGTTTCTTTAACATTGCTATCAATATGAACATTATCTAAATCATCATCATTATCATTACAATCATGATTTTTCTTCTCTATAAGATACGTCGAGGCAAAGCGCGGCGTTGAGTTCTGTCACTTAACACGCAATGCCTCCAGAATTCAGCAGAAAGTGGGGAACGGAGTGTCTTAATACTAGGTTCCCTCTGCCTACCCTGCTGTGTGCGGGATACAGCGTGAAGCCGATTAATTAATTAATTAACTAATTAATTTCTTTATCAATAAATACAAGTAACAAAATCTTGCCAAACTATAGCCTTGGGCTTAAATTATTTTTTCTTATTTAAATTAATACGTAACACAATGTGTAAAAGGATAGAGGCGGAGAAAAATAATCTACAAGAGAAGGCACCTATTAAAAAATAAGGCGAACACGAGTTTTGATGTAAAGATATAAAGCGGCATTTTTTAATAAGAAAATTAAAAATTCAGTGACTCGGAATGAGGAGTGTATTACTTTCATCTATAAATTAAGCACACGATTTAGATCAAAGTTCACGTTAAAATGCTTTCAAATCGCTCGTCTGGATTTTTTTGTATTACACTACACAAATTTTGCTGTTTGGAAGTATTCTAAATTCAAACAGAGGTCGTAGAGGCGCAGTGATCGGGGGCTCGATTACGCTCAAGGGGATAGTTATTGGGTTTTTTGTTTACAATTAATACAAATGTGGATCGGAGTAATAACAAATGATTTTAAAATTAATAAAATAATCATAACACAACACAAGTACAATATGCGTCAACTGGGCATCTAGTTTAATAAATATGCAAATAAATAAGTGAATTATTATTTTTCAATATACAAATGATCATTTATTACTTTTTTAACGCTAGCGCTAAGCATAGATATTTAACATTGGTGTTTTTATTCGAACCCACACTTCTTGGGTAAAATAATACTGAAAAATTAAATCTAATAAAATTCTATATAATTGTTAGATTCCTTCACTTCAGTTTGTTACTCAAAATATCTTGGTTACTTAATAATAGATTAGAAAAATAAAATTAACCATAAAGTAAATGTCACCATAAAATTAAAGGTAAAGGTAAGACAAGTTTTCTTCCATTACTTCCTCCTCCTACACGACACGTGTAAGAGAAGTGTGAAATAGTTTCAAAGCAAGCCGTTGAATGGGATCTAAACGACTGTACTTTTTTCATTACCTACGCAACTGAGGCTATTAAAAGAGCGAATTTTTAGTTTTTAACTTCAAGTTTCGCGCGCAAAATAAAAAAAAGAAAACCGCGCAAAGTACGAATCGGACCGAACCGAACGAATCGAATCTTAAGACTCAAATAGTGATGATTTCTTTTTTTTCTAGAGTGGGTGTCGAACCCACAACTTGTCACGCTTACGCTTTTACGCTTGTGCCTCCATGCGACGACGAATTTCGCCACACATCACACAATACCTCCAGAATATCATCTCAGCGTAAATTAGGGAATGGTAGTGTTTTAGTAGGAACGCAGTGTCTAAACACTATATTCTCAGGATCAATCTGCCCTAAAATATCCGCATTATAGCATTAACCTAAAAAAAATCAATTTCTATTCAAAAAACCGCTATTCTCATAGCCATATCCTAAGTGCTAAACTGTCACCCCGGTTTTATTGTTTTGTACCGCGGCGACTTAACAGCCGTGTTATTGTAACGAGTAACTCTCTTTTTGCTTCTCGCTCCCACAAGTTCCCAGCAATTTGCGGGAGTTGTTTCGAATAGGTATTAGAAATACTTGGTACCCTTAATTCTGGAGGTGATATTAAGGAAGTTTAGTAATCCAGATTGTGAACATAAACATTGTTCAAATGTAATTTTGGGGGCAGCGACGATGTGTTGAAGTTATGGCGGTTTTTAAACTGCTGAAAATTTCCCAAGTTGTTCGGAATTTATGTATAATGGCTGTTTTGGTTTTAAAAAGCGTTCTTTTTTTTGTTAGAATATATATATATATATATATTATATATATATATATATATATATATATATATATATATATATATATAGATATATATATATATATATATATATATATATATATATATATATATATATAGATATATATATATATATATTACTAGATATATATATATATATATATATATATCAGCTTCTGGGCAAATAAAGCGTGATATTGAATTACACTATGCGGTCTTGATAATTTAGCGGAAAGTGTGGAACGGAGTAACGTTTCCATAAGGTTTCTTGTGCCTACTCTGCGGCTCTATATGCAGGATACAGCGTGAAACTAAAAATGACACTATTTACTCCTTGGTAACACCATCGAGAAGCAACTAAAAATTGTATGCCTGTGCGATGTTTAGTGATTTGATTTCAATTTAATTTAACGTTGCTTAAAGTGCGTAAATCCTTCATGAAAGTACACTTTTTGTGTTACTTCCATATATTATCAAATGGCGGTATTATCAAAAGTACCGACTATCAAAATTGTCTCAAATGTCTTAGTACTAAGTTTCCTCTAGTTATTGCAGAGTAATTGGAATATATGTTTGAAAAATATTAAATTTTTTAGCTTCACGCTGTATCCTACACATATCAGAGTAAATAGAAGGAACCTATTGTTAACTTAAATTGTCACTCCACTTCAATTAAAACACTTCAGTTCCCCATTTTTCGCTGAATTCTGGAGGCATTGTATGTTGAGTGTAAAATATTTTAGCTTAAAAATTCATAAACACAAGTTAAAATCTTCATCATTTTCCACGTGATATCATTAATTTCTACCCAGACGGCGCAAACACCTTTCTATCCGCGGCCGGAAGTCAACCGTGCTGTAAATGTATGTATCGTCGTAAGAGCGAACACAGACTCATCTCCGGCAAGAAAATGCTTCGCTTTAAAAAGAAATGAAATGCATTTTTTTTTGTGAGAAATATTTTTCCTCGAGCACATCACTATGCGATGCTAATGGTCGTGTTTTGAGCTAGATTTTTGGTAAAAGCAAAATTTTTGTTTAAGTTTTAAGACTTGTTTTTATAAGTCGTTTTTTTTCTTTTTCATAATTAAATGTAATAATGAAGGAGCCTAGTCTCCTATGTCATTAAAATTTATAGTGTTTTTTTAATAAATGGAATTGATATTTCTATTACATAAATTATTATAAACCTACGTATTTTTAAATTAATATAACAGAAGCCTCCGGAGCGCAGTAGGTCAACATCTGTATATAAACAAAATTAGTGTAGATTTAATATCAAACATTCTTATTTATTTTACACCCTTAAATATATTATTTGCACCTTACTCCTATCAAAATTTACTATAACCTCTGCTTTAAGGTTGCCTGGCAGACATTGCTAGATATTAAGCAATAAGGCCGCCTTTTGTACATTTATATATTTCTATTGTATTTCTGTGTCTTTCCTTGAGTGTACAATAAAGTGAAAGTATATATAAAAAGTATTATTATTAATTTCATTTCCTCACTATGATCGACAAAGCGTGATTTTGAGACCACTTAACACGAGTGTGAAAAAAGAGTAAAAACGTTTCCTCTAAACGGAGTAAATCGGTAGGCAGAGAGAACATAGTGTTCAATTTAATGCCTTAATTATAAACGATTCGCATTTAACTTACATATAAACTAGAGCAGTACGATTACTGTTATGATTTCCGTAACAAATAATTGTGCCTCAGATTGTCGTTATCTCAACCAGAATCGGCTGCGGTGAATGACGATTTCCGTCCGCGCATTACGTGTAGTATTGCATGAACATGGTGATAAGCGTAGCGTGTGAAACTACTTATTTTCACAATTTTCTTTCTTTTTTTTAGTTCACGATATTTCCCGCATTTGGCAGAGTATGGAGGGAGAGAATCTAGTGTTGTAACACTCATTTATCTTCCTCATATATGTTTAAATTTTCGATACATTGTGTATTGACGTTAATCAATGGAGCGCTTTATCTTGTTAAAAGAGGAAGGAAATGAAAATACTCAATTTCGTCAAAGTGAGACTCATGCATCACGCAACTGTCACGTTTACAGTGAGACTACCTCTACGCCACGACGATATTCCACGAAATCTCATGATTTATGTTATCAACCAGTGGCAAGTGCCAAAAGTGCTTATATCATTCGATAGCAGTACTCATTAATTATAAATTAATACCGAAGATGGTTAGATAGTTAGAAGAAATTAATATCAAAGGAATTGATATCTTTCAAAATATAATAAAAATAAATTCATATATTACTGTTAAAAATATGCATTATATGCAAGGAAGGCATTTCTGCTAAGAAGAGCCAACAGGAAACTCGACAATTGCCCTGTATATATATATATATATATATATATATATATATATATATACCTACCAGCATTCATTAATTTAGGTCAAGAACCACGCTTAGGTGTAATCGCTTATCACCCTAGCCTCACCATGCGTCACCATTTCATTGTCATGCTGCGGAAACTTAATATCCTACTAGAGATCGAGGGCCTATTGTGTGGGTCTCATTATAGGAATATTACAGTTTACTTGCACACTAACAGATTAAATGCATACAAAGGACTGGACCTTCCATCCATCTCTGAAAAACCTATTATGTGGTTACTTGGACAATGGGCAGTAATCTTTAGAGCAATTTATGTAAATGTTTTATAAGATTTTCGTTTTATCTATTATTCTATGTTTATCTTCTTCTCCTTCTTCTTATCTTTAACTCTTTTTTACCGAACAACCACTTTAGCGTATTCTCCATAGAACGTTACAATCGCAAATTGATTTTGGTGCTCATCTGAAATCTTATATTATACTTTAAATTATAATTTTTGGATTTTTGAAATTAAATATTTATATCTGCGGTGTCGCGTCAACCAACAGGCATTGCCTATAGGATTCAGCGGAAAAGAGGGAACGGAGTGTCTTAACTCTAGATTCCCTCTGCCATAGTACAGTAGGGTTACTGGGTGCGGGATACATCGTCAAGCTGATTTTTACTGTGAATATAGTAAGAATACTTTAACAAACTTTGACGTTCATTTCTACATAAAAATTGTAATAATTTTGCATTTGCATCTAAACTTGTGACCGACTCCTATCTGTGGCTATAATGGCTTTCCCGAGCTTGGACACAAGAGTATTTCACGTATAAAACGGTATCTGAATGTGGGGGCCTGATATATAAAAGGAGATCAAGTTAAAAGACTACAGCGGACGTTATTTTTTTTTTCATCATGGTCAAATATTGATCTTTTCTCATAAATGATTAATTCAAAGTTCGTTATGTATTAAAATATTATTTTAAATTACTTAATTTAACATTTCTTGTCAGCGAAATAATATGTAAAAACGAACACAAAAAACATGTCTAGTAGACTAAGCGCGGCGATTAGCTCTGCTACTTAACAAATGTCTCAAAAAATTGATCGGGATGTCGGGTACGTAATATCTTAAACTATGGTCCATCTGTCTACCGTGTTACATGTGTCATATAGCGTGATGCTAGTAATTTTATTATTTAAATAATTCATAATTTTAAACCACCTATGACTTGCACCACTCTGCAACGTATTGAATAACAGCGGAAGTTCTCCGCACAAAGCATTCGAAACGCAGACAATGGTGGCCTCCACTTCCAACACCATGCTATCGCGGTTCAATTAAACACTATATAGAGTGGAATATTTTTTCATATTCCTACGATTTAATCCAAGTGGCATAGAAATATTGCACAATATCATCCAGCCTCAGTAAAAAGATAAAATAAAAAAAAAACTATTGAACTATCACGGAGCTTCTACCATTCGAGTAATAATTATTATATATTTTTGTTTCTGTTTATTTATGTGATCTGATAACTTAAAGAGCGGCATTGGAACCACTGCACTACACCTCTAAATTGATAGCAAAGCATCTCTACATGCTGTAAATACTTTATTTTGATCAGATTTTACTAATGTTTTTTGACATTTACTTTGATAATCCTGATATTTTCGTATCATCAGCATCCATTCAAATAACATAAAAACACTTTTTACAGATAGTTTAAAGAAATATTTATACATATTTTATAAAATAAACTGATTATTATTATAATGGCAAGTTTAAAACACTTGGTTCCTTTTACAATCTTCCTAATTTTGCCTCCTACTTGCGATAGTTGTTTGATTGACATTGATTTATTGGATTTAGTATTGTATGTGGTGTCCGAATATTGTGTTAAGAGGAAAGCAGAGATATTTTTAATATGCTTAACTGTATACACATAAAATTAAAAATGCTTTTGTAGAGATAAAACACAAAATACCACCAAAAAGCAATATGTAGATTAAAACATTAATCTCAGCTTTTATTTAAATTTCTTGAGGTCAAAAATCTTTTCTTTTTCGTTTCTTGGACGACAAAAATCTTTTCAATTTTCTAATATTAGTCTATTCTTTTCTATTCTATCTTCTCCGAAATACTATTATATAAAAACAATAATAATACAAGAGAAGAAATAAAAACCTCTATCTAACAAAACAAAATTTCAATACATACATACATACAAAGACTTGCATCGGAAGCAGTATCCCGACGTGTGAGGCGTATCTTAAGTGTCGAATGTCGAAACGAACGGAACTGTACCTGGAGTGGAGAGGCAACTGAAACGATGTTTTAAAACCGACTTTGCGGTATCAAAGTCATTCATACAAACGAATATTCATATCTACATGGGTATTGGGGAAACAATTTATTCTTAAGTAGCACATTTTAAAGTCAAAAACCGTAGTGTAAGGTGTATTGTTGAATTTGAAAGGGTTGTTTTTGTTGATATCAAGGTCGGGATGGTTTACTATGGATGGTTTGTTAATAATTTTATTTACGTTTTTATATTTTATTTTACAGTAAAGGCAGAGGAAACATGATTTCAAATTTGGTGTTGTTACCAGAGTAAAAAAATTAAAATAATTAAATTCACGAAATGAGAATCGAGAAATGAGATCAGCCATGCTCATCACAGGGTAGGCAGATGGGACCTGGGAACCCATTAATTAAAACATTCGGTTCTCCACTATCCGCCAATAATACTATACTAATATTTAATGATTATCACTTTTCATTTATTATAACAAAATTTAATATTTTCTAAAAGTCATATAATTCATCCTTTTATATATTTCTATAGCACCAAGTATGTATAACAAAGCTAAAGTAACATTTCACCAACTAAAGCGGTCGAGACGGAAATGAATCTCACGAGCCCTTACCTCCCCAGTGCAGTGCATAAATCACTCGCCGCTGATACGATACGTCCGCGTTTCTAACTATAATTGTATTATATAGCGCTGTAAATAGAGTACTTACTTAAGCATTATCTTTTTAAGAAAATAAGATTGTTGAATGGTTTAGGGTACAGTATTAGAGAATAAAATATTTGTATTGAGCAGTTTCGTGTTTTTCCAGATGATTTACGTAGATTGCGTGTTGAGTGGCGGAACTCAACGCCGCGCTTTGCCATGACACCAAAGCGAAGAAATATAAATATAAACAAATATTTCATTTTCTCGAGTGGGGACGTGACGCCCCTGTGCCACGACTGACCTCTAAAATTCACATTGTCCATACAATGTTATAAAAAAAAACACCATATCCTATAATCCACAAAAGCTTTTATTTTCCTTACTTTATCAGTATTTAAATTATATATCATTTAATTATTAATAATTGTATGTTTGTCTCACAATATCTCATAAAGTGCAGTGACTTTTCGTTCATTTACATGAAAGAAATATTATTACATTTCACTTGTAAATGCTAAGTTTATGTTTTTGATAGAAACAGTTTCGAGTAACATCAAAGTGAATCTGCTCCAGTACTTTTTTACAAAAGCATAAAGCTTGCACTTTCACCATTATCTGTATTGAAATGGCGGTGCGCTCGACGCTATATAATTAATTGCTCGTCTCTTGACCCTGAGTGTCATACAATGTTCTAGACAGGACGGCTAATTATTATATTATATAGTAACTAACTACTTGAGGCCAGAAGTGGCGCAGCGGCACAAAGTGTGACTGTAAAACCCACTGGTTGTGGGTTCGATTCCCACTCGAAGAGACGAAATATTTACTTAAATTTAAATTTTCATTTCTTCGCTCTGGTGTCGCAGCAAAGCGCGACGTTGAGTTCTGCCACGCAACTCGCAATACCTCCAAAATTCAGCAGAAAGTGGATAACGGAGTATCTTAACACTAGGTTCCCTCTGCCTACCCTGCTGTGTGCGGGATACAGCGTGAAGATGATTTAAATAACTAACAATTTCCAGCAACTTCGCCTGCGTGGACGTTTAAGCCTAAACGGAAGATTCCGTCCACGTTGTCCGTCCACTTTGCTACAGTATTTCTTTGATTTTCAAGATTACTACTCATTTTAAATGAAACTAGTTTAACCGGTGGTGAGTCTACCCGTGACCACGGACTACTGCAAAGTATTCGAAACGTCGGGTTTCCAAAATGTGTAATCTTAAATATACGCGATTAATCCGGTTGAAATAGTTTATCTCATGGCGTATGCGGTGTAACTGTTAACTTTAAAAACTTGACAACAACTCTTATATCATGCAAGTCATCAAAATAAACATACTATCTTCCCTCACGTTCATCGTATGGACAAAGACATGTCCCATAAACGTCTGCCAGAGTCACACTCACATGCTAAAAGTAGTATTGGAAGACCTAAGCTAAGGTGGCATGATGGAGTGGACCAAAGGACCTAAGATTTTAGGTTTCAAAATGTGGAAAAAAACGGCACTTAATAGAGAGGAATGGTGTTAAGCGTTCGAGGAAACCAGGGCCCATAGAGGACTGTATGACCATCGATGATAATGATACTAAAAAAAAAGATCTATTTTGTTGTAATTCTACATGCTATACTTGCACTGGCTTTGGCTATCTTGATTCAACTGGTCTGTGGCACCTTATCCTTTATTGAATATCATTTTGTAAATATCATTTTGTAAATATAATATTAAAGTCTTTATATTTTGTGTAATGTTTTAATATAGCTCATTTAATTTTTATATTAAACTCTAACGGTGTTTGATTGCAAACTTGTCGATAGATGTAGGTTCGATTTCCGCTCGAAGCATAGGATTATTTTAATTTCTTTTGGATTTTGTTACCAGACTCTCCTAAGACTACCGTGCTATATGCGAGGAACAGTGTGAAGATTTATAATTAAAAAAAATATTTGCATATAGTTGAAAATATCTAAGATTGGGCATATTAAATCCTAAAAAATACACAGTAGAAACAGGTTCTATTGTGTGGTGAACCAATAAAAATAGCTATGTAGCAAAAATCCTGTCAATAATTTAAGCGGGCGAAGTCGCGAGCGGAATGTTAGCTTACAATAACCAATATTAAGAATTGTCGTAATAAATATCAGAGGTAAATATTACTTATTAATCAATTCCACCAGAGTTCACATGAACTGCTTACAATTTTGGAAATTAAAGCGATGGTTTCAAGGAATATTCCATTTATATTCGCATAATATATATTTTATTTTATTTAATACTTGTACGTTCTAAGAAGAAGTTTTAAGAATATGGCGTTCCGTGAACGTAACTCCCAGCTGTGTAATTTATCATTTTAGTATTTAAATTATTGAATTTTCCGTTGGCTTTATATGTATAGCTAAGGTTATGAATACAAATTGTGTAACGTATTATATATAGATATATTTATATACATGTGTAAATTATGTTATTGTTTTTCTATACTTCACGCATAATTTTGATGGAACAGAAGGAACTCCGATTACCACTTTCACAATTTAGAAATATTGCACGTCCAGTTGAAAAAAACAATTTTGCATTAATTTTTACCAAATTTGAAGATGAGAAACTCAAAACTGCCCTTTTTCTACCTAGCTAAGTGGGGAAATGGAAGCAATTTATACGCAGAAATTTGATTCGAACTCACAACCATCGCTGCTGCGCCGCTGTGGCACCGAGCTGCAATCAGTAGAATTACTTTTAATTTGTTTACCTAAGATTATTATTTCTTATTTTATACTTCAAAAATTTTGTCGAACCAGCGACCACCGTTATAACGATACCATTTTCCTATATTTCATCATGAAACATATATACATTCACGTGTAGGCACCATAACTAAGCTAAAGCAATTTATTTCTGTATGCATAAGTGCCAAAAACTTGCGTTCGGATCAACATATTCATGACATGCGGTACATAATAATGCGATATAACCAGGGGTTATATGTATTTGTTGTATTCCTGCTATTCGGCAAAATCGCTTATTTTGATGTAAAACAAAAATTTCGCTTTAGTACAGTTCTGTAGTAGTGGATTCGTTCTGTGGCAGTTATAAAAGTAACGCGAAAATTTTACAACTGCTACAGAATTTTTTATTCTATCTAGAAGTCGTTGTGGTGCTTTATCATGAATAATAATAAAAAAAATATAAAAAAAATTGACCCTGCGACAGACCCACCGACCGACTACAATACCGATTTTACCATTAGCTAGGTAGACGAAAACCAATGCCATTAAAATATAAAATATAGATAAAAATATTTTCCTCATCCGTATGGTGAACTCGTATGTTCATATCCGAGTAAGGAATCGATCAGTCAAACATCAGTTGTATTAGGTAAAAAGCAAAACGTATTTGATTCATAACTGACGATATTTGCTCGTATGTGTCACAACACATTGATATATTGACTCTGTACGTGGAAGATTTAATAATAAAAGAAACCAAATCTATTTGGTTTCTAATATAATTTTTAGGCTTAGCCTTGTGGTATTAAAAATTACAACGTTTTAAATTAAATACAAATATTGTAACTTTTTTTTCAGCTTCACGTTTAATCCAGCACACAGCAGGATAGGCAGAAGGAACCTAGTGGCAGGGGAACTGAGTGTCGTTAAGACACTCAGTTCCCCACTTTTTGCCAAATTCTGGAGGCATTGCGTGTTGAATGGCGGAACTCAACGCCGCGCTTAGCCTTGACACCAGAGCGAAGAAATGGAAATATATTACTTATTATACTCAAAGTAATTGTGGCCTAGAACTTATTGTGTTAAGATAAAAAAAAACATATTTTCTCTTTTTTGCTGTGTAGTAGGGAAGGCATATGAAAACTAGATTAAACCATTGCATTCAACATTTTCAGTCCAATTTTTTAAACATCACTTGAGTGCCGCAAAGAACCAGAATTTGGTAGAAATTAAAAAAAAAATCATTATCATAGAAATTGGGGAACAAAAATTTATGGGAATGGAGCGTATTAAAACTAGGTTCCGAAGTTCTTTCTGCCTACTCTGCTACGTGCAGGATACAGCAAAATGTTATAAAAAAACACTGGAACTTCGAGTTTTTAAATTTAAAGTTATTACGAGACTTCCAGGATCTAAAATTGTAAAGTAAGTTATACTAAATATGTTGTTCAACCAACCCATTTATTTCAGCGTTACTCACATAAAAATCGATTTTGTTAATCCGGATATTAGCCCGGACAACCAGAAAGAGGGACAGACAAAGAAGAAAAATATATTTTTTTGGTATCGTACTCGTATATGTAGGTACTTGGAAAAACACGGTTATTTAGAAATCACAGACCGGCACATCAATTTTGTATGTACAGATAAAACCCAATAGTTAGTAGTAGTAAGTTAATGACATAAGTGACAATTATCGAGCATATCCATACTTTACTGTAGGTTTTATCTGCCTCCATCTTCAACTTTTAAAATAAATATAGGTGCGACAAGATTAAAAAAAGGACTAAAAATCCATTCACCATTCTGCGCCCAATTTTAGAAACACTGCGTATGCGTGTTGAGTGGCGAAACTTAACACCGTTGATCTACAATAAAATTTATACCTTAAAAGTGTTTCAATGTCACATAATAAAGTTGTTGCCAAATGATAAATGAATTAAGATTTGTTCCATCACAAGCTATTTACCGACCAGGGGCCTGCAAAGTTTCAAAACCTAAGTTCTGTTGTTCGCCGCAAACTTTGATTATTTAAGAGGCTTTTATACGAACTCGACGTCGGAAATGTTTTTTGTATTAGACCTCTTGAGGGGAAACCTGTAAAATTAATGTTTAAATACATTTTTACAGGGAAAAAGTTTACATCGGATGTGGGTTATCAGATGTTAATTTGAAAATGCGGCTATACAATGGTTTTTTTTAGAGAAATGCTAGCTTTGTTATGATTGCGTTAAGCCATTATCCGTCTGACTGTAAAAGAAGATGAAGATAGTGGGTTTGATACCCACTTGGAGAAAATAATTATTTTCCTTTTCTGGTTTTAGCAACAAGACAAGGTACGGTATTAACTTTCGCCTTGTAACATGTAATTCATTACAGAAATATCCTAATTACATTTATCGAAAAATTTAACATTTAAGTTTTATTTCTCAATTGAATAATTCTATATATAAAAATAGCACAAAAGCCGGCGTGTGACACAGGCGTGCGATTCTAATAGCGACTATTTTCAATTCTTTGTTTTAGTAACAAGGGATAGCGCGGCGTTGAGTTCCGCTACTCAACACACATTTTCTTGAAAATTCTTAAACGGAAAGTCGGTAACGGATTGTCTTAATACTAGGTTAACACCTCAACCTACGGTAAAGCTGACAAAAAATGATACATAATAAAAATAGAAACAAATATCTAACGCTTCAGTTAATTTTCTTGTAATTTTATCTATACCACATAAGCCTACTCGATCATTTATTGACGCACAATTTTGATATTCCCAATCAAAATGGCAAATACTACACCAAAACTCCATAATCCTATAGAAAAACAATTCAACAAAATAACAAAATACCATTACTATCTATTCGCTATAATATTTTCCAGTAAAATACCTATATTCTGGCATGTCCTAAATTTGATCTTCCTGTCGCCACCGATGGAGTATGACTGTTATGTGGGCGAGGGAGGGAATTCGACGAGGAATGTCTGTCCGTGCGACCGGCCGCAGTGGGACAGGAGTGTGTTTAGCGAAACAATCCCAACGAAATTTGGACTATTTTGCGAAAACATTTGGTTAATTAGCTTTACGCAGAGCATGATGTATGTTGGTATGTTGGTTGGAGCGCTAGTGTTTGGATTCTTGTCTGATAGGTTTGTTTATTGTGTTGTATGTTTTATAATGTTATTATGCTTTTTGTTTATTGTAGTCTATGATTTTTGAATTTCTACTCGGGAGGGATAAATTATTGCTTATTAATATTTTTATTTTTTCTCTGACACCAATGCAAAAGTGCCAAATTGAGTTCCACCACTCAATACGCAATTTTTCGAAAATTTGGCAGAAAATGGGAAACGAAGTGTTTTACCAATATATAAAATACATGCTTCTTCCAAAGTTATAAGCCTAGAAATGATCTACTTGTATCCAAATCTTCTGTATTCGAAATATCAAAAAAAAAACGTGCAATTTCTTCCAGATATGGTCGACTTCCAATATTTTCGACGAGCTGCTTAGTTATCTTCATATCCGGATGCTTGGTTACCGTCATGCCCAATATGACGGCGGTGACATGTATGCGCATGTTGGAGGGCATTGGCACTGGGGGCGCTGTTATAACATCCTACGTACTATGTATAGAATACACAGGCACCAAATACAGAGAAATAGTTACAGCTTTATTCCATATACCTATTAATATAAGCCACATGACTTTACCAGGAGTATCGTATATGTTACGGCACTGTGATCATCTGCAGCTAGCGGTGTCTCTGCCCATGCTGTTCTATGTGACTGCACAATGGTTCGTCATGGAATCTCCTAAGTGGTTGATGGATAGTGATCATATCGATAGATCTGTTGCCGTCATGGAGAAATATGCAAAATTGTAAGTACGATAGGTAGCTTTTTTTTTAGTATCACCTTGTATCTCCATACAGCGGGGTAGAAAGAGGAAACCTAGTGTTAATATTATTCGTTTCGCATGTTTCGCCGAAATTTCGAGCCAATGCAGGTCAACACCGCGCTTTTTTTTGTGACCAGAGGGGCAAAAAAAATTATTATAAAATAGTGAGAGTGGGAATTGAACCCATGACATTCTCGTTTACAATCACACGCCTGTTTGACTGTGCCGTGATGGCCTCAAGTTAGGAAGCTAAATAATAAAATCGAGAAGTTGCATAATGAAATATAAACATCGGCAAAAATGGAGAAATGAATTATGTGTAAAATATGTCAACACGATAAGAAATATAGAATATGTTAAGGTAAAACGAGATGGTAAAATTTAGTTAAGATTATATAAGCCGTCGTTATGCAAGAGTCGTGTATAACGTATAATACGTTCCCTCTAGGAATGAACTTTTGCTTTTGTAATTCAGTTTATTTCTTGGCACTTATCTACTCTTACGGGAGTGAGCGTGGAACTTATAATATATTATGTATATTATAATTATTCATTTTAGACAACAAATTCACCGTTTCAAACTTCAAACTTCAATTAAATTTTGAAGATTTAAGTCACTCTTGTCCTCCACTATTTGCTTAGTTACAAAAAATATACATTTTAAAACCAGATATTTCACACCAAATTATAATGTTTAAGTAATTTTAATTAATTAAAATTAAAAACAATTAATTTAAGGCTTATAACGACGAATTAGATACTTAAAAAAGTTGGATTTAGAGTGCAAAACCTATACATCTTTTAAAAAACAAATTAAATTTAAATATATTTATATTTCAGTAACGGAAATACAATCGAAAACATAAAGGAACAAATCGAAGAATATACCGCTCAACCGGCTAGAGCTAGCAGACGGATTAAATTTTGGCAAATGTTCAAGCACAAAAAAATCACACTCAACTTCATTTACATGTCCGTTATATATTATCTATGTGGAATGGGCTATTACGGTGTTTCACAATTTATAGGTAAAATGAGCGGAGATATACATTTGAACGTCGCCATATCTGGTGCCTTGTTGTTACCTGGAACTATTACAACAATTTTTTTACTTAAAATCTTGAATAGAAGAACATTTTTGATGTCCACAATATTCTTATCGGGTCTATTTATGCTCATATCAATTTGTATTCCATTACATTGGGTGAGAGTTGGTATAGCTTGTATCTGCAATTCTTTTTTCTCCATGTCTTTTGTGATAGTTTTTCTTTACAGCGTTGAATTATTTCCAACGTCAATAAGGAATTCAGCTTTGGGAGCTTTATCTGTTTTATCAAGAATTGGACAAATAACTGCTCCACCCATTAATGCACTGCCAGAGAACGAGGCGGGTGGAATATTTGGTGTTCTAGCACTATTTGGAACGATATTTTGTTATTTACTACCAGAAACAAAACATACTGAACTGCCATCTACATTAGACGATACTAAAGTTCTTTCACGAAAAAGGATTCTTGTTGAACTAGATAGTTAATTGTTAAATGAAATTATACATTAACATGTTATTTAAATTTTTAAATGGTTTCATTACGTTTTCTGATTTTGATTTTAAAGATCTTAAGATACAATTTGATCTCAATAAGTTACGTATTTAAATAATATGGTTAACATGGACTTATAAATTCTCTTAAATTTGTATCATAATTTCTGTATTAAAATAACCTTAAAATTTGTTAAGAACTTTGTTTCACTTTTAAGCATCGTTATGTCTAGTATTCTTTAAGATGATGGTAATCATTACTTTTTACTGATTCACTTGCAACTGCTGGACAGGATAATTTTAAAATTAAACATTTATAATTTTATTTTATGGAGCTTAACTTATATCTGTTTATTGTTTTTTGTTTATTTAATACTTTTTTATTGGTCAATATCAATACCCCATCTAAATATCAACAAGATTTTTGTACAAAAATAAAATAAGAAGAAAAATTAAGTATTTTTCGCTATTATAAAACATCTTGTGCGACACATAATAAATATTTAAATTTCTAAACGAAACAATTTGCCTCATCTATTTTTGACCAAGAAATAAAATATCGTTAATAAACCAACATTTTTCCCTGAATCCCTCGACTTAGGAGAAATGCTATAAAATATGCTCTCTCGTGACAATGTTATTTTCAATAAGCTCTTGTAATGAAAAAAGTTTTTAATACCACAATACCGCCATGGTTCGGCAAAGTTGGAGTAATAAGTGGCGAGTAAGAAAATGCTTTGTTTGGAGTTTAACTTTTGTAATGCTCGCCCGAATTGGGTTATTACGATTGTAATACTAAATGATTGATTTTGTTTATAATTATTGGTTTTCTTTTTCTTACTAAGCTATAAGAGCTTATATAAGTATTCTATATTGTTTGATGTCAAAATATGGAGAACAGAAGTGTCTTAAACTAGGTGCCTAGGTTCCTTCTTTCTACTCTGCTATGTACCTGCTATATATATGAAAAAAAAAATATTTTAGGATTTTGCTGCACCGCGAGATAAGCTTACCTACATAGAACACTCCGTTTGTTTGTTGGGCATTGTGTGTTGAGTGGTGAAATTCAACACCGCGCTTCATTTACCGGATGGGATATAAAAATAAATGAATTGTAATTATTCACTCGAGTGGAAATCGAACCCACAACGACCGCAATAATGGGCTCAAAATGAAACAATGTGACGTAATACATAATTAAACAATACTAAAGTTTCCATTTCACCATAAATGAGAGGTTTACCAAAATCCTTTAATATCCACAAATAATCTAGTGACACTACAAAGGATTGCCATGCTAAAGTTCTTAAAATTAAGTCTTCTAAATCAATTTCCACGGCCATTATAAACAAAGCTGCAGACGATCCTCTATAATCCTACTCTGTGGGCGTTCCAAACCCTTAGGGTTGAACAGTAAATTTACTATACTTGACCCAACTTGTGATAATAGATGGAGCTACAACCACACCCTGCTACTGATGCAAGTTAAGACATGGGTATTTGGAGATATTTCTCGCTTAAATTTTGTTGTAATTCTTCGGGGATTCCCGGAATGGGCCTTAATTTAAAAGTTTCAATGAGATTCATTTCGGTTGGCCAAGATGGATAGTATTTAGTTTAGGTGAGTAACAGTATTTATCTTTTTAGATACAAATTGTTCGGAAGTAAGCTTTGGAAAGTTTTTCTGTCCATTTATTTGTTTTATTATAGTAGTTACCTGTTTCATTTCAACTGGTATTGTTTAATTTATCTCTTCTTATTCTCTCTTGTGAATATTTCTATATTCCTAATTTTAAAGATTAATATGAAAGTTACATTATATTTTATTATTTACAATGTATGTGAGGCCAGTCGTGGCGCAGTGGCACAAGGTGTGACTGAAAAACGACTGGTTGTGGGTTCGATCCCCACTCGAGGAGATGAAATATTTACTTAAATTTATATTTCCATTTCTTCGCTCTGGTGTCGAGGCAAAGCGCGGCGTTGAGTTCTGCCAATCAACACGCAATGCCTCCAAAATTCGGCAGAAAGTGGGGAACGGAGTGTCTTACACTAGGTTCCCTCTGCCTACCCTGCTGTGTGCGGGATATAGCGTGAAGCTAATTAAATTATTAAATATTAACAGTTTGTACTTATTTAACAGTTTCAGGTAATTTATTTAACGTATATATAATAGTAATATGAGCTCAATAAAATATATAATAATTTTAAAATAGAGTTTAAAGGAAAACTATAAATAAAGTAAAGTATATAATAAATATATTTATACACATAGCATATACAAAACACCATTTTGCGGAACTCGACGCCGCACTTTATCAGTCGGAACTGACAAAAGAATATTTTTTTTTGAGTTGAAATTGAATCCACAATCATTGTGCTTACAAATTCAAATATAATAATAATAAATGGAAGAGAATCTTGTTTTTGATGTATTTAGTATTTTAGACGCTATACTATACGTGTTATATATCTAACTTGTAATTATCTGAAGGGACGTATTTAAGCATGAGAAAACGTGAGTGGACTACATTTTAAACATTTTCCTTTTTAATTAGACGAAAATCGTATGGCAATAAAAGCTTATTAACTTTACTGTTTATGATTATACTTTTATCTACAACTATATGCATGTTATTTTATGAGGTCGTCGTAATACAAAGGCACTATTGTAATTTCGAACCCCGCTTTTGGGAATAAAATTATATTTTTTTGAATTTTATCGTAGTAATGAGACGAAACACGGCGTTGAGTTCCGCAACTCAACACGAAATACCTCCAGCATTCGGCAGAATATGAGAAACGGAAGTATGTCAATGGAAACGGAGTGTCTTAAAACTAGGTACCTATGTTCCCTCTACCTACCCGGCAATGTGATACAGCGTAAAGCTATATTGCTCGCCGCTATAAAACTACATTCTTTGAATTCTCATTTTGTTTAGCTTTACGTTATGTCTCGCGTATAGTAAGGTAGGCAGAGGTGATGTAATGTATTAAATAGAGAAACTCAACACCGCGCTTTACTTGGTTGCCAGGGCGAGGACACGAAAACAATTGCTTCTTTCTAATGCGAATCGAACCTACCACCTCACTTAAAACACTATATTTCGTAAACGTTTCCTTACTAAATATTTTGTTATAATTATCGTTTCAATTTCTCCGTATTGCACCAGAATAAGGCGGCGAGTGCAGCTGTACGCCACAAGACAGCAGGCGGTTGGATGACGTATTATGATTGTGAGAACGCTTCGAAGACGCAAGTGCAGCCACTACAATCTTGCACTAAATAATTGCTATGGCTCACTTTGTAATATTTTTTTTGTATCACGCTATATCCCGCACATAGCGGGATAGGTAGAAAGAAATAGGTAGAAACTTAGTGCTAGGATACACCGTTTCCCGCAGGTAGCCAAAATGCGGAAATATTTGACGTGACGTGAGCGTGTTGAACGTTGGGACATAATGCTACGCTTTCCTTTGTCGGGTTACCAGAGTGACAAAATGAAAATGTTTCGTTCGCGCATCGTATTTACCGTCATACTATGTGCCGCCGTGTCAACAAAATTTATATATTAGATATTTTTGACTTTTTTGCCCCTGTGTGAAACAGAATGGACAAATTAATCCGGCGGATCCAGACCTAAAAAAAAATTGCGAACACTGCCACCTTAAATCGGCTAAGTACGAGTCGGAGTATTAACTTATTTGTGTTGGTGTCGCATGAAAATGGTAACTCTCAATGAAAACTAACAACATTTAATTTCTCCGAGTGCAAATTGAACTCACTACCATTGGGCTTTGCGTTTTTAATCCGACGCTTTACTCTTGCGCCACGACGACCTCCAATTCATTCGTCTTTTTATTTTATCCAAGCCCAACATCTTAGACTTAAGTACAGTATAGCATATAATTTATTCGAGCAACGTCAGGTATTTCAACTAGTTTCCCTCAAGAATGTACATGCATTGGCATACATGTATGCCGACGTACAATTGCTTGTAACCGCAAGACAGCGGGTGGCCGCGGTGACGTATTATTATTGCGGGAAAGCCTCGACGGGCTATGTAGGTCATAGGAATAATTTCAGTTCCACCTTCCCTCCCAAAATAATGTTGATCAGATCATATTTGACATGGTCATTTTGTGGATTTAAATTTAGTTTAAGTCCAATTATGAGATTCGAATATATATGTTAAAATAAAATAAATCAGCTTCACGCTGTATCCCGCACATAGCAGGGTAGGCAGAGGGAACTAAGTGTTAATACACTCCGTTCCCCACTATCTGCCAAATTCTGGAGGCATTGCATGTTCAGTGGCAGAACTCAACGCCGCGCTTTCCCTCGACACCAGAGCGAAGAAATGGAAATATAAATTTAAGTAAATATTTCATCTCTTCGATAGGGGATCGAACCCACAACCTCACACTCGGTTTTACAGTCTCACTTTGTGCCCCTGCGCTACGACTGGCCTTAGCTTTACATTTTACTTTAATTTACCACAAAATAGTTGTTTGTGGTTTGTTCACTATTAAATTATAGCGGTTTAGTTTATAAGATATTAATAACTAGAAAACGCCGGTGTAGTTAACAAGAAAAAATGCAACAAGAAAAATATTACAATCGTAGTAGCGTACTAAGTATCTAAATAGAAATAAGAGAGAATTATCACTCTGTTTTCTACCATCAGCTTTGAGATGTTTTAAGTTGAAGAAGTATAGATGGTTGTAACAATACAACGCACGACGTTTAGTTTCGACACTTAAACCGCAATGTCTCAAAAATTGGCCGGTACGCGTAGAACGCAGAGTTTTAACGCTTTACAATGTTAAGATATATAATTAACAACATTATCTCTCTTATCAAATGATAATTTCTAGTAATAATGTTTGGATAATAAATAAAGTGGGGAATGGAGTGTCTTAACACAATGTTCCCTCTGCCTAACCTGCTGTGTGCGGGATACAGCGTGAAGCTGATTTATTTTTTTATTTAAATATATATAGCACACATATATAACTACGTTTTTAATGTACCTTGATATTCTTAGGTGTCAACTTCCAAATAAAAATACATAAAACAGTTTATAAAAGAAAAGTAAAAGACGAATTCGTATTATATATTTTTATTTGTAAATAACTTATGTAGATACTGTGTATGAGCAATGACATTATAATTGTATATTTCTAAAATCACATACTAACGATAAAGTAAAAGTGCAATTTTACTAGATACTTTTCTTTTAATTTGAATTGTACTCTCTTTCTTTTGTTTCTTTCGATTAACTTTATCTTCTAGCATGATCCCGCATGTAGCGGGATAGGTAAAGCCTTGTGTTAGGATACTCTGTTCTTTACGTTCCGTCAAAATTCAAGACATTTCTTGATAATTAGCGGAACTCATATATAAAATGTGGTGGACATTTTATCCTACCGGAGCAGGAAAAAAAACAATATTTAGATCCCACTGACTTGACCACAACCATCGCGACGGTATTTCACTGCGCCATTATATAAATAGAATATAAAATATTTTTCCCAAACATTTTTACCCAATTTTTCTAAGGTATCATCATATAATTGCAATCAAAATATTATATGTAAATGCCTGATCTATTTATTAAGACGACATGCGACGTTTAGTTTCAAATTCCACACGAAACAGATCATAAGTACCTACGGTGAATAAAAGGAAACAAATTGTGGTTCTACTACGTAATATTTGTCTATTTCACATAAAATGAGATTTACATCAAGAAACAAAAAAGAAATCTCAGAAGTGTACTTGAATTATGAAAAATTCTAAAAAAATCTACTTTCAAGTAAAGCAACAACAAAATACAGCTTATTATTATTATAAATTAACACAAGTATCCCAGATATTCAAAGTTTAGAGATTAAATTTTTAAGGACTCGCTGACAAGTACTACGCCAATATTGTGGCGCCATCACATTCGTTGCGGATCTGATTCTTACTACATATATTTTTTTGAATATAAAAAAGACCTAATATTCCATGGATTTAATTTTATACATAAAAAATAAAGTTATGCATAAAAAATTGTTATTACAACAACTTGCCCATACGCAAAGAAAATCTTATATTATAAAGGATTTAAATCTCTCATTCCCATATTGATTACTTTGTGTTTACTGGACTTTAACCTAAAACAATCGCGTTCATTAAATCTAAGTATCATGAATTTAAGTGTTAGTTAATATTAGCTTCACACTGTGTCCCGCACACAGCAGGGTAGGCAGAGGAAACCTAGTGTTAAGACACTCCGTTCCCCACTTTCTGCCCAATTCTGGAAGTACTGCGTGTTGAGATCCAGAACTCAATGCCGCGCTTAGCCTCGACACCAGAGCGAAGAAATGGAAACATAAATTTAAGTAAATATTTCACATCTCCTCGAGTGGGGATCGAACCCACAACCAGTCGGTTTTACAGTCACACTTCATGCCGCTGTGCCACGATTGGCCTTTAGTAAAGATGCTAGGTGTTAGTTAGTTACACAATATATATTTCAAAACAATATAAGCAAAACATAGTACAAGTAAGTAAGAATTTCCACAATCGCACTAACAACGTCGTTCGTATGAAAGCACCATAAGCTCGTTACACAGTACTCGTAAATTTAAAATTAATAAACTATTCTGTGCAATTCTAGCTCTTCCACTGAAAGGTTGAAAGAGGCTTAATGAAATTGGTATAGTGTCTGACTATAAACGCGATGGTCGTAGGTTAGAAGTCTAATCGGGGGGCATTACTGACTTTATAAAGTGCGGCGATGAATTTTGCAACTCACCGAAGAAATGGAAAGAGGAGTAAAAAGTATCTTGTTATAATGTTCTACTAGCCTCCTTTCTGTTCGCAATAGCGTGAAGCTTGAAGACGCAAGCATTTATTATATTTACTAATTAGAACAACTTCTTTGATATTGACAAAAACGAAAGAGAGATTGTTTTTTATTCAAACTCGTATTGTAACAAAATCACATGTTTCTAGTGCAACTATGCTACAACAATTTATTTTTATTTATTTTTTTATTTTTATTTAATACTATTTTAACACTAGCCGCTAAATTTCATTTTTGTTTCGTACACATTGTTTTCGAAATGGTCATATATTCATTTTAGATATATGTAGATATTACGTTTCCAAGATGAAGGCTCCTATAATATTATTAAGAACAAACATTTTTTTGCGTATAATATCTATCTATGGCTTTGGCGATTTTTAAATAGTTTAAATGAAATTAATATTGAGACAAATTGCAATTAAAGTGCTTATTATGGTTTTAATTGAAATTAATTCGATTAATATTTAAAATTTACTATAGTCGGATGACATGCTCAAACACAACTTTATTGTTGTGTTGGTCTTAGGTTTTATTTATCACTTTTTCAGTTATATTTTTTTTAATTAATGAAAAGATAATCTGAAACGAATATGTCGCGCACAGATGGAGTTACAAAAAGGTAAATATTGGAAATAATAGGTTAAATTATTTTAAACATTATGTGTCGAGGCCAGTCGTGGCGCAGTGGCACGAAGTGTGACTGTAAAACCGACTGGTTGTGGGTTCGATCCCCACTCGAAGAGATGAAATATTTACTTAAATTTATATTTCCATTTCTTCTGAGTTCATTGCGTGTTGAGTTCTGCCACTCAACACGCAATGCCTCCAGAATTCTGCAGAAAGTGGGGAACGGAGTGTCTTAACACTAGGTTCCCTCTGCCTATCCCTGCTGCTGTGTGCGGGATACAGCGTGAAGCTGTGTAATTTAATACGTGTAGTGTATTTTTAATTTTCTTTTATTTCACTTGCCCAAATACTTCTACTTCTATAGAATTTTTTTTTCTGATTACAATGCAACAATAGAACTAGAAAATAATCAGGAACTTCATGTAGGTACATACTTCATATATTACACTATAGGCTCGAGGAAAAAAATTCCCCAGAAAAAAAAGGAAAAAATATAGTTGGAAAAGTAACGATAAAAGAAACGATATTACTTTGAATTCAATGAAAATGATTTCTAAGCTAAAATAAAAATTAAAAATATAAAATGAAAACTGCAGCGGATACTGTCACTTTGCTATTTGATTATTTTGAAAAATAAAAAAAATGCAATCACTACTATTTTTTTTAAATTATTGCCTTAGATTAGAATCTAGACCCTCTCATTTTTATAACAAACTAAATTCGCCACATTTATAGCTACAGCTTTCTTCTATAAATAGAACATCCAATACAAAAAGATTTTTTTGTATTAGTACCCGAGAATAGCTCAATCAATAAATTAAAATATTAGTATAAGTATAGTATATGTTTTTACTTTGAACATGAATTAATATTAACATTAATATGAATCAATCGTCGTGCAGTGGGACCATCTGACTTTAAGCGAAGCATGCGAGTTCTATTCCCATTTGAAAGAATGAAATGATGAAGATCCTTACTTCTTCTTCTTCGCTTTGCTAAGACAAAAAGTAATGTAGAGAATAACCCTTAATACACAATGTCTCTATTTCGGTTCAAAAGCGGAGATCGTAGTGTCTTAACTCTCTCTTGCTTACATTAAATTAAGGATGAAGAAATATAATCGACAGTCCTCTAACGTAACGTGTACGAATCTTTTTCATTTTATTTTAGTTACATTACAGTAAATGGTCAGTACAATTCGTTTAAAAACTTCGATGATTACATGGTGATGAGTCCGCACTCGCGCACCACTTGCTCTGTTGACACGGGATTTAGAAACACTGAAAACAAAATAATAATATTAAATATTTAATACTAGCAATTATTTATTATATTTCTTAATATTACATGGCTTAAATTCTGTAAGTGGCATGGATGATACAATTTCTTTTCCGAACGTAGTGTTCAGATATTTCGGCCCCTACTTTTTACCTAATTTATAAGACTGCGTATTGAGTCGCGAAACTCAATGCTACGCTTTTTGTGTTCTTACCACCATGCCACTCCATTTCCCCGACTGGAAATTGAATCAATGAAAGTCATATTACAATTAGAAGCCGTTCTGCTGCGCTAAAACGCAAAAAATCTGATATACTGTATACTAATCTAATAATTTTACCAAAAACATCAGTTTTTAACTGAAAACTATTTATTTAGCTTGTTGAAAATTATGTTATTACGTTCACATAATATACTTACTCGTGTTACCTGTAAATAAGTCCTGATCGGGCAAGATGCTGGCGGCGGCGATGGCAGCCTCGTCTAGAACAATTACCTGGAAGTACCAAATTTGTTATGAGTATCTGATTATTTTTAAAGTTTCTAATATACAAATATATTTTATGTTAGTGGAGTCCAGTTATAAAAGTAAAATCGATTCCATGAAGTATTAAAAAATAGATATTTTCTTCTTGTATAGAAAGTTAGGCAAAGGTATCCTAGTGTTAAGACATTCTCCATTTCCCGCCCAATTTTCGAGACATTCCGTATTGTGTGTAACTTCTAAAGAAGTGAGTAAATCGAGACATTTAATTTATAGAATTCTCTCATGCCAATCCATAATTCTAACCAATAATTTTTGGGTAGTAGAAAATTGTAAAAATCCTACTGCAGCGATATTAACAACATAAAGAAGTTGCAATGAGCGTATAAGGATAACGACTTAGCATGATGTGAACGTTTGGCTTAGTGATCAAGCGATCGGACGATGCGAAGCAGCAATAAGCAGGTTTGAATCCCCATAAGTTCAATTTTTTAAACATTTTTCTGAATACTAATCCAATTAAGCCTTTAAAAAAAATGTATTTTACAGCAAAAAAAAAGTAAGACTAAAGCAATAATAAAACTTATTAAAAATAACACAACGCCAGTACAATAACAACTGTAGTTGCAAGTCTGTCAAAATGTCAGTTAAAGAAAATCCATAGATCGGGATAAGTCATGTCTAGTTCTAGTAATAAATTTAACTATAAAATCATTATTCTCAAGGCCGTGGTGGCGCAGGGAAACAGCGAATGGCTGTAAACTCGGTGGTTGTGGGTTCCATGCCGTATTAGAATAATTATGTAAATTATAAAATTTTCCCCGACCTAGTAAACGAAGCGCGATATTAAGTTCCGCCACTCAACACGCAATGACTCGAAAGTTAGACGAAAATAGAGAACGGAGTGTCTTAACGCTATGTTCCCTCTACATATCCTGCTATGCGGAAAAAATGTGAACCTGTAAAAAAAACCATTAACATCTTCCCTATTTCACTGGGAAACAGAGAGAAAATCTATTTATTATATTAATAAAGTTTCCAAAACAACTGTAGACAAAGTTCTTAATTGACCCGATTCGGTTAACGAAATTGGGCCGCAGTACGTACAGTTAGTTAGTTGGTAGCTTTCTTAGAATAATACTTGTTAGTGTTTGTTTAGGTATCTTGTTTTACATTTCCGCTTGTAATTCTATGGGGCACAAAGTAGTTGAATGCAAAGTGAGTAAAATAATTAGTCGCTCGTAGATGTTTGCGGAGATTATGAAAGATTCTCTCTTCTTCCCGCACGACAGTGCAGAGACATGGAACATAGTATTAAAACACTCCGCTACCTGCTATCACCCCATATTCGAGATATTGCGTATTGAGTGGCGGATCTAAATGCGGATAGTAGGGAACGGAGTGTCTTGACACTATATTCTCTCTCCGCTATCGTCTACTCTACTATATACAAGATACAGCGAAAGCTTAATACAAAAAACATTACTTTCAATATTAATATTGATATATCTTATATAAAAAAAATCTACATTGACACATCCAATAAAATATACAAACAAAGTCCATTGCTATACGGGACAGACCTCACTAATATCCTAAAGGATTCTAAATCAACTTCCTTGTTTCATTATTTATCCAACACAGTGCAACTCGCGGAACCTTTTTATTTATTTGCGATATGGCCCCCCGAAAGAGGGTTGCCGTACAATTCTCTCGAGGAAATTCGCACGTAATATTCATTATTTTAAATTGAAATTTTATATTATTGGTGTACTATAATATTCAGGCCGTTTTTTGAGGCCGTGGTCGTGGTGGTGGCAGCGACAGTGGTTCGATTCCCACTCAAGTCAATTTATTTACGTCTTCTCGCCAGACTATGCTAAACTTCCATCCTACGCCATTCTCGAGAGTATATGCAAGTGGATCGCCAACTTTCTCACTAGGCGCATTGAAGTTGCTATCTACGGTTTTTCTCAACATAGATGCCCATAAACGCTGGCGGGACCGAACTTCCCCTTATGTGCTTCTTCTGCATATCAGTGATATGTTACAGGATTCTAACATCCATTGCTATGCACAGCGGACGCTATATACTCCGGCCGCGCATGTCTTTCTCGGGAATACGTCGGCCTGTGCCAAAACAAACTTGTGTCTTCTGTTGAATAGATGCTGCTCTTGGGAATGTTTCTTCATGGGGTCAAAGAAGCCTGGTCCAATATCTCCAAAAGACATGAGTTTGCGCATTAACCACTAAGAAAAAACCATTGTCATTGTTACCACTAAGAAAAAACCATTGTCGTGTCACTAGTATACATTAATCTAATGAAGTAAGAAGGAATGGTAAGAAAGGCGGCAGAAGATTTTTGTCGACTTTCAAGAACGCAAAATCGAGGTCAAGTAAAAATGATCAAAACCCTTGGGAAGGATCTGTATGAAGACGTTGTTGACCAACTATTGGTAGGGCTCCTCTAATTGGGCTCCCTAAAAATTGTAACATACAGCAATATTCACATAAGAAATATTATAAATAATTCAGATAAAAAACCATAAAAAAATTGTACTAGAAAAATGAATTACAAGAGGAAAGTGCACTCTGAGGCTAATGAAAAATATGGAAGCGATTTTCATTAAATTTATATGAGACCACACTGAGAGAGCAACTCTTTCTCGGTAATAAAATAGTAGTGTACGCGTATCACGTACCAACGGGCACATTTTGATAAAATTTTATTATATATATTATATTAAAACTTAAAATTTTATAAAATGTTTTAACCATAACAGGAATTGAATAGCGCAGGTCAATAGTGCTTGGCTGATAATATGTGACAGTTTTTTTATAATAAAAAATACAGTTCTACGCAAGGAAAAATGGGAAAGTAGACAAAGAAAGAATCCACTGTCAAGATACGCCATTCTTCGTTTTCCGCCTGAATTCGAGACATTCAAGTTTTAGTGACGGAACTCAACGTCATGCCATGTCTTGTCGTTTGGAATGGACGGACGGTCGGACGGTTGGTCGTGAACTCGATTTCTTGTTAGGGGATTCGTTCCCCTAAGAAGAAATCGATCTATATTTATTATTTTTATTTCCACGCTTAAGCAGCCAAACGTGTCATTGGTTTTCAGCACTGAACACGCAATGACTCGACAATTTAGCGATAAGAGGGGAACAGAAGTATGTTAATGGTAACAGACTGTCTAAACCAAAGGTTCCTAAATTCCATCTGTCTGTCCCTCTTGATATATGCGGGATATAGCGTGATACTAAGAAAAATGATTACATAATATAAATAAACGAATTTGGTAAGACTAAGACGTTATGTTCTGCAGCAGAGTGATATATACATTGTATTCTCGGAAAGTGCATTAAATCAGCTTCACGCTGCACACAGCAGGGTAGGTAGAGGGAACCTAGTGTTACGGCATTGCGTGTTGAGTAGAAATCAACGCTGCGCTTAAAAAGTGTGTATATTTTGCATGAAATGCAAGAAAAAATACAAAAATAATTTTAAAAGACATTTAGAAAAGAATTATCTAATAGCTCAAGGAGGCCAACGACGCCCAGACCAATAACAGTTTAGCAAAATTAAAATTTTGAGGACTTTTAGTCTAATATATAGTTAGAACAGTATGCGTACTCACTAACTTGAAAGCGGGGCCCTTTCAGAGGTAAAAGTCGACGCTTCGAAAGGGCCCCCACTTCCATTTTAGTAAGTACGTATACAGTCTTAACTAGATATTAGACTTTTTACCTCAAAATTTCACCTTTGCTAAACTGAGGTAGGTCTGGGGGCCCTTGGATCTCAGTCTATCAGCTAATGCACTTCCTTTACCCACAACTGGGACTGCGCTGAGTTGACAATAACATTGTAAAAGGTTTTTTTTCTATTTCTACACATATCTCGTTCTCTAATAGTCTTCCGCCTATTGCATAAACCATATGTAGCGTAACCCAACGCTGGATGTGTCTGTTAAAAAAGGATTAACTAACCTATCTTAAATACCTAACCATCCTTTCAAGTAGTAATCATAAACAAAACTAGCGCATTGAGTAAAACAAATTTCTCGCTTCTATTTTTTGTAAGCAGGACGAAGGATTTTTTTTATATATTCCCTCTCAATTTTTCATTACCATTCAGACACTTCATAATTGTTTAAGATTTTTTTAAAGTATTATTCCACACTGAGGAAAGAAAAATATTTATTAAGAAATAGTATAAAAATTTGAACGTAGCGGAATTTGAACCCGCGCCTCTTTGCAAACCGTCCAAGCGCTCTGACCAACTAAGCCATATGTTCTCTTGTGAACGTTCTTGTATGTTTTCTTACTAAGTTAACTTCATAATTGTTTAACAAAACTTATTTTACTTATGACTTATTGTTTATAAATTCTATACTCTACCTTTGGACATTCAAGAATTTGGCTCTCCTCCACTTCTTCAGTCTTTTCTTCCACAAACTGATTTCTCAAGGGCAGCAGGTCTATGGCGTTAGCTGCGAGCGACCACAGATGACCCGCACCTTGGGACGCTCTCGCTCCTTTACGGAAATGAGGATTGATGGACAGGTTGTGCCTGACAGAGTTCTTCCAGCGGTCATCGTTCGTTTTGTAGAAGGGGAAGCGATCACTGGAAATAAGATCAAATTATAGAATTTAGTAAAATGGACAATTAAGTCTCCAAATATCCAAAAACGGAAATTAAAATTTTGCACTTTAAGTGACATATCTTGACGCTGACGTTATGTGACTGTAAACGCGAGGGAACTGAGAAAAATTAGTATTCATGTTTCATAATTTAAAAATCAAAACTTCTGGCCACCACTAGTAAAATACAAAATCTATAAATTAAAAACATGATCATTTTACGAGTTAATGTGTCAAGACAGTTTGTACCAGGCACGACCCGAGTGAGGCAGGTCGATCGCGATCACCCCAAACGGAATGCATTAGCCATATCCGGTGTAGCGGAACGCACCTGTCTTCACCTGTATTGTTTTAAATTCGTTGCGGTTGAATAGTTTCGATATCAAAATTTTATACATTATATATTTAAATTACAAACTTAATTTATTCAACTACTGGAAAATAAATTTTATTGAAACATAGTACTCATGAAGTTTTTTTTAGCTTTATTCTGTATAGCGGGGTAACTAGAAAAAAGAGAGCGCCAATTGCTACGCTCTTACGGTACGCCTCGTCCACTGTCATCAATCTCATTATACACGCCCTCCGGGGTTCCTCAAGCTTTTAACGTGACCTTCCTACAGTATAACTTATACAGTGTTTTTTGAAGATGAACCGAAATCTCTCCTATCTCTCTTATCGCTAACATTTCTTTCATAAATCTTTTTTCTATTTTTTTGTATTTTTTCAAAATACAAGTCTGTAGATAATTTTTGTTAGAAAAATAACGTTTAAAGTAACGTCTGATGTACATACATACGTACGTCACCACCGCCGCTATGAAGCAATATGTATACTTGGCAGGTGTAAGCTCGTTTTTTGTAGATGTAATATTTATATTTCGCCTATCTGTCAAGAAGACAGTGCAGCATTAATTTTTGCCATTTAACACGTAATGTCTCAAAAATTTGCGGACGTACACAGCGGATTGCCTTGGCTAATCCTTACTACCTTCCTATAATTTGAGATATTTTTGTTTACGGAGCGCAAACAGCGGAGATGAGTGAAGCAGACGCCTTTTAAGCAAAATAAGAAACAATATATAAGTTAATATGTTCATAGTCGATAACATGAAAAATAAACACAATATTTCACACCTCACAAACTACACATAGAACACTAGATACACCTATACAGACACGAAAATTAAACACAAAATCAAATGAACATCAAAATCCGAAAATCCCCTATAAAATATGTGTATGAAAACAACATTACATCAGTCACCAGTGTGTGTACACACATTGTACATATATTGATACACAATAATAAAGTAATAAACATTATATGGAATCAGATTAACCGAAACAATGGGCAATGTGCGGCCGTTATTTACAGTTGATTACTGATAACTAGGCAATACAGGCTACAGTGTTTCGCTTATGAGAGCTATAATAAAATATTGATTACTAGTGGTCGTACGCAGCTTCGTTTGCTTCTACTGTAAAACCCGCAAAATCCCGTTTTTTTATTGGTAATCTTCTCTTATTCCTCCTTTATACTTCCCAAGTAACTTACAGGCCAAATCTAAAAGCTTTACGTCGAGTAGCTGTTGTTGTGCTTTGTCTGTCAGCCATTCAGTGGTAAAGTTTTAAAAAAAGCATTTAAAAAAAATATTTACAAACTTTGATTGTGTCTGCTGCAAATGCGTCATTGTTGCACCGAACGAGGCATATCATCACATCAATCTTCCCTCCACACATCTTCCCCATATTTTATATAAGAATAGAAAACCCAGTGACCGGTCACTTTTTTCTCTTTTTTTCTGCCCTTCTCAATGTCTACAACCAGTTTGCAGATAGCCGAAAAATAATCTTTTCATTTCCTCGAGTGGGATACGCACCCACAACCGGTCGCGCTTACAGTCACACGCTCATACCACTGCGCCACCGCTGACCTCAATAATCAATTTTAATACATGTAAATATAGGTAGCTATCTTATTTGCTTTACGCTCTGATAAGCGCAATCCCAACGATAGTGTTGATACCGTTCTGATGACTTTGTAATTGGCGTGTGGTGAGATAATTGAATGAGGGAGTCACCGTTTTGTCACTCATCGAAATCCTACGTAATACAGGTTAAGTTATGTGTTTTATAAATTTATGGCTATAGAAATCTAGGAAGGAAGCCACGGAGTATCTTAGCATTAGGTTTTCTCTGCTTATTTCACTGTATATCTGTTGAAGAAGAGCATGAAGGTAAAATAACGAATCTTAATTATATTGAAAAATTAAACACATGAAAAATTTGTTCAGCGGAATTGGAACCTACTGCATCTTGGACACGTTCCAAGAAGCGCTCTAAACTATACGTTCTTATCCAAATAATAGAAGTATCCAAAACTAAAGACAAATAACCCAAAAAAAATATATACAACGCAAAAAGACTCACAACATACACATATTATAACATAACAACTCGAAATAATACACAAGCCTTATATTATACCAGAGGTTCTTTACAAAATACAAGGCACAACAAACGGGCAATTACTTACCATTAAAAAGGGAACCCGGTTCTATTAGAGGAAAGCTGATATTTCTTATTTCCAAGAGAAATTATTATGCATCAAAGTAAGATAGCGCAGAACGAGACAATGCTACTTAGAGACGAAGGCTTAGTTATTTTTCTTATATTGTTCTAAAAAGTATGCCAGTTTCCATTTTAATATTTTATTCTTCGGTCTAATTGGTCATGGTGCAGTAAGATGCGTATTATGTTTATCGAACAGTAAGCTGGATCGGTTGTGGATTCGATTTTTTATTTATTAGATAAAGATAAGCTTTCACCTGTGGCTTTGCGCTCCTGGTCAAATGGAAATAGCCCGGTTTCCACGCGTCAGGCTACCACGCGTGAACAAGCGTCAGGCTAAAAAACAATGGATTTAGACAATAATATGATTTATCACTATTTTCATTTTAAATTTCATTGAGCATTAAGCCTTGAGTAATAGATTTAAAATGCTAATTAGTATATACTTGTAAGAAAACATAATATACCTATGTATTGGAGTGTAAACATAAACTTATTTATTATCTTTTTAAATGAAACTATTTTAACTGTATTAATCACGTATATTTAAAATTATATATTTTTGAAAAAATTTACTAACACTTTGCAGTCCGTGGTCACGGATAAACGGACTACTGAAAAGTGTTTAAAAAATATCAAAGAACTTATTTTTTTATTATCTTATTCTATTCTACTAGAGCGTTGTTATTAATTATTAATATCACTTAAATTTACAAAACTATAGCACTATTAACAATTCCCCTTAACAAGAATCGAATATGCAATCTCACGCTGCAACCACAACCCGCCTTACATCGAAGACAAAAGAAACTATAGAACAAAAACAGCCTATTTCAAGAACCGCATAATAACAAGAAAATGTATGACGTTGAACACAAATTCTGTCACAAAAGGAACAAAGGCGGGCCGAACAACGCGGCTAATGTAATATTACGATTTCGCTTTGTAAATATAATTCGATATAAGCAATGACTTGGTTACTTTGGATCGTGAAAAAAAAGAAACATGGGCTCAGGTGAGAAATGACTGACAGTACAGGTTTTGAGTTCGATTCCCATATATGGTAGCTACTTATATTTGCAATGTACTTATTTTATTGAAATTCTACTTAGAAATTTATTTACACGACCAAGCACGGCGCTAATTTCCGCAAGTAGGAAACGGAATTTCAATTAGTTTTTCCTATGCTATCTCAACATTTTCATAGTGTTTGAAAAGCGTTAAGCTAAAAAAGTATTACTAAAATAGAGGGAACCCACAAAGTCAAGAACGACACTGTGAGTCCACGTCTCTTAATATACAAGATCTAGAATCGAAAGATCAGAATTTCCAATTATTTTAAACCTTCAAATTTTTTCAAGTGTAGGTAAGCTTATAAATTGAGTGCGAAATAAAATAAGATATATAAAAAAGAAATGTAAAATATAATTTTTGTTTCACATTTTCACTTTAGCTTAAGAAAATCATTAATTGTATTGTTTCATATAACATTATTAAAATGACCGTTATATAACTAGAAAATATATAAAATAAATATTTGAGGCCAGTCGTGGCGCAGCGGCACAAAGTGTGACTGTAAATCGACTGGTTGTGGGTTCGATCCCCACTCGAGGAGATGAAATATTTACTTAAATTTATATTTCCATTTCTTCGCTCTGGTGTCGAGGCTAAGCGCGGCGTTGAGTTCTGCCACTCAACACGCAATGCCTCCAGAATTCGGCAGAAAGTCGGGAACGGAGTGTCTAAAAACACTAGGTTCCCTCTGCCTACCCTGCTGTGTGCGGGATACAGCGTGAAGCTGATTTATTTTATTTTATATAAAATAAATATTTAGTAAATATATTTTTAATATATTTAGTAAATAAAGGCAGTATTAGTATAATATACGAATTAGAGAGAAAGAATTTGGTGCAAAGCGCTCACCTTAGGATCTACAGGTTCAAATTTAAAGTTTATTTTATGTTTGAACGTCCGTATACCTAGAAAAGTATCGATAGTGAGTGTACTCACTATACTTACAGTCAGACTTGCCTCTTGTGTTTAGTACATGTCATATATCATGAGACCAGTCGTGGCGCAGCGGCACGAAGTGTGACTGTGAATCGACTGGTCGTGGGTTCGATCCCCACTCGAGGAGATTAAATATTTACTTAAATTTTTATTTCCATTTCTTCGCTCTGGTGTCGAGGTTAAGTGCGGCGTTGAGTTCTGCCACTCAACACACAATGCCTCCAGAATTTGGCAAAAAGTGGGGAACAGAGTATCTTAATACTAGGTTCCCTCTGCCTACCCTGCTGTGTGCGGGATACAGCGTGAAGCTGATTTAATTTCAATTCATATATCATACATAAATCTTAATTAATTTCATATTAAAAGACAGATTGTAATAAAATATAAACAAGAAACATCGTCTCGCGCTACCAATCTATTACAATACAGCGTACATACTCACAACATGTTTTACCCACAAACTGTGCTATATTTAAAATTATAGTAGGCTAATTTTTATCTCGATAAGTTATTCCACCGGTACATTTCCCCGGGGCGAGGTAAAAGTGTCAACGTGAGCGCAACACAGTATGAAAACGAAATACAAATAATAAATCATGCCTATACAATCGCAGCCAATGAATGGAAGCTTATAAATATATCTAGAGAATTTTGTATAAAAATATATATTTTTTTGTAATATTTTTTGATCGATCTTAGAAAAATATTATAAGTGTCAAATCATTCAATTGATAAAACTTCAAAGTAGTCTTTTTAACTTCACTCTCTCCCCTCATTAGAAGACTCTTATTTTTAACATTTTTTCCACATTTAAGAAAAAAATTATAAAAGACCTTTCAGAAAAGGTATAAAAATTTTAACGTAGCGGGGTTTGAACCATCGCCTCTTGGAAACCGTCCAACGGCTCTGACCACTAAGGCATACGTTCTAAGTACTTATAATTAACTATTTTGACAGGTTGCGTATTGAATGACCGATATTAAAGCGAAATGAAATCTAACATGCACGATCCCACAATCTTCGCGTTTATAACCATACGAATGCCCCACTGCGCCACAAGGACATCGTTAAAATACGCATTTTTATTATAATTAAAAAAATATAAGTTGGTTATACTGGATGGTAAGAAGAATATTTTATAGGTATACATATATATGCTGTATGTATTAAAAAAAACCGGCACGTATGGAGCTTTTTAGAAATATTTTTTATTATTATAGTTTATATCAATAACGTAAAAATAAATAAATCTCTATTCCACTACTTTTGATCGTTGAGGTGCCTGAAGTCAGTACTGAAAACCGAACCACAACTCGCTCACCACACTCGTCAAAATGTTTTCTTGAAACCTAGTATCAAGTCACTTTGATCCCCACTTTTCACCCAATTTTCGAAATATTACGTGTTGAGTTGTAAAACTCAACAGTCTAGTTACCTGTGCGAGCAAAATAAAATAACAAATTTCCCCAAATGGAATCAAGCTCACGACCATCGCGATTACAGTCACACACCGTGCCACTACGCCGCGACGGCCTCCAAAAGCTATAGATTTTCGATTCGAATATATAAAATTAAATTATGTACATAACACAATATTAACTGCAATATGACAAATACAGCGGTACTATGGTCATATTTTATTCTCTTTCCTTCACGAGATGCCATTCATCATGTTAAAGGCAACGTATACTTCGAGGCAAGTTGAAGCCGGCGAAGAATTTAACTTACAAACCTATTTTATTAGCTGCACTCGCTTTGATATACTGCAATGCAGAAAAACTGACAAAAAAACTGATTGTGCGATCAACCAAACGTCAATTGTCATCACAGTAAATTATTTATCAATACGGAATATCTATTTTTATGTAAATGTATGTAAAATTATATAAATTTATGTAAAAATATATAAAATAAAAAAAAATCTATGGAAACTTACGATATCCACTGATATATAGCTGAAACAGTCAACTCTCCGTTTTCTCGTAATGCTCTTTCTATTAATTCCGGATATGTATAGGGCGGTTTCTTTGGACAACCCTCATCTCTAAGCTTAGGTTCCTCTTTGGTATCTTCTGGCACTTTGACGTTAACGAAATCATCCAACCTAAAATTCAGCAGCCATGTTAGGCTGGCGCAATCGTTGTCTTCATAATTTTTTGATTTTCGTCTCCTAGATTTACTTTTGTCATGTACTGTCCTGGTTGCCATGTTTGACGGACTGAGCCGACTAAACTGGGGTTTGCTTTTCGAACGCGATGGTGCCAGGCGCCGCTATCTCCGTACTGATATTAACATATACCACCTCTTTAGTTTGGATTTTGTGTGGTGATTTTTTTTTTTTTTGTGAAGATTATTTTTTCTTATAGATTTTAATTTAATTTGTAGTAAGTATTAGTTAAGTTTTCTTATTTTATGTCTTGTTCCTTCAACACTGTGAAATTGACAATTATATTTAGTCTTTAATTTTTTGACACGTCATTATTGAGGTGTTAGTGTGTATTTGTTAAAAAAGATTGCACGGTCAAAAAGTAATTTTCTTAAAATACTATATTAAATTAAAAGGTGAACAATACTAAATAAAAAAATTTTGCAATTCACTTACAATTTTTAAATGTCCAAATGTTTAAAAAAACCTTAAAGTACTGATGAATAGATACAACTTTTTTAACTATATAAAACTATTAAAAAGAATATTCTGTATCTTCTTACATTACCGGGTATATAAATTATTTTTTAGGACCACTTTGTCGTCCGTCTGTCAAAAACATCTCGGGATTGTATGAAGGTGTCAAGCTCAATATATAAGCTTCTAACTCAATACAATTTAAATATACATCTGTGCATTTATACATCGTTATTGCTTCATATTATAAAACATTTTTAACCTATACGGTAGTCTCCTAACGTACTACGGTTTTGAAGTTATATATATTATTTGTAATAAATAAATAAAACATTTGGATGTAATTTGGAGTTGCGCGTCTTGGAAACAGTCTAAGCGTACCAACAAACTTAGAGAATGTAAGAATAACAATTTACACGACACATAATAAGGCTTAATGGTCACGGCGGGCGCTTGGGCGGTCTACAAAAAGCGCGGGTTCAGTTTCCGCTACGTAAATTAAATACGTACGTATAGAAAAATTATTTTTCTTTCTTAAATATGGAATAACACCTCAATATATATATATATATAATAAAAAAAAATTTCCACAATATCAAAATTAAATCGATGCACATATCGATTAAACAGTATCGATATTACATATTTATGCAGTCATAAAATCATATTGCACTGAAAGCGTTCGCGCGTCCTGCATAAAACGCCTATACAGTATTTATCGTGGAAATCCGCGGGATCCCTATCGGAGCTGCAAATTGAAAAAGTAATTGAATTTAACAGTACTCTAAATCCGCGGGCAAGGCCGTTGTGACCATTCGTTTTGGATGGCTGATAGGTTTATTTAATAACTTGAGTTTGTTTGGTAATGTTTTTTTTTGGTGGTATCCTTTTGAGGTATCCTGTAATGTGATATTTTTTTGCTTCAGGCTTTACACGATGTTGAGTTTCGTCAATCAACACGGTATATTGGGAAAAATGGACATGTTCGGCCTACCCTGCTATCCGGGACAAGCGTGAAGTTGCTTTACGCTCTAACCCGGTGACCGCCGCCTGAAGATATGCTTTCCGAAGTATCATTCGGGAAGAAAATAATCAAAAATAAGAGAATCCTAAAATCGAATCTGTACTTTAAGAAACCTTCTTCAACTAGCTCCGAGGCAGCCACGACTCGTCGACAATAACGTAATGTGCTATATTCGGATTGCCCTACTTTAGTTACCAGAGTTACCAGAGCGAGCAAATGAAAATAAATTATTTATTGTTTTAAACTTACTGTTTTAAATCAGAAAAACTGATATAAAGACATTCTTCTTGACATACTCGTATTTAAGAATCGAACTTACAATCGTCTTATATAGACACATATTTTTCCACTGCGCCGCACTGACGCTATATACATATATGTATATTTTTTTATTCTGTCTATAAATAAATAACTTACTTATTTTTTCCAAATATTATGGAGCTCAATCAAATAAAGTGATGAAAAATATTAGATTTAGCTTCAGCTTTCTAACATGACAGATTGATTTTAGTTTTGATTGAACTCGTCAGCTAAGTAGATTAAAAGTTAAATTTCATATGTGCTTTGTGTTGGACATCGTAGGTCCTTTTTTGCCTAAAAGTTTTACATTAATCTATATTAAATAATATAAAAAGCAAGTGACGGAATATGAAGAAGAAACATTTTATTCTTTTTTACCTTCACTCTCTATCCCACTCATAACGGGGTAGACAGAGAGAACCTAGCGTTAAGACACTCCGTTCTCGAAGCATTGCGTGTTGAGTGGGGGAACTCAACGCCGCGCTTTGTCTCTACATCTTCTCTTTTAACTTATAGGGAAAATTATATTTAAACTAGCTTTACACGAGACTTCGTAATCCCTCCCGGTCACTTGGTAATAACTTAATTTAGTTGACACATCATGAGTACTAAGTATTCAAGTACCTAACCGCAGATACAGTGGGTTAAGTCGAAATGAATATAGATTCCCTAGATAAACTATCTAATACAAAAATACTAGTAGTTTCTGAGATTAGCGCGTTCAATCAAACGAACAAACTAACTTATTATATTTTTATTCATTATAGATTATATACACAATAAGCTCAGGTAAATTTCCCAACAAAAACATTTCTAAACACCATCATGTAACCAAAGTATCCAAAGCAAACACAATATAGTTCTATAAGGACTATTCAAACGCATCGGTAGGAATCCAAACATCGGCTGTCGTTGTTTTCCTAAATAACCATTTCCACCCAAATATATTTGCTGAGCTCTCGTACCACTGGTTTGTGCCGTTTGATTTTCAATAGTACTTCCGATATATAGTGCATGAACAGGAAAATAATAGCTTTCTATTATATCATATCATATTTTTTTCGTATTTTTAGGGTTCCGTACTTCAAAAGGTAAAAATGGAACCCTCATAGGATCGCTTTGTTGCCCGTCTATCTATCTTGTCTATCCGTCTGTCAAGACCATTTATTAAGCTGAAATTGATATTAAATATTCAAGTCTACAGTCCCTTGAAGTACAAAAAAAATCAAGTTTCTAATTCAATTTTACATTCTGTATCCAATTCGCCGTGTAATCAAATCTTATACTTAACCTATTCCTTCCCTTCCCATGAACATATAGTTATGAAATTTGACATAAAGTAAGAACTTACAATATAAATAAAAGAAAAAATCCGAAAAAGGAAAAATTATAATTATCTCTATCTCTATCTCTATATGTAACAAGATAGTAAAAATATTTTGTCTGTACATTTAGTAATTTTGACTGAAATGGATAGAGGGACACTTAAAAAAATTATAATAGGAAGCAAATATATTTTTTAGGCCGCTAGTATATAAATATTTCATAGAAAAAAAAATACAAACATACTCGTATTTGTTTATTTCATACAAAATTAGTGCATAAATCACATCTTGACGGGTTTTCTACCATAACCACTTATGAAGTTTATTTTGATTAATGAATTAATTCATTATTTTTATTTTACATTTTTAATGGTTTTATTTTATTTTACATTATTTTTGTAAAAACTTGGCGGCATATCTGGCTTTAAATTCGATGATTGTATTAAATTTCTGTATCTCGTTCTGATACACAAAATGCAGCGTGGAACACCGCCACTTAGCACGCAATATTTAGAAAAAAAGTAACGGAGTGTTCTAGCACTGGGTTTCCTCTGCCCATCTTGATTTATATGTGATGCAGAGTGAAATTACAAAAGATCAATAAATAGCTCTCTAGTAAAAATTACAACACACGTTGAACAAAAACGCTGACAAATGCAATAAAACTTCCAAACTGTTTCATTCATCGCGACGATGAATCCGCAAATTGTAAATAATTGAATGGAGTGTGAGAATAAATTGTCATTTTCAATTTAATTGGAAACTTTTAGAAATCAATTGCATTGGTCTGCTCTTTCAATGCGATGCTCGAATAAAATTGGATTTTGTTTTATTTTGCTCGAGTCCAGGTATGTACATACGTTAGATTGTGGCTAAATAACTCAGTTAGCTTTTTTTTATTCGCGCTTTATTGCAGGTAGTTAAAGAGAACCTTTATTAGGACATTCAATAGTATGATAATATATTTTTTTGTAACTTTCTATTGATTGTTTGTTCAAATTAGGACTGGGAGTAATGTTGTCTCTATTATCGCTAAGATATAAAGACATCTGACTGACAGGATACACACAGAAAATGTACTGTCCTTGAAAAGTTTAAATTTGACATGTACAATATATAAATTATGGACTGTAAGGAAGCACTAACAGAGAATTTCAACAGCAACGGAAAAAAACGGCATATTTGATTTTACATCTTAAACGCAAAAAAGGTTGCGGGCGAAAATTAAATTAAAAAAATTGAGATTTGTGGTTAAAAATAGATCAAAACACTTACACGCTATCAACATAATGTATGTCAATACTAGTTTCCTGCTTAAATTAAATAAAAATCAGTTTCATACTGTATCCCGCACATAACAGGGTAGGCAGAGGGAACCTAGTGTTAAGACACTCCATTCCCCACTTTCTGCCGAATTCTGGAGGTACTGCGTGTTGACTGGCAGAACTCAACGCCACGCTTAGCCTCGACACCAGAGCGAAGAAATGGAAATATACATTTAAGTAAATATTTCATCTCCTTGAGTGGAGATTGAACCCACAACCAGTCAGTTTTACATTCACACTGCCGCTGCGCCACGACTCGCCTCATTTCTCATATATTTAATAAATATTATAGTTCAAGCGGACGAAGCTGCGCGGATCCACTTGTGGATTTCCTCGAACCCAAAACCAGTCGCCTTGCAGCTACGCACTTATGCCCTTGCGCCGCTCAAACTTACTGACTGGTTTCCAGCATAGATTTTATTTTCATTATGAAATTTTCTAGAAAAGTATAAATTAAACACCACGAAAATACAACTTCTATGTACAGTAGTAGTTTACGACACATTAATAATATATAAACAGAATTTATTACGTTCATAAAATACAATGAAATTTACTAACATTCACTTATATTAGATTTCGCAGACCAAAATCCAAATATAGAGTAGTCTAATTATTTATTTTAGCCTAATCTTAAGTATATATATATTAGTGCTGAACTGTGTTTGTTGGTCTTCTTTAATATGGCATGGAGAACTAATATTAATGTTTGTTTCTGTTTTGGTGTGGTGTGTGTGGTCTTTAGTTTTTTTTTTTATTTTTCTTTATCCTATTTTGGTAGACAAAGCGCGGCGTTGAGTTTCGCCTTTTAATACGCAAGGTTTTGTTTTAGGCAATTTTAATTTCCTCACACTTTATGACTTTTCGCCTCGCTTCGCACTTCATCTTTTTACCAGAGCAAGGAAATGAAAATATGAAGGATTTCATTTCTACGAGTAGGAATCGATCCCACGCCAGTCGCACCCTGCGCCACGACTGGCTTCGATTTAGTTATCCTTTTTCATATAAATAAACAGTATAAACCAAACTAATTTTCCACACTTACGATTGGTCTGTACAAGAGGTGATGGGACGATTAGATTCAAGTGGCGGTAGATACCAGGCATCTATTAGAAACAGATAGCAGTGCATTAACGTAACAGTAGCTGGCTTTCAGGTTTCATAATTACGTTTCATATGAAAATGGCTATAAATAGTTATTTTAGGCTTAGTTAGTGCTAGGATTGTGGATTCGAGTCTATCTAGCGGGAATACATAGAGTTTCGAACGAAGGGATAAGTCACTAGGAATATTTTTGTAATATTTGGTTTATATATCATGTTAACAAGTAAATATGTAATATTTTTTTGGTTTAGTACAGCCCGAATTATACTCGTTTGAATTGTGAAACAATGGCGTCACAAGCTTACTAATTAGATAACGACCAGCCCTCGGCCCTTCGCCCGCTAGTACTACACGCTGAAGTCGGTGTCAGACAAAAAAAATACATTTAGAGACAAGTAAATACTACATACATCGAACAAAATTTAAAAAAAAATTGTTGGGACTGGTTCCAAAAGTAACCTACTATTTTTCAATTTTCTTTCAATCAGTCAATCAAATTAACTTTTCCGGGCATTGTTGGACATAGGGCAGTTAGGCCAGAAATTTTCTTATTGTATATTTCTTTTATAATTTAAGTTTTCGCTTATGTTTGTCCATATAAGTATAATTTAAAGTCATTAATATTATACTTTTTTGGCCAAAACTTCCTCCACTAAAAATACAAAAAAAAAATATTCTAACGGAAAACAGAGAACGAAACGTCCATAGATTCGCTTCAAAAAGTGAGAGAAAATAAGAATCTGAGTTATTGAATATATTATTTAATTTACCATACATCCATATACATCCGTTCCACACATACACAGGCAGTAAAGTGCATTCTGCATCTTACATTAGATCGTAATTGAATCTCGGATAGCCGGGAACTGCTCACGCCTACTCCACAAATGACTAGTGAATATGATATCGACAGCCACTATTGAGTTAGAGCGCACTCTAATTATTCCAGCTGGAATAGAATAACCTGAGTACCGCAGTGTATGATGAAAAGTATGATTTTTTTTTTTATATAAATATCTGTACTTCTGTATCCATAAAATTAAAAAATTAAATTGGTTTCACGAAATGGAAATTTAAATTTAAGTAAATTTTTCATCTTCTCGAGTTGGGATCAAACCCACAACCAGTCGGTTTTACAGTCACACCTCGTGCCGCTGCGCCACGACTGGCCTCAAATAACATACGAATTTAATCCCTAATATCATTATTTCAATAAATATATATAAAGTTACGGTTCATTTGATGATGACTTGACTTTCTTTTTACTTACGCAAATAAATCTATTTCACAAATTAGACGAAGTGATTGTTAAATTCCATATATAATGAAAAATTCACAGCAAACAATTTTTAGCTGCTATAATCTGGTTCCAACTGGAAACGTTTTCACTGTAACAGTGACACATTCTCGTACGTACATACATACAAATGTACATATAAGTCTTGTTTTATCCAAATCTCTTTGGATTCACACTTTTCAACCGAGTGGGAGCCGCCGTAGTCTACTTCCGGTGGAGGTTCCGGATTGAAACGTGAGTGCGTCTGTGGATGACGATATATATATATACAAGTAAGTTTTACGGGAATTTTGTACTATGTTTTATATGAAACTAAATACTGGTTAAATAAAATAAGATTCTAATATATATATATTTATATATTTTGTCAAAAAATATAATTTATTGATGTCCTATTATATTTGGTTAGAAACGTGCAGAAATAAAGTTAAATAAAATTTTAGAACCACTCTATACAAGTAAATTAACTCCTCATTCACTTGTACCGTTTGTTTATCTATAATCGTCTTGTATACTAACTTTTATTTGAGGCAAAGATATTTTTTCACTTTTATCTGTGGCTTCTTCTTGTGTGGAATAAAAATGTCCTAGGCTTGCCTCCAATGCCTAGAATTTGGAGGAATATAAAAATTAGAACGGAGTACCTTAATTCTAGGTTCCTAAGTTCCCTCTATCTACCTCACTGTATGCGGGATACAGCGTGAAACTATAAAAACAAAGGTAACATTGACAGCACATACAGTGACTTACATCAAAATGATAAACGTGATACTATATATTCCCTTCATTCTTCCCCGATAAATGGAGTATGTATTTTTGTAAATAGTTAACTACAGGTACAGAAAGGAAGGAGAGGCGTGAGTGACGGCTGGACCGACTCGCAGATGCCATCCATCTTCTTAAAGGTGAGCTGGTAATACATTTACGTTGCATTTTTTTATTAAGGTTTTTCTATAGGTTGTGAACTTCTCTTTCGTCCCTGATATTTTATAGAGTTGACGGAGAGTAATGAGATAAAACACTGTTACAGTACTTTTAAAAAAATTAAAAGAAATGGGTGACTTTTTCAAAATGCATTTTGTATAACAAAAGAATGATCTATGTGACAAATGGAAACTTTGTCCAGCGAATATAAAATTGAAACGAATTCGGCGGCATTGCGTGTTGAGTAGTGGAACTCAACACCGCGTTTCGCCTCGACATCACAACGAAGAAATAAAAATATAAATGTAAATAAATATTTAATTTCCTCGAGCGGAGATCGAACCCACAACTAGTCGATTTTACAGTCACACTTTGTGCCCCTGCGACGACTAGCCTCAATTTATAATTTAACATACAAAATAATTATAACTTTTGAGACCATTACTAACAATAATTTACATACAAAACCAAACGCCAGCACTAACCCTACCATGTTAAACAAAATAACACTAAAATAGAAGCTATCTACCGTGTTGGAATATCACAGTGTAATGATCCAGAAATATGGGCTTTGGGCGTGCAGATTCAGCAGTTGCCTGACCTAAGCGGAATGCTCCACGTTTAGAAGGGTTCAAACGGTTATGGTGGAGGCCTGTATTGGTCCCTATAGTGAAGTAACTGGTTGTAAAACTATATGCTGTGTGTGTAGTTTTTGTATTTTTTTTCTTCAGCTTCATACTGTATGTAATGCCTCCAAATATCGTACAAAAGTGGAAAGCGGAGTGTCTTAACACTAGGTTCCCTCTGCCTACCCTGCTGTGTGCGGGATACAGCGTAAAGCTGATTTATTTGATTTATTTATTTTAAATAACGAAACTAAACGCCGCATTCTATACCATTGTTTTGTTAAAATAAAGCTAGCTAAACTATTCACAAGAATAGTAAAATCTCAAAAATATCCAAACAACAGACAATACAACAAAATAAAACGTAATATAATTTTAAAATCACTTCGTACTAAAACTATTTACAGTCCTCAAGAGACCGTTTTAAGAATTTGTTCATAAAACAAAAGATCTGCAAAAGTACCTACAACGCTAGCATCAAAGTGTTCTTTGCAATGTCAATTGCAGTGTCAACGCTAATGTTGTAAAGAGAAAGAGAAGAGATTTGGTTTTTTTTTGTATGGAGTAAATTATAAAAGTAGTTTATATATTTTTTTATAATTTTGTATAGCATCGTAGGTATAGGTAAGGTTATGTTAAGACACTACGTTTCCTACTTCCTTGAAAGTCTTTGCTGCAAGGTCTTCTTTCTGCTATATACCTTTAGGGCAGAGTTGGTTTTAAAATTTCTCTATTAGAAGAACTATAAATAATAAAATTTCGAGGTCAGTCGTGATGCAGGGGCACAAGGGTGTGGCTGTTAACACTACAAGCTGTGGGTTCGATTCCCACTCGTAATCAAATATTTAATATTATAATTTTGAGGCCAGTCATGGCGCAGGGGCACGAGCATGCGCCCCTGCGCCATGATTGGCCTCATAAAATCGACTGGTTGAGGGTTCGATCCCCACTCGAGGAGGTGAAATATTTATTTGTATTTATATTTTCATTTCTTCGCTCTGGTGTCGAGGCAAAGCGCGGCGTTGAGTTCTACCAGTTAACACGCAATGCCTCCAGAACTTGGCGAAAAGTGGGGAACGGAATGTCTTAACACTAGGTTCCATCTGTCTACCCTGCTGTGTGCGGGATACAACGTGAAGCTGAAGCTTCTTTTTATTTCTTCGCTCTGACATCGACGCAAAGGGCGGCGTTGAGTCCCGCCTCGCAGCACGCAATACCTACCAAATTAGACGAAAAGTGGGGAGCATAGTGTCCTTAAACTAGGTCCCCTCTTACTACCCACACGCGAGAAACAGCGGGAAACTGAAAAAAAAATGCCGGTCAATCTTCCCAACAAAGCGTTTAGGTTCCAAACTATCATTTACCTCTACCATAACTGATAGCGGACAAACAACATAAAACAATTTGTGAGCACATTCCTTGTGTTGTTATTCAAAGCCCCTATAAAGTACGAGCATAATATATATATTTTTTTCATGAGATGTGTACTTAGGACGGCGGAGACGGTAAAATTAGGATTTATTGTTATTACAACTGTATGTGTGAAACGAATAGCGTACCCTTTCAACTGTTCTATTATTTTTATAAAATACTTCATAATATTGACGCCACTGTGGCACAGGCACACGAGCGTTGTGGGTTCGATTCCTACTCGAGGTAATGAAATATTGAATATTTTCTTCGTTCCCTTGGCTCTGGAAATTAGACCAAACGGGACGTTTATGTCCGCTACAGAACACACAGTGTCTCAAGATTTCGTGGAAAAGGCGTACGGAGTGTCTCATCACTAGGTTCCCAGGTTCTCCCCGTTAAGCCTAATATGTGCAGGGTACAGAGTGAAGTCAAAAAAATTGTTTTATTTTGGTCATTGCGATACAAAGAGTTGTGTATCATTTACCGATATCACCGTCGTATGTACGCAAAACTGTATTGAATATGTTCACTCGGGAAACTATATCGTAGATTATATTTTGAAGTAGTAACTGTTGACTTTCCAAGCCTGTGGTAGTTTCCCGTACAATTGACGCTACAGAAGTATTTATGTATCTTGTTGACTTAAACGTTTAACCTGCCTATAAAAAATTTGCAATTTATGAGATTTTTAAAAAAAGGCACCTCAAGATCGATCTCTGAGTTTTTATCATAAATTATTAAATTACGCATTTAACAAAAATATCTAATTTAAAGGCCTTTCAATATTAAGTCACCAAATTATTGAGTTAAATCATTTTCATTTCCGGGATACATATTATTTCATTACCATTTATCATTAATAGTAGATACCACACCACGACCCAACATAATATTTTAATTAGCTTAAGACAAGTAAATAATTCTGAAAATAAATGCTAAAAACAAAAATCAGTAAGAATGTTATCTTAAATGGCTAGAGCACTTGGACAAGAGTAGCGGGTTCGATACTCTTAATATAATATAAAAAGATTATTTCCTTAGTCTGAAAATATGAGTCATTTTGTCCGCCATTACCTACATAAATCTGTAAAATGTTCAAGTGTGATTAATCTCAAAGCTCTCCTTACTTATATCTCAAAACATGAAATAGAATAAAAACAAGATACATAATGCGACAGGTTGTGGATTCGATTCCCATTCGAGGAAATGAAATATTTACCTAATATTTATATTTTCTCGTGAGAAAGCGCGGCGTAGAGTTCTGTCACTTAACACGATGCTTCCCGAATTCGGCGGAAAGTGAGAAACGGTACTGCATCAATAGGAATGGGGTGTCTTAACTAGGTGCCCAGGTTCCCTATGCCTACCCTGCTAAGTACAGAACATAGTATGAAGCTAAATACACAGTCACTGAAACAGGATCAGCATCAACACTACGAAGCCAGTCTCTACAATATATTAATTTAAAATTCATCGAATTTAAACACACGCCTTTAGATCAAATAACGTCGGCTGTAAATATTCATCTCAATTAACTTAAGTTAGCTTATTCGTGTTTAATTTACTCTCTATCTTTACAAAGCCTGAAACGAAACGTTCAATGTTCGTGCAAAGTAAATTGAAAAGTTACATATGTATGGGATTGACATAAGCGAGGTCACGTGACTTTTCAAAGGGCAGTCGTTTTTATGGTTTAAAGACCTTTCGTTGTTTGGGTTTGGGTAGTAATTTCATATTTTTTCGGTTTCCCGTTGTATAGACACAACGAGAACAAAAAAAACTAATGAAAAAAATATATTAAGACCGGCTCTTCATGGCGGTTGGTGGAACTCAACGCTGTATTTATCCATCGAACTGATAGTCTATGAGTAGAATTTGAAATGCCTTCAGTCAGTCAGGAACTGTTAACCTTCGTATTTACAGTCAAAGATTATATATTGCGCCACGATAATCTTCTTCATATAACTTTCTTCAGATTCACGCTGTATCCTGCATACCCCATTAAGACACGCCATTCCTCACTTTACGGCGAATTCTCGAGGCGTTGCTTTTTAATTATTGGAACACAACGACACACTTTGCCTCGATATCAGAGCAATGAAAATATTATATAATTCAACCTCCCGAGGCCACTCCCGAACCCACAACCGTCGCGCTTACAGTCGGCACGCTTGTGCCTTTCTCTCTTAAATACCTTTTATGACAAAATATAATATATGAACTTATTATTAATAATTTATATAAAATTTAACAATATGTATAACAATATTATGTTAATAATTCGAAATCACAAACAAGATAGTCCCTTTAAATTAGTCTGGATAGTTCATATAGGTATCTATAACTATTAACCACTTGCGGTTGACATTGAACGACGTATAATAAGGTCATGTCTATTGAATTTTCTTTTAAAATTCACATAATATTACATACTTTTTATATTATTATGATAAAAGCTGTCATGGCGCAGGAGCTCGAAAATGTGACTCTATCGTGACGGTTGTGAGTTCGATGATTATTGATTAATATTTAATTTCTTCGCTCTGGTATCAAGGCGTCCGGTGTTGAGTCCAACCTCTCCACACGCAATGCTTCGAAAACTCGGAGGAAAGTGGGAATTGGAGTGTCTTAACGCCAAGTTTAATTTTAATAAAACATAAATGACCATGATCGATATTAGGGAATAATGTAACTGAACTAGCTTTTAGATGCTGCTCTCTTCTTGAACTGATAGTTCCTGAGATTAGTGCGTTCAACCACACCAACACAACATCTTTATTATATTAATATAAATAATATATAAATATTTTAGTCTTACTTACACACATAAAAGTTTGAGGTCACTCGTGGCGCAGCGGCACGAGGTGTGACTGTAAACCCGACTGGTGGCGTATTCGATCCCCACTCGAGGAAATTGAATATTTACTTAAATTTATATTTCCATTTATTCGCTCTAGTGTCGAGGTTAAGCGCGGCGTAGAATTCTGCTACTCAACACGCAATTGCGGCAGCAAGTGGGGAACGGAGTGTCTTAACACAAGGTTCCCTCTGCCTACCCTACTGCGTGCGGGATAGAGCGTGAAGCTGACTTCCATACATTAACTACTCATAAATTGATATATCATAAGTATACTTAATTACTTTCAACTCAACTTCGTTTTAGATAAGAAAGAGTTATTTAGAGATATTCAACAATATTAAAAGAGAAAAAAGGGTCGAGGTTTTATTATTACAGCAGTGAGCGAAGCGAGTGGGCGTAGGCGAGCGAAGCGAACAAAGGCCAGTCCCCTACTATTATAGCAGAGTACCATATATAAATGTAAAAATCTAATTTTAATGTGAAAATACTTAGAAAATAGAACATAATATTTCGCTATCATAAATTTTATAAATGATCATTAAAATTTCCAGCCACAACTATGCGTTGAGAAGCTCGAACAGCTTTATGAGCTTCTTTAGTTACAGACTTAACGCTTAAACACTAATTAGATGGTACTTATAAATTATAACAACAAAAATGTTTTTTTATATTTTATTGTTATAACAATGTATAAAAGCATGTCTCATAGCAGGGTAGGCGGTGAAATTTTATGTTAGACTCTCCGCTCTCCGCTCGGGAGATTGATTATATTAAAATTATTTTTTATTTCTCCGCTCAAGCAAGTAAAGCGCGGCGCGGCGTTGAGTTCCATTGTTCATCCCACAATACCTAAAATGGATTTGAAAAGTGAAGAACGAAGTGTCCTGACCCAAATTCTCATTCTAACCCGTTGTACGAGGAAAAAAATACAAACAAAATAAACAACTTTTAAAACACCATAAAAGCCCATAACGCCTAATGGCGGCCATAAAAACGTTAAAATAAATTCTCAGTATAAATACACCATACATTAAGATGCAAACAATTTAAGAACTAAGTTATTAATTTAGGGCAGTAAGCCCTAGATCCTATGTAATAAATGTCAGTTAACCAACTTTGGTGCCACCTGAACCTTTGATATTATTATATCATATTATTCGATATTTAATTCTGCTGTATGAGGCCAGTCGTGGCACAGGGACTGACAGTCGTGGGTTCGATCTCCACTCGAGGAAATTTTATATTTATTTAAATTTATATTTTTATTTCTACGCTCTGGTGTCGAGGCAAAACGCGGCGCTGAGTTCCGCCGCTTAAAACGTAATGCCTCTAGAATTCGGTTGAGAATGGGAAAAGGAGTGTCATAACACTAGGTTCTGTTACTGTTTACTGTGTTACTGTTAATAAAAATAATACATTACATAAGTGAGAATCGAACTCACAACTAAAAATAAATGAAATATAAAAAGATAACGATTAAGAGTGCTTTAAAAGAAATTAATGTTGTGTTATTTAATCACACACCAAATATACTAGCTATTTACAAAAATATTTTTAGAAAATATATCAAAATTAGAACTTGGCCTACGTTTTAGGTATTCTAATCAATTATAAATTAAATTATTTTTTTTAATCTTTAGTATTGAATAACAGTTTATAAATGTGCTTACTACATTGATGCTATATTAGTAGTGTAACTTCATTTTACATTTTATCCTTGAAACAAGACATCATTAACAATAGCAATAGTAAAAACAAATATATAGTAGTAGAAAGTAAAATCTTGTTTCTTGCCGTTCCCATAAATACATAAAAATTCCTTTTTAAGTCTTCTACTCTCCCTTCCCTTCTTGAAGTTCCTAGTTCTTCATAACAAAATTTCCTAACAAAATCCTTCTTTCCTCCTCCTTTCCTACAAAATTTCAAGTTTCCAAGTCAAGTAATTTCGTCTGTGCATTGCACGGAATAGTTTTTTTTTATTTATATAGATAAATAATTCACATAAACAAGTTTTAATAATAATCAGCTTAACGCTGTTTCACGCATTTATCCTAGTGTTAAGACACTCCGTTTCCCACTTCCCGCCAGCAGGCATAGCGTGTCGAGTGGCGGAACACAACGCCGGAGTTTTGTCAACAAATTTTAAGCTTACAAATTAGATATAGTTTCTCATAATTTCCAACTCATTTAGCTTAGAACTTGGTTTAGTTTAAAAGCAGAGCATAACCGATAATGCTGTATAACAAAGCACTTCAGTGGTCTCACACGATAAACCTAAATACAAACTCGTTATCCTAACTTGCAGCGGACTTAAGAAAATTTCATTATATTCTTGTTCATTTAAAACAAAATTAGTAAACTTCACTTAAGAAGCCCTCGTGGCTTAGGCGTGCGACTGTAAATATGACGGTTGTAAGTTCGATTCCCACTTGAAGTGCGGCGTTGAATTCCGCCACTCCGTTTTACATCGAAACACTAGGTTTTCAGGTTCCTCCTGCTTACACTACTTCGTACTGGATCCAGTGTTAAGGTAAAACAATAATACATTTTACTCCATAAGTCATCGTGGCACAGCGGCGTAGCGTTTGTGTAACGTGATGGTTCGAATTTCACTCAGGGAAATGACCTATTTTCATTTCTTCGAAAAATATGACAAAGTTACGTAAGATATAACAAGGGAAAATTCCCTATGCATGACCTACTTACTATATGCGGGATACGGCATAAAGTTAAAAAAAAACAAATTTGACTTTAGCTTAATAAAATGTAATTATATTCTCGTTCGCTTAAAACAAAATTAATAAACTTACGCTGATACGTTGTGATCTTCTTAGAAGTATGTCAAGATACGTTTTGAGATCAATCTGCTACGACGGCGTTCGCGTTTTTTTTTTACTTATTCTTGTATATTGTACAATACCCATATGTATAATATATTATATAGAGCGGTCTGATTGGAAATGCGACAGTTGTGGGTTTGATTCTCTAACAGAATTAATAATTTCATTTTAACGCTTAATATACATACGCTTAATATATAGGCCAGTCGTGGCGCAGTGGTACGAAGTGTGACTGTAAAACCGACTGGTTGTGGGTTCGATCCCCACTCGAGGAGATGAAATATTTACTTAAATTTATATTTCCATTTCTTCGCTCTGGTGTCGAGGCTAAGCGCGGCGTTGAGTTCTGCCACTCAACACGCAATGCCTCCAGAATTCGGCAGAAAGTGGGGAATGGAGTGTCTTAACACTAGGTTTCCTCTGCCTACCCTGCTGTGTGCGGGATACAGCGTGAAGCTGATTTATTTTATGATTTGATTTATTTATATATACCACAATGTGGCTTCTATACGTGGGATACAGCGTGAAGCTAAATAGTGTTGTAACCTGTATCTATATATAATTTTAAAAATTGAACAAGACTCAGTCGGGCTCGCCCACTAGAGGTTCCGTTAAAAATTGGAGGAGTCGAGCTTTTTCTGAAATTCAAACTTGGCCTAACCAGAGCCCTTTTATCTGATTTCTTACTTAAACCAGCGGCTTGAGTATAAATTTTCTCCCCCTTTTATGCCTATTATTCATAAGGGTTTAACAGCAAATTTATAGTCTTCAGATTTTTTCTGAACTAGTATTATCTGTAGGTAGATGCCAGCTGCCAAATTTCATAATCCTAGGTCAACCGGAAGTACCCTATTAACTTTGATTGCATTTATAGTGTCGAAATATGCGGTTTTTGCGATATAAACGGCCATATCTTCTTTTAACGACAGACAACAAAGTGATGTTAAGCCTTAAAAGGGTTCCTTTTTTTTTAAAGATATGGAACCTTAAAAACTAAAAAGTAAAAAATAAATTAATTACTTTAAGGAACGGAAATATACAGAAAAAGTAATAAAATTATGGAAATTTGTATACAATTTAAACCTCTGTCCGCTCGAATCCGTACCAGACAAGACAAAATTATAACCTCTTTATTACTAAAATCGGTTAAAAATAAATAATACGTACAACCAAAGTTGACTTTACAGAATAAACAGCTACTAATCACAAAATCAATTTCGGGACAAAGTTCAGTCCGAATCTCAAGAATCACATAAAGCCTTGAAATCTATTAAATAAATAATAATAATAATTTTAGCGATGACAAGTGAATTAATATATCCAATTATATGCGTGGAGCTGTCACCGTTTGTCAAGTGCACTCTGACCCTTGGATTTACACCAGTATTAAACTGACGGACACGATTTACGAACCTAATATAGTAATGTTGGAGTATTTGGGGTATGAATAATAGAATTTCTATTGAAATTTTGATGGTTATTTAAAGAGGTTCCCTCTGTTCACTCCCTCTGTGTGCAGGACGGGAAGTACAGCGTAACCTTAAAAAAACTTAGATTGTTTTCAAATTAATTTGCTTATATATTTCAGGTTTTATATACTTCACGCTTCTCCAGCATGTCTCCTATACGTGGGACCTTTGTTAAGACACCTTATATACAGAGGTTCCCTCTGTTCACTCTCTCTGTGTGCATGACGGGAAGTACAGCGTAACCTTAAAAAAACTTAGATTGTTTAAAATTAATTTGCTTATATATTTCAGGTTTTATATACTTCATGCTTTCTCCAGCATATCTCTTATATGTTGGAACTTTGTTAAGACACCTTATTACCTGATTTCAGATGTAAATCTGTTACGGACCTAATATAGTACTGTTGGAATATTTGCCTTACCAGTAATAGAATTTCCAATGCAACTGATTGTAATTTACGGAGGTTCCCTGTGTTTCCCTGTTTGGAACGCGGGAACGCGGGATATAGCGAGATCTTAAAAATAACCTTATATTGTTTTAAATGGATTTGTTTGTGTGTATTATATGTTTCACGCTTTCTCCAAAATATCTCCTACATGCGGGATTAGTAAGCAAACATTCTTTGTTTATTATACACTATATGACGTAATTCTGTATATGTTTATTTATCCATTTTAGAAGTATATAATTATTAAAACATATTTTAGCTCATTTTGACGTGTCTAGTGTTTAGCATTTTTATCTTTAAGTTATCGTTTTGACCGTAAAAAACTCATAATTTCTCTCTAAACTCATAGATAGATAGGTTTCTAATAAGATATTTGTTGTCAGAAGATTATATAGAAACTAAAATATTGACTAGTCGTTGAATCGATCTAGAGATCGTCTATAGAAAGGCCGTAGAGCACGACGTAGAGCATCCTTTCTATCTCTTAATTATAACTTTCAATTGCTGGTAGAAATATCAAAAGAAAACTATGTACTATACAGTCCACTCAGATACTACTCCGTGGGTTTCCAACCAGATCGTGATTTTACCGTCATTTGTTAAATTCAATGGTATTCAACAGTACAGCTAACAATAAACAAACAAATATAATATCATCAACTATCTACTGTACACGCGGTACAACGTGTGACTGTAAAACAGACTGGGTATGTATGGTATCCCGCACACGGCAGGGTAAGCAGAGGGAACGTAGTGTTAAGAAACTCCATTCCTCACTTTCCGCTAAAGTTTGAAGGCATTGCGTGTTGAGTGGCGGAACTCATCGCCGCACTTTGCCTCGAGACCTGAACGAAAATGGAAATATAAATTTAAATAGATATTTCATATCCTCGAGTGGGGATCGAACCCACAACCAGACGATTTTACAGTCACATTTTGTGCCCTGCGACACGACAGCCGTGCACACACAGAAATCATATAATAAATATTGAAAAATGAAAAATTATAATAAAAAGTAAACAAAAAAACGTCCATAAAAAGCAATATATTACATCTCAAACAAAATTAACAACAATTAATCAAAGAATCCAAACATAACCTAAGTAAGTATTTGTAATGAAAAGTTATTATGCTCCAGTGTTATCATGAATATGAATCGCGTTATTTTTCTCGTTTCAAGCGAACTGATCCCCGACGATATTGTCACAGAGTAATGAAAATAGATCTTTTTCCTCTCCATTTTAATTACAGTATAGTTGAGCGAAAGGCAATTTTGAATCTTGTTGGAACTAATAGCGACGTTAGAGTAAAGCTAACTTATGACTGTATTTTAAATTATGATATGAATTTTAATTAACATTATTGATGCTGTCGTGGTACAGCGACATACGCTAGAGTTGTGGGTTCGATACCCATTCGGGGGAGTGAAGTGTTCATTTTCTTTGCTCTGGTAATGAGTACTGGCATTGAGTTCCATCACTCTTGACAAATGCTTCGAAAATTCGGCAAGAGAAAGTCTTATCACCAGGCTCCTATTGCCTACCTGAAATAAAAAAATATATATTTTAGGTAGCATGCAGCTCTCCGCTAGCTTTATTCGGTATTTATTATTAACTAGCGACCCGCTCGCGGCTTCGCCCGCTTAAACCACAGAATTATTTACTTAACACACTGAATTATGTTCGTGTTTTGATATACTTATAATGTATGTTTGCAATGTAATGAAGATTTTTTATGAGAAAGTTGTTAAACCTTTAAGTCACATTTTCGTACCTCCCATAAGAATCTTCAATTGAATATTTGAAATAAAAACACAACTTATCGATACTTACTATATGTGCGTTTCTTCACGATAATCTCAGAAACGGCTTAACCGATTTAAATACTTTTTTTGTTTCTATTCTGGCAAACTGCCCTTAAATATTAAGCATTAGTTTTATTTTAAGCTTCATGCTAGTCAGAGGGAGGAACCTAGTATTAAGACACTCCGTTCCCCACTTTCTACCGAATTCTGGACGCATTGCGTGTTGAGTGGCAGAACGCAACGCCGTGCTTAACCTCGACCCCAGAGCGAAGAAATGGAAATATAAATTTAAGTAAATATTTCATCTCCTCGTGTGGGGATCGAACTCAGAGAACCAGTCGGTTTTACAGTCACACTTTGTGCCGCTGCGCCACGACTGGCCTCAACTGGACTGGACTTTATTTTAATCGGTTCACATAATGTTAAAACCAGATCCACGCTTTATCCCGCCCTTAGTAGGGCAACTTAGTGTAAGATATTGGGTATAATGTGTGAATGATGTGCGAAATGAAAATATTATTAAATTATAATTCAATCCTGCATGTGTGGATCGGACCCATAACGTCGCGTTACAGTTACAATTGGGCATATAGGGTAAAATATTTTAAACCCGTACCTAAAGAATTTAAGCAAGATACATCAACAGTGAAGACGTAGGTTTTTTTCTCATTTCACAATGTTTATTCATATCTATATTGCGTATGACGCGGTTACGCATAGGTACCAATAATGTAAACACATACTACTACAAAAATACTACTAAAATGCTTAGAACTTTAAACTTTGCCGCCAATACCTACGACTCGATTTCGCAATGAGGCGTATGCGGCGGTTTCCCTTTGATAGGTTTATGTGTGCGTGCGTCGTTCTTGACGAATTGTATTTAATTTTACAACGATAATTTTATTATTTATTTTGTTTGAAAAAATAACTTTTTTATTTTCGGGTTTTTAATTTAATATGTAATAGGCTTTTATAGAGTAGTTAAACTGTGGTTTCATTTAAAGAGGTCCTAACAAAAAAACTCTGTATAATTGAGCATATTTAATATTTATAGTGATTTTTTGGAGAATAGATACATTGGTATCTATTTATTGGTATATAGTTATTACAACCACTTGCGAAGAAGCATAGTTTAGACAATTTTTTATTCTTATACCTTTTGAAAAACTACCAACGTTCTTATAGTTAATATATTATTTTTTCAAAATAAAAATATGGTCAATGTCATCATAACGGCGGAAAAATATTCAAAATGTATTGTAATACCACATTAGTATCGACAATGTAGTGTTGATAGTAATTGAAAATAGTACTACAGGAGGATACCTTCATATGCACTGTTTTAACCAGTTTTTATGTATAATATAGAATAATATATTGTATAGAGGAATCACACATTCTTTTTATTCAGTTTAGTAAATACATTTTTTAGAGGTTACTCTGTACTAAAATGGCATGCAATTCTGTTCCCGCATTTACGTTCCTGATATATCGATATAAATAATAGAAATACAAAATATAGGAAGGGAACACAAATGCAATTATATTGCCTTTTTTCTTTTTTTCATACTTGAAACGTATTAATAAATTACATATTATGTATTACATACAATTAATTTCTTTTGAATATAACACTAAGTTTAATCAGCTTCACGCTATTTTAACAGATAACATAAGATGACATTAAAACGTATTGACATCACCACGTGATCCATCTAAACACAATATAAACTTTTATAAACTATGAACTCACAATCTGAATTTACTTTCCAAATACATATACTTTTTATTCTACACATCGCCATATGAGCTAATCCCGTAAAATATACCTACTGTATTATGTTTGTTAATATCACCAACGTTGACGTTTAAAATAATAATTAAGGTAGACTTAACAAATATTGATTATACTTCTTTTTTTAGCTTCACGCTGTATCCCGCACACAGCAGGGTAGGCATAGGACACCTAGTGTTAAGACATTCTGTTCCCTATTTTCCCCGGAATTCTGTAGGCATTGCGTGCTGAGTAGTGAAACTCAACGCCGCACTTTACCTCGACACCAGAGCGATGAAATGGAAATATAAATTTAAATAAATATTTCGTTTCCTTGCGTGGTCATCGAACCCACAACAGTTACACTTTGTGCTCCTGTGCAACGAACGGCCTCAATTTACTTTCTTCTTTTAAAATGTGGTTAAATGAAATAGTCGTAATTTAATTATGTCAGATTACTATTAACCGACTTCTTAAAAGGGGTCATCAATTGGACTGTATTTTTTATCCTTGTTACCTTAGAACTTTTGATTGTATGAACCGATTTTAATGATTCTTTTTTTATTTGAAAGGTAATGCCTCCCGTGTAGTCTTATTTTAATTTAGTTTATGTCCAACAATGGTATCTATGAGAAAATCATATAAATCTCAAATTTACATTAAGTATATGCGCGACAAATGAACGTATAAGTCAATATCAATTCAACCGATTTTAATGATTCTTTTTTTATTAGAAAGCGTACATATAAGGGGTAGTTTGGTGAAAGTTTAGTTAAGTTCAGAGTGTGAAATCCGGTTGAAATTGAAGAAGTCGATTTTTTTTATTAAAAAATATAATTATGTAATTTTTTCTACAAAAAATTCTTTATACTCCATGATAAAAACTATCCTATAAGTGACATTAGGCTTTGAACTATTACCATGCCAAAATTAATTTAATTTCATACAGTAGTTATCGGTATTTTAGGTAATTTATATTTTTCAGTTTTTATTTTTTTTAAAGAAAACTATCATGAAATTCGGAATGAAACCGAAAAAAAATGTACCTTGAGGCCCTAGGCTAACACCATGCAAAAATTCATCAATTTCTGTCAGGTAGTTTTTGCGTGATTGACGCACAAACAAACCGACAGACAGACAGACAGACAGACAGACAGACAGACAGACAGACAGACAGACAGACAAGAATTCTGCTGAGTGGTTTTTTAGGTTCTATAATCGACATATTAACCGACCTAATTTTTATTTTTTTTATATCTTTCATGTACAGAATTGACTTTTCTATCCTTTTATTATATACTAGCGACCCGCTCGCGGCTTCGCCCGCTTAAACCACAGAATTATTTACTTAACACACTGAATTATGTTCGTGTTTTGATATACTTATAATGTATGTTTGCAACGTAATGAAGATTTTTAATGAGAAAGATGTTAAAACTTTAGGTCGCATTTTCGTACCTCCCATAAGAATCTTCAATTGAATGTTTGAAATAAAAACACAACTTATCGATACTTACTATATGTGCGTTTCTTCACGATAATCTCAGAAACGGCTTAACTGATTTAAATACTTTTTTTGTTTGTATTCTGGCAAACTGCCCTTAAATATTAAGTATTAGTTTTATTTTAAGCAGCTTCATGCTAGTCAGAGGGAGGAACCTAGTATTAAGACACTCCGTTCCCCACTTTCTACCGAATTCTGGACGCATTGCGTGTTGAGTGGCAGAACGCAACGCCGTGCTTAACCTCGACCCCAAAGCGAAGAAATGGAAATATAAATTTAAGTAAATATTTCATCTCCTCGTGTGGGGATCGAACTCAGAGAACCAGTCGGTTTTACAGTCACACTTTGTGCCGCTGCGCCACGACTGGCCTCAACTGGACTGGACTTTATTTTAATCGGTTCACATAAAGTTAAAACCAGATCCACGCTTTATCCCGCCCTTAGTAGGGCAACTTAGTGTAAGATATTGGGTATAATGTGTGACTGATGTGCGAAATGAAAATATTATTAAATTATAATTCAATCCTGCATGTGTGGATCGGACCCACAACGTCGCGTTACAGTTACAATTGGGCATATAGGGTAAAATAGTTTAAACCCGTACCTAAAGAATTTAAGCAAGATACATCAACGTAGTGAAGACGTAGGTTTCTTTCTCATTTCACAATGTTTATTCATATCTATATTTCGTATGACGCGGTTACGCATAGGTACCAATAATGTAAACACATACTACTACAAAAATAGTACTAAAATGTTTAGAACTTTAAACTTTGCCGCCAATACCTACGACTCGATTTCGCAATGAGGCGTATGCGGCGGTTTCTCTTTGATAGGTTTATGTGTGCGTGCGTCGTTCTTGACAAATTGTATTTTATTTTACAACGATAATTTTATTATTTATTTTGTTTGAAAAAATAACTTTTTTATTTTCGGGTTTTTAATTTAATATGTAATAGGCTTTTATAGAGTAGTTAAACTGTGGTTTCATTTAAAGTGGTCCTAACAAAAAAACTCTGTATAATTGAGCATATTTAATATTTATAGTGATTTTTTGGAAAATAGATACCAATAGTTATTACAACCACTTGCGAAGAAGCATAGTTTTGAAAAACTACCAACGTTCTTATAGTTAATATATTATTTTTTCAAATTAAAAAAAATGTCTATATCATCCGCCATATAATGGCGGAAAAATATTCAAAATGTATTGTAATACCACATTAGTATCGACAATGTAGTGTTGATAGTAATTGAAAATAGTTATACTACAGGAGGACCTTCATATGCACTGTTTTAACCTGTTTTATGTATAATATAGAATAATATATTCTATAGAGGAATCACACATTCTTTTTATTCAGTTTAGTAAATACATTTTTTAGAGGTTACTCTGTACTAAAATGGCATGCAACTCTGTTCCCGCATTTACGTTCCTGATATATCGATTTAAATAATAGAAATCCCCTTCCCCTCGGATATTTAAGTGTGATGGACGTGTGTTTTGTTAGTAAATTATTTAAAAATTAAATGTTACAATTAAAAATATATTAAAAAAAATAGGAAAGCATAAATCGCGAGGAAGTATCCGTCTTAGTGCAATATAGTGACAGTGGCCTGTGCTGGTGTTATAGTCTTTGTCTATGTAAGTGCAAATACGCTAAAAAAACGCACACTATTAAATAATATTATAAACGCATTTAAGCTGCACTTGTTAGAACGAGGCGACATGATTGCATGCACCTTATATTCAAAGGAGACACACTAATTAATAAATTGCATTAGAGAGGTCTACTTATAGTGGACGGAAAACGAAAATATATGAAGTCGTCGATCGCCCGTCCAGTTACTTGACCCCTACGGCAAGTTGTTCGTTGCATTCTACGGTTGTTTTTGAGCTCCTTGCATCTTATTGCCGCCTGGTACTTTACATCGTAGTGCAAGATGCCGTTAAACCGCACGCCTCCCGCCTCACCCTCAGTCCCTTTAGCTGATATCGAAGATGAATATAAAAACGATAATTTGCCATCATTGCGTCAACACTCGTCGGAGCCCGACATTCCTTCTCTTGCTGCCGCCCTCAATGTGACGGAGCGAAAAAAACGCAAAAGAGACGGTGACCCTAATATTACCTCAGTTCTTAAGGATATGTTTGTTGCGTTTTCAAAGGAGCAAGAGAAAAATTTCCTACAACTAAAATCAGTTATAGAAAATTTAAAAGAACAAAATACGGAGTTAAAAATGAGTGTAGAAATGATGTCACACAAATATGATGATTTTTTGACTCAAATCAAGGTTTTAGAACAGGGAAGAAAGGAGGATAAGAAATTAATAGCGCAACTTGAGGATAGAATAGAATATATGGAGCGTAAATCTAAGGCTACTGGACTTGAAATGAAAAATATCCCTAAAATGGAAAATGAGACTAAAGAGGACCTTTGTAAAGTCGTATCTAATTTGGGGAAAGCTGTGAACCTCGATATTGATACAAGTAATATTAAGGATATATATAGAATAACCACGAAGAATGACTCCAAACCTATTATAGTTGAATTTAATTCGGTTATACTAAGAGACAACATTTTAAAACAACTAAAAAACTTTAATAGAAATAAGAAAAAAGACGCAAAACTTAATACGTCTCATTTAAAGTTTAAACACCCTATGTGTCCTGTTTATGTTACAGAAACATTAACATCTAAAACTCAAAAATTATTCTACCAGGCGAGAGCTTTACAGAAATCTCAGGGCTTTGATTATTGCTGGATCTCTCATGGTATAGTGTACTTGCGGAAAAATGAAAAATCCTCACAAATCCGTGTCACTACAGAAGGTGATTTACATAAACTAAGTGTCACTATATGACTAGTTATAGTTTTCATAGTTTGCTTGCTTAATATATTAGTTAAGTTTCCTTTATATAGATTTATTTGCTCGTTTTCTTTTGCAACTTATATTTCAGTTGTATTACATATCATGTATAATTTTAACACACACACAACACATATACAGCGTTTGTTATGGTACAAAGGTCGTTATAACTATAAGATTTATTTTCTATTTGTTTCTGAATTATTGCTATGGAACTCGTGTTTTAAATTTGCCTACATTCGATAATTTTATTGAAATTGCTGAGGACATTGATAATGTACCTGTCTCTAATGAATTAATTTGTGATATCGAGAACTGTTGTAAATTGGTTCCTAAAACTAACAACAGCTTAAAAATAATAACTCAAAATATACGTAGTATTAATCGTAATATATCCGAATTTGAAACTCTAATGGAGAGACTTAATGTTGATCTAGATATTATTGTACTAACAGAATGTTGGATTACTGATTCTTCATTTATACCAAATTTAGATGGTTATACTACTTTTGAAACAAAATGTCATGCTAAACAGAATGATGGCGTCGTACTTTATATTAAAGCGAACTTATCTTTTACAGTAGAAGAACCATCATTTCAGGAAGGAAATTGCTTGGTTTCGATTAAAGACAATACTCTTGGTATTATATCCATTTATAGATCTCCATCATATCAGAATATTGATACGTTTCTCAGATCACTTGACTTAGTCCTTCAAAAATTAGATTTCTGCCAAACTGTTATTCTAATTGGAGACATTAATATTGATATTAAGGAAACAGATCAATTTAATAATAAATACTTAACACTAACAGCTTTTTATGGACTATTTCCTGCTCATACACTTATTACTCGAGAAGACAGTGGTACATGTTTGGATCATATTTTTATAAAGACAAGTTATTCGTCTACCACTATTGTTCCACAAACTTGTATAACTGATCATAATCCGGTTTTGATATATATTAATATGAAATTGGATCGTCTATATGCAATTACTAAGTACAAAAAACTAAATATGCCAAAAATAAATAATGAATTGTTAAAAATTGACCTTAATCCAGTGTATGCATCTAGTGATCCAAATTTTTGTATGGAGTATTTAACTAATTCTATTGCAACGATTATAACCGATAATACTACGACTGTAACATTGTCATCCCGAAAAAAAATTATAAAACCATGGATAACACCAGGTCTGTTACGGTGCATAAGAAATAAGGACAAATTGCATAAAAAATTAAAACTTTTTCCAAACAATATAATTCTTGAAATAACATACAAGCGCTATAGGAATTTTTGCAATAAGCTATTAAAAAAGATAAAGATTACATACGACACAAATCTTATAAATAATGTTAAGCATGATAATAAAAAATTATGGAGTGTAATTAAAAATAAAATAAATAAACCTAATCAAGACAAAAATGGCGCAATCAATTTACTTAAATCATCTTCTTGTAAAATTACAACATTAAATTCTATTAACAGGTATTTTATAGATGTAGGCAAGACATTGGCAGACAAATTTCGTAAGGCATCTTTAACTCCTAAGCCCTCTTCCTCTGACTATATGGACCCTAAATTGAATTCTTTCGTTTTGTTAGAGACTTTAGAACATGAAGTTAAACAATTAATTAATAGTTTGAAAAACAATTGTGCAGTTGGATGGGATCAAATTCCAAATGATATTCTTAAAAAGCATACGAATTTTTTAATCCCTCCGCTGGTTCATACTTTTAATTTATGTATTCGAACAGGAGTGTTTCCAATTTTTCTCAAAAAATCAGAAATACTACCAATTTATAAAGGCGGTGACAAGAAAATAATTAATAATTATAGACCAATATCTATTTTACCTTCTTTATCAAAAATATTGGAAAAAATTATTAACATTAGGCTTAAAAAATACTTAGAATTAAACAATATTCTTTCAGATAATCAATTTGGTTTTCGTCAGGGCAAATCTACAAATGATGCCGTATTTACTTTGACTGAACACATAAGTCTTAACTTAGATAAAGGTAAAAAAGTTATTTCAATATTTTTAGACTTGGCTAAAGCCTTTGATACTATTTCGATTCCAATTCTAATACATAAACTTGAAAACCTTGGCATAAGAGGGACTCAACTGAAGCTCTTCGAGAGTTATCTCTCTGAGCGGTCTCAATGCATTCGTATCGGAGATTGTGTTAGTAATAGTCTGCCTATTGATTGTGGGGTACCTCAAGGTAGTATCTTAGGACCTACATTATTCTTAATTTATATAAATAATTTGTCTTCTCTAGTTTTACCACAAGGTAAAATAATATCATATGCAGATGATACTGCCCTCATTTTTACTGCCGATACCTGGTCTGAAGTCTTTGCTGCTGCTCAAAATGGTTTTGATATTGTCAATGATTGGCTACAGAATAATTTATTAACCCTAAACACGGAAAAAACTAAATATATTGCTTACTCGCTTCGTGAAGTTAGCAGACCAAGTGAGAGATATAAATTAATATCTCATTCCTGCCATCAAAAAATTAACTGTTCTTGCAAATCAATTGAACAAGTGAATAGGATTAAATATTTAGGTGTAATTATAGATAGCCACCTTACCTTTCAACCGCATATACTTGATGTGTCTAAAAAAATTCGGAAATTAATACATATATTCAGAAAACTCAGAAACTTTATTGAACCGATTATTTTAAAATGAGTATACTTAGCCCTTTGTCAACCTTTGATCTCTTACTAGTACTTGTTTATAAATGTAACCTATTCTGAGGGGCTGGTACTGTATGCCGTAACACAGGTCTCCTAGTACGGCAACAGTGGCATCCACTGAAATTGCTAACTGTGTAGCTAACTTATATTAAGATACTTTTATTTTAAAAAAAACTGTAAATGGTGAAATAAAGTTATTATTATTATTATTATTATTAAATACAAAATATAGGAAAGAAACACAAATGCAATTATATTGCATTTTTTCTTTTTTTCATACTTGAAACGTATTAATAAATTACATATTATGTATTACATACAATTAATTTCTTTTGAATATAACACTAAGTTTAATCAGCTTCACGCTATTTTAACAGATAACATAAGATGACATTAAAACGTATTGACATCACCACGTGATCCATCTAAACACAATATAAACTTTTATAAACTATGAACTCACAATCAGAATTTACTTTCCAAATACATATACTTTTTATTCTACACATCGCCATATGAGCTAATTCCGTAAAATATACCTACTTTATTATGTTTGTTAATATCACCAACGTTGACGTTTGAAATAATAATTATGGTAGACTGAACAAATATTGATTATACTTCTTTTTTTAGCTTCACGCTGTATCCCGCACACAGCAGGGTAGGCATAGGACCTCTAGTGTTAACAACAACACTCTGTTCCCTACTTTTCTCGGAATTCTGTAGGCATTGCGTGCTGAGTAGTGAAACTCAACGCCGCACTTTACCTCGACACCAGAGGGATGAAATGGAAATATAAATTTAAATAAATATTTCGTTTCTTTGCGTGGTCATCGAACCCACAACAGTTACACTTTGTGCCCCTGTGCAACGAACGGCCTCAATTTACTTTCTTCTTTTAAAATGTGGTTAAATGAAATAGTCGTAATTTAATTATGTCAGATTACTATTAACCGACTTCTTAAAAGGGGTCATCAATTGGGCTGTATTTTTTAGCCTTGTTACCTTAGAACTTTTGATTGTATGAACCGATTTTAATGATTATTTTTTTATTTGAAAGCTAATGCCTCCCGTGTAGTCTTATTTTAATTTAGTTTATATCCAACAATGGTATCTATGAGAAAATCATATAAATCCCAAATTTACATTAAGTATATGCGCGACAAATGAACGTATAAGTCAATATCAATTCAACCGATTTTAATGATTCTTTTTTTAATAGAAAGGGTACATATAAGGGGTACTTTGGTGAAAGTTTAGTTAAGTTCAGAGTGTGAAATCAAAAATTGAAGAAGTCGATTTTTTTTATAAAAAAATATAATTATGTAATTTTTTCTACAAAAAATTCTTTATACTCCATGATAAAAACTATCCTATAAGTGACATTAGGCTTTGAACTATTACCATGCCAAAATTAAATTAATTTCATACAGTAGTTATCGGTATTTTAGGTAATTTATATTTTTCAGTTTTTATTTTTTTTAAAGAAAACTATCATGAAACTCGGAATGAAACCCAAAAAAAATGTACCTTGAGGCCCTAGGCTAACACCATGCAAAAATTTATCAATTTCTGTCAGGTAGTTTTTGCGTGATTGACGCACAAACAAACCTACAGACAGACAGACAGACAGACAGACAGACAGACAGACAGACAGACAAGAATTCTGCTGAATGGTTTTTTAGGTTCTATAATCGACATATTAACCGACCTAATTTTTATTTTTTTTATATCTTTCATGTACAGAATTGACTTTTCTATCCTTTTATTATATATGGAGATGGAGATTAATCACATTAATAAGATAATGAGTGCGACAAGGTCAGGCAAGACAAAACTAACATAATTTTTTTAATTCTTAAAATAAAAAATAGGTATAGATTGTTTTGTGAATTCATGTGATAAATTACATTTTATAACTCCTTTTAATTTTTGACTTTTCAGTTCGTTTCAATACAAATTTAAAATACCTTTCGTGACAAAGTGCATTTATACATCGCTCATTTACCGAAACAATGTGTCGGTAACCTTCTTTCGTCGTACCATCGTTTCTAATTCAGTAGCTTAGAGAAATAGCTGTCTCCATAGCTGACTTGGAGCCTGCGAATGAGGCTAAGGATGAAGGACCTTGTCTCTCAACGCAATAGGTCATCACTGACACACACACTGGTCCTCCTAGTTTTTCCATTTAACTACACTTCAGATAGGAGACAGCCTACATAAAAAATAAACTTTTTTAAATTATAAAACTTTTATTGAAGTTTATTCGTGTAGTAAAAAAATTTTTATGTGAATGTGTAGTCACATATATAGATCACATGTGTAAATATGTAGTCACATATGTGGACCACATGTGTGAATATGTGGTCACATATGTGGACCACATGTGTCAATATGTGCTCACGTATGTGGACCACATGTGTGAATATGTGGTCTTTCATGTGGACCACATGTGAGAATGTGTGGTCACATATGTGGACCACATGTGTGAATACGTGGTCGCGTATGTGGACCACATGTGGGAAAATGTGGTCACATATGTAGACCACATGTGAGAATTTGTGGTCACATATGTGGACCACATGTGTAAATATATGGTCCCATATGTGGACCACATGTGTAAATATATGGTCCCATATGTGGACCACATGTGTGAATATGTGGTCTTTCATGTGGACCACACGTGAGAATTTGTGGTCACATATGTGGACCACATGTGTAAATATGTGGTCGCGTATGTGGACCACATGTGGGAAAATGTGGTCAAATATGTGGACCACATGTGTGATATGTAGTCACATATGAAGATTACATGGGTGATCATGTGGTCACATATGTGGACCACATGTGTGAATATGTGGTCACGTGTGTGGACCACATGTGTGTATATGTGCTCGCATATGTGGACCACATATGTGAACATGTGGTCACATATGTGGACCACATGTGGCATCGTGTGGTCATATATGTGAACCACATGTGTGAATATGTGGTCTTTCATGTGGACCACATGTGAGAATGTGTGGTCACATATGTGGACCACATGTGTGAATACGTGGTCGCGTATGTGGACCACATGTGGGAAAATGTGGTCACATATGTAGACCACATGTGAGAATTTGTGGTCACATATGTGGACCACATGTGTAAATATATGGTCCCATATGTGGACCACATGTGTGAATATGTGGTCTTTCATGTGGACCACACGTGAGAATTTGTGGTCACATATGTGGACCACATGTGTGAATATGTGGTCGCGTATGTGGACCACATGTGGGAAAATGTGGTCACATATGTGGACCACATGTGTGATATGTAGTCACATATGAAGATTACATGGGTGATCATGTGGTCTCATATGTGGACCACATGTGTGAATATGTGGTCACGTGTGTGGACCACATGTGTGTATATGTGCTCGCATATGTGGACCACATATGTGAACATGTGGTCACATATGTGGACCACATGTGGCATCGTGTGGTCATATATGTGAACCACATGTGTGAATATGTGGTCTTTCATGTGGACCACATGTGAGAATGTGTGGTCACATATGTGGACCACATGTGTGAATACGTGGTCGCGTATGTGGACCACATGTGTGATCATGTGGTCACATATGTGGACCACATGTGTGAATATGTGGTCACGTGTGTGGACCACATGTGTGAATATGTGGTCACATATGTGGACCACATGTGTGAACATGTTATCACATATGTGAACCTTTTTTTATAAAATATATTTAATTCATTAAATGTAATATGTATATAAATAAATAAACGTAAAGAAACGTTACGTAACATCATACATAATAACAATTAAAACGTAAACTGCAGGCTAATTGATCATCCGGTAGACATTTTAATTAAATTATCAGCTGAAGCAGAATGTCTTTGTATCATCAGATTTGTAAACCATTTGTTCGATAATTAACTTTAACAGTTATGAACATATACTATTGTTCAAAGACGTCACTATTACATTTCAATCCTATGAAAATTTATAATGGAGAGAAGAAAGAATTTCAAATAAGATAGTGGTGCACTTACTCAATTTTGCACTTTCCAATTTCTTTAGATAGTATAGCGGAACACAAGGCTTCGCTTCGTTTGTTTTTACGGGCAGAAAAATAAATATATTCTTCCACTTAGTGGGAATTTAACCTAATTAAAATATAACTAGTGCTACAACCAGAAATCTCAGTTCTCTCAACTGTACCGTCATAGCGTCAAGTTTTAGTCGACATATTAACTTTAAACATATTAATTTTTTATCGACATATTAACCGACCTTATTTTTATTTTTTTTATATCTTTCATGTACAGAATTGACTTTTCTATCCTTTTATTATATATGGAGATTTTGTTTGAAAAAATAACTTTTTTATTTTCGGGTTTTTAATTTAATATGTAATAGGCTTTTATAGAGTAGTTAAACTGTGGTTTCATTTAAAGTGGTCCTAACAAAAAAACTCTGTATAATTGAGCATATTTAATATTTATAGTGATTTTTTGGAAAATTGATACCAATAGTTATTACAACCACTTGCGAAGAAGCATAGTTTAGGCAATTTTTTATTCTATAAGAATTCCTTTTAAAAAACTACCAACGTTCTTATAGTTAATATATTATTTTTCCAAATTAAAAAAATTGTCTATGTCATCATAATGGCGGAAAAATTTCATTCATATTGTAATACCACATTAGTATCGACAATGTAGTGTTTCTCGACACCAGAGCGATGAAATGGAAATATAAATTTAAATAAATATTTCGTTTCCTTGCGTGGTCATCGAACCCACAACAGTTACACTTTGTGCCCCTGTGCAACGAACGGCCTCAATTTACTTTCTTCTTTTAAAATGTGGTTAAATGAAATAGTCGTAATTTAATTATGTCAGATTACTATTAACCGACTTCTTAAAAGGGGTCATCAATTGGGCTGTATTTTTTAGCCTTGTTACCTTAGAACTTTTGATTGTATGAACCGATTTTAATGATTCTTTTTTTATTTGAAAGCTAATGCCTCTCGTGTAGTCTTATTTTAATTTAGTTTATATCCAACAATGGTATCTATGAGAAAATCATATAAATCTCAAATTTACATTAAGTATTTGCGCGACAAATGAACGTATAAGTCAATATCAATTCAACCGATTTTAATGATTCTTTTTTTATTAGAAAGGGTACATATAAGGGGTAGTTTGGTGAAAGTTTAGTTAAGTTCAGAGTGTGAAATCCGGTTGAATTTGAAGAAGTCGATTTTTTTTATAAAAAAATATAATTATGTAATTTTTTCTACAAAAAATTCTTTATACTCCATGATAAAAACTATCCTATAAGTGACATTAGGCTTTGAACTATTACCATGCCAAAATTAATTTAATTTCATACAGTAGTTATCGGTATTTTAGGTAATTTATATTTTTCAGTTTTTATTTAAAAAAAAAAAAACTATCATGAAATTCGGAATGAAACCCAAAAAAAATGTACCTTGAGGCCCTAGGCTAACACCATGCAAAAATTCATCAATTTCTGTCAGGTAGTTTTTGCGTGATTGACGCACAAACAAACCGACAGACAGACAGACAGACAGACAGACAGACAGACAGACAGACAGACAAGAATTCTGCTGAGTGGTTTTTTATGTTCTATAATCGACATATTAACCGACCTAATTTTTATTTTTTTTATATCTTTCATGTACAGAATTGACTTTTCTATCCTTTTATTATATATGGAGATGGAGATGGAGATTACCCAGTATTAAGATAATTCCGTTTTCCACATTTCGCCAAATTATGGAGGTATTGCGGGTTGAGTGACAGAAATGAACGGTTCGTCTTGCTTTGATACCATAGCCAAGAAAAGAAAAAAATAAATGTAATTTCGTCAAATGTAAATCGAACCCACAACCCGTCACGTTTACAGTCACATGCTTGTCCCTGCGCCACGACTGACCTCAAAAATAATATTATTTATATAAATTTCATACATTACAATAATATAAAATATACGAGATGCAAATAGTGCAATATTAGCGTACACTTATTCCGACTGCAATTTCCGGGTACGAGTGTTTGCCTACAGTTTGATTGTTCGGGACCGTTTGTCTTGTCACTACTTGCGAGTTGGAGGTAGTTTAGAAACTCGGTGGAGGTTGAGATTTTTAAATTATATTTATATTTTTTATTATTTTATAGTTGGAGAAGAACGTAGATTTGAATCCCGGCCTGTGCTATTTTTTTGGTTACACGTTCTATTCCGTGTATTCGAAGGCAGAAAGAATTCAACGTAAAGTCACTTTTTCCTCTGTTTTATGATCAAAATCCAAATATTGCCAATTAACCGGTGGCAGAGGATATTCTTCCATACCTACCCTGCTGTGTGCGGGATACGGCGTGAAATTGATTTAATTTGATTTTCATCGGTGGCACCCTAATGCCACGTTACATGCAAACAAAAGCTTCCCTCCTCTTTCCTTAATATTTCTTATGTTTTACACTTTACGGGATCGTTATATAGAGGCTAATGAATTATTTCAATGATATCGTAGCTCAGGGATACATGGGCTCTCTTCTAAATGACGCTCTTTGACGTGTTTTAAATACCACCATTAAAAACGTAGAAGCGGACTTTGATTAAGAGTTGAATTGATATATTTAGATTGGCTTCTGTGAAATATTTAAATTTATCTTATTTACTGAATCGAAGAAATGAAAATAAATAATTTTCTTAAATACGGATCCAACCTACTACCATCGTGATCTCAGTCAGATAACTGTGAAATTGAGCTACAATAGTCTCTATAAATAATTTAAATGTCGATAGTTTTATTTTAGCATAGTCAAACTAGAGGTTGCAGGTTCAAGTTTGAAATTTAAATTTTTATATGAACAAAAAAAATAAACAAAGTATACTCATTTCAGATTATTTCAGCGTTAACATGGTATATAATAATAAAAAAAAAATAAAAAAAGCGAAATATATCAAAATATTTATCTCTAATCACGTTTTTATGGTACTCGTGGTTAGATAAATAGCAGTAGTAAAATTTATGACTTTGGTGTCTGATAACAACAAAATCAATATATAAATAAATAAATTGTATACGAGGCTGTCGTTGTTCAGTGTAAGCGCAAAGGTTATCGGTTCAATTCCTACAATAAATACTTTTTATTTTCTCGTTCTATTAACATGAAAAAGGGGTCGTGTCGAATTCCGACACGCAACACGCTCTGTCTCGAAAATTGGGTTAAAATTAGGGAACGAAATGTCTTGACATCAGGTTCCCCTACCTGCTGTGCGAGATAGAGCGTGAAACTGAAGGGAAAATATATATTAAACATTTTATACTTCGATTTCTTTTCCAATGGACGTTTAATGTAACTAATTTTTCGTCACTAATTAAGTAATTATCAGAGCGCCGTTGGAAATAATATCTCTAATAGAAACACTCGAAGCTTTCAGTGGCTAATGGTGTGTGAAATTAATGCTTTCCAGTTTTTGACATTTTTCTATTAACTCAATGTTATTAATAACGTCGTTCCTATTTCCTTTGTAACGATTTGTAACGAGTTCGATTTGTTAATATATTTATTCTTTTAAACGAACTTTTTTATTCGTTTTTTTTTTGGGGCCAGTCGTGGTGCGGAGGCATAAAGTGTGACTGCAAAATCGACTGGTCGTGGGTTCAATCCCCACTCGAGGACATGAAATATTTATTGTAATTTATATTTTCATTTCTTCGCTCTGGTGCAGACCGAAAAAAGCATCAGTCGTTATAAATATCAAACAAGGGAAAGTACTCGAAACTTACTTTGCAATAAAGCAAAAAAATGCAAAAATCATTAGACAAGGTGTCATTGTCAATCTGCTGTCACATCTGTCATTTAAAACGATTGATTTTGATCGATTCAAAATGGATTTCTTCTTGTTTTTTTTTAGTAATTGTTTGATGTATTTTTAATTTATACTTTAATTATATGCACTAATAAGTGCGTTAAAATACTTAGACTTTATTAAAATTAACAAATATTTTATTTTCGTAGTACTGTAATCGATTATTTATATTGATTAATAATCTAAAACAATTTTTCTCATTTATTTCCGCTTCCAGATTGTCAACTAAGTTGATGACTGACATTCTAAAATTGATAGAATTACCAATTTTTTGACCATATCCCAAATCTTTACATTTGGGACCATTATTTTCCGTCTCCTTTATTAGGACGATTACACGACAGTTATAGGTTCAATTCCTCTCAGAAAAATGTGACTTTGTAATTACTTTCATTTTGACGTTTCAAAATGCATATCATGAATATGAGCAAAAACTGGATAACCGGAAAATACACAAAGTGATTCAGCTCTATATATTCCAGCCTAGAAAACACAACCTAAAAAAAAAACAACAAAAGAGTTATATTTATCTTCTTCAAAACCACCACAAGAACGTTATCTCGTCCGTAACACAGCGTAAAACAATTAAAATAAAAAAAGAAGCCTTCAAAAGTAAACGTAATTAATATAACAGTCAGTCGCTACCATTAATTCAGTTTTTGTACTGTCATAATATTTTATAAAACCGTCCGCTCTTGACGGTGCTGGAAACGTCTGGATAAAAGACCGACGACGACTCATTCATCTTCTGGGACTTACGTTACATTCAGTTTTCATATTTCCATTGCTCGTCGTATGGAATTTTGACTTCGTTTTTGTGTGGTTCTAAGTTCGAATCACGTTTAAATTATAATATTTTCAATTCTTCTGCCGAAAGAATATATATATAAAGTATTTAGGATTATAAATAAATTATTTAATTTCAATACCTTGGTAGCCAAAACACAGTGTTGAACTCCGTCACTCATCACGCACGTAGTGTTACTAAACCCTGCTTTGTGAGAAAAGCCTGAAGTTGCTTGTGTATTTTTTTTTACTAAACACAGAAAAGAACATATAATTTATCAAAGACGATATTTCACTCTCTTCTGCACTTCTACACTTCATGCTTACGGAATCAAACGCCACATTTTGTCGCGGCACATAGAAGAAAGAATATCATCATAGAAATTGGAACCAAATATTATTATAAAAATTGGAACCGAAATCAAACTTACTACCATTCTATTGTAATATCTTTATTTAAGCGGGAACTTTTACCTATGGGATTATTCTTATATGTAGAGAAAATTAAACATGAAACCATAATTGATTATTTCTATCAAAATTTAATAACAGTAATCAAACGAAGTTATCATAAAGTTATTGATAAGATATAAATATCAAAGTCTTTTTGTATAAATTGTAAAAGCGGCTCGTTGGTCTAGGGGTATGATTTTCGCTTAGGGTGCGAGAGGTCCCGGGTTCAAATCCCGGACGAGCCCAATTTTTTTTCATTGTATCATTTAAATTTGTACACAAATGAAAAATTATAAGATTCTTCGTTTTAGCGAATAAAAAGAAATAACTATTTTTGTATCTAATATAAAATTTTGGAGTAAAAATTAAATCAGAATTATCACTCCATCCTTCGATTTTGAATTGTTTCGTGAACTCTGATTTAAATATAATAAGCATATTCTTTTTAATTTGCATCACAGCTTCATATTAAGAATAAAAAATTGACAGGAAGATTTTAAAATAACAAGTAATGAAACTGTACACCTTAACCCTCACACAGTTGGGAGAGGAAACCTAGTAGTAAGATACCCCATTTTTCACTTTCCGCCTAATTTTTCGATTGCATGTTGAGTGGCAAAACTCAACATCGGGGTTTTGCCTTGGTGCCAAAGCATAGAAATTTTAATATTAAAAAATAATAATTAATTTCCGATTAATAATGGGTATCGAATCCACAACCGACGCGTTACAGTCACACCATTGTGCCCCTGCACCACGACCGTAGACACAAAAATATTTTCTAAATAAAAGTATTTTTCTACAGAAATCGAACCCACATCTATCAAATCAAGTACAAGTACATTTTTCCCTAAACAAAAACAAATTTCATTATTGTCCATTTTATTATTGACACTCAATTGTAAGTCCTGTCGTTAAGTATTAATAGAGACACCGTTATCTTAGAACGTAACGGAGGGTATTTGAATTTTGTTTATTGTGACTTAGAGATTGCTGTTACAATATAAATTAGCTCTGTTCCCCTCCGTCATTAACAGTTACTGTTGTTCCCATTTTATTTGTGAAATATATTAAGCTAAACGTCCATAGATAATATTGTAATAATTAAAATGTTCTTTAGAATAAATACTATTTACTGGAATTGTTTAGATTTTTTTGTACAAAATTTGGTTGTAAATATTAAATGTGATATATTTTCTTTGCGATTGCAGTATTGACATGAAGGTGATTATGGGGTCGATTTCATTTCATTTCCATTATATTTTTGTTCTCTCAGTCTTATTCTGGACAGTTCGATTTTATCCCATAACCTAACAATGTTCACGTTTTGTTTCGCATACAGCAGAGAATTCAAACGAGAAAGAGTGCTAAGACAGTTTCTTACCGTAGTTACCGCCTCACACCTGGATTTGAGATTATGATAATTTTACTTACCAGAGAAAGGAAACAAAAATAATTAATTTACTCTAATGAGTATCGAATTTACGACCATTGCGATTATAATCAGTTGCTGCTCTATATGTGTACACGTGTTAAAAGCTCCTGCATTGATGGAAATAAAAAAAAATCAACGGTGTAGCTCTTTCTCTTACTGCTTATATCAAAAACTGCGAGATACAAGTAAAAATACAAAACATGTATTTGAATTACCTTCCTATTTATCAAATATCAATGATTATAAATTTGTATACTAATCATTAAAATCCTATTTAAGTATAATATCTACTAGCCCAAGATACCAGGGCCCCCAGACCTACGTCATTTTAGCAAAAAAGCTGAAATTTTGATGATTATTAGTCTAATATGTAAGACAGTATGCATACTCACTGATATAAAAGTGGGTGAGTACCCTTTCAGAGTAGCACCAAATAAAGGTACATCTCTGTCTGGAAGGATTATTAAGCCATTAGATGAGATGGTCTGGGTGCTTATAAGGGATTTTGAAAGAAAACCGAAAATAATATATATAAAAGTAAAATATGTATTTTGCTTCAATTTTTAATTATTTATTTCAGCTATGCTAAAATAACGTAAGTCTGGGGTTCCTGGGATCTCAGCTGTATACTGTACGCCCCGCCACTGTGTCTCAAGTGGGGATTATATTATACAAATCCTATTTGAATGAGTGCTGTCTAAATACGAGTGTCTTCTTCGTTTTATGATTCTTCTTCGTTTTATTCTTTTGAAAAACATTCATTCACAAAAAAAATCTTATATAAATATTATTTTTTAATTTAAATGTATTATTTAACTGATGTATAACCAATAAACGTTACCACTGGAAGGAAATAAAAATATTCAATATTTCATTGCCTCGAGTTTGAATAATACCCATAACCGTCACGTCGTTCAAATACATTTAAATTATATTTCATTTCTCAGCTCTGGTAAACTCCAGCCCCATAAATCGTATATAATATATAATTTTATTATCATCAATGATTTCTCTTTGCCGATTCTGGTATTTTTTTTACGGAAGAACACAAGGAAAATGAGCGTATGTGTCGACTAACGGAAAGTGATCACCACCGCCCATGACCCCCTAAACATCACAGAAGCGCTTTTTGAAGATACCCCTGTCGTATTGACCTGGAAACACTGCCGCAGGTAGGCCATGTTACAGTTGCTCGGTGTGTAGAAGGAAGTTCCTACGAAAACGCACAGTTTTGGAATGCTACGTATCCAGGTGGTGCGGATAACATGTCACATGTCATGCCTTTGCAGATTATTAGTTACTCCACCATTGTGAAGTACTTTCTGGCAGATGCAGAAAATGTTTAATAAAAACAATTGAAATGTTACTTTTTCTCGCAAAGCCTACCCTAGAAAGAAGCCCTACTGTACTGCCCGCACCGCCCCATTTTCGAGACCTTGTATTTTGAATTGAGTAGCTCAATATCTCATTTTGTCTATGAGAGCAGGCCAATAAAAAATATACATAATTATTAGCTCGAATGGGAATCGAGCCCACAGATATCGTATACCTATAACTTTAAAGAAAAAATATCAATCAGTTGTATAGTAGGCAATATTATTTTGTAAAACACATACATGCTCGTATACAACAGAATAACAAAATACACATAAAACAATATGTAATGTAATTTCTAATATAAATGAGCTCGTAATCTCGAAGGTGTAATTAATTATTTTGAATGCTCTGTCTTTTCCGTTTAAATGGGAGAGATAGTCATTTAAAATTAATGGACGACCATCTTTGCTTTCATCAAAGCAAACCGTTAAATGTACGCAGGTACTTGTATTGTTTGGAGATAATAACGCGATGGTAGATTTATTAAGTCAAAATTTAATTTTTGTTGAGTGCGCTTTTGTTGTTTTGATTGTTCGTGCTTACAGTAAATAGAAAGAATAAAGGTTATAGGTTCATATTTTGAGTGTATTAAGTATTAAGTTTCTTATAATTTTTTTCTTAATTTAGAAAGGTAGCACCTTCACGTTATTTTACGCATAGCAGGTAAGACAGAGGGAACCTAATGTTGAGACACTATGCTCCCCATGCACTACCAATTTTCTAGACATTAGGTCATTCAACAAGTGACGGTACTGGTTGATAGGAAATAAATATAGGTTAAATATAATAATTAAATACTCTAATTAATGCTAATGTTATTTAGAAAAAGGTTTAGATATATATTTTTCCATATAAAAACATAATATATACCAGATTATAACATAAGTATATTTAACCTGGCAAGATTAAACGCATCGTTGAAATCCATCCTAATCGATATTTTTTTTTAAATGTACACAAATCTGACAAGCCAATGTATTCATTACATCTAAAAAACCAGAGTTTTAGTAATTTATCACTCACCTATATAAGGGATACAAGGAAATAAAACGAAAATAAGACAACGTACCCAAAAACTCTTATTAACCCAACTTAAAATAAAACCAAACACAAATGTCAATATTTCTTACTATTTGACTCTACCCTCTCCTGCACTAACTCTCTTCATTCTCCTTTCCCGTAACTTTGACAGTGAGATGGTTAATTCCTATACTTTCAGCTTGCTGTACGTTATCAGGTAGCGGCTCGTTTGCTAGATCCGGCACTAATAACGTAGTAAGACCGGCCGCTATGGATATACTGCCGAAAAGCAGTGTTGGTAGACTTTCCATGTACTGTGTCTGAAATGAAAACAGTAAAATGTATGAGGCCAGTCAAGGCGCAGGGGCACAAGCGTGCGTCTGTTAGTGCGGCAGATTGTAGGTTCGATCTCCACCCGAGGAAATGAAATATATAATATTTTCATTTCGGACGTTGAGTTGAATCCGCTACTCAATACACAATGCCTCCAAAAACTGGTGAAAAGTGGGTAGTGGCGTGTCTTAATACAGCATGACGCTTAAAATAAAGAAATACAATTCTTTTTACAAATAAATTAACTTTAAGGTAATCCGTAGGTATAATTGAAATTCTATTTAGAAAAAAAAAGGGCAAATAGAATTATAATGTTAAAGTAAATAAAAATTATAAAATGTTAAGGAGTTAAGGACGATGAATATCAACCTAATATTTTTTTACATAAATTTAAAATATTTTTTACAGCTTCACATTTATATTTTTACCAGATAGCAGGATAATCAAAGATAACTTAATGAACACTCTGTTAATAGCGTTAGTAGGAGAACGAAAACGCTATGTTTTGCCTTGTAAAAGCGGAAAAATATTCCATTCCCCCGAAGGGACATTGTACTCGTAACCATCGCGCTATTTTACTGATTAACCTAAAAAAAAACACCTATAAATGATATAATGATGTAAGCATTAAATTTACTGCGAAAGACTGATTATTACCAGCAATGGCGTCATTGGTGCCAATATAGAGCCAATCCGTCCTATAGCAGAGCACAGCGCGTGCATTGAATTCCTGGAATACGTTGGAAACAGTTCTGATGTATAAATATATACTGTGGCAAATGTGAACGTAGATACGAATCTACCCAAGAAGTACACTCCAGTGGACATCCATACATATTCTGAAATGTAATGACAAAAATTATAATACGGAATAAGCTACATATTTTTTGTGCCGGAACTCAACGCCGCACTTTGCCTTGTTACCAGAGCAAATAAAAATATAAAAATATATTAGATTGTTTCAAGTGAGAATCGAACGCATAACTTGTCGCGAGGTCGAGGAGTCGCAAAGTTGTTCCCCTGCACCACGACTGGCCATAAATTCAATATTAAGATTATTGTACTACAGTAGTGGGTTCTACCTCCAGGATGAATTAATAAAATAATTATAGATATTGATAATGGAGAATTTTTTATTTCAATCTTAAATGTTTATTTTTTTCCGAAGAGAGTTTTTATACTTACCTTTTGGCACAAATGGCTGAACCAAACATAACAATCCAGCTGATATGAAAGATATAAGTAACGGCTTCTTCCTTTTAAATCGTTGCAAGACGAACACCATAGCGATACTCGCGGGTATATCAGACAAGGACATTATACCAAAATTCAAATATTTGTTCCCAGCCAAGGAACCCACGTTCACGACCAGACCAAAGGAGATAAACGTACAAGAAGTCCACCAAATTAGGCAAATTAGAAATCTTTTTATAACAATCTTCGAATGAAAAGTTTCATTTAACGCCGAATTCTTCGGACCGTTTTCTTCGCATTGTATATTAAGTAACATTTTGTTATCCAATTCAATTTTATTTGTCCTAGCCATTTTGAGTAGGAGTCTCGTCGCTTCGTCCTTTCTGCCTTTACTTAGCAACCATCGCACGCTCTCGTCCATGACGAAGTAGAATAATATGAAAAGTAGAGACGGTGTATAAATGACGCGGACGAAGTGTCGCCAGTAAGGCACGAAATGTGCGGCTATGGAAAAAGAGACGCCGCCCAAAGCCGCTATCACGCAGAAGAATATTTGCTGATGGAGTCTGTAGTCGCTGTGCACTAGCTCTACACCTGAAACAAGGAAAACAAATTTTTTGAATCTAAAATTAAATTTTTTTTTTTTGCTTCACGCTATATCCCGCACACAGCAGGGTAGGCAGAGGGAACCTAGTGTCAAGACACTCGGTTCCCCACTTGCTGCCGAATTTTGGAGGCATTGCGTGTTATGTGGCAGAACTCAACGCCGCGCTTTGCCTCGACACCAGAGCGAAGAAATGAAAATATAAATTTAAGTAAATATTTCATCTTCTCGAGTGGGGATCGAACCCACAACCAGTCGGTTTTACAGTGACACTTTGTAACACTGCGCCACGACTGGCCTCAGGATTACGGATTAATTGCGTATATTTGACTATTACATATTTTTGGATACCCGATTTCAGACATTTCAGATATAAGCCTGTTCGTGACAGGGTTACCTCGGGCACTTACAAAATGTTATATATTACATACACAATTCTAAACGAGTAAATACGGAACGGAAATCACAAAATTTCCGTTTTACCACGGAAACGAAGTGGCATGTAGTATAGCAAAATATAAAAATATTGTAGTACTAAATATTATACAAGATAAACAAACGTTAACAAAAAATATAAAGCTACTTACAACAATACGAAAATATTTAAGTAAAACGATTCATAGTAACCCAAATAGGTACCTACTACAACTTTCGTCCCTCATTCATTACTCAAAATTCCCATACTCCAAGCATTTTTAAGAAAGGAATCTTAAAAAAAGAGTCCTTCTACTTACCTAATATAAAGGCTGGTGAACAATTGTCCCCGAAAGTGGCTTCTAACCACTCGAGTACAACAAAAGCTAAATATGTACTTGCGAAACTCTTTGCGATACCAAATAATGCGGCCGCCACACCGGCGATTATGATGGCCGCTTTTCGTCCTATTCTGTAAAGGATATTTTATATTTGAGGCCAGTCGTGGCGCAGCGGCGCAAAGTGTGACTGTAAACCGACTGGTTGTGGGTTCGATCCCCACTCGAGGAGATGAAATATTTACTTAAATTTATATTTCCATTTCTTCGCTCTGGTGTCGAGGCTAAGCGCGGCGTTGAGTTCTGCCACTCAACACGCAATGCCTCCAAAAATTCGGCAGAAAGTGGGGAACGGAGTGTCTTGACACTAGGTTCCCTCTGCCTACCCTGCTGTGTGCGGGATACAGCGTGAAGCTGATTTATTTATTTTATTTTTTTTATATTTTATATATTTATATATCTACTAGTACAACATAGCCGCGGCTTCGCCTGCTTAATTTTTTTTTTTAGGTTATATTCAAATTGTGCAAAATGTTTACAAAAAAACGTAGCCTATGTGTTGATATTATCAAAAACTTTCTAAATCTAAATTCGTTCAGTAGCTATTGCGTGAAAGTATAATAAGCATCCATCTTTTACATTTATAATATTAGTAGGGTTTTATTTACTTTTAATCTTTGGCCGTCGCGTCGTGGCGCAGTGTGAGTGTAAACGTGAAGGTTGTAGGTTTGATTCTCACTCGGAGGAATGAATTCTATTTATTTCGCTCTTTTATTACACAAAAAGAGTTCTGGTTAGTCTATACAAAACATAATCTCTCGAATTAAGAGGAAAATGAGGCACGGAGTGTCTTAACATTAGATCCTGCTATGCGGGGAAAGGACGATGCTTTCATATAACAAATTAAATTCATCTTCACGCAGTATCCCGCACGCAGCAGAATAGGCAGAGGAAACTTGGTATTAAAACAACTTCATGTGCAACTTTTAGCCGAATTCTGAAGGCATTGCGTGTTGAATGGCAGTGCTTTACGCAAAAAAGCGTAAATACAAAAAAAAAAAGCCACCTAAAAATACAAAAAAACAATCGCGCTTACAGTCCACGGCTGGCCTACATAACAAAAAAAAATATAATTAAAATTGAAAAAAAAAACCAATTAAAACTGAAAAGTAATTTTAACTAACTTGTCAGAGAGTTGTCCTTGGAAAAATAGCCCACACATTAGCCCTATACTGTGTACGGTGCCAACAAACGTGCGCCTCCAATCTTGGCATGCTAGCTGAAACTAACAGTACGAATAACGGTTAAAAAGTTTTAATGAAAATGTTTCACAATAAACCATTTAGATATACAACGTTTACATTGTGACGATTTTTATTAGAGACCTGTCATACGTGATGGTTGTGGGTGCCATTCCCTCTCGGGGAAATGAATTATTATTTAGTTCAATATTTTCATTTCATTGCTTTGGTAATAAGATAAATCGCGGCGTTGAGATTCGCCATTCAACACGCAGTGCCTCGAAAATTCGACGGAAAGTGGAGGATGAAATATCGTGTCTATAATGCTTCATGAAGGATACAGTGTAAAACTAAAAAAAAAATTGTTGTAGTTTAAGTCAATAGAATAAATTCGCATTTTTTACTTCTTTATAATATTATAATGCATTTAACTGCCTACGATGACTCTTGAGTCTATAAAATGTAGCAAGATGAAGTGCAGCGTTGGGTTCCGCTATTCAAGACTCAATGTCTCGAAAATAGTCAAAAAGTAAAAAAGTGTTGACAATAAGATCCCTCTGGTCTACAGTCAGTACAGTCTGTTCTACACGAGCGTGAAGTTGAAAAAAAATATTTTAATTTGAAAAAAAAAAGATACCTCAGCAACAAAACTATCTTCCTTTTGATACACCCATTGATCACACGATTCGACGATTGAGGTATTGAAGCTGGCTTCGGTACAGTCCTCAGCATGTGAATAATATTTATAGCAACCTCGTGAATTTGGTGGCGTGGTGAAATTGAATGGGGATTCAAATACAGTGTTTTGTTCACATGGCTCGATTTTGCATCTGTAATAATAATAAAGATTACAATTTGGCGGTCTCCGATATTTGTTAAACACCAAATTTATAAGAAATATAGATTATTATAAACTTTAGACATAATGGACAAAACATATAGCGATTGTTTCCACGATCCCGGCATTGTTATTAAATCAAAATATTCTTTTTTAACAAATTGGAATCCTTAAAAAATTATACTTCGGCAGCCAGGGCAGATTTAACATTATAATTATAAGCTATTGCATATATCAGAGTTATATGTATTTTTTAAAATAATATAAAAGTCAAATAATCCACTTTAAACGTACAAATTTTCTTATTTTTTATTTCCTTCCTATAAGAGACAAATCGTAGCGTTAAATCCTGTCATCAATATCTTCATACTTGGACGTTGAGGGGGGGAACGGTTAGTTAGTTAACCTAGTTTTATCAGCACTAGGTGCCCAAAATTGAGATAGGGTACAGCGTGAAACTAAATAAATAAAATTATAGGTATACACGTCACTTTCGTAATTAATTTTCCCCATGCAGCCTCAAAATTTTACCAACAATATAACAAATTAATTTACTTTACCTGTACAAAGTCTCCTCAGCAACGATCACGTAATTAATACAATGCATGCCATTATTGAAAAAGGCGAAGCTTATCAAGAGTATCGCTTGTATATGATACCGACTGAACGCACCAAAAACTTTTAACACATCGTCCAGATGCACGCTATTCTCCTCAGAGAAGACCATCTCAAATTCACCAATTTTTTAAAATTCCCTAAATACTTGGTCCAATTTTAATATTTTTTAATTGAAACTTGCTATCATCTTAAGAATATTTTTTTTCTAGTTAAGATGTCCAACCTTATAGTCCACTCCATTTGGTCCACGAAGTAAAGTAACGGTATCTCAAGCCGAGATGCCGTTACGCGTAATAAAACAATCGATTGCTTCCGTTAGATACTTAAACGTTAACAAGATAAGTGCTGAATGATGAGCTGCGTCCTTTGAATATTGAGGTACAAAGCCATTAGGTTTGGGAGATTACGGAACACTTGTTCTTTTTTTTTATTATTATTTTTTTCTTGATATTACAAAAGTTGGTATGTAACCAAAGTGCATCGTTGAGCTCGGTCATTCAATACATATTGGCAGAAGGGTAAGGGGGTAGGGAATAAAATAGGTACTGTTTTTTTCCGAAATTAAAGATTCTTAGGGTTTTATTTGTATTTTTTTTAAATCTATACGTTTTTCTTTTCTTTCTAAGATAGAAGCAGTTAGCTTTTATTCGGACTATTACACCATCAACTGTTTTAAAAAGACGGAAGAGAGGACCGTATTGACTTAACTTGTATGGCGGAACTCAACAGACCTCACGCTGCAATTTGTCTTTTTACTTCATCGAACAAATAAAAATGATTTACTGACCCGAGTGAAAATCAAACCCACAACCTTCGCGCTTACAGTCAGGTAGTGCCTTAGGTTCACAACGGCCTCGTTCAAAGTTTCACTTGCTTTATTTTACAGTGCATAAGTGTAAACATTCCAGCTATACATCTCTCATTAAAGTTTTACTGTTACTTTTTTTGTGGACATTTTCCTGTTTTCCTTTGAACGTTTAAAAGCACATACACATACATGTCTCTTTGTAGCTTCTCATTTTTAGTCTGACACTGCTAGCTTTTCGGTGTCTTTGCAAACTGATTTACATTTTATATACGCATTATATTATTTTCTAGTTCGTTGAGTTCCTTTTTTTATTGTTTTTGATTTGGTATTTTATTTATTTTTAAATTCACGCTATATCAGGCTTCTAGCAAGATAGGCATGGGACAATAGAGATAGAGAGAACTCAACGCTGCGCTTTATCTTGTTACCGCTGCAACCAACGGTAACAAAACAGCAAATTGATACATTTTTATTTTATATAAATAAAAATGTATATGATGATATTATATAAAAAAAAATGTATATAATTTTACACATGCATCTTGTTTTCTATGCTTAAAATTATAAAGCCGAAAAGCATATTAGATTTAACGTGCTAATCTCAGGAACTATTGGTACGTAATGAAATTTATTTTTGTGTGGGATCGTTCATTTATCTAGAAAGGCTACATCTGGTTCACCGATTCTATGTAACCCACTCACTGTACCTGCGTTTAAAGTTATTTTGGGAACTAATAATTAGTGTCGAACACTACTCTTAATTTATTTTATATAAAATTGAATTTTCACCGTTTTATTGTGTTATGAAATGGAGTTTACAAAATAGATTCATAATCAATTAGGCGCACCAGCTCTACAATATTTGGTGTATGTGACATCTAATATTATACTGTGCCTGCAATAGACTTTATTTGTGTAGTACATACAGACAGAAAGAATGTTTTGCTTGATTTTTTATATTTTATTAGTCTAATCTGAAATTATTATTCTTAATAAATTTTTTAGATTAATATTATTGTTATTTTTTAACATATTTTTGTCTTTTTTTACTTTTTTTTATTTATGTATTCTTCTTCACTCAAATTGTAGAGACTTTGCGTGGTTAGATAATATTAACCAAACATTAACCAAAGGTTAGATAATATTAACCAAACATTTGATTTGTACGAGCGGAAATCGTTACATAAAATTAGTTTTACTTAAAAACATACGGACGTATTAATTTATTACGTAAAAAAACCGTATTTTTTATATAGTAATTTACAAGAAAACTTGTAGATCTTTTTTTTTTTTAGCTTTACCCTGTATCCCGCAGTTATCTCTAGTATTGTGATACTCCATATCCCACTCTCCGCCAATTATCCATGACATGTCGTGGTTTGTGGCAGAACTCAATGCTCTTTATCTACCAGACCAGGGTAATAGAAATAAAAAATTAAAATCCACGGCCTCAAAATTATTATTTCTATTACAATATATACTTTTATTGCATAAAAGAAGATTATATTTTTAAATATTATATAAATATGTTATAAAAAATACATTTAAAAACATTAAAAAAAAAAAACAATCTTCCGAAGGTGGGACAAGGATTCCAAAAATGAGTGGCTAGGGCTCCAGAGAGAGAAACCTCCTCACAATACGCGCCGTCTCAAGTAAAACTGCCTTCTGCACCCGCTTCTTGATCCAACAGCTAAGCGATAACATCTTAAGATGTTGGTCTTAAGATATTATTGACATCCCATGGCGGCAATCTCGTGGGCTAAGTCCAAATATTTAAATGACTTTTCATATATGTCATATTATTGTATATATTATTTATTACCTTATAACCTGGTGGTTGTCAGTTCGATCCCCACTCGGAGAAAAGAAATATTTACCTAAATTTATATTTCCATTTCTTTTCTCCGGTGTCGAGGCAAAGCGCGGCGTTGCCACTCAACACGCAACGCCTCCAGATTTCGGCAGAAAATAGGGAACGGTGCCTACCCTGCTGCGTGCGGGATACAGCGTGAAGCTTTATTTATATTGATTTTTACTTAAAACCTGTATGTATCAACACCGAGTCGAGTTGGTAATTAGGTGAATCTAGACAGAGGCACCATCCCCTAACAATGCCTTTGATTAGTAGATTACTAGCCGCTTTCAGGAACTACTCGCAGCTACCTCACGTTTCGTTCATTCTTACGCTATTGTACATCTGTACGAATTTAGCTACTATTGTTCTTGTAATTGGACTTTGTGGATGTTTCGGAGTCTTATAGCTAAAATTGTATCGGTTTGTTTCGGTGTGGATGTGAAATTTGTAAGTGAATTGTGTTTATTGATATCGTGGTATATAGATCTTGCTAAGTTTTTGTTAGGTAAAGGTATTGTAGTCATTATATTATATTAGGTTATGAATATAGAAACAAATTTAAAAAAAGAATAGTAAGAAAAGAATAATATTTAGAAAAATCTAGGAAACACATAAGTCTATTATGTTTTATTATAGTTTTTAACGACAAATAAAAGATATGTTGCTCTGAAAATTCAAAGAATTTTATTTTTAATATTTTACATTTTAATGGATATCAATTAATTTTAGTTTACAATGATGATATATACCTGAACATTCAAAGAAACGACATCAAAAGTCTATTTGTCGCTCTTCTTTCAATAACCAGTATATCACTTTAACTTTTTAAATTCACTATCCGTTTACGACGCCACATCCAAGCTCACGCTTATGCCTTTCTTATAATGTGGTGCCATCTATAAAAACCCCCGGGCCAATCACGTAGCCTCATAGAACGCGCGCCAGTTTTAAATATATTAAAGGAATATTGAGTATTCCTTTACAAACATATAAATTATAAATTGAGGAACATAAGCCCGCGCATTCAGAAACATAGATTATGTGCAAATTTTATTATATTTATTTATATACATTGTAAGCTAGCAGTTCAACGGGCTTCGCCTGCTTAAACTACGTGATAATTGATTTCTAATATTTTTATAAGAATTTTTCAACATTTTTTTTAGTGTTATTCCACACTTAGGAAAGAAAAATACTTATTTAGAAAACGTATTATAAACGTATTATATAAACGTAAAAATTTTGAACGCAACGGGACTGAAACCCGCGCCTCCTGGAAACCGGCGTCGTTGTTGTAACAAGCGTATAAAAATTTCAACGTAGCTTGGCGAGAACGCATGGCTTAGTGGTCAGAGCGCCTGGTCGGTTTCCAGGAGGCGCAGGTTCGAGTTACGCTGCGTTCAAAATTTGTATACGTTTTCTAAATAAGTGTTCTATAAGATTTTTTGTTTATCGGACATAAAAAAACGACCAATATTGATATTTGATTTATAAAATATATATAAAGCTTATTATTTATTATATGTATACGTATATTTTTGTAACATTACGTTCTTTTTACCTATGTTGTTTTTTTTTAAATTGTTAAATGTGCTGATGTCAGTTAATAATTTAATTTACTGCTTCAGAAATAAAAAATAAAAAAAATCAGCTACACGCTGTATCCCGCACACAGCAGGGTAGGCAGAGGAAACCTAGTGTTAAGACACTGCGTTCCCCACTTTCTGCCGAATTTTGGAGGCATTGCGTGTTGAGTGGCAGAACTCAACGCCGCACTTTTGCCTCGACACCAGAGCAAAGAGATGAAAATATAAATTTAAGCAAATATTTCATCTCCTCGAGTGGGGATCGAACCCACAACCAGTCGGTTTTACAGTCACACTTCGTGCCGCTGCGCTACGACTGGCCTCAATGCTTCAGAAACAGCCTTAAATGTTAAATTATATAGATATATATATAGATTTTGGTAATGATTTATAATATTCTTTGTAATAATTGCATATTAACTCCTGTACAGTTTTTAAATTAGTTACATTATATGAACGAACCAACCAAAAAATCTTTATATTTACTTCATATTTCTTTCAAGATCGTTCTTTATCTCTGTGTTTAATTAATTGCGACTTAAACTTAACTGTTATGATTTATAAAGGTAATCTTCACTAACAATTCAATTTTGTTTACTTTATTGTATAAAATATTATGTAATAGTGCTTCAAAAATATATATATTTTTATCACAGTCATATAACCCAGACGTGTCGAATTCTTCTTTAGCCAGGAATCCTACCAGCGCGATTGCTATACAACATTCGCAGGCAACTAATTGATTCATTCAGATGACGATAACTTTTATTTTCATGAACCGATTTTGATGAAACAACTTTAGTACTTAAGTTACGTTAAAACAAAGCAATTGGTGAAATTTTCAAGTAAATCGGTTCAGTACTTTCAGAGAAAAATGTAGACATACATATCGATAGACAAACAGATTTATTATACTCACAAAATTATCTATAGTGCTTGAAAATTTTAATTTAGCAAAAAATGTAATGTTACCTAAATATCCCAAAAATAATTACATTTTAGAAAATAATTTTGAAAAAAGAAACAGCTCCACACTTTTTACCGCATAGCAGATCAGCCATGTTAAAATACTCCTTTCTCCATTTTCTTACTAACTAATAAAACAGTCTTATTTACTAATCGCTTAAACAATACATATAAATCTCTCTTTAAACAGCAACCACAATACTCCTGAAATCTCAATAACAAAAATACTATCTCAATAACAAAAATTTTTGCCACCAAGTGACAATCCCCTTTACGGAGTATCCAACGCGAGAGGTGGACAAATATTTGCGCAACGTTAATTAAACCGATATTGCTCAGTGGTCGACGGGAAAAATACTTTAAGATTGGACCTGGAGTGTAAAAATACTCTTGTTTTATTACTCTGTTGTGTTTATCCTGTGGCTGTAGTTAGATGGTACTTTAGGAGTTATTTTAAAGATGTTTGTTTGTTCTTCACTACAAATATATAATGTATAATGTTTATGGTTTTTGTATGTTTCAGGTTATTCTTTAATTATAGGAGCATGACTTAGTAAATAGGAATTCCAAGCATTAGGTACGTGTTGACTGGCAGGGCTCATAGCTGTATATATTTCCTTTGTGTTGTGAGAGCAAGACAATGAAAATACCAGGCAAATGAAAACCATCATGTTTTCAGTCAAATGCTGTGATGCCGCTACAGAAGGACGTCGTAGCGCAAGGGCGTGACTGACGTGACGGTTGTTGATTCGATTCTCACTCGAGGTAATGATTTTTTTTTTAATATTGAGGCGCAGTGGCACGAATTGTGACTGTAAAACCGACTGGTTGTGGGTTCGATCCCCACTCGAGGAGATGAAATATTTACTTAAATTTATATTTCCATTTCTTCGCTCTGTTGTCGAGGCTAAGCGCGGCGTTGAGTTCTGCCACTCAACACTCAATGCCTCCAGAATTCGGCAGAATGTGGGGAATGGAGTGTCTTAACACTAGGTTCCCCTCTCTGCTTACTCTGCTGTATGCGGGATACAGTGTAAAGCTGAAAAAAAAAAAAATTACTTGTATTCCTACTTATTCTACTGTTCTAAAATCTTTTCACGTTATATACCTACATAAAATAAGCCCTAAAAGTAAGCAGCTTTTCTTACACAGCATCATAACCGGTGTAGAGTTTGGTACCCTCACCTGTACACATCCTGAAATTGCATCGAGTTTCATAGTCACCTATTTCCTCAATCTACGCTTTCTTTTCACATTCTCTTGTAATTTCAACTTGAAGGGTAAATTCAGTTACGTAACAAAATAGTAGAATTTTTTGGTACTACGGAAAAGTTGCATGATGAAATAAGAAGATACTGAATGAAATTGAAGTGAATGTTTTTTTTTTACCAAAATATTTTTTTGTGTATAATATAATATTGTTAGCGTATTCGTGTAAAAGAGGGTAGATTTAGGTGGAAAATAACTATAAAAGCAGTGGAATTGTGTCAACCGGGGGCCCACTTGCTTGTAAGTGAAGGCCCTATTGGAAGTAAACTAGTGTGAAGTATTGTTAGTAGGTGATACATATCACCTATTGCAATTACATAGTATCCCGTTCCAAATAGTTTAGAATCATATAGACGATGTGTGTTTTTAACGTGTTTATTTTAAAAACGTTACCCACTCCGATTTCTAACAATATATGTACACAAAAAAAAATATAATAATTAAGAAATATTTTCTTTATCTACCTTCATTCGATAGGACATCTTTTATGTTTCAAGGTTTAAATGTAATATGTATGTATATACATATAGAACTCTACTCTACAATCCATTTGTGGATTTTATGAAAAAAAAAATAATATATGGATTTTTAAATCATAGCAATATAGCACGAATAAATTCAGGCATTTTCTAAATTCTACGCCAATAATTCTGAATGTAGCGGCCGTATAAATTCGTTGTGTTGTTCCACCGTTGTAATTTACAACTGGGGTATGTTTTTACACATATGCAAAAACAAAAATTTGAAATTCAATAAAGCTCCTGTTAGGCGCCATATGGTGGTCCGCGATATGTACATAAACTAGCCTACGCGCGCTGCCAATTATTTGGGTGTACCTTCCAATGTTTTGTTAAAGAGGTTTACCCACTTGGTTCGTGTAAACAAAAATGGTAGAAATTCTTGTTTTTAGATTTCGTTTAAAATTGAAAAAATTGTATCCTCTAAAATCACTTTGTTGTTACAATATAAGTTACGAGCAGTTGTGCATAGTTTTTATTACATGTGGATGTGTGAACATATAATTTTAAAATTTAACTACTTCACAATTTCTATATCAATGAAAAAAAAACCCATACTTATTTAGGGAAAACGTATAACAATTTTAATGTAGCGGAACTTGAAACCGCGCCTCCTGGAAACCGACCAGGTCCTGTTCAGTTTCCAGGAGGCGCGGGTTCAAATTTTTATACGTTTTCTAAGTAATTATTTTTCTTTCTTAAATGTGGAATAACACTTTAATATAACAAACATAAACATTTGTAGTTAATTTCATACAAAATGTATGTACCATACCAATTTAAATATCATTAATGTCACATACTGAATTAAAATGTTGCACAATAGGAATTAAGACGATTCTACACAGTGCGTGTTATTTTTAACGAAAAATGTAATAAATGATATGAATTATTTCCGCATACATAATTTAGGGTTACGTACCTAAGAAACATAATACCCCATATAGGATCATTATGTTATCTGTCAAGACCATTTTTTTAAATCTCGTGGAGAAATAAAGTTGAGATTAATGTTAAAACTCCAGGTACAATCCATAAAAAAAATTACAAAATATAGGTTATTTTTTATAAATTAATTAAAATTTGATTAATTTATAAAAAAACCAAGATCGAGATCTACAGTCATGAAATTGGTACAGAACTCTAGTTAGAATAATCTGATTCGCAATTGACCGTTTTTTTATTGACAAATATATCTACGTTAACTACATACTCTCAGTTTTTATCGCTAAACTATTTTAAAGCCTTAAAACTTACAATGTATAACATAAAAGTACAATGTATAAGAATCTATGTTCAATAAAAATTTATCTTAAAGAAACTCATAAATTTTTATTAGTTATATTTGTAATATATTTTTTTTTTCATTTATCACATCTATATCTCGATATATTGATTTAAACATGTTCTCAAACTTCCCAATACTTTTGAAGAAAATCAAGCGAGGAGCAGTTCTCTGGAGACATCAATACAAGAAGGGAATCCCAAAACAATATGTTAACTTCTGTTTTCGTTGTTGCTCAATGAATATAAATTTTACATTGAAATTATTTATTCCAAAACGAACAGAGAATATTATTTTTGACATTTTTTTGTGTCATTCCACAATTTTTTTGAAAACGTATAATAATTTGAACATAGCCAGATTTGAACCCGCTTCTCTTGGTAACCGTCCAACACACTCTGACCAATGAGCCATACATTCTTATCAAGCTACGTCAAAATTTTGTTGTAGCTTATTTATGTTGCTAGCATCTTTGTAGGAAAAAAAAAATTATTAAGTTGTTACGAACGTATAAGAATTTCGACTTCGACATATGCGGCTACAGACGTCAACGATGGCGTGACGCCATATACATATATTTTAAAATATTTATCAAATATTTCACTTAAATTATATAAAATATAAAAAGAATACGCATTAACAAAAATGCAATATAGATCCGGCGGCTCTCTAATAGTAATAAAGTGGTTTAATTCAAATTTATAGCACACATTACGCTGTGGCCAGCGGCCGGACACTAGTGACGTTTAAATAATGAAAAATAGTTTTTATATTTTATACTATCCACAATTTTAGTTGTTGATTTACATAATGAAAATCAAAATTAAAATAAATTAAAATTAAATCAGCTTCACGCTGTATCCCGCACACAGCAGGGTAGGTAGAGGGAACCTAATGTCAAGACACTCCGTTCCCCACTTTCTGCCGAATTCCGAAGGCATTGTGTGTTGAGTGGCAGAACTCAACGAATCGAGAAACACCAGAGCTAAGAAATGGAAACATAAATTTAAGTAAATATTTCATCTTCTGGAGTGGGGGTCGAACCTATTACAATATATACAATTTTCATAATTTTTAACTACTAATGCAATATAGATAAATCATGATTTTTAAACTTATTTTGAGAATAAATTGTGGCTCACGTGGTGGCACAGTGTCTGATTGTAAGCGTGATGGTTAAGCGTTCGAATCGCATTCGAAGGAATGAATTATTTAATATTTTATTTCCTCGATCTGGTAACTAGGCATAGCGCTGCCTTTAATTCCACCACTCAACACGCCGCAAAATTCTTAATAGCCAACGAGCTGTCTTTTAATACTAGGTTCCCTAGGTTCCCTAGGGAACCTGGTGTTAAATTACGTCTCGTTCTCGTCGTTTCCCCATACAATGTACCTATCAATTGCAATTACGATATACCGATAATAGAATTCGACAGAAACATCCGAGCCAGTTCAAACATCTCCTGTTATTAATAAAAATATTTCAACGAACGTCAAACGAGAACGCGGCTATATTAAATTCCTTTGATCGGCTTTTAAAAATTACTTCCGCACCTCAAAATTTTAATTAAACAAAATTATTTGTACCCACCCTTTGAAATTGATATCGTAAGGAATCCCAACAATTTTATTGGGGGGTTGTAAAAAGTTGTCTTCGGTTTCTGGAGTTCCGCATATTTTTGGGTCTGTGTTATTGCAGACGATGTATAAAAGTTTTGTTTTATATACACTTTATTTACATACTTGGTTTAATTTCCATATGTTTCACAATTTTTTTTATTACTGTTCTCTATCTTAACATAACTCAACACATAAAAAAAAGTGTGTCCTTTAAAAAATGCATGCTAAGGCGTAAAAAATAAAATATATCCATCAACATATAAATAACAGTATCTTTTGTTTTAAATTCAGCTGTAAGCAGCTATAGTAAGTATAATGTTACGGCCACATGCAAAAAAAATATAAAATTAAAAAAAAAACCTTTCAATATTTTTTTCAAGGCTCAGGGGAACAAATGAGGCCAGTCGTGGCGCAGTGGCACAAAGTGTGACTGTAAATCCGACTGGTTGTGGGTTCAATCCCCACTCGAGGTGATGAAATATTTACTTAAAATTTATATTTCCATTTCTTCGCTCTGGTGTCGAGGCAAAGCGCGGCGTTGAGTTCTGCCACTCAACACGCAATGCCCCCAAAAAATCGGCAGAAAGTGGGGAACGGAGTGTCTTGACACTAGGTTTTCTCTGCCTACCCTGCTGTGTGCGGGATACAGCGTGAAGCTAATTTTAATTTTAGGGGAACAAATTGTGACTGTATCGTGTAATCGACTGGTCGTGGGTTCGATCCCTACTCGAGGAGGTGAAATATTTTTTTACATTTATATTTTTATTCCTTTGCTCTGGTGTCGAGGCAAAGCGCTGAGTTCCACCACTTAAAACGCAATGCCTCCAGAACACAGCGGAAAGTGGTGAACGGAGTGTCTTAACACTAAGTTCCCTCCCTACTCTAGTAGTGTAGGATACTACTGATACTAATCTAATTAAAATTTCAAATAAGCATAATATCATCGAACCAAATATATATAAATATCAATTACAGTACATTTTCTGTACTATGTATAATTAATTAAAACTAAAAGTTGTACCGCGGCCCGGCTGGCGTATAACAGCGCCCAAACGTACACTACGTTACGCTTAGTATAAAAATTGAACGAACTCCAAATGAAAATATGCGCCTTAGTTTTTTCCTGTTGCTTTAATGACCTAATAAACATTGGTAGTTAAAAGTTTTTGGTTTTCTTTATTAATTCATTTGATATTATTCTTAAGATATAGAATATAAATAAAGTGGGAAACGTAAGTGTTTAAATGGTAACGGAGTGTCTTAACACTTGGTTCGCAGTTTCCCTCAACTATGTACGAGATTGCTTAGGCGTGAAGCTCAAAATATATATAGAGTGTAAATCAATCAACGATTGTATGAGAGCAAGAGATCTCAGTACCTATCCATTTCACCCACATATATTTGCAGTTTTTCAGCAATATTGAAAAATCTGTATCTAAAAGAAAATTAGCAAAGTAGAAAGAAGTATTTGTGAAGAAATAAAATGTAGCTCATTTCCATTGTAATGATGTGCTTATTGGTCGCTATGTCGTGAAACGACTCTTATTCCAAGGTTCATTTATTGGTCCTCAATAATTGTGTTCAGCTTTAAAATATATAGGATACCGGTAGACTGCACTTTATTGATTTCTACGGCCGTTGTAACTCTTATAGGTTCTTTATAAGCGATTGTTTCAACCCTGCTATATTTGGGATACAGTGTAAAGCTAAAATTTACATGTATTGACGGAAATTAATATATATTATTAAGTGGCGGAGTTTAACGCTGTACCTTGCCTTCTCAAGACGCGGAAATTAAAATATTTGGAATAGTATATTCACCCAGGTGGATATCGAACCTACAAGCTTACAGCCAGCTGCAGGTATCATACAGCGCCATAACACCGTATCATATAAAATTTTTAGTCCTACAGTAATATGATAAAGCAAAAGAGTTTGTTTGGTTGAACGCGCAAAACTCATAAATGCATTTAACTTTGAGTCTCCCAGCTTATCATCAGGTTCAGTCGTGGCTTAATAAACGCTTGTGATCTTGAAGCTTGGACTAAAAAAAGCACAATAGAAATAGTATTAGTAGTATTCGCTTTTTATCAAGAAATCCGAAAGTATCCTGAAGAATGTATGGATAAATTAAAGACAAAAAAGAAACTTTTAATCAGCAATGTTTATTTGTTTATTAAAGTAATAAATTTCTGCAACACAAAAAGATAATTCCTTAAAATTATCATTTGGCAAGAAAGAGTGCTATTCATTTTATATTTTTTAAATTTTAAACTGTTATAGAAAGCAAAAAATATTTATTTAGGAAACGTAAAAAAAAATCGTAGTGGGATTTGAGTGGGCGTCTCTTGGACACCATCCAAGCGTAAATTACATTTATGAAAAGTATATAAATTTAACAACATTAATAAATAATCAGATGCAAATATAATTTTTTAATATTTTCATTTCTTTGCTCTGAAACCGAGACAAAATCCATGCGTTGAGATCGGCTACTCAACAAACAATGCCTTAAACAATTCGGCAGAAAATGGAGAATGAAGTGTCTTATCACTATGTTCCCTCTGCCTAACCTGCTATGTGCGTAATACAGCGTAAAACTGATTTATTTGATTGATTTATTTATTGATACAAGTTCCAAAATGCACAACATGTTGTGCATTGATAACCTCCTTTTTTGAAGTTGGTTCACAATACGTAAAACAATTAGTATAAGTCAGCACAAAAAGATAAAATCAACTTGAGAACACATTTCACGAGCGCGATAGTAATTCAATTAGGGACTTGGAGTTGCAGGAACTTTGGGAAGGACGTATACCCTCCATCCGATAGTAGGATAGGATAGGGGGCAGAGTAAATTACGTTTATTTGCTGTCTTCTTTGCATAATACTAGTTGAGGGGACCCCGTTTGTTAACATGTCCTACATAACTTGATATTGTTATAGGGACCTTTTGGATTTACTTAATAAAACGGTTTAAGGGTCCCGTATTGTAGGGAGTTTCTCTCGGGGGATGCAATTGTTCTGGTTATTCAGAAGAAATCGTGAAATCGTACTGGATTTGGCGTATAGATTATAATTATAATATTGTTTATGCAACAATATCTAGATTGGTAGTTTTTTTATCAGGATGACAGAAATATATAATCCTTATGTCTCTGACTCTCCTTTTTTTAATGTCATTCATTTTTAGGTTACCGAATCCCAAAAGAAAAAAATCCGGAACCCTTATAGGGCCACTTTGATATTCACTTGTCTGTCGGTATGTTTGTATGCTAACAGCATTCTTCTCAAGATCGCGTTAATTTAATATCATATATCCAGATCTATGATCCTTTGAAATCAACGCAATCAAAAAACGAGAACAAATGAACGAAGATAAGTTTTGTTTGTTTAAATTTATCTTTTAATCAAATTAAAAATCATAGAATTTGGCAAAATCCAGATACTTACAGTACTAATAAAGGATATACAATAGAAAAAATATTATATATTTGTATTTCTAGTTCATTCCATACAAAATAAGTGCACAGAATCTTAAATTTGTGACCATTCATAAGTTACGTTTTCCACTACGATTATAATAAAGGTACGGAACCTTTGCAATTCAAAATTGTACTTGATCGTTTATTTTATTGGACTTAATTTACTATTATTTTAATAAATTTATTGTAAACAAAATTTTACTATTACGTCTTTTTGTCCTTAAAGTTTTTTCTTCTGTCTGTACTACATATTTTTTGAATGATATTCAATGAGTTTCAACTGCACATAAATGATGAAAATAATTAACAATTCACACATTTCGTATGCCAAATGCAAATCTTATATCACATTACAAATGAATACAATATGATCATTAAATTTATAATTTATTATATATTGTTCCCAAATTAAAACAGGTAGTTTTGCTATAAAAATATATTTCAAATATTGTTGCTTCGCGCTATATCTCGGATACAGCAGGGGAAGGCTGGGCACCTGCATCGTACCAGTGGAGAGCGGTCGGTTTGTAAGAGTATCTAGGAAATTTCGGCAAAAGCTTAAGCAAAGGGTAGCTAATAGTGATTTCTTCCTCGTTTGCGATATTTGACTTTCATCATGCTCACGAATTTTATCTTCTATCAGGTCCTTTAACTGGAAACGAGGTCAAGAACTTCTCTTGTGCCGCATCAAAAGATTACCTTTTGGTTACGACCATTCTGCACTTGGCTAATTTAAGCATCTGTCTACTTCCTGTCAAGAGGTTGTATTGACTTCTTGATCACTACCATTAGTATGTAAGTTGATGGATTATATTATTCTTACACCTGGACTTTATATGATATTTGATCGATTTTTTTTGTTATTGGTTATTATCGAGTAAAGTAATTGTTTTGTTAATTTCTAAAATAAATGTAAAATATTCTTGGTGATACAATGAAGTTTTGTTTTATATGGTATTAGTGATGTGTGAGTGCCATGATTTGCAGTTGCTGATCATCATCGAGTTTCTGATGACTTCCAAATTGCAATGAGCCAAAACCAGTTTTATTTAGTGTGATCTATTCGCAGATATGTACGTAGATCGAGCAAAAGTGTGACGTCACCGCGTTGACCTTGTTCTTCCTTGACCTTATTGTTTATATTATTCGATGCCACATAATTAAATTTCTAGGTCATAAGAGTAAGTATTGGCAATTATTGCGTTGTTGTTATATAAATTTTACTTATATGTAATGGTGTCTACTTACGTTCAAAATAATCAGCTTCATGCTGTATTCTGCACATAGCAGAGTAGGCCGAAAAAACCTAGTGTTAAGAAGAGAACGGAGAGAGAGAGAGGGAGGGAGAACAGAGTGGTTCCCCACTTTCCACCGAATTTTTCGAGGCATTGCGTGTTAAGTGGCTGCACACAACACCAGGCTTTTTCCTTGATGTCAGGACGAAGAAATGAAAATATTTTCTATTGAACTATAATTAATTCCCTCTAGTGGGGATCGAACCCACAACCGTCGCGTTACTTTCACACCCTTGTGCACCACGACGGCGTCATTATTTCAAATTATTAATTGTACAAGTAAAGCTAATTATATAAAGTTTTAATTTACTAACATGTAAAAAGGAACTACATTTAAAATATTTTCTTCATTTAATGTTTTATCTTACAAAGAATATGCAGTTTACAAAACCCAACCGAACAATACGTTCTGGCACGTACTTAAGTACGTTACGACCACAGATAATACAACTGACAGATTATGCACGGGAAGCTTACATGATTTGTTATAATAATTAAAATGTTTATGGTGTTTATTTGCTTATTTTCTTTTTACTATTGTAATTATTTGGTGTTGCAATGAGACAAACCTGGTCGTGGTCCTGATTCCGGTCCCAGGGATGACGCCTTACAGCCACCGTTCCGAGATATTTGAGTGTAAATAATGGATTCAAAACAAATTCAAATGCGCCTGGTTAAAATAATAATATTTTTATTTATTCTTTTTGCTTAGCTAATGGTGACATATCTATTATTTATTTTTTATTATCGGAATCTAGTGTTAAGACACCCGTTATCCATGCACCACTCATATTTTAGAGACATTGCATTTCATTTTGAGTGAGGGAATAAGACAGGTAGGAGTCGAACTTATAACTATAGCGTATACAGACACAGGCTGTGCCACGACGGCCTCGGTAATTTATTATGTTAATATGTTTTAGTTACTAAATGCTCTGGTGGCTTCTCTACAAACAAAATATATTAAGCTATGCATAATATTTCACTAGAGAATTATATTATATGAGAAGTATTAGATTGTCATAAGTTCATTGATCTGAAGGTGCAACTATTCAGCGTACACTGTTATTAGCCGTATTTTTTAATCAATAAATCAGCGCGAAGCTGATTTATTGATTAAAAAATACCGCACAAATCCCGCACAGGGAACTTTGTGTTAAAACACTCCGTTCCCCACTTTCTGCCGAATTCTGGAGGCATTGCGTGTTGAGTGCAGAACTCAACGCCGCGTTTAGCCTCGACACCAAAGCGAAGAAACGCAAATATAATTTTAAGTAAATATTTCATCTTCTCGAGTGGGGATCAAACCCACAACCGGTTCGGTCGGTTTTACAGTCACACTTCGTGCCACTGCGCCATGACAAACATTTCACCGTATTTTTTATTTATTTTATAATACTCATTTCATTTATTTAAATTTTATTTTACACAATATTTAAATTTTCTAAATTAGACACTTAAGAGAATAAAAAATACATAGGAAAATTATTTACCTTATTTTGTTCTTGACATGAAAAAGTCACAATATCCATTTTTATTTAACTATGTTTTTTATAAATTACAACAACAAATTGTATATATTGTCGAGAAACTCTGTGTTCCGAATAGGAATTGAATCCACGATCGTCACAAAACCAAAAATCAAAATAAAATCTATTTCTATACACTGAACTAATAAAGCAAAGTTAATATTTCTAATGCAAACCGGAAACAATGCATAATGAAGGTCAATTTAAGGAAGTATGTTTGATACGTCGACGTTTATAGAATACAATAATGTATCACACGTATTACAAATTACCTTCAAGCCATATAGAGAGTACCTAGAAAGATTAATTTGATTTTTGCTTTAGTAACGTTAAATTCTTAAGTGCAGGTTCATAACTTCTTATAGCAGCTTCACAGGTTTTGGTGCACACCAGAGAAAAATATTGAACCAAGTGTTGAGACACTCCGTTCCCCTATTTACGTCTAATTTCGAAATTTCGAGATTGCGTGTTGATTGTCTACGAGGGTATGATCATTTATATAAAGTCTCTCATATCATTTCTCTCTCTTAATAATATAATTTTACGATGTTCAATAATTTTCTAAAATAATAATTATAAGTATAAGGCCAGTTGCAGCAGGAGCACAAAGTGTGACTTTAAACGGGTTGTGGGTTTGATCCCGACTCGAGGAAATGAAATATTTATTTAAATTTATATTTTCCTTTCTACGCTCAGTTTCGTCATTCTACATGTAACGCCTCGGAAAATAGGGCACAGAGTATCTTAGCACTAGATCTGCCTACCCTGCTGTAGCGGGATACAGCGTGAAGCAGATTTTTGAATATAGCACATTAAAAAAATATTTGAGGTAATTACAATATTATTTTCTACAATATAAAAATATATCTCTGTATTTTACTTAATAAAAAATATTGATACATAATCCAGAATATTACTGGAAAAGGTGATCTTATTTTGTGTTTAGGTTTGTGCATAGGTACAAAAATATAGTTTTAAAATACTCTGAATCTGCAATCAAGATTCGTTCTCAATTTCCTGGTTTTTATCGAAGTATTTCTATTTCCTCGCCATAGAAGACAAAGCACGGCGTTGAGTTCCGTCAGTCAAAATACAATGTCTCTAAAATTGGACAGAGAGTGGGAAAGTGTCTTAACATTTAGTTACCTCTGCCTTCCCTTCCCTATGTGGAATGCAGTTCCCTATAATAGATAATTTTTAATAAATACCATTAGTAAATGGTAATTACAATAACCAGTTTAACTTTACTGGTATTTTATTTGAATTTTTTAATATTATCTGCGTAGTTATTTTAAATTTATTTATATTTTTCATTCGGTAATTAAAATTACTGTAGAAAATAATGTAAAAGAGCCCTTCCGCAGATAACTGGTATAATTTTAGTTAGTTCTTTTTATTTTTTGTAAAGGCATTAAACAATTTTTTTCAGCTTCATGTTGTATCCCACATACAGAAGGATAGGCAGAGGAATCCTAGTGTTTGTATTACACGCCGTTCCCCATTTTCCAACGTATTCTGGGACATTGCATGTTGGGTGGCGGAAGTACAACGCTTTGATTAACCTTGATACAAGAGCAAAGAAATGAAAACATTAAATATTCAAAAACCCGAACCCGCGCCTCCTGGGAACCGACCAGGCGCTCTGACCACTAAGCCATACGTTGTTATCAATCTACGACGAAATTTATATATGCTTGTTACAACTTGTTTATGTTGTTAGTATCTCTGTAGGGAGATGTTTACAAATTTGCACTACCCAAAGATAATTATTAAATATTATCTATATAGAACTATCTATATATACTTGAAAAACGCGGGTTCGAATCCCGCATACAAATTTTTATACGTTTTCTAAATCAATATTTTTCTTTCCTAAGTGTCTATTAAAACTTCAAAAATGATAAAAATATTTAAAAATTTAACTGCTTCGAGTGAGGACCGAACCCATAAATAATCTAGTGAGTAGTCACACACTAGTGCCCATGCGCCACGACCGTCCTATAATATTTAACATATTATTGAATGTACACAAGATTGTGTCCACACACACATTTACAGACGTTTTTACATATATATAATTTATCATTCTATAACTTATATTTATTTTATTTTATTTATTAATAAAGATAAGTAATTATAATAAAGATAAGTAAAGAAAATTTTATTTATAATGTATTTTAAACTAGTTACAGTAATGTTGGCAACTTAAATTAACGACTAGACACTTAAAGAAACTCGTATGCATAATGATATTATTCACACAAATAATATCTAAACCAATATTTTAAAATATTAATAATAAAAATAAAAACAGGTTGAGGCCATTCGTGGCGCAGCACAAAGTGTGACTGTAAAACCGACTGGTTGTGGGTTGTGGCACTCGAGGAGATGAAATATTTACTTAAATTTATATTTCCATTTCTTCGCTCTGGTGTCGAGGCTAAGGGCGGCGATGAGTTCTGCCTCTCCACACACAATGCCCCTAGAATTTGGCAGAGAGTGGGGAACGGAGTGTCTTAACACTAGGTTCCCTCTGCCTACCCTGCTGTGTGCGGGATACAGCGTGAAGATGATTTAAAAAAAAAAGAAAAAAAGACTAAGTTACTAAGTTAAAATATGATGGACAGTTTATTGATGAGACACTCCATTTGCGAGTGGCGGAAGATGGAAATATATGCCAATAATTCATTGCCCCGAGTGGGAATACAATCGGCAACCGTCGCGTCGCGATACCAGTCAGACGGCCTCCACGTGAATTAGATAAATTCATAGTAAATAAAATTTTAATTTTAATTTTATTTATTATTTGTTTACCGACCCTGAAAATCAAGTAAGAAGGTTAGTAAAGGAATTTGAAGTCATTTGCTGTGCAATAAACCACATTGAACGTCGCTTTTTTTGTTGTCTTATAAATAGTACTTACCTAACTTTATGACTTGAGTATTTAAAATATATTTAAAAAAATATATATAAAAATAAGTTAAAAGAAACATTAGCTTAAATTATATATAAAAAGTGATTCAAAATGAGTGTAAATAAAACGGAGAGTGCAAAGAAAGTGGATTTAGACGATGTTTTGGATAAATACGGAATATTCAATCGATATCACATTGAAATTATTTGTTTAGTGTTTTTTGCTTTCCTCACAAATTCTTGGTACTGTTCTAATTTTGTGTTCGCCGCTGAGGAGGTTGCGTATAGGTAATTTCTTTTATTTTTAAGATTTACGCTGTATTCGGCATTTAGCGAGGTGTGCACAGTACATCTTGTGTAAAACACTCCATTTCCAATTTTTCAAAACTCAACGCCAACTTTACTCCCTGTTTTTTAATCAAAATTTAACAAAAAAAATTTTTTTGAAAAATATGAGATCTTAAACAAAGTAATCAAAATAAAAACAAATTTACACATTAGGAGCACTTATCCCATTAAGAGCTATTCTTAAACTGTCAAACAAAGATTAAAAAAATCTTTATGAAAGTAAAGTGTGTCAAAAAAAATAAAAAAAACTAGAAAAAAGATGAAATAACAGGAGTGTTGTCAAATTGTCACAATGTACGAATACGAGGATGAGAATCACTATAGGAATTTAAAAGAAAAACAAGTAATTTTTGATACTTTAAATTTATTTATTACGTACATATATATATATACGTAAAGAATAGCATGAATAATTCTGCTTATTTATATAAATCATGTCAATTATCATCATAGATATAGCCTTTGGTACCAAATATGTATTACAATTGTAAAAAATTGTATTAAAATCCACTGGAACAAAATTTAAGATAATTGGAATCGGTTATTTAACTAATAAACTTTGCAACATTTTTAATAGCTGTTGCTTAATTTTTTTTAAAAGCACTTTTATACTTTACACTAGCAGCCCACTCGCGGCTTCGCCCGCATACGATTTATAATAATACTTCTATTATGCTGCATCTGCAACAGATTAATACATTCAATCATAAACACGTTCATAGCTGTATGAGACATCGTCGGCGGCAAGGGCGCCCCCTGCAGGACTCGGGCCTAGGCTTGCGGCCGAAACAAATTGTTATATGTTTGTCATACAACGTAAGAACAACACGAACATGTAAGAATCTATATATGTGCAGTGCACGCGCTTAACGTAATTTTAAAGCAATTTTAAGGCGTTCTTTATTATAGTTATTTCGTTTATTAAGGCTAACTAAGACTTACACCGTAATTTTATACAGCCTATAGCACTTTTAAAGAATGCAGCTTTCATATATAACACAAACAAAGACAGTAAATCGGATAAGTAGATCCCGAAATCTTAGCGTTTAAACAAACAAACAAACAAACTTTTTCGCTTTATAGATATGTATATAGTTCAATAATTTTCGTTTTGAATATTGCAAATGGATGACTCAATTCTTGTTATTTCTTTAATAATTAATGTCTTTATACATAATTTTGGTTCTGCAATATGATTACATGTTTCTTTTCAAGTTCTTGAATACCTCTGGACTGGAACACGTTTACCAAAAAATAGACATCCAAAAAATAAAAACGATAACGTTATTTGATTAGTACTGCGCTATACTATCTTCTATTCTTGTGTCTATTATATACTATCAGTCCTGATTTCAATATATTACGTATATCAATTCGCGCTCTACAAACGAGGCAAGGCATGACGTTCGGATTCGATACTCAACAGGCCATGCCGCATAAATTCGGCGAGAACTGGACGACGGAGTGTTTTTACTCTAGGTTCCCTCTACCCCCTTGCAAATATTCAAAATACTAGCAAGCAAACAAATCGTTTATAATATGAAAGATTTCATATAATACGCTATCTATACATAATATTATTGTATATATTTCTTACAGATGTAAAGATGATGAAGAAGGTACCCATAAGTGTGCAGCTAATACTACCCATTCGTGCACTGAGTGGGTCTATGACGATCCAGACAGTTTTGTCGCTTATGTATGTAATTTTTATTACCACATCTTTTTCTTTTCATCTCCACGCTGTATCCCGCATACAGCACAGTAAACAGAGGCTACCTACTATCTACCTAGGGTTAAGATACTACGTTCACATTAAGACGCTTTCGCCCCCCACTTTCCATTCCATTTCCGAATTATGAAAACATTGTGTATTGAGTGGCGAAGAGCGATGAAATAAAAATATTATATATACTTAATTTCCTCGAGTGGGAATCAAAACCACAAAATGTCGTGCTTAGTCGCACGCAGCTCATGCTCCTGCGTGAGAACTGGCCTCAATCCCGCATTTCTTAATTATATATTTTTATTAGGTTCCATTTATTGTCCACCGTCCAATTGTATTATTTATTTATTCAAGTGTGACTGCTATGAAAGATTGGATGAAATAGTAAGAGACCTCGGTTGACAAGTATGAATAAAACAAGACACATACTACCTATTTTTTCTTTGTACAAACTTTACCACTGCGGATAAATCAAGTATTACTTTAAAAATAAAACTTTGTTATGACAAAAGAGTTTGCTTAGACGAATTTAACAAGCCCAATCTCGATGAATGTAACAGTGGATGTTTTAGTTCCTTCACCTTCCGGTCAGCTTCTAATTGCATCGTCAGATCCATGTCACAAAAAAATTGGGATGGAACATATCAGTTTTATCATGTCATTTAGTTGCCACCATGTTTTGTTTAATGATTAAAAAACATATAATTTTAAAACACGATTTTGATAAAAAAAAAACATTACTAAAAAGATCATTCAATTCAGAATTTCAGATAGTTATTTTATTATTAATATTTTATTTTCAGTTTGATTTAGCGTGTCAAGAATGGAAGCGTACATTAGTGGGAACAGTACACAGCTTTGGATATATGTGTGGACTACTTTTAGTCGGACCAATGTCTGACAGGTAAATAATTTAACTTTCCTTAGCTTCTCGCTGTATCTACTTTGGATTTTTGGAGACATTGTATATTGAGTGGCGCAACTCAACGCCGCGCTTCGTTTAAGCCATACCCTGAATCATGGTCAAAGCCACAACTGTTCTCAGTCAGACGCTATCCCAGCGCTACATGAGGACTTTGTCATGCATTTCTATAGGGAGATTTTAACAAAATATTTTTACTATAAAATTATATGAGAGATAAAATAATATAAAAAATAAAATTATATTTATTAAACAAAAAAAAGACAATTATTGGAAACACTGTATCGATGATGCTGGTGAAGATCACATAAAAAGAATGCGGACATCTGGAGGCCTGTTTAGGAAGACGTATATATAAGAAGTATATAGAAAGCCGCTGTATCCCGCACATAGCAGGATAGGCACATGGAACATAATGTTAAAACAATCCGTTGCCCATTTTCCACCGAATTCTGGAACGGAATAAAACTCGACACTGCGCTTTATCTAAACACCAGAGGGAAGAACTGAAAATATTACATATTTCATTTCATCAAGTGGGGATCGAATCCACAACCTGTCTCGTTTATAGTCACATGCTTGTGCCCCAGCGCCAGCTATACCCTAGGTAGTAGTATATCTGATGCGTTATAACTCTACTAATACTTCATTTTATTTATTTATTCTATATTTGTACTTTATTGTATAATACAAATAACATTTTATGAAGAACCAAAGGCGTTCTTATCGCTAATTAGCAATTTCTTCCAAACAACCTTGAGATTATAATGTTATAATTACGGATATACGCATTAATTAAATTAAATTAATTGAAAAAACTTATATCTTCATATTAGACAATTCTTAAAAATTTTTTTATCCTTTCCTTATATAGAAAAGGCTTTAAACTTAATATTGATTACTTTGACATTTTATACTACAAATATATTAGTACTTTGCAGCACATAAGAGATATCTAAAAAGATTTTCTTTTGAGTCAATTTCTTATATACTACGTAGTCTGACAATGATTTTGAACCGGATACTTTATTCAAAAAAATATATTTGTAAATATCAGCCGCGAAATCTAATCTGATTAAAATCTGAAATATTGAAGTATTGATATATATATAATTCTACTAAAAGAAATCCGGATTATTTTAAAAATAAAAATAAGTCAATAAAAATAAGTCATAAATTTTTTTATATTGTACTTTTAAAAAATCTCGGTTTTCATATATTTTCAGAGTCGGTAGAAAGAACACCGCAGTTGTTCTTGGCGTTCTGGGAGGAATATTTGGTGTGTTGAGAAGTTTCTCCGTGTGGTATTGGTTTTATATTGCAATGGAATTCTTTGAGGCTGCTATAGGAGACGTGTGTTCACCATTATTTGTTTTAGGTGAGACTTAAGAGTAAATGATCATATTACCTACCATGATGATTTCGACCATCACGATTTAAATAAATATTTCTTTTCTCGAGTAAAAATCGAACCTATAACCTACTTACATTTACACATTAGTATCACTGAGCCACGATTGACCTCATTCAATGGATATTTATTACTTTTTTCCCAAATATAAATAAAGTATCTGAATAAAATACGACAAAATTTTATTAAAATCTCAAAAAGTCATTTAATAAATTATTTTTACAGCATTAGAAATAGTATCAACCAAGAAGAGATTAAAATTCTACATGATGTGTTGCTTCGGCTACGTGTTTGGTGGTGTAACCGTATCTATTATAGCTTGGCTCGTCCCAAATTGGAGATGGTTCCTGCGTGCCTTATACGTTCCAGCGTTTTTGTTTGTTTCCTACAAATATCTACTGGACGAGAGCCCAAGATGGCTTCTAACGAAGGGTCGAAAAGATGAAGCGATAACCATTTTAGAGAATGCCGCGAAAAAGAACAAAATGCAAATTGACAAAAACATTTTAGATAAATTAACTTGTGAAGTCAGTCCAAATGTAAAATTCGGACAATTAATAAAAGACACGTTTTCTTCAAAACAATTGAGGCGGCGTTTCTTCGTCTGTCTGTCTTGGTGGGTGACTTCGACATTTGTGAATTACGGACTAATGATAAATTCTGTTACGTTACAAGGCAATAAGTATATTAATTTTGGATTAACATCGCTGGTCGATTTGCCAGGCAACTTGCTTATAACGTACATTTTAATTTACTTCAAAAGGAAACTGCCTTTGATGCTTTCGTTTTTTGCTGGTGCCATATTGTGTATATCTCAACCATTTTTACCCACAAGTAAGTATTTCTTTCTAAAATAACTTGTTAAACTTGCATCAACGTTGTTCAACGCTATGGTTGTGGATTCGATTGCCATTTGAGGAAATATTTAATTGTTTTGCGCTTTTTAGTAAATTAACGTTGAGTCCAACTCGCAATATCTCATTTTCGGGCGGAAAGTAGAGGACAGAGTGTTTTGATACTAGGATCCCTCTATCTTGCGAGTTCGATTCCCACTCGAGGGAATAAATATTTAAAATTTTGATTTCCTCGCTCTGGCATTGTATGGCGTTAACTTTAGCCACACCCGCAATATCTTAAATTTCGGCAAAAAGTGGGAACGGAATGTTAACACTAGGTTCCATGCCTACACTGCTTATGCGGGTAGTGGGGTATTATATTATGAAAGCAAAATATTTTTTGCAATTTGACAACATTATCAATACTACTTTGATAGTGACCTCGAAATTATATTACTAGTTTTCAAATACAATCATACCTTTCAGATCTTCCATGGCTGTCAATAGCATTCTACATGGCGAGCAAGATGATGTGCTGTTTCTTTTTCTCCATAACCTATATCTATACATCGGAATTATTCCCCACATACACGCGAAACTCAATGCACGCTCTCTGCTCATCGCTTGGCCGCATCGGTTCTATTATAGCGCCGCAAACACCTTTACTGGTAATTTTATGTGTAAATTATTTTCACTATAAAGCGGGCACAAAATGGAGAACAGAGTGTCTCTACATTAATATATATGTACTGTTTTAAATACAGAAAATGCGTAAAATACAAAAAAAAAACATTTACCCAATTGAGTTGCATATTTTATGATTGTTTTATTAAGAACTTACTTAATTATTTGTTCATTAAGGCCAGTCATGGCGCAGGGGCACAAAATGTGATTGTGAAATCAACTGGTTGCGGGTGATCGATCACCCCTTGAGGTAGTGAAATATTTATATTTTAATTTCTTCGCTCTGGTGTCGAGGCGTTGAATTCCGCCACTCAACACGCAATGCCTCCAGAACTCGGTGGTAAATAATGAACGGAGTGTCTTAACACTAGGTTCCCTCTGCCTGCCCTGCTATGTGCGGGATACAGCGTGAAGGCGAAAAAAAGAAAACTTAATTATTTATCATTAAACATTCCAGATAGCCTATGGATCTGGTCTACCATCGCTAGTATTCGGATTAGCAGCGTTATTAGCGGGGTTCACCACTTTTTTAGTTCCTGATATATCGGATGACAGCCTCCCGGACACGGTACACCAGGCCGAGACGCTTGGGAAATCAAAAAAGTCCGTGGAGACGCATAACGAAGATATCCGATCGAATCCCCAGCTGTGAACAAATTGATTGATTCGTTATATTTTTATCTAATCTATCTATATTTTGGATTTATGAAATATTTATTATTTTGAAGTAAAAAGTACGGTGTACATTGTAATATGTTCCTGTTATTTTATGTTATAGATAAATTAGATAGATAGATATTTAAAAATGAGGCATAATGACTGAGCGTCTGACTGTAAACACAATGGTTGTGGGTTCATTTCCCAATCGGTAAAAAAAGTATTTTCATTACCTCGCCCTCAAATCAAGACAAAGCGCGTTGAGTTACACCACTCAATGCGCAAATTCAGCAAGATTGGGCCAAAAAGAATAATGTATCAATAATATTTCTAATAACCTAAAAATAAACTTATCAACCAATCTGTTTATAAGATAGCAATATTACTTTTTAGCAATAATTCTTTCTTTTTTTAATTGTATTGTTAAAGTTGACGTTGTTAATACTATCGAAGGTTAACCTATTCATAATAGAGGTATGTACGTACTTCAAGAACACAAGCCTTGTATAATGTGAGAGGAACTTGGCCTAGCGTTTATAATTGACATTTTGTATTCTATATTATGTACCTACTATCATTCTAAATTTAGACACTACAATTACATTTTAAATTAACAATACAGTGGTTGTTATTTATTTTTCGCTTGAACACACAAAATTAAATTAAAAAAACTAGCCTTGACCTGCGGCTTAGTTCGTGTGGTCAAATGGAAATTAAATAACGTAGAGTTGCCAGTTGCCAGTTGTTGTATGATATATTTTAAGTACATGAAGTAGCTCTGGTTGCAAGAACAAAGGTTATATCGAGCAAAATAAAGTGACATAATATAACCTATATTTTCTGTCTTTTTCGATAAATTGATAAACTTTTCTCTTTTCTTTTAGTGAAATTGGTTAAGATAACAACTTTTACATTACTGCATATATTATTAAAGGCCGTATTAAAATCCGTAAAGCTTTGCTGTATTCTATTTAAAAAACATTGATGATTTTGTGAAATAGTCTAAATCTTATTTTGTTAACGCCGCGTCTTGGCGTTGTACATCTAACTGTATAGGCGACGGTTGTGGGTTCGATCACCTCCCGTGGGAATGATCACAATTAATTTATTTTTATTCCTTCGTTCGTAGATGAAGCGTGGCGTTGAGTTTCGCCAATCAAAACGCTATATCTCGAAATGTATGAAATGGAGTGTCTTAGTACTAATTCCCTCTGCCTACTCTGCTATGCTTTATTTTTAATCTCAATTTTAATAAAGTAATAACATGGATGATAGCTAGTAAATTACTACTATCTCATCTTTAACACTCGATGCGGATGTGTTATTGCGACAGTGTTGCAACCGAGGAAGTCTTGTTTAGATACTAAAGATATTTTAAGCAAAATTTTAATATTTATTATTTATTTATTTTTCGATTAAATTAATATATTTAGTCTTCAATGATAAATGATATAACTATAGGTGGCCCTTGCCAAATATTTTTTTTATGTATCAAATAATTGTTGATAAAGTAACTATAACTTAATTTACAACAGAACTGGTATAGTACACATTTTATATTCAAAAAATGTGAGGCCCACGTTTAGGTCTATTATTAATGTTCAATATGTAAAAATGTTCCTCAACAAAATTGCTATAGAATAAAATCCAACTGTTAAAGATATATTATTTAAATGTATTGTATGTATCTTTTGTAGTGTTAAATTATAACAAATTAATATATCAAAAATTAAAGTTGACATCTTATTTAAATGTAATATTACATTTTTTCATATATGTTCTATCCCTCTGTTTACCTTTTTTATTCATGTATTCAAATAAATGAACTATTTTTAAAATGAAAACCAATTTCCTTTCGTTTCTCCCATTTTATTTTAGTCGTATCGTATCCGTGGAGTTATGTGTAAGCGAAGTTATCGTGAGCCATTTTCAATTTTGCCTCGTTTGCACCTGCGGGTCTGCTTGCAATGTTAATGTACACTGTATCCGCAATACATATTTTATGAAATATTGCAATATTTTTTCCACGTATCGTGTATTTTTTTTAACTTTAATATAAGATGTTTGAATTTTTTTTTTCGATTTTAATGTATTTTAAATGAAACTATTAATTCAGTTTAATCGTTGGGATTTCAAAAATGTATAACACTACTTACTCAAAGTTTAGCTTTCTTAGGTAGGTATAATATAATTAATTTTATTTTTGTGTTGGATACACGTAACACATTTTTATATGGAAAAAGACAATGATGGTAAGTGATTACCGTCGTCCACGACTCTGTAAGAATTTCGCGGAAAGTAGAAAACGGAAAGTGTCTCAGTAGGAACGAAGTGTCTACTAGATCTGCCTTCCCTGCTTTGTGCGGGATGGAGTGTGAAGCTGATTTTTTTATTTTATATTTCAAAATTAATATATTTTAAATTTAATCTAGTATTATTTGCTCACATAATACGTATCTTTTTAGTACAACAAGTTGGGCACGGTTTAATAAATTTTTCTTATAATGTACATTGAAGAGTTGTAAAAAATTTTATGCGATATAAAAACCGAAGGGTTCTTGGGAACTATCACACCTGTTACACTTTCCTTCATTGTTCATTCAACAACGCTATAAGTATCTATCGACCATAGCATTTAACTAGATATTACACATTAAAATAGGTTGGCTTTGTTTCTCCACGGCTTCCGACTAATTTTCATGTGATAATGGCGGAACTCAACGTCGCACTTATTATGAAAATAAGTCATTCCAAAGATTTTAAGATTCGAACACACAACCATCGCATTTACGGTCTGACGCTATACCACTGCGCTGGCAGAATCCAACGCCGCGCTTTGCCTCGACACCAGAGCGATGAAACGAAAGTATAAATTTAAGTAAATATTTCATCTCCTCGAGTGTGGATCGAACCCACAACCACTCGGTTTTACAGTCACACTTTGTTCCCCTGCGCCACGACTGGCCTCAGACAGTCGCTAGTATATAATAAAAATTCTAGACAAAAAGAAAGATCAGTTACATTTCCTTTATACATTACAGGATTGCGATCAGAAAGCGGGATGTAGGTGTAGGCTAGTTGTAATTATCATCACGTAGCGACCGTTCAGCAGGTATGCACTCCACGGGTACGTTTAAACATTTTTGCTGTGTCATTCCAGTTATTTTGCGGTTCTACCTTTGGATTTTGAACGAAATTAGATATAGGTTTCCATAATTTATCATTTACTGGTAGAATTCTCGTGAAATCGTTTCTGGGTAAATGTTTTGTTTCTAAGGTATGAAGATAGATATTATACTATAAAATGATTACTTTTTCTTAAAGAAAAGATTTATAATATAAATCATTAATCATTAAATCAGCTTTAAAATGTTTAAGCTCTATTCAGCTTACATAATCGACTAAATTTGGTAAAGAACATATTAGTTATTAACTACAGCAACAAATTAAATACATTGTTATGCAATTTCCAAAATATTTTGACCCTGCTCTTAGAAAACACGTTCAGCAACAAAAAAAACAAATTAATATTCTTCTAATGAACAGAGATGTCTCTAATTCTAATGAAATGCGGAGTGTTTGAACATTCCATTTTCTCTTCTATAGGCTGTATGACGCAGAATAAAACTGAAATAAAAATATATTTTTTATAGACCATTAAATGAAATGCTCGATCGGTAGAGTCGTTCGCCAAATACGTAAAGTGTACCAAATGTGTGTTCTCCCTTAGAATTCCTTACTACAATTCGCAACCAGCCGGTTGTGGGAGACTGTTCACACTTTAAACGCTACTTTTGGCGTATATTTATCTAAGACGAGCTTGTATTTAATAAATAATTAAAAAAAAAAATCAGCTTCACGCTGTATCCCGCACACAGCAGGGTAGGCAGAGGAAACCTAGTGTTAAGACACTCCATTCCCCACTTTCTGCCGAATTCTGGAGGCATTGCTTGTTGAGTGGCAGAACTCAACGCCGCGCTTAGCCTCGACACCAGAGCGAAGAAATGGAAATATAAATTTAAGTAAATATTTCATCTCCTCGAGTGGGGATCGAACCCACAACCAGTCGGTTTTACAGTCACACTTCGTGCCGCTGCGCCACGACTGGCCTCAAAAAAATATATATTTTTTCATATAAAACACTTGACAGGCCAGTCGATGAAAGGCACATAGACTAGTTCCTTCTTTCTACCCCACTGTGTGCGGTATACATCGTGAAAATAAATAAAGTAAATAAAAAAAAATTACAGATATATTACTGTCGCTACTAACCTAAGTGAGCTCTTCTTGCCTAGCATTGCCGTTGTATCTAAAACTTTTTTTTCTCACATTATAAATGAAACTCTTTAACCTGATTATTCGCCTTTGTACGCCTATGTTTAGTACTAAACAGTTAGGAAACCGGATGTTTCGAACACTTTACAATAATCCGTTGTCACTAGTAGATAATTCCGGTTAAGTTATATAAAACAGTTATTTTTCCAATTTCCAAGAGGCGCGGGCTCAAATCCCGCTACGTTCAATTTCTTATACGTTTTCTAAAGTATTTTTCTTTCCTTCAAAAAAATAAATAAAAATATTTTTAAAATAAATATAATTTTCTCTCAAATTACTCTTCCATTCCAATTAAGCAACGATGTCGCAGGTGTCCTTTTGCGTCACCGTTCTATTGAAGACACAGATTTATTAGCTGTCCGACAAAGGTTAAAAACTTATAGCAATCTGTAAATCTTTTAATACATTTATTAAACTAAAGTAAAATTTACGCTTCCCTGTTTACTTCTAACAAAATATGTTACTACGTGGTATTACTAAGTTTCTTATACTTTTTTTTATTTTTTTTTTCCTTTATGCGTAGCCTTCACAAAAGCCAGGTAGGCAGAGGGAACCTGAGAACCTATCAACACACTTCGTTTTCCATTAAGACACATCCATCCCCAACTGCCCAGCGAATTCTTGAAACTTTGCGTGTTGAGTGGCGGAACTTAACGTCGCGTTTTGCGTGGTTACACGAGCTAAAAAAATTTAATATTAAATATTTAATTTCTCCTAATAGGAATGAAACCTAAAGACCATTGCATTTATTTTTGGTTGGTAGCACGCTTGTGCTACCAAATAACGTCGTGTAAAGAAATACTTATTGATGTTAATATACTTAAATTAAAAAGTCTCTTCCTAAAGTATTTCAAAAATAGCAATAGCTTTTATTATTGTAATTGAAATTGCACTCGGAATTATTTATGCTCAAAGTATTTGTATTAATAAATGCATGCTGCCTTTTTTTTCAAGATACCCACAGACTTGGCCTCCACCACCCAATCCTACATATCTAAAAATAAAAGACAAACAAAACACGATTTTGAACACACAAATGTAGATTGTCCCACAGAGTACATAAAAGAGCATCGCAAGAGAGCCGGTACGTTCAGTATTATGTTTAATATTTTATTAAAACATTTTCAGGGTTAGCTTTTTATTATTCTCCTGGATATCCTTTTTCCCGGACACCGGTGGGCTGGAATAATGTTGATATTACATAGACCCGGCGGAGTTTAACGAGGGGGCGGTGCCCTGTTGGTATATTGTTGAATAATTTGTAGGTTATTACACTGTGTGTTCGAGTACAATGCTTGCATTGTTAATGCAATCTGATAGGCTGGTCTGCTAATTAATTACTTATTACTGTCAATTTTGTCTGCGTTTCTATGGCGTTTAAGTATACTTTGTGTTTTGATTTGTTTTTTAAATAAATAAAAAAAATTATAAACAATAAGTTGAGGTCAAGTGCGAGTGGGACTCGCACACTGCGGATTCCGTGCCAATTTCAGGATTGTATATCGAAGGGAAGTTCTACTTATAATAGTTGATAATTTTTTTCGGATTTATGTACTTATTTTGTATTAAATAAATTACAAATATAAGTTTGTTTATTCTCTATTAAACATCTATAAATGTTACTTTTTTGGATTTTTTTTCTTTTTATTATAATGTGGTTATAACAAAATTTCCACGTCATGTGGAATTTTATTTGTAGGTCTTTGGAAAATACCTTATAAGTTTTGATTACGCAGTGAATTTCATACAAAACGCAGCAAAATTGGTGCGTAAATGCTCGTATCTTTTCATTTCGTTAACTTCTAAAATTGATTTTGTGCTTCAAGGAATTTCAGTTTTGATATCTTCATTTGATCTCGAGATAAATGGTCTTGACAGATGAACAGACGGACAACAAAGAGATCCTGTAAGGGTTCTAATTTTGAGGTACAGAATCCTAAAAAATTAAAATAATTGTTGAAATAAAAACATACATTAAATCAATCTACTAGTTGTAAAAAGTATTAAGTAAAAAAAATCTATGAACATTTTCTTTATTTGTTACTAGTTGTCATTAGCAGCTTTGTGTGCGACTTTATAATATAAAATGGAAAATATAGTTTTATTTTCCGTCACCGTACAAATTTCGAGAAACGGAAAAGAGCACTACACTCCTCAATTTACCTACATACCAGATTTCAACAATTCAATCATCAATTCTCAAGCATTTACTTATTTCTCATTTTCCGTTCTGCTCATTCCTCTCTCTCTTTCATATTTTGCAGCAGGCATGAAAGTATGAAAACGTTTTGTAGGTGGAAATGTACACTTTATTTTGCCTGTGCGTTGTCTATCAGTCATACTATTTATATATATATCCCTAGAGATATATTTGCCGCGATCATTTTCTTAGCGATATCCACCAACAAAAAATTCGCTTGTTCTGTCAACAAAAATTATCTATTCCGAGGGATGCCTCGAACTTGTTTTAAAGGCATCCTAATGTACGCTATTAAAATTCAAGGGCCGTGACCCGACATAAAAATTCAGAGGTTGTATACAGCTTCCCCTCGTCTCTGGATCTGTTGATATCTGACCGTTTTAGCGTATTACCGACCGTGATTTTTATCTTTATGATTAATTTCTTTAAAATGACCAGGCTGTGAGCTGACCTCTGGCTTTTTCTTTTACAATTTAACGCTTGTGTTATCGCGCATATGGCTGTGAGTTCGATTCGGTTGTTATATCATATATATATATATTTATAGGGGTTTGGTTATATCATACATACACATAGGTACAACATTTTTTGTTGGCTTCTTTTTTTCTGTTTTCCTTATTGCTTATCCCTTTAAAGTAAGTAACATCTGTTTTGGAATTATTTGAATATTTTTTTTAATATTTGACCGTCATTGGCTAGTGCATCGTTTCGAACTAAAGAAAGCTTTTGAAGAATTTTAAAGTGTTATTAGGGAAGAAAAATCTTTTTTAGCAAACGAATAAAAAAAATTGACGGGATTAAAACGCGTCGAAAAACAATGTCGAGAAGTTTATTTTCCTGAGTTCTATAAGTTAGTTGATAAGAATTTAGTGATGTATCACTCATCACTCATTCATTATAGATGGAAATGAAGAATGAATAGAGTAAATCCGTTCACCCTTCAAAATAATAATATATACTATTGATACTATAAAAGTGCCACCATAAACAATTAGAGATTAATTATTTAATAAGAGATTGATATTAAAAACGTTATTCATGTTTTATGTCTTTACTTTATTAGTAAAAGCGAAAGACAAAAGTGTTTGTTACCTTTTCACACGTCAATTATCGAACCAAAAAAAACATATATTGACGAAAAATAAAGCAAGAGTACGTAAGGGAGGCAGAAAAGAGATCTCGGTTGACGTTCGAGAATACTGGAGAAAAGTTAGGAACAAAGAAAGTATTAATAAAAAATTCATATTGAAAACAAGCTTTTTCGATTTTTATGTTTATGTATTTTACAAATTAAAACTTTTCTTTTGATAGTTTTATACAATCCACCTGAGTTGTAGGAAAATTTGCAATCCACCAGTTAGTATACTAAATTGATTTTAAAGCCTGAAACACTTAATGTAGAAATGGAGCCTTAAAAAGTAGTCCAACAAACGGACTATAAAGTATATGAAATATTATTTTAACATTTTTAAACTTCTATTCCACACTTAAAAATACTTATTTAGAAAATGTATAAAAATTTTAACGTAGCGGGAATCGAACCCGCGCCTCTTGGAAACCATCCAGGCGCTGTGAACACTAAGCCCTACGAAAATGGGAACACAAATAATGTTGTTCTGTATATAGTAAACTAATCAATAAAATGGGTATTTTCACGTGAGGAAAGCAGTCAGGTTGCATATCAAACCCAATTTCACTATTTGCAAATCAGTGAGTGTGGTTGTGGCAAGGACTGCAACAACGACACGGACGAAGTCACCTTCTCGAAAAAAATGAGCACATGTCTCTTTCTCTCCGTATACTCTGTTAATAAATACTTATTTACGTAAATTTCAATAAATAGAGTCACAAAATGTAGAAAATGAATATCTTATTTTAGCTTTTCACTGTGTCCCGCGCATAAGATAGGCTGATGGAACCTGGCAACGTTCACTCTTCACGAAATTCTGGAGGAATTACGCGTTGCTGCGCTATCACTTAACAGAGCGAGGAAATGAAATTATTATAATCGAGTGGGAATAGAACCCACAACATGTGACATTAACCGTCGCACGCTTGTTGAGCTGCGTCTCGACTGTCTTCCAATAAATTTCTTATACATAAAAGAAAGTTTCCAAAAGATCATTATACAAAAATTATAGGTTAACAGAACACTTACCGCCTCACCTCAAAGGATTTTTCTTTTAAGCTACACTCATCCGGATCAAATGGGGATCCGTTATAATGGAGGGAAACGATAATCTACAGATTTCAGTAATCCACCTACAGCGACCGACTTCCTCACCTGAATCTATAATTCTTATATGTTTTTTTTTTACTTTTTTTTTTGGTCTTCTCTAGTTTTTTTTAAGTTTCTCCAGTATTTTTTATATTAATAAAAATAATATTACAAAACCTTAATAAATAGTTGAATGTTTTTTTTTATAATAGCACTGGTTGAGGCCGTCGTGGTGCAACGGCACGTCATTTGACTGTAAACACGGCGGTTGTAAGTACGACTCTCGCTCGGAGGAATGAATTACTTCTTCGTTCTGGTAAAAAGACAAAACACGGCCTTGGATTACTCAACACGCAATATCTGGAAAATGAAATGGTGCGTGCAGAACTGTCTTACTTTCTGGGTTCCTTCTGCCTATTCTGATATGATATGCGGGATACAGCATGAAACAAGTAATCATCGTTTGCCACTTTCTACACATTTATTAAAAAATATTCGAAAGCAGATTTGAGTAGCGCGGCGTTGAGTTCCGCCACTCAACACGCAGTGCTTACGGATTTCAGAGAAAAATAGGGAATAGAGTGTCTTTACACTAGGATCCCTCTGCCTGTTGTTACATACTCGAAAAATCTTATTAAATTAGAACCGTTTCAGAGCTAATTGCATTACATAATTCATCCATTAAGCTGTAATTCAGAAGATGACAATGATTTTCCTTGAAAGAAATCGGGAGCCGTCCAAAACTTTGACCGAAGTTTGACAAGATGACAACCGTCAGTTTGACATTGTGACAGTTGACGGAAGTTCGTACTGCAATTAGTTTTACACCGGCAATACGGGGATTAGGTAGCTGGGACTTCAAAATTGTATTTATTAGATCACTAACGGCCCGAGTACACGTATTTATTTAATTATTATTAATGAAATACTTTTAAGAAAAATTATAATTTATTGTATTATGGTATATATACGAGTGTATACTGCTTTATATTTAATAAATCGGAATTTAATTTGTTTGGGATATTATTTGATTTTGCTTGCAAACTTGTATTTAATAGAAAAAAAATGGCCAGAGGTGAGTCATTGGCGTGTGACTGTAAACACGACAGGTTGTGAGGTCGATCCCGTTGGAGGAAATTAAATAATTAATATTTTCATTTCCTGGCTCTGTTAATGAGACAAAACGCGGCTTGAGTTGAAAATGGGAAACAAAAGTGTTTTAATACAAAATAACTCGTTGGTCCATAATGCTTTCTATCTTAATGTTAGTGAAAGAAAAACCCGATCTCCTGTATCAGAAATTAGCCTGGAAAACAGAAAGACAGACAACCAATATTTAAGATTTCAAATTGAAAATAATTTTCAATTGTAAATCTTAAAAGAAGTTTGATATTTTATATATAACTTTCAGAAAACTCACCCAGCCGTAGTCACGAGTAAAAGTTAGTCAAACATACAAACACATTTACTCAATATAAACAAAACACCAACAACCAACGGTATTGGACTGTCATCAGCGGGATAAATAATGAGACCGAATTGAATATGTAATCAATTAATAATGTATTGTAATTTCGTATAGTAAAAACAAATTGTCCAGCTATAGTAATGAAAGGAGCGCTCAACCGGACGTTGGAAATATTTATAATTATCTGTTTATCGTCATGGTTATTGTATGTCCCAGTATTTATGGTTGTGACTATTTCTCTGGAGCTTATATATATTGAGGCGTGGCGCAACGGCACGAGGTGTGACTGTAAAACCGACTGGTTATGGGTTCGACCCCTACTCGAGGAGATGAAATATTTACTTAAATTTATATTTCCATTTCTTCACTCTGGTGTAGAGGTTATGCGCTGCCTTGAGTTCTGCCACTCAACATGCAGTGCCTTCATTTTGATTAATTAATTGAAAATTGGTCGGAAAGCTACCTACGTAACACTAGGTTTCCTCGGAGTAACCTGTTCTATAAGAGATACAATATGAATTTCTATATAAGAAACCTTTTCTTAAATCAAAAACAGAAGACTCTGTTGAATAAGATTAAAGAAAATTTTACATACGAAGTTGAAGTTATGGACAATTTCACGTAATTATTCCGTTACGTTTTTTTAGTATCCGTTATGTATATTAGATTCCCTGTTTTATAACTGCTATAAATAGCTTAAATAGATTATTTTCAATCAATACAAAATAAACTTATTTCATAAAAAAACAAACAATCTATTTTATGCAACAAATCGAATCAAAGCACATCGACATTGCTTCAAACCGTAACCGAATTTATTAACTCCTCTTAAGATTTTTGATATTTATTCACATAATAACGTATTTAAAGGGAACCTTTTTAATACTATTTACTGAAAATACTCGGGCGGAATATATCCGTAGCGGAAGTGACCGACCGGATGCCGCCCGCTACATCTGCCCAGTGACGTCGCTACCGGAAATACCGCTCTTCGCTTTCGACATTGCCATTGCCTTCTGTTATTTTGTGCGAAATTTGCGGTGTACGTTTTTTTAAATTTTTATGAACTGCTTTACATGTTTATATGGAGAAGTTAAGCTATTCTTGTTTGATGTGTTAAAACCGAACTTTTATTTATCTTTCTTTAGTGCTTTTACGTAAATAAAGTATAAACCAACTATAGATAGCGGCTTCCCGTTTTTTCCCACATAGCAGGATAAGCGAAGAGAATGTAATTTTGAAATACTCTGTTAGAAGTTCAAAGCATATCGACACCGTGCTTAGTTTACCAAAGCAAAAATGACAACATTAAACATTTCCTTCCTCCGAATGGTAAGCATAGTCTTAAATTGCCTTTAGCCTAATATAATAAATAATTGTTTCGTTCTGGTATCAAGAAAAGCGCGGCGTTGAGTTACGTCGCTCAGGTAGCAAGATAGCACCTAATTTCACCTCTTAACATGCAAAATGAAGCAAATTGCGCGGAAAGGGAACGGAGAGTCCTAATACTAAGTTCCCACTGCTTACACTGCTATTATCGTGATACAGCATAAAACAAATTTTACTTAATATTTTTATAAACTATCATTTTTAGCTCAATATGTATTATACGTCCCAATTGCTGCATAAGTTTAGAAAACGAATTTTCGTTCAAAAATATGCAAAACATTCTGAAATCTATATATGAATGTTACCTATGTCTCTATAGTTTATTTTTTTCCAATTTTTGCCGCATATAAAAAGTTCTTATTGACAAAATAAGTAGCCTTTTATTTCAAACCCATAACAAAAAAAAGCTAAATTTTATTACAACATATGAAGAAACTCATATCTTAACAACGTTACGTGTCGCCTATAAATGACGGGTAGTGAAATTTTACGAGAATTAGGTAAAATTGTCTTTTGTTTTGATCTTGCGACGTACAGTACCTATATTATGTGTTTTTTTAAACATTTATAAAATGCTACACCATATTAAGGAAAAAAAACTTTTTTTTTTTTGAAAACGTATAAATATTAGAAACCGTCCGTGAAGCGTTGGTGGCAAACGGCAACTCATACCGTTTCGGAAACTTAAACTATATAAACTCGGAAAAGTTGATAATTTGGAAACTTAAATGTAGGTATGTAATTTTGACGTATCTTGGCAAGAACATAAGGCTTAGTGGTCAGGGCGCATGGACCATTTCCAATAGGCGTGGGTTCATATCGTGCTACGTTCAAATACGTTTAAAAAATATACTTTATAGTATATGTATTGGTTCTTCCAGGAGATCATATTCTGGTGTGGTAGGACATTATCGCGATCAATATCATACGAGATTCCCATCACGTAGCGAGTTGGAGATCAAACGCCGTGATTTCCTTCCAATGTGCCGCTTCTTTAGCGTTATTACTCCGCTAGGGAATACTATTTCTTCTTAACCGACTTTTAAGACTTTTGATACTTACCTTAATAAGTTCTTATGTGACGGCTGTAAAATGTGATATATTGGTCAGTCCTACGTTACTTTTCTCGGTTGGCTTTTACTGTGGTACTTAGAGACGAAATCTGTCATTAATTCATAAATTTATATTGATTTAATATGTTTATATAATATATAATTATTATAATATATAATTATAATAGTTGACTTTGATTCGATTGTTAATTGTTCTTTTTTTTTAATTTCACGCTGTATCCCCTTATAAAAAGGGCAGACATGGGGAGCTTTTAATGATAAAACATATCATTCTCCACTTTCCGCCGAATTTTCGAATCTTTGCGTGCTAAGTGGCGGTACACAACTCTGCGCTGTTTGTCTTGGTAACTAAAAATATAAGTAATAACATAGTTCTCCGAGTGGGAATTGAACCCACAACCATCGCGTTGCATTCACACGTTTGTGCCCATGCTCCACTATGTCCTCACAGGACTGTTAATAATGTTCAGGAATAACATTATTTTTTCGTCCTTAAATAATTTCCTTGTCCGATATTATATTTATATTAATCATATTTTTTAAAAAAATATATAATATAACGCGTTTACGTTGTTTCTCGATTACGCTAAACACGCTGTAATCATACTAATATTATAAATGTGAATGTTTACTATAGTTTGTTTATTACGCTATAACGCCAAAATTACTGAACCGATTACCATAAAACTTTGTACACATATTCTTAGAGGTATCAGAACAGACATTTTTTTAAATATCTTCTCTATAGTTATTAAAATAAGTTAAAACAAGCAAATCCGTGCTCGATTCTCTCTCTAGTAACAAATAAAATATCCCAAAAGACGATATCTATCTAACATCGAGACATATCACAAGACCACAGTAAGCAAACCTACTCAATCAAAAGAGCTGAATAGGCGTGTTATGATTAGCGTTCGCTCGTTCCTCTCCCGTCGTCGAGATTCCTAGCGCGTGGTGATAATCAAGAAACTTGGCCCCGACGTAAGGCAGACGTGACGACCATCCAATGTGGGGCGTGACTGCGGCTATACTAAATATTTACAGACGCTGTGCAAGACTTTTAGTACATATTTGGAGATAAGTATTTTGTGGTTGAATGCTTTATATTCGCGTTTAGTTGGCTAATCGCGAGGGTTTCTAGTGTAAAGACACTCCGTTTTACATTTTTCGCGAAGATTTTAAGATGTTTTTTGTCAACCATAGCGGGGAAATGTCAATATTCAATGTTTTTTACCCAAAAGTGTAAATATTTATTATTTTTTTCATTTCCTCGCTCTGGGAAACGGGTTGTCTTAATGGCCCATATCCTGATATGTCTGGAGTCGCGCTGTGACGTGAAGCTAAAAAAATATTTCTCAAAGTGATGAGGATCGAAGCCACAACCATCACGTTTACAGCCAAATGCTGTTCCAGTACACCACGACGCCCAAGTCCACATTAGAGCAGGATAAACAAAGGGGGGCAATAGACACTCCTTTACCATTAAGACACTTTCATTCTTCACCTACCGCCAAATTTTGAAGACTTTACGGATATTGGATTTGCGGCGGAACTCAACGCCGTCGCCGTATTAGCGGTAATATAAAATTACCAAACACTAACAATATCTACCTATCATCAACTTCAGTTCAATATTTCATATAAGTTTATTAGCGTTCACACTCCAGCAAGAGCATTTAAAACTTTTTATCTCCGTTTAAAGCGGGCACTGTCGCTTACACCCCGCTAAGTAAGTGTTACGCCCCGTTGTAAATCAAAAAGTTGGTATTTGTGGAACAATTCGACTTTGTAATGCTTTAGAGTAAAATTTGAATACAGAATAATAATTGTCATTTTCTTTTTTTTTTTGCTTTATTACCCATTAAAATGTGCGTTCTTTTGAAGATTTTTTAATGGATGTCAAAGTTTTGTATTAGACTTTTTGGACAAGGCTTCTGTTTGTTTTCGTTTCACGGTGTATCCCGCTAAATATGGCTGGATAGACAGAGGATTTTGTTAATGACATTACGTTTCCAATTTTTAGCGCATTGGTTCTATAGGTGTTTTAGGTTCACTTTGCGAATAGTGCAACGACGATAAATATATAAATGCTTACATCGAGTCTAGTACAGTATTTAAAAAGCGAAAAAAAAGGAATAATAATTAAATGAGGAATATTAAAAGTTATTTTATATATACAATTAGTACTCGACAATAGTTACCTAAGGAAAACAAAGTTATTTTTACACATTTTTTCTTTATTTTAGTACATAGGAGTACATAACATATATTAATACAAAATTTTACTAAAATGCGAACTTCAAAGACTATTGGCTATAGGAAAGGGGATGTGGAACTAATTCAATTTATTATATTCTCGAATAACTTTGTGGGCAAGAGAGTTTATATCGAGCTATGAACTTAGACAAAATTATAAAGGTCAAAGCAAGACCTGTCTCAAAGGCAGTCGTTTTGAAACGGTAAACGTATTAAAAGTTAGTCCAAGAACTGAATTTAATCTAAATACGAAATAGAAAAACCGGACAAGCGCGAGTTGGGCTCGCCCATTGGGGGTTCCGTACAAAAATGTTTGATATCGTGCTTCTTCTGAAATTCAAGCCAAGCTTAGCCTCACCTTTCATGTGCTACTTCACTTGAACTAGCGGCTTTAATATAAGACTTTGCCCTCCTTTTAAAGCTATTTTTTTATAATATTTAACCACAAATGTTTAGTTTTCAGATTTTTTTCTGGACTAGTATATAAAGTGTTGACTTTTAACTCGATATCTCCAAGTGTTCCTGAGATAAAACCTCTTGACACACAGATAACGAAGAGATCTTATAAGAGTTCCTTCTTTCCTTAAAATTTACTTAACCATAAAAATTATATAAAACTTATTACAATTAATTTCCTTTTTTTTAACCTATCTATGAATTATGCTACATATAACACTTAAACGAAAAAAAATAACTTAAAGCCAAATTTAGATCCAAAAAATATAGAATTAAATCAGTCTGTCCATTGAGTTCCATACAAAAAACACTGGAGCCCGGGTCGTTCATTACTCATGCAAATTCGCTACGGGGCCAGAAGCGCTAACGGCTTGATGCAATTATTACAATATCTTGTAATATGCTAACTAGGGCTATGACTGGCTTTAGAACCTCGCCTGTTTTGTTCTCCATCTACAATTATGCGACATTTTGATGTATTAAGTGATTTAGATGTAAATTATGAATATATGTTTGCAATATTAAAATGTAAGATTTTTATTTTCACGCTGTATCCCGCGTTTAGAGTGTAGATATGGTGGCGTAAGTTAATGTCGCGTTTTATATTATGACTAGAGTGAAGAAATGAAAATAAATCAGTTCCCTTGAGTAGGAATCGATACTTAAGACTCAAACTATCCTTAAACTGCTATCGTGGTGCAGTGGAACAGTATTATACTGTAAATGCGATGATTATTGGCTCGATGGAAAATGATTATATTTTCATTTTCCCGCATTCACGTAGACATAACAGGTGTTGTATTACGCTATTTAACTAGCAATGTCTCAAAATCTTAGGGCGGAATGTAAAATCGAGTTGCCTAGCCATGGCACCCGGTTTCCTTCCTCCCTTAGGCCGGAAAAGCGTAAAATTGCTTTTCTTGAAATAATTTCTGAAATAGTGAATATTTAAATTATTTTTTGCCTGTTTGCATTTAGTCAAAGGTGGATTCGTCAGTACAATTTCTCCATTAAGGATCACTTTATTTACAAAAACCATGCGTTTTTAATTTCTCTATTGCTCGCTTTTTATATACTTATATATTACTCAGAGTGGAAAGACGGTTAAAATTGTCATATGTTCAAAACTAACATATGCTTTAAAAATATTCCTCGAGTTGGAAACATACAACCATTGAGTGTGTCAAGTGTGCGTTGACATAGCAACGCTCGGTAGAATATATTAAAATTAAAATATTATTTATGTAAAAAGGCCAATAAAAGCACTTTTGTATCGTTAAGTTACATAAAGATTTTATTAGTGGTTACCACCTTCTGACGGCAGTTCTGTTGGGAAGAGCCAGCGAGAAACTCAATAGTTAATTTTTTAGCTTATCTTGTATTCCGAACATAGCATGGTCAGCAGCATAGAGACTGCCTCAGAACCTAGTGCCAAGACACTCCGTTCTCATTAACATACTTCTGCTTCCTTATTTTCGACGAAATTTGAAGGCATGCATGATGATTGGCGCTTTGCGTTATTACCAATGTGGGGAAATAAAAATATGAAATATCTGCTTTCCTCCAGTGGGAATCGAATCCACAACCTGTCGCGTTTACGGTCACACGCTTGCACTCCTGCGCCACAAACTGGCCTCAATTGCTGTCTCAATTATCTAAATTGGTTGTATTCATTATAGTAATTTAATATTCATGTAAACATCTTATTACAAAATTTCCACTTCCATCTTTCTCCAGTTCATTAATTTCTTTTTGTTCGAACCTTGCATTCTCGTTCCAAATCTGGATGCATTCCAACAGGAAGTCACCTGGTGGATTGTCATTCCGTCCAATCATTGGGAGACGCCTCGAACAATTTTGCAATTACACTAATGACGTTTATTGAAATACTTCACAGAACTCGCCTCAGAAGAAGTTCCAAGGAATAATATGAATGAGATTAAGCAATCAGGGAGTTCATCGATTTAATTAAATTTTGCTAAGGCTAATCAATCAAAACTTGAGTGTTCGCCTCTAATTTGGGCTTTATGCTTGAATAATTAGAGGTAATGTAACTAGTATGTATGTATACAGAGTGTTGTGATGTTTAAATATATATATTTTAATTTGTGTCTAGTTTAGGCCTGTCCTCGTAAAATGGTAGAAGTGTGCGACTGTAAATGAAAAACTTGTGGGTTCGATATCCACTTAATATTTTTAATATTTTCATTTTCTTCCTCTGGTAACGAGGCAAACGGTGGAGTTTTTTTCGCCATTTAATACACAATACCTCCAGAATTCCATTCCACTCGGTTCCTAGCGCTAGATTCCCAGGGATTCTCCTGCCTACCCTGCTATGTGCGACATACAGCGTTAACCAAAAAAAAATGTCTTGTATTAATTCATCGTACCCACAATAGCTTTGATTTCGATTTTTATTCTGGTAAACGTGCTCAAGTATTATGTGTCTTGTATTTATTTATAGAAATTGCAGCGTTAATATAAACCTTACAGCTTTAAAGTTGTTTCGAAACCAAATAGCTTTTTCGTTCTCAAATCTCGTTATGCATAAAGTGACGACTATTGTCACTGAGCTGACAGTATATCAAATTCAAATCAATAAGATCTAAGAAAAATATTTTGATCCTCTAAGTAAATGATGATCACGGACTGCCTAACTATATAAATATAATACGGAAAGAACCATCCGCGTCGGTGACGTTAGTTTTCTAATAAAAAAAAACTACATCAAAACCACCCGTAATTTTGTATTTCGAGTTAATATGAAGCGAGTGGGATTCTTACACCATATAGTGTAATCAGTCACGTCTCAGAAATCACCACCATGGGGACTACGCATCTCCCTAGTCTCCCCAGTCATATGTGCTATAGGTAAATATAAGTGTAATATAAAATTTTGACTTCGTACGCAATATGTACGTAAGAGAGAGAGAGATAGAGCGAGAAATTTATTTTTTTAGCTATATTTTAGCTTATATATATATATATATATATATATATATATATTAGGTTATATATGTTTACATTTTAAACAAGGGTTGAAACGCTTCGTTCGCGACTTTCCGCCTAATTTTCGAGATTTCATGTTGTGTCCCAACACTCAATTCATTACGTTTTAAAAATTGGCTAGAAAGTGAGAAACGGAATGTTTTAATACTAAGATCCTTCTACAGCAACGTTATATGTAGGCAAAATACAAAAATATCCTAACGACGTAAAAATCAAACTTATGTCATATTTCTATATGAAACATTTAAATATTTACATATTTCACTTTATTCACACGCTGTATAAGGTAACGCCAGCTAGAATACGAATCGAGCGAAGACGCCGCGTTTGTAAAAGGCATATCAGCAAAATGCAACGGAACTGTAAACTAAATTCACTAAATTTTAAAGTTTCCCACAGTTATTGATTATACATAATGTTAGTGTGAAACGAAAAGTTCCTTAAATACAAAATAATATCATAGACGTTATTTCTGTTTATTTGTTAACATTTACTAGTAAAGAGATAAAACTATAAGAATAAATGAATATTACACGAACTTATGTATAGCCGCCGGTTGTAAACAATTGGTGTCCTGATTCACAGGAATTATAATCTAACCATATTAATTACTTAATAGAGGGTAGTCATGGCGCAGGCGGACAAGCGTGTGGCTGTAAACGCGACAGGTGGTAGTTCGAATTCGCACTCGAGAAAATGAAATATTTCATATTTAAAGCGCAGCGTTGACTTCCGCCTTTAAAAAATGTAACGGAAAGCGAGGAACGGAAGTGTCCAAATGGGTAGCAAATTCAAGAAACGAAATAAAGTATTCTCAAAAGATAGTCGAACCTACAAACGTCGCAGTCACTTGCTGTGAATAAAACATTTTTTTTTTTGTCTTTGTCGGTATATCTTTCTTATGCCATAAAAAAGAGTACTTACTATCCGATTGCAAAAATAGCAACATTCAATTCGAAAACTCATTAAAAAAAATACTTTGAAATATGACAAAACCTTAACTCGAAATAACATGAACGTATCACCCTTTTTTAATTTACTATAAAGTAAGTCAATTTTTTATTTTTTTTTCAAAACGCAGATATTTAGTGACTTCAATACAACTTTACTAAATAATATTCAACTTCAATCAACAATATTCACCAGCAATTTACAAAATAAACAGCCATCAACAATTAAACAGTCGTACCGCAAATTGTATGGCTGTAATGATTTTTGATGCGGCACTCTGCGGCGTAAATAAACAATATGGAGTTCACTCGCGAGTGCAGTGGAATGATAATATAGATAACAGACGACCAAATATTTATACAAGAATATTTTTCTATATCTTTACTAAATAATTTTATTCAAAAGCTTATTTGTAGTATAATGTTATTGCCGTTTCGTTTCTTGGCAGGGATGATTTCGGGTTTGATTCTTACTTGGGGTAATTAATTATTTTCGTTTTCTCGCTCTCGGTAACAAGAAAAAGCTTGGTGTAAAGTTCAATCTCTCTACCCGCAGTGTCTCTTTGACAGAGATAATTTGACGGAAATGGAGTGTGTTAACACTTAGTTTCTTCTGTCTATCCCGGTATTTGTGAGGTATAGCGTGAAATAAAAAAAAAGCTACAGTTGAGATAATTGTAACGCAGTTGACATTGCTAACATGATAGCTGTCAGTTCGACACCCGCTAGGGGAAATTATTTTATATTCAAATGTTTGTACGTCAAAGTTTGAGTTTAACTGTATTTTAAGCGACCATAGACTTAAATATACCATATTCATTTTAGTTTGAAATCTCCACACGATCTCAAGAAAATTGGTCTTGACGGACCGACAGACGAACAATAAAGTGATCCTATAAGGGTTTTTATCTTATGAGATATGAAACCCTAAACATTATATAAGCGATGAATAATGTAATGCAATTACTGTTTTCTATTAAATGTTAACCATAATAAATATTTAATTATTTTTTATCAAATATTCTTATTACATTTGCGCTTCTCTTGCGCAACCCAAGAAGCAAAGCCGCGGGCAACGACTAGTCATACTAAGTTTATTATCCGCCTTCAGTATTCTCTTTGAAGAATTAAAATTATAATATAATATAACCCTACTAATACGTGGCCAGTCGTGGCGCAGTGGCACAAAGTGTGACTGTAAAACCGACTGGTTGTGGGTTTGATCCCCACTCGAGGAGATGAAATATTTACTTAAATTTATATTTCCATTTCTTCGCTCTGGTGTCGAGGCAAAGCGCGGCGTTGAGTTCTGCCACTCAACACGCAATGCCTCCAAAATTCGGCAGAAAGTGGGGAACGGAGTGTCTTAACACTGGGTTCCTTCTGCCTACCCAGCTGTGTGCGGGATACAGCGTGAAGCTAATACGTGATTCGTTAAGATATTGATAAAATAATTTGCAATTGAGTAATTCGTATAAATTATCTTCTGCTATGAAATGTAGGCCAATTCATTATAAATTTCTGCGTTAATAAGCCGATTTTGATGCTCAAATAATTTCATGCCATAATTGGAATATTAATGTGGAATATTTTAAAGAGTAAAGAAATTTACATATCTTATAGATTTTTTTGTATATTTGAAATTTGGAGTGTCTTAACACTGAAGAAGAACGAAAGATACGGAATGAAGTTGAAATAAATAATTAAACTATCTTTAATTTAATCTGCGGTTTCGCTCAAGTTGACAAATTAATATAACTAAGACACGTGACGTATTGTAAGAGCCTGAGATAATTCTGATAACGTAACGTTATGTAGCTAACCCAATAAATTAACTATATAAGGCAAAAATATATTTTTTTATCGAACTACTAGTTAGGGTTCCGTACCTTTTAAGGACAAAAGGAACCCTTATAAGATAACTTTGTTGTCCGTTCGTCCGCCTGCCTGTCTGCCTGTATCTACTCAGGTCCCTTGATAATAAATCGTATAAATACGGCCATATCTTAAAAAAAGATAGAAGAACCAAAAAAAATTCAACCTGACTTGACAAATTATAATGAGTTTCGCCATTTTTGACAAACTATGTAAAAATTTTAAATATTATAAACATTACACAAAATGGAAATCAATCTATTATAACCTTTTTTAACCGCAACTACATTTTTTTCCAGCAGTGCTACGATAGCGTCATTTCAATTTATATGCAACGCACCGCCCAATCTTTAATACAATGTAAGTTGAGTGGCAATACCCAGCACCACGCGTTTTCTTATATGAAATGAAAAAGTTCCCCTAAGTGGGAATTGTACCCACAACTGTCAAGTTTACAGTCAGATGCTCCGCCACGACTACAATAGGAGATAATTTATAATTAATTCAACAGTAAATTATAAAGTACTCATATAATGTACTCGTGTGCGAAAATAAGCACACCAGTACCTACATACATTGATGTTAACACAGATTTATTGATAAAGAAAATTAATTAAATCGCTCTCGCTAAAGACTCGATGATAAGTTAAATCGGGAATATATTTTTGATCATCACATTCAGTAGTAATTGATTTTGTAATGATTTAATTAATATATTTATCGTATAGAATGTCGTTCTAGGTTATAACGTTCGTATATTTTGTATTTAGTCGCACTATTGGTGCTGGAATAAAGTAGCGGAAGAATATTAATTTTGGTAATTAATATTTTGATTTTTATTTATAATATTAACTGATAGCGGTGGAAACAATGTATATGGTCGGAGCAATTTATACAAAGCAAAATATTTTTTTTTGGGGTACAATATACGAACGAGTATATGTGCCGTTTTGATCGATGACTTGTTTCCATTTTATGGATAGTGCCCTGATCCCATTCCTGTAAAAATTTTGAGTGCTATACGCAGGAAAAAGTGTGAATCTAACAAAAAATATCTTCATATAATATTTATAAAGGTGTAGTTTAATTTTGCTCTAAGCATCGGTATCGAGCTTACTTTAGTTATTAGTTGAAATTCATGTAAATTACATAGATTTATATTCGGCAGTAATATTTAGCGGAGTGCAATTAACATATCGTCGAAATTAATATTAACATTAATAATTTTCAACTTATAAATAATTGTACCAAGTCACAGATGTAGTTTAAACGATCGAATGTTTATCTTGTTATGCACTTAATATTACTGATATTTTGTGTTTTTTTTAATTAAATTATTTTCTATGATGCTCTCGTTGCGTGCAACTTTAAAAGCGACGGTTGTGGGTTCGATTCCCACTCGGGAGATGAAATATTTTATATTTTTATTTTCCTCGCTATGCTAACGACGCAAACGAAAAATCCACCAATTTCCCTTTTACGTGCTAAAGTTTATGCAAACAAAATTGTTATTTTATATAAATAAATTATTTTATGCTATTTCTTCGTTTTATTATTTTTCAACGCAACCAATTTTCCACCGGAATTCAGTCATGCTAAGTGCCGGAGTTCAACGCTGCATTTTTTCCAAGCTAGGAAGTGATATCCAAATTTTTACACCTACCTTCTGTCTCACTGCCACGCTAAAGTCTAAAAGCTCTTCATTTAACGAATAAAATTATTATTTTTATATAATAATCAAATTTAAATGTCCTTCAAAAATAGTAGGTTCCTAAAAATAACCAGGTAAGTATAGACCACAGTGCATTCTAAAACGATGCAATTTACAGGAGAGAATACCCCCAATGGACTCGTTTAGCTCCGATGACATTTATAGCCCGAACTGAGCCGAATAAATATGAATTATATTCGAAAGACGCCCTTTTAAAATAAAACTACCTTTCCGCTGGAATATGCGGAGGGAACCTAGTATTAAAACACTCGGGAGTGTTCTCATTTTTCGCCTTACTTTCAATTTCGAGACATTGAGTGTTGCCTTGCGAAACTCAACACTGCGTTTTGTCTTGTAATCATAGCGGGGAAAATTAAATTACTCATTTCTCCGAGTGGGAATTAAACGTAAATCCGTCGCATTTACAATCAGAAGCTGTACCATTGCACCACGACCTCATTGGCTGTAGTGTATATAGAAGATCTTTATGTTTATTTGCTGTACGATCGACTAAATTAAAAATACCATATAGCATTATATTCCAATCACATTATTGTAATGTTTTGTTTCTGTCATTCTGTCCATACAGCCTGTATGCTATATAGAACCAAAATTAACAGAAGATGATAGAATCTTTAATCAATAGGTTCCCTCTGATTTATCTTCAAAGTAAGGGACGCCTCTCACTGATACGTACGAGTAAATTTTACATAACATTCCTCCTTACGCACAGTATAAGCCTTTGATTTCTAAACAGGACCTGGCCGGAAGTCAGGTACCATAACTTCAAATAATCCGACTGAGGACAGCGCTTTGGCCTATTACTACTACATACGAGTATACCTATTACCTAGTACTTTGTTGTTTATAAAATAACGTGTTTGCATTCAAAAGCCTTTGAAGCCTCTTCAATCGGATTTTCATATGCCCTACATAAGAAAACTGAGGTAAGCTTGTAGTTTTTCTTTTTAATGTATATAACAATATTAGATAATTTCTATTTTATATGTATGTGTTTTATTAAAAAAATAAAAGAAATAGGTAATAAAAGAATATTAATATTAAATACTACTAACAAAATAGAGTAGTTTGTTTCTATCCAATTAAAATATCACCCAAGCGTCCAACTAAGTGATATATGAATACTTTTATAAAAAAATCTAATACGGGTGTGTGGTGCTATTTTATGTCCTGGAACTCTGGTGTACATAATAGTGCCCGCCTACGGTACGAGACACGACTGTGGGGTGTGTGCCGTGCGTTTATTTAACATATCGGCCGCCTTGCGGCAGTGCGTTCGTTTCAACGACTTATATTGATCTCACAAATCAATCAACATCACGAATCACAATTTAAAAGCATTATAAGTATTTTCAGAAAGATCACACACAAACGTCCCGGAGAGTTCATTAAGACTGTTGCAGCCGCAGTCAGGTAGGAATTCACGGTGTAGGGCGGGGAGGTGCCCGTACTCTTTCGTCCTTTTATTAGATCCCAGTTATAGTGGAGAGGAAGATAGGATGCGCTCTTGGCTTTTCTTCGGAAGAGCTTCGAGTTATGATAATGTAATATTGTCGAGTTTCAATATTTGAATAAACTTCTGATGGCGGATATATCCTTATTAGGACGATACCCTCTGATGGCATTATTTTAAACTTATTTGTTGCATATAAAACTTTCTTAACACTGTTACCTCGGAATCTCAAAAGGATTTTGGGTGATTCAAGATGACAACTATAAACAGTTCTAACCACTAGACACATCACGAGCCAAGGCATTATTTATTAAATAATATTTTTAAAGGTGTTTGGGGTATATGTTAAAACAAATTGATAAAGATTAAACATACGTCTGTATAAGTATGTATAAATTAAACTCTTTCGTTACTGAGTACCTAACTACGACACGCTGAATTTTGGCATGTAGGTTCAGTGGGGAGTGAAGGGGATCACTTAAAGAGTACTTCACGAAATTCTTACCATTTTTTTTTCATTAATTTATCAAAGTACTAACTAAACTGACTTCAAATTTTTCGTACGTATTAAATATAGTAGTACCTATTCCTAATGTAAGTACTTTTTAAAAGATACGTGTTTACTTCAGCCTTCGCTAAAAAGGATAAACGTTGAGAATATTTCAGGAAACTTCTCAAAAGTAGCTGAAAATATTTTCTTTCATTATTTTAATATGTTTCATTTCTTAATCATATTTATTTTCGCTTATATTTTCATTTCTTCGCTCTGGTGTCGAGGTGAAGCGCGACGTTGAGTTCCACCACTAAACACGCAATGCCTCCAGAACTCGGGGGAAAATAAGAACATAGGTATGTCTTAACACTAGGTTCCCTCTGCTTACCCTGCTGTGTGCGGGATACAGCGTGAAGCTGATTTAATTCTTTTTTAATTTATTTCTTAAATAAGTAGATCGACATAATAAGGTTTAAAAATTATTTTTTTAAATATACTTTAACAAATATTTAATATCCTAATCGTAACATGGTAAAATTTGTATTTATTTCTAAGAAATATTCCCCGCCTGAGAACTCCGCCATTTTGACAATATAGTAAAAGTTTTAAATATAAATATTATCCAAAATCGGAATCGATCAGTTTTAAACACGTCCAGTTTTAATAATATATATTTTTTTGTTAGTTTAGGCTACGCTACACGCTATATTCTGCATACAGCTAGATAGAAAAGGAAAAATATTTTAAAACACTTAATTCCCCATGCACTGCCTAACCTTATCATACAAGGGAGACAGTGATGGAACTCAGCAACGCGTGTCCGGTGGGAAAAATTGAACCCACAACCGTCACGCTTACAATCATATGCTCTGCCACGATTACAACAAGAGATAATTTATAATTAATTCAATAGTTAATTACAAAGTACTCATATAATGTACTCGTGTGCGAAAATGTAACGGAAAGCGAGGAACGGAAGTGTCCAAATGGGTAGCAAATTCAAGAAACGAAATAAAGTATTTCTCAAAAGATAGTCGAACCTACAAACGTCGCAGTCACTTGCTGTGAATAAAACATTTTTTTTTTGTCTTTGTCGGTATATCTTTCTTATTCCATGAAAAAGAGTCTTACCATCCGATTGCAAAAATAGCAACATTCAATTTAAAAAGTCATTTAAAAAAATACTTTGAAATATAACAAAACCTTAACTCAAAATAACATGAACGTATCACCCTTTTTTAATTTACTATAAAGTAAATCAATTTTTTATTTTTTTTTTTCAAAACGCAGATATTTAGTGACTTCAATACAACTTTACTAAATACTATTCAACTTCAATCAACAATATTCACCAGCAATTTACAAAATAAACAGCCATCAACAATTAAACAGTCGTACCGCAAATTGTATGGCTGTAATGATTTTTGATGCGGCACTCTGCGGCGTAAATAAACAATATGGAGTTCACTCGCGAGTGCAGTGGAATGATAATATAGATAACAGACGACCAAATATTTATAAAAGAATATTTTTCTATATCTTTACAAAATAATTTTATTCAAAAGCTTATTTGTAGTATAATGTTCTTACAGTTTCGTTTGGTTAACGTCTTGGCAGGGATGATGTTGGGTTTGATTCCTACTTGGGGTAATTAATTATTTTCGTTTTCTCGCTCTCGGTAACAAGAAAAAGCTTGGTGTAAAGTTCAATCTCTCTACCCGCAGTGTCTCTTTGACAGAGATAATTTGACGGAAATGGAGTGTGTTAACACTTAGTTTCTTCTGTCTATCCCGGTATTTGTGAGGTATAGCGTGAAATAAAAAAAAAGCTACAGTTGAGATAATTGTAACGCAGTTGACATTGCTAACATGATAGCTGTCAGTTCGACACCCGCTAGGGGAAATTATTTTATATTCAAATGTTTGTACGTCAAAGTTTGAGTTTAACTGTATTTTAAGCGACCATAGACTTAAATATACCATATTCATTTTAGTTTGAAATCTCCACACGATCTCAAGAAAATTGGTCTTGACGGACCGACAGACGAACAATAAAGTGATCCTATAAGGGTTTTTATCTTATGAGATATGAAACCCTAAACATTATATAAGCGATGAATAATGTAATGCAATTACCTACTGTTTTCTATTAAATGTTAACCATGATATATATTTAATTATTTTTTATCAAATATTCTTATTACATTTGCGCTTCTCTTGCGCAACCCAAGAAGCAAAGCCGCGGGCAACGACTAGTCATACTAAGTTTATTAACCGCCTTCAGTATTCTCTTTGGAGAATTAAAATTATAATATAATATAACCCTACTAATACGTGGCCAGTCGTGGCGCAGTGGCACAAAGTGTGACTGTAAAACCGACTGGTTGTGGGTTCGATCCCCACTCGAGGAGATGAAATATTTACTTAAATTTATATTTCCATTTCTTCGCTCTGGTGTCGAGGCAAAGCGCGGCGTTGAGTTCTGCCACTCAACACGCAATGCCTCCAAAATTCGGCAGAAAGTGGGGAACGGAGTGTCTTAACACTAGGTTCCCTCTGCCTACCCTGCTGTGTGCGGGATACAGCGTGAAGCTGATACGTGATTCGTTAAGATATTGATAAAATAATTTGCAATTGAGTAATTCATATAAATTATCTTCTGCTATGAAATGTAGGCCAATTCATTATAAATTTCTGCGTTAATAAGCCGATTTTGATGCTCAAATAATTTCATGCCAAAATTGGAATATTAATGTGGAATATTTTAAAGAGTAAAGAAATTTACATATCTTATAGATTTTTTAGTATATTTGAAATTTGGAGTGTCTTAACACTGAAGAAGAACGAAAGATACGGAATGAAGTTGAAATAAATAATTAAACTATCTTTAATTTAATCTGCGGTTTCGCTCAAGTTGACAAATTAATATAACTAAGACACGTGACGTATTGTAAGAGCCTGAGATAATTCTGATAACGTAACGTTATGTAGCTAACCCAATAAATTAACTATATAAGGCAAAAATATATTTTTTTATCGAACTACTAGTTAGGGTTCCGTACCTTTTAAGGACAAAAGGAACCCTTATAAGATAACTTTGTTGTCCGTTCGTCCGCCTGCCTGTCTGCCTGTATGTCTACTCAGGTCCCTTGATAATAAATCATATTTATACACCTAATTAAAAAAGATACGGCCATATCTTAAAAAAAGATAGAAAAACCAAAAAAAATTCAACCTGACTTGACAAATTATAATGAATTTCGCCATTTTTGACAAACTATGTAAAAATTTTAAATATTATAAACATTACCCAAAATGGAAATCAATCTATTATAACCTTTTTTAACCGCAACTACATTTTTTTCCAGCCGTGCTACGATAGCGTCATTTCAATTTATATGCAACGCACCGCCCAATCTTTGATACAATGTAAGTTGAGTGGCAATACCCAGCACCACGCGTTTTCTTATATGAAATGAAAAAGTTCCCCTAAGTGGGAATTGTACCCACAACTGTCAAGTTTACAGTCAGATGCTCCGCCACGACTACAACAGGAGATAATTTATAATTAATTCAACAGTAAATTATAAAGTACTCATATAATATACTCGTCTGCGAAAATAAGCACACCAGTACCTACATACATTGATGTTAACACAGATTTATTGATAAAGAAAATTAATTAAATCGCTCTCGCTAAAGACTCGATGATAAGTTAAATCGGGAATATATTTTTGATCATCACATTCAGTAGTAATTTATTTTGTAATGATTTAATTAATATATTTATCGTATAGAATGTCGTTTTACGTTATAACGTTCGTATATTTTGTATTTAGTCGCACTATTGGTGCTGGAATAAAGTAGCGCAAGAATATTAATTTTGGTAATTAATATTTTGATTTTTATTTATAATATTAAGTGATAGCGGTGGAAACAGTGTATAAGGTCGGAGCAATTTTTCGTATTGTTAATACAAAGCAAAATATATTTTTTGGGGTACAATATACGAACGAGTATATGTGCCGTTTTGATCGATGACTTGTTTCCATTTTATGGATAGTGCCCTGATCCCATTCCTGTAGAAATTTTGAAAGCGTGAATCTAACAAAAAATATCTTCATATAATATTTATAAAGGTGTACTTTAATTTTGCTCTAAGCATCGGTATCGAGCTTACTTTAGTTATTAGTTGAAATTCATGTAAATTACATAGATTTATATTTGGCAGTAATATTAAGCGGAGTGCAGTTAACATATCGTCGAAATTAATATTAACATTAATAATTTTCAACTTATAAATAATTGTACTAAATCACAGATGTAGTTTGAACGATCGAATGTTTATCTTGTTATGCACTTAATATTGTTTTTATTTAATTAAATTATTTTCTATGAAGCTCTCGTTACGTGCGACTTTAAAAGCGACGGTCGTGGGCTCGATTCCCACTCGGGAGATGAAATATTTTATATTTTTATTTCCTCGCTATGCTAACGACGCAAACGAAAAATCCAGCAATTTCCCTTTTACGTGCTGAAGCTTATGCAAACTAAATTGTTATTTTATATAAATAAATTATTTTTTGTTATAGTCTATTTCTTCGTTTTATTATTTTTCAAAGCAACCAATTTTCAAATAACTTTTTAGGATATTTATACATTCCAAAGTATTTTTTGGATTATTACTGATGTTAAAATAGTTATACAACAAAGTTGTACAAATAAAACGTCGATTGGTCAATTTAATTCCACCGGAATTCAGTCATGGTAAGTGCCAGAGTTCAACGCTGCATTTTTTTCCAAGCTAGGAAATGATATCCAAATTTTTAAACGATCGAACTTACGAACGCCTTTACACCTACATTCTGTCTCACTGCCCCGCTAAAATCTCAAAGCTCTTTATTTAACGAATAAAATGATTATTTTTATATAATCATAAAATTTAAATGTCCTTCAAAAATAGTAGGTTCCTAAAAGTAACCAGGTAAGTATAGACCACAGTGCATTCTAAAAGGAATATGCAATTTACAGGAGAGAATACCCCCAATGGACTCGTTTAGCTCCGATGACATTTATAGCCCGAACTGAGCCGAATAAATATGAATTATATTCGAAAGACGCCCTTTTAAAATAAAACTACCTTTCCGCCGGAATATGCGGAGGGAACCTAGTATTAAAACACTCTGGAGTGTTCTCATTTTTCGCCTTACTTTCAATTTCGAGACATTGAGTGTTGCCTCGCGAAACTCAACACTGCGTTTTGTCTTGTAACCATAGCGGAGAAAATTAAATTACTAATTTCTACGAGTGGGAATTAAACGTAAATCCGTCGCATTTACAATCAGAAGCTGTACCATTGCACCACGACCTCATTGGCTGTAGTGTATATAGAAGATCTTTATATGGATGTTCATTTGCTGTACGATCGACTAAATTAAAAATACCATATAGCATTATATTCCAATCACATTATTGTAACGTTTTGTTTCTGTCATTCTGTCCATACAGCCTGTATGCTTTATAGAACCAAAATTAACAAAAGATGACTACAGAATATTTAATCAATAGGTTCCCTCTGATTTATCTTCAAAATAAGGGACGCCTCTCACTGATACGTACGAGTAAATTTTACATAACATCCCTCCTTACACGCAGCCTATATATAAGCCTTTGATTTCTAAACAGGAACTGGCCGGAAGTCAGTTACCATAACTTCAAATAATCCAACTGAGGACAGCACTTTAGCCTATTACTACTATATACGAGTATACCTATTACCTAGTACTTTGTTGTTTATAAAGTAACGTGTTTGCATTCAAAAGCCTTTGAAGCCTCTTCAATCGGATTTTCATATGCCCTATATAAGAAAACTGAGGTAAGCCTGTAGTTTTTCTTTTTAATGTATATAACAATATTAGATAATTATATTTTATATGTATGTGTTTTATTAAAAAAATAAAAGAAATAGTTAATAAAAGAATATTAATATATATTGAGGCCAGTCCTGGCGCAGTGGTACAAAGTGTGACTGTATATTCGACTGGTTGTGGGTTCGATCCCCACTCAAGGAGATGAAATATTTACTTAAATTTATATTTCCATTTCTTCGCTCTGGAGTCGAGGCAAAGCGCGGCGTTGAGTTCTGCCACTCAACACGCAATGCCTCCAAAATTCGGCAGAAAGTGGGGAACGGAGTCTCTTAACCTCTGCCTACCCTGCTGTGTGCGGGATACAGCGTGAAGCTAATTTAATTAATTTTTTTAAGAATATTAATATTAAATAAATACTACTAACAAAATAGAGTAGTTTGTTTCTATCCAATTAAAATATCACCCAAGCGTCCAACTAAGTGATATATGAATACTTTTACAAAATAAATCTCATACGGGTGTGTGGTGCTATTTATCTCCTATTATTTAATCGGCCGCCTTGCGGCAGTGCGTTCGTTCCAACGACTTATATTGATCTCACAAATCAGTCAACGTCACGAACCACAATTCTAATATAATAATCTTAATATAAATAAGCGTAACAAGTACTTTCAGTAAGATCACACACAAACGTCCCGGAGAGTTCATTAAGACTGTTGCAGTCGCATTCAGGTAGGAATTCACGATGCAGGGGCGGGGAAGTGCCCTTACTCTTTCGTCCTTTTATTAGATCCCAGTTATAGTGGAGAGGAAGATAGGATGCGCTCTTGGCTTTTCTTCGGACGAGCTTCGAGTTATGGTAATGTAATATTGTCGACAGTATTTGAATAAACTTCTGATGGTGGATATATCCTTATTAGGACGATACCTTCTGATGGCATTATTTTAAACTTATTTGTTGCATATAAAACTTTCTTAACACTGTTACCTCGGAATCTCAAAAGGATTTTGGGTGATTCAAGATGACAACTATAAACAGTTCCAACCACTAGACACATCACGAGCCAAGGCATTATTTATTAAGTAATATTTTTAAAAGGTGTTTGAGATATATGTTAAAACAAATTGATAAAGATTAAAAATACGTCTGTGTATGTATGTATAAATTAAACTTTCGTTACTGAGTACCTAACTACGACACGTAGAACGCTGAATTTTGACATGTAGGTTCAGTGGAGAGTGAAGGGGACCACTTAAAGAGTACTTTACGAAATTCTTACCATTTTTTTTTATTAATTTATCAAAGTACTAACTAAACTGACTTCAAATTTTTCGTACGTATTAAATATAGTAGTACCTGTTCCTAATGTAAGTACTTTTTAAAAGATACGTGTTTACTTCAGCCTTCGCTAAAAAGGATAAACGTTGAGAATATTTCAGGAAACTTCTCAAAAGTAGCTGAAAATATTTTCTTTCATTATTTTAACATGTTTCATTTCTTAATCATATTTATTTTCGCTTATATTTTCATTTCTTCGCTCTGGTGCCGAGGTGAAGCGCGACGTTGAGTTCCACCACTAAACACGCAATGCCTCCAGAACTCGGGGGAAAATAAGAACATAGGTATGTCTTAACACTAGGTTCCCTCTGCTTACCCTGCTGTGTGCGGGATACAGCGTGAAGCTGATTTAATTCTTTTTTAATTTATTTCTTAAATAAGTAGATCGACATAATAAGGTTTCAAAATATTTTTTTTAAATATACTTTAACAAATATTTAATATCCTAATCGTAACATGGTAAAATTTGTATTTATTTCTAAGAAATATTTCCCTCGTCTGAGAACTCCGCCATTTTGACAATATAGTAAAAGTTTTAAATATAAATATTATCCAAAATCGGAATCGATCCAAAATCGATTTTACGTACAACGCTACCACGTCCAGTTTTAATAATATATTTTTTTTTATTAGTTTAGGCTACGCTTCACGCTATATCCTGCATACAGCAAGATAGAAAAGGAAAAATGTTTTAAAACACTAAATTCCCCATGCACTGCCTAATCTTATCATACAAGGTAGACAGTGATGGAACTCAGCAACGCGTGTCCGGTGGGAAAAATTTAACCCACAACCGTCACGCTTACAATCAGATGCTCTGCCACGACTGCAACAAGAGATAATTTATAATTAATTCAATAGTTAATTACAAAGTACTCATATAATGTACTCGTCTGCGAAAATAAGCACACCAGTACCTCCATACATTGATGTTAACACAGATTTATTGATAAAGAAAATTAATTAAATCGCTCACGCTAAAGACTCGATGATAAGTTAAATCGGGAATATATTTTTGATCATCACATTCAGTATTTAATTGATTTTTGAATGATTTAATTAATATATTATATAGAATGCAATTTCACGTTCGTTTATTTTGTATTTAGTCACACTATTGGTGCTGAAACAAAGTAGCGCGAGTAATTATGATAATTAATTTTGTAACTTTTATTTAAAAAAAATACTGAACGCGGCTTCCTTTCTCCAGTAAGACACCTCCGCTTCACTGTTTCTGTCGAATTCTCCAGGCATGGCGTATTGAGTAGCGGAACTCAATGCCTTGCTTTACTGCGTTACCACAGTAAGGGATTGAAAATGTTTAACATTTCATTCACAAATGAGAATCGAATCAATAACCATCGCGATTAGAGTCGCACCCTTGTACACATTAAATATATTTAAAATATATATGTATTTTCCCGTTTTTCTAAGACAATGTGATTGAAATTCCGCCATTCGTCCGTTTTTCGGAATTCGTTCGGAAAGTGCTATATGCGGGAATAAGCGTGAATCTAACAAAAAAGATCTAGGTTTGTAATATGTGCCATATTTTATTATCGAAGGTGCACTTTAATTTTGCTCCAAGTATCGGTATCGAATATATTTACTTTAGTTATTAGTTAAAATTCATGTAAATTAGGTCGACTTATAAGCGGTAATTCAGCGAAATGAAGTTCCCATATCATCAAAATGTAACATTAATAATTTTCGACTTATAATTGTACCAAATTACGGATGTAGTTTGAAAGATCGATTGTTCATCATGTTGATAGGTGATTCTGTGTTGATATTTTCTATTTTATTTTATACACCTATCTATATCAATGAATTTTTATTTTTCTAATAAGTTATTTTTTTGAAAGCGGTCGTATCGTGCGACTTTAAGCAAAACGGTTGTAGGTTCGACTTACCCTCGGTGGATAAAATATTTAATTTTTTTATTCGCACGACACAAAAATAATAAAGTTGAAATTCTAAAAAACTTCCCAGTACCACAGCGCACTCTAAAACCAATATGCAATTTACAGGAAAGAATACACCCAATGGACCCCAATGGACTCGTTTAGCTCGGATGACATTTATAGCCCGAGCTAAGCCGAATAAATATGAATTATATTCAAAAGATGCCTTGTTAATATAAAACTACCTCCCCATTACTTTATGGACTTCACACACTGTATCCCGTATATCGCAAGGTATGCAGAGGGAACCCAGTATTAAGACACCCCGTTCCTCATTTTGCATTTTTCTTTTAATTTTGAGACATTGCTTTTAATTTCGTCAGCTTCACGCTGTATCCCGCACACAGCAGTGTAGGCAGAGGGAACCTTGTGTCAAGACACTCCGTTCCCCACTTTCTGCCGAATTCTAGAGGCATTGCGTGTTAAGTGGCAGAACTCAACGCCGCACTTAGCCTCGACACTAGAGCGAAGAAATGGAAATATAAATTTAAGTAAATATTTCATCTCCTCGAGTGGGGATCGAACCCACAACCAGTCAGTTTTGCAGTCACACTTCGTGCCACTGCGCCACGACTGGCCACGCTTTTAATTTCGTGATATCTTTTTATTCGCACGACACAAATTTATTTCTTTTTAATTTTGAGACATTACTTTTAATTCCGTGATATCCGCGCAACTCACATGCTGCGTTTAGTACCATATCGTACTTAAGGAAGGTCTTAAAAATTATTTATATTTAAATTAAAAATTAAAAATTAAATCACCCTTTTCTCCAAGTGGGAACCGATCGTACTTCTGTCGCGCCTACAGCCAGACGCTGTGCATCTGCACCCCAACGCTAGAAAATCTTTATATTAATATTTATTTGTTGTAAGCCCGACTAAATTAAACGAACTGTTGCTATTTATATAAAAAATATTCCAATCAGATTATTATAACGTTCTGTTTCTGTCATTCTGTCCATACAGCCTGCATGCTATATAGAAACAAAATTACTTATTTAGAAAATTTATAAAAATTTGAACGTACCAGGACTCGAACCCGCGCGTCCTGGAAACCGACCAGGTTCGGTCAGTTTCTAGAAAGCACGAATGGCATAATTTCCAGGAAGGAAGTGTAGAATAACACCTTAAAAATGGTAAAAATAGTACCAACATTAAAATAATGAAGACAGAACATTTAATCAATAGATTCCCTCTGATTTGTCTTCAAAGTAAGGGAATGCTCTCACTGATACGTACAAGTAAATTTTATATAACATGCCGCCATACACACAGTACGAGTATAAGCCTTTGACTTCTAAACAGGAACTGGTTGGAAGTCAGTTAACATAACTTCGAATAGTCTGAGTGAGGACAGCACTTTGGTCTATTGCTATATACCTATTACCTAGTACTAGGTGCCTTTGTTGTTGATGGAGTAACGTGTTTGCATTCAAAAGCCTTTGAAACATCTTCAATCATTTCATATGACGTAAATAAGATAGCAGAGGGGACCCTATAGTTTTTTTTTAATTTACTTAACAATATTAGTTAGGCCAGGCGTGGCATAGGGACACGTTCATGTGACTTTATATGTGACTGGTTAGTAAGTTAGAATCCCGCTCGAGGTAATGATACATTTAATAGTTTTGTTTCTTCATTTTGGCGCATACAGTGTGAAGCTTAATACAACAAAACAATATTACTTAATTTTTATAAGGACACTTCTGTACTCTAGTTTTCGCCTAATTCTCGAGGAATTTCGTTGAGTGGCGGATCTTAACGCCACCATTATTAATTTCATTTACTTACTCTTTAAGGGTGCAAAAACAATTCCTACTGACGTCAACTGAGCTTAGACAGCTTTGACATGACCTCGTCTCTATTACTAATTTACCATTTACTACACAAACGTAAATAGAAAAAAATCAATAGTTTTATAACTTTGAAATATCAAAGTATTCATTTATAATGAAATCACGCATCGGGTACATTGAGCTGGAAAACGAGTACCTCTTTAAGTTATATGTAAATTCAACTTCCCTCGAAGTAAGTATTGGAGCGCGTGTAATTTTGTTTTTGCCTATTTCATCCACTCTCCAAATGCAAGAGCTTCTTTGAAAAAGTTAAAATTTTAATTGACAAAACATTTAACGCGCTAATTTAATGAGGATTTTGAAGGTTTTTAATGGAACAAAGCTTTTATGCTTGCTTGTGAATTAGAATGGAATTTTTAAATATCTCATACTTACATTACGTACGTTTTAGTTCCTGTGGTCAAATAAAAATAGCTCAGTTACATCGAAACTATGATTTTTTCCGATCATGAGGTTTTACGTATTGTCCTATTTTTTGGTTTTCATAGCGACACCGGGTGGGTAGGTAAGTGGGTATTTTGTCTTTGAAAATGGATATTTTGTCCCCCGCGGTACTTGAACCTAAGCTTGCTACCGTCGAGCGAACTGGGAACTTTCCAACGAACTTAATGTATGTACGAGTATGTAACTTAAAGCCTTCCTCCATTCTTCTGCTGCCATTTACCAATGAATTATTATTTTTATATACTATCTATTACAAAACAAACGTAAGTCGGGCTCATCCATCGCGGGTTCCGTCTAAAAATTAGAGTCCCGCCCGAGATTTTTCTGAAATTCAAGTTTAGCTTAGCCTAAGCCTTTTCATCTAATATTTCACACTTGAACTAGCGGCTTTGGTATCAATTTTTGCCCTCCTCCAGATTTAACCACAAATGTATATTTTTCAGATTTTTTCGTGTAGATGCTAGATGCCAAATTCCATAGTTATAGATCAACCGAAAGAACCCTATTAATTTTCATTCCCTTTATAGTACCGAAATACGCTACGATTAATATTTATGATTTTTTCAAAAAATCAAGGGACAGTGGATTTGAGTATATGATTTGAATTTCAATTCGATAAATCCAAGCGTTCCTGAGATAAAGGCTCTGACAAACAGACGGCCGGACGGACGCATAACAAAGTTATCTTATAAGGGTTCCTTATTTACTTAAAGGCGGAACGGAACTCTAAAAATAATAAATCAAAGCAAAATACATTCATGAGTTTTGCACATTCAACCAAACCGACTTCTTTGGTTTATATCTAATATTACACTGTAGACGTATAAATTTAATATAATACGCTATTGTGGCGCAGTACGACAACAACTGGCTGTAAGCTTGTAGGCACGGTATCCACCCGGGAGAACAGTATTATTTTAAACTAAACTTGAACTCCGCCACCTATTTATATATATGAATTTCCGTTAATAAACGTAAATTTTAGCTTCACACTGTATCTTGCATATAGGGTAAGCAGGGGGAACCTAATAGAAATGGAATGCCATACGTGGCGCAGAGGCACGCCACGAATGACCTCATAATTTTTATTTATGTAATTAATCCTAGTACTTATTATTTTTTAAATAATTAAATTACTTTATATACACTGACAGCAGCAACAGCAACTTACAGCATTTTATATCTAAATAATTTAATCGATTGGTGACATACATTTGCATATTATAATGTAAACAATCTAGCTAACGACTGTTATGTCAACTTAATTGATTGTAAATAAACGCCGTATTGACAATATTAAAAAATAGGTGTATTCTGCATGCAAATAAGTTTTTATATAAAACTTTAATATTTTTTTCACGTTATCGTATATAAGGGAATCGGGAATTAAGACATCCTGTTACCAACTTCCCACCCAATTTTCAAGATATTGGATGATAAAGGACCTCAACGCCGCGCTTTATCGCGTTTACATTCAGATGCTATGCCGACTTATGCCGGTTACTAAAGCGAGGAAATCTAAATATTAAATATTAAATTTTATCGAATAGCAATTGAACCCACAACCTGTCGTTTTTTTAGTGCTAGTATTCCTCCTTGTGTTTAGTAAGATTATCAGTTGAGACTCAACATTTTAGATGTTTTTCGTTTGAGCTTCACGCTATATTCTGTACATATAAAGGTAGGCAAAGGGAACCTGGGAAGCTACTGTTAACAATGGAGATCGAACCCACAACCTCCACGCTTACAGTCAGATGTCGTTGTGCCACCGCACCACGAGGGCATTTGCAATACCAGTATATTAGTATTCTATTCATATTAAAAAAAGAAAACAGTAGTAAAACCGCATAAACTTAAAACACCGAGCATATTCTAAACAATGGGTGCAGGAAACTTATACCTTTAATTATTTTTGATCCAGTTACCTCCGTACTTCGCTACGGTAAAGTTTAACCAAGTTGTTCTGGTAAGCAGTCTTTTCTATAAAAGGCCGCTTGCATAGTCAAAGCAAAAGCGGAAACGCACTTATATTGAGGCCAGTCATGGTGCAGAGGCAAAAGCATGTGAATGTAAACGCGACAGGTTGTAGGTTCGATCCCCATTCGAGGAAATTAAACATTTTTTTTATATTTATATTTTCATATCTACGCTGTAGTGTCGAGGCAAGCGCCGCGTAGTGTTCCGCTACTTAACTCAACTCACTCAATCACTCAACAACAATGCCTCCAGAATTCAGCAGAAAGTATGAAGCGGAGTGTCGTAACACTACGCTCCCTCAGCGTACTCTATTACATGCGGGATACAGCGTGAAGCTAAATAAAAGACATTTAACTTGCGTATTCGCTCGCATTTTCAAATTAAAATTCCTGTAGTTCCTTAGATAACTGCTTAACAAAACAGTTTTATATTCTTAGTGTAGATATATATATATATATATTATATTATATATTATTATATTATATATTATACTCAATTCTCAGTTCAAATATATATACTTTTTATTTTTAATAGTTTTTTTTTTGTTATGATTTTGTTACTTAACTTATAAAGCATTACTTAGCATATTTAATATGTATGGATTATCTAATTCAATACGTTTTATAGTACTTACGTTTTATCGAAAACGTATAAAAATGTGAACGTAGCGGGACTCGAACCAGCGCCTCCCGAAGGGTCCTCGCGGGTTCGAGTCCCGCTATGTTCACATTTTTATACGTTATCTAAATAAGTTTTTATCTTTCCATTGTGTAAATAATACTTTAAAAATGTTTTATAGTAGTCGATTTAATTAAGGGATGAATACTCCCCCTCAACTCCACTTTAAACCCATCATGATAGATTTTACATATTTTTCTCGATATTTAACATTAGAAATTTACGATATGAATGCTACACAACACTACAAACTTTTCTAAACAATTTTAAATAAAAAAAGGTACAAATTAAAATTCTTATTTAATTGCTACATTCATTTTATGTTGACCGTTTCTCATTAGGTACGACGATTAAGTCTGTTTTCGCTAGGCAAGTACTCTCTAATTAGTGACTAATGTGTAATTACTTAGTACGCCTTTTGTGTTTCTTATAGACGGTTGCCACTTAATGCATGAAAAGATAGAATGTACGCTTAAGGAATTATAATACTTAAAGCCATGTGGTTTTATTTTGAGTAGAAGTGTCTAAAGAAATGGGGGTAGCAGGTTCGATAGTACCTACTCACATATTGGAATAAAGAAAGGTCAATATTGCACAGTGGCAGTGTCTTTAATGTTCCAATCAGGGGAATACTATAATTTTAGCTTCACCCACATAGCACAATAGGTAGAGGGGACTGAAAACATGGTGTCAAGACGCTCCGTTCCCATTAAAAGACCTTTGTTCTACATTTTTCGCCCAATTCTGGAGTCATTGCCTGTTGATTGGCGGAAATAAACATCGTGCTTTAAGTCGTTACCGAAATAAATTAGGGCTCAAGGAAGATAAAGCGTGGCGTATAGTTCTGCCTATCAACACCCAATTCCTCAAATTCGACACAAGTAGAAACACAATGTCTTAAGACTAGATTTTTTGCTGTCTTCGCTGCTATATATGCGAACAAAACCAAACGGGCTCGTACTTTTATTTATAACAGAAAGAGAAATATACATCAATAGTAAAAATGTGAACTGTCTAACTTTTTAACAGCCTGTTGTCAAACGGCCAAACAAGGACAGACAGAGAGCGGAGTCTTAATAATAGGGTCTAGTTACACCCTTTAGGTAGGGGGAACCCTAAAAAGGGACAAAAACTTAAACTCAGCTAGATGGTGCAATTCGACGCTGCACTATATGTCAATAAACTGAGAAAATGATTACGTTTTAATACAAACACTTCCCTTGCCATAGGAAATGAACCCACAACTGACGAGTTTATTTTGTCATTTACTGTACTTAAAAGCAAATATACTTTTTAATAAGATTTTTTTCCCGATTCGAGGCCAGTCGTAGCGCAGTGGTAGGTACAAAGTGTGACTGTAAAACCGACTGGTTGTAGGTTTGATTCCCACTCGAGAAGATTAAATATTTACTTAAATTTATATTTCCATTTCTTCGCTCTTGTGTCGAGGTAAAAGCGCGGCGTTGAGTTCTGCTACTAAACACGCAATGCCTCCAAAATTCGGCAGAAAGTTGGGAACGGAGTGTCTTAACACTAGGTTCTCTCTGCCTACCCTGCTACGTACGCGGGATACAGCGTGAAGCTAATTTAATAAGATTTTTTGCACATTACGTTCCTCTTAGTATTTTTTTATTCGACAACGTCTAAAAAATCTTTTATTTAGTACAAAGTTGTTATAAAATTTAAAATACAGTTCCACTCGCTATCCGAGTGTACCTCTCCAATGCGTAGTTACTATCAGGCTCTAGATACAGTAATAATATAGCAATTTTTATTCCACCGTTGCACTCGTCGTGGGTTTGTTGCACATTTGCTCTATGGAATACCTATGGAGATATTAATATTAAAAACATCCTAGATACATATGTCCGTTTGTAAGAATATTTTATCGCTTTCCTATTGAAATTGACACATTGTGTGGAGCTTAAATTCGATTTAGGAGAAATTGAAATATTTTATTTCTCTGAACGGGAATCGAATCTAAGACTATAGTGTTTGCAGAGACACGCTATCGAAAAGTATAAATTAACCAAAATATTCGATTAATCTCCACTTTTTTTGTTGATGTAACCTAAATAGAGATATTGCTTGCTTTTCTGGCGGAACTCACCGTTTCATTTTATTGAAGAAAATAATAATATTACAAAATGAATTTCTTGAATAAAAATATAATAAAACTATAAGTAAAACCAAATGTCAGTATAGTATACCGCATTATCATATTCAGTTATACCTTAGAACGTATTCGACGCGCCGCCGCCGATTGCATTCAAATAGCAGTCTTCTTCGACACAACGTGTATTTATTTATGTAAATTTTGAAATAAAATGGTTTCTAGCTACACTTCTAGTATAATTTGTACTAATATTTTGCTCTCTTGCTAATTGCTTTTGTTGGAAAGGAAAATATTTTTGAGTAAAAGAAAAAAAAAGTTTTTTCTATGGATTTTTATTAGTATCAGCTTCACGCTGAATCCTGCACGAAGCAGGGTAGCCAGAGGGTACCTAGTGCTAAGATACTTTCCATACTTTGCGCCGGATTTTGCGAGGCAATGCGTGTTGAGTAGAGAAACTCAACGCCGGGCTTTGGTGCTAGAGTGACGAAATAAATAAATATATATATATATATATATATATATATATATATATATATATATATAAGATCCCTTCCGAAGATTTGTTTGTGTACCCTGCTATGTGCGGGATACAGCGTGAAGCTGAAAAAAAAATACTAAACAATTCCAGTGACACGAGTGAAGCACTTTAAATATATATTGATGCTTTCAGACGGCGTGATTAATAAAACATGCGGCGCGACGCGGAGGTGGTCTTGGAGTTCCGACCGTCCGGTCCAGATGCACCATTCCCTTATTGGATTGGTTTCTCGTAACGTTTCTGTACGTATGACTGGAATTCTAGATGTGATGATTTTTATGTATTTTTTGGCAATATATCGCGTTATTATATGTTAGACTAGTGTTGCATATAGCAGGGTAGGCAAAGAGAACCCAGTGTTAAGGAACTCATTTAATTCTAAAGTCTTGTTGATACGCATTGTCTCGAATTTAGACGAAAGGTAAAAAACGAAGATTTTTAACATTAGGTTCTCCGTACCAATCTTGCAGTATGCGGGATAGAGCGTGAAACCAGTATATTTGTAAACATTCTCATTTTAAAGATATAATAGAACTACAGAAACATATTGTCTACCGTTTAAACCCATGTTATAACAACATATCAACAAACTGTATGTATGTTTTATCCAAAAACTTTGCAAAAGCTTATTATCAAGTGTAAAACAGTATTTATTTTCTTACTGAGACCGCTGTTTTGGCACTGTAATTAGCATAAGTTTCAAGTCAACATAAATATTTACGCAGGACTCTCTCGAGCTGGATAATCGTTGAAGCAAATATACTTTGGTACCTAAAGTGAAATGAAAATTTTCGCTTATATATTATATTATTATACACCGGAAACCTGTAACTGGATTTTTAAATACAAGATGTATTATCTTTGCCGGAAATATGATGTATTTTGTTAATATTTTCGTTTAAGCTTAACACTGCATCCCGCATGAAGCAGAATAGACAGAGATAATCTGGGGGCCTAGTGTTAAGATACTCCATTCTTATTACGATATTTCCGGCCGAATTCTGGAGGAGTTGCGTGTTGAGTGGAGGAACTCAACGCCGTTACTTATTCTGCTGTCAACGTTCACTTATACTTACTAGTAATCTGTTGATGAAACATTTTGTGATGTATCATTGAGTTCTGTTGGTCATTTCTATGCAAATTATAATATAAGAAAAAATATAAGACATATATAGCTATAGACCCCATCTTCCTTATTATACTTTACTTTTTTTTTCTCCTTCTTAGCATTTCGCAACAAACAAAATAAATAAAAAAAAAATCTTTTTTATTTAGGGACTTTTTAAGTTAATAAAATACAAAAATGTCAGCCCCATCGTTTCCTTAAAACGAACTAAAAATACATAATAGTAACAACATTTTTTGTACACTATTTAACCTTAGTTAATAAAACTTCATGATAATTCAAAATCGAATTCAGGACTTACTTACAGGTCTATACTTAAACTATAAGAAGAAATCAATTAGCTTGGATTCACTGTACGGGTTCCCGTCGCATGAGTGGGAACTCGGAGTAGTGCTTTAGATTTGCGACCCAAGTGTATGTTTAAGTGGCCCCTTTAAATGTGCATTAACGTTCGCCTCCACTGTCTGAGCCCCTCTTGACCCCTAAATTCAAAATGACGAAATTATTCTACTAGTGCCGCCTTCGAAACAAGTTCTAGAAACTAACTGACGGTGGACTGGTGGTTTCGTCGTGGCGGAGGAACACAATTGTGCGTCTGTAAACGCGACGGTTGTGGGTTCGACTCCCACTCGGAGGAATGAAAGGTTTAATACTTTCATCTTTACTTATATATCTCGGTCCTAAATCTACCGCGAACAAATTAGATTTAAATTTTCTTTGAGAAATATAATTTTGAGTCAGACTTGAATCTATTCAACTGTGCTGACTATAATGTCAAAATAATTTATTTTTTTTATCTAGCTTTAAGACATATCCCATGCTGCATACAGTGACGTGTACATAGTATTAAAACACTCCTTTTCCTTCACGATTCTAAAGTTAAACGACGAAAATGAACGCCGCGCTTTGTCTCGTCCCCAGAACAAAAAAAAATAATAATTAATTAACTCGAGTGAGAATCAAACTCACAACCATCGCATTCTCAGTCAGAAACTGCGCTGCTGCGCCACGAAGGTCTCAATGCGTATTCCATGTTTTACCTATAAAAATGGATTTATACTTTTAACTTTACAACATTTTTCAGCTTGTTGCAATATATTATGACATTTTCCATTAAAACATTATTCTCAATATCATGTTTCATACAAACGCCATTACAATCATATAACAGCATCTGGAATGAAATACTGAAGTTTATTCGTAGAAATGAGACATTTCAACTCGTTATCCAATTTGTTGTTGTTAAGATTTTCCGTGAACTGAATGGTATCTTTATTATTTTATACTTTATACAAAAATATACAAGAGTAAGTACACAAATACTATGTATTTTATTTACTTTTAACCCGCAAATAAAAGGGTAAGCAGAGGGAACCTAATGTTAAGTAAATTATAATTACTGAAATTATAATGTATTATAAAAACTTATAGTAGAATAATATTACAACTAGCTATACATAAATACAAATATCCATATATAAACCTCTCAACAGACAGACAGCCATCGATTTTGACGATTTGTAGCCACAAGCGAAATATCACTTAGCAACTACATGCAGCAATGCCCTGAGCGTATTGCCATATAGAATATGCTTGCTAGGGCACCTATTAGATGAACCTGATGTAACTTAACATATTGGGGTTGGTTTATCTTTTTTTCTATATTTTGTATCTCTTGTCTTTTTGTGATTTAAACCCACTGTCATCAGGTTTAAGCATATATTCCAATTTTTACATAAAAAAAGAGTTTCACGCCTTTTCCTTCATAGCAATTTCACTTTATTGTACAGCTTTGTGTCTTTAAGAGAACCAAGTGTTAAGACACTCCACCTCATTTTTTCACATCCATAAATCAATTTGACAATTATTACGAGATATTAGTGGTTAAGTAATGGAAAATATCGCCGTTAATTAAAGCAATTAAAAATGTTATAAGTAAAATTAATAACGCCGACTAGAGATCGAACAGGCTTACAGTCATATACTGTCCTGTAATTTTTAAGCAAATTCATCTAAACCACTAGTGCACTGGTGGCTTCATTTGAAGCTATTCCTCTATACATACCATGCAATGCAATATTTTCTACAATTCAGTCTCTTAGTCAACTTCACAATTTGAGTCTCTAAACTCCTTTTTCTGAGTGCTTAACAGATTGTTTTGGGATTTTCGTAGTCGCTACTCAACGCCTCTTGAGGATACTCAGTCACTTTATTTTCCTGCAGTAGGTACGTGTATACATTATATTTTATAAAAGAATTTAAAATAACTAGAAATCTACATATACTCCCTACATACATATTGGAAAATTTTAAATTTATTACGTTTACGGTCGTGGAAACACAAGTGGATGGGTGCGCCGTGTCCACTCCAGAAATTTTACCAATAAAAAAAATTCTTGAAAAATTTAAAAACAAATTGAACACCTCCTTTTTTTCATTATTGTCACCTTTACGCTGTTTACGCTGTATCCTACATGTAGACAGAGTAGGCAAAGGGAGCCTAGTGTACTCGGCCCCTTTCTTCCACCAAATTCCGAAAGCATTGTTTGCAGGTGTTGAGAGGCGGATGTTAACGCCGTATTTTGCCTCGAGGCCATTGGATAATAATAATTAATTTCACAAAGTGGAAATCGAATCCACAAACATAGATTTCAGAGTCAGATAATGTCCACTGCGCCATCATGTCTTTGGCCATAGTAAAAATAATAAATTAATAAAATTGAGGGTCAGCGTCACAGTGCGTTATTGTGACGTGACGGCTGAGGTCGATTCTAATCAGTCAAATGATTTACTTTTATTTTCTTGTTCTGTCTCTTTACAAGACAAAGAGCGGCGTTGAATTTCACCACTCAACCTAAAGTATCACAAAAATTGGGCAGAAAATGGGGAACGGAGTGTCTTATCATAATTTTCTACTGCTCATCCTGCTTCATGCAAGATTCAGCGTGAAGCTATCTAAATAACTGAAACAAAATTTAATATTAAATTTCTATTATTCCATGTTTTCTACTTTAGTGATCAACGTAGCGTCGGCGATAGCAGTAAAAGGTATGAGAATTTGAAGAGTAAATTGAACAAATAGGTGACAACGACACAGCTCAGAGCAATCTCGCTGCAATACAAGCGAAACTACATTGTATTATACTTGAAGTCGTTTCTTAACTTCATTAGATGTTTATATTTTATATTAGTGCAATAAATTTGTTTGTGTTTTCAGTTATTTAACTTTTTATGGGTATTAAAATAAAAAGTTTAAGGAATATTAGATTTAATTATATAACAAGGTATATTCGTCGCAATTTTGTTTGCGTGGACTTTAAGATGGAAAATTTCTCATCCAAAAAGATTTTTGAGAAATCTTCGCTTCGCTCTCGATCGATCTCTGTGATCGATCTGGAGAGTTATCTTGAGTTGCAGGTTTTAATAATAAATATGTACTACCGGTTTCAATATTAAGTCGTTACATATGAAATTGGCGTTTTGTGGTATGACAAATTTAATTACAAATTTCTCCTTTTTGGTTAGGAATTCCAAGTTTAAATTTTTACAACTATTTACACATTTTTGCTTTGTTAGCCGTCACTCTTTTGTTTTTTCTTTGCTTGCAATTTACAAAATCGAAAACTTGAAATATCGCGTTGTAGTAATGGCACTATTGTTGCGGAAACGGCTCGAAGGGTTTATATTGGGTATGCGTAAGCGTCCCAAAAGAAAACAGTGCGTTTTTGGTTCCAGGGTTGTCATTCTGGAAATTTCCTGCAGAACAAGCCCCGTGGTCGGCTGGAGACCCAAGTTGATAATGAAGAGTTGAAGGCTATTGTGGAAGCGAATCCATCGTAAACGAAGTCAAAGTTAGCTGTGTTAGTGTTTTAATTCACTTGAAGCAAATTGGGAAGTAAAAAATTCCAAAACTGGGTACCTCACTAATTGAGTGAAGCAAACCGGCAAAATGCGCGTCGAGCGCTGCGGTACGTTACTTAACTGGCACAATAATAAACGATTTTGAAAGGGAAGAGAATCCACTTGGATTCTCTACCGATATCAGAAGCGCTTATATGTACCAATTTCATAATATCTAATTATACATATTTACGAGTATTATACCATAAAAAAAGGCGCTGTATCCCGCATACAGCAGGGTTGGCAGAGGGAACCTAGTCTGAAAACACTCCGTTTCCTACTTTCCGCCAATTTCTGAAGGCATTGCATGCTGAATGGCAGAACTCAACGCCACGCTGTAGAGCGAAGAAATGGAAATATAAATTGTAAATAAATATTTCATCTCCTTGTGTGGGGATCGAACCCACAACCAGTCCGGTTTTACAGTCCGGTTTTACAGTCACACTTTGTGCCCCTGCGCCACGATTGACCTCTTCCCTTAAAAAAAAAGTTTGTCTGTGTGTTGTCGTCAGAAGCTTAAGAACTCTAAAACGCTCATAAGAATAAATATATGTATATACGTAACTGATAGCCACAGTACCCTTCTTTGCTTCACGCAGTAACCCTACTGCGTAAACCCTTTTTTACTCAAAAAATTGTGCTCCCATTGCAGAGTAAGCAGAGGGTTCTTAGACAATCCGTCTCTAACTTTACGACTGCTTCGAGACATTACATGTTGAATGGCGGATCTCAACGCCATACTTTGTCTAAAGAAAAATATTTAATTATTAATATAGATATAGGTATTTATCCAAATAAGACATGTTATAAATAGGTCGACCTAGATCACCAACACCTTGAACACAAGTGGAGTCTACGAGACCACTCTTCGCAACCTCTTCTCACATGCACATTAGTGGTTTTTAATATGAATATTTTATTTAAATTTTGCTGTGTTTTTGAACAACATCTTAAAAAATATAGAACACCCACTGACCCTCTAATAGTGCGTGTCATACATGTTATGGTACAGTTTTCTAATCAACGAATATGCAATATACACGTTACATTTTCAATTCACACGGTAACCCGCATATAGCACAGTAGGAGAAGGGGACCTAGTGACAAGACACTCCGTTCCTCACTATCCGCCAAATTTTCGAGGCATAGCAAATGTTAATGTTATGTATGTGAGACAATAGACTATAACCTGAATATTAAGTATTAATTTCAGATTCATGCTTCTACCCAATTTCAAGAAAAATGGTTTTGACAGACAGGCGTACAATAAATTGTATAAAAGTTCTGTTTCTTTTCTCTTTCTATTAAGGTACGGAACCCTACAAAATAAGTACGATTGACCAACTATCAAGGCACGTAACGCCTGATAAAATATTTGCTTCCTCACGTACAAGTCTCGTCCCTTCGGCCAGTTCTGTAATAAGTGCGTGGGGTTTGCTATTCGGGCGACCAGATGCTTTGCAGTTGGTAATTTTGTGCGTGTCAACGGTGGGAGTTCTTCTTTTTAGTTTAGTTTGTACTGTTTATATATGCCTATGCCTTGGTTATAAAGAGATAAAACTTATAGCTGTGGTAGACATTTTTTATTTTGGTTTCACGCTATATCCCGCATACAGCAGGTAAGCCTCTGTCAACAGATGCAACGGAGGAAATCCATTGAGACATTTCGTGATTCACTTTCGTCTCAGTTTTGAGACATTATCTGCGTAAGGCTCACTCATTTCCGCTCTTTGTCTTACTGCCAGTGTGAGAAACAAAAATACTAATTCAATGTAGGCAATTTTTCTTAGCAATGTTATAATTTACTTCGATCTCTTTTTAAGGGCTGTGGTGAAATTTAACACCGCACTTATATACTTATTCAATTAAAATTATATATTTAAATGTGTATTTGCTATAAAAAGAAATTCAAAACCCTCCTTTTGAGTTTCGCCGCAGTCAGGTTATACGCAGTCGGATATCGAACCCACAACTATCGCGCTTAATTTAATATCTATATATAATAAGATGATTTAATAAACATCTTATATATTTAGCGTGTTTTATAGACATTCTGGCCCTATAAGTGGCGTTTGTACCTGCCGTAACGTTTTACGGGTAGGGACATAAAATGAAACTCAAATGTTGAGTTATATCGTTTTCTTTTGTATATTTTAACGCCTCTATTCCGTTCGGATAGACTTGCTCGTATGGTTTACGAGCGATGCTTTATTGGTGTAATGAACTTGGCGTTTCGTGCTTTGATCCTTAAGTAAGAGGTCAATTTTGATATAGAAATATATTTTAATTATATAATGGAGTGTTAAGCGACAACGTTCTGTGATTACCATCCAAATTCGGAACGCGGAATACAAAATACCACGATGGCCACATAGATATAGGTACGTTTGTGTAATAGACCAAGTACATTTTTAAGCTAAATATTTAAAAGATTTTAAAGATACAAACATAAAAAATACAGTCGAATTGATACCCTGCTTTTACTACAGAAGACGGTTAAAAAATTAACTTCACGCTATGTTCCGCACACACCAGAGTAGGCATAAGAAACCTAGTATTAATACACTCCGTTCTCCACTTTCCATCGGATTTTTCGAATCATTGTGTGTTCAGTTGTGAAATTTAACGTCGGACGTGGATATGATATTATTAATAAATAATATTTAATTCCCGACAGTTACACTACTGTAGCACTGCGCCACGACGGTCTCGTTTGTATGGCGTATATAACAAAATTCCCTTAAAAAGATACAAAATACAGAATCAAATTTGTCTAATCCGACCCACAGGAGGTATATAAGGGATCGAGTCGGGCGAATGTGACCAGTGAGTGGTCAAGAAGGAAACGATTGAATTCCCGATACAAAACGTTTTATATCAGCGGCAAAAATAAGAGGGACCGCTGTTAGGCGGCACATTTTCAGGGATGACGCGCGATCCAAAGAAAGTCGTTTTTGTACATTATATCCGTACTATAGTTTTTGTTTTCTTTGTTTAACTTTTTAATTATCTATCTTATTATCGAAAACGCTGAAAAAAAATTTTGCCACATTGTTGCGGTCTATATTGTTATATAAATATATTATTTTATTTTTAGGCTGGCAATTTATACCTTTATAGTGTCATGGAAGCAACAAGTAATAAAAGTGTATGTAGAGATCAGCTAGGAAACATAAAAATATATGAATATACTTATATGGCATTTATAATACAAATATGTACCTATTAATTTACTATTCACTAGATATATTGTAGATCGAAAAAAATAAGGCAAATCATTTTATTCTTCGAATACACTGAATAATATAAACTGTAGTACAAATTTTACAATTTCCTGAATCTATAGAGACCACCGGGGCACAAGGGTGTGACTGTAACGCGACGGTTGCGAGTTCGATCGCTGTTCGAGGAAATGAAATATTTATTTAAATTTATATTTCCACTTCTTTGCTCTAGGGTCGAGGCAAAGAGCGGCGTTTAATTCCACCACTTAACACGATGCCTCCAAAATTCGGAAAGTGTGTCTCTGCTTACCCTGCTGTGTACGAGATACAGCGTGAAGCAGATTTAATTTTTGATTTTAATGTAATTTTCTGAATCTATTTAAAATGTTACAAAAATATTTTTATTTAAAAACATATTATAATAATATTATAATATTTTTATTTATAAACATATTCGTTCGAAATCCCGTGGTAGTGTCTTTGGTAAGTTTACAGGAAATAAAGACCCGCTCGGGGCCCGATACTGCCGCAAAAAACATTTGGTCTGATTGGCTCGCTAGGCTCAAACTACGCAATGGAGCCATGTTACTTATTATGGAGGTGGCAATTTGATTTTTTTATGTTCACACATCTCTCTCTTATAGCTGAATATGTGGACACAACCTAACGAAGTGCTTAAACACTTTGTTCTCAACTTTCCATCCGATTTCGAGACATTTTTTATTGAGTTACATAGTTATAGGCCACCGTTGCGGCGCGGCGTTCAGTTAAAGAACTCAACACGCAATATCGGAGAGTGGAGATTAAAGTGTTTTGACATTAGATAACTTCTACCTATCCTGCTATTTGCAGTTTTGAGCTGTATTGAGCTATTATTTTATTAGGACAAGAAAATAATGTATTGTATTTTTTTCAGCTTTACAAAGCTCGATATTATATCCTATAATTACCACTTAGTCCGTCTGTTAGTCTCTAAATAATTTATCTCGAGATTGATTTGATGTATGAAGCTGTAATTAATAGTAAATATTTAGGTCTATGGTCCCTTGGAGCTCGGGAAAAATCAAGCAAGTACGCCAAACTTAATAAATATTTGGTCTCACATGCGATGATTGACTATTCAATTAGTAAGTTCGATCCCGTTCATTTCTATTTTTGTTATCCTGAATGCCAAGTTTTTAGAAGAGACGAAAAGTGAGAATTATATATCTACGTACAACAAAATATACATAAAATTCTAAATTATATCATCTACACGTTGTATCCCGCATACAGCAGGGTAGGCAGAGGGAGCCTAGTGTTGAGACACTCCGTTATCCACTTTCCGCTAAGTTCCGAGGGCATTGCGTGTTAAGTGGCGGAACTCAACGCCGCCCTTTGCCTCGACACCCGAGCGAAGAAATAAAAATATAAATTTAATTTAATATTTCATTTCCTCGAGTAAGAAATGAAAATATAAATGTTATTTCATTTCCTCGAGTGGGGATCGAACCCACGACCAGTCGATTTTACAGTCACACTTTGTGCCCTAGCGCCACGACTGGCCTTCATATACATATATGACGACCATATATGTATATTTCATTTTAAAGTGTTAACATTTTAACATTTTAAAGTGTTAAATCATACTGAGAATCGAAAAATATTATTAGAAACCTTATAAAAATTAAGGTAGTACCGTAGTACCGCAGGGGCATAAGCTTACGATTGTAAACGCGACAGTGGGCTTTCTATTCTTGGCTCTGGTGTGAGACAAAGGGCGGCGTTACACTCCGCTACTCAACACTCTGAAGAATTTGAAGGAAGTGTCCTAATGGGAACGAAGGGTCCTAAACTAGGTTTCCAAGAACCATCACCTACCCTCCTATGTAAGAGATACAGTGTGAAGCTAAAAAAATAAACTTAGCATGATTTAAATCACGCTAAGTTTTGATTCGAACCTGCGCCTCTTGAAAACCGTCAGAGCGCTCTGATTATTAAGCTCTATGTAATATATGCTAATACGCGCATGTCAACATCAAAACAAATATTCAACACTGTAGGTGATTCTTTACTAAATAAGTAAAAAAAATTGAAAGAACTTATAGGCTGATGTTTTAAGCTGTATTTAAAATAATGTAAAAGAATTTTTTACTGACGGCGGTATGATTTCGAGTAATTAACAGAATATCGAATTGCACACTCGGCTATTTTATTTTATTTATCATCTGTGTAAAACAAAACATATTTTGCTTGTGGCAAATCAAATAATAAAATAACATTTTTAGGATATCAAATTTATATTGAAAATGTATATTTTGTGACTCCAGCGTGGTATAAAATTACAGATGAATATTGTTTTTTTTTTTATGTAATCGAGTTTTTTTAGGTTTATGTTTGCCTACATAAAGCCTTTTATTATAAGTTGATGCGATCTACAACGACATTCTGGCTTTGAAGGTAGGTCCCTGTTCATTCTCGATATAAATGCCCCCAAAATTTACAATTTTAGCAATTGAATTTAATTAAAGTTTTTTTGTCGATTCGCTCACCAACGCCCGTTTCGGTACTAATATGATTAAAGACATGAGAAATAGTGAGAAACTCAACGCTGCGCTTCGTCTTATTACCTCTCAGTGTGAATCGAATCCACAACCGCCGCGTTGCCACCACCTTGGACCGCTGCCTGAGACTTCATTAATCTACGTTTAATAAAATTTTAAAAACATAACAAAATACCGCATCTATAATTTGAAATTGGTGATATATTTATAATGTCACGTGTATTGTAAGGTCGAGAGGCCGATAGGATGTGAGTGAACCGTCAGCTGTTTACTTTTATGCGACGCACGGCCCCATTGAGTCTGTTACGGCGCTTCCAATCTGTTTGTCTCCTGCGTTGTATAACTATTTATGTATATAGGTTATAAAACTGTTGCGTTACCGAATGACTGACTGAAAATGTATATTTATAAACAACATACAAGTATCTATAAAAATTATTAGTTAATGAGTGACAGATAAACACACGGACAAAACTTAACTAAAAAATAGGCTAGGCAGTGCACAGGAGGATTAACAGAAAATGTCCCGGAATGGAAAATTATTTTATCTTACGACACCGTCATAACGCTGGTTCTGTACGCTACTCATACAGCATAATCGTTGGATACAATTCCTACTCATTATATGGAGGTTAATAGAGATCGTTTAATTTCTCACTCTTCATTCTGCAGAATAAGCAGAAGGAACCTGGGAAACTAATGTTAAGAGATATTTCCGTTTCCCACTTTTAAGTGACGGAGCTCAACACCGCACTTTGCCTCTTTACCAGAGCGCGGAAATGAAAAACAATTATTTTTATTTATTAAAAAATAATATTAAAGTTTTAATAATAACACATTTCAATTTTAAATTACGTAAAAACTACAACTACCGGTCCTAAACTACAACAAGACATCAAAAGTGAATCCAATATAAAAGTTAGTTGACAAATAGAATTCATTTCGTATTTAAACTACTTTCTTCGAAGTTCTTCAATAGCTCGCTCAGAGCGAGAGGAAGGTATCACGTAATTAGACTTGTCATTCAAGTTCGGTCAGTTTATGAGAAAAGTTCAGTCTGAATAGCACTTCACACCTATAGCAAATACTCCGAGATTCTCCGTGTTGCTTCGGAGGAAAGTGGGGAAAGGAAGCGGAATTAATGGGAATGATGTGCCCTTACATTAGGTTCCCAGGTTACTTCTGCCTATTTTGCTATGTGCGGCATATAACGTAAAGCTAAAAAAATGCAGCAGAATAGGAAGTCAGTTCCCCACATTTTATCTGGTTTTCAAAATGTGTTACTCAACGATGCACTTAGTGTTGTTAACAGAGAGAGGAAATTACATTATTTTTTCTCCAAATGGACATCAAACTCACAAAGACCGCCCAGAACGGCCAGACGCTGTACTGCTGCGATACGACGCCGTCGATCTTAAACCTTATACAAAGTTTTAATAATTTGACATATTTCAAAGTAAATTTCATCATACGCCGGGGACAGATTCTAATGTAACTAATGGCCATAGCAATTAAGGGTTGTAAGCCAACGAGTGCCAAATCGACAATCCAATCTGTGGATTTGTATTCTGCCTTATTAACTCGGATCAAATTAATGAGGGGGGATTGATGAAAATGGAAATTGTGATTGCCAATAACCGCCGTATTTTGACAGAGCCGTCTGTTAACTCGCCGTCGGTTAAACTGTTCAAACTTTTGTCATAGAATGAAACTTTGAAAAAACCGGTCAAATGGGAGTTGGACACCGAGGGTTCCGTACCAATTTCAGAATTGTATGTCAACGGGAATCACAATATATAAAACATGAGAAACTTATGTTTGCGTATATGTCCGTTAGCTCTCATTTATGTACGAAAAGAACTGTACAATTAAAGGTTTGTAATGATTCTTTTCAACTACATGTTTATAAATTTTCACATTTTCATGTATCTATACTGCAAGCTCTCACTTCTTGCCAAATTTCATAACTGCGTCCAAGGGAAATGCCCTATAGTTTTTAATTACACGACGAACGTTAACTTAGATGTTTGATTTTTTTGTAGTCCAAGGAACCTGAATATTTGATATTAATTTTAGATTGATAGATCCACGCAATCTCGAGATAAATGCTCTAGACAGACGGCTAGACGGACAACAAAGTGATCTTATAATATTTCCGTTATTTCCTCTTTACGTACGGAATTCTAAAAGTATTATGTTTTGCATAATATATTAGTAATGAATTTCATGTAAGCTTATTTAAGCAGTAAATCCAGGAGGAAGATGTGATGTGATGTGTGTAACGATCATGATTATATTTGCATGTATTAGTATGTAGGTATATACACAAGAGTGATAAATATTTTTTGGATGAAACCCATATCGCAGCGGTAAATTGCTGTATCCTGCATATCACAGGGTAGGCAGACAGAATGGGAACCTAGCCGTTAGATCTTCTGTTAAATACATTTCGCAGAAACTCAACGGCGCACTTTTGTCTCGTTACCACAGACAATAAATAAAAATATTAAATATTACTGCTAAATTAAAAAAAACTGCGAAAGTACCAAACCTATTAATTATGATTTTGTATAAAGCCATCGAGAGTAGCAAAAACTTATATTTTTACATATAATATATTTACATCACTGATCAATTTCTACCATATTGACATTTCATTGATTTCAATTAATTATAGGCACCATGAAATTTTTCAATGTGATATCGAGACAAAGTGCGGCGTTGAGTTCCTCCACTTAACACTTAATGTCTTCAAAATTTGTAAAATCAGAAACGGAGTGTCTTAACACTAGGCTTCCTCTGCGTTCCCTGATGTGTGCGGGATACAGCGTGAAACTGATTTAATTTAATTTGTTTCCAAGGAAAAATATTATCAGAAGTCAGTTCTAATTAACGGTCATCTACAGATTGGTTCTGGCGTCGGGCTAATGATCGTTTAATTGGTAACTCATTGTACGTCTAATTGCCTTCGCAATTACCTACTTCATTTGATATGCGCGCCGCGAGTGAAGGCTAGGCTTAGCTTATGTTAACTTTTGACTTTTTAGACATATTAAAACATTTTATATTTATATATTTAATTGTTTTTGCGACGCTGAGATCTGATGTTGCGAGTTGAGTGGCGAACAACGCCGGGCTTTTTTTTCTTACCAGAATGATATTTCATCCTTCCACTGGGAATCAAACCCACAACCATAGTTTATGTTTATAGTCAGGTAGATACTTGGACTACGAGGTTATTGCTATGTGAAGTTTACACGGTAATTATCATTGCACTCAATGCCTCCAGAATTTGGCAGGAACAGGTACAGAAGTATTTTAATGGGAACGAAGCGTCCTAACACTAGGTTCCCACGTTCCCTCTGCTATACTGCTATCTGCTGCATGCAGCGTGAAGCTTAAAAATATATAAAATACTTTCATTTCAATATTTAAATACATACGTAATCTACACTCAAATTGCTTATTTGATAAAATTGTAAAAATATTTTTTTTTAACTCTTGTTTCAACAACCTCTAAAATGTGTGTTTCAACCGCGTGTTCAGACGCGTGTTTCAACAACCTCGTCAATGTAAAAAATATAGAATGCTGTATCACTATTTATTTTTAATTCTCTTTGCCTCCTTTAATATTCTATTTGCCTACAAAAAATATCAATAGTTATAAAATAACAAAACTAAATATTTATAAACCGCGTTCGAAGTCAGCGTTATAGTCGAGGCAATCATTGCTTTCAGTAAATTTACAGGCGAACGGCGCGAGTTGGCTCGATTTAATACTAGTAGTTAAAATCGTCTAGTTATTTGCGACGACTAACTTCCAATTTATATATACTTTTACGTTTTATTTCACATATAGAGAAGGTTCTTTGCTTTTCATCTGAATTCGAGACATTGCGGTTGAGTGGCGGAAGTTAACGCAGCGGTGTTGTTTTGTCAGAACGAAGAAATGGAAATAATTAATTTTGCTCCCTTGGAATCGACGCCATCCATAAAACTATCCCATAGAGTGCGTGGTAGGCAAAGGAAACCTTTGTTACCCATTTTCCGGTGATTACTGGAGGTATTGCCTATTGAGCGGCGAAGAAATGAAAGTATTAAATATTTCACTCCGCCGAGTGGGAATCGCACCCACTAACGTCACGGTACCGTTAGCCGCTTGTACCCTTGCGCCACCACGGCCTCAATTTAAATTCTTGTTATTTTTATGTTTGTTATTTGTGACTAAATCTAAATGATTTAAGTAAAGTAACGTTTTTAGTTTTAAATTTCACTCGATGGATGTTTATATTCAAATTTCCGTTGTTACCGTTTAGATTTAATGTGGCGTTAAGTTACATTACAAAAATAAATTTAATTGGACTTTAATTAAACAGTAAGCTGATACGTCCAAGGAACTATATTGAATTCATGCTTTGATATTTTTTTTCTCATATAAAGGACAATGCCCATAAATGTATGGAACGCCATCCCATGCTTCAAATTAAAACTTCCATTGAACAATGTAGAGTTAATTCCCAATATTTATTTTTGAGATCAAAATAAGGTTAAGGTTCCGAAGTTATTTTACGAAGTTAAAATAACCTCAATATCGACATAACACGGATTAAGAATTAAAATAAGTTGTTTGATAGGTGATTTTTAATTTAGTAGTAGGTACCTATAATAATATCTATATCTAGCAACATATTTCATTTACTGTTATTTTACTATAAATTGCTTGTTATAGATTTATTTTGAACTAAAAACCACGCTTTACCCCATCACTAGAGCGCAGAAATGAAAATATGAAATATTTAATTTTCTCGAGTGGTATTCGAACCCACAACTGCACCAAGTCTGACGCCAGGGCTAATATAAGATGGCACCAAACGTGCAATGTTCTAAAAAGTTTCTAAAAGCAAACGCAACAATACATTCCTCCATATAAACAAATCTAAAGTGGACATTTTCGCATATTCTAGTACAAACGTTGGTATCGAATAGATCCACTTTAGTCATTAGTTGAAATTAATGTAAATTAGGTCGATTTATATTTTGGTAGTGATTCGCAATTGGAATTGGAGTGCAGTTCCCGTATCGTCGAGATATTTGCATCAATTATTAGTAACTTATAAATAATTGTACTAAATTAGACTCCACATATTGTACGAAAGATCGAATTGTATATGGAAATAGTGAAATGTATGTATGTATGTTTGTCTGTCACCTAGAGATATTAACTTCTCAAGTAGTTAGTTGTGTACCTTATACAAGTCAAAATAGTTTTTTTTTTCAATTTTATTCTAGCAACATTTGAAGCTTTTATTAGATTTTAATGAAAATTCAGCAAATAAGGATTTTCTGAACTGTTTCTGTATTATGTGCTTGCATTTTCTGGGTGGATTTAAATAAAAGTTTTTTGTTGTTTGATCGAATTCCTGGGATCTAGGCTATACTAGTAATTGATTTTAAAAATTGAAGCGGAACTATAAAGATGTAAAGAATTTTACGACCTTAGCAAATGTTAGTCATTATTATAGGCATTTATTTCAAAATTTGAGATTTTAATTAGATTATAAAAAATAGTTAATCTATGTAGGCATTTCTCATAGACGTATAAGGTAAGTGGTAGGATAGACCGCCTCCCACTTTCCGCCGAATTCTCGAAGCATTGCGTGTCGAGGGGCGCAACTTACCGCCGCGCTTTACCTCAACACCAGAGCGAAGAAATAAAATTAAAAATATATTTGATTTCTTCAAGCGGGAATCGAACCGACAACCTATCATGATACTAGTCACACACGATAAGCAATAGTATGGAAATGGTCATAAACTTCACGCTAACATAGTTGCGGGCGAACACTAGTGCTATATAAATATAATTAAGTAATAGGCTTTTCAGTCTGTCGATTGCAAAATTACAAGTTGGATATATTTCAGTGGAAATTACTTTAATAGATCCATCCAATATAGGCATAATTACTAATAGGCTTAGTGTGTAACGGATAGGACATTACGTTTTCCACTGTCTCATTTTCCATTTTATGCATACATATTACGAGATAATGATTTAAATCAAGAAGTAGCAAGAAGTGAGAACTTACAATACAAAACAACGGAAAAATGTGAAAAATTAAAAAAAAAATATTTTGTCGACCGATTGTATTATTTCTATAGCTGTGTCCCGTAAATGTTTCAGACATTAAGCAGATGGAATTTGGGAATCTATTGTTAAGATACTCCGTTCTCCATTAAGTCACTTCTTTTCCTGACCTGACGTAATGCGTGTTGAGTGTCATAGTTTTTATTTCCTTATATTGATATCAAATCAAAGTGCGGCAAGGAGCCGCTCAACACGCAATGTCTTGAAAAATTGACCAGTGAGGACGATTGAATTTGACGAATTGAACGTAGTTTTTTGTCTCTCTACCGATCTTGCTTTACATATGCGGCATACAGCTGGAAATGAGAAAAAAAAAAGATTAAGATTTAAATCTACGGGTAAAGCGAAATCAAAATGTAATTTACTATAAAAACAGAATTTTAAAGATCAAGTAACCAAAAGTTACGCTACATCACCGAGTAAACCCGGCAAAAGTGTCACGGCACACACGTAGCTCAGCCCGCCATACTATGGTTTTAAGCACTCCATTATCCCGAGCCATTCCCGTCACGTCGCGTCTGCCGATTGAAACTGACCCGTATTGAATTAGGAAACACCGTGATAGGGAGATGGACTAGATAACTCGGGCTGAAATCACACTTGTTTGTACGATATTTAGTATTTTAGGGCTTTTGTTAAAGATTTTCTGTTCGGGCTTACGTTTTTTTTATTATATGATGTTTTTCAATTATATTTTTTTAAATCAACGGCACAACATTATAAGTGAATTTAAATTTGTTTAAAATAAGTATTAGTCTCGTAAAAATTGTGAAGAAAAATAATATTTTCAGTTCCATTCCCACTCGAGGAAATTACATATTATATTTTTATTTCGCTCTGGTAATAAGACAAATTGCGGTGTTGATTTTCGCCACTCAACACGCAATGCCTCCAGAATTCGGTGGAAAGTCGGTTTTAATAGGAACAGAAGGACTTAACACTAGGTTTACAGATTAAAAAAAAATATTTAAAAAAATTTGAACATAAAGTAATTTAATGAATATTTCATCTAATTCAATTTTATTATTTTTCAATTAACAAAACAAAATGGTAATTTCATAAATATAAATTTAAATGCCTTTCGGAACCAAAAAAGTAGTAAAAATAGTCAAGCTGGGGCTGGGAACAGATTAAAAATAAATTGCTTAAAACCGAGAGTAAAAATCGGTCAAGTGCGTGTCGTTCTCGCCAATCGAGGGTTTTGTAGTAATTTCATGTTTGTATGGCAATCGAAACGTGATTTAAAAAAAATACAACATAAAGTTTGCGGGCGGGCGACTCATTATGTATGAAGTACAAATATAAATTTGCGATACTTCAATGGAACTGGATGTTTGATATTTATTTCAGCTTGGTACCTCCATATAAATGATCTTGACAAACGGACAACACAGCTATTCTATAACGTTACTGTTTCTTTCTTTCGAGAAAGTCAAAATTCCTAACATATTGTTCTTTGTTAACATTTACGTTGTATTTATTAACTTTAGCATATTCATAAATGAATCGATTGTCTTTTATAAATAATGGTGCGCCTCAATTTCATATTAAAAATTATTTTTGATATCATATAAAGGTTCTATAAAATCATATTAATAAAAGAATCATTTCAGTACTTGTACAATGGTTTTAAATATATTTTGTTAAATCGGAAATTTCTAATATAAAATTTGTTTAGATATAATCATATCTTTTTTCTGATCTTTTAAGCTAAATATGAATGGTGATAAAGTCATTAAATTCAATATATTAGTCACAAATATATACACATCTTTTCCTCATTTTCCACTGAATTATTGAGGCATTGCGTGTTGAGTGGCGGAATACCAGAACGAACAAAGAAAAATATTATATAGATATGTCATTTCAATGTTTAATATATTGTTTATAATCTTGGTGCACGTGTAACTCGGTTGCATCGAATCCGTAATTCTTTTATGGGACAATGTGTATTTTCTATATCACGATTTAAAAAAAATGTGAAAAGACGTTTGTGTGTTAAAGGTAAGGTTGTGTTGTGTATGATTGACAATGATTCTGTAAATCATTAATGTGTTACTAAATTAATGATTATACATGCCTTGGGAATGAAATGCTCACTCCATTCTGTTACAGGTCATACTGTCATTATCACAGATAATTAAATATGTAATTGTTTAAAATTGATTAAAAAAATAGGTCGCGCCGGTTCTTCTCAGGTCTGAGGCATTAACTTGAGTAGTTTACTTAAGTAAATGCCTGGTAGTAAATTACTTGACGTTCAAAAAATTAAGCATGTATCTTCTTATTTTGAATACAATTATTTGAATTTGAATTCATTTCTTCGCTCTGGTTGTTCGCGTTGTGTAGCGATGTTGAGTACCGAATTCAGCGACAAATGGGAAACGGAGTGCTTTAACGCTGATTCCCTCCTACATACCATACTGCGAGATACGGCGTGTCGCTAAAAAAAATTGAAAAGCTAACAAAATACAAAACTTTATTCCGCTTCCATCAAAAATAAATATTGCATTGATAATGTAACCCACATTATATTGTCCCGATACCGCAATTTCAAACACGTAATAAATACGATGGATCTGACGAAAAGATTCAATATAGCCGGGCGATTCAAGAGAATCGAACGTGGCTGGAATACTATTTGGTTTACTTCCACTGTATATAAAAATTTATTATATATCATAATGTATACACACACACCTACACACATATCCGTCCTTCTATGCTAATATAATAAAACAGAAAAAATTGTTTGGTTGATCGCGCTAACGTCAGAAACTATTGGTTCGAAATAACATTTTTTTTTTAATTTTGGATAGTCCATTAATCGGGAAATGCTATATATCATAGAATAAAAAAATTAAATTAGGGGTAGGCAGAGGGAACCTAGTGTTAAGACACTCCGTTCCCCACTTTCTGCCGAATTTTGGAGGCATTGCGTGTTGAGTGGCAGAACTCAACGCCGCGCTTTGCCTCGACACCAGAGCGAAGAAATGAAAATATAAACTTAAGTAAACATTTCATCTCCTCGAGTGGGGATCGAACCCACAACCAGTCGGTTTTACAGTCACACTTTGTACCACTGCGCCACGACTGGCCTCATATCATAGAATAAAGGTTATTATTACATAATGTAACGTTTCTATGTAACCCACTGTTCCTATTGTTAGAGATGGCTTCCCACGCTTAAGAAGAATCCTAGGACAAACCTACAAAACTATTACTTTTTATTTCCTATCGTCCAATGCTGGCAAAGCCGCAGGTAAAAGTTAGTGTTTATATTATATAAGCAATGAATATTTGGGTGTCGATACGTCACGTTTTATTGTTCACGCAGTATAGGTGATTGGTTTTATCACGTGAATCCTTATATAATATTGTTAGGTTATTTGATGAAACTAGTCCGTTTCGTATATTTGGTATTTATTCGTATTAGGTGGAATTGAAGTTCAAATTAATATGGACTTCATATTTTTATTTCTCGAAGTGTTGAAATTTTGAAAATAAACAATTTAAAAAACAAATTTAAGTTAACAAGGAACTTGAGGGGCGGAACACAACGCCGCGCTTTATTTATTATACCAGAGCAAGAAAATGAAAACAATTGTTTCCTGTGATTAGGAATCGAACAGTCAGGCTCTGAGCTATGTTTTTTTTTCATACTTTAAAAAATATAACATTATATTTATTATACTACGTTCTACTACATTATACAACATAGATAAAAAATGATCACTCCGTAACAATTTATTTATTTTAATATGCTAAATAGTACTTAATTATCTTTACATTTAAAGACGATTCCAATCCATCAACGTCAAGTCAGGAACGTAAGTGTCTCAAAGGGAATGAAATATCTTGACTCTAGTTTCCCAAGTTCTTTTGCTTGTTACCTCTGCGTTTAATGATAATATAAATTATTAAATCAGAAGGCCAGTCGTGGCGCAGTGGCACGAAGTGTGACTGTAAAACCGACTGGTTGTGGGTTCGATCCCCATTCGAGGAGATGAAATATTTACTTAAATTTATATTTCCATTTCTTCATATTCTTATATTTTCTTAACACGCAATGCCTCCAGAATTCGGCAGAAAGTGGGGAACGGAATGTCTTAACACTAGGCTCCCTCTGCCTACCCTGCTGTGTGTGTGTATTTATTTTATTGAATCAGAACATATATTCAATACTAAATGACGCTTCTGATCCCAACCCGTTATATCATAAAAGTACGTATCGACGAAAAAGATATAATTTATATTATTTTTTGATACAACAAAATAACAGTAACGCGATTTCATAAGAAATATATTAAATGTAAATAAAATCCACGCACGAGTACCACATTCCCAACTCTGAATACTAAGGCTTATCACACAATGCGAGTTGGTCGTGCGTGTGGTGTGTATAGTCATTTTAAAGAAGATTTTTCTATTCAATCCAGTCTACTTTACATTTGTTTGTGATATTTTTTTAGCTTCACTGTGTATCGTGCACATTTTGTCCACCCTGGACAAAGGGTACCTGGGAACTTCTCCACTTTGTGTCAAATTCTCAAGAATTTAACTTCTTCGAGTGAGAATCATACCTACAACCCGCCGCTTTTCTAGGTGCACGCTTGTGCCGACGACTTGACGACTGGCCTCAAGATGTACACATCTTATTTAAGCGTAATATATTAATTAAAATAAAACCTCCGGAGGCCAGTTATCTCTATTACAATGTTTTAATGAAAGTATTAATAGGAACCCTTAAAACCAAGTTTCCAGGTTCCCTCCGCCCATAGAGCTATATGAAAAAAAAAATTTACTTCACTCACTTTTCACTACTTCTATCATTATTCTATCTAGTTCAAGAATCTTACAGAAATGATATCCATCAATTGCATTCTCTTTAGAAAATCCATACAATATTTCATTAAATCAACTGCACTCAAACAAAGCGACAGCGATCGCTATAGATAATAACTCAGTGTTTCATTTAGTGGGGACCGCCGAGCGATGTGCAAACATTAGTGCGCCAGGTTAAATCAATGGATTGGCTGACACATTAATAACTACTTTATTTGATGACATCCCGTTTGGTAATTTGAAGTCATGTATTCGATTCTCAAATATGGTAATAGGTCTGTCAGTTTAAATTTTTTGGACGTTTTATCTTACAAACAAAGATGTAGTGGATTTATAAGATACTAAGACATAATCAAATAAATAAATAAATCAACTTCGCGCTGAATCCCGCACACAGCAGGGTAGGCAGAGGGAACCTAGTGTTTTTTAGGCACTCCGTTCCCCACTTTCTGCCGAATTCTGGAGGCATTGCGTATTGAGTGGCAGCACTCAACGCCGCGCTTAGCCTCGACACCAGAGCGAAGAAATGGAAATATAAATTTAAGTAAATATTTAATCTCCTCGAGTGGGGATCGAACCCACAACCAGTCGGTTTACAGCCGCACTTTGTGCCGTGACTGGCCTCTAAAACATGATCAATTTTAAAAATTTCAGCTTTCTTTCTGTCTTTTTTTTGTAACTTTTATTGCTAAAGGGGACGGTGAAGCAACATATAACCGAGACTGATCTCGCGTAAGTCCCTAGATTTAAGTGGAAAAACCACGTTTGTATAGCGCGCGTATCTATAATTTACCTAGATACAAATTAAATAACAAAATTATAACTTTTTTTATGAAATAAAAGATAGAAAGATGTTTGTTAGAAAAAAAAATAGAATTACAATTTATTAAGTGTGTGTGTATATGACTGTAAGCGCGACGGTAGTAGGCTCGATTCCCATATCTGTAGTACCATTGATACAAAGGAATATTTAAAAACAAAAAATACCTTACAATCTAGAACCTTAAAAAAACAATTTAAAAAATATTTCTTTATAAAATTTTAATTTCTTCTTAGTGCTAGATAAAACGACTAGATATTTTAATTCCTCCCACTCACCACAAGAACAATTCATTATGTATACAGTTACAGGATATCTAAGCGAGGTGGGATGCGTGGAGTCGCTTAATCCCAGTTTTAATTAGCCCAGCTGCAGGTTCATAGTAAATGCACGCGTCTCACTGGACCTCGAGCTCGTTTTTATTTAGTTAGGGGACTATTTGTTGTGTTCTGGATAATGACTTTTGGGGTATTTTCTCTTCTTAGGCTCCGTTTTGTAGAGTTCCGTGCCTCAAAAGATATAAGATCACTTTGTTCTCCGTGTCAATGTCAAAATGTCAATTTATTCCGAAAGCTTCCAAGTTAACGCAATTAAAATATATGGTCGCTTATATTGTTTTTGCTGCATGAAATTCGCCGCGTAATCAAAATCTATAGTTATAGAAGTAGGTACGTCTTGTTGACCTACAATCCTGAAATTGGTACGAAATCCTCGGTGGAATCAAACTCGCACTTGACCGTTTTTTGGTTTACAACGTCACATATTTGAAAATGAATGTTTATAATTGTTCAATGTTTGATTGTAAATGAAATGGTTGTGCATTATATCGCTGTTTGTCTACCATTCTCCCGAATGGGAATTGAATTTGGACCCTTCCGTTTATAGGCTGCAGCTGCTTCTCCGCTGCGCCATGATGGTCTTTACAGAGTTTCTCTTTAAATTAATAATATGATACAAAGGTTCCAAACTAAAACCGTCTCAACTTTACATCTTATGTCCTTTGAACTTTTGATTTCTTTGGTAGAGATTGTTCATGTTATCCGATATAATATATTTACATATTTTTTCGGGCTCACTTTTTTACCCTAAAGTTTTACTACGAATTTTATATTAGCTCACATCAACGACAATTCTATCGATATTCGTTTTTACTGTATTTCTTTTGTTTCATATTGTTGTTCATATTCAATTTTGTTTTATGACACATCTTATTTGGATGGACGTTTTTCATAATGTTGAGATATGGCCTTAATAACGTACATACATACATAACAAGAGTCTGACTGTACGAACGGTTGTGGGTTCGACTCTTACTAATAAATGAATAAATTACTTTCATATCCTCGCTTTAGTAAAAAAACTGGGCATATAACGTTATATATATCGCAATAAAATCATAACAAAATAATCAGATAATCTTTTAAATCCACGATAACATTGATAATATATAAGAATAATATTAAATATTGTCAAAAATTCAAATCGATTACAATTTTGGCAGCGACACAAGCGGCGCGGCGCGGTGATGTAGAGCAGCACTTGGCACTCGTGTACATCCGGCCAATAGAAATGTTCAATTAGATTGACTCTATCTAGAGAAGGCACGAATAGAGTTTGCTGGATTTTACTTTGATTTCTATTCATATTTATATTTTCGTTGGTCTCAAAATCTGACGCCACTGTGGAAATCAACTTCGCGCTGTGATTTTTATTAAACGCACAGACAACATGTTAGTTATTAATTTTAATTAATTAAGAATGTTTTTAAGCGGCGTTGAGTTCTGCCACTCAACACGCAATGCCTCCAGAATTTGGCAGAAAGTGGGGAACGGAGTGTCTAAAAAAACTCTAGGTTCCCTCTGCCTACCCTGCTGTGTGCGGGATACAGCGAGAAGCTGATTTATTATTTATTTATTTACTTAAGAATGTTTTTAATTTGGAATAGTAAGAAAAAAGTAAGGAATGTTATGAGGACAAATAACAAGAATGCGATACATGCATGCGATAACATGCGACTTTACACGCAACGTTGAGTCTTGGTTCGATTCAAACTTGACATCTTGTACAATGCATAAGGTATATGAAATATTTCATATTTGAATTCTTCTCTAAGTACAGTTGCAATTATTCAAGAAATAGGCGGAAGGTGAGTGGGAAATGCAATATGCAGGATACGGAGTGAAATTAAAAAGAAAAGACTAAAGACATAATACATTAAACAATAAATAAACACCATAGACTACTGAAAAGTGCTCGAAACGTCGGATTTCAAAAAATATGTGAAGCTAAATATATATGATTAATCTAGCTTAAGAGATTCTTTTGAGATAACATATATACAAACACAATATACATAGTATTCCGCGATACGCTCCGCCGATACAAATTGAACGTTTCAACTGCGTGGAGGGAACAACTGCCAAAAGTCACTGAGGACTGAGGCCCAACGTTCAATCACACCGGTCGTTTGCACCGTTGCCAACAGTCAATTCGATTTGCCAATTTTAGATATACATATGTGTATTTTTACTTAAACTTTACTTAAGCTTTAGTTCATTTTTAGCGTCCCGTACTTCAAAAGAAAAAACGGCACCCTTATAGGGTTAAGACTATTTATATCTAGGTCTCGTGGAGGTACCTTGATGTATCAAGCTGAAGTTAACATCAAATATCTACGTTCCCTGGAACACGAAAAAAATTAAGCTTTTCAGTCAATTTAATCAAAAGTTACCAGCATTTATGCATTGTTTTAAAAACATTTTTATGAAATTCGCTAGTACGCTAGTTCGGCTAGGCTTGCAGTAAATTTTTTAGGGTACTTCCTGTAGATAAAACAGAAAAAAGATAGAAAAAACATCAATACAAAGTTTGTATACAAGGCCAACAAGTACTGTTTTTTCTTACTTTTTATATTATATTAGAAAATGTGGGAAAATAGGAAAATCTTTTAAATATACTATGATTTTCTTTCTACTATTTTGTTTCACGTTGTAGACAGAGAAAACCAAGTTTTAAATCACTGCGCACCACTCGTCTCGTAGTCCTTGGAAACTTCGACAGTGACTGGGTAGCGGAGTGCCTTGCCTCTTCTAGCCAAGCGGAATAAGCGTGAGGCAGCTTTTATTACATAACCCTCACTGAATTCAAATAACCTGTTTATAAAGATATATCTTTTGACACTTCCCTGTAAAAATATTGTGTCGCTGAAAGAAAAATTTACCAATAAACTTGCAAATACATCCAAATCCATTTTTTGTAGACAAAATGAAACGCGGGGTCTGATAGGCTTATCGCATTTTCGCGTCGAACGCTTTGAATGACATACAACGATAATATTCTGTATATTCCAAATATTGTATATTCACTAGATATCTACTGTTGTATCAAAACCGTGTATGTTTAGAATATTTTGTATTTGTATGGCTTTTTCCTGTTTCTCACTTGTCATATACTGTTTTTTTCTCTCCGATTATAAAACCCTTATTTTCAGATTTTGTCCGAATATTTTTAACCGTTGAGGCCAGTCGTAGCGCAGTGGTACAAAGTGTGACTGTAAACCGACTGGTTGTGGGTTCGATCCATACTCGAGGATATGAAATATTTACTTAAATTTATATTTTCATTTCTTCGCTCTGGTGTCGAAGCAAAGCGCGACATTGAGTTCTGCCACTCAACACGCAACCCAAAATTCGGCAGAAAGTGGGGAACGGAGTGTCTTAACACTAGGTTCCCTCTGCCTAACCTGCTGTGTGCGGGATATAGCGTGAAGCTAAAAAAAAAAAAAGTTTTAACCGTCTTCTGTAGGAAAAGCAATTATCAATTCGTCTGTATTTTTTTATGTTTATTATCTCAGAACTTTTGACATGTCGTTTTTTTTTTGCTAAAAATGAATTTTGTTAAATATTAATGTTGATGTATTTGTAACAATGCAACTTCATCTTACATATTTTATGTCATTACAGCAAAATACAGGACTAAAATGGTTATCATAGGGATCCTTATAAAAGTTCTTAATTTAGACAAAAGACGACGTTGGGTTATGCAGCTAATATGCCTCTTAATAAAAAAAAAAGCCGGCAAACTAACCAACTCATCATTTGAGTCTTCCACACACTAGAATGCAAAGGATGCCTCGAGACAAACGACTCTACCAACAAAACAAATCTCTTACTATTTACCATTGTGTCTTGTAACATTTTAATTCAGACCCAAACAGTTCTAACTAGAACACTAACAATAAACCACGTGATCAATAAAGCGGACATAAAGGATGTTTTTGCACTTTGAGTATTTATCACCGACCCGACTAGGCCCAATTCATTAATAGCACCCGGGGGTGTGAGCTTGTCTCTATTTTTTCTCACCTCCGCTCACTCCTTATTTACGATGCTTGCGGGTGAAATTCTATTTATCGCACTAAAATACAGGTTAAGTTCGTTCGGTTCGTTCTGTCAAGTTACTGTAACTTTTTTGGGTGGATTCCGTTAGTTTTATATTGGTTTTGGACTAAGTCTTGTTTGTGTGATGAAAAATGGAAAAGAATAATAGAAATTATTTTAGATGATTTTTTAAGCATATATATTATTCAGTGAACGCCGAACATGGGCATTATGTCATTTCTTACATGACAATATTTACTTTAATTAGATACTCATATCTTTCTCTTTTTTACCGTACAACCTCCTTCATGTTTTCTCCATACAACGTGACATTGGCGAAGCGATATGTGCTCTACTGGCACGTTCGGAACGCCATAATCAAAGAACCATACCATCATACTTGTAAATTATATGCTTAAGCGGGCACGGATAAACTGCACTTTTAAATAAAATAAAGTAATGACAACAGCAACATCACATTGATACTTTTCTTATTTTTAGCATACCACATGTATCAGGGTAAGTAAAAGGAACTTCATGTTAAGTCATTCCATCACCACAAAATAAAGTCTCGAAAAATTTAGATATTGCTTGTTTATGTGGCGGAACTCAACACCACGCTTTGTTTGGTAACCAGAGCGAGATAATGAAAATAATTCATTATCCCTAGTGAAAATCAAACTCACTATCGCGTAGTCAACAATGGACGACGGCCGGTTTTTCTAAATTTTAATATTTTTTTAATTGTCTGTCTGTATATATTTACTCTGTGGCCAGGTTATCAAGCCTCATCATTTATTTAAATAATGTTAGTGGCAAAGATATCGGCATGATGCGGTACGGCGCGGCGCAGCCTCGGTAATACTCAATTTTATATTCAACCCTTCCGCATTTTTCCCTTTTACTGAGACTCTACACTTTAATTTACTTGTATTTACGCTTGTATGGTTTTGTATTCCATTTGTTTATGATATGTTATTATCATAATAATAGTATTAACGTATACTTATGTTATTTCTGCTATTTAAATGTGTATTGTAGGTTACAGTTGTTTACACTATCTAGTGTATTATTGTAAACACGATGATCGTGGGTTCAATTCCCAAATGGTGGATTGAATTTTCTTTATAGTTTTACAGTCACACTTATACATATTTATATGAATATTTTAGCTGTTTACAATATAATAAATTTATTTAGATTTATCATATTGTAAACAGCTAAAATTTTAAGTCTTATACACGTTGATACCAATGTACATACACACGTCACACACATAGTTTCTGTTCAACCCTAAACACTTCATAAACCCTTATCTTTTTAAATATTTAATTTACCGTGCCTCTGGACAATATCGCTTGGCTACATTACTTCTAAAATAGGCAGACTTTTCACTAAAATGGGACAATATGATACATAAAAATATAAATAAAAAAAAATTTGACCTTCACGTTGTATTCCACGCATAGCCTCCCGCTTTTTCTCTCGTTACTAGAGCAAAGAAATGAAAATATTAAATATTTTATTTCCTCGAGTGAGAACCGAACTCTTTTTTTATATTATGGAAAAGACAAGTTAAGCAAGTGTTCGGTACACTTTGATAGTAAGTGATCACCGCCTCCCACGACCCAGTGCAACACCAGAGGAGTTACGTGCGCTGACGGCCTTTGCAAGATGGAGATAGACGTGCTTTTTGAAGACACCCGAGTCGTATCGACCTGGAAACATTGCCGCAGGTAGCCTATTAAATACCACAATAGTATCCAGATAGTATGGATGGTATGTTAATTTGTGACGTGCTACGCGGTTAAAAAAATCAGTGGTAGAAATAGGTCCAACAGTTCCTCAAACACTCCCCATGATAAATGCCGTAGAAAATGCACAGCGAGGAGACGTCTTTAAGCAAAGCCAAAGTGTCAAGCCTTTTACAGATCGTTATTTCCCAATTATTCGAGCAGCTTTACGTTGTACGTGATCAAATGGTTCAAGCTGGTGGTTCACCAGCCCAGAGAAGAGAACAGTACTCTATATGAGGCCGAACCTGGACCTTATACATGGTTAATTGGTGATTGGCATGAAATATTGACAAAAATTGCTGGAGACGTTACCCTCCCAGACGTATTTTAGTCGCCTGTTACGACATCATCAGTACCAGGCTGATCCTATTCTAAGCCGAGTTCACACGGTAACCTCACAACTCACAACCTCATGCGCTTACAGTCGATCGCTTACACCCCTGCAGCACGACTGGCTTTAAAATAAATAATTTAGGCTTACAATTAACATATTTTTCTGGCACATATTCTGTTTTATACTCTATATTTTCAAATTTTATTTGCTATAAAAAATATATAAAAAAAGAATCCGTTACTCACGTTTAACACAACCACAAAACCAAAAGCATCCAATATATCTTTAAAAGTGTATCGTTAAGCCAGAATCGTGAACAATGAAAAACGTTGATGAGGTTTTAAACTAACTTAGTAGTTTTGTATTCGAAACTTGTGAAATTAATCCGCACTTTGCTTCTTCACGAATCGTTGGGATCGGGAAAAGAGTAATTTTCTTTTCATAAACTTTTTCAAATATTCTTCATGCTGTATTGTAGATAGTTACAGTTCTTATTAACGTTTTGTTCTTGTATTTTTAATACTAGCGACACGCTTGCGGCTTCGCCCGCGTGTACTGCATAATAATTATTTTTTTCTCACCTATTTTCATTTCCTCACTCTAGTAACTGAAATGCCTCCAGAATTCGAAGGATAATGGGAACCAACCCTACCCTGCTAAGTGCAGGATACAGCGTTAAGCTAAGATAAACTAATTGTATTGAAATTCAAATTATCGACGAACCGTCGAACTTTGATGAAAAATTGCATGCTTTTATAAATTAAATTGAATGATTGTCACTGAATTATTATTATTATGTATAATACAAAGAATTTAATTGATTTTTATTTTTTTTTATAAATTAACATTTATGTAAATGTTGCACTCGTTATTTTAATCTATTCATTTATAATAACTCATACTAACTCTTGAAATTAACAAAATATTAAAATAATGTTACAAATCTCAAAGCGCCCAAGTGAATATCTATAAGGGTGATGGTTGTACTTTCGATTCCCACTCGAAAAAAAAATATATTTAACATTTTCTTTTCCTCGCTCTAGTAACCAAGCACTCGTAAGTAAGGTAAGGTATCTCTATCTACCCTGATGACATTTTAACATATATTTAAATAAAGCAAGAAGCTCAAAAAAAACGTATTTGCGCATGGACTGAAATACTAAATATGTAACTTTATTTAGGAAACCCTTAAAACTACCGTTCAGCACTAAATACAACCATAAAAAATATAAAGAGGAAATTAATCTAAAACAATAAATAAAAGAGCGAACGAACAATAAAATAACCGCATGTCGCTGTAAAAGCTTGTACATGTATGCTTCTAAAATATTTATTATTATAGGCGCTCCCTTGTACCCGATAGTAATAGTCAATTACATTAGTTTATGCAGTATTGGGAACAAAAATATGTTTTGTTCTTTTTAGATCCTCTATATGTAAATTACGGGAACACATATAGGTATACAGTTACGTGTAAATTCGTACACGTTTTCCGTGTCCGCTTTTGGAGGCTCCAAAATGAAAATCTCCCTAGAGTAACCGTTCGAAAATACAAGATTGACATACTGAAAGGTTTTGGAACAACTTTTTTTTTTAGCTCCACGCTTTATCCCGCTTATAGCTAGGTAGACATTGGGAAAATAGCGTTAACACACTCCGTTCTTCACGTTCCGCTCGACGCACGAGTGACGGAACTTAACGCCGCGCGTTGTTTTGTACTAGAGTCAGAAAATAATAATAATAATAGTGCCTCAACCGTTACCTCTAATATTAGACACAACCTTGTACAGCGAGATACATTTGTGTTCAAAATTTTATAATACAACAAAAAAAATATGAAATCTAAGTTAATCAAATAAGTTTGTCAAAACACAATGTTTTTTTAATATGAAAACAGAATTAAAAGTCGTAGGTGACTACAACATATGAGGAAGCCGTCGTGACGCAAGGGCACAAGGGTGTGACTGTAATGCAACGATTGTGCGTTCGATCTTTCGATTCGGAGAAAAAAATGATTATTTTCATTTCTTCGCGTTGGCACCTAGGCAAAAGCCCGGCGTTGTGACATTCAAATACGCAACGCGTGGAAAAATTCGGTGGAAATTGGGGAACGGAGTGTCTTAACACCAGAGTCTCCCAGTCTACTATGCTATATGCGGGATACAGCGTGAAGCTCATAAAAAACAAACAAATAATACAAAATCTTAAATTACCAATAATCCAGATTGCCCTTCAGATATATATATATACATTAGACTAATTCTACCAAACGGGAGTAACGCCAACCATTGTTTTAACTTTACAACAATCTTCACAAAAACAACGATCCTATTAATCTGACAAGAAACGTTTCATTAGTAACTCACAAAGTGAATTTTAATGCAGCTCCTCCGCTCCCGGAGGTTTCCAAGTTTAGCCAAGTATTTTTTCCCGGCAATCAGAGCGAGTTTATCGTACAGGCGTGGACTGGCAAGATGCAGTGCAGTGCTGTTACAGTTGCAGTTCCAGTTGCTGTTCCAGTTGCAGTTTGTTGCACAAAGTGGAACACGTTTCGCACGTTTTTGCGCCCCGATGGACCGGCGTTGGTACGCTTTAAACTAATTTTGTCCTTCAATCTGTATAAGACTTGTTGTGTAATCAAACAAACATCAGCACTGAGTGGCTGGTTTGTGATGAAAATAAGTTATTTTATTGATCGGTTTATAGCTTCAAGTAGCTGTTTCATAGTGTAGTACTACATGGTTTTACTTAGGAATACATAAAAAGTTGTGGAATCGATTTATACATTTGTTCCTGTATGTAAATCCTTATGCCAGTATAGTGTTAGTTCAGCACTTTTCGTTCATTATTAACATAATTAAAAAATCAGCTTCACGATGCCAGCTTCCGTACAAAGCAGGGTAGGCAGAAGATATCTAGTGTTAAGACACTCCATTTCTTAATCGTTTCCGTGGAGTTCTGGAGGCACTGCATGTCGAGTGGCGGAATTCAACGCCACGCTTTGCCTCGAAATCAGAGCGAAGCTTTGCCTCGAAATATTTAATCTCCTCGAATGGGATCGTGAGCTCACAACCAGTCAATTTTACAGTCAGCGTGACTGTGTGCCCCTGCGCCACTGGCCTCTAACAATCTCAGTATTAACAAGATGGAAGAAAATAAATCCACCTGTATTCCGCACACAGCAGAGTAGGCAGAAGGAACCCAGTGTTAAGACACTACGTTCTTCATTTTCTGCCGAATTCTGGAGTAGTGTTACATAGCGAAACTCAATGCGGCGCGTTACCCCAACACTCGAGTGAAGAAATGAAAATATAAATTTAAATAAACATTTCATTTGCTCGAGTGTGGAAAGAGTTAAGATAGCCGAATTGTGAAGGTGTTGCCTATTGACTGGTGGTATCCAACACCACAGTTTACCTAGTTACCCGAGTTAGGAAATGAAAATATCCATTATTTCATTTCCTCGAACTGGAATTGAACCCACAACCTGTCGCACACCTGCACGACGACTAATCTCTAATATTTAAACGATATTCTATAAAAGCTATATAGTAAATAAATAGCTGGGATTTTGGCAACTGAAAGGTCTGGCCGTCGGGTTTAGGCAGGTGTGCTGATAAAAAGCAGAATTGACGCGGATTTATGGGACAGTCGGACAGCCGATACAGGAAAAGCCTCAATCATTGAAATATAAACGTGTATAAAGTATAAAAATGCATTATTTGCTTTGTTTTTATTGACTTTCTACATCTTCTACATCTTTTGTCATACAAATAAATATTTTTTTTTGTGTCATTGATTTTTGTGTATTGTGTATTTTGTGTATGTCGTGTATCCGATGGTATCTGAGTTGTAACTTAATTTTTATACCAGGAGATTTTTTTTTTAGTTGTACGTGCTCTGTTTTATTGTAGCATTAGCAAAATAAACTTGTTCCTACGGTCACTTCGTTTCGTTCTTGCCATACAGAATTTTTTTTTAGTATCGGGCTAGACATATATTTTTAAAGCTTTTTTAAATATTTTTAAAGTGTTATTCCAATCTTAAGTCGGTTTCCAGGAGGCGCGGGTTCGAGTCCCGCTCCGTTCAAATTTTTATACGTTTTCTAAATAAGTATTGAAAGCTGTAGCACGTAGCAGGGTAGGCAGAGGGAACCTAGTGTTAAAAAACTTCGTTCCTCACTTTCTGCCGAATTCTGGAGGCACTGCGTGTTGAGTGGCAGAAATCAACGCCGTTTTTTATTTATTTATTTTTTTATTTGTAATTATAAAAAATATATATTAATTTAAATCATCTTAAATAAACAATGTATAATTTATTTGAAGTAAAATATTAATCTAGATTAAATGCTCTAGATAACTGACACGCTTGTCTGTTTGAAGATTATACGATTTGAAGAAAACAATACAAGTAACTTAAGACAATTTTACATACAATAATTGTTATTTATATACGTTAAGTATTTTAACGTGTTCTGGTACTTAAATCAGCTTCACGATGTATCCCGCTTACAGCAGGGTAGGCGGAGGGAACCTAGTGTTAAGACACTCCGTTCTTCACTTCCTGCCGAATTCTGAAGGCATTGTGGGTTGAGTACTTGGCAGGTTAAATTATATTAATTTCTACCCTCTGGTAGAATAAGCTCGGCGTTGCGTTCCGCCACTACACCCACAATGTCTCCATAATTAGGCAGAAAGTGGAGAACGGAGAGTTTTAATACTAAGTACCCTAACCCTACCTAACATTATATACAGGATACAGCGTGAAGTCAAACATATAAACAGAAACTATAGGGAGTGATGAATTATGAAAGAGTTTGTTGTCGCGCGCGCGTTAACGGCGCGGCCGGCGACTGTCCGTTGGCGTAGCGCTCGATTAGCCGCGCTCTACGTCTGGACACCTAGGGAATATTATTGTTGTACAGATATATACATGCGATTGTGGCTTTAATCGCGACGGTTGTAGGTTCGATTCCTATTTGGGGAATGAAATTGAAAATTTTTATTATTTACTCTGGTAATGAGACAAAATGCGGCGTTGATTGCCGCTACTCAACACGCAGTGTCTCGAAAATTCAACGGAAGTGGGCAACAGAGTGTGTTATTACTAAGTACGCCGTTAATTGTGGGCGAAACTAGAGTCAAGACTCGACGTTTCGCACTTTTTCATCAATTTTTGAGACATTGCCTGTTGAACAGCGGATAGTAATGTCTTACTTATTATTCTTGCCAAAACGAAGAAATGAAAATAATTGATTCTCCCGAGTGGAAATCGAACTCACAACCATTGACTTTACAGTACAAATGGCCTCAATGCACGAACGATGGAACGCCTTATATTTATATCAAAAAGAACTTATATACCAATTCCACTACGGCAAGTTAAAGCGGTCGGGTAAGTCATGTTTATTACTGAATAAAAAATATAAATGGTACACAGAGCTCTAATGAAACGAGCGCATTACTATGAACACCTGCAGTCGGGCTAATTAAAACTGGGATTAAGCGACGCTACGCCGTACTGTAGATGGCGGTTAGTTTCCACTTGTATGTTTGTTTGTACGTTATAAGCTAAGAACTCTGTGTGGAGCGACGGTTACAAGTTCGATTTTTGTAATATTTGAGAGGTGTTACGTAATTATTCGCCTGTTTTACTCTCAATTGACAGAAACCTATATATTTTTTTATTATTATTATTTTTATAAATAATTACGCTTAAGCTTTCTAATTTTCGCTAAAATTAAAGCTACAGCTTCTTCTCATGATATAGTATATCCTATATTGTTTTCTTTGAATAAAAATTGAAGTTTAGCACTCTTCTTCAATTGATTCCATGCAAATTAACTTTTCAAAAACAATATGAGATCGTATTATACCCTCGTAACTATCTCTTGGCGTACCATAAATTGCTATATGATTTGTAAAACTCGATAACCACTAACGAGAATGGAGAAGAAATATAAAAATGCCATATTTTTCCCCTTCACGGATCTCTTCCATCATGAAATGTAGCCGTATTCCTCAGATGTAGAGAGGAATACAGGATGCAGAGAATTAAAATAAATTGTAAGCATACACACAACACAATACGGTAGAGAATAATAAAAACATATCAAATATCATCACGTAATATGACTATCGTAGAAATACGATATCTTTGAAGACTTAAAAACTCCAACTTTAATAACGTAAATTCAATAAACCAGTTTTGAAAAAAGCAAGAACTCGATCGGTTATTTGAAATGTAGTAGATACATATTTTTTTTTATATGTCAAAGAAAAAAAAATGTATATGTACATAGGTGTAGATGCCTATACAATATATTTTTAGTAAGTTATTAATTACACTACTTAGATGCAAATTAAATTTTCAATATTTTTTTTACGTTTCACGCTGTCTTCATGTAAATTTATTGGCTAATGAAATGTTGATATGTATCAGCTTTAAGTATTGTAAGCGCTGTTTGTTTCCCAATATAAAAATAATTAATAAACACTCCGTTCCCAACGCACCACTCGCTTCGGCATTTTGTCTTTTTTCCAACTAAAAAAACAAAAAACTTTGAAAAGTTACCGTGGAACAATAAAGAATATTTTAAATTCCAGACAACACTACGTTCTGTACTTTCCCTTAGATCGTTAACATTTACTAACTGTATCCAACATTTGTTTAGTTTTAATTTAATCATTTTATTTTTTTAAGGCGTTATTACCATTGTTCTAATATACAATTCAATTCAAGATATAGCTTTTTTTTTCTTCTTGAGGACGTTGCGTGTTGAGTCGTAGCAAACAACGCCGCAAGGAAATGAAAATATTTAATATATCATTTCCTCGAATGGAAAACAAACCCACAACCTGTCATGTTCACTATCGCACACTTCTATCCCTTCCCAGAACTCCTATGCCACTAAGCATAGGGGTTGAAAAGAAATAAAAAATAAAAATAATGTTGTTAACAGTCGGGAATTACATTTAAAATATGTAATTTTCTTGTAACAATATTCACATGCTTACACAATATCTCACATTTAAAACAAGCAGCAGCTCGTCGTCGTCGTATTTTCTTTAGAAAACGTAATTCTAGTTAGAAGCCGAAGCTGCATTATATGTAGCGGTCTTAGAACACTACATATACGAGTACAGTACTGCCGACGAGTCGTGGCCACTCCGAAATTAGCTATAGATGGCAGCGCAAAATTTGATTTGAGGGATTTTCTTCCTTATAATTATTTTCTTTTGGAGTGTATAATACGAAAAAATTCAGAAAACCTAATATTGGGGCGGCCACTACTCATTGATTGTACTGTATGTTTCAGCATTATACAAATATGGCCCGTATTTGGTATAAGGTCTTGTTTAAAATAATAGTGTAAGAGAGGAATTCTACCGCTACAGGAAAATACTTGAAAACAGGTATATATATATATATATGTATAATATATTTATGTGGGTACGTTCGTGTGTATGAATGCGGGTGTAGAAAATAACTTTGCATTTTATATTCTGTTGTAAAATTTTCTTGTTGAATGATAATTTCAGTTTTAATTGAATATTTGTATTAGATACTGGAAGATCAATAATAGCGTATATACGTCTATTTATAATTATTAAAATTACAGTTTATGTTTTAGCTTTAAGCTGTATCCCACATATAGCAGGGTATGCAAAGGGAACCTAATGTTAAGACACTCTGTTCCATTGACATTCGGTGTTAAGTGACTGAACTCAACAGCGCGCTTTACGCGTTACTACGGCGAGGAAAATGAAAATTATTTATTCACCCGAGTGGGAACCCACAACTGTCGCGCTTATAGTCGTTATTTTTTTTATATTATAAGTCATATCATATTTTGGCTTTATAAAATCCTGATGGCACATTTTAAAATACCTGATTATAAAGGTCGATGGTTTATTATTTACCTCACTGGCAGAACATTATTTTTAGGACTTTTACAATATATATTTTTTTAAATATATATATTTTTTGTCGTCGTCAAACAAAAATCGTTGTCGTTATTTTACGAAGCTTCCAAAATACACAGCATATGGAGAACGGACCAGCATATAAAAAAGTTTTTTTTTCTTTTTAAAATCAAACGCAAAAATAATGGATGTCATCGTGGCGCAGTGGGCAGCACTCCCACTCGAGGGAATTAGTTCCATTTCCCTGCTCTGTTTGAGTTCTGTCTCCCAACATACAATGGTTCGAAAATCGGAAGTCGCAGAATACTAGGTTCCCTCTGCCTACTCCGTTATATTAGGGAAACCGAGTGATGCTAAAAAATAGGCTCTCCTACAGCTTTTCTCATTTCAGTCTCCAATATTTGAATTGTTCTCCACATACTTTAATACCCAATTTCATACGTAAGCGTGCTCCGGCGTTCAATTCTGGGTCAACACAAATTAACTCTAATTAAACCCAAACATTTACATTTCCCTTTCGTAACGATTCGTATACTATTAGAGGCTGTCCTCCTCCGACTAAATTGTAGATAAGCGTTTTCTCAGTCGACACGTATTTAGATGATTATTGCTTTGATTATTTTTTTTCAGCTTTAATCTGTATTTCGCAAACAAAGGTAGGCACAGGAACTTAGTGTTAAGACTCTCTGTTCTCCAATTCTAACCGAATATTCGAGACACTGCGTGTTGTATATGGGAACACAACGACACGCTTTACCTTGTTAACAGAGCGAAGAAAGGAAACATTAAAAACTCATTCAAAAATTTGCTTAACTAACCTGTTAATACACTCCAGGAGTAAACCTGCTGAAAGACATTCCGTTCCCCACTTTCCGCCGAATTTTGGAAGCATTGCGTGTTAAGTGACAAAACTCAACGCCGCCCTTTGCCTCGAGCGAAGCAATCGAGTGGGAGTTTACAGACACACTTTGTACCCGCGAGCCACAATGGCCTCACGGCTTAAAGACAATTGTTCTACAAAATCTATTATCTAAAACACATATTATGTCTATAACAAGATTCCAGCGCCAGTCGCGCTGCAGGTGCTCAAGCGTGTGACCGTGGATGTATGGTGTGGTTGTGGATTCGATTCCCACTCGAGGAAATGAAATATTTACTGTTTTCATTTCCTCGTTATGATAGCCAGTTAAAGTGCAACATTAAATTCCATCAAACAACACGCAATGGCTCCAAAATTAAACGAAAAGTGGAGAACAGTGTGTTTTACACTAGGTTCCCTTCACTACCTGCTATCAGCGGGGTACAGCGTGAACCTTAAAGAATAAAAAAACATATCCCCAATCAATGAAATCAAAAATCACTCGACTCGCGGCGAAACAAATAGACAGCTAAATAATAAAGAGTGGATCGATACAGCGTAAACAGCACTTGTTTGATTTCCATCGTTGTGTAAATATAGTCGACATGTCCCGCGGCTACTATGAATACTTTACACCGAAACGATTTCTCGTCTCTGTCATACAATATGGGAAATTTATTTTATTTTGTGATTTGTGACAATTGCCTTTCATATTATTGCTTGTTTAATGCAGCTTCACGCTGAATCCCGTAACACAGCATGGTAGGCACGTACTAACATGACACTCCGTTCCCCACTTTCCGTCGAATTACGGAGGCATAGCGTATTGAGTAGCGGAACTCAACGCCGCGCTGTGCTTCGACACCATAGCGAAGAAATAAAAATATAAATTTAAATAAATATTTCGAGAGGGGATTGATCCCACAACCATTTTTTACAGTCACACTTTGTTCCCCTGCGCTACTCCTGTGTAAAGCGGGGTGGGTAGAGGAAACCTGGCAGTACTGTCTAATTTTAAGACAGTACTACCTGATAAGTACCTACTATCTATTTTTCGAGAAATTGCGTTGTTGTTTGTAGGAACTCAACGTCGCGCTTTGACTTATCAGAACGAGGAAAAGAAAATATTTCATTAGTCACTGGAAACCAAATCCACAACCGCTTTAAAGCGTAAAGATAAAATATTTTTTTTTAAGATTTGGAAATGCATTATACACAAAATATTTTTTTAACCTTTATCACTAACAAAAACAATTTGGTAATTTATCAAAATAATATTAATTAAGGCCATCGTGGTGCAAGAGCACAAACGCGCGATTGTAAACATGACGGTAATGGGTTCAATTTCCACTCGGAATAGTAAAATATTTAAAAAAAATATTACCTTACATTATATACCTTCGTATAATTTCTCAACAACACGCAATGCCTCAAGAATTCGGATTCCACAAACCATTCACAATCAAGATAATTCTACGAAGACGAGATCTCAATCTTAAAACGAGGACATTTCATACTACGAGCGTATTCAAAAAGTCCAGTCCGCCTGGTAATATCATTAAAAAACAAATTTTATTCATGACTACATCTTATTTCATTTACTTTGTACTAACTTTGTTTAAGCCAGATTCTCCATGGGTGCATTTCTCTTATATTTTCATTTAAAAAAAAAATAAAGCTTACATTTCATTAATTACACTAAATGTACGGCGGTTTGTTCGTTGTGTGTATTGTTCCAACATGTCTATTCAAGATTGTGAAAATCTGGCGGTTTTTCTATAGGATATAAGTTTTAAATGAAACATTTTATGTGTATGACTTCTGAATTTACTTAATGTGTTCTTAAAACAAAGTGTAATTTTATATTTTTAAGTGCTGAAAGTAAATTAAAAGAGAAGTACGTCAGTAATGAATATTTGAATCCACAAAAGATAGGGTTGTTTATTTAATATGTAAAACTCTACCGTAAACACGATTTCACATTAACGAAATGTTATGATTTTTTTTTCAGGTTCACGCTGTATATGTCACGTGTAACAGGGTAGGAAGATGGAGCTTAGAGTTCGACAAACATTGCGTGTTAAGTTTCGGAACTCAACGCCGCGCTCTGCCTCGAGTGTCTATGTCATATCCATGTTTTTTTTTTCAATTGTTTAGTATGTAAAAAATACTTTAAAGTGTAATAACATTATTTTATATACAATTAATCATAAATATAAATTGATAAGTTGAGGCCAGTCGTGGCGAAAGAACGCGACAAGTTGTGAGTTAGATTCTTCTGGTGGATTAAAATATTTTATATTTTCATTTTCTCGCTCTAGGATAACGCGCGATGTTGAGTTTTGCCACTCAATACGCACTTCTCGAAAATTGGGCAAAGTCTGGGAAGCGAGTGCCCAAGTACAAGAGTTCCCACCCTCCTATACACGGTATAATAAATAATAATTATCACTCACACAGTAACTTATGAAACGCGGCCCCCAATCCTCGATAAACTAAGTTTCGAACTCCTCGGACCTTTACACTTCCCTCGATTTCCTCGAAAAGGAAGATTGTTCGTGTTATCTGATCTATATTTACATATTTTCGGCACACTCGTCGAACTTTTACCACAAATTCGATTATTCCAAAGACATCGGCATCGGCTTCGAATTTTTACAATATTTGTACTTTCTCAGATATCTTCTTCCGTTTTCTTTAAGTTTTTTGTTTTATTATATTTTTCATTTTATTTTACTTCGAAGTTGTATTAATTTAAGAACGCAAATATTATTATAATAGCATAGCCTTGAATTTTGTGGAGTAAACTCTATATATATATATATATATATATATATATATATATATATATATATATATATATATATATATATATATATACTAGAACTCCGATATGGAAGTTTTAGCACCGGTGTCTCAGTTTATGTGATGATAGAAGGTTTAAATTTAAATAGTTGGTTGGTTTTTTTTTCAGCTTCACGCTGTATCCCGCATACAGCAGGGTAGGCAGAGGGAAGCTCCGTTCTGCACTTTCTATATATATATATATATATATATATATATATATATATATATATATATATATATATATATATATATATATATATATATATATATATATATATATATATATATATATATATATATATATATATATATATATATATATATATATATATAGAAAGTGCAGAACGGAGTTCTCTTCTCTCTGAGAGATCTTAACACTTTTATGTGGCAAATAATGCGATTGTGAACGGACAAGGGACAGTTTGGGGGTTCAACTCCCGCGCGAGGAAATGGAATATTTTGATTTTACTTCCAGAATTCGGCGAAAATTGGTGAATGGAAATGTTCTTAAAAAGAACCGAGTTTCTTAACACTAGATTCCCAGGTTCCCTTTCCCTACCCTTCTATGTGCGGGATATAGCGTGAAGCAAAACATATTTATTCTCTCTTCTCTTATAATTAAGCCAAGAATCACCCGTATATACATATTACCTTAAATAGATACATATAGAAATTCAATAGTTTATCATCAATCGATTTAAGGCAGCGAAGCGACTACCGACGCGCTAACTTGCTAATTGTATTTAACTTAGTATGGAGAATAATAGGGGATGTCGCGGATAAACAGATAGTTACCTAATTCGATGGGGTTGGTTATAACTTTAAGTAAATATATTGTTTTGAAAAATATTATTATTTATATATATGTATTTATATAGGCCGTCGTGGTGCAGGGGCACAAGGGTGTGACTGGAACGCGACGGTTGTGGTTCGATCCCCATTCGGATGACCTAATTATATATTAATGTTTTCATTTCTTCGCTCTGACACAAAGACAAATAACATTGAGTTCCACCACTCAACACGCATTGCTTCGAAAAAATCGGCGGAAGATTGGAAACAGAGTGTCTTAAAACTAGATTTATGTAGCCTATGAAGCTGTCTATACTTAATACTTACAGAGACTTATAGAGTTTGTTTGGTTGAACTAAAACCTATAAGTTGGCTCCAAACCTATAAGTTGGCATTGTTATTTTTTTATGTTGGATTGCCCATTTATCGACAGAAGCTATAGACTAGATTAAACGATTCTACGATCAATAGACATTATTGATACGAAGTAGTTAGAACTTGAGAAGGTGAGAACGTAAATCGCACCAAAGAGTATCAAATTTGTCTTAATTTTTTTACAATATCAAACAAATATAAATGTAATTAATAAAAAATACTGAGGACTAAAATACTGAATGAATAATAAAGCCAGTCGCGATGACTGTAAAATCAATTGGTTGTGGGTTCGATCCCCACTCGAGGAAATGAAATATTAATTTACATATATATTTTCATTTCTTCGCTCCGGCGTCGAAGAAAACGCGGCGTTGAGTTTCGCCGCTCAACATGCAATGCCTACACAACTCGGCGGAAAGTGGAGAACGGTGTGTCTTAACACTAGCTTCCCTCTGCCTACCCTGCTGTATGCGGGATACAGCGTGAAGCTGAAAAAAAAACCAACCAACTATTTAAATTTAAACCTTCTATCATCACATAAACTGAGACACCGGTGCTAAAACTTCCATAAAAACCTGAAAATCCTACTTTAAACGGAGTTACGCGACAGCACTACGTTATAAACTAAGCCAGTAAAGAGTAAAACTGTGTGAGTTAATGACTGCCGTGCCACATAATCCGATCGTTACATTAAATAAAGATGAAAATAAATTGCATCTACAAATGTTGTACTTTACATGATTTAGCCTATTTGCTTGAGGCCGTTGTGGCGCAGTGTGACATTAGACCGTTAACGTGATGGTTTTGAGTTCGATTCCCATCCGGGGGAACGCTCACTCAATGCGTCTCAAATAGAGCGGAAAGCGGCATATCATGACACTATATATGCATTCTGCTTTGCGGTACACAGCGTAAACATGCTTTAGAATTTATTACAAATCTTCACTATCGACTATTGCCATTGGTTTCTTGACATCTCCGTTGTGGTAACAGATTGATAAGGCTGTTAATATTTCTCTTCATATTTCTGAGCAGCTGAAATTCTAAAGAAAATTTTTTACAAGGTTTTAATATAAAAATATAAATCGATCCCCACTCGAGAAAATCAAATATTTATGTATATTTTTATTTTGATTCTTCGCTCTGGTTTCAAGACAAAGTGCGGCGTTGAGTTCTGCCATTCACACGCAAGGCCTCCAGAACTCGGCGGAAAGTGGGGAATGGATTGTCGTAACCTCAGGTTCCCTCTGCCTACCCTACTGTGTGCGGGATGCAGCGTTAAGCTGATTTATTTACTTTTACAGGCTGACAGACAAGCAATTTAAGCAATTTAAATACGTTTTTCTATAAATTAATATATCTTTACATTTGTGTATAAATATGGGTTTTTTTCTAAAAATATTTTTGTTTGTCTTTTAGTCCACGTAACCAAAATTTTATAATTATAAAATTCATTTATTTGTAATAATAAAATTATAGAACCAAAAATAATAATATTTGTTCTATTCAATGAAAATGATTTTAAAATAATTAACAACAACAAAATAATATCTATCCCAAGATTCTCCACCAGATACTACAGCCTCACTCGACTCAACCAAGTTTCCGTTTAGTTTGTAAATTTTATAACCGACGGGGACACTCCATCTTATATCGCGTTACTTGTTAGCGCGACGCGTATCGATGTCTGCGGCGTCACCGACAAATGGCCTACAGCTGCTTCCTACAGTCGAGTTAGCTTAAATTGATAGAAAAGAACTAAAAAATTTAAGGTCAGTCGTGGCGCAGTGGCACGAAGTGTGACTGTAAAACCGACTGGTTGTGGGTTCGATCCCCACTCGAGGAGATGTAATATTTACTTAAATTTATATTTTCATTTCTTCGCTCTGGTGTCGAGGCTAAGCGCGACGTTGAGTTCTGCCACTCAACACGCAATGCCTCCAGAATTCGGCAGAAAGTGGGGAATGGAGTGTCTTAACACTAGGTTCCCTCTGCCTACCCTGCTGTGTGCGGGATACAGCGTGAAGCTGATTTATTTGATTTATTTAAAAAATTTAATGCTAAAACTTTTTTATTATTATGATTTAAAGTTTTTGATTAGTTTAAGATTTAGATTTTAGACTAAATTTAATTGAATAATTAGATTGTTATTAACTGAGTGTAAACGTGTTGGTTGTTGGTTCGATTCCTATTCGGGGAATGAATTATTTTAATTTCTCAGTTTTTTTTTAGTTTTACCTTGTATCCCGAACATAATCGGGTAGACAGAGGGGACCTGGGGACCTGTGTAAAGACACTCCGTTCCCCACTTTCCACTGAATTCTTGATACTTTGCGTGTTGAGTGCCGGAACTCACCGCCGCGCTCTGGACCAGAGCGAGAAAATAAAAATACAGTCGCACGCCTGTACGCTGGTTCGACCCCAGTTGAACCCTCAGTCCTCGGTCCCAGTTAAGACAAAAAATTGGACGGAAAATGAAAAACGAAGCGTAAATAACAGGTTTTCTGTGTATACCTTGCTATATGGGTATATTCTACCTATATAGCAAAGTAGCGAAAGCTAAAGAAATACAGAAAAATAGGTACATTTTAAATAACCAAATTGTTTTATAAATTTATTTTAATTAATTAAAATCTTATATATTTTACATTCTTGAGTGACCATAGTTAATGTTCTGATATTTCTTAGCCGTCCGCTTTACTTAGAACGTTCCTGTCTATAATGGAACAGTGCACGGAGAGTTGAGTTGAGCAAAATTGAACCCACAGTCGCATGTTCACTTGCGTGCATGTTCCAACTGCGTTATGACGGTTTTACTTTATATATTACTATTATTTTTTTATGAAAAGACCAGACAAACGAGCGTACGGGTCACCTTATGGTAAGTGAACACCGCCAACTACGACCCTGTGTAACACCAGAGCTAGATAAGCTAGTTAAGAAAAGAAAATAACTAAGAATTATGGATGACAAATACATTATACATATATTTTCTAAGGGTCCAAGGTAGTTGCCTTTCTATATAGGATATATCCAATACAAACATAATTTTAAAATTTGAAGCAGTATTTCCCGAGGTTAGTGAAATAACCAAACACACTTTTCTTCATACAAAAATTTAATCGTCATAAACGTAATAGCGTAAATGGATTTGACATTTGCTGACCTTTATAGAGCAGTTGCTTGAAGGCCTTTGAAAAAGCGAAATATGATTTTTTTAATTTACATAGGCACATCTAAAAAAAATATCTTTTAGACTATATTTCAAATAAATATAGGCCTTTATTTAATATAAAATTTTATTATTACTTTCTTTTAACTAAAACATGTCTAGCGAAATGTAATTTTCTATTTAAATGAACATTTATTTATTATCAATTACCATTGAGAATTCATAAAATTTTCTTCAATTTAAATTATTTGCTTTGAGATTGAGACCTTAAAAAATACTATATTATTATTATTTTAACAGTAAAATCGACTGGTTTTGGGTTCGATCCCGACACGAGGATGTGAAATATTTATTTACATTTTCATTTCTTTGCTCTGGTGTCGAGGCAAAGCGCGGCGTTGAGTTCCGCCACTCAGCACGCAATCCCTGCAGAATTCGGCGGAAAGTGGGGAATGGTCTTAACACTAGGTTCCTTCTGCCCACCCTGCTGTGTGCTGTGTGCCTGCGGGATACAGCGTAAAGCTGATTAATTATTAATTATTATTTTAGAAATCTAATTATTAGTGTGGATTCGATTTCCTCTCGAAAGCATTATTATAATTTCTTCGCTCTAGTAACAAAACAAAACTTGGCGTCAAGTTGCCGCCACTTGACATACAATGTCTCGAAATTGATCAAAATTGGAAAACTGAGTGTCTTTACACTAAGTTCTCACTGCCTACGCTACCAAAGTAAAGTTAAAAAAAATTAAAAATTCGAACGTCGAGACATTGGACACTGTGCAACAAACCACAACGTGAAAACCAAATATAAAAATCCTTTTACACTTTCAGACATTCACATTACTTTTAAATGATATCATTTATCATAATCGTGTGTTTTGCAAAAGATACCTGCGGGACGCTGTGCTGTGGGTAGTGCTACTTTTATTTCAAACAACTTCGGCCTGGAGGGAAATGGTGTAAAAGAGCTCATCACTTATAGTATGACAAGATATATATTTTGTTTTAGGTGTGGAATAGAACGTGAAAATACAGTTCGTATTTGAGGCCAGTCGTGGCGCAGTGGTACAAAGTGTGACTGTTAAACTGACTGGTTGTGGGTTCGATCCCCACTCGAGGAGATGAAATATTTACTTAAATTTATATTTCCATTTCTTCGCTCTGGTGTCGAGGTAAAGCGCGGCGTTGAGTTCCGCCACTCAGCACGCAATGCCTCCAAAATTCGGCAGAAAGTGGGTAGGCAGAGGGCTGCCTACCCTGCTGTGTGCGGGATAAAGCGTGAAGCTAATTTAATTTAATTTTTTTTCACCTACATAGTTGTATGAGGGATGAAGTGCGAAGATGAAAAAGAATTAAGACATAATTCATCCAATTTTGTATCTTCCGTCCTTTACTATAATACGGAATATCTGTTTTTATGTTAAAATAACTGTTTTTAGGGTTTGATACTTCAAAAAGAAAAAAAAACATAACCTTTATTGGTCAAGACTTATTAACTCGAGAGGGTGTCAAGTTAAAATTACTATCAAATATTCAGGTCTATAGTCAGTTAGACCTCAAAAATCTAGCTCAACGCGAAAAAAACGTTTAAAAAAAAGGGATAACCGAAATCTAAATAATAAATGTTAATTACACCTACACCCTACAGGTTTGCTCCATAAATGAAAAAAGTTTTTTTTCAATACAAATCAGTTGTTCTTCTCAATTAAGGCGTTCAACCAAACAAACTCTCCAGTTTACACTCATATATAGAATAGATAAAATTACAGCAATTTAATATTTTAAATATAAATAAAATATAAATCTATATCTATTTCTAACCTATATTTATTACAACTCGATGTTTAACATTTCCGCTGTCGGCTGCAAGCAATCCATCACCCGCGTAAGTTACTATTAAACGCACCCCAAGGGTTTTGTCATCTTGTTTCCGTAAATCATTGTCATAACAATGTAATGTCGCGACGAAATATATTTTTACATTATATTTATGTATAAGCCTCTCAAAAGACGACGTTTTTGAGATTTTTTTAAATTCTTGGTATTTTTAGGGTTCCGTACCTTTTAAGGGAAAAATTAACCCTTATAAGATCACTTTGTTGCTTGTCCGTCTGTATGTCTATCAAAAGCGTTTATCTCTGGAATACTTGGAGATATCGAGTTGAAATTGTTAAACCAATTTACGTACCATGTAGCTTATAGCCTAACTCGATAAATGGACTATCTCTATATACTTAAAAAAGGAGCGATTAGAGCATTTAACTGAATTAACTTTTAACTTTAAAATACTTATATAGTTTTACTTATTATATATTATTTAGATAGTAGCTCCACTTAAAACTCGTGAGGCCAGTAAGTAAGTAGTATATATTAAGAAAATATATTTTATATGATAATATAATGGGCAAAGCGCGGCGTCGAGTTGCGCCACTCTACACGCATTGTCTTCAGAATACGGTGGAAAGTCGAGAAAACTGCTTCCCTGTTCCCAGTGTCATAACACGATTCTTGCTCTACCAACCCTGCTACATGCGGGATACAGCGTGCAGCTACAAGAATGGAAGAATTCATTTAAAACTAAATTAAGTTTAGACAAAATACACACACATAATACACATAAAAGAACAAAGCTAATTTCAAAACGTTTCACAGAAACCAAGCAACATTTTAAAAGAAAAGCCAATAACAGTATAATTTGAACGAGTACAATATAGCTGAACACCGGGTACATGAGTGATTTTCTCTTAAAACACAGCATCCTTGCTACCGAACGTGGAACGCAATCAGGACCTGTCGAAATGTCCATACGATGCTATAACGTGGAACGGACGCGTAAGCTTCAATTTTCTTTTTCCAACGCCTCCCACAACCCAATATCGCTTGTATCAGTACACGATATACGTGAATTCAATTACACGTCTATTCTTTTTAAATTTGTGCCATAAATTCAGATTTTTGGACTAAAAATACATTTGCCATTTTCGCTTTTGGAACGTATTGGTTTTTAATTTTTATTATGATGCAGCCGATTGTGAAATTTGTTTTGTTTTTATCTATTGATAAAAATTATTTGTTAATTACTAGAGACTCAAGAAAATATATTAGCTAAATGATCATATTTTTTTCTTTTTTTTTAATACAACTTGTGCAAAGTTTCATGATAGTCGGTTCAATAGTTTTGACGTAAAGGAGTTACAAACAAAACTACATTTATAAAGTTAGTATGATTCCTGTTGAACATTTTTGAAAACCCAACGTTTCGGACCCCTTGCAGTAATCCTCGATCACGGATAGACTATGAGGTCTTCGAGGTCTATGAGGCATCCGTAAACTAATTATTATATGAAACTATCGCCAACAATTTCTTTAGAATGAGCTGAATGTATCTTGTCCTGACGTGGTGGAAAGGAAGAGGGTAGAAAGTTTTCCTGTTTTCTTGAAAATAATAAAGATCACTTTGGAGAGAATTTAAAATATATTTTTGTTGTATTCGTGCAATACAACAAAAATATATTTTAAATTCTCTCCATCCTACTAACCATCTGACCGTAGCACACAATAGGCCCGAGAAATTAAAGGGCGATAGAGTGGTACTTAATTATTAATTAATTATTGGCCCATGTCCAACGCAGGAATTGGACAATGGCCGCCCTTTCGCTAAACTAGGGCTCTTTGTTACGATTGTCGAAAAGACTTTGGCAATAATTAATCTTATATTATTTTTCCTTGAATGTTTGATTTACTTCCGCTATTAAATATCATAACTATTATATTTCACGCTATCTATGTATGCTGATGGGCACAGGAAAAGGGAGAACCGGGTAGGCCATATCCATCTGAGTATAATCTGCTGCCCATTCCAAAATGTTTCTTAATTCTTAAAATTTTGAGACACAAAACCACACTCTTAAGCTTAAATTACACACAACAAATCAACACGCAATATATTTTAAATAAGTGAAAAAATTATAACCACTTTGTGGCTTTTAAAGATTCCTTGCCTTTCAATCTTGCGTTATTTTTTTAGGAGCAATTGCTCTTTGCTTATAAATTCAAGCCTTTATCTATGGATCACCATCTACGGATCCCCGATAATACAAAATCACATTAAATATAAAAAATGCTAACTACTTTATTTAGTTAATTTATTATACTATCTCTATACAAAAATAACATAAACAAATTCTACAAATCAAAAATATCGATAGCTCCAAAAGTAAAAACCTTTCAGCATTTCAGATTGCCAAATCATAATTGACTTCACATCGCAACACACATTACACAGTTCAGTAAACTACGGTACGTAACGCGTGCCCAAACTTGCTCAATGGGAACGGGGATCCAATAAAAAACCTGTCAAATCCAACGGGACAGGTGCGGTGCTGATCCGCGCCCCGCTCTGATAAAGGTAGATTGATTCCCGTAATGGTATTTTAATATTATTTACTGACGCATTTAATAATAACTATCGGATAACTTATCGAGGCTGCGAATTCAAAAAACTTAAAAAAGTTGGCTATGCCGCTGTTTATGCTTTAAAGAAGGTCTATTAAGTTATATTTTCATATAAATAAAGAAGAAAGGTATTGCGATTATTATGATCAATCTTTAAAAATAATGAAATTGTTGAATAAATAAAATATTTTTTTAATATATAAGTAATGATTTGATATTCTTTATGTTATAAATACGCTACACTGAAACTTCAAAATATGAAAATAAAAGACTAATACAATAAATTTAATTAACTGCACTATATATTTATTTATTTTAATAATACATCAAAAATCAACTGTTAATTATATGAAAAAAAACGAGTGGGGATCGAACCCACAACAAGTCGCGTTACAGTCACAAGTTGTGCCCCTGCGCAACGACTCCAATTATCTAAATTATGTGAAGTATTTATTATTATTAATAGATCGCTTAGGCGTTTTACGTTTCACATGAATGCTTATAATAAAAAAAATTATGTAAATAATGAAAAAAAAAATTCGGTTCTTAGCGCCACCACATTTGGTAAAATGAAACATAACTGTCATTATGTCAAAACTCAAATGTCATACGAGACTTCACTTCAAAAGAGCGAAATGGAATTTAATTTTGTTAATGTGATTAATATATTGTTACTTTTAATATAGTTTTAATATAACTGTGATATCTTTTAGTTTTTATTTTTTGTATCGTAAGAAATAAAGAAAACGGTTTTAGTTCTCTACTATATAATGGAGCACATCAGGCAATTTGATTGGTATTGTTCATATTTTTATTTTATTAAATACCTTTGTATTGTACTGAAAATTATGTTACTTGACTAAAATTATAAATTACTTACTACAACTTATATTACGATATCCTTGTGTTGAAAATTTCTTAATACTAACTAAACTTTGTTGTAATATTTACGCTCAAAATAACTTGATAATTTATTTTATTAAAAAGTACCACAATTTCTTTTTCAAAACTAACACATTTTACTACAATTACAGGTGTTATTCTCAACCTGATATTCATTTTCTAAAAGAAAATGATTTTGAGAACAGTATTACAGAAAAAATTCTACGCAACAAATTTCGTGATCCAATGATTTCAAGTGACTCTGAGGATGAACCACCAAACATTAACTGGGATGAAATATTTTATAAAAAAGAAGATGTAAGCTTATAAATAACATTTTAATTTTATTCAGCTAACCCTAATGATAATTAACAATTATTTTTTCAGCTTCTGTAGTATCCTGAGTATGTAACAAGGTGTTAAGACACTCAGTTCAATCCTTTCTGCCCAGTTTCCAGACCAAATGTTGTGGGGTGGATCTTAACACCTCTAAGTCTCATTACCAGAGTGATGAAATGAAAATAACTGGATACACCTACACAGGATTCAAATCTACCTAGCCAGCTACTCCTCTGTTGTCTATCTCATATTTTATATAATTTCAGTTTAACAGAACCTCCCGTGTGTTTGTGCCTTGCATGCCCAAGTATATGCAATATCCAAAGCTATCTACGTTGACTTCACATCAACATTATCAGTGTCTGAGGGTGTTATGTATGGAAAATCCTCATGTCTTACCTGAAGAATTCTTGGCAAGACCCACAAAAAATGAATATAAGGCATTTGCGGTTAGTGACATTAAAGCTAATTATAGTAGTTGTTTATTTTGCTATAGTATAACAAACACATCATTTTGTTATTGTTTTTTTTTTCAGGATCTAAAACCAATATATGAAAAGGAACAAAAAGAATTTATAGAATGGGCTAAAACACAATGGACTACTATACACTGTATACGAGCTCTAAGACCTAAACCTCCCATTGAACATGTTTACGATGCAAGATTCAAAATGAGGGAGAATGAAATGCAAGCTTACCCCAAAATGTACGACATGGCCGCCCAAATTCCACTTGAAACAAGGAATAATGTGTTTGATATGGTTTCAACCGGGGATATAAAAAATGTAAGTTCTTTTAGATCATTTTATGTTGTTAGAGGGATAGAAAGAAGGAACCTGGGAACCTAGTGTTATGACCTGAGTGTAAATTGAACCTGTTTTGTTTACAGTTGCATTCTTGTCTTGCCCCTGCATTCTGACTGGCCTTAATTATACGTCTTATTGTTTTTATTATATTTTAACAGATTGATGTAAAACTGCTGCCTCAAATAGAATGTGGTAATATTACGCGGAAGCTAACTATTATGAAACAATGTTCAGTTCCTGAACCATGTAACAAGCATCCATGTAGATTTGTATTACCTAGTAAGTTGATTTATTATTTAATAATATTTATCTTATGCTAGAGACCCACGCAGGTTTGAGTCCTGTTATGTTATGTAAAAATTTTATAAAAAAATTAAATTTAATTAGCTTCACGCTATATCCCGCACACAGCAGGGTAGGCAGAGGGAACCTAGTGTTAAGACACTCCGTTCCCCACTTTCTGCCGAATTTTTGGGGGCATTGCGTGTTGAGTCGTAGAACTCAACGCTGCGCTTTGCCTCGACACCAGAACAAAGAAATGAAAATATAAATTTAAGTAAATAATTCATCTCCTCGAGTGGGGATCGAACCCACAACTAGTCAGTTTTACAATCACACTTTGTACCACTGGCCACGACTGGCCTCAATATTTTCTAAATTGTAAAATATTTTAATATATTTTTTCTTTCTTTATTTTAGATGAAAAATCTGTATCCATACTACCACTAACGGAAGTCCAAAGAGAATTAGCACAGTATGCCCTCGACAATAACTGTCAATACATTGCAAGTGAGAACTCACTCAAATGTCTAATGGAGTTAGATAGACAGTGGAACTTGACCGTGTCAGTGTTGCCTGTTATTGGACCTGGTCAGTATATTTTTTATGGCTACACGCTCTATCCCGCAACTAACGACTATAGCCAAATTAGTTAAACAACAGTAAATCTCAAGTTATATGTTCTTTTCTCAAGTTATATTTTCTTTTCTGAATATAAAACGAGATTAGTCGCATATTCTACCCCCATTCCCTTTACAACGTACCCTGATATGTAAACCTGGTAACCTATACCCTATATCCACGCATGAGATAAAATCTGAACAAATCAAAAATAAGTTATTTTATAGGTCACAATTGATGGAGCTTAATATAGTACATTAATTAAAAAATAATATCTATGGATTTATGGATGTAAATAATATTATTGAATATTGATATCTATAGAGCTTATTAAAATCATCATAAACGAAATCGATAATTTTAAATCATAATTTTGTGTGCTGAAAGGTGTCAAGGCAAATCGAGGCGTCGAGTTCCGCATTCAACACGCAAATCCTCCAGAATTCGGCGGAAAGTGGGATATGGAGTGTTTTAACACTAGGTTCCTCTGCCTACACTGCCATATGTAGTATTGGGCGTTACTGTTATATTTTTATAATGAATTATTTATTATATTATATTTTTTTAACTGTTATTTTAAACTGCTGTAATATATATTATATTATTTTCAACGTAAATATAATACAATGACTAAATGAACGAAGTTCAGACTAATATCAAACAAAAAATTATAATTTTCGTTATTAGCTATATTTTAATATAAGTAATATTCGGCCTTTCCGCGATTGAGTTAAAGCTCATATTTGTGCGAGGTTATACGATGTGAAGTTCGCCATCATTATTTTATTAAACCAAATATCTACTAAATATTTCCGATCATTACCGAACCGAGGCGCCACACGCCATTTTCATAGCAGATAATGAATATTATAAATAACAGTCAGTGTTGAAAATAAATAATGATTAGAACATTAGAAATTTATAATGAATTATATTATCTGCTGTTTGTTATAACGCCCAACTTTAGCCATATGCAGGATATAGCATGAAGCTGATTTATTGATAATAACATTATATTTATATTTTTATTTTTCTTGATGTAAAATATTTCTAATCACCACTTTATATGGTAATATAAATACCATAGATTATTTTCTCTTAACTTTCATCATAATATTTAAATACTTGACATGTAAAAACACCCAAAAGTCAACTTTTTCTCAAACTGGAGATGCATTTTAATACTACTTAAAATAAACGACTATAATAAATTATAGAGCATAGGTACTTATATATTTCACATTAAAATGTGATGTTTCGTCATCAGTCAGATCATATCCATTGTTTTTACAATTGGTCAACTTGTTGATAAGACAGTACTGATGTGATCCCGTTGTTACGTTTGTTGATCTTATTAAGTTTCTTGTTTTGTTAAGTGTAATGTTGTCTGATTATTTTATTTTCGTTATAAAATTGTTCATATTTTAAAACATGAGTAAACCTAGACCAAATTAAATAGAAATAAAAAAAATACACAAAAGTTTTAGAAACAGTGTTTATTTGTTTATATTTTGTCTCATGCCAAAATCAATAGGGTATAGTATTAAAACATTCTATTCCCAGCATTCTATGTGTGGGATATAGATAAAGTAATAGTAAAAAAGTAAAAGTATATTTTTTTTGTTTGTAACAGATGGTGAATCAACCAATATAGTGGTTTTGGGTGATGAATTTAATATCAATAGGGAACCACCCGTTATAAGAACTTATAAGGCCTTTAAGCGTTTGTTAGAACATACTTTGATACCGTAAGTTATATTTTTAATTATGTATTATATAAATACAGGATTTTATGTTTTGTCCGATTCTGTTCTTTGGTCATGGCAAACATGCCAGAGATTTTAAGGATTTGGCTTAATTGGTGTAATTTTGTAAATAATTTTACAGATTCTTTTTTTACTAATAACTTAAAATTGCAGCTAATTTTAGCCGAAATATCGCTTACTTACCAATTTACAAATAATTAAAACCTATCTACTAACTTTAAATAGTAAAATTTCTTATATTTTGTCCCAGAAAAACAGAAAAATACAAACTATGCTACAAAGATCCCGATGAGAATGACAATAAAAAAGAAACATCAAACAAAAATATGACAGAAATGACAGATACATCTTCTGATGAAGATGACAATTTATGTATAGTTGGTATGTAGAATTGACATATTATTAAATACTTATTAAAGCTTGTATTATATTTAATTAATTATGCTGTACATTCAATGTTAGTGGGTTCGATTTCCACCCGAAGCAATGATTATACTAGTATTGTCTTGTTTTATATTTGCCTATTTGGAAGGAATTATCATTTAACATGCTTATTTTTTATGTGATGGTGGGATCATCATCGTATTATTTTTATTTATGTTATTTATCATAGAATAATAAAAATATATTTTTTGAAAAATAAATATATGTACTGATATTTTCTAGAAAATACTGATCTAGTCGAAGACACTGAAGCCACAAAAGAACAGAATGAAAAGAAAAATAAAACAAACAATAAAACAAGGAAATTGAGTGAGGAAGATCAAATAAATTTTTACAGTTGTACATGTAAAGGTATTCTGTAATATTACCTAATTATATTTTGACTGTACATGCAATTAATATAGTAATAATTGAAAGAGAGAATGAGTGAGAGATTTTTTTATGCCTTTGCTCTAGCAGATGAAGCGCAGCGTTGAGTTCCGCCACTCTACACGCAGTGCCCCACTGCAACTTTGGCTAAAAGTGAATGAAAAGTTGAGACCGTCATGCATCGTCTGTAAACGCATGGGTTGTGATTTGTATCCAAAGAATTAATTATTTTCATAACATCGCTCTAGTTACATACCAAGACCATGCATAGAACGGAAATGGTGAATGGAGCGCCTTAACCACTAGATTCCCTCTGCCTACCCTGCTGTGTGTGGAATACAGTGTGATGCTAAAAAATATGTATTAAATGTTTTATGTTTTTTTTTACTATTATTTATATTTTCTCTTGTTGCAAATACATATCTGTCTCTTTCGCTCTCTCTCTCTCTCTCATGTAATATAATTCAAATTTTATTATATATTTAGATACTATGTTTGAGAGACCGCCACCAAGATCATTCAAGAGATGGCAGGTGCGGAATAAAACGACAGATGAACATTACAATATTATAATACATTGTTCCCACAAAGTACGAGTAAGTTATGATAATTACTGCTTTTAAAAAAATTAAATATGTATATAATTTTTTTTTGTATTTTTTTTTGTTATTTATCTTTTAGGATAAAAACGGCGAAGTAGTATTAGAACCTATACCCGAGTATCAAATGGAGTTGGGCGCTAGTGCCCAGTCGAAGGACAAATTACGAAGTCTCGCTTTATCTCTACTTTTAAGGAAAAATGCTACTTTGATTAATGGTAAGAAACTTAAACTATTGAGTAATATGGAATTTATAAAGATATTGTATAACATTTATTTGTCTGGTGTGGTAAGAAGTAAAATAGCAAATATTAAAAAATAATAAATATATATTTATATTTCTTTGGCTAAGAGCTTTGGCTATTTTTATATAATAGCGATGATAAGCAAAATACGATTGATATTGCTATCAATCATATTTTTCTTAAATTAATAATTTTGTAAAAAAAAAGTATACTATATCCTTTGTAATACATGATAATGTAATATATTAGAAATGATAATCGGTGAGTTTTATTGTGAAGCTATTGTTATAGCTACAAACACACTTACATTTATATTTGTTATATTAGTTTTGATTTTTTTTATTTCAGCTCGTATAGATGGCCTTACTGGCGAGGTGGCGCTCTTTGAACATTTACAATATGAAAGTTTTAAATTGAAACATGGCGATTTTCTTCAAGACATCAGTAATATACTACATTCAGCCCTCAATCAGTTACAGGGACTCCTGCCTGGCATTTACGTGTTGAGACACGAAGTAAGATAGTTATTAAAATACTAGCGACCCGCCCGCGGCTTCGCCCGTTTAAACGACTAATTACGTTCGTGATTTAATATATGTATAATGTATATTTACAACGCATTTAAGATTTCTAATGTAAAATTTTGCTTCGTCACCAGAGCAAAGAAATAATAATATAAATGTATATAAATAAAAATCTCGTTTCCTCGAGAGGGCCGAACCCATAACCAGTCAATTTTTACAGTCGCTCCTTGTGTCGCTGCGCCACGACTGGCCTCAATGTACATATATTATATGTGAGAATGTGAAAATTATAGTTAATTTATCACTCAATAGATAATTTTTAAATTTTTTTCCGTCTTGCAGCCATCTCACGGTCGTAACGCAATACTGTACGTGTCAAAGCCTTCAATAAAATCTTCATTTGTATTAGAGTTTGATTCAACGCAATTATTAGAAGCGGATGAAGCGAAAAACTTGAAAATACCACCTGTTTTAACACCTGTATTGTTGCCGTATCATAAGTGAGTTTTTTTAGCTTTCATATAGCTTGGAAGGCGGGGGAACCTAGTTTTAAAAAACCCTGCGTTACCTAGTTAAGTTAAGTTACCATGCCTAGTAAATGAGGCCAGTCATAGCGCAGCGGCACGAAGTGTGACTGTAAAACTGACTGGTTGTGGGTTCGATCCCCACTCGAGGAGATGAAATATTTACTTAAATTTATATTTTCATTTCTTCGCTCTGGTGTCGAGGCAAAAGTGCGGCGTTGAGTTCTGCCACTCAACACGCAATGCCTCCAAAATTCGGCAGAAAGTGGGGAACGGAGTGTCTTAACTTTAGGTTCCCTCTGCCTACCCTGCTGTGTGCGGGATATAGCGTGAAGCTAATTAATTAATTAGCGTGAAGCCTAGTAAATGAAAATAATTTATTCAACCGAGTCTGAATCGAACTCACGGCCGTTGTGTACAACCATATTGATTTTTATTATAAAATTCATAAGTTAGCATTTTTTATTGATTTTTAATGTGTGTGCTAAAAAAATTTAAATATGTGTGGACTCTGGTACGGTCGCACATTCATTTTTCAGTAGTCTAGTGTAAATTTCCATTTTATTTTGTTAAGTATATATTACTTATCAGCCAGGTAGTGTCATGTTGTGCATTTGTTGGTAGTCTGACAAATTTTTGGCTGTGATTTAGTGGATTGATTTTTCGATACAAAGATTATAAATGTTTGTCAGTTCACTACAAGAATATTCTACCGTAATTCTAATTTAACCGTCAAAAACCTATGTACCTGTAGGTTTAATAAACAACTCCCCTGCGCGTGGTCCCCGCAGGCGCGCCAGGTCACGCGGCCGCGCCACTCGCGCCCGCCGCGCCGGCACCGCACGCCGCCGCGCGCGCTCGAGGTGACTCGCCTATACCTATACCTTAGCTTACCTTTCCTCCGCTTTAATATACCTTTACGCATGGTTGCGTAAATTGTAATTGCAATTAACATTTGACTATTAATAATTGATCATATGTTGATTGTTATTGTACTGTTACAGTTTATACAAAAATAATTAATTGTTAATTGTGACTTCCGCATAAATAGATATCTTACCTACCTTACCTTTACCTGTTACAGCGATAGCCGCGTGTACACCTTTTCTTACCTTTAAAACTTCCCTCACAACATGTCATATACATTTTTTATTATTTTTACTCTATCTTTTTAATGTTAAATAGTAATAATATTTTATGTTTTAAATCAAGACATAAGTTGTGTATTACCGTTCGAGGCCAGTCGTGGCGCAGTGGCACGAAGTGTGACTGTAAAACCGACTGGTTGTGGGTTCGATCCCCGCTCGAGGAGATGAAATATTTCGCTCTGGTGTCGAGGTCTAAGCGCGGCGTTGAGTTCGGCCACTCAACACGCAATGCCTCCAGAATTCGGCAGAAAGTGGGGAACGGAGTGTCTTAACACTAGGTTCCCTCTGCCTACCCTGCTGTGTGCGGGATACAGCGTGAAGCTGATTTATTTTTTATATTTTATTTTATCAAGACATAAGTTGTGTATTACGGTAAAAATGGATTCTTTTTTAATGCTCATAAGAGAAGTCGAGGCCACCGCGCGACTGTAAGCGCGACAGGTTGTGGGTTCATCGCAACTCTAGGAAATAAGATAGTTCATATTTTTATTAAGTATTTAATATTTTCGCTCTGGTAACGAGACAAAGCGCGGCCTTGAGTTCCGCCACTAACCACTGAATCAGTCTAGAATTTGTCGGAAACTGGGGAACGGAAGTGTCTTTAGAGGCAGAAAATTAAATTATTTTTTTTTCCCAAGCAGAAATCGAAGTCACAACCTTCGCGTTAACAGGCGGTATTTATAAATAAATGCTTTATTATAAAGTAATAATATTTGTTAGCTTTACGCGTATAATAGAGTAGAGACTTAGTGATAAAACACTTCACTTTTCTATCAAATTTTTAAACATAGTCTAAAACTTGCATGATGGTTGTCGGCGTTCGAGTTCCTAATCTGGAAGAAATTTAGTCATAAATTTTATTCGCAAAGGGACATCGACCCCACAACTATCGTTTCTACAGTCAGAAACTTCCCCACTGTGCCACGATGGCATAATAAAGATAATATCAAAATAAATACACTTTTAGATACATTGAATTGGAAATGACGTTTTATTTTTTATTTAGTTTAAAAAATTCACTTTTTCATTTTTAGGAAAAAAAAATTTTTAGTTGTATTAGGCTTTTATAGAGTAGTTAAAAATGTGATTTCAATTAAAGTGGTGCTGACACTTTCACCCTGTATAATAAATAAACAATATAAATATTACAGTAATAGTAACAATATAAGTTTGAACCATTTATTTTTTTAATTTTGTTTCTAAATATAGCAATGTAGGCAGAGTCTTAACAACTCCTCACTTTCCGTAGGATTCTGGGGCCATTTGGGCGCAGGAGCACAAACGTGTGACTGTAAACGTGACAGGTTGTGAGTTCGATTTCCACTTGAGGAAATAAAATATTTAATATTTTAAGCTCTCCCCTCCGGTGTTGAGGCAAAGCGCAGCGTTGAGTTCCGCCACTCGACATACGATACCTCCAGAATTCACAACGTTTACACTTCTTTTAAACTAACTATGCTTCAATTATTTTCTTTTTATATAACAAAACTATGGATTTGCGTATTTTTTTTTATATTTTATACGCTAACCACATAAATAAATTGTTATGCGTATAAGAATTTCGACGTATTCCGTCGTACATACAGTTTCCAAAAGACGCAGCTTCAAATTCCGCTACGTAGATTTTTTTAATACGTTTTTTAAGAAAGTATTTTTCTTTCACAAATATAGAATAACACTTTAAAATTGTTGAAAAAGCGATAGTATTTTTACTACAATTTTTTCAACAATATATTAAATTGTTGTAAAAATTAAATTATTTATTTCACTATGAGCAATCATTGGAATGTTGAGGTATATGGTGTGTGTTTATTCAGATGGGGAAAACAGCAGTCTTTTTTTTATCATTGTCATCAATAAAAAAATGTATATTTTTTTATTTCATTTTTGTCTATTTGTTTAAGAAATTCTAGCTTATTTTAAAACATTTAAATGTACCTCAAATATATTTAAATATGTTGGTACAGATTAAAACTTTAATTTTTATTTAAACATACAAAAAAAATTTACATGTCTGTTTGTCAATAAAATGATTTACTATATATCATATTGTATAATATTATGGTAGATCAAAATTGTATTAAGTAGGCAAACAGACAAACATATATATGTATATACGTATAAAATAGTCAAATGCGTTCTGTTTATTAGCTGGAGGCGGAGCAAGGCGGCACGAGCGGCCAGGTTGGGGTACCCGCGACCATTTTATACTTATATGACGTAACGTATTCTAAAATTAGGGCTTCAACTGCGTACTGAACCTACAACCACCAGTCTTTTACTTGTTACTAGATAATAAGGAAGTTAGGGTGTATAAAAATGATCTTTTATTAGATTTTTATACTTTTCCTTCGAAAAATGGTTATATTTTGCTTTAGTGTACTAAAAAGTAAACACAGTGATATTTTTAGTAAATTATTGATTATTTGATTGACCATTTTCACATTAAGAACATACTGACTTAACTGACAAAATGCAAGCAAGGTTAAATTAATTATTTTATTGTACGTTAGATGAAGCCCTAATATCTACATATTATATTAAATAAACACATCATACGAAATAATCGTAAAATTGGCAATCATTTTCAAATTTTGATTAATAATCAAAAACAACTGAACGGATTCACTTAAGAACTACTGAACGAGACTCAAAGGCTACTGAACTACTTAGTTTTTTTTTATTTAGTTATTTTAATGTAAGGATAAATTAATTTTTACTCGATGGTAAAGTGATTGGAAGGTCAAATGTCGCTGGTTCGAGTCCGCTTCATGGACATGATGAAATTGTTACGTTGGAGAGACTGTCACAAACATCTCACATCACCTCTTTGGAAATAGCGTGAAATAAAATAAATAAATTAGATATTTTAACATATTTTATCATATTATGTCGATCGATCTATATCTATATATTTTATATAGTATTGTAGTGTTTATGATGTCCATATTTTAGTTTAACCTTCTTTTTAAATAAAAAGTTAAGTACATTCTAAATATAACTTACTATAGGTATTTTTTATCTATTTATTAAACATAGAAATGAAAATAATAGTTTCGTTAAAAATTTACTAACAATAGCTGTCTAAAAAAATACGCAATGATATTTATATTATGAAACTTGTTACAGTGGCCTAAAAAGAAAAGAAACAAGAAGAAGAAGAAGAACTAAATATTGAAAAATAAAACAATATTTAAACAACATATTGTGTTTTATTGTTTATTATACACTACATGACTATACAATAAATTATAATAATATATTTTTATAATAAGCACCTATTTTCGGACGCACTTTATTTTTTATGCTGCTTCATCAAAATAGCCGTCCAATTGTGCTGCGATCTGTAAATGCAAATTGAGGTGAATAATTTCTATGGCCGTTCAAGTATAATGTAATGTAATTTAATTACCCACTGCACCTCATGCTATAAAGACAGACAGAGAGATGCTATTTTTTAATCCTATATATTTTTTCTCAATGTTAGGAACCAAAGTGTCTAGTTTAACCGTATTTACGTAAGAAATTGAAGGTTGATTTTTTTTATTGAAATTCAAATTTAAAATATTCTTTTCAAATAAATCACTTTTGAGTCGTCAAATGAACAAACAAAAAAACATCCACCGGCTCCGAAGCCAGTTCTGCTGGGAAGAGCCATAAAAAAGTTAACAGTAACTCTTTTTAATATCAATGGTATAACTTAAATATTTAATAAACTGGCAGCTATCCTGCATCACATTCAAAAGGTATTCATTCCAGGGGGTAGATTTAGGTGGAAAATAACTATAAAAGCAGTGGAATTGTGTCAACAGGGGGACAGTTGCTTGTAAGTGACGGCACCTATTGGAAGGAAACTAGTGTAAAGTATTGTTAGTAGGTGATACATATCGCCTATTGCAATTACAGAGTATTCCTTTCCAAATAGTTTAGAATCATATAGACGATGTGTGTTTTTAACGTGTTTTAAAAACGTTACCCACTTCCGATTTCTAACAATATATATATTCTTGAAGTGAACAGTTTAATATAATAAAAATATCGGTATAAAAATTAAAGTGTAACATAAGTTAACATCGAAAATTGTAATAAACTTTGACATTCCTCATTCATAGGTAGATGGGTAACTGGGTACAGCGTCTGACTATAAATGTGGTAGTTGTGGGTTTGATTCTCATTTCTGGGAAACGATTCTATTATTTTTTTTTTCATTTTCGCGTTTTGGTTACTAGAAAAATTGCGGCCTTGAGTTTCGCCACTCCAAAACCAACGTTCAGAAAATTAGGTGTGTGTGTATTTTTTTCGTTTTAATTCATACAACTAACCTGTATCGGAGTAAACTTCAAATATTTATCCGGATTCTTAGTAAACGCCGTTCCCGCAGCTTTTTCATATAGAGCGTCGTATTTAGGTAAGATGGCTTGTTTGTTAGCCCTTTTGAGCGACTCCCGCAGCTCTGGGTCGGGCACGCTGTAGCCGCGTTGGAGACGCGTCGATTCTTCCCAGTCGCGGTTGAAAGCCTTTTGAAAACCATTTTGTTTTAAAATGGACAATTGAGTTCCGCCCCTCGACACAGTGCCCCAAGAAAACAAAAGAACGAAAAGCAAGAAACGCAGTGTCTTAACACTAGGTTCCCTATGCCTACCCTATTATTTCGATCTATTATATAAGTATATAAAAAGAAGCTAAACAATAAATATATAAGTAATTTAAATAACTATACTAACAGAGAACTTATCCTTCAACATCTGCCTGTCCTTGTCGCGCAGCTTGGCGGGGAGCGGCTCCTCCAGCGTCAGGTGCGATAGTAGTTTATTCCAACTGAAATATTACATACATATTAATTGTTTATTAAGTAATACAAATTAAATTTTTGAACCTAAGGGTGAACTCGATGATTAATTTTGGAGTCACTAATAACAATTAATTAAAAAGCAGTTTCACTGTTTAGTTTCTCGCATAGTACGATAGGGTTAACTAGCGTTGAGAAACTCCGTTACATGTTGATTGGCGGAACTAAACGCCGCACTCTATCCTCCAGAGCGAAGTAATGAAAATATTTTTAATGTATAATAATTTTCCCGAGTGCGATGGAACACACAACCACCACGCTACGACGGCCACAATTATACTACTTTACAATATTTATATACAGGTTACATTTCTTTCGAGAATTTTCAAGAAAAAATAACTATATACGATCATGTACCTCTGTAAGTAAGCATTCTTATAGTCCTGTATCATATCACGATAGTTCTTTTCGCAGTCAGGTTCCGCCAGCGACAGCACGTCCAGTAGTGAACTACGTTGAAGACCCTTTACGTTGAACAGTTAAAAGATATAATTGAAGAAATATTTCTATCTCTACAAGAAGAAAATTCCTGTACTTTAAAAGTATTATTTTTTGAAAATGAGCATATACAACATTAACAAATTTAACAGCTGTTTTTTTTTCTTAATATAGAGAAGTGACAATTTTATTATTTAATACAATCATAGCAAATAACCATAATAGAACCATTATTTTTATGCAAAAGCAAAAAAAACTTTATATGATATATTGAAATATACATACTTGTAATAAATATAGTGTATTATTGAGTAGAAATATAGCTTTGAGCGCGTCCGGATACTGCTCACTCTTGTTGCGGAGCGTTAGATTCAACTGTGCTAGCACCTTACCTGCATAAATTAAATAATTCGATTTAGATTAAAGGTTTATTCGGAATTGTGAACTCTATGTTAATTTTATACAAAAAAAATCCGGCACCAAGTATGCTAATATAAAAAGGGATCATATTGTTCCGCGCGGGAGATTTGAATTTTGGGTTAAAAATGGAGACGTCCCGCCAAAATTGAGATGCCTGGCAACGCTGATGTGTAATCACATTTGTAAATGTGTGGAAATTTACGTGTGAAAGTGTGATGACGATTCATCACTGTTATTATCACAATAAGTTCATGCAAATTGAGCTCCTCCCACAGTTCAGATCCTGTGTATATATCTGTGTGTGTGTGTATGAAACTGCAAACTGTTTGTTGTGTGTGTATGTGTGTATATACATACGCATGTACAGCGCGAGCATGAGCGCGTTGCGGTCGTGCACGGTGGGCAGCTGCGCCGCCGCGCGCGCGTACCACGCCTCCGTGGACAACGCCGGACCTGCCGGTACAAATATTGTGTCAAATTTGTTAAAATTACTTAAAACATGTGCAACATAATCTAATGTTTAATTTGGACGGTTATGCTCACCGATGACGTGCGCGCGGTCGGCGAGCGCGTGGCAGTAGGCGAGCGCGGCGGCCGCCAGCTGGTGCACGGTGCCGTCCACCGCGCCCGCCGCGCCGTCGCCGCGCACGCCCTCCGCCCACTCCTCCAGCGAGCGCACGCACTGACGCCACGGGAAAGTGTTTTAAAATACAACTACTACTATTACACTATAAACATCTACTACTATTAACTTCAGGGTGGTCGTGAATCATAAATCGTACATTACGATACTTGTTGTGACTAAGTTGTTCATTCTTACACTGCGTAACGTTACCATTTGAAGTATGTTCTCACAAAAAATATATATTTTCTAAATATGGAAAAACGATATAAAAATATAAAAAAAAAATCTCACATGATGATTACAAGCGTTGACAATGGCCGCGTACGGGGCGGGCGAAGCGGGATGCAAGGCTCGCTGCATTTCCGGCTGCAGCCGTTGCAGCTTGGCAGACAGCGCCCACACCGCGGCCGCGCCCGCGCCGCACCGCGACGCCGTGCGGCGCGCGCGCGCGCACACGCGCTCGACTTCTGATGCTGGGGAGTGAAGTACGCTTTTGTAACGTTAGCGTTATCTATACATATATTATATAGCCAAAGAATTTATTTGATTGAACAGGTTCATTTTGAGGACTATTTGTACGAGAATTCAAAAAAATATTATTTGTTGCATAGTCCATTGAATGAGGGGAACTAAAAACTATATTACATATAAATAAAAACTAAAAATTATATTACAATATTACTTTTCATATAACCCACGTAGTTGTTATTTACATTATACATTTAGAATGTTACCATTTAACAAGCAATTTCAAAACAACCTTTTAATAAAAACTTATTTAGTAAATATATAAAAATTCAAACGTAGCGGATCTCGAACCCGCGTCTGCTGGAAACCGACCAGACGCTCTGACCACTAAGCCATACGTTCTCATCGAGCTACATAAATAAGTTGTAACAAGCGTAGAAAAATTTCGAAGTATATCTATCAGTCGACAGATCTCCACTAATCATTGATTTTTAATTCAAAATAAAATGGAATTCTAAATTTAAAGCATCAAAAACAATCTTTCCCCATGAACTTGAGTAATTCCAAATTCGAACTGACCCAAGAGCGCCAAGCAGTCCTTCATGACGCCCGCCAGCAGGCTCGACAGTCGCGGCAGCGGCACGAGGCCGAGCGCGTGTCGCTGCTCGCGGCGCGCGAGGCGGGCGAGCGCGGCGGCCAGCGACCCCGCCGCCTCCGCCTCCCGCTCGTCCGCCGCGCTACTGCACTCTTCCGCTACATCTGTAATCATTTATTTTAATTATATGGTAATTTTAAATTTGATAATTTTATTATTTTATTTATAGCATGTTTTCTATGCTCATTTTTTTTATTTCATTTATATTTTTATAAAAAATATAAATTAATTCATAAATTTTAATCCTTCTTTAATTTCTATATGTATAATTTATTTCATTAAACATTATATTGTTCTTTAATGTTAAAAAGAATTATTATTTCAGAAAAAACCTTACAGGAATCGTTAATAGATCGCCGTGGACCAATGGCTAGTCCGGTGGACTGCTCGAGCGTTTGAGAGGCCTTCATCATTATATTGATTGCGCGTTTTTCCAATCTGTATATGAAAAAGACATTTTAAATGACATATTAATTATATATAAGATAGACATTATAAATATCATAATAGGAAGATATGGATATCATGGAAGATATATATACAAAAAAATTAAATAACCCAAAACAATGATTTTTGAAGGTTTGTCTGTTTGTCTGTGCTAATATAATAATATATGTTCATGTTAATCTCAGAAACAGCTTAACCTATTTAAATGCAGTTTTCACTATTGGATTCTGTCAAGCTTCACTTAACATTTAACGTTTTATTTTAATCAATTCATCACAAACAAAAAACATTTCAATATTAAGGTTGCATTTACTACTACAAATAAGTATAGTACTAGACTTATTTAATAAGTGATTTTTTTAATTAGCTAAAACTTTAGCTATCAATGTATGGATATTGTCTTTAAAATAATAATGTTATTAGATCTCAAAATGAATTGAGATGAGAGAGATGAGAAGGCACGCGGGGGCCACTAGTCCTAAATAAAACTAAATGATTTCACGTTAGAATAGGTCTCCCTATATCTTCCACTGAGGCGCCGTAGTAGTATGCGCAAGCGATCCTGCGGCGTCTCATTTTGGTGGAGAGGGTTTCCGCTGGGTTTTAGTGGGTAGGATCGGTTTCACCGGTGAGTCCCACAGTACCGCTAATGGGCGGTCTGCGTAAACGCATTTCCCAGTGATAAAAAAGTCTCTCTACTATGCATAATTTTATTATCAATTGATATGCATTTTTACTATTGCAGTTTGACAAACTTCCCTTAATATTCAGTGTTTGATTAAATTAAATCGTTTGTAGTATTTCATTCAACTTGCTTTTCAAATTGTTACAAAATAATTAATTGTTTATTTAATTAGCTGAAATTTTAGATTCCAATATTGACTTTAAAATTATAATATTATTAGAACACGAATATAATTCATTTTAGTAACTGTGACACCGAGCGCTTTATAACAACTACACAAGATTAAAAAAAAACATTTACTATTAATTTTTTTTTAAATATTAGAGGAACCCACAAACATTGCTTGCCAGCTCTAAACTGCTCTAACATTAGCTAAATTATATGGTACAGCTAAAGAGTCGTGGCCATCCTAAAATTAGGTGTAGATACCCTACATTGCACATTTGTTTTTAGTATTTTTCTTACGTTTAATTATAGACACGACTCGTCGACCATACTGTAAGAGTTTAAATCGCATTAATACTGCAGTACTTACACTTTTTGTATCTTACTCGTTCTTCGTTGTGTGCTGTCGGTGCGATGCAACATATTTTTACTTCTCTGAAAATCAATATTTTGTAGGTTTATTAAGAGATTAAATAAGACTTAACAAGAAATTATGGTAACATTACTATCATTTCGGCCTTTCCTGGCGCAGCTCATTGAAAACACGTCAGTTGTGAGTTGAGCTGTCACTCAGAGGAATAAATTAACTTTATTTTGAGTTTCGCCATTCAAGATGTAATGTCTCAAAAATTGGGTAGTGTGAACGAAGTATTTTAATACCAGGCTCGCTCTGTCTACCCTACTATATGCTATGTATATGGGATACCAGGAAAACTATATAAAAAAATGTATAACAATAATCATAATATTGCAAAAGTTGCAATCAAATTTCGTAAGTAGTTACCGCATACAAGACATTTAAAGAATCAAAGGTTTTTTAAAGTGCAATTACGACATTGTAACATCAAATGATAAAAAAGACAATAATCACCATAAGCGGCGATGCGCCCATCGAGCGCGACCTCAGATAGTCCTTGAAAGCGACGAGCGACGCCAGCGCGGCGGGCCCGCGCGCCGCCAGCAGCGCCGCGGCCGGCGCGCGCCCCGCCGCGCTCAGCCACGCCGCCGCCGCGCGCATCGCCTCCAGCGCCACGTGAGCGGAGCTGTCGCTCACGCTCACGCTCACGCTTACGCTCTCCACGCTCGAGTCTGTCGTTGTGTTGCAATGTTTTTAATACGTATTATACAAGCACTTTTGTTTTCATTCTCTTTTTGACAATAATCATTGTAAGGAATCATTTTAGATTTTTTTTTTATTTTAGACAAATTTCTAAATACTCTAGAAATTTGTAAATGCTAATGCTAACAACAAAAAATAAACTATAATGAGTTCAAATCCCACAAGTTAATTTTTTATAAAAAAAAATACTAACCTTCTTCTAAAGCAATCATATCCATCAATGCAGTTGGTGACAGAGGCCTAGTGTTGCGACTGAGAAGCTCTTCAAACGAATTCTCCAATTTTAATACTCCAGCATTGTATAGTTGATTCTGGATGTTGAATTAAATATTAAATAAAAAAATATAATCATTAATAATAATAAAAACTATTCTGGTACATAAACTCCTATAAAATATACAAAACTTCTCTTTCTTTTTCTAAAGTAAAATCTAATACAAAAATACAAGTAATAAAAACTTAATTAGAATAGATTTTATTATATACTTAAAAGCGGTTCAAGTATTACATAAGCAGCTTTTTTGCACCACCCCTTCCCTATGTCATCAAAAATCCTCCTAAAAATATTTCATTGAACAAATCAAAAATAATTTAAATAAAATAACAAAAATACTCACAATATTCTCTAATTCAACACTTTGAGGATTGTTCTTGTTGAAATAATTTTGTGCCTCTGCCAATTTATCAAGAGCCTAAAAATATAAAATATTAAATTAAAATGGATTCATAACATAAAAGGCTGCAGTTGGAGGATTGATAAAGTACGAAATTATGGACATTTTTTATTTAAATCAGGTTTTACAAAAACCAACTGGAACTAAGTCTAATTCCATCTATCATTATTATGAACATACAAAACAGGTAAAATTGTCCTAACTATTCCTAATTAAAACTGTGTCCAATATTAGAAATTTAGTATGAATGTTTAAAGTAATATAACTAACCTCAAGATAAATATTCAAAGATTCTGTTGTCCCAGTATGAGGTCCCGCCTGGATGAGATCTGCCAGCTCTCTTGACACCATGTAGTAATTAATTACATGGTCTAAAGCTGTCACTGTTCCTTCCATATCTAAAATTATTAACAAAAATAAATATGGAAATGAAATTCATTTATTTTACATCTTTTTTGCTGTCTCTTTTCTTTTCAGATAGTTTCTACTTGTAGCCACTTGTGTTTTGTCACTTTTTCCCAAATAGAAAAAACTACCAACTGTTATATTACATATTCAAAGTGTCTGCGGTAACTGACATTGCAAATACAGTGGGTTACAATAAACAATTACAATGATGAACTAATACAAAAAGAAATTTTAAATTTGAACCAGTAGCTCCTGAGTAAAAGGCATTCAACAAAACGCTTTTCATCTTTATAATGTTACTAAGTATAGATAAGAAAAATCTTACTTACTATGATGAATTTGTTGAAGTCTAGCAGTATCACCATACAAAGGCAGGACAGCAGTCTCCAACTGCTGAAGCCTTTGTTCACAAGCACCCAAAACATTGCATACATCATTGGCAAGCGATGAACTTTTCTTTGCTGCTGCTTTCAATTCTTGTATGTTCGTCATTTCCTGGTAAATTAAACAGATAACGCCCCCAATTTAAACTAAAGCATTAGATAATTTAAAAAATATAACTAAACGTGGATTATGCCATGAATAAATAAGCTAAAAGACATAAGAAAAGACGTGAAAATAAAGCAATCACGTAATATAAATTAAATTTATAGAAAATCACCCTCTTGAGTTTCATTTCGATTTCATATTTCTTCTCCACTGCATACATTTTGTAAAGTATTTCGACTTATCACTTAACTTACAATAAATTATCTGTACAATTACAAGAATAAAGGTACACGTTTTAAAACTAACACATAATATATTTTTTTATTTATTTCAATGAATATGTATGAAAACAAACTTAAAACTTTATTTTCCTTCTGTCAATTATTAAAATTTATTATGACAAGACAAAGCAAATTGACAGATACTGACCTGGTTGACATATTCAAAAATAATTTTCTTACTTTACTACAAATATTTTAAATATAATTTAATAATAAAATTATCGAGTGTAGTGGAATATTCAGAAAAAAGAAAAAATATGTTTAATTACTTCATATATTCCAGACAATTTTGTAGTAAAATATATATCTTTATTTTTTTCAGCTTCACGCTGTATCCCACACACAGCAGGGTAGGCAGAGGGAACCTAGTATTAAGGCTCTCCATTCCCAATTTCTGCCGAATTTTGGAGGCATTGCGTGTTGAGTAGCAGAACTTAACGCTGCGTTTTGCCTCGACACCATTTTCAGTCACACTTTGTGACCCTGAGCCACGACTGGAATTAATAAATAAATATCTTTATCTTTTATAAGAATTTAAAGCGTGGCAATATGGTATACAATACGAATACATGAATGTATCCGATCTCATTTGTGATGACGTGACGTACAACGTCGAAACGTGGCTGACGTCCGCTGCTTTTACTTGTCACTGTTGTTCGACTCTTATTAGTGAAATTGCGGCGTTGTTATTTGTGAGACAAATATTCAATACATCGCTATATTTCTGTGGCAGTAAATAATAAATAATTAACGGTATGTATCTGTGTAGCTTCTTTAATTATTTAAATACTATATGTACCGTCAGTTTAAAAATAATCAACGAAAAATAATTAAATTTTCAGAAAATGGACCAAATCGCCAAATTTGTTGAACCTGGTAAGCAATTCGCCAAGGACTCTATCAGATTAGTAAGAAGATGCACGAAACCAGACAGAAAGGGTAAGTTTATTTTTACTTCAGTCAACAGGATTGTTCTGGAAGAAAATCTTATTAGATTGTAATTGATTATAAATAAGGCAGTTTGTGGACATAGACCATGTTTTAAGATTAGATGTTTCTATATTGCATATTATGAAATCATTGTTAATATAGTTTTCACTTACAAATATGTATAAAAATAGATATAGTTGTTAAGTTGTTACAACAGCTGTCTTGGCACAAGTTAGATGGATTTTAATTATAATGTTTATACTTAGCACTATTCAATTATATATGATTTACATTATATAAATACTTATTTTTTATAAATATTGGCTTAATAATGTTAGGTTTTTAGAGTTCTAAACTAAATAGAAGAGAGCCTAAGTTCAACATTGTTCTTGACTTTCTAAACAAATTTGAAATATTGACGGTCTGGTTTAAAAAAATAATGATTAATTTCTCTAATGTGGGATAGAACCAAGAACCATTGTGTTCACAGTTGGACACAGCTGCTGGATAATTTAATACTTTATGATACAACCTAACGGCAAGTTGGCACGTTAATTCATTTATTGTTACTTGGGTGGTATAGACAGTCAAGCAACATTTTGTATATTTTGAAACACTAGAGCAGAATAGTTACAAATAAAACATATTTTGTTGTATGTTACATTTTGTTAAAGTTTTTGTTTGAATTGGTTTCTTTTTTAAAGTATATGCTTTTTTTAACCACATTGACACTTGTAATATATGGTTTGACTGTCATCACCATATTGTTATCTTCCATATTTCAATGAAGAGAAGGAAACTATTGTTGTTGTAATAAAGTACTTTATTATTACAAATTTGAGAATTTACAGTAAATACTTGATCTCAAAACAGTACCTGAGACTTGAGACCCAAATGTAGGCTTGTACAATGCATGAATCGCATTTACTGCTTCAGCTTAATATTGTTAATCAAAAAAAATTTTTTTTTTGACTTGGCTGTAATGCTTTTGACCTAGACTAGTCTTGATAGCATCACCAGGCAGGAGAATCAAAAATAATATTTTATTGCCTTTTATCCAAAATCAAATACAGTGTTGACATAGCATTTTAATAGAATGTATATATATATAGATGTATATTATTACTGGAAAATATAACAAGTTAACAATATTAGTTTATAATTTTATTAAATGATTATCTTTTATCATTGCAGAATTCCAGAAGATTGCCATCGCAACAGCCATAGGTTTCTGCATCATGGGTTTCATTGGTTTCTTCGTCAAGCTCATACACATTCCTATCAACAACATTATTGTTGGTTCTTAAGACTAGTCTAATATAGTTGTATTGTTATCTATAAGCTCCCCCAATATCTAATTTAATTCTCACATTTCATCTTTCAACAAATTTTATTAGAATAAATTATTTTTTATTTCTAAACTTGTTTTATTATATAAATTTATGATTTACCTGTATACATATAAAAATATTAAATTTTCACCTGTTTACCAAAATCCATATCCATGAGAAAAATAAAGTCTTAAATTTGAGGGATCGCTCTTGCCTGCTGTGTGTGGAATACAGGGAGCTGCATTTTTTTTATAAACAATAAATTATGAAATATAAAAATTATAAATAAAGTGTTAAACATTATAAAAATCAAATTAGTTATAATTCATATTTTTTCATAAAAATGATATGCTAATATTTATATACAGATAGATATATATAAAACATGTTAATAGGTAATTACATATTAATATAGATATAAACATCGTAAAAAAACGTATTTCGACACTATAAAGGGAATTAAAATTAATACAGTACTTCGTGGTTGACCTAGAATTATGAAATTTGGCACCTAGCATCTTAAAAATCTCTTGAAAACTAAATTTGTGGTTAAACCCTAAAAAATAATAGCCTTAAAATGGGTGCAAAATTTGTTATTAAAGCTGCTGTTTCAAATGAGGAATCATATGATAGGACTCTGGCAATGCTAAACTTGAATTTCAGCAAAAGCTACAATTTTTGTACGGAACCGTTAGGCAACCTCGGTGGGCTCGACTCGCGCTTGGCTGTTGTTTCTTTATCCTGCCTGCATAAGCATCCCTCCATCCATCCCTGCTTTGCCTTGTCAGTATGGAAATGTATATTTTCTTTTCATAATGCGTTTTTATTCTTAAGTTAAATATTAGTAAATGAAATATTCACAACTATGTTGATATTATTCCTACGGAATATTTTAATTAAAAATTTTCTTAGTAACAAAAAAAACGCCAATAATAGTAACAAAAACTTTATTTAAATATAAAAAAGACTATACTTATTAGCTAGACTTCTCCACAACGTGTATATAGTAGGCGGGGTTCTCCACCGCATTCAGCGACTGGAAGTCCGCAAAGATGCGGTGTTTAGCTGCGCCGTCGAACGCTTCATCTAGCATGTTAGTGAAGCTGTCTAATCGGTGCGGGTAGTAACAGAGACGGAACTCGCTGGGGGAAAATATTGAGTTAAGTTTTTTTTTTTATTTTAGCCTATATATAGTGGATAGCTGAATTGGTAAACAGAGAATAGATATGTGCAAAAAAGTATAAAAATAAAAAAGTATTATATTAAAAAACACCGAATCAAAATTTGAACGTGGCGGTTTCGGCTTCCGAGAAAGTGACGAGTGGCAGAACTCAAATTAGCCTCGTTACCAGAGCCAAAAAAATTAAAATATTTAATATTTAATATAACAAGACACAACCCGTCGCGTTTGAAGAAGCACAATAGCGCGCCGGTACCACGGCTGGTCTTTTATCTGTACGTTTTTCCTATTTGTTTCTTTTTTTTTCGTAATCTGTGCAAAATGTAAGTGCAATCCAACTCTATACGTATTTAATAAATAAAACACTAAAAGAGAATGTATTATAATCATTACATTACAAATATAAGCATTTTTAATGTACCACATTTAATTATATTTTTATAAAATCTCTTTTTAATAAAATATCCTCTTTAATAATGTTTCACGTTATGATTTATCTTTTGACATACATTTACCTATGTCCATAATATATTCAATTTATCCATATTTTCCATAGCTCAAAATATAAAATATATGACAAAACCATACCTCTTCTCGTTAGCGGGGTCTTCATCGTTCCCTTCAATGCAGTAGTCGAGGGCCACCAGCTCAGGCTTGCCGCGCACTACTAGCACTGACGTCTTGATGTCCACGGGATACTTACACTGCAAAAGTAATCATATTTTTATATGCTATAAAAATACTTGCAAAAATTAGTAATTGACAAATAAAAATCTCCAACACTAAATGCTTTCAAAATTAAATAAACAATTTATAAAGAGCTGATAATTTTCAAAAGGATGAACATGATTTTTTTTTATTCTTGCCTAAAAACATTCGATTAAATCACCTTTGAAACAAAAAAACAGGTGGTGCCTGGGTTTCCCATTCAAGGAAATAAAAATAAATATTTTCATTCTCTCGCTCTAGAAACGAGGCAAAGTTCCGCATCTCAATACGCAACGCCTTCAGAATTCGGCGGGAAGTGAGTGGTAAACGGAAGTGGCTTAAAAGGAACGGAGTGTCTCAACACTATATTCCCATATTTACTCTCGTGGTCATAATAATAACTCCGAAATGAATAATTTGTGCATATCTGTATCATTGATTAAAAATAATATGGATATACAACCAAAAAAGATTAATAAAATGATTATGTTGTGGGTTTAAGCCCTACTTGGGAGGAACGTATATCCACATTCGATAATTTACATATTGCCATTTAGATTTAAAAAAAATCTGTGGCTCATGGGAAACGGAGTGTAAGACGCTCTGTTCCCTATGGGCCACTTAACACTACGTTTGAAACTTGAAGCTGTCTTCAGGTACTATATATTATTACAAATTAAAGTATATAAGTTCTTAAAACATAATATGAACTTATCATAACATGTTTTGAATAAATTTGAATGAGATGATAAAAAAATCTCATATAAAAATACGTTATCGGATGTTACATAGAACAAATATTATTTAATATAAGATAATTTGTTATTACTTGCAGACATCACTTCTGTAAACATGTGATAAAAGAATATTATAAAATTATATTTTTTTATTTTATTACATGTGGCCTACTGTTTATAGTGGCGATTGCTTTTCAACAGTGTAAGCATCTGTAGATATTTGAAATCAGTATTTCACTGCGCCACGATCTCGTAAAATCTATTTTCCATTAATCTATTTATCATAGATAAAATCAAACATAATATTAAAGGTACGTTGATCGGTGGAACCAACTCCGCTCTTTGTTCAGTTACCAGAATTAGAATCGAACCCACTACTGAGCGTTTACAGTCAGACACTGCCTCATTGTTTTACAACGGTCTCTACAATTGCAAATATTAAATACGAATACTCACATTATAATAAATAGAATGTCCAGGCGTCGCTCCACTGTTGATCATGGCGTCATAATTCCTATGATCAATGAACAAAAGCCCACCGGGTTTTAGCATTTTGGCGAAATTTCTTAAGCACATTCTTTGTGTTCTTTGATCTTCGAATTCATCTAGTAAATGAGCGAAGGAATTTCCGAGACATATAACTGCATCGAAGGATGCACCCGGTTTGAATGAATTTACATCTTGTGGTAGTGTTTCCCAGCTAGCTTCTTCTATTACTGAAATTGTTATAAAATTGGTTTTACTTTCGATTTTGATTTATTTTTGTCTAAAAAAACTTATGACAATGGTATTTTGTATCAAAATACGATAGTTTTCAGTTCAAATTGAAATTGAGATTAAGTTAAAAAAAAAATATTGACATTTACATCACAAAAATACAATTTACAGAGAAGAATATTTTCTCTCTTATACATCGGTATAAAAGATTAGATAATGATAAAATGGATTCGTCGTTGTTTCTATAAAAAGAAGCATTAAAGATAAATAAAAAGGTACACACCCCATTCGTCGTATCTGTCATCTTTCCTTTTCTCCCATCTTGCCTTTAAAGCATGTTTTAACATTTTATCTGAGGCATCTATGGACACTACTTTGAAACCCTCATCGAGTAACATCATTGAATCTATTCTGAAAAGTAAAACACTATCAATAAGCAAATGCACAACCTCTTACTAAACGCGAACGTTGTGGATTCGATTCTCATTTGAAGGAATTCATTGTTTTCATTTCGTCGCTGGTAACAAGACAACGGTTAAGTCGCGCCAGCAGAAAATTGGGCAGTGCGCAAGGAACACACTTCGTGTTTTAACACTAGATTCCTTCCATCTACCCTGCTACATGCGGTGTAAAACTTATATTTTAACTACATGTACTTTTATTTTTATAGAGTAATATATTTTTTCTATATAAAAAAGAAATAAATCATCTCATCAAGTGGGGGTCGATCCCACAACTAGTTGATTTTACAGTCCCACTTTGTGCCCTTGCTCCAGGAATGGCCTCTATTGTTTTCTATATTATAACTAAAAACATACCTCAAATGAAATTTGAACCTAAACCCCTAACATCATCAAACATATCAACAGTCAACACCATACTTTAGTAACAAAAAAGTTTATTAATAATATAATTACAACAAGCGTTTAGTGATTAATTGCACTGATAAAAACATATTAAGCGTGTTTAAAAGTAAGAATGATAGGTTTTAAGTTCATTTGTCAGATAAATAATAACGCGAGGTCAGACATGCATATCACATGTTGCTACTTGAAACTGAAAGATTTTTTGTGTGATTTTTTTTTTATTTTTATGAAGTAGGTGCAGAGATTTCAGATGTAAATTTAATTAATTGAACTTAACATTGTACTCTTGCACGTAGAGGGGCCCAGTGGGGAAAATCGAAAATCATTCCCAAGTGAGAGCAGTCGTAATGCAAATTCCCACTCTAGAAAACTTAATATTTCATATTTTTATTTCTTCGTTCTCGCAATGTCTCCAGAATTCACCGAAAAGTGTGGAACGCAAGTGTCTTAATGGAAACGTAGTGTCTTTACACTAAGTTATCAGGTTCTTTCTCTGCTATGCTTATGGCTCCTGTTATGCTAGTTTTACTCTGTTACGTGCGGGATACAGCGTGAAGCTTTTTACAAAAAATACCAAGTTAGAATTGAACCAATAACCATCACAAAAACACGTGATATAGTTACTTACACTCAGTTTACATTAAGTTAACCTTTACACTAATATAGCCTCTTTTACTTAATACAAGAGATATATAAAGATCAAAAATTAATGTTCTATGTTCCCAAAAGAACTAACCCAGTCCCGCAGGCTACATCCAACACACTAACACAGCCGTGTTTCCTCAACAGTCCTGACAGGAAGTCTCTGTAGTTCTGAGTCCTTTCGTTGCTATCACCGATATATTTCTTCCACACCCTGGCCGCTTTGCCATCTGCGTACTGATCCTTTACACCCTCCGAGGGTATACCTTGGGAACGCGAGTGAAATACCTTGTCGGCCGACATGGTTGACTGCAAATTAATAAATATTTGAATTAGAAATAAAAAATCAATTTCTTTTATCTAGATAAAGTATATATAAAGTGAGTTTTCATCAAATTGTAAAGATTTTTCGATTTCATCTTGGTTAACCTGTATTGGCCCGAAAAAGATAAAAATATATATTTCTAGTTACGGACTCTACATAGTGTGCGCGATTAAATTTGTAAAAATGTTGATAATTATTGACTTTAAACTAAGTATGTACCAATGTTTAAAATATTTAAAAAAAATATGAATACACAACTAAATAAAGAGTAAGAAAATTTATTGCTACAAAATTCTTAAATACACTGCAGTAGTAAAGTATGTATTTAGTACTTTTTTTTCACTACGTACAATTTATTACAAATGTTTTTGGTTTTGTATGGTAGTAACGTTTTAACTCAAATTTACAGTACACTATTATTTATTCAATATATAGCAGTTTCACATATGCTTATACTTTAAAAATATTTTCGATGTTTCATGGTACATTTTCCTCAATCATTTCCACGAAATTGTTGGCTCAATTATGGTCACTTGCTTATTGCAAAAGTCTGAATACGTAATTTTTTTAGTGCATCATTTAATATTATTTATTATTTGCACACAATTTTAATTAATATATTAAATTTTCTTTTTCTCATGTTTTTGATGTTTTTATTATGCTTTATATAATAAATGGCGCGGCTATTAAATCGACAACGTACTACAAGTCTAGACTAAACGGGAGGAGCTAACGACATTCAAACTGCATTGCGGTTGTTACTTTTCTTAATTTTTATCACTTTGTTTCCTTGAATATGTATTAAGTATAGATATATTTTGTAATATGAAAATTCTATATCGATGTTTACTTAAGATTTTTTTTTTATTTCAATAACAATAGTTTATGACATTATTGTTTTCCTTTCATAAAACCTTTCAAAATCTATATATAAACATGTGTGGACTCCACAGTCAAATTACTTGGTAATGATGGCAAAAAGATAATTGGTTTTAATATAATATATATTTTACAGTACATATTAATACTAAGAGATATATTATTATTAAAATGAAGTTAATTAAAAAAATATATGTTTTATAACGTAACGAAATAATTTTATTTTTATTTTCTGCAATAACACAACACGATATTTTATATTTTATAAAATACACTTGCATAAACGAAATAATTATTATAAATTTAAATTAATAAAATAACTACAATAAATATGTATATTCAGATATCACTACAAATGGTCTTCACCAAAACACTTTCGTTTCATTTTCTAAAAACAATAAAAAAAACAATGTAAATTGATATAATCACATTTAGTTATAACGTTTCAGTCACTTACAAACGTGTGAATGATGCAAGAGGCGCGTCGAGACGAGCCGCCACAGCTTCCGAGCCCGTACTGAGAGAGAATTTGATGCGAACGCCATATAAAATGCTTACTTTTAATATTGGTAAATATCTTGACTTTGCTTGTTCTTAATAGTTAAAAAATATATATAATTATATAAATTTTGTTCGTTAAATTTTATTAGGACATAAAAAGTATTTGAAGACTCTACATTTTAAAGTTATTATCGAAATATAATATATTGAAAAATCTATTTTTAACTTTGATTATTATTATATGTCATTTATCTTTTATTCATTTAGTAAAATGTATATTACAATGAAAATGACATTGTAATTGTTTAAACGGTTATTAAAGGAGTCAACAATTTATACAAACAAAAAAAATATAGACACATCACAACTTTCTAAATATGGAGAAAATAAAATAGTTTTTTTCCTTCTTTTTACGCAATGTACACACAAACATACTATTAAATTCTCTTATATGTTCGCACTAATTCATCACACCAGTCAAGTCGCTCGGTATCTTGTTTTCACGTGTGATGTAATATTGTTGTTCCTTTCGTTATATTTCAACCGTTAATTTGAAATGAAAAAAGGAGTTTTGGAACCAATTTTTGACTTTATGTTTCTTAATTTTTTTTTTATAAAAAAGGCTTAATGCTAAATAATTAATTATAGTAAACTTTTATTTCTGTGATGTAATGCGGAAAATAATGTTGCGATATCTTATTTTTCACTTTGAAACTAAATTTTACCTCAATAATATTTGGTTAACCATTGTTCTATTTCTCGTTCATAACTATTATATAAAAAAAATTAAAAAGAGAGTAAAATATACTTATTTAGAAAACGTATAAAAATTTGAACGCAGCGGGACTCGAACCCGCGCCTCCTGGAAACCGACCAGGCGCTCTGACCACTAAGCCATGCGTTCTCGCCAAGCTACGTCGAAATTATTAAAAATCGGAAATTTGTAAAAATCTCCCTACAGAGAAGCTAACAACATAAATAAGTTGTAACAAGCGTATAAAAATTTCGACGTAGCTTGGCGAGAACGCATGGCTTAGTGGTCAGAGCGCCTGGTCGGTTTCCAGGAGGCGCGGGTTCGAGTCCCGCTGCGTTCAAATTTTTATACGTTTTCTAAATAAGTATTTTTCTTTCCTAAGTGTGGAATAACACTTTAAAAAATGTTTAAAAATATTTAAAAATAGTTTCTCTCTTGCCAAACGATAATTCTAGTAATTATCTTTGGGTAGCGGAAATTTGTAAAAATCTCCCTACAGAGAAGCTAACAACATAAATAAGTTGTAACAAGCGTATAAAAATTTCGACGTAGCTTGGCGAGAACGCATGGCTTAGTGGTCAGAGCGCCTGGTCGGTTTCCAGGAGGCGCGGGTTCGAGTCCCGCTGCGTTCAAATTTTTATACGTTTTCTAAATAAGTATTTTTCTTTCCTAAGTGTGGAATAACACTTTAAAAAATGTTTAAAAATATTTAAAAATAGTTTCTCTCTTGCCAAACGATAATTCTAGTAATTATCTTTGGGTAGCGGAAATTTGTAAAAATCTCCCTACAGAGAAGCTAACAACATAAATAAGTTGTAACAAGCGTATAAAAATTTCGACATAGCTTGGCGAGAACGCATGGCTTAGTGGTCAGAGCGCCTGGTCGGTTTCCAGGAGGCGCGGGTTCGAGTCCCGCTGCGTTCAAATTTTTATACGTTTTCTAAATAAGTATTTTTCTTTCCTAAGTGTGGAATAACACTTTAAAAAATGTTTAAAAATATTTAAAAATAGTTTCTCTCTTGCCAAACGATAATTCTAGTAATTATCTTTGGGTAGCGGAAATTTGTAAAATCTCCCTACAGAGAAGCTAACAACATAAATAAGTTGTAACAAGCGTATAAAAATTTCGACGTAGCTTGGCGAGAACGCATGGCTTAGTGGTCAGAGCGCCTGGTCGGTTTCCAGGAGGCGCGGGTTCGAGTCCCGCTGCGTTCAAATTTTTATACGTTTTCTAAATAAGTATTTTTCTTTCCTAAGTGTGGAATAACACTTTAAAAAATGTTTAAAAAGAGTAAAATATATTGATGTGTTAAATATTTTAGTATGATTAGTATGATGAAGTATAAAATCGCTAATGGTATGTTTTTCATGTCTCCTTTTCTACTTAATTAAAAAAAAATGTAAATATGACATACCTATATCATGGTGTAGCAATAATATGCATGATACTTGTTGCGGATTCAAATTATGGTTGGCTTGTAGCAGGGTAAGGAGAAGGAACCTAGGAACCTAGTATTCAGGCGGAGCTCAATGCCCTTTGGCTCGTTACCAGAGGAAGGACATGATAATATTAAATATTTCATCGAAAATATCTAAATGGGAACGGAGAGTCTTAACAATGTTCCCACATTCACTATGTCTACCCTGCTATAGGCGGGATACAGGTGAAAATAAAAAAAAAGATAAACAGTCTCTAGATAAACTACCTGCCTCTGATTTAGCGAAAAGTGTAGAAAATAATCACTCCTCGCTAAAAATCCTTTTTGCTGATTACAAGAAACGTGAGAACATAATTAAACTACACTAACCTATCTAGTATAATGCAATATATTTTTATTTACTAACTACAATGACTTTCAAATTTACTACTGGCCTAGATTGTTTTTCCTCACCTACTACGTCATGATATCGATATAGTTGCCTTGTCATCAAACTTGCGTTTTATCTTAATATTAAAAGTTGAATCATAAGTTATTTGTTTGCATCATTCTATGCATTTTACTAGGTAATATATAATGGTGTATGTTTGTTCTAGACAATCCTACTTAGGGGCCATTAAAGTATTACGTAAGCAGTTTTTTTTGCAATTATTGACCCCCCCATCTATGTCATCAAAAATAAGCAATGCTCTTAAAAATATGAACACAAAAAAATAAGCAAACCCAAGACTCCACCGCCCCCCTACAGTGCTTACGTAATACTTAAACGGCCCCTTATTAACAGCCTAGGAATAGGACGCCGTTGTGGCACAGCGTCTGAATGTAAATGCCACGGTCGTGGGTTTGTTTCAAACTCGAGGGATAAATCGATCGATTAGTTACTTTCATATCCTCGTTGGTAACAAAACTTGGAGCGGCGTTGAGTAATGTTTGAAACGGGAACGGAATGTCTTAAAGTTAAGAACCGTCTGCCTGTTCTATATATGTTTTATATAATCAAGATAAAGTATCGCGAAGCTAAAAAATATAAACGTCAAATTTATGGCTTATAAAAAATGTAAGCGTCATATTTCAGGCTTACTTCGAACTAGGGCTCTAAAATATCGAGTTGATTTCGAACCTACAATCATCATATGTAGCAATGGAAAAAAAATACCCAAGACACTACGATAGCGTTGTTTTTATAAATAATTTTGGAGTAGCGAGCCTGGTAATTTAAAAATATATATAAATATTATATATTCTATAAAAATGCGGTTGACGAATGAATGTAACTTTTACTAAATATTGTTCTCTACTTTGAACCATTCGTCATTTTACTTAGAAAATTATAGTACCCTAGTGTCCATTCCGCAAAAATTAATAATAGTGACGTAACTTTTTATCCGGTTCAAAACGGTTTCCGAATGTTATCAGAAGAGTTTATAACAAACATCAGTACATATTGACATAAACGTGACCTGCTATCACTAGATAGTAATGTAGATCTTCATAACATATAAATTATTATTAATTTACTATTTCATCATCAAATTGCAGAACCTAACTCGATTTCCTTTTTTTTACCCAAAAATGAAACGAGTAAAAAAAATCGGTTAAATAGGACTATGTTATCATAAAAAAAAACACTTTCGAGATAGTATGTATTAAATTTTATTCTTAAAATCTTACGTCTAATGCATAAATGTATTTGCAAGAAAGTACCTTAAATTACTGAATACATTAAATTACCATAATTTCATTAAATAAAACTAGTTTTTTTTGAACTTCTAAAATATTGTTTGTTTTGTTAGTCAATAATTAATTAATATTGTTTAAAACTATGTATATTTTTGAAAGAAGACTCAACAGCTAATATTAAGTTAAGGCTAAGATTTAAACAAAAAGTAATCAAAAACATTTTCAACCACATACTCGTCGTCAGGTTTTTAGGTATTCTCAATTGTTTTTCAAGTGATATTCCACTTTTCGAAAAAATAAAACTTTTTAAGATATTTGAAAGTAGCGGGATGAAAGCGGGCGAGAGGCGCGTTCATCGGCTTATAGAGTAAACCTGCTAACAGCACCAACAAAAATGTACTAAAAATATATATATGTATTATCAGTATTTTACTCCGTTCTCCATTTTCCGTCGAATTCTGGAGGCATTGCGTGTTATTTGGCGTAACTCAACGCGGGGCTTTGCTGCGATGCCAGAGATTTAAATAATATAAATGAAAATATTATTTAAATAAAAAAAGCCTTCGGAATTCGGCAGAAAACGGAGAACAGAGTATCTTACGACTATCCTGCAGCGTGCGAGATGTAGCGTGAAGCCGATTTAAAATTGATTATACAATTCCGTAAATTGATTTGTATTCTTTAACCATATGAAATAAGCACATAAAGAAAACAATAAACGGATTTAGCAGGTTTACACTCTACGCTTAGGATATACCATATATATTTAATGCAAAAAAAATATGGTTGCTACCAACCAACATAATTCATACGTAAATATTGTTATTTTTAAGCAAATTCTTAAATCTAACTTAGAGCTAAAGATTAATTTCAAAATAATTTACATACCCAAAAATAGTCAATATATGAAAAAAAAAACAAAAAAATATGGCCTATTCCATATATAAAAAAAACTATAATTGTGTATTTTTTTATTTAAATCCCGGCTCCAACATCTGACGCATCAATACCAAGCATAGCTAAATCATCCAACTCCTCTTTATTCTTACTTGATTGAGCCAGAGTCGCTTGGGTGACTGCGACACTATTACTAGCACTGGCCGTTATGGGCACATCACTATTACTGGTATTAATTGTAATCACATCACTATCTGTCGTCTGGTTTTGATTTTTCTTATTATTATTACTATTATGTTTTTGGTTTCTATTTTTCCTTTGATTTCCACTAACAATAGGTACATGTGTATCATATAGCTGAGGCCTCGGTTGAAATATGGGATTATTCATATCAAAGCCCATCATCATAGGCGGCGGGTTACCTAAAATGCTTATCTGAGGGAACGGTTGCATTACACCCCCTAGACCCAGCCCGGGGAATGAAGGAAGACTTTGGAAGAGCTCTTGCTCAGCTGCCTTCACTTCCGATGGGAAAATTATGTCTAGGGCGTCCTGGAAGTCCTTTGGTAGGGAAGCGGGGGGAGCTGTGGTAGATGTGTGTGGCGGGGGAGGGGGGAGGAATGCGTGTTGCAGTGGTAGGGCTGGTAGAAGTAGTGGGGGAGGTATTTCGGTTTGTTGTCTTTCCAACTGTGCTGCGGCTATCTTTTGTTTGAATTCCGCTACCTATAGAATAAAAAGTTACAGCTACAATTAAATTATAAATATCTTTCATATTTTAAAATAAATATAGACAAATGTAAAAGTAAAATATAATATTTGTACATTATGCAATAATATATCTTTTTAGATATACAGATCTGTAACCAAAATCTTTTTATCTATATCTATAATTGAAATATATTTTTTAATCTTCACCCTTTCCACGCCACAGGAAGAGAAAGAGAGCGTAAAATACATGTTGCTATAGTAATGTCCGGAGCCGTAGTATTAGTCCTCTTATTGTTTCTCATATAAAAATATTTTAGTGGACTGCGAGCGGACCGAGAATAAATCGTGATCGTGATTATATTGGCCGGAACTGTAGTAACGCATGGGTAGGGTGAATCCACCCTATACTATGCTAGGCTCGAGTCCAAAATTTACCTTCTTTTGTATCTCAGCGTCCATTTCTTCTCGCCTTTTCTTACTAGCAGGATCATCTTCCCCTTTTTTCTGAATTTCATCTTTTTTCTGTTCATCTGGTTTGTTATTGGTTTTAGCCAAGTTCTTGTATACGGGCATTTTCCCTAAACAATAAATTTGCATACACAATAAAATAAAAAAACCTGATTGCTCTATATTTGTAAATGTTACAAAATTGCATGGATTTGATCTCCACTTATTACTTACAGTGTTTAAATTATTTTTTATTTCTTCGGTTCGGTGGGCAAAGCAGCACCGTTAAGTTACGCCAAATAACCCGCAATAGTACGAGGTAATTGGACGATGCGTGGGGTCTCGGCACTAGGTTCGGTTTACCCTGCTATATTTATTTTTTTAGCTTTACGCAATATCCCGCGGGTAACAGGGTAGGGGGAGGGAACATAGTGTTAAGACACTCCATTCCTTATTTATCGCTGAATTTTCGAAGCATTAGGCTTTTACATCGGTACCAGAGGGAAGCAATGATAATGTTAATAAATAAGAATCCATTCCCTCAACTGGGAATCGAACCCACGACCGTTGCAGTCATAAGCTTGTGTCCCTGCGCCACGACGGCTTCAATGCTTATGAGGAATATAAAAATAAATACTAAAAGTTTAGCTTACCAATAAATGGCATTTTGCGTATATCAGGCTTTTTAGCGTCCTGGCGTTGTGGGCTTCTGCGGTTTGAGTCATCACGTCGCTCGTCACGTTCCTCACGTCTATCATCACGCTCATCACGTCTATCATCACGCTCATCACGCCTCTCGTCGCGTCTCTCGTCACGTCTGTCATCACGCTCATCACGCCTCTCGTCACGTCGCTCATCACGTCGACGTGAACCTTCACGCCGTTCTCGCTCCCGTCCTTCACGCGCGCGTGTTTCGCGACGTTCTTGGTCTCTATAAAGGTAGAAAATTATTTGAGTCATGAATAAAATTATCTGTAGGATTACAATAATTACTACTACAATCAATTTGACGTAAATGGGGTTAAGAGCGGCGTTGAGTTCCGCCAATTAACCTCTAACCTAAACTTTACATCTTACCAGGAGAAGAGTGAAGTTAAAATGTACTATAAAAAGTAACATAAATAATGTACCTCGCCCGTTGTTTTGAAGCGGATATACGTTCGCGTTCGCTGGAGCGACGCGAACCGTCTAACTTGATCCTGTTTAGTAAAAACATACATACAATTAGTTTTAAAAAAGGGTGATCATTTAATAAATACTATTATTATATCAAATTTTTTTTTTTGGCTTCACGCTGTATCCCGTATATAGGAGGGTGGGCAGAGGGAGATTAATGTTAAGACACTCCGCTTCCGCCGAATTCTTGAAATAATGCATAGTGAATAGCAGTACTCAACGCCGCACTTCGCCTCTGTGCCAGAGAGAAGAAATGAACATCATTTCTTCTCTCTGGCATTAAATATTTAAATAATTTAATCTTTAAAATAATACTTCTTACTAAAGCTTTTATTTGCCATTTCTTATTCAAATCTTTTCTACACTGTAATGCATATTAATCAAACATTTTTTGTCATGATTACATTATAAAAGCACAAAGAGCAATTCCGACGTAACTCACTAATAAGAACAATAGCCAAGGTATATATACATATAATAACCTGGTTTTTATGTTATCCAGTAATTTCCTATCATTATCATTGAGTCTCTCCATCTGTATGGATGACATCCACTCGTTCAACTTGTCATCTGAACCATACTTTTTGTTTTTCTTATCTGTAACAATAAAATTATAGAACAAATATAATTTTAGACTGTAGAAATGATATTTAAAAAGATTATTTATTTAATAAATTAATATTAACCAATACAAACCAGGAGATAAAACTCAGGAGCTTCACGTCCCGGAAATGAAGATGCTGTGGTGGTGCGGCGTAACGCGGTCTGACCACATACGCAACACATTCATTCGAGGTAGTCTTGGAGTCCGTGACGTAGCCTGAGATGGTTTGGTCACGTTACGCGCCGGCCTAAGAACTGTGTCGGATGCAAGTGCCTTGCTATGTCAGTCCCTGGAGTGAGACCTCTCGGACGCCCAAGGAAGCGCTGGTTGGATGTCGTGAAGCAGGACATCAGAGCCAATGGTCTAACCACCGAGGACGCTAAAGACCGTGCAAAGAGGAGTAGGTTGAGTAGGTAAAACGAAGTTTCCCCTGCTTACCCTGCTATATACGAGATACATTGCGTATGTAAAAAATCTATAAGATATGCTTATCAATAAATACTTACTTTTCTTCTTCTTCTTATGTTCACTCTCCGACGCGCTTGAACTACTAGAACTGCTGCTACTACTACTCCTTTTCCTTTTACTCTTCTTCTTCTTATCCCTCTTCTTCTTGTTGTTGTCGGAATGTGTAAGATCTTCCTTCAAAGTTGTATGGAAGCCATCTTTATTGAATGTAATTGTATGTGCGGCGTATTGTGGAGCGTCCTCGGTCTTGCCTTTGTTTGCTCGGGCCTTTTCAAAAGCTTTCTGTCTGTCCGACATCCAATCGGTTTCCCAGTGGGGATTTTGTTCTACAAAGTTCTGGAAAGAATGAGATAAAAAATAATTTTGGTAATACAGTGAGAAAGTTTTAATTTTTTACATATTTTTTATAAGGGTCACGCGGCATCCTGTAGCAGGGTAGACAGGGGGACACCTAGATTTACTTTTTCCACTTTCCACCGAATTTTTGAGGTGTTGATACATTCAACACGCAATACCTCAAAAATTCCACGCTGCAAGACCAATATTTCATTTTCAATGTATTTCAAAAATTACTAAAATTGATAATCGTATATCGTATATTTAATTGTTTTCGTGTCGGAATCCAATCAAATGTACAATAAAGATATGTATAAACAGAAAAAATAACAACATACAGTATAGTTCTTAGAATGCGAGACGGACTTCAGATGGGCGGACGCACAGTGCAGGTCGCCGATGAACTGGTCGCACAGCTTGCAGTACCACGCCGTCGACGGCACGAAGAATTGTAGACCTGTAATATACAATATTCAAATTACGTAAAAAGCGTGAGGGTTCCCTGAAGGCCATGATGTATGCACCCGCACGGGTTTGATGACGGTGGACGTCACTGCCACTGGAGAAAAATGTGGCTCTGGCTATACCTCTAGCAACTAAGCGTGAAATTAAATATACGAGTGAAAGTAGTGAATTATTTATTGCTATTATTTAACTGATTGATGAAAATTAAAATTTGACTTAATTTGGTGTAACATAAAAAAACAAGTAAAATTTATAAGAATAAAACAATATAAATCTCAAAATATATTATTGAATTTTTCAACATATTTCAAAAATATAAAAAAAAACTTCTAGTTGATGTGTTGTTTAACTTTATTTTTCACTTACCTTGCGTACACAATAATGAAACAGAACGTTTTACTTTACTTAATCCTATTTACCTAAGCAGAGTTTAAATAAAGTATCTCTCAATAACTATGTTGCCTACTTCATAATTAATATATTTTTTTAGCTTCACCCAATTTTCCGTACATAGTATGGTGGTGGCAGGGGGGAACTGGGAACTTAGTGTTAAGACACTCCGTTTCCTTTAAGACCATTCCGTTCCTTACTTTTCGCTGAGTTCTGGAGTCATTGTGTGGTGTGTATGTGGCATTGGTGGTCGAAGTTGAGAAATTGAAAATATAAAATAATGAAACCCACAACCGTCGCCACGGCGTGAGGGTTGTGGGCTTGGTGAGTAGTCGGGACGTACCTCTGATGGGCGTGCGCTTGGTGGGCGCGGCGGCGTAGCTGGGGAAGCCCTCGTTGACGCCCGACACCGAGTGCCACGGCGCCTCCATGTGCGCCGCCGCCATCCTACACACACACACGTGTGCATTATATACATTTCTGACATTATCTCATATAAAACTAGATTAAACTAGACTGGACTAGACAGCTTCACAATGTATACCACATCTCCACATTCGATATACGTAAGAGACACTGACGGAACTCAACGCTGCACTTTGTCGGACCAGGAATTATAAAAAAAATATACCGTATATAGATGGACCCAGGGACGCATAACCGTTGCGTTCACGTCTACTCGATAACCTAAAATAAGAGTATAATACATAGATCGTTGCGTTTTGACTGGCAAAACGGAACATTCTTCCACACTCAGTATTCCTATTAAATATTTGTAAATCAGTTAACTTAAAGGATATATTTTTATTTCATGTACGATTAAAATAAACACACGCGTAATCATTTAAAGTATAGTCGAGGTCAAATTAAAACGGCCATTTTTCTTATTTTAAAAGGCTTCACCGCAAAACAAATCTGTATACTAATTATGTGGTTTAAGTCTTAAGGATGGATTAAAGTCAATATTTAAAATGTTATTTAGCAATATTTAAAATTATACTTTTAAGCAGTAAAATATAATTAATAAAGTTAATATTACCATTGCACTCTTTTTTCAATTTTTTTTTTATATTTGTTTTGTTAAAACAATACATTTAACTTCTCACTATATATAACATTGTAAATCCACACAGAAAAATCACATATCAATGGCAAAAACTATTTAAAATATGAGAACTTCCCCAAATGTTTTTTTGTACAACAATATACAAACAACCACGATCTATGAAGTCTGCAGGAAGAAGTTAGTTTCAAGATACTTCAACTCCCTGTCCCCTAATTTTGTGACATAATGTGTTAAGTGGTGGAGCTCAACGCCGTGATAATTTACTATTAAAACACTCACTTGTGATGCGAAGGAGAATGCAAATGGTTGAGGTAGTCTTTGGCGGTCGGCGGGAACTCGTTGCACACACGACACCAATGCATTTCCGGATCGTAGTACACATAGTTGAATTTCTTCCCAGATGGAGACCTATAATATATATTATATTTACACTTATTTTTAATGAAAAACACTAACAAATATGTATTAAATAAAACAGTAAAACGCGCACTTATATCGTTCTTCTTTTAAAATAATGTCATTTTAGGGAAAGAAAAAAAAACCACCGTGTAATAAAAAAACAATAGTAGTTTCGGTAACATGGAAAGACTGAAACTAATTAAATAACGCAATGGCTACTATAGTTAAAACACTGAAACCAATCAATAACATCAACAACAGGGTAATAAAACAACATGAATTGTTCATATATTTTAATTCTTTTTATTTACATGCTTACATTTTATCACAGTATTCTTATAATTAGAAATATATTCACAATATTTTACAAAAAAACTTGACTTAATAATATTTGACACAAGCTCAAAAATAATCATAATAAAAAAAAAATAAAGCAATTATTATTAATAAAGCATTATAATTAGCTTAATATAAATTAAAACACCATTTTAAGAAATAAATGATCCTTTTTGTTTCATCGAGGTTTCCTGTAGCCCTGTGATGATTAAATTCCATTTCACCATATAAAATATAAAATACAAAGAAATAAAATTCAAAATATTTTAGTATATATACATTACAAATGTATTGTATATAATATTATTCAAAACAAGCTAAATAATTGTAATAATTAAAGCATCATACCTGGACTTTCGCCGGGAACTTCTATCAGCCGAATCATCAGATTCAACAACCTCCTGTGCCTCCTCACCAATGATCCCATTCAACATGTCCACTACATTATTAATAGTCTTCAATTTATTCTGGATCTCCAACTATACATATGCAAAGGCAAAAATATGCAGTTAGCTTTTAAGACCTTGTTTAGGGTATTGTAAGGCTTAGTACAAACTAAGTAATAAAGTTTCACAGCTACAACACAATTAAAAATAAATTTAGTATAAATTAAAATAGATTTCACTGGACCAAACCTGTAATTTTGTATTTTCTTTTAAAAATCTTTTTGTATCTGGACTTGGTGATCGCTTGGCGTCACCTCGTAGTTCATTTCGTTGGTCTTTCAAGGTGTCGAGTTCTTTTTTCAAAATTCCCGCCTTTTTAATGTAGTCTTCTCTCTGCTTTGACAGTGCTGCCTTTTGGTGACGCATTTCTGTTTCAATGGCAGCTGTGCAAAAAGTATGCAGTTATGCATATATTCAACTTATATTTAAGCATAATATATCTTAACTAAAGAAGAAAATAAACATATTTACCATTTTTTAATTATTTAAGTTATATTACACTTTATAATTAAATAAATTTCAAGCAAATTTCAAGTGTCTATTTTGGCGAAGAAAAAGAAAATAATAATAATAACTGAATAAAAATATTAATAAGAATTCCATGTACATGATATGTAGATAATTGACAATTCTGATGAGAAGATTGACTGCTTCACACTCTACGGCTAAATCTGAAAATAATACTAAAATGCAAGTACTCAAAATCACCTCAAGCCAAATATATTTATTATGAAGCAACAAACCTTTAATACCTCAATATTTTATAATATTTGTGTCAATTACTTTGTATTTATCATAATGTAGATTAATTATAGAAAAGCATTTAAAATTTAAGGAATATAACAAATTTTACATATGTATATTTTTAAATATGCACATTATTGTTAAATATTTTAGTTGCAATTTATACCAAAATTGTACATAGATTGGAAACAGTGACAAGTCCACAAAAACAGCAAAAATTATTTAATAAATATAATGTCCTTTTTTAATTTTATATTTGACTAGTTAAGAAACAATCAAATCACATAGTTTAACTGTCTTCACTAACATATATACCATAATAATTTATATACAATAAATTTCAATATTAGATTACATTAATTCAATAGTAAATAAATACATACAATGCAAAGTGTTTGTGATGTGAAGAAAACTTAAGCAATGAAATGTTACAAATTATATTTGTTGTAAACAATAATTACATAACATATTTAAGATCATGCTAGGCACATTACCATTTTATCCATTTAAAAAAATCTGGGTGTAAAATGAACACTACCTGAAAAAAAAATATATATTTCAACATAATAAAATATATTGTTACCTTCTTTTTTAATTTGTTCCTCAACATTGTAGACTGGTGGAGCCGGTGGAGGTGGTAGGGACATTTGGTTCCAGTTCCCCATGTCAGGTGGATGTGGTGTTTGTACTACAGGGGGAAAATCGTTGTAGATGCCTGAATACGATTGATAGTTTCCACTGTAACTACCACCCTGAATACAAAAATTAAGTTATTTATGTTGTTTCAGAATAAGATATAAATGTTACAGTTAAAATGGAAATGCCGAATAATTATTGTAATATATTACTTCTTGTGAAAATGGAGGTCCTGGAGGTGCAGAAAATCCATCTTGCATTTGATTATCCCAGAGTTCACTCGGCTCAGGTAGCTTCGATATCTCGCTTAGTATATTTTCATCAAGTAAGTCCTTATCGTGCTTGCGGGGCGTGCGGCTTCTACGCTTACTATCTCTATGTGGTGGACTCCGGCTTCGTTTCCTTGATAAAGACCGCCGCTTTTCATACTCCCTTCTATAATCTAACCGTTCCCGATCTCGATTCCAATCACGATCGCGATCACGATCACGTTCACGTTCCCGATCTCTCTCTCTGTCATAATATCCTTTACGGCCATACTCATGTGACATTATTAAGGCCTTTTCCCTTGATTTATATGATAGTTTAGATATAAAATATCTAAACAAATAAAAATGGATCCCAAAATGGAAGCTAAGCCGTACAGCGCACTGACATTGACACTTGACACTTAGTACTTGACACGTAACAGACAATAAATTTAATATAATCTAGCCGCATATTTGATTATCAAATTTTGATATGAAATATATTTATTTACGGTATTAACGATCGATGTATATAAATCCTATTAATTAAAGAGAACACATATGTGTTTTATTATATAAGAATACTTTGCAAATATATAACAAAGATCAAATATCAGGAAGACACAGGTATTTGATAGAAATGAAAAAAGAACGGAATGAAGGATTAGTGTAAATGGTAAGATATTATTAGCACAGCTGCACATTTGGCCAAACAGAATACAGTGTTGGTATCGACGGTGTTATACAACAGTTAAACGTGGGTATTACAGAGTGAAAGAAAGAGGAATGCTATGAAGATGCGATCTCTTCGTATGATACTAGCGAGCTAGCGAGGCGAGCGAGGTACTAGCGAGCTTTACGCTGTATCCCGCACACAGCAGGGTAGGCAGAGGGAACTTAGTGTAAAGACACTCCGTTCCCCACTTTCCGATGAATTTTATAGGCACTGCGTGCTGAGTGGCGGAAGTCAACGCCACGCTTTGCCTCGACACCAGAGTGAAGGAATGAAAATATAAATTTAAATAAATATTCCACTTCCTCGAGTAGGGGTCGAACCGACAACCAGTCGTGCCATAACTGGCCTCATGGTTTATTATTATAATTACATTCATAAACTATTAAATCTATTATAATATCTCTAGTCAGGTATTACGTACGTGCGACTTAAGGATCATCTACTGTAATGTCATTTAAAAATATTGCTAGTGTATTAAATTCTTAACTCATCCCGTACGGTATCCGGCGCGCTTGGGCAGGCATCAGGACGAGATAGCTTGTGAAATAATTACCATAAAATAAAAGCTGTAGGCATAATAAAAACGTTTTATTATATTTTTTTTCTAAAACTTTGTGTCATATATTTGTAATTGGACAACTTTGAGAACAAAGCTGTCAAAATAAAAGTTGTTCCTATTAAAAAAAACCTATTCTATGATATATGTTTTATTGCTATTCGATGGCGGTTCCAATCTGCTCTTTGTCCTTTGGTTAAAATAAAAATATAATATTTATGTAACATAATTTTATCATTATCTCTTATTGAAGATGATATTGAGTGAGATTAATTATTAAAATATGAGGCCCTTTTTATTTTTTGGTATTTACATTTTATTTTATATTTGCCTAAATATAATATAAGGCGCTTAAATTAAATTGGCGCTCAAACATATGTATATATTTTGGATTAATGTTTTACATGTAAGTCGTAATAAATAGTATACAAGTCACCTTGTATTAATCTTAAATATTTACTTATAATCTAAACATATAACAAAAATACAACTCATCGCATGTCCAACACATGTAAAAAAAATAGTATTTATCAATTTAATAGAATCCAAAACAATCATTTTCAGTCATTCAGTTGGTCTGTGTGTCTGTGCGTTTTTGCATGCTTATTCCTGAAACGGCTTTATCAATTTAATTTTAAACAACTGTCTTATCGAATTGTTTTAGATTTTAGTGTCCAATGTATAGATATTGTCAGTAAAATAATCATTTGTATAAAATACATATTTACCAAGATTTTGAAACTGAAGAAGCACGAAAAGCGAGCGCGTTTTGACAAACATTTAAAGCTTTGATGGGTCTAGGGAATAATTATAAGATGAATTATAATTTTATGGAATTCTTTAAATTTAGTTTTCCATACACAAGAAATCAAGAATGTTAATTAATAAATATTTATTTATATAGAACGTATTAATAAAGCTTTAACAAATATAATTAAAAAAAATAAGCATATCTTCACAATAGTAAATTGAAACTCAATTTTCCATTTAAGTAGATGACATTTTACTTTCAAAATATAATAAATATTATTACATATTATATATTTAAATAAAATTAACAGTTAAATAAATCTACAGGCAGACATTAAAGGGACGATAATGAGTGATGCTTCGCTAAGCTTACTACTAAAAAATAACTTTCCCGCTTCCTTTAAGCGAGTAGGGAAGTTAATAGCAAAATAAAGATATAAACTCACATTAGAAAGCCTAAAACATGTAATTAGCTTGAATTCAGCTATAATAATAATGATTATAATTTAAATGTTGTAAGAAAATAATCTCTCATCGCTTCCTAAACACTAATTTGTTTCAGAACAACCGATTGATATTGACAAACAAAATTTGAAATGATGAAACCGTTAAGGCATTAGTTAAACCAACTGTATCGTGATTTCAGCATCTTTAGCACTTACCTTCAACTTTGTGTACATTGGTGTTGGTTTTGTTTAAGGAAGTCGGTGGAGACGGGTCGTTGGACTTTGGCGGGGAAGCAAAACTACGACGGCTGAATAACAGACAGCCATTGTCGCGTGGTCGTAGAGTGTAGACCACGCATGCGCAGGATAGTACTTAACGGCGCGAAGATAATATTTTGAACGTCAACATTTACGTATAGATGAAATAAAATTAAATGTAATATTGCAAAATTATTTTTAAATTCGTGATTGTGTTGGATAAATCAACGGAACAGCAAAATGAAATATAAGGTATGTTTTTTTTAATTGTGGGTAGTGATATTTTTTATTACGAAAAGTAGTATTTATATTTGTTGAAAAAAAATTACTGTACAAATTGGCAGATAATATTTTAAAATATCTTTAGAAATTGCTGTAAATTTGAAATTCACAACCAATACTTGTAACTTATAATGCTACTATTAAAATCGTTAAAGAATTAATTATCATATAATAAGATGAGTTTTATAAAAGGAGGTAGGCATTTGAATTGATCTCAGTAATTATTATCTAAGAACTGTACACAGAACCTTGACGGTGGGTCTTCAAGCACGTAAAATCATAACCAAGTACACAAAGTATTCGTTTTTGTCTGCATTTATGTAGTTTCTCAAATAAACGTAAAAAAAAACACTTTGTGACCCAAATTAGTTTTCAATAAGAACTTAAAAACGTTTATCACAAAAAACACTACTGCGTTATTTTAATTATAATTTCAAGAAATCGATGTAAATAATGCCGGGACTCGTTACCGATTAATTTCCATCACAGAAGTATCGAGACAATACAGTCAAATATTTAGGAATATGCCTTTAATAATATTGTAACAATGGACGTTTTGTTTATCTTCCTAGTGTGGGTATTTTGGGCAGCATAATCGAGTTATCGGTTACTTTCACCAAATAAATATTCTTTAGTAGGTATAAATAACATGTTATGTAGTTTTTTTTATTTTTCTTAAATGAAAATTGAAATAATGTAATTATATTTTTTTTAAATAATTATCTATTACATAATTAAAATAAATTAAAAAGCAACCGCGAAATTTACATTCGTTTAATTTCTTTTGTCTAACAATTAACAAAAATGGTACTATTACTATATCTATTTTTAAAAAAATCGCAAATTTAAATGAATACAAAATTATGTATCAATGTAGAATATATTTATATTAACTTGGATTGTTATAACTCTATCGCGTCCTTTTTTTAAATGCTTATGTCAACAGCTCATTATTTATATTTTACATTTTTAAAGTGTTATTCCATGCTTACATAAAGAGCACATTTTAAAATTTTTCTAGTTCCACTTTTATTTCATTAATTTATTATTTACAATTTAAACTGTAAATTGTCATTTGTGAACTCGGGAAATGAAATCAGATGAAGCTCATGATATACATGTGAATTTAGTTTATCATTGCAATAACATCCATGACAATTCCATCATCCATCACAATTCATCGCATCACATTCAGTTACATTCATCACATTCATCATAATCAGTCCATGACAATTGCCATTTATTAAAAAGTTTTTTTTTTAAATCAAAACATTTTTATATAGCAGGAGAAACTTAGTGTTAAGATACTCCGTTTCACATTTTCGTGTTGAGTGAAAAATCAATATTTTATAAAATATTTCGTTGCCTCGAATGGGAATCGAACTCTAAGTTTGAAAATCAATTGTACAACGGAATATCATAAACTAACAATACTGTAAATCATTGAGTTATAGATATATCCAAGTTCTATTAAAGAAGTTGTATATGAAATATATATAATTTCTACTTCAATGTAAAAAAAATAATAATTAAATTAGCTTCACGCTGTATCCCGCACACAGCAGGGTAGGCAGAGGGAACCTAGTGTCAAGACACTCTGTTCCCCACTTTCTGCCGAATTTTTGGAGGCATTGCGTGTTGAGTGGCAGAACTCAACGCCACGCTTTGCCTCGACACCAGAGCGAAGAAATGGAAATATAAATTTAAGTAAATATTTCATCTGTTCGAGTTCGAGTGGGGATCGAACCCACAACCAGTCGGTTTTACAGTCACACTTTGTACCACTGCGCCACGACTGGCCTCAAGTCACTTAGGAAAGAAAACTATTTTTTAATAAGTAAGTTACCTGTGTAACTAACCGAATAAAAAAAAGTAATTTATTTTATTTTAAATGTATTTTTCTATCTGAAGTATGGAAGAACTCTATAAAATTGTTAAGAATATGATTAGCATTCGCTTTTGTAAAATTATCTTTGGATGTTCACATCTCATCAACTTGTAAAAATCTATCAATAGACTTACAGACAGAGATGCTAACAATGAAAATAGTTGTGACAACTACAGCTTATTAATCAAAGAGCTTGGACAGTAGATAATAGCCGCAGATTCAAATCAAATAAAAAATGGAAAAAATACTTTACTACCAATTTTTGTGTTTGTTGCGTGTAGTTTTACGAATAGATTTTTCTTTAGAATATATTTTAGAGGTTGTTGTGGCGTAGCGTTGTAGTGTTTGACTGTAAACGCGATAGTTGTGGGTTTAGTCCCCACACGGGATGAATTCTCACTATTGCGCTCTGTCAAGACAAAACAAAGCGTACAGGTTCACTACTCGACACGGAATGTCTCATATATAAACAAAAGAAAAAAGATTATAATTTAAATCTTATAATATACATTTAGTTACTAGACACAGCCACGGGAAAAACTTTATCGTTAACGAAATAGTGTATAAAATATGAATTGTATGTAACAAACGACCAAGATATCTAAAATAGAAAAAAAGTTCTAATTGACAATAAAACAATAAGCTAAAAGTTATTTAAAAAAACTGAGAGCACAGCTATTATTATTTGACCAGTTTATTAAAAATTAATCTCATATACACTATAAAGCAATGTCAAAGTTCATATACCTACGCCTACAGTGTAACTGTTCGTTCCTTTTGCGATGAGGCTTTATGACTGACCTAGTGAGTGACCGTTACTTTTGTTTGGCACATAAAAATTCCACACAATGCCCCGTAAGGCTTAACCAAAAGTGGGTTTAGTTCAAAAATCTTTTGTTTACAGACATGTACGGTATTGACATTTTTATTTTACGTAAAATAAAAATACTATATAATAATATATAATATAGTACCTAGTATATGTAGATTTAAAAGTAAATATTATACCGATTACGTTGGTAAATATAATATCAAATTGCGGGTTACTTAAGCAGTTTTTTTCACATTAACTTTTAAGTGAAATCAAAAATATAATAATTTTATAAGCGGCAAAATTATAATTTACTGAGCTTTCCCAAAGTACTAAGCTTTCTTTATCTACATCTCATTCACCTGAAAAATATAACATTATTGTCTATGGTTACTATAAAATAACAATTACAAGTGTTCCTTAATATGGAATAAAAAAAACATTGCAGCGTTTAATTTCATTGAATATTTATTTTGTACGCATAAAGTACGATAAAGCAAAGTGTCATTTTTTTTTCTTTAAGCTCGAAAAAAGATCACAATTTAATAAAAGTAACATAATTTATTAACTGTAATTTATTTTAGTAACAATGCTAAAACAATACGATATCCATATTGTGTTTGTGTACAGTGTTTGTCTATCAGGCGTGTTTCCTAGATGATAACTCGTCACCTTAAACTGGGTTACAATTGCAGAAGCGTTTAGCATAAATGTACAAATGAATACGGAAGAAATATTTAAGGGAACTGCTTTCGACATAGGAAAGATAATAAAAGAGAATCTAGTGTTAAGGCACACTGTTCTCCGCATTTCTCCTAATAAATATATATATTTTTTTCAACACCAAAGCGAAGAAATGAAAATATAAATACTCCATATCCTTGAGTGGGGATCGAGCCCACAACCAGTCGATTTTACACTTTGTGACGCTGCGCCACGGCTGGCCTTATAACAATAATATAAAATGTACATTGTGAAAGAAGGATCTATTTTTAACAATGTACGTTTTATAGCATTTATCAAAACGATTGCGAATGAAATCCTACTAATATTATAAAAGTGATAGTTTGTAAGGATGGGTTTTATCAACACACCACGCGGGTGAAGAAGCCGCCGGTGGAAGCTAGTAATAAAATATACGAATATGAAATAGTATCTATACCATCATCGAGGCCAGTCGTGGCGCAGTGGCACGAAGTGTGTCTGTAAAACCGACTGGTTGTGGGTTCGATCCCCACTCGAGGAGATGAAATATTTACTTAAATTTATATTTCCATTTCTTCGCTCTGGTGTTGAGGCTAAGCGCGGCGTTGAGTTCTGCCACTCAACACGCAATGCCTCCAGAATTCGGCAGAAAGTGGGGAACGGAGTGTCTTAACACTAGGTTCCCTCTGCCTACCCTGCTGTGTGCGGGATACAGCGTGAAGCTGATTTATTTATTTTATCTATATCATCAGTAAGCCACGATGACCACCTTATTTTATCCAATATTTCCAACACTTGTTAGTATCTAGTTTCTAGCAAATTACACAAGATATAACCGGAAATATAATTTTATTGTATATCAATGGAATAATACGTATCCAATCGCAAAAATCAGCTTACTATGGAAAATATATTTCAGTGTAAAAATAATCATGTATCCCTTGCGGTTGCACACGTGGTTAATCTGATAAATAAAATCCGTACTTTGTATTTAAAAACAATATAATATAACAAGTATTATTATACACACATAATTTGATATCTTGGAAGCTATTAACTAGATTTAATCAGCAAGAGTATGTTGTGGATATGTATAATTAGTATCACTTTTCGGTACAAAACAACGATTTAACATTAAGTAAAAACTCCTTTGAATTCCTTTAAGAATTTAATGAATTTAAACCGACTGGTTGTGGGTTCGATCCCCACTCGAGGAGATGAAATGTTTCTTAAATTTATATTTCCATTTCTTAGCTGTAGTGTCGAAGCAAAAGCGTAGCGTTGAGTTCTGACACTCAACACGCAGTGCCTCCAAAATTCGGCAGAAAGTGAGGAACGGAGTTTCTTAACACTAGGTACCCTCTGCGTACCCTGCTGTGTACGGGATATAGTGTGAAGCTGGTTTATTTCAGTTTTCATTATTAAAGCATTACATTTTAAAAAAAAATTCTCAAAAAACTTAAACAACAACCAAATAATAGTTAAATTCTAAAAGCACGAAGTAAAAGCTCGTGGCCTTGTTTTAAGGATGCGCACGTCACACCGAAGTACCAATTGCATTATAGTCTATAATGGTATGTATAAACTATGCATCTTCAATTGCCTGCACTTATAACGTAGGTACCTATATCTATTATAAGTAGTTAGCTGGCTGTTCTAAAGTTTTGCTTTAATGGGTTGCCATAATTCAAAGTATGAATCAATTTCAAAAACATGTTTATTCCAAGTCATTTGCTATAAACATACATGAAAATAAATTTCTTAAACAATTTTTTTAAAGTGTTATTTCACAATCAGGATGAGAACGTATGGCTTAGCACTCAGAGCGCTTGGACGGTTTCTAAGAGGCGCGGATTCAAATCTCCCTACGTTCAATTTTTTATAGGTTTTCTAAAACGTAAATGATTTTTCTCTGAAGAAAAATTCTTAAATAAAAATATTAGATTTTTACTAAGTGGAATGTTTATGATGTAAAACTAGTGTGGTGCATGAAGAGCCTTATTCTCTTAATGAACTGTAAAAGTGGAATTTGGGAGACGAGTAAGTTAGCAAAATTTTAATCCAAGTTATTGTACCATGCGTATTTGTGGAGTGGCGGATGTCTATCCGTCATAAAATCCTTTTGTTTCTATTTGCTGATTGTGATTTTTGGTCTGTTTACGGCCGTGAGTGCATACGGTCATTATTATAAAAGAATAGAGCTGTCGGGAAATTAAACTATAATTTTGAATGCCTCAATTAAATACGTCTACCTTTATAATAAATTCTAATGTAAAAAAATGTCTAAACTATAAAGTAAACAAAAAACGGTAGAATAAAGCGTGAAGCGTTGAAAAAAATGTATGAATTTCTTGGTAGTGCCATAGTGTTTGATTGTACACTATGGTTTTTTAAAAATATAATTTTAAAGTTTTAATATGGCCTTAAGTGACCTTAAATTTTCGATAATTAAGATCTTAAAAAAAAAACATTTTTTTCAAAAAGGAAACTATTTTATATCTTTCATTAATATAACGATAATTTAACGAAGCGGTATCAGAATATGATAGAAACTTAAAGCGATTTAGTAATTATAATGATTAATTCGCCATTACGACAATAGCGAACGATACAGTCAAGTGAAGATGCTTCTTGAATCACATCTACACAAGTATGCCGACATTTTGTTCCGTGTTGTCGTTTAATTGCATCGATTAATCGAGTATGCATAGATGGAATGAAATATTAATACGTCAAAAAGTAAACGTGACGGTTGTGAGTTCGATTCCTACTTAAAATAATGATTTATTTTCATTTGCGCACTCTTTCTATACTCTGGTAATAAGACAAGCCGTGATCTTTAGTTAAATCACTGGAGTTTCTTTTTAAAAAGTAGTCATTGTGAAACGCCACAATTTGTGGTAAAATTTTTACTGTGGAGTTTATAAAATAAAAAGAAACTCAAAAAGAAAATGTAAAATGTTCTTAGTATAACAGTGTAACTTTCATTGAGATGATAGATTTAAGTGAGCAAAAAAATGTCTTTTTTTCCCACATCTATCAAATTGCATTTAGAAAATTCTTTATAAAATCATATTGCAAATAGCCCAAGGTTGGCGTTTCACAAGTGATTCGTGTGACAAATCTAACGATGATCGGCTTCGGAATCACTTAAGCGTTGTAATATTTGTATTGAAAAAATATTTCTTCAAAAAAAGATTTCTTACCAATATAAAGAAGAAATATTTTCAACATTTTAAAAATGTTTTTCTACTTAAGAACGATAAACAGTTTATTAATAAAACGTATAAAAAATAGAACATTGAACACGCCCTTTGGAAACCGTCCCGCTCCTCTTGGACGGTTTCCAAGATACGTGGGTTCAAATACCGTTACGTTATTTTTTTATACGTTTTCTAAAAAAATATGATACAAATAATAAGGTTACGATCCATTGCGTCTACTGCGATGATTGTGGTTTAGTTGGACACTGTAATTACGCGAATATCAAAATTTTATGATTATGTAAGTTACTCTGTCTTCCCTTGCTATGAATATATGCGGAATACATCGTGGAGCTAAAAAATATTTAATATTTTTTTATGCGAATCTCATTCAACTCTGACTTATTAGTAGTGAGTTCGAATTTAATTCGTGCAAATTTTATTTAGAACACTTTCGTTTCTAGTCTCATTGAACACAGCAAGGCGTTTCGTCGCTCCTTTGGAGCCGGGTTTCCACCGCGAAAAAGAAATGAGTAGGTAATGACCTTAGGCAAATCGCGCACTTTTTAAATAAAATATATTTACACTTCCTTTTTTTGTAAATACTTCGCTTCGTTCCGTTAAACTGAGCGAGTTCATGTCAACTCTTCCTGCTCGCTCGGTACTTCCGGGTACGTAGTCCTTAATGAGCCCGCTCCTATCGCGATGGAAACCGGGCTCGAATAATGCCATTATAGTATCTCCGGTTATTTATCTAAAAGCGAAAGATTTTAGTTACCTAGTACACAGTCATCTATTATATACTAACAAAGCTTGTATGATTTTTACTGTTACTGACAATTGGAATTAAATTTTAAATTTTACCAAAGTAGTGACTAGGGCACTACTATATTACTATTGTTACTCAGTGCATTTTAAAGATCTTTCAATTGTTTATTAGAGGTACCGTTAAATCTGCTGTAGGTAGTAAACAACTATTCAAAAGTTTAAAGTTATATTTTGAAGTAACTCCTTTCTTCTATATTGGCGAATTTATTATACTGCTTTTTCCTATTAGATTGAGGCCAGCCGTGGCGCAGTGGCACAAAGTGTGACTGCAAAACCGACTGGTTGTGGGTTCGATCCCCACTCGACGAAATATTTACTTAAATTTATATTTCCATTTCTTCGCTCTGGTGTCGAGGCAAAGCGCGGCGTTGAGTTCTGCCACTCAACACGCAATGCCTCTAAAATTCGGCAGAAAGTGGGGAACGGAGTGTCTTACACTAGGTTCCCTCTGCCTACCCTGCTGTGTGCGGGATATAGCGTGAAGCTAATTTATTTAATTTTATTTTTTATTTCCTATTAGATTGTTATAATTTTTTGCATACTTCCCAAAATAATAAACGTAAAATATATAAAGATATCGAAATTTATTTTAAGTTACAGTGTAATTCAATGCATATTATAATACCCAGGATATTATAATATGCATTTATAATATCCAAAACAATAAAAGGGAAAGTCTGATATCACAAACAATTTTATTCTCTCACGATAGAAAAGGAAACCGACTGTCGTGTGCTATAAAATGGTCCCACGTGATTTTATACGAAAGTAAATATAGGAATGAAATGCGTTGTTTTGTTTAAATATGTTAGCAGTAATTAGGTCCTTTTATGTTCGAAGAAATGTCGCGAGCCACAAACTTTTCTCATCTTTAAGTACAATTTGTTTTTTTCAAATGTCACATGCATTATTCATCAATTACCAATTTTGTGGACTTTAAGAAGTAAAATGGAAAACAGTACTTTTATCCGTTTCTGTAGGGACTTCCAGAAATTATCGTCCACATTCCGTAACCTGACTAGGCAAGTAAGTAACGTGACAGACACACACACGAACAACAGATTATTATTATGCAGTACAGAATATAAATTCTATTAATGTATTGTTTTTTAGTGCAAATATTAAGATATTTACAGAAAAAAATATAGTACAAGTAGTAAATCACGATAGAATCTTACACTAAATGCTCTCTGACCCAAGTTTTTTATTCTCGCTGGCCTTTTCGTTCTTAGCGTACCACTTGTATTTGTAATTTAGAAAAATATTCAAGATATACATAATACATTTTATGATATATTTAATACATTTTTTTACCACATCAACATCGATCTTTAATAATACTATTTACAGCCAAATACTACTTGACGGCGGCTATACGGTGGTGTCTCGTACTAGTCGAGAAAGTAAAAGGCCTTGCGCGTTGACACCAGAGCGAAGAAATGGAAATATAAATTTAAGTAAATATTTTATCTCCTCGAGTGGGAATCGAACCCACAACCAGTCGGTTTTACAGTCACACTTCGTGCCGTTGTGCCACGACTTGCTTATTTTATATCTTAATACTTAATTGTTCATTTACAAAAAACATTACTTAACAATGTCACAATTGTATTGAATTGAATTGAAATATTTTGGTGTAGTGTGATGCGTTTATTTCCTTTCGAATCTATTCGGGTCTTGGCAGATAACAAAAAGAACAACAAGTGATAGAAGTGGAACAATGTGGCAAGTGCAACACATTGCGGACAGAGCAATATGACATAACGGTCTGGTACTAAATAAATGTTAAAAAACCAATGAAGTCTGACTATCTACATATCTGATTTGTTTAGTTTTTTGTATAAAACGTATGCTTTTTTGGAAAATAAGGAATTTATATAATAATTCTTATTTTGCATTCGTGTATTTGTTTTTGTTTTATGCTGTCCCGAGGGAACCTGAGGACATAGTGGTATGACACTCCGTTTTCTATTAAGACTCTCTGCCAAATTCTCGATGTTTTAAATTTTTGCAAGCAGGCCGCGAACTCACTGCCATCGCGTTTTGACAATAAGACGCTGTCCCACTGCCCCACGATGAGATCTCTAACTTTATTACATACTTACGATCACATATCCTGATTTCTCACTTCTATATTATTTTTTAAATCTCATAAATATCTCTAAATTCATTTTCATATCATATCATTTAGATACGAAATGGACATAAGTATTTTTGTTTGCTTTATCTTGTACATCCATTGTTTAAGTACAATGCATCTGATGTCATTGCCGACGTTGTATCATCGCTAATTGCCGTCACGCATTAAATATTATATAATTGAGATTTTTTACCCCAAATTTGTATAAAAACCACAAATTTGTATTTTTACCTCTAGTGTGGTTTACGTGTGATATAATAACGTGGTGTAAATATAAAGGTTTGATTCAATAATGCCTTAAATTAAAGTAACAGAGGCGAAAGAAGAAGAAGAGAAGTGTATGACTGAAACTGCTGCATTCAGTCACTCGAGGAAATTTAATATTTAATACTTTCATTTCTTCCCCCTGGTGTAGACGCAAAGCGCGGCGATGAGTTCCGCTACTCAACACGCAATGCTACTAGAATTCAGCGCAAAGTAGGGAACGGAGGTGTCTTAATGGAAACGGAGTGTCACAACAATAAGTTCCCAGGTTTCCTCTGCCTACCCTGCTATGTGCGGGGATACGAGAAGCTAAAAAGATTATAGGAAAAGCACATATTCATGTCTATTATTATAGAAATATCTCTCCTGTTAACATTGTTATATTTGAAAATCGGCCATTTTAAAGGAGAGGCCGTCACAGCCTAATTCGAAAATGCTAATAGGGACAGGCTATCTGATAATATTACAAAAATAAGAATTGTCTATATAATAACATATCTGATAGACAACGCGCGGCGTTCAGTTCCGCCATTCAACACGCAATATCGGAACAAGTTGGATGGAAGGCGGGAAACGGACGGTTTTAACTCCCTATATCCGTTTATTCGTTCCCTCTTATGACAGAAAATGCGTAAAGCTGAATTTTTTTAATAGTTTTAATTTAGAAATAAGAACAAAAATAATTTTTAATAAATGTAGAAGCATTTTTAGTGCTATATTCGTGTCGAAAAGTAATTAATTTATATAAAAGTGATGTAAAATTTTTTATTAATACAATATCTATTACAGAATTTGCTACCGGTATTCTAGATTTCTAAATTCACGCACTTCCTTCCAATGAGGCTATCGTGGCGCAGTGAGAAAGCGTCTTTCTGTAAAAACTTATGTGTCCGATCCTCACTCGGGCAAATGAATTAAAGATGAAGAAAGCGGTTGGGTTTCGCCACCTAAAGCGCTACGTCTCAAATTCGGGTTAAAAGGGAATATGTAACGAAGTGTCTTTATACTTCCCTTTGCCAGCCCGCTTTATGCGGGATAAAGCGTGAAGCATTTTGCAAATTATTTATTTGTTCAGTGGTCAGTGGTAGCTTTCTCTTCTTTATGCTCTTCGTATTTTTGGCCCATATTTTACATTTTATATTCTACAGTGGTTTGTATCAACTTTCATTGTTGGAGTCACTTTCGCTTATCCACTGTCATCTATCTACCTTGAATCGTCGTGCTGCTAGCCGTCCTACCAGTGCTTATAATAAAATCATAATGGATCAGTGTCTGTATATAGAAAAAATATTAGAAAAATATTATTAGCAGCATTTAAACACGAACAAATATTTTTAAAATGTCTGTTTGTCTGTGCGATTGTTCACGTTAATCTCAGAAACGGGTTTGAAAAACTTTCTTAACATTTAATAAAATAAATGAATCAGCTTTATCCTGTATCCCGCACACATCAGGGTTGGCAGAGGGAACCTAGTGATAAGACACTCCGTTCCTCACTTACCGCTGAACTCATTTTTTTTTTCGTTTCACGTAACTCAACACCGCGCGTTGCCTCGACACCAGAGATAAGAGTTGAGAATATAAATTTATATAAATATTTTATTTCCCCGAGTGGGGATCGAACCCACAACCAGTCGATTACCTAATACAAATTAGTAAATTGATAATTATGTAGTTAGAGCGGGCGAAGCCGCGGTTATGAGAACATAAGTCGTAACAAGCCTACTGACTTCCCCAAAGATCTCAAGATTATACCGTAACAAAATAAATTTATAATTTAATACAGTAAACACTACGGTTATATGAAATCATGTACATTATTTTTATTTTCCGAAATACATTTAGGCTTTAGTCGTAAACACCAAATATGATATGTAATATACCTTTATCTACTCAATTCGTCGATACGAGGATAAATTGAGTAAAATATACATTTTTTTGAGAATGTTAGTCTTTAATTCCCCACTAAATAATCACAAAATTGCATTTTTATAAATGAACAATAATAAAGTTATATGTTTTATGTTGTAGGAAGTGCTTATCATTTCGTTATTTGGTAACTGGTACGTTTGCGTTGAACTTTTTATTTTGTTCAGTTTTATTTCAATTAAATAATATATTTGCTTAAAAAAACCATTTATTATAAAATTTATTAATTAGACTTAGATTTACCATTTAAACTAGTTGACACTCTAGGGAACACAACGCAATAACCAAACGTCTCGGATTTCGCTTTCGGTGGTTTGCATTACTTTTGTTTTTCAATTAGGCCATTACATTTATTTAAAATCGTCAAGATACATAGAAATGTCAGTAGTGTCAGTCGACGGAAAGCTACCAGCGGGGCAAACGACAGTTCTTACTATTACTAACATAGTAATCATAGAACTACGTAGTGTATGAGAAATATTAATAAACGCATCTTTATATTAATATTAAGATGTGTAGCTGGGAGCATAGAAAATTATATCCACGAATCCGAAACGTTGTGTATTGAGTATAAAATCAGATTAAATTAAATCAGCTTCACTCTGTATGCCGCACACAGTAGGGTAGGCAGAGTGAACCTAGTATTAAGACACTCCGTTCTCTAGTTTCCGCCGAATTTTGGAGGCATTGCGTGTTGAGTGGCGGAACTCAGCGCTTTGCCTCGACACCAGAGCGAAGATATGAAAATATAAATTTAAATAAATATTTCATTTTCTTGAGTGGGGATCGAACTTACAACTAGTTGATTTTACAGTCACACTTTGTGCCTGTGCGACTGGCCTCACAATAAAATTAAGTGTAGCGGAACTGAATACTGCTATTTATATTACCAAAGAGTAGAAATGAAAATAATTCACTTTTCTGAATGCTATGGACAAGCTAACTGCGCCCTTGCTGTTATAATATTTAATTTAATTAAAAAATATGCAAATATCTTGATTTTAATTGAATTATCTATTATTTATTTATGATTTGTGAACGTCTGTTACAGGTGAAGGATATTGACAGCGAGAGTCAACGCTCTACGAGACTACCTGACACGGCTAGCGGACTTGAGGAAAAGCTGTAAGTTGAAATTAAAAAGGAATTCCGGCTTGGTATTAAAATAAATGTTACTTTTTATTTAAAAAAAAACTTAATATTTATTTCTTTAATATTTTTAAATGAAATAAGCTCCTTTCCATTTATCTTTGCATATGTCAACCAATCAGTCAAAAATTTAGAGAATGTCATGAAATTTTCATCTATTATAAAGCGCCTAGTGTTCCATTCGTGGTTTCTAACCTAGGTTCCCTATACCTACCCTGCTACAAGCGGAATAAAGCGTGAAGCTGGTTTTTGTGTAGTATTTTACGTCTTTAATTTTATATTTAGAACGGGCGAAAAAAAACTATAGCAAAATCATTCCATTCGCAGTTGCTTGGTCTTTTTTTGTTTTATCATGATATTATTATGTAAGTTAGAAGACTAGAATAACATAATCTATTAAGATTGAGAACGCAATATATTATGCGGCAATTGTAAGTAAAATCGTGATATAATCGTTTAGTTAACTTAAATGAAGATGATGATAGGAGGTGCAGTTTTTAGCTTGGTATTAACCGCCGTCTTGAGACTGTAATGTTAGGGAAATAATTTCAATTGTTTATAATATTAAATGTATTATTTATTATAATCCTTTTATATTTTTTTTTATAAATTTGTTAAGTGAATCGTTGAGTTCTGCCACTCAACGAAAAACCCCTACAAAATTCTACGGAAACTGGGGACCGGAAACACTAGGCTCCCTCTGCCGACCCTGCTATGTGCGGTATACTGCGTGAAGCTAAAAAAAGCAAATAATTCATTTGTTCTCCAATATTTGACTATTGATATTCAGTGTCATGTAATAAAATTCTAACACCACGATTAAATCTAAACAGAGTATAATATAAGCGCCTTACTGTAACCCATATAGGATTCGAACCTAAGACTGTCGTATAATTAGACACATTCAATTAACACTAACATAGAATATATTTAAATGAACATGTTTATAGGATGTTAGAGATCAAGGAAGTATGCAGATGCGGCGCATCATTGCCTTATGTAACCGCATTGCGTCGATACACGCATATAAATAATATACCTATTACCTATACTATCTGCGACTATCTATATCTTAGCGTTGATCACAAAATAAACAACTTACTTTATGTATAGGCGAGTTAATGGAGAAAACGATTATATTTATTTCTCTTATTGTTGCAATGAAATTTAATGAGTTCTAGTGTAGCTTATAGCTTAGTGGTTAACGTGTGCATCACATATTACTACTTGCAGTTTAGGATTCTATTTTTTAGCCTTACGGCTAGGAGGGTAGGCAAAGGAACCCTCAGTGGGCACCTCGGAACTTAGTATTAAGACTTTCCGTTGACATTAAAACATTTCCGTTCCCCACTATCCTCAGAATTCTGCAGAGTTGAGTGGCAGAACTCATCGCCACTCTTAGCCTTATTACCAGAGCAACGAAATGAGAATATTAAATATTCAATGTCTTCCAGTGGGAATTGAACTCACGGCCTATCGCGTTTGACACACGCTTGTACCCGTACGCTACGACTGGTCTCTCTGTTACATTTATTAGTACCTACCAGTAATACACATTGGTGGCATATTACATCGTCTTCTTCTTTCCACTGCTGAGATATGACATTTTACATCTAACGCTACATTTAATGAAAAATTGGTTATGCCGTAAAAAGACATACATGGTTTGAAAGTTCCAATAATGTTTATATGAAATTTCAATATAATAAAATACTATTCGTTTTTGCACATCTCTAGTCTATATAATCAATAGAGATTGGCAACTCGTGTGAGAAATAAAGCATTCACTAGTAAATACTTTAGTAATAAGACAATGGCACCATAAAAAATTGTGTTACGGTATCAAGACACGTTTCCTTTACGTACGCCTGTCAATGCTGTTTATTTATGACAAAAGTATTAATTTTAATTAATTTTGATTATCTACAGTTTATATGATCACATAAAGTAACCTGAGTACGTATAGTTGAGACAGAGCGCGGCGATGAGTTCTGCCTCAACACACAACACACAAATAAATCGAAATATTTCGAATTCTTATATTTGAAGCATTTATAGATTTAGTTTTGTATTCTAGCTTCTTTGTTTGAAAAATTTATATATTTCCAAAAAAAAAATTTTGGTTTATATTTTTTTGAGAGAGTAAATGTGACAGTTGTAGCTTCGATTCCCACTTGGGGGAAGAAATATTTAACATTTCATTTTTTCACTAAGTAATCAGGAAGTACGTGTACGGAATACAGTATGTAGCTAAGAAAAACATTTTAAAAAAGTGTGGTATTAAAAGTGTTTAAAAATTTATAGTCATTTTAATTATATATATAGAGAGAGAGTTTTAGTTAAAAATGACGTCATAAATTACTGTCATTATGCAAATTATTGTACTCTTCGTTGTGCGAGAATATTTTATGTGTTCCAATTAAATAACTTAATTGCTCATTTAGGTATTAAAGCAGATTATAATATTTTTTTTGTTATTATTATGTGATGTGCATGACTGAATGGGTAAACCGAATTCAGGGGAATTTTAGTCTAAATACTACTCGTAGCTGTAAAAATATACCAAAGAGTCTTTCCTTAAGTTCTTAGAAAGCTAAAAATTTGCATGGACATTTTTTAAAGTGTTATTCCACACTTAGGAAAGACAAATACTTATTTAGAAAACGTATAAAAATTTGAACGCAGCGGGACTCGAACCCGCGCCTCCTGGAAACCGACCAGGCGCTCTGACCACTAAGCCATGCGTTCTCGCCAAGCTACGTCGAAATTTTTATACGCTTGTTACAACTTATTTATGTTGTTAGCTTCTCTGTAGGGAGATTTTTACAAATTTCCGCTACCCAAAGATAGTTACTAAGAATTATCGTTTGGCAAGAGAGAAACTATTTTTAAATATTTTTAAACATTTTTTAAAGTGTTATTCCACACTTAGGAAAGACAAATACTTATTTAGAAAACGTATAAAAATTTGAACGCAGCGGGACTCGAACCCGCGCCTCCTGGAAACCGACCAGGCGCTCTGACCACTAAGCCATGCGTTCTCGCCAAGCTACGTCGAAATTTTTATACGCTTGTTACAACTTATTTATGTTGTTAGCTTCTCTGTAGGGAGATTTTTACAAATTTCCGCTACCCAAAGATAGTTACTAAGAATTATCGTTTGGCAAGAGAGAAACTATTTTTAAATATTTTTAAACATTTTTTAAAGTGTTATTCCACACTTAGGAAAGACAAATACTTATTTAGAAAACGTATAAAAATTTGAACGCAGCGGGACTCGAACCCGCGCCTCCTGGAAACCGACCAGGCGCTCTGACCACTAAGCCATGCGTTCTCGCCAAGCTACGTCGAAATTTTTATACGCTTGTTACAACTTATTTATGTTGTTAGCTTCTCTGTAGGGAGATTTTTACAAATTTCCTCTACCCAAAGATAGTTACTAAGAATTATCGTTTGGCAAGAGAGAAACTATTTTTAAATATTTTTAAACATTTTTTAAAGTGTTATTCCACACTTAGGAAAGACAAATACTTATTTAGAAAACGTATAAAAATTTGAACGCAGCGGGACTCGAACCCGCGCCTCCTGGAAACCGACCAGGCGCTCTGACCACTAAGCCATGCGTTCTCGCCAAGCTACGTCGAAATTTTTATACGCTTGTTACAACTTATTTATGTTGTTAGCTTCTCTGTAGGGAGATTTTTACAAATTTCCGCTACCCAAAGATAGTTACTAAGAATTATCGTTTGGCAAGAGAGAAACTATTTTTAAATATTTTTAAACATTTTTTAAAGTGTTATTCCACACTTAGGAAAGACAAATACTTATTTAGAAAACGTATAAAAATTTGAACGCAGCGGGACTCGAACCCGCGCCTCCTGGAAACCGACCAGGCGCTCTGACCACTAAGCCATGCGTTCTCGCCAAGCTACGTCGAAATTTTTATACGCTTGTTACAACTTATTTATGTTGTTAGCTTCTCTGTAGGGAGATTTTTACAAATTTCCGCTACCCAAAGATAGTTACTAAGAATTATCGTTTGGCAAGAGAGAAACTATTTTTAAATATTTTTAAACATTTTTTAAAGTGTTATTCCACACTTAGGAAAGACAAATACTTATTTAGAAAACGTATAAAAATTTGAACGCAGCGGGACTCGAACCCGCGCCTCCTGGAAAGTAGCGGAAATTTGTAAAAATCTCCCTACAGAGAAGCTAACAACATAAATAAGTTGTAACAAGCGTATAAAAATTTCGACGTAGCTTGGCGAGAACGCATGGCTTAGTGGTCAGAGCGCCTGGTCGGTTTCCAGGAGGCGCGGGTTCGAGTCCCGCTGCGTTCAAATTTTTATACGTTTTCTAAATAAGTATTTGTCTTTCCTAAGTGTGGAATAACACTTTAAAAAATGTTTAAAAATATTTAAAAATAGTTTCTCTCTTGCCAAACGATAATTCTTAGTAACTATCTTTGGGTAGCGGAAATTTGTAAAAATCTCCCTACAGAGAAGCTAACAACATAAATAAGTTGTAACAAGCGTATAAAAATTTCGACGTAGCTTGGCGAGAACGCATGGCTTAGTGGTCAGAGCGCCTGGTCGGTTTCCAGGAGGCGCGGGTTCGAGTCCCGCTGCGTTCAAATTTTTATACGTTTTCTAAATAAGAATTTGCATGGACTCCAATAAAAAATTACATTGTAAAAAGTCCCCATGTTTCGAAAAAATCAGCTCCACCAGGGTAGGCAGAGAGAACCTAGTGTTAAGACACTCCATTCCACTTCCGCACTCGTCTCGAAAAAATGTTTTTTAATATTGAGGGCCAATGTTCGCAAATATGTATTTTTTTTTATTTCCAGCGAAACTGCTACTTTGACATTAGTGGTCACAATGCTTCCAATTCGTTGAAAAAGAAGCCATAAAAATGTAGATAAAAATAAAATTATTGTTTTTTTTATAACACTAAAAGCATTTTTGAAAATAAGCTTCCATGAAAATTTTCAGTTTTCTGAAAATCACATTTTCTAAAAAAAGTATTTTTCTTTTGTGAATTTTCCTTCTTTTTATCTACCTCTACCTACATAGTTATGTATAAATACTTCACAAAGTAAAAGACATTTGCAAGAACTGATAAAGCACGTAACTGATAAAATACAAGTTAACTAACATTCATAAATAGTATGTAGCTTGTCAAAATTTACATTTTTGAAATGTTTCAGAAAAGTGCTCATTGTACGTAAAAGGTTGTAATCATTTTTTTAAAACCTTTATATTGAAAATTAAAAAAAATCTTGAACAAAGACAAACAGTTACGGAGAAAGATTTACACATGTATACATACATACATACATAATTCCAACCACAGGTGACGATGCGAAAATTGTTCCTGGTCGATTATATGCAAAGATCTCCGCGTTTTGCATACAAATAGCTCATAAAATATCCCTATAGATGATTATTTATAGATTTTTCTTTTCTTTATTCATAAACTTAGCCTTCATCGTACCATCATTAATTATACAGCTATTTTTGTATTTATGCTGTATTATAGATAAAATCTTATATTTTGTCTCCTTAATTAACGTTTTACCGGTTTTTTTAGTTTTTTTTTGACATATTTGGCTTTGTGGCTAGTGTGACATCGTCTGACTGTTAACGTGATGATTAAGAATCCAATTACCACCTGTAGTTGAGTTCCATCAGTCAACCTTGTGCCTATCCTTTATAAACATCAGGTAGAGATGCTGGCCAGCTTATAAACAATAACGATCATCTAGATTTTACATCAAAAAGCATAATTTAATTGTAACATATAACACAAGCATTAAATAACAATTTTACACAGAATAATTTACGTACATAAATTACACAAAAGTCTAATAATAATGTTTATACGAACACTAAAATATATTTAAATAAATTGCATTCGTGCATTTACTGTCATGCAATAGTTGAATAGTGAATGTACTCATATGAGAGTAATTCACATCTCGTAACAGTAACCCATATTTTTCATTTCTTTTATATGTACTGTCTTTTAGTATTGGACACTTGACCTAAAACTTTTAGATTTTTAAGATTGTTTTTTTTTGCAACTGATCAAAATTGGGAAAGTACTTAAGATGTTCGGGCTTAAATCCTGCTGCTATATAACATTTTTGTATTTAAATATTTTCTTACCCTACGAGTATTTATGCCTACCCATATATCTAACTGGTATAGAGGTTATCTCTATAAAGTTTTAAGCTATAGTGATAGTGTTTTTATCTACACGTCGTCGTCCCCGGAGGATAAAATGGTAATCGCAAAATCTCAACCACGTTACCATTGCTTATTTAACAAATATGTAAGGTCACCAAATACTAGTTTTTTAATAAACGAGTTAGCTTAACATTTTATATCAGACATACCGAGCAACTTCTTATATTGTTATATCGTCTTACAATTTTATTCAATGAGGTTATTGAGGCGAATCTTATAGCAATAATATCAACTTACCATTCTATTCTCGTACAAATTGAAAACTACCTATATTTTATAATTTCATTGTATTGTTGTTCGGAAATATTATACTACCAAAATAATAATAATACCATAGTATTATTATAGTAGTATTAGTAGTATACTATCAACTTCACTGTATCCCGCACACAGCAGGGTGGGCAGAGGGAACCTAGTGTTAAGACACTCCGTTCCCCATTTTCTGCCGAACTCTGGAGGCATTGCGTGTTGAGTGGCAGAACTCAACACCGCGCTTAGCCTCGACACCAGAGCGAAGAAATGGAAATATAAATTTAAGTAAATATTTCATCTCCTCGAGTGCGGATCGAACCCACAACCAGTCGGTTTTACAGTCACATTTCGTGCCGCTGCGCCACGACTGGCCTCAGTAGTATACTACTAATATAATAAAACTTAAATATGGTAATCAGCTTTTAATATAAAATGTTTTAAAGAATTATATGTATTGTTAAACCGATTGTCATAATATACAATTTTTTTTTTAATAACACCACTTTGAATGATTACAATAAATTAAACACAATTTTAAAATTCCATAAATTAATAATGAAAAAATACAAAAAAAAATAATTATATGTACTTAGAGTATAGAGAGTAGAGAGTTTTAGATACATTGAACTCAAATATGGTATAACAATAATATCATGATTTTGGCGGTTATCATCTTGTTCTCCGGCGACGGCGATAGATCTTCTACTTTGCTAGACAGCAAAATCTATTGATGTTATTCTTACTTACTTTTTGCTGATATACGAACATAATCAGTGCGTTGAGTGGCGGAAAATAACGCCTCGAGAAAACATGTCTTACACTGTAAATATTTTTTCTACGTGTTATTTGAAACTATTATTATACTTATTTTCTAATTAACTATTATAAAAAAGATTCTTTAGTGAGCATTATCTATTAACTAGATTTTTTATTGAAATCTGGTGTAATAATACCGCAATTACTGCTCCCAGACACAATAGCTGTTACAAAATGTGTCAAACGTTAACGTTTAATTATTATCGAAATTATAAAAACTTCACAAAATGAACGTAATGAAATAATATAACATACATATAAATGTCACAACTGCTTAAATTATCTATTTTTTTAGCTTCACGCAAACAGGAGGGTAGGCAGAGGGATCCTCGTGAACAAACCGAATTTCGCGTCCAGCGTTGCGCTTTGCTTTGTTACTAGAGCTAGGAAATGACTATATTAAATAAGTCATTTACCATAGCAAGCATCGAACCCACAACCGCCGCTTTTTACAGTCACGCCTGTATCACTGCGCCACGACGGCATCAATTTCTTATACGATTTAAAAAATTAATTGGAAAAAAGTCACATTTTAGAGACGTCGGCATTCCGTTACAAAATATCTAATCAAATATATTCATATATTTTGATGTCTTTTGAAAATAAAGTGCCCAATTTCCGCTAAATTTTGCTAGTTGAAAAATTTCAATATTATTTAGTTATATCACATGGTGGACCAACAACTGTGCGTGTGCAATTTGACATAATTCCGGATAACTGTAACGGATGCGCACGCGATCGCCATCAAACTATCAACGCATTGAAATCTGATTTTTCGCACTGATTTACATAATTGAATGCAAATTTGATTCAATTGATGCATTATATGTGTTGTTGTTAGTGCATTTGGTATATAATTTACTTTTTTTGTTGATACTTACGATATAGGTCGTCTTTGTTCGGTAAATTTAGTTTTTTTTTTCAGCTTCACGCCGTATCCCGCACGTAGCAAGGTGTCTAATTTATTTTAATTCTACCTATTTGCGTAGAGAGAGCCTAGTATTAAGACAACCTTCTAAATCAAATTCTAGAGACACCAGAGCGAAGAAATAATAACTTGCAAATTTTATATGCAAGTACACAAGTACGTATTGTGATTTATGAAGCATTAATGATTCACTCGGAACGGAAACACAAAATAACATAACTTTTTGAAAAGTAATAAAGATTTTAAAATAGCGGTCTTGTAATGTAGTTGAAATGTATCATTAAAATAACGCTCTGGATCGCAATTAGGATATACAGAGGTTAAGAGTTCAATTCTCCACATAGCGAATGATATCTTTAAGCATGTCTATTTCGGTTTGCAAGAAGCGCGGGTTCAAGTTTCGCCAAGTTGAAATCTTCATACGTTCCCTAAAATATTTTTCTTTTTTTAGTGTAGAATAAAAAAAAATATTTAAAAAAAAATAGGCGCTCATAAACAGATCTCGTTGATGTCTTTTTTATAACAAGTACTTAAAATATGTAGTAAATATTTTTAAACCGAAATAACGCGAAATATATGAATAAAATAATAAATTAAAATAATTATATTTTGTTGAAGAATGTGCAGCACGTGTATAGAATTGCATGTAGTTAATCACCCTTTGTCCGAAAGATCGGAAATCCCTCGAAGTGACGGCCTTGTAAAGAAAGCCGCAATCGTGACTCAATATGAGCATTAATTATATGTATGAATAAGATTTTATACATTGAAATTAATTAATATAAGTTGTGTAATGTATACTAATGTTAAATTTAATTGAAATTTAACAATTGTTGAAACTTTGAAAAATGATTACGAATTGAAACGCTATAACTCTCCATTTTGTTGTTAATTTCTTTGATGAATTTCTGTTTATTAAATATAGAATTATTGATATTTACTAAATAAAAGAAAAGAACGCTCTCAAAGGCTTTGATTACTATTGAAATGAATCTAAAAAGCGTTACAAGCGTGTCCTATATACTGGAAGATTATCGGAATGTTACAGCAATCTAATTTGTTTTCTCCCTACACTCCTCAAGGCATGGCAGCGTTTTGCGCCGCGTAGTTTCTTCTGTCTCCCAGTTACTCAGTAACTAAGCTTTATATATACAAATACTGTGTTTTATTTTCTGATATCTTCAAAAACAAATGTATATTATAGTTAAGAACGTACATTTCGGCAGATCCTTTCCTGTAAAGATGAATTATTCGAGAACAATGTACAACATTTTTCATACATCATACATAATCTGATTAATGACCTCAGATAATACCTTAACTTGTACGCACGTCGTGTGTAATTTTGTTTATGCAAAATATTCTTTCAAGATGGACCGATGGCATCTGCACTTCCGCTTCTTTTGTATATTTGCCGTTTTAACGAGATATTCATATTTCTTTGAATACCGTATTTTATAACTTTATACAATATATAATGTGCATATGTAATTTATAGAGGTCAGTCGTGGCGTAGGGGCACAAAGAGTGATTGTAAACGTGACTAGTTGTGAGTTCGATCCCCACTCCAGTAAATAAATTATCGATGATTAATTTGAATTTAAAAGCTTAATTTGAACTGCCCTCTAAGGGACCGTAGACCTTAATATTTAATATTAATTTCAGTTTCATCACTACCACGAGACCTCGAGATAATTAATCTTGATAGACAAAAAACAAAGGCCTTTTAAGCGGAACCCTTATAGGATCTAGGAGATAGAAAATAAATTTCTATGTAAGATACAGCTAAAGTACAACCCTTAAAAACTCCTTTTTGCTTTTTACGACTTCACTTTTCGCCCAATTTTCGACATATCACGTAATGAGTGCCAGGATTCAGCTTCATAATTTTCTAGTTGAGTGAAGAAATGAAAATAATTTAAATATAGTAATTTCTTAGAGTGGAGATCGAACCTACAACCGTCACGTTACACGACGCCGCCATGACGGTCTCGAAATATTTTAGTTTAAATAAAACATTATATGTTTATTTCGGAATCAAGATAGATTTAAATAACCAAGTTATTAATGTATTGGTAACCTTACAACGCTTATCGACAAAATTCATTTTTTTTTTAAATAAAATTTTATCGGCGTCATTTTTTTATGTTGCCAGTGTAAGATATTTCCAAAAACGTTAATATAAAGTTACAGAGCATTTTTGTATATCGTCAGTATTTTTCTTCTTCTTATACAAAAACAAATTTGAAACATTTTTAAATCGTGTAATAGACAAAGGCATGTAGACTGGTGATTAGACAACTGATAAGCATGTAGATATCACATGTCCAAACCAGAGCATAAAAATTTTTTGAAGCTAAATTTGCCTTAAAAAACCTTGTTCATTTTTTTGTTATGTAAATATTTAATTTACACTTTATATTTATACTGTATGTAGAAATCGCTTAGATTTTTAAGTTTTTATCGATGTTTGATCCCTATTTCTCATTTCTAGATCTCTCTAATTCTCTCTTATCTCTTTTTCATTAAATATTTTTTTAAATATCACTTGTGATGCACCTGATGCTTATCACTAAGTTAAAAAATATACAAATGAAAGGGTCTTGCCAAAATTAACGAAATCATTTGGCCACATTATAAACTTGTGCCCCATACAAATTACAGTAATTTACAGCGAAAGCGGACGCCTTATTAGAGTTAATTGCAGTTACGCACTGAACGGCCATATACAATGGTCGATTTACAGCCGCGAATTGGTATGTGGTGCAATTAGTTGTGTGAACATTAATATATATTTTTTATAAGTAAAAGTAAATAAAAAATATTAAAGCTCCTGTCTTCTGTGTATGTTTCTCCTTTTAAGAGTGCGAAATGGATAATACTTAGGCCGTTCCTCAAAATGCATTATAATTTTATATTTGAATAATACTATCATCTCGATATAACTTTTAGTTTCCGAGAAGCATGTGGACAAATAAACATATCTATACTATACATTTATTCTACAATATCAATTGAACATTCCACTTTTCACGCAACGGAGTGTCTTAGCACTAGTTTCAACCATATATGTGGGGTACATACAACGTGAAACTAAAAATAATATACATGTATATGTTCTGTTCTGTATTTGCGACCGGTATTTCTGAACATGCCGGTTGAGTTTTTATCACTTCTCCAATTAGGTTGTGAACAATGAAATACACACAATAGAGGTTGTGCGGTGAAAAGAGATAATATTGTACAGCAGAAGAATAATATATTTTAATACAAAATTTAGACGACTAAATACAAACATTAAAAAACATTGAACACTTACCTTTCCCGTCAATCCCGTCTTTCATGATAAACGACGATATGGGAAAGAGAAATTTGATCTAGGCATGATTTTAGCTAGGTGCTTAGGTAAATACATGGCCAAGGCGCAAACAGTAAATTGGACATACGTGTTGAACAAATAGCATTCTTTTTTAGAAATTTGATAAAAAACACCTGTTGTTAAAAAATCGATTACCTTTTTGCCTAACGTAGCGTGAATATTATTATATTAATGCAACGATGGGGAAATTTAACCCAGAACTAATTAAGTAAAATTTTAACATTGTCAATATCTCGCTGATGATAAAGTGCAAAAAATATTTTCTTTATTTGATGATTTATTTTTCTATAATTTATTGAAAGTGGATGTTGTGATGAGCTTAAATTGAATAAAAAAAATAAAAATCGGCTTCACGCTGTATCCCGCACACAGCAGGGTAGGCAGAGGGAACCTAGTGTTTTTAGACACTCCGTTCCCCACTTTCTGCCAAATTCTGGAGGCATTGCGTGTTGAGTGGCAGAACTCAACGCAGCGCTTAGCCTCGACACCAGAGCGAAGAAATGGAAATATAAATTTAAGTAAATATTTCATCTCCTCGAGTGGGGATCGAACCCACAACCAGTCGGTTTACAGTCACACTTTGTGCCGCTGCGCCACGACTGGCCTCGAAATTGAATAATATAGCTGTTTATTGGGAGCAGTGTAAGATTTTTTGCAATCCTATTACTAGAGCTTCCGTTCACGTTCTGGTTAGATTCATTTACGTATTTATACTACAGACTGATTTGACTGTCACGTACTCAGGATATATGACTACATTGAATGCCGAAATTGTTCAACTGTCTTTAAATCTTGTAGTATTAGTTATTAATATATTTAAATGTATTTTCGTAGCCTGGCCGTTGTGGCACAATATAGCGTGCGACTGTAAACGCGGCAGTTCTGGTTTCGATTCCCATTTGGGGGAACGAATTAATTTAATATCCACTATTTAGTAACAAGATAGATTCGGCACTGAGATCTGTCATTAAATAAGTTACAAGAAGTGTGCAGCAAAAAGCTTTTCTCTCCTTTTATTTTATTATTCCGAATTAGATTTACTACATACAAACAACCGCGTAATGTGCTTTAACCAAAATCAATGAGAATATTTCCATATGACCATTTCCATTGCATGCCGTCACGCTTCCGCCTGTGTCTTGGTCACACAGTGAAAAGCGTACGTGAACTGCGTTAATTAGGAGGCAGCCAAGATTAATTTCCCTTGGCATTGAACCTGCTTTCTGCGCTTTGTTGCAAAACACCGGAAACCTGTAAAAAATGTGACTAATATTAGCAATAACTGAAAAATGTCATCTCATAAGTTGTTATTTACCTACTACATATCTTTCCTATTGATAAATTCAACAAAGAAATCAAGGTCAAATAATAATAATCCCAATCACCATTGTATCGTGCGGGATTTAAACCCACGCTCATCGTTTTATTAGGTACATATTATATAGCCAACAGCATCGCTAAGCAAATATAACATAGCCAAAGGAGATTAAATTAGTAATTATTTTATAAAATGAAAGTTACCACTTATTGAAAATGTCAATATAATTTTAAAAAATTACTATAAAAAGGGACATCGTTAAAGTGCCCAAAAGACATTTCGTTGGACGTGCATAAAAAAATAATTACTCCTACTCAGAAAGTAATGTTGGTAATGTTTAAATTATATGAAAATTTTGTGAAAATATACTCTTATTGTATTAAATTATTTACTTTAAAATAAATATTTACTTTGTTTAATTAATTTAGGAGAAATTATTCGTGTATTTCCTGAACTTAGTCTGCATTAGTTCAGTAGGAAAAAATCAAGTAAGATATTTACAAACACAATCAGCGGTCCCTACATATAAACGAACATGTCAAAAAAGAAAGATTACTGGATAAAGGTTTTTTTTTTCAAAAATATTTGTGAATATATATTATAAAGTATATACATATGTTTATAATTTTAATTATTGTTTGTCTTCTTTAATCTTGATCTGAACAAACTTGGAACTTTATTTCGTTTTCACTTAAAGTTTTTCCTTTGTAATGCCCATTTATACCATTATGGTGGTTGTATCAGGATTAAACGCCTTTAAGTTAGCCTTTTTGGAATGAAGATACCATAAAAAAAACCATTTTGCAAAATAAAATACGGAAGATAATTAGAAACTAGTAAAAAACCGCATATTCATTATACTTATTAGGAAACCATACGATTATAAATAAACAAAATCATCGATAACTTAAAAAAAATATCATTAGAAAAAATTAAATAGATATCTAAAACAAAAATAATTATCGAAATAAGTTTCAAAAAACAATGACTAAGCGATTACTAATAACATAAATAATTTTAATTGATACAAAATTCTGAGTAATATATTAGATTGTCCCGTTAATTTTGCCATTTTTTGTATTGCCTCCAGTGATCGAGTGCAACAACCTGTGATGCTTTATTGTCGTCTCCCACACGAACTTAGAGAGTTCAGTGGACCCAACCCTATCTGATTTGGAATATTATTTTTAAACCTTAAAAGTAAATCTTAAAAAATATATTATTTGTAAGAGTAGCAATAATAATATTTTTTACTTTTTACAAAACGTATAAAAAATCGAACGTAGCGCGATTTGAACCCGCGCCTATTGGAAACCGTCCAAGCGCTCTGACCGCTAAGACATGCGTTCTCTTTTCGAGAATAACACTTTAAAATTGTTATAAAGCAATAATATATATTTTTTTATAATTAAATAAAATATTTTTATCTACTAATGTGCCAATTTATCTATAAACGAATTCGAGATTTTATTTTCATTTGTTAAAAGGAAGGTTAAATGAAAAATAAGTTCTAACTTGCTTTCTTATAAACTAGTGTCCCACTTACGATTTTGCTTATTAATCTTCAATTGCACGAGTATTTTTTAGTGGATAGACAAAAAAATTATATCTCATCGCACTAATATTCGATATTTTATATTTATTATACATTGATCTTTTGATTCACCCTTATGTATTACTAAGGCATACTAATATGATCAAAACGTCTCAATACTCCACTCTGATATGGATATTAAATAATTTCGTTTGTTTTCAATAAAAATAGGGAAACGGAGTGTCGTAACACTAGGTTCCCTCTGCCTACCCTGCTGTGTGCGGGATACAGCGTGAAACTTATCTAATCTAATCAATAAGTATTAGTATTTATTTGAAAATATGTCTAATTGTAAAGTGTAAAACATGGGTCCCATATTGAGAAGTAATTACAAAGAAATCGAGCACATACTCTGCTTACCCCGTTTCCATTGTAGAAGCAACAAAAGATCACCGCAAATCCTGAATACCGCCGCGAGAATTGAGTCTTGAAATAATTTCATATTATCCGTTTGAACGCACTTCCTGTACGAACCGTTACATTGTCCTATAGAAAGTGTGATGCGGATCTACACTGTGGTGGCCAATAAAATTTTCTTTTATAGGATTAATATTAAATTAGCCTTAATGCAGTGGCTTCGCCGTCGTGGTCTAGAATTTGTAATTCTTCATCTTCATAATCTTCATAATATTAATATAGATTCTTATAAGAAAACTAGAAAATCCAATAGAAGTGTGATTCTTGAACAACTAGTAGAAATATTATCTACAGTTTTTGGTGTTATATGTATTGTTCTTTGGAAATAGATTGAAATATATAAAAATACATTTATTGTACGAAACGTACGATTTTGCTGTATAATAGACAATATCTGTGAGAAGAATGCAAAACGGTTAATTAACCAATAATATGAATATTAATATTTAATATTTATTTAGCGGAAATAAGGTTAAATAATAATAACTAAACTCCTCTTTTTCATAATTTTTAACGTTTTTTAAAAACCAAAACCACCACCACCTAAAAATTCTTAATTTTAAAAGTCCACAATAAATAAAATTTCTGCACACCCTAATCTCGACGTACAACATTTGTCTCGGCATTCTAACTAAGGTTTACAGTTATGCAACGCTTTATATTATAAGTTAACAATGAAATGGCTTATTTTGTATTATAAGTCTAAATCATTATATATGGCAGCGATTACGATTTCTATAAAGATTATTGAGTGCTAGCGAAACTAATATATGAACATATATTTTACATAGTAATTTGTACAAACGTCTGTATAATTTACACTGACTGAACAATGGGGAACGGAGTGTCTTAACACTAGGTTCCCTACCCTGCTGTGTGCGGGATACAGCGTGAAGTAGATTTTTTTAACAATGGTTTTGTGACATTTACAATACGATATGCTAAGATCGTGGATCTATATAAAACCTAATAACACTATTTTCCTCCTTCTTTTGATTTTTAGAAGAAAAAAAAAGAGATACAAAAAATTGACGTATCGAATGAAACGAAAAGTAATCTCATATAAAATGATTAATGTAAGTATGAATTGAACCCACTATTATTGTGTTTCATGCGTAGATTCGAACTATCCCACTACAACATAAGATCAAAATAGTAAAGAACAAAATTTTGCAAAAATATCTTATAAATACATTTTTAATATTTCCTTAAAGATTTTATAGGCACTAGACAAGCGGATCTCATGCGGCTTAAAGTATTATAATTTCGCTTTATTTCGATTTAAATATTCCAATACTATGAATTGTAACTGCAATGAAGGCATCACTTAAAATTTTATTACAATTTTATGTGTATATAGTTTTTTAATAGACACGACGATACAAACAAGTTGTTGTAAAATTACGTTTATTGTAAACAATGGAATAATGCCTTTAATTAGATAAGAAGTAATTTCTATTTTCTACTACAACTGACGTTCAACTGTGCGTTGAGCTATTATATCATTTTGTAATTATATACATGTCATGACTTTGTGACATACTGAACAGATGTCTTAATTTACAACGAAAAACTAAAAATAACTAAACTAACTTTAAAATTTATGTTAATTTTACTTAACTTAGACTAGGTATATGTATATTATAAAAACTAATTATTTTAGTAACGTAAATTATAAACAAATTTTCTATTTTTCCTTATTTCTGTTTATAATATTTTATTATTTTAGTTTAATCATCACTTCGGTTCCATATTTACCAAATCAGTCTTTTTAGGGTTCCGTTATTTTTAAGGAAAAAAGGAACTCTTATAAGATCACTTTGTTGTCGGTCTACGCTTGTAGATATCGATTGTAATTTTTACCTTCTCGCTGTATCCCGCAAATACAAAGAACTGTCAGAACGAGCTAATATGTTCCCTAATTTCTATCAAATTTTCGAGACCTTGCGTGTTGAGTAGCGGAACTTAAGGCCACACTAAAGCGAGGAAATGTACAATATTAATATCTCCGATAAGGAATCGAACCTACTGGCATCACGATGTGCCGCTGAAAAAAAGATCAAATGATAATATCTAAACCTCTCAATATAATAAAGCGTTAACCTCACTCATGAATCAAAGTCACCTAACAACATCGCATTCATATCGCGTACTACACCGCGTACGTGAATAGAATAACCTTAGTGTTACTGAAAGTGTTATCACCGTTACTTGTAAGTGATTGTTATCTAGAACAGGCTTTGGAGAATACAGACATATTTTACATTGTTCATACTTTAAGGAAGAAAAATATTTTAAAATGTATCAAAAATTTAAGGGCCCCGTTTTTTTGGTTAACCAGTATTTTTGGCAACCAACCAAACGTTCTAATCAATTTAGTTTTGCTTTGCTTTACAAACAACAAAAATAAATTGCAATAACCTTCCAAGAAAGGCGGATTCAAGTACCGATACATTAAAATTTTATAATGCTTTAACTTTTTTTCTCTTTTATTATCACCTGGTGATTCAATTTTATCTCTCCGCGTTTTACTAAGATATAGGCATTGTATGATTGATGGTGGAACGTATCGGCTCGATCCTGTACAGTAACGATTATACTAAAAGTTCCTATTAAACTAATAGCTAATAGCTATACTAACAGATTTACATATGATGATATGTAAATCTGTATGTTTGACTTACTATATATTTTATATCAGCTTTACGCTGTATCCCGCACACACCAGGGTAGGCAGAGGGAACTTAGTGAAGACATTCCGTTCCCCACTTTCCGCCAAGTGCTGGAAGCATTGCGTGTTGTGTGGCGGAACTCAACGCCGCTTTGTCTCCACACCAGAGCGAAGAAATGGATATATAAATTAAGTAAATATTTCATCTCCTCGAGTGAGGATCGAGCCCACAAACTGTCGATTTAACAATCACATTTTGTGCCGCTGTACCACGACTGGCCTCAATTTGTATAATATAATTTTTTTTCATCATAAGACGAGTGAACAATAGAAACCATTAAAAACCTGTCCTATGAAGCCATCTACTGAAAGATAGTCACTATTAGCGAGTCATACTTGTTTCCTGTTGAGTCTAAATTCCTGGTTAGTGTTAGTTAGTGGTTAAATCACTTATTCTGCGTATTTATAAAATGTAATTTAATAAGGAAATAAATGTTACTGTAAATAAAAACCGCAGGTCGTGACAAGATGGTCTTTGTTTCTAAATTTTCGCAATTTTCTTGTTATTTATATTATATATATGTATATACGACAGATATACGAGATAATATATTTCAATTGTCTGTATGTGTGTTAGTAAAATGTTACTTTGGAATTTACCTAGAAACAAATAAGCCGTTATTTCGCGGCTGATTTTGAAAATATTTTGAGATAATACGTATAGTATTGTTCGGTGCCTGCCGCCTCATTAGGTTTGCGTTGAGTTGAGGCATATTTAACTTCTCGAGAATGATTATGTGTCAATTAAGTTGTGAATATTATTATAATTATTTTCTTTATCCTTTTGTATAACAGTGACAAAAAAAATTATCAGCTTTGAGCTGTATTCCGCAAACAGCAGGAGAGGCAGAGGGAACCTAGTGTTAAGACACGCCGATCCCTATTATAGCAGAGAGATTATATTATTTTATTAACAACCGAGATAGATAAGTTAAATTATTTTAAGCATTGCTTACATTAATAAACGTAAAGTTTTGAATGCACAACTATAAATCCTGTGTACGTGTGTTTGTCACACATTATACTGCTCATCCGGAACGATTGGATCGATTTGGATAAAATTTTGAGTATGTTTATATATTTTATTAGCTATGTTTCAACGGGTTGATTTTAAAAATTTAATTGGACGGATGCCCGATGATCATCGATTTTTTATGAACATCGATGGTAGCAAATAAAGTATCGATGTTTTAACATCGATGTTGCACTAAATAGAACATAGTAACAACGATGTCAACACGGATAAATAATCGAAATTTAGTCAAGTACACGTGCTTTCAAAATTATTATTTTTATATTCAATTGAGAAATAGTATTCGGACATATAATGTGTTTTTCCGCCCAAATATTTCAAATTTTTTAAAATTTTTTGATTATTTTAATTAAAATGTCATGTAATGTTATAGTTGTTTTGTTTATTGATATGTTAAAAAAAATCGATGTCGGCTGACATCGACGTTCGATACCAACATCGATGTTTTTTAACATTGGACCCGATATACAGCATCGCAATCAGTTTATACTGTAGTCAAACTGACTAAAACATAATAAATAAAGAAATAAAAAAATTATAATATTAAATTTAAAATACCATATCTAATATGACAACTCACCCACTAGTATTAAATTAATTACTTACGAACATACTAAAAATAACGTATATAAAAATATAAAGATATTTAACATACATACGACTTGCCCTTAGTAATGAGAAAGCGCAAGTGACAGTGGAACGCAGAGCAATTACACACTGACGACATTTCGTTCCGTAGTTGCGCACGCGCCGCGGAAATGAGCGATAGCGAACTTAACTAGTGATAGTGAACTCGACTTTGTACTGATACGAATAAAGGATATATAAATATAATTAGAATATATATTAATTATTATTAAATTTGTATAGGTAAATAGAATATCTTTAATGTTTTTAAATAAATTCATAATAAATATAAAACGATGATCAAAAAAATTATGATCTGATTTCATAAATATAAATATTGACACTAGATAGATTGAATCAATAGAGTACGCTGGTTAAAGTATTTTCTATGTACATACAAACATAAAGATCTCTTAAAGCGTAAGTACAAGTAGGAACAGATGAAACTACAAATCGTTAAGATGATTGTATTGCCGGATGACCGTACTAATCACTCTTGTATCTAGTAAAATTATTTAAGGGAATACAGCGTGACGCTCATGCTGTATTCCCTACATGGCATAGTATGCAGAGGGTGCCTAGAAACCGAGTGTTTAGTCACTCCGTTTCCATTAAAAAATCGAATTCTAGTTGACGGGCGGAACTCAACATAGGAAATGAAAATTAATAATAATACTTTGTTTAATAAAGTAACTAAGTATAAAAACTGACTTAATGCATTTAAGTATATTATAAAATAATATGCAGGTAACTTCTCGTAACCAGATGTTGCTTATAAAATAAATTACACCTTCCGCACTCATAATTTAAGCTTTCCATTCGAGGCATAAAACAATTTTACAATAAAATATTCCAATGAGTCTTATAAAACAAAAGCTCAATACCGCAATAAGCAACCGTGATACCCGTGTTATTGTTTAAATTATTTTACTATAGATATAATTCGTTAATATACCGTTTATGACAGTGATATATTTAATTGTAAATATTTTTTATCAAACGGTATGTCACGCATAAACTATGTTAGAAATCTCAGTTTACCATAGCACATACGCATACCTACCTAACGTTAAGACACTTCGTTCTCCACTTTCCACCCAATTATCGACATGATGGTTTGTTAAGAAATTTCGATATTTGGGTGGAAAGAAATCTATTGATGTCTCTCTGTCATTTACTTTCCTCTTTTTAATGGTTTTTATCAGCCATAGTTATAGGTTTCAATTTCTTAATATACGGAAATATTTTATAAGGAAATATTTTTATTAGAATTTTTCATAAAAGAATAAATTAAATGTGTTATTTGGCTTTTCCCAATTGACATCGTTTCAATATGACTTACTTACGGAAAGCACTGATACTTAAAAAAAATCAAAAGAAATTTAACGTCGACCTTTTATATAACGGAAATCGAATAGAATCTTCTTGTAATAGATTCGATTCTGGTGATAAAGTAAATTACCAAAATAAATTACCAACCCCAACATTATTATCAATAGATTTTTTTTAAATGAGCTTTTATATTAATTTTAGTATTATACAGTAAAAAATATTAAGCTTTAAGAAGGTAAAACATACGCCAACAACATCATGTATCGAGCTTTGAACTCGCCCGACGGAGTAAACATGTATAAAATAATTATTTTTAAATACAAAAAATATATATACTTTCTCTAATAATTCAAAACGTGATGTGAATTGCCTCTAAAATAGATGGAAAATGGAGAACTGAGTGTCTCTACACTCTCTGTACCCCTGCTATAAGCAGGAAATATATATTAACATATAGCTGCATATGCAGCTAAAAAAACATTAATGTAGCGCATTATCGCAGGAAGAACATAACGTTAAAACAACCTTAACCTACTTTTGTTTTGATAGTAAAATATTTTCAAAAGAATTATGTATTTGGTCTAATTTTTCTATGACTTTATTACCATAATGTGGGCTATCAGCATAATTATAGTCTTTGTATTTTTTTAACATATGACAATTATAGTACTTACTAATAGATATGTGGCAAAGTGACATTTTTTACAACGTTCAAAGCACATGGGCAGGTTCTAATCCAATTTGTATAAATAATTGTATACTTTATATTTATTTACAACTTACAATTACCAGAGAGAACCCAATATCAACACTAATTTAAAAATTTGCGTGTAAAGGGATTCGACACCAAATTGTTCTCGCCAGAGTGGAAAACGAAAATAATTCATTCTTCCAAGTATGAAATGTATGTATAAGTCATACAAATAACAACTTAATTTCTCAGTTCGACACTAGTAAATTTTATCCATAATAACATTTTCTCTAACAGCCACCCAAAGACTTTAATCAATATTTACTTGATATTAAATCTATGTAAACATTACAGTCTTGTTAAATATTTTTGACATTTTTAAAGTGTTAATCTACACTTAGGAAACAGAAAGGCGACCAATAAGCCATACTTCAACGTATGGCTTAGTAGTCAGAGCGCCTGGTCGGATTCCAGGAGGCGCGGATTCAAAACCCGCGACGTTCAAATTTTTATACATTTTCTAAATAAGTATTACAGTCTTGTATTAGCTTAGTAAATAATGACATCTCTAAGTGTCACTGAAAGTGAATTGATAATATGCAAATTATTACTACTCTGTTCCGCTATAGTTTAATAAGATTTCATTTCACTATAAAAACTTGTTTGGTGCTGCGATAATGGACTTTTCTATTTTTTTTTTAATTAGCTTAGATTAAGTGTTCTAAAAAACTTAGCCTACTTCTCATCTAGTAAGCACATATACATATTGATGGAATTTTTTGCTACTTATCTATATATGTATTAAACGTTCCAATGGCAAAGTGACCTATCTAAATATTATTAATTTAATTACTTTTACTTATAAAATTGACATTATTTTAGCAAAAGTGGGTGATAAATTTACCTGCGATAATATAATGGAAATATAAGTTCTTTTATTCGTCACATTAAACGAATTTAATAGGTACAACTGCCTAGTTGTTAGCCTAGAATGTGATATCTTCAAATGTGTCAAGAGAAAATGAAAATTTTTAAGCACATTTAGGCTATGTTCGTCACGTAATTTTAAAATATATTATGAAAAAAAGTGATTTGCTGACATCTAACAATTGAGTACTCTATTCATTTTAAAAAAAACTTAAAATTAACAAAAATCCAAAAACATCTTTAAAAAAATGACTAACTCAAAGTAATTAATTTCAGAGAGCGCACAGTTCGATGCTCATCGGTCCTGATCGTCGCGCTAGGGCTGTCACTGATCGCGCTCGGCGTATACACCACAGTGTTGGTACTCACCGAATATAAGAGTCCACGACCCTGCCTCAGCGAGGTCTGCGTTGGTACAGGTGAGATGGACAGTAACATCCAGATTGTCGATTAGAACACTTGTCCTTCGAAATGAATAGCTTCATTGTTTTTATTACTTTTAATTTAATAATTTTCACAATATTTGGGTTACCCCTCAGTCAAAACGAGGTTGAAGAAGAACTATGTGTGTCCCAGTTGTGTAATGATACTGGTGAGTTTTCTGTCTTTTAATGATTTTTTTTTCAGAATTTTTTGAGAAGTTTTGTAAATTATGTTATTTGGGTATTTATTTATTTTTTATAAAAAACATGATATCTTTTTTATTACAAAAAAAAACTAAAAATAATTATAAAAAAAAACAAAACAAACCTTAAAATAACACACACTAAACATAACGGTACAATTAATATGTAACACGCACAACGGTAGTTTCATACAGGCACGATTAATACAAATAGACGAGAATAATAATAATATAAATATTTATTTTGCGCTATCGCGTAATTTATTACTATATCCACTATAAAGCTCACGCCGCACGTGAGGACCTTCAAACCCTTGAGATTAACCGATATACATACATATGTAATATTAATGTTTTGTTTGTATTGTACTTATATTTATTTATTTCCAATTTTTTTCCAATATTAAGCTTTATAAATATATAAAAACAAAATGCCACAAGTTGTAGGATAAGCAGAGTTAGGATTAATAAAAATACACTTCCGTCATTCTCCGAGCAGGAGTCTAAGACACAACCATCGCATTTTCAGTCAGACGCTGTGCCACAACGGCTACGATTTTATATAATTATCTAAAATAAAAAATTATATATTTTGTACTTATAGTAGATTTTAATGTTATCACATCTATTTTATTTATTTTGTTATATTTTTTAAAATCTATAATATTCATATAAATAGTCTATATAATGCTTATTAAATGTACTTAGGTAATATATGAACAATTTATTTTTTTAAATTAAAAGCCAAAATAAGCCTAAAACGTCTCACATCTGAGTCAACAATACACCTAAACAACATAAAAATAAATCTGATCATCCGCTTGATGAAACACGATTTCACATCACAACACGTTATTTACATACGATCATATCGTTACTTAATTGCAAATAATGTATGGAAAAATATTAATCAAATATATATTCCACTATATCAATATAAAATAATTATTTTCTCGCAACATGCAACTTATAAATTAATATAATCTTAAGTTAGAGATGTAACATAACAATAATTACTGCAGTCTCTTTTTTTTATTTTCTTAAATAATAAGAACGAGAAAGGGATATCTCCCGTTATATTTTACGCAATCACATATTTTCTATAAACAACCAAAACAGTATTCAACTTCACCGCCATTTACGCTAATCTCCGACTCAATTTCATGGTTTCCATTCGAGGCTTCTCATCATTCATTTATTTTGTTTGAAATGTCACTTTTTCATTTTTGGCAAAATCTCTTTCGTTTGAATTGTATTAGGCTTTTATAGAGTATTTAAAAAAAGAATATCTTAAGCAGCTTAAAGCCATATTTACTTACATATGGCTTGGCGGTCAGAGCGATTTCTAAGAAGCGCGGGTTCGAGTCACTATACGTTAGAAATGTTGTATTTGTTTTTACCTACACGCTTTACCTGTTACACAGCAGGTGTAGTGGGTAGGTACCCTCATGACGCGACGGCGTAAAAAATTGTTAAAAAATATGTAAAATAATAATTTTAATATCAAAATTTTTGGGCGATAAGATTCCTTTACCGATGCTTACTTCTTTAGAACAAATTGTAAAATACTTTTCTAGAAAAAAAAATACCTAGCGGGATATGAACCCGCGCCGCTTGGAAGCCCTCCTCTCTCTCAGTTTTTTATATGTTTCTAAATAAGTATTTTACTTCCTTATATGTGGAATAACACTTTAAAAATGTTAAAAAATATAAATCATAAAATTCTAATGTTAGGACTTCGGACCATATCTATGGATATGATATGTCCTATTTTGTGCACTAGCGATAAATTTGCATCTCAATAAATTGGTACTTAGTTTCTTACATAGAAATATATTAAAAAAAAACATATAATCATCCATCATCAATAAATAAATAAACAAAGTGTTTTGAGCTAGTTGTTCTGTCTATCCAGAGATAGAGAGAGATCTCTATTGAAGCCATACATAGGACATTTGTAAACATTTAAATTCTAATTAAGTCAACGTAGTGCAGCTCGACATCAGAGTGAAGAAACGAAAATATAAATTAATATTTTATTTCCTCGAGTGTAGATCGAACTCACAACCAGTCGTATTTGCAGTATACTTCGTGCGCCACGACCGGCCGTAGTATTTTTCTTTCCTAAGTGTGGGTTAAGCCTAACGTATCGCTTAGTTGGTCAGAGGCTTCGATGGTTTCTAAAAGGCAAGGGTTCTCCCGCTACGATCAATTTTTATGTTTTCTTAGTAAATAAATGGATTAAAACATATATTAATTGTAAATGTAGAGTCACAATTTAATTATTTCAATTATAATACGTAACGATTTTCTAAGAATCTCGTGTTAAATAACATCTATAAACATAAATAAATACCTATAAATATTTTCACGCTATGTACAATAAGTTTTTCCTTAAGCCCATCAGCACATGAGCAAACTTGCATACTATATTTTTTTATAAAGATAAAAAAATATCTACAATGTTTATAATTCTTTCTATTTCAACTTACCCAAAAATATATAATATTATAGTAGTATTAGCTTTTCTTATTACTTAGAAGTCTCAAAATAATAAAATAACATTTTAATTTAAAATATCTTGTTATGAACGAAAATACTGTAGTTGTTGTTGTTGATGCCATTGTTTGCGCAGTTGGTTGGTTGTGGATTCGATTCCCGCTCGAAAGGAGAATTCCGCGGAAAGTGGAAAATCGAAATGTAATAATGGGGATCACACATATTGTTAAAAGCTATCCCACTGTACTTGGCTCTATAATGCTATTTGCAATTCTTACAATAATAAGTGTGTACATAACATATAATAATGGATTACGTAGCGCGGCGTGGTATTCCGCAAACCCCCTTTTTATCCTGCTATACGGAAAAAAGCTGAAAGCAGCTTTATTTTGCTTTATAATGTAAGGACTTAAAGAGTATCCACGCAATGATTATATTATTATGAGCTCCATTGGCTCTTGTGTATTACTAATCTCTTTAAAACTACCTCAAATAAAGAAAGTAGCGATTTGTCAAAAAAAATCCGATACGAAAGATGAAATACAAGAAATGCATATAATAATAATAATATTATGTCAAAGCAATAAAAAATATTAACGGTGGTGCAGCCTCGCTCGCGTTGATATCTTTTGCTTACTTGAATAAATTATACGAACATTGAACTTATTGCCAAAATACTGTAATATTAAATGTATCATATTTTTGTTATTTTCTTCAAAAATATAAGGTTACAGTTATGTTAAGGATTGTGTACTAAAACGTATAATACCATATAGATTTTATAATTTAGGTGGTTGAGGGATATTAGCCTTCTTTTTGAGTCTTCAATTTAAAATACATAAATTTATCCGTCGTGACGTAGAGGAACAGATAACTGTAAACGCGATATTTGTAAGTTTCTGTTCAAGAAAATAGATTATTTTTATTTCTACGCCCTGTGAACTAAGCGTTCCAAAGCAATGTCTCAAAAATTAGGCGAAGAGTGGGTAAAAGACTGTTTAACACTAGATTATCTCTGCCTACCCAACCAATATTGGGAAAAAGTGATCAGGTTAAACTAAGTGTGACATTGATTTGAAGATTTTCGCTGCCCAATTTTCAATGCCCCAATTTTACCCAAACACGTTTTACAATGCACATATTTGTTAAGAAACTGAAAATATAGTACGCAGAATTGTGACTGTAACATGCCATAAGAAGACTTAAGCACATATTTATAAGCTCTCACCTCTGAGATCAATCTTGAGATGTTGTTTTCTGATCGATTATTAAGAAGCTCTATCTTATTTAAGAGCGATATAAGTCTTTATGTATACGAGATAAATAAATACATTTTAACCAAACAAGGGAATATTTAAAAATATGCTATGCTGCACCATTATGGCATCTGGTATATATGTGCTTTTTTAAATTATAAACTACCGTTATGCACGATTTTATTAAAATATGTTCATCTTTTTCTATCTAACAAACACAAATTTTACATTTTTTAATATATACAGTAAAAGGAAAATGTAGAAGTATTTTTTGAAAGTCTGTTAAAAGAGACATAAATTGTTGCACGTCACGTCATAAATTGTTGCACGTCAAGTGATTTAGTATTATTGTCGCAATCAATAAAATAAAATCGAATATATTTAAATAAATTTATCATTAATTGATCTCGCATGCTTAATGTTAGAATTTGAGGCAAATTTTGAGGATCATGACGCTTTGAAACATGCTCTGACTGGAGTTTCGTTTAAAGGAAGATTGCTGCGTTGAGCTCCACCACTCAACATGTAACAAAGCAATTTGTTTTTATCTTGCCATCAATACATTATTGACAGTACTGTACTGCTATGCACTGTAGTACTGTATTTATTTTTGGGTCGATAACAATTTACATTAAAATAATATCTTTATTTTTGATATAAGTATTCTCACTGTTGACAAAAAACGCTAAGTTACATCACTCAACACACAATGTCTCGTTCCCTCGAATAAATCGAGAAAGATAAAATATACAATATTTGGACCTGCATGCGTTGGTTTCCATTAATTATTATTTTTTAATAAAAATAAGATTATTATATTATATAGAGAGTATAGACCGTAGCATTTGGCGCTCCGTTCTCTTTGACTACCCCGCTAGGGATATAGCGTGAAGGTAGAGCTTTGCTACCCAGAAGAAATAATCTTATGACGGCACTGCGTATTGAGTGGCAGAACTCGGTACTAGAGCAAAAAAATTAAAATATAACTTTAAATAAATATTTAATTTCCTCGAGTGGGGATCGAACCCACAACAAGTCGATTTTGCAGTCACACTCTATGCCTCTGCGCCACTACTAGCCTCTACTACGCAATATGTCTACATAATAAAAAAAAATAATCAAGTAATTACTGTTTATAATAATATATTAATAATACATACAATATATATGTAGGTTATTAAAAGGGAAATTATATATTTTTTAATTATCCTCGTGTTTAATTCCACGTGGTGATCCAATTAGGAAGTAAACTGCGCCACTGCACCGTCAACTGTCGCACGCGTTATGGCAATGCGTAGTACTACTAGGAATACTATTATAGTACTATAGAATAAAATTGTTTTAAATTTAAATGTATGTATAATAAAATAGAATTTATATTTATTCATTCTTCAGAAAATATTATAGAAAATAATACGTATAATTTTTGTACAAAAAATATTAACACAATACCAACATTTATATAAGATGCCGTGACTCTATGTCATTTGGTTAAAGTACTCGGTCGAAAAGTGCTTTCAAATCCAATAAATGCAAAAGCATAACATAATATATATTATTATAGCAGCTTCAACCCTTTTCCCGCATAGCAGGGTAAACAGAGGGAATTTTATGTTTACATACTCTGTTCTCCGGTTTCCTTTCGGACTCGAAACATTACGTGTTTTTGGCTGGGACGGAACAATGAAAATAATTCATCCTTCCGAACGGACAGGATCGTTGAATCAACTCCACAAAGAGATAGCTTTTAGTTCTTTTTTCTTTTATCTACGTATCATTTGCTATAATAATAATAATTTATATTAATTATCACAGAAAAGTAATATGTATATTTAATTGATTATATAAGCATATAAAAACATATTTTTGTTTACGTCTCTATAATAAAACGTAGTTCAATAAACGGCACGTGAATCTGATTCAATTAAGAAATTATCTTGGTGATTTATTGACGCGATGATCTGGTCCTCATGTATGTTTGTACGTCTGACCTTACACATTAACAATTTAAATAATTTACACTTTAACTATTTACTATTAAAATTATGTCACACCTATTAGGTACATTTGTTACAGATTTGAATTTTAAATGTTTGTATGATTCCCTATTAATGCCACGTTTTATGAATATTAAATAGTTAGTTTGTTATTACTACAACTACTACTACTACAGCTTTTTTCTTAAATAATCCTTATTAAATATTTGATATTGTAAAATCGATTTATTTATATAATTCAATGCGATTGTTTGTAGCAAAAATTAACACTATTTTGAGAATTCACGTCTTTTGGAAACCGTCGCTCTACAAAATTAAGCCATACGTTCTTTTCGAGCTAAATTGAAACTCTTCTACGCATATAATAATTTAATTTTGTTATTAAAAAAATTATACCCAAAAAATATTTTTAAGAATATTAACCTTAAGAACTCTTAAATCCTTTGGCGATAAAATTTGCTGTTTCTTAAATATTTTAGCAATGTAATGTAATGTAATGTTTATTCATCTTTTATGGAAGGAAAATTGCTTTAACAGATATACATTTTTTATATGCTAGTAATATATTTTTTATGCTTCTCAATATTTTTCCATCAATAACGTGCGAAAAACACTTATAAAATAATTTGACAATTCTTTTTCAGCATCAAGAATCCTCTCAGCTTTGAATAAAAGCGTAAATCCATGCGAGGACTTCTACGAGTTTGCTTGTGGGGGCTGGATAGAAAAGAACCCGGTGCCAGAGTGGGCGACGTCGTGGGACCAGCTGTCCGTACTTCGGGAACGGCTTACCCTGGACTTGAGAGAACTGCTCGAAGACAAGAACGATGAAGGGTTACCAAAGAGTGTGTTGAAGGCGAAATCTATGTATAGGACCTGCGTCAATGTGGGTAAGTTTTCTGAGTGTGGTCTAGTTTATTCTCTAGTTTTGTGATAAATTTCATACAGGGTATGTGTAAAACTCTTTTTTTTTTTTTTGTGTGGGTGGGAACCCAATACCACGCTTTGTCAAGCCAGATAAGAGAAAAGAAATTGTTATAAAACTACTCAATGGAAATCTTATCTACACATTTACTATCGGAAGTTTCGTAACTGCGTGTAGCTTTTACAGATAGTAATTATTATCATTGATTTATTAATTTATTTGTTCATTTATAATTATAGATAATAATTAATAATTAATTAATATTAATTAATTTTAATTGATTTAATATTATATATATTTTTAATAGAAAAACTGGAAGAAAATGGTACGAAACCAATTGAAGATCTTCTCATCAGCTTGGGTCTTCCAAAGAAACCTCCAACGGAAGCAAGTCCCAACTTTACCTGGGTCGACGTCGCTGGGAAATGTCGTAGAAAACTCGGACTTAACGTGCTACTGAGCTTACAAGTGGCTGAAGATGTCAGGAACACCAGTAGAAACAGAGTTGTAGTAAGTAGGAATTTCGTATTATTTGAATAGGTATTTGTATAAGCTACATTATCTAGTACTTACATTTTTTTGTTAGCTTACTTTAATTATTTTTTTCTCCGAAATCCCTCCAATATTAATCTTCCCAAAAAATCTAATATTTTCACATCTCCTGCACTTTGCGGAAAAACCAAAAAAGACGTTAAGGCATATGATTTTTAATTTTATCTAATATTTTAACAAAAGTACTCTATACTCTATATTTTAATAACTTTAAGCTATAGAAACCCATAACTGTCGCACCATCATCATACAATCCCAGCTGTAACACGATGTCGATGCTTATTTACATGAATAAAATAATAATAAACGCCAGTCATCTAAGAATTATTTAATAACAATTAAAAGTCCAAACCTACAAAATTCAAATACGAAGCTTACAATGAAGGATGACTTGTGTTGTTTGACGGCATTTAACTTCTGCCGTAACGCGAGTACAATAAAATTATATAGAGATAATATCTCTGTAACGCGGAGGATGATCAGTTCGTGAAAGACCTTGAGTCGCGATACAATTTAAATGATAACCTCTAGGAAATCACGAAGCGAATTATTAAAAGCTGAAATGCTAAGCAATTTAAGCACAAAACGTGTAAATTGGATTTCTAAAAAAATATTTAATTTTGATTAGTATTATTTTTTAATCGCTATAGCTTATTTTATTTTTTTTTGGTTCACGCTGAATTCTGCACATTGTAAGGTAGGCAGAGGGAATCTGGGAAAATATTGTTAAAAAATTCCGTTCCCATTAATACACTTCTGTTCTCCACTTTCGAAGCATTACATGTTGAATGTCGGAACTCAACACGTCACCGATTAATTATCAGAGTGAAAAAATTTCATTTCACAAACATCGAGTGGAAATCGAACCCACAACCTGACAACTTACAGTCGCCCCTGCACGACGACTGGCCTAATAGAAATTAAAAACAATAATTAAAATACGAAATGTAATCAATATTAATCAGCTTCACGCTATATCACGCCACGCCATACAAGAGGGTAGGCAAAAAGAACCTAGTGTTAATACATTCCTTGCCCCACTTCTCGTCGAATTTTTCGAGGCATTGCGTGTTGAGTGGCGGAACTCAACTTATCTTGGTGCCAAAACGAAGAAATGAAAATACTAATAAATAATCGTTCACTCTTCTAAGTGAAGATCGAACTCACAACCTTAAATACAGATATACAGTGAAAAAAACTAATTAGTTAAAAAGTAAACCTTAGGTAAACAGAAAGTTTGGATATAAAATCAGTCTCGAACGAATCTATCATGATTAAGTTCAGAATCTGTTAACTATAATATTATTTATTACACGTCATGTTACAATTATATCATAATAAAAAAAAAGTGGAACGAGAAAATTCCAGTTTGGCAGAAACTGAGGGGAAATTAGTGTCAATACACTCAGCTTTCTATCCGAATATGTGACATTGTTGAGTGGCAGAGCAGCTCAAGTAGTCATCAATTGTAGGACTACACAACCTTAACACTCACACACTGTCCTACTACACCACTGATACAGTAATCAAGTTATCGAATATATTTCAGTTCGAACAAGTGACCCCCGGCTTCTCCGACCGTTACCTTCGTTTACCTGAACAGTTCGCCCACGAATTGGGGGAATATCACAAATATATAAAATCAATGATCGCCATCGCTGACCCAGAAACTGACGCGCAGAAATTCGCAGATGACATTCTACAGTTTAGCAAAGAACTGGCTTTGGTAAGGTTGATTTTTATTAACTTCACGTTATGTCTTACCTAGTGCAGCAAACCTAAATTTTAATACCTTTTATTGTACTTGGTTTATGAGCCATACTTCAAAGTAATCGATGTTATTGTATATTTGACAACAAATATACAATATTAAAAATATGTATATTTATTCGGTAATAACTGTTAAATAAACTCCATCAACTAAATATCAATTAACTAGCAAACTTTCACAAGTTCCCAACGCTACTAATATAATAACTGAAGTAGTGTTTCACCAGCATGTGTTGTCGCAGATAATGACCCCGGCGGAGGTGCGTCGCGGCGGCACGCACCTGTTCCACGAGGTGAGCGTGGCGCAGTTCGTGCAGGGCGCCGGCGGCGGCCCCACGCAGTGGCAACAGGTACTGAATTCATATGCTATGTTTATATCTATGATTATCGTTTGAGTTTTTTGGTAAAACACAGCTCTTACCACTATTGTTTAACTTTCGAATTCTTTAAACCAAATATCATATTTTGAATGTAGTATATAAAATCGCGATGAGACACTTCTTAATATAAAAATTAAGAGTTTTTAGTCTAACCATATAGAAATATAAAGATAAAAAAATAACATCCATTTTTTATTTACGAAAAACATTTAATTTGATTTTTAAAAAAATATTTTATTCGGACAATAAAAATAAAATAAATTGCAGGTTAAGATCAAAATATTTTAAGTATATGATTTATTCATTAAATCTCCTACAGCACGACTGGCAAAAATACATAGACCTGGTACTAGCGGAGACTAACGTCACTCTCGACCAGGACCTCGACAGAGTCATCGTGATGGACCTGCCCTATTTACAGAAGCTGTCTATTTTATTGGAGAAAACTGAACCTGTTACTATCGGTGGGTTAATTTTTAAATGCTAAACAGTTTTAGACAGCGCGAGTACTATGTTTAACCCCCCTGATCGCTGACGACTCAGAGAAGTTCCTGTGGTGGAGCGTGTTCTCGACGGTGGCGCCGATGACGCTGCGCCGGTTCCGCGACGCGGGGCTCGAGTTCTCGCGCGCCGTGTTCGGGCTGCAGCAGCGCACGCCGCGCTGGAAGAGCTGCGCCGCCAACGTCAACGCCAACTTCGGCCTCGCGCTCAGCTACCTCTACGTGCGGCGGCACTTCGACTACTCCTCCAGGCAGAAGGTGACTTCTAGAAACCAGTTATTATATATCTAATGTTTGTTTTTATTATATATCTAATGTTTGTTGCTAAAAACTTGGGATGGGATGGGATGGGATGGGACGGGACGGGACGGGACGGGACGGGACGGGACGGGACGGGACGGGACGGGACGGGACGGGACGGGACGGGACGGGACGGGACGGGACGGGACGGGACGCGACGGGACGGGACGGGACGGGACGGGACGGGACGGGACGCGACGGGACGGGACGGGACGGGACGGGACGGGACGGGACGGGACGGGACGGGACGGGATGGGATGGGATGGGATGGCCAGCCAGCGGCTGCATCCATCCGCAGTCCCAAAATAGTACTTTTTACCTCGGCTTCATCTGTGGGTAATAAGACAAAAAAACGGGAAGGTTCAGCGTACGATGCATTTACAGGGGTCGCACTTAGTGAACTTGCCAACAACTGAACTTGTCGATAATTATATCCTTTCCTTACATTTCTATTGTTAAATAGTTTTTAAATAAAATATGCCCGCAGGCCATAGAGATGATCGAGGACGTGCGCGCGGCGTTCGCGGCGGCGGCGGCGCGCCTCGCGTGGATGGACGCGGACACGCGCGCGCGCGCGCTGCGCAAGCTGCACGCCATACGCACCTTCGTGGGCTTCCCCGCCTGGCTGCTGCACCACGACCAGCTCGACGACCACTACAAACATGTACGTAGGAAAAGCCTACACTCGAAAAACAAAGAAAATTAATGCATTTGTCAACGGCATCGAACAAATTCTGCCTGAACAGGTTTCTGCGAAAAATGGCACTAAATTCCAAATTTATGCACTTATATTTTTCCTATCCAAATAAATATATTATGCACTTATATTTTTCCTATCCAAATAAATCTTGAAACAAAAATATACAAACCAATAAATTAAAAATATTACTTTTACTTTTAATGCATACATAACTTACAATTAATCAATTAATACTTACAGATTGACGTAATAGAAGGAGACCTGTTCGGATCCTATTTAAAACTAACGTGGGCGATGGTGAAAAAATCCTTAGAGTCCCTAAGAGAAAAACCTGACAGGAACAGGCAAGATAAATATAGATTTATTAATATATAAAATGAATAACTAATTTCTATAATATAATGAAGTATACGATAATAATAAACAAATAATTATTCATTTGTTTTAACAGATGGGTAGCTACGGCTACAACTGTGAACGCATTTTATTCTGCAACTTTAAATTCAGTCAGTAAGTACAACATATCATCTTGTTATATTTTCATTTTCACATTTCGATAATGTTAGACTAAAATTCATATCCGGCTCGAAGGACCATAGAGTATGTAGAATATAATATTAATTTTAACAGTAAATTTCTTAAATTAATTCATTATATTCATTCCTGACATTCCTTAGACGTTATATATTTAAATATAAATAAAATAATACAATTAAACACTAAGAAATGACATTACTGAAATTATTTTACAGCGTTCCCAGCTGGTATTTTACAACCACCCTTCTACGGCAATGGAATTGAGTGAGTTATTATACAAAAAATTGTATTTTAAATTTATTGTTGTTTGAGTATGCATTTAATAAAATAATTGGTTATTTTGTTCAGAGCCATCAACTATGGATCTATTGGCGCCATTATGGGACATGAAGTCACACATGGTTTTGATGATCAAGGTAACATTATAAATTACGGTACTTTTAAATGTTTACTATAAACTATAAGAGTCTATATTTTTTGCTATTCATTTTTTAATAATATATAAATTTAGCAAAACATAAAAATTTACATGAAAATTAAACGTACAGGAATTCAAAAATTCTTGTATGCTATCTACGTTTTTTACTTTATATGAAATTTAATATAGTTGATTTATTTAATGAACTCTTTTTTCATCACAAAAGCGTTCAATCATCAAGTAAATTAGTAATACCTATAGGTATATGGTTCACTATTTTAAAAATATGCTCCGTTCTCCTTGATTACTCTGCAAGGGATACAGCGTGAAGTAAGATTAGATTAGATTATTTTAAAATGTCGCATGCATGGGCACAAGGATGTGATTGTAACGCGGCGCTTGTGGGTTCGATCCCCACTCGGGGGAATGAATTATTATTTTAAAAATGACAATACCACGAAAAATTTGGAAAGTGAGGAGCGTAGTATTTACCGCTAAGTTTCCTCTGTCTATCCAGCTACATGCGGAATACAGCGTGCTGGTCATAAAAGAATATCGATATCCAATACAAAACCCCACCTGTGACCCCTGTTCTAAGTAGGCAACAAGAGTTATTTTTAATATAACAATGTGTGGGAGCGAACGTTTGCAAGCGCATATTTGACTGGACAGGGCGGCGCTACGACGAGCACGGCAACCTGGCGCAGTGGTGGTCGCGCGCCACGCTGGAGCACTACGCGGCGCGCGTGCGCTGCATCGTGCGCCAGTACGGCAACTACTCCCTGCCGCAGCTGCCCGCCTACAGCGTGCACGGCGCCAACACGCAGGGCGAGAACATCGCGGACAACGGCGGCCTGCGCGCCGCGCTGCGCGCCTACCGCCTGCACGCCGCGCGCCGCCCCGCCGCGCGCCGCGCCGTGCTGCCCGGCCTGCCCGGCTACTCGCCCGACCAGCTCTTCTTTTTGGGATTTGCTCAGGTGGGTGGGAATTGTTTTTATTTCTCCTCCTGTCTCCCGCCTCCTTTCTGTCTCCTGTTACCAGAACGAATACCTACCCTAATAAATACTATATGTGAGATAGATTATAAAGCTACCTTATTTATTTTGTTTTCCATAGATATGGTGCGGAAATTCAACAACAGGTGCTCTCAAATCCAAAATGGTAGAAGGCGTGCATAGCCCCAACAAAATTCGTGTAATTGGTACTTTGAGTAACTCTGAGGAGTTCTCGGAAGCCTGGCAGTGCCCGCTGGGGTCTCCCATGAACCCTGAACATAAATGTGTACTGTGGTGATAACGTATTACTGATAAGAGATAACCAAAGATAAGACTCTGTTACCATTTAGTTACCAGTGGAATGTGTCAGTTAGGATAAGTCTAGAATTTACGGAATATTATTATAGAATAAAAAATATTCTGGTTTAAATTGATAATTATTAATAATAAATTATTTTCCTTAGAAACATTTTATAATAATCAAAACATGTCTTTTTGGTAACTTTTTGTTGTTATCACCACATTTAAATATAAACATTGAAATTTAATATTCATTTGCATAACTGGATTATGTCAATTTGTTGTAAAAAAATTCAATGTGCCCAATAATGCCACGTTAATTAACGACTTTACTAACAAATAAAAAAAATATGACTCAAAATATTAAAATTAGAATAATGTACAAATTATTATTATAGTATTATTATTAGATATAAGTGAGTATATTCTTAATAAAAATGTTTACCAACATGTGATACTTTTAGTTTTAGATGCATTTGAATAAAACATAAAAAATAATAAAAGAAAATTGATATTTAAGTCTAGAAAATAAAAGATATTTGTGAATTTATTTCAAACTAAAATATTATTTATTATAAAATAAAAATGTACAAATGAATATTCATTCTTTATTTCTTCCTCATGTATTGAAATTTATAGACTGGTGCTGAAACTTTTGTGCCATTTTGAACTCTTTTAGGTTTCATAATTTTGGTGTCCATTAAATGTCGTTTTATTTCCATTTTCTGTTGAACAACAGTCAGTTCCTTCTCCCTTTCTATTCTCTTTGACAGCTCTTTGTAGGTCTTTTCTTTGATCTTTTTTGTTGATTTTATAATCTGTTAAAATAATAATAATGTAATGACTTCAAAATAAATTGCTTAAAACTAACAGAAACTTTACTGTGGATACACAACTCCAAAATTTATATTCAAGCAGCATTTAGGCCCTTTTCCCACATAAGTATTTACATATAGGCAGAGGAAACCAAGTATTAAGACACTAATTCACCATAAAATTTCCATATGTACTGAGTGAGAAAGTTAAAATCACATTTACAGACAGTCACTTTTAAACTGTTTCAGTTTAAAAGTATCTGTCTGTAAATTTGCAATAACTTCATTTATAAGCATGTATATATATGTATATTTCATTATAATATCACAAACATATACGCAGGATGCTTACTAAATAAATATACAGGAATACTATGAAAACAATATTCAATCAGCTAAATAATTTTTCAACACTAAGTATTGAAATTTTACAATTAAAATGACAATACTATGATTACATACATAGATACAAGACATTATTTACATGAAATTATACCTCTTCATTCACTGGTGGTAAAGAAATATTATCAAGATCTGATAGACGAGGCCTGTTAGACTTTCTATTTATAAGTGCAGGATGAGTATCAAGTCTCTTTGCTAAGTCAAAGTTCTTTTGTTCTCCTTCATCCACAAAAAATATATGTGTATTAGGTGTGGAGTCTGCTACTTCAGTCATGTGGAGCTGGGCCTAAAATAATTAAATTGTGTTAAAAAAAACTGTAATGAAAATGTATTATAATAATAAAAAAAATAATTTCTTAAGAAATATGGGTCAATCTTATATCAATGGTTGGTTGTTATTAAAAAAAAATTAAATGCACGAAAAAAAGTTCTAAAAATAAAATTTTTATGTGAACAAATACTTCAATCAATTCAATTGAATAAATTTACAATTAATTAGTACAAAATAACTTTATATAGTTTAGTCAATGAACTCAGACTGTCTCAAATTTGTAGAATATACTTTGAATGCGGCACTTTGGCATCAATCAAATTTGGAATCGGTAAAGAGCTCAGACAGTGGAGTTAGGTCTATACTTGGCAAGTAAGTTTCAATTTGATGAGTACCCTGATCTATGACACAAAACTGCTAATCGAAGTCATGCTAAAAAGCCTTTTTTTAGAAAAAATAGAAAAAGAATTGTAAGGAATTCAAATAAATAATAAATTTCTCATTTGTATTCAAATGAAAGCTAACCTGTAATCTTTGTATACTTCTACATTCAATTGTACGCTTCATATTAATATATTTGAGGTCCTGTGTTTGCATCAGTTTAATTTGTTCCGGTGTATGCTCATCCTCTTTTCTTATCTCATGATGTTCCTAGGGTACAGAATTAAATTTCAAAGTTAGACTATTAAGTAAATTATATATATTTATTAAAACAGAAAACAAGTTTTTTAATTAAACAGAAAAATAAATCAAACAATTGAATATTCCCATATTTTAATTAACTTACCCCATCTTTCACTCTAGAATTTATCATATGAAAGTAAAACTCATCTGGATTTTTATCCAACGTTCTTTTACGCAGTAATTTGAGAGTTGCTCCCTTTTCATGGTAATCATCGGCTCTTTTCTTATAATCTTTCTTCTTTTCTAACAAACCTAAGTGCTTTCTAGCCTCAGGTTGATGTCTTTCCTTATGGGTTTTTTGGTTAGCCTTCGCGGCCTTTCTCCACGACGACATTATTAATTACTGGATTTACTATAATATATGTTATGGTAATATTGGCGAATTATTTATACAATAACAAATAAATAACGCTAAAACGTTGATATTTTGCTTTAATTAAATTGTCACATTCACATGTTCCGTTGACAATTGACGTATTTTGAAGATAATTTGACGCTTCAGATGTATGTCAGTGTTGTCATATAATAAATTACTTTATATTATAAATTAACTATGTTTGGCACGCTTGAAACGCCATAATTAAAGAACCAAACGAAACCTATGTTATTGAGGCCAGTCGTGACACAGGAGCAGAAAATGTGACTCTAAAACCGACTGATTGTTAGTTCGATCCCCACTCGAGGAGATGAAATATTTACTTAAATATATGTTTCTATTTCTTCGCCGCGCTTTGTCGTCGAGACAAAGCGTTGAGTTTCGCCAACAACAACTGGCAATGCCTCTAGAATTCGGCTAAAAGTAGAGAACGGTTTCTCAACACTAGAATGCCTCGCCCTCTGCGTACCGTGCTATGTGTGGGATACAGGGTAAAATAAAGCAAATAAAAAAACACAAGACAGGTGCTTTTAAAGACATTTATTATTTATACGTTAGTGCAGAAACATTTTCAATCTCAGTAGATTTATGTAAAGCGATGGGGAGCTTGACGAATATGAGAAAGAGAATCTCCAAAGCGCTGAACAGTCCCACTCCGAGAAACATATTAAACACTCCACCTAAAGACGCTGTAAACAAAATATAACTATTACATTAGTATTATTTAGTGGAAGACTGAGAATCTATAAAAAGGCATTTCGTTGCACTCTATGTAAATTTTTTTTACAGCGTGGAGCTCTATCCCGTACACAGCAGGGTAGGCAGGTTCCCTCTGTGCCTAGTATTAGGACACTATGTTCCCCAATTTCTGCCGAATTCTAGAGGCATTGCGTGTTGAGTGGCAAAATTCAACGCCGCGCTTTGCCTCGACAACAGAGGGAAGAAATGGAAGTATAAATATAAATAAATATTTCATCTCGAGTGGGGATCAGTAATAAGAAGCCTATAATATATTAGCTTACAAAGCAACGTTATCCAAGTTTCGGTTGGATTGACAATAAATATTCTAGATCCGCCTATACTGACAGACAAGTGCAGAACCGAACTAGATTCTACATCTAAGCCAGCGCTGAAAAATAGGATAAAAGATTTTAAGGGTTAAAGAAATTTATGTTTATTTATATCTTTTCACGCTGTATCCCGCACACAGCAGGGTAGGCAGAGGGAACCTAGTGTTAAGACACTCCGTTCCCCACTTTCTGCCGAATTCTGGAGGCATTGCGTGTTGAGTGGCAGAACTCAACGCCGCGCTTAACCTCGACACCAGAGCGAAGAAATGGAAATATAAATTTAAGTAAATATTTCATCTCCTCGAGTGGGGATCGAACCCACAACCAGTCGGTTTTACAGTCACACCTCGTGACGCTGCGCCACGACTGGCCTCAAATTTTGATTTTTTTTTTATATCTTTTCACATTTCACACGTATTCTATTGCGCTTTATTTATTTTTCTGTCCATTTAAATCAGGGGTTCCCAACCTGTTCTTAATCAAGGACCACTTTTTTATCATTCTTATTAGCAGGGACAACTATGTAGGTATAATAAAAATTGACTGAGTTAAAGTTTCTGTTTGTTTGTGTATATATTACGAGAAACATCTGTAATTCAGTGTCACAATCGTGTGACTGTATACGCGGCGGTTGTAGGTTCGATTCGCAATATATTGTTTGCGGACCATATTTACCACCACTAATTGGAAACCACTAATTTAAATAGATCTAATTGGACAGAAAGTAAATATAAATATTTCCCCTTGTAAGATTGAACACATAACTTTAAAATTTAGTCAGTCACATTGATAATATAACTATAAAGTATATAATTAAAACTTGAGCCCTGATAATTAAAAGTTGAGTTATGGCTCTTAACACGCAAAGACTCAAAAAATTGTAAGTGAGAAATGGAGTGTTATAACATTAGGTTTACTATGCCTGCCCTGCTATATGCAGGATAGGGCGTGAAGCAAAAAAACTTACTATATTTTATCTGTCGTTTCTTCAAAAGCATTCATATAACTTGACTCTAAGGACATGTACGTTGAAATTTTTTTACAAGACGGCAGACATTTACAGGTACCGTTCGCTAAAAAATAATTTGGCTCATTAAAAAATTAATTGTCTTTAAGCATATTTATACCAAAGTAATTTTTGATCAATATTTTTACCAAAATTGAAATTTTTCAAGCAGTTCAATTGTGTTACGAAGCACGTTGGTGTGGCGTTCGATTCTCTTGGATTTCTAGGCCTCAATGGATCAGAGCAGCCACAGGCTCTCTCTTTACATTTTAACTATCTCAAAACAATACATAATTAATTATTATACATTATTCATTCATTTTGTATTGGATATTTCAGTGTAGATATATATGAAGGAAGGCTATATAAGGGCACTTAATGTATATCATGAGTAGTAACTAACTATACGCTACATACAGTACGGTAAACGAGTTGTGGCCGCCCTGAAGTTGGCTGTGAATGGCTGCGCAGATTTAATTTTACAATGATTCTTACATCTGGTTATTTTCTTACCGAGTGAACAATGCGCAAAAGTTCAGAATACTTATTTTCTGGGAGGCCACGACTTGTTAACTGTATTGTACAAACGTCGACAAACGTTAGTAGTAGATCGTAAATTAAAAGTTTTGAAGAAATGGAAAGAAAATAACATTTTAATTTTCTAATAAAATAGTACTTATGCATCTTTTTAAATTAATTTAAAGAAAACATAGTTGCCGTTATTATTATATATGATCACTTTTAACTGCATTACCAATTACAATATCGCGGTAAGCTTTCTTTTACACATTATGAGCTTATATCCCAATTTTCATATTAAACTGGTAACAGAGAGTGCTTTTAAAACGATATCATGTCGACACTCTCTTATTCAATAAGATAAATAAATATTCTGTTTAAATAATAGTCAGCGTTTACTGCCGCATTTATTCTATTTTAAAATAAAGCATGATTTTTTTTTTATCTGTATTTTAAATATTACCCACCAAGCAAAGGCTCCTGGAATATCCATCCGTACTAACACAGGATCCATCGACCAGTTTCTCCGGATCGCTGTCCACTACCGAAGTAAATACCATTTGGGCGAGATAATTGTGTCCGGGAGTTAATGTTATAGGCTCTATCCATTCTTCGCCGTCGTATTTTGTAAAAAACTAAAATATTTTACTCTGAACGTAAAAAACTTAACGTAAAATTATGTAAGGAGAGAGTGGAGTGTTGGGTCGGAACATGATCAACCGTTTTCAAGCTTACAGCTTAAGGCAGGCCATTGGAGACGCAACCCGAAACGCTTGTTTTATGGTGACGAGGCGTTAGATTTTGCTACCTGTGTATAAGGTATTTAAAATATGGGAAACGCCAATAGATTTTCTTTGGATATTAAGATGTCTTATGTATGCAGAATTCAAATGGTAATTACCTCGCACCCGTTTAGAGCAGATTGTTCCGAGCACTGAACAGCGATTTTTAACTTTCGTTTTCCATCCAACTCAGAAGGTGCACCTTTTCCTTCTGTAAGTCTGTGGTAAGCATTAGAGATACCTACTTATTAACTTACTTGATTTATAATTTAAAGAATAAAAAACCAGTCAATTCATCGAATTGGAGTCACTCACTGAGTATTCCGTACCAAGTTTATAATTGTACGTCAACGGGAGGTTAAGTTTTTACCCAAAGCACCCATTTTTTATTAAAGTAACTACAAATATTAAAAAGTAAAAGTTTCTGTTATAAAGATTTACATTTTTCGGATTCTCCTTTTATTTGTAGTGCAGTTCTCAATTCGTGACAAATGCCGTAATTGTAGGTCCTCGTTAAGGATCATATAAATTTTGAGTCGGTACGCAGGAAATTTCTTAAAATATTTATCAAATAGAACTGCTTACCTATTGGGGTGTGATATGCAACAAGGGCCCCATTCAGTCAATTCTTTAGTAAACAATTCCTTACAAGGCACCGTACTCGACTGCCATTGACAGTTTCGCATTACATTGTGACATGGAGGCATGACTCTAAGTAAAGCCTCAGGCAGAGACAAGTTGTTCTTAAAGAGAATATCTTCTAGAAGCACAAGCTGCTCTTGATGCGCTAATTTTCTTCGTAAAACATGTCCCAAAATCGTTTGTAGGCGTTCCGTTGTAGTATTAATTATTCTAATAAGCAATTAAAATGAAATTAATATTATTTACATATTAGGATTAATTATTTATTTTAACTAGGGGTTATAAAAATGTCATCCCGCACACAGCAGGGTAGGCAGGGGGAATCTAGTGTTAAGACACACTGTTCCATACTTGCCGCCGAGTTCTGGAGGCATTCCGTGTTGAGTGGTGGAACTCAACGCCGCGCTATGAGTAAAGAGTAATGTGTTTAATAAAAAAACTATGCATTATCAATGAAAAAAAAAATACATGAAAAGAATTAATAAAACGCAACGTTGAATACTGATACACCAGAAGCAATAACTAGCAATGATGGAAAATGGAGAGCATTATTAGGTATTTAGTTATGGCAAAATACTCCTATATGTCTATCTTAAATGTAAGTATTTTTGTTAACGAAAAGTTAAAAAAGGTTATATTATGTCTTACAAATCCGTCTGGAAATATTCGGCAATAGTTTCGGCGGGAGGACACACTGCAACGAGTGGCATTTGAACAGTTGCGTACTGGCTACGGAGGTCATGCAGCGTCAGCAGCGCGGGGATTTGCAGGAAGCGAGCCCATAGTACCGCACACAGGACCCCCGCGCAGCATGCGCTAGCGCAACAACATATTAGCCACGCTATGCTATGAAGATATTTAAAAAAATGTTGAAACGGTTTTCGGCGCGCAAGGCATAATAAACTATTGATTGATTCTATATGGTTATTCTCATAGCATTAACATTCTGCCTTTGTCAGGATTACCAGCATGAGCGTGTTTTTCTTAGCTTTTTAATAAAAAAATTGAATATTTTAAATTGCCTTATATCTTAACGAACACTTAACTAACTTTTTTTCAAACATTTACTTATGCAGATCTGAGAAAATCTTACTTAACCACTTAAGCCCAAGAAGTACTAAGTTCAGATTAGATACAAAATCAAATTGATCTCCGGAACAAATAATTGACTATTCATATAGTCAAATAATTGAATAGTCAATTATTTGTTCCAGAGATTTTGATATGCTTAAGTAATCCACTGAAGTTTTTATTATTTTATATAGAGAATTTATTTTAGGTTAACCTATAAAACCCTATATTTAAGTCTAAGCGGGTGCATACGTAGATAAAGTAAACAAAAACTTATACATTACCGATCGTAGTAATATCTTGAAGTTAAATATTTAAATCCGTGCAACGTAGTTGTTTTAAAGAACTGTCGAGTCGCACGAGTATAAGATGATTGCTTCATTTTACACTACAACAAATTTAAATATTATCATAAAAATTAATAAATATGGTACTCAGACAATACTGCTTTTTTTTATATTATTAAGATTTAAGAACTTACACTTGTACTTGATCATGCAAGTGAAGTCCTTCTACTATTCGACTAGAGAATATTTTAAATAGGATTTCAAAGTTAAATATTTATAAAAGTTATTAACACATGACAAGTTTCCATGAAAGCTCGACATGTTCATCGATGGTTATCGAGGCACTGTAATTAGAGATCCCTATCGCGACGATCGCATGGCAGTGGTTGATTGATACTACAGTTGTTTACAGGGTTAAATGTTTTACAGTGCCCTTGAAGTATTAATTGTATTATTTTGTAATTTATTTTATTTTGTAATTTAAAAATATGAAAAAACTTTTATTGTGACTCATTGTTTGATATAATTAAAATTTTAATTTCACTTTTTAATATTTTTTTAAAGGTAACAAAAAAAATATGCAACTACTCTGTAAATGATATTTATGTTTTTTTGGGCGTGACTTTTGACTGTTATAATATTAATAATATAAGTTTAAGATATAGATTCATATTGTGCATAAATTTTGCTATTGTTAAAGCTAAAAATAAAGAAATAAGAAGTAACAAAAAGAGATCGTTTATTTAGATTTTTACACATTTAGCAGATAAATCCGAATTTTAGAGAAATTCTTTGTAAGAAATTATAAAATTAATTAAAAAATTATCTAATGTTATGGAAAAAAAGTAATTTGTTGGTTTTGAAGCTGTGGCATAAAAAATTACAAATGCATTGTGCGTATGCAGTGCAGAAAGTATCAAAGAAAAGAAGTACTTAAACGGCGGTCTTGGTGCAAGGAATCCATAAAGCAATTGAAGCTTATAAGCAAAATAAATGGCATAGGAATTAACCACGAAACCATTAACAAATGAATAAAGATCAGCTCAATTATAAATTTGTTTTTTATTTCTATCCAAAATATATTTGAGGCCAGTCGTGGCGTATGGGCACAAAGTGTGACTGTAAAACCGACTGGTTGCGGCTTTGATCCCCACTCCATTCCATTTCTTCGCTCTGGTGTGTAAAGCGCGGCGTTGAGTTCTGCCAAGCACGCAATGCCTCCAGAGACTTCGGCAGAAGTGGGGAATCTAGGTTCCCTCTGCCTACCCTGCTGTGAGCGGGATACAGCGTTAAACAAAAAAAACCAAATATAAAGAAGCCGTTGCAGAAGCCATTGCAAAAAGCAGATTAATGGAACTACTGGTATATATATGATAAGAAGTGGCATTTAAAAAAATGTTTGATGATGTCAGATCGAATGAAAATAACATTTCAATTTCAGAATTATTCTTGCACAAGGAAACACACTGCAAGCTATGTAAGACGACAGCTTAGATAGACGACAGTCAGTCACAAGACAACGACTTAGTAACTTACGATTACCCAGTAAAGGGTCTGGCAATATTGAATATATATTTTTTACAATATTCTTAACAACATACGTAAATACGAGCCATGCTACTTTGACGTAGGTAGGCATGGTTTTTAGGTACCTTTAATTTGAGCTACCTCTGAAAGGTCCCCACTTTCAAGTTAGTGAGTACCCATACCGTGCTCACTACGTATTGGACTAATAATGCTAAAAATTCCAGCTTTGCTAAAATGACGTAGGTCTGGCGGAGCTGGGATCTAGGTCTATAAATAAATATCCGAATATTTCAAGCGGGCGTGGCAGCACGGGAGCCTCTAGTAAAATAATAAAAGTACCTCAAAAATAATAACCTTTAATATTTTTTGTAAATAGTTTTACAAATGGTATTGCATTTTATAATTTTATATTATTTTTGGCTACACTATTGTGACTATAATAATATACAAATTTAGAGTATATTTTTATTAATATATATTATTAATATATACATTTTATAGTATTAAATACTAGTCATATTAAAACATACAGCATTAAAAATATAATTTTTGTTAAGTAGGCTTAAGCAAGACAGAGAGAATTTAGTGTCAAGACTCGGTTGACCGTCTCAACTCGAGACCTAGTGTTGGCAGAACACAATGTTTTGCCTTGTCAGATTTAAATTAAAATAACTAATTCCCCCAAGTGGGGATCAAATCAATAATCACCAAGTCTACAACCAGACTCGATCTCATTGCGTTAATTTTATCTTATCTATATAAAAGTAATCATATTTTAAAAAACTCTTTTAATTTATCAAAATAGTCTTATTTCATTGGCTGTGAAATTACTGCAAGTACCATATAACAAGTACCATATAGTGTGTACCATATGTGTGTGTCCATATAACAAGTACCATAAGTGTGTCAACACTTTTATCACATCACTACCACGCAAGTACACACGTGACGCACCTCCGCCACCACTATCTTGCAAGTCCAGTACGGTAGATGAGTCGTAGCCAATCTGAAGTTAGGCTTTCTATATTACTATTGCAGATTGGTCACTAAGGAAGAAAATAACCAAAAGTAAAAAAAACTAAAATCAAATCTGCCCAGTAGTGTAGCTAACTTCAGGACATCACTATCACACAAGGACACGCGCGACGCACGCGTGGTCACTGGGGCGCGGGCGCCCGGGCGGGGCACACGTCCAGCATGCAGAAGGCGGCGCGGCAGACGGGGCACGAGCCGCGCGTGGCGAGCCAGGAGGCGGGCGCGCCGGGCGCCCGCGTGGCCCACCAGCGCGCCATGCACGCGCAGCACCATAGCACTCTGTATATGACATTGACACATTTTATATTTTTATTTCTTCGCTCTGGTAACGGCAAAGCGAGGTAATAAAGAGTTCCACACTCAACATACAATGCGTAAAGTCAAGGAAAATTTGGGAACGGAAGTGTCTTAATGTGCGAGATATGAAGCTAAAAAATACCTGCTAAAGGGACACCTGCCCTTCCATATGAAGCGGGCGACTGTAAGCGCGATGAATTAGTTATTTTTATTTTTTCGCTCCGGTAACGAGACAACGCGCAGCGTTGAGTTACGGAAAGATGGATAGTGGCAAATGGAATGGGTTAATAGAAAGTTCACTCTGATTACCCTGCTATATGGGAAATGTTTTGCGTGAATATGTTTTTTTTACCTGCAATTACATTGTTGACACGGCGGTGGTCCTTCTTCATTAATGGGTTGAGCCACGCAACGTTTATTTATTTTAACATCTGCAGTATTCTGCATGCATCCTATGCATAGTTCCAATTCCTAAAAAAAATGTTTTGTAGTACTTTTTATTTCTTTACACTAGCTTTTAACAATTAACTAAGTGTTGTGTAAGATACATGACGTCATCAATCTATCATCTTTTTTTAATCTAATCAGCGGTTCCTGGGATGTATACTTCTTGTATATGGTGTTTAAAATATTTAAAAAAATAAGGGGACGTTTTTTGATAGGATAACAACTTAGAAATTGATAAACGGTGCTTTTTCTTTAACTTTGACTAGTAATTAAATTGTATAATTTAAATAAAATAAGTGCAAACAAATGTCAATTTATTCTGATACAAAACAAGTAATTTTTCATCAATGTTTTTGACAAAATGAAAGCAAGTGCCATACAATATAGCCTCATAAAATAAACATTTTTGTTACAAAATATATGTACTATCTAATTTGAAGTAACAATGGGTGCCATTAAAATTTCTCCAAGTTACCTGATCAACATAATAAACAGGATTCTGTTCAACATATTGTTTAAAAACAGTCACAAATCGTTCAACCAAAGTGGGCAATAGAGATATATGCTCCGGCACTCGGATCGGCCGATCTAGCCTAGGCTGTAAATCTCTTAAAGAAACTGTTGATATCCTAAATGTAAATTTTTTAATCTCGTCACGTGACGGTATAGCTTCAATATTCACATATTGCACTTCATCTTCACCTGATGTGGAAAAGCTGTGGCTATCAGTCTGAAATATACATTAGATATACTAAGTAATTAGTATTTCCATTCTTTTACTCAATTATATTCAAATGTTTTTACTCTATTAAAGAATATATTAGGTTGCTTATAAGAAATATTGCTGAAAAAATAAGGAAATACATTTTTTAAAATTCATGTCAAAGTTTTTAAGCTGAAAACTACTACTGCCATGATTTGATGTTTTATCAACAATGTGTCAACATATCTTCATATCTTAATGAGTTATTCTAAATGGTGTATTGTGGCTTATGTATACAAGTCCAGCCAAACGATACAGCAAAGCAATATGGCTTTCATAGATTCTGTCGAAATTAAACCTTATAAGTTAACTTTGTTGTCAGTTTGTATGTATGTTTGTATGCATGCCATCAGTCTGTCAAGATCAGTTTTCTCAGGATTGAGTAAAAGTATCAAGCCAAAACTAGTTATCAAATATCATTATAATAATTTATAATAATATTATTGGCACTTTTAAAAAAATTAGAATTACAATTTGCACGAAACCTACTTAAATGTTTTTATAGAATCTATATATTTCTGTTTAAGATATTTAAGTGTAATCATAATATCCTCAATAGAATTTAATTAAGAAATATATATTTAAAAAGTTTATTATACTTACAGCAGTTGCAACTAGTGCACATTCACTTTGCTTAATAAGATACAGTCCATATAATGTCACTTTAATCAACCATGTCTCAGTAGCAACAAACTTGCTATTAGTATTTAATGGTATAGACACTTTATCTACACTGTAAAAGTAAATCTTAGTATAAATAATAAGTTAAATATTTTTGATTCAAGCCATTGTGGCACTGATAAGATTAACTGTGGCATTGAGTTCCAACATTTAAGAAGTAAAAAAATATTATACAATAACATATTTCAAAAATCTTTATAACAAAATGTTAAGTACCTTCTGAATTCAGTGTTAAAGTTAGAGGCAACAACTCTCCAATCAATCCCTTCAGTCACATAAGGTAGGAGAGCCTTAACTACAGGATGCTTGCTCTTATCACCCTCCCACCAACAGCTTACTATATAACAAACAAATAAAGGGACAATCAGCGTGCCAATAACTCCATAAACCATCCATTCCTCTCTTATGCCACCACACCAAAGGGAAAAAATATATCCTAAAGGCAGTACGGAATGAATGAAGGCAGTTACAGTTATCCTTTTCATGTGATAACCAATGAAATTCACATTTTCTGATCCGAGATAGTTATCCAAAAGTTGTGGTATCGTAAATCCAGCGGAAACGAACTCGGTAGGCGGATAAATGATGCAAAACGTAAAAAGTATATAAAAAAGTGTGATTAAAACATCCATTCTTATTCTGTTTTAAGAATAAAAGAACTTATAACTTATGTTATTTTATATATGGACATAACAATTTTTTAAGATCTTAATATCTCGATTTAATAATCTTAATATTTAGTATTTATTTATTTTGGTAGTAACGGATGAACACCTAAACTCCTAATTTATAAAATTTCCACTGTTTTTATTTTTGACTTTGACGTTTTCTGCGTATTCAATATCACAGACTGTCAAGATAATTTAGATAACTGTACGACATAATCTAAGAACCATACCATACCAAAATAACTGTACTGTACTCATGTTATTTGTATTTGTATTATGTAAAGGATTTCTTACTTTGGCGTGGATTCCAGATTATTCTGGAATAAATAGAAATGAATCAGCAGATTCTTGCGCAAAAATAGGCATCCAGTGTGGTAATTCAGATCGCTTTTTTATTTTGTCCCAGGATCTGTTGTTTTTTGCATCAACCAACTTGGATGTGTCATGGTTTGAATTCTGAGAATTGTTAAAATCTCAGAAAGATAAGTATTATGTTGCTAATTAACCTAATATCACCAGGCGGCTTTGGTTTTATTCTCGAGGTTTTATTAAACGGGGAATAAAAAATAGTTGAAATACTATTTTTCACCTTTGTATTATATAATAAAAATCTTTAAATAAAATCTGCGCAGGTATATATATATCATTTTCATCATAAATCTTTTTTGCCATTCTTCATCATTCGACGTGCCCAAACCAGTTGATTACGTGCTTCGTCGTTCATTACCTATTAATAATAAGCAATTAATTCTGCTTAAAAGTGTATAAATCATTTATGTTATCTATCTATGATTAAAACATTTTACTCATCGTAGGCTACCGTTCTGAAAATCATAAAAAATATATTATACATGACTAAAAAAGTCAAACACAATGGAAATAAAAACGTTCTAAAATGAAAATTTAAATGTCAATAGTGTTGTCACATATGACATGTCATGTTTGATGTGGACACGTATTTGATTGAATTATATTTTTAATTTAGTGATATTAAAGCAAAATTGTTAGCTAATATATGTTTAAATAGTTATTAGATAAAAATAATAATATATGTTAATCTTATAAACACTTCTCTTGTGCATATTTAAGGTAAATTTTACATAAAGCCGGATCACGTAGAAGTGCGTTAAATAAGTTAATAAAAACTACAATTTAAATTAATATTGAATTGTAAGAGTATTTTTTAAAGTAATAGCTAACAAATTATTATTATAAATTGTTTTAATTCATCTATAAGGGGGTTAATTCTAGCTTTCATACTTGTGTTTGATATCAACTATGTATACATTTTACCTGTGTTACACATTAGTTGCAAAGTTGCACAGGATACTTATCATATAGTTTAATATTTATGGTTGGCTTTGTAATTTTAAATAATTTTTAATCCACACTAGGTATATTATGTTATTCGTAAATGAAAAAGCTTGTAAGTTTTGTCAAAAATTTCATTAAAATATTTACATTTCAGACCATGGCGGGTGTAGAGCAACCATGTTATACTCTTATCAACTTCCCTACCAACTCAGAGCCCCATAATGAAATGCAACTTAAGCTTGATCTTGGTAAGTGATAATAATACCATAATAAATACATTTTCCGTCATCATGACATGGTGACTGTAACTGTGATAGTAGTTCAATCCCTTGTGAGAATCACTTGTTAGTCATTAATTTTCTCACTGTCACTCAACATATAATATCTTGAATTAAGGCAGAAAGAGGAGAACAGAGTAACACTTGGTTTCCTCTACCTATCTAATATGCTGTGTTGAGTGAAAAAAAAAAACTTTTGAACCAAGTAAATATACATTCTTAATTTATTAACATCTTGGTTTGACTTTTTGTTTTTATTTAATTTTTACTTTATATTATTATTCATATGCCTAATAATTTTAAATTTTAAATAGAAAAAGGGGACATCAAAAAAAAGATTGAAGCCCTAAAGAAGACAATTAGTATAATACTCTCTGGGGAAAAAATCCCTGGACTTTTGATGATTATCATTAGATTTGTGCTGCCATTGCAAGATCATACAATTAAGAAACTGTTGTTAATTTTCTGGGAAATTGTACCTAAAACCACCGCTGATGGTAAACTGATGCAAGAGATGATTCTTGTTTGTGATGCTTACAGAAAGGTAATTGATTTCTATATTTTTTCATAATGAATTTGAGATCAGTTGTTGCCCAGAGGCACAAGTGTGTGACTGTAAAATAAGCAGGTTGTGGTAGTTGATTCACTATCAAGGAAATTATATTTAATATTGTCATTAGCTTGCTCTGGTAAAAAGGTTATAGAGTTCCACCAGAATTGGCCAGAAAGTGAGAAACAGTGAAACAGTGAAAAGTATCTTTGTTGGGAATGGAGTGTCATAACATTATTCTTTCCCATCATTGAACATAATGTAAGATTTAGATTATCTTAGTACTAAATTCTCTGTCTACTCTAATAAAGCAGAATAAAGTTAAGCATTATATAACATTTGTCACCCCACATTAGATAGCACCAAAGCAAGGGAAATAAAAATAATCTGTTCCTATAAATTTGAATCAAACATACCCGTCACATTTATAGGCAGTCTTTGAGCCACAATGGCTCGCAATTTTATTATAAATATTCAATTATCTTTCCAAGGACCTACAACATCCAAATGAATTCATCCGTGGTTCAACACTGCGGTTTTTGTGTAAATTGAAGGAGCCTGAGTTGCTGGAGCCCCTAATGCCAGCGATCCGAGCATGCTTGGAGCACCGCCACTCATATGTCAGGAGGAATGCTGTTTTAGCTATATTTACTATTTATCGGTGTGTGTTTTTGTTTATCATTTATTTACATTTGTGATGTATCAATAAATTCTTTTCCTTATTTTTTTATATGCTTATTGATTAGTGATAGGTTATAGTATGATCGAAGAGTCACATGGCTGCTGTAGATTAACTACAAATTTGACTTAGATTTTTTTACTTTTGATTATTTTCATGAGGATAATAGAGTTCAATGTCCAACAGTTCAGAAAGCCAACTTCAAGGCGGCTACCGCATATTGACCGTACTGTACATATTAAGACTCAGAAATACATTGAATTTTGCATGTTCTTTTATTTGGAATTGAATAAAATATACAAATATTGTATAATTAAATTAAAATATATTTTTGTACTGTTATAATATGTACATTGTTGTGGTACTCTTAACAAATTCAAAACTATTGGGTTTGTTGTTTCTTTTTAGTTCTTAACGCGGTTTTATGCCCTTTTATTCATGCCTCATGGTCTAGTGATGATTATTTTTTATATTTATTCAATCTAAAAAATAATTCCATGGAATATTTCCTTTGTCTCAGGAACTTCGAATTCCTTATCCCGGATGCTCCAGAACTAATAGGCACTTTCCTAGAAGGGGAACAGGATATGTCTTGCAAGCGCAACGCATTCCTCATGCTCTTGCATGCGGAACAAGAACGAGCTCTGGCCTATCTGGCTGACAGATTGGACCATGTACATGGATTTGGTGATATACTGCAATTGGTTATTGTGGAGCTTATTTATAAGGTTAGTGGTCGTTTTATTAGTGTTTTTGACGTTTTTACGTAATCGAAGTTGGAAACGGATTCGGAGGGCAAAAGATAGATTGAGTGTTAACAGTAGTCAAATTTCGAAAATTATACAATAATGTTTTCAACATTTTTCAAGTTGTTCTTCCTAACTTAGGAAAAAAAATTGCGTAGCGGGACTCGAACCCGCGCCTCCTGGAAACCGACATGGCGCTCTGACCACTAAACGATGCGTACTCATCAAGCTACGTCGAAATTTTTATACGCTACCTAATTTTTAGATGCTAACAACATAAATAAGTTGTAACAAGCGTTTCATAACTATAGCTAACTGAAAATTATTAATGACCATTATCAACTAGTATTACGTAAAAAAAGGGAATGCCACTTTTGCTTGATTTACTTTGAATACTGGACGTCTTGTTTGTTTACTACTCTATTCTAATTTAATTTCATCACAATTGAAGAAATACCATATATATTTTCAAGAAATATATTTTATATTGTTTTGAGTTGTCACATTGTGTTAAAGTTCCGATACCGATTTTTATACAAAAAACAAAAATCAGTGAGAGTTTTTAATATTCTGCTTAGTAAATAATTTCAATGCCTATTGGAATATTTTATTTAAACAGGTCTCATTTTTATGTTATTGAGATCTGATAATGTAATATGTAGGTGTGCCACACCAATCCATCGGAGCGATCTCGGTTCATTCGAACCGTGTACGGTCTCCTGAACGCGCCCAGCGCCGCCGTGCGCTACGAGGCGGCCGGCACGCTCGTCACGCTGTCCGCCGCGCCCGCCGCCGTCAAGGCCGCCGCCGCCGCCTACATCGACCTCGTCGCCAAGGAGAGCGACAACAACGTCAAGCTCATCGTGCTCGGCAAGCTGCGCCGCCTGCGTGCCGCCTCCGGAGAGGCCGGCGCGCGCGCGCTGCCCGACCTCGCCATGGACGTGCTGCGTGCGCTCGCCGCCTCCGACCTCGACGTGCGCCGCCACACGCTGCACCTCGCGCTGGAGCTGGCGGCGCCGCGCCACGCGCTCGAGCTGGTGGCGACGCTGCGCAAAGAGGCGGCGCGCGCGGCGCTGGCCGACCACGACGACGCGGCGCGCTACCGCCAGCTGCTGGTGCGCGCGCTGCACCGCGCCGCCGCCAAGTTCCCCGACGCCGCGCCCGCCGTCGCGCCCGCGCTGCTGGACCTGCTGGCCGACGGCGCCGCGCCCGCCGCGCTCGACGTTCTCCTGTTCCTGCGCCACGTGCTGGTGGCCGCGCCGCAGCTGCGCGCGCTCGTGTTCTCGGGACTGTTGCGCGCGCTGCCCGGCCTGCGCGCCGCGCCCGTCGCGCGCTCGGCGCTGTGGCTGGTGGCGGAGTTCGCGGACACCGAGGACGCGGCGCGCGACGCGCTGGACGTGCTGGAGGCGGCGCTGCCGGCGCCGGACGCCGCGCCCGCCGCCGCCGCCGAGCCGGCGCCCGCTGACAAGGAGGCGCCGGCGCGCCAGCTCGTGACCAGCGACGGCACGTACGCGTCGCAGTCGGCCTTCAACCAGCCGGCGGGCGGCGCGGGGGGCGGCGCGGCGGGCGCGGGCGGCGCGGGGCAGTGCGCGCTGCGCGACAGCGACGGGTTCACGGCGGCGTGCGCGAGCTCGGCGCTGGCCAAGCTGGCGCTGCGCGGAGGCCCCGCGCACGCCAACAGAGCACTGCACCTTGCTGCACGCTTGCTCGCCTATTGCAAGTCTGCTAAAGGTAAGCAATATTTTGTAAAAACTATAATATTTTTACCTTCCTAAGTACGAATACTTTTAAAAAAAATTAGAGGATTATAATTTTTATTATATATTTTTTTATAATGTGTGTTCTATATTAAAAATATTATCACCGAATAATAACAATTGTGCATGTGCGAGTAAAACAATCAATAGACACAAATAAACATGAGTAACATAATTTGGAATAGATAAATAAATAATAACAATATAAACAAATAAAAAAGAAATAATATGGAAAGATATATTGTTAAATAATACTTTAACTTAAGGTTTCTATCATTGTTATGATTTTTTATGTTAATGGAAGAGGGGAATCTCCTAACATGCTTAAAAGGAGGCTTAAATCACTAGTGATTTAGTGAGAAACTTGCTTAATAAACTATTATTATAAAAAAAATATCAAGTGAGAAATGAAAAAAAATGACTACTGCAATTTATAAATTTAAAAAAAAACCATGCAGAAAGCGCCAACTCGCTGACAGCGGACGACCTGGAGCACGCGGCGATGTGCCTGCGCGCGGCCGCCACGCGCCCGCCCGTGGCCGTGCAGCTGCTGGGGCGGTCGCGCGCCGCGCTGACCGCGCTGCTGGCGCTGCCCGAGCGCGCCGCGCCCGACCTGCTGGCCGACGCCGAGCTGGACGCGCCGCCGCCGCCGCCGCGCGCCGTCGCCGTGGAGCAGGGCATCCACTTCGCGGCGCTGTCCGGCGCCGGCGGCGGCGCCGCGTCCGCGCACAGAGATGAGCTGGAGCTCTCTCTGTCTAAGGCGCTGCAAGGCCGAAGCGCTAGTACGGGCTCCAAGCTGTCTAAAGTCACTCAACTCACAGGTAAGCTTGGCGAGAAGTGATCATAAAACAAACTATACAGATAATAAAACTGTATCTCATCGCTATCTGTACATGAAAGATAGATGAAAAAAAACTATTATTAATTAAAGGCATTTATTAATGTAATGGAACCCAAAACAATTATTTTTATTTTTTTTTATATATGGTAAAAATAAAGTACTTCAGATGAGAAAATAAATAATTGTAATTGATTGATTGATGAATTGAAATTGATAATTTTTTTATATTGAAAAGTGCAATTGTTGAATTTGTCGCCAACTTTTCTCTGAACTGTCTTCCAAGCCAATGAAAGCGACATATTCATTTGAAGATGCAAATGCTTGCTTAAAAATTTAAATAAAAATGAATTTGTATTTATATATAAAAATTTTAATTATGAAGTCATCGTGGCTTTATAGGTTATTGGGGTTGGTTGTGTGTTCGCGATTCCCAGTCCCTAGAATGTTATTTTTACTTCCCTGCTCTACCAAGACAACATTATGTTTCACGACATGCGAGGCATATAACAACTTGAAAACAATATTTTATTATTACAAACTTTCTAATATGTGTGTGTTGAGTTAGTTTATATGTATACTAAATTGCACAAACACCACACAGGGTTCTCGGATCCAGTATACGCAGAGGCTTTAGTGTCGGTCCATCAATACGATGTAGTGCTAGATGTGCTAGTAGTGAACCAAACGGACGACACGCTGCAGCACTGTACCCTGGAACTGGCCACTTTGGGAGAGCTCCGGCTGGTGGAGAGGCCGGCGGGGGTGGTGCTTGCGCCTCGTGACTTTACCACTATAAGAGCCCATGTTAAAGTTGCGTCAACGGAAAATGGGATCATATTTGGGAATATTGGTAAGCAATAATATTTAGCTCAGGATTAAATCAATAGTCTTTGTTGAATTTTTTGTTAACAAAATCCTATAAGTAACATTTAAAACATTGGGCTTTTACGCCTTTACCCGAATAGAGAAATATGAATGATATTATGATATAATAGAAAATATTTATTTATGTTTGTAGCAATGTACAATATTAATTGAAATATGTTCTAATACTAAAGATGAGCCAGAAACTTGAACACTGGAACAGAATTGTACATATTTACATGTCTCTACTTTGGTAGACAAGGCGTAGCGTTAAATTCCGCTACTCAAAACACAATGTCTCAAACATTGGATAGTGCATGTTTAACAGTGTCTTACGCTAATTTCTTGCTTTCTACACTGTCATATGCGAGATGCAGTGTGAAGCTAAAATGAACGTGTTTACAATGTTGAGGCCGGTCGTGGCGCTGGGGCATAAAGTGTGATTATACGACGCGGTTTTGGTTTCGATCCCTACTCGAGGAAATAAAATATTTATTAAATTTATATTTCCATTTCTACGCTCTAGTGTTTGGCAAAGCGCGTTGAGTTCCGCCACTCAGCACGCAATGCCTCCAAATTTGTTGAATGGAGTAACGTAACACTTGTTCGATCTGCCTACCCTGCTGTGTGCGGGATACAGCGTGAAGCTAATTTATTTTTTATTTTATTTACAGTGTATGAAGTATCAGGTGCTTCAATGGATCGCGGCGTGGTGGTGTTAAACGATATACATATAGACATTGTGGACTACATACAGCCCGCGGCCTGTAGCGACGCTGACTTCAGACATATGTGGGCTGAGTTTGAGTGGGAGAATAAGGTAAATTAATTTTAATTATTTTTCAATGAAACTATTTTAAGCGGATTAATCGCGTATATTTGATATTATACATTTTTGGAAACCCGACGTTTCAAACACTTTGCAGTAGTCCGTGATCACGAGTAGACTGAGGTAGCATTCGTTTGTCAGTTGACATAATTATTATATCAAACTACCGCCAACGATTTCTTTATTTCCTCGCTTACTGACCTGGATTCCTGCAGAATGAGTTGATATTATTTTGCCCTCTGGTATGACGGGTTTGAAACTTCAATGATATACAAACAAGATAGTGATTGTGGCTTATCATGCATCGGTCAAACAAAGAGAAGCATCTTTGTTAGGGTGAAGCATCTCCGATATCTAGAATGGGCATGTATCGCTCTCATATATCTGACTCTATGCCCTTGCGTCACGACTGGTCTATTACATTATTTTTTTTATTATTATTACTCTTAAGGTTTTTTTAATAGTTGAATTGTTATGCGCAACAGACTTTTGTTGTCCGTGCCTTTTTTCTTCTTAATTGATTGGACTTTAATATCTTGAATGGTCTGCTTTTGTCAAATCCAAAGTATATACTTAATACTTTTAGGGTCCTTTACGTTTTAAGGAAAAAAAGAAGCCTTATAAGATCATTTTGTCGTGCGTCCGTCTGTCTGTCTGTCAGTCAAGAGTCTTTACCTCAATACGTTTGTTCTGTTTTCAGGTATCTGTGAACACAAATATCACGGATTTGCGCGACTATCTGCAGCATCTTCTCGCCTCTACCAACATGAAGTGTCTCACGCCAGATAAGGTAATTTTATTTTATGGACTTTTTTTTAAGTATAAGATAAATATCTTAGTATATTATTTATATTTCAAATGTATTGCCTTCTCTACGTTATATTAGAATATTTTCCGGTTCGGTTAAAACCAATAGTTCCTGAGTTCAGTTCCGTAATATGAGTAAATGTTATGTGTGCAGGCGCTGTCTGGCCAGTGCGGGTTCATGGCGGCCAACCTGTACGCGCGCAGCATCTTCGGCGAGGACGCGCTCGCCAACCTCAGCATAGAGACGCCCCTGCAGCGCCCCGGCGCGCCCGTCGTCGGGCACGTGCGCATACGCGCCAAGACGCAGGTGCGCGCGCACACATTACATTTAACTTTCAATTCGCCATCTGCCTCTCCAGACACATTGTCTTGAAAATTAGACAGAAAGTGGGTAGCAGAGTGTCTTAAAACTAGTCTTAATCCCACCTTACTATGCTATGGGGAAAACACTTGGAGCTGCTATTAAATGGATCATAAACAATATTGAAACATTTTTTTAAATTTTTTTATAGGGCATGGCGTTAAGTCTAGGGGACAAAATTAACATGATGCACAAGTCTCCGCCGCAAAAACCTCCAGCTGAACCAATAGGCGCCGCTGCATAGGTACTTTAAACGTAATAATAAATGTTATAATATTCCTTGTTTTGATACTATATTTATATTTTAAAAATGTATTAATTATTTAAATAACAAATAATTCTAGAATATCTCCTTTTTCATTGTCGGTAAATAAATTTGTATTTTGGCTTCATTTGTTTGTATATGTTATCTTTACTTACTTTTTTTTCGTTGGAGCACAATTTTTTTTTATTATATCCAAACATATTTAACAAAGTTTTTGTTTTAATTATCAAAACAAGGATTTTTAGTATAAATATGTAGTTTCGTAATATCCATTATAATATTATAATAGTTGTTATATTTAGTTTTTAACTATATTTGATGTGTCCGATTATTATAAATTTCCAATGAGAATTCCTTTATAATCTGTATTCATTAAGTTATTATGGAGAGTAAACATAAATTATAAATAATATACATAGGTACACATAGGCCATCCTGCCACAGTAGAACAGCATCTGACTGTAAATGTGACGATTGTGGGTTCGATTCCCACTCAGAGGTGATCGTATTTACATCATTATAATTTCTCTGCTCTGGTAGACAAACCGCCACGGCGTTGATTGCCGCCACTAACTGACACGCAATGTTTTGAAAATTCGAGGATATGTAGAGAAAGGAATATCTTATCACTAGGCTCCCTCTACCTACCATGCTATATGGAAAATTGATTTTTCAATTAATAATCTTTTGATACGAATATTCCGTTATGTTAAAAATGCTTTAGACATTTCTTATTTGTGTGCTTAGTAATTTGCAATAACTTTAATTATTTAAAATAAATCAAAGTAGCAATATGTATATGTATCTTTTTTACTTTCATTCTTAAATAAGAAAATATAACTGATGGAGCAGCCATTTTCTAATATTATGTAATGAAATTCAGTTTTTATTGTAATAAACATAATTTTAAATAAATATTTATGTTGTATTATTATTATTTGTTTATTCTATAAAATATATTCAATTAACATATTATATTAAAGGCCGTTCAAGTATTAAATTTTTTTGCAATTATTGACCCTTCGCCCCCTCTCTCCTATGTCATCAAAATAAGCAAACCCCCCCCAACAAGACCCCCCCGCCCCCCTACAGTGCTAACATAATACTTGAACGGCCTTGAAATCATACAGTGCATTTACTACACTTATTGAATGTTTCATGTATAAAAATAATATATAAAATGAAAAGTTATTTTCGCTAAAAACAATTGTATATTAACTTCATAAAGTATTCAGCTCTATTTATTATATCAGTAATGATTTATGACCATAAAGTTCAGTTAGTTAATATAATTTTATATACTTTTTATATCAACACAAAAAACAGTGTATTCAATACATAAATCAGAAAATAAGCCTGCTTTATAAGTTTTGTAGGTACAGGATATTTGCAAGAGAATAATAAAAAAAAAACAACTTAAACTTATTTAATGGCCATGTTATATTAAAGGAACCTTATGAAAATATTTTTATTTAAATTTATAGGAAATGAAATAAAACTAGTCTGATGTATGAAATAAATTAGTTTATTGCAACGTCATATGATGTTGTCGACGCAACGTAACGTCCATGTTCCGTAACGACTGAATAATAAAAATAATTTATATAATAGTAGCGATAAGTAATGGATTGGTTACAAAATGTAAACCGACGCAGCTACGTCGGCGCTCTAGCCCTTGAGTGTTGAATGTTTCTTAGATCTGGAAAGAACAATATACAAGTAAATATATATATTGTTAGCGTGTTCGTGTAAAAGAGGGTAGATTTAGGTGGATAATAATTATAAAAGCAGTGGAATTGTGTCAATTCGAGGGACAGTTGCTTGTGACGGCCCTATTGGAGGGAAACTAGTGTGAAGTATTGTTAGTAGCTGATACATATCACCTATTGCAATTACATAGTATCCCGTTCTAAATAGTTTAGAATCATATAGACGATGTGTGTTTTTAACGTGTTTTTTTAAAAACGTTACCCACTTCCGATTTCTAACAATATATATATTAGTCAACAAATAGAAGGATATATAAAGAAAATTTAGTGTCGATTATTCTTCTGTTTTCATTTTCTGTTTTCGATGATGGTGTTAATCATAAAAAATATATATAACGCTATAATATGCGTTATAGGCAAATGAAGTTGGAAGATTTCAATATTGTATTATTTTAATTAATACATTTTTTTTTAATCTTTGTTGAAATACATATATTAAAATAGACCCATCTATTACAAAATTTGGCATAAAGCCAGGTATCTGTTTAAGAACAGCTTTCTGCGCCCAGTAATTATCTTATACAGAAATACTATTATTCTTTGCCAGTTTCAAGTTGTTACGTTACCAGATTACTCATAGATAGCAGAGAAAATGATTGACTATTTGTAAGTCAATGTTGGCACGTGTATATATTATCTGTGGTGCCAGCAGTTAAATATATGTTTTAGCGCCAAGCTCAATTACTTATTTAGAAACGTCGTAATAGTTGGAAACGATCAAGTTTCAGATTATTTAAAGGATATAATTACCCTTCCCCTTACCTCTTCTGCACATAGCAGAATAGGCAGAAGGATTCTGGGAAAGTTGTGTTTCACTCCATTTCTATTAAGACATTTTCATTCCCCACTTCGCTGATTTCTGGAGGTATAACGTGTTGAGTGGCAGAACTGAACGCCGCGATTTGCCTCGTTACCCGAGTGGGCATAATAAAAATATGAAATATTTAAATTCCTTAAGTGAAAATTGAACCCACAACCTGTCGCGTTTACAGTTAGACTCTCGTGCACTGCGACACACTGTGCTGTTTACCACGACTGGCCAAATACATTTGTTTGTCAAATATTATTCATATTAGCAACCGTTTTTGGGGAAACTAATTACTTAAGTTTTAAAAACTTTATGATCATCCTGATACAAATACTTATACTCACTTATTCTTCTTCCTCCTCCTCTTCTTCCTCTTCCTCTTCTTCCTCCTCTTCCTCCTCCTCCTCCTCTTCGACCTCTTCGACCTCTTCCTCCTCTTCGGGCTCAGGCTCGAATACGGGCTCGTCATCCTCCTCGGGCTCGGCCTTCACGTCCTCCTCGCCTTCGGGGGATTCTAGCTCGCCCTTCTTCTTGCCGGGTCTCTCGCCGAACCACTTAGGTAGTCGCGCTATATAGATAAAATATTATTAGCATGTCATTTATATAGCTGTCAAGATCGAAAATTAATTTTGTTCATATTTCAATTTTGGCCATTGAAAAAATCTTGACGCTCAAAAGTTCTAATGTATTTTTGACAAAGTAATGTGTTTGTGAAGTAATGTAAGGTCTTTTCTTATAGTTTCAAATAGTTATTTGTTCAGTGTAGATGTTCTATTTTTTAAGTTTGTTTGTTGTGTGTCTAACGAAACATTAAATTTATGAATGAACTCCCTGCAAGTGCGAGAAGTATTTGTGAATTAATGACCATTAATCTAGTAATAATTTCTTATACATTAACTCACGTGCTACAACTGAACAATAATTACCACACAACACATGAAGGAACAATACTTACGTATTATATATAGTCTGGTAAAACAATTTGGTTATATTTTGTTTTACATTTTAAGAGATCCAAATAATTTTAAAATGTATTTCCTAAATTATATTTTATAATTAGATTTAAGTTTTTCTGCCGTCGAATACTTACCCTTTTGCCTGCCACCGAACTGGTCGGCCCTCTCTTGCCACACCTTCTCAAGGAAGTCCTTGTTCAGTTTTTCTAGGTCCTAGGAATGGTTAACACAAGGGTCAATTCGGATTCTACATACAAAGGATTGTGTCGAATCCCATCCTTATTTTTTTTGAACACTGCCAAATAAACTTCCTAGTGGATAGTTTTTTTAAATCAACGTATTTTCAAAATCGATACAAAAACTTTATAATACGTAATATTTTTGAGTCGTATATGATCCAAAAATATAACAAGTAAAATTTTTTGTGACCAAAATAATTAATTTATTATATTTTTGACATTTGACAATGTCCTATTAATCCGAGTTTTGATGATGTTTTATAACCCATGAGATGCAAATTCATGCAGATATGAACATGCCATACACGGGCAGATGTGAGGGAAACAACATGTCTGAACTACGTCCGCATCTTACTTTTGGTGCGGTTCATGAACTCGCCCATCTTCTCTTTCCACACCTTTTCCAATACCTCTGCTGCTATAGTATCGTAACCCTGTATTTAAAGTTACTAATTTATATTTGTCTAATTCACGTTCTACAATTTACGGTGTCTTAGAACCTTTTTATTTTGTCTAATTTTCTATTATGCTAACCTTAGTCTAGTATTAAATCTAAATTTTGTTCTATTGCTCCAACTAAAACTAAATTAAATTTAATATTATTAGTGTACTCTTTACAAAATAAATGGAAAAATACCTTTTTGTAATATTTTTCTGCTTAGTTGAAGTCTACTAAATGTTGAAAGGTAATTTTCAGATAAGTACCACAATAAAAAAATTGAATATTTTTTTTCTCTTAAACTTTCACTCTTTCTAAGATTTTCGTCTATATTATTAAAAGTTTTTAATGTTTACTTACACCCTCGAATAACTTCTTTTTGTCGTCATAGGAGCGTGTGTCGACACGTCGCTCATATTTGGACGCGACTTGGATTTTGGGCTAAAACAAAAAAAATGTTACTTTTTTGCTCCTTTTAGAATATAGAAATAATTATTTGTAATTTTTCTGATACTTACGGGATGCTTGCCTGTAAGTGCTTCAGGGTCGAGACCCTTCTTGAGAGCCTTGTGCCTCAACTGTTGCTTTTGTCTTTCTTTAAGTTCTTTTAACTGTTAAAAATAGGAAATTTTGAGAAACAAGTAATATAAATATAATAAATTAAAGTAAAGAATATTAAAAAAAATTGCATACAATATTTTTTTTTGAAGCAAAAAATAACGAGCATGTAATAATATCATTAAACGTTAACTTACGTCGTAGTCCTGTCTCTTTTGTCTCTCCTCGAGATCGTATTTCTCTGTCTCGAGTTTGACGATGCACTCCCAGAGTTCTACCGCCTTCTGCCGGAGTTTGTCCACAGACAAGCCTTCGATGTTGAGGGCCTTGATGCGGATTGAGAGGGAAATCTTCTTTTCCTCCTCCAACTGTTCCTTGGTCTTGTTGCGCTCGAGTTGAGCGTTGGTAAGGCCGAACTGTACAAATATTGAAAATGTGAAAAATATATTTTATCTAAGAAATTTTGTACCTAACCAGTTTTTACGATATTCTGTACTCCATTTATAATTAAAAAACTGACAACTTACGTTATCGCTCCTTTTCTGGATAGTGAAGTTAGGTCCGGTCTTGCTAGATTCTTTCATGGCCTGGAGCATAGCCTGGCGTTTCTTTTCGGCCTCCTCGAGCCTCTGCCTCTTCTCTTCGATGTCACGCTGTTTCTTTTCTTCAATCTCACGAACCCTCCTTTCTTCTTCTTCCTTCTTCTTTTGAGCGAGACGTTTCTCTTCCTCAGCGCGGGATACCTATATATTTAAAATTTTTGTTGATAACTATATATTATATATAAAGAATACATATTTCATCTTACACTAACACGCGTTGAAATTTTACCTTGCGCTTAGCCTGCTTCTCTTTGAGGCGTTTCAGCTCGTCCTCCTCCTTGGACCTTTGTTTGCGCCATTCGTTGATGTATTCTTTCAACTGTTCGTCCAAGTCCGACCGCTTCTGGTCTTGACGCTGTTGATGTTTATTTAAAAAAAGTATAATAAACAATGGTCAAATATATTTCATAATTTGGATAATAAATAAGTTTTCTATAGTAAAATTACCTTAATAAATTCTGGGTCTCCCTCACCCCTGGAAAATAAATTATCTATGAAAATCATAATAATTTCCTTAAAATTTTTGTTAATATTAAAACCGCCACTGTCACGGTTCACAATACATATAGCGTTACAAATTGTTACGATGAAGTTATTATTTCTGATAATATTTTAATTTGCCTTTTCTCAATCAGACTATCGTTTTACTTTCGGCAAGTTAATATTTCGTCAGCTTAGATCATGTTACACATCGAGCGCCGTTAACACTTAATATATACTGTTAAGCTCTTCTTAACTACATATATATATGTTTTCTTATTAAAGTAACAATCATATTTGTTATAACATTTGTGAATAAAGCATGTTTTGTTTTGTGTATTTGTAAATGTTTTATATTGTAAAGTGTTCGCATATGAACATGGTGTAATATATCAAGGACAAAGGTTTACGTACAAAGTAGTTTGTGACAGGCCATGCTTTAATTATTTCGGTCCAATCATGCAATTAATCATTTAGGAAAATATCAGGAGAACTCTGCGAGTTTCCCGTTGACCGATATCTATTTTTTTCGGGGACGGCGCGGGCGCAACACGGTATTCAAAAATAGAACGCCTACTGATCGATATAAATAGCGTCTGAACAGAGTTTAATCGTTCATCCAGCAATTTTGTGGTCTGGCACGATTTATAATATTTAGAATATAATGCGCCCGGGCCTCATTAGTTAATGTGAGGATTACATAGTTAGTGACACCACAGAGAGCGGTGCAACTTACGCGATCGACGGTCTACTCCTAGAAACAGAAAATAACAATCAGCCTCTACTACACTTTACAATTTTCTACTTTTAAACTTCAAAAATCACAGAAATATATAAAGAAAAAGCGGTGAGATGATTATTCTGCGCATCCAAAATAAAAAAGTTACTAGTGTTTGTAACCACGATTTAAATTTTGTGTAATCCGATTGGTTGTTCATTCACCCAGTGCAAAGATTAATTTTGTTTTCAATCAATCACAGCCTTTGCATATCGATTTAATAACCACATTCAGTTTCTAGAAGCGAAGCGATTTTCTTATGTTTATAAATATGAACACATAATACTTACTCTTGTTTGGGAGCGGGCCTTTACGATGGAACAGCAGCAGCAGCAGATAGGGAAAAAATAAACAGAATTAAAAACTTATAATTAAAAGTAAATCATATTTCATTTGAAGCACACGACAAAAAGCACTTTATTAGAATTTTAGTCTTATTGCATTATGTGAAGATCAGTCACTTACCTTGAACAGAACGAACACTCAAAAACAATATTAGTTCGATATTAGAAAGTACTTTAGAAATTAATAAAGCACAAGTTGTAAGCGGAGCTCCTAGAATGTTGAAAGTCTGAAAGCAATAAAAGCGAAGTTTCAGCAGAAGCTTAGACTGGAGTCTAATCTTAGCCTAATGAGCGAGTGCAAGTGTTGTATCAACGAAACACGCCACTTACTTCCTGTAACAAAAGAGATAATAGGAGTTGGTGAGGGCGTGCAGCTAACGAAGTAGGGCATGAGATGAGGGTTCAAGATGTGTCCTCAAATTTATATATTTTGACACTAGTAAATGGAGTTTGGCTTGCTAAAGTCTAAAAGAAATTTGGAAAATATTTGCAAGGCATAGAAACTAGGCCTCTAAAGCTTAAGTTGAAAACCAAACAGGATTCTAAATGAAACTAAACTTTAGGGGAATCGTAATGAGATTTTTGTTCATAATACTTACGACTCCACGACTTCTTCTTCAACTTCCTCCTCTTCGGAGCCACTGTGAAATATAATAATAATATAAAAGGGTCCCTTCAAATGGTGCACATTCTTGGGTTAATTAGGGATGATTAGTTTTCTGGGTACATCTCAATGTTGAAAGGGAAAATTTCAGATAGGTTTTATGTGTATTATTTACATATTGTGTGTTGTGTTTATAAAAGAAGTGTGTTATATATCATATTTGTTTGTCGAGTTGACTAAATATAAGATAAATTGTGTTTATATTTATATATTCTTCATGTAGGTAATATAAAATACTTACGAATATTCCTCTTCGTCTGACATGTTGATGATTTGTTATTTCTGTAAAGCAAGAAATAGATATTATTTTTAACTTTTTGTTTTATTATCTTGACCCAATTTCCAAATTCTATGTAATTTCGTATATTAAATTTTTTGTTCGATCATTTGGTTCCGCAAATATATTATGCTTATTAAAACATTTTCGTTATATAAATAAATAAATTCTATGACATTAGCTTGAAGTACACTATTTACGAATATACATATATCTTCCAGTAAATGATTTGCTCGTCCAAATAATATGAATGAAAAGAAGAACAAGTAACTGCAAATATTTAAAACCGAATAACAATGCTTTTTACCTATATAATAATTTAAAAAATATATTTATTGCAGATAGGCCTTTATAAATAGATCAATAACATAGTCTACAAATTCATTATCATTGTTATTTCATTTTGTAAATTAATATTAGGAATACTAAAAGTCAATAGAAGTCATTAATCAAGCAAACGTGCCAAGTTTCTAATATAGATGCAGGGTGGCATGTCAAAATCTATACTCATCGAATAATCTCATTGTTTATGAAGTTCAATCTATTTTGGGCGGTTAGGCGCACCCACGGACTGCCCGCTCTCCGTCCTCCGCCCGCCCGCCATTTGGCACGCGTTCAAAGTTAGATCAAAATTGGTTCGTGTTCAGTTTAGCATTACAGGATATCGAATTCAGTACTGGTTGAAACAGGTGTTTCATTTCATATGATTTTACGTTACTTTAATTTACTTTCTTCGAAACAATATATTTTTGCAGCAATTTGGGTAGACTAAGATAACGTTTTTTTTATTTTTATCTACTTTTTCTACATATCGTAATAATATGTCGATGATTTTCATTAAAAGGAGTGTAAATAATAATTTTATCCTAATTTACAAATTAAATGCATATTTTTTTAAATACCAAAAATATAAAACATATTAAGTAGACTTGAAAAATATTTTAAATAGTCGTTTGGATGTAATTGAAATTAACTGAATAAATGTTGCTTTTGTGCAATTTACATAACAAAAATTAAGCTAAAAAAAATAAGTTTAAATTAATTTTAAATTTATTAGTCAGAGTGAGTTTGACGTTTTCTTGACATTTTTCGCTATAACTTTATTTTTTATTATTAAATTATTTACTTCTTTTTTATTCTCTTTAACATTCTTCTCTAACTTTAATTATATTTTTAACATTATATAATTGTGTATTTAAAAAAGTGCTACATTTTCTGTTCAAAAATACAAGCTATACAGTGTACAGTGTGTAGTGTGTAATGAAAAAATAAATACATGTTCAGTAATAAATGATTTCAGTATATATTTTTGTAACTTGCAAGTTTACAGTAACGTAATCCCGCGCTATTTTCGCACCGTCCCGATTTGGCGTTGCGATTATTTTTACACTCCGCCACGTTTTAAACTGCTTTCCAAAATAACTTTTATTTCCGAACGCACAAACTGTTAAGGTATCTACACACTGTACATAGTATAGGTGTTGGTACTTGACAATTATATTTTCACTGCACTACACTGCACTTACGTCGCACGGGAAGAAGCGGTCACTTAGTCAGTCCTCGACCAGCACAACGACGTTGGAATGTGGAGTCCGCGGCGACCGAGGCGGCTCTGACCGGTCGGTGGTGATCCGCGCGCTAGCTGCCCCCCCGCGGGTTAAATTTAGATACAGTCATTTTTGTGCCGAAACCCAGCTCCGGTTTCTCAAGGAACCCTGCTCGCTGCCTAACAGGACGCAAAGGGCGTGGCTGCCTGACATAATATCTGGTCGTATAATTACCAATCTGATCCATTAATGATCGTTCTTTATGTTGCCAAAATATATTGCAACAAATGGAAAAGTTTGAATGATGTTTACATACATTAAACTTAACATACAAAAAAAATAATATCACGCTGTATACCGCACATAGCAGGGTAGGCAGAGGAACATAGTGTTAGGATACTCCGATCCCTGACCTCCGCCGAATTTTCCGAGGCATTGTCTGTTGAGTAGTGGAACTCAACGACGGGCTTTTTTCTTGGTGCCAGAGCGAAGAAATGGAAATATTAATAAATAATAATTAGTTCCCTCGAGTGGGGATCAAACCCACAACCATCGCGTTATAATATTTTTTGATTTAAATAAATAAAAAAATGTAGTAAAAAGAGACCTCTATTAAATGTTATTAAAAAAATTGGCACAAATATTGATAGAACAGAGAAGGCACTCTCTTCTCCGTTATTACCAGAATTTGAAACGTTCCCTCTTGATTAGCAGATTGAGGCCAGTCGCGGCGCAGGGGCGACGCGACTGGTTATGGTTTCGAATCCCATTAGAGGAAATTAAATATTTATTATTTTTTCATTTCTTCGTTCTGGTAACGACACAAGCCGCGGTATTAAGTTCTGCCTTTCAATACGCATTGCCTCCACAGTTTGGTGGAAAGTGGGACACGGACTGTCTTTAATAGGAATAGAGGGTCTTAATCTGTAAGACCCTCTGTTTCCATTAAGACTGCATAAAGACTGCTCCCATCTGCCTACACTGCTATATGCAAAATAAAGTGTGAAACTAAAAAAAGATGAGCGGATTATTGAAGGAAAATATAATATTTATCTGAGTAGGGATATATCCTTACTCAGAAGATGATTATTTTAAAATTATTTTAGGCTAGAACCCACTACTATTGTGATTATAGTCTCAGTCACGGCGCCACGATCGCTAAAATCAAATATCTGTGCATCGAAGAAAAAAAGCATAAATTTCATATTCTTGTTTTGGTTAATTTTGAATAATGATATAAAAATAAACTCATACCAGTAAAGAAAAAAGTCATGAGTTAATTTTTTATATGTAAATCCGATTTATTTAAAAATTTCAATACAATTATACGACCTCTATCGACAACAGCAAAATTCAGAAACATATTTATTATTATTGTTAAATTACATTTTATTATAATATTTCAGGCAAATTGTAATTAAATTCCATTGATTTTTTTATTTTCCACAGGATGGATTTAGCTTTAAACAAACATTGTTGTAAGTAAAATTTTTGGGGTACCAGACTATTCTCTGGAGGACACGGCCTGGAACGGAGAATTATTGTTGTTATAATTCGTCGTTCATAGAATTATACTCATATCTTTATTAAAACTTGAACACAAATGCGTGTTATTTTTTTTCCTTGCAAATATTTTATGTTCATTTAGTAACGATTATTTTTAATTAGCTTCGTTTTAGGTAGGTAATATCAAACTTAACAACTATGACTGATATACCTTAAAAGGGATTCATATAAATTAAATAATAAATATTTTGTATAAAATTTAAATATAAATTGAGAAATTGTGATAATTAAAGTAGGGTTTGTTGTTATTCTAGTGGTATTAATATTTTTTTATTTCACCAATTTATAAGTGTTTTGTAAGTCTGTAACAGTATTGTCATAATCAGTCATAATATTGCTTCTGGCTGTCAATCTCAAGTAATATTTTAAAAAAATGCCGCAGCTTTTTGTATGTGGGAAATGAAAATAAAATATCTAAAAATATTTTGAAGATAAAATGAGTTTAATAAATGAGGATAGTGATAAATCGTCAACACCGAAACGGCGCAGACTTGGCTTAAGAAATCCTTTAAGACCTATGCAAGTTCTGACCAAGGATGTAAACAGTTCGTTTGTAAACAGCACGCCTGTACATTCGCGAGTTACTTCTATACTTGTACCTGAAAAATGTGAATCACCGCCTTTGCCGTGCAATCAAATAGAATATTTATGTGATTCAGGAAGTAGTGTTAATGATATACCGTGTACGCCTGGCGCCTTCGAATCATGTTTTTTCAAAGATGTGGAGAATTGGGACTCTTTTATAGCTGGTAAAAGCGATTCTTCCAAGGAAAATATACAAGGAGATGAGGAGATTAGAAATGAATCTAAATTGGAAACGAAACATGAAAAAGAAATCGATAGTATTTTAACATCAAGATGTGAGAAATTGTTTAGAGACGAGATAGAAGAGACTTTCGATGTCTTACATCATTCTATTGTAAACATCAATAATGAAAATGACACAAGCACATTATTTGAAACCAAAGACTCATTTTTATTAGATGTAAGAGAAAGTGGTATAATTGCTGAGGAAGAAAACAAAAAGGAACAATCTAAATCAAGTTTACATGAACTTAATTATGATAGTAACACATTTTACGGTTTACCTATGATTATTAAAGGGTTATTTAAAACTTATAGAAATATAGAAAATTTTTATGGTGAGTATGTTTTTATACATATTATAAACATTAGACAATATAATGCTCAGACATTCTGTCCTCCGCTTGCTGTCTCAATTTAAGGCACAGTGTGCTTAATGATGGAATTCAACACCACACTATGTCGGACTAGAACAAGATAATGAATATAGTTTATTTCACTAGTGGGTGTTGTAGCCACAACATTGTTTCAACATATTATTTATTAATAAATTGTAATTGTAAATAATAACAATATATTTTTTATTCAAGATTGGCAAGAAGAGTGTTTAAATTTAAAATCAATTAGGGAAAGACGAAACTTGATATATGCACTACCAACAAGCGGAGGCAAAACCTTAGTGGCTGAAGTACTCATGTTAAGAGAAGTTGTAAATAGGAAGCAAAATGCCTTATTTATTTTACCATTTGTTGCGATTGTACAAGAGAAGGTAATTATAATTTAATTATGAATGATTGTATTTTTTTTTATGTTTATAGTACAATAATTTTTTTTAATGTTTATAATACTTACTAAACCAACAATACTAAAAAACTTTAGTTATAACAAAGAGATGATTAGGCAAAGTATCTTAAGACATTTTTTAACAATAGTTTTGGTTCAAAGAAAATTATAAAAATGTTAAGCTACAGTATGATTACTATATATTTTATAGATATGGGCATTAGCTCCCTTTGCCCTTCAATTAGAGTTCCTTGTGGAAGAGTATGCTGCTGGCAAAGGTCATATACCACCAAAGAAAAGACGCAAAAAGAATAGCATTTACATAGCCACCATTGAAAAGGGGCTAGCTTTGGTTCGTAGTTTAATTGAATTGAACAGATTAGATGAAATTGGATTGATAGTTGTAAGTACTGTTTTTATATCTCTTTTAAAAACTTTTTATTTTGGTTCACTCTCTATAGGCATCTAGTGAGCAACCTAGTGTTAAGACACTCTCTTTCACTCTATTTCGATGGCCAATTAACTTGTTTTGATAAATGGGAAAAACAATTTACTTTCCATTTTCAATTGTTTCAAGGTGGATGAGCTGCATTTGATAGGAGAATCTGGTCGAGGAAGCACTCTTGAAATGTTATTGACCACTGTCATATTTGCTAATAGTAAGTTTCGTTTATAAGAATACAACCAACATCAAAGTTTTTTTGTCAAAACTGAAAGTTCTTTTTAAATGTCATTTTGGGATAATGGGATAATAATGTATTTTTTCTTAAAAAATATATTTAACACCTGATTTTTTATCTATACTGGATATGTATACTTTTTTTAACATTTATTAATGTAGTAAAAGTTTTATTATCTCAATTTTCTAATAGTGTTGAGTTTCACAGCAACAAGCTTTTCCTCATTCCCAGAGTGGGCAAATTAAAATAATAAATATTTCATTTTATAGAATAGGAATCGCAACCTTCGCACCTAAGGCGCTAAAAGTCACCTGACTGTGTTCCTATACAACGACTGGCCTATTTTTTTTTTTTATATTTGATTTGATCTAACCTTCTTTGTTATAATATTTAATCTTTATTTTTCACAGAAGGCATACAAATAGTCGGTATGAGTGCAACTATAGGCAATTTACCGGATATAGCTAAATTTCTGAAGGCAGACATTTTTGAGAAACAATTTCGACCTGTAGAATTGACTGAGTATGTAAAACTTGGCGACATGCTGTATAAGATGATATGGAAAGATGGCTTGGAGATTGTACCTGATAGAAAGTTGGAATTTGATGTTAGTTTTCTTTTTTTAATATGTGTGTTCAAAATGAGATAAATCTAAAAAAAAATACTAAGCTTCATCTTGTGTTTCACATATAACAGGATAAAAATTATTCTTTCCTCCATGTGGGGATTGAACTCACAACTGTTGCTTCAATATTTACAAGTGTATATATTTTTTTTGATTATAAAAATAAAAGTTGTATATCTTTCTGAATCAAATATTTTTTACTTAAATTATATTTTGTAAAGTGAATGTATAGCCCAATCGTGCCCTATCGTATGATCCGCGCTCTCTTGTACACTCGGCTCAGGAACTACTTGACAATAAATTATACATTTTGGTGCACTTAAAAGACTCTTATAACATATTTTTTTATGGTTACAGTACTCAGCGGCGGGCAGTACGTTGGACCCGGATTTCTTAGGCGGCTTAGTATCAGAAGTGGCACCTAAAGACTCCTGCTTAATATTCTGTCCCACTAAAAGAAATTGTGAAAATGTTGCAGCTTTGCTATGTAATGTGCAGCGACGGTAGATATATTATTTATTTTTTGTTTATTAGTAGTAACTATTATATTACACTACAAAACTTTTAGTGTACTACATTTAAGTTAGGGTCCTATATACTTACCTGTAATGACACTATATATATTATGAGTAGTGGTGTAACTCGCTTCACAAAAGCAATTCTTTTTACATACTGTGTTCTATACTAAATTATTTTATTTACACAATTTTTGAAAGTAATTCTCCTTTTCAAAATATACTAGCTACTCAAACGCGGCTTCACCCGCTCAAACTTATAGTTATATAACTTATAGCCAAATTATACAAAATCTGTATATTTTTTTTATGGTTTAGCCATTTATATGCTGTATAGTTGCATCTAAATTTGTTCGGTAGTTTTAAGAACTACCTAGGTAGTGAAGAATTACTTAGGTATTTTACACTTGACAACTGTCAACTAATTATGATTATGTTTTTTCTGTTTCCAGATTCCATTACATTCTTTAGATCTGATTACATAGTACGATGTTGAGTTGTCCCATTTTGAGTAAAAATTTTAGGGAAATTTATTTGAAAATGAAACAATTTATAAGTTTGTTATTGTGAATTTATAACTTTACATATAAATTGTTTAGATACGGACTCCTTTTGTTTTTTATCTGGCACATAGCAGGGTAGGTAGAGGGAACATAGTGTGATTACTTCAGGTTCATAAATGTATCTCAGATATCAAGTTATATTTGATAAATCCGTTTGAAAAATGTCTTAATATTTAGGGAAATGACAAACCACCGTGTTCCTGAACGCGTAGATCTGGCTAAAGCGCTACGTGCAGAAGGTGCAAGTGCGGAGTTAGTTAAGAGTGTGAGGTTCGGAGTGGCCTTCCATCATGCTGGACTTGGTGCTGAGGAAAGGGGGCTGCTGGAGCAGGGCTTTAGGTGTGTTGTTGGGTTGTGTATTTTTATAGAATAATATATATTTTTTTGGTATTGTTGAGCTTTGCTCATTAAAGATTTTGGGCTTAGCACCTTTTTTATTGTGAAGAAATTTTGCTATGGCTAGTATTGTGAGTTATGTAGGAATCAATGAACCAGCATTTAAGTTGTTCATAATTCCTACTGAATGTCTATGGTGCCAATCCTTGACCGGCACTGCCGGCTGGGGCTTTTATGAATCCCGGCTATATTTATTTATATAGCAGGGATTTATATAGCAGGGAACATATTGTTAGGACACTTCATTCTCCTAATACCTTACTTACCGATTAATTTTCATGACTCTGTGTTAAGTGGCGCTATTCAACGCTGCGGTTTGACTTGTTACTGGAGCGAGGAAATGAATTTATCCTCTTCTTCCTCCTCCCGAGTGGGAGAGTGATTTTTTTTTACTCAAACTCACAAGAGTCACGTTTATAGTTAAGTTCACTATATAGAAATATATATAAAATAAGATTCCGTACGCCACAGGTCAGGTGTGATATCAGTCCTGTGCTGCACGTCGACGCTGGCGGCGGGCGTCAACCTGCCCGCGCGCCGCGTGGTGGTGCGCGCGCCGCGCGTGGGCCGCGCGCCCCTCGCCCTCGCCGCCTACCGCCAGATGGCGGGCAGGGCGGGCCGCGCCGGCGTGTGCGACGCGGGTGAGTGTGTGCGCGCGTGTGCGCGCGCGTGTGTGTGCGTGTGCGCGCGCGTGTGTGTGCGTGTGCGCGCGCGTGTTTGTGCGTGTGCGCGCGCGTGTGTGTGCGTGTGCGCGCGCGTGTGTGTGCGTGTGCGCGCGCGTGTGTGTGCGTGTGCGCGCGCCCCTCGCCCTCGCCGCCTACCGCCAGATGGCGGGCAGGGCGGGCCGCGCCGGCGTGTGCGACGCGGGTGAGTGTGTGCGCGCGTGTGTGTGTGCGTGTGCGCGCGCGTGTGTACGTATTTGCGTGTGCGTTTGTGTGTGCAGATGCACATGTTTCCTTCGTTCTTGGGTGTAATTTAAGAGTTAACTTGTCAGCTTTAAATAATAAAAATGGTCTTAATTTATTTTAATAGTAAAGTATTATGTAATCATATCATTGTGTAACATACATTACAAAATATTACTAAACCTTAAAATATTACTCCTTTCATATCATACAAATGTATGTACATTTTATGTCTTAATTTGAAAGTAAACCTTTTGACTTCAATCAGAAGGAGTTTTTTTTTTAACAAAATTATTGTTAAAATAACTGAAACGCTGGCGTAGTGGGACCCTAATCCCCACCCAAGGGTATGAATTGTTTTTATTCCCGTGCTCTGGAAGTATATATTGTGATGTTGAATTTCGACACTTGGTTCGACACGACAGGTGAAAGCATCCTCCTCTGCACTCCACGGGAGTGGCCGGATGTACGTCGTATACTCGGCTCGGGAATAGAACCGGCGACCTCCCGGCTACGACCCGCAGTGTCGTCGCTACTACTGAGCGCTGTGGCACTAAAACTCGCCAATACGAAGAGTGGGTTGAAAACAGTGATGGATTGTACGCTTTTGGCTGTTGGGGATGGGTGAGCGTCTCTTTTGTTTATAAATATATATTACATAATAAAGTTATGTAATTTATTGTATTTTTCTTTAACAATGCTAAACCGCTCAATAACGATCTAATTGAGTAATAGATCGTTATTCAGCGGTTTCATCAATCATTAATTTTCTCCCTCGCCAAGTCTTCACTTTAAGTTATTGTCTTTGGATAACGAAAATTTTGTAAAAATCTCTCTAAGAGATGCTAACAACAAAAATAAGCTGTAACAAGCGTATCAGAATTTCGACATAGTTTGATGAGAACGTATGGCTTAGTGGTCAGAGCGCTTGGGCGGTTTTCAAGAGCGGGTTCAAATCCCGCTACGTTCAAATTTTTATATGTTTTCTAAATAAATATAAAACTCATTTCAGTCCAGAAAAAATGCAAGATATATGCGACGAAAGCATAGAATCGTTGATAAAAAGTGGAGCTTTAGAAATTTCAAAAGAAGGTTCAATAGAACAACTAGTGGTCAGCAAATTGGGGAATGCTGCTATACAAGGTATCTTTTATTATTTTTTTAATATGTCAGTGGTGTGCCACAATTGTATTTATTCTTTTTTTTATGGAGATTTTTATATAATGAGTGTTAGCTCCTGCTAGATGTCAGTATAAAATATGTTTTTTTTTTCATATTAAATTTGAGTGGCAGAACTCAACGCCGCGCTTTGCCTCGACAGCAGAGCAAAGAAATGGAAATATATAGTTTAAAAAAAAAATTCAACTCCTCGAGTGGGGATCGAATCCACAATCAGTCGGTTTTACAGTCACACTTTGTGCCCTTGCGTCACGACTACCCTAAATCAATAAAATCTACATTTATTTCTCAGGTTGCATGGAATTAGAAACAGCTCGTTTGTTCCTGAATGACCTAGAACTGGCCTCCCGCAGCTTGGTGATGCAAGGCGCGTTACACCTACTGTTCTTGGTGACTCCGCAAGATGTTGGCGTTAGACCGGATTATAGGCATTTTTATAGTTTGGTATGTTTTAATTTGATTAAATTTATTTAAATTTTTTGTTTAAAATATATATTTAGCCTTCGTCAAAGTAAAGGAGTTTCCTTAACAAAGTGAAAGTGTTTAATTACTAAATTTTTTTTTTGGGTTTCGTAAAAAAAGGTAAAACGGGACCTTTTTTCTACGACTCCGCTGTCTGACCATTTGTCTTTCTGTCTGTCACCAGGTTGTATCTCATGAACCGTGATAATAACACAGTTGAAATTTTCATAGGTGGTGGGTTTCCGTACTCACTATAACAACAAATACAAAAAAACTGAATATTTTTTTCAAATTTCCATCCATTGTATAGCAACTTTTTTTAAATAATAGCATAACTAATATACGTCAATTTTTAGTACTGTCAGTTGGATGAAGAAGGAGTCCGGACTGCAGCAGTTCTCGGCATAACTGAAGTTAACGCTATTAGAATGGTCACTGGGAAACCTATTACTGTAAGTTTTATATTTATATCACTTTTAATATAAAATTGTACGAAGATATCAATGGGCGGAAAGTGGAGACTGTTCGCAATTTTTTTCTCTTTCAGAATGTTCCAGAAAGTACATTATGTCGATTTTACGTAGCATTGATGTTACGGGATCTGTGGAGGCAGGTTCCTTTTCACGCGGTGGCTGAAAAGTGAGTATTAACAATTTTATTACAAAAAATATAAAAAATAGAATAATAATAATGTCGAGACACTCCATTTTCCGCTTTCTGCATTCGACAAAAGCGCGTTCATTGGCTTTACTTAAGTTGAGAATTGGAAATAATTCATTCACCTGAAATCGGCCATACAAGGGCTATATTTATTAATGGCCTTTCCCTTGTACATATATCTTGAGATGCCGTATTCATTCAAAAAATAATTATTAAAACGGCATCTCAAGATCACTCTGAAGAGTCGACCTCTACGGAGCCCAATGTCTCGGAAATTGGTCGAAAAGTGCGAACGCTATGTAACATTAACTTGACTGTGCTTACTCTGCTATATGCGGTAAAAAAAAAAAAAATTGCAAAAAATGAAGAAAAATATGCTGGTAAAAAAAAGAAAGATAAAATCTATCTTTACATCCAACTGTATTGGACCCTAGATACAACATAGGGCGTGGCAAGATTCAACAGACACTGTCAACGGTCACTTCGCGCGCCAGCAGTGCTCAGACCCTCTGCGAGGGCCTACAACTGTGGGGCTTCGCCTCGCTATTCGGGGAGTTGGCCCCCCGCCTGCGCAGTACCGGAACACCCGGACTGGACAAGCTAATGGAGCTGCCCGCTGTTAAAAAGGTTTGTTGTGTTTTTTTTTATAATTGGATTTGAATTTGTATACCACATGTTGTAGTAGTAGGGAATCAAACCTACAACTTTCACATTAAAAGTCAGACGCATATTTTTGGTTTCAATCATATTTCCCATACATTCGGTGATTCAGTAGTAAGTTAGAGTTGCCTTGACCAGGCGCGCGCGATGCAGCTGGTGCGCGCGGGCTACAGGAGCGTGGAGGAGGTGGCGCGCGCGGACGTCGCGCGCCTCGCCGCCGCCGTGCAGCACCTGTCGCGCACTGCCGCGCACCACCTCGTCAGCGCCGCCAGGGTGAGTGCGTGTGTGTGTGAAAACAGGATATTATTAGGATGCACAATAATATCTTTTTTTTTAACATCTTTACGCCGTGTCTCGCACATCGCAGGTTAAACAGACGGAACCTACTGTTACGACACTCTGTTCCCAATTTTTGTAGTATATATCTATATTTTCATTTCTTCGCTCTGGTGTCGAGGCAAAAGCGCAGCGTTTAATTCCGCCATTCGACACGTAATTCCTCTAGAATTCGGCTAAAAGTGGGGAAGGGAGTGTCCTATCTAGGTACCATCTGCCTCCACAACAAATATAATAATAATTAGACGTCCGTTAGTCTCACTCAATAGCCCATTAGCCAGTCCATCCAAGTTCCATTTCATATTCCTAGTTTAGATTTTCACATTTTCCATACTTTCTACGCATTAACCGGCGACCATCTCTGGGTAATTACCTGTGGTTACCCAGAGATGGATCCCGGCTGATGCGTCACAGTAAAACATTTGTATATTCTCTAAGGGGCCTGTACGTGTTGAACCTGTGTCCCCACGCAAGCCTTTCAAAGGACCGGGTTCTTTTGAACCCGTGAATTATGAAGGAGACATAATAATAGTAATGCTATTTCTAGGTAATGCTAATAGAAAAAGTGGAAAATTTGCGCGCCGAGGCTGAAGATGTGATGGACGGACTGAATTTATGAGATTATGTTAAATTAACTTTGTAATTGTAAAAATAGTAATAATGTATTTAATTCTTTTTGTAATGTAACATTGGAAATAAATATTTTTTAGCTTGTTTTATTGTGTTTATTATTTAAAGTTTTCAAAATCCGTCTCGTCGTTCGTCGTCTCAACCGTAAATACGACAGTTATAGATTCGATGCGACACTCGAGGGAATGATTTATTTAATATCTTTATTTTCTTGTTTCGGTAACAAGAACGCGGCGTTGAGTTCCGCTACAAAATACACAATATCTCGAAAATACGGCGGGGAACGACTTGTCTTAATTGTGTTATCGCTAAGGACCTTTTGCCTACTCTGCTATAGGTGTGATAGCTGAAGTTGAAACTGTTTACGTTAATTTCGTTTATATTAATTCCAAAATATATAGGGCTCCAGAAGAGGGGAAAATAAGGTATAGGAGCAAAAAAATAAAAAAAATACATACATTTTATTTATTTACAATTAGCAGATTCATTCATCGTTTTTTATAAATACAGGGTTTTAAAGTCAATGTAGGGAGTTTGGCTTTCTTCACGGGCGCCTCCCGCACTTTAGTGAATTCCATGAAGAAGAACACTTTTTGACTTTTGTCCAGTTTCTTGAGAGTGAATCCCAGTTTTTGTACTTCTTTAGCGAAAGCCTCTACGTTATCGAACCTACTTTCTACTTCGGCTATTAAAAGATGGCCACTGTGGACAAAAATTAAATATCAATTAAATAGTTCAAAATGAAAGAAAAGCTCTCTTTCAGTAATTCATTCATAATTTAATAAATAATTGATTATTTTGCCTTTGAAGGAGTACAAAATATAGACAGATCAATATTTTTGATATTACTAATTATTTACTAAATGCACAGTATTTGTTCATTTGAGAATATTTATTTAATCATTTGAATACCATGACTTTATGACTAATGAAATATTTTATATAAAAAAATTATTAATCATATAAATAATATAATTAATAAGTACAAAAACCACTCACCCATTTTTCAACACCCGATTGGCTTCAACCAAATACTGGACCAAATCTGTACCCATCAACGCTAAACAATACACCACCACGTCCATACTGCTACTGAGCAACGGGGTATGAGCCATGTCACAGGCCTCAACTCTTGAGGATCCGGAGACCAGGTCAAAGGATCTGACTGTATTAGGCACTCGGTGAGACAGTTCAGCTTCTCCGCAACCCATGTCTGCTATTTTATGAGATTTTGGCCTGAGGAAATAGTAAAATTATTCTAAAAAAAACCTAGTTTTCTGGTCATGATGTTGTATCTGATGAGGATATCAACTTATCATTGACAAAATTTAGCAATCTTTTTAAACTTAAGTACAATATATTTGTTGTTAATTATTTATTTGGTACAAAGGTCTAAATAGTTAGTAATAAATAAGAATTACTTAAATAAGAGAGTTGATAGATCATACAGACAAAGTAAACATACACTTTTGTAGGACCTTGCATAATTTTGTTTATAATGACGATGTATTGTAACAAATAAAAAAATACAGTTGATGAGCCTAGGCTACTCTGACGTAATCTATCTAGCTATCTGAAATGTTGCGCATCACTTACACGAGAAGAAAATAATTGTACTGTAAACTTTTCATATAAAATGTGTCATGTGTCATACAGTTCTCAATTAATTCCATTTTACCACACAGACAAAACCACAGGTAAAACTAGTAGATAGATAAAAATAATAAATACACTCACATTTTTTGAATCCTCTGAATAATAACATCGAGAGGCTTCACAGGCCATTTCTTTACTTGCTGTTGGTAACCTTCATGGTACGTTTGGAATGCTTCGGGGTCAGATTGGAATAGTTGTTTAGCGTCTGTTCCAGAGGAAGTGTAGAGCTTCTCATTCAAATATCTGAATTTTGCAGCTTAAATATAAATAAATATGTTAGTTGCAAGAATTCTTATTTTTTTACCCTCGTTTTTTTAGTTCTTCATGCTGCATCCTGCACATAACAGGCTAGGCAGAGGAAAAGTGGGAACCTAGTGTTATGAGACTCTGTTCTCTAGTAAGACACTTTAATTCCTTGCTTTCTGCTAAATTGTTGAAAAATTGCTTGTAGAGTTGTGGAACTCAATGCTGCCCTTTGCCTTGTTACCATCACTAGGGAATGTAAAATATCAAATATTTGATGGTCAGAGTGAGAACCAAACCTACAAACATCATGTTTATATGTGATACTGTACAACAAAAGCCTCGCAAATAATTTATAATTTTACAATTATTATTAAATAAGTTGTCACCACTTGTTTGCTTTCTTTTTAATAAAAAATATTTTAAAAAGATTACTATAAAATTCATAGGCAAGCATTTATATTGGACAGTAATCTGTGTTTTACATTTGAAGTGATTATGGGGCAGCAAGGTAAGCAAACATTTGACTGTAAATTTGTGGCTTCAATTTCCTTTTTGAGAAATGAATTTTAATTTCTCCACTCTCTTAACAAGAACAAGAGCAGTATTGAGTTCTACCACTCAGCATGCAACATATTGAATTTTGGATAGTACATGGGGATTGAAGTATCTTAATAGCTTGATACTAAGTTCTTTCATCTATCCTGCTATATGTAGGATATAGCTCAAGGTTATAATAAATGAATAAAATAAAAATAAATAAAATACCTTTTAGTCTTTCTAACATCCTATCTCTTAATGTACTAGTTTTGCTAATATTAATGGAGTTTCTATGATTTTTTTGTAGCAATAATGATTTAATAACCTCTTTTTTGCGTATTTCTTTTGATTTTGTTTGATTTACAGTATTTTGTACAGAATTATGCTCTTCTGCAGGTTCTGATTGTTTTATTGATTCAGATAATTTAATTTTTAATTTATCTTGTTTATTCTTGGATTTGGTAACTTTTTCATCAAGAATGCTGTTTTTGTTAATTTCTATATGGCTGTTAATATTTTTTTCCACAGCAAGTTTAGGACTTTCAATATATTTTATATTCTTTTTTTTCAATTTGCTTACTTTCCCATTACAAACAATGTTTTTAGCAGATTCAATATTTTTCCTCTGTTTGTTTGTTTCAACATCTGGACTTTGATGTTGTTCCTGGTTATTTTTATCTTTATTCTCAGTAAACAGGGCTTCTTCTATATCAAGATTTTTGGGAGTATTCAATTTTTTCTTTTTTGCATCTAGAATCAGTTCATCTAGTATATCTGTATCATAATGATTTAAGACTAAATTGCCATCTAATTTATTTGATTCTTCATTTTTTGTGCTATTACTCTGAATGAAATTCATTTTCCGTTTCTTTATTTGACGTTTTTTGTCATTTACTTTAGGAATTATGGGTCTAGGGTGTTTAATGTTATTTTCAGATTTAAATTTGTTATTTGCCAATTTCAATTTACGCTTTAATTTTATATTATTTCTTGCTTTTAATCCCGGTTTTATAAAACCATTTTGTTTCTTGGTCTCTGGTGTGGTTAATTTCTTGCTCGTTTTTTTATGTTTCTAAAACAAATATGTTTGATATGATGATGTTAAAAATATATTGATAAAATAATTTCACAGTCAAAGTTCTTAGTAAGTTCTATTTCTATAAATAAATATATAACAGGCCCAGGAAATAAAAATTATAGAACATAATAAGCAATATATCATAACAATATAAATAATGCCATACCGGTTTAGTTCTCGTAAAATTATCATTACTTTTGGGAATACTTTCTTCCCACTCAGGTACTTTGAACATTTTTAATACACATTTAATTTGCACAATACAAAATAAACATAAAAATCATATCTTTATTTACCACAAATTAAAAACGTGGTTTTTGGCACCGAATTACAAGATATATGAGCTGTCAACTGTCAATAGTACGACTGACAAGTGTAATGTCAAAATATAGTTATTAATAATTTGTTGTGTAAAGAGAACATTCTATACAGCCAAACAGAATATTAACTAATGCTTAGTTTAAAATTGCATTGAAAATTTTGTGTGATGTACTTAATTGGATTTTGTGTATACAGTAGAGATGGAACAAGTTGTATAGTAAACACGTATGCCACAAGATCAAAGATGTAAAGAATCTTGCTGAAATTGCCATTTAGCACGATTTTTTACAAAAGCTGAAGGACGTTACTGAATGTTTAGTTTACATGTGTAAATAGACCACTAAGTAAAAATTTAATAGGGTTAAAAATACAAGTTTTTAATTTTAAGGTCGCATATTTGTGAATATAAAAATGACATAAGTATACGATACAATAACTAAATCCGACATTGCACAAATAAAACACCGTTACAATAATTAGCACCTTTATGTTAACCGTTTCTCTGACAAGTACTTCGTTTCTTTTTCATTATTACTCTTATATCCTGTCCCGATACTTTGCTTTAACTGAAAAAAAGAAAGGAATTAAGCTTAAGAAATATTTAGATTATTTTAAATACATCTTTGTGTGACTTAGTGCTCGCTCCTAGGTACAATTTTTTTAGTACTACATTTTTTGTACTAGGCAAGAATGAATCTGGGACTTTATACCTTTTAGTGATAATTGTGTAAGGAAAATAAATTGTCTCAAGTGATAAGCTTATCAATTTTGAGCTTCTATTGCGCAAGTCAGAAATTAACGCATGCGCTTTGTAAATCTTTAATACCACCCAATGTGTGTTTTCATTATTTTTCTAATTACATGCAATATTTATAATATATTATAAGACGTACACTCATTAGAATACTTACATTGAGATTTACTTTAAGCGTGTAAATTATTGAAAAGTGAAACAAAAGTAAAGGCTTCAATAAGTAATAAAATACATGAGGTTATACATATATCGACAAGTGGTTATTAAAAATATTATTATTTGCGGAATTATTAATAAGCGGAAGTAGCTATATATGCAGACATAGATAAAATTATTTTTTAGTCATGATCCCACCTATAATAATAAAAAATAAATTGGTAAGTTGAATTATTTAATTCAAAAACTACGATATTGTATTAAAATATTTTATTTATAAATATATTTTTTATTACAAATTGTTAAATTCAAAATATTTATTTTGTCATAGTTTTTATATGATTTACTAATAATAGTGTTTTAATGCAATATATACTTATTCCAGTTGGTATGTCTGCATGTGGAGTGTGGAGAATAATAATGAGAGTACTAAGATAGCATTAAGATGCGATTCACTCGTTGGCAACGTCCCTTAACGAAGATGCGGCGGGATACAATTGTAAGTATTTTCATTTTCCATTTATAAAACATATGTATTCATGTCTAAAATTTATAATATACATTAAAAATATTTATAATATACAGTTCACCTAAGCTTTCAAAATGCAACATAATATTTGAAAACTTTCCACATTTCATATTATATATATATATATATATATATATATATATATATATATATGTAAATGAAGTGAGTGATACTTCATTCAGCTATGACATTGACGTCTCATAAAGACAAGGGAAAATAATATATTTTAATATTTAATTTAATTAATACGAACTGGTGAAGCAATAGCTTTAAATGTTGTTTCTCTTTTCAGGTGAGTTTGTGATTGATTAATGTTAAAGAATGTTTGTAAAAGTGTGAACATTTATTTATGTAATAAATCTCTTTTCAGAGCAACTCAATTCTAGTTATAGTTTTACTGTTCACCCAAATATCTAAGGATAATTATAAAACACATTATAAAACAACATTTCTACAGCTGATTTCCAAGAATAATGGAAAAATTACAGTTCGAATTCATGGTCAGGGCCAGTGAAGATGTAAAAACGAATATTATTTGTGTAACGTCAATTACCGATTTAAATGGCCGTACTTTTGGGTTCCCGGATAAATTACAACCCGTAAAATTACATGATGCAATACAACAGACAAAAATCTTTCAAAAAGTAAAGACTACATTACAAAAACGACATGACAAACGACAGGTGTGGATATCAGTGAGCCCAGAGACGAAGGCGGTTTATTGTGATGAAGATGGTAATATACAGTTTATGGGATATCTTTTAGAAGAGAAAGAAACACAAAAAATTACTACTGCAGGAATCTCTGAAGAACATCTAACACGATTTATAGAAAGCTTCGCTGAGATGAAAAAGGAATCATCAAAACCTTTTAATGTGGGAAAAATGGCAGAAAAATTTGTTATAGAGAAATTCAACAGTAAGATTGCTAATGTGTCCCAATGGATGTCCATCTTTGAAGCGGAATGCGCACGTGTAGGCATACATGAAGATGTCATAAAAATTGAAATTTTTAGGTTGTTTTTAGATGAATCCTGTAAAGACTGGTATAGTTCGATGCTTATTAAATATACGATAAATTCAGAATGGGCAATGTGGAAAGAAAACTTTAATGACACATATGCAGATAAGAGTTGGTCACCAATCAGGTATGCAATGTTATTTAGATATAAACAGGGCTCATTACTCGAGTATGCATTAAAAAAAGAGAGACTGCTGTTAGAAATAAATAAGTCCATAGATAAACAGACTCTAATTGATCTGATTGCCACTGGTTTACCAAATTTCATTGCAGATAAGATTGATAGGAATAGTTTAAAGGAAACTCAAGAATTATTTAATAGTATAAGGAGTTTAGAGCACATGGTAAATAAAAAAACAATAGATAAAAAAATACCAGCATCAGAAAGTATCATTAAAGAGAAAACAGCGAGGTTTGTGGTTAGTCCGTGTAAAATTTGTAAGAAAGAAAATAAAGGTACACGTTATCATCCTGAATCTCAATGTTGGTTTAAAATAAAAAATAACGATACAACAAGAACGGATCAGATAAGGAGTATAAACAATTCAGAATTAGAAACAGAACTAAACGAAATTAATCCAAAAAACTAGTAGTGCCGCCATTAATAAAGATTAAATTACTAATAAATGACACTTTGGAAACATCAGGAATCTACGATTCCGGATCTAATGTGTCCTTAATAAATTCAAGATTATTAGCTTTAAAAAAAATACATACACATAGTAAAAAAGCAGGCTTAAAAACAATTAATGGCGTAAAAAAATCAATAGGAATGGTAACTTTAAAACTAAAAATTTTTGAAATTGAAAAACAAGTTGATGTTTTTGTTATAGATGAAGAAAACTTTGACTATAATTTTTTAGTTGGATTAGATTGTATACAAAAATTTAAATTAACTCAAAATGAGAATTTAGAAATCATGCAAAATATCCAAAGCAATGAAAAGACAGACTACATAAAAAACAAAGAAAAACAGCCTATGATCACAAAACAAATTCCTGGCAGTTCAGGTAGTGAAATAGGGATAAATAAAAATGAAAAACAAGATATAATTGAAGAATATGAAATAAACTTCAACGAAAATATATTGGTCGATGATTTTGATATTTCGGTAAATCATTTAGATCATAAAAAAAGATCTGATATTGATCAATTGATATGCAAATATAATTCAATTTTCGCTAAAGACAAATATGATATAGGTACGGTAAAAGGTTACGAAGCACACATTGATCTCCTGATAGATAAGTACTGTAGTAAGAGACCATACAGATGCTCTATTGAAGATATGAAAGAAATTGAACATCAAGTATCAAAATTATTAGAAAATAATTTAATAGAGGAGTCATATAGCCCTTTTGCCGCCCCGGTAACCCTAGCATTTAAAAAGGAAGAAGGAAGAAGATCACGGCTTTGTATAGACTTTCGAGAATTAAATAAAATTGTAGTTCCTCAATCGCAGCCTTTTCCTTTAATCGAGGATTTAATGGTCAAAACAAGGAAATGTAAATTTTTTTCAACATTTGATGTAAACTCAGCGTTCTGGTCCATACCAGTTAAGATTGAAGATCGACCAAAAACTGCATTTGTTACCCAGAATGCACACTATCAGTGGACATGTTTACCTTTTGGCCTAAAAACTTCACCCGCCATTTTTCAGAGAATCTTAAGTACGATCATAAGAAAGCACAAACTGTCAGATTTTACTGTGAATTACATAGACGATATTTTGGTATTTTCAGAAACGTTTGAGAAACACATAGAGCACTTATCTTTGTTACTGGAAGCAATCTTAAAAGAAGGTTTTAAATTAAAATTCACCAAATGTCACTTTGCACAAGACTCTGTAAAATATTTAGGACACATAATAAAAAACAACACGGTGACTCCACTAAAAGATAATTTAATTGCTATAAAAGAATTTCCGATTCCAAAAACACAAAAAAACGTCCGACAATTTTTGGGAAAAATAAATTTCTATGGAAAATATGTACCAAATATGTCGATAATTCTGGATCCATTACATAATTTATTAAGAAAAGGAGAAAAATTTGTTTGGTCTGATAAATGTCAAGAATCATTTGAAACCATTAAAAAACTACTATGCTCTAAACCAATTTTAGCAATTTTTGATCCGGACCTTCCAATACATATTTACACAGATGCTAGTATACAAGGCATAGCCGCAATCTTAAAACAAATTCAACCCAACGGTGATGAAAAACCTTGTGCATATTTTTCGAAAAAATTAAACAATTCCCAAAAACAGAAAAAGGCGATATATCTGGAATGTTTGGCTATAAAAGAAGCAGTTAAATACTGGCAACATTGGCTTATAGGGAAAACATTCACAGTTTTTACAGATCACAAACCCTTAGAAAACATGAATATAAAAGCCAGAACGGATGAAGAACTGGGAGACCTTACGTTTTATTTGTCGCAATTCAATTTTAAAATAATATATTCTCCGGGAAAATATAATGTAGAGGCTGATACTTTAAGCAGAAACCCAGTATTAGAACCATGTGAAAATGAAGAAAGTTGTTTAAAAGTAGTTAATTTTGTAAAAATGGAAGACATACAGCAAGATCAAAATAATAACAAAGATATAAAACAGAATGTAAAAAACCTTATATTTAAAAATAACATATATTATAAAAAAACAGGAAAACATGAAAAGATTATATTAACCGAAGAGTTCAGTAAACATATTATAAAACAAGTTCATCACTACTACTGCCACTTAGGAAGACAACAAGTAGAAAACAAAATAAAACCCTTTTATCAAGCTAAACATTTATTAGACAACATAAAAAAAATATGCGAAAACTGTGACGTTTGTATAAAAAATAAATCGAGAGGAGCATACAAGTTTGGACTCATGTCTCACTTAGGACCCGCCACATATCCGTTCGAAATAGTGTCTATAGATACCATAGGTGGATTCGGTGGTGCGCGTTCAACCAAAGTATATTTACATCTTCTAGTAGACCACTTTACTCGTTACGCCTACATTTTGACATCTAAAACTCAGAATGCAAACGACTTTATTAAACTAGTGCAAAAAGTAACACAAGATTATAAGATTGACTTGATTCTATCAGACCAATATCCGGGCATAAATTCAAAGGAATTTAAATATTTTTTAGAAAAGGAAGGTATATCTATAGTATTCACTGCAGTAAATGCGCCCTTTTCTAATGGACTAAACGAAAGGTTAAACCAAACATTGGTTAATAAAATTCGTTGTAAAATTAACGAAAGAAAAGATAAGATCGCATGGACTACTATTGCTCACGAATGCACAGATAGATACAACGAAACTGAACATAGTATAACAGGGTTCTCCCCAAAATATTTACTGCAGGGGAAAAATGTGGACATTTTACCAAATGAACTGAAACAAAATGAAATACAGGATCATCATCTAATACGAGACCGAAAAATTGCCTTAGAAAATAGTATAAAATCACATGATTATAACAAACAAAGATATGATAAAAACAGAAGACATTGTGAATTAGAAGTCGGAGATTTCGTTTACGTTGAAAACGGAAATCGAATAAACCGAAAAAAACTGGATGAATTGAAAATTGGACCATATCAAATTGTAGAGAAAATATCCAATTCAATTTACAAAGTAAACACGGGTCACAAAAAGTTGCAGTCAAATCTTTTCCACGTTACAAAACTTATTCCAGTAATAATAGATGATTCACTGAGGGGGGGAGATGTAAATGAAGTGAGTGATACTTCATTCAGCTATGACATTGACGTCTCATAAAGACAAGGGAAAATAATATATTTTAATATTTAATTTAATTAATACGAACTGGTGAAGCAATAGCTTTAAATGTTGTTTCTCTTTTCAGGTGAGTTTGTGATTGATTAATGTTAAAGAATGTTTGTAAAAGTGTGAACATTTATTTATGTAATAAATCTCTTTTCAGAGCAACTCAATTCTAGTTATAGTTTTACTGTTCACCCAAATATCTAAGGATAATTATAAAACACATTATATATATATATATATATATGTGAGTTACCAACTGTAACAGGCGATACCTGCAATGCGTTTTATTTATTCCATCAACCACCGCCATATATTAGAATCCACTCCACTTAGAACTTGCGCCTTTAAACGTGGACTATATATATATAGCTAATAACAATACACTATTATTTACTTAAATGTATATTTCCATTTCTTCGCTCTGGTGTTCGCGCCAGAATTCGGCAGAAAGTGGGGAACGGAGTGTCTTAACACTAGGTTCCCTCTGCCTACTCTGCTGTGTGCGGGATACAGCGTGAAGCTGATTTATTTATTTTTATTTTAACAATATTCTTTTACGTTAGTAAATATAGTTCACATTATTTAACTAATTTAAATAACGTACAAATGTTATCAAATAGCTTCACGCCGTATTCCGCATAAAACGGAGGGAATCTAGTATCTAGACATTTCATTCTCTATTTTTCTTTCTGAGAATGCCGGAATTCAATGCTACGATTTGTTTCGTTACTACTGCGGGGAAGTGTTCCTTGTGAAATTTAACCCACGCCGTTCCGCTTAAACTTGTGCTCAATTACTAATTATTATAAATTTCAGTGGCGATGGCGATGTCAGTGGAGCATAGTGACGCTTGCGGCTGTTGCCTTGGTGGTGTATAACGCTGCAGCAAACTTATGGCTGTTGAGTCCACCACCTTGTACTATAAGAAGCACACCACCTACCGTTGAGCTACCTACCTGCGAGCCTTGTGTAGACACGGCTCAAGTCATGGCAGTTGACGATGATCCCATAGCAAGACTTGATCTACGCCTCGGGCGTTGGGACAGCTCTAGGTCTTACAGAATGTTTGACTACGCTACCGTTGGGGACATGTATGCTGAAGCATCAGCCAATCGCCGAGTCTGCTTGGCAACACAGAGCTCTATAGAAAGATTACATGAACTACTAAGGATAGCTGCTCATTGGTCAGGACCTATATCTGTTGCTGTGTTTGTTGCTGGGGACGAGTTGAGGCTGTTACGGGCGTTTGCGACCTGGCTGTCTCGTTGTCAACCGGAAGTGTACTCAAGGCTGGCGTTACACGCTGCCACTCCAGCTGATCGACCCGGTATTCAGGGTAATATGCCAAATTGGGCAAAAAATTGTGAAGTGTCCCCTTTGCCACCGGGAGAGAGGCGCGCAGATACTGTGGCATGGCGGGCACGGCATCCATATCCACAGAACCATTTGAGAAACTTGGCTAGGAGGAACTGCCATACGCCTTACGTCTTCCTCGTTGATGTTGACATAGTTCCATCTCGTGGAATGGCAGAAGCTCTTGATAGTTTTTTGGCTAAAGCGCCCAAGTGTCCATTGTGTGCCTATGTAGTACCAACGTACGAACTAGACAAGCGTGTTGCGAACTTTCCAGCGAACAAATCTGAGTTGTTGAGACTATCGAGAAATAAATTGGCAATACCGTTTCATAGAAAAGTGTTTATTTATAACCAGTATGCTTCAAATTTTTCAAGGTAAACATGATTGACATTTGTATTTTCATTATTTTTTTGATGTTTGATCATCAATCGAACCTTTAACTATGTTTGTGATATGAATTCAAAACTTTAAAAAGATCTATTTCTAAAAGTGTAGCTATTTAAGTATTCCTCATTGCCGCTACATCAGTTTTTATTTTTACTTTTTACACGTCTTGTTTTCATTACTTTTATATGTGAGATATTAAAAATATATATGTTTTTTTAAAAACTAAAATAATGTTATAAATCCAACAACAGTAGGTATGAGGTCGCCACCACCTTGGCTCAGCGGTGTGGCGTCTGACTGTAAACACGTCGGTTGTGAATTCAATTCCCATTCAGAGAATAAATAATTTTAATTTCGTTGTTCTGATAAGCAGACTTACAGTCTGTAAATACAATGTCTCGTGAATTAGACGGAAAGTAGGATACTGAGTGTTTTAACATTACGCACAGTAGGCTGAGAAACTTGAGTGCGTTACCCCGTTACCAAAACGCTGTAGCTCGCACACAGCAGCGTAGGCAGAAGGAACCTAGTGTTAAGATACTCTGCTCCCCACTTTCCGCCGAATTTTGGAGACATTGTGTGTTGAGTGGCGGAACTCAACGCCGCCCTTTGCCTCTGCACCAGAGCGAAGAAACAGAAATATGAATTTAATTAAATAATCGAATAGAGTGGGGATTAAATCCAAAGCTTTGTCGTCTTTAAAGTTAGAGGCCCTCTGCCACTGCGCCACGACAGACCTCTAAAATAATATCATTTACAATTATCTACTCCATATTATTGTAAAGTTAAATAGAAGCGTTTTCCAGGTGGGAGTCGTCCGGGGGCAACGAGACATTAGACACTCATATCAGCCACAATGTGACAAACTTTGAACTATTGTATGAACCATTCTACGTCGCCCCGGACACTGTACCGGCACATGATGAACGGTTCTTGGGGTACGGCTTCACTAGAAATACGCAGGTCAGATTTTTCTTGTCAATATAATAAATGTATGTTTTTTATAAAATAATAGAAGCCAGTCGTGACGTAGGGGCAAAAGCTTGAGGCCGTAAACGCGACAGATTGTGGGTTCGATTCCCACTCGAGAAACAAAATATCTAACATTTTTATTTCCTCGCTGCGGTAAAGAGGCAAAGTGCGGCGTTGAGTTCCCCTACTTGAACTATATAAATGAGGAAGGACACTGCTACACGCGGGATACAGCGTGAAGCTTAAAAAGAAAACGTATAAAAAAAATAATTACGTAGCGGGATTCTAAAGAAGTTATATACGTACAATACTATTTTTTATTTATGCTTCCGAAACTTAAAATAACTATAAATACAAATTACAATGTTAATTTGTAAATATTATTTATTACCTACTCTGTTTAAAAATATTTGAAAAGGTCAATTCATTTTCATTCAGGCTACCTTTATTATTAAAATGGTGCTAATAGACGTAAATAAAATATAGTGCTCTAGAAAGACAAAGGGCGGCGTTCCGTTCAGGAATTCGCGGCGTTGAGCTCTGCCACTCATTACGCAATGCCTCCAAAATTCGGCAGAAAGTGGGGAACGGAGTGTCTTACACTAGGTTCCCTCTGCCTACCCTGCTGTGTGCGGGATATAGCGTGAAGCTAATTTAATTTAATTTATATATTTTTTAAAACTTTATACTTTTATTTAAATTGCATTATTATTATTTTTGATTGTCGTTATATTTATTAATCAACTCGTAATAACAGGGTTATATAAATATATATGTACTTGTTTATAATGAAATGATTTAATACTGAATTGGCGCGACGCCAGCGCGGCCGCGTTTGAATGTTACTGAAATATTCTAACTTTAGTCCGCACTAGTCGATTTCTAACATTGTTCACTGCGAAATTATTTGAGAAGAATTTAACTACTATTTCAGATTTGAGGAAGGTTTTTTGGATTCGAACCTATGACCAACCGCGTCCTGCAAGTTAATTACTTTTTTTGATATTAGGTACTTAGTGTTGAATCGTAACAGTAAAAAAGTATAAAAGTATGGTAGAAAATCATTTATGCACATAAAATATAAATAATTTTACTATAGAACATGTGGATGTTATTTATATACGAGCAATCAATCAAAATAGGCAGATAGATAGAGAGTGTGGTGATAAATCATTTCTTTCTCCACTTCCTGATCGTGTGTGTGTGAGAGAAAGAGAGATCACACGAAGAAAATTAATTCATCATTATCCTTTGTACCATCATATAATCTTAATATTTCGATACTGAGGCCCGTATTTATCTACTGCTCTCAAGTCTGAGATCGATCTTGAGATGCTGTTTTCTTTTCATTAATAGATATATAATTTAAGAATGAAAACGATATCTCAAGATCGATCTCAGACTTGATAACGGTTTATAAATACGGACCTGAGTAACTGACAAACAATGCGCAGCCAAAACTATTAGATTTAGAAAGTTTACTAGTCAAGGATGAGGCCGGTTGTGGGTTCGATCCTCACTCGAGGAAATTAAATATTTATTTAAATTTATATTTCCATTTCTTCGCTCTGAAGTTGAGACAAAGCACGGGGTTGGGTTGCACCACTCAACACACAATGCCTCCAGAATTCGGAGGAAAGTGGGGAACGCAGTGTCTTAACACTAGTTCTCTTTGCCTACCCTGCTGTGTGCGGGATACAGCGTGAAGCTGATTTGATTTGGCTTTTACTAGTTAGGAAAGCAATAAGAGAGGATTTCTCGCAGTTCCTATGTGATCGGGAAAACACGGTTTGTTTCATTTTACGTCTTAATGTCCATTCAAACAAAATTGCAAAATTTACTAAACTATAAAATAAATAATAAGCAACAATACATATAAGTTTTAAGTAGAACGATTAATTTCCATTTTTTGGGTCACGCGTGTGACCCGAGTATTCTTGTGCGGAACGCAGTCAGTATTTCTTTCGCTATTTCTAATACTTATTTAATAATAGTTTGGATATTTATTTATTTTAATTATTTTGAGGCCAGTCGTGATGTAGACGGATAGATTACAAAATCGACTGGTTGTGGGTTCGATCCCCACTCGTGGAAATGAAATAATTAATATTTCCATTTTCTCAGCCGACGAAGTGTATTACAGTAGGATAAGTATACTTAAATAATCAACCAATTTTCCCTGAATATACACAAATAATATTAAATAAATTATTATAATTGAGTTCAGGCGGGCGAAGCCGCGCAGTGTCCGCGTGTACCGAACATAAATAGGTCTATGTTTTATTAATTTTCTAGATTTTCTCTATGATAGAATTTTTTTATTTGAAACAGTAGTTTCTGAGATAAGCGGGTTCAAACAAACAAACGTTTAGACTTTATAATTTTAGTAATGTTTCCTCGGATACTCAGAATGTGTCATGTGCCACAACTCTTATTTACGTCAATTTTACTATTATTGGTTACTACTATGCGGGCGAAGGCTAATTTTGAATTAAAACATATGGTGAAACCTATATGGACCTATGGAGATTTTTTTTTAATTCAATTACAATTTATAATGGGTTACCTCATATATTTTAAGATTATTCGTACAATGCTTAGGTTTTGTTAATATTTTGTATTACTTTGATATATTTCCAAAATAAGTCTATAAATGGCTACGAAGGGATATAGGTAATCAATTTCAAAAATATTCTTTCAAACTGAATAGTTCCATTAAAATTGGGTAAATTTTTACACCGCACACCGTTTTAACATATGTATATCTCCATATAATAAAACGATAGAAAAATCGATTCTTTAAATCGTTACATTTTTTATGAAAAACATATTCGTGAAAGATATAAAACGTAACGGAGAACTTTATTTCTATAAAAGGAATTTTATTCTAAAATATTTTTAGCCGGTCGGCTTAATTATTTCAAACAAAAATATACATATTTTTGGTAGTTTCAAGCTATTTATCCCATAGCAGGGAAACCATTTTCTCTGTTTTAAGTACAATTCTCAAGAAATTGCTCGTTTGATAACGGAACTCCTTGCCATGTTTGCCCACCAGAGCAATTTAAAATTATTTTCTCAATGGGGATGGAACAAACAGCCTGTCTGAGGTCGTTGTGGTACAGTACCACAGAGTGTAACTCTAGAACGTGACAATTGTAGATTTGATTACCACACACGGGGATTCATTATTTTTTATTTCCTCTCTCTGATAGAAAGACGTGGTGCGTGGAAAAATAATTGTCTTAACACTATGTTCCCTTTGCATTCCCTGCTGTAAGCGGGATCACCAAAACTAAGAATAAAGCTAAATCAAACAGACAGTTTCAAACTTGATATAATTTCGGTTGTAAACGTTATTTTTATTGTCGAAAAATCTAGTAAACGAGATGCTGACGCCGGCCGTTTGTGAAATGGGATGGAAATAGCTAAAGCGGTTGACGGTAGTCTTGAAATTTCTTTAAAAAAAAAACGTTATAAACCTATAAAAAAATCAATGACCCTATGTTTTTAATTTTGGTACATTTTTTCTTACTGAATGTTTTATATGAATTTTTAGTAGAGATAGTTTTGTTGCTCTGTATCTGTATATTTATTTATCTCCTACTATTTACATTTTTTTTTGCGAGTTTGATTCTGGCTCGGTGAAAACAGTTTTGTTTTTAATGCGAGTTCAGTGGCGTAACTCACCGCCGCATTTTGTCTTAGTTACCACCGCCTGAAAGAAATGAATATACTTTAAAAATCACTTTTCGTAGTGGAATATACTATCACTATTTTAAGTGGAAATCGAAACCACAACCATCGAGTTCACATTTAGACGTATATTAAACTAGGATCCGCCACATGCTGTGCACGGCGGGTAGAGTTGAGCGAAGTTACGTTGTGCAATATAATTAATAAAAACTAAGAGGCACTTAAAATAACATTTTATTTTAACTCTATAAAACTGACAAATATAATTTCAAAAGGTTCCGCAGCTTAACTCTATGGGTCACATTTTGACCATTTACTCAAAAACTACAAATACAATTATCAGTAAACTACTTAGCTGTGATCACCATGTCGTTCACAACGTTCCTGCAAAATTTTATCCAAAGCTCTTTGGCCTTACAAAGAAAGACTTTTGACTCAAGAGAGAGAGGAAAAGAGAGAGAGAGAGAGAGAGAGCGCTCAATTATAAAGTAAAAAAATATATAGAAATAAAAAATAACTTATATATATTTATAGTAAACACGGCCATAAAATAATCAATACAATAATTTAAACATCCGATTTGGCTGCATCAGTGCGGCGTGACGTAAGCGTTGAGTTATTACTACAGATTTCAGGCCAGAGGTTCTTTGCCAGATACTGTAGAGATGTTTGTATACAATATATTATACCTACAATATATATGTATATTGACTTCACAAATATTTTTATAAATATTTTTAGTTATATCTTGATAATAGAGATGTCAGTCGTGAAGCAATGAACGTCACAGGTTACGTGTTTGATTCCCTATCGCACCTTGAACCCACAACCGTCGCGTTTACGGTCGTACGCTTGTCGTACGGCGGCACAAGCGTGACACGATTTCTTGACTTTCCGAATGTCTTGACTATGCCTTTATCTTATAAATGTTAACTGGGTCTCTTTGAAAATATGAAATAAAAATTTTGATAAACAATTATTCATTTCCCGGGGTGGGAATCGAACTCACAGCCGTCGCATTTACAGTGACATCCTTGTGCCACTGAGCCACGACGGCCTCTTTTTAATATACTCTCTCTCTTATTGTTCAGCTCTTTCTCTTTTTTACTATACAATGTGACATTGGCGAAGTGACTAGTACACAATTGGCACTTTCGGAACAACATAATTAAATAACACGATAGAACTCTACCTACATGAATAAATAAAGTTAAAACGAAGAAGATAGATATGTATCTATTCAGTTATGCACGAACGTTTACCCGGTATAGGAATCGAAACCACTACATACTACTACATCGGTAGCACATTCGTTGGACCACCTCATAGTTAGTCATGATTAACTATAAAAACTTTTTATTATGTCTATTCAGTATAAAATCTAGAATTTGAACTCATTCACGTAATTTAATTTATAGATCAGCCTTGGATTTTTATTATTAGGTATGTTCATGAAACTATTTACGTGAGTACCGAAATGTATATTTTTCGTAAAAATATTTAATCGTACAATAGGTATGTTTTCGTGCAATTAAGAAGTAGATATATAAATTGAATTTCTCGACATTATATTTTAAGTTAACTGCAAAGCACACGGTAGTTCTGAATTCAATTCTCGGACAAGATTTTTTTTAACTTCACTCTGTATCCCACACAAGGCCGGGTAGGCAGTAAAAATCTGGGAACCTAGTCTTAATACATTCCGTCTTCTAGGACCTTTCCGTTCCCCACTCAACGCTTGGCCATTACTAGAGTGAGGATTCTCGAATGGGAATCGACCCACTGAACCCCATACTACAGAAACGGAAGTGCCTTTATGGGAACGGTGTATCTTAGCACTAGGGTAACCAGGTTCCCTCTGCCTACCCTGTTGATAATATTAACATGATATTAAATGTTGCCTCTCAACATACAATATCCCGAATATTGGGCCAAAAGAAAACAAAATAACATAACAATAGATTCCCTTTCCCTTTATCTACCGTGCTATGCGGGAAAAAGCGTGATTGTGAAATTGTATGCCAAAATATTAGTAATAAATTTTAATTCACATAATAATGTAATTTACAACCCAATTACACGTATAGAAGAACGATACCATATCTGAGTAATAAATAAACTTTTTGTTCGGCACGACAAGTAATTGCTTACGTTGAAATTTATAGATGGCGCCACATATTGAGTTTCGATGGGATTAATGACTTTCATTTCGACGTCCTTCGCGCATAAATTGTACCAAAAACGACAAATTAAAATTTTCCAATACCGATAATTTCTGGCCGACGCTAGGAGATCTGTGTGTGTTTTATAGTTTGCAAGGATTGACAATAAAATGGTGAGGGTTCTTCTCTTGGACCTTAAATTGTATTCAGTTCTAATCGTGTAAGAAAATGTTTATTTTCTTGTAATTTTTACTTTTTTACGACATCATCGTATGTACGATAAACGCGGTGACTATGGGATCAATACCCACTTGGGAGAACCAACTTCCTCGCAGTTTAGTGGGAACATACAATGTCTCGAAAATTGAGCAGAAAGTGGGAAAACGGGAAATCTTTCCTCTATCTACGCTGCAATACTTATATCAAATACAGATTTTGTTCTAAAGATGTTTTGTCGTTAAATAAATAAGGTTTCTAAGTGACTACAACATGAAACATCTAAATGATTCAAAAATATATACATCAAAGGATTTACTCAGCCGACTTACGTTATACAGAAGCTAAAAGAAAAGAAAAAAGATAAATATTTGAAGGCTCTAATTTCTACGTTATGCGATGATGGGAATGGCTATGCGATGAAAACAAACAACAGTATCTGATGCGTCTTACAACACTGGTACATGTTCTCGGTGGACCCGAGCCAAGAGCGACGGTTGGCAGCTCATCTGTCACCGTGTTACATGTCATAACTGAACGTATTTTGTTATGATCGATATGTATTTCATTTGTTAAATGATATTGTATATCTATATATGAGTTTAGTGTATTAAAACAAGTGCGGCGTTGAGTTCTGCCACTTAATACGCAATGAAGGGGAACGGAGTGTCTTAACACTAGGTTCTCTCTGCCTACCTTGCTGTATGCGGGATACAGCGTGAAGCTGATTTTTTTTATATTGTTATCAATCTGAAATGGCCGCCACAACAAAATGGCGAATTATATTAATATATTAGTAGTTAGTTGTTATTATATTATAGTTAGTATACCTAAAATATTAGGGGTATCACATATCATGGGTATCAGATAAAAATATTTTTTGTAATTAATTCTTATTTATTTAAAATTTGTTTTGAGCATTCCTGTAGGAAGATTATATCAAAACTATACTTACAATACAATAAATAGGCACAAATAGTGAATACTGTAAAGTGTTTACGATCATACATTTTGTTTTTTCCATTATCATTTGTACGTACATTCATTAAATTGCCATTTAACGTTAAAAAGCTCACAGTAGCCGTTTAAAATTACCCTATAACTCTTCCTGGACAGATGTCAGTGATGACAAAACACACGCTGTTCTACAATTGTCGTTTATTTTCGATGAATTTTAAAATTTCAATTTTAAACACGGTTAACTTAATAAGTATCACAAGCTCATTTGAAATATTTACTAAAAATAAACGAGATAAAAATATTTAATTATTAATTATTAAATTGTTTCTATTAATTATATTCTAAAAATCAGCCTCACACTGTATCCCGCACACTTTCTTCCCCTCTTCTGCCGAATGCTGGAGGCATTGCGTGTTCAATGGCAGAACTCAACGCCGCGCTTTCCCCTCGAACCAGAGCGAAGAAATGGAATTATTAATTTAAGTTAATATTTCATCTCCTCGAGTGGGGATCGAACCCACAACCAGTCAGTTTCACAGTCACACTTTGTGCCGCTGCGCCACTACTTGCCTCATATTCTATTACAGCTTTATTTTCGTATTGAGACTTTTTTAAGTTCGTCGCTTTTCGCCTGAATTTTAAACGGAACTCAAAGCTGCATCAAGTCTTACCGTAGCGACGATCAAAATAATTTATCCCCGAGTGGGGATCGAATCCGCAACTATTGCCTTCAGAGTCAGTACGTACCGTTAAAATAACCATAATTGATATTCCCCGTCATCACCCCTACAAATATCTATATATATTACGACACGACTACCAAATTTCCATACATTTATTATTCAGTCGAAATCCACGCGACGTCGCTATTCTATATTGTGTACCTGATATTTATACGGTACCAGAAATAACTATAGTCGTCGTCGTGAAATACGATCTGGTATTCCTGGTGTGGCGACGCGTTTTCTTATATGAACGGGGTTTTATTGTAAATAGACCTAAAATTTACTTATTTTTTTAAGGCTTTTTTAAAATTACTTTTCATATAAAATATACTGGACTGAAAACGTATAGTAATGATGATTGTTGGTTGAAATACTAGTCATATATATAATTTAAATGTACGTATAATTTATATTTCTGGGGAGTAAAAATAATATAGCTATACGTTTACTCTGTCTTTCCTTTTCCAGTATTTGAAGGACTAACAAATCAATATTTTTGTTAATGTTTGATGTATAATGTAGTTATTTAGTTCATAGGTTTATCATCAAATGTAATAATGTTATATGTTTTCCAAGTCTGAAAAAACTTTTCTAGCTTCGTTTTGCTCGTCATCAACGCGAAGGTTGTGGGTTCGATTCCCACTCGGCGGAATGAATAGTTAATACTTCATATAAAATAATACATGATAAAAATACTTAGTCGCAGGCGGTAAATAATATGGTTGGAGTGGCGTTGAGTTCACCACTCAAAACGTAATGCCTCTAGAATTGGGCGAAAATTGAGGAATGGAGTTTTTTACACTAAGTTTCCATGTTCCCGCTGCCTTCCCTGAGTATATAATACAACGTCAATTTAAATGAAAAAAATACACATAATATTCTCTATAGGTCCGTTGTAACTCTGATCAAATCTGATCTAATACATTATGTATTATAGTATTTATAAAACATCGATGATTAAAGTGATGATCCTACTGTTTTCTTCAGTAATGGAATCCAACATTTTTTTTTTCAATTTGCACCAGCAGTTCCTGAGAGTAGTGCGTTCAAACAAACTCTTCGGCTTTATAAAAGGTAAAAAGATATTGAAAATTTAAAGAAACACTATGCAATTGATTGTTTAATAATATTTCCTTATTGAATGGTTATAATAATTAGATTGCGAAGTATTTAACTTTCAAAGTAATAGATGAATATAATTATATTAAAGAATCAAAAAGCAATTTGAAACGCTTTAGTTAAAGAACTAAATAGTACTGAAAAAATCCAAAAAAAAAATGTTTGCGTTTGTGGGCGTTGTTGCGCAACGGTTGAGCGTCTGACTGTAAACGTGACGGTTGTGAGTTCGACTCCAACTGGGAGAAATAAATTATTTTCATTTTCTTGCCTTAGTGACAAAACAAGGTGCGTTTAGTGGAATCACTCGACACGCAACGGCTCCGAAATAGGATGGAAAGTGGAGAACAGAGTGTCTTAAACTAGGTTCTCTTCTACTCTAAATGTCAGATATAACGTGTAGCTAAAAAAAACCCCGTTGTTTTTTCCAATTTCCTTGTTTAACTGACTTCTGTAAAATGAGGTCACACTTTGATTTTCTTTTTTTAAAACAAAATATGAATCCGCTACCATATTTCTTAATTGGCTGTATTATAAGGAGTTATGTCAACAGCGATGTTCTTTTCTATAGCGAGTTGGTTACGGGCCGCTGGCGGGTGAAGGACAATGAGTCGGCGACTTTATTAGTCGATACGCCTGTTATCACCTGATTTCTATCTGAACAGCTGACTTTGTAGAACACCTTGAAAATAACTATAAAAAATAGCTTCTCGCTATATGCCGTATATAGCAGGGTGAGCAGGGGGAACCCAGTGTTGTGTGTTCCTCACATCCCGCCGATTTTTTTGAGGTCGCCGTCGTCGTCTGTGGCGAAAATCAACTTTGCGCTTTTTGCCTTATTTGGTACCAGAACAAGGAAATGAAAATAATAATAAATTAAGTTAATTATTAACCTCCGAATGGGAATTGAACCCACAACCGTCTATATATAATAAAAAAATATCAGATAGCGAAACCTGAGACCGTCGTATGGTAGTGGTACAGTTTCGGTTTGTAATTGCTGTAAATGTGGGCTGAATTCCCATTTAGTGAACGGATTATCTCTATTTTTCCGCTCTGGCAAAAAAATTGTTACGTAGAGTTTTACCACTTGACCCGCAATGTGTTTAATTAATGCAATAAGTGAAGAACGGAGTGTCTCGACTTTAAGTCCCCTCTACACGCCCACCTATAAACTTAAAATCTGTATCTGTAAACACGTTTTTGTTGGTTCAAGCTGTAACAAACTATGTATTGAAATCTAATAATCTAAATTCGAGTTACTTGTAATAATTTTAACCTCATGAAATTTGACAGTTAAACGTACCTTAGGTGATAATACAATATTATGGTATCAACGAGCTGATGTGATGATGGAGACGGGACCTGAACTTTGGACGTCTTTAGGCATTATAAGTAAATACTTTAAGTTCCGGCTCTTACAATTTATAGTTCCGAGCACATTCTGTAGCACTTATGCCGCTTGGTGTAGAAGTATATTTAGTTTTTTTTAAACTATATACTTTTTCCATCATCGTCGTTTAATATTCTCATTTATTCGCTCCAGACCTCCTGTGCCGAGGCAAATCGCGTTGTTAAGTTCCGCCATTTATCTGAATCCGCCGCCTCCAAAATTCTGCGGAAAGTAAGGAGCGGAGTGTCTTGACACTAGGCTCCCTTAGCCTACTTTTTTTTCAATTGGCCAGTTATAAAACTCGTAGCGTAAAATACAAATAAAAATTATCAATTTAATTTATCATTTCATAAAAAAAAAATATTTGCTATTTATTGTAACAGCTTCCAGCTATCCAAGAAATTAGAAATCAGAGTCACGTCGTTTCAGTGGAATGTTGTAAGCGATATAATTATTTTTAGACTTCCACCGAACGGAAGACGGATACTAAAAATAATAGAAAGAACGATACTGTGCCAATCTGTCTGTCGCGAAAGTAAAACAACCAAGGGGGAACATAGAACTTTTCAAATTGTATTCTTTTTAATAACGATTGGACGTTTTCCTTTCCATACACCTACTAACTAAGTTAATTGAAATTTTTCACCATTTCAAAAAATTTTATCAGTATTATTTGAAATATCTCACATAATTATAGAGAAACGAAAGCGACGATGACAATTTTTTTTTTGTATTTTTTTAATGATTTTTCTAATTGGTAGCTGCCGTTTTTTTTTGTCGGTCTTTTTTTAAGAATGTGCTTGTTAGTTATTTATGTTTTTGAAAGATTTCGAGTCTTAACGATACTAATTAAGACGAAAGAATAATACACACAATTTATATAATGTAAAATAGTAAATTATATTTATACTTTTGTTTCACGCTACGAATAAGGCACCATTTCTATTGAGACATTTCCGTTCCTCACTTTGAGGCACGTCGTGGCGTGGAGTTATAAACTGTGTTTGTAACGCGACTGGTTGTGGGTTAAAATTATATTTTAATTTCTTCGTTTTGGTGTCGAGATGAAACGTGGTGTTGAGTCCCTCTAATTAACGTGCAATGTCTCCAGAATTCGGCGGAAAGTGGCGAACGGAGTGTGTTAATACTAGGTTCCCTCTGCCACGCTGTATCGCAATACAGCGTGAAGCTGATTTGATTTTGATTTTTACTTTCCGCGCACCTTCATCTTATCAGAACGAAGATATGAAAATTATTCATTCCTCCGAGTGAGATCCAAACCCACAATCGTCGCGTTTACAGTCAGAGAGTATTAGAACTCTTTCTTTTTTCATATTTAATATAAGTTTTTATAATTATAATTACTTTAAAGATAGGTATAGTATGCTGGAAATTAGGTACTGCAATTTGAAACTGCCCTATCTCAGTTAGGTTAAGAAAATAGTTACATTCAAAATATACAAAATTTTTTCTCTGAATATTTCTTAGAAATTTACATAAGATAAAACCGAGACCAGTCATGGCTTAGGGGTTCAAATGTGCGACAGTAAATGCGACTGATCGTGGGTTCGATTCTCACTCGGGGAAATAAACAATTTAATGTTTCCATTTCTTCAGTTGCGGTAAGGAGGCAAAGCCCGGCGTCAGTTTCGCCGCTCGCTTAATACGCAATGCCTGAAAAATTTTTTGGAAAGTGGGTAACGGAAGTATCTTTATATGCGGGATATAGCGTGAAGATAAAAATAGATAATACATTAATGAAATGTGACGAAAACAGTTAAACACTAAAGTTTTAATTGGTCATAAAAAATCTGATGTACAATATATTTTGCACGCGGCTCCATCTGAGTGAAGAATGCGATTCGAAAGTTGTGTAAAAATATATTTTTAGTTACAAAAATTTTATCATCATCAATAGGAGTATATTTTTAGGATTTCTTCCTTCCCCATTAAGATTATTCCGTTATACATTTTCCACCGAATTTTAAAGGCCGATCGATCCGGTGGGAATTTATCCAGTCCGTCCGTCGTCCGGGATGCGTGTAATCCCGGTCTAGAATAGGATCACCCTGGTACTGTTGGTGTCGCAAGAGGTGACTAAAGTACATGTGATAGAATCACGTTGCTAGCAATGTCAACACGCATGGTATGCACTTGACCGGATTATTACTACCCCCGGTATTTAAAATTGGCGTGAAGTAGTGGCTTTTTGGCGCACAACCCCCAACCCTTCCTAGAATATGATAGAGGCACTCAAGGAGAAACTACTGCAGCACCACCTCCGGTGTTGGAGAATCCCTCCCTGAGTCTATAAACTCAGGCCACCCGTCAAATTCTGGGGAGGGTACAGTTCCGCGGTTTGAACAGGGTAAACGAGGTGTACGCTCCACGGCAACCCTGACGTGAAGCGTACTTAACGTGGACTTTTGAAATATCAGGGCTCTACATTCTAATTTGAATGCTGTCCACCATCATCTCGAGACGTAGAATGGCCTACCTCCGGCAGTGTTTCCAGGTCGATACAACATGGTTACCTTCAAAGAGCGCGTTTTTCTTTACCTGTAGCTCTTCTGGTGTTACACGGGGTCGTGGGTGGCGGTGATCGCTTACTATCAGACCCGAACATTCGTTTTCCTTGTTTTTCCATTATAAAAATACTACAAACTGTCTCTTTTGTGCCCTTGTATCCCTGCGCCACAAATGGTACGATTGATTACATTTAGCTGCTTTTGAAAATGGACAAAAAGTGGGAAACCGAGTGCCTTGTCGATAAATTCTATTCGCCTATTCGAAAAAAAAATAAAAATAACAAATACGGTTAAAAAGCGTAAAGGTTGTCTCATATAGCAATATGCGAGATAAAGCGTGAAGTATTATATGCGGGATAAAGCGTGAAACTGAAAAAAAAGGCTAGGTCGTGACCGTGGCTCAAAGTTACCGTGAGAAATTAACGATTGCGTCAAAATATTTTGCAACAAAATCTCGTAAGCGCACTCCAGCTATTACCATTTGATTGATAGTTGCTGCGGCTCCGCAATGGCTTGGTTTCTACTTTGGCTACTACTGTGTTTTGTTTCTAAAGTTGGTAAGTACTGTTTGAACTAAATTTTAACTTATATTATATCTCATCTGTATCTGTATAAAGAATTAATAGGAGTATCTTAATATTTTAGTTTGAGTTAAGAAAGTTCGACACTTCTTGATTTATTTATTAATATATAAATTTAAGTAATTTTGCACATCTATTTCTACTTTCTTTTAATTAAAAATAGAATACAAATACTAAATTTTCAAAACTAATTATTTTAGACCCCCAGGAGGCACCTCAAGTGGAGAATGAAGTGTCAGGCAATGAACTCGAGGAAGTTGAGCTTCAGGCAGCTTGTCCGGAACTCAGCGGTCAGATTATTGGAGGTAGACCCAGTTCTGTGACACGACACCCTTATCAAGTGTCTATGGTGTTGAATGGAAATTCATTTTGTGGTGGTTTTATTATCAGCAGGGACTATGTGCTGACAGCCGCGCATTGTGTACAAAAGTAAGTTTCTTATGATGTTGTATATGGAAATAATTACTCAAATAATTTTAAAGGATATTTTTTTTTATATTTTCTTTTAGATATATTTAAAGTGTGACTGTAAACCGACTGGTTGTGGGTTCGATCCCCACTCGAGGAGATGAAATATTTACTTAAATTTATATTTCCATTTCTTCGCTCTGGTGTCGAGGCTAAGCACGGCGTTGAGTTCTGCCACTTAACACGCAATGCCACCAGAATTCGGCAGAAAGTGGGGAACGGAGTGTCTAAAAAAAAAAACACTAGGTTCCCTCTGCTTACCCTGCTGTGTGCGGGATACAGCGTGAAGCTGATTTATTTTTATTTTTATTTTTATTTAAAGTAATGTAGGCTGTCGTAGCAGCTCAGTATCTGTCTTTAGGTGCGATGGTTTTGAGTTCGATATACAATCAGCGAAATTATTATATTTACATTATTTTCATTTTTTCGCTTTGGTAGGCAAAAGGGTTTTCTTTATTTATCCTGTAATGCTGAATAAAATATGAAGCTGCTTTATGTAAAATTCTATAAATTAGTAAAAGACCTTTATTCAACGTTTAATTAAAGTTTTCCAATTAATTAATGTTTAAATTAAATGAATAAAAAAAAACATGCGCAACGTTATAGACGATAGAAAGTGCAGGTGATTGCTGTAAGGCCAAATCTTTCTTTGAAGTTTTTCATATTTTTAATAAATGTGTGAGTAATGAGTGAAAAAAAAAATCGTAAAACATGCTGTTCGTAATATTATAGTATTGTGATATAAGATAAGTTAAGATAAAAGATAGAATATCCTAAAAGATATATCAAGCCCACAGAATCTGATATTGACGCAGTGGAAAATACATTTTATGGCAAATAAACTTTTACGACATTAAAATTGCTTACCCTGCGCGGTATCGAAGTTTATACTTATATATAATACTCTATTTATACAACTATTACCACCTATAGCTTCTTACTGTGATATATACTAAATTCTTGTCATTTTAATGATACTAAAGCCCGGTTGCCACCGTGAGCGGAGCTATATATATCAAGGACTACAATGAACTCGCAAGAGAAAACTGCATACTTATATTTCCACTAATAATTAGTCGGGCGGGAAGGACGTACTGAGCATAGAGACTTGAAATTAACGCCCTTAGTTCTAGGAGCAAAGCGATGTAATTACAAAATTCAAAATTCTTTGTTGGTTTTGGGAAATTTTATTTAAATATATAATATTAAAAACACACATGTCTATAGTACAATTTAAATCAATAGCTATCGGACCCAATCAGACCAATTGACTGACTACTGACAGACATTTTTTTAGTATATTACAGTTATTATATTATCACAACAAGGTGAATAATTGATGCTCAAAACTGATGCTCAATTATATTTTTCCGTTAATTATAAAATATTTAATAATAAATATAAGTTATAAACTATACAGCATAGCACCAGGGGCCGTTCGTTTAAGAGTGGGCAGTACTCGACGGGACTCAGGTGGGCGTATAGTCAGGGTGTCTGCAGTAACCATTCACCCTATGTACGGACAGCCGCAGTTCGATCATGATATAGCTGCATTAAGGCTCGCTCAGCCTCTTGTCTTTGGACCTGCCATCCAACCCATCAGGCTGCCCAATCCTCGACAGGCAGTTCCACTTGTTCGACTGACGGTGACAGGATGGGGACTAACCGCTGTCAGTATTTAAATAATTTTGTTGTCTCTAAAAATAATTAAATATTGCCAATAGTAAAAAAATATTGAACAAATAATAGTTGTAGGCATAGCAATTAATGTGTTTTTATTAATACAATATATATGAACAAAACTAAAAACTAATATTTTTTTTATGTTCAAATTAATAAAAACTTTACGTCATTATTACAAATATGTAACATGTACAATATCTGTTAACCTTACAGTACAAATATTAAAATAATATAGATTTAATATTTTTTTTATCATAACTAACTGTCAAACATATTAATATTGAGTCACTTGAATTTGCTCATACTGCCTCCATTTCCAGCCGGGGGGTCGAAGGATACCTAGGACCATGATGGAAGCAAATGTTCCAGTAGTGCCTCACTGGTTATGTAGATTATCATATGGAGAATCACTCACGTCAAATATGTTCTGTGGTGGACATTTCCTTATTGGGGGAGTTTCATCGTGTCAGGTAAAATAAATTTTTCCTCCTAGCTGGCCTAGCTTTTGTGGTACGGATCCTTTACTTTCTTACTACTACTTCCTATTTTTCTACTTTTGTGATCCGTATATTTTGAGTTAAGCTAGCTTGAAGATTGAATATAATATCGCACCTTTAGAATTATACCTAATCAAAAAAAACCATGACTTTGAGTTTGTGTCAGAAATTGACCTTGTCCCCCACTTATGTGAAGTGAACCAAGTGTCTTAATTCTAAGTTCTCTCTGCCTACCCTGCTGTGTACAGCGTCGTTTTAGGTCGTCGTTTTAGGTCAATTTCTAATAAAAACTCAAAATCATGGTTTTTGTTAAGGTCACTATAATTCTAAAGGTGCGATATGATCTTCGAGATTTATCTGGATTTATCTGGATTAATGTGTTAAGAGTAGTTGTCAGTCTAGTGTGTCAGTCTATAGTAGTGATAGACTTCCATAAAGTCTTTCACCACTATTCAGTATCTAGATCTACCTCAACATATCTTTTGATGAATGAGACGATGATAAGAAGTTAAAAACGCAAAACCATCTGAAACGATTTTTTGTAAAACTACCAGTTATAATTTACTAACAATAATGTAATATAATGGATAATGCCGTAATTAAAGAAGTATTATTTTAACTTATTTTTAAGGGTGATTCTGGAGGGCCAGCAGTGTTCAGGGGTACTGCATTTGGAATAGTATCATTTGCTAGAGGATGCGCTTTGCCGTTGTCGCCGACGGTCTTCAGCAACATCGCAAATCTAAGAGACTGGGTCACACAAACTACAGGCGTTTGAATAATCTGTATAAAAAATAAGTGATTTTAAGTATTTTTGTACCTTTTTTATCATTTCATAATTTTCTAAGTCCAAGCTCTTGTTTTGAGAATAATTTATACATCAATAAAAATAGTCATAAGTCTTCAAATTAATAGAAATGGGGCTATTAGGTGATGTTGAAAAACATGTTGTCTATCAAGAAACAATGAAAACGGAACTCTATATCAAAGGGAGAAGATTGAAAATGCATTCTAACTATCTGTGATATAAATAAAGAAGAAATATTTGTGCTCATGTTCTGTTTATTGGTCGTGTTCAATATAAAAATAAATTTACGTAACACTGTTGTTTTCTTTGAACCGATTTTTTTAATGACCTGTTTTATTCCAGATTGTTACTGTAAAGGTTTCGTAGATAATATACAAAAAAATATCTAATAACGTTTTAAAGACAACAATATTATAATAATTTTGTTTGTCGTCAAATTATATATTATACTATTGTAAAAATAATCAGCTAGTCGGCCAGGAATCAGTGAATCAGGGGTACGAAGTGTGACCGTAAATGTGACCGGTTGTGGGTTCGATTCTCACTGGAGGAAATGAAATCTTTAATACTTCCATTTCATTATGTTCTCTTTACCTTACCTGTTGTGTATAAAACATCTCTATAAAATGCCACATTCTATAGGGGTTTGCAATTTTACAGAGATAAGTAAGTAACCTCACGTTAATGTTAGTACGTTAAAAGTACGAAGTCTTATTTTATTTATCCAACCAGAAGAAATATATTAATTATAATAATAATTGATTACTATTCTAATTTACTTTTTTTATTCAATATTATAATTTACCGTCCCTAGATGTCCATGTAGGGACGTTTAATTTAACGTAGGCGTTGGTTCGATCTCCTCGTGCGAATGATTACTAGACACTCGACTGGCAATTTTTCTAAAATTGTAGTGGTGCGTGGGGAACGGAGTGTCTTCACACTAGAGTAATCTTGTGTACCCTTGACTACCCAGGTATGCGGGATAAACCAAGAATCTACCTAAGATTTGAACTATAATTGGCAGCACAACTGCTAACACTACACCTCCATCACATCGTTATTCCAATTACGAAAATATACTTCTACAATCTACATACGTTTGTGTTAAAGCGAAATTTTCCAAACAACCTCTTTGAATAGTCAAAAGCTACAATACGTGTTTTGTTCAAGTACCCATTTACAAGCTCTTTTGAGCTTACAAATGCTACATTTCCTGCAACACGATGCGTTCACTTTAAAACGGATTTCGCTGAAAGATTAAGCTGTATACGATTTTTTAGTTAAAAGTATAAAAATGAATGTTTTTACGTATTTTTTTTTATTTCTTTTATTGCAAGTCTTTATGTGCTTTCAGACTGTGATAGAATTCATAAAGACTTTTTTGGTTTCGGAAATTGTATAAGCTTTGAAAATTTTATTTTTTATTTTTGTTATATTGACTGTGTTATATTTTTTGTTTAAATATAGTATAAGTTGGTGATATCCAATAGGTTCCATAATCAAGCGGTAATTTCTGTGGTTGTCGTAACATCAAATAATAAAACACGGAATACAATAAATAAACAATAACAGAACAATAAACAAATGAACAATAAAAGAAAATAAATAAACAATAGCAGAACCTCTTGTGGCTTTGTTTCCCTCTAGGGAGAATGAAATAAATTTCCTCACTCTGGTAACGATTCAAAGCACGTTATTGCACGGAGTTCCATCACTGCTGAGTGGCTGAGTTCCCCTTGCTGACCTTGCAATGTACGGGGAACAGCGTGAAGCTAAAAAAATCTTAGCTCTGGAAAACAAGGTACAGCGTTGAGTACTGCTTCTCAAAGCATTATAAAGTAAAGAAAAAAGAGCAAAGATAATAAATAACACGATTTCTACATTTCTAGGTATACGAGATGTTCCTCATCGGGTACCAATTCAAGGTACTGTCACCAATTTTCACAATACACTGGGGCCTGCAAGCACGTCGCACCCGACCACTATGGCGGGAGAAACAAAACGAGAAGAACCGGAAACACTTTGAAACGTTTAAAAGAGAGCTTTATGCCAGGTACAGGAGGGATCCTCTCCACCTGTTGAGAAGACCTCAGCAGGCGAAGAAAACATAGGCCTCGCAAGGCCGCGCAAGTTTCGCCGGCCTTCTTATGACTGTTTCGGTTATTTTAATACTATTTTGACAGATGACTAAAGTGTTGTGTTCGAGAGTAGGTACAAAGTGATATTTCTATAGATAGATTAATTTTTAGTCTGAATATGTTTATAAGTAATGTTGGAAGACTGTTGTTTAAGTAGTTGATATATATATATATATATATATATATATATATATATATATATATATATATATATATATATATATATATATATATATATATATATATATACATATACATATATATATATATATATATAATTACGTTATAAAGTAATAGATTTAGTTATAAATATTGTTTGTTTATGAAAACTATGTAAAATATCGTAATCTCAGCTGATGTTCGAGTGAATGGTGGTAATTGTTTCTATAGACTGTAGTGGCCGTCGTGGTAAGTCTGGGTGTAAACGCGGTGGTCGTGGTTAGATCCCCGCAACGGTAGATTATATTTAAATTATTTTTATTTTTCCGCTGGTAGACAAGGCGCGACGTTGCAAGTTGCATCACTCAATACGCGACTGTCTCGATAAATTGGGAAGAATGTCGAAAATGTAGTGTCTTAACACTAGGTTTCCTGTATTTCCCTTGCTATGTGTGTTCTTTTTTTTCGCTGTGCGATAAGCTTATATTGGACACTTGTGACCCGGCGCCACGACATGACTTTAGTTTCCTTTAATCTGCTAGAAATCCCGCATCTGCATATAATTGTCATTAGTTTCGTTTTTAGAACGTGCTCGTAGACCCATTTCTCTTTTATATTCTTCTTTTGGAATCTTTAAAATGATGAGTATTTTCTCGTTTTTTTTCTCTGTAGGTAATAGTGCCACTGAGGTCTTTAGTCAATTAGATTTTGTGTACGTTTATGTTAGTTGGATGCACTGTTAGATTTTATCTTTTATATGACTTTGTGATACGCACAACATATTTTATAATTTATTTATTTTTAAGAATCATACTTTAAGGATATCCTTGTTTATAGTATTGTGTGTTTTCGTAAAACATATTGATTGCTTGTCTTTGAAATATTGTATAAAATACTGCTTGAAATGATAGATTCTATTATTATCTAATTGCGAAATAGTTAATATTTTTATTAAAAAAATATATTACATTTTCTTCTAATATAATTTTTATGTTTTATTATAATACTCGAGACTATGAGGTCGTTAGGATGTAGGGAAATTATCTGGATGTCTTTACGATGGATGTGATTGGTTCATATTATTATCTTTTCTTTATTTTCATAATAAAAAGGTACATTTGGATCTATCACACATAAAAAGTGCAGAATGGAGTGTTTTAAAACAATATACTTTCTTTCTTTAATACCATAGTAGTTAGCACCTAATATATAAAATTATTTTAGGTATAAAAATATACCACTTGTTTTACTAAGGCCATTGTGATACAGTAGTGCAAAATCAAACTGTTAACGTGACAGTTGTGGGTTCAATTCCCGATCGGGAATTTTCTTCATTTTCTCGCTGCGGTGATAAGAGAAAGAGGGACGTTGAGTTCCGCCCCTCAGCGCGTTATTTTGAAACAGTTCTGCTTTGTGGGAAACATAATGTGTTCTTATCCGCTACCCCACTTAAGAGTATCTTGGATGTTTTTTAAAAATCATATATGTGTTGTCGGAACCTCAAAAGCGGCAATTTTGACAATCATCGCTTAGCATGATTTTGCTCGAAAAATCAGCATCCACTTCACGTTGTTTCATAAATCCATTCAACGAAGTCTCTTTACTGAGCATCGACATTAGGCTTAAGTTGTTGTGCATAATTGAATTACGTGAACATGGAGGCACAGACTCACTCTCACTGAATTTTTCAATTAAGTTTTCCACAGTTGATAACATTCCGACCATATTTTAATGTGAAAATCCATCCTTCAAAAACGAAGACGGCTTGTTCTCTCGTATAACTCTCCATTTTACCAATTTTTTACTAACCCTAAACTGTCAGCTGTCGACTGGTGACAAACTTTAATGTTGCGCTAATTTTGAGACATCCTCTTCGGTATACATACAGTGTGGAGCTATACTTAATTTGATTTTTGAATATTTATAGAATAAAAATAAAACATAACTCTTTGTACTAGATCGTAAAAACTCTTTGTAATATAAGAATATTTTATAAATATAAAAAAAGGATAATCTGAATAGATCATTACTTTAAAAATAACTAATAAAATTATCGACCTAATTTTATATATAAAAGTAGATTATGTAATATATATCGATATTGTTAGTATGTTAGAATTGGTTAGATTTGTTCACTGTGAAATTTTATCTTTTGGTTATGTATAGTTAGTTAATTCATTTAGATAGAAAAAGGTTCTCAATATTTATTAAGTTTTAGTTACGCCGCACAACACGCAATATTTAAAAAAATGTGCGGTGCGTGGAAGCAAAGTAGTTCACTCACTGGGTTCCTTCTCCGTACAATACAGCAGGTATTGTAATATGCGGATCTTGTCTAAAATTAAATACAACTTATTTTTGTTCATTTAGAATTGTAATTTTAAAAACTCTATTTCTGTAACAAGGTGACAATTTAAAAAAAAATTGAAACTTATGGACACAGTTTTATAGGGCTCCGTACAAAAAGGATAAAACGGGGCCCTATTACGAAGACTTTACTTTCTGTCTGTCCGTCTGTCACCAGGCTGTACCTCTTGAACCGTGATAGTGCCACAGTTGAAACTGCCACAAATTATGTATTCCGTTGCCACTACAACATCTCACTTGGCCGGTGATTTTAGCAGTTTGGTTTTATTAATATGTCACTTTAATCACCGATATTCTATCGAGAATTGTAAATAATTTTAATTTTATAGTACTATGGCCAAAGTTCAACGTTCACGAATATTTTTAATGTTACTGTTGTATGTGTAAAGTGTTGGTAGAATTGTTTGTTGGTGCACAAATTTTTATTATAATATACACATATGTATGTATGTATTTAGATGATTATATAAGTATATCCGAATTACGTAAACATTTTATTAAAGTCACGTACTGAATCGAAGGTTTTTATTTTTCCTTTATTCTCGAATTCCTGTTGTACAAAATATTTTCTTGGTGGACTTTAAGCTGATTATTATTCAATAAGAATTTTAGCAGTTTTAAGTTTTATAAAAGAATCTTTCCTTTTAATAGTGTGGAACAAAAATTTGAAAATAACTTTCATTTATTCGTTATTAAGGTTAAGGCAACAAATTGTACAAGTACTTTTTATCAAATGCGATTTTGGCATATAAATGAAACTTATAATACACAAAAATCTGCAATCTTGCTGCCGTCGTGACCTTGAACTAAACTCGACGGTTGTGGGTTCAATTTCCACTCGGGAGAATGAATTATTATTAATGAATATTTAATTATTTTCACTCTAGTACCATGACAAAGCGCGGCGTTGAGTTCCGCCACTGCAACGCAAAGATGAGGAACTTGACATTATGTTCCCTTTGCCTACTTTTCTTTATGCAAAAATCTGCAATTATTAACAGACCAAAATGTAAATGGTCTTAAAAAAGGATGAAAAAAAAACAATAGTGTAACTAATTCAAATATTATTCAATTCTTAAATAGTAAAACTAGTGTTTATGTTCTTAGTGATATGCTCATGTACCCAGTCCCATATGACGGGGTTAGAGAGCCTCGTGTAAACTCCCGGAAAATTGCCTCTAGCACAGCCGAGTCCCCACGACACTACGCCTATGAGGAGTCCTTCACTCACTATAGGGCCGCCGCTGTCACCCTGTTAGAGAATGCATCGTTAGAAATGTGCTGCTTTCAGCAGGGTAGGCAGAGGGAACCTAGTGTTAAGATACTGCGTTCTTAATTTAATGCGAGTTTGTAACGTCGCGGTTTATCTACTAGATCCAGAAATTAAAATAAACGAATGTAATCATTCTTCAGAATGGTCATCCAAACCGCTACAGCTACAACACATTCACATTCAGAAATTGGAAGACACATAGGGTTAGATTCCCACAAGGGGAAATTAATTTATATAATATAATATTATCATTTCTTCGTTTAGGTAACGAGGCAATGTGTGGTTGTGTCGGCAGAAAGTACATAACCTTTCTTCGGGGAATGCTAAAGCTAAAAAAGCGAAAAATATGTAATACATATCACGATTAAATTAAATTAAATTAAATTAGCTTCACGCTATATCCCGCACACAGCAGGGTAGGCAGAGGGAACCTAGTGTTAAGACACTCCGTTCCCCACTTTCTGCCGAATTTTGGAGGCATTGCGTATTGAGTGGCAGAACTCAACGCCGCGCTTAGCCTCGACACCAGAGCGAAGAAATGAAAATATAAATGTAAGTAAATATTTCATCTCCTCGAATGGGGATCGAACCCACAACCAGTCGGTTTTACAGTCACACTTTGTACCACTGCGCCACGACTGGCCTCTACATATCACGATCTTTTCAAATAAGTCAATTACTACGTTTAGGTAACATATAATCGAATAACTATATAAATATCTAAAACTATGGAATTTTCACTTAGCAGCGAGTACCTGACATGCATCAGGGGACGGTTGGCTAAAAGATCCCGCACAGAACATTGAAACTGGATCTATGGGATTCCTATCCAGGCCTGAATGTCGACATAGTTTCATAGCGATGGTCTTTATTGTGGAAGACTGTAGAAATGTGGCGCTGGGACCACTTTCCTGTATAAGGCAAATTTGGTTTCGTCACATTTTTTTCATATGCGTTTTGTGGAGCACGTTCTTTTCTTATTATCAAAACAATAATGTAATTTAAAGTTTGTATAAATGATACATTGTTCATTTGGTGAAACAATGACGTTATTGCATATTTTTTTATGTCCAATATGTGAAAGTATGTAGAGATTCTTTGTAAACTTTAATTGCGTTTGTAATAATAATACAAAAAGTGCAATTACCTGATGTTACACTCAATGAGTGGTATTATTTCAATTTAAATCTAGTGACCAAAACAAACATAACGGTAACTGCAGCAATATCGATATAAGATCTAGGTACAGCCAATAAAATGTCTTCTTATTTAAAATTTACCCTCAATTTACCCCATCCAGACACGATCGCAGCTTGATTCGCAGGCAGACGAGTCTCCTTCGCCACTATGCCGATGGGTAGCAGCCTCGGTGAGAACCTCAAAGGTGAATATAATTGTATAAGGCCTACATCATTAACTTTGGTGTTCCTAGCGTATTTGGGATGTACGTATGTTTCTCTGACGTCGTACATTTCACCTCCGTGTGTTTTCCATGATGAACCGAGGCGTACGCTTAGTTCGCTGGCTTTGGACCTAAAAGTGCATGTATCGTTATTATTCAAGTACTGGGAGTAAAGTATAATATGTATCTATTTTGTGACTGAAGGGAAATATAATAAAGAAAATATATCTATTCTGTCAAGGAAAAAGTTAAATGTAATTAATATAGCGATTCTTTTAATAATAGATTTTTTTAAGATGGACTTGTACCTTTATATGAAATAAAAGAAAACAATGACTAATACTAATTGTTAATAATTGCATCGTCATGAAATTTGATTTTATGTCTTAGATGACATTACAATAACTGTTATAGTACCATAGAACTGGTTGTGGGTTTGATTCTCGCTTCAACAGACTACAGTTCCCCACTTTCCGTTGATATCATCAACATGGATGTGAAACTGAACAATGAATAGGATATATTTGTTGGCAAATGTGTATCTACAGTTTAGTTTTGTTTATGATTCTCTTTTTGATTTTGACTAAATGCCTTATTTTGCCCCTAAACAACCTTACCTGAGCTACAAGCTTGAGAAGAAATACTATGTACTGTCAATTGTGAGACATGAAATGACAAAAAAATATATATATATTTGTCCCTATTGGCATCGAACCCACGATTATCACACTTTAATCCACGAAAACCTCAGGCAGAGTAAATCAAAAAAATTGTAAAAATTACCCCGAAATTTAACGTCTAATCAGCCATGACCCAAAAGAATTATAAAACGAAATTCAATAATAAACAAATAATTAACGTTAACAAAAGAACTCCATTTATATCCAAGGTTGTGTTTTATACATTTTGCGCAATTTAAAAAATCGATAAACCTTGTATAATTTCATACTAATTAGTTCGTAATTTCTCTTCATTAGTTACAGTATTATAAATATATCTTATTAATAACTCGTGCCTTTAAAATTTGGCATTTATTCATAAAAAAAATAGGCCAGATGTTATTTGTATTTGTATATGTTGTTTGAATTATCAATATAAAGAACGTGAACGTAATTTATATTAATAAAAATCAAGGAGAACGTACAAACGTTTAAAATATTACATATTTATAACTTTCTTTAATTTTAAATATCAAACAGTCAAATAAGGTAAATGTAACGATTAAGAAAATAAAATAATAAATAAAATAAATAAATCAGCTTCACGCTGCGTCCCGCACACAGCAGGGTAGGCAGAGGGAACCTAGTGTTAAGACACTCCGTTCCCCACTTTCTGCCGGATTCTGGAGGCATTGCGTGTTGAGTGGCAGAACTCAACGCCGCGCTTTGCCTCGACACCAGAGCGAAGAAATTAAAATACAAATTTAAGCAAATAAAGCAGCGTGAAGGAGCTCAGTATAAGTCCAGTTCCGAGCGAAACACGGTAAGTTTTTAAAATATTAGGAACCAGGTAGTGGAACCCAACTCCAAACTTTGTCTAACCCGGAAAGAACTAAATAAATATTTTTAAAATAATTATTTTATATAGCGCAATTTGTGCCTTTGAGGCCAGTCGTGGCGCAGTGGTTCAAAGTGTGACTGTAAAACTGACTGGTTGTGGGTTCGATCCCCACTCGAGGAGATGAAATATTTACTTAAATTTATATTTTCATTTCTTCGCTTTGGTGTCGAGAAAAAGCGCGGCGTTGATTTCTGCCACTCAACACGTAATGCCTCCAAAATTCGGCAGAAAGTGGGGAACAGAGTGTTCCCCACTTTTCTGGTTCTCCAAAGCTTTCTGGTTCCCTCTGCCTACCCTTCTGTGTGCGGGATATAGCGTGAAGCAATTTTTTTTGTGTGCCCATATTCATCGTAAAGTTTTTAATTGCCGGTATAAATTACGATTTTTCTTGTTTATATCTAATATAAACAAAATATGTACATAAAGAAAGAAACCCAAAGGTTGAATGAAAACATCTTTATTCTATTCCAACTTAAAGAAAGGACTACGTCAATTTAAAATACAATGCAAGGAAAGGGAAACAGATACGCCATATATCCTCAAGACGCCTATTGGTAGGAGCAAGTAGAGAAGACCGGGTACAAAAATAGCGGTCGGTTAAACGTAACATGATATGGTTTGCAATATCAATGAATATTTATTAGAAAACTTGCATAATAATAATTAAATACAAAGTCCATGTTGTATCAGCTTATATAGCATGATAGGCAGAGGGAACGTAGTGTTAAGATTAAGAAGAAGAGAGAAGACTGTTCCTTACTTTCTGCCAAGTTTCGAGGCATTGCGTGTTGTGTGGCGGAACTCAACCCCACGCTTTGCCTTATTACCAGAACGAGTAAATAAAAATATGAAGCAATTCAGTCCCTTCTGTGGCAATTAAACCTACAACCATCACGCTTATGCCACGGCGCACCACGACGGTCTCAAATTGTATTTAAAAATATGATGTTTTTTTATTAGAATTAATGTTTTTTTAGTTTGTACAATTTTGATGTAATATGAGTAAGTCTTAAGGAAAATCAAGATTATGTAATATAAGCATAAACGTAATTGATATTAATCAAAAATCAAGGTAAACCGTACAAACGTGTACAAAATGTTCCTCTTGTACCCGGTCTCCCTTGCCATTCGAAAAATATCGTTTTTCAAGTATGCGATAATAAATTTCTTTAGAGGCCTCATAAAGACTGGTGCCACCTACGGACGGGGGGATTTACTCCGTGCTACGCTCCTGCCCCAAGGCGATTGCTATTTTGCAACGGTAAAAAATACAATCCGTCCCTCGACGGTGTATTGAAATTGTGGATTGAAAAAAACTGGAGGCGATAGTAAAAAAAAATATGTAGAGAACTTGTAAATGTACGTGCTATATATATTTTACGATATTTTTTTCAAGATTCACGTTAAGTTAAGTTAGTGAGCCTCGTGTTAAGACACTCCGTTCTTACCAGAGCGTTGGAAACACAAATAATTCATACTCCCGAATGGAGATCAAACTGACAACCGTCATATTAAAGCTGTTAATATTTTCATTTCTTCTCTGGTAATGAGAGATGAGTTCCACCACTCAACAAACAAAGAAGTGCATGGGAAGGAACACTAGGTTTCCTGGTTCCTCTTCCTTCCCTGCTATGTGTGGGATATATGTGAAGGTGAAAAAAAAACAAACCGTAACAAGCAATGAGCGGCAGACAGCAGCCATATAGAAGTTACAACCGACCCCCCGCATATGGGATACGTCTTCTCCCTCAACGACACTTGCCACGGCACCGCCGCGATGGATGTGTTCACTCCGGAGACTATACGACGTGTGGAACCTGAAAGTTACTCTGCATTACTATTTTCTTCTTCACTATAAAAGAATACAGTCAACTCTCCTTTATTTGAAACCAGGAGGAACCAGGAAAACTCGATGGGCTCTTAAAATATTACGAAGTATCGAATTAATTGATATTTCAAATGATTCCAAATTTTTGATACATTGATTGAAAAGAAATAAAAGTTCAAAATTATTAAAGTAGATAATAATCGATTATGAATGATTAAATAGATAATTCAGTTGTAATAAAAAAAAAAGGTATTTATGTGAAAATGTGTGTCAAAGTAATCATTACAATATCGAATACAAATTTGACTTGTCTGCATTTATCTCTGCCAAATCTCTCTCTTTCTCTCTGCAACTTTAAATTGTCGAGAGTATGATACTTATAGGTTTAAATGTTAGTTAGAATTTTATTTTTTTTTTATTTTATTTTTGTTTTAATTACCAAGGCATTTAAATTTATTGATTTTGTGATAATTTTATATTCTAAAGTGTTTCAAATTACCGCGGGTTTGAATTTATGAGAGTCGACTGTATATCCTTTTTTTTTTGTGTGTGTGTATTTTTTTTAGTATTACATTGTATTCTTTCTTTATTTATACCTAAAAGGATAGGTGGAGCGAACCTAATGGCGAGACACTCCGTTCGCCACTTTTCGCCCAATATTCAACACATCATGTGATTATTGTTAAGACACCACATACTTATTGACTGGTCGTTAAATTCTTACGTTGGCACAATATCCCATTGTATATGATTTAAAACTCACTTAGGGTCTCTTTGCAATAATCAGTTATTTGGACTATGTTCTCGCAGCCTACTCTGCCGTTTAAAAAATAACATTTTGTAGTAGATATCAAAATATATAAACATACACATTTGAATTTCTATACGCACTTTAAGTAAACTACTATCTACTTATTGAAAATAAAGAGACATCATTACCTCTTCGTGAATTGGTTTTAGTAGAATATGCTGAAAAAAATATAAATATTCGCTTTATTTTTAATATTGTAAAATTTCAATAGAGAGACTTATACTTATATTATTGCTTATTGGAACGTAGCGAAAATAAACTCAATCGTGGCGCAAGGATGCTACTGTAAACTCGATGGGTTGTGGGTTCGATCCCGCCCAAAGAAATGAAATATTTAATATTTATAATCCCTCGCCCTGATGACGATGCAAAGGGCCGCGTTGATTTCTGGAATCACGCAATGCCCCCAAAATTCAGCAAGAGGAGAATGAAAGTATCTTAACGCTAGCTTTCTAGGTTCCCTCTACCTACCTTGCTATATATATGTGGGGTATAAAAAAATCGTAATTAAAATATTATTCATCACCTATTAGCTTTTGTAATAACTTTTCAAAAAGCGTCTTATACATCTCCTGGATTCTGGTTTCATTGAGGAAGTTCAGTATATTATATTTATGTATCTCCGCTTCATCAGCTACCTTTGAATAGTCCACTTCTATAGTGCGACTTACTATTTTATTTTGTGATTCTCCACGCACAATTAAAATAATGACAGATAGTCTTGCCAATATATAAATCGCTTTAGTCTCTTTTAAAGTGTCCATTCTAAAAAAAGAAAGAGAAGACAAAGAGAGAAAATGTATAAAAATTTGAAGTAGCGGAAGTCGAACTCGTCGTGCCAATTGAATACCAGTTCAAGTGATTATATAAATTAGTGGTTGGAGCGCTTGGATAGTAATCCAATAGGCGCTTTTTTTTTTTTTTTTTTACGGGGGGAAATCCTCATGGACTACCTCCGCCTGGGGAAAGACGGAGGGGCGTGCCGGACTCTTACCGACTAAAACCACCCCGGTGTCTCCTCGCACGTGAGCGCGAGGCCGCGGGAATCCACATTCATCCGCAGCCCCTCACTAGTGCTGGCCGGGTCTGTCCAGGCCTCGTCTCCTGCGCGGGTTAGCGAGGTGGTGAGCTAACCCGTGCATCGTCTCAGAGGCACGCGCCGACACTCGCGCGTACCTACGACACGGGTCTATCGAATAGGGGGCGAGGACTTCCCCAAGTCTCTCGCCCCTAGACCCATTCATGGGGGCCGGAAAAGGGCGTTGTCCGCCCTTCTCCTGCGCCCTGTGCGCCTTCTGCAGCCGGAAAAGTGCTCCCTCTCCCTTTCCGCAGTTTCCTTCTTGGACATAACGTCCTCGCAGAAGGACGCCACCGCGTCCCAAGACCCTACGCTTACAACCATCTTCCGCACTACGGCAGGCAGCGACAGATCGCCCCCTACTTTATTTGTGAGGACACGGCGCTGCTCCTCCCAAGCTACACACTCGGCTAGCGTGTGTTGCGCTGTGTCCTCCCTGCAATGGACGCAGTGATGGCACCGAGCATCCGGCTCTCTGTCTATGCGGCACAGGTACTTGCCGAAGCAGCCGTGCCCCGACAGCACCTGCGTCATCCTAAACGACAGGGAGCCGTGCCTTCTCCCTAGCCAGTCCTCGAGTACTGGCCGGATTGCCTCAACGGTAGCGAAGCCGGCGGTAGGGCGCAGAAGCCTTTGCCGCCATTCCGCCACCAGGACCTGACGGAGCTTCTCTCGGCGCAATGCGATCTGCCGCTGCATCCAATAGGCGCTGGTTCAAGTCCTGCCATTTAAAAGTTTTTTTCGTCGTTTTTTAATAATAATATATGCAGTATGTACCTGTATTTAATTTTCCGCAATGTAGTGTTGAGTTCCACAACTCAAAACGTAATGTCTCAGAAGTCTGACTGAGAGTGGGGAACGGCGTGTCTTAACACTAGGTGAAGTAAAATGAATTCTGTTACTTTTTTAATTTTTGCCTTTATACATGCTAAGTAAATTTATTTTTTTACTTATATTTTAGTTTCAAAGATTCTATATGTTTCGATAACATCGTAACTTAGAGTAATCTTAGAAAAGTCTAATAAGAAAATTGTAGCTAAAAATAAGATATTATCAATTAGTTACTTCTCATTACTTTTTTAGATTGTAAAATTATGGCATGAAATGATTTTTTTATACTTATTGTATTAACAAGATTTAAAGTTATTTTGTGATTTGTTTTCATCACTTTTTATTAGATTTTTGTTTGTGTTTCGCTTGTTTTTAACCGACGAGACACCCTAAGGAAGTTTTCAATATGACTCGTATATTTTTGTTTAGTTTTATATTTTCGAATTTTTTTAATGTGAGTACTTTGATTTTGATTTTTTTATTGGATAAACTTATTTTATCTCTATCATCTCAAGTGCAACCGTAAAGGTGTCGAGACTTAGCGCGGCGTTGAGTTCCGCCACTTAACACGCAATGTCTATAGACCTCGGCGGAAAGTGGGGATCAGAGTGTCTTAACACTAGGTTCCCTATGCCTACGCTGCCTTGGGCGGGATAGAGCGTGAAGCTGATTTGATTTCATTTGATTTTTATATAATGGAGAGTAAACATTGTTTAACTGTTGGGGCGATGATTGTAGGTTCGATTTCATCGAATTCGCGGAAATAAATTATTTACTCGCTTTGGCGTTGAATTCCGCCACTAAAAGCGATCTGCTACGAATTTGGGTGGAAACAAGAGTAAGAAGTGTCTTAACACTAGTTTCTCCCTGCCTATCTCATATATGTAAAATAAAATGTGAAGCTAAAAATATATTTATATAATATATCTTTATGTATATCCAATATGAATGTACGTAATTTGTATCTCAAAACAAGCACACGCTTATCAAAATGGTTTCTACCATTTCACCTCATATGATTTAACTGCGCCTCAAACGTGAGGTCAGCTCTTGAGCGGCAGCAGTCAGCCTTTGTGAGAACTGAGAGCTTCTGAGATCTGACTTCTGACATCGTTTGCTAAGTATATTGTTTATACAGTCTGTGTACAACAACCCAACAAAAATTTGGTATGTTTTGTAGGTTGATTGGAGAATATTTGGATGTTTTTTTAACCGTTTCCATTAAGACACTTATATTCCCTACTTGAAGCCGAATTCTGAAGGCGTTGCGTGTTGAGTGACGGAACTCAACGTAGCGCTTTGCTAGACACCAGAGCGATGAAATGATAATTTTATTCATTTTTTCGAATGGGAATCGAACTCCAACCCCCTGTTGTGCCCCTGTGCTACGACACAATCGTGTACGCCTCAATGTATTGTATGTAAATATTATTGCTTTATAGAGTATTATTTAAACAGTGCCTATAAAAAAATACATGCAATTCCACTTTTAAACATAATAATTTACAAATGGTTTCTACAGTACTGTTTTTTTAGCTGTAACCCGCTGGTAGATGGCAGGCGTTTGCGTAAACACACTTTGTTCCGCACTTTTACGAAATTTTTAGTCAATGCATGTTGTATAGCGCAACTCAACGCCGCACTGTCTTCCCTCTAAAACGAGAAAATAAAAATAGTCCCACCGAGAGAGAATCGAACCTACAAGCGTTTACAATCAGATGCTGTGCCGCAGCACCACGACGACCTTTAGAGTAATTATTGCTTCAATATAAAATATTTTCTTATAGCTTATCAACTTTTGAAGTACCGAAATTAAACAACAAAACTTAGCGAAAATCATTTGAAACGACAATCTAAATCAATAAATTTACATTAAAACAACAGTAAATGTGCAAAGTCATATTAGCATTAACGAGAAAAGTTATTTAAACACAATATAGTACAATGAACTGATCTTATTTCTAACAACAGGTTTAAAGTAAACAATTCTAAGTTTGAAGTATGCGGAGACGCTCGAGCCATTCACGGGCAAGAACTCGTTCCAATAAAATAAATTTAATTACAAATCGGGGGAAGTACCGTATACAGTCGTACCTGAAGTCCTGGAAATTCGTTAATTAGATTCACGGAGTTCCCCTAAGTTTTAAAACATGGGGTAAAGCCCGCGGCGTTGAACGAATTCGCATTTTCTCTAAAGGAAGTGTACATTTTCTCCGTCTATGATCACAACTTGGGAATGATTCAAAGAAATAAAATGAAGCATAGCACTTTTCGCAACAGCTCGCGTTGGAACCTCGAACTTTAAGTAGGCTATAACTTTTTACGCAAATTTAAATAAAAAAATCAACTTAGCATGTTCCGCTGCTCCATTCTACATAGCAACGCTGTAGTTGTATTGAAATGTATTTTTAGGGCCATGAATTCATTTTTCTACAAGTTACTGTACAATAGATATGTAAATTTATTGAATTATTTTAATATATGTATGTTTGTTAGCATTTCCAAGTTTTCTCTGGCACTTGTATAATGGGTATATTTTATCAATATTTTACTTAGTATTTTTTTTAGTTTCCCATGGTATTTCGCATATGGCAGGTAGAAAGAGGAAACCTAGTAACAAGACACTCCATTCCATACTTTCTGCCCAATTATCGAATGGCGGAATTCAACGTAGGGGTTAGTCTTGCGACTAGAGCGAGGTAATGAAAATATTTTCTAAAGTGGCAATTGAACCCAAAATACTGTAGACACTATGCAGTTGTACTGTGTCTCAATATACAATCGATTGTAAAAAATACATTTTTCAGAATAACCAGAAATAAAATAAAGAATTGTAATTTTTATAATTTTATTACAATTATCCATACAGGCACATAATATATAGATATTAATTAGAAAAATCAATCAAATTTCGCACAAGATCCTTGACTAACAATATAGATTTGCGACGTTGCGGCCCTGCATTCATTATTACATTTCAACCAGCACAAGTTCCAGTATGTTCTACCATCACTACCACAAAGTGGTATATAGTCACCAGAGCAATGACTACATTCACACTGAAACTTCTGACAAGCACCACCGTGGAATATACTTATAGGATTATCGCCACTTCGAACGTTGTTACTATCACAACGAAGTTCGCATTCATTTCTATAGGTCTTATGATTCGTTCCACATACAGGCGAAATTACATCTGTACAGAAACATTTAGGACACGGCCCTTTCCTAATGACCTTTAAGTAGGGATTATTATCGCGTTTAGCGATGCAATCCATTTGGCATGCGTTTCCAAATGTCCTGGGTTCTGTCTTCCCATCGCTACCACACACTGGCTCTATAACAGACGGGCAATGACAGTTGTCACATATATTTCTATTAGCGACACTAATGTCAGGGTATGTGGAGTACAGATTTTTTCTATTTTCACATGCCAAATAGCACAAGTTATCGTACACTCGTCCATCGCTTCCACACACTGGCTCTTGTTTGGTGGGACACAGGCACCCGTCTAAGCATGCTCCGACATTTTTTAGTGATATATCTTGAGGGTATCCCCCGTTTCTAGCGTTAGCACTCGCGCAATCGAGGACGCATCGACTCCTGTATAAGACATTGTCTGTGCCGCAGACAGGAGCTGCAATATTCGTGCACAGTGTACAGGGTGGGCCAATACAAGCAGTTCTATACGCAAGGTAGATTATAGGTTTCTTTTCCCGAATTCGTCTGGTGTTCTCACAGGACAATTCACATTCGTTTGGATACGTAATACCATCTAAAGTGCACACTGGCATATCAATATCTTGACAGACACATTCGCTACATTCGCCAGTATCCACCTTACTGACCGAAGTTAGCCCCCTTGCCTCACGTTCTTTATTAGTACATTCGAGTACACAATTGTTAGTGTAAGTGACTCCGTCGGATCCGCATACCGGATTGAACCTGTACTCGCAAAGACATATCGATGTTGGTACATAAACGGTTTTCTTTACAACTACGACACTGCTGATTACTTTATCAGATTTCGATGAGACTGTCAATGCTGCCAAGATGGCGAGAGTGCCTAAAAGAATAATTAATATAAATAATATTATGATAAATAATTAAAATACTATAATTTTCATTCATAGTAGCTTTTTGTGTAATTTGTGATGAGTGAGAGAGATGGTATATAATTAATGAAATAAACATATGCGATGGCTTATCTTATAGCTGTAATAATTTGACAAAATTAAAAAAAAAAATGATCAGTTTATTTCAGATTTAAATAATGTCAATACAAACCTATAAAATAATTAGTTTAATATTATGATGTACAGAAATTATGAATATAAAAAAAAACAAGAATAGTAAAACTCACATAATATTTGTTTCCTCATATCGTCTCTTCACTTCTGCTGAGTGACTTTATAAAACATCTTATTGAAATTTCTCACCTTATTATATACTTTAAAGTACACAATTTATTTAAATAATTACCAAATATAAAATTAGTAAGTATATTGTAAAACAGGTTGTACTATCTCTTTTAATCTATGTATGGCGTATTTACATATATTAACAATTGAATACAGATATAGCTCCTCTTTTTAGTATATACTTTTTTATGAATAAAATAATTTATATATGTAGGTTTTTGTTTGGGCGTTTTTAAGAATGGTGTTTTGTTTTTTGACATATTCTTCTGCATTTCTTTGTTCTGACTTAAGTGAGGCGTGGGCTTCAATAGAAGGCTTCATGAAGCGTGATGCTGCTAGTAAAATAATAATTTTACTAGCAGCATTACGCTTCATGGTTTAGTCCGCGTAGTAAGGTAGCTAGAACCTACCAAGATACTCCGCGCTTCACTTTTTACCTGAATGTAAGAGATTTTTTGTCGAGTCTTGCCAGAATATGTATGTGAAAATATGATGACTCACTGAGTCACTAGGAATATCTCTAAGTAGAACAAATAATAAAGATCAAAGTGATTTATCATTCCTTCTGTATGTTGTGCGAAAATTTGAAAAAAAAAACATATATTGATTCTTCATTATTACATGTCACCTACATACTTATCTTGAGGTTTTTTATGAATGTGTATTAAAGTATTGTAGATAACATATATATGTTTATTTTTTTTAACTAATTATTTACATTTGTTAAAAAAGACCGGTCGTAGCGCAGCGGCACAAAGTGTGACTGTAAAATCGACTGATTGTGGGTTTGATCCCCACTCGAGGAAATAAAATATTTATTTATATTATGACAAAGGGATTCTAGTGTTAAGACTGTAATGTATCTTATTATTTATTGTACGGCACCTTCTTATTACTAATAGCAATATTAAGTGTGAGAGGAAATTAATGATTTTTTTGTATAAAAAATAGACGAGCAACTTTTTTTTTTCATCTTCATGCTGTATCCCGCACACTGCAGGATAGGCAGGGGGAACCTACTGTTAAGACACTCCGTTCCCCACTTTCGCCGAATTCTGGAGGCATTGCGCGTTGAGTGACAGAACTCAACGCCACGCTTGCCCTCGACACCAGAGCGAAGAAATGGAAATATAAATTTAAGTAAATATTTCATCTCCTTGAGAGGGGATCGACCCCTCAACCAGTTGGTTTTACACCTACGACTGGCCTCAACTTTTCTTTTAACTATATATATATTTTAAGATTCCGTACCAAAGGGCAAAACTGCCTCTGACCGTTCTTCTTTCTGTCAGTGTCACCACGCTGTATCTCAAGAGAAATGAGCGTATATGTCGTTTTTATTATTACAGTAGAAACTAGATTAACCGGACTAATTGTTGTTGGCAGGCATTCGGATAATCGAAAATCCGGATAATCAAAAGTACGGAAAATCGGGTAATCGGGTATTTAGAATATGTAAGTATGCACATACGTAGTGATATAATTTTAATTAAAATAACTAATACTTAAAGTGGAAATCAATGTTTATTAGGATATCTTAAAATGTACGACGAATAATTGGTTTACAATATGTATTTGACAGATTCGACACGTTGCTGTTGCACGTATGCTCGCATTGATATGACTTGTATGGACATTTAAACAATTATTCTGTAGTCCGGATAATCGCGAATCCGTATAACTCTGAGGGCCGGATAATAGAGTTTCTACTGTATAATTTTTTGGGCCAAAAATTACATGTATGTTTTTGGCATGAATGATTTTGAATAATGTTAGTCTCTTATTTGCATCGTTTCGTTTTGGCAATTCTTGATTATAATCAAATTATCTTAGAGGCTCTAAACTACTAAAAACTTACTCTGAAACTTTTCGTTCTTTTTATTACTATTGTCGATCACAATTATGGTTTGATGAATTTATGACCACAAATGCGATAATTTTTGACTACTTTTGTTATAGCTTCACGCTGTACCTTGCATATAGCAATATAGGCAGAGGGAACCTGAGAGTGTTAAGACTTTAAGATGGGGGCATCTTAATAATGTTCCCCACTTTCTACCGAATTCTGGAGGTATTGCATGTTGAGTGGCGCAACTCTACTCACGCCAACTACTCAACGCTATACTTTTGTCTCGTTGCCAGAACGAGGAAATGAATATATTAAATATTACATTTCTTCGAGTAGGAATTGAACCTACATCCTGTCGCGATCACAGTCGCACATCTGTGGTGTATCTTCGCCACGACTGGCCTCATTCGACTGAACTAATTGTTATTACCATTTAAATAATTGCTAAAGCGTGGATCGTTATTTGACTTAGGCTTTGTGTAAGTAAGTACTTAGTTTAGTTTATGTAGATAATTATTCTATTTTTTTATACACAACTTTATATTTTTCAGTATTTGGAAAATAGAGAGCAGGGTGCCATATCACGTTAACTTTTCTCTCTGCTTATGCATGCTGGCGACGTTAGATGATTAAAGGAAACGATTATTAAATACACCTCTATATTATATATCAACTTTATTATGTAAATGTTTTATTTCATTTGTTTAATTTAAGTTTACATATCACAATATTTAAAAAAAAACACAATAAAATAGTTAAACTACAGTAAAGAAATAAGTAATATAATTTAAATTATAATTTTATGCGTTTCTTTATTTTTATACAATATAATAAAGATCAGTATCAATAAAAATATACATAGGTATAAACTATTTTTAGCAGTGACCATTTTTTATAATTTTAATAAAAGGTGCACATGGATTGCAATTGCATTGGTTGTTGCAGTCCAGCCAGCACTTGTTCCAGTAAGTGTTTCCATCATCGCCGCACACCGGCTTATACAGTAGGGGACAGGAGTCACAATTCTTGACAGCATTATGGCAAATGCCCTTATAAGCAAATGATACCAAACTTTCATTTAAATTGTGTCGGATTTGATTTTCACAATTCAATTCACATTTGTTGCTATAAGTATTTCCGTCACTGCCACAAATAGGCTCTTTTATATCAGGACAGTTGCAATTATTGCATTCACCATTATATCTAGCAAAAATTGGTGGTTTTCCTAAATTCGCATTTAGTTTATTCTCACAGTCCAATTGGCAAATGTTGCCATATGTATTACCATCGTTCGCGCAAACTGGTTTATAAATTAAGGAGCAACTGCAGCTTTGACAAGCTCCCGAATGCTTAATTTGAATGCTGCTAGAATTTGATATCCTATTTTTATCAGCACAACCTAAGTAGCACGCGTTTCGATACGATTTATTATTAGTTCCACAAACGGTAATTGTAGTGTCGTAGCAGTTGCACGGTTCTTTACAAAGGCCTTTCGAAACAACTTCTAAAGGAGACAAACCATCGCGTTCAAGACTTTTGCTTTCGCAGGCTAAAATACATTCGTTTGGGTAACTGTCCCCATCGCTACCGCATACTGGATCGACCACTTGAGGACAAATACAAGATTCTTCACATTCCCCTTTAAATAATACAAAAATAGGCTGCTGACCATTTTGAAAACGTTCTTTATTTATACAATTTAGTTGACATTCGTTGACATAGGTAATTCCATCGATACCACAAACTGGTTGGTAAATAGATGAGCAAACGCAGCCTTCAAAACATTCACCAGATTTTATGATAGTTACTTGATTTTGCCCCTTTATTGCTCTATCTTCATTTTTACAATCTAAAGTACATTTGTTAGGATAGGTTTGGCCATCATTGCCACAAACAGGTTGATATATGGCCAGACAATAACAGAGATCAGAACATTCTCCATCTTTTATAATATCGATAGCAACTTCACAATGTTGTTCTCGTATTTTATTAAGGCATCCAAGTTTGCATTTGTTATCGTACGTTCGGCCATCGTCCCCGCAAACTGGTTTGTAGTCGTCAGTGCAATTACAGTCATTCACACATTCACCATGATTTTTTATCAATATAGGAGGCAATTGTTTTTTTATATTTTCTTTATTTGCACATTTCAAAGAACACTCATTAGGATAGGTTACACCATCAGTACCACAAATTGGATCATAATTATAAGGACAAATGCATATGTCCACACATTCACCATCTCTGGCCTTTGTGATTATTGGTAAATTATTTTTTATTCTTTGCTTATTTGCACAATCTAAGTCGCAAGAATTCAGATAAGTTTTTTCATCACTTCCACAAATTGGATTGTAGAGTGCAGGGCAGATGCATTGTTCGAGACATTCGCCATCATGCACTATAGTAATTAGTTTTTCCCCATTTCTTTTTTTTTCTTGATTAGAGCAGTTTAAGCTGCATTTGTTAGAGTATGTTTTCCCGTCACTGCCACAAACAGGTTGATAAATTTTTGCACAAATACATGGCGCTGGGCATTTTCCCTGATTTTGGATTTTTATCGGTGGAAGTTTTTTACTTAAATTCTCTTCGCTCGCTATATTAAGAAAACATTCGTTGGAGTACGTTTTATTATCTGTACCACATACAGGGCTGTAGTTTGCTGGACATATTTTACTTTTAGGGCATTCACCTTTGCTAGCAACATTTATGATTGGTTCTCCCTTACGTTTTCGTTTTTTGTTTTCACATTCAAGTTCACATTGATTTCCGTAAGTTTTACCATCATATCCACAAACGGGATCGTATATTGCTAAGCAAATACAATCTTTAGCACATTCACCTTCAGATATTACTTTGATAGGTGTCTGACCATTGTTTACTCGCTCTTTATTAGTACAGCCCAAGCTACAACCATTAGAGTAGGTCTTTCCATCGCTTCCACATACAGGTTTATAAATTGCAGGACAGAAACAACCCTCTGGACATTTTCCATGACTTGCAATTTTTATAGGTGATTTCCCTAGATTCTGATTATTTTTGTTTTCACAATCTAAGATACATTCGTTGTCATACGTTTTTCCGTCACTACCACATACAGGCTTATATATTTTATTACAAGCACACGGAGCGGGACACTTTCCATTAAATCTTATAAAAATAGGCGATTCTCCATCATGTTCACGTTTCCTACTTTCACATTTTAATTCACACTCGTTAGAATAAGTTTTCCCGTCACTTCCACATACAGGTAAAATAACTGCAGGGCAAATGCACAAATCTGGACATTTTCCTTTGCTAATCTCTGAAATAAGTGGTTGATTATTCTTCTTTCTCTGCTTATTTATACAGCCCAAATTACATTTACTAGAATATGTCTTCCCATCGTGGCCACATATAGGATCGTAAATTTCAGGACAGATACAATCAACTGGACATTCACCTTCTTGCTTTACTGTAATAAGTTGGTTTCCATTTCTTTTTTTGTTAAAGCATTCTAAGCTACACTTGTTCTTATAGGTTTTGCCATCGCTGCCACAAATAGGTTTGTAGATTTGTGGGCACATACATGATGATGGGCACTCACCCTGACTCCGTATGGTAATAGGAGGGCGATTGTTTTTTATATTTTCCTGACTAGCGTTTCTCAGTGCACATTCGTTGGAGTATGTTATAAAATTAGAGCCACAGACAGGATCATAATTTTTAGAGCAATTTAGTGTTTCTGGACATTTCCCTTTGCTTGACGTATTTATTATTTTTAAACCTTTAGATTTTCTTTCTTTATTTTCACAATCAAGTTGACATTGGCTGGGATATGTTTGACCATTGTCTCCACATACAGGTGCTTTAAATAACGGACAAGTACATTTTTTAGGACATTCACCTTCAGCTATTAATTCTATTGGCTTTTGTCCGTTTGCAGCCCTTTTATTGTTTTCACACTTGAGTTGGCACTCATTTGAATAGGTATTATCGTCACTGCCGCAAACTGGCTTATATTCGGTTGTGCATACGCAACTTTCAATGCATTTTCCTTTGTAAAGAACATGAATAGGTGCTTCACCTTTACGAATGCACTTTTCACTTTCACACTTTAATTGACATTCATTAGAGTATGTTTTTCCATCACTGCCACATACTGGTAGAAATACAAATGGGCAGATACATGGTGATGGACATTCTCCTTCGCTTTTGATAGTAATGTGAGCCTCTCCAGGTTTTTTACTCTTATTTTCACATGCGAGCTGACATTTATTTGAGTAGGTTTTTCCATTGCTACCACATACAGGCTTATAGTCATATGTGCAAATACATGGTTCCCGACATTTTCCCTGATAATCAATAAAAATCGATCCTGTTTTTATTTTTATCTTGTGATCTCGTGCGCAATTGAATAAACATTCGTTATTATATGTAATGCCGTCACTACCACAAACTGGCTTAAGATCTTTTGGACATAGGCATGGTGGGGCAAATGTTAATATAGCATCACGTATGAATACTACTAATAAAAGAAGCCCTGCAAAATAATATATTGTACAATTTAGTCTAACCAGGTTGGATAAATTAAAATACTTAAAGGCGAAATCATCGTGTGTCGTTAAACTTTCTCAAAAAACCATAAGTATTCATATAAATATTTGAATAATTTAAATAAATCTAATAACACTAAAGGAAAGTAAAAATTAAACTTAAATAAAATATCTTAATATTGTCAAACAAATGGTACATACCGATTTGAAAATCCATTATCAATAAATAGCCGTAATGGTTTAAAGCTATCTATTACATTGTGGTATAAAAATCTATATTATATACTTTAATGTTGTTTACAGAAGCACAAATTGAATAAAACTTTACACAAAGAACTATGACTGTGACGATGAATTAGCTGTTAATAAAAATATTTATATCTCATGTATATACTCGTTGGGCTTGACTTTACTTTTATATTTTTTTATTAAATTTTATTTATAAAAAAAAATATGGCTGGAAACTTTCTACCACCTGGGACCCACTCATAAATTCATTGAAGTCTCAAACCTACCATATACCAGAGGATAAGATGCTATCAGCACATTCTGCAGGAATTAAGAAATCGTGGTAGTTTGATATAATAATTATGTCAACTGACAGGCGAATGCTACCTCAGTCTACCCGTGACCACGGACTCCAAAGTATTAAAAACATCGGGTTTCCAAAATGTAAATATAGGCGATTAATCCGGTTAAAATAGTCTCATTTATATCTAGTGGATTTTTAAAGATATAGTATATGTGTTAAAGATCACTAATACAGATTTAATATTCTACCTGAAGTTTAGTTGAGATGAAGGAGCCCGATGCTATACAATAAGTCTCTAGTAAATCTATGTGTGTGTGTAATTGTGTGTTTAGTATCCACTTGAAGGAATTAATTATTTTCATGTTCTTGCTCAGGTAAGAATATAAAGCTTCTTTTTCTTTAAGTTGATTTCTACTACTCAAAACCCATTGTCACCAAAAACAAGTGGTGCGTGGTGCACTTCATAAGTGTAATACCATGGACCTCCTCTGCTCCTCTGTTATCAGGATATTGCGGCTATAAAAAAGTTTGATTAATGCGCAATTCAATTATTTTAAATAGCATAAAAGTAATTTTATAAACATTATTACAAAATGAAACATATGCTATAAAAATATGCTGTTTAAAAATAAGTATATAATTTAATAGGTCTACATTTTTAAATCTAATTTGAAATTGCGAAATTGAATATTGAAATTATACAGATACTGGAATAATAAAATTAAAATTAATTTATAATTTGGCAATCCGCCATGGCGAAATAAAACTGTACAGTTGTATTTAAAGACATCACAAAAATAGTGTTGAACTAGATGGGACCACCTACGAAACATCAAAAACAAACAACACACACAAAAAAACATTAACATGCATCCAAAATTGGCCGAGTTATCGAGAAACATACAAACAACAAAAAAATACAATCGAGCACCTTCTCATTTTGGGTATCGATTAAAAGAACAAATTAACATTCAAAAAGCATTTGCAACATACAAATCTACAGTGTATCCGTGCATTATTGACAATTGTCAAAAACAATATATAAAATGTTTATTATAGAGCAGCTGTGCAATCGTCACGTTTTTTTTTCTTTTTACTATTATAGCTATCGTGATATATTATGTATTATCTGTGCGCATCATATTCATGCATCAGTTTGTACAGGTGGCGATGGGGGGACTCGTATTTGAAAACACCTTGTTATTTCGTTTGCTTGACATTAATCGATTAATTTTTTTTCATTCAATGTGGATTTTATATGTTTGAAGTCTTATGAGTAAAATAGATATATTTTTGCATTTTATTTGAGGCCAGGCGCAGCGGCACGAAGTGTGACTGTAAAACCAACTGATTGTGGGTTCGATCCCCACTCGAGGAGATGAAATATTTATTTAAATGTATATTTCCATTTCTTCGCTCTGGTGTCGGGCAAAGCGCAGCGTTGAGTTCTACCACTTAATGCGCAATGTCTCCAGAATTCGGCAGAGTGTGGGGGGCGGAGTGTTAAAACACTCCGCCCCCCACACTCTGCCGAATGTTAAAACATTAAGTTCCCTCTGCGTACCCTACTGTCTGCGAAATACAGCGCATGATGAAGCTAAGTTAATTTAATTAATTTAATATTTGTTTTTTTTTTTTGGTTCGTATCTTTTTGGTTACACTTAATTTATTTAATGCGCTACGTAAAGATATAATAAGCGCGACGGTTCTGAATTAGAACACATCCCAATTTATTTTTCCCCGCTTGGGTAGACAAAGACTGAACACCGCGTTCAGTTTCTTAAAAAAAATAAGTGCAAAGTGACGCCGCGTTTTCACACTAGGTTCCCTACGATGCGGGAAAAATCGTGATGCTTTCAAGACATTGCTACTCGATTACTCTAAAAATATATTTCAAATTTTATTTTTTAACTTTTCAATGCTATTGGGTTGTATATTTATATATGTAGCTACATATAGCAGACCACACACTATAAAGTGAAAACATTTGCCTAAGCCAGCTCTCCTATTTCATTCACATACACATATGGAATGATTTGATAGAACCCTTGGCCCGGCCATCTTTATTCAATCATGGGCACCTTTCGATTTGGTCGGATTGTATGCGGGATGAATAATAAGTGAACTGGCGCTAGTATTACTGACTACGTGTCATGTGAAGGTTTGCTTTAGCGCCATGATACGGTGTTTATTACCTATATGAGCTATATATGTTGAGGCCAGTTGAGGAGCAGGGGCACAAAGTGTGACAGTAAACGCGAGTGATTGTGGGTTCGATACAATTTAGATTTATCAAAATTATGTTCCTTTTTTTAAATCTTTGGCTTGTTATCATGTTAGAAAAAAATGAAGAATTACGTTAGACTAATTATCTTTTGTCTTAATTAATGATTTATTTCATTTGTGTTGTGTTGGTATTTCGTACTTATTTCTTGGTCTAACCTACTTTTTATTTTCTTTAAAAAAAGGATAACGGACTGACAGTCTTCTTCCATTTATTGAAAGTGTTGAAATACTTATCTCGACGATAGGTTCTCTCACCCGCAATAAACTAGGTGCGTAGATATGTAAAGGATGATATTTAACAGTGTTCGTGGGGCCATTAAAGCGGCGGACTAAATTAAATTATTATTGATTGAGGGACGTTATTATTAGAAATTTAATAGAAAAAAGGACATCGCTAGTTTCCAGCATGCTAAAATTCAGTGCTTGACAGAAATAAAATATTTCTATCTTCTTTTGAAATATATAATTTAATTTATCTGTATATCGAATATTTTTCAGCCATGAATGGAACTAATATTTTTGTATGGTGAATGTGTGAATTTTAGTCCGTTTTCGTTCTAATTCAGGTTTATATTCACATCTTGAACTGTTATTTGTATGGCATTGATTTTCTTATTATATTGCTTTGTGGAGTTATTTTTGTATTTATTACCCAGGACCTGGCAAATTGAACTGGATCCTTTACAAAGATCACGTTGAGATACCTATCTAATAGGTACCCTTCCCAACATATAACTTGTACGCTCTACTCTACCAATCAGTGCCTTATACATCTTTCTCTATTCATATAAATATATTACAATGTCAAATAATAAATATTAAAATACACATGACACAAAAATATGAAACAGATTGACTAGGCTCTTTATATTATTTACTTATATAGAATTGTAGGAGCTAGGAGTGTCCTTTGAAAATTAGGGCGGCTATCCTTTTAAATTGGGATTGGTGCTCTTTAAAATTTTAAGAAAAATAAATACAATAAATCAATCATTGTCTCCTAAATCCTTGTGGTCTAATAAAAAAATATTTATATTTTAAATTTTCAACTATTTTAAGGTCATATAAATAAATATATTTGTTTATAAAAGCGAAAACAATTCACTCTCCTGCGGATGATATTTCAAAAAAATTTGAGGCGCGTGTTCCCAATTGTTATTTTGGTAAGTACGTTTTTTACAAAGTGGGTGCATCTATCCCGGTTTTACCCGAAAGACTATAAATCTATAAAACTTAAAATTTTGTTACTCTCTACTAACATTAAATAGCTGAAAGTTTGTTTGGTTGAACGCGCCAGTCTTAGGAACTATTCATTCGAATAAACAAAAAAATTTTTTTTTTGATTAAGCCAACTGTACGATGCAATCAGAATCTGAATCTGAATCGATCAGAGTGACCTCGTACACTTTATGTAGAATGTGTTGTATATCATACAAAAATATTTCCATTTGATTACAGGGAAGAAGTGATAGGTAAAACATAATCGCGTCCAAAAGATATACTTAACGTCTTTCAAACTACGCATCGCATTTTTATGCATTATTTCAATAAATCAATTTACAACATATCCATATTGAGATTATAAACCCTTGCTAGAATAAGACAAGGATAGCGATTTTTTACAGGTTATTATTTTTCAGTTTTTTAAATATTTTTTATTATTGATATTAAGTAGCGTTTTAGGTTGACAGGAGGATGTGGCGGAGTAGCGGCGTAGTGTTTAGAAGCTATTCGATCTGGTAACAACGAATCGTGGCGGGAGTCTCGTTGGCGTTTGTCGTTGAATCGTGAGTTGAGAGATCAAGGGGACCCTTTGATCTCAATGGGGACAGGAGTGTCTAAGCTCTAGGTTCCTCTGCCCATACTGCTATATACAGAAGAATACAGCGTATAACTACCAACTACCAAAACCATACGTATAGTCAATGGAATTACTTAATAATTGTCTCCATGCTAACTTCGTAAAGAGATAAATTTGTAAAAAAAAATAATAATAGTACAAAGTATAAACATCTATATATAAATCAAAAACTGCATCCAGATAAAGTGCAGTCTGCAGTGTTACGGAGCGTAACTGAAATAAGTGTTACTTAAAGAAATTTCGTGCAGCATTAACGTGTTCTGTTCTAAATGTTGGTGTCATTTGTATTATACGATACGATTTTCACTACTATATTATATTTTTTTATATTATATTGACCATATTAGCGAAGTCGTAAGTAAAAGCATATTTTAGAATTTATCAAGAAAATAATAATTTTTAAGTTTTTCATTATTATTTACAGATTCTAGCTTTACGCGGTATCCTGGACATACTAACTTTAATATGCCTACCCAGGCAGAGGGATCCTGGGAATCTAGTAAGATACTCCGTTCCCAGCAAGACACTACCGTTCCCTGCCCATCGAGTTCTGGAGAGATTGCAGATTGAGTGGCAGAACTCTAAGCAGCGCTTTGTCTAGTCACCACAGCGAAAAAATTACAATATGAATTATCGAGTGGGAATCGAATCCACAATCTGTCACGTTTACAGTCACGCGCTTGTGCCACTGCGCCATGACTGGCCTCAAATTACAGTTGTTACAATTGTAATAATTTACAGTAATTACAATTTAATGCAATGTTTAACTTTACAGAAACAAAACAACAATAATGAGATACAATAACACTTCAATCGGTCTAAATAAGAAACTGTCGTCATAATATAATAAGGGGACAGGATGAAGATTCACATTTTGTACCTTTTTCCAAGTAAATTGTTTTTATATTGTTTAATGAATTTATATCGAGGTCCAACAGAAACGGGATGGCCTATAAATATAAAAGAATAGACTGACGTTTCTCGTGTGTAAAATAAACTACTTTATTTATGATCAAGATACCGACATGTTGTGGCACTTTCTTCTTTCTTTATTCTATTCTTGTTTTCTCATGATTTTTAAAAAAAATATTAATAAAATTATTTTATTAGAAGGCGTTTTGGGCCGTATGTAAATGTGATGGTCGTGGGTTCTATCCCCACTGGGGAATTAATTATTTAAGTTAACGAGGCAAAGCGCAGGATTGAGTTCCGCCACTCAATACGCAATGCCATCAGAATTTGGTGGAAAGCGGGAACGGAAGTACCTTAATGGACACCTCTCTCTATCTCAGCTTAGTTTCTGTTACCTTCTTTCTCTTATTTATTATATAATCTTCTATTACTATTACCAGTCGTACAGTATGAAACTACTATCTCCCGAATCTTATTTATAGTTAAACTGTTCAGGCATTTTTGCAGTAACTTACGAAGTAACAACTGCCGTGAAGTAAGCATGTTCCAACTTGTCTCTCGCTCTATGTACTGGATTTTGTACTGTACGAATAACTAGATAGAATCTGTTAGTCTTTAGGCAAAGTTTTGTGAACTTTATGTGGTAGAAATTTACGTTTTCATTTATTTTACATGTTATATAAGAAGATTCTGCATATTTATTTTATAAACTTGCTATAAAATACTAAATATATAGTCTATATTATATGGTTTTGAGGCTATCGTGGCCCAGCGAGACTAACTGTTATCGCGACGGTTTTGAGTTCAAATCCCCCGTGGAAGAGAATTCAGCACCAAAAGCTAAGGTTGTTTACTTATTTTAATTTCATTGTCAGTTCTCTGTTTTGGTAGACAGCCACGGAAAGAATGACACTGTGCTGCTTAGTAATGGAGTGTCTTAACACTAGGTTTCCTTTACCTAGAGAAAAAACGGGAAAAAATATAAAGCTGCTACGTATTATAACTTTATTATGCTATATAATCCCGTATAAAATTATAATATTTTATAAATATTTTTACTAAGCATTATCCATCCATTTTTAATTTTATAGATACAAATTGTTGTGTTTCGAAAGAACTGACTGTTACTGCTGGATTTAGACCGCCATTGACGATTTTAAACATTTATAAAGCGCTAAAAAGCGATATTAAGCAGATATACACGGTGTAATGTTCCACTACTCGACACGCGCTGACTCAAGAAAAACGAATAAGTCAGAAATTAAGGATAAAAAGGCAGTTAGGTAAATATATAAAAACATAAAAGAAAATAGATTCACTGAGTTTTCATCTCTATTTAAGTAACGTATAAATAAAACTGAAAATAAACGACAAAAATATATATGTAGTTGGATATTTCATAACAATCCCTCTCATAAACAGTGTCTTTGTTGTTTTCCGCGTAAACTCCTGTGAACGTTGATTATTACGGTGTTTTGTTTCCGCTCCAAATGCTTTTTTTTTCTTGTTGAATAAAGTTAATAGATATTAACTTCATATTAAGGTGGATGTTGTACGCTTATATTTTATTGTTTATTTTAAATATTGATACTAATTGTTTCATCAAGGCGCGGCGTTCAGTTCTGTCACACATTGTTTCTAAAATTAGACGAAAGATGAAGAAAAGGTGTCTTAACACTAGTTTAACTTAAAAAAATATAAACATAAGCACTTCATTCGAGATTTACTTTAAATACATTTGGTTTCTTATTTTCTCATTCTTAAGATTGGTAGAAAAAATCCAGAGTTACTTTAGTTCCCATGATTATATATAAATATATTGAAATTAAAAAAATCTATTTAGAGATACACACAGATGAAGGCACACAAGCACTCAACACGGTCCAAGAATATGATTTTGTAATATATGTATATCATCGTATTTCTTTGTAGAGATGATACCATTTCGTTCTCTCTGTAGTATAGTTGCAAAATGTGAAAAATACATGAAATAATAGAAAAATAGTAAATTGAAAACAAGTGCAGACTCCGCGTTCCGCAAAAAGTGATATCTCGAGGCGAACACAGAATTTTATATCGGTCGTCTAACTCGTTCCAGATTTTAAATTGTTTCAATTTGAGTCAATGGGAATATTCTGAATAGTTTTCATCGGAGCAACTTAAAACACATTACAAATTCAATCTCCCGGCGGCGGGCGTCAGGCGAGTTGCACGCGTTCTTCACGATTCCCCCTCGAATGGCTCTCGAATAGTTCAAAATAACGTTTGGTACAAGTCATAGGTGCAGAGAATGAAAAGTCTGAGGCCTATTGTGTCTCATAAGGAAAAGGCTTAAAAAATATACGCTTATTAATCAGAACTTAACTCCTAATTTTAAGAATATGGTGACGCAGTGGAATAAAAATTGACTGTCAACGGTGAGTTAGATCACCGCTCGAAGGAATGATTATATTTACATTATTTTCATTTTCCCGTTCTAGTAGACAAAGCGCCGTTTTGAGTTCTGCCACTCATGGAATGTTCCTAAAATTAGTCGAAAAATGGGGAACGGAATGTTTTAACACTAAGTTGCCTCTGTCTACTATGCTGTGCCGAAAAAAAACTTATATATTTTATTCTACGATTTTTTTATCAGCTTCACGCTGTATCCCGCACACATCAGGACAGAGAGCAAAACAAAACATACTGTCAAGACACTCCGTACTCCACTTTCCTCCGAATTCCCGAAGCGCGTTAAGTGGCGAAACTCAACGCCGTGCTTTGTCTCGACACCAGAGCGAAGAAAATATACATTTAATTAAATACTTTAATTATATATTGCATTGCCACCTGCAAGAATGTTTACATAAGTAAAAATGGGCGTAACATATGTTTTGAGGACGTCACGATCCAAAATTTTAACAATGGTGAATAAGTCACTCCTGTACACTATAAATGTCACTCCTTAACAAAAGTAGAGGTCGTAGACAAAAGGTTATGATTCTGTAGAATTAAATTTATTGATTATATTGTTGTTTCATTTATTCAACAATTAAATATATGACAATGAACAACAATAGATATTTTTTTTATAAAAATATATTTATAATGAACAAAGAAAGTTGAGTAATGAACGTTTCTTCTTTTACAAATATATATATTTTTTAGCTTCAAAGTTAATTTGAATGTTTGTCTTATATTCAACAGGCCGCTTATACATACTTACATAAAAATGTTCCTTGAACGATTTCAAAAAACCACGGGTTCAAATCCCGCTACGTTAAATTAAATATAAGTTTCCAAAAAATATGATTCTCTACCATCTTGTAGCTTGCACTACAATTATTCAGCGCTAGTAGCGATCTGTACTAATTATACCGACGGGATTGGAGACCGGTGGAATTTAGATCCACTATGTTTTGAAATCGACACCCACCTCTCCCTGAGCGTGGATATTTAGTATTCAATTTCATTGTTCATCTATTTTATTGAGTGTGAAAAATTTGTAAGTAATGGTCGATTTTTTTTTGGGTATTTGTATCTTTATTTATTTTTTTTGTAGCTTCACGCTGTATTCCGCACATAGTACTAGTAATTATAGGCAGAGGGAACCCAGGAACCTAAGATTCAGACAATCCATTCCCATTTCATTCCGTTTCCCACTTTCCGCCGAATTCTGGACGCATTGCGAGATGCGCATTGCCTCGTTATCAGAGCGAAGAAATTAAAATATTAAATTTCTTCGAGTAGGAATCGAGCCCGAACCTTTGTGTTTAAAGTCGTACACGCCCCTACGCTACGGCGACCTCAGATAATACCTATATTAATAATTTTTTTTTTATCAGATTTCACGCTGTTTACACACAGCAGAGTAGGTAGAGGGAACCTATTGTATATTCTATTTTATAGAATATAGGTAATATTTCATATAATTGCGAAATGTACATGATAAACGGTCAAGGTGCGATGTAATTCCTGTAACTTCATTAAGCGTAATTTTAACTCAATTATAAGCACCTATAATTAAATTCTATCAAAGTGAAGTGAGTTCACGAAGCTGATGCGAAAATAGTGTGGATTAGTTTATGTGGAAATAACTTTTGGCCGTCAAGGCGAAGTGGGACAGATTTTTGATATACGCGCGTTGGTTGTGGGTACAATTATCAGTCGGTGGACTAATATATATATAAATCTAATTTATTTTCGTTTCTCCTCCACCGCAAATGAATCCCGCTCAACACACAATACCTATTAGGTAGTAAGTGGCAAACGGAGTGTCTTAATACAAAGTTTTCTGATCTTTCTCTCTATCTTACTATGTGGGACAAAGTGTGAAGTTGAAGAAAATTGCAAGCGCAATATTTCCAAATAGATACTTATGATTTTTTTATTCGTAGAGTAATTTTATATATAAAAGTGTCAATGTTTTGTTTGTTCAATTGAGTTTTTGAAACGATTATTTTTATTTCCCTGTTCTGGTAACAAGGCAAAGCGAGACTTTTAGTTCTAATTCAACACGCAATGTCTCTTACATTGAGCGGTGTATGGAGAACGGAGCGTCTTAACACTAGGTTACCCTTGCCTACCATATTGTAGAACGTAGTATTTTTTAGTATTCATTTTGTAGTGTTTATTAACGTTTTTAGCAGTTCCTTAATTTCTGTCATACTTTTCTTTTAGGTTCACGCTATATCCCGCTCATTTTAGAGTAGACAAAGGAAATTTGGAACCTAGCTTTAAAACACATCCGTTCTCCACTTTTCGTTGCATGGCTTCCGCTCAGTCCTTACTTGACTTTCCTCCAGTATTATCGATACTGTATTCTCGAAGACCAACGAAAGTCTTCTCCCTGCCTAACTTACCATTTTTGCTGTTAAATTCGTACAATAATAATAAGAATCATACTGAACGTCCATATAATATTATATTTTCTATAAAGAGCAATCCAAGCACACGTTTTCGTCCACACAGCATCCGCATCACCATCTCTCGAGAAAGTCCTTACACTAAAATGCTTACAAAAATATTCTACATTTGAAAACGTAAGGCAAATCTACCGGATAGTGGCCCGAGACCGGATTTGAACGCACTATAAATTCCTTTGATTCGACATCACTGATCCTTTGTTTAGTTAGAAAGTTGAAAGAAGCAAAATGCTATCGCGCGTTAAAGTCAAATATTTATTTTGAACTTAGAAACTGCAGGGTCGGATTGAAATTGTGATAAAATGTTTTGTTTTTGGATTTTAAACTGTTTTATAATTTGATAATTTATTGTACTGTATCCATTAAAAGTAGATCCTTGTAAGTTAAAAAAAATACTTACAAGAGAATTTCACCAAGTGTTTCAAGTGGAATAGATATCTATCCATAGATCCTGACTCCATTACCAAACGAGCTCAAGAACTCCATGTTGTTGCTGTTCTGTCACTTATGCTACGTATAACTTGTTAAGTTTCATGACGATACAATTATTTAATTTTATTTTCAGCTTCACGCTGTATGCCGCAAAGAAGCAAAGATATTATAAAATAATAATTCATTTCCCCGATTTGGAATCGCACCCATAACCGTCGCGTTACAGACACATGCTTGTGTTCCTGCGCCAAGAAGGCCTCGTTTTATGGTGATACAACATTAGTTTCTTAAATTTTATTACATACATACATAATTATAGGTCAACCCAATGAAAGTGTTTAAAAAATATTACGGTTCTTCTACTTAACAAAATATATAATAGCTCTTCCAGTTAGTAGTAAAAGTTCGAGTAATGTGAGGATACTGCATCCGAGGAAAACATTGAACACTCCACCCAGCTGGGCTGAAAAAAATAAAAAAAAAATTTTTTACGAAACACTCCGTTGCCAATTTTTCATCTAGTTTATGACGCATTTTTTATTTAGTGGCGGAACTCAACGTCGCGCTTTGTCTTGTTACCAGGGCAAGGGCATTGTAATAAATAACCACCTCCGAGTGGGAACAGAACTCACAACTACCACGTTCACAGTTAGGGGCAGTCTCATTATGCATGATAGCTATAATTGATTTGATTATTTTGTTTTTAATAGCACATTGTATCTTTCACATCGCAGTGCCTACAGAACGTCCCGTTCCGCCCTTCACTTTACTCCCGTATTCGAGACAAGGCGTGTTAAGCCTTGGCAGAACTCATAGCTGTTCTTTATCCTACCAGATGAAGAAAATGAAAATGATTAATTCCTCAAGTGGGGATTGAAATCACAACCATCCCGTTTACTGGCAGACGCGGTCTCTTTCGGCCACGAACGGCTCACTCAAAGAACTTCTATTATAATTTATCTATTTTTATTTTTCTATTCTATACAAGAGTAAAACTTGTAAGAAATTAAAGTAATAATAGCAGAAGTGGTAAGTTTAAAGAATACTTACAAAATAAGTTGAAACAATTGAAGTAGGATCTGCGCTGTAATATCTTCTTATTACGTTTCTCAACGAACACTCGGACGACGCTGACCCGGTCCAAGTCTAAATCTTCACTTAAACGACATGTTACATTATCTTATTTTAGCTGGTATACTTGTTAAAGTGGTTTCTTTTGAGATTACGAAAGAAATTTACTTTCAGTGTGATACGTCCTTGTGCCATACCATATATATACAATATAGTATAGTACGTGATTTACACCACGTGCACTTTGTCACAAGAAGGGAAAATAATTCACGCCTCCGAGTGGGAATCGAACCCAAATCAAATTAGAATATAATTAGTAAATAACTATTCTATTAATATGGGGGCCAGTCATTATACAGGAGCATAGGCGTGCGACTGTCAATACTAGAGATTATGGGTTCGAGCTCCATTTGTATTTATATTATTATTTTCATTTCCTCTTTCTGATAACGAGTCAAAGCTCTGCGTTAAGTTCTGTCACAAAATGGTTCCAAAATTCGGCAGAAAGTGGAGATCGGGGTAAAGTGTCTTAACACTAGATTCTTAGGTTCCCAGGCTCCCTCTGCCTACGCTACTATATGTGCGGGTTATAGTGTGAAGCTGTTAAGCATCAGTTCTCCTTCTTTTTACCTAGAGACTAAGATTAATATTTCATTTACTTACTAGAATCTGTCATATGTGTTTGAATCATACATTAATTGGTGACTGTACCAGTCCGATTCTTCTTTTTCCACGTTGCATGTAGGCGGGCAGTTGCATTCGTTCATTGCAAATGAAACTAAAAACATAAACCAATCGATGAATCATCTTCATGCAGTATCCCACACATAGGGTAATCAGAGGGAAGTTTGGAAACTAGTGTTAAGATACTCCGTTCCCATTAAGACACTTCGTCCGTTTCCGGCTTTCTGCCGAATTCTGAATTCTGGGAGTATTGCGTGTTAAGTGGAGGAATTCAACGCCGCGCTTTGCTTTGTATTGGAACGAAGAACTGAAAACATAATATGATATCACAGTGGACGTTGTTTACTTCAGTCGCGCAAGGATTTTCGGGCTGAACAGTGCCGAAAAGACTTGTGCATTCTACGGAAAAACCCCTAGAGAATGTCTTCTCACGTGGAGAAAGGCACTTAGCCCAATGAAACTCCCCAAAGACACAAGTTTGCGCGTTAATCACTAAAAATCCCCATTCGTCGTATCGCCAGTCTTTCAAAACATTCCTCTTACAGTTGCGTCCAGTATCAGTATATTGGGCCGATCGGTGCGGTCTGGTGTGCGGTTTCATAGGAACGTCCTTCCACGCCGCACGGAACTGTGGAATGCCTACCTACGGCAGTGTTCCCGGGTCGATATGACATTAGTACTTTCAAAAGGCGCGTCTATCTCCACCGTTAAGGCCGACAACCCACCTGTACCTATTTTCGTGTTGCACGGGGTCGTGGGCAGCGGTGATCACTTACCATCAGGAGACCCGAACAGTCGTCAATAAAAAAACAAATATTTCATTTTATCGACTAAGTATCGAACCGACAACCTGTCGCGTCTACGCAGTCCACGCCTGTGCCCCTACACCAGGACTAGCAGCAAATATATATTTTTTCTAATATTTCATTGTCGCGATACTCCATTCCGATCAACGCCGCGTTACATTTTATATTTTATACATAGTATTTTGTGTAATAAATCTATTTATGTATGGGTAATCAGGTTTAAAGGATTGGTTGTTGGTATCTATTTAGAAATTTTGTTGCAAATTAGAAGTTTAAACGGACGAATATTTGAACCTACAGTTTTTGGACACGGTCCAAATGCCTAGCCAATAAAATTGTACGTAACGTAAAGAACTTTAACATGTTTAGGTATGACTTTTTTAGCTTCAGGCAGACGGAACATAGTGTTTACAAACTCCATTACCAACTTTCAACGCAATTTTTGCGAAATTGCGTCTCGAGTTGCAGAACTCAACGCCTCGTTTTTATGTTACTCAGGGACAACGAGGATATTTTTTTTAAACCAGTAAAGTAACTTTTTTTCATTCGTTACAACAAACAAAAACATATATCTTTTCTTTTCATAAAATTAGCGTAAATAGTAAATTTGATTTGTACCTGCAGCCCTTCTAGCACAACTTAAACGCTTGGCACCGCACATCGGCACACCTGGCAGGCTTGGATGAGATAGTTTTAAGCAGTGACACATCTCCATTGTACGTCGCATCTCACACTCCAACAAGCAATAGGTCCTACTTATAGTAATTATATTACAGGTAAATAATGATTTTAGAAGATAAATATGTAAAAATGTTATTATAGTCTTGTCTACTATTATGTAGTTAATAGAATACGTACGTATAAACATATCCAATTAATGCGATGGATGCTATTTTAAATCTTACTTGGCAATTAAAATCCTAACTTCAAATTAAACAAAATAGGAGCTTGAATTGCGGCTTGATTCTTGTTTCAAATGTTTTTTGGTTTTTACACGATAAAACTTCAGCTTTTGCATAGCTGTGCAAGTAAAGGGAATCTAGCGTTACGATTGGTTATTTTTCAATAAACACTCAATTTACAAAACTCAACGGCTACCTTTGTCTACCAGCACGGGCGGAATGACAATAGCTTAACTTAGGGGAAATAATTTTTCATTCCGTCAAGACAAGATCAAATCTACAACTATCTCGTTCACAATCGTACATAGTCCCACTACATCACGACCCTAAGTAAATCACCAAAATGAAAAAAGAAATACTTATGATAAGTTGGAAAGAGTTTAAGTGGCTCATGTGCCATATGACACTTTCTGAGATCCGTCGTGAGGCTGCTCGCGTCATCTGACACCTGCATCAAGACCGTGCTGTATCCAACCCAGATTTCTTCACCAGGTGCAACGGCAGTACCGTTAACAGAAATATCCACGTAATGCTGACCCGTCCCAATGGCCACCTAAAATATTTTTATTATTAGTGAGTTAGTAACAATTTACCATTTTGTTATTTTAAGAGCATACCTTGCACACGAGTAAATTGCACAATATGTATGAATTTTTTTCTTATTTTTTCTGATAACACATTTTTTGTTTCGTAAGATAGTCATCTTGGTCAGACTAGACGATGCGTGGTGATGAATATTATCACTTAACAAATACTGTCACAAAAAAACCTGCTTTGCTCAAACACGAAAACTGGATTTTTAGAATACACTACCGTATAGGATTTCTGATACTTAATTCGTTTTTATCTATTATCCATATCTAAACGTATATTAAAACTGTAACTCATGGAAGATTTACATGACATGGAAGATATGCAAGGCATTTAACAATGTAATAGAACAAATATTTATTAAATTGTTTATCTGTTTGTCTGTGCAAATGTTCACGCTTATTTGAAATGCACTATTATCCGTTTATATACTTCTCTTAACGCATAGCGTTTGGTTCATAATAAAAAAATTGTCAATATAAAGAATTGAACGCGATAATATTGCAAAATAAGTGATTTACTGAATTCGCTGAAACTTTAGCTGTCAATCAATGGATATTGTCTTTGATATAATAATGATTACAAACACAAATCACGAAAGTAATTGAAATGAGCAAATAACTGGCCTCACTCACAATAGATTTGATTACATTTTTCTTAATGACTTCTTTCTTTATTTTTCTGTTTTTATCTCTTAAATTCTCTTTTTTATTTTGTTTTTTATGGTTGTTGTTGTAATATTATGGCCTAACCTTTATACTCGTTTTTCTTTTTTCTTAAAAAAAGGTTGTGGCTTCTTTCATTAATAATTGAAAATTACTGAAGGAAGTCTTAATACTAGGTTGTCTTCGTGACTCGTTACAAATGAGATGCGCAAATATGTAAAGGATAACATTAATAAAGGTAAATCACCAAAATGTATATTTTATTATTTATGTATATTATTGATTAACGAAACTTAATCATTACAAATGTGATAAATACAAATATAAGTTTAAAAAGGGGTCCAAGATGGAAGGCTTGCTCGTAGCGACCCCTGCCAGCCCTTACGAGGGCTGCAACGTTCCATCCGCCACGTGCATCTCGAGAGAGCGCACTGATAGGGCGTCCCCCCAAGGCGACGCGCACCAGTGCGTCCCCGCTGGTGTGACAAGTGGCGACGAATGCGGCGTTGGGGACCGCCACCCAACACGCCATGTCCGGAACGGCGGGAGGTGGAGAACGGAGCTACAAATAGCTACGTGGAATGTAAGAGGAGGGATGGAAGAAAAGATGAATGAATTATTAGATGTGATGGATGATAGAGATTTGGATGTCGTCTGCGTGACTGAGACCAAGCGGAAGGGTAATAATACTACCGATTTACCGGGCAGTCGGGTCGCTTTCTGGGCCGGCGTACCAGAGAGCGAGCGGGGCTGTCAAGGTGTAGGTGTGTTATTGTCCTCTCGATTGGTTAGTGCAGTGGTGGAATACAAGGCGATCAACCCGAGACTGCTTTGGGTTCGCTTCAAGCTGGGGATAACAAGAGTATTCTTGTTAGTGGCGTATGCGCCAGTATCCTCAGCAGCTGAATGGATGGGTCGGAACTGCACGAAGCGGTTACGAGGGAGTGGTAGGTCAGTATGGTGACAAGAGAATAAATGAGGCTGGTAAGCTTATATTGGAAATTTGCAAGGAAAGGAATTTGTTTGTGGCAAACACTATGTTTGACCACAAACAAATTCACATGTATACATGGGGGCGAACCGAAGGGAAAAGTATGATTGATTTATTCCTAGTGGATCAGCGTATTCGAAGACAAGTCATGGATACACGAGTGTTTAGGGGCTCTGATCTGGGAACAGACCATTATCTAGTCGTTGCTAGAATAAGGGGTCTGTTCGCAGGTTGGCGCAGCTACACGAGGTGTCCAGACTTGCAGTCGAATTACCGCATAAGAAGCTGGAAGCTTCAAGATCCACCGACTAGAAAGGAATATCAAGAAAGAGTTTCCAAAAAGCTAGACAGCAGTGAATCTGGAAATGGAAATATTGAAGTATGCTGGCAGAACCTTAGGGATTGTATGAAGGAAGCAGCGATAGAGGTATGTGGAAAAGGAAAAAGAGGCTTTAGCAAAAAGCGTGACGAATGGTGGGATGATGAAGTGCAAGATGCCGTAGAAAGAAAGAAGAAGGCATGGCAGGATTATAAAGCCTCTGGTAAGGATAAAAGTATGAGAGAGATACAAAAGAAAGAGTATAAGCTGCAAAAGCACCAGACGAAAGTACTGATAAAGATGAAGCGTGAAAAGGCAGAGAATGAAAGAGATGAAAGGTTAACGAACAACTTCAGGGAAAACACGAAGCTTTTCTGGCGAGAAGTTAGTGCTTCTCGAGGTTGCTCGCTAACCTGTAGAATGAAAGGGGTGCTTTCGAAGGACGGTGAAATTCTAACAGAACAACCACACGTTTTGCAGCGATGGGCGGAATTTTACAAGGAGATGTATGAATGTGATGACGCCTCAGTCTCAAGTAACAGCCAAACGCTGAGTCTTGATGTAGCTGATGGCGGAATCAGTGTAAAAGAAGTTGAGAGTGCAATACGAAGTCTGAAATGTGGTAAGTCAGCGGGAGCAGATGGGGTTACTGCCGAGATGATCAAATATGGTGGGCCACGCGTCTTGGACTTGTTCTGGTTTTTGTGCAATTTATGCTGGAAATCAGGGGAGGTCCCAGACGATTGGCGAGGTGCGGTCATCGTGCCTTTGTATAAAGGCAAAGGTTCACAGATAGACTGCGCAAGCCATAGGGCTATCAGTTTGATTAGCTTAGGTAGTAAAGTTTATGCTAAGGTTTTAGCGAGAAGAATGCAAGAGAGATCTGAAAGGTTGTTGTGGGAGGCCCAAGGAGGCTTTAGACCTGGAAGAGGGTGTATGGATCAGATCTTTTCCCTCCGCATGATCACGGAAAAATTTTTGGCCGTTAACCAAAAAGTTTTCTGTGCTTTTGTGGACTTGGAAAAGGCATTTGACAGAGTTGTTAGAGCGAAATTATGGGAGATACTACCCCGGTACAATGTGAACGGACCCTTGCTGCAGGCTGTAAAGTCTCTTTACAGAGATCACTCAGCCTGCGTGCGAGTAGGAGCTGGCATGTCGCCCTGGTTTGACATCCGATCGGGTGTCAAACAAGGTTGCGCCATGTCAGCTTGGTTGTTCAATTTGTATTTGGATAGCTGTCTCCAAGGAGTGAAACAAAGCGATATGGGAGTGAAAGTAGGTGACCTGAATGTGAATTGCCTGCTTTACGCAGATGATGCAGTGCTCATTGCATCATCAGAATGCGAGTTGCAGGCATTGGTCACCACTCTGAAAGAAGGGTGTGAATATAATGGTCTAAGCCTCAATGTGAATAAGACAAAGGTTCTGATTTTTGAAAGAGATGAAGAAAGGACGGAATGCAAGATCAGTGTAAATAGTAAGATATTAGAACAAGTGAATGAGGTGGTATACTTGGGAAGTATGTTCAGTAGAGATGGAAGATACGAGATGGATGTGGAAAGGCGTATTGCTGCCGGTAACAAGGTTAACGGAGCCTTAGCTGCATTGATGAGACGGCGAAACGTCAGCACAGCTGCGTGTTTGGCCGTACACAATGCAGTTTTGGTACCGACTCTGTTATACGGCAGCGAAACGTGGGTTTTACAGAAGAAGAATGAAAGAAAGATGAATGCTGTGGAGATGCGATCTCTTCGTAGGATATGCGGAGTCAGCTTAGCTGATCGAATCCGCAATGAAGAGGTACACAGAATGGCAGGTACTAGCGAGGATGTCACGGTGAGAATGAAGAAGAACGTGCTCAGCTGGTTTGGGCACGTCGAACGAATGAGTGATGAAAGAATGGCAAAAAAGATTTATGATGGAAAAGTGAGTGGTAAGAGAGGTAGGGGGAGACCTCGGTTGACCTTCGAAAACACAGTATCAAAGATACTGGAGGAAGGTCACGTAAAAAGCATGAGGACCCCCCGGAGGGCATGTATGAAGAGGTTGATGACAGTGGACGAGGCGAAAGAGGTATGTAGAGACCGTAGCGTTTGGCGCTCCGTTCTCTCTGACTACCCCGCTAGGGATAAAGCGTGAAGTTAAGTAAGTAAGTAAGTAAGTTTAAAAAGGAAGAACATCTTGTGGAGTCAGTTCTACATTCATTTATTTAGACTGGATTTATTTTAAAAAAGTCTGCTGAACTAAAACATATTCTGTACAATGCTTGCGCATCTCTCGTCCAGACTGTAAGGGCATGAATTAAATATAATATTTAATACTCTTTTTTACTTAAATATAAATGGAATAATAAAATCTATTCACATTAAAATTACCCATTTGTATACAAGATCAATGTCTGTCAAATCGTTCCTTTGATCTACTGCTACTATCAAGCTGTTGCTGTAGCCTAATCCGTCTACGTAAATATCGTCTACTGGCTGTACGTTATGCGGGCCGTGGTCTCTTATTTCTCTGTAATAGGAAAAAAGTCAATGTTTAATGCTATTTACGTTACAGTGGAGAGATTAAGCACTATTCGGCGGAAGAAGTTATCCAATTTAGAATGAAGCCGATCGTGGTGCAGTGGCAAAAGTGTGACTGTAAAAGCGACAGATTGCGGGTTTGATTCTCATTTGAGGAAATTAACTATTTGATATTTTCGTTTAAGTAGATGAAATATTTATTTAAATTCAGATTTACATTTCTTTGCTCTGGCGTAGCGACAAAAGCGCGGTGTTGAATGCCGTCACTCAACATGCAATGACTCCAGAATTCGGCGGAAAGTGGGGAACGGAGTGTCTTAACACTATGTTCCCTCTGCCTACCCAGCTGTGTGATACGGCGTGAAGTAATTTGAATTAATTCTAATAAGTTTTAGTTCTGCCACTCAATTCACAACGCATTCAAAATTCGGCGGAAAGTGGAAATGAAAGATCAGAAGAATTCATATTAAATGAACTAAATTTCTTAACACTGCATCCCCGGTTCAAGTCAAACAATATATATAGGTAACAAATCATGTTTCTTAAGAATAGGGGGCGCATGTAGAATATAATCCTAATCCTAATTTTTATTTTCGTAAATATAATTTTAGAAAGTGGGGCACCTATCCCATTGGGGCATCTATCCTGGTTTTACCCTATATACACACATAATATTATAACTTATACACCTTTTTAACGAGCGACCGTTAAAAACGCAGCAGTATCCAGTGCGGGTGATCTCCATTTGAAACATTGAAGAGCAATTCACGATATTCCCACGCCAACGGCACCTGCAAGTCATAAATTTTGCAAATGTATTTCGATGGAAAACTGGAATCGGTGATTTTTTTGAGGTTAGCGGGTACAAATGAACCATTGTTGTTTAATCTTTTGTTTTGTGTATTAAAAATAATAAGAATTTGAGATTATGTATAAAAACAATAAAAATTATATTGATTTCCACCACTCAATACGCAATGCCTCCAGAACTTGGCGGAAAGTGGGGAACGGAGTGTCTTAACACTAGGTTCCCTCTGCTTACCCTGCTGTCTGCGGGAAACAGCGTGAAGCTGATTTTATACATATATATGTCTTGAAAATTGGTAAGAGAGTCCTAACAGTTCTCTTTGTGTGAAGCTGCAATTACGTCATAGTAAGTCTAACTAGACCCATTTTTTTTGTATAGTGTTGTAATATTTACTTAAGAAGTATTTCTTCACATGTTGATGTAAGACGTAGACCAGCTTGTTCTATATCAATATTGTTGAAGTATAGCAATTTTTGTATATTTTCTAAATCTTCATAATTAAATACGACGTCTGGGGACGTGAACGCTGATAGCTGTCTGATGATATTTCTTATGTAAGTAGCGTTTAGTGTTTCTGGGTAGTTTCTAAAAAAATAAAAAAGCAATAAGAAAAAAGTAAGTGGCACAAGGGCACATGCGGGAAGAGGGCCCTATCGCCCGCGTTATCTTGCCACTCAAGACGCAATGCCTCAGAATTGGCAGAAAATGGGGACCGAAAGGGTCTTAATGAGAACGTAGTGTCTCCACACTAGGTTCCTGGGTCCACTCCGCCCATCCTGCTAAGTGCGGAATGCAGCGTGAAGTTAAAGAAAAAAAAAGGTAAATGTAAACGCGACACTTGTAAGTTCGACTGCTACTAGGGAAAATGTATTATTTTCATTTTCTCTCCCCCTGGTAGCAAGAAAAAATACAATGTATGAAAAATTTGGCACAAAGTGAAAAACGGAGTGTTTTACACTAAATTCCCTCTAGCAAAAAAAAAAAAAATTACAGACCAAAAAAAGAAGTATATAAATTAATAAACAATACTTACACTTCTTCCGTGAATTTTTCAATTTTATACGAAGGAAAATAGATTTCTGGGCATATAATAACCGACGGAAAAACAATTTTCGTTCTAACAGATTCAATTTTTTCTATATACGTTGGGTCGCTAAAAAAACGTTGAACTGTCACATATACTACCGTGACCGCGGAGCCAAGTAATGCTGTTAAAGCTAACGCCCAATAGAATCTAGAAATTCAATACAACATGGATATAGAATATTGTTGAGTTTCGTGCCAGCTCTTCTCAGCAGTACTGCTAGAAGAATAGGTTTTTGTTTATTCGACGATTCCAAAATGGTTGTAAGAGTGTAAGAGAGAATAATTGTTTGCAGTTTCTCTTACGTGGTCAAATGAAAATAGGTAAATCTGTATCATATTTGTATGATACAAGACACATTAATTTTCCGAGGTAACCCTAGGTACAGCGCTACATATAGCCATAAAATACTTTTGTAATATGAACCGTTGGTTCTTGAGATTAGCATGTTCAAACAAACTCATTACCTTTACAGTACACATATTTTTACCTATAATTTGATTCCGCAAGTTTCCTAGCGCCATGGAACTGCGCATTATTCAACATTTGTTTGAATTCCATGTCCACCGCAAAGCCGCGGCCGACACGCTGTCAGTGCTGAACTATTATTCACTAACTGTAATCTACTATCTAAAAGCTTATAAATCATAGCGTATCAAATCAAAAATGACTATAGGGTAAATGGGTCGAATACGTACATTATCTTATTTCGTTGTATGTTTTAGAAATCATTTATTTCATTTGATATTTATGGGATAGTTTTGTATTGGTCGAATGGTTCTGTAGTATTTAAAATCATATTTTATTTTAAAAAGCCTATGAATATTTGAATGTAGCGAGACTCGGACATCCGTCCAAGCGCATCTACTAATGAGCCATACCTTCTTAGAGACTTACTTGAAATTCTTATATGTGCTTTTAGTGTATTAATTTGTTAGTATCTGTGGAGTCAAATTAAAATTTGCAGTCGTATGCACTCTTTTTCTATGAATTTTACTACAAATATAAGTTAGTAATGTTTTTTTTCCATGAAATACCTATAAATTTCCCCTTTAATGATTTATTTCTTTGTTGTAATTGTAAGTTCACTCTTTGTACCAAATTTTATAACTGTTGGTCCACGAGATGTACCACCCGATAGGCTTAACCCCATACTTGACAGTGTGTTTTTAAATGCACATGTTTATTAAGTAAATAAGATTTAAAAATAAAGTCTTTTATTCTCTTTGTGTTCGCCTAGTATAATATTTGTGTCAAACACTGTCAGTCTCCATCTAGTCGAGTATCAAAATTATTTGAATGATAAAATCGCAAAATCTATTCATTCAATAACCTTAACAATTTACTTTAGTGTACTTTGGATAATGATCTGTAAATTTTCGATCTCAATTTTGAGTAATTTGTAATAATATTTAGTGGCTCTTCATTTATTATATAAAACTTAAGTTTTACATAATTTCTTTTATAGCCTTAGATTTTTTATAATGTTTCTTGTTTTTTATAGGGCAGAGGAAATCTAGAAACCTAGCGTAAACACACTACAATTCTAGAGGCATTGAGTAATAAGTAGCGGAATTCAATGCCATGATTTGTCTCGTTACCAGAGCAAGGAAAAGAACATATTAAATATTTCATTTAATCGAGTGAGAGTGGGTTCAAACCTATAACCTAAAATAATAAGTTTAATATAAAATAGTAAACTGTGTAAACTGTACAGAACAAATATTTCCGAACCTCTATCTTATAATACATAATATTTAAAAAGTAATTTGTATATTTTATTGTATCATTTATAACAGTTTATATTATGATCAATCATTTGACTAGCATTAATCAAAATATATTGGTGAATTATTTATTGAACCGGTAGTCAGTCACCGTTAAAGTTTAATAGATTTTAATAATTTGATCGAACCTACATGCCTAATGCGTGAAGGTTCGATTTTCCAGTGTAAGTGTGCTAGAGTTTTATTTGATCTTGGTTTATAAATGAAAGTAAATGAAAACTTTTCATTATAAACGCGATGGTTGTGTGTGATTTGTGTTGGTTACTAGACAAACCACGGCATTGAGTTCCGCCACTCAACAATTACATAATATCTCGAGATGGAGTGTTTTAATAATGGGTTCCCTATGCCTTAAATTAGGACATGCCTAGCTAACCTTAAAGGTTGTCACTTCTCATGTGACAAAAGTGAACGTACATATGTACCTATATATTTCTATTGTAAATGTTTTCCCGAACTGACCTGAATAAGTAAGATATAGGGTTCTACCGCCCAGTCTTTACTGCCTAATTAAAATTAGTAGAAAAGTCTATAAAAGGTCATCGTAGCGCTACTAGCACTGGCGTGCTACTGTTACTATTTAATATTTTCTTTTCCTCACTCTGGTAATAAGGCCAAGCGTTCTGCCACTCAACAAAAAATGCCTCAAGACGTCAGCGGAGAGTGGAGAATGGAAGTGTCTTAATGGGAAACGGAGTGTCTTAACACTAGATGCCCTCTGCCTACTTTGCTATGTGCAGGATACAGAGTGACGCTAAAAAAGTCCATAAAAGAGTGCAATCATATTTAGTTTAAATGGAAAAAGTTTTACCACTTATAAAGTTTTGTAAATAAACAAAACAAACTTATATCTTTGCGCATTGCAGGATAGGCAGAGGACTTCGTTTTAACGTCTTAAAACGTCGCGGGCCGTCGACCCGATTCCAAATTTTTGTCTACTAAAACAGAGAGATAAATGTAATATGCATGTAATTATTCCCACGGGCAGGAATAGAACTCACAACTACATGTTTTCACCCTCTAAATCGTTTTCACTTTCAACTTTAATTTCAAACATCACGAAAAACATACAGATTTCAAATTACTATTGCAAATTATTATAATATAAACCAGATGGTTCACGCAATAAGAAGTGATATGCGTGAAACCACAATCCAATGCCAGTCAGTCTAATAAGTTAATTTGCTAACTAAATAACGCTGTTCCATTATAGCGACAATCGGAGCGTTCGCAGTAATTAGGATACGCAGTAATGTCTTAATTACAATGTCATTTGTAATGTATTGAATGGCGGTGGCTGTTTGAATCAAATTAGATGCTAATTTCAGATTATTTATTGTTAAACATAGTTTGTTTCTGGTACAGTGTCTAAAAAATTTGAAGCAAATCAACCCTATAATAGGGTTGAATTGTTTTTCGTGTAAAATTTGTTTTTCTTTCTATCTGTCTGTGTGTTTTTCGTGTTAGGTAATAGATATCAAAGCTACATTTTGTGTACAGCCAATATTAATCGACTTGTAAAAAGTAAGAGGCCAGTCGTGGCGCATGGGCAAAACTAACTGGTTGTGGGTTCGATCCCCACTCGAGGAGATGAAATATTTACTTAAATTTACATTTCCGTTTCTTCGCTCTGGTGTCGAGAACAAGCGCGGCGTTGGCTTCTGTCACTCAACACGCAATGTCTCCAGAATTCGCTAGAAAGTGGGGAACGGAGTGTTTTAACATAAGGGTTCCCTCTGCCTACCCTGCTGTGTGCGAGATACAGCGTGAAGCTGATTTGATTTATTTTTTTTTTAAAAGTACTCTACTACTGTACTTTTGAAACCTACAGTTTTTGTCTACATATATCAACATTACGTAGAACAGAAGTTATATTACTAAAACATATCAAATAAAATAGAAATATGTACTTAAGTGCTTGCAATATATCTCTTGGATACTCGTAAGTGTCCAATTGCCGCGAACACTGGTAGAGTGCATACGCGAAATTGTACCGACTGCATTATTACATTCTCGCCAAATGTTTCCCACTTCTGTCGTTTCTGCGGCTGCTGGTGTAAGGGGATGCGTATACTTTAGAGAAAACAATAAATAAATCAGCTTCACGCATACAGCATGGTAGGGGGAACCTAGTGTTAAGACACTCCCTACTTTCTGCCGACTTTTTCTAGGCAGTGTTGAGGGTGGAACTTAACGCCGGGTTCTTGCCTTGGTGCCAGAGCGAAAAAGTGAAAAAGATAAGAAATAATAATTGATTTCCTCGAGTGGTAATCGAACCCACAACCGTCGCGTTACAGTTACTCTCTTGAGCGCCTGCGACACGATAGCCTCAGATAATATAACTTTTTTGGATCAGTGCATATTGAGTAATGGAACTCAACGTCGCAAATGCCCCAATGGGAATCGAACCAATAAGTGTCAAATTTACGGGAACGACAACATACGATAGTATTCTTAAATGTAAAAATATAACCTGTGTGGAGATTAACTAAAAATAAACGCGTGGACTGACAGATAATTTTTTGCCTCGCACTGTCTCCCGCATATAACAAGATAGGCAAAGGGAACCTAGAGTTTTGACACTCTGTTGCCTTCTATCTGCCCATTTTCGAGATATTGTATGATGAATGGCAGGACTCAACGTTTAGCGTTTTAAATACACTTTCTAAATTGTCTTTATATCACCCGTCAGTATTATGAGAGATATGTTCAAAATCATATCACAAAAAACTCTCCAATGTCCGTCCACCGCAAGAGCTATGGAATATTCTATTAGTGACATCAGAGATGCTTTTAGGAATAGCCATTTTAATATTAACTTAATTTCCAAGAGAATGTTCAAATTATACGTAAGAATTGCAGTGCAGCTTTTAAATTCGAATTTAATGATTATTTTTATTTGTAGTAAAGCTCGGCAGTCAATAGATAATGAATATATGAATATGAAGACAAGTTACACGGATTTTTCCATGTTGCGCAACGGCACATTGTTTGACTTTAAATACAACGATTGTGGGTTCGATTCCCACTCAGGGTAATTAATAATTCTCACTAACAAGACAAAACGTGACGTTAAGTTTTACAATTCAACATGCAATGTCTTGGTAGAAGCAGTGTGAAGTTAAAAAAATTCAACATTCATATAAAAGTTCCTATTTCCAACTCAAAAGGAAGGTGTTGAATCGTTATAGATAAAATGTTATGCACACCTGTATATTGAAAATACGATAAAAATTACACGTGTATTTGGTTTAGATATCTACATCAGAAGTAGTATGGATGTACGCGGGGGAAACGCTTAGGATATAATACAATAGAATAAGTGAGGCCAGTCGTGGCGCAGCGGCACGAAGTGTGACTGTAAAACCGACTGGTTGTGGGTTCGATCCCCACTCGAGGAGATGAAATATTTACTTAAATTTATATTTCCATTTTCTTCGCTCTGGTGTCGAGGTTAAGCGCGGCGTTGAGTTCTGCCACTCAACACGTAATGCCTCCAGAATTCGGCAGAAAGTGGGGAACGGAGTGTCTTAACACTAGGTTCCCTCTGCCTACCCTGCTGTGTGCGGGATACAGCGTGAAGCTGACAATAGAATAATGGCTTCGTCTATATTTTGTATAAATATACTTAAGTTATCGAATCGAATCTAGCTTCACGCTGCATCCCTAGCGGGATAATCAGAAAGAACAGAGCGCCAAACGCTACGGTCTTTACATACCTCTTTCACCTCGTCCACTGTCAACCACCTAATCATACATTATTACCTATAATAATACCTATACCTATAAGTAATTCTTCAATCAATAAAATCTTTACCAGGAACCCCGCACAATTAACGAGGTCCCGACTGTTAGTCCTAATAAGTTATTGTAAATGAATAAATGAATGAATGATGAATAATTTTATTTTGTTAGTTTTAAACCACATAAATAATAATATTTTTTTCATTTGAGAATGTTGTTTTTACATCTAAGTAGTACGTAAAGTAGGTACTGTCTAAGTATTTGGAAAAACTAGCTTCATGCTGTAACCCTATTTTTAAAACTCCGTGTTCCCCACGCACCTTCATTACGTCTTCCTATACCTGCCCTGGCAATTTGCTATTAACGATAGGAAGAATAAGGCGGTTGGTGTAGTTGGTTTGAGTTTAAGTATTTGCATCGATGAGACGGCCCAACACACACTGGAGGTGTGCCCAGCCTGATCGTCTCAAAGTTGCGCTTTGCGCGACGTCATTGGGGACGACCTTACCCTGCCGGCCGTAGTCATGCCCGCTGGTCACGGCCGGCAGCGAGACGTCGTGGGACGAGGTCTCCTTCTTCTGCGAGACAGTGAAAAAAAAAGAATAATGGCTAGTCGTCCTTCTACCATTTTTGAGGCTTACAGAACGATTTTTACAACTGATCTCGCATTTATGAAAAAATAGGTAAATATACAAAAGACTGTACCACTTTTCTTAACACTTCATCTGTAATAATATTTACATTAACTACTGGCCCAAATTAAAAAAAAAGGTTATATATTATATTATTTTAATGATTTCCATGAAAGCTATTTACCCTACCCTACCCTATGACCACGCGAACGAAGCCGCATAAAAAAGCAAATTTTATTATAAAACAGCAAAAGAACAATAGATACACAGTAATAAAATATAACAAAAATGTGAACAACATAAATATTACATTCGATAGCGGCGGGCGTCGTGAAGACGAATGGCGGGCTTGCTGGGGTCGTCTAAAATGTATGTTTCTAGGTAGGTATATAAAGCGTCGTAGCACGTTAGAACGATTTTTTATACTATCAGCGAGGAATAATGTGATAGGAAAGGTAATGAGAACGTCTTTATGGGTGTCGATATTTGAGTTAGTGAGGTCCTGTAGGTGACTTTGCAATAGCTCCGTGTTTTTCAGAAAGTTTAATAGTAAATTTATTTTATGGAGTAATACACACATTATATGTAGGTAAGTTATTGATGATCAATAGTTTTGAAATAGAAGAATATATAAATAGATTTTTTTTATTAAAATAGTTTTAAGTTTTTCTTTTGTAGTTTTACTTTCTAGTATCGTATTTATCAGCTTCACGCTTATCTTTCAAGCAGAAGGAAGAGGGAACCTAATTATAAGATACTCTGGTCTTCACTTTCCGCCGAATCTCTCGAAATTGGGGACGTTGCGTGTTGAGTGGCGGCAGTCCACGCCGCACTTTTGCCTAGACACCAGAGAGAAGAAATGGAAATATAAATTTTAAGAAACATATCATTTCCTCGAGTGCGGATCGAATCCACAACCAGTCGCGTTTAAATTCACACGTTTACTACTTGTAGTTCGAATTCGAGACGTCCACCCGATAGGGATGAAGGAAACAATTTAATTCGCTGCATAGGTGTAGCCTCAGGGCCTTAATTTTTATCTTTCTTTAAATTATAATTAAATTCATCATATCAAATCATGTTTGCGTGAAATTTAAAACGTCAAATTGAAAATCCAAAAAAATCCAAAGAAATCCTCTCTTAGCTCTCCTACACTCTCTTTATACCTTCCTGTATACTTATATATGTTAAATCTCAACTCTCTTAATCCAGGAGTGTCGTCTGTGCGTTGTCTAGTTAGGCACTGCGGAATAGCACAATTTTTTATATAGGTACATATAGATAAAGCCTTAAGTTCTCTTAATGCGTGTGTTTCGCCACCAACGCGTGTTTATCAGCTAATCAGGGTCCTCCTAGGTTCGTAAATGTATATGGGTGTCGTATTTCTTACTGAATGTGCGGACACTTTTCCTTCTTTATTTATTTTATTACTTCTTTTATGTATTGTATGAAATTAGAAAATGTTTCGTTATTTAATATAAGATTATAGATATTGGTTTTAGAATGACGCAGTGACAAGTTTCTCCATTTATCTTCTGTTTTTTTTATTAATTCACATTAAGCTTGAGGTCAGTCGTGGCGCAGGGGCACAAGTGTGTGACCATAAGCGCGATTGGTCGTAGGTTCGATCTTTACTGAAGAAAATTAAATTCTTATTTTTATTAATGTTATCATTTGTTCGCTCTCATGTCGAGGCAAAGAGTCAGCATTGAGTTCAACTCAACACACAATGCTTTCAGAATTCGGTGCAAAATGGATAACGGAGTGTCGTAACACTTGGTTCTCCTAAACTTGCAACTTGATCTTGAAGCTGATTTTTTGAAAATGTATAATAGAAAATGAATAAGGAAATAAAATCTCTAGGGGCCATCATGGGGACGTCAAGTCAGCGGCAGAGCTTCTGACTAAGTTCGATGGTTTTGGATTCGATTTCCATTCGAGAAAATTTCCTCGCTGTGCCACCGTTGCGGCACACGTAATTTCTTTAAAATGAAGGGACATGAAAAGTAGGAAATAGAATTAATTACAAAAATAGCAAAGCAATAAAACCCACTCTCTCCAACCCACCCACACAACCCACAGATACACTTCACTTTTTTTTACTTAGTGTTAACGACCGTTAAATATAACATGCTGTGCGTTTGTTGTAAGTAATTGTCCTTAAGCTAAAGAGATGGCGTTGACCGTTTCTGAATCGCGATAACGTTTAGTTCACGGCAAACGTATATAATAAGCAAAATCTTAAATAAATTGAGTTCAAATTGGATAGGTCAATATAGTTGTTTTATTTAAATTCCCTTCAAGTTCAGTGGTACTTTAGTACAAAAGTTCGACGCTTCTGTTAGTGTAAACATTGGTCCTTATCGAGTCGGATCGTTCGGACGATTTTTGCATCAGCGTGAGCCTTGATTGGCCCGCACTCGGTTCCCGCAGTAAGGGTTCCGCGAAAGTAACGCGACGCATTTAATTACGCTCGCTCCACCACCGTCGACGTTCGCAAGTAGCACTGGTTGCCTTGCTCAGAAGTAGCAAAGGCTGACCAGAGTGCAATGAGTGCCGCTGTTCCGGGGACAAATCCAGACAGCATAATCAAGAAGCCCACCGCAGTCGCAGCCGTCGCCAGGCGCAGTTCAGTGTTGGTCACTGTCAGTTCAGCGAGTTGCTACAAGGCGCGCCACCCACAAGTGTTTGTATATGTGGAGTTAAAACTGTGAGTACAATTGTGATTATTATTTCTCAAAGTGCATTAAAAGTGAATCAAATTTTAAAAGACAGTTAACGTAGATTTAAAAAGACTTGTAAAATTTTAAGTTGTGTGTTATAGTAGACTTAGAATAGTTTTAGTAAAAACGAGGGAACGGGGAACCTATGTCCCATTCAGGCCCCACATAAAATGTTGCTAAACACTTGTAATATTTCGGTTTATTATTTTAAGTAGTTATAAAGTGTGCATTCTAGACTTAGAATAATTGTATAAAAAACGGAGTTACGGGGAACCTATGTCCAATTTAGGCCCCACCTAAATTAATGTTAAAAAACACTTGTAATTTGTTTTTAATTTAACTGGTAGTCTATACACACTTAGAACTCTTTTTTTTTTAATTCGTATTTTACTTTGGATTGTCTAAGTTATTTAAAATAAAATGGAGGGATTAATTAACGTTTTGAATGAACAGCAAAAAATAATACAACGTAGCTTAGTTAACTTTAAGAAAAGTCCAAAGGATAGACTAAGCAAGGAATATGTTGAGACGAAGCAGGAGTTATTAGAAAGAGATTGGAGCTTATTTTGTTCTAATCATGCGAAACTTCATGAAATGTATTCGGTTAAAGACAACTCTAAGTTGATTGATTTATATGAAAATACAGAAGATACCTATATCACGTATAAATGCACAATAAAGTCAATACTTAGTAGGTACACAATCACTAAAGAGTCCACATCTAATAGTGCTAATAAGCAAAGTTCATTCGTAACGTTACCAAAAATAGCCATTCCAATTTTTAGTGGCAGATATTCAGAATGGATAACTTTCAGAGATTTATTTTTATCATTAGTACACAAAAATGAAACATTAGATAAAGTGCAAAAAATGCATTATTTGAAAAGTCATCTTAGTGGCGAGGCAGAGCAATTAGTAAGGCAAACTCCGGTAAGCGAGTTAAACTACGAACAGTGTTGGTCTCAATTAGAAAAAAGATATAATAATAAAAAATATTTAATTAATTGTATATTAAAACGACTCTTCGCACAAAAGCGTATGCAAGTTGAGTCAGCAACCTCTTTAAAGGAGTTACTTGACACCACAAACGATTGTCTTAATGCCTTAAAAAATTTAAACATAGATGTGACAACTTGGGATGTCATTATTATCCATATAGTTTCATTTAGGTTAGATTCAGAGACGCGTAAGCAGTGGGAATTTAGTGTTAGTAGTCACGATGTCAATGAATTGCCGACCTTTGGAGAATTTGCCGCGTTTATAGAAAATCGTTTTCGCGCCTTAGAATTTACAGAGCCTAAAAGGAATATTAATATAAATAATAATGCTAATAACCAACATAATCCAAAGGCATTAGTCTTGAGTTCAAGTAGTAGAATACGTTGTGAATTTTGTAGCGAGCCTCATAAATTATGCTTTTGCAAAGAATTTGCTAAACAATCCCTCGAGAACAGACGCGATTTCGTAGCGAAACATAAAATATGTTTCAACTGTTTAGGTGGCAACCATACAGTAGGAAGTTGTAAAAATAAAACGAGTTGTAAACTTTGTAAAAAACGCCACCACTCTTTATTGCACACAAACTGGGTGGTGGAACCTCAAACTGACAAATCAGCTGTTAGCCCTATTCCTTCCACTAGTTCAAGTCCTTTGGTTTCTTGTTTATCTACAAATCAAGTTCAGATTCCGCGACAGGTTTTACTAGCCACTGCTCTAGTAAATGCCGAGTCAAAAATCGGTAAATACCAAACAATAAGAGCCTTGTTAGATCAAGGCTCACAGGCTTGTTTTATTACCGAAGCTACAGCACAATTTCTTAGACTGCCAAAAATTCCCGTTCAGGGTGTGGTTACAGGCTTAGGTGAAAAGTCCACAACAGCAAAATATATGGTAAATATTAAGCTACAATCGCGCGTGGATCCAAATTTTGAACTAAATTTAAACGCTTATGTTATAAGTAAAATTACTTCATATTTACCAGAACAGAAAATATATAGTAATGCCTTTAACTGCATTGATATCACCAATCTAGAGTTGGCAGATCCAGAGTTCAATCATCCAAACAAAATTGATATTTTGTTGGGTGCAGATGTATATGGCTGTATAATAAAAACAGGCATAGTAAAGAGTCCATCGTCTACGCTTATCGCCCAAAGTACCACCTTAGGTTGGATACTTACGGGTTTAGTAAATAGTTCAACCCTTAGTAGAGCAAACTACGTAAGTCCCAACGTGGCTGTAATGCACGCACAGTTCAACACAGATCAAATTCTCAGACGATTCTGGGAAATTGAAGACCAAATTAGTACAAATAAAATTCTTTCACCAGAGGAAGAGAAATGTGAAGAGTTTTATAAGGCCACTACAAAGAGAAGACGGGATGGTAGATACGAGGTAAGATTGCCTTTCAAGGACAAAGATCCTCAGTGCACATCAGGCGATTCTCGTGCCATAGCTGAAAAACGATTGCAATTTTTAGAGAAACGATTAGCAAGGAATCCAGACTTAAAACATAAGTACACAGAAGTAATAAATGAATACTTACAGTTAGGACACCTGAGATCTGTAAAGGAAGAAGACGATAAAAAACATTTAGCGGTATACTTACCTCATCATGCCGTTTTAAGAGAGGACAAAACGACTACAAAAGTCAGGGTTGTGTTCAACGCATCCCAAAAGAACAGCATAGGAGTATCGCTTAACGATACTCTGATGATTGGGCCCACCTTACAAGCGGATCTGAGACATACCGTTTTAAGATGGAGAAGATATTCTATTGCCCTAGTAGCAGATATCGTTAAAATGTATCGGCAGATTGGAGTCTCCGATGACGATGCGATGTTTCAAAGAATCCTATGGCGAAACAGCCCCACCGATGAAATTCAAGACTATGAGCTGGTTACAGTTACCTTTGGAACGGCATCAGCACCATATCAAGCTGTAAGAACTCTTCATCAGGTTGCATACGATGAGGGAGATATGTACCCAATGGCTGCTGAGCAAGTATTAAATTCATTTTATATGGATGATTTAATGGCTGGATGTTTTGAAGTAACCAGTGGGATTGAAATGTATAAACAAATAAAAGAAATGTTGGGTAAAGGGGGGTTTAAGTTACAAAAATGGAATAGCAACAATAAAGAAATATTGGAGAAAATTAAAATACTGGAGGAAAAGGACAAAGGACAACATATACTAAAGGACAAAAGGATTAATAAAGATAATCAAAAGGTTGAGATCAAATTAGATGAAACAATGAAAATACTGGGACTTACCTGGAATCGCCTAAAAGATTCCTTCCGGTACACGGTGAACCTTCCGCCACTGAATAGTGAACCTGTAACAAAAAGAACTGTAATATCAGATATAGCTAGATTGTTCGACCCCTTGGGTTGGTTAGCACCTACCATTGTACTAGCCAAAATCTTTATACAAAAGTTATGGTTAGCTGGTATGGGATGGGATGAACAACTAAATATAGAATTAATAAAAGAATGGCATACATACCGTGAAGAATTGGCGCTTCTCACCAATATCCATATACCTCGTTGGCTGGGTACAACGCCCGAGAGTAAGCTAGAGCTTCATGGTTTCTGTGACGCCTCGAAGGTAGCATATGCCGCTGTAGTATACTTACGTCTGATAGATGGTATGGGTGAGGTCAATGTGTCATTGCTAGTGTCAAAGACTAGAGTAGCACCTATAAAACAAGTCAGTATACCACGTTTAGAGTTATGTGGGGCAGTACTGCTGTCCAAATTGCTGATTGAAACTTCAGAGGTCTTAAATATAGGTAAGGACAGAATCTATGCATGGACGGATTCTACCGTGGTGCTAGCTTGGTTAAATAGCCATCCTAGCAGGTGGAAAACATTTGTTGCCAATCGCACATCGGAAATATTAACATTTATAAATTCTTCGCAATGGTTCCATGTCGCAACAAAGGAGAATCCTGCAGATTGTGCATCACGAGGTATGTTGCCAAGTTTGTTCTTAAAATCTACCACATGGTTTTCTGGACCACAGTTCCTGAAGGCAAAGACAATTACTTACAAAAGGCCAAATGATTTAAGGATAGAGCTAGAGCAATCAGTTAAAGCGCACGTTGTTGTCGGTTCTGATAGTTACAACATATTAGATAGATTTTCATCATTATCAAAATTATTAAGAGTAGTAGCATATTGTCGAAGAGTTTTAAATAGAAATACAAATCGTAAAACTTACCTGCAGAAGAAGGAAATAGATGAGGCACTAAATTGTTGCATAAAGAAAGTACAAGGAGAAAATTTCACATTAGAGTACGCACAATTACAAACTAAAGGTCACATAGATTTAAGAAGTAGTAAGCTTAAATCTTTATGCCCTTTTATTGATGATAAGGGTATCATGAGACTTCAGGGTAGACTTCATAAGGCATCATTTGATGCACAGATGAAATATCCCATAGTTTTACCCAATGACTCGCACTTTACTCACCTAGTAGTAGCAGATGCTCATAAGAAGACCCTTCACGGAGGCCCGCAAATGATGATCAATTATTTGAGGACCGCTTATTGGATCATAGGTGTGAGGAATCTTACGAAACAATGCGTTCGTAAATGTGTTACGTGTGCCAAACACAAGGCCACAATCAAAAGTCAGTTCATGGGTTCGCTTCCATCGATTCGATGCTCACCAACTAGACCATTCCTTCATAGTGGGGTGGACTATGCTGGGCCCATAAATATAAGAACAACAAAAGGTCGTGGTCATCATTCATACAAGGGCTACATATGCTTATTTGTATGCATGTCCACTCGCGCGCTACACCTTGAAGTTGTAAGTGATATGACAACTCAGTCATTTTTAGCTGCGTTTAAACGGTTTGTTTCTAGACGAGGTCACTGCGCCGAAATATGGAGCGATAATGGCACTACATTTGTAGGGGCGTCCAAGGAGTTACAACAGTTAAAGCAATTACAATCTTCTATCGCAAGTAACTTAGAAGTTAGTTGTACCGAATGGCACTTCATTCCCCCTCACGCTCCCAATTTTGGAGGTCTGTGGGAAGCGGGAATAAAGTCCACAAAGTTCCACCTAAAGCGCGTTATAGGCGAGTCGACTCTCACATATGAGGAACTAAGTACGCTGCTTAGTCAAGTAGAGGCATGCTTGAACTCAAGGCCTATGAGCCTTATTAACGTAGAGGATCCAGGGGAGCCAACTCCTTTAACTCCCGGGCACTTTTTAATAGGCGAACCGGTAATCTCTGTACCCGATTATAATGTCAAAAGTTCATCGGTTAGTTCTCTTACACGTTGGCAATTTGTCCAAAGGATGGTGCAATCCTTTTGGAAGAGATGGTCGCAGGAATACTTGGCTGGTCTCATGAACAGATATAAATGGGCTTCCAAGATCCCTGAACCCAATATAGGAGACGTTGTTCTCATTAAGGAAGACGACTTACCACCTAGCCGCTGGATGCTAGGACGGGTTTTAGAAAAACATCCAGGTGATGATAAAGTCACCCGCGTTGTCACTCTACGCACTAAAAATAGTACGATAAAAAGGCCAACCAATAAATTGTGTATTTTGCCCATAGCGGATTAATGTAATTAAGCCGTTTCTTTAATTTTATTAATACTCATGTTTGTTTACTTCATGTTTGTTTTATATACATAAGGAATAATTTGTTGTTACAAATTTTATTAGAAGTTAAAGGGTTTCATTGTTTTGTTATGGTAATTGGAGATTCTTATGCGATATTTTTGTTCAGACCTTTTTTGTTGTATATTTTGCATTGCAATTGTAGATTTTTGAGTGATATTTTTTGTTAAGACATTTTTTGTTGTATACTTTCCTTTAACTAATTTTAATCTTAAGATCAATGAGTTCAAGCTTTACCTAACTCTTGTAGGAAGCTATAGTACAACCTATTGTAACATTGTTAATTTAGCATTTAGATTTAAGACATAAATCTGTTACTGTTGAAAGAAAAATATGAAGGACATTTCATCACTAAATGTCCTTGGTGGGCGGTATGTTAACGACCGTTAAATATAACATGCTGTGCGTTTGTTGTAAGTAATTGTCCTTAAGCTAAAGAGATGGCGTTGACCGTTTCTGAATCGCGATAACGTTTAGTTCACGGCAAACGTATATAATAAGCAAAATCTTAAATAAATTGAGTTCAAATTGGATAGGTCAATATAGTTGTTTTATTTAAATTCCCTTCAAGTTCAGTGGTACTTTAGTACAAAAGTTCGACGCTTCTGTTAGTGTAAACACTTAGTATCAAAAAATTCCGTTCTCCACTAATGTAATGTCAGAAAATGTAGAGAGGCAGAACTCCGCCGCCGAATTTTGTAATATAAGAAAGGGCAAATGAAAATAACCCAGAACATTTATTGAACCCACAACCGCGACTACATCCAGACGTTGGCCTCTATAATAAAAACTGAACATATTTAGTTTGGAAAGCAATTAGTTTAGCAATAATAATTTAATTTGCCCCAAATATTTATTATATAATGTTATATTACTATAACTTCTGTCGCTTACGTTATCAAAATGTAATTAATATTTAATTATTCTTGTTACTTACACCGTATACGAGTATGTTCGTTGACTTACGATACATGTTTAAGTTAGCCTAATATTGATTTGATATTAATTTTGTGCTGGTTTAATGGTATTAAAAATGATTACCAATAAGGGATCGGATATCCGGGCTCTAAATAGTTAATTATACGCAGCTTCAGCGCAGGATTTTCAGTGGGAACCTAGTGTTAGGACAATTAGGAAAGTCCATGCCCGCTTTCCACCCAATTTTTGAGATATGTATAAAGTAGGTTGGATTCCTACTCGAAGGAATGAATTGTTCAAAGGAGACGGAAACTTTTGGGCCCAAATGTTAAAAGTTGAGATATCGTCAACAGTATTTTAACGCACTTATTAGTGCATATAATTACAATATAAGTAAAGAAAATGTAAATTAATTACTGAAAACACAAAAAAATCGTATTGAATCGATTAAAATCAATCATATTTTAAATGACAAATGTGACAGTTGTTTGATATTGACATTTTATCTAATGATGTTTGCATTTTTTGCCAAAACTGACAGTATTTTCAGAGATGGAATGATGTATCTGAATCTATTAAATCATACCATTTTCGTCGTCGATTCAGTCTCCTTTACGCGCTGCTAAGACTCGTCATGCAATGAATGTTGGGTAGTCTGGGGTCGTTGTGTGTAAACATTACTTTTGCTCCGTCTTCGACTCTACCCTAGATAAGACAAAAAGAATGAAATAGGACATCACTGCCTTCACGACTTTCTATCTGTTTTTAAAATATCGCTATTTGCCAAAATCACAACATGTCCATCGAGACGAGGCACTTTTTATGATAGAGAAGTCTTGCGTTACTGAATAAATGACATATGACGCACAGACAAAACTATTGGTTGAAGAAAAGTAAAATTTGTATAGTAAGTTAGAGCATTTCTCAAAATTTCTACAAGAACGAGAAAAAACAGATTTTTCAAGTCCACGCAAATGAATTTGCAGGTACACGTATGTCATAACTGACGATGGTTTATTAGGATTTCGTTTTAATAAAGACCAAACAGGGATTGTTATCCAAGATATATAAAATGTTAAATGCCCAACCACCGCAGTAACAATTCCCACATTTTACTGCCCATTGTGAACGAAAATACTCTGGATGTCTTGAAAAGAGCAAATCTCTTGTTTATTACACTCATTTGGCAAATGATTCGAATAAACAAACCCAAAGTTATTGATCTAGTATTTTGATAATAGAAGTAGGTGTGTATCTTAACCGACTTCTGTAAGAAAAGAAGAAAAGAAATTTTCTTATGAGAAAATCAAATTCTTGATTTATTTGATTTTCTCATTCAATGATTAATTTGATTTTTTCATAAGAAAATCAAATAATGGCTTTATTCTGTATAAAATAATTTAGGAAGATAGCACCTAGTATTAAGTCATTTCGTTGTTCACTCTCCGCTTAATTTTTTTTAACACATTTCATGTTGAGTTGTGGAGCCCAACGCGGCGGGTTCAACCAGAGCGAGAAAATAACTTATTCCCCAGAGCGAGGATTGAAACCACAATCGTCGTTATTTTATACGCCCCGAACTACCGTTCCACGGTAGTTCCAACAAGTCTTGTTCTTTCTTTCTTTACCAAAAGATAATTATGCATGTCATTTATCAGTTTAGGTAAACAGAATCGAGTAACAAATCACTCCATCCACCGTTCCCTTTAATTACCTACCTATATACAGAAATTTATTCCATTAATTTTCATTCCTATTATTTTTCTCAAACAAATTTCAGTAACGAAGTGAGCAGATTTTATTACGCAAAGTAAATATTCTTTCGACGCCCAATATTTTGAAAGCCGCGAGTCTTTAAACGTCCTTTTACAAACCACATCAAAGGAAATATGATCGTTGCGTTGAAATAAATTGTATGAAAGGAATGTTAGAATAACTAGAATTTTAGTACAGAATTTTAGTAGCAAAGAAATTGTTTTAAAAATGGTGTGTGGAATATTTTTACTGCTCTAGTAAATTAATAAAAATAAAAAAATATATAAATTCCTTATTTTTAGGATCACGCTGTACTTATATCGCATATAGCGGGATAGACAAAGGGAACCCAGCGCTAAGATACTCCGTTCCCCACTTTCCACCAAATTTGATAATGTTGCTTCTTGATCGTGGCATCCTTTCAATACTTCCTCATTGAATGAAAACTAGATACCGAGTTTGCAAACTGCAAACACGATGGCTGTGGGTTCGATTCCCACTCGGATAAATTTAAATGACTTTAATTTTCCTGCTCATGTAGAAAAAAAACGTTGTGTCAGGGCTTATCTCGAAAGATGCCGAACGGAGTCTTAACATCAAGCATCAATCTGCTTTTTCTTCTAAAACCAGAAAACTTAAGCAATTTGTTCTACTTTACGTAGTGAGGTAGTTGCATCATTATATTAATATTGCTTACAATATACAGGAGCCCATCTGTATGTGAGATCTATCTATCGGTTGCGGATGTTCCGAGATGAGTTAGGTCGACGTATGAGTGATGTTCCGGTGCTTTGACTTGGCGAATAATTTATGACTGCGCGTGACTTAAATACGTGAGTACGTTTCATGTTGTTAATACAATTTAGAGTTAACTTCAGTTGGTTTGTATTAACTGTTCGAGTTAAAATTTGAATAGTTTGGATTGTTGTTTGTGGTCTTGGGTTTGAATCATTAGATAAAATTATGGAGCCTTGGTTTATCAGCGTAGAGAGGTATTAATTTTAATTGAAGGTTCCACACACAGTCTAGCAGAGGAAGCACGAAATATTGAGTGTGAAGTACCAGGCGATAGCGTGAAAAACAAAAAAGCAAAATTGTTCAAAAATTTAAGCACTTAACTAAAATAACAAATTTTTTAATTCTTATTTAGTCGTGACTCAAGATTAATCTAATCAATGGAACTTATGACCATAATCACCATATAAACTAATTATTGTTTCAACAAAGTTATCAATTGGAAAATATATTGGAATATTATGATTTATTCAATTCGGCAGTAACTAAAAATAAAAAAAGAATGTGCAGAAAAACACGTTCGATGGAAAAACTCGATCTGTTATTTGAATTCGCTTTGATCCTCAGTTTAAGAGATAATCCTGTGATATTGGATTTATCAAACACTTATTTAAAGAATCTTTTAGGAAAATACGACTCGAGGCGACGGTGGGTGTGCTAACAACGATTTCAATTTAAAAGGAATATTTGTTTTTTGTATAGAAATGTATATGTATGTATTTTGGGTATAATTGTTATGTATTACTATAATATTATGTGTGAAACGGTGGTCTATGTAAATGTAAATATTTCAAATTAAAATTTAATAATTAGATGTGTAGATTAAAATAAACAGATAGATAAAAAATGAAAAACGAGTTCAATATTGAATAATTCGTGTCTCGTCGACTTCATCGGCGTTAGAATCAAATTCTATATGGGTACCAATTTTTGTGATCCTTGCGGCAATTAAAATTCAAGACTTATCTTGATTGTTTTTTTCCACAAAATCAAATATATCAAGCTAATAGCATAAGTCAAACAAAGTACAACGAAATAAACGAATAACGTAAACGAATCGCGGCGATCCTATTTGGGGTATATAATAAATCATTTGCATGATATCTCCGTGTGGCAAGACAAAGCGTTGAGCGTTGAGTCAGTCAACACGCAAAACCAGGCATTCGGACGGAAAGTGGAGAATATCTCTCTATAACTCGAAAAGAATGAAAGGTAAAACAAAAAAAAATATAGTAGTTCTTGCGATTACCTCAGTCAACCAAACAAACACACCAGTCTTATAACATTAGAATAGATTAATAATGGAAACACAATAACAATTGAGCATAAGTTACCGTAAATTCCAAATAAATATTAATACGGCACTAAAAGTAAACGTTGCTCGAATTAGTTGTAATAATCTAGATACTAAAAGCATTATGAGCGCTCGAAACTCGATTACGAAGTCGTTCAATGGGCGTCAGAATAAACGACTTCAAATATCCATTATAGCTTCGTACCTGTTGATTATATTATAGTGCCTATAATATAATATTTTAGTGTTATTTCGCTAATTGTCAGAATAGATATTATATTATGGTAATGTTGTTTACTTTAAGCTCCTGTTAGTGAAAATTTATTTCAGATTCATGCTAATAACATGTCAATATCTACTTATAATATTTGAAATATTTATAAAAATAGAAATAAATTTAGTCATTTGGATTAGTAAAGACTACATATTTATTTTAGTTTCGTCGTATTCGTCATACATCAAGGTAAGCAGGGTACCTGGTGTCAATACACTTGGTTACCTTTACTTACGCTGGTGTTTCCCATTTTGCACATAATTTTCGAGAGATTTCGTGCTGAGCAATTGAACTAAATGTTGCGCTTTGTATTTTTACTTGAGTGACGTATTGGAAATAATTTATCCTTCAGAGTTGGAGTCGAACCCACACGTATCGCTTATATCGCTATTTGCTAGCCGATATAAAAAAAAAACTCCTCATGAATAATATATAAAAAATAATATATATTTTTTTATTTAACTTTCCTGTAATTTATTTAATTTTCCTGTAATTTCGGTGCATGAATAAATTTTCTAAATATACTTTGGGCCGACCCAACAAATTCACTAGACCATCAGGTCCAAAAGATAACACAATAGATAAAACCGGTGGCGGTTCACAACATCTTTATTAATACAAAGCCAAGTCAATAAGATAGACGGAGATAATGGGATGTTTCAGAGTCACTGACTCAGAAAATGAATTATGGAACCGAAAGTTGCGTGGTTCCGGCCGACAATTTTGCTTGAGAACGCAGCTTTGAGTTAGTGCTAAAAGTTATTTTAGGTTAGTGGTTATTGTGTTATATTTAATAAAAACAATATAAAAAATATAATAATATGTTAATACACTCCACTCTTCTCTTTCCACTCTTTGTAAAAAAATATATTTTAGAAAGAAATATTTTGCATTCCATTTAAAATTTTTCTAGATAAATTATCATATGAACCCATTTACGCCCAAATAAAACGCGGTTATATTCTTTCCAATATAGCATATTTTAATGTTGAAACAAAAATAAAATATATTATTTTGCACATATTGGGAAAAATGAGCGAACATTCTTTAACTACGCCTAGAGTGTTTGTACATTTGTTCTACGATCATTTTATATAAAGATGACACAAAATACATCCCAATTATTTGAAAAGCTTCATCAGCTGTTTCTGAAATAGATTTTGCTAGATTTCGATATTACCCTGTAGGTAGGTAGTTTTGCTGCTCGCCGGTAAAAACGATCATCATTGCCCACGCTTCAGGTTAAATTTATGTACATTATAGTAAGCTTGAAAGTGATAATAGCCCACCACATCCTTTTTGAGGCCGTCGTGATGCAGGGGCACAGAGTGTGATTGTAAAACCGACTGGTTGTGGGTTCGATCGCCACTCGAGAAGGCGAAATATTTACTTACATTTAAATTTTCATTTCGTCGCTCTGGTGTCGGGGCAAAGCGCGGCGTTAAGTTCCGCTACTTAACACGCAAAGATTCAAAGTGGAAACGATGTCTCTTAACACTAGGTTCCCTCTACCTACCCTGCTGTGTGTTGTGTGCCTGCTTTGCTAAGCCAAAGGAGGATTATTCCACACCAGCCATTTTAGTGTGGAGGCACTGAGCACTATCTGCCTATTTTGTTGTATGCTTTAATCAGCAACACTTTATCTTGCACAAAGCAGAGTAGGTAGAGCGAACCTGGGGGCCTAGTTTTAAGTCATTTCCGTACCCCAAATTCCACCTAATTCTGGAGACATTGCGTGTAGAGTGGCGGAACTCAACGCCGCGATTTGCCTCATTATCATTATGAATATATTAAATGTTCCATTTCATAGTGGGAATCGTAACCAAAACCTGCCCCGTTTTTAGTCGCACGCTTTTGCGTCTGCGCCACGACTGGCCTCAATGCTACATAGTTAAAGCATACAAATTCAATTAAACATATATTTGTTCAAAACAAAATCGTATTTACTCAATTTAAAATGTTTACATAATCTTAACAAAAAGGTCAGGCATAATACAAATGTGAAATGATTTTTTTTCGTTGAAAAAGATATTATTAAAATGTCAAAAGTATCGCATAATTGAACACGGCCGAACAAAAATATTGTCTGAAATGACTGAATGAAGTAAGTGAATGGGCGATATGAAATGGTTGAATTCGACCTATTTAAAGATTAATAATACTGTCTTTAGGGTTCCGTACCTCAAAAGCAAAACCAGAATTTTTATATGATAATTTTCGTTTCGTCTGTTCGTCTGTTCAAGTCACGGCTTCTAGCTTTAATTTGAAATATTGCAGGAAGAGGAATTAAAAGTTGTAGTTAGTCCTTCCGAATGCATTGATATATTTTATTTCCTTTTTTCAAAAAAATAGCATATAAATTGCCAACTTTAGAAGTTCCAATATTAAATAAACATTAAGTATCCAAAATGTTTACAAACTTTGTAATACCCAAAAGAACATCAAAAGTTATGTAAAATCTTCACATTCTAATATACCGCAAATTCAGTGTGTAGCAAAATTTCTCGTGCATTACAGCGGGAAATAATAGATGTTGGCTTTAATATTTCTTCTTAATTAGTTTCGTGTGTGTTGTGGGCTGCTAAAGTTCCGCGAGACTGAGCGTTGAACTTTTAAACGTTCAAATTACAAGCCTGCCCTCAGAATTTCCTTTTCCGTAATGAATAGATTAATTTTGGATTTAGCGATATGTTGTGATATACTCGCTTAATTTATTGGTTTAATATTATCATAACGAGGAAAGAATACCTTATTTTATTTGTAGAGATCGATCGAAGTAGTGATATGATGTCTTACTAAACGCGGTGGTTGTAGGATCGAATTTTAATCGCATAAATGGCTATAATTTAATATGTAAATATTTCAGAGATTATTGCATCGTCAAAATGTTCACAGGCAATGGTCGCCATTATGAAAGAGTTTGAAAATAATAATCTAAGCCTGAATGCGAGAGAGACGTAAGTATTTGAAAAATATGAAGAAAGCATGGAATTAGTCTCTACGAACTCAATATTTTTGAATATAGAAATAGATATAAATGGTTGTGTTTTACTTACCATCATGAAAAAAACCCACTTTATTCTAAAGCTACATTACTTAATAATACATATATAATTTTCATATTGTGGTTACGTTTATCCCTCTGTAAATTCGATAATATATACCTACTATATACATCACAGTATGTGTAGTTTGCATATGAATTATATCGCAAATTCAACACTAACAGTTAACTGAATTATTCACATGGAGTTTCAGCTGAAATTTCGAAGATAATATCATCCGCAACGCTATCGGCTATTTATTGGCATCATATTTGTGCCATATTACTTAAATGTTAAGTTTTATAATTTTTAACTTATTTATGATGGAGAGCTTAATTTAAAAGTTTATCCTGCTAAAATTATTAATTAACTTTATATATGTTTTTAAATTAGTAATAGTAAAACTGACTGTAATTTTGACAGTTGCAGGTTTGATTTCGGATATTTCCTGCGAATGGTTTATTTATATTTCTGGTAAAAGGGAAAGCACATTTCCACTACTCAACATGCAGTCTCTGTTAATTTAGTGATGTGCCTATGAGGAACAGAGTGTCTTAACACTAGGTACTCTTTATCTACCCTCCTACGTCTAGGATACGGCGTTTAGCTAAAAAAACCGGTAACAAAACGGTACTTATACGTACGTAATTTGATTAACAAATGAAATAAATGATCTAACACATATACACGTAGAGATAGATAGACACGCAGTAGGTGTTAGAAGGAAGATCATTTTGTAAGCCTCTAAGCCTCTATCAGTTAATCCCAATGCAATCTCTGAGAAATATTCATAGAACATTGCATTATATTATATTACCTATATGTGTATGAAGTCCCGAAATTAGGTCACAAGAGAGTTTTAGTCTTCCACAACAATAATCTTTTTTAATTTTTTTTTTTTTTTTTTGTCTGTACGTGGTTAATAGAGAGATCTAATTAGGACTTCGAATCTCGGTATACCGAGATCTTGGTATTGCGGTATCCAGATACGAGTGCTGTATTAATTTTGGTAGGAGATCCACGGTATTTGTGAAACTGGAAAGAATGGATTATGCCTGACTTTTACCGAACACGTTCCCTCAGGAAATTAATGATTTCAAATGCTGTTTGATGAAAGTGATTTTCAGCCTTTTAAGTTTGATGTATACTACAGCGGAGCAGTGTGAAAAAAATCGTATTCAAATGATTGCAGTACTGCAACAGATCAAAAGGAGAAACCGGGACACTTTTATGATTACTTTGTATTCTGTCTGTCATTTATGTCGAGATCGTGTATGTAGCTGAAATTAATATCAAATATCCAGTCCCCTGGAGAAAAACTTAAGTACACATTAAAGAAGAACTATATTTATAATATATATAGGCATTATTTTCTTGCATTTTGTACGAAAATTCCCGTGGACCTACAGTTACAAAATTCGGAATGTAGTGGGATTTCGTTGATTTATAAGCTTGTTTTCTGTGCTTTAAGGGAATATTTGGTATTAATGCTAGCCATAGATTTGAATATTTGGTATAAATTTTAGCTTGGTACCTCTAAGCGTCCACGCTATAAGATAAATAGTGTTGACAGACGGACTGACGGACTATAAAGTGATCCTATTAGGGTTCCGTTTTAAGCCTTTGAGGTACGGGACCTTAAAAAAACAACTAGACTAGTCTATCTATCTTATACATACAGATGATGATGTCTATATATACTATTCCTACTCTTGAGGATGGATTCTTAATTTTTTTAAATAGAAAATTAAAAAAAAAATTAAGAACCCATCCTCTATGGTAGGTCCCTTATGGTAGTTAGACAAACGTGTAGTTAATTTCCACTACTTAAATTTAAAAAAAAGAAATTGGGCGAAAAGTTTGGAGTGTCCCAATACTAGATTCCCTCTGCCTACACTATTATATGTATTATACAGTGTGAAGCTATAACAAAATATTACTCTATTGAAGCCACGTAGGAAATGTACGGCAGTAAAATCTAAAGACTTATCCTGCAATATATGACATACGGGCACCCGTCGCCATTACGGTCGATTGAATATTTATGAGATTAGCGATGACTAGTCGGTTCATTGCCGTTTCAGACATAAAAATTATGACCAATTCTACTACATACTATAACGTTGTAACTAAATTGAACATATAATATGATCTATAGAGTCCGTCGTTGCGCAGCATCATTGCATTGGATTGTAAACACGACAGCTGTGAGTTCGATCCTCATTCGAGAAATTGTTTTTGTTTCCTCGCTCCGGTAAGATGATACAACACAGCATTGAGTCCACCACTCAACGTAGGGAACTCTTTTGTTTAAGTTAATTAAAATGAATTTAAAATCCTCTTTAAACAGTATTTTAAATATAAACATTAAGTAAATTTAACCCTATCACATACATAATATGTACTGTTTAAATTAAACTCAATTCATTAAATTCTGCGCAAATGGTCCACCTAAGGGCCCTTAGCGGTGGTTATGGTCGTTTAAACAAACATTAATAAACGCGAATATCATTACTGACTACTGAGACGAGGATCTGGACCGGAATATCTTAAACTAGATAGTCTTAGAGGTCGTTACGTTATTACTCTTTTAAGCCTAAATTTTATATAAAAGTAATTTGTTAAGCATAAAAAATAATTTTTAAACTTGCTCGTTAGTGGCAAAAGTATTTATAGGATCGTCATGGAAATCCTTTGGAGGGTTTTGAGCGCCAGTGGACGTACAAATAGATATGATGATGGTAATTGATGTATATTGACAAAATTATATTGTTAAATTATCTTGGAGGAGCGAGGTAGACTAGATCAAGTGTCAATAAACCACTTACTGGGATGCCCCGAAATTTGTATTATAAAGATTTACATAAATAAAGATTTCATTAATTTCTGTGGTTAAATTAATTTGCAAATAGAAAATAGAAAGTAAACAATGTGTATCATTTTAATACAAAAGATAACACTAAATTCTAATTAGTAGTTGTGGATTCAAATCTGAAATTAAAATACAAATATCTATAGAAGTAAGCCAATGGCCGTTACACTACTATTCATAAACCGACAAATACACAAAAATGGCAGTAACTCATAACTCCCGAACACAAATATTTCAGCGATCGTTATATGCACAATTTAATTTGTATTTTTTTTATTATTTTTAGTGCAACGTGATTTTTCTGTGAATAGTCCGGGGCTTTAACGATTTTCGTTCCTATCCCTCTGCACTGGTTTCACAAAAAATACAGTCGAATTGATAACCTCCTTTTCTTACAGAAGTTAAACCTACCTAGAATTTTCGTTCAATGGAGTTTGATAACTTTTTTTAATTTAATTTTGTCTGTATGTCATTTTCTGATCGATGCAATTGTTAAATGTGAGCTTGAGACATTTTATATAAGGTTAATATATTTAAAAAAATATATATGTAAAAATATGATAGAAGTAAATAGTTTTTTTACTAAGATTTTTGATTTTGGCAATTATTACGCATTTTAAATGAAATTCCTTGACTATGGATCTAAATATTCTCGAGATAAATAGTGACAGACGGACAATAAATTGATCCTATAAGGATTCCGTTTTTTTTTGTTTCGACCCTAATTAGAAGTGCATGCAATTTCTATTCTTGGATTTTACATAAATGGTTACAGTTACTCCACGATTATATTAATAATCGTATTACTATAATTTTAAAAATAAATCGTAAAATTATTACCAAATATGTGAACAATACCAAAAATAATGAGACTTTTATTGTCATTTTCATACAAATTTTATTTTGAAACAAAAACAAGGAAAAGAATTTCGTCAGTAAAAAGTATTTTAAAGCGTTGTACAACAAAAAGATTCAATGGACTGGGTTATAAAAGTTTTAAGGCTTTGTTTTATTTACCAAAGTGCGAAAGGGTACGGAAAGCTATTTGTTACATACCTCCGTATTTATAGAACTATGAAGAATATGTATATATTTATAGATATACTGTTTCTGCGATTTCGTTTGCGTGGAACACTAAATTAATATAACTTTTTTTTCTATAAACAGATTGAAATAAAAACAATATTATTTTACCAAAATACATTGAGGACTGGGACTGTAAAACCGACTGGTTGTGGGTTCGATCCCCACTCGAGGAGATGAATAATAATATTACTATATATTTACTGAAATATTTACTTAAATTTATATTTCCATTTCTTCGCTCTGGTGTCGAGGAATAAGCGCGGCGTTGAGTTCTGCCACTCAACACGCAATGCCTCCAAAATTTGGCAGAAAGTGGGGAACGGAGTGTCTTAAAACTAGGTTCCCTCTGCCTACAATGCTGTGTGCGGGATACAGCGTGAAGCTGATTTTTTAAAATACATTTGTAAAAAATTGCATTTAACCCTTTGCGACTAACGTGGTAGTACCATAGATTTTTTTTGATTTTTAAATTTAAGCACCGCCGCTTTTAGGGCGGTAAGTGTCTACTAGATTACCACCTCAGTAAATTGGTTATATTTTCATACTGTCTTTATTAGATAATATATGTTTTTGTATTGTTTCGCGTTATTAGCGACTAAATATTATTTCTGTGATTGTGTTTTCAATTTTCCTTTAGTAATTCTCAAAAAGATGTCAATTTGAGACTATCTAATTTTGTATTCAACCTCATTTACATTCCCTATGTAAAATATAAATGAAGTTGATTTTGTATTTTTTTTATTTTACTATTGTTAAAGAAGAGATTCTGAGAGTGATTTATGAAAAGTCAATAAACACTGTATTTTTAATATACACATTGCTTTCTCTATTTAAAATTAATTTAACATGAAAATGAAATGAAAATGTCAATGTCGGTGGACGAATCCGACTCGAACTTGATCGGTTCTTTCATTATTCATTGCATCTAACAACGTTCCTATGATATCTTAGATCTTAAAAACAAGTCCATTTGTATGTCACATACGAGTTCATTACGTAAAAGTGAACCAGTGTAGTTTCAGCCTAATCAGTCGGGTGGTACAAGGCGGAAGTAAGGAGTTAATTGAATTGTCCGTCTATACTAGCCTACCTCCTTCCTCGTGTCAGTCCCGCTACTGGACACACGGAGGAAGTATCGTTAACAGTTCATTGAGGATTTTAAAGCCTTTCTATTTGTGTTATTTCATGAGAGAGTGCTTTTATACTTTTTTTTATTTTTATTCTTCTTTTAGCATCCCTAGCGGGATAGCCCGAGAGTATTGAGCGCCAAACGCTACGGATTACTGGCATGGCTACTTAGATTTATTCAACATTTATTTGAGGGTTAGCATGAAGAAAATTTATATACATTAAATAGCATATAACATTTTTTATTTATTTTTCACCTACCGTAAAAAAAATAATGTTTAATTAATTTTGACATATATTATATTTATTTCGAATTGAGCTTCGGAGTTACGGTTTTTCCGCATAACAAGGTAGAGGGAACCTAGTGTCCAAATACTCAGTTTTGTTATTTACCATCTCTTTTCAAGACATTGCGTGTTGAGGTTTGAAACTACGCAACGCCGCGCTTCATCTAGAAGTAGAACGGATAAATGAAAATAGTTTAAATATATTTCCAAGAGAATGGATATTTAACTCTTTACCATTGCATCAAAATTCAGATGTTTTACTACTGTAGCGTTATAATATTAAATAATCAAATCAGCTTCACGCTGTATCCTGCACACAGCAGGGTAGGCAGAGGGAACCTAGTGTTAAGAAACTCCATTCCCCACTGTCTGCCGAATTCTGGAGGCATTGCGCGTTGAGTGGCAGAACTCAACGCCGCGCTTTGCCTCTACACAAGAGCGAAGAAATGCAAATATAAATTTAAGTAAATATTTCATCTCCTGGAGTGGGGATCAAATCCACAACCTTTACGGTCACACTTTGTGCTATTGGGCCACAACTACCCTCACAATAATTCACTTCATAATAATTAATTCAAATAATTTAAAATTCAATTAATTTATTACAATATTTTTTTTTTTTTCAAAAAAAATAAAATAAAACGTACGACCGTTCAACGAGGCGATCGCTTCGTTAAATATGCAGATGCTACGAGGCGAAATCCCACATTATACAGTTGTTCGCTGCAACTTGCGTGCCCCGTGTTTTTCTTTCCAGCAACGCGACGCCGCGAACTACCCGCACCAACATACTTACCTAGTTGTTCATTAGAATTTGTCAAGGAACTTTAAAATTGCTTTAAGACGCCAGCGGGCGAGTTTTTCTTTGAGTTGTGTGGAAGTTCGCTAGTAATCTGCATACGAAATATCCGGAAATAACATCTAACGTAGATGTCGGAATTGTGAACTCGGGATTCGATTAGGTCTTCCAGTTCTGGCTACGTTGCTTTGGGCGTTTATTTTGGGACGTCCGCTAAAAGGGTTTTGGGTAGAATGACTTGGATGAACTAGTTGTTTTGACTTTTTAATGTTACTACGAATTACATGAATAGTAATTGTTTTAGACAATGTATAAAATATGATTTTTTTAGGATTTGAACTCGCGTTTCCTGGAAACCGTCTAAGAATACAGACCACTAAGCCATACGTTCTTGTCAAGCTACGTCGAAATTCTCATACAGTTGTTACAACTTATTTATGTTGTTAGCATTTCTGCGGGGAGATTGTTACAAATTTTCGCTATCTAAGATAATTGCTTAGAATTATAATTCGGCAATAACACTAACAAAATTGGATATACTTATAATATTATTCTACACTTAATAAAAATTTAACGATTCTCGATCGTCATGAATTTTTTAAGTTTACGTTATTATATCAGAATGTGTTAAAACGCATATTTTAAATTAGGCTCCATAATGTTAATGGTGGGAAATATTACCCCGTAATCTGTATATATGTAGGTAGAGGGAACCTCGTCTGTAGATATATCGTTTTCTACTTTTCGCGCTAATTTTTGAGACATTGCATGTTGAGAGGCGTAACTCAACGCCGCACTTTGTCTTGTCACCATTTGTCAATTGGACTCTTTCCCACGAGTGGAAATCGAACTCACAACCGTTGCACTTACAGTCAAAAAGATAAGAATGTTATTATTTTGAAAATATAAATTTAAAATTTAATTCCTTTTATCACGTATTTTCACGTAAACTGAGTATAATTGAGTGAGCATCGTCGGTACACATGGACAGCGAGGCAATGTCCAATTATTGTTTAACACGGAACCTTGTTAATCTATAGGTAGATTTTTGAAGCAAGATTTTAATTCTTTATTTTGTTTCCTTTTTTATATTATTAGTCACATATAAATAAGTTATTGTTTTAAAATTCATTTGGAAATTGTAACCTGAGTTACTAATACCTATAATAATAAGTTTTAGCTTCTTTTTCCTGAAATGAAAGTTTTGGTTATATAATAGAACTTTATAAGAAATTCGATAAGAAAATTGTGTCTTATGTACCCTACCCCTTTTAAACAAGATTTTTTAAAAGGGTAGGGTTATGTACCCTACACTACACTACTGATACTACACTACACTACTGATACTACTTGATTAGAATATTTATATTGTGTATATGTTTTTCATACCCCCCCTCCCCTCCGCGCGTTCAAATGGATTACACGCGTCAAAAGTTGCTCCTCCTATTTAATTAATTTTATAATATTTACAGTCCTTATTAAGTAATTATTTCATATCCAAAAGCTCTCCATATACGTTACAAACAGCTGTCAATTAGTGAATAACAAAAATCTGGAAGGAATACAGTGTTTTAAGAGTGAATTAGTTCGAATAAGGCAGTTTAACTTAGTGCAAGTGTATCAGTGACTAGACAAAGGACTGACCTTTGGACTCTTTAAGCTCATAACGAGTATTCGATTGCAATGAACTTAGACTACAAATTAAACTCTTATTATTAACAGTGCAATGGACTAGTGGATATACAAGCAGTTTTACAACAAAGTTTATGAGTGGAGTTCAAATCATACCTAGTCATCACGTTGTTTTTTTTTTTTTTTTGTATTTTTGTTTTATTATTATTGTTTTTTATTTTCTTATAATTATTTTAAGCACAATAAATTGCCACAATGCCACTGAAACGAACTCCTCCTTCTACATCATCATCTGTTCCATTGCAACATTGTCTATCGGAGCCAAGTTTGAACAAAGATAGTAAAGGCGCAGTTGCCGACGTTGGTACGCTAAATGTTACTTGTCGTCCTAAGCGAAGACGCTCCCCTTCAGATGACATCGGAGAGAGATTGGCCTCGTTTATGACAGAAATAAAGGATATTTTAGATATTTTTAAATTAGAACAAAATCTCAAACTTGAAGAGCTCTCTGTAGCCGTAAGTGAAATAAAAAGACAAAACAATGAAATTCAATCATCAGTCGAGTTCTTGTCACAAAAATATGATTCGATAGTTTGCCAAATTGAAAAACTTGAATTAGAACGTAAAAAAGACCAACAACAGATACAATTTTTACAGAGTAAAATCGAAAACTACGAACGACTCTCCAGAGCAACTTGTGTTGAAATAAAAAATATTCCGCCAGGTCATGCAGAAACCAAGGATAACCTGTTAAGCACTGTCACCTCACTCGGGAAACACCTCAATGTTTCAATACAACCGCACGAAATAAAAGATGTATTTCGCATGAATTCTCGTGACTCAGCAGCTCGGACCGTTGTTGTAGATTTTACAGGAGTCATGTTGAAGGAAAGAATTATTAGTATGTATAGAAAAAAGAATAGAGAAAACAATCGATTGACCACCGACAAACTGGGATTTAATGGTCCATCGAAACCAATATACATATCGGAAAGTTTATCGCCCAAGATGAAGAGACTATTTTATCTTTCCCGTGATTTTGCTAAGTCAAATGAATACTCCCACTGTTGGATTTCAAATGGAAAAATACTCTTAAGGAAGAAGGAAGGAGAAAGTTTCAAGATAATAAAAGATGAGGACGACCTGTCTGTCTTAAGAGCCATGAAATGACTAGCCGCTTTAATGTCTATCTGTCTTATTTTTTTTGGATTCAAACTAGATTTAATTATTCTTTTAGCTTATGAAATTTACGCTCATTGTCATTATGTAATATTTATTTGGTATAAATACTTTATATGCATGATTTTTAACAAATTTTCAAGAATACAAAACATAAAAAATATTCACAACATACACAAATCAATTTACAACACAAACACTAATAACCGTAATTACAAAGTCTCAAAAGTAACTAAACACATATTTTACGCGGGTTTTTCTAAACTAAGCCTTTTAAATGTCACAGTAAAAATGTTAATTATGATAATATGCACTCACGTTAAAAAAAATTATAAATATGTTAATTGACAAATCGATTGTAGAAAATATTGAAAATATATCAGTGTCAGACTCACAAATATGTACTCCCGAGCAATATAATGAATATCTCAAATTTGATGCAGGACTAAAAGTCCTTCATGTTAACATTCGAAGCATTTCTTGTAATTTCAATTCTCTTTTAGTATTATTGGAAAGATTAACTTATAATATCGATGTTATAGTGTTGTCAGAATGTTGGTTGAGCAAAGTCACAATCATACCCAATATTCCCAATTTCAGTTTCTGTAAATCAAGTCACCGCAACCAAAATGATGGTGTGATAGTTTACATCAGAGATCATATAATTTATGAAGTAGTTGAGCCAGTCTTTGATGAAGCAAATTGTTTACTAATCAAATTCTCTAATAGTATTGCTCTCATTGCTCTATATCGATCACCGTCATATACGAATATCGCATCTTTCATAAATAGCCTGGACAATGCATTAAGTTCAATAGTTAATTTTAGAACAAAAATAATTATAGGCGACATAAATATTAATATTGGCAATATGTCGAAAGATATACGAGCGGATGATTACCTAAACCTTTGTGCTTTACACGGTCTGTTTGTTACCAGGTCACTTATTTCCTACCAGAAATAATAGTTGTCTAGACCATATTCTACTTAAAACTGATAAAGCTGCTAATTCTTTCGTTTTAGATTCTCTTGTCACCGATCATAATCCTATAATAGTTTGTTGTGATATACATATAAAGAATATAACAAAAATACGAACATCATTTCACATTGATAAATCAGCTATTATTGCCGACATTAGAGATACTGATTTTTCTGAGGTTGTGGCCTCCACCGATCCCGAATACGCTGCAAACAAATTAGTAACAATTATATCATCTACTATAAAAAAACATACTCGTCAAGTATCGGTTTCCAGTAAAAGGCGAATATTAAAGCCTTGGATAACCCCAGGACTATTGCGCTGCATACGAAAACGTGATAAACTCTACAGGAAAGTAAAAAAAGATCCTGATAACATAGATTTAAAATCATCGTATAATCGTTATAGGAATTTTTGTAACAATTTATTAAAGAAAATTAAAATAAATTATGAAAGTAATGAATTTTTTAAAGCTAGAAAAGATTCAAAAAAGACTTGGGACTTAATTAAACATTTTGGAAATCTACCAAACAAAAAAGCGAATGTGTCTAGCCACCTTTTAAAATCAGTGAATGATGCACACGAAGCAGTTAATGGTGTCAACATTTTTTTTGCCAATATAGGGAGAAAGATTGCATCTAAGGTTACTCTACCATCCGTTAAGTATAAAGAATACATTAAAACTCCAAATAGTCAATTTATGCCCACTTCAATGGTTATTAATGACACTGATGAGTCTGAAATCAGGTATATCATCTGCCAACTTAAAGATAACTGCGCGGTGGGATGGGATGGTATCTCGACCTCGATATTAAAAGCAGCTGTAGATATCTTGACTCCTCCAATAACTAGGCTGTTCAATCTGTGTTTATCGAAAAGCATTTTTCCTAGGGTTTTTAAGAAATCTATTATCCATCCAATCTATAAGAACGGCGATAATGAATCTGTCAACAATTATAGACCTATCTCCATTTTGAGTTCGTTGTCCAAGATTCTTGAAAAAATAATTTATAAGAGACTTACTTCGTACCTGGATAAGTATAAAGTGCTTGAAGATAATCAATATGGCTTTAGAGTCAATAGGTCTACTGAGGATGCACTCATGAATTTAGTAAATACTGCCATTCAACATATTGATAAAAAAATGAAAACTGTGGGTATTTTTTTGGATTTATCAAAAGCCTTCGACACTGTCTCCATCCCTCTTCTCCTTACCAAATTAGAAAAAAATGGTATACGAGGAAAGGTGTATGACCTTTTTGAAAGCTATCTGAGTGAAAGAACCCAGTGTGTGTCCATAGACAATATAATAAGTAGCGATCAAAATGTATCCTTCGGAGTGCCACAAGGTAGTGTGCTGGGACCTATCCTGTTTCTAATATATATTAACGACTTGTGTAAGCTAGAAATTCCAAATTGTAAAATCATTACTTACGCAGATGATACTGCTCTAATCGTTCATGGTAGCACATGGTCGGATGCTCGTAAGCATAGTGAAAAAGCTCTAGCTACTATAATGAATTGGTTATCATGTAACATATTGACGCTTAATATTGATAAGACCAAATTCATTACCTTTGGCCATAAATCCCAAATTCCATGTGAATCGTATTCGATCATTGCACACAAATGTCCAGACCAGGGTCATTTTTGCGATTGCTGCCCGCTTAATCGGTCACGTACTATAAAATACCTCGGGGTAACCCTAGATGAAAATCTCACGTGGACTGAACATATAAATGCTATAGTATGCAGATTAAGGAAACTCATATATGTTTTTAGAAAACTTAGGTCTAGCGCAACTCAAAAAATCTTAAAAATGGTGTATATTTCTCTTGTACAGTCTATTTTGAATTACTGCATACCAGCATGGGGTGGAACTTCGAAATGCACGATGCTTCGATTGGAGAGAGCCCAAAGATGTATACTAAAAGTAATGACACACAAACCTAGGCACTTCTCAACTACAGATTTGTATACAATTTGTAACGTACTGAGTGTTCGACAATTATTTATCTTGCACGCTATTTTACGGAAACACAAAAAAATATTTTACAACCCGAATAGTGTAACTCTGAAACGCAGATACGATAAAGTCTGTCCAATTGAACATCGACGTTTAGCCTCCTCAAATAAACAGTACTTTTATTTATGCCCAACGCTATATAATAAAGTTAACGAAAAATGTAAAATCCACCGCCTAACCCTACGGAGGTGTAAAATCGAATTAAATAACTGGCTGTTGACGCAAAATTACGAGGACACAGAAAATCTTATCCGTATCCTAACAATATGAGGCTTAATACCAAATGTATACACAAGCACCCATACACACACAAACCCATAGCCACTCACGCACACACACGCACAACACACACTCACATACGTACACACACAAACTCTTACACGCACGCACATACAAACAAACACGCAAATTCCTACTTTACCTTACTTTATTATATACATTTTTTTTTCTTTTAATTTTGATTTTATTGTATATTTTCTGTTGTTTAAAATATGTATCTACAATAGTTGGTAATTTATATTTATATTTGATAATAAGCAACGCTTGAGAGACGCTTGAGAGGTGGGCGTTAATAGCCGCGACACAGTGTTTCACTAATGCGGTTATTATCGTACTAATTGTTTCTTGTATAAATCTGGTAAATGTTTGAAATAAATAATAAATAAATAAATACAAGAAACGACGTTCGACCGTCCTGGCGCAGGGGCACTAGAGTGTGACTGTAACGCAACGGTTGTGGGCTTGATCCCCACACGAGGGAATGAATTATTATTTATTTACATATTAATTTCTTCGTTCTGATATTAAGGCAAAAGACCGGCGTTGAGCTCTGCCACTCAACATGAAATGCTTTGAATAGTTTGGCGGAAAGTTGGGAACGGACTTACTTAACATTATGTTCCCACTGCCTACCAATATACTATATGATTCGAAAAAATCCTATAGAAAGGTACTCTTATATATATTTATATGTATCTTGGACTTAAAAAAACCATATGAGCTTACTAAAAGTTGTTGGATTACCGAAGCTTTAGTTGCAGAATAATTGGATGTAGGTCAGTCAGCGCCTTGTATCGGAAAACTGGCTTAATTGACTTCGACATGGTACATAGCGTATCATGCGGGCATATTAAAAATGTCCGATAAGTTGAGTCAAATTGCTGAAAAAGGATTTTGAATTATGAGTATCATGGGTTTTTTTATTTTATCATACACTATATTTTATATTTTTGTAACAGTTTTGAGCTGTAACCTGCATATAAATAGAATAAACCTTAATTAAGACACTCCTTTTTCCGCTTTCTGATAAATTTTCTAGATATTGTGTGATGTCTTGCTCCCACAGCGTCTTGATCCTACAGCGGGGTTATGAAAATAAAAATCCTCAAATGTGAATCGAATCCCCAACCGTTGCGTTTACGTTCAGACACTACGACACTGCGCCATAGCGCACTCAGTAAAATTATTGTTCTTTTAATTAAGATGGTTTAAAATCGACTCCATCGATATTAATAATCTACATCTCTATATAATCCTCATGTATACGGTTTATTGATGTTCAATTAGATAGAGATTATGTTAGATGTACCTAAAATTATTTGCAAAAATATTTTGTTAATTTGGTGTAAAGTACCTAAGCCTCCAGATCGAGCGTCTCCCTTTTATGTTACGTTTTCATGTTAAATAGTCGTCCCAATATATTGCAAAAAGGAGGTTCTTTTTCCGTTCGCTTCTTTTTCCGTCAAATGTGAAAAAACTTCGTTCCTGTAATATTTCGAAAATTATACTGTGCATCCATGTGCATTAACCCATTACAAAAAATCATTTTTCTATGTGAAAATTGAACCTACAACCAACACTTGTGAAGTGAAGCGTTGTTAGTGACTAAGCCACGATAGCGTAATGTATAGATAGTTTACATATAATTTTTAACGCATTTTTTACAAGGCTCCAGATAAGCCCGGAGAGGCTCTCGTCCGCCGTATCCCACTCGACCCGTTTTTATCGGCACAAAAGGAGATATTCTTCGTCGTGGACAAGGATTTTTATAATGGACACTGGAAGCAAAAAATACGGTTAATTTACAAATAGTTTCTAGGATTTTGGTATTATCTTGAGTGTGGTAATTGTATAGATTCTGTATACTGAGGGCTCTTGAAATTAAATTTAATGGTAATTTATAATTTACCAGTGTTCTCGTGGCTTCGCTACCCTCAAATAAGAATAAGATAGTGGGTAATATCGAAATGGAGTAGCCAATACAGTAAGGAATTCTTTAATTTGCACCAGTAGTTCCTGAGACTAGATCATTTAATCACACACACTATTGACATGTATTGACGATGATTGCATTTAAAATATGAAATACATATATTTTCTGTATCTCAGTATTGATTTGATTATGAGTGTGTGGGATTTTTGAGGAAATGAAATATTTATTTAAATGTATATTTCCATTTCTCTGGTGTCGAGGGGAAGTGCGGCGTTGAGTTCTGCCACTCAACAGGCAATGCCTCCAGAGTTTGGCAGAAAGTCGGGAACGGAGTGTCTTAATACTAGGTTCCCTTTGTTAACCCTGCTGAGTGCGGGGTACAGGGAGATGCTGATTTATTTATTCAGTATACATAATTTTTTTTTAAGTTATTCTATAATTGTGTTATCTATTTTCAGCCGATCAATCTTTTTGGTGTTTTCTCCATACGTGATATTGGCTAAGTTAATTTAGCATAACTGAAGAACTAAACTGATTCTTATTGTTCTTTCACGGCAGTGGGCCGCGAAAGAACAATATTTACATAATAATATTTACGTAACAATTTTTATGAAAAACTTTAATATAATTAAACATTTACAAATAAATTGGCTATATAGGAAATATTCTAATCTGATTTTTATCTTTCTTTGTTTTTGCTAGATATAATATATAAAATGGCTTTACGCTTCTTAAGACGCTCTGTTGTCCATATATATTATTTCCTAACAACGTCGTTGAGTGTCGGAATTCAACGCCGGCCTTTGTCTACTAGAGCGGGAAAGTAAAAATATTGAATCAAACTAATTACTTTTAATTGTGAATTTTAATAAATTATAATAATATACAGTCAAAATTTGCTAGTGACAGTTCATATTTTTTCCATTTTTACCATCCCAAATGGAAATACTGTTATTTCATTAAACATTTTCCATTAATAAAGGTGTCAGGGTTGCCAATTAAAGGGGATGCTTGAAAATTAAAAAGTTGCCCAATCGGGTGGGAGGCTGCCTAATTGTGTTTATGAGTCTCACAACTTTTTCTATCAAAAGTTCGCCAGTTAAGGCATGAGTATTTAATTTCCTCTCTAAAATGACATCGCACTCAATTTATTTCTAGATAGTCATTTTTATTTTTAATCCTTAAAAGATTATAAAAATACTTTTTTACTTTTGCTTTAGCATTCCGACACTCCGTTCCCCACATTTTTGCCGAGTGGGAATAGAACCGAGGACGCTTACGTTGACTGTTGCTGCTCTGCTTCTAATTTGCTAATTTAAATCAAATTATTTTTATATTAGGCCGTCGCAGCGCACCGCAGGCTCACAAGCGTATGGCTGTAAACACGATTGGTTGTGAGTTCGATCCCCACTCGAGGAAATGAATTATTTATTTAAATTTATATTTTAATGTCTTCGTTTTACTGTCGTGGCGTTGAGTTCTGTCATTCAACACACAATGCCTCCCCAATTCGGCGGAAAATGGGGTACGAAGTGTCGTAACACTAGGTTACCTCTGCCTACCCTGCCGTGTAAGATCCCTTATAGCGTGAAGCTGATTTTTTAAATTTTATATTATTTTTATTATATTTGTGTAACATCAAAACATATTTTGGCCAGTTTCAATAAACAATATGGCAAAATATCTCTTGACAGTTCCACGAAATGTCTGACAGCGAAGAACCCCATCACTTTAAGCATTTAAGCCAACTAACGCTGAGCATTTAAAAACTTCCACAATTATCACGTACGGTCCCGGTTAAGTTGAACTTGGTAGTATAAACTAATGAAGTTGTTGTACAAGTGCGATAACACGCCGCAACCCGCAGTGTTGAGAATCTTCGCGAACTTTACTATATATAGGAGTACTTGTTCGAGTTGTATGGAGAATGCAGTCGCGTCCGGCTGAGGACAAAGCCTTAACAAACTAGCAAGCCTAACTATGAACCTAACCACAACAATCGACTTGGTTACTTTGCTTTGGAATGCTGTATGTTAGTTATTATGTTTAAGAATTTATGTATTTTTTTTTTATTTTAGTTTCACGCTGTATTCCGCATATTGTAGCGACCTGGGGATGTAGTGTTAAGACACTCTATTTCTCGTTGAGACACCTCCGTTCTCCATTTTCCGACGAATTTTGGAGGTATCGCGTTTCGAGTTTGTATGTCGAGGCGGAACTCAACGCGCCTCTTTATTAGAGCGAAGACATGGAAATATTGAATGTATGAAAATAAATTTCTCAAGAGTCAATCGAACCCACAACTCATTTTCCTCTAGTTAGTAAGTAATTAATTGGTTGTTAATCAGACAAGCATAGTAGTAGTAGTTAGTGAGGAATTATGTTGTAAGTAAACTCAAAAGATTTAGATGAAACTTTACAATAACAAAGTTTATATATAGGTCATAATCGATTTAAAATAAATGTATAATTTGGCTATAATATAAAAGAGCGGGCAAAGTCGCGGGCTGGTCGCTAGTATGTACATAAACCACTTGTTCATAGGTATCTAGATAATCTTACACACAACGGTCTTCTCACGCCTCTTTGAAATCTCCAATCTAAAGAGATTATCTCTTGATTGATATTGTGAGGGCGACTGTTGACATTTTTTAAACAGCTTAAAAGATCAACGTTTTTAATCTTTCTGTGTGTAATTTTTTTGTGCTTATTATTTACTATTAATTTCTAAGAAAACTGTATTTTCATTAATTTCATAGTTTTTTACAGATTCACGCTTTAAAATAGAGAAGGCTGAAAGAAATCCAATGTTAAGACATCCCGTTGTCCACTTTCTACCTTAATTTGAGACATTTTGTATTGATTAACGAAACATAACGCTGCTTATTAATATTTTGCAGGTATTCTGCCCAATTTTCGAGACATTGATTGTTAAGAGGTCAACCAAGTGGGAAAATAAAATTATTTACATATACTTAATCATTCTTCCCGCATAATCTGTACCGCTATGCCACGATGACCTCTTAGCAGAGATATATAGAAAATATCCATACTTATAACAAAATACTCGATTATTTACAAAGCTCAGGTGAAGTATTCATTTACAAACTATTATTATCGAAAAATAAATAGATAATAGAAGCGTTAGTTCTTGTTACTTAAAAGGAAAGTTGTAAGTGCCAGTTGTGTGAAACTTTCAGCACTTGTGCTTGAAAATTGAATCCCGAAACTTAAGTGAATACCGAAGGAAAAGTTGTTTTCTAACAATTTCATTCAATAGTTTCATTTAATTACGTGTACTCGTATGTAAGTTGTTATGCAAGATTGTTATTTCGATTTCTTTTGTATAAGTATCGGTGACTTTAGGAAAGCCAGTCGTGCAAGCCAGCGGTGCGTTCACAGTCACACGCTTGTGTGACTGTGAACGCTATAGGTTGTGGGTTCGAATCCCACTTGGGGTAATGAAATATTTAATATTTTCATTTCGTTTCGCTTTGGTGTCGAGGCGATCCGACGGTTTGAGTTTCGCCACTCAACACGCAATGCCACCAGAAATTAAGTAAAAAACAGAGTGTCTTAACACTAAGCGTAGAAGAAAAATATCACTTTAGGTATATATATGTGTACGTATATTATCATGCGCATTTAAAAGATTTAAGCCTTAAGTCGCATGTCACAGGCACTGCGCTAAATTCCATGTTACTTTAAAGAATTCTAGATCCTGCAACCGTACACTGTTATGTAGCTAGATAGTATGCTATGTAGTTTCTTCTTTCTATATTCCGTACATCCGTTATTTAGAGATGCGAAGTATAATCAGGACGATAGATATGTACGTCATAGGATAAGAACAAACTCTTTAACATGTGTCACAGTTGGTTTGACTGTTAAAGAAATAAAAGAGATGAAAGTGGGTGGGTGATGAACGAATTATCTTAGCACAATGCCGAGCCTGCTATATTTGTATGCGAGATAAATCGTGATGCTAAAATATAATTATATATGTACATTAAAGTTGATCGTGCTTAGGTAACTTTAGACTCTCCGATGACATATAATATAAAGAGGTCCATGACACGAGGCCAAAGAGATATGTAGGTAGAAAACATAGCGTTTGGCACTTCGTTTTTTCCAGCTTCTCCACTTGGAAACTAAGCGTGAAGAGTGATGGATAGATAGAGGTAACTTACATATAATGTGTTTCAATTATGAAATACTCAGTAGCAGTTTGGTTGTGTTGTTTGGTGTAATATTTGGTATCTAGAGGAGGATTTGATTCTATTTGAAATATTTTTACTTAATCGCGTATTTCGTCCCGTTTATGTTGTAAATATTTCGCTTAAGTAAAGGTAATTTAATTTGATCTTTATCAGATAATTTTAAACAACACGCAATATCTTAAAAATTGGCTGGAAAATGAGGGCCGGGGTGTCCCAACACTAGGTTCTTTCTATCTACCATATTATATCTACGGGAAAAAGCGTGAGGCTGTGAGAAAAAAATCCAAAAATATATATATATATATATATTCAGTTAAGTTACATTTAAAAAATACAAGCAATACGTTTGGAAATCCACTGTGTGTTTAGTTTCTTTGTGATGAAGCTTGTGCCTTTAGGCTTTGTTCTCGACCGGACGTACGGTTTGCGACGACAGGGAGAATTGCCTGGAGGGTTAGTGTAGTATTTATTATGTATTTATTATTATATTTAGTAGTATTTTAGGGTTCCGTCCCTTAAAAGGTATAAAGGGAACCCATATAGGTTCATTATATTGTCTGTCTATCCTTCTGTCAATCATTTATCTCGGGGTCGCGGGGAGTTATAAAGCTGAAATGTATATCAAAAAATCCAGTCTCCGGTTCTCGGAGCACAGAAAAACTAAGATTTTCAACAACGATACGACTATTATGAGTATGTATATTTCCATTCCTTTGTTCTAGTGTCGAGGCAAAGCGCGGCGTTGAGTTCTGCCACTCAATACGAAAACCCTCCAGATTTCGGCAGGAAGTGGGGAACGGAGTGTCTTACCACCCTCCTAGGTTCCCTCAACCCGCTGAGTGCGGGATACAGCGTGAAGCTGATTTACTTTTATTTTTATTTATTTTTCATCCTTTAATATTTTATTAAGGAAAATATTATACTCCATTTGTAACTTTATATTATAGGTACTTATTGCAGTATAGTGGCTTAAACCGGTCAAGAGTCCTAGCATCGACCGGCCCAAGTACACTGGTACACTGCATCTGCTATTACTATGCAAATTCAAGATTCATATACGAACTTATATTATTTGGACGGATAATACTGGTATTGTCTTCATTGTTCAGTTTGATATAAAAGCTTTTATTTTTTCTTTACATGTACTTATAAAAAAAAATATAAGAAAAAAAGTTTTTTTTGTTAATTAAATTTTTTAAAATACTATGTATACAACTTAGCTTTACGTTCACATATTATAGTCGTACACTGGAATTCTAATAATTTGTTATTTGTATCTACTAAAATTAGAAAACTAAAAATTTCATCTATCTCAGGAACTGCTGGTTCATGAGATAGATATTAAATATTTCTTTTGTGTTAAATAGTTCTTATATCGACCAAACAAAATCTTTTACTTATAATATTCGTTTAGATTATTTACATTTTTTTGCTCAGTTTAGTTTAAATGTAGTGTTTAGTCTCGTTACTCGACACGCAATATCTCATGATTTGGAAACTGAGTTCCTCTTCTTAAAATTTAGAAAAAAAAAACTAAATAAAAGAAGGATTTAAGAATTTTACAAAAAAAAAAAAAAACAATTATATTAAAACAAATACAGCTCACAAGATGTAATTAGACGAGTCAAGCAACGTTTACGCTAATCTTATTAACATTGCTACAGTTACTTTAGACAACGATAGAACTAATGGCCCAAGAGCCAGTGGCAGCCATACCTTCGTTATTTTATAAAACCTGATAGTTTCTCTGCATGTTTCCCATGACTATAGGTACTTTCAGGGAATATGAAATTTTGATGGTTACTTTGGCATTTAATGGCATTAAATAGAAAAATAAAGTGTGTAAAATAGTACCCAATTTTTGTCAAAGTATAAATCTATTTTTTTTTATATTTTCTTCGGAATAATATATGAAATAACGTTATCCATGTCTATATGCTTCCCATGGTTTCAAATCCATACCAGAGAACCCTAAACGCTAATAAATTATAAGCGCCTATGAAAATTGTATGAGCAAAGATACAAAAAGAAGATTTAATAATTTTAATAATGAAATTCTATTTTGATACAATCTAGGCTGTTCTAATTGAGGCCAGTCGTGGCGCAGTGGTACAAAGTGTGACTGTAAAACCGACTGGTAGTGGGTTCGATCCCCACTCGAGGAGATGAAATATTTACTTAAATTTATATTTTCATTTCTTCGCTCTGGTGTCGAGGCAAAGCGCGGCGTTGAGTTCTGCCACTCAACACGCAATGCCTCCAAAATTCGGCAGAAAGTGGGGAACGGAGTGTCTTAACACTAGGTTCCCTCTGCCTACCCTGCTGTGTGCGGGATATAGCGTGAAGCTAATTTAATTTTTTTAATTTTTTAAATTTTTTTAGGCTATTCTATGTGAGAACTCTTCTTTTATACTTTTATAACAATGAAGTAATATATCTATATAGTTAATATCTATAGTATATACATTTGTATAAGAGTATGTTTCTAGTATAAAGACTGGTGCATTGAGTGTCCGCGGCTCGAGCTCGCCTTTGAGGCTTGAAATCTGTGTCGTGCCTATCTGATATTGCCTACACATAAAGGAACTTTATACATATAAAAATATATACGTCCTTATATTAATACATACGTACGTATGTTAAATATATATAATTTGGTATTTGTAGAGGCCGTCGTGGTTATGGTGATTATAAGTTCGATGGTTGTGAGTTGAAGCCCTACAAATTAGGAAAGTGGAAAATAGAAACTGAGTGTCTTAACCTAAGGTTCCCTCCGTCGAACAGTTTGCAATGGAAAAGGCACGTGCGTCTGTCTGTGCGTTTGTTATCGCTAATCTCATAATTGGCTTAACCGATTTTAATGCAGTTTTAATAAATTATATAAAATATTGCAGGGTTAATAAAGTTCATCAACTTACAATATTTAGTTCGACAAATTTGCTAATTCCTATAAAAGTTATTTTGTACAACTGTTTTACTGAGTTGGCTAAATCGTTAGCTTTCAATTTGTATGATGATAAAAAACGCTGTGATTTCAAAATTTAAAATCGGCGTACTTACCATCAATATAAATACCGTATAGCTAAATATTTTTCTTTAAATACAACAAATTTTGCGGGCATAAATTTCCATAAAACTTAAATTACTTAATGAGGCCATCGTGGCGCAGTGGCACAAAGTGTGACTGAAACATGCCTGGTTGTGTATTCTATCCCCACTCAAGGAAATGAAATATTTATTAAAATTAAAATTTTCATTTTCTATTATTGGTCTAATACTGAAAGATAGAGTGGTTGTGGCGCAACACAAAGACCAATTTGATCCGTTAAATTGATTTGACATTTTTATTCTAACATTTTTTTTTGTGCGACAATAAAGCTACTTTCCTAAAGAGTTATTTTATACATTTTGTTGTTTGATATTCTTTGTAAATTATTATTTGAATGGTGATTCTTCAATGTAAGTTGAAATCCCTTCAAGCAGCCACGTGGTGCTTAAAATTTATCAATGATAGATAGAGATATGTGCAATAGTATATAATATATGTTTTAATTCGAAACTTTTGCGGAATCGAAATGTATATGGGAAAATTTATGTTTGCAGTTTGAGCTCAGTTACGGTTAACGTAGACAAATATGAAATAACTAAACATATTTCAATTAAATACCATTATCAATTTAATTCCCAAATCACTTAAATTACAGGTACGGATATATTTAATGCTTATCCAGGCCAAAATAATAAATCCATTTTTAGAGTTCTCTACAGCAAAAGGAACAAAACGGAACCTTCATAGGATCACTTTGTTGTCAATTTGTCCGTCTGTCAAGACTTCAGCGCTTCTAACACAACTCAGTCAAAAGTTATGAGCATTTATATAGATGCACCGCGATGAGCATTTATAGAAACCTGGGTGGGCTAGTCAAACTCGCGCTTAACCAGTTTATCTTTAAATACTTTCATAAAAATTCGTTATTGCATATTATAACCCAAAATTACATAAAAATAGAATTACAGTAACATTTTCACAAAATTGCCTTAGCCTAAATAAAATTTTACGTCAATAAATAGGACGATAAAAAAATTTAAAGTCTCCAAATCAAATGAGTCTCCCGCCTAATTGTGTTTACGAGTGAACTTTAACTTTTTCTATCTAAAGTTACGCCACTTAGCGCTGTAGGGGTGTTTAATTTTGTTCAAAACGCGACATTCCACTCAATTTCAAATGTATTTTTCATCTAAGGGCACTTTTTTAAGAGGAAATTTCAATTTTAGTGTCTATTCGAGATAAATTATAGAGGAAAAAAGTTTGTGCATTTTATTACAACGAGTGTTTGTTTTAGCAGCATTTCTTTTTCTATCATTGTGGCACAGTAGGGAAATATCAGGCTGTGGTAACATGTGCGGGTTCAATTCATACTTGGTTGATTGTTTTTAGCTAAATTTATGCTTTTCTAGAAAGTGAATATATTAGATTGTGTCATCGGGCCATTTAAAATGGAATGTCTGTGTAAAATAAATGACAGTGGAAGCAAATTGTGAATACTAGTTTTCTACATAATTTTCCTTGATTTTTTTATAAGTATTAGTTTTATGCTCTATGTTTTTAATTTAATGTTGTTTTGGAGATTTATATGGGTGCCAAATACTGCGTTTACTTGAGATTACACTTTTTATTTACAGGCTCTATCATTTTCTTAAGTTGGTGTACTTCCAGCTTGTACTGGTCCTATACTGTTAGGGTTGATATTTGGTCTGGTGCCTGGAGGTAAAAAATAGCAAAGTAAAACTGGAAGCTTGAATTTTATCCTGAGCGACACAGAACCGACGGATTATTTAATATTCTTAAATATTTAAATATTTTATAAAATAGAAAATCTACAAAATAATATGAGACAACCGCTAAACGGATTGAGCTAAGCCACAAAGGCGAAGACTAAACAGTTCTTTGAAATATTACATAAAACATTATTATATAAAATGGCTTATAGCTAGCTATATCTGGAGACTTCAATTATATGATATGTTTTTTTTTCGTTTTATTATAATATTAAATAAGCTCGCACTAGTAAGAAGATAATCCGTGGCGTTAAGATCCGAAATTCTACATGTAATGATTAAAAAATTGGGCAGAAATTACATTCAGGCATTTTAGGAGGGATAGTCAGAGATAATGTAGCATCAAATGCTGCAGTGAATCGTTTTCATCGCAACCACTGTCACGTGAGTGTGTCATAATAAACACAAGATATCTATGTGTATCTTAAGGTACGATACGATATGGATGTGGAAAAGCATATTGCTGCCAGTAACAGGGTTAACGGAACCTTAGCTGCATTAATGAGACGGCTGAACGTCAGCACAGCTGCAACGTTTGACCGTACATAATACCATGTTGGTACCGACGGTATACGGCAGCGAAACGTGGGTATTACAGAAGAAGAATGAAAGAAAGATGAATGCTGTGGAGATGCGATCTCTTCGTAGGATATGCGAGGTCAGTTTAGCTGAACAATGCCGCAAGAGAAGATACACAGAATGGTACTAGCGAGTATGTCACAGTGAGAATGAAGAAGAACATGCTCAGCTGGTTTGGGCACGTCGAACGAATGAGTGATGAATGAATAGCAAGAAAGACATAACGAAGACGGTAAAGTGAGCGGTAAGAGACCTGCAAAGAATATGAAGACTTCCCGGAGAGCTTGTATAAAGAGGTTGATGACAAGGCGAAAGAGGTATGCAGAGAACGTAGAGTTTCCCGCTCCGTTCTATCTGACAACCCTGCTAGGGATACAGCGTAAAGCTAGATTCAATCAGATTATCTTAAGGTAAAGAAATTAAAGTCGTTCAACAACAATCTAAAGTATGAACATAGGCTCTAGGTATTTTTTGGTGATAAAGAATGTGATAACCATATGATATTTTTTGAGAATTGAACCTACTACATTCAAATAATAGTAAAAACCAATCAAGTGCGAGTCGGAAACGCTCACCGAGGTTTCAGTTTACTGACTTAGAAGCTGAATTTTTTGACCTAAAATATTTCTCATTAATATCAGCTTGATACCTCCACGCAATCTCGAGATAAACGATCAGACGGACATGACAATAATCCTATAGGGGTTCCAAATTTTTTTTCTTTTAAGGTACGGAACCCTGGGAAGTAACTAACATAAATTTCAAACATCAAACAAGCACTGTAGTGCACATTTTGCATACTTATATCCGTACTGGTCGTTAGGTGACGATTGCTATAAGAACTCTCCTGGCGAGTGGCTTGTTACACTAAGTCGCCTAAAGCCTGCTTTTGAGGGCGCGTAATAGTTCGTACGCATCATTAGAGCTTTGTTATACATGGTGTTCATTCTTAAGAAGTAATTGGATGGATCTTAAAAGTGTAACGTCTGGCTTTTGTTCTGTTTATTTATTTATTTTTTAAAACCGATAAAACTTTAGATGCTGATAGAGCTGTCAATGCGGCGTTGAGTTCTACCACTTAATACGCGTCGTCTCAATAATTGGGCGAAAAGTAGGGAAATCAAGTGTTTTAACAATTTATAATAATAAATATTAATTATTATTATTATTATTTTTAAAATTTTGTTTATTTTGTTTTAAGGTTCACTTTGCCTATTTTGTTGTGCGGGGAAAAGGGTCAAGATAGATGTAAAAAATATAATTATATGTATATATATGTAGGAAATTCTAAAACAAGTTGAAAGTAATAATTAATTTTAAGTACGAAAGATATTCTTTGTAGTCCAAATATTCTATCACAGCACAGCGGTACGACGTCATTAATGCGTTCAATTCAAATTTCGGGGAGTAAATTGTGGTAATGAGTTTATGAGCGGCGTTAAGTTTAGCGCAACACTTTTTGAGACTCAACAGCCAATGTCTTTACTTATTTAGAAAACGTATAAAAAATTGAACGTAGCGGGACTCGAACCCGCGCCTCCTGGAAACTGATCTGGTCGGTTCGCTACATTCAAATTTTTATACGTTTTCTAAATAAGTATTTTTCTTTCCTAAGTGTGGAATAACTTAAATTTTAATAAATGTTAAAAAATGAGCAATGTCTCTGTCTTTTTTGCTATAATATGCCTGCCTTTATACCCTATTAGTATTTTTCGACCCCCACTCGAGGAGATGATATATTTACTTAAATTTATATTTTCATTTCTTCGCTCTAGTGTCGAGGCAAAGCGCGGCGTTGAGTTCTGCCACTCAATACGCAAAATTCGGCAGAAAGTGGGGAATGGAATGGTGTCTTAACACTAGGTTCCCTCTGCCCTGCTAAAAATACAGTTCAATATAAGGATCTGCTGTTATGTTAGTTAGTATTGGAGCGTTTAATTAAACCAATTTAAGCCACTTGGTATTGGTAGTTCGCTGCGGTTTTTGCGGGTTCCAAATTCGTACGTATTAGAAAATGTTTTTTTTAAATGTGCGAAATTTTAGCAATATCAATGTTTTTCACTTATAAGTAATTTCTAATGTAAGTTTTTTTGTTAGAACAATGGTTGTGGATTCAGTTGTCATTTGATAAATCAATTAAAAAAACAAAGCACGGCGTCAAGTTCTGGCACATAACACGCAATGCCCCCAAATCCGGAGGAGGAGTGTAGTATCTTTACACTAGGCTACTTCTGTCTATCGTGCTACATAGATAGTGCGGGTACAGCGTGATACAGCGTGAAGCTGAAAAAATATATATAAGTGTCTGACTGCAAACACGACTGATGTGGGTTTGATTTCCACTTACGGGATTAAATATATTCATTTCCTCAAGTAAGGAGCCTCTAGAATTCGTCAGAAAGTGGAGAAGGTGGTGTTTTAAATGAGAACAGACTATCTTAACACATGTTTCCCATGTTCCCTCTATATTACTCTGAACTTAAAAGATAAAAAAAAACAAAAAAGTACCAAAGTTCAGCTTGACCAAAATAATGTTCGGCGAGGTGAATACCAGCACTAAACATACAATTGCCCGAATGAAGGCGGGAAACAGGAGAATGGAGTGTTTTGACGCTAAGTTCACCTTCCACACGCGGGCTAAAGCGTAAAGCTAAAGAAATAAAACGAAATGTTAAAATAAAATTTCGTACATACACACACACAAGTGACGAACATATTGAAATTCCGCTGCGCTCGAAATTTTCGTGTGGAATTTCTACATGCTTTTAAACTTTAGCCTTTTCCTTTAAGCATTTTATAATATTTTTTTATTTCTAATATTTAATTTCTTTCATCTTCCCGCATATTATAGTATGCACAGATAACCCAGTGCCAAAACTTTTTTTTTTTCAGTTTCATGCTGTATCGCGCTCACAGTAGGGTAGGCAGAGGAAACTTAATGTTAAGATGTTCGGTTCAATATTTTCCGCCGAATTCTAGAGGCATTGCGTGTTGAGTGGCGGAACTGAACGCCACGCTTTGCCTCGATCGGAACGAAGAAACGAAAATATAAAATTTATATGAATTTAAAGGATATTTGCGAGAGTGGGACGAAAGTAATATAAATATAATCGAAAGCAAAGGCTAAAATAATATCTAATATTATTAATATACACACCCCCATACCCCCTAGACGATATTGAACCCACAACCATGTTGTGTACTCGGATACTTCCAATGTGCCTGTTGACTCAAGAAATTCAAATAATATGTAAACTCGTGCTAGTTCTCACTAACATAGCTCTGTATGCTAAAACTCAAAGTAAAGTAGGTATTTACGACTGTTTGTAAACATCATTATAATTTTCAAAGTACTTAACGGATTTTATTACAGTTTAGCTGTTTTAATAATGTTACAAGAAGTTCGTATGGAATTGTGGTTTTTTTACTAACGATTCCGAGGTGGCAGTGACTTCAAATTCTATAAAACGTAGGAGCTCCAATGTAAGGACGACAACGGCGTTATACATATATATTTTTAAAGGTTATTCTTATTTACCTCAAGGTGTAATACGCATACAATAGAGTAAGCGGACGGAACTTGAAGACCAAGTGTTAAGACACTCTGTTCCCATTAGGACACTTCTGACCCCCACCTATCACCGAATTCTGAAGGCATTTCGTTTTAAAAGGCGGAAATCAACGCCGCGCTCACTTAGCGGTTCTCTGTGTCCCGTAAATAGGCAAAGGAAACTAAATGTTAAGACAATCTATACCGGATAGTATTAACATTTAGTTTTATTCATTAGAGCGAAATTAAAATAACGCATTCTTCCTAGTGGGAAACGAACCTGCAAACGTTTTACTTACAATCCAACGTAGTGCCACTCTGCCAAGACGGCATCTATTTGACACTGTGACATATTATTAGGTTTTGTATTCGATAAAATGAGGTAGGCTGCGTAAAAATTTAACAACGAATAACGGATATATACCACAGCTACTTGAGACTAAAATTGAGTAAAAGGATGTTTATGATTTTTTTTGCATATATACGTTGATTAAAAATGTTTACTTTTTAAGAACTTTGTAAGAATGTATGGCTTAGTTAGGGTCCTTGGACGGTCTCCAAAAGGCGTGTTTTCAAATCCTGTTGCCTTAAATTTTTTATAAGTTATAACAAGTTTATAAAAAAATCGAAGTAGCTTGACAATAACGAATAGCTTAGTGGTCAAAGTGCTTAAACGGCTTCAAGAGGCGAGGGTTCAAATCCCGCTATTATATTGTGTGGAATAACATTTTAAATCAGCTTCACGTTGTATTCCGCACCCAGCAAGGTAGGCTGAGGGAACCTAGTGTTAAGGCACTCCATTCCTAACCTTCCCCCGAGTTCTGGAAGCACAGTGTGCTGAGTGGCAGAACTAAACGCTACGCTTTGCCTCGACACCAGAGCGAAGAAATGTAAATATTAAATGGTAATAAATATTTCACTTCCTCGAGTCGGAATCGTACCCACAACCAGTCGATTTTACAGTCATACTTTGATATAAATAATTCTTTCATATACATAGTTTAGTAATATTTATGCATTTATGAACTCAAATTAGGAATACGTTGCCGTAGGCCAAAATCGGAATTCAAAAACGCACTTCGTCTTCCTACCAGAACGAGAAAATCAAAACAATTCACTCTCTTATTACAATCAGCCAGACCTACAAAAATATCAATATGAAATTTGACCTAAAAAAATCTGCCCCAAACTTCAAACATCATATCTTAATCCAACTTTTGGCTTAATCATCACCACTTGTGTCGTACAAAGCGAAGCAAAAAAAAAAAAAGAAAAAAAAAACCCACAAACAATCTGGCAAATAATAAAAAATAACGACCAGTAAAGGACAACGGCGCGATAATGAAAAGTGTAACGATATTAAAGCAACGTAGCGTAGCTGAGCCTGTGACACTAGGCTTAATGAAAAATTTCATAAACCGTTCCACCAGTGGCACAGTGCCTTCATATTGCCTACAGCAAAGATCGCTGGACAATTTCAACGCAAACACAACGTTACAGCCGAAACAATGTTGACTATTTAAGAAAAGAAAAGGGAAAAGTGCTACAGGATTATGAAATTTTGGATTTTGTTACGGTTTTAGCTGTTTTGTAATATTTCTTTCAATTTCACTTTGTGTTTCTGTATTTCTGTACTCAAATAGCAGGCTATGTATAGAGAGGATTTGTGTTAAGGCACTTCTATTAGAATCATTGGACATGAAAATAATTCTCCGAGAGGAAAGGAACCCAGAACCATCGCGTTAATGTTTATAGACAGTTCCAGACAGTAATAACATAACTGTTCATATGTAATTTATTCTATATGTCATATACAAATAAACGCTATTCAATATAGTAGTGGGGTTTTAGTATCAGAAATTTTCAGTTTCTTTTTTTTTTTCATTTTACGTATTTAGCGCGCGCTTTATTTTGTAATTAGCTAATACGAAGATATAATAAGAATTAATTCTACAAAATGAAATTCGAACTTACAATCGTCGTACAATCCGAGCGTCAAGACGTTGTTCCGCTGCGTCACAAGCAGAATCTCAAAAGTGAATACCACAGTGTTTTGACACTAGGTTATCTCAGCTTATATTGCTATAAGCCAGTCGTGGCGCAGTGGTACAAAGTGCGACTGTAAAACGGCCTGGTTGTGGGTTCAATCCCTACTCGGGGAGATGAAATATTTACTTATATTTATATTTCCATTTTTTCGCTCTGTTCTCGAGGCAAAGCGCGGCGTTGAGTTCTGCCACTCAAAACGCAATGCCTCCAAAAAAATTCAGCAGTAAGTGGGAAACGGAGTGTCTTAACACTAGGTTCCCTCTGCCTACCCTGCTGTATGCGGGATACAGCGTGAAGCTAATTTATACTACTACATGGGATAAGTCATAGAAATAAAGATAAAAAATCATAATATCAAGTAAAAGAAAAACTTTATATTTTATAAAACGATGCTTACACCCACATTTCTAGCACGAAAGTAATGAAACTCTGAAATTGAATAGAACTAAATTATATTGCTTTACGTTCTTATCTAAAATGTCAATATAAATATCAAAGTGGGTTTTTGTTTTTATCTCTAGGCGTATTTTAGATACTTGTCACAAATCTAGGACAGCGTTAATATTTCATTTTTATATGTAGTTATTTTTTTTTGTGAGGCTAATTTCGGTACTTAATTTTGATGGGATTTTAACTGCTAAATATACGTTAAAGCCACAACGCCATTGAGACACAGTGGAAGCTGACATTTCAGTTTATTTAGAATTTTTCCCAATCAATACACACCCAAAATGGTCGAAAAAACAAGAACGAACTAGTTTAGCTCGCTACGTTTCTCTGACAGTGTAAAGTTAAAATTAAAAGACACTACTAACTATCCCATGGAATTACCTTATAGGTGCCCAATGTCCATGGCTTTGCAAGAAGGAGCTTATAGAGGTGCTTGGGACTTGCGTCTTTAATCACTGCTCGAGCTTCTCTTTCTGCCTAATTAAATTCAGAGTGATTCGTATAAGTTTATAGTATGAATGATTTTTTTTCATTTTCACGTTGTATGTAACAGAGTAGGCAGAAGGAATTTAGTGTTAAGACACTCCGCTTACCACTTCTCGCCTAATTCTGGAGGCATTGCGTGTTGAGTGGCGGGTCTCAACCACGTACTTTGCCTCGACACCTCGACACAAGAGGTTAGCGTTATCAGTCTCACGCCGTACGCCACGTTTCTCCTTAGTATATTTTTTTGGTATAAATATTTAAAAAATAAATAAATCAGCTTCACGCTGTATCCCCCACACAGCTGAGTAGGCAGAGGGAACCTAGTGTTAAGACACACCGTTTAACACTTTCCGCCAAGTTCTGGAGGCATTACGTGTTGAGTGGCGGAACTTAACGCCGCACTTTGCACCGACACCAGAGCGAAGAAATGAATATATAAATGTAAGTCAATATTTTATTTCTTCGAGTGAGGATCGAACCCACAACCAGTCGGTTTTACAATCACACTTTGTGCCCCTGCGTCACGGCTGACCTCAATAAATATATTTTTTATTTTATACGAAGTTTACTTACTTTAAAAAATTAAGCACAATTTCAAATATAGTAGAGTAGCAAATTACCTTGAACTGTCTTCATTACGTTTGTAGCGGACCAGTTCCTTTTTCGTGCCAAGTTATCTTAGAGCTAAATAGTCGTAATATATTTTTACTCTCATAGCGTAGTTGACTCGTGGAGGTTGTGGCTTCAAATTCAATGAAAAATGCATGTGCGAGAAACACAAATTAAACTTTTATAGCATCTAAATTTTCATTCAGTACAACACAGTATTCCGCAGACAGGAGAGTAGGCAGAAAGAACATGGTGTTAAGATACTTCATTCCTCATTTTGAGCCGAATTTTCGGAGCATTGCGTATTGAGTGGCGGAACTCCACGCTGCGATTTGCCTCGACACGAGAGTAAAAAAAAATAATCTTACATTTCTTCGAGCGGGATTCGAATCCACAACCTGTCGCATTTGTGCTCCCGCGCTACGACTAGTTGATTTTCTTAATATATTCCATACTAAAAAAATTGAGAGATCATAATTTTTCAAGGAGGCCAGTAGTAGCGCAGCGGCACGAAGTGTGACTGTAAAACCGACTGGTTGTGGGTTCGATCCCCACTCGAGGAGATGAAATATTTACTTAAATTTATATTTTCATTTCTTCGCTCTGGTGTCGAGGCAAAAGCGCGGCGTTGAGTTCTGCCACTCAACACGCAATGCCTCCAAAATTCGGCAGAAAGTGGGGAACGAGGTGTCTTAACACTAGGTTCCCTCTGCCTACCCTGCTGTGTGCGGGATACAGCGTGAAGCTAATAATAATTTTTCAAACTAATGTACCGATTTGGCCTATCCACAACTAGACTAGAGTCGACAAGCGTACAACATAGGTGCCAAAATTTTGTTTTGCTTTACGCAATAAAACTTTGTATCCGATGCTTGGGTTTTGATATTTATGTAACATGTACTCTAAAAAGTTTATCGTTCTTCGAAATAGTTTTGGTTTTCAGACGTACGTATGTGTGTAGCTGAGAAAACTTTAAGGTTATGGTGGCGCAGTGAGATAGCATCTGAAGCAACGAAGCGCGACAGTTGTGGATTCGATTGCCAATCAGAGGAATGCCATTTCGCTGCTGGGGTAGGGAAAAGTACGGATTTAGAGTAGCATATGGAATGTCAGGAGAGTCAGGAGTCAGTCAGGAGAGAACGAGTGCCTTAACACTAAGTTTTCTGTGGGTACACTGCTAAAAAACTACAAAGCTTTTTTTGCCACGGTTTCATAAAAACTTTATGAAACCGTGGCAAAAAAAAGCTTTGTACATTGTTTGAATACTTACATATCGATAAAAGAAATTTTGCAAGTGTTCTATTGTTTAAATTTTTTTGAGAGAGAAATCCCTTTCCATTTTTCTCTTATACAGGGGTTTGCTCGTTTACTTTTATGAATTGTGGCGTTAGATGTTATACAGGGCGTAACATTATATTCTATATCGCCATATTTAATCATTTCTTTAAACTTTATTAATATAATCCCTTAATTCTAATAATTGACACACTGACCTTAACTGTCATCAGCTGACTAACCCATTTGGGGCAGATTCTGCGCAGAAACGCTTCATGTGGACTGTAACAGGATCCTAACTCTGCAGTACCTCCTCACGCCTGGAAGAGGGCGAACGTTTCGTTACACCCTTATCTAAATACACGCGTGTGTTGTCGAGGATTTTTTTTGTGAAATTGAGGTAAATATATATTTTTTGTATCAACTACTTTCATAGATAAAAAGTAAACTTTAGGTCGTTTTCGGTTCATAGGTTATGTTAAGTTGATAAAAGTAAATAAGATTCGTTTAAATTATACAGAAATTTCGTTGAAGGATCTTATTATTTTAATTGAATATATAAATATATATATATTTTGTGTTTTATAAAAATATATATTTAAATTTTTTATTCCTAAAACAACTTAATAATATACTAATGGAGCTGTACACTCGTTGAATTCGACGATTCGTAAGAAAAATGTGTGAGATTTATCTTCGAATTAACATTTCAAGTATATTAAATTATATTTATTTTATCTTTCACCTCACGCGGGTAATAATAATATATCCATAATTATCTGTATAAAGTGACAGTTAAAATAAAACAAATCAATACTTTAAATTATACTTAATAAAAAAATACTAATTATTATTTATCTGTGACATTTATTGCTAGATAATCTATATTATTTTAATTTAACATATTAAATCTATGAACTAAATACTATAAATATACATTATTATAAACAAATATATTTATTTATATTACTGTATTATTATAGTTAATTTATTTCGCTCTAGTATAGGGCGGCACTGAGTTCCGCAATACAACCGCTTTTTTCTCACTAGGATTCTTTTTATTTAAAGAAAGTGCCTGCTTAAAAATTATTTAAAGGTGTTATTTAAATTGAAATTCCATTTCATACTGTGATTCAATTGATTGCTTTTATTGCAACGATTTTAAGGCCAATTGAAGACTACTCTATTTAATAATAAATTATTAATATTTATAGCTTTTAGAAGCAGGTTTATGGTTTTTTCCGCATATTAGGCGATATTTTATATGCTCCGATATCCGTACAGATTCTAGACAGTGCGTGTAGAGTATCAGAGTTCAACGCTGCTCTTTGTATGCCAGAGAGGTTAAATGGAAAAAAAAAATATATATTCATTCCCTTTATAAGAATCGCACCCGTAACCATCACTGTAGTGGATTCGGTTTCCACTCGGGGAAATAAAATATTTAATATTTTTATGTCCTAGTTCTGGTAACGACGCATAGCGTGGCGTTGAGTTCCGATACACAACACGCAATGCCTCAAGGATTCGGTAGAATGTGGGGAAAAAACGTGATCCAAATAAAAAACGGAGTGTCTTAATATAAGGTTTCGTAGTTCCCCGTACCTACTTTTTTATGTGTCAAGCTAAAAAAATCTATGTAGGTACACCGAGCTGTATTAATATTCTATTAATAAATTATGATAATTTATGTGAAAGTTATATATAAGTTCAGCAATTTTTGAGTGTTATTCACATATTAGTGAGTGTGCAAGGAAAGGAAGAAAATTGAATGTAAAGTAATATAGGGACCTGAATCCAACTTTTCCTACAACATTGACAGTGAGAAAATCACATTATCTTATTAATTTTATTCAAACTCAGACACCCCGTGTAATGGTAATGTAAAATAATTTGATTATATTGTAATCATTCGTCAAGTGGGCGATCACCCACGATCACGATTATCGAGAGTTCGATTGAGAGTCAAAACAATTGTCACAAATATTTAAATGTATATTTGTATATTTTGTATAAAACTAAGGTTTTACTTTAGAACACTGGTTGTATATTATGATTATGAATTCAAAAAATTAAGAATATAACGTAAATAAAAAATAAATCAGCTTCACGCAGTATCCCGCACACAGCAGGGTAGGCAGAGGGAACCTAGTGTTTTTTTAGACACTCCGTTCCCCACTTTCTGCCGAATTCTGGAGGTATTGCGTGTTGAGTGGCAGAACTCAACGCCGCGAAATATAACCGAATATAACGTCTTATTTTAAATAGAATTATTTGACTTTGACTTTAACGATGGTTCACTGTGCTAAGTTATCTGCATTGCACAAATATAGAAAGTAGTTACCCTACTACCTATTACCAAATACCACATATTTGATGTAGAAAAATAAGTTGTAATTTTTTTTTTTCAGCTTCACGCTGTATCCCGCACACAGCAGGGTAGGCAGAGGGAACCTAGTGTTAAGACACTCCGTTCCCCTCTGAATTCTGGAGGTATTGCGTGCTGAGTAGCGGAACTAAACGCCGCACTTTGCCTCGACACCAGAGCAAAGAAATGAAATGTAAATAAACATTTCACTTCCTTGAGTAGGGGTCGAACCCACAACCAGTCGATTTTACAGTTACACTTTGTGCCTCTGCGCCACGACCGGCCTCAAATAATATCTCTTAATATTTTAAAAATATTATTGCAGACTTAGGGAAAGAAAAACACCTAAAAAACATAATAAAGAATTGAACGTAGCGGGATATGAAACCACGCATCGTGAAACTCCTCCGAGTTGCTAAAATAACATAAGTCAAAATATAATAAAAATGAGAAACAGAAACAAAACAATAACCCGAGTTTAAGTTAAATTTCGAATATTTCTGATAGTCTCAAAACAGAGAATCTACGCGAGAAATAAAAAAGGTTGGCAATCAGTATAAAAATTTGATTACACGAACGTAAAGCGGAGTAGGTAGGTGGTACCTATAGGTCAAACGGTGTACGGATTTGATTTGTCCTGGGCCCTTGTCCTTAAGGAAACTGAAATTGATAGCATTGATTTAAGATCGTATCGTTTTTTATTATTAAATTTGTTTTTTTTAATACGCTTTTTTATTATAAGAATGGAATGGGAAAAGGGAAATATTGTTTACAGTATTGTAATAGGAGCATTGAATTTATTCTTTTATTTTACGAATATCACGTAGCAACGGTTACTTGCCACCCTATAGGGTGCTATATGCGGAATATGTTATGGTGCCGTAGAAAACTTAGTGCTAAGACACTCCGTTTCCCAATTTCCGCCTAATTTTCGACTAGTTGCATGTGGCGGAACTAAGCACCACAGTTTGTTCTGCTACCAGACAGAGAAAATAAAAAAAAACTTGCTACCAAGTGGGAATCGAACCGGCAACCGTGTCGTCGGTAGTCAGATGATGTGCCGCTGTGCGACAATAAGTATAACTACTAAACAGTCTATACCCACTTTAAAATCTTTTTTGTTGTATCAGTTTATTTCTTTAACATTTCATACAAAGAAATTACTAGGATTTCACAGCATATAGGAATTCCATTCGGAAAGTATTTCATAGTACTGCAAACTAGCATTTATAACATTTTTTTGAGCTCAGTGGAATTTTAAATTTATTATTTTATAATAGTTATAGGTCGTGAAGTAATTAATGCTTTTTTGAATATCTACAATTGTCAAAATAAAAAATAAATCAGCTTCACGCTGTATCCCGCACACAGCAGGTTAGGCAGAGAGAACTTAGTGTTAAGACACTCCGTTCCTCACTTTCTGCTGAATTCTGGAGGCATTGCTTGTTGAGTGGCAGAACTCAACGCCGCGCTTTGCCTTTATATATAAATTTAAATATATATTATATAGATATATAAATTTAAATAAATGTTTCATCTCCTCGAGTGGGGATCGAACCCATAACCAGTCGGCTTTACAGTCACACTTTGTGCCTCGCCAAGACTGGCCTCTACAATTTTTAAAATAAATATTTTATATGATACACGAATATACGAAACGATACTGAGATCCCAGCGTTAGCACACTCCATTTTTCATTTTCCGCCCAATTTTTGAAATATTGCGTGTTGAGGTGGAACTTAATTCTAAATTTTATTTTCCCACCAAAGCAACAAATTGAAAACAATTTATTCTTCCAAATGGGAACCCAACTCACAACCCTTGCGTTTACAGACGCTGTACCCTTGCGTCACGTAGGCTTTTAAAGATAAATAGATATTGTAACTGCTATCTCAAACTCCTTTGAGAATATTATTTAATAAATAATGCCTTGGCTCGTGATGTGTCTAGTGATTAGAACCGTCTATAGTTGTGATCGTGAAGCACCCAAAATCTTTTAGAGATTCAGAGGTAACAGTGTTAAGAATTTTATATTATGCCATTAGAAAGAAGGTATCGCTTTAATAACATATTTGCCATCAGAAGTTGTTCTTGTGTCAGTTATTTAGATAACAGGAAACTCGACAATATGACATTGTCATAACTCGAAGCTCGTCCGAAGAAAAGCCAAGAGCGCGTCCTATCTTCCTCTCCACTACAACTGCGAACTAGTTATAATAAAAGGAAGAAAGAGTACGGGCACCTCCCCGCCCCAACACCGTGAATTCCTACCTGACTGCGGCTGCGACAGTCTTAGTGAACTCTCCGGGACGTTTGTGTGTGATCAGTCTGAAGGTACTTGTTACGCTTGTTTATATTAAGATTATTATATTAGAATTGTGATTCGTGATGTTGATTGATTTGTGAGATCAATATAAGTCGTTGGAACGAACGCACTGCCGTAAGGCGGCCGATATGTTAAATAAACGCACGGCACACATCTCACAGTCGTGACTCGAACCGTAGGCGGACACTACTACATACACCAGAGTTCCAGGACATAAAATAGCACCACGCACCCGTATGAGACGAGCGGACACTACTACATACACCGGAGCTGGGACATAAAATAGCACCACACACCTACTAGTCGTATACCAAGTCGTAGAAGTGGTATATTATATATCAATGGCTAGCGCCATACAAGCACAGCTTACGTACAGCGAGCGTACTGCGAGACGGCATCAGCCACGACACAGTTAATGTCACTGCAACAGTTCGCATAAACCCATCACGTCAGCTTCCGCGACGTCAAGCAACATTCAATATTATAACATTGGTCAAAGATAACTTTAATCCATAATATGTGTCGCTCCTGCACATATATTTCCTTTATAAGGAATTCGATCCTAAAAGATTGTGCCATCATAGACTTCGAATTATCATATTATATTCATTATACATTTGGTACGAGTCTTTATGTGCATCATATTTATTAGTACCGTAGTACTTTAGAGTTTGACTCGACCGCTGCCTTCCAGCATCACCACCACCTATATAGACAGAACGACGGTTGCGACATTCTGGACGACAATACACGAACTCGTCTCGATTAATATGGTATCAAAAATATATAGTTTGTATTATACATAATTAACTATGTTATTTATGTGTATTGCCATGCATATTTTATTTTATTTATTTATTTATTTTTAACTTATATCCGTGGTACATACTGTTACAATATCATTATATACGAGCAACTTAAACGTCTCGTTTCCGTTTCCTTTATTTTCTGTGAACACAAATAGTTTTAGGACAAACAAGATATGTTTATATTATATATACTTTAGTAAGACATTCCCTTGCCAAGTGCACAAAATATATAAATATAGGTATGATTGCGTTTTAAAAATTAAACCTTGAATTCAGATCGAATTCACAACTATCGGGCTTCTGCGATCCCAGGTTGGATACTTTTGAGACATTTTGTGTTGATTGGTGGAACTCAACATCGCGTTTTGCTCTGTACAGAGCAAGAAAATGAAAATAAATATAACCGTTCCCCAGAGTGGGGATCGATCTCACTACCGTCGCGTTACCAGCCGGAAGTTGCCGTTGCGCCACGTCAAATACAATAATTGCTAGAAATGAGGAAGTCGTTTTAAATAACCATTTATAAACAGAAAAATGGATTTAGTGTAACTCTATCTGTGGAAAATACATATACAAACAGGATTATAAATAGAGTTCTTATGTTTATTTAATTAAGACGGTGCTGGTTATCTAGTTAACGTATAGTGGTTTGAAGTGAGTTTATTATATATACATACATACAAACAATAAGGCTTTTGTGGTGCATTGCAGATTTTGACCGTAAATGCGTGTACGTGGTTGTGAGCTCGATGCCTGCTCGAGAAATTTCTCCGATAAGACAACTTCGAGTTGAGTTGTCAATGGTGGTCCAGGGTCTGCTTGCCAACGCGACGGTTGTGTGTTCGATGTCAACTCGTAGGAATGAATTATTTTTATAATTTTAACAATTTTAATGTGATGTTCGAAAATAGGAAAGAATAAAACTAAACTTACAAAAAACTAACTATTTTCATTTGTTCGTTCTGGTAACCAGACAAAGCGCGGCGTTGAGTATCGCCATTCAACATATAATGTCTCGAAAATTGGACAAAAAGTGGGAAACGGAGTGTCTTACAAACTAAATTTCCTCTATCTACCTTGCTACATCTTAAAACAATCGATTACACAGGATTAAACATTTAAATATACAGTAAAGTTATACAAAACGGAAAACATGGTATATTTTCATGCAAAGAGATGACACCAGTTGTAACATGTAGCATAGTAAATATAATATAGTATAATATAGAAGTGATGTAAGTAGTATTAAACTACAAGGAAACATAGCACACGCTATAAAGGAACATAATAATTTGTAATTTTAGAACTTTCCCTAAGTACTTTGTTGACCAGCTCAGCTTAACACTAAAACGGTACTAAGTGACGCTCTTAAATAGCACGGCTCGCTTAATTAAATTGCTGTTTTAGTTGATTTAGTTTTATTATGGATATTAGTACAGCTGTTTAAACTAACTAGATGGTTGCGAATTCAAATCTGAAGTAAAAGAAAAATCGTAATTATTTTGACACCTACTTTATAGTCCAGAATAGAACCCATTATTTTATCTTGTTTCATCCATTATGTACAGTACAGTGTTATGTTATTAAAGAAAATAAAATTAAATGCTGTAAAATCGAAGCACATTATTTTAATCTTATATATAAAAAGTAGACTAAAAATACATCTTAATATTCGAATCTACATCATTTGTCTTTACCATTTTTTTAGCTTCACGCTGTATTCCGCACATAGAATGGTAGGCAGAGAGAACCTGTAAAGTTTTTTTTAAGACACTCAGTTTTCCAATAAGAAACTTCCGTTCCCCACGTTCCACCGAATTCTTGAGGCATTGTGTGTTGAGTTGCGGAACTCAACGTCACGCTTATTACCAGAGCGAAGAAATGAACGTATTCCAATTATCGTTCCTGCAAATGTGAATTGAAGCCGCTACCATCTTGTTTACTTTCGAACACTTGTGCCATTGCGAACCAATCCATGCTTTTAAAGAGACATCTATCTATAATTTTTTTAAACATTTTTTAAAGTGTTATTCCACACTTAGGAAAGAAAAATACTTATTTAGAAAACGTATAAAAATTTGAACGCAGCGGGACTCGAACCCGCGCCTCCTGGAAACCGACCAGGCGCTCTGACCACTAAGCCATGCGTTCTCGCCAAGCTACGTCGAAATTTTTATACGCTTGTTACAACTTATTTATGTTGTTAGCTTCTCTGTAGGGAGATTTTTACAAATTTCCGCTACCCAAAGATAATTACTAAGAATTATCGTTTGGCAAGAGAGAAACTATTTTTAAATATTTTTTAAACATTTTTTAAAGTGTTATTCCACACTTAGGAAAGAAAAATACTTATTTAGAAAACGTATAAAAATTTGAACGCAGCGGGACTCGAACCCGCGCCTCCTGGAAACCGACCAGGCGCTCTGACCACTAAGCCATGCGTTCTCGTCAAGCTACGTCGAAATTTTTATACGCTTGTTACAACTTATTTATGTTGTTAGCTTCTCTGTAGGGAGATTTTTACAAATTTCCACTACCCAAAGATAATTTATAAGAATTATCGTTTGGCAAGAGAGAAACTATTTTTAAATATTTTTAAACATTTTTTAAAGTGTTATTCCACACTTAGGAAAGATAAATACTTATTTAGAAAACGTATAAAAATTTGAACGCAGCGGGACTCGAACCCGCGCCTCCTGGAAACCGACCAGGCGCTCTGACCACTAAGCCATGCGTTCTCGTCAAGCTACGTCGAAATTTTTATACGCTTGTTACAACTTATTTATGTTGTTAGCTTCTCTGTAGGGAGATTTTTACAAATTTCCACTACCCAAAGATAATTTATAAGAATTATCGTTTGGCAAGAGAGAAACTATTTTTAAATATTTTTAAACATTTTTTAAAGTGTTATTCCACACTTAGGAAAGATAAATACTTATTTAGAAAACGTATAAAAATTTGAACGCAGCGGGACTCGAACCCGCGCCTCCTGGAAACCGACCAGGCGCTCTGACCACTAAGCCATGCGTTCTCGTCAAGCTACGTCGAAATTTTTATACGCTTGTTACAACTTATTTATGTTGTTAGCTTCTCTGTAGGGAGATTTTTACAAATTTCCACTACCCAAAGATAATTTATAAGAATTATCGTTTGGCAAGAGAGAAACTATTTTTAAATATTTTTAAACATTTTTTAAAGTGTTATTCCACACTTAGGAAAGATAAATACTTATTTAGAAAACGTATAAAAATTTGAACGCAGCGGGACTCGAACCCGCGCCTCCTGGAAACCGACCAGGCGCTCTGACCACTAAGCCATGCGTTCTCGTCAAGCTACGTCGAAATTTTTATACGCTTGTTACAACTTATTTATGTTGTTAGCTTCTCTGTAGGGAGATTTTTACAAATTTATTAAGTTAAGGGTAGTGGAAATTTGTAAAAATCTCCCTACAGAGAAGCTAACAACATAAATAAGTTGTAACAAGCGTATAAAAATTTCGACGTAGCTTGACGAGAACGCATGGCTTAGTGGTCAGAGCGCCTGGTCGGTTTCCAGGAGGCGCGGGTTCGAGTCCCGCTGCGTTCAAATTTTTATACGTTTTCTAAATAAGTATTTATCTTTCCTAAGTGTGGAATAACACTTTAAAAAATGTTTAAAAATATTTAAAAATAGTTTCTCTCTTGCCAAACGATAATTCTTATAAATTATCTTTGGGTAGTGGAAATTTGTAAAAATCTCCCTACAGAGAAGCTAACAACATAAATAAGTTGTAACAAGCGTATAAAAATTTCGACGTAGCTTGACGAGAACGCATGGCTTAGTGGTCAGAGCGCCTGGTCGGTTTCCAGGAGGCGCGGGTTCGAGTCCCGCTGCGTTCAAATTTTTATACGTTTTCTAAATAAGTATTTATCTTTCCTAAGTGTGGAATAACACTTTAAAAAATGTTTAAAAATATTTAAAAATAGTTTCTCTCTTGCCAAACGATAATTCTTATAAATTATCTTTGGGTAGTGGAAATTTGTAAAAATCTCCCTACAGAGAAGCTAACAACATAAATAAGTTGTAACAAGCGTATAAAAATTTCGACGTAGCTTGACGAGAACGCATGGCTTAGTGGTCAGAGCGCCTGGTCGGTTTCCAGGAGGCGCGGGTTCGAGTCCCGCTGCGTTCAAATTTTTATACGTTTTCTAAATAAGTATTTATCTTTCCTAAGTGTGGAATAACACTTTAAAAAATGTTTAAAAATATTTAAAAATAGTTTCTCTCTTGCCAAACGATAATTCTTATAAATTATCTTTGGGTAGTGGAAATTTGTAAAAATCTCCCTACAGAGAAGCTAACAACATAAATAAGTTGTAACAAGCGTATAAAAATTTCGACGTAGCTTGACGAGAACGCATGGCTTAGTGGTCAGAGCGCCTGGTCGGTTTCCAGGAGGCGCGGGTTCGAGTCCCGCTGCGTTCAAATTTTTATACGTTTTCTAAATAAGTATTTATCTTTCCTAAGTGTGGAATAACACTTTAAAAAATGTTTAAAAATATTTAAAAATAGTTTCTCTCTTGCCAAACGATAATTCTTATAAATTATCTTTGGGTAGTGGAAATTTGTAAAAATCTCCCTACAGAGAAGCTAACAACATAAATAAGTTGTAACAAGCGTATAAAAATTTCGACGTAGCTTGACGAGAACGCATGGCTTAGTGGTCAGAGCGCCTGGTCGGTTTCCAGGAGGCGCGGGTTCGAGTCCCGCTGCGTTCAAATTTTTATACGTTTTCTAAATAAGTATTTTTCTTTCCTAAGTGTGGAATAACACTTTAAAAAATGTTTAAAAAATATTTAAAAATAGTTTCTCTCTTGCCAAACGATAATTCTTAGTAATTATCTTTGGGTAGCGGAAATTTGTAAAAATCTCCCTACAGAGAAGCTAACAACATAAATAAGTTGTAACAAGCGTATAAAAATTTCGACGTAGCTTGGCGAGAACGCATGGCTTAGTGGTCAGAGCGCCTGGTCGGTTTCCAGGAGGCGCGGGTTCGAGTCCCGCTGCGTTCAAATTTTTATACGTTTTCTAAATAAGTATCTATCTATAATTTATATCATTATCGAGCAATAAGAACTGCATCTGTATAATAAGTAAACAACTTGTGTTTACCGTAAATAATAATATACGTACGTACGTTTCCAACGTAACGTTGCTTAGTTCGTATTGACTTGGAGTACTTACTTGGAGTTGCAGCTTGCAGTAGGAGCACTGTCTATATGTTTTGCAGCGCTTAGCTCTTAAATTAATGTGGTGTATAATTGAAAGGGATTCTTAGATTATATTATGTTTGGTTTGAAATATAATAACGAAATGAAATTTTTGTGGATGACACAATTGATATTGTAATTTTTTTATTAAATAATAAATTTAAACACCACGTTTTGTCTTCTTACCAGAGCAAGGAAAAGAAACAGTTCATTCTCCGACTGGGAATCGAAACAACAACGGTTGAGTTTACAGTCACTCGCTGTCCAGCTGTACCACGACGGCCATAAATTCCATTACAAGTTGCTCTATCTCACCTGGTTATAGCACCGACAGCCAAACTTTCCGAACTTTCCTAACATTAACTAGCTTAAAACTAACTACGCGAAGAGGAGCTTATATAGTGTGTTATTTTTTATCTTCATTATGGGCTAAATGGGTTAAATGTAAAATATATTTATTTGTATGTAAGCAAAAGAATCAGTCACTCAGGAAAATGAACTATTTTCATTTCCTCGTTCTGGTAAGAAGACAATCCGCGGCGTTGAGTTTTGCCACTCAACACATATCTCGAAGATTTGCCTTTTATTCTGTTATATGAAGGTAACAACGCTTGCAGAATAAAACCCCGCGACAGTCCACTCCGTTCCCCGCAAGTTATTTCGAGGAGACATTGCGTGTGAAACGAATTAAAAATGTAAACATCTAACTTGAATACTATTTAATTTTAGTTAGACGCGTCGATTCTATGATATACGTTATCGTTTATAGTTTGAAAATATGGAGCATAACAATTATTGCTTTAATTATGTATGACTTGGTGTATGGTAAATCAATACTTCCTTTGAAGAGTAGTGGTAATGAGTTGAGAATGTTGACATGTTTAAATAAAATTTATCATCACATATTCCTGTATTTACTCTGCTTAGTGACATTTTATATAATTTTATTTCATCTATTTCATCTTCTATATATATACAAAAGGGCATGTACCTGACTGACTCAGGTAAGACGCACGCACAGCCGTCTCCGCTGATGGTAGAAACGTGAAATTTGGTCGGATGTTTATTTTTATAATCTGGACATCCACTAAGAAGGGATTTTGAAAAATTTTAATTCTAAAGGAATGAAATAGAGGTTGAAAGTTTGTATGGTTTTTTTTTAGCCGGCACCGATTTTTATAAAATTTGAAATTCAGACTTTACTAATGTGTCATTCATTGAATACGTGTCCCCTCTAAGGGTTCAAATACCCTTATTTATTTTATTGGTCCTTCAACCCCTGTTGAAGGATCAATAAATTGTCAACGATTTTTATAAAAAAATGAAATTCAGACTGTTAAAAATATTTTATTGAACACGTGTTTCGTGATTTTTTTAGAATTCACCCCTATGGATGCAAATATATATAACGGAGCATGCAGAGAGTACCTAGCGTTAAGACTTCCCAATTTCTGTGGAATTGCCCTAAGACTGTCTCTACGACAAAACATGCAGCTGTCTTTATTCCATCTTTTCCTCCATTCACACCATCTCTGGATTATCCCTCATCCATGGCTAAAACAACAACAACATAAATCACAAAATACACAATATGAATATTTAACTAAATTCAAGGGCCGTAACAATCTGAAAAGTTGCGGGCAAACAACAAGGTGAGGTATTACGCTAAACGACCGGAACCGTTAAATAATTCAGAAACGGTTAAACATTTAATGCGGTACGCTGAGGGTGACAATCCGCTTACAACGGTTAAGGAATCGATGCTTGTAGCTCTATTTTTGGTCTTTTAATGATATCGCGCGTTGTTGACTATTTTTGTATCGTGGGTAGTAGGAACAAATTAAAATTGGAGAAGTGAAAACAGTTCCACGCGATTTTTCCCGCTAAGCAGGTTGGGCAGAGGGACACACAATATTCTTCTGTCCAATTCTTAATGAGATATTGATTGTGGAATGGCGAAACCCAAAACCGTGCTTTATGTACCCGAGTGGTGATATCAAAATTATTTAAGTAAATCAGAGGAATATTTATTAATACTGTTTTTCCGTGCAGTTGCTAATACCTCTAATTGGGCGTAATGTGAAGGATAGGGTGTTTTATCGCAAAGTTTTTCTACGTAAAATAATGTTTTGTTTGAGTTAATATTATAATAAGGTATATCAACAGACGATAAATTAATGCCACCCTAATCGGACTGCAAACGTCATAGACGTACTCATAAGTCCACTCCACTTGTGCCCATACGTTAAATTAAATATGGACGTATATTTGAATACAAAATTTATCCAGTTATCCGGTTGAGGCCAGTCGTGGCAAGACACAAAGTAAGATTGTAAAAGCGTGGCGTGAAATGCCTCCAGAATTCCGAGGAAAGTGGGGAACAGTGTTTTAATACTGAGTTCCATCTGCCTACTCTGCTCTGTGCGTGATACAGTGTAAGGCTAATTATCCGATTAAAATTATTTAATTTACATTGCTTCTTACGTATTTAAGTAAGACGTTGTTAATAACAGATATGAAAGCTATGAATTTAGCAATGGCATCAAAGACGTAATAATTTTATTTAAAATTCGCTTCATCATTTCATTATTTTCTATTAAATTATATATTTGTTATTTCGTACAATTTAGTAAAATTATATTTTTTTTACTGATTTTTTTTTGTTTTCCTCATAAGAAATTAAAATATTTAGTTGAAATTTCGCATAACACATTCATTGTTTTATGACAAAAAAAGTCATAGTAGTCCTAGTTGTGTTCTTATTTTGACGTGTCCAGATCATGGGGATAAAAAAAAAGGAGCAGTGCAATATGAAAAGAGAACCTTAAATATCTTTTCTAAGGAAAAAATCGTCATGGCGCAGTGGCACTGCGTCCGACTATAAGCGTCATGCATGTACGTCATAGGTCGATTTTCCCAGCGAAGTGTTGAATTCCATCACTTAATAAACGATGTTTCTAAAATTGGACGGTGTGAGGAGAACGAAATATCTTAGCTGTATGCCTGCTCTACTAAATGCGGGATTGGGCGTAAAGCTAAAAATGTTGAAATGTTGAAATGTAGAACCATGTTTAAACGTCTGAAATTATTGCAATTAAAAAGTAGATCAATGGTTGCAATTTATTTTCAAATAGCGTTTTAAAAAAATATTGTATTATGTTTTGGTCTCACGCTGTATCCCGCACGTAGCAGGTTCCGCACAGAGAACATAGTAACCTAGAGCTTAGACACTCCATTCTCAATAATATACTTCCGTTCCCCACCTTTAATCGAACAAAAATATTATTACTTTTACAATATTAAAATTGTTTTTTTGAAGGCTGTATGTAGGTGCAAATTTAACTCTTCAGATTATAATCTCTATTTCATCATTAGAACTATATATAACACAGTATATACCGCAATAACTATAAATAGCATATTATATATACTAGTTTCTTATACTCTTTAAGAGAGCGAAACGTAAACAACAATAACTTTATCAAATAAAAAGCTTTATAAAAATATCATAGAAGCTACCTTGTTCTAATAACAGTGTAAATTCTTATATTCTTCGCAAATACCAACTCAATTGTGCCTTAACCTTTACATCGGTCAATAGACGCAAGGAGTGGTAACGAAGGGTGAATCCGATTAACGCTATGTTACCGCCGGGACTGGTGTTTCGGATAAGCTAGTTTTACGGTTTGGCCGTTTTGAGAAAGGGCGGATTTAGGTCAGAGTGTGTAACATGATAAATGTCAAGAAAACGTATTTATGGTGTAAGAAATATTTAGTTTTATGTTTTGGATGATGCCATTTTGCTAGGTGTTTGGAAGTAGTTACAGTTAAGAGAAGCTTAAAGCTTTTATTTCTTTTGATAATTTTTATATGAATTAGATTTTTATGGGACAGAGATGGAGTGTCTGACTGGAATCACATCGGTTGTAAGTTCGGCTACCACTTAAGGGGAATAAATGATTTATTTTTACAATGATTCAATCTACATTGCTATATACAGGATGCAGCGTATAGCTGAAAAATTAAACTCCGATTTCCGCTCTTTACTATATTAAATGAAATAAAAATGCAATCAAAAGGCATTAGGCATTTTTCATTAGGCATGTCCAATGAAAGAGTTCAGGCATTGAAATTATATTATTATTCAATGGTCGTTAAACTATTTAGACACCAATGAAGATTAATATTATTTCATTGTATAAACTCCTTCTTTTGATTGGATTTTATTTTCAATCTAGACAGTAAAGAGTGGTTTTTTTTCAGCTAAACGCTGCATCCTGTATTTAGCAATATCTTTTGAAATAGAGAGTGAGGTAGTATCTACTAATAAGATAAAATCTACTTTAATGCGTTACTTTCAACTAAAACAAAGAATCGCTTATACGTTATGTATAAGCATTTTCATAAATAGAATTTTAACCCAAAACTATCTCGATATCATTATTTATACACTTTATTGAACACGTTATATGCTACAATAGCCTTATCTGGAAAGTGATCTCTTTCAGTACTACTGAGAGGGGTCTGTATCTATGAGGTAATATTTTTAAAATATACAAAACATATAGATATATAGTGAACATGATATATATCTTACACAGTCAAAAAGATATAAGAGACTAAAAAAAAAAATTGCTTCACGATGTATCCGCACACAGCAGGGTAGTCAGAGAGAACCTAGTTTTAAGACACTCCGTTTCCCACTTTCTGCCGAAATTTGAAGGCATTGCGTGTTAAGTGGCAGAACTCAACGCCGCGCTTTGCTTCGACACCAGAGCGAAGAAAATGGAAATACAAATTTAAGTAAATATTTCATCTTCTGGAGTGGGGATCGAACCCACAACCAGTCGGTTTTACACTCATGTCTCATGTGCCACTGCGCCACGACTGGCCTCTATTAGAGACTAGGTAGTATGAAACAATTTTTCCATAGAGGGGAGAACCCGTAGGTAGAGGAATCCTGATGGTAAAACACTCCGTCATCCACGCATCGACCAACTTTTTAAACAACCAGAACAGAGAGATTTTTTACAACCAGACGTTGTACTATTGCTAAATATTACAGAGTGACTTCTTATTCCTAGAAACAGAGTGTCTCGTTTTAGCAAAATATTAATAATTAATTGGCTTACAATTGTTTATTATATAGATATCATGCACATTATATGTAATGCTATTAAGGTATTAAGGAAGCCATGTAGAATATAATAGTTAAATTACATACTTATTATAATATGATATGTGCTTATCGTTCAGCGGTACAACGTGTAACTATAAGCACGATGGTTATGGGTTTGATCCCATTTATGGAAACGAACTAATTTCTTATTTTTCTGAGGCCAGTCGTAGCGCAGCGGCACGAAGTGTGACTGTAAAACCGACTGGTTGTGGGTTCGATCCCCACTCGAGGAGATGAAATATTTACTTAAATTTATATTTTCATTTCTTCGCTCTGGTGTCGAGGCAAAAAGTGCGGCGTTGAGTTCTGCCACTCAACACGCAATGCCTCCAAAATTCGGCAGAAAGTGGGGAACGCAGTGTTTTAACACTAGGTTCCCTCTGCCTACCCTGCTGTGTGCAGGATATAGCGTGAAGCTAATTAATTTAAATTAATTAAAAAAAAAAAAAATAATAATAATTTAATTAATTTTAATTAACTAATTTCTTTGCTCTGCCAAAGTTCGTGCTTAGTGCCGCCACTTAACAATTGAGTGAAATGTCCGGATCGAAGTGTCTTAACACTAAGTTCTTTCCTCTTAGCTCAGTTACGATAAGTGATACAATACAAAATGGTTCTGAATTCAATTCTCTTTTGTAAGCGAAGACGTAAACAAAAATAAAGTGAACGTAAAATTTACTATCAATACTTTTTTTAAGAGCGAGGAACTTAAATAATTCATTCCCCTGAGACAGAATCAAAGCTGCGACTGTCGCCGTCCTCGTCGCCATGCCACTTCATTACGACGGCCTCATTTAATCCATACTTGTTGATATGAATTAGTTTGAAGCTATCTGTTTTTATTGAACTTCAAAAATAAATTCTCTTAGCTTCACGCTATTTGCCACGCAAAGCAAGGTAAACAGAGGGAACCTGGAAACCTAAGTTTCTCTGTTCTCTTTATGACGACACCCTGTAGTCTTTAAGACACTTTCGCTGAACTCGTGTTGAGTGGCGAAACTCAACGCCGCAATCTAATCAAAAACCAACAAACTTAGCGTAATAATGCAATTTCGTTTAAAAATCCTTGTAGCAGTAAATATAAATGAAAAACGGGAAACTGAAGAGAACAAAGTTTGTAATAAATAAAAACGTTTATTTTTGTTTCTGCTTTGTCTTTGTAAGAAATAGTTAATTCTATTTACTGCATCATAATGAGGCTAGTTCTATTTCTGCCTCAGGGATAGAAAAAACAATTTAATGAAATAATATTTAAGTTTAGTATAATTTTGTAACAATGTTAGTCTAAATTAGGCTTTTACGAGCTGTCTAGAATCAGTGTAGTTTGGAACTTAGTAAATAAATAGCTTAAAAATGTTTTTTGTTTTTGGTATTGAGGCCAGTGACGGTGCAGAGGCAGAAGCGTGAGACCAAAAGTGCGCCACTCAACACGTAATGCCTCAAGAATTAGGCGGAAAATAAGGAACAGAGTGTCTTAACATTCGATTTTCAGGTTCTCTCTGTCTACCTCGCTATGTGCGAGTTAAAGTGTAAAACTAAAAAAATATGATTCTATTTATTAAGTCGAGCCGTAGCTAAGTAAACATGTAATAACATCGAAGAAACTGAATTACACGCGCTCCTAATTGTTGTATCATCATATGACTTGGCAATTATATGTAGATTAGATGACAATTCAATATTATAGTACCATTGAGATGGTGTGATGATGCAACTGTTAGATGGCTGGAATCTTGGATTGCCTATTAATAAACATAAGCGTCGTTTTCATTTCTTAAACTATATGCTTTTTTATTATATCTAGTGATATTTTTATAATACCTATTAAGAGTATTTTGTTGTTGTTGATTGTAATATTATTTCAAATATTCCTGGTCTAGATATTTTTTTTGTACAAGAAAGTTAGAAAGTTAATGTTGTTAATGTAGAAGAAATGATAGTTGATGGATGGATCTATCCTGCAAAAAGTTGGAGATTTTCAAAATTAAATTTACACTAAGTACCTACTGTACTTTATGTTATATATAGTTTTAATAAAAAAAACACTTCCGATTCTTACTTTCTAATGCAAGATAATGAAAATATTAAATACTTCAGTCCTCCGACTGGGAATCGAACCCGGAATCGCAGCGTTAAGAGTGCCAGCATGTTGCCCCTGTGCCATCGCAGAATATATTATATAGATATATACTATACATAATTAAGTTCACTACAATGAAACATAAGCACGTAATATGTTGAGGTCAAAAAAACCCGTACAGGGTTGTTTAAATCTTTGATCATAGAATCCTATTACAGACTCGTTGGGCCTCTGCCCATGAATAAAATATTAGGCGGCGCCTCTCCAAGGAATACTACCGTTAAAACTCACAACTGATGTTCTACAGTTTACCGTACTTGTAGGTTACTGGAAACGGAACTTATCAAGTTTTAGATAGAGCTATAATTCGTTTTATTTCTTCCTTTTTACCCGACTATGGCGAAGCAAAAAGGAGGGTTATGATTTTGACCTGTACGTATGTGTATATGTGGGCATGGATGTTCATCTGTTCCCTCATAACTTCTAAATTCTAAAATCATAGTTGGAGAAATGAGGTGTCGTCGGAAGCCTCTTGATCATCTGCTGCCTATAGGCTACATGATGTCACCTTAAATTGACTACAGGTCCCTCTAGAAGACATAAAGTAAAGAAAGAGAGAGAGCGACAAAATAAAAAAAAAATTACGGTGTCGTGTGGGGTATCAAATGACAAAGATTTCTTAGTACATTTTAAATATGTAAACAATATTAACTGTTGCTCACTGTAACGCTTCTACCTAAACTACTTAAATACAATATGAAACAATAAAACCTTAACTCTATCTTTTCTCTGCTCTGTATAATAACCCCAATACCCAACTCCAATTCACATAACACCAAAATAAGTTAAATAAAAAGGAAGTTTAAAACTAAAATCCGTCTACTAAAACACGCTCTATAAAGTACGAAACAAGAAAATCCTCTCCGCTGAAATTATTAAGTACCAATTATTAAAAATAATGAATATAATTATGATTGAAATAGTTGAGTAATTGGATTTAAAGTTGATTTTTATCTTTTGGTTACTCAAAAGAAAAATGAAATCCTATTATAGGGCCACTTTGCCTGTTTGTCAGTTATCATCGTTTATCTTGAGATCGCGTGACGCTATATTGCTGGAATTAATATAAAATATTGAGATCTACAGTTCCTCAGAGGCCAAAAAAAGTCAATAACGGATAGGTTTAAATATCCATTGTCCACAAAATAGTTCGAAATTAAATTCTGTTTATTAAGACTATAATTTTTTTAGAGTACACGTATAAAGCTTTCCTCAATTTGAGTCCGTCGTCACTAACTCAATACTTTTGATGTTTTAGCTTCACACTGTATACCGCTGATGGAGTGGATTTCCCACGCACTAACCAATTTTTGAGATCTGCGTGCATGAAAGTAATTCGTTTTCCTAGCTGTAAATTGATCCCACTAGTGCTGTGCGATACCGGCTATCAGTAGTATAACTAAAACCAGAAGACAGATAAGAAAAAAAATGTTTACCTATGAGGGGGCACGACTATACAATTATTTGCCGTCTACTTTAAGGGATGTATGCCCTTTTGATGCATTTAAAACACAACTATACGAATATATAATAAAAAGCTACTCACGTTAAAAAAAAAACAAATGCATCAAACGAGTAAGCAATAAAAAAATGTGTATTTGAGTAATGCACGATCGACAACCATTTTTAATTTGTTAACCAATGTTTCCATGTAAGTGCCCTATGTCTTCAATGGAAATAAAAAATATCTTTAACCTCAAATTATTGAATATTTTTGTTTAATTTTAGCGTGGTGGTAGGCGGCCAAAAGATGTCGTGTTATGAATTGATTCTACAAACTATTCCATATTTTTCTTTTTACAGCGAACCGTCGTTGTCGGACCACGATAATGAAAATATATTAAAGAAAATTTTTTACCCGGCGGAAATCGAACTCAGGACTATCACATGATAATCAATGTCTCTAATTCTAAATTAGAATTAATTAATTAACACGTTCATTTCCAAATGTCAACACCGCCAGTATTACTTTAATATTTCAAAGTGATAGTGAGGATGTGTTTAACATTGTAGAAATGCTAGAAAATTGTTGCAACTCCGCATTCTGAACATGTTTGTTAAAGTGGTTTAATTTATGTCAAATGTTTGCGTAAGTTTATTTTCTTTTTTCTTTTGCTTTACATTTATCCCGCATATAGTAGGGTTATTAATATAGCCGTTCCCACTTTTTGCCCTATTTTCGAGACACTGGGCGATATTAATTATCTTGTTATCATAGTAGGAAAACAAAAGTTCTTTCTCCTAATATGGAATCGAATCTACAACAGTCTCGTTTACAGTCTGACGATCTATTATTTTTATTATTACTATTTGACTACGCGAGATGGTTGTGGATTCTATTTTAATTTACCTTATTTAAACTAATTAAGTAATATTTAAACTAATTAAATTATTTATTTTACTTAAGTTTACATTTTTTTTTTAAAAATACTCTTTTGGGTTCTATAACATAAATACAAGTCACAAATAAGAATTTTTACTATATGTCTTCCATGTACGGACACCGACACGTTACGATTTTATTTCAAGTTAACCAAACACGGCGTTGAGTTCCGCCACTCAACACGCCCGAATATTTAGTGATAGGAAACACAGTGTCTTACCTCTATGGTAAACCAACTTCTGTCTTCATGCTGAAAACGATATCAATCTGAAAAGAAAAAGTTAAACTACAGTAAATATACTTATACATAAATATGATGTATCTGAAGCGAACGTCCTCAAATATTTGTATAGGCTGTTTAGTGTATACACATTTGTATGTATTACCGTGTCTGGTGCAGGTACGGTGAAGAGCATAGCAAAGTCTGGTTGCTTTTGCTTAAGAGCAATTGTCTGTTTTTGTGCCACTAGCTTTTAACCACGGCTTTGTCCGCGTTGTGTGTGTCATCAGTTGTATGTCACATATGACACATGACTTATTGTAAGTGCCCGAAGTAGGTCGGTACAGAGAGTTATTTACATCGATACTATTAACATGCTGTAATGTAATCTGTACCCAGTTGTCTTCTATTTTACAACTTAAAGCAGATTTTAATTTGAATCACTGGATGTGAGATTAACCCGCTAAACCAAATAAATTCTTCAGTTTTATAATATATGTGTAGAAGTAAAAGTATATTGAAAGTTTCTTTTGAATAGTTTTATTCTTCAGTTTTACGCCATATCCGGCGTAAAAAAAATTGGCTGAAAGTCGGTGTCAAGACACTCCATCTGCCAATTTTTTCTTACGAATTAGAGATGTTGCATGTTGTTCAGGCGGAATTCGTCGTAGCGTTATCTAGTACAAGCGGAGAAATGTTAGTAATTTTTTATTTGGGGCCGTTCAAGTAAGTAGTTTTTTTGCAATTATTGAAAATAGAGAGATCTACACAAGGTCTCCCTTTATCCTTGAAATTGGTAAAAATAGATAAAAATAGAAAAAAGGTAATTTCAAGGCCGTGCTTCAAACAACCACTCGCAGACTTGAAAGAACAAGAACAATTTAGTAGATTGCGAAGCGGCTTTGAGATGTCTGAGAACTGACTTATCTTATTTTGTAGAGGCTTAAATTCCCTGAAATATAAGTCAGGAATTACACAAATGCTTAACAATGTAATTGTTTCCTTTATATATATCAAAGGTTACATTGTTTGAGTAAACAAATGCTGTTTTATTCTATTTTCTAAAATAAATAATGAAAAATATTATTTATTTTAAATAATAAAATATGTGATGGTAGTGGTATGCAGAAGGAGCATGGCAACTAAAGCTAACCAAGTATTTCCCGTTCCCAATAAGCCCACCGAATTCTCAAAGCGTTACGTGGTGAGTGGCGGAACTCAACGCTGTATTTATTCCATCATCATCCATCATCCATTAAATATATATAATTCCCCCAAGTGGGAATCTAACCTATAACCGTTGCGTTTAGAGTCTCACACTTGTCCCTCCGCGTTACGACGGTCTCGACCTCGCTTATATTTAACGAAACCGGTGCGTGGGAAGGCTAGTCTTGTTTGGTCGTCTTCTATACTTAGATAGTGTTGCCATCCTTTGAATACATCCAAGTCAAAAAACTTGACGTTCCGTTTTTATACTCGTACTAAGCGACATATACGTACGTATACGATTATTCATCACTTATTTTTGTTGTTGACTCTGTAGTGAGATATTACAAAGGCTCGCCATCCAAAGATTAATTAATCAGCTTCACGCTGTATCCCGCATATAGCAGAAAAGCAGGCAGAAGGCAGAGGAAATCTAGTGTTAAGACACTTTACCCACTTTCTGCCGAATTCTGGAGGCATTGCGTGTTGAGTAAATAATTAATTGTTGATCGTTATTAACACTATCGGGCCGAATAAATGCTTCCGACTCTTTAAATAAAATTTAAATATTTAAATTCCATAACATCAAAATGTTCATACATAATTTGAATATTTGACCTAATGTTATTCAAAATATGTCAAACATAATAATACCTCACCATAAATACAATGTATGTATGTGTTATACAAATGAGATTTAAACAATATAAAAAAACGCCTTTCATACAATAAAGTAATACAAATTTTCGTAATACAGAAATCCCGACCTCGTGTTCAGGGTAATGGAATGTCATATTTCTTTACTTATGCGTAACATCCACACAAATCATAATAAAGCTAAAAATACAGGTCTATTTGTGTCCTGCTTACAATAATTTATCATGGAATACATGGTTTTTACTGCGGCCAAGATTTATTTCTTAGGTTCACTATTCTCTTGAGGTTTAAAAAAAAGTTGGAAATAGTCATAGTGATCTGTCACTCTGCTTTCATATGAATTTAAGCTCGATATAACACGCGAGGATGGTTTGTCATTCAGGAAAATTTATAATTTAAATTTGCTCTAGTAACAAGACAAACGGTACGTACTATAGTAAGATAAATAAAACAAGGAGAACTACACTACTACTTTCCTCGAGTTCCCGTACGATATAGATAAAGTTTACTATATGCAAATTCTACTAAACCTAATTAAATTGCTATTATAATATCTATACTTATAATAAAATCGTAACGCATTGGTGTCTGTGCATGGAGGGTATGTAAGAAAAAATGTTATTGCGTGTTCATTATTAATGTAATTAAAACTAAAACGATGCTTTTTTTTGTCTGCTGTGTGGCTGTCTGTCTGTGCGTTTGTTGACACTTATCTCAGAAACAGGATATTTGACGTAGCTGCAAATTTCATTATTGGATTCTGTTATACTTCGCTTAATATTGTTTCAAGTCTTTGTTTTATAACAATCGGACAAATTTTCTTCTTTTTAAAAGAGTTATTTCATACAACTGTTTTATTGAATTGGTAAACACTTTAATTTTAGATTTTATATTGCTTATAGAAAATATATTTGTATTTAAAGTATTATTTATATAATACGTTTTTTTTGTTTCTCGTTGTATACCGCATAAAGCAGGGTAGGAAGGTGGGACTTGATGTAGTGTAAGATATTCCGTTCCCCACTTTCACCCATCGAAAGAACCGAACGAATCGAATCGAAACGACTAATTTAAGTATAACTATTCCCAAGAGTGAAACTCTAACCCACAAACACAACCACCGCGTATACAGATATCCTGCTGAACCATGTCAGCCTCAAAAGCCCTGCCAAGCCCCAAATTCCCGTATGATAAAGACAGAATTGATTACATACAAAATTTAACTACCTAGTACTGTAATACTGACAGCTTTAAACAAAAATTCTTTTCCTTCCAATCAAAATTCCAGATCCAACAAAGAATATGCTTTACTTAAACCCCAGCGCTCACCGATGCGGGTGCAGGCTCAGACGTTGCCCGCATGCCGGTAATTGGTTTTCAGATTTGCATCAAAAGAATCAAATTTTGAAGTAAAAGGAATCGCTGGCGACATTGAAAATCAGTTGTTTTGAAGATATATTTCAAGTTTCAAGTTTTGTCGAACAGTATTTCATATGTATATATGGATTCAATCCTTAATGAAATGATTATATTTTAATTGTTTCTAAGTTCTTGCTATGGTGAACAAAACGTAGTGTTGAGTTTCGCCACTTACCACACAACGTCTTCAAAATTTGGTGGAAAGTGAGGAACGTCTTCGGAGTCTTTTAACCAGGATCCAGTCTCCAGGAAATATTATAAGCTTTATATTGAAAAGTTCAACTTTAAAGTTTCCAACTCAACAAACAACTCAGAACAATTGCCTTCTGAGCCAGAGCTACCTTAATGTTCATTTGACAATTCAAAAGTACTTGCAAAAGTTTAATTGAATAAAAAATAATTAGAAGAGAACGTTTCTAACAAATAAGCAAAATATTTATAATATTTTTTAAAAATAATTTAAATTTAAAAAATTGTAACTTGTACTATACGCACAAATTTAATTGATATCTAGACATTCCAAGACTTTGGCGGAAAGTAGGGAAGTAAATTGTCTTTATGGAGAGCGGGAAGTCTTAACACTAGGTTTTTAGGTTATCTCTGCATATCCGTGAAACTTAAAAAATAAATAGTCCACAACTGTCCCGTTCACAGTCAGATTCTAACGATGGCATCAAATATAATATTTATTTTATTAAAATAAAACATATTTGGTTTCAATAACAATTATGGAATTATAAAATTTTATATATGCCGTGAACATTTTACTCAATACCGCATTTTATTGTAACATGATTTGGCCATTTATTCTGTAGTTTTTAGAGTACCGTACCTCAAAAAGAAAAAAGGGAATCTTTAAAGAATCACTTTGTTATCCGTATGTCTGTCTGTGAAGGCCATTTATCTCGAGATCGCTTGGAAGTATCGATCGAGGTGTGTGTCCCTGGGTGCATAGAAAAAATAAAGTTTCTATTTTTATATTATTATTGATGCATATACATAAAGGGTACTGACTATGAAATGAGAACTTACAATAAAAATAAACGAAAAAATAAAAAAGAATAAGAAATGTATATTTATAAAACAGAAAAAAAAATATATTACTAACCTATAGTTGTAGTTCGAAAAAAAAGGCATATTATAGCCCGCTAAGTAAAGTTTATCAATTTTTATAAGTTGTACTTCCTGTATACGTACAATCTTGAAATTGGTACAGAACCCTCTGAAAAAGCGGAGAGCTCAGGTAATTCTGGCATAATTTAATTTGGAAATTTTCTATAATATATATTGAAACCACAATTGATCAACTAACAAAGGTTAATTACACGAACATTTTTTTTATTTTTTTTCACATGAGTACAAATAGTTACTCAATAAAAATTATTTTGGAACTTACAGGGATACGTTTTTTTTTCATACACAAAATTTAATACATAACGTGATTCGAACACGCACTTTTTCAAACTGTTTAAAAACTCAAGCAATTAAGCTATCCGCTCACACAGAATTTTTCTTTATTTTTTTTTCCTACTCACCTTACTTAATATCACATCAAGTACAATGGCAGAATTTTCAAATAATACCTAGAAACGAACGTAGGTAAATTAAAATGTATTTAAAGGTTATTACAAAGACCGCCACATTAAAATTTTCATTTCCGCAAAAATTAAACATTAAAATCGCATTACAAATGCAAATGAACAAAGAAATCCACCGCCTGTTCATATAAAAGGAAACTCCAATTCGCGAGTTACGCGTCTTGTATGATGTACGCAGCCTCGGTGTCAACCATAGATGATAATTAGGAATAAAGCGAAGGGCTATAAGTGGATGATTGAAAATTATATTTAATTTGTTATGATCGTGGGTTCGATCCCCACTTAGGGTTAGGTTTGTTTTTAAATTATTTAGATTTTCTCATTCTGCTAGACGAAGTATAGCGTAGAGTAGTGCCATTATAATTTAATAATTTTATACACTAGGCAATTAAAGTGTATTATATCATTTAACACACAAAACGGGGTAAAAAGTGTGGGAGAAGAATATCTGAACTCTAACAACAATTCCCTGCCTTCCCCACCATTTGCGGGATAGAGCGTGAAGCAGAAAGCAAAAATCTTAATTTCTGTCCCCCTGTTCTATGTCCTAGTAACACATGTTCACGAAATAAATTTATGTGCGGGAAGCCGTTGAATTTTATAGCCGGGAACGAAGTTGTCGGTTATAGCGACTTTAACATTTCTATGTAACGTGCGTCTTACTTTGGTTATTAAGATATTATAGAACCTCTACAGTAAAAGACAGGATATGAAACGTTTCTCATCTTTTATGTTGTAGATGTGTTATTAATTTTATGATTATGCTTACTCCGTACATCAAAAGGAAAAAACGGAATTACTATAGGATGATTGAATGTCCCTCTATCCGTCTGTCAATTCTATTTATCTCAATATTGCATAGAGGGATCAAGCTGAAATAACCATAAAATATTTAGGTCTACCGTTTCTTGAAATACAAAAAAAAATAGCTTCTCAACAACCAACAGTCAACGCAATCAAAAAAATACACTTTTATCTATGCTTCTATGTCAACGCAATCAAAAAAATACAATTCGCGGCGTAATCAATATTTATATACTTTTAGTGAACCAACAGTTATTAAATTTGGCACAAAGAAAAATATTACAATACGAATAAAGGCAAAAATCAGAAAAATGGATATTTGATATGACAGAAAAAAAACTATTATAAACTTATAATTGTAGTATATTTTATACAAAATACGCCTTTAAACTGAAGTTTCCTGAAATTGGTACGGAACCCTTGATTGGCGAGCCCGACTTAGGCACTTGGCAGGTTTTTGTTTGTATTTTAATTTTAAAACTCGGTTAAAATAGCTTAACGTTGTTTTCCGTATATAGAAAAAAAACTCTCTCTCTTTTGTTTTTGGTGACACATTAAAGTTGGATTGAACAATTGAGCCATTGTAAAGACAAGTCTAATTTTAAAGACATTGAGAGTTATTGGGAATGAAAAAATGAAAATATTTTATTTCACCGAGTAGGAATCGATTCCACAAACATTTGCAATCAGACGCTACACCAATGCACTACAAAACTTTAGTTTTTCGTTATTTATGAAAAATGTGCATCTTAACAATAAACAGTAACTTACTTTTTCACAATTTGTAAGTAATTAAAAACAAAAAAATATATAAAACAATATTATTTTGCAAGTCTTCCAACAAAATAATAAATTAGAAAAATCTGGCTGAAATGCTTTATTGCTACGCGGAAACTCCTAAGCGCTTTCAAATCACAATTACCGTAATCATTTTTCAATTAGGCCTGAAAAAGGTGAAACAACGATTTTATAATAAAAGGTAATCCATTCCTTTATCTTTAAAGTCTTCTAAAACTAATGGAGTAGGTCAAAAAAAAGATTAAGTCATTAGTAACCGATGCAAGATTTAAAATAATGGATATTTCCGCCTATTTAAATTAAAACATAAGAACAATCGTAAATTACTAAATTAATTTAGGGAAATATAATTTGGTAGTTTAATATTGCCTTGATCCTGGCTTCTACATATACATACATGATATAAAACTCTTTCGTTACGTAGTAGTTAACTGACATCGCTTAGACGAAATCGTCTATCCCATTGGGGCACTTTCTAAAAATCCTATTTCCAAAAATGAAAATTGGGAATATGTTTTTTAATTACATTCTATATGCGCCGCCCTCTCTTTGGATACATAATCTATTACGCTACGCTATTTTTTTTTCCATTTTATCAGCGATTACATTTGAAGCGGACGCTAAAAATGCTTGAAAATTCAAAATATTAATATTCACTGTTTTGTAACTTTATATATAGAAATGGCTTTCTAATTTCATATATAGAAAAATATAAATATTTAAGAGTGAACTAAGGCCAAGCGAAATCAATAAAAACACCATAAATTATATACTAACATAATTCTCATTTTTTTTATAATATGTAATCATGTTATACTCAACATGCAATGTTTCTGATACGCGTAAAACGGAGTGTCTCAACACTAGATTCCCTCTGTCTATTTATTACCTATTTGTATACTGTATGTTATATAGATTTTTCATATAGGATAATATCTTACGTTATGAAACGATATAAACGCTCCACCGCACTGTGCACCAAGTATGCTTATATTAGCACAACGGCCATTGTTACCAAGTTGAATTTACTTTACTTAGACAAAATTAAAGGTATTTTCGCCTCGACTAATCCCGAATAAAACGACTTGTGCGGTCTCTGTTTACTTTATAAATTGAAAAATAATAGGAAGCCAGTCTTTTCATGGTTGAAATTATTATGAGATGGAATATTTTTGTCTTCGTTTGATTTAATGTATATATTTTGTTTTATTTTTCGTGCCTAGGGTAATAATCTAAATACTTTTCGCGCAAATACGGAAAATTACGGCAAATGGCGGAATTTAATGCCATATAACAAAATATACAATTACCAGAATCAAGAAATAAAAAAATCTCGGGATGCCCAACACAAGTGATAATTTAGACTTATGTAAGTTGAAAAAAAATTTTATTGATTGTAAAATCTATTTTATTCTTAGTTATCTTTCTTGAACATGTAAATTATTATTTTGTATATGAACATTAATAGTATTATTATTAAATCAAACAAAACTATGTGTCGTTTCGGTTATATGCTCACGATAATAATAGTTTATACCTATTTATCACAATAAATACTAAGTCATGTAAATAGAGGAGAGAGAACATGTCTGTTTTAGACACCCTAGTGAAGTTAGAGAGGAAGAGCTTGCCTACCGCTGCCGTATGCGTGAGAGTTAGTTAAGCCAGACGAACTGGCGCCGTAACGACGCACTACGTATCGAAACGGTTTACCATTTCATTTCAATAAATATTTTTTGCTTGTAATTTCAATAAAGCACACTTGCGTGTTTAAATGTTGTACGAAATATTTTCATTAATATGATAATTTGTAGAGTTTCTGAGGTCATCTAGATATATACATCTTCTGACGAATCAGAGTTAAGTTCCGCCAATATTTAAATCTTTAAGCGGAAAGCGTAATAGAAGCTAGCGAACGAAAAATTCGTGATAGACGTCTATAAAAGTACAGCGCTACTTTCTTTTTTATGAAAAAGCTCATGTGGTCAAAATCAAAAAAATTAAATCAGCTTCACGCTGTATCCCGCACACAGCAGGGTAGGCAGAGGGAACCTAGTGTTTTAGACACTCCGTTCCCCACTTTCTGCCGAATTCTGGAGGCATTGCGTGTTGAGTGGCAGAACTCAACGCCGCGCTTAGCCTCGACACCAGAGCGAAGAAATGGAAATATAAATTTAAGTAAATATTTCATCTCCTCGAGTGGGGATCGAACCCACAACCAGTAGATTTACAGTCACACTTCGTGCCGCTGCGCCACGACTGGCTCATGTGGTCGCTTTCGCATATAATTACAACATTTTAATTATTCACCTTTACTCACAGATTTTGATTGAAACTGAAACAGATTTTTATTCCAATCATGATTAATTTGCAATAAATTTACATAAAAATGAAATGTATAGTAGTTAGTAAACTTTGATCTGCGCCTTCAGCTACGTGGACAAATGTAAACATCGTACTTACAGGTTTTTATGTAGCATCACATATTAGTCTAATTTCTAATACAACGCATTCTAAAGATATGAGCGTTTACGTATCGTTTTTGCTTAATTTTGTATGGAATTCACCGCGAAATCAAAACCCACAGTGTACTTCTCTGAGACCAACATTGCTTTAAATTTAGGAGAAAATATGATCTTACAGTAAAAATAAAGAAAAAAATCAGAAAAGTAAAAATTTATTAGTTAATTTCTTACTAACTAACTGTATATTCCGGCAAACATAAGTTTCTTAACTTTATTCGCCGCAAGATCAAAATCTATAAGGTATTTCCCAATCGCAATCCTGAATCGCGCTTAGTCGGTTTTTTTAAAAACTATTAAATAAACATTCTTATATATATGTATATAAAAAGCGGGCGTAGCCGCACGGGCGCCGCTAGGTTTAATAAAATCAAAATCAGCTTCACGCTGTATCCCGCACACAGTATGGTAGGCAGAGGGAACCTAGTGTCAAGACACTCCGTGCTCCACTTTCTGCCAAATTCTGGAGGCATTGCGTGTTGAGTGGCAGAGCTCAACGCCGGGCTTAGCCTTAACACCAGAGCGAAGAAATAGAAATATATATTTAAGTAAATACTTCATCCCTTCGAGTGGGGATCGAACTCACAACCAGTAAGTTTTACAGTCACACTTCGTGCCGCTGCGCCGACTGGCCTCAATAATAAAATCTTATTTTACTTAAACCTCAGTAAATTTATTTGAAAGTTTTTGTAATTTTTAATGCAAATCCTTAATTTATTAGATACAAAAAAACCGACAATGCTTGAAACCTAAAATTTGACAAGGCCAGTCGTGGCGCAGTGGCACAAAGTGTGACTGTAAAACCGACTGGTTGTGGGTTCGATCCCCACTCGAAGAGATGGAATATTTACTTAAATTTATATTTCCATTTCTTCGCTCTGGTGTCGAGGCAAAGCGCGGCGTTGAGCTCTGCCACTCAACACGCAATGCCTCCAAAATGCGGCAGAAAGTGGGAAACGGAGTGTCTTAACACTAGGTTCCCTCTGCCTACCCTGCTGTGTGCGGGATATAGCGTGAAGCTAATTTAATTTAATTCTTAAATTTGTGATCACGAACAACAGAGACCTTGACCTCGGCCCGATTATAGGAAATTGAAGTTTGGTCTCATCTGGTAGATTGCACTCCGAAAGTAGCACGAAGCCATTTTAAGGCGTCCTACGTTTACATCTTAGTATACATATATAAGGAATGTATACTATTAACCTTTGGAGGCAATATTTTCGTTAGTTTTATTTATATATATATTTATAGTCTCTCAAAAAATCTGTATGAGTATAAAAGATAAAAATAGGATATAGGATAAGGCATAAAAATACTAACATTATAATAATATAAATATATCAAAACGCAATATCTTGAAAATGGGATTTATAGGGTTAAGCTAAAACATATAAGTAATTATGTATAAAATTTGCTGTATTTTGTAAGAAAATCGTTGTGTAATTAAATCCTATAGGGTATTTGCCGTTGTTCTACGGTTATGGAGTATGAGAGGCATTGAGATCTTCACGCTGTATTCCGCACACTACAAGGTAGGCAGAACCTAGTGTTAAGACACTCCGTTACCCACTTTCTGCCGGATTCTGGAGACATTGCGTGTTGAGTGGCAGAACTCAACGCCGCGCTTTGCCACTGAGTTAATCTGAATGAGAATTTACAATACAAAACAATTTAAATGTCTATACATTTAAATTTGTAATTATTTTTATCATAAAAAAAAATAATCCATATGCCCGCAAACTAAAGATTGTCGTTGTAGTTCCCGTTGACCTACAATCCTGAAATTGGCACGGAAGCCTCGGTGGGCGATTCCGACTTGCACTTAAATGGATTTTTTTTTAAATATAAAACACAAAAAAATTGAATGAAATATATTCTGAAGTGTACAAATAAAAGTTTGAAATAATAACGCAAAAAGTTGACATCGTTGCTTAGCAAGAAAGCGTCCTACATTTTAAATTTAATTTTGAATTAAAAATATTTTCGTTTCAGGTCTAGGTACACGAACTGGGGGGTAAGGAGTACACTACACAGTATCTAAGGAGAGGGTGGAGACTCAGAAATGAAACTGTGTATAATTTGGTCCGCTCTGTCAATTTTATTGCAAACGAAAAAAATATGTATATAATGAGGCTGTGTCGTGGCGCAACAGCTCAGCGTCTGATTATAAAACGCGACAGTTGTGAGCTCGATTCGCATTTGTAGAAATACGAGTAAATTACTTCCATTTCCTCGCTCTGGGAATATAAAAAAGAACGGCGTTGAGTTCCGTGACACGGAAAATAGAAAAAGGCGTATACTGACATAAGGTTCTTTCAGAGTACCCAATTATATAGGATATAATATGAAAAAACCAAAAACATTTATTTTAAAATTACTTTAATAAGTATCTACTTTACCTGAAAGTATAACAGAATTACGAAAATTCCAGTTATTTATATATTATATATACCTATATGGTAGCTTAAGCATGATGAGGCAACATTGATAATTTGCTCTCCTCAATTCTGCTAATGAAGCATATCGTAATTAAATTAATTGAAACCATATTTTGGTATTATATTAACATGATAATTACGTATACATATTCAGTTTCATTTGAGATGCTGAGAGACTGATGACCTGCTTTTATTTTCAATTTTGTTATATTATATGTATATTTGAGTTATACGGTACGGTACGGTACGGTACGGTACGGTACGGTACGGTACGGTACGGTACGGTACGGTACGGTTAACTGTATCTCGGCTCTTGTGGGTTCCATTCCCACTAAGGGGAATGAATTATTATTTATTAATATTTTAACATCTTCGCTCTAGTACCAAGGCAAAAGCACGGCATTGAGTTCCGCCACACAACACGCAATGTCACAAAAAATCTGCGAAATGTAGGGAACGGAGTGTCTTAGCACAACGCTTTCTTCCCTCCTCTATGTGGCATACAACGCGAAGCTGAAAAAAAGGGGAAACATATATTACAATATATAAGAAACATAAAACTAAGAGCCAATTTAGTATTTTGTTCATCACTTTCTAATTTATGAGGCACAGGAGTTAGATGGCGGAACCTAACGCCGTGTTACGTATTTATCTACAGAATAGAATGCTACGACAGATTCTTATCTCAGAATTAAATGTAAAAATATGAAAATAAGATGCTTTAATGTACAAAAGTATAAAAGAATAATACGAACTCAGTAAGTAATATTTCATCAATATTTTCCCACGTTAATATATTATAGTTGATCACTTTCTATTAATGCCGTATTTTGTAATGAAATCAATCAATTCGCTAATGGCGAACATGATATTACTCGCTAGTCATGTTTATGTTTTATAATATATTATATATACAAATATAGGTTATTATTTTGGTAACTTTTTGGTTATGGTTTTGAGGCCAGTCGTGGCGCAGTGGTACAAAGTATGACTGTTAAACCGACTGGTTGTGGGTTCGATCCCCACTCGAGGAGATGAAATATTTACTTAAATTTATATTTCCATTTCTTCGCTCTGGTGTCGAGGTAAAGCGCGGCGTTGAGATCTGCCACTCAACACGCAATGCCTCCAAAATTCGGCAGAAAGTGGGGAACGAAGTGTCTTAACACTAGGTTCCCTCTGCCTACCCTGCTGTGTGCGGGATAAAGCGTGAAGCTAATTTAATTTAATTTTTTATTTTTTGGTTATTTTGGACACTAGGGCGAAGAAATGGAAATATAAATTTAAGTGAATATTTCATCTCCTCGAGTGGGGATCGAACTCACAACCAGTCGGTTTTACAGTCACACTTCGTGCCACTGCGCCACGACTGGCCTGGTAACTTAATGGTTATATCATTTTTTATTTTGGTAAAATACAATGTGACATTAAAGTTGTAGTTAGATACAATCGTGACGCACAGCGTCTGCAACTATTTAAGCGAAGCGTTTCGATTCCATTTCGGGAAAATAATTATTTCCATTTCATCAATCTGGTAATAGTACAAAAGCGCAGCTTTCCAAAATTAAATAGGGCGCAGGCTCGACACTAGAGACACTCCACCTATGAGCCTTAAAAATATATATTTTTTTCTTTACACATTTTCTATACGAAATGAGTTACAGCAGTTGTTTATTAATTAGAATTTTAATTGTGCCTTTATATATCACATCATATTATAAAGGTTACGCAGTACTCATTTTTGCCGGCGAAGTTAAACTCAGGTATATTTACATACGTTTTGTATTGGACCCTGTAAAGTAGATCACTTTGCCTTTGCAGAATAAATAATAAATAAATGATAATATTTACAATATGATCAGTCCATATGTAATATAAAAGTAAGAAGAAAACTTGTGTTTTTTAAGACATTTTGGGTTGCGGAGTGGCAGCGAGTGACTCAAAACTGTGTTATGTTTATCAGAGCAGAGAAGTGAAAATAATTAAAATACAAAAATACAATCATTCCCCCAAGTGGGAAAAGAACACCCAACCATCGAATTGAAAGTCACGACGGCCTCTATAGAATACAAAAAAATTAAAATTATCTTCACTGCGGTGTATAATTAGTTAAAAATTATAAAATCCAATTAAGTTTCAGTAATGGGAACGTTGAATATTGTCACTGAACAATGGGCACGGACGGTCTTTTAATTTTCTAACCCATATTTTTCTGTTTTAAGTAACTTACGCTAAGCTTGAGCTGCGTGTATTATTTATAATGAAAAAAGTATTTTTTTTTTATTTTTGCACTGTGTCCTGCATAAAGCAGAGTAGACAAACGGAACCTAGTGTTAAAAAAGACGATTTCTATTCCCCACTTTCTGCCGAATGCTGGAGGCATCGTGTGTTAAGTGGCGGATTTCAACGCTGCGCTTTGTCTCGATACCAGAGTGGGAATCAAATCCAATCCAATCGGAAGAAATGAAAAGAAGTTAAATGTAATCATCCCACCAAGTAGTTTTTCAACTCGCAACCATCGCGTTTACAATAATATTTCCCACTGTACTAAAACGTAGCCAAATCTTATCTAATTATACAAAAAAAAAAAGAAAAAAACTCACCAATTCACTAACTAAATTGCCCACCAGTAAACAAACGCCGCTATGTCAATACACAGCTTTCCCACCGGAATAGCCTTAACGATGCACGGGTATTGAGTATCGACGCCCACGAGGCAGTAATAACGGCGTGTTGTCATCTACTGACACTTGCCAAACGCAATGTACCGTGATCTGTTGAGTTTATTCTATGTAAGCCAATTTGAACGTTAAGCCAACTGGTTAAAGTGGATGTTTTAATGTGGTACTTTATGCATCCATTTTTGTCTGAATTATCTCTATATATAATAAGACAGTAAAAATATTTTGTCTGTACGTTTACACACTTAACAAGAACACTCAAGGGACACTTAAAAATAATAATAGAAAGCAAAAATATTTTTTTTGAATTTCTTGTCTGTCTCTCTGTCTGTCTGTCTGTCGATATGTATGTCCACATTTTTCTCTGAAAGTACTGAACCGATTTACTTAAAAGTTTTACCAATTGCTTTGTTTTAACTCATTCATCACTCAATTTACGATAATATCGTAAAGAAATAATATTAGAATATTACAGATTAAAGTAATAAGAAAATCATATTAGAAATCATTATAGTTGTCAATAAACACACATGGACGGATGGATATGTTTTTACTTTTTTGTTGTTGTCTTTCTTATTTCTGTCAAAAATGTTAAATACCTCTAAATAAAACACTTGAGCTTGCAAGACTTCACATACACTAACACATATACTGATACAGCAAGTTAAACAAAAGCTTAAAAAAATGCTGTTTACAGAGAAAAATGATAATTCTATTTCAACTTCACTTTCTTCACCAGAATAAGCCTAATAGACCATGTTATGCCAACTTATAGGCGACACTACAAACAGAATGTACGGCGCGCTAGCATCACCCCACATCGTTTGTCAATCCTCCAATTTGGCGGTGCCAGTAACTCGGTGTATAGAGCCAAGCCTTGTTCCGGATTTTTACACTACTGTGTTTTTATACGTCAATCGCGATTTACATCTTGTTGAGATAAGAAATGTTTTGCTTATAGCTTGGAAAAGTGTCGAAAACAGCTTTTTCTGTTCTTTTTTTTGTATTGTCACATAAATATTTGTTTATGTTTTGTGCTATTCTTGAAAAATATTTAAGTTAATATTTTTTTCAGGGTGATGCGGCAACGTATCGTGGCGTTTAACTAAACGCGACAGTTGTGGGTTTGATTTCTTCTCAGGGGAATGAATTATTTCCTTAATTATTTAATTTCCTGGCTCTGCTAACAAAATAAATCATGACTTTTTTATCAGCTTCACATTGTATCCCGCATATAATAGGTAATCCAGTGTTAAGATACTTCTTTATCTATATTTATCCGTATTTTGGAGGCATTGCTTGTTAAGTGGCGGAACATAATGATGTGCTTTACCTAGACACCAGAGTGAAGAAATGAAAATATAAATTTAAATAAGTATTTTATCTCCTTGAGGTGGGATCGAACCCACAACCAGTCACGTATACAGTCACACACTTGTGCCCCTGCACCACAACTAGTCCCAAGCGTGGCGTTAAGTTTATTAAAAACTATGTATTTATATTCTGTATTTAATAAGTACACTTTAAAAGCGACATTTAATATAATTTCAATCCAAAAAAAAATCATATTAATTCATTATTCATTATTAATTTTCTATTTTTACTTTTAACATGGAATCGTATTAAAATAAGAAAAAATAGATACATTTAATTTTTTATTTTACTTAGAATCCACAGCTTGTTACAAAATGATGTTTGCACTGTTTTTATTATTGTTCCATTTTTTGAAAATTGTTTTTAAAATATGGTAAAATAAATTAAAAAAGCCATTTAAACAATTTGTACCGAATCAGATTTTTACAAGATAATTCTTAAAATCTGTATTCTTCACAGAAAGTTACCGCGACTAATTGTGAAGTTAAAGATAAAAACCTTTGACTGGCGAACCTGAAGATTTTAATTTAAGCCTACAAGACATAAAAAAAATATAAATATATATTATTGTAGATTATTCCAGTCTATAAATGTTACTAAAAATATTTATTTATGAAACGTTTATATTTTCCCATTTTTTTAGGTAGTTAATATCTAATGCCTCAGATAATTAAAACAGGAATGTTACTAGAAATATTATCCAATTTCGAAAAACCTAAAAAGATATACAATAAACAATTTAGGCTTGACATACTCTACATAACCACTCAATAACATGAAATAAAATATTGCCGAAAACCCATAGTACGTGTGTACATAAACTAAGCTAGGCTAAATCAAAAAACACAACACTATAGAACTATAAAAAAGAAATTTTATATAAAAAATAAATTTTACTCAACAATAAATCAAAAAACACAACACTATAGAACCTATACTTCAAAGATGTAAAACCATACATCAATGACTTCCAAACAGAAGACAGTATGTTTTCTGTCCATTTTGTGTCAATTACAAATAAAAGGCACAGCACCGTAGTTTACACAACGTAGCTTTGTGTTCTACGGAAATAAGGCGTATGGGAAGCAAACGAGCGTCACCGGCCGCACCATTTGTCAGTGCAATTGGTAGACTCGAACGCCCGTGCGGCTCTCGCATGACCGAATTGGAGCATGTAGTGTTTAAAATCGATTCGGTTTTGCCTGTTTTACTTGGAACTTGATTTGAATATTTGTTTTGGGATATTTTATAATTATTATAATTTTATAACTAGGCAGAAAGGAGGATTTAGGCGTTACGTTCTAAATTCTCATTAATTAAATAAATCTGCTGAAAATACTAGTCTGTAGATTCGCACGAGCTGTTTTTACATTATATTTATATATTATAATTTTGAGAAATATAAAAATCATATATTAATAATATATAAATTGAGAAACCATTGCGAGATTTATCAGTTTTGCTGTGCTAATGTAAAACTACCCTCACTTTACAACTGAAATAAAAAAAAGCCGCAACGAAATTCTGATTGTTATTAGAGACAGCGAAGTCGACCCTTTATTCGTCCTCCGCCCAAATTAACAAGACGCAATCATTTGTGGCATTGTGATTAAGTCGTAGAGTTAATTGTCAGAACTATAAATTATCGCTGAACACGAAATAAATGTTAATGAATACAGTTTGACAATCTATATTTGCATTTTTATTTTTTCAACCTTTTGCTTGAAACCATGTGGCATAACGTCTGACTGAAAACAGGGTAGTTGTCGGTTCGAGGCCCACTCGGGAGACTGGAACTTTAGGAACTTTAAAAAAGGATAGAAGATAGGAAACGGAATGTCTTACCATTAGGTTTCATCTAATGCCCCTCACATAATTTTTATCGCTATAAATTAAATATGTAAAGCTTGATACTTTGGCCTTGCGTAGAAACGTCTCTTCGCTGTGCGTTCTCTACTGGATTTATTATGGGGAGTGATCAGAGGTACTGTTCAATCTGTTACCTGCCGCCGAATTTTCTAACCGCACAGTATGTTACAAGCTAAAATTCCATCCACACCACCTGGATACGTGGCAGTCCACTACTGTGCGGTTTTGTATGCCTTGTCTTTTCTATAAAAAAAATATGCCGTATATGCCGTAGCTTAAACAAAAAAAAATGAATTTTTGTAGTTCAAAGTTAAAAAAGTATATACGGATTACGTAACACTACACCCATAGGCATATCCATGAAAAAACAAATTCTAATTAAAATCTTATTCCATAGTAAACCATTAACGTTTTATATAGTTCTACCATTACTCGAATAATAGCATTCGATGAAACAACAATACCTTTAAAACTGTAAAAATTGTTCGAAGTCCCATAATAAAAGTATTTATTGCATTCGGCGTGCGATTACGTCGGTCATTTGTGTCGAGCATATTGCTCTACGCCGGCATTATGGGCGATACGAACGCTCTTTTTTCTTTGTATCCGTTGAAATATAATAGTTATAGGCTGTTAAATGGTGTCTTTTTTCTTTTTATCTTCACGCGTCATTCCCATTTTGCGGAGTGAGTTGGGAAATTTTGTGATTTTTCTGTTATTTCTTCCACTTTTTGTCTATTTAGGTGACGAGCAAACTAATGGACTAGCATAAAAAATTGTCTTTCTAGAAGATATGACATTGTAAAACCAACAATTTGAAAACTAAAATACGTTTTCTATCAAATCTGTAATTGTTTTTCACAATTTTGTCATAGTATTCCTTTTGTCTACCCTGCTATATGCAGGATACAGCTTGAAGCTGAAAAAACGGGACTGAACGCCGTGCCCTGAACTATTTGTTACTAGATTGAGGAATTGAAAATAACTTATTCCTTTAAATGAGAATCAAACCGACAACCGGCGCGATCTTAGTCAGACGTTGTGATAGCCTCGAAAAATATATACAAAATACATTAACTAATTTACATAATGTATTTAAAATATAATTTCATTTAATATGTTAATAGAGAAGGCGATGTCTATTACGCAATAGTCCACTAGATTGTAATTTAGTCCACAACATTTTGCGGTTAGGGGCTACAATAATAGGTTATATTGAAATTAAATGGCAATTCGGTTAGCGGTCGGAGCTTAGATAAGTTTTTGGGTAAATGAATGTATTAGATTAGATATTGTACGAATGTAACTACTTAAAATTGTATGTTTTTTTTTGTCCGTGGTGGCGTAGCACAAGCGTGCGTAAATAAACGTGATAGCTCTCAATTTGATTCTCTAGTAACGTATTGCAATTTGGAAACTTTTTATTTTGTTTCATTATTCGCGGCCAATCGTAGCGCAGGAGCACAAAGTGAGACTATAAACTGACTGGTTGTGGGTTCGTTCCACTAAAGGAAATAAAATATTTATTTAAAATTTATATTTGCATTGCTACACTCTGATGTGAAACAAATGGCGGCGTTGTGTTCCACCACTCAACAAGCAATGTTTCCAGAATTTGGCGAAAAGTGGGGAACAGAGTGTCAGAGAGATGTTTCTATGAAACATCTATATAGAAACCCTTATCTTTTATTCGATATTTTTTCATCATCGAAACTAAATAAAAATAAATATAAGTGAATGTGCAATACAAAATGATTTTACGTCACAATAACTGTGAAACGGCACTAAAGCAATCAGTGCTTGAAGTACTAATAAGCGATCGACAGTGTATTGAGTGGTATTATCAGTTTTTATGATTCGATTTAATAGAATTAGAGATTGTATATAAATAATGTTTTCAGGATGAAATTCATTACAGATATTTAGTACTTATTATTTTATAATAATGTTTTCTTTCACTTTGTATCTCCTATATGGCATAGCAATGCTAGTGTTAAGACACTCTGTTTCACCGCTCAACACGCAACACCTCCAGAATTCGGTAGATAATGGAGAAAGGAAGTGTTTTAGAGGGAACGTAGTGTCCTAACATTCCCATTGATAATTTGATCCCCAGGCTACATGTAGCTAAAAAAATCTAATAAAACATTTAATATAACAAATTAAGATTTCCATACAAAATCTCTTAATCTTTTCTCCATGATTAATTACAACACCTAAATTCGTTGCCAGCTAATTTCTCTCGGGTATCTATTACAGAGTCTAGACTCAATGAACTGGGAGCTACTAGAGTGCCGTAAATATAATTAACACTAGATATAACCTATTAGTGTTTCATTTTATTTTATTAGAAAAGTTACTTTAGTATTCATCTTATCTCTATATTTATATTATAAGACAGTAAAAATACTTTGTCGGTACATTTAGTAATTTTGACTGAAATGAATAGAGGGATACTTAAAAAGAATAATAGAAAGCAAAAATATATTTTACTAATTTCTTGTCTGTCTGTCTGTCGATATGTATGTCCACATTTTTCTCTGAAAGTACTGAACCGATTTACTTGAAAATTTCCCCAATTGCTTTGGTTTTACTCAACTTAACTACTAAAGTTTGAATGAACTCAAGGCATTAGTTTGCCTGCGAATATTATATAACAATCGCGCTGATAAAATTCTTGGCTAAAGAATGACATTCGAAACGTCTGGGTTATATGGTCCACCAATCTTTTTTTCTGATTGGAAACAGCGGGAAAAATTTAAACTAGACCAAATTTTACCTGGAAAAAAGAAAAACCACCGCGCATGCCCACGAACGTCTAAGCTGCGCCACGATAGCGTCTTCCAGGTTATTTATTCCCAACCATAATAATTCAATCAGACTAACCGAAATTACACCGCAGTAACGTTCATGTAACCGATCGAATCCTAATAACTACAAGATGTGAATCAATTTGTCAAATGGCGGCCGACTGTGGCCGATAAATGGGTCGTAACTTGGTACAGCCGTGTTGTTCCCATTCTGAATTAGTTCTATCCCTTTTGGGTTCTAAATGGTTACAACTTTTTTTATCGTTTTTTGATTATGGTTATTAATATGTTTTTTTTGTTTTCAATCATTTGTATAATAAATTATCCAATAGATATGGACAGTAAGAATAATTGGCTTCTTGTGATAAAATTGTATGGATATTATTTTTATTTCATTTGTAGTTTAGCGCCGTTATGACACCGTGACTGTAAACGCGATAGTTGCGGGTTTGATTCCACTGGAAAGAATGAATAATGTTCATTTTCTCGCTCTTATAACAAGAGTTTTCCCATTCCAAATGCATTGTTTCAACAGACGGTGCGTAGAGAAGTATAAGTTCCATATGCTTATTTTCTTTATGCGGGATACAGCGTGAAACTAAAAAAACTATAATATAATCATATAAAGTTTTATTTATTCAAAATGGTAATTATTGTTTTAAAAGTTACATTTAGAATAGTGATTTCATTCGAGGTGTATATTGAATGGTTACAAATTATATTGATAGATATAATCAAATTGGTTTTACTGAATTCTGCTTTGGCCACAATTATTTTTGGTTAATTTAAATAATTTAACAAATTACCTAATAATTACTTGACCGATTGAAGTAAGTTTTATTCATATATATAATATATGACCGAATACAAATAATATTCACTTATATACTGCTATAGGGATCTGACTGTAAAGGCAATGGTTGTGGCTTCGATTCGAACTCGACGAATTATTTTTAATTCCTCATTTTGTTAAGATAAATTACGACTTTGAGTTATGCTACTCAACACGCAATGTCTCGAACTCAAGTGGTAAGCGGCTTGTCGTAACACTAGGTTCAATCTGTCCTAATTTTGGAGACATTCCGTGTTGAGTTACGGAATTCTACGCTGCGCTTGGTCTTGTTAGCACAACGAGGAAATGAAAATTAAATTAATTCATTTCCCCCCAGTGAATTCAAACACGCAGTCCTCGTGTTTACTGTCGAACTCAATACTCAATTATCACAGTAAATACGTTAACAACGTAAAACCTATGGGAGCTCTGTAATCCCATAAAAGTACTGGTGATATATGTTCGTCTGAAGATACATAAAAGTGTACATTTTTATGATCTCTTATTTTTCTTTTAATATTCGGTTCAAAACAGTTGTTCCCTTATGAATAATTTTGTTTTTATCATATTAAAAATTACAAAATAAGATAATTATGTTTCATTTGTTTAAAAAACCGTTAAAGTGCGAGTCCGATTCAGCCAACGAGGGTTCTGCATTAATTTCATGATTGTGAGTCAACAGGAAGTACAAGTTACAAAGTACTGGTGTCAAGGCAATGGCGTTGTGTTCCGCCAATCAATACGCAAGGCCTTTAGAACTTAGCGGAAAGTGAGGAATGGAGTGTCTTAACACTAGGTTCGCTCTGTCTACCCTGCTGTCTCGCACACAACAGGGTGCATACAGCGTGAAGCTGATTTATTTTAATTTAATAGTAATACATAATTAATTGACTTCAGAACGTTTTTGCTCTCAACGCGCCGAGAACGGAGTGCAAATGCAGAAAAATGCACAACACTAAACACACACACTATTTTTACACACACTATTTTTTCCGCATAAGGTAGGCAGAAGGAACCTACAACATTAAGTAATGTCAAGATACTTAGGTTTCCTACTTTCCGAGTTCTGGAGAAATTGCGTATTGAATAGAGGAACGCCCCACTTTGCGTCGTTACCAGAGCTAGGAAATGAAAATATTACATATTTATTTTTTTCTAGTGAAAATCGAACCCATAACTATGCCCTTACGATCACACGCTTGTGTCGATGCGCCACGGCTACACGAGTAACAAGCAATATTTTAATTACAGATTCGTTGAGGTAATCTAGAATTTGTAACTGGTTAATTATTTTAGGTAAACTGGCACGGAGTTCGGCTCAGATTTAGTATTAGCTGTCTCAAGTCTTAATTAGTTGGTACCAATGGATAGGTCTGTAACTAATCGTCTCAGTGCCACGATCGATAGTTGTCGTTAATTGAAACGGTGTTCTTTATGTTTACGCACTTTCGTGGAAGGACAAATTACTGTGTCTTTTGTTCTTTTAATTTAGGATTAAATTTTTGAAATTTGGCTTTGTTACAACTATATTTTAACTTTAATAAGCATTTGTCGCGTTATCGTATATGGGATAGCTATTATATTATTATTCTCTTAATTTACCTTGTATCCTGTACTGTATAAAATGGACTACAGACCCAATTACATTTGTTTAATTAAAAAAGGACAACACCCACCATAAGTAAAGAAAACAATTACTTAAATAATTTAACCACAATTTTTTTTTACTAAAAAAAAGACAAACATCCAACGCTATCCGAACATTTAACAAACAAATCTATTTATGTTTGTAAAGTCTAAATTCAGATAGCTACTCGCAGCTTTTTCCAGAGGACATAAAACCTCCATTTGTAGATCCTAGCGTACATGAGTGACGCCCGGAGTGCAAAAAGTTCCTCCCACAGAAACTGTTATGCTCAGACGTGAGAGTATCTCTGTCAATGTATCCCTGTAATACCTGGCTACGTCACGTAGGCAATGGGGCCATATATGCTTTGGGGATAGGAGGCAAGGATTTATATTGTGTAAGTTATGTTGATTGAAATTTTGATGTTAGGTTTGTGTGGTTGTTAGTTCAATTTCAATATGCTGTGGTATTTGGTTAAGCGTTAAGTGAGAAGAATGAAATATTTTAAGCATGAAAAAAAAACATTTGACGTTGACTCTGTATTTTATACAATATTTTTTTTAGCTTCACGCAGTATCTTTCACATAGCAGGATATCAATAGAGAAAATCTGGGACCCTAGTGTTAAGACACTCCGTTTCCATTAAAACACGTTCCCCATTTTCTGTTCAATTCTGGAGGCGTTGTGTGTTGATTGGTTAAACTCAACACCGCGCTATGCTTCGCTTCGAGAGGAAAAAAATAAAAATATTAAAAATATTGAGTAGGAACCGAACCCACAACCGTTTACAGTCACACTTTACTCTAAAAATAATACTGTTACCACCTACATACATGACTAACCATTTAAATTTCACTACAATATCACGACCAAGGCGAAAACACTAGAAATAAACAAAACCGAAAACGTACAAAACGTTTTGGATAATATCACGGTCGTAAAAGTTAAAAACTATTACCAGGTTAATGATCCGCCACCGTTCGGGTCTGTTAGCTAACTACCGCGACCAACCTGGTCCTATAACCTGATGGTATAGGTATTTGTTTTTTTTTTGTTCAACGCTGTATGCCACATGTAGCAGGGAAAGCAGAGGGAACCTAGTATTAGGATAGTTCGTTTATCACATTTACACCGAATTTTCGAGGACTTCTTTAATCGCACAATTCAATTACCAGAGGCAGGAAATGAAAAAAATTATTTGTTTCTGATGGGAATCGTATACGAAACCGTCGCCTTTACGTTAAGAAGTCATTGTGCTTCTATACCCAGACGGGCTACACATTTTTTATCTCCACGCTATTTCTTTATTTTATTTTTCAGCTTCACACTGTATCTCGCATTAACAGGGAGTTTTCTGGCTTCTAACTAAATATAGCAAGATATTTAAAGAAAACATTTTGTTACTCCGTTCCCCATTTTCTACACATTCTCTCTAAAATTGTATTTTAAGTGAAAAAAAATAATGCCGTGTATCGTAAAATCATCCAAGAAACAAAGTTTATTGTCATAAACATGTGGAGATAGAATCTAAAATCATTACATAACCTTTTTAAATTTGAAAGTTTATAAATTCACATTCGATTTGAAATTGTGAATTTAATGTCTATGATATATTTTTAATATCAAATATATAATATATTTTCGACGAAGCTACGCTGATATCGAATAATAAGAGCGCAGGCTCAAAACTGTCGAACCACTTGGATGCACTTTCCGTGAGTGCCTTTAAATGTCAATGATATGTGAAGTTCTTTTGTTACAACAGCCTAAGCTTAGTTGGATGGCTTTGTTGCCAAGAATCGATTATTTTAAGCTTTTTAAATCTGCAGCATAATTGAAGAAATTAAATTCTGATGATTTTGAAGCACATTTAAAAAATGTTACAATTTTTCCAAAATAGAATATGGACAACGCATTATTCGAGTTGTAAAAGTTTTATTTTATTTAGTTCCATTTATCCTTCTTTTTAGTTTCACTTTGCATCTCGCATTAGTAGAGTAGGCAAATGAAACCTAATGTTGAGAACCTCCGTTTTCCACTTTAATCTCAATCTTCGAGATATTGCGTTCCAAGTCACGGAACTCAACGTCACGCTTTATCTTGTTACCAAAGCACAAAAATGAAAATAATTCACTCATCTGAGTAGAAGTATATTTCACTACCATTGTACGTTTCAATAAAACAATAAATGTTTATTATCACAGAGTAACAAATATTTCAATATATCTTAAAATATGCACAAAACATACATTTGGCAACAATTTTCCAATAGTAAATACCGGAAATAGTATACGAACTCAATATAAAACCATTCGATGTTACCGATTTATTTTCGGGAACGGAAAATTTTCAATTCGCTTGTTAATCAGAAATTCAATTGGACTGTTAACATTTACCCGTATCATTATAAGATAGGAAGGACAAGAAGGAATAATTGATTATTACAAAACCCTGTCTCTCATTCAAAAATCACCCCTAAATCTTGGCAATAAAGAAGACAATTAAGAAGAATGCTTAAATGAAACATGATATTTAACAATAATGTAAGTCTTAATTGGAGAGGCAATTGTTTAGTTTGAAATTGATAAAGCTACAGAGGACGGTGATTTATCTTGAGTTATTTATTGCTACGGAACTTATTAAAACACTTATATTAAGTTGGGATACTAAGGAAATATTAATATAAATTATTTAGTTCAAAGGAACACAATTAATTTTGGGTTTGTTATTTTAATCCATCAATTTTAATTTATGTTTATGAGTTGTAAATTTCAAAATCTCTGAAAGTATTAATTTTTACTATCGTTTTTTTTAATTTATTTTATTTGTAATAGATGCGGGGGAACTTACGATACATATGTATTTTCTAGCTAAATAAAAAAAGTATATATTTAAATTATCGGAACGTAACAACGAGTGGTACTTCTCATGCGTGTAGAAGACGTAAATCGATAAGACACAAAACTATTCAGGTACTCAGTGAATGACTCGCGCGGTGCAAGTCAGTAGTAAGCCGGAAGTACACATCACAGAAAGACTAAATTTGGCATTTGGAGAGTATAGAAGAGCGCTGAGAGGAGGATTTCTCAAAATTAATACAGGAATAAAAAATGACAGGATGTTGCATTATGCATAATAAAACCCACGCAAGTAAAACTACCAATAACAACTTTTAATCTACAATAACTAACACAATAGCCAATATCATTTCGACCTATCACATTTCTTTATACTTTGCTTTAACCAGATTAACTTTTAACTTAGTATAGCCGTATACAGCCAACCGCTGTTTAAATATTCAGTTAATATTTAAGCTAAATATTTTAATAAGTCATCTGCTAAGTGTCCATATAAATTCTTATTGCGACCCCAGGAAGTTTCTAAAAGAATCTAGCTGGTCCTACGTTACACAATATCACTATTAAGTGAAGATCGTAACCTGGAATGAAATTCAGGGTATTAGCATTTCAAATAGCCGAGTAACGGGGGTCTCTGATTCATCAAACTTTTGAGGATAAAAGTCAAGATTTGTCAGGACATTTGGAGAAAAGACCGTCTCCGTTTTAAAGACGAGTTTTTAAATGAGTTAATTATGGAGGAGATATCAAAGGACGTTTCCTAGTGTATATTATTTGGACGCTTATTTACTTTTATTTTTCTGCTGGAATTCTTGGATGCAATGGTGTTTGTTTCGTCGTTGTTTTTGTTATCATGTGGACAAAATGTTTAATATATACTTATTACTTTTCACTTTATTATTGAAATTCATTGTCATTTATGAACGTGACAGTCGTGAATTCGTTTCCTTTTCAGAATAAATTACTTTCTTGCATTGCGTGCAAAATTATAACGGAAATAAGGAAACGAAATGTTTTAATACTAAGTTCCTTTGCCTTATCTGGTTGGAACTCTGGAGGCATTGCAAGTTGAGAAGCAGATCTCAACGGCCCGTTTTGTCTCGACACCTAAGCGAGGAAATGAAACTATAAATTTAAATAAATAATTCATTTTCTCAAATAGGGACCGAACCTCCCTCTCTCCACCACTTGTGTCACAGTCACACCACGACTGGCTTCCTTAAATGAGGATAGCTCTAATATAATAGTTTCCCCGAGGGTAATTCGAACCTTTTACCGTTATGATTATGATCAATTTGCTTTCCAGCGCCACGAATGCCTCATTATCACATTTTTTAATTATATCTATTAAACATTTGAGTATTTGCATTTTTTCTGAGCAAATTGATCTAGCAATTAACCTTTCAACACTGAACTGTATGAACTCAGTGTAAGTAAAGCTAAGGTGATACGACTACGTTGTTTACTGCTGTAGCGCGGAATGAATGGTTGAAATTCGATTTGTTTACTTTAGAGCTTATCGGAACTACGACGTCGTTCTCACTAATTATGTTATTAACGGGAAACGGATAGGGAGTTAAGTTTGTTTTTTCTGTAATTTCTCTGGGTTGCTTTTACTTATTAATTAATATAGACCAATTTTATAAATATATATTCAATTATTATATAATTAAATAATTAATTCTTTCTTGTTTTTTTATTTAAAAATATAGATATACTCGTATATATATTTTTCAACAGTATATTTTTTTTTATTTGAGGAGGCAGAAGAAACTAGTGTCTAGACATTCTTGTATAATTTAGTACCAAATTGTTTGTGTCTCTTCTATAGAATATTAATAGAAGGCTCTTGATTATTTATTTACCAATATAATAAACACACCGAATATTTTCTAAGACTCGGTTCTTCGGTTGACTGTCATATGTTTAATTTTTTTTTAGCTTCACAAATAATATTTTCCGTAACATTCAAATAAATTAGACTTTCAAAGATATAATTATTTAAACGAAACTGTCAATATATTAATTTCTCAAACATTTCCCCCTAAATAATATTAAGGGTTTATTATAGGCTCAAAGAAAGCCACTTGAACGTAATAAACAATGTGATGAAAACTGATATACGACTAAATAAACAACCGCCCTAACGAGTTCTTAATCGATAAACTTATTTCATGTAATCAAAATTATGGTCGGTTACCCATTTTCACTAATCAACTTCGGTTCCGGACAAATTACCCTCGACTTGGTGATTGATCGCGGACTTAGTGTTCTGGACAGCGATAATCGCGGAACAACGTATATTGTATGTCACTGCGGATAAGTTAGATATTAGAATAATTTTACTATTTTTACTTGTCATATGTTAGTCTAAATATGGCAGTCGTGAGTCGAGGAGCACAATGGTGTGAGTGTAACGCGATAGTTATGAGTTCGATTCCTACTCGAAGAAAAAAAATATTTAATTTTATATCTTCATGTCTTCGCTCGGGACAAAGGCACATAAAACACTAAAAATATTTTAGGCTATATGTGTTTTTATATATATTTTTTTTCTTAATGTTGCGTATAAATTTAATGATTCTATTATAAAGATAAATTAAATAAGATCTTCGTAGAGCAATAGGACAGCGTTTTAAGCGCGATGGTTGTTGGTTCGATTATCCACTCGGTTGTATTTATATTACATTCATTTAGTTGCTCTCACAAAACTGAACGCTTTTAGCGTTGTGTAGAGTTATGGTTTTTAAGCAAACAATTTTAAAGTTTGTAAAAAAAGAAAATAGTATAATATCAATTGCTATTGTTTTAAAAAAAAGTAGCTTAACACTGTATCCTCCATATCAAGTCAGCATTAGAATTATGATTGTATGCAACTCTGGCTTCTTATTAAATAAATAAATAAATAACAGAATAGCTAAATTAAGAAACTAATAATAATTTACTTCGTTCCACGGACACACCGCCTAATTTTCGAGGCATTGCGTGTTAAGGAGCGGATCGCAACGCCGCGCTTTGTCTATTAATCAAATCGAGTAAAATATAATCATCGATGAGGTAAAAGTCTAAAATATAGATACACTATATGTACCAAATCAGTTTACTTATTATTTGTATAAATTACTTAAGCAAAACAAATCGTGTGTCGCTAACCCTTTATATAATACATCCAAATGGGAGTCCCTCTAAATAATCTGTCCAACCCTATCCAAACCGGTTACAACATCATTTGCTACATTAATCTTCGCTAGCTGGAAGTGAGCTGAAACCACGCGGAGTTAATCTCCGTAATTTCATTAAAGTTGTAAACTTCTCTGTAATTATGTTTTTCCGTTTAATACTGAAACTGCCTGTCCCAATTTCCGTGAATGATACTCGAAATCAAAACTCGAGGGTGCTTTATTATGAGCCGGTAATACTGGTAATACTCTACTGGTAATCAATAATTCAAGCACTTTACAGTTGTTGTAGTCCGAGAGGCAACCGCTTATTTACCTATGCAACGTGTTTAGCATTTTGCTGTAAGTTGCAACGGTGTACGTTCAAGGTTCTTTTAGTTAAATGTAAATTATCTACTTAGTTTAAATGAAAATATATTAAGCTTGAATATATTATAGATGTTTTCTTTATGTATGTATAGCATTTTTTTTTTAAAACGTTTCATATAAAATAAAATGTTGTTGTGTTACAGCGGTACCACATCTGACGGCTGTGGAGTTGACTTCTAAATGGGGGAACAAATATTACTAATTTTCTTCTATTCATCTTGAACCTTTATTTTTATTACGAGAGTTTATTTTCGTTCAATATTACAACTTTTCCTTATAATTTTCTAAAGTATAGGCGAAACGTATCAAGGAAATATACATTGAAATATTCCAAAAGAAAGAAGGAAAGTTTTCAGAATTAATATTATTTTCGGTACTTTAATAAATACTTCAATGTTTTTCCTTTTGGGAGAACTAATTGATATGTAATTGCTCTTGTTTCGATGTCTATTGTGGTGCAGTTGTAAAATATCTGACTGTAAAAAAACATTTTCTTAGTTTCATATTCAATTTAAGAAAAGCTTAAAAATTTATTAATATTGTTAAAAGACGTCGTTGTGGCTCAGTGGAAAAAACATATATGACTACAAAATTAAATGCAAATGTCATATTTTTGTTTAGTAACTCGATTTAGTAAAAATAATTATGCATAAACATAAACAAAAATTGATCTCTTCAATCTGGTAGAGTAACCGTGGTGATATTTGCCGCTAACACCCAATCGAATCAAATTGAAATGGAACATAGAGAACGTAACATATGAACATTACTCTTTTTTATACGGGAATATGTAGTCTTTAAAAATTCAAAATAAAATATTTATTATCAAATCTAAGATATTAACCGACTTCTGTAAGAAAAGTAGGTTATATATTTTTGGTTGTTACCACACAACTTTTGACTGGGTGAACCAATTTGGAAGATTTTTTTTATTTGAATTACTAAGCCTATTTTTTTTAATTTTTAGTTCGTTGTTTGAAGCCTGTTTTTTTAAATATTTGTCTTAAATAAAATTATAAAATTAACATAATTTGCCAAACTATTCTCTTTTAACTTATGTAGCGCAAAAAGAATAATAGCGCAATTGATGCGTAAAAGTACCTAATAATTTGGAACGAAAAACCTATATAAAAATTAAATAAATAACACTTAGTTTCAAAGAAAGAGGCAATTACGCTTCCACTATGTCAGTGGGTAATCACAATTATTTATTACCAAAACCAATCTCAAGAGATCTAAGTTTTCGCATTAGTAACGAATTTTTCACAAAGTTCCTCCATCTTGATAAGCAGTTTTTAAAAACAGATTATATTAGTATATGCGTTTATATTTTTGAAGAAACGTTTAGAATACTCTTGGACAATTGTAATTATTAAAATATATGTCTATTTTTAATAAATGTCTTTGTAAAATGATTCATTGCGTATATGTATTGTACTAAAACAATACATTTTTGAGATTTCATATAATATTTTTTAGAAATGGAGATTGTAAAATTTTGCGGAGACCCAATAAGGGTCTATCAAATCCTTAAAAAATTTAAAACCAGGCTCCACCTGCTCAAACTTTTGCGCCCAAAAGGTTCAACTTTATGCTTTATTGAACTTCAGATGTTTTTGCATTTCCTCGTGAATCCTCGTGGATCTTTCTAGGAATATATCTGTGTTCTTCAGTTTATCAAATCTGATATAATGATTGGGTTTATCCGCTGTTCTGCTTACATTACGTTCGCACAGATCTGACTTCACGTCAGTGGGTATAACATTCCATTTAGCAGCTTTCTGCCCATAGTAGAATCACTACTCGTTAGACAAAATACAGCAATAGGCACGATACTTAAGTCCGCATTTTTAAATAACTCCCAAGATCGATCTCAGACTTGAGACCTATTTTTGATTACGGGCCCTATTACTACAAACATTATATAAAATATTCTGAATATAAACAAATCTAAAGTTATATACACTTATTTTTCAAGAACATTGAACCTACAGTCTCTTTCATAAAATGTAGTAACAAACTCATCATCCGTCAAGGAAAAGACAACATTTTAAATACAATATTCTATTTGTACTCGAAGCACAATGGCTTACTCGAATGTATACATAATTTATTAACGAACGAAAAAGTTGAAAATTCATTTCACAAAGTAAATCTATTGTTGTGAATTACAAAGTGCGTATTTAAGTGTTTTTTGATCAAAACGTAATGTTTATATAGATCTTCTTTGTTAGGAGAATGTTCTTTTTAAATGTTATGTAGGGCAATTAATATATAAATCCGTTTGCATGTTTCTCGAAGAATCGCCTTAATGGATATTTTCCATATTTCCTTAAGGGTTTTGTTATGGATTTTTTTTTGGTCAATTTCACGTTGTATCCTGCATTTCGCAGTAAGCATTGAACCTAGTGGTAAGACATTCCATTTAACTAATATTTAAGTAAGTATGTAGATTCAGATTCTTAGTTTTATTTTTAGTTAGTTTTTTCTCTGGATAAATAGAGAAAGAAAAATATAAAGCTTATTTTTTTTCTGTTTAACGCGTATACAGCAGGGTAAGCAGTGGAAACCTAGTGTTAAAGCATTCCTTTCTTCCTTTTCCATCGAATTTTAAACTGTCTGTTGAATGGAAATAAGTTGACCAAGTCCTCTATCTTGTTACAAAAGCAAGGAAATGAAAATAATTCATTATTCTGCGTGAGAATCAAACCCACAACTGTGGTGTTTGTATGAACTGTAATTGTATCACTTATTATCAAAAAAAAAATTAAATTAAAATAAATTAAATTATATTATCAATTATAATTTAATATAAATTATATTAAACAACACATATTGCACTAAAGCGCTGTATTTTCGTTTGTATTTTCGATTTAATTATAACCAGTGGAATCGCTTAATATTTACTTTGTGCAAAGTAAACAATGTAATGATGTCATTATGGCGCAATATTGATGTGATGATATACATTTTTCACTCCTAATACCAAAGTTTTACTCATCTAATTCGCCGATTTCGCACTCCTTTCTCTACTTTCCACCCAATTCGCGAGATATAGTTTGTTGAGAGGCGGAAGATAACGCCGCGGTTGTTACCAGACAGAAAAATACCATAATGTAAACTCCCGAACCTTCATATTTAAAACGTTTCAAATATTTATCACTCAAAATATTTCAAAACAAAACTAAACCAAGAATAAGCAAACAAATACATTTCGGACAAGGTATGATAGTAACTGCCACTATCACACTTATACGGATGTATATGAACATGGAGGGGAATCCCCAATTACAATTCGGTCCAAAACATCAGATTATACATGATTGATTAAGAACTGGACGGGAAACTAATACCCCACGGATGATCACACTGAGACGTAAAGACCAATGTTATAAAAGTATATAAGATATTTATTTATGTTTTGACTATTTTGTTTGTTTTTTTTTTCTTAAAATATAATATTAATTTGTATGTATATTTAAATAATATACAAAAGAAAAGAAGTTCAATGAATGTATGATTTAATATAGAGTATGTTTAATTAAACTAGATTTTCAACAAATGAACGCATAACTTTGGCGTATACAATTTATTAAAAAAATAACTTCACTATCCATCCCGCACATAGCAGGTAGATAGGGGAACCTAGTGTTAAGACACCTCTGTTCTCCATTTTTCTCCTAATTCTTATGATATTGTATGTGGAGCGGCGGAATTCAACGACGCGCTTCACCCCGTTACCAGAGTGAGAAAAATATTAAATATTTCATTTCTTTCGAGTAGGAATTTAATCACGTACTATACGTGATGACGATTACAGTCGAACGCTTGTGCCCCTACGCTATATCTAACCTCTATATGCTTTTCTTGCCATCTAAAAGTATTTTTTTTCCCACAAGAATCACATAAATCAAACAAAATCAAAGATTACAAAACGAAACACAAACCAATACGTGATTCAGATTTAGTTCACACTAATTCAACATAGAGTATGGAACTCTAATTTCATTACCGCGCGGTCTTAATTCAGAGTGCAGGGGTGAATTAGGGAAACATAACATTAGCATTTCAAATGAGATAATTCCGGAAGCGTGGATTAAGATCGGCTCTACAGTAGACTAGTTTGTGCCGACTTTGACTGTATTTAGTTGGCCTAGTTGCTGATCTGAGTTCTAAATTATATTTGTAGTAAATTATGTATTATGTATGGATTCATATTTTTATGTGAACTACTTTGATATAACGTGGTGCGGTTTGAATACTTCTTGCTTTACGATCAGCATAATGGTCATAGGTTATAATATATTTTAGGCACTTTTTTTTACTTTTGAGGCTTATTGGCTTATTGATTGTTTAATACCACTCAACACGCAAAGTTACAAATTGGTCGGAATAGTTGGCCACGACGAACTACTATGTATTCTGCCATTTAATATTTTTGGTTATTAAATGTATGACTAAAATTAAAAGTATCACTATATCACTTAATTCTTTGAACCTCTAAATAAAATATTTTAAGCTAATTATCAATAAGTAAGCTAAAAGTATCCTAAAAATGTCCCATATTTCATATTTCAAAAATAATATTTCATCATCATGTCTAAATAACAAATTTCTTTTGTTTCAGATTACACTGAACATAAATCAAGTTAAAATTAAAACACCGACGACTATTAGACACAAAAACAGTTGACGTTTAGCCTCGTTCGGCCCTCATGAATATGGCATCAGACTCAGACCTTAGTTGACCCACGTTGATTTATGCCTCCAATCCATCATTCTTGGCGAAATCCTCAACTTTACATTGCTAACATGAAATATGCGTTTTATATGAAAACGAGGATTTATAGTACATTTATATTGTATAATGCAATAAATAATTAACAATGCGACGTCGTGCTTTACCTGCTAAGGACACAGGTTCAAAGTCTTGGGGCAACATTTGTGATAGTGAATGGATTGTGTACGTGTTAGTTGCTTTGGTCGGTGCTTTGACATATTCGAACAGCTTAAACGGTGAGTTCGTTCACGATGACATACCAGCTATAGTGACTAACGGTGATGTGACAGGGAAGAATCCTGTACTGAGAATATTCAAAAATGACTTTTGGGGCACGCCGATGTCAGATACTGGCAGCCATAAGTCCTATCGACCACTTACAACACTCACGTTCAGGTATGTTGTTTACGTTTTGTTTGTATTATAAAAGTGTTTTGTAAAAACCAGTAAATTTATCTCTTATTTAGATCATTATTTTGCCGCGGAGCAGAGAAGACAGAGGGAACCTAGTGTTAAGATATTCTGTTCCATAAATTCTTTTTGCTGAATTTTCGTAAAATATCTCAGAATACTGTGTTAAGTGGCACAACACAGCGCCGGAATTTGTCTAACATAGCGAAAAGGTGAAAATAGCTTAAAAGGATCAACTATCAATAATCAAACCCACAATCATCTCATTTATAGTTAAACACTGGTCCTGCGCCATGGCATGCTGCAAATTTATCTGTAATTAATCAATTACTTACATAGCGTGGTAAAGGTCGGCTGTGTGATCAGACCTTGTAACTTCGATATTCAAACAAGAAACATCCTCAATTGAACAAACAAAAACAGAAATTTCAACCTACTGTTTCTTAATTGGTATTTAGCAGAGAATCCCTAATCCTTGTGCCTCTTCATCTTGATTTTTTATTGCATGCATAAATAACTTTTTGCTTATCAGCACTGCCGTTTAAATTACTCCTAATAATTAAATGCTTCAAGTAATAAAGCTGAACGAAATAAGAAATAAGCTGTTATTAAAACGGCAGAGCCTATTATGATGGAAATTAATAAAAGGGTGAGTTGATCTCACAGCATGAAGAAACCTGATTAATATTCTAGAAGGTTTTATTGCGTAGCCCGTTCTATACAGCTAGTTCAGCTGTTTTTTTTTATATATAAAAATACATTATACAATCAATTTGGGTAACTTTGGTTCTTCCGGTAACATTGACAATGGCATCTCGGAACTAGTTTCGATAAGTTTTGATTTTTTTTCTATATGATATATCACTACACTATTGACTATTTTGACTATTTTTTATATTGGGTTCTGCATAACTAATGTCAATTTTGGAGGGGATTATGAGGGAGATGGGGAATAGATAATTAATACTCAAAGTCTTAATTTTTTTTTATTTGCTTAAATTATTTTGGCTTGTTTTCTTTTTAATTTACCTAAGAGTTAAACGTTTTTTTAAATATTGTTATGCTGATTATAAATAAATAGTACATAAATAACAAACGCTCTAGACTGATTCACATATTTTATACCTTAAGCAAGAATCAAATTCACAACCGTTCAATCAGATACTTCTCGACAGCACCATATCGACGACAAATAACATCTCAAGCATATTTCCATCTCAACAACATTCCCAATGCAAATAAAGAATATAAATAGAATATGTGCATTTTTGTGGATTATCTGTACCAATCGCCTTTGTCATGCTTCCAATATTCTTCAAGTATTTCACTTGGAAAATACGTAAGCGAATTTGAACTTTGGACCTTTGTGTATAAAGTTGAATGTAACAAATTCACTTCTACAAATATTTTTTCTCAGCAAGAGGAAGCGACGTACGATACCTAGATTCGTTACCCGTAACACGTGTTTCTTTTATTTATATACTATAGTAAGTATAGTTTTGTGCAAAGAAAACTTTGCTCTATTGTTCACGTAAGATCGAGTTTTGGATAGGAAAAAAATAGTCTTTCTCTAGTATTTCATCTTTTCTAATTTTTTTTTATGTTTTTCAAAAGTTATAGTAGTAAGAAATTTTAACAATCGACAGGTGTGGTGCAGCGGCAAAGCGAGCGAATGTAATCGCGACCGATTGTGTGTTCGATACCCAGTCGAGAAAATGAAATATTTAAAAATTTCAATTCCTTGCTCTTGTAACAAGGAGACACTAAACCAGATATCCACTTCATAGTCCAGTATAAAGTTAAAGTATATTAATATGAAATTCATATCAGAATACCGGTAGGTAAAATATTTTCAAAGCAATTTAGAGCTTAAATTTTATCCCGAGTGAATAAGATAGTTCTGTAACTGAGCACCCATATGAATATCCTGTTCTTTTGTCGACGAAGTCTAGAATAACTCATTACTAGATTTTTGACTCGACTTGACTTCTATTGCACATTTATGTTTTTGATGGAATTAAACTTTTTAAAAAACAATTTTAAGTATATTGGTAGTGAACACAGTGGTCCTATAAGTGAGCACAGCGAGTATAATATGATACGATGAAAAATATAAAAAAAATGTTGACTATAGATAATTTCTTCAAGTTAAATTTCCATAGTAACTTTTCAACACGATAGCGTCTAATGTATGCGACTTTTAGTAATCTTTTGGATGTAATGGATAATACGTAGATGCTGTGAGAATAGGAAAACTGATTTGTTAATTTTCTTTTACATCAAAATGTTGAATATTTTTGTAACAGTATTATGTTTGAGCTTATTTATTTTTTTTAATTTTAAGTAAAGAAAAAATATCTTAATAAATTACATCTCAGTACTATTTTTTCATGTATTATATCATCCTCTTGTAAGTGAGTGACTTAATAATAGTTATAAGCTCGATCCTTATTAGAAGAAATTATTTATTATCTTTAAATTATTTTTATTTTCCCACTCTGATAGACAAAACGCGGTATTTTGCAGTGTTATTCGCGAGTAATTGTCATTCTTTTTGCCTTAAACATTCGGCTGAAAGCTGAAAAAGGAGTGTCTTAACATTTATTGTATGTTAAGTGACAATACTCAACGCTGAGCTTTGCCTCATTAAAAGAGCGAGGTAATGAAAACATTATATATATTTCTTAAAAAAATGACCTAACTTAAATATTAACAGTCCATCCATAAAAATTAAATATAAATAATCTTATGTTACTAAGAGAAGCTTTACTTTGAGCTTTCTATTTTAATAAAAGATATACATTATACATACAAAATACTTGTAAACAGACTGTACAGCTAAATAACAAATGAAAGCTCAAAAAGATTAAATGAACTGATCTGTTTTTTTATTTCTGTAAAGAAAAATTTTAATAATTCATTTAACATATGTACAGAATTTGGGCTTCTAGCATGTCGTCCGAATTGCTACCTTAACACTTACACTTTAAGGTCGAGAATACTTTTGTAAAATAATTTCACTGACCCAATAAGGGAGTATCAGGCATATTAAATTTCTTTAGTATAGACGTTTCTTTGAAAGCGTAGATAAAGAGCGATGGAGTAAAAGGAGGCTTTGTACATAAGGTGGCGTAATTTCAATTCAAATAGAAGTCTTTGCTCACAATGTTTCACTATTAAATTCATAGTCATCGTTAGAAAGTTATTAATATTATAATTTTAATATAAATATATTAATAAATGATTAATAATAATACATTTTTGCATTGTAGCCAAAATAATTTACTTTAAATAATGCATGTTGAACAGTTACAGGACAGTTACATTGAAAAATAATAGCTACATATATGTGTTTAATATGGCTTATAGACTTTTTTGGTAAAGATATTGTCCAAGATTAAAATGTTTTGTATCCAATCAGCAGGTCCTGAGATCAGTGCGTTCAAATAAGCTCTACAGATTTAAACATTACTCTACAATTATAAATGTAGATTCAAAATAAATAAATAATAACAATACTTGTTCTATAATATAAATAAAAAAATAAAATCAACCGAAACGTTTGTAGAGCCTCAGATTAATATTTCTATCGGCATCAAAGTCATTTGACAAAAAACTACAAGACAAGTACACGGAAGTAGGTCACGGAGATTCTTATAGAGATCTCGAGACAATGGCTGGTGGAAGCGTTCTGTTATAAACGACACTGTGATGAGTAGGTGGAAAAACCCTTGGAAATTAGACACAGCGCTATGATAAATGAGAAACGCTCTAAGAGAAGTGATTTCCTTCAATTTTTAGAGGAGAGTTATTGAAAATGATTCTTTTTTGCCTTTGGATCGTCATAATTTATAAATAATGTATACAGGACTAGCGTGCTTATGCTTGCGGCCGTAAACAGAACGTTGAATTATTTAAAATTTACATTTTCTCAAAATGTATACGTTCAAATTACATGGTATAAAAACTAAAGCATATCTTCATGAAATTTCCTTGATGATGGAATAACTTTTACTCGTAAGTAAGTAAGTTTCTATATTTATGTCCCCTTACAATTTTTACTTTTTTGACATTTTTTGTCACGGCACCGCGGGCTTTTTTTTTAGAAATAATAAAATAGATCATTTATTTACTAACGTTTATTTTACTATTATTGCAGCACACGCGCTTAAAGCAATTAGATGGCGTTCATTTTTTATTTTTATTTAGTCATTTTAAGGCTAACTAAATACACCAAAATGTTATACACTCCTAAAGAACGTAGCTTTCATACAAAATCAAAAATAAGTAAATTAGAAATCTTAGAGTTTAAGCTCTAAGATTTCTAACAAACAAGAGAGAGAGAACAAATAAACAATCTCTTTTGCTTTATTATATTAATATAGATAATCCAAAAGTGTATGATTGTGAACATGATAGTTACGAATTCAATTTCCGACACTCAACGCGCAATGCTTTGAAAAATTCGGTGGAAAGTAAGTGGAAATCGGAGAGTTTTGACAATAATTTCCTTCTGCGTACACTGCTGTGTACGGGATACAGCGTGAAGCTGATTTATATATTATACTTTTAGGCATTTTCATCAAGATATTGACACATATCAATACGATTTTTCTATTATTTATATACATATATATACTTTTAGATATAAATAAATCGCATTGCGGTGCGGCCTCACGCGACCGAAGCTGACACTCCGTTTCCGACTTTCGAAAGTTCCCCGCTCTAATTACTCCAATGCAGACTTTTACTCGGTCACGATATAATTACTGAAAATAAAAATATATATTTTTTTCATTAAGCTTTTAATTTTATATGAACTAGCCGTAACGTTTATTGCTTGTTTTCGAGCTGCTTAGAGTTTTTGTTTCTTTGGTTTTTTTTTTTAGTTTTTCAGACCATTGGGATCTGGTATGAATAGCTGATTATAGAAATTTTTAATTAAAAATTTAGATTTTATTCCATTAAAAAAGAAAATATTTCACTAACGTCGTGACTTCGTCTCTTCATCAGAGCGAGAAATTTTCTTTTCATTATGTGGATTTTTTTTCTTTTTTGTACGCATTCAGAAGTAAATATTGCTGGATAGTTACCTAAATACTGATAAAATATTAATATGGCCAGTCTTATAAATACCATTACTATTTTTTCTTTAACCGACACACACAATAGCTCACGCTTAGAAGGTACTGCAATTAAAAAGGAAAGCATTATATACACAACATCGTATGAACTAAAAATATATATTTTTAGCATCACGTATATGTACGAGATACAGCGTGAAGACACCTCACGCCTGGAAACCGAGTGATAAGACACTCCATTTTACTTATTCATTAAGATATTTTGTTAATTACATTCCGCCGAATTCTGTAGTCACTGCCTGTTGTGTGGCGGAAATCAACGCCGCGCTTTGCCTCTTCACCAGAGTGAGGAAATGAAAATATCAAATAAATAATTTCCTATTCGAGCCGGAATTGAACCTACAACATCTGCGCGTTTACAGACGCACGCTTATGTCCTTGCGACCAAATGGCCTTGTACCTAAGTATAATCAAATGCAAAATAACTTAATAACAGCAGGCTAAATAAACATTTACAAAAACAGTCACGTTTTAAACACTCCAAGTATGAAGGCTATAAATTGGGTGCTTAATTTCCTAAAGTGCTCTTCTCAACTCAAATTTTCAAGTATACGTACATATGTAAGGATTAAAGATAAAGGCGGTAGCTAATTTGTAAGCACTTGGTATATGATAAGGTAAACATTTAGAAATGCGCGAAACATGAAAAATTTTTTATATTTTTCGTATTAACATTTTTATAATGTTGTCTATATATTTAAGAAAGAGATTTTTTTTATGGTTTTCTTTTTTGTCGTGGCGCCGAGGAACAATCTTGTAAACCAGAAAGATTGTAGGTTTGATCAGCGCTCGAGAAAATGGAATTATAACATTTTTAAATTTTTCGCTCTAGAGGCAAAAGCACGGCGTTGGGTTCCGTTGTTCAACACGCAATATCAAAATTTGGAGGAAAATGGGAACGGAAGTGTCTTAATGGAAACGGAATAAATTTTTTAAGTTGCCCAAAAATGTTGATTATTTTCTTCATAAGCTTAAAAATAAATTATTTAATTTAATAAAAAAATAACAATAGACTAATATTTTTACTATTAGATACAAGCGTTGTCTGCCTTTGAATTCGTTTGATATGATATTGGATGGATATTTGACGGTAAAAAGGTCAAAGACATACAAAAGTATAGGGCACTGCCAGCTAACATTGTATTGTTATATTTTCCGAATATTCGTGTTTTGACTTTCGACTGATTGCCGTTCATTTTATTTTTCCATTCCATTCCACTTTGAAATATAAATATTGCTGTGTTTTTAAAAAATTGGTTAAAGTTTTTGATCAGAGGCCATTCGTGGTCTCTCCCTTCTCGAGGAAATAAAATGTTTAATAATTACATTTTTTAGTTCTGGTGTCAAGGCAAAGCGAAGTGTTCAGTTCCACCTGACTAAAATGCTACCAGGATTCGACGGAAAATGGGGAAGCGTCTTAATACTAGGTTCCCTCTACCTACCCTGCTCCGTTAGAGATACAGTGTGAAGATACAAAAAAAATACATATATTATATCATAAATTATATCTATGATATATGACTCTATCAGAATTGTGATATTATAAATCTGGTTTATATCGTGCTTGAAATAATGAACGGGAACTGGGTCTCTGCGCGTCACGTCCTGCGGTGACAGCGAGCGCTGAACACGGTTTATTGTTCGGTTAGCACTTGTCACATTTCGGTTGATACAGATTGACTTCATCATTTATATTTTAACCTTTATTAGTACGTTAAAATTAAGTTCTTATTTATTTATAGAAATAAATTAGTTTTTTGCTACTCAGCAGGAGCGAAGAATATTTAATTAAATTTTTAAACATATTAGTAGACAAAGATTACTATTCTGCCCAAGATTATTATATAAAAATTATACAAAGGCTTAAAATAAGATTAAATGTAATGATTAATTTAATGTGAATAAAACACAAATCTCGCTACGAAAGCTCGCTTCACGTAACGCAGCAAGTATTTTGTATCTTGCTACGCGCTACGAGCTACGCTGTAGAGCTACGAATTTTTTCGTAGACTTTCTTGCTACGAAAATATATTTTTATACTAATTAATATTCGAATTGATTAAGATTGAAATTTGTCTAAACAAATTAAAACGTGTGTACATTTAAAAATAAATAATTTTCGTCTTATTTTGGAATATAAAATAATGAAATCATATGTATTGTACTAGTAGAAATTAATAAAATTAAAATTACACTAGGCATCGAAAGTTTCATGTAATACGGTTTATTATATTTATTAAAAGTATGACCAGAAATTGATATTTCTAATTACAAGTGTTTCAAGGAGTGATGTACGAATCACTTCATCTACTGTCTCTGCATACCTCTTTCGCCTCGTCCATTGTCATTATTACCTCTTCATACATACCCTCATGTGGATCCGCATACTTTTTACGTGACCTTTCTCCAGTATCTTTTACACTGTGTTTCCGAAGGTCAACAGAGGTCCCCTATCTTTCTTACCGTCCACTTATAATAAATAATCGTTCGCATTAACAATTCTTTTTAATTTACGCTAGTAATTTCTGAGAATCTCTATTCTATTCGTGGTCAAAAACTGTGGAGCAAAGTAGCTTTTATTTTCGATTCTGTCAAATCGGTCAAATAAAAAAAGCTAAGTTATGTATGCCACCTGATTTAAATATAATTGGCTTTGGTTATAAATATTATATTAATCACGCTGTATCCCGCATGTAGCAGGATAGGCAGAACATTCCGCTCACTACCCTTCGCCAAATTTTAGAGTCATTGCATGTTGAGTGGCGGAATACAACGCCGTGCTTTGCGTCGAAACCTCAGCGGAGAAATAAAAGTATTAAATATTTCATTTTCTTGTGAATTGGATGGGAATCGGGCTTACTGTCTGTCTGTAACTGTCGCGTTTACATTCACGCTTGTACTCTGCGCCACTTCTTATGTAAATTAACTATTAGTCATAGAAATAGGTTTTACACCTGAGATAAAAATAATTCTTGAGGTTGGCATGGACCTCCAAATAAACTCTTCGGATTTATAATATTAGTGTAGAAGTATAGATACCTCCAGAATTCGGCGGAAAGTGGGGAACTAAGGTTCCCTCTGCCTACCATGCTGTGTGCGGGATACACCGCTGATTTAATTATAATTTTTTTTTAAAATATAGATGATTATTACATATTTTAAATAAAATTTAAACAATACTTTGAAAAAGATTGTAATTTAGTAAATTCATTGGTATGTGTCTCATATACGTGGGTGGCACTTGTCCACTAAATGTCTGCGTAAATGTTACTTTAATATTAATTTAGTCATGAAAGTTATAAATGAATTTCACATTCTAATTTAGCTTAGAATTATTATAGAAATATTTACTTTGCTCTTTGAATATGATAGAAGTATTGTAACGTCCTTTTGGCGTAGTTACGGTTATTAATTAAATGATAGATGACTTAATTTAATTATGTTTTTTTGTTATTTCATTCTGTTTTCCGATATAAGTTAAGGGGAACCAGTATTAAAGCACAATGATCCCTATTTTCCTCTCAATTTTAATACATTGCGTTGTTGAGTGAAGGAGCTGAATGCCCAATTTTATTAACAAAATCAATGACAAATCAAAATTTTGTAAATTATCGAAAATCTGTGTAAATTTCTTCTACTCCTCAATTTTTCCTCATTATATGATCTTGCTTATTTGTTCTTATAAGCTAAAGGTGAGTTTTATCAAACCAGAACTAAGTTATACTTATATTGTGATATGAATTATAAAATTCGTAACGTAATGTCTTAAAAATTAAATTGGAAAACGGAATGTCTTGATACTAAGGATTCTGGGATAGGCATCCCACTTTATGCAGGATATCTCAAATAGAATCTACAATTTTACCATTAACAAGTAAAATAAAATTTTATACAAGTATGCATAAGCCGCTTAGTGATAATCATATTTGAGGTCAGTCTTGGTGTAAGGACACAAGGACAATTTTAAACGCGATAGGTTGTGGGAACGATTCCCACTCAAGGCAATTAAATATTTACTATTTTAATTTCGAGGTAAAATCTTAAGTTCCGCCACTGAACACGCAATGCCTCCAGAACTCATCTAAAAACGGGGAATCGAAATTGAAACTTGGGTTCCATTGAAACTTTAAGTTACCTTTGCCTACCCTGCCAAAAGGTAAAGCTAAAAAAAATATGCATACAGTAAGCCTCTTAGTGATTATCATATTTTTCATTTTTACCACAAGCGCCCAAGCGGCAACATTCGTCTTGTATTTTAGTTCGGAAATGGTCGTAATATTTTCCATTATTTTCTGTAAAGATTACTTTGTAACGTTTTTATCATGCAGTTTAAATGAAAACTAGTTTATACCAGCAGTTTTACTTGCGTTGTTTTACTGTTTTTTAGAGTATTAGGTATACTCTAAGTGCAGGAGGTAGCTCTCAGGTACAGTGGGTTACAACGTAACTATTCATATGATGTAATATTAATAACGTAATATAGCCTATATAGCCTTCCTCGATATGTGAACTATCATACAAAAATATTTTTTTCATATTGGTGAGCGCGTTTGATTATTAATATTTTAAACCAGAAGAGTTTGTTCCCAAACATTTTTTCTGCTATATAATATCTATTAATACAAAAAAAATAAAGATAGAGGTCAATTGTGGGTTCAATTCCCACTCGAGAGAATGAAATATTTAATGTTTTTATTTCCTCACTCTGGTTCTGGTAACATGCGACGGTGAGTTCCGCCACTCATTAAATCAAGATTAAAGAGTAAAATATATTTCATAACCTCCATTTTACGAGATAACTATTTTATTTGACAATTAGACTAGCAACGAGAAACTAATATTATATTATACCTAAAATAATTTGAACATAACTGACCATCTATAGCGAAATTTCCATAGTAATGTGAGCCGAATAGTTCGCCATTTAGTCCAATTCACCCTTAGCGTATACAATGAAGGCTCAAAGCGAAGCTTAGTCGGACAGAAATGAATAAGATTCAGCGGAATCAGTGCTCTGCACTAACTAGGATTGACGATTACTTGCTGACTGGCAACTTGGAGGTGCCTACAGTTCGATTCAATTGATACTCTTTCATAAAATTTTGATTAAAATTAATATTAAGAAAAAATTAAATCTGAAAAATAAATTAATAATTAAATCTAAAAATTAAAGCTTCACGCCGTATCCCGCATACAGCAGGGTAGGCAGGGGGAACCTAGTGTTAAGACAATCCGTTCCCCACCTTCTGCCGAATTCTGGAGGCATTGCGTGTTAAGTGGTAAAACTCAACGCCGCGTTTTGCCTCGAAACCAGAGCGAAGAAATGGAAATATAAATTTAAGTAAATGTTGAGCTTGAGTGGGGATCTAACTCACAACCACCGGTTTTACAGTCACACTTCGTACCGCCGTGCCACGACTGGCCTCAAAAATAAAATTACAATTGACAATAAAAAATTGATTTTGAAGGGTTTTCTACTAATAATGTAAATACGAAAGTTCGTGAGGATGGATGTTTGTTCCACTTTTACGCAAATAATTCTGAATAGATTTGAGTGAAACTTTACGCTAATTTATTTTACCTAAAGAAGTGTGATTGTAAAGCAACGGTTGTGGGTTCAATTACTACTAGAGGGAATAAATTAATACTTTCATGTCTTCAGTCTAGCACCAAGGCGAAGCCAGTGTTTTGTGGTGGGCGTTAAGTTCCACCATTCCACACGCAATGCTTAAAAAAATTCGGTGGAAAATTTAGAACGGTGTGTCTTGACACTAGTTTTCAACTGCCTGCCATGCTGGATGTGGTATACAGTATAAAGCTGGTTTTTTTTTACCGACTTCCAAGTTTAGGGTGCGCGGTGGGTGTGTAATCACGCCGACGCCCGCGTAGCGTCCTTTTAGAGCCAGATGACGCCATTACATTAGCGAATGCCCCGTATGTAGGTAGGAAACACACCAAACACCGTCCTCGACGGAATCGGCCGCGGCCGTGCCCAGCGCTTAGGGACCGTTAGCTCCCTTAGATTAGTCCAATTTTTTGCCCCCAGTCGCGGCTTCACGTCCCGGCTGGCTTTGTTTAGCATAGGGAAATTCCCAGCCCGCTCGACGGGTGTAAGCCGAGGTTCGAGCCCCACGGGGAGCGCCCAGGAGCAGCCAGGTAGTGCTTGCTTTTCTTCTGGGGCACAGTACCCTCTTCCCTACCCACCCGGTGTCGCTGTAAAAGCCAATAAGGGCTAACAGCATTTACCTCAAGTTCGAAAAAAAAACCGACTTCTGTAAGAAAAGGAGGTACGACTGTATTTTTTTTATAATATAACATAAGGGTAAGAAAGCAAATACATATTTAAATACAAAACAACAGTTTCTAACTTAGCAAAGTAGGAAGGTCCAATGCGACCAATCTATTAAACATTGTGTGAGAATTTCGGCACGTGAGTATTTTGGGCGGCACTTAAAGAAGATTTCTCTAAATTATTAGGGAAACCCGAATATCGGAATGTCATTCCATTTTACGTCTAAACACAAAATTCATCATATTGTTGTTTATAAAAAAAAATTAAAAATAGAGGTTCTATTTGAAATTCAATTTCCCTTCAACGTGTTTCATATTGGCGGCGCGACGTGTGCAGTTTTTGATGAATGTTTGGCGAATCCATCACTGCCACTCTAAAATGTAAAGTGTTTTGACAAAATAAATTATTATTTACAATATTTATGTGATCTAAAACTAGATAGAGTAAATTTATATGTTTTAACTTCACACTGTGTACCGCAACTCTGCCTAACGCAGTAAAAATTTAGTGGTAAAGAATTAAATAAATTCATAAAATTAGCTTCACGCTGTGTCCCGCACGCAACAGGGTATGCAGAGGGAACCTAGTTCTAAGACACTCTTTCCCTTACTTCCCGCCGAGTTCTGGAGACATTGCGTGTTGAGTGTCGGGACTCAACGCCAAGCTTTGCCTTGACACCAGAGCGAAGAAATGAAAATATAAATGTTGGTAAATATTGCGTGTGTTGGAATTCAACGCCACCTTTGTCGGCGAGGAAATGAAAATAATACAACAATTTTATATTTAGTGTTATCCAACAAACAGTCGCTTTTCCTTTTATGACCATTTAAATCACTATAGAAAGATCAAAACCTATTCCGGCCTTTGTTTCTAAGTCAATATGCAAATCAGTATTTAATTAAAATATTACTCGAGTTCTCAAACGGCTCTACAAATGATATCCTAAACGGCTCTAGGAATCACTATTCAGAAAACAAAAGCATGACGTTTTGATGTAAACAAAAGTTACTTAAACAAATAATAATTATGCTACACACGACTTTGCATACAAAATAATAAAAAACTAAACTAAACTAGCTTCACGCTGTATCCCTAGAGGGGTAGTCACAGGGAACGGAGCGCCAAACGCTACGGTCTCTACATACCTCTTTCGCCTCGTCCAATGTCATCAACCTCTTCATACATGCCCTCCGGGGATCCTGTATCCTTGATACTATGTTTTCAAAGGTCAACCAAGGTCTCCCCCTACCTCTCTTACCTTTCTCTCCATTTCCATAAATCTTTCTTGCCATTCTTTCATCACTCGTTCGTTCGACGTGCCCAAACCAGCTGAGCACGTTCTTCATTTTCACCGTGACACTCTCGCTAGTAGGTACCTGTCATTCTGTAAAAGAATCTTATTTATAATATTTTTATATTATTGTAACACATATTGGTGATAAAATATTCAGTTAAATTTTATATACTTCTTAAAAGGCATTCTTTTCGTGATTTGCTTAGTTCATTTCGTTTTTTTCGTTCATTATGCGAGATGCAGTGGCATAGAGCAAGGTACACAAAGGAAATCTAGTATTAAGACACTCCATTAGGTGGCGGAATTCAATGCCGCTCTTTGCCTTGTTACCAGAGTGAGAAAATGAAAATTATTACTTCAGTAAATATAAATTATTATTAATTAAAAACAAAATAACTAACATGGTTTTAGTTCAAAAAGCCGAGTAGAAGAAATATTTCCTCGGTAACTTTGCATATTCAAGTTAAAACCACATGCCACTAATTACGCAAGAAAAAATGAGAAATAAAACATAATATTTATTGTGTGTATTAATTAAAATTCTGTATACGAGACGCAAAGTGCGCCGTCACGAAATTGACTGGAAGAGGGAAGGGAGGAGGAGGAAAGGGGAGAGGGAAGGGGGGAAGAGGGAAGGGAGCGAAGGCTTTTGATTAATTCGTTTAATTAAAGCTTGGGCATTCGAACGTGTGCTATATCGGTATTAATTTTTTGCCCAACGCTTCGGCTGTCAATCTAATTAATGACCTACATTGTATTTTAAGGGTTACTTTATTGGACCTTATATGTCGGTTTTTTAATGAAATTACCGAGTTACGAACGCAATTAATTTGTCTTGCCCTCGTCAAGCTTAATATATGTATACTTGTTAAAATGAATATGGTAGTAAATTTTATGAAGGTACTAGCCCCTACCTCCGTTTTAGTCTCCGTGGCCAAATGGAAATACCTTGGAGTACCGTTTATTTTTTGCTTCACGCTGTATCCTGCCCATAACCGGAAAAGCAGAGGGAACCTGGGAATCTAGTGTTAAGACACTTCCGTTGCCCACTATTACCCGAGTGGGGAAATGAGCCTAAACCCTAAAAATAGCCTTTCTCTATATTTAGTATTAATATTAATCATGTATATTTAGTATTATACATTTTTACTTGTTGACTGATGTTGCATTCGTCTGTCAGTTGATATAAGTATTATATCAATCTGAACATATCTCCGATATCAAGAATGATATCAGAGTCGGCTGTGTGTGAACACACTACTGATAAATCCAAGCCATTACATACATCAGATTTGATAAACCAAATTCTACTTTGTCTTTTGAGGTACGGAACCCTAAAAATTGCAGAGAAATAAAACTTTATTTTTTTATTTTTATTGGAGTAATATAATTTCCGTTCTATATACAAAATAATTAATTACTTACGAGCATAGACTCGTATTTGCGAACAAAATATAATATTAAATAATAACCATAAACTATTTATTACCTTACCGTACCTTGGGTACAATTTGTAAGCTTTAATATTATGAATCGTTTCGGACAATTTTCTATAGAAAATACTTATCACTGGAGCATTTAAGAAGTAACTTTCCACCGGAAATTTATATCCGAGGACACCGTACCGTGAAGGAAGAGTTGCATTTCGGACTGGAACGCTACAAAAATACAGTACAGTTGAATTTCTCGACCCACATTTCAAAATACGAGCTAAATTGAGGTATATTTTGAGATCTTTTGTCACAAAGACTAGTGTGACGCTTTTAGAGATTTGAAATGGTAAACCAAAGATTTTTTTTTTCATTACTAAAATATTTGTCAGTATGTAATTTGCATTTTCTGGGTAGATTTTTTAAGGTCTCTTTTTCTGCTGAAAGTAACATGTGGGTTGACTGTTTGTGATAGAGTTTTAATTATAAGCTTCCATTGTGATACTTGGAATTATTATGCTTATTTATAGTACCAATAAAGTCGTAATGAAAAATTTAATGTTTTTTGTAGCCTAAATAAATGTATATAGAAATACGTAGTAGTAGAAAATATAAATTATTTTAATATATTTTTAACTTTTATTTTATGTTTTATCATACACTATATACTTCACATTTTGCAACTGTCGTGGTGGAAGTGGGACGCAAAAAGTCTTGTCAAGCCAAACCGCTATAAATCAAAGTGCTCTATACTTTTCCTTATTTTAAAGATGTCGTTGGTGGTGGAACCCAACGTGTTGTATAATTAGACCGAGAATATACTGGCATAAGTATATGATGAATATAATGAAGAGAGAAAGGCAGAGTTTCTTAACACTGAATTTCCTCTGTCTACTCTGCTATATGCGGGATACAGTGTGAAAGTGAAAAAAAATATTGAATACGAGGCATACAGTGGCGGAACTCAACGCCACCTACAACTTTAAGTTAAAAATTTAAGAGACGAAATCCACTATAATAAACTACATAATATTATGAGCATAGAATTTGTATCAACACTCATAAATCTTATTTAAAATTAAAACTAAACAAGATTATCATTTACACGCACGGTTCAAACGAACTTTGTAAAGTTTGCAGAGTATGTTATTCATATCAAATGACCAACTTGCCGGAGAGAAGTTTTCTAAGTAGAAGTAAGTACGGCTAACTAATATTTATTCATGTCCGTGTTTGGAGTTTACTTTGCGTTTGCTCGAATATTATTTGCTTTGGGAGCTTGTGGAGGTGTTTCGTTGTGATTTTCTATTGTAGGAATTTGAATTAATGGAATTTAGTGATAGGATATTTAGCTTCCGTGGACGCGGTGGAAGGGCGCAAGAGTGTGGCTGTAAATGAGATTGGTTGTGAGTCGATTTCTACTTGAGGAAATGAAATATTTATTTAAATTTATTTTTTCTTCGCTCTGGTGTCGGGCAAAGTGCAGCGTTGAGTTCCACCATTAAACACGCAATGTCTGCAGAATAAAATCTAATCACGCCACAGCTTGGGCTCAAACCTAAAGCTATTGTATGTAACTTTATATTATGTACGTTATTTCTGTACCACGAGCTTTGTCGTTTATATTTTTCGTATTTTTTGTTACTTATTGTATATTGTTCTATTATAATAAGCGACTGGCACTACCTTGTACGGTTATAAGGCGGTAGGACATTTACCCTAACACGATATCTATTTTGTTATAAAAAATAAAAATAATAAATTAGCTTCACGCTATATCCCGCACACAGCAGGGTAGGCAGAAGGAACCTAGTGTTAAGACACTCCGTTCTCCACTTTCTGCCGAAATTTAGAGGCATTGCGTGTTGAGTGGCAGAACTCAACGCCGCGCTTTGCCTAGACACCAGAGCGAAGAAATGGGAATATAAATTTGAGTAAATATTTCATCTCCTCGAGTGGGGATCGAACCAGTCGGTTTCACAGTCACACTTTGTACCACTGCGCCACGACTGGCCTACTATTTTGTTATATTGAAGTTCATTCGTCTATAGTTTTGGCCAGTGAAGCCTTTATCGATTAATGTTTACGTAGACAGAGGGATATTAATGATAGAGAACTTCAGTTTTCGCACTTTTTGGTTTCTTACCAGCAAAATTAAATAGTTGTTCCCCCCCGAGTGGGAGTCCAACCCATAACGCTTACAGCTAAACGCTGTTACTGCGCTACGACGCCTCTTTCGCAGTTAGTGTACTAAACGACTTTATAATTAGTGAAAGAAATTTTAAAAGTATTTTTTTTAATTATTGCAATTTATATTTTTTATATTATATTTTTCTTAATTAGATTTCTGTATTTAGTGCGGTGAAAATTAGATGGTGCGTTCGGAACGGAGTGTACTAGCATTCGATTTCCTCTGTCGTAATGTCTTTTTTTTTTCTTGCATAGCTACTAAAAAAAAATAATACATAAAAAGAAATGACTCTACATACATTTGCTAGCACGAGCTAACATTGACACACTTTCAAAGGTCACCTTTCATATCTGATTTTCATTGGGTCGTGAGATTTGACGTCACTTCCGGTTCAGGGGTTGCGGTGGTGGCATCCAACCCTTTAGGTTAAAAGGAAGTTGCCTATCGCCTCCGTTGGATAATCGTCCATATGTAATTAATGATTTTTATAGAGTATATAGTATAAAATTTTATTAATATTGTTATGTGATCGCGGTGCAGTGGACGGCATCTGATTCTTAGTGTGATGAGTGTTGGTTTGATACTCAATCCGAAGCGGAGAGTGCAAGCGATAGCGCGGATCAGATCACGACAAGGAGGCATGATCGGCTTAAGCTTTCGGTTCGTGACGCACCTTTTCATTGGTTGTTACTTCTAATATAAAATAGAATCTTCTCGCAATGAATCTCCAATCTGATGATTTTTTAAGTGAAGAGCGTATAAAAATAAGTTTCTTTTACTTACACTCGCGTGACGAAACGGGATGTTATCTCTCGTGTCGTGTGTCCTGAAAAACTCTGTCGTTCGTTCGTAAAATCTGACCTGAATATTATACATACGTATATTCCATCCCATTTTGATTCAGATGGCTAGTAACTTGATAGTTGTATATGGAATGATATGGTATGATAGAGAATGGATGTATTTTGAGTATTTCGCTAGTAGTATTAAGTTCAGCTACGATTTCAAAAATCACCATTTTTTTACTAAATCCAACTGTAGATACTACAGCAATGACGAGACGGCAAAAGTACTAATATGGTGAATGAATTCTATTGAACCGGCAACTCAAGAATATTATTATTGGATTAATTTGTTACAATGTCAACGACGCGGGGACACAAAGATTTGTTGTAGTACGCAACGCAACTGGTTGTGGGTTCGAAACCCACTCGAAGAAATGAAATATTTATAAAATATAAATTTCCATTTCTTCGCTCTGATGTCGAGGCAAAGCGCGGCGTTGAGTTCTGCCACTCTACACGCATGCCCTATAGAATTCGGCGTAAAGTGGGGATAAAATATTTGTAAATTTTAAATGCAGAAAACTCGCATAATAAACATGAAGACTCCGCGGATTTTTCATACATACCCCTAGATACAAAATAAGTTGACGACAGTGGAAGAGAAATATTAAGAGCCAGTAAGAACTAGAAATTCACTGGAAAAATAACAAAATATGTGGAAATCAGGTGTCATCGTGCCTGATTTCAACATATTTTATTTATGTTGACTCCAATATATATCTACCCATTATCAGATAAGAAATCGAACTCTTTACCTTTTCAGTAGCTATTTTAAACATTAACCACTGGATTCACAAGTCAGCCTAAATGTCTATTACAAAAGCTCGTCCCTTTAAATATTAGGTTTACTTATGTACATAGTATTTTTGAACACCGTCTAGACGATATTGACTAAAGCGATAAAATATTGAGAAATAATGACAATCTCAATTTACTTAAGAAATATTTTTATCAAATCTGATTTGATTTGGAACCTTTATTTAATAAAGTAATTTTACTTAAATTTAAAAATCAAAGATCACTTTGTTAAAGAGAACTGAATATTTTTTAAGCTTCACTTTGTAATTATGTATCTGGCACATAGCAAGGTAGGTAAAGGGAATCTGGGAACCTAATTTTAAGACACCTTGTTCTCCAATAAGCAAGTTCCATTTCCTATTTTCACCACAGACACACAGAATTCTTTAGGTATTGTGTGTTAAGTGGCCGGGATTAGCTTCGTTGATAAAACGAGAATTGAACCTATAACTATCGAGCTTACAGTTGCGCGCTTGTGACGGCATCATAAAATTACTAAATAATAAACTTAATGTGATCTTGTTAAAGAGAACATGGTCTTTTCATTTTATTATTTTTTATTTTAGCACTGCCCTCTGTAAGCCGGAAGTCAAAATTAAACAAATAAAAAAACACTCATACAGTGTATATACTTAAATTATTTATATAGCAGAATAGGCTGATTGAATCTAGGAACCTAGTGTTAAGATCCTCCGCTCCCTTCTCTACGCCGCATTTCGTGTAGACTGGCGGAATTCAACGCGCCGCTTCGCACCGAGACCAGAGCGAATAAATTAAAATATTAAACATTTCATTACCTCGTGTGGGAATCGAGCACGCCGCTGTACGACTGGCTTCGATTCATAAATTCGTAAACTTTGATCATTTTTTAGAATTACCCACATGTGATCCAAGTAAACAGATCGTCCACTGCAGTCTGCACACCTATAATTATTTAGATAAACTAAACGTTATTCTTTAATACTTATTTAAAAAACGCATAAAAATTTAAACGTAGCGGGACTCGAACCCAAGCCTCTTGGAAACCGACTAGGCACACTGACCACTAAGCCATACGTTCTCATCGAGCTACGTCGAAATTTTTATACGCTTGTTACAACTTATTTATGTTGTTAGCATCTCTGTAGGGAGATTTTTACAAATTCCTAATAAATCCTGTGGATTAATACATTAAAAATGTTAAAAATAAACTAACCATTAGTTAGTTATCACCATTCCTTGCAACGAGTATCAAACCTTAGACTTCACATTATAAATTAGGTTCGTCGAAGTAACCCAACAAAAACAGCGTACAACCGTGTCCTCGACCCCTACTATGATATAGAAAGCAATTCTAAATTATGTAATACGGTCGTACTACGGTCGACCCTTTAGGACCGCTCGAGATATGAAATATTCCCAACCAAAATATTATTTTATCGACCAACGCAATGGGTTCACGTCACGTGTAACGTTTTACCATATTGAATTGCTTAGAGTGTGTTTTTGGTGTTTTTCGTACTAAAAATATTGATTTGATGGTTTATTTAGCGTCTGCGATGCGGGTTCGATTCCCAATCGCGGAAATGAATTATTTTCCTCGTTCTGGTGATCAAATTGAGAACGAGCACTTAATATTTCCAAAATTCAGTGGTATAAAGGAATTGGAGTGTTTTAAAATTATGTTACTTCTTCCTATTTTTTACTATTCAGTAACAAAGTACTTTTAATAAAAAGGAAACTCATATAATAATAATTCAATTTTACTAATTTTTGTTTTTAAATTAACATATGTAGAAATATAAGGTAGAACCGTTTCAACCGGTCAAATATACTGTGAAATTTTCATATAGGATTAACGTCCGCCCTAATCATCATAACGTATTCTATCCCACACTTTCATTATATATATAACGAGGGCTTTTTAAAACCAAGTCCATATTTCATCCCTTTATGTCGTTCGTGTATTAAAAGGGGTTTGTTGACTAATTTTGGTATAAACTGCTATACAAATAATTTTAGGACATAGCCGTGGTGATTTTCAACAATCGAACTATTCCTTCATTGAGATCAGTGGGAAAACCGAGTCTAGTTTTTCACTTGTTTAAGAATCAAATTATTAAATTTTTATTCGTTTTGAATATCGATCGATCGAAGACGTTGTTTTATCAGAGGCAAATCTCTCGCCCGCTGAGGGTTCTGTACCAATTTCAAGATTGTAGGTCCACGGGAAGTACCCTATAGCTTTTGATTAAAATTGAATTGTTCCGTTCTTCAAGGGACCATGGATCTGCATATTTGAAATTTTTATTTTATGTTTGATTTCTCCATACGATTACGAGACAAAAAGTTTTGACAGATGGACAACAATGTAATCCTTTGACAGATGGATAACATAGTCCATTTATTTTACGATTATTTTTGCATCACGCATTTGATAACATTCACAGCCACTTTGCTAGTATCTAATTTAGAAATATTATAATATATTATTAGTAACTCGTCACAAAGATATGTTGACATCTTCAAATAAAATGGAACGGAAAATATTGGAAATTAAAACCAAAAATACATACATACATAAATAATTGAGTACCATAATGAAAGCTATTCACAAACACACAAATCAAAGTAATTTTCATTTCGTTTGATGTCAAATCTCTCTTAGCAATTATCACGTGTCGGTGCTTGGTCACCGCGTCTGAAAGGAACGTATTCGTGCACGGGTGGTTTTAGATACTGTAAATAGTGATTTTTAGATGTTCCAAATGGAATATTTGTAAATGGATATACATATAAGGAATTGTCAGTTTATGGCTTTAGTCGTAGGTTAATTTTTTGAGTTATTTTAAGATTTTTAAGTTCTAATGTAGCGAAATTCGAACCCGCCTCTTGGATATCGTCGGTGTTAGTCCGCAGTTTAATCATTAAAAATGTATGGAGTATAGTAGTCAGAATGCTTGAACGGATTTTAAGAGATTAAAATCGTGCTACTTTAAAAATTTTATACTTTTTTTGTAATTAATATGAATAAAATGTCATCTTAGACAGATCAATTTTATTCCATTATGAAATTAATATTTTTTTATATTTATGTAATGATACCATTGTGGTTAAGGGCTGGGTGGGTTTCGAACGAACTTGGCACAACTTGTGCCGACCGCGTTCGTTCGAGTTTCGTCGCGTGAAAAAAATATTGAATATTTTAATTTTCTCACTGATAAGAAACCAAAAGCGCGGTGTTAATTTTCACTACTCAATATCTCAAGAATTAAGAGAAAGTAGGGAACGGAGTGTCTTAACACTTGGTTCCTAGGCTCCCACTGGCTAACCTTCTACGAACAGGATACAGCGTGAAGTTGAAAAAAAGTTCTATGTTTCTCTTATATCGAGTAGGTACTTATTACAATAATTTTAATAAAGTTTTACTTCTGGAGTTCTCTCGAGGAGATTTAAGAAAAACTCGAGTTTTAACTGAGTTGTTATAAATTATTAGTGTTTCTAGCTTGGAAGTTAAAATATATTAAATGGACTAACTTTAAGAATAAGTTTAAGGAAAGTTTCTTTTAAACATGTTATTTTTATAGAATATTATAAATACGCAAATTAACTTATTTTGAAGTAGCGGTTTTAACGGACTTTTAAAAGAAGGACGTTCTCAATTTACGTGACGGTAAATCGACAGGTTGTGGGTAACACTTTGTGCCCCTGCGCCACGACTGGCCTCAACACTCAGAACCTTTACAAAATTACATTTCCTGTATACATTACCCATGCATATATGCCTATATATGGGTGAAATTGACCGTTTAACTAAGAGAAACGCCAGCTATTACAGTAAGTGACTATCTGCATTAGTCCCGTTCGCTCTGGAACGCCGTTACAACGCTGATTAAATTTCCTACAAATGCGCTATGCGGTTTTGTAATACGGTTAATATAAGCTATTAAGAATAATGGAGGTATGTTTGCTTTTGGGGTTTAGCAATTTACACACAAAAATATGCAGGTATAAGATTAAATGTTATTTATAAAAGTCGGACAAGTGCGAGTCGGGCTCGCCCACCGAGGGTTCCGTACAAAAATTGGAGGTCTCGTGCGGATTCCTGAAATTCAAGCTTAGCTCAGCCAAAACCCTTTCATCTGATACCTCGCTTGAACAAGCAGCGTTAATATCAAATCTTGCCCCATATAAAGCTATTATTTTTTTAGGATTTACCTTAAATGCATATTTTTCGGTATTTTTCCTGAAGTAGTACTAGCTGAAGATGCTAGCTGCCAAATTTCATAATTATAAAGCAACCTGAAGTACTCCAACAATTTTGATTTCGTTTAAAGTGTCGAAATACGCGTTTTTTGCGATACAAACGGCTATATCATGGGAGCGTAGATCTAAGTATAACTTTGCCATATAACATAGCTAGGATAAATAATAAATAATAAATCATTAATTAAGTGGGAATCGATCCCAAAACCGTGCCGCAGGGTCACATGTTTATGACTAAACATGGCCTCAGTAGGCAATGTGAAACCTAAGATTAACACATTCCGTTCCTCAACTTCCAATGAATGGAATGGAATTCACGATTTCTCTTGTTACCAGAGCGAGCAAATCAAAGTAAATCATTTCCGCACATGTGAATCGAACCCACGACCGTCGCGTTTACGACTATAGCCGCATAAGTGGTGAACTCGAAAAATATTATGTTAACATAAACAAAAGATAAATTAAAAGCCATTCCGGTAAGGCTGTAACAAAAAGCTTTACGTTAGTCTAATTCAGTTGAGGCCAATAAGCTTACAACTGATGCAACTTTAAACTACTTCTAGATAAAGCGTTCTGAAGTTTAATTAATTTCTTAAACAGAAGTATTAAAGGTAACTCCATTTCTTTGTAACCATAGAACCATTAGATCTGATTAGATTTGAAATATTATGTCAAAGAACATAGATTCCGTAGTGAAGTGTTTATATATGTTTATGATACAAGTCCATGATCCCTTAAAAGACAGAAAAAATCTACATAATCAAAAGATACAAGCATTTATGCACATAACAGTTGTAAAATTTGCCACGAAGTGATAACTTGCAATACAAGTGAAGGGAAAAATATGAAAAATTATAGATATTTCAAAAATCATTACAAATTTATATCTGTCCTTAATTTCACGTAAAACTAGTGCACATGACTGCAAACTTAAATTTGTCGACTTTTATAAATTGTACTTCCCGTTGACCTACAAACCTGAAATTGGTACAGAAGCCTCGGTAGAAGAGTTCGTCTCCCACTTAAATGGTTTTTTTTTAAATATAAGCTTAGCTAAGCACATCCTGTGATCGGTTGTAGAGGCTAATAGCAGACGGGTTGATGGCAACGTTCTCGAACAATGCTCCCAACGGAGTACACCCTTTTATTTACATATGTAATCAACATTTACTTTGAATATCGTTGTGGAAGTTGTTTTGTTCAGGAAGCGAATGATTTCTTAGATCAATATATAAGTATTAAAAAAATGGCAAATTGTAAAAATTTATAAAAATAATGTAACAATCACCTTGCCCTTGCACCTTGGACTCCGTGGTCACTCCGTGGACACGTGGTCAGTCAACATAATTATTACATCGAACCACCGCCGACGATTTCTAATTGCCTTACGTATTTCCCTAGGTTCTTGTTGTTAGTTAATTCTTGTAGTTAGTTTAGTTAGTTACGAAACTGATTTGATTTGAATCGAATTGAGGCCAGTCGTGGCGCACGGACACAAACGTAAACGTAACGCGTCAGGTTATGGGCTTCATTTCCGCTCGGGGCAATCAAAAATATTTACTGTTTTCTTTTCTTCGCTTTGGTGTCGAGGCATAGCGCGGCGGTGAGTGTCACCATTCATCACCCAATGCCTCCAGAGTTAGGCGGAAAATGAGGAGCGCAATGTCTTAACACTACATTCTTTCTGCCTGCCATGCTACAGCGTGAAGTCGAAAAAAAATTCAAGAAATTATTACATTGTATATTCAAAATTCATACAAAAAATATTTTTTCTTTACATTCTAGTTTACCCCAAATAAACACCATTATGCAGTGTTTCGTTTTCTTATTTCTTTTAAGGTCATAAACTAATTGGACATTGCAAATACAAATTTTAATTTAATTTTTAACAACGAATCAACCCTATTTCTTTGCAAAATAATTATAAATACCAAGTGAAAAATACAAAACAATACTGGACTGAATGGAGGAGAATGCTTTTAACATTATACCAGTCCTCTAATTAAGTCGAGAGGATAATTAAATGTGGTCTTATAAATTTTATACTTTTTACTTTATTTATGTTTATTTTTCCTATAGGATTCTTATTATATACTGTATTTACTTTGGTTATTCAAGCTGCGTTATTAAAGGAAACAGATTAGTCGTGTATTTTGTGTTTGAGTGTTTACAATTTACATAATGAGCATGAGTTTCATTCTAATTTATAGAATGTTTTATTTTTTAGGTTTCGGCTATTATTTGCATATATAAAAATGTAAGGTACTTAGTGTTAAGACACTCCGTTGCACCGTTTTCACACAATGTATGAGATATTGCGTAATCATAATAGAGTAATCATTGGCGAAACACAACGCCCCGCGTTATCTTATTACCAGAGCGAGAAGCTTTTACAGTCAAATATTTTCAAAAACTTATAAAAATAAAAATGCTTAGAGCATCAAACTTTATAGACATGTATAAAAAAAACCATGTAGCCTGATGGAAATGTATGGCCCATGCGCTTGGACGGTGTCTAAGAGGTGTGCGTTCAAATCCCGCTACGTCAACATTTTTATACGTTTTCTAAAAAAATGAGTCGAAATTTTTCACCACTTAGCTATACTAGACAAAACAAAAAGCTATTTACAATTTACATATAACCTAGATAATCCAATATGCGAAGAAAGCGGAAAGAAAACTAAATTTGTATAGGGCGAAACGTTTTGTAGCTATAAAATTTTATTCCATACATACATACATACAGTGGGTGGATACTTTCGTGCTCAAGAAATTTGTTCACGTAACAGTCTTCTTACCTATGGAGCTCGTATGCCTGAGCTTATCTTAGACATGAATATATATTTTTATTTGTTTCTTCTTATTGTGTTATATATTATGGTTTTTGTGACAGTGGTACTAAGAGTATAGAGGTCGTGGCGCAGTGATAATTCACACAGTTGACAGTTTGATTGTAAACGCGTTGGTTGTATGTTCGATTCCAACAAGGTTTTTTTTGTTGCTGATACTAGTCGTCAGAGTAAAAGAAATGTTATAGTGTTCCTGATTAGCATACTCAGAAGATATCTCTCCTGATACAATTATCAACCAATCTGGATATTCGATAATCAGCGAAATTTGGATGGAAAAATTCATGTCAGTAAATGTGCCTGGCTTTGATCTGAGATCTTGTTATAATATCGCCAAAACTCCAAGGAATGTGGGTAACGAAGTGTCTTAACTTCACTAGGTTCCCTCTGCCTATGCTGCTGTGTGCGTGATACAGCGTGAAGCTCATTTTTTATATCAATTAGTTTTTCTTGCTCTTAGCCTAAATAAATAAATGAAAATATGTTATTTAGATAAATAACCAGTTGCATAAACGTATTCACGTACAACAAACACAGCTACACCCAAGTTTTTTTTTTCCAGACCGTTAAAATAGAAATAAAAATACAACATTTGTCGGTCTTTATAGAAAAAAAGAACACATTTTATTTATTATTCACCATAGAATTTGAAAGAAACGCCAACGCCAATTAAATAACCAATGAGGATCGAGAATTTTATTGCGCGGAACCTAATTGTCCCCTCCAGTGTAATTGAAAACTGGAATATTGAAATATTTTTTTCTCTAAAAAAAAAGGTACTTATTAAGTATAAGTAAATTATAGCAAAAGAAGAACCTTCATAATTCTGCTACGAGATACTATGTAAAGTAGATACCTGATGTAGAAATTGCAGAGATATTATGTCTTCAAAAGGAGGGTGAAAATAGAAAAAAAAACACTATTCTCTATTCTTCCATTTTTAAATAAAAAATAACTAATGGTGATGTTTATCACCATTCATTCATACTTTATTTCTACACATTGCTACAAGAAACAGATACATTGCTTAAGAAACAGATACCAATATACCTATAATTTGATTTTGATTTTTTAGGGAAAGAAAACCTAGTATCAAAACGCGTAAAGGGTAGAAAAAGTCAAGATCTATTGTCAAGACACTCCTTTTTTCGTTTTCTACAGCTTTAGCATCTACTGATTTCTCTTGCAAATTAATAAAATATGGAAAATGATTTACAGTTTAAATATCAATTATAAAAAAATCCTCACTATTGATATTAAGAAAAAAAAACCGGACATACTACTGTTATCATTTATAGTAAATCAATACTTGGAAATTTTTTTATATCTATACATACATACATACATCCTATAAAATACAAGTAATGAAAGAGTACCAATCAAAAGCTCATTCCAGTTTTTTTTTCATTTATACGATATTTTTGTCGATGATTTTAATAACGTGCATTTCTTCTATCCAAATTTGAATGCACACGATTGCCTTTTTGTTATTGTTTTTGTATGTAAATAAAATTATTTACAGTTACAGTTATAAAAATAATATACAGGTGAAAAGATTGTTTGGTTGAGCGCAGTAATATCAGGAACTTATATTTAACATCTTAAAAATAACATCTTAAAAATGAAACCCTAAAAGATCACTTTGTTGTCCATCCGTCCGTCTGTATTTTAAAAGCGTTTATCTCAGAAACACTTGGTGATATCGAGAAATTTAAGCCGTATACTCAGATCTGCAGTCCCTTAATTTAATGTAAAAATTATGTTTTTACATTTACTTTAAAAAATATATGGCAGTTAACATCATAGTCCAGATCTCCCGATTCACACGTGTCGGGTTTTTTCTATAATTTTTTTTTCGAATGGACTTTATTGCTGTTGACCTGGACTGGTCTCGACAGCATCACCGGGTAGAGAGGGGCGAGAATGGTTCACTCCTGAAGAAAAAGTACGAGCTTTGACGGACGCTCGTGAAGATTTGGCGATCGCAGGCGAATGCCCTGCGTACGCTAATCAGGAGTCGTCGTCGTTTTTATTGTATAGTCCGGTCCATTTATTTAGGAAGGATATAGTTTCGGTGTCCTATTATCTATGGAACACATTTACTACGGACACTTAGAAAGTATCATGTATGAAAAAAATAAAAAAAAAATAATAAATATATAAATAATAAATATTAATTTATTATTTACTAATTATTGACCACGTGGACTCTAGGTCCCTAGTTAAACTCCGTTCCACTGCATTCTTGAGGCTTTGCATGTTAACTCAACGCCGCGCTTTACTTTTTTACCAAAGCGATGAAATGAAGATAATTCATATATCACTCCCTGGAGTGGGAATCGAACCCTCAACCGTTGCATTTACGTTCGCATGCATGTGTCCCTGCGCCACAACGTTCTCCATGTTATTAGTAAATATAAAATATGAATGAGTATAATACTATTTTCACGGGAAATATTAGTTAAAATAAAAAAGAGGAAAAGTATATTTTTAATTAAGTTAAAAGTATTGGACGCGCCAGTTGAGTACAATAAATTTAATGAAGAGGTACTAAAAAGATTGATCGCTATAAATAAAATATATAGAAGCTGTCGTACCGTAACGATGCGATCGGTTGTGGGTTCGATTCCTTGGGGCTCTGGAAGACGAATTAGTTTGATTTACCTTTGTGTGGTAACGGTAAAATATAGGACGGCGTTAAGTTTCGCTACTTAATACGCAATGCTCAAAAATTACATGGTGCGTGGGGAGCGCGCGTATTGTATTACGTCCGTACATTACGGTTCCTCTTGCTCTCCCTGCTGTGCCGGAACCTATTTTACTTTTTTTAATGAACACTTCCCATGAATTCGACGGTATTGTCTAACAGTTAAGTATACAATTATAATAATATAATATAATTCAACAAATCATACCTTTTGTTATATGAACACAATACAGCCCGCGTTGTTATTTTGTAATCATTTATTGTTTATTGAGGAGTGAAATTTATTGAATATGCGTATGCTTTATAATTGTGTTTGTATTGAAATGTTGCTATTTTATCATTAAAATTACATATTTGAGGTCGTCACGCCATCTGACTGTAAACGATTGTGGGTTCGATTCCCATTTGGAGGAATAACTTATTTTCTAATAAGTAATTAAAAGACTGAGGCCCTCGTGGCTCAGGGGCATTGAAGTGTACTCGCATAACTCAACGATTGTGGGTTCGATCGTTACTCGAAAAAAATAAAATATTTATTTAAATTTATATTTCTATTTCTTCGCTCTGGTGTCGAGGCAAAGAGCGGCGTTGAATCGCGTCACTTAACACCCAATGCCTCCAAAATTCGGCGGAAATTGGGAAACGCAGTGTCTTAACACTAGGATCACTCTGCCTACCCTGCTTCGTGCGGGATACAGCGTAAAGCTGAAAATAAATAAAAATAAATAAATATATCTCATATTCAACTATATTCAAACAAAATTACTCGTACCAAGGTGTGTATTTTAGTAGGTAAATGTTTAATTCTAGAGAAACTATTTAGGTACCGAAGTATTCGCCGAGCATTCCTAACTCCAAATGGAACTTAGGACGTTTGAAACGATGCCCCCTGCATATTATAGTTGGGCAATACGTGGAGTTGCTATATATAACCATTGGTTATAGAAGCTTTAAATTAATATTTTTTGCACCTGTAAACACAGGAACATAGGGAACTAGTGAAAAGATCCGACCTGGGAACATGGGAACCTAGCGAAAAGATATTTTATTCTTACTACTTAGACCACCGTAGCGCAGGGGCGCAAGTAGGTGACTGTATATATATTTAATATTTTCGTATCTTCGCTCTTGTAACGAGGCAAAGCCACACAACACACAATGTCTCCAGAGTTTGGCGGAAAGTGAGGAACGGAAGCGTCTTAGTGGAAACGGAGTAACTTAACTCTGGGCACCCCAGATTCCCTCTCTCCTTCGCTGTTAAGTGCCGCAAACAAGCTATCAAGAAATAAAGAAACCGTGATCATATAGAATGTATAAAACCGTTCTGTTTACCGTTATCCAAGTTCTAGATACTGCATGTTGAATAGCGGAACTCAACAGCGCAATTGGTCTTGGCAAAACGAGGAAATAAAAATAATCGTCACCACAAACGGTCAACCAAGACCATCACGCTTTCTTTCCTAAAGCAGAAAGATAAGCTAAAAACGTTCATATTATAAATCCTAATAACCACTTTGCGGTGGTAAAAATGAAAATTCTACGTTAAAAGCACACGTTTAGCTTATCCAGTAATGTAAAAGAATAGGGTCCGGCTGTAGATAAAACGAAGTTAATATAATGTGAAGTTAGTGTACGGTGAGGCCAGCCCGCCCATTGCCTGGAATATCTTTTTAATTTAAATCAAAAATTATTATATTTATGAAGTTTCAGTATTTTTAAAGTTATTTTACGTTATTGTTATTGAGGCCAGTCGTGGCGCAGTGGTACAAATTGTGACTGTTAAACCGACTGGTTGTGGGTTCGATCCCCACTCGAGGAGATGAAATATTTACTTAAATTTATATTTCCATTTCTTTTATTGTCGAGGTAAAGCGCGGCGTGAGTTCTGCCACTCAACACGCAATACCTCCAAAATTCGGCAGAAAGTGGGGAACGAAGTGTCTTAACACTAGGTTCCCTCTGCCTACCCTGCTGTGTGCGGGTTTAAGCGTGAAGCTAATTTTTATTTTTTATTTTATGTTATTTTTGTGCCGTTTCGTTAAATCGTTTCGTTAATAAATATGTTAACGGTAGCTGTTCTTTGTCGTGATGATTATGGGTTTAATTTCCTATAGGGGTAACTAAATATTTTCGATGTATGGAATTTGGACGGAAAGCGAAGAACGGAATGTTTATACTGTGCCGTAAAAAACACGAAGTTCTAAAAAGTGGCAATATATTTATTAATCAGGTTTAACATTTTAATAATTACAATATTTCTGGATTTGGGTTATAATGGATATCCACATAACTTGTGATAAGTACATATCTCTCTTGATGATTTAAAAGTTATATTCACAGCTTAAGGTAAAGACTCTCCTTTTTTATGTTAATATTTTTTAATTTTTAATATCTTTCACCTTCTATGACGGAAATAACTATAAAACTGATGACTTTGTGCTGCTACGCGGCATTGAGTTCCGTCATTCAACTTGCAACACCTACAGAATTCGACGGAAAGTGGATAAAGGAGTGTTTTGACACCAGGTTCCCTCTGCCTACTCTGCTGCGTGCGCGATATGACAGGTTGTGGAACTCATTTGAGGTAATAAGATATTTAATATTTTTATGACATCGCTCTAGTGTCCAGCCAAAACACGGCGTTAAGTAACGGCACTCAATACTCAATGCCTCCAGAATTTAGCGGAAAACAGGGACTGGAGTGTCTTAACTTTAAACTCTCTCTGCAAATATAATAATGAAGGGACTATCAAAGGGACTATGAACCTAGAACGATTGTATATACCCAAAAGTTACCTAATTGCGCCCCGTAGGTGTCAAAAGGAGATATATCTAACGAGATATCTCAAAACACATATAAATGTTGATGAATCAACTGAAAATACAGCAAATAACTTATGTAAGCTAATACATCAAGGCGGGAGGCGCTGAAGTCGCATAAATTTCAAGGCTTGATTTAGAACCCTCTCCAGTTGAATTTTAAACGACGTTTTACTTGATTGATTAAGATAAATTCCAATTAGATTATTTATTCAAAAGAAAATGGTTGTACATATAAAATAAGAAGGCTTTAGTGCTTCTAATTAGTTGTTGTAAAAGTGATTCGAGTTCAATTTTCATTGACATGGTGTAAATTTTGATATATTTGATTTTTATATGTTTAAGTTGCTTTGTGATGTACATACAAAAACAGCTGAACGCTTTTTCCTACACAGAGGAGTAGGTAGAGGGAACCTAGAGCCTTAATATTAGGTTCCCTCTCCCTAGCCAATCCTCACTTTTCGTCGATTTTGACGACTTGAGGGGCTGAACACTATGCCGCGCCTCGTCTTCCAGAGTTAATAATTTTGTTTTCCATTAGACATCTTTTTATGAATCTAATAATTTAAATAGCGAAGCTCGTTGCCACACTTTGGTAAATCAAACTGAGGGAATGTTTATATTTTGAACATAAACATAAACATGTGCTACATTAATGTAATAAGCTGAAATTGCTTGTAGAAGCGTTAGCATAATTTATATTTTAATAACAAATATTCTTGGTACTTGTTTACTTTTTATTAAAAGAAAAAAAAATAGATTCAGCAATTACTTCATGCTGTTTTTTTTACAAAATTCCTTGATTATAATTTGTTAATATATATTTTAAGGCGATGGCTGTTAATATTTTAATATCAGCTTCACGCTGTATCTCGCACACAGCAGGGTAGGCAGAGGGAATCTAGTGTTAGGACACTCCGTTCCACACTTTCTGCCGAATTCTGGAGGCATTGCGTGTTGAGTGGCAGAACTCAACGCCGCGCTTAGCCTCAACACCAGAGCGAAGAAATGGAAATATTAATTAAAGTAAAAATTTCATCTCCTCGAGTGAAGATCGAACCCACATTCAATCGGTTTTACAGTCACACTTCGTGCCGCTGCGCCACGACTGGCCTCACTTATTTATATTTAACAATGCAATTTGTTCAATTTTCATACTGTTTTAACGTACATTTTAACAAAAGGGCGTCGTTTCTCATTCAAAAGGGAGAAATACACAACATTTTTAAAAGGATTTCGCTTTTAAAAATAAAACATCTAAAATGATCCAACCAAGTCAAGTGGAATCAAAATCAAATTAAACATCTTATATGCATATTCAACCAACTGTCACAGTGTCGTCTACGTCGCGCGTCGCCCACGGACATACGAGAGAGAACGTCGCTTTGACGTCAGCTATTACACGTTAAAGGGAGGCTTAGAAGTAAATTGTGTGACAAAGCCTTTGTGTTTATGATATGTAGACACGGTGGACGTGAGTTCAATCCTATATATTTTGGAGAAATAATTTTAATTTTAAGGTTTCGTACCTGTAAAAGCAAAATATAAAAATGGAGCCCTTATAGGATCACTTTGCTGTTCGTCTGTCCGTCTGTCAAGGCCATTTATTTCAAGATCGTGTGGAGGTGAGAAGTTGAAATTAATATAAAATATTCAAGGTTATAGTCCCTTAAAGCACAGAAACATAAAGTTTCTAAGTCCCCAAGCACGCAAGCAAGAGACACGAGCACTTATGCCTCGATTTTTCTGCATTTTGAAGCAGTCTTTGCTTCGAAGGTCCGTAGGTAAGTATTGAAAGGGAAAAATTGCAATGGTTTTTTTTTATATTTTTTGAACTAAGAAGAAAATAAGTAATAGGTAAATTATTAAAATTATAAAAGGTAATTTAGTTGTCATTTTATTTTAAATTTTACAAGATATTAGATTTTTTTTTACCGTCTAGCTCTGGTGATAATACAAAGTGAGGCAAGAAATTCTCCCACTCAACACGCAATATCTTCAAAATCAGACCAAAGTTTGAGAAATGGGTGATTAGAGTGTCTTACCACTATTATTCTCTACCTACATACGAGAAGTCAAAAAAATAATTATTATCTATTTTTATATGGCACAAGTTTATTTTAAGTGAAGGATTATTTTTTAATATGTAATTATACTCTTTTTATATATGAATCTTAAGTAAAATAATTATTTCAACCTAACAAAACATAAAAAAATGCTAATACATATTTTCAAAATATTTGTTGGCGTTCGGATAACCGCTTGAAACAAGCATCACATGCGCCCTAACCAAACTGTCACGTCTCGCTTTGCCGTCAACGATACGTTTCACTGTTTGTAGATGAAAGGTAAATCTAAAACTAAACAAATCTACGACTAGCCTTTGTCAGTGAAAAGTAAAAAGGTACACAATATTTTAAATTGAGTTCTATTTTAATGCTATATTTTGTATTTAAATTAAATGATATGGACATTTATCGCAAAAGAACTTTATGAACAATTCGTAAATTTATATGAAATTTAAATACTAATAAATTTGAGTTTAGATGAGTGCCTGGGATTTCAGGTCCAAGTGTAGGTTTCAAGGGCCCGTTTACAATGCACTAACGCATTTTAGCTCGACTCATTAATTGTAGATGATAAAAGCAAATAATTCACTTACAAATATTGTCTGTTTTTAGTCAAAATGCAGTGTTGCCATAGCAAATTACTACAGATACTTATTACTAACGATAAATATAATAACTTAAAAAGGCTATAAGCAACGATTTTATTACAAAAATAAGTATCAGTTTCACGTTTATTTTCATTTGTGCATATATGCATGGGATAGGCAAAGCGAACCCAGTGTTAAGATACGCCTTTATCAAACTATCGATATTGGGTGCTGAGTGACGGAGCTTAACACCACGTTTGGACTACCAGCGTGGAGATGTAAATATTTTAAGTATCATTTCCTAGTTTTTTATTTTAAGTTATATTTTACTTCCGAGAAGAAAGGAATTTGCCGAGACGGTGGAATAGTGAATAATAAAATATGCCTTGCATTGTTCATAACTGAAACTACTCTAAGTTTAGCCAATATGAGAGAAATCTGGGTTTCTCAATAAAAACTTATCTTTTATGTGAATAAAGAATTCATATTGTCTTTATGTGAACTTATTCATCTTTCTTTATCTTTTGTAATTAGGATTCTTTTCTTCTTGCGTTTTTTAAGTTTTACTAATTTGCAAAATATTGCATGTTTTGTACCAAAAATCCTCGTTATTCTTTGAATAAACAGTAATTTAACAAAATTCCTAAATACTAAGAATTAAAACATTGTAAATACAAAAATGTGTCATAGCCAATAACATTTTATAGTGAAAGTCAACATACCTACATTTTAAAATTGCATTGCATTTTAAGCGACATTTTTTATCTTTTCATAATTATTTTTTCTCTTGAGGCGAACCCACAACCGTCACGCTTACACTCATACACTGCGCCATTGCCTCACAAGTCACAACTATATCACTAACAAAATAATATTAAAATAACTACGTACATACATACCTACATATATGATAGTACATTTAATAGGCCGAAATTGCTTTAGAACGTTCCAAAGCAATTTCGGCATTAAGAAAATCTCTCTACAGCCGCAGAAACATTATGTTTTGCGACACACAATGCAGAACCATTTAAGACGTCGTCCATACATCCCTAAACGTCCGAAATTCGGGACGAGAAAGCGTTCTGTTCTAAGTGTGGTGTTCTTGTTTCACTGAAACTTTGAGCCCAGATAAGATAGTACGTGAAATAAAGTGTAGGTTTAACAAAAGCTTGGTTTACATTTTATTTATTTAATTTATTTCGCGGCGTCTGGTTGGTAAACGATATGTTTGTGGATTTGATCCTTACTCAATTATTATATATAAAAAAATATATATTGATCCAATCTAAGTAGATTGTGTGGTGGCGGAACGCAATACCTTGCTTTGTAAAGTTACAAAGCAAGGTATTGCGTTCCGCCACCTGACACAAATAGTCTCGTAATCAAGCGGAAACTGGGAATAGGAGTGTCTCGACACTACCTTCCCTTTATTTGTCATGTTAGTAATGTATTTTAATAATATATTTTTCTCTTCCAGATTAAACTATATCCTCTGCGGGCTATCAGTGCAATGGTGGCATGCATCTAACATACTGTTGCACGCTGCGTGTTGCGTGCTAGTCGCGCGGGCGGGGGCGGTTGTCGCGCGACTACAGAAACCTTTCGCTGCTCTCGCTGCTTTACTGTTTGCTGTACATCCTGTACATACTGAAGCGGTAAGATTTGATTACTGAGAGAATAGAATTTTAATTTACTTTTTGCTATTTATTTATTTGTTATTTTATTATGTAGATAGTAAAAATGATTATTTTTCCGTTCTGAAAGACAAAGTTTGACGGTAGTTCTGTCATACAACTAACAATATCTCAACAAAGAGTGGGCTAAAAAGTCATAGCAAAAAAATTTGTATTTTATTAATAATTAAATCTTCTCAAGAAATTTGAACTCGTACCCATAGTATAGCACCGCTTTAAATTAGACAAATATATAGTTTCGACTACGCTTAACTGTGACATATCTAATTTCTTACAATTTAATAAATTTAAATTTTAAAGTGATATATTGAATAGTTTCAGCGTTTCTGAAGACAAAGTAGAATTTAAGGCTATGTTAGATATACGCGTCACAGCGAGCTTTGCGGATCTAGACGATTTAGGATTTCAAAATGAAATATAAGTGGAGTAGATTCTTTTGTCACGAAATATCGTTTATTTTCAAGAATTTCTTAGAGATTATGAAACTGATGACTTTATTTGGTAGAACATGCTAATCTCAAAAACTACTAGTTGGAATTATAAGCATTTTTTTTACATAATTTGTTTATAGAGAAAGTCTTATATATTAAATGTTTAGAGAGAAAAGAAAAAATAAATATATAAAAGGAAGGTTAAAAGGAGGTGTTAATGACTGACTGAGGTTAAGACACACGCATAGCTGTAACCGCTGATGGTAGAAGCGTGAAATTTGGACAGATGTTTATTTTCATAATCTGAACATCCACTAAAAAGGAATTTTTAAAAATTTTGTACCCTAAAGGGATGAAATAGAGGTTGAAAGTTTGTATGGAAAAAAAGTTAAATCGGCACCGATTTTTTTGAAATTCAGCCTCTTAAAAATATTTTATTGAACACGTGTTTTGTAATTTTTTTTAGAATTCACCCTCTAAGGGTGCAAATAAGCAGGTGAAACTGCGCGCGCCCGTTAGTAGATTATAAAAGATCAAGTTATACGTTTTAAGGTAACATGAACCAGAATAGAGGTAGAGGTGAAATCTGTATATTGTTACTAATTTAATTTAACTTTGTACAAGTTAAACAGCCTTTATTGTAATTAAAACCTTTTCTTTTAATAAATGATACTTAGACATAGTAAAGATTTTATTGATAGAAAAATTATGACACTCAATATTATTAGAGAGTGGAAGCCATTGTCAATTCTTTGTTGAGTCATTCACTTACTATAATATTTTTTCTGTTTTGCTTTATTTCTTGTAGTGTAATTATTATTTTACGGGCAACAGATACTGATTCTGTTTTATGATTATTTATTAAGACTTAAACTGTGGTTTAAACTATAGTTTAATTGAATTTGACAGAAAGATCAAGGAGTGTCATATATGTAGTTATATAATACACAAATAAATGATTTTATTCATAAATCTAATTTATCTGAAACTTGTGGTCAAATGATACAAATTATTTTATTATATTAAAATTATTATTATTATTGAGGCCAGTCGTAGCGCAGCGGCACGAAGTGTGACTGTAAAACCGAATGGTTGTGGGTTCGATCCCCACTCGAGGAGATAAAATATTTACTTAAATTTATATTTCTATTTCTTCGCTCTAGTGTCAAGGCTAAGCGCGTTGCGTTCTGCCACTCAACACGCAATGCCTCCAGAATTCGGCATTCGGCAATTCGGCAGAAAGTGGGGAACGGAGTGTCTTAACACTAGGTTCCTTCTGCCTACCCTGCTGTGTGCGGGATACAGCGTAAAGTTGATTTGATTTGATTATTATTTTTATTTTGGCCAATGTTTTAGAGTTTGGGCAGCTTGTGGCGAGCTGTTGGGGAGTGGCGACCCCACGGACCTGAGTCCTCCGGAGGGGAATTGTAATCTATCCCCCGCCTCTGGCTTGCCTTTATTGGCCGGCAGAGTGGAGCGCAAGAGCTATATGCTCGAAAGGGTGGAAGTGCTCAATCTGCGTAATAGCGGGGAAACCCGCTCACGAGTTCCTCGTGATGGTGAAACCGGTGCACACCTCTCTACACCCTTAGCCGACCACGCCGATGTTGCGCCCAAGGCACTACGCCGCTTTGTGGGGGCCCATCTAGTGGGAGGCGAGTCACCGTCCGCCAACCGTTCAATTTGAGACTATTGTAAAGGCGGACGTCCGTTAGTCTCACTCAATAGCCCAGTAGCCAGTCCATCCAAATTTCATTCCATAGTCCTAGTTTAGATTTCCACATTTTCCATAGTTTCTACGCATTAACCGGCGACCATCTCTGGGCAATTACCTGTGGTTACCCAGAGATGGATCCCGGCTGATGCGTCACAGTAAAACATTTGTATATTCTCTAAGGGGCCTCTACGTGTTGGATCTGTGTCCCCACGCAAGCCTTTCAAAGGACCGGGTTCTTTTGAACCTGAGTACTGAAAGAGAAACATAATAATAATAATAATAAAAGACATCAAAAAAAGCAATGGCGGCCTTATCACTAAAAGCGATTTCTTATAGGCAACCATTTGAAAGGATTTATTATAATAAAAGATGCATATTTATTACTTCCGAGTGTTAACTCAATTCAATCTATTTTCTCCATTTTCCTAATTTGTTTAACATGATGAGCACTTTTTGTCAAGATAAAGAAATGAATATAACGCCTTTAGAAAACTTGTATAGCTTTATAAACACTTTCTAATCACATCAAATTAAAAGCTAGATCTCCTCATGTCAAGCATCAGGATCTATAGGGAATTTTTTTTTTAGATTTATTTATTTAGAAAACGTATAAAACGTAACGGGACTCGAACCCGCGCCTCCTGGAAACCGAGCCAATTTTCAAAAAAAACAATTTTATTTGAAACTAACTTTGTGAAAAGAAGAAGGGTTATCCATAAAATGTACATAAATAATAAAAAGTTTCAAGAAATCACTAGTAAATAATAAATTTTACGTACCTATATATTATGTCTATATTTTCTATCAGCTTTCATTTCGACCAGGTGACAAAGTGTATACAAAGTCCACTGTACAAATTGTGTTAACTGCAAAACAAACACCTCATTCGTAACGAGAAAGACACGCTCGTTACGGGCTGTCCACCTTAAGGAAACTTGTATTTTAGTTTGTCCATAGGTTTGTTACCTGTATCTATTAAATTGTGTATTTTTATATGATTTTATGTTGTGAATACGTGATTTTTGTTAATTTTTTTTACTATGTTAGCTTTTTTGTGCTGCGCTAAGTTTCATCATTGAACACGTGATTAATTCGTATAGAAAGTGGAGAGTAGAGTGTCTTAACACTAGGTACTCTCGCCCTCACAATATATTTTATTAAATATTTGCGCATTACGAAGAGTAGGTAAAAAGAACAAAATTATTTCAATTTTCAATAGAACTCAAGTGTCAATCGACACTACGACAGTCACGTTTGCAGTCAGACGCTGTGCCGTTGGGTTACGACCTCCTAAAGACTATTAATGAATTATTAAATGCTTGTTAAATATATTTGTTTTTTCGCCATTCCACGCGTAATGCTTCCAGAATTCGGTGGACAACGGAAAACGGATGTGTCTTTTGGTTCCCAGGTTCCTAGCTATATTTGTTTCAATTATTTTTTACATTATTCAATCCACATTTTCATTGAAATATATAAATAATAATTTATCAAAGCGAAATTACCAAATATAGCTTCTACAGCCACAAAGTTGGCAAAGCTTTTAAAATATTTAGTGTCAAAATTTTGAACATTCGTACATACGTCCGGAAGTTGGGACCAACTTTATAGCACTGGAGTTCATATTTATTGTTATAGTTCTGTTCAGGTTAAATATTTTTGTAGCGTTGGCTTAAACGTCTCTTAAATTTTATACCAACAAGAGAATTACATATAAATCTTATAAATTCTTAAATTCCGTACTTTGATTGACTAAGATATTTGAATTACTTATCGTTATTCAATTAACCTTTTAAAAAATATATTTTTATTTTCAAAAAAATTACGCTTTCTGCCGGGATAGACAGAGGATACGGAGTGACAAACGCAACGGTCCCTGAATATTTCTTTCGATTTGTCCATTGTCATGAACCTCTTCGATCACACTTCAAGAATTTGGCAGGAAATAGTGAACGAAAGGGTATCAAACGTGAACCAAGTGCCTCAACTCTAGTTTCCCGAGTTCTCTCTGCCTACCCTGCAACGTACGGGATACAGCGTGAAGCTAAAAAAAAAGAAGATAATAAAAAAAAAACCAAAAGTCTTCAAACACAAAACCATATAACCCAATGACGCTATGATAAATTCTGTACACGGTGCGCTTAATTCGCGGGCGTCATACTGAGATCTGCACAAACAACGTTTACGCGGCACCCACTCAGTTGAAATGCAAAACGCGGTGTTTCTTTCTGAATAAGTCCCGGAGATGCGAATTTATTTGCTGTCTGAATTTAAATTGTTCCACTTGAGCGTTGCCTGTGTGTCTGTCTATTTAGATATATTTACTAAACTATTTTATTATTCTACATACATATGTGTTTTGAGGAGGATATTATGTATGTTAAATAATTTTGCTAAAAAGATTTTTTGTAAATGTTTTTATCAATTTCACGCTGTATCCCGCACACAGCAGGGTGAAAGGGAGAACCTAGTGCTAGGACACTGCGTTCCGAATTTCGGACTTCGGAGGCGTTGCGTGGAGGAACTCAACGCCGCGCTTTGTTTTGACACTAGAGCGAAGAAACGAAAATATAAATTAAAAAAATATTTCATTTCCTTAAGTAGGGACCGAACCCACTACCAGTCGCTTTTACAGTCACACTTTGTGCCCCTGTGTCACGACTGGTCTCAATTTATTATAAATATTTAAAAAATTAAGGCAGTATCTTGCCGTAGCGGGACAGCTAATTGTAAACGCGACGGTTGTAAGTTCGATTACTATTCGAAAAAATGAATTATTTTAATTTGATATTTAGACTTTTGACGCGAAACATATAATGTTTCAAAATTTGGGAGAAAAATGGAAAAGCAAGTGTCTTAACACTAACACTAAGCATATTTTGCCAAGAGAGAAGAGAAGGCAAAACGTCACGTCAGTTGTTTACCTTTTAATATCAATTTCAATTCTAATCATTCTGTAATATCAAAACGACTTTACCTCATATTAACTATATTAAAGCGCATGTTCCATGTTTATACTAAAGTACGTAAGACCTGAAGCAGTTAAACTTCTACGTTAACTCAAACAGTAAATCTTACTTTGAATATTACGAGCTATACGATCTCGGTTTATGATTTAAGGACCAACACATATATCGTAAGAGATTTGTTTAGTTACTTCTTAAAGTTATATTTTTACAAACCATTTTTTTTATAATTATATATGATGAGTATAATATTATATTTGCTTTTATTTTGTTCATCAAAAAATATATGGATGCCATTTTTTTTATTTTCTTTCCTTACTACGTTCTTTTTTTAGTCTATTGTTAGCGATACTCTACGTTTGAGTAATTTTGTGAAATTTAAAGTTAAAATCAACCGGCAACGGACAATGCAACAACAAACACTTTGCTCTGATATTCTGAAATCATTGTCTTCTAAAATAAAATTTATTGATATGCTGTAAAGAGCAGAATCACGGATCTTAATTTTCATAAAAAAAATAATAACGAATTTATTTTAAAGAACGTTAAGTAGAAGAGGAAGAGAGTAATATTAGAGGCCAGTCGTGGCGCAGGGGCATGAATGTGTGATCCTCACTCAAAGAAATGAATAATTTTCAATTCTCGTGTCGAACCAACGGCCACGGCGTTGAGTTACGCCATTCAACACGCAGCAGCTCCATAATTCGGCGTCAAATGGTGAACGTAGTGTCCATCTGTCTACCATACTCTGTGCGGGATACAGCGTGAAAGTGAAACAAAAAAACATAATATATCAAACAACAAATTAAGCGAATATGACTTTTATCCCCTAAGTTCCACCTCGTCGACTAAACGTTGATCTGTTAAGTGATTTGCAATCACGCCGGCGCTGATACCGACTTCCGTGTGGATTTATTACCCATTTACGATCACATTGATTAAAGAGATTATCTTCCTTATATAGAATGTATATATAACACATACTGTTTCTTCCATCGTGTGAAATATGTAGATTTCTCTTCAGCTACACCCTCGTTACCATCGCCTAGCGTGATAGGAAGAGGAGGATGGGGAAGTGTGGATATTTAATTCCGAAGAATCCGAAGAAACCGAAGAATCTTGACACTAGGTTAGATAGTTCGGTATCAGCTTTCGCCAAATTTTTGAAATATTGCATGTCCAATCCTATGCATGAATGATGGGTATTTTAGTGATTATATTTAGTGATATACTAGTGATTTTTTTCTCAACATAGCTTTATTACTATTACATCTACTACTTACCGCTACTATTTTTAACAGCGCCTGTAGCAAAAAAAAGTACGGGAAGTTCCCAGTTTTACAAAAGTAATTAAACAAAAACTGGCATTTTTGTTTAGTAATTTCTTAAATTTTCGTAACGCTAGCTCAACAATATGTTAAGAATTTGTCATAAAACAGTAAAATAGTGCTATTAAAATTAATAGACTACCTCAAAATCGATTTATTTGGTTATATGTTTGAAGAAGGAAGATATTTTGAAATTGTATGTATTAATTGCAAAATATTTTCCACTTATTTTTTATTTCAGCTTCACGCTATATCCCGGTGTTAAGACACTCTGCTTCCCACTTTACGCCAAATTCTGCAGAAATTGCATGTTAAGTGGCAGAACTTAACACCGCGCTTTAAGACTCGATACCAAAACGAAGACATGAAAATATTAAATATTTCGCTTCCGAAAGGGAAAATCGCACCTACAACTTGTCATGTTTACTATCTCTTCTCTATTCTCTGCAAAACTTCTGGTTCCTTATTTTTATAACCAAACTATCGAAATAATATCCTTATAAAAAATGTTTTATCTAATACATTTTGTTTTTCATTTAAAAGCAACACACGTTTCCGAGGTGCTAACATAAACCACCTCGAGCCAGCACATAAATTTGTGGGTGCATACAAGTTTTCAACCAGCGATATTTATCGTGTAGTGAAGATAGAAAACAGGGCTTAGTGATAATGCCCGAGTATTTTAGAAAACAAGCACAAGATGTAACTTTTTTTTTAGCTTCACCTTGTATCCCGCACATTGAGGGGTAGGCAGAGTGATGCTGGGAGCTTATTGCTAAGACATTCCGTTCCCATTAGGACACTTCCGTTCCCCACTTTTCGCCACATACTGGAGGACTTGCGTGTTGATTGTGCGGAATTTAATACTTTACCTGGTTTCTCTAATATTTAATTTCTTCAATTGGCAGTGGAGCCCACAAGCGTCGCGTTTACAGTCACTCGTTTGTGCACTTGCGCCACGACTGGCCTTATTGTTTTTTGCATTTATTTAAAAAATCTACTTAATTTGGAATAATTCATTTTATTTTCATTCACCGTGTGGGTTCCCATAACGTTGCAAGATGAGGCACTAAGAGCAGTTCACGGTACTAGCGATTTGTAAAAACTAAAAAAGTACAAACTAGAAGCATACTTGAAGTGTACTTATATTTGATTTGCTATCCAAGACGCACAGGTTCAAATACCGCTACATAACTTTTTAGGCAAAGCATTTAGTTTCCTAAAAAAAATATTGAACTATATTGAACTAATAAATAAATATTATTGTAATATTCCATTGACTTTTTAAAACTTTTGACTTTTTTTTACAACCAGTGTTTCATATAAAAGCTATAATACTATAATAATATTAAAGAAACAAACCTCAGAAAACGTTTGTTAAAAATGTCTATTAAATAGATATAGGATGGCCGGGAAAAGAGCTTTGTAATATAATCGATTTACCCAGGACTATACAGTCTCGAGCTAACGACAAATTCATTGAAGAATTCTCGGAACCTTCGGAACAATTATATGGAGATACATTATGGAAAATTATTATTTTATTGATGAAAGATGTCTTTATTAATTGGAAGTAGGGATCAAAAGGAGAGATTTATTTCTCTGTTATAGTGACAGAAACAAAAAATGTAGGAAAATCAATATAATACTGTCTTGATCTAGTTATTCGGCGGTAAGTGGATACATGGAAATATTCTTATGGAGAACGGAGTGTCTTATCACTAGGTACCCGAGTTCCCTGCAAATATTATGGCTGCCGGTTCGATCCCCCACTTGTCGGAATTATTATATTTAAATTACTGTTGAGACCTTTATGGCTTTCAGAAGCATGTGACAGTAAGTAAACGCGATGGTTGTGGGTTCGATGCCCACTCGGGGTAATTAATTTTTTATGATTTTTATTTCCTAGCAAAGCGCGGCGTTTAGTTCCGCCACTGAGAAAGAAATGCCTCGAAAATTGAGCGGAATGCTTAAAATGTAATATGTTAATATTATATTTCCTCTGCCAATCCTGCAATGCGAGAAAAGGTGTAAAGCAAAAAATCGATTTTATACAATAATCGGTCAGAGTGATGATCTTCACTTTTATCTTAAAATAATGACAAAATAAAAAATAAAGTGAGTGAACATTAAATGTCACAATAAATCTGTAGAGTTGAATATAAACAAAATATGTGTATTTGAATTTTCACAGATAGTTATTTATTAGACAGTTTCAACTCATATAAGCTTATAACACCGGCGTACGTCCGACGATATAAGCGAGTGTTACAGTGATCTTTTGTGTTCAATGAATCATTTTCATTTTCTTTTCTAGTTACAAGATAAGCCGCGGCGTTAAGTTCCACCACACAAGGTTTTAAAAAAATAGTCGAAGTTAAAAAAAATCATAAAATCTAAAATGTCAAACACCATACGACATAAGTCATACACGTAAATTTCTCCATATTTTATTCGACTGCAAATTTACATTTCCTACCAAAATATATTTTAGAATATTTTCTCAGAGCTCAACATATTTTGCAATCAAGTCGCGTTTCGCCAATTTCGTCAGATTAGATGGCTTCGGACAGATTTATTTGAGGAGGCGTAACTCTATCGACGTAATGGACTTTGTTTGAAGACTGATTTTTTAATGGCGCCGCGTTGACGGTGAAGAGAATCGACTCAGATGCTGTAAGTTTTCAAGTAATGAGCAATAACGTGGGAATAAAAAAGGGAAATGTAACAAAAAAAAGACTTATGTCTTAAATAAATGTCAATAATGAATTAGCATGTATCTTGTAATTTTTAATTCTATTTTGGTTAAATATTTAATTCTAAGTAATTTTCAGCATAGTTAATAGTGGACTATCTTTAGTATCGACACTCAATTGATTTTTTATTTAGGTAGAATATATAGATAGTCGGCGCGCGGGCACAAATTGTGAAAGCGACTGGTTGTGGGTTCGATCCAAGTCGAGGAAATGAAATATTTATTTAAATTTATATTTCTGGTGTCGAAGCAAAACGCGGCGTTGACTTCCGCCGCTCAACACGCAATACCCCTAGAATTCGACGGCAAGTAGGTAACAGTGTCTTAATATTAGGTTCTCTCCGCTTACTCTGCTGTGTGCGGGATACAGCGTGAAGCTAATATTGATAGGTTAGTTATGTATGTGTTATAATATACTGACATATATCGTGTGCATGTCATCGAGCATTTGCAAATGACACCCAATATTGATTACACTCACAGAGTTACATACCGATATTTGTATTAGAAAGCCATCAATTCTGCTCTATATAATAGAGCAAAAAAAACCGACTAAGAGCGTCTGACTTCCCTCTTTAAGATTCTGTAGGTAAGTAAGTATACATGAACCACTGGACGATTTTTCAATACAAAACCCGCGCCTCTTCTGAACCTACCAAGAGGCATAAGTTCAAATCTCGAAATAGTTTAGTTCTAAGTGAGAAATAATAGCGTAAAAGTCCTAATAACAAACAAAATAAAAAAAAATCATAGTTATAATTATGGTGTTCGTAGATGTGTCTTTATATAACTTTATATAACAATGTAAATGATTTTGACACAAGGAGTGTCTTAGTAAAGAGATATAATATATAAAAACTGGACAAGCGTGAGCCGGGCTCACTCACCAAGGGTTCCGTAACAAATTGGAGAAGCTGTTTTTAAAATTCAGGCTTAGCTTAGACAGAGTGCTTTCATCTGTTCACATGAAGTAAAGGCTTTATTGCCAAATTTTGGCCCCTTTTTACGGCTATTATTTTTTTAGGATTTACCGACAAATGTATAGTTTCAGATCTTTTCCTAAACTAGTACTAACTGTAGATATCAGCCGCCAAATTTCAAAATTATAGGTTTACCAGAAGGACCCTATTAATTTTGATTCCCTTTATAGTATCCAAATACGCATTGCGTACGTAATTAAGATAATAGAGAGAAGATGAAAATGTATAGTTTCAAATTTCTCCCTGAACTAATACTATTTGTTTTTTTTTAATAAAATCATGGTTCCGCAGATTTGAGTATATCGTTTAAATTTCAACTCGATATCTCCAAGCGTTTATGAGATTAAGTGTCTTGACGGTCAGAAAGACAGACGGACAACAAAGTGATCTTATAAGGGTACGGAACCCTAAAATTATTTGTGTTGAAAATAAAATTGTTTTATCTTCACGCTAGATTCCATATATTCCATGGAAGTTAAAGGGAACTTAGTGTTAAGACGCCCCGTACTCGACATTACTCAAAACACAAACAACTCCACACCAAACAGCTCTACATCATTAACCAAAAACATACTTAAAACATCAAAAACTAAACCAAAAAATGCCAAACAACAATAACTTAAGGCAAATTACACATTTTAAAGGGCTCTACATAATCAGATCCAAGCTGGCAGATAAGCAAAAAAAATACCACCATTCGCTTCAGCGAAAGCTCAAAGCTGCCTACTCGCGTAACTTCAAAGACGAAACCAATTAAAATTTGTTTCTCAAACTAAATTAGATGGCGCATGCTTTACTTTGGAACGAGCTCGGCATTTAATTACACTCGAACACAAAAAAACATTACAAAAAGAACATCGGGTTCATTATCTGCCTTTTGTGCTGTGCTTTTTAATGCGGCAAATCATATTATTATAATTAATATATATTGTGTGTTATTTGTGGAGGACTTGTATATTTATAAACACATACAAAAACATTGTTTGTGTTAATAAATCTTTTATACTTTGTAGAGTTTGAATGAAGAGACTTGAAGTTCCTTTCTCTACATTTTGATCATCTTTGAGTTACTACATATTGTGCTAATTAAAAGATGATCATTCAAAGATTCAAAATATAGCATAATAAAGAAATAAGTCACTGTGAATGATCACCCCATTTTTATTATGAACAATTTACTAATATTATATACCCGAATAGCTTTCGTTAATGTCAGGTAACAACTAGTTTTACTTGAAAAATTGTGTTTGTATTATATAATTTTACATTTATCGAGGAAATCTGTAGTTTACACTACATTACGTAAATAAATCATTTCGATACAACCTACCTATCAGTTAAGATACTCAAACTATTGAAGTCAGACAAATAAGAACCTGTCATGTATGTATACACGACTCTTAGTTATTTTCATTTCAATACGCAGACGAAGCTGCCGGAGGAACCTAGTATTGCCTAAAACTAGTTTTTTTGATGAAATCGAATTCAACATCAATCCAAAGCTGAAAAGATAAGTATGATGAAATTTACCACAAGTTTCTGTTCATACCTAAGACTTTATATATACAAATAAATTAATTCAAAACGAGATAGGTCTTTTATTGTTCAATTATAATACAATATAAAACGTAATGAAACTCAGAATTTAATTATACAGAAGCATTTAACGGAATTTCGAAACACTTAACAAAGTATTAAAGTTCGAAGTGATCTTATTGTTATAGCTAATTCAACAGTTGCGTAGATTAACAATAAACGGCAATAAACGTGAGGGTTGGTAATATCTTAGTGAAATATGGCGGCTGTTTCTAACTAATAATGGTAGGAACGGTATGGAATACCGTTTATTGCGAATATTGTTTGGGAATATTTCATAATTTTTTGGCAACGGAATGAAATTAATGGATTTTGTTGTACGTGTGTCCAATATTTAGTGTAAATTTCGGTTTAATTTTATACCTTTTTTTCAGCTTCACGCTATATCTCGCAAATAACAGAGGTTGAGGGAGCCTAATTTGAGAATGTCCGTTCCTCCCTTTCCCCTAAATGATACTTACGTAAACAGAAATGTCAAAATATAGCAACGAAAAGTTTTTACAGTGTTTATTTAACATTTTCAAATCTTTATTCGACACATAGGAAAGAAAAATCCTCTTTTCGGGATTTGAACCCGCGCCTCTTGTAAACCAAACATGGTTCAAACTTTTATACGTTTTCTAAAGCGATAAAAGTTTTTATACGTTTTCTAATAAAACTATTTTACGATGGTTGTTCGTAATTAGATTTGGAAAATGCGGTTATAATTTAAACTAAATTTTGTTGAATAAACAGTTAATGTAGTTTTGTGTATTAATGTGTGCGAAGTTCAAATATATATTAATGAACATCACAGGCGCATAACTACTTTTATACATGGAATTATATTTTTTATAGGTATAATAATTAAGGCCAGTCGTGGTGCAGGGTCCCAAAGTGTGACTGTAAAATTGGCTGATTGTGGGTTCGATCCCCACTTGAAAAAATTAAATATTTATTTACTCTGCTTCTGCCACTTAACACGCTATGGCTCCAGAACTCGACGGAAAGTGGGGAACGGTATCGTAACACTAGGTTCCCTCTGCCTACCCTGATGTATGCGGGATGCAGCGTGAAGATTATTTTTTTTATAAAAAAATATATTAAGGTCATTTCTGACTATAAACACAATGGTTTGAGGTTCCTTATCAATTCGCTAAAAAGTGGAAAATGGAATTGTCTTAATGGGAACAGATTGTCTTAACAGTAGGTTTCCAGGTTCTCCCTCCTGTAAAGAATACATTATGAAAATATTGATAAAAAAAATTAATTCCATCGAGTGGGGATCGAACCCACAACCATCCCGTTACAGTCACACCCTTGTGCACCTGCGCCACGACGGCCTCAATATATATTTAAATCTATAATTCACAGTTTCTAACAAACAAATTAGCTTAAGATCTTGTTTACACAGTACCTCAACACACTCGTAATTCACGGTTAGTACCTCTTAAAATTTTATCCAAGATCGATGCTCCCGGTTGAGATATAAATTCGCGAGTTAACAAAGAGGTCGTTAAGATCGGAAGAGGTCGTGAGTTATGTTCATTTGCAGGTATTAGGGGTAAATGAGTTCACTAACTTGTAAACAGAGTGTTGTGTATGTCACTACGTTATTTAAAGAGATGTTTATTAATATATACAAAAATAATTTTATTTTTTATTATCGATTGTTTAAATACAGTATGTAACATAACATAACATAAAAACTCTTTATTTCACACCAGAAAATTACATGATTAACCAATAAATTCATACAAAGAAAAATGTGAATAGGCGACCTTATCACTCTTGTGATAAGGCCTATTCACAGTGAGTGATCTCCTCCAGGCAACCCAATCAAAAGAATCAATTTAAAAGTATATGTATAGTATATATGTATATATGTAGTTATACATATTTTTTATATTTTAGTATGTGACTCGTTTCGGTTGATCATTTAGCTAGTAAACTGCACACACGATAATATACAATTCGATCATCAATCGAATGATTCATTATTATACCAAACCTGTTATATTTCCACCTAAATTCGGGAAATTGCATGTTAAAGAGTGTAATGTGTATAAATAAAAATAAATACATCCCGCAATTGGGTATCGTACCTACACTGCATTTACAATCAATCAGTGTCCCACTGCGACACCAATACCTCTTGTAAATAATAAATAACTTTCCAAAAATCTCTAAAAGCCACAAGAATAACGTCAAAAGCGCTGCCAACATTAAATATAAACAGTACTCTAAATATGTTTTCGTTGAAGGGACGAACTTAATTTGTGCCTGAGTTAAGTCGAAAATCCTTAAACCTTTTGATATTTTGTACTGCCTTCCGGATTTATAAAATAACCGTTTCAAAACACTGTATTATACTGCCTTATTATAAGCAATTAATTTGTAAATAGGTTATAAAAAGTCGTGGCGCAGGATTACGAGTGTGTTTGTGAACGTAACAGATTGTGGGTTCGATCCTTACTCGAGAAAATGGAATATTTTATATTTAGATTCAGAACGACGGAATGCCTCCAGTATTTGGCGAAAAATGAGGATCGGAGTGTCTTAACATTAGAATCCCTCTGCTTACCCTGCTGCGAGTGAGATACAGTGTGAAGCTGACAATTTTAAATTTCTTCCCGATACTATAGTATCGAGGCAAATCGTGGCGCTGGCTTCCGCCAGTTAACACGCAATGCCTCTAGAATTCAGTGGAAAGTGGGGAGCGGAGTGTCTAAATACTAGGCTCCCTCTGCCTACCCTGCTAAATGAGGGTATCAATACAGCGTGAGGCTGAAAAAAGTTATAGTTTTTTTTATTAAGTTATTGCGCATGGGCACAAGCGTGTGACTGTAAACGCGACAGGTTGTGGGTTCGATCCCCACACGAGGAAATAAAATATTTAGCAACAATTTTTTCACTCTGGTGTCGGGGCAAAGCGCGGCGTTGAGTTCTGCCACTCACTCACACGTTGTAGCTTCAATTAGTTAGAAAGAGTAAAATCTATATAGAATACTTAGATACATTTTAATGTGTCACACACTAAAAAAGAATGTTTTAAAAATGTATTAAAAAAAATTAAGGAGCGGTATTTGAACTAAGGCCTTTAGGAGATTTTATGGTTAACTACGTTTGCAAAATTTTTTTTTACGTATAGATAACTCTATATTATTAATATTAAAAAACTGTAAATTTTTGTTTGGTTAATCGCGCTAATATCAGAAAGTATTTGTTAGAATTGAGAAATTGTAGGTTCCATAGGAAGCCATTATGGTTTATAGTGAATGAAGGTTCAAAATTCTTTATAAGAATATACCAAATTTATATGGGTTTTTCTTTATGTGTGGTACATAGCAGGCGAGCTGGGAACCTAACGTTAGCTAGTTTTGACGTGGTCCTAATAAAATGTTTCCATTCCCCACTTTTCCGAATTGTAAAGGCACTGTTGAGTGGCGAAACTCAACGCCGAGTTGTGCATCGTCAGCGAAACAAATAATTGAAAATATTAAATATTTCATTTCTCTACGTGAGAATTACTTAATATTTATTAAAATAATCTCAACAATCAATTGAATATAGTTTCCATTAACTAATTAAACAAAAAAACTTTTTCTTAAAGTCATTTAAAAAAAACAAGGTCTTTTGACTCTTAAGTGGCAAAAGAGTTGGCAGCCATCGCAGAACATTATATTACGTCTATTCAGCGTAACAATATTACAAAGTATTTTGGCACACTCATTGCATCGGCTTCTATTATTTTTATTTGTATTTAAATTGTTATTATTTTAAAATTAAATTATTTTTTATTAATTCAATTAAAAATACATTTTATTAAATATATATAATTACAAGCCCACCTTTAAGAACTAAACCAGTCGTGACGCAGGGGCACAAAGTGAGACTGTAAATTGACTGGTTTTAAGTTCGATCCCCACTCGAGGAGATTAAATATTTATTTAAATATATATTTCAATTTCTTCGCTCTGGTGTCGAAGCAAAGCGCGGCGTTGAGTTCTGCTACTCAACACGCAATGCCTCCAGAATTCGGCAGAAAGTGCTGAACGGAGTGACTTAACACTAGGTTCCCTCTGCCTACCCTGCAGTGTGCGGGATGTGATTTATTTATTTTTTTCTAAATCCTAGTTAAAATGCCTGAATATACACGATGGCTATGGGTTGCTAATCGGGTTTTTGCTAAAGCGTTATTCTTTTTTTAAATCAGGATTAAAAAAAAATACGCTTTAGAAACAGTGTCTAATTATAACGAATATACATACATAAAATATTGATATACATATGCACAATGTACATATTTACATGCTAAAGCCTATCGTGGCGAAGGGTTAATAGTCAACATGTGATGCCTCCTGAAATCGGTGGAAAATAAACGACGGAAGTATTTTAATGAGAGCAGAGTATTTTAACACTAGGTTCCCGAGTTCACTCTGCCAACCCTGCCAATTGCGGGATAAAGCGTGAAGCTGACAAAAATTACATATTCTTTTCATAAAAATAATACGTACGGTTATACAAACAATACATATAACTGGGTCCAGTTTGTATACATTCCTTAATTAAACGATAAGTCCCCAAATAAAATATTCATCGAAAATTGGGATAAATCTGTCCGAAGTAATTTTATTATGGCAAATTGTGTTATCACTTATTCATCAAAATGGAATTTAATTAAATAGAATAAAAATTCAACGTATTTTATACTTTTCCATTTGAGTATCAAAATAAATGTTATTTTTAGGATTTTGTACGTCAAAAGAAAAAAAAACGGAAACCTTATAGGATCACTTTGTTGTCTATCTGTCTGTATATCTCTACTATAAGGAACTATCAAGCTGAAATGAATATCAAATATCAACACTCCCTTAAAACATATGGATATTAAAAATAACAGGTGAATTATAAAAACAAATAATTATAAATCTTTTATTTGTAGTTTATTTCATATACTAAGGCCAGTCGTGGCGCAGAGGCACAAAGTGAGCCTGTAAGTCGGCTGGCTGTGGGTTCAATCCCCACTTAAAAATATAAAATATTTATTTATATTTTAATTTCTTCGCTCTGGTGCCCAGGGGAAAGTGCGGTGTTGAGTTCCGCAATTTAGCCACCAGAAATTGGTGGAAAGTGGGTAACGGAGTGCTTAAATACTAAGTTCCCTCTGCCTACCATGCTATGTGTGGGATACAGCGTGCAGCTGAAAAAAAAATATAATACAAATACGCTCGCATACTTAATATTTTCAATTTATATAAGTCATTTCCGTTTTCTTAAAAGCATGACATTGGCAAAGAACCCTCGGTGGCTGAGTCCGACTGGCACTTCGCTGGTTATTTATAATATGAAGGATAAAGTTTATAGGAATAGAGATTTTATTCGAAAGATAAGAGAGACTGTCGTGGCGCGAGGTGAATTTAAAAGGAAGTTAAACCGACTTCAAAACTATGCTTATATGCGCAGTATTTTTTTTTTAAATTATTTTGTTTAGATTTCGTTTAGTGTATTTAGTAGTTATCCCTTATTGTTAGTTTATTGTTTAGCTCGTACCGACTTTAAAAATCAATACAAATACAAAGACACAATTTTACCATTAATAAACCGGACAAGCGCGAGTCGGATTCGCTCACCAAGGGTTCCGTACAAAATTAGAGATCTTGAGCTTTTACTAAAATTTAAACTTATCTTAGCCAGAGCCATTTCATCTGAACTAGTAGTTTTAATAACAAATTTTGCCTCCGTTTTAATGCCATGTTTTTTAAATATTTAACCACAAATTTAATTGATCTCTTAAACGACAACAGATTTTTTAAAATTGGTTCACAAATGGTAAAGAAATCTCCGGACAAACATAAAAAAATGTATAGTAATATCTAATATATAGTAGTTAACGAATATACAATCTCCGCCTTTTTGATAAAAGAAATCGATTAAAATAAACAATTCAAATTAAAGTATTTTTACAGCGCATTGAAACTACACAGAGCGTGTACTGAAATAAAAATGTAAACACATTAATAAGAACAAGGGAAAGCTCTCGAAGTCGTAACTTGAAATATTTATTTATAGAGCTTTTAGTAGGGAAGATGTTAGGGGTTGTAACGACTTCCTAGCAAAGAATAACGTTACTTTAGGGATTCTCTTAATTTTTATTATTAAAATGACCTTTGTTGTACTGGTGGTGTATTACTGATTAATTGTTTTTGATGACGGTTGTGGGTTCGATTTCTGTTTGGGTGATTGAATTATTTTCACATCCTCGCTTTGGATAATGTTTTAAAAATAGAGCCTATTATGAAACGAAACGTTTTACAGTTAAGTTCTCTATAATTTTTGTTACATTCACAATATTCTAAAATAATATATGCGTAGGAGATATTTTAGGTAAGCTCTTATGGAGAGCGATTAATAAAGATGTCAGTAGTTCAAAATATTGTATAGTTTATTTTTCCCCTTTTTTTTTATGATACGTATATTTAAAATTCCAATTTTCTATATGTATCATAACATTTAACTTAGCTCTCTTTTTATTTTTATATTTTTAAAAAGCACGCAAAACGCGGCGTTGAATTCTGCCACTCAATACATAATGCCTCCAGAATTCGGAAAACTAACACTAGGGTGTTAAAACACTCCGTTCCCCGTTTTAGGGAACCTAGTTTCCTATGCCAAAAATACCAACCTATCGCTTAACGATGATGCTCTTGTATAACATTCTATAGAGAGCCTCTTGTATCCGGATATTACGTAATACAATCAATACACTCAATATTACCTACAAAGCTTACGGTTACTCGAAATCAAATTGAATTAAGGTATCTCAAGTGTAAGTAGATAAGAGAAGTATTGTTGAAGCTATCGTGGTACAGTCGTCAGTAGCTTTATAGATGAAGGTAGTAGGGGTTTTATGCCAGTTTAGCGAATGTTTAATATATACTAAGTTTTACTCATCAGCTTACAGATGGTTAAAACGAAACGAACGACGTGCGGGACATGATACCATAGCGAAAAACTGATGCAGTTCTTTCCCTAAGTAGAAATCTAACCCAGAACCGTCGTGCTTATTGTTATGTTGAACAGTGCACTTTGTTTTTAGCTTCACATAGTAGTGGGATTGTGGGGACCTAGTCATAATCAAACACTCCACTTCCGATTCCCACTTTTCGCCGAAATTTAAAATAATTGCGGGTTGAGTGGCGGATATTAACGCCGCGGTCTGCATCATTCCATGAGCTAAGCAAAAAACCAAATAAATATTTCATTTCCTTATGAGTGGGAATCGAACGTGCAACCTTTCGCATTTACAGTCGCAGGTTTGTGCCCCTACAACACGACCCACCTCAAAAGAAAATAAAATAAATAGATAAAAAGACAATTGTAACTTAACCCCGCACTATACCCTACTAGATACAGAAAAAAACAATACCAAAACGCTTACTAATCACAAACTATATTAATAACATTAACACAAATTGATTAATCACACTAACTATAATATACCTAATTCACGAATTCATTCAAGTCACAATCAAATCCATTTAGCAATTTGTGAGGCTGAACCATTAAATAATAACGGGACAAAGCGGTTATAACTGTAGAACAATACCGAGTTTAAAGCAAAATGGAGTTCTTTCAGCTCACTCCCTAATTGTTGCCTTTTGTGCTGGTGAATTAAGAATTCTGTGCACTGACTGTGGTGGTGCAGTGAGGTTGTGGATTTTTGAGATGGTTGTAGGTTCAATGCTTTATTAAAGGAAAAGCAGCTTTACGCTGTATCCTGCACACAGCAGGGAAGGCAGAGGGAACCTAGTGTTAAGATACTCCGTTCCCCACTTTCTGCTGACTTCTAAAGGCATTGCGAGTTGAGTGGCAGAACTCAACGCCGCGCTAAGCCTCGACACTAGAGCGACAAAATGGAAATATAAATTTAAGTATATATTTCATCTCCTCGAGTGGGAATCGAACCCACAACCAGTTGGTTTTACAGTCACACTTGGTGCCATTGCGCCACGACTGGCCTCACTTGAAAGAAAAGAAGAAAGTATATAAGTATCATATAATTAGATACATCTTATTCCAGTCCATGTGATACTTGCAGTGTTGTATTTCAAAATCTAATACAAATCTAGTGAATAGAAGACATAAAACAGCGTCTGTGACTGAACTGTAAACGTGACGGTTGTAGGTTCACAACTTACTAGGGGTAGTGAATTATATTAATGTAGGTAGGTAATGGCAGTGAACTGAACGTTGTTTAGGTTCATTATAGAAAATAGAAAATTGCGTAAAATAGAACGAGAGGTACCCCTTTCTTGTTCTGGTATATTTTTTTGAGAATGAAAAGTTGTAGATCGGCAACATTTTGCAGTATTTTTGTAGTAATAGGTGTTTAACTGTTTACGTTATTGGTATTTATTTTGAAATGCGATAAAAATCATTAAATGAAAATATTAATCTTATGTCTAAATTATTAACAATTCTTGATATTTTTTTAGGTATGAGTTTGAAATATTTTACCCTATATGCTGCTCCCCTTCTTTCGCTCTACCCTGTACCAAAAGACAGACAGACGTAACCTGGCAAACTAGTGTTAAGACATTCCGTGTTCAATTTTTACTCAATTCTGGAGTATTATATACCACTATTTATATACTTAACATTTAGACTCACGCTTTATCCCGCACATAACCACAACAGGGTAAGAATATATCGATACTTTTATTCGGTACTCTCATTCCAATAGGATATATATAATAGTACTAATTTAAAAAATAAACTAAAAAAGCAATAGTCTACATTTCACCATTACGAGGTTATATATATATCTTACTATGAAACTATATTATTTCATACAATAATCAGAAAGTTCACGTACGTACATACATACATACATATATGTATATATATATGGGGCCATAAAGCGCGGTTACAAAACTACTAACTTACAGTACAATTGGCGGAACTGAGTAAAACTTCGCAGTTTTAGTTCTACTCGGAAACGTTGAATTGCTTTCGAACTCGAATATTTCGAGTGGAAATTGCGGTTAGCATATGAAGTATAATTGTAAATTCCAGCGATATGCTAACTTGGGTTTAAATTAGCTTTGGTTAGATTCTTTTGATTTTTTTTTATTTATGTATGTAAAGTCATTAACACGAGGCCGCGGTGCAGCGGCAAAGTCTGAATAAAATCGATTTTCAAAAATCGAACCTATAATCATCGCGAAACAATGAATTCCTTTGATTGATCAACGGAATTCTTAAGTAGTCCCGTCGCTGTAGCGACACTGTATTGTGGAGTACAACCTAAAAATGGCCGTAAACGACTGGAACAAAACAGTCGTGTCCTCGACTACAATAATATTGTCCTCATTCTAGTACCAAGTCCCTCATTTCCTATGAAATTAGATTTAAGATTTTATAATAATGAACAAATATTTATACATAAATATATATGTATATGCACAGCGCGCGGGCTTTTGCTTATATATATACCATTTGTGTATATGATATTTTTGTTAACAAAATATTTTTTTTGTTTGACCAATCCTCCACCATCCTTATTGAGAGTATCCTTTTATAAATAATTCTACAAAATGTAATAGCCAATTACTTTCCTTTTTCAGTGATTTAAATATAAGTGATGTTGAGGAAAATCATTAAAAAAAATAATTTGATGGAGAATCTACACGGAAAATGCAAAAATATACTACAGATATATACGAACACCAAATCAATGATTAGATATAATGTTACGATAAACAACCTTAACATATTTTTTGTTTTTTTTAGTTTAGTTTTTTTTTAGCTTCAAGCGTACCTGCTGTAACAGAATAGGCAGAATAAACTTAGTATTAAAAACTTCCTTCTCTACTTTTCGCAATACTTTCAAAACATTGAATGTTGAGTGGCGAAACACAACGTGTCCTGCTTTGTTATATTATCAAAACAAAAAATTAAATAATTCATTCCACCAAGTGGCAATCGAAGCCACAACCATCACGTTTACAGCCGAAGCCTATGCCGCTACGCGACCACGGTCTGTAAACAAACATATAATAATATACTTAAACCAATAAAAGTTATTACATGTACGTGTCACATAACTTTCTTAATATAGTTCTACTTTGTGTCGACGTGATAACTTAGCGGGACCATCCACACTGACGGAGAACTGACACCTGTGACAGATCGTTTGTACCTGTCGTTCATCACATCCATTAAATACTATACGTATATAGTGACTATATGACGTCATACCGCTGCTAGCAAAAGTAGTTATTTATGTATCAGTGATAGGAATTCAGAGATTTTGATTAGCGTTATAAAATATAAAATGGCTGTATTTCAAATATTTTATGTAATAAAGGTCCCAGTTTTCGTGTTGTGCTTTTTGGTAAATTTTTAATTGATCTCTATTGATCTTTTTTTTATTTTGACACTGTATTTCGTACAGAACAGTTCTACGTTCCTAAACTTTCCAGTTTCCGAGATAAGGCTTGTTGAGTGGTTCGACATAAGAGCGAAGAAATGGAAATATAAATTCAAATAAATGTTTCAACTCCTCGAGTTGGGATCGCACCCACAAACAGGCGATTTTACAGTCACATTTGTGTCGCTGCGCCACCACTGACCTCAATATTATTATTATATATAAACAATTTTATAAGCGTAAAAAATTATATGACTTTACTATACCATCACGTGGCGTGGTATGCAATGAGGCAAGGTGAGGACATGTCTGACTGAAGGCATTAGTCGTAGATTTAAATGTCACTCAAAAATATACTTTTCTTTATATCTATTGCATTTTAGCTTGACGTTACATCTCTAGTAGCCAGAGAGAACGGAGCGCCAAATGCAACGGTCTCTGCATTCCTCTTTCGCCTCGTACACTGTCATCAACCTCTTCATATATAACCTTAATATTTTTAAATTAGTCTATAAAGAAGTAAAACTGCATAGTATACTTAGAAACGTTTTATTCCATAGGCAAATCTCAAATGTGCCGTAATAGCTCAAGTTATTATATTAATTTCCTTTGATCGTCACTGTACTGGCTGGGGTGATATAATTAAATAATTTACGTCGTCCCGCCACCATACAAATGGTTAAATGAGCGTTCTCCGCTGACAGGTGTATGGTAATCTATTACACCTATCAGGAAGTTATTTTGATAATATATCAAAATAGAGGTGTAAATCTATTTTGAATTTAATATACTATAGGGTTGACATAGCAACTAGAATCAAATCTGATATTTATTTATTTTTTTTATCTTATACTAAGATTAATTTAATATATAAATTGAATTATGATTTTTAAATTATATATATTTACAAAGTAATTAGCATTGCACATAAATTTTATATGAATAGGTATAAATGCAAACATTAATAGAAAAATATTATCTAAATTCCGGAGAAAAAGAAAGAGAACCGGTTATCTTTACCCCAATACTCAAAACCACTTACGAAACCAACAAGCCAGCACCACTATAGTCAATTGGTCCTTACAAACGCTCGAACATTACTAATTACGCTTATCGCGTAATCAGGGGACGGAATCACAGACTCCCTCGACCTAACCAACTTTGAAAGGACCAAGAAGTTGGCATTTAATTTTGATTTAAATAATACACGCGTTTGCACTCAAGTGTTCGTATAAATTTAATTAAACAAAGCCTCTTAAGTCTTTTGTTTATTTAACAAAGGGTGAACCGTTCGAAAAATTTTGCTCAAGTCAAGTTGAGATATGAATTATAATGTAGGTGGTTGGTGTGATTTGGAAGGCTCTACGGTGGTGAGAGGCAGTTTAATTGGTCATTGTTTAAGCAAGTAAGTAGATTTATGTCGTATAAGCGGACACGCACGGCTTTGTCCGTTTATTTTCACCCTTAAAGATGAATCTAATAAGCCATGAAATACTTGTTTGATGAAATACTTTTATTTTTTTTATAAATTGCTCGGTGCCCATTTAAAGATTTCTCCATACAAACTATCAACCCATATTTCAACCCTTCAGTGTTAGTGAGTGTTCATATTATGAAAATAAACACCTGTCCTAACCTGCGGCTAAGGCAATGTGTGCGTCCTCAGTCTATAGGAACTTCATCTTTTATATAATATATAGATGTCGGGTATTTGTATTAAAAATATACCGTTACTTTATATTCTATAAGACCGTCACCGTTGTGTCAATTTTTTATCAAGTTCATGATGTATCCGGCACACAGCCAGGTAGGCAGACGGAACCTAGGGTTAAGATACTCATGGCATTGCGTGTTGAGTGGCAGAACTCGAGAAAATAAAAAAAAAAATATTTCATTTCCTTGAGTGGGAATCGAACCCATACCATGTTTCACTGGCCTTTTGGATTTTTCCCTCTCCTATTACATTCGAAAGATGTGTAAAACGAAAAAAACAATTTATGGATACAATTATTTGTTTTATATTTTTAGAATATTTAACATAACAGTATAATCTCATTTATTCAGGGCCATTTTTTTTTCATCTCTACGTCGTAGTAAATCATGTAATTATTTAAAATATTAAGAACTCACCAATAAAACAAAACATTTAGTTGACAAATAAAACTAACAAGCCCCAGCAAGATAAAATTTACATATTTCAACGGATTTGCTGTAAAATTCCATTAGATAGTTCACTTTGAACGGAACGGATTCCAAAAGTAGATTTCGAGTGAACCTGCTCACTTAATCTACTATTCAACCCTTAAATGGATGATCCGTGGCGGTGTAAAAAGCAAATGAATATTCATTGGAACGTGGATGGGGTGCGAGGTTTTTATTAGATTCGTGCTTACTAACGCTTGGCCACTTGGTTCTGATCTCAAGGTGCTGTTTTTTTTTTCAAATTTTATTGGATTGATTCTGTGTTTGTGTGTGTGTGCCTTGATTTAACTTTTCAAGAATATGACGAGGCCAATCGTGGCACAGGGGCACAAGGTTGTTACTGTAAACGAGACAAGTTGTAGGCTCGATTCCCACTTGAGGAACATATTTTATATTTTTATTTCTTCGCACTGTTGTCGTTAAGTGCAACTAGTCAACATGGAATGTCTTGAAAATAAACAGAAAAGGAAAACAGAGTGTCTTAGCTCTAGAGTCCCCCTGCTTACCCTATTATAGGTGGAATACAGCGTGAAACTTTTCATTGTCCATTAATCCCATCAAATACAGTAGATAAGTTAACGTAATCAAATGTACGAAGTACGTTATTACGCTAACCCGTCACAGAAATGAGCGGATATTTCGGCCAGAAGCTGCACTGTCAGGATGAAATACTCAAACATTTGCCACCTGCAAGCCGAGAGATTAATTCTTTAGAAGATTATCTCACTTGGCCTCTCCCTCAATTAGTTTAGCTTAACTTGCGGCAAGACCACTTAGTTAGGTGACATATTACACTCTTTAGACATTTATTTTTTGTTCTGGTTTTTGGATTTTTTTTTTTAATGTAGGATAATTTTTATGTTTTAAAAAACTATCGTGTTACAATATAAGCCTGAATATAAACCAGCCAATGTAAAATACTTAAATATTGCCATAAATAATAAATCATATTAGATGGGATTTGAACGCGCGACTTTTGAAAACCTATTTAGCGCTCTGGCCACTATTCCCTGCGTTCTCTTAAACATTCTCTAAATATTTTTTTTTCGTTCTCAAATGTAAAATAATACCTTAAAAATTATAAATAAATAATTACAGACAATTTTTACTATACATAAAAAAATACTAAAAATTTTTCTATTTACATTTCCGTTACACAAAATAGGATATACGCTATACAGTAAATCAATATACAAATATCCACAGTATTGAACAGTACAGAGTGCGGTGACTAAATCCTGCGGCATACGATTAATACTGAATGGACGCATGTTGGCTTTCAACTCGTGTTATTTTGCTTGCAATTGGAAATTCACAAAATATTCCATTATGTTTGAATAATTGAAATATAATATTTTAACTACGGTTTTATAATTTTTTATTTATTGTTTTAGATTCTTTCAATATTCCGTTAGCTGAGCAGGCAGACGTAATATACTGGTAGTGTTAAGGCACTTTGTTTCACACTTTTCACCCAATTTTGGAGATATTGTGCGGAGTGGTGGAACACAACGTTGCGCATTGTTGTGAACACATAGAATTTCTGTTTTATAGAAAATCTCCCTTAAAAATATACGTTAATTTTTTTTAATACTTTAATGTAGTTATAATGGTAGTAAAGAATCTTATGAGCGTCTTTTTGTTATTAAGCTAGAAGATAATTTTGAAAAAATCTAACTTAACTTGACTTCACGCTTTAATACTTTGCCTACGGGGTAGTCGGGGTAGAGCGGAGCGCCAAACGCTACGGTCTATATATATCTCTTTGCCTTCGTCCACTGTCATAAACCTCTTTATATCTGCTTTTTACGTGACCTTACTCCAGTGTCATTGATACTGTGTTTTCGAAGGTCAACTGAGGTCTCCCCCTATCTATCTAAACAAACCTAAAATCTTTATAATATAATATTCATATAGGCAGTATCCCGCACCGACAGGATAGGCAGATGGAACATAGTGTTAAGACACTATTCTCTACTTTCCACCGAGTTTTGGACAAATTGTGTGTTGAGTGGCGGAACTCAACTCCGCGCTTTGCCTTGACACCAGAGCGAAGAAAATATACTCGAGTGAGGATCGAACCCACAACCAATCGTGTTTACAGTCACCTTTTGTGCTCCGGAGCTACACCTGTCATACTAAATAATGAAACTAATATTCATATCAAGCTGGAAGTTTGATTGAAGTCGTTAGCGCGCCCAAGTTTGATTAGGGCCGATGGCAGAGGGATGACTTTATAGATAGTGATAACGAACTTGCCACTGGTGTTGCTCTAATAGTTTATTACTTGAACATTAAATATAAATCCTAGAGAGGCCAGTCGTGGCGCATCGGCACGAGGTGTGACTGTAAAACCGACTGGTTGTGGGTTCGATCTCAACTCCAGGAGATGAAATACTTATTCTGTTTTCGAGGCTAAGCGCGGCGTTGAGTTCTGCCACTCAACACGCAATACCTCCAGAATTCGGCAGAAAGTGGGGAACGGAGTATCTTAATACTAGGTTCCCTCTGCCTACCCTGCTGTGTGCGGGATACAGCGAGAAGCTGACTAAATATAAATAAAGATAGTTAAAAATATTTAAGTACTATTGTACGAAGATGACGTCAACATCCATTTATTTTATATACATACTAGCGAGTATTTATTAAATATGTTAATGAAATAATTTTCAGTTTGCAATAATAGGATTAGTACGAAAATATAATCCTAAATAATCAAAATAAGCTGAAACAGAGTAATAAGTAGAGTAAGGGAAATAATAATCTTGATATTAGAAAAAATACCGTTGTAATTGTAATCAACAAACAACATAAGTAAAGGAAATTTTTGATTTTTTCAAAGAAACAAAGAATGCATAAATTAATAATAAAATTAAACACCAAATAAACATAAAAATTTACAGTGGATCACAAAAATTTAAAATTTACAAAATCACCAACGTTGTCTGGCCGTTCGAGTCAGTCATTCGCAAGTCGGACTTTATAACATTTTTATGAAACATTTTTTATGTATCTCATAATGCTTCCGAAATTCAGTGGAAAATGAATATCAGAATGTCATAACACAAGCTTCCCTTCGACTACCCTGTTAGCTAAGATGAATCAAGAACGAAAAATGTAAAATTAGTTTTCAATTATTATTATTATTTATTTATCTTGCCAATAAACGTTTTTTTATTGTCTTGCACTAAATTGATCCAAATTAAAGATTAAAAAACATATCAACTTCTTTCTATACAGAGATAAATCTAATAGCGATGAAACCCAATGTAAGATATTGGGTTTTAACTATATAAAAACAAACAGATTATTTAAAACACCACCAAAAAACACATTTCAACAATAGAAAATACTGTAGTTAAAATAAATAATTTAGAGCTCTACAACATTAAAGCTTCATGAAAAGCTCGGAATGGTCGCGAACTATCGGAGCATTTTAGTCCAGAATCCACTTTCGAAATAATAAACTACACTACAGTAGTTGTAAATAAAAAAATCCAGTCAAATACGAACAGGTCTCACCTATTGAGGGTTCTATGCCAATTTTAAAATTATAGGTCAAATTAGCGTTTGATTTGACCTATAGTTTTAACGTTGAAGTTACTAAAATTGATAAACTTAATTTTGTGGGCATATGAGCTTATTTTGTACGAAATGAGCTATACATATAAATTCGTAATATTTTTATTGTGAAATAACTATAAAATTTAATTGATGCGATGTTCCTTCTTTATTTGTAGAATGAAACGGTGACGTGATTTACGGTGGTTCGGAAAATGTGGTAAATTTAAGTTTTGCTCTACGTAACCCTAATAATTGAAGTAGAACGGCGGTCATTCCGGGGCAAGTATCGGCCACAATGGCGCTTCTGAGTCGACAACGAACAACGTGATTTGTAATATTTTTTTAATATTATTTTCATAACTGAACACACAGTGTTTTTTTTGTAAAACAAAATGGCGGAACTGTTGAATATTGCTCTTTTAAGTTTTAGGTTGATGTCGAGAATTTCTTGAATATTATCTAGTTATATTTTAGATACTGTTTTAAGTCATTTCTCAGATCTTACATTTATTTTTTATTATTGTTTTTTTAGCTCCACGATTTATTTATTGAAAAACTTAGTGCTACGATACTCCGTTCCCTGCTTAAGATCCGTTTGTTTCCCAATTTTGAGATATTGCATGTTGAGTAGCATAGCTTTATTAGCATTGACTTTTTACCAGAATGAAGAAAATAAGTATATAAAATATACTAGGGGCGGATTATATATATTTTTTTGGAAATTCTGTAAAATACTTTAAAACAGCTTATTCAGTATTTAAATTTGGCAACAATCGGTTATTATTAAGAAATTTTGATACGTATACCAAGTATTACACTCGGTGGTATTATAAATGAATATTTATTTTAACTTATTTTTATTTCTATCTTTTAGTACAACAAATATACAATGTTTCAAATGGTGAAAAGTTCAAAATGGTGTTAACACTAAATTGTCTTTACTACAACTACTTTTGTATATATTTTTTTACCTTGTATCCCGCATATACCAACTCTCTTTCCGCCCGAACTGCCTTGACTTAACATTGCCTGTTAAGCGGTGGAACTAAACGCCGTAGCTTGTCTTACCTAATTTTAAATAATACAGTTCTCCGAGTCAAAAATCGAAAAAAATCAAAGTCATAAAATCCACGCAAAAGAAATTGTGGTCGACGACCAGTTCGGAATATAGCTATTAGATGGATGTATGTAGCTACCTCCCGTACTACTAGATATTACACCTACGTACATACTCCTACATACGTATGTATGTATACTCTCGTAACTTCACGAGATATTTTAATTTTTATAGGTCGGTAGAAAATGGGTCATGTTCATTTTAATTATTTCACATGTAAAAATATTTATAGTTTGAAGTAATTTTTTTAGTATTTTGCACACATTTTCTTTGTTTTTGCTGTAAAACGTAAATTTGTAAACAATTTTTCATAATATGAAATAAAATATACTTTCCAACCATACTACATACTTAATATAGAGAGAGAGAGTACTTCAGAGAGTTAGTTTGGATGAACGCGCGAATTTTGAAGGTGCGAATTGTAACATTATATATGTATTTTCTTTATTTTGTTAATTATTTCTATATATGTATGTAACTTACTACATCTGCGATCACGATTACCTTTTTCTTTTAGAATTTGTCATATAACACACATAAATATATGCATTTGACCATGAGGAGAAAAACACACACACATACACACGCGCACACGACTGTCTGTCGTGGATAGGGGAAAAACATTTGGGATGAAGTCTATTTCTGATAAAAACCAATACAATATTATTTTAAAGACGATTCATTTGAAGCTAATGCAATTTTCATTTACGTATTCTACTAGACCCTTTCAACGTTCTACATCACGTCAATCCGTCACCAACAGCATTTTTTATTTCGTTTCACGCTGTATCCCGTACATATCAGGATAAACAGAGCAGGCCGAGGAACCTAAGAACCTAGAGTGAAGACACTCCGCTCTCATTAAAACACTTCCAATGCCCACTTTACATTGAATTCTGGGGGCAATGCGTGTTGAGTGGCGGAACTCAACGCGTCACTTTGCCTCATTGCCAGAGCGAGGAAATCTTTCTCTCGACTTTTTTTTATGAGTGAGAATTAAACCCATGTCGTACAGTCGCACGTTTGTGCTTCTGTGCCACTGCTAGATACTTTAAATGGATGATTTTTATACACCTATATATAAGGAATTTGCTCTACATAATTCAAGTAATGCAATATGACGTAACTTGTACGTACTGTAAAAAGATACTTCAATCGTTAGAAGTGCTATTGTTTATTCAACAATTCTAAAGCACAGTACCTTCAGAACTCAGTTCAGTCTGATTAAAATTTTTTATTCCAATACATTACACTACTTTGTTAGGGAAGAAATTGTTCGATGAATTTTAATTTTTTATTATATTTCTTGTTTCAATTGCACTTTGAATTTAAAAATGATAATGTTGAGCTTTTTATATTTTTTTGTACAGCTGCTATCTCATTGATGGTTGTAGGAAACATAATGGGGGTGCTGTGTTGAGATCTGTAAATGAATATCTTGTATACTAGCGGAAAGTGGAGAATGGTGAGTCTGGACACAGCGTTATCTTTATATACGTTGAAATAAAGTTTGAAGCTAATTCAAGGTTCAATTCCAAGTTGACTATTGAATTGAATTGAATGTAATTACCTAATGAAAAAAAACATACAATTATATGTTACTTTGGTCCAGATATGGTGTCTTGTACTATTAATCAATATTATTATTTACTTAGGGACCTAATGTTTTGGACACTTCGTTCCCCACTTTCTGCCGAGTTTTGGAGGTATTGCGTGTTGAGTGGCAAAACTCAACACCGCGCTTAGCCTCACCAGAGCGAAGAAATTAAAATAAAAATTTAACTAAATATTTCATCTCCTCGAGTGGCGATCGAACCCACAACCAGTCGGTTTTACAGTCACACATCGTGCCGCTGCGCCACGACTGGCCTCGTGCATTCATTCATTAATTTAAAAAAATATATATATTTATTTATCTCATACCTTATAGTTAGCGAGTCAAAAGTATAAAGATTTTCAGTTTCTCTAGTAAGTAGATTCAAAAGCACCTGCCACCTGACTTTTCCAGCCAAAATGAATGCTAAACAAAATTCAATTATTCTCGTTTCGAGGAGAGCCAATTCGTGCAGTTCAAAAATTGCTGTACACAGCACGTTTTTAAAAACTGTAGATTATGTTCGAAGAGGACTAGAGAGATAAACCCCATATTGCACTCACAGCACTAAAACAGGGCACTGTGGTGAAAAATGCGATAGTTATAGGTTCTATTATCATTTGATAAATTAATTGTGTTCATTTTCCCGCTCTGATAAGTCAAATAGGGGTACTGGGAAGCCGAATTCCGGCTCTCGAATTTGCAATGAGGAATTGGTTTGTAAAGATTTTCTTTTTAGTATTTATATATAATTTTGTAGAATCAATAGAATTCTCTTCTTTACAAGTATCCCCATTAAGTACATAGCAAAATCGAATCCACTATGACCTCCAAACGATACAATTATACAAAATTAGACAACCAAAAACAGCATTTTCATGTAAAAAATAACAAAGCCACATCAATCATGCCGACACAAATGGACTGGACGTAGATGAGTTCCCGTTCCTACAAAACGTTTAACGCCCCAAGTGTAACGTGTAACTATAGAATAGAGACCATTTGTCAGTTTTTTGTTGTTGTATGACTTACATTACTTACAGAGTGTTAATTGCTACTTATATTTTAGTGTGAAGGTTTCGTGGCCCAGTGTCGTTGTGGGTTCGATTCCCACGAGAGAGAATGACTTACTTTAACTTCCTTGGGGAACGAAGTATTTTGGCACTAGGTTCTCTCTGCCTACCTTACTACATGCAGGATACAGCGTGAACCGATAAATATATTCAAAAAGAAATATATAAATTTAAATAAATATTTCATTTTCTCGAGTGCGGATCGAACCCCCAAATAATCGCGTTTACAATCACACAATAGTGGCACTGCGCCACAACTGGCCTTATTGAGTTGCATTAACAACAATATTGATTAAATGTAATTTCATTGTTATCAGAATTGACGACTTAATCCAAATTTCGCTCAACCGGACACTGGGAAGTGGATATAATTGAGTTTTCAAGATTGAACCCTAATATAATAATAAATAATAAATAAAAAGCCTTTTATTTCTTGCTAATTACAACTTAAATAAAGTAAATTACAACTATTCTTAACTAATAATTCTTATTAATGTAACTAACCCATTACTTACATCGTTACAGGACAAATTTTTAACTTTAATTTACTTTTCTTATAAAAAATCATTTTTAGATCGACAAAAATGACGATTTGACCACATATCTTTATCTCGAATTCCAGTTTCTTTTCTTTTTTTTATTACATTTTTTTTGATGCAGAAATTGCATTAATATATATATATATATATATATATATATATATATATATATACACACATACATATAGATATAGATACACATATTATTATATATAATTTATGTATGGTTAGTAACTTAATGTTTAATGTTGTGGTGTGTGTTAATAGATTTTTGATTTTAATATTTATTATTTATTTTTCTTTTTATTTGTTTATTTCTTTTATTATATTCTGCAAGAACCCCTTAACAGGTAAAGGCCTCCTCCAAAGTTTGCCAATCTTCGCATTATGTAATATCGTAATGTAAAAGTTATTCGGTTTTTGATTGGTGTGTTTATATTTTTCTTTGGAGGGTTGTGGTCATATTCTTCCACGGTGACCAACCGGCTTGGAAGATTAGGTTTATTAATATTTGTTGTTTTTATATTGTATGTGCTTTTTCTGTAAATGGGGGGGAGGGGCGGTAGTTTCTATTTGCATGAGGATTTATTTTGTTGATTATTGGCTGCATCATTTGGCTTCTTGTTAGTTACAAAGTTGAGTATGCCTGGCTTTAAAACACTATCGGATAAGCTGGATGATCTTTGTATCGGTCTCTGCATTTTATTCTTCTTACATGCTTGCAGTTTTTGCTCGGCTCCATGATTCTTGGTGTGCTCAGGGGAAATGGAAAGAGTTCTTTTTTTGTTTTCTGGTGTACATATATTATTGTTTAGTATTACAATTTTATCATACTTGATTATTGCATTGTTTCCTTTTTCTCTCTCCATCCTTACTTGATTTTGTAGTAACTTTCTTTTTTCCAAAATATTTTTCGGGTAATCTTCTTTAATATAATAATGAGTGCCTTTTAGTTTTCCTCTGTTTTGAAATATATCTATTTTTAAACCAAGTGTAGAGAACATAATGATAGTAGGTCGTGGCTTTTCTCCTTTCTTTCCTAACCTTTTTATTTCGTGTATGTCTCTACGGTCCATGTGTATAGAGAAATATTGTGCAACAAAATTTAGTATATTTGATTCTAAATTTGAATATGAGGTTTCAGTTTCTTCAAAACCGAAGAGTACAATATTTCTCTGTCTGGCTTGTTTTTCAAGAAAGAAAAGACGTTTTTCTTGATTTTCTATCTTTTCGCTAATGTTGTTGAATTTTTCCTCCCAAGTTTTGAATTTTTCTTCCAATATGGTGTTTATATTCTGAGTTACTTGTTGTGTAACTATGTTCCCATTTTCTAAAATTGCTGTTCTTTGCTCGTTCAGGTCATTTTGTATTTTGCGAAGCACACTCATAATTTCGTCCATGATTGAATATTATAAACGTTTCTACAAGTGTTTACAATTTTTTGGTATGACTAGTGCCCTCTCTCGGATCTTGCGGTGTAATATTTGGTTGCTTTTGTCGATAACTAGGAAAGTGCTCGCAAACTCGCAATAGATGGCGCCTCTTTGGGGTCAAATTATGCAAATAACGTTATTCGTAGCGTAGTTATTTGTTTTATTTTTTAAAAATTACTACTAAATTTGAAATTGCATAATGTGAAATTGCACCACTAGTATAAAACACCAATATAATTGAAAATTTTTTCACTAAAGCTTTATTTTTGGAGAAGAAAAAAGAACAATGTCTGACACTGGATTTATTTTGTGATTTATTGTTTATTCACTTGTTCACAGTCACTGTCCACAATATATGTCCTGAATCAGATGATTATTTCACCACTCAACTAGTTTTGTTCGTTATTTGTGCACTAATTACTACTTTTTATGAATATTTCTACGGAGCGTATGTTACAATAAGCACTGCAGCGCCCTCCTCCCTAATATACATATGAAATATTAACACGGCAAGTTAAATAAAAACTAAACATAAAAACATAGAAAAAAGTTACAAAGTTAATTTTATATTCTATACAAAATTTTATTTATTGACCGTAATATTTTATCACTAGCAAGTAACATCGACTGCCATTAGCTCAATTGCTTTAGGTCATTGGCTATATATGATAACGTCGTACATCAAAATTTTACGTCCCGTATATTACACTGTATACCAAATACAAAACATAAACTATTTTACAACCATCCCTTATAATATTGTTAGGGATTAGCTAAACCCTTGGAGATTTCATGTATTGTCTTATCTATAACGCCTAAGGTCTTTTATGTCCACGATTTCTATGTTTTTTCACTAATTTTGTATATATATATTATATAATTTTGTTCATATATTTATTGGGTCATAGTGGTGAAAAATCATGGATGGCAGTCAGTTCGATTTATAGTTGAGATAGTAAGGTTAAGGCAGTTCATTCACACTTTTCACGGAATTTTCGAGACATTGCGTGTTTAAAGGTGGAACTCAACGCAGCATTTTGTTTTGTTACCAGAGCAACGATATGAAAATATTAAATTGTTCGTTCCCCCGAGTGAGAATCGAACCCACGACCACGCACACGCTATGCCATGCCCACAAAAAATATCTGGTGAGAAATTGTAAACAAGATTAGGAGGCTCGTTTCGCATTCGCGTTAATTAACGACGTATGAGCGTTTATTGTTTTAGCGCTCTGATTGCCAAACGCCATTGCAGTTTAAAACCAAATATGCAATAAAAAAATATTTCGTGACCTACATGTGAAAGCTTTAAAAACTTTCTGCCGAATTCTGGAGGCATTGCGTGTTATTTGAACTCAACGCCGCGCATAGCCTCGACACCAGAGCGAAGAAATGGAAATATAAATTTAAGTAAATATTTCATCTCCTCGAGTGAGGATCGAACCCACAACCAGTTGGTTTTACAGTCACACTTCCTGCCACTGCGCCACGACTGGCCTCTTTAAGAAAATTAAATAGGCGAAAATAAAATTCGAAATATTTTAAAATAGAGATAAGAAGAAAGCAGTAAATTTTCAAAATATCTCTTATACCATTATAAAATAATATACAAAATGCACCAAAAAGATTACCTGGTGAAAAATTGTAAGCAAGATTAGCTCCTTTTCTCGTTAATTAACGATATCTGAGCGATTATTGTTTTAGCGCATCGGTTGCCGAACTCCATTTCAGTGCTTCTAAAGATTAAAACCAAATATGCGGTCGGGATTTGTGTTTATTTTTGTGTTTATTCTATTTGTGTTGTGTTTGTATGTGGATTTATGTAGGTTGCTTTGTTAGTTGTGTAAAAAGTTACTAATTCGAGTTGAATGTAAGTCAATTTTAGGAGAATTTCCAAGCTTTTAGAGATAATTGTAGAAGCTTTTTCTTCTTCTTCCTGCTTAATGCTTCTTTTAATGTTTATCTACAACTTTTCCCAACCGTCGCCCAGCGACGATTATTGTGAGTTTGATTGCTTATTTGCCTTTCAACACGCGATATCTCGTAAATTGAACTGTGCGCGTTAAGAACTATCATAAACCTAGGTTCCCTCTACCTACCACTACCAATACCAATTCCACGTTAAATATTTCAACGTACAGACACAAAGTTCAGAATTATATTACAAGTAAAACAATGACTTACATTATTACAGTCGACGGCGTATGAAATTCATAATATATTAGATAGAATACGTAACGGATACGTGACACAACTTCCCTCTTGCCTTACTGTTTAAGCTTTCCTTTATATTTATGGAAGCTCCTTTTGTATCTCAATTATAGTCGTTTAGACGCAATAGATGGCTTTGATAGTAGGTTCTATTTTGCACTGGCCAATGCTTTGGAGGAATTATCAATGCAACTAGGGCCGAATAATCAAGCATTCACTCTTTAATCCGCTTATTAAGGTAGGCAAAGGGAACCTAGTGCTAAGAGGCTTAGTTCCATACTTTACGCCCAATTTTCGAGATATTGCGTATTGAGTCAACCCAACATTTTGAGACATTGCATATTGATTCAACGCCGCGGCTTAAAAAAACTATGGATTAAAAATAAATTCCCCCAAATAGGAAATAGCCCACACTCACGTGTACAACGATTTTCTCAATCGCCTTCTCTTCTACTTTCCTAAATATGGATAATATGTAAAGACATTAAAAAGAGATTATCACGTTCAATAAGGCACGTCTTACCTACTTCAGATTTCAAGATTTTTTATTCTTAGTCCTAAGCTAATGTACGTCCTCTTTAAAAATAGTATCTTTAGTGACGGAGAAAGGTCGTTTCCCAAAGTGCCTGTTTGAGAACAGTATGTAATGACATGACAGTAATATTTAAGGCACTTTATCAGCTTATCTTGGTGATGATTTTTATAAGGGAAAAATCTTTAATGTAAATATATACTTAGAGTTGGGATTATGTATCTTCAATAAAGGAAGAGAGGTTTATAACGTTATATAATATATAGACTCCTTTTATATATATATTTCAAACGTAACAGGTAGGCCCATGCGTCAGATATTACACAAGCAAATGATAAATCTTTATTGTCTGTCTATGTATATAATTTTTTTTTTATTATTATTGAAGCTCAGTGCCAGTTTGTCAGTTCAAATACATTGTTCCGGTTACGGGCTACTCGTTTACATTATAATTCTTTTTCTACTCATTTCACATTATAACTACATATTTATTAATGGCGCAGTGGCACAGCGTCTGCCTATATACACAATGGTTGTCGGTTCAAATTTCATTCGGGAGGATGAAGTAACTTCACTTCCTCGCTCTGGTAATAAGACAAAGCGCGGGATTAAGTTCTACCATTTAACACCAAATGTATCGAAGATAAGGTGGAGAGTAGGTCTGTCTGAGTCGAACTTTTCACACATCACAAATGATGTTGCCATTATAACAACAAACACTAAAAACAATAAAATAAATATTTAAGGTTAAAACACAGTTGTTGTATGGAAGACCATACAACAAATGTGTTATTGTGACATATTGTAGATTATGGTACGGAACCCTTTAGTGCGTGAGTTTGAATCGAACTTGACCGGTTCTTTTCTTATCACGGACGGATATAAATTGAGATGAAATCCACAACATCGTGTTACATGACTTACATAAAGAAAAGTCACAATATAAAAGAAAATATAGAAAATATATTACGAGATATACAAGAAATTAAGCATTTTTCAAATATGACCCATTTAAGTACTCCAAAGCGTAGGAAGAGAGCGCAAATAGTCTTAATGTGAACTATTGGAAGGCAATATTCTTAAACTTTTCCTATTAGCTCGCTGATTGCTGGACTTGTCTCAGCCGGGTTTAATTTGAAAAGTTGCTGCTATGCAATTTATATTGGAACGAGTTTTTCACTTGATTGCCATCAGGATCACTTTGTGGTATGAGAAATTTGTAAATTAAATTATAGACGTCACGTTATGTTATCGCGATCGATGGTTTTTGTGCTAGTTCCTGCTTTCATACTCAGCTTTTTGGAAGGCAGAATAGTTTGAGAATCTAGTGTTAAAACATTCCGTTCTCATTAACACACTTCAGTTTCCTGCTTTCTCTCGATTTCCCATCAGTCTTGAGTGACAGAACTAAACGCCGCTCTTTGCCTCATCACCAGAGCAAGGAAATTAAAAAATGAACCCACAACCTATCGCGTTTACAGTCACTCTTGCTTTCCTTGTGCCTCTGCGCTAGGACTGGCTTGTATATATGTATTAAGAACATATATGTATTAAGAATAGTAGATTTTATATGTTAATTTTGTTTAAGTTAATTATAGTGTAGCCTTTGATGTGAAAACGCCACACGCAATTGGTAACGTCAATTAGTACAATCGGCGGTATTTCGACTACCGGATCCTGATGATACGGTCTACCCTATTTGATTTATTATACTGCTAGGTATTGTCCGACGCTTTATATTAACTCTGACTTATAATAGCCTATACCTGATTCTTAATAAATGGTGCATCCAACATAACAAGTTAATCTCAATTCGAACCAATAGTTAGTTACAATAGAGGCCAGTCGTGGCGCAGCAGCACGAAGTGTGACTGTAAAACCGACTGGTCGTGGGTTCGATCCTCACTCGAGGAGACGAAATATTTACTTAAATTTAAATTTCGTAGCTCTGGTGTCGAGGCTAAGCGCGGCGTTGAGTTCTGCCACTAAACACGCAATGCCCCCAGAATTCGGCAGAAAGTGGGGAACGGAGTGTCTAACAGCGTGAAGCTGTACCAATAGTTCCTAAGATCAGCGCATTGAACCAAACAACCTCTTTAGCTTTGTCTTAGTATACTTATAACATAATTACATTATCCGCGTTTAAAGGAAATGCAAATTTACCTATTATTTAATTTATTAACACAAGAGTAAATATCATTTTAAATCTTTGTTCTTGTTCAGTTTAAATATAAATAAATAATTTAAAATAATTAACTACCGCACAGATAAATATAATTTATAAAGATTATTTTCTAAAATAGATACGAGAGAGTCATCCTAATTGCGATACGAACGCAATGCGGACTCACTATATTCCTTGTTCTGGTAACAAGACAAAACGCGACGTTGAGTTCCATCATACAACACGTAATGACCCGAAATTTGATTAAAAATAAGGTAACGGAGTGTCTCAAGACTAGGTTCCTCCTGCCTTACCTGCTACATAAAGAATACAATGTAAAGTTAAAAATAAAATATAAAAAAAATAATAAATAGTTACCTATGGCCATTGTGGCCCAAGTGAAAAGTGTGACTGTTAATTATTATTTTTAAATATTTCTATTTCTTCACTCTTCCACCAAGGCAAAAGCATAGGATTAAGTTCCACCACTCAACACAGAATGCCTCAAAAAATCGGCAGAAAGTCGAAAACACCAGGTTCCCTATACATACCCCGCTATATGTGGAATACAACGTGAAGACAAAAATAATGAAAATAAATAATAAAGCCATCCAGATAAATATAATTAATAAAGCTTATCCCAAAGACAAATGTAAGAGGTTTATAGCATTTGGTTCCGTCTGTACCGTAATGGCCCCCAAAGATAAACTGTCCCGTTAAACGTATAAACGAAATCCTAATGCATCCAGGGCCATCCTAATTGCTATGTAGGCGCAATGCGGACTACATTAAACACTTAATGTCCTACTTGGTATGTAAAGTTGGAAGTTATGGGGTTACCATTTAAATAAAAGGAGCTACGTTGTTTTAGTGTTGTAGGATTTTAATAATGAGAGTGAACGTGATGGTTTTATTTGTACTTCACACTGTGCTTTATCTTAAATTTTATCAAAGAGAACGTAGTGTCCAGATGTCTCAGTGTCAGAATTCTACGTCAAGTATTATCCTGTCAGATCAAGATACTGAAAACAATTTATTCGTCTGAGTGTTCTCCTACGCCACAACTCTAGATGAATATAATTTTATATTAACTAAATTTTGCTCGAAATTTGTTATTTTTTTTAACACACACACATACTTTATTATCCAAATTTGATAGAATTGGAGAATGGAGTGTTTTAACACAAAATTTTCTCTGCTTACCCTCTATATGCGGTATACAGCGTGAAGCTACACCATAATTATCCGAATTCCAATTGTAGGCGTAAGCGGTTATCTAAATACAACGATACACTTCGATTAGTTTTTCTGCTACCATGAACCTATTCAAACGCGCCTTGATATATTCTTCGTCCATTTTATGGGATCTTCGATTTAGTATTACTATTTTTTAGAGTTCCGTACCTTTTCAGGAGAAAAGGAATCCATATAAGATCACTTTGTTGTCCGTCCGTCTGTCTGTCTATCTGCCTATCAAGAGCCTTTATTGAAATCCAAACCATATACTCAGATCTAAAATTATTATTAGATCTAAAAAATGATATTTCTACTTTTACTTAAAAAAAGATATGGTCGATTATACCAATAAATGCGTATTTTGACACTGTAAAGAGAATCAAAATTAATAGGTTACTTCTGGATGATCGAAAATTATAAAATTTGGCACCTAGCTCTATCTACAGGTAGCACTAGTTGAGGATAAAATCTGAAAACTATACATTGGGGTTAAACCTTAGAAAGAGATTTGGCTAGCCAATTTTTGTACTGGGCCCGACTCGCTCTTGTTTTTTGTTAAAGTTGTATTAAATTATTTATTTATATATTGTGTTTCAATTGTAATTATTTAATTATTGTTTTGATTGTATTTCACATATGGTAGGGTAGGCATAGGAAACCTAGCTAGTTTTAGGACACATCGTTCCCCATTTTCCGCCTAGTTTTCGAAAAATGCGTTATGACTGATTAAACGTAACACTGCACAAGAGCATAAGCTCTTGTCAAAGCGAGAAAATGAAATTAATTCTTTCTCCGAGTAAGAATTAAAGGCACAACCGCTGTGATTATAGACAGGTTTTGCTGCCTCAGCCTCAATATTATTATTAAACACTAGTATTATTCACCTTAAGCTTTATAAAGATTAATTGGAATCATTATATATCAAGGTGTCACTATTAAAATTTATATATTATGATTTATTTATTATTGATAAGTATATTCATTAATTTCAGGTGGCAGGTGTGGTTGGTCGCGCGGATATTCTGGCCTGTGTCTTCTTTCTCTCATCCCTGCTCCTTTACCATGGGTATGTTTTATTGTTTCGTCCTTGAAATAGATTTAATTAGATTAGATTGAAATAGATTATCAATATTGATAACTTTATAAATTTGTGCCTTATTGTACCTAAGTGTAAAAATATTTTTACAAATTAAGGCCATTACAATATTCTTGAACAGAGTATATCTTTTATAATTTTACACTATATAACAAATATTCCAGAGTAAGCAGAGTAGTGGACCTACTATTTGGATGCTCCGTTAACTTTGGAGCATAATCAATCGCTGTCGTGAATTAACTGTGTATAAACTAACCCTGACTAACTTAATTTTAATGGTAGAAGATATCAACATTGTCACTTTCATTCATTTCATACCTACTTTTTTAATATCACGCATCTTTCACATTTTGTACCTACTTTTTTGTTTTCACGCAACTTTCATATGTATATTTCTATTTTCAACTCCTTTTATTTCCTTAACTATTTTAAATATTATTTTGTAAATTATATCAGTGGGACAGTGTCTGACTGTAAAAACGATGGTTGTGGGTTCTATTGCCATTAGTAAATAGGACCCACAACCATTGATGGGTGAATATTTAAATTATTTTTATTTTTTTCTGGTGGACTTGAAATTTATTCGAAAAGTGGTGGCCTACGGTGAAAAGATAGGCTTTATATGCGGAAAAAGCCTAATTAGATTAATGCAATTCAGATAATCCGTGTCGAAAATTGCCATCCCTAAGTTAATGTGAGACGTGTTCACAGCTTAAGTATTCCCGTGACATGCCTGAAGACGCCCAGCAAATAGAGGGTTAATGCCGTGTGAATAGTTTGCTCACTTGCCACTACTTGTATAATATTATTACCAACTTTGCCCCTTGTTTTCGAGGAGAAGTTCAGAAAGAATGTTTCGGGTTCAAAGTTTTCTGGCTGCCACATTACCCCAAAAAGGTTAGGAATTGGCGGTAATTGTATTGCAAAGTTGCTGTCACCAAGTTTGTTCGTTCTTATACCGTTCCACTTTGTAAATGTTAATCGGCATCTGTGATGATGTGAAATATTCTATAATATAATAATATACAGGTTTTATAATTTGTGGAAAAATTAAGTATTAAAACAGTATTTTGAAAATGTAATTTATTTTTCTATTTAGGTAGATCGATTTTTCGATAAAGTATTTAAATGTGTCTTAAATGTGTATTGTATCTTAAATGGTTTTTTATTATTTTTCTTATCTTATTCTATAATACTGGGACTTTTTATGAATTAAATTTTGCTTGCAGGTCATCGAGCAGAAGACGCGTCTGGTCTAGTGTAGTGTTAGCAGCTCTCAGTATGCTGGCGAAGGAGACGGGTCTTACTGCTTTGCTTTTAAATATATCTTTTGATATATACCGCAGTTGGAACTCAATTACAAGGTATTAATAATATCTATATCTCTAATATTATATACTTAATTAGCCGCGCTCGCGGCGTCGCCAGCTTGAACCACACGATTATTTATTGAATTGCTTACGTTATCGTTTTGAAAGCTCCAAAATTTCGTTTCATTCAATAAATTCATCAAATTTAATTTATTTTGTTGAAAGAACTAACCAAAATATAATAGTGAAAAGTACATTGAAATCGATTGAGTCCTTTCTGAGATTAGTGCGCAGACAAATTGGCAAATTGACAATCATAGAAAAATGTTAACATCGTTGTTTTGAAGTCTATTGATAAATGCCTCCAATAATAATAAATATTATCACATATCTTACATGTACAGACAACGAATATATTTTATTATATGTAAAGATAAAATTATATATTTTGCAAGATAAATTGTATTATGGAAACAATATTAATTGAAGACTTTTTTAAGATTTAAATTTTTGGTCTAGTTAGATAAAAATTAAGTTATATTACAACATACATATTATTACATTATATAAAAGGACAGAAAGTACCTTACCATTGTCAAATTTGCGCCCAACCTGAAAAATGATTTACTTAAATTATAAAATCAAACCATCCCCGTCTTTCAATAAATATCTGTAAAAGAAGATTTATAAAGAACCAACGTCTAATATTATTATTAACAAAACTCTATGAAAAGAGACATTGTCGCTTAGTGGGGCAGCGGCTGTAGCGATCGTTCTGATTTCGATTCAAACTCGAGTAACTAACTATATATTAATTTCACTTCACCGCTCTGAGAGACAAAACTGTGCTTCAGTTGTCAGTTTCACCACTGACTACACAATGTCTGGAAAATGAGACAGAAAGTGGGTAACGGAGTTTACAATAGGTTCCACCTGAGTGCTTTACGAGAAAAATCGTGGAACTGACGATCAAAAACCTTACAAATTTTTCAGATCACCATCAAGATGTCGCTGGAGAAGTGACAATGTATGGGGAAGGGTTGGTAAAGGTGTCCTTGTACTACTTTTATTAGCAGTGGCAAGACTTGCTTTATTACAAGGATCTCTGCCTTCATTCTCAGCACAGGATAATCCACCAGCTTTTCATCCTTCATTTGCTATTAGGTAATGTATTAATAGAAAAAAATGATATTAGTAATAATGTAGGTAGGTATGTATATAAAAATAGGTGAAAAGAAAAATACTTAAAGAAACTTGTGCCCTTAGCACAAATAGATAAGAAAATAGCTTGAAAGTTCACAAGATGGCTCTAGCGTCAAACAAACTAAAAATATTTTTTATATACAAAAATATTTTTAAAGTGTAACTCAAGACTAGATAACACATTGGAACTAAGCAGAAATCATTTTGGCCCTAATTTCTATTTTTTTTATTGCGCAAACCACAGTGTCGTGTTCGTGTTTGGGTCCATCCAGTACATTATATCTGTAACTAAATAAATTACAATATTAATGATACTGGAGAAAAGTCTTATGGGGCCATGGAGCTCACCAAAATGTATGTGTTTGAGCAGGTTGATGACAATTCACGAGGGTGGAGATTGAGTTTAGCACTCCGTTCTCTCTGGCTACCTCGCTAAGGATAAAAAGAGACGCTAAGAGCATTCGGCCCAAATTAAAGATATCAAAATAATAAAAAACATAAAAAATATGAGTTATGGAACTCAACGCCGCTTTACGTCTATCAGATCGGCAAAGCGGAATTAATTTCCTCAATCCTCAAACCATAACTCTGCATGACAATGGCCTCAAAAATTCTAATATTCCATTAATCTTCAAATTCTTCAATTTCAGGCTAATGACATTTTGCTATTTGGCTGCTTTCAACTGGTGGCTACTACTCTGCCCTTGGACCCTTAGCCACGACTGGCAAATGGGTTCAATCCCGTTAGTGGCTAGCGCTTGGGACCCTCGAAATCTTATGACTTGTGCTGCCTTCATCACTTTAATTGCATTGTCGTATAAATGTTTTATAGATTTAGAGGTTTGTAGTTAATATTTTCTTTTTTTTTATATTATAATTGTAAATAACATGTTTACATAGTATTTGTGAAAAAATATACCCATTACTTGTTTCAACTTTATGTTGGTATTGGGATCGAACCCACTTCATCGAAGAAATTAAATATTTATTAAATTATTAAAATTAAATTAGCTTCACGCTATATCCCGCACACTGCAGGGTAGGCAGAGGGAACCTAGTGTTAAGACACTCCGCTCCCCACTTTCTGCCGAATTTTGGAGGCATTGCGTGTTGAGTGGCAGAACTCAACGCCGCGCTTTGCCTCGACACCAGAGCGAAGAAATGAAAATATAAATTTAAGTAAATATTTCATCTCCTCGAGTGGGGATCGAACCCACAACCAGTCGGTTTTACAATCACACTTTGTACCACTGCGCCACGACTGGCCTAAATATTTATTTAAATTTGAATTTTCGCTCTAGTCAAAGCAAAGCGCGGCGTTAAGTTCCGCCACCGCTACCGCTTATATACTCGATTATATGGTATAATTTATATACTTTATCACAACAATAAAACAATATAGACTATCACAACAATGTCAAAATGGATATTCAAATTTAGCGTTACAGCCCTACTGAGAAAATATTTTAACTGAGAACATATCGATAAAAATTATGTATGTTATTACAAATACCTAAATTTACGTTAAATATACATTAATATTAACCTTATACGTTTATGTTATCATTTCAGCCTCAACGACACACACCGTTAGTATTGGGATTGATGCTCCTAGTAATTCCGTATTTGCCAGCGTCTAACCTTTTAGTAACTGTTGGATTTGTGGTTGCGGAACGAGTGCTATACATACCAAGGTATTTTGTATATTATTATGTCATGTTTAAAAGAAAAAATTAAATTAAAAAAAAGTTACAAGTGGCTCAGGGGCATAAAGTGTGACTGTGCAAACGACTGATTGTCGGTGCGATCCCCAATCGAAAAATTTAATATTCATATTTATATCCATTAATACGTTTAATTTCTAGGCATGGCGTTGAGTTCTGCCACTCAACACACAATGCCTCCAGAAATCAGCGGAGAGTGGAGAATTGAGTGTCTTAACACTAGTTTTCCTCTGCCTAATCTGCTGTGTATTAGATACACCATGAAGCATTTTTTTATATACTATTCTAATTTTTTGACTATTATATTCCAGCGTGGGTTCAGTAGTAATAACCGTGTATGGTGTACAATTAATATGGAAGAGGGCAAACAGCAGACATTTACTAGTCCTTGGCGCAGCAGTTTTAGTAGCTGCGGGAGCTGCGCGTACACACCTCAGGAATAGAGATTGGAGGACCAGAGAAACCTTACTTAGGTAAGATTTACTTTAAATTATATGTTACTTGTTATAAAAGATTATCAGGCCATCGTTGTACCTATAGTATATCAGGGATGGATGCTATAGTGTGATAAATTACAATATGATATTTTAAATTAACTTTAAAACGATGGCGTATATTTTATTATTGGAAAATCACATTTTAGAGACCCGACACTTCTTTAGTCCGTCGACATTTATTGTCATGAGTGGTTTGTAAAATTTACTTATAAAGTTGTGGGATCGATTCTCACTTGTGGAAATGAAATATTTATTTAAATTTATATTTTTGTTTTCCTCAAGTTATATTTTCATTTCTTCGCTCAAATTAGAATTCAAAATTCGGACTAAAGTGGGGAACGGAGTTCCTTAACATTAGATTCCCTTTGCTTACCCTGCTATGTGCGGGTGGAGCTGATATTTTTTTAATTTTTCATTATAGTCAAAACATAAATGTGTGTAATACATAAGATAAACTAATAGCATGTATTTTTTAAGCTTCAGTTCAGCTTTATTCAACATCTATTATATAAATGAATATATCTTATTAAATAAAAATATCCTAAACAATTTTCAGAGCTGACTTAGCCGTTCTACCTCACAACGCCAAGCTACACTATAACTTCGCAAACTTCTTAAAAGATGTTGAGCAACAGGAAAACGCTATTAAACATTACAAAGAAGCACTCAAGTATGTATTAATTACGTATTTTATATATTTATATATATATATATATATATATATATATATATATATATATATATATATATATATATATATATATATATATATATAATGCGACGTTGAGTTCTGGCTCTTAATCTGCTATGTCTCGAAAAATTTGGTAATAATTGGAGATATGCCTAACGATTTAGAAGTTGTTGACATTTTAAGGGTTCCGTGCCTTTTAAGAAAAAAATAGAAACAGGACAACAAACTGATCTTATGATTTTTGTCCTGCCCTATTTGTCTGTCTGTCTGTCAAGAGCATTTATCTTAGGAACACTTGGAGATTCAAGTTGAAATTCAATCCATACACTCATATTAATGGCCCCATGATTTCCTAAGAAAAAAATATTTTGTACATTTACTTTAAAAAAATATGGCCGTTTATATTGCTAAAATCGCGTTTTTCGACATTATCAAGGAAACCAAAATTTATAGGGTTTTCCCGATTGACCTAGAATTATTAAATTTGGCAGCTAGCATCTACAGGTAGTACTAGTTCAGGAAAAATTCAGGAAATTATACATGTGTAATTAAATTCTAAAAAATAATTGCAAAAAGCGAAAAACACGTATTTCTACACTAAAAGAAATCAAAATCAATAGGGTACTTCTGGTTAATCTAGAATTATCATAAATTGCAACTAACGTCTACAGGTAGTACTAGATCAGGGAAAAAACGAAAAACTATACATTTGGGGTTAAATCTTATAAGAATAATATCCTTTATTAATAAGCCTCAATTCATAAGTTAGTTCGAGTGAGGTATCAGGTGAAAGGGCTCTTGATAACCTATGCCTGGATTTCAGAAAAATTAAGAATTGATTCCCACGCAATGACGTTGTATTTTTTTATATATATTTATTAAGACACTTTTACCTACCAATTTTTGAGACATTGCCTGTTAAGTGACAAAACTCATAGGATTGAGAATGGAGACTCCACTACACATTATATGATTTGTAAAAAATATTTATATTTTTTTTACGCTTGTATATTATATTTATATTGAACTTTCCCATTTTCAGATTATGGCCGAGTTACGCTAGTGCCCACAACAACCTTGGTACTCTAGTACTTGCTTCGGGACGAGCAGAGCACCATTTTCTCCAAGCATTGAAATATAACCGAGACCATGTCAATGCACATTATAATTTGGCTAAGCTTTATAGGTATAAATAATAATAATTATATATTTTTTTGCTTTCGTTAAACACTTTTTTCACTTCACAGTGTATCCCTAAAGGGGTAGAGTAGGCAAAGGGAACTAAAATTTCAAAATTGTAAGAGATTGCTGTTTGTACATATATAAGAAAAACTGTATTGAGAATATTTATCATTATAATAGACCCAAAACAGTTATTTTTATTTGTTTTATCAGTTTGTCGGTTTGTCTGTGCGTTTGTGCACGCGAATATCAGAAATGGTTCAATCGATTTAAATTTCATTATTGTATTTTGGCAAAATTCCGTTAACATTTAATATTTATTTTATTCCAATCGGTTAATAAATAAAAAAGTTATATTTTGAATTGTTTCATTAAAATGTAGTTTTTCATTTATAGATATTGTCTTTAAAATTATAAAAGTTTAGGCACGAAACTAGTACAGATTAATCAATTAGTAATAATTTAAGCAGGCGAAGCCGCGAGCGGGTTCCTAGTTCATATTAAATAAATGGACAAAGAACAAAAAGAGACCTTGGTCATAACACATTGACGTCATTAGATTAGATAAAGTGCCTATATAATTATTTACTCTGTAATTAAATGATGTGACTGATAAGGTTTATATTATTAAAATATAATGACTAATGTAACTGTTTGTTTGTCTGTCTAACTAAATATTGTAAAGAGACCCATTGTGTTGTCTGTATTTTTAAGTAAATATTATATATATGACAATATTGTGATATTGTTTTGGCTTCAAATTATACTAAAAATGTTAGTTTTTTATTATTATTTTTTTTATTTTATAATGAAATAGAATAGGCAATATTTTAAAATGGTAGATGGAGAACAAAGTGACATTACTATATGTTTTCGTAATTTTCCTAATAAAACGTAATATATTTATATTTTTCTTGTAACGTCTGACGTCTGCATAAAAAAATCGTCTTTTTCCTTCGACTGACCTTAAAATTTTATATTTAAAAAAATATGTTCCTCTTCCATAAGTGTGAAATACCAGTTAAAAATGTGAAAAAAACTACTTACTTAAGTAACTTTAGTATTGTACATTTCGTTGCGTATAATAAAGAAACAAGTATTTCTTAATAGGAGAAATAATGAGAATAATCTTTTATTTTTCAGGAAAAAGAATCGCCTAGCTGAGTCGCTGAAAATGCTAGAAAGATGCATATCTCTCGAGCCTCGTTTCGTTCAAGCGCACTTGGAACTGCTGCATATAACTCCAGAGAACGATAAGAGGCACACTTTAGACAAACTAATAGAATTAGAACCTGCGAACTGGGAACATTATCATTTATATGGAAACTGGTTAAAGGGACGAGGTAATGTAGATATATTGAAAAAAAAATTATTAACCATATAATACTCCGAGACGCCAATTAACCTTTAAAAACAGTACAACCTGACTAAGTTTGATTGCCAGGGGAATAATTTATCCTTTTTTTAATTTCTTTCCTTCTTTTAAAGTACAAAGTGCCATTCAATGTCTCGAAAATTTTATAATATCTTAATAAATGTAAGTAGTCTCTTTACTATTATATAAAATTGAGACAATGCGCGTAAATAATTTTAATATAATTAATGCTGAGAATCGATCCCTAAACCATCACGAATACAGTCAAATGGTATCCCATTATGCCAAATAAATAAGTAAATAAATTACATCATGAGTGCTATTTACTATTTATATTATTTTTTATAATTTAGGTCTATGGCCGCTATCGCTAACATACTACACGTCAGCAATAAGACTATCAATGGAGCGAAGTGAAAAAAGCGCTTTGCCGGCGTTAAGAACCGCTTGTCTGGTTTTAAGAAATGCAGGACAAAGAGCACGATTGCTACAGCTAATGACGAGGTAACATTTTTTGTTAGCTTTCCGCAAGACACTTTCTTAATTCTCTCTGTTTCGCATTTTGTTGGTTTGTGGCGGAACGCAACGCTGTGTTTTGTTTCGTCTTGTAATAAAGAAATGAAAATCATTAATTTCCAATCGAACACGCAACCGTCGTGCCTATGACTACAGCTACTATACTGCTCAATGAGCGTAAGAATTAAAATTTCATCAATTTTATAATCCAACTTCATTTTACACTATGACAGCCTCTCTCTCTACTATGAAGTATTATACTATTTACAAGTATAGTATAAGTTGAGATAAAATCAATTTGAGAATATCACTTTGTAAAGAGGCCAGTCGTGGCGCAGTGTGGGTTCGATTCCCACTCGAGAAGATGAAATATTTGTTTAAATTTATATTTCCATTACTTCGCTCTGGTGTCGAGGCAAAGCGCGGCGTTAAGTTCTGCCACATAACACACAATGCCTCCAAAATTCGGCAGAAAGACACTCCGTTCCCCAAACGGAGTGTCTTAACACTAGGTTCCCTCTGCCTACACTACTGTGTGTGGGATACAGCGTGAAGCTGACTTTGTATGGAGAACACAGGTAAAATAACAAATCGCAAATCGCTCAAGGAAAATTGATGTTGACTGTGCTACTTTGATCGTTGTTCGGATAATCGATGCTTTACTGCTTACCATATAAATGTGATTGTAAATGACAGATGGCAAGGTGCAAGTGGCGGTGTGGAGGCGGCGGGGCGGCGGCGCGCGGCGGCGGCGGCGTGGCGTTTGCGCACCGAGCTAGAAGGACGCGCCGCCAGATACGCTAGAGCACCGCTGGTTTGAGAATTTTACATTATATATTTAAATTAACTTTTTTATTCAGCTTCATACTATATATATCCTTTACATATCGATGTAGGCAGAGGTTGCCTGGGAACCTGTTATGTATGTTAAGACACTCCGTTCCCCAATTTCCGCAGAATTTACAAAGCATTTCGTGTTGAGTGGTAGAAGTCTACGCCCCGCTCTGGCTCGTAATAAAGCGAGAAATTAAAAATATTAAATATTTCATCTCCCAAGTTGCTATCGAACCTACAATGACGGCCCCCAAATTAACTTATTTTTTTTGTTTTTTACAAAATAATGAGTCCCGCAATGGACGGGCTTACCGCCGTCGGCATGCTCTCAAGGAACAGCAGCATATTGCCTGCAAAATTTTCAAGGACGGAGTACCCTGTTCCCTTCGCTGGTGTCACTATTAAACTCGGTAGGAACTGAACTCAAATTCGAAAAAAAATTAAAGTATCTTAATGGAAATGCAGTGTAATAAGATTATTTTCCCAGGTTCAATCTGCCTATCCTCACTAATATCCTACCCACATTTACTTTTTAATTTAATTATTTTCTAATTGAATATTTTATCTTCACAGGTAACATCAACATGTCTCCACCACAGTCAACTAGAATTACCTAAACAAAACACAGTGAATACAAACACAAGAACAATAAATAGTGTCCCTTCTCTAGATTTTAAGTCGAGTTGCCAAAAAAATAATATATACAATAAGAAAAGTTTGTCAATATCAGCTCAGTACAAGCCTATACATAATAAATCGGAAAGTGTTAAGAAAAGTTGCCCTTTACATAAGAAAAAAATGAAAAATCCCAACAATTATCCTCCGTATGTAACTGATCATTTAATAAAGACTTATTAGTTTTAAATTTGTGTTGTTTAATTTGAAATTCGTTAGAGAAAAAATTGTAATTATAATATTTTTTAAGTATACTTACCTGGAAATGGAGAATGGACTACTATAAGATTTGTTTTTACAGCTTCACGTCGTATCCCGAAATTCTAAGCATAGCAGGTTAGACAGAGAGAACTTAATATTAAGACACTCCGTTCCCCACGTTTTTAGACATTGTTTTTAAACTGGCGGAATTTTACGCCGCTTTTTTGTCTACTGGAACGGGGAAATTTAAATATAATCATTTTTTCGAGTGGGAATCGATCTCACAACAATTTTTTCTGCTTTATCACGTAATTCTTGACTTGTGAACATAATACAATAGATAGTTCATTAAAGTGAAACATGTTTGTAGGATAAACAATTACTAAAGTTAATTTAATGGAAATATCACATTTTGAACAACAAATGAACGTTAAGTTACTTTTGCTTAATAGAAATTAAACATTATCTTTAAGATTTGTATATAAACATATTGTTTTCAACTTTGTGCCATTGTGAATTGTAAAAATACAAATATTGTATATACATTATACGCTATACAGTACAGCGTCGATTATCCGAACGTCGCGTCGATAAGCCAACCGGCCTCATCTCCGAAATTCCGAACTACTATTGTGCCCGCCCAGCACGCGAGTTTTAATAAAAAATATACTAAAAACTTAAAAAAAATTAAAGCTCGATTTGTATGATTAAATCCTATTTGTAAATAAAAAAAAATTAAAACGTAAGTATGGGAAGTATGGTATCAATGAAAGAAGATTCGATTATTGGCAATTGAAAAAAAAAAACGTTTCCGAACACTCATTAGTTTGGTTAATCGACGGTCTATTGTATATAAAAATATAAATGTAATTAAATTACCTGTAATTATTAAGAACTAACTGAATTATTATGTAAATAAAATCTAAAATGAATTGATTTTTTAATTACCTTTAGATCTAACTAACTTTATCCAATAACAAATATTTCTATAACTGAAATTCACTTTTTCCCCCATCTTTTAAATAGGAAAGTATGATCACTAAGTAAGTAATTGTATTAAATGATAAAAAAAATACTTGTAATAAAACTAAATATCTTAAGACCTATTATTCAGCTTCAAGCTGTTATGCTCGCAGCAGGGCAGATGGAACCTGGCGTTAGGAACTTAGGACACGCCGTTCTTCATTTTTCGCGTATCAGAACTCGCGCGGCGGAACACAACGAACGCGCTTTGTCTCAACACCAGAACGTAGAAATGAAAATATTAAATATTTTATTTCGCCGAGTAGGAAACGAACCCACAACCAGTCACGCTTACAGTCACACACCTGTGGCAGCATGACCAGCCAGGCATTCGCACTGCTTTAAAGGCAGGAAGTTCCGAATTCTCGGTACCCTACCTCCCAGATTACCTGTGCCTATCCTGCTATGTGCGTGATACAGCTTGAAGTTGTTATATCCATTTATCTTTGTTGCACCTTCGCCCCTGTGGTCAAATGGAAATGACTAAAAGTGGTCCATTAGTGCCCGAAGTAATTCCGATTACAGGTCACTCACATATATCGCACTAAGAGATAATGTATTGAGATGATGTAAAAAGACTTAGCCCCTCTATAAATGTATTATCCAACATACAAATATTTTAATAATATTTCAAATCAATAGTTCTTCAAATTAGCACTTTCTTCAACAACCAAACAAACTCTTCCATAATAATATTATGCATATAATTTATCTATAATTTCCCAATTAAATTCATACTACCAAACACAAGATTTAATACGATAGTAGTGAGTTCAAATCTGCATAAAATAATATGAAAAATGCTTGGAAAATTATAGAAAATTGCAAAAATATATATGAAGGTTCATAATTATGTATGAAAGTACTATAATTAAATATTTCAATGACTTAATCGATATTTGAAATTTATTATCTGGATATGCTATTTATACTAGATTAATTACATTTGCTTATGTCATATGAAAATTAATTGAGAGGTTATAATCGTTTAGTGTAACTATTTTGATTAAATGTTGATAATTAAACAATATTTTAATTTCCAAAAATGCGGCGTTGAGTACCGCCACTCCAATAATCAGCGTCTCAGTACTGGACAGAAAATAGGGGGCGGAGCGTCCCAAAACTAGTTTCCCTACTATGTGTTAAAAACGTTATGCTGATTTCTTTTTTCTGGACTAGACGTGGTGCAGAGATCCTCTCATAAATGCGGGATACAGCGTGAAGCTAAAAAAATATCCTGAAAATACCTTGTGTATTATATATTTTTTAGCCTATAGGCTGAATAATACCGATTTAAAAAAATGTTATATATAAGTAAATGAGAAAGCGTTGATACTATTTTAATTTGTGCAGAAAATCAATTAGATACAGTCCTAAGCTGTTTAGATATGGTTCAACGTTTTATTAATGAAAGTTTGACTTGTAAACAAACTGCTTTTCTTTATTATGTTCACGCATTTTTCGTATTCAGCGAATAAAAAAAGATTTTACGACTACTCACTTTTAGTCATCCACACGCTCGCTACACGCTGTATTCCGCACGGTACATAGAGGGAATCTGGTTAAGTAATGTCGAGACACTCCGTTTCTGCTAAGACACTAGCGTTCATAACTTTCTGCCAAATTCCGGAGGGATTGCGTATTGTGTAGCGAATCTCAAAGCCACGCTTTAATACCTCGTTACCAAAGCGAGGAAATGAAAGCATTAAATATTTCATTACTTCAAGTGGTAATCGAATCCACAACCTGTCATATTTACAATTGCTTCGTTCCTCACTTTCTGCCGAATTTTGGAGGTATTGCGTGTTGTGTGGCGAAAGTCAACGCCGTGATTCAAAGCCTCGTTATCAAAAGGGAGGAAGTGAAAATATTAAATTCACTCGAGTGGGAATCAACACACAACCCACAACTGGTCGCGTTCGTGACTCGCACGCTTGTGCCCTTTAATATCAGTAAAGATGCTAATACCATTATAGTATATCAATAAAAAATATTGATATATCTATATCCCTTGTGTTGGGTATCGCATCTTTACATACAAAATCTTAAGGTAAATGAGTTAAAAATAGACAGCAATGGGTTTTACGACTAGGTTGTTTTTAATCTACACAAATCAAGAAGCAAGTAGTTATAAATAGAGAAAAATAAAATCTTTTTGATTTTCACTGACCGCTGCTTTTTTAAAACTAAATGGCGAGACAGACAGACAGAGAAAAGTTTATAGCTGCAATCAAAACATTCCCTCTTGTAGCATCCACCCTACGTTTTATCTCGAAAAATGGAAAAAAAAATATAGAACATAATTCATGCCATTAAGTGGAAACCGAACCCACAATCATCGTATTTACAGTCAGACGGTATACGCAACCACGGCCAACATAAGAATTCTTATGTAGTCATCTGTCTAAATTGAAATGTCATTAGTGGCAAAAATACTTTTGTACGATACACCTGCACGTCGTCCATCCGAAATCTATATATGTAGTGAACCTATACAAATTTCTGTTTAGTGTTGTAATGTCTAGTAGATATAATTTTAGATCTGTGAAAGTTCAGTTAGGGCCAGTTGAGCTACAAGTTGTGAGTTCGATTCCCACTCAATGAAATGAAATATTTCATATTTTCATTTCTTTACTCTATTAACGAGGGAAAACACGTCATGGAGTTCCCCCACTCGTCACGAAATGCTTCCACAATTCGACAGTAAGTGGGAAACAGATGTTTCTTAATGGGAAGGGAGTTTTCACACTAGGTTCTCATGTTTCCTTGCCATATGCGGGATACAGAGTGAAGCTAAAAAAATTCAGTTAATGCTACTATGATGCAGTTGAGCAGCTAGTATGTGTCTATACATACCTATTGTAGCCATGGATTCGACATCCACTCGGTATGATGGTTATAGAAATATAAAATTACTATTATTTTCTCCATTCTGAACTGAAATCAGCGGTGAGAGAGCTGAGAGTTTCTAATTTCTCTCTGCCTAGCCTATTATGTGGGAAAAAGCGTCAAGACGATAAAAATAATAACGAAAGAAGGACGATACTCAGTTTCTAAATCCATGACCTCATATAATAAAACAATTTACTTTAATACAAAATGTTACGATACTTTTGGTCAAGGATTATTACAGAATAACTATCAACTCTAATCGATTTCTTATAAAGAATTATATTAAAAATATAAAGATTTTTCAACAAACACTTTAGAAATTACAATTCTAATGACTAATTAAAAGTGGAACAGATTGACGCAAAATATAAAAAGAAAAATGTATAAGTAAGTGCTTACTGTGGCAATAGCTTTATTATTTTGTCATTGGAGTTGTGTATGTAATATTAATAATTATGTGGAAATGATTACTTTAAATCTCTATAGAACTTGGGTGTTTTTTATGGTTATTTATCTATTGTAAAGAAAATAATTTGACTCATTATTTTTTTGTAATAAACATGCTAAAAATTTCGTTTTTTTTTTAAATAAATTCTAAATTTTAAGTGAATGAATTGGGTCGTTAACAATAAGAAATTCAGTTTTTTATTTGTCTTACCTGAGTAATGAAAACTTACAAACTTTCAATCATCATCGAATCTAGCCTTCAATGATTTTGTATAGACAAAGTTCCACATAATTTGTAAAAAGTTAAATACGGAGTGACAAATCCCAAGATTTTCTCCGTTTCCATAAGTTTTGTTATTGAGTTTACCCATATTCTTACGTATTTTTTTATTTCTAAATCATATACATAATATAATATGTACCTGTTGTTAAAACTAAAATTCAATAATGAATACAAGCAAATCTCATTATAACAACATAATAAATTTTGTTGTCACAAATTAGCCAATCCTAGCAAAAAATACAACAAAGCAATACCTAATTACGGATAACAAAATTACCAGACGCTGTTTGTAAGTGACGATTGCGTATAGAAAAAACGTTATACAGACGGTAGACAAAAAACAACGACAACTAAAATTTCAACTTTGACCTCAAATAAGATTTTTCTTAATATTACATCACGGAACGTCACAAAACAGAAATTATCTATAATATTCACGGCCAACGTTTTTCTGGTCGGAATATCGCGAAAAGCAAGAACGACCCGCCCGGGGCTATGATCGCTTTGTTAGCGTTTGCTCACAGTCCCACCACTGCTCTTATTCCGTACGAACGTTGCTTAGCAAACATTACTGTAAAATATTTACTAACCTCACGATATAAAGTCGTGCCGCGTCCGTCTACTGTCCATTTGCCAACAGTGAAAGGCTTATAAGTATATAATAAAAAATAGTGAATAGTTCACAGCTGAGTGTTCAAGATGCGAAGACTCGTGGTGTTGGCTCTCGTGGCCATCGCGGTCGCTGAGATTTCTGAGCCCGTTTTTGAGGAAGAAGATTTGGCAGATGTGGATTATAACGATGAACAGGACCATGATAGGCAGAAACGAGCAGCGTATGTCGAAGGTCCATATGAAGAGCACATCAGGATTAAGAGACGGGAAGATGAACCCAGAAATAAGCGTGACGCAGCACATCTTCGGGAAATTAAACAATACGAAGTACACGAATTCCATGATGAGGGATCCGTACCCTCGCCACCATATGAAGAGATGTTAGCTGCGAGTGCAGAGCATTATCACAAAGTGTATGTCCCTGATAAGCCCCGTAGCCTCCAACCTGAAGTGAGGGCCGGGCCTCTTACTTTTGGTGTCCCCGTTCAGGATCCAGTTAAACCAGCATATGCTTTACCTCCCGTTTCGGCACCAAATTTTAGTAATTCTAAATATCACGTCAATCTAGCTCCAGCATCTGTACCCGATGTTGAAGGACCTGTGGGCTTCGTACCACTATCTGCTGCTCCTTTGGTCGTTTCTGATGACTTATCACCTGCTGCCGGCCATCATCATGAGAAGGAGCATCCTCACTCCCATGGATACTCAAAAGGTGGAGGTCGTCAACAACATGGCAAACATTATGCTGAGCGTGGTGGAAAGGTAACTATTTTCTCTTATATTTATTTTTATAATAAGATTTTCGTTTAAAATTTTACTCAATAGATGTATTTTGTCACAATTGGAGCGTAATAATGATCTTTAGTTTCAACTCCAAGTTTATCTAAGACACGGATATTTCAATTCATTTATTATAAAACAATGTGTAATTGAATGCTTTTTTTTTGAACACAGAATCAGATTAGAATTTTTTTTACAAAGGTAAGGATAATTAATAGAAAGCTTATCAAAATGTTATTGAGGACAGTCTTGGCGCAGTGGCATAAACTGTAAAACTGACTGGTCGTGGGTTCGATCCCCACTCGAGGAGATGAAATATTTACTTAAATTTATATTTCGTGTCGAGGCAAAGTGCGGCGTTGTGTTCTGTCACTCAACACGCAATGCCTCCAAAATTCGGCAGAAAGAGGGTAACGGAGTGTCTTAACACTAGCTTCCCTCTGCCTACCCTGTTGTGTGCGGGATACAGCGTGAAGCTGATTCATTTTTATAAAAATGTTTCATGTTAATTATAAAATAGATTTCATTCAGTTCATTTTGTATTCAAATGATGTGTTTGATTAAATGATTTTGTACTATTCAGGCTAAATACTTTGCGGGTAGGCAAAAGTATCGTAGTTACAGACTATATATAGAGGGACACTTCACTCCATTGTCGTAAATTTTCAAAAACACTACTTACATTTCTTCGTTCAATACCGGCACAGCACAATACAATTTTTATTAGTTTTGTTTCTAGTGTTACGAAACATACAAATGACAAGAGTAAAATATTGAATTTCCATTATTTTTTTATTCGTGAGAGTCAGAATAATATATATGCGGAATGGTGCGTGAAGTTATTTATATCTAAAATCGAACTCACTACCTTCATCTCGTCTTAGTAAGAGCCTACATGTATACACATGACATGACGCACTTAAGAGTACATAAAAGAAAAAATAATATTTTTTATTAAGATGCTTACTTACATTACTCATTTCCTTAGTTTTTCTTAAAGTTTTCATACGTAAATGTTTATTTTTTTAGGTGTTTTTTTATATTATTTTCAAAGTTATGTATCTTTTTTCTGCATACTAACTAAGGTCAAAATCACTAATGATATATCAGTGAAGTTGTTTTGTTTTTTGTATAATTAATATTAAGAAATTTGATAATCATTCATTTAGGCCAGAGGCCATCATTTATGAATGCGATGACTGTGGATTCGATGCGCACTCGGGGGAATGGATTCCCCATTTTCCGCTAAATTCTGAAGGCATTGCGTGTTGAGTAGCGTAAATCAACGCCGCGCTTGGCCTACCAGAGCGAGGAAAATCAAAATATCAAACATTTCATTTCCTCGAGTGGGAATTGAATCCACAACCTGTCGCGCTTATCTGTCATGTTTATTGAGTTCTTTATAAATGATGTTCTTACGAAATAGTAAGAGTATTTACTTGTTTTGTCTCATATGTATCTAAAAATAAGTTTAGATTACTTTATTTATGAATTTATTTTTAACATTATCATATTTTTAATGGGTTTCCCTTAAACAATAGAGATCGTATAAGCTTTTGAGTTCGCGTGCCGGTTGTGGATTCGATACTTTCCTGGGGGATTTTTTTTTTCATTTCCGAACTCATGTACATAAAGTATGGCGATAAGTTCCTCCACTCAACACGCGTCACGTGTAAATGTCTTAAAAATTCAGCGAAAAGTGACTAGGTTCCCTATGCCTACACTGCTATGCGGGGAAAATCATGAAATGTAAATGAATAAAAAGCTTAATTAAAAAAAATACCTTCATTATTTTTTCTATTATTTTAGGTATGTCACTGATCAGTTATTATAATAAATTTGTCCCTTTATTTTTGTTCTCATATATTGATTGTACTGTATAGGAAAGTCACTGATGAAAACAGTAACTACCATCTATAATAATGTAATAAGCTCAAAAAATTTGTTTGGTTGAACGCCCCAATCTTAGGAACTACAAACTAGATCGAATGAAAAAAATCTTCTATATGTCAAATAGTGCCTTTATTGATGAATAATAATTATATATAGTCGAACCTGCGGTCAGAGTTATCTCCCAAACTTAGAGTGAAGCATGTGTAATACGAGTATACTGAATGTTGGGGGCGAAGTTGCAGTTAAAGCCAGTAGATACTACTAGTAGCACCGATGAAGTTATAGCCTTAGTTAATTCGATCCCTTTAATTGATCGTTAAATGTAAAACTATCGAGAAATCGCGAAATCTTTAAGAAATTGTAGTCACTATGTTTATTTTATAAAGATAAGTTAGATTCATTTGTGGGTCGGCTGCGGGTTCGATTAACACTCAGAGGAATATAAAAATTAATATTATTTCTTCGCTCTGGTACAGGGCAAGCGCGATCTTCTGATTCGCCACTCAACACGCAATGGTCCCAAAGTACGGTGGGAAACACGGAATGTCCTAATGGGTAACTCAGAACCTTAACACTAAATTACCAGATTCTCTCTGCCTACCCTGCTATGTACGGGATACAGCGTGAAGCTAAAAAAGAGTAAATAATTAAAAAATATATTGTGTTTATCTAATACACTACTATAGTAATACTATAGTAGACTTTTCCTTAAATCATTTGTTTTCATATAATTCTTTTACAACGCATAGTATAAAAGTTCTTAATTATAACTAAACGAAATAATTATAACGAAAAGAATAATTCATACGAGTAGGTAAGTAAGTACATATGTGTTGTAAATTATATTGTAATAAGACCTTCCTTTTTTTTAATTACATATTGTGTTTATTCTTTTTTTTTTATCATAATAATTAAAGAATTGGTTAAGTGCGAGTCAGTTTCAGAGTCAGGTACACGGCTTCTATAACAATTTCAAGATTATAGGTTAACGGGGAAGTATAACTTATTAAAGTTGACATATTTAAGATCGTGAACAATATTTTCACTATTGTTTTTGTATGACATCAACATAAAATATGGATTTCTTTGATTGTCATATAGTGGAGATCCGAGGGCGTGTCCTAACACTAGTTTCTCTCTACGTATCCTGTTGTACATATGTAGGAAACGTGAGGTTAATTAAATATTATAGACGGTAAAAGAAAAAACATTTGGTATGAAGATATTGTTACAACTGTTTTCTTTTTAATTTCAGGCAACTAAAGGCTCTAACTCCGATCACTATTTGGACAAGGGTGCCAAAGGTTTTAAGAAAGACGAACATCATCGCAAGGAGTATGAGGAAGCCGGTGGTCAGAAGAAGAAACATCATGATGAAGCTAACCATAAGGGATCTCATGACGAGGAAGCCTTCGGTTCAAGAGGAGCCCATTTCGGCGAAAAGAAAGGCCATAAAAAAGGACATAAGACTAAAGGTAAATATAATATATAAAATATTATGATTAAGCCACTGGTGGCGTAAGGAGGCGTGTGGCATGGTTATAGGCTCGGTTTCCACTCGAGGAAATTTGACATGACTATATTTTACTACCAGACACCAAAAAAAAATATAAAATATTTAATAGTCCAGTAGAAGTTGAAAGTACACTAACTTGCAAAAATGTATAAACCTGTACATAAAAAATTGTCAAGTGAAATTTAAAGCTTGAATTTGATCTCGAGTGAACACAGAACTCGGATCATACTTCGACTTCCCATTCTTTTGTTGGTGAAATCGAAAACGATGCATTATTTAACATTTAACTTGGCTCTCATTTGACATAAATATTTTTGATCGCATATTGTATTTCCGACACAAACAGATACCAATACACATATATTTTTGATTAAAAATTCGATTTTTCACATATCACCTATATTTTAGTAAAAAAAGCAATAGGTACTAGGTACACTATGATAAAGTTCACCAATATTAACCAAACAGAAGCACAGTACTTAGTATATTAATATACATAGGTGTATGTATAAGAACTGTAATTTGACTGATATTCCTAGAGATCAACGGACAGTCACAACCGCTAAACCTACAATCTTAAATTTTCCAGATTCTTTGAAGAACCTTCTTAGTGCACATATTAAAAAATCCACTTATCGGGAAAAAAAGTTGCAAGCTAGTTAAACATATAAATATTGTTCCCATCAGATTTGAACCCAAAACCATTGCAACTAACAACTACACCATGGTAGCCTCAACTTTATTAACATTATAATAAAACCAAGGTTACATAACAAAGGCGTGGAAAATAGAAAACTTATTATTAAAAGAGAGCAAAACGAAACCAAATTATTCCAATTACGATAAGGTCAAACCATCAATACCGATAAATGAGTTTATGTAACGAGACTAATATAAATAATATTCACTTTCTCTCACCGCAAAGTGTCACTTTGTTTACTTTAACAATAGATATTGGGTCACAGAAGAATTGTATAGAACTTTTGTTAAGTCGGCCAAATTGCATCACGATGTTGCATATTTAATATGTATATTATGTAAAGTTATAAATTTTTGAATACTTTGGTTTTGTAGAATGCAATGATTTTAAATGAGTGGATAGAGAAAAATAATATCTTATCACTAGAATCTCTCAACATACCGAGTAGTTTGAGGCTGAACGGTTGTGGGTTTGATCCCGACTAGAGTCCCGACTAGACTTATTTTCATTTTCCATGCTCTGGTCTCTAGATAAAGCGCGGTGTTGAGTTACACCACTCTACACGCAATGTCTTGACCTCCATGGGCAGTGTGTGGATAGAGGAGTGTCTTAACACTGAGTTCTGCCTGCCCTACTGCGCGAAAGAAAGTGTGAAGCTGTTATTTTTTTTTATTATTTCTGAATTGAAATAGCTTATGTAATTAAGTCGCATGTCCCTTGTAATATAATGAACACACGTTCGATGTATCTATAATGTACGAATTATAGATACACCAATTACTTCTTATTATTAATTCTTATTTGTTGTGTCAAAATAGCCTTTGGTATTTTTTAATAGAAATTTTTTTTTTTAAGAATCTGACATATTGCTGATTATTAATAATTTGCTTATTGTTGCCAAGAAAAAAAATTAACGGCTATACCACTATTTTCTTTATCGTTCTAGTCTATCTGATTTTGAACCTTACAGCTGCATATTATTAAAATTTAAGCACAACCATTTCAGGTTTCCACAATAAGTACCACAAGGACGAATTCCACAAGGAGCACAAGTTCTACGACGACTTCCACAAAGGCGGTGAACATCACAGATACGGCAAGTTCAACGCCAAGCACGCTAGCGACGAGAGTGGGAAGAAGAAGGTGCATCATGTGAACGCGGGACATGACTTCACTGAACATGGAAAGAAGGGATATAGGTAAAACTCCAATCAATTTTCAAAATATTTAGAATGTGACTAGCTTTCATGTCCGGCTTTGCACCCATGCTCAAATAGAAATATATAACCTGAGGTAACTCCGACCGCAGGTAACAATAATAAGCCCGTAGGATAGCTTGTGGCGAGCTGTAGGGGAGAGGCACCATCATGTACCTTTGACCTCCGGGGGGGAATTTTAATATATCCCCGTCTTTGGCTTGCCTTTATTGACCGGCAGAATGGAGCGCAAGAGATACACTTGAAATGATGGAAGTGCCCAATTTGAGTAATAGCAAGGAAACCCGCTCAAGAGCTCCTTCCTAGTGACAGTCAAAACTGGTGCACATCTCTTTACACTCTTAGCGGGCCACACTGGTGTTGCACTCGCTTGGTCTTACATCGCTTTGTTGGGGAACATCTAATTAAGTCGTTGTCCGTCAACCTATAAATTTGAGACCATTAAACTATATTTTATAGTCCCAGTTAGTTTTCCATATTTTCCAGAGGTCTTACGCATTATCTGGTTATATCTTTGCACCTGTGGCTAGTCAGAGTTGGACCCAAACTAATGCATCACATTAAAACATTTTTATATTCTCTAAGAGGCCACTATGTGATGGATCTCTACGCAATATTCGCAAAAGACCAGGTTTATTGAAACCTTTGATCCTAAGCACAAATTAAATATAATAAAATCAAAATCAAACTAGCTTCACGCTTTATCTTCCGGGCACAACAAGGTAGTCTGAAGGAACCCCGTGTTAAGATACACCGTTCTCTACTTCGAATTCCGAAGGCATTGCGTGTTGAGGGGCGGAACTTAACGCTAAAGAAAAAAAAATACAAACTTAAATAAATATTTTTCTTGAGTGGGGATCGAATCCACAACCACTCGCATTTACATACACTTGAGCCCCTGTGCCACGACTGGTTTCAAGAAATACAAAGATGATAATAAAAGCCTTTATTAAAAAATTATAATAATTATAATGCAAAGCTTTGATATTATCAACTACCGTAAAGACTGTTTTGCCTTAGCATAAGCCTCTCCCCCAACGCCTTACATTTTTATATGTTTGTTTTTGTTTGTATATGGTTTTTTTTTGTCTTTTGTATATCCTGCATTAAGTGACCTTAGTGACACAATTTAAAGATTATTTCTTTCTTTCGCTACTTTTACTATCAGGAAATCTTGTCACACTCTGACCGACTCAACCATTTTTTTCTATACTAAAAGGAAAAATCAAATATAATGATGCTTTTAAAATTATTTTCTCATATCTAACCCCTACTATCTACATACAATATATTAAAACAAAGATTCACAATCACAATAACCAAATTTAATAACGGTTTAATATTATAGCAACAAAGGCCATCTAGACGCCGATCATAAAGGACACCGAGGAAAGAGCGGTCACGAAGATCATCACGAAAAACACAGTCAGTACGGCAAGAAGGGAGGCAAGGAGGGAGGATCCCAGTGGGGATATGGGAAGAAAAACTAGATACATAAAATATTTTGTACATAATGTTTAAGGTTTAGTTTTATATGTATAGTTTAGATTAGCAGTGTTATTATAAAAAAAGTACAAACGAAAGATTTGATCGATTCTCTCACATTGTATTTTTGCTTTGTAATACATCATTAAATCAAGGTTTAAAGAGTACTTTAATTATTTGAGGAACTACAGTACTAACCTTGCCAGTCTATAATAATCAAATCTATATTTATTAAAAGATCCATGCATACAGTTAATATTTTATACGTAAAATAAACATCTAAAAATTATAAAACTATTGAAATACCACAGAACAAATATTTGAGGGCTTCAATAATTCAAATACTTTAATTTTTTTTTTAAGAACTGCAATTTAATGTTCATAACGGTGTTTTTGAAGTTTCCCTTTAAGTATTTTTTATAATTTATATAAGTTTTGTTTTTATTTAAACTTGAATATTTAATGAGTAACTTTATTTTCAACATTTAAATAGTTTTTTCGAAGACTAGAGAGACTTTGTTACATTTAATTCCAACTTTATCATCACCATCATCATCATCATCATCATCATCATAAAAACTCATTTTAATTTTCATAATCTTTGCCATTTATTTAACTTGTATCATCATATTAATATTTAATAAAGTTTTTTTCATATATCTGCTTTTTTTCCATATTTCTCCTTCATCGAGTATATATTCAATAGTGATATCTTAGCTTTTTTATCTTTCCTCACTTCTTTGAAACTTTTATAAAAACACATTATTGCATTATATTAGGCGTTTAGAAACTAATTTCACAGTGAATTTGTAAATTAAATAAAAATTTGCGTAAAAACGTCGCAGGTAGTTCTTTTCGCGCAATGACCGGAACGATGAAGCGTTGGTTTAGGTGGCGTAAGGTCGACGGTGACGGACGAAGTTTTTATCTATGCTAATAAATTTAGATTACCCAAAATATAGCTATTTTCGTCATTTATTTCTAAACTGACTTTTTTCTGCGGTTTTACACGCATGACCAAATGCAAACAGTATATGACACTGAATGCATGTACAGTGAGTCAAATCGGAACTATTAATAATTTTGTGTATATACCTCTTATCAAACCCAAAAAAATGTTTATTTGAGATAGCATTTCTCGAGTTTAGCATGTTCAACAAAACAAATTTAAGATTTTATAATTTTTTTACCTTAAGATCTGAAATAAAATTATTTATTGACATTTACATATACATTACATTTTTGGTTAAACAGTCCAGAGAAGTTGAAGAAATATATGTAATATGTATAAATTTTGAAAATAGTTTAAAAATTGAAAAAAAAACAACATTGAATTATTTTTCCATCCTGTTTAATTGTTTTGTTCATATAAATATAGTGAATTTCCAAAAGTTGTTATAAAAATGGTGGCTTGCAAGGTTCTTTTCCTCCCAACAGTGGATCGTAATATTTGACATAGACGTTGACCGCATGGTGTGGTCTTCTAGGGAAGAACACTCTTTGACCAGCGTCATCGATGAAATCTGAATAGTTCATAGACCACTCGCGTTTCATGCCGCACTTTTCACATATTTTCGAACTAAAATTGGAAAACGTATATAAATTTAATAAGACTAAAGATATATTAAAGATATATTATTTCTGTTAGGGTTAAACAGATGAATAAATGCAAAGTGAAGTTTTAAAAAAAATGGCTTTTAATATGATGTTAGGTACTCAACATTTCTCTTCGTTCAAAAGTCTCTTACGGCCGGTCTCACTAACTTGTTTTACCTTTAACAATCTTTTAAACTATACATATAAAGACATACAATAGATTTATATGTGTTACACGATTATATATCTAATGTTAATAAATAATAATAATTGTTAATGTTTATGTATCATTTAACTGATCGTTAAAAAAAGATAAGTTGTTAAGACCGGCAGTAAGTGGCTAAAAATCCACAAAAAAGAAAGCTGAGATAAAACTAAAAAGATTAATAAAATTTAAACTTACGTATAGTCACTAAGTGAAATAACTTGTACTAGAGGATATCGGAGTTCCTCAGCATGCATGAGTGCGGTTTTTAATAAGAGGGTTCCTACGCCTTGACCGGCGACATCTGACGACGTACCCAGAACCTCCACCTGAGAAAAAGTTGAAAAAATTTAAATTATTATGTGGTGATTGCTAGGTGATTGAAGATTGAAATTCGCTGAGTGTAGGTTCGTTCTTAACTTAACAAAATGTATTTGTTCTTGTAACAAAATAATATCAGTTTGGACAAGGTATCTATTTTGATTGTAGGAAAGCAAAAAATTGTGTCGACCAATACGCATTGTATAATATATGTACATTAATGGAATTAAAGCAAAATACAACAAATGAATGTGTTGTGGGTAATCGATCCTAGCGCACTAAACAGCATTTTGGGCCGCCATCTAGAGGCAGGTCCATCCGCCAGCTACATACATACAAACGTCCGGTACTCTCTTTTACAAATCTATATTCTGCAACTCACTTCTTTTTACATTATATCATACATAGCTCTTGTTTAAAGTCTTTATATATAAAGTATTATAATTTTCACGCATAAACCAGTGTTCATCTCTAGTTCAGTTACTAGTACAGGGATTTTTCTATACTTCTTGATATTTTAATGATGGGGCAACTATCCATACACATAGAACAGATATCTAACCCCACAAAACATTTTGTTGAATCAAAAAATAATGCAAAATCTATAAGGAATATATAATTTGAAAAGGAAAAACATCTAATAATCATTTAAAGTTGCGTTGCATTTAAAGTTATTATTTTTAAAATTAATAAAATCAGCTTCAAGCTGTATCCCGCACACAGCAGGGTAGGCAGAGGGAACCTAGTGCTAAGATACTCCGTTCCCCACTTTCTGCCGAATTCTGGAGGCATTGCGTGTTGAGTGGCAGAACTCAACGCCACGCTTTGCTTCGACACCAGAAGCCACCACCACCACCAGAAATGGAAATTTAAATTTAAGTAAATATTTCATCTCTTCGAGTGGGGATCGAACCCACAATGAATCGATTTTGCAGTCACACTTCGTGCCGCTGCGCCACGAATGGCCTCAAATAAAAAAAAATTGAAGACTATTTTAAAAAGATTTCCCGTGGTTTTACCTTATAAGAAACCAAAAATATAATTGAAAGCTTACATCATATAAATAATTCACATTATATTTATTAAACAAATTAGGGTTTTTCAAGCAGTGTGCAATAAAATACATCCTGTTACGTTCAGGTTTGGACATCGTGTAATGCGCCCATTCCTCCAGCTCGTCTGCCATCCAAGGAAAAGTTTTATTGGCGACGCAAACTCCTACTAACTTTTTTTCTTTCGTACGTTTTAGGAGTTCTAGAGCTAATAGTCGATCACCTGATAAGATAAATTATTTAAAATATGAGGCCAAAGTGTGACTGTAAACCGACTGGTTGTGGGTTCGATCCCCACTCGAGGAGATGAAATATTTACTTAAATTTATATTTCCATTTCTTCGCTCTGGTGTCGAGGCTAAGCGCGGCGTTGAGTTCTGCCACTCAACACGCAACGCCTCCAGAATTCGGCAGAAAGTGGGGAACGGAGTGTCTAAAAACACTAGGTTCCCTCTGCCCACCCTGCTGTGTGCGGGATACAGCGTGAAGCTGATTTAATTTATAATATTAATTATTATTATTAATTATTTTATTATAACAAATTTATTAAATATCTAAAAATACTTTCAATGATAACCATCAATCAATCGATAACCATCTCAAAAACTGCTAAAATGAATCGGTTTTGATCCCGCACTCAGCAGAGTACGTAGAAGAAACTTCGTGTTGAGACACTCCATTCCTCATTTTCCACCGAATTCTGGAGGCATTACGTGTTGAGTAGCGGAACTCAACGCCGCGCTTTACCTCGATACCATAGTGTATCTACTCGTTTCTTTAACTTGCAACCGGCGTTTGGTTATGACAGCCAACACACTAAAATAGATTAAGGAGAACCGTATGGCCTTTCACTAATTTCTTTGTATCTGTCCTATAAAAATTAACAAACTGATTTTTTTTATCAACCTATATACCGTACCAGAATGTGCATATTTCTCTGTCAGCACTTGAAGGTAAGGACAATTGAGGCACATCCAAAGACCAACGACGCTGGGCTCTCGAGGCCAGTAGTGGTTGTATAAAAACGATCTGATTAACTTAGCGTGGCACTGATTTCCACGCTCCACTAGCACCTCGTTAATGTCAAAACACTAAGTAGAAAGTAAATTAGTAATTTAGGCGATAATTTGAACGTTAATTATTTTTATAGCTTCACGCCGTATCACGCTTATAGCAGGGAAGTTAGAGGGAACCTGCTGCTAGTACTCTGCGTTCCCCACTCACCGCCCAATTTCGGAGACGTGTTAAGTAGCGAAAATGAACGCTTTGTTTTATCTTGTTACCACAACGAGAAAATGATAGCAATTTCATCCCCGAATGGGGATCGTTTACAATATTTGTTTACATAATCCTTGATGAAGTTGTTTATTACTATTTAAAAAGTATAAAATATTTTTTTCCATATGTGCACTGCCCAGTTTTTGTATTGTCTTGGAGATTAGGTATGTCTATTTCATACTAAGTAGCGAAACCTCATAGGTATGTTTTGTGTAATTGGAAACAAGAGGAACAAAAAAAATAAGTATTTTGCATAATTGAACCTAATTGCGTTAAGTCTGGTATGTTCCAACATTAGAAATTGATTTTTAATAGCAACATGTATCACAAGCGTGACAAAAATATTTGTTAAGGTAAAGGAATAATGTATTTGAATAAAAAAATCTTACATATAAGAGAGAGGAGTGCTTTTGTAATCTTTTCATCATCTACATATACATAAAACTTTTTCTTTACTGAGCCACTGATAAATAATTAACAGACAACACTACTTAACTTAAAAAGTTGTACCTTGGCACTCCTTAATTCTTCCCAACGGTAGAAAGTATAGAGGAGGATTAGAAGAGGAAATCTCGAAATTTCAACCGAATAAAGAAAAACCGAACTATTCAATTTACAGAACAAATTCCAAAAAAATATTACGAGCAACGGCTAAAGATAATTAATCATATTTGTGTTACAAGAGTTTTCTTACTGGATTCTTTGCTACTGGAACCAAACATTCGTCACATTGTGACCTCCCCCTGAAGCGTTTTGCAGTAAAATTGAGTAGTTGAAGACAGTTTTGCTTAAGGAGAACATTATTTTTCAGAATTTGAAGACTGGGATTGACTGCCATTTTTAATTTTACAGTTTTTTTATCACTTTATAAATATCATTTCAATATTATTTTAATCGATTTATTTCATGTTAACCTCATTTTTTGATTATTATTACTAAAATATTATTGTGTTTTTGTATATTATGTTTTCGATTATATTAATTTTAATGATACTGTCAAGTTGAAATTTATATATATTTTTTTGTTTCTGGATCAGTTATTGAAATCTAACTAGGTACCGTAGATAATTGATTATTTCCATTTAAAATGAAAAACGGTACTGTATATTAATAATAATTACCTTATTATTGTAAAAGTAAAAAAATAATTAAATGTCACCGAAGCGCAGTTGGAATGAACTTACCTAATCTATTGAACACGATGGTTGTGGGTTTATATACAATTATGAGGAATAATTATAAATATAACTAAAAAAATATAGGCTTCTGTGTGAAATGCAAATAATATTTATTGAAAAACTGTAAAAATACTTTTATCCGACCTTTTTATAGATACTTATCTATATAAAGAAAAGGAAAAAATACGTTTGTCAAAATCACCTGTCACAATGGCTAGATATAAAATTTTATGAACTATCTATATATTTATTTTACCTAAACACACAAAAAAACCTCAAAATGTTTTACAAGAAGTACAAATAATGTTTCTCTCCTCTCTTCCTCTACAATGTCGTATGTAATGAGGTTCGTGGGATCAGTTCCGAGACAAAATCTCTCATTTCAACCGATCTCCTTAAATAACTGTTTAATTTCAAACTGGAGAGATATTCGAAGAAACTATGCCGACAAACCTAAAGCAGATAATACCTCAAAACAAATTATGGTTGGTACAACGAATGTAAAACTTATTTATAAAATACCAAGTATTTAAAACATTTTTAAACTGTTATTCCACACTTAGAAAAGAAATAAATTTATAAAATCTATAATTTTTTTTAAATAACAATAATAAATAAATGGCAATACCGCTTGGATACTTTCCAAGAGGCGCGGGTTCAAATCCGGCTACGTCCAAAATCTTTACATGTTTTCTAAATAAGAATTTAAAATATTGTTTTTAATGCTTAAACTGATATTAACAATTTATTATACTTATTAGAGACACTCGACTCACATTTCATATAGAAACCCTCGACATATACATTGGGTGTACCGTGAACACTACACACGCTCGTAGACCATTCGTATCTTAGCTCCTCTTACTCTGTTTACTTGTATGAATAATATACTTGGTTGGTTAATTTTTTATAGATTTTTTGAAACCCAAAAAAGAGTTTTTAAAAAAGATATTACAAGGAAAAGAAACATTTCAATTAACTAGCAGTCCCCGTGCGGATACGCCCGATTGAATAAATTAAAAAAAATTAAATTAGCTTCACGCTATATCCCGCACACAGCAGGGTAGGCAGAGGGAACCTAGTGTTAAGACACTTCGCTCCCCACTTTCTGCCGAATTTTGGAGGCATTGCGTGTTGAGTGGCAGAACTCAACGCCGCGCTTTGCCTCGACACCAGAGCGAAGAAATGAAAATATAAATTTAAGTAAATATCTCATCTCCTCGAGTGGGGATCGAACCCACAACCAGTCGGTTTTACAGTCACACTTTGTACCACTGCGCCACGACTGGCCTCAAGCCCGATTGGATTATACGAATGCTTATTTACTTAAGTGTGTTTATAAAAAAAAAACGCCAAACGTGAGTTGTCTCGCCCACTGATGGTTCTGTACCAATTTCAGCATTGTGGTGAATAAAGTAAACCAAACTTAAGTTTTTCTTTTTGAGGACCTAACAGAGTTCTATTACATGCATAAAGGTTGCCAACAACATGTTATTTTATATATCTTCCATATATAATACACCGATTCGTTACGATTTTATTATAAGTATAGCTTACGTATTATTTCTATCAAAACAAATCCTTAAGGTAAAAGGAACAGAAGACCTACGTCTGCGAGTACGCCGCGCCCGCCCTGCTGACGAGCCTCGCGTTCTGCGATTCGTCAGAGAATATTCCAGACTGGAGTGGCCGGAGGAGGAGAAAAAACCCGCTTTGAAAAATCATGTTGTGCTTTCTGATTACGTTACTAGGACACTAGCTCAAGGTTCTTATGTTAATCTACGTTTTATGGTTGGTGAAATTAGAGGTTGATGAAATTGGATGAAGCAAAGGGGCCACAGATAAATAACGTTGCGTTAAGCGCTTTGTTCTCTCTAGTTAGGGATAAGGCGTGCAGCAAAGAAAATTTTTTTTTGAAATTCATGATTTTTTTTTCTTTCGCTAAGGTCATTCAATGTTAGCTGAACAGCAAGAGGCTAAACTAGGTTGGTCTAGGATACGCGGTGTAGCTCTTTGCAGCGCCACGTGTCCATGGGACGCGGCTATGCTGGAGAAATGGGCGCGGTGCGTCAAATGTCCTAAATCGAAGAAACTAATGCTGATGACTGCACACTGTTTGAGAGCACCTGGACTGCATGATAAATACAAAGTGCATAATATTATGCAGGTATCAGTATGCTGGTTTTGTTTATTAGTATATTTGAGACTATTTGGCTTTTCCTTTGGCGGCGATAAGTCCCGACAGTCGACGCGCAGTGTTTATAAAGTTGGGCGGAAAGAAGCAGAGAGGTTCGTATTTGAGTTGTCTTTTTTAGCCAGAAAATATTTGAATAAATGATTTCGCTTTTATATTCACATAAACAATATCATTGTCACGTGTATGTATATGTATAATGACAGGATATATGGATAGGGACCTTAAAATTTATGTAAAAGAATGTAGATGTTATTGTATATATATTTAATATGTAACTCAAATTTTATGGATTACGTTTTATATTCTTTAATTATTTAATTTCAGATAATTCTCATAGTTCCACCTAACACGCCAAAAGCATCTGAAATCACCCAGTTGCTAGCAAAGAACTCTATACATCGAGGAAGAGATTTAGGCTTTCCAGTACTTCGGTTCGACGTAACCGATGATTCTGTGTTAGTACATGAAATTATAATTTTGAGAAAATTTTAATAGACAACGGAAGTGTCTTAATGAGAATGGATTGTCATAAATACATACACTAGGCTCCCAGATCGCCTTTGCCTCATATATAATTAAAGAAAATATAAATATGCAATTCGTTATTTTAAATATTACTTTATATTTTGATATCTTCATTCATTTGTACTTCATTATTTCCTTTTTAACTAAATTTAATACAAATTTTGATCTGGTATAACTTTAATTACTAGTCAATTATCTAGGTGTAGTATATCTCAACATATTGTATATCTCACATTTAAAAATACATTGATATCTCCCTTAAAACACTACTGAAACCTTATGAAACTTGAACTGTTCCTTAAATTAGAATGTATCTTATTTAAATCTAAAGGATCATCTCGATTAAATTTTTGTTTACTTGAAATTTGTTGACATACGTTTGGTATACGTGCTTGGAAAACTTAATAGATATTAGCTAAATCAAATAAAATTATGTTATTTTGATCATAGATTCATGTCAAACTATTAACCTTTGTGTTACAGAGCAAAAGTACTAGACAAACTGCAACTGAAAAGGGAATACGAGTTCAATTATAAAATACTACCAACAGCTGTAAAGGTGCATTCGGAAGACAAGAATAGTTTCCCACATGTACTGAAGGAGAAGAGTCTCACAGTCTACACCGCTTTCACTAGCGCCGATAATTTTTAAACGAAACTGAAATAATATTATTGGAAATAAATCGTACTTAAACGTTATTAGTAAAAATTAAATTAAATTAGCTTCACGCTATATCCCGCACACAGCAGGGTAGGCAGAGGGAACCTAGTGTTAAGACACTCCGTTCTCCACTTTCTGCCGAATTTTGGAGGCATTGCGTGTTGAGTGGCAGAACTCAACGCCGCGCTTTGCCTCGACACCAGAGCGAAGAAATGAAAATATAAATATAAGTAAATATTTCATCTCCTCGAGTGGGGATCGAACCCTCAACCAATCGGTTTTACAGTCACACTTTGTACCACTGCGCCACGACTGGCCTCTAGTCTTATAAATAATTTATGTTATTAAATATATGTACAAACATTTAAAAAAAGAGAGAATTTAATAGAACACAATTTTAAGACACTTCGTTCTCGACGCACTGGCTAATTTTCGGGATAGTTTGCTATTGAGTGGCGTAGCTCAACGCCACATTTTCTCTTATCATATGTTTCTATCCGAAAATGAAAATTATCCATTCGAGTCCACAACTATACCTGTACCTGTATCGCTGAGAAATGTACCTAGCTTGTAGAAATGGTAACAAACACTATAAGAAATGGGAATGGACAATTGGTTTAGCTTTGAAGAAATATTTTTGTGTAATTAAGTTTCTCTTATTTAAAATTATGGGATCGCTAGCCACCATCAATACTTACTACGCCAGTAAAAATGACGCATAAATTTCAAAATAATCATTCCAAACAGCGATTGCCTTATCAATAGATACTATTGCTTATATGAGTATTGAGATACAAATTAACTTCACGGGTCACTTACCCGTGGATAACCGCAGAAGTACAATAAGCTGTTAGTAATATAATACAATGCTGTCTATATCTACTCTTTGTGTTGGCTTACAAAATAATATCACGCTGTTTTCGTAAATCCTATTTCGTACGAAACATTTATTTGTATTAATTGAAATCGTGTTCACGACGTTGTTTTGGCAATCCTCGAATTGATATTTGGAAAGGGAGGGCGTCATGGTGCAGTGCGACAGAGACTGACCGTAAACATAATAGTTGTTCCATTCCTAGTTGAGGTAATCAATAGTATCCTCACTCTGGTACGAAGATAAAGCGCGGCATTGAGTTCCGCAACTCAACACGGAATACGCAATGTCTTCAACATTAAACGTAACGAAGGGAACCGAGTATTTTAACTCCAGGTTGGATCTGGCTAACCTGCTGCTAAAGCGGGAAAAGCTGTTTTTAGTATAGGTACTTATCGTAGCAAAATGTTAATATCTTTACGGAGAGACGCTGGGCTGAACTCTTCTATAATACCTACGTGTATAATAAGCATATTATAGTTTATTTCCAAAAAAGTTCATAAATTTTCTCATTTTATTTTTCAATATGAGTATTGGTTTTATTGGAATGCCTGATGTTTTTATCCTAAAAATATGCTAGTTTTTCTACTTCAATTATAATATTGTCCAAATCTGTTTCGGTTGTCAGTCAAGTTCAATTTAGTTTATTTATTATCAATTACACACCACAAAATAAATAAAAAAAAATAACCATACATTTGAGTAACTCCATTCAAAAATCATTGATAAAACCGTAATGCCGTTTTAATTCAAAAGAAAAGTGTTGCACTAAGAATGAAAAAACTCTTAAATAGTGTCATTATTTGAACAATGCTTTATAAAAAGTTAATACGCTAAGAAAGACTGGTGGAGACCAGAGTTGTGAAATAATTTGCAATCGACAGTTATATAAAATACAAGATTTGAAATATAATGTGGAGTTCGCAAAACAGCTTTGAACGGAACAGTTTTTGTCGTTGCCAAATTCAAAAAAGCGAAGACGTGACATTTGTGTTACTTTTTTATTATAAAAAGCACGAGTGCGATAGTTTTTCAGCCAAATAACAAAAATAGTGTCATTTAAACATCAACCACAGATGAACACATAAACATAACTAAATAAAAAAAACTTAGTTTTACAAGTGTTTGATCATGATTAGTTTAAGGCTACTTGTTTTGGGTTTCTTCCACTTTGCAGTGGCAATTCCAATTCTAAAAGATTTAGAAATGGTGGATGACACAGTATCTGTTGGAACGTATGTGCGGGAGGCGAGAGCTGCGCCCGTAAGTACTACGAAGAATAATCTAATGAAACATTAGTTCTAAATTACTTATAAAAGAATTTGGTTTTTTTTATATTTTTTTATAAGTTTAATATTTATATTTCTTATATTGGCGCATAATATATATTCTTATTTAATTAATAAGAAGATATAGTCATCAAATCAAATCGGGTTTTACCATCAACTTTTTCAGCCTGAAAATTTCCACAAATCCTATGAAAGCGAGGGAGACGGTGAAATCGGTTACTCACGCAAGAAGACCGGAGGAGGCAAGAAAGGGTACCAACATTTCGACTCTTACCACAAAAAAGCGGGTGACCACTATGAGTTAGAGACACAGGACTCATTTGGTCATGATGAAGGTCAAGAGGCAGGAGCACACAGCCACCCACAAGAGAGGCGAGGTGAATTAAGACTAAAACCTTTGAAACGACCGTTAAAACTGTTAAGAAGAGTTTTAACATGGATTTTTTAATCTATAACAGATTACTGCTACTGCAGATTACTATTGCTGTTTTACTCAAAAAAAAATTTAAAATATTTTTAAAAATAAATCTAATTTAAATAAATAACCGATATAGTAATTTAACTATAAAAAGCGTTCTATTGTATATTATATTACTTATATAAATATAGATTATTTATTTGCTTCAAATTAAAAGTTAAATAAATGATTTCTAATGTAATTAATTTTTATTGACAAAATTATATGAACTTTGTTCCAACAGAAAAATACCGTGAGGATAAACGTAATGCCACAGAGGCGGAGGAGCACGAAAGAGACAAGGAAAAAGCACCAGTTGTAAATGATCATGAAGAATTAAGGTAATGGCCACTTAAAAATTCAAGTTACCTTTTTTTAATCATAAGGAACTGTTTATTTGATTCTATTAGTGTTATTTGTGTTATTTATGGTATTTTTATTCTTTTTTTAGAGAGGGTGCTAGCGATGGCAACGGTGGAGTTGAATCTTACGGACATGATCCTGCGGATTATGTGCTGCCAGAAAAGTATACTTATGGTTCTGGTGAAGAATATAACTTCTAAATAACATCAGATTATAATTAGTTATTTAACCCATATAGACCGACCGTGCCCAAATGGGGACATTTATAAAAGAACCCTCGTTGTTTTTATATTTTTATATTTATGCAGTTGATGTCCACAATTGTGTCGATAAACAGTGTATCTTTATGTTGAGACCGTAAAAGTCATTTAAAAAACATTTATAATTGTTAATTTTGTGCATTTTGTGGAGCTATTGCATACATTAGTGAAGGCAAAAAGTAAACATTTTTTATTTTTAACTTTTTCTTCTAGTTACATTTGTTTTGGTACAAAACATACTCAATTACATAGTATATTATATAATATAATTACTTTTAATAAGAAAAGAAGAGTGGTGATAAGATAAATTTAGCTTTTACTATGCTGTCCCCAATTAGGGCCAATGGGCATATCAGAAGTAAAAAAATATTTTTTTATTGGTAGATCCATCTCAAGTTCATAATGACACTGAGTACTTTTAGCGGCCGCAATGAATACTAGGGTCTTCAAGAAGCTATTGAAACTGTAATTATTGAAGAAGACGTCGAAAAGACGAGATTTATCTATAGATGAATCTATGGTGAAATATTTATGTCGGCCCCCTTCCAAACAATTTTTAAGATCCAAACCAGTACGATTTGGGTTACGAGCTCAGATGGATACTGTTACGCCTATGACTTATACTGTAGAAGAACTTTAGGGGCGAATCCTACAGAGCCTTTGGGTACAAGAGTAGTCAAACTACTACTCAACAAACCGGATACCAATGCTAATGACCATGTCATATATTTCTTTAGCAGTTACGCATTGCTTCGAGATTTACGACAGGCTGATTATCGAGCAACTATACTGCTTGCGAGAGTAGAACTACGAAGTATCCTCTCCAAGCAGTAAAGGATAAGAAAAAGAAAGACCGTACCGATTTTGATTACCGCTTGGCCAAGTCGACCAAATTTTATATGTACGGTGGTTGGACAACAGCGTCTGCACAATAGGGTCAAATTTTGGCAGCGTTCTTCCTCTGGATAAATTAAAGAGTAATGCTGTAGAAAATAAGAAAGTGGACGTTGACATTTCGCACGTTTTTCAAAACTATAACAATGGTATGGGCGGGGTTGATCAGACAGATCAATCTATTTCCCTGTGTCGTATTGCTGTACGTGGTAAAAAATGGTAGTGGATTTTATTCACATACATGCTGGATCTCGCTGTTGGAAATTCATGGCGCCTACATCTACTAACCTATACAAACAAGATAAATCAGCTTTGATTTTCGTCGTTACAGCGCTCGTCACTTTTTGAGATACAGAAACAGCAGCGTATTTATGCGCCCAGCAGCTTCTGCAGTGCCAAGTCTGCAGCATGATGGGGTGGGCCACTACTCCCAAAAACTTTCCCAGGAATAAGATGTGCGGTATCCCATAAAAAGGCACGTTGGTAATGCAAAGTGTTGTAAATCACTTTGCGTCGAAAAAAAATTGTTTCGAAAATTTTCATACTACTTGCGCCCAGTGGCCCCATTTGAGGACGGCTTTTTTTTAACATTAAAATAAAATAAAATAATATTTTTTTTTACGTTTTTTATTTTATTTTATCGGTGTCCACCAATTATTACTTAAAAAATCTTTTTTTTACTGCTAGTTAAGGTATGGGTCTAAATGGGTTAAAGAAAGAATAAAAAAATACTGCACAGACTACTAACCAAAGACTGTGTTTTTTATGTTTTTACTTTTCAAGTACTTATTGTATTCGTTTTAGACGTCACTATAACCTGCCCTGTTACTTATAAGCCTTATATGGAACTACTCTTTTGTAAAATAATACGAGTCTCGTACGCTATTTATGACTGATGGTTATTAAATAGACCTTTAAATATTTTATTGAGCTTTATTATTTTTTATACCAAACACCATCTAAAATATGCCTTTTTGTAAATCACCACCATTTTTCACATTCACAACATTTTTTTAAGCACAATGAAAAATTAATCTTTTTTATTTTATAATAATTTACAATTTTCTACGCTTAAAGTTATTTTTTTTTATTTCGATTCAAAATGTATGGTATTCAATTCAACTGTTTAATGCATTAAGCATTAACAAAACGTAGCAAGTGACGTAAAGCTGACAGCTAGCTCGATGTTATTCTCTGTATGACATTTGTTTTGCTCGCGCGACTGAACTCGGAGAATGATATATAACAAACGAAAGTAAACTAGACAAAAAACTAATTTAACCCGTTACAATTTGTGATGTGATACCTGTCGAGTTAACTAAGCGAAAATGGGTTTTAGAACAATCGATATTATAACAGTTATACTATTTAATATTATACATTACGCGTATACGGGTAAGTACCTACAATTATTTAATTGAATCAATTCGTTCAGGACGTGTACGTATATGAGAGTACTTTATTCTTTTTAACAGAGAACATCCTGTTCTGCAATGTGACCAAACTGTCGAATAGCTGCCCTGGAGACAATCACATTTGTAAGGAAGAAACACATCGTTGTGAATGTGTGGAAGGATATATTAGCGATGGGGATGATTGTATACCTATTAGTTCATACGCCTCCAGTCACGACGCTACAGCAGCTGTAGTATCAATATTTACTATAGCTCTTGTAGTATTCGGTCTAGTTCTAGTTATAAGGAGGTATAATCTAATTGAATATGTACGACAGAAAATAAATTTACGTAGAAGCAATAATATTATGTATGAGGATGTTATGATCGGACAGGATGATCCCCCATTAGTCCCATAGTTGCTTAATAAATGTTATTTATTGATATAATAATATGTTATGTGCTTAGATAATTGTTAAAATATCAAAATTTTTATTAATCACACTTGTATTGTATTTATTTTATTCCAAAGTTTTCCTGCTCAGAGATGATGAGTTGTTATTTTATAAATATAGAATATCTAAGGTAAATACTTATATATATATATATATATATATATATATATATATATATATATATATATATATATATATATATATATATCTCTACACAAATCTAATAAAAGGGAGTCTTTACTGTAGTTTAAACTTATTTTATTTAATAAACTTTTACATAATAATAGTTTCAAATATGGAAATGAACACAGATATAAGAAGAATACTGTATTGATTTTGGTTTCAGTTACGTATAAAATAATTTAGAATTATCTGTTAATTCCAGGTAACTTTGGTTATGGATTTTTGAGAAATTTACTTTTTAAAGAATCTGTTATTTTGATATTTGTTATTTACCTTTGTCTAGTAACAAAAGTTCTTTGTATATAAATAGTGTCTTGGCTCAGCTAGGCAAAATCAAATACTGGTCACAAGTCTCATTAAGACCACCTATTTCCAATATATTTAACTATGGCTATGGATATTGTTTTTTTTTATTTCAGATGAATGATAGTTACGGTTACAGAGCACTTTAAAATCCTCAATAATAATGTTCCATAATAAATTGATTATACATATTTTCTGCAAATTAAATACGATAAGACAGTCCTTATTGTTTACTGCATCCACTACTTTTATTTTTAATCATTCTTGTCAATCATCAATGCCATTAAAGTTGACCTTTAAATACCTTTGTGATAAATATAATATTTTAATCCCATTATGCTAAAGTTTTTATACTGTAGACTGAATGCGGTTGTTATTGGTTGCATCTTTGTTTATGGAAATTTATTATATTCACTTCCCCACTCTGGTAACCAAGTGTAATGTTGAGTTCTGCCATTCAATATGCAATGTTTCATAAGTTGGGAGGTACATGGGAAGTTTCTTAACGCTAGGTTCCCTCTGCTTAGCTTATAAAAAAAATATTGCCAACCAAATACTAATAATTAATCATGCATTTTTTATTTATTTTTTATTTTATTTTGAAAAAAACTTTTAGGAAGAAATATTTAAAGTATGTGTGTATAATAAGAGTATCTTTTCTACTTCTATATTAAATATTAATAAAAAAAATTATAAACTATTCTGCTTCTACAAATAAAGTATTTGTCACAATTTTATATATATTTTTTTTCAATATTATTTATCTATATTATAATATGAGCTCAATTTCACCAAAGACTGAAATAAGTTGTATTGTGTTTAATCTCTTCGGACGTTGATTGATGATATGTTTTTGAAAATTACTAACAAAACAATGCAAAGGTGAAATAGAAAATATTTTAACATAATAGAAAGACAAGTTTGTAATGACATAAATAATTATTAAAAATATAATTAAGGCCATTGCAATGCCTCGAAAAATTCTGCAAAAAAGTGTAACCCTGCTGTATGTGGAATACATAATTAATTAGTGAATGCTATGGTTTTTACTTTGTTACTATTATTATATTATTTTTTAATATTTTTTTTCGATAAATAAAAATTGTATAAATATATATATAATACTATTTTAAGATTGTGATTTCTGAGCAGCTCTTATTTAAGAACAAATTACATTATATACAATTTTTTACATTATAAATAAGATTTTAAATGGGATAGTGAAATTAATAGACTTTTTAAAAATGTAACATATGTGAATAAATTAAGATGTTACTTTTAAAATTGGCACAACTTTTAAACAAAAATTAATAATTTTGCACTTAAAATATAAAAAGTGTAGAACATTTATTAATTGTTATCAAATATAATAGATAATAATTCAATGTTAGTTTGAGACTTTAATAGCTTGGTTGCACAAGAGTGTGAATGTAAACGCGACAGTTGTGGTTCGATTCCCACTCAGGAGAATGATATATGTAACAATTCATTTTCTTGCTCTAGTGACGAGGTTACCGCGGCGCTTAGTTCCGCCAACATGCACCAAATGCCTCGACAATTATGAGGAAAGTGGAGAACCAAAGTATCTTAATTAGTCACTTTAAACTAGGTTCCCATGGCTCCTCTGCCTACCCTATATTCGGTATAAAGCGTGATGAAATTTTTACATCTTATTTCGCACACATCGACATCGCATTGTATTTTTAACAAAATAGTTTCGGAACAGAGAAACAAAAAGGGAATAAAAAAATTTTTTTTAATTTTCAGGTTTATAGCCTTAAAATTAAATAATTGAAAAGAGGCAAGTTATTTTTACAATTTTAATTCATTTTTTAAATAGTAAAAGACAACAATAAAAAAAATGTATATAAATAACAAATTATTTTAATAATTAATCTAGTACATATTACCTAAACTTACTTTATTCTAAATAAGTTTAAAAACAATCATGCCGCCATCTTGTTGCGTTTTTTAAATGATTGTTATTAAATATTTGGATGCCTTGCTTAGCTTATTTTTTACATTAGAGCAAATTTGATTTTGTTTTAAATTTTATTTATGTATATTTTTTGTCCATTTATACATTTCATATATGATTCGTATGTTCTAAATATCCATTGTATAATTTAATTTCAAATAACAAAATTTTAAAATGTTGTAGAAAAAAATGGTAACCGTTTTTTCATAAAAGTAGTAGTTTGTAATATAATATATTGAAGATGTAATCAATGCTTATCTTTAATTAGTTATTAACAAAAGGCATTGAAAGTCATACAAATAGAATATTTGATACATTAACAATAGATACGTTTGTAGACAATTTACATTGTATAATATAATATAATATAATATCGGTGTTTAAAAAACTTTAATATAAACACTTATTGTATATCAAATTAAATATTATATATTTTTTTTTACATAAATTGAATTTTTATTTTCCATATAATTGATAGGAAAAGGGGAATATCTTTATTTCAATGATTGGCATTTCTTTTTAATATGGAAAATTGTCTTACCTAAAAATATCGTAACACTCAGAATAAAAGTGGCCTAACTCAAACATTTACGATTTATTAGAAATCACTAATGACATTGCAGTGGTTGTCTTTAAGTGATGATTATGGGTTTGATCCCCGCTCGGGGGATTGATTAAATTTGCAAAGCAGAAAATCTTGAATTTTTAGTTAGATCACTTTTTTAAGAGTGCGAAATAATGCACAATATATTATTATACCAATTTGTACGTAAAAATTGTAATATTGAAACATTTTAAATCTAAGTAAATAATATAACTATATGTATGCTAAATAAATACTCTGTGATATTCATATGTTTTTAATTATATGTTTTATAGCAATTTAACGTACCTACCTACTTACATTTTTTCGTTAAATTTTACAAATCCGCAAATCAATTAAAGAATAAGTCCAAAATTGTTTTCCAACAAAAAATATCATTTTTCAACCACTTTACGTGTTTTTTCATCATTTTCCAAACAAATTACGGAATTTTATTAACAGTATTGCCTCTCTACTAGAGTGAAAATGATATTTGCATTTTCATTGATCATTCCGATTGTGAACTAAACCCACAACCGTGACGTTTAATAATACATCACTTGCTATATTTCTTTTTCATTACTTTAAGCAATAAAACTTCTTATAATAGGCATTATGTGAAATGTAGTAAGATATTTAATTAAATTACTAAAAATTAGGACTAGTGCAGTTCCAGCTCGTGGCCCTTCGTATAGCACTGTAAAGAATATTTTTATTAATTAAATTTAATTTTTATATTTTATATTGAGGCCAGTCGTGGCACAGTTGTATAAAGTGTGACTGTTAAACCGATTGGTTGTGGGTTCGATCCTCACTCGAGGAGATGAAATATTTACTTAAATTTATATTTCCATTTCTTCGCTCTGGTGTCGAGGTAAAGCGCGGCGTTGAGTTCTGCCACTCAACACGCAACGCCTCCAAAATTCGGCAGAAAGTGGGGAACGAAGTGTCTTAACACTAGGTTCCCTCTGCCTACCCTGTTGTGTGCGGGATTAAGCGTGAACCATTTTTTTTTTAATATAATTTTCCTCATATTTTTGGGTTATATGTGTTTTGAATAAATAGACGTAGTACAAGTATATAATGTATTCGTATTTTGAATAATGGCCAATATTTGAGTATATAAAATAAGTTAGCGTTGAAAAAAATATTGCCGGGCATTCTATATAATATCTGCTTCAGTTTTTAGATAAGCAATAAGTTTATCCTATTTCTATCTGACTGAGAGAGCCTTGAGGTTGAGCCACGATCCAACGTCGTGGCTTCATTATTAGACAAAAAAAAACAATTTTTAGCAAATATAAAATTTCAGGAATTGTGTGTTAAGTTGCGGAATTCAACTCCGTACTTCCACTCTGCACCAGAGCGAAGAAATGAAAATATAAATTTAAATAAATATTTCATCTCCTCAAGTGGGGATCGAATCCACAACCAGTCGCGTTTAAAGTCACGACTGGCCTCATACATTACACTACTTACAATTTACATTATGTATAATAGGTATCTTAGTGTTTATATATCAATTTTGAAAATGTATGTTTGTACATATGTACAAACCTCTGAACACGTTATAACACGCGACGCTGCCGTACAACAGCGCGGCGCACTGCTGCGGGCCGCGAGCGTCGCGCGCCCACACCAGCGCGGGGAGCGCGCTCAGCGAGTGCGCGTACGACAGGGAGTGGGACTTAGTCAACATTTGCAGACCCACTGTGAAACCACAAACGGCTAATTATAACAATAGAGATTTGATTATAAAAAAATGAGGCTGGTCGTTCATTTCTTTGCTCTCGACGCAAAGCGCGGCGTTGTGTTCCGCCACTCAGCACGCAATGCCTCCAGAATTCAGCGGAAAGTGGGGAACGGAGTGTCTAAGCACTATATTCTCTCTGCCTACCCTGCTGTGTGCGGGATATATCGTGAAGCTTATTTATTATTATAAAAAAAGGGTACAAAATTATAACTCAAAAAGTATGATCCATCACGAGCCACTATTTTTTCCATATTTTGGGTAATTTGACAACAATTTGAGTATCACCCAAATTATGACTATTTTTATCATTGCGAGAGTTGTCGCAAATCTATCTATTTTCCGATACTTTCATATGAGTGCAAGTGTTGATCAGCCAGGCCGCGTGCATAGGTACTCTGATTATAACGACTATTAATCTGATACCACTCATGATAGGTTCTTCCACTAATAGCGTCCTTATCAAGTACGTTGTAGGTACATAATAGCGTTGATAAGCTTCAGTCGTAGACTTCTTCATATTGGAGCAGAAAAGTGGAAAAAGAAAAATAAAAGCAGCCACAAATTATGAAAATTCCTCAATCGATAGTGACTTAATAGTACAAACTCAAGACGGCTAATGTGACTACTAGGTAACGTTAGCAGTTTATACAATATCAGCAAGTGGATTGTATTACGAGTATAATCTATTATATTTCACCAGAAAGTACTAAAGCCAAGTGTCGAAAAACGGCGGGATCAAAGTCGAAGTCGTTGTGACCTTTTTTTTTACAGCCAAGAGAGCGCTAACTGAAAAACGCAAGAATGCGAAGTGCTTTTTGGCATGAGGATATCGCGACTATAGACCCCAAAACAGCCCAAAATATATATTCATGATATATTTAAAATCATGTCATTATACATGATGATAATGACATGACGTTATGGTACAAAAATAGTTTAAGAAAGCGACATTAGAACACAAAAATGTCAAAGACCTAATTAACCTTCATTTTAATATATATCTACATAATATAGAATATAAAACCACAAAACTTTGATAAACCTTATTTAAGATTATTTTTTCAGCTTCACGCTCTATCCCGCATACAGCAGGGTAAGCAGAGGGAACCTAGTGTTAATACACTCCGTTTGCCATTTTCCGCCGAATATTTCGAGTGAAGTGGTGGAATGCCGGGCTTGGTGCCAGAGCGAAGAAATGAAAATATTAAGAAATAATAATTCATTCCCTCGAGTGGGGATCGAATCCACAACTCTCGTGTAGTCCCATCCTTGTGCCCTGCGCCACGGTGGCTTTAAGATCATTAGAATATTAAATACATAAATGCTCCAAATTCGATTGATTGGAATCCCCTGAATAACAATTTATGTAATATTTTTGCAAAATTAAAAAATATTATTATGTAAATACCTTTGGTCTTCGTTGTATGTAATGTGAGTAAAGTCATCATCAAATGAGATACAAATATGAACATAACAATGCCTGGAAGCAAAAAAAAGATATTAACAAGTACAAAAAAAAATGTAATCAAAATTAAAAGACATAAATACAGTGACGTTTCACTTAAAATTAAAACGTTTGTTAAAAAAAATTAAAACAAAAGAGATTTTTCCAAAAATGAGAGTGATTTTTTTTCAAATGAAATAAGTCATAAGATTATCGTTGTAAAATAAAGCATAATCTGTCAAGAACGACGCATATATGAAATATGAAAGCGATAACACCGCACACGCTAGTGCCGCTGCAACAGCACTGTAAAGGAAGTACAATGGCATCTCGGAGGAGGATGTACGCAACCAGCGAAAAAAAGAGAAATGAACGCAGTTCGAGCAGCAGCGGTAGCGGTACTGTTCAATATCATTACCACTTTAGTTAATTAAATATTTTTAAGGCTTTGAATTCCTCACTGCCTCCAGAGTTCTATCCTAATGTGAACGAATTTTTCTACTTTAAAATTTATTTTTAGCTTCAAATCTAAAAATAAGATTTGAAGGGCAAAACTACATACAATAGATATGTAGAGCAAAAGAAAATCTACAGACTACAAAATAAGAATCATAAAGCATACCAGAAAATGTAGACAGAAATTGGACATAAAAATCCTTTTCCCAAATAAAAAGATCCACTGAATCCCTCTCTGGTTGATTCCATCCTTTACAGTAAACATTCCATGATTCAGGTAATGTTATATTTATTGGGAGTGCACTGAAATAATAAAAAAAATCACCACCTTAAATAAGTGAAACTTTATAGATTAATTAATTTTTTTCAAGCTACTCTCTATATTATCTACATAGCAGAGTAGGCAGAGTGAACCTGTTAACATGGGAACCTTGTGTTAAGACATTCCATTACCCACTATTACACTTACATTCCATGTTCTGACGAATTCTGTAAGCTTTAGTGGTAGAACTCAAAAATCTTTTGTGTCAGCCAGGAAGTGAAAATGTTAAATCATTTCCCCGAGTGAGAAATGATACCATTATTGAAGTTTTATTATTAGCTTTATTTTAATTTCACCATTGTAATAAAAGTAATTACTTAGAATTTATTTCAACAAAATTATTCTAAAATTAAATGGTAATAAATTTAAATTTTATTAAACTACAATGCTATCAGCTAGCATATGAGGCTTTCATGGCACATGGGTACAAGAGACAGTAAACGCGATAGATTGTGGGTTCGATTCCCATTCAAGAAAACAGAATATTTTAATTTATTTTCTCTAATAATTTGCTTAATACTAAGTTTCCCAGGTTTTCTTTGTCTTCTCTGCTATATGAGGTAAATTATACTTACATGAAAGTTTCATTATAATATGTATTATTAGTAACATTTATATTACATATAGTATTAATGGTCATGTTAAATAAGCTATCATTTCTCCACAGTGAAAATGTTTCCAACATTAACAATATTATAAACAATTTCCAATATGACTGAAAAGACACAAAATAATAAATGTAAACAATAGAATAGTAATATAATATTTAATTATTTATAAAATCAAATCAAATCAAATCAGCTTCACGCTGTATCCCGCACACAGCAGGGTAGGCCGAGGGAACCTAGTGTTAAGACACTCCGTTCCCCACTTTCTGCCGAATTCCGCCCTTAACCTCGACACCAGAGCGAAGAAATGGAAATATAAATTTAAGTAAATATTTTATCTCCTCGAGTGGGGATTGAACCCACAACCAGTCGGTTTTACAGTCACACCTCGTGCCGCTGCGCAACGACTGGCCTCTTAATTATTTATATTTTGTTATAATTAAATATTAAATAATTATTAAATTACAAAAAACATATACTTATTATAAAAAAAATTATAATATTTTTTTTCTATATTTTGAATTTTACAATTCTTAAACTAAATATTTTAAGTTATTGCTAATGATATAAAATTTATTTAAGGTTGGTCTGAATAACATGATGCAGTAGAATACCGTTTGAATGTAAATATGTTAGTTGTGCATTCAATCACCACACAAGGAAATGGTTATATTCAATTATTTTGGTGAGAAAATAGGAAAGCATCTCAGGAAGACCCAATGTGAAATTGAATTCTATTTTTCTACTTATTTTATCTCTTGAAATTGGGATGGTCCTTTAAAAAAACAAAGAGTCCTAACACTAGGTTCTATCTGACTACCTTGTAGTCTATGCAGGATACAGCTAAAACAAAAAAAAACTGTAAGTGTATACTAACTTTAAATTCTGTATTATATATAACATGTCTTTGGGCTTCTTTAGACATTAGAACTAAATCTATCATCACTATAACAGGATCATATTCTATGTATTTATCTACTACTGCTTTGCATCTTTCCTGAAAAATTAATAAAAATTATAAAGGTAATTAGAATGAATTGAGTTGTAACAACATTTTAAGTACTGGATGTAATTCTGATTTGAAATACAGATAAAGATTAAATGTTTTTGGGGTAACTTACACATTTTGTAAGTTTCAGAACTGATGGACCATAAGTCCTATACAGAGCAGCGGCCGCTTCACCACAGTTTACGCATTTATATGGTTTATTTTCTTCCATTTTTATTAATTTAATGAAATAACTTCATTTGTTCATAGTTTCATCAATCTTTATATATTAAATTGTATTGGTTTTTTAAATAATTTACTTTACGGAATAAAAACTAATTTCTCTTTCTGTTTCTGTATATTTAAATATAGTTGCGGTAAAAATAAATATTTTTTAAATCTAAGAGGTTATGTTTATGTTTTGACATTTGGTAACTTCATCATAGATAATACCAAAATTAAAATCTAACACTAGTAAAGTTTTCTTGACAAGATAAAATAATTGTGAAAATAAATTGCAACAATATATATTATTCAGATTTTGATTCAATAATATTTATTAAGTTACTTTATGAAACAATAACAAAGCTAGCGACATCTGATTAAAAAAGGTTAATAAGAGCAAGCAACTGAAGTTTATTAGTTCAATAAAGGTTCTTCAGATGGCGCCATTTTGTAAATCTGATATAAAAATATATTATTTATTAAATAATAAAAAAGTATCAAACTTTAACTGGCACATAACTGCAATTGAAAGATTAATTGAGTGAGAGCTTTTTTTAGTATCAAATATTACTTCGTATTTATCACGAGTCGTTGGTAATAAATATATTATAATGAAATAAGACATGTAGAATGTTCAGAACAAGGAGCACACTTAACATCCCCGGAACCGGACTTATCATTTTTGATGTAGCTTCGATTTTTCTCAGGAGCATGCAAGTAAAAACTTCATAGCATAATTTAATACATAGTAAGTTTACCGTTACTTATTAAATTTTATTACTGAACACAAAAATTTGACAATCTGGATTTATAGCTAAATTTGACAATCTATATATACTTAGTACAACGCAAAAGCGAAGCTAATGCTTAGCAGTCTAATTGAATAAGTGTGTATTTGATTTTGTTTTTGAGAAAATAAAATGTTTCTTTATTTTAGCTTTAATAAGGTAAGCTGTATTATCCCATACGCTCTGTTGATAGGCAGAGAGAAGTTAAATAACTTAGAAGCGCAACTTTTAATTCCTATTGGTCTCCGCTCCCGTCGCTGACCGCAATATTAATTTCGTATTTCATGAAAAGCCATTTTTCAAAAAGTCGAGGCTTTTGCTATTAACTTAGAATGCGTTTTATATTGTGCGACACGATTTTTCCGTGTTAGGGTCATGTATTGAAAGCTTTTCATTTAAATGAAGGTCTCGTCGATGTGACATACACATGAAGACATAGTTAATTTGTTTTTTTATCTTTTAATAAAATAATAAAACATTTATATCTATTAGCGTCGAGCAGCGACGCAGAATCTAAACTTGACGATCGTGGGTTCGGTTATCAGTCGGAGCAGTGTTTTATATGTTTTTTTTAGCAGTGTTTGTTTTTGTTTAAGCAGCTAGGGATAAAACGGCAAGCTACAAAATAAAGTAATAAAACCTCTTTACACAAAGCCGAAAATAGATTGACGTTTGTTTTATTAAAAAAAAAACACTAAATGATAAGATTCCAGGCAATTTATCACTGTACGGCATGAAGCTACGGTAGTGACTTCATTTAAGCCTCGATAATTACTCTTTGCTAGCGACGAGATTATCTATATTAGAGACAGGATTTAAGAGGACAGGATCGGTATGTCCATGTAAATCTTAAATTGTTCTTATCAAGGCTTACTTTTTGGTATTTTTTTACCATATATTTTGTTCCCATTGTGCGTTGAGTGACGGAACATACCCGCGATTTTGCTTTGTTACTAGGGCGAAGAAATTAAGTCTGCCGAGTGTTAATCGAATTCACAACTATCACATCTATAGTTAAACGTAGTGCCACAGCGCCTCAATCTTTATTATATTGTAAAATATTATTGAGCGTGTACTAGTTTTCCAAAATTGATCGTGAGATCGTCTCTTACATCCCAAGTAGATATCGGCCGTACAGTGTAACGGCAGCACGAGATTATTCCATTAGCGTAGCTCGGCTGCTTTCGGGCGATTTTAAAATAATTGGACGTATAACTGAATCCGGCTGCGTGGTCTAGTTGAAATTCGTTTATATCGTCAAAGCGCTCTCTATAGTGAATATTTAATGGCAATGGCAGTCGATCTTTTTTTGTATTTTCACGCAATTTCTGACGTTTTCAGCGTTTTATGGGCTAGATAGAAGGATTTTACTAAATTAGTTACAGAAAATTAGGCATGTTGGGTGGTAAATACTAACGTTTCATGGTTTTTCCCTTATAGCAGTGTAGGCAGAGAAAACGTTTGTCTTACTTTCTTGTTGTGATGAAACTTTCTTAGGAAAACGCTTTTTGAGAAATTTCTCGATCTGAATATATAGGACCGGCAGGAAAGAACTCTACTTGAAGACACACACAATTTATAGTTAAGACACTCCATTCCTATTTTATTAACAATTTGCGAAATATTGCATGTTCAATGGAAACATTAATTTAAATATCCTCTTCAGTGACGATCAAACCCACAACCATCATATTTATGCCAAACGCAACCTCACTGCGTCACTACGGCATCGTCAACTTCAAATAAATAAACAAAATTGCAAGAAAATCTTTAATTAAGAGGTTCATCATGATATATAAAAATTTCGACGTAGCTTGGCGAGAACGCATGGCTTAGTGGTCAGAGCGCCCGATCGGTTTTCAGGAGGCGCGGATTCGAGTCCCGCTGCGTTCAAATTTTTATACGTTTTCTAAATAAGTATTTTACCTTAAATTTATCTAAGAAACAATTTCAAAGGCTGGTTCCTAACAACGTATCCTCTCCATTTTATTACTATTGATAGTACATCCCTCTCTTACAACCCGCCAGCTTACGCTCAATTTAGACTTTTATTGGGGATTACTGCTTCTAGATAAGGCAATTTACATTACATAGAGGTTACAGCGGTAGACTAGGTTAAACGTTTATCAAAAGTAAATGAAATATTAAATTCTAAAAGTACTATATTACGAAATGAAATAAGGTTGACACCAGTCGTAGCGCAGGGGCACAAAGTGTGACTGTAAAACCGACTGGTTGTGAGTTCAATCCCCACTCGAGGCGATGAAATATTTACTTAAATTAATATTTGCATTTCTTCGCTTTGGTGTCGAGGCAAACTGCGGCGTTGCGTTGCTCAACACGCAATGCTTAAAAGAATCCGCCAGAAAGTAGAGAACGGAGTGTCTAAACACTAGGGTCCCTCTGCCCACCCTGCTGTGTGCGGCATACAGTGTGAAGCTGATTATTTTTATTTTTTTTATTTATGTGTGGTTCGAATCTTTCAGCGCATCATATTTATTAGACAGCGCTCGAGTCATATGATATGACTCGACCGCATACTTACGTCAGTTACTTACTATATATGTATATATAACAAAATAACACCGGGTGCGACACTAGTTATCTAGTTACCGGAGCGAGAAAATAAAAATATTTCATTCCCCAAGTGAAATGTCGAACTCTGAACCATCGCCTTACAGTTAAACGTTGTACTGCTGCGCCATAACGGCCTCGACGTGATATATTAAGTTCGAATACCTTATAATAAGCTATAATTAATACTATAAGCATGTAAGATTATAAATTTTTGAATAATGTATTTCTCAGCTTATTTTGTATCGTAAATACTACTCCCTGGTAACCGTAGCGGCTTAATTTTAAAAGAAAGGCCTTTTTTTTATTATCTCAATCAACTTTTTATTATCTTTGTTTCATTAAATTACTTGTTCCTGGCCGTGGCATGAAGACAAAGCGCGGCGTTAAGGTCCGCTATTCTACATGCAATGTCACGAAAACATATGGAAAGTGGAGAATGTTTTCGCAGGATTGCCTCTGCATTCCACTATATGCGTGAAGAAGAAAAAATGGCGAAATGAGTTATTCCACACTTAGGAAAGAAACATATTTATTTAGAAAATGCACAAAAATTAGAAACGTAGCGGAACTCAAACCCGCGCTTACTGGGTCATTATGGCCATATCATTATATTAACACCTACTCAGCATATTACAAGAGCAATAAAATTTCAATATAATATGGTAACATTTTTAATTTGGCTTACTATACAATTACGCTTCAAGTAACTTTAGTTAGTTACGAAGAAAAAATTGAGAATTTCTTTTAACATCCATTATCTTTGATGGGTCCAAAAAATAAATTAGATGTGGAAAGACGGAAAACGATATTGGCCACTTTGTTGTAAAATTAAAGGAACTACGTATAGAACAGACTATGTATAGAAAAGGAAAATATTTGGGAAACACTTAATGATGCCTTCTCGGTGCAGCAAAAGCATTCGTATTCGCGTAGTCGGAGGTCTGATCTTCAATAAGGGGATTATTTTTAAATAATTTTCGTTTGTCCTGTTTGGCAGATAAAGCGCAGCGTTGAGCACCGCTACTCACACACACATAATATCTCGTGCATGGGCAGTGCTTAGGGAACAGTACCTACCTCCTATGTAGAAAAAGTGGAAAGAAAAACAGTAAAAATATTTTTTTTTTTTGGCAGAAACTATTTTTCAATTATATCTACAGTATATTGTATAAGTAAAATTATTACTGGAAAGCTATTTTAAAATATCCGCTTCACATCTTTCCTTGCATTGAAGTGAAGCGGAGAAGACCATGTGTTGAGACTGTTTGATCTCGGCGTTTTGTCCTAATTTATTTAATATTTAATTTAGATATTTTTCGTTAAGTGGAGGTCCCCAATACTGTGGTGGTAAAATGAAAATAAATCACTCTCCTGAGCGGTGATCGAACCTTCATCACCTGCGTTTTCAGCAAGTCATTGTCGAACTGCGCCATGGCAGCCTCGATAGCAATGGAAGTGTTATTAGGTACAATATTTTGAGTAAAATTATATTTTTTATAACTTCACGAAGCACCCAACAAGAAGCAAGGCATACTGGGTTCGATGCCCACTCGGGGGAATAATTTAATCTAATACGTCCCCAGTCTGGAAACGACAGGGAGGCAGTGAACTCCGCCGCTCAATGCGAAAGAGTGGAACAAAGAATGTCTTTTAACACTAGGTTCCATCTGTCCTTCCTGCAATGCGTGAAGCTGTTATTTTGATTATTTATTTAATGTTATTACAACATAAACACGTTCCCCTCTAGAGTACATATTGCGTCACAAAATCGTAGTTTCCTTTGAAAGTAAAATGTAGGGAGTGTTCTGCGTTAAATGTACCTTATCGTAAAATTTTAATTGCTCCGCGTCTGAAATTTAACGCATACGAATGTACTCATATACTATAATTAGAGGAACTGGTTGGAACTATTGTTATAAATTTTATAAAAAAAAAACTATGTCAACTTTATTGATATTGTTTCTTTTAGCTTCAGGTTAGTCTATGAGCGGGATGCTGATATAACGGTATTAAGAGGGAACCTGAGAACCTGGTGTTAGGATATTCCGTTCCCATTATGATATTTCTGTTCCTCCACCTTCCGCTAAATTATGGAGGCATTACGTGTTGTGTGTAGAACGCGTTATCTCATTACTAGATCGTGAGGTGGAAGAAGTAGTAAAAGTAGAAATTTATAAACAATCAGGTGGAAATTCCATTGTTTAAATCTGTAGTCATACTTATTTTTCAAGGGAAATAATGAATCCATGATATTGAGTCTTTGCTATTTTGTAGTTTGCTAATTATCGTAGGTTCATTTATTTTTCATTTTAATACCTTATCAAATAAACCGAACTGAACACCAAGTTCATTTAAACTGCAGCTGTCGCTATATAAATAGACATTCCATTGTCAATATTGCATATTTAATGAAATAGACGAGAAAGATAGTAAAAGGTATTTTATTTAATTATTTATTTATGAGGCCAGTCGTGGCGCAGCGGTACAAAGCGTGACTGTAAAACCGACTGGTTGTGGGTTCGACCCCCACTCGAAGAGATGAAATATTTACTTTAATTTATATTTCCATTTCTTCGCTCTAGTGTCGAGACAAAGCGCGGCGTTGAGTTCTGCCACTCAACACACAATGCCTCCAAAATTCGGCAGAAAGTGGGGAACGGAGTGTCTTAACACTAAGTTCCCTCTGCCTACCCTGCTGTGTGCGGGATACAGTGTGAAGATGATTTAATTTTTTTTTTTAATTTAGTTCTAAAATAAACTTGGAACTAAATGTTAAATGATATTCACTTTTTGTTAAAGATTAGTCTAATTGCGGTGGTTGAAATACGTTCAGTGTGTAATATAAATGTAAATGCCCCGTGAGCGACGAGCACGCGTACTCCACCTCTAAATCTGCCTAAAGAGACGTTCCACTTTATAATTCCTACAAATTTAACCTGACGTCTCTTAACACTAGATTAGTTTTCGGGTTTTATCCTTTATTTGTATTGTAATTTCTCACTTCCTGTAAAATATCATAATTAGGTACACGGGAAGTACCCTATAAGTTTTGATTACACGTCGAATTTCATACAAATTATAGCAAAATCGATGTATCAATGCTCTTATCTTTTGACTAGCAGCTCACTCGCGGTTTTCGTTCTTTTTAGTGTGGAACAAATCCAGAACTGTCATGTTTGCTGTCAAATGTTGAGCCACTATGATGTTAATTGGAAAGTGAAACACACACATATGAAGATATGTAATAATTTTGTACAAACTATATAGTTTATACATACATATTTCAATGAGGCTGCTGAAACGCTCTCATTTAAAGTCTCGGGTAACTATTTGAATTGAAACTTAATGCAACTAAATTAGTACTCAAGTTCCTAGTATACTTATAGTTCTTTGAATATCTTTTTTCAGCGGTAATACGATCGAAAAAGTTGCAACTTATTTACTTTTGTAAGTCCGTCTCCAACTGCGATTGAACCTTACGAAACCAAGATAAGATTTAAAAGCAATTATTGAATAAAATAAGGTATTATCTGCATTTTTTTTAAGTTATTATTAACTATTCTGGCAGTACTTCCATAATTATTAAAATATGTATGTGTTATTTCTACAGAGAAAAGTAAAGTATGGAACATACGTTTTCTATTTTTCGTTTCGTTAGAAAAGAGAATTCGGTTCAGTGGCGAATTACATACATAGCTGCGCCATTTTGTATTAGTCTTATGTAATTTGATTTGGTATTTGATTTTTAAATATTCTATAACCCGATACACTCGTAATATATATATTTTTTATGATTTTAATTAGTTATTAATACAATACGAGGTTTAAATACAAAATATTTACTTCTCTTAATAAATTACCTAAAATTTGTATACAGCACATATTATACGGATTTAACAGTACGAATTCCTTCGCTCAAACTGCAAGTTTGTTATGCGGTATAAAGTTATAATAAAAAACGACATCAATTAAGTCTGAATGTTAACATTTATTTATTAGTGACTATGACTAATTTCTATCCTACATATATATACATGATTATCCACGATATTTGAGTTTCCCAGCTCTAGTCTCTAGTCTCCAGTCTCCAGCTCAAGATTGATACCCACAGTGCATACGAGTACACTCGCTAATTATAATTAAAACACGCGAGCACAATAGCGGTGATTGCGCGGTAATTGGCTCCTACATACATACATATTCGATAGAGTATCGAGTGTAGTTTGTGCTAAGCGTGATCTATTTTTTATTCCTCTATAATAATCCTTAACATTATTAAGCGTGGCGTTAAGTTCCGTCACCGGCAAAGTTTTCCGCCGTATAAATCCATTCAATACATAATATTTCGAAAATTCTCTGAAATCGGTAAATGGGCAACAAAATATCTTAACAAAAGGTTATCTCTGTCTACACTGCCCATATGAGGAATGCATCGTGAAGCTCTGTTTATTTAATTCCGTAATAATTAAATATTTGTTTGTGTCTGTATTTTTTACTCATCACTCTATATTGAGGCCAGTCGTGGCGTACAGAGTGTGACTGTAAAACCAACTGGTTGTGGGTTCGATCCTCACTCGAGGAGATGAAATATTTCTTTAAATTTATATTTCCATTTCTTCGCTGTGGTGTCGAGGCCAAGCGAGGCGTTGAGTTCTACCACTCAACACGCAATGCCTCCAGAAATTTGGCAGAAAGGGAGGAACGGAGTGTCTTAACAATAGGTTCCCTCTGCCTACCCTTTGTTTCCTTAAATTCTTTCAAATACCAAAACCTTTGTCTGACTCGCGTTCTGGTTTAGACTATTATTTTAACAATCTTCTTTCAGTGTAGTGACTAAAGCCTTCAACTCGCATTCTGATGATTCAAGGAGAACTGCATCATCAGCGTACAACAGGCAATTTACACTCAAGTCATCTATTTTCACTACCAAATCTTTTATTTCACTCCTTGGAGACAGCTATCCAAATACAAATTGAACAACCAAGCTGACATGGTGAATCCTTGTTTAACACCCGATAAATGTTAGATCAACAAATGATACTTATCAAAAGGTCCCTATTATTTAGTTCAAATAAACCTCTTTGAATCCATTCTCTTTGTTGTTTTGTTAGTTCAGAACAACACAATTACGCAGACGCTACTCCTTAAGCCTTGTTATTATTTCGCCTCACTTCAAAAAAAAAAACAAAACAAAAAACTAAGTTACACTGCAAAATATAATAACACTTCTTGATTTAAGAAATTGCAACTTTTATTATAGATGAGAAAGAAAATAAGAGGATTTTCTTACTTAAAATTATTTTCTTGCGTTTTCGTTAGTAAAAATTGATGTAATTTGTTTTTAAGGCGCAAGGGCGTGGTAGGGCTGTGGGTGGGGCGGAGCTAACGGAAAAATAAAAAATATTTAAAAAATATTATTTCCTTGACCACTCGTCATCGAATCCACAGCCAGAATGAACACATTTTTTTATTACTTTTTATTATTTTTAAACATAACTAAATAACATCTGAAACGTAACAGTTGCGGTAATTTTTATTTCTTTTGGTCTGGTAGGAAGAAGAAGGGCAGCGTTGAGTTCCGAATGTCCCACTGCGCTACGATCGACTTTTTTACCTACTACTAGACTGTAAATGTACTTAAGTTCTCTTTGGTTAGTTTCATACATTTTAAAGATGTATCTGTATCCTGATAATGCATGTTGGGTGGGAATTGTAAACGGGACGGTTGTGTGTTTGATTTACACTCGTTCTGTTCAATATGCAATGGCTTAAAAATTGGGGAACTCAGTGTCCCCTGAAGGTACTCTTTGCCCACCTGCTATATGCGTAATACAGCAGCAATTTTTAAGCAGAAGCAATTTTTAAGTTTAAGTTAATTTCAAAAACTTTATTTTAAGCAACTAAATGCTATAATATTTTAAATTTGTAATTTTGTACCGAAGCTCTGCGGCCGCAAAGCCTTTCATTACTCGCCGCTGCCTTTAATCTTAACTTAACGGAACTAAGATTGGAAACTCGGATATTAATATGTAATGTCTCCTCTCTATTACATGACGTGACTGTAAATTTGATTGTTATGGGTTCGATTTCCACTTGAAGGAAGAAATTATTTACATTTCCTCCCTCAGGTAACAAGAAAAAGTACAGCATTAAGCCTCGAAAGCTTATCGGAAAACTGATTTCAAATAAGGAGGTTATCAGTTTGTTATATATACTTGTGCATACATATATTGGAAACGGATATTTAGGATTACTTATTTAGGATTTAATCACAAATGAGTAGTTTTTAGAATTCTCCCTGAACTATTACTACCTGTAGGTGCTATGAGCCAAATTTCAAAAATTATAGTTCAACCATATTATTTTTATAGTGTTTTGGAGGAGGATTTTGCAATTAATACCTATAAATTAGTTTGAAACTTTTTTTTTTCTGATGGACTTAATGCTGTTGATCTGGAATGGTCTTGAATCACAGGGCTGGGAGATGCGAGTGCAGCTCGCCCCTGAAGAAAAAATTACGAGCTTTGATGAACGCTCGTAAGTTTGAAACTGTCTGTATGTATATTTTATGTTCACGTATAAGAAATTTGTGCGCTTAATCTATACTTATAATAAATCTGTAGAAAGGTCTGTACATTGAAAATATTCAATTCAAGCGGGCAAAACCGCGAGCAGGCCGCTAGTGTATAATAAATAACACCATTTAGACGATTTTTTTGTTGTGAATACAGCCATGAGTGGTCTTAATTTTGGCTAAAAATAATTGTCTTTAAGATAAGGAACTCAATTTATTACTTCTTCGTTCACATGTATTCCTTCAAGTCTTCCAACATTTCTTTATATCCATTTCTTTCGTTAAGATAAGTAGCGTCTTAGTTGGAACTCGAATTCTGTTTCTGTTTCTAGCATGTCATTAAGAGATTGAACTATCAAATCAGTCTTTTTTAATTTACTTTTTTACCACTAATGAAAATAAAAACCATAATTTTGCGACGTTTAATTGCTTAATACTAGTCACAGTTAAACAGTGACTCTAAGACATCCCGATAACCATTCATCTCGTTTTGCTTTGGAGAAGACTTAGTATTTTAAAATCCTTTTATAGTTTCAAAATTAACGCTACTCATATACTTATTGAACTCAGTACTATCGACTAGATATTTACCTAATATAGCTATATATTTTTTTTATTATCTCCGTGGTGTATTTTACATACACAAGGGTAGGCAGAGGAGACCTAGCGCTAACACACTGGTCCTCACTTTCCACCTAGAAAATATAAATAATTCATTGGATTCAAACCCACGACCGTCGCATTCATAGATAGACGCGGAATCGCTGAACCACGGCAGTTTCTCCATAAAATATTATCTTAAAATATACACATACCTTCTATATCGTAGGCATACACCTCTTAACTTGGAAACTTCAGTAACGGCCTTGCGTGTTATTTATATGTAAATGTAAGCTACACTGCAACAATCTCGCAAGCAGTAAATCCCCCTAATGAGACGTTCTGTTGTATAATTCTACTGAATTTGTTGAGCCTAAAGTAACTTTAGACAATAAAATTTAGACAATAAAATTAGTAATATACTGACGCGAGGGGCTGAGATTTAAAAGAATTGCCGTTTCTGATTTTATTTTGGGCGATTGATGCCGGGTTAAATTTTCGCTTAAAATTCGAGTAGTGTCTAATAATTATGATAAAAAATAAAATCAGTTTCACGCTGTATCCCGCACACAGCAGGGTAGGCAGAGGGAACCTAGTGTTAAGAAGTGTCTTAACACTAGGTTCCTTCCAGTTGCAGAAAGCGGGGAACGGGAGTGCCGTTCCCCACTTTCTGCACAATTCTGGAGGCATTGCGTGTCGAGTGGCAGAACTCAACGCCGCGCTTTGCCTCGACACCAGAGCGAAGAAATGAGAATATAAATTTAAGTAAATATTTCATCTCCTCGAGTTTGGATCGAACCCACAACCACTCGATCTTACAGTCACAATTTGTACCACTGCGCCACGACTGGCCTCAATTTGATTACAAATAATATCTATTCATATAGTAGAATAAAGCTTTTAGTTGTGGTCATCTCATATCGATAATTCCCAGACGACCTTCAACAAGTAACCGCACGTCGTAATTATATAATGATATATAGCAAGCTAATGAATATATTAGCAACTTAGAAAAATCTTAGAGTGCTTATTTAGCAAACGTATAAAAATTTTAACGTAGCGGGACTCGAACCCGCGCCTCCTCGAAACCGACCAGGTCGGTTCAAAGTTTTATACGTTTTCTAAATAAGGTTTTTTTTCCTAAGTGTGGAATAACACTTTATACATGTTTAAAAAAATTACAGTGATTAATTATAGGTTTACGAAATTTATAGATGAATCTTTCTATGTTGACAATAGTAAGAATATGTATTTTTTTTTCTCCCCGACGTCAATCACCATTTAATGTTACAATTTTATAATTTTGGTCAACTTTGATCCACAACACGTGTCTCCCGTGCACATAGTTTGCCTTTATGAGTAATGAAGTTCGGTCTTAAAAGCTAAGTTATCGTGCCATTGTAGTTTTCGATTTATTATATTATATTTACTTAATATTTGGCAAGTCTTTATATGCATTATATCTACAATTATCGTAGTACTTAAGAGTTTTACTCGACCGCTGCCTGCCTTCTGCTACCGATGCTAAATACCGATTGCGACACTCGGGCCTTTCATACCAAAACATTTCGGGATCAATATGATATTAAAATATGTTGATTGTATTATTTATAAACTTTGTTAATAGTAAATGTGTAATTGCCATGTATTATATATATATTTTTTATTTATATTATAGCAGTAGGCAAATGGAATTTGTTGTTAGGATTCTTCATTCTCCACGCACCGCGTTAATTTCGAGATAACTTGTTGAGTGGCAGTGGAGATTGAAATAATCCATTACTCCGATAGGAAATCGAACTCAAAATCTTTTCGTTAACAGTCCGACTGTGTGCCACTACAGTTTCTAAATAAACTCTCACAAAATCTCTTAAGTCTCATAAAATACCCGCAAATATATGAAATTGTGTGTAATACATAGTTTTATAATATTATTACAAAAGTCCTGAGTGTAGACTATAGAGAGCCTGTACTTTCGTATATAAATAAACTATGCCGTTTGGATGTATATATTTTAATTTATTATGTGTATATAGAGGCTATCGTTATGCAGCGCCTGATTGTAATTGGTTGAGGGTTCGAGTGGCTGAGAGTTCGATCACTCCTCTGAGTAAGAACTATTTTTATTTTTCTTTACTAAGAAGGAGCTGTGTTAAGTTCCGGCATTTAACACGACACCTCTTACGACACCACCAGTACCAGGATGATCCTATTCTAGGCCGGGACCACACGGCAGAAAATCACTCTGTTTGTTATACACAAGAAAAAGCGTATAATTAAAAGAATACAAAAAATAACAAAGGAAAAGGAAAGATTAATAACATATATGACAGTTTCTAGGCAAATTACATATTTTTGTAGACTTAAATAACATTTGACGAACGCTTATAGTTTTAAACAAAAAACTCGACGTTAACTCCCAGCACTGAAAATGTAATGCCTCGAAAATTTTAAACAAAACGAGAAATGGAGTGTCTTGACACTAGGTTTCCTTGGTGTAATCTGATATATGTGAGAGTGATAGAACAATTAAATTTATTAACATTTCCCTAAATATATGTATAAGATACATTAGAATTAATAATTCAAACAGCAACATATTGTCGAAATGATCCGAATTCGTTCAACAGATGTCGAAAGTTTCTTGGCTTTAATTAAAACCGATTATGAATGAGAACACCACTATAAAAAGTTAGTTTTCTTAGAGCTCGCTTCTTATCTTCTAAGTGGCGAACTAACATATGTATGTATGTGGACGTACCTACGTACTTTAGTACTAATTTCATTAAAAGCCTTTTCACGAGAATGTAGGTGATGAAACTGTTTTATATTACTACTGAGGTGTTACTTTATTCATTTAATGTTCACTTATCTCGTAGAATATATAGGGAAAAATTCTTTGTTTGTTATATTGTGCTTATTATACTATTTTACAATAACAAGCATTCGCCCTGGTCAACAAGCCAATATTATAATCAATCAATCAATATTGAAATATTATAAATCAATATTTATAAGATATATAAATAAATGGTTTTTAATATACCCTACCCACTTAAATCCAGTCGTGGCTCAGGGGCACAAAGCGTGGGAATGTAAATGAAGCAGGTTGTGGGTTCGATTCGCTCTCGAGGAAACTTCATGTCATTTCTTATTTTCTTCCTTCTGGTGTCGTAAAGCGTTGAGTTCTGCCACTCAATACGCAATGTCTCCAGAATTATGTAGAAAGCAGGTTCTAGCGCTAAGGGACTCCGTCATATTTTCCACCGAATTCTTTCAGTCCAGGAGTTCCGTTTGTGCGTTGTCTTTCATTCACTAAGTAATGGAAGATCACTTCTATAGATAGAATAGTATAGAAGTGATCTTAAATAAAACGATAAAAATGATGAATCGAACAATTTATATGCATAAATTGTTCGATTCATCATTTTTATCGGCCAAAATGGAGAAATCGGAGATACAAGACAAAAGTTGAAAATTGAGTGTCTGAACTGTTATAGAAATTTTAAAAAGTTATTTATCCAAACTGATTTAAAGCACGAGTATAAAGTTGTTTCCAGTATTCACACAACGATTGAATATTTCAAGTGAGTATTTAGCTTCAATGGGCGGGATTCGAGAGCGACTGAAATATTGTAATTTTATTTAAATGGCGCTACGCCGTTACTTATGAAGACACTTTGCGTAATCAAAGCTTATCACTAAGCTTTTATTGTAATATCTTCACTGTATGGTGCCTTGTAAATTTTAAGATTCAACTTCGAGAGAGGGAGGCAATTTCACGGTTTTTCTTGTATAGCGCAGTAGAGAGAAGGAACCTAGTGTTACAACATTCTGCGTTTTTGTTTAAATGCGAAATTTAACACCGCGCTTTATTTACAAGACAAACAGGTATGCTGGTGGAGTATGTATTTAAAAAAATATAATTAAAGATAGATTTTACTACGTTGAAGTCGGTGTCAAACTAATGCTACAACTACTTTACTACATTATCAAATAACTAAGCCTGTTTGTTTATTTGGAATCGATTTCAATATTATAAAATTTTTCATTATTTTTGTGTTTGGTATGCGGGCAAAGCCGCGTGTGGGCCGCCAGTTTAGTATAAATACCAAGTGTCTTCGGCCGTTATGGTGTAGTGGTACTGCAATTCGATCAATCAAGACTATATTATGTTATTTCACTTTATATACTTACTTTCACTTTATATAATATTTCACTTTTTATTTATTTCACTTATATTTATAACATTACATATTTTAGCTGGACAGTATAATCAAATTACATCAGCCTAAAACAATCCTGTCATCAACATTGGCATCGGTAAAAACAAAACATATAAAACGAATAAAATTTTTCACTTTAAATAAACCAATAAACAAACATTTTTCATATAAACGTCCATATTTGTTTTTCATAAATACCTTTTTATTCGATAACCGTAGCACTACGCTTCGTTCGAGAGCTTTCAGCTTTTAGCGATATCAGTTTGAACACGTTGTATGTATATTGTCATAATTGTCCTTTTGTATGAAAATCGTAAAAAGTCATCTAATGAAATAAAAAATATATTTCAAATATTTGTTTATTGTATTTGTTTTATTTTCACAATGCCTCTCATGCGTTTAGAGGGAAAGACAGTGAGGAGAATCGAGTGTTAAAATATTTTTTTTTTATTTTTGCCGTCGTGGCGGAGTGGAATAGCGTGTGACTGTAAATATGATGGTTGTGAGTTCGATGCCTATATTTTATTTTATGGAAAAGGACAAGGCGAACGAGCGTTTAGGTCACCTGATGGTAAATGATTACCGCCGCCAACGACCCCGTGCAACATCAGGGGAGCTACAGGTGCATTGCCGGCCTTTAAGGTGGAGATAGAGCGCTTTTTGGCCGCGAGTAGGCCATTCTACAGTTCCGTAGCGCGTGGAAGGAAGTTTCTAGGAAACCGCACAGCAATGGATTGCCACGTACCCAGGTGATCTGGGGATATTTATTAAATTTTCTAGCTCTACTAGACATAGCACAGCGTTAAGTGTAGCCAGACAACACACAATGTCTTAGAAGTTGGATAGGAATAAATAATATTTGATAACATTATTAAAAACAATATTAATTAATTGACTACATATTGACATGTATGATCTGACATTGTAACGAAACTTATGTCAATATTCTAAAAATTCGTGCAATTTAAGTAAAGTAAGTGCGATCGTTGACGGTGGCAGGACGCCAAATAGTTGTAGCTGTGATAATGTGGGACGATGTCGTTTAGTCCGCTGTAACTTATTTACATACGTTATATATGATTTATGTTAGCAGATTTGCTTTTTTTGACACGCTATACTAGATCAGAGTAGATAGAGGGAATCTGGTGACTTAGTTTTAAGACAGTCAGTTCATATTTAGACATTTCCTTTACCCATTTTACGCCGAATTTTGAGTTTTGAATAGTGTAACTCAAAGCCGCGATGGTAATAAATATTTTATATTTTAATTTCCTAGCGCTAACGGTAACGAGCGAGGAAATTAAAATATCTTATATTTTATTCCATCGATTAGTATTCGAACTAATTGAATGTCGCATTACTAGTCGCGGGCTTATGCTCGTGCGCCACGATTGGCATCTATGTTTTAAATATCACCACGACAGCCATATATTTGTAATTTTGACTACAAATCTTCTTTTGACAAATTGTTTTAGATTCATATATTATTTTTAATGTTATACATAATAATATATAACTGAGGTTATCCGTAAATACGTTGATTATACAGCTGATGTGACAGGAATAACACAGGAATGCAAAATGCTATGCTGCCAGTCAACAAAAGTGAAATAATTCTGACAGCCGAAATCAACATTTTTTTACGTGTCAGGACGAAAAGAAGCCAATTATGTTCAAAAAATTTTATTTACGACATTAGATACATATGTATACTGTTGACTGTCTCTGACTTCAAATCCGCTGTTGCGGTTGCAGGTTCGATCACCACTCAGGGGAATGAATTATTTTCATTTTCCCACACTGGCACACAAATTGCGGCGTTGAGCTCCATCACTTAATGAACAAAGTCTTGAATTCAGGCGGAAAAAAGAGAACAAACTGCCTACAAACATTTTCACGTGTAACAGTATTTACACAGTATTTACATTCATACGCGGTCCACTGAGCCACGACAGACAGTTTTTCATTATAAATTCAAATTATCTGCGTTGTTGCAGTAAATAAAAGTTTAATCACGCTTCTAGTTCAAGACAGGATAATAGTCGCTTCAAAATTGCGTGCCGCTTGACGTGTAAAAGTCGAGTGCTCTATACTCGTATCGACTAGGGAGGAAATTTATTCTGTACTTTAAGAAAATAGGTTTTATATAAAAACAAAAGCCAATTTTCATGAAACAGATTGATTTAGGTTTAAATAAAAAATAAATATGAAACAAAGCGCCTACATTTAAAGACACTTATTGCAAATTCAGATTTTAACAGGACAAGCTCAAACGATCTAATGTCAAGACTCTCTGAACCTCGGCCTCCATTTTTGCTTCGCCTTTCTGATCTTAAGATTAAATTACTAACCGAATCTTTTTATGCTGATTTATATTGGTAAAAATATAATTATTATTCTCAGTGTATATCAAACCCAACGATAACATTTGAAATAAAACCCACTGTGTCACAACAACTTCATCGGGATTTAGTAATTCAAATTAGGATTATTGAATATGAGTACGTCAGAAATTGTTAGTTCACATCACTTACAATAAATGTTGATAAGATATTAAACATTGTTTGACTTCTATCTGGATACATGCTTATTAAGAAAACTTTGATGGTAAAGATAGTTAATCAAGAAATTACAAGTTCGTTTTGAAATAATGGACAATAATTTGCCACAGTAAAAAACCAAAAAAATACGTTTTAATTTGTCTACAATTTCTAAACCCTGACTTCAATTTTAAAAGTTTTATTTGGTATTTTGACGTGGATATGTCTATAAATTTGCTACCATACGTTGGCAATCCAAAATACTTAATGAAATGAAAACCGAGGATATTTGCTTAATCAGAATGGCTTCGTAATTTCGAAACCCGATTGGCCTTGTAATTTCGAAACTATCCTTTACATCTAAAATAATATGATACCACCGGATAGCTAAAGAATCAAAGAATTTATTACAATAAACGTGACCGAGTGACGCATCACGAGTGTGGAGTGGAGTTATTTTGCTGCGTATTGATATTTGTAATAAGTTCAACTTTTGGCCCAGGGAAGCTACGAAGATAGTTTAATGATATATAAAAAAGCCAAAGCTAAAGTTTATCTATTTTATAGAAAAAATAGTTATAGCGAATTTTGTAGAAGACACGACAACGAATTAGACACAAAAACAAAAGAACACGCTTTGTATATCATTCAAAGTAGAAAACAACATTTTGAATCATAAAATGGCGGGTCAACTAAAATGAAAAGGAATATTTGTAGAATCGAATGCAAGCTCGACATTTATACTAAATGCCGGGTAAACAATATTATATTATAGAGGTACATATATAGGGCATAAATATGTGCCTGTTCAGATCTGGATAAACGTATACCGAAGTCTCTATTATATTGTGGCATAGATGGTGGTTATTTATGCGTCTGGAGAGTAACACTTAGACAACTATGCGCCAGGAAAATGGGGTTAATATTTTATCAAACTTAAATTTCATTAATATTTTATAAAACAAAAATTGTCCTTCTACTTTTTTCTAATATAAATTTTGGCTTTTGTTTCCAGGATCTGTCGTCGTGCTCAAGTTACTAAACTTCAACACGGTATTTAACATCCTCGGCGGTTAGTCGGTTTGTTCTAAGGGTATCTTGTATACCGACATCCAACCATAGCTTCGTCATCGTCTAGCTCCTTCATTGTTGTTCCCAACAACAATCCAAGATATAATAAATAAAAGATTATCCATCATATTAAGGTTGCAGGTTTGTAATATTTTTATTTCAATTATTGTTTTTTCTTCGGTCTCGTTCCTCACAACGGTCTTTGAAGCCAAAAAAATGTGAGTGTTAAAATATAGAATATAATAATTGGAATTGGATTGGAATTTAAACTTTTCCACTATTCGAACCTACCCACACCTTACCCCGCCTCTACCTCAAATTTTCCATTTTAAGTAATCCATTTGTGTCAGTATATATATATGTATATATATATTTCTATGTATATTTGTATGTATATTTCTATTTCGTCTTAGTTCGCTTACCTCTTCCGAGGCGGAAGAGTGTTTTCAACCTTTACATACGCTCTCCAGGGAGTCCTCATGAATAAACTTGATATTTTCATTATGTTTGTAGCGATAATATCTTAAAGGTTTGTAAATGTAAATTCTAGTACAATAAGTCAAATAATAATTTTGAACTAAATTCTTATGCATTCAAGGTTTTATGAATACATCAATTTTAATTTTAATTTTAATGAGCATTAAATATTAAAGCTAACTAAATCTTAATTATACTAAAATAATACGTACTGGGTAAATAGTGGGTAAATAATACTGGGTAAATAAAATTAATTAAAAAAAAAAGTAATTTAAACTTAATAATGGCTTTCGAACCGCAGTGTGCTAGTGACTGACTGTAAACGCAAGGGTTGTGAGCTCGATTACTGAGTAATGATTATTTTCAGTTTCCCGTTCAAGCAAAAGCAAATACTGCGATAGGTTCTGCAATATAAAAATTCAGGCGAAAAGCGAAATAAGGAATGTGTTGAAACAAAGTTCCTCGTGCTTCCCAAGCTAAGCAGGAAAATGTGCGAAAGGAAAAAAAATAATTCTATTTGAGAAATATATATATTTAGCTTCACACTATATTTTACTGCGCATAAGAGAGGAATTAAGGGAATCTGGAACCTAGTATTAAGATACTCTGTTCCCACTAAGACACTTCTTTCTTGTTCTAAACTTTCCAGTGAATTCTGGAGGCATCGTGTGTTGAGTGACGAAACTCAATGTTACGTACGCTTTGCCTCGTTACCGGAGCGAGGAAATGGAAATAAAATAAATTAAGAAATGTTATAAATGCTTTTTTTAATGTAATTTAAAGGCTTTGTCTCCCATTTTTTATTTTTGGTGGACGTAGGAGATAAAATGGAAATTACTGTTTTCTTAGGTTCCTGTAAGGACTTTGAAAAATTCTCTTTTAGTCTTCATCCATCCTAGGTCTTGCGCTTACGTCTTTGCTTTGCTTATCACTAGCAAAGAAATATGATCACAATAAGTGATATTACGCTACGTCTAACCTACTTTCGAGGAGATATATATATATATATAATAAAGCCTTTTTAGAACGAATTATGTAACTGATGAAAACCGAAACGCCAAAACATTACCCTCACAATTTAATACAAATTTAATATCTGGTAGAAGAACGTTAATTGATATTAATGGGAATTCATATCATCGCAAAAACCTTCTTTGTTAATTTTGCAAATTTCGGCAATTTAGAAGTAAACGTTAGAAATCCACTGTATTGTTTATAACGGCAGTTCATAAATCATGGCAGATGAGCTTACCTCATGATCTGAAAACATCTTGGTAGCGATATAGCTATATATTTTTTGTTCTTTTTTGTGTGTTACTTGCGTGTTATAAACGAGTCGAACTTACAAATTAAGATTCCGCATTAATGTCGTATATGTAAGTCAGCGGAACGTATAATTAATAAAAATTGGAAAATTATTTTTAATGATGCCTACTTTCACCCCCTCCCTTCAAAAGGGTATTTTTACAATATCACCAAAATCGTATTACGTAGAATTTGAACGCCTCTAAAGCCTAAAGATGAAAAAAAAAACTGGTCTACACCGACCGGTTATACAATGTGTAGGTTTTCTTAAGCTTATATGGCAACAAATATAATAGACAGACAGACAGACAGCAAAGTTATTTCGTTTGTTTCTTTTGTGATACGGAATCCTGGAAATTATGCTTACCATTTTACTACACAATCCACATACCGGCTGAATTACTCCGGCATCACCTCACGTTATTAAACATTAAATTCTCATACGCTTGTAGAAGATCGAGACGGAGCATTAGCGAATAGTCGTTTTGCAGTCTATTAAGCTTTAAGTACTGGAGCGTTCCGTTGTGTCGTGAGTAGTTTATATTTACAAATATTTACATACACTATTAATATATAATATATCTAAGCAACCCGCAGCGAGTGGGCCGAGGCAAGGCTCAACTCGGTCACCGTCAGTTCATGAAAATTCGGAAATTTTCAATTTCGATGTAAATCACCTTCACTTTTTGGCACTATAATGATGATATTACGATGATGATAATACGTTAACTTGGATGTGAACATAAATATTCTTCTCTTTCTTTAAAAGAAAAATAACTTATAGTGAGTCAAAGTTATAAATGAGCGGTAATTGCTATAAATACATATGTATATTATAGAAATAAGAAAAAAAAACTGTTTTTTTACTACTTTCAAATAAATACACTTTTATCAATTATGATATTACTAAATTAGCGTTTTGTTTCCAATAGGAAGATATTTTAGTAGAGAGTACCAAGTTTTTTATATTAATGGTTCTTATTACACTAAATTTTATATATTGAAGGATGGAAATTAACTTAGTTCATTTCCCTGAGAAGCCACTAATATACATATATATCGACTAAACTCAAAACTGCGGTAAAATTTCTTTAAAAAGCTTAGTATAAACTAAATTTAAGTTTTACCTTAGTATTGTATTGTATTGTATTGTATTCTACAATCACAATGAAATATATTATATGAATAAGTCAAGTACATTATTATAATATTGTTAGGATTGAACCTATTCAATTCAGGCTCCTACGCCAATTGTCCTCGAGCAGTTCAAAGTAACTTGCTGGAACTTCGTCCATATTATGATTCTTTGATATGCCAATGAAAATTTGTTAAATAGTATGACGAAATAGTACAATAGGAAATCTACGAAAAAAGTATATTATGAATATACGCTATATACAATATTAAAAAAAAACACCAAGATATTGTCAGTGAATTAAAAATATCTCTAGATACGGTCCAGGTATATGAAATTCTATTGTACATCTACAATTTATTAATTAAAAGTTTCAATTTACCTCTAGTTTTAGATGCACAAGGAAATCTCTTGGTTTTCATCTTTTCCAATTAAATTATTATCTTAATTTTTTTTATTAGTATAAGTTTCATATAAAATTTAAAATAAATAAAATTTAAAATTATACTTAAAAGTAAATTTAGGTCGCGAAAGGCATTGTAGTGGCATAACGTTGGACTGTAGATGCAACGGTTGCGTTTTTCATTCCCATTCCTGGGAGTGAGCTATATATATTATAAACGTGTGACCGTAAACGCGACAGGTTGTGGGTTCGATTCCTACTCGCCGCACATGCAAATTGCCGTTGAATTCTACCACTCAACACGCAATGCCTCCAGAATTCGGTGGAATGGGGAGCGGAGTATCTTAACAGTAGGTTCCAACAGCCTACCTTGCTACAAGCGGGATAGAGCTAGCGAGGGATCATCGCATAATATTGTACCCATAAGTAAGACAAAGTGTGGTGTTGAGTTCCTTTACTAGTTACTAAGCATCACTGTGAAATAAATACATATACAAATGTATCGTAAAGGGATTTTATTGCATATAATTTGTATAAAAAAAAATATTTCGCGTATTTCAGGCTTTAAACCGTTTTATTTAAATTTAAAAGTCCGTGCTTTAAACATTGCATGAATATAAAAAATAATATTATGTTCCATAAAATCTGCCGAAAACAGTCCCATTTATTTTTATGAACAAATTGTGACATATAAATATTTAAATTTTTATATTTATCATTTACAGTTAATAATAGTTAATCGCTAAAGGTTATCTCTGAGTGAAGTTGTATAACATTTAAGAGCATAAATTTATATAAAAGATTTAAGATCAGTTACTAAATCAAATTCTTCTGCTTCTTAGTCGTACGCTCTGGTTGAAGGGGTGATCGTGACTTGTCTTTTCCAGTTAAAAGCTAGATTACAAAATTTCTCTATCTATTCCTATCCTCTTAATCATGTCCGTCCATCTTGGAGGCAATCAGTCGCGAGGGCGCTGCCCTTTGACTCTTCATTATATAATCAGATGCTCTAGAGAGTGTAATGTGCCTGAACATCTTAAAAATTACCATATATACAATCAACTAGACCCTTTGGTTTATGCTGAGTTCTTTTAAGATGCACGTTGGTACGGTGAGATGTCCATTTAACTCTCAAAAAGCGCCGCCAGCACCACATTTTAAAGACGTCAATCTTTATACGCTGTTTTTGTTTTAGATGAATTACATCTGCTCCTAAAGTATATTACTAAGCTAAATAAATAAATTAGAGCTCCGCAGAACTGCTTTCCGAACAGGTGGTAGTTTTTTTTGTATGTCCATTCAACAATTTCAAAGTTCTTACGATAGTCTATTTGAATAAAGAATATTTTGATTCAACGTTCAACCAAAAAGAGTCTCCAGCTATCGCATCGGTTCCCAACCAGTGATCCGTGGACCAGTAGTGGTCCGCGGCAGCTAAAATATGGTCCGCGAATGATTTAAAATTTTGGTAAAACGTAAAATATTTTGACAGTTAAATTTAATATACTTTGATTCATTGATTTTTAATATTTAATTAAAAAAATCTCACACCCCATCATACAAACTGTCAGATTTTTTATTAAACTATTGACTTTGAATTAAAAATGTTTGTTTAATTATCAATTTACTTTTATTATACCTACAAAGTGGTTCCTGCTAACAAGAATTCTATAAAAGTGGTCCCTGATCAAGAAAAGATTGGGAACTCTTGAGAACTCTATAGTATTAGTTTAGACGAATATCTCCAATTGAGAACCGAATCTATAATCATCGCTATTACTGAAACCAATAACGCTATAAAATAAATTTTCTTCAAGGAAAAGAAACAAGTTGAAGTAAAAAGTCTCGAAGAAAAGGCTATCTTTCAACAACATAGTTAACGCTACAGCGGAATATAAATGTGTTTTTAATTTCCGTAAACAGCTGATAGTACGACGCGAGGTAATGAACGACTTGAACTTTGTTGTAACAAGAAGCTTGGTCTTTCTCACAGTTTCTAGACTTATGTTAAAACTGTCTTTCTTAATAAATCTCTATTATATTTTTAGCAGAGGTCGGTCGTGGTGCAGAGGCAAAGGCACAAAGTGGGATTATAAAATCTAAAACGACTGGTTGTGGGTTCGATCCCCATTCGAGGAAATAAATTATATATTTAATTTATATTTTCGACGAGACACCTCGTAATATAAAAATTTAGATAAATGCAATAGAAATTGACATATTTAAAATTGTGAATTAGCTCACTCTAGTAATAACAAAGAGAGAGCGCGTCGTTGAGTTACACTATTTAACAGCAGAAATCGGCGGAAAGTGGGGAACGCAAATGTCTTAAAGAAATGATGATTAGGTTCCTAGGTTGCCTGCCGACTCTGCTAGGTATGTGCAGAATACAGTGTGAAAGTAAAAGAATATATTTGTCGACAAACACTTCCATACATCAAAATACATTCACGTATATCAACTGAAACACACAGAAAAAAGAATATTCAAAAAATCATACTGACTGAACAAAATTTCAGCTGGTCAATATTTTTATAAAAATTAAAAAAAATCTTGTTTTACTATTGTTATAAAATCAAAAATAAATATGTGCTAAAACGGGAATGTTGCCACTTTTTATTATGCACCTTTTTGTTGTGGGTAAAATAAATCTCCATTTTAAATTTGTATCGCTTAAAGTAGGCGTAATTACCTTAGATATGTGTTATACTTAATGTAATAGTAACTAAATATGGCCAGTAAATATCTTACCCCCGTTATATCACGTACATCAAGGCAAGCAGGAGAAAATTATATTAGTTTCCGTCACTCTTTTCTTCACTTTTCGCTCAATTTTAGAGGCGTTGCATATTTTATGGCACAACTTGACGCGATGCTATCTTTTAAAAGAGTATCTCTAGATTACTATAATTTATCAGTTATATCATTAAAATATTTACGAACAAAAAAAAGATAAACACGAAAACAAGGATATCATTTTAGAGACAACGTAATGTAATGATAATATTAAATGTTAATCTCTTGAAGCAACTAAGCTGAATGGGGGTGTAAAGAAAGTTAATTAATTTAAATCACATCCCCAAACGATATTCAAAAGAGCGAATGAAATTAGTATTTGTGACAAAATGATGATAAAAGAAGAAGACGAACCTTATTAGAAGAAACGTAAAGAAATATTGGTATTTTTAACTTAAAAAAATATTTTATAAAAGATGTCTTGATGGCATAATATTTAAATATATATATATATATATATATATATATATATATATATATATATATATATATTTGCAGATTTCATGAAATAAAAATAATACACAAAATAAAAAAATACACAAAATAGTACAAATTTTTGTAAAAATTTTATTCGCTACGATAAAAATATTGGCGATAAGAGAACAGAAGAGCTCATTTGCCGCATTGAATACGTTAAATCACCCCACACGTGAGATAAAGAACATTATTTGTTACGACTACAATACAAGCAAAATGCTTTAGCAGAAATACGTATAGGTACCTATACGTATTTCCCGTAAATACTACGGGATTAGCTTCACGCTTTATCTCGCTTATTTAAGCCTTGCATTGGGATGCAGCAAGAACTTACTGCCTAGGCACTTCATTTCCCATGTACTGTCTCGAAATTTTGAGACATTGTGCGTTGAATGGTAGAGCCCAAGACTGCGCTGTGTCTTCGTTACTGGTAAGCGGAAATGATAATAATTATTTTCACGAGTGGTAGTGGAACTCACGACCTTCGTGTTTATAGTCAGACATTGTGGCGCTGCACCACAAAGCCCCAATTACTACTGAAATTTATTTTTTTATATGATAAAAGTGAAAAAAATTGTCTATTTGCTAATAGATTTTGTTATAATTCGAATACACAAACTATAAGTTATATAACTTAACTTAATTAAATTATAATAATATCTACGTATTTTTCTATGTAATTTTTTTTTTCTTTTTAAAAGGAACATTGGGAGGATGCCCATATTTTTTATTTTCCAAGTTTACATTTGACCCACAGTCAAAAAAGTCTTTTCAAACGAAATATTACACAAAATATTAGTAGAATAAACCTACTTAAATATTCTTAAATTAAAAAAAGAGTTAATTCCATACAACATTACAGTAGAGCTTATAACTTTTAACATCACCTAATTATGTAGAGCTGATGACGCTATAAAGGTCCTCTAACGATGAGACCCGCGTAACGGTAACAGCCTCCCGCCGTCATCGTCGACGTTATTACCGCAATATAACTTTTAATTGTATCCGTTGATATTAATTTTTACAAATTTTATGGCTTTCCGCGAGATGAAACTTTGTAAGCTTCCATCTTATTGAGTTACAGCTTTTTATGTGGTGGTTGTTAAATTAAAGATGCTTAATTTCTTTACTTTTGTATTGGACATTGTAATTATTTAAATATTTTGTATTACATAAATTTATTATACTATATAATAAATAAAATTGAAGTCGTCGATGCGTAGCGGTGGAGTATCTGACGTTATGGATTATTTTCATTTCCGCCGTGGAGACGCGGCGTTAAGTTTTCAGTACTTGGCACTTGCGTGACAAATATTGGATGGAATGTACGATGGAATGAAACTGATTTTCAATTCTCCGCTCTGCCTACCCTTCTAAATGCAGGATATGGTGTGGAGCTAAAGTAAAATGTTGTGCTGGCTATATTCCATATTTTTTTTGTTATATACGACTATACCTAAAATTTTAAGTTATGCTTCCACAGCAGAGTGGCGCAGTGGAAGCGTGCTGGGCCCATAACCCAGAGGTCCGTGGATCGAAACCACGCTCTGCTATTATTATATTTACTTTTCTCGTATTATGTGTGTATTAAAATGCATTTTGTAATAAAAAATCTATGTATATTATAATTGTATTTTTTATAATATACATAAAATTTCTTGTATTCGAATATTTTTACTATAATATTTTTTACAAATTGTTTTTTTTTTCATTTGTTCTATATCTTTGGGTTTGACTACTGAAAACGCAATGATTCAGTCTTATCACTACATTTTCTGTGTATGCCCAGCTATGAACAGAATAAAGCGTCATGCTATTAAATGAAAATCGGACAAGCGCGAGTCGGGCTCGACCACTGAGGGTATTGAGAAAAATTTGAAATCTGCAGCTTTTTCTGAACTTCAGGCTTAGGTTAACAAAAGCCTTTGCTTCCTTAGTGCAAGTCAGCCACCGCTGGTTCAAGTCTAGTGTCAATTGTTGCTCTGATAGTTACCATAACCATGAACACCTGGTATCAACTGGTAGGGTACTCATTTATTCCAATGCACTATGGTACATTGTTACATTGAACTCACAGGACGTACAGCAGAGTGGCGCAGTGGAAGCGTGCTGGGCCCATAACCCAGAGGTCCGTGGATCGAAACCACGCTCTGCTATCGCATAATTTTTGTTGTCTGTCATTGACTCTAATCTTTCCTTACTTATTATTAAATATTTTTATTAATTATTTCAGATAACATTTGAACATACATACTTATTTTTACTCAAGTCTTTGGAAACTAGTTCTAACCACACTTTACCATATACGATAATAAAACACCACTTATTAACATTTCCAATTTACGTTGCTCAATATATAATATACATAGAAAAATTCAGCGGAAAGTTAGGAACAGAATGTGTCAACACTAGGTTTCCTCTGCCTACGGAATGTATTTGGGACACAGCGTGACGTTGATTTTATTTACAGTGCTACTTTAAGTCAAATCATAAGAAAAGCATGCCAGTTAATAGAAACATATTAGTAATATAACTGCAATATAAATAAATATAAATATTTTTTACTTCTTTACTCATATTAGGTAAAGAGCCCAGCGCTCATTTGATGAAGTAATTGTTCGGACTACAAAAAACTGTTTTTGTCTTTGATAGGCTATATGTATATTACATAACGTAAATGATTTCAATGAATCCCACCGTATCTGTGTCCAGAGCTACCTCCTGCACTGTAGTGTATCTTGTGTCATACTGGTAAGAAAACAACACGAGGTACTGAAAAAAATTAAGCGGTCAAGGGAACCAATAGTCTTAATAAAATGATCCCTCCACCTATCCTGTTGTGTGCGGGATACCACAATGAAGATAAGAAAAGCAAATTACCAATATAGTTACTATTTATTAGAGTTACTAATTTGGTTAGATTTTATGGGATTTGGTTGATTTCGGACTACTTTTTGCAATTTTTTTTTAATATTCTAGGAGACGCAATCAAAATTTGTGAATAGTCTTTGCGCTTTAGTATTTGGGCAACGGAAATTTGTAAAAATGTACATATAGAGATAGTAACAACATAAATAAGTTGTTACAAGTATATATGAATGTCGAAGTAGCTAGATAAGAACGTATGGCTTAGTTGCTCAGAGCGCTTGAACGGTTTTTTAAGAGGTGCGGTTCAAATTCCGCTACGTTAAGATTTTTACGTTTTCTTAATAAGTATTTTTCTTTCCTAAGTGTAGAATAACACTTTAAAAATATTTAAAATATAAAACGATATGTTACTATGTATAAGGTACATAATATGTATATAGAAAATTTAACAACTTAACATTACGGCACTATGAGATAGTTTAAATTTTGCATTTTGGCTTAGAGAGTATAGAGATGGACTTGGGGGATAAAGGGGGATTTTGTCGAAATTTCTATGGCAACGAAAAAAAAATTTATTTTCCATTATACGACTACAACAAACAAAATTGAGAGTGATGATTAGCATTAAATTCAATAAATAGACAAAAGTCCAAAATATTGTTTATGAACATATAAAATTTCTTTATCAATTTTGACGCTAAATTAGTTAGTTCGGTACGAAAAAAAAGCAGTAATTTTCAAAGCCGAACTTTTCTAATCAGCCAACTCTATGATAGATTGGTTCTGCTGATTTAAAGAATTCCGAATATTATTGTAATAACAATACAGTCTATTTTTCCTTAACACCTAACAGTACAAATACCTCTATTAGACAGTAAACATGTTTTTTACTGGGTCTTAATGAAATATTTTGTTTGACGAGACAGTTACGGCGCAGTGGCAGACCGTCTTACTGTAAGCACGATGGTTGTGAATACGATGCCCAGTCGGAGATATTAATTATTTTAATTTCTTTGCTCTCTGGTCTTCACCACAACAACCACTTCTGGTTGTTATCTAAAGTGCGTTGGGATCCATCACTCAATACTCACTGTCTCAGAAATAGGGAGGTGCGTTATAAACGGAGTTCCTACGGGATAAAATCTAAAGCTACCTTGTTTAATTTAAGGATAATATCACAGTTGTAAGTCGTTCATAGAGTCAGAGTCGTCGGTTGTATTGGTTGTTTATGCAAATGAGCGAAATCGCAAGCACTCGCAAGCAAGCTTACGAAGACATTAATTAACTAGTTAGTCAAACAGTTTTGTTACATTTGCAAATAAATAAATTTGTTGCTTTATTTATAATTGTTTATTGTATATACGTAAATAAGGTAAAATACGGTTAAATCGTGTTATAAATTCAAAATCATCAATTTGCATAATTTTAAATTTATAAATTTGGCACCGGCTCGGTGACAGTTTTGCTGAGAATAACAGGAAACAAGCTCAACAACATTATAATAATAAATATGAAAAATTATAAAATATTTAGGCAAAATGTATATTATAGCAGAGCGTGGTTTCGATCCACGGACCTCTGGGTTATGGGCCCAGCACGCTTCCACTGCGCCACTCTGCTGTATTGCCTTAGTGCTAAAAATACCTACCTATTTTATTCATTATGACACTCCGTTTGCCACTTTTTTTGTACTGAGAAACCGAGAGGGAGAGCGAGTAAATGAAAATAATTAATTCTCCCTAATAAAATTTGATCCATAACCATTGTGTTTACAGTTTTGCCTCGACCACCTAAACCCACTACGACCACCCAATATTATTTTTATATTTATTAATTTAATAATTTATGAATGTAAAAATTAATTTTACTTTATTATATTTATATGTTTACATTTAAAATTTTATATTTTAAAAATACAAATTCGTTATCAACATTTATATTTTATTTTTCAGTCAAAATTTGTTACATTAAAATCTTGCTTTACCGTTTAAAGACTAGAGTATAGCCTAACATACGAAATTCATAAAGGAAAAAAAAGAAAATAAAAATTAATTTCAATTACTTATGATTAACGTGTAATATATTTTAAAATTTTCTTTTACATCTACGTATTATTAAATAAAATTTAAAAAATATATCTAAAATGACTTTTGAAGTTAAGCAGCGTAATGCACTACTGAACTTAAGTCCGTCCGAGCTGAATGGAAACTTTGAAATTTGGTTACACCGATGATTTATGAGTACTGGATACTCAACCTTTAGAAGATCACTCACACTACCTACGGTACATCGTATGTGCCCTATTTTTCGAACTCGCCTGGGAACGCGATAACAACTATCGCGTTCGTTAGAATCGATTCTTAATGAGAGTATAATAATATTTGAATTATTTTTAATTCTAGAGACCAGTCGTGACGCCCCTGCGTCACATAGTGTGACTGTAAAAATGACTGGTTGTGGGATCGATCTCCACTCAAGGAGATGAAATATTTACTTAAATTTATATTTACATTTCTTTACTCTGGTATAGAGGCTAAGCTCGGCGTTAAATTCTGCCACTCAACACGCAATCTTAACACTAGGTTTCCTCTGGATACCCTGCTGTGTGCGGGATACAGGGTGAAGCTGATTTTAAATTCTCCGCTTTGCTATATAAACCGTCAAAATAAAGTATTAACATTTCACCTTGTTAAATATGTCAATAATCATGTTTATACGAGGCAAGTGAAACGTAAAAAGTAAAAAGCTGAAATAGTTCTAAATATTTGACGAGTGTCGGGGAGCGACGTGAATAAATTGTTAGAGAGGGAAACGATTGTTTGAATCGTTTTGCACATTGAGGTTCTGTCGAAAATATGTGAAATTGGAAATATTTTATGGAATACCGGTTATTTATCAATAGTGGCGTATTCTGCCTGGGGCATGTTATATTGCCGTATTTTAAAAAAATATAGTTTTTAGGGTCTCGTCTCATCTCTCCTTTTAAGGAAAAAAGAACCCTCATAAGATCACTTTTTTGTTCGTCTGTCTGTCAGTCAAGAACCTTTATCTCAGGAACGTTTGGAGATATCGATTTGAAATTCGAACTATATACTCAGATCTATGGCCCCATAATTTCCTAAAAAATAAACGTGTTTAAGATATGGCCGTTTGTATCGTAAAAGCATTTACAAGTAGTTCAAGGATAAATCCAAAAAAATAATAATAGCCTTAAAAAGGAGACTCGCGCTTGTCTGGTTTTTTTTATTTATTAGCGGCACGCTTTATTCTGTCCATGCCTGAGCTGGCACAGAAAATCTAGTGTTAAGACACTTCATTCTTCGCTTTCCACCCGAATCATTGCCGTTTTCAGTAGTCCAACCCAATGATTTGCAATAAATGAAAAAAAATCTTAATTTGTAAATTACTTATGTAGTAAAAATATTTAAATTGTAGAAATTATATTTATATTTATATTATAAATAAAAATACAATTATATTATAGTTTATTTTTTTATCACAAATGCATTTGAATACATATAACATAAATTAAACATCATAGCAGAGCGTGGTTTCGATCCACGGACCTCTGGGTTATGGGCCCAGCACGCTTCCACTGCGCCACTCTGCTGTTGGAGCATAGTTTTTAAATTTTACAAATAAATACATACGAACTTGAATCGATAATAAGGAGCCAAACGATCTTATACATTCTTGGGACCAGAATGTAAAGACATGAAAATGGTATGTATTAATAAAAAAAACAGCAGTTATTGAAAATATGAAACAAACGACAAAGCACTCAAAGCGTTTCGAAGCGAAAACTGCAAAAATCTTAAAACAACGTGTCGTCGTCAGTGTTTTTCAGTAATTCATTGATATTATCTTTATTTATACTGTAATTATATATAAGCCTTGAACATCGTCGAAAAGTAGCCTGCCTGTCGATATTTTACAGGATACATTTCGGAAAGTGTGCAGCAGCGCTGCATGACTTAGTACCCTCTTCTCCTTTCCATCTGCGGGGCACTAGACGTAGGCAGGGATTTCACCCATTTGTTGTCGATATACCACCTTTTCGCACGCAGCGCTTCGCCTCCACTTTTATAATGCGAACTGCTAAAGAGTGGAACTCCCTGCCTGCTGAACTGTTCCCCGACACGTAAAACTTGGCCCTTTTCAAGGCAAGAGTGAATAGGCATTATCTAAGTAAGCATGCTCCACCATCGTTCGCATCGTCACTTACCATCAGGTGAGATGGCGGACAAATGTTTGCCTATCTACAATAAAAAAAAAAAGTGAGTAAAAATTATAGGACTTAATAAAAATTAACAAATATTTATTTTTCGTAGTAATTGTAATCGATTATTTGTTTCGATTAATGATCATAAAATATTTTTCTTATTTATCTCCACTTCCAGATTGTTAATAATGCTGGTTTTTGGTATTTTTAAATTAAATAAAAATTACCAATTTTTTAAACCATATCTTACATACCTTTACGTGCAAGTGAGTGTCAGCGAGAGTTATATGGACCCTAGAGAAACATGAAACCACTGGTCCAATTTATGAGGGGCCGAAATGTCGTACATTAAATTATTTAGGTAGAGACGTGATAACATTCTTTTGTTCACAATTTAGTAAGTTGTGTATATAATGTATAATTATAAAATTTTTATTCCATACTAAGGAAAGAAAAACATCGAAAACTACGAAATTTAGAAAACTTGTTTAAAAATTTTAATAAAAATTTTTATATGTTTTCTAAATAAGTAGTATTATAGTTCTCATAGTCAGAGACAAAAACAGTACTTGAGAAACCTAAAGATTTCTCCAAATTGTAAAAACTTTTTTGCATATCCTGCTGCATGCAAGATATAGTGCGAAATATTAGAATCTTTTTAAGCCAAGATTTTCGAAGAATAGGTGAACTGTTAGAGCTTTTTTAGCTCAACCTCTGAGATTAGATCGTGTTATTATATAATGGCTGACACTATGGAAGACATGAATACAATGCTCGAAGATCTCAGTAGTATACTTCAAAGAGCAGGTCTTAACATAAACGTGGATAAGACTTAGATCATGTAGATTTATTATTTTGTACCTGCCCCAGTTAGTATTGGGAATACTACTCTCGAAGTTTTTGATCATTATAATTATAGATATATATAGTTGGGACCATCAGTTCAGCTAAATAAATCCAACTTCGAGAAAGAGATCTCTGGTCGAATCCAGCTCGGATGGGCAGCGCTGAGGAAGCTGTGACGGATCTTCGCGTCCAAAATAACTCAGCATTTTAAGACGAAATTGTACGACCAATGTGTGTTGTCAGTGATGACATACGGGAGCGAGACGTACAGCGGGCGGGCAATGGAGAGAGCAATGCTCAGTATTTTCCTTTGTGATAGAAACAGAAGAGAACTTCGTGATAGGACATCCGTAGGAAAACAAAGGTTACCGACATTGCTCGAAGAACCGCTCAGCTAAGGTGGCAACGGGCAGGAAATATAGCAAAGAGAACCGATAGAATGGTTCTCAGGTGGCTGCCGCAGACTGGATGACGCTCGATACACAGGCCCTCCACCAGGTAGACCGACGATTTGGTTAAGGTCACAGGATACCGCTGGAAACAGGAAGCGCAGGACCGATCGGCGTGGAGATCCTTAGGGCAGGCCTATGTCCAACAGTGGATGTCCCAAGGCTGACATGATAATTATGTTTATATATTGCACATGATATCATTTATACGTAAAAGTTGTATAAGTCGATTAATGATGAGGCCAGGCCAGTCGTGGTGCAGAGGCCCAAGCGAGTGACTAAAAACGTGACACGGTGTGGGTTCGATTCCCGCTCGAGGAAATGAATTAATTAATGTTGCTCGCTCTGATAACGAGACAATGCGTGGCAATCCGCTACTCGACACGCAACACCTCCAGTATTTTCTAGAAAGTCCGGACCGAATGTGTCTTAATGAGAATGAAGTATCTTAACATTAGACTCCCGGGTTGCCTGTGCCTGTCATGTACGAGATACAGCGTATAGCTAAAATCAAAAAAATATACATTATAAAAAATTACCTTTTATCTACTTAGAATTATATATGAAGTATACTTCTTATTATAGCAAGCTTTGTACATAAAACCATCATATGTAATGTATATATTTTTTAAAATAACATATAATATGTCTTATTGAGGCCAGTCGTGGCGCAGTGGTACAAAGTGTGACTGTAAAACCGACTGGTTGTGGGTTCGATCCCCACTCGAGGAGATGAAATATTTACTGAAATTTATATTTTCATTTCTTCGCTCTGGTGTCGAGGCAAAGCGCGGCGTTGAGTTCTGCCACTCAACACGCAATGCCTCCAAAATTCGGCAGAAAGTGGGGAACGGAGTGTCTTAAGACTAGGTTCCCTCTGGCTACCCTGCTGTGTGCGGGATATAGCGTGAAGCTAATTTTATTTTATTTTATTTATAATATCTCTTCTATATCGGAATATGTAGCTTCGACATTTCGATACAATTCAATCGCTTCCAATGAACGCGGTTCTAACAATTTTTATTCGAACTTAATAGCTTTCGAAAACGTCGAATCCATTGTTGAATGCAAATCTTCTTAAAATAGAGGCAAACGTAGTTTCGAAAGCTTTCAGCGTTTTCCTGCATTTCGCTAGTTGCGTTCCGTAGACCAACACGACTGAAGGGAATATGAGGTTGAAATTTTTATTTGGGAGAAATTGTGGCGTTGGGTTACACCCGTACGTATATACCTTATAAGTTAATAAGCTTAAATTGTCAAACTTTTTTAAGTAATATAAAAATTATAATAAAAAAGAAATTATAACGTGGCCATGTATTATAAAATAACCATGCGTTCATAATTCGGAAATTATTCTCCTCAATTTGGAGCTTATCTGTTAATTGCCTTCATTTAAGCTTTCAAAATTGTTGTCATTACAATATAAAATATGAGTCAGTAATTCAATAGCTAGTCAAGTTCGAACCGCCGTGGTAGGCTTTTTAAAAAGATACAATTTTATTTAATTATAATATATTTAAAGACAACTTGTCGCTAAGACTACATGTTACAGACTCTGTTTCTTAATACTAACTTACTTATTATATTACATTTCGACATCCGCTAGATGATGCAATTGTTTATGGTAATTGATATAGTTGCTTATGTTAAATGATACATATTTTATACTTGATAACAAAAAGCTTATGTTAAACGATACATGTTTATACTTGATAACAAAGAGCTTATGTTAAGGGTTCTGCGAATATACCAGAGCGGCCAACGGAATGTACTTGCTCAGCACTTTGGGATGACGTAACTCCTCCCTCCTTAAGATCGAAGTTTTCCGGCAAATTAGGAGAACTTCGGATACATAATTTTAATATGAATTTATGATTTTTGAAAATTAAAATACATATAATTATTATAACTATAGTATATAGTCCAATTGTCCAGACTCTAATATTTTTCACTATTTTCTGATTTTCACTATTTTCACTTATTTCACTTTTCCTTAAACTGTACGTTAAAAATTTCAAATCTGTAAGATCTATGCCTTTTATATTTATTGGTTTCAAAATAGGTTTTTCAGGAACATCTATTGAAGGTAAATTAATGACAGGTAACATTGAGTGTGTATCATTTTCTAAGAATGTTTCATGTTTTTTTCAGAATTATATTCTTAATTTTCACTTCGCAAGGGTCGTCTAAGGTAAGTAAATAGGTTCCTTTAATCTTTTGTCGGTTTACTTCATTGAAACATGTTTTTGTGAGCAATTCCTCTTTTCTGATAAACAAGGTCCAGATGTTAGTTTGCAGAGGTTGTAGCAGGATGTCTTCCGTAATTACAGGAACAGGAACACACGACGTAGCGTTTTCATTATACGTCATAAGTTCTGTTACACAAGGGTCGTTAATGAATTGAAGAACTTTTCTCTCGTAGCACAGGAAACTCGCCTTATCTATTTCTTTGCAGGGATGATCCAATAACCTAGTTTTCAACCCTTTAGCTATAAGGTAAGGATATTTAGGAACAATGATGACGGTGGAACCATGGGATAGAACAGGTAAAGGAATCAATTTATAATAGATATATGTGTCATCTTTAATTATAGGTATTTCCAAAAGGTAAATTATGTAATTTCCTTTAATATATGCTTTTATAGCAATTGTCTGTTCTAACTTTACTAAATTATCTAATGTAGGCTTATACGCTAATTTCTCTACTTTACTTATATTTAACAATGTGTTTAAAAGAATGTTAGAATTTATAATTGATTGATGTAATATTCCTAATCTACTTAATGCAAGGCTAGTTTCTATTTCATTTAATTTTACATATATGGTCTGGTAATTATGAATTAATAAATTGTAAGTATTAATGATTTGTGTTTCAATATGATTAAGGGCATCTTTTCTAATAATTTCTGATAAATTATGCCTTAATTCCTGTATTCCTAAATTAATTTCATTTATATTGTCATTTAATTGAAATGTAGAGTTCGATATAGAGAACATCATTTCAGTGATAAGAGTCATTTTATTTTTCTGTTTATTTTGTTCCGTTTTAATATTACTTATTAATGTTTCATATCTAATAGCATCATCATTATCTAGATTTCCAGTAATTATTTTAATCATTGAACCTAAGGGGTTAATTAAGCCTCGCTTAATTCTAGTGCTTGGAGAAATCTGTTCTAATTTAATTAAAGTTATATTCCTTAAATAATTTGCTTGAATCCTAACATCTATAAAATATTCTATAAAATCATCATCAAAATTATCAACTAACTTATCTAACTGAGTACATTTGTAATAATTATCTTTTAAATCTTCTAATATAGGTCTTAAATCTAATGTTTTCGCGATTATCCAATTATCACTACTCACGATGGCTTGGCCAACTCTATATGGTAATATTCCAGGGTTGTCATTTAACTCCTGAAGTTGAAGGGCCTGGGACCGCATCGTCAGGGCCAGGGTCAAAATCTGCAGGTGATACCTGTGGAGGTCGTTTAATATTTCTTATTGGAATTTTCGTATTACGATTATTAGGCATTATAACAGGGACGGTATTTTTGGATATTTCTTTAATTACTTGTGCTTTTACGTAACGCGGCTTATCTTTGCTTTGTCTTTTATTGGTATTTTTAGCAAAGATTTTATCGCCTGGTTTAATTTTAAATTCTGTCTCACCACCTTTCTTTTCTATATATTGTTTTTTTATTTTAATGGCTTTATTGGTTATGTGCTTATATAAAAATTTAGTTCTCTTTAAATGCTCTTTTATTATTTGCTGCATGTATTCTTTTTCGAAATTTACGTCAAAAGTGTTTCTCGCTTCGGTATGTCCGAATAAAACTTCAAATGGGGTAAATCCAGTGGTTGAGTGAATCGAATGGTTGTATGCCATTACCGCATAAGTCATTATGGAGGCGGCATCAGTGTATTTTTTGTTCGTACTTGGCTATTCTATAGATTTCTAAGATTGTTGAATGGAATCTCTCTATGAATCCCATAGAATTTGGATTATTAGCGGTGCTTATATGTATCTCAATTTTATACATAGATAAAAACTCTTTTAATAAGGTGTTATTAAACTCGGTACCTGGGTCGGAATTAATTTTAAGAGGTACACCATAAAATGAAAAATATTTAATCAATGCTCTAACTACTTCCGGTGTGGTTCTATTCGGAATTTCGAATGCTTGTCCTAACTTACTGAATGCATCGATTATGGTTAAATAATAATTTCCTTCGATAGAAAATATGTCGATGAAAATTTCCTCCAAGGGCTTATTTTGAGTAGGGGTTAATTGTAATTTTGGTTTGAGGGGGTTTCTATCATATTTCATTTTTTTACATATTTCACAAGTGTTTATCGTACTGGCTATAGTTTGCTCCATATTATGCCAAAAATAACTTCGTTTTATATGACATAATGTTTCACGGATTCCTCTATGGCAGGTTTTTCCTTCATGATATTTTTTTACTATTTCTCTTTGATCATTTTCATCGTCAATAAAAATAACTCGTTTTGTGCATTCTCTAAATTGAACATTTTCTTTCTTAAATAATGAAATCACTATTTCAGTAAATTGTCTCCGGTGTGCTTTATCTTCAAAATAAATAAAATATTTGGTTTTGTTTCTAATGTATTCTTTTAAAAATTGTCTAACTAAATCAGGTCTATCAGTGGGTAAATGGACTTCTAAAATACGTTGTTTGGGTCTAGATAAGTTTTTTACGCTAATTTTATTTATAAGCCACGTATAAACTAAAATTTGGTTGGGCTTCGTATCGATAGCCTCCTGTAATATGGGGATACCTTCCGATTCGGTATCGCGGGCGGAATGTATGGTTTCTGTTTCCGATGCTGTCACAGTAGAACTGGACGGGCATGGTATAGAGTAAGGTGAACCATGTCGCGATTTAACTGACAGGGTCTCCTCTGAGTCTGTGTCACATAGATTAGTAATTTCTTCTTTTTCTGACTCTATAATGTTGGGCAATGGAGAGCTAGGAAATACTATCTTTTTTAATTCAGCCAATTTCTTTAATTCCTCTGTTATTTTTCTTATTTCTTCATTTTGATTCTCTTCTTTATCTATATTTACTTGGGTGGACATATTCTCTTTATCTTCCAAGGCGTTGATGCGAATTCTAGACAGGGCATCTACGTTGCAATTACTTTTGCCACTTCTATGTATTATTTCAAAGTTGTATTCCGATAAACGTAGCCGCCAGCGGGTTAACCTACTATTGGTATCTTTTAATGAGTTTAACCACGCTAAGGGTTTATGATCAGTGATTATTTTGAATTTGTTACCGTATAAGTAAGGGCGGAAATATTTGACGGCCCATACTATTGCCAAAAGTTCTTTTTCTGTCGTACTATATCTAGTTTCTGCACTATTGAGAGTGCGACTTGCGTAAGCGATAGGTTTATCGCTTCCTACGGGTCCTTGTGATAAAATTGCGCCTAATGCGAAGTCTGAAGCATCTGTAGTTAAAATATAAGGTTTACTAGGGTCGGGGTATTGCAATATAGGTGCGTTAACAAGGAGTTCTTTACATTTCTCAAAAGATTCTATATATTTTTTATCGGTTACAGGTGTAGTCTGTTTTTTCTTTAATCGGTTGGTCATAGGTTGTGTTATCTTTGCAAAGTCTTTAATAAAACGTCGGTAATAACCTATTAATCCAAGAAAACTTTTAATTTCTGTTGTGGTATGAGGTAAAGGGTAATTTAAAATTGTTTTAATTTTATCATTATTTGGTTTAAGTCCGTCACTAGTAATGGTATGTCCTAAATAAAGTACCTCTTTCCTTAAAAACTCTGATTTGTCTAACTGTATTTTTAAATTGGTCTGTCTAAGTCTGTCAAATACTGTTCGTAATTTAGAAATGTGTTCTTGTAAGCTAACTGAGTAAACGATTATGTCGTCGAGATAAACTAGGCAGTGGATTCCTTGCAATCCTCTAAGTACGTTATCCATAGTCCTTTGGAATGTTGCAGGGGCGGTTTTGAGTCCGAAGGGCATTCTAGTAAATTCAAAATGTCCTGCGTTTGTACTAAAAGCAGTTTTCTGTCTGTCATCTTCCTTCACTTCGATTTGATGATAGCCACTGGCTAAATCTAGTGTGGTAAAATAACAACTTCTTCCTAATTTATCAAATAAATCGGTTATATTGGGTAATGGATATTTGTCATCGACTGTTATTTCATTTAATTTACGGTAATCAATTACAAGTCTAAATTTTCTTTCGTTAGTTGCGTCTAGTTTCTTTGGGACTAAATGAACAGGGGCACTCCAAGGAGAGTGAGAAGGGACAACTATATTATTTTCTATCATCTTTTGTACTTGCTTATTAATTTCGTCATTAATTATTTGGGGTTGTCTGTAAGGTCTAATATATATAGGATCCTCGTTATGAGTTCTTATGTGATGCTTAACATTGTTTGTAAAAGTTAGGGGTAAATGGTCACTGTGAAAAATATCTTTATATTCCATACATAATGCACTTATAGTTTTCTTTTCTTCCGGATTCATGTGGTCTAATCTGAGTTTATTTAAATTTTCGGTTAATATTTCGTCTATCTCTAGACTATGGGTGGTATCTAATTTATTTACATTACATTCGCTTGGTTCGTATTTTGTAACTATAAAAGGACTAGTAATAGTTAGAGTTAATTCTATATCAAGGGTATTTTGTATAACGGTGGTTGCATAGCCATTTTTACAAGTAACTAAGGCGCTTGGCATTCTAACACCTTCGCGAAATTGTTTGTAATTTAAAATAGCATTGCCGTTTCGTAATGTTGTCGGTAACCTAACTCTTTGTTCACAACGTTTATTTAAATGTATAATATTAGTAGGGTTGTATATGATAGGTATAGATGTTGTGTTGGTATGTAATATTTCGTTTTTCATATCTACTTTAGCGTCTAATTGCTTCAATAAGTCGCTTCCAATTAATCCGTCGTAACGTCCGTCTACGTCGTATATGTAAAATTTATGATGTTCGGGAGTATGGAAAGTGGGAAATAATGGTATAATAATGACTTCATTATGTCTACTTGAGGCATGTGTGGATATAACCTCGAATGGTTCTTGATATCTAAAATCATTAAAATATTCGTTAACTTTATTTGGACTAATAAAAGATCTTGAGCTTCCAGTATCGATCATGAGATTGGCATTAATTTCAGGTATAAAAATATATGGTAATTTAAGGGTGTTACAGTTTAAATTAATTACCTCGGGATAGGGTGAAGGGTATCCATGTGAAAATTTTCAAATTGTTCAAAATTTTCGGAAAACTCGATGTTTCCAGGGTATGGCATATTATCATTTTCATTTTCTTCTCCTGGTTGGTTATACTCGTTTTCGTCGGTAAAGTCGGTATAGTCGTAATAATTATTTTCATTTCCAGTATCTATTTGTTCCACTATGTGTTCATTAAGGCGGAAACCTGGGGGTTTATTTTGAGGAGCCGTTCTCATGCTCACATCGTTGTTATTTATTTGTCGCTGAGGACGATAACCAAAGGGTTGTTGTCCTTGGTTTTGGTTGAACTGGGGTTTGTATCCAAACTGATTTTGGTTGAGTTGGGGTCTGTATCCAACTTGATTTTGGTTCAATTGTGGTTTATATCCAAACTGATTTTGGTTGAGTTGGGGTCTGTATCCAACTTGATTTTGGTTGAATTGTGGTTTATACCCAAATTGATTTTGTACGGGTAGCTTTATTTGCTTACTAGGGTTAATTCCAAATTTAAATTTTGGAGGTTGTTGAGGGTTAATACTTTGAAATTGAGGATATTTATGTGAGGGTTGGGGTTGTGTCTTTTGTTGTAAAGGATTATGATTGTTGTTATTTGGTTTAATCGTATTAAAGAAGGGTTTCATATATGTACTTTGTAAGTAAGGATTAGAAGATGTCATAGTATTGGAGTGAGGCTGTTTTAACATTTTGTTTCTCGAGTTATATTGATGCATGAAATTTACTTCTTCCAACACTATACTCAAAGAATTTTCTAAAGAACTGCATGCTTTTAACCGTACTATCCTAAGTAAATCTTCCGGTAAATTATATAAGAAAACATTCATTGCTAAATTGTTATAAATGATGATTTTACTTTCCTTTAAACTATTATTTGTTATTAAATTTACTTTTGCTATTAACGTGCTCTTAATATATTGTATTCTATTACAGAAATCTAAATATGATTCGTTACTATTGATTTTCAAAGTTTCTAGTTCGATAGCTATACATTCTTCTGAACGCGGATCACCAAAATGTTGCTCTAACGCTGATTTTAAACTACTCCATGTATCTAAGTCTTGTCTTTCACTAATTAATCTAGCTGCTTGACCTGTTAACTTTGATGTTATTACGTGGAAAACATATAGGTCTTGTGCTGAATTACCTTCCACTACGCACATTTGTATTACATATTCGCACTTTGATATGAAAAGTGACAATAATTTTTCATCTCCATCAAATTTTGGGATGATATTACTTATTTCTACGGGTATTTTTATTATATTTTCCATTTTTAATTATTTAAATTTTATTAAATTATTTATTTTATTTATATTTTTTTTTATTCAATTCTTTTTTATACTTATAACTAATCGTCAAGAAAACCTCTTAGAATCTTTTGCGGTTTAAAAGAAATCTACGCTTTAATTGACACTTAATAACTAATTGTCAAGGAAACTTCTTAGAACCTTTTGTGGTTTGAAAAGGAATCTACAATTTAATTGACACATATAACTAAAATGAATAGGAAATAGAATATATGGGAATAGCTTTTTAGGGTCTACTCACCAAATCATTTTCCCTCGTGAGGTCTGTAGCTGTAGTCGCAAGCTGGTATGTCTTCAAGTCTTCACGCGAGTACACGAATATGACTTATTTATTTACTTGGTTCGGATTCCGTTAAAAAACGTTAGAAAACGTTCGCACGATATAAATTTTCTTCCCCGGACGCGGAATTTATCGCACCAGATAAGTTATTTAATTTCTCGGACGCGGAATCCTACCGGCTGCGCCAGTCAAGTTCGAACCGCCGTGGTAGGCTTTTTAAAAAGATACAATTTTATTTAATTATAATATATTTAAAGACAACTTGTCGCTAAGACTACATGTTACAGACTCTGTTTCTTAATACTAACTTACTTATTATATTACATTTCGACATCCGCTAGATGATGCAATTGTTTATGGTAATTGATATAGTTGCTTATGTTAAATGATACATATTTTATACTTGATAACAAAAAGCTTATGTTAAACGATACATGTTTATACTTGATAACAAAGAGCTTATGTTAAGGGTTCTGCGAATATACCAGAGCGGCCAACGGAATGTACTTGCTCAGCACTTTGGGATGACGTAACTAGCTCGTTAATACCGCGATGTGCTTTCGAACTTCAATTAACTGAGTGGAATATATTATACTATTATTATATTATATTCCTCATATAAAGTGTAGGGAAACTAAATCCTTATTACGATTATCACGCAAAGTGATTAGGGCGAGTTGGTCATTTTTGAGCTATTTTGAAGTTAATATAGTAAGATACAATGCGTGGGGGTTGCGATATTTATAATTTATATACATTTATGTTATAGATAATATTAAAATATCTTTATTTTCCCTAACGCGAAAAAAATTATTCACGATTTTTATGTATTAAAGTCTTAGTATTCCTCGCAAATGTATTACGATTTCAAAATAAATGGGAAGAAGAAAATATTCAAATTATTTTCTTCTTCCCATTTATTTTGAAATCCCATTATATTCAAATTATTTTCTTCTTCCCATTTATTTTGAAATCGTTCTGAGACTAAGTCTGTCAAATATATGGCACCATTAAACAATTATAAAAATATTATTATCATATATGATGATTTAAAATCTAATCGCCCTACAAACATATCCGTGTCTATACTCTTTGTTTGCCATACAAACATTTTTTTTAACATTTTAAAAGTTTTAAATATTTTCTCTAAGCCTAGTGTGACTGCAAAAGTGACTGTTAGTGGGTTCGATTAAATATTTATTTAAATATACATATATTTTCATTTCTTAGTTCTGGTGTGGTGTCAAAGCGCGGCGTTCATTTGCGCCACTCAGCACGCTATGCCTCCAAAATTCGGCGGAAAATGGGGAATGAAGATTATTTACTCCAAGCCTAAGGCTAAATTAAGTAAACCTTAAGTTAAGTATCTTAACAAATTTAATTTTTTTTACAAAACTTAACTAGTACTCTGCTTTAAGATTTAAAAGCTAAACATTTACATTCATTTCAAATACAATAAAAAACGCAATACATATAGTGTATTAAATCTAATAAAAAATGTTAAATCTATATGTAGAAAGCGTATTTTACATTATCTTTTTTTTTTGCTACCGCGATAGTGAAATATATAATTTATAATTAATTACAGGCTTGCTACAATGCTCAGTAGGACATAGTTTGTTTCCTTATACTTGTTTCCGGTTCATAAAACAGCGTTGATGTAACACGCGGTCAAGAGCGGCTCGTTAAAATTTTCAGCGCTCCCAGACCGTCAGTGGGCCGTGACGCCACTCGCCAGCCACCCGGTGCAACTACCAAATTACCCTTGATACTTGTTATTTTAATTCTTTACTTAAATATGGAGATTTTTGTGAAAATAAATTTAAAATTAACTGCAGACCAGGTATCAAATAAAAATACGAGACCATTGCAGATCTGACGATGGACACAGAAAATAGAAAACTATAAGTTGCAGATATGAGTAAAACCAAACGTCTTGCCATATACTGTAAATACAAAGGTTCTGTTCTTTGAAAGAAATGAGGAAAATGGATCATCAAATCATTGTAAATGGTAAGATATTACAAAAGTGAATGAAGTATTATTTATATTTGGGAAGTATGTTCATCAGTGGAGATGAAGAAGAAAGATACGAGATGGATGTAGAAAGGCGTATTACTGCCGATAGCAATGATAACGGTGTTTCAGGAGCATTGATGAGACGGCAAAACGTTAGCACAGTTGTACATTTGGCTGTACACAATGCAGTGTTGGTACCGACGCTTGTTATACGGCAGCGAAACTTGGGTATTACAGAAGAAGAGTGAAAGAAAGATGAATACTAAGATAAAAGATGAGTGCTAAGTTATTGTAGAAACTAGTTTAATATTAATTAAGCCTTTATAATTCGCATTATAGTGCGAATTATAGTCTAAAAAAGTTTTCAGTTAAGTTCAGGTGTGGGTTCGATTCCTACTTGGGGGAATGTGTTATTATTTCTTAATATTTTATTTCTTCACTCTGGCATCAAGGCAAAGGTCCAGCGTTAAGTTCCGCGACTCAACTCGCAATGCCTCGAAAAATTTGGCGTAAAGTCGGGAACGAAAATGGGCAACGATGTGTCTTAACACTAGGTTTCTTTAGCCTACTTGTCTGCATGCGAGGTACAACGTGAAGCTGATTATTTTGTTTTAAGTATTAATTGATGTCCTTTTTAAAGACATGTCCCGAAATAAGACTACTTTTTTTACCAATAGTTTTCTGTTAGTTTAACCCACATAATACTGAACAAAATTAAATTTACAAGTTGATCTTTATCACTTTAAAGTTAGTATTTTGGCTTCCATTTTAACTAATAGGTCATAAATTTCTAAGTTTTGGGTAAACTCATAAACTAGTGGTGAAAAGTTGTAAAGCCTATACGGTTTTGTGGAAGAAGGATGCGCCTATCGACTGATATATAGGGGCTTGGACTCGATTTATGATCGAATAAAAATACCGGCATGATCAATGGACAAACATATACATTCGAGTATGTTACATGAAGTGTTAACTGTTCTCAATTTTGTTACATACGATATGACATTTAGAGGGAAAAGTAAAAATGTATTTTCCAATTTTCTTAAATATCATTTAAATTGAAAAAAATGCGTAGAAGCTCCTATCTTAAGAACTAGTTAGTATTTTGGTGTAACTTGTACAGTTCCTTAATACTCATATTGCCCATAACATGATTTCAACTGAAAAGGATAGTCTACATTCACATCTATCCGTGTGAAGACGTTATAATAGTGTCAAATCACTTGTATTTATTTTTTATTATATATCAGTATTTCTGTCCACTAAAATCTATACAAAAAAATATATTTGTAGATTACTATTATCAGCTAGACTAGCTACATCGATTGTGATGTATTTCTGTATAAAAAAAACTTTTGAGGCCATTCGTACCATTAATAGGCATAGAGATGCGACTGACTGACGACTGAAGACCCTCACAGTGAGGCAAAAGAAATACTGATTAGTCTGTCGTACGAAAACAGATATTTTGGATCTCCGATATAGCATGTCAACATTACATTCTGTAACTTTGAGAAAATTGGATTGGTTAATCTTAACTCAGCTCAAGCGTCGTTTATTGTTGGAGCCGCTGGTTCATTGGAACTTATAATTGCTTTATAGTTTGACCGTTTATATCTTAAATTGTAGATGATTTTCATTTTAAGTGTTATATATCTAACTGTAATTTTCCTTTGATCTTCATATATTTATCGCAATTTGTGCAATAAAGACAGAGACTGTCGCGACACAACAGCACGGTGTCTGACTGCAACCAACAGTTTCCATAAAAATGGCAAAAAATGTAATAGAAAGGTTCTCATTTTTTTAAGACCAACTTGGTTTAAATAAAAGATTGAAGAAGACTGATTTTATTAGAAAAATATTATAAACCAAGTAAAAATACAAACTTTCTAAACAACTACCTTGTAAGAAAAGTATACCACTTCTAAAATTTCAAAAGTGATGCTTCAGGAACGCAATCAACAACTTTCCTGCGAACTTAATTAAAGAAACTAGACGTTGAGTTTCTTTAGTTTATGTCTTTAAAATTGCAGACAGAAAATTCCCTATTGGTTATAAAATAAAATTTAACCTACGAGTTTTTTAAATATTTGAAATAACTAGAGAATTTATTAAATTAGAATGCAGTTCCTGAGGTAGGTGCGTCTATTAATCAAACATATTCTACAGCTTTATATTGTTACTATAAATAACTTTACAAAATTTATATCACTAGCAGAAATAAGAAGCACCTGAATTTCTAAAAGATTCAGTTATTTGGTGGCGACACCGGAAAATAAGAAAGAAATGTAATTATTTATATTCCAATATACAAGCTTCAGTACCGTTCTAATATTTTATAGTTATCCCTTTTGGAATTTGACGGGTACTTGAAATATAAAAACTGAATTTCGGTAAATATTTATTATTAAACTAAAATCGGCTTTACAAATATTAATATTTGAAAAAATATCGTTTGGTAAGACATAAATGAGTTGAGTATTATTCTCCAGTAGTAGTTTAAAACATGGTAAGATTTCGTATAAAAAAAATTATTGAATGAAATTGTATATAATTTATTAGTTTCAAAATAAAACTTTCTCAAAGATATTGCTCGGTGTTCGGTTATTATTTATATAAATTATATACCTTATCCTATACATGGAGAACGGAGTTGGAACGGATATTAAAAGGAAATTATATGGGCTCGATAGATATTGAAAGTCAAAGCAGCAGCAGTCACTTAAGCTTAACTTGACTGTAGGATCGGATATAGTACTTGCGTATTTGTGCAAAACACACTTGTTTGTTACAGAATTTGATGTAAAAGATCTCAAGCTATGTATTTTGATATATATATATTTATATATATATATATATATTAAACCTAGCTGACTGTAATCGCGACAGTTGTAGCTTGATTATTCACCTAGGAAAGGAATTCTCAGCGATTCCTTGGTTTTGGCTTTGATTAAGAAAATAGAACTCAAATCCCACAGATTTATAGGTAAACGTTATGGGATTGCGCCGCGATGTTAATCCGGTAAATTATAGAGAACTAATTAGGATAATAAAGCTTAAGTACTTTCGATCTTTACCGTAGAGAGACCATAGCGCTTGGCGCTCCGTTACCCCCACTAGGCCAGCGTGAAACTAAGTTAAGTTAAAGCTTAAAATAACCAACTATAGTGTTTATTATAATAAATCAATGACCTCCGAGCATAAAATGATGTGGGATATTCAATTTGAAACATAAATGAAAGTTTACCTTCCTGGAATGCTGAATGAAGGAAAGAGAAAAGTTTTTTATAAGATCTCACAATAAAACCCATTTATCATTCTGCGGATGAGAACAATGTTGGTATCGATAATAAATATCATACGTAATGTATGAGGATATTGTGGCCCAGTGAAACCCTGTCACTATAAAATAAATGGTCATCGCCTCGACTCCTCGACTACTCGGAAGAATGACAATTTTTTACCACTCTGACTTACCTTGAACTACAGTTTGTAGACACTTAAACATACACTTACACTTACACTTTGTCTTAACTTGAACTACAATTTATAGAAACTTTAAGTAACTTACCGAAAGCTCTAAATCTTATTTATTTGATTACAACAAATAGGTAATTTAATCATGATTATACAGTTCGCAAATACATCTGCACTTGAAAAGAAACAAACACACAATTAGTGAAGCTAATATAGATTCTTTTTTTAATCTTTTTACATAACCTTTGTTAATTAAACATTGGGTTCAATCAAAAAGAATTTGTAAAACAGAATTTTCATTTTATTAAAATGTGTGTTTCACATAAAATATTTCTTTCTAAATATTTTTCTTGCCTTTGTATTTTACTATCACTTTAAAAAGTGTTGAAACGTGCACAATATAGTTTTGGACTTGGATTCAACTACTCTATAATTTCTACTATAATATAGTAGAAATTATAGATATAAAATTTAATTTCCTATTCTTATACTTGTTTAAAGAAACGTTACTATAAATGTAGAACTCCAAGAACCGAGAGTAGGGTACTTTGAAAGTAGAAATTTGGCATGTAGGTAGTTTAAAGAGTAAAGAGGACTGGCGGAGAACACTAAGTAATAATTTCCTGAAATAACTAGGGGAATGGGGTTTTCTAAACTTCAAAAGATTCAACATTAGTAGAAAACTTTCTTAAGTATGAAATAAGAAAAACTCCCAAGTATTCTATCTTAGAAGAATTATTTTACTTTGTTCTCATCTAAAATGTAATTTCTATGTAAAATGTTTAATAAAACCATGTATTTTTTTAAATGCTAAAGCTCTTGTTAATTTGATCCTTATATAGATTATATGAATATTTTTTATTATGACTCATATAGAAAGAACAGTGAGCCAAAATGTCTGTAGTTAGTAGGTATAATTATTTTTATAATTTAATTATAAAAATAATGATACCTACAACGCGTGTGTCAATTTTTAAATTAAACATTTAAATTGTGCAATCCTCATTTTCAGTCGTCAGTGTCTGTCAGTTCGTTCTTACTTTAATTTCAAATGCAACTACTCGTAAAATGAAATGGAGCAAGGAGGCCAATGTCTCTATGTCTAATGTCTATAACTTTTTTAACGAGGTCTTGACCAATAATTTAATTATTATCGTAACACACAAATAAACAAAATTTATCTTTGAGATTTCCTTAGGGACAATAATTTGGTTTTGATTCATCAAAATAATGCTTATTAAAGTCCAAGAAGTTTTTCTACATACATAAAGCAGGGTAGGCAGAAGGAAATTAGTGTTAGGACACTGCATTGTCCACGCACTGTCCAAATGTAGAGACTCTCTGATTGTTAAGTTCTTTGTCTTTAAACTAGAAATCATTTATAATGCTGAGTGAAAATCAAATGCACAACCGTCGCGTTTACTGTCATACGCTGTGCCGCTGGCCATGACGACCTCATACCTAATACATTATTACATATTAATTAATATTATTCAAAGGTAAATGAAGGAAAATGTTTTCTAAGGATTAAAGAAGACATAAAAAGATCCTCTTGGATGCCCTCATACTCGTATAACCTTTGATCTATTATTTCGTTTTGTAAACAAATGTGGTTTTTATGATAATGCGGGAGACTTATGTGGACTTCAAGTTGGATTTATTATAGCATATATTTGTACCACAACATTATAAATTTGACTGAAATATTTATTACTATCATTTCTTCGCATTGGAGTCGAAGCGGAATGCCTCAAAAAATTAAAGGAAAGTGGGACGAACCGGACGGACGGAACGGAACTGTTTTAATGGGAACTTTGGCCAATCGTGGCGCAGGGGCACAAGTATCCAACTGGTTGTGGGCTTAAGTCCCAGTCGAGGAAATAAAATATTTATTTTAATTTATATTTTTGTTTACTTCACTCTGGTGTAGAACACGGCGTTGAGTTCTATTACTACAACACGTAAAGCTGGAAGCATTCATTAGCATTTCAGTCTTAACATTAGGTTCTTTCTGCTTACTCTACTCTGTTAATCGAAAGCTTTACAAAAAATGAAAATATGTATGTATTACTATTGACAAAAATTGTTTTTCTTATAATATTTTGTTATTTTATTTTGTTATTTTATTTTGTTGAAACTTCTATGTTCATATTAAACCTCTCCTTTTATTAGTTATTTGGTTAGGTTTATAAAAATGTTAAAAGTAAAAAGTTCTGGATAAAGTTTTGGATTCGAACTCCAGTAACTTTCGATTTTAGGGACTTATGAGTCCCATAGAGAAAAATGCAAAAGAAGAGAAAACCAACTCTGTTTGGAGATATTCCGTTCGCCACTATCCAGTATCTACCCAATCAAAGAAGGAATTATACGCAGCAGTCACGACAGTGACTAAATCAAATCAGCTTCACGCTGTATCCTGCAGCAGTACAGTAGCATTGGCAGAGAAAACATAGTGTTAGGACACTTTGTGCTCCACTTTCCGCCAAAACTTTGAAAGCATTGCGTGTTGAGTGGCGGAATTAAACGCCGGGCGTTTTCGTTGGTGCCAGCGTGAAGAAATGAAAATATTAATATTCGCCTTATAGTCATACACTTGTGCCTCTGCGCCAAGTCAGCCTGAATCCTCTAATTTTGAAGAACTAATAATGTACTTACTGCTGGCAAAAATATGTATATGTATAAATTTGAGGCCAGTCGTGGCGCAGGAGCACAACTGCTCGACAAAAAAAATCATATATTGTGGGTTCAAATTCAAGGACATATTTAGTTTCCACGCTCTGGTAACGAAGCAAAGCGAGGCCTTGAGTTTCGCCACTCAACGAAATTCAAATTCAATATGAGTACTATGATGATGACAAGCACTTAAAACGAAGTAATTTAAAATATGGCGCACAAATCATACAAATGAAATCCCGATTCTAGCATTATTCGTAGCGTCGCGTCGCGTCGTTGCAGTTAAAGAAGCGTGGTTTAGCGAGTTGAACATGTTTTTAGGAAACATAAATCAATGTCAATCACCTCATGAACGTCGCTATATCTCAGAATTTGTCACTGCTCAAGAAGAAATTGTGAAAAATATTCGAATTATTGAAGTAGAAGATAGAAGAAGATTTATAAGTGTTTTTTTTTTAGATTCACACTGTATTACTTGCTGCCTGCTTACAGTAGGGCAGGCAGAGAGGATCTGGTGTTATCATAATTCTCCATTTCACACTTTCTGCCCAATTTTCAAAATATTGGCGTAGTGTGGCGGAACCCAACACCGTTCTTTGTTATTTTTAAAAGGTTATTGTAAATAGGGTGAATAGGAACCCGTTTTACGGCACCAAAGACATTAAATTATTTTCTTCACTTTTAAAAATAATTTTTAAATCCTTGATATGTAAAAACATCCAAAAATTACATACTCTAATTATGACGAGCGAACATTTTATATCAATTTTTTTGTCCGTCAGATTATATTCGACCCCGTGGAAACTTTTATTGTTCTTATTAGTAAAAACTACAACAGTAGAAGCTTAGCAAAGGTGCATTGACGGTGCGATAAAACAAGAGCAAAAGATGTCAAACATTGATTATATAATAGATAATACGGTGGACCGTTTCGTCATCAATGTAGCTGATAATTCCTTAGAATTCTCCGAATTCTAATAAATAATTGAGTTAATTATCATTAAATTACCTTTTAGTAAAACTTGTGCATAAATAAATTAAATACAAATAAAAAAAAAACACATAGTTTGAGAAACAGATTTTTTTTTGTTAACATTTTGTCTTATGAGGCCAGTCGTGGCGCAGTGGCACAAAGTGTGACTGTAAAACCGACTGGTTGTGGGTTCGATCTCCACTCGAGGAGATGAAATATTTACTTAAATTTATATTTCCATTTTATTCGCTCTGGTGTCGAGGTAAAGCGCGGCGTTGAGTTCTGCCACTCAACACGCAATGCCTCCAAAATTCGGCAGAAAGTGGGGAACGAAGTGTCTTAACACTAGGTTCCCTCTGCCTACCCTGCTGTGTGCGGGACAAAGCGTGAAGCTAATTTTTTATTTTTATTTTTAATTTTATCTTGAAATTACGGTAACCACGTTTATTTTAATTTAACACGAGCGTGATCGCGTTTCTTATAGATCTGCGCCACGTGACTCGATTGCGTTATTTTGTTCAGATATTTTTATTTCATTTCTCAATTTTGTCCCGCTGTAACTGAATGGACTTTGTAGTTAGATGTAATAATAGAAGAAAATATATATTTTTATCATACAGGGTGTTTTTGTCAGCACCACTTTAGATGAAACCAGAGTTTTAACTACTCTATAAAGGCGTAATGTAATTATTATGATTTTTTCCCAAAAATAAAACAGTGATTTTTTCAAACAAAATAAATAATAAAAATGATCGTTGTATGATAAAACGGAATTTGTGAAGAACGGCACACGCAGCATAAACCTATCAAAGGGAAACCGCCGCATACGCCTCATTTCGAAATCGAGTCGTAGGTATTAAATGTAAACGCGACAGGTTGTAGGTTCACTTCCTACTCGAGCAAATAATTTAAAATAATCTATATTTATAAAATCAAGTATAGTCTTAATAGTTCGTGTCTCGCTCAAAATTCGAGAACGGCTAGACCAATTTTCTTGGTTTTATTTTTGAAACAGTTGTCGGTGTACAGAGATAGCGTAAAAGGTATGAACGGTAAATATGGAAAAAAATGGGAAAGATAATGAAGGATTAAGTGTTGAGTAGCGGAAACACAACACCGTTCTTTGCCTCGACATTAGAAAAGAAAATAACACAACCAGCCACATATGACAATATTTTAAATGACAATCTTAAAAATAATATTATACCTAATTTATTTCCGCAATTACCATATAGCAATAATATTCCATAGTAAATTAATCAACAAATTCTTTTTTTATCCAACGTATTTTATTATATTGAGTGCTCCACACGTAACGACACGTAAAATCCTTTACAGCCACCTGACGCGGACGGAGAAGAGTTATTGTCATATCTTTACTGCTCATAAACTTTTATACTTCAATACGCTCAAGTTGTTGCAAAAGTTAAAACTGAAAATTGACGCTTTTATTCTTTTCTACATGCACTTTACGGGCGTTTAGAAATCTGAGAGGTGGTGTTTCTTATTTTTTGGTTTTGCGTGTGGATTTTTTTTATAGCCAATATAGATTTTTTTTACAGGAAAGGTAACACATTTACTGTATAAAGCAAGGTAGGTAAGGAGAATCTCTACTCTCTACACTCTACTTTCCGCTCAATCTCAAATTTCGATTTATTTAAAATTGTTTGATTGTTGAATGGCAAATTCATACATGCAATGGTTACGTGAACGTGTAAAACAATAAAAAGATAAAAAAATATTTTTATTTGCTCATGCAATTGAAAAGTGTGACTGTAAAACCGACTGGTTGTGGGTTCGATCCCCATTCGAGGAGATGAAATATTTGCTTAAATGTATATTTCCATTTCTTCGCTCTGGTGTCGAGGCAAAGCACGGCGTTGAGTTCTGCCACTCAACACGCAACACTGGGTTCCCTCTGCCTACCCTGTTGTGTGCGGGATATAGCGTGAAGCAATTTTTTTTTTTAGCGTCGACATGTCCTTAAATATTTGAAAATATACAAAGAAAAATCATATAAGCTATCTTATAAAGATAGTATATGCAAAAGTCGAAAAGTGCCTAGTTTTCAGAATAAGGCTAAAAAGAGCTGAAGCCAATCGTATCGTTTCAAAGTGAAACGAGTGTCACTGGAATGCAAATCACTTGAAACTTGACGCTTTCAGGTCGATTAAACGACGATTGAAATACATAGTAGATATTCGTTATTTTTGTTTATATTAAGGCAAAAATGAAATAATAAAAATAAATAAATTAAATTAGCTTCACGCTATATCCCGCACACAGCAGGGTAGGCAGAGGGAACCTAGTGCAAGACACTCCGTTCCCCACTTTCTGCCGAATTTTGGAGGCATTGCGTGTTGAGTGGCAGAACTCAACGCCGCGCTTTGCCTCGATACCAGAGCGAAGAAATGGAAATATAAATTTAAGTAAATAATGAATAATATATATATATATATATATTTACGTAAATACGAATTTTAATTAAAATGTTATTGTTTTTTTCATGTCTTAAATGAGCGGAAAATGGGGGAAAGCCTCGACTCTACACTCGGCTTAAACGATAAAAAATACATACAGACAGTAAGAAAATGGTTTAAAACAAATGAAAATAGAGTAAGAAGAAAAGAATATATAATAAGAAGGCAAAGTGACTTTCGAAGTATTTCACCAATCTATATCCAAACACCTTAAACCAAACATAGAACATACAATTGAATCGGTACCTCAACTTACGTTGTATCTATCAGGGTAGGCAGAGGGAACCTAGTGTTAAGACAAATTTCGTTCCCCACTTTTCGCCGAATCTACGTAAAAAGTAATATAAAAAAATCCTATGATCCTAAAGTGAACAGCAATTAGTAAACTTAACAATACTCTAAACGAGTATTACTGTAGAATAGAAGTTAGTTGTAAGCGTTTATCGCGACTTCAACAAAGTAGTTTAAAGTTAAATGTATAAAACTATAGTGCGATGAAATTAAAGTTCCAATTTCACACAAAGAGGATGTGGCCGAGCTAGGAGTACGTACTTGGAACATATTGTATTTATCTTTATGCGATTTTTTTTAAATCAGATAGATATAGAAATGGAGATATATCTCAATAATACTTGTATAGATAATGTATAATAATTTTGCGCGTATCGGAATTTGAACCGGTGCCTCTCCGAAATCATCACAGTCTAAAAATATTTCTTGTTCAGGAAATGTTTGAAAAATATACATTTACCTAAAAACAAAATGTTCAATACACAATCTGTACTAAACTTCTAATAACATCGGATTAAACATTTTTATAATTTTAAAACGAAGCAAATAATTTAATTTATAATAGCAAAAATAATATTATGAAGCCACTCGTGGCGCAGAGGCGCCAAGTGTGACTTTAAACCCACTGGTTTTAGGTTCGATTCCTACTCGAGGGGATGAAATGTTTATTTAAATTTATATTTCCATTTTTTCGCTCTGCTTTTAATGCTTCTAGAATTCGGCAGAAAGTTGGGAACGGAGTGTCTTGACAATAGGTTCCCTCTATCTACAGCATGAAGCTGAATATTATATTGAAACAAGCATCCATTGAACCAAAACGGTGTCAATTTCGTAGAATGTTTAGTTATTTAGACCTATTAATCTAATCTAAGGCTTAAGTAGTACGTTATCGGCCAAATACTGTTAATGAAACTACTGTAGGCAGAGCTGAAAGGTCGTTCAGTTAATGAATATTAACGCTACTACCAGATGCCATTCTAATTATGAGAAAATTACTCAAGATCTATTTTACAGCGTTGGGTTTCGCAACATGCAGTGCTTAAAACTGGGCGGTGCTAAAACGAAATGTCTTAAAATTAGGTTCCCTGTGCCCACTGATTAATATAGAAGGGAGCTTTAATTTCTGCCATCTATTTCTTTCAAGATACTGTAATCCTATAAGCATTTTGTTAATGCAAATTGAACCTCGAAATTAATAAATAATAAGTATATATTTGCAGATTTACATCTTCAATCATACTTCCGGAATCCTCAAATTTATTACATGACCTTCCTCCAGTATCACAGGCATTGTGATCTTGAAGGTCAACCGGGGACACTTGACTCTTTATTCCACCGTGCCCAATGGCCAATGGCCTTAGTATATTATTCTTAATTTTTCAATTTGAATTTAATTTGTTCTTTATGAAAGTTAAGGCATATAAATGGAATATCAAAGTTTCTAAGAAACTTATTACAAGTAATAATATCTTTTACTTTGTAAGAATAATTAAACTTATAATTTAAAAATTTCTTTTGCATTTCTTTTATTCATGTAGAAGTTAATATACTATTTTTTATAATCTTTTTTTTCCAATATATATATTTTGGGGGATGTAATATCCCCAAAACTTTTTAATGCTGCATTGGAAGACGTGTTTAAGTTAATGGAGTGGAACAGGCGTGGTATTAACATCAACGGCGAACATCTAACACACCTGCGATTTGCCGATGACGTAGTAATCCTGGCAGAGTCCCTGGAGGAGCTCAGTGCTATGATAGGGGACCTCCATAGCGCCTCACAACGGGTGGGTCTTAAGATGAACATGGACAAGACAAAGATCATGTCTAACGTCCATGTCACACCCATGCCGGTCGTTGTTGAAGGCGTACCTCTGGAAGTTGTTGACGAGTACATCTACCTGGGACAAGTGATCCGAATGGGTAAGTCCAACTTTCAGAGAGAGGTCACTCGTAGAATCCAACTCGGCTGGGCAGCGTTTGGGAAACTACAAAAGATCTTCTCATCTAGTATCCCTCAGTGCTTAAAGTCAAAAATTTTCAACCAGTGTGTGTTGCCAGTGTTGACTTACGGCGCTGAGACGTGGTCCTTCACCGCAAGCCTTATCCACAGGCTCAAAGTCGCTCAACGAGCGATGGAGAGAGCTATGCTTGGTATATCTCTACGCGACAGAATTCGAAACGATGAAATCCGTAGACGAACGCAGGTTACCGACATAGCTCTCAAAATCTGCAAGCTGAAGTGGCAATGGGCAGGCCATATTGTCAGGAGGACTGACGACCGATGGGGAAGAAAGGTCCTCGAATGGCGACCACGGCTCGGCAAAAGGCGAACAGGCCGCCCTCCAGCCAGGTGGACCGATGACCTAAGGAAGACAGCGGGTATCCGCTGGATTCAGAGGGCGCAGGACCGGACGGAGTGGCGAGCATTAGGGGAGGCCTATGTCCAGCAGTGGACTTCTAAAGGCTGATGGATGGATGGATGGATGGATATATTTTGTATATATCTATTATATTATTTAGTCTATCCTTATATTATTATTAGAATTATGGGTAGAGAGAAAGAGTTCAATGAGATATTTCTCCATTCTATACATTCCTCTTGGTCAGAAGCACCATGATGTAACGTCACACTCGTCCCTGTAATCTGATTTTTAGCCCACAAATTTGTTTACAAAAGCATATTCAGATTCGATGACAACGTAATTTCATTCATCAGTATTGGACAAGTGTGCACGATATTGTTTTTATTACCAGGATGACCAAGCTGTCAAGAAAATGATTTAATTTTTTTTTTATTCTTTCCTTTTTATTAATAACGCTTTACTTTAATAAAATCTGTTGTGGTACAACCCACAATATCGATAGATTTTATTAAAGGCATATGTCAGATAGTTGTGTTAAGCCTTAATTATCTTTTCCCTTTTGACATCAACCACTACAAATAGGTTAAAATATATTTGACAGGCTCTTTTTATTTTTCGATCATTCCTTCAGTAACAATCTTTACTTTTATGTAAAGATTATTAGATATTACTTAGATTATTATATATATATATATATATATATATATATATATATATATATATATATATATATATATATAATGCTACAACAATTTTACTACAATATCGAACCTGTTAGTTTTACTTTATATATTTATTTTTAATTATTATTTCGTTCGTTCGTCGGTTTTTTTTTGGTTAAAAATTTATTAATTCTTTTTTCAGCCTGTTCCCCTCACATAGCTGGGTAGACAAAGGTAACCTTGTCCTAAATTTAATAATTTTGCATACTTAAAATAAAATGATATATAAGAATAGTAAGAATTAACATATCTAATTTAATTAGATAGCAGAGATTACAAAGTTTCACTATAGTGTATAGTAGTATTTGCAAAGTTTGTGAATGTGATCAGTGAGGCTACCTACCCGGATAGCACCGAGGGACCACTACACGAGTACAGCAAATTCAACAATATCTTAGGAAACTATGGTTTTCTAACAACTGTTGTATAACTAAAACTGTTTTAAGCATTATAGTTTATAACAGCAAGTAGTCTTTGCTTCTCACGAGTCCTTTTCTATTTTGATAGGCGAAAGATAATAAGGTCCGTTCCGCTTTGTGTTGTGCTCTTATCAGAGCAAGAAAACAAAAATTATTAATTCTCCTGAGTGGGAATCAAACTAAAAACCGTCGTATTTATAAATAGACACTTTGTCACAGCTCTAATTTGGCCTCTGATAAATGCTTAATTCGTTTATATCGGAGAGGCTGCATACGCAACAGTTGTAGGTTCGATTTCCATTCGGAAAAAAATATATATAATAATAATACGGAGTAAAATTTTATTTACGCTATAATTAAGTTTTTAACCCTAATTTTACGATGACCGCCATGTACGTTGAGCATAAATTACTCGTCAAAGTGACGTATGAGGCGAAAAAACGCTCATTTATTATAAACGTCGCGATGACCGACGTCTATGGAGACGTGAACAATATAGGTTATACGCATAGTTTGTATAACATAAATTAAGTTTATTGGAACGTTATTTTTCTATGTTTTATTTTATTTTACTGTACACTATATTTTTATAAAAACTTTTTAACATTCATATTTCTCCCAGGATAAATGGTTTTAATTTTTATTTATATAGTATAGAGGTAAAATGAGGCGTTTAGTCCGTTAACGCAACACACAATGCCTCCAGAATGTAATGGAAACTGGAGGGCGGAACATCTTAACACTAGGTTCCTTCTGTGTATCCTGCTACATGTAGGATGCAGCGTGAAGCTGAAAAAATGAATCTTCCATATATGTACTAACAATAACCGTAACCAACTTTAATGATAACTTCGAATAAGATTTGTTTGTAATTAGACCAATTAGTGAAAAATATTTTAAAAAACTTATGCGAACGTTGCGGGATTCGAACCCGTGACTATTTTATACCATCAAGCGTTCTAACTACTAAGCCAAACTTGCTAATCAAACTCCAACACGCCTCTAAGAAATTCTTATGGGGTTTTTACAAGTTATCTCCGAGTACATATAGATAGGATAGGATCTATATTTTTCATATGTAAAAATTATAATAGTTATGCAATTTTTGAGTAACTAGAGATAAAATTTTTAAGTTTCAATTTTCATTGATTGCCCAAATAAAGCTGTTGTACAATATTGTGTTTCAATAAGCAGATATATTTATCTCAAAGGACCAAAAAAGTATATATTTTTTCACACAGCGGGGTAGGCAGAGGGAACCTAGTATTAAGACACTCTGTTCCCCACTTTCCGCCAAGTTCTGGAGGCACTGTGTGTTGAGTGGTGGAACTCAACGCCGCGCTTTGCTCGACACCAGAGGTAGATTGACGACCAGAGGAGAAATATCTGCAATGTATTCATCATTATATAAGCAAGTCAACTAAAAATTATAAGCAATATTTTAAAATTAATAAAATTTAAATATGTTTAAACATAACTGTCTTTAAAGACAAAAAATATAAGTATCCAAGTTTACTAACACATATACAAATATCTAGGATAATTATCATGGTCCTTTTATATTTTAATTTCGTTTTTCAGATAAGGCAGAGTCCGGCATTAAGTTCCGCCACTCGAATTCGGGTGGAAAACGGACAATCTAGACACTAAAATATTTTTGTCAACTTTAAACGGCCCAAGCAAGAAGGTACAAAAACAATATCATATTTAAGGAACTCTTTGAAAAATATTAGTTACGAGTAAATACAGTGTGAAATATCAAAACTCGCCTGAAGCAAAATTTCAAGTAATATCCGTCGTATATCCGACTTGAAATCACACCGCGTCGCTATACGAAGCACACTTTTACAATTATTTTCAGCAGTTCAACTGAACATAAATACGACATACATTCTACAAATGTTGAAAAATTATAAACTTGCTCCAAACAAAAGTCGTAACGAGAATTTGTAAAAAGACCCCTTAAAGTAGTAGAGGTTCGATCCCCACTCGAGAAAATGAAATATATATTTAAATTTATAATTTAATTTCTTCATTTTGCTGTCGAGGCAAAGCGCGGCGTTGAGTTCCCCTCTTATAAAGCAAAAGCTGCAGTGGAAGACTCATCTGGAAAGCATTTGCGGCTTCACTCAGCTTTGCTGCGTTCGAAGGTGAAACTGCCCGACATTTGTACTATGGCTATACAGTATTTTATCTTATAAAATGCTGAAAAGGAATGGGGCAGTGCTGCATATATATATTTAATATTCATTCTCCAAAAAAGAGCCGTGAGATCTATTTATAATCTAAAAGCTCTGCGAGATATTTTTAAAGGTAAAAAGTATTACAGTTGCTTTACGATTTGAATATTATAATATTCCATTTTCCCCACAACATATACAGTGCCATAGTGAAAATAGTGACAGAAATACGATAAGAATGAGAAATAAAGATAAACTAGTTACGCCAAGTTTTCGCCTCCAAAAAGTTAATAATACTTTTATGAGGCTGAGTATATAATAAATAACCGCAATGTATTAAAATACAATTTGCCACTAAACCAATTTAAAGTATATTTTAAACAATATATATATATTTAAGGAATACTAAAAAGTAAAGTTCATGCACTATTTATAATGTCCATCTGAGCCACTTTGGTGTCAATATTAATAGTTTTAATATGAAAATATTTACGTACACTGTAATTGACTGGCGCGGTTGCGTCTTTGTATTCAATTGTAAAGAACTAATTTAGTTAAAAATAAATAAGCTTTGGAAACATAGTGTGCTCGACACTAGAGCGAGGAAATGAAAAATATATTTAAATAAATAAATAAATTAGCTTCACGCTGTCCCGCACACAGCAGGGTAGGCAGAGGGAACCCAGTATTAAGACACTACGTTCCCCACTTTCTGCCGAATTTTGGAGGCATTGCGTGTTGAGTGGCAGAAGTCAGCGCTTTGCCTCGACACCAGACCGAAGAAATGGAAATATAAATTTAAGTAAATATTTCATTTCCTCGAGTGGGTTTTGAACCTACAGCCCGACTGGCTGCGACGGTCCTCCACAAGTACCCTTCCGCCACGACGATCACTAAGAGTTATCTAACCGTGATGCGCTTTCAATTAGAACGCGCTAGTTCCAGGAAATACTGGAAATACTGTTCCTTGAACAATCAAATTAACTGTACAGCTTTATAAAATTAAATCTTGATTTAAATGGTATAAAAACAGACAGTTCTACAGCAAGCTACGCTGTAGAGCTGTCTGTTGTTGTCTACAATAGTTAAAAAACTTGCTTTTCATATCTGTAGAATAGATTATCAAAGCTGTATAATAAAATCTACGATACAATCCCATCTAGCTGTACTTAGGGATTTAAATGGATAAATTAATTGGCTTTATTATAAAAGGCTATGCTGTTATTAATTAATATAAATCACTCTCTGCAGATGAGGGCTTTAGATAAATAATCACTATAAATGAAAATATGATGAAACTTAATTTGACTTTACTGTTAATAACTTATATCGAACCTGTTGTATTCAATAAATGTTTTCAGGGAATACACAAATATACGTAGTAAATTTGATGATATTCCACAGAAAAAAAAGACAATTTCTCGAGCAAAAATTTACCCCAAACCATGAACCGGTAAAACTCACCTTAACTCAACTCACGTTGCTGGACCCTGCATATAGCAGAGTAGGCTAAAGGGGCCTAGAGTTTGACATTACACTATAACGTCTCTAAAATTGGGTAAAAAATGAAAAGCGGAGATTCTTAACACTCGGGTTCCCTTTTGCCTACCTTGCTGTGAAGTCACTTTTGTTACAAGTAATTTATCATTCCATTTTACTAATAAAGGAACAAAATTTCAAAGTAATATTTTATTTCGACCTTTGAAAATGTCTAAAAATACATAAAAGAAGTCCGCAAATAGCGAAGCGTTTTTACGGCGGTCTCTTCGGAGGCCACAAAAGATGCAATTATCTGTTCTATCCCCGCGCGCTCGTAAATGTTGCTTTGGTGAGCTTTTGTAAGTTTTGTAAATGGCGAGCTTTTACTTTATAATATGTATTGGTGTTATTATTAAAATATCCTTTTTAGATTACATATATTTCGATAACTTTTCAAATAGATAGTGTATAAGAATTTCTTTGAGTAGGATAATTCCTACCCTTACACTAAAAATCCTATTACTGTACTCACAATATCTACCTACATGAAAATTTGAATTTTTTAAATACCTGTCGGTCACTCTGTTAGCAAAGAGTTTTATATTTATTATAGATACATTTTTTTTTGTTTCGCTCTGTATCCCGTATATACTAGAGTAGGCAGAGGCAACCTAGTGTTAAGACTCTTGATTCTTAATTTTCCGCCTAATTTTCGATATATTCCGTGTGAATGACAAATCGAGGCCAGTCATAGCGCAGCGGCACGAAGTGTGACTGTAAAACTGACTGGTTGTGGGTTCGATCCCCACTCGAGGAGATGAAATATTTACTTAAATTTATATTTTCGTTTCTTCGCTCTGGTGTCGAGGCAAAAGTGCGGCGTTGAGTTCTGCCACTCAACACGAAATGCCTCCAAAATTCGGCAGAAAGTGGGGAACGGAGTGTCTTAACTTTAGGTTCCCTCTGCCTACCCTGCTGTGTGCGGGATATAGCGTGAAGCTAATTTAATTTAATTTTTAATTTAATGACAAATCTCAACGCTGGCTTTGGGTGTTACTTGAGTGGGTTGAACCATCAAAATTACAGACAGACGTTACACGTTGTCCCACAGCGCTGTAATGATAAATTTGCATATACCATTAAATACAACCGATAAATCAATCATCTTAGTTCGATAAAAAGCTCTATATATACATTTGAACCTGTCTCTTCCAATTCAAAGAAAACCTCTGCTTTTATTTACAATGCATTACGAAACATCTTATTTAGAACGTACAAAGCATGTAAATTAATCATTTGATAAAATATGAGCGAGTTTCTTAATAATTTATTCTGTTTTTAATAAAATGTAAATACACAATGTGTATTTCAGAAAATGGTGATTGGGTTATTTATTTTTTTATAATAGTATATGGTTACTAGCAAAATATGGATTTCGCTTGTAAGCGTTGACAGCTTCTAAACTATAAACCTAATAATTACAATCTAATGTATCTAATACACAATTATAGCAAGATCTTCATTCAGGGAAATGATTATATTTATTTTAATTTGTTCGTCAGACGTGGCGCAGTGCCACGAAGTGTGACTATAAAACCGACTGGTTCGATCCCCACTCGAGGAGACGAAATATTTACTTAAATTTATATTTCCATTTCTTCGCTCTGGTGTCGAGGTTAAGCGCGGTTAAGCGCGTCTTGCCTCGAGGAGTAAGAATATAAAGCTCATTTTTTTATATATATTACATAATATTAGAAATAACGTTTTCCACTTAGCATGATCTTAACTCTCTCACTCTCACATGTATTTAAAAAAATATATATATTGGATTAGAGTAACATAACGTTAGTTTGCAAGTAAGCTATTATAAAAGATCGTTTTCAAGCAAAAATTTTATGTGAACATCTATTGCACATTCTCGTTTTATGATACTTATTTTGCATAAAACTTCTCACTTTCATACTTTGGTGAAGTTTAGCGAGCACCTGCGGGCGGGACCTGATAGACTTTATATAACAGCTATAATACTCGCACATGCAACTTTTAGATAAAATATATCTGCTTGTAATTGAAGAAAAATAAAGGAATCATTCCATTCTCCATTTTTCACTGATCTGATCAGCATAATGGTCAGCTTCAGGTATCGTGGCTGAAAGCGCGACGAAGTAGGGGAATTCATTATTTTAATTTCTTCGCTCTGGTAAGAATAAAGAGTGTGGCGTTGAGTTTCGCTACTTAAAACGCAATCACTCAACAACTGAGCAGAATATGGCACTTCTCTTGCAAATTTTATTCATAGGCCGGCGAGTGTTTATGTAAATGTATTAAAATGGCGCCTCTTCGAGCTTAATCGGTCTACTGTTTAGAGAGACATTCATAAACAGATTATACAACTTCGAGTTAAGTAAACTATACTCCATTCACGAAAGCATGAGATAAAAAATAAACACGTCAAAAAAAATTGTTTTATAGGTCACGGTTGATGGAGTTACTATATAAATTTAAAATATCTATGGCACTGTAAATAATATTAAATTTCGTTATAATGTTATCTTATTATAGACATGTGTAGAATGTCAATAATCAAGTCAAGAATATACCAAAGTAGTAAATTCCGAAATACATTTGGGGATAAGTAAAATAAAAGCAAATCGTATGTCACTTTTGAATGTCGTCGGTTGAAGTGCATTGTACTATAGAAAAGTAACAATTTTTTTTATATGGTAAATGTTGTGTTTAGTGACAAAAAATACTTTTATTATTCTGTGATTGATTAAGATCAAATTATAAGTATTAATTATAAATAAGATTTAAATTTGTGGATATCGATGAAATATATGTTTAAATTTTATAAAATTGCACATTGTATACTAAAAGTAGTAAGTAAAAAGAAACATATACAATAAGAAAATAATAAGATTGTTTTCATATTTAAACCTATATTTAAAACTTAAAATTTTATAAAAATGTTTCTATTCACTCCGTTTTACAGGGTACCAACACTTTAAATAATTTTATTCAATTTCATCATCATTTTTCATATTTTTTAATACTCCACATGTAAAAACACACAAAAACCAACTTCTTCTCTAATTTGAGACGCATTTTAATACTATAAAATGAAATTTCTACGAGCAAACATTTTATATTAAAATTTGGTCCTATGCCCCTGCGCTACTTCAAGTCTGAGCTAGTTCAGTTCTTCATTTATGTTACTTCGAGTCGCTGCCAGTTGAGCACCAATCACTTCGCCAATGTCACGTTCTATGGAGAACATGCGAAGGAGATTGTACGTTAAAAAACAGACTATATTACTCAATAGGAGAATGCATGTCAAAAAGTAGTCCAGTCAAAGAACTGCCTTCACAAGTCTCAGTTAGATAAGTATTTGTACATAATTGAATAAGAAATTTATATTTTATATTTTTTTTTATTAAATAAATTAAATCTAAAAATTGTATCTATCCATCCATGCAGTATAAGAAGCAATTCAGTGGTTTAGTTGATTCAGTTCAGTTGGATTCCCATTTCCAACAATATAGGGAGCGGCACTGAATTTTGCCATAAAACACAACGTCAAGTATAGGTAGTAAACGCAGTATCTTAACTCCTAAGCAGTCTCTTTCTTAAGCAAAGAAGGCGTAGTATGCATGATACAACTAGAAATAAAAATAATATTTATTATTAAAAAATCGCATTTTTAATGGATTTACATAAATCCATACCTGTGTGATAAATGTCCATCTGCGATTTACGAACTGTTTTAGTGTAACTATATTAAATTTTGGTGGAATCGTAACGAGAGTGTATCGATTAGTTGATTACTGCGGCCTATTATTAGTTTTGATATTGCCCTAAAATCTATTTCACCGAGCGCAGCTGAATTGATAATGGAATTTCTATTAAAATTACTAACTTTGACCACATCGCGGTAGTGAAACATGTTTGATTGAATGAGTATTTATGTTGTTGTTTTTTTTTTGAACAGCCTTAAGCTTTATAGCTGTATTACACTAACATCAATGTAGGCGGTTGTGGGTTCGATTCCCACTTGAATTATTCTCATTTCGTCACTCTGATAAAATGTGAGCAAAAAGACAAAATGCGGGATTGAATTTTGCCACTCAACATGCAATATTATTTTATTTACATTACACAAAAACAGTTGAGTAAAAAGATTATTATGCATTTTGAATCAACGAAATATTTAAATTTGGCATTTTTAGTTTAAAATTATATTGGGCAGTAGTAAATGATGGAAAATTTACATGTTTTAAACACACAATTTACACACAATTTACAACTTGCAAGACAGTTGGCGAAGTGCAGTGCCAATACAAGTAAGTGATAAATTTTCTAAATTACATTTATTAAACAAAAATCATTTTTGCAGCGATATTTTATAAATATTTTATATATTTGTAATTAAATTTTAATATGTTAATATTAAAACGCCAGTACCGATATCCACATCATTCAATATGTCAGTCGACCAGTGACATGTTCGAGTATCACTTTAAGTCAAGTTCGCTGTCAAATTGAGTAATTTACTGTTAGTGTATTATCGTTTTAGCGTATTGAGATATGTTAGAAAACAGTCTATTTGATGGATAGTTTATTATTATTATTAGCTTCACGCTATATCCCGCACACAGCAGGGTAGGTAGAGGGAACCTAGTGTTAAGATACTCCGTTCCCCACTTTCTGCCGAATTTTGGAGGCATTGCGTGTTGAGTGGCAGAACTCAACGCCGCACTTTTGCCTCGACACCAGAGCAAAGAAATGAAAATATAAATTTAAGTAAATATTTCATCTCCTCGAGTGGGGGTCAAACCCACAACCAGTCGGTTTTACAGTCACACTTCGTGCCGCTGCGCTACGACTGGCCTCTGGGTAGTTTAAATATATTATATATGTTTGCACGCATTTATAAACGTATATGTATTATGTGGCACTACGTCCTGACTTAGCGCCACAGTGTCTGTTTGTAAACGCGCAGGTAGTAAGTTCGATATTTTTTCTTGATAATGATTTACATGCATTTTTTTTCTCCGGTAACAAGACAAATCGTGGAGTGTAGTTGTGCTTGTTTAAATACTAGTATTAAGACACTTCCTCCACCTCCACTTCCTTCCACCTTATAAACGGAATATAGCATAAACCTAAAAAAATATTATTACCTTATATCAGGCTTAGGTCCAGTAGTGCCCTAAAATTATATAAAAACATCCAAGTTTATAAAAACATTTCCAAGGTTCAAATCTAAATTGTTGTCAGCGTGAAAATATTTTCTAAGCGTATTTATCATATTATTGTAAGTGACAAATATAAGAAGTTATCGGAGCGCTCTTGTCTTATGATTTATGGATGTTCTCTTACATTTTATTTAAGGAGTAGAAGAACGTTTATCAAGCTTACTTAGTTTATATAAAATGTGGTTGGATGTCTGAATTTAGGTGTATATTTGAAGTTGAGATCGCTCAGTTTATATATTTTTTTTGTTTTTAGGTTTTTAAGGAAAAAAGTCTCACTACGTTCAATTACTATACATTTTCTAAGCCTAAGTGTGGAATAACACTTTAAAAATATTAAAAATATTTAATAAATAGCATTCTCTCTTGTCAAACGATAATTCTTAGTAATTATCTTTGGGTAGCGGAAATTTGTAAAAATCTCCCTACAGAGATGCTAACAACATAAATAAGTTGTAACAAGCGTATAAAAAATTGGACGAAGCTTGATGACACCGTATGGCTTAGTGGTAAGAGCGTCTAGTCGGTTTCCAGGAGGCGCGGGTTTGAGCCCTGCTATGTTCAATTTTTTATACGTTGTCTAAATAAGTATGTAACGTTTTGTCATGTTCACGAGAATTTACATGATTTCGGTATGTCAGTAATTACTATCTCATTTTAAATTTACTACGTATGAATGATTAACAAAATACTCAGAACAGTAATTTCAATTTAAATCACGATTTATAATAGCTAATGTATGCAACATTAAAACAAATAAATTACGAGAACACTCGTATATTTCGAACTAAAATATTAATTTTGTTCATTAGAAAAATAAACAAAAGAGCTCGACCGACGTAAATAATGTGTATGTCGTGTTCCAGTAAATACGCCGAGGGATGAAATTAAATCTTTTGTTTAAGACTTCATAAAAGTAAAATATAATATTAAAATGTCACAAAAATTTGCTCACAGTCAATGGCGTTGGTACATTTCATAATGTTGGAGAGGAAAAATTTTAATATGTATTATGAACACAGTGGTTCAGTGGCACAACTGGTGTGGGTTCATTTAACAAATGAAGGAATGACTTGGTAAATTTAATTTCTTCTTTTCCTTAAACCCTAAATAAAGTACGATATATTAAAATATTGCATTTTTTTGCAATATGAAATAATAATAAACAGCTAGAAAACTAATAGTAATCGAAAATTTACAAAAAATTACAAAACTGTCAAAGTCGTCTGCCTGTTTAGATATAAAGGTTTCTCCATACGAACTTTTAACCTGAGGATGTCACGGTGAGAATAAAGATGGTTTATAAAACTTTAAAAATATATTGGAAAAATATGTTTAATTAAATTTATAATCGCCATACGATATGTAGGTATGTAATTATGCAGTCGTATTCAAGAATATTATTACGCAAAAAATCATTTAAAATCAAACTCCATAACTTTAATTAGACTCAATCTAGGACATAGACCTACATAATGTATAAAAACTAGTACGTATTATGTACATACACAAATAGAACACTCATTCATATAAGACATTATCCTACTATGCGTGTAATTGAGCGTAAATTACCTCTGATACCCTACAACGTAACCAATGGTAAGTTTCCATTTCTTAAATTGAAAAATATACTTTTATTAACTAAGTGTTATCACCTCACCATACAAAAGGTATCTATTGTACAAATAAATTAAATAAATTATTTTTTCAAATCGAAAACAAACGTACAACCACTGCGTATATACAATCCCACTGAACTACAACGATCTATACATATATAGGTTCCTATACAATAGTATGTGAATAAGCCCGGACATAATCCCCTAACGTGTAATTGAGCGTAAGTTGGCTTCGTACCTTGCGAAGTGGTCGGTCGTAAGTCTGGATTTATTTATATTATTATTTGATATTAAATTTTATATGCCTTAGTAGTCAGCACTTTGTGCCCATGGCGCATGATCACAAAGTGGGACTGTAAAACTGACTGCTTGTGGGTTCAATCCCCATTCGAGGAGATGAAATATTTATTTAAATTTATGTTTCCATTTCTTCGCTCTGGTGTCGACGCAAAGCGCGACGTTGAATTCTGCGACTCAACACGCAATGCTGGGGGCAATGCTGCAAATTCGGCAGAAAATGGGGAACGGAATGTCTTAACACTAAGTTCCCTATGCCTACTTCTCTGTGTGCGGGATACAGCGTGAAGCTGACTAGTATTATCAACGTGATATGTATTTTGGTTTATGTTATATATTGTAAATTTGATGTGGTACATTTAGTAGAGCTTACTATAATAAATATCTTACTTTAACGTAAAATAATATATTTTTCTTAAAAAAAATAAAAGAATGTAGTTTTAATATTATAAGTGCAAATCCTTACGACTATATACGACGTGAGTCGAAACTTTTGATATCCATAAAAAATGTCACGTCGTGTATAATTTGGTATAGTGTTTTGTATATTGTCAGTACGCGTTTAGCTCTTTACTGCATTCATTTCAATAATGCATGTATGTGAGTCAACTTTCGTAGAAAAAAGAGCTTCTGTTTAACTTTTAAAATTGGAATCTCGAGTTTTTTTTACATAATGCAAAATTTCTCGAAATATTGTTAATATGATGTAAAATCTCTTCATTTTTTAATATTTTTTTAACTTTTTTTTAATACTTTTTTTTTGGTAGAGTTATTCTACTTTATTTTTTTTTTAATATTCTTTAAATAGTCCTTTCCTGTAACTTCTAAAAATATTCATATACATCTCTCTCTGTCCTTATTTTAACTAAAATAAGTAACAAAAAAAAATAACGCTCGATGTGAAAGTAGAGCTTAGTTTAAACAATGTTCAAATTTGTATGAGTTTTCTTAATTAAAAAAAAAAGACATGGAGACACGAGTATGTATATAACCTATAATTAAGTATAAGATTTATAAAAATACTAAACCAACTTTTAGTTGTGATTTCAAAAGTAAATTAGTATTTTTAAACATTTTAAAGTGTTATTCCACACTTAGGAAAGAAAAATACTTATTTAGAAAACCAGACCAGACCCGACCTGGTCGGTTTCCAGGAGGCGCGGGTTCGAGTCCCGCTGCGTTCAAATTTTTATACGTTTTCTAAATAAGTATTTTTAAATTAGTATTTGTTTGCTTTGTTTTTATGATAAATATGATATTTACATAAACTTATTAATTGCATACTTATGATAAAAATTATAGCAAAACTGAAAAAAATTAAAGATATTTGCCTACTGGGAAAGGAACTCATAACCATTGTGTACTCATATCATCATTTCTCTTTACATTATAATATCCTCTATAGAGAACAAGTACAGAGAAAAAGTAATAGGAAAAAGCTAGGTCATCCATGCATGTACGTACGAGCGAGTGTCGGAGATGACGCGGATGCTGCGGATATTGAGAGGAAATCACTCCGAGAGTCGACTGATTAGTATTTTAAATGGAAATATTTTTTTCTTTCTACTTCTATTTATATTAGGTGTGATTGTGTTGTAAAGATGTTTATTTATCTCATGCGTAACTTTGTGGTTATTGCATAACAAGTGACAAAACTCAACGCCGTTAAGACAAAGTCTTATCAGAACAGTGGGATAAAAATATTTTTTTCGAAGCGTGATCCGCATTGACTGTGTGTATAATCGCAATCCTACTGTGCCATAATGGCTTCAATCTCAACTTGTATTTCACATCCTGCTAACGAATACCGAAATTATACTATACCAACAGGGAAATATAAAAAAACTCCTTGAAAAGAAGTAATTTATTTGATTTGCCTTCTATTAGCCAATATTAAAAGAGACGTGCATACTTCTTAGCATAAATTTGTGGATGGACGAACTTAAAGAAAGTATATATTTTATAGTTACAACATTTTATAATTTATAATATGTTTTTTCTTTTCATAAATTTCAAGAAAGCTTTGAAGACGTAGAAAGTAAAAAGTATCACTACCTGCCATCATTATAACTTTTATTATCAAAATAAGAAAAGTTTTACTGTAAATGTTTTTAATTTTGTCTCACTCGTATCATGTTAAGGTAGAGAATGAAGTGTCTGAACACTAGATATTCTCTACCTACCCTATATGCAAGTAAAAACGGCAAAGTAAAAAAATAAAAACAAAAAATAAACCAAAAAATATTCTAAATAATAAAATAAAAGTTCCCTCTCTTAAAAAAGCATAAAATAATTCAGCGTTTCCTCTTCTAAAGCTGAAAGTTCACACATTTATGACAAACTACCAAATAGAGCGTGCGACACTAATATAAGACGCGCGCGAGTTGGGGCTTCCCCTTCGTGAAACTCATATGTCTTGACTTCACTTTTGAAACATGTACATGTAAATGTAAAACGTGTAAATGTAAGTACTTGAAGATTTTTCTTTTCATTTAAAATTTTCATTTTTAAAATGTTATGTTATTCTGCACTAATCATATAATAATATTTTTAAAATTTTTACGAAGCGGATTTCGAAACCGCGCCTCTCGCAAACGTTCCAAGGTCAAGCCATATCTTGTACAGCTTACAAGACCCGTGGACTCGAATCCAGCCACGTTCAATTTTTTATACGTTTTTTAAATATAGGTAAAAATATTTTTTTATATTTAATAAATCTATTTTTAGTTTTCAATCTACTGACGCCTGATTCATATTCAATATAGAAAGAAATGAAAAATCATGTATATACAGATTTTATAAAAATATCCTATAGTTTAATGTTTTTACATAAACAAGAAAAGTCGAGGAGGAAATTACTGACTTGCAAGATACGAGTATAGCGAAACTTATAGGAAATTGTGTGGCAGAGTTAAACTTACCTAATACCGTCGAGTGTAAAGTGATTTATGCTTTTAATTAAAAACACATACTATAAGTGTTTTTTTTTAAGTTCAGTCTAAAGTGTAGGCAGAGGGAATCTGGGAACCTAGTGTTAAGACACTTCGTTCCAGTTAATACAGTAAGATACTTCCGTTTCTGACTTCCAATTTTCCGTCGTCACTCAAAACATAATACTTTCTGCGTTGAGCAATGAGGTTATAAGTTGATAGTTAAAATTAAAAAAAAAAGGTTTCTCCTTTTTAGAGCGCTAAAATAAAAACCATTTCTATAAAAGTTTTTTGCTTATTTTTGTAGTCAGTTGAAAATGAGAACATTTTTAAAGTTGGTTAAAAAGAAATGCACCGCATGAGCACGACAAACAGATAAATACTTAATGCAAATGTAAGGCTTTTGTGATTTTCTCACAGATACTACTGTCAACCGAATCCCATAATCAGAACCTAACCAAACTTTCACCAAAATTTCCTTGAAGTGTATTCTTTTAAATAAAAAAATAATCGACGGAATCGATTAGCGTGATATTGAGTTACTCGTCCAATGTTGTTGCGCACATGTCTAATGCAAATTTAAGATTTATGTGATTTTCTCATAGATATCATTGTCAGTAATTATTTAAAAAAAAAAAACGGGGACCACACGGGAAGCACTAGTTTTCAAATGAAATAATGAGATGAAAATTGGTTCACCCAGTTAAAAGTTCTGAGATAACAAACATAAAAACCTCCTTTTCTAACAGAAATCGGTTAAACATGCAAACATATAGCAATACTAAGCTCCCCGGCACGTTCATTTCCCTGCAATATCCGTCGCGTCCGCATTATATCGCCGCTATGCACAGTTATTTATATTTTTATGTGTACTATTTATTCGTGAGAAATGACGATTTCAAATTCTGTCCGTATGTAATTATGTACATATAAGTATAAAATGCTTAGAGATCTTTTTATGAGTTATTATTTGAGGATTTGATTTCGACCTCAATAATAGACAATTTGCTTAACCTAAAAACATTAAATGAAATAATTCAATAATTTATTTGTTGAATTGTCTGCATAAAACTAAAAGGAAAATAAACAAATCGAATAATTTATTAGGATTAACATTCGGGGCCTCTTTAAATTATGCAGGGTTCCTGGTAAAGATTTTATTGATTGAAGAATTACTTGTTGGAAGGGTTATTATAAATATTTTTTTATTTTTTCGCTTTTTTGTTAGGATTCATTATGGCGATGGTAATCATGATAAACCCTTTTGAAATCCTCGTATTGAGTTCTTGAATTTGATACCTATTTTGTAATATTCGAAACGAAGTTTTTTTTTTCGCGATGCCGCCATAATTGTTTTTTTTGAGCGTCACATATCTAAGAACACTTGGGCTGCTAATATGAATTTAACGATAACTCAAATACGTAAATCCGTTCAGCGGTTCTGGAGATATGAGGTAATAAAGAATATTACATACATACATATGTTTATACAAGATACCCGCGAAAAACATAACTCTTCCTTAGCAGTCGGGAAAAATGTTTAAAAAGGTACTTTAAAATAAAAGATTTTACAAAGAAATGTTGATTATGAACAAAATTAATATTTCTAAACGCTGATAAGCTTTGTTAACGACTTTGTCATATATCCAAGGGCTCACTCCTGAGGGATAGAGATATTAATTTATGAAACATTTTATCTTTCATTCAGTAATATTTATTAATATAATGAAATATAAAGAGATAATTAGAGAAAATATTATTATTTTAATTAAGAAGTATATTAATGAAAAGAAACTTGAGACAAGGACATTTCATTTGATTCTAAACTAGCATCACTTGCATTTTTATAATAAATCTGCAAATAACTTTTTTAATATCACGCTGTATCCCGCATGTAGCGAGGTAAAGGCATAAGGAACCTGAAACAAACAACTTTGATACAGTGCACTATAACCTGTACACGTATTTAAAACCCGATCACGTAGAATAAACGGGCTCGTGGTGTTCACTCATAAATCTGCCGGTAGCCGCCATACGTTTACTGATAGCCGCATCGTTCTTCGCTACACTCACCTAACGCGAAGCTTAAGTGCATTTACTATACACTAAGTTTATTGTTAACCTGACTATGTACTATAATCTATATAATATACTATGATTTGAATACTTTGAGAGAATTAGCAACGAGAGAAAGGAAAAGCGATTTATGAAGCAAGAGAGAATGGTAAAGGAACCAGAGAGATATCTCAGGTGACCTTCGATAACACAATACGGGTGATACTGGTGGACTGTCATGTAAAAAGGATTAGCACACTCCGGAAAGCATGTATGTAGAGATTGATGTAAATGAACGAAGCGAAAGAGAAAGAGAAGCGAATAAGCGAGAGATTGTAACGTTTGGTGCTGCATTTTCTTACTTTACTAGGGATAATGAGTAGAGCTAATAATAATAATAAGCATTATCATCTATTAGTATTTTATATCAGTTGATTATCGTCTGTGTGTATACGGTATTTTAAGGTAAAGTATTTTATTGTCATATAGACCCTCCAATAAGACAAAGTTTTGATTGTTTGATGTTAAAATTTGGGTGGAAAGTGAAGACTATAATATATGCGGGATGTATTGTTATTTTAATAAAAGTAAACTATATAACTATATATTGAGGCCAGTCGTGGCGCAGTGGCACGAAGTGTGACTGTAAAACCGACCGGTTGTGGGTTCGATCCCCACTCGAGGAGATGAAATATTTACTTAAATTTATATTTTCATTTCTTCGCTCTGGTGTCGAGGCTAAGCACGGTGTTGAGTTCTGCCACTCAACACGCAATGCCTCCAGAATTCGGCAGAAAGTGGGGAACGGAGTGTCTTAACACTAGGTTCCCTCTGCCTACCCTGCTGTGTGCGGGATACAGCGTGAAGCTGATTTATTTTATTTATAAACTATATAACGAAGTCAGTTATCAGTAAGCTCTGTTTGCATAATGTATACAGCAGAATTTTAAACGTAAATATAAATAAATTATTATGGTTTATTTGTCAAGTTTCAATTTCAGAATTCTTATCAGGATTTTGTAGATATTTTGTGAATTTTATTTCTTTATACAAAAAGAGCTTTTTGTACGGTGCCATCTATTATTTTATTTACTTCAACAAAAAACGTTTCGGTTGCGTGGCTACATTGTAGGTAGCACTCGCTATCGTTGAAAAAAAAAAACATTTGTAAAAGAAAGTTGTTACAATTTTTTTTCTTGTTTACGCTGTATTCCACATGTAGCAGGATAGGCAGAGGTAACCTAGTGTTAAGTCACTTCGTTCCCCACATTCCGCTGAATTCTAGGGGTATTGCGTGTTGAATAGAGGAACTCAACACCGCGCTTTGCCTTGACACTAAATTGTAGCATTTTAGAAAATATATATTATTTTAAGACGCATCAACCTGCTTTAAAAATGATAGTTTAGTTTATTTTTACACATGTTAATTTCGGCATGTCAGCTAACTTACCGCAGTTGAATAAGTTAATAATAATAAGAGGCCAGTCGTGGCGCAGTGGCACAAAGTGTGACTGTAAACCCGACTGGTTGTGGGTTCGATCCCCACTCGAGGAGATTAAATATTTACTTAAATTTATATTTCCATTTCTTCGCTCTGGTATCGAGGCTAAGCGCGGCGTTGAGTTCTGCCACTCAACACGCAATGCCTCCAAAATTCGGCAGAAAGTGGGGAATGGAGTGTCTTACACTAGGTTCCTTCTGCCTACCCGGTGCGGGATATAGCGTGAAGCTAATTTAATTTTTTAATTTAATAAGTTAGTGTATTCCAATTACTACCAGGATGTAATCTTTATTTATTGTTACATATTATTGTAATTCTATGGTAAGTGTTAAAAGAATCAACAGACAAGCAAAAATATTTGTATATGTAGGTATTCTTTTTCAATATTTCTGTTTTAGGCTCTAAGTTTTAGTATATGGCAGGATAGATAAGAAAAACTAGTTAAATAGGTAAGAAGCCTTTGATAAAAAAATACTACTCTGAATACGACGGTGACATTGTTCATATACTTATTAATGGACATCAATCAATTGTAAATATAAATCAAAATTAAAAATCAGCTTCACCCTGTATCCCGCGCGCAGCTGGGTAGGCAGTAAAACCTAGCGTTAAGAAACTCCGTTCCCCATTTTCCGCCGGAATCTGTAGTCATTGTGTGTTAGGTGGCGGAACTCAACGCCGCACTTTGCCTCGACACCAGAGCGAAGAAATGAAAATATAAATTCAAATAAATATTTCATTTCCTTAAGTGGGGGTCGAACTCACAACCAGTTGATTTTACAGTCACACTTCGTGCCACTGCGCCTTGACTGGCCTCATACTCCTATATTTATTTATATATTACAATATTTTTATTTTCTTAGTCTAGTTCTACATATTGGGTTCCTAAAAGAGGCGAAAAGTGTAGTTTTTACATAACGAAGAGGAAAAAAGATTGTATATACATATAAGTAAGTTAATGGCACTAACCTAAAGGTATTTCATACACTTTCAATTCATATAAGCTTTAAAAAGTTTCATTGCTATCGAAACCATCAAAAACCGAAGTTCTTTAAACAAAATGTGAGAACAACGCTTACTCTTTCAGCGTCTTGAACCAGAAATTCGAGTTGTTTAGAAACGGCTCAAGTTCGTATAAAAATTTTCTGCATTTCAAGTAAGTTTGCAGAATTCAATGGAAAATTTGCGGAATTTGTTTGAAAATTTGGTTTTTTTGTTGTTTTAATTTGAAGTATAATTTAATTTAATAACTTGCCTACCCTCCGGCGTTAAAGTTGGTCAAGCTAACTCGGTCTATACGCAATTTAAATCGATCATAGTAAAAATATAATATATTCGTGTTCTAAATAGTGAAACATACTCCCTTGAACAAAACATTGTGTATTGCTGGTAAAAAGTTCAAATCTCCGTTTATATTTCTTTTTTTTTATCCACGTAGCATATGTCTGCACCTAGTGTTGGTACACTCCATTTTCGTCATAGAATTTGGGACATTGAGTGCCGGAACACTACACTCGCTATGCCAGGGCCTAGAAATAAAAATCATATATTCTCCTGGGAATCACGTAGAGTTTGAGCTTGTAACCACTTGTGTTTACCTAGAGTTAAACGCTGTACCACTGCGTTAAAACGGTATTAGTAGTTTTGTGAAAATGGGATATCTACCCTAACTTAGCTGATATATTTCTATTATAAAACTCTTTTCAAATATACCTTCTTTCAGAAATCGGGAAGGAAAATACTTGAAACTTTTCAGTGCCATGAAGACTGTCGTGCTGCTTTGTGAGGTTGTGTTACAAAAGGGAGAAAACAGCTAGAAACACTCAAAGCTTAGTTTAATTCTTAGATCTGTAAAGTTCGCAGATATTATGAGATGAGAACGATTTAATCTCGCGTGCGATATAAAATTAAAGAGGAAGTTAATACCTATAATTATTAAATAATATTTATTAACATTAAATATTAAAGTCAAAATTTCGTTTTATGCGTATCGTGTCGTGACATAACCATATCGTTTTATTGTAAATTCAACGTTTATGGGTTCAATTTACAATAAGACCATTTATTGTCATTTTTGTAGCAATAGTATAAAAAAGAAACGTGGCGTTCATTTTCTCAATACCTAATATCTATGAAATAGAGTGGAAAATGGGAAATAGAGTGTCTCAATAGTAGGTTCCCTTTGCCTTATATGCGGGATAACACGCGAAGCTGAAGAAATAGCACCATAAATTAATTTCAATTCATGAAATATAGCTATCGAAAATAACTTACACTAAGGTGTATTTAGGACTTTTAAAAACAGTAGTGGAGGGATATATAAATCTAAAATATGTCTAGATTTAGTAGCATTGAGGCCGTCGTGATGCAGCGGTGAGTATAAGGCTGAGCCTGTAACGCGATGATTGTGGGTTCGATCCCCACTCGAGGTAATGAATTATTGCAAATTTTTATTAACAAACATTCTGGGATGGGCACGGACTACCCGGCCCGCCCTACTCCTACGCCCATCATATAGTCTCAAAGATTCTCGGAAACTACAGTATTAAATCAATATTGTCTGTTTGAAAGCAAATGTTTGCATTTAAGAATCTAATTGTTTCATTTCTAAGATCCGGAAGTAAACAGCACCAGCTAATAACGACATTGGTATAATAATTTTATACAAATTTCTATTGGAGCTCAACGCCGTTTTTTGATACTGAACTGTTAAAATTTATATATATCACTCATATATATCATTATTTATATCGCTGTTAAATTTTTCTAAGAAGTTTTATTTATACTTATCATTGCTGCTAAAAATATAAAAAAGTGATCGTTTGACGAGAAAAAAAATCTTATAATTTAAAAAAAAAATGATATTCACCATTGTTTCAGTCAACTTTAATATATTAAAAAGGAAATAAAGATAACTGATTGAATAAGAAACTATAATATTGCATAAAATCGATGAAAACAATACTACAACAATTATTTGTGAAGCGATCTCATCACCGATTCCTTATTACTTACTGTCTTGAATATCTTAGTATTGCTGTCTTTTATATAAGTGATTCTAAATTAAATTCTAAGACGCTTGTATAAACATTATATAAAAGATAATATTTAGTTATAGTTATTAAATTGATCGTTGAGGCCAGTCGTGGCGCAGCGGCACAAAGTGTGACTGTAAAACCGACTGGTTGTGGGTTCGACCCCCACTTGAGGAGATTAAATATTTACTTAAATTTATATTTCCATTTCTTCGGTCTGGTGTCGAGGCTAAGCGCGGCGTTGAAGTCTGCTGCTCAACACGCAACGCCTCCAGAATCTGGCAGAAAGTGGGGAACGGAGTGTCTATCCCCGTTCAGAATAATAATCATTTCCAGAAAAAGAAATAATAATTCCCCAATTTCCTGGTTAACATTTATTGACGATGTATTCAACTGTCCTCTATAATTTAAGATAATCAAAGTGCAGTGAAACAGTGAATTACGAACATGATGATTGTGGACTCGATTCCTTCTTAAAAGAATGAAACTGACATTACTTGGTACAATATTTAGACTACTCTCTTTCTAGTAAGGCCAAGCATGGCGCTAAGATCAGTAACGAAGTGCTCCAAATATACATGTAGTATTTCGGATTTATATAGATATCAAAGAACCAAATGTCTTGACTCTTACTATATTCTCTCTGCGAATCAAAAATCAGCTTTAAACTTTTCCTCTTAAAGTAGAGTAGGTAGAGGCTTTCTTCGCTCTGATGTCGAGGCAAAGCGCGGCGTTGAGTATTGCCACTCAACACGTAATGCCTCCAGAATTCAGCTGAAAGTGGAGATCGGAGTGTCTACCCTGCCTTCCCGCTATGTGCGAGATACAGCGTGAAGCTGATAAAAAATTTATGAAATCATAGTTTTAACATATTGAACTCAAAAAAGCCGGCAAACTTCATATGAACTGCAACAAAAACAACGCATAACTCGTTGATCTTTTAATTGCGTTGACTTAGACTTGGCTATTTTTTTCCGTGCTCTAAGTTACTTTAGACCTATATATTATATAGATGGACAGACTGGTAACAATACTTCTATAAGGGTTTCACATTTTTGAGGTACGAAGCCCCGAAAGCAGAGAGGATCTAGTGTTAAAACACTCCGTTCCCCACTTTAAATTGTAATGTATTCTAAACTACTACTTATAATTTATGAGACTGATCTTGAAATCATTTTTTTATATAAATATTAAACTATACTTAACTTACCATAATTCAAGTTTCATTATTAGTCTTTGGTACTTAGTGTCATCAAAATCCGTCAACATATCTGATCCCTGCAACTCTACATAGAAACTAGCATACATAGATACCTACATGTGTTCATAGACTAAAAACACATAAACCTTCTTTTACATTGAGTAAATTCATTGTAGAGGACAATTCTGGGCACTTTAAATGCTATTACTCATTGAAGAGTCAATTCTTCATATGTCAAGACTAAAGTAGTAAAAAAACTTAATAAAAATGGCGCTTTTACCGAAACCAGACTAGAGGTAAGGAGAGAAAACCTAGTGTTTAGACACTCCTTCCAAAAAAAGAACGAATTGAGAAACTATTACTAGGTATAATGTATCTCAGAGTATGAACACGGAACGTGAAATCGACGCATCGTTCTTATAATAGTGGGAGCGAGCGATGCAGACTCCCCGCCTGATGACGCTGTCAATACCAGTTCAGGTCATCAGCAATAAACTCCATTCAAAAAAAAATGCGGACTTCACTTCTCCTTCGAGTGGCATAAGCTCCGCTTCGTTAAACATATATTTTCTTATATATAAAAGGTACTATCATTTGAACTATCATCATTGAAATTGTATAATTATTACATTAAGTTAGTCTCTTAATACTAGATTTCATCTTCCTACCCAATAAATAGCGATATACAGTACGAAGCTTAAGAATTATCAAGATAAATTAGGCTTCCTATTCATAGTTTTATTATAAAAAGCTTTTAATGACATATAAAATATGAACTTATAGCTTACATATAGCTCAACGTTATTGTGTTGCCACATGCAGCTGGAAATTGCGAAAAATCGAATGAGGATCCGATGAAAAGAAAACAAAATATGCCAAGTCTATTCAAAACGCCCGAGTCGGGGCGGTAGCGCTAAACACTTAACAAAGGAAGCCTGGATGGAAAATATTTGCCCCCGGCTATATGGGGCACATTGTGAGATAATAACGGTTATACTACACCACGACTGTGTTGCTTTATTTTGTGACAAAAATATTATTTATATTATGATATTTTAAAAAATTGTGGATTATGTGAAGTTCGTCCACTTAAAACGCAATATCACAAAAATAGGTTCCTTCGCTTATTTTAATTTCAATTATATAATAATAATAATAAATATTTAATTCAAAAAACATAAATGAGAAAATGAGAACAAAGTTAAAATTAATATTATATATTTTATTCTTTTAACTTCACGTTGTGTTATCCACATAGTATAGGCTTTGCGGGAAACAGCGTGAAACAGTATATATATATATATATATATATATATATATATATATATATATATATATATATATATATATATATATATATATATATATATATATGTATATATATATATGTATAAATTCTCTATAATTTAAATGTTTTTACTGTAACCTAAAATATTTTCCATAAAATTGTTAACTTGGAGCCATTACTCGTGAAAGTTCAGTTAATAAAGTCGCTGCACTCCGCACCTGCGCTAATGAACGCTGTTAAACTATCTCATACTATTTTATTACTTACATTTTCAATACAAGTTTCTTTCTTTTAGAAGATTATTTTATGGATTAATTATTTATATATAATTATGTATGTTTTCGTTTTAGAGAAATGCTCGACGCCTTTTTCCTGTAAAACCGACTGGTTGTGGGTTCGATCCCCACTCGAGGAGATGAAATATTTACTTAAATTTATATTTCCATTTCTTCGCTCTGGTGTTGAGGCTGAGCGCGGCGTTGAGTTATGCCACTCAACACGCAATACCTTCAAAATTCGGCAGAAAGTGGGGAACGGAGTGTTCTAACACTAGGTTTCCTCTGCCTACCCTGCTGTGTGCGGGATACAGCGTGAAGCTGATTTTTTTTTCGAAGATATATGACGCAAAAGTAAGCGGTAAGAGACGTATGGGGAGATCTTAGTTGACCTTCGAAAACACAGTATCAAAGATACTGGAGGAGGGTCACGTAAAAGCACTAGGGCATGTATGAAGAGGTTGACAGTGGACGGTGCGAATGATGTATGCGTTTGGCGCTCCGTTCCCTCTGACTTCCCCGCTAGGGTAACAGCATGAAGCTAGATTACATTAGATTAGATTAAGTGCATATATCTAACTTAAGTAATTAGGTAACTTTTGTTACCTTTAAACGACGCAACATAAAAACCTATAAATTATTTCCCAATCACAATCCTGAAATTAGTATAGACTCCTCTGGTAACTCGGGCGAGTTACGCTCGCGCTCAGTTTTTTTCTTAAATTCACTTTAATAAACATTTGTGTAGTTTAAGCGGGCGAAGCCGCGAATGGGTCACTAGTAAGATAGAAAGATTCACGTTTTTTCCAGCATAGCAAGATGCCAGTGTCAAGATACTCCTCTTAACGCTTTCCGCTCTAGTTTCAAAAATTTTGCCTGTGGATTGGCGGAACTCAACGACGCCATACGTACATATTAATTTGCCAAAACAATGATATTGTGAATAATTTCATTGTGCAAAACCCTTTGAAAAGGGTAATTTTTTCAAAGGTTTTCACAAAGCTTGGCTATTTATTAAAATACCTGAATATGAAGGATGGAAATGACTTTTAAGGAAAAAATACTAATTATTTTGTGTAAATAATTATTTTTTTATTTTAATATATGACAATGAAGAAAACTATGAGAGACTTTTTATAAAGATATAAAAATGTCGCGCTTACCCTTTGTTCCCTTGCGCTACGACTGGCCTCAACAATAACAACTTAAATAAAAAATCCAAATACAAAAAAGTTACACCAAAGAAGAGCAGTCTATAAAGTAAATTCTATAACTAATTTTCTATTTAACAATAAATATTACACTAAGGACTAAATACAAAAGCAACCATTGTAGTAAGTACAATGCGAATGAAACAAAATTGTGTCTCCAACAGGCAACAGCGGCCTCTCAAAGACGTTGGGAAGAGAGTTCACTAACGGGTTCTTTTGGAAGGATATTTTCTTATTGAAAAAAAAGGAAATCTCTTACATTGTTGAGAAAGCTGCGAAGAAATTATGGGAACGTCTTATCTTTTTATTATTTTATAGAAATAAATAAACATTGAGGTATTAAAAAATAAGAAACGGAGTATCGTATACACTATTGTACTAGGCCACACACACGTACCTGCTGTGTGTGGGTCACGATGAATAGGAGAATGAAGCTGATTTAAATTCGATAATTTTTTTATTTTCTACAACTACAAAGTATTTCTCGTGTTGCTAAAATTGTAGTAAATGTAGTAGTAGTATTGCTATGGTTATGGGATTGATCCGCATTCAAGGTAATAAATATATAAATATCTTTATAAGTCTTACTAGCGACCCGCTCGCGGCTTCGCCCGCTTTAAGTACTGAATTATTCATGTAATGTACCTATGTTTGCAATACACTTAAGATAACCAATGTGAAAATTATTTAAACCTTAATGCAACCCGCATTTTCGTAGTTCCAATAAGGGTGTTCCAATTGTTTAAAAAACCAAACTTAAACAAATGACACAAACAGAAAACTTTAACGAAAGAATATGTTATAAACAACAGCACACTTAGATACTATTCTCTTACCCAAAAATACTTAAACGAAAGATGTAACCAACTATGTCGCGTTGAACTATATTATAATTATAGGATAACTCTGAAATGCGTGCAAACGCTTCTAAATTAACTTGCCAGGCGCAGAGTTGAAGCATTCTCTCGTCCATCTCCGTAGTAGCTCCGTACGACATCTGGGCGTTGACACAGTATGGAATTGGAAGGATTATCAAAGGATAGAAAGTCCCTAGGAAGTAGTCTTACGTCTGACCTCGGGCGGCCGGGTATGCCACGGAGTGCTGCTCCTTATGCAGGTGACCCGATACATTGGCGCGGCGGAATGTGTTGGACGCGAGACGACCAATGTGTACCTCCAGGCTTTCTATTTTTATGTTGCTATGATGCGCGCCAGCGTCACTCGACGGAGGATGAGGTTGTGGACTACCTGCAGGATTTCTCGTTTTGTGATACTTGCTATGGCGTTGTGATGTCATCAGTGTATAGTGCGTAGAGAGCAGGTGATAAAATGCTGCCCTGAGGAACATCGGCAGCGATCGAGTCGCTGCTAGACCTCGAACTCTCAACTCTCACGCAAAATGTTCTGTCACTAAGGCAGGGAGGCAAAGATATGCGCGACGTGCTGGGGGGTTCCGGCTCTGAGCACTTAATGAAGTAGGCCCGGGTGCCAGACGCGGTCGAATGCGTGCTATGTCGAAGAAGACTACTATTGCACTCTCCTTTCGGTTGATCGCTGTTGCGGCGTAGTATAACCAGAGTGGTATACCCGCTTGCCAAGCTGCTCGCTTCGTGGGTAGATGGTGGTGGAGAGGTGAAATAATATCTTCTCGAACAGCTTGGCGGCCGCGCTAAGGAGGCGTACACAGCAAGAATTTTTTAGTACCGTAATGGTAATTTTAAATCTGTGCTACTTAGTTACTTAAATCTGTGGTACTTACTTATACCTTGAAATGAAATGAAAACAGTAAACAACATTTTGATCTATATTAAATGGCCAAAAGGTAACTAATATACTTATTTATATACTAAGAGTAAGGGATGATATAGCTTTTCTCTAAAACTATTTGTAATTTCGAAATATTGTAAAGAGCAAAGGTTATCTTTGTTTAACGTAGAAAATTAATAACTTATTTAAAAGGATAAGGATTAATATCATTATGGACACACATCCCTTACAATAAGAAAATATATTTAAATTGCCGTCTAATTTCCGTCTCCTCTACGCTTTTATTAGTAAGATTTAAACGATTGTTATTTGCATTTCTTGTTCTACCACCTATGAACGACTTTTTCGTGGCATAATTAAATTAAAAAAGGAAATGTTTAAAAAGGTAAAAAAATAATAAAAAGAAGGAGAGTAAACAATTTTAACAACAGGATACTTAAACGAAAGAAATGATAAACAAAAGACTACCTCCTATTTTCTTCCTAAAAACTTACACGAAAGACTACCTACTATTCTATTAATCAAAAAAGATGAAACTAAATATATCGCGCTGAAATAAAACTCTAATTTTCCAATACGTACAATCGCATCTAAATCTACTTCGATATAGAGACAGGCGGGGAGACGGGCGCGGCGGACGCGTCGCGTGGCGCGGACGCATGGCGTGTGGTGAGCCCTTTCGCAGCAAGAATATTTTGATATTGTAACAACTTCTAAAGTACTTATTAAAATGAAAAACAATAAAAGACAGTTTTCATCTCCATTAAATGGCCAACGTAACTAATATACTTATTTATATGCTTAATGATTAAGGGATAAACGAAACATGAGCCAAATCTGCGGTTTATAGCGGGCGTGATGTGTCAACAATTAAATGCGTTTTTCTCTAAAACTATTCGTAATTTTAAATTAGTGTAAAAAGCAAATTTTATCTTTGTTTAACGTAGAAAATTAATAAAGTATTTAAAAGGATAAGGATTGATATCATTATGGACAAACATCCCTCACAATAAAAAATATATTCAAATTATTATTTTTAGACAGAAATATGCTCACTGTATGTTATCCTTAGAAAATACAAATATGCTGTCGCTGACTTTTTTGTAGATCTTATTAAGAGGAATAATACTCTAGTACATTGTTTTCATGTAAGACTTACCATTAAAGCAGCGCATGCGTGAAAGTTTCTCAACGGGTAGGACTTAATGCACATATATCATATTTATGTCAAATTACATTAAAATATATATATAATAAATGATACACAAACCTTCTCTGAGAAATACTCTACCTCATGGTGAAAACCGCATCAAAATCCGTTGGGTAGTTTAGAGGAAGATCGCTTAGAAAGGCCAGACAGAGAAAAAAAGCGTTTCTATTTTATAATATTTATAGATAAGGCGAAATGCGGCGTTGAGTGTCAATACCTTAAATCCAACAGAGAATAGAGTATCTTGACACTAGGTCCGCATGCGATATAAAGTGAGAAGTTTCAATAAAAAATACATTATATGAATAGTTTCATCAGTGACACAAATCAGAGTGGTCGGACATATTTAGCGCTATTCGTCGCACTCGCCGGTACATTTGCGGTCGATCACGTTGAAACGATGTACCGCAACGCTGATAACGTATTTATAATTAATTTATTGATGTATTTATCGTATCTAAAATATATTTTAAGTAATATTAAAAGTTTTATTTTTATTTAGATTATGATTAACTACTTTTTATTTTATTCTTTTACAGTTACCATTTTACCGCGCGGTAGATTTCAGGAAATCAGAGAGAACTTGGTGTCGAGGTTGTTTTGTGCTGTGGGCTGAAATTGAAATCTGTATTAAAAAAGCTCGTACTCTCACTTCCGCCTTATTTTCGTTAAAAAAAATCGTTGAAAGATTATAATTCATATATTTATGCTCTTGAATATAGCCCAAGAGTCCAGGGTCCCCAGACCTACGTCATTTTAGCAAAGCTAATATTTTGAGCACGATTAATCGATTATTCACTTAAGACACTGTGCGTACTCACTTGAAAGTGGAGCCCTTTCAGAGATTGCACCAAGTAGAAAGATATGTAATTTTGATCTCTGTCTGGCAGGATGATTGAGCCATCGGATTGGACTGAGCTTATTAGCGGTCTTGAAATAGTTCCTAAATAATATATGTAAAATTAAATCTTAGCAAGATTACGTAGATTTCCCTAATTAAAACCTTTAAGACGTCTGGCAGGGGCCTCATAAATGGGCTAAAGGCTTTTACTTGAATCTTTTAAATAAATATACTTATTCTTAAATACATACTTAAATATGAGCGTTACTACTTTAACGTACATAGGTGAGCATGTACCTTAAGTTGACACTATCTCTGAAAGGAACTTAATTTCAAGTGAGTAAATACGCATACAGTCTTAAGTACATATTAGACTAATAGTTCTTAAAAATTTCGACTTTGCTAAAATTACGTAGGTGTGGTTGTCTAGGGATCTCAATCTAACCTTGTTTAACATCACACTGTATACAACTCTTGTCAGCTCTTAAAAATTGGTTCGCGTGTGGAAAATTCAAAAATCTTTCCGTTATCTGAATTTCAATTTTGGATACGCTTCTTTTAGTGTCTCTACACTAACTTCCTTCAAGCCAAATTACAATTTTTTTAAGCTTAATTTTTTCTAGCGTTGTGTATTAGTCACTCAAGTAAATATAAAACAATATTATTATGAAACTTATGTTAACGTCACAAAACAATTGATTTAATTAACGATGCTCATACAATTAATTTATTCATACACGTATATTTATCAGCTTTGTTGAAATATTTATTTATGGGTTAAAATATAGCTTATTTTTAAGTAAAATAATGATTAATTTTTAAACTAACATAGGATTTTTTACAGTTTCACACCTTTCCCCACAAAAAACCCTTAACCTCGTTTTCTTTTTTTCACGAATGCAATCAGGTTTTTAATACATATATTTTTTCTTATCGTTGGTTTTTGATAACAATACAGTAATTAGACATGTATTTGACGTTGTAGACATTTTTATTGTTTATAATGTATTAAAATCTATATAAATTAATGATGATATAATAAATACAATTTTAATTCTAATTAATAAACTGATGGTTTTTATCAACAAATTATTTTTAGAAGAAACTAAATACATATTTTTTATGGGAAAATGCATAAAGTAACTTTATTTGATTTAATTTGTTTTTTTGCGAATCTGTCAACCTTCTACTGACCCAAGAAAATAGTCAATACTAATCTATGGGAACGCTGCAACCCCGATTGAGCAGCAAATCAGAATCAACATATGGTTCTAAAGGGATTCTATTTACTTTCTGAGGCAAGCCCTAGTACTATCTTTTGTTTATAGCCTTAAGTATTGAATATTCGTGTCCGTATGTAAATTCCGTTCCGTTCCGTATTTTTCTATTTGAGGTACAGAACTCTTTAAACAAAATCTAACGATCTACAGAAGGTTAAAGAAACGTTGAAACGCGATTGTGACATTTATTATGATCCCGGAAAAATCTTTAGGGAAATGTTACTTGACGAATATGAAATAAGGTGGAGCTGAACGCTTCTGACTGTATACATGATTTTAATAATCAGCTTCACGCTGTATCCCGCACACAGCAGGGTAGGCAGAGGGAACCTAGTGTTTTTAGACACTCCGTTCCCCACTTTCTGCCGAATTCTGGAGGCATTGCGTGTTAAGTGGCAGAACTCAACGCCGCGCTTAGCCTCGACACCAGAGCGAAGAAATGGAAATATAAATTTAAGTAAATATTTCATCTCCTCGAGTGGGGATCGAACCCACAACCAGTCGGTTTACAGTCACACTTTGTGCCGCTGCGCCACGACTGGCATGATTTTTGTCGGTTCAATTCCTTGTGAGAATGGTTGTTACAATATTTTTATCATCAGAGCGTTGGTTTATGTCAATTAAATATGTAGTTGATAAAACATATCAATTTTATTCCCAAAATGTGTGAATGCGATTCAAATCCATCGAATTTCAGTGAATTCGAATATATAATGATTAGCGACTGAGATTAGTCGGTAATTACACACGTTACATCGAATTATGATGAATACGCGCGAGTTGACTGTACTCGCACATGTTAACGAGGGTTTATATTATGCAGTGCTTGTTTTACATCACTATTACATGTATTTACGTCAAAATATCTACTGTATTATAGTTATAGTTTATCAGCTTTTTGGATGTAGCGGGATAGAGAGACATTAGAGAACAGTCGTGGCGCAAAGGCACAAGTGTATGACTGCAAACATGACTGGTTTTGGATTCCACATTTGGAATAATTAAAATATTCATTTCCTCGCTCTGGTGTCGAAACAAAAGTGTGGCATTGAGTCCCGGCGATCACCACGCAATCGCAATAGACATTGGGGGAAAATGGAAAGCGGAGTGTCTTAACACTAGTTTCCTCGATTTTTTGTCTTCACGCAATATCTCTCGTATAGCAGATAAGTATTATCTTAACACAAGTCATTCTACGCTCTTTGTTGAAATGTCAACTCAACGTAGCACTTACTAGAGCAGGAAAATGATTAACTGACCCGTGAGTTAAGAATTGAACCTACAAACTCGTCTACAGTCAGTTACTACTCTTCTGCGCTGTGGCTACAACGATGATATTATAATACATATGATTAACGTTCGAGGTCAGTCGTGGCGCAAGGTCACAAAATGTTACTGTAAAACCGACTGGTTGTAGGTTCGATCCCCACTCGAGGAGATGAAATATTTACCTAAATTTATATTTCCATTCTTCGCTCTGGTTTCGAGGCAAAGCGCGGCGTCGAGTTCTGCTATTCAACCCGGAATGCTTCTAGAATTCAGCAGAAAGTGAGGAACAGACTTAACACTAGGTTCCCTCTGCCTACTCTGCTGTGTGCGGGATGCTCTATGAAAATATTACTTTTCTGTATTTTTAATGAATCATTGAAAATATCGAGGTATATTGAAACAGACCAAATTATTATCTCAAAATTATACGCTCTCCAAACCGTACAGTATATAGTATTATTGAATAAATTTTATGAAAAATCATATTTGGTAGAAGCGCGGTGAATTTTATTATAAAATTATGAGCGTGTTTAGTGATTTAACATAAACGATTTATTTTCATTATTACTTCCGGTTGAATTATTTTTTGTAGTTCGAATATGTTCGTACTAGAAAAGTACTGGCGTTTTATTTAATTTGGTTATTTTGCTGTATGTTATATCTTTATACTCCATGATGAGCAAAATAAAGTAAATCAAATAGAGTGCCGGCTCGCGGTGCTCAACGCCGCACTTTGTTTAATAATGAAAGTAAAATACTAATATTATCGATCGTTGTGGATTCGATTCCCACTAGGGATAATGAATTATTTTCATTTCATCGATCTGTTATCAAGAGAACAAGTAAACAGAGTGTCATCACGTTAGGTTGTCTTTGTCGACCTTGTTATACGGAAAAGAGCGTGTTAATGTTTTTTTTTTTATTTTCTTCCTTTGAAAGGACTTCAAACCCATGTGAAGGCTCTTATAATATTAAGTTCTAAACCATCCTGTAGTTTGGCTTCGTTTTTCATTCTATTAATGAACTTTACGTTATATTTAATTATCTTAAGTGCGTCGTCTTTACAAAGCAATGAGAAGCTGATCGAGTTAGTACTGGAGTAGTTTATATTTAGTTCCAATCCGGATGCAGCTCGCTAACTTGTTAGTTCTGACCGCCGCTATTTTAAACTGGATTGAGTTAAACTTCCAAATGTTTAATTAAACTCAGGCTTTGTTGGAAATATAATGAAAATTGTTATAATTATATGAAATGTGATATTACTGAAGAAGTTATTTTATTTTATTAGCAAAGTGGCTTTGTGAAGGAAAGAATTGTGTGAAAAAATGTAATTTTATTTATTTTACTGAAATGCAATGAAATATTAATTATTTCATTTCCGCTCTGGCAAAGCGTGGCGTTGAGTACCGCTACTCAACACGCAATGTTCAGTATTCGGCGAAAAGTAAAAAATGCAAGTATCTTAAAGAGAACGGTGAGTCTTAACACTAGGTTCCCAGGTTACTTATGACTGTCGCGCTATAAACGAAACAAAGCGTGAAGCTACAACGAATGCTTTTCCATGCGTATTAGAATAGTCTATCTTGTAAACAAAAAATAACTACATGGATAGTGGACATATTTATACAGCTATATCTTAGAAACAACAAGTATTTATTGTTATAAAAGTAGCCTTCTATAGTAATCTTATAGAAGGCATCTGTGAAAGAAATTTAATTTAACCTTTAATTTTAATTTTTTAAATTTGCCAGTGTATTTTCCACGTTTTGGCTAATGAAATTATTTACAAAGGACAAGAATTTTAACTCGAGCTTCCTCGTCGGGACAAACTTTGACAAGAAATGCGACGAAATAGTTCACAGAAGTTAGGAGAACTGACACGGGGGAAGGATTTGAATTATACTTTACTTACTGTAGTAAGTTTACGACGACGAAGACAAGTTTTACTTTCATTAGAGTTAATTTAAGTAGATTTTATTGAAGTGTTGAGTCGTGTTTCAATGACTTTCGACTTTTGTTGGGTCCCTTGTAGGGACAAATATCGATTTATACGGTCAAATTAAATACAACGGAAATGTATTACATCAGGTTCCCTCTACCTATCGTAATAAGTGCGGGATACAGTGTGAACCTCAAAAATATATTTGACTAATATTTTGATATATTTTATTGTTACAATATTCCGTTTCATTGGTGAATTTGAAAGAATCTGCCTACTTTTTTATAGAAAATCCAGACTTCAATATTAGGCAGCACTACACAACACACTTGGAACCGGAAAAGCATACTTACAGTTTGATGGTTACTTTTTAACCGATTTCTGTAAGAAAAGGAGGTCATCAATTCAATCAATTCGATTGTATTTGTAGATTTGGAAATCTGAAAAAGCTGAATAGAAATGATTCGCGCCCCATAGAAAATTTTGTAATTCATGTCACTATTTTATATAGTTAATATGGTGATTTTGTGTACATGTATTTCTTATCTGACATTATCTATTAATTACGCCATCTAATTATTATCAAATAATGATAGATTGCTAGTTAATTATCTATTAATTAGCAATCTATCTTTATCTATATTAGTTTTGAGGCTAACCTCAATCGTCAAAACTACTAAAAGCTTAGGAAGCTGAAATCAAAAGTGCTGAAACATCATTTAATTAAATAGCAAGATAAGCTTTTATTTGTTAAATATAGTTAGTTCAACATTTGCTTCTAAGAAATATTTAATTAAGCCTCTATTCACATAACACACCCAAACCGCAAGTAATCGTGGACTCTGTAATTATCCGCAATCGATTGTTTTCTATTAAGCAAGTGTGTACTATTGAAATGTATGTAATTGTTCATATAAGTAAGCAGGAGTGAATGGTAAGAGGGTTTGAGAGAGACTTCAATTGACTTTCGAGAACAGTATCGATAATACTGAAGGAAGCTCACATAAAATGCATGAGAAATTTGGTTTTATTTGATTAATTAATTATAAAGCGAGAGTGAATAGTAAGAGGTAATAACACCAAATCCTTTATGAGATGGTAGACTTCACTAATAAACAAGTAATTGCATGAAAGGTGGATGGCAAGATTATTTTTATAAATGGGCGAAATTAAAACACCAGTGTAACTTATGTTTAGTATTTCAAGATGACCATGAGAATAAAAGATGATATACGCGGTCAAGGTAAATATAATTAAAAAAATATTAAAATTAAAAAAAAATGCTTCACGCTGTATCCCACACCAGCAGGGTAGGCAGAGGAACCCTATTGTTAAGACACTCCGTTCCCCACATTCTCGCGAATATTGGAGGTATTGCATGTTAAGTGGCAGAACTCAACGCCGCGCTGTGCAGTGCTGTAGAGCGAAGAAAATGGAAATCAATGGAAAATTTAAGTTAATATTTCATCTTCTCGAGTAGGAATCGAACCCACAACCAGTCGGTTTTTACAATCACACATTGTGCCACTGCGCCACGACTGGCCTCTTAAATATAAGTATCATTAAAAAAACAGATACCGGTAAATTTAAGCACTGGGATCTCGACCTATAAGGAGCGAAGTATTCATAAACCGTCGTTTGCGGACACCGGCCGGCCAACGGGATTATACTGCGCTACGCTCGTTAATAAGTTGCGCTTAGCCTTGTTAAAATTTACTTTACTGTGTTAGATATGTAGTTTCATGTAGTAAAATATTATATATTTTTGGATGTTATTAAATATTTTTGTATTTTATAATAGATACTAATGTATATTATATTGTTTTCTTTTCAGTTTCCGTGAGTGTAGGCAAACCGAGGTTCGGTTAAGGAGTGTTAAGACGATTCTTCAGCATCGCACAAATTTCGAAACATTTCTTGTCGACTGGCGAAACTTAACTCCACAATTTGTCTTTTAATTTAATTGAATCGAAATAAACGACACGACCGCCTCTATAGATGCCATAGTAGCAATTTATAAATAAATTCAAGTTTTATGTCGGTGAATGCAATATCGAAAAACATTCCTCTCCTACCTTGCAGCTTATTCCTTACAAGGAATTTATTTATAATAGATGGATATAGTGCTGTCATAGAACAGTACGTGTTTCTAATATTACCTATCGAATGTGTATGAAACCGTGGATTATATATTTTTATACATACAACAAACACACATATATATGTAAAAAGTAGCTAAAAAAATGTTTTTAATAACGTTTCAGTTCAATCTGTCAATATAAAATTGTTAGAGAGCTAACTAAATACTCGAACTGGACTCATCGCTTGATTCAAACTGACTGAAATCTCGCGAATACGATATATACGATATTTACTTTTTATAATTGTACATTTACAGATTTAAATAACTTTACGTAAATCCGCCTATATATTTAATAAAACGCCTAGATCAAGATCCCAGGGCGGCTAGAGCTAGATTTATAGTCTAATATGTAGTTAAAACTGTATGCATACTTACAAGTTTGAAAGTGGGTCTACCATTATTGAGTGAATGACAGACAAATGATAGTGAACTATTTATTATTGCCTACTACTGAACACCACACACCTCTTAAAGTAGGAGGTATAAATTAATATTATCATTTCTTTCTTCTGGTGTAGAAGCATTGCGGTGTTGAGTTCCGCCACTCAACACACAATGCCTCCAGAATTCGGTGGAAATTGGGGAACGAAGTGTCTTATACTAGGTTTCCTCTCCATATCCTGCTGCGGATTACAGCGGAAAACTAAAAAAAATGCTATCATAATATTATTTTCATACATAAGTAAACAATATACATTACATATAAACATACATTCTCATACAATTGGCGCTCGTCCAGTCGCTAGCTCGTGGTACATTAATGCACCCGTTACGGAAAGCCTGACACACTGCAAGTCACTCACTGTAGTAAAGTTAGGAGTGACTGCTCATTATTTTTGTTAGAGCTACACTAGGTTACGAATCTTTGTATTTATTCTTTTTAATAGTACTTAAAGTTAGGTTTCTATTCTATTGATAAGTTATAATAAGCAAATATGGACTTAAGTCAAAATTAGACTTAGTTGATTGTCGGTTCAATCCTCACTTTTCTTTTGCCTTGTTGGGCTGAACTAACTTAAATGGAAGAAAACACGAGATTTTCTCTGCACTATTGCATCGCAAATCGATATATGAATGTATGAAAGTAAAAAATAAAACATTCTCTTTTATTTTCCGATCATTCGTCGTTTGACAATTCTTCCAAAATTTGGCGGAGGTTCTGTCGAATATCAATTAGTGAATAAGTATTTTAATTTCTTCACGAGTGTAACAAGATTAAGCAGGGCGTTAAGTTAAGCCACTTCACAAGCAACGTTTTGAAAATTGATCGGTAATATATAATTCTTAATGCCAGTTTCCCTCTGTCTATACTGCTGTATGCGGGATACAGCGTGAAACTAAATATAAAATATAACCTTACGACCAATAAACTTCTATCACATCATCTAAAAAGCTCATGTCAACCGTTACTAGCAAAGCGGGAACTCCTTCAAACTTGTCACTGTGTCACTTACGTTGATATACCAACTAAAATCACTTGCATCAAGCTTACGCTCGGAGTTACAATCATTTATTTACTTTTGTATTATTCTTATATTGAATAAAATATATTTTATAAATACATGTAATTTATATATATCACCAGTAGCTGCCCGTAACTTCGTTTGCGTGAAGTATAAAACGTAAAATCTGGGTATTCCCTCGTATAAGCTTCGGGAACTTCTGTGCGTTCCTAGACGCCCTTCGGGAAATCTTGTACTTTTCATCCTAAATTTCTTATATCTACTAGTAGCGTAGTATCATCTGTCAGACACTTTGAAACGGGGTAATGTTTATTTAAATTTATCATTATCATTTCTTCCCTTTGTCTTCACTGTGTCGTGGCAAAGCACAGTGTGAGCTTAAGTTGAGCTACTCAACATGCAATACATCCAGAATTCAGTGGAAAATGGAGAACCTAGTGTCTCGGATATTTCTAAAAGAGAGAGAAATTATTTTATTCAATTGTGAGAAAAAAATAACGTACTATAGATTTAATATGTAAATGTGAAGATTGTTTATCGGCTTCACTCTCTTGTAGAGTTCGGGTACATTCAGGTTAGTTTACAAAGTTACGAGGAGATACCCGAAGGGAATCAGATATTCTGCCAAAAGTTATACCTCGCCTAGGGTGGGCTTTACTAAAAATTCAGTATGTACCTTTTATATGGGACTATGATAAGAACCCACATTTCTTCAAAAGACGAGCTGGTTTAAAACATTAATAAAAACAATTTCAAATTATTTTGTGACGCAGTGACGTCACTAGCGAAGCATTTCGGTTAAAATCTTTATTTAATCTTATTCCAAGTCTTTTACTGTGAAATCTGCGATTCTTTGGAATGAACTTCCTACAGAAATTCGACATTCCAAATCCCTTTACACTTTTAAAAAACGTCTAAAAGAATATTTATTGAAGTTAGAATAGTAGTTTATCCTTATCTTTTTAATATTATGTATATATTTTTACACACGTTTAAGTATGTATATATATGTATGTATGTATATGTATGTATATATGTGAATAGTATATAAACATTAAACATATTTTATGTAAGTTTATGCTGTATTATTAGTTTATATTATTATATATTTAATTTCTTTAAAAATTTGCACCGAGACGTTATCCCCCTTTTCCTCATTACAAGCAATCCATTATGTTTCAAAGGTTGTCTGGTAGAGATTGCTTAAAGCAATAAGACCGCCTTTGCATACGTGTTTTTTTTTCTTTTTTCTGTGTTGTTAATTTTATATATTTATTTGTTTTTTATGTGTGCAATAAAGTTTATTCTATTCTATTCTATTCTATTCTATTAATTTTTAAAAATGCATTGTATTTATATTTTCAGAAACCTACGAATCGTAATATTGTTTCACTTTATTTCAATAAGTACACGTCGAGACATCAGGTAATGAGATAGTCTTTAAGGTGCTGAACCTTAAACGAAAAAATTTAACTCTTATAGGATCATTTTATTGTCAAATCTCTTGTGCCTTTTGCTTAATACTTTCGCAAAGTAAACTTCAGCTTTATATTGTGAACGATTATAAATAGGATAAAAGGAATAAGTTTTCACCTAACGTACTCTTGTAAGTAATAATAGTTTTTGTTTCATTAAAATCAGGTCAGGATTTCCACAGTTGTCAACTTTTATCTTTTTTTTTTGCATTTCTTCGCCCGCTGCGTGACGTCACGCGTCGCACTTCTCTATCTCCTTATGTCGTATCTGCTTATGAGTGTGGTTATACATTGCGTGTTGAGTGAAGAAATAAAAATTTAAAAAGAATATTTTTTTCAAAAATGGGGACAAAACCCACAATCTGTCACGGTTTCAGTCACACGCCTGTAGCCCTGCGCCACGACTAGTCCCTAGGAACTATACAATATTTCCTAACCATTATTTATTTACTATAAAAAACAATTGAATTTATATTTATTTAGAAAACGTATAAAAATTTGAACGCAGCGGGACTCGAACCCGCGCCTCCTGGAAACCGACCAGGCGCTCTGACCACTAAGCCATGCGTTCTCGCCAAGCTGCGTCGAAATTTTTATACGCTTGTTACAAGTTATTTATGTTGTTAGCATCTCTGTAGGGAGATTTTTGATTGAATTTATTGCAAAACAGTGCAAGAGAGCTACACGAAACGCCAAAGTATGAAAGTGTTCGCAAGCACCTACTGACAAGACGCAACATTTACTGCCGTGCCCGTACTTTAATGTTTAATATACCTGTATCAGTCAATTTTGAAGCTAGAACAAAAATAAAAACAGATTCTTTTTTCTTGAGTTAACAATTTTTTACTGATAACAAAAATTGTGACTGTGTGAGTGACTTATTGCACCATAAATAAATATACATAGAATCTAGTGATTATTTAATAGTAATAACAAATTATCCGATAAAAATATTTGTTACATCTTCAGTCATAAAAGCTCGTATATACTTGTACATATATGCTATTATTCACAGTCTTACCCAAACCACTTCTTTCATAGTAAAGTACCATTATATAACAAAAGGAAAATGGAACAATGATTAAAAAAACAAAACATACTTAAAATGTGTAATAATGAACGGCGTTAATTTAAATTAAAATAAACAATAGAAATCCTAAAACGGTTTACAATGTCACACGACGAACGGATCCAATTAACAGAAACATACGTTCCTGTAAATGAACATTTAATATTTAATTCCCGATCGATTCTCTTGCGCATGATTTTTATTCAATTTATCATAAAGTGATGCGTTTCATATTAAGTTTACATAACAAAATTAGTAAACTGTGAGAAAAGTCGATTTTTATATTGAAATCAAAAATAATCTATTCAATAGCATATAAGTCAAGATTGATTTTCAATTTAATACTTTGTTGCTGTTTGATATAATCGTTTAACACATATAAATCTATTGTATGTGTGTTTTTATACTTCCGAAATAAATTAATTAAATTATTAAATTAGCTTCACGCTATATCCCGCACACAGCAGGGTAGGCATAGGGAACCTAAAGTTAAGACACTCCGTTCCCCACTTTCTGACGAATTTTGGAGACATTTCGTGTTGAGTGGTAAATTAATTATTTTGGATAATCTTATGTTATAGTCAGAATGAAATACATCATTAATTTTTTTAGCTTTACGCAAAATATACGGAGGGAACCTATTGCTAAGAGTCATAGCGAACACTACGATTTGTCTTGTTTGTTACCAAAGTAAGAAAATGGAAATATTTAAAAACCATAGTGTTTACATTAAAGAATACATATGTAACGTCTTAAACTAAAAAAGAAAAAGATTTTTTTTTTCCATTTATTATTTAGACGCCACCACAAAGATCGTCAGATCTCGGTTATCCAATTTAGTTCGCATCGAGAGCAAACATCGACTAGCGGGCGATAGTACGGACTGCGGATAGCCACCGGCCGCTCGTAGATCAATCTACAAATGTTCCGCAAATACACTGAGATTCAGTCAATCCGAACGATTTCGCCCTTAATTCAACTAGATGAATCAAACAACACTCTTATCATACGTAAAGGGTGGAAAAATACCCTTTCTATTTCATTGTCTTGGAAGAATTGAGAAATGGTTGTAATATGAGAGGAGATTGTTAGTGACGAATACTAAAACAATTTGGAGTGAAATCGATATTTTGATTATAAAATTGCCGAGTTTGTGGGATTTCTAGTCGTGGGTACAAATTTAACATAACTTTAACAACGAAAGGAATTTTCCTGTAGATACAGGAACTGGCTCTATGTAGATATTACAAGCTTTTGTACCGGTGACTTCGCACTCGTAGTTAAATGGGAATAACTTAATTACATTGAAACATTTAACATGATATATTATAACCATCCTCGTACATGAACTGTCAAAAATAACAACAATTTGAGTAGTTCCTGAGATTTACGTTCAACCAAACGCCCAGGATTTATAATATTAATATTTATATAGGGAAAAAAATAGAAAATATATATTTTATTCAACCAAAACAATGAAGCAAACATAAATATATGCTTAATACGAGAAGAACAAAACTATTGGAACACAGACCACAGTGGGAAAGACGACGCGCGGCATTGAGTTCTGACATTCACTCAACACGCTATGACTTGAATTCTTCCAGAAAACGAAAAACGGAGTGCCTTAACACTATTTTGTGCCGTAGGGATACTACTATGTTATACTGTGCTATATGCAGGTTAGGAGCACTTTTTTACTTCAGCGGCTTCAGCTTAATACATTTTTTCCACTTGCTCCTATATTCACACATGGATTAAAGAGACATGTGGCGAATAAATCTTGAAGATGTTTTATATGTCTTTTTATGAAACTTATGTATATACATTTAATTAAAAATAATATATTCATTTGAATCTCAAAGCACAATATAATTACCTAGAGTTAAGTTTGAAAAAAATATTGAACCTCACATATAGAATGCTCGCGTCAGAATTTTACCTTAACTTTTTTTTGTATATCATTATAGTATGGTTATATGTTATTAATCAATTTTTATTAACAAAATGGCTTACATTGCTCGTAAATTCTTGAGTCTTATAATTAAGCTGACATATAGGTATAAGCTGAAGATACTTCTATATGCGAAAGCGGTCAAACTTTTGTGTTTACTTTTGTGATAAGTGATAAAGAATGGAAATGATATGGTAAGGCAAACACAACAGAATTGCGGACAAGAACTAATTTGGTGTGAAGTGAACAACAGAGAGAGCCTAAGTTACGACACCTAATTTTCTATATTATCTATTTTTTCTAGATGTGTGATAGGCGGCGGAACTAGACCACGCCTTTTATCTCATAATCAAAGTAAAGGAAATCAAGGGAAATTAAAATAATATAGTCCTTTCAAACCCACAATCGTCGCGTTTACGGTCAAACATAGGAGCGCCATTAAATATATTTACTCATATAAATATAAAAATTTACGAAGCACGTACAAACCATAAAATTCTTTAATAAAAATACTGTACACATAATTTTAATCCACTAATTTCAGCAATGAGGTAATACTGCGACACATTTTAGGGCAAAACATAAATTTGACCAACAAAAACGAGGCGTGATATTTAATTTCAATTTTACAAAAATGATAATATGTTTGTTTTTCAAAGTAATAACAGCGTAAATAAAATTCTTCGCATGTACCTAATTAACTGCTATCCGACTGCCCCAATTCCTTCGCGTGGGATTAAAAATGTTTCATGAAACAATATGGAACGACTCCCGAAATATACGTAAATTACAATTAGTACGTTAAGATGTTCCATTTTTAAGGTTAAGTATTTAAATTTGCCATTTTTATAAAAAAACGCTCTATAGGGAAGTTATGTTGTTTATTACTGTAAAAAGACCAACTGTAGAATAACTTTTTTATTGATTGTGTAATAAAAAAGTTATAATTTAAAAAAAAACTACTTAGAACATTCGGTGGAATATGAGAAAGGGAAATGTCTTAATGGGAAGGAGTGTCTTAGCACTTGGTTCCCAGAGCCTCTCTTCTTACCCTTCCTACCCAACCCTATGTGCAGGATGCAACATGAAGCTTAAAGAAAAATTTACATCCAGGTGAAATTCCACTCAATTAATTAACATTGTATTTTAACCATCAAAATCAAGTAATACTCAGGAAAAAAATCACAAACTTTTAAAAATAAGAAAGTTCCATGGAACATTTCGTGTTTGTTTTCACAGATTGTCGTCTCCACTCGACTTCGGGGATCATTAACTTGCTGTATAACATCTCGTAGTCATTTGAGGCCAGTCGTGGCGCAGTGGTACAGAGTGTGACTGTAAAACCGACTGGTTGTGGGTTCGATCCCCACTCGAGGAGATGAAATATTTACTTAAATTTATATTTTCATTTCTTCGCTCTGGTGTCGAGGCAAAGCGCGGCGTTGAGTTCTGCCACTCAACACGCAATGCCTCCAAAATTCGGCAGAAAGCGGGGAATGGAGTGTTTTAACACTAGGTTCCCTCTGCCTACCCTGCTGTGTGCGGGATATAGCGTGAAGCTAATTAATTAACTAATTAATCGTAGTCATTTATCTGTATTGCATTTAAGTTGGCTTGTATTCAAAATATTTACGTTATAGCTTTTTTAAAGTACTTCTTATTATAATTTATAACACTTTGATGTATATTATTCTCATTTGACGCCGTTGTGGTACAGTGGGACAGTATCTGCCTGTAAGCGCGATGGTTGTGGGTACGGTTCTCTCTCAGATCTTTCTCCGTTCTGGCACGGTGTATTAAGAATGTCTCAAAAATGGAGTATTGCGTGTGGAGTATCTTAACAAAAAAAATCCTTTGACCCTGCCCCACTATGCATGATTTTTTCTACCACTAACAAAATAAAATATAATAACCATAGTGGATAGAAGCGCTTTCCATATTAAACGAACCAGTCAATTATTCCGCAATCTGTATCAACAAGAATCGCAATTTCGATAAAACTGTAGGTAATGGGAAGTATCAGTAATTATCTCGAGAGCACCAATATTTAGTAAACACCGAATGTTTTTAAGGGGAGTTTTGCTAATATACGTCCATTAGCGTCCTAATACTTGCACTTACGGTTTAAACGACCGTTTCAAATACCGACGGATCATAATATTTTGTGTTTTATAACCAGTTTTTATTATTATTGTACAGTTAGTTGCTAAAAGTGGTAATTGTTTTGTTTTAGTTTTTGTTTTAGTTGGGTGCAAAATTATGTGAAAATTGAGTCCTGTAAGAGGTCCTATAAAACTGTTTAGTCTAAGTGCGACTGTAAACTCAACAGGTAGTGGATTCGATGTGTTTTATAAGATCATTAGAATAAAAAAATATAAAAAAGTAAAGACGGGTGGGTGGTGGACGTGGTTCAACGGCACAGAGTCTGACCATAAATGCGATGATTGTGGACTCGATTTATTCTCGATCGAATTAGTTATTATAATTGATGACTGAGGCCAGTCGTGGCGCAGTGTCACAAAGTGTGACTGTAAAACCGACTGGTTGTAGGTTCGGTCCCCACTCGAGGAGATGAAATATTTACTTAAATTTATATTTCCATTTCTTCGCTCTGGTGTCGACGCAAAGCGCGGCGTTAAGTTCTGCCACTCAACACGCAATGCCTCCAAAATTCGGCAGAAAGTGGGGAACAGAGTGTCTTAACACTGGGTTCCCTCTGCCTACCTTGCTGTGTGCAGGATATAGCGTGAAGCTAATTTTATTTAATTTTCTCTCTCTGGTGAGAAAATATAGCGAAGCGTTAATTTCCGCCACTGAACACATCTCGAATATTGGGCGGTGGGTAGGTAACGGAGTGTCTTAACTCTAGGTTACTCTGCTATATGCGATATCAACTTTGAAAATAAAAAAAAAAACTGTTATACAGTTATTACATGTTTAGGAAAGTAAAAGTAAGGGGGTACTGATTGTTATTTTATTCAATTGTTTAAGATTATTCACATACAAATATACGTATATTTATAATTAAATATATATTTAATTATCACAAGACGGTTATTAAGTAACACTTACAGCACACTTGTCGTGTCGTTAGATGCGTCTCATCTCATATACTGCATAATGCTGCGTTGATTAAATCATTGTGAGCGTGTTAATTGATTATTGCGTTTATATTGTACCTGTACACCTGGATATAAGCGAAATCGATTCAAGCCTACCAATCCAAGCCTTCTTTATTCCGATCACTTTGTAGAGAATTTAATAAAGTAAAGTAAATTGAAAGTAACCTTCCTGTTCCGTATTTCGTTACGATTAATACAATTGGGTGAATTGGTATCCATTACAATGTCGTTCACAGTCGGCGCTGGCCTGAGGCTTCTTATGTTTAAAAACGAGTGGGGAATTCAATTAAATATCAGTGTCATTTGGAGTACCTACTGTTAGAGAGCGAATATTGGAGCAAAAGTTTTGTTTTTAAATATTCTTTTAGCATTTTTTTTTGGGTTATTTTCAAATAAAAGCATTACATATTAGGTTACGTAACTTAGGTGGTACAGAGACCCGAAGTGTATCTGTAAAATCGACTGGTCGTAGTTAGATCTCCTCTCTACATATAAAATTAAATAAATATTTCACTCGAGGGAGTGAAATCTTTATATGTTCAATTCTTCGTTCTGGCGTCGAGGCAAAGTGCGGTGCTGAGTTCCGCCACGCATCAACACGCAGTACCTCCAGAGCTCGATGAAAAGTGGGGGAACGGAGTGTCCTAACACTAGGTTCCCTCTGCTTACCCTGCTGTGAGCGGGATACAGCGTAAAGTTGATGAGAATAAGACTATTCTCATTGTAAGATTTTTTTTGTAATAGATGCATAATGAAGCCATTTGTAGGATGTATGTGCAAAATCAAACTCAGGGAATGTAGTTTTTTTTATCTCCTTGCTCTGGTAAGAAAACTAACTGCCACTACTATACAGATAATTGTTAAACTCAATATCTCAAACTCAATATCTTAAAATCTCAAGAAACGGTCGAATGATCTTGTTGTCTGTGGGATGCAGCGTGAAGCAAAAAAAAAGTAAATATAATATAAATGACATTCACACTATCCTTTAAAGCGAAAAAGATAGAGTTAACTTTAACAAAAGCGTATCACACAATACAACACACCGTGCTTGGTGTAAAACAAAACGCCTCAGAAACAGGCTCAGTCCGCATTGTTGCCGGTTAGCGCTACTTCTGCGACACGCTCTACATTCTGTATAACGATTAGTTCTATTATTCGAGCTTTTACTATTGATTTGTATGAATGCGTTGGTTTTATTAACTTTTTGTTGAAAACTGTAAGTGAAAATTTGCGTAGATGATCATATGTCGAGCTGAGACGTTTTAGAGTATACGAGATAATTGTAGATTCGGGTGCCACTTAGATTTTTTTTTGATATTTTTATTTATAGCCACTGACTGTCGTCTCAAGAAGGGGAAAAATGAGAAGTACATTTTACTCAGAAGTTGTATGACACTAAGAGTTTAAAAAATCAATAAACACAATTTTTATCTCTTCATTCTCTATAATAAAGAGACAATTAAATGAATAATATGATATAGTCTTTGTTTTTGTTTCACCCTGTATTTGCATTTACTAGGGTAGGTAGAGTCCTAAGCCCAGTTTTACATATTTGACATATTATGTGTATCAGTACTCAACGCTGTAGTGTCTTCAGGTAACAAGAATAAGCGTGGGGTTAAGTTCCGTACGTACGTAACGCAATGTCTCGAAAATTGGGAGGGTGTACGGATACTGGAGTAGCTCTATATCTATTTTCAGTCGTATAAGAGCGGCGAACGTGGCACCATCGAAGCTATTGGCAATTATCCAGGTTTGCCCGAAGTGAACAGATTACGCTAACTCAACGATCGAGAGGATGTTGGGAGGGATATTGGCCTCATGTTAAATAACAGTCATGTAACCTAACATGTTGTAAGAATTTAATTCAGTATAGGGAATGAAAGTTTAAATTTTTGTTAGGTGTGACGCGAATATACATTTCGGTTGATAAGATTGCGCTACGTACCTAAAAACTACTCCAGGTTAATAGCATTACAATATTATATAGCTTAAGAAATTCTAATTTAGAAATTCCTCAAAAAGTGTCGACTACACCCCGAGTAAGTAAAAAAAAATATTTTAAAAATCAGCTTCACACTGTAGGGTAGGCAGAGGGAACCTAGTGTTAGGGCGCTCCGTTCCCCACTTTCTGGCGAATTCTGGAGGCATTGCCCATTGCCATTAGCCTCGACACCAGAGCGAAGAAATGGAAATATAAATTTTTGTAAATATTTCGTCTCTTTGAGTGGGGATTGAACCCACGACCAGTCGGTTTTACAGTCACACTTTGTCGCCGTCTCTAATATTATATTATAATACTTTTTGTATGTTTACAAATAACAACGTCATGTAGATTTCACGTTCTTTCGCATATGGCAGACTAGGCATAGTTAACTTATTGTCAAAACACTCCGTTCTTCAACTGTCGCGTTTACAGTTCTTTTTCTTTCCTCACTTTCCGCCGAATTTTGCCGAGTGGCGGAACTAAACGACCTTTGCCTTGTAACCAGAGAGGAGAAATGAAAATATTAATTACATTTCATTTCCCCCAGTGGGGATCGAACTCGCAGGCATCGCTATCCTCAACAGATGATTTGATGGCCTCAATGAATCAAATCAAATGAAATCAATTGAACTTTTTAAAATAAAAAAAATACATTATTATAGTACAACAAATATCACCTCGGGGAGGTTTAAAAAGTTGTTAATGCGAGTACGACGTCGCTCGCGGAGGATGGACGGTCCTCGTTTATTTGATTGAGGACTAATGGTTTATAAACACAGCCTCTTTTTGTATTATTGATGATAGTACTTTAAAGATGTAGCCTTCACTGTATTATCATTTTATTTTTGTTTCATTTTATTATATGGATTCTACGATTTTTTAAAGATATTTTTATAAGAACTTTTTTCGGGTATATAATAATATTTGAAGTCAGTGTCAAATGAAGGTCAAGTCATGTATCTATTTTCATATATTTTATATCTTAATTGAATATAAATACGATGTACATGTAGACTGTAATCTTAAATCATGTTTATTTAAACCAAAAATTGTGATTATTTATATATTTAAAATGGAATTTAATTACAAATTATCCAACATTTCATTGCAATTGCAATTTAGAGAAACACAATTTCCGTAACACTATCACTCAACACAAAGTGCTTCAAAAATTTCAGAAGAAAATGGGGAACGGAAGTGTATTAACATTAGGTTCCCTTTGTTTACCCTGTTATGTGCGAGATCAATGAGAATACAAAAATATTTATAAAACCTTTGTAAGGGTCTACCATTAGAGTGCTTGGAATGGGCTATATATTGAAATTTAATTTTCGTCACGTACGCTCCTCGACGCTATTGATGTCTATAGTTTATTTTTCGAATTCATTATAATATGAGAAATTAATGTAAATATTTAATTACAAATAATAAGAAACGGTCTTCTTCTTCTTCTCTTCTTCATTTGCACGCTGTATATAAGCAAAATGTCAGAGGCAAACTGTAATGATCTCTATTCCCCAAACATCGCCCAATTTTGGAAACATTACGTGACGAAACTGAACGCCGCACCTTGTCTTGTCACGAGTAAATGCAAACAATTTATTACTAGACGGCCTCCATATAGCATTTTTAATACACACTACTTACACTGCTAGGCCACGACAACCTCTTTATTCCTCAACATATACATGGTATAAAGTAGTTATAGGTGCATCTAGGAGATAATTCCTTTCCGTATATGAACTTACTAATACGTCATCATTTTCATTTGTACGAATATTAGGTATAATATTACAATATAACTTGGAAGTTAACCAAGTTTTAATACGATCAGTCAAACTTGTAACAAAACCATTTAGTAAGAAAAAGTTAGTTAATTAATAATTTAACAACAAGACGTCTAAACAGAATATTTTAGCATGATTAATTCACTTAAGAAAATGTTAAACATTTAATTTGGTTCGGCGTAGTACAAAAGAGGAAAGTCGTGGCGCAGGGGCACAAAGTGTGACTGTAAAATCGACTGGTTGTGAGTTCGATCCCTACTCGAGGAAGTGAAATATTTATTTACATTTATATTTTCATTTCTTTGCTCTGGTGTCGAGGCAAAGCGCGGCGTTGAGTTCCGCCACTCAACACGCAAAGCCTCCAGCACTCTGCGGAGGGCGGAAAACGGAGTGTCTTAACACTATATTCCCTGTGCCTACCCTGCTGTGTGTGGGATACAGCGTGAAGCTGACTTAAACTACACCCTCCAACTTTCAAGACATTGTATTTAGTGGCGGAAATAAACGACGTGATTTGTTTTTTTTTTCTCTTCCCCCGAGGAGAAATCGAACCCGCAGCCGTCGCCATGCCCCATGACGGCATCAATAAGACAAATAGATAATTATACTTGATAACTTTTACCCAATTATAAATAAAAAAAAATAGTGCTATTCCACAATTAGGAAGGAAAAATATGTTATTTAGAAAACATAAAAATTTGAACGTAGCGAGACATGAACCCCCTACAGAGATGCTAACTATGTTAGCTTGTTACAATAAGTTGTAACAAGATAGAAATATTGACGTAGCTTGATGAGAACTTATGGCATAGTGGTCAGAGCGCCTGGTCAGTTTCCAGGAGGCGCGGCTTTGAGTCCCGCTACGTTCAAATTCTTATACGTTTTGTAAATAGGTAGAAAAATGTAGATATACAATGCAGGCAATTTAAGTTAAATTTAAAACCATATTTAGTTGAATGAACACTTGCGTACACCTTCTACGATTTAGAATAATGGTATCGACGAGATGCTTAATTTCATTAAATAAAAAAATATACAGAAATTAAATGAAAAAAAAATGAATTTATACTAAAATATCGAAATTAGGAATAAAGATGTCTAATTTAATATAACTGCTAAAACATTCACAGAAATCTATAGCATACTCTCATAATATAAAATCCATCATTTTAAGCTTATTTGAAGCTAGATTTCCATCTATCTTTTGAGTGAATGGCCTTAAATGGAAAACTGCAAATGATTTGAAAATGGACATTCCGCATGAATCGTCACACCTGGTCCCTCTATCGGTATCTCGCCCGCGGATTGAGCGAGTTCCATCGACGCTCAGGAGGTGGTCTGGGCGGTAAATGTATTTAATACCTATGAGGGTATCCCCATCTATTTTTACGGCGTTAAGCCCCATATCTGGGGCTACAAATAGGTGTCAGAGTACAGAAATGTTCTTTTAATACAAAGTGTAGTGTATACGCAAAGTTGTTCAGGGTAAAGCAGTGGATTGAATTACTCGTAAAAGGTATAGTGTCATGCGGCTCAACTAGTCTTGTTTTATTTCAATTTGAGCTTTTATTTTTACTTGTGAAATGGAGTTTGGATATTTTTGTAGTGCAGCTTTTTATTAAAAATATATGATTTTTTTTTTAAGGAAACGAAATGAAAAGTATAAAACTAAAATATAACATATTATGTAAATATAAACTACATCCAATTTAGAAAATAAGTGATAAATTTCGTAGTTGTAGCTGCATCTTTACGCTTTTTCCCGCATAAAGAATAAAAAGAGAATCGAAGGTTGAGATATTTAGTTTCGCATTCTGGACCTAATTGTCGAGATGCATGTTGAGTGGCAGAACTTTGCTTTTACAAGTAAATATAAGTAATTAATTCCCCCTACGGGGAATCGAATCTACAATACTATACCACTCGCTACGATAGATTTACTTTTGTTTGTTTTAATTAAATTTTATTTAATTATATATAATTACGATACTAGCCCATTATTAAACTACTCGATCTTTATTAAGCCTAAAGTGTAATATGTTTAACAGTTCTTATATATATCAATACAATGTATTTGCTTCTTTGACTATATGTCATAATTTAAAACTTTTACACCATTTAAAAATACTAGCGATAACAATTTAAAAAATTAAACAGAAGTTTTTTATTCCACGAGACGTGACTTTTATAGAAGCACTATGTAAATGAGTGCTATGTATAACTATAAACACTATTCCGTACTTCAAATTATATACGATGTGAGTCGACACTTTCCATATCCTTGCACTTAAAATATTGGAACTGCGTTGTTTTTCAGTATTTTTCTTTGAAGCGAAAACATTGCTTATAGCAATGTGGGTGTAAAAATAACGTCGAGACAACACAATACGTTGCGTGTTGAGCAGCGGAACTTAGGGCCGTGTTTTGTCCTTCAAAGAATATAAATAAATATTATCAAAGCACCCTTAACGCTTACAATAAGAAGTTGTTTCACTGCTCCACGACGCCATCAAAATCCTTTTTTATTTTCAAAAATGACAAATATAATAAAAATACTTTACTATTTTGTTCCAGTTTTATTGTTAATATGGGTTTTAAAATTTTGTGGTTTAATTTCATAATTACAACGTATGTTGCTAACAGCTTATGAAATTATGAAAAAATATGTAATACTTATCGAAATTAGGATCCATATAAATTAAACTGATAAGGTTGATAATATGTGTGTATGATAAATTTAAAGTGTTTCTTTTAAGTCAGTAAAAATTACCAACTACTAAGGCGTATTATAAAATTTAATATAAAGCAATAATATAAATGAATCCAGACTTACGACCGACCACTTCCCAAGGTACGAAGCCAACTTACGCTCAATTACACGTTAGGGGATTATGTCCGGGCTTATTCACGTATAGCACGCTATATATGTATAGACCATAGTACGGTACGGCGGTGGCTGCAAGTTTGAGTCTGGAGAATCTAATGTTAGTACTCTACATTCCTTTTGTATTCCTTTTGTAGTGGGCATTAAAAAAAAACTCTTATATTAATGGAAATTTATCATTGATTACTTATTTACAAAAAATACTTATTTAGAAAACGTATAAAAATTTGAACGTAGCGGGACTCGAACCCGCGCCTCCTGGAAACTAACTTCCACACTTTCCTAAGTGTGGAATAACACTTTAAAAATATTTAAAAATTATCATTGATTATGTTGAAGTAAGTTACTCTCAACTTCACGCCATTCCCCCTCCACAATACGCGATGCGTCATTGTTCTCGGTTATTGTAATATATTCTTAGATTCTTTAGCTATTTAGTGGTGTAATTATATTTTAGATCTACAGGATAATTTCACACCTACAAGGCCAAGCTTTATGCCTCAATTTGTTATTTTATTTTACAAATTTATAGTTTATATCAATAAAATTTTCGACATACAGTATAAAGCGTTATTTAAAATATATAAAAACAAAAATTATAAAGGTTTGAGGCCAGTCGTAGCGCAGCGGCACAAAGTGTGACTGTAAAACCGACTGGTTGTGGGTTCGATCCCCACTCGAGGAGATGAAATATTTACTTAAATTTATATTTTCATTTCTTCGCTCTGGTGTCGAGGCAGAAGTGCGGCGTTGAGTTCTGCCACTCAACACGCAATGCCTCCAAAATTCGGCAGAAGGTGGGGAACGGAGTGTCTTAACACTAGGTTCCCTCTGCCTACCCTGCTGTGTGCGGGATATAGCGTGAAGCTAATTTTTAATTTTAATTTTTAAAAATTATAAGAGCACAATAAGAAATATAACTTATCATATTTTTATTATATTCCTAAGTTAGCCTTTTTCTAAATTTTATTACTTTTTATTGTAATTCAATAATATGAATTAACATCATAAAAATAATGAAGCAAATTCATTTAAGCCGTAGCAGGGTAGCAGAGAAGTGATTATGTCAATATCCTGACCCTCATTTTTCGCCAAATTTTAGAGACATTGCATTTTGGGTAACGGAACTTAACTCCGTGCTTCGTCAACAGAGCGGGAAAATGAGAATAAATATTTTTTTAAGGGATTTATTTCTTTCTTTTATATAATTTACTTTAAAAGTTTGACCGCCGTAGTGCAATGAACAGAGTTTGACTTTGAGCGTAATGGTCGTGGATACTGGATGGTAAAGATCGATCCCCATTCATAGAAATATATTATTTTCCTTTCCTCTCTTTGATTATACAAAGCTCAGTTCTGATATCCGCATCTAAGCACGTGATTCGGATGGAAAGAGGAGAGCGGAGAATTGAACACTAGATTATCTTTGCCTACCCCTGTATACGGGATCCAAGCTGAGTAAAAAAATACGAATTTTATATTTCTATTTAATAAATATATTTCTATGAGAAGTTTTTATAGCACCAAATGTGGACCTAAAGTCAAACAAACTATATTTCAAATAAACTAAATAAACTTGATAATCTTTATTCTGTTCCTTAAATAAAATGTAAGAGACCATTCATAAATCATAAGACAGCGCTCCGATAACTTCTTATATTTGTCACTTACAATAATAGGATAAATACGCTTAGAAAATATTTTCACGCTGACAACAAGTGTTTGAGTATATATATTTAAGTTGGATTTGAACCTTGGATAATTTTTCATAAACTTGGATATTTTGATGTACCTTTAGTGAATTGAGACTGTTTGAAATTGCCCATCAAACTGACTGTTTTACAGAAAATATTATTTTGTATATTTTCTTTAGCTTCCTCTTATCCGCCCTATTTTCAAAACACTTCGAGATGATTGGCGCATCTGAGCTCCGCGTTTTATCTTACCAGAGAAAAATAATAGAAAAACATAATCCCCCGAGTACGCATCGAATCCACAAACGTCGCGTTCACAAACCGACACTGCGTCACGACACAGCGCGTTTTTACTTTACTTTGTTATGGTAAATGTATATTGGTATGTGTATTCAAATTAAACATATATTTAACACTACTTATCAAATATAATGTTTTCTAACATACCTCAATACGCTAAAACGATAATACACTAACAGTAAATTACTCAATTTGACAGCGAGCTTGACTTAAAGTGATACTCAAACATGTCACTGGTCGACTGACATATTGAATGATGTGGGTATCGGTACTGGCGTTTGACATGAACATATTCCTTTTTAATTATAAATATACATACATATGAATGAGATATCGCAATAGTAATATTATTTTTTAATCAATAACTGTAATCAAGAAAGAAAAATTATTTTAAATATAGACATTTTAAAATTGATTCGTTTTCCTAGACCCCTATCCTAGCTACATATCAAAATTATATATATATTATTTTTAGATTTTTAAATGATTTTACATAAAGAGATAGTAACAAATCTCCCCTTATATTTTTTTAGCTTCATCTGTATAGCAGGACAGGCAGAGGGGACTTAGTGTTAACACACCGCATTTCAATATAACAAATGGAACGCGATACTGCACTTCGTCATATTATCAAGACGAGTAAATGAAATTAATTCATTCCCCAGAGTTGGCATTGAACCCACAAACAACTATCCTACTGTTAGTAGAATACAGCGTAAAGCTTTTGGAAGAAAAACAGACGGAAATCACAAAACACGTTTCATTACCACGATGTGGTCAATAATTTTAATGAAAATCCCATTATAGTTTCAACTGTGCGCTCGACGAACTGGATTTTAGGGCAATATCAAAACTAATAATATTAGGCCGCGCTAATCAACTAATCGATACACTCTCGTTACGATTCCACCGAAATACCACACCAACGAACTATTAATGAATTTCAGTTACACTAAAACAGTTCGTAAATCGCAGATGGACATAGATCAGGTAGGGATTTGGGTTAAATTGTATATTTTGTAAATATTCTTTTTTATTTTCTTTTTTTTTGGTTAAAGTATCAAGCTAAAATTAAAAACGAAAAATAACAAGCTTCTAAGTCAGTTATCAGTAATCAAAAATATTTATAAAGAATTTAATCAAAAGAGCGTCTTTGCATCATTTTGCTGCATTTTGTATTTAATTTGACGCGCAAGAACAAAATGTATAAGTAACTTTTCGTTGACTTACAGCTACGAAATTTGCTCCAAATAAAAAATTTACAATACCGGGAAGTGGTTTGTCTGTCAGTCTGTATGTCAAGAGCCTTTATCTCAATAATGTTTGAAGATATCGAGTTAAAATTCAAATTATATATTCAGATCTATGGTCCCATATTTTTTTGAAAAAAGAAAAAAATATATATATTTAAAAAAAAGGTTCATAGAGTACTTCCGGTTGACCTAGAATTATGATTTGCTTAAATTTAAAGCATTCAAATTATAATTCAAATCATAATTTACCATTACTCACGGTAAAAGTCATTGCTACTTTAATTTTAATTAGAGAAAACTTTATTTTTCACTTAAATAACAAGGAAATATTTATGTATAATATTTCTATTCAATTACATTCAATACACTAATTTAAAAAATTGTAAGCTTTTCAAACCAAGATATATTACTATATAAATTACTATCAAAGCAACACAAAATATATTTTGTATAGAAAAATACTGTATTAATACAGCCCTGTCGTAACATCATGTTCTACTTGTTTATGGTAACTCATTTATTTGCTCGGGCATGTTCGAAGGGAAACAAAATACTGTGGTATTTAATTACGCATTTGTAAGCGGTGGATGTTGATCAATTATTTAAATATATATTTTATTTTTGTTTATATAATGACTAAGTAAAATAATTAACGTTCATAGAAAGACTGATTTTAAAAACACTCCGTTTTCCACTTTTTTTTCAATATCATTGTGAGTTCATCAGCGAAACCAAACGACGTGTTTGGTTATAGAGGACCGAGCTATTTAATATAACGTTGTCATCGATCAATAATATTTTATAACCAATAACAAATACAATATTTCTCACCTCAAATAACTATTCTATATTAGACAAAATTTAAAATATGTAGTTCCTAGGTTCCGCGATCCGATACAGCAAAGCTATGTTGTGCAATATTTTGCGATTTTTTTGCGAAAATGTTTGCGATTTTTTTGTGTTTTGTTCGCACGCGCTGTGTTAGGTTAATCAAAGTTCAATCTGTGCGAGTAAATTTTAAAACGTTCCACAGCTTAACTCTATGGGAAACATATATTATTTGACCATTTACTCAAAAACTACAACTACAATTACCACTGAGATCACCATATCGTCTACAAGGTTTCTTAAAAATACAGCTCTGAAGCTGTATCTTTAACGGTCTAGGAGGAATAGCATTACAACGAAACACTTTTGACCAATAAATGTGAATTGTACTAGCCTTATTATATAAGACAAAGTTAAAGTATTTACAACATTCAAACTGTCGTGGGACAGCTTCTGAACTTACGCGCAATATTTAAGGATTCGACTACCATTCAAGCAAAATAGAGTAACTACGCCGTATTTTGCTCTACCAAACAATGATATACGAGTATGTAATTTAAATTCCTAAAATATATTTCTCTCCACTATAAACAAGAGCGCTACAGCAGAGTAGTTTACTTAAGTCGAAGTTGAATAATCTGTTTATTAGTGTGTCTCTCTAAACAGTAGACCGATTAAACTCGAAGTCGCGCCATTTTAATACATTTGCATAAACACTCGCCGGCCTATGAATAAAATTTACAAGAGAAGTGCCATCACCTACTTCAATGGCTATTACAACATTTCCATGATTGATATTTATTTGTGTTAACGCTGTATATATTGTGTTTTACTTACTTTAATTAAAATTAACTATTTGTCCTATATAGCAGTGTCGCTAGAGGCAAACTAATTTTAATATACACCGTTTTTTGGGACCTGCCAAATTTTGAGACATTTTGTCTGAGTGGTGGAACTCAACGCTTCTCAATGCAACTCAATTGCCCAGCAGACCGAGAGTGACTACAGTCAGACTATATCCCATTAGTTCTTTAAGGGCATTACCTAATATTCCCACGGGATTGGTTTGAGTCCAAACATTAAATTGCGGGCTATAATTCATGCATATAAAAATAGTCTAGTCCAAGCGATTTCATTGTTGTCTGTGGCATTAAAAGTTGTGAAATAAAGTGGAGTTCGTTTAATTTATTTTACTATTTTTAAAGTGATTTTCATATAGTTAGAGTTTCATCTAATCGTAGCATTAATATTCATTAACTAAACGTCCCTCCAGTTCTCCCTACATACAGTGTTCGGTAAACAGTATTTGACACACAACGAATTACTTAAGCCCAAGATTGGATTAGACGTATTGTCTAAATACGCTTACGCTTCGAAATTAACACCGCTTAGGCATTTAACTTTTTAACATAAAATTATAAAAGCCAAGCCAAGATAAACAAATAGGCTTAGTAATTTGATAGTGTAGTAAGATTGTTGTAACATTAACTTGACACCGACTTCAAAATTATATATTTTTTTGTACTTAATTATTTTTCTTTAACAAAATCGAAGTACGTTTTGCTTTATGTTAAGATTGCTTGCTAAAGTTGCTTTATTTCTCCAGGATCCCATCATCAGATTTTGACGTGATCACCATGGGACCTGTGACCTGTGAGGTATACCCTTTCAAACAAAAGAGAATTATCCAAATCTGTTTAGTTGTCTTCAAATAATCGCTGAACATACATAAAAAAAAAGATTCCTCTATTTCATTAAAAAACGTAGTTCAGTCAAGAGGCAGCAAAACATTGTTATTCTTATTACGAGGTTTGCCTTATCTAAACATTTTTAAATATTTTTTTGCCACAGCTATTGCTTTAATTATAAAATCGAACCAGTATTCATTCAACTAATTCATTGTTTAATCATATTTTATTCTCATTTCATTAATATTTTTTTAAATGTTTTATTAATATTTTCAGCAATCCAATTCTCGAGATCGCGTGTTTCTGTGAAAAGAAAGAATACGAGTATAAATGATTATTCCGCAAATATTAAATTTATAATTTGCAAGTCAAAAGCCATAAATGACCCTCTTTTTGACATTACAAGTAGAAATTCTGACTTTTCCTTATAAAATATTAATTTTCACCTGTTGCTTGTGACATGCGACAGGTTGTGGATTCGATACCACATCGAGGAAATGGAATATTTATTATTTTAATTTATTAGCACTGTTATCGAGGCAAAGTGTGGCGTTGACTTCCGTCACTCAACGTGCAATACAAACAGAAATTGGTTCCCCCTATGCCTAGGTTCCCTTTGTCTACCCTGCTGTGTGCAAATTTTTATACACTATAGAGTGGAGAGACAGCTCGCTTAAATTTTGTCTTCACATTAGACATGATACACACAGATATACCCAACCTCTAATTTTATTTACAACAAACACCCTAATTTTATTTTCAATCTATAGATTATGTTTAATTTATATTTGTTTCAAAGACATGGTGGAAAAATGTTGGAGTGAAAAAGATAAAATACTAGGAAAGGCGGATGAAGACCTCGGTTGACTATCGAAAACATTGATGTTAATACTATAGTAAGTCCACATTGTTTGAGGACTCACCAGAAGCAGAAGAGAAGAGCAGAGAAGAGGCTCTCTATTCTCTTTGACAAACGCGAAGTAAAATCTGAGACGATGAAAATATTTGTCTCTTTTAGAACATAATCTCCATCTATTTAATTACAAACTCAAGTACACCATTTGAAGTTATTCAATTTATATGCAAATGTTTACCAATTATCCATTAATTTGGAATCTTAGACTGTACTTGAAATAAGTTTGAAAATGTAAATATAGTTACGCTTTTTATCACATACTAGGGTAGGAAGAGGATATCTAGTGCTAAGACACTCCGTTTCTCATTTTCACCTCAATCCTCGAAACATTACGCATTGAGTGGCGAAGTTTAATGTTATAAATTATTTTTAAAGTGATTTTCTTATAGTTAGAGTTTCATCTAATCGTAGCATTAACATTCATTAACTAAACGACCCTCCAGTTCTCCCTACATACACTGCTCGGTAAACAGTATTTGACCCACAACGAATTACTTAAGCCCAAGATTGGATTAGACGTATTGTCTAAATACGCTTACGCTTCGAAATTGACACCACTTAGGCTCAATGGGCGTTTGCCTGATGTAATGTGATTATCTTAGGTACCTTTTTGTGATTTTCGCTGTTTTAAATTAAGTTATCAATGCGTTAATACATAATCCATGGTTATGAAAGTGTAATTAATATCTTTTGATCCCGGTATTTTAAGCATTTTATGGTACAGGCCGTGTATAGAACAACAATATTTTTAAACAACCGCAGCGTGATAAGGCCTGACTGTTATTGCGTTAATTGCGGGTTCGGGATCCCTACTCGGGGAAATTAGTTACATTTAATTCGAGTGCTTGGGATTCTTCTCATTATTCAACTTATTTAATATATATTAAGTTAAAATATTTATACGCTACAAAACAATAATAAATAAATTAATTTTTACTAAAAAACAAAACCAACTTCAAAGAATTAAAAAGTAAAAAGAAAAGAAATAAAGAAAACTGTACTTTCTTTTTTAAAGCAAAATAATAAAAAAAAACTTTATAATTTTGAAGTCGGTGCCAAGTATAACAATCAGGCTTAGTAATTCGATATTGTACTAAAGTTGTAGCATTAGCTTAAAATAAGTATTATCGAGACAAATCTCAAATTCTATCTAAAATAATATGAAAGACGCATAAAGACAAATAAAATACATTCTAAGTACGTACTCCTAACTCGGCCACAACCTCTATGTGGGGAATGGGAACTTTAATTTTATCGCACTACCGTTTTGTACGTTAAAGTTTAAAGTACTTCATTGAAGTCGCGATAACCGCTTACAACTAACTTTTATACTACACTAGAGCTCGTTTAGAGCATTGTTAAGAACTAATTGCTGTTAATTTTAGATTTATGGGAAATTAAAAAAAAATGGTAGTAGTTGTTTAAGATAAGTATAAAAATATAAAGGTAGCGGGATTCAAACTCGCTTCTTGGAAACTGTGATACGATGAACATATTATAAATGCACGTTTATGATCGATCGTCGTAAGTGTATGGCTTAGTTTAAAGAGGTACGGGTCCGAATCCCGCTACGTTTTAATTTTTTATAAAGTATATATAAAATATTTTTGTACCATTAGAGTGGGATAATATTTTAAAAATGTTAAAAAATATAATAGCATTTATTTGTTATATTATTTGTATTTGTTATATTATTATATATACATAATTACAAATAAATGCTATCATATTTTTTTATTTATTTATTGAGAGCAGATATAACATAATATTAAGATATTTTCTCATTTTCCATTCATTTTAAAGAAATTAAATGATAATATTATTTTGCCTAAAAGTCGTATTTATTTAAGAAAAATACTATTTTCTTTTACTTTCATCATTATTGTAAGCTAAATTCACTAATAGACACTAAAATATGTATCTAGATCATTGTTTAATCGCTTTGAAAGCGTTGCGTTTCGAGTGATTTGCAATCTAGTGACACTAGTTCCGCTTCGAATCGATACGATTGGCTTCGGCTCTTTTTAGCCTACTCCTGAAAACTACACTATTGCATACACTATAATACATAAATTTACTTATATGAGTAGCGTTAGGTTTTATTTTGACTATTTTTGGGGTTTCGTAACTCAAAAAGTAAAAGCGAAACCCTTGTAGGATCTGTTATACGTATGTCAGTAACTGAAACGGTTATTGCTGTATTGCAATGTAATGCTACTCCTTCTAGACCGATAAACCTACAGTCCCGAAATCTTGCAGGAACGTTGTAGACCACACGGTGATACCAGCGAAATTTGAAATTATATATGTTAGTTATATGTATGTATCAGTCAGTAAAGAATAATTTTATTTTAAGTACCTATATTTTTTTAAATCACATTCCGCAACATAGTTTCGCTTAGCTCCAGCTATATTTAAATTCAAGCAGTCTTGCAAAGCTTGAGTCCCGCTACGTAAAAAAAATATACGTTTTCTAAATAAGAAAACGTACTTTTCAGGCTTAATATATTTTTATGTTCAGGGCTATTGCCTATTTTTTATGACCACTTCTCAATTGCCTGACCAAACAAAGAAAGCTATATCTTTGTTTTTAATATATATTTTTTTGCTTTCATAAATTTTAAATACATCAATTATAGGCACAGCGGGACCGTGAATTCATTTTAACTCCCTGGTAAAGCTGAGTTTTGAGTTACGCCTCTAATATACACAATAACTATTCAAACCGATCAGAATTTGAAATTGGACAGAAGGAAAGTAGAGTGGAGCTTAAATACTAAATTATTTCCGTCTTCTCTGCTATATGCAGAGGACGTGTCACTTTTTCTATCAAAAAAATCTGTACTAGCTACAGAAAATTTCCACTAACAAAACTAAGAAAGCAAGAAACACCACGTCTCAGATATCAAACACGGCCGTAAAGTGAACGTGGGAAGAAATAAAAGCGTCAATTTTCAGATTTTATTTTGACAACAACTTGACAGTATGAAAGTTTATGGGCAGTAAAGATATGAAAATTACGGGTCTCCTTCGTCCGCGTCAGGTAGGACTACTAGCGCATACAGTAGCGCTGTCCCTGGCGGCTGTATGCCGTAAAATATGTTAAATAAAATTGAATTTCTTAGTTAATTTGTGATGAAATGATTATTTTTATATTGTTATTATACACACTGAAGGACGTAAATTAAATATAATATATTTAAAAAAAAAACATTTAAAATGTTTTTAAATAATATTGGTTTCAAAATTTTAAGCTGCGTTTTAAGCTTCATACTATATCTCGCATATAGTGGGGTAGTTTTTGCGAGCCTGATGACAAGACACAATGTTCAGAGTTCAAAACATTATGCATTAAGTGGCTAAACTCTATGCTGCACCTCGACACGTCTTTAGTGCGGAGAAATGAAAAAGATTCCTTCCCTTGACCGGAATCAAATCTAAAAACGTCGAACCTGCAGTCAGACGCCGCAGTCCCTGCTATAATAAATTCGTAGTATCAGCTTCTCGCTGCATTTCGTACACAGCAGGGTAGCAGGGTAGGCAGACGGAACCTTGTGTTAAAAAGCTCCGTTTCCCAAATTTCTGCCGAATTTTGGAGGCATTGCGTCTTGAGTGACAGAACTCAACGCTGCGCTTTGCCTCGACACCAGAGCGAAGAAATATAAATTTAAGTAAATATTTCATCTCTTCGAGTGGGGATCGAACCCACAACCAGTCGGTTTTAAAGTCACACTTTGTGCCCCCACGCCACGACTGGCCTCGTAATAGAAATAAAATCAAAATTTTAATCTATACTTATATAAAAAAAACTGAATAATTTGTTTGCTTGAACGCACTTATCTTAGGAACAATTGATTCGAATTGGAAAAATCTGTTTTGTATTGAATAGTCCGTTTATAGCAGCTGTGATGTAAATCCACACGTCCTAAGGTCATAGTTACCTAAATCGCTTAGAACCTGTCTTTAAGCCCGAGGTGCAGCTGTAAGTAAAAATTACTTTAAAATATTTTACTTTCTTCTAAAATTATTATTGTTATTCAAAAATGTTTTTTTTTTTCAAATTTCTTGACAAACATAAAGCAGCCTCACGCTTTTTCGATTATGATAGTGAAGACAAAGTGAACTTAGTGATAAGACACTCCGCTTACTACTTTCCGCCCATTTTTCAAGACATGCGCAATACCTGAGTATTAGAACTAAACGCCGCGTTTATACTAACTCGAGAGTTACCTATCTCAACGTTGTCCTCTAATGAAGCTATTTTTAATTTGATCACTCTTTCGTGTAGAGCATTGAATCCGTCGTGGATTCAATTCCCCACATTGTGCTATTTCTTTCTTACTTATCCCACTGCACCATAACGGCCTCTGCTTAACAGTTCCGCAGACAGCTGAAATTTCAAACTTTCATCATATAAAATAATAGTCAAAAGTAGTCTTAATATTCTCTGAAACAAAAGTACTTATTATAAGTTTCCTTGAAAATGTAATACTTTTGTTGTGTTGTGTTATATTTGCAAGATGCTTGCTGCTGTTAGAACTGAGCTGAAATGTAGAGAGCGTCGCTGGGTTTATTAAAGCGTTATTAAGATGATGTCTCGCGAAGGAACAAATTCAAAATTTAAATAACGACCAATTTATTATAGTTTTAATATTATGTAGACATATTATGTGACTTTTTATATATACACACGCGTGGTAAAATTGAGTTGTGTGTATTATAAATGAAAAATTACAGTACCAAACGTACCTTTGACCACAGATACTGTGGGTTTATTCTGTAGATGTTTCTTTTTATTTTGAACCAATAAATAGAGTTACCGCGTTCATCGAAAAATGTCAGCGTTAAAACACTCCGTTACTGATTTTCCATATAATATGATAACTGCGTAATATTTCCACCCAGGGAATTATTTTCAATTCCTTGTATCGGTAACAAGACGAGGCGTAGCGTTGAAATCCGCCCCTCGAATATCGGCTAGTACAAACTATCTTGCTATATATGAGATACAGCGTCAAAGCTTTAAAAATATAAATAAGAAAATGCAACACATTTAACTATTTAATAACTTTAGATAAAATTCTTGCTTTCATTTGTAGTATTTCTGAGATTAAACATAAAGGAGCTTTAATAAAAGCTTTCAAAGTATTATATTGTATTAAAAGCAAACACTCCTCCGGATGTACTTAGTGTTGATTAACTTATAATGAAATAACAGTATTTCTTAGAACTTTTGTGAAATAGGTAAAATTAATGATAAATTACTATGTTTAACTGTCCATTATGATTAATTGTGTGTTACCTTTTATACCGAAATATACAGCTAAATAGGAAAAAGAATCTGCTCATGAAGAGACCTCTCATGTATCTTCTATTAAAACCAACCACAAACCCAAAAACAGCTAGTTTCCATAAAAAAATCTCATTCCATTCAACGTAGCTCTTCGTAGGCGGAAAGTAATTATCAACTTATAATGGCAATATGATAATATATTCAAGACGCGTCGTCGAGAGATCCCACGTCCCCATTTGTATGACTAACATTATGAGAGCTGCCTTGTTACCTTCGAGTGTGTCTTTGTGATATTAGTTTGTGTTTTTTCACGTGGAAAATTATATGTTACGTCCCGTATGTTTACAGACCGCCCAGAATATAAATTGATGGTTACATATAAATTTTAGTAATTACTCATGTAGTCTAGCTTACTACTCATAATATATAGTTAAGCTCAAATCTAAAAAAATATTTAAAAGTAGCTTTACGGTGAGACCAGTTGTGGTGAAGAGACACACAAGCGTGCGACTGTAAACACGATAAGTTGTGGGTTCGATTTCTACTTTAGGAAACGAAATATATTTTTTTTAATTTCCTCACTCTGGCAACGAAGCAAAGCGCAGTGTTGAGTTCCGCTATTCAACACACAATTCTTCTAAAATTCATCGGAAAGAGAACAACAGTAATGGGAATGGAGTATAATATAATCACTAATTTAGATACAAACAGCCTCTAAATTTAAACTCAAAGTGGTAATTTTTTTAGCGAATAAAATCCCCTCCCACCTAATTTAAGATGACCTTCATACATCAGCTTCACGCTGTGTCGACGCCAGTCGCAGCGGCACCAAGTGTGACTGCAAAACCGATTGGTTGTGGGGTCGATCCCCACTCGAGGAGATGAAATATTTACTTAAATTTTTATTTCCGTTTCTTCGCTCTGGTGTCGAGGCAAAACGCGGCGTTGAGTTCTTCCACTCAATACGCAATGCCTCCAGAATTCGGCAGAAAGTGGGGAACGGAGTGTCTTAACACTAGGTTCGGTCTGCCTACCTTCATACATAATATCATATAATTATACTCGAAATACGTTATCTTCTTGGAACATACGAATTGTTCATAAGCGAGCTCGAAATGGAAGACGCGATATGAAGTAGTAGTGCATGTAGGTACGTCGTACGTCGTACGTACAAAGCTCACTGTCAGAACCACTCCCTACAACGACGGCAAAGCGAATGTTGTTTACTAATGCTGGAGGTTATAAGATTGCCTCTATTGTTTTGAAGGTTTGCATATTATGGCGGAGGTAAATATAAATTTATTTTCTGTTAGAGAGAGAAAAAAAAAGAAAAACAATATATTAATTTAAGATACTTTTACGTTATCTTCAATATTCATTATTTAGCTTCAAACTGTATGCTGAATGGTTGTAAGACACTCTGTTCCCCGATTTCGATCATTTTTTTTTTAAATTTGCATGTTGAATGTATAACGAAAATTAAGATGTCGTTTTGACGTGTTTCTTTTCAAATTTTAGGTTACGGCCCTTTGGGGCGCATTGGGACTGGGATTGGGAAATATTCTACAGCTGTGACCAAGAAGAACAAACGATGTGTTCTGCAGTCTGCATGGAAAGCAGAGTATCGTATCACTAGGTTTTCTATGACAGCCCTAAATCGAACCCAAAAAAAATACGTCAGAGTGTCGATAAAAGATAAATTATTGTTAATAATTATCAGAGACTGTAGAAGTTATCTGCACGAATGTAAAACACGCTCAGATTCTGATTTGCTTAAAAATAATAAATAAATAATAAATAGTATTGGGAATAATAAATTTCAGGTGCATGTGAAGAGAACTATTTGATTTTGGAACTAAAAAAAATTAAATTAAATTAAATTAGCTTCACGCTATATCCCGCACACAGCAGGGTAGGCAGAGGGAACCTAGGGTAAGACACTCCGTTCCCCACTTTCTGCCGAATTTTGGAGGCATTGCGTGTTAAGTGGCAGAGCTCAACGCCGTGCTTTGCCTCGACACCAGAGCGAAGAAATGGAAATATAAATTTAAGTAAATATTCCATCTCTTCGAGTGGGGATCGAACCCATAACCAGTCGGTTTTACAGTCACACTTTGTGCCTCTGCGCCACGACTGGCCTCAACTATGGTCACTAAAATTGTGTTAATGGAGTCTCTGGAATGAATCACTATTTATTATTTATAAAATTACATCAAAACATAAAAAAATCATGGACAACAAGCCTTATTTGTTAAGAAAACGTATAAAAATTTTAACTATTTATTTTTTATTTTTTTTTGAGTGTTCGAGTCCCGTTACGTTCAAACTATTCTTTTTCTAAATAAGTATTTTTATTTCCTAAGTGTTGAATACCACTTTAAAAACGTTTAAAAAAACCTTATTTGGTAAGCAAAGAAATAAGAAATTTTTCTAAAGATGTTATTGACATAAGTCATACACAAGAACTCTAACATATTGAAGCGTAATAGATAATTTACTGTTTCTATTTGCTTGGAGATTTTCTGTCAAGATTATTTGTCGTTTTCGTCCTAGCTTACACTTCCTGTATATGACAAGGTATGCTGAGGGAACCTAATATGAAGACACTTTTTGCTCAATTCGCGAGATATTTTCGTGCAGTACGACAGCAATTTGCTTGTTGTCGATTTAATTTAAACCCAAAAAAAGTATATATTAAGCCAAGATAAAGTAGTTATAAATCATTTTGTTGTCATCAACTTTTTGGTCGTTTAGAGACGGTGTGTTGCCACATTTGATTTACATAACCTAATCGATATGAATTCAAGACTAATACGAAGTGTAAATTACATGCTATACATATATTTGCACATACGTGCTAACAAATAATTTAAGAAGTCGTGGTGCAGCCGCATCTGACTACTATCACAATGGTTTTTAGTCGGAACAAATTATAGTAGCATTGAGTTCCGCTACTCAACACCCAATGTCTCAAAAGTTTTATGTTAAATAGAGAACAGAATGTCTTAACTTACGCTAAGCTTAACGAACTTATGCTTAAAAATTGAACTAAATTTATATTTACTATACATAATAATGGATATTAAGAATACAATTTCATAATCATCTACTGCGTCATGCCTTACCGCACTGCAGCTCTTATATTTATAGTCACAGATCACGCCAGCTGATTTACAAGAACTCTACCTACTATTACTATTTACAATTTTTGATAGGCCTATTAAAGTTGGAGAAGGTATGGTAAAGTATTCGCAATAAATACAGTCGAATATAAATTATATAAATTATATGAATTATATAAATGATGAATAAACTTTTTTGATGATACTTATAAATACATATAAATCAGCTTCACGCTATATCCCGCACACAGTAGGGTAGGCAGCGGGAATCTAGTTTCTGCCGAAATCTAGAGGCATTGCGTGTTGTGGCAAAACTCAATGCCGCGCTTTGTCTCGACACCAGAGCGAAGAAATAGAAATATAAATTTAAGTAAATATTTCATGTCCTCGAGTGGGCGATCGAACCCACAACCGCAAACCAGATTTTACAGTCACTTTGTGCCGCTGCGCCACGACTGGCCTCGACTGCTTGCATATTCTTAGAATAATTTTGATTACACATTCAATCTGTTTACAAATGAAGCATAATAAAATCATTATAGGTGATGGTATGAAGCTAATATAAGGTATATAAATCATTTGATTTACGTAATGCACTGATACTTCGGTATATTTTTCACAATTTCTTCTCGAGTCGCGACAAATTCTGAGATATAGCGACATTCATGAGGTGGTTGACATTGATTTATGTTTTCAGAAAACATGTTCACCTCTCTATACTTCCCTTCTTTAAAAGCAACGACGCGACGCTACAAGTAAAGCCACAATTCTACTTGCGACTTCATTTTGACGATTTATGTTATATATTTTATTAATAGTTCATTGTTTGTTATTTTATTAATAGTTAATAGTTCGTTGTTTTTACATTATTTTCGTTTTCCATTACTTTGAATTACGGAATCCTTTAAAGGAAAGAAAGTATATTTTAATATATTTTACTTACTTTTAAGATTTTTCATTCGAAACAATTATTTAAATACCTATTATTTATATTTGTAAGTAAGCATCGTCTACTACAAACTTTACGGCCTATATTCCAACAAAAGATCAATTAAGGTCCTTTTCACAGTTGCTTCACCTTGTCTTAAAAATTTCTTTGATCATCCCAACTTGCCCTTTTCCGCGTGAACTAACAAATGTTAGCTGAACTGTTAATATTAGCATTTTAAATTTGTTTCGTAATTAGAGTGTATAATTGTTTTATTTGTGAGTTTCTTAATAGTTAGTCAATACGATTTATATAACTTATTGTAGGTTCATAATTTCCTTGTTCAGAAAATGAGGCCAAACGCAGCGTAACGTTCCGCCACTTAAACGCAATATCTCGGAAATTGTCTTAACACTAAATACTCTCTATTTACCCTGTTATAATTAAATTAAATTAAATTAAATTAAATTAGCTTCACGCTATATCCCGCACACAGCAGGGTAGGCAGAGGGAACCTAGTGTTAAGACACTCCGTTCCCCACTTTCTGCCGAATTTTGGAGGCATTGCGTGTTGAGTGGCAGAACTCAACGCCGCGCTTTGCCTCGACACCAGAGCGAAGAAATGAAAATATAAATTTAAGTAAATATTTCATCTCCTCGAGTGGGGATCGAACCCACAACCAGGTTTTACAGTCACACTTTGTACCACTGCGCCACGACTGGCCTCATTTACCCTGTTATGCAGAAAAAAATGTAATGCTGTAAAATATCAAAATAATACAATATACAAAAATGGAAAGTATACAACTAATAACTAAAAATACAACCCCAGTCATAGTAAAATGTATACATCCCATCTCAATGTGCTGACTTGTTGTTCTGCAACTGCCGCGTTTAAGAGGCATCGAAAATGACCTGTTACTGTTCCAGATGTGAAGTAAGCAAAAAGTCCAATAATGAGGCATTGTGGTTGTACACGTCGGGGAGTCGCATAGACGACTCAACCAATTGACAAACCATTCGCCATAGTAAGGTCAAATGCAGCCCTCTCAACGTGATCGGTGGTGTGTGACCCAAGTTGACCAAGCCAATTGGCATTGTGAGCATTAAAATCGCCAAGTACCACGATCTTAGTAGAGGTTATGTGAGAGTACATCGTCGATAGCCGATTGCATGTGCTCCATGAGTTTAGTTTTAAAATAAAAATATATTTTTTAAGCTAAGGATGGTCATTTAGCAACAATTTAAGATATAAACGGTCAAACTATAAAGCAATTATAAGTTCCAGTGAGAGTTTCCAGTAGCTCCAACAATAAACGACGCTCGAGCCAAGTTAAGATTAACCAATCCAATTTCCTCAAAGTTACAGAATGTAATGTCAAGGTACTATCTTGGAGATCCAAAATACCTGTTTTCGTACGATAGACTAACGAGATTTTTTGCCTCACTATGAGGTTAGGTTACGATCAATCCCACAAAACAGCTTTAAAATTTTATTTTTATAGAAAAAAACTTTACTGTAACAGAGATGTTTTGAGTTTAACTTCATAGTACCATATTTTGAAAATATATTTTTATGCATCAAATAAACCTTGAAACCATCGAGGCGCTCGGACATAAATGTGTGATCGTAAACGCGACATGTTGTGGGCTCAATTCCCATACATACACATAAATAGCAGAATAGGTAGAGGGTACTTGGGGGCCAGTGTTAAGACACACGCAATGCTTAAAAAAATGGCAGAATGTGGGGAACGGAGTGTCATAACACTAGGCCAGAGGGCCTAGTGTTATGCTCTTATAAAGCTCGAGATTTCCAATTTTTGTACGGAATTCTCAGTGGGCGAGCCCGACTTAACCTTGTCTACTTTTTTATATGATTAGTACAGGGTACAGAAATTTGCGAGCGAGACGTCTTAAACCTGCATTCTTACTGCCAATCTATCAAAAAATATTGTATGGCTAATGATGAAATAAAGATATTTTTTTCAACATTTAACAGGACACTTAATTAGGTATGTCTTTATTTCACGAAGAAATGAGAATTAAAAATGTAGGTTATATCCATTTTTTCAGTTGATAAGTATTTGAAATTGGTCTAACTCCTTATAAAACTATTTTCTACGCAGTTTTTCCATATTGTACGTTATATATTAAAATTGAGAACAGTTTACACTTCATCTACGTCTACATCTATCGATCTTGACGGTATTTTTATTCGATCATAAATCGACTCCAAGCCCCTATATATTCGTTGATAGGCGCATCCCTCTTCTACAAAACCGTATAGGCTTTATAGCCTTTCCCCATTAGTTTATGAGTTTACCCAAAACCAAGGAATTCATGACCAATGACTTTTAAAATTAAAGGCAAATTACTAATTTGAATATAAAAAAGATAAACTAGTGAATTTAATTTTGGGTAGTATATTATATAAATACTATCCAAAATTAATTTCAGTTTTATTTATTCAGCATTCTTTCTTTAAATATGATTTGAAATAGATTTTTTTTTATTATTAATGAATCTATTAATGAGGCCAGTCGTGGCGTAGTGACACGAAGTGTGACTTTTTTAAATAAAATTATTTTAACCGGATTAATCGCGTATATTTAGTTTTTTTATACATTTTTGGAATCTGTCCGGGTCAGTCTACCCGTGACCACGGACTACTGCAAAGTGTTCGAAACGTCGGGTTTCCAAAAAAAGGGATATCTCTCTTTCTGTTTTACGCAATTCAACATTGCGGCCATTATCTGCGACTTGATTACCTAAATGAGGCGTGTTTGGCGTTATCGCTTTGATATGTGTATGTGTGCGTCATTCTTGATAAATGGTGTTTTATTTTACAACGATAGTTTTATTAATTATTTTGTTTGAAAATATGTGTTTTGCTTTAATTGTATGTTTTTATAGAGCAGATAAAACTGTGGGTTCATTAAAAAGTGATGATGATAAAAACACTCGGTATAAGATCAGATTTAAATTTTGCAGTATACATGATATAAAAATTTTCATTAATTTCAATAATTAACATAATCTCACATAAAAAAAAATCATTCTCATTTCATAAAATATTTGCATATACTGTATAGTAGAACAATATTTAAAATTGAATCCCCAAAAAGTTCGTTATATATTTGTTAATTCTAAAGATTTGCTCCTACAGCAGAGTGGCGCAGTGGAAGCGTGCTGGGCCCATAACCCAGAGGTCCGTGGATCGAAACCACGCTCTGCTATGCCGAAATTTTTATTTATTTATATTCAAGTTCATTTGTAATAAACAATCAATTAATAAGATTTGTATATTTTAATATTTTGTGCTTGTTTTTAGTATAATAATTTACAATATATATTTTTTAATTTCAACTATTGCACAAGATTTGATTTTACTGAAGATTTGTCGCGGTCTCGTGCGGCCGCCGTTAAAAATGGGGGCAAAACGGCTCTTTTGAGTTTTTAAGCGAAAATATTATAATAAAGAGATAATAATGTCTCAATTTATTTTTGATGAAACGGTGCTTAATGAATTTCTGTTTTAATGGGGGTTATTATTTTTTTATATAATTGAACTTTAATTTTACTTGATAGAATGTTTATTATTCACGACGTTATTGTAGCTGCTTTGGGTATATTGACAATTTAAAGCACTTATAACAATAATATTTTAGTAAGTTTTCTAAATATTGGGCAATTTTAAAAAAATATATTTTTTAAGACACTTGTTCTTCGTTCCCTGCATTTCCAAGACTTTATAACTAAGACAAGCGAGTAAATGCCCCTGGAATTCGGCGGAAAGTAGATAACAGATGTGTCTGACTGAACACGAAATGTACAGAGTCCCTCTGCAAATGAAATTAAGCAAATTTGGAAATTATCAATTTCAATGCAAATCTATATTTATATATATATATATATTTTAATTTCAACTATTGCACAAGATTTGATTTTACTGAAGATTTGTCGCGGTCTCGTGCGGCCGCCGTTAAAAATGGGGGCAAAACGGCACTTTTGAGTTTTTAAGCGAAAATATTATAAATAATATTATAATAAAGAGTAGTAATCTTATATATATATATATATATATATATATATATATATATATATATATATATATATATATATATATATATATATATATAATTGTGTTATATATAATTTGTGTTATATATATAACACAATTTTTCTCTTAATATGTTTTATTCGCCATATTAATCATCATTTTTCAAGAAATCATCATTTTGGATTTGAAGCAGCAGCATTATATTGACATTTTGTTGATGTAGTTTGATTATTCCTTTATATTTCAATCTATTGATGAGGAAATTAATTATTTATATAATATATTTAGTATATTTGACTTCCAATCAAAAAGTTATATATATATATATATATATATATATATATATATATATATATATATATATATATATATATTTAAAACTGACCTACTAGAAAGCGGCTCGTAAAACACTCGCTCATAACAAATAAGCTTAAGGACAAAAGCTTAATAGCTAAGTTAGACATAACATATCATAATATGTTCGTAAGTTCATATTATTGTTTCATATAAATTATTTTTTCGTGGAATACAGGCTTTTATATTATATTTTCGTGGAGTACAGGCTTTTATATTATATTTTCGTGGAATACAAGGCACTGGCGTCACCTCACGCTGTAATTTGGTAGTATCCTTTAAATAGCGCAGTAGAGCATCTATTATAAATTTTATGAAGTCGTAAAATGCACCAGATGTATGATGGCATGTTTTAGTGTTTCCGCGAGTGTATGGAAGATAATAAAAATTTTAGATATAATTATCCATCCCGTACATGGCAGGATAGGCAGAGAGAGTAAGTGATAAGACAATCCGTTTTCCACACACAGCCTATTTCGAGACATTCATTGCATATTGAGTGGCGGAACTTAACACCACAGTTTTCCTACATATCAGAGTCCGTACTTCAAGGCTAACTATTCTATTTTTAAGAGGTAAATTTTTATTTTCACATAATAGCGCTGTTATCATTTTTCCACACGCCCAAAGTAGTTTTAAGTTCAACTTACAACCCCATTTAAAGTTTTATTTCAATGATTACAACTGACGGAAAGTGGTTTTAAATTTTAAGTTGCAGTTAAGAAAAAGCAATAAAACTGGATACTGGTCTTACGAAGCAGATGTTATAAAGAAGATGGAGTGGAAGAGATCTAAGGATTTTTCTATTTGGAGTTCATAAAAATAAAGGCCGTCGTGGTATAACTATATATACTTTACGCAGCGTTCGAAAACTTATACAGTCATACTTATTTAAAAAGTATTTTTCTTTCCTCAGTGTGGAATAACACTTTAAAAAATGTTTAAAAATTTATACAGTCGTGTTTCCAAAATATAAAACAAAAAGGCGAAAAATCATATAGTTATACAGCCACCACAGACGTTTTCAGATCAACACATGGTAAGCCCCTCAGCCGTGATTTATTAAACTCCGTTATAAACAATACATTGAATTTATAACGTTGACTTCTAAATCACCGAAATTTGCAAAATTAATAACGAAGGTTTTTGCGAAGATAGGAATTCCCATTAATATCAATTAACGTTCTTCTACCAGATATTAAATTTATAATACATTATGAGGGCATTGTCGTGGCGTGTCGGTTTTCATCAATTACGTAAATCGTTTTAAAATAGTAATTTAATATATTGTTAGAAATCGGAAGTGGGTAACGTTTTTAAAAAAAAAACACGTTAAAAACACACATCGTCTATATGATTCTAAACTATTTGGAACGGGATACTATGTAATTGCAATAAGTGATATGTATCACCTACTAACAATACTTCACACTAGTTTCCTTAAAATAGGGCCGTCACTTACAAGCAACAGTCCCCCCCCTGTTGACACAATTCCACTACTTTTATAGTTATTTTCCACCTAAATCTTCCCTCTTTTACACGAATACGCTAACAATATTACATTTTCTCTCATGTAGACGAAATTATAACTATCTACTTGTTTCACTGAAATAGTGTAGTGAAATATCACTTTATTCCATTATTGCGGTCGCAGTTCTAACTTCTTGACTTGAGAAAGTGTAAATATGGCATGTAAATAGTGGGTCGGGCAATTTTATTTTTTTTTATAAATATCGTGGGTAGGTCTTAAAATACGATAACAAGAAAAAAAAAATATAAGTATCTTTTAGCCCAATACCGAAGATAAAATAATCGAAACAGGTATTTTCCGCGTAAATTTCAAACAAATGAAATTAAAATATTTTCTTTTTAACGTATTTTTATTTTAATAATACAAACTTAATTATATGAAATCTATATAGTTCTAATATTTTTAAATAGGTACAATCAAACAAATCTCCGCGTCATCAATCATTACCTATTTTCAACACGTTATAAGGAAATATTTGCTTCAATCTATTACTTTTACATCAAATTCAAATCCACTGTTTGCGTCATCTTGGCTTGGCAATGTTGGGACAGTGGGACGTCACCTGACTAGGAACGGTGATAGTTATGGGTCCGGTGCTCATTATTGATATGAGTAATTCTTATTTCCCCGCTCAGGCAAAACAAAGCGAGTTGTTGAAGTTGAAGTAGAAAAATATCATGAAAATTGTTACAAGTATGAGAATATTTAAATAAAACTATATCCAAAAGGCACCAGTAGACCTATGTTAAAAAATATAATTATAAATAAGTAATATAAAAGAAAGATACAAGGCGGTCTAATAAATAACACCTGCTCTCCTATTTCTATAACATGACACCTTTTACTCTTAGTAAATCGTCAAGTTGATTTATTTTTTGTTACGACCCCTTTCATAAGGGTAGCGCCGTTAGATATATTTTGTATCCTTTTATTTAAATTTCTTTTTATATTTCTGTTTTTCTTATGTAATTATATATCTTTAAACTACTCAGCAAGGGAATTGAGTAGCGTTTAGTACGTTTGAATCCATTTCAATCAAAATATAAGAATTTTTTAATTTAAAATCAAAATATTATTTTATCTTTCCCCTTATTCACCTTCCCAAATAAATATCAAAAATATTTAATTTCACTCATTGTTATTATTTTTTAATGATCTTAAATTAGAATGAATAAATAAAGTTTAAAAGTTGGTAATATGCGAGTCAGTCTCACACGCTGGAAGTTCCATCCTGTTTTCACTATTTTAAGTTTACGGAAGCACGACTAATTGACAAAAATATTATTTCTTCTATGATACTAGGTGTATGAAATAAAATAAATGAAAAAATTTAAAGATTCTTTTACTATAAATTCTCGCATGTTGCCTTATTTCATGATTCTAGGTCAATAGAAAGTACCTCTGATAGCAAAGAATTTGATTACGCTGTCAAAGTCAAAGTTAAATTAAAATGTTACAGCTTTTGTCACAAAAAGAGAAATACATTGTAAATAAGCAGTATATAAAAATAATATTTAAAAGATTGTTGTGACACAACCTCACGCTGAAAATGATTACGTAGGCTCGATTGACACCTAAAGAAGGTCACTCCTTTCATTTTCTCTCTCAGTTAAGAAGACAAACTGTGTTGTTAAGCTCTGCCAATCAACACTCAATATCTTGAAAATTTCGCAGTTTGTGGGAAATGGAGTGCCTTAACACAAATTTTTCTCTATTTATCCTATTGTGTTATATTTTTGATAATTATATTAATTTCTGCAAAAAGCTGTCTTAATAACAAAAAATTATCTATTATATTTGAATTCTAAAATGTATGAGTCAAATAAATTTAAATAATACTTTCAAATGTTTAGCTTAAAATGTCGGTGCCTCACAATTTATGACCTTTGGGTACTGACTAAAAGTGATATTTCATTAATTAAATTAAATTTTTATTTCGTGTTCTGTTAGTTAAAATCGTAATACAACCCTTTGTTTTAAGAATTTTTTAAATAATTTCTCTATTAAAACAATTTCATTTCGAATTATATGTCTATGTCAAGATTGTTCTGGCGCAGCAGCAAGCCATCCTAATGTAATCACGACAGTTGTGAGTTCTATTCACTCGAGGGGATGAAATATAAGTATTTTCACTTTTCTTACTCTTTTAACAAGACAAGGCGTTCAGGGTCACTAAGAACACAAACTATATATAGGCAAAGTTTCTGTTTGATTATCACAGTTATTTTTTATTATACCTTCATGCATAGTGGTACCTGCTACCAAGAACGATATAAAAGTGGTCCTTGATCAAGAAAATGTTGGGAACCCCTGCTCTAAGGAAATGAAGTGCTAGTGCAAGTCAAGCCTAAGTGTTTCATATTTCAGCACGATACCACGTGTTCTTGAATAAAAGGATCTTAATAGATGGACAGAAAGATATGTACACTTTAAAGTGATTCTATAAAAAAATCAACAATAAGAACGTTCTTTTCTTTGTAGTACAGTCAGCAAATAAGGAAATAAGCTTTCCTTATTTCCTTATTGGCTGTAAGCTTTCCTTATTTCCTTAACACGTTATAACTGAAATTGCGGAAAATATGTAACCTCACGATATAAGATTTTAAAATACATTTACAACTAACACGAGATCGCAATAAATACTGTGTAACGACGCGCTGCATCTGCCTCTACCACAGTAAATATTCGATAGACGCTAGCGAACGCGTGATAATATCTTATTACTGAAAGGTAGAAGTAAAAAGTTACAACATATTGCATTTTATTATCTTTATTTTAAACTCCTCACTACACTTGATATACTAATACGCCACTACTGCTAATTGAGTAAGTACTGTAGTTAAAATGTTATTTGACGCGTGACGCAAGTACAAGCACCCTAAATTCAATGCGCGTTATTGATCAATACTGTGGAAAATACGTAAAAATAAAAAAGATAATACAAAAATTACCCAAACTTAAGTAGCTACTTACCTAAGATAAAGTAAGGTAAACTTTCATTCCGAAAGTAAAAACAAACCGTAGAGGCATTATCGCGTTGCGTTCAACACTCGTGAAATTTGATACGTTTTGTGCATAACAATGTGAGTGATGTGTTTCTCATACAAATGATTTAATTTATATGAAAAATATGAGGTAAAGGTGAGAAAAGGTGTTTCCTTATATAACTAGAAAGTTCCAATGCACATACACCAATGGAATATAATATTAGTGAATTTGGAGCTTGGGTGGTGGTTAATTGGGCAATTATTAGGTAAATAAAGTGCCAAAAATAATATTTAGCTTTTGTTAAATTAAAAAGTTCATTTTTTATATTTTCTTCATACATTTATTTATACAACAGAACAGACATGTATTTATGCTATAAATGTAAATATTTCTCGGAAATATAATATTGTTTTATACTGCATTCTGTATAAATGTCGAGTCAGTGGAACCTTGCAGTGAAGCTCCATTGTGAGATTTGTTATATGCTCTACAAAATATTCCTTTTAATTTTAGATGACCTGACGTTTTTTTGGTGAAAATGTTCTATTCTCTTGTTCAATGATATACGAAGCGTGTTCTTCGGTACACATAACAAATAATATAAAAAAAAAAACATTTTTTTTTAAATGGCGCCGATTAAATATGACAGTTCTTGGTTCAAATTGAACTTTCTAGATGTAAGAACAAAAGATAACAAAAATACCTCGATATATTTAATCATCATATACATCTTTGATGTTTGACATTGACCTCCTTCAAGGATCTCCACGCTGATTGATATGTGTACCAAATTCAAAACTACACCAAGAGTATTTGAACAAATTTTAATAGATACTACGCAAAAACAAAAACGTAACGTTTCGTATGAAAGTTAGTAAATTACAACACGGGCGACTCATCATATGCACTCCTATGCCAGAGGATAAATTAGACAAGGGTACACTGTGACATAACATATCTTGAATCTGAAATGTGCTAAGTACGTTTACATAAAAGCTCGGCGTTGAGTTCCACCCACACACGCAATGCCTCGTAACGTTCGGTGAAAAGTGCGAAACTGAGTCTTAACACTAGGTTCCCTCTGGTTACCGTGCCATATGTAGTTTCGAAATCTAGTAAATTTCTATATCGATAACCTATATGTTTATCAAACAATTTTAATTAAAAAAGTGAGACAAATTAGCCTGTGTGATAAAGCGTAGTTTGAAACTTAGGTAGTATTATAGCTTTAAATGGTTTAATTACAATTATTATCTTCTATCAGTCTACTATGGGGGATGTGATGATCGGAGTGTCTTAACACTAGGTTCCCTCTGCCGTATGTGGGCACATATACAGCGTGAAGCTGATTTTTATGAGTCTACTGTTTAAACGATTGTATAGAGTATATAAAGACGCTACAGTAGTGGAAATATAACTAATATATGTTTCATATTGTGCTAGATGATTTTTTAGGTTCAATTTTAGCTTTTATAGTCGAATTCCTGTATACTCCGACTATAATTGAATGGTTGGATGGTGACCTCCTCGTGGGCATCGAATCTACATGGTTTTGGGTTATATTATATTACCAGGAAAGGGGGCAAAACAAGGCTTTGAGTCCCCCCCACCATCTCCGCAATAGTACGCAAAGTCCACAAAATTAAGAATATGGTAAAGAGAGTGGACGAATACTTTTTTCTTAATTTTGGGAGAGTTTAAATCCTCTTCATACCATGCTGCATACTAAAAAAGACTAAATACGGATTTCAAACTAAGGATTTTATTTTGATTTTGCCATCTAACTAATGTTAAGACTAAAGCAGAGTGATGGATAACTAAGTACTCTACCAATCCTAATCTATTTAAATATTTAAAGACCAAACGAAACATCAAGTTATAAAGACAAATAGAGTCAGTCGGTATATCATAGACGTTTCATCTTAAGCAAACAATGTCTCCACATTCGCTCTCGCATACTTCGTAAATGCAAACAGAACTATGTAAAGCTTATATTGAAACTTCGTACGTTGAGATAAATACATACATACGTATGTTAGACTATTTATTGGAATAATATATATAAATATATATATATGTAAAATCGGAATGGTTGTGGGTTTGAACCTTTACTCGAGGAACGGAAATTCTTCGCTATGGTGTCGAGACAAAGCGCGGCGTTGAGTTCCGCTACTCAGCACGCAATGCCTCCAGAATTCGGCAGACAGAAGGGAACGGAGTGTAACACTAATTTAATACTAATTTCCCTCTGTCTACCCTGGTATATGAGGGATGCAGCGTGAAGCTTAAAAAAAATAAAAAAATTAAATTAGCTTCACGCTATATCCCGCACATAGCAGGGTAGGCAGAGGGAACCTAAAGTTAAGACACTCCGTTCCCCACTTTCTGCCGAATTTTGGAGGCATTGCGTGTTGAGTGGCAGAACTCAACGCCGCACTTTTGCCTCGACACCAGAGCGAAGAAATGAAAATATAAATTTAAGTAAATATTTCATCTCCTCGAGTGGGGATCGAACCAACAACCAGTCAGTTTTACAGTCACACTTCGTGCCGCTGCGCTATGACTGGCCTCAAGCTTATTAAAATAATATTCAACATAGTGATGGTAATTCTTTCTACCAATACATAGATGATTTTTTTTATTTTTATATTAAACAGATTATTTTATAACATTTATTAAAGCGGAAGGAAGGTTCCTCCTGTTAACCCAGCAGGGTTTAAAGCATTATACGGGGTACACCATACTAAAATTAATTTTAACATCAACAGTGTTAACTTGCAGAAATATTGCAATAATATAATTTTTACGTTTGGCTATAGTTCGAACTAATCAAAACGGAAATATATATTTTTAAAACGCTATACAAATATTGTCGTTATATTTGATCTAAGTAAATTTAGAAAAAAAATATATATATTTATATGCATTTATAGCGTGAAACAATATTAAAGGGAAAAAGAGATTCTACTATGAGTTTTATTTGCTAACGCGTTCGTATATAACCATAATGAAGGTCATCGCGGCCTCATATACACGAACATAAGCGATATTTATTATTTTAATAGAACACATTTGTCCAGCTAATTCTTTCATATATTTGGAAACAAAAAATTCTCGTTAGGTAACGAGAATTTGGCGAATATATAAATTACGCATTGCGTAAAAAATGGTTAAAAATATTATCTATATTTTATATTTCTCCATACTAAGTAAAGAGATTTTTTTATTTTATCAGCTTCACGCTGTATCTCGCATACAGCAGGGTAGGCAGAGGGAACCTAGTGTTAAGACACCCCGTTCCCCACTTTCTGCCAAATTCTGGAGACATGGCGTGTTGAGTGGCAGAACTCAACGCCGCGCTTAACCTCGACACCAGAGCGAAGAAATGAAAATGTAAATTTAAGTAAATATTTTAATCTCTTCGAGTGGGGATCGAACCGACAACCAGTAGATTTTACAATCACACTTCGTAACGCTGCGCCATGACTAGACTGTAAAGATAAATATTTTTAGAAAAAAGATAAACGTCAATGAAATTAACTTTGGTTAAGCTCTAAGAACTATTTAACTGTACACAAGAGGGATTTCATTTTAACACAAATATTCATTAAATCCATCCCGTTTGGTTAAAATGATCTTGAATAAACGGCACTAATATTTTTTTTAGTTTTCTATCCCGGACATAGCAAGGGTGGAAAAAAAGAATCTAGTGTTTAGACAGATCGTTCTCGATTTCCTGCTTGAATTCTACATATTGTTTTACTCTTTTATTTCACTTCTCCGAATACTGCTGAGAGACAATTTGATAATATAATATCCTTGCTCCTGACCTACAAAAAATACAACTAGCTAAATGCATAACCAATATAAAAAAAAATAAACAAATGGTGAAAAATCCTTCTACACCGCATATAACGTATGTAAATAAGTTACTTACTTACTTACTTACTTAACTTCACGCTTTATCCCTAGCGGGGTAGTCAGAGAGAACGGAGCGCCAAACGCTACGGTCTCTACATACCTCTTTCGCCTCGTCCACTGTCATCAACCTCTTCATACATGCCCTCCGGGGGGTCCTCATGCTTTTTACGTGACCTTCCTCCAGTATCTTTGATACTGTGTTTTCGAAGGTCAACCGAGGTCTCCCCCTACCTCTCTTACCACTCACTTTTCCATCATAAATCTTTTTTGCCATTCTTTCATCACTCATTCGTTCGACGTGCCCAAACCAGCTGAGCACGTTCTTCTTCATTCTCACCGTGACATCCTCGCTAGTACCTGCCATTCTGTGTACCTCTTCATTGCGGATTCGATCAGCTAAGCTGACTCCGCATATCCTACGAAGAGATCGCATCTCCACAGCATTCATCTTTCTTTCATTCTTCTTCTGTAAAACCCACGTTTCGCTGCCGTATAACAGAGTCGGTACCAAAACTGCATTGTGTACGGCCAAACGCGCAGCTGTGCTGACGTTTCGCCGTCTCATCAATGCAGCTAAGGCTCCGTTAACCTTGTTACCGGCAGCAATACGCCTTTCCACATCCATCTCGTATCTTCCATCTCTACTGAACATACTTCCCAAGTATACCACCTCATTCACTTGTTCTAATATCTTACTATTTACACTGATCTTGCATTCCGTCCTTTCTTCATCTCTTTCAAAAATCAGAACCTTTGTCTTATTCGCATTGAGGCTTAGACCATTATATTCACACCCTTCTTTCAGAGTGGTGACCAATGCCTGCAACTCGCATTCTGATGATGCAATGAGCACTGCATCATCTGCGTAAAGCAGGCAATTCACATTCAGGTCACCTACTTTCACTCCCATATCGCTTTGTTTCACTCCTTGGAGACAGCTATCCAAATACAAATTGAACAACCAAGCTGACATGGCGCAACCTTGTTTGACACCCGATCGGATGTCAAACCAGGGCGACATGCCAGCTCCTACTCGCACGCAGGCTGAGTGATCTCTGTAAAGAGACTTTACAGCCTGCAGCAAGGGTCCGTTCACATTGTACCGGGGTAGTATCTCCCATAATTTCGCTCTAACAACTCTGTCAAATGCCTTTTCCAAGTCTACAAAAGCACAGAAAACTTTTTGGTTAACGGCCAAAAATTTTTCCGTGATCATGCGGAGGGAAAAGATCTGATCCATACACCCTCTTCCAGGTCTAAAGCCTCCTTGGGCCTCCCACAACAACCTTTCAGATCTCTCTTGCATTCTTCTCGCTAAAACCTTAGCATAAACTTTACTACCTAAGCTAATCAAACTGATAGCCCTATGGCTTGCGCAGTCTATCTGTGAACCTTTGCCTTTATACAAAGGCACATAAATAATTTACAGCGGACTAAACGACATCGTCCCACATTATCACAGTTACAACTATTTGGCGTCCTGCCACCGTCAACGATCGCACTCATGCTCTACTTTACTTAAATTGCATGTTTTTTTCTAATATTGACATAAATTTCGTCTCTTTTAATAATACTATCGAATAAATTAAAGTATAAAAATTTACATAAATTATCATATTGTATTTTATAATATATCTAAGAGGAAATATATTTAAAGGGAAGCAAAGTCGTGGTACAGTGGCTAAGCATCTGACTGTAAACATGATGCTTGTGGGCTCCACTCGAGAGAATTAAATTTTTGATTTCCTCGCCCTGAAAACAAAACAAGACGCGGTGTTTTAATGCGCCGCAACCTTTGCAATGTCTCGAAAACTAAGCGAAAAGAGAGAAATGGTCTTGACATTGGGTTTTCTCCTATAAAAGTAAGCATCATGCAAAAAGTGGATAAAGTAATATTTTTGATGTGGGTTCTCCTTGCTTTCTTACTGCAAGCAGACATTGTGTAAAAAATACTTCATAGTATTAAAAAATATTTGCAAAAAATATTTTTTTATTTAATTTTATTGGATTACTTTTAACCGTTTTTAATACACGAAGACCAATATGACAAATATATGCCATATATATATATATATATATATATATATATATATATATATATATATATATAGAGATATATTTATACATTTGAACTGTTAACGATAAAAGGTGAAAGCTCTCGAACCAAACGAAGTGATACCGTTACTAAATAAAGGGTATTTACGAAAAACAAATACGGACGTTTGTATGAAAAATATTTATTTGTTTATTTTGGTTTATTTAAAGAGGAAAAATGTATTGGTTTTATAGGTTTCGGTTTTACCGATACCGGTGTTGATGACGGGTTTATTTTAACCCTTATATTTTGATTTCATTATGAAGTTGAAATACGGAAAGAAAAAATGGTTAAAAGTGAAATAGATGTTGATCTATCTGATTAAAATATTATTCTCCATTTAGAAATAAAACGTATAAAACTTTTAAAGTATCAGGATTTGAACCCGTTGGAACCGTCTAAGCGTTCAGCCCACTAATCGTGTGCTGCGTTGAACGTAAAAGTTATTTTTTTTATATGTTTTCTAGTTCATTATTTCTTTTATCTTATTTAAATATTACTGAACTAATCTACTGTATAGAGGCCAGTCGTGGCGCAGCGGCACAAAGTGTGACTGTAAACCGACTGGTTGTGGGTTCGATCCCCACTCGAGGAGATGAAATATTTACTTAAATTTATATTTCCATTTCTTCGCTCTGGTGTCGAGGCTAAGCGCGGCGTTGAGTTCTGCCACTCAACACGCAATGCCTCCAGAATTCGGCAGGAAGTGGGGAACGGAGTGTCTTAAAACACTAGGTTCCCTCTGCCTACCCTGCTGTGTGCGGGATACAGCGTGAAGCTGATTTATTTATTTTTATTTAATCTACTGTAATAGTAATAAGTCGATGGTCCCGAGGTAAGGTATCGAAAATGAAAAGCCATAAATATTTTTAATGCTCTTTTGAACTACGAACATGTAAACAATCGATAACTACCTCTACCTTTAGGTAAAAATAGCTAAACAGAAATTTGCATTTTTTCTCTTTCGATACTTTACCTCGGGACATCTAAAATAATATTTATGGAAAGACTAAGCGTTATGGACTAATACTTAATATTTTCATTTCTTCGCTCTGGTTTCGAGGTAAACCGCGGCGCTGAGTTCCGCCATTTAACACGCAATGCCGCCATAATTCAGCGGCAATTGGAGAATGAACCGGCTTAAGACTAGGTTCTCTCTGCCTACCTGTATACGGTATACAACGTAACGCTAGAAAATACGGTTCGTGTTAAAAAATATTTTCTCCGTTATTAAAAATATTATAATATATATTGAAGAGGGCTATATAAATTTTGTTCATATTACATTGTTACCTGCAATCAGTTACATTAGGCACTTAAAATGTGTTATGTCTCATAAACAACTCAATATAGTAATATAATAAAAATAGGTAAAAGTACCATAAATATTATCACATTTTTATCTCCTTTTGTATTTAACACTTCACTAACGAATCTTATTTTAAATCTTTTAATCCTCGGAAATGTCTTACAGCGACTAAAATCATTTGTTTAAGAAGCTTCGTCTTGGATAAATAGAGCAGTTTAATGGTGATTACTTTTGTTTATAAATAATTTGCACAATATATAAGGATTTAATTATCTATATATATATAACTAGTATATAATTAAAAAATATTTTTTTATACACTATTTTATATTTAGATAATTTATACTTAAAAAGTAATATAATTTAGTTTTCGTTTCTCCACTCTGGTAAATAAAGTGCGGTGTTGAATTCCGTTTTTCAAAACTCGATATTTCTAAAATTGGGCATAATACCATAGCATTAAACTCTCTTTGTCTCTCTCTCTCTCTCTGCTATGCTATGTAAAAAACAAAAATGTGCTATTTTTATCCAATACAAAATTAAATAAAACGGTATTATAATAAAAGCTTGATTTTGATACTGCCAAGTGTCTTCATAAATAACGGCGTGGCATCATTTAAATAAAATTACAATATTTCAATCGCTCTAGAATCCTGCTCACTGACATATTTGTTCGTCGAAAACTGCCCTCCAGTGTGAATACTGGGAACATCATTATACTTGCGCTTTTCATTTTGTTTATGATAGTATACAGTTGTAAATTAGACATATTGGAGAGATATGAACATTTTGAATGAGGCCAGTCGTGGCGCAGTGGTACAAAGTGTGACTGTAAAATCGACTGGTTGTGGGTTCGATCCCCACTCGAGGAGATGAAATATTTACTTAAATTTATATTTCCATTTCTTCGCTCTGGTGTCGAGGCAAAGCGCGGCGTTGAGTTCTGCCACTCAACACGCAATGCCACCAAAATTTGGCAGAAGGTGGGGAACGAAGTGTCTTAACACTAGGTTCCCTCTGCCTACCCTGCTGTGTGCGGGATATAGCGTGAAGCTAATTTAATTTTTTTATTTTAATTTTAATTTATGAACATTTTGGAGGTCTGAAAATATATGAGTTTCTTCTCACTGCATAATCTTCTTTACTAAATCGATTTAGATAACCACTCTCAATTTTTCTCTTTACCTTCGATGTCTCCGTTTTCGCCGATAATAAAGTATTGAATTATTCATATGTGTATGTAAAACTCTTTCGTTACTGAAATTACAAAGCGAAAACGAAACTATTAGATTTAAAAAGTTGAAATGAAAAGTATATTTTTTAACGTCGTGCTAGTGCCAGTAACGTGCCAGTCGTGGCGCAGCGGCACGAAGTGTGACTATAAAATCGACTGGTTGTGGGTTCGATCCCCACTCGAAGAGATGAAATATTTACTTAAATTTATATTACTACTATTTATATTTATTTACTTAAATTTATATTTTTATTTCTTCGCTCTGGTGTCGAGGCAAAGCGCGGCGTTGCAACACGCAATGCCTCCAAAATTCGGCAAAAAGTGGGGAATGGAGTGTCTTAACGCTAGGTTCCCTCTACCTACCCTGCTGTGTGCGGGATACAGCGTGAAGCTGATTTTTTTTTATATTTCCATTTCTTCGCTCTGGTGTCGAGGCAAAACGCGGCGTTGAGTTCTGCCACTCAACACGCAATGCCTAAAGAATTCGGCAGAAAATCTGGAACACTCCGTATTAACACTAGGTCCCCTATGCCTACTCTGCTGTGTGCGGGATACAGCGTGAAGCTGATTTATTTTTATTTTATTAAGATAATATAGAACAATATAACGACGCGACGACGTAGTGATTTATCCAGTCATCTCTATTTTTTTATATGGAAAAAGATAAGGCAAACGAACACTCGGAAATATAACTATTTATAGTCGTGTTCTCATTCTTAATTGGCTTAATTAGAGCCAAGAAGCATTAGATATTTGTTAAAGAAAATCGGATAATTCTGACAATATCTGGTAATTAATAATCCAAAGTTATTTGTTCTATTTTTTTTTCATATAAGTATATGGGTTCTCTTATAAATGTAGCTCGATGTGCAGTGGTTGTGGGTTCGATATCCAATCGAAAGAATGTATAGGGAGTGGTAGGAATTAATATCATGTTAAGAAATTCCGTTCACCATTTTCCGACGTAAGCCGCGCTTTTCTTTGACACTACAGCGAAGAAATGAAAAAATTAAACATATCATTTTCACGAGTGGGGGTCGAACCCACAATCTTTCGACTGACGACTGGCATTTATATAGACATAATTAATAAAAAAATACATACATGTAATCTCCATACTTATCTATTCGCTAGCTTCCATATCCCGCTAGTAACATGCAAACGGCATACTTTATATACTAGAGTGCAGGCTCTCTACAGTCCACACTCGGGACTCTTGTATAATAAAATACGTAAAGGCCATATTTCACATATTTACCGGTATTTTATGGGACTAAAGGGATTTTGTAAGTGTTTGAGTGAGGCACTAGTCGTGCAGCGGTACAGCATTTGACTGTAAACGTGGTGGTTTTGGGTTCGATCATCTCCACTGTTACTTAACACATAATTTCAACAATTAGGCGGTGTGTGGGAAACACAAGACTCAAAAATGTTTTGAAATCTCAAAAATGCAATCATTACACATTTAACATAAAAAAATTGCAAAAGAATATTCATTAACCAGTATATGTCATCAGGTACATTCTTCCTTAAATTTTAAGCCAAAATTTAACATGCAGTGCCTAAATAAAATCAGAAACGGCAATTCTTTTAAATCTCAGCCCCTCGCGTCAATATATTATGTCTAAAGTTACTTTAGGCTCAACAAATTCAGTAGAATTATACAACAGAACGTCTCATTAGGAGGATTTACTGCATTCGAGATTGTTGCACTGTAGCTTACATTTACATATAAATAACACGCAAGGCTGTTACTGAAGTTTCCAAGTTAAGAGGTGTATGCCTATGATGTGGTGGGTATGTATATATTTTAAGGTAAAATGTTGATAGACCGTCGCGGCGCAGTGGCAAAGCGTCGGTTTGTAAATGCGACGGTTACAAATTTTCTCGCTCTATTAAACGACAAAGAGCAGCGTTGAGTCTCGCTACTCAAAACGCAATGTCTCGAAAACTAGATGGAAGGCTGGAAACTCGGTGTGCTAGCAGTAGGTTTCCTTTGCGCTCCCTGTTATATGCGAGATACAGTGCTAGATGAGACTGTTATATTATGAGAGGTACAAAATTATAATGCTATATGTGGTACAAAATCGATAGTTCTGAGTTCAAATTTTTTAATGCTGATACTAATATTGTTAGGTACTTATCAGGTGTTGAAAATATGTTGAATACTTAATTCTTTCTTCTAAGCAAAACATTTATTGATATGTCTGAAGCAAAATGGAAAAAAAATATTTAAGGGAGTTCATAAAAAAACTGAAAGCATAAGCTCGTTCTATACTTCGCTACGCTTCTGTGATATCACTAATTAAAGCTTCATACTGAAGGTATCATTATTGCATTAAAATATAAGAACAAAGAGAACCTAGTGCCAGACACTCCGTTCCCCAAACATTAACCAATTTTCGAGACGCCTCGTAAAACATGATATAATTTAAAGTATTTTTATAAAAAATATTATTTTTAATATAAAAATTAACATTTTCCATTAAAACAATATTTTTAAATAGCGTCACGCTTTTCCCCAATGACGACGGGGGAACCTGGTGTACAGACACTCCCTTCTCCACTTTTGAATTCATGAAATTGTATGTTGTATTGTTTAATTAAACGTCACGAAATTATTTTCTTATATACATCATTCGATATTCGTTGAACTAAAATATTTTATGATTTTGTTTCGCTACCTCTCATCTTTTCAGTAATGGTAAAAAGCTAAATTCAAAAAGACTGATTTGATAGCTCAATCTCTTAATGACGTTCTAGGAACAGAACTCAAGCTTCTACTTAGCCGTTACTTATCTTAACGAAAGAAATGGATATAAAGAAATGCTAGAAGACCTGAATGAATAAATGAAAAATAGAAATAATAAATTGAGTAAATGTATTTTATCTTAAAGAAAGTTTTTCTTAGACCAAAAAACCAAGGCTGAATTCATAATAAAAAAACGTTTCAATTATATTATATTTAAATAAAATGATGCGAAAAATGTCTAATTGCTGTCTCAACACCACCAATTATATAATTAAAACGCAAACCAAAATGGAGTTGAAAGGGAGAGAAAGGTAGATTGAAAAATATTTTCTAAGAAAAATATTACAATAACAACCTATAGGCAATAGGTTTGTAAGTTATTTAGAAAAAAACATTTGGGCGGACAAAATTTAACATATTATATGAACATAAAGTAAATTTTTAAAACCAGTTCAAATACATAATATGTTAATATGTATTAATCGTTATTTCCAAACGCAATTCTGTTTCAAAATATCTCGATCTGAATACAAATACCAGCAGTTTAAAGGAATCATTAGTTAAAGCATTTTAATTTATATTATACATAGTATTTCAAAGTAAAAGTGACTTCGTTTCAAACTTAGATAGAAACAGCTTGGATGTTGAAGACAGCACTGCTCTGAGCTCCTCACCTGCGACGAGATGGACATCTATCCTCACAGTGAATCCATGGACTAATAAAAAGTTTTTATTTTTTAATACTTCTCTGCTACGTACAAATTTTAATAAGGAATAGCATTACTTCTGACTAGGTTCTAACGGGGGCGTAGCTCAGATGGTAGAGCACTCGCTTAGCATGCGAGAGGTACCGGGATCGATACCCGGCGCCTCCAAATTTATTTTTATTACAAGGTAAACAAAGAAAGAAGGATATTTTGGAACAGTTTTTTAAATTATAGTTCATTGCATTTTCAATATTTTTACTGCAAATTTTCTTAAAAGAATAAGTTTAGAATTTTATGGTGTATCTAATATAATACTCAATTCATATCCATTTTCAACAATATTACCTATGTATTATGATACATGATAAACTGATAACCTGATTATTGATGCCCTATTTAAACTTTCGAGACATTGTGTGTCGAATGGTGAAACTTAATTGCGCGCTTTGTCTTGTTACCAGAGCGAGGAAATGAAAATAATTCATTCATTACAGTGGGAATCGAACTTCCGATAGTCCCGTTTGTATGTGGTCATTATATATTAATATCAAAGTTTCCAGTCCTAGTTCCGTGGCGTGCTGTGTAGAATACAACGTCTTAACAAGATTAAAGGCGAGTAATGAAAGGCTTTGCGGCCACAGAGCTCCATCCAATAATGCCACCGGTACAAAATTACAATTTTAAAGTATTATAGCATTTAGTTGTACAAAATAAGGTTCCATAAATTCATTTTATAAAAAGTTGCATCACACTGTATCCCACTTATAGTGGGTTAGGCAGAGGGTACCCTCTAGCGTTAGGACACTCAGGTTCCCAATTGTCGAGACATTTCCTGTCTTATTACGAAGTAAGTAAGGAAATGCAAATAATGAATTTCTCGGAGTATCAAATATCAATTCGTATATTATCCCACATGTAACAAAGTAGTCATACTTTTTTATATGGAGAATACTGCGTGAACCAAAAACAAAATCACAAAAACAAAAATAAATTATATATGTACATTTTTTAAATTATTCTTGAAAACATATTTTTATACGAGCGTTTCTAATTTAAAGTAGATAGCGTGTACCTTGAGGTGGCGCTTCCTCTGAAAGTGCCCCACTTTCAAGTTAGTAACTACACATACAGACCTCCTACATAATAAGTTCTTTGATTTTCACGATTATTACACATTTTAAATAAAACTATTTTAACCGGATTAATAGCGTATATTTCAAGTTGAACTCCGCCGCCTAGTCCCCCGGGCGCCGCCCTCAATATTTCATTGAATCTTAAAGTGGAAATCAAACCCACTACACCTTTAAAACAAAATACATCAATTATTAATTTTTACTAACTAAAACGCTAGCAAATAATTTTTAGAAAGAAAATCCTCTAATAATAAATTTCTCATCTAAAAATTGCAATTTTCTTAGAACAAGAAGTGTTATTAAATTTGCAGTGTAACTCAGTTTTTTGTTTTGTTTTTCTTCAAGTGAGGCGGAATAATAACAAGGCTTAAGGAGTAGCGTCTGCGTAATTGTGTTGCTCTGAACTAAGAAAATCACAAAGAAATTAAATTCAAAGAGATTTATTTGAACCAGATAACGGGCACCTTGTGATAAGTATCATTTGTTGGTCTAAAAATATTCTGATATCCAATCAAATTTAGGAAAAGATTTTTTACTAGTGTTAAACTGTATCCCCCATATAGAAGGGCAACCAGAAGAACTTGAGACATTCCGTTTCCCACGCACCGTACAATTTTCGAAACTCTAGGAGGACACTATAAATGAACACACTATCAATGAACTTGGACTTGTCACTTATCTATCTTTTGCTATAGTTTAGTTCAATAATAACTCTCATTTTTACAATTTAATTATTTTCTTTTTTTTTAACAACACATTATATAGAGCAGGATAGGCAGAGGGCACGTGGTGTGTCCATACACTCCATTTTCCGTAGTCCCCCGATTTTGACATGAATATATCCTTTTCGTAAATATAAAAGTCTATAATAAACAAGCTCGATTAAGCATTACCTATGAATACAGATATAGAAAGCGAAACAGAACTCAGATGAAGGCTATGAAAAAAGGTTGTTTACAAAAGTCGTTCATATGATAAATGCGGGGCCAGCGTTTTTATTTACAGACGCCCCAGACCCTAATTTATGTAGATTACCCCACACTGTACGGAGAGATTTGATTCTAATGTTATAACTTTACGACAACGTTTTTTACATGTATATATACTTGTTTAGAAAAACGTGGTTTCTTTATATAATAAATTATCGTAAAAAGTGTAAATTGATTACTTAATAAAAGATTTTACTAGGGTTTTTTCAATTGGTTCTCCAGTTACTATAATTAACTTATCGTATTAAAACTATACTTGGACTTGATTTTTCTTTCGGTTCTCCATTCCCCATTTTCATTTTTTTAGGTTGTTGAGTGTGAGGTCATTCATTCATATGAGTAAAAAATGGTTGTACACTTAAATATAGATTTTTTAATAAAAAAAATATAGATATATTTAAAATACATTTTACCTCATACGTAATTTAATAAGTAATCAGTAAAATAATAAGTTTAATTATTGAACATGAAGGCAATATTAATAAAAACAAATATGTATATTATATTATTCATTTAATAAAAATTTGTCATTTATTAAAATAAATAATAAATAATTTTAGAACATAGTCATTAAACATTATTTTTCTTTTCGGATGGAAAGCAGAGAACATTGTGACACTCTTTTTTCTACTCCATAAAAATAATAACTACATATTTCAGTTCAAAAAATCACTTAATAATTACATTCAAATCTTAACTCAGTTCCGTAAAGTCCAGGCGCAGTTGGAGACGGTCTTGGGAAAGTAACTTGTTACTTTTTCAATATTCCCGCTGAAAAATATATTCAACGAACTAAAAGTATTAAAAACTTGACTGCTAATTTAGTTGCATTGAGTTTCAATTGGAATAGCCCGTCGGTTAAACTTTAAATGAGATCGCTGCAGTGGTCTAATTTGAAACTTCTTTAAAAATTGTAGAAAAGTTGAACCTGCGGAATTTGAACTTGCGCCTCTTGGAAACCGTCCAAGCGCTCTGACCACTAAGCCTATACGTTCTTATAAAAGTTCCGTAAAAACTCTTCTACGTAGTAATTTTTTACACAACTGACCGTTTCGTTCGCGACAAATGTTGATTCAACGATATATGCTGGCCAAATACTTGCTTAAAACTCGTTTTATATTATTTTAAGTAACTTGTTTAGTTATTTTTTTTAACACGATAATTATTATAATATTAAAAAATAACTAAAATAACAAAAGAACGTATCTCTATACGCATCTCTCTCTCTCTCTCTCTGATCATTCTTTCTCATAGCGCATCGAGTGGCAAGCGTCGACTCAGGTGTAGAAATTACGACTCCTTACCGGTTCAGTCGACAGCAATGAACATTTTAATATAAATATACTAAATACGAATACTTGTATGTATGTAAATGATAAATAAATAAGTTGCAATATTGAAATCACAATCATCTCGTTTACAGCTAGACGGTCTCACTGCGCCATGACGTTTACAACAATATATTTTTAAATTTATTTAATTTGCTATAGTTACAAGAAATTAAAGACAAATAATAATTAAAAAGAACCTATTATACTTCACATTTACTTCTAACAAATTTAAACAAAAAAAAACTTTTAGTCTTAGCGACGTTAGTTATTTCAACGTGACTACATTTAAAAGCAGATTTAAGAGGTCGTTAAATATATTTACATCGGGTTGACTGCCGCAAGTGGTAACAGACGTTTGTGGTTCCCATTGAACTATTATTGAACTTAAGCTTGGTTATTTACGGCTTTGTATATATACAAAGCTAGCTAGTAGAACTATAGTTCTACTTTTAATAATAAAATTAAGTGTTCCTTTATATTCTTTATTTATGTATATGTATATACATATATATTTATTGATCATAAAATTATATTATAGGCCTAAAGATGTCTAACTAAGATCACGTATTCACAAATCTAAATTAACTTTTAAGTAACATTAAATATTCATAAGATAATAAGTTCTTTGATTTTCACTATTACAAATGAAACTATTTTAACCATTCTACCCGTGACCAGACCTACTGCAAAGTGTTCGAAATGTAGGGTTTCCAAAATGTATAATCTTGAATATTATCCGCAATTAATCCGGTTCAAATTGTTTCATTTAAATATTCAAAATATGTTTAATTTTTTTAATCCTAATTAAACATTATTAGACATGAGTAGTTTTTATTAACTAACTAAGCTTTGGAGGCCAGTCGTGGCGCAGTGGCATGAAGTGTGACTGTAAAACCGACTGGTTGTGGGTTGGATCCCCACTCGAGGAGATGACATATTTACTTAAATTTATATTTCCATTTTCTTCGCTCTGGTGTCGAGGCTAAGCGCGGCGTTGAGTTCTGCCACTCAACACGCAATGCCTCCAGAATTCGGCAGAAAGTGGGGAATGGAATGTCTTAACACTAGGTTCCCTCTGCCTACCCTGCTGTGTGAGGGATACAGCGTGAAGCTGATTTTTTTTTTTAAGGTTTGGAGCACCTCCAAAAATATTGCGGTAAAATTCCAAACCACGATTCGAATCAATTAATAAAAGGAATACCAGCATATTTTTTATATTTAATCAAAACATTAATCCATTTATTTTATTTACGAAAAAAAAATATCATGCAAAGTAAACTCAATGCTTTTTATGTACGTTACTACATATAAGATTTATTTGAACACCGTGTTGTTCCGTACAAACTCAATGTTGTACGCTAAGATGTAAAATCTGGGCGTTTACTCCTGAGACGTTACGGGCTAATGCTGTTATTAACCTACATAGATAGCCGACTGTATTAGTTTGTTTAAATAAATTGCTAGTTCTAAGTACAAATACAAATAACTACTTCTTGCGCTTTATTAAAAAACTTTTACAGAATAGATTCTGTTTCGAAAAAATATATATATATATATATATATATATATATATATATATATATATATCTCTTTTTTCTCTCAGTATCGTTTTCTTAGAGCTACGTTGTAGTACAGAGATGCTAACAATAAATATAATAAAAATATAGCTTGAAGAAAAATATAGCTATGGTTTAGTGGTCAGGGCGCTTGGATGGCTTTCAAAAGGCGCGGATTCAAATCCCGCTAAGATCAAATATTTATACGTTTTAATTTTAAACGTCATTTTCAATTACTCGCTCTGATGTTAAAACTATAATGCGAAAGAAACTACTGTAAGTATTATTGAAAAGAAAAGAATATTTAGTTTTGACTTTTCCAAAACCGTAATCGACTAGATTGATAGTAAAGAAGATAGAGCACGAATCCACTGTGAGTTATAAAGTAGAACGTCTAATAAGGAGAGTTAGAGGCACTCTACGCGTGCGCGTCGCTCACGGGGCATTTATATTTATATTATTCACCGAATGCACATTTAAACACAGCAATTACACTTATCGTTAACAAAATAATGCAAATAGAATTATAATTTTTTTTATGATACATGGATGAAATCTTGAGGCCATCATGTCTAAGTGGACAGCGTCTGGTTGTAAACGTATCGATTGTGAGTTCAATTCCTAGTTAGTAGAAAAGAATATTGTTATTCCTACGTATAACGTTGTCACGGGATTAAGAATGGGGGAAGTGTCTTAACACTAGGTTCCCTCAGCCTACCATACTATATGCGTGTAAATAAAAAAAAATATAAAATTAAATATATTTTATTATCTTTCTTGACTATTTACACCAAACGTCTCGTCATTATCTATTCTCAGTTATTAACATTGCCAGTGAAACCTCACTGGCAATATTGGATATTTTTTTGCATAATGGCAAACTGCAGTTTAAACGATTTCAAGTTTAGCTCAGTTTTTCTTTGACTTCAATGAATTAAATCTAAATCACCTTACGACAACAACTTTTTACATTTTAATAAGTAGTTAATTGTTTTTTTTAATGATTTGAAATAGATTTATTTTTGCCACATAGGCAAATTTTTTAAAAACATTTTAAAATATACATAGAATTTAATAATGTATTACTTACATATTCACATATCATTTAAAATGGCGTAAACGTTTTTTTATTTATATAGGAAAAAATATAATGATATTATCGATTAGAAAAGTGGTTGTTAATTTTTATTAATCTTTAATTTCAAAAAATATTTATGTCGAGTGGTGGAACCCAACGCCACGCTTCGCCTGTCAGAGAAAGGAAATAAAAATAAATATAATACTTATCTCGAAAAATCCAATCCAAAACCATCGTTTTTACAATCAGATGATGATGACCCCCATTAATACTTTCATAAATACATACAAATCATAAAATAATAATTTATTTCACAAAATATGAGCTGTATTTGTAGTCACGAGGTATTCAACAGGTTGTTCATAAGGTGATAATAAAATACGCATCGATGGTTGTAAGCTATAATATGTAGGAAACACTATATTTTATAAATTTATATGAATGTTACAGTATACGATATGGTGGATGTAACTAAAAGAGTTGTGTATGGCACATTCTAGGTGTCCGTAGTAGTCGTAAAAGCGGGTACAGAAGGTCAGGTTGAAACGACCAGCGTGATGCAGTATAGCCTTAAAGGCTTTCTTCACTAAAACGATTATGCAAAACAAAATAGGGATTCCTTTCCTAAAATTTCAACAATATATAGATAAGACATTTCATCCTTAATTTTTTATTCCCAAGGTGTAAAAAAGTAGGGATGAAATGTCTTTTATCGCATGCGCTGCAGAAGTGCTGCTGCTGCTGCTGAAGACTGGAACAATTCTTTCTAATTTTAAAAAAAACAGGAATTTTATCATTCTTGGTGACCTTTACATAAGTAAAGGTAACCAAGAATGAGCTTTCTGGACGCTTATGTTTGATGCGCCGGCTCAACCTTATGAAATACATAAAAATAATATTTTACGAAAAAAACATTGTTCTTTAAAAAGCTTTTAGTCGTACACAGTGCAGTGTTGGTACCTACATACGTTGTTGTACTGCAGCGAAAGCTGGAATAAATGAAGAAGAGCAGCATAAATGAAGAAGAATGAAAAAAGATCTCGTCGTAGGATATGTAAGGATACACAGAACGACAGGTACTAGCAAGGACATCATGGTGAAAATAAAGAAGAACACACTGAGGCAATTTGAGCACCAGCAACATATATAAAAAGACGGTGGCGATTCTCGAGACGTCTATAGATAAACTACTCTAGATTAATATGATATTAAAAATATGTTGTTTGAGAACCTTACTACCGGATTCCCTCTATCTGTGGCTACATGCGGGATACAGCGTGGGGCTAAAGAAATAATTCTTTATAGTCGTACTTATACAATTTAAAACCAATACAAAATAACAAATAACGATGTATTATCTAATACTAGTCTAGTTACATACACGTCAGACACAGACACACATACACACACAGCCCCCAACGACTCGAACTTCAACTCATGAATATACGCGGCGTATCGTGAACCATCAATAAATCTGTTACAAGTATCCGTTGTAATGTCAGGGATCAAATTAATACCGGAAAATCACGTATCCGGGCTTAATGCTCTTTATGTTCCTGTGGATGTTATTTGACTATTACAGTGTAGTTGGTAAGTTGACGTGATAGTTATGGGTTCGCATACTGGTGTAAATGTTTTAATCATTTTTATGCTGGCTTTGTAAAGTAGGTAAAGAGTATATATGCTATATAATAAATGAGACATTTCGTTGTCCACTGCGAAAATTCTAGGCATTACATTTAGTGACGTAACTCAATGCTGTACTGTGTATTACCAGAATGGCGATTTTTTTTTTATTTCGCGGAGTATTCCGCATACACCAGGGTTGGCCAAGGAAACCTAGTGTTAAGACACTCCGATCTCAATTTTTCGCAAAATTTTTGGAACATTGCATATTGAGCGGCGGAAATAAATGTCGCTCCTTTTCATGTTACCAGACCAAAGAACTGAAAACATTTGAGTGCCCAAGCGACACTTTAACCGTTAACCGCCTCATTTCGGGTCAGACGACGTGTGGTTCGCCGTATAATCTTGCGCCATGAGGTAAAGGAAAAGTAAAATAATTTCAATATTATCGATCAATTAGAGCTAAGACAACCCGACTACATAAAAGAAAAAAGAAAAAAGAGCCCTAATCAATATATAGAATTAAACACATACTCTCCTTTATAAATATTTTGATAATTGCTATAAATTCTATCCACTTTTTTCTGCAATTTTTTTATTTTGTGACATTGTACATTGGAATTTAATATTGCAATACTTTTGCTTTCAGCCTATTGTTTTTTTTAAATACATCAATAAACCTAGTCTACGGCTGGAACCTCTATATAATCTATGTAGCCTTATCTAGAAACACTAATCCCGGCTAAAATGCTAAATTGAGTGTAAACTGGCGAGTTGTAAGAGACGGATGTACTATAAATAGTAATATAAAGAAAAGAATACATTGTTAAGGGCCGGCCATTGAAATTGTTTCTTAGATTAATTTAAGGTTACCTGATAAAAGAAAAATGCTGCATTGACTTCAGTCAATCAATACGCAATCTGACGGAAAATGCTGAACAAACTGTCATGTCACTAAGTTATCTCCGTTTACTCTATTACTTGCAAGACACAACGTGAAGCACAAAAATGGTCTTATCAGACTAAAAAAAAATAATATAAAATATTATTAACATAAGCTTTCTCACAAAATAAAAATAATCGATCTAACAACTTCATCACATTCTCCTTTATTTGTACTACTAAAAATATTTTAATAATCTACAAAATTTAAAAAAGAAAATCATATCAATATTTTAATAAAACGAATAATACGGAGAGCTTATAAGTTAGAAGCATAGCAAATTTATATGGGATCGTTAGTACGGTTATTCGATAAATTTGACTTGGTATGGCCGGGACCGGATGTAGGTTAGATACGTCAAAGTCTGTATAAATAATGTCTATACTTTGCGTATATAACTATAATATTTATATCAATGTAATATGTGGAAAAACTAGCCTTACGGTTATTCTATTAAAAGTAGCGAATATTAAATTATTTTTATATAGCAGTGTAGGCAGAGACAGAGAGAGATCTCCAATTTCCGATTTCGAGACATTTTGAGTGAAAGAGACGAATTGAGTGGTGAATCTCAACACCACGCTTTGTCTTATTCCAGACCAGAGCGAAGAAATTAAAATGCTATAATTACGGTATTTGGTCATGAATACGACCCATGGACGAGTCCGGCTCGCATTTGACCAATTTTTTTATTTAAAGATAAATCGCTTCTTTTACTGTGTGAGAACGCTTAAACTATCTTACGTGTATTTTGGCACAATATTTAAATAACAATACTTGGAAGCGTAACCTGTTTGGCCTTAATATAATTACAATGAGTTGTCTCTATTGAATACTCAACGACTTTATTTTAACTAAGGCAGGCTGATGATCCTCTTAACAAAAGCTTTTATTACAATCTTGTTTACTAATTTAGAACTTTAGAAGTCATCGTGGCATAGTGAGAAAGCATTTGACTATAATTTTTTCCCACTTGTGAGAATAAGTGTTTAAGTAAAATACTAATATTCTCGTTCTGGTAGAACGAGAATATTAATATTTTAATATTCTCTCTCTGGTAGATCAAGCGCAGTGTTAAGTTCCGCCACTCACCACGCAATGTTTCAAGAACTAAACATTTTTACTGCTAAGAATTAAAACAGTTTAACTTATTACTAAGTTCCTTCTGTATAATCCATAAAATGCGCAAAACGTCAGAAATTTCATAAAAATATAAAGAAAAATCGATTTTCAGCCGCTTAGTATTCAATACCGAGAGTGCTTTGAACGTATAAACGAATTTCAACTAGACCACGCAGCCTGATTCAGTTATACGTCCAATTATTTTAAAATCGCCCGAAAGCAGCCGAGCTACGCTAATGGAATAATCTCGTGCTGCCGTTACACTGTACGGCCGATATCTACTTGGGATGTAAGAGACGACCTTACAATCAATTTTGAAAAACCAGTACACGCTCAATAACACTTCACAGTATAACAAAGATTGAGACGCAGCGGCACAGCGTATTCCCACTAGGTAGAATGAATTAGTCACACTTTCTTCGGTTTAGTAACGGGGCAAAGCACGGCGTTGTATTCTGCCGCTCAACACGCTACGAGAAAGTGATATCCTAACACTACCGTTTGCTTACTCTGCTACAAGCTGGAAAAACACGAATAAGTCACAAAAAGTAAACCTTAATAAGGATATTTTAAGATTTTCATGGACTCACCGATCCAGTGCTCTTAAATCCCATCTCTAATATAGAGAATTTTGTCGCTAGCAAAGAGTAATTATAGAGGCTTAAATAAAGTCACCGTAGATTTAAAAATCTTATCTTATTATATTGTTAGAAGTCGGAAACGGTTAACGTTTTTCAAAAAACAAAATGAAATCATATTTCATTTATAGGTTTCAAAATGATTTTTAGACAGATTATATATAATTGCAATAAGTCATATGTATGGTGATAAATTGATTAACAAGACTTCATACGAGGTTAATTCAATAAGGGCCGTTGCCTACAAGCAACTGCCCTCGATTGAAACAGTTCCATTGCTTTTATAGTCTTTTTCACTCAAATGGGGACAAACTCTCGTTTATATGAGTTTGCTTTTTGTTTGTTTTTAAATTTAATTAAAAAATAATATAACGGCAAATATAAAAAAAAAAATTCTTTTATTTAATAAACATAAAAAAACATATTTTGTGTTACCTACGGACTTTTTATATTACTTATATGCTCATAGACATAATTTAATTTTTTTCAACTCCACAGAATCGTAAACCTAAATATTTGATGTTAGTTACTTGATTCCTCCATTCGTTTCTGAGAAAAAGGTCCTTTGAGCCAGATTAAAGAATGAACTATTATACTAACGAAAATAATACTAAAAACATGTGTTTATTTTATTTTAGTCAGTTCTGGGAAATCATTGAAACTTTACCTTATCTGAAGAAAATGGATTATATTATTTTTGCTATGTATCGTCAAACGTTTATACTTCTTTTACATACTAACTCATGATCCATGTGTATTTGTTTTATGGAGTATATTCCAACTAATATTCGAGACATTGTGTGTTTAGAAACGGTCATCGCCACGCTTTGTCTTAACACTAGAGCAATCTTTTCCTTCGACCGGAAATCGAACTCACAACCGTCACTTTTGTAGTCAGACCATGTGCCGCTGCACCACGTTAGTACATATAAATTATATTTTATTATTAAAAGAGAAAAGATAATAAATTATTTTACTACTAAATAAACTCCGTCGGTATTTTTATGCTACAACAACACACCCCTCATTTCAAAATAAAAGTTTTCAATACATAGCCCTTACACGGAAAAATCGTGTCGCACAATATAAAACGCATTCGAATTTAATAGCAAGAGACTCGGCCTTTTGAAAAATGAATGTTGCGGTCAGTGACGGGAGCCGATAGGAACTAATAGTTGCATTTCCAAGTTATTGGTGCTTTCTGGTAGTTTGCTTGTTGTCTTTATTTATTGTATCTGCTAACTCATTGACACCTTTGTTAGATTTAATGAAATCTAGATTGTAAAAAAAAAAAATATTTTAATAAGTTCTTTGATTTTCACGATTATTACATATTTTAAATGAAACTAATTTAACCGGATTAATCGCGTATATTTAAGATTTTACATTTTGGAAACCCGACGTTTTGAACACTTTAAGTCGAAATGTTAAGACTGAGAGACACTCCGTTCCCCACTTTCTGCCGAACTTTGAAGGCATTGCGTGTTGAGTGGCAGAACTCAACGCCGCGATTTGCCTCGACGCCAGAGCGAAGAAATGGAAATATAAATTTAAGTATATATTTCATCTCCCCGAGTGGCGATCGAACCCACAACCCGTCCGTCACAGTCACACTTAGTGTCCCTGAGCCTCTTTAAGATTTTTCCTTAGCAAAATATTTTATACAACATCGATGTATGTACATCAAAGATATTTGTGAAATAGGTGAATTAAATATGAGCATTATTTCTTCCATATTAGAGGCCAGTCGTGGCGCAGTGGTACAAAGTGTAACTGTAAAACCGACTGGTTGTGGGTTCGATCCCCAGTCGAGGAGATGAAATATTTACTTAAATTTATATTTTCATTTCTTCGCTCTGGTGTCGAGGCAAAGCGCGGCGTTGAGTTCTGCCACTCAACACGCAATGCCTCCAAAATTCGGCAGAAAGTGGGGAACGAAGTGTCTTAACACTAGGTTCCCTCTGCCTACCCTGCTGTGTGCGGGATACAGCGTGAAGCTAATTTTTATTTTTATTATTTTTTCAAAATCTTATATACTTTAGATTGAAAGATGGAATTCGAAGAAGGAATAACGACGGCTATGTATGCGATTGTCGCTACCTTATGAAAATATTGACGAAGTTTCGCAATAACGGCGTGAGAGGGACCGAACGAGGGGAACTGCAATACTCCGAGAGACCGTCGAGGGAAATGCTTAGGATTTTTATTATTATTAAATGCTTGGGATCTTTATGGTATGCACGATGTTAAAGGAACACATAAGGTTATAATTATACACAAAAAAAATCGATTTTTTTCTATTGCTTCACTCTTTTATAACACACTCCTATATAACACAAGATAGAGGGTGAATCGGCAAGGGCTGAAATGGAACGAAAAATTTCTTCGTCAATAGTTATATGTATGGTTATGGAATGTAACAAACTTAGACATTGACTCACAGACGTAACATTCTATTTTTTCTTCACATCGTTCCGGAGCAAAGAGAATATGTCAAATTATACCCTCAAATAACAAAACAAAAATGACCTATCAAAATTTTTAGAAAAATCCTTTTTTTTTGTAAAGTATGACTGCTATAAAATTTAATATATTTTAAATAAAAAATGTACAAAATTAGTAAAAGTCAAAAGCCTCATCGACATAAATTTAAATAAAAAAGTTACATATAAAGCGAAATTTACATATAGAACGAAAATGGGACGGGGGCGCTTCTAAGTTGTAAAGAGAACATGATACTAAATGTATGATATTGTTAGATTGATACCTCCACTCCTTCCACATTGATCTCAAGATCAATGGTCTTGACAGACGGACTGACTACAAATCCTATAAGAGGTAAATTATTAATTCCCTCGGGTGCAAATCGAACTCACAACAGTCGCGTAAAAAGTCGCGTTTACAGTTAAAAGATATGGGCCAAAACTCTTTCTATTACTATTTCTATTATCTTCTTTTATAATTTTTTTTTAATAGAAAAGACACCGAAATATCAACTTGACATCCAAATCGGATATATCAGGATGAGTGTTCTACGGTGCGGGTTCACAGTATATTTAAGCCGATTTTAACCATCCATTTCCTTGCTATGTCGATCCTCTTTGTTTGGTTATTGCAGATTCTACTTTCCTTCGGGCTTAAAAACGTCAAGTTTATTTACATAAAGCTGTATTGATATATTGACTAGCACAAATTTACTATAAGAAAAAAATACTCGCGCATTTACAGTTAAACTGCCACGCTACGTTAAAGTACCACGACTGCCTCCAAATTTACTATACAAAAAGTTTAAAAAAGTGAAATGTGTTATGGGTTTCGTTTATTTTTTTTAGGCTAGTAATGATTAAGGCTCCGTAATAGTATGTGAATAAAAAAAATACCTAAATCAATGGTTGTGGGTTCAATAAACGCTTAGCTGTTCTGATACATTTTCTGTATCATTCGAAACTGTATCAGAATTGAGAATTATATTAATACTACTGCCAAAATAAAGCATTTACTGAACGTATAAACGAAATATAACAAATCACCTATCTCAATTACGAATTTTAGCATCGACCCACGAACAAGTAAATATGAATAAAATTAACATAAAACATCAATATGACAAGTAGAAACCCTTTTTTTATATTTTTTTAGTTTCACTATGACGCTTTTTTTTTAAGTACTATATAATTTTGAAAACCCAAAAACGACTCGAAAACTTTGCAGTAGTCCATAGTAACGAGTAAGCTCGTAGTATGACACTGTAAATAAGAACCACCTTTATATTTATCAAACCTTATAGTTTTACAAAGGCATTACAAACGACAACATAAACAAAATTCAAAAAATCCAACATGTCGCTTTTGAACAGATACAAACATTTAAACTTGGCACTATAATTTAATACCGCATACAGATAGCAACCAACAACGGCAATGCCGAAACAAAGTTGAAAAAACTTGAGCTATCAGTCGCCGACCTGCATACAGGCCCTCGACGAGCGAAGCGACGTCGCTACGTAGCACTACGCAAATACACTACTGTAGTACTTCAATACAATAACTACTATAGTAGACTATGGCAGTTGTTATATTGAAGTAATTCCTCGTACTTGGCCTAATAAATATATACTTATACTAAATGTTATAAACAAGTATTTGTTTGGTTGAACATGTGGAACTTCAGGAACTAGCATTTTCTCTTGCCAGATGATAATTATTAGTAATTATATTTGGGTAGCAGAAATTTGTAAAAATCTCCCACAGAGATGCTAAGAACATAAATAAGTTGTAACAAGCGTATGTTGTAAGTGCCAGAGCGCCTGGTGGATTCCCAGGAGGCGCGGAGTCCCGCTAAGTTCAAATTTTAGTACGTTTTCTAAATAAGTATATAGGATATGTTTTTTATTACAGCTTTCTGCTTTATTCCACATATATTTGGTGGGGTGAACCGAGAAAACCTATTTTCAAGACATTGTTCTCCGTTTACTACACGAATCCGAGACAATGTTGTGCGGAACACAACGCCACACTGTGTTTTGCTATAGTAGCCGAGTGAAAAAATATTTATTTCCTCCAAGGGGGAATCGTATCCACAATCATCATGATTACAGTCACACTTAGATATTAAAGGCTGGAGATACGTGAAGAACTATGAGATTTTTTTCTAAAAACTTAATAAAGATAAACAGCTGCGACAAATAACTTTAGTATATACAAATATATAATGTATCGCGCGACAATGTGGACGCAGTATTGGAGCGTGTATCCGATCGCAAAAACTGCGCTGTTTCGGGCTGTTTCAATTTAGTGTCTCGTTGAATGTATTTTATGTATAGTAAAACTTTAGTGCTTTGATATTTCATTTAAACTATGAATTGCAAATTGTTTAAATTTATTGATTAAAAAACTTAGCATTTCGATGAAATATGTGCTCTACTTTTATAGAGAAATGTAAGTCTGCTAACACTGTCAGTAAATAGTTAAAGAGCTTTTTTGAAATTAAGTTACGCCTTGTGGTAGACACAGGAAATTGGGTTATGTTAAGCAATAAAGATGAATATTTAAGAATACCAAAACGCGGCGTTGAGTTCCACCACTGAACGCGCAATGCCTCAAGATTTCAGCAGAAAGTGTGGAACGGAAGCTCTTAATCAGAATGAAGTGAATTTATCCGTCCGTTATTAGTGGCAGTTAAACAATAATATCATTAATCAATCTATAATATGAACAGTTTACAATGATATGACAAGAAATTTTTGACTTTTCCATATCTTCACATGCTTAAGTTTTTTTTTATTCGCGCTCATATATAACAGAGTATATAATATAGATCTGCAAAATGTTTGATTTCTATTAATACAAAGTTTGATATGGGAAATGTAAATTATATACGATTAAATTACAAGTTTATTATTTATCAAATATTCTCAGTCGTTACGCTTTTGACAGAGCGGTACAATGTGCTCTGAGTCTTACTACTACGAGCCGCTCTATGGAGTCGTTTCCTTTTCTGGAGATGTGACCGAAGAAGTTAAGCATGCAGGTTTCTATAAGAGCTGATATTCGCTTTTTGATGTCAAGTTCTCGGAGTATGGACACATTGGAACGGAATTCTGTTCACGATATCCCGAGCATCTTTCTCCAGCACCGTATCTCCAGGGCATCGACCTTCTTCTTTTTCGTTTCCCGCAAGGTACATGTCTCAGCGGCATACTACTATGAAACATAGGAAAAACAAGTGTTCGAATTAGTCGCAGTTTTTTTATAAAACTAATGTAATTCATATTCTCAAATGACCCTACATTTATTGATTTGAACATTTTTTTTATTTCATCTTTGTTTATTTTTCACATATAATATATGAGACACTATAAACGGTATTGTTTGATACAATTTATCTCTATGACCATAAAGGAAGAGGAAAACGGAAGGCGACTGTGGACAGCTCACCGCGGGGTCGTAACTATAGCGTCGCTTGTGATACATACTTTTCTACCCTAATAATAGTTAATTAATTATTCCCTTATAAAGTATATTAGCCTTTACACTCGGTTTCATGCGTAATTAAATAAACATAACTAAGAGAACACGACACATTCTAAGTGCCCAAAGTAATTCTAACCATTCCAAAGAGATATATTGAATATATCGAAATTATTAACGTGATTGAGGTCAGTCGTGGCGCAGTGGTACAAAGTGTGACTGTAAAACCGACTTGTTGTGGGTTCGATCCCCACTCGAGGAGATGAAATATTTACTTAAATTTATATTTTCATTTCTTCGCTCTGGTGTCGAGGCAAAGCGCGGCGTTGAGTTCTGCCACTCAACACGCAATGCCTCCAAAATTCGGCAGAAAGTGGGGAACGAAGTGTCTTAACACTAGATTCCCTCTGCCTACCCTGCTGTGTGCGGGATATAGCGTGAAGCTAATTTATAGTTTATTTTTATTTATTAACGTGATGTAATATTACTCTTTCTTCTATAAATGGACTATCTAATCCAAAAATAATTTCTTAATTAGAACCAGAAAAATTCTTATATAAGCGCATTCAATCAAACATTTTTTTCATCTATAAGAAGTTCAGATCTTAAGATCTGAACTTCTTAATGAATTAATTCATAATAATAGTATTTTCCAAGAGGAGATTCGCTCAGCTACTATTTTCATATAATATATTGCTAAAAATCGGAATTGCGTAACGTTTTTAAAAAAACACGTTAAAAACACACATCGTCTATATGATTCTAAACTATTTGGAACGGGATACTATGTAATTGCAATAGGTGATATGTATCACCTACTAACAATACTTCACACTAGTTTCCTTCCAATAGGGGACGTCACTTACAAGCAACTGTCCCCCGATTGACACAATTCCACTGCTTTTATAATTATTTTTACCTAAATCTACCCAGGCCAGTCGTGGCGCAGTGGTACAAAGTGTGACTGTAAAACCGACTGGTTGTGGGTTCGATCCCCACTCGAGGAGATGAAATATTTACTTCAAATTTATATTTTCATTTCTTCGCTCTGGTGTCGAGGCAAAGCGCGGCTTTGAGTTCTGCCACTCAACACGCAATGCCTCCAAAATTCGGCAGAAAGTGGGGAACGAAGTGTCTTAACACTAGGTTCCCTCTGCCTACCCTGCTGTGTGCGGGATACAGCGTGAAGTTAAAAAAAAAATCTACCCTCTTTTATACGAGTTCGCTAACAATATGTATATTAAAAAAGAAAAAAATAAAAAACTAAGCGTAAGGATTCAAATTAAGCTATCTTTTTCTCTACACAAAAAATAATATAACATAAATCTGTGAGTTTCAGTTCAGAAGTCGTACAACATATTTTCAGCGCGAACCAAAATGTTGCTTGTTAAAAACCTTCGCTATACCCATTGTTGGTACTTTTCTATACAATATTCTACAATGGCGCTACTCTAATTATTTTTTTATCCTCTTTAATCATCAAAGCTTGTATATTTGTATTTTTCAGTTATTATATGCAGGGTAGGCAGAGACAACCTAGTGTTTAGACATTCCGTTCCTCACAAAGTCTGACTGTAAAATCGACTGGTTGTGGGTTCGATCCCCACTCGAGAAGATCAAATATTTACTTAAATTTATATTAATATTTCTTCGCTCTATGGTCGAGGCAAAGCGCGGCGTTGAGTTTTGCCACTCAACACGCAATGCCTCCAAAATTCGGCAAAAAGTGAGGAACGGATTGTCTTAACACTAGGTTCCCTCTGCCTACCCTGTTGTGTGCGGGATACAGCGTGAAGCTGATTTAATTTTATTTTTTTAATATATTATGATGACTAGATTAGCTCTGCCTTCTTGCTTCGGAGAAAAAATAACAAAATGATATATCACTAAATTGTCTTTATTTTGTTAGCTTTTGCGTGCTGGTACGAGAGTTATGGATTCGATTCCCACCAGAGAATAAATTGTTGAGTGTCATAATACTGTGTTCTCTTTATCTACTCTGTCTTTTTATCTCGCAAGCTACAACAAATATTAATGTTGAAAATATAAGATATTTTAAAATTTATCAGTTTATTTTATAGAGTGGAAAAATTATAATTGAAATTTATAAATAACCTTGACTTTTAAAGACTTGTTCGCAATTAATTTAAAACAAAAATAATTTAGAAGTCATGAGTCGTCTATCAAACTAATCTAAAACTGATTACGAAAGATTTTAATAATATTATATATTAGATATTTTAATTTTGAGAGAGTTACCTCTATTCTCGAATTTTAGTCAGTTTTTAAGCTGTATATATTACAGGTGTGAAAAAGTTATTTTAAGTGAAAACATAAATATACACTTAATTTTTTTTAGGTACACACTGTAGCTTCGCACACCGTTCCTTTTTTTTATTTTTTTTATTTTCGGTCGGCCGATTTTCAAATCCTTGCGTGTCGAGTGGTGGAACTCATCGGCACCTTATATCCGCCAGCCATCGATCCCACAACTACTGCTATTACAATCAATCGCTGTGCTGTTGCGTCACAATACACATTTCATTACATAATTTGTTTATTTGATATTTAAAAAAAAAAGGAGAAATAAAACAATTAACAGAACAGTGGCCAATATTATCAACAAAAGTGATATATAAAAAAAACATTGGTAAACAAAATAACGATAAGAGTTTTAAATGTTCTTTCTGAGACAAATATAAAGTTATAAAAATATTACATTTACAACTTTTATATCAAACGAATACCGAACGAAAATCTAAACGATCCAGAGGACAGGGATATTGGCCTGGTGTTAAATTACACTCTTGTTAACCAAACATGTTGTTAGACTTTAATTCAATTATAGGCAATGAAAGTAAAATATATAGAAATTTAATTTTTTACACAAAAATAATAGGATACCGTAATAATATAATCTTTTCTGTCTTTATTAATTTATTATTTTTGGTATTATTTTTTTAAAATTGCTTTAATTACAATTACACTTTACTATATAGAGTGAGGCCAGTCATGGCGCAGTGGCACAAAGTGTGACTGTAAAACCGACTGGTTGTGGGTTCGATCTCCACTCGAGGAGATGAAATATTTACTTAAATTTATATTTCCATTTCTTCGCTCTGGTGTCGAGGCAAAGCGCGGCGTTGAGTTTTGCCATTCAACACGCAATGCCTCCAAAATTTGGCAGAAAGTGGAGAACGGAGTGTCTTACACTAGGTTCCCTCCGCCTACCCTGCTATGTGCGGGATATAGCGTGAAGCTAATTTATTTATTTTTATTTTGTATAGAGTATAATAAAATATTATGTAAATTAAAATTCAAGTAAAAATCTGGGCGGAATCATTCAATTTTATGTTTTCGTCTGTTTACACTTTTTGAGGCTTTGTAAATATTATTTTTATACTGAAATGTGTGTTTTCATTCCGCCTCAATTAAGAGTTTTGGATATTTGTTTTATTAAAAGAGAGTTTCTTGCAGTGTCACTGTATCCAACATATAGGAAGATAGCCATAGGGAACCTAATGGTAAGACATTTTATTCCCCACTTTCCTCATTGAATTTTGAGTGGTGGAACTACTACTATTATAGCTACAGGGTACTTGGGATTTGAGTAAAAATGAAATAAATTTATTATTTTATTCAAATAATTTTGTTAGTCCAAGCCAATGAAACCTCCCTGACGGCACGAGGTTCGGCGATGTGGAATTTACTACTTGTATGCATAGAACTGTTGACGACACAAGACACGCTCAGTATTAATACTAAGTGTTTTATTAGAAAAATATGGGGAATGTGATAAAAAAAAAATGTTACAACACATGAGGCTCAAACTCACAGCCTATCCCACTGCGCTATGGTGTTCCTTTTAAATTACCCCATTAAAAGTTTTTATATTAATATAAGACATTCGAGCGTAAAGTTACGTTAAAAGAATTTGAATTTGACTTATTACAGGCGTCTCTACGGAGTTGGGAAATATTTTTGAAACGCTAGCGGTTGTTTTTATTAAATTGTTCAGACGTTTCATAACGAGTTAAATTTCTTTTATAGTTTCAAATTGTTATTACAACACCTCGCCGTGGATGCCTGGAGGACTTAGAATTTTAATTATTTAAGTCTCAATATGCTTTTAATTTGAATATAACGATATAATTTTGATATGTTACAACTCCTTTCGCATACATATATAATACGTAAGTTCTTGAAATATATGACATTGCGTGTTGAGTAGTGGAACTCAAAGCCACGCTTTATCATGTTACCAGAGAGATGAAAGAAATAATTTATTCTCAAATGTTGGAATCGAACTCACGACTTTCGCGTTTGAAATACGAATCTTTTTCATAGCTTCACACTGTATTCCGTTGTAAATCAATAGTAAAAGCTCGAATAATAGAACTAAACGTTATACAGAATGTAGAGCGTGTCGCAGAAGTAGCGCTAACCGGTAACAATGCGGACTGAGCCTGTTTCTGAGGCGTTTTGTTTTACACCAAGCACGGTGTGTTGTATTGTATGATGCGCGCTTTTGTAAAAGTTAACTCTATCTTTTTTGCTTTATAGGTTAGTTTATATGTTTACATGTCGTTTTTATTACAATTTTTTTTTGTTTCACACTGTATTCCACAGAAGGCGGGAACGGCATTATATTAATATTCCAAGCATCGCCCGATTTTTGAAATATTAAAAATAAATTGGTGCGAGCGAAGAAATTAAAATACTCCATAATTCAAAAGACGGCTACAGATGGCTTCACTAATCTTTCATTATATTATTCTCTATTCTCATTTAAGAGACTTCTCAGTAACAAATGATACCACTACACATATACCGTTTTTGCTATTTTTTTTTTAACAGTTTCTTTAAGTACTAATATACTTAAAGAATCTACTATTAAGATTACGAAGTTAAGAATCTATAAGAGCCTCAATATAAATTCGCTTATAGATTTATTTTCATTAATATATGTGGTTAGTGACGAGCAGCACCTTACTTACAAAGCATTTATACATATAAGAAAACGTAGCGGGATTTGAACCCGCGCCTTTTTGGAAACGGTCCAAGCGCTCTAACCAACTAAGCCAAATAAGTAACCAACTAAATAAGGTGTAGCTCGATGAGAATCGTATGGCTTAGTTTGTCAGAGCGCTTGGACGGTTTCCAAAGAGGTGCGGGTTCAAATCCCACTACGTTCAAATTTTTATACGTTATCTTAATAAATATTTTTCTTAAGTGCGGAACAACACTTTAAAAATGTTAAAAACACTTATATAATGTTATAAATGGTTATATTTTTAACCTTAATAAGATTCGAAACTACAATCGTGAAAGACTTTTCTGATTATATAAAGTTAAATTGTAATTAATCCCTTTGAGTAATCATTCGAGGTTGTATTAGACAGCCAAACTGAATTTATACTCTTTAATTAATATCGCCTTATTGCCTTGATTAATTGTAATAATTAATCATCAAGAAGCTTAACCTATAATAAACAAATTTATGCAACTTTCGGGTCTTAAAGTTTTCTTCAGAGATACCAGTAAAATATTTAACTTTAGAGACTACAAGTAAACTGGTCGAAAAAAGAAAAAAGTTTACAATCTTATAGCTCCATGTACTGTGCAAGTGTGTAATTTTTTATTCTCTTACAATTTTCATTCTTATTTTGAACAAAATTACTTTAAATAAAAAAAAATCAGCTTCACGCCGTATCCCGCACACAGCAGGGTAGGCAGATGAATGATAGTGTTAAAACAATCAGTTTTCTGCCATCTAAGTCTACCACGACTACTACAACCAACACGTGTGATCGTGCCATCATGACGTATCGTAAAACAAAACGTTAATATTACTTAAATATACGTCGTGGCACAGAAGCACAGTGTGACTAAAAATGCGACAGGTTGTGAGTTTGATTTCCACTATAGAAAATGGAATATTTAGGAAAAGAAAAAATTGAATTAAGTGCGATGAGTTCCTCCACTCAACACGTCTCCAGAATTCAGCGGAAAATAGGGAATATTGTGTTTTAACACTAGGTTCCCTCTGCCAACCCAGCTGTGATAGAGCGTGACGCCAAAAAATATCCTATTGATCTGGTTAAAGAGTTTCAAATGAAAGACCTTCCATAATAAGCTACAAAATATAATCACTATTTACTTCCTTGTCTAGTATACATATATAGAAAGAAACTAAAACTTGAACAATAAGTGCTCTCCGCATCGAAGTAAATACAACAAGATGTGTTATATAACTTCGGCGGTTATTCTGAAATGGAACTTCTATAGAACTAAAACTGTTTTCTGAAAGCTACGAGCAGACGGAGACCAGTTCCATCCCAATTATACGATATTTGATAAGACACATATATACACATTCATACATACAGGATATGTTTGTGTATCTGTATTTATTTATAACGATAAAGACTAGTCGACTGCAAACGCGACAGTTGTAGGTTCGATTGCCACTTGTAGGGAATTAATTATCTTCGTTCACTGGTTATGATACAAACTCAAAACGCGAAGTTGAGTTTCGCTACTCAACATAAAATGTCTCGAAAATTGGCCGGAAAGTGGAGAACGAATTTCTCACTCCTTGCTATAACAGGATTGTTATACAGGGAATACAGCATGAAGCTAAAGAAATATAATTACAAAATGACTCGTAAATACTAATGGTTAATTATGTTAACTACTGGACCTCACCTTTATCTAATAAAAATAAAAACCTATCTACTATACTTGAGCATTACCCAAAAAACTGAATTAAGCCGCGGACTAAAAGACACAAATAAAACAAAAGAAAAGTTTGAAATTATTTATAATGGATAGTTAGAGGCAATTAATCACAAAGCAATCTGTCGGTGTACGAGACGCTACCGGACTTTGTCAAGTTGCACAAAAAATACTAATTAATAGATTAACTTGCTTCGAAATTTCAGTCATTTTAAAATTAAATATTTTATGTACGAGTTTTTTTTGTATTCAGTTCGGTTAATTGTGAAAGATGGCATTGTTTAGGTTGTAAGCATTTTAAGGACCATCTTAAAATTGAGACACAGCATGTTGTTTTATCATTTTAAAATCCTATTCCACACTTAGGAACAATTAAGTATTAACCTAAAATGAAATCAAGCTACTCAAGGAAATGGAATATCTGCTATTTTCAGTCCCATTTCCTCGTTCTGGTAACAAGGCAAAACGCAACGTTAACTCCGCCACTAAACACGCAACGCCTAAAGAACTCGGCACTAAGTATAAAACGACTCCGTTTTCATTAAGAAACCTTGTCTTTATTGGAACGGAGAGTCTTAACATCGGGTTCCCAGGTTCTCTTTGCCTATTCTGCTATGTGCATGAAGCAAAAAAATATTTATCGAAATAATGTCTCTGACTGTAAGCGTGAGTGTTGAGAGTCCGGTTCCCACTCCGAGGAATGAATTACTCAGTATTATTTTCCTCACTTTCGTCCTAAAAAAAGGTGAGTACCACCACTTAACACGCAATGTCTTAAAAATTAGGCGGAGCGGGATCAGAGTGTCTTAATACTAGAATTTTTCTGCCAATTCAGACATATGCAGGATACAGAGTAAAGCTAAATAGACCTTAGTAATTAACATAGGTACGTATGTTAATGTAGTAAAAATAAAATGGATTTTTAATTAAAAAACATCTAATATACAATTTTTCTTGGATACATGATATCTACTGAAAATATTTTTTTTAAATAGTTTTCATTTCCATTTTCAGCAAAAACCGTACAAAGAGTAAACATTCGAATTTTGATAAATTTGAACAAATTCGAGAAAACGAAACTTTTCCAGAGAATTATTCAAAATATTTAAAATAGACAAACGCTGTGCTGTGATATCTTTTACCGTGGGTATTGTTGATTTTATCCTTATTCAACGAAATTAATTATTTTCTTTAGCTCTCTTTGGGAAGAAAAAAATATTTGACAAATTTTAGTGTTATGGTTTAAGACCCAATGCCCAATGTCTTTAAAATACCTGAAATGTAGACTTTTTCTATATTTGTCAGGTATTACAAGTTTCATCGAATACTGTACAAAGAACAAAATAAAATATAAAACAATTCCCCACTCGATTCTAAACATAAAGAGCCTCAGGCCAGCGCTGGCTGTGAATTAAATTGTAATGGATACGAATTCACCCAATTGTATTTATTAATCGTAAGGAGATACGGAAAGGGAAGGTTACTTTATTTTATTAAATTCCCTACAAAGTGCTCGGAATAAAGAATGAGACAAGGCTTGGATCGATTTCGATTATAGTTGCGAGGTGTGTTATGGAACTTAAGTTTCGATATTAATTACATTGTTACAACTGTCAAAGTTTGAAAGATGTTACTTTTAACTTCCGATGGAAAAACGTGGAGTGCTAGGGTGGACGTGTCTATGTGTGTGTGTGTATGTCTGTTGCGCCACCGTAGCTACCAAACGGATGAATCAATTTTGTTGTATTTATTTAAAATGTGACTTCCATGATTCAAGAAAATATGTTTAGCCATAAAAACTTTACCGTATAATAATAATAAAACCTAGTTATAAAACAGTAAAAATTATGATCCGTCGGTATTTCAAACGATTGTTTAAGACAGAAGTTCTAGTGTTAGGACGCTAATAGAAGTATATAGGTACACATACATAAGCAAAACTTTCCTCAAAACGTTCGCTATTTACTAAATATCAGTGCACTCGAATTAATTACGTATTCCCATTACCTACAGTTTTATCGAAACTGCGATTCCTGTTGATACAGATTGTCAAATGTTTGTCGGTTCGTTTAGTATGGAAAGCGAAATTCAGTACGGTTATAATATTTTATATTGTAACATTTTAATTCTATAAAATATTCAAGACCTTAAAAAAATGAAATCGAATAATGTTTTTAAGACGGAATAATTATGTTTTTAGAGTAGCTTCACATCTTTTCTCTCGTACCAAAGTAGAAGAAACCTATTGTTATTTTCTTTAATTCATCATTCTCATTTTTCTTAATTCTGCCTCTTTTAAAAGCCACACGTAACTATTTCCCCGATTTGGAATCGAACCTACAGCCTTAATTATCTGTACCGAATGAAATAGTAAATAGCCATTTATATCGTAGTTTTCTACTTTATAATATTTGTTTTTACATCATAAACTTGCTATATCATATTTCCCAATAATCTGAATATATGTAGAATCAGCATCCGGTAGACGCTAATCAATAAACCAGCGGCAACACACAAGTGGCACAAAGTTCCCGAGCGACCCTCACACCGAGTTGCAGATCGAGGTTTGTTTCCGGCGCTCGAACACTGCTCAATGTTCACTTGCGAACAGTTCGCGGTGAGGATGTGACACACTTCATAGTTTTCAATACTGATGCTAGTTAAGACAGTTAGAATAATACGAATGGACATTTTGAGTTAATTTAAGTTTTTAATTATAATTTTTTTATTTATGTTATTATTCAGTTTATATGACCATCGTAACCATCATTCAGAGATATAGATTGTTGTTTTTTTATCATGATAGGATTATGAAAATTAAAATGTTAATTTAACTGTGAATTCAAATTCCAGCCAGGACAATATTTACTTTATCAAATATTTTCATTTTCTTGCGGTGCAAATCTGTTTCTCAACAGCCAATATCTCCTATTCAAGTATTAAGAAAAGAACAAATGCATGAGGCATTTGCTCTACTGTAATCAGCTTCTTCTACACATCCGGGGATTTCTCATACTTGTTGTGTACCTTTCTCTAGTATCGTATTAAACTGTCGATTCTCCAAAGTCAACCGTGCTCTCCGCCAGTCTATCTTACCAGTCACTAAAATCGTGTTTCTGGAAAAAAAAATATGCAAATATAAAACATACTTATCAAATAAACAAAGTTAGGTTCAAATTTTAGTAAATAAAGTTCATATTTACGTCTTAATTTCATAATAAGCTCGTATAATGAAATTGGTGCGCCGCGGGTGTTGGTACAAGTCTGAACATTTAACTTAGTGGGGGGTGCGATCTGTTATACTCATGCTGTGCGAAGCCTGGTGTCCCAATGAAAACATTTCCACTCTATTCTAGAAACTGTTGGCTGTTTACATTTATTTATTGTTTTTTACTAAATTGTATAAAATATTTTAATATTCTCTAGTATTTTATATAAAAGGATGTTTTGCTATATAGGGGAAAAAATTTAATCTATTTTTTGTAGACTATGTTCGCCCTGTGAGTCTGAGTAATTATTGGTCTAGAACCTAATGGTCTATCTGTCTAATGCGATAGCCACGCATTTGTCCTTCCACAAACACTTTAACAAGATTGTATCCAATGATTTCTTGTCCATACGCTACGTAGACTAACTTTCGGATATAAGTGACTAATGTGTGTGCAAACTCTAAATATTATATAATTTTTTAAACTTTTGGTATATTATTATTATTCATACAAAACTTTTATATATTTTATTAGGATAGGACAATATGCGCCTTTAGTAACCCTAAGATTCGAGAGTAAAGTAAAATCGTGTAAAAATTTACATTGGAAAATTTAAAAACAATGTATGTACATACGCGGGGTTCTGGAATCTTAATGTCCAGATATTTAAGAGAACTGACTAAAAAATCTAAATGAGTGGCTTTTTATATCCAACTTATACTTATTACTGACATTGTAATATGTAAGCCATGCAAATTGAATTCAAATTACAAATATCAGTTTAATTAAACACAGTCGGATAAACAAAAATATTTTTTGCCAAACCTCCAAAAAGAAAATAATATGCAGCAATACTACAAAATACGTCGTATCAGCGAGTGCCCTTGGTCTCGCTAAAGTAGGTATATTTTCCGCGCCGTTTAGTAAACTACTATCATTCGTTCTCAGGCGGAGTGTATGGGCGGGCCATTTCAAAGTAGGGAAATACACGAGACTGTTACCTAGAAATGTGGGTGACAGTGAGATCAGCATTCGTAGCAGTCAACGTTTTAATAGTCTATTTAATTTTTTTGGTTTTTCGTAGGTTTTGTAAAAATCTCTAAAATTCTAAATCTAGAATTAGATTTGGAGACAAGCTCACCTTTTTCAATTAGTTTTATTAATTTTATAAAATAATTATAACTGCTACAGGGTAGATAGATTATTAATAAAAATATTGTCCTAATTGAAATTCCAATTGCCAACACCTATGTATAACTAACAGCATCCATATTCAAACTACAAAAAAAATAACATATCAATAAAAAAAATCGTCATCAGTTCATCAGCTGTCAGCACCACCATTGATGTGTAAGCGCTTTATGTACTTTTTAGAAGTGATAAATCAATGGATAAGGAAACATCTGTCACGGCAGGATGCTGCGTGAATAGATTACTTTAATATTGGTCACTCATCCCGTAAATAGACTTAGCGAGTTTACCCTGTACTGTCTAATATTGTTTTATATGTTTATTTATATTGCTTCTGTAAGTATGTGCATATGTATATGAATACTACATCTCATCGTTTTATTTTAAAAAATGTGTGATTAAAATTATAATAATTATAATTTTGGAAAAATCTTTTTGATGTTATGTATTTTTTGACCCGTTATATTGACTTCTTTAGCCGTATAATATACGTATGTACAAAATGTTACGCTACGGAGTGACTGACAGACAACACAATAGCCGAAACTACACCACCTAGAATAATTAAATTTGGGGTCCTTAGGGAGTGGGGAGGGTAGGAAAGTACGGGAAAATTTAATTTCTAGAGGATTTCCCGATTCCATTCACCACTTTCCGTCAAATTCTGGAGGCAATGCGTATTAGTTGGCGGAACTCAACGCCGCGATTTGTCTAGCCCAGAGCAAAGAAATAAAATTATTTAAAATTTCATTCCTCTGAGTGGAAATCGAACCCACAACCGTCGCGTTTATAGTCGCGCTCAAGTGTTAAGCCACGATGGCCTCAAATAATGAATATAAATTAGGTATATTTATAAAAAATATGTAATTTCATACGAGAATAGTACTACAGTAAATAAATGATTGTAATTTCGAGAGTAACGTACGAGCACGAGTGAGTTCAGTTAGTACAGTTAACGTAAGTGACACAGTAACAAGTTTGAACGAGTTCCCACTTCGCTAGTGACTGTCGGCATATGCGTGTTATATGATGATAGAAGTTTATTTAGTTTTTAGTGGCATTCATATCGTATGATGATATGCGTATGCGTATATACGTATGATGACTTTGACTTTGACTTTGACTTTTAAGTCACTTACTCACTACACTATCCCCGTGAAATATTAAATTTTAAGCGAAGAAATAAAAAAGTTTATTTACTAAATAAACATTTTTTTCTATTTTTAATCATTTTAAATGAAATTCTGTAACCGGTTCTATCGCGTAGTATATGTTAGTTTAGTATTTTTGAAATTCTTCGTTCTTGTTTAATATAAGAATCAACATACATAACATCACCGCACTAACTCTACAAAACAGCAACTTGAATTAAAGAAATTTCTCTCGGCCGCAAATCTGCAACCGAAAATGGACGAAATTTTAAAGCGAGTAAAATATTCAAGAAATAGGTCAAGCAATATTTCACATCAGATGTTGTCATATTAAAATTAAGGGCTTTTGAAGCGAATTACGCAATAAAAATATGAATAACGGACGTTATAGACTGGCACACGGCCAGATACACTTTGTTGGAGCAGGGTAGCCGCGTAACTCAGCCAGTCTACGCTGGTTACACTAACGGGTAATTAGTCATATTATGAGCACATTGCACACTGCTTTCATTATCTATAACCTATGTTCTGACTAAACACAATGGTTGTTAACTCAAGTGGGGATCGAAACCAGAACCAGTCAATTTTATAGTCACACTTTATGCCCCTGCGCCATAACTGGCCTCAAAGTTGAAGTTAAAAACTTATAATATGTCGAATCTTTTAAGCTACAAAACATATTTTGTTTAACCTAATACTCGATAAACCTCTAAGTAACATATAAACCACATTTACTTGAACAAACTATACAGATCTCGTTGCACTAATATTCAATTGGTTATCAATATGTTCTTAACATATTATGTTCCCCAGTAATTCTACACCTGAGGTGCTCTAATCAATATCCCTGATCCGCTAACACTGGGTAATGTACGCCGCTAATGAGACGTGCATATAATATGCTTTAGTTTGTTTGTCGTTTGTAATAGAACAATATTATGTATGTATATTATATAAGAAAGATAAAAGCTGCGTGATAAGAGGCAGATCTCACCGCCACGCTTTTTTGTGTTACAAAAAAAAAAAACAAAATTTATATCTATTTAAAATAATCAATTTCATCAATATTGAACTATCCTACATGGATCCGTTATTTCTTAATTTTGCTATAAGCGGCTTTGATTCTAAAAAATATTTAATTTTTAATATCTAACCTTATAAAGTTAGTACCAAAAAGCGATCGTATGTAGAAGCTCATCAAGTCCCTATTAGGGGTAATGCAGGCGAGAGTGCGGGCGTCGTTTAGTTACACTGAACTGAAATTAAAAACGACTAGGGCGAGTAGAAGCCTAATGAAGGGGTGGCCTTCGCTGAATGCCTAAAAGCGTTCCGGGTCTGAAGTTTATGTAATTTATATGTATTAACTTAATATTTATTGTACACATTTTTACCTGTTTTACCTGTCAGTGCAAAATGTAACCAGTTAGTGTAAAGCTGTAAGTTTGGGTCCATTGTAAATAAAAATTATTAAATGAGAAAAAAAAATAGTGATTTACTTTCAGTTAACGCTGTATCACGCATATAAAAAGGTAGCAGAAAATTAGTATTCACGTAGTGTCTTATCAGATTCCCAGGTCCCCTGATATATGCAGGAGAAGAGTGTTAAGAGTGGCAAAATTCGACGTTGCGCTCTAAGTGGAGATCGAATCTACGACCGTCATAAAGTCAAATGTTGTCCAAAAGTGCCACGACTGCCTTAACAAATAATTTTAGCAAACAACAATATAAAAAATTATAAGATACAATAATTATTTCATGTTGTATATAGAATATTTATACTTTGCTCTCTTGCATTTTGCTCTTCACTTTCCACTTATATTTTATAAATTGCCTGTTCTTCGCGAGAGAAGCAAAATAATTTACTCCCTCCAGCGGGAATCGAACTCACAATTACCGCCACAATGGTCTTTATATATAATAATAATTTAATAAGTAAATAATAATAATTCATTATGTAAGTAAATAATATAATGAAGAAACATTATAATTTATATAGCGTTATTATGTCAGAATTTCAATCATTAACCAAATAAAGAGGAAAGCTGGCTTGTTGCCAGCACAAGCGACGCGACAGTCCGATAAGGAGCCACGAACCCACCACAGCGTGTTACAGCGTGACGTGTTGTGTAATCACGTAAGTCAGTGGCTTGTAAACACAGTGAAATCAAATTAAATGGCCATAATTAAATATTCATTAATGGTATACTCGTAAGTTCACTGGAATTTACTTATATACATTTTTATTATTGGAGATAGCGGATAAACATTTGTGCTCTATCTCTTCTGGTGGTAAGTGACGCTGTGAACGATGGTGGAGCATGCTTAACTAGGTAGTGCCTATTCACTCTTTCCAGTCTAAGTTATACTTAGCGGGCAACAGTTCGGCAGGCAGGGAGTTCCACTCTTTAGCTGTTCGCATTAAGAAAGTGGAGCCAAAGCGTTGCGTACGAAGAGGAGGTATTTTAACGACATATGGGTGCAATCCCAGCCTCCGTCTAGTACCCCGCAGATGGAAAGGAAAAGAGGTTACTAGGTCACTCTCCGAAATGTTTCCTATGGAATACCGTCAAGAAAGCTACTCTTCGTCGATGTTCAAGGCTTTGCAGCTTTGCCTCAACACTCGCTGTGTCGCCAATAAGCTTTTTGGAGCGATTTTCAATCGAGTCTAAGGTCGCTAACTGATATTTAGCAGATTCTATACAGGGCCCAGGCTGGGCCTCATATGGAGTACTGTTCTCACCTCTGGGCTGGTGCACCCCAATATCAGCTTGAACCATTTGATAGCATAAAACGTAGAGCCATTAGAATCATTGGGGACCCAATGATCTATGAAAGGCTTGATACTTTGGCTTTGCGTAAAGACGTTTCCTCGCTGTGCGTTCTCTATCGCATTTATCATGGAGAGTGTTCTAAAGAACTTTTTGACCTCGTACCTGCCGCCGAATTTTCTAAGCGAACAGTACGTCATAAATTAAAATATCATCCACACCGCCTGGATACGTGGCAATCCACTACTGTGCGGTTTCGTAGGAACTTCCTTCCACGCGCCTCGGAACTGTGGAATGCCCTACCCGCGGCAGTGTTTCCAGGTCGATATGACATGGGTACCTTCAAAAAGCACGTCTATCTCCATCTTAAAAGCCGGCAACACACCTGTAGCTCCTCTGGTGTTGCACGGGGTCATGGGTGGCGGTAAACACTTACCATCAGGTGACCCGAACGCTCGTTTGCCTCGTCATAATCCATAAAAAAAAAGATCAGTCCCAAAGGTGGCAGTACTCCATACACGATCGAACCTGAACTTCTTAAAGTTGAAGAAGCTGTCCCGGAGTGAAATATTATGTAACCTTTGAGAGGCTTGAAATACAAGCTATAGCTTGTATTTTAGCAAAAGCTTGATATAATGTCCAAAGTTCAAATCTGACGTAAGGTTCATGCTAAGAAGCTTAAGATGGTCATCTATCGGCACGGAAGGGGCTCCGTTTTGCAGAGAATAAACAGGTACTGAGAATCAAAGCAACCTTTTTGACTGTTGACGTAATAGTTATAAGTTCGATTACCAATAGACGTAATAAGCTACTTTCCTCTATCTCGTTCGACAAGACAAACCACGGCCTTTAGTTTCGCCACATAACAAACACAAAGTCTTCAATTCAGGAAAGAAAGTTAAGAAATAAATCGGCAGAAAGTAAGTAACGGAGAGCCTCAGCACTAAGTTCTTCCTGCTTAGCCAAATAAAAAAATATTAGAGCAATACAATAACCTGAGTTAACTATTTATTAGCAAAAATATAAATGTAGTCGAGTGGATATTTCCCTCGTCCCAAGAATACGGTATTGAGAGCTCGAGCACGTCGTCAAATCAAATTATATTGAAATTTCCTTATCTGTTCTATACAAAAAAATATTACAATAGGTACAGAATTGGGTTAGTTCAACTTGACAGTTCTGAAGCATAAGATCAGAAACAAGTTGCACACTTCTTCTATGGAATTTGTGGGTATTACTTAAGATTTGTAGTCATAATTCAGAGTACTTTGAGTCACTCAATAAAAATAATGTCTGTTAGTGTCAAGCGCTCACACAGTCATCCAAGGGAGATGTCAGAAATGTTTTTCCAATCTTAGGCTGATGGAATTCAGAAGAGCTTTATAGAGATTAAAAAGTCATAACCCATACCCACACAAAAGCAAAGTAGTATTAAAATGTATAGTGAATGTCGCGAATTATCGCGAACACTTTATGGTAGTTGTAAATATACTAAATGTTGAACGTTGTATTATGTTATTTGATGAGGGTAGTAGAAACTTTTTTATAGTATAAAACCAGGAAAAAGCTGACACAAAGCGAGTATCGATATAAAGATTTCAAATATTGGAGACCATTGTAGAGCAGCAGCACAACGTCTGACTGTAAACACGATGGTTAGTGATTCAAGTCCCATTGCGAAACTTAATAACCTTCAATTATTCTAACATAATATAGGCAATGGTAAACATACCAGCACCACGTTTAAGTAGAGCAGTCAGCCATATTAGCATAATATTGAGTGAGCTAAAGTACAAGCGATTACGGTGTTTGCGGACGCCATCTGCCGCGACGCCGCAGCTACATTATGTTGTTGTATGAAATACTAATGATACAAACTGGCGTGTTTTACTAATAAAATTCGAGGTGTCCACTTCGTGATTTTATTTTCACAAAATTTAAAAAAGAAATAATTTCTTCCATCTTTAGTCTCAGTGAAGTAAGAACTACTCAGACACTCCGAGCTAATAGGTACTCAGTCGATTACAGGCAATTAGTCGCCGTCTCAATGACCTAGCGGGTACCTGCGGGAGTGTCATTTATCTAGCTGCGACTTCAACGAGGTGGCGCTTTGTCTTCTGAGGAATTCACTTTAATAAACGTCTTTATATGGTTATGTATGCTGAGTCAAGCTTTTTAGTATTTTGTTGAATCATTTGTATAAAATGAAGCAAGCTACAGTTTTTAATTTTCATAATAAAATATATAATAATAATAATAACAACTTTCCTATAAGAAACATGTATTATATATAATTTGTATTTATAAATATAGTTTATATATGTACCTATAGGATTTATGTATATTTGTAAATGTATCTATTTATGCGATTAGAAATTTGATTTATCATTAATGTTATTGTTATTTTTTTTAATTCTAAGTTATTCTTCTCTTTATTGGTAACTGGACTGCACTCTCTTCTTTTAATTTTTGTATTTATTATATGTTTTTAAGTACAATAAAGAATATATAAATATTATGTGTCTTTTATTTGGACACGATTGATCACTTCAATAAAATCTACTTAAGTTCACTCTAATTGACAGTAAAACTTGTCGTCGTCGTAAACTTGTAGTAAGTATAATATAATTCAAATCCTTCACCCTTGTCAGTTCTCTTAACTTCTGTGAACAATTTCGTCGCATTTCTTGTCGAAGTTTGTCACGATGAGGAAGCTAGAGTTAAGATTCTTGTCCTTTGAAAATAGTTTCCTTATATAAACGTGGAAAAAACACAGGAAAATTTAAAATTTGGTAAAAGCTTTAAAGTTTAATTAAGTTTTTTGTAAGTTACTCTTAACAAGCAGTTGCAAAGCAGACGTCTTCTATAAGATTATTGTAGAAGGATAGCTTTATAACGTCATATATTTCTTCTTTAATCTTAAAAAAAATATCTTCACGCACATACAGCAGCAGGGTAGGCAGTCATCCCTTATCCCTAGTGGGCATCGAACCCACAACCGTATTACATAACGGGAAAAATAAAGTTAAGTTACAAAGCAGAGCAGGAGTTACTAATATAAAATAGTCTAATCATGGGTTCGAAACACTTTTCGAAAAAATAATAATATAAAACATATCTTTTCGCTTTTTCGCGTTTTGGAGTGCGGACATACAAAAATAACATATCTAAAAAAACAAAAATCTGAACGATGTACGTTAATTTGCTTCGATACCTCAATTGTATATTGCAAATAAGCTGGACGAGCAATTATCACGTGCTACGGTTGTACTTGCCATAAAACAACAGAAGAACAAACGTGTGGTATCGACGCTATACCGGGTCAGCTACTTAAATATGGCAGTGAGGAATTGCATATGTGGAAGAAAGAACAGGCACCAAATATTTTCAGAATATCATGTAATAAGGGCTCTATATAAGAACCAAGATGGTCGTTCTGGAAAACTCTAGAACTGGACTCTGCTCTCCTTGGAAAGTGTTTGGAAAAGTCGACTTCAAGGTCTTTTGTTCTCCCAATTTGAAGCTGGCAACCAAAATATCATTTTATATGGCCGTCGTTCTGCCTAATGTATTAAATTCTGCTGAAACGTGGACTGGAGGATACACAACGATTGTGTCCTTCATGTTGTGTTTACCAGAGTGAGGACATGAAAATATTCTAACACTGGAACACTTTTTTCCACAACCAATCTTACAATATCAACATGAAATTAAACTTAACTACAACTTTAACATACAGCAAAATATATAAAAAAATAATTTTCCCGTGACCTATTAAGTACTTCAGTAGTACGAACATATTCGAACTGCAAATAATAATTTAACCGTAAACAACACTGAAAATAAATCTTTTAAATTAAATCGCTAAATACGCTCATAATTTTATAATGAAATTCACCGCGCTTTTACCAAATATGATTTTTCATTTAATTTTATTCTAGCTCTGCTTTGGAGTGTGCATAATTTTCTGTTAATAATTTGTTCGGTTTATCGTAACCCGATAGAATCATTGATTAATTAAATATATAGAAACATATTTTCAAAGAGCAAAGTACTATTATGTTGTTTTATTTTATATGTATTAGCGTATTATGCGCTAGAGGCCCCCGCGCGACTTCTCCCGCTTATGCTTTACAAATTTCAATTAAGACTATATATATATATATATATATATATACCAACCGCGCGGATGTAAACGTGAGAGGTTGTGGGTTCGTTCCCCACTAAAGGAAATGAAATATTTCATATTTTTATTTTTATGAAGGTATTGAGGCAAATCGCGGCGCTATGCTCCTTCACTCAACACGCATAATTCTAGAAAGCGGCGGAACTAGAGAAGTAAAGAAAATATTTGGGCACAACACCAAAATTAAGGCGTTGAAATGCTTTAAATTGATTAACTTTTTTATTTCGGAATCTATTGAAATAAAACAAATACTAAATGTGATGACGTTTAACTTTAGATTAGCGTGCACAAATGTACAGACAACACAATTAAAAAATGAAATTCATTACATTGGTAAATGTCTCCAATAATAGAATTTGTCACATTACATTCCTGAAAGAAGTTCCTACTATGTACAAACAGCGATCAATTACAATTTTCTTATGTCCTGTCACAGTTTTCGTAAAAATGGGTACATAGTTTGCCTCACATATTAATACATGGATTTAAAAGTTCACCTTCACCTTTTTCATAAGACGAGTATTATACAGTACAGTATCTGTCAAAAGCACGCTCTCGCTAAAAATGAGAGTGGAAGCTCTCGCGGCGTTGTGGAAATAGAATAACATATTTAAAACGTTTTTTTGGTAATTTATTTTCTAGATCTCTATTTATAATGATGTATGCATATCTCTGTAATATATCTCTAGTAGGAGTAAATTCAAATCTTACATAACGTTTGACTGAAAACGCAACGGATGAGGGTTCAATTCCCATTTGGGGAAAATTAATTATTTTCATTTTCTTTTACTAGTAACGAGGTCAAGGACGGTGCTTTGTTAAACTACTGAATATGCAATGTCGCGAAAGTTGAACGGCAAGTGAGAAATGGAGTATGTTAAACGCTAAATTACGTCTGTATGTACTCGAAAGAAGGCATGAACCTATAAAATCCTTTTTTACGTTAATTTAAAATTATTCATATTAGTTATTTTAAACCTACAGAAAATTATAATTTGTTAAATATTAATTGTTAATATTAGCGGTAAATATTTGAGTATCGCCGGTAAACATTAGTCCAGTGTATGTACACTGTTAATTAAATCAATTATTTTGTGAAGTTTATATTTTCACAGAAATGTTCTTCCATAATATGAATTATATGTTTATGTAGTTATACGCCCAATATTAATAATCTATCTGCTACGTCAATCTTCGATTGTTCCATATATCTATTCAATCTCTAGATTGACGTAGGAGATAGATTGTTAATATTGGGCGTTAGTCTATAGACAAAAAAAACTCCTCTGTTACTGGGTGACAGCACAAGCGCAGCTTGAAGTAATCCTAGAGTAATTAGAAAAGATTTCCTGAAATTCTTACGGGAATGTGAAAAAACGGCATTTTATTACATTTTATTTTACGTCTTTAAGTCCTCGTAAACAAAACGGCATTAACTAACAAGCACTGTATTATTATATTTCAAGTGAGGTTTTTAATACGATAATATGAGAAGCAAAAACGTTTAACAAATTTTAAGAATAATAAATAATACAATAGAGTAAAATTATATTTAGTAAAACAATACAATTTTGAAGCGGCGTCGAGTTCTGCCACTCAACACGCAATGCCTCCAAAATTCGGCAGAAAGTGGGGAACGGAGTGTCTTACACTAGGTTCCCTCTGCCTACCCTGCTGTGTGCGGGATATAGCGTGAAGCTAATTTAATTTTTTTTTATACAATTTTGAAAAATAAAACAACTGGAAACTATGTCATCAGATTTTTCTCTTATTTAGGCAGATAAGACGAAACCGTGAAAAAAAAATATAACATATAAATCATTATAGAATAATTTATTTATTGAAACAAAATAGAAATAAAAACAAAACAACAAAAGGATTATTAAATAATCCTTATATTTTAGATACGAAAGACACATCAATAAATTAATTTTAAATAGGTTATCTGTGCTGCGGTGAATCGTTTCAACGTGATCGACCGCAAATGTACCGGCGAGTGCGACGAATAGCGCTGAATATGTCCGACACTCTGATTTGTGTCACTGATGAAACTGTTCGTATATTTAATCGTTTTTTTCAACTTCACGCTTTATATTGCGTCACAAAAGTGGCAAAGAAAACTGGTTAAAAGACACTACCTTCTCCGCCATTCGCCCAGGCTCTGTGTGGGTGTTAATTATCGGAACCCAACGCCGTACCATGTACATACAATACTCATGTTACCAAAGTGGCGAAAGTCCCCATTTATGGATTGAGTCCACAATCAACGCGCTTACAGTTTTATGCTGTCTGATTGTACACTACGTTAGAATATTTAATGAAATATTTTATATTATTGGATCATAAATTATTAAAGAGTTATTAAAAAATAAAAAAATACCTCATTAGCAGTTTTCATTACCAAGTACAAAGAATCTTCTTGATGGTGCTTGAATTTTCATTAATTTCAAGAAATAATTATCTCATTTTTGCACTTTTTACTTAACTACCTTTAAATGCGGCTTCGCCTGCATGGTCAAATGGTTTTAGCTTCACGCTGTATCCCGCACACAGCAGGATTGGCAGAGGGAACCTAGTGTTAAGACACTCCGTTCCCCACTTTCTGCCGAACTCTGGAGGCATTGCGTGTTGCGTGGCAGAACTCAACGCCGCACTTAGCCTCGAGGCTATGGTCAAATGGAATAACTAAATTTTGTATGATGTGTCATGTGCACACTCTAAGTGCGGGATGTAACTCTGACTGAAGGTACAGATTAAGGTAACATCAAAACAATAAAAAAAAATTAATAAGACCTCTTGCCTACCGCCTTTTTTGTTGATAAATACGCTATAGGTACAATACAAATATATTATTTTCAATTACAACTTATACTTCCAGAGATTTTTGCGTTCAAGTAAATTCTGAAGCTTTATTATAGAAGTATAGATAATTAAAACGTTCAATAAAAGTGCTTGCTTGAAATGTTAGATTCTATAATGTTTTGGTCCATTCTTCTCACATTGTTTTCATGTGCAAAGAGACATAACAGCGTCGTCTCTGTTACTCCAAAATGTGTACAAAAAGAAGCGCTTTTATTTTTGGTTCATATATTTATTTAGGTAGTGGGAGAATACGTTAATACAAATATAAAAAAAAATAATATTAAATAATATTTATTATATGTACTCCATAATGATGTAGTCCATATTATAAAATTATTTTAATTCTTCGCATTGGTAGTAAGACAAAGCGCATCGTTGACTTCTGCTATACAGCACACAATATCTTGAAAATTAAACGCAAAAAGAAGAACCGTGTGTCTTAAGAATAGGTTCTCTTTGCCTATTTTGTTTTAAATAAGATCTATCCCCTAATACATCAGCTATCAAGAAACATATTCCATTCTTTTTACGGCGTCGTAAAACCGTAAATAAGGGATGTACGACGTTGTATCGTCTTATTATAAATTTATTTTACGATTCTGCCTAATTTTGTAGCGTCAGGTGAAGGTAACATCAATATGGGATAAATATTTGTTCCATTTAATAGATATAACAGAATTGAAGCTCCATTTACGGCATTTTGATACGTAGTTTGATATTTATCTATAATAATGTGTTAATATAAGCATCCATATATAGTTACATATTAATTTAATCGAAGTGTTTGACTGTGATTTTAAAATAACAATGTTTTCTTCTAGTGGATACAAAAAAAAACTGTTAATTAAAAAAAATATACAACGTGAAATTAAAAAATATACCTAGACAAATCATAAAATTTTCGCAAATGTAGGTATACATTATTATATTTCGATGACAAAAAACATTTAAAATTATTAACAGCATCCAAGACTGCATTGAATGATTTGATTAAACTGCAACAATATTGCATTTCTAATACTTTATAATATACATAAATTGATATAAATACTAAATATATAAAATATAAACAAAGTGAATTCACTTGGAGTAATTGTTCAAAAGAATATGTAAACGATACCACAAAGAACGTATATTTTCACTGGAACTTCAATAAGAAAACTCGTCGATCACTCTTAAAAGTAAACAACATGGCACTACGTCGTCACGCTACCTGAAAAACGTGGAAATATTGCGTGTCAACATTTTTATCATTAAATATTAAAAAAGAAATACTGAAAGATACATAGAAAAAAGAGGCTAGTTGTGGCGTAGGGGTGCACGTATATGGCTGCAAACACGACAGGTTCTATTTTTACTCAAGGTAATGAAATATATTTTGATTTCTTCGCTGTGGTGTCGAGGCAAAGCGCGGCGTTGAGTTTCGCCACTCAACACACAATATACTCAGAATTCAGCGAAAAATGGGGAACGAAATAGAAATGGATTGTCATGACATAAGCTTTTCAGGTTCCTCTGCCTACACTACTATGTGCGGGCTACAGCGTGATGCTGGAAATAAGCCAAAAATCAGGCTGTTCTATTTACATATACGGGATGGAAGGAAGTGTCAGCATAACTTTAAATGAAACCACAGTTTTTACTACTCTATAAAAGCTTAATACAATTAAAACAAACAAATTTTCCCAAAAATAAAAAATAAAAAATGTCAAACAATAAATAGTCACAAGACAACGAACGGCGTTGAGTTCTGTCACTCAAGACGTCTCAAAAATTGGACGGTGCATAGAGGACGAAATGTTTTGAGTGCGTTTCCTCTTAATCCTTATAGTACTACTATATGCAGTATTTGAATTCACAACCATCGTAAATATTCCCCAGCACGTCTATCCATTTTAAAACATATTCATGGATTTGAACTCGTATACAAACAGAGCTGAATCAGTCTCGAGCAAGGTGTGTTTGTCTTCCAATAACAAATAACAGGTGAGTAAATACTGGCGTCGCAAACATGGAGCTGCTCTATGCCTGTAGGCGTCAATGATTGATAAATTGATTAAATGATCATTTGGTAAATGTAATATATTTGAAATACTGTTTATTATTTGTGTTTAAAAATACTTAAACTTACTACTATGTAATTATGTAACTAAATCTATGAAACCGAGTTTGACCTTCTTATGATAGCTTATGTGGTAATACATAAAAAAATTCTACAGGAATGGGATCATGGCACTATCAATAAGATGGCAACAAGTCATTGATCATCGATACGCAAATACTTTTGCCCCGACCTTATATATAGTAAAATAGACATAGTAAACCTAATGTCTAGATAGTAGTCACTGTTCGTTGCTTTCTGCTCGAATTTAAGATTTATTAACTTTAGTGGCAGAAATTAGGCTGCACTTTGCCAGAACAAGAGAATAAAATTAACTCACTTCTCCAAATGGAGATTGAAGGCGCAACTATTACATTTTTAGTCATACACCGTTTTCCATTAATAAGAGTAAAACATTATTATTTTATTACAAAACTTACAAGAATATATTATATAGACATTTGTTAGCCATTGTTACTCATTTCAATATTGGTTACTTTGTTGGCGACATCAATAAACTAGCATTTTCAACGGCATTGTCACTGCTTAGCGTCAGCATCTCACGATAGCCTCTCTTTTCTGTTTTAAATAAACAATTGTAATAAATATGATGAAGTAATCTATACATAATATTTTTAAAATTTTTTGCAGGTCGTACTACGTCTGTCCAAATCGTTTATTTTAGGCTTGCGTGGATTTGTATGGGTTACAAGCCGGTGCATTTAATTTTTATTAAAGTATAATGTGAAATGTAAAAACCATAATTTCACATATTATTTAACTATAAATAGATGTTATTTACAAAAAAAATCAATTTATTTTAAATGGAATGCAATATAAATAACTCGTACAACAACTCGCGGCTTTAATCAGCGGTTGTCACAATTTTGTATTAAGCCGGCAAGTTTCCTATTTTGTTTGTCTGTTACATATTAACATCAATTAATGTGAAACCAATTTTATTAATTAATTTTATGGCTTTATGGTGTAGTTGATATTGGTTTTTATTGTACTAGCTGCGGCTACGGAGCCGAGGTCGACATGTCTGACACATGACATCTTCTAAGTCCTGGAGGTAGCTCTGACATCAAGTACAATGGGTTATTTTGTGACATTTAACGCAACTTAATAAAGCCTGTAGTCTAAGCGTCACAAAAACTATTTTAAATTTCTAAAATGCAAAGAGCGCAAAAGGGTCATTTGTGGAGAGCATAAAATTAATAATTGCCTTAAAACTTAAGGTTAACGCGTTTAATTAAACAAATTCTTTAACTATATATAGAAATTTTAATTCACAATTTATATTGAATGACAAAAAGAATAAACTTTAACTTAACTAAAGCTGGCCTTTAGAAATAATTACCTTAACGCTTATTAAATTATCGCTAATTGTCGAGTCTTATTTAAAACAAGAACTTCGTTTTAAAATCTTTATTTTCCAATCGTTTCTAGCTTATTATTCTTTTATGCTTCAAATTACAATATTTTATAGTTAGTAACTATTTATTTAACAAATATTTTAAAGTAAAAGCAAGTGCCACAAACTGATTATAATATAACTTGAGGTCATCTTGCTGCAACAGCACAACGTCTAGCTATAAAAGCTATGATTGTGGGTTCGATAATCGATTACCGCACGAGAGAATTACTTTTATTTCCTCTCTCTAGTAACGAAGCAAAGAGCTACAAAATTGTTGTATTTAAAAATTCACTGTAACAAAACTTAAGCCCACCACTCCTGTTTTAAAAGTTTTGTAATACACAATAACAGTACATTTTTTTTTTATTTGAAATATTAATAATCTTAAAAATATATTAGACTTGACTGATTACGAACCAAAACACGAGATAACATGTCCAGCTAAATTAAAAAACTGGAAACGCGCAATGTATTTTACACAAACCATTTTTAAGTTACTTTTGAGCGTTTTATAATTCGTAAACCAATTAGTCTACGTGAATGAAATTTAGCACGTTTATTTAAACCTGTAAAAACGTAGGTAAAATTTCAACAATTTAACGAAACGAAGATTTAACACGAAGTGTGACTGTACCGACTGGTTGTGGGTTCGATTCCCACTCGAGGGGATGAAATATTTACTTAAATTTATATTTCCTTTTTTCGCTCTGGTGTCAAGGCTAAGCGCGGCGGTGAATTCAGCAGAAAGTGGAGAACGGAGTCCTCTGCCTACCCCCTAGTGTGTGCGAGATACAGCGTGAAGCTGATTATTTTTGAAAGTTATATCACAAAAAATAAAAAAAAACTAGATTTATTACAGTTTTTGAAATTATCATCGACCTGTCTTCATCACTGAAATCAACATTTCTTACATGTATAAAATCTTTTGCGAAAAAGAAAAAAAAACAATGCTTTCTGTATACAGTTCAAGCACTCTAGCAAATTAAGCGTCTCGTTCATTTTGTTGATTTTTTATATGACACTACTGTCGTTCACGACCTTAAGTACATTAACTACTCACAAACACTATAAAATAAAACTAAAAGGGTAAAAGTAGCGTTCTTTTTTATAAACGTTTCCATATCACTTTTATCATGTGTAATTAAATAAAAGTATAGATTGCTCTTCACTTCTCTTGCCTTAAATAAGTTCAACTCTGCCACACAATTTATTGTAAGTTCCGCTGTATTCGAATCTGCAAGTCATTAATTTCCTCTTGGACTTTTGTTGTCCCTTAGCGCTGTAACCCAGTATAGCAGGGTAGTCGGAGAGAATGGAGTTCGAAACGCTACGGTCTCTATAGTTCTTTGATGCTCATCTGGCTCGTTCGTCTATAAAAATAGCAAAAATATCTAAAAAAAGACAAAGCAACGCTTTCAACCTATAAAATCTATGCTCGACGAGTACAGCCTATACATTGTTTGACGAGATCACAGTCTGATAACCTTTTTGTTTAATCACCTCTTTAGAATGATTTTGTACATTACAATAAATATGGAACTCAAAATAATATAGATCTTTTGTAAATAAATACTTCCAATACTTAAAATAAATTATACTCGTTTTAAAATATTAATATAATTTTAAGCCGGCTCAAATACAATTGCAAACTTTTATTTATTTATCGTTTAATATATAATTTTAATAAATTATAACGGTTGGAAATCGCAATTCATTTAAATCGTTCAAATATATTAACACTATAGTGGAACGTAAATCTATATAATATATGAAACTTTTCCGTTGGTTTCCACCATTCGAAAAAGTATATATGGAATTTGTAGGATAGCCGGCGGTGGATGGAAAGGTGACGGCAATGGCGTGTCTTGACGCAACCTACAATGCCTCAAGAATTCAGCGGAAAATGGAGAATAGTGTGTCTTAACAATAGACCCATCTTGATCTGTGTGGGCAGCGTAAAGCTGATTTGTTTATTTACTTTTATCTTTAATGATTTGTCACTAGCATACTTAAATTTTGTCATACTATTATTTAAAACATGATAAAGTCAAGTACCTTGATTTAAAAAAGGTATAAAAAAATCAACAATTTGAGATTTGAACCCAGGCTTTGGGGAAACCAAGATTTGAACTTGACAGACTCCAAGAGGCGCGGCTTCATATTCCTCTGCGTAACAATCTTGAAACGTTTTCGATTTTTTTTATTATTCGTGCAACATAGCATTTAACAAATGGAAAAAATCTTCAAGTACATTTTTTACACGTTTCAAAAGTGAAGTGCATCATATAACTTTCACGAAGAGGAAGCAGGAGCTCGCTCGCGTCGTACATTAGTATCACATGCTCTATTTGGATGTTTGTCATAAATGTGTGAACTTTCAACTTTCGGAGTGAAAACACTAAATTATTTTGTGCTTTTTTATGAGAAGGAACGTTTATATGATTATTTGTAGGTATTAGTTTATTATTTTTCTGTTTTGTTTTTAAATTTTGCGCTCCAAAAATACAAACCTTGAAACAAATTAAAACATTTAAATTTAAACTTTCATTATTTTTCATAAGAAGTACAACGATCAGTTCTAACAAACCATTGTTAGAACTGATCGTTGTGACTAACTACCAAGTTAGTAATGTTTTTTTCTACCTTTTCATAAACTTTTTTGATTCTTATAAGTAAAGATTTTTACAAATTTCCGCTACCCAAAGATAATTACTAGGAATTATCGTCTGACAAGAGAGAATGCTATTTATTAAATATTCTTAAAAAAAATTAAAGTGTAAAATTCTTAAGGAAAGAAAAACACTTATTTAGAAAACGTATAAAAAATTAGATCGTAGCGGGACTCGAACCCGCGCCTCCTGAAAACCTACCAGGCGTAGTTTTTTTTAATTTATAGAATTTTATACCTGTAAAATATTATCTTTCTTTAAGTTCAATCTACAAATGAATGCTAAGACGCACGTTTCTTTTAGAAACCTTGTATGTTGGGTGATAGAGTCCTAGTTAAAGATAATCGAATAAATTACTTGTTTTCAAGGTTTTTCTTCATATTTCCCTGTTGGTTAGTACAATTTTGATATTCTATATGTAAATTTGAAAAATAAGTTGACATTAAAGCCATTAAGGAACAATAAAATGGTGGCTCTTCATGCAGTTAATACAGTGAATCACGTGCGGTTGTGACAAAGTTAAGCAGGATATGAAATTTCTTAACGATATTATGACTAAAAACTAATTTTTATTAACGTAACCTTTACGAAATAATTACAGTTACTATAAATAGACAAATAAAAGATTTTTTTTAATATTCCCTCTAAAATACTAATCAGTCGACTCTCGGAGTGATTTCCTCTCAATATCCGCAGCATCCGCGTCATCTCCGACACTCGCTCGTACATGCATAGATGACCTAGTTTTTACCCATTCCTTTTTCTATATACTTATAATCGTCAAACGATATTATACTGCGAAAAAACATGCCTACCCTGTGTAATAATACAGGCTGAGGATAAACAATGATTATTATACTAATAGAATGAAGTCCCATTTTGTTGAATATTTAAATTTAAAATATTTTTTTGGCTACTGACTTTTTCCGTGCAATTCATATTATTTTTACTAATTTATATTTACATTTTCTTCGCTCTGGTGTCGAGGCAAAGCCGGAGGTAGACCTCCAGAATTCGACAGAAAATGGGGAACGGAGTGTCTTAATACTACCTCTACACTCTGCGTACCTTGCTGTGTGTGGGATACAGCGTGAAGCTGATTTTATTTAAACAGACTTAAAATCCATTTCTTGTTTGCTTTTGCATAAATTTTGAGAAATCCTATCTCAAACTTACACTAAACTTTCTAAGAAATGTACATGCCAATTTTTTTATTTCTACGAAAACTACGAATTGTACATAGTCCCAACTTTGTCTACATGCTAAAGAGTTTTTATGTATAGATTTTAATATTTATTTATCCACAAACCACTACATACAATTAGATATATTTTAATTGTTGAATTGACTTCCAAGAAATCAATATAATAATATAATAAAGCTTAGAAGTCTAAGTGGCGAAGCAGATTATCGTATAAACTGTTAAAAACTAACATTTGCTATTAGCACTGGTGACCAGACTAAATGTAATGCAGGTAATTTCATATAATTAAATATATAATATATATAATATTTATAATTATAATAATATATATAATTAAATATATATATATATATATTTCATAATATTAAAAATTTAAGAGTTGTTAGTAACATTTCTCCGTACAACGTAACCTTTTCAATTACAATGTTATATCATCTTACATTTACATATTTGTACATTATCTCAATAAAAAATGTATAAATTCCATTTATTACATTTTATTGCATTTTAGGTCTTAAATAAATAAAGAAATTAAATTTACCTAGTCATTCCCTCATTTGTTAAATGAACCCAAACCAATTGTACCACTGAGTCGCTATGTACATAATATAAATTATAAAATTTCTCATTATTTCACCAACGTTACAAAATATAGCAACGACAACAACTCTGCCGATTTTTGTGACATTTTAATATTATATTTTACTTTTATGAAGTCTTAAACAAAAATTCAATTTCGTCCCTCGGCGTATTTACTGGAACACGACAGACACATCATTTACGTCGGCCGAGCTCTTTTGTTTATTATTTTAATGAACGAAATTAGTATTTTAGTTTGAAATATATATAATACAATCGAAATATGTGTATTTTTGTAATTTGTCCGTTTTAATATACGCAATAGTTATGATGAATTGTGAATTAAATTAAAATCATTGTTCTGACTATTGTTTTAATAATAAATACGCAGTGCAGAAGATCGGGATTTATAAAAAGCAGTTTTTAATTATTATATCAATTTTAAGCAAAAAAAAAACAGGACAGCGTGAGTCGTGCTCGCTCACTGAGGGTTCCGCACAAAAGTTGGAGAACTCGAGCTTTTTTTGAAATTCAAACTCGAGCCCTTTCATATGATACCTATATTAAGAATAAAACTTGACGTCCTTTACACTTAACAATTAATTTTAAATGAAAAAAAAAAAAAAACAACGTAGGGAGATTTGTACTTGCACCTTGTGGACGGTATTTGAGAATTGCTCTTTAGCTGGACTTACGCTTAAAAATTTTCTACGTTTTATAAAAACCTATACCTCATGTATGGAGTAAAATAAAAATAAATAAATCAGCTTCACGCTGTATTTCGGGAACCTAGTGTTAAAACACTCCGTTCCCCATTTTCTGCCGGATTCTGGAGGCATGGCAAGTTGAGTGGCAGAACTCAACGCCGCATTACGCATGTATGGAGTAATATTTTATAAAATGATTAAAAATATATATTTTTAAGATCAACCCTACATACCCCACTATGACATTTACTGGTTTTATTAATTCCTAATTTATAGGTAATAAATATTACACTAACCGAGCAGCGCCTGGAATAATGACACAGCGCTAACGTGAACTCCTAACAAGTTTTGGCAATTAACGAAGTTTCGTAATCTTTGTAATTGGGAAATTTATTTAAGCAGAATAATAGCTTTTTGGTGGAAATGCAAATTAATCATCTAATATGATCTTTGGTTAGGACTTCGCTACCGATTTATCTAACACAAATTTTGGTTGACATTGCTTAAAAGGTGAGATAAATGATAAAATATATAAACATTTGTGATAAATTAATTTATATTTTTATATATTTTATAATACAGCTTATATCGAATACAGAGTTTTTCATTTTATATACATAATATATACATTCTTTACATCCAAGTAACAATAAAATATTTAAATAGTAGAATAACATTCACATATTCGTCGTTATATGTTCATATGTTTATAAAACCCACTGTTCTATGAACATATCTGACAATTAAAGTTTATCTTTAGACTTAGTTACTGATATAAAATTAATAATTTCTAAATTTCAATAATATGAAATAAAGTTAGGTCCTATATTTCTTACACTTAGGAACAGTCGGAACAGAGCATCTGAATGTAAAAGCAACAGTTGTAGGTTCGGTTCCTACTCAGTGTTGAATAACGTTACTCAACACGCAATGTCACGAAAATAGCGCCCCGGAGTATCTTAACACTAGAAATCCTCTACCTATTCTGCTATATGTGAAGTACAGAGGCTATCTAAAAAAAAATATATAGTACATTTGTTCATAATTTTATAGTTAGAAAACTTCTCGTCTAAGGTGGATCTCGAGCGAAGGGGTAAAGAAAAAGCTGATTGAGATATCGAGAGCTCTCTACATTAGTAAGACTCTTGTCTCACGTTCCAGTCTTGAAGCATTCTAGTCACTTTAATAAACTTAACAATAATTTAAATGGAATTAGCTAGTGATTGAAGTTATGACTGAATCTATGAAGAGGTTGATGACAGCATGATAGGCGGAAGAGGTATTCGAAGACACTGAGGTTTAGCGCTTCGTTCTCTATGAGTAACCAGCTAGCGATAAAGTTGTACGTTATGTAAAAATCAAAGAATATTGTTTTTTTTTTTCTTACGAACTTTCAATGTTGGTGTGTCCGTAGCTATAATAAAAAACTCGAAAAAGCTTGAGTCAGGCTTGCCCACCGACGGTTACGTACAAAAATTTAAAGTGTCGAGCTTTTTCTAAAATTCAGGCTTTGTTTAGAATAAGCCCTTTCATCTGATTGATCGTTCATATAGGCAGAGTTAGGCCTGTATTAAAACACTCCAATTTTTTCTATCTATCTTTAAAGACAATGCATATTCCACGGCGGCACTTAACGCCACACTATTTATTGTTACCAGAACGAAGAAATGATAATATTACATTTCATCGTTTAAAGATTGAACCCAAGATAAAATGTATCTAAATGTTACATGTAGGAGCATTATGGATCTTATACAGAATCGATCAGGTTTCGCCCGCAGGTGCTCGCTAAACTTATGCCGAAGTATGAAAGTAAGAAGTTTTATGCAAAATAAGTATCATAAAAGGAGAATTTGCAATATTAAATAGATGTTCACATGAAATTCTGACTAAAGTATTAAATTGTGTTTGGAAACGATCTATTCAATCTCGAAACAATACTAACTAACTAATAAAATAACAATCTCGAAACAATACTAACTAACTAATAAAATAATATTGACTTTGACCACCATCTTACATGTGGAATGTAGCTTAAGGTAAACAACAATATGATGAATAATCCTTTCAACTTTCTCAAAATACAAAAAAAATACATTTAATTTAAATTTAAACATTAAAACAGCGTTAAATATATAGACTATTGATATAAAAAATATTAATTTATATATTTTGTCTAGCTTGTATTTATAAGCTAAACTCAATATTTACCGAAGCAAATAAAAAAGCTTACACCTACAACAAAATTCGTTTCCAAGTGACAAATTATAAATACACACTCGAGTAAGTAAGGCGCGTGAGGTTAAGTGGCTTTACTTCAACAAGCGTAGAGCGGCGAAGTGGGCTGACTGTAATATATTACTGTCAACGTACAAACGAAAACGAAAATTTACAAAAAAACATACAAGTTCTGATATTATTTATATTCAGCTTCACGCTGTATCCCGCACACAGCAGAGTAGGCAGAGGGAACCTAGTGTTAAGACACTCCATTCCCCACTTTCTGCTGAATTCTAGAGGCATTGCGTGTTGAGCGGCAGAACTCAACGCCGCGCTTTGCCTCGACACCAGAGCGAAGAAATGGAAATATAAATTTAAGTAAATATTTCATCTCCTCGAGTGGGGATCGAACCCACAACCAGTCGGTTTTACAGTCACACTTCGTGCCACTGCGCCACGACTGGCTTTATTTATATTATATGATAATTTTTTTTTGAAGCTGAAGTGAAGAAATATTATAAAGGCTGATATTATCCTCCTTCAAAAAGCGCGTCTATCTCCTTAAAGGCCGGCAACGCACCTGTAGCTCATCCGGTGTTGCATGGGGCCGTGGGCGGCGATGATTATTACTATAAGGTGACTTATACGTTCGTTTGTCTTATCTTTTTTCCATAAAAAAATACTTAATTTGATTGAGCATGCCAAAAAAATCGAAGTGATCACATCCAATCAGGTACTAACCAAATTTTCACCGAACTGTCCTTTCCAATAAAAAAAATCTTAAATTTGCATTAATAAATATGTAGGAGACAAGTGGACCAATAACTCAACATCACACCTACCAATTTCAATTATTCTTATTGGAAAAGATACACTTCAAGGATAGTTCCATGAAACTTTAGTTGGGTTGCAATCATAAGATCCAGTTGAAGTCGTTTTATTTTGTTCAAAATGACAATTATTCATTTGTTTTGATTCATTCATCCATTCAATTTGCTTTAGAATTTGCACTATTAGTATGAATTTGTTACCCTTGCCTGAAAAAGTTGTTTTTCTTAAATATTATAACTAAAATATTAATATCAATTTTTATTTTACTTTTTAAGCGTTCACAATTTGACACTTTCTCACGCTACAAAATTCCGAATTTATAAGCAAACTAAAGTTATAAAACTTGTACCTTATAAAACCCAATCAAAATTAAATAAACCAATATTCTTATTTCAAAATACACATTTTACATTTTATAAGAAAAAAATATAATTACATACTTGAAATTACACTAGCGACGAGATAAATTGTCAAGGAACTTGCTCAGATTTTATCAAATGATTAATTTCCATCCTTTGTACGGTGTAAATGGGATATTTCGTAATGCTTTGTAAATAAAGGCAAAGATTTCCTTTGAACTGGAAGAGACAGGTGAATATGTCAAAATATACATAATAATATGTATAGAGCTTTTCATATATGTAAATTAAATTATCATTTAAATGTAAATAGAAGTCTTTTGTTACCGAGTGTAACTAATGTAGTTTGAAAAAGTTAAAAGGAAAAGTTTGGAATAGGGCTTGCTTGCAAGATTAGGACGTCTATAGGAGCAAAATGAGATTTTTTAAGTACAGACTTAATTCTCACTAAAGGAAAGGCTTATGCTTAAAATATTTTCATTTTTATAGTCTACTTGAAAGGTATGTATTTAGTGAACAATAGCGAAAGAAGATGTATTTCAGGGAAGATAAACAAAATAAAAGACGTATTTTTGTGTGTATCGGATGTGTTTTCTTTGTTCTGGTTTAAAGTAATAAAATTATACGTTGTCTTGTAATATTACCGAAAACATATATTTAAAAAAATAGTACCTAATAATATAAAGTAAAAGCTACAAAACTTAGAAAAGCTCATCAAAGCAACATTTACGAACGCGCGAGATAGAACAGATAGATAATTGCATCTTTTGTGGCCTCCGAAGAGACCGCCGTAAAAACGCTTCGCTATTTACAGACTTCTTTTATGTATTTTAGACATTTACAGACATTGGGGTAATATATGAATGAGAAATTTTCTTGTTTTATTAAAAATATGAAATAATAAATAAATAAAATAAATATAAATACATCAACTTCATGTATCCCACACACAGCAAAGGAAATCTAGTGCTAACACACTCCGTTCTCCGTTCTCCATTTTCGCCCAATTCTGGAGGCATTGGGTGTTGAGTGGCGTAACTCAACGCCACCCTTTTCTCGACACCAGAGCAAAGAAAAGGAAATATCAATTTTATTTTATTTTTTTTTCGATTAGGGATCGAACCCACAACCTGTCGGTTTACTATCATACTTTGCGACCCTGCGCCAAAACTGGCCTAATAATAAATAACTGTTTAAAAAAGTTTATCATAACGTATAGCAGGAAAAGTAAAGCGAATCTGGTGTTAAGACACTCCGTTCTTCATTTTCTTTCCAGTTTTAGAGACCTTGCGTTATATTTCATACTGAACTCAATTTGTTTTTAACTGGTTCGTGGTTGTGGGTAAAATTTTTGCCTTCTACGCATTATTTAACATTTTTATTTATTAAATCACAGGAACCTCGATATCATTAGATGAAATTTTCTCAAATATAAATAAGTATAATTCTTTAATAACTAAAAATAAAAAAAGCCATATAATAACCGATTTTTTGTATCTTCTCTTTTTCTATATAAATTCCATACAAGTACAAATCCAAAAACAGATATGTTTAATTATTTATATATGATAAGTTCTTTGATAGTATATTAGTTTCATTTAAAATATTTATATATGTTTTGTTGAGTACAACTTATTTAATAAAACTTACTTATGTATATTTACAGTAAAGTCAAAGTAAGTTTCATCATATTTTCATTTATCTCGTTGTTTATCTGAAGCTCTCATTTGCAGAGTGGGGTGATTTATATCAATTAATAGCAGCATAAGCCTTTCGTAATAAAGCAAATTAATTTATCCATTTAAATCCCTAAGCACGGCTTGGTGGGATTGTACCGTAGATTTTGCTATACAGCTGTTATAATCTACTTATAGTTATTTTTCTCTCTTTGTTTTAGCATTTACTAAAGATAGTCTTTTATTTTTAGTAAATTTACTAAAATTTTCAACAAGATAAAACAACATTTATTACTTAAAATAATGATCTATCATACAGTTTAATATCAATGGGATGCGGGTTACTCCCGTGCGGTCGCTGTGTCCCGCTACGAGTAGGCTATCTTGGCGCACAAGTGTGCAACTGGAAATGCGACGGTTGTGGATTCGTTTTCCATGGGAGGACTAACGAAAAGAAAACTTAAGAAAACACGCAATACTTTAAGCATAAAGTGGAAAATAGGCAAAGGAAATGTCTTAATAGGGAACGAAGTGTCTTAACACAATATTCTCCTAGGTTCCCTTTGTCACTGCTACATATATTAAGTTTGGATATTCTTAAATAGTCATTTCTTGGGCGATAATGGATATCCATTGTGCACAGAAAAATAGGCCAGTAGGAAAACTAAAAGACAAAATAAAGAATTATCAAAATTAAAACTTCCACTCTATGCATTTTTTAGTCCAGACCAACTAATATTCGTAGTCGAAAATATTGGCCAAATGAAGAATTTTTTGTATTTAATTATTTAATACTGGTTTGATAAAGTACATTGAGGAATTTTGGGCACGTTCGCGCGTTGGCTAAGGTTGGACCGTGCACGTCGGGAGATGTCGCTGTTGTGCCATGAGTGTGATGCCCCCGTGGATTCGGCGCATCACACTCTGGCTGAATGCTCCGCTTGGGCCCCACAACGCCATGCCTTGATGGCTGTAGTGGGTGGGTGGTGGAGAGGGTTTCCGCTGGATTTCAGTGGGTAGGAGTGGGTAGGTTCCTACCCACTCTTCTTTCTTCTACTCTGGTTTCTCACCGTTGAGTCCGACAGTACCGCTCATCGGTAAGGCACGCGTTCCGTATGAGCAGTCTGCGTAAATGCATTTCCCAGCGACAAAAAAAAAGGTTAGACCATACTAAAATCAAATAAGAGTACAAAATTTTTTGTGCTCTAGGGAACGGAGTATCTTAAAACTATGTTCCCTGTATGCCTCCTTCTCTTTACGGTCAGAAGCTAGGACGATACGGCACAACCACCTTAATATCTTTTTATATTTTAAGTAAATGCTTGTTTTTTTTTTAATAATTTAAGTTAAGCAATAGTGGTTTAAAAACTATAGCAATATACTTAATAAAGTTTAGTTTAATTAACAGTATAGTAAGTGATAAAGATTAAGATAGGTATAAGAGAATGTTATAACTCGGGTTGTCGTAGTTTGGTAGCGTCTGGCTCTCTATGCAATGGTTTTAGATTCGTTCCTCACTTGGAGTACTGAATTATAAATTTATTTCCTAGCTCTGGTTCCTAATTATTGAACTTCTTGTTCTATACGAAGCGGTGTTGAGTTCCGCCACTCAACACAAACAGAAAGTATAAGCAAAGTCTCAAACACTTTATAGTAAAGAAATAACTCAATTAAATTTTGTCTTTATATTAGACATGTTATACATAATGTATATATTTAATTTTATTAATATATATCGGTTAGGTTTAATTTAAATTACGTTCAAACACGTGGTGGATGTAAAAACGAGAGAGTGAAAATGATGACAGCGAAAAGTTGGGGGAAACCTCTATTAAACTTCTAGAAGCTCACATAAAATTTTCGAAGAAGCGTGAACGAAGAGGTTTTCCATTCTTTTTGAAAAACTTCGATAAATAACTTTATCTTTTTTAGAACAAAGTCTCCATCTATCTCATTACAAAATCAAGTATAAAATTTGAATTTATTGTACAATTTATATGTAAATGCTTACCAATTATCCATTAATTTCCAGATTCAATTTGCGTTAACAAAGGGTTTATATATATCAGAATGTACTAGAGATAAGTGAACAACATGACGTTTTGACCACATTAAAGCGCGAAAAGAGGGAACCTAGTGTTTATACATTGTGTACCTCGCTTGCCGCTCAATCCTCGAAACATTATGTGCTGATTGCCGCAACTAAACGCTGTAAATGATCTTTATAGTCTACATGACTGACATTGAATAGAGTGTCATTTAATATACATTAACTCCGACGACGCTCCAAACCAAGTAAAATAAACAGACTTAATTTGATATTGTAGTAAGGTTGTTGTAACATTGGCTTGAAACCGACATCAAAATTATATATATTTATTAAATTATTTTTATTTACCATCAAAGTACGGCTTACTTTATGTAAAATTATTTTTTACTTTTCACTCCGTTGTTTGAAGTCAATTTTTTTTGTTAAAAATTAATTCTACTTTTTTTTTGTGTTTCTTATTATTGTCAATAAAATTATTTGTTTGGTTTTAAACATTTTATAGTATAGATCACGTATAGAACAATAACATTTTTAAAAAAACCTCCGCGGGATAAGGCCTGACCGTAAACTCGTGGACGACAGGTTCCCTACTTGGAGATATAAATTATTTGCATTTGCCCGCTCTGGTGAACCAAAGAGTGGCGATTACTTCTTGCCACTCAAAAAAACAACGCAAATGATTTAAATATTAATGGAATGCGGAGAATGAATTGTCCTAATACTAGATTCACTCTTCCAACGCAAGAAGATGCAAGTCTACACAAGTATAACAAGTAAGACGGAACGGACGGACGGAGTGCCGTTCCCCACTTTCTGCCGAATTTTGGAGGCATTGCGTATTGAGTGGCAGAACTCAACGCCGCGCTTTGCCTCGACACCAGAGCGAAGAAATGAAAATATAAATTTAAGTAAATATTTCATCTCCTCGAGTGGGGATCGGATCGAACCCACAACCAGTCGGTTTTACAGTCACGCTTTGTACCACTGCGCTACGACTGGCCTCATATCGTATATATAAAATATATTCTAAGTACGTTACTACGTACTTTTAACTCGGTCGGTAACCTCTTTGTGGGGAATGGGAACTTTAATTTCATCGCACTATAGTTTTATACATTAAACTTTAAAGTACTTCGTTGAAGTCGCGATAAACGCTTACAACTAACTTCTATACTACAATAATTCTACTCGTTAAGAGCATTGTTAAGTTTACGAATTGCTATTCATTTTTGTATTATTGGTATTTTTTTATATTACATGTTATGGGAAAAATTATGAAAATTTGAAGGTAGCGGGATTCAACGAAACATAGTACAGCGGGATTCAACATAATATTAGGAACATACGTTCATCGTATGATTTAGTTTCTTCTAAGGTTTCCAAGAGACGCAGATTCCGCCTATGTTCTGATTTTTAAAAGTTTTTTTTTTTAATTTTTCTCCATAAAAGCGTAACGATCCTAAAAAATTAGATAGCATTTATTTTTTATTATGAGCATTGATTGTAAATAGTAGAATATTATTTTGATTTAAAGTCGTATTTACAGATTTAAGAAAAATAATTATAAATTTATTATTAATAATAAATTCTAATAATTATTATCAACTAAAGCCACACATACATATTAAAATTTGTTTCTCAGTCGTCGTTTAATCGACCTGAAAGCGTCGCGTTTCAAGTAATTTGCATTCAAGTGACACCCGTTCCGCTTCGAATCGATACGATTGGCTTCGGCTCTTTTTAGCCTAGTTCTGGAAACTAGGCACTTTGCGCCTATACTGCATGCACTATAATATATAAGATTGCTTATATGAGTAGAGTTAACTTTTGATTTGATTATTTTTGGGGTTTCATACCTCAAATGGTAAGAACGAAGCCCTTATAGAATCACTTTGTTGACTGTCGGCCAGTCTGTTAGAACCTTTCATCTCGAGTTCGCGTGGAGGTATCAAGTTAATATTAAATATTTATAATTAATAAGTCTATGTTCCCTTAAAAAAAAAATCAAGCTTTTAAGCCAACGCAATCATAATATACGATAAATTCGACGCGTAATCAAAACGTACAGAGTATTTCCCGTGGGCCTACAGTTATGAAATTAGACGTGAAGTGAGAACTTGCAATATAAATAGAGAAAAATATCTGAAAAGTGAAAATTTATAGGATATCATAATCAAAGTTGTAATTCCCGTTGCCCTACAATCCTTAAATTGGAACGGCTTCAGCAATTTTTTATATGCCTGTCTAAGCATTCCATTCATTTAATTGAACTAAGTGACCTATACTTGTAACATTCATTATATTTTTAAACATTTTAATTCTTCCTTTTTTTTGCTCAATAGTATCGATGTATATCGATGTCCTTTAATTGAACAAAAAACGGAAGAGTAGACCAAAATCAGTAAAAAAATATATTTATATTCTGTTTCATGTTGTATAATAGGATAGGGTGAAAAGTGAATCCATTGTTAGGTCACCACATTCTTCACTTTCCACCCAATTTCGAGACATTGTGTTGAGTTCCACAACCAGAGCGATGAAAATAAAAATAATTTAATATTAGGTTGGGGCAAAAGTATTTTCGTATTTTTAATGTATTATTAGTTATCAAACCTCTTTGGCTGTACCGTATGTATCTGGCTGGTTTTAATACCATTTAATGGTAAACATTTTGAAGATGATTCAAGATTCAATAAATTAAAAAAAACTAGTTCCCGCCATTTTTCAATTATTTTTCAAGCAAAATCAACGTATGTGACGAAGAAATTCGGTACATTTTAAAGTTTTAGTACAAAAGAAGTTTACAGACCTAATGTTGTATCAATAAGAGTAGCACAAATGTGGTTCAAGTGTTTCAAGTCTGAAAATTTTACTCTCTGCTCTGGACAGATAAAATCACAGATAAAATCAGTGCCATCTTTGAGAAAGAGCAGTAAGAGCGACCACTATGGTCTCTTGCCACCGAATAAAACTATCGATTCTGGCCTCTGCTATCAGCAACTGATGAGGTTAAAAAAACCTATTGAGAAAAATTGGAGCTGGTGGTTTTACCATGACAACGCCAGAGCGCACTCATCTACAGCCACGCAGCAAAAATTAAGAGAGCTTGGCTGGGATGTGTTGATGTTTTCTCCGTATAGCCATGACCTTGCTCCATCAGATTTCCACCTGTTTTGGACATCGTAGAACTCTTTAGGAAGTATATAGCTAACCTCAAAAGAATACTACCTGTTACATTTTTTAAATCTAAAATCTCAAAATTATGGCACTACCCATAAGATCGCAACAAGTCATCGATCCATACGGCACATACATATTGTAAATAAATAAAAAAATATACCGAAAAAAAATCCTTTGTATGAACAATAAGATATATATCACAGATACTTTAAAATTTTATGTAATTTTTAACGATTTCTTCAAAAAATATATATTTAAATTCAAACAAAATCATGGCCAGCGACTAGACTACTTTAATAAAAGCTTATGATAAGCGTTCGTGTGAGAACTTAATACCGGTGACGCGGCAAATGAGATGAAACGTCTGACTTACTCACAGACGTGAAATATTAAAAATGAAATATTAGATTTCAGTTGAGATATAATTTTCATATTTTTTATGTTATTTGATTCGAAAGTATACATTTTTACAAAAATGTGAATTTGTATTATTTTTTTGCGCGAACAAGAGATATTAATTTGTTTTTATTTGCTATCATAAGTACTGAATCGATCAATTGTGGGCGTAGTGGGATAGTAAATTAATTTGAAACCTCTGATAGCAACACATTCGTTTAGTTACGCCATTCAATAATCACTATTCAAATAAATCTAAATATGAAATTAGGCGGAAAAGCAAGTTGAACTTAAACACTGCACCCTCTCTACGCCTATTCATATGCAGCATATATTCATTTCGTTGCTCTGGTAACTATACAAAGCGCGGCGTTGAGTTCCGCCTGCTGCCGCTGCGTGCCTGGAAAATACAGGGAATGGAAATGTCTTAACTGGAATGGAGTGTCTTAACACTGTAATATTTATTACGGTTTATTGCTTCACGCTATATCTCACACTTACCAGTGTAAAAAGGAAATTTAGAGCACTACGTTCTCCACTTTACGTGATGAGTAGATGAACTCAACATCGCATTTCGTCTACCAGTAAAGGAAAATGAAAATAAAAATAATCTTTCTTCTGAGTAATAGAATTGTATATGGGAAAATATTAAAGCTGGAAAAAATAAAGTGAACCTCTGAAATTACAAATAACGATTGTGTTTCAGTTTGAGATACCGAATAAGTACCGAATAAACAAAAAACATATTACAATAAGATGTAAGAAAATTCCATTTAACTTCAATTCCTTAGTTCGCTTAATATATTGAATTTTAAAGTAGGTTCTGCATTCACGTTCACGGTTTAAGCAATTTGCCGATCTGGGCCATTTATTTATCTTGGTACTCCCTCTGTCTAGTCTGCTATATGTATAATTTATCCTACGTAAAGTGATAAAAATATTTACAAAAAAATAAGTAAAATTATGTTACCTATTATAACGATATAGAATTTCTAATAAACAAGGTACGTTTATTTAATTTTTGACAAATCAAAACAATATTTTCCTTAAGGACTGTCCATAGATAATTGTGTTTATTTATGTGTTACGATAATTAAATTATTCATCTTTCACGACATCATTATAAAAGTAAAGGAAGTTCATTTTTATGACAATATACAACAGTTACATTTAATTAAAAAGTCCTCGTTTTTGCCCTCATAGACTTACTTCATTCTGTATTGTTTCTGTGTTTAGTTGAAAAGACTAGATAATAATCTATATTTGAAGTGAATTCAATTAAAACATAAATTAGCGTTAAAGTATAAAAGTATAATTTAATGTGCACCTACATTTTAAGAATATTGGTAATCATCATGCTCTGCTCCCTTTATATAGTATATAGCATCAGCTTCTCGCTGTATCCCGCACAGCAGGGTAGGCAGAGGGAACCTAGTGTTAAGACACTCCGTTCCCCACGTTCTGCCTAATTCTGGAGGTTCAACGTCGCGCTTTGACTCGACGCCAGAGCGAAGAAATGAAAATATAAATTTGAGTAAATATTTTATCTTCTCGAGCGGGGATCGAACCCACAACCAGTCGATTTTACAGTCACACTTTGTGCTCCTGCGTCACGATTGGCCTCTAGTATATAGTAGTTTTCACAAATGAATACTACTGAAAAAATATTAAAGTTATATCAAATGTGAATAGATTGAACACTAAAAAATCTAAATAAGGTTTGAATATTAAAAATATAATGTTATAATAGTAAACACATACACATTTTTGTTGTAAAATATTTGAAAAACATATATTTTAGCAATTTCAATAATAATAATACAATCGTGTATACAATTCTGTTTTTCTCCTCATTCACTGTTTTTGTATGTGATAATAAAAATAATTATAATAGCCCGCAGGGCAGCTTGTGGCGAGCTGTTGGGGAGTGGCGACCCCACGGACCTGAGTCCTCCGGAGGGGAATTGTAATCTATCCCCCGCCTCTGGCTTGCCTTTATTGGCCGGCAGAGTGGAGCGCAAGAGCTATATGCTCGAAAGGGTGGAAGTGCTCAATCTGCGTAATAGCGGGGAAACCCGCTCACGAGCTCCTCGTGATGGTGAAACCGGTGCACACCTCTCTACACCCTTAGCCGACCACGCCGATGTTGCGCCAGAGGCACTACGCCGCTTTGTGGGGGCCCATTTAGTGGGAGGCGAGTCACCGTCCGCCAACCATTCAATTTGAGACTATTGTAAAGGCGGACGTCCGTTAGTCTCACTCAATAGCCCATTAGCTAGTCCACCCAAAATTTCATTCCATAGTCCTAGTTTAAATTTCCACATTTTCCATAGTTTCTACGCATTAACCGACGACCATCTCTGGGCAATTACCTGTGGTTACCCAGAGATGGATCCCGGCTGATGCGTCACAGTAAAACATTTGTATATTCTCTAAGGGGCCTCTACGTGTTGGACCTGTGTCCCCACGCAAGCCTTCCAAAGGACCGGGTTCTTTTGAACCTGAGTACTGAAAGAGAAACAAAATCTCCTCTCCATCTCCATATATAATAAAAGGATAGAAAAGTCAATTCTGTACATGAAAGATATAAAAAAAATAAAAATTAGGTCGGTTAATATGTCGATTATAGAACCTAAAAAACCACTCAGCAGAATTCTTGTCTGTCTGTCTGTCTGTCTGTCTGTCTGTCTGTCTGTCTGTCTGTCTGTCTGTCTGTCTGTCTGTCTGTCGGTTTGTTTGTGCGTCAATCACGCAAAAACTACCTGACAGAAATTGATGAATTTTTGCATGGTGTTAGCCTAGGGCCTCAAGGTACATTTTTTTTGAGTTTCATTCCGAATTTCATGATAGTTTTCTTTAAAAAAAATAAAAACTGAAAAATATAAATTACCTAAAATACCGATAACTACTGTATGAAATTAAATTAATTTTGGCATGGTAATAGTTCAAAGCCTAATGTCACTTATAGGATAGTTTTTATCATGGAGTATAAAGATTTTTTTTGTAGAAAAAATTACATAATTATATTTTTTAATAAAAAAAATCGACTTCTTCAATTTCAACCGGATTTCACACTCTGAACTTAAGTAAACTTTCACTAAACTACCCCTTATATGTACCGTTTCTAATAAAAAAAGAATCATTAAAATCAGTTGAATTGATATCGACTTATACGTTCATTTGTCGCGCATATACTTAATGTAAATTTGAGATTTATATGATTTTCTCATAGATACCATTGTTGGATATAAACTAAATTAAAATAAGACTACACGGGAGGCATTAGCTTTTAAATAAAAAAAGAATCATTAAAATCGGTTCATACAATCAAAAGTTCTAAGGTAACAAGGCTAAAAAATACAGTCCAATTGATGACCCCTTTTAAGAAGTCGGTTAATAGTAATCTGACATAATTAAATTACGACTATTTCATTTAACCACATTTTAAAAGAAGAAAGTAAATTGAGGCCGTTCGTTGCACAGGGGCACAAAGTGTAACTGTTGTGGGTTCGATGACCACGCAAGGAAACGGAATATTTATTTAAATTTATATTTCCATTTCATCGCTCTGGTGTCGAGGTTAAGTGCGGCGTTGAGTTTCACTACTCAGCACGCAATGCCTACAGAATTCCGAGAAAAGTAGGGAACAGAGTGTCTTAACACTAGGTGTCCTATGCCTACCCTGCTGTGTGCGGGATACAGCGTGAAGCTAAAAAAAGAAGTATAATCAATATTTGTTCAGTCTACCATAATTATTATTTTAAACGTCAACGTTGGAGATATTAACAAAAATAATAAAGTAAGTATATTTTTTGGGATTAGCTCATATGGCGATATGTAGAATAAAAAGTAATGTATTTGGAAAGTAAATTCTGATTGTGAGTTCATAGTTTATAAAAGTTTATATTGTGTTTAGATGGATCACGTGGTGATGTCAATACATTTTAATGTCATCTTATGTTATCTGTTAAAATAGCGTGAAGCTGATTAAACTTAGTGTTATATTCAAAAGAAATTAATTGTATGTAATACATAATATGTAATTAATACGTTTCAAGTATGAAAAAAAGAAAAAAATGCAATATAATTGCATTTGTGTTTCCTTCCTATATTTTGTATTTCTATTATTTATATCGATATATCAGGAACGTAAATGCGGGAACAGAGTTGCATGCCATTTTAGTACAGAGTAACCTCTAAAAAATGTATTTACTAAACTGAATAAAAAGAATGTGTGATTCCTCTATACAATATATTATTCTATATTATACATAAAACAGGTTAAAACAGTGCATATGAAGGTCCTCCTGTAGTATAACTATTTTCAATTACTATCAACACTACATTGTCGATACTAATGTGGTATTACAATATGAATGAAATTTTTCCGCCATTATGATGACATAGACAATTTTTTTAATTTGGAAAAATAATATATTAACTATAAGAACGTTGGTAGTTTTTTAAAAGGAATTCTTATAGAATAAAAAATTGCCTAAACTATGCTTCTTCGCAAGTGGTTGTAATAACTATTGGTATCAATTTTCCAAAAAATCACTATAAATATTTAATATGCTTAATTATACAGAGTTTTTTTGTTAGGACCACTTTAAATGAAACCACAGTTTAACTACTCTATAAAAGCCTATTACATATTAAATTAAAAACCCGAAAATAAAAAAGTTATTTTTTCAAACAAAATCTCCATATATAATAAAAGGATAGAAAATTCAATTCTGTACATGAAAGATATAAAAAAAATAAAAATTAGGTCGGTCGGTTAATATGTCGATAAAAAATTAATATGTTTAAAGTTAATATGTCGACTAAAACTTGACGCTATGACGGTACAATTGAGAGAACTGAGATTTCTGGTTGTAGCACTAGTTGTATTTTAATTAGGTTAAATTCCCACTAAGTGGAAGAATATATTTATTTTTCTGCCCGTAAAAACAAACGAAGCGAAGCCTTGTGTTCCGCTATACTATCTAAAGAAATTGGAAAGTGCAAAATTGAGTAAGTGCACCACTATCTTATTTGAAATTCTTTCTTCTCTCCATTATAAATTTTCATAGGATTGAAATGTAATAGTGACGTCTTTGAACAATAGTATATGTTCATAACTGTTAAAGTTAATAATCGAACAAATGGTTTACAACTCTGATGATACAAAGACATTCTGCTTCAGCTGATAATTTAATTAAAATGTCTACCGGATGATCAATTAGCCTGCAGTTTACGTTTTAATTGTTATTATGTATGATGTTACGTAACGTTTCTTTACGTTTATTTATTTATATACATATTACATTTAATGAATTAAATATATTTTATAAAAGGTTCACATATGTGATAACATGTTCACACATGTGGTCCACATATGTGACCACATGATCACACATGTAATCTTCATATGTGACTACATATCACACATGTGATATGCCCATGTGAATACTTATTCACACATGTGGTACACATATATGACCACACGATGCCACATGTGGTCCACATATGTGACCACATGATCACATATGTGGTCCACATATGTGAGCACATAAACACACATGTGGTCCACACACGTGACCACATATTCACACATGTGGTCCACACACGTGACCACATATTCACACATGTGGTCCACATATGTGACCACATGATCACACATGTAATCTTCATATGTGACTACATATCACACATGTGGTCTACATATGTGACAACATATCACACATGCGATCTGCACATGTGAATACTTACTCACACATGTGGTTCACATATATGACCACTCGATGCCACATGTGGTCCACATATGTGACCACATGTTCACATATGTGGTCCACATATGTGAGCACATATACACACATGTGGTCCACACACGTGACCACATATTCACACATGTGGTCCACATATGTGACCACATGATCACCCATGTAATCTTCATATGTGACTACATATCACACATGTGGTCCACATATGTGACCACATTTTCCCACATGTGGTCCACATACGCGACCACATATTCACACATGTGGTCCACATATGTGACCACAAATTCTCACGTGTGGTCCACATGGAAGACCACATATTCACACATGTGGTCCACATATGTGACCACAGGATCACCCATGTAATCTTCATATGTGACTACATATCACACATGTGGTCCACATATGTGTCCACAAATTCTCACATGTGGTCCACATGAAAGACCACATGTTCACACATGTGGTCCACATATGGGACCATATATTTACACATGTGGTCCACATATGTGACCACAAATTCTCACATGTGGTCCACATATGTGACCACATTTTCCCACATGTGGTCCACATACGCGACCACGTATTCACACATGTGGTCCACATATGTGACCACACATTCTCACATGTGGTCCACATGAAAGACCACATATTCACACATGTGGTCCACATACGTGAGCACATATTGACACATGTGGTCCACATATGTGACCACATATTCACACATGTGGTCCACATATGTGACTACATATTCACACATGTGATCTATATATGTGACTACACATTCACATAAAAAATTTTTTACTACACGAATAAACTTCAATAAAAGTTTTATAATTTAAAAAAGTTTATTTTTTATGTAGGCTGTCTCCTATCTGAAGTGTAGTTAAATGGAAAAGCTAGGAGGACCAGTGTGTGTGTCAGTGATGACCTATTGCGTTGAGAGACAAGGTCCTTCATCCTTAGCCTCATTCGCAGGCTCCAAGTCAGCTATGGAGACAGCTATTTCTCTAAGCTACTGAATTAGAAACGATGGTACGACGAAAGAAGGTTACCGACACATTGTTTCGGTAAATGAGCGATATATAAATGCACTTTGTCACGAAAGGTATTTTAAATTTGTATTGAAACGAACTGAAAAGTCAAAAATTAAAAGGAGTTATAAAATGTAATTTATCACATGAATTCACAAAACAATCTATACCTATTTTTTATTTTAAGAATTAAAAAAATGATGTTAGTTTTGTCTTGCCTGACCTTGTCGCACTCATTATCTTATTAATGTGATTAATCTCTATATATAATAAAAGGATAGAAAAGTCAATTCTGTACATGAAAGATATAAAAAAAATAAAAATTAGGTCGGTTAATATGTCGATTATAGAACCTAAAAAACCACTCAGCAGAATTCTTGTCTGTCTGTCTGTCTGTCTGTCTGTCTGTCTGTCGGTTTGTTTGTGCGTCAATCACGCAAAAACTACCTGACAGAAATTGATGAATTTTTGCATGGTGTTAGCCTAGGGCCTCAAGGTACATTTTTTTTGAGTTTCATTCCAAATTTCATGATAGTTTTCTTTAAAAAAAAACAAAAACTGAAAAATATAAATCACCTAAAATACCGATAACTACTGTATGAAATTAAATTAATTTTGGCATGGTAATAGTTCAAAGCCTAATGTCACTTATAGGATAGTTTTTATCATGGAGTATAAAGAATTTTTTGTAGAAAAAATTACATAATTATATTTTTTAATAAAAAAAATCGACTTCTTCAATTTCAACTGGATTTCACACTCTGAACTTAACTAAACTTTCACCAAACTACCCTTTATATGTACCCTTTCTAATAAAAAAAGAATCATTAAAATCGGTTGAATTGATATTGACTTATACGTTCATTTGTCGCGCATATACTTAATGCAAATTTGAGATTTATATGATTTTCTCATAGATACCATTGTTGAATATAAACTAAATTAAAATAAGACTACACGGGACGCATTACCTTTCAAATAAAAAAAGAATAATTAAAATCGGTTCATACAATCAAAAATTCTAAGGTAACAAGGATAAAAATACAGTCCAATTGATGACCTCTTTTAAGAAGTCGGTTAATAGTAATCCGACATAATTAAATTACGACTATTTCATTTAACCACATTTTAAAAGAAGAAAGTAAATTGAGGCCGTTCGTTGCACAGGAGCACAAAGTGTAACTGTTGTGGGTTCGATGACCACGCAAGGAAACGAAATATTTATTTAAATTTATATTTCCATTTCATCGCTCTGGTGTCGAGGTAAAGTGCGGCGTTGAGTTTCATTACTCAGCACGCAATGCCTACAGAATTCCGAGGAAAGTAGGGAACAGAGTGTCTTAACACTAGGTGTCCTATGCCTACCCTGCTGTGTGCGGGATACAACGTGAAGCTAAAAAAAGAAGTATAATCAATATTTGTTCAGTCTACCATAACTATTATTTTAAACGTCAACGTTGGTGATATTAACTAAAATAATAAAGTAAGTATATTTTTTGGGATTAGCTCATATGGCGATATGTAGAATAAAAAGTATTTGGAAAGTAAATTCTGTTTGTGAGTTCATTGTTTATAAAAATTTATATTGTGTTTAGATGGATCACGTGGTGATGTCAATACGTTTTAATGTCATCTTATGTTATCTGTTAAAATAGCGTGAAGCTGATTAAACTTAGTGTTATATTCAAAAGAAATTAATTGTATGTAATAAATAATATGTAATTTATTAATACGTTTCAAGTATGAAAAAAAGAAAAAATGCAATATAATTGCATTTGTGTTTCCTTCCTATATTTTGTATTTCTATTATTTATATCGATATATCAGGAACGTAAATGCGGGAACAGAGTTGCATGCCATTTTAGTACAGAGTAACCTCTAAAAAATGTATTTACTAAACTGAATAAAAAGAATGTGTGATTCCTCTATAGAATATATTATTCTATATTATACATAAAACAGGTTAAAACAGTGCATATGAAGATATCCTCCTGTAGTATATCTATTTTTAATTACTATCAACACTACATTGTCGATACTAATGTGGTATTACAACACATTTTGAATATTTTTCCGCCATTAGGATGACATAGACAATTTTTTTAATTTGAAAAAATAATATATTAACTTAAGAACGTTGGTAGTTTTTCAAAAGGTATAAGAATAAAAAATTGCCTAAACTATGCTTCTTCGCAAGTGGTTGTAATAACTATTGGTATCTTTTCACCAAAAAATCACTATAAATATTAAATATGCTCAATTATACAGAGTTTTTTTGTTAGGACCACTTTAAATGAAACCACAGTTTAACTACTCTATAAAAGCCTATTACATATTAAATTAAAAACCCGAAAATAAAAAAGTTATTTTTTCAAACAAAATAAATAATAAAATTATCGTTGTAAAATAAAATACAATTTGTCAAGAACGACGCACGCACACATAAACCTATCAAAGGGAAACCGCCGCATACGCTTTATTGCGAAATCGAGTCGTAGGTTTTGGCGGCAAAGTTTAAAGTTCTAAACATTTTAGTACTATTTTTGTAGTAGTATGTGTTTACATTATTGGTACCTATGCGTAACCGCGTCATACGAATTATAGATATGAATAAACATTGTGAAATGAGAAAAAAACCTACGTCTTCACTGTTGATGTATCTTGCTTAAATTCTTTAGGTACGGGTTTAAACTATTTTACCCTATATGCCCAATTGTAACTGTAACGCGACGTTGTGGGTCCGATCCACACATGCAGGATTGAATTATAATTTAATAATATTTTCATTTCGCACATCAGTCACATATTATACCCAATATCTTACACTAAGTTGCCCTACTAAGGGCGGGATAAAGCGTGGATCTGGTTTTAACTTTATGTGAACCGATTAAAATAAAGTCCAATCCAGTTGAGGCCAGTCGTGGCGCAGCGGCACAAAGTGTGACTGTAAAACCGACTGGTTCTCTGAGTTCGATCCCCACACGAGGAGATGAAATATTTACTTAAATTTATATTTCCATTTCTTCGCTCTGGGGTCGAGGTTAAGCACGGCGTTGCGTTCTGCCACTCAACACGCAATGCGTCCCGAATTCGGTAGAAAGTGGGGAACGGAGTGTCTTAATACTAGGTTCCTCCCTCTGACTAGCATGAAGCTGCTTAAAATAAAACTAATACTTAATATTTAAGGGCAGTTTGCCAGAATACAAACAAAAAAAGTATTTAAATCGGTTAAGCCGTTTCTGAGATTATCGCACATATAGTAAGTATCGATAAGTTGTGTTTTTATTTCAAACATTCAATTGAAGATTCTTATGGGAGGTACGAAAATGCGACCTAAAGTTTTAACAACTTTCTCATAAAAAACTTCATTACATTGCAAACATACATTATAAGTATATCAAAACACGAACATAATTCAGTGTGTTAAATAAATAATTCTGTGGTTTAAGCGGGCGAAGCCGCGAGCGGGTCGCTAGTAATAATAATAAAACTCTTTATTTCACACCAAAATAACAATAGAATACAAGAGCTTAGAGAATAAAATGTGAAAAGGCGGCCTTATCACTAATAGTGATCTCTTCCAGGCAACCAAATTGTAGGAATAGATCAAGAGGAGCGGGCGTAGTGCGGTGGAAAAATTATTACGACGATACGAAAACAGAAATATATATATAGCTATACAGATATATACATATACATATATAAGTATATATACTAAATATAGAATATAAACGCATGAAAAATAACAATAATAGTAAATAAATAAATAATAAAAAAAATACATATGCATTTATCAGTCCATACATAAAAATAATAAATAATATACATATATATAATAAATATTTGCAAGTACATATATAACATCGATACATTACAATTGAAGATAATAGTTTTTTACTTTATATTTAAATGCTTTTAGGGACTTAGACTGCCTTATAATCATAATTATTAAATAAAAAGGGGCAGCAGATTTAAGAACATAAAAAAATTTGCATCGGTTCTATTAAAGTTTTTAGATAAAAATTACATTCTCGATGAGAACAAAGTAAAATAATTCTTCTAAGATCTCTCTACTTCGGATTTTTTCTGATTTCATACTAAAGAAAGTTTTCTACTTAAAGAGCATGTTGAACCCTTTGAAGCTCATATTATTTGCAAGTCGTCGCTTGTAACTTAGTTCGTATGGAACTTTAGATGTAAAATAGAAATCACGTTTTTTCTATGCTCGTAGGGATTTTGAGAAATCGTGCCGTTGAGTTCTGACATACAACGCATCATGCTTTGAGAATTCGAAATATGGGTAATGGAATGTCTTAGCACTAGGTTTCTAGGTTCCTTCTACTTACCCTGCTCTGTGCGGGATACAGTGTAAAGCTATAAAAAAAATAACATAGTGCCTTAGTGTCCTTAACCTATTTGCATGCCAAATTTAACCAATACGTAACCAAATATAGGAATCAGAAATTTTGATCAAAGAAGTTGAACATTTAAGCCTGTATTTAATACAGTTATGATAACTTATTATCAAATTAAAACTTATTACTTTTAGTAAGAAAAATATTTAGAAACTAATAAAACACTCCAAGTCAGTAGTGGCGCAGGGGCATAATTAATTACTGTAAACGCGACTGGTTGTGGGTTCAATTCCTACTCGAGGATATGACATATTTTTTTAAAATAATATATCCATTTCTTCGCGCTGGTGTCGAGGCAAAAGCGAGCCATTGAATTTCACCACTCAACACGTAATACCGGTGATAAGAGATAAATTAAAAAATTCGGTTCCCTATGCTTACCATGCAGGGCACATGCGTGAGGCTGATTTAATAAAAAAAAGTCCAAGATAAAATAAATAATTGAATCGATGCTATAATGCATTTGGAAATTGTTTAATTTTAATTAAAATAACTGTGTCTTTAAAAGAAATAAATGAATGAAATTTAGAGCTCTCAGTATATTTCACTGAAAGTTATTTATGTCATGTACAATACATATACAATGAGGCCAGTCGTGGCGCAGTGGTACAAAGTGTGACTGTTAAACCGACTGGTTGTGGGTTCGATCCCCACTCAAGGAGATGAAATATTTACTTAAATTTATATTTCAATTTCTTCGCTCTGGTGTCGAGGTAAAGCGCGGCGTTGAGTTCTGCCACTCAACACGCAATGCCTCCAAAATTCGGCAGAAGGTGGGGAACGAAGTGTCTTAACACTAGGCTCCCTCTGCCTACCCTGCTGTGTGCGGGATAAAGCGTGAAGCTAATTTATTTATTTATTTCAATACAATATAATACACGCTAGTTATTGTAATTATGTATTTAATACGTAGTAGGAAATGGATAGAATTTAAATTTTAGATTCTTAAATAGAAATACACGGAACCCTTCTAGAATCACTTTTTTATCCGTCTGTCTCTGTCTGTCTATTTTTAATACATTATGTGGTGTGTGGCGGAGAGACACTCTGTGTCCCTTCCCTTTAGCGCTAAATTATGGACGCATTGCGTGTTAAGTAACGAAATTTAACCGTGTGCTTTGCCTCGGCACCAGGGCGGAGAATTTTTTTTCATTGAGTGAGAATCGATTTTCTATATTGATCAAATAAAAAAAAACATAACAGAACCTGATAGTATAAACAGTTGTCTAAAAATCTTACTATATTTTTCAACTACGGATTGAACAATATATTATACCGATTTATATATAAATGAAGGTTAAATTAAAATAGACAGGTTCTATCTGCAGATTCAAAGAAAGAAAAGTCTAGTTCCTTTAATTGAGTTCGTAGGAAAGTTGTTGATTGCGTTCCTGAACCATCAGTATTAAGAGCTTTTGAAATTTCAAAGTGGTACACTTTGCTTACAGGGTAGTTGTTTAGAGAGTTAGCCTTTTTACTTGGTTTAGGTTTTTTTTTACTATAAAAAGGTTTGTTTCTAACTTACGTAGTAACATTATTCTAACAAAAAATTAAATATTCAAGTACTACTATACTTATAAGTTCTTAAATCTTCTCTTTCTTCCATCAAATTTCATGATCGTAGGTTGACTTGCAAATTTCTTTGATCACCCCAATTTGCCCTTTTCCGTGTGAACTAACAAATGTTAGATGAACTGTTAATATTATCATTTTTGTTGTATAATGAGTGTTTAATAATGATTTAAAAGTGAAAACACTTATTTTGTTTTATTTTCTTTACGAGTTCGATTTTCTGACATTTTTTGTTCAGGAAATAACCAAGCGTAGTGGTGTGTTGAGCCACTTTACACGCAATACCTCAAAAATAGGGTTGTGTGTAAGAAACGGAGTATCTTGACGCTAGAGGTAGATAAGGAGGTAGATAAACTACCTAAAAGAAGCGTGATACTGAGAACAAAACGAAGAAAAGAAAAAACAATCACGAATAGAATATAGTCATTTATTTAAATATAATATTTAATACACCAAAATGGCTTAGATATTTACTGCAGTTGATATAAATTATTTTCGAATACTCCGCCGCACCCGTCGTGTATTACTTTACATATTTCCCACTAAAGTGCAGAATTTCTTTAATAATGCACCGCGCACTGCATACTGCAATATGCACGCCGTATAACTCGCCGCACGGCACTGCGGGTCACATTACTAACAATACACGATAGTTATGGTAATCTTGTAACACTAACACGTAATGCCACATGTTTACTACGTATTAGGAAATGTATAGAATTTGATTGTTAGATTTTTGAAAAGAAAAAAAAATGGATCGTGGTGTGTGGCGGAACTAAATACAACGCCTTTTTCTACAGTGGGAAATGAAAATAACTCGTTTTCCCGAATGGAAATCAAACCACAACTGTTGCTTATAGTCAGACGCGGGTTTACAATACATGAAAACAACACAATTACAATATATGAAAATCAAACGAACATTACGCCTAGATGGTAATATGAAACTTACACTAACTGATATGTAAAATTATTTTCAAAAATACGCAATTAATTTTAATATCTATTCAAAGTTTTCCTTTCGCCCCTTAGTTTCAAACTAAAAATTTAATTCTAAGAAAGATTCAAAGAAAGATTCGCAATTTTGTATGTAAGCGGTCAAACTATAAAGCAATTATAAATTCCAGGGAACCAGTGGCTCCAACAATAAACGACGCTCGAACCGAGCTAAGATTAACCAATCCAATTTCCTCAAAGTTAGAGATCCAAAATACCTGTTCTCGTACGACAGACTAACGAGAATTTCTTTTGCCTCACTATGATAGGCTATGTTACGATCGTTCCCGCAAAAATACTTTTAAAATTTATTTTAAAGCAAAATTTACTTCATTGTATTAAATATTCCTTTTTTTCAGTCCCACGGTTTCACCTTGCGCCTTGCATATAGCAAGAAGAAAAAAAAGCAAAAATGCAAAAAAAAGTAAAATTTTTGTGAGAATTTTTGAATTATTTCTATAAATGTAACAAATGGGTATTCGATTCAAAGCCAATTAAATTATTTTTATGCTAAATAATACCTGAAGTATCTCTACCTATCCTGCTATATGCGGGATGCAAGGTGAAAAAAAAATATGCTTAGTAACAATATTAATATAATATATTTTATGAACTTCGACTGATTCAATTATATTAAGCACTCAAATAAATAAAAAAAGTAATACAAAATACATCACGTTTCTTACATTCTATTTTCTAATCAGCTCGAATTGTAAAGTTCGTCTGCAATTTCATGTCATAATTATTATATTTTATCTTTATATTTTTTATAAGATTTGATCTTTCGTATTATCTATAATTCTTTGTCAAATTATATATAATGCAATTTATGTTTAATAATGTCCCAAATTTCTGATTTCGATTTTCTTTTTTTTTAATTCGGTACTTCCAAAGTTTCTGGCTGCTTACGTGATGATTCGAATCCTACTCTCAAGAATACAAATTACTATTATTTTCCAGATTTGGTAAAAAATATTGCGGTGGAGTTCCGTAATCTATCGTACTAAACAGAAAGTGGCGTACGAGATGTCTCAAAACTGAATTCTTTCTGTCAACCTAAAAAAATCCAAATATATGGACACGTGGTAATGTTAAAGCAAGTCAAAGCAATAAGCAAGCAGGCAAGTTTAAGCAATAAAAATCATAATTAATTTTATCCGCAGCATCTCTCGAATATTTATCTTAATCAGGTTCTTCTTCTTCTCCTTTGTAGTTTTGCTCTTGACAGAGCGTTTGTGGTCATCTTTTTTAAAGGTTGGTGGAGTGCCACAAAGTCTGACACCATTCTTCGCGGTTGACTCGTAGGCGACTCGTAGGCGGATCTGCCGCGTGACCTGCCTTCAACTTTTCCCTGAATTACATGGCGTTGCATGGAAATATCTCCTTGTCGAGAAATATGTCGAGAAAGTGAGAATGCGAGCTTTAACGATAGAGGACAAACGTTCTTTTATATCGAGTTCCCGGATCGCATCACATAACCTACCCTGCTCCCTTTATTTGTCTAATTTAAAGACATTTTTGTAGGACGTCAATTATTACATTTATTATATTCTTAAAAAACTTTCATATAAAAAGCCTTAATACTAAACCAGCTTATACTTAAACAACAACTTATTTACAAAGGCGACTTATTTATATTTTGTATATCATAAACTGGTATGAATTATTTATTAATGCTGGTAGGATATCGGCAGGTCAAAAGAAATATGTTCGCGTTGTGATTTATAAACGAGGCTCGAGTTCGGGCGAAATCCTGTAATTTCAATCTATTAATCAATAAGTAGGCGTGCTATTGATTTTGTATTATATAACGAAGCGTAAATTTACTAAATTTTTAAGCTGATTTAAAATGTTAAAAAAATGTACTGTATTGTATTTTTATAGCCTTGCTATAAAAAGTACAGTTGCAGTATATTTTTGCATATAGCATAGATTGAGATTTCGTTATTTTCCGTTTAACCATATTTCAGAGCATACATAATTGTAGGAGCGACGGATCACAACGCCGCGCTTTGTTTTACCGGAGTGGAGGATTTATTTATTTTCATTTTTTGAATCCATAAATAGCATGAGCGGCAAGAAACGTATCATTGACCTGTCAAGGTTGTATGTCAACACAACCACATATTAACAGGGAATAAAATAATGAAAAAAAATATTTTGGGACATTTTAGTCATGCCTTACTACTTACAATGACTCTTGGTACATAATATTAAGAATAAGAAAATATATATCATTAAAAGATATAACAATTATCGTACAAATAAATTATCTTTTAACTTCACAAGTTACTAAAAACCTCTAAACTACAAAATAATTTTAAAAAACGCGAGAGCAAACACTAAAATATCCATTATTTATAAATATTTACATTGAGAGTTAAATGATTTTGTTTCATGGTTGTTCCCAGACTTAAGATGTTCATGTTCAGGTACACGATGTAGGGTCTGTCACAGGGGACGTTGTGAATAATATCTTATTCCCTTTAACCATTTATAAAGGTAAAATAGACCTTTTGATGATATTGTTTTGTGCTTTCATTAATTCTTAAATATGTATTTAGTCCTGTATGACATATATGTATATTTATATATGGTTAAAGGAAAACAAGAAACAATAATGTGTTATGATATGTTTCGCATGTAGCTTTGTTTACAAATAAATAAATAGTTTCACGCTGTTTCCCGCATATAGCAAGGTAGATATTTTAATACTAAGCACTCGCAGTGCCCTCAAAACTCGGCGCAAAGTGAAGAACGGAGTATCTTAACACTAGGCTCCCCTTGCCTACCATACATGTATGTGAGATACAGCGTGAAATTGAAAATAAAATGAAATAAAAGTAAAAATTCCATAAAAGCCGAGTAAAAATTCTCTACATTTTAAGTTAGTTTAAAAAATAAATCATAAAAAGCTTTTCGAATGAGATAAAAAAATTAGAAGTTGAAAACCACCAAGCGATAAGGTATTTCTGACCTAATTACTAAGCCGATTGAAAAAGTAGGTTAGTTAATTCAGCTCTCGATTATAGTATTGTAAAATACGAGTGACTGCTTGTGGAGTTGCTGAATTTATTTTTATGTTAAGTTGCTGAATATATATATATATATTGCGGAGGAATTTAACGCCGCCTACAATTTTTTCTTAGCTCCACGCTGAACCCCACACATAGCAGGGTAGGAGTAGAGGGAACCTTGGAAACTAGCGTTAATATATTATATACTTTGTTCCTGTTAAGGCTACTGTTTTCCACTTTCCGCCTATTTATAGGAATTACATGAGTGATGAAAAAACGGCACGCTTTGATTCTTTACCAGAGCGAAAAAATAAAAATATTAAATATTTCATTTCCCAACTACCACGACTAGCCCAAAAGTCTATATATATAAAAGAACATGTACTGACTGACTGAGGTAAGACGCGCGCACAGCCGTAACCGCTGATGGTAGAAACGTGAAATTTGGTCAGATGTTCATTTTCATAATCTGGACAACCACTAAGAAGAAATTTTGAAAAATTATAACCCTAAAGGGATGAAATTGGGGTTGAAAGTTTGTATGGAAAAAAAATTAAATCGGCGCCGATTTTTATAAAATTTTAAATTTAGACTCTTAAAAACATTTCACGGAACACGTGTTTCATGGTTTTTTAGAATTCACCCCCTAAAGTTTCAAATAAGGGGGTAAGTTTATACGGAAAAATCTTTAAATCGCTACCGATTTTTATAAAAAATTAAATTGATATTTTATTGAACACATGTTTCGTGTTTTTTTCACCTCTAAGGGTGCAAAAAATGTGCCCACTAGTATATTTATAATATTGTTAACTTTAAATCACGTACATAGCAAAAAGTTTATGTTAAATAAATATGTTTGAAATTGCCAGTAATTCTTTTTCATCCCAAATGAACCTGACCTAAATCCGCAACAAAATTTCATATTACACTCGAATATAATCTGAGAGTAATCCTTTATCTCATCGAAATATTTTATTAGGTTATGGGGAAAAATTTGTCGCCTTTATATGAAATATTTTACAACATACTCTTATACCACAACTAACTAACTATTCTGTGTACAAAAGTTATTTAAAACTTTACTAAGTAAACTTCACACACCTATCGATTACTCAGATAGTTTGATTAATATACAAAAATCGAAGATTAGGTACATGGCTTGCGGGGCTCGAGCACTGTTCTTATAGGTACTGAGCCAGCCGTTTAGTACGGAACTGAACGGAAATTTTCATTTAATTTCAGAAGCTACGTCAGGAAGGACGTAGCGGTAAGCTCCAAGAGCGTTCCTTGAGATGGTATGGCCAGGTTGCGTACTGCCCTGGAAACTACATCCGATGGAAGTGCCTTGGTATATGGCAGGTATAGCCTGCAGCCTGGAGTTAAACCCCCTAGACACTGAAGTTAGCGCTGGTTGGATGCCGTGGTGCAAGACATTAGAGATGACCGAGAGAGAGACTTATTACCGAGGACGTAACAGACCGTGCAACGTGCAGAATTAATACCAAAGGAAGAAGGTAAAAAAAATACGTCTTTTCGGTAAAAAAGTAGTTTTTATATTTCGTTGTGTAAGAGGATGAGTTATAATTTTTCTCTAAAAATACATATGATTCTAAAAAAGCGTTGCAACACCAAAGAAACGCGTTGCTTTGAACCTCAGATCTCTGAATTATGAGACCAGCACGTTCCCAATGCGCCATTTTGCTGTATAGCTTAGGGATTAGACGCGACCCGAGAAATGTATTACTCTGTGAATATTGTTAATGGTGATGTGCTCCATTTTCTGTATAAAACGAAATATATATATTAGGATGAGACTCTCAGGAGTAAATCTATGGTTTTACTTATAACGACAACTTATGGTTTTGTTTCTTACCTTTTATAGTAAAGAAAGATAAAAATCGATAGTAAAGTATAATTATTGATATGGTGTAATAATTTACAAGAACTGAAATTATACGTAATTTTCACTTAACTTTTACAAAATATATTAATATTTTAATAAAAAAATAAAATTACAAGTACCAAGGTTAGTAGTTGTTGGCGAACTGGGTGGCTGGCGAACGGCGTCACAGCCCACTGGCAGACCGGGAGAGCTGCAAATTTTAACGAGCTGCTCTTGACCGCGTGGTACATCAACGCTGGTTCATGAACCGGAAACAATTTTTAAGAAATAAACCATATACCACTGAGCAATGTAGCAGCCTACTGGACTGCTATAAGTTACAATTATAGGAAAATTTTATTTAAGTTATATTAAATGGAAGAATATGTAAAATACGCTTTCCACATTTTTTTTGATAAGATATCGCAGATTATAAATTTACTTTAATATAAATTCAAATGTCACACAAAAAAATTACTAAATTTGCAAAAAATTTAATGAAATTTAATAAACTATATATCTCGCATTTTTTATTGTATTTGAAATGAATTTAAATGTGTGGAATCGGAACCACGGGCTACGGCTAAATCACTAAGGCTAAATCACAAAACTTATTTATTTTTATTAATTTAAATATTAAAAAATGAGGCACAAAGTGTGTCTGTAAAACCGACTGGTTGTGGGTTCGATCTCCACTCGAGGAGAAGAAATATTTACTTAAATTTATCTGCCACTCAACACACAATGACTCCAGAATTCGTCAAAAAGTGAAGAACGGAGTGTTAAGGCAACATGAGGTTCCCTCTGACTACCCTGCTGTGTGCGAGATACAACGTGATTAAATATATCTATCTATATATAAAAAAAAATCATTTCATTGTATAAATGAATGAATAAATGTTATTTTTTAAATTGAGTTTACGTAAATGAGATTAATCTTTTACATCTTAAATATAAATTTAAGTTTTATCTCAAAAGTCTCAAATATGCTAGGTAATAAAAGCTTCTAAAATACTTGTTACACTTATAATTTAGAACTCAAAATGAGGCCAGTCAGGCCAAAATAGCGCAGGGGCACAAACTGCGACTGGTTGTGCGTTCGATCCCCACTGGAAGAAAGAAAATATTTATTTAAATATCTAATTCCATTTCTTCGCTCTGGTGTCGAGACAAAGTGCAACGAATTTAGCCACTCAACACGCAATGCTTCCAAAATTCGGCAGTAAATGGGGAACGAAGTTTCTTAACCCTAGGTTCCCTCTACCTACCATGCTGAGTGCGGGATACGGTGTGATAGCGAAAATGTAAATGTTTCTATTGTTATATTATAAATGGAAATTATATTATTTATTTTACTATTTCCAAAGAGTGATAAATGATTTAATTGCCCTACACTTTATATGATTAAATGTAATATAATAATAGTATAATATATTCCACCCAATTAATAGAAGTTCGAAAGCACATCGCGGTATTAACAAGCTATTGAATTACCGACTCATATTTTATATTGTAATGACAACAATTTTGAAAGCTCAAATGAAGTCAATTAACAGATAAACTCCAAATCGAAGAGAATCATTTACGAATTACGAACGCGTGGTTATTTTATAATACATGGCCACGTTATAATTTGTATTTATTTATAAATATTAATTATCAAAATTTGATATTTTAATATTGATTAACTTATAAAGTATTTTGAACGTAGCGGGACTCGAACCCACGCCTCCTGGAAACCAACCAGGCGCACGTATGGCTTAGTGGTCAGAGCCATCATATTGAGACGTAGCTTCGATATTCAGATATGGAAGAGATATCTTATTGTGTTCAATGTATATAAAAGTATTATGTAGTACCTTATAGAACAGTTTTATTAATATGTTATGTTTAAAATAATAATTTGACTATATCAAAGTATAGTTAGAATATTATCAACGGTATTTCATATATAATTCTTGGTATTTATTGTTTTTTACAAATTTAAAATTTTATTGGGATCAATAAGCATATATATCTCTCTTGTATATATTTTAATTTCTTATTTTCCTTGTTGCTTAACGACGATTGTAATTAACATGGCAGACAATTAATTTCATATCGAATTGAAATATATATTAGTATCTATATATCAAAAATATAACAAAAATGAGAACAATCTATATGTTGTGATATCAATCACTATATGAAATTTTCGAAAAGAGGTTTGGCCGCTATTGACAAACAGACCAACAAAGCTACTTTCGAATATTAGTATTTAATATAAAATTAGATTTTTATTATGTTTAAAGCTTAAAAAGTTGTACAGCATTAATTATATTTGTTTGCTTACAATTTCAATAAACGAAACATAATTAAAGTTAAAAAAACAGATTAAATATATATTATTACAGATAATTCTAACTTACCATTTCAATTCAATGTAACAAAAACCTTAAGTCAAAATTTAATCGAAATTATCTATTTTATAAAAATATGGCCTAGAATTTTAAAATTATATTAAGAGAATGTGTATATAAAAGGACTTCTTTGTTATCGTTTAGTATTAGATATAATCATGAAATCGATGTGTTCCTATGTAAGATTGTTCTACTGAGAGGTCTTTCTAGAAGCGTTATTGGCAAATGAGTAGTAATTGAAAGTATAAAAAGTTCGTTATAATTGTATGTTCGTATAATCTAAAGCTATGCTCCAACAGCAGAGTGGCGCAGTGGAAGCGTGCTGGGCCCAACGGCTCTCGTCAAATATTTAGAACTATTCCAGTTTTTTACGTTTTATCTTTCACTTGTCTCGTATCTCGTAATACCACATTTATATGTGTTATTGACCTTATTAGGATTGGGTTTTGGTATCATTGAATGTCACGAATCTGGGTAATTTTATTTGTAAGAAGACAATGTTTTCATTGATTTTAATATTATTAGCTTTGCTCAAAATTTCAGCTTTGCTAAAATGACGTACGTAGGAGCCCTGGGATCTCAGTCTTATTTGATATTGAATACTCATTATTTATACAATGTATGTATATACATCTACAAAGTATAGATTTACAATATTTTAGTAAATTAATGCAATTAATTTATTGCAATTTAATAATTTAAGTTTAAAATTACACTGTTTAGGAATATTCACCGAAAGAATTTTCATAAAATTTAAATAAAGAATATTTCGAATTTGTGAAATGAAGTTTATAGTATGTAACAAAACCGTTTGAGCAAGTAGTTATTTAATGTCGCCGTAAGCTCAGCAATTAAGCTTCGAGTGCTTGCGATTTCGCTAATTTGCATAAACAACTGCTCTATGAATACGATTTACAGCTGTAATAATGTATATGCTATGTTTAATTTGACTTCAAAAGTATAACTCCACTTGGTATTTCAATTTAGCATAGCAGGCAAAAGCTTGCATAGAGACGTCTTTAAGCTTAGCGTTCTCTGCCAACCGTGCAGATTCCCACTCCAACACACTCGTTGTCGAAGCGTATAAGAACGCTACTCATCTACACCCGCTTCTTCCACGCCCTCACAGCGTCCTTCTAGATCCTGACGATCCAATTATCGCCGCAAGCGCCCAGTACATCAACAGGATCCTTTCCTCAGTGTCACCTTCTCTCGTCTACGCACTAGAGTTAACAGTATTTTTTGTAGACCACTAACTAGTAAAACTAGATAAATTACAATGTTATTTTTGTATTTAAAATACCGCTAATTTCGAGCATCAATCACAGAATTCCTATTAAAAACAAAAACAAGTTAAATATGCCAAACCATGCGAAAAGGATATTTACAAATTTTGATTGATTGATGAATTTGATTTTGATCTCCAGCGATACTACAAAAAATACTCCCCACGACATTATATCCCATTGTTGTATCAAAGAAGCGACATCCCATCTCGTAGTGAATCTATTCAAACTATGAAACGAAGTATCGTTTTTTTTTCACCTCCTAACTGCAGCAACATCATAAAAGTGTTAAACACGTATCTTTTTATATGAACTAACAACTCGAAAAATCGTCAGGTGGTAAAAAGCCAGGAGTGATATATCACTGTCTTCACTCCTATTATCGTTGTAACATTTGCAACTTAAAGAGGATTTTCAAAGAAAATACACTGGAACTTTTCGATTGGCGTAGAAAATCTTAAGCCTCGAGAGACGCGAGGAGTAAGTTAATTTTGTAGAAAGTCTATTATTATCGGCAAATATGTGCTTGATGGCTATTACCAACGATTAAAAGCAGCTATCAACATTATGGCGTACATTTTGTACATTAAAATCAGATGTTTGTTACTTTAGAAGTCGGTGCATTCATAGTTTCAGTATGTAAATGTAAAGAATTATTTAATAAATGATAATAATTGGAATTCTTCTTGTACCTACATATTAGTAAAACTGGAAAGTTGTATAATTATAATATAGAACAGACTACAAACACAGTAACAAAAACAAACTATATTTATATAAATCTCATTCTGTGATGTGATGCTCCAGAATTCAAAAAATTGAAAACAAACCGATTTATATATTTTTGTTTTCCGCTGTATTCCGCATGTAGACAGATAAAACCTAGTGTTACAACATCTGAAAACTCAACGACACCTTTTGTTCTGCCAAAGCAGGAAAATAAGGATAGATCACTCCTTCGGAAAAAAGATTAAACCCACAAACATTGCATTTTCATTTACACGCTGTGGCAATGTGGCCTGTGGTAACATACAATGTCAACTAACGTACATATAACCAAGTTTTCTACAAGAAAACAAAATATTTAAAAACATTTTATTGAATGACTCTTCCGAAAAAATAACTTAGCTATTTTATTTACGTAGTTATTTCATAAGAGGCCAGTCGTGGCGCAGGGGCACAAAATGTGATTGTAAAACCGACTGGTTGTGAGTTCGATCCCCACTCGAGGAGATGAAATATTTACTTAAATATATATTTTCATTTCTTCGGTCTGGTCTGGTATAACAAGGCGCGGCATGGAGTTCTGCCACTCCACACGCAATGCTACCAGAATTCAGCAGAAAGTGGGGAACGAAGTGTCTTAACATTAGGTTCCCTCTGCCTACACTGCTGTTTGCGGTATACTGCGTGAAGATGATTATTATATTTACAAAATTATAGAAGAAAAATAAAAAACTTAAGTCCTAGCACAATATAGTAAGATAATAAAGTATGACGGACGTAATCTACATTGTATTTGCTCGCCGATAAAAAAAATACTTTGTTCGCATTGTTAGAGGTCGTTTTATTCCATTTTGGCGTGAAATTGATTGTCTCAGACCCTTCTCACATATAACTCTTATTACATGTGGGATATACGTTATTACAACTGATCCAGTAGTTAATGATTTTGCTAAGCTAGAAAATAATGAGTTCAATCACTGATCAAAACAGGTATATTTTGTATTATGAGCATCTAGCAATATTGTGGAGATATTTGTAAGGAAGCCGGATGAATATTTGTAATTTTTTTAGCAGCCTTCTGCTTTATAGTTTTTAGGCATTTCGTTCTCCACTTTCCATTCAATTTTTAAGACATTTCTCTAACTTAAAACCACACCTTGTCTTGAAACCAGAGCGCGGAAATGAAAATAATGTTTTTCCCCAAGTGTGAATGGAATTCACAACAGTCGCTTATACAATCAGATACTGTGCTGCTGCGTAATGAGTACTTCAATAATTGTCGTGTATGTGTATGTACATATTTATATTGTATTTCCCTCCAAAGAGATGGAACTGAATGTAAACCACATTTTAAAAGTAATTTATTTAATATTATCTACAGAAAAAAGGGCAAAATACAAAAACAAAAACAATATTTCAAATGAAAGTCCTGAGAGATATAAATGGGTAAATGAATTCATCCCGTTATGAATGCCTTAGCGTCGCCGTTATATTAATAGATATAAATCGGTCGTCTGCGGGCGAAAGCGGCGCTTAATTTGAGTTTTCATTTTAAGTAAGAATTATAGAAACAAGGCTTCCCTTATATATAAAATATCCAGATGACGGGAAATTATTACAAAATGCTTAAAATGCATAATTTATATAATTTTAGGTTAGTTTTGAAATAATAGTAGATATGTATAGTAGTTTCTTAGCCTCAAGGCGTATCTCGCATGCAGCAGCATAAGTGGAGGGGACATAATCTCAAAACAATCCTTTTCCCATCCACTGTAAGATAATATATTGTGGTAGTGAAACTCAGCACCGCGCTTTGTTTTGTTATCTTTCTAAAATTATTTTTCCCCCGTAGATATCAAACTTACGACCGACATGTTTAGAGTAAGAAGCAATGCTTGAATTCTATTTCGAGTGAATTCAGAACTCGGCACCTATATAGATTTCCCAGTCTTCAAACTGTCGAGTCTGGCGAACGACGTATTACGTAGCATTTATCTCTCATATCACAGGTTTATTTCCGATAGGATTGTTATTACTTCTCGTAAAGTAATTATTATTATTTATCATCAACATTTTGGTCGTTTTAAAATGTTGAAATTTTATGTATATATCACAAGCACACATATCATTTACCACACTTGTTAATAAGTGTATGAATATGTTGCTACATTTCATGTATGTATACTAATTGATTGATGTTAGCTATAAAAATGAAACTTAAAAGTAGCTTAGAAATTGTTCGTGTAAAATACAAATTATCTATTTCCAACTCTTTAACTTGGCTCGACGCTCTCGCGTGTGTCTTGATTCGTAAGCTTCCTATGTTATTACTTGTCCGAATAACTTATAAAGCTTTGAAAGCACGAGGCGACTAACTAATTGTGAGGACGTTAAGCTCACTGAGCTTGCAGTAACCGCTAACAAGCAACAAGCGTTAGCTCGTTTAAAGAAAAATCAAACAAAATTCATGAGGGATAAAAGCCTATAAAGGTGAAAGGGAGGAAGGCAGAGAGAACCTGGTAACATAGTTCTAAGACACTCCGTTCTCCATTAAGATACTTACATTACCCACTTTCCGCCGAATTTTTGAGGCACTGCGTGTTGAGTAGCGGAACCCAACGTCACGCTTAGTTTCGTTACCTGAGCGACAAAATAAAAATATTAAATATTTTATTTCCTCGAGTATAAATCAACACGACGCCGCAAGTAAAAATAAATACGACGGAGAGAAGGCATAACGGGAACGTTGTAGTTTTAAAATAAAAAATAAAAACACAAACAAATATATTTATTAATTTAAATTAATTACAATCCTTATTAAAATATTATTATTGAAACCTTATTGAAACTCCAATGTGCTTCAAGATGCATTTTTATTCCCTTCCCTCACTTGCACTCCCCTTTTCTCTACATAATTATAATTATAATTTTTAATATATTAAAAAAATGCAAATTAAAATATATTCATCTTAATATTTTGATAAATAGAAACAAAAGAGTCCAGTCAATTTCTTTCTAGCAGAGCGTGGTTTCGATCCACGGACCTCTGGGTTATGGGCCCAGCACGCTTCCACTGCGCCACTCTGCTCTACGGCCAGTATGTTAAATGTACCTACTCATATTGCTGATTTTCGATGCTCGACACAGAAATATTTTTCAATTCAATCTTTGGTGGATCGCATGAAACTGCTCAGATTTATAAAATAAGTACTGATAAATAAAAATATATATTCATTTTATTTTTGTTCATGTATGAAAATTCTTATTAATCAAATTAGTTTTCCGTGTTTTATTTGCTTTTACTTGAATGTCTGTAGAGTACAGCCGTACAAAATTAGTTAGTTTGTTTCAGTACACGAGAAGCTTACTGATGCCAGCTTAGAGCTACAACGTCGTATCTGATTATATCTTAAGTAAATTATTCATTAAATACCAGAATATATTCTAAAACGTAGGGAAATTTTGAATTTGTGTTACATACAATTATAAATATTAATTAATACAATTTACTTATATTATTAGCCTTTTTATGCCTACTAGTATGTAACAGATACTAATATACAGCGTGATGCTAAAAGCCGACAGGGAATTATCCATTAAATAAATATCGTAATAGGAAATCCATGTATAGCTGTCGAGAGTTGAACCTCGCTCACACACATAATTAGTTATTAATTGATTGCTTAGTGCCCAAATCATAGGAAATTACGTTAATTACCTACAACTGATTTTCGTAGCACATTGGTTCTATTAAACTCTGTTAGCTTTTGCTTGTTAATGTTAAAACTCCAGAGAAGCCATCATGGCGCAGCATCACACCTTCTGACTGTAAATACAATGATTGTAGATTCAATTCTCACTCGCAAAACTAAATTATTTATTACTTCTCATTCTGGTAAGAAAATAGAGCGATTCCCCGCTTTCTGCCGAATTCTGGAGGCACTGCGTGTTGAGCGGCGGAACTCAACGCCGCACTTTACATCGACAATAATTAATCAAACAATTGTAATTATTTCTTTCTATTCGTCCGGACTCATCTTCAGCTGAACTATTTAAGGACTATCAGTTCTGTATTGATAGTTGGACTAATAGTTTAGTTGATTCGAGTATTATAATTTATAACTAATTTATATTTTCTGTTCAGCTCCACACAATATATTATAATACAGAAAGGATTCCCTTTCCCACGTTAATTTTTTTTTTCAAAATTTGAGTTATTGCTTTTAGTAGTGCAACTAAGCGCCGTGCTCTTTCTTCATACTAGAGCGTGGAAATGAAAATAATGTATTGGTTTAAGTCAGACCAAATTCATAATCGGCGTGTTTACAGTCACGTTCATATATCTATAATTATATATCTATATAGAATATTTCAATAATTACGGTTGGTAACACAATAATAAAACCGTTGAGCGTCTTTAATTAAACAACCACCACATAAAAAGCTTTAACTCAATATGGAATGATGGAAGCTTCATCTTGCGGAAAGCTACAATTAAAAGACGGAGGGAGGTTGTTAATATTACGCGGGTCCCATCGTTAGAGGTCCTTTATAGCGTCATCAGCTCTACATAATTAGGTGATTTTAAAAGTTATATACTCTACTGTACTGTTCTTGTAATGAATTTCTCTTTTAAACGTTTGTCATATGTCTATTTTCATCAATAAGTAAATTTAGGTAAGTAGGTTTGATTTTAAGTAGGTTTGTTTAATTAATAATGTTTTGTTTAATTGACTGTGTCAAATGTAAGGTCGGAGAATTAAAAAAAGACATCTTCCCAAAGTAAATTTTAAAATTAATAGAAAGTCATAAAAGTACACACAAATATGATTATCTTCACTATTATATTTATAAAGTAAATGGTAACTTATTTCAGTTAATTTATGTAACTTGTAGACCTTAGTTAATCTTATAACTCTGTTTTCTATGAGACCATTGTGATACATGTACAAGTACAGCGTCTGACTATAAATTAAATGGCTGTGAATTTGATTTCCAATCGGGGGAAATTATTGTATTTAAAATAATTGTCAATAAGATAAGTCAATAATTACAGCTTCTAGTTACGTCACTCGACATCCAATTCTACGAAATTAGTGCCTTGACACAGGAGTTTTCTTGGCCTGTGCTGGTTTGCGGTTCATCGGCTCGTAAGTATACTAACAAACATTACTATATTTCCTTTAATAATTTGTTATTTTCAGAATCACGCTAGCAGGATATGCAGAGCGAACGTAGTGTCAAAAATCTCTATTGTGTTTAGGGATAGGTCTCAACGCCACGTTTTGTCGGTACACAGGAGCGACAAGATAAAAATAATTAATTCCTCCGACTAAGATTCGAACCCAAAACCTTTGCGTTTACACAAATTTAGCTACGATAGCTTATACTAAGAATAGAATTATGGTTTAAATTCAGGAACTCTGAGATTGTTCAGGTTTTTCTTACAACAAAGTTATACTTGATAGTTCAAGTCGTTCATTACATCGCATCGTACTATCAGCTGTTTACGGAAATTAAAAACTCATTTTTATTCCGCCGTAGCGTTAACTATGTTGTTGAAAGATAGCATTTTCTTCGAGACTTTATAATTAAACGTTCTTTTCATTTAAAATTACATTAAAATTTATTTATATTATAGCTCTATTAGTTTAAGTACAAGTGATGGTTACAGATTCGATCTTTAGAAGAAATTATTATTCTACATTTATGTACTGATATTATAAAGCTGAAGATTTTGTTTGATTAGAGCCGCTAATGGCTCTATTTTTTTTATATGGACAAAGTATCGACAGATTAAATTAACATTTTGTAGAACATAATACTGTTATTTATATTCGTAAAATGTTAAAACCATCGAATTTAAAATATAAATAAACGTTTTGAGCCTCAAAAATGAGAAATAACTTTTATCTCATAGATTATATGCAACAAAATTCATTTTCGATACATTTATATGTATATGCAAGTATGTATTTATTTCCTTTGGCTTTTGTGCAACGAAGCAAAGGAGACTAAGAAAGCCTAGTGCTTGTAATTCTAAACTGTCATTATATATATGTGAATATTTCAATAATTTTTCACTGTCATATTGGAGAATAATAAATAACATGGAATAAGTTCCAGCAAGAGACTTTGAACTACTCAAGAGCTATTGGCTCGTATTCAATCCTAACAATACAATGCACTTGACGTTCATATTATAATATTTAATTGTTGTTGTAAAATTCCATACTGAGGTATACTTAAGTTTCATTTTCATACATTTGCTTTTTAAGATTATTAAAAAAGAAAATACGTCACATTTGGTTATTAACAATGTATGTATTACACTAAAAATTATATATATATATATACTAGCAAACCCGGCGAACTCCGTTTCGCCACCAGATGGCTTCGTTTTTTGTAACATTTCGTTTGGGGATAAAGATATAAACCAAAAATATATATATATTTTTTAGTTTATATTTGCAAAGAAAAGTTTTATTTTATGTCACAACAGTAATGAATTCATTTCGATTACAAAAATGAAGTGTAATTTAGTTGAACTTCTCTAAGTAAAAACTGTAAGTGGATCCAAAGTAAATACTGAATCGAAGCGTTATACGTGTCCGCAAATCATCCGTTTCATTGAAGTGCTCTTTGGTAAGCCACATTTTTTGTTCTGGTATGGTTTCCCAACTCGTACAACAACGCAACGTATAGCTGCCCATGTGAAAAACAATGATTTTCTAAATGTATCCCGCAAACACTAAGCGATAGGCCTTGTGACTTGTTAATTGTCATTACGAACGCAAGGTGAACCGGAAACTGCAATCGTTTGAAGTCAAACGGAAGATCAGTCGGAATCATTGGTATTTGAGGAATACACACATTTTCCTGCGTACTTTCCGTTAATAATGGTTGCCTCAATAAGATTCGGCATAAGTATTTTCACCGCAAGTCGAGTACCGTTGCAAAGTCGCGGTGGATATCCTGGTAACTCCAGAGAGTTCAAAAACTCCGTCGGATAACTTACTACATCATCGGGATTTGTTATGGAATCAACAGATTTGTATGTCACCAAATCGCCATCGATTTTTAATTGAATGGTTAAATTCAGTGCGTGTACATCATTATTCTTTGCGGCGAGAATTGCTTGTTGGCTTAACCAAGCATAATTGTGATAATTCTCACGAATGTTTGGGAAAAAAATTTCAATGAGAGGTAATTGAGAGTCTACAAATCGGCAAAAGTCGTTGGTAAGTAGTCCAGTTGTCGCATCAACTGGGACTTTACCATTTCCAACAGCTAACAATTGTTTGGAAAATTGTGCAGCACTTTGATCATTTTGAAGTTGAACTCTCATATTAGTGGTAAGCGATAATGTTTTTATGTTATTCCACAAAGGTGATGCCTTCAGGCAAGCATTCAATTCATCTGCAAGAATCTGGATCTGATCTGAACCTGGTTCTGAAATTCCTGATCCAGATATCAGGAATTTCAGCTGATATGATGTCATCCACTTCATTGGAATGTAATTTCTTCTGCAACCATATTAGGATATGAGAATGCGGTAGTCCACGCTTCTGCCATTCCACCGAGTACGTATAACAACGTGTGTCATCAAAAACTTGATACTTAGTAAGTACATCCATCATAACTTTGACTTTTTGCTGAAACACTGGCAATTATGTCATGGCGATCTAGCGATTTTTGGCCCGGGTCCAATTCACATTCAATTTCCGTCCACTTCGGATTACATGTGAACTTAATAAATAAATCCGGGGTTCCATAATTTCGCACGTACGTCATAGCGTCTTGAGCGTATTCGTGCATGTGGGGTGGGCTTCCGATGTAAGATGATGGGAGAAACGTCAGGCGTCCAATATTCTGAACAATACCGTCTGAATAAATAGCATCACGCAAGTTTATATAGTCTTCAGATCGTAGCTTTGCCTGATTAAATCGGATGAACGCTAAACGTTCGGTCTCGACTTTGACATATATGTCGACAGCGAATTGCTGGAATACCCGACGGCACTTCAGAATGACATTCTCCTCATATGAAAGAATCATCATACGATAGGCATAGTAATTCATTGCGCTTAGATTTATGTTCGTTGATACGCCTGAAAATGCAAAATTAAATGGATTGTTAATGGGAACCAACAATAGCAACAATACCAATAATTAGTATGTGAATATTGTACCTACAATTGGATCGACCATCTTCAACGTGATATCGTATCCGTCTTGCCCTTGCCAATAAATGATTGGATATTGTAACGAATTGCCAACAATAATTGCAGCAATATCATCAACGATGTGTGCATTGAATCTTCGCACATGTCCACCTGTTGGGGTATGATCCGCTCTTATGACAAATTTGTGCGTATCCGATGGCATTCGTTCTAATGCTATTTTGAACATATTAACAACAGCGTTATAAGCGTGAAAAAATGTTTGCAACTATCCAATAATTCGTCTCTTTAACTGTTGTGTTCCCTGTATAGTGCACCGCACATTCAGCTGATCCACCATCGACGAAATGAAATGTATTTACAGAAATTGATGAGGTTCATCTGGCGTTGGCACCATTGAACCATGCAAATGATATATTAGTCCTTGTATCTGTGATGGCAAACAATTAAGATTATTAATTAGATTAATTTATTTTTGAAAGATACGGTGTGACTTCTGATCGTGAGGTGGTGTAGTGTGTGGTGTGTGGTGTATGAGTAGTTGTTATGTGTTGCAATTAATTGTGTTGGTGGGATTGATTGGTATGAGTGATTGGTTGTGTGTGTTGTTTTTTTTACCTTGCAAGTCGGCATGAACCCGCTTCTCGAATAATATTAGCTCCAAAGAAAGTCATGCGAAAACAGTTATTGTATTCAAGGATGTGTTGAAGAAAATGGTTGGAATCGGTATCAGTTCCATCGAACAATGGTTTCAGAGGCTGTAGTGGTGTAAGTAATGGATCCAGTTTGACTTTTCCACTTGCGCAACAATCCAGCCGTTTTTCTTTTGAACTTTAACGCATTGCAATATCGGCATACAGTCGTCATTGGTCCAATATCTAAATTGTCATCATCACTGTAGTTCGTAGTGGGATCATATTGGAATGCCAAGCGATTGCATGATGCCAATGATCTTCGTGTGCTCACGCGTTGTCTCAATCGGGCATTTTCTCTTATTATATTTTGTCTTTCTTCGCTTAAGTTCTGTGAATACACTTGTTGCTGGCTTGCATGTCTTGTGCGGCGGCCGATGTTCGCACGTCGTGCTCTCGGCATTTTGGATTCTCACAATTTCACAGTGAACACAATACCGGTTTAATGTATGCGTTTGAAATAACGTGCGCATAATAAATGTCACATGAAATAAACTGAGCAGAGTACAATGAATAGCTGTCAAATAATTTATCACGCACTGGCGCCATCTATTTAAAATGAAACGTACATATTTTCGTGAGGGATACTCACACACCACGTACTGGCGCCGTTGTATCAGAGATGGCGCTGTATGTTATGAAAATGATTTTCCCTAATTTCTCGCTTTTCTCCTGTTTTTTTTCTAAATTTTCTTTACTACAAACCTTACGGAGCCCGAGACCTTTCCAACAAATGCAAAATCGTGGAAATCGGTTCGTGCGTTCTCGAGTTATAGCGTCAGGAAGGAAAATCCGACTTATTTTTATATAATAGATATATATATATATATATATATATATATATATATTATATATATATATATAGTTATAGTTTAAATTTGGTGTAATGGTTGAAAAAGTCTCTGATATAGACATTTGTACTATTAATATCAAAAAATATTTAATTTTGACTTTAGACCATCGCGGAGAAAAAAAAATACTTTTGAATCACAAACTCGAAGTTCTACTCAGGGAAATGAATAATTTATGCACGCCACGGTAGATAAAATGCGGTGTTAAGTTTAGAGCCGTTAAACATACAGTTTTTTTTTTTTTTTTTATGGAAAAGGACAAGGCAAACGAGCGTTCGGGTCACCTGATGGTAAGTGATTGCCGCCGCCCACGGCCCCGTGCAACACCAGAGGAGCTACAGGTGCGTTGCCAGCCTTTTAAGGTGGAGAAAGACGCGCTTTTTGAAGGTACCCATGTCATATCGACCTGGAAACACTGCCGCGGGTAGGTCATTCCACAGTTCCGTGGCGCGTGGAAATGATATCAGAAATGAGAGAACAGAGAGTCTTCAGACTTAGAACTCTCTACATATCCTGCTGACAAAGCGTGATGCTAATTTAGTAAAACTCTAATAGATATAAATATAAAAGAAATAGATCTAAGTTATATCAATAAGTAAATAAGATTTTTTTGTTTTTTATTTTATCCAAATGTGTTTTTTAACAAGGCAAAAAAGGAATCAAATTATTTATATTTACATTTCAATTTATCACATCATCAAAGTGAAAGTGATTTGCATCGAAATTGAAAATTTCCAAATTTACATAAACTGACGGTGACCGAGTTGCGCCTTGCCCCGGCCCAGTCTCTGCGGGTTGCTTAGAAATATTATATATAGATAGATAGTGTACGTAAATATTTGTATGTATATTGTATATATCATAATTGTGTATACACGATTTTATTATATATAGCATCCTTAGTATTGTTTAATAATAATCAGCTTCACGCTGTAACCCGCACGCAGCAGGGTAGGCAGAGGGAACCTAGTGTTAAGATACTCAATTCCCCACTTTCTGCCGAATTCTGGAGGCATTGCATGTTGAGTGGCAGAATTCAACGCCGCGCTTAGCCTCGACACCAGAGCGAAGAAAATGGAAATATAAATTTAAATAAATGTTTCACCTCCTCGAGTGGGGATTGAACCTACAACCAGTCTGTTTTACAGTCAGTAAATATACAAAAAAATATTTTTAATCGATTTTTTTTTATCTTCACGCTCTTCTCATGCAGCATGGTAGACATGGAATTTTATGCCAAGACGCTCCATTCCCTGATGAAATTCTACACCTAAGTGAGACATCTTAGACATAGCGTGTTGAGTGAGATCAAGAAAAGGAAAGTAAAAGAATCTTTTGTCGGCAGGAGAGTACTTGGGTGTCGACTCCCAAGAACCTACGCTACGGAGTACCGCTTAAAAGTCAAGCTTAAAATCAGCTTAAAAGTTAATTTAAATTTATAAAGTAAAAAATATTTTATACAATAATTATTGATTGATAATTATTATTTGAATATTCTTTTTCTTAATTCATTTTATTAATTTAAAAAGAGCTCATAAAAACAGTTCCAAATTGAAGGACAATTATTTATAGTATCTTTCTCCAATTATACAAGCTCTACTGATCCAGCTACAGCTTGATACAATTTAAAGGTAACCAAATAGAAAGCGCTTGATAAAAAGCTCGCTCTTAACAAATAAGCTAAGGCACACAAACCTAAAAGCTAATTTAAACATACAAGTACATACATTATATTCATAAGTTCATATTATTATTCCGCATAAACTTTTATACTATATTTTCTTGGACGATATGGCACTAAAGTCACCTGACACCATAACTTAACAGCAAATTTAAAATAGCATAGTAGAGCATCTATTATAAATTTTATGAAGTCGTAAAATGCACCAGATGTATGATGGCATGTTTTAGAGTTACCGCGAGTGTATGGAAAATAGTTAAAAAATTTAAATATACATACTTATAGTTCGAAATGAAATCTATAGAAGAAGATAATTTTGTTTACTTTTTTACTAATTTACTTCTTCACACTGGATCCCGCACTAGGCAGGGTAGAAAGGAGTTAGTGGTAAGACAATCCGTTTTTCACACACCGCCCATTTTCAGACATTACATATTGAGTGGAAACTCAACGCCGCTGTAGGTCTACTTAACAAAGTGAGATTTTTTTTTCTTTCTTCTATAAGAAATTAATCGAACCTACAAACGTTTACAGTCAAACGCTGTCCCACAGCCTCCAGGTACAATCTTGAAATTTCAACATCATCCGTTCATAATATGAACCTATCTTGTTCATATATCCTGCCCCAGTGTTATTTACACATGGCTTCTCAGCTCATTGAGCAATTAATGTTTCGATAATACAAAGGGAACAAAATTGCTAATATAATGTCGTATTATCTTCATTTCAACATTTTAGTTAAATGAATATTTTAACCCATGCGACGGTTGTGGGTTCGATTCCCATTCGGGGGAATGGAATATTTTTATTTCCTACTCCTTTTCCGCTCCGATTCTGACAGTGAGAAACTGAGTGTTGTTGCAATTAGTTAACGTTGCCTACTCCGCTCTAAGTGAGATACAGCATAAAAATATAAAAAAGAGAATGTTAAATTAATATTTAGAATTTTTTTTATATGTTTTTGAATCGATAGCCTAATAGAGAAGTGTCCACGTGTATAAAAGTGATGGTTACTGGTTGATTATCACTTAGTAAACCCAATATAGCAAGGTAATCGAAGAGAACGTCCGTTTCTTATTTCGCACAATTTTCTGGATATTGCACGTTCAGTTCGTTCAGTACTCAACGCCGTGCTTTCTCTTATTACGAGAGCAGTAGACAGAAAATCTAAATTTACCATTATTGCCGAATTGGAATTCAACTCACAACTGGCGCAGACATTATGCCGCTGCAACATGACGGTATCAAATGTATTTAACTATTTAATTTTCAAGAGTTGCCTATAATTATGTTATTATTATATTATAGCGATATTATCATTTTACCACACGCCCAAAGTAGTTTTAAGTTCAACGTACAACCCCACTTAAAGTTTTATTTCAACGCTTACAACTGACGGAAAGTGCTTTTAAGTTTTAAGCTGCAGTTAAGTTACAAGCAATAAAGCTGGATAAACGTCTTACGAAGCAGATGTGATAAAGAAGATACTGGGAAAGAGCTGAAGATTTTCCTACTAAAAGTTTTTAAAAATAAAAGGCGTCGTGGTGTTGTGGCACAACGCCTATTTGTAAGCATGAGCTGCATGATGAATGGCTGAACTAAACGCCGCACTTTTTATTGCTACCAGAGAGACAAAGTGGTTATTATGACACTCGATGAAAATCTATACTAACTAATATCTGGTTTTACAGTCTAACGTAATGTCAATAAAATGGAAAAAGAAAAACATTTCTTGAATGTTGTAACTGTTATCTCAAACTCCTTTGAGAATATTATTTAATAAATAATGCCTTGGCTCGTGATGTGTCTAGTGGTTAGACCCGTCTATAGTTGTGATCGTGAAGAAACCAAAATCTTTTAGAGATTCAGAGGTAACAGTATTAAGAATTTTATATTATGCCATTAGAAGGTATCGCTTTAATAACATATTTGCCATCAGAAGTTGTTCTTGTGTCAGTTATTTAGATAACTGGAAACTCGACAATATGACATTGTCATACATAACTCGAAGCTCGTCCGAAGAAAAGCCAAGAGCGCGTCCTATCTTCCTCTCCACTATAACTGCGAACTAGTTATAATAAAAGGAAGAAAGAGTACGGGCACCTCCCCGCCCTACACCGTGAATTCCTACCTGACTGCGGCTGCAACAGTCTTAATGAACTCTCCGGGACGTTTGTGTGTGATCAGTCTGAAGGTACTTGTTACGCTTGTTTATATTAAGATTATTATATTAGAATTATGATTCGTGATGTTGATTGATTTGTGAGATCAATATAAGTCGTTGGAACGAACGCACTGCCGTAAGGCGGCCGATATGTTAAATAAACGCACGGCACACACCCCACAGTCGCGTCTCGAACCGTAGGCGGACACTACTACATACACCAGAGTTCCAGGACATAAAATAGCACCACACACCCGCATGAGACGGGCGGACACTACTACATACACCGGAGCTGGGACATAAAATAGCACCACACACCTACTAGTCGTATACCAAGTCGTAGAAATGGTATATCAATATATCAATGGCTAACGCCATACAAACACAGCTTACGTACCGCGAGCGTACTGCGAGACGGCATCAGCCAAGACATAGTTAATGTCACTGCAACAGTTCGCATAAGCCCATCACGTCAGCTTCCGCGACGTCAAGCAACATTCAATATTATAACATTGGTCAAAGATAACTTTAATCCATAATATGTGTCGCTCCTACACATATAATTCCTTTATAAGGAATTCGATCCTAAAAGATCGTGCCATCATAGACTTCGAATTATCATATTATATTCATTATACATTTGGTACGAGTCTTTATGTGCATCATATTTAATAGTACCGTAGTACTTTAGAGTTCGACTCGACCGCTGCCTTCCAGCATCACCACCACCTATATATACAGAACGACGGTCGCGACATTCGGGACGACAATACACGAACTCGTCTCGATTAATATGTTATGAAAAATTTTTCGTTTGTGTTATTCATTATTAACTATGTTATTTATGTGTATTGCCATGCATATTTTATTTTATTTATTTCTTTATTTTTAACTTATATCCCAGGTACATACTGTTACATTCAACCCCCTAAATTCTATGGAGTTCATCGAAATAGAATTTACATTATTTATTTATATATTTATTTATTTATTACCAACCCCCAGACTGGGCAACCCCCCAACCTCACTATGCTTTGTTTTGACAATCCCCAAACATGAATATTCCTTACACTGTTAACCTCCTCTATCTCACTCCGTTTCACGGACAACAAATTGTAGGCGTATGCCTATTTGTATATATATGTACTTTATTACAAAGCCGTTTGACCATCCTGGTCACGGCACCAAATTGTAACTGTTATCTCAAACTCCTTTGAGAATATTATTTAATAAATAATGCCTTGGCTCGTGATGTGTCTAGTGGTTAGACCCGTCTATAGTTGTGATCGTGAAGAAACCAAAATCTTTTAGAGATTCAGAGGTAACAGTATTAAGAATTTTATATTATGCCATTAGAAGGTATCGCTTTAATAACATATTTGCCATCAGAAGTTGTTCTTGTGTCAGTTATTTAGATAACTGGAAACTCGACAATATGACATTGTCATACATAACTCGAAGCTCGTCCGAAGAAAAGCCAAGAGCGCGTCCTATCTTCCTCTCCACTATAACTGCGAACTAGTTATAATAAAAGGAAGAAAGAGTACGGGCACCTCCCCGCCCTACACCGTGAATTCCTACCTGACTGCGGCTGCAACAGTCTTAATGAACTCTCCGGGACGTTTGTGTGTGATCAGTCTGAAGGTACTTGTTACGCTTGTTTATATTAAGATTATTATATTAGAATTATGATTCGTGATGTTGATTGATTTGTGAGATCAATATAAGTCGTTGGAACGAACGCACTGCCGTAAGGCGGCCGATATGTTAAATAAACGCACGGCACACACCCCACAGTCGCGTCTCGAACCGTAGGCGGACACTACTACATACACCAGAGTTCCAGGACATAAAATAGCACCACACACCCGCATGAGACGGGCGGACACTACTACATACACCGGAGCTGGGACATAAAATAGCACCACACACCTACTAGTCGTATACCAAGTCGTAGAAATGGTATATCAATATATCAATGGCTAACGCCATACAAACACAGCTTACGTACCGCGAGCGTACTGCGAGACGGCATCAGCCAAGACATAGTTAATGTCACTGCAACAGTTCGCATAAGCCCATCACGTCAGCTTCCGCGACGTCAAGCAACATTCAATATTATAACATTGGTCAAAGATAACTTTAATCCATAATATGTGTCGCTCCTACACATATAATTCCTTTATAAGGAATTCGATCCTAAAAGATCGTGCCATCATAGACTTCGAATTATCATATTATATTCATTATACATTTGGTACGAGTCTTTATGTGCATCATATTTATTAGTACCGTAGTACTTTAGAGTTCGACTCGACCGCTGCCTTCCAGCATCACCACCACCTATATATACAGAACGACGGTCGCGACATTCGGGACGACAATACACGAACTCGTCTCGATTAATATGTTATGAAAAATATTTCGTTTGTGTTATTCATTATTAACTATGTTATTTATGTGTATTGCCATGCATATTTTATTTTATTTATTTCTTTATTTTTAACTTATATCCCAGGTACATACTGTTACAATGTTCACTAAATCTTCGCACCTACGTCTGCCATACTGTTCTAAAAACTATAATGTATTATCAATCTAAGAGTTTGTAGGCAAATCGTGGAGCAGGAGCACAAAGTGTGACTGTAAAACCGACTGGTTGTGGGTTCAATCCCCACTCGATTAGATGAAATATTTACATAAGTTTATATTTCCATTTCTTCGCTCTGGTGTCGAGGCAAAGCGCGGCGCTGAGTTCTGCCACTCAACACGCAATACCCCCAGAACTCGATAGAAAGTGAGGAACGGAGTGTCTAAACGCTAGGTTCCCTCTGCCTACCCCGCTGTGTGTGGGATACAGCGTGAAGCTGATTTTTTTATAAATCTAAGAGTAGTTTATGTTTACGTTTCATTGTTTACATGTTTCATACATGGTATACAAAAAAATCCAAACCAGTAGTAGTTCATGATATTAGCGTGTTTAACCAAAGAAAGTCTTCTGTTTTAAACTGTCAAAAGTATTTCGTTGTAATGCTACTTCTCCTAGACCGTTAAACCTACAGCTGAGAAATTTTGTAGGAACGTTGTATACGACACGGCGATACCAGCGAAGTAGTTTGGTGATGGTTGTAATTGTAGTTTTGAGTAAATGGTCAAAATGTGTCCCATACAGTTAAGCTGTGGAACGTTTTGAAATTATATACATGAGTTTTAAATTATTTTATTTTAAGTAATTTTTTGTTTTTTTTTTTTATTGAATTGCGCAACATACCTTCGCTCAGCTCCACCCGCCATGCACAGCATGTGGCGGATACCAGTAATGTATGCACAGATAGATTTTTTTTTTTATATTAAAGAACACATAATTCAACGATAAGTCTAAAGTCTTAAAACATATAATCGTTAACCATAAAATATCATTAATTTGTCTCTACGTTCAGCTATTTAAGTTCTTAACGACACAACGGAACGCTCCAGTACTTAAGGTTTAATAGACATCAAAACGACTATTCGCTAATGCTCTGTCTCGACTTTTTACAAGCGTCTGAGAATTTTTATATGTTTAATATTGTGAGGTGGTATCGGAGTAGTGCAGTCGGAATGAGAATAAAATTAAATTGAGTGTAAAGTGGGATCGAAGTGTCTCTAGTCTCTATATTCTGCCAATCTTGCTACTTGAGAAATACACATTGAAGCTAAAATAAAATACATCATATTATATACATACATGTGTGTATACATTAGAAAAAAGATATATAAATACTGTCGTTATATTTGACCTAACGGAATTACCTAATTACCTCATTTTAGGAGAAAATGAACATTTGTAGGCAGGGGACAGCATGGAATGATATTAAAGAGAAAAAAAGATTCTACTATGATTTTTATTTGCAAAAGCGTTTGTATATAAATTAAGGTCACCAAAGGCATAAGGGATATTTATTATTTTAATACAACACATTAGTTCAGCTAATAGCTTCACATATTTCAAATCAAAAAAGGATATCTAACAAAAATTTCGTATACAAAAATTACACATTACGGAGTAAATTATTAAAAATAATATCAATATTTTTTTATGTTTTTCCAAATTAAGGAAAGAAAAGTATTTTGAAATGTTTACAATGTTCTTGGAACAAGTTAACAAATTGTCACCACAAGCGTATTCGAATTTCGACATTTCGATGTACCGAAGAACGTATGACTTATGACTTATTGTTGATAGCACTAAACAGCTTCTATATCAGATATCAGATCAGATAATATAATAATAAGCAAAATCTCCGATGGGTTCGATCCCTATTCGAGGAAATGAAATAATTTTTACGAAGAAATGACAAACATAAATTATTATGTTTTGTATGACAAACATAAATTATTATGTTTTGTCATTTCTTCGTAAAAATTATTTCATTTCCTCGAATAGGGATCGAACCCACAACCAGTCGCGTTTACAGTTGCCTACTCAGCGTACTGAACTTACGACGGAAGTTACATACTCAGCGTATGAAAAGATATACGGAAAAAAATATATTTATTTTATTTTGTTATATATATTTTTCAATATACGGAGACAATTATGACATACATCACACACATTGAACTGATGACGATAAAAGCTCTTTAACTAAACGAAATGCTACCGTTACCAAATAAAAGGGGATTTACGAAAACAAATATGGACGTTTGTATGAAAAATATTTATTTGTTTGTTTATTTCATTACTATATGAAGATAAAACGTGAAAAGTTATTTTATAAAATTGACTTAAAAGTACCAAAATGATTTTCACATTTTTATTTCCTTTTATATTAAACTTTCCACCGGCAAATTTATTTTAAATCTTTTAATCCTCGGAAATGTCTTACAGCGACTAGAATCATTTGCTTAAGAAGCTTCATTCGGCATAAATAGGACTGATTAATGACGATTCATTTTGTTTTTAAATAATTTGGGCAAATTAATGATTTTAATATCAATCTAAAACTTTAATAAATATACTTAACACACTATATTATATTTAAGCTATTGGTATGTAGCCATTTCTACTAAATATATATATATATGTAAATTTATTTTTGTTTCCCCACTTTTTTAAATAAAGTTTGGCGTTGAATTCCGCATTTCAACATTATGGACTCTCGGTCTACTCTGCTATGGAAACGGTAGCCAAGACGGTAATATAATAAAAGCTTAATTTTGATAGCGCCAAGTGTCTTCATAAATAACGGGGTGTCGAGATTTAAATAAAATTACAATATTTCCATCGCTCTTGAATCCCCATTGAAATATTTATTCGTCGAAAAGTGCCCTCAAGTAAGTATGAATATTGGAAGCAACAGTACCCTTGTGCTTTTCGTTTTTTTTTATGATCGCAAAGTGTAGTAAATATAACTAGTAAATGAGACATTTTGAATATTTTGGAAATCTAAAAATACATAACTTTTTTTATTTTTTTATTCCACACATAGAAAACAAAAATATTTATTAAGAAAAAAAGAGGCGCGGTTCCAAATACCGCTACGTTTAATATTTTATGGGTTTTCTTAATAAGTACATAATTTTTATCTGATGACACGTTCTTATTTACTGAATCTGTTTGGATAACATTTAAAATGACTATAGCTATTAGATTCTCCATTTTTCCTTTTATCTTCATTATCTCTGTTTTAAACTAAAAAAAATGCTTTAACCGATAATAAAATACAGAATCATTTATATGTGTATATAAAACTCTTTCGATACTAAGTGACTGATAGACAACGGGCATATGAAACTATTCAGCCTACAAAATTGAAATGAAAAGTAAGATAAGCAGTAATTTTTAACATCACGCCTAGTTCACTAGTGCACTAGAGTAGAAGAGAGGGGCCGTTCAAGTATTACGTAAGCAGTATTTTGCAATTATTGACAAATCAAATTCATCCTTACCAGTTAGAAATAAATTTAATTTTCAATATGTTCGTATTAATATTTAGCGGAAAATGGTGGTGTCTTAACACTAGGTTCCTATCTATATAATAAATAAAAAGATAATTAAATCGGTACATACCTTCCCCAAATTTTAGGGCAAAATTTAACATGCACAGTGTTTAATTGCCTAAATTAAATCAGAGATAAAGAAATTCTTCCAAATCTCACCCCTTGCGTTAGTATATTATGACTAAAGCTTTACTTTAGGCTCAACAAATTCAGTAGAATTATACAACAGAACGTCTCATTAGGGGGATTTACTGCATTCGAGATTGTTGCAGTATAGCTTACATTTACATATAAATTAAACGCAAGGCCATTACAGAAGTTTATAAGTTAAAGGGTGTACCTGCAATATGGTGGGTATGTGATTTGTGTAAATTTTAAGTTAAAATGGTTATAGAAAGACCGACCGGCATAGCGTCTACTCGGAAATGCGATGATTGCGGGTTTGGTTCTCGCTCCTTCAAGTCAAACCGACAATTAATCGTTTTAATTTTTCCACTCTGCTAAACGGTAAATGTCTGCAATGCCTCAAAAAATAGGCATAAAATTGGGAACGGGTTGTCCTAGCACTAGATTTCCTCTGTGTATCCTGCGATATGCGAAATACAGCGCGTCGTGGCGCAAAAAGTTCACAAAGTGTAACTGTAAACACGACAGGTTATGGGTTCTAGTCCCACCAGAGGAAATTAAACTTTTGATATTTTAATTTCTGACATCGAGAAAAGCGCGGTGTTGAGTTCCAGCGCAATGCCTTCGGGAGTAATAGGGAACGGAGTGTCTTAACGCAGAGTTCCCTCAGCCTACCCTGCTGTATGCGGGATACAGCGTGACACCAAAAGAAATGTTACTTAAAGTGAAATATTTAAAAATATTGTTTCATTTGTTCTCATCTTTTCATTAGTGGTAAAAAAGTTAATTCAAAAAGACTGATTTGATAGTCTAATCTCTTAATGACATGCTTGAAACAGAACTAAAACTCCAACTTTAGACGTTATTTATCTTAACGAAGTGGATATAGAGAAATGCTAGAAAACCTGGAGGAATAAATGTATGTATTATTTCTCATACATTAAATAACATAAAAAAGGTTTATTTTGTCAAAATTGAGTGCATTCCTAATGATAAAAATATTTTAATGGTATTTACATTATAATGCAAAAATTGAAAACGTGATTATTGAAAGTCTTACTAAAACAGATTGTAAAAATAATAACAGCTTATGGAAAAATGTTAATTTAAAATTATTAAATCGTTTGTATGATATTTAGAAAGAAACATTTAAGCATACAAAGTTGCATATACATGAAATAAACATAAAATAAATTTAAAGACGAAGTGACGAAGACTAAATAAATCTATTTAGCTCGAGCAACCAGCAGTTAAAAAGACTTAACAGTTAAATTAAAAGATCTCTAGCCGTATAGAACTATCATCTGTTATTTTCTTTATTTTTAATAGTATTTCAAATAAAATCAACTTTATTACCTTGGAGATAAACGAATATGGTACAGCTCTGAGCTCCTCACTCTGCAGCGTTACGGACACACGCACGAGGGGACTATGGACTACTAAATAATTTCTTCTATGCTATGAGCAAATTTTATTATGGAATAGCATAACTTGTGATTTGGTACCAACGGGGGCGTAGCTCAGATGGTAGAGCGCTCGCTTAGCATGCGAGAGGTACCGGGATCGATACCCGGCGCCTCCAAATTTATTTTTATTATAAACCATAAACCATATTCATAGTTAAAATACAAAGCTTTTTTGTAACAATAAATTAAAACTTTAATAGTATAGCTTGAGCGATTTACTGCATTTAAATTTTAAGTTTCAAATTGAAATGGGTTTCAAAAAGACAATGGGTAATAACCGGGTTTTGTCTTGTTACCAGAGCTTGGAAATGGAAGTATTTCATTCCTTTCTGTGGGAATCGAACCCCGACCACCCCGCTTACAATGGGAGTGCATCGAATAATAAATGTTATATTATAATATATTAATATCTAAGTTTCTAATTCTAGTTCCATGGCGTGCCGTGTTGAATACAACGTCTTAACAAGATTAAAGGCAACGGCGAGTAATGACAGCCTTTGCGGCCGCACAGCTCCATCCAATAATGCTACCAGTACAAAAATTACAATTTTAAAATATTATAGCATTTAGTTTCTTAAAACAGAGTTTCTTAAATTAATTTTAAAGTAGGATAGTTAGAAAGTGTAAGACACCCAATTCCCCAATTTTTGAGATATCGCGTGTTGAGCTCATCGCCGTGTTTTGCCTTATTACGAGAGGAGGGAAATGTATATAATGTGATTCGTGTTCCATTCAACCGTCCTGTTTACAATTGTGTCAGGTGTGAAATACGTGAGCGTATTTTCTTATGACATGACATTGAATATTTTCATTTCAAATCAATAACATAAATGATTTTTATACGCAGTGAAACCTTGTGTCTCGCGGCACAACACTATTTTGAAGGAGACACTTTGTAAATGTATGAATCGCTTTGATGATTTTTAAAGATTTTGATCAAATTACAGGATTTACTTATATAGATAGGTCACAGACGCTATAAGAAATTGCGGTGCTGTAGAAATAATAAAATAATTCACATGGTATTTTTAGATCTTTTGTATGGTAAGGGTTACCTGGAAGTGATCACCTGTGGTGATAAGGCCGCCTTTACATCACTTTTCATTTGTTTGGTCTTGTATCTGTTTATGTTAAACTTGGTGTAATAAAATATTAAATAAATAATGAGTAAATAATGAGCTTCACTCTGCATCTACATCTATATGTCGTCAGAGAGATTCTAGTGTTAACGATATGACTTTAGACGCCCTAAGTAATTTATTCGCTCAAGTGGAAATCAAACTGGAAGTGATCACCTGTGGTGATAAGGCCGCCTTTACATCACTTTTCATTTGTTTGGTCTTGTATCTGTTTATGTTAAACTTGGTGTAATAAAATATTAAATAAATAATGAGTAAATAATGAGCTTCACTCTGCATCTACATCTATATGTCGTCAGAGAGATTCTAGTGTTAACGATATGACTTTAGACGCCCTAAGTAATTTATTCGCTCAAGTGGAAATCAAACCCACGACGCTGTGTAGTAGAACTTTTTAAACATAATATATAAATTATGAATTTTAGTAACGAAAACGCTAGCAAATAATTTTAAGAAAGAAAATCCTCTAATAATAACTTTCTCATCTAAAAATTGCAATTCTCTTGGAACAGTGTTATTACATTTTGCAGTGAAACTTAGTTTTTGTTTCGTTTTTCTAGATGAGCCGGAATAGCAACAAGGCTTAAGGAGTAGCGTCTGCGTAATTGTGTTACTACTGAACTAAGAATATCACAAAGAATATGGATTTAAAGAGGTTTATTTGAACTAGATAATGGGTATCCTATGATAAGTATCATTTTTTGATTTAACAATTATTTTGAAATTAAATCAAAAAAGAGGAGAATATTTTTATAATCTTTTGCTATATCCCCCATAATCCGCATCTTATCCCACAAAAAGTGGTAACTATCTTATCGTTGAGCGAACCTAATATATCCATACATATGTCATACATTCCGTTATCTGCTGTTCGTCCGTGACATTGAACATAATATATAAAAGTCATATATAATAAACAAGCTTAATTAAGCATTACCTACGAATACAGATACAAAATGCGAAACAGAACTCAGATGAATGCTATAAAAAAAGGTTGTTTACAAAAGTCGTTCATATGATAAATGCGGGGCCAGCGTTTTTATTTACAGACGCCCCGGGCCCTAATTTATGTAGATTACCCCACACTGTACGGAGAGATTTGACCAAGACCAAGTTTTTCCAAACAATTGTATGCATATAAAGGTGCACGTACACTTAATTGTGATGCGTTTTACTTAAGCCGCAGGTTGTAAAATCGAGGTTCAATCTTGGGTCTTTAATATTTGGAATAGGCGACGATAATTTATTGTAAATTTTGTAGGTTTATACTTTTTACGGTACTTTATCTTTTTTTATCAGTCAATGAGTTAATATTTATAAATATATCTTATAAGGACATTACATTACTTATTTTAAAAATGCAGCAGTAGATAATATTATTACCGAGTTCAACAAAATCATACCTATTTTTTTAAAGATGCATGTATTACGTAGAGGTATAAAAATCGTACAATACAAACAACACAACAGAGAGAGACATAGAGTATCGACTCTAACGAATATGTAATGAACATATGTATGTATGTATGTATGTATGTATGTATGTATGTATGTATGTATGTATGTATGTATGTATGTATGCATGTAGGCAGCAATCAGCGCGCAATCACCGCTATTGTGCTCTAAGCGCACCTCGCGTGCTCTAATTATAATTAGCGCGTGTGCTCGTATGCACTGTGAGTAGCAATCTGGAGACTAGAGAATAGGGACTAGAGCTGGGAAGCTCAAATATTGTCGATAATTATGTAAATGTGAGACAGAAGTTAGTGATGCCCCTGTGTTCATCACTTTTTAAATATATTATAGTTAAGATTGAGTTTTCTTTATAAAATATATTTACTAGGTTTAGGTATAGGCTCTCCAGTTACCATAATTTATCTAAACACAACTATACTTAGATTTGACTTTTTCGATCTTCATATTTATTTCCGCATAGAAGTAAGAAAACTATATGTAGTAGTTACATATGGAGTTCGTAGAAAATGGTAGAATACTAGCTGTTTCCTGTGGTATTAAATGGAAAGAAAATATTAACTTGCTCACATGCCTAAATAGGACGTGGCTGCAAGCTTCGATCTATACTTATCGTGCCTTTAGTAGGAGTGTCAAAATACTCCGTTTTCCACTTTACTCTTAGTTTTAGAGATATCGCGCTAGTAATTATTTAACAAATACAATACTTTAAAAGTGAGAAATTAAAACTGAAGGAGAAAGACTTTGCATTAGTCATTTTTTTGAAAAAAGTAGTCATTTTTTAGAGGACAAATCCTTTCGACAGTGACTAACGTCAAATATCCATGTGTGCTTTCATTAATTACTTTTTCGCTCCTATGAGTTATGAGTAAAGTTAAACTTTGTATTTCTTACAGAAATTCTAATCTTTCTTCATTCATTCAGAGAATTAATTCAAAAGTTCCCATTCATTATGCTCAATTTAGGTTAAGTTTCAAACTAAGCTTGGCTAGTCTTTTTATCTAGTTTTTCTAAAATATTTTAGCACATACATTTTTCTACAAAAGTCGTATATCCAATGAGACACCGCTATACTGCATCCCAATAGTGCGATGTTGACTAAATAGTTTTTCTTTGTTATTATTTTGTGAAATTTTACATTTACAATTTTATATTACAACACTTTTTTTTTAGGCTAAAAATATTTTTAAAATATTTAAAATAATAATTATCACGTGAGAACAGTAATAAACGTTGATTAAACCTAATCTACGGCTGGAACCTTCATATAATCTAAGTAGCCTTATCTAGAAACACTAATCCCGGCTAAAAGGCTTAATTGAGTGTAAGTTTGCGGGTTGTAAGAGAGGGATGTATTATGAATATTAATATAATGGGGAGGATACGTTGTTAAGAGGCACCCTTTAAAGTTTTTTTTTTTGATAAATTTTATGTTACCTGATAATAAGCAAACTGGCCATTTTATTTAATAATTGAAAACTTCGAATTAAATACATTGGCTATATGTCCAAGCACAGTGGGAGAGAGTATAAGTAAACGAGATGGTTGAGGGTTCAAATTACATGCGGGGAATGAATTGTTTTTTTTTTGCTCACTGTATTAAGTGTTAAAGTTTCTTTAGAAAAATAAAATTTATATATTTCCAACACAACATGCTCATAATGACTGAAATTGCTTTTCTTTATTTCAATATTAATGAAATAGATTTTTTATTACTCATAGCTCTTTAATACAAAAATCCCATATATATATAATATAGAAGTAGACAAAAATAATTTTATAGCTTCATTTTATCTTGTACACCGTGATAGCGGACGAGATCCCACTGATAATGAGATATTTCAATTCCTTACTCTGTTAACGACAAAGTGCTGCGTTGAGATCCACTAAATACGCAATCTGATAGAAAATGGGAAACCGATTATCTTGGCCGTAGGGTATCTCTCTTCACGTTGTATCCCGCAAACAGCAGATGTTTACTCTGCTGTTTGCGTGATACAGCGTGAAGCTAAAAAAATCTAACCAGACTTTATAAATGTAAAATATTTTAAGTACAAACTTTACCACAATTAAAATAGAACTCAAAAGTCCATCACCTCCTCTTTTATTATTTCTAATAATCTACAAGATTAATATAAAAAATATATCAATATTTTAATAAGACTAATGATACGTGAGAACTTATAAGTTAGAAGCAAAGCAAATTTATACGGGATCGATAGTAAAGGGATATTCGATAAATCTGACTCGGTCTGGCCGGAACAGGATGTAGGTTAGATACATCAAAGTCTGACTAACTTACTTTACGTTCATAACTATATTCATATGTAAATAATACGTGGAAAAAGATCGTTTTGCGGTTAATCTATCATATGAGAAAATTTGCAAATATATATTTTTTTACCTTCATAATTTTTGTTTGAAAGTGTGGTTATATTTTTTTAGGATTCTACTTCAAAACGAAAAACAAAAGTCTTATATGATCGTTTTTGTTACCCGTCTGTCTATTTGTCTGTCAGATAGTTTATGTTTATGTTGAGGGCATTCGTGGCGCAGGGGCACAAAGTGTGACTGTAAAATCGTCTGTTTGTGGATGGAGCCCACTATATAAAATACTTATTTACATTTATTTTAAGTTTTTCGCTCTAGTGTCGAGGTGCGAAAAGCGCGGCGTTGAGGTCTGCCACTCAATACGCAATGCTTCCAAAATTTGGCGGAAAGTAGGGAACGGAGTGTCTTAACTAGGTTCTTTCTGCCTACCCTGCTGTATGCGGAATACAGTGTGAAGCTGAAGAAATAAAAATAGTTTATCTGGTTGTCAAGATAATTTTATCAAGCTAAAATAAATGTTTAGTATCAGAATCTCCCTTGGAGTACTGAAAGAAATTGGCTTCTAAGTCAATGCAATTCCGACTCTCTCTCTCTCTCTCTCTCTCTCTTATCGTATTTCGGCATAATATTTAAATAACAATGCTGAGAAGCTTAATCCGTTTGGCCTTAATATAACCGATCATAATTAATTGTTTCTTTTCTTTCAACGACTTTATTGTAATAAAGTAGGCTGATTCTCTTAATAAAAGCTTTTATTACGATCTTGTTCACTTATTTAGAATTTTGGAAGCCGTTGTAGCTCAGTGAGATAGCGTTTTACTATAAACGCGTAGGTTATGGGTTGCGAATGGTTGTGTCGAAATGATTTAGATTTTTTGACTCTGGAATATCAAACGCAGTATTGAATTGAAAGAGAGGTGGACCTCTTAATACACAATATCTCGAGAACTAAAACGAGTGACGACCATTACTATGTCCTTCTATGAGACCTATAAATGCTGACAGTGCAATGCATTTTATAAAAATCCAAAGAAAAATCTAGTTTTATTCACGAAATACTCAATATTGAGTGCTTTGAAGGTATATATAAATTTCAACTAGACCACGCAGCCTGATTCAGTTATACGCCCAATTATTTTAAAATCGCCCGAAAGCAGCCGAGCTACGCTAATGGAATAATCTCGTGCTGGCGTTACACTGTACGGCCGATATCTACTTGGGATGTAAGAGACGATCTTACGATCAATTTTAAGCATCCAGTACACGCTCAATAACATATCACAATATAATAATCTGTGGTAAACGGTGTTGGTGTTACATTTATATATTTTGTTATACTGTTCTTTTATTTATATGTATGTGCACTGTTTGTTTACCCCAATAGGATAGGCTAGGATTTGACTACAAACGTGACGGTTGTGCGTCCGGTTTCTACTTAGCATAGTGAATAAGTTTTATTTTCCTTAGTCTAGAACAAGGCAAGGTACAGCGTTGAGTTCCGCCTCCTTACATGCAACGAATCCTGCTATAAGAGGAAAAACGCATGTCTGTTAAAGCAATTAAAACGTTACACGTAATACATTGCACGAAACTTAACGCTGTGCTTTATATTATTAGACCGTAGAAATGAAAATGATTCGGGTTTATCAGAATTTCTACAATAACCATGTAAATACAAATCCTAACTACGATACAGTTATTACGAGGTTTGTAACGGTTTCATACCAGCCAGACGTTAATGCCTTATCTAAGTGCGGCGTTAAGATCCACTTACAATATATACAATTTCTTTTAGTTGAAATATTCTTTACCAAGTTCTAGTAATCTGTTGAACCCGCTAGCTATAAAAAAAATTGAATCGAGCAATGTTGAGCTTCACAAAAAGGAAGCCTTAAAAAGAACATTTTGAGATTATTATGAACAAACCGATCTTTTCCTCTTAAATCCTGTCTGTAATACAGATAATCTTGTCGCTAGCAAAGAGTAATTACAGAGGCTTAAATATATTTACTACGGTAGATTTTGCTTTATGCCGTACAGCGAAAATTTGCCCCAAATACTGTCTTACTATTGGTCAGCTTCACGCTGTATCCCACACACGGCAGGCTAAGTGTATGCCTCCAGAATTCGGCAGAAAGTGGGGAACGGAGTGTCTTAACACTAAGTTCCCTCTGCCTACCCTGCTGTGTGCGGGATACAGCGTGAAGCTGATTTTTTTTTTTTTTTAATATAACATAAAAAATCAGATTATATATTACTTTCTCACATTTTATATTACATAACTAATTAATTGCTTATATTAATTTCTTGATTTCTCTATTCGTTTTCGAGACAATGAGCCAGATAAAAGAATAAAGTACTACATTAACAAAAATATTACTAAGGATGTGTTTATTTTCAATCAGTTCTAGAAATTTTAAACTTAACATAAAAAAAAGTAAATATTTACTACTAAATAAACTTCGTCTACATTTTTGTTACAACAACGCACCCCTTATTTAAAAGTAAAAGCTTTCAACGAGACCCTAACACGGAAAAATCGTGTCGCACAAAATAAAACGCATTCGAAGTTAATAGCAAGAGACTCGGCCTTTTGAAAAAGTTTTTTTATTAAATGCGAAATTAATATTTCGATCAACGACGGGTTGGATTGGAACTAAGAGTTGCATTTTTAAGTTATTTATTACTTTCTGATACAATTTGCTTGTTGACATCATTTATTGTATCTGTTAACTAATTTACATCTTTGTAAACTTAATAAAATCTAGATAGAGATAAAAAAGATAATATTAATTTTGTTTTTTGTAGTTTCACGCTCTATCCCGCTCACAACTGACGCATGCGACTGTATCTTGTTCAGTTCAGACTGTAACCTGATTAGTTGCGGATTCGATTCCCACTCGTGGAAATTAAATATTTAATATTTTAACTTCTCCCCTCTGGTGTCAACTCAAATACCTACACCAGCAAAGTATGTTAGGTCACTTTATCAAACAGTAAGCCAATATCTAACACGACAATTATTCTTATAATATAAACACTTAAAGTTTAAAGGAGTAGAAAACGTATAAGAATTTGAACATAACAACATAAATAATTTGAAACAAGTGTATAAAAATTTCAACGTATCGTTGATGAGAACGTATGGCTTAGTAGTCAGAGCGCCTGGTCGGTATCCAGGAGGCGCGGGTTCGGGTCCACTACGTTAATTTTTTTGTACGTTTTCTAAATAAGTATTTTTCTTTCCTAAGTGTGGAATAACACTTTAAAAATGTAAAAAATGTGGCGGAAATTTATAAAAATCTCCCTACAGAGATGCTAACAACATAAATAAGTTGTAATAAGCGTATAAATATTTCGACGTACCTTGATGAGAAGGTATGGCTTCAGAAGGTAATCCATCCACAATGTGATCAGAAGGTATCGTTCTAATAAGATATTTGCCTTTAGAAGTCTATTTAAATAACTGAAAATCGACAATAATACTTTGGCATAATTCGAAACTCCTACAAAGAAAGCCAAAAGCGCGTCATATCTTCGTCTCCACTATAACCGTCGTTAGCTATAGTAAAGTAAGAAAGCATAATATAACAATTGAGGCGAGTCTTGGCGCAGGGGCACAAAGTGTGACTGTAAACGCGACTGGTTGTGGATTCGATCCCTATTCGAGTAGATGACATATTTATTTAAATTTGTATTGCCATTTCCTCGCTCTGGTGTAGAGGTTAAAAGCGGCGTTGAGTTCTGTCAATCAACACGCAATACCTCCAGAATTCTCTGCCTACCTTGCTCTGTGCGGGATACGGCGTGAAACTGATTAATAGAAAAAGCACCGAAATAGCAACTAGACATCCAAATCGGATCTAGGAATGAGTGCTCTACGGCGCGGGCTCGCAGTATATTTAAGCCGATTTAAACCATCCATTTTCTTGCTATGTACGATCCTCTTTGTTTGGTTATTGCAGATTCTACTTTTCTTTTGAGCTTAAAAACGTCAAGTTTATTCACAAAAAGCCGTATTGTAAATTGAATAGCTCAAATTCACTATATGTAAAAAATACCAGAGAGAAATTATCACGTTTACATTGGTGCTACGCTGTTTCCAAATTTACTATATAACGACTAAAGAAAAAAAAGTAAAATATGTTGAGTTCATTTAAAAACATTCACGTTAGGAAGGTTGTCGAAGACTTTTCCGCTGTATTGTTATTTACTCTACGGATTGAGCAATGTGTGAATATTTTTGGATCTTACAAAACATAATATTTTAGGGTGACACCAAACATTTTGGAACGGTAAATGTCATGAAGAACAAAAATGATTGTGGGTTCTATCAGTATTTATCATTTTATTTATAATTAAATATTCACGCTTTGATATTTTGTTACAATTTCTTAAAATGGATGAAATAACATGTTACTACTACTGCTATCAACATACGCCATTTATTGCAAATATGAGCGAAACGTAACAATAAAGTAAGGTTACTTTATTGTTAGATAAGATAAATATCTTATCTTATCTAAGATAGGTATCTTAGTTACGATTTTCAGTGCCTACCTATGATTAAGAAAACATGAATAAAATTAAAAGAAAACAAGAATACGATATGAACAGTAAAATCTTTAATTTTTACACTACTTAAAGTCCTTAACCGGGTTAATCGTATATTTTTATTAATATATAATTTTGCAACCCGAAAACGATTGACGACACTGTGTACGAGTCCGTAGTAAAAAATTAACTCGTAGCCTACCACTGTAAATTAAAACCACCCTATAATTCATCAACCCTTATTGTCTTACAAAGCATTACAATCGTCAACATAAATCAAATTTCACATAAAATCAGTTAAAAAAATCCAACATATCGCTGTCGAGCAGATACAAACATTTAAACTTGGCACTATAATTTAATACCACATAAAGATAGCAACCAACAACGGCAATGCCGAAAACAAAGTTGAAAAAACTTGAGCTATCAGTCGCCGACCTGTATTCAGGCCCTCGGCGAGCGGTGCGACGTCGCTACGAAGCACTACGCAAACACACTACTGTAGTACTGTTTGTACTATAGTAGTTGTTGTACTGTAGTAGTTTCTCGCATTTAGCCTGTAATTAACGTATAGTTATACAAAATATTATAGTAAAACTACCGAAAAATTATCTAAAAATTCAACAAAGATATAAAGCAGCCACAATTGACTTTAGTATAAACAATAATATGGACACAGAGTTAGAAAGTAAATCCGATCGCAAAAACTGCGCTACTATTTCGGGCTGTTCCAATTTACGGTCTCGTTGAATGTATGATAGTAAAACTTTAGTGCTTTGATATTTATCAATAATTTCAAATATGAATAGCAAATTCTTTGATAAATAAACTTAGCGTTTTATGAATTATTTGCTCTACTTTTATAGAGCAATATAACCTAGCAAGTACTGTTATTAGTAAAAAGCAGAAAAGATTGTTACAATGTAATCATGCTTTGCGTAAACCATTCTTTGGTCTTTGGATTGTTATATAATAAAACAAACATTTTAGCTTACCAAAACGCGGCGTTGAGTTTCGCAACTCAAAACACAATATTCCATGAATTCGTACAAAAGTGGAGAACGGAAGCGTCTTAATAGAGAATGGACACTAGGTTCCCAGGTTCTTTCTACCTACCATCCTATTTGCAGGATACAGGGTCAAGCTAAAAAATATCCTTTGATTTTTATTACCTAACGACCATAAATAGAAATTAAGCAATAATGATATCCAAAACTAAAAAAATATATATTTTTACCTATATAGGTGTTATATTATGGAAATGTACTTTTAGTACCCACTTATAGGAAATGATCAGCTTTTTTTTCACATGCTACACTAGCATCAGTGGGACAAGTCGTTCATTACTATTCACGTCAGGTGCAATAATATGATAAATTGGGGATTTAAACATTTTCAAGGTATTTTTGTAGCGGCACGATGTATCCCGCGAAGACTTTCCTCGTCAATCCTGACCCTGGCGCGGACGCGAGCTGCATAGCAAACTGATATCAGGTACAGCAGCAGTTGTTACGAGAAATACCTCAGATAAATCTCAGCATCACTTCAAAAATAATAGAATATCTACGGTCTTCTTGAAAGAATGTTGAGTAGTCAGTTTTTTAGATTTTTTCATGTTTATATATTTTTTTTAGCTTCACGCTGTATCCCGCACACAGCAGGTTACTGACAGGGAAGTTAAGGTTAAAACACTCAGTTTCCGCTGAATTTAGAAGGCGTAGCGTGTTAAATGACAGAACTCAACGCCGCGCTTTGCCTCGACGCCAGAGCAAAGAAATGAAAATATAAATTTAAATAAATATTTTATTTCCTCGAGTGGGCATCGAACCCACAACGAGTCACATTTCCAGTCACAGTCCTATGCCCCTACATTATTAAAAGTTGTTGAATTTTTACGTCAAAAATGTTTTGCTAGCATAATTCTCTTGTTTCTTATTTACGCTATATCTCGCATATAACAGAGTAGGCAAAAAATAAATTTAAGAATAAAAACTACCGAAACAACCAGCGATGCTGTTTACAAAGAAGACTAAACACAAAATCTATCAACAAAAATATTTTCAGATGATAAAAATCCTCTCAACGTACTACACCTAATAGGACAGACGTACTTAAAGCTCTTGATGCGACCCCCGCGATATTCTTTATTGAGTTATCGTTGAAATGGAACAGGACTTTTGGAATAATATTTTCTTTTGCATCATTTATAACTGACTTATGCATTCGATCAGTTCAAGTCAATACAATTATTTATTGAAGGTTTTGTTCTTATTTTTTTGGACACTTAATTATGACTGTGGCCAGTTGTGCTACATTGGTACAAGCGTACGTCTGTATGTGACAGGTTGTGGGTTTGATCCTCGCTCGAGACAATGAATTATTATTTATTAATATTTTTATTTTGTTTGTTCTACAAAGTGCGGCGTTAATGTCGGAACGATCGGAACTTAACGTCGTACTTTATTCCCTAGATCAGGAACCTATCGGAAAAACGAAAATAATTAAAATATATGCTACCGAGAGTGGAGATCGAATCTAATACAATCGAACTTACAGTAAAATGTTACATAACACTACGCCACGGCGGCCTTTACAACAACAATTATTTGTTTGACACTTGTAATTGTATTCTATTCCAATAGTGTAAATAATTACAATTTTTATCTCAAAGCAAACATAAAATTCAAGAGAAAATTAATTTTAATTTCGTTTAAAGTTAGTTAGTTAGATTTGAAATTCATACTTCTGCCTTGACTTTCATCGAACAATTCAGTTCGGAAGATATTATATTCCTATTTTGATACTATAAGCTACAATTTGAAAGTACTATCATCAATAATACAAAAAGAGGCTGTGTTTATAAACCATTAGTCCTCAATCAAATAAACGAGGACCGTCCGTCCGTCCGTCCTCCACGAGCGTACTCGCATTAACAACTTTTTAAACCTGCCTGAGGTGATATATGTTATACTATTATGTATTAAAATGATTTATTAAAGCTATGGTAACGTAGTGAAATATTTGCGAACTCTAACGATCCGACAACGATCATGACGAGGTTGTTGGTTCAATCCCCTCGTGGGAATAAAATATTCCGCCTCTGGTAGGAGACAGCGTGTTGATAAGTTCTAGAAATCAATATGCAATGTCTTGAATGCGGATAAAATCGGAGTGTCTTAACACTAGGTAGTCTCTGCTCTCTAAAAATTTTATTTTGTGTTCATTTGGGGTTTGTTTTTGTTTAAATAAGATTTATTCCGTGATATGCTAAAGTAAAGCCCGATCTAGATTTTTTCTTCAATTTCCATATAAATACATTATGTTTAAGTATACTCAACATGGTAACGTGTAAATGTAATTGAAACAATTTCAAAAATTAAAATGACAAAAATAATATGATACCCTAATAGTTTATATTATTACGGTATCTTAATATTTTTTTTGTAAAAATTAAAAGTTTAAGCGGTCCATTTCAATTACTATTAAATATTGACTACTCTGTCACACCCAACGAAATTTCAATACATTCTACTTTTATTTCTTATATTTGAAATAAAGTTTAACAATATGTTAGCTTGACGAGTGTTATTTAACATGAGGTCGATATCCCTCCTAACATCCTCTCGATCGTTGAGTTAGCGTAATCTGTTTGTTCACTTCGGGCAAACCTGGATAATTGGCAATAGCTTCGATGGTGCCACGTTCGCTGCTCTTATTCGACAGACTACTTCATGCATCTGACATATAGTTGTTATAAATTGTGGCATATTTTTGTATGATAAATAATATTTTTATCAGTATTTTTTTTTACATTTTGTTTATTATATTTTTAAATGTATTATTTGTATAATATATAATGATTTTTTATTTTATATAATATATACAATATTTTCCCATACCTAATAAATAGAGCTAAAAACTCCCAAAATTAAAATATTTAATATTTAAATCTTTCTTAATCAGTTTTTGATTAGTTTGATAAACAGCTCATGGCTTCAGCTTTCAGTATTATGATACTACCCTAGTATTGTGAATTTAGTGATTTATCACTGTGTGCTTTTTTCTCCACATCGAAACTTAATCATAGGCTTGTGTTTATTAAAATTTGAAATGAAATAATTTTTAAAGTAACTTTTCCTCCTCGGCCTCAATAAAACACTATTCAATTCTATATATCTTCTATTTTATAAGGAATAACAACTGGAAAGTACAAAAAAAGATTTCATAATTAAAGAGGATTAAAGCAGATAGTTCAAGTGAGGTATCAAATGAAAGGGTCCTGGCTAAGCTAAGCCTGAAATTCTGAAAAAGCTCAAGTTTTCCAATTTTTTACGAAAACTATTTTTTTGTTATTAAATAGTTAGCAAAAGTGAGTGGTTATTTGATATCATCTTGTTGTTCTCTGATATGCAAGAGAAATCTTCACGCTGTTTTGCTTTTGTTTTGCTATATAATATCTAATACAATATAATATCACATTCTCATAAATATTTTGTGGTTTTCCGATGCAAGTAACACATTTTTTTAATAAGGAAAAGTCACCTTTCACAAGAACCCTTTAATGAACTCTATTCCTACTCTCTTTAAGAGGCCGTTGTTGGCTGTTGGAGACACAATAGTGCTTCATTCGCATTGTACTACATACAATGCTTGCTTTTGTATCCATCTGATGGTATAATATATTTTTAAATAGAAAATTATTTGTATTATTTCCTTTATAAGTTGTTTTTCTTCGATGCGTAAACTTTAGATTTTAATTTACATACAGATGCTTGTAAAGTAGTTCTTTTACTCTTCATACAATTTAAATAGTCTGCTCATGACCTTAGAGGTCCCACGCTTTAATATTATCTATGGCAACCCATTAAATGTCCCCATGAGCCACGACTGACATAATATATATTTTCTATTTACACAATAGTATATTTAAGAATATTATCAATTGTAAATATACAAAAATAATTTGATATACAGGCCGTTGAGACGCAATGGGACAGATGAATGCAACCGCGATGTTGAGTGTTCGGATTTCACTCGGTGAAATGAGTTAAATTAATTTCTGTGGTCTGGAAAGATGCACTGTGGCGTTGAATTCTACCCTCAACAAGTAATACCTCTGATTCGGAGAAAAAAAAAGGATTATCTTGATATAGATTTTTTTATGCTAGGCAAAAAAATTTGAAGCTGTTTTTTTTAACCCATGACACTTATAAACGAAATAGAATATTATCCTAAGAGATGGGGTATCCAAATATATGTACAGTTTGTATTTCGCTTTGTTAATAGTATTTTTTTTGCATCACGACACACAGCAGGGAAAACGAAACGACAGAATGGAAAACTTCATAGTATTTAAAAACGTCATGCCTGTGTTAGGTTGAGTCCTTTGACTCAATTTTCCTCGTCAGCTTTTACAATATATGCCGAGCCAAAAAAATAAGATCTAGTAGTCATATAAAAAGTAAAAACATTAATATTTTCAATCAATTTTGTGTATATGAAACAAGATATCTCTCATTTCCTCTCAATAGGACAGCATCCGACTGTCATCACATACCGCTTGGGGGTAAGATTTTTTTTATATTTTCTTGCTCTAGTATCATATCACATTCTGTGACTCAATATGATATGAGCTCTGCCACCCAATACGTAACGGTATGAATACTAGTGCGAACGGAAAGTGGAATGTTTTGTGGATAGATTCTACCTAAATCTATACTTATAATAAATCTGTAGAGAGGTCAATTCTGTACATGAAATATATTTTCAAAATAACTACCAGGGGGTGATAAGTGATCGATTCTGATGCCAAAAATGCAATCAATAAAATTTTTGTCTGTCTGTCTGTCTGTCTGTCTATCTGTCTGTATATTCTTTATAGAAACAAAAACTACTTGACGGATTTTAACGAAACTTGGTATAGTTATTTTTCATACTCCTGAGCAGGTCAGTATATACTTTTCATCACGTTGCAAACAGTAGGAGCAGAGCAGTGGAAAGAAATGTTGGGAAAACGGGAGAAGGTACTTGATTTTTTAAGCTTCTGTCGCGTGTGCAGTCTTAATGGTTAAAGCTACAGCAAAACCATGTAAAACGTAAATATTCTAGGTAAAATTATAAAAAAAATATCCCAAGACAGCATATGTCTATCTTTTATGGTTGACTCACAATAACACGTGTAACTCCCAATAGCTTAGCAGTTCGTAGATTTCTGATTATATTTGTATACTCTTACGATTACAATACCAATAATACTCTCACTCATCCCTATTTTTTAAAAATTAACATTAGTACCTGTTCAATAAAAAAAAAATAATAGAAATCGATATAGAAACTAGATTGGTTACAGCTCAATAGAACTGCTGGTAACATTAGAAAACGGTGTCCCAATGATGACTGCAGAACAACGTTTAGTCTATGATCGCGTGTGCGAGAGTGTGCATAATAATTTAGGAACAATATGGTTTTTAGATGCACCTGGAGGAACTGGGAAAACCTTTTTGACTAAATTAATATTAGCTTATGTTCGAAATCAGCGTAAAATTGCTCTTGCCGTGGCTTCATCAGGTATAGCTGCAACATTGCTACCAGGAGGTAAAACTGCTCACACTATGTTTTAAATACCAATTGATTTAGATCGCACGGAAAGTCCAACCTGTAGTATTTCAAGAAATGGCGACAAAGCTAAGGTATTGCGTGAGTGTAATTTAATCGTATGGGACGAATGTACGATGGCCCATCGAAAAGGAGTAGAAGCGGTAGACAGAACTCTAAGGGATATAAGACAAGATGATCGACCAATGGGCGGTATCACGGTTTTATTTTGTGGTGATTTCCGACAAACCTTACTGGTAATACCACGGGGGACCCGAGCTGATGAGGTTAGGGCTTGCCTGAAAAGCTCTTATTTGTGGCGTGATATACAGTCGGTGCACTTGACTATAAACATGCGAGTAAGAACTGGAGATAACGCGGATAATCGTGAATTTTCTGTTATATTATTAAAGATTGGTGAAGATACTTATCCACAACTACACCAAGGAAAACTTATTCTGTCGCCTGAGTTATGTTGTATAGTGCAATCCCAACAACATCTTATATCGTCAGTTTACGGTGACATAACAAATATATTAAAAAGGGACAATTATTGGCTATGCGAAAGGTCCATTTTGACACCTCGCAATGACCAGGCATCTGAGATTAATAATAAAATACTGTCTAATATACAGGGGGAAAGCAAAGTTTATAGTTCAATAAATAGAATGGTTGATGAACAAGAAAGAAATTTAAGACCACCTCAACTTTGCAATGGAACTCGGCTAAAAGTAACCCAGTTGCAACAAAATGTAATCGAGGCTCAAATTTTAACAGGTTGCGGAGCATGAGAAACCGTCTTTATCCCCAGAATTCCCATAATACCAAATAATTTTCCATTTCAATTTAAAAGAACGCAATTCCCAGTATCGGTGTGTTATGCAATGACGATAAATAAGGCTCAAGGGCAGACTTTTTGTGTTGCTGGAGTAGATCTCAGTGTCAGTTGTTTCTTGCATGGTCAATTATACGTCGCTCTTTCCCGGGTTAGCAGTTCTAGGAACCTTTACGTTCACGTGCCGGACGGGTCAACTCTTAACATAGTTTACCCGGAAGCTTTGCGCTGAAGTATTTTAAACTATATTTTGATCTAAACAATATTAGCAATATATCAACTTAATAACAAACAAGGAGTTACACGGACGGAGTCGCGGGTACAGCTATTAATAATAATAATCTGCGGTTCCTTATATTTTTCAAAAGTATAGTGGATTGACATATTATATTGTCCTACTAAAATACGAAAGTTAATTAATCTGCCTGTTAAATCAAAACCGTGAGAAAGGACATTATGCTATTTTTTTACGAAAAACGACGGAAGCGCGGACGAAGTCGCGGGCAAAAGCTAGTATATAAATATAATATAATCATCTTTGCTCTCAGTGAGTATCGACCTCATATCCATAGCGTTTATAGTCAGCAACTAACCAACTGCGCCGCAATTTCTTTTAATATCACGTTGTATTACGCTTATATCATGATTCCTTACTTTCCACTCCAATTTTCGATACATTAAATTTTGAGTGGTGAGACGAAATACTGAGCTTTGAAAATAATTTATTTCTCAAATCGTCGCGCTTACAATCAACGTGCTCTTTAAATTTGGTTGTTTTAAATCACTACAGTTGATAAATTGCTTAAATAAAATACGTGAAGCATTTCTTTTGTATTATACAACATAGAGCACAGGTTTAAGTCAGCGATGCACGTGAACCGGCGATTCGGATCAAATGATCTTTCTGCTTTAGTCTTAGTTAAAGTGGACAGAGTGACTTACTGTGAGCCGTGATTTAGTGCTTTTTTAGATAAGTGAAAATTGACAATATTTCAGCTTGACTCATTCTCTATGAAATTAACTATAAATATATGTTTGTAAAATTATTTTCTTCTACGAAATATTTATAAATTTTTACTTTACAGATTTTTTCTTTTTTTATACTGAAAGTTCCCACTTTTTCATAGTCATAGGTCCACGGGAAGTACCCTATAGATTTTGATTACGGGACAAATTGCATATAAAACGCAGCAAAATCGATCCATAGCCGCTAGGATATTTCATAATAAAAAAAGTCAATATATCCACGCGATCTTTAGATAAATGCTCTTAACAGACGGACAGATGGACAACAAAGTGATCCTATAAGGATTGAATTATTTCATTTGAAATGTAAATCGTAAAGATATAAGTAAATATTTACATAAAAACATGAATAAAACGTTTAATTAAATTGACAATTAAATGTTATTCAAATGACAGCTACTATAATTATTACATTATTACTTTATATATAGAACGCTGTCATGTCTTAGTAGAATGTTGTCCTACAGTATAAGCAACTGTTGTGGATTCGATTCTCTATTAGGATAGTTTTTTATTTAATCTGTTTTTTTATCCAATAAAATATCAAAATCGATATGCTCTATAAAACTGTAAAGATGAAGCATAAACAATAAGAATGACCGTCGTTTTTTATTTCAGTTAAGAATAAAATAAAATCTATACAGATACAAAAGGATAAATATAACAAAAGAAATAATACTAAAACTCTAATAATCTACTATTGTGTAGTAGTAGCTAGAAAAGTTCACGTTTTGAATTAGAAATGTAATTTAACGAATATTCGTTCCAATAGCCGGCCGCTTTGAGTAACAATGAACTTTGCCCTACACGAAACTGAGCGTCCGATCCTGTTGTATTCGCTTTATACAAAAGAATATATATTATATATACATACATGGACTTACACATATAGAAAACGTATATAATATTTCATAGCAGGGTAGGCAAAGAGAACCAAATGATAAAACTCTCTTCTCACTTCCAGAGAAAGATAATGAAAATACTTTATACTGAGAAGTGAAAATCGAATCCGCAATTGTCACGATTGCAGTCAAACGCATAACGTCTATTTAAATTTATTGTTTTAAAATATTTTTTTGTCTGCGTATACAATATTGGATTATACTTATACTTATAATTAATGTTATTAATACACTCAAGGTACGTTATATGGCGTTGAGTTCGAGAATGTACTCGACAAGGCTTCATCGTCTGCCACCATCTATGTAACCAGTCCCGGTTGATGAAATTATTATGGCCACGAGGCCAGTCGTGGCGCAGTGGTACAAAGTGTGACTGTAAAACCGACTGGTTGTGGGTTCGATCCCCACTCGAGGAGATGAAATATTTACTTAAATTTATATTTTCATTTCTTCGCTCTGGTGTCGAGGCAAAGCGCGGCGTTGAGTTCTGCCACTCAACACGCAATGCCTCCAAAATTCGGCAGAAAGTGGGGAACGAAGTGTCTTAACACTAGGTTCCTTCTGCCTACCCTGCCGTGTGCGGGACTATTTCTATATTTTTATTATTTATTATTTCTATATTTTTCTCCTGAAATTTGCTTTGATATCTGATAGATATAAATAGGGAATTTCTGCAGAAATAATATAAGGTAAGAATTTATTAAAAAGGTATAGCCACACTTAATTTATAATGAACGTCCAAATATTTTTGTGTGAGTGTTTGAAATACTCAGTATATATTTTAATAATTAAAACACTGCCTCAAATCAAGTTTTTGCCAGCCATATATTTACCTTCCCAGAAAATTTATTTACCATTATTTTTATTTAAAGTAATTTCTTTCGTATTTCTTGTCTCGAGTACCACTCAATGTCTCCAAAATTGTACTACTATTGTAATACTTTAATACTAGTTTCTATATTCTATGCGATAAAACATATAATCCGCAACATATTAAAAATATTGTTATCTTCGCTACGCTACTTCGCTATACAGTCTTATATATTTCTCCAATAAACTCAAGTGATTTCGTCGAAGGGCCCTTGTGATTTTGATGGAGCTCTATTGTTCAGTAGTATCTGTTAGATTGCGGGATTGACAAGGGATTTTCTTAACTTTATTACTTGAAATTACTTTTTATAAGAGAAAACACTTTCTCATATTGGAATAATCCAATTATTCCATAGTTTTTGCCTGTGATTTATATAATTTTTACAGCTCTAAAAACTTGTTAGTTATATACTTGGGAATTGATCATGAAATAAAGAAAAATATTTTTTTCTTTGTCAAATGTTGTTAAAACTTTTCGTATCTATTTAAAATAAAGTAACTAAGACTTCCAAAATACTTATAATAGATTTTTCCGCAATGTTTATTGTATGTCGGTACTCCGGTGTAGGTAACTGATGACTTCATAATCGAAATCGATTAACGTTTATTGTTCCGAATAGTAAAATGTAATATTGTACTTACTGGTAAAGTAGATTTATATATGAACAAACTTATCAATATATATGTATATATATATATCTAATCACTTACAATATTTTGGACACTTTGACTTTAAGGCCTTATAGCATAAGGGATAATTTTGAGTGCGGACATTTCTTCCATCAGAAGGATTTTTTTTAAACTTCACGTTTTTCACGCTTTTCTTCGGAATACTCTAAAAAAAGGCGTCACCAAACGGTTCGTCCTTTTGAAAATTCTTTAACCTCTTCTACTATCATCGACCTCTTTATAAATGCCCTCCTGGAGATTCGAGAACACACACGCGCATTGCAGGAAAAAAAAAAACAATTAATTGACTCCATTTTTCAGAGAATAAATATTAAAGTAAAATCAGTACTATATTTTCGATAAAAAATCAAGTTTTCATTGGAATTACATTCATGTTTCTCTTTTAGAGACGGAGATATATCGACGAACAATCCCAGTCGCTCTCTGTCCATTGAAAAGGATGAACCCATTTATTATTTCAGATGTTAATCTGTTACCATTTGTTATTGGTCGTGGCTGCGGTTTTACGAAAAGTACCTGTTTGTATTTTAACATTTTTTAACCGACTTCCGTAAGAAGGAGATTATCATTTCGACTGTATTTTTTTATGTTTTTCACCTCAGAACTTTTGACTGGGTGAACCCAATTTTGATGATTCTATTTTATTTGAAAACTCGTACTTCTGGTGGTGTTGTTTAATTTTAATTTGGTCTATTTCTGGCAATGTCATCCATGAGAAAATTACATAAGTCTTAAATTAGATTGTACAAATGAACGAATAACTCAATATCTCGCCAAGCGATTTTGATGGTTTTTTTTACTGCAAAGGATATACTTTAAGGGTAGTTTGACTGACTGCGACTTTCTTCACTCAACTTTCTGCGGGAGTAGAAGGGATCCGGTATCAGGACTGAACCCTCTGACCGCAAAGCCATACTCCAACGGGCCATTAATAGCCTCTTTTATTGGGTCTCATTACTGAGACTAGGAAAGGGAATGAAGGGAAGTAGATACGCTAGTATTGTCTGGCAGACATTCTAGCAGAGTGAGACGCTAGATTGATCAAAGTAAGGTCCAAAGCTGTGTTTCCATTTAAAGTGGTGCTGACACTTCCACCCTGTATAACTACGTCTTCCGTAAATTGTAAAAGTATGAAATATTTCAATACAACAACAAGGGAGGGAAATGTAGAAATTACGTCACAAATTTTTAATTTTCAATAGAAAACAAATCCGCCCTAGTAGACCCAGCGCGTTGTTTAAATCTGCAACTACATGAGAAAAATAGAGTGTATTGATACTAGTTAAAATCCACCATTTCCTCAAAATAGTAATATAAACAAATATATTTTAATACTTAGTCGTTAAAAACTTTTAAAGAAGATGAGAAACTTGTAATGAATATGACAGTAATAAAATAATATGAGATAGTTTAACAGCGTTCATTAGCGCAGGTGCGGAGTGCAGTGACTTTATTAACTGAACTTTCACGAGTAATGGCTCCAAGTTAACAATTTTATGGAAAATATCTTAGGTTCCCGTAAAAACTTATTACGGCTTGTATAATTCTGTAAAAAATAATTAATCATACATAGTGAACTTAGTATCGAGACATCCTGCTCGCTGCTTTTAATCGGAATTTGAGACTTAGTGACTTCAGTGGCGAAAATGAACGCCGCACTTTGCCGGAATCAGAAAACAAAATTAAGTCACTTGTCCAAATGGAGATCCATAAGAGTCCATAGGAGAAAAAAAAATATTGTATTACAAAACTTGTTTCAAGAATATTATTATTGCCCATTTCATATTACTACATTGTCAGTGACATCAATAATCTGGCACATTTTTCATTTCAACTTGGTTCTCATTGTCAAATTATGTTGTGCTAAGACGATGCATTAACCATTTTGCAACTATTTTTTTTGACATAGTGTTTAAAGAAACTAAACTTAATGCCGCGCTTGGTTACTTGTTTTCAGAAAGAAAAAAATGCTACATTCCCTCTAGAGGAAATCGAACTTACAATTACCGCAATAACTTATAAGTTTAGATATATAAGAATGTGCAAATTTGCCACATCACTAGTTTACTTATCTTTTCAGATGGAAAAAGGAAGGTTAGTACTTTTTTTTAAGCCAGATATAAAAAATATATAAAAAAACTATAATGTTAATAATATTTACTTATGTCTCGAAAATGCAACGAAATAGTGTAGTATAATCGTTATTATCTCACAATGCGCCCCATATAGCCGGGGGCAAATATTTTCCATCCAAGCTTCCTTTGTTCGGTATTCAGCGCTATAGCTCCGACTCGATCGTTTTGAATAGACTTGTCACATTTTGTTTTCTTTTCATAGGATCCTCATTCGATTTTTCGCAAATTTCAACTACATGTGGCAACACAATTACGTTGAGCTTTTTGTAAGCTCTAAGGTGACGGTTGTTTGTGGTATTTAAAAGATTTTTTATAAAAAAAGTCATAAGTTAAATGAAAAATTTAATTTTGCCACTTTTATTTTAGCTTCTAACTTTTATATACTTGCTGTTGCATCTAGGATAGGAAATAGGATGGGAAGACTTAAGGTGCACCACGCACCGCCCAGTTTTTGAGATATAGCGGTGAAACTCAACGCTGTCGTTTATTATGCTACCAGTGCGAAAAAAAATTAAATATATCTTCTTTCGATTAAGATTTTTTTCTCTGTATGCAGCTTCCAATTAATGATTGTAATAAACACGAGATCATCTATGTTAAATACATTTTAATTTGAATAAATTTTCCGTCTCTTCAGACGGAAAATTTATCCATTTTGTCTGTCCATTTATTTCAGAATCACGTGGAAGTATCAAATTAATATCAAACGTTCAAATCTACGGTCCCTTAGAGCACAAATAAAAATCAACCTTCTAAGTCAAATCAATCAAATCATAATTTCATATTTTATTTATTATTTATTACATATAAATAAAAATAATTTACAAAAAATTCAATCAATTTTAAATGGAATGCAATATAAATGACTCGTTATTCGTTCCACGGTACAACTCGCGGTTTTAATCAGCGGTTGTCACAACTTTGTATTAAATCAGCAAGTTTGCAATTTTGTTTGTCTGTTACGTATTAACATCAACGAATGTGGAATCGATTTTATTAATTAATTTTATAGCCTTTGTGGTGTCGTTGACATAAGTATTATATTGTACCGGCTTCAGTCCCGACGTTGTTATATATGTCCTCAAGTAGCAATACACTGTAACCCACTAGTTACATGTGGTATTTAACGTAGCATTATAAATTCTATAGTTTTGCTTATTAAAGGGATAATGCGAGACAAAAACAATTTTTCAATTCAAATCAGTAGTTTCTCAGATTAGCGCGTTCAACGTTCAAGCGTTTTATTTATTTTTGAATATTAGCTTCAAGTTCTCTCATCAAGACATCCCGCTCTTCAAATCGATTTTCGCGTTTTCTATCTAGACAATTTATCTCTATCTTAATTTAACTCGAATTAGATACTTCCGCTGTTGAAATTAATTTCAAATATTCGGGTTTACAATCCGTTGAAACGCTTCACTTTGCTTCGATGTATCGCGACGACCTGATGGAATAATCGTCATTTAATGTATTTAACATTAGATTCTCTTTACTTTTGCTATGTAAGATCCAAAAAATCGATAATGCATTTCTTATTCAAAATCTCAACTTTTATTCATACTGAATCACACTGAAAAAGGAATTAAAATTTAATCAGAAAAGTCTTATTTAAGATTTTGTATAACCGTTTCAAACGCGGGACAATAACTATTTACTATTCTCTCTCTCTCCGATAACAAGACAAAGTGCGGCGTTGAGTTCCACTACCCAATTCTGCCTATATGTAGAATTCTAAAGCTAAAAAAAGACCTAAATGGATATATTACATATATGAGACTTTATGTAACCACATCAGACAAAGGAAAATATTTTAACATCACATCACGCACGTCTCCACTAAGCAGAGATGCTAAATTTATAAACTAAAAGCTTACAAAAATTTCTGAGGGCCATTGAGATGCGTGTATTTAAACAAAAATAATAATTAAAGATTATTAGAATAGGATTCAAACCTTCGTGATGCATTTTAAGATTTTTATCAGTAAAAAAATTAAACTTGGATAAGATCAAATGTTATTTAAGGAAAGAAGAGAATAATAACTATATGGGTAAATAACAATAAAAGAGTTTAGAGCAGAGTAGACAGAGGGAGCCCAGTGTTAAGTGCCACGCACTATCAAGATGGAGATCGAACTCACAACCATCGCGTTAACCCTCAAACGCTATTCCACCTACTACGCAACGACAGCATCTAAATAAACGTTATCTATAATACGCGATATTTTTGTAAGCTTCTTGGAATTTAATTTACAATCAGTTATATTCAAGACAGCAATAACAAGATATTCAAGGAATCAGTGATGAGATCGCTTTTGAATTGCCACAGCGTATTATAGATAATTGTTGTTGTATTATTTTCATCTAAGACGTTTAAATTAGTTTGAAATTCTATTGCTATTTTATTGAGATATTTGACTGCTAAATAAGTTCTATAGTTCCAATTTTATGCAATATTCATCAAATTTTATTGAAACAACTACTTTATTACTGCTTCACGTTGTATGCCACGTGTAGACATAGAGAGTCTAGTACAGAGAGACTCCGCTGCTTTCCGTCAAATTCTGGAGGTATTGGGTATTAAATATTTAATTTTCTCGAATAGGAATCAAACTCACAACCCGTCGCGGCTACAGTTACATGCTTATGTCCCTGCGTACTGCTTAGTATCAAAGTACTGCGTTGAGCTCCACCAAATTTTACAACTTTGTAAGATATGTAATATATAATAAGCATTTTAACTCACTATTTATATAGAATGACAAAAATAATCAACTTTATTAACTAAGGTTCTTATAAAAATCTTCCTTAACGCTTATTAAATCATCGTTAATTGTTGAGTCTGACTTAAAACGAGAATTTCTTTTTAAAATCTTTTTTGCCAAGATTTCTTTGCTCATTGTTCTTTTATGTTTCAAGTGAAGATATTTTTTAGTGACTTTTTATTTATTTAACAAATATAAAATACTTCAGTAAAAATAAGCGGCACATACTGATTTAAATGAATTTGACTCGAGGCCATTGTGGTGCAACAGCTCAATATCTGACCTTAAAAGTTATGACTTAGGATTCAATAATCGATTCCCACTCGAGGGAGTTATTTTAAAAGCAAAATATGCTACATTAACCGTACAAGCCATATATTAAAATTAATTAAAAAGTAGAGACCATATTCATTACAGTGTCGTTTTTCCGTTTACAACAAAAAAAATGTTTTCTATATTATTACTAGAAAAGTTTTGATAAAAAAATCTATATATTAAAACTACCAGTATTAGCGATCGCTGTTTACTTCCGCATCTTATAAGCTATTATTTCTCACATAGACGAAGAGAGGGCCAATTTTATTACGAACCTAGTGCAAGTTTCGAGACATTGCGTATTGAGTTGCAAAACTTAACGCAGTGGTTTTTGGAATCGTAACCAGAGCCAGAAATATTTTGCATTTAAATATTCAATGTAACGAAATTTTACGCCACCACTCCTGTTATTTTTTAATACACAAAATAGTAGATATTACTGATAGACTGAGAGGCCAGTCGTGGCGCAGTGGTACAAAGTGTGACTGTAAAACCGACTGATTCTGGGTTCGATCCCCACTCGAAGAGATGAAATATTTACTTAAAAATTTATTTTCATTTCTTCGCTCTGGTGTCGAGGCAAAGCGCGGCGTTGAGTTCTGCCACTCAACACGCAATGCCTCCAAAATTCGGCAGAAAATGGGGAACGGAGTGTCTTAATACTAGGTTCCCTCTGCCTACCCTGCTGTGTGCGGGATATAGCGTGAAGCTAATTTAATTTAATTTATTTTTTTATTTGTTTTTATTACTGTTGTTATTAAATACTTAAGAATCTTAATAAACTTGGCTGATTAGGAAGCGCGCGCTATCATGTCCAGCTAAATTATGAAGATAGAAACGTGCAACATCTATTCGAACCGACCACAAACCGTTTCAAGCTACTTTTAATCTCTTCATAATTCATAAACCAATGAGTCTACATGAATGTAATTGAGTAAATTAATTTAAGTCCGCTAGGTAGTAATGTATGTAAAACTTTAACAATTTAACTCAAACAAGGATTAATTTCAAACCATAAATTTACCACCAGGCATCATCTGGTGTTAAAAAATAGCCAAGTTAAGTTCAAACGTAATACTTGGCAAATGGCAAACGTGTACTGACTTGGCAAATGTAATAAAACGTGTAATTAAATAAATTGTCGAGTGAAATTTATAATTTGAATTTCATTCCGATTAAACAAATAACTCGGTACCCATATAGATCTCTCATTCTTTTGTCGCTGAAGTCGAGAACGACCCTATTACTTAACATTTAACTTGGCTCTCATTTTACATTTATGTTTTTGATGGGATCAAAAATATATTACAAAATACACCATATTGATATCATACAAAACATATCATATTATAGTTTAATAAAGACGTAGCATTATTTATCTGTAATAATAAGTTTTAGATAAGAAATAGTAATTTGTCCATAATGAATCACCAAAGTTTCTCGACGCGATTAACGGCACGTGACGTGGCTTTATAACAGCGATACTGGTACTTATTTCTTAATTAATACTTCTATACTATTATATAAAGAGGAAAGATTTGTTTTGTGTATGTTTGTTGTTGTAGTGAATAAACATAAGAACTACTAAACCGATCACTGCGTAATATCTTAAGATCCCAGGGCCGCCAGGGAAGTATAAGGAAACTAATTTTGGTGAAAAATAATATTTCTTTATTATTTATTAAAATTCTCTAGATGTACATATGATAATGCAAAGACTGGTTTATTGTATTCTTTTAATAAAAAAAACAATAAACTACTAATTAAGTTGCGGCACCATTTTAATGTAAATCACTGAAGTCGAGCAAAAACCCGAGCTGAACTTACTTCGAATTCATTTAAACTGCAGTTGTCACTATGTAAATAGACGTTCCATTGTTGATATTGGATAACTAATGAATAGATGAAAAAAATAGTAAAAGGTATTTAAATTTATGATTTATTTATATTTTTTAACTACAGTTGAGTTCGTTCGTGGCGCAGGGGCGCAAAGTGTGGCTGTAAAACCGACTGGTTGTGGGTTTGATCCCATGATTAAAATGTGGAGACAAAGCGCTGCGTAAAGTCCTGCCACTCAACACGCGGTGCCGCCAAACTTCGGCAGAAAGTGGGGAATGGAGTGTCTTAACTCTATGTTCCCTCTGCCTATCCTGCTGTGGGATACTGCGTGAAGCTGATTTATTTTTTATTTAACTACATGTTTTATCCTGCATATAGAATGGTAGTCTAGGGAACCTAGGGGATGAAGTTAATTCATTTGTCTTCAAATGTGCATTCAGTGTGTAATATAAATGTAAATGCCCCGTGAGCGACGAGCACGCGCAGAGTACCTCTAAATCTGCCTAATGAGACGTTCCACTTTATAACTCACAGTGGATTCGTGCTTTACCTGCCTTTACTATCTATCTGGTCTATCGTGCTTTTGCTCATAGGTTCAAATCCCGATACGTAAAAATGTCAAAATATTTTTTAAAAAGTATTATTCTATGTTAAGTGTGGGATTATACATTAAAAATGTTATATTATTTTATTTGTTATTATCTTTATAAGAGCTCGGAATTTCTATTAGGTTCCCTCTACACGTCCCTCCTGCTATAAGGGAAAATACGTAAAGTACGTAAATAAGAACATTTTTATGTACAAGAAAAAAAATATATATATTTTTAAAACAGAAGATTCTGTAAAACCATTTGTTATTTGTTATTGTAATTGTACATGGCACGTGCAATTTATTTAAACAATCTAAGACAGTGCACTATCTATGTAGGTTAATAACAGCATTAGCCGTAACGTCTCAGGAGTAAACGCTCAGATTTTATATCTTAGTGTACAACATTGCATTTTGTTCGAAACAAAACAGTGTTCAAATAAATTTTATATGTAGTAAGTAACCGTACGTAAATAGCACTAAGTTTACTTAACTCGAATTAATTTATTTGTTTCGTTAATACAATAATTGGATTAATGTTTTGAGTTGATAAATAAAATATTAGATATATATATAATTAAGTTTATATTATTTTTATTTATGATATTCAAGCGTGGCGTTGAACTCCAGTCTTGAAATGTGGGCGGTGCGTGGGAAACGGCGTCTTAAGACTAAGGTGTCACTGCCTTTCCTGATTCACCACCATATTCTACAAAGTCATTGCCTCGATACCACCCAAAATAAAAATATTAAATACTTAATTTCCACGAGTGGGAATTGAACCCAGAACCTGTCGTCTACTGCGTCAAAATTGCTCTAAGTAAGCTTGCTATTATTGATTAGTTAGTTATACTAAGAGACATCTATTAGTACTTAATTGATATTATTAATCAATAGAATATATATTTAAACATTCCTTAAAAGTTAATTTAAATTTGTTGGTACGAGAATTTAGTTTTAGATAAGATATATCTATAGATAAAGAAAATAAAAGAAAATCGTTATTTTATTGTTAAGAAGTTACAATTATATAGTTTTATACTACTAAACAGTAAATAGCTTTAGATGTAATTAAATTATAACCAAAGCTTAAACTCAGTTTAAATTCAATAATATTTTAATTAGAACCGTAACCGATGTAAACGACAGTTACCACTTGCGGCAGTCAACCCGATAAATATATTTAACGACCTCCCTTCCTTCACTTACGAGTAGATCTTAGATCTGCTTTAAAATCTAGTCACGTGTCTAGCTAACTTTGCTATGAGTTAAATAAATTATTGTTTAAATTTTCGTAGGATATTAAAATAATTGCGCTTGAAATTGTGTATAAAGGGTTTGATTTTTATAATTATAACAAATTAAATACCCGACTGTAAAACCGACTGGGTGTCGGTTCGATCCCACTCGAGGAGATGAAATATTTACTTAAATTTATATTTCCATTTCTTCGCTGTGGTGTCGAGGCAAAGCGCGGCGTTGAGTTCTGCCACTCATCACGCAATGCTTCCAGAATTCGGCAGAAAGTGGGGAACGGAGTGTCTTAAGACTAGGTTCCCTCTGCCTACCACGCTGTGTGCGGGATACAACGTGAAGCTGATTTAATTTTTTTTATATTAGCCGTCGTGGCGCAATGGCAGCATAATGGTTGTGGGTTTTGAATTTATTTCATTTCCCCACTTTGCTAGACAAAGTGTAGCGTTGAGTTCTAATTCATATGCCGTCTGTATCTGTAAAGTATTTTAACGAATTTTAAAAAATTTCTTAAGTATATAAGAAAATACTGAATTTACTAAGGTGCATAAAATATAACAAAAAGGTCCGGGTTGAATCCCGTTATTTACATATATTTTCATTAAAAATATTAAAATATTATAATTGATTGTTCTATAATTTTCAAAAATACTATGTTTCTATTAAATTGACGTTTTTGAGTATATCTCCCCACCTGGAGAACGCTAGGCTCCTCCTTTTCTTACGTGCTGTCTTTTATATGCGATATACAGCGTGAAACTTTTCTTTTATTTCTATTTATTATTAGTTAGTATGAACACAACGTGTCATTCAAATAATATAGACAATTATACAATGACAATAACTTGACACGTTCAGCTATTGCAAAACTTTTTAGTGGTTGTCAAAACTTTTGTTACTAACGACGTCAAATGTTTTTTTTTGTAATATTTATATAACGTAAATAATGTTACTGTAAAAATAACATAAAAATTTCATTTGGAACATGTAAATAAATTTATTGGTGGAAAATAAAAAAGGGAATAATATATGAGGTGTAAAAAAAAGTTCAAATACGAATTTTTTTTTTTTTTAATTGAAAAAATTTTTTTCTTAAAATCAGTTGAGTTAATATTGGATCTTTTTGTCTTTGGAATTACGAAAATGTCACTTAAGATTTTAATAATTTTCACATAAGAAATCTTAAGTAGTAGGTACGTTGCAAATATACACTATAGGTATATTAAAACACGACCGTAATTCAGTGTTGTATGCAAATAATTAAAGTGTCTAAGCGGGCGAAGCCGCGAGCGGGTCGCTAGTATTGAGTAAAGGACTTTATTTTAAAAATCTTTAGGGAATGTAGCGCTGAGATAGCGCGTCGGCCTGTAAATGCGACGGTTCGATCCCCACTTGAGGATATGAAATATTTTTATTTCTTATCTCTTACAAACTTGGTGCGGTGTTAAACTTCGCTTTTATACACGCAATGTCTTAAAAATTGAGCATTAGATGGATTACTACAGAATATTTAAACACTATGTTCTATTTACCTATACCAGAAAACATTTAAAAAGTAAAGTGTTTAGTTATTTAAAACAGTATAAAAAGAAAGTAATGCGAACCAAGTATTTGGACAGACTATAACTATTAGGTTGTCGTGAACGAAACTGTTTATCGCTAAGAAATTTATTCTTTTTTCGCATTAAAAGAAATGTATTGTTTTAGTGATTACTTTTTAATATATATTTATATGTGTTGGTAGTAGTGTAAGGCCGAAACAAATTAATATATCGAAAAAAGGTATTAAAGGAATTTAGTATAGTAAATATGTTTTGTTTTTGTATTATCAACTTACCGAGTCTGCGGCGACGACTTTTTATTTAGTTTAGTTACACAGACAAAAACAAGGACAGAAAAATAATAGGTAAATATTTAAATATAAATGTATATTAGGTAGCATGGTGGCAGAGGGAGTCTGGGACACTCCATTTCCTGGAATCCGCCTATTATCCTATTCTTAAGAATTGCTTAACAAGTAGCGGAACTCAACGTTGCCCTTATACCAAAGCGAGTAAACGAAATAACAGATTTTTTCATCAAATTCCGAACCGTCACGTTTTGTCAAATGTAGAGCCGCTCTACCACTACCTTGTAAAGAAGAAAACTGAGAAAAATGTCACTGTCTTTGGATATTATTAATAAAATAGGAACACTCACACACACACACTCACACACACACACACACACACACACACACACACACACACACTCACACACACACACTCACACACACACACACTCACACACACACACACATACAAAGTAATAATTTTGTACGAACTATATAAATGATACGTATTTCTAATTAGACCGCTGCAGCGCTCAGCGCTCTCATTTAAAGTTCCAGCGAACTATTCCAATTGAAACTCAATGCAACAAAATTGGTAGTCGAGTTTTTAATACTTTTAGTTCTTTGAATATCTTTTTTCTGCAGGAATATTGAAAAAGTTACAAGTTACTTTCGCAAGTTAGTCTCCGACTGCGTTCGTCTGGACTTCACGAAATCGAGTTAAAATTAAAATATACCTAATTATTAAATAAAATGAGTTTTTAAGTAAATAAATCAGCAGGACGCTCTCCAATAGGCGCGAGTTCAAACCCGCTCACTATGTTCAAATTATTTTTTTAAGAAGTTATTCGAGTTATTTTTTGAACAAACACAAACTTGGCGATATTTCTTTTTTCATGTTATTATTTCATAAATTTACTATAATTTATTACATAAAGAAAGTCAAATTTTAACTAAAATATACTTAAAAAGTGATGGACACAGGGGCATCACTAACTTCTGTCCCACATTTACATGATTATCGACAATATTTGAGTTTCCCAGCTCTAGTCTCTAGTCTCCAGCTCCAGATTACTACTCACAGTGCATACGAGCACACGCGCTAATTATAATTAGAGCACGCGAGGTGCGCTTAGAGCACAATAGCGGTGATTGCGCGCTGATTGCTGCCTACATACATACATACATACATACATACATACATACATACATACATACATACATACATACATACATACATACATACATACATACATACATACATACATACATACATACATACATACATACATACATACATACATACATACATACATACATACATACATACATACATACATACATACATACATACATACATACATACATACATACATACATACATACATACATACATACATACATACATACATACTGTTCGTTAGAATATCGAGTGTAGTTTGTGGTATACGTGATCTGTTTTTTATACCTTTCTTGACATTTTTGAAAACTTTTATATGCTCAAATTTGAATTGCAGGATGTAATGAACTCAATAATAGGATTTTCTTCTGTTGAATTTAAAAATAGGTAATATAATGTCCAGCTTACAAGCAAGAATTGTAAATATTCCCTCATTTTTCTGTCACACAGTCACACTTTGTGCCTCTGCGCTACGACTGGCTTCAAAAAAGCTATAACATTAGAATCAAATCTCTCCGTACAGTGTGGGGTAATCTACATAAATTAGGGTCCAGGGCGTCTGTAAATAAAAACGCTGGCCCCGCATTTATCATATGAACGACCCTTGTAAACAACCTTTTTTATAGCATTCATCTGAGTTCTGTTTCGCTTTCTGCATCTATATTGGTAGGTAAAACTTAATCAAACTTATTTACTATGTATAACTTTTATATATAGAAGTTTACACTCAATTTATCTCATATAGGAGAACGGAACGAACGGAACTCTCAAGTCAAGAATTGATCTTGAGATAATAATGAAGACCATTCATAAATTAAATATATATAAATAAAAACGGCATCTCAAAATCGACTTCAGACTTAAGGTTATTTATAAATATAGGCGTAAGTTTCTTTAGCCTACCCACCCTGCTCTCTATGGAAAACAGCGTAAAGTTAAAGAAACGAAAAATAATTACAAAATGTAGCAGTAATAGTTACGATTGTATATTGATATAGTATACGAGTTTTTTTGTTATAGTTAGATTAACAGATGATACTTATAAAAAGATCCCCATTATCTGATTCAAATCAACCTCTTTGTGTATTTCTTACTTCAGAGCAACACAATTACGCAGACGCCACTCCTTTAGCCTTGTTGCTATTCCGGCTCACTTGAAGAAAAACAAAACAAAAACTAAGTTACACTGCAAAATATAATAACACTTCTTGTTCTAAGAAAATTGCAATTTTTAGATGAGAAACAATTATTATTCGAGAATTTCTTTTCTTAAAATTATGTTCTTTTAAGAAAAGAAATTTAAGATGCATTTTTATTAGTTTAAACTTGATGTAATTTGTTTTAAAGGTGCGAGTGTGTGGTAAGACTGTGGGTTCGATTCCCGTTCGGAGGAATAAATTATTTTGGATATTGGCAGGGCGGCGCAAAGTTTGTCTTACTACAGCGGGAAAATAAAAATTGTATAAATGTTATCACTGCCTTGAGTCATATTTAATAAATGTGACAGCCTGAATGTGAATATTTTTTTAATATTTTCAGACATAATTATACAACATCTGACTGTAAAAGTAACGAAGAAGAAGCGGAGCGTTAAGTTCCGCCACTTAACATACTCTAATATTAGGGAACCTAGTGTTAAGACACTCCGTTCCCCACTTTCCGCAGAGAGTTCTAGAGGCATTGCGTGGTCAGTGGCGGATTTCAACGCCGCGCTTTGCCTTGACACCATAGCGACGAAATAGAAATATACATTTAAATAAATATTTCTTTTTCCCCGGTGGGGATCGAACCCACCAGTCGCGTTTACAGTCACACTTTGTGCCGCTGCGCCACGACCCTCAGTTACCCTATTTTATAGATGTAATTGGTATAATAATTTAAAATTATAATTTTGTACCGGTAGCATTATTGGATGGAGCTCTGCGGCCGCAAAGGTTTTTATTACTCATCGTTGCCTTTAATCTTGTTAAGACGTTGTATTCTACACGACAAGCCACGGAACTAGAACTGGAAACTTTGATATTAATATTAAATGGCCACATTTATTATATGACGCCGTCTGACTGTAAACGGAACGGTTGTGGGCTCGACTTCCACTTGAGACAATGAATTGCTTTCATTTCCTCCGTCGGGTTACAAGATAAAGCGCGGCATTAAGTCTCTAAAGATGAGGAAAATGAGGAACTGAGTCTCTTACTAGGTTCCTCCTGCCTATCCTGTTATATGTGAAATACATAAAATTAATTTCATTTCTTCGCTCTGGTGTCGAGGTAAAGCGCGGCGTTGAGTTCTGCCACTCAACACGCAATGCCTCCAAAATTCGGCAGAAAGTGGGGAACGGAGTGTCTTAACACTAGGTTCCCTCTGCCTACCCTGCTGTGTGCGGGATATAGCGTGAAGCTAATTTAATTTAACATAAAATTAAAATATTTTATTAAAACCGGCTTTTTTTAACTGACTTCAGCAAGGAGGTTAGAGAGTCATCATGTAATATACTTGTACATACATAGTCATGTGTTTTTGTTGGAATTGAATATTATTTGAGTATTATGATTATTTATCTAAGCTGTCTATCGACTTTTTTTGATTGACATGTTGAAAATTAAAATTTTAAATGTAATAAATAATACATTGATTGAAATATGCTATACAATTTTTTAATTATGTTTAAAAAAAAAGTCAACCAAAAACAGGAATAGATTATGAATCTGAACGTGTCCGGTCTGTAATAAAAATAAATTTGGAGGCGCCGGGTATCGATCCCGGTACCTCTCGCATGCTAAGCGAGCGCTCTACCATCTGAGCTACGCCCCCGTTGGTACCAGATCACAAGTAATGCCATTCGTTGCTAAAATTTGCACGCATACAGCACTGCGAACGCACGTTCCAGAGTTTTAGCACCAAACCGGTCCGTGAGACCGGCGCCACCAATTACGTAAGTAAATTATTCAAAGTTTAAATTTTTTTTAATTTGGAAAATTTGCTGATGATGAGGCTGGTCGTGGCGCAGAGGTACAAAGTGTGACTGGTTGTGGGTTCCATTCCCTCAAGGAAATGAAAAAATAATTTAAAATAATATATCCATTTCTTCGTGTCGAGGCAAAGCGCAGCGTTGATTTCCGCCATTCAGCACGCAATGCCTTTATAATTCGGTGGAAAGGTAGGAACGGAGTGTCTTAACACTAGGCTCCCTCTGCCTACTTTGCTAGATATATTAGTTCACGTAATATTTATAATATTACAAATTTAACTTCACAATGTAACCGAAATACAAGTTTAAAATAAACCTGTCATCAACATCGTTATCGGTAAAAACAATACGTTATAAAACAAATATATTTTTGCCACTTTAAACGAAACCAATAAATACATTTTTTTTTTATGTTGTTCATATTTGTTTTTCGTAAATATCTTTTTAAATATGGGAACGGTTGCACTTTGTTTCGATCGAGAGCTTTCAGATTTTAGCGATATCAGTTTGATTTTATATTAATAGATTTGATATTCACAATAGTTTATTATAAAAATGTTATCGACCTCTTTACGGTCAATTAAAAGATATTTTTCAAAATAACGTTATAAAACTACGACCAGAAGACACGACTAAAACAACGTAGTCTGAAAATTTAAGATGCACTTTTAGACTTGGAGCGGAAAGAGAAAGAGGTCCTCTAGTATAACTTGTTGTATTAGAATTTAGGAGGTATATTTTACAAGTTTAATGGATTAAAAGTAATCTAATGAAAAGAACCAAAAAAGTTCTCGAACTTTTTTTGATATTCAGGCTTAGCTTAACCAGAGCCATTTCATCTTATACCTCATTTGAACTAGCGGTTTTAATACCTAATTTTACTCCCCTTTTAAGGATTAAAAGAAGTATTTTTTGGAATTGACCGTAAATGTATATTTTTCTGAACTAATATTACCTATAGATGCAAGGTGCCATATTTGGTAATCGTTAACCGATAATATTCTTCTGTTTTCCTTTATAGTGTCAAAATGCAAGTTTCTTGCTATAACTTTTTTTAAAGTAAATATAGAAATACGTTTTTTTTTTCCGGTGAATGAGACATATGAAATTTGAACTTCAACTCGATATCTCCAAGCGTTCTTGAGATAAGACTCTTGCTTGCTAGCGGTGTTCCGTTTTTTAAAAAACGGTGCTGAACCCTAAAAAGATATGTTTCGAATATTTATGTTTACACAACATAATATGTGATATTTTTTAATCATCATTCTGCTCCTGCGTTTGAGGGAAAGTGAGGAGAATCCCAAAGTCACCGTCACTTTTTGCTTCTTTTTGAAAAAATGTAAGTCTCAATATACTAAATATGGAGATTATTAAAAAAAGATTATTGTTTCTACATATTAACATGTATTGTCTTATTTGTAACTTGTATAATTTGAAATTTTATTTAGTTCGTTAGAAAAAATATATAAAATTTTATTGTAGTACTTAAAATCTAAGGAACTGAAGTTGATTATCTACTTGTAATATTTCGTCTTTGTAAATCTCAGCTAAGATGATAGTACCTTTTTTTAGCTTCACGCTGTACTTCGCATGTAGTAGGGCGGGAACCTAGTTTTAAAACACATAATTTACTTTAGGAACATAAGTTAAGATATTGATATTCCCCATTTTCCACCGAATTCTGGCATTGTGTGGTGATGGAACTTAACGCCGCGCTTTGCTTCATTATCAGACCCTCACGTATGAGCATCATGTCAGGAAGGTAAATACGTATTTGTAGTCAAATCATCTTTAGACGTATTGTCAAAAATTCGTTAAATTCTTTTCGTGTTATATATAATAATATAAAACATGGGTTATTCATAGAAACGTGTTGCTTATACAGCCGATGTGACAAGAGTAACGCACGAATGCACCCTTTACGGTACTCCGCCATTCAACGAAGTGAAATAATTCTGACAGGCGAAATCAAAAAATATTTACGGGTCAGGATGTTAAGGGTAAAAAAGGCCGATAGATATATTTATTTACCTTTTTTATCTAAATATATTTATTGGAGGAGCCAAAAGAAGATTTATTATTTTTGGACATTATATATACAGACTGTTTCTGACTTCAAACACAAAGATCATGAGTCACCACTCGGAAGAGTATATTATTTTCATTTCCCCATACTGCTAACTGCGTAACGAAAAAATCTCAAATTCGGGCGGGAAACGGAAAACATACCGCGTTTACGCAATCCACTGCGCCATGTCGTAGTTTTTCATTACAAATTTAAATTATCTGCACCGTTGCAGTAAACGAAGGTTTAATTGCGTTTCTAGTTCAAGACAGGATAATTGTCGCTTCAAAGTTGCGTGCCGCTTGCCTTGTAATAGTGCCCTATATCAACTAACGAAGAAATGTTGTATGTACTTTGAGAAAACAGATTTCCATTTAAAATAAAAGCGATATATCGTAAAAGAGATTATTGTATGTAGTAAAATACCGCCTTTGTTAATATTTTACGTGTACGAATATATTACAAAATAAAAATATGTTTATTATTCTGAGGCCAGTCGTGGCGCAGTGGTACAAAATGTGACTGTAAAACGACTGGTTGTGGGTTCGATCCCCACTCGAGGAGATGAAATATTTACTTAAATTTATATTTTCATTTCTTCGCTCTGGTGTCGAGGCAAAGCGCGGCGTTGAGTTCTGCCACTCAACACGCAATGCCTCCGAAATTCGGCAGAAAGTGGGGAACGAAGTGTCTTAACACTAGGTTCCCTCTGCCTTCCCTGCTGTGTGCGGGATATAGCGTGAAGCTAATTTAATTTAATTTAATTTAATTATTCTGTTTCAATTTTGGATTATTGAACATGAGTATGTTAGAAATTGTTATTGTTATTGTTCACATCAATTACAATAAATGTTGATGAGACATTGTTTGACTTCCACCTGAATACTTGTCTTGTCAAGAAAGCTTTGATAGTTCGTTCGAGATAATGGCCAATAAATTGGTACAGTAGAGAGATTGTAAGATTTGATTAGATTTTAAAAAAATGTTATCCAATTTTATGCCAAATTTCAATTTTATAGGTGTAGGTAGGTAGTTAAATAAAAAAGGAAGAGATTTTTCTATGTTAAATATCACGTAAAAATATTACAATAAGCTTACGATTATTTTCAATAGAAGATAAGAAATACAAGGTCGTATCGACGTTCAGATTTGCGATAATCTATCAGTTTGACGCGGTGTGAGTAATGGTGGGGAATTAGAGCGAGTCGTTAATGAGCACGCCTCGCTCTGACTGGTGTGGAGATTTTGCCTATTATTATATCGTCTAAGTAAGCTTTTAGTAAAAGTTTGAAGTTATTAAGAAATTTCTAGATTTATTGGTTTACATGTTTTTTTAAGATTCTCTAATCATTATCTAATTTATCCAGTTCGAATTCTAAACCGACTGGTTGTGGGTTCAATCCCCACTCGAGGAGATGAAATATTTACTTAAATTCATGTTTCCATTTCTTCGCTCTGGTGACAAGGGGCGCGTTAAGTTCAGAACTCAAAAGCGCGGCGTTGAGTTCTGCTACTCAACACGCAATGCCTCCAAAATTCAGCAGAAAGTGGGGAACGAAGTGTTCCCCACTAGGTTCCCTCTGCCTACCCCTGTTTTTTTATATACGACTATATACATATATGTATATCTCAACGCATGTAGTTTCAAAGTAAGCTTTACATAGCACTGTTTACATTTACGAAGTTTGCGAATGAAGAGCGAATGTGGAGACACTGTTTGTTTAAGATGAAACGTCTATGATATACCGACTGACTCTATTCGCCTTTATAACTTGATATTTTACTTGGTCTCTATTATGTTAATGTTGTAGAGTTGTTCGAGAACTCAATTACTCTGTTTTAAACTTTAACTTTTAATTTATTAATTAGGTGGAGATATAAACAAATTTTACTTATTCGCTTACAGACTACTAGCTCATATCTACTTTTGCTCAAAGTGCATCGGCAGCCCCTGTAGAAAAGGTAGAGAAAGGCGACTAGTCGTGGCGCAAGGGCACAAGTGCGTGACTGTAAACGAGATTGGTTGTGAGTTCGATCCCCAATTGAGAAAATGAAATATTTATTTAAATTAATATTTACATTCCTGCGGCGTTAAGTTCCACCCCTAAACACGCAATGGCGGCAAAATGGATAACAGATATCTGTAGCTCCGTCTACCCCGCTATGAGTGGTAAATATCGTGAAACTGATTTTTATTTTTAAGTAGATTAAGAAACATTATTTAAATATATTTCAAGAGCTCTACAACTCGTATATACTCTATGGAGTCATTAGTACAGTAGAGTAATATAACAATTTTATTATATAACTAACATATATGTTTTCAGTAGGTTAGTTCATTGCTATACATAGATTAATAAATTGCGATATATAAATGAGGCTCTATGCCTCATGTGACTTCAAATGCAATGGTTACATAATATCGTAAAATCCTGCCACTCAGAACGGAATGTCTTGAAAAATGGGCGGAAAGTGGGAAATGAATTGTCTCTATATGCAACATTGGATCTGCCAAACTAACATTTGCTTATACATCCAAATAAGCAACTATACATAAAAATAATGTTAAATTTTAGTGCAATTAAAAAACAAGAATAAAATAATAATAAGAAAAACAAAGCACAAAAGTCATTATGTAGTACAGATTTCCGATAGTCTATCAATGTAAGTGATTAATGGATATGACGGACTGGACGGTAACACTTAGCCACCCACGGGTTGGGGTATTATTTTATCAAATTGATAAAACTAGGTCTGTTTTAGTTTGTTGCAATTGAGATAACGACTCTGTCATATGATAGAGTTTAAAAATCTTATTTTTATTAGTTATTGGTATTTTCCACATAGTTTTTCTTTTTTTCCCTTTCATTAACTCCGGTGTTTGTCGCTAGGATATGCCTTCCTACTCAGTCTTCTCCTCTTTATACGGTATTTAATGTCTACAGTTGGTCCATTGGTTCTCATGTCTTGCTTCACGACCTACAGCTATCGCTCGTTTGTGAGTATGGGAATCTAGATATAGCAAGAGGCTTCCATGCGACATAGTTACTAGGTTGACGCTCAAAATGACCATGCTATATCTTGGATTTTCCAGATTGTTGTTAGAGTATACATAAATTATGTATATTATCTATCTCGTCTCGTCTCGTCTGGTCTCGTTCCTCACGAGTCGTTGTACTAAGTTACCTCCAATAAAAAGACTGAATAAAAAGGGGGTGTCAAAATTTAAAATATGAGTTGAGTTGGTTGGTATGAAACTTTAAATAATCCACGGTTCATACCTATACTTTTCCCCATTTCTACCTCAAATTTTCCATATAAAATAATCCAGGCTAGGTTAGTAGTAGGCTTGCAGATTTTAGTTTGTTAACTTTATTAAAACAGTTTTTAAAATGGGATGTAGTATGGAAGTTTAATTTTTAGTTTGACTCGCACTTGACCAACTTTAAAAGTTTATTCAAAAATCAAAATTAAATCAAAGCAGTAAAAAAATAAAAAACGTATAAAATATATCCTACGGCGCTTCCCTGATGAAAGGGTCGTGACAAAAAATAAATCAACTTGACGATTTATTAAGAGTAAAAGGCGTCATATTATAGAAATAGGGAGCAGGTGCTATTTATTAGACCGCCTTGTAAACCTTTCTTTTAGATTACTTGTCAAATATTATTTTTATACAGGGAAATGAGAAAATCTCATTACCCTTAGTGGAGATCGAATCCATTACTATCGTGTTAAAGTTGTGATAACGATTTCAATTGGCGAAGGTGTATCCTTATAACCTATTACTAAAATTATTTCATATTAATTTAAGTAATTCTGTAAAAAATATCATAATACAAGAATTATGATTTTTGTAACGTTAAAAATTTTGTCTTTAATCTATTTTCACCATGGAGGGTTAACGTTGGGCTAACGTTAGCGGTAGTTAGAGAAATGGAGTACCAAATGGTCGCTTATCTCTTTTGCTTCGTCTACTGTCACCTTTACATACACGCCATCCGGGGAGTCCTCATACTTAATCTTAGACCAAACTCTAGTTCTTAACCCTAGTCTAGTCTACGTAAATTTGACGTATACAGTAGCGAAATAACCCTATCTTTTACACGTGTATAATCGGATCGCTGCAAACTCCCGTACCAACTCAGTAACCATCTAGACCTCGCAGGACATACTTGCACCATCGCGGTAGACTTCGTATTTTTGCTATAATGATGATGTTGTACGCCATTTTGACGTATAAGACTTTGTGTAACTTTTGTAATTGTTTCCAATTTTTTATTATTATGTTATGTTAGAGTTAAACTAGGATAAAAAAGCTTCAAATTTAGAAAATGACGACGATTGTACTACGCTGGATCCCGGACTCCACGCGATAAGATTGAGTAGTTAAAAGTGATAACGAAAATGTGATAGTTGACTAAAAAATAAAAAAATATGAGTTCTTCATTTTCGTTGGTTTCCTACTATAATTCAATCATAATATGTGATTGTATTAAAAAAGAGTGTATCTCACTTAACCAAAAAACAATAAGAAAACACAGCGATTTTATTTTTACACGTCATTTTTACGTATGGTTGTGGTTTATACCCCGTTAAAATGATTGGGTTTCTAGGGTTCAACTAGAGTTCAAAATTTAAATAGCATATTGACAATACGATATTTTCATCAGTTTTGTAGCTATAATATCTCTAAGGATTGTAAATTTAAATCACAAAATGTAAATTGGAGTATAACAAGTCAAATAACAATTTTGAACTAAAATGTCTTATGTATCTAAGATTTTATGAAAACATTAATTTTAATGAGTATTAAATATCAAAGCAGAGTAAATCTTAATTAGACTAAAATACGTCTGATTAAATAAAACGATGTAATGTTATTTAAACAAGAAATACTTTCATGACGCTCTGGGGATACCGACTGGCTGTAAACGCGAGGCGTTGCAGTGCGGTGTTAAGTTTCGTAATGTGAAACGCAATGTCCCAAATTCAGGCAAAAAGTGGAGTGCCCCTCGTACTCCAAATCTTGAAACAAAGGAAGGAAAATGTGCAAAAGTAAAGAATTGTACTGAATTTGAGAAATAGATGATATACTTTTTAGCTTCACACTGTAACCCGCCCATAAGAGAATACGCAAATGGAATTTCGAATTTAGTGATAAGACATTCCGTTCCCATTAAGATACTTCTCTTCCGCCGAATTCTGAAGGCATTGCTTGTTGAGTAGCGGATAAAAATTAAATAAATTAATAAATATTATAAATGACTGACTAATTTTTTTTTTATAAATAATTAAAAGCGTCCAAAACTTTCCAACCTAGGCAGGTTATTTTGGATACAATTTTAACTTTTTAAGTTCAGTAATTCGTCTTTGCTTCGTTTGTTACGAATAAAGAACTATTATCACAATAAGACATAGTCAAAGAGAATATATATATTAAAAAGCCATCTCAGATCGATTTACATAACTGATGAAAACCGACACGTTAAGACAGCGCTCTCATATTATGAGGGCATTGTCTTGCGTCGGTTTTGTAATACTAATAAGTATTACAAAATTTAATATTTGGCGACAGCACGTTAATTGATATTAATGGAAATTCATATCTGCGCAAGAACCTTCTTTATTAATTTTGCAAATTTGGATGAGTCAACGTTAAACAAAACTCGAGTCATATTATGTGAGCTGCAAATATAAATTTGTAATTATTTTCTGTTTTTTTTTTTTAACTTCACACGGTATCTCGCATATAGCGTAGAACCTGGAAATTTAGTGTTAAGACACTTTTTTTCCCCATTATGACACTTCCGTTACACACTTTGCATCGATTGCACACATTGCCGCACTTTGCCTTCTTTTATTTCATAGTTACTGTGATATATGTACATACGAATATCTTTATTTTCATATGTAAATTTTATAGTTCTAGGTCACCATATTATGTTTTAATTATGTGGATTTGATTCTCATACAATATACGACAAACGAAGCATAAACGCTTGTATCTTTTTAAAAGGCAATGACTAAGGAGTTTATTTTTTCTTTGCTGTAACACATACACGATTGGATATTTGATATTAATATCAGCTTGTTATCTACTTCCAAGCAAGGTTGTAAAAATTTTTCTTTTATATTTATTGTTATTTTATGTGTGGCACAAAATAATTAAAAAAAGGCCTAATGCAACTTTAAGTTTATATATAACTGGCGTCCTACTCTATTCTGCATTTACCAACAGATTGATACATTCAATCATCAACATTTTTTTTTCAAAATTCTGATTTTCTGATTGAACTAGAAAGAACAAGAACAGACATGGGCTTGTACCTGTAGTAAGGCACCTCCAATTCCACAAGACCATATTGAAGAGCAAGTTGCTAATGTATTATCTTGGCTGTACAAACACTCACCATTTGCATGATGAGAACAACCAGAGACAATATCTCTGAGGGACTGCCCTGGTCGACGACACCACCGACAGATGTCGATAGTGCCGTTAACATTATACAAATATGAAAAACTTTATCAAAAATAAAATAATGAAACTACTAACCTAAAAAAGAGAATTGACAATTTAACATATATGCCTTAATTCTTTGTAGTAATACTTTTACCATCATTGGCACTTAATTACAAAATAAATTAAAAAAAAATTGAATTGATATCAAGGTTTAACAGCAAATACTTTAAAAATAAAAAATTATGTATAGTACGTAAGAACATCAATTTAAAATGGCAGCAGCGGCGAGCGTCTGTCTACGATCCTCTATGGAACTTGGCGCCATCTCTCAGGTGAACTAAGCAACCGACACGGAGCTTACATATTATATATACATACAGAAAGGGATATTTATAGAGATATTTATATTTGACTCCCTAGAAAATTCATAACTACGGCTCAATTCCTTTTATAATTCAAAAACCAAACCTATAGAAACTAAACTTAAGTGTACCTCAGTATTGTATTGTATTCTACAACCACAATGAAATATTATATGGATAAGTCAAGTACATTATATTGTTAGGGTTGAATGGGAGCCAATCGCTCTCGAATACTTCAAAGTGACTTGCTGAAACTTGGTCCATATTATGATTCTTCAATATGTCAATGAAAATCATATATTTTAATAAAAATAAAAAATAAAAAAATAGCTTCACGCTGTATCCCACATAGCAGGGTAGGCAGAGGGTGTGGTTTTGCAGTCACACTTTGTACCACTGCGCCATGACTGGCCTCATTAATAGAAATTATTGTACATATATCGCTCGCAGTGATGAAACAATGACGTATTTATTAATTTTTAACTATTTCTGGGGTTAACGTCATTACAGGAGATAAAAATATTATTACGTACTAGTTTAAAATATAGTATAACGCAAAAAATAGATATTGAAAGACTTATTCACTTCCAATAGCTATATTTCTTATAACAATGTTATCTATAATTCACTGTACTGCTCAAACTCCAACCAAAAACATTTTCCCGCCTAAATTTGACATTAAAAACGCGGGTCATTCCGTTCCCGCCAAGCCCCTCCCCGAGCGCTCGGCGACAGCGTACCCGAGTGTTGCCGAAAAGCAATATAGTATATAAAGCGATTATATTTTAATTTATAATTTTTTTGTAAATTATTTTCATGTCATTATTTCAACTAATTCATTACTTTTTTTTCAATAAATATAATAAAATCGTATAACAACAAGTATCTACGAAAAAAAAATATCAATCACGAAATATTAATTAATTTCGGCAGAAAGTGGGGAACGGAACGTCTTACTTACACTAGGTTCCCTCTGCCTCACGTTTATATAACAGTGTGCTATTGTCATAAAACTAAGGAATCTAGATACGGTCAAGATAAGTCTTAGATTATTTCAATTGTACATCTATAATTCAATTCATACAAAATAGAAACTTACTATTAACTACTACGTATTAAAAGTTTTAATAAAAACAAGAAAACCTGTCGATTTTGCTCTCTTTTAATTATTATTAAAATTCCATTTCTGATTATAAATGTCATACAAATTTTTTAATTATAATTTAAACGCATAGTAGTGGCACAACATTTGACTGTAGGCGTATTACTAGTGAGTTCGATTCCCTTTCGTGGAAGTAAACTATACATATTTTAATTAATTAATTAATACCATTGAGACATCATCGCGTAGTGTCCAACTCACAAGCAATATTATGCGTGGCGTTTAACTCAGCCACAAACCGTAAAACTGAAATAAAAACACATACATATGTATCGCAAATGGACTGTATTGCATATAATCTGTAAGATAAAAAACATTTCACGTATTTCAGGTTTAAAACGTTTATTTTAATTTTAAATTCGGCGTTTTTAAACTTTGCACGAATATAAATAACAATATTACTTTCTATAAAATCTGTCGAAAGCAGTTCCATTTACTTTACGAAAAAAAATTGACACATTTTTACATTTTGATCATGTACATTTATTGTCAGTTAAACACTTAGTCTTGTCTCTGAGTTAAGTTGTCTAGCTTTTGAGAGCATGCTTTTGTATAAAAGAATTATGATTAGTTAAATTAATAGTAGCAGGGTAGGCCGAGGGAACCTCGTGTTAAGACACTGCGTTCCCCACTTTCTGCCGAATTCTGGAGGCATTGCGCGTTGATTGGCAGAACTTGCAACCATTGCCCACTTGGCACACAATTATTACTTTTTACTTTTCTCTTTTTTCACCATATTGTAACTTTACGTAGGCAGTGTCCTCGTTCGTTCATTCAGTTAGTATATTTTTTTAATTATTATTTTGATATGCTTACAATTTATAGTGGACAAAAAGTACGAAATACTGTCGTTAAAGTGTTTTTAAAAGTACTTTTTACTTCACGCTGTTGCTCTATAAAGAGATAATCTAGTGTGATATTGCCACGATCTCCATATTTCACGTTAATAATTAGTAAATACACTACCGTCATACAATTTATAGTTGATTATTTTAAGTTTAAAAATTTTTGTACTTCATCTTTTCGAGACATTGCGTGTTGAATAGCAGAACTTAACGCCGCGTTGATCTTTCAGAATAATAACTCTATACCACACAACGATTTTACACAATTTTTTTACCCAAAATTAAAATATAAGAACGAATAAATAAAGGGAGGAAACACAAAAAAAAGTATATCATTTGGGATATAGCGTAATGTAATGATTACGATATCGTCTCGTATATTAAATGTTATTCTTTTGAAGCCAAAACGCTGAATGAGGGTGCAAACGATGTTAATTACTTAAATCACATCCTCTAATAACGTTTAAAAAATCGTATAAAATGTATATTTGTGACGAAAAAGTGATTCATAAAAGGACCGTGAAGAAATATTGTTCCTTTTAGCTTTAAAAAAATATATAAATCAAATCAGCTTCACGCTGTATACCGCACACAGCAGGTTAGGCAGAGGGAAGCTAGTGTTAAGACCCTCCGTTCCCCACTTTCTGCCGAATTTTGGAGGCATTGCGTGTTTTGCGTGTTTGTTGAACTCGACACCACGCTTAGCCTCGACACCAGAGAAAATGGAAATATAAATTCAAGTAAATATTTCAACTCCTCGAGTGGGGATCGAACCCACAACCAGCCGGTTCTTACAGTCGTCTTCGTGCCGCTGCGCCACGACTGGCCCAAATAAAATAATATAAATAATGTTTCAGAAAAATGTTATTGGAAATAGTGAAAATATTTTTGTTCATTTCACGAAATAAAAATTATATACATTTTTTTTCACATTTCATAATAAAAGAATGTATTTCTTTTTTTAAAATAGTACCATTTTTTTAAATATTAAGTCGCTACGATAAAAATATTGACGATGAAAGAACGGAAGAGCTCATTTGCCGCATAGAACTCTTCAAATCACCCCCCACGTGACATAAAGAGCATTATTTGTTACGATGACTATAAGCAAAATGCTTTAGTAGAAATATGCTTACATTTGTTAACTTCACGCTTTATCCCGCTTTTAGTAATGTATCCTCAAATTGGGTATGCAGCAAAAACTTAGTGGCTAGGTACTCTGAAAATTCGCATTGTATGATGAGTGGTGGAGAATAACTCCGCGTTGTCTCTTGCTTACTAGAGCGAGGAAATTAAAATAATTCGTACTGATTCACGATCTCCTTAATTACTACTAAAATTTCATTGTTTATTTAATGAAAGTAAAAAAAAATGAGTCAATTTGCTAAAACATATTTCTATAATTCGAATACCTTTACAACATGTAAGAACATTTAAATTAATACCCACCACAGTCCCGAGCGTCATATCAATAAGAACTGTAATTTGAACGACAAGATCCTTAAGCGGACATAACTCACTCACGCGGTGGTGTGAGAAGAATAATCGTTTTATGATATTCCTGAAGTATGGTTGGTTGGTTTTAAAAGTTAACTTTTAAAATTTTAATTTGATATTATAACTATATATTTTTTATTTACATATATATTCGATTTGTTCCTTTTTTTGACGTATTTATTATTTATTTTACTTTGAAATTGAGCTTAGGGTTTTTTTTATTTGATACTCGTTTAAGACTAATTAACTAAGTTCAACAGGGAAACAGGAACCTTTATAAGATTACTTTACTGTCCGTCCATCCGTCCATTCACCAGTCTGTCTGTCGATCTGTAATGAGCCTTTATCTTAGGAACGCTTGGAGATATCGTGTTGAAACTCAAGTATACGGTCTCTTGATTTCCTGTATTTTTTTGAAAATACACATACGAAGTTAAGAAGATGAGTTTATTTCATACAACAGTACAGTAGAGTTTATATCTTTTAACATCACCTAATTATGTAGAGCTGATGACGCCATAAAGGTCCTCTAACGATGAGACCCGCGTAACGGTAACAGCCTCCCGCCGTCATCGTCGACATTATTACCGCAATATAACTTTTAATTGTATCCGTTGATATTAATTTTTACAAATTTTATGGCTTTCCGCGAGATGAAACTTTGTAAGCTTCCCTCTTATTGAGTTACAGCTTTTTATGTGGTGGTTGTTAAATTAAAAATGCTTAATTTCTTTACTTTTGTACTGGACATTGTTATTATTTAAATATTTTGTATGAAAATATATTTGTATGCTATGATGAGATAAAATGGGGATCCTATTCATAATTTTTATTTTATATCAACCTAAATAATATTCAAAATATTGAATGTACGTACAACCGTGTAATAAGATAGCGTTACCGACCCAACGTAGCCTTTTATGGAATCTGGTAATTAGAAGCTACCTCACATTATAAACGTGATTACGGCTTTAATTATCATAGGAAGGTATACTTTTAAATAAATTAGGAAATATACATATATTTTACAACAATATTAAAATGTTTTTGATTAACTTATAATTTTACATGGTTTTGCTTAAGGAAATGTTGAATTTGTTAAATTTTAAATATATAATGTATTATTTATCGTTTAATCCAGAGAGCAAAGACTTCAAAAGTCCTACTAAAAGATCGATATTTTAATGGTTTTGAAGCCTCATATTGTGTCCCCCATATATTCCTATATGGGCTAAGGGAACCTAGGAACTGAGTTCTCCTAGGACTCCATTCCCATTAAGACACTATCATTGCTTCCTTTCCTTAAATTTTTATTTAATTTTTCAATATAATAAATTATAATAAAATTAAGGATGTTTACCATCACATACATCAGTCACATACCAACAATCAGTTGCAACACAACGGTGTCATATAGTAAATATAAACTTTAAAACTTAAAGCTTAAGCTCAAAATATTTCCAAATATTAAAAACAAACTTCCATAAACCAAATTTACAGAGTCTAATATAGTGTTGCAGCCGAAGCCTTTTATTTATCCTCACTAAGCACGCCGCTCTAGTCCTGCTTATTACAATGTGGAAGCTTTGTTCATGGAACGTGAAATTATGCGTTAGTTTCATTTTTAAAGTTTTTTTTTAAATGCAACTAACTTTCAATTCAATTGGGGCCAGTCGTGGCGCGGTGGCATAAAGTGTGACTGCAAAATCAACTGGTTGTGGGTTCGATCCCCACTCGAGGACATGAAATATTAATTTAAATTTATATTTTCATTTTCTTCGCTCTGGCGTCGAGGCAAAGCGCGGCGTTGATTTCTGCCACTCAACACTCAATGCCTCCAGACTTTGGCGGAAAGTGGGAAATGGAGTGTCTTAACACTAGGTTGCCTCTGCCTACCCTGCTGAGTGCGGGATACAGCGTGAAGCCAATTTAATATTATTTATTTTTAATTTAATGTCGTATCCCAAATATAGCAGTCTAATGACAAATTGGGAATGGTGTAAGACTAGGTTCCTCATGTCTATCTTTCTATTTGAAAATATGATCCTTTTATATAAATTTCTAATTATTATTTCAAAAACTTCAATGAAAAGATATCTTTTATAGAACTTAATAGGCTAATCTCATAAAAAATGATCTGTTTACGTATTTCTACAATGTCAGTGACTAAAACTTGAATTAAAGCCCGCATTTTGTAGTAAATAACTTTAGGTAAGTATCTCGGGTGTAGAAATCTAAATATAGAGAAACGTACTTTCGGTTGAACACAACCAATATCCGACATCATTGAACTAGAAATATTAATAACTTAGAAAACGTCTCTTTTTACTGTACATGTTTGTATGTCTGTATGTGAAAGCTTTTGTACTAAAAAGATTTATTTGTGAATATTTTTTTACAGTTTTCAAGTGTTATTCCACACTTAGGGAGGAAAAATAGTTATTAAGAAAACATATAAAAAAATAACCGTAGCGGGATTTGAACCCGCGCCTCTTTGGAAACTGTCCAAGCGTTCTGACCAACTAAGCCAAACATTTTCATTGAGCTACGTCGAAATTCTTATACGCTAGTTACAACTTATTTATGTTGTTAGCATCTCTGTAGGGAGATTTTTACAAATTTCCGCGATAAAAGATTATGATTTATAATTATCGTTTGGCAAGAGTGAAAATTATTTTTTTAAACATTTCTCAAGTGTCATTCTATACCTAGGAAAGAAAAAACTTATTAGGAAAACGTATAAAAATTTCAACGTAGCGGGATTTGAACCTGCGCCTCTTTGGAAACCGTCCAAGCGCTCTGATCAACTTAACCAAGCTTTAACCGACAAACTGTGAGGCTCGGGTCTGTTAGGTTTCGTACACATATTGGAGTAAGATTACCTGCTATAGCTGTTCAATACAAGAGAATGAAGCCGTATCAATATATTAATTAATTTCGTACTATACATTTTGATTTACAGGCCGCCAAGGGGGACATGTATGTGACGGTAACACAACGGCTGTGTTCGATCCCAAATCGGAAGAAAGAATTATTATTTATTACATTGAGTTCCGCTTTTTATCACACAATGCCTAAAAAAATTCAGCGGAAAGTGGGGAACAGAGTGTCTTAGCACTAGGTTTGCTTTTACTGCCCTGCTATATGCGGGATGCTTGAATGCGTGAAATCGATTTTTTTTTATTCATATAGAGTCCGTGATGCAGTAGGATATTATAATGTAAGTACAGCTTTATGCGGAGTGAAATTAAAAAATATATAATTATATCAATTTTTTAATTTCATCTAATATATAGGTCGTTATGACTACACTGATTCCGTGAAAATGCTACAAGTGTTATGGAAAAATTGTTACAGGTACTTTAGATACAAATTGATCTAATAAAGGCGTGTTAAAAATATTGCAGCATACCAGGAAAATGTCCTGGTATAGTCAGATAAAGTACGGAATTGAAGTCTATTACTCTACACGTTATGACATATTGAGCAGAAAATAGAGAACAAAGAGTTCTAACACTCTTAACGCTTAGTAGGACTAATGTGGAAGAAAAAAAAAGTAATGCTTCTAAATCAGTTGTAATTAACGTAATTTCCCATTATTTGGGCACTAAGCAATCAATCAATAACTAATTATGTGTGTGAGCGAGGTCCGACTCTCGACAGTTATACATGGATTTCCTATTACGATATTTATTAGAAGCTCTATGGTCCATTAGATATATGAATAGTACTTAAGTAAAATAAGTGTACTAATGTATATTGATGTTTTAGTATTGACAATGGCACAGTGTGACTGCAGATGCGATGGTTTTGGGGTAAATTCTTATTTGGGGGAATAAATAAAATAAATCAGCTTCACGTTGTATCGCGCAAACAGGAGGGTAGGCAGAGGGAACCTAGTATTAAGACACTTCGTTCCCCATTTCCTGTCGAATGTTGGAGGCATGTTGAGTGGCAGAACTCACCGCTGCGAGTTACCTCGAAACTAGAGCGAAGAAATGGGAATATAAATTTTATAATTTAATATTTCATCTACTCGAGTAGGGTTCGAACCCACAGCTAGTCGATTTTGCTATTACACGTTGTGTGTGTTGTTATTTTTGGGGGAATGGTTGATTTTATATTAGTATAAATGTTTTGTTAGTATAAATGAGGCCAGTCGTGGCGCAGTGGTACAAAGTGTGACTGTAAAACCGACTGGTTGTGGGTTCGATCCCCACTCGAGGAGATGAAATATTTACTTAAATTTATATTTTCATTTTCTTCGCTCTGGTGTCGAGGCAAAGCGCGGCGTTGAGTTCTGCCACTCAACACGCAATGCCTCCAAAATTCGGCAGAAAGTGGGGAACGAAATGTCTTAACACTAGGTTCCCTCTGCCTACCCTGCTGTGTGCGGGATATAGCGTGAAATGTAATTTAATTTTATTTTTTTAATTTTATTTATAAATGTTTTGAACGATATTTTTATTTCTAAACAAAATGTGGTGTTCATTTCCGCCACTTTGCCAGTATTTTTTCCTTAACCATTACATTTTATTGTTTCTGGGTTTTCTTTGTTTACTATATTCAAAAGGCAGGTTATATGGAAGGAGATAAATATATTTCCAAATTATATTACAATTTAATTTTGCTTACAAACTAACTAATCCTATTCTAAGATTTTTTGCCTATTTTCATAAAAAGATTTTTTTTTAAATATGAATTTTGAAAAAAGCAAAGTAGTTTCATACTTTGTGTGCCAGAATAAAAATAATTTAAATATCAGTCCAAGATCGAATTGAACTAACAACCATCGTGCTTACATTCAGACACTATCCAATATCACTGTGCCGCTATGGCCTATGCAAAATTAAATAATTATGGCTTAAATAAGAAATAAAAACTTTAATATCACGGAAAGTGTTGGGTGATATACTTAAACATTTAATGTTTACTTTCACAACTTTGAAACGACATCAGACGAATTTCTACTACTGTGGTTTAATTTTCACATAAACATCAAAATAATTAAAGCCCGAAAGCAAAATTACAAATATATTTAAGTACTTCCACGGAGTTGTTTAAAGAGCTTTCCTTTACAAAGGCAATCTGCCTCTGTCTGCGAGTTTGTTTCTGTACAGCTAGTCATTTTCATTTTAATATCAAAGTTGCTTCACTTTAAAACGTTGAATTACAGACAAATTGGTAATATTTTTTTTTTTTTAATATTTCTTGTTGTAAGTAGAAATTGTTTTTATAAAAGCTCAGAACTGTGTTAATACTTAATTACTAGTATTTTTTTAACAACAGCTCAACAACGTCCTTCGCCTTGTTACTAGAGCGAAGAAATGAAAAAAAATCACTACTCCAAGTAGGAAATGAACCCACAACACACGTTTACGTCTGCGGTCATACACTGTACATTTTCTGAGTAAGCATTCAAAAATGTATGTGAGCATTAATCTTAAGAGAAAAACTATTATAAAACAGTATAAAATGTATCTGTACTTTATAAATATATCCATAAATATGTTATGTGTAAACATTTTTGAATTGTATTAAATTGTACAATTGAGGCCAGGCTCAAGTGTGGGTCTTGGGTTCAAGCCTCACTCCAGAAAATAAAACAGTTATTTATTTTAAATTTTCATTTTTTCTCACTCTGGTGTCGAAGTTAAGCGCGGCTTTGCGAGTTGCGCTACTCAATACGCAATGCCTTAAGAATTCAGAGGAAAATGAGGAACGGAGTTTCTTAACATTAGGTTACCTCTGCTAACACTGCTTTGTGCGGGTTACAATGTAAAGTGATTTTGATTAAGAGTAATATAAAAATAGCAACAGAACAAGATTCTATGTTTTTTTTTTGTTTTTTAAAAATCATAAAAAAATAACGTAGCGGGATTTGAACCTACTTATGTTACTTATATTTTATTTTTAAGATTCTCACACTTGAAATGTAAGAAAATTGATAAAGCTAAATAATAAGAGACAATGAAGCGTGATGAGCATTCACTATTGCATTTACCATAAAAATTTATGATATGGAACATCTTGTGGATAACCATAGCAGTCTATCAAACTATAACAAATAGTGAAATGCTACTTAAACGGATAATATTCAACGTGATATTAATATTTCTGTAATATATAAAATGAAATATTGAGGCCAATCGTGGCGCAGTGGTACAAAGTGTGTGTTCGATCCTCACTCGAAGAGATGAAATATTTATTTAAATTTATATTTTCATTTCTTCGCTCTGGTGTCGAGGCAAAAGTGCGGCGTTGAGTTCTGCGACTCAACACGCAATGCCTCCAAAATTCGGCAGAAAGTGGGGAACGGAGTGTCTTAACACTAGGTTCCCTCTGCCTACCCTGCTGTGTGCGGGATATAGCGTGAAGCTAATAAAAAATAATAAAAATAGTTGTTGAAATTTGGAATGCAGGTAAGCTTACCTACCTATGAGTTGTTTATTTAATATAAATTACAAACAATATTTAAATATACATAATATCTCTCAAAATTTACTGCTTCATATCATTCGTGTTTTTTCTACTATACGTGAAACTGGCAGATTATTTTGCGCCTGTCATCGCTAAATCACGTCATTAAATAAAATAAAAAAAAATATTTAAATAATCAAACTCGGAAACGATTACGATTCCCTTTTTGATGCTCCAAATCTTGACATCTTAAATGTTGCATTAAATTAATTCGCTCTAGATTACAATAATAATTTAGTTAACTAGAGAAATAATATGAGAGCAGAAGTTAGATAATTCATTTTTACGCCTTTTAATTAATATAAGAGCAGTTTCAAACCAAGACACTTCGTTTTCCAATTTTCAAAGTATTGCGTATTGAGTCTCGGGGTTGAAAGCAGCGCTCCATCTCGTTACCAGAGCTAGGAAAATCAAATAAAATCCCAAGCGAAAATCGAACCCAATAAGACCTTACACGTCACCACGGTCTCTAAATATGCAATGAAAATGAAAATTAATTTCAATCTCCATAGCAAAACCACCAAAATATAATATTGACGAATAATCTCTTTATAATCTACAATATATCTGGTACTTCATGAATAACTTACCTAATATATAATTAGATGCGACGTTGTAACTTTAAGCTGGCATTAGTATATCGCGTGTACTGCAACAAACTAGTTGTATAAACTATACACAGCACAGATGTTCGAGTCGAAGTGAATGTTACCAACAAATAAAACTATGCGAGAGAAGCTTATCTGATAAAGAGCTTTTAGATGAATTTATATTAAATTAAATTAACTTCAAAATAATTTTCTGTTGAATAGTGCATTTATTGAGAAGTTTTATTGTATTTTATGTGACGGTAAAAGTTTTGATTTAATCCATTGGTACTACTTCCATTAAAAGGAGGATGAAACTGAAAGTAAAAATTAAATAATTTTGTGCGATTAAGAAATGATTGGTTGGAGTTGGAGTTATTTGATCTTGAGTTATATTACAATATAATGAATGAAAGGGTCAGTCGTGGCGCAGTGGGAGGAAGTGTGACTGTAAAACCGACTGGTTGTGGGTTCGATCCCCACTCGAGGAGAAAAAAATATTTACTCAAATTTATATTTCCATTTCGTCACTCTGGTGTCGAGGCTAAGCACGGCGTTGAGTTCTGCCACTCAGCACGCAATACCTCCAGAATTCGGCAGAAAGTGAAGAATGGAGTGTCTTAACACTGGGTTCCCTCTGCCTACTCTGTTTTGTGCGGGACACAACGTAACGCTCATTTATTTATTTATTTATTTTTTATGAATGAAAGGGTTATCACTTTTATTGTTTACAGGTCGTCTAAATAAAACAAATTAAAAATTATAAATGTTGCAACATCATTGTTTATTAATATGTCAAGCCTTTTGCATTACTAAAATTTCATGCTAAATTAAGGATAAAATACAAATAAGGCAACATAAATATTTCAATGTGAACTGCTTTTATGAGTCTGTCTTCTACCCAGTTCTATATTACCTTCCTTAAACTATTTCTAATTAACTTTTGTAGTTAAATACAAATACGTAGCAATTTATTCAAATTAGTCATAGTGGCGCAGTGGAACGGCGTCATTTGTAAACAGTTGTAGGTTTGTTTGTTTTAGTTCGTTTATAATAATGCTAGCAGATAAAACTTTGTGTCAAAATCTACTCTTTTGTCTACGTTACAAAACAAATAATACACGTGACGTGACGTGAATACCTTTATAGAAAAAAAGTGTTTATTATCACGAACTGTCAAAATATAGAGCTGTTTTTCGGTTTTTTTTTTCACAAAGAATTTAATACACTTTGTATAATTATATTATTTATAAAATGATATAGAAGCCGTCGTAGTACATTGTTACAGCATCTTACAATAAACGCGATGGTTGTAGGTTTGATCCTCACTCGGAAAAAGTAGATTGAAAAATCTATAATTTGTATTTAAATTCAAGCTAGTTATCCCACATCGCAGGGTATGCAGAGGAAAGTTAGGAATCTACTGTTAAGACACTCTGTTCCTATTAAGACACCTCCATTTCTCACAAATGGAAAAGCTTCCCCCAAAAAAAGAAAAGCATTTTTTCCTTTTGACATATCAACTAATTATACTGGCAATATTGAGAAGGTTACTAAATATTCCTCGTATATCATATTTTTCAGTCTCTCTTTGTTATTTTCATCACATAGAAAAAGCTATTAACAAATTCGAAACGCGACAAGTGTTTACAGAAAGGACGCTAAGATTGTATCAAACGATTTATTGTGCTTCCTTTTGTGAATGTTGTGTAAATTATGTAAATAGCGCTGCGAGAGGAAAAGAGAGGGAAAGTTCGACGGACGTTGATAGCACCTCGGTTAATTATCGTGGAGAGCTCGTATAAAATTAAATGGCAATTACTAAAATATGATTTGTTTTAAATTCATCGTTAGATAGAGAAGGAAGAGAGGAAGTAATTGGATGTATATATTTATGTGTATTTCAGCTTGTTTTAAGCCTCTTGTGTTTATATTTGTGTTTTTTTTATTTTGCATAAGAGTATTTATTTAATGTCAAGACAGTCCTTTTCGTTTTTCGTTATCAAAGCGAATAAATTAATAGAAATTTATTCCCCAGAGCGGAAATCAAATCTACAACCATTGCGATTAAATCCATAACTATCAAGTTGAACTGTGTATACTAGTAAGGTACTAGGTGTCTAGTGAGCAGGCAGATCTAGTGTCAACTGACACTCATACAGTAAACACTACCACCGACTCCCACCATCATCTGGTACATTATTTAAATACACTACACAGAGTGTTCTAGGTGTCACATGGGCGTAATAAAATAGGTAGGTATATAGAACCCAGAAGCCGTACAGCAGAGTGGCGCAGTGGAAGCGTGCTGGGCCCATAACCCAGAGGTCCGTGGATCGAAACCACGCTCTGCTAGTGTGATTTTTTTTGTTGTCTTCTATTGATTATAATCTTATCTTCCTTTTTATCAAATCAATTTTTTTTATTATTTCAGATAAAAATTTGTACATCATAAAAAATATCTTACAGCTTTAATACTTGAGGCTGTGGAAACTTGTTCTACTTACAATTTATTTATTTAAATATAATATACTGTGCTGATGTTAGTCAAATCATAAATAGAGTGACGCCACAGTAAGTTAATAGAAACATTAGTAAACATAGTGCACACGCTGTCGTGGCGACGGTTATAGGTTTGATTCTCACTCTGAGGAATGAAATATTCAATCTTTTCATTTCGTCTCTCTGGTAACGAGGCTCAGTGCGACGATGACATCCGCCACTTAAATGCAATAATGCAATCAGGAAGGCTATTATAGGCTATAAATACATCACGTTAACCGAATCTACATATCTGTGGCCAAGGCTACCTTCCGCATTCAGTGTGTCATGTGTCATATATATAAAAAAAAAATAGCTTCACGCTGTATCCCGCACACAGCAGGGTAGGCAGAGGGAACCCAGTGTTAAGACACTCCGTTCCCCACTTTCTGCCGAATTTTGGAGGCATTGCGTGTTGAGTGGCAGAACTCAACGCCGCGCTTTGCATCGCCACCAGAAATGGAAATATATATTTAAGTAAATATTTCATCTCCTCGAGTGGGGATCAAACCCACAACCAGTCGGTTTTACAGTCACACTTTGTGCCACTACGCCACGACTGGCCTCAAACTGAGACTGGTCATATATATTTATAAATAATTTCTATTTAACCTGGTAAAAGTATATATATCTATATACTTTATTATGTACATAAATACAACTACAGCGTTTCTCTTATTACGAATTTTGTTTGGTTTAGCTTGAAAGGAGCTAATGCTTGTTACTTGTTAGCGGTCACTGCGAGCTCAGTGAGCTTAACGTCCTCACTATTAGTTATTCGCCTGGTAGCTCTAAAGCTTTATCAGTTATCTATGAAATATATTTAAATATTATTTATTAGATGTTATTTCAATTGGAGTTTAAAATGGTGGTTGTAAATTCGATATAAACTTGGGTTATTTCAATTAATTCTACAGGGCTAGTTAAACAAGGTACGATCTGAGTGCCTTATCACTCGATTCTTTAAAAAGCAGAACGACTTTCATAGAATAACATTTTTTATTGCATTTTTATTATGCTTAAGTATAATGAAGTATAATGAGTGAGGCCGTCATTTCGCAATGGGATATGTAAAAGCAACGGCTATGGGTTTGATTTCCACTCGGGGGACAAAATTATTTTCATTATCTCGCTCTGGTAAGAAAACAACACACGGTGCTTAACTAATAGAGTATAAGATACTTACTATTACAATAAATTTGAAAACCAACCAAAAATTATATAAAATTGACAAAATTTTTTATATGATTTCCGGTTATCTTGATATTTATATATAAGCGAAGCTTTGTTCCTATGATTCTTAGTTAAAATGAAAACTCAAATGAAACACCGCATTCGCCCGCAGACGACCGATTTATATCAATTAATAAAACGGCGACGCTAAGGCATTCATAACGAGATGAATTCATTTACCCATTTATATCTCGGAGGACTTTCATTTGAAATATTGATTTTGCTTTTGTATTTTGCCCTTTTTTCTGTAGAAAATATTAAAAAAAAATGCTTAAAATGTGGTTTGCTAACTTTTGTTTACAAAATGTTAAACGTTTACAAATTTAAGATACTATTTGGTTGCTTTGAGGTCCACTTTTTTGGTTATGGCAGTAAACGTGGTGACTTCCCGAAAACAATGCGATGTTTTTTTGCTTTACCCTTACATTTATAGAAGGAGCCTTGTGTTAATACGAAGTGTGCTTCCCACGTTTCGAAAAATTCTGGAGGCTCATGATTTATTATAATTTTAAATCTATAATATTTTTTTCTAAATATAACCTGTGTCGTCAACATATCTTCATATCTTATACTGAGATAAAAAAAAAACTTATGCTATTTAATTGATACAATTTATACTAAATAATACTTAAAACATAAACAAAACTGACGCCTATTTATTTCTCGTGACAATTGATTTTATGAATATCACACTAATACTAAAAGACGCAGTCGTAGAACGTAAGAGACACGTCGGTGGGTTTGATTCCCGCTTGGAGAAATGAGCTATTTTTATTTCCACGCTATGGTCATAAGAGAAAGAGCGACGTTGAATTTTACCACTCAACGGGCGATTCTTTGAAAAGTGAGGAACGAGGTGTCTTACTTTACGTACCTTCTACCTATTCCATTATAAGGAAAAATGACAAACATTCGATATGATTTTCTTACTAAACCTTTTAACATTAATTATATTATTGAGGCCAGTCGTGGCGCAGTGGTACGAAGTGTGACTGTAAAACCGACTGGTTGTGGGTTCGATCCCCACTCGAGGAGATGAAATATTTACTTAAATTTATATTTTCATTTCTTCGCTCTGGTGTCGAGGCAAAGCGCGGCGTTGAGTTCTGCCACTCAACACGCAATGCCTCCAAAATTCGGCAGAAAGTGGGGAACGAAGTGTCTTAACACTAGGTTCCCTCTGCCTACCCTGCTGTGTGCGGGATATAGCGTGAAGCTAATTTAATTTTTTTTTTTTTAATATAAGGCGGATATTCGTCATCAGTGGTAATATCTTAGATCCCAGACGCTAGAATAAGACTTATAGTCCTGATATATTATATTCATTCGACATTTACGTGACCGTGAGACAGGTCTGAGACAGTCAATTTCACGCCAAAATGAAATCAAACGACCTCTAACAATACAAGTACAGTTATTTTTACCTGAAAGTAAATAAAATGTACATAGGTTACGTTTATTATATTATATATATTTTCTTTCTGAATTGTGATAAGACCTCATTTATTTATTTGTTTTCCACCATTTTGCTGCGATGCGATGCATGAAATTTTTTTGAAGAATCTTTTAATTTTATCATTTACTAAAAAAATTTTTGCACGTACACACTAAAACTACCAATGACTGACTAAAAATATCACTGGCCTTTAAAGTAACAAACAAATGATTATCAGCTACAAACGTAGGATAAATATTTCTAAACATCCACCAAGTATGTATTTGTCGATATCAATAGACTTCCTCAAACTGAACGTATTCCACGCGCCTCGAGGCTTAAGCTTTTCACCGCCAATCGAAAAGTTCCAGTATATTTTCTTTGAAAATCCTCTTTAAGTTACAAATGTTACAACGATCATGGCGGCGAAGACAGTGATATATGACTCCTGGCTTTTTACCACCTGACGATTTTTCGAGCTTTTTGCTTATAAAAAGATCCGTCGTTAACACTTTTATGATGTTGCTGCAGTTAGTAGATGAGGAAAATTCGATAAGTATACTTCGTTTCTCAATTCAGACATACTAATTTCAAGATGATAGATCGCTCATTTAGTGCAACAATGAGGTATTTACATTTTTTTATATATTTACACATTTTACTGGTTTTTTTTTAACAGTAAGTACGTCATAATTGCTCCAAATAAATATTATTTTAATATGTTACTAATATCCGTATAATTGATAGTGAATAAAAAAGTAACTAATTCATGTATCTAGCTAGTTTTCTACAACAAAATACTCTTGTCCTTAGAGTATAGAAGAGAGAAGGGTCTCATATAGAAAATTTAACAACTCAACATTACTGCACTGAGAAAGTCCAAATTTGGATTTGGATTGGATTGGATTGGATTTTGTCGAAAAAACTAGAAGTTGCCATTTTACTCCACTATCAAATTTATTTTAATAATTTAATAATAAACAAAATATCAAGTGATGACTAGAAATAAAATCAATAAATAAAAAAATCCATAGCACTATTCAAATAAGCATATTAAATTTATATTATTTATCAATTTACACTCTAAATTACTTCGGTATGAAAAAAAGGCAGTTTTATTTAAAAGTCGAACTTTTCTAATCAACCAACTCTATGATAGATTTGTTATTCTTGTTTAAAGAATCCTGAATATTATTATAATAATGATAGAGTTCATTTCTCCCTAACGCAATAGTATAAAGTTCGACCTATATTCAACAGTTATCGCGAAAAAATTAACTATTTTGTATGATGAGACCGTCGTATCACAGTGGCAGACTGTAAGCACAATGGTTGTGGGTACGATGCCCAGTCTAAAGAATGAATTATTTTTATTCCTCGTTTCATGCATTGTATAGGAACGAATTATTTATATTCCCTGCTCTCTGGTGAAGTGGTTTTTAGATAAAGTACGGCATTGGGAGCCATCACTAACAAGAAAGCCTAAAGATACCTTTTTATTTTAACTGTAATATACTATATACTACAGTTGTTAATCGTATTCATAGAGCGGTTGTTTATGCAAATTAGCGAAATCGCAAGCACACGAAGCTTAATTGCTGAGCTTACGGTGACATTAATCAACTACTTGTTCTAACTTCTTTCTAACGGTTTTGTTACAATTTGCAAATAAATAAATTTGCTGCTGTATTTATTATTTTTTGTTGTGTATATATATGAAAAAGATTGATTCGTTATTTTTTACCAACTAAGCTATACGTTCTTAGGGCTACGTCGAAATTCTTATATGATTATTGCAGCTTATTTTTGTTGCTAGAATCTCTGTAGAGAGATTGTAAAAATCTATGTGTTTTCTAAAAAATATAAGTTAATTCGTGTTATAAATTCAAATACTGTAGCTTTAATTGAAATGTTCAATGTACTGTCTATGAGTTAAAAAATCTTAGTCTAAGTTCCAAAGCGGAACAGAATCCCCAACCGTCGTGGTTACAGTAAGCTGCACTACGACAGCCTCAATATTATTTTATAATATTTAAGTAATTATTTTAAAATATAAGTAAGACTTAATTTTGTTATATTTATGCATACATTAAATATATTATATTTTAAGAGGCCTTTTTTATTTTCAAATCTTTCACATGCGATTTATTATTTTCCGCCAAATATATTTTTAAGACAAGCGTACAAAATTCAAATAAGGAACAAAATAAAAATATCACAATTTCTATTACTTATGACGAACCTATAAATTATTTTTAACCATTATTTTAAATATCATTAAATCTATTGTGAAAAAAATATACTATTTAAGTAAGAGATAAAGACAATTATATCTTATCAAAATAATACAATAAAGCTCCACTAAAATTACTTTCAAAGTTAAGGTAAATGTGACCCCGATGCAGCGTACTGTTCCTCTTTGCTGACGTAAAATTCGTCCGAGCTGAATAGAAACTTTGAAATCTGGTTACACCAATGATTTATGGGTGGCTGGATACTCAATCCTTTAGAAGATCCCTCAAACTTTACTTTGTGCATATTACCTTGTATGTAACTTGCGTATGTACGTACCTTACGTATCTTGTGGTGGGTTCGATTCGTGATGACTGTGGGTTCGATTCGTAATCGGTGAAAATTTTTGTTTTTTTCTTAATCCTAAACAAATGGTAGTATTTAAACTCTTAACACTATAATTAATTCTGTTGTTCAAGGAGTACGTTTATCAAACCTGATGTAATGTGGATAAATCCACAGTATACTCATGCTTACTAGAGAAAGTAGTGAACCTAGTTTATAATGTTTTTAAGACATTATGTTTTTTTCGGTCCTGGGACTCATGATTATATGTACAGATTTACCCCACGTCGGTACTTAAAAGTTAATAATTTATATTTGATTACAAAAAAAATAACGTACAATATTTATATACACACAAATAATAATATAACAAACAAAAGAAACTTTTATTTTAGAATCAAATTGTTAAGAAAAAAAATCGAAATTCAGTTAAAAATAATCTCTTAACCCTGTTCAAAAGTCCCCTAGTTTAAAGAGAATTGTGATTGAAATATATCAGCTCAACGGACCGGTAGCAACTTATCTCACGTCCATTTAAACTTTAAAACAACGCTCTATCCCCTGAGGACCTCGGGAAATAGAATGGTAAACAAAATAGCTAAGAATAATCACCGTTTTGCCAGAAAAGGCCAATTTTGAATATACATATATATAACTGTATTCTGTATATACTGTGTTTGTCATAATATATGCCACGCATCAGTTTTTTTCCGCATAGCAGATTTGGTGGAGGACACTTTGTGAAAAGTCACTCCGTTGTCCATTTTTCACTTAAATGTTGAAACATTATAAATGGTGAAGCTTACTAGAGCAAGTAAATAAAAATAATTTATTCCACTGAGTGGGAATCGAATCCTTCTACCATCGTGCGTACTGTGAGATATATTGCCGTACGAAATCGGCTTCTTATGATAAAATAAAATGATAATATACATATCTTCAAAATAAATACAGTAAAGTTAAACAAAAAGCCTAAATAAATGGATATTGTTTGTCTATTTAAGTATCGCCACGCTATCTACCGTAATATGCTCGCGCTGTCTGTCACTTAAATTGAATTTAATATCAAAACGTAGCACCGACGTTAATTGAAATTAATGAAATTTCTAACGTAATCGCAATCTGAAAATATTGTATAATCTCTGTGTTGAATGTAAATTTAAGTTATTGTAGTATAGAAATACAAAATTCTTAAATAATTTGAGTGCGGTGTTGAGTTGCGCTTAATACGAAATGCGTCAATCTCAAAGAGAACTTTCGTCAGAGTGTCTTATATAAACTGCTTGTGATTTACTTACCTACATATAGCCCCGTATTTGACAAAATCATTTGCTAAGAGAAAATCCTCAATTATCGTTTCATTAATATGATACTTCTAACCATAAAATAAGTATAAAAAATTCTCAAGAACAATTTGAATCTCGTATAGTAAAACTTTAGATACCGTACTTGTAATTGACAATATATATTTATAAATTTTATATTTACATAGTTTTTGCGATTTTTAGCTTTTACCTGTATATAGAAGAGCACATAGAAGGAATCTAGTATTAAGACCGTCAGTTCCCCACTTTTCACCTAATTTTCCGACATCTTAAATGCTCTCAATGGTAAGGTTCAATGCCGTGCTTTGTCTATCATACAGAAGAAATGAAAAAATACTATGTTTCCCCAAGTGTGGATCGAACTCACAGCCATAACTTGTACGTGACTTTGTCCTACTGCGCCACGACGCCCTTGATATACTATAGATAATATACGTTTTATGAGAATCCGCAAAACATCATTTGTACGTGCAACTGAGTGTCAGCGAGAGTTATCTCTACTCTAGAGAAACATATGAAACCACTGCGCCGATTTATGAGGGGACAAAACATCGTACGTTATATTATACAAGTATATAGAAAATGTAATGAGAGTGATTTTTACTATGGACTATTATGGATCGCACATTTAGATATCACTAATTATGAGTTCGTTTCTTAATAGGATGAGTATTATATGGATATATGTAGTTAGTGGAAGGTATCATTTTAAATTAAATTATATATTGCAAAAGTATGTATATGCAATACACATAATCACGTATTTTTTTTATAATTAAATTTTATGTTATCTAGTGACATTTTTTCTTTTTACGGTTATAGCCTATGATCTCAAGGCCCCCAGATCATTGAAGCAAAGTCGTCATTTAAGTAAAGTTGAAATTTTGAGGATTATTAGTCTAATATGTAGTTAAGATGTAAGTTCCTTTTAAATGTAGTGCCTACATAAAATCCAGGCTCATCTACGTTAAAATTGAAACGCTTGTATTAACATATTTTTAATAATAATGTAAGAAATGTATATTTACTATTACCAAATCCTTTACTTAGGCCTTTACTCCATAAATACTTCCATATTTATACAAGCTTTCATTTTATATTATAAACGATATATACTTTTTAAATAAAACTTATTTAACCGGATTTATCCCGTATATTTAAGATTTTACATTTTACATATACTTTGTTAATATTGTTCCTGTAAAGCAAGTCATGTAAGGTAAACGAAGTCCGGAATCTGCTTTCTGGATATTTTAGCCCAACCTCTGAGGTTTAATGATCATAGTATTTTATAAAGCTTTTTTCATGGTAAAATAAATACGTAAAAATAGTAAAATTGATGGTCATATTGAAAAAATAAAAACAAAAATTAAAAAATCGTGGGCTCAAGCATGTGACTGTAATGCGAAAGGTTGTGGATTCGATTTCCAACCGAGGAAATGAAATATTTAATCTCGGTCTCTCTGGTGCGAGCTCGGTGTTGAGTCCGCCATATAATACGCATTGCCTCCAGAATTCGGCGGCAAGTAAGTAACGGAAATATTTTAATGAGAACAAAGTGTGTTAACACTGCGCTTTTTAAAATAATTAAAAATAAAAATATAAAAAAGATAACCACTGGTCTTATGTATCTAATAAAAAGTATATGAAATACGTATATTATTTTAATTAACCGTAACTTGACTGTAAAACATTGACTCTAAGTGATTTTTAAATGATATGAGATAATCTTACAATAGCTCTATAATATAGATAAAATTTGTGTATACATTGAACACAGTAAAACTCACCTATACCTGAATATCGAATGTACATCTACGATACGGTTCGTTCACTTCCAATGAACGCGGCACAATTTTTGTTCGAATTTAATAGCTTTCGAAAACGTCGAATCGATTGTTGAATGCAAATCTTCTTAAAATAGAAGCAAACCTAGTTTCGGAAACTCTCTGCATTTTCCTGCATTCGCTAGTTGCGTTCCATAGGCCGACACCACTGAAGAGAATGTGAGGTTGATATTTTGACTTTGCAATCGCATTGTTTTTGTCAGAAACACTCTTTTGGGAGATTTGTGTGTTCTATATTCAAAATATGTTTTTTTTTACGTAAACGTCGTGTTCATCGATTAGCAGAGTAAACAGAAGGAAATTAGTGACCAAACACTTTGTTGCATATCTGTTGATATTGCATTTTGGTTTATGGACACCAAGTAGATAGACATACTTATCATAGCAAGGCCATGAAAATAATTCACTCCAACGAGTGGGAATCGAACCTACACTCGTGTTATTTTCCGTCAGAAGTTATCAGAGTCATGGCTTGATCATTATTACTGAGAGGGTTGCTACATTGCTCAACGGTAAATAGTTTGTTTCTTTCCAATAGTTTCCGATTCATAAAACAGCGTTGATGCAACACGCGGTCAAGAGCGGCTCGTTAAAATTTTCAGCGCTCCCTGCCCGTCAGTGGGCCGTGACGCCACTCGCCAGCCGCCCGGTGCAACTACTAAATGACCCTTTATGCTTGTAATTTTGATTTCAACGTATATATGGAGATTTTGTGAAAATAAATTAAAAATTGCGTGTAAATACATAAGAAATGAAACGTGAACCTTTGGAGTGTTTATAAAATTTAATGTAGCTACGTGACTTTACGGACTAGTTATAAGGGTTATATTAAATATAACCCTTATAACTTGTATATATATACAACGCCGCGCTCTGCCTCGACGCCAAAGTAAAGAAATGGAAATATACATTTAAGTAAATATTTCATCTCTTCAAGTGGGGATCGAACCCACAACCAGTCGGTTTTACAGTCACACTTTGTGCCATATTTTTCAATGAATTTTACAAGGAAACTCAATTTTAAAACGTATTATAAAATATCTTTTAATAATACATAAACATCGCAGAAACATAAATAGTACATAAAATACGTGAGTTGCGTTATGTTCTAGATATTAGATTGGGATTATACGCGAACCAAAATGTATTACTCTATTATAGAGGTGATACGAAGAAATAAGTAGAATTTGTCACAAAAGGAGACCTAATTAATGACTGTAACTTCCATATATAATTATTATATATATAAATATATAGTGAGGCCAGTCGTGGCGCAGCGGCACAAAGTGTGACTGTAAACCGACTGGTTGTGGGTTCGATCCCCACTCGAGGAGATGAAATATTTACTTAAATTTATATTTCTATTTCTTCGCTCTGGTGTCGAGGCTAAGCGCGGCGTTGAGTTCTGCCACTCAACACGCAATGCCTCCAGAATTCAGCAGAAACTGGGTAACGGAGTGTCTAAGAACACTAGGTTCCCTCTGTCTACCCTGCTGTGTGCGGGATACAGCGTGAAGCTGATTTATTTTTATTATATATATATGTTTCTATTTACAAGTCTATACATTTCCTAATACGTAGTAAACACGTGGCATTACATGTTAGTGTTACAAGATTACCATAACAATCGTGTATTGTTAGTAATGTGAAACGCAGTGCCGTGCGGCGTGTTATACGGCGTGCATATTGCAGTATGCAGTGCGCGGTGCATTATTAAAGAAATTCTGCACCTTAGTGAGAAATATGTAAAGTAATACACGACGGGTGCGACGTCAAATTACATTTACTGCAGCAAATAGGAATATACGATTATTATAGAGGTATTTTTCTTCAAATATAAAACGCATATTTTCCAGCAGGTATAGCACCGTTACCCAATTTCCATAAAATTTTCTAGACATTGCGGATTGAGTGGTGTAACTCAATGTTGAGTTTTGTATGCAAGAATAAAAAAATCAAAATAAATTAATGAGAGTGGTTATCCAGCTATGGCATTTACCATCAGACGTAGTGCCATTGTTTTGTGATGGCCTTTATCAATATAATTATACTAAATATATAAGGTAAAAGGGGGCCTTTACCGCCTTACCCATCGCGGTGCATGCGGATATATACCAGATTACTTGTTTAGAAAACGTATAAAAATTTGAACGTAGCGGGACTAGAACCCGCGCCTCCTGGAAACCGGCCAGGCGCTCTGACCACTAGACCATACGTTCTCATCAAGCTACGTCGATACTTTTGTTATAACTTATTTATGTTGCTAGTATCTCTGTAGGGAGATTTTTACAAATTTCCGCTACTAAGAATTATTGTTTGGCAAGAGACTATTTTTTTAATATTTACAAAACGTACCAGATTTTTCTGGGGTAATCCCTCATTATGGGTTTGAATTATTTTCATTGTCACGTCCTGGAAACAATACAAAACGCGATGTCAATTTCCACCATTCAACATACAATATGTCAAAAACAGAACAGAAAATATTAAACGGAGAGTCTTAATACTGGCTCCTTCTGACTGTCCTGATGTATGCGGAATACAGGATGGAGTTCAAAAAATAAAAAAAAAATATTTTCAAGGAACTATTAAAAATAAAACAAAACCAGTATTTTCATATATTTAAATCATTATTATACTCTATTATAAAACAAAAATGCTAATATTAACGGTTCATTTAACATTTGTTAGTTCACGCGGAAAAGGGCAAGTTGGAGTGATCAAAGAAATTTTAAGGCCAGGTTAAGAACTGTGAAAAGGTCCTTAATTGCATCTTTTGTTAGAATAAGAAAAAAAAATCCATATATAATTTGTAGTAGACGTAAAATACAAACATTTCTTTCAGTTTCACTTTTCGCTAAGTCCCGCTATGGAGTGTGTAACATACTTTCCTTCTGTCTACTCTGCTGTTGCGAGATGACACAACAGAAACAGATTTATTTATTTATTTTTTGACAAGTTCTCATTTATTTTTTTGAACGATGTGATTTTAAAAAAATCTTCTTTTCATAGAAAAACATAATAAACCAATTAAAAAGACAAACTTTCTAAGCAACTACCTCGTAAGCAAAGTGTACCATTTTTAAAATTTCAAAAGCTCTTAATACTGATGGCTCAGGCAATGAACAACTTCCCTACGAACTTAATTAAAGAAACTAGACGTTTCAGTTTGTTTCTTTAAAATTGCAGACAGAAAATTCCCTATTTGTTATAAAAGTAGATTTTACCTCTGAATTTTCTCCATAGAACATATTTGAAATAACTAGAGAACACAGTCGTGACGCAAAAGCACAACGTGTGACTGTAAAATTGACTGGTTGAAGCTTCGATCCCCACTCGACCAAGTGAAATATTTATTTACATTCATATTTCCATTTCCTCGCTCTGGTGTCGAGGCAAAGCGCGGCGCTGAGTTCCATCACTCAACACGCTATGTCTCCAGAACTTGGCGGAAATTGGGGAACAAAATGTCTTAACACTAAGTTTCCTCTGCCTACCCTGCTGTTCGAGGAATACAGCGTGAAGATAGAGAGAGAAGATTAGAATGCAGTTCCTGAGATTGGCACGTTTGGCCATACAACCTCTGTAGTTTAAAGTTTAAGCTAAATTAACATCACTGACAGGAATAAAGAGCATCTGAATTTCGAACGAGATGCAGTCATTTCGTGGGGATCCAGGAAAATAAGAAAGGAATATAATCAAGGATATTGGAAAGCGATACGTTTCTAATATTTTGTAGAGTCGTCGCTTTTGGAATCTAACGGTATATGGAAAGTAAAAAGTGAATGGAGGTCTTCGATATTTGTAATACTGGAAATAATATCATTTGGAAAACTGATGCACTGGAAAACTTTTGCTAAACGGAGTTCAAATCATAAATGAGTTGAGAAGAAACAGTACTTAAAATATGGTAGGATTTTGTATAAGGAAGTTTGTCAATGAAGTTATATAATTTATTAGTTTATTTCATAAAATTTTCCATTGCTCGGTGCTTTGTTTTCATTTATTAAGATTTTGTTAAAATATTGATTGTGAAAAATAAATAATTTATTTCGATAGCCAAAACGCGGCGTTGAGTTACTCTACTCAATACATTGTTTATTCTGGCAGAAAGTGAATATTCCGATCCAAGATGGGAGCTCTTGGTGATTTTCGGGAATGTTTTAGCTTCTATTCTTCAATATAAAGATATTCGATTAGGGAATTAAAGTCAAAACCAACGAATTTATAGGTAAACGTTATAGCACCGCTCTGCGATGTCTTAAGAGAGAACTAGCCAATAATAACATTTACTATCTTAAATCAACTGGCTTTTAAGCATTAAATGGTGTGGAATATTTAATTTGAAACATAAATAGGAATTAACCTCCCTGGAACGCGGAAACAAGGAAAAAAAGTTTTTTATAAGCTCGTATCTCATAATAAAACTCGTAAATCAAGCTGCAACTGAGCACAGTTTGTATCGATAACAAATATTTTACGTAGTGTATATATAAGGTTGTTATGGGACAGTGGGACACCGTTTGACTGTAAATTAAATGACTATTGGCTCGATTTCTTCTCGGGGAATGGGGTTTTTTATTTTCCTGCTCTGGTAAGCTGAAGTTAAGAATGCCGGCAAAAAGTGAAGAGCGAAGTGTCTTGTAGATACGGGTCACAGTTAAATACGACGTGAGACACATATTTTGACTTACCTTGAATTAGAGTTCATAAAAACCTTATGTTAATTATTCCGATAGCTGGAAATCTCATTTATCTGATTCCAAGAAATAGGCACTCCAATCAAGATTATACAATTTCCAGAAACAACTCATTTACATTTGAAAAAAACAAAATTATTATATATATGTATCTTTACAATAATAACATTGCATTTTGGGCAGCAATTGGAGGAGGATGTAGAATTTTAAGTCTAGGTTCCCTCTGCCTACCCAGCTTTGCAGGATACAGAGCGCAGCTGGTACCTGGTTTGAAACCCTTTGTTCATGTGTATGTTACCATTGTTTTTAAAATATTTGAATTAATCAAAGGAAAAGCACAGGCCAGTTGTGGCGCAGGGGCACTAAGTGTGACTATAAAATCGACTGCTTGTGGGTTCGATATCCATTCAAGGAGATGAAATATTTACTTAAAATTATATTTCCATTTCTTTGCTCGGGTGTTGAGACAAAGCGCGGCGTTCCTCTATTTCTCAACAACATAAAAAAGTTAAGTTAAGTTTGTTTAATAAATAATTAAATAGAATTGAACTTATTACTTTGTAACTAAAAATACATTAAATTAAAATACATATAAAGATTTTTATTTTTTTAACTGTTATTCAACATTTAGTATCATTTTCTTAGGACGTTTTCTAGAAAACATATGGATTTATTATCATATAAAACAAAAATTAAAGCAAGATATCGTTTACCATAAACATTTCTATTGTATGAAATAAAGTTCTGTTGTGTAGAACATTCAATAAGTCTTGATATTCGCTATAAGCATACAAAGCAAATTTAGGATAGCTTTACAAAAAATGAAAACATATTATGTATGTATATGCGTATTAATATTGACTAAATTAGTTTTTTCTTATATAGTACTTTTATCTTTCATATTTCGTAGAAACTTCCATTTCACATTAAAGCCTTTTGTTGGAACGCCAAGTAGTAGTCATTTGGTTGGGTTTACAAATATATTGTTCTATGTGGCAATTAATACTAAAGAACCTAATCGTTTTCCATACAACATATCGCCCAAATCATATAAATTAAATCACGATTGTGTTTATTTGTAGCGTCGAGTCGTTGCATTTAAAGAAGCTTAGGGTAGAGAGGTGAAAATGTTTTCTAAAAACATAAATCAGTGTCAACCACCTCATGAACGTCGTTATATCTCAGAATTTGTCGCGACTCGAGAAGAAATTGTGAAAAATATACCAAGTATCAATGTATTTTATAAAGAAGATGGTTTATATGCATTTCGCTTCCGCTTACAGCAAGTCGAAGGGAGGGAACTGGTGTTCCGATCCTTCGATCCTCATTATCTGATCTTTCAATACTTACAAATCACGGTTGATTTAAATTTCATTTCCTTATTGATTTCAAAAAGTTTTTATTTTTTCACAGAATCATAGATTTCCAATTCCAAATCGATTCGTATATTTTAATATAATCAGTATTATATAAAAGTATGATTGTGAAGTCGTACTCCAGATTCTTGTTGAAATAAACCCATATCTATCGAATAAAGGAATAAAGCTACTTCAATTGCGCTGGTATGGCGTCTATGAACTAAAGAAAATTCATGTTCTTCAATATAAATTTAAATATAAATGTAAAAAATATTATATTTTTAAAGATAATATTTTCTGTTTTAACATATAATATTAGTAAACATGCTCTAAGTATTAAAATAAAAAGAACATTAAATACGCCTAAGTTATGTGCTAGATAAGTTGACTGCGACTTAACAGTCGATTCTACAGTTACACTTTGTGCCCCTGCGCCACGACTGGCCTCATATATATATTTAATTTATTTTTATTTTTACAAAGCGTGTGCAGTGAAGTGACAAAAGCACCGTTGAGTTTCACTTTTCAAAATACGCAATAACACGAAACTTAGGCAAAAAACGGGATTACCCTATGCCTACCGCGCTGATGAAAAAGCGTAACATTTTTTTTTATAGATAGAGACAATATAAAAATATTTCACAATAAAAATGCTTTATTTATCAAGAAATTAGAACTTTAGTTACCTATAGCTGATGAATTGTGAAGAGACACAACATTTCAAATGATGGACGACACGCGAGCAATCACTTATGTAAGACAATATATTACAGCGTGCTTTTGACTTTATGAAAAGCTCCCAGACGCGATACGACTCGGCTGTCGGCGTGTTTATTTATGAGACTTCCTAAAGTATCTGATAATGACACCATTGTTGTACGGTTAGTGTGTGTATAGTATATGCGATATGGTTCTAGATTCAATCTCGACTCAGTTAATGTTAAATTTATTACGTACAGAAGAAGTAGAAAGTTAAGGCCGTCGCGGCGAAGGAGTATTTTTTGAATATTTTTTACGCTTGATTCAATTTTCAGATGTAATTCAAAAAGTATTCTAAAATTGAAAATTGAATAAAAATAATGTAAAATATCTTGAAATTACGGTGACCACGTTTATTTTAATTTAATGCGATCGTGATCGAGTTTCTTATAGATCTGCAACCACGTGACTCGATTGCGCTATTTTGTTCGGATATTTTCATTTCTTTACTCAACTTTGTCTCGGCGTAACTCAATTGACTTTGGAATTAGATGTAACAATAAATAAAAACATATTTTTTTAGGTTTATGTATCTCACATGTAGACTAAACGGAGGACGAGGACGTATGTATGTAAAATTTATGAACACACATAAAAATATCTAGGATAATTATCATTGACCAGTAGTATATTAATATCGTTGTTCTGATAAGGCAGAGTCCGGCGTTTAGTCCCGTTACTCCAATTCTGGTGAAAAACCGATAACCTTGATACTAAAATATTTTTGTCAACTTTAAACGGCCCAAGCAAGAAGGTACAAAAAAAATAGCATATTTAAGGAACTCTTTGAAAAATATTAGTTACGAGTAAACACAGTGTGAAATATCAAAACTCGCCAAAAGCAAAATTTCCAGTAATATCCGTCGTATATCCGACTTGAAGTCACACCGCGTCGCTATACGAAGCACACTTTTACAATTATTTTCTGCAGTTCAACTGAACATAAATACGACATACATTCTACAAATGCTATAGTTGAAAAGTTATAAACTTGCTCCAAATAGAAGTCGTAACGAGAATTTGAAAAATACGACTTAAAATTGACGAATGGCATAAGTTTTGCCCCTTACAATTGTTTCACCAATAATTTTTTCATCATCATCCAATCATTTTTAAAATGTATTCTCTCCGTGTATATCGAACTTACATCTATTGCGGTATATAATGACCATCCGAGCCACTATGGTGTCATTAATTAATAGTTTTAATATGAAAAGTATTTCGTGCACCGTTTTTGTTAACTGTCATGGCTTCGCCGAGTTATGTGAGACTGATTTCCTCGTGATTGTAAAATAATATCACTTTTTGAAAACATATGAATAATTGTACGCGAGATTCAAAATTAAAAAGTTAATTTAGAAAACATAATTATGTTAAGAACTATTTTTCTTAACTAAGTAAATGTAAAAAATGGCCTATATCATTTACAATTTGAACTAGTATTTCCTGAAATTTGCGGGCTTAAATAAATTCTACAACTTACTACAACAACTAACATTAAGTCTAGATTTATATGGAAAAGAACAACAAACGACAGTATAGCACTAACAGCTTTGTTATCTACAATCGTAGACTTCATTTTTTATCATCTTCACGCTGTATCCCTCACGCAAAAGGGTATACAGAGGGAACCTAGTGTTCATACACTCTATTTCCTATTTTCCGGCCAATTTTCGAGACATTTCAAGTTGAATGATAGAACTCAATGCTGACTTTGGATCACGGATCTAAGAAATGATATTTTCATTTAAATATAATTTTATATTTGAAATTATATTTTTATTTAAATATTTCATTTAAATTTTATATTTGACTGAGTATCAAACCTACAACTATTGAATTTACAGACAGACGTTTTCCTACTGCTATAAATCAAATAGAATCATATATAACAGATGAACAACTTGATTCTACAAAGAGCTCTTTATATATTTGAACATCTTCATCTGTATACACCAATTCAAAGGAAATCTCTGCCTTTACTTACAATGCATTATGATACAAAACATCTTGTCTAGAGCGTACAAAGAATGGAAATTAATCATTTGATAAAATCTAAGCGAGTTTCTTAATAATTTATTCTGTTTTTAGTACAATGTAAGTATGTCATTAGGTTTTTTTTTTTATTTTTTTAGGTATAACAAGTGTATTTTAGAACTTTTTTATGATACTATTTACTGGGGCCAGTCGTGGCGCAGAGGCACGAAGTGTGACTGTAAGACCGACTGGTTGTAGGTTCGATCCCCACTCGAGGAGATGAAATATCTACTTAAATTTATATTTCCATTTCTTCGCTGTGGTGTTGAGGTTAATCGTGACGTTGAGTTCTGCCACTCAACACGTAATACCTCCAGAATTGGCAGAAAGTGGGAAACGGAGTGTCTTAACACTAGGTTCCCTCTGCCTACCCTGCTGTGTACGGGATACAGCGTGAAGCTGATTTAACCGGTTTAACCGCATATATTTACATATATACATACATTTTTAGAAACCCGATCGAATAAATTACAGTCCGACTGAGTATTCGTCTGTCAGTTGACATAATTATTATATCAAACTACCACCAATTATTTCTTAATACTGCCCTAGATTCTTGCAGAATAAGCAGACTGTATCTTGCTCTCTGGTGTGGTGGGCTTGAAACTTCAAAGATTTTATGACGGGAAGGTGGTACAAAGTTTCTAACCGTCTTCTCTATCCAAATTAGGATGTTTTTATATTTTTATTCCAATTGAATAATCTATTGGACAATTCTTTACAATTTATTTTTAAGTCAAACCAGTAGTTCCTGAGATTTGTTTTATATTTGGCACGTGTGGACGGACATATCTAATTGTCCATAATATTATCGGCTCAAATAAGTTATACTTAGAAATTTCCTTATCCAAGGTTCTGTGATATATTACCAACAAATTTGTATGAGTTTTGTTTTTTTTTTCGATTTCGTTTAAAAGTTGACAGTAACATATTACAGTCAGCCCACTTCGCCGCTCTACGCTTGCTGAAGTAAAGCCACTTAACCTCACGCGCCTTACTTACTCGAGTGTGTTTTTATATAAATTTGTCACCTGGCAATGAATTTTGTGTAAAAGTTTTTTTATTTGCTTCGGAAAATTTGTTAACCTTATATTTTATTTAAAGTCTTATAATAGTACTTCTAAATTTATATTTTTTATGGATTTGAAATTAACATTTAAAATTTTTTCTGTATTTTGCTAGAGTGATAAAATTGTTCATTATATTATTACACGCTCTGGGATTAACCGAGATTGTCTTTATATTTATATAAAACAGGTACCAAATTGCAAGGAAAACCATAAATTTAATAATAATTTAACTAATACTTGACGGTTCATAGTTCTATTCTCACTCGGAGCATTGACTTATTAGAATTTTATGGCTCGGATAACAGGCAAGATGTATCTTGACGTTGAGTTCGGCCACTCAACGCTCAATTTCTCGAAGTAGGAACGGAGTGTCTCAACACTAGATTTCATTTGCCCTACAATATGTACTATATAATGAGAAGCTAAAAAATACTCTTTCTCAGGAACATGTGGAGATATCAAGCTAAAAAAATAAATTAATTAATAAAATAATAATTTGCATCATGCTGTATCTCCAGCACACAGCACCGCACAAAGAGGAACCTACTGTTACACTGCGTTTTCCTTCTGGACTTAAAATATTGATATTATTATATACTACGACTTACGAAGTTATTTAGATAACCATAGGTCGACAAACATTTATATAACCGTATTCTACACCTGTGGTTCTCTACGAGAACGATCCATATACTTTGAAATGGAGAATGCAGACTGTCAAAATATAGTGATTTATAACTAAAGCAATGCTTACGGCTAAGATACGCTACTTTTAATTTATTAATATAAAAGGATTATTTAAGCTCTTGTTCTGTACTTGACTTTTCGTCCTGATTTGAAACATTACATGTGTTGCTAGAGATTTTTTTTGAAAATTTAAATGTACTCATTTGCCTAAGTGGTTCAACCCACAACCACAACCACAACTACATTTAATGGCAGGTGTCCCACTGCGCCACGATAGCCTTTTCTTCTTAAGAATAAATATATAATTTAAAATTAGACTAACGCAAAACTTATTTGGATGTAATCTATTATAAAAGATCATTCACAAGCAAATTTTAATATTTTAAATAAGAATTTTATGCAAAAAATATATTTAGCGCATTCACGTTTTATGATACTTATTTTGTATAAAGCATCGTATTTTCAAACTTTGGTGAAGTTAAGAGAGCACCTGCGGGCGAAACTGATCGACTTTGTATAAGATCTATAATACTCTTACATGTAACTTTTATATAAAATCAGGGAAACTCCTTTCTTCGTCTTCTACCAGTATGAGACTAACGCCGTCGTGGCTGTAAACGCGACGGTAGTGGGTTCGTATCTTAGCTTCCTTAAGCTTTGCTAAACAAAACGCAATATTTCGACAATTGAGCAGATAGTGGAGAACAGAGTGTCTTAACACTATGTTAACTCTATGTACTCGAGATACAGCTAGAAAAAATATATTACTTGTCTTGTGTGATAGGTGCAGATATACAATGCTATAAGTAAGATTTGCATTCATAATATTTGACTTAGTAAGATATCTAATTTTAACATATTAAGTTCTTTGTAGGTCAGTCGCAGTGCAGGTGTACAAGTGAGTGATTGTAAATGCGAACGATTGTGGGTTCGATGCCCACTTGAGGAAAATATTTATTTAAATTTTTATTTTAATTTATTCGTTCCGGTGTCGAGAGAAAGTGCGCTTTTGAGTTCCGCCACTCCACACACAATGCCTCTGGAAATAGGCTAACAATGAAGAAAACAGTGTTTTGATACTAAGTTCGATCTACCTAACCTGCTGTATGCGAGACACAGCGGGTAGCTGATTATTATAAACTTTTTTATAATCATATATCGTAGAATAACATCTTAACATTTTTTTAATATCTTGTTATAAAAAGCTCTAGTTCGCAATTTAATTTGTTGAGTTTAGCCACTCCAATTGTATTTTTATTAAATTATCTTTTAGAAACAAAGGGACAACGTCGGACTGTAGTCTCTCCCGCTCTACTTAACAAAGAATGGCGTTGAGTTCCGCTATTCAATACACAATGTCTGCAAAATGTGGCGGGACGTGAGAAACGAGTGTTGTATTAAAATAAGCTATCTTCCTCCCTACCGTGCTATACAGTAAAAATAATAAATTTGAAAAAGAAAATACAATAAATTCAATATTTAAATTGAATAAACAAAACAAAATATATACAGCGTCAACATCAATACCAAGTACAAAAACATCGTAACAGCTATTCGAGTGAGTGATGGCATTTCTCTTGTAAATTTTATTCATAGGCCGGCGAGTGTTTATGTAAATGTATTAAAATGGCGCCTCTTCGAGCTTAATCGGTGTACTGTTTAGAGAGACATTCATAAACAGATTATTCAACTTCGAGTTACTATCGAGGTACTAACTAACCTGTTTATAGTGCAATGGACGATATTTTTACCATTTTATTTACATATCTCAGTAGTAGAGTGGGCAGAAAGAACTTAGTGTTAAGACACTGCGATCCCCATTTTTTATTTTCTCCCATATCATAGAATCATAGAGTGTTCCGCGTATAGTTTTACTGTTTAGCGCCCATGTGGGAATTAAACCTATTAGTTGACGGTCTGTTGTTGGTATTATTAAAATAATTAATTACATTTAACTTGAGGCAAACTTGTTTTAATCTTAAATAGTATTTAGTGTTTGGCTGGATGGTATATATATATATATATATATATATATATATATATATATATATATATATATATATATATATATGTATTTAAACATCGGTCAACCCCAAAACCCGACCGCTTACTAATGCGTAATTAAATACCGCAGTGTTTTGTTTCCCTTCGAACATGCCCGAGCGAATGAATGAGTTACCATATACAAGTAGAACGTGTAGTTACGACAGGGCTGTATTGATTATGTATACGAAATATTTTTTGTATTGCTTAGTATTTGATAGTATTGGTATTTTATTTTCTCGATACAAAACCGAACCAACAGCCCCTCCACAACAACATTGCACCGCAACAGATCTCACTAAGATGAGGATTTTAATATAACTGAGTATGAATATTATAAATCAAAGTCGTCCACTGTCCTTACTGTCTGTCTGTTCGCTATAAACATAAAAACTAATGCACGAATTTTCAGTTTTCGAATTATTTGTAGTTTTCACCAATAGATAGAGTAATTAATGAGGAAAGTTTTAGTGTTTGATTCATAATAGTTTTTTGTTAACTTCTATCTTGTTTACTCAAAATAGCTAATTTTATGTTCAAAATAATAATGAAAAATGTTTATCCTGTTTGTTTAATATTAGTCCTTGTTTAAACAAATAAGTTAGTTAGCTTTATCATGTAATGCAAATTAAATTCACTCGTTACTTTACACAAATCTATACTTTAGAAAATACAATAAGTTCACAATTTTTAAGCTACATTTTGAAAAAAACATACTTAATTAAATGACAGCTTCATTTATTTATTTATTTGAAATTAATTTATTTATTTTAATAATGTTATTAATAGTAACTCTGCGTGATAATAATATGTAATGCAATAATATTTACTAATATAATTTAATCTAAGATTATATCTGATTGGAGTTAAAGGCGGGCTATAATGGCATCTAGCTTTAACGCGACGGTTGTGAGTTTGGTTCCCATAAGAGGAAAGAAAAAAATTCATTATCTCCATCTGGTAAAAACAAGAGCAGCATTATTTTTTTCAATTAAACTCAAAGAGTGGGCGGTGCGTAGAGAACGCAGTGACTTAACACTAATTCTCCTCTACCTATCCTGCTTTTTGCAAGATACGGTGTGAAAGTAAGTAAAAATAAATAAAAAAAAATACTTTTCAATCCAAATCCATCCCATCTATGTTGAATGTCCATCTGCGATTTACGAACTGTTTTAGTGTAACTGAAATTCATTAATAGTTCGTTAGGGTGGTATTTTGGTGGAATCGTAACGAGAGTGTATCGATTAGTTGATTACTGCGGCCTAATATTATTTAGTTTTGATATTACCCTAAAATCCAGTTCGCCGAGCGCGGCTGAAATGATAATGGAATTTCCATAACAAATTTTGACCACATCGCGGTAGTGAAACGAGTTTAATTGAACGATTACTTTGGGTTTCGATCTGTTTTTCTTTTAATAGCGCTTTATCCCACTAACAGCAGAATGGGCTGGTAGTACTAGTGGGTTCGATTCCCATCCGCGGAATTAATTACTTTCATTTTCTTGCTCTGATAAGACAACAAAGTGTGGCATTGAGTAGGACTGTTTTATGCGGAATACATTATGATGTTAACAAAATAAAACATACAATTTTTATCTGTTTTGTTATGATAGTAAATGAAAGTAAAAGTAAATGAAAATCGAACTGAAAACCATCGCGTACAAATTAAAACGACGGCATCTACTTAACTTATTTGCAACGCTATAATTTATAAGACAATATACCTACTGTCTATTATTAAAAACTGTCTATTACGGTTGTTTATTAAAAAAAATCATATTTTTACTGTGATATCTTATGATTATGTATAAATATTTGTAATTAAATTGGAATATGCTAATATTAAAACGCCGGTATCGATACCCACATCATTCAATATGTCAGTCGACCAGTGACATGTTCGAGTATCACTTTAAGTCAAGCTCGCTGTCAATTTGAGTAATTTACTGTTAGTGTATTGTCGTTTTAGCGTATTGAGTATGTTAGAAAACAGTCTATTTGATGGATAGTTAAAATATCTAATATATATGTTAACAGATTCATATTTACATATGAGAATAGTAAAAACAGGCCATCGTGACGTAGCTCCACGAGGGTTGTGGATTCGATACCCTTTCGGTGTAATAAATATTTCCATTTTTGTCTCTGGTAACAAGAAAAAACGCAGAGTTCTGTTGTGTTTGCTTAATACTAGTATTAAGATACTTATTCATTCCGGGAACCTAGGTTCACTATTTGTACCCTATACGCGGAATATAACATGAACCTAAAAAAATATTATTAACTTATATCTGAGCTCTGTTACTTTAAAAAAATATATCAAAACATCTAAGTTTATAAGAACATATCCAAGGTTCAAATTCAAATTGAATATATAAACTCAAACACTTGTTGTCAGCGTGAAAATATTTTCTAAGCGTATTTATCATATTATTGTAAGTGACAAATATAAGAAGTTATCGGAGCGCTCTTGTCTTATGATTTATGGATGGTCTCTTACATTTTACTTAAGGAGTAGAAGAACGTTTATCAAGCTTATTTAGTTTGTCTGAAATATAGTGTGTCTGAATTTAAGTCTACATGTGGAGCTAAATATATTGCTTTATTTTATATATTTTTTTCAGTCAACAATTTCAATCCCGCACAGTAGGGTAGGCTGAGAGAATATAGTGTTAATACAATCCGTTCTGTACTTTCGACGCAAATAAGATTTTGAGTAGCTTAAGTTAGAGTAGCGGATCTTAAGCGAGAATAGGAAAATAATACATTCCTCAGTCAATATTGAATTCACAACAAAAACGTATAAATTTCGTTAGGTTGAACGCATTGAACTCAGCAACTATTTATTTGAATATAAATAATCGTATATATCTTTAGAAATCTTTGAAAATGTATTGGAACAATTTGGTTAATTAAAATATGTTATCGACGTACGTTAGCTAGGTAGATTTGATTACTTACATATATAGAAACTAGAACGTATTATGTACATACACAAATAAAACACTCATTCATATAAGACATTATCCTACTATGCGTGTAATTGAGTGTAACTTACCTCTGATACCCTTCAATGTAATCAATGGTAAGTTTCCGTTACGTTGAACAATATAATATTATTACCCCACGTTCACTATATATATATATATATATTACATATCCTTACTAACACTAAATTCTTCAATTTTTTAAGTTTCTAAAGTCTGAAAGTCAGCTAAAATCTGAAAGTAAATAAAATACAATCATATATCAAATAGAAATCGAACGTGAAACCACTGCGTATATACAATCCCACTGAACTACAACGATCTATACATACATAGCGTGCTATACAATAGTACGTGAATAAGCCCGGACATAATCCCCTAACGTGTAATTGAGCGTAAGTTGGCTTCGTACCTTGCGAAGTGGTCGGCCGGCATTCATTTATATTATTGCTTTATATAAAATTTTATAATATATTTATTATTGACTGTAAAAAAAGAATTAAAAATTTACCATACATATAGATTATCACTTATATTGTAATTACGAAACGAAACTAAGGAAAAAAACTTTTATTAAAGTTAATCACAAAAAAAACTTTTTATTTATATTATTTAAATTAAAAATAAATCTATTATAATACCTCGGTACTTTTATTAAAAAAAATGACATAGGCAGTCAAAAGTAATAAAAAAAATCCAAATTTTATTTCTAGTTGTAAAATTCTGTTTAAAGTTAAAACACAGCAAAAATTGAAATTGCATCCCCAAATACCATTAAAAAACTTAATCTTTTTCAGTTGATGTTGAATACGTCTGCTATGTAGAATTTCTTGTATATTTTCCAATATGAAAACGTTAAAAGACGAAGAGCTAAGTTAAGAAGATGTTGTAGGAGGTACGAGTTTAAGTCTAGTTACTCTTTTAAGTAGAAGTAATCTCTAAAAATGTAGTCGTATGTGAAACAAGGTTATGCCAATGCTTTACAAAATATGTCTTTGAAAAAAAGAAAGATATTTGAAGCTGTCATGGAGGAATGGAACAGCTTTTAATTTTAAACGGGCGGATCGTTATATTTAAATTATTTTCATTTAAACTCTCTGTTACAAAACACGGCGCTAAGTTCCGCCATTCAACATGCAATCGAACCCGCAACCAGTCGGTTTTACAGTCACACACCGCTGCGCCACGACTGGCCTCAAATCATCGTGGTATTTCTGTAAGGATCTCTTGTAAGCTTCTAGTTACTACTTTATAAACTTGATATGATGCTTGAAATACTTTCCTTTGTCTGATGTAGTTACACAAATTACTACTTTATATGTTAGGTGTTTATTTGGATTCTTTTAACCTTTACGCTGTATCCCGCATATAGCAGAGTAGGCAGAAAAAAAATAGTATTAAACAATTCATTCCCTACCTTCAGCCAAATTATTAAACACTGCGTGTAGATTGGTGGAACTCAACATCACGTTGCTTATTACCATATCGAGGAATTGGAAATACTAACTATTTTTCTCGAGTAGGAATCGAACCCACAATTGTCACGGTTACAGTTGCACGTTCAGCCTCACTGATGAAGGCGAAAGTTTTATAAAGAAGGGTCTCGCTGTCTGCTCGATACTTTTCTAGTATATTTATATAACTGCCGTCATTAAAAGCTTTGTACAGTGTCATTGGAGACTTTAGAGAATGTTGTTTGTAGTCAGTTATCGTGTTATATCGAACTGACGATGGTGTGTATAAGTAACTTTTTTATTTTTTTCTCTTATATCATAAAATGCGGCGTTAGGTTCCGCCATTTAAAATAGGCACTCTGTTCTTCATTTATATAATAACAAAATCTTATTTCGATGTTGTGTAATGCAATTTTACAGCGTATATTCCGTACGAGTTAATTAAACTTGATAACTCGTTGCTGATCCTCAATTTCGAACAAAGTCTCTTAAATAAGACTTTTCTGATTAAATTCAGTATATCTGATATTTTCAATGAATGTATGCTATTTCTGAAATAAAATTTTCAATTTTGAAACAAAATGCATTGTCTAAGCAATTGAACAATTTTTATAATATAGATAAAGAAAATTTAATGTTAAATACATTAAAAAAAAATTTAAAAGTTAACTTCACGCTATATCCCGCACACAGCAGGGTAGGCAGAGGGAACCTAGTGTTAAGACACTCCGTTCCCCACTTTCTGCCGAATTTTGGAGGCATTGCGTATTGAGTGGCAGAACTCAACGCCGCGCTTTGCCTCGACACCAGAGCGAAGAAGTGAAAATATAAATTTAAGTAAATATTTCATCTCCTCGAGTGGGGATCGAACCCACAACCAGTCGGTTTTACAGTCACACTTTGTACCACTGCGCCACGACTGGCCTCAATAGATATATTACTAATTTAATAAATACATTAAATTACGAATATATCTATTAAGCCGTTGTGTCGCATCAGAACAAAGTGTGACAGCAAAAGCGATAGTTATAATTTTATATACTTTTTAATGATATTTGAATTAAACGCAAAAATGTGTCGAAAATTGGACAACGGGGTATCTTGAACCTAGGGTCGGCATGCTCACCCAGCTCACATGGGGTACAGCGTGAGCCTCGAAAAACTCAACGTCAACGTCGTTTTTGCTTTCGAGAGCAATGAAATGAAAACAATTAAGACAAAATGTAAAAAAAAACGCATTAATAAGTAGTAATATATATGTTTATATAAGATTTATTAAGAAAGAGTGATAGAGTTGTATTGAAAATGTGATTTAAATATTCAACGACACTATATTGGCTTAATACATATAACAGATTTTATTTGAATTAACAATAACATTTGCTTAAAAAAGTAAAGCAATATACATAAATCGTTCAAAAGCTGTAGAAAATGGATAACAAAATGCTACGTCGTTACTTAGAACGTAGCGCCGTGAATAGACTATACCACAGGAGGGTTATAGGTAAGGCATGAATGGTAGAACTGTGATAAAATATCAAACAATATTGAGACAAAGACGTTATCTTTATATAAACTAGTTGTCGCTATTTTGTTCTTGTGGAATTTAAGACACAAAAGAAATCCTGTTTTTCCGTACTTAAAGGAGTTTCTAGAAATCTTTTCAGAGGCCAGTCGTGGCACAATGGTACGAAGTGTGAGAGTAGAGGAGAAATATATTATAAGTATTTATGGGCATTAGAGAAGTTAATATGATATTTTAGGTAACGTACAACAATTGAACCCGCACCTCTTTAAAAGATATAATGCGGTAATTTGTGTTAGCAGATAGGTGAAATAAATGAAATAATTAATATTTACATATACTTACTCAGGGAACGAAATGGGGAACAGAAATATCTTAATGGAGATAGACTGTCTTGACGCTAGGTTCCCAGGTTCCCCCTCTGCCTACTCTGTTATGTGACGTATATGTATACGGCGTGAAACTAAATAAGTAATAAATATATTTAATAAACTACAGATACCTAGTTTTGCACAAACACTTTGATAAAAAGAAACGTTGGGATATAAAATTCATCGGAGCAACGACGGCCGCTACGTGACAAACTGTATGAAAAAAGTAGAAATATATAAACTTTGTTTAAGCTCTATGTACTTAGTGATACTCTAGGAAAAAATATAGTTCAAAACGAAGAATAAACGCAGGCTTAAAAAATTAACTTCTTTCAGCATTGATATGGGCTGTGGATTTGGGTATTAATGTGCATAATGTGCTTCTAAATACAATAATTAGAAGTGTATGTAATTCAGATTCTTAAATGGCCACGACCGGCCTTAAATTATATAAGTACGAAAATTGCAAACGTCAAGACAATTTCTGCATTGTTCTCAGTGAAAATCTAGGGCAGTGTGCGAGGCAACTTAGGAATCACTTGCGTCATATATAGATCAGAGTATAGGAGCCTCGTGGTCTATTTACACAAGGAGTATACGTACAGCGGTTCCAAAAACAACGTTTTTTTCTATGTAAATAATATTAAACATATATATTTTTAATTATATTGTATCCCACATATAGACTCCCACATATAGACTCCCACACATATGGGTAGACATGGGGACCTTTAAGGGTGACTATCACTCTTGGCGACGTGTCCCGCCGCTGGTGTTATGAAGGAGTCCTTGGTACCCGTAGCCCTTGAGTGTGGCGGTAGAGGTGGACTTTTATCCATTTTCCGAGACATTGCATTATCGAGTCTTCGTCTTACTCATCACCTTCCATCTCCCGACAACTGTCGCGTGTCCAGTCCATCTTCGCTCAGATCAGATAGCTCCATCCTCTATGACGGAATACCGAAACTTCTTAAATATGTAAATGTGAAAATGTTAAACATACGTTAATAGTTGATATTGCGACAAATTAAGGTACCGATGAGGTAAAAATATGTGCTTTAATGTCAGTCTAAAACATATTGGTATTTGGGTTGCAAATTCCCTTTTCCTATACTTTATATATCAATAGAGCAAAAAAAAAATCACTCAATTCACACTTGATTTCTCTAAGAGTGGGAAAATCTGAACAGTAGGTTTTGCCATCCCTGTTATGTTATGTGCGGGATACAGCGTGAAGCTATTATATATTAATTTGTTCCCCATATTCGTATTATCGACTCGAGGTATTTTTGGTATAAGATATTACTTTTATAATATAACCTTCTATAGAAATCTGAAATACTGTAAAAAATTAATGATGTTATTATATTGTACTATTGATTATGAGCGTCCACTCAATTTCAACGTAACAACGCTCGACAAAACACAATGGACATTTCATATAGAACTATTATCTACATCAAAAGGAGAGCAAATTTGTCAGGTGCTCGAATTTACGATATATAATAGTCGTTTACTCTGCATTTACAATATTTAGATTTTTTTTTATTATTATTTAAAAACTATATTGAAATTTAAATAATTATAGTCATGGGATCTGACTATATATTTCACGAGATGGTAGTGGGTTCGATTATTAAATAAAGACACGAAAGAAATCGCTTTTAATAATAAGGATGACAATAAAATTATACTAACTATTAGAACAGCAATCCCTAGATGGTAAATGTACGACTAGCACAAACCTGATAGAAATTTGTAGGCTGATCCGAATGTCTTAAAAAATATCTAATATCTATGCATTTTACGACGAATAATTGAAAACCCATGTCTAAATAAATTACACCTAAATAGGGCGGAAGTGACCTATTCACACCTACCGAGCATCAAAGACAATTTCAGGGGAACAACACGGGGATAATAAATAGTGACGTACCTACTATAAATTCAGTGGGCTCTTCATCAATCGGGACTGGATACATAGACGGCGGCGGACAATGAAGCCGTCGAGTGCTCTCTCGTCCTGTGGACAAGCCACTTAGGGATATTGAACTTATAGATATAGATATAGATATAACTATATCTTGTTAGGTATTTTTAGTTATTTTAATTCAATACGAAATAATTTTAAAAGAATATAGTATTTACTCCGTTCTCGTTGATGAGACATTGTACCTTAATATTATTTTGTAAGTCGATTACGGAAACAATTTATTTCTCCGTAATATTTTGTCTAATGATAAAACGTATAAAAATTTGAACGTAGCATAATTTAAACCCGCCCCTCTTGGAAACCGTCCACGCGCTCTGGCCACGAAGCCAAACGTTTTCATCACGTCGAAATTTTAATGCGCTTGTTACAATTTATTTATGTTGTTAAGATCTGTGTAAGGAGATTTTTACAAATTTCCGCTACCCAAAGACAATTACTTATAATTTGGCAAGAGAGAAAACTTTTTTATTTTATTGTTAGCTAACTCGTGTTAAAGTTTCACCAAAATCTACTCTTTAGGTGAAAATAAATATAAAAATAGTGAAATTTTGTCAGTAGGAGGCAGTTGATAGTCAGCAACGGCCCTTATTGGGAGGAAACTAGTGTGATGTAATTCTTATTAGGTGATACATATCACTTATTGCAATAATATAATATTCTTTTCCAAAAAGCTTAGAAATATATAGACGATGTGTCTTTTTATCGTGTTTTTTTAAAAAACGTTAACCGCTTCCGATTTCTACCAATATATTTTTAACATTTTAAAAGTATTATTCCACACGTACGAAAAAAAAAAATACGTATTAACAATAAACAATTTGAACGAAGCGTATAACGTATAACAATTTGAACGAAGCGGGATTTGAACTGTGGAGTTCAAACATGACACATTCTATGAGCCGAAAGTAGCTCTGACTGCAGGTACGTTGGATTAGATGGAATGAATAGCGTGATGTAATACAGCCTTTCCCCGATATACAAAATTATTTGTGAAAGAAGCACGGCGTTGAGTGGAGGAACTCATATTCCTCGTTTCCTCTTCTCGTCTGGGCGTGAGGTAAAAAACGCGTGTTAAATTTTTTTTGTTATTTTCACTTGTGCGCGGGGCGCAGCCGCAAGTAAAAGTTAGTATAACATAAATAAGACCTAAATCAAAGTCCTTAGCGATGAAATATGAAAAGTGACATTTCCCGGTGTCGTATTGACCACCTTTATCACATTCAGAGAAGTCGCGGCGTTATCAAACGTTCCGCCATATTATATAATTTTGTTCAATAAAGCACGTCTCGAAGTTCCGTGAGGAAACTGATGATAAGAACATTATACCAGAATGTAATAATGTAATAAAAAAAATCTTGTTACCAAATCATTTTGTTAGATGTTCACAATTTTCTTTCATTGCAGCCTTGCGTTTTTTCTCACAAAACTAGTGTTAAGACTCTCTGTTCTTTACGCACAGTCCCACTTTCATGATATTATGTGTTGAGTGGCGGAACTTAACGCCGCGTGCGTTTCTGATTCTATATATTCTCGTTCAATCATAACTTTGACCTACATAACGGAGCGTGGTGTGAATACAACAGAAAAGTAATATATCGTGTAGATCAAAGTTCATTGTTATTCAAAGAGACCGGTTATTGGAACGAATAATCGTAAAATGCATACATTTTTAATTTAAAGCGGTAACTTGACTATCTACTACTACACAAGAGTAGAGTATTAGAATTGAGTATTATTTCTACGGTTATATTTGTTCTTTTGAAATAAGTGAATCACGCTGTATCGCGCACACAGCAGGGCACGCAGAGGGAACCTAGTGTTAATACCCTCCGTTCCCCACTTTCCGCCGAGTTCTGGAGGTATTGCGTGTTGAGTGGCAGAACTCTACGCTGCGATTTGCTTCGGCACCAGAGCGGCGAGAGAGAAATGTAAATATAAATTTAAGTAAATATTTCATCTCCTCGAATGGGGATCGAACCCACAACCAGTCGATTTTACAGGTCTCAATATATTTTTTCTTTTGGTATCTGTATTATAATATAGATTATAGATGTTATTTGTTATTGAAAGACAAACAAACATTGCTCTAGATTTAGCTCTTTTTGTACTGCAGTTCAAATCCATGAATATATTTTAATATACTAAAATATGGATGTGTAGGCTAACATAAATAAGTTGTTAATGCCTTATAAGTCAATGTAGCTTGAAAAAACAATGCAGTTTAGTGGTCACAGCGCTTAAACGATTTCAAAGAGGCGCGGGTTCAAGCTCTGCTATAAAAAAAAATCTTAAGTATTATTACAATATTAAGTAATGTGTGTTTTTGTATTATTCTTGCAACACCCTGTAGGTATCTAATGAAAAATGTAAAGAGCTATTTATTTATATTTATAATTTTTCTATGTGTTACGTCGTATAAATCAAATTTTCAAAACAAATTTACGGCTCACCGCTACTGTCACTATGTCCACTTTTACTAAAACTGAAACAGACACAAAAAAAATTATCCGAATCGCCGGTTCGCGTGCATCGCTGACCCGCTCTATATTGTATTCTAATACCAATGAAATGCTTCACGTGTTTCGTTTGAACAATTTATCAATTTATCTATTGTGATAATGATAAGTGTGACTGTAAACCGACTGGTTGTGGGTTCGATCCCCACTCGAGGAGATGAAATATTTACTTAAATTTATATTTTCATTTCTTCGCTCTGGTGTCGAGGCAAAGCGCGGCGTTGAGTTCTGCCACTCAACACGCAATGCCTCCAAAAATTCGGCAGAAAGTGGGGAACGGAGTGTCTTAACACTAGGTTCCCTCTGCCTACCCTGCTGTGTGCGGGATATAGCGTGAAGCTAATTTAATTTAATTTTTAATTTTTTTATCTATTGTGATTTAAAACGGACACTATTATGGATCACTCCGACTGTAAACGCGACGGCTTTGCGTTTTATTCTCTTTTGGGGGTAAAGAATATTTTTCATTTATAACTCTGGTACCAAGTTTCCTATGTGATGAAAATAGCGTAAAGTTAAAAAATGGCATAATGGGTTAGTTTCTGTACATACAAGGAAATGAAAATAATTTTTAACCGCGAGTGGTAGTGATGATGGTAGTGAACTCACAACCACTGCTCTGCTACAGTCAGATACTGTTTCTCTTCACCACGACGCCCAATTATGGAGAATATAAGAGAAGGTTACACGAAAGTGATCAACAACTTTAAGGCTTTTACGTTTTATACGACTACTAGTTCGTATATTTTTGGCGGCTCCGCGTAGATTGTAAAAGCGGACGAAATTAAGTGAGTCAAAAGGCTTAAACTAACACAGGCTGAAAAAGATTTTTTGAAAGTGCTTTTTTATTATTTATGTATAATATGTTATTTCAACACTGTATAGTGTGTTTCTTTGCTTTTTAGTTTAAATATTATTTTATTGTACACAAATTGTAACAGATTCACTCAACCAGAACCAAGGACCGTTCCGGTAACAGTATCTGCCATTGCGCCACGGCGCTTTGAGATTGCACTAGTGAAGTTACTACTAGTACTCTATTAAAAAAAGTAATAAATATGCATTTACTAGTAACTAAATTTTAATCTATATTCCTTAGGGTAACAAAATGAAAAATCGTATTTTTCCCACATTATTGAGAACTCAGTGTCAAGATAATCTTCTTTTCACTTTCCGCTTTTGTTTAAAAAATTGCTATTAATTGGTGGAACTTAACGCTACTAGGAATTTTTCCACGAAGCAACCTTAGTAAAAAGTATGTACGTTCATATTAATTTGCCAAAATAATGAAATTGTAAAAATTTTCGTTGCTCAAAACCCTTTGAGGAGCGCAAATTCTTCCACGATTTTTGCGCAGCTTCATTGTTCAAAGCTATTTATTTGAATAGCTGAATATGAAAGGTGGAAGCGACTTTTAAGGAGAAAAGAGTACTATAAAAAATCAAGCTTTTGAAATAGGAAACTTAATTATTTTGTGTATTAACTATTAATTTTCGTTGAAATATATAAGAATGAAGAATATAAAATTAGCTTCACGCTGTATCCTGCACACGGCAGGGTAGGCAGAGGGAACCTAGTGTTAAGACACTCCGTTCCCCACTTTCTGCCGAATTTTGGAGGCATTGCGTGTTGAGTGGCAGAATTCAACGCCGCGCTTTGCCTTGACACTAGAGCGAAGAAATGAAAATATAAATTTAAGTAAATATTTCATCTCCTCGAGTGGGGATTGAACCCACAATCAGTCGGTTTTACAGTCACGCCACGACTGTCCTCGATATCTTATATGAGAATGAGAAGTTATAATATTTTCATAACTATTGCTATCCATAAGTTATTTGGATTGCTCTAATATAACAATATTTAGTACTAATTCAATAGTCGGTAAATAACAATTGATATATATTATGTATTTGAATAATAAATAACAGTAACATTTTGGTCCATACTCTGTCTTGAATGAATTTTTACGTCCAAATTCGTTAGTTTCTTGATGAGAAACCTAAAAGCTAGGATGTCGGAGGAATCCATATATCCAATAGGACCAAGGAAATTCATTACCTTTTTACTTTTACGGGAATTAATCGTATTACAAAAAATAACTGTACAATCGTTTTTTTAAATTGTTGGTATAGCAACTAATTTAAAACCAACATTGTTAATAATCGAAATAAGGCCACGCCGAAGAAGAACAATCTATAAAGAAAATTATAGAACTAATTTTCTATTGAGAAAGAAATAATATTTCTCAAATAAATACAAAAGCTAGCATTGCAGTTAGTACAATGCGAAGGAAACACTATTGTGTCTCCAACAGCCCATAGCGGCCTGTCAAAGACGGTAGAAAGAGAGTTCAGTAGAGTTCTTGTAAAAGCATATTTTCTTATTAAAAAAGTAAATCTATCACTTTTTGAGAAAGCTACAAGAAATCATGATAACATCTTACGTTTTTTTTTATCATTTTTCAAGTGTTACTCTACACTTAGGACAGAACAATACTTATTTAGAAAACGTATAAATATTTAAAAGTAGCGAGACTCGAATCCACGCTTCCTGGAAACCAACCAAGCGCTCTGACCAATAAGCCACACGTTCTCATCAATCATCAGAATCAAATTCTTATACGATTTACAACTTATTTATGTTGTTAGCATGTCTGTAGACAGATTTTTACAAATTTCCCCTACAGTATGACTAGATTCTTTGATATCATATCATATCAAGCTTTCACGTAAGGGGCGAACATTCACTTTAATGTAAAGCACATTAAAGTGAATGCATTAAGCACGCCTTATACTTTTTATACTTATCTTCTAACAGCTCTTATATTCTGAGGACATCATGGTGTGGCACAGCCCCTTATAGTAAATGGGACAGTGTAAGTTCAATTACTACTCGGACAATGCGTGTTGAGTGGTGGAACGCAAAGCCGTGCTCTGTCTTATTGCCACAGTAAGGAAATAAAAGTAAATTATTTGCTCTAGTAGGAATCGAAATCACAACCGTCGCGTTGAAAGTTAGAACCTGTGCTGTTGTGGCACGTCGGCTTCAAAAATATAAAGTAAATCAACAATCAAAATTAATTCAAAATGTTTATTTTTAGGCTCACATTTTAACACAATATAATTGTCGTTTATAAGGCAAAGACGCGACATACAGCCATTAATTTTGTATATAAATAGAACATTCACCCTGATTTATGTTCCAGAGGTGTTTAGACTATAGAGGTGGTATATGTAGGGTGTAGATTAAAGTCGCCGACGGTACAAAAATGAATTGCGCAAGTCATGCTTCTAATGTGTCAAACGAATTATTTGTATCTCTTTTTAAATATCTTTTTTTTTTCAGTTTCATAATATATCTCGCGTAGTAGGGTGGGCAGTGAATACTGGAGACATTGCGTGTTAAGTGCCAGAACTCAACGCTTTGCCTCCACCAGAGCAGAGAAATAAAGATATGAAATAATTCATTTCCTCAAGTAAGGAATTGAACCTGTAACCAGAAGCATTCACAGTTATACACTTCCCTGCCCAACAACTGGCCACAATTTTCTATTTTATAGTATTAAGACTCTTTGTTCCCCACACACGACCCTATTTTTCGAGACAGCTTATTAGAGAATCACCTATAAAGATTTGACCATCAATATAAAGAACGCACGATTGGCTTTCGAGACATACGATAGAATGATTTCCTTTTCTTTTTCTTTCTAAATCTTTTAATATTTCTTTTAATATTTCTTATGTTAGAAACGTTGACACAGTTATAATTTCCACTTTCAGCGGCTATCGTGACGACGTTGTGCCATTTTGTTTACATTCAACAGTGATCGACGAGTTTTCTTATTGAACTTCGAGTGAAAATATACATTTTTTGTTATATCATTGACGTTTGGACTTGCCTTTGAACATTTACTCCAGAGAGAGTTCACTGTGTTTATGATTTGCAAAGTATTTTATATCAATTTATGTGTATTTTATCTTTCTTTGAAAAGATTCTTATCAACAGTAGAAGGTGAGAGAGTTCTTGGTACCATTTCGTGAATCAGACTGCCCATCAATCAAAATTGTATAAAGTTTGGATTGTATTGAATATAGCTTTTTTGACGTTTTCTTTAGAAATATGAATATTTTTATTATTGGAAAAAGTTTTAAATAAAATTTTCACTCCTTTGAAGGTAGACAAGAATGGTATCACCATTCCTTCTTAATAATATAAATTATCATTTAGTGTTACTAGACAGATACCTACCTACTCTTAAGAAACTTCTACAATTATTTGTCTTCGCAGTGTTTTGTTTCACACTGTTCCCGTAGTAGTGTTAAAACAGTCAATTTTTACTTTTCCGCTAAATTCGAGACAACATGTGCTTAAATGGCGGAACTTAACGCCTCATGTTTCATCAGACGAAATAAAATGAATCAAGCTTTGATAGTTAAAATCGTTATTTAGCTTAACTATTAATATCCATTAGGAAAATTTATTTTTAAAATAAATAATTATGTGAAGTAAAAATTAAATTTCGAAACTGCGTTAAATGGAATTCATTTATTCCATTTGTATTGACGTTACCTCACTGTCACCTGAAGCTTCGAAACTAGGCGAAGTCGTAAAATAAACTTATAATAAAACGATACCACGTCGTACATCCCTTATTTACGGTTTTACGACGCCGTAAAAAGAATGGAATATGTTTCTTGATAGCTGATGTATTGGAATTAGAGGATACGTAGCGCACACGCTATGTTCTTCATGTATCAAAGTAGCCCGAGAGAACTTAGTGTTAAGATTATTCAAACCTCCATTTTTCTAAAAAAAATATTTCTAAATCAGCTTCACACCGTATCCCGCACACAGCAGGGTAGGCAGAGGGAACCTAGTGCTTAAGACACTCCGTTCTCCACTTTCTGCCGAATTCTGGAGGCATTGCGTGTTAAGTGGCAGAACTCAACGCCACGCTTAGCCTCACCACCAGAGAGAAGAAATGGAAATATAAATTTAAGTAAATATATTATCTCCTCGAGTGGGGATCGAACCCACAACCAGTCGGTTTTACAGTCACACTTCGTGCCACTGCGCCGTGACTGGTCTCAAACTTTTCTATATTTAAATACTAGCAAGTAAATTATATTTCCTAATTATTAAAAATAACAAATAATTTATTTTGATATTTTTAATTACTCTATAACCAAAACGTGTCTTAATAAATACATAAATCATATTTAATTAAACGTTTACTCCTGCAAATATTTTTTTGTGTTGCTAAAAATTTCCATCGTAGCTCAGTGGGACGGCTTCTGACTGTAAACGCTACGGTTGTTAGATCGATCCGCATTCGGGATAATCAATTACTTATTATATTTTTAAGTCTAGAAAGGCAAAGTGCAGCGTTGAAGCGTTTTTAAAGCTGAAAATAAAGAAAAAATTCAACACCCAATATCTTGAGAACATATATGTATGTACGTAGCGGAGGACAAAGTATCTTGGTACAAGGCGGACCTTGAATCTATGCTTGCAGCCAAGCTGTATAAAGCAAGGAGTTAAAATAAAAAAAAAAACATTATATGAACAGTTTCACCAGTGACACAAATCAGAGTGGTCGGACATATACAGCGCTATTCGTCGCACTCGCCGGTACATTTGCGGTCGATCACGTTGAAACGATTCACCGCAGCACAGATAACCTATTTATAATTAATTTATTGATGTATCTATCGTATCTACAATATATTTTAAGTAATATTAAGGGTTCTATTATTATTCAGGAAAATCATCACGGTATATTTAGGAAAATCTGAAAAAAAACTGGTGTCAAGGTGGTGTTCAAAATATCTTTTGTGCTTTACATTCTTTCACCTTAGCTGTTTTAAGCCTTATACTCTCACTACCACCTTAATAATGAATGTAGGTTGTTAAACAGTGTCCAAAGTTTTTACTTGATATACATTTTATGCTATTGAATATCATATTATTATAATATACCACTATATATAATATATATGTGAAAGGGTAATATGTGATGTGAAAGGGATGAACGAATAAATCTAAAGTGAATCCACTCTAAGCAAATCTATCTTTTGAATGAGTCAACGTTAAAATTGTATATTTTCTATGTTCCAAGACCATCCATCAGTTTACTATCTACACGTCGTCTTGAGAAAAAAATCTTGACACACGAAAGAAAGAAATTTTCTAATGGATTTGTATTTTTTTCTTTTAAAGTCAGAACCCTTAAATCAGATCTCAACTATCCACAGAATTAAAGTGGAAAAAGGAAAGTTGAAAAACGTAACGAAGTCACCGCACTCGAGGGATCGCGACGATTCCCTCCCTGTACAAATATAAAAATATAAAAAAACGACACTACTGTATCAGCGTTCCGTGATTGTGACATTTATTATGCTCCCGGAAAAATCTTTAGGGAAATTCTATTTGATGAATATGAAATAAGGTAGAGCAGTACGATTTCTAGTTGTATTCACGATTATTATGAGTTCAATTCTCACTTGTTGTAATTGTTAAAATATACTTATTTATATAATAATTATATATATTATTTATAGCACAGATTAAAACAAGTAGATACAGTTGAAAAGATATGTCTACAACGGCGGGCTTATTTTTAAAAGAAATCTCTTCCAGCCAACCCATGGAATTGGATGAGTGAGTGGATTTATCTTCTGGTTTGATTAAGCAGCATTTATTTATATATTATTTTCTTTTGTTTTATATATAAACGAAAGAGAAAAGACAACTTACAATAAAATACACTACATTATATATATTGTATACACCTGTTTCTTTTGTTTAGCTTCACACTTCGTCCTACATATAACAGGGTATAAGGTAAAACAACTCATTTTCCAAGTGGAAATCGAACCCACACGTATCATCACAAGCACACGCTATCCTGATATAATAAAGCAAACAGATTTAATGAAACTAATGGACGAAAATCTAAATATGTTATAGGTATTTTAGAAGAGCCTGTAATACGGTTTATATCGACACAATCAATTTTGTTCCTAAAATATCTAAATGAATGATTTCCATCGAATTTCAGTGAATTCGAATATATAATGATTAGCGACTGAGATTAGTCGGTAATTACACACATTACATCAAATACTGATGAATACGCGCGAGTTGACTGTACTCGCGCATGTTAACGAGGGTTTATGTTATACAGTGCTTGTTGTACGTCACTATTATATGTATATTATTATCCCTAAATAACCACTATTATATTATAGTTTATCAATTTCTTACATATAACAGAATAGGTTGAATAGGCAACTGGTTGTAGGTTCGATCCCCACTCGAGGATATGAAATATTTACTTAAATTGATATGTGTGTCGAGGCGAAGCGCGGTGTTGAGTTGTGCCACTCAACACGCAGAGAGTGGTAACTGGTGTGTCTTAACACTAGATTCCCTCTGCCTACCCTGCTGTGTGCGGGATAAAGCGTAAAGCTGAACTATTATTAAATAAACTTAATGAAAAATCATATTTGGTAAAAGCGCGGTAAATTTCATTTAAATATTATGAGCTTATTTAGCGATTAGTTAGTTAAAAGATTTATTTTCAGTGTTATTTACGGTTCAATTATTATTTGTAGTTCGAATATGTTCGTACTAATAAAGTACTGGTGTTTTATTTAAATAGGTCACGGAAAAATTTAATTTGGATATTTTACTGTATGTTGTAGTTATAGTTAAGTTTAATTTTATATTATTAAAGCAGAGAAGATAGAGGGAAAAAGTGTTAAAACACTCCATTTCCCACACTGCGGCATTTCCGAGAAATTTTAATAGTCATTTCAATTTATACTTCAAAGTCATTGTGGGACAGTGGGACATCTTCTTAATGTACCATAAATAAGTGGAGAGTACAAGGAGACAAGCTGGCGTCAGGATACTTTCTGCCCACTTTTTTGAAAAATTGTGCTTCCATTGGCCGTCGCAAACTCAATGCTGCTTTTTGTCTTCGGACTGAAGCTTGAATATGAAAAGAACGATATAAGAAAATGATTAGATGGAATATTTAAAAATAGTATTTTTTTTTAATTTTTCAGTTCTAGAATGATTTACGTAATTAGTGTCTTTTTTTGCAAAATTCTTGTGTCACTCATCTAAAATTGATACTTCTACCGGATTCTTCTATTTTTACCTCTTAACTTTTACCGTTACATCTATTTAAACTTCCTATGCTTACATCAAACCTATTTTTCGGTCTTAAAGACCATATCTCTGTAAATTAAAACAGTATTATTGGTCAGCTTAGCTCTGTCGGTCTGTTCGACCGGGCTGAGTATAGGAAATTTAAAATTAATAAATTAAATAATTAAGTCGTTTTGTTTTTGAAAAAAGACAAAAAGATAAGCTTATATTAATAGTTCTAGCTAAATATCCAAGGACGCTACTGTAACGAAGGATGTGTGCTGCTTAAAAATATCTTCATATTCTATTATAAGAAATTTATTTATTCTTAAATTTAGACTGCGTGCCGGCTGGCGGAGCTTAACACCGCACTTTTTTTAAATACGGAATAAAACATCGTAGCGCAGCGACTCAGCGTCTGATTGTAAACGCGATAGTTGGTGACTCGATTTCTACTCGAAATGATGAATTGTTTTCATTTCCTTGCTCTGGAAACAAAGACAGCAAGGCGTTGCTTTCATATGCTACTTTTAATACGCAGTGTCTCTTTTGTATTTTTTCCCATAAAAGGGCTTCGAACCTATACTTAGGCTTTTTTTATAGAATTAAATACCACCCTATAATTTTGCGTCGTTTCTCATACTATTCTTAACGTAATATTCAATTAACTGAAGTGCGTCGTCTTTACTAAGCACTGAGAAGCTGATCGAGTTAGTACTGGAGTAGTTTATATTTAGTTTACTTTGTAAATGTTCCAATCCGGATGCAGCTCGCTAACTTGTTAGTTCTGACCGCCGCCGCTACTTTCAACTCAATCGAGTTAAGCATCCAAATGTTTAATTAAACTCGGGCTTTGGTGGAGGTGTAATGAAAATTGTTATGATTATATAAAATATCATATTGCTGACAGGGTAGGCAGAGGGAACCTAGTATTAAGACACTCCGTTCCCCACTTTCTGCCGAATTTCGGAGGCATTGCGTGTTAAATGGCAGAACTCAACGCTGCGCTTACCCTCGACACCAGAGCGAAGAAATGGAAATATAAATTTAAGTAAATATTTCATCTCCTTGAGTGGGGATCGAACCCACAACCAGTCGATTTTACAGTCACACTTTGTGCCACTGCGCCACGACTGGCCTCAATCATTACAGATTTATACATACTTCTATGACACACATGTATTAAATATGAGTTCTATCATAAAGCATTATCTCGAAAATTAGACGCTGAACGAGAACGGAGTATTTAGAGTGGCTAAGTTGTACTGAACGGATTTAGATCAAACTTTACAGTAGTATAAGATATACTTATACATCAAAATAGCACATAGGCTACAGTTTATGTAAACGATGTTATATAATTTTGGTATAAGGAACAGTTAAAATATTATATGAAATATTATATATGTATATCGATGTAAGTGAAAATAATAAAATATTTTAATTATATAATACCATTAGCCTCTGTATCCTGTTCCGTAACTTTCCAAACTTTACCTTTAATGGACTTCATAAAAGTTCATTTGTGTTATAAGCCAAAATTGTTGTAACATTCTCATTTGAGTTAATAACATTAATTAAGTTTTTACGTAAACAGCAAAGCAAGCAGAGAGAAAACAGGGTTAACAAACTCTGTTTTAAATTTTCGAGATTTAACGCCGCACTTCGCCCTCTTACCCAAGCTAGGAACAAAAAATAATACATGCTATCCAATGAGGATTGAATTCATAACCCACGAGTGTTGAGTCAGATGCTGTGTTATTATTTAAATTAATATTTTTTTAATAATACAGTCACAATAAGAAAATTAAATATTTAAGGCGTACCGTAGCTCAATTTTACGAAATTTACATACATTAGTCGCACTGTTTCGTATAAAATTTGTACTTGTCACATAGGTAACCCATTCGCATATTATAAATGTAAATTAAGTATTTTTATCTCTACGCTTTCACACCAAAGCTTTCAATCGAGTATCATGAAACTTTATATACATATTTTTATTTATTTATTAGAAAAGACATAGGATAATTTTTTTAAATATACATTTTGAAAATATAATATCCGTTGGCTATAATATAAAATAATATGAGGTCAGTCGTAGCGCAGTGGCAAAAAGTGTGACTGTAAAACCGACTGGTTGTGGGTTCGATTCCACTCGAGCAGATGAAATATTTACTTAAATTTATAATTCCATTTCTTCGCTCTGGTGTCGAGGCAAAGCGCGGCGTTGAGTTCTGCCACTCAACACGCAATGCCTCCAAAATTCGGCAGAAAGAGGGGAACGGAGTGTCTTACACTAGGTTCCCTCTGCCTACCCTGCTGTGTGCGGGATATAGCGTGAATCTAATTTAATTTATTTAATTTTTTATAATATAAAAAGAAGTTTAAGCGAGCGAAGTCACGTTTAAATCTATAGTACAGTATAATATAAATTGCTAAAGGACTGTCACAATTTAATGTAATACAATACGTGTTTATTTACTACAAGGCACTGTCTTTACCATATAACAAGGCCGGAAAGTTCTGATTTAATTGATATATTATATAAATATAATAGTAAAGTTGATATAGAGAATTGCTTTTGGTGGTGTTTGTAGACATTGAACGTTGTGTATGTGTGTTCTTGAACTTTACAGCATTATAACATAGTTTCTATTATATATCATTGTTATCATTATTAGTATTATAACAAGTATTTTAATTATTTTATGATTTTCAAGCGAAATAGAGATTAGAAAACGGTAAATAGAGAAAAGATCGTGATATTATAATGTTTTTCACACTTGCAGCCAAATTTTGATATATTACCCAAATACGTGACTGTCCTCCAATTAATTTGGAATTTAAACAAAAACTATTGGTTTCTATACTAACTAACAAATACTTTTCCTTTTTTATTACCTTAAAGTATTTTTTAATAAAAACTAATATCATAACTATAGAAAAGTTCAATTAAAGTGAATTTCTCAGAAGACAAAGCGCCACCTCGTTGAAGCCGCAGCTAGATAAATGACACTCCCGCAGGTATTTTTCTATTTCCCATAGCACTTTTCCCAGTATGTGGCGTATTGCCCGCATTATCCCCATTCCCAAAACCAAAGACCCAAAATCCTTCTCTCACTACCGTCCTATCTCTATACTTCCTTTTTTGTCAAAGGTCTTGGAGCGTATTGTTTTTCAGCAGCTAAATGAATATCTGTTAGATAACCATATATTATCCGAGTTCCAGTCTGGGTTTCGTTACGGGCATAGCACAGTCACTACTTTGATAAAAGTTTGTGACGATATCAGATTCAACATGGACAAACAAAATCTTACTATCATTGCCCTGCTGGACTTTAGTAACGCCTTTAATACCGTTGATACGGATCTCTTGGTTGCTGTTCTGCGGTCATTGAATATCTCTCCTGAAGCCATTGAGTGGTTCAGAAGCTATTTATATGATCGGCAACAGTACGTTCAAGCCAATGACAAGTCATCTTCCTTTTGCTCTCCTCCTGCTGGTGTTCCCCAAGGTGGTGTCCTCTCTCCTCTCCTTTTCTCCATTTTTATTAATTCAATTTCCCAAAATATATCCTCTTCCTTTCATCTATATGCTGACGACCTTCAAATTTACTTAGCCGCTCCGTTGGATGGTATTAGTGAGGCTATTCAAAAGCTTAATAAAGATTTGCAGAACGTTAGTAGGTGGAGCAAATCTTTCGGCTTAACAGTCAATCCTGCCAAATCACAGGTCAGTATAATTGGTAGCTCTAAGCTACTAAAAAAACTTGACCAGAATAGCCTCCCTACTATCCAGTTTGACGGCGTCGACTTGAGCCTGAGTCCATCTCTTAAGAACCTTGGTATTATTATAGACAATTCCCTATCTTGGTCAGTACAAATAGCTGAGGTTAGCCGTAAATTATTTGCCACGATCGGATCGCTCAAACGATGGAAATATTTCTTACCTACAAAGACCAAAACTACTCTAGCTCATTCACTACTGTTACCGATTTTAGATTACGCTGACTCGTGCTACCCAGACTTATCTGAGGAGCAATTAAATAAACTAGAGCGGTTACAAAATCTATGTATTAGATTTATCTTCGGTTTGCGTAAGTTTGATCATGTTTCTGATCATCGTCGTCAGCTTGGATGGCTTCCTATCCGACATCGCCGAAATTTCCGTATGCTGACTCTCCTATATTCCATCCTATATAACTCTACCTCTCCCTCATATTTAAAAGATAGATTCTGTTTCCTAGGTTCCGATTCACTTCTCCGCCTTCACCTTAGATCCCGTTGTGATAATCTCCTTAAATTGCCAACTTCCCATACGCTATTTTATTCCAAGTCTTTTACTGTGAAAGCTGCGATTCTTTGGAATGAACTTCCTACAGAAGTTCGACATTCCAAATCACTGTACACTTTTAAAAAGCGTCTAAAAGAGTACTTATTTAAAATAGAATAGTAGTTTATCCTTATCTATTTAATATTATGTAAATTTTTTTTACACACGTTTAAGTATATATATGTATATATATATATATATATATATATATAAGTATATATTGTTTTAAATATATGTATATATGTATGTGTATTGTATATAAACACTAAACGTATTTTATGTATGTGTATTCTATATTATTGACTTATATTATTATATATTATATATTTAATTCCACCATATAAAATTTGCACCGTGACGTTGTCCCCCTTTTCCTCTTAACAACCTCTCTGTAATGTTCCAAAGGTTGTCTGGCAGAGATTGCTTAAAGCAATAAGACCGCCTTTGCATACGCGCTATTTTTTTTCTTGTTTATGTGTTGTTCATTTTTTTTGTAAATATTTCGTTGTGTGCAATAAAGTTTATTGTATTGTATTGTATTGTACCCGCTAGGTCATTGAGACGGCGACTAATTGCCTGTAATCGACTGAGTACCTATTAGCTCGGAGTGTCTGAATAGTTCTCACTTAAAGAGAACTAAAGGTGAAGGAAGACTCTTTTCTTTATTGTATGAAATTCTTAGAATGGAAGTGAGGTAAATATATAAAACGTCTAATTTTGTAATAATGGCTGACAGATTTGTAAAATTCTATGGCTGACGCCGTCATGGTGTACTGTGGCAGCGTCGGGCTATACGCGCGATGCTTTTGTGATTGATTAATATCTCGCTGAAAAATATATATTTAAACAATATTTGACGTTGACTTCCGCCACTCTTGCGAAATGTCTAGAAAATTGGACAGAAAGCAGGGAGCTGAGTGTGTGAAGAATAAATTGTCCTTAATCCAGCTTTTATGTGGAAAAAAATGTTAGGTTGCTTATAATGCCTAGACTGCTTAGGTGAGATTGTAAATTCTACTTCATCACACGATTAATGATACTTCTACAATATCCATTTGCCAGGTCATTGAGACGGCCACTAGTTCCCTATAATACACTCAGCTCTATTAGCTCTGAGTATCTCAATAGTGCGCGCCTCTCATAAGAATTGAATAGCGAGGTAAAGGAAATACTTTCTTTAAAATACTATTGGCTCCACGCTGTATCGCGCACTAATGTGGGCAGGCAGAGGAAAAAGTATGGTATTAAGTTTTACATCTTGAACAAAAAGTGTGGTCGTATTGTGAAAAGAAAAGAAAACAATTTATTTCTTTGAGTGGGAATCGAACCCAAAACTGTCGCGTGTACAATGATTATGTTATACTGCTGTGCTACCAGGGCCCAAAATACGTTTTACTTTATTTATTTTCAGGATGAAAATGTAACCCGGCGTGGGTTACATCATTGGTATCTCATATAAAACATAGTTACTCCTCGGGCTTTGCGACAGATGGCGTCTGCAAACACCGTAAGCGCTTGTACTTTAGCTCATCCAATATTATGCTAATATCTCTGGTTTTGCTTGAACGTGATACTGGAAAAATTCTCAGTCATTTTAATTTTTTTTTTATAAATGAAGATAATTGACTTTCACTTGACTTTGACAGTGTATTATGTAATTGATTTGTTTAGCTTCATGTGGTATCCCGCATATTGCTGTATATGCAGATGGAATCAAATATTAGAAACTCCGATTCCCGTGGTCCTTCTAGTTTTCAGGTCATTGCGTGCGAAGTTCAACGAGGCGTTTTGTCTTATCACCAGACCGAAATGAAAATATAATTCTTTTCCCTAAGTGGGAATCAAACACCCAACCGTCGCGCTTACAGCCAAACGCTGTGATACCGCTTCACGATGGCCTGTCATATATTAACCATTTTTTTTGTTCTTTCAGCTTGTACATTTTAAAATTATTTATATAAAAAAATCACACATTAGATAAAAATATGTGACGAGCCCTTTTTTACGGTTGCAGGTGTATTCTTCGTGAACAATCCTTTATGCACGATTGATGGGAACGTTCTCGATGATATATTAGAATATCGATACCCGCTTTATGACTGTTATATTTTCAACGTTGTTTTGATGTTTGCCTTTTCCATGTTTTTTGGTTCAGGAACTGTTTGTTGCAGTTTATATGCAGTAAAGATTAAAATAAAATTTATTTAAAGTTTTAAAGGTTTGATTCTTGTCAAACACAATGGGGAAGATAAATGATGTGGGCACGATATGCAGCGATATAGTTATGCAGGCACATTGTTTTATTGTCTTTTGTGGTTTTTTGTCGAATTTGAAGCGTTTTCGTGAATTGCCTTAAATTTTCTTTAGTATTAATAGTATATTTTTATATAATTCATGATATTTATTTTTATCCAATTGCATAATGTGTAATAAATAGATAAAAATACAAATACAACTTCACGTTCTTGTAACGCGCATACAGCAGGATAGACAGAGGGAATTTAGTGTTGAAACACTCCGTTTCCCACTTTCCATCGAATTCTTTAAGCATTGCGTGTGAAGTGGCGGAACTCAACGCCGCCAGTTTCCTCGACAACAAAGCAGCAATGGAGATATAAATTTAAATAAAAAAAATATTTCCTCATGCGGGGATTGATCCCACAACCAGTCGCGTTATTAGTCACATTTTGTACCCCTGCGCCACGACTGGCCTAGGTGTAATAATGTGTTTATAATTCTATCTATGTATACCATATCGATATATCTATTTTTATTTATTTTTTATGTAGAATTGTAGACACCAAACAATTTAATTCAATCGATTTCTCTAACGCTTCCTAGTATTAATATGAAATGTATCGTGACTGTTAATCTTAATAAAATATTGGGCTTAGCTTATACTTCTCACTTTTTATGATTTTGAATGTTTTTTCATAAATATTTTTAAATAATTAATAAATCATAAAAATCATAAATCACTACTTTTATTTGAACATTTGAACCTCTATCTAGGTAAAGTAAATGTTTTCAATTCACACAAGAGTCAGTAATATAACCCAATTCAAACATTTTGGTATACAAACAAACACGTCATCTGCTTTCACTGCATTTGACTTGACAACGCGCTCGAGCTCTCAATGCCGTATTCTTGGAATAAGGGAAATATTCACTAGATTACTTTTATATTTTTTCAAATAGATAGTGTACTCACTTTTAGGGCTGAAAATACGTAGTGCCAAGGCACTCCGTTATCCTCTGTCCGTCTTAACTGGAAATTCTGTGCTATGTGGCGAAACTCAACGCCGTGTTGTGTCTTGTTGAGGGAAAGGAAAGCAATTTATTACGTCTAATGGTAATCGAACTTAAAACTATCAAACATTAATATCAACGATTAACTATTTATGTTGGTAAGGATATGATATATTTATTTTTTAATTATTAATATTCAAAATTGAGCAGAATTCAACCATTTGCCTTAAACTACCTAGTGTTGTAGTTTAGTAAAGTAAAATAAAGTGGGGAACGGAGTACCTTATTATTAAGTTCTCTCCAACTACCTGGAAAATCACTATTTATTTGTTCCTATTATTAGATTACGGAAAGTAGTTTCTAGAAGCTATCTAATAAATAACAACGATTTCGTATTACACCTACACTCCCAGACATAAAATTTAATTTAATATAGGGTGTGTTTTTACTACAAAATCATATTTTTAAACACCAAATTCCCCATTTTATATTTCAAATTCCTTTTTATACATATTCATAAAAACAAATTCCTGTCCTGCTAAACCTCAGTTCCTAGTTAATAATGCGTTGGTGTTTACTTTTGTGAAATACTTTTAGAAGAAAATATTTTTGAAATTTTTAAATTTTCTACTTTCTAAACTCTACGTTACTAGACATAATTTTTATTACATCATTCAAACAAATGAATTTTCCTAATGGGAATACCACCAAATACTTTTTGCTCCTGCAGGAACATACATGAAGGTTATTTAATTCCCAAACAATAGTTTACAAACTCAACAGTTGCTCGTTTAAAATATAATTTTACAATATGCTGTAAAATTTTAACAGCTCTCCTTTGAGACTTTCAACAGCATTCATTTTCATATATTAATATAATCTCTAGAGACGGAGGTGTTAAAATACTGTTATTTAAAACGTCATATTTAATTTAGATGTAAAATAATAAATCAGCTTCACGCTGTATCCCGCACACGGCAGGGTAGGCAGAGGGAACCTAGTGTTAAGACACTCCATTCCCCACTCTCTGCCGAATTCTGGAGGCATTGCGTGTTGAGTGGCAGAACTCAACGCCGCGCTTAGCCTCGACACCAGAGCGAAGAAATGGAAATATAAACTTAAGTAAATATTTCATCTCCTCGAGTGGGAATCGAACCCACAACCAGTCGGTTTTACAGTCTCACTTCGTGCCACTTATATATTTTATGATATTTAAAAATAATATGAAATATGTCGTCTCATTAGCGGCGTACGTCATCCAGTGTTAGCGGATCAGGGATATCGATTAGAGTAGCTCAGGTGCTGGCATTAGGTATAGAATTACTGGGGAACATAATATGTTGGGAACATCTTGGTAGCCAATTGAATATTAGATAGCGCATTGGTGCGATGAGATCTGCTTAATTTGCGCAAGTAACTGTAGGTTTATATTTTACCATAAATGTCATCGAGAATCTATTTAATAAAAAAAATCAAATTCATCCTTCTATACATAATATCATAGTAAGTAGAGAGTAAAAGACGTTTTAAATTATTTAGTTTTTTATCCGATAATATGATTTGTTAAGCAGAAAAAAAAGTATTAAGGCAGATTGATGTTTACATTCTACCCATCAATCAAGACATTGGTCTTTCGTTTCATGGTTGCATCTTATAGATCACAACGTAAAAATAGAAATATTTTAAAATGTTATTCTTGAGGCCCTTGTCGGTTCGGTCTTAACGGTTGTGAGTTCAATTCCTATTTGAAGAAATAAATTATTTACGTTTTTTCGCTCTAATAACAAAATGAAACGCGACGTTAAGATCCATCATACAAAATGGTATGTCCTCGAAATTAAGCGGAAATTGTCACACTGTGTCTTAACACTAAGTTTCCTCTGTTTAATAGGAGAGTCTAATGCGCGGAGTACCTACGGCGTACAAACAAAAAAAAAATGACTCCCAAATCTCCATATTGGGGACCAAACATATAATCTTTGAATATAGTTAGAGCTGTTACGCTGAGATACTGCAAGAGTAAGCCATACTACATGTACATTACATAGCCATAGATGTGACTAATTACACGTTAGTATAGTGTGATCAGTGTAGAGTGGATTGAGTTACGCGGCTACCCTGTTCCCGACTAAATGTATCTGGCCTTGTGCCAGTCCACAACGTCCGTTATTCATACTTCCATTGCGTAATTCTTTTCCAAAGCCTTTAATTTTAATATGAACACATCTGATGTGAAATATTGTTTGACCCATTTCTTGAAAATTTTACCCGTTTTTATATTTCACCCGTTTACGGTGCTCGTTGCAGATTCTCGACTGAAACATTTTCTAATCTACCATTATCTATCAATAAAGCCATTAACCTCAATCTTCAAAACTACCGAGAGCTTAGGTAGCAGAAATCAAATGTGCTGAAACATCATTCAATTAAGTAGCAAGATGAGCTTTCTTAGTTAAATATAGTTAGTTAAATTAATTAAACCTCCATTCACATAACACCCCCGAGCCGCAGGTAGTCGTGGACTCGGTAATTATCTGCAATCGATTGCTTTCTATTAAGCAAGTGTGTATTATTGAAATGTATGTAAAGTAAATGGATTGTGTATGGTTAATTAATTATGAAGTAGGTATGAATGGTAAAAGGAGCTGGGAGAGACTTCAATTGACTTTCCAGAACACAGTATCGATAATACTGAAGGAAGCTCATATAAAAAGTATGAGGGAATTGGTTTTATGTGATTAAAGAAAACATAAGATTTTCATTTCCATTTCTTCGCTCTGGTTCGCGTTAAAAAAAGATTGTTTACCAAAGACATTTAATAATACAAATTATTAAATCTGGTGTCGACACTAAGCGCGGCGTTGTGTTCCGCTACTCAACACGCTATACTTCCAGAATTCGGCACTGCTTCTGCCTACACTGCTGCGGGATACAGGATTCATAATATACATTACGTACAAACATACATTCTCATACAATTGGCGCTCGTCCAGTCGCTAGCTCGTGGTACATTAAGGCATCCGTTATGGAAAGCCTGACACACTGCGAGTCACTCACTGTAGTTAGGAGTGACTGCTCATTATTTTATTAGAGCCACACTAGGTTATTCACACTGTATATTTGTTAATTTTACTAGTACTAAAAGTTAAGTATATATTCTAGTTAAATTTTTCTAATTTAATTTGGATTAAAGTTAAAATTAGGTTTAGTTGCTTGTCGGTTCAATTATTACTTTTCTATAGCCTTGTTGGGTGGACGAATGGGCGAAAACACGGAGTTTTTTCTGATTATTAAATCACAAATCGACATATGTGAACATGAAAATAAAAAAAATCTTTTATTTTATGTTCCATTTGATGAAAATTCTTTCAATATTATGGCGACTGTTCTGTCGAATATCAAGACAAAGCAGGGCGTTGAGTACCACCACTTAACACAGAATGTCTTAAAAATTAATTAGTGACATATCAGTCTTAATACCAGTTTGTTTCTGCCTATCCTGCCGTATGCGGGATACAGCGTGAAACTAAATATAAATTATAACCGTACAACCACTAGTCAAATAAACTTCTATCATCATATATGCCTACACTCACTAGCAAAGTGGAAACTCGTTGAAACTTATTACTGTTTCACTTACGTTAACTCACTCGCTTTAAACTTAGTCTCAGAGAATAATTTATTTACTAAAGTATTATTCTCATGTGTTGTTTTGACTTTGTTTACGTGGATTAAAAACGTTAACTCTGGGTTTTTTCAAATGAATTTTGGGGACTCCTGTCCTTTCCTATGCTGGAATATAGAAAAAGACAGGAGACACTCCATAAGAAACACAAATTTTACATTTCTACACGGCGTAGCGTTGATGTCACTAGGAATAATGTTATGTATTTCATACATACGTATTAACCCCTATATAAAATATTTATTTTATTTAAGCACAATGATAAAAAATCTGCTATGCACTCTGTTAAAGGCAGCCCTATCCAGTTATGAATCACAGAGGCGGCTTCTAACTAGGCTTGCTCTTATTAACCTTTAATAGCGTTACTAGACATTCCTATTACTACTATTATCCCTATACTTACTATTATAAGTACAAAATTTACCTCTTTCTTTATATAATATCTTCTTACAAATACAAAATAAACTTTCATTTAAATAAAACTTTCATTTAATGACTTCTGTACTGTAATCCGCGTTTAGGAGCAAAGACAGGGGCAACTTAGTGTTAAGACACTGTGTTCTCCACGCACCATCCGTATCCATTGATCTCATCTCGATTGGAAATGGAATACAAAACCATCGCGGTTACAGTCAGAGGTGTTGTATTAATTAATAAAACCGTCTCGTTATCATAGTGTAATTGATATGAAAGTCTCAAAGGGATATTTTGGGTTCAAATCGTTCTCGTGGTAAAAATCAAAGTCATAATATTGAACTTCTCTTGGTTGATGACCAGAATAAAACGCATCATAAGCGGACGGATAAAAGGAAGACAGGACAGGACGCCACACAACAGACAACATTATGTTGTGCAAATTGTGAACGGAGTGTCTTAGCACTTTGCTAACTCTTTTAACTGCTGTTATAATCAGGTAATATTTGTTAAAGGTAAAGTTTTTTTTTCATGAAATTGTAAGAAAAAAAGATCGTAGTATAGACTTAATATGTAAATGTGAAGATTTTTTATCGACTTCACTCGCGCGTAGATTTCGGGCATACATTTAGGTCAGTTTACGTAGTTGCGAGGGAATCACATATTTTATCAATACTTTTACCTCGGTTAGAGTGGTGGCTTTCCAATGAATTTAATATGAACCTACTTAATAGGACGAGTTGATTTGAAATGGTAATCAAATTTTTTTCAAATAATTTAGTGATGTAGGGACGTTTTTAGCGGAGAGTTTCGGTTGAAATCTAAATTTAATTAAAAAAAATGCATTGCATTGATATTTTAAAAAAGGTGCAAATTAATTACTTAGAAAATGTATAAATATTTGAACGTAGCGGAACTTGAACCCGCGCCTCTTGGAAACTGACCATGCGCTCTGACCACTAAGCCATTCGTTCCCATCAAGCTACATCGAAATTTTTATACGCTTGTTACAACTTATTTATGTTGTTAGCATCTCTGTAGAGAGATTTTTTACAAATTCCCGCTACCCAAAGACAATTACTGAGAATTATCGCTGGCAAGAGAGAATATATATATATATATATATTCTTTATTGCACAAGTAAATAAAAATCGTAAAATACAGTTGAAAAGATAAGTTTACAACGGCGGGCTTATTTCTAAAAGAAATCTCTTCCAGCCAACCCATGGAAGTGGATGAGTACAAACAGCGGGATAAGATTACAGTGCAATCATAAAAATATAAGAAAAAAGGACTATCTAATACAATATACACAATACATACATACTATATATACAACAACCACTACAATAGTTACTACATAAACATACATACAAATAAATACATATATCAGTATAGATATTATATAAACAATAAAATAGACTACATATAAACACATATACATGCATAATATATAATATATACTAGAAACACTGATTAAAGCTATGTCAAATTACTTTCACTTTTGAGCAAATGCTCTTTAAGTTGGTATTTAAAGTTCTTTAGAGAAGAACTTTTTTGAATAGGTTTACTATTTATTAAATATTTTTAAAGGGTTAATCTACACTTAGGAAAGAAAAATACTTATTAAGATTCCTAATATAGATAAACATTTTAAAAATGTTTAAAAAACGTACAAATTGTTATATTGTTTCGGTCCAGTATAATAAACAATAGTACACGTGGACTCATCGGTCAGTGTCATTGTTTTTTAGGGCACCGTACCTAAAATGAAAAATCGAACAAGTCTAGAATCACTTTATCGTCCATCTATACGCCTGTCTGCCTCATGATCGCACGGAGATATTCAAGCCGTGTTCTTCATTGTCTTGATGTCCAAAAAAAAATCTGGTTCAACGAAATCAAATATGATAACTGATAGTCATCAGTTCATATTTGATTTCGTGGAAGTTATCATTTCTAAGAGGCCAGTCGTGGCGCAGTGGCACAAGGTGTGACTGAAAACCGACTGGTTGTAAGTTCGATCCCCACTCGAGGAGATGAAATATTTACTTAAATTTATATTTCCATTTCTTCGCTCTGGTGTCGAGGCAAAGCGCGGCGTTGAGTTCTGCCACTCAACACGCAATGCCTCCAAAATTCGGCAGAAAGTGGGGAACGGAGTGTCTTACACTAGGTTCCCTCTGCCTACCCTGCTGTATGCGGGATATAGCGTGAAGCTAATTTTATAATTTAATTTAATTTATTTATCATTTCTAAAACATTTCATTTTTATAGGTTTCAATTAAGCAATAACAATTTTGATTTGGTAACAAAACACAATATAAACCACAAAAGAAGCGTACCCCTCTATTTTAAAAGACACCGTCTGTTGTATCTAAATCACAGGCAAATCTCTTGTGTCTTTTCCATACTACTTTCGCAAAGTAAATTGTACCTTTATGTTGTGAACGACGATAAATAAGATAAAAGGAATAAGTTATCGAGTTTTCACGTAAGATGTATATTTTATATAAATTTATGTGTTCATGTGCTTTCCGCATAAGTTGCTGCACAGAAAGCCGCGTTTCTATTTTTTTACCAAAGCAAGGAAATCGAATCCACTATACAAAAGATATCAAATGGTCAATTTTCATATAAAAATATTATAATGACTTTTAAGGAAGCAATCAATATATTATGTAAGTTGGCTTTACGTCTTTATACGACACCTAACGATCACTATTAGGCGCGTCATAAATACTTATGAATTCTAACTTACAATTTATTTGTTAACGATCATATGAAAGGAAACGAGGTGCACGAGATTGTGCAGGCAGTTTCAGCGACGAGCTACTCTCGTCCCTCCACGTTAAGACCACTCCAGGTCAACAGCAATAATTTCCATTAAAAAAATGTACAGGCAATCCTGGCTCTACTATTCGGGTGCTAAATTTAATACGCATTTTAGATATTATGGTAATAATAACTAAAAATATTAGAATAAATATTAAATAGTTCATTTTCTCCAGTGGTTATCACAAACCACAACCTGACACACGCTAGTGTCCTTGATTGGCCTCTGTGTAATAATTTTTATCTATGAAACCTATATACCTAAACACAAATTTTATACAAATATAATTTAAGGTTCACTGGTAAGTACTCCATAGATTTTAATTACGCAATAAAAATCATATAAAATACTACAAAAACTATGCATAAATGCTCGTATATTTAAATTGTGATCTACAGATCTGAATATTTGATATTATTTTAAGCTTGACCTTAACAAAGCTGTCCTATAAAAATTCCACTTTTACCTTTTGAGGTACGAAACCCAAAAAAACTTAAAACAATTAATTGTTACATATAAACAAAAAAAATCCGAATGTGACTTAAAATTGGATCACCCTGGTACTGACAAGAGGTGAATAAATCACGTGTAGGAGACTCACGTCACAAGCAAAGGCAACACGCCAAGCGTAACAGAATCACAATTCCGGCCATAGTTAAGTTAAAACAACTTTTATCACTAAAACTTGAGAATTCATTCAAAATTTCCAGTAGAACAATTCTAGTCATCTTAACTAGCATCAGTGGGTCAAAGTGGGTCACATCCTCACCGCGAACTGTTCGCAAGTGAACACTGAACAGTGTCTCTGAGCTCCGGAAACGAGCCTCGATGTGCAACTCGAACTTTATGCCACTTGTAAGTTGCTAGTTGCTAGTTTATTAATCAGCCTTCAGCGGATGTTGATTTGATTCTACATGTATTCAGATTATTGTAGAATATGATTAGCCAGTATATTGAGGTCATTCGTGGCGTAGGGGAACATATGTATGATTGTGAATGTGATGAGTTGTGGATTCGATCTCCATTCAAGGAAATTAAATCTTTATTTAAATTTATATTGTAATTTCTGCGATCTAGTGTCGTTGAATTTCGGTACTCATCACAATGCATCCAGAATGGGTGGAAAATGGGTAAAGAGTTTCTTAATTGTATTTTGTTTGATCATAATGAGAATAGTACAAACAGTAATTTGTCATATAAACATTCCTTTGAAGATAAACTGTCAACTTCTGTATTTACATCCTCATCACGGATATAATAACACTTTCAAAATTTATTTAATATTTTGGATAACCATATTTCAGCCAGAATTGGATACATCGTTAGCTTTTTAGCTTCACGCAGGATAGGTAGAGGGAACCTAGCGGCTCTCCGCTCCCCCCTTTCCTTTCTCGATTTTTTATTTACTAATGTGAGAAAAAGAAAGAAATGCAATGTGAAACAGTGGCATATAAAACCATAAATTCAAAAACAAAGTGATTTCTCTATCATTCGGCACTATTAGACGGCACCACAAAGATTCTCAGATCTCGGTTATCCAATTTAGTTCGCATCGAGAGCAAACATCGACTAGCGGGCGATAGTATGGACTGCGGACAGCCACCGGCCGCTCTACAAATGTTCCGCAAATACACTGAGATTCAGTCAATCCGAACGATTTCGCCCTTAATTCAACTAGATGAATCAAACAACACCCTTATCATATGTAAAGGGTGGAAAAATACCCTTTCTATTTCATTGTCTTGGAAGAATTGAGATATGGTTGTAATATGAGAAAGAGATTGTTAGTGACGAATAATAGAACAATTTTGAGTGAAATTGATACTTTGATAATAAAACTGACGAGTTTGTAGGATTTCTTGTCGTGCCGTATCAGGAGTCGTGGGTACAAATTTAACTTGACCTTAACAACGAAAATAATTTTCCTTTTTTATCTTATAGAAATATTAAACGAAAAGTGGCAGAATGTATGCTCTTGGCAGAATGAATGTATTTTATTCAACCAGAACAGTGAACCAAACATATTAATAAATATATAAGTAAATCAGCTTTACGCTGTATCCTGCACACAGCAAGGTAGGCAGAGGGAACCTAGTGTTAAGACACTCCGTTTCCCACTTTCTGCCGAATTCTGGCGCCATTGCGTGTTGAGTGGCAGAACTCAGAAGCTCACCAGAGCAAAGAAAATGAAAATATAAAATTTAATAAATATTTCATCTCGAGCGGGGATCGAACCCACGAGCAATAGATTTTACAGTCACACTTTGTGCCCCTGCGCTGCGACTGGCACATACAATATATTTATATTATTTAGATAATAAAAAACAAACGAACGAACGAAACTATCGGGGCACAGGCCACAGTGGAACAGATATAATTACTACCAGCCCAGTCATTGAGCTGTGCCAGTCATTAAACACGTCATGTCTGGAGATTTACCAAAAAATGGCAAGCGGAGTGTCTTGACACTATTATATGCCGTACAGATACTATTATAGACTCTGCTATCTAGGTTAGAAGATTTTTTATAAAATCGTATATTTTTGTAACTAAAATAAAAACGCTTTAACTATTAAGCTTTAAGAGTTAGTTGTGCGGCTTCAACTTTATTAATTTCTTCAACTTAGACCCATATTTCCACTTGGATGAAAGAGACATGTGCAACTAAATGATAACGATGGCTTATATGTATTTATATGCTACATATGTAGAATGGATTTTTTTCTAAAACTATCTAATTTTTTGAAATTCTCAAACCTGAGAAGAACCGGCGCAAGAAACTCAGCGAGTTTTATTTTATTAAAATCAATTTTTAACAAATACATATTTAATTATCTGTGACAATGATACCTTTGAAACAGACTGGAGCAAGCATCCAAGACGTGTTATCATTTACAAAATCATTATTTTTTTTAACATAGTACATACTAGTATAAGCTGAAAGTACCTTCACAAATGAAGAAATTTTTAGTTAATATAATAATGTTCATAACACAATTACACCAACTAGTTTAATATGAAGCGAACATCAAAACGAACGTGTTAGGAGGCGAAACTAAACGTCGCTCTGTATCTAATTATCAAAGCAGCTCGCTTTCGAACACACAACCGTCGCGTTTACAGTCAAACTCTGCTGCGTCATAATCAACTCATTAAATATTTTTCAGCTTCGCGCTGTATCCCGCATAAGCATGGCAGGCAGAGGGAACCTTGTGTTAAGTTTACCTTGTGTAAGTTTTATTGTTTAGTTACCTCTTAACACCTTATTTTCCGCCAAATTTTTTAGCGTTACGTGTTAAGTAGCATAATTCAACGCCGCATTTTTCCTGGGTACCAGAGGGAAGAAATATTAATTAAGTCCCCCGATTGAGAATAGAACCCACGGCCGTAGCGCCCTTTTGCTAATGCGCCACGACGACCTCTTCAAATATATTTACCCATATTGATATAAAAAATAAAAAGCACGAAAAATACAAAACACGTATAAAAACAATAAAAGTCAGAAAGGCCTTGAATAAAAAAATACTGTATACATAATTTTAAGCGATTCATGTCAGCAATGAGGTGACACATATGTGACACATTTTAGGGTAAAACAAAATAAGGCCAATAAAAACATGATGCGGCCTAAAATTCTATAGTTTTTTCTTACAAAAATAAACATATATGCAATCGAAATATTATTACATGGCTCTTATCAGCGTAAATAAAATTCTTCGCATGTACCTAATTAACTGCTATCCGACTGCCCCAATTCCTTCACGTGGGATTAAAAATATTTCATGAAACAATATGGAACGAAACCCGAAATATGCGTAAATTACAATTTGTACGTTATGCTATTTCAATTGTAGGGTTATGTATTAAAATTTGACACTTTTATAGAAAATGCTCTGTAAGGAAGTAAATTTTTGTTATATGTTTATTGTAAAATTATATCCCATCAAAAATATAAATGTAAACTGAGAGCCAAGTTCAATAATATGACTTCAACGACAAAGGAAGTGAGATGTAAATGGGTGCCAAGCTCAAGGGTCAGTCCTGAAATTTATTTGTGACAACGACTTAAAGGCCAGTCGCGGCGCATGGGCATTAAGTGTGACTGTAAATCGGCTGTAAATCATATTGTATACAATATTTCATTATACGGTGCTGTTCCCCAGTTCGGTTTTACTGAACTTGGCTTGACGCGCTACCACGCATCTAGATTTAAAAAAGACCAAGTATTTTGATATTGATATTGATTTCTCACATTAATTAATATTATATTTTAACCATCATAATAAGTAATACTCAGAAGAAATAAATCCTTACTTTTACAAATTAAAAAGTTGTACGAAACTTCTCGTGTAAATTTCCACAGGTTTTTTACTCCAATTGACTTCGAGAGGTCATTAACTTGCTATATAAGAAGTCTCATAGTCATTTATTTATCATTATTGTATTTAAGATTATTTGTATTAAAATATTTATTTTATAACTTGTATGATTTTGAGCATTTATTTATGTAAATTATTCTCATTTGACGCTATCGTGGCACAGTGGGGAAACCATCAGCCTGGAAACGCGATGGTTGTGGGTTCGGTTCTTTGCCGGGGAATTTATATATTATTATCTCCGCTAGAGTGGAGAAAATGAATACGTCTAGGAGACGAAATATCTCGAAAAATTGACTAGTGCTTGTAGAACTGGGTACTTTAACATTAAATTTCTGTGTCTTCACTGCTATGCTCGAAAAAAATTCTGTCTTTAAAATGTAACAACATAAAATATAATAATACCAGCACTTTCTATATTAAACGAACCAACCAAATATTCTGTATCAACAGGAATTGCAGTTTTAACGGTAGGTAACGTGAAGTCTCTATGGTTAGCTCGAGTGCAACAATATTTAGTAAACAGCCAACGTTTTGAGGGAAGTTTTGCTAAAATACGTCCATTAGCGCCTTAATGCTTGCATTTACGGCTTAAACGACCGTTTGAAATACTGACGGTTTGGTAGTCATCGTTTTGTTTTAATAATGTCAAATGATATAAGGAAAGACAGGAAAGGAGTTAGTTCCAGTAGAGTACAAATTTATATAATGTGAAACTAGATAAGCATATATTATGAAATCAATGGAGGCCATCGTAGGGATGCGGCAATAATTGTATGTAATATATGTATTATTTATTAATATTTTCATTTCTCCACTCTGACGCCACGGCGAAAGCCCAGCGTTGAGTTCCATTACTCAAGACGCAATGCTTTGAAAAATTAGGCGGTGAAGAACGGAGAAAGTGGAGAACCGAATATCTTAGCACTAGATTCCTCTGCCTACTCTAAAATATGCGGGATACAGCGTTAAGTTAACTTTCACTTCACTTTGGTGGAGTGAGACTTATGAGTAGACTACTTAAGTAGCGTTAAACTCGAACAATGCCATCTTTCATAATTTTCTAAAAAAAAACACATAACTGAAGATTTTAATTTTCCAAATATTTAATTTTTAAAATGACTGAAACTTCAAAGTAAGTCCAAATTAATCTCTTAATTAGAATTTTTTGTGCAACTTGACAGAGTCCGGTAGCGTCCCGTACACCAACAGATTGCTTTGTGATTAATTGCCCCTAACTATCCATTATAAATCATTTCAAACTTTTCTTTTGTTTTATTTTTTGTGTCCTTTAATCCTGAATAAATCCTGTTTAAATTAATTAAGTAACGTTTAAGTATTGATATATAGGTTGTTATTTTTGGAAGATTTAAGTGAGATCCAGTTGTGTCGAACCTTCCCCGCCCGGTGCTACGATCAGAGATACATCAGTATGCTCGAGGTAAATGAGATATATAAACTTAGGAATAATTGAAGCGATATGAAAAAAAAGGTACTGAATAAGTAGAAAATTTAACAATTAAGTATATATTCATTTTTATAACTTGCAATAAAAATCGAACCCACAACTCCTAAAGTTCGTAATTATTTATTTATCTTTCTTAAATAGCAAGGTAAGAAGAGTCAATCTAATGTTAGACACTTCGTTCTCTACTTTCTGAGCAGTATTCGATACATTGCGTTTTGAGTAAAAGAACTCAACGTCACGCTTTAATTTATTATCAGTGTGAATGAATGAAAAAAAAATCCCTCGGTTGGAAATCGAACCCACAACCATCGTGATTACAGACACACGCCGAGCATATGTCCTCTATCATTAACAAATATCGCATAATTGGGATAGAACTGGTCTGCATCTAGTCGTAGCTTTGAAAACAGTTTTAGTTCTACAGAAGTTCCATTTCAGAATAACCTCTGAAGTGGTATATATCTTGTTGTATTTAGCTCGATGTGGAGAGCACTTGTTGTTTAAGTTTTAGTTGCTTTCTATATATATACAATTGTTTATGTATACTTGATAAGATAGTAAGTGGTGATAAAATTTTGTAATTTGGTCTATGTCTTACATTTGAAATTAGAAGTATATTTTTTAGCGTCAAAGACATAGAAGCTCTATTTCGCATACATATATGGTGAACAGGCAGAAGAAACCGTGTGATAAGATACACAGTGTATATTTTAGTATCATTGACATTCCATTTCGTGATATGGTCGGTTTAGATTGATTTTATGCATTTCGGGCCAGTCGTGGCGCAGTGGCACGAAGTGTGACTGTAAAATCAACAGGTTGTGGGTTCAATCCCCACTCAAGGAGATGAAATATTTACTTAAATTTATATTTCCATTTTTTCGCTCTGGTGTCAAGGCTAAGCGCGGCGTTGAGTTCTGCCACTCAACACGCAATGCCTCCAGCATTGCGTGTTGAGTGGCAGAACTCAATTCGGCAGAAAGTGGGGAATGGAGTGACTTAACACTAGGTTACACGGGATACAGCGTGAAGCTGATTTTTTATTAATTTTTTATTTGTCAGTTCAGATGCTTCGCGTACTGTTTTGGTTGAATGATGGAAGAGCAGGCAGGATGAAGATTGTAAGAAAATCTAAATATACATAAACATACAAAAAATCTTTCTTTCTTAGAACAGTTTACCTATTCTTTATAAAGTTAAATATTTCAACTGGTATTTATTAAATTAAATCACTAACCCGAGGGCAACAAAATTTTACAACAGAAAGTTATACAAGTTACTTAATTATATAATAAGCTTCTTAATAATTAATTATTACAATTAATCAAGGAAATGAGGTAAAATTAATTATAGAGTGTATATTAAGTTTTGCTGAATTACATTCTAATATAGGGTATATTATTATTTAAAGCAGTGGTTCCCATCCAATGGTCCGCAGAAGCCTAAATGTAGTCCGCGAACGATTTTAATTTTAGGACTGAGGATGGTGAGGCGAAGGTTCTTTAATTATCACAGTTAATTTCTGGATGAAGAAAAGGTTGGGAACCCCTGGTTTAAAGGGATTAATTACAATTTACCATTGCTTAGATTTAGTACAACAATCAGAAAAGTCTTTCACAGTTGTGGGTTCAAATCTTACTGAGAAAAAAATATATATTTATAATTTAAGTGCCTTGTAATTAAGTAAAAAATACACCAGATAATTTTTATTCGGGAACGGAGTGTCTTAACACTAGGTTCCCTCTGCCTACCCTGCTGTGTGCGGGATACAGCGTGAAGCTAATTTATTTTATTTTATTTATATGTAAACATATAAAAAATACTTTAAATAGCAAAAAAGATAGAGTTAACTTTAACAAAAGCGTATCACACAATACATACAACACACCGTACTCGGTGTAAAACAAAACGCCTCAGAAGTGTCACGTACTAACTACGAGCAGGCTCAGTCCGCATTGTTGCCGGTTAGCGCTACTTCTGCGACACGCTCTACATTCTGTATAACAGTTAGTTCTATTATTCGAACGTTTACTATTGATTTGTTTGAATGCGTTTCATAAATGATGCTTTTATTTAAAAATGTATGTAAAATTTTCAGTGGATGTTTCTGCAAATTATATGTAGCTGACACATGTTGGAATACACGAAATAATTCAAGATTCAGGTTTCACTTGGTGTTTGTTTAACGCTTAGTGTTAATTGCTTCAACCACAGTTGTCTGAAGAAGGAAAATAAAAAGATATATTTTGAGTATCAATAAAAAGTCTCTTTAACTCTCTATTTTTTATAACAAAGGTTAATATATCATAACAAGAAAGTGTCTTGTAATTTGCAATATCACCGAAAAGAAATCGGTGTATTCAATAAATCAACGTATTCTCTTATATGAGAAACCATAGAGAAAAGAACATTATATGATACCATTTATCTTTATGAGGGAGGAAAACGGAAAACGACAGTGGACAGCCTACGAGAGGCTACGAAAGGTCGTTAGTATAACGTGGCTTGTGATATAAACTTTTACTACACCACTGATAGTGACTTCATTATTTCTTTTATTAATTCTAGTTTTTTCCGGCTTTTTTCCGTGTTCAAATAAGGATAGCTAGTGTAATCTTGTAACTGAACACAGGTACGACGGGTTATATAGATATTATTAACGTGATAATTATAATGTAGTTTTCGAGATAAGAGTGCTCAACCAAATAAGGTCAGTCGTGGCGTGAAAAAAAAATGAAAAAATATAGTCATTCCCCCGAGTGACGATTGAACACACACACAGCTGTCGAATTTACAGTCACACACTGTGCCACTGCGTCACAACGGCCTCCAATTAGATAGGTATCAAATTAATTATAATACCTAACATACATTACTATCAGTTATCTAACAACTATGTATTATCGATACTTAATTAATGGAATATGTGAAATACATACATATATTATTTCGAACATTTGACACGAATACAATAAATATGTTGAATTTATGATATTAGTATATTATAAATTTAATTAGTATAAGTACATTCTTTATTTGAATGCGGGTCAATAAAACACTACTTTTTTATGTTTTTCTATTTTTTATTTCATATTAAGCCACAATATTCCCTCAATCAGTGTTTAAGAAAAACAAGACATTAAGATGTAATTCTTAAACATGTTGTTTTTGTACTCGTATGTGAGTATATTATTCATGCATTTAAGCATTTCATTAAAAACTTTGATATATCTGTCTTAGTTATTACATCTGTGATATTTCTTATCATTATTATATTTAAAAGACCAGTTGTAGTGAAACTGTAAACGCGTTAGATTGCAGGTTCAATTCCCACTCGTAACAATGAAATTTTCTTTTTTTCGCTCTAGTAACGACGCAAGGAGCGGCAACAGTTATTTTGTATAAGCACATAATACATACCAATTATTCAATTTTATATTAACAAAAATATATTTATAAAATATATTTTAATGAAATAAATAAACGAAAATAATCCTCCTCGACGGTATTAATGTCTACAGTTTGTTTAAGTTCTGTCTAGAAATATTTATTTCATACAATGAGGGATTTATTTAAATATTTATTTTCAAATTTATTAGAATATCATAAGTAATGGTGTTTCATTTAAACTTATATAAAAGAGCAGGGTAGGCACGGAGATGTCTTAATTATATTTTACCTAAGCACCGCCCAATACTTTTTTGTAACTAGAAAAAATGAAAATAATTTACTTATTTAGAAAACGTATAATTTTTATTGTTATTATTGTATTGTATGTTAAATTTTTTATTATTAAAATGATTTATTCCTCCCAATGGAAATCGGAACCACAAGAACCAGACTGCTGTTGCTACCCTACGACGGCTTTTTTATTTTTAACTAACGATTAGGACAGCCTCAACATTTTCTTTTGTATGAATATGACTTTGTAATATTACAGTATAAGTTGGAGCTTCAAAGTTACCTTAATTGTATATACATAATACACTCCGTCGACCTTGTTAGAAAAATTATTTAGTAAGAAAAAGTTTGTTAATTAATAATTTAACAACGAGACGTCTAATTTGAATATTTAGGCATGTTTAATTGATTCAGTTTAGTTTAGATTTTAGTCATTGTGATTTTGGCATTACGCCCCAAAATCTCAATGACTAAAGGAAGGCAAATATTTTTTATCATTTTTACACTACACACTCCGTTCCGTGTGTCGGAAAGAGTGGCGGAAATGAACGCAGTGCTTTGTATACTCACTAAAAAAATATTAAAAGTTAAAACAATGAAAAGAAAATTAAATTATTTAGTTAGTGTACGCTCTATTTAGATGACGGTGGCCATAAGATTTGGCATTTGGTGGAATTAAATATACTAAAAATAACATAAAAAAATAATATTTACTATAAATTACTCCGTAGTAATTTATAGTGGTATGACAAATGTGCCTGTGATGAAATAACAGAAATTCCATTTGTTTTGGCTCAACAGTCTATAGATCAACAGGTATAGTTCATTTTATATTCTTTGTAGTTAAATATATTATTATTATAAGAATATATTGTTTTGAATATGAATGTTTGATTTTGCTTAATACAAAGTTTGGTATAGGAAACTTAAATTATACAAGATTAAATTAAATGAAAAGTCAATCAGTGAGTTAATTATTTATTAAACCAAAAAAAAAAAATCATCTTCAAATCTGAGGCCAGTCGTGGCGCAGCGGCACGAAGTGTGACTGTAAAACCGATTGGTTGTGGGTTCGATCCCCACTCGAAGAGATGAAATATTTACTTAAATTTATATTTCCATTTTCTTCGCTCTGGTGTCGAGGTTAAGCGCGGCGTTGAGTTCTGCCACTCAACACGCAATGCCTCCAGAATTCGGCAGAAAGTGGGGAACGGAGTGTCTTAACACTAGGTACCCTCTGCCTACCCTGCTGTGTGCGGGATACAGCGTGAAGCTGATTTACTTATTAAACCAATATTGTTTTTTTATTTATTTCCCAATATCTGTAATATTCTCTAATCACTTTATATTACCAATCAATTCTAGAAAATCGATTATTCTCAGAAAAATTGAAGCTAACTTCCCTAAATTGAATCTATCTTCTGAGTAAATAGCTTCAAATGGAAAACTGCAAAAGATTCAAGAATAGAAACTTTCTATGAATCGTTACATCTGGTTCCTCTACCGGTATCTCGCCCGCGGCCTAATCGAGTCCCATCGACGCTCAGAAAGTGGTCTGGACGGTAAATGCACGTACTGCCCATGGGAATACAGATATGGGGCTTAACGCCGTAACAATAGGTGTCACAGTAGACAAATGTTCTTTCAATACAGTGTAGAATGCATACGCAAAGTTGTTCAAGGTAAAGCAGTGGATTGAGTTTACTCGTGAAAGCTATACAGTACACAATATAGTGTCATACGTCTCACCTAGTCTTATTTTTTTTAACTTTGCGCTTGTTTTTAGTTTCAATATGGCTTTTGTAGTTTTTTGTAGTGTGGTTTATAAATGAATATATTTTTTTACGTTAAAATGTATCGTGCACATGGCAGGGTAGAGAGACAGGGGGAACCTGGGAAACCAGTGTCAAGACACTCTGTTTCCATTAAGACAATTTCATTCCGTAATTTCCAGTGGATTCCAGTTCTGTAGGTATTGCGTATTGAGTGGCGAAACTCAACGCTGCGTTTTGTTGTTAAAATCTGACAAATTTCATTTCCTAGCTGAGCATCGAACCCGCAACATGTCGCGTTTAAAATCGCACGTTTGTAGCCCTCTGCCTCCACTGGCATAAATATGTCCGTACAGAATCTAAAGCACTTCTTTCAACAATTCTACAAGAAAACAGAACTACAAGCTGAACATTGTTGTAATAGCACTTGTCTATTCAATCTCGAATGGTTACGCTATAAAGTATTAGATCCACATGTTCAAAGTGTTTGCTTCGTTTCGACAATAGGTGGGAAATATAGAGAATTTGAGCTATTTTTAAATGTTCAATCTTTTATACAGGGTAAATTTTCAAGACCAGAGAGCAGCGTTCAGTTCCGCCATTCAACACGTAACTCAATTGGGAGGTTCGTGGGAGACGGAATATCTTAATAATAGATTAGTTTGTGTAATGATTGGCTATATCAACTTACACATGATTCGAGAAGAATACATATACGTAACTTCACACGCAACTACATTTAAATTTGTTGAATAAAATTTCATAATCTGCGTGTATTTCAATAATTTATATTTATTTTGAAATTCTTTAGTACAAATGTTTATAATATAAAATAACAAACACAGCTGTACTTTTGCACCACACGGTCAATAATAATATTAGCCTATTCTCCCGATAAGCGCGTGCTTATTTATAATTTCCCTTTCATTTCACAACATAATGTGAGGAAACAAAACGTATCAGGGAGCGTTTATAAAGACCGCTAATATTTACCCTAAAACAATAAAACAATGGTTAATGATTAATAAAGCTACTGCGATACCTCCGCGGATGCAGAGTTACCCTAATTTTAGAGCGGATTTCTTTTGTTTTAAGGTCAATTAATTATTTATTTTAAGTAATTTTGTTAAGTGGGTATAGCGTAGTGGAACGGAGTCGGACTGAAACGTGATTGGTTGTGTGTGAGTTCAATTTCCACTAGGAAGAAATCATTATTTAAAGAAATGCTTATTTCATGGTACCGCTCGCGAATCTCGCAGCTACAAATCTGCATTAAATAACCTTTCTGTGGAAAATTAATTCAAAGACGAAAACGTTTACTTGTCAATTTATTTTCCATTTCGACGGCAGCAAAGAGCAAACGGCTATCTACAAAATCACTAGTTTTGAGGAGAGCGTTTTTAAGAAAATAATGTAATAACTTTTACAATAAAAATGCTATCTTCCTCAAATTTGAAATAGTTAATTGTTATAAGATTATATACTATTTAGTATAGACTAATTTTCAATAAGCTTATTAGTTTTAAAAATACGGTAGATATCTTTATCTAGTCCGCTCGAAATAACAAACAAACTGAGTCAACTGCCATATATTCGTTTTTACTTGGGACACTGTAATTACTTATCCTTAAATAATTTTATATATATAATGAGTTATTACTATTCTTTTTGATTATATATAACTAATTTCATCAATAAAAAACATGTAGATATGATTGCCACTAAAATACTGCAGTTGTCTCAAAATACTTCGCCATTATAAAGTTGTAGCTTCCGATAATTGCAGATATATTAAAATTGTTATAAGTTTCAGGTGCCTAATAAAGAAATTCAAATTAATAAAAACCTGTAATGCACTACCTAAGGTAGATAATTAACATAATTTTTATCATAAACAATCAACCATACGTAATATTTAACCTTAACCTTTAATAGTTAACCGAAACGTATATTAATCCAGTGTTCTAAATAATAAAAGCAAATTTTTATCGCAATAATCGAACGCACTTAAAAGAAATCTCACATACAAAATAATTAAATCTTACACAAGCTTTATCGAAAGAGAGAAGACAAAATGTCTAAATCATTCTTATGTCATTTGAGTAAATCTACAGAAAGCTGTATGTTGCCTATAATTTTCAATTTATTGATGTTTGAATTATCTTTTTTAAATAATATCACAAGCGATTACCATCTTAGCATTTTTCTTATAGTAAGTTATAGTAAAAGTTTACAATTACAAAGTAAAAAATCTGTCTTTTTATTCAGTTTTCAGAAAACATATTTTCTATTGCTGTATGAATTATATTTTTATAAAAAATGTGTTATCTTCAAGAAAATAAATTCTGTTCACAGAGAGAAATCGGATCTTTGTATATTGCTATTTTGTCGTTATTAGTAAGGCATTGGTGTAAGCACTTTGTAGGCCTCAGCGTTATTTTGTCTATTACTGGTATTTGCATATCGACCACAATCATATTAATAATATCATAGACAATCAATCAATTGGGCTTTATTTAAATGATATTTGTAATGAATTACATATGGATTAATAACATTTGGATCCACTTTTATCTTTCTAATCTGACTCCATTTAACCTTTCCGTTATTAAAATCTTTCTTCCATGTATATTGGGTTCGTGTAAGATTTAAAGTTTCAAATATCGTTTAAGGAGATTCCAATTACTTCATCAGGCTCCCCATTAACTTTGACCACCTTACACAGGTATACCATTCTTGGAGTGTATATATTATTTTTCTTTTGGAAGATCAGTCGATTAGGGCATGCACACTGTCAACTTCCTGCCCTGCCTACCTGTCCCTTTTTTTAAGAATCTATGACATACATGCACTTTAAACTTTTCAGCATTATACAAGTACATTAGAAATACTGATCGATTACATTTTTGGCATCCACAGTTATCAGATTGTTTACCTTTAATTCCTACTTTGACTATATAATTATACAAGCAAGCAACGATCTCGGCCAACATATAACCTAATCCTCTTTTGTTTCCTATATCAAAATTGTGAAATTAAAACGTAAATGTTTATAGTAAAAGGAACTTTATTCACCATAAGGGGTCGAAAGATTTCTTGGACATTAAAAGTTACTGTTGAAACTCTTTGACTTTTGTTGGCTCGTACTGTGCCAGCTTTTTTACTTCTGATTTTAGATCTCCATGAAACTGTAGTAATAAATAATCGAATGTTATCTTGGATTACTTCATTAAGTCATGTAGCCGGATTTATTTGGTTAGGGACTAATTAATAGGACAAGAAGCAAAGGAAGCATAGTCTGTAGAAACAGGAGTAACCGATCTTGATTTGGATATCTGTAATAATGTTTTCGTCGTAGAATTGTCTAACAGATCGTTAAGATATATCAGAATTTCATAACAATATTGTTCATTATGGTCGTCGTCATTTGCTGAGTTTTCTATATTAAAACTTGTTGTCGAAATATTTTGATGGCCAACATCATCAATTTTCCAAGTAGTTCAACGTTAAAGAGAATCTTTACCAAAACATTCGGAAATTTACATATTTTCTAAAAAAATCATATCTGTTGCTATTTGACTGCATCAACTAATTATTGATGAATAAGATTCAGTAACCCCGCGGTTATAAAATAAAATCACGTTTGTTTTTGCAAAAATTCACTATAATTCTTTGCATATGAATAAATTACCTACATATATTGTAATAAATGCACAAATTTTTACATTATTCATACTTTGATAACACTAAAAAGTAATTAAACAATGCATATATAGTGAGATAACTGATGATCGGACAAACTAGAAACGAACAAGTGCCAGATACCTTTGCTTATAACATGCGAACGCGCCGAATCGCCCCACGTACACACGGACTATTGTATATATCCGAGTTTACTTAGGCATTTCTTAAAAAAATGGGTAGATGTCTTTTTGTACGTGAGAAAATCGGGGTAAAAAACAATGTTTTTTATGAAAAAAAAATATCATAAGATAAAACATGGAATTCTGAGTTGAATTATATAAAAAAACGTTTTTGGCAAAAATGCAGTTGTCTTCATGTTCTTTGCTGCCGTCGATTTGAGCCTTTGTTTTTAGCGGAATGAGATATTTAACGAAGCAAGTATTGTGAAGTATATTTTAATATTTCTTTCATAAATCTGTCATTTTAGGTCACAATATTTTATTTTATAGCTTCGCGCTTTTTTTCTCTGCATTTTATGAAAAATGGTAATAGACCCTTGTTACTTACAAGTGTTATTAATTCTACTAATTATGTAAAAGTGAAAATTTGTAAAAAAAAATACAACTTGGCTATAATCTGTAAAATATTAACTATATTTCTAGCCAAGTTGTACTTTTTTCCATAAAATGTAGCTTATGTGTTATTCTGATGTGTCTAGTGGATAAAACTTTATAGTAGGCTATATGACTATGAGATTTAGTCTAAATCTGTTTAGTATTCTTTTTGTGTAAATGAAAGAATCCATCCATCTATACAAATTTTCACTTTTATATTATTAGTAGGATTAATAATACTTGTAACGCTTATAAAAGATGTCTTATAGAAGTCAGACATTACACTATTTTAGTAATCGTTATAAATTTTCTGAAAAAAAAAATGTTATGTTTCGAATTCAAAAATGTACTGTGTAATTGAGTTCAGGACGATTTCTAGGTGCACAATAATAGGGTTCCCATGTATATTTTTTTAGTCTCTTATATTTTTTAATTCTTAAATGAGAAGAGGATCAATTCCTTATTTTATGGCCATGTAATTGTCGATTTAGATACTATGTGTATTTTCTTTTGATAAGTGCCCAAAAAAACAAAAAAACTCCTCAAATAAATAATTGTGTTGACTTGAACTGAACGAATTTGTAAGTCAATAATAATTGATGCAAAAGAAAATATTATTCCATAAGTCCTGTTCCATTTCAATGAAAATTCAATAAAGAAAAACGCGGGGGTCGCATCAATAGCTTTAAGTACGTCTCTCCTATTAGGTGTACCAACATTGAAAGGATTTTTATCATCTGAAGATGTTTTATCGATAGATCTGATGTTTATTCTACTTTGTAAACAACATTACTGGTTATTTCGAAACGAAGTGTCATTACACTAGTTTTCTTTCTATGTTTCTTTCTGCCATCTGATATAGTCCAAATAAAAAAAATGTACCAACAATACATGATAGACAAAAAATCAAAAAAAATTTTACAAACGTATGTTTCAGATAGTAAGGAAATATTGACATTATTATTGTAAATAATCTTTGAAAAGTTATTTTTAACATAAATTTTACGGAGAGCTTTTTACGGAGAAACTATAATACTCATTTATAAATCAAAGCTATTTATAGCTCCGTCTGGGCACGTCAAACGAATGAGTGATGAAAGGATGGCAAAAAAGATTAATGATGGAAAACTGAGCAGTAAGAGATAGGGGGAGACATCGGCCAACCTTCGAAAAACAGTATCAAATATACCTGAGGAAGGTCACGTAAAAAGCATGAGGATTCCCCGGATGGCATGTATGAAGAGGTGGATGACAGGCGAAAGAAGTATGTAAAGACAAAACAGGAGCGTTTGGCGTTTCGTTCTCCCTGACTACCCTACGCTAGTGATAAATCGTGAAGCTAAGTAAGTCTGAATGCATCAACTCAATTATAAATATGGATAGCCCATTCTTTAAAGAGTAACGTAGATATTATATTATTTTGGATATGATACTGAGAATTTCCTCATATATTTGGCGTGTGTTCTACCTGTCCTTATTGTGCAGCTCGCATCTGTGCCGAGGTCAGGATTGACGAGGAAAGTTTTCGTGCGATAAATCGTGCTACTACACTAGTATACCATGAAAAATTTTAAATCCGCAATGTATCATATTATTGCACCTGATGTGAATTATAATAGATGGCTTGTGGTACTAAAGCTATTGTAGCAGGTGTAAAAAAAAGTTGACCACTTCCCAGAAGTAAGTGCCAAGAAAGAAATAAAACATGTGCAACTTGATACTTATTCTATAATATTTTTTACGCCGCATATTTTGCCTTGGTACCAGAGCGAAGGAATGAAAATATTTATAAATTCATCCTCCGAGTTCTAATCGAACTCAAAGCCATCGCGTTATATTCACACGTTTGTACTCCTGTGGTCTCTTTTTTTTGTTATAAATGATAGGTAGACTTTAAAAGGATGCTTCTCTAATGAGTTAGTATAGATTGTGTTATGAAACCCTTCAATTTGAATCAGGTATTATTTTTATACAGACTGAAACTTCCCATTCTAACATTGTCAAGATTGATCATCATCATATTCAACTATGACAATTACTTGATTTTAACGACGTTACGGTAAGTGACTCACTATCCAGATAGTCTAAAAGACACAACACACCCGAGTATCGTTCATTTGCTTCTAAGAATTGAAGAGTTCCTTCTTGTCATGGATTAAATAATCAGAAAACAACAAGTAGAGCAAATATTTCATCGAAATGCTAAGTTTATTTATCAATAAATTAAAACAATTTGCAATTCATAGTTGAAATAAAATATCAAAGCACTAAAGTTTTACTATACATAAAATACATTCAACGAGACACTAAATTGAAACAGCCCGAAACAGCGCAGTTTTTGCGATCGGATACACGCTCCAATACTGCGTCCACATTGTCGAGCGATACATTATATATTTGTATATACTAAAGTTACTTGTGGCCATTGTTTATTTTTATTGTATTTTTGAGAAATATTTCTAATGTATTTATTGTAAGGTTTCAAAGGTTAAAATAAATATTATAAATAAATCAGCTTCACGCTGTATCCCGCACACAGCAGGGTAGGCAAAGGGAACCTAGTGTTAAGACACTCCATTCCCCACTTTCTGCCAAATTCTGGAGGCATTGCGTGTTGAGTGGCAGAACTCAACGCCGCGCTTTGCCTCGACACCAGAGCGAAGAAATGGAAATATAAATTTAAGTAAATAATAAATATTATTTAATTTTAACTATTAAGATTCATCTAACCTTTACTGACCTATGGTCCCCACTTAGTAAAATCTCTTTCTTGACTACTAGATATAGATTTGTCTAATTATTTTGATTCTACCACTTAAACTTTAGTTTAGTTATACTTAAGAAATAATTATTTCTTGGTATATAACTTATCAGATAATCAGAGATATTTTTGTTACTATTTTCTATCCAAATCAATTCATATTATTTTAATGACGGCACAGCATATAACTGTTAGCGTGGCGGTTGTAGGTTTGTTACCCGCTTGGGACATCAAATTATTTTCATTTCCTCGTTCTGTTAAGAAAACAAAGCACAGTTCATCTACCACTCACCAGAAATGTTTTGAAAAATAGATGCTACCATGGTGGGGGTCGGAGCTTCTAAACAATAGGTTCGATCAGCCATCCTATTTGATATACCGTGATAAATTCATGGCTTCACGATATTTACAATAAATAATATAATTATTATATAACAAAATATTCATAACATTAAAATACATAATAAATAAGAACTTTGACGCCATCTAAAAATACTAGCGATGACAATTCAAAAAATCCAACAGAAGTTCTTTGTTCTACTTGAGTCGACTCTCATGGAAGCACTATGTAAATGAGTGTAATGTATAACTATAAACACTATTCCATACTACTTCAATTTATATACGATGTGAGTCGACACTTTTAATATCCTTGCGCTTAACATATTGGAACTGCATTGTTTTTCTGTAGTTTTGTCTGAAGAAAAAAACATGTTCAAGCTCATATCAATGTGGGTTGAGAGATGCATGTTAGTACATCGAGACTCTGAGTGAGAGGTGGAACTTAGCGCCGTGTTTTGTCTTCCAGAAATTGTAAATTAAAATAATTTAAATATAATGATTCAAACGTCACAGGATCGCATCAACAACATATACAATAGACAGTTTTATTGTTCATTTGGATTTTAAAAATAAAAATAATGTAATTTTTTATAATAAACTCTACTAAAAGCATTATTCCTTGATTTTGTTTTGTAATTACAACTTACGTTTATGTAACTAATATTAAATTAAATTAAATCAGATTCTCGCTGTATCCCGCACCCAGCAGGGTAGGCAGAGGGAACCCAGTGTTAAGACACTCTGTTTCCCACTTTCTGTCGAATTCTGGAGGCATTGCGTGATGAGTGGCGGAATTCAACGCCGCGCTTTGCCTCAACACTAGAGCAAAGAAATAAAAATATAAATTTAAATAAATATTTCATATAATGTAGTTTAAAAATATTAATATTTAATTTAGATATAACGCGTACACGCACTTTTCAAACCATGTTCTAAAATCAATCAAATTGAAGCCTATTTTAGAGTAAATAAAGAAGCCTTTTTATATATCTTACGAAGTTTTTTATTTTATTTTAAGTAATTACGACTCAAAAGTCAAAAGTAAATGGAAATGTTTAGATTTAGATACAAATTTATATCCATGAATATATTAGAGGAAACTTCGGCGACCAGTAATAAATAACGATGTCACGTAAAGTGACACTCTTGTTAGGCTTTTAGCGGAAACTATGATTTGGACTTCTACGATACGGACAAAGGTTATGTGATTCAATATTATTGTGATATGGTTAGAACGACGCTCATTACTAATCAAAATATTATATTTAATTATATTTTTATGTTCGTTTGGCGCTCCCTTCTGTCTGATTACCCCGCTAGGGATAAAACGTGAAGCTAGTTTAGTTTATTCAGTTTCACGTTGTATCCCGCACACAGCAGGGTAGGCAGAGGGAAACTTGTGTTAAGGCATTCCGTTCCCACTTTCTGCCGAATTCTAGAGGCATTGGCGCAGTGGCACAAAGTGTGACTGTAAAAACGACTGGTTGTAGGATCGATTCCCACTCGAGGAGATAAAATATTTACTTACATTTATATTTCCATTTTTAAGATGTGGTTTTGAGGCAAAGCGCGTCGTTGAGTACTGCCACTCAACGCGCATGCCTCCAGAATTCGGCAGAAAGTGGCGAATGGAGTGTCTTAACAATAAGTTCCATCTGCCTACCCTGCTGTGTGCGGGATACAGCGTAAAGCTGATTTTTTTTATATGTATTAAAGCACATATTTCTCCATCGTCATAACAAAATGTAACAACGGCAACGATTGTGATCCGATTTTTATGACATTTCAATATTATATTTTGCTTTTGCGAAGTCTTAAACAAAAATTCAATTTCGTGCCTCGGCTTATTTACTCGAACACGACAGACAACATTATTTACGTCGGTCGAGCTCTTTTGTTTATTATTTTAACAAATTAAAATTATATTTTTGTTCGAAATATGCGAGTTGGTATGTGCTTTGCAAATCTATTTATTTTAATGTATACAATAGCTATGACGAATACTGAATTAAATTTAAATTATTGTCGTGACTTTTCTGTTAATTATTACTATGCAGTGCAGAAAGACAGGATTTATCAAAATATTTTAAATATGAAAAAGCTATATAACATGTTAGTGGCGTACAAGCGTGACATTGTAAACAAGACAATTATGGGTTCGATTCCCTCTATGAGAAATAAATTATTTATTTTGAAATTTAAATAAAAAAAAATATGTGAAGCTGAAAAAAAGTTAATATTTTTTCCTAATATTCGTAAAGATAGTTTTATCCAATCAAAGTCAAGGTCAAATAATTTTATTCAAAATAAGAAGTCGCATGCTTCATTTTTTGAACGTCAAATAATTTACCACCAGTTCACTAAAGTTAACGCCTCAGACCTGAGAAGAACCGACGCAAGAAACTCAGCGGGACTTATTTTTTTTTAAATCAATTATACAAAATCACATTTCAACGTTTCTGACAATGATACCTTTGAAACAGACTGGAGCGAGCATTTCATTCCCAAGGCGTGTCATCATTTATATAATCATTAATTTGGTAATAACCTTTAACACACAAACGTCTTTTTACAACTCTTTTAAATTGTGATATAGAACATTCTCGGACGTTTTCTGGGATCCTATTGTAAAAGCGTACATATTGTCCCATAAAAGAAATACGGACCCGATGTAATCGAGTTACAGGTGCAATAAGTTTACTTCTATTTTTTTTTTTTTATTTATTTATTTATTTATAACATATTACATAAAAGAAAATATTTTTCTTCGCGGTCTTAAGCCCGATTTGGCTTGTATGACCACTGCACATTTCTAGTATTGATATTATGTACATCACCATTTTTAGCAAAATCTTTAATATTCTCCTTAATATACATAACATTTTCAAAAATGTATTGAGATTCAACTGTCCAAATATTTATTTCTTTAAATTTTTGCCTTAAAGATTCTTTAGGACCTAAAAATAATAAATTTGGGCTGTTTATTACATAAAGTAAAATAGCCGTTAGTAGGCAGCATTTATTTCAAAACACGTAAAAATCTACTATTTATTTAAATTTTGAACCTACAAACCCCACGTTAAATAATCTACACCTCTGTACTCTTCAGTGTATTGTTCTTGGGCACAACCCAGTTGTCTTTTGTCTCCGATAGAAGGGATAGAAACCAGGCACTGTCGTTGTAACGGAGACATGCTTTGTCCACGCCTTCTAACTGACTGTCAATATTTATCTTACGTGTTTTACTCATTCATATTATGATCAAATTGAATAAAAATATTTTATTTTACACACTATATCCCACAGGGTAAGCAGAGAAAACGTAATGTTAAAACATTGCAAGTTAAGAAATAAGACATATTATTTATATATCTATAAGAAAGTAAGCAAGGAACAAAGAGAAAAAGTGTTATGTTAAGTTATTTCCATATTAAATTTGACATCGATGATTTATTATTTTCAACTTAAGAATTTTAAGGCAATGGTGTTACTAAATATGTGGCATATTTAGTAACACCATCCACCACCACCAAACTCTACCAGAACAGTCCAAAAATAAAATAATATCAAGTATAAAATAAGAAGTATCATTCAAATGGGTTGTTAAGTTTAAAACTTAACAACCCATTTGAAATAAAAAAATAACGTAGCTGAAATCGATCGTGCGTCTCTTGGACTATATTTCAAGGGATTCTATTTCGAATTTCGCTACGTTCCAATTGTTATACGTTTTATAAAACCCATATCTACTTGTTTGAAATAATATTTAAAAAAATTGTGGGAAAATAATTTTATTTGAGATCGACTCTACGATTACATTTACTGGTTTAATAAAGCCCAATATAAAGGTAATAAATAAAAGTTGTTAATATAAAATTGATATAATTATCGATATAACTCGCCCTCACCGAGCAGCGCCTGGAATAATGACACAGCGCTAACGTGAACTCTTAACAAGTTTTGGCAATTAACGAAGTTTCGTAATCTTTGTAATTGGGAAATTTATTTAAGCAGAATAATAGCTTTTTGGTTGAAAAAATTTACTTGGAAAATGAAGAAGATAGTCACGAAATTGGCTAAGTTTAAATGCCTAATACAATCTTTGGTTAGTTATGAGCTCCGCTGCCGATTTCTTTAACATACTTTTTGTCTGACATTGTCTATCTAAAAGGCGCGTTGAGCGATAGAATATATACATATAATAAATAAATTTATATTTTTTGTATTTTTAGTATTAATTTATATTATTATATAATTTAAATATATAGAGGTAATCGAGGTGCAAATGCACAAGAGTATGACCGTAACGTGAAAGTTGTGAATTCGATCCGCACTCGAGGAATGAATTTTGAATATTTTCTTAATATATTAAGGAAAAGCCCGGCGTTGAGTTCTGCCACTTAACACACAATGCTTCCAAAAATTGGGCCCTAACCACCCTCGGCATTTAAAACCAGCGTGGAGCAGTGGCTTTTTACCACTGCGTTTCGAATTACATAATACTGGGTTCCGGTGCCCAATCTCATGACTTCCTACAAATAATGACAATGGCACTCAAAGACAAAATACCGCAGGCGGGTACCAGCACCTCCGGTGTTGGGAAATTCCTCCCTGAGTCTATAAATAGGCTGCACGTCAAGTGCTGAGAAGGGCACAGGGCATGCTTAACGTGGACTTTTGCATTGTTAGGAGTCCACAATTCAAGCCACCACCATCTCGATATGGCACGGACGACCAACAAGGTCGACCGTGTCGTTTCCGTTGACGACGGTTTAAGAACGTCAACGATACTACTTTGGGGTCATCAGACCACTGCCTGGTACGGAGTGTCGCGCCCTTTAAGTGCGGAAGTTGCACAACACTTGCAACTTGTCGCGTCTGGCACTACAAGTCAGCAGATTGTGATAAATAAATAAATAAATAAATCAGCTTCACGCTGTATCCCGCAACAGCAGGGTAGGCAGAGGGAACCTAGTGTTTTTAGACACTCCGTTCCCCACTTTTTGCCGAATTCTGGAGGCATTGCGTGTTGAGTGGCAGAACTCAACGCCGCGCTTAGCCTCGACACCAGAGCGAAGAAATGGAAATATAAATTTAAGTAAATATTTCATCTCCTCGAGTGGGGATCGAACCCACAACCAGTCGGTTTATAGTCACACTTTGTGCCGCTGCGCCACGACTGGCCGCTGCGCCACGACTGGCCTTGCTACTCTTTTGATGATCGTAGTACCTATGTCGCCCTTGTTGCTGATGTGGTTTTGCAGGGCATGGCATGTTTTTTTCCTAGCAATGTAGTGCCAATCGGTTGTACACAACCTCGGTGTAAAGCATCTTGCAAACTTGCTCTGTTTAGCAAACGTGAGGCATATTAGGAGAGAGGTACTGATTACTAAGGATCTAAAGGTGAAAGCTTCAAAGAGGAAGTATAACCGAGCCTCTAAGTACTTTAGGCCTTCGCTTCCGACATCACGTACAGGAAATAACATCCTTGTCCACACGGCTAAGCAGAAAGTTTCTCTCCTGGGCGCTCTCTTTGTCTTTGACCATCCCGTGGTGGGCGAGCTCAGTGCCCGAAGTTAGGTTCAGCCAAAAAGCTTTTATGTGAACTATGTCTTCTTTGGACAGGTGCTGCTGAAGTAACATGGGTACTAACGCGTTTATTTGGGTAATCTAATTCAGTCGGCGTAATCTGGGTGGAAAGTAGAGCAAAAAAAGCTGTCAGGCAAAAAAAAACAAAAAAAACTCAGTTGAAATAATAAACATATATCAACTGAGAGTACTTCTACAAATAAGCTTGATAAACGTTCTTCTATTCCTTAAATAAAGTGTAACAGAACATCCATAAATCATAAGACAAGAACGCCCCGATAACTTCTTATATTTGTCACTTACAATAATAGGATAAATACGCTTAGCAAATATTTTCACGCTGACAACAAGTGTTTGAGTGATATATTCAATTTGGATTTGGATTTGGAACTTCGGATACGTTTTCATAAACTTGGATGTTTTGATATAATTTTCACGAATTGAGGTTGCTCGAAACTGTCGATCAAATAGACTGTTTCCTGACAGATCGATAAGTTAAAACAATATATTTTTTAGCTTTGTGCTATATCCCAATTATACCCTATAATTGGCAGGCAGAAGAAATTCAGTATTAGGATAGTCGGTTCTTCATAATCGAGAGTCGTGAAACTGAGCTCCGCGCTTTGTCTTATTATCAGAGCAATGAAATGCAAATAATTAGCAGGTGCCACAAACTTCGCGCGAACAAACAGCGTGACGACAAGCTGTTTTTAACTTTTTTTTTAAAGTGCTATTCCACGCGTAGAATACAAAGCGGGTGTCGAACCCGCGAATCCTAAAAACCGTTTTATACATTTTCTAAATAAGTATTTAATCTGTTTTTACTTTACTATAATACAGTATATTAAAATACATACTTATTAAAATATATATATTTAAAACTACCCAACAAATAGACTGTTTTCTAACATACCTCAATACGTTAAAACGATAATACACTAACAGTAAATTACTCAATTTGACAGCGAGCTTGACTTAAAGTGATACTCGAACATGTCACTGGTCGACTGACATATTGAATGATGTGGGTATCGGTACTGGCGTTTGATTTTGACATATATTCTTTTAATTGTAAATATATATATGAATAAGATATCGCAGTAACAATATGAATATGAGTCACTGTATGTTCACCAACGAAACCAAACGTGTTTGGTCTTACAGGACCAAGCGCCTTAATATTTTAGATAATACTCTTTAATGATCGTTATATTATAATATTTAATAAAAAAATCAATTACATTAAATTCCTCGAAAATTAAAATTATATTAAATCAGTTCATAAAAGTAACTATAAGGCGGTATGCTCACGGTTACACGTTAAAATATGTAGTAATTATTTTTTAATTATAGAAGCCTCAAGCAAGGCTAAAGTATGTATTATATAGAAGAAGAATTTTGACTTCACGCGCATTGGTTATGGGTTCGACTACCATTAAAGCAAAACAGAAAAACTATACCGCATTTTACTCTTCAAGACAATGAGATATGTAAATTAAATTCTAAAAATATCATCCACTCCACTATAACCAAGTTCAATAATCTATTTATAAATCTCTCTCTAAACAGTAGACCGATTAAGCTCGAAGACGCGTCATTTTAATACATTTGCATAAACACTCGTCCTAAGAATACTAGTGAAGTGCTATGACTTACTTGAATGCCTCTTACAACATTTTCTTACTTGGTATTTATGTTGATGCTGTATTAATATTGTTTTGTTTACAAAATAAATCAGCTTCACGCTGTAACCCGCACACAGCGATTTAGGCAGAGGGAACCTTATGTATGACACTCCGTTCCCCACTTTCCGCCGAATTCTGGAGGTCTGTGTTGAGTGACGGAACTCAATGTCGCATTTTGCGATTTGTCGATTTTACGGTCACACTTTGTGCCGCTGCGCCACGACTGGCCTTGTTTTGTTTAGATTTTTTTTTTCATATTCATTATATTTCCTGTGTAGTAGGGTGGGCAAAGGCAAGCTAGTTTTAACACACTCCGTTTCTTACGTACGCCCCACCAAATTTTTGAAACATTGTACATGGAGTGGGTGAACTAAACGCAACGCTTTGCCCAACGGAGCGAGAGTAACTATAGTCAGAATGTCCCATTGGGTCTAAGAGAGCATTTCTTATGGTTAACTCCACATGTATAAAAATCACTTAGTCCAGTCTAGTTTTTTTTCTGAAATTGAAAGTCATACAAAGTCAGTCGAAGCGTATTTTCAAATGATGATTGTAACCGCAATTCTCACCGGATATAATGTTCATGTAGCATATACGGCTAGATTCTCTCGATTGGCAATCGAACTCACAACAGTCGCGCTTACAGCCACGACGGCCTCAGCCTTATCAGTGGAAAACAAAGATAGCAGTGATTCCTTTAGTTTCTCTCTGATAAAAATAAGAAAAAACATATATAAAAGTTACATGTAAAAGTATTATGGATCTTAAACAAAGTCTATTAGGTTTCACCCGCAGGTGCTCGCTTAACTTCACCAAAGTATGAAAGTATGAAGTTTTATGCAAAATAAGTATCATAAAACGAGAATGTGCAACGTTAAATAGATGATCTCATAATATTCTGATTAAAATGTTAAATTGTGCTCGGGAACGATCTTTTATAATACATTACATAGCATATGATTCAACTTTAAAATAGCTTTAAGTTTAAAATGGCATAGGATTTAAGTTTGATCTTAGTCTTATCCAATATTCTATATGAATTTTAAAGAATCCTGGGATGGTGGCGCCGTGGAACGTCTGATATTGAACACTACAGTTCTGATCTTGATTTTTCTGTGGCTAATGGAGAAAATGTGACAAAAATAATAATATAAGTATTTTGTGGTTTTTTATATAACAGTTTAAAGTCCTTTTTTCCAACTTGACGTTCTCTCCCGTATATTTTCCGCTGAATTTTTGGAGCATTGTGAATTCAGTGGCGAAAATCAACGCTGCTATTTGTCTTATTCAATAATACTTATAACTAAATTTGAACACATAACTTTTTTAATGTAAAAACAATCCTTTTTGGTCAACAATGCCAGTGTAACGTTTCTAAACATTCAGCACCTTTTATTATAAATCATTATATTTTGACAGCGGTTTGCCATCTGCTCTATTTCAAAGTAAAAGGATTGCTCTCGTTAGGTACCACAGGTGTGGAATATGGCCTAAGAATTGAATACCTCAAGTTATTTATATCCGTAATATATTATAATATATCAAAATCTTAATTTATAGTTTCAGCAACTAAAACTATTTAATAATCTTATTTTTTTTAGAACACTTTAATTTATTACTATATTTTCAAGTGCATTCCTCATATAGTAGGATAGAAGATATATTTTTATAATTTTTTTTATTATATGTATTATCATCATTTTTGTTTTTTTTCTGCTTCATTCTGTATCCCTATATAATAAGAGGGAACCTAGTATTATGACGCTCCGCTCTCCAGTTTTGTTACGGTATCAAACAGAAGAAATAAAAATATTAATAAATAATAACTCATTTACCGAATAGAATCGTATCCAAGACCGTCGCGTTACAGTCACGTGCTCATGCCCACGACGGCCAGTTTTCGACCATTTATTATCGTTTATTAAATTATGATTGCTACTGTTGTATATTAATGTTTTCATACGATAGGAATTTGTGAAAAAAAACTTGGTTACGGAAAAGTAGTATTTAAGTAGTAATGGCAATTGAGCCTCCGATCAAAATCATTGACTACTTTTCCACCAGCCTGAAACAAAATTCAAACAAAACAGTTTGAATATTTAAAAAGTTTTATAGCGAAGCCAACTTGGAACTTCCATGAAAAATCCAAAATGTTATAATATTTAGAAAAAAATACAGGTTAAGCGCGAATCGGTCTCTTGCACTGAGGATTTCATACCAATTTCATAAAATGTAGGGAAGATTTTCGGTAATTACACTCATAATTACCAATTACTGTTTAATTTTAGCTTCACGCTGCATTCCGCACATAGCAGAGTAGGCAGGGGGAACCTTTCCGTTCAACATTTTCTGCTGAATTCTGAAGGTATTGCGATTTGAGTAACGAAACTTAACGCAGCACTTTGCGTCTACACCAGAACTAAGGGATAAAAATATTATATAATTCATTTCCTCATATGGAAATCGAACCCACAATCTATCGTGTTTACAACCATACGTTTGTGCCATTACGCCATGACTGGACTTCAATTTAGTATTATAGAATTTATCCCTTTATTTGTATTATTAATTATCACTTTTTCCCTAAAACTACTAGATAGGATACCAGGTCAACGGGAAGAACGAAGGATGTTATAATATGTGCTTAACAAGATCATAAACGGGCGGTGATTTGATGGCGTCAATTTAGATTTTTTTACTACTACAAGTCTCTTATAGCAGACCTGTGGAAAAGAGGTTCTTGACAGAGGGCAAAGTGATCCTGTAATAGTGGATGGTACGGAACCCTAAAAGGCGAAAAAAATAATAAAGTTATGCTAAAACATATAGGTATATCCAGTTAGTAAACTTGATTAATATTTATAAGTAAAGTTAAACAAAAATTCTCAAAATCGAAGTATTAGGAAAGTACGAAGAAAAAGTACGTACTTTGTTTCAAACTTGACTTGCGGGAGAAAGCACTTCATTAAACAATTTTGGGGCACTTCTAGGTTTTATATTTTTTGCGAAATGTCTCGAAAATTAATCGGAAAATGAGAAAAGGAGTGTTTTAACACTAGGTTGCTTTGCCTTCATTGCTATGCGAAATGTAGTGTAAGACAAAAAATAATTACCTCCATTTATTCATAAACACATATATATAATCAACCATAATATGTATAGTCCTTTCCATCACTCTCTCAAAATAAAAATTAAAAAAAATAAATAAATGTTAAACAGCGTAACATAATTATTTTTATAAGCTACACTAAATATTTTCCAAACAAAATATATTTTTTGTTACACGAAATTCATTTCGAAGTGACAAATTATAAATACACACCCGAGTAAGTAAGGCGCGTGAGGTTAAGTGGCTTTACTTCAGCAAGCGTAGAGCGGCGAAGTGGGCTGACTGTAATATATTACTGTCAACGCCTATAAGAAGAAAAAAAAAACAAAAATCATACAAGTGCTGGTAATGTGAAGTATTACGTAGGGCTTTTAGTAAGAAATTTTTTTAAATATTTTTCTTGTGTAGCACACGGAAGACTAATCTATATTATTTATTATAAATTTGAAGACTTAATTTTTTTGATCGCGCCAATTTTAGAAACTACTGGATTAAAAACGTTTTTGTAGTGAATATTCCATTTATCGACTAAGCTTTTATATTAAATAATGTATCGTATTAATGTAGTCCACTAGGTACACTAAGAATGTGTCATACGCAACTCGTTATTATTACAACATGACAAAAAGAAAAAGAAACTAAGAGGTTTTGATGGTTGTAAAAGTATTTTTCATTATGTTTCAAAAAGATTGGCTTTTTTTAAGCTTTAAGTTAAAATGTTTATCCATATTTATTAAGGAAAAACACTTCTATAAAAAAATCCTTTTAAATAGTGTAAGAAAATCATATCGCTGTTTTGACTTTGACCATTCAGTTTGTTATAAATTATTAATAATTTGCACTAGCATGAACATGACATCGTTACCTGAAAAAAGTTGAGTTAACTTTTAATATTTTTACCTAAATCTTAAATTCTACTGCGTTACAAAATGTCAAATTTACAAACGAAATAGGGTATCTAGATTAAAGATTAAATAACCCAATACCAGTTTATCAGTATACACATTTTATACTCAATAATAAAAAAATAATTTTATATACATATTTGTACTAAAAACAGGATAAATTATGAATGAACTCGCTTAGATTTTATCAAATGATTAATTTCCATCCTTTGTACGTTCTAAATAGGTTGTTTTGTAGTGCATTGTTAATAAAGGCAGAGATTTCCTTTGAATTGGAAGGGACAGGTGAAGATTTCAGACTATACATGTTATAGCAAAAGGAGATGTCAAAGTTACATATATATAGAATATCATATTATTTACGTAAATAAAACTCTTCTTTGCCCGAGTGTAACTAATATACTTAAAAGATTGAAATAGAGCATGGTTGAAAAGTTAGGATGTACATGGAAAGATTAAGAATTAATTTTTAAATCCTAGATTTCAGAAATTTCCGGAAAAAGTCGATATTTCTAGTTTTCCAGCACATAAATCAACACAAATAAATTTGTAGGTAAGACCAATAGTGATATATTGGTTTTAAGTGTAGACTTGATTCTCGCTAAAGAAAAGGTTTATGTTTGAAATATTTTCATTTTTATAGTCTACTTGAATGGTCGAATTTATTTATTTCGTGAAAAATAGCGAATTAATGTATATTTCAGGGAAGACAAATGAAATAAGTGACATAAACTACGAATAAGATGTTTAATTTTTTTTATATTTTAAAATATTACTTTAAAAAAATAACATTATTCTGCTTTTATGTGAATTTAAATTAATAAAGTTATATAGAGGCCGGTCGTGGCGCAGTGGCACGAAGTGTGACTGTAAAACCGACTGGTTGTGGGTTCGATCCCCACTCGAGGAGATGAAATATTTACTTAAATTTATATTTCCATTTCTTCGCTCTGGTGTCGAGGCTAAGCGCGGCGTTGAGTTCTGCCACTCAACACGCAATGCCTCCAGAATTCGGCAGAAAGTGGGGAACGCAGTGTCTTAACACAAGGTTCCCTCTGCCGACCCTGCTGTGTGCGGGATACAGCGTGAAGCTGATTTTGATTTGATTTTAATGTTATATATTAATAAGTTGTCTTTTTAACCCCAAAATTAAGGTTACGGTTGTCAAAATCTATTTATATACAGTTAATCTGAGTAACTTTCAGTCGTTTGGGTAATATTGACAGTGGGACCCCGAACTAGTTTCGATAATGTTTTCGTATTATATAATACTATTCAATATTTTTATTTAATATGTTTATTTTAATTAATAAATGTTATTTTTTTAAGAGTTCCGTACCTTTTTAAGGAAATACAGTCTTGCAACGTGCTTAAATTTTTAGTTTAAAATATCGCTCGTAAGATATCACGGTGAACGATGAACGATGTCCAGGTTGAACAGATTGACTGTAATATAATCGAAAACATATATTTAAAAAATAACACCAATACATAATACATTGTAAAAGCTCACCGTTTACAAAACTTACAAAAGCTCACCAAAGCAACATTTACGAGCGCGCGGGGATAGAACAGATAATTGCATCTTTTGTGGCCTCCGAAGAGACCGCCGTAAAAACGCTTCGCTATTTACGGACTTCTTTTATATATTTTAGACATTTACAAAGATTGGGGTAAATTATTACTTTGAAATTTCGTTCCTTTATTAGAAAGATGGAATGATAAATTACTTCTAAAAGTATCTTCACGCGTTTTCCCGTATAGTAGGATAGCAAGAGCGAACATGATGTTAAGACCTTCCTGTTCTTTATTTTTAGCCCAACTATAGTATCGTGTCGTTAGAGTCGTGGCGCAGTGCCACGAAGTGTGACTGTAAGACCGACTGGTTGTAGGTTCGATCCCCACTCGAGGAGATGAAATATTTACTTCAAATTTATATTTCCATTTCTCGGCTCTGGTGCCGAGGCTAAGCGCGGCGTTGAGTTCTGCCACTCAACACGCAATGCCTCCAGAATTCGGCGGAAAGCGGGAAACGGAGTATCTTAACACTAGGTCCCCTCTGCCTACTCTTCTGTGTGTTATACTTAATACTGATCTCGTTCTGCTATAACCAGGATACATCAGCGTAAAGATTTTTTAAATGTATGAATTGTAGTTAGGATGCGTTTAATTGGTTATAGGTAAAATTATCGCTAAAGATAAACATATGTAGCCCAAGATCCCAGGGCCACCAGACCTACCAACCATGATGAAGTATTTATTATTTTTATCAATGGGTTATCATATTATTTTTGTAAATACTTACTTACCTCTTAAAGTCTAAAAATATAATAATCGATTTTTTGTATATTTCGAATCTTTTCTACATATATTCGATACCAAGTACAGATATATACACGGATTTATATTATTATTTATATTTATTTATATTTATTTATTCTTTGAAACTAATATTTGCTCAATACAACTTTTTCAATATAACTTATATTTACAGTAAAGTCTATCTCGTTGTTTATCTGAAACCCCTTATCTGCAGAGTGGGGTGATTTATATCAATTATATCAATTAATAACAGCATAAGCCTTTCGTAATAAAACAAATTAATATATCCATTTAAATCCCTAAGATTTTGCAAACGCTTGTCAAAATCTATTTATATTTTTATCTTATTTGTTATAGCTGTACGCTGAATCTTGAATATAGCAGGATAGGCAGAAGGACGCTGGGAACCTAGTGTTCAGACATTCCATTTTCATTAAATGCTTCAGTCCTCTACTTTTTACAGAATTTTGGCATCGTGTGCTGAGTGCCGACGTCGCGCTTTGCCTTGTTGCCAGAGTAAGAAACTGGATATATTATGAAATATTTCATTTCCTAGAGGATACCGAGCATTAGTATTACAGTACATTGGGGTTCCTCTGTCTATTCTTCTATAAGCGGGATACAGCGTGAAGCTAAAAAATAAGTTTACTTAATGACGAATTTGTTTGATAGAAAGCGCTAGTATCAGAAACTACTCGTCCACATTGTTTTTATATTTAATCTTTGATAATTAGAAGAAAAGCATATGTATATGACGTAAATAGTTCAAATATAATTGTACATGAGGCCAGAGTTACCCAAGACTTTTAAAAAAAAATTAAAAAATAAAAGAAAAAAGTGTGTGTGTTGTGTTAAAAAAACGGGGGCCGAAGTCACAGGTAAAAATTAGTCTAAAGATAAAATCATCCATCCACAACGTAAGCTTCTTTCGAAAAATTAAATTGCCTTATTTGAATTGTCCGGATCTGTTTCCGCAGCTATAGGTACAAGTTTCCCCAATTACCGAACTTCCTTAATCTTTTTATAATAGTATCCTCTTGAAAGATGCTTCGCGGGTGCCGGTAATGTTCTTTTTACAACTTTTTGTTATAGTTAGATATAATTGTCATATTTTTGTAACAACATATATTTTTTTATATTTTAGAACATTAGCCACAATATAGTTTTCCACACTAACTATTGAATCTTTATACAATAAAACCCAATTTAAAGTCCCAAATAGGTAGTAAGATCTATTATCGATTAATTTAGTTATTTATTTTTAATAATCGATAATATCAATTATTGATGATCGATAAATGATGAACCACCATCGATGACAGATGACGATCAACATATCAATAAAATTTAGTTTAATGTTATAAAATTAATTATTTCTGTAAAAAAGTGGGAAGTGGAGTGTCTATACTACACGAGGCTACCTCCGCCTACCCTACTGTAGCAGCCAGTACGAGGTTTCGACTGCTTAAACTTATTTACTTATTGTAGCGTATGTTTTATTTTGATGTATAATCTATATTACTGGAAAGTTTCACCTCATTCCATTCCGTAGTTTTTGCCTGAAAGTGGAAAAAAAACATACATTACAAACTTTCACATTAAAAAACAAACAAATATTAGTAGGACATATTTTGAAGCTGTTTTCGTATTTTAAATTGTTTGTTTGAAAAATGGTCAAATGCCGACACCGAGGCTCCTTTAATGATTATAGGTCAACGGGCAGTACCCTATTGGTGTTTATTGCAAATGGCAAATTTCATACAATCGCAGCAAAAATGAACTAAATCATTTGATTGAGTTGGCTTGAAAGCTAGATGATTTTTTTGTAATCTAAGGGACCATAAACATGAATCTTTGATATAGATTTAATTATAATCATACTGGAAGCAATCTATGTAAATGACATTACACAACAACTCGAACAATATTAGTTAGATCGACGTCGCCCTAACTAAATAGTGGCTTTAAGTAATAAATTATAGCCGGTCGACATCGTCTACCAGAAACTGCTCGTTCTGGACTGGACTTATTTATTAAATTTACATTTTCACTGCAGCAATTTCAATATACTTTTTGTTTTATTAAATTAAAACAATATGGATTAAAAACCGTAAACCGATTTTCCGTAATAAATAATACATATAATAAAATAGAAATATATACACACAACTACAAAGAGAGAGCAAGATTTTTAGTCTTTATTTCTATTGCAAGTTCTTGCTTCTATCCAAATTTCATAATTATAGGTTCACGGGAAGTACCCTATAGGATTTAATTGTCGGTGCATAAACGCTCGTACCTTTCGATTGCGTTGACTTCGGCTAAGTGATCTCAGGGATCGTGGACCCAGTTTTAATATCAATTTCAGATCCATACACCTGCTTAATCTTCAATGTGGGATCCGTTTTTTTCTTTTTGAGGAATGGAACCCTAAGAAATTTGATTTCGTTATACCTTTTAAAACAAAACAAAATAACCTATTCTTAAGATATTTTTCCGTAAAGCTTAAAAATATTTTTAAATAAATAAATAAATACAAAAACAAATACCAATACAAATAAGCTTAATCGATGTTGCGCAAACTATGAATAAAGCTCCCATTGTTCACGTCTCCATAGACGTCGTCCATCGCGACGTTTATTATAAACGAGCGTTTTTCCACATCGCACGTCACTTTGACGTGTAATTTATATACAGCTTATATGAGGGTCATTTCATGCAATCACAATATTTAAAAAATGCATATTTTTCATATATAAATGATTAAAGTATTTAGGAGATGCCGTTGCATCGAGGCGCAGCGGCATGATTATTATCTATAAACTGTTATAGATTCGATTTCGGGGAGAAGAAATATTTTAGTTCCGTCGCTCTGAGTAATAGACAAAGCGCGGGGTAGGTTGGTACTACCACTTAGTGCGCACTGACTTGAAAAATTGCCCGAATTAGATGGGGAACGGAGTGTCTGGACATTAGGCCCTTTACACTTCTGCTTTGTACGGTCAGACGCTACGCCGATACGCTAAGACAGTCTTAATAGCTTTGATATTTTTAGCAAAGCCTAGTCGCTTTTATAAAATATAACGTTTAATATCATTTAAACTAAGCAATAGTCGTTAGAAAACTATAGTTCAGTAAAGTTTAGTTGAATTCGCTGTATAGTAAGTAGCCCCTCGGTGCTATCCGGGTAGGTAGCCTCACTGATCACATTCACAAACTTTGCAAATACTATAGTGAAACTTTGTAAGCTCTGCTATCTAAATTAAATAGGAATGTTAATTTTAACCATTGTTTTATACTGGGATCCGCCACATGCTGTGCACGGCGGGTCGAACGAAGAGAATGAGAAAGAGCTGAACGAAGCTATGTTGCGGAGTGTAATTAAAAATAAAGCGTTGAGTTCCGTCACATCTATTTATACACTACAGTGTGGAGTCACTTAAATTTTGTCTACATATTAGACATACCACAAACAGACATATACAGACATCTTAATATTATTTATATGTATAGACTAAGTTTAATTAAAATTAGGCTCAAAGGCATGGTGAAAGTAGAAATGGGTGTGAGTAAGATGAAATAATAGGTGATGGAGTTGGTTCACTATCGAGAACATTGGTGATGATATTGGAGGAAGTTCATGAAATGTGTGAATGACCCACCAGAAGCATGTATGAAGAAGCTCTCTATTCTCTTTGACAAATGCATAGTAATGTGTAAAACGATGAAATCTTTTTTAGAATAAAATCTCCATTTATTTAATTACAAAAACCAGTACAACTTTTGAATTTATTCAATTTATATGTAAATGTTTACTAATTATCCATTAAATTGGAAATTCAATTTGCGTTAACCAAATGGTAAATATAATGGTATATAAGTGTACTTGAAATATTTTGTAGAATATAAATATAGCAACCTCATTTTCCTAATCATATACATACTTACCACACACAGAGTAAGAAAAGGGAACCTAATGCTAATCCACACTGTTCCTCATTTTCATCTCAATACCTAAAACATTGCGTGTTTAGTGGCGGAGCTCAACGTCGTAAATAAAGATTTCTCAAGTTTCAGCTTCACGCTTAACCTACGTTAAGACATTCCATTCACCACTTTCTGCCGAATTCTGGGGGCATCGAGTGGGGATCGAACCTACAACCAATTAGTTTTACAGTCACACTTTATGCCCCTGTGCCACGACTGGCCTCAAGATTTCTTAAGTAATTTTCATATAATTAGCGTGGTATCTAATAGTAGCATTAATATCGATTTACTAAACGACCCTCCAGTTCTCCCTACATACAGTGTTCGGTAAACAGTATTTGACCCACAACGAATTACTTAAGCCCAAGATTAGATTAATATGACTAAATACACTGTATACGCTTCGAACTTGACGCCGTTTATCCAAAGTGGGCCTTTGACTGTTTTAATGTGATTAATTTAGGTTCCTTTTCGTTTTTTTTGCTATTGTAAATTTAATTATTTCCAAAATCAATGCTTAAATATTCCAACCATCGTTATAAAAGTATAACATCTTTTGACTCGATATTTTAAGCATTTTATAGAGTAGATTGTACCGGACCGACAGTAAACGCGTTTACTGAGGATTCGGGATGTGTACTAGGGGAAATTAGTTATTTTCATTCGATATACACAGTGTTTTTTCAGCACGTTTAAACGAAACCACAATTTAAACGACTCTATAAAAGCCTGCGGGATACAGCGTGAAGCTGATTTATTTTTATTTTTTATAAAAGCCCTAATATAATTTATAAAAAATATATTTTTTCAAAAAATTAAAAATTGATTTTTTTAAAACAAATTAAATAATAAAATTTTCAAACGCTTTCACGCTGTATACCGCACACAACAGAGTAGGCAGAGGGAACCTAGTGTTAAGACACTCCGTACCCCAGTTTCTGCCGAATTTTGGAAGCATTGCGTGTTGAGTGGCAGAACTTAACGCAGCGCTTTGCCTCGACACCAGAACGAAGAAATGTAAATATAAATTTAAGTAAATATTTCATCTCCCCGAGTGGAGATCGAACCCACAACCAATCGGTTTTACAGTCACACTTTGTGCCACTGCGCCACGACTGGCCTCGAAATATAATATTACTTAGATTATATTTCATACTCGTACACTCCTAACTCGGCCACATCCTCTTTGTGGGGAATGGGAACTTTAATTTTATCGCACTACAGTTTTGTAAGTTAAAGTTTAAAGTACTTTGTTAAAGTCGCAATAAACGTTACAACTAACCTCTATACTACACTGAGGTGCTCGTATAGAATATCGTTAAATTTACAAATTGCTTTTCGTTATAGAATTATAAGATTTTTTATATTATATGTTATGAAAAAAATATGAAAATTTTATAGCAGCAGGACTCAAACCCGCTCTTCTAGGAAACACACAATGAACATGTGACCATACATTTATGTGCGTTCGTCGTAAATGTCTAACATAGAGATAGTATCAGAGAGTGAGAAAATATCCACTTTCAAATTATTAAAAAAAGATACCATGTACTTTTTATTATGTGAGAGCAAAACTTAGTTTTAAAATATTCCCTAATTTTTCGTTCATTTAAAAGAAATAAAAAATATATATAATATAAATAATATTATACTAAAAAGTCGTATATATTTATGAAAAACACAACTTTTTTTATCTTCATCATTAATACTAAAATCACGAATACACATTCAAAGATATATCTCGATCGTCGTTTAATCGCTTTGAAAGCGTCGCGTTTCGAGTGATTTGCATTCCAGTGACACTAGTTCCGCTTCGAATCGATACGATTGGCTTCGGCTCTTTTTAGCCTACTTTTGAAAACTAGGCACTTAGCGAATATACTGCATGCACTATAATACATAATACTGCTATATATGAGCAGAGTGAGTTTATTTTGACTATTTACAAAATACCGTACCTCAAAAGGTAAAAACGAACTCTGGTTCGTTTCAAAATAAATTACGATGATAAGTATCATATTAAAAGTCAATACCCCTTACTTGGACGAAAAAATGGAGGAAATGAGTTAAAATAAAAAATATTAATTATTTAAAATCTGCTTCACGCTGTATCCCGCGTACAATGGAATGTAAAAGGTGAACTTAGTGTCAAGTCACTCTATTCCTCACTTTCCAGCAAATTTTCGAGATTTTTTGTTTTTTGTTATGACTGTTTTTCAGTGACGTGACCAGTGAGAGGAAACGACTTACTTTCTCACAAACATAAAATATTAGATTTCAGTTTAGATATATTTCTTCGAAGTTTTATTTTATTTGATTAGAAGTTATTGTGAAAATCAATATTTGGTTTGATTTTCAATTGACTGAGCGAAAAAAAGGAAGGTTATATCTCTATATATTTTTTTTCTGCTCTATTAACTGGTGCTGGTAGTACAGTGAAATCATTTTAACCATCTCATAATAACTGCGGTGTTGAGTTACGCCATTCAATAATAAAGTTGAATAAAAAAGAATTAATAAAAAATCAAAATGAAACACTAGATTGTCTCCGCCTATCCTGCTATATGCGGTAGAAAGTTCACCTCATCTGGAAAAGTAAATCTATACTAACCACAGAAAATCCCCACAAGCGAAACTAAGAAAGTATGAAACTCAGATATCAAACACGCCCGTAAAGTGCATGTGGGAAGAAATAAAAGCGTCAATTTTCAGATTTTACTTTTACAACAACTTGAGCGTATTGAAGTATAAAAGTTTATGAGCAGTAAAGATATGACAATAACTCTTCTCCGTCCGCGTCAGGTGGGACTTCTAGTACTAGTACGGTCGCCGGTGGCTGTAAAGGATTTTACGTGTCGTTTCGTACCTGTGGAGCTCTATCTCTGCCAGTATATAATAAAATACGTTGAATAAAATTAAGTTTCTTAGTCAATTTTCAATGAAATGATTATGGATTTGAAACTGTGTTTCTAGATTCATGCTGTATGTATCCATTATAAAGCGGAGTAGATTTGGGGAACCTGGTGACAAAACTATTTTTTGGACCATTAGGTCCAGTTCGTTTTGTTATCACAGTGGGAAAATGAAAATGATTCCTTCCCTCGACCGGATATCGAATCTACAAATATCGAGAATGCAGTCAGACACCGCAGTCCCTATTAAATTACCATAATATTCGGAGTATATAATAAAAAAAATATTGTTTTACAGAGTCAACTTAAATACAGTAAATTAGCTTCCTTAAATGTCTAGTGGTTTACGCTGTTATCACTGAGTTTCACATCGTCACGTCACGTGACGACGAAATATTGTAAGGTTAGATATCCCATCAATAACATAAATGTAAAATGAGAGCCAAGTTCAGTAATATGATATTTGACTTCAGCGATAAAAGAAGTGAGATGTAATTATCTAAATAACCGTTTGAGCTGCGTTTATGAAATTTGATGCACGTATACGAGTAGCGGGTTTAAATTTTTAAGCCAAATTTGACAGGTTTATGTGGAATAGTTTTTGACTTATGAAGGGGTAAAAAGTGGTTTCAAATGGTTGTGTAAAATACCCTCGGTGCTGCTCGCCAGTTCCGTTTTACTGAACTTGGCCACGCGCGACCGCGCTTAATTATATTAAATTACTAGCCAACCAACCGTTAATTATATTTATTCTCTCGAGTAAGATTCGAATCCACGACCATCATGTTAACAGTCTGGCGTTTATCCCAATACGCCATGAGGGTCTCAGATCTACAGTACCGCAGACAGTTAAAATTTGCAAACTTTCATCATATAAAATAATAGTCAAGAGTAATTTTAATATCCTATGAAACAAAACTTCTTATTGTAAGTTTCCCTGAAAATGTAATACTTTTGTTGTGTAAATATTTGCAAACTGCTGCTTTTTGGTAAAACCGAACTGAAATGCACAGAGCGTCGCTGGGCTTATTAAGGCGTTATTAAGATGATGTCTCGCGAAAGAACAAATTTACAATTTAAATAAGAACTAACTAATAAAAGTTTTAATATTAAATTTCCATGCTTAAATGTACGTTTTATATATATACTCTAGCTGTTAACTGTGGATTCACCAGCGTGGTAATAAATGGATACACGGTGGTCTTCTTTTTTAAATGCATTATCCAACTATGTTTGATGTTAAAAAATCTATAGGCGCAGGTATCCGATTGAATAAAGTCTCCATTTTCTGTGAGCAATTCGTAATACTTTTTTTTTTTTTTCATTATATTATCTTCTGTAATATGTTTGTTTTTTAAGCTTATTACTACCAGGCGACCCGTAACACCTATCATACATTTTTTATTTAAATCAATAGTTATCAAAGGTATTGCATTCATCGAGAGATATGATTGTAAAATCACTTCATTTTCTATTTTTCGTTCAATTTCGAGACAGTTTCTTTTCATTTCCACAACTCAGCCAAATGTATTTTTTTCATTTCTTCGTATCGGTAACAACATGAAGCGTAACGTTGAGTTCCGTCACTCGACATACAATCAAAAATTGGTCAGTACAACCTACCATGCTATATGCGGTATACAACGTGACGCCGAAAAAAAAATATTAATAAGGAATATACAATACATATATATAACTATATATATAACTTAAACTTTTTAATTTTAATTTAAATTAATTATTTACTTACATTTGCAATATTCCTGATATTAAACATAAATGAGCTTTAAATAAAGCTTTCAGTATTATATTGTAGTAAAAGCGGACACTCCTCCAGATGTACTTAACGTTGATTAACATAAAATGAAATAATAGTATCGCTTGGAACTTTTGTGGAATGAGTAAAATGAATGATAAAATACTATGTATTTATTAACAAAATCTGTGCTACCTTTTATGTGGAAATATAAAGATAAATAGGGACCTGTATATGATGTGATCGTTCACATATCTTTATTTAAACTAACCACAATTAAAAAAAAATTTTCAAAAAATCTCATTTTATTCAACGTAGCTCATCGTAGGCGGAAAGTAATTATCAACTTATAATGGCAATATGATAATATATTCAAGACGCGTCGTCGAGAGATCCCGCGTCCCCATTTGTATGACAAACATTATGAGAGCTGCCTTGTTACCTTCAAGTGTGTCTTTGTGATATTAGTTTGTGTTTTTTCACGTGGAAAATTATATATTACGCCCCGTATGCTTACAGACCGCCTAGAACATATATTAACGTTTAAATATGAATTGTAATAATTAAACATACAGCGTGACGTTAAAAAAAAAAACATTAAATTTATTAGAGATTCAAATGCTATACAATATGATATTTATGAATGAAATACTAAAAGCCTTCATGGCGTAGTGGTAATCTGACTATATATGCGAAGATTGTGGGTTTTATTTTCCGACTCGGGAAATTGAATTATTTTAATTTCCTTGCTTTGATAGTCAACACAAAGAGCAGCGTTGAGTACCGACATTCAACACGTAATGTCACACATTTTGGGCAGAACGTGGGGAACAAAGTACCAGTAGTACCAGTAGGCTTCTCTCTGCCTAATCTGCTACAAGCGAGAGCAGAAAAAAAAATACCGAAAAACTCTATTCTTTTAAACCACCGCAAAAAACAAAAAAGTCCTTCCCACTTTATTTAAAATGACAAATATAAATCAAAATTCCAAAACGAACCTTCATACATAATAATAGTTAATTTATAATTTAACTCGAAATACGTTATCTTCTTGGAACATACGAATTGTTCATAAGCGAGCTCGAAATGGAAGACGCAATATGAAGGAGTAGTGCATGTAGGTACGTCGTACGTCGTACGTACAAAGCTCACTGTCAGAACCACTCCCTACAACGACGGCAAAGCGAATGTTATTTACTAATGCTGGAGGTTTATAAGATTGTCTTTATTGTTTTGTAGATTTTATGGCGGAAGTAAATAGAAAAATATTTTTATACATTTATTTTAGGTTATATCTACGGTATTCTCAATATTCATTTTTTTAGATTCACGCTGTATCCTGAATAAATAGCAAGATAGGCAGAGAGAATATAGTGGTAAGACACTCCATTTCCTGATTTTCATAAAACGACGCTTCCTTCGTCTTGTTACAAATGGCGCTCAAATCTAGAACCCTTTAAAAGAATTTGTAAAAAAAGTGTATTTTTATTTATAAATAGTTAATCAATAATCGCAGCGTTGAGTTCCGCCACTCAAGAGACAACACGAAATATGTCAAATTCGAGCGAAAAGTGGACACTGCAAGTTCTTAATATTTGATTCTCGCAAAGAGTAAAAAAATCCTTTAAGTTATATATTTATAGTCACATAATATAATATTAAGGAAAGGAAATAACTGTAGTATTAAAAGAAATATACAAAGTTAGCGCTCCTGTGGGAGACTTTTCATTTTCTGCGATAAAATATAACCTATATGTTTCTTGAATTTACTACTTTCAATGATATTTTGTACATAAAAATGATGTACGGGTATAAGCGACAGTATACGACGATTTTATTTTCATTTGTATTAGCCGATATTTAAAGGAAATATAAACAAGTCATTCCCCCGAGTGGAAATCGAATCCACAACCACCCAACCAACTAAGTGGAAAATTTACATACACATTACAAGTACTAACGATAAATACACTCAACGTCAAGACTTGGGTATATTTAGAGGATGTGTTTCACTGTCAGTTGTCAATGTCAAATGTCAGCTTTTAGGGATATGGGAACGAGCGATGTGGACCTTCGAGTGGCATACTGAACGGCTGTACTGAGACGTCAACTGACTTCACCGCGTTCCGAGTATGAAGGAAGACCTAACGAGTCAGGACAGCCTGCCGAGACCCACGCGGCCTCTCCTTATATATATATATATATAAATATCCGAACAAAATAGCGCAATCGAGTCACGTGGCCGCAGATCGCAGACCGCTTTAAATTAAAATTAACGTGGTCACCGTACATTGCAATTTTTGCAATTTTTATTGAGTTATACATTTTAGTATTTATTTTTATTTGTAACTGGAATTCGTATCACTTATAATATTCAAAATTTACATCCATTGCACTTTTTTAAATACCTGTTTTTCTCTTAATTATAGCTTAAATAACATAGCAGTACTTATCATAAGCCCATGTACCTATACTGATAAGAAATATACATACATATATTTTTTTAACTGACTTCAAAAAAAGACATTTGGATGGATCGTTCCTTGAAGTCGAATGAACATACAGATACCACTGGATCGGAGGGCAATTCTACTTAGCAGACCCGGTAAGAAATTCCAACCGTGTAAGAAATTCCCGGTAAGAAAGGGGAAAGCTTTATATGAAGTGACAAATCTCTCTGAAGTAGTATTTTACTAAGTTCTAAAGTGCTTAGGTAAAATATATATTACATGTGAACTTTAGCCGAGTAGGGATCGAACCTAGAACCATATCGTATACCATACACACACTAACCGTGCAACAATGGTGTCATTATCAGATACTTTAGGAAGTCTCATAAATAAACACGCCGACAGCCGAGTCGTATCGCGTCTGGGAGCTTTTCATAAAGTCAAAAGCACGCTGTAATATATTGTCTTACATAAGTGATTGCTCGCGTGTCGTTCATCATTTGAAATTTTGTGTCTCTACACAATACATCAGTGTCGTTAGAGTTCTAGTTTCTTGATAAAAAAACATTTTAATAGTGAAGTAAAACGTTTATTATGTCTCTTTCTGTTTAAAAAAAATAAATTTCGCACTTTAGCTAGCCAGGGAACCTAGCCTTAAGATATCTCATTCCACACTTTGTGTGAAATTTTCGAGACTTTCGTGGCAGAATCACCACATTTTCTCTACTAGACAGGAGGTACGGAAGTGATTTAAATATTATCATTCCTCCGAGTGAAGATTGAACCCACAACCATCGCGTTTACAGTGCGACTCTGTCTTATAATATTGATTACATATATCATCATAATTATACACGCTGAGTTTGGAATATAATATCATATATATATATTTATATATAACATTTTAAATAGTATCCAATGATGTGGCTTCCTTGATAGTGTACTATTTCATAACAATACTTAGAAAGCAGAGAACACTCAATGAGTCATGACACGCCATTCTTCACTTTTCGCCCGAATCTAAGTTATGGATGGATGAAAGAGCAAAGTTTTGAAATTCCAAAAAATAATAGACACATTTCATATCCACAAATCAGATTCGAACCCGCAAATTATCATAAAAATATATTTTGATATTTTTTGTGATAATTTTCGTTCAATAAAATCCCATATTTACATATGTACGTACAAATATGGGATTTTATTGAAGGAATTTTCATTTATTTTTCGTTAATTAATGATGAATCAAAGCTTTCATGAAAAAACCGTTTGAAAGCGTTGTGGTTTTGAAATTTTTATATTGGCTGCAAAAAATCATTCAATTATATTATAATTTTATGCTGGCAAAGGTTTCTATTCATACGGTGCGTAATTGGGTTCTTACCGAAAAACAATGTCTCAAAAATTGGGACCAAAGTTTGGAACATAGTGCTTTAAAACTCGGTCCCTTGACACTATTCTACTATACGCAGACTACAGTGCGAAGCTAAAAAAGACATATAAATCATCTACTTTACATAATACATTGATACTTCGATATATTTTTCACAATTTCTTCTCGAGTCGTGACAAATTCTGAGATATAGCGACATTCATGAGGTGGTTGACATTGATTTATGTTTTCAGAAAACATGTTCACCTCTCTATACTTCCCTTCCTTAAATGCAGCGACGCGACGCTACCAGTAAAGCTACAATGCTACTTGCGACTTAATTTTGACGATTTATGTTATATATTTTTTTGAAAATAGTTCGTTGTGTTTTCATTAGGCCCTCGTGGCGCAATGAAACACCGTTTAATTGTAAACGCTACGGTTATCAGTTCGATTCTTATTTAGAGGATGAGGAGGAGGACGAAATTATTTAAGATTATTTAAATTAATTAAATTTTCCTTGTTTTGGTAAAGCAATGTCTCGAACTTGGACGGAAAGTGTGGAACTATTTAGAACTTAACATTCTAATAAATCAGTTTCATGCTGTATTCTGCACACTGCAGAGTAGGCAGAGGGAAACTTACGCAGTCTAATATTTTTTTACTATATTGTTAAGTCTAACAAAAAATAAATTATTATAAATATAGTATAAATATATTAGAAATCTCTAGAAAATGTGAAAGATCAAACAAAGTATATAAGCAATAAAACAAATTTTGCCAATAACGCTATGTATCTTTGTGTTCATGTAAAGCTTTCCTAAATCTGTTTTGTATGCCTACAGCGACGATCAAGACTTATTGGATTTGCTATACAACAAAAGTAGAGTTTGTTTCATACAATAGAAATGCTTATGATAAATCATATATTATCTTCGTGGTACAGAGGTCATCGTACGAATGTAAACGCGAAAGGTTGAGCGTTCAATTCCTGTGGAAATGAAATCTTTAATCATAAGGAAAATTTTCCTTCGTTTTTCCTCTGCCTAGTCTACTATATTCTGGAGGCATCGTAAGTGAAGCGATAACGAAGATAGATAAAAAATAAATAAAAAGGAAACAAATAAAGAAATAAAGAAAAAAAATTAATCAAGTTAACGTATCTTTTAATTTTTTACAAATCAAAACAATATTTTCCTTGAGAACAGTCTAAAGATAATTTTGTTCATTTATGTTTTACGATAATTAAATGACTTATCTTTTACGACCTCATTATAAAAGTAAAGGCAGTCCATTTTTATTATAATATACAATATTAAAATCATAATTTTTAAAGGAAGTCCACGTTCTACCCAAGTAGACCTACTTCCTTCCGTACTGTACAGCGGAACCTAACGCCCGGTTTTGCTTAAACAGACTAGACAAATATCTACATTTTAAGTGAATTCAGTTAAATCACAAATTAATGTTTGAAGTATGATATAATATTTAATCAAATTTGGAAAACATTTGCATCCACAAAATAGAGTAGATTGAACACTGAAACAAAGTGAACAAAAATTTAACAATTAAAATGTTTTAATTAAAAAGTTGATATTCATTTATTATAAAATAAATGAATTTCATATGCCAGTAGGCCAATCGTGGCGGAGCGGCACAAAGTGTGGCTGTAAAACTTACTACATGTGGGTTCGATCCCCACTCGAGGAACTGCAATATTTATTTACATTTATAATCTCATTTCTCAAAATAAATAACAATGAATAATCATCCCATTTTTCCCTCTGCTTACTCTGCTACATGCGGAAGCCCCTGTGTTAAAATACTCTGCTCCTAACTTTTTGCCGAATTCGGAAGGCATTGCGTGTTACGTAGCGGAACTCAACGCTGCGCTTTGCCTCGACACCAGAGCGAAGTTAATATTAAATATTTAATATCCTCGAGTGGGAATCGAACCCATAACCTATAAAGTTACATACTGCTACGAACTACTGATGCGCTACGAATGCGCTTCAATTATATGTATAGGAATTATAGATAATGTATTTTAAATATAGGAGCAGATGGCTTCTGCTCCAATATTTAAAAGTGTCCTAATATTCTCTTTGAACAGAGAAATATGAATATTCCGATCATCTATCTTTCCTTCGATCTTTTACTATTTTACTATGTTTATGGACATAGAAAAACTGAATGTAAAGCCACCCAACCCAAATTGCGTATTAAAAGCCGGAACACAACGCCGCAGTTTTAAAATATGTAGTATACTATCCTGACCTGAACCTGATTGTATAATAACTAAGACTACTTTTTGAACACCATATATTAATTTGTACACATATTCTATTTTCTCAGTATTACAAATATCATAAACTCCTATTTACATTTCGGTTTTCGATTTACCTTTTACTATAGACCAAAAGCGACGACTCTACAAAATATTACAAACGTATTGAAACTGTCCAATATCGTTGATTACATTCCTTTTCATTTTCCAGGATTACCAGGAAATAACTAAATCTTGTTTGAAATCTTAGTGTATCTTATTTACTAATATTATAAAGCTGCACTGTTTGTATGATTGAGCGGGTTAATTTTAGAAATTACTAATTTGAATAAATAAATCTTAGTTTATATACCATAAGAGTGAAGATGAAGGTAAAAATTTGTTTTAAAATAATAAAATAGCTTCTACCTGCAGTTTTTAAGAAAGAAAAGTTTAGTTCCTTTAATTAAGTTCGTAGGAAAGTTGTTGATTGCAATCCTGAGCCATCAGTATTAAGAACTTTGAAATTTCAAAAGTGGTACACTTTGCTTACAAGATAGAAGTTAAGAAAGTTAGTCTTTTAACTTGGTTTATGTTTCTCTATTATAAAAAAAGGTTTTTTATTTAAAATACGTTGCTACATTATTCTAACATAATATAAGAGATTCAAACAACACCCCTTACATACACTATATTTGAATGGAATATTTAGCTTTCCTGAATAGGTCCGTCGATGAGATCGTTGTGGGTTTCATTCTCACTCGGGGGCTGTATGATTATGACTTCCTCACTTTGGTAGCAAGATAAAGAATCTTAAAAAGTGAGGAATGGAGTGTCTCAATAATAGGTTCCCTCTACTTACCCTGCTATACAGAGAAAAAAGGATGCGGTAAAAAGAATAATCTATACAATAAGCACGTTTACATGCCAGAATATATATATCTAATGCAGCACAATGGCTTAAGCATTTACTGCAGTAAATATAAGTCAACGTCGAATACTCCACCTCCGCTCCGTCGTGTATTGCTATACATATTTCTCACTGAGGTGTAGAATTTCTTTAATAATGCACCGCGCCTGCATATGTATGCAACACGCTGCATTACAATATACTATTGCTATGATATCTTGTAATACTAACATGTAATAACATGTGTTTAAAAAGTAAATTAAATTAAACTAGCTTCACGCTATATCCCGCACACAGCAGGGTAGGCAGAGGGAACCTAGTGTTAAGACACTCCGTTCCCTACTTTCTGCCGAATTTTGGAGGCATTGCGTGTTGAGTGGCAGAACTCAACGCCGCGCTTTGCCTCGACACCAGAGCGAAGAAATGAAAATATAACTTTTTTAAACATTTTTTAAAGTGTTATTCCACACTTAGGAAAGAAAAATACTTTTTTAGAAAACGTATAAAAATTTGAACCGACCTGGTCGGTTTCCAGGAGGCGCGGGTTCGAGTCCCGCTGCGTTCAAATTTTTAAACGTTTTCTAAAAAAGTATGAAAATATAAATTTAAGTAAATATTTCATCTCCTCGAGTGGGGGTCGAACCCACAACCAGTCGATTTTACAGTCACACTTTGTACCAATGCGCCACGACTGGCCTCAGTATTAAGAACAACTTGTATTTACTATGTACTATAATAAGTTTAAAAAAATATTTTAATGGTTTCATATCTAAAGAAAAAAAAAAACAGAATCCTTATAGGATCACCTTTTTGTTCGTCAGTCCCTCCGTCTGTTAATGCCTAAACCATTTTTAAAACAGCGTGTATGTCTAGAAACCAGAGCGAGGAAATAAAAATCACATGTCGAATGGGAATCTATCCAAAATAATAATAAAAAATGCGCCACAATGGCCTATATTTTTATTAAGTAAATTATGATAACTACATAAAGTTAAAACGAATATTTAAATTTATGACTATTATTACTATATATTTATGGCTATTTAAATTCGATGCACTTTTTATTTCTCTTGTGTAAAATATAATAAAATTTATTTTACACGAAAGAAATAAAAACACAATATTTTTTTAAATTAAACTATCTTTTAGTTTTAGTTCCAAAACAAAAATATATTTTGTAAGCTAAGGATGGCAATTCAGCAACAATTTTAGATATAAACGGTCAAACTATAAAGCAATTATAAATTCCAGGGAACCAGTGGCTCCAACAATAAACGACGCTCGAACCGAGCTAAGATTAACCAATCCAATTTCCCCAAAGTTACAGAATGTATTGTCAAGATGCTATCTCGGAGATCCAAAATACCTATTTTCGTACGACATGCTAACGAGAATTTCTTTTGGCTCACTATAGGAGGTTATGTTACGATCGTTCCCACATATATTGTATCAATAATATCTTTAAAATTTATTTTTTAAAGCAAAATTAGCTTTACTGTGGTACACTTTTTTTTTATTAACTTCACTCTTTTACGCTGCATCTTGCATATAGCAGGAAGAAAAAGGTAACGTAATTTTAAGATACTACATTATTATTTTTATGGTTTATAATGCCTCAACAATCTGCCGGAAAGTGAGAACCCTCTGCCTGTCTTGCTATGTGCGTAACAGCGTGAAACTAAAAAAATACATTGTATCAAACGCGCTTAGCCTCGACACCAGAGCGAAGAAATGGAAATATAAATTTAAGTAAATATTTCATCTCCTCGAGTGGGGATCGAACCCACAACCAGTCGGTTTTACAGTCACACTTCGTGCCGCTGCGCCACGGCTGGCCTCATAATATACCAAAAAAGTAATATAAAATACACCGCGCTTATTACATTCTATTTTCCAATTGGTTCGTATTGTAAGGTTTATCTGCAATTTCATCTGATCTTTTGTGAAAGGCTTTACTGAGCCGAATTATAAGAACGCTGATATAAAACGGAGCTAACGTTCACAATGTTATATTACCACAGGTTGTTAGAATCAATTTGAACTTACAATTTTGTTATATTTTTTTTATCTTTTATACGATTTAACCATTCATAATATAATATATGTTTAATAATATCCCAAATTCCGCTAAAACAGCCTTAAAAATATCTGGCTGTTTACGTGTTGATTATGCGTTTGAATCCTATTTGCAGTAATATAAATTATTATTATTTTCCACGATCTGGTAAAACGGCGTTGGGGACTGAAAGTGACAAACGTGATATCCTATATGGCCGATGATGAATGATTATGAAAAAAATAAACAATATACTTCAATACTTATCACTTAATTTTATGATTCAAATTAACTCACTTATATTTCACGAATGTTCGCCGTTCGATTCCCATAAAGAACTTTGAGATAATTTTATTTAGTACATCCCTAGATTCTCCATGCAGGTTATATGCATTTTTTCAGTTGACTGGTGTTTGATATCGGCCTAACTTTTTTAAAATAAGTTTTTTCTATGTTTTTCGTATCTTACGAAAAGCATGTAATTACAAAAGAAAATTGAGACGAGAGAATATGTATATGTATGTCTATTTATCTCGTCGGTATTTTTATTTGATCATAAATCGACTCCAAGCTCCTATATATCCGTTGATAGGCGCATCCCTCTTCCACAAAACCGTATAGGTTTTACAACCTTTCCCCACTAGTTTATGAGTTTACCCAAAACTTAGAAATTTATGACCTATTAGTTAAAATTAAAGCCAAAATACTAACTTCAATGTAATAAAGATCAAGTCGTGAATTTAATTTTGGTTAGTATTATATGGGCTGGAAGTTTCACTAACAGAGGACCGCTAGTAAAAATAAAGTAGGAAGTTGTTTTAATCATTCAATTTACTTCCTTGAAATATGATTTGAAATAAATTTATAAATCAGCTTCACGCTGTATCCTGATCGCGGGTAGGTAGAGGGAACTGGTGTCAAAACACTCCGTTCCTCACTCTCCGCCTAATTAAAATAGATTAAAATATTTATTATCAGATTTTTAAGTGACTTGCGAAGAAAAAAAGAAAATTTGGAACTCATCATCCCAGGAAAAGATGGCATCTTTCTCTAGTCTTAATTTTTAAGAAGTCATCTTGGGTGGCGGGAGTCAATATTTTCTCTTGTTATAAGAGTAAGAAAATTTATATAAATCACAAGCCAAGTATCCACAACCATCACGTTTACAGCCAAATATTCTTTCGCTGCGCCACGACAGCCTTATTTAGTTTTTAATAAACTATAAAAATTATAAATACAAACCTATTTGATTAATTATATTATTACAGTTAAAGGGTGCCTAGTGTTAGGTCACTCCTCTCCCATTTTGCGCCGAACTCTGGTATCGTTGTGTGTTGAGTGGCGAAACTCAACACCGCACTTTGACTCGACACCATAGAAGACAAGAATCGATACCCACTACCTGTTGGTACACACGCTTAAACTCTTGAGCCGCGATGACCTTGAACAAAACAAAAACAAAAAAAAAAAAACAAAAACATGACATTTACTGGAATGAATTATTTATGAACTCTGGTAGGATATCGGCAGGTCAAAAGAAATATGTTCGCGTTGTGATTTATAAACGAGGCTCCAGTTCGGGCGAAATCCTGTAATTTCAATCTATTAATCACTAAGTGAGCGTGTGATTGATTTTGTATTATTTATCGATACTAGTAAATTTTTATACTGGTGTAAAATATTTAAACTTTAGGTGCACCAGTATAAACATTAAAAAACTGTTGTACTTTTTATAGTCTTTACCTATAAAAAGAACAGTAGTAGTATATGTTTTCGTTCATCATCGATTGAGAACTTCGTTTACTTATTGTACATGTTGTTTTTCGCTTATTTTGTATATAATTTGTTTAAATTTTAAGTGCAATAAAGTATATTGTATTGTATTGTATTGTATTGTATTTACTCTATTCACTGAGTGACGAAACTCAACGCCGCGCTTTTTTTTACTAGATTGTACAAATGAATTACATTCATTTTCTGAACGTGTTATCACCCTGAGCAACGCAACCACCTATTTACAATTTTTTTATATTTGCTAGGGATAAAATTACACATTTCCGACATTTCGGTCATGACTTCCTACATACAATGATTTTGGGTACATAATATTAAACCGAGGAAAATAAATTTTATTAAAACAGATTTGCAATTCACAAGTAACTAAAAATCTCTATCGAAAACATACAAAAGAATAAAACACCACAACAAAAAACACGAAAAATATCTATTATTTATCAATAATTTTAGTAAGAGAGAGTTAAACGATTTTATTTGTTGGTGGTTCTTTAACAAGGTAAGTAGTGGATCATGTTCAGGTACACGACTGCGGCTCCGTCACAGGGGACGTTGTGAATAATATTTTATTCCCTTTGGCCATTTACAAAGGTAAAATAGTCCTTTTGATGACATTGTTTTGTGCTTTCATTAATTCTAAATATATTTAGGTTTGTGTGACATGTATGTATGTTTTAAAATATTAGCTTTCGCGTGTTGCTTTATTTATAAATAAATAATTTCACGCTGTTTTCCGCATATAGCAAGGTGGGTATTTTTAACTAAGCTCACAACACGCAATGCCTTGGTGCTGAGTGGGCGGAGTTTTATCACTAGGTTCCCTCTGCCTACCCTGCTATATATGATGGATGTGAAGCTGAAAAAATAAATAAATAAAAGTAAATATTATAGTAAAAATTCCGATGATTTTAAAATTAACTATTGAAATGTTTATTTAAAAAATAAATCGTAAAAAGCTTTTCCAGTGAGATTACATAATTAGAAATTGAAAACCACCATCCGATAAGGTACGTCTGACCTAATTACTAAACCGATCGAAAAAGTAGGTTAGTTTATACATCTCTCGATTACAGTATTGTGAGATACAAGTGACTGCTACTAGAGTTACTGAATTTATTAAATTAAATTAGCTTCACGCTATATCCCGCACACAGCAGGGTAGGCAGAGGGAACCTAGTGTTGAGGCACTCCGTTCCCCACTTTCTGCCGAATTTTGGAGGCATTGCGTGTTGAGTGGCAGAACTCAACGACGCACTTTTGCCTCGACACCAGAGCGAAGAAATGAAAATATAAATTTAAGTAGATATTTCTATTCTCCTCGAGTGGGGATCGAACCCACAACCAGTCGGTTTTACAGTCACACTTCGTGCCACTGCGCTACGACTGGCCTCCTGAATTTATATTTAACTGAACTGACTGAATTTATATTTATAATATTGTAAAATACATACATACATATTTAGGAAAATTTCTTGCCGCCCGAATCCTTGGTTTTTTTTTTTATTTTACGCTGAATCCCACATGGAGTGGGATAGACTGAGGGAACCTTTGAATCTAGTGCTAAGACACTACGTTCACATTATGAAATTTCTGTTTCCTACTTCCCGCCGAATTTTGAGAATTTGCATTTTGGCGGTCCAACGCGGCTCTTTAGCTCATTACCAGAGCAACGAAATTAAAATTATAAAATCCCCAATAAATTAAATTTATAGTAGTTTTAACTATAAATCACATACTTATGACAAAATCTGAAAACATATTAAAATTCTATACAAAGAAACCGAGTAGATAGCAAAAAAACATACTTTCAATAAACATATTTGAAATTGCTTGAACACGCCGATAATTCTTTCTGATCCCAAATGAATCTGACCTGAATCCGCAACAAAATTTCATATAGAATATAATCTGAGAGTAATCCTTTCTCTCGTCGAAATATTTTAATAGCGAAGCCAAAGCCTTAGAAGCCTTAGGAGGAAATTTGTCGCCTTAATCTATATATATAAAAGGACATGTACTGACTGACTGAGGTAAGACGCACGCACAGCCGTTACCGCTGATGGTAGAGACGTGAAATTTGGACAGATGTTCATTTTCATAATCTGGACATGGGATGAAATTGGGGTTGAAAGTTTGATGGAAAAAAAATCGGCACCGATTTTTATGAAATTTGAAATTCAAACTCTTAAAAACATTTCATTGAACACGTGTTTCATGGTTTTTTAGAATTCACCCCCTAAAGGTTCAAATCAGGGGTTGAAAGTTTATATGGATTTTTTTTTAAATCGCTACCGATTTTTATAAAAAAAAAATAATAATAACAATAACATATTTATTCATCAAATTAAATTTAACAAATCTCCTCTTAAGCCAAGAGGTGTGCGTTGGTAGCCGTACTAGTATAAACTGTGTCACAGCCACCAGCGTCTTTGCCCCTTTACAATTTTGATGACATTTTAGACATTTGAAACATTTAATTATCAGTTAAATATTATAAACATATAAAAATAAAAAAGAGAAAAAAAAAGTATATAATATTTTAAAGTCGCCAAAAGCAAAAATGTACAAACAACTTATAACTCAATTAATAAAAAAAAGACAAAGTGTAATTACCACGTCAAATATTTTTATTTCTTTGTGTGTGTGTGTGTGTGTGTGTGTGTGTGTGTGTGTGTGTGTGTGTGTGTGGATGGGCGTGTGTGGGTGTATATGTGTAAATATGTGTGTATGTATTTATTTAGCCGAGAAGAAAATTCTCTGCATCAATGTACGATAAATCGTGAAGCCAACTTGTAACAATTTTTTTGCATTTAAAAGAAGATAGTGGATATATATACCTAAATTTGTTGATTTTATTGTACATGTGACTGCTGATGATGTAAAACTGAGTGCGGGCGAACTTCGTTCTGGAACACACGGTCTCACACACCCTAGACTTAAACGTTTGCAACTAGGGCTGAAAGTAATACTTTTATGCTTGCGAAGTATTACCAACATTATGAAGAGCTTCCTAACTGATAGAATAGACGTGTCCCGGTAGAGTAGATCCGTACTGTAACGTCTAGGTTTTCCTAGCATAACTTTCAATATAGCCCTTTGAGCACGTTCTAAGGAGAGTAGTGTAAGTTTGCTGGCGCCCCCCCAAACAACGAAATATAATAAATTCATATTGTTAAAAATATTTTATTGAACACGTGTTTCGTCGTTTTTTTAGAAGTCATCCCTAAGGACACAAATACGCGGGCGAAGCTGCGCGTGCCCACTAGTATAAGTTATTTTACAAAGAATACCGTGAATCCAAATAAATTAATTAATAATTAAGGCTGTTTGTAATATCTCTATTTCTCAATTGAATAATCATCTAATTCAAGCGGGCAAAGCCGTGGGCAGGCCGCTAGTATGAAACATTTCGCCATACTCTCTTGTACTGCAAAGTAACTGTACTATGTAAAAAGATTTTTTTTTGTTGTTGAATTAACTTCAAATACATGTCTCGTCATGTCTTCGAAAAAAAATGGAAAATAAATACATTTTTAACATAAAAAAACCGTACTGAAAAAAAGATTTAATAATATTAAATAAGAATTTCGTTCCATTTCATTTGTTTTTATTTTTCGAACCTCGTTTTCTTACAGAGTCGGTTAAAAATAAATATTTGCGGTTAAAAAAACATTTCTTAATCAAAAATGTTGGAAAATATGGAAAAGTGGTTCTTATCTTTCCATTATATTTTTATAGCGGTTGTGTAAGTGAAAAAAAAAAACATCTTCACGCTGTATCCCGTACACAGCGGGGGAAGGAACCTAATGTCAAGATGCTCCGTTCCGTTCATCTCCTCGAGTGAGGATCGAACCCACAACTGGTCGTTTTTGCGGTCACACTTTGTACCACTGCCCCTAGACTGGTCTCATAAAAAAATACATGTAATTTTCAATTTATTTTCACAAAATCTCCATATATAAGTAGAAATCAAAATTACAAGCATAAAGGGTCATTTAGTTGTTGCACCGGGTGGCTGGCGAGTGGCGTCACGGCCCACTGACGGGCAGGGAGCGCTGAAAATTTTAACGAGCCGCTCTTGACCGCGTGTTACGTCAACGCTGTTTTATGAACCGAAAACAATTGGAAGGAAACAAACTATATACTACTGGACTATATGGTAAACCTGTAAGTAATCATAAATTATACGGTTTACTTAATAGTATTAACTTAACAGTAGGATAAAAGAAAAGAATATGTAAAGCTACAAAAAACGCTAAACGCTTTTCCCAATTAGTTTTCAAAAGATATCACAGTAATACTTTAGTATACATTCACACTTAGAAACTTTGCTTTTCTTTAAAGTTTCTAAGTGTATTATTAATTGCATTTAATAAACTCTCTCATTTTTGATTGTATTTGAAATTAATAGTATAGGTTTTAAATCATACAGCGGAGTGGAGAGTGATATTTTAAGAGAATATACCTTTTTAAATTGAGTTTATGTGTTTTATACCTCAAATTATTTTTTTATAAGTAATTTTCAAAAATATATTTTGCACTAACAAAGAACTTAAAATAAATGAAAAATAAAGAAACATAACTGAAATAGATACTTTTACCAGCATAATATTATTTGATTTTCTAAAAAACTTGTATAAAATTCATAAGAATAGTGGAAATGTGGATATTTCAATTTAATTTAATTTAATCAATAATAAACACCACAAGCATCATGTACTATACCTTATTATATTATTTCAGAAGCGCTAAAAGTTAAAAGGCCAGTCGTGGCGCAGTGATACAAAGTGTTACTGTAAAACCGACTGGTTGTGGGTTCGATCCCCACTCGAGGAGATGAAATATTTAATTAAATTTATATTTCCATTTCTTCGCTATGGTGTCGAGGTAAAGCGCGGCGTTGAGTTCTGCCACTCAACACGCAATGCCTCCAAAATTCGGCAGAAAGTGGGGAACGGAGTGTCTTAACGTTAGGTTCCCTCTGCCTACCCTCCTGTGTGCGGGATAAAGCGTGAAGCTAAAAGTTACCAATCTGCCCTAATCGCTTTACGTGGTACTCGTAATAATGATTTAATTGCCCTACACTTTATATAAGTAATATAATATACTAATAGTATAATATATTCCACCCAATTAATAGAAGTTCGAAAGCACATCGCGGTATTAACGAGCTATTGAATTACCAACACATATTTTATATTGTAATGACAACAATTTTGAAAGCTCAAATGAAGTCAATTAACAGATAAACTCCAAATCGAAGAGAATCATTTACGAATTACGAACGCGTGGCTGTTTTACAATACAAGTCCTCGTTATAATTTGTATTTATTTATTAAAATTGCTTTTTAAATTTTGATGTTTTAATATTAAATAATTTATAAAGTATCTATTTTATGACATAATCATAAAATTGGCGTCTCTATTTATACGAGCTTCCATTTTATTAAACCCCGAACAAAAGGAGGTGTGTTTTAAGTTTGACGGGTGTGTGTGTCTGTCTTTGGCATTGTTGATCTTGAATTAATGAACCAATTTGAGTTTTTTTCAATCGAAAGTCTTGTTCATCGCCGTGGTTCCTATAAGTTCTTATATTAGATTAGTAGATTGGCACAATGCGGCAGTGATACGCTTATACAGTGTATTTTAAAATTTTGCTTTTTTTTATTTTGGCGTAACCCAACGCCACATTTTTTTATAACACTAGACAAATTGTCATATCTGGATGGCAGTGGCGCTTACAGTTATAGATTCGATTCCCACTCGGGAAAATTAACTATTTTAATATTACGATAGACGATATCATTGAGTTTTATTACTCAATACTAATAATATCAAAAGTAACGCAACAGAGTCCGCTAGGTGCCTTCTGTTCACCATGAAAAAAGCAGTACAACAACGTTACACATTCAACGTACGACGTTAGTTTAAAAAAAATATTAGATATATTGAACAAATAAACATTTACTTAAATTTATATTTCCATTTCTTCGCTCTGGTGTCGAGGAAAAGCGCGGCATTCAGTGCTGTCATACACACGCACACACACACAGTGGAGAACGAAGTGTCTTAACACTAGGTTCCCTCTACCTACCCTGCAGTGTGCGGGATGCAGCGTGAATCTAATAGTAACAAATAAACAATCACATAACAGCGTCTTTGACACACTCAATGACATTTTAAACTCAAGATTTCAACCTCACACTCTCTTCAGTGGTGTCGTTCTACGGAACGCAACTAGCGAATGTAGGAAAATGCAGAAATCTTCCGAAACTAGGTTTGCTTCTATTTTAAGAAGATTCGCATTCAACAATCGATTCAACGTTTTTGAAGGCTATTAAGTTCGAATAAAAATTGTGCCGCGTTCATTGAAATCGAACGAATCGTATCGAGAATCTTCTATAACTGAATAGAATCGATATTCAGTTATAGAAGAGATATCTTATTGTGTTCAATGTATATATAAATATTATGTAGTATTTTGTAAATCAGGCCAGTCGTCTCGCAGTGGTACAAAGTGTGACTGTAAAACCGACTGGTTGTGGGTTCGATCCCCACTCGAGGAGATGAAATATTTACTTAAATTTGTATTTTCATTTCTTCGCTCTGGTGTCGAGGCAAAGCGCGGCGTTGAGTTCTGCCACCTCAACACGCAATGCCTCCAAAATTCGGCAGAAAGTGGAGAACGAAGTGTCTTAACACTAGGTGCCCTCTGCCTACCCTGCTGTGTGTACCCGGGATATAGCGTGAAGCTAATTTAATTTAATTTAATTTATAAATCAATTGTAAGAATGTCTTATGTTATTTAAAAAATAATTATTTGACTCTATTGCTATGTAGTTAGAGTATACTAAGTGCTATAATAAATAAGTATATTTTGTATATGATTCTTTATATTTAATTTCATTTTAGGTTTTTCTTTCGATTTCTGAATTTTATTTCAGCAATAGATTTATTTTAAATTTAATATTTTTTACAAATTGATTTTATACTTACTTGTTTTGACACAATCAATAAATTTCAAAGATAGAGCTAAATACTCCAAATTTTAACCTATTTTCAGAAAAAAAGATTCAAAACTTAGGAAGGGGGTTTTCGTGATATTTTGGCTTTATTTTACTGGAAAAAGTAAGCTTTGATTTGATTTGATCTTTCATTCTATAACTCCAGAGCGGTGTTGCCAGGACCTCATCTCAACTGGCGGAAATAGTGTGTGTAACGTAAAGTGTTGTTTATATATAGATTTGTATCTGTACACATGCGGTGTGTAGTAATTGGGTCAGCAAAGTCGTAAAGCAGCGAGACCTGAAGTGCTACTTGTTCAGTAAAGCATTGGCAAATACCATTGCACTATTCTTTATCAATAAATGTTTAGTAAAACATATTTTTTTTGATATCTGCAATAAATTATCGTCTATAATCACATTTATTAATAATCAAGTAGGTGGTTAAATAATATATTTTAAATTTGGTATTCCGTTCTTAACGCAGAACGCAACGCAGCGCTTTGCCTAATTACCATAGCAAGGAATTGAAAATATTTATAAAATATTTAATTTCCCCGAGTGGGAATCGAACCCGCAACCTGTCGCGTTTACAGTCGCACGCTTGTGTCTTGCGCCACGACGGTCTCAGATATTATTTTATAAAACATTTTTCTCCTTTTCAATTTGTCTGTGAATATGACTTCTCACTGTATTCCGCATATAGGAAAGGCAGACGGAATCTACATTCATTTATTTTCCTCTAGGTTCCCTAGGTGTCTTTGCCTGTAATTATTTTTTTTATATACGTACTATAACTATGATTGTGGGAACATCAATTTCATATTAACTTCACTTCACTTCACTTAGCTTCACGCTTGATACGCTACGGAAATTTTATATTTTAATATGAAATTTCCGCCACCACCGAATTATTGTAAGATACTCCATTCTTTATTTTCTAATTTCCTTATAAACTTGTGTCTATTCTATTAAAAATTAAATCATTAGGGTGAAATACTCTCTTGTAAAGTGAGAAACTAACTCACAATTTATACTTTCCAAATATATGAGACGGTCACATCATATTCTATCATAAAAATCACCTTTATTACGTTTTCATATACACGTCTCTACTTGTATAATATAACGTACGACGTTTTGTCCCCTCATAAATCGGCGCAGTGGTTTCATACGTTTCTCTAGAGTCCACATAACTCTCGCTGACACTCAGTTGCACGTACAAACTACGTTTTCTGGATTCTTCATAAAACGTACATTATTCAGTCATTATGGTGCAGTTGGACAGCATCTCATCGTACGCGCGGTGGTTGTGAGTTTGATCCACACTTGGGAAAAGATATTTTTTTTATTTGATTCTTGCTATGGTAGACAAGCTGCGGGGTTGAGCTTCGCCAAAGCAAAGCATGAGCATGTCTCGGAAAATTAGATGGAAAGTGAAACTCTAGACTCCCTGTTCCTACCCTGCTAAATGAGACTTATGATGATATTATGATGGTACTAGAAATTATAACAAAATAAACACGTAATTTGATTTTTTTTTATTAATTACCATTTTATATATAGTAACATTGGCGTTTTACTATATGAGACATTTGCGAGTTCAAATTCTTCTTGAGGATTTTTTAAAAAAAAATTATAGATATCTTTTTAATTTGATTACAAGTACGGATTTTGAATTGGGAGGGTGTGGAGAAATGGTGATTATTTCTCATATCATGCAAAATGTGTGTATACTTAGATACGTAAATCACAGACAGTATAAATAAGATACTCCAGTCTCCACGTTCTCTTTTCTTGCTCAACATTTATTGATTTAGATATCACAGGCGGATTTTTTTTATATTACAATGTGTCCAATAAGCGGCCAATCGCTTAAAGCGCTGACAACAAGTGAGATCGAGAAAACGGCGTCTAACGTGAAATAATTAAGTCATAGGTAAAGTAAGATTAATTTAAGATAAAACAGATTACTGTTCTTCTAACAACGAATACCGTAACCGTAGATATTTTAGTTTTAGATTTAGTTTGTATTTAATTTTGAAATGCAATTAAAATAAATATATTTAAAATAGTATTTTCTTAACCCTCCAACTGCAGCCCTCCCAATTAGATCTTTACATATTTTTATTTATTTGTTATTATTTGAGAATTATTTTCATTTGCTTGCTCTGGTAAGAAGGTAGAGCGCGACATTGAGCTCCACCATTTTAAATGTAGTATCTCGACAGAGGAGTGATAATGGACTCTCTATTTCCACTGCCTTTCACTACCTTCCCTTCGTCTACCCTATATTACCTACCTATGCGGCAAAAGATGTGATGCTAAACATATGTTAGGAGAAGCACATCACACAGTGCAAAATATTTCATTTGTATTAAAAAAATGTAAAAGATAATATTAATATTTAAATAAATATAAATATGTATTTTATAATTTTTTGTAACTTTTACAATAATTATTTTTCGTCTTCCGATCGTCGTATTTTCTTAAATCGTAGCAGCAATTGTCTTAATATTTAATTGTATAATATAAATACATTCAAAATTTACTTTGCTAGCAAAAAAGTGATTATTCTTAACTATTCTTGTTTACCTTTATATTTCTCGAGATCCTTAGGGGATAGAGCGGTGTTTTAAAGTTCAAATGGACGTGAGCAAAGTTACTACCGGTCCGCTGAGCTGATAAATTTCGGTCACATTTGTGTGACTAGGGGACTTTTGGGTTGAGTTAAGAGCTTTTTTTAACTTAATTTTGAAACTTTTAACTCAAAGAAAAAGTTACTTTGTTTGTTTTATTATCATTTAAATGTATAAAAATATGTTTGTTTCATTTTTAAGATGTTTTTAAATATATTGTACTGTTAAAATGGATTGGTACTTGATGGATAAAAATAGATTAAAACAATTTTATGTACTTTTTTATTTTTGTATAATTAGTATTAAAAGATTAGAACAATGTTTAAAAATATATATATATATTACTATTATAAATAAATTGCGACGTTGAGTACCGCCAGTCAAAACCTAATATCTTGAAAATTGGTAAACCAGATTTACTCTACCTTCCCTAATATGTGTGGAAAACAACTCAAACCTTACATGATCACATGAAAAGAGCATAACCTAAAATTCCATTCCATTAATAAATATAATTTCACATGATGATATTTAACAAAAATATTTACAAATTCTGTCTATAAAAATATTAGCAATTAAAACTGTACAAAGTTCTTCTTCTTTTGTATAATATTTGTCTAATCTAAAGCTATGCTCCAACAGCAGAGTGGCGCAGTGGAAGCGTGCTGGGCCCATAACCCAGAGGTCCGTGGATCGAAACCACGCTCTGCTATGTCGTACGTTTTTATGATATATTTTACACTTGTAAAAAAAAAAACAATCAATATATATTTGTATTTTTTATTTTCTACTATTTAAATATTTTTATTTTAATAAAATTTACAACTTGAGTTTTTAATGTCTTAACTTATGGTTATCTCTGCCTACCCAGCTATATATTGAATAAAATGGGAAGAAGAAGAGAGAATTTGTAGTGTTTGTTTTTATTTATTTTTTAAAAACAATATTTATTAAAAAAAAACTAAAACTACAAATTTAATATATAGCATGGCCAAAGCAAAATGTTATCCAACTAAATACATATATATATAAATATGTTTATAGACAAATATCGGGTGTTCTTTAAAATATTTCCAATTTCACATATTTTTAACAGGATCTCAATGTGCAAAACGATTCGAACAATCGGTTTGCTCTCTAACAATTTATTCACGCCGCTTCCCGACGACCGTTAAATATTTAGAACTATTCCAGCTTTTTACGTTTTACCTTTCTTTTTTCTCCCATAAGCACGGTATTGACTTTATTGAGGTGGCTTAGATCTCAATTTTCTTTCAGAAAATCATCGAAAATTGCGAAGCTGGGACGTTTTATTTGTTATGTGTAACGAGGTACTATTTTCGTGGATTTTATAAACATTTTTAATATATTTATTTTTTAAAGTAAGTTTTTAAAGTAGATAATATTTAAAGATAAAGCACTCCATTTTGCACTTTCTTACATGAATACTAAAATTGAAACAAAGAAAAAAGAAAAAAATATTTTTAACTCTTAATTGTAGTTCTGTAGTTAGACCAAGTATTTCTATTTTTTTGTGCAAATTCACGCACAGCATTTTTTGTACAGCAGAGAAATCAGAATGCGCCTAGTGTTAAGAGTTAAGACACTCCATAATAAGTTCTTTGATTTTCACGATTATTATACATTTTAAATAAAACTATTTTAACCGGATTAATCGCGTATATTTAGTTTTTACATTTTTGGAAACCCGACGTTTCGAACACTTTGCAGTAGTCCGTGGTCACGGGTAGACTGAGGTGGCATTCGTCTGTCAGTTGACATAATTACTATATCAAACTACCGCCAACGATTTCTTAATTTCCTCGCGTACTGCCCTGGATTCTTGCAGAATGAGCTACCCACCATACCAGAGGGCAAGATACAGTTAGCTCATTCTGCAAGAATCCAGGGCAGCACGCGAGGAAATTAAGAAATCGTTGGCGGTAGTTTGATATAGTAATTATGTCAACTGACAGACGAATGCCACCTCAGTCTACCCGTGACCACGGACTACTGCAAAGTGTTCGAAACGTCGGGTTTCCAAAAATGTAAAAACTAAATATACGCGATTAATCCGGTTAAAATAGTTTTATTTAAAATGTTAAGACACTCCGCCAAATTTTTATTTAATTTTCAATATATTGCGTGTTGAATAACGTAATTAAACGCCGCGTTTTATCTAGTAAGGCAGAAATTTAATCTATACTTATAATAAATCTGTAGAGAGGTCAATTCTGTACATGAAATATATTTTCAAAATAACCACCAGGGGGTGATAAGTGATCGATTCTGATGCCAAAAATGCAATCAGTAAATTTTTTGTCTGTCTGTCTGTCTGTCTGTCTATCTGGCTGTATATTATTTATAGAAACAAAAACTACTTAACGGATTTTAATGAAACTTGGTACAGTTATTCTTCATACTCCTGAGCAGGTCATAATATACTTTTCATCACGCTACAATCAGTAGGAGCAGAGCAGTGAAAGGAAATGTTGTGAAAACGGGAGAAGGTACTTGATTTTTTAAGCTTCTGTCGCGTGTGCAGCCTTAATGGTTAAAACTACAGCAAAACCATGTGTAACGGAAATATTCTAGGTAAAATTAGAAAAAAAATATCCCAAGACAGCATATGTCTATCTTTTATGGTTGATTCACAATAACACGTGTAGCTCCCACTAGCTTAGCAGTTCATAGATTTCTGATTATATTTGTATACTCTTACGTGTATAATACCAATAATACTCTCACCCATCCCTATTTTCAATTTCAAGAAATGGCGACAAAGGTAAAGGTAAGGTATTGCGTGAGTGTAATTTAATCGTATGGGATGAATGTACGATGGCCCATTGAAAAGGAGTAGAAGCGGTAGACAGAACTCTAAGGGATATAAGACAAGATGATCGACCAATGGACGGTATCACGGTTTTATTTTGTGGTGATTTCCAACAAACCTTACCGGTAATACCACGGGGCACCCGAGCTGATGAGGTTAGGGCTTGCCTGAAAAGCTCTTATTTGTGGCGTGATATACAGTCGGTGCACTTGATTATAAACATGCGAGTAAGAACTGGAGATAACGCGGATAATCGTGAATTTTCTGATATGTTATTAAAGATTGGTGAAGGTACTAATCCACAACAACACCAAGGAAAACTTATCCTGTCGCCTGAGTTATGTTGTATAGTGCAATTCCAACAACATTTTATATCGTCAGTTTACGGTGACATAACAAATATATTAAAAAGGGGCAATTATTGGCTATGCGAAAGGTCCATTTTGACACCTCGCAATGACCAGGCATCTGAGATTAATAATAAAATACTGTCTAATATACAGAGGGAAAGCAAAGTTTATAGTTCAATAAATAGAATGGTCGATGAACAAGAAGCCACTAATTACCCGATAGAATTTTTAAATTCTTTAAATATGTCCGGACTTCCTTCTCATTTAATTTGTTTAAAAATTGGCATTCCGATAATTCTGCTCCGAAATTTAAGACCACCTCAACTTTGCAATGGAACTCGGCTAAAAATAACCCAGTTACAACAAAATGTAATCGAGGCTCAAATATTAACAGGTTGCGGTACAGGAGAAACCGTCTGTATCCCCAGATCTCCATAATACCAAATAATTTTCCATTTCAATTTAAAAGAACGCAATTCCCAGTATCGGTGTGTTATATAATAACGATAAATAAGGCTCAAGGGCCGACTTTTTGTGTTGCTGGAGTAGATCTCAGTGTCAGTTGTTTCTCGCATGGTCAATTATACGTCGCTCTTTCCCAGGTTAGCAGTTCTAGGAACCTTTACGATCACGTGCCGGACATGTCAACTCTTAACATTACCCGGAAGCTTTGCGCTGAAGTATTTTAAACTATATTTTGATCTAAACAATATATTAACTTAATAACAAACAAGGAGTTACACGGACGGAGTCGCGGGTACAGCTATTAATAATCATACTCTGCGGTTCCTTATATTTTTCAATAGTATTGTGGATTGACATATTATATTGCCCTACTAAAATACGAAAATTAATTAATCTGCCTGTTCAATCAAAACCGTGAGAAAGGACCTTATGCTAATTTTTTTACGAAAAACGACGGAAGCGCGGACGAATTCGCGGGCAAAAGCTAGTAGTAAATATAATTGTTAAGAGAATCGAACACACAACCGTCGCGTTCACAGACCTAAAAAAGTAAGATACGTACAAGGTAGTGTAAGTACAGTAAAGTTTGAGTGATCTTCTAAAGGATTGAGTATCCAGCCACCCATAAATCATTGGTGTAACCAGATTTCAAAGTTTCTATTCAGCTCGGACGAACTTTACGCCAGTAAAGAGAAACAGTACGCTGCATCCGGGATCACATTTGCCTTAACTTTGAAAGTCGCTTTAGGGAAGGAATCTATATTGTATTATTTTAAAATTATAAAATTCACTTAATAGATTCCATTTATAATTTCTAGATTTTAAACTTAGAACTGTACCTATATGGGTACAGTTCTAAGTTTAAAATAGAATTTAATAAACGGTACTCTGAAATACGTGTGTCCCTCAATAAATAACACAAAAAAAAAACTAAAAAATATAAAACTTTCATTAAAAGTTAACTAGTTAGACTTTTTTAATATTTATTTTAGTATTGTTAAAAGAATTTATCATGGCACATTAATAGTATTTGACTAAATTTTCACATATTTTATTTTGGTGTTCAAGACAAATGAAAGGCTTTCACTTGGTGCACTGTGACGCGTGACTTACGGTCTTTTGACCTTGAACAATAAAAACACTTTCTGGATTTTGAAATAGTAGTTGTAGCCATAGTTATTGGTGTGTTAAAACCAAAATATCGCAAATATTTATTCGTAGAGACGTTGGCAAAGTTTAGTATTAAAATTGTTCTTAAATACATCAGCTTCACGCTGTATCCCGCACACAGCAGGGTAGGCAGAGGGAACCTAGTGTTAAGGCACTCCATTCCCCATTTTCTGCCGAATTCTGGAGGCATTGCGTGTTGAGTGGCAGAACTCAACGCCGCGCTTAGCCTCGACACCAGATCGAAGAAATGGAAATATAAATTTAAGTTAATATTACATCTCCTCGAGTGGGGATCGAACCCACAACCAGTCGGTTTACAGTCACACTTTGTGCCGCTGCGCCACGACTGGCCTCTGTTCTTCTAAATGGGGTTTTATGAGATCGTTTCTATCAAAAGCGTTTATTTTTGAAAATTTGCATATTAGTAGAATTTGAAGAGAGCAACAATATTATGAAATTGATCCCCAATATATTTAGAATTCCATAGAAGATACGAGGGCTCCAGCGGTGAGTTTAGAAATTTATCACAATATTGAGATTTTTTTGTCCACGACCACGAAAAATATGTGTAACACTAAGAAGAGTGACTAGTGATGAATTGTAACGCATCTGAGCAGATCCTTTAAGTTCTTCGTCGTAGCTCTAAATTTTCAGAATCAATAGCGCTTCTTGAACTTACATTGGAAAACGAAATATCATGATGAATAACATATATTTAACAGATAGGCCGTAAAGCAGAGTGGCGCAGTGGAAGCGTGCTGGGCCCATAACCCAGAGGTCCGTGGATCGAAACCACGCTCTGCTATTATTTTTGCGTGTATATTTTTTACTTTTTGATATTTTTTATTTTAACGTTTCGAAAAGTTATGTTAGTCATTAGTAATTCTTTTTAAAATCTAAATACGTCCAATAATAAATAAATAAAGGGTGGAAGTGTCAGCGCTCCTTTTACGAGAACAGTATATAGGGTATTTTTTTTTAAACCCATACCTAAAGAAATTAATCAAGATGCCTCAGCAGCTTAGACGTAAGTTTTTTTTACATTTCATGATGTTTTTCCATACACGTATTTCGTGTGGCGCAGTTACGCATACTCACCAATAACGTAACCACCTACTACTACAAAAATACTACTAAAGGTTAATCAACTTTGAACTTTGCGGCGTTGAGTTCTGCCACACAACACGCAATGCCTCCAGAATTCGGCAGAAAGTGGGGAACGGAGTGTGTTAAAACTAGGTTCCTCTGCCTACCCTGCTGTGTGCGGGATACAGCGTGAAGCTGATAAAAAAAATATAAAAAACTTTGAAGTTTGCAGCCAATACTTACGACTTGATTTCGGAATGAGGCCAATGCGGCGGTTTCGCTTTGATAGGTTTATGTGTGTGTGCGTCGTTCTTGACAAATGCCGTTTTATATTACAACAATAATTTTAATATTTATTTTGTTTGAAAAAAAATTTATTTTTTCATTTTTGGAAAAAAAATAATAATAATTGTATTAAGCTTTTATAGAGTAGTTAAAACTATGGTTTCATTTAAAGTGGTGAAGACACTTCCAGCCTATATACTATAATTATACCACCCTATATACTGTAAATACAGAAACAAATTTATTTATTTGTAAATGTAACAAAACCGTTTGAGCAAGTAGTTAATTAATGTCGCCGTAAGCTCAGCAATTAAGCTTCGAGTGCTTGCGATTTCGCTAATTTACATAAACAACCGCTCTATGAATACGATTAACAACTGTAATAATATATATACTATGTTTAACTTGACTTCAAAAGTATACCTTCACGCTGTATCCCGCTTTAGCATGGCAGGCGATGGCTTTCGTACTTTCGTAGAGATGTCTCTTCGCTAGATATAGACACAGTCTATATCCTACTACTGCTATATTGTTGAAATTTCCTTGTACGTGCCAAATACTACCTAAGGCCTGCCTGCATGCGTAAGGACATCAGTACTTCGGGTTTGTTTCTTACTCGTTTGATGCATTTGTATTTTTTTTTTGTTTTTTTTTTTAGAGTGGGTAGTTTTTGATTATATATTCGGATACCTACTTTCAAAGAGTACCTTAAAGGATGGCAAAATACCTGTAACTCCTTCATTACCAAGGCACTATCTAATTTCAGAAGCGTTGTATGTTAATTCAAGGCAGAATTAAAGCTGCGCTTTGTCTTGTTTCAAAAAAACAATATTGACAATTGAAAAAAAAATAATTAACAGCGTAGGAATCGAACCCACAACCATCGTGGTTACAGTCAAACGTTGTGTCTTCGCGTCACGACCCTCATCGTACAAAATATTTTATTAGGATCAAATAAAAAACATGTTTACTGGTGAAAATGGGCCGAACTATATATATCCAAAAGTATAAGGGAGAAATGAGTTCTATTACAACTAGAATAATATTCAAATTGCTTTAAATAAGAATATTATGTGTATCAAATATGAAGTTATTTGATTAGAAAAGTTTGACTCCGATATAATTCTTCTATTTTTCGTATCAAACTAATTTAGAGCCAAAAAGGATAAAGGTTATTTTCATTAAAACAATGCTATGTTTTTTTGTTTATTTTATTTAATATTAGTTCTCACCCGCATTTTGTTTACGTGGTGAATGTAAAAAGGAAAATCTTTTTTTTTCTGATATTGTAGAAAATTAGAGAAATCCTCTATTATTGCTTTCTTACACTCTCTACTAACTCTTACTTACATACCATATTTGATTTTTTAAGTGCGGTAGTTTCGTCTGTGTGTTTCTTGTACATTATTTAATAATAATAAACATCTCTTCAACTGTGCGAGTTGGCCATAATTTCAGCCCTCAGCCTTATTTTCTCTTCAATGCTCTAGAGACACCATTATTTTGTTGTCGGCTAACTAGTAAATCTAGGTGACCTAAAGCTATTTTTGTATTTACAACTACACCACACACACCACACAACAAATACCACTCATTTTTAAATTAATATTTGGCATACTTTTTATTGCGGCAACATTATTAACAACTTTGATAGTGCCTCCTGCAATATTTAAAAAAATGCAAATCGTTTAATCGTTTCATCAAGTAAACGTCAGCAAGCATCTCATAGTAAATCCGTTCAAACAAAAAGAAACGAAGTATATTTATCAATTTTCCTCCCTCTAGTAACTGCAGCAACATCATAAAAGTGTTAACGACAAATCTTTTTATAAGCAAAAAGCTCGAAAAATCGTCAGGTGGTGAAAAGCCAGGAGTCATATATCACTGTCTTCGCTGCCATGATCGTTGTAACATTTGTAACTTAAAGAGGATTTTCAAAGAAAATACACTGGAACTTTTCGATTGGCGTTGAAAAGCTTAAGCCTCGAGGCGCGAGGAGTAAGTTCACTTTAGAGGAAGTCAATCTATATCGACAAAAACGTACTTGATAAAATTAATATGATATGTGAGATTTATCGTACTTTTTGTAGCTTAAAATCAGTTATTTGGTACTCTAAAAGTCAGTTCAGTGCGTTGCAGTGGCCTCTGGTAACATGTAATTTCAATTCGCGTATATATATCCAGATTTTCTTAAAAAAAGAATGAATAAGATTTTGTTAAATTACTTTACCTAAAAATCACGTAGCTATAATATTTACAAAATAATAGAAAACAAATAAAAAACTGAAGTCCTATCTCAATTTAGAAAGAAAATATCGCATGACGTAACCTAAATTATGTTTGCCCTCAGATAAAAAAAATGTTTAACTCGTATTGTAAGAGGTCGTTTGATTCCATTTTGGCGTGAAATTGACTGTCTCAGACCCTTCTCAAGGTCTCGTAAATGTCGAAGGAAGTACATTAGTAATATAACTCTTATTACATGTGGGATCTACGTTATTACAACTGATTCAGTGGTTGATGATTTTGCTAAGCCCTGAGATCATGAGTTCAAACTCTTAATCAAGATGGATATTCTGTATTATACCATCTTTTTGTAAATAATATTTTAGAGATTTTAGTAAGGAGGACAGACAAAATAATTTTATTTTTTTAGAGTGGACAGGCACCTGCCGCCAAGACTATGACTGTGAAGACAATCCGTTCGCCATTTTTCGCTTAACTTTCTAGACATTGCTCTATGAGTGGTGCTGCTTAACACCGCGCTTTGTGTAGTAACCAGAGCGCCGAAATAAAAAAAAATCTTCTAGTGGTAATTGAACCCACAAGCGTCGCGTGTACTCTCGATACTGTGCTGCTGCGTCACAATGGTGTCAATAATAATAATATCTATATATACATACATATATAGTTTTAGAAAATAAAATAATAAAATAATCCAGCTGAACTTAAAAACATCAATTATTTTTTAATTGACATTAAAAGTAATGTCACTTTAAAAGTACAGAAAGCTTTTAATTGAGCTTTTGAGTAACAGTTATATATTACCATTAACTTAACTCAACATTTATAACCATAATAACCATTTTAGTATAGAACTGTTATAGTACATAAGCCGTTAAATCGCCTGCATCGTAATGTGTTTCTTACGAGTCGTGCGTGTTTTGGCACTAACGTGATATATAATACATAACATATATCGTCATATAGATATTTTAAATTTTGTTATTAAGCTTTCAAGTAAGTTTATCATTTTGAAAATTCCTTAAGATGCGTGTAATGTTCTAATAAAAACAAAATCTTTTAAAAGAGCTCGGTTTTAGAGAACTCACTCAGTTTACTATTTATATCTCTATATAATTTTACGCTGCTACATATAATAGTGTAGGTACGCTAACTTAGTGTTAAAACACTCCATTTCCTACTTAGCATTAAAATTCCGAGATATTGTAGGTTGAGTGGAATTCAACGGCTTGTCTAGTACCAGAGCGGGGACATCAAAATAATTTATTCTATCAGTGGATATTGAACTCAAAACCGTCGTGCATACAGTCAGAAACTGTATTGCTGTGCTACAAAGGCTTCTTTATGAAGAGAATTAAAAGATCCATATTTTCACTTCAAGCTCATGCAAAAAATTTAAAGTTGAAAACTTAATAGTAAAAATTGTTTCCTAACTATCTATCTATTTAATCTTTCATTAAATAAGAGTAAAATTACTAACTAGGTTGAGTATAAAAAAATAGTGTCAGGAGTCCCCCGAGTCAGGATTGAGCCTATAACTATCGTGCTTGCAGTAAGATGCTATCCCGCAGTACCGCGCCTCAACCGCAATTGATACATTAAACATACCCGAAAAAATATGAAACCGACACATTTTAAAGTTATTACTTTAATATTATCTACAGAAAAAAAGGCAAAATACAAAAACAAAAACAATATTTCAAATGAAAGTCCTCCGAGATATAAATGGGTAAATGAATTCATCCCGTTATGAATGCCTTAGCGTCGCCGTTTTATTAATTGATATAAATCGGTCGTCTGCGGGCGAATGCGGTGCTTAATTTGAGTTTTCATTTTAACTAAGAATAATAGGAACTAAGCTTCTCTTATATATAAAATATCAAGATGACGGGATATCATTACAAAATGCTCAAAATTTTATATATATTTTGATGGTTTGAAAAATATAATAAATTATTATAGTAAAGTAGTTATTTGGTTTTCTTAGTATAAAGGCGTACTCCTCATATTGCGTACAGCAGGATAGGCGGAAGTGACATAGTCTTAAGACAATCTCTTTCCAATTTCTCACGCCTCGCCCAATTTTTGAGATATTACGTTGTGTCAGCGTGGCGCTGAGTTCCACCACGGAACTCAGCGCCACGCTTTGTTTTGTTATCTTTCTTAAATAATTCTTTACCCAGAGTGTAAATGAAACCTACAAACGGCACGCTTACAGTAAGAAGCAGCGCTTAAATTTTATCCCGAGTGAACGCAAAACTCAGTACACATATGCCATTATTTTGTCGAACGATGCATTACTTAACATTTATCTTGGCTCACATATCACATTTATGTTTTTGAAATGATAATTAGTACTTTTCGTAAAGAAATTATTAATATAAATCATTAATATTATGGTATTTTTCAAATCGTTTGAATTAAATTGTTGAAATTTTATATACCATTTAGCATTCTTGTTAACTCAAAAATTTACTCTATATGTATGTATTGCTACATTTCATATATCAGCTTCACGCCGTATTTCGCACACAGCAGGATAGACAGAGGGAATCTAGTGTTATTTCATCTCCTCGAGTGGGGATCGAACCCACAACCAGTCGCGTTAACAGTCACACTTTGTGCCCCTGCGCTACGTGCTGCCTCATTAAATTTCATGCATGTAGATTAAATGGTTGACAAGCCGCACATTGCCCGTTTCCAGTTTTTTTAACTTGGCTCGACGCTCTCGCGTGTGTCTTGATTCGTAAGCTTCCTATGTTATTACTTGTCCGAATATCTTATAAAGCTTTGAAAGCACGAGGCGACTAACTAATCGTGAGGACGTTAAGCTCACTGAGCTCGCAGTGACCGCTAACAAGTAACAAGCATTAGCTCCTTTCAAGCCAAACCAACCAAAATTCACGAGGGAAAAGCATATTAAGGTGGTTTATATATTAATATATATGAACCTAATTGTTCACGCTGTATTCCACACATAGCAAAGTCGGCAAAGGGAACCTGGTAACTTAGTCTTAAGACACTCCGTTCCCCATTAAATTATTTTCATTGTCCATTTTCCGCCTAATTTTTGAGGAGCTGCGTGTCGAGTACCGCTACCAAATATTCACTTAAATTAGAATCCAATCGATAACCAATTAGACAAACAACACTTAAGTAGTAAACACTTACATAAAAACTAGCTCTTTCCATTAGCCTATTAAGAAGGCTATAATAGCCTTCCTGGATATACAAGGTTATTCGACACGAGAATTTATATATTTATTTTTGAATTCGAACCAGTTATTCTTGAGTTTTGAACTGTACAGACTTATAAAATTAGTACATATTAATTAAAATCAAATAAAATAAATCAGCTTCACGCTGTATCCCGCACACGGCAGGGTAGGCAGAGGGAATCTAGTGTTTAGACACTCCGTTCCCCACTTTCTGCCGAATTCTGGAGGCATTGCGTGTTGCGACATCAGAGCGAAGAAATAGAAATATAAATTTAAGTAAATATTTCATCTCCTTGAGTGGGGATCGAACCCACAACCAGTGGGTTTTACAGTCACACTTCGTGCCACTGCGCCACGACTGGTACATATTAATCAAAAGCCTATATTTATTATACATGTATAGAAAAGCTTATTACCAGTTTAGCTTCCCTCATGCAAAGTATATTTGTATGTAACATTCGCTTCGACTATAGAGTACAGCTGTACAGTACAAAATTAGTTTGTTTCAGTACACGCGAAGCTTACTGATGCCAGCTCAGAGTTACAACGTCACATCTAATTATATGTTAAGTAAGTTATTTATTAAAAAACAGATATATTATATAATTTATGGAAATTTTGAATTTATGTTACATACAATTATGAATATTAATTTACAAGTTGGGCGTTCGTTGACTGTAAACGCGACGGTTGTAGGTTCAATTCTCACTCGAAGGAATAATGTAGTTTCATTTTCTTTTCTGTCAATCAATGCGCAATGTCTAGAAAAGTAGGTAGAAAGTATGAAACGGAGTGTCTTAGTAAAAACTGCTACTGCATAAATAAAAAAATACATTTGATATAAAAAATGTGGCTTTCGTTAACAATTTCTCTTAGGCTAAATAATTATTAATGTGATTAAATTTAATCCAACATTCGAAATCTCAAAATGTCAAAAAAGGAATCGTAATATTTTCCCCCGCCGGTAAGCTATGTGCACACTGGGTACAGCCTCTATGAAAACAATTTTTAATTTTTATTTCTACAAGTATATAATTTACATGAATTCTTTTAACATTTAAATAAAATTTTTTTAAACAAGACTTTTCAGAGTCTGCCTTCCGCTCATACAGAACCTCAGAATAGTCGTTTCTCAGTTACCTCATACCTAACTTAAGCACGAGTTTATACAGGTATTTTTCAGGTTACTATGACGCGAGTCGAAATAGTGAAGAGACTAATACAGATGTTTACAGCAGATCACGTCGTACCGTGAGCATCACGAAGATTTATTAAGACGGCGGTGTATCCGGGTCATCCCGACGCTCGTTATTTAACAAGACTAACACGGGTCTTTTCTAGATCACCTCATGATATGCAAATAAAAATAAAGCATACCCTTACCATCTTAGAATCGAAACTATAACCGTTACGTTAACAATCAGATGATATAGTACTGCGCCTTTAAGACCTTTAAATAAAACGAGAAAATTGATATTATGAAATTAATTAATATCTCAATACGGCTTCATTTTCATGTACCGAATAGCCATATCAGTTGATCTATTTCCAATACGTGAAAGAAACCTAACAAAAATGAGCCTTACAGTTATTACGAATTTTATAATTGAAAATCTCGTTTATATTTATTTATTTTTTTTATTAGTAAAATACAGTAGGATTTGTAATGGAAACAGAAAAAAACGAAACAGGTTTTTTACGTTTTATTACTCACGTAAAATAAATTAATTTGTACATATAGCTGTATACTTTTAAATTAATTAACTATGTATCATAACACCGAGAAATCCTCCTCATTTTAAATATTACAATTTAAAGGAAACTTATACTACATCAATCAAGAACTTCCAACTACACTACAAGGACGTTGAACTATAAAATTATATCAATCAATTCTGCCTGCTCGTGTCCATTTCTGTACGTACGTCACTCTTCCCAGGGTGCGCTAGAGATTCAGCTCATCGGTATATCGAGTTGGAACGCGTCCTATGATACGGTAGCGTCCCGGTCTTCACTTAAGACACGTCTGTGAGATTTATCTTTAATCATTGCAGAATAAGCGACGTAGAGATTTGACGCGATTTGAGCTTACTAAGCGCTGCTTACCTATAATTGAAAAAAATAGGTATACTAATATTAAAAAAATCGAAAATTAGATCAGCTTCATACTGTGTCCCACACACAGCAGGGTAGGCAGAGGGAACCTAGTGTTAAGACACTCCGTTCCCCACCTTCCGCCGAATTCTGAGGGCATTGAGTGCAGAGTGGCGGAAATTAACGCCGCGCTTTCCCTTAACACCAGAGCGAAGAAATGAAATATAAAAAAATACTTTTAATGTAAAAATCAAACCCACAACCAGTCGATTTTACAGTCACACTTTGTGCCTCTGCGCTACAATCGGCCTCACACTAATATTATTTAGATAAAAACAAAACTTTTTGATTGAATAGTTCATAACACAATAGAGGCCTTTAACGACAGGAAATCAGCTTCACGCTGTATCCCGCACACAGCAGGGTAGGCAGAGGGAATCTAGTGTTAAGACACTCCGTTTCCCACTTTCTGCTGATTTCTGGAGGCATTGCGTGTTGAGTGGCAGAACTCAACGGCGAAATATATTAATGACAGGAAATTTTGTTAATATTATAACAAAGATGAAACTACAAAATTGGTCCTATACCTCGTTATTATTTTCTTGCTAAAACTTTTATTTGTTAAAGTAACAAGAATGCTACTTTTAAATCCAGATTGGTATATATACATTTTTAAGTGTCTTTCTATAATCTCTTGTGAGGCCAGTCGTGGCGCAGGGGCACAAAGTATGACTGTAAAACTATCTTGTTGTGGGTTCGATCCCCAATCGAGAAGATGAAATATTTATTTATATTAATATTTCCATTTTTTCGCTCTGGTGTCGAGGCGAAGTGCGGCGTTGATTTCTGCCACTCAACACGCAATGCCTCCAGAATTCGGCAGAAAAAAATCGGTTAATGGAGTGTCTGGACACTAGGTTCCCTCTGCCTACCCTGCTGTGTTCGAGATACAGCGTAAAGCTGATATTTTTATTTATTTTATTTATTGTATAAGCTCTATTTTTCTTGGTGGGTTCAAAATAAAAATATGTTTTTACTTTCACTACTTTATGTAATTTTTAAAGTTTTTATAATATTTAGTATAAAAGCTTTAACATACATACACATATATACAGTAAGACGAGACCTCTTCTGAGTTAATAGTATTTCTAGTTGGATGACGCCGGATATTGGTGTTTGTGTTCAAACCGACGTAGCGTTTCTCTATATTTAGATTTTTACACCTGAATGGATAAGTTATTTACTTCGAAGTGAAAGCTTTTATTCAAGCTGTAGTAACTGACATTTTAGAAATACTTATTGATTAATTTTTTAAATAACCCCAATAAATAAAATAAATAAATCAGCTTCACATTGTATCCCGCACACAGTAGGGTAGGCAGAGGAAACTTAGTGTTAAGACACTCCGTTCCCCACTTTCCGACGAGTTGCCCCAACACCAGAGCTAAGAAATGGAAATATAAATTTAAATAAAAATTTCGTCTGTTCGAGTGGGGATCGAACCCACAACCAGTCGATCGAGTGACTGTAAAGTCACACTTCGTGCCACTGCGCCACGACTGGTCTCATTTAATTAATAAAAAAATAATAATTAAAATTACGTTCTAATTCTAATTATTATTATTCCCATATTCCTTATTCCCATATAGGAAGATACGTATAGGGAACCTAATGTCTTATTCCAATCCCTATTTTTCACAAAGCATATATCTTAAAACGTTCTTCTATGCTATGTGCGGAATACGGCGTTAAGTTAAAAAAAAATCTTTACAATTGCAACTAACACATAATTTCACGTTCCATGGCCAAAGTTTCCACATTGTAATAAGCAGAACTAAGTTGGCGTACTTAGTGAGGATAAATAAAAGGCTTCGGCTGCAACGCTATATTAGACTCTGTAAATTTGGCTTATGGAAGTTTGTATATAATATTTGGGAACATTTTATGAATTTAAAGTTTTAAAGATTGTACTTTTAAAGATTGTACTTTTTTATTTAGTATCGAACCGCTGTAGTGCAGGTGATGGTTGATTGTTTATATATAGTGTAAATTTAAGTTTAATTTATTATATTTAGAGGCCAGTCGTGGCATAAAGTGTGACTGTAAAATTGACTGGTTTTGGGTTCGATCCCCACTCGAGGAGATGAAATATTTACTTAAATGTATACTTCCATTTCTTCGCTCTGGTGTCGAGGCTAAGCGCGGCGTTGAGTTCTGCCGCTCAACAATTCCTCCAGAATTCGGCAGAAAGTGGGGAATGGAGGAGTGTCTTAACACTAGGTTCCCTCTGCCTACCCTGCTGTGTGCGGGATACAGCGTGAAGCTGATTTATTTGATTTATTATATATATATTTTTTTTTTATACATAAATATTTATAAATTTATTTGGGAGTATAACTCTCCGAGATAATTAAAGCTTTAATCACGTTCATAGTGTGAGGTCGCATTTAATTACGAAATTCCAGAAAAGGCTAAGCTACCTTATTAAACATCTATATTATATTTTAAATTTGTTTCCGTTGTTATAAAATAGAAAATATAATCAAATCTGGTAACAGAATACAGGATACACATTCTAGATATTGATTGACAAAATGAATACACTAAGCAACTGTCAACCTCTATTTTTTAAGAAGAAAAGAAATCTATTTTAATTATCATATTATTGGTGAAATAATCGACGTATAGACAAATTAAATGTATATTTTTTTTGTTTAGCTCCATAATGTATTAAAATTCAATAAAAAATTTGAAAGCAGAGTGAACCTAATATACAAAAAGGCAAGCAAACAAACCACCAAAGTTACAAACTTTGTCTCTTTATTAGTAAAATATATATAGTCAATTAGTTGGAAGCTTACAAAGTTCCTACTCGCGGAAATCTATAAAATTTGTAAAAATTAATATCAACGGATACAATTAAAAGTTATATTGCGGTAATAACGTCGACGACGACGGCGGGAGGCTGTTACCGTTACGCGGGTCTCATCGTTAGAGGACCTTTATAGCGTCATCAGCTCTACATAATTAGGTGATTTTAAAAGTTATAAGCTCTACTGTACTGTTTTATGGAATTAACTCTTCTTCTTAACCCTCTGCGACTGACGTGGTCCCTTTGACACCGCAAAATATAAAATTCGTTTTATGACTATTGATTTTCAAGTTAAGCACCGCCCGTTTTAGTGCTTTACTACAATGAGATTACGCGTCAGATAGTTGTGTTGTAACACGTCGCAAGGAACTCAGCCCCAACTCAAGTTCAATAGATGGAACCAGGCGTACAAAAGACTACCTCGTCAGTTATAAGGTAAGTGTCCCCTAGACTACCACCTCAGTAAAATGGTAAAATTTTCATACTGAACTATCACCAGTAGTTGGATCTATACAAATAAATGAAATAAAAAAGGAATAGGAACTTGGTTGAACAAATAGTGTTCAACCAGAACAAATAGTAATGGTCAATTTTTGAAATATCTAGTGATATTTTTTTCTGTGTCATTAATTTTAAAGAAGAGGAGATTAATAGTGATTTATTTCAGGTAAAAGAATACTGTTTAATTTTTTTCACACATTGTTTTCTTTATTTAATATAAGTTTAACATAAAATATATACTAGTAAAATAATAAATATAAATAAAACAGCCACATTAAATAATTCTATTAAAATATTTGCAGTTGAAAAGGTGTCTCGTGGACTAACATGTCAGTTTAATTGTAAAAATTAGGTCACGTCAGTCGCAAAGAGTTAACATTGTATGCCTTTTTTCAACAAAAAGTTAATTTAGGTAGTTTTATTCCAATAATATTTCGTGTTATATTTTGTTTGAAAGATGTTTTGGCTGTGGTTCAAATCTAAGCTTGAAAAAATTGGTTAAGTACATTTCCGAAAGACCCATCGAGGCTTCCGTATTAGTTTCAAGACTGTAAACGAAAAGTAAAACTTATAAAAGTTGACAAACTTAGATTTGCGGGCAAATTCAATCATTTTGTATGATTTGAAATACAAATATAAGTAAAGAATGATTTTTGTCAATAAAACATCTATAAATTTTCAGTTTTCAATTTTTTTCATTTATTTGTATGGAACTTAGGTTCCAAATTTAATAACTTCACGTAAAGTACGCTATATATATTTTAGAAAAAGTAAAAATCAAATCAAAATCAGCTTCACGCTGTATCCCGCACACAGCAGGGTAGGCAGAGGGAACCTAGTGTTTTTAGACACTCCGTTCCCCACTTTCTGCCGAATTCTGGAGGCATTGCGTGTTGAGTGGCAGAACTCAACGCCGCGCTTAGCTTCGACACCAGAGCGAAGAAATGGAAATATACATTTAAGTAAATATTTCATCTCCTCGAGTGGGGATCGAACCCACAACCAGTCGGTTTACAGTCACACTTTGTGCCGCTGCGCCACGACTGGCCTCAAATTTCATTACATTGACTAGAAGCTTATTTTTTTTGTTCTTTAAGGGACTATAGATCTGAGTATTTTATATTTGTTTCAGTTTAATAACTTCACGCAATCTTAAGATAAATGGTTTTGGCAGACGGATATACGTATAACAAAGTGATTCTTAAGGGTTCCGTTTTTACCTTTTGAGGAACGGAACAATAAAAAATTTAACAGGCATCCTCCTAATGTATATTTTGGATATACATTAAGAGGACGCCTGAATCTTTAATTTTCTATTAATATGACCGCATACTTTGGCCATATAGCTCGAAGACAGTCTGATAATCTCGAAAAACTTATTGTTGTGGGCAAAATTGATGGTAGAAGACCAAGAGGCCGATCTCTATACCGATGGTCCGACGCCGTCAAAGAAATTACTGGACTCTCCGTGATTGGCACATTAAGGCAAACTGAGGACAGGCAGGCATGGAAGCATCTCGTTTGCTCTTCCACCAAGACCTACCAGAACGGGCACGACCTTCAGTAATGAAGAACACGACAGAGAAGAGAAAAGAGATGACAGCATATTTAAGCTAGCTAAGCAGCTTAAGTTATATTACTTGTAGAGCTTGGCACCTTTTCACCTATTTTATATCAACAGAAAAAAAAAATTACTTAATCACTAGATTCCAAATTTCCGGAATTTTATTATCATTATTGCTCCAAGCGAGCGTGATGACACCATACATATAAACATATAAATATGTATGATGTAATTTTCAATAATTTCTATTGAAATAATATATTTGCCACTATCATATATTGCAGAATCATAATATGGAACAAGTTGAAGCAAGTGACTTTGACCTACTCAAGAGCTATTGACTCGTATTCAATCCTAACAATATAATGTACTTGACTCAATCATATAATATTAATTGTGATTGTAGAAGACAATACAATACTGAGGTACACTTAAGTTTAGTTTATATAGGTTTGGTTTTTAAATTATTAAGGAAAAATGTGCCACAATTGGGAATTTAATCGAGTTTATATAGTACTAAATTCGATTTAAATCTGAATTTCATAGAATAGGGGAGCAGGATCTATTTGATCTTTTTAAAATGATAGAGACACAGTGGACGTATGATACGATATTGTGGCTTCAGTTCCTACTCAGGGAAATTAATAGTTATTATTTCTCCGCCTTAGTAGATAAAGTGCGACGTAAAGTTCAGAGTCACTAAACACACAGTGTCTCAGATTCGAACGGAGGTTAGAGAACAGAGTGTTGATTTTCTATAGATAATTATAATAAATTTAATCCTCTTAGTTAGATAGCGGCGTTAAGTTCCGCGACTTAACACATAATGTCTTCAGAATACGGCGGAAAATGGGAGACGAAAGTATCTTAATGTCATCGTCGTGTCTTAGCAGTGGGTTCTCAGGTCCTCTCTGCCTACCCTGCTATATGCATGATACAGCATGAAGATGAAAAAAAGATAACTTTAAATAAATTTGATTGTTTAGTTTTTTTGTACTATCCAAACATATTTATATTGATAGCAATTGTTACACGGTAGGTTGCTTTTTTTTAAACGGCAGAAAAGCAAACATTTCAATTTGTTGTAGGTATTATCACATCATAAACGCCAAAAAGTAAAGGTGATTTGCATCGAAATTGAAAATTTCCAAATTTGCATGAAATGACGATGACCGAGTTGCGCCTTGCCCCGGCCCACTCGCTGCGGGTTACTTAGAAATATATACATAGATTTTATACGTATACGTTAGTATTGTAACGAAATCAAACACCTCTTGGCCTTAAAAATTATATTAAAACTATATAAATATAAATTAATTACATTCGATCACTGGCTACGTGCTATCTCCTAATTTCTTTTACGGAAATAACAATAACACTAAAATTAAATATGAAAAATATCTAAATAAATCTACATCACTATTTTGAAATATGAAATCGGTACATCGAAAATCTGATAAGCTAGTTACAATTTAGCTTTTGTTTTGTAACAAAAAAAATTAGCTTCACGCTATATCCCGCACACTGCAGGGTAGGCAGAGGGAATCTAGTGTTAAGACACTCCGTTCCCCACTTTCTGCCGAATTTTGGAGGCATTGCGTGTTGAGTGGCAGAATTCAACGCCGCACTTTTGCCTCGACACCATAGCGAAGAAATGAAAATATATTTTTTTAAGTAATTATTTCATCTCCTTGAGTATGGATCGAACCCACAACCAGTCGGTTTTACAGTCACACTTCGTGCCGCTGCGCTACGACTGGCCTTGTTTTGTAACAAATAGGCTAAAAGCACACAAGCTTAAAAGTAACTTTACCTTATACATACATACATTGGTTCAAAAGTTCATATTATTGTTTCACGTAAACTTTTATACTATATTTTCGTGGACCATAAGGTACTCGCGTCACCTGACACCGTAACTTGGTAGTAAACTTTAAATAGCGTAGTAGAGCATCTATTATAAATTTTATGAAGTCGTAAAATGCACCAGATGTATGATGGCAATGTTTTAGTGTTACCGCGAGTGTGTGGAAGACATTAAAAATATATATAATTATAGTTCAAAAAGAATAGAATTGAAACTACGGATGGCGATATTTTTTTTACTTACCTACTCCTTTCTTCACGCTACATCCCGTACGTAGCAGAATATGCATAGGGGAGTTAGTGGTAAGACAATCCGTTTTCCACACAATGCATATTTTGAGACATTCATTTTATATTTAGTAGCGGAACTTAACACTGCAGTTTACCTACATATCAGAGCAAAAAAATAAATGTATTTATGTTTTCTTTAATATTTACTTAAATTAATATTTTCATTTCTTCGCTCTGTTGTCGAAGCAAAGCGCGACGTTGATTTTGGCCACTCAATAGTTAATACCTCCGGCATTTGGGGAATAGTGGGGAACGGAGTGTCCTAACACTAAATACCCGCTGCCTACCTTGCTGTGGAGTTTCAGGATACAGCGTGAAGCTGACAAAAAAATCCTTAAATGCTAATCGAACTTACAGTCAACATCAACTTACATTCTCATTCCTGACCGAGTAAATATAAATAATTCATTCCCCGACTGAGAATCGTATTCACAATCACCGCGCTTGCAGTAAAACGGCAGCTATATAAGCAAAATCTTCATAATTTCAGCATCTTCTGCTCATAATATGAAAAAGGAGGAGAGGCGTCATTAAAGCGGTTTTATTAAAGCGGTCTTGATCACACAACGGGTACAAAATTGCTAATATAATGTAATATTATCTTCATTTCAACATTTTATTTAAACTAATGTGGTGAACTTCGGCACACCGTTTGACGGTTGTGGGTTCAATTTTCGCAGGGAGAAGAAAACCTCGCTCTGATAAGTACTATTGATTTCTGTCACTTAACACGCAATGATTCTCCCAAAGTTTGGAGGAAAGTGGGAATCTAAGTAATTTTTTAACAAAGTTCCTCTATAGTTTAGAAGCGTCCACGAGTATACAAGCGATGGTTACTGGTTGATTTTTACTTAGTTAAATCAATATAGCAATATAATCGAGGAGATATCGTAGAGATATTGTAGACATACACCGTTCCCCAATTTTCGCCCAATTTTCTAGATTTTGCATATTCAGTAGCAGTACTCAACACCGTGCTTTGTCTTATTATGAGAGCGAGAAAATGAAAACTAATCATACCTCCATGTTGGACTTCAACCTTTGAAGGCTAGTGCATTTACAATCAGACAGTATGGCGGTGCGACAAATGTAATTTAACAATTTTATTTTTAAGAGGTAAATGGTTATTATCACAAAATAGCGCTGTTATCACTTTGCCACACGCCCAAAGTAGTTTTAAGTTCAACTTACAACCCCACCCAAAGTTTTATTTCAACTGGCGGAAAGTGCATTTAAGTTTTAAGCTGCAGTCAAGTTACAAGCAATAAAGCTGGATAAACGTCTTAAGAAGCAGATGTGATAAAGAAGATAGTGGAAGTGATCTAGGGATTTTTCTATTAAAACAGTATAAAAATAAATGCCGTGTGATACAACGGCACAATGCCTGGTTGTAAGCATGAGGGTTGTGGGCTCGATCCCTACGTGGAATATTGAATCATTTTTTTTTAAATATAAAAAATCAGCTTCACGCTGTATCCCGCGCACAGCAGGGTAGGCAGAGGGAACCTAGTGTTAAGACACACCGTTCCCCACTTTCTGCCGAATTCTGGAGGTATTGCGTGTTGAGTGGCAGAACTCAACGCCGCGCTTAGCCTCGACACCAGAGCGAAGAAATGGAAATATAAATTGAAGTAAATATTTCATCTCCTCGAGTGGGGATCGAACCCACAACCAGTCGGTTTTACAGTCACACTTCGTGCCGCTGCGCCACGACTGGCCTCAACGTCTGGCCTGGTTTTTTAAATATATAAACAATAAAATTTACGTTATTTAGAAGTATGGACTTGTATTGGACTGAAAACCATAACAAAATGCTTCAATAAAAAAGCAGCGTCTCCGGACAAAAGGTCGGGATAGCATCGAAAGCGGAGAAGACACGGATTTAATTCTCGAATCTCGGAAGTAATGGCGGAACTCAACGCTGCATCCTATACCAGAGCGACATAATTATTACTATTGCACTCAATGAAAATTTACACTAAATAATAGTTGGTTTTACAGTATAACACGTAATGTCATTAAAATGGGTAGGAAAAAGAAAAAGCCTTGAATGTTCGCTAAATCTCCCCGCATACGTCTTACATCGTAAAATGTCAAAAGTTACTCTATCTAATAATGTGTGTGATAAATCTAAGAGAAGTCTAGTTTACGATTCATTGAATACAGTGTTTCATACAGTAGTTCTTGAGATTAACGCTCTTAATCAAACAAAATTTCTTTTTTATATAATATTAGAATAGATAAAATAATTGAATTATATACTAAGCTAAACATAATTCAACAATAATTTCAAAGTCGTAAAACATATTATAATCGTCAACCATAAAATATAATAAATTTGTCTGTACGTTCAGCTATTTAAGTTCTTTACGACACAACGGAACGCTCCAGTACTTAAGGTTTAATAGACATCAAAACGACTATTCGCTAATGCTCTGTCTCGACTTTTTACAAGCGTCTGAGAATTTTTATATGTTTAATGTTGTGAGGTGATATCGAAAATTCAAAAAATACTTGGATGACCTCCTTATCCTTCATCTTTTATACTAACCAATTTAATTTAACAACTTTCACTATTTACTCCGCGTAAATGACCATATAATCAGGACTATATCGAGATATTGTGTAACGTTGAGGTGCGAAACTCAACGCCGCGATTTCTCCTGCTACTAAGTGGATATTGAATCCACAACCGCCACGCTTACATTAAAACGCTGTACCGTTCACCACGACAACCTCGCCCTATCTAATTTATACTAACAAAATTATTGACATACAGGCTTTTCTTATATAATTACAAACTTCATCCAAAATTTTCGTAAGCAATAAAAGTTGATACTGTCAATTTTCCGTCTAATTAATTCATTTGATTACGCCAAGGCGCATTCCTTTAAATCATTTAATTTGAGATCCAAACAACGTTAAAGAAGAATAATTACTGTGTATTTAAATACGAATTAAGGTTATACGATTTATTTAGCGACAATAGTCCATATCGTTATAGCTTTCATTTGTCTCACTAAGGCAATGGTTGAAGGTTCAAATTCCACATATAGATTAAGATAAGGCATCCAAAAAATTACGTAAATATTCCTGTAGTATCGTTAAACAAGAATATTAAGTAAACATATATATATCTTGAGGCCTGTCGTGGCGCAGTGGCACGAAGTGTGACTGTAAAACCGACTGGTTGTGGGTTCGATTCCCACTCGAGGAGATGAAATATTTACTTAAATTTATATTTCCATTTCTTCGCTCTGGTGTCGAGGCTAAGCGCGGCGTTGAGTTCTGCCACTCAACACGCAATGCCTCCAGAATTCGGCAGAAAGTGAGGAATGGAGTTTCTGAACACTAGGTTCCCTCTGCCTACCCTGCTGTGTGCGGGATTCAGCGTGAAGCTGATTTATTTATATATATATATATATCTGTAATGTGTTTACTTTTTCAATTTTCTAATTTTGAGTTCTCTTTGTAGAACATTGTAGCGATTATTGCTGTAAAGCAGCGTAGGCATAGAACCTAGTGTTAAAACATTCCATCCTAAACTTTCCACTCAGAACGATATATTTTGTATTAAATAGTAGAACTCAACCGAAACCAATCGAAATTTGAACCCCGAACCTACTTTGCGTAATACACACGTACCTTCTATTTGTAAAATAAACATACAAACAATTATTCGACTACTTATTTAGAGAGACCACATTAGAGGAGTATACTTTGCAAAGTTTACAGATGATTACGGCCGTCCCTCCAGGCGATATATCACAAAGGTCACCCAACAATTTCACTGACGAAAACCAACTGTTATTTCAGTATGAATATAAAGGATTACGGGTACTTCCGGTACTTTATTTTGTATAAAAACCTGATAAGCGTATGTGTGTGCTAGATACATTTAATTGTTCGAATTATCTTGTAAACGATAAAATTCGACGAAGAATTCCTCCACTCAACATGGAATATCTCAAAAACAATGCGAAACCTGTGGAACGGAGTATCTTAACACTATCCCGGAAAAAATGATTAGATATGAGGATAATTGTTCATGTATGGTCGAACATAAACTTAGACGTCATGATGTTGTGGTCATTGGTCATTTTTTCAAGAGTAGGTTCGGTCGGCTGGTAGGATAGGCTAAATGCTTCTTACAATACGAAATTAAATAAAAAAACTAAAATCAAACGAGAGCTTATTATATAATAAAATATCTTTTCTATTCTATTCTTAAAAGATAACTCTAAGTTAATTTATTGTAACTTTATTTCGTTACAATTTTATTATAATTATGAAAATTAAAATTTTGCAATTATAAGGTCTTTCAACCTGTAAATTACCTACGAGATAATTGTTTGATGATACGGGAGCAAAATAATTTAAATATTTTATTCGAAATACTCGTCATTTCAAATATAAAAAACAACGTGCACTCAACACGCAACGCCTCCAGAATTCGGCAGAAAGTGAGGAACGGAGTGTCTTAACACTATATATTTTTTTTATTTAATTTAATTTTACCTTATATGACTCCAGTACCAAAGCAAGCCAGACCTTCCTTATTTTATAAAGCCTGAAAGTTTCTGTGCTTATCTATTAATATTTTTGCAATGACGAAATTGATACCGAATTCTCAGTGGCTATCCGATTTTCGTTTCTTATTAGATTTTTTGATATTTGTATAACTAAAATGATTTTACGCAGCCGCTTTACCCGTCAACCATGATTTATTAAGCTCCGTTATAAACAATACATTGAATTTATAACGTTGACTTCTAAATCACCGAAATTTGCAAAATTAATAAGGTTTTTGCGAAGATATGAATTCCCATTAATATCAATTAACGTTCTTGCGCCAAATATTAAATTTATAATACATTATGAGGGCATTGTCGTGGCGTGTCGGTTTTCATCAGCTATGTAAATCGTTTCAAAATGATAATTTAATATATTATATACAATTTAAAGTAATAATAATAAGCTGTTCGTTTCACTGATTTAAAGTAGACGTAGTGAGATATCACTAAAGTCCCCTTTTGTGGTGATTTCTGTTACTAAGACTTACTTAAAAAAATGACATTTATGTATGTTTGAAGGTTATGGACTAGGAACATAATATGTTGTATGTATTATAGGAATGCACTAATAAAAGATTTCCACCAAAAAAAAAAATGTGGGTGAAAATATTTGTTTCATTTTCAACATTCATTTCTCTTTAGATTAACACAAATGGAAAAGCAGAGTGTAATTGGTTGCAAAACGTTCCGTTCTCCACTTTTGACTTAAATTCGGGACACTCGACTATGAGGACCATAGATATATATTCCAATCCTTAATATCCTTTAATACTAATTAAAATTAATGTATTCATATGAATACATCTCATTAAGATTAAAAATTGTTATTAAACTTCAATTCATTTTTTACCCGACTGTGGCGCAACGAAAAGGAGGGTTATTACTTTGATCGGTATGTATGCATGTTCATTTGTTCCTCGGTCGTATTTCTATCATCTTCAAACATATTTATCATAATTTGAGAAATGAGATAAGTTAAAAGCGTCCCAAATGTCCGCTGGTTCATGAAAGTAAACACGGGTAAAGTGTTGATGCATGTGATGAAAATAACTTTTTGAATTCTTATCAGTTGTTCATGAGATTAGCGTAGTCAACAAAACAAACTCTTGAGTTTTATGATATACTAGCGACGTCTTTGCCATAAAAAAAGAGTGGGAAGCCGCTTGACTATGAACGTGGTAGTTTTGGGTTCAGTCGTCGTCATTAAATTTACCCAATTTTGTAAGGCAATGCACGGTGTTGAACTTTAACACTTAACAATGTCTGGAAATCATAATATTACAAAAAATATAACATTAGGTAAGTAATCTAAAAGAAAGGTTTACAAGGCGGTCTAATAAATAACACCTGCTCTCCTATTTCTATAACATGAGGCCTTTTACTCTTAATAAATCGTCAAGTTGATTTATTTTTTGTTACGGTTTTTATCAGGGAAGCGCCGCGCCGTAAAATCGCGTATCTTATTTGTTTGTATCTTTTTTTTTAGGTTATTTTACTGCTTATGTTTTTCGATATAATTGTATATTTTTATATTGCTTATTAAATTAGTGATTACATCGCGTTTAGTAGGTTCAAATCCAATTATATATAAATATTAAAACCTTTTATTTCAAAATCAAAATAGTCTTTACTCAAGTAATCAAATCGTCAAATTGAGCAAAAGGCAGTTCTGCTAAGAAGGATCCAACAAGGAAGTCATCAGTTAACTTTTTAAAATATAATTTACAGTAAATGTATAAAATCTTTAGCTTCCCAATAAACATCAAGAACATTTAATTCCACTCATTGTTAATATTTTGAAGTAATCTTTATCCTGGGAATCCTATTTTCACGTTTGTTTAAAAAAATAACTTGTTCATCTTCGGGAAACAAATAATAATAAGTATTATATTAGGCTTTTATAGAGTAGTTCAAACTATGGTTTCATTTAAAGTGGTGCTGATACTTCCACTCTGTGTCCATATGCAGCATAGAAGGAAAATTTAACTGATGACTGAAGATGATATCTAAGTTAGATCTTCCCTTTGTTTCTGGGACTGCAGTAAGCCTAAGTGTTTCATATCCATTTTAGCTTGATACCACGTGTTCTTGAGTAAACGGGTCTTGATAGATGGACAAACTGACATACAGATAATGAAGTGCTTTTATAAGAAAAACAACAATAATAACATTTTTTCATTGTGGCACAGTTAACAAATAAGTTAAGCTAAGCACGTTACCAGTGGTATTGCGGAAAAAATGTAATCTCACGATATAAGGTTTTATAATACATTTACAGCTATCACGAGATCGCAATAAATACTGTGTAACGACGCACCGCATCTGCCTCTACCATAGAAAATATTCGATAGACGTTAGCGGACGCGTGAAAATATATATTTACTTGAAGTGAAAATAAAAATTTACAACAGATTACACTTATATCTTTATTTAATTACCTTCACTTCGCTTTACTTAAAGATAAGCCAGTATAAATGTCCTGGCTGATTGAGTAAGTACTATAGTTGAAATGTTATTTGACGCGTGACGCAAGTACACGCACCCTATATTCAATATGCGTTATTGATTAATAAATAAAAAAGATAATTAAAAACTTACCTAAACTCAAGTACTTATCTGAGGTAAAGTAAGGTAAACTTTCATTCCGAAAGTAAAAACAAACCGTAGAGGCATTATCACGTTGCGTTCAACACTCGTGAAATTTGTTACGTTTTGTGCATAACAATGTGAGTGATGTTTCTCATACAAATGGGTTATTTTATATTATATAATGGGTTATTTTGTATTATATATTGATTGAGGCCAAAACAAGAAATAAATAATTAAAATAAAAACATTATATTCAGTCGGTTACATCCTTTCAACCATCATACGGATAATCAGAATAATTTCTAGCAACCTGACAACAATGTGGAAAATATAGTATTTCAATATTGCGCAGGGGCCTAGAAACTATAATCGGGAGGAAGATCAGTGCTTGAAGTCGGACCTTCCGGACGCCCAACGAAGTGATGGCTGTATGTCGTGATGCAAGACATGAGAGGACATTAACCCGCGAGCACTCGCGCTATGAGCATTTTGCTCACAGTAAATTTGAAACACGCGCCATTTTGTCAAAATTATTCGTACGGGCATCATTCTTCCGATAGCTGAGTTTTAACCCCTCCCCCACCCCTGGATATGGTTCCCATTCTGTCAGTGTGCGCTAGTCGCTCAGACGAGGAGTTTAGTTGCGCCGTGTATCATCAAGCGGCGTTTTGCTCATCGCGCGGGTGTCGACGTAAGTACTTTTCACTTCATTACTTTTTTTTGTTTTCATCATATTGATGGTTTTATTGCTACTTTTATGTAATATTATTGTTTTAAATTATCGTTTTAGAAACCTATTATCTATTTTTATTATAGATGAATAGAAGGGATGAAAGAATTTTGGCGTGGTTGATGGAAGAAGATTCGGAGGAAGACATTGAGGATCCGTCTTTTAGGGCCGATGATATTGAAAGCGATCGAAGCAGTGAACACAGTCATCATTTCACTGATACCGAACAATCTTCATCAGAAGTAGAAGGTGAGATTTCTTCAATTTCATTGGGGAATCAGCTTTGTTACATAGGCAAAAATGGAAGTACAAAGTGGAACTATAATCCGATTCGTTCTAATGTACGGACAAGAGCTCACAATATTGTTGAAAAACAACCTGGGGTAAAACCAGTGGCTAAAAATATTAATACTATAATGGAATGTTTTAACCTTTTTATGAGTGAAGAAATGCTGAACGATATAGTTAGCTTTACAAATACCCACATCAGAAAAATTAAGGAACAATTTTCAAGGGACAGAGATTGCAAAGAAATTGATATTGTAGAACTAAAAGCATTTATTGGTATTTTATACATGGCTGGTATAAAAAAAATGAATCATTTAAATTTGAAAGAGATGTGGGACAAAGATGGCACGGCTCCTGATATTTTTAGAGCTGCAATGAGCCGAAATAATTTCCTTTTTTTGATGAGAGCTATAAGGTTTGATGATATAAACTCTCGCTCGGAAAGGGCAAAGTATGATAATATTGCTCCAATCCGTGAATTATTCGAATCTTTTGTCGCAAAGTGTCGAGCCAATTACCAGGTTGGAGAAAACGTTACTATAGACGAAATGCTGGAATCGTTCCGAGGACGATGCAAATTCCGTATGTATATAGCAAACAAACCAGCTAAGTATGGTATAAAAGTATATGCTTTGTGTGATTCAAAGAATTTTTATACAAGTAACTTAGAAATTTACCCCGGGAAGCAACCAAACGGTCCATACAAATATGATAATACTGCATCTGCAGTTGTAAAACGTTTATCACAAGATATTCTGAATACAGGCAGAAATATTACGGCTGACAATTATTTTACATCGATACCACTGGCTGATGAATTACTAGCTGTACGGACTACTATCGTAGGTACACTTAGAAAGAATAAGAGAGAAATTCCACCATTCTTTCTTGACATCAAACAAAGACCAAAACCTAGTAGTATCTTTGGTTTTCACAAGGGCAAGGTTTTGGTGTCTTACGTGCCAAACAAAAAGAACAAGAAAAATGTTCTTATGATAAGTACACTTCATAACGATGACCGAATCGATTCAACTACCGGCGTTAACGCAAAACCCGAAATTATCACTTACTATAACCAAACAAAAGGAGGCGTCGATGTTGTAGATCGACTAAAAGAAGAATATTCTGTTGCAAGGGTAGCATGTAGATGGCCGCTGAGATTATTTTCCACGATCCTAAATATAGCCGGAATCAACAGTCAAATCATTTACAAGGAAAACACGAATATAATCATAACGCGCAGAGATTACTTGAAACGACTAGCTCTTCAACTAATACAGCCGCATATCCATAGAAGAAGCACCTTGAAAAACATTGCATATCCTCTACAGCAAGTGATTAAACGTTTTGTACCAGATTCTGAGATATCAGGACAAGAAAAACTAAATGGGATCTGCGCGGTTTGTCCAAGGCGCAAAAATCGCAAAACCAAAAAGTGCTGCATTTACTGCCAAAAATTTTTATGTAACGAGCATAGTCATACATTATGTGATATGTGTAAAGCTCGTATATATGATGAGGATTAATTATTTCTACACATTTAAGTTTTTGTTAGAGAAGATTTTAATTTGTTTATTTTTTTCCGCAAGACTGCCTTAGTAGACTGGCAAATTAGTTAGTATGATTGTTAAGTAGAATAAAAAATATTACTGTTGAAAAAGTTTGAAGTATATGTTTTTTACATTAAATAAAGTGTATTTTATTTAATAAAATAAAAAAGTAAAAATATTACCTGGTAAAACCTGCACTTAATAACATTTATAAACGTGAGCGAAATGCTCTACGCGCGAGTACTCGTGTAATTTCTAAAGGCGCGGGTGCTGGCGGGTTAAAGACCAGACCAGCAGAAAGGGACTGCCCTTGCAAGAAAAGTGTTTATGCATGTTTATTGCCAAGAAAAAGAAGAACCACGGATTTTCACATTCTTACATAGGTTAGTAATTTCTATAGGTATACGACATAAACATATAAACTAGGTCAGTTTAGCCAGATTTGTAAAATAATAAGCCAATTTACCGGTACATAGGTGGCTGAGTTACCGTTAGTTACCGTTCAGTCACCTACTGATTCTCGTCCATTAATCACGGCACGTCAAATTGACATATTATCCGAAATCTTTGCTACATAATGACTTTTGTGTTTTGTTTTTCTTATTATTCTCCTATTTATTTTTTTTACGTACAGTATAATAATTTTTTTTTTAGATATATTGATTTATTTTAAGGTTTAAATAGCTGTGTTTAATATTGGGGCCAGTCGTGATGTATAACGTTGTGGGTTCGATCCCAACTCGAGGAGATGAAATATTTACATAAATTTATATTTCTATTTCTTCGTTCTGGTGTCGAGGCTAACTGCCACTCAACACACAATGCCTCCAGAATTCGCCAGAAAGTGGGAAACGGAGTGTCTTAACACTAGGTTCTCTCTGCCTTCCCTGCTGTGTGCGTCACAATGACGTCAAAATGAAACTGTACATCACAATGAATTAAACTATATATAGAAATTAGGGCCCTAGAGCTAAACTAAGTTAAAAAAAAAGTTTCTGTGCACGGCACGTCAATCACCGACAAGTCCTGTTAGGGATAAGTGAAGCTTGAGTGGTGGTACTTTGGCAATTATTAAGCAAACGAAGTGCCAAAAATAGTAACCAGCTTTTGTTAAATTATTAATGAGCTTTAGCTCATTTTTTATATTTTTTTCATACATTTATCCAGACCAGAACAGGCGCTTATTTATGTCATAAATTTAAATATGCCTAGGAAATATAATATTGTTTTATACTGCATTCTGTATAAATGTCGAGTCAGTGGAACCTTGCAGTGAAGCTCCATTGTGAGCTTTGTTATATTCTCTACAAAATATTCCTTTTAATTTTAGATGATCCGACATTTTTTGGGTGAAAATGTTCTATTCTCCTTTTTAATTATACACGAAGCGTGTTCTTTGGTTTTAAGTACACAAAACAAAATAAAATAAAAATTTTGAACAAATAAACAAGCTTTATTTTGAACAAATTTAAATAGATATTACGCAAAAACAAAGGCATAAGGTTTCGTATGAAAGTTAGTAAATTTAAACACGGGCGACTTATCTCATGCACTCCTATGACATAGGTTAAATTATACAAGACGTAACTTAAAATTGAAATGTGCTACGTAGGTTTACATAACCTTATTTTTATATATAGTGTTAAAAATCGGAAGTGGGTAACGTTTTTAAAAAAAAACACGTTAAAAACACACATCGTCTATATGATTATAAACTATTTGGAACGGGTTACTATGTAATTGCAATAGGTGATATGTATCACCTACTAACAATACTTCACACTAGTTTCCTTCCAATAGGGCCGTCACTTACAAGCAACTGTCCCCCGATTGACACAATTCCACTGCTTTTATAGTTAACCACCTAAATCTACCCTACCCTATACTTAGCGTATTCGTGTAAAAGATTACACGAATACGCTAACAATAGGTATTCTTTTTTATTCTCAGAACGGAAAGACGTTGGTATCTATGGATATTTAACTATATGATAGGCACATCAAAGTAGTCTTTAGGTAAAAAGAAACTATAAACATTTTACGAAGTTTAGTAAATTTCAACACTGACATAAACAACCTACATGTTTTACCGAACGATTTTAATGGATAAACGAGACAAGGTAGCCTGTGATAAAACTTAGATTGTAACTTAGGTAATGTTATATACTCGTATCCATACTTATTTAGAAAACTGAGAGTGATGGAACACTAAGTAAAGTAAACTCCATTATTTAAAAATAAATATAATACTTGTATAAGCGAATAGAGCCAGTCGGTATATAATATACGCTTCATCTTAAACAATACAATGTCTCCACATTTGCGCTCCAGTTCTCATTCACACTTCGCAAACAAACATTATTATGCAAAACTCACTTTGAAACTACGTGCGTTGAGATACATGAATATATTAGACGTTTTATAGCTTCTATTTAGTGGCGGTAATTGATTCTATCAATAAATTTAAAATAGAAAAAAAAAATTAGATACTCTAATTTCAAAATAAAATTAAATTAAATTAGCTTCACGCTATATCCCGCACACAGCAGGGTAGGCAGGCAGCAGGGGAACCTAAAGTTAAGACACTCCGTTCCCCACTTTCTGCCGAATTTTGGAAGCATTGCGTGTTGAGTGCCAGAACTCAACGCCGCACTTTTGCCTCGATACCAGAGCGAAGAAATGAAAATATAAATTTAAGTAAATATTTCATCTCCTCGACTGGGGATCGAACCCACAACCAGTCAGTTTTACAGTCACACTTCGTGCCGCTGCGCTATGACTGGCCTCTACTCTAATATAAATAAAAAAAAATATTATACAGATAAGTAGAGCAATGTTGCGTTATCTACCGCAGCGAAACAAAATTAGGTAATTTATATAAAATCATTTACCCGAGTGAGGATCGAACCCACCACCGTCCGTCCGACCGTCGCACTTATAATCAAATACTCTCCGTTGTATTATGTAGTTCCATCATTCAACACGCAACTCTGTCGAAAATTGATAGAAAAGTGGAGAAGGAGTGTCTTTAGATTCATTCTGCTAATCTTGCTATTTCATTTTCTTATTTAATATAAATTATCGAGCCGCTATCATCAGTAATCCTGCACACAGCGGAGTAGGCAGAGGCAACCTAGTTAAGAGACATCATTCCTCATTTTTCACCGAATTTTGAAGGCATTGCGTGTTGAATTTATGTTGAGACATGTTGTTGAGTGGCGGAACTCCACGCCGTACTTTGCCCTTAACTCCAGAGCAAAGGAAGTGAAAATATAAATTTAGGTTTATATTTCATTTCCTCGAGTGAGGATCGAACCCATAATAAGACGCGTTTACAGTCTCGCACTTGTTCCTCTGTGCCACGACTGGCTTGAAAATAAAACATTAACATAAACATATATAAGAGAATTTATTGCAATTTTGTAAAAATATATATTTTTAGGTTTTGGTTACTTTGTTATGAGTGTGCTATTAATATTCTTATGGCTTGTAGTTTAAATCTGAAGTTCAAACCAAAACAAAAATATATATTTTTAAAAATGCTATACAAATATTGTCGTTATATTTGATCTAAGTATTTTTAGGAAAAAAATGAATATTTGTAGGCAGAAGGCCGTGTGATATTAAAGTGAAATATAGATTCTACTGTTTTTTTTTTTTGCAAAAGCTTTTGTATATAACCATAATGAAGGTCACCGCGGTCTCGTATCCACGAACATAAGCGATATTTATTATTTTAATACAACACATTTGTCCAGCTAAATGATTATATATTTCGAAGCAACAATGGCTATCTAACGGAAATTTGTCGTATATAAAAATTACGCATTGCGGAATAAATTAAAAATATTCTCAACCTTTATTTATACCTTTTTCCACACTAAGGAAGGAAAATTATTTTTAGAAAAAAAGGAACGTTGACGTTGATGTTGACGTTAATATTTGAATTTCGACGTAGCTTGATCAAAATGTGCGGCTTAGTGGTCTTAAACAGTTAACTGTATTCGGCATAGAGCTGATAAGGCACACTCCGTACCCCACAATGATCACGTGTCACAACTAAGCGGGCTCAAACTGCCGTCGGTATGAGCTTCTTGATTGTGAAGATTTTAAATCTGTACGTTCGTTTTTTATTGAAAGGAAAAATATATTGCAAATGTAATTATTATTCTTAGGTTCAAATCCGACGTGGTGTGATGGTACGTCTTACCGTTTTCACGGCGGTTGTGGACTAGAGCCCTACTCGGAAAATATTTAATTTATTTACATTTTCCAAATGAAACCCGGCAATAATTCCGCTACTCAACATGCAATCACTCAAAAATTTAACAGAAAATAGAGAATAGAGATCCTTCCAAGTAGGTTCCCTCTGTCTACCATGTTATACGCGAAAAAGCGTATTTTTCAGGTTTCTAAACAAACAATGCTTTGAAAAGTGAAAAAAGGGGTAAAAAACATAAGCAAACAGCTCAAAATGGTTATACACTATGTCCCAATATAATATTATCTCAACTTTAACCAAAAGCTTACTCAGACGATTTAATAATAAGCAAAATCTCCACACCAGCCAAAGCAAGGCGTACTCATTACCAACTTGCTATAATTTCCCACCATTACTCACACCGCGTCAAACTGATAGATTATCGCAAATCTGAACGTCGATACGACCTTGTATTTCTTATCTTCTGTTGAAAATTATTTAAAATTTTGTTTAATATTTTTACGTGATTTTGAATATATAAAAATTATTATTTAAGTGTCTTTTTTTTATTGTGGTTGTTATATTTCGGTTATTTTGCTAAATAAGAATTAAAAAAAAAAACATTTTTTTCCAGCTCACGCTGTATCCCGCAACAGGTAAGGCAGAGGAAGCCTTAAGACACTCCGCTCCCTACTTTCGGCCGAATTCTGGAGAAACTGCGTGTAGGATTAGGTCGAGGATCGAATCCACAACCAGTCGCAATTATAGCCACAAATTTGTGCTCCTGCGCCACGACTAACCTCATATACTCAGAAAAAGTTTGATATTTTTTCCTTCTACATAATAAAAAAGCGGTGTAAAATTCCGCAACGTTTCTTAAAATAAGGCGAAACTAAGATGTTTTTAATTTAGTTAATTTGATCCACATAGCTCTCTCAGTCCATATCGGTATATTCCTTCGCCTTGTCATCAACTACTTCAAAAAAAATTATATTCTATTTTTAATTCAACACTAGACAGTCAGGCACGAAGTTTGACTGTAAAATCGACTGGTTGTGAGTTCGATCCTCACTCGAGGAGATGAAATATTTACTTAAATTTATATTTCCATTTCTTCGCTCTGGTGTCAAGGCTAAGAGCGGCGTTGAGTTCTGTTTCTCAACACGCAGTGCCTCCAGAATTCGGCAGAAAGTGTGGACGGAGTGTCTTAACAATAAGTTCCCTCTGCCTATTATGCTGTGTGGGGGATACAGCGTGAAGCTGATTTTTATTTACTAAATAATATCTTTCACTATTATTTTTATTTTTTTGTTTTCTTAAGAAAATGAGGAAAAATTTACCTGGAAAGTTAATACGAGTGTAGAGCACTCGACTTTTACACGTCAAGCGGCACGCAATTTTGAAGCGACTATTATCCTGTCTTGAACTAGAAGCGTGATTAAACCTTCGCTTACTGCAATGCTGTAGATAATTCAAATTTTATAATTTCACTTTGGCCGTCTTATTCTTACTGTAAGTGTGATAGTTGTGGGTTCGATTTCCACTCGGAGGTATGAAAATAATTCAATTTATTCCAGTTCCAGTGTAATTCGATTATTACAATCCGGCTTCAAAATGGCCACGATGGTATAATGTTTATGTAAAAATTTTAGTACAATTGGTCTTTCCCTCTCTACATTGTGATAAATAAAAATGTTTCGATTTTGGCTGTCAGAATTACTTCACTCTTTTCACTGGTGGAATAGCGTGTAAGGCTCATTCGTGCGTTACTCCTGTCACATGAGCTGTATAAGCAACTCGTTACTATGGGTTACCTGTCCGTTATATTATTATGTATGACATAAAACGAATTTTATGAACTTTATACGATTTTTATTGAGGTGCGGCGCAGTGGCACAACATCTGACTCTAAGCATGATGGTTGTGGGTTCGATTCCAACTCGGAGGAATTCATAATTTCAATGAACTTGCGTTGGTAACAAGACAACTCGCAGTGTTAAGTATATATGTATATATATATATATATATATATATATATATATATATATATATATATATATATATCTGTATAAAACTATCTGAACACTTGTATTGTATTTTACCGATTTGGTTAAAATGACCGTGACATTGCGCACTGTAACTAATATTTTCTTTAGTTCTCTATTCCGCATGTAGAAGCAGCAGCAGAAATCTACTGTAGTGTAGTGTAACACTCCGTTCGGAACGTTTTTCACCTAGAGCTGCCAACAAAATCTACAAAGAAAAATGAATGCATAACAAAAATAATATTCCCTTACACCATATGTAACGTATGTAAATAAGTTACAGCGGACTAAACGACATCGTCCCACATTATCACAGTTACAACTATTTGGCGTCCTGCCACCGTCAACGATCGCACTCATGCTCTACTTTACTTAAATTGCATGATTTTTTCCAATATTGATATAAGTTTTGTATTATATTACATTTTCATATATGGTTATATGTAGAGCTAATTAACATCATGAGGCCAGTCGTGGCGCAGTGGTACAAAGTGTAACTGTAAAACCGACTGGTTGTGGGTTCGATCCCCACTCGAGGAGATGAAATATTTACTTAAATTTATATTTTCATTTCTTCGCTCTGGTGTCGAGACAAAGCGCGGCGTTGAGTTTTGCCACTCAACACGCAATGCCTCCAAAAACTCGGCAGAGAGTGGGGAACGGAGTGTCTTAACACTAGGTTCCCTCTGCCTACCCTGCTGTGTGCGGGATATAGCGTGAAGCTAATTTAATTTAATTTTATTTTTTAATTAACATAATTTTCGTTCGAAATCGAAATCGAATAAATTAAAGTACTGAAATTTATATAAGATTATATAAGAATGCCTTTTATTTTTTACCGAGATCTCTATTTCACTTTATATCGTGGGGTAGAATGGAATAGAGATGACGTTGACACACTGACGGCTATTTACAAAGAAATATTTACAAAATATGTACAATCAAACGTTAATATTAGATTAGTAAAGTCAGTTCAAATATTTTTCATTTATCATCAACAACACAACCCATTTAGAAAACATATTACCGCCACATACTGTGCACGGCGGGTAGAGCTGAGCGAAGCTATGTTGCGCAAAATTTAGCGAAATCATTCTGTTTTTCTTTTGTCCGCACGCGCTGGGTTAAGTTACTCAAAATACAATTTGTATGCGTAAATGTCAAAACGTTCCACAGCTTAACTCTATGGGGCACATTTCGACCATTTACTCAAAACTACAATTACAATTATCACCAAACTTCACTGAGGTCACCTTATCGTCCGTCATCGTCGTTCCTGCAAAATTCCACGGCTGTAGGTTTAACGGTCTAGGAGGAGTAGCATTACAACGACACACACTTTTGACAAGTAAGAAAAAAAAATACGTAGCAGGACTTGGAAAACGTTCAAGAAGCGCGCGTTCAAATCACGCTTTGTTTAAATTTTTATAAGTTTTCTAAATAGATATTTTTCTTTATTAAGTGTGGAATAAACAACTCTTTAAATATATGAAAAAACTACATACATATTATTATGCAGTAAATTTAAACCATTAAATGTCTTTGTTCGTCTTACTCAAAACATTGACACAAACAACAAAATACTTAAACAAAAGCAATATGCAACCTACTATTGTCTTAACCAAAAAATACTTAAACAAAAGATGGAAGCAACTAACTAAAACTACTATCGCATTGAAATAATACATTATAATTATTTAGAGAGCTCCATAATATGTAGAATCGCTTTTAAATATACTACGTGGCTGTTTCTGAGGAAACAAGCGGGCGAGACGGAGGCGCGAAGCCATGCGAGACGGGCCGCGAGCCGTTTCGCAATAAGATTTTTTTGTATCGTAATTTTAAATTAATAATACAACTTCTAAAGTATTTATTAAAATTAAAAAACAGTAAAGAACAGTTTTAATCTATCTATTAAATGGTCAGGGTAACTAATATACTTGTTTACGAGTATATGTTAAGAATAAAATAAATCAGCTTTACGCTGTATCCCGCACACAGCAGGGTAGGCAGAGGGAACCTAGTGTTTTTAGACACTCCGTTCCCCACTTTCTGCCGAATTCTGGAGGCATTGCGTGTTGAGTGGCAGAACTCAACGCCGCGCTTAGCCTCGACACCAGAGCGAAAAAACGGAAATATAAATTTAAGTAAATATTTCATCTCCTCGAGTGGGGATCGAACCCACAACCAGTCGGTTTACAGTCACACTTTGTGCCGCTGCGCCACGACTGGCCTCAAGTTAAGAATAAGGGATAAATGAAACATGGCGTGATGTGTCAACAACTAAATACATTTAATACTAATTACGTTGCTCTAACACTATTGGCAATTTCGAAATAGTACAAGGAGCGCATTTTATCTTCGTTTAACATAGAAAATTAATAAAATCTTAAAATCTTAAATATTATGGACAAACATCCCTTACAATAAAAAAAAAAATATTCTCAAATTACTATTTGTAGACATAAATATGCTTAGTTAAAAGATACGATCTTTTTGTAGGTCTTATTAAGAAGAACCATACTTTACACCGTACATAATTTTCATGTAATACTTACCATCAAGGCAGCGCATGCACGGAAGTATCTCAACGGGTAGGACTTTATACACATTTCTCGTATTTTAAGAAATTGTACATTATTTACAATAATAAACTATATATTTATTTAATCAGCTTCACGCTGTATCCCGCACACAGCAGGGTAGGCAGAGGGAACCTAGTGTTAAGACACTCCGTTCCCCTACTTTCTGCCGATTTCTGGAGGCATTGCGTGTTGAGTGGCAGAACTCAACGCCGTGCTTAGCCTCGACACCAGAGCGAAGAAATGAAAATTTAAGTAAATATTTCATCTCCTCGAGTGGGGATCGAACCCACAACCAGTCGGTTTTACAGTGACACTTCGTGCCACGTGCCACGACTGGCCTCTATAAATTCCTTAAAATAGTCTAATGATGAAAACTTAACCTAACTAATGGTTAAAACCGCATCAAAATCCGTTGCGTGGTTTCGAAGAAGAAGGTACAGACAGACGCGGAGGCCGACTTTACTTTATACTATGTAGTGATTTTAATTTTATTTCATTAGATAACTTTTAACAATTTCAATATACAAAGAAAAATATGACATACATAATAGCTATATACACACTCGAACTGATACGATAAAAGCTCTTAAACTAAACGAAGTGCTACCGTTACCAAATAAATGGGGATTTACAAAATACAAATACGCGTCCATATTTGTATTTCGTAAATCCCCATTTATTTGTATGAAAAATATTTATTTTTGGTTTATTTAAAGTGGAAAATTATAGGTTTTGTTTTTACCGATATCGATATTGATGGCTTTATTTTATTTATCCTTTGATTTTGATTACATTATGAAGTAAAAATATCGAGTGGTAGAATTTAATTAAATACATATATGGACAAACTTAAACATATATATATGTATACTAATATTATAAAGACGAAAGATTTGTATTTTTGTATGTATGTATGTATGTTTTTATAGTTTTCACACAAAAACTACCGCACGGATTTCAATAAATCTTTCACTATAAGAAAGCTGCATCTTCACTGACCAGCATAGGCTATATTACATATTAAAAAAAAATAGAGATTCCTAATACAAATGCAATAATGAAACCCAAGGTGGGAAGAAATTGATCTTTAAAATTCTATGATATCATATCACGATAACGAATCCGCAATTGTCGATATAAACTATTTACTATTTAAAATCAATTTTACATATTTCTTATAACATTTTTTTTATAGCATTTATCCAATGAATTTTTTTGGTTGTTTTTAAAATAAAATCTATTTTTTTAGCTACATTTATTTTTTTGATACAGCATTCCTCATGTAGCTGGATAAGGTAGAGGGAACTTAGTGTTAAGACAATCTGCCCCCTATTTCCGCCGATTTCTGGAGGCATTGCGTGTTGAGTGGCCGCCGTGTTTTGCCACGACACCTAAGCAAAGAAAATGAAAACTAAATATTTCATTTCCTCGAATGAGATTGAACCCACAACCTGTCGCGTTTACAGTCACACTTTCCGAGCCTGTGTAAGGACTGGCCTAATAACATAGTTCTATGCTATAAATAAGAGTAGCAAAAGAATTATCACATTTTTTTTCCTTTTATACTAAACGCCCCACCAACGAATCTTATTTTAAATCTTTTAATCCTCGGAAATCAGCGGAATCTTACAGCGACTAAAATCGTTTGCTTAAGAAGCTTCTTCTGGGATAAATAGGACAGATTAATGGCGATTTCTTTTGTTTTAAAATAATTTGGACAATTTAAGGATTTAAATATTTATCTATATAACTAGCCAATAATTTAAAAAAATCCTTACTCAGTATATTATATTTAAGCTATTTTTGGTAAGTATATTTCATTAGTTATATTTAAAATATTTTAGAATTTGATTTGAGGTTCATACAACGTAAACTCTGGTAAATAAAGTGCGGCGTTGAAATCCAATTTTCAAAACTCAATAAAAAAATTAAGCAAAGTGCCATAACACTAGGTTCCCTCTGTCTACCCTGGTATGCGGATCAAAGCGTGCTGCTGTTACTTTTAACTCATTTCAAAATTCAAATGGAAACGGCATCAAGACGGTATTATAATAAAAGCTTGAATTTGATAGCGCCAAGTGTCTTACTAAATAACAGCGTGTTGTCATTTAAATAAAATTACAATATTTCAATCGCTCTCGAATCCTGCTCATTGAAATATTTATTCACCGAAAAGTGCCCTCCAGTGTAAATACTGTGAAAAATTATACTTGTGCTTTTCGTTTTGTTTGTTATAGTATATTGTTGTAAATGAGATATTTTGGATATTTTTGGAGGTATAAAAATATATAACTTTCATCTAATTACACATTCTTCTTTACTAAGTCTGTTTGGATAACGACTACAATACGGCATTCCATTGAATTATTTTAGGGTTCCGTAACTTTTAAGGAAATAAGAAACTCTTATAAAATTACCTTGAAGTCCGTCCGTCTATCTGTCTGTCAAGAGTCTTTATCTCAGGAACGCTTGGAGATATTGAGTTGGAATTCAAACCATTGTAGAGGTACTGCACAATAATAGATATTATTTAAAACATTTATAAACATGACATTTTAAGTGTACTAAATAAAATAGCGTAACGCGCAGTTGTACAATTAATTTATTGTTTTGAGTTTCTAGTTCAGGAAAAAATCAACAATGAAAATTAAAAATTTGTGTTTAAGTCAAAATTAGGGACAAAATTTGACATTAAAGCCGCCAGTTCAAGTGATGTATCAGATGAAAGGGCTCTGGCTAAACTAAATTTAAATTTCAGAGAAAGCTAAAGACCGTATTGAAGGAACTCGGTGGGCAAGCCCGACTCGCGCATGTCCGGTTTTTTTTCTTTTAACTCCAATCTCTCTATTTTCATCGAAAATTAGATACAGAATTATTTATATGTGTGACAACGCACAAACAAAACTCCTTGACTTCGAATATTTAGATGGAAGATGCTTGATTTTCAAACATTTTTTTTAACGTTACGCTGTATTCACCAAGGCAGAGAAACTTTACTGATAAGATACTTGCCAGTTTATACATAATTCATTTACTTCAGAAAGAATCGAATTGACAACATTCGCGGTCACAGTCAGGAGCTGTGCTACAGCGCCACGGCGGCCTCAATTTCAGTATTGAAAAGAAAATAGTATAGATATATGTATTACAAAAAAATGCTACAAATTAGTATTAGTCACTGCTTTCTATTGCTAACCACCTCACTAAAAATAAAAATATAAGCTATTATGTACTTATTTATACATTTTAAAATAGTCATACCCATACTCCACGTTACACATGAACAATGGAAAGTTTGTTCAGTAGAGTGTAGCTCCCTCACGATCGTAACAATTACCCTCGTATTACTAAAATAGCGATACCTAATATAGAACATATCAAGAGACTGTTTATTTACTTGAAATATAAATGTTGATAGACAATTTATTTCAAAATAATATGAAAGATTTTCCAAAGAAAGTTTTAAAATATATTTAATAAGCATTTTATTTTAAGTAAACAGTTTATATCAGATAAGGAAACTTACTTTTAATATACTCTGTTCCCTACGTACTCACAACTGTCGTGTAACATTCACTGTCCCACCGCGCTCTTTTTTATCTATTTTCACTCTTTGTTTATATATTTTTTTAATTGCTTGGACCAATAATAAAAAATCATAGTGATCGATAAAATAGTGCAATATAGTGACTCGACGTAGTGATTAGTCTCTCCTTACTCTATGAGATTAGTAAGTTAAAAGAATAAAGGAACACCTCAGTGGTAACAATACAAGCATACAACACAGTTTCGTTACCTACATTTTCGTGCTTTAAATGAATTTAGTAATTAATAATCAAATTTTATAAAACGGAGAACGGAGTGTCTTAACACTAAGATCTCTCTGCCTACCCTGCAGTTTGCGGGATACAGCAGGAAGCTGTTTAATACTCATATACTGTGATATATTTAGTTCACCACTAAGAAGCTAGCGATTTCGAAGAAAACTAACTATTTATAGTCATGTTCCCTTACATAATTGGTTTAATTAAAGCCAAGAAACTTTCGACATCTGTTGAATTCGGATCATCCGAACAATATGTCGCCTTAAGGATTATTAATTATATTTTATTTTATATAAGTAATTGAGCTCTATTATAGATGTAGCTCGATGTGCAGTGGTTGTGGGTTTGATATCCAATCAAAGGAATGTTATGTAAAGGGACCGTTAGGTAATGAACGTCAGTTAAGAAATTCTATTTCAAATTTTCCGCTTAATTCTCGATACTGTGCGTGTTATATTAATTAATTACTTTTTTTTTTCGCTGAACGCTGACTGACTTTCAAGACACTTCGACATCCACTTATAGTCTGAATTCGAGACGTTTCGTGTTGAAATGCAGAACAGCAGATTGCAAAAAATCTTATTAACAAGGTAGGAAAATGAAAATAATTCGATCCCCCAAAGTGGAGACTAATTCGCATTTCTCGGCGGTATTTGCAGAATAAAGTGACACAAAAAAAAAAATTATAATACAAAAAAATTATATAGTGATTAATCACTATTAACAAAATAAAAATCTAACGTATTGGTAGGTTCATCAAATCTCATCCTATAAATCTACATAAGGCTTTTCAAGTCGTTAATTAATTCAATAGTTTGCTATATAATTACAACGTGCGGTTACTTGTTGAACATCGTCTAGGAATTATCAATATGAGGTCGCCACAACTAAAAGCTTTTTTATATTAAGTGAAAAAATATATGTATATATATTATGACCTATGGAACTGAAACGTGGACACTCACCGTAGGGCTGGTCCACCAGTTCAAGGTCGCTCAGCGTGCGATGGAACGCGCAATGCTCAAAGTTTCTCTGGCAGATAAAATCCGCAATGATGCGATTCGTCAGAGAACCAAAGTCACTGAAGAATTAGCACGCTGAAATGGAACTGGGCCGGCCATGTCTCCAGACATACCGACGGCCGATGGAGCCGATACGTGCTAGACTGGAGACCGCGCTTAGGCAAGCGTAGTGTAGGACGCCCTGCAGCACGATGGACAGATGACTTAAAGAAGGTGGCTGGCATCGGATGGATGCGAAAAGCCCAAGACCGGGATGGTTGGCGCTCAATGAGGGAGGCCTACGTTCAGCAGTGGACGGCGGTAGGCTAATTAAATTATAACAAATCCTTAGGGACCTGAGTTTAATTATTATGTATTAGTCAAAGAAACAGAAGTATCGGTGGAGGGTGAAGAACATGTCTTTACTAATAAGAATGGACAATATGGTGCCATATCGTTACAAACTCTCCATGTATCTGAGACTCACTTAAAACAAAAATTTAAATCTCAACAAAATGCAATCAAGTACTTACATACTTATTTAACATAACAAAAATAACAAAAAAAATACGAAGCAGCATACGACATCAGGTATACACCTTCCCTAAGTATTAAGCCAAAATTTTACATACAATGTTAAATTGCCTAAAAAAATCAGAAACGGCAATTCTTTTAAGTCTCAGCCCCTCGCGTCAATATATTACGACTAAAGTTACTTTAGGCTCAACAAATTCAGTAGAATTATACAAGAACGTCTCATTAGGGGGATTTACTGCAAGCGAGATTGTTGCAGTGTAGCTTACATTTACATATAAATAACACGCAAGGCCGTTACTGAAGTTTTCAAGTTAAAGGATGTATTCCTACGAAGTGGTGGGTATGTATATACTTTAAGTTAAAATTTTTGTAGAGAGACCCTCGTGGTGCAACGGTACATCGTCGGTTTGTAAATGCGATGGTTGCGGATTTGATTCCCACTAATCTAAATCTAAAACTAGGGGTAAAACTGCTGTATGCGAGATACAGCGTGAAGCTAAAAAAATACTAATGCTATGTTAGGCTTAATTGATAGTATTAAGTTCAAATCTTTTAATTTAGAATATATTCTCAAGTTTATCAAATTATGATATGGATTTTTAACACTAAAAGCTTTCTCCTAAGAAAAACGAGATGAATGTTTATCGGCATGTCTGAGGCTATATATTAAAATTAAACCTTTATAGAATCTATAAAAAAAAATCATCTCGTTCGATACTTCACTATGCTTACTACTACGCCCTAGAACTTCACACGCATATATGAGGAATGTCAGAGGGAGCCTAGTGTTAAAGTATCCGTTCCGTATATATCACCCAATTTTCCAGACGTTGCGTGTTGAGTGGCACTTGGTGGTCACGCTTTTCCCACGTGTAACAAAAAAGACTTGGTTCATGATAGGTTTTGACACTCCGTTCTCCACTGTTGACTCGAAATCATGACATCGTGTATTGTAAGTAAACTTTGTGAAAATATTTTTTACTTTCATAATTCGAGATATTCGTTAAAGAAAAATAGATTTAAAAATATGTATTTCTAGAAAAATATTATAATAACGACCTATGGGCAAGTTTTCTTCAAAAATGATTAAGTCGTTTGTATGATATTTAGGAAGAAAGATTAGTAAAAATATTGACTATTCTGATAAATGACTACTAAATAGTTCATATTTTTAGTACTTTTCTGCTACGAGCAACTTTTTAGTAAGGAATAGCATTACTTGTGATCTGTTACTAACGGGGGCGTAGCTCAGATGGTAGAGCGCTCGCTTATCATGCGAGAGGTACCGGGATCGATACCCGGCGCCTCCAAATTTATTTTTATTACAAGGCGGAAACCAATAATGAGTATTTTGGTACAGTTTTTTTTTAATAATCTATTATTGCTTTTTCTACAGTTTCACTTCAAAGTTTCTTATAAAAATAGGTTAAAAACTTAATAGTGTAGCTAATTTTATACTAAATTCATATCCATTTCCAACAATATCACATAAATATATATATGACAAACTGATAACCTCTTTATTTGAAATCCGTTAAATACAATAATTTTTTCACGCTGTATTTCGCATATAGGATCAACGGAACCTACTCTTAAGAGACTCAGTTCTTCATTTTCTTCCAAACTTTCGAGACATTGTGTGCAGAGTGGCGGAACTTAATCTCGAGCTTTGTCTTGTTACCAGAGCGAAGTAATGAAAGTAATTAATGCATTCCACTGAGAATCATATAATAAATGTGGCCATTACATATTAATATCAAAGTTTCCAGTACTAGTTCTGTGGCTTGTCGTGTAGAATACAACGTCTTAACAAGATTAAAGGCAACGGCGAGTAATGACAGCCTTTGCGGCCACAGAGCTCCATCCAATAATGCTACCGGTACAAAATTATAATTTTAAAGTATTTATAGTATTTAGTTGTATAAAATAAAATAAAATAAAAATAATTTCATAAAAAAATGCTTCACGCTGTATTCCACATATAGCAGAGGAGACTTAGAGTTAGGACTTAGACAAGAGAGAGAGAGAGAGAGATTGCATGTCGAGCTCGACGCCTCGCTTTCTCTCTCTTATAACGAGAGTACGAAAATGAAAATAATTAATTCCTCGAAATGTGATTCGAATACGCAACCATCGCGTTTACAATCAAAAACAAATAAAAAAATAAACTGCGAAACCCAATAATTGATTTATTTCTTTTATTTTTTTGGTTGATTAGGGTAATATTGCATTTGGTTCCACCACCCATTGTGCAATAACTAAACACAGAACAGAGGGATTTATCTCTAATGACACTCTACCAACTTGTATTTTGTAAGAGAATTAACCCTCTGCGACTGACGTGGTTTAATTTTTCCAATAAAACTGACGGGGTAGTTTACTACTCTTTTTTTAATAGCAAATATTTTTATAGAATTAACTTATGTAGCTATTTTATTGTAATATATTTTATCATCAGCATATTATTTATGTTTAATTTATTTTAAATAAAGAAGGCAATGTGTATTTTTAAAATGAAACAGTGTTTATTGACTTTACAATCACTCTAATAATCTCTTTTTTAACAATAATAACCCTTATATGTACCACCAATAGTATGCATCCGCGGGCTGCCAGCAACCAACTGTCATACACTTACTAACGCGTAAGCTCATTTCACTAAGTAATGAAAAAAAATAAAATTTGAAAATCAGTACTAATAAGCCGAATTTTCTATTTCACAGTATATTTACGACTACCACATCAGTCGTAAAGGGGTTAAGACACGACATTGAATATCAAATCAAATCAGTTTCACGCTGTTTCCCGCACACAGCAGGGTAGGCAAACGGAACTTAATGTTTAGACACTCCGTTCCCCACCATCCTTGCCTTCATAAATATACTGTCTATTAGTTTAGAGAGAGATTCAACTATAGCGCAGAAAGAGTTTGCTTTTAACGTACATTATTTCGAAATATAAACTTTGTAATTTAATGAATCTCTTGTGTATGATTTTTTAAGATTTTACTCAAACTACAAGATTCGATCAAAAAAGACACAGATGTTGTGAGTTTGTAGTTTAAAAAAAATAAGATATCTAGCTTCACGGTGTAGCCATGTGGTTAAATTGGACTTAGTCTTAAGAATCTTAATTTCCCACGCAGCATCCAATCTTAGAGATATGATATGAGAGTATATCTTATGCGGAACTTAACATCGTGTTTTTTAATAATTGGACAATGAAATAAAAATTATTCATTTCCCCGTGTGGGATTAGAACCCACTATTGTCATGTTTACAATCAGATGTTATATATAAAAGAATATATAGAAAATAATAAAAAAATCCTGGTTCACGCTGGTTGTGAATTCAATGCCCACTTGAGCAAATAATTAAATTTAAACAATTATCAAGCTCTAGTAAGACAAACGTTGCGTTAAACTCTTGCCACCTATGTGCCCGGGCCCCGCCAAAAGTATTCATTTCCCCATGTGGGAATCGAATCCACAACGCTGTGCCCTTGCACCTATAAAAATACATAATTTTTTACTAACGAAAACGCAAGCATATATTTTTAAGAAAGAAAATCTCCAAATAATATCTTTCTCATATAAAAATTGCAATTTTCTTAGAACAAGAACTGTTATTACATTTTGCAGTGAAACTTAGTTTTTGTTTCGTTTTTCTAGATGAGCCGGAATAGCAACAAGGCTTAAGGAGTAGCGTCTGCGTAATTGTGTTACTCTGAACTAAGAAACACACAAAGAAAACGGATTCAAAGAGGTTGATTTGCACTAAATAATGGAGATCTTTTGATAAGTATCATCTGTTGATCTAACAATTATTCTGAGATTACATCAAAAACTAGAAGAATTTTTTCTAACTTTACGCTGTATATCCCATATAGGAAAGCGAGCGGAAGAACTTTAGTGTTAAGACACTTCGTTCCTCACGTATCTTCCAATTTTTTAAAAGTTGCGTGGTAAGTTGCGGATTTCAACGCTGTGCTCCAAGTAACAAATCTCCTACATAATTTACTTTCAAACAGATATTCTTCGATAATAGTTCTTCGAATTCATAGCTTATTTGAATGTACAATCATAACTCTCATTGGTACAATGTTATTATTTTCCCTTGCTTTAGACGACAGACAGAAGGAACCTAGTCTCCATACATTCCGTTCTTCGTTGTTCTCCCATTTCAAGATATTGAATATATATTTGTATATATACAATTTAAATCAATAAGTGTTTTTACCTACGAATTTAGATACAAAATGCGAAACAGAACTCAGATGAATGCTATGAAAAAGGTTGTTTACAAGGGTCGTTCATATGATAAATGCGGGGCCAGTGTTTTTATTTACAGACGCCCCGGGCCCTAATTTATGTAGATTACCCCACACTGTACGGAGAGATTTGATTCTAATGTTATAGCTCTGTGACTATTTTTTCAAATTCATTATGCTATTTCATCGATTTTATAGACAATGTATGTAGGGCACTATATGTGTAATTAAGGGAATATTTGTATTAGCTTCTGAGCTGAAAAACACGTTACATATTTTTAAATTCAACACAAGGAGGATCTTAATTATTTAGAAAACGTATAAAAATTTGAACGTAGTGGGACTCGAACCCGCGCCTCCTGGAAACCGAACAGGCGCTCTGACTACTAAGACATAACTTATTTATGCTGTTAGCATCTCTGTAGGCAGATTTTTACAAATTTCCGCTGCCTAAAGATAATTACTTAGAATTATCGTCTGGATTTTCTTTCCGAAGTGTAGATGTTTATCCAAAATCCTTTAAAAACAAGAGGATCTTATCACTGCATTCGTTACATCCCTCAATTCAGGCATAGGTTTTAAACATATAAAAGTTTTATTAAAATCTTACCTATCTTTTCAAAGATGCATATATTATTACGTAAAGATAGAAAAACAGATCACGTATACCACAAACTACACGCGATATTCTAACGAATATGTAATGTATGTATGTATGTATGTATGTATGTATGTATGTGTGTATGTATGTATGAATGTAGGCAGCAATCAGCGCGCAATCACCGCTATTGTGCTCTAAGCGCACCTCGCGTGCTCTAATTATAATTAGCGCGTGTGCTCGTATGCACTGTGAGTAGCAATCTGGAGCTGGAGACTAGAGACTAGAGCTGGGAAACTCAAATATCGTGGATAATCATATACAGAGTGGAAGAGGCAGCGCTCCTTTTACGGAAACAGTATATAGGATAAAATATTTCAAACCCATACCTAAAGAAATTAACCAAGATGCCTCAATAGTTTGGACGTAGGGCTTTTTTTCATTTCACGATTTTTATCCATACCTGTATTTCGTGTGACGCGATTACGCAACCCAATAATGGAAACACTTACTACTACAAAAATACTACTAAAGAATAAGGCGTGTGCGGCGGTGTTCGTTTGATAGGTGCGTGCCTCGTTCTTGGCGAACGGCGTTTTGTATAATATTATAACAGTAATTTTATTAGTTATTTTAATTGAAAATTGCATTAGGCTTTTATAGAATAGTTAAAACTGTGGTTCCATTTAAATTGGTGCTCACACTTCCACCCTGTATATGTGGGACAGTAAGTGAATACCCCTCTGTTCATTACTTGAGTAAATTATAGTTAAGATTGAGCTTTCTATATGTAATAAATTATTGTAAATTAATTACTTCATTTTTGTCAAGTCTAAGGCAGAAGATTCGGTAAAGCGACCAACTCTAAAAAAACTAAGCGCATATTATTTTTGTTTTGAATAAACTTATTTAAATTTCCAATTCGTTCTCCAGTTATTATAATTTATCCTAATAAAACTTCACATGGAATAATTTTTTCTTTCGGCTCTACATTCCCCAATTCTGGCCAAATCTTCGAGGTTGTATATTGAGTGGTAAAAAATATTGAAAAAAGTAATTTAAACATTTAAAATACTTTTTCCTCATACATAATGAAAATATTAATTAAATAAATACATGAATTATTATTAATTTAATAAATTTTTGGCATTTTTTTATTAATATAATATTTAAATTATTATATTCAAACACATTATTATTTATTCTCAATCACTTCAATGACAATAATCTCATGATAAGCATTATATTCATTTACCCTATTTAATATTACTTTTATTATAAAAGTGACATAAGTTGTGGGTACCTTAATAATTTATAGCAAATTATCATAACCATATTAACATAAATAAATGATACAACATAAGATGTGACCATGGTTTCACCATCAATAAAAATAATTAATAAACATTTTAATTGCCCCGTTATTCCAGTTAAAAAAATAATCACTTGAAAATTACATTCAAATCTTAACTCAGTTCCGTAAAGTCCAGGCGCAGTTGGAGACGGACGTGCGAAAGTAAGTCGAAACTTTTTCAAAATTGCCGCTGAAAAATATATTCAACAAACTAAAAGTATTAAAAACTTGACTGCTAATTTAGTTGCATTGAGTTTCAATTGGAATAGCTAGCCGGGTGGACTTTAAATGGGAGCGCTACAGTGCAGCGGGATTTAGACTCGCGCTTCTTGGAAACCATCCCAGCGCTATGACCACTAAACCTTTGCGTTCTCATCACTGTGTGTAATAAATAATAAATAATAATAAAAATTAAAAATTAAATTAGCTTCACGCTATATCCCGCACACAGCAGGGTAGGCAGTGGGAACCTAGTGTAAGACACTCCATTCCCCACTTTCTGCCGAATTTTGGAGGCATTGCGTGTTGAGTGGCAGAACTCAACGCCGCGCTTAGCCTCGATACCAGAGCGAAGAAATGGAAATATAAATTTAAGTAAATATTTCATCTCCTCGAGTGGGGATTGAACCCACAACCAGTCGGTTTTACAGTCACACTTTGTGCCACTGCGCCACAACTGGCCTCGGTTACGGAATAAATAATAATAATAATAATAAATATTTTCTTAAACTTAAATGCACCTTTAAATGTTAGAATTAAATTAAAAATTAAATCAGCTTCACTCTGTTTCCCGCATACAGTATGGTAAGCAGAGGGAACCTAGTGTTAAGACAGTCCGTTGCCTACTTTCCGCCGAAATCTGTAGACATACTGCCTGGGTGTTGAGTGGCGGAACTCAACACCGCGCTTTGACTCGACACCACAGAGATGAAATGAAAATATATATTTAAATATTGGACCTTGAATAAGTTCTCGCTGTTAATTTGTTTAAAAAATAATAATAATTTAAAATATAATGCTTATAATGACATTACTCAAAGTATTGTCCATCATTAGAGACCACTTTCTCCCATACCTCTGGCAGCAATTGAATCCTCCGTCGGAAAAACGACTCATCTTTCGAGGCAATCCAGGAATCAAGCCAGAATGGAAGCGCTGCTCGCTTAAACCGTGCGCCATCGACCGAAACAAGTGGTAATTGGAGGGGGCTATGTCCGGTGAATACGGCGGGTGGGGCAGAACTTCCCATTGAAGTGTTTCCAGGTAAATTTTGACTGGTTTTGCCACATGTGGCCGAGCATTATCATGTAATAAAATCACTTTGTCGTGTCTCTGCTCGTATAGTGGCCGCTTTTCTTTCAGAGCGCGACTCAAACGCATCAACTGAAGTCGATAGCGAGCTCCCGTGATAGTTTCATTAGGTTTAAGCAGCTCATAATAAAGTACGCCCTGCTGATCCCACCAAATGCAGAGAAGAAGCTTAGAACCATGGATATTTGGTTTTGGCGACGATGTTGATGCGTGACCCGGCATGCCCCACGATTTTTTTCGCTTTGGATTGTCGTAGTGAATCCACTTTTTATCCCCAGTGACGATACGGTGCAGAAAACCTTTTCTCTTTTGCTTTTGAAGCAACAATTCACATATGAGAAAACGTCGCACTACGTCTCTCGGCTTCAACTCATATGGCACCCAATGGCCTTGCTTTTGGATCATTCCTAACGCTTTTAAACGTTTTGAAACTGATGTACTTGTAACGTTTTCCCGAGCTTTACTAACGTCTGACATGGATCTTCTTCAAGCAATGCCTCCAATTCTTTGTCTTCAAATTTTGTCGGTGCTCCAGAACGCTCTTCGTCTTCAAGGTAAAAATCATTACTTTTGAAGCGCCTAAACCAGTCTCTGCACGCTGTATTCGACAAAGCATTGTCACCATATATCTCAACGAAAATTCTGTGTGCTTCTGCTGCAGATTTTTCTGAATAAAGAGTGCAATAAAATTCCAGGCAAAAACATTTTATTTGACACAAAAGTACACATTTTCACAAAGGGAAAATAAAATCGTAATTAACACTATAGTAAACAATATTCTACTATAATTTGAGGTTACATATAGTACTACTTTGGTGATTCGTTACCGTACAAAATTCCAAGCACAGAGTGCCGCAACGCTATCTTTATAAAAACAGCGAGAACTTATTCAAGGTCCTATTATATATATTACTTCCTCGACCACAACCAGTCAATTTTTCAGTCACACTTTGTGCCACAACCGGACTCACTTTGTTGATTTTGATTTAATTTTAATTTATGTCCATCTATGTATATATAATATGACACTTATGAGGATACAAAGAGTTCTAAATTTGAAGATTTTTTTATAATATTTAGGCTTATTTTAATAATGAAGGAAAAGGAACTTTGAAATAATAATTTTAAAATTCCTTTTTTTTACCGTTGTTAAAATATATAAAAAAATGAGGAAGAGATTACTATTATTTTATATATTTTATTTAAAGCTTTTTTACATTCAATGTTAACATTGTTTTGGAGATACTATATAGGGTTCATATATTCATGCACAAGGATTGAATAAAATACTGTACTTTTTATACCTCGCAGTACTTTAAAAAGTAAACTTTTTTACATGTTCCAAATAATTTCATATTTTTACAGCCATTTTTTAAATAAATAATATATTACTTTCTGGATCTCCTCTAAGTGTTCCACAAGAATATATTCGGGTTCCCTTTTATTTCTGCTTTATAAACGATCCACCTTTTTACGCACAGAATTTATGTGATATTTTACTGTTCGCAGATGACACTTCCTAAATAATTAAGATTGACAAAAACGAAGTAAGCTGCAGTGGAAATTGGCTGCCCGACTAGTTTATATAAGCAACTATTTGCTTTAACTATAATTTACTATGGGGTAGTGCGGCAAATATAAACTCAATATTGATTCTTCAAAAACAGGCCGTGAGATCTATTTACAATCTTAAAGCTCAAGATTCTTTGCGAGATGTTTTTAAAGATACAGGAATTTTTACAGTTGCCTCGCAATATATGTATATGTCGCAGAGTATTAATATGTATGTACGTCAAGTTGCTTGACTTAGGTGTATTCAGAGGATGGCAACACTGCCAGTTGCCAATGTCAATTGTCAGCTTTTAGGGAAGTGGAGTGAACGCGTCGGTCTTATAATAGTGAGAATGAGCGATGCGGATTTATTTTCTTCTTCGAGTGGCATACGGCTGGGTTGTACTAAGACGTATCGTATTCACCGATGATTCAAAACTCTATTTGATTAAAGCATATTTTGAAAAAAAAAAACATTTTCTAAATTATTTTTAATGTTAATTGTATTTTTTAATTAGACATAAGTAATTACAATTAACTAACTAAGCTTTGGAGCAGTTCCAAAGCTTGACAGATTTCGATTTCGAAATAATAAATAAGAAGAATACAAACCTATATATATATATAGGTTTGTATTCTTCTTATTTATTATTTCGAAATCGAAAAATACATAAGTCAACAAATATATAAATACTACGCGGCTAACAACATCATAACGCCTAATCAATACGGCTTCCAACCTCATAAGAGCACAATCCAACTGCTATCATCGTTTACGGACAGTATATATAAACATCTCGACAATAAAGAACACGTATTGATTGTATTCATTGACTATACGAAGGCATTCGATACGCTCAGGCATGATAGGCTACTGCAATCGCTCTGCGATAGCGGAATCAGAGGAAAGCTACTTGCATGGTGTGAAAACTATCTTTGCAATAGAAAGCACACTGTAAGGGTTGGTAATGCTGATAGCTGCATGGTAAAGTCAACAGTAGGTACGGCACAAGGCTCGGTACTTGGTCCACTACACTACATCACTTATGTAAATAGCCTTGCTAATGCAATTAAAAGAAGCGAGATGTATCAGTTCGCAGATGACACTTGTCTCATAGCCGCTGGACACAATATCACTAATGCTCTTATACAACTACAAGAGGACTTCGACATACTCACCAAATGGTCACACGATGCCGGATTATTACTCAACGCTGATAAAACCAAGTTAATGTATATTTGCAGTAGCAAAAATAGAAGTCTCTTTGAACCAGTGCTTATCTTACACAACCACAAATGTTTACACCGGAATACTAAAGCTGTAACTTGTGACTGTACCGAAATAGAATTAGTAAGCAATCATACTTATCTAGGAATGGTCATCGATAGCAACCTAAACTGGAAAATGCACATAAATCACGTATGTGACAAACTGAGAGGGGTACTTGCTAAATTTCATTTAGTGAAACATAAAGTGCCATATAAAACGCTCCTGTTATTGTACATGGCTTTGGCTGAATCAATAATATCGTATGGACTGTCCAGCTACGGAAGAACATATAAAACTCATTTGGATCAAATTTACTACTTACAGTTACGCATTTTGAAAGAAGTTGTCCCATATAACATAAAAAAATCTTTCAATAACAACAACGAAAAATTTTTTGAATTTTGTAAAATTTTACCAATACACGAAAAAACTGAGTTAACACTTTTATCAGAACACTTTTTTAATGATAACTTTAAACACTATAAGGATATGAGCTCAACAAAAATAACAACGCGAAGTATGGTCAATCTAAAACTTATATTACCTAACTATTGTAATATGTATGGCAAAAGATCGTTACAATATATCATACCAAAACTTATCAATCAACTTCCACTGTCAGTAAAAAACACAATAACACACAAAAATATAAAACACATATTAAAACGTCATTACCAAGAAGAACTAACTAAGAAGGTAAAATTATAGGCATATATTCTTTAAAAAAAAAAAAAAAAAAAAACTTAAATTGTGCAGTCATAAAATACTTGTATGGTGTGAAAATTAATTAAATCAATAATTTATATAAAAAAAAAAAAAAAATATTTATAAATAAATAATATGCATGAATCAACCTGTATACGCTTATACACTCGAAGTCTTTGGTTTATTGATTAGAAATAATTGTTAATTTAAATGTACCCTCGTTTTTTACTTTTTGTGATTTAATTTTAAACTTGTTATTCTTAGTGCGAGTTATTTGTTAGATATTTATTGTAATATGTTTCTACTCATAGAAATGTTTGATGGCGCTGGTGCACGGTAAAACTCGAATGAGTTTATGATTGCACCTTGAATTTATCATTATTCTGTAATAGTCTACTTAAATAAATAAAAAAATAAATAAAATATATATATATATATATATATATATATATATATATAAGATTTATTTGAACACCGTGTTGTTCCGTACAAACTCAATGTTGTACGCTAAGATTGCGCTTACTCCTGAGACGTTACGGCTAATGCTGTTATTAACCTACATAGATAGCCGACTGTATTAGTTTGTTTAAATAAATTGTTACTTTCATGTTGCATTCCACTTTTTAAATGTTTTTACAGAATAGTTTCTATGTCGACAGAATTTTATACTCAATATTAAATAACAACAAAAATACATAATAATAATGTTAATTTATATTAACATTTTAAAAATATCAAAAATAACTTTAAGCAATTATCTTTGGGAAGCGTTACTTTTTCTTAGTAGGGATAAATACCTTTAATAAATAAAAATATTAATAGCAGTGTATTTTCATTTTAGTCAGAAATAATTAGTAAATGCGACAGTTGTGGGTTAGAATCCATTGGGGATTTATTTTCATTTTCTCACTTAAAAGCCGAATTTAACCCTTTCTTTGGGAGAGTATGTAGAGTAGAGATAAGGTATTAGTTTTTATAGTCTACATAAATATAACTAGCGGGTTAAATGGTTTGAAGACTTTAACCCACAAACCATTAAACTTTTGTAAAAATGTTTTATTAAAAAGAACATTTAGAATCTTTGGCGGTCACTTTTCCAAAATTGCGATAAAACAGATAGATAGTAAAGCAGATAGAACAGGAATCCACTGTGTGTTACAAAGTGGAACGTCTCTTTAGGCAGATTTAGAGGTGGAGTACGCGTGCTCGTCGCTCACGGGACATTTACATTTATATTACACACCGAATGCACATTTGAAGCACCGCAATTAGACTAATCTTTAACAAAAAGTGAATAGAATTATAATTTTGTTTTATAATAAATGGATGGAAATATTGAGGCCGTCGTGCCACAGTGGCGCTGCGTCTGGCTGTAAACGTGGCGGCTGTGGATTCAATTCGCATTCGTAAAATCAATTACTTACATTATTTCATATTACGTCACGAAAAATATTAATGAGGAACAGTGTATTAACACTAGGTACCCTCAACCTGCTCTTTTATATGCGCGTAGCTAAAAAAATAATATATGTCTTTTAGTATCTTTCTTGACTATTTAAAATAAACGCTTCGCCATTATTCAACATTGCTAATTAAATGTCTATTCACATAAAGACAACTAACTGCAGAACGTTATATGCTAAGTCATGCACTGTTTTTGCTTGCCTTCAGTGATTTACATTAAAATCATCTTCACGATAACAATTTAGTGAGTAGCAGAGGCCAGTCGTGGCGCAGCGGCACGAAGTGTGACTGTATAACTGACTGGTTGTGGATTCGATTCCCACTCGGGGAGATGAAATACTTACTTAAATTTATATTTCCATTTCTTCGCTCTGGTGCCGAGGCTAAGCGCGGCGTTGAATCCTGCCACCTAATATGCAATGCCTGCAGAATTTTTAGCAGAAGGTGGGGAACGGAGTGTCTTAACACCAGGTTACCTCATACAGCGTGAAGTTGATTTAATTTTATTTTATTTAGTTAGTAGTTTATTGATTATTTTCTCGTTATGCTGTATCACTCCCCCCCCCCCCCCCCCCCCACAGCAGAGTAGGCATAAGGAATCTGGTAACTTAGTGTTAAAACACTCCGTTACATTCCAAAGGACTTTCGAGATAAGTGAAGATTGTCGATGTTGTTGAGTGACGGTTTAAAGTTAAAAATAAATGTACTAATTTCCCTGATAACCCACAACCATCACGTTTACAATCAGACGTTGTTACTTTGGGCCATGACGACCTCTATTATTACTTCATAAATACATACAAATCATAAAATAATAATTTATTTCACAAAATATGAGCTGTATTTGTAGTCACGAGGTATTCAACAGGTTGTTCATAAAGCGATTATAAAGTATACATCGATGGTTGTAAAATATACAAAGGACGCTGTATTTTGTAAATACATATATATGATTACAAACATAGAAAACAGTTTTTACTCGCAACTTCGTTGACGAGGTCCATGTTATGGTGGATGTAAATAAGGGTTGTGTGTGACACATTCTAAGTGTCCAGGTCACGGGCCACTGACATCGGGTACAGTGAGCTAGGCCGAAACGACCAACTTGATGCAATATAGACGTATAGGTTTCCCTTAAAGAAAGGACTATCCAGCTTTCATCCATTCTTTTGCCGCATAACTTTATATAAACGCAACAGTTGTGATTAATTTGCACTTTGGAAAATGACAACACAGATTTTCGATATTGATTAAAAAGTGTAGAACAAATTTCTTAACTTTTTTTTTCTGCCAAAACAGTTAATTTATACTTATTTAGAAACTTGGCAACTTAACTTAGTTAATTTATGCTTATAATTAAATTTACGCTTATAAAGAAATACAAATTTATGCCAGTCGCTTGACTGGCTGTAAACACGATGGCTGTTTATTCGATTCCTACTTGGAGGAATGAATTATTTCTCTTCCTCGCTCTAGTTAGATGATAAAGTAAGACGTTCAGTTCCGCCACCTAACATAGACTGGATTTCCATTACCTGTTGCTGCATGTGAGATGCAGCCTGATGTAAAATATCAAATGATGGCGTAAGCCAATACAAAATATCAAATAATGGCATACTACCTAATATGAACTAATCTAGTTACATACACGACACACAGACAGCCCGCCGCGAATCGAATCTCCACTCATGAATATGCGCGGCGTATCGTGAACCATCAATAAATCTGTTCCAAGTGTCCGGCGTAATGTCAGGGATCAAATTAATACCGGAACATCACGTATCCGGGGCTTAATGCTCTTTATGTCCCTGTGGATGTTGTTTGATTGTTGCAGTGTAGTTGTTGAGTAAACGAGATAGTTACGGGTTCGTTATTATGTAAATATTTAAATTATTGTTATGTTGTATTTTTTTTTCTAGAGAAGTTAAAGAACACGCTACATTGATGTAACACTTCGTACTCCGCTTTCTGCTCGAATTTTAAGTTATATTTAAGTGACGTAACTCAGCGCTGTAGCTAAAACGATAAAAATATGTGTTTAGCTTCACCTAGTGTTAAGACACTCTGTTTTACAATTTCATAAATTTTCCAAAGGATTGCTGATGTAGAGTACTGAAAATCACAAGGAAATATTTCAGTGAATAAAACTTACAACCGCCGCGATTACGTATTGTCAAACGACATACATACAACCTCTTTGTGGAAAATAAAAGAATTTAACCATAATCAATTCCTAAAATTCGGATCAAATCTACATCCATTATACCTACAGTCAAATATTATCTTGTTTATAATTTCCTATGTTGTCTTGTATACAGAGAACCTAGAGCTAAGACACTCCGTGCAGAATGTCGTGCTTAGAGAAAAGTTGCTATATACTATTTGTACTATAATAATATTTAGTTTTTTTGCTACTATTCTTAACTTTAATTAATTTTCATCCCCTATTTTACCCCGTTAAGCAAGCAGATAGTGCTGCTTTTTCTTCGTTCTAATTTAATATAAATTGCTGTATGGAAGTTAAGTTTCTAATAAAAATTGCCGTATAGAAGTTAACCCTCTAATTTGGTATTATGAGATAATCTTATAAAATAAAACACCCTTAGGTTTTTCAAAGCACTACTTTAAAATATTAACCATGGCAAAGCATATCTTTGTTTTGTTTATTTTAAACGCGATAGTTGCAGGTTCGATTGCCATTCGTTGGAGTGGGTTATTTTAATAGATAAAGCATGCCGTTGAGTTTCGCCATGCAACGCGAAAGTGGGAAGTGTTATATCACAAGGTTCCCTCTACCTGTCCTGCTATATGCGCAATACATTATTTTCCAATAAAATTAATTAAATTATTTTCTTTTCAAATTAGGTTAATTTCACCCAGTTCTTCAAATTATAGCTTACGAGCACATTCGTAGGCAGTAAATTTTAGACGCGGAGCAATTAAAATTTTACGATTATATATAACGCAGAAACCACCCTACATATTACTTATGGTACATTTGATTAAGCAGAACGACTGTTTTGTGGCACAGTGTGTACTTTATGTAGAGAACGTATTAATTGTAATATCATCAAAAGGTAAGCAAATAGAAACATATATAAAAGAAAAAAAGACAAGCTTAAGATTTAATTAGGTTAACAGTAGTCATTAGTCAAATCTCTCTCTCCGTTCCGACGTTAGTGGCCGTCGTGACTCAGTGGGACAACATCTTGCTGTATGCGCAGGAGATGTGGGTTCGATGTTCACTTGGGAGAATGATTTATTTTTGCCACCACAGTTGTTATAACACTAAGATTTTCCCATCTTGCAATGTGATCTAAAACGAGAAGCGTGTAATTTAAAATAGTTTCATAGAAATAATTTTACAATACAGAACTGCAAGTTGACTGATTCAGTTCATTAATTAAATGGGAAAGTAAGCGAGAAATTCAATTCTCGCTTCGCAAAGAGCCTCGCTTGTGTTACCATTGATTGCTACTTTGTTACTAAAATATATGAAATATATATAGGCCAGTCGTGGCGCAGTGGTACAAAGTGTGACTGTAAAACCGACTAGTTAAAGGTTCGATCCCCACTCGAGGAGGTGAAATATTTACTTAAATTTATATTTTCATTTCTTCGCTCTGGTGTCAAGGCAAAGCGCGGCGTTGAGTTCTGCCACTCAACACGCAATGCCTCCAAAATTCGGCAGAAAGTGGGGAACGGAGTGTCTTAACACTAGGTTTCCTCTGCCTACCCTGCTGTGTGCGGGATATAGCGTGAAGCTAATTTAGTTTAATTTTTTTTCAATATATATAGGTTTTATATAAACGTTAATGTGTTAGCTTATCAATAAATACTTACTAAAGACAACATTTAAAAATTTGAACGTAGCGGGAATTTTTATTTGTTTTCTTAATACGTATTTTTCTTTCCTAAGTGTGAAATATTAGTTTTTATATTTTTAAATTGTTAATCCACACTTACGCAAGAAAAATATTTATTTAGAAAACTTTTGTTGTAGCGGGACTCGAACCCGCGCTTCCTGGAAACCGACCAGACCATAGAACTACGGCTTAAAAGGCAAAAATATTACACTTTTCATGCTTCAGATGTTTTTGTTTGCTTTCATTAGTTACTTTTTCGCTCCTATGAGTTATGACTAAAGTAGACTTTGTAGTATTTTTTACACAAAACCTTATCTTTGTTGATTCTTTTAGAGAAAAAATTGAAAAGCCAGTGGTCGTTTAGGTTAAGTTTCAAATTAAACCTGACTAGTCTTTTGATCTAGCTTTTTAGATATTAAATATATTATGGTTTTATATTTAGAAAATAAGGAAGAAAAACTATCAGCTTCACGCTATTTTCCGCACACAGGCAGAAGCCAAGTGTTTAGACACTCTGTTTCTCACTCTCCGCCAAATTCTGGAGGCATTACGTATGGAGTGTCGAAACTCAACGCCGAGTTTTTGCCTTGGTGCCCCAGGCCAAAAAAATGCTTGAGTAGAAATTAAGCCTACAAATCGCATATTCATTGAGACTGTTATATTCCACCACAGTAGTACTACATACTGTATTGACAATATATTTTAAAAATTCCTATAAATGCTTTTTACTTATTTTCTGCTATTTTTATTTCATAATATTGTACATTGGAATTTAAAATAGCAACACTTTTTCTTTTAGACGAAAAATAATTCCAAAAAACACATAAAATAATTGTTAAATCACGTGAGAACAGTAATAAACGTTGATTAAACCTAATCTACGGCTGGAACCTTTATATAATCTATGTAGCCTTATCTAGAAACACTAATCCCGGCTAAAAGGCTTAATTGAGTGTAAGCTGGCGGGTTGTAAGAGAGGGATGTACTATGAATATTAATATAATGGAGAGGATACGTTGTTAAGAGCCGGCCTTTGAAATGGTTTCTTAGATAAATTTAAGGTTACCTGAGGATAAGCAAACTGGCCATGTCATTTAACTGATGATTAAAAATTTTAACCAACAACGCACCTGTAGCTCCTCTGGCGTTACACGGGGTCGTAGGCGGCGGTGATCACTTACCATCAGGTGACCCATACGCTCTTTGGCCATGTCTTTTTCCATCAAAAAAAAAAGATTTGGCCATTTGTCGAGGGACAGTGTATAAATAAACGTGATCGTTGAGTTCAATTCCCACTTGAGAGAATGAATTATTTTAATTTGCTCGCCATATTGTGTTAAAGTTTCTTTACAATAATAAAATCATAATAATTCAAAAACATTCACATTCAAACTTTATAAATGAAAAATATTTAGAACACAACCTTTCCCATAATAAGGATAGAAACCACGACATCATCACATTCTCTTTCATTTATTTTAATAATCCACAAGATTAATATAAAAAATATATTAATATTTCAATAAGACTAATGCCACGTAAGAACTTATAAGTTAGAAGCAAAGTAAATTTATATGGGATCAATAGTAAAGGGATATTCAATAAATTTGACTCGGCCTGGCCGGAACAGGATGTAGGTTAGATACATCAAAGTCTGACTAACTTACTTTACGTTTATAACTACGAAATTCTGCGAATATTGTTTTTAGCTTCACGCAATATCCCGCATAATGCAAGATATGCAGGGAGAATTTTCTATTAAGACATTCCGTTTCCCAATTTCTTTGAAATACGAATCGAGTGTGAACCTCAACGCCGCGCCTTATCTTATTACTAGAACGAAGAAATTAATATTAACTTAATTTACACCAGTTTAAATATATTTTTGGACTAATACATATATGATGTATTTACCAAATATATTAAATATTTTCCGATGTTTGAAAGTGCAATAATTTTTTTAAGATTCAGTACTACAAAAAAAAACAAAACTACTGTTCCAAACTATTGTGCATCCCGTCTGTCTATTTGTCTGTCAAGATCATTTTATCATGCCAAAATTAAAATGTAATATCCAAATCTGTAGTCACTTCCTTAAAAAAATTTGATCCAATATTAAAAAAATGGTTTCGAAATCAAAAGAAACAGAACAAAACAGTGCACCCACGAGCGTTTCTGACTCGCGCTTGATCAATTCGTTTATTTTAATAAATATTTAAATAACAATACGAAGAAGCTTAACCTGTTTTGCCTTATTATAATCACAATTAGTTGTTTCTATTGACTACTCAACGACTTTATTGTAACGAAGTAGGCTGATCCTCTTTAAAGGTTATTGCGATCTTGTTTATTTATTTAGAATTTTGGAAGCTGCCGTGGCACAGTGAGTTGTTCTGTAGTGAGCAGTTTGACTGTAAAGGTTGTGGGGTTCAATTCCCATTTGTGAGAATTATTGTACTCTTTATACATATTTTATTCCCAGCTAGTTATCAATAGCCAAAGTAATTGAAACACGAATCTATCTATTTCGACAATAAAATCTACTTAAATTAACTCTAATTGAAAGTAAAACTTGTCGTCCTCGTAAACTTACTACGGTAAGTACAGTATAATTCAAATCCTTCACCCGTGTCAGTTCTCTTAACTTCTGTGAACTATTTCGTCGCGTTTCTTCTCGAAGTTTGTCCCGATGAGGTAGCTCGAGTTAAGATTCTTGTCCTTTGAAAATAGTTTCTCTATCTAAAACTTGGAAAAAAAAACACTCTCAACTCTAGCACATCAAACGTGATATTGAGTTTCACGACTCAATACGGAATGTCTCAAAAACTAAAAAAGAATATTGCAAAAAATTAAGAACGGTGTGTGGATATTCCCAAGTTACTTCTATATAACGCATAAAGTGCTGAAAACGTCAGAAATTTTATGACGATACAAAAAAAATCGAGTTCCAGCCACTAAATATTCCATACCGAGAGTGCTTTGAAGGTCAAAAAATTTCAACTAGACCACGCAGCCTGATTCAGTTATACGCCCAATTATTTTAAAATCGCCCGAAAGCAGCCGAGCTACGCTAATGGAATAATCTCGTGCTGCTGCCGTTACACTGTACGGCCGATATCTACTTGGGATGTAAGAGACGATCTCACGATCAATTTTAAACAACCAGTACACGCTCAATAACATTTCACAACATTATAAAGATTGAGACGCCGTTATGATTCCGATTCCCAGCCGGCAGAATGAATTAGTTTTATTTTATTCGCTCTAGTAATAGAGCTAAGCACTACGTTTAGTTCCGCTACTCAACACGCAATGTGAAAGGGATGTTTTAACACTCAGTTCCATCGGCTTACCCTGCTGTAAGAGGGAAAACGCGCGCGGGAAGAGGTTACGCCATACATTCAACAAGTGTTTTTGATATTAAACATTTTTTAAGAGAGAGTAGGTCCCTAGTATAGAATTTTTTCTTCTAATTTTGGTATATTTTAAAACATTGCACGAAACTTAACGCCGTGAATATATAATCAGGCCATAGAAATGACAATGATTCAGAATTATCCAAATTAAACCTACAATAACAAATATACGTCCCAGCTATACTATGTTACTTAAGAGATTTGTAAAGAAGGGAAGACGTTAAAGAGCGGACTTAACATCTAGAACAAAATTTGTTTTATACTATTCTTTACCAATTAGGAAAGACTTGTAAAAGTCGAGCAAAAAAACCAATGCTTCGTGAAAAGTAAGCCTTAATAAAAACATTTTGAGATTTTCATTTCATGGATATACTGATCCAGTCCTCTAAAATCCTGTTTCTAGTACAGCTAATCTCGTCGCTAGCAAAGAGTAATTATCGAGGCTTCAATAAAGTAACTACCATAGATTTCGCTTTATGCCATACAGTGATAATTTGCCTCAAATCTGACTACAAATGTCATTTTTTTAATAAGACCAACGACAGTCTTTTGTCGGCTTTGTGTAAAAAGCTTTTATTGAACCCTTCATTCCCTTTCGCCTCTTTCAATTTTGTCAACTTCTTCATACATGCACTCTATCCAATATCATCAACACTGTATTCTATAAAGTCACCTTGAGTCTCTGTTTTATTATATTTTTATTTTATGTAAAATTCTATATAAGGGCATATAATATAACATAATATTTCATATTTCATATAACTTACTCATATTTTATATTTAGATTTACAATATTTTTTTGGTATTATTTTTTGATTCCTCCACCCGTTTCTGAGAGAAAGGTCCTTCGAGCCAGATTAAAGAATCAATTATTACATTCCTCCTCTTTTCTACAAAATCATGATCCATATATATTTGTTTTATGAAATTACGATATTACGATAGTACATTTACTATTATATGAATAGGCACATTTATCTATCGTTACATAAGTAGTATTTAAGTGTGAGTGAGCTTTTACAAAATAACATTAAATTTATTTGGTTATATTCTTATAAAAAGTTATATTTTTTTATTTTCACACTGTGTTCCGCGTTCTTTACAATTTGGCTAATATTCGAGACATTGTATGTATTTTAAAAGGCAGGTAACGCTGCGTTATGTCTTGACACCAGAGCGACGATATGAAAATAATCTTTTCCATCGACTGGAAACCGAACTCATAACCGTCGCGCTTGCATTCAGACGATGGACCACATATAAGCTATATTTGATTATTGAAATAGAAAAGACACAAATTATTTTACTACTAAATAAACTTCGTCTATATTTTTACGTTACAACAACGAGCCTCTCATTTAAAAATAAAAGCTTTCAATAAATACTCTTACACGAAAAAATCGTGTCGCACAATATAAAACGCATTCGAAGTTAATAGCAAAAGACTCGGCCTTTTGAAAAATGGTTTTTCATGAAATGCGAAATTAATATTGCGATCAACGACGGGTTGGATTGGAACTAAGAGTTGCATTTTTAAGTTATTTATTACTTTCCGATAGCGTTTGCTTGTTCTCTTTATTCATTGTATCTGTTAACTTATTTACTCTTTTTGTTAGATTTAATAAAATCTAGATCGAAAAAAAAAACATAATATTATTTTTGTTTTTATATCCCGCTCACAGCAAAGTAGGCGGAGGAAACGCGATTAGCCTCAGTATTAATTACTTGTTACACTTTCAGCGTTGAGCTCCACCACTCAACATACAACATGACATATTCCAATTTACATCGAATCTATTAACTTGGTTAAACATAGCCCATAGCCTTCTATTGTAAATATTAACTCTTTGACTCTATAAAATAAATAGAATTTATTAAATCGAACCAAAGATTTCTGACAATAGTTCAAGTTCAGCGAAATAATTTCTATAGCTTTATATAATACGAGAAATCTGCTGAGTGGTTTTTTATCTTCTGTAATCGATACGTTGACCGACCAATTTTTTTTCTTTTATATCTTTTATGTACAGAATTGATTTTCGACCGATCGATTGCATTTTTATATTATACAGGGTGGAAGTATCAGCGCTCCTTTTACGGGAACAGCATATAGGGTAAAATGTTTTAAACTCATACCTAAAGAAATTAATCACGATACTTCAACAGTTTAGACGTAGGATTTTTTTTCATTTCACGATGTTTATCCATATTTGTATTTCGCAGTTACGCATAGATACTAATAGCGTAAACACATACTACTACAAAAATACTAAGGTTAAACAACTTTGAACTGAACTTTGAACTTACCACAATAACACAACACAACAACACCTACGACTCGATTTCGAAATGAGGCGCATGCGGTGGTTTCCCTTTGATAAATTTATGTGTGTGTGCGTCGTTCTTGACAAATGGCGATTTATATTACAACAAGAAATTTATTGTTTATTTTGTTTTTATTATTGTTATTTATTCTATTTTGTTTTATTGTATAGACTAGTTAAAACTGTGGTTTCATTTAAAGTCGTGCTGACACTTCCAGTCTGTATATAAAAGGTTTTTATAGATTCGAGGCCAGTCGTGGCGCAGGCGCACAAGCGTACGACTGTTCTTTGTTGACGTGTGTTCGATTCCCACTCGAGGAAATTAAATATTTAATATTTTCGCTTTGGTGTCGACAAAAAGCAAAAAAATATAGATTAAAATCATTTCACACCTTTACCAGTAAAGTATAGATGGCCAATTTATAAAACAGTAAACCAATATCTAACAAGACAAGTTTCCTTATAATGTAAACACTTCCAGCCGTTAAGTGCTTCAGTATATAACTTTGTAATGTATCTTTGGCGACTCAAGATTGAGTTGTTACTTGATATATTATGTGGAGTTTTAATAGTCTCGGTTATCTGGCTTTTACTGTGGTATTGAAATTTGATACCGCTAATATTATTTATTGTTAGGGGCCGTCGTGGCGACAGATAGTGGGTTCGAATCCCACACTAAAAAATGAAAAAAAAATCATAATTTACTCGTTCTGGTGACAAGACAACACGAGAGTCAAATTAAACCTCATTATAACACCTACTATGGTATATTATGTAAAAAGTTCATTTTCCATTCGCGTTGCAACATTGTATGGTTCAAAAACGTAACATTGAGAAACTTTATAATTTTTGCTTTTAAATAAATCAAATTAAAATTAAATCAGCTTCACAATGTATCTCGCACTGTTAAGTTAAGTTAAGTTAACTACGTTCTTTACTTTTTACATAATTCTAGAGGCATTGCGTGTTGAGTGGCGGAACTCAACGACGCCCTATGCCTCGATATCAGAGCGAACAAATACAAATTGAAATAAATAAATATTTATTTCCTCGATTGGGATTGAACCCACAACCAGTCGCGTTTACAGTCACACTTTGTGCCCCTGCGCCACGACCTTCTTTAGCTTTTATTATATTCTCTAGGTCTATGTAATATGATTATAAGATAAGATAAGATAAGATAAGATAAAAAGTCTTTATTGCACACTTTAACAGGATTGATTACATTAAATTAGGGTTATGATATGCACAAAGGCGGCCTTATCACTACAAGTGATCTCTTCCAGGCAACCAATCTGGGGATAAGATACAACTAAAAGAGAGGGCATTATGTGGTGCAGAGCGACGTGAATAAACTTAATTAATATATAAATAAATATATAAAACATATACATACAATACATATCATATTTATACAATTATAGATACATAACTATATATATAAAATACATATAAACATTAAATATATATACAATTAGAAAAAATAAATAAATAAATAAGTAAATGATGATAATACGTGTAGGTATACATAAACTACTTCCGAAGATAATAGAGCTTAACTTTATGCTTAAAGATTTTAATCGAAGTCGATTGTCTCACATCTCGTGGTAACGCATTCCATAACGCATGTAACTGTGACTTTATCCTGATTCTTATTATCAGTATAAACTAAAAAAAATATAGTTCAAATGGAAACTAGTGGCTGCCAAACATTAAACGAAACATTAACTGTTTACTTGGAGGCCGTCGTGTCGTAGTGGCACACAGTGCGACTGAAAACCGGCTATGGTTGTGGGTTCGAATCCTACCCTAAAAAAATTTTATTAAATATCTTCGTACTTCGCTCTGGTGAGAAGGCAAATCGTGACGTTAAAATAATACCTAGTAATGTTGAAAATGTCGTACTATACAAAAACGTACAATTCAGTAAATTATGTTGTTCCTAAAATAAAATACCTTATTACAGAAGACTTAAGGTTCACTACAGATGAAGGAAACTGTTTTTTTTTTTAAGAAAAGTAAGGTTTTGGAAGTTAAATAGCTTTCTTGTGAATTGAAGTTTAACCATGCTTGGTTGGCAGTGATATGGCGGATCTCAACGCCACGATTTGTCTATTAGAGTGGGGAAAATTAAATAATTTATTACTTCGAATGCTACAGTCACTTTTCCTTCACACTTTGCCACGATGATCAATTTATTTGTTTAAACACATTTGGTTCCTATATCTTCTAAAACTGAGGCTAATAAATTAAGGCAAGTAAGTTTTTTGAGTTAGAGGCCAGGCTCAGGGGCACTAGTGTGCACTGTAAAATCGACTGGTTGTGGGTTCGAACCCTACTCGAGGAGATGAAATATTTACTTAAATTTATATTTCCATTTCTTCTCTCTGGTGTCGAGACAAAGCTCGGCGTTTAGTCCTGTCACCCAACACGCAATGCCTAGAGATTTCGGCAGAAAGCGAGGAACGGAGTGTCTTACCTCAAAAATTACGGGCCGTGCCGGGATACAGTGTGAAGCTGAAGCTGAATTTTTGAATACATCTATAGAAAATATATAGGTTTTTATAATTGTTAATAGTTGCGTCTAACGGCAAAATAATTCGATTTATATAATACGATATTTGTGAGATAGGTGAACTGAAGTTCTATTATTCTTTAATTTGTGGAAAATTTTATATACTTTAGGTTGAAAGATGGAATTCGAAGAGGGTATAACGACGGCGATGTATGCGATTGTCGCTACCTTATGAAAATATTTACGAAGTTTCGCAATAACGGCGTGCGAGGGACCGAACGAGGGGACCTGGATTACTCCGAGAGACCGTCGAGAGAAATGCTTGGAAAAATAATAAAACTTATTCTTTATAGTATGAATGATGGTTAAGAAACACAGTAGTATATAATATTGTAGGGTTAAATTATACACGATAGATTTTTTTTGTTTTGTTTCTTTTTCTAATTTTCAACACACACTATTCCGAGTATACAACAAGATGAAGAAAGTCAGTGATATGACAAAAAAATATTTTTGATTATGCTATGTATTATAAGAAAAAAATCGTCTAAGCAGGATGTCTGGCTATCATTTAATTAAGCAAAATATTATAATAATATTCCATCCCTCGACTAAAGCAATGTCTCGAATTTGGCCGAAAAATTAAGAACGAAAGGTCTCAACACTAACATTTATTTAATATTGTCTTCTGTATTTTAAAAATCTGAGGAATGACGACAGGTGTAGACCGCGGCGTATAGTTCCGCCAGTCAATACGCAATGCCTACAGAATTCGACGGAAAATGGGGAACGGAGTATCTTAAGACTAGGTTTCCTCTTCCTACTCTGCTGTGTGCGGGAAACAGCGTGAAGCTGATTTATTTTATTTTTATTAATAAAAAAAATAAAAAGGTGCGAAGCTGCTTATACACCATATGTAAATATTTATGCTTAGCTCAAAAGAACGTGGGTTCAAATCTCATATTAATTTTATTTAAAAATACACTATTCATGCAAAAACACATTATTGGATCTATTTACACAGTTATATTGTTTTTACATGCATTTACGTAATTGAAATTAAACTGAACAAATTACTTTCTATTGTTACGATAATAATCACTTATTAAGCTGAATATTTGTTTGTACTTTATGAGCTTGTAGTAGTTGGGGATAATCACAAACCCATATTGTCCGTAATGCTACAGGTGCATTATATAAAATAGAATATTTGGAAAACTATTATTTCAACACTTATAAATTAGAATTGGCACGAAGTGTGACTGTAAAACCGACTGGTTGTGGGTTTGATCCCTACTAGAGAAGATGAAATATTTGCTTAAATTTATATTTCCATTTCTTCGCTCTGGTGTCGAGGCTAAGTGCGGCGTTGAGTTCTGCCACTCAACACGCAATGCCTCTGAAATTCGGCAGAAAGTGGAGAACGGAGTGTCTAAATACTAGGTTCCCTCTGCCTACCCTGCTGTGTGCGGGATACAGTGTGAAGCTGATACAAATTAGAAAAAAACCGCTTATGTGCGAGTCGAACTCTCCCATTGTGGCTTACGTTTCGATTTCAGGAATTCGATGTCAAAGTGAAGTTTAAGTTTTATATAATTTAGAAAAGTTGACATATTGAAATTTGCGGTCTATGCACTCATTTTGTTTGATATTAACTAGAAATATAACTTTTTAATTATTTTTTTATATATATGAAAATATCTATAAATTATTATATTTTTGGTTTATTCCTTTATTTAACACGCAACATATAAAAAATTGACGGAGAATGGACAACGAAATGCCTTGAACAATAGGTTCCTTCTGCATACCATTCAGCGTGAAATAAAAAAAATCCATAATATTAAATTAAAATAACCTGATTTTTTACCGATATAATATGCTAGACTTACAATAAAAACATATATACAAATTAATCACTTCAAAAGGAAGGTTACATTAATAAGTAAATTGGGTTATTTTGTTCGTTAATATAAATATGTTCTTGCGTGGAATTAAATACAGTTGATGTTCACGAGAGAGCGGTGTTTCATTATAACAAAATAAATTATTTGAGAAACACAATTATTACAAAGCTTATTTTATAATTATTTTATATGTGGCCGTCGTGGCGCAGTAGTATAAAGTTTAACTGTAAGCGCCACAGTTGTGGGTTCGAGCTCAGTCTGGGGCATGATTAATAAAAACTATATCATAACTGTATTAGGTTCCATTCCTCCGTACAAAATATCGTGAAAAGACGGTAAAAAATAGAGGAAAGTGGAGAATAGTCTCTAAAGTAAGTTCGTTGGCCTACCGTTATAATTGGGATGTTCTGATAAAAAAATGTGTTTATTACTTCTAAATATTAAAATAAATTATAATTGTCAATAAGAATTAACCTAAGAAATAATAAGATGTCATATTGCCACAGTGGGAAGACGACCGACTAAACGGGATTGTTTTTTCACCTGCCCACTCTATAAACAAAGCGTGGTGTAGAATTTTGACACTAGAAAGCGGAGAACGAAATGTCTTGACTCACTCTGTTTACACTACTATATGTGGAATATCTATAGCATTTTCCAGAAAAGAAAATACATAAATACGAAGCTATGTAACGGTGTGGTCTCAACCGCTGTGGCTTGTATTCTTTTGAGAAACTTTACTCTTTTCATTAAAATTAAATTAAATTAAATTAGCTTCACGCTATATCCCGCACACAGCAGGGTAGGCAGAGGGAACCTAGTGTTAAGACACTCCGTTCCCCACTTTCTGCCGAATTTTGGAGGCATTGCGTGTTGAGTGGCAGAACTCAACGCCGCGCTTTGCCTCGACACCAGAGCGAAGAAATGAAAATATAAATTTAAGTAAATATTTCATCTCCTCGAGTGGGGATCGAACCCACAACCAGTCGGTTTTACAATCACACTTTGTACCACTGCGCCACGACTGGTCTCAACTCTTTACTCTTTTCATACAGGTAGCTAATTTCATGTAAACGAAACCATACAAAAATATTAAACAAATTGTATATATTTCTACTGATCGTTTGATAATTAAAGTTTTTTTTCGGTATTCGAACGTGTCTACAAGTAAAACTAAAAAGATAAATTAGATTAAATATGGCAGGGTATATGGCGCAGTGGCACAACATCTGACTATAAGGGTCAAGTGTCAAAATACTCCTCTGTACCACGAACCTTGGATTCCTCAGTACTTAACGTTGCGTTTTTTACCATAATAGATTAATGATAAATTAAAAAAGGGAGCGGTGTTGAGTTACGCAATCGTACATTTCATTTCTCAATAAAAGATAAAACCAGAAAATATAATATTTTGTATATTATAATATCAATATTACACAAAATAAATAAATTGAGACCAAGTCCGGTCAAGCATTTCATTACTATATTGGTCTATTCTTCGAAAAGCTAGAAAAGCAACTGTCTAGTTGTAGTTTTCGTAGAAAAGGAGCCAATATCAATAATAATAGAAAAATGTCTTAGAAAAATAGTTTTTATTATTATAGCATAATAATTAAATAAAATAAAAGTTTGACGGCCCGTCATGACAGAGGTTTTAGAGACACAGCGGAGGTCTTAGAGGCACAGCACAATGTCTGATTGTAAAAGTGACAGCTGTGAGTTGGATTTATGCTTGGGGGCATGATTTATTTTGATTTCCTTAATCTTCTAGATTAAGCACACAAGACGAACAGCGTTTAATTCCACTGCTCAACACCCGATGTTTCAAAAAAGTGGAGAACGAAGTGACTTAACACTAGGTTCCCTCTACTTGCCTCGTTATGCGTGGGAAAAACGTCAAGCTAAAAAAAACTGGTTGTCTATAAAGGCGGTGACTCCGATAGCGATGTTTCAACGTCAATTTTTTTCCGGTACATTTTCGGGATACTTAACGGAATACGGTATTGGTCGGAAAAAAGTTTCGAGATTTCTTTCCCTGTGAAAGTTTATATGGAATTAAATCACTGAATGTTTATACTGTGTGTGTGTGTGTGTGTGTGTGTGTGTGTTTGTGTGTGTGTGTGTGTGTGTGTGTGTGTGTGTGTGTGTGTGTGTGTGTGTGTGTGTGTGTGTGTGTGTGTGTGTGTGTTAAGCTATTTCTTTAGTTTCATTTGTCTCCCGCATATAGGAGGGTGATCAGAGGAAACCTAGTATTCGGATACGCCGTTCTTTATTTAATGAAGAATGTAATCATAAAACCTATCCTTCCATTAGTAATAGAACTTACAACAACCACAGTACACAGTCAGTCCCTATCTCACTCTCACTCTGACTTGATATTGTCGCTTTTATTTGTACAAACATATTCATTTAATAGGAAGCGTCGACAGAAACGCCCCGTTTGGAACAATAAATATATATCAAATTTCTATTGACAAGTTCGAGCTGCCTTTGTTTAGAGCCGTCTTTCTATATTGAAACTGATATAAATACTCTATAGTTGTCAATAACCAAAAGCATTTTGGCGTTTTATAACAAACAGAATGCCTTCTTTCTTAAGTCCAGTCGTGGCGCATGAGCACAAGCGTCCAGCTGCTGGCTGGCTGGGTCCAGAGCTGTAAGCACGACAGGTTGTGGGTTCGATTCGTATCTTAATGGTAATGGAGCGTCTCAACACTAGGTTCCTAGGTTCCCTCTACCTACGCTACTCTGTACGGAATACGACTTGATGAATAAGAAATGCTTTCCTAAAAAGACTCATAGGATTTCTGACAGAGATTTTGATATTGCTAGTTGAATAACGAAACTCAAACGCCATACATTGCTATATGGTACTGGTGAAATAAATACAATAAGCATAAAAAGGTTTTTCTGAATAAAGATCGAACCCACAACAGTCGCGTTCACAGAAAAAAAATAGAAAACCATTTTCAAAGTAAACAAAAAAGTCCAAAACATTTTTTTCCCGACATCTTATATTTTACCTTTTCTCTTCTATTTTTATACAAAGCCTTAAAAACTATCAAATAATTCACTATAACAAACACCTATTGTAATTCACCCTTCAGTATATAAGCTATAAACAAAATATAGTTATACAGTTAATCATAAACAAAAGGTATTGGCAGTTCATTATTTGAATAAACCGTTTGTAATTTTAGCGGAACTAAATGATACCAGTGTACTAAATTAGTATTGTTTTCAGAAACTTCTATTATTATAAATAATATGTTTTACAACATTATTAATAAGAGAGCGTTGTATTTTCATTAAATATTATACAAATCATGTTGTAAATAAATACATGTACATTGCGGCGTTGTGAGCAAATTATGGACGAGATTCATCGAGATAGTACCTAGAATAATATATATCGAAACACTTCGGTCTTAACTGTGTTTTAATTTAAGATATTGCGTTTTGTGTAATGGAACTCAACGCCGTATTTTCATCACGCAGGTTATCTTTACCACAGCGTGAAAATGAAAATGATATTACCGTCGAATGGGGGTCGAACCCACAACCATCTCGTCAATATGAGCGATAGTTAGAAGTTGTCTCGTCGCCTCAAATGAGGAATAATTTTTACCATTTATTAAAATTAGTTAATTATAAGGCGTTATAGTTCTCAACAATGTTGAATATAGGATTACAGGTATTCCCTGAATGGGAACCTCGGAAGTCATATCGAGTTACTCTTTCTTCAATGATAATTTCTATGAATAGAGTAAAAATATAAGTAGTACTTCTCACGCAACGCCTAGTTTTTAAGATATTATGTCATAATGTTTTTAAGACCTTATGACATTGGTTAAGTCGCAGAAGACCTTTAAATTACACTTACCACCAAATATTTTGAAACTTTTTTTTTTGAAACAGCGAAGCTCAAAGCCATACTTTTGTCTTCCAGGTTGTATAAAATAATATAATAATTTAAATATAGTTAGAAATTGAATTCTCAATCATCGCGTTCACAGTGAGACCATCCTTAGTTGCTCCAAGCTGAAGAGTTTATTTGGTTAACGATCTAATCTCAGAAACTATTGATTCAATTGAACTCAAATCAATTAGAACAAAATTTATCTCTGTATTGTTTATAGTCACTTATATAGGTGATGTTATTTTATGTTAATATTTTCGATGTAACCACAGGGGGTTACCTGCGGTCAGAATTATTGGACTCTTTCTGTGTCACAATGGTGTCGCCATGGCTACGTAGAAAATCTTTCACGTTAGAAAGGTTATCGAAATCTTTTTCAATGTATTGTTATTTATTGTACTGCTCAAAGTAATGTGTGAACAGTACAGAACCTAACAAAACATATTTTACGGTGACGTCAAACATTTTAGAAAGGTTTTTAACATTTTTTCAAAGTGTTAATCCACAATTAGGAAAGAAAAATATTTATTTAAAAAACGTATAAAAATTTAAACGTAGCGGGACTCGAACTCGTGCCTTCTAGAAACCAACCAGTAGCCTTTTCTAAATAAGTATTTTAGAACGGCTATTATAATCTTGGCACACTTGGTTTAGATTTGACTGACGAAGCGAAATGGCTGTGGTTTCAACCAGCACTCTAAGTATTGATTTTTTGTTTATAATTAAAAATATATTCTCCGCTGTTATGATAAAATTACTTAAAATTGATTAAAATTGCTATCAATATAAGCCATTTACCCCACATTTGGGCGAAAGTAAGACATTGAAACAACCTACGCCAATTACGATTTTCAAAACTTACCCATGAATAACCCTATATTACCTATGAATACCTTAAGCCTATGAACAAGAAAATATGACTAAAATTTACAAAAAACATCAAAATGACAAGTCATAGTAGGAAAATCTTAAATTTTTTTCTTTTTTTTTTAATTGACCTCTCTAACTGGATTGATCGTGTATTTTTAGTATTTTGGAAAAACGGCGTTAGGAAGATTTTGCAATAGTCCATAATCACAAGTAGAATTTAAATCGACCACTAATACATTCATCAACCCTTATTGTTTTGCAAAGGCACCTACATTACAACATAAATCGAATTTCACATAAAATCAGTTAAAAAAATCCAACATATCGCTGTCGAGCAGATACAAACATTTAAACTTGGCACTATAATTTAATACCGCATACAGATAGCAACCAACAACGGCAATGCCGAAAACAAAGTTGAAAAAACTTGAGCTATCAGTCGCCGACCTGCATTCAGGCCCTCGGCAAGCGAAGCGACGTCGCTACGAAGCACTACGCAAACACACTACTGTAGTACTGTTTGTAATATAGTAGTTGTTGTACTGTAGTAGTTTCTCGCATTTGACCTATAATTAACGTATTAGTTATACTTGATGTTATAAAGCTGAACTGATTGTTTGGTTAAAATTGCTAATTTCAGTAGCTCCTAAAATTAAAACTATTCTTGTATTGTATTTTTAGCGTCTCGTTGTATGCCTCATACAGCAGGGTAGGAGCGAGAAACTAGTGCCTAGACACTCCGTTTCCAATGTTACACTGAATTCTGGAGCTATAGTTACAGATTACTTGTCTGTAGTTTATAAATATGAACTAAACGCCGCGCTTCTCCTCGACAGAAGAATATGGATATATTTAATATTTCATTTCCTCGAGTGGAAATCGAACTGATGTAACCACCGCACCTACGTTAAAGTTACTCGGTGCCACAAGAATGAGTGCTGTATACACTCCTAGTTATTTTTATTCAATCACACCAGGGAAGCCGCAAGTAAAAGCTAAAATATTTATATGAAGTGACTGAGTATTGCTTTGGAGGTCGACAGTGGTGGTTTGACAAATAGAGATATAGCTAAAGAATGTAAAGGTAACGTTAGCAAATTTAAATGAACTTAACACTATAATATTTTCGTTAGTAAACTTTTTTTATATTTTTTCGTTCAAAGTGCAGTTTCTTAAAAAAATGGCTGCTGGGAATGGGGATTGGCGGTATAGAGTGGAGAACAGAGTGAATAAATATTAAGTTCTTTCTGCTTACCCTGCTTAGAAAAAACTGAAGACGTAAAGCTGTAAAAAGAAGATTTACAATGCTACTTTTAAAATATTATATGATGGTAAGGCGCGGCGTTGAGTTCCGCAATTTAATATGCAATTTCTACAGAATTGACTAAAAGTGATTAACTGAGTGTTCGCTCAGTATACTCTGCTGTGTGCGTAATACAGCGTGAAGATGATTGTTTACTATGGATGGTAAAGCCTCAGACCACTTATACAGGGTTATATAGGGTTAAGCACTCGAGATTTACGAATTTTACCCACGTCCTTTAGTTATTACTGTAATCGTATAAGCATGGTGCTTAGTTGTAATTAATTATCTGATGTTCTTCGTAACTATACGCTGTATCCTGCATTTAGCAGGGTAGGCACAGGGAAGAACGTCCCTGACCACTAAGCTATACAAGAACGTATGGCGTAGTGGTGAGAGTGTCTGGTCTAAATAAATATTTTCTTTTCTTCGCTCTGGTGTCCAGGCAAAGTGCAGCATTGACTACTGCCACTCAACATACAATGTCTCTAGATTTCGATTTTCCACACAGATATAAAAAAAAGAAGTAATTTAATCCACAATCATTGTGGCATTTCTACACCAATAGCTGGAGATAGGTAGTAAAGACATTTATTTAAAAACGTATTATAATAAAATAAGAACTATGGCAAAATTAAAAAAAATAATTAAATTAGCTTCACGGTATATCCCGCACACAGCAGGGTAGGCAGAGGGAACATAGTGTTAAGACACTTCGTTCCCCACTTTCTGCCGAATTTTGGAGGCATTGCGTGTTGAGTGGCAGAACTCAACGCCGCGCTTTGCCTCGACACCAGAGCGAAGAAATGAAAATATAAATTTAAGTATAGTTCATCTCCTCGAGTGGTGATCGAACCCACAACCAGTCGGTTTTACAGTCACACTTTGTGCCACTGCGCCACGACTGGCCTCAACTATGGCAAAATTTTCTAAAAACCCAAAATAGATAAACAGCGGCCACAAATAACGTTAGTATATACAAATATATATATAAGTATATTGTATAATGTATCGCTCGACAATGTGGACGCAGAACTGGAGCGTGTATCCGATCGCAAAAACTGCGCTGTTTCGGGCTGTTTCAATTTACTGTCTCGTTGAATGTATTTTATGTATAGTATATTTTTGTGCTTTGATATTTCATTTCAAGTATGAATTGCATATTGGTTTGATTTATTGATAAATAAACTTAGCATTTCGATGAAATATTTGCTCTACTTTTATAGATAAATGTAACCTTGTAAATACTGTCAGTCAGTAGTTGAAAAGCTTGTTGAATGCTTGGCGATAGATAAAGAAAATTGGTTATTATAGACATTTTTAAAATGTTATTCCACGCTTAAGAAAAAAATTACTTATTTAGATTATAAATAAGTATTTTTCTTTCATAAGTGTAGAATAACGCTTTTAAAAATGTCAAAAATATTTTTAAAAAAATAATTAATCAGCTTCACGCTGTATCCCGCACACAGCAGAGTAGGCAGAGGGAACCTAGTGTTAAGACACTTCGTACCCCCCTTTCCGCCGAGCTCTGAAGGCGTTGCGTGTTGTTGCGAGTGGCAAAACTCAACGCCGAAGAAATTTAATTATAAATAAATATTTCATTTCTTCGAGTGAGGATCGAATACACAAACCAGTCGATTTTACAGTCACACTTTGTGCCCCTGCGCCATTACTGACCTTAATTTTTTTTTATAAATAATATTCACTCTTGTCAAAGGATAATTCTAAGCAATAATCTTTGGGTAGCGGAAATTTGTAAAAATCTCTCTACAGAGATGCTTACAAGACAAATAAATTATAACAACATAAATAATAAGCAAACGGTTAAGAACTTCGCCAAAGCGCTTGGACGGTTTCTAAGAGGCGTGGGTTCAAATCTCGCTACGTTTAAATTTTTATACGTTTTCTAAATAACTAAAATTGAGCTATGTTATACAATAAAGACAACATTTTTGCGTACCACGGCGCGGCATTGAGTTTCGTCACTCAACACGAAATGCTTCAAAAATTCGGCGGAACGAGGAAAAGAAGCGTCATAATAAGAAACAGAGTGACTTAACTAGGTTTCCAGACAGAGAATCTGTCTACCTACTGTACTACGTACAATATGCCGCGTTAAACTAAAAAAAATATCTTCGGCCTGAGTATTGTAACTTAACGGCCATAAATACAAATAAAACCGAAAAAAATATTTTTATTAACGATCATAGGTTTAAGAATAGAACTACACATATTTTATTCCACTCTTGTTACCCATTTGTAGGAAGTGGTCTGTTTTATTTTTTCACCTGCTACACTAGCATCAGTTACACAACTCGTCTATTACTATTCATATCAGGTACAAAAATATAATAAATAGCGGATTTAAACATTTTCAAGGTATCCACCGAGTAGTGGCACGATGTATCCTGCGAAGATTTTCCTCGTCATTCCTGACCTTGGCGTGGACGCGAGCTGCATAGTAAGCTGGTATCAGGTAGAACATAGTTGTTATGCCAAAATATGAGATAAATCTCAGTGTATCTCTTAGTATAAAAATAATAGAACATCTACGTTATTAATTTTTTTTATGGGAAAGGACAAGGCAAACGAGCGTTCGGGTCACCTGATGGTAAGTGACTACCGCCGCCCACGGCCCCGTGAAACACCAGAGGAGCTACAGGTGCGTTGCCGGCCGACAAGGTGGAGATAGACGCGCTTTTTGAAGGTACCCATGTCATATTGACCCGGAAACACTGCCGCGGGGAGTGGAAGGGCCACAGTTCCGTGGCGTGAAAATTCTTTCATTTTTGAAAGAATGTTGGACACTCCACTTTTTTTTTTCTTTTTTTTTTCGCTGAATTTTGAAAGCATTGCGTGTGAAATGGCGTAACTCAACGCAATACTTTGCATCGACACCAAAACGAAAAAAATAAATAAAAGGTGGTGATTTAAACTCCTGTGCCCGTGCGCCACGAATGACCTCAATCATTCATAGTTTATCCATAATTACTCCATAAGTTTTTGGATATTTTTGTAAAAATATTTTGTTAGCACAATTATTATTTTTTCTTCATTCAAACTGTATGTCGCATATAACAGACTAGGCACAGGAAATCTAGTGTTAAGACACTCCATTTCGAACTTCCCATCCAATTTAAAATATTTTTTACTATACAAACTACCGAAGCAACCAACGACGTCGTTTATAAAGTAGAGTAAACACAGGATTTATCGATAAAATATCTTCAAATGATAAAAAATCCTTTCAATGTTGGTACACCTAATAACAGGGACGTACTTAAAGCTATTGACGCGACACCCGCGCTTTTCTTTATTGAATTTTCATTGAAATGGAACAGGACTTTTAGAATAATATTTTCTTTTGCATCAATTATTATTGACTTATAAATTCGTTCAGTTCAAGTCAATACGATTATTTATCATAGAATATTTTTGTATTTTTTGGGAACTTAACTATAACTGAGTCGCTGTCGCATTTACAATCGACTGTAAATGCGACAAGTTATGAGTACAATTCCCACTTGAAGAAATTAAGTATTTTTTTTTCTCTATATATTTCTTCGCAGAGCGTTGTGAGCCAAAACCGCGGCGTTGAGTTCCACGTGCAATGCCAAATTATTTAAAATCTCAAAGGCACAATCTATATTAATTTATTGCCTCTGGTAACAAGACAAAACGCGGAGTTCCATTCCGCCACACATGTTAATCACCCAGCATATAAATTAAGTACCGACTGAGTCTTCTAAAAAATCTAATAAGGGAGCTGGTCCCTAGTATTTAATAAAGACTTTTTTCTATACATATTTCTTCTTTAAGCCCTTCACTTTTCACCTTTACGCAAGTAACTTAAAAAAGAAATAAAATTATCTGTTTTCAATAATTCTTTCCTTAAAGTGGGAATCAAACTCACAACCACGCATTACAGTCAGACTCCGTTCCGCTGCACCACACCCACTTCATAAAATAACCTAAAGTAAGTAATTTGACATTAAAACAAAAGAAATCACTTCTAAAATTAGGGTAACCCTGCATCCGCGGAGGTATCGCAGTAGCTTTATTAATCATTAACCATTGTTTTATTGTTTTAGGGTAAATATTAGCGGTCTTTATAAACGCTCCCTGATACGTTTTGTTTCCTCACATTATGTTGTGAAATGAAAGGGAAATTATTAATAAGCACACGCTTATCGGGAGAATGGGCTGATATTATTATTGACCGTGTGGTGCAAAAGTACAGCTGTGTTTGTTATTTTATATTATAAACAGCTATCGACTCAAAATATAAATAATTGAAATAAACGTAGATTTTGAAATGTTATCCAACAAATTTAGGCGTAATTGAATACAAACCTATGAATATACTCTAATATTATATCATCATATCTCGTATTATGTCTAATAAGTTGATAAGCATTTATTATAAAAACTGATCTACTATTAAGACATTCCGTCTCCTAGTTTCCTATAAGTTGGGTGTTGAGTGGTGGAACTAAACGCCGCTTTTTGTCTTGTTGAGATTAATTAATTCCTGAATGCATGCAAAATCGAGCAAATTTGAACAATAAATAGCACAAACTCTCTTTATTTCCCATCTATTGTCAACGAAGCAAACATCCTGTAGATGTGGATCTAGTACTTTACAGCGTAACCGTTTCGAGATTGAATAGACAAGTGTTATTACAACAAGTTTATCTTTTAGTTCTCTTTTCTTGTAGAGATGTTGAAATTAGTGGCTTAGATACCGATGAAGTCATCTTTATAGAGACCAGTTGTGGCGCAGGGGTATGGCCCTGGCACTATTTTATTGTAGAAATATGCAATAGAGTGCGACTGTAAACGTGATAGGTTATGGGTTCGATTCTCACCTCACTCGTGGAAATTAAATTTGTCATATTTTCATTTCATTTTTCTGGCAACGATGCAAGGCGCGGAGTTGAATTTCGTCATCAATCTCGCGATACCTTTACAACTAAAATCCTCCGGAAAGTTGAGAATGGGAAATGGGAAGTATATTAATGGGAGTGGAATATTTTACCTTTTTTAAAACACTACAATACTAAACGCCATATCACAAGTTAAAACAAAAGCTCACAGTGAAATAAAACAAGACTAGTTGAGCCGCATGACACTATAGTGTATACCTTTCACGAGTAAATTCAGTCCACTGCTTTGCCTTGAACAACTTTGCGTATACACTATGCATTCTATCGAAAGAACATTTCTCTACTTTGACACCTATTGTTACGGCGTTAAGCCCCATATCTGTACCCCCATGGGTAGTACGTACATTTACCGCCCAGACCACTTCCTGAGCGTCGATGGAACTCGATCAGGCCGCGAGCGAGATACCGGTAGAGGGACCAGGTGTGACGACTCGTGCGGAATGTCTATTCTCGATTCATTTGTAGTATTCCATTTGAAGGTATCCGTTCAGAAGATAGATGGGAAGTTAGCTTCACTTTAGCTGGAAATGATCGGTTTTGTAGAGTTTCTCGGCAATGTAAAGTGACTAGAGGAAATTATAGATTTTGGTAAATAATATGATTTGGTTAAAGCCAGTCGTGGCGCAAAGGCACAAAGTGTGACCGTCAAAGCTACTGGTTTTGGGTTTGATCCCCACTCGAGGAAGTGAAATATTTCATTACATATATTTTCATTTTTTCGCCCTAGTGTCGAGGCAAAGTGAAGAGTGTCTTAACACTAGATTCCCTCTATTTACCCTGCTGTATGCGGGATACAGCATGAAGCTGATTTTTTATTAAATGATTTAGCATAAAAATTATATTCATTTGATAAATATTCACTGATTTGCTTTTAATTTGGTCGTGTTCAATTTGAATTTCTTTTAACGTATTTTATCAAACATTTCGAAGATTTATATTATATTTTCTTTGAGTGATAAGGATAGTATCTATTAGATGATTACACAGTATTTCAGTTACAGTATTACATTAGTACAGATTTATGTAAATTTATATATTAATTAGATGAGCCATTAAAATATTCAAAATTACATATTATTATATTATATCTAGAATTAACTATACCTGTCGATTTAAAGATCAAGGGGAAGCGGAAAATCTGTTATTGCATCAAAGACTGGTTGGTCACTGTGTTGCTTTTCTACACTTAGGAAAGAAAAATACCTTTTAGAAAATAAACAAAAATATGTAAATTTATTAAAAAAATATAGTTATTCCGCTACGTCTTTATGTTTTGTAAAAACTTTAAAAAAAAATTAACGTTATTTTTAATATATTAAATTTCATTAAATGCCAAGTCTCGTGGCCACCATCATCTAAAGGGAGCGTACGTCACAGTGCGGATACACCTTTCTGTCCCCGTCCTCCTCACCACAGCTCCACTACGGGATATCACAGGACGGGCGTATCTCCGTCCGTCCGTCCGTCCGTCCGTTCGTCCGTCTCATTGTATACTCGTAGACAATACTACACTACTTTACAATGTAAGCTTCTTTACTTCAAATTAAAATAATTATTTACGCTCTTGTTTTTGTGAGATGTAGATATTATTTGGTCATTTGATCTGTGGTTGTTTGTAATGGCTAGAATTTTTAAAATTCATGCATTAAAATTTTAAATTTATACGAATTAAGTTTAAGTGTCATCGCATATTATTATTTCTATACTTTTTCTATAATGTGACAGAACAAAAATATGTAAATTTATTAAAAAAATATAGTTATTCCGCTACGTCTTTATGTTTTGTAAAAACTTTAAAAAAAAATTAACGTTATTTTTAATATATTAAATTTCATTAAATGCCAAGTCTCGTGGCCACCATCATCTAAAGGGAGCGTACGTCACAGTGCGGATACACCTTTCTGTCCCCGTCCTCCTCACCACAGCTCCACTACGGGATATCACAGGACGGGCGTATCTCCGTCCGTCCGTCCGTCCGTCCGTTCGTCCGTCTCATTGTATACTCGTAGACAATACTACACTACTTTACAATGTAAGCTTCTTTACTTCAAATTAAAATAATTATTTACGCTCTTGTTTTTGTGAGATGTAGATATTATTTGGTCATTTGATCTGTGGTTGTTTGTAATGGCTAGAATTTTTAAAATTCATGCATTAAAATTTTAAATTTATACGAATTAAGTTTAAGTGTCATCGCATATTATTATTTCTATACTTTTTCTATAATGTGACAGGATCGACTACAGATGCAATCATTGCCGGATCTATCTTAACTGATACATGGAAAGATTATATTTAAATAAATAAATAAATTAAAGATTTCCGCTCTCGTTGATGAAGCTCTTTCTACGATAGCTCTATATATAATATTATAAGACAGGCTATATGAGTATTATTTTGTATCAAACGAATACTACTGTCCATCAGAAAGACTCGCCTTGGTGTATGGAGGTCAGGCTGAATGACTTTATTCGTTTACGTTTGGCGCTTATCTTAAGGCTTTTCTCCAGTCTGCTATGAAAGCTATACGAGTACTATAAGCAAATATTTTTTTTAATACTGTCATGAAGTAAAGGCATAATTTATATACGCTTATAATGTATTCACGCTGTAAAAAATATTTAATTTTATATATATTCAATTATAACTTTTTTATTAGGCATTTAATTATAGCTATAGGCATTTAATATATATACGTGTTCTTTTCTAAACTAAAATAAAACTATATAAATCGATAAAACTAAAAGATAAGATACCGTAGCGTATCATGATTTCTCATGATACGCTACGGTATCATGAAAATCATCATTACATTATGTTTTTAAACTTTTCAGAAAGAGATACTATGTAATTATCATCCAATAATAATACTTCACACGAGTTTCCTTCCAATAAAGCCCGTTGCCTACAAGCAATTGCCTCCGATTGACTCAATTCCACCATTGCTTTCAAAAAAAAACTATAAACTATAATGTGTAAAATTGTTAAACATTCATATACTCGCTTAACATTTTGAACTAAGTAAAATTTTGTAAAATAATATAAAGTTAAAAATAACATTTTCTTAGTATAGGTGTTAAGTGAATGTAAACAATAATTTAATTAATATATATGATAAGTTAACTAAATATAATAATAAATTAAAAAAGGGTACGGACCAAGTGTGTGTAGTGTTATATAATATACTCTCTACCTCTACTCTATCTAGCATCTTTTTCGTCAGTTTACTAACACTATAATAATAATAATCAGCTTCACGCTGTATCTCGCACACAGCAGGGTAGGCAAAAGGAACCTTGTGTTAAGACACTCCGTGTCCCACTTTCCGTAGAGTTCTGTAGGCATTCCATGTGTGGCGGAACTCAACGCCGCACTAACTAACACTATAGTATCCTATTATTTATTGTGTAAAAACTTATAGTTAAAACGATCCAACAATAAATTACGCTCAACAACATTTCCATACATTTTACTTTCATTCCCTGTATTTGTATTAAAGTCTAACAACATTTTAGGTTAACAAGACTGTTATTTAACACGAGACCAATATCCCTCCCAACATCCTCTCGATCGTTGAGTTAGCGTAATCTGTTCACTTCGAGCAAACCTGGATAATTGCCAATAGCTTCGATGGTGCCACGTTCGCTGCTCTTTGCGACAAAATACCACTTCATGCATCTGGTATACTTATACTAGATTTTGATAGAAACGTTATAAATTTATATTGTATTCTACAATTATTATCTCAGTTCTGTTAAATTTTGGACCATTGTGTTATTACTTGTTTTATTTAAAAAAAAAAATTAAATTAAATCAACTTCTCGCTGTTTCTCGCACACAGCAGAGTATGCAGAGGCAACCTAGTATGGAGACACTTCGTTACCCACATTTCACAGTAGCGGAGTTCAACGCCGCGCTTTGGCTAGACACCCGAGCTCTTGACAAAATATATAATGAAGTGTATATTGTAGTGTAACACACACAGCGCGTGACTGTAAATACATTGTAGTTGTAGGTTCAATGTCCACTCGAGAGAATGATTTATGTTCATTTACTTATTGTAGTAAAAAGCAAAACGCCACTCAAAGCGCAACGACTCGAAAATTGGTCAGATAGTAACACCATGTTCTCTCCATCCCTTCTGCGATATACAAGCTCTAGTGTGAGCCTAAAAAATGTGACGAAATATGTAGGATTGAATAAAAATTGAATATTTATTTAAAATGAGTATTTCACATACATATTAAGTACTAAGATAAAGTGACGAAAAATAAAGATAACTCTCCCAAAATAATGATATTTCAATAACATTTGAACCTTTCGTAATCAGTTTTTGATTAGTTCCATAGACGGCTGATGGCTTCTAAATTACTTTTGTTTTAAATTAATTGCGAACAAGACTGTAAAAGTCAAGACTCTTTATAAATTTCAATTAGAATTTTTCCACTCTATAAAAGAAACTAATAAATTTAAATTCAATTTTCAAAATAAATATATGTTGTGGCTTGTGAGATAAATAAAGCAAAGAAATGACAACGATTTATTCCCGGGTGGGAATCGAGCTCACAGCTTCCGCATAAGGCAAACGGTGACCGCTGCGCCACGACGGCCTTACTGAATATAGAAATCCGTTCCCATTAAGACACTTCCGTTTCCCACTTGCGGGAAGAAGAATTATGGTGGCAATTCACGTTAAGTAGCGTAACTCAACGATACCCCTTCGTTACCACAGCAAGAAAATGAAATACTTCGATTTCTCGGGTGGAAATCGAACCCTAAACCTATTGCGTTTATAATCACACGCTTGCCATGGCTGGCCTCGAATGCATTTAATATTATCTACTATTTCATAAAAAAAATACAAATATAAGCTTCGATGTTTAAAGAAGATAAAGAAATAATGAGAGTAGCGCCATTGTCCAATATTGTATAGAAAATATCAACAATGGCTAATACGAAGGTTTTTAACGGTTTTTTTTTTGGTTTTGGTTCGCGCTGAAAATATGTTGTACGACCTCCGAACTGAAACTCACAGATTTGTGGTATTATATTATTTTAATTCTTTTTCGTAAAAGGAAGATACAGCTTATTTTAAATCAGCTTTGTTTCGTATTTTTTTCTTTTAAATAGTATGTAGTAGCTTCGGTATAAAAATAACCTATGAGTTCATTAATTAAGAAATGTTAATACTGTTGACGTCATTTTTGTTAAGGCTTTCTACTCAATGCTGGAGTGGCCTGTTAAGTGATGGTATTCAACGTTTTGCCTCGTTATCATAGCGACAATGAGATGAAAATGTTAAATATTAATTTTTTCTCGAAGCGGGAATCGAACAGACAACTTTGTCACTTTAACATCGTATGCATTAATCTCAGAAGTTTCTGCTTCTATAGTATGGGACAGTTTACTAATCAATAATTATATATATATACATATATATATATATATATATATATATATATATATATATATATATATATATATATATATATATATATATATTTAGACCTAACACGAAGCCGCGTGTAAAAGCCAATAACAAAAGCAAAGCATAAATTCTATCATATAATATCGTTTATAGCTTCTTATATATTATAAATCGTATATATAAAATAAAGAATTGAATTCAGTTACCTTTGTAACTATACTAGACTGTACATGAGATGGTTGTAGGATAGATTACCAAGTTAGATAAAGCGAGGTGCTAATTTTCACCACTCCACGCATGCGAGATTGGAGAACGGAGTGTATTGACGCTAGATCCTCTCTACCTAAACTAACACTATGTTACGAAACTCAAAGTTAAATTACATAGCTTATAAAGCTATATGACATGGTGCGGTATTAAATACCTTGTGACGGAACCGAACGCCGCGTTTAGTTTTATAACAGCAAAGAAAAAATCCGGGGAATATTATAAAAAAATATAATCATTACTTCTCATTAGATTAAAACCCACAACCATTGCGTCTACAAGACAGACTGTCTCACTGCGCTACGGTAGTCCCATTAAATTACCCCATTCAAAACTTTTTATATTAATATAAGACTTTCAAACGTAAAGTTACGTTAAAAGAATTTGAATTTACCTTATTACAAACCTCTCTACGGAGTTGGGAAATATTTTTGTAACGCTAGCGGTTGTTTTCATTAAATTATTCCGACGTTTCATAACGAGTTAAATTTCTTTTATAGTTTCAAAATTGTTATTACAACACCTCGCCGTGGATGCCTGGGAATGTTAAGTCTAAAAGTTATTTTAATACCACGAAATATCATGTTCAATAAATATTTATCTTCAGAAACTTTCACTTATATAATATTATAGTAATATAATAAAAATAACAATTTATGAAAATTTGGTTCATAATTCATAATCATGAAATTACAATACAAAAAGTATTATCTAAATAAGCAGCTTTATTTTTTTTTATTTATTTTTTTTGTAAAGGGTTAAACAGCAGTTGTGGCCAGTTGTGGCGCAGCGGCACGAAGGGTGATTGTAAAACCCACTGGTTATGGGTTCGATCCCCACTTGAAGAGATGAAATATTTACTTAAATTTATATTACCATTTCTTCGCTCTGGTGTCGAGGCTAAGCGCGGCGTTGAGTTCTGACACTCAACACGCAATGCGTCCAGAATTTGGCAGAAAGTGGGGAACGGAGTGTCTTAGCACTAGGTTCCCTCTGCCTACCCTGCTGTGCTGCTGTGCAATTTTAGACTTAGGACAGCTACGAGGGTTTTTGAAGTTAACCCTTAAGAGCTATATTTTATAACCCACTAAGACTATAGAGAGTGTAAAAACGCTTTGCTTTTTAAAAGTAATGAAATTACCAATAACATTGTAAACAACTAACTTTTAACAGTTAATTTGGACCTTTGTTAATAAATATATGTACTTCTTTCATATATAATCGTTTACTGCCGCCCACCACGACCTGATGTGGCTACAACTTTTAAATTGTCAAAATTTGTTATCTCGACTCCAGAATTTTGAAGACTAGACTGAACTTACATATATATTTTATACAAACGTTGAGTTTTAAATTACTTCAATTTAAAGTAAGAAAGAAGTGAATTATCCTTAAATATAATATATTATATCAACAGCTTTAAGAAAGTATGGCTTAGAAAAATATCGAACGGACGTGGCCAATACAGAACGTGAGCATTTAAAAATTCTAGTATATATAAACAACTATTTATTTATACTTTACCTTCCTTATTGAAAATGGGATTTTTATAACTCCTTCAAACAATTTCTGAGTAAAATGAGATTTCTTTTTTACTTTTTTTATCATAAGAGAAAAATACTCTTAGCGGTATCTTATAACTTTTTCGTACACATTAAACAGCAGTTTCATATTATTTTCTGCGACTGTAAGCCCGAACAAGGTATGGGTTCGTCCCCACTAGAGTAATGAAATTTTTAATATTTTTACATCACTCGTAACGAGGCAAAGCGCGGCGTTGAGTTCCTCCACTCACGCACGCAATTCCTTCATAATTCGTGTAAAGTGTAGAACGACAATGTCTTATTAAGATTGGAGTGTCTTATCACCAGGTTCTCAGGTTCCCTCTGCGTTTGTGCAAAATATAGCGTAGTACTAAAGAAAATAGTTTATAAAACCAGTCCATTCATACAAATCAATACTAAACGTTCGAATAATAGAACTAACTGTTATACAGTGAATGTGGAGCGTGTCGCAGAAGTAGCGCTAACCGGCAACAATGCGGACTGAGCCCGCTCGTAGTTAGTACGTGACACTTCTGAGGCGTTTTGTTTTACACCGAGGACGGTGTATTCTATTGTGTGATAGATATTCTTTTGTTCTATTTAACTCTATATGTTTTTTTCTGTAAAGGCTATTTTATATGTTAACATATTATTTTTTATTACATTTTTTTTATTTTTGCTTCACGCTGTATCCCGCGGATAGCAGGATCGGAATCCACTCTTCATGCATCGCCCGATTTTTGAGATATTGAGTATTAAGTGGAGCTTTGTCTTAACACAAGAGATGCAAATAATTAGTTCAAACGGCTACAGATAGCTTCACTAATCTTCCATCCATTATACTTTCAAATCAATTTTTTCTCTATTCTCATACTACCGGTTGTGGGTTCGATCCCCAGAGGTTAAGCGCGGCGTTGAGTTCTGCCACTCTACACGCAATGCCTCCAGAATTCGGCAGAAAGTGGGGAACGGAGTGTCTTAACACTAGGTTCCCTCTGCATACCCCGCTGTGTGTGGGATACAGCGTGAAGCTAATTTTATTTACCTCAAGATGGTGTTGCATCACTTTGAAAATAATACATGCTGTAATGTAACTGCCGGACAGTGAACTTTCGACCTCACCTTTATCTAATAAAAATATGAACCTATATATTATACATAAACATTACCCGAAAAAATGAATTAGGCTGAGGACTAAATGACACAAAAAGTAAATGAAAAGAAAAGTTTGAAATGATTTATAATGGATAGTTAGGGGCAATTAATCACAAAGCAATCTGTCGGTGTACGGGACGCTACCGGACTCTGTCAAGTTGCACAAACATTACTAATTAATAGGGTAATTGTAAAGTAAGGTAAGGTAATTTGGACTTACTTCGAAGATTCAGTCATTTTTAAAAAGAAATACTCATACACAAAACGGGACGACAAGATGTATGAAAATTAAATGTGCTATATTTCTTCAAAATCACTTTCATTTAATTTTTATATACATATTCATTCATTTATGAGGAAATTATTTCATGCATATATTTTTTTTGATAATCACAGAATGGCCACAGTACTACAGATAAGTATGTAGTAGTATCAAAACATTTTTTTTTATTGGGTTTTTATCCCTTAATAATAATCGTATTGGTTAACGACGTACAACATCATATCAATATTTTCACGAAAATAAAAAAAAACATTAAATTGTAAATGTAAATACATTCTCAAAAAATTTTAGGCAAATTGACCGATCTCAAAATGTACAACGAAGGACGCTAGGCTCGTTTTGATTCCATGTAATTTGATGAATTTGAAAGGAACCCTCAAATGGTCGACATAATATGTTTGTATTTTCTATATTCTGTATTTTAGTAATTCGGCCTTTTTAAAAAAAAAATTAGCTTCACGCTATATTCCGCACACAGCAGGGTAGGCAGAGGGCCTAGTGTTAAGACACTCCGTTCCCTTTCTGCCGAATTCTGGAGGTATTGCGTGTTGAGTGGCAGAACTCAACGCCGCGCTTAGCCTCGACACCAGAGCGAAGAAATGGAAATATAAATTTAAGTAAATATTTCATCTCCTCGAGTGGGAATCGACCCCACAACCAGTCGGTTTTACAGTCACACTTTGTGCCACTGCGCCATGACTGGCCTTTTTAAACATTAATAATATTATTGCCTTTACTACTATTATCTTTCAAGCAAATAATAAAATTGTCAATTGCGTTTGACACAGCCATGTTAATTTCGGCATCCAATACCCAATGTCTTTACTTCAGGTATTTTAAAAATAATGGTCTGACTACAGTATAAAAACTAAAATGTAAAATACTTCAGTTTCAACATTGCCTTTCAAAAAGCAGGTACAGTAAATTACGCTATTTACTTTAATTCCCCACCCGAGTCTAAACATAAGAAGCCTCAGGCCAGATGAATTCGCCCAATTGTATTTATTAATCGTAACGAGATACGGAAAGCGAAGGTTACTTTATTAAATTTCCAACAAAGTGCTTGGAGTAAAGAATGCTAATATGGATCGATTTAGCTTATAGTTTCCAAGTGTGCAATTTAAATTTCGATATTATTTACATTGTTATAACTGTCAACTGTATGAAATATTAGAAAACTCAAGTAGTAGTAGTATTTCTGCTGCTGCCACCCTAGCTCCCAAACGGATTAACCGATTTTGACCTACATTTTTATTTGAAGGGTGACTTAATCAAGAGTGTTCATAGCCATTTAAAGGAAATATGTTCAGGTATTTGACGTTTATTAGCTCTTTTATAGTGTCTTGTTGACTTTGTAGATTCATATCTCAAGAGTTATTTTTTTATATCAGCTTCACGCCGTATCCCGCCCACAGCAGGGTAGGCGGATAGTATTAAGACACTCCATTCCCCGCTTTCCGCTAAATTCTGGAGGCATTGCGTGCTGGGTGACGGAATCCAACGCCGCGCTTTTTTAAAGAACGAAGAAATGAAAATATAAATGTAAATAAATATTTCACTTCCTCGAATGGTGATCGAACCCACAACCATTCGATTTTAGACTGGCCTTGTATATCGTAATATTAGTAAAGATATTATTATATAGATTACTATATAAACGTAATAATCAATTAACACACTCACAATGACTAAATCAACGGCATTATGCAGTATTATATGAGACGCATCTAACGACGAGGCATTACGTTTATTGATTGCTCAGCAGGTGTGCTCTAAATGTTACTAAATACCCCTCTTATGGTAATTAAATACATATATTATTCAAGAATATTACAAATATATGTATATTTGTATGGCAATAATAGAAAATAAATTAATAAGAGACAATCCTTCTTTTATTTACTCAAAACATAAAATTAAATTTATAAGTTAAAAAAAATTAATTTAAATTAGCTTCACGCTATATCCCGCACACAGCAGGGTAGGCAGAGGGAACCTAGTGTTAAGACACTCCGTTCCCCACTTTCTGCCGAGTTTTGGAGGCATTGCGTGTTAAGTGGCAGAACTCAACGCCGCGCTTTGCCTCGACACCAGAGCGAAGAAATGAAAATATAAATTTAAGTAAATATTTCATCTCCTCGAGTGGGGATCGAACCCACAACCAGTCGGCTTACAGTCACACTTTGTACCACTGCGCCACGACTGGCCTCAAATTTATAAGTTACTTATAAAAAAACGTTCAAATATTAAATATACATTTTTCTAACCAATACTTTTCTTTCCAAAGTGTGTAGTGACACTTTAATAAATATTTTTTTACTAAAGAAAAAAAAACCGACTTGAAACAAATTTTATTCAATTTATTTTACGATTTTTAGTGATAGGTAGACCTTAAATGGATGGTTATGAAGTTAGTAGTTGCTTTATGTGAAACTTCAAATTTAATTAGGTATTATTTATTGTGCATACTAACATTTTGGTATATTGACAAGAACATATATATAAAATATTTAGGTGAATCGGGAACCTCTCTCTTTATTGAAGTAGGTTGGAAAGAAATGCAACGATGAGGAATCTCACTTCTGATATAAAGGGAACCTAATGTTAAGACTTAACGGTCCTCAACGCACGGCTCAATATTCCAGACGCTACGCTCGCTCTGTCTTATCATCACAGCGAAAAAAAGTCATTCGCTGGAAAGTGAATCGAACCCACACTGATTGTGGGCTCGTTTATCCGACGCTGTCAGACTATTATACTTACACATTTTACATTACATAATTTTACTAAAAATATATTCCTTTCTATCTTATCTTATATGATTTCACATTATTAAAACAAAACACTGACCATTAATATAACATCTAAACATATAATAATAATAATAAAAGTTATTTATAAAACAGTTAATATTACGGTCCGTCGGTATTTCAAACGGTCGTTTAAACCGTAAGTGCAAGCATTACGGCGCTAATGGACGTATATTAGCAAAACTTCCCTCAAAACATTCGATGTTTACTAAATATTGGTGAACTCGAGCTAACCACGGAGACTTCCCGTTACCTACAGTTTTAGCGAAACTGCGATTTCTGTTCATATTTTGTCGAATGTTTGGTTGTTTCCTTTAATAAGGAAAGCGATGTTACCAGTGTAGTTATTATATTTTTTGTTTTTATATATTAAGTTAAAATATTCAAAACTGTAAATTGATTAAAATTTAATAATATTTTAACCGACTTCTGTAAGAAAAGGAGGTTATCAATTCGACTGTATTTTTTTATGTTCGATGCCTTGCCTTGATGCAGAACTTTTGACAGGGTGAACCGATTTTGATATTTTTTTTTATTTGAAAGCTAGTCCCTGTTTTTTTGATGCATTTCTGATAATAGTATCTATGAGAAAATCACATAAGTCTTAAATTTGCATTAGGTATGTGCGGGACACACGAAGAGAAGAGACGAATAACTCAATATCAAGCTGACCGATTCCGATGATTCTTTTTTTATTGCATGTGACTGATGAATGATGTTTTGTTGCAAATTGACTTTTCTCTAGTAGCACGACAGAGGGAACCAAATGTTAACATATTTCGTTTTTAACTTTCCGCCTAATTTTCGATATTAACGACGACTGTAAACATTTCCGCGATTCGGAATCGAACCTACAATGACAGCGATTACAATCTAAGGCTGTCCCATTGCGCCTTAAGTGACAATAATCTACATAAATTAATTCTTTGCTCCAGTACTGATTCAAACTATACTTACAATAAAGTACAATCAAAGAGGTATAAAGTAAATATTTTCAATACAATTCATCTTAAATATAATAAAGATAAATGACTACAATACCAATACAGCAATACCCTTTTAAAATCGAATGAAGAGTAAAATCAGTTGCTCACAATCCGAAATTTCCGTAGGATGTTCTGTACAACTGCTTAATATTTAAAAGTAAATGATTTTTTCTTAATTATTTTATACAATTTTTCTACGAAAAATAAAATAAATCAGCTTCACGCTGTATCCCGCACACAGCAGGGTAGGCAGAGAGAACCTAGTGATAAGACACTCCATTCCCCACTTTCTGCCGAATTCTGGAGGCATTGCGTGTTAAGTGGCAGAACTCAACGCCGCGCTTTAGCCTCGATACCAGAACGAAGAAATGGAAATATAAATTTAAGCAAATATTTCATCTCCTCGAGTGGGGATCGAACCCACAACCACTCGGTTTTACAGTCACACTTCGTGCCACTACGCCACGACTGGCGATTTTATTATAAATATATTTAAAATAAATTACTGTTGATGCTGGATTTGAAACCGACCTCTTATACATTTTCCAAGAGGCGCTAGTCCAAATGTCTAATGTCTATAGCAGTGTTGCATGTGCGTTGAACGTTTTAAAAAAAAGTTATTGATCAGTTGCTCTTTTTGAAATATAATTTTTCAATAGATTTATAAATACTATAAATACTATATCGATGGACTTAACGTACATAACCCTACAAATGAAATAGCGTAGCGTTCCAATTGTAATTTACGTATATTTCGGGAGTCGTTCCATATTGTTTCATGAAACATTTTTAATCCCACGCGAAGGAATTGGGGCAGTCGGATAGCAGTTAATTAGGTACATGCGAAGAATTTTATTTACGCTGTTATTACTTCGAATGCATTTATTTATATATGTGTATTTTTGTAAGAAAAAATTATGAATCTTGAGTTGCGCTTTGAATTTTCTGTTGGCCTAAATTTGTTTTGTCTTAAAATATGTCACAATATTATTTTATTGCTGGAATTAATCGCTTAAAATTAATCAGTATTTTTTTACTGAAGGCCTTTTTGACGTTTATGGTTTATACGTGCTTCGTACATTTTTATATTAGTATGAGTAAATATATTTAATGCTGCGCCATTTAATAAGCCGATCGTGGTGCGCACAGCGCGTGGGGGCTGTAAATTCGTCGATTGTGGGTTCGCATGCTGTTCCGGAGCATGGATCATTTTCATTTCCTCCCTTTAATAACTAGATAAAGCACAACGTTTAATTCTGCCTAATGTCTTGAGAAATATTATATATTATATTATTTTTAATGTATTTAAAGTGTTATTCCATACTTAGGAAAGAAAAATACTTATTTAGAAAATTTGAACGTAGCGGGATCTGAAACTGCGCTTCTTGGAAACCGTCCAAGCGCTCTGACCACTAAACTATATGTTCTCATCAAGCTATGTCAAAATTCTTATACACTTGCACTATGTATAATATAGTATCAATTTCATTCCAAATTGTTCTATTATTCGTCGCTAACAATCTCTTTCTTATATTACAACCATATCTCAATTCTTCCAAGACAACGAAATAGAAAGGGTATTTTTCCATTCTTTACGTATGATAAGGGTGTTGTTTGATTCATCTAGTTGAATTAAGGGCGAAATCGTTCGGATTGACTGAATCTCAGTGTATTTGCGGAACATTTGTAGATTGATCTACGAGCGGCCGGTGGCTGTCCGCAGTCCGTACTATCGCCCGCTAGTCGATGTTTGCTCTCGATGCGAGCTAAATTGGATAACCGAGATCCTTAGATCTTTGTGTGTGTTTTTATTCTTTATTTTAGGGTTTCACGTAGTGATATAACACGATTATGTATGACCATTGCCTTTGCCTTATTTTAATCCATTTTGTTGCGTTTGACAGTTAACACTACGGTTGTGAATTCGATTCCCACTCAGAGGTATAAATTATTTTCATTTCCTGAGTTTTCCTCGATATAAGGAATATTGAACATATCCAATTTTAACTATTACTTGATCAGACAAAATATTGTAGAAAGCGACTAAATAAAATATGTTGTAGATGTAAATAATTTAAAACCATTTATATCATTAATTTTCTACTTCATGAGATTTACTTTTTAATCAGACATGCTATCTATATCACATTTCCCAATAATCTGAATATATGTAGAATCAGCATCCGGTAGACGCTAATTAATAAACTAGCGGCAACACACAAGTGGCACAAAGTTCCCGAGCGTCCCTCACACCGAGTTGCAGATCGACGCTTGTTTCCGGCGCTCGAACACTGCTTAATGTTCACTTGCGAACAGTTCACGGTGAGGATGTGACTTACTTCGCAGTTCTCAATACTGATACTAGTTAAGATGAGAAGAATAATTCGTCTGGAAATTTTGAGTTAATTCCGAGGTTATGGTGACAAGAGTTTTGTCTCATTCTATAGTTTTAGTTTTGAATTGTAAATGTTTTTATATTTTAATTACTATGCAGTTTCCAAATGCTATCATCACACACATCATTCTCAAAAACTAGACAGATAGTGTTAGGAATACTAGTGTTGACACACTCCGTCGTTTAAAATTCTAAGTTTTCTTTGACTATCCTGCTTTACAAGAAAAAAACATGCTACTGATAGCATGCTAGATTACAAGTACGAAATTCAAAAATTCGTTGTGATTGTAGGTTCAATCTCCAGTCGTATCGATATAAGGTTCATTCCGCTTACTCTATGACATAGAGGAAAAGAGAGTTTTATACCTATCCACTGTCTTCAGCATCCTTTATACATCCGGGGCTTCTCATGCTTATTACGTGATCTTTCTTCAGTATCATTGATAGTGTCCCCAATATCACCCATGGCACCCTTTGTTTATCTTACCACTCACTTAAACTGTAAATAAAATAAAAATAAATCAAATAAATCAGCTTCACGTTGTATCCCGCACACAGCAGGGTAGGCAGAGGGAACCTAGTGTTAAGAAACTCCATTCTCCACTTTCTGCCAAATTCTGGAGGCATTGCGTGTTGAGTGGCAGAACTCAACGCCGCGCTTAGCCTCGACACCAAAGCGAAGAAATGGAAATATAAATTTAAGTAAATATTTCATCTCCTCGAGTGGGGATCGAACCCACAACCAGTCGGTTTTACAGTCACACTTTGTGCCACTGCGCCACGACTGGCCACAATGGCCACTGTGAATATGGTAATAAATTTAAAAAACATATTATAAAGGAGACTTTTCAAATAAACTAAGGCTCTAGTTTGAGTAAATAAAAGCCATATTTACATCTTAATTTCATAATAAGCTCGTATAATGAAATTCGTGCGCCGCGGGTGTTGGAACAAATCTGCACATTTATCTTAGCAGGGGAGCGATCTGTTATACTGATGCTGTCCGAAACCTGCTGTCCCCATATTCTACAAGTTATTGCTCTTTACATATATTAATTGTTTTTATGTTTTTCTTGTTTAAATATTGTAGTATTTTATACACTACGATGATTACGACGTAAAAAATTGACCCATTTTTGGTAGATTGTATTATATGATGTTTTGCATATGAAGTTAGGGAAAATTAATAACACTATATGGGATACAGAATTCTAAGAGTTTAGATATTTAAGAGAACTGACGTAAAAATCAAAATGGCTCGCTTTTTATATTCAACTTACACATATTACAAATATTGTAATTTTTTAAAACATCTAAATTGAATTAAAGTAACAAAATATCATTTTAGTTAAACGCAGTCGAAAAAACATAATAATTTTCGCCAAGCCAGGCAAAAAAAAAACAATAAGCAGCAATACTACAAAATACGTCGTATCAGCGACTGCCCTTGGTCTCGCTAAAGTAGGTATATTTTCCGCGCCGTTTAGTAAACTACTATCATTCGTTCTCAGGCGGAGTGTATGGGCGGGCCATTTCAAATACAAAATAGGGAAATACACGGGAGTGTAGATAAATGTGGATGACATTTGTGATCGCAACTCCTAGTAGTCAACGTTTTAATAGTTTGTTTTTTAATTGATGTTTCGTAGTTTTTGTACAATTCTCATATTATTAAAAAACTAATTCTGTTTTAGAGATAAGTTCGACTTTTGCAATTATTTTTGTTAGTTTTTTAAATTGATTATTATTGTTACAATTTGCAACGAAGGAAAGAAAAGAAATGCTCAAGATTATAAATAAAAATATTCCCCAATTGAAATTTTAATTTTAATTTTAAAAATTTTAACGTATAACCAACGGCATCCTAATAAATACAAAAAATATATATATCAAAAATTTAAAAAAATCTAAATGGAAATAGCCACCCAGGATAGTACAGGATCCAGTTGTCATCGCCTCCACCTTTGATGTGTAAGCGCTTTATATCCTTTTTTGAAGTCAATCAGTGGGTAAGGAAACGTCGCTCACGGCAGGATGCTGCGTGAATAGATTACTTTAAAGTTGGTCAGCCATCTCATAAATAGACTTAGTGAGCTTATCCTGTTCTGTGTAAAAATTTATATATGTTTATTTGTAAAGATATTTTAATAAGCTACCTTTAACAATTTATATAGAGACAATAAAAAAAATGTAATGAATATTTTTAAAAATAATTAATTGATGCAGCGACGCCATTGCGCTGACCTCTCAATACTATGTTCCCGTTGCATACAGGATACAGGGAGAACTAAAAAACAGTAACACGCTTGACAAAAGTTATATACTGCGTTCGGTATTTCAACTAAACTTATGACCGGAAAGAATGACGATATGTGGGTTTTAATAAAACGCGTCAGTCAGTACCCTAAACAAAATACACCCTTTTAATTACAGTTCATGCTGCATACTATTAGTGATGGTGACGCCTAAATGTTTGTGTCACGAAATGTATATAAAAAGAATTTTTACTTACATTAACTGTTTTCTTCCTTGAAAATGATTATTATTGTTATATGAAAATTAGCCATTAAGTAAAAATGTTATTTCCAAACATATACGAACGTCTTGTTTATCTTTATTTTAGGATAAGTTGCACAGCATCAGAGTATTTGATGAATTTATTTATATGCAATCGATGAAATAAAATATTGAATATTTTCGTTTCTTCTTTCTTTTCTGTCAAACGAAGCGCTGCGTTGAGATCCACCACTCATCACGAAATACCTCCAAAATTTGGCTAAAAATGGAAAGCGGCGTATTTTAAAACTAGATTTCCTTTGCCTACCCAGTTGTGTGCAGGATACGTGAAGTAGGAAAAGCAGCGTGAAATTATAATAGATCACTTTTACTTTCCAATATAAAAACCAAATACAAACACAAATTATGAATCGAATAAAAATCAGCCACTAGCTAGGGCATCGAAAAAGAATTAAATATTAATTTACAGGACCGTATATCTCTGTTAATAGGATCGGTTCGTCGTGTCACGTTGTAAAGCGTTTTAGGATTTCCATTGTTTATTTTAAATTACCGCCGTTCATTATAACATTTTTTAAGTATCTTTTTTATGTAATTGTTGAAATTTCCTTTTGTTAAATGATATTTTAGTATGAAAGGAGTGGTTGGGGGAAGTTTAGGAATAACGGCATATGAGGTTTTATGTATGAAAATATATAAAGAATAATATTGTGTAATTTGTTAACTTTATTTATTATATAAGCTAAAAAAGCTTTTTTTTGTGAATTGGAAAGAAAGACCTTTTGCTGCGTTACTGTTATTAAGCGAGTAAATTGTTGCTAGCTGACTGAAACTAAAATCTAAAATCGCCCTTTGACCAGACTGCAGGTGTTTCTATGAATATAATTTGAAAGTGCAACAGCATACTTCAGCACTTCCAAGAGGCAAGCAAGATTGAGTTGATTGATTGATTATTCCCGACTGCTAAGGAAGGGTTATGTTTTTCGCGCGTATCTTGTATGTATGTTATATTCTTTATTACCTTATATCTCCAGAATCACTGACGGATTTACATGTTTGAGGTATCGTTAGATTTGTAAAAGCAGCGTGTGTTTTTAGATAGGTGACGTCAAGAAAAAACACTCATGGCAGCTATGGGACGCCATCGGACTTAATGATTTTTTTTTCGTTTCGAATACCGCAATATGGGTATCAAATTCAAGACCTCAATACGAGGATTTCAAAAAGGTATATGACTATCATTACCATAATGAATTCTAGGTTACTGATAAAGATTTTATTGATTGAAGAATTACTTATAGGTTCCGAGTTTTAATCCTAATAAACTATTGGCCTTGTTTATTTTCTTTTTAGTTCTGCAGTCGGGGTTTTTGTTTTACCAATATTTTTAACATTTTTAAAAGAATTATTTCACACTTAGGAAAGAAAAACTCTTATATAAAAAACGACGAGAATAGGATTTTGACGTAGCCTACTGAGACGTATGGCTAAGTGGACGGATTTTAAGAGGTGCGTCTACGTTTTCTAAACAAATATAATAAATATATTCATGTATTTAGCTTACTTATCATGAAAACCTGTTAAGATTCAGTAGGGAACAAATTCTCATTTTTGGCCATATGTCTCTTAAAGACATTCAAAAGTCAACTCTGTTGACGTTCGCTGCTCTTTTGTGAATATAGGTTTGAATGATTACCACTAGGGATCTGTAAGGGATCTGTCTTTTGTGAAAAGGTATACAATGAAATCTAGTATTAAGTAACTATGAACCTAATATATGAAGACGTTAATCGCTGACCGGCAAAGGAAATGTTTCAGGATTTTTTACCTTACTAATCAGATCGAAAAAACCAAAAGTACTATTAAATAAAACTGTTGACGCGGCTATAGTTCTGTGGTAATGTAACAAGACGGCTGTGGGTTCGGATCCTGTCTCCAAGAAATGAATGTTGTATGGTACCGCTCTGGTAACAGGACAAATAAAGCGTGATGTTGAATAAAGCGTGAGGAATGAAAAGTCTTTACATAAGGTGCTCTCAGCATACCGTGCTATATGGTAAATTCAGAACTAACAACTTCTAGATAGTAAGAGGAAGTAATGTCCATATAATATGACTAATTACCCGTTAGTGTAGTGTCACCAGCGTGGAGTGGCTGAGTTACGCGACTACCCTGCTCCCGACAAAGTGTATCTGGCCGTGTGCCAGTCCACAACGTTCGTTATTCATACTTTTATTGCGTGATTTGTTTCAAAAGCCCTTAATTTTAATATGAAAACATCTGATGTAAAATATTGCTTGACCTATATCTTGAACATTTTACTCGCTTTAATATTTCACCAGTTTTTGGTTGGAGATTTGCGGCGGAAAGAAATTTCTTTATTTCATGTCGCTGTTTTGCAATGTTGGTGCGGTGATGTAAACTAGACTAATATAATATTATACTAGAGCTTATGTAAATACTTATATTTGAAAACTAAGTTCCCGCCTTATAAACAGGGAAATCTGTTAATACGAATTTTATATATATTACATATATATTTGGATCTTGGCATTACGGACTTCTGTAAAGTTTTCAAAACATCGAATTTTTAAGAAGATAAATTTTTAAGGCATACTACCTGAAGCTATAAAAATGAGATAAATATTTATTTACAAACATTGATCATAATTATTTTCTAGAAAAATGGATTTTCAATTTGTTGCAGAATAGCTTAAGGGTTATTGTTAGTACTAATATAATTATAGACAAACTATACGCTTATTTTCTATTCTATTCTATAATATCCATACTTTATATTATTTAATATAACTATTTTGTATATTTAAAATGATTATTCTACACTAATAAAAAAAAATGTTTAACAATTTAAACATAATATGGCTTAGTGGCTGGAGTTAGAACGGCTTCAGGTCACGATGTGTTTAGATTTTAAACGCTTAAAACGATATCCAGGAGGCGCGGGTTCGAGTCCCGCTGCGTTCAAAAAATTTTAAAATTTTTATACGTTTTCTAAATAAGTATTTTTCTTTCCTAAGTGTGGAATAACACTTTAAAAAATGTTTAAAAATATTTAAAAATAGTTTCTCTCTTGCCAAACGATAATTCTAGTAATTATCTTTGGGTAGCGGAAATTTGTAAAAATCTCCCTACAGAGATGCTAACAACATAAATAAGTTGTAACAAGCGTATAAAAATTTCTACGTTGCTTGGCGAGAACGCATGGCTTAGTGGTCAGAGCGCCTGGTCGGTTTCCAGGAGGCGCGGGTTCGAGTCCCGCTGCGTTCAAATTTTTATACGTTTTCTGAATAAGAATTATCTAAGCTAAATTTTTTTTTAAATCTTCTATACGGCTTACATTAACTTATATAAGCTTAGGATGCTTAAATCAACTGCTGAAACACCACTCACTTAGTAGTTGATTCAATATTTAGTTCTAAGTAAGATTTAATGAAACCTCGATTCACACAACATTCCCGAGCCGCAGGTACTCGAGGACTCGGTAATTACCCGCAATCGATTGCTTTCTATTAAGCAAGTGTGTATTATTGAAATGTAATTGTTTAACGTAAGTTCGTGTAGGTAGGTAAGGTAAATTGATTGTATGTGATTAAATATAAATTAAAATTAAATTAAATCAGAGTCACACTGTATCCCGCACACAGCAGGGTAGGCAGAGGCAACATAGTGCTAAGACACTCCGTTCCTCACTTTCTGCCGAATTCTTTAGGCATTGCGTGTCAAGTGGCAGAACTCAATAGAGACTCTCATAGAGAACTCATAGCGAAGAAATGGAAATATAAATTTAAGTAAATATTTGATCTCCTCGAGTGGGGATCGAACCCACAATCAGTCGGTTTTACAGTCACACTTTGTGCCGTTGCGCCGCAACTGGCATTAAATATTTTCCTTAAATATTCGATCGCTCGGTTCGCTCAGGTAAGCAGGCAATACGCGTTGAGTTCTGTCACTCAACACGCAAATACCTCCGGAATTCCGCGGAATATATAGCAGGGCTGACAGAGGGATTCTAGTGTTAAGACATTCCATTCTCCTGCAGCTTGTTAAGTAGCCGTACTCAAAGCCACGATTTGTCTTCTAAGCTTCAAATCGAACCCACCAGCACTGGTTTACAGTTTTTGACGACCTCTAAACCGTAGTAGAAATTTATAAATAAAATGAAAGGAAATGCATCTTTCATGTCACTGAGTGCAATATCGGAAAACATTCCGCTCCTACTTTGCAGCTTATTGATATTCCTTTCAGGGAATTTATTTTATAATAAATGGATATGGCGCTGTCGTAGAATAGAGCTACGTGTTTCTAATATTACCTATTATGTAAGATAAGCTTGGGTTATATTTTTTTTTTATTTTAAATGAAATTATTCTATTTCGTTGTGGGTGACGGAGTTCAACGCTGCGCCGTCTGGCTTTATACGAGACACAAAAATTATTTCCATTTTCTCATTCTCATTTTAAATTTAAAAACTGTGAACTTTGTGCCTCTAATTGTGAGTTTGAAATTTACAACCTATAATATACCAACCTATAATATAGCTACAAAATATACTTTTTTTAACCAAATTCTCGATAGAACTCTAAGTAACAAATAAGCCCACAATAACTTGCACCAACTTTACAGATCTCGATGCACCAATAATAAATTGGTTACGAAGATGTTACCAACATATTGTGTTCCCCAGTAATTCTGTACCTAATGTCGTCACCTGCGGTGCTCTAATCAATATCCCTGATCCGCTAACACTGGATGACGTACACCGCTAATGAGACGTGCATATAATACTATGCTTTAGTTTAATTGTTGGTCGTTTGTAATAGAACAATATTATGTATGTATATTATATTAGAAAGATCAATGTAATGTACAAACAAACTATAATGGTTTCATAAAGATTTTAATAGATATAGAATTTTACATTAAATGTTGTAACTCCCATAACTCACGTACTGTAAAATTACAGCCAAATGAACAGTATATACTAAGACAAATCGAATTAGCCCAAATTTGATATGTTTACTGGTAGGCAGTCCAAGCTTCTATCAGCCATCTTCAAGTCCCATCATCAGACCAGCTCGATGGTACCATAATATTGTATTGTCATTTCCATTACATAATAAGTTTCTTACATACATGTCGAATCAGAAACAAAACGATCTATTAAATGCTAGTACAGTTTACATATTATACTTGATTTTCTTAGAATGAACTATTTTTGAGAGATTTATCAGATATAAGTAAGGATATGAAAATAATTGAATCTATTTATTAGAGAAATCGTTGCGTCTATATTGTTGAGTTCTGCCACTTAACACGCAATGCCTCCAGAATTCGGCAGAAAGTGGGGAACGAAGTGTCTAAAAAAACACTAGGTTCCCTCTGCCTACCCTGCTGTGTGCGGGATACAGCGTGAAGCTGATTGTTGTGCCTATATATGTATGACCATACTCAATATTTAAATAGAAAAAACGTAACAAAATTAATATCTATTTCCTACGTCTACCTACAGCGATCCATAACTTTAAGTTTAAATTATAATAAATTAAATCAGCTTCACGCTGTATCCCGCACACAGCAGGATAGGCAGTGGGAACCTAGTGTTAACACACTCCATTCCCCACTTAACGCTGAATTTTTCGTGGTGCCTTGGTATCAGAGCGAAGAAATTAAAGTATTAAGAAATGATAACTCATTCTCTCGAGGATCGAATTAATTTTGCTATAAACGGTTTTGATACTAAAAACTATTTAGTTTTTAATACCTAACCTTATAAAGTTAGTACCAAAAAGCGATCGTATGTAGAAGCTCATCAAGTCCCTATTAGGGGTAATGCAGGCGAGAGTGCGGGCGTCGTTTAGTTACACTGAACTGAAATTAAAAACGACTAGGGCGAGTAGAAGCCTAATGAAGGGGTGGCCTTCGCTGAATGCCTAAAAGCGTTCCGGTTCTGAAAAGCTTACGTAATTTATATATGCATATAAAAAAATTAACTCGGAATAATTTAGACATATATATTGGCGAGATATTTAATTTATACGATTTTTTTATATAGTATTGGTAATTATTAGCCTCTTAGTGCAAAATAGTTGTATGTTCTTGTTCATTGTTGAAATTTTTAGTTCAGTACTTTTAGAGAAAAATGCGGACAAAAAACTATCGACAGACAGACAGACAGACAAACAAGAAATTTAAAAAAAATATTTTTGCTTTCTATTATTCTTTTTAAGTGTCCCTCTATCCATTTCAGTCAAAATTACTAAATGTACAGACAAAATATTTTTACTATCTTATTATATATAGAGATTATCAAAGTTATTGTCAAGACACTCCGCTCTCTGCCTATCGCTCGCATTCGAGACATTACTAATGAATAGCGGATCTCAACGCCGCACTTCATTCTGATTTAAGAAAAATGACTCAATCCCTGGAGTGGGAATCGATTCCACAATGAACACCACGCTGGTCTTATAATGAAGAAATATTATAATTTATACAATATGTCAGTATTTTAATTATTAACCGAATAAAGCTGGCTTGTTGCCAGCACAAGCAACGCGACAGTCCGATAAGGAGCCACGAACCCACCACAGCGTGTTACAGCGTGACGTGTTGTGTAATCACGTAAGTCAGTGGCTTGTAAACACGGCGGGATTAAATTAAATAATTATAATTAAATATTCATCATTGGTATGATCTCACTGCAATTTACTTATGGTACATATAGAGTATTGAAACTAAAAAGTCTATGATGTCTTTGAGTTGCATTGGCTACGCAAGTTTTGACTATAAACGCGACGGTTCTGGGTTTGATTCGCGCCCGCGACGATGAAAGTTTTCCGCATATAGTAGAGTAGGCAAAGGGGTCCTACAGTTAAAATATTTTTTTTCCCACTTTTCGCCCAATTTTCGAGATGCTTGATTACTAGTCAAGCGGTGAAATTTAAACAGCGTGTTTTCTAGTTACCAAACTGAGGACTGTGGAAACCGAAGCCACAACCGTCGCGTTTATAGTCAAACGTTATATCACGATGTACTTTACACAGTTTACTAGAACGCAACAAATAGGCCAATCGTGGCGCAGCGTCACGAAGTGTGACTGTAAAACCGACTGGTCGTGGGTTCGATTCCATTCGAGGAGATGAAATATTTACTTAAATTTATAATTCCATTTCTTCGCTCTGATGTCGAGGCTAAGCATGGCGTTGAGTTCCGCCAGAATTTGGCGGAAAGTGGGGTACGGAGTGACTTAACACTAGGTTAGGTAAAAATATATGTTAAATTTAAAACTACGGCTTAACTTCAAAAAAAAATATAGCGCCATAATCTTAGTGTTCGATAAATTATGTCAAACATTTTATGAGCTTAGCTTACGAGTTCTTTAAGAATTTATATTTTAAATGAGTCGTAAGCTGAAGTTACGCGGAACAATAAAAAAATATACATTAATATTATATATTTTTTTTTATTCAGTAAATTAAAAATAGAAGTTACGCCATTCAGTTTAACTGTCATTATCAGTATAAATAGATAAACACTGTTTTCATGATGGCTGTAAGTTCGATTACCATTATACGTAATTACTTTCTCATGCTCGATATGACAAGGCAAATCGCGGCGTTGAGTTTCGCCACATAACACAAACAATCAAGAAAGAAAATAGTAAACAAAATTCGGCGAGAAATAGGTAACGGTGGGCTTCGATACTAACTTCCTGGTAAAAAAAATATTAGACCAATATTATAAACGTAAGTAAACTATATATTTGCAAAAATATAGAAGTAGTGGAGTGAAAATTTCCCTCGTCCCAAGTATACGGTAGTGAGAGCTCGAGCGCGTCGTCAAGTCAAATGCAGTGAATGCAGACGACGCGCTTATCTTCATACGGCTTATTGTATTGAAATTTTCTCATGTGTTTTATATACGAAAATGTTAGCATTGAAAATGAGTTAGATCAACTTGACAGTTCTGAAGCATAAGATATAGAAAGTTCTTAGCGTGAATTGAAAATATTTACTTTAACCATTTTAACGTTCAAATGCGGTTTCCTTTGGCAATCAATGCTTTCGATTTGTGATTTAAAAAAAAAAAAACAAAAATAGTTTATTATGCCTTGCCTAGCGTAAAATTAATCGATAGACGTAAGAATAATCAAAATCGGTGATCCCATTAGGTCTCTACAACACTATAGATAGACTTATAAACATATTGCCCATGTTTGCGTCGCGAAGTCGGATAAATATAGTAATTTTATTTCTACAACATTTATAACATATTTATTTCAATAAATGTATTATTTTTTAAAGGAAAACTAAGGTAATCAAAATAATTTCCCTACGAAACCATATAACAGGATATCGTGGCTCAGTCGTTTTATCTTCACCATTGTGCTCAAGCACATGGTTATTTTTTTTTAATCTGACAACAAATTTCCTTAAATAATTATTAATTAGTAAACTGCAATACTATGTTTTACGTTGGTTCGAATCCACCACCACTCGGGGGAATAATTTATTTTCTTCGCTCTGGTAATAAGACAAGCGCATCGTTGAGTTCCGCCACTTATAACGCAATGTCTTGAAAACTGGGCTGTGCACGGGAAACGGAGTTTCTAACACTACGCTCCTTTTGCCTGTACTATTATATTATACGTTATAATGTGTATTAAATATTGGCAATTGATGTGAAACTCAACTAACTTCAATATTTTTAACATAATAATATTCATTTAATATAGAAAATAGTGAACGTACCAGCACCACGTTCAAGTAGAGCAGTGAGCCATATTAGCATAATATTGAGTGAGCTAAAGTACAAGCGATTACGGTGTTTTGCGGACGCCATCTGCCGCGACGCCGCACTAGTAGCTACATTATGTTGGGATATGAGATACTAATGATAGAATCCAGCGTGGTACTTTTGTATACTCGTATATATATATATTAATTTGTGTCGTGTCGCAGGTCTCTTGCAAAACGGTGGGAATGCTAAGTCGATTCTTCTTTAATGATTGGTTATTTAACATTTTTTACCTTATTTTAAATATATACACGCAATATATATTTCAAGTCCATATAAATAACAAAGTACGCGTTTTCTTATTTTTCTTCAATTTTTGGATATCGTATATAGAGTGGCAAAAGTTAAAAACCATGGTTCAGCTTAACGTTGTATCCTGCGTGTAGCAGATTAGGCAAAACACACCTAGAGTTTAGATAATCCCTTTGATTTCCGAGACATTGCATTGACATTGTTGAAAGGCAGCACTCAACGCTGCGTTTTACTTACAATGCGAGGAAATAAAAATAATTATATATCATTTCCTAGTGAGGAGAACTCACACGGAAGCTATCATTCTGTTATTTCATAATCGATTTAAATCGTAAAATCGTATGTTTGGGGTAAAAACGTTCCGTTTTCACCCCAAACATAGGGGTATTTTTATTTCTATTTTCACAAGATTTTAAATAAATTTAATATTTAGACCACTTTCATTGTATGAACGTTTCTAGACATATATTACAATAGAGAAAGAATTTCTTCCATCTTTAGTCTCAATGAAGTGAGAACTATTCAGACACTCCGAGCTAATAGGTACTCAGTCGATTATAGGCAATTAGTCGCCGTCTCAATGACCTAGCGGGTACCTGCGGGAGTGTCATTTATCTAGCGGCGGCTTCAACGAGGTGGCGCTTTGTCTTCTGAGGAATTTCACTTTAATAGAATTTTTTTGAATGGTAATGTATGATAGTTAAGCATTTTGTTTTTTGTAGAATCTTTTTGTATATAATTAAGTAAAAAAAACTGAAACAACCCCGTAACTATATACTTTAGGATATTTTGAAGTTATTCAGTTGTTTTTGCATCACGCTGTATCCCGTGGATAGATGAGATTCACTACTTTCCGTCAAATTTTCGAGAAACTGTGTGTTGAGAGGCGGAGCTCAACGCCTCGCTGTTTCTTTCTTACTGGAGCAAGAAAATGAAAATAATTCATTTCCCCGAATCGGAATCACACCTACAAGCGGCAAACGTGTACTGTAAGTAATATTTTGCTTTAAACTATGAAATACTTAAAATAGCTGTTATTATATTATAGCTGTTTTTAGAACCAAAGTTAAAAAACTATAACAAGCATCGAATCATTGTCGCTTAATTGACTTCACTCCTTTGTTCATTTATAATAGAAATTAAATTAGAACTTTCCCATCTTGTAACAGAACAAAGACAGTATCTTGTATCAAATAAACACATATTGCGTTACGTTACCTCGTGACGACGCCTTGGAAATTTAAATTTTAAATTAAATTGTTTGCACGACAGCCGCACTTTGAAACGTTAATTATTATGCATGTAATATGAAATTTAATTTGAATTATATATATCTAATGTTAGTTAAGCGTAGTGTAGGACGCTCTGCAGCACGATGGACAGACGATTTAAAGAAGGTGGCTGGCATTGGATGGATGCGAAAAGCTCAAGACCGTTAAGGTTGGCGCTCGATGAGGGACGCCTACGTTCAGCAATGGACGGCGATAGGCTGATTAATAATGTTAGTTAAACTCTAATATCTCTAATAGTGGGTTTAAATATAAAATTTATAATGTTTTTATGTAATTTTCATAGGATATTGTTAGATTTTACTGGCTAGAGTACTACTAGGCCAAGCACACCCAGCTATAAGCGGAATACAAAGCAAAGTTAACCATACATAACGGCAAAATTAAACTCATACATTCAATAAAGAGGATTAAAATAATTTTAGCTTATAAACTTATATAAACTTTTACAAAATCCATTAACGGCAAAGTTCGGAAAGTTACGGAACACGATGCAGAGGCTAATGGTATTACTTTAGTATTTTAACTTATAGATACTCACAAATGTACATACATGTATATTAGAGCCGTCAGTTACTCAAAGTAAATTTGTTTGAGTTAACGATGTCTTAACGTTGCGATTATAAGTGAATAAGGGAGAATAAATCCTGTATCCCGCACACAGCAAGATAGACAGAGGGAACCTAGTGTTAAGACACTCCGTTCCCCACATGTTCCGCCGAGGCATTGCGTATTTAGTGGCTGAACTCAACGCTGCGCTTTGCCTCGACACCAGAGCGAAGAAATGAAAATAAATAAATATTTCATTTCCTCGAGTGGGAATCAAACCCACAACCAGTCGATTTTACAGTCACTCTTTGTGCCCCTGCGCCATGACTGACCTCAATAAATAAATAAGGAAATTCAATTTAGTAAGTTCTCTGATGTTCACGATTATTATACATTTTAAATAAAACTATTTTAACGGGTAGACCCGTCACTTGTCTGTGGGTGACCACGGACTACTGCAAGGTGTTCAATAAGTCGGATTTCCATAAATGTATAAAAATCCAGTTAAAATAGTTTCATTTAAAATGTGGAAATTAATTTAATTTAATTTTTAACTGTAAATGTTTTGCTGAGTTAAAATAAAATAAACGATGATAGGATCAATACTTTTGGAGGTAAGCGTGATCATATATACAGACAAACCGACCAAAAGCTATATATTTAAGTGTACCTCTATCCTATTCAGGCAAAAATACTAAATGTACACATCATTTATTTTAGTGTTTTGTTAAACGCGACAATCGTGAGTTCGATTCCCACTCGGGGGAATTATTTATTATTGCACCGAGTATGAATGAAAAATTATTTTAATTTTCTAGTTTTGGTAACAAGGCAAAAATCTTTTTTTTCTTTCGAAAAATGATATCCTTTAATCAAAATCGTATAAAAAACTTTATGTACTTAAAAGGAAAGAAACTAATTTTGTTCTATACTACTATACTATAGAGAAGATAACAATCCGGCCAATTACGATTCGGACTCGCATTTCGATGGTTTCGTACCAATTTAAGTTAACAAATTTAACTTTTCAGACATATGCATTCATTTTATATAAAATGAACTACAATTATACATTTGTAATGAATGGCTTTTTCTATGAAAAATCTATAAATTTTCACTTTTTTAATTTGGTTTTATTATGAAATCAAATATTCAGATCCACGGTCCCTTGGAGCACAGAAAAAAATCAAGCGTCTAAGTCAACACAATCAAAAGACACGAGCGTTGAGGACTCGTTGCAATTTTTTCATTTCAAATTGTGATTTGTTGTAGAACTCGGTGTTACAATGTTAGCTTAAAAAAAAGTTGGCATTTCCGTTTGAACCACTTATTTTAAAATTGTATTTTATATTCACTATGTGCCTCTTATACATATAGAAAAAAAATAAATAAATAAATCAGCTTCACGTTGTATCCCGCACACAGCAGGGTAGGCAGAGGGAACTTAGTGTTTTTTTACACACTCCGTTCCCCACTTTCTGCCGAATTCTGGAGGCATTGCGTGTTGAGTGGCAGAACTCAACGCCGCGCTTAGCCTCGACACCAGAGTGAAGAAATGGAAATATAAATTTAAGTAAATATTTCATCTCCTCAAGTGGGGATCGAACCCACAACCAGTCGGTTTACAGTCACACTTTGTGCCGCTGCGCCACGACTGTCCTCAAATATCTATACATATATATTTATCAATAGCCAAAGTTATTGAAACACGACTCTATCTATTTCGACAATAAAATCTACTTAAATTAACTCTAATTGAAAGTAAAACTTGTCGTCGTCCTCGTAAACTTACTACAGTAAGTAAAGTATAATTCAAATCCTTCACCCGTGTCAGTTCTCTTAACTTCTGTGAACTATTTCGTCGCATTTCTTCTCGAAGTTTGTCCCGATGAGGTAGCTCGAGTTAAGATTCTTGTCTTTTGAAAATAGTTTCTCTATCTAAAACTTGGATAAAAAAACACTGGAAAATCTAAAAGTTTTAATTTTAAAGCTTAAAAGTTAAATTAAGTTTCAGTGTCGTGTAACTTAATCTTAACAAGCGGTCGCGATACAGACGCCTTCTATTTTAGTTTTTAAACGATAAATATTTCTTGTTTCTAAGGTACCGCATATGATACTATGTTCAGTTGTATCCAGTCCACTTCCTACATATATATTTTTTGTTTACAAGATAGACTATCTATTCTATTGATGCGAGTATGCGTGGAAAAGTATTTTTCTTTAGCTTCACGCTATATCCTACGCGAAACAAGGTAGATGGAAGTTCCGATAGTATTAAATGTTTCATCCCCAGTGGGAATCGAACTCAAAACCTATATATGGACGTCACTAGAAAAAAAAATATATATATATATATAAAAATAAATCAGTTGCATACTGTATCCCGCTCACAGCAGGGTAGGCAGGGAACCAGTGTTAAGACCGTTCCGTTCTCCACTTTCTGCCGAATTCCGGAGGCGTTGTGAGTTGAGTGGCAGAACTCAACGCCGCGCTTGGAAATATACATTTAAGTAAATAGTTCATCTCCTCGAATGAGGATCGAACCCACAACCAGTCGGTTTTACAGTCACACTTCGTACCGCTGCGTCACGACTAGAATATTTGATTTTTATGAAATACAATTTTAGAAAACTTAATGATTTGTCTCCGTATGCTCTCTCTCTCTCTCTATAGATTCTTATGACATCTAACATCTAGTCAAATAAATAAAAATACCTTTATAACTACACAAATTCGCTCAAAAAAAAATCATCTTATTCATATAATCATAACAATTTTTTTACACTGCCACCAAAGGCTGAGTTTAATTAAACATTTGGATGTTTAACTCGATTGAGTTAAAAGCAGCGGCGGCGGTCAGAACTGCCAAGTTAGCGAGCTGCATCCGGATTGGAACATCCACCAAGTATAAACTAGATATAAACTAAGCTCACAACTCGATCAGCGTCTTATTGCTTTGTAAAGACAACGCATTTAACAAGTATGAAAACAAAGTCAAGTTACAGGGCAGAATAGTAGTTATAAACATAAAAAAAACCTTAATATGGGTTCGAAACCCTTTCGGAGAAAAAAAAGTAAAAACATCGTCTTTACGTGTTTCCCGTTTACTTTCTGAAAATAAGGAATTTCGAGACATTGTGTGAGGAAGTCAACGCCCTTCTCTTGTTAACAGAGCGGGGAAATGAAAATAATAAATCATTTCGCGCGCGAAGAAATATAAAAATAAATTTAAATAAATTCTTTATTTCCTCGAGTGGGGATCGAACCCACAACCAATCACATTTACGATCACCTCTGCCTAACTATAACTACAAAAATAAAATACAGCAAAATATCCAAATTCCATTTCCCTGTGACCTATTTAAATAAAACACTATTAGTACGTACCAGTAAAAACCAGTACTTTATTAATACGAACATATTCGAACTACAAATAATAATTTAACCGGAAATAACACTGAAAATAAATCTTTAAACTTAAATCACTAAATACGTTCATAATATTTAAATGAAATTCACCGCGCTTTTACCAAATATGATTTTTCATTAAATTTATTTAATAATGTACTAAATTCGGAGTGTGCATAATTTTGTGTTAATATTTTGGTCGGTTTTAATGTAACCCGATAGTATCAATAATTAATTAAACATACAAAATAGTTATATTTTTATTGAGTAAAGTACTTTTGCCTTGTGACTGTAAGCACGACTGGTTGTAGATTTGATCCCCATTCGAAATTTATTTTGTTCAAATAATATTTTTATCTCTTCGCTTTGGTGACGAGGCATAGCGGCGTTGAGTTCCACCATTCAACACGCCTCCGTTCCACCACGTCAGGTTCCCTCTGCCTACTATATGTTTTGAAATCACTGACAGACACTTTAATTTAATTTATATGTATAGATTATCTTCACTCACTAAAATTAAATTATTTTCTTTTTCTCGCTCTGGTAAGACACCCGCCGCGACGTCGGGTTACGGAAAGTGAAGAAAGGAGTGTGTTAACGTCCTTCTCTGCTAAACACGAGATACAACGTGAAGCCCAAAAACTATAATATAACAGTGGATAATTTACATAATCTATAATAGTGACGTACAACAAGCACTGTGTAACATAAACCCTCGTTACCATGCGCGAGTACAGTCAACTCGCGCGTATTCATCAGTATTTGATGTAATGTGTGTAATTATCGACTAATCTCAGTCGCTAATCATTATATATTCGAATTCTCTTAAATTTGATGGAAATCATGTGGATGTAGGCTGTATAATAAGCTCTTTTAACATACCTATATAAAGTATTCGGGCTTTGCTCCGACATTAGCTTAATTCAATCCGATTTATTTATTACATCTAGACAGTGTGCGATTGTTATTAGGATGCGTGTGAGTTCGATTCCCATGTTGAGAAACATAACCTATTATATGTAGGATAACGCGTGAAAGAAATAATATAGACGTTGTTAGGTATATATCATTCCTCTTTCTTCTTTATATAACACTTAAAATAATATATAATAAATAAACTATCGATCATCCGAAAGCATAAGTTAAAAGTAGTGTGGAGTAAACAAAAACTAATTTCACATCGCCCGTACTTAACACATATAACATTTATTTGACACAACCACCCCTCTAGTTAATCGAACCAGACAATAAAAAATATCACCATTCCTAAATATACATCGTATCACCATAATCGAACGGACAATAATCGATTGTACGTACATCCAGAAGCCGTACGGTACCAACTGATTTTACATTCATCAAATAGCATTTCCCCAAAGATTTTTTCCGAGAACATAATAAATGTCACAATCAGGAAACGCTGATACAGTAGTGTTGTTTTTTATTATATTTATTTATACAGCGAGGGATCGTCGCGATCCCTCGAGTGCGGTGATTTCGTTACGTTCTTCAATGTCTCTTATCCCATTTTAATTCTGTAGACAATTAAACTGCAGTTTTTTTTTCGTCCTTGGAGTTATTAAACATCTCTGATATATACTGATATGTTGAATATTCAGGTCTACAACCCCTTGGAGCACAAGAAAATCAAAATCAATCAGAAGACATTTTTTCCTTAGGGTGGCTTCGCTTTGGTTTTCCTTTGGAATAACAGTCTATAGCTGGGCTCGGAAAGTAGTTAGGATCCTTTCAAAACGTGTACACAATCCATCTCGATATCTTGTATCAGATTGGGTCGGCTGCAGTTGTAGCGTTCCCATAGATTTACGTTAGTATTTTTCCTGAATTCAGTTTTTGGCTGACTAAGACCTGAAGCTTGCGCGAGATATCTTACGTGAATGTGATGAGTTGGTTCTTCCCTTCCACCAAAAAAGATTTAACATTACATCAAAGTATTTTGAATTTGACTCTCCGAGTCAATTATGGCGGTTGCATTGCCGAAGGGAGTTGGAGGTTACTTTTGGTGCTTCTAAGATAAGTGAATTTGTGAACTTGGTCCACGGTCTCTGTGCCGCAAATACATGTTTTAAATAGCGTGTTGAGGGGCGAAAACAACTTCTGGTTTTTTGCCTCGTTGTCAGAGCTATAAATAAAATATTAAAAAATAATAATTCATTCGTTGCGTGGGAATCGAACCCACAAGCGTTGCGTTGTTGTTCTTGTGCCTCTGCCAAGAAGACCTCATTAAGCTGGTTTCCACATTTATTTACTTGAAGTCCACTAGTGACAGCACATGACTGTAAAATTTGTGTTTAAAATGACAGACATATTTTTTCTAGAAGAATCTTAAGTTTCACCTTACATGAAAAAATCTCGGATGTGGCTGTATCATGGGCATGGCCGTTTGTTGAACGTGAATACGCTTATGTATCTGATTATATTTTTTAAACTTTCCCCAAACCCTCGTTACTCAGCAAAATAACATCAAAATGGCGTCGCTTCCGTCTCCACCGAGAGAAATATTTTTTATTAGAAAATCAAAAATAATCCAAAATATAATCATCCCTCTGGATATAATTATCCAGTGGGATAATTATATTTTGGACTTAGAAGATAGTTTCGAAATTACAAGGCCAAACTGTATGCCACGATTTTGACATGATATTTTTTTTTAGATTGTCCCCGTATGATAGCAAATTTATAAACGTAGTCACGTTAAAATCTTTCATACTTATCACATATATAGTTATCTTCATAGACAATAAATTATTCTCAACATACACCAAAAAAATGTATACAACATCTCAAGTCAGAAGAGCGTATTGTAATATTTGTAAATATCGGCGACGCTGTCTTTACCCGACACGGCGACGCGGACGGGTCAAGAGCGCTTATATGTATACTTATGTACATATTTCTAATGGATCCACTATATATCACTTTTAGTATTAGTTTCACACTTTTCTAAGATAAAATATATTTTATTGATAATAATTTTATAAGAGAATGTGAATTGTCTTTATATTTTATGATGTGGAACATTTTATTGGTTTAGCTTAGCATCATTTTATTTATTGGTTCAACATGCAATACCTCCTGAATTCGGCAGGATTACCCGCTTGTGGCTTTGGTTACTTAAACTACACGATTATTTACTCATTAATCTGATTTCTTTTATTGTAAATAACCTTACCATTTTAAAGACAATATTTATATATTGAAAACTAAAGTTTTAACCAAATCACTAAAATGTTTGTAACAGTTTTGTTAAACAAAATATTGTTTTATTCATGAACCAACTGAAATAGAACAAATACAAAAAATTTAAAGGAATCTTGCCAAAATACAATACTGAAAGCTGCATTCAAATCGGTGAAGCACTTTTTGCGATTAGCATGCACAAACGCACAGACAAACAGATTAAAGTTTAAAAAACACAAACTACAAACAGCGATCAGTTACAATTTCCTTATTTTCCACAGTTGTTTTGATTCACATATTATTATATAGATTTTAACGATCATTACATTTTCTAGATTAATAATTTATCCATTCACACTTTAGTCATAAGACGAGGTATGTACTCAATGAAATATGAAAATAAGTATTTATAAATATAAAGTCCAGTACCTGTCAAAAGCACGCTCTCGCTAAAGATGAGAGTGGAAGCTCTCGCGTCGTTGTGGAAATAGAATAACTTATTTAAAACATTTTATAGTAATTTATTTTCTAGATCACTATTTATACTAATGTATATTTATAGTATGTAATGGTTTGATTCCCACTTGGGGGAAATTAATTATTTTCATTTCCTTGCTCTGCAATGCAATGTCTTGAAAGTTGAGCGGCGAGTGAAGAGAGCCTACCTGCCTGAGGTTAAGTTCAGCCAAAAAATCATCAGTTCAATCCTGAGCATATTTTTAAACTTTTTTAAATTGTTATTCCGCACTTAGGAAAGAAAAATACTTAATAAAAATATCAGTTTAAAAATATTAAATAAAATAGCATTCTCTCTTGACAGACGATTATTCTTAGTAATTATCTTTGGATAGCAAAAATTTGTATAACTTTTAACAATCGTATAAAAATTTCGACGTAGCTCGATGAGGACGTATTACTTAGTGGTCAGAGCGTCTGATCGTTATCCAGGAGGTGCGGGTTCGAGTACCGCTACGTTCAAATTTTTATACGTTTACTAAATTATTAATAATTTGCTGGGAAAAAATAAAATAACAATATTTACTGCGGCAAAAGTTAAAGAGTAATTAAAAATAAAAAAAAACTTATTTACCATATTTCATTGACAAGCTCAAGCAATCTCATTGATGGTGCCTGAATGTTTATTAATTTGTAAAAATAGATATCTCATTTCTGCACTTAATACAGTACTACTTTCTTCTTTACTTCAACTGCTTCGTTAAATGGAACATATACACACTAACGAACTATGACCAGTGGGTTGCATCGAAACAATCAACGTAATTGATAATATGATATCGCTTATAGCCCACAGTCTTCTTCGATAAATGCCATACAAATCTTTATTATTTTTTTCCAATTAGAACTAATACATCCTGAGATTTGAGCGTTAAATCAAACTCCTCAGTCTTATAATATTATTTGCTTGCATTGTTAGATAAGTTCCAAGAGCGTCGTCTGAAATGGTTTAATAACGTAAGACGCCGACCTAAGAACTACGTCGGATGCAGGTTCCTTGCTATATATCAGTCCCTGGAGTGAGACCTCCTGGCCTCCCAAGGAAGCGCTGGCTGGATGTCATGATACAGGACAAGAGAGCCAATGGTCTAGCCACAGAGGACGCTAAAGGAGAAGGCTAAAGAACGTGAAAAGTAGAATAGGCTGAGTAAGAATTCAGACCATGGCAATAGCCGGTATTGATGCTAGCAAGAAGAAGATGAATGAATGATGATGATGATGAAGCGTGAAGCAAAAAACAAAACAAAAAGTGTTTTGCCAACTTGACGATACCTATTCGATAATACATCAGCTATCAAGAAACATATTCCATTCTTTTTACGGCGTCGTAAAACCGTAAATAAGGGATGTACGACGTTGTATCGTTTTATTATAAGTTTATTTTACGACTTCGCCTAGTTTTGAAGCGTCAGGTGACAGTGAGGGTAATATCACTATGGAGAAAATATTATACAATTTAATAGATGGCTTCCATTTATGGTAGTTTGGTAAGTATTTTGATCTTTATTTATAATAAAATATTAATCTTAACATCTATACATTATCTATTGAGGCCAGTCGTGGCGCAGTGGCACGAAGTGTGACTGTAAGACCGACTGGTTGTGGTTTCGATCCTCACTCGAGGAGATGAAATATTTACTTAAATTTATATTTCCATTTTTCTTCGCTCTGGTCTCGAGGCTAAGCGCGGCGTTGAGTTCTGCCACTCAACACGCAATGCCTCCAGAATTCGGCAGAAAGTGGGGAACGGAGTGTCTTAACACTAGGTTCCCTCTGCCTACCCTGCTGTGTGCGGGATACAGCGTAAAGCTGATTTATTGATTTATTTTTATTTTTATCAATACATACAAATTAATTAAATTAAAATGCCAGTCTGTAATATAACAGTGTTTTTCAAGTTATTTACACAATACAAAATTATAATGAAACAATTAATAAAATGAGGCCAGTCGTGGCGCAGTGGCACGAAGTGTGACTGTAAAACCGACTGGTTGTGGGTTCGATCCCAACTCGAGGAGATGAAATATTTCCTTAAATTTATATTTCCATTTCTTCGCTCTGGTGTCGAGGCTAAGCGCGGCGTTGAGTTCTGCCACTTAACACGCAATGCCTCCAGAATTCGGCAGAAAGTGGGGAACGGAGTGTCTTAACACTAGGTTCCCTCTGCCTATCCTGCTGTGTGCGGGATACAGCGTAAAGCTGATTTATTGATTTATTTTTATTTTTATCTATACATACATATTAATTAAATTAAAATGCCCGTCTATAATATAACAGTGTTTTTCAAGTTATTTACACAATACAAAATTATAATGAAACAATTAATAAAATCTGTCTGTCTGTCTTTCTGTTGGTCTCCGCAATAGCTGAACCAATTCTTAAGGGGCTCTCATTTTCAATTCGATAGAAAGGGCTATGAAACAAGCATATTATGTTGTACTACTCGTTAACGCCGAATTCAGGGACAGGAAAAACTGCGTTAATTATACCAACTGTAAACAATACGACGTCTGCCGATTTACGAAACCGCAAAGCCGCGTGAGGACCGCTAGTTTTAAAAATAAAATTTCTTAATGTTTACTACTTTATCCTTCTGCCTGAGGTTAAGTTCTGTGATTTTATTTATACACAATGTCACGAATTTAAGCGGAAAAGGGAGAATGGAGAGTTTTAACACTATGTTCATGCTGCTACACGCGGGATATTGCGTGAAACTTAAAAAAAATAACTAAGGTGCACTATTGGCTAATTTGAAGTTTATTTATTCAGAAAACGTATCAAAATTTAAACGTAGCAGGACTCGAACCCGCGCCTCCTGGAAACCGACCAGGCAACCTGACCACTAAGCCATGCGTTCTCGCTAAGCTACGTCGAAATTTTTATACGCTTGTTACAACTTATTTATGTTGTTAGCATCTCTGTAGGGAGGTTTTTACAAATTTCCGCCACCCAACGATAATTACTAAGAATTATCGTTTGGCAAGAGACTAAATAAGTATTTTTCTTTCTTTCCTAACTGTCGAATAACACTTTAAAAGTGTTTAAAAATAATTTGAAGTTTCGTATGTGAAGGTAAAAATACCTAAAGTTTTTAAATGATAAATGACATTATTAAAAATTAATGTTGACACCATTTTTGTTTACATCTTTTAAAAAGTAGATTTTATTTAACTATTTCCAATGGTAAAAATCAATTATCTCAAGAAAATGTAAAAAAAGCTACATCTAATAGCCAAACTTTATACAATTTTGATAGAAGGACACCCTGACCGACGAAATACAACTCACTCAAGTTTTACCGTTAATAAAAACAAAAATCAAATCAGCTTCACGCTGTATCTCGCACGCAGCAGTTTCCCCCTTTCCGTTAAGTTCTGGAGACATAAAAATATTTTCAAATAAATATGAAATACGCATAAATTGATACAAAATACTTTGCTAAAGATAAACAAAGTGAATTCTCTCTGGAGTAAGTGTTCAAAGGAATGTATAAACGATACCACAAGGAATATATATTTTCACATGAACTTCAATAAGGAAACTCGTCGATCACTGTTGAAAGTAAACAAAATGGCACTGCGTCGTCACGCTAGCCGCTGAACGTGGAAACATTGCGTGTTAACATTTTTAATGTTAAATATTTAAAAGAAATACTAAAAGATCAAAAATAAGAGGCCAGTAGTGGCACAGGAAAACACGTGACAGGTTGTGGGTTCGAATCCCACTTGACCATGTCCTTGACATTGAATATTTAATATTTTAATTTCTTAACTCTGACGTCGAGGTAAAATGCGGTGTTGAGTTCCGCTACTCAACACACAATGCCTCATGACAATGACCGTTATCATGTAGTGTCGTGACACTAGGTTCCCAGTTTCCTCTGCCTACCCTATTATGTTCGTGATACACCGTGAAGATGGAAAAAAGAAAAAAATAAACATAAATTTAACTCAGTAGAGCAACTCTTTGTCCTTTAACTTCAAAGTGAACCACGAGGTCTTTAGATAATAAAGTAAAGCGGATGGATTTGTTTGGTTAAAAGCGATCATCTAATGAACTAATTGATAAATTATTTTTTTGTTAGATAGCTCATTTATTGAAGAACCCTTTAGGTTATATTACATAACGCCACAATCAGTAGAAGATATAAAAAATGTTGCATAAATAGGAAGTATGAGCTTCCGATTCAACATTTAATTAAAAAAATGGGAATCAAATCCACGACCGCTAATACCGCCTTAATGCTGATATTTATACAAATACCCTTAAAACATTAGCAGCGTGACTTGCGCGATGCTTTATTATATCGGCCGCGACTTTACTATACACAATATACCACCTCTATAGTCTATACACCTCTGGAACATAAATCAGGGTGAATGTTCCATTTACATACATAATTAATGAATGTATGTCGCGTCTTTACCTTATAAACGACAATTATATAGCGTTAAAATGTGAGGCTAAAAATAGAGTAAAGGTTAAGTTACGCCACTCCTTCTTCATACTCTGTAGGCTGGGCCACCTCTGCCTACACCAGGATGTTAAAAAGACCAATTACTAAAATGATTAATAACAAAATTATCATATATTATTTTTTCTTTAGTCTTTTACTAATTATGTTTTTTCATCAGAGCGAGGAATTAAAAATATCAAATTTTCTTAAGATAAATCGAACTTATAACCCTTGCCATTACAGTCAGGCGCTGAGCCATGATAGTCTCAAACTATATAAGATGATAGACAAAAATATTATTAAAAGTTGAACTTGAACTAGAATGAAAAAAAGCAAGATCTTGTTAGGTAAAATTTTGATTTTTGTCGTTCCCGTAGGAATTTACCATCCTGGAAATCCTCAAATATACTGTCAAAAAAATAATGTCTTGGTGATGTGAGACGGTATCTTACTCTAAGCCATAACTGTTTCCCCACTTTATAGAAAAAAAACAGCGGTGAACTCCGCCACTCAACACTCAGTATCTATTAACTTTAGCAGAAAATGAGGAACGAAGTATCTTAAAACGAGGTTCCTAGGCCTATCCTGATATGCAACCAAAAACTTGATGCTGCTTTCCTATTTTTTCTCCTAAAGTATAACGAAGGCAATATAATAAGACGTTGTCTTTATTATTTTGTGGATTTCCTAAGAAATTAACACATTTTGACTGAATGGACTTGAATTTTTGTTTTTATACGTTTTCCAAATATGTATTTGTCGTCAATTTATTTCCCCCTTTATCCTAAATATATAAATATGCTATTAAATAATATAAGCCGTTATATACAAATATTCAAATTGAACACACGGCCGTGTCCATGACACAGCCACAGCCATTTTTTTAATAAGGAAATGTCCTTTCACTAGAATTCTTTAGTGAACTCTATTCCTCCTGACTTTGAGAGGCCGCTGTTGGAGATACAATAGTGTTTCGTTCGCATTGTACTAACTACAATGCTGGCTTTTGTATTCATCGGATGGTATAATATTTTTTAAATAGAAAAGTAGTTGTATAATTTTATTTTTAGGTGGTTTTTTCCCATTTCCAGAGCAAAGAAAATAAAAATCAATATTTCTTTTCCCAGTTTCTTTATTTTTTAAAATTCGTATATTTATGTATATAAATTTTAAATAAATAATTAATAAAATTAAATAATTTAATAAAATTAAATCGAGGCCAGTCGTGGCGCAGCGGCACGAGATGTGACTGTAAAACCGACTGGTTGTGGGTTCGATCCCCACTCGAGGAGATGAAATATTTACTTAAATTTATATTTCCATTTCTTCGCTCTGGTGTCGAGGTTAAGGGCGGCGTTGAGTTCTGCCACTCAACACGCAATGCCTCCAGAATTCGGCAGAAAGTGGGGAACGGAGTGTCTTAACACTAGGTTCCCTCTGCCTACCCTGCTGTGTGCGGGATACAGCGTGAAGCTGATTTATTTATTTTGATTTATGTATATAAATTATTACATGAAAATAATTTGTTCTTACACAACTTATACAATATATTCTATTTTTAATATGTAGTTTGCCTTTTTAAGATATTTTTACTACGAAGTCATTATAGTCAGATATTCTAATAAATAATAAGTAACCCAAAGGTCAATTCTTCGACGGTTTTCCAAAAGCGACTATTCAAAAATAAAGATTTTTTTGTGAAAACCGTAGAAGAATTTGAGATTTTCAAAGGACTTTGGACACTGATACATACATATTAAAATGGACACAACTTTTTTTCAGGCGCAACGAGGCAGAACAGTGCAAATTAAACGGTTTCGTGTTCGATTTTCTCTCGGCGAAATGTTTTAAATTGATTTCTCTGCTGTGGATAAACCGCGGCGTAAGTATAAAGTGGAGAACGGATTGTCATAATATCCAGTTACAGAGTTGAAATTTAATCAAATCAAAATTCATAGGGCTTTTCCGGTTAACCTAAAATTATGAAATTTTGCACCGAGTATCTACAGATAGTACTAGTTCAGGAAAAAATCTGAAAGCTATTTTTAATTTCTGGTTAAATCATAAAATAATTTCTTCGAGAGGGGATAAAATTAAAATTGCACACCGACACCAGAGCGAAGAAAATGGAAATAGTAAATGGTTAATAGTTCTTGATTATAGTATCTTATCTCCATATATAATAAAAGGATAGAAAAGTCAATTCTGTACATGAAAGATATAAAAAAAATAAAAATTAGGTCGGTTAATATGTCGATTATAGAACCTAAAAAACCACTCAGCAGAATTCTTGTCTGTCTGTCTGTCTGTCTGTCTGTCTGTCTGTCTGTCTGTCTGTCTGTCTGTCTGTCTGTCTGTCGGTTTGTTTGTGCGTCAATCACGCAAAAACTACCTGACAGAAATTGATGATTTTTTGCATGGTGTTAGCCTAGGGCCTCAAGGTACATTTTTTTTGGGTTTCATTCCGAATTTCATGATAGTTTTCTTTAAAAAAAATAAAAACTGAAAAATATAAATTACCTAAAATACCGATAACTACTGTATGAAATTAAATTAATTTTGGCATGGTAATAGTTCAAAGCCTAATGTCACTTATAGGATAGCTTTTATCATGGAGTATAAAGAATTTTTTGTAGAAAAAATTACATAATTATATTTTTTAATAAAAAAAATCGACTTCTTCAATTTCAACTGGATTTCACACTCTGAACTTAACTAAACTTTCACCAAACTACCCCTTATATGCACCCTTTCTAATAAAAAAAGAATCATTAAAATCGGTTGAATTGATATTGACTTATACGTTCATTTGTCGCGCATATACTTAATGTAAATTTGAGATTTATATGATTTTCTCATAGATACCATTGTTGGATATAAACTAAATTAAAATAAGACTACACGGGAGGCATTAGCTTTCAAATAAAAAAAAGAATCATTAAAATCGGTTCATACAATCAAAAGTTCTAAGGTAACAAGGCTAAAAAATACAGCCCAATTGATGACCCCTTTTAAGAAGTCGGTTAATAGTAATCTGACATAATTAAATTACGACTATTTCATTTAACCACATTTTAAAAGAACAAAGTAAATTGAGGCCGTTCGTTGCACAGGGGCACAAAGTGTAACTGTTGTGGGTTCGATGACCACGCAAGGAAACGAAATATTTATTTAAATTTATATTTCCATTTCATCGCTCTGGTGTCGAGGTTAAGTGCGGCGTTGAGTTTCACTACTCAGCACGCAACGCCTACAGAATTCCGAGAAAAGTAGGGAACAGAGTGTTGTTGTTAACACTAGAGGTCCTATGCCTACCCTGCTGTGTGCGGGATACAGCGTGAAGCTAAAAAAAGAAGTATAATCAATATTTGTTCAGTCTACCATAATTATTATTTCAAACGTCAACGTTGGTGATATTAACAAACATAATAAAGTAGGTATATTTTACGGAATTAGCTCATATGGCGATGTGTAGAATAAAAAGTATATGTATTTGGAAAGTAAATTCTGATTGTGAGTTCATAGTTTATAAAAGTTTATATTGTGTTTAGATGGATCACGTGGTGATGTCAATACGTTTTAATGTCATCTTATGTTATCTGTTAAAATAGCGTGAAGCTGATTTAACTTAGTGTTATATTCAAAAGAAATTAATTGTATGTAATACATAATATGTAATTTATTAATACGTTTCAAGTATGAAAAAAAGAAAAAATGCAATATAATTGCATTTGTGTTTCCTTCCTATATTTTGTATTTCTATTATTTATATCGATATATCAGGAACGTAAATGCGGGAACAGAGTTGCATGCCATTTTAGTACAGAGTAACCTCTAAAAAATGTATTTACTAAACTGAATAAAAAGAATGTGTGATTCCTCTATAGAATATATTATTCTATATTATACATAAAACAGGTTAAAACAGTGCATATGAAGGTCCTCCTGTAGTATAACTATTTTCAATTACTATCAACACTACATTGTCGATACTAATGTGGTATTACAATACATTTTCAAATTTTTCCGCCATTATGATGACATAGACAATTTTTTTAATTTGGAAAAATAATATATTAATTATAAGAACGTTGGTAGTTTTTCAAAAGGTATAAGAATAAAAAATTGCCTAAACTATGCTTCTTCGCAAGTGGTTGTAATAACTATTGGTATCTATTTTCCAAAAAATCACTATAAATATTAAATATGCTCAATTATACAGAGTTTTTTTGTTAGGACCACCTTAAATGAAACCACAGTTTAACTACTCTATAAAAGCCTATTACATATTAAATTAAAAACCCGAAAATAAAAAAGTTATTTTTTGAAACAAAATAAATAATAAAATTATCGTTGTAAAATAAAATACAATTTGTCAAGAACGACGCTTGCACATAAAAACCTATCAAAGGGAAACCGCCGCATACGCCTCATTGCGAAATCGAGTCGTAGGTATTGGCGGCAAAATTTAAAGTTCTAAACATTTTAGTACTATTTTTGTAGTAGTATGTGTTTACATTATTGGTACCTATGCGTTACCGCGTCATACGAAATATAGATATGAATAAACATTGTGAAATAAGAAAAAAAACCTACGTCTTCACTGTTGATGTATCTTAAAAACTATTTTACCCTATATGCCCAATTGTAACTGTAACGTGACGTTGTGGGTCTGATCCACACATGCAGTATTGAGTTATAATTTAATAATATTTTCATTTCGCACATCAGTCAAACATTATACCCAATATCTTACACTAAGTTGCCCTTCTAAGGGCGGGATAAAGCGTGGATCTGGTTTTAACTTTATGTGAACCGATTAAAATAAAGTCCAGTCCAGTTGAGGCCAGTCGTGGCGCAGCGGCACAAAGCGTGACTGTAAAACCGACTGGTTCTCTGAGTTCGATCCCCACACGAGGAGATGAAATATTTACTTAAATTTATATTTCCATTTCTTCGCTCTGGGGTCAAGGTTAAGCACGGCGTTGCGTTCTGCCACTCAACACGCAATGCGTCCAGAATTCGGTAGAAAGTGGGGAACGGAGTGTCTTAATACTAGGTTCCTCCCTCTGACTAGCATGAAGCTGCTTAAAATAAAACTAATGCTTAATATTTAAGGGCAGTTTGCCAGAATACAAACAAAAAAAGTATTTAAATCGGTTAAGCCGTTTCTGAGATTATCGTAAAGAAACGCACATATAGTAAGTATCGATAAGTTGTGTTTTTATTTCAAACATTCAATTGAAGATTCTTATGGGAGGTACGAAAATGCGACCTAAAGTTTTAACAACTTTCTTATAAAAAATCTTCATTACATTGCAAACATACATTATAAGTATATCAAGACACGAACATAATTCAGTGTGTTAAGTAAATAGTTCTGTGGTTTAAGCGGGCGAAGCCGCGAGCGGGTCGCTAGTGTACAATAAAACCACATTCCAACTAAAAAATAAAACGATAGGATGGAGAACTTCATGGCATTTAAAAATGTTATACATATATAAAAACACTTTCAAAACAACGCTTCCAGTCTATGTTACTTTGAGCCTTTTGACTCGTATAATCATGTCAACTTTTACAATATACTTGTATACGAGCCAAAAATGTACGAACTAGTAGTCATATACAACACATAAATGCTTTAAAGTTTTTGATCACTTTTGTGTTGCCTTCTCTCATCTCCTCCACTACTGGGCGATGAGGCCGTCGTGGCGCAGTAGGACTGTTGACAGAGCAGTCGTGGGGTCACCACTATCATCACATACCAATCGGGGATATGAATTTTGTTCACTTCCTTGCTCTGGTATCAAAGTTAATTCTGTGAATCAATATGAATGGTACAAATACTGGTGCAAACAAAAATGGAATGTCTTGTGACTAGATTATATATAAAAACTTCAATAATTGCCTTGAGGGAGTATCGAGCTCATAACCATTGTGTTTATAGTCAGGAACTAACCAACTACGCCAAAATTTATTTTAACATCACGTTGTATCATAATAAGGATACAACATGGTATCTTACTTTCCGCCTCAATTTTCGATACATTGTATCTTGAGTGGTGAAACTCAACACCGAGTTTTGAAGTGGGGAACGGAATGTCTAAAAAAAAATACTAGGTTCTCTCTGCCTACCCTGCTGTGTGCGGGATACAGCGTGAAGAAGAAGAAACGTGATTTTGAAAATAATTAATTCTCTCAAATGAATCAATCCCAAACCGTCGCGCTTACAATCAAAGTGATCCATAATAGTGTCCGTTTTAAATCACAATAGTTGATAAATTGTTCAAACGAAACACGTGAAGCATTTCATTGGTAGAATACAATATAAAGCGCAGGCTTTGGTCAGCGATGCACGCGAACCGGCGATTCGGATCAAATTATTTTTCTGTTTTAGTTTTAGTTAAAGTGGACAGAGTGGCATTCAGTGAGCCATGACTTAGTTTTTTTAGGGTTCCATACCTCAAAATGCAGAAGCGGAACCCAAACACTTACCCCTTATGTTCACTTATTTTCCCGTCTGTCCGATTGTCAAGACAATTCGTCTCGAAATAGCGTATAGGTATCAAGCTGAAACTAATTTCAACTGATCAAATTAATGGTCTCTTGAAACACATAAAAATCAAGCATCTAGGCTAATGCAACTAAAAGATAGGATAATGCATCTTTTTAGATGGATGCATTTAATACGAATATTACCACGTCATCATAATCTATATAGTACTTCCTACTACCCTACTGTCTAAGATTATAAAATATGGCACAAAATAAGAACTTATAATACGAATAAAGAAAAAAATCCGAAAAGTCAAAATTTATAAATTTTTCCTAGAAAAAAAATCACTACAAACTTATATTTAATACAAAATAGTTCATTTAATACAAAATGAGTATATATGGCCGCAAACTGAAATATTGTCAACTTTTATAACAAGAAGCTGCAGTTGACCTGAAATCTGAATCCTGAAATTGATACGGAAATCTCGTTGGGCGAGTCCAACTCGCACTTAGCAGCAGACAATTTTGCAAACAATATCGAGCTTCGATACCGACCGAATAGGTAGAGTACGCTTAGAAATATAAATAAATAACTCTCTACATTTTCAAGCAGATGTCCACAGTGATGTGCAAGAAAAACTCGAAAACACACATTATTTAATATTTATAAAAATTCGAACGTAGCAATTGACTGTGGACAATGTAGCTACACTACCTGTAACTTGGAATTTCTCTTATTAATTGAAAATACGACAGTTGAGGTTTCGACTTCCAGTCAAGGGAATAAATTATTTTCTGCCCTAGTCATAAGATAAAGAGTGGCGTTGAGTTCTGCCACTCAATACGAAATGTCTCGGAAATTGGGCGGTGAGTAGAGAACGGATTGTCTTTAGAGTGCGTTCCTACTTAACCCATTATATATGCAGTGTTTCAATTCGCAATCATTGCAATATATTTCCCACAAATGAACCAGAAACAACACATTACAACGAATTCATGGATTTGAACTAGTGTACAAACAGAGGTGAATGTGTCTCGAGCAAGATGTGTTTGTCTCTTAATAACAAATAACAGGTGAGTAAATACTGGCGTCGCAAACATGGAGCTCTACGTCTGTATCCGTCGATGATTGATAAATTAATTAAATTATCATATGGTGGTTGAGGCCGGTCGTGGCACAGAGGCACAAAGTGTGTAAAATCGACTGGTTGTGAGTTCGATCCCTATTTCTTCGCTCTAGTGTCGAGGCAAAGCGCAGCGTTGAGATCCGCCACTCAGTGCAATGCCTCCAGAATTCGGCGGAAAGTTGGACACGGAGTGTCCTAACACTAGGTTCCCTCTGCCTACTCTGCTGTAAGCTGTAGTAATAATATTTTTATATTTCAACTTGTAACTACATATGTGGTAATACTAATAATCTACGACCTGGTCTGACGATAGAGCCAGGACATGAAAAGCGTGTGTTTTAATTTTTTTTTAATATTTAAATATTTTAATACATCTTTATTTTTCATTTGCAATTCGAGACGTAAACTGTAAACTAAGTTAACCTTTTTGCTTGATTTGAAATTATTCTTGAGTAATCCTGATCCTAAAAAATACATGAAAAATGCGTCAGTCTTAGATCATTTAAATTTCAGGCAGGCACCTACCAGAGGTACCATTGCGATGTTAATAATAAAAAGAGCAACTATTTACTTCAGCTCTATTCAGCAGAACTGCCATCCAAAGCGGAGATTTATTGTTCATTCGACGATTTTAAAGTGTCTGCAAAAGCCTATTTGATTATATTTTAATTTTTATTTGAAATGTAATTCGTAAAGTTATTAATAAATATGCATTTAATTAAATTGAAAATTAAATATTATTTAATTGACAGCTACTATAATAACAATCATGCAAAATTGCTACTAAGCAATATTGCCAACATTTTAAAATATTTTATTATACTCTATATCAAAACTTTATATGACGCTGTTCTAACTCTATCGTGGCTTGGTAGAGTATTGTACTACTTCTCTGGTTCCATAAACAAGTCGCGGAAAAGGCCTTTATGGTGATTTTTTCAAAAAATGCTCGACTTATTACCACAATAATTATATAAGACTAACTCTGGGTCTTACTTTATCCAATAAATCATCAAAATCAACCTACTGTATAAGAAACGTCGAAATAAGCATAAAAAATTAAAAACCTCCTTCGGTTATTTCGATTTCGTTTCGATAAAATAAAATCTGGAGGCCAGTCGTGGCGCAGCGGCACAAAGTGTGACTGTAAACCGACTGGTTGTGGGTTCGATCCCCACTCGAGGAGATGAAATATTTACTTAAATTTATATTTCCATTTCTTCGCTCTGGTGTCGAGGCTAAGCGCGGCGTTGAGTTCTGCCACTCAACACGCAATGCCTCCAGAATTCGGCAGAAAATGGGGAACGGAGTGTCTAAAAACACTAGGTTCCCTCTGCCTACCCTGCTGTGTGCGGGATACAGCGTGAAGCTGATTTAAAATAAAATCTATAGCTAAATATAGATACAAAAGGAAAAATATAACAATAGAAATAATACTAAAACTCTAATACTCTTCTATTGTGTAGTATTAGCTACCAAAGTCCGCGTTTTAATTTAGAAATGTAAGCATTTTACGAATATTCGTTCCAATAACCGGCCGCTTTGAATAACAATGAACTTTGACCTACAAGAAACGGAGCGGCACTCTTATACAAACGTACATACCTATGTGTATATATTATTATAATAGATAAAAACATATAAAATTTTATTTATAACGTTATTATGTTATAAAATATGTTTAGAAACAGACAGACAATGTAAATTAATTCCATTTTATTAATTAAAAATCTTAATTCTGTATAAAGATTGTTGTTATAGAAGCGATGTAAAGAATCGTCTACATGTACATGCGGAAAGTTATCTTTTTATATTATAAAAAGATAACTAGAGAACTAATGAGAAGAGCTTTATATTACACTAGCGACCCGCTCGCGGCTTCGCCCGCTTAAACTACAGAACTATTTACTTAACACACTGAATTATGTTCGTGTCTTGATATACTTATAATGTATGTTTGCAATGTAATGAAGATTTTTTATAAGATAGTTGTTAAAACTTTAGGTCGCATTTTCGTACCTCCCATAAGAATCTTCAATTGAATGTTTGAAATAAAAACACAACTTATCGATACTTACTATATGTGCGTTTCTTTACGATAATCTCAGAAACGGCTTAACCGATTTAAATACTTTTTTTGTTTGTATTCTGGCAAACTGCCCTTAAATATTAAGCATTAGTTTTATTTTAAGCAGCTTCATGCTAGTCAAAGGGGTGAAACTTGTATTAAGACACTCCGTTCCCCACTTTCTACCGAATTCTGGACGCATTGCGTGTTGAGTGTCAGAACGCAACGCCGTGCTTAACCTTGACCCCAGAGCGAAGAAATGGAAATATAAATTTAAGTAAATATTTCATCTCCTCGTGTGGGGATCGAACTCAGAGAACCAGTCGGTTTTACAGTCACGCTTTGTGCCGCTGCGCCACGACTGGCCTCAACTGGACTGGACTTTATTTTAATCGGTTGACATAAAGTTAAAACCAGATCCACGCTTTATCCCGCCCTTAGTAGGGCAACTTAGTGTAAGATATTGGGTATAATGTGTGACTGATGTGCGAAATGAAAATATTATTAAATTATAACTCAATCCTGCATGTGTGGATCAGACCCACAACGTCACGTTACAGTTACAATTGGGCATATAGGGTAAAATAGTTTTTAAGATACATCAACAGTGAAGACGTAGGTTTTTTTTCTTATTTCACAATGTTTATTCATATCTATATTTCGTATGACGCGGTTACGCATAGGTACCAATAATGTAAACACATACTACTACAAAAATACTACTAAAATGTTTAGAACTTTAAATTTTGCCGCCAATACCTACGACTCGATTTCGCAATGAGGCGTATGCGGCGGTTTCCCTTCGATAAGTTTATGTGTGCGTGCGTCGTTCTTAACAAATTGTATTTTATTTTACAACGATAATTTTATTATTTATTTTGTTTGAAAAAATAACTTTTTTATTTTCGGGTTTTTAATTTAATATGTAATAGGCTTTTATAGAGTAGTTAAACTGTGGTTTCATTTAAGGTGGTCCTAACAAAAAAACTCTGTATAATTGAGCATATTTAATATTTATAGTGATTTTTTGGAAAATAGATACCAATAGTTATTACAACCACTTGCGAAGAAGCATAGTTTAGGCAATTTTTTATTCTTATACCTTTTGAAAAACTACCAACGTTCTTATAGTTAATATATTATTTTTCCAAATTAAAAAAATTGTCTATGTCATCATAATGGCGGAAAAATTTGAAAATGTATTGTAATACCACATTAGTATCGACAATGTAGTGTTGATAGTAATTGAAAATAGTTATACTACAGGAGGACCTTCATATGCACAGTTTTAACCTGTTTTATGTATAATATAGAATAATATATTGTATAGAGGAATCACACATTCTTTTTATTCAGTTTAGTAAATACATTTTTTAGAGGTTACTCTGTACTAAAATGGCATGCAACTCTGTTCCCGCATTTACGTTCCTGATATATCGATATAAATAATAGAAATACAAAATATAGGAAGGAAACACAAATGCAACTATATTGCATTTTTTCTTTTTTTCATACTTGAAACGTATTAATAAATTACATATTATGTATTACATACAATTAATTTCTTTTGAATATAACACTAAGTTTAATCAGCTTCACGCTATTTTAACAGATAACATAAGATGACATTAAAACGTATTGACATCACCACGTGATCCATCTAAACACAATATAAACTTTTATAAACTATGAACTCACAATCAGAATTTACTTTCCAAATACATATACTTTTTATTCTACACATCGCCATATGAGCTAATCCCGTAAAATATACCTACTTTATTATGTTTGTTAATATCACCAACGTTTACGTTTAAAATAATAATTATGGTAGACTGAACAAATATTGATTATACTTCTTTTTTTAGCTTCACGCTGTATCCCGCACACAGCAGGGTAGGCATAGGACACCTAGTGTTAAGACACTCTGTTCCCTACTTTTCTCGGAATTCTGTAGGCATTGCGTGCTGAGTAGTGAAACTCAACGCCGCACTTTACCTCGACACCAGAGCGATGAAATGGAAATATAAATTTAAATAAATATTTCGTTTCCTTGCGTGGTCATCTAACCCACAACAGTTACACTTTGTGCCCCTGTGCAACGAACGGTCTCAATTTACTTTCTTCTTTTAAAATGTGGTTAAATGAAATAGTCTTAATTTAATTATGTCAGATTACTATTAACCGACTTCTTAAAAGGGGTCATCAATTGGACTGTATTTTTTATCCTTGTTACCTTAGAACTTTTGATTGTATGAACCGATTTTAATGATTCTTTTTTTATTTGAAAGCTAATGCCTCCCGTGTAGTCTTATTTTAATTTTGTTTATGTCCAACAATGGTATCTATGAGAAAATCATATAAATCTCAAATTTACATTAAGTATATGCGCGACAAATGAACGTATAAATCAATATCAATTCAACCGATTTTAATTATTCTTTTTTTATTAGAAAGGGTACATATAAGGGGTAGTTTGGTGAAAGTTTAGTTAAGTTCAGAGTGTGAAATCCGGTTGAAATTGAAGAAGTCGATTTTTTTTATTAAAAAATATAATTATGTAATTTTTTCTACAAAAAATTCTTTATACTCCATGATAAAAGCTATCCTATAAGTGACATTAGGCTTTGAACTATTACCATGCCAAAATTAATTTAATTTCATACAGTAGTTATCGGTATTTTAGGTAATTTATATTTTTCAGTTTTTATTTTTTTTAAAGAAAACTATCATGAAATTCGGAATGAAACCCAAAAAAAATGTACCTTGAGGCCCTAGGCTAACACCATGCAAAAAATCATCAATTTCTGTCAGGTAGTTTTTGCGTGATTGACGCACAAACAAACCGACAGACAGACAGACAGACAGACAGACAGACAAGAATTCTGCTGAGTGGTTTTTTAGGTTCTATAATCGACATATTAACCGACCTAATTTTTATTTTTTTTATATCTTTCATGTACAGAATTGACTTTTCTATCCTTTTATTATATATGCAGATTAATCACATTAATAAGATAATGAGTGCGACAAGGTCAGGCAAGACAAAACTAACATCATTTTTTTAATTCTTAAATAAAAAATAGGTATAGATTGTTTTGTGAATTCATGTGATAAATTACATTTTATAACTCCTTTTAATTTTTGACTTTTCAGTTCGTTTCAATACAAATTTAAAATACCTTTCGTGACAAAGTGCATTTATACATCGCTCATTTACCGAAACAATGTGTCGGTAACCTTCTTTCGTCGTACCATCGTTTCTAATTCAGTAGCTTAGAGAAATAGCTATCTCCATAGCTGACTTGGAGCCTGCGAATGAGGCTAAGGATGAAGGACCTTGTCTCTCAACGCAATAGGTCATCACTGACACACACACTGGTCCTCCTAGTTTTTCCATTTAACTACACTTCAGATAGGAGACAGCCTACATAAAAAATAAACTTTTTTAAATTATAAAACTTTTATTGAAGTTTATTCGTGTAGTAAAAATTTTTTTATGTGAATGTGTAGTCACATATATAGATCACATGTGTGAATATGTAGTCACATATGTGGACCACATGTGTGAATATGTGGTCACATATGTGGACCATATGTGTCAATATGTGCTCACGTATGTGGACCACATGTGTGAATATGTGGTCTATCATGTGGACCACATGTGAGAATGTGTGGTCACATATGTGGACCACATGTGTGAATACGTGGTCGCGTATGTGGACCACATGTCGAAAAATGTGGTCACATATGTGGACCACATGTGTAAATATATGGTCCCATATGTGGACCACATGTGTGAATATGTGGTCTTTCATGTGAACCACATGTGAGAATTTGTGGACACATATGTGGACCACATGTGTGAATATGTGGTCGCGTATGTGGATTACATGTGGGAAAATGTGGTCACATATGTGGACCACATGTGTGATATGTAGTCACATATGAAGATTACATAGGTGATCCTGTGGTCACATATGTGGACCACATGTGTGAATATGTGGTCTTTCATGTGGACCACACGTGAGAATTTGTGGTCACATATGTGGACCACATGTGTGAATATGTGATCGCGTATGTGGACCACATGTGGGAAAATGTGGTCACATATGTGGACCACATGTGTGATATGTAGTCACATATGAAGATTACATGGGTGATCATGTGGTCACATATGTGGACCACATGTGTGAATATGTGGTCACGTGTGTGGACCACATGTGTGAATATGTGGTCACGTGTGTGGACCACATGTGTGAATATGTGGTCACGTGTGTGGACCACATGTGTGTTTATGTGCTCACATATGTGGACCACATATGTGATCATGTGGTCACATATGTGGACCACATGTGGCATCGTGTGGTCGTATATGTGTACCACATGTGTGAATAAGTATTCACATGGGCATATCACATGTGTGATATGTAGTCACATATGTAGACCACATGTGTGATATGTAGTCACATATGTGGACCACATGTGTGAATATGTGGTCGCGTATGTGGATTACATGTGGGAAAATGTGGTCACATATGTGGACCACATGTGTGATATGGAGTCACATATGAAGATTACATGGGTGATCCTGTGGTCACATATGTGGACCACATGTGTGAATATGTGGTCTTTCATGTGGACCACACGTGAGAATTTGTGGTCACATATGTGGACCACATGTGTGAATATGTGTGAATATGTGGACCACATGTGTGTTTATGTGCTCACATATGTGGACCACATATGTGATCATGTGGTCACATATGTGGACCACATGTGGCATCGTGTGGTCGTATATGTGTACCACATGTGTGAATAAGTATTCACATGGGCATATCACATGTGTGATATGTAGTCACATATGTAGACCACATGTGTGATATGTAGTCACATATGTGGACCACATGTGTGAATATGTGGTCGCGTATGTGGATTACATGTGGGAAAATGTGGTCACATATGTGGACCACATGTGTGATATGGAGTCACATATGAAGATTACATGGGTGATCCTGTGGTCACATATGTGGACCACATGTGTGAATATGTGGTCTTTCATGTGGACCACACGTGAGAATTTGTGGTCGTGTATGTGGACCACATATGTGAACATGTGGTCACATATGTGGACCACATGTGGCATCGTGTGGTCATATATGTGAACCACATGTGTGAGTAAGTATTCACATGTGCAGATCGCATGTGTGATATGTTGTCACATATGTAGACCACATGTGTGATATGTAGTCACATATGAAGATTACATGTGTGATCATGTGGTCACATATGTGGACCACATGTGTGAATATGTGGTCACATGTGTGGACCACATGTGTGAATATGTGGTCACTTGTGTGGACCACATGTGTGTTTATGTGGTCACGTGTGTGGACCACATGTGTGTTTATGTGCTCACATATGTGGACCACATATGTGATCGTGTGGTCTCATATGTGGACCACATGTGGCATCGTGTGGTCATATATGTGTACCACATGTGTGAATAAGTATTCACATGGGCATATCACATGTGTGATATGTAGTCACATATGTAGACCACATGTGTGATATGTAGTCACATATGAAGATTACATGTGTGATCATGTGGTCACATATGTGGACCACATGTGTGAATATGTGGTCATATATGTGAACCACATGTGTGAGTAAGTATTCACATGTGCAGATCGCATGTGTGATATGTTGTCACATATGTAGACCGCATGTGTGATATGTTCTCACATATGTAGACCACATGTGTGATATCAACATCAATTGGGCTGTATTTTTTAGCCTTGTTACCTTAGAACTTTTGATTGTATGAACCGATTTTAATGATTCTTTTTTTATTTGAAAGCTAATGCCTCGCGTGTAGTCTTATTTTAATTTAGTTTATATCAAACAATGGTATCTATGAGAAAATCATATAAATCTCAAATTTACATTAAGTATATGCGCGACAAATGAACGTATAAATCAATATCAATTCAACCGATTTTAATGATTCTTTTTTTATTAGAAAGGGTACATATAAGGGGTAGTTTGGTGAAAGTTTAGTTAAGTTCAGAGTGTGAAATCCGGTTGAATTTGAAGAAGTCGTTTTTTTTTATTAAAAAATATAATTATGTAATTTTTTCTACAAAAAATTCTTTATACTCCATGATAAAAACTATCCTATAAGTGACATTAGGCTTTGAACTATTACCATGCCAAAATTAATTTAATTTCATACAGTAGTTATCGGTATTTTAGGTAATTTATATTTTTCAGTTTTTATTTTTTTTAAAGAAAACTATCATGAAATTCGGAATGAAACCCAAAAAAAATGTACCTTGAGGCCCTAGGCTAACACCATGCAAAAAATCATCAATTTCTGTCAGGTAGTTTTTGCGTGATTGACGCACAAACAAACCGACAGACAGACAGACAGACAAGAATTCTGCTGAGTGGTTTTTTAGGTTCTATAATCGACATATTAACCGACCTAATTTTTATTTTTTTTATATCTTTCATGTACAGAATTGACTTTTCTATCCTTTTATTATATATGGAGATTATATACTGAATATAGCGGGTAGAAAAAAAATACCTAGTGTTGTAACTCTCCGTCTACACGCACCGCTTAACTGTTGAAACAATGCGTGTTGATTAACAGAAACCAATCTCGTGCCTTGTCTTCCAGAGAAAAGTAATAAAAGTACTTTATTCTCAAAGTGGAATCAAACCCACAACTGTCACGATTGCAGTCAGGAACTTTTTATTTTTTTAACATGCGCACTGGGTAAATGAACACGACGTTCAATTGTATTATTTTTTATTATTAATGCATTAAATTAAAAATATATATTCTCCCAAACAATCAAAACGTCCATGGCGTTGAATTCCGCCACTCCGTGGGGAGCGGAGTGTCACGTATTTAATACATTATTATATCGTGGTATTATATTCTTCTCATAAGTTTTCTCACAGAACTTTGAGAGGTGCTTTATTGAAAAAAATATATATAATACGCCAGAACATTTGATAACGCCGCGACTGCTCTGAATGTGATAAAGGTGGTCAATACGACACCGGGAAATGTCACTTTTCGTATTTCATCGCTAAGGACTTTGATTGAGGTGTTATTTATGTTATGTTATATTTTTTTTGCAGCTTCTCCCCCGTGTCCAAAGGGAAATAACAAAAAGTCATCATCTCCAGTGGGAAAGTGATGAACGGAATATATTACCACTAGGTTCTTCCTATTTGGCAAGGAAAAATAACCTGAAAATAGTTGTAATATGGCGTTTTTATATTATGTTGAACCAATCCAAAAAAAAAACCAAAAACATTTCATTTTGTAATAAAGTATTCAAAGATCTTGCACGTATTCAAAGGGTTCGTACAAAATACATAAAAGCAAAGGAGATTGGTATCAATGTTGGATTAAATTGTTCAATTTATAAATTGGAATATAAAAAGAATTTATTTCCTTTTCATAATAAGTTATTTGATGTAAATTGGACGTATACTTTTCGAGAAAATGTAAAATTAAAATAATTCAACACTCTGTTCACGGCCGCAAGCCTAGGCTGGAGTTCCGCAAGGGGCGCCCTTGCTGCCGATGACATCCTCGCAAGCTGCCACGTACTTGTACTTTCTCAAATTTATGAAAATAAGTGTTGCGTGATTTAATGTATAAATTATATAATGCAATGTTTTCTAAATAAGTATAATATGTAATTCTTTCTCGATTATATATAAGACGTAAAATATTCAAATAAGCAAGTCTATAAGAATTAAAATAAATAGTTATTAAGATAAATTGTAAGTAAAACGTTAATTTTAAAGTAAATGTACTGATAAACTGTAGGTTTAATTAATTTAAGTAACGTTTAGCACGTTATTTACCCGAAGCAAAATATAATGAATAAAAGAAAGAAATAAAGGATAGGGGTAAAGAAATCCTAATGGCACAGTGGGTCACAATGTATATAGGAAACCTACGAACACCAATAGGTATCTCGATGGTGAATCTCACCACCAGCCTACAGTTATCTACTGTTGTCAAATCTTTATTTCAGAAAGCCCACTCTCTGTGACACCTAGAGGTGAAGAATGTTTTTTTTGGGACAGTTTAAAACCAAAACGTTTATTTTTTTGTAATGCTTCTTAAAGAAATATAAACAAACTAAAATGCATTACGAAGAAGGAAATCGTTTCTTTAGTCTTATTTAAAAAATGCACTTGAACGCAAAGAGTCATCACCAAGAACGAAGTAAGATATTATAATCATTATTTTCTCTGTTTAAAAGTTTTAAAACAACAAAAAAAATACATTATATAGTTATATCTATATTTTTTCTTTGGCAGCTACACCCCGCATATAGCAGAGAAGATAGTAGGAACTGAATGTTACGATATTACGATTTCCATTTTCCAACAATTTTTTCGCATTGCGTGTGCGTCAACGCCGCGCTTTGCCTTGACACCAGAGAAATAAATATTTCATTCCCTCGGGTGGGGATCGAACCCACAACTAGCCGCAAAGTCTCTAGCTTGTGCCATAACTCTTATTATTATATATGTACATATATCTATACTCTATACTCTATAGGAACAATTGGCTTGTGAACTGGGCGAGAGAGCACTCACCGAGGCATCATTGTCAACTGAATTCCTATTCGTACGTCACTATTTATTTACATCGTATTGTTTTCCAGAAACTTCATTTGATGTATGGTAGATGTGAATAAAGAACCTCTGCAGAAAAGGCATAGGTAAGTTAAATAATTATGATACAGCCATTTTTTATTTATTACAAATGAGTTACCAATTACTCTTTATGAAAATCCTGAAATATATACTATTATTTTTTTTTTAATTTACACTGTTCCTCAGCACATAACAGAGTAGCCAGAGAGAACCTGTAAACCTAGTTTTAAAACACTGCGTTCCCACTTTCCGCCGAACTCAGCGCCGCGCTTGCGCAACGCGTTGCTAGAGCGAGGAAAAAATATTAAAAATTTTATTTAATCGAACCCACAATCGGTCGCATCTACAGCGGCACGCTTGTGCTTCTAAGCTACGATTGGCCACACTTTATCTTCGACAATTGGCTCCAAAATACAATCAGATTTCATCAAGCCATAATATATTTTTGCCTTCCAAGCACTACTCTTTATTATTACTGTTATTAAAAATAATCATTTAATTCGTATCTCTTGTATTTACTATGTTTGCACAAAGGTGGATAATGAACTTACAACCTTCTCGTGTACAACTAACTTTACAGTCAGATATCATCCATTTATTAATATCAAAAACACTATATTTAATATATATATTTTAAATAATAAAATACTGCTATTATATATCGTAAATTCGAGCACGTGACAAATTTGCTCGCCTTTTGATGTAGATAATAGTTCTATATGAAATGGCCATTGTGTTTTGTCGAGCGATACGTTGAAGTTGAGTGGACACTATTATATATAATCGATAGTACAATAAAATATTGGCATAATTATGTTCAAATTCATTCACAGCAGGGTAGACAGAGAAAGCCTAGTGTTATGACACTCCTGTCTCTAGTTTTCTAATTCTTCTAGTGAAAAGTCCCAGTCACATTCAAGAAAATATTTCCAAAAATTGGCAAGTTTAAGTAAAAAAAAATAAGATCTTAGTATAAGATTTATTTATTAGTCAAGAGTGCTGAGAGAAATCTGAAGTCAGTGAGTAAAATATATATAAATATATATAAATACATTTTACTCACTGACTCCAGATTTCTACTTACCGTGATAAGATAACTTTAAATACTAAATACATTTGCTGCAAATGTAGTAAACTTATCTGAAATTATTAATTATTTCATCGATGGGACATCTGTTTGTAAGAGCGATGATAGTAAGTTTAGTTCGTACTCGAAAAAAATTACCGTATTTAAATATTTTTTATTTCTCCGTTCTAATTAGATAAAGCACGACGTTGAGTTTTACTCAATATCCCGTATGTAGTAGAGAACGGAGTGCTTTATAATATTAATTTCCCTCTACCTTCTGTGCGGAAAAATATTTAAATTCGCAACATATTAAAAATATTGTTACCTTCGCTACGCTACTTCGCTATACAGTCTTATATATTTCTCCAATAAACTCAAGTGATTTCGTCGAAGGGCCCTTGTGATTTTGATGGAGCTCTATTGTTCAGTAGTATCTGTTAGAGTGGCGGGTTGATAAGGGATTTCTTAAAGTTTTTACTTGAATATAATTGATAAGAGAAACCTAGTAAACATTGACTGTAAAATTGACGGTTGTGGGTCCAACCTACATATAAAACTATGACAATGTCTTAATTATTTCTATCTCCTGGTAGGCAAATTGTAGTTTTGAGATCCGGCCCCCAAAATGCACTATCTCGAAAATTGACCAGCTAAATATAGTAGTGAGTATATCATATAAAGTTTTAGAGACTAGAAACTATTTTACTAAAGTAACATTTGTTCTAAAACTATGGAATAGGCGAACTATTCCATAGTTTTGGACCATCCTCCACAAAATTCGTCTAGTTATATACTCAGAAATTTATCATGAACTTAAGAAAAATATTTGTTTTTAGCTTCGCGCTGTATCACGGTGGGCGGGCGGGGAGCCTAGTGTTAAGACACTCCGCTCCATACTTTCCATCGAATTCTGTAGATATTGCGTGTTGAGTAGTGGAATTCAACGCCGCGCTTTTTGCGTCGACACCAGCGAAGCAATGAAAATGTTTTATATGCTTGAGTGGAAATCGAACCCACAACTTTTCGAACAACTTTTACGGTAACAGTCACACGCTTGTGCCCCTGTGCCACGACTGACCTGGAATAATAATGAAATAATTAAAGCAAAATTTAATGTAAAAATTATTTTAAATGAATGCATTTGTTTTTACCAGATATCGCAACACTGCATGGGTTGCTCCTAACGCTGCTCTGTGTCTTCTCTGAGCGAACTAAATAAATATCAGTTAACACATATTGCTATCTATATGACATCTTTTCTTGCGGTGCGGATTCAATTTAAAATATTTGTCTTCTTCGCCCTTTTTCTTATTCTCCACAAGCCGTGCACGGTGAGTGGAGCTGAGCAAAGTTATTTTGCGAAGATTTTGCGAAATTTTCTGTTTTACCCGCACGCGCTGAGTTAGGTTAGTTCAATCTGTGCGCGTCTATTTCAAAAAGTTCCACAGCTTTACACCAAAACAACGTTCCTACAAAATTTCAGAGCTGTTAGTTCAACGGTCTAGGAGAAGTAGCATTACAACGAAACACACTCTAGACCAGCAAAAGCTTCGCTTCGCTTAACTCAATAAATTTTTCATTTTTTATAGTATTGAAGTAAATGAATTATATAGTCGTCATAGATTATATTAATTTACTTCAACAGTCGAGTATTTAATATAGCAAGGTATGAATAGATCGATCTCCATTCGATTAGGGTAGGTGGTTGATTGATGGCTTGATACTCGAAATCGATTAATGCTTATTAATGTTTATGTACAAACTTACCTCATAGCAGGACATTTTATAATATTGGATAAATTCTGGATCGATTTTTTTTACCTTCGCGCTTTTTCTCTTGCAGGATATACAAAAAGAATGGGATCTCTTTACACAAATTTGAAGTTGACTTATATAAACGTATCTCTGTTAAAGACCAAGATATATCGATATACAGGTCGATACGAACTGAATACTTTCAAAAAGCGCGTCCATCTTCACCTGAAACGCCACCCGCCAGTGTTACATGGAGTCGTGTGCGGCGGTGATCACTTACCATCAGGTAACCCGTACGCTGGTTTGCCTTGTCTTTTTCCATAAAAAGAAGGTCTCTCTCTGTCCATAGAAAAAGATGATCCCATACATTATTAGAGTTAATCTGTTACCATTTGTATTTGGTAAAGGCTGGGATTTTACGGAAAGTAGCTATTTGTTTTTAAAATTGATTTTTTTTATTTATATTGTATAAATGATATCTAAATTAGTGTCTATTTAATTATCTTCTAATTATATATTTAATGACAAAAAAATAAGCGATAAAGAAAACGGGTAAAATCCAGAGATTATAATTATCCCAGATTGTTTATTTTTAATAGAAAACCCGCACCCGCCCTTGTACACATAGTGCGGCGTAGAACTCCGCCAGGACACGTGAAAAATTAAGTGCCTTGAGACTAGGTCTACTTTACTTACTTCACTATGCAGGAAACATAGTAAGAGCATCACACATTTCGTCAAAACAAAATACAAATAAAGATGTCAACATATGTAAATAAAAATAAATCAGCTTCACACTGTATCCCGCACACAGCAGGGTAGGCAGAGCGAACCTATTGTTAAGACACTCCGTTCCCCACTTTCTGCCGAATTCTGGAGGCATTGCGTGTTGAGTGGCAGAACTCAACGCCGCGCTTAGCCATGACACCAGAGCGAAGAAATGGAAATATAAATTAAAGTAAATATTTCATCTCCTCGAGTGGGGATCGAACCCACAACCAGTCGGTTTTACAGTCACACATGGTGCTGCTGCGCCACGACTGGCCTCAAAATATATAATCATGTAAAATTAAAGAAAGCTTTTAAAAGATAAGAAATTTATATTGAAAATGTAAGTTATAAAATTGTATGACATAGTTTAACAGCGTTCATTAGCGCAGGTGCGGAGTGCAGCGACTTTATTAACTGAACTTTCACGAGTAATGGATTCAAGTTAACAATTTTATGGAAAATATTTTAGGTTACAGCAAAAACTTTTTAATGTTTCAGATCAAACAATTTTACATTTAAGTTATTAAGAGTTTTATAAAAAAAAAATATATATAATTTATAATTTAAAAAAATAATATTTTTATTCTATCTTATTTTATTCAAGTCAAGGCACTCTGTTCGCTGCTTTCTGTTCGAATTTGAAACATTGTGTTTATAGGCAAATACCGTTTAACGTCGATAAGATAAAAATTTTATTACAACATTTTATTCAAGAATTTCCAATAATATATTACAAATAGTTATATACTTAAATATCCATTTAAATATAAGTTAATTTATTTTTTCACATTTTTAAAATATTATTCGACACTTAGGAAAGAAAAATATTTATTAAAAAACGTTTAAAAATTTTAAGCGGTATTTGAACCTCTTTGGAAACCGTTCAAGCGCTCTGACCAAGCCATATGTTGTCATCACGCTACTAATTACGACGAAATTCTTATATGCTTGTTACAATTTATTTATGCTGTTAGCATCTCTGTAGGGAGATTTTTACAAATTTCCGCTACCCAAAGATAATTTATTAAACCTAGAATTATCGCCCGATGAGAACATATTATCTTAGTAGATTAGAGCGCTTGGACAGTTTCCACAAGCGCGGGTTCCAATACTTCTACGTCCAATTTTTTTTATGTTTTCTTAATAATTACGAGTTACTTTGTCGGGAAAGATGTATGTTTTTTAGCATTACAGTAGGCAAAAGGAGCTACTGTTAACGACGAGAAGAATAGAACTTACAATCGTAACATAAAGTTATAAGTTTATACTAAAACGATGTGCCACTGCGCCACAAAAAACCCTCACTCACTGCAATAAAACATTAAAAGTTAAATCTTTGTACTACGTATTTCAGTATAACATACGTCGCAAGATTTTCACAAAATTTTTTATCTTTTAAGATTGAGCAAAAGGGTAGGTACTGTGCAATTTTATTTGCGATTAAATATAAAGAGAGATGTATTATAAATAATTTTAATAATATTTATATCACAAGAAATGCAATAATATCGTGTTGTAGTATAACCGTTATTATCTCACAATGTGCCCCATATAGCCGGGGGCAAATATTTTCCATACAGGCTTCCTTTGTTCGGTGTTTAGCTCTATAACCTCGACTCGAACGTTTTGAATAGACTTGACACATTTTGTTTTCTTTTCATCAGATTCTCGTTCGATTTTTCGCGATTTTCATCTGCATGTGGCAAACACTATTACGCTGAACTTTTTGTAAACTCTAGGGAGATGTTCATAATATGTTATTTAGAGGATTTTTATGATAAATTCATGAGGATAGGAAGTTAAATATAATCTTGCCGCTTTAGTTTTGACGTTTCGCTATAGCAAGCACTAACAGCCCAATCGCGATTTCGCCTGTAATTTTTACATTTAGTAAATTAAAAAATTAAATTAGCTTCACGCTGTATCCCGCACACAGCAGGGTAGGCAGAGGGAACCTAGTGTTAAGTCACTCCGTTCAGCATTTTTCTGTCGAATTTTCAAAGCATTGCGTGTTGGCTGGCAGAACACAACGCCGCGCTTTGCCTCGACACCAGAGCGAAGAAATGGAAATATAAATTTAAGTAAATATTTCATCTCCTCGAGTGGGGATCGAACCCACAACCAGTCGGTTCCACAGTTACACTTTGTGCTACTGCGCCACGACTGGCCTCAAACATTATACATTTAGTAATTCTTCACAATTTTGAGAAAGTGCAAGCACTACATGGCTGCTTGAGAGGATGTCATCAGCGATAAAAGTACCACCTGCGGACGTCGAGCTTAGGCTTGATAGTATTTTAATTTTACATTTTCTCAAAACGTATACGTCCAAATTACACGCTGTAAAAGCCAAAGCTTACCTTCATAAAATTTTCTCGTTGATGAAATAACTTTCACTAGTAAGTTTTAATGTCTTCGTTAAATAAAAAACGAAGAAAATCACCTTGGAGTTTTAATTTATGACTTGTTTATAAAAGATAAATACGGCCCCATTCGATATAAAAGGGTCATGACAGACGGACGGACGGATGGACAACAGCATGATCCTATAGGGGTTCCGAGTTTTCCTTTCGAAGCATGAAACCTTAAAAACTCAGTTCGACTAGTAGTTCCAAAGATCTTAGTGATTAAATAAACAAACAAACTCTTCCGCTTTATATATATATTTACATATATAAGCGCGGCGTTGAGTTCTGCCATTTAACACGCAATGCCTCCAGAATTCGGCAAATAGTGGGGAACGGAGTGTCTTAACACTAAGTTACCTATGCTTACCCTGCTGTATGCGTGATACAGCTTGAAGATGATTCGATTTTTTTTTATAAAAATCTATCGCAACACGATCAGAACATACGAGTATTTATGCATGGTTTATACTACAATCTGTGAAAACCATAATTTCATATAATATATTATTTATTATTACATATAAATAGATGTCATTTATAAAAACTTCAATCAATTTTAAATGGAATGCAATTAAAATAACTCGTTATTCGTTCCACGGTACAACTCGCGCCTTTAATCAGCGGTTGTCACAACTTTGTATTAAGCGGGGAAGATTGCAATTTTGTTTGTCTGTTACGTATTAACATCAATTAATGTGGAATCGATTTTATAAATTAATTTTATGGCTTTATGGTGTCGCTGACACAGCTTTTATATTCTACTAACATCTACACGCGGTTTCGGCCCCGTTGTCGTTATGTATATCTCATGAAATACTGAGGCCAGTCGTGGCGCAGTGGTACAAAATGCCTCCAGAATTCGGCAGAAAGTGGGGAATGGAGTGTCTTAACACTAGGTTCCCTCTGCCTACCCTGCTGTGTGCGGAATACAGCGTGAAGCTGATTTATTTTTTTATTTATGAAATACTCTTATCGCCCAAGGTAAATGACCTCACTTTGTCATTAACTCCGTATCCTGTGTAACCAAGGTAGCAAGTAGAAGAACCTAGTGTTAAAATACTCCGCTCCCTACATTCCACTGAATTCTGGAAGTATTGCGTGGTAGAACTCTCTACCAGAGCGTAGAAATGGATATTTTATTTGTTTCATTTCCTCGAGTGAGCGCTCTTGCAAAACTTTCATCTTACGGGCTTCCTGAGAATATATTACAATTGAATCGCCAGCTTTTTCACTTGACGCAGCATAAAGGTGGATGTCGACGGTTTTTGCTCAGAATACATATATGGCGCTCTTCAAGGCTGTCTTCTGTCCCCTATGCTGTTCCTTCTGTATATCAAACATATGACATAGCTTATCCTAGTGTTGATTGCTATGCTGATGATAGCACACTGGACGACATGGACTTCGGCCGTCCATGTCTTTCTCGGGAAAACGTTTACCAGCCGAAATAAATTAATACCTTCTGTTGAGGCAACCCTCATCTAATGTGCGGTTTCATAGGAACGTGGTAGGAACCACGCGCCACGCAAATATAGAATGGCCTGCGGTGGTGTATCCAGGTCGATACGACATGGGTGCCCTCAAAAAGCACGTCAAATTTTACCTTAAAAGCCGGCAAAACACCTGTGGCTACTCTGGTGTTGCACGAGATCGTAGGCAGCGATGATCGCTTACCATGATGTGAGCTGTACGCTCGTTCGCCTTACATATTATATGTAATAATTTCTCTTTAATTATTCAACCTACAATCATCAGTTCGAGAAAATATGAAAATTGCACCAGGCCTTTATTTAACGCAATTAAGAGCAAAATACTTGCATTCTTAGGATAGTAGCTAAGGCAAAATAGAGTATCAAGCGTAGAGCCTTGTAGAGAAACCCTTCACCTCATATTTAAGCATCATGCCAGACGCGTCTCAGTTGAGCAGCGATGCTAAGTTTAGAAACTGGTAGCTAAAAGCTGCAAAAGTTTCTAACGGCTGACGAGGTTCGTATTTCTATATAAAATTAAGAATTGAATTCTAGAGAGGGTAGAAGAGTACAATTGATCCCAACGATGCAGTGGGTCATTAACTAAATGTAAATGCGATGGTTGTTAGTTCGACTTCCACTAGTGATGAAATATTACATTTAATTTATTTTTATTTTCCCCTACTGTTACTGTTGGATGAAAGGTGTTATGAACTTCCATTTTTCATCACGCAATGCTCAATTCAAAAATTGAGCAAAAAGTTGGGAACGGAGTATCTTAACACTCGGTTCTCTTGACCTACCTTTGATTTTTTCCTAAATATTAGATTAGTATAGTGAATAAAAAAATAAAGCTTTGATAAATTAAAATTCCCTTTAAAGAAAAAAGAAAGTATTAACTCTATAGATAAAAAACAAAAAACTGCTTTCACACTTTTCACCGCATAGCAGAGTAGACAGAGGGAGCCCAGTGTTAAGTACCTCTCATTCCCTGGACGGTGATCGAACCCACAGCCACCGCATTTAAACTCAAACGCTGTCCCACGACAACGACGGTATTTAAATAACAATATTAAACAGTATCTTTGATATAAAATGTTTTTGTAAGCTTCTTAGAATTTAGATTAGAATTTAATTTAAAATCAGTTATATTCAAGATAGCAATACCAAGATATTCAAGACAGTAGTAAGGAATTAGTGATGAGATCGCTTTCGAAATGACACGGCGCTTTACAAATAATTGTTGTTGTATTGTTTTCATTTAAAACGTAGAAATTGGTTTGATTTTCTATTGATAATTTTACTGTGAAAATTTCCAGATTTATGCAATATTATATTTTTAAATAGTTTTTTTTTATATTAAGGAGGTAGGAATATATTTAAAAATAATCAGAACTTTTCATCTTTTTTAATTTATTAACCTTTAATGAAACAATTACTTTTTTTCGGCGTCACATTTTTCCGGTATGCAGCAGGGACGCTTAGTGTTGTGACACTCCGCTCTCAACTGAATTCTGGAATTATTGCTTGGCGTGGCGGAAAATTAAAATATTTAATATTTAATTTCCTAGAATAGGAATCGAACCAACAACCTGTCGCATTTATAGTCACACCCTTGTGCCCCTGCGCCCCGATGGCCCAATTAATTAATTAATTAAGTATACATAATAAAAAATTGCAAATTAAAGAATAATAATTCTTTCTCTCGTCAAATGATAATATTTTGTTTACGCTTTTAAGCCTTGTTTATACCCGCGAAGCTTTGTATAAGGCTTTCTTCAAAAACTTCAATAATAAAAGTCGTTTAGTATCTTTACACTGATTAATTTGAGCATTGTCAGTATCAACTAAACGGCATTGAGAACTGAGAGATTTGAGACATTATGAAAAATGAGGAAAGACTGTCTTTCCTCTGCCTACCCTGCTTTGCGTGTAGCTGCAATATGACCAGTATAGTTGAAACAAAAATCTTTAAAAAATACATAAAAGTCCAAAAAAATCTAATCAGATTTCTTTTGGTGTCCAAATTAAATATTGCAACTTATATTTATTTATCGAAAAAGCAACGTGTGTTAGTGATCATTATCATTTATCTCTAGAGACGTATAAATCATGGTTCGACCCGACCTCGACCCTCGACTAGAGTCGGCACCTGTTAAGACCTTAGAAATTATACTCATATTTTTATGAAAAAATAAATATATATAACTAAAAAAATCTGTATTATTCGAATTATAATGTTTTATTCAGTTGATGTTTTAGCAGAGTAAGCAGAGGGAATATTGTTAAGACACTCCATTCCTCACTTCTCTCCATCCAATCATAGGAACATAGCGCATTCTCCAATATCAACGCCGCGCTTTATCTTGTTATTAGAGCCATGAGATAAACGATGAATCCTCTCGAGTGGAAATCGAAACCATGGCAAGTGTAAGTTCGAATCTCAATCGAGGGAAAAATTTATTCGCTCGGCTTCGCTCTCGTCGTCGAATGGACTAAAATTTGTGTATGAGACATGACACATTCGAAGGGCTCGAAGTAACTCTGACCGGTACAGATGGATACATCAAAACGATTTACGTAATGTAATATACAGCCTACAGACTTATATATAGACAACAGCCTTACTACAGCAAACGGATTCACTTTTTTTTAAATTCTGTCTAGTTAGTTAACCTCGTTCAACCACACATTTTTTTAAGCTTTATAATGTTATACAGTTTCAATATAAGAAAAGTGAATAATAAGAAAAATTGTAAATAATAAAAAAATTAGTTTGCTACCAGTTTGAGGCCAGTCGTGGCGCAGCGGCACAAAGTGTGACTGTAAACCGACTGGTTGTGGGTTCGATCCCCACTCGAGGAGAATAATATTTACTTAAATTTTATATTTCCATTTCTTCGCTCTGGTGTCGAGGCTAAGCGCGGCGTTGAGTTCTGCCACTCAACACGCAATGCCTCCAGAATTCGGCAGAAAGTGGGGAACGGAGTGTGTAAAAAACACTAGGTTCCCTCTGCCTACCCTGCTGTGTGCGGGATACAGCATGAAGCTAATTGATTGATTGATTAGTTTGCTATTTACGTTGAATGACAAAAATCATACTTTAACTTTGCTAAGTTTGTTAAAAAAAATCTTCCTTAACGCTTATTAAATCATCGCTAATTGTCGAGTCTTATTTAAAATGAGAACTTCTTTTTAAAATCTTTTGTATTCCAATGGCTTCTTTGCTCATTATTCTTTTGTGCTTCAAGTTAAGATATCTTATAGTTATATACTTTTCATTTATTTTACAAGTATTTATAGTAGAAGTAAGTACCACTAACTAATTATAATTAATTGAGGCCGTTGTGAAGCAACGACACAACGTCTAACTATAAAAGCGATGATTGTGGGTTCGATAAACGTTTTCCACTCGAGGAAATTAATACGGCATTGAGCTCCGCCATTCAACACGCAATGCCTCCAAAATTCGGCGGAAAATGGGAAACAGAAGGGTCTTAATGGGAACGGAGTGTCTTAACGCCAGCTTCCCAGATTTCTTTTGCCTACTCTGCTATGTGCGGTATACAGCCTAAAATAATGATAGAAAAATATATTTTCTTATAAATTTATATATAGTTCGATAATAATATTTCTTCAAAAATGTTTAAAAGCAGAAAATTTGGTCGAAACGCTGAGAAAGTAGAGTCATAATACTAGCTTTTTTCAGCTTACCATGATAAAAAATAATTTGTTATTCGTATATTAACGCATTATCGTATATTTGTGGATTCGATCCCCACTCGAGGAGATGAAATATTTACTTAAATTTATATTTCCATTTCTTCGGTCTGGTGTCGAGGCTAAGCGTGGCGTTAAGTTCTGCCACTCAACACGCAATGCCTCCAGAATTCGGCAGAAAGTGGGGAACGGAGTGTCTAAACACTAGGTTCCCTCTGCCTACCCTGCTGTGTGTGGGATACAGCGTGAAGCTGATTTATTTTTTTATTTATTTATATTAACGCAAGGAAATTTTCTTTATAAAAGTTTCAATATTAAAACTACTATTAGTAGCTATCGCTGTTTACTTCCGGACCTAAGAAATGAAACATTTTTATGATTTATTTTTATGTTGGATGCAAAGATTTGCTTTATATATTTTAGATTTAATAATCCAGTAATAATGAAGATAAATATCTCATATTATGGTACAGTAAATAGATATATACAATAGCAGATTCACGCGTTTTCCCGCAGCACGTTACGTTAGCACGGTAGGCAGAAGGAACTATTTGTGTTTTCAAACTTTGTACAAGTTTCGAGGCAGGTTCAGCTTTACGCTGATAAAAAAAAATCTAGCTCTGGTACACGCTTCCCGCACACAGCAGGGTAGGCAGAGGGAACCTAATGTTAAGACACACTGTTCCTCACTTTCTGCCAAATTCTGGAGGCATTGCGTGTTGAGTGGCAGAACTCAACGCCGCGCTTTGCCTCGACACCAGAGCGAAGAAATGAAAAATCTAAATTTAAGTAAATATTTCATCTCCCCGAGTGGGATCGAACCCACAACCAGTCGATTTTACAGTCACACTTCGTGCCGCTGCGCCACGGCTGGCCTCGATATATTTTTGCATTTAAATATCCACTGTGACGAAATTTAAGTCCACCAACCCTATTGAAAACCTTTTTAAATACATAACAATAGTATTTATTTCATTTTTAATATTAATCACTTAAAAAACGTATTAGACTTCACTTTAAGAACCAAGACACGCGCCACCATGTCCAGCTAAATTAAAAAGCTGGAAACGCGCAACTTCGTATTTTTCACGAACTATTTAAACTTTTGAGCTCTTCATAACTTAAATTGAAATTTGTTAGCCGCTAATAGTAATAAAATTTAAACAGGAATAAAGAGCTATATATTTGACTTGGCCATTTTTTAGCATCAGACATCAAATCAAATACAATCCTAATCTGTAGTAAAAAAATTGTCATGTAAAATTTTGACTTTGAATATTATCCCGGGTGAACACAGAACTCGGCACTCATAAAGATCACCCATTCGTTTGTCGAAGTGAGATTGGTGAAGTTCAAAAAGGGATCAAAAAGACATTTTAAAATACATTGTATTACTTTCATACGAAACATATCAGATTAGTTTAAAAAAGACGTAGCATTATTTATCTGTAATAATAAGTTTTAGATAAGAAATAGTAATTTGTCCATAATGAATCACCAAAGTTTCTCGACGCGATTAACGGCACGTGACGTGGCTTTATAACAGCGATACAGTTATTTATTTCTTAATAAATATTGAACAGAATATAGCTTTTTTTAAATCACTTTGTGTCCCGCATATAGCAGGATAAGCAGAGGGAATATGGGAACCTAGTGTTAAGACATACCGTTCCCGTTAAGACACTTCCGTTCACTACTTTCCGCCAATCCGGGGTGAGAATCGAACTCATAGCCGTCGCATTAGAAGTGCCACAGTACAACGATGACCTGAACACCGTTTTTTATAAATTGTATTTGTTACTTACGTTACTCAGTACTACTTGACCTTTTCTCTTTGCCTCGACATCAGCAAAGAAATTCAAATATTTACTTCCTCAAGCCGGAATCGAACCAACAAATACGATTGGACCTAGCATACAGCTAGACGCTATAATTAACTGTTGTTTAATAAGATTTACAAAAGGTAACCCGGTCTAAATCGGTTTATATAGACACATCGCCACTAACAATCTACTAAGATAATAAAAATTAACAATCACCTTCCAGTATTAACTTGTTCTTTAATTTTGTATTACGCTCAAGACTAAATCGTTCTCATCTCATAATGTCTACGGACTCAATGGATCTAAAAATTAAAGTAAGCTTTGAGTATTTCTAGCGTTTGTCCCTTTTGTAGCACAAGCTTACAAAGCTCCCGGTGGACTTCATAGTACTTGGAAGATCCAACCATTGTCCTTCTCGGTTTCTGGTAAAAACTGTATTCGAGGAAAGTTTTATAGAACAAATTTATCACTATCACTTAGTGTTTAAATATGTGTAGAATGGAAGGATCCTATTTTCCGAAATTCAATTATCGAATAAAATGCTATCGCCGTCTTGGCGTAGTGGCACAGCGTCTTACTGTAAGCACAATAGCTGTGGGTTCGATATCCGGAGTTCCCTTTGTTTCTCAGTAGAATAAATTATTTTCAATTACCCTCCCAGGTAGGGTAGGGGTTGCCGTTGCGTTCTGACATTCGATTGCGGAGAACAACTATATAGTAAGCTGAGATACTTTGTTGGTTGGTGTGGGTGTGCGAGAAGATTGCCAAGATATATTTATACTTAATTAAAACGTCATTTGTGACGCAGGAGCACAAGCGTATGACTGTAAGTGCGACTGGTAGTGGATTCGCTTCCGCTTAAAGAAATGAAATATTTATTTAAATTTGTAATTTCATTTCTTCGCGGGATACGGCGTGAAGCTGATAAATAAAGTATACTTTATTAAAATTACAATTTAGCTCAAAACACTATCAGCACAAAACTATTTTTCTCTAGAAAAATAAAAAATGCACTTTTTTCATCGTATCCTGTAAACAAAATTCGAATAGCTCGCTCGTGAAATATAAAAAAGTAAACGTTGTCCAGAATTTGGCGAAAAAACGAGAATGGAGTGTCTTAACACTAGGTTTCCTTTGCCACCCTGCTAAATGTGAGATACAGCGTAAAGCTAAAAAATACATTTTAAATTAAAATCAAATATCATTTGCGGTCTTAATAAATATTACTTAATCAAACCTTAAATGTTTCATATTAATATCTCCATCCCTTAGGACTCACCTTTCGATATATTACAAAGTTGTTGACAGACACTGAGAGCTCACGGGGTGCCTTTTACCGTTTTGAAGTATTCATTTTGCGTATAATCAAAATTTCTTTATTAAGCTTTTGATTATATTTACCGACTTAGGTTTTCAAGGATTGAATTTAAAAAAATCGAGACAAAGCGTGTTGAGTGGAGAAAATCAACACTCCGTTTTGTTGTGTTACCAGTGCGAGCAAATAAAATAATTCAGTTCTCCGAATAGGAATCGAACCCAGTAATTTGCAGTTACACACTGTGACAGCACACCTCTGGGGTGTTTCGATAATTGGGAGGAAATTAGAAAAGCATCAGCATAAACATTAAATATAATCATTACCACGAATCGGCAATGGAACTCACAGCCATCGTGTTTAACAATATGCCATTGCACTGCGACGGCGTCTACACTCTTTATTAATACTTAAACGTATAGTAGGTGCCGTCGTGGTGCAATAGCTAAAAAGGTGTGAGTGTAACGCGACGGTTCGATACCCACTCGAGGAAATGAATTATTATTTATTAATATTTTCAACAACAAACAAAGCCAAACAACACGCAATGCCACAAAAACTCGGCGAAAAATGGGGACCAGAGTTTCTTAACACTAAGTTCCCTCTGCCTACAGCATACAGTATAGCGTAAAGCAAATTTAATTAGATTTTTATACAAATAGCATTTGAAAACGTCGTTACTCACAAATAGTTCACATAAAAATATATAACTATAAAATACTGTGCACAGTGGCGATATTGAGCGGAAGCGACTGATATTGAAGGGAAATGAACGTGCTGGGAAGCTTAGTATTGCTATATATTTCTATTTTAATGATACAACTTTTTATATTTTTATATATATCTATTTCTTTTTAAATATTTCCTGACTTATTTTCTATGTCTAGAGCTGCCCGGGAAATGGTATGACTTGATTAATTAAGTGCTTAAATATATACTATTAAAAATTCACCTTCACGCTGTATCCCGCAAACAGCAGGGTAGGCAGAGGGAACCTAGTGTTAAAACACTCCATTCTCCACTTTCTGCCGTATTCTGGAGGCGTTGTGTGTTGAGTGAACTCAACACCGCAAAAAATATAACTTTTTAAAAATCGAATTCGAATTGAATTTCGAAAATCGAAAAGCATTTATTGTTATTTATATTTTTCATAATGGTTATCACTTTTTTATGGATCGGTGTTGAGTTTCACCACTCAACACGGAATGCCTCATGAGTATGGGCAACGAAATGTCTTAAAATGAAATTCCTTTCCCCTCATGCGCATTCCCCATATGCAAGCTGAAAAAAAGAAACAAAAATCTTTTTTTTCACTTTTTGAAACCATCACCAATCTGTTTTCATCACTGAGCTGAACATTTCCAACATATAATATTTTTACGCAATAAAAAACCGGTGATTTCTGTATGCAGTCCAAGCACTCTAGCAAATTAAGCGTCTCGTTCATTTTGTTGAATTTTCTATATGACTCTTACAAGTGTTGTTTACGACATGAAGTGCGCGAATAAACATTAAAAATACTGTAAAATAAAACTGAGGGGGCAATAATGGAAAGTTATTTTTATAAACGTTCCCATATTACTTATAGTATGTGTTAATAATTTAAAAGTTATAGATTGCTTTACACTTTCGCTTGTCTTAAAAATAAATCAAAAATCAGCTTCACGCTATATCCCGCACTCAGCAGGATAGGTAGGAGGAACCTAGAGTTAAGACACTCCGTTTTCCATTGCAATGTCCTCCTAGGGCATTGCGTGTTGTGTGGCGGAACTAAACGCTGCGCTTTGCCTCTACACCAGAGGGAAAAACTGAAAAGAAGTGAACTGAAAACTGAACTAAAGTGGGGAACCCACAACCAGTAGCGTTTACAGTCACGCCTTGTGCCTCTGCGCTACTACTGCCCACACGTTCACAAAAAAACCCTATTGGAGCTTTATGTAAAGTTTTTAAGGGATGGACATATTTTTAATGTGTTCTTAGATAATCTTTATATATTAGAACTACGCCTTAGTGAAGTGAATACTATTAATTACTTTTTATTGTTAATCTTACACTGTATCCCTAGCAGGGTAGCCAGAGAGAACGAAGTTCGGGGTAACGGGGTGACTACAATTATTTTTGCTTAAATGGCGCGTTCGACACGTCACAATTAAGAAAACGAAACGGAAGTGAGTATTAATTAAATAAATACAAAATAACGAATTATAATACAACATCCCAAGTATGCATTTTTGTAAATTTAAATTTACAAAAATGCAGGTTAGGTTTTACTTTTAGTTTTGTACAAAGAAACCACCAAATCTGCAGTAGCTGCCATGTTTGTTATACTACATTCCTTCTCTCTTACAAATCCGCTAAACATCAAACGGTGCTTTGTAAACGTATCAAAAGTACAATCCGCCTTTTCATTGAGAAAAAGTATTACAAAACAGCGATGTTTTTCAATGTGACGCGCTGTTATGTAATACAACACATTCGACATATAAACTATATAAAAAATAGCAAGAAAATATGAAAAAAACAACGCTTTTGAACTATATATTGTTTGAAAAATAAAGAACTTAAAGTAAATAATATATAAATACATCCATGCAATATAAAAAAATAATTATACTCGTTTCAAAACATACAATTTTAAGCCGACTTAAATATAAATGTGAATTGCGCTTGTTACAACTCCTTAAAAATGTTAAAAATATTTAATAAATAGTATTCTCTCTTGCCAGACGATAATTCTTAGTACTTAATAAATCTTTGGGTAGCGGAAATTTGTACAAATCTCCCTACAGAGAAGCTAACAACATAAATAAGTTGTAACAAGCGAATAAAAATTTCGACGTAGCTTGGCGAGAACGCATGGCTTAGTGGTCAGAGCGCCTGGTCGGTTTCCAGGAGGCGCGGGTTCGAGACACGCTACGATCAAATTTTTGTACGTTTTCTAAAGAAGTATATTTCAATTTGATATATGTTACGGCAAGTACATTATCAACAAGTAGGTAATAAACTACATGGCTTTATTTAGGAAATGTCAACGTAGCGGGATTCAAACCCGCGACACTTGAAAACCCTACAAGACCGTAGAATTGAGCTACGTAAAAAAAAATTAAATGTTTTCTAAAAATATTATTCTATTCTTAGTGCAGCATAACATATAAAAAATGTAAAAAATCTTCAAGTACATTTACACGATTCAAAAGTGAAGTGCATCATATGAGTTTCACGAGGGGGAAGCCCGAGCTCGCGCGCGTCGTACATTAGCGTCACACGCTCTATTTGGATGTTTGTCAAATGTGTGAACTTTCAGCTTTCGGAGTGGCAACACTGAATTATTTAGTGCTCTTTTATGAGAGGAAACGTTTATTTTATAATTTTTTCATAGTTTTGTTTGTTTCTTTCTTTCAGCGACTCCTTTTCAGGAGGAGGTTCTATATTTGTTAACTATGTACTTTTTCATGATGTTCGCCGATTTCTCTATAATTTGTGGATTGGCTTTCCAATGTCTGTTTTAAAATAGCGTTATTTATTATTGGTTCTACTACCACCAATAGTAATCTGACGATGGTATCCCATGGAGAACGAGGGAAATTAATTATTTTTGCGCCAAAAACCGGCGTTAAATCTCTAAATTGGTAGGAAAGTTGAGAACGAAGTAAATTTTTTTTCACCCTATCTTATATTTTAGATGTAAATAATGCGTGAAATTTTAAAAACGTGAGGTGAAATACTCTCTCCTTCAAGTATGCTGGACATGGCGGATTCGATTCTTAGTCTTAGTAACTATTTTCATAATAATTATTAGTACATATATACGTCTTTAGCATAATTTAAATTTATGTGTCTAGATTTCTTGATATATTTTTTTTTCAAAAAAAGCAACTTTTTCTATAGTTACTTTTCTTAAATTTAGTAGCAAAATTTTATATACAGACATTAATTAATAAAATAGATAATATATTTGAAGAAATATATTTTTTTAAACTATTTAGAAAAAAAAAATGTATTTTTTTTCTCTATTTAACTATAATGTTAGTATCTTTTACATATATTTCGATTAAAACTTATACAAATAACCATTTACAAAACTTAATGTCACCAATTCAAAACTCTTGAACAATATAACTTAAATTAATTCAAACTCAGTTCAAAATACACAACAAATAATTACAATAGTTGTTAAAGTTATGAAGTTTTGTTTAATTGGAAAGCTTCAGAAAACTATCACTTAAGTTGATTTTGGTTTAGCGTCACCAGGCCTAACTGAACACTACGGTTGTCAATTCGATTCCCACTTGTAGCAAAGAATTATTTTCATTTCTTTTTCTCTGGCATTTTCAAGACATAGCGCAGCGTAATCTGCCACTGGACACGCAATATCTAGAAAATTGTGTAGAAAATTGGGTATTGGACCTGTCTAAACGCTTTTCTGCCTATCCAGCTATATACCGTATACGGCGTAAACTTAATAATAATAATAAAAAAACGCGACATTGATACCCGCTTTAACATATAACGCCTTAAAACAATCGGAAACAGAACGGAGTGTCTCAACACTTGGTTCTCCGCCTTTACTACTATATAGGAGAGATACGTGAAACTAAAGAAAAAACTTAACATACATACAGTGGTATAATTCCATATAAAATTTCACAGGGAAAAGAAAGCTGGAAAGGTTTTTTTCATAAAATCCCCACGACGTGAACTAGGCCTCTCGCTGTATTCTGCCTTTACTTTTCCTTTATGTAAGATTTAAAAGGGGCCTCAGAGGTTGTATTCATGATATTCATCAAGCAACTCGCACTCATATTTGCTCTCATTCAAAATATTATAAGACAGGGCTTATGTTACGTAAATGTACAAAAATGCTAAATTACACATTTTTATATTATTTCTTCTGTAAAAATATAGGTAGAGCAAGTAAATTTTGTAGTACTGTTAATATGGGGACATTTTTTTAATATTTTTCTTAAAAAATATTAGTTTAGTTCAGCTCAGTTCTTAATTTATGGTGCTTCGAGTGTGCCAGTTGAGCACCAATCACTTCGCCAATGTCACGTTGTATGGAGAACACACGAAGTAGATTGTACGGTAAAAAAGAGACTATATTACACAATAGGAGAATGCATCTCAAAATGAAGTCCAATCAAAATGCCTGCCTTCACCTATAAAATAAATAGTGGCATAGCGTCATATTGTAAACGTGACGATTTTGGATTTTAGGAAAATGAGATTCAAACTGTGATTAACAGGATCGACATACGACAACGTGACTTATAAAGTTGACATACTTAAATTTGCGGGCGTATTATGCATGCTCTGAAATTGTACTAAGTGTATTACAAATATAAATAATGATGTTTTTGTAATTTGCCTGTAAATTTGCGTTATTCGGATTTTTTTCTTTGTTTCTAATACCTTTAACCTCACTTCTAGCAAAATTTCATAATCGTAGGTCCACTGGAAGTACCCTAATGAGTTTAGATTAAACAGGGAATTCCTTTTTAATGCAACAAAAACGGTGCAAAAATGCTCGTATTTATTTGGTGCTATTTTTTTATATGCTCCAGAGACCGTAGATCTTTCGGTGATTTTGAGGTAAATAGTGTCGTATTTGTCCCTTTTGTTACTTAACCATAAAAACCATAAAATTATTTATCACTATACCATTTTTATACTAGTAATATTAGTTTAGTTAGCCAATTAGCCTAGGACTTTTATGGGTTTTTTTTACATGTTATGCATTTTTACCCAAAATATTTAATAGATTTCATTTCACAAACAAAAAATGTTAAATGTTCCTTGTGACGCCGTCGTGGCGCAGGGGCACAAGCGTAGGACTATAACACGACCGTTGTGGGTTTGATCTTGGTGATTTTTAATCTTGGTGGTTTGTTTTAATATTTCCATTTCTAGGTACTGATACCAAATCAAGCGCGGCGTTGATATCCGTTACACAACACGCAATGGCTCAAAAATTAAAATTCTACGGAAAGTTCTAATGCGAAATACAACGTGAAGCTGAAAAAAATCTTGTAAAATACAATGTAGAAGTAATATAAATGTCGCAAAAATACTCTTTAAAAACTTTTCGAATAGGTACAATTTTTTTATGCTTTAAGCCTCAGTCACGTATTACGATTTACATTATTTTCAACATTCTTTGGAAAATTTTTCTGGTAGTAGAAAACATACCCTTTATTTTTTTAGCTTTATGCTGTATTTAATATATTGAAGGGTAGGCAGCGGGAACCTGGGAACCTAGCGTTAAAATACAGTTCCCATTAAAACACTACCATTTCTCACTTTCTATATATTATTACTCTAGAGGCATTGCATGTTGAATAACAAAATCCAACACCGCTCTTTGCCACGTTACCAGAGCGATGCTTTGAACATATTAAATATTTTATTTCCTCGGGTGGCAGTCGAACCCACAACCTGTTGTGTTTACAGTTGAACGATGCTTTCTTGCGCCTGCGCCTAGGTAGGCGCAGGCGCAAGGACCTTTTTATCTCATTTAGTTATTATAAGAATTAGAATTATTTTATTGGCAATAATTACAATTTAGGATTGGTTTCTATTCTTCAAAAAGCTAAAATTTTCTGAACTCTGAAACCGTTCAATGGACTAACAATGTAGTACCTAGTAGTACCGATACTTTGTCCGTGTACCGATACTATATAGGTACTAATTATATACCTAAATTAGTTCCAGCCCGGTGACGCTGTCAAGACCATTCAGGTCAACAGCATTAAGTCCATCAGAAAAAAAAACCTAAATTATGTAAGTTTTATAACGTTGTTCACTTTCCATCCCTAAAAAAGTGTATAAACAAGTGTCTCGACACTAGGTTCACTCAGTCTAAAGTATATCGTAAAGGGGATAAAACGTGAACCTAAAAAAGTCGCAAATAGAATTGAATCCACTACCATGTGTTTTAAATATAATATATTTTAAGGAACATTTCAACGTAAATTAACGGAATGTGTAAAAATGCTTTGGCAAGCAAACAAGGCCCGGTGCGATTGCGCGTGTAATTCGATAACATTTTATTATATGAAACAATTGCTCATCATTTTACAACAGTATTCGTGGAAATTTTTAGAAACCGCAAATTCTATTGAAAGTTAATATGGCGACCGAAAATACAGGAATCAATTTAAACAAAAATAAGTGATTTGGAAATCATATATTTTACAATGGCTTTTACAGTTTATTTTTATTTAAAATTCTTATTATTTTTGATTAACTCTTTACTACGCATATTCCAGGCGGAGAGAATCTTAGTGTTAAGATTCTCCGTTCTCAACTTTCCACCAAGATTTGGAAAATTGCGTGTTGACCGGCGGAATTTAACGCCACGTTTCGTCTTGTTGTCACAGCGAGCAAATAAAAATATTAAATGATTTATTCCCCTGAATGGAAATCAAACCCACAACCGTTGCACCTACAATCACATATTGTGCCACAGTGGCACCACAACCTGTCATATTTAAACTTTAACTAATTAAAAAACATTCAATAGAAAAATATACAATTTTTGCTTTTTTAAAACGCAATTAGCAATTTGTCTGAAAAGAGTAATATTTCTCTAAAGAATACAAGCCACAGCGGTCCGAGACCAGACGTTTTCACTACATAGCTCCTATTAAAGTATTTGTAGAAATCTATCTTATTTTTTGTATTTTCTTTTTCGTTCTCTGCTTTTTTTGTGTTGTTTTTTTTTTATCAAAGCGGGAACTGAACAAAATAATCTATCCTAGATCACACGCGAACACACTGTGGCAAGATTGCATTTTATTATTTATTTAGTTTATTAATGCTTATAATTAACATTTTTTTTGTGATAAGACACTCCGTTCCCCACTTTCTGCCGAATTCTGGAGGCATTGCGTGTTGAGTGGCAGAACTCAACGCCGCGCTTAGCCTCGACACCAGAGCGAAGAAACGGAAATATAAATTTTAGTAGTAAGTGGGGATCGAACACACAACCAATCGGTTTTACAGTCACACTTCGTGCCACTGCGCCACAACTGGACTCGTTTTTTAATATAATAATGAGTATTTTTATAGCTACAATAAAATTATATTTAAAAGATTATTCCAGTTAAAGCACGATAGGCAGATGGACACTATTTTAGACATACTGTTTTCCATTTTCAACTATGTTCACGGATATTTCGTATTAATCGTAACCTAACGCAGCACTTCTTGTTATGCAATCATGATAACGGAGATTATTTTAATATAATCATACTGCCAAAAGGGTATCAGCCCCACATGTGTGAAGATACAATTTTATAAAAATTTTTTTGGTGTATATTTCTTTTCCTTCCATTTAAAGCTTTTATCGGATTAAATGTTTGTTACGTTCAAAAGTCACTTGTGCTTTTTCGTTTATTTGGAGCTTTTTAACCAGGTTTTAGTGTAATAGCGTAGAATTTACATTTTGAGAGGAAATGGTCGCATTTAACTGTAATTCTGAAAAAAGTACAGACAATTTGCCACCTATCATTTAATGGAAAGGGGATTTAAAATATGGCGACCCTCGTGGCGCAAATGCACAAGCGTGCGACTATTGACACGACGGTTGTGGATTCGATTCACTTATGGGCGATTTTAATATTCAACATTTTCTTTATTTCTCTGGTAACGAGGCATAAAGTGACGTTGAGTTCCGCCAATGCCTCGACAATTCAGCAGAAAATTAGAAACGGATTTTTTTAACACGATATACAAGAGTCAGCCTGAAGCTAATAACAATATTTTGTATCTTTTTATATGTGATATTTCTTAACATTATGTTACTAATTGAAATGATCTATACCTACATTATTTTTTAAAAAACGTACCTATATGTATATACCTACATAATATATGAACCCAAGGAAGATGTCACACACTCCTTTCCAAACTTTTAGCAGAACTTTCAAGACGTTGCCTATTGATTGACGGGACTTAACGCTGCGCTACGTCTACCAAAACAATTAAGCATTTTTTTTATTTAAATAAATTTTAATATAATTTCCCCTGGTAGGAGTCGAATCCATAAATGACAAAATGAAAATTTTTAATTAACACATAATCCATATGTGTTCATTAAATAGTTTCTTTTGTGATATTTCAGTATTGTTTTCTCGTGAAGATTGTATGTAAATACATGTAATAATATTTTTAGAAAGAGACGAAGAAAGAACGGAACGCATGATCAGTGAAAATGACAAGATATTAGGACAAGTTAATGAAGTGGCATATATGGGAAGTATGTTGAGTAGAGAGGGAATATACGAGATGAATACGGAGGGGGAATTGCTGCCGGTAACAGTGTTAACGGAATCTTAGTTGTATTGATGAAACGTCGTTTGGCCGTACGCAATGCAGTGGCGGTACTGACGCTGTTACACGGCAGCGAAACGTAGATATTACAGAAGAAGAATGAAAGGAAGATTAATGCGGTGGAGATGCGATAACTTCGTAGGATATGCGGAGTCAGCTTAGGTGATTCAATCTGCAATGAAAAGGTACACAGAATGGCAGGTACTAGAGCCCAAACTCCGCCAAATATTCCAGACATCGATTTCCGTCGTTAAATTATGCCAATACAATTGTGTTTATCATTATGCCAATACAGTGTCTCTAAATTTCTAGGGAGAACGAGTAACAGAGATTCTTAACACTTGGTTCCCTTTGCCTATACTTCTAAATATAGGATAAAGCCTAATAAGCTTATGCTTTAACCGAAATTCAAATCAACAACCACTACTTTCAATCAAACTATATGTAAGTATATACTACTGCGCCACGAGTACATCATTCATACCATAAAGAATAATAAAACTCCCAAGCATTTCTCTCGACGGTCTCTCGGAGTAATCCAGGTCCCCTCGTTCGGTCCCTCGCACGCCGTTATTGCGAAACTTCGTCAATATTTTCATAAGGTAGCGACAATCGCATACATCGCCGTCGTTATACCCTCTTCGAATTCCATCTTTCAACCTAAACTATATAAGATTTTCAACAAATAATATTCTTCAATTCACCTATCTCACAAATATCGGATTATATAAATCGAAGATGATCACAAAAGATTTTGTTAAGAAAAGATAATGTAACAAATTTAAACGCTAAAGGTGAACGTGTGAAAAGTTATTCTACTGTATTTTTCTATCTGAATTATTTTGCTGTTGGATCCAACAGGTTGTTAAATAGTTGTGCGCAAAAGTTTATTTCACCTTATTTATTTATTTATTTATTTATTGGTTAAGTACAGTACAGCTTTGTAACATTGGCACATAATAATAAAAAAAAGAAAAACAGAACTATACATATGTTTGTTACGATAAACACCGCATGCAAATATTATTGTGTGAGAGAAGATTAACAATAATCACAGTAAAATTCGTGTACAACTAAAAATGCATAAAAGTAAATTCAAAATTGTGAGCAATGTGAGAAAAAATTCAAAATTTTTATTTTAATACTTTAAGCGAGTTTACTCTTAATTTTACGAAGTGAATCCCAAAAGATATCAATTTTTGCTGAATATTCATTTTCTAAGCGACATAAACGAGAGACTGGCGAGTTAGAGCCTAACATGGTTCTGCAAATTGGGGGTTGGAAAAGTTTTACAGGATTTCTAGGGCATTTATAGGGAACTTTAAACTTAAATAATGACAATAGGTTAGGACAATCATACTGATAGTTAATTAATTTGTGAAGGAAAGTTAAATCTAGTATGTCTCGTCTTTCAATTAACGATTGAATTTTAAAGTACTGCAATCTATCCTTATAAGAAGGTTTGCTTTCTGAGATACCTCTGAATTTTGCTAAATGCCATAGAAATCTTTTCTGAATTCGCTCGATGCGCAACGAGCTAGTAGAATAATGAGGTCTCCAAACAACACTACAGTATTCAAGGATGTTGCGAACGAGACTATTATAAAGCATTATCTTAGTTTTTGCTTGTGTAAACATCTTACAGTTTCTCAAAATAAATCCAAGTAAGCGTGTAGCCTCCTTAGTAATTTCAGAAATATGTTGATCAAATGTAAGTTTGGAGTCAAAAACGACACCAAGGTCTTTAATTGTGTCAACTTTCACTATAGGTACTCCGTTAATGTAGCCTTAATTTAAGAACATCATGGAACTAAGGAGACCTGGCCTCTCTATAATAAAAAAAAATCAGCTTCACGATGTATCCCGCACACGGCAGAGTAGGCAGAGGAAACCTAGTGTTAAGAGACTCCGTTTCTCACTCTGCCGAGTTCTGTCATTGAGTGTTAAGTGGCGGAACTTAACCGCGCTATAAAATATAAATGTAAATAAATATTTCCGACCTTAGATACGTTAAACGAAAATAAAAATTATGACAACTGAACAAACATTACAAATTTATATATATATAGGTTTGAAATGAAGCTGTTTCTAGTTGCTCGGTTACCTGTTTACAACATCGATCATTTGAACATGGCTGATATTTGTAGGAGATGAAATGACTATTGACTTAGATTAGATGTAACTTCCATCATCGCGTTGGGTAATGAGCTCAATGAAATATTTAAAACAGAACTCAAGTAAACACCATAGCAGTGTAGTTGGTCGTTTAATATAATATGAACTTATTTAGAAAACATATAAAAGTTTTAACGTACCGGGACTCGAACCCGCGCCTCCTGGAAACCGACCAGGAACTCTGGCTAATAAGCCATACGTTCAACGTGGTCAGGTCAGAGTGGAGATTTTATACGTTTTTTAAATAAGTATTTTTCTTTCCTAAGTGTGGTATACCACTTAAAAAAATGTTTAATAATAATATGATAAGAATTCAATGCTAGTCATGCAGTCCAAATATGGATTCAACATCCAGACAGTCCGTTCCCATTAAGACATTTCCATTCTCCTTCTTTTTCGAAAAATTATGGATTAAAAATTATGGCGTGTTGAGTGGTGGACCGCAATGCCTCGTTACCAGAGCGAGGAAATGAAAATATTAAATATTTCATTTCCTCAAGTGGGTATCGAATCCACAACCTGTCGCCTTTACAGTAGACTTGCTTGCATGCTTGACTCCATGCGCCAGATACTTTCTGAAGAAAAATATGATATCGTAATAAAAGGTTTGCTATTATAAACGAATTAAATAAAAGCGTGTAATTTATAACAAATAATAAATGTTTCAAAATACAATTTCTTTTTTTTAAGTACGTGAACAATATTTTTATATGTGCCGATCATTTCAAATACAATAGAATATTGTGAAAATTCTAGTTCCGACGAAAAATGGGTTTGTTAAATTTTCTATTCGAGCTGTATATTTTTTATTTGTTTAATCACTTATAGCATTTTGACTAAATGCTTTGAATTAAATAATTGTTTTTATATTGGATCGGGTATATATTGTAAAAAATATCAAAATATCAATAAGGTCAAATCAGGAGTGGCCGCCAAACAATCGAAAAAAATAACATTCCTTAAAAGTTGCTTAAAAAGTTTTTATTAGTTATTTTTAAATTTTTAAAGTTAGGAAAGAAAAATACCTGTTTAGGATTCGGTACGTTCACACTTTTATGCGTTTTCTAAATAAGTTGTTTTTATTAGTCGTGGTGCAGCGGCACGAACTGTGACTGTAAAACCGACTGGTTGTGGGTTCGATCCCCACTCAAGGAGATGAAACATTTACTTAAATTTATATTTCCATTTCTTCGCTCTGGTGTCGAGGGTAAGTGCGGTGTTGAGTTCTGCCACGCAATGCTTCCAGAATTCGGCAGCAAGTAGGGAACGGAGTGTCTTAACACTAGGTTCCCTCTGCCTGCCCTGCTGTGTGCGGGATACAGCGTGGCAAAAAAATACCAAACGATAAAAAAAACATACAAAATATAGGTAGTATTTATATTATAAAATGTAATAAATATAAATTATAAAGATATATAAATATTATTTATTATCCAACATCAGCACCGTGGTCGCGTCCGGCGCCGGCGCACTGATGACTCGTCCGTTCTATTGTTTTGAAACTCGTATCGCATATACCTAAATGTAATATTACATTTATTTTGCGCACTCATACCTACTTTAGTTGGAATAACAATTCAGGTTTTATGTAATAAGAGACGATATTTATTTTTATAACTTGGCTTGTGACTGTCGTGGCGCAGTGGCGCAAGAGTGTGACTGTATCGCGATGGTTGTGAGTTCCCACTATACCTGAGTGGGACGAACGAAGTGGCCTGTTATATATTGGATACAACAGCGTGATGCGAATAAAAAGTGAAAATTGTGTACCGCCACTCAACACGCAATATGTTGAAAATTGGATTTTGCATGGGAAACGGAGTGCTTTAACACTAGGTTCCCACTGCTTACCCTTGTGTGTGTGGGATACAGCTTAAGCTAAAAATACTCTAAAGTTATAGGAGATTGAAGAATAGAGTGACTTATTATTATGTTATCTACACCTACAGCAAATTTTAGGAAAAGCTAATATTTATTAATAAAGTTCTTTAAAACGAAACATTTTTTCTAGTTTCTCATTTAAATTCGCAAAAATATTGTAGAAATAATACATGCCAAGGAAAGTTATACTTAAATTAAATTCACAAAAAAGCTTTTTAACTTCCAAAAGCTTACTTTAATAAACAAGGGCAATTAAAAAAATATTTCGCTTGCGCCTGTATTTAGCCTTAATCCTTTAATAGCGAGGCATTTTATTTTTGAAACAACATAATTTGTTGAATTGTACATAGTATAAACAGGAAATAGAGACCTAATGGGCAACCTATATCCCACATAAAGCGGGATAGACAGATAGAACCTAGTGTTAAGACACTCCATTCCCAACTTCAGGTCGAATTATCAAAATATTGTGTCTTGAGTTTGTAACGATCCATACCAGAACTAAAATGTGTAGGTAAATAATTTAATTAATTCAAAATAATAATAATTTATAAAAAGGTAATACAAATATAATTTATAACATTATTTGATTTATAGCTTACGATAAATACATTTTTATGAATAATAGTTTAGTTTAGTTCGTTAATTACGCGTTCCGTTCACAAATAATATTAAAGTGACGTAATACACCGTAGGTAAAACACGCAGATATAAAATATATTTATTAAAAATTATTTAATAATTATTTAAACGTTATGTATTATAATTTAAAATAAATAATATAATAATTAATATAATAATTAATATTTTAATTATTGTAAAATATCATGTTGGCTGAATAATCTACTGTCAACGTAAAAGTCAAGAGATAGGAAAGAGAGGGAGAAAGATGGCGGACGCGTCTGAGGAAGGATGGATGTTTTAAATGTTTAGTGAAGTTTAATTTATAATTAACATATATTTAGTTATATTTAATATTTAAAAAGCATGTGAGATTATGTTTTCAATTGTGATATAAGTATTTGAGGTTGCTAAGATAAGTCATAAGTGTTTTCACTATTTACGAATGTTTGCTTTGAAATGCTTCGTCGGTAAGTTTTAATAGATTATTATTAAAACAAAGAAGAGTGATATTAATGCATATAATGCCGTCAATATCCAGAGATAAATATTATTTATTTAGTAAATGGAAATAAATAGATGAAGATGTTTTATGAGGTATGTAAAATTACAATTATATTAATGTACGCAGAATGTCTGCCGCCATCTTTGTTAGATGCGTGTATGGGAATTGTGAAATGAGAGTAAAATAGGTTTGGTGAATTATAATAACTTATAAATGTAATTTCTATATATATTAGTAAATATTTAATACGTTACTATAAAAGGAAATATAAATTATATTTGTTAATTCCTCAACTTTTTCACGATCAAGTCGGTTTTAATAAATGCCCCGTCCCGAGACCCTCGGGAAAAAAGACATTTACTACATTCTTGTTAATACCCCTATACCCCCTGTTAAGTTATTAAATAAATAAAATTAATATATATATGTTTAAATAAAATACTGTTGAATTGGTGTCGGTTGTGGGTTCAATTTTAGAAGTATGTGAACTTAAATGTGTTTGGATGATGATTACGTGTCCGCTATTGATGATTGTTGTGTTTGCGACGATTGCGTTACGAAAACGGTATCTCCAAGGACTTTACTAATTATGGTGGAGGAGAATAATGCTGCCTGTTTCTGAAGGATTTGAATATTTATGCGGGCATCTAGTTTATCGCAGTACCGCTGAAGGCTTTTCGACACTACTCCTGTGGCTCCTACGACTATCGGAATAGTTGTGACTGTGGTGTTCCATAATCTGGAGAGTTCAATTTTAAGCGGATGATATTTGCTAATTTTTTCAAGCTCCTTAGCTCCAATATTATAGTCAGACGGTACTGAGATGTCAATAAGGTAAGTATGGTTGCTTACTTTATCTATGTATATCAGATCAGGCCTATTGTGTACTATTGTAACATCTGTTTGTACCGGTATTTCCCACATTAGCTTTGCATTGCTATTTTCTCTTACAGTTGGTTGTTTTAATTCCTCTTTCCACCACAATTTATTAACTTCAATTTTGCTTTTCCTTGCCAAGCACCAGAATACATACTGAACTAAGTTATTATGTCGCTTTACAAAATATGTTCCAGCCAGTTTTTCGCAACCAGCAAGAAGATGTTGAACTGTTTCGTCCTTACTTACGCACAAGCGGCATTTGCCATCAACACTCCGCTTTAGTATATCTCGCTCGTGTTGGCGCGTTGTAACTGCCTGATCTTGTATAGCAAATATGGACGATTCCAGTGCAGGCGATATAGATTGGTTCTTTAGCCATTTAAACGTGAGTTCTCTGTTAATATGAGCAAGGTCAAGAACTTTTTTAGGGAATTGTCCATGCAAACTCTTATTCCTCCAAGCTGCGTTTTGTTTTTTTATTATGCTATTTTTAATTTCTGATTGAGTGTGTTTATTACCTAACGTTAATCTTAATTCTGTTTCTACTTCTAGTGAGTCCTTGTATATTGAATATTTTTCTCTCTTCTGGTCATGCTGCACTATTGCTTCTATTAAATAATCACTTTTCTGTTCTAAATATAATTTGTACTTCAAAATATAAGCTTTGTATAAATTTTCTATGTTAATTAAACCTCTACCGCCACTCGTTATGGGTAAATAGAGCCTCTCCAAATCGGCTTTTTGCTGATGAACCTTTTTTATTGCTAATAATTTTCGTGTTTTTACATCTATTCGTTTTAAATCACTATTTTTATAATTAATCACTCCGAATGAATACATTAAGACTGGAACAGCGTACGTATTAATCCCCTTTAACAAATTTCTTGCGTTTAAATAAGAATTTGTAATATTTTTAACTCTCCTAAAGTACTCTTTTGTTAATTGATCTCTGATAATGTTGTGGTTTATTTTTCCAGATTCGTTTATTCCTAAATATTTGTATGTTTGATCTATTTTTAATTGTTTAAATTTATATCCATTCAGTAGTACATGTTCATCGCCTTCGGTGTAGTTCCTATGTCCAGCAGTTATATGAAGGATATTGCATTTATCAAATCCAAATGACATTCCTATATCGTCAGTAAAAATTTCTACACTATTCAATAAAATTTTCAAGTTAGTTTTGTTGTTTGCATACACTTTAAGGTCATCCATGTATATGAGGTGATTAATCCATACGCTGTCCTTCAAATGGTATCCCTTCTTGTCATATTTCCCTAGAATGGCTGATATCGGATTGAGAGCCAAACAAAATAGCATTGGAGACAACGAATCCCCCTGAAAAATGCCCCGTCTTACCATAATCGGTTCAGTAGTAAAAGAGTTTGAAGAGCCCTTTGCCGTCATCACAACTTTCCATTTTGGCATAGCTCTTTCGAGAAAGGATTTGATAACCGGTGGGCATTTGTAAATATCCAATACTTTCAACAGCCATTCGTGAGAAATACTATCAAACGCTTTTTGATAGTCTATCCAACCCATGCTTAAATTTTTTTGACTATTGTGGGCATCTTCTAATATGGCCTTATTCACCATTAAATGATCTTTACATCCACGGGCCCCACGACGACAACCCCTCTGCTCTGGGGCCATGATATGATTTGCCGCACAATGGTTGTATAGTTGGTCAGCCAGTATCGAGGTTAGAAGCTTGTACATACTCGGCAAACATGCAATTGGGCGCCAGTTTTTAGGTTCTTCGGTTTCCAGATTTTTTGGTATTAAAATAACCTTACCAGTAGTTAGCCAGTCTTCTAAAGGTTCCTCACCCTTCAGAATATTTGTAAATAATATTGCTAGATGGTCGTGCATTTTGGAAAAATATTTAAGGTAATAGTTTTGAATTTTATCTTGCCCCGGCGCCTTCCAGTTCAACATTTTACCTACGGCTTGTTTAATCTGTTCAGTAGTTATTTCTTCAAATAAATTAGTATTTATAGTTGTGTTATTGTGCTGCTCAATATCAGATATCCATTTTGCGTTATGATTGTACGAAACTGGTTGTGACAAAATGTTTTTCCAAAATTCCTCAGTACTGTCCTTGCTCGGTAATTTAATATTAATATTTTCTTGCTTATTGCTTAAACTTCTATATAATCTATGTTCGTCTTCTGTAAACATCTTATTCTGTAGTTTCCTACTATTTATTTAAAGGAAATATAAATATAATAGTATCATTTATAATATGATATAAAACTATTATATCAAAATATATATTTACAATTTATAAATATTATATAACATGAGTCTGTTTAATGTCCTACAATGAAAGTAATCTGTCAATATTTTTTATATATTACTTTAATTAAATATAATAGACATTAACCATTAACCAAATATTAATTATTTACGATTTATACGACTGTTAGAGTTCATTGACCCTTGTTTTAGTATTGACTTATATTATAGTCACAACCGACTGCTGCTTGGCTTCGCTGGTACTAATGTGCTTGGCTAAGTGAATTGCTGTGGCATTTAATTTTATATATGTTATATTTAGATAGTGTCGCGGTGCCTTGCGGTGCTTCGACGTTAACACTTAGTGTATGATGGATAGGTGTGTGATGCTACTTTATGTCCTGGAACTCTGGTGTATGTAGTAGTGTCCGCCCGTTTCATATGGGTGTGTGGTGCTATTTTATGTCCCAGCTCTGGTGTACATATATAGTAGTGTCCGCTTGTTGGTCTAACACTTGGTTTTATCGTAGATAACATAATGTGTCAATCGACTGATGTCGACGACATACTTATAATATATAGCCGGGCGTCACTGGTGCTGACATATTTGATATAAGCGAATTGCTTAGTAGTGTTGGATTCTGCTGCTGAGTTTGTTCCGCCAGTTCTTCTCAGCACTGAGGTTCTTTACTGAACTGGTAGTAGAATCGTGCCTACTTGGAGTCGCTGGGTATTCTAGCGATCACTGAGTATTTTCAATTAATGATTTCTATATTACATTCCCACAATTCTGAGTCAAGTATCAGTTCAGACAAACAGCTGCAGGGTGTGTGCTGTGCGTGTTATTCTACGACGGTTCTGTTTAAAAGAGGCGTTACAATAACAATGAATATAAATTATATTAACATTGAAACTGTGGCATATAATAAGAGCACGTAGGAAATAAACATAATATGGAATATACTATGTAAACGAATTCATACGGAAATAATAAACACGCCACATTACACATAGAGCATTCAATGTTATTAAGATACGATAAGTAAATACATCGTTTTAAGAAATATACACGAGAGTTGAATGGGTATATTAATGTAATGCCCTCTAAAGAAACAAACTGAAGTGGATTCACATAATCGGCCGCCTAGCGGTAGGGAGTTCGATCTGATATGTGAAACAGAGAGTTATATGTTATGTAATTATGGCTACGGCCTACATATGATAATCTCAAGTCCATTGCAATTATGTATCTTAGACTTCGGTCTTTGAATCAGTTGTTTATTAATTGATCTTACGCAAAAGCATTACAAGAATCATAAATATAAACTATTCCGATTCGTCCCGGAGGGTTCAGAGCCGAACGGCCGGAGTCCACGGTAAGTGGCGGGTGCGGGGCCACTCACTATCCCCATTTAGTTATAACTATCAGTAATGAGTAGATATAACAGAGAGGAGGATAGGACGTCTTCGATATACTTAAGAAATGTCACGGGAGATTAAAACGGACTGACTATGACATGTTATTTATTTATATATTTTATTTGTATTACATTTATGGTACATTTCATATTAAATATCGTTACCTCTGAATCTCTAAAAGAACTTGGATTACTTACGATCACTACGAAAGGGTTCTAACTATATTAGACGTATCACGAGCCATACTAAGATATTAAAATTATTATCTTAATAATTTTATTTAAATGTTTTATTGAGTGTAGGGTGAGATATCAGTTACAATTTGGTGCCGTGACCAGGATAGTCAAAACGGCTTTACATTAAATATCTTATCGTAGGCATAGGCCTACAATTTGGTGCCGTGACCAGGATGGTCAAAACGGCTTTACATTAAATATCTTATCGTAGGCATAGGCCTACAATTTGTTGTCCGTGAAATGGAGAGAGACAGAGGAGGTAATATGGAGTTAGGAATTTGCAGGTCGGGAGGTTGAAAAGTCAGGGGGTTGTATAGTCGGGGGGTTGGTTAGAAAATTGTTAGATCTGGGTGTTGTTGTGTTATGTATATGCGAAGTCTGCAGGGTGATAATAAATGTAAGTAGAAGTGTAAATTCTATTCCGATAAACTTCATAGAATTTAGGGGGTTGATTGTAACGATCCATACCAGAACTAAAATGTGTAGGTAAATAATTTAATTAATTCAAAATAATAATAATTTATAAAAAGGTAATACAAATATAATTTATAACATTATTTGATTTATAGCTTACGATAAATACATTTTTATGAATAATAGTTTAGTTTAGTTCGTTAATTACGCGTTCCGTTCACAAATAATATTAAAGTGACGTAATACACCGTAGGTAAAACACGCAGATATAAAATATATTTATTAAAAATTATTTAATAATTATATTTAAACGTTATGTATTATAATTTAAAATAAATAATATAATAATTAATATAATAATTAATATTTTAATTATTGTAAAATATCATGTTGGCTGAATAATCTACTGTCAACGTCAAAGTCGGAAGATAGGAAAGAGAGGGAGGAAGATGGCGGACGCGTCTGAGGAAGGATGGATGTTTTAAATGTTTAGTGAAGTTTAATTTATAATTAACATATATTTAGTTATATTTAATATTTAAAAAGCATGTGAGATTATGTTTTCAATTGTGATATAAGTATTTGAGGTTGCTAAGATAAGTCATAAGTGTTTTCACTATTTACGAATGTTTGCTTTGAAATGCTTCGTCGGTAAGTTTTAATAGATTATTATTAAAACAAAGAAGAGTGATATTAATGCATATAATGCCGTCAATATCCAGAGATAAATATTATTTATTTAGTAAATGGAAATAAATAGATGAAGATGTTTTATGAGGTATGTAAAATTACAATTATATTAATGTACGCAGAATGTCTGCCGCCATCTTTGTTAGATGCGTGTATGGGAATTGTGAAATGAGAGTAAAATAGGTTTGGTGAATTATAATAACTTATAAATGTAATTTCTATATATATTAGTAAATATTTAATACGTTACTATAAAAGGAAATATAAATATAATAGTATCATTTATAATATGATATAAAACTATTATATCAAAATATATATTTACAATTTATAAATATTATATAACATGAGTCTGTTTAATGTCCTACAATGAAAGTAATCTGTCAATATTTTTTATATATTACTTTAATTAAATATAATAGACATTAACCATTAACCAAATATTAATTATTTACGATTTATACGACTGTTAGAGTTCATTGACCCTTGTTTTAGTATTGACTTATATTATAGTCACAACCGACTGCTGCTTGGCTTCGCTGGTACTAATGTGCTTGGCTAAGTGAATTGCTGTGGCATTTAATTTTATATATGTTATATTTAGATAGTGTCGCGGTGCCTTGCGGTGCTTCGACGTTAACACTTAGTGTATGATGGATAGGTGTGTGATGCTACTTTATGTCCTGGAACTCTGGTGTATGTAGTAGTGTCCGCCCGTTTCATATGGGTGTGTGGTGCTATTTTATGTCCCAGCTCTGGTGTACATATATAGTAGTGTCCGCTTGTTTGTCTAACACTTGGTTTTATCGTAGATAACATAATGTGTCAATCGACTGATGTCGACGACATACTTATAATATATAGCCGGGCGTCACTGGTGCTGACATATTTGATATAAGCGAATTGCTTAGTAGTGTTGGATTCTGCTGCTGAGTTTGTTCCGCCAGTTCTTCTCAGCACTGAGGTTCTTTACTGAACTGGTAGTAGAATCGTGCCTACTTGGAGTCGCTGGGTATTCTAGCGATCACTGAGTATTTTCAATTAATGATTTCTATATTACATTCCCACAATTCTGAGTCAAGTATCAGTTCAGACAAACAGCTGCAGGGTGTGTGCTGTGCGTGTTATTCTACGACGGTTCTGTTTAAAAGAGGCGTTACAATAACAATGAATATAAATTATATTAACATTGAAACTGTGGCATATAATAAGAGCACGTAGGAAATAAACATAATATGGAATATACTATGTAAACGAATTCATACGGAAATAATAAACACGCCACATTACACATAGAGCATTCAATGTTATTAAGATACGATAAGTAAATACATCGTTTTAAGAAATATACACGAGAGTTGAATGGGTATATTAATGTAATGCCCTCTAAAGAAACAAACTGAAGTGGATTCACATAATCGGCCGCCTAGCGGTAGGGAGTTCGATCTGATATGTGAAACAGAGAGTTATATGTTATGTAATTATGGCTACGGCCTACATATGATAATCTCAAGTCCATTGCAATTATGTATCTTAGACTTCGGTCTTTGAATCAGTTGTTTATTAATTGATCTTACGCAAAAGCATTACAAGAATCATAAATATAAACTATTCCGATTCGTCCCGGAGGGTTCAGAGCCGAACGGCCGGAGTCCACGGTAAGTGGCGGGTGCGGGGCCACTCACTATCCCCATTTAGTTATAACTATCAGTAATGAGTAGATATAACAGAGAGGAGGATAGGACGTCTTCGATATACTTAAGAAATGTCACGGGAGATTAAAACGGACAGACTATGACATGTTATTTATTTATATATTTTATTTGTATTACATTTATGGTACATTTCATATTAAATATCGTTACCTCTGAATCTCTAAAAGAACTTGGATTACTTACGATCACTACGAAAGGGTTCTAACTATATTAGACGTATCACGAGCCATACTAAGATATTAAAATTATTATCTTAATAATTTTATTTAAATGTTTTATTGAGTGTAGGGTGAGATATCAGTTACAAGTTGCGGAATTCAACGGCACGCTTTACTAAAGCGAAGAAACGAAAACATTATTATTATTATTCACTCCCCGAGTGAGAATCGAACCCACAACCTTCGCATTTACAGTCAAACGCTTCTGCCACTGCACCACGACGGCCTCAAAACATATTCAAAACTTTCTAAAACATGAGTGACTGACTGCAGTATCAGCGTCGTGGATATCCTGACGCGTCTGCTCGTGACCGAAAATACCCTTTTAAATAAATAACGTGGATTAGAGAGGACGGCGCGGCGCGTGTAAACATACAGACGCGTACAGTTACCGTTTATATCATGTTAGTTGCGAGTTAAACTTTATTTATTTATGCTGGACTTTTTGGTATTTGGTGTTGGATAGTTGATGTTGTAAAGCTTTTTGGAACTTATCCGTTTGATTGGTTGGAATTTTGGTTTTAATTTTACTTATTTTTGCATTTGTGAATGTAGTTCGTGTAATATTACGGAACTTAACGCTGCGATTTCAATCGATCATTGTCCTGAGTATGAGCTTAAGCCACAACCATCTGGTACGGTGGTAAATACTGTTTTTCTTCCACACGGTTCTACTAAAAAGGCATATTGCTTGAGAATGAATAGGTTTTGTTTTTTAACTTCACGATGTAGTCCTGCTTACACTGTACTGTAACACATAGCGTGTAGTGTGGTGGAACTCAACCTCATGTCCAGTCTTTATTATATGAGCAAAAAATTATACATTCTCCCGAGTCAAAATCGAACCCACAACTGTCGTATGTACAATCAGATAGAAATCGAACCCACAACTGTCGTATGTACAATCATGTCACTGAGCCGCTATAACCTCGAAATTGTATTACTTCGAGAAATCCACCATATTTAGTAGAGAAATCATTTATTCATGTGATTACTTAGAACAAATTAAGATATTCCCTTTCGACCATTTACAATTCTTAGTGTTGACGGAAAATATTAAAAGTCTAAAGTAAGCTAAATCATATCCAAGTTAACTACCGTCCACACTGTAGCTGTACTGAAGTAAGTAAAATTAGTATCAGTATTATGTCTTCATATCTAAACTTGAGTAAATCTTCTACTATGCAGTTTCTGATTTAGATGGCTAAAAAATATTGGACGAGGTTCCCAGTATATGTTCAAAAATCATAGACTAGGAAACATATTATGTTGTTTTAGGTTACGCCATATTTTTTACGTACTTAAACTCAAGAAATATATTAATAATATAAATATTAAAAAATGTTAATTATAAAATAATACATAAATACAAAGCGTTAATAGAAGCATTGCCGAATGAAGTATTGCGTGTTGAAAGGCGGACCTTAACGCCGCGTTTGTCTTGTTACCAAAGCGAGAAAATAAAATTTAAATGTTTCCACGACTGGGAATCGAATCTTCAACCTGTCGTGTTTACAATAGCAAGCTAGTGCCACTACTAGTGCCAGTCAGTCAGTAAATGCGACTGGTTGTCAGATTGATGTGGTAACAACATAAATATTTATTTATATGTATATTTTTAGTTCATCGCTCTGGTATCTGCGGAAAATAGGGAACGAAATATCTGAACACTAAGTTCCCTCTGCCTATTGCTGCGCGCGGGATACAGCGTGAAGCTGATATTTTTTATACCTACCGAACCTACGAAAAAAAAACCCACAACCATCGATAATAAAATTGAACAACGAGGCATCATTTAACTTGTGTGTTAATTTTAATGACTTGAACATTTATTACCTATTAATTAACAACGTTTAAAGTTAAATATAAATATATTATACACGAACTAAATGTATATTATAATACATATTATATAATGTGATGATAACAATCTATATAGGTATATATTTTTTTCAATTTTTAAAGTGTTTCACACTTAGGATAAAAAAATAATTTTCATTTGTAATTTCAAAACTACTATTATTTAGAGAAGTATTATCATTTAGCAGAGAGATGTATCGTTTAGCAGAGAGAATCTTTAACGATATTATAAGGCTAAAAAAAATTAACTTCTCAACAGAACTTCCAAGCAGCACACGAGATACAGAGTAAATAAAAAATAAATAAAATAAATCAGCTTCACGCTGTATCCCGCACACAGCAGGGTAGGCAGAGGGAACCTAGTGTTAAGACACTCCGTTCCCCACATTCTGCCGAATTCTGGAGGCATTGCGTGTTGAGTGGTAGAACTCAACGCCGCGCTTAGCCTCGACACCAGAGCGAAGAAAATGGAAATATAAATTTAAGTAAATATTTCATCTCCTAGAGTGGGGATCGAACCCACAGCCAGTCGGTTTTACAGTCACACTTCGTGCCGCTGCGCCACGACTGGCCTCAGATACAGAAGCAAAAATATATAAATTAAATCACCTAAATCACTCAATATCTATTTACTGTACTATATAAATAGCTGATACCAAAAAAGGTTTCAATTTGGTACGTATTGTTGAATAACAAATGAAACTCAACTTAAAGGTTTCCAGATACAAATAACTTAAAATCAATTCAATCGCTACGCTATCGTGGCACAGTCGGATCACAGTATATATACATAGTGGTTTAGGGTTTGACTCCTCGTACTTCGAGGCAAAAATATTTCCAATTATTCATGCCTACTGATACATATTGGTCGTTTTGATTGGTTATCTAAATGAAGAATGCAGTGACATATCACTATGCTCCGTTTTTTATAAAAAGAAGTTATATAATTCTGATAAAAAAATATTTTTATAAAACGTATAAAAAATGTGTGTGTGTTCTAGGCTAGTCGTGGCGAAGGGGCACAAAATATGACTGTAAAGGCGACAAGTTATGTATATCCCACTCGAGGAAATTAAATATTTATTATTTTCTTTCATTTTTTCTCCAGAATTCAGGAGAAAATTAACACTAGGTTAACTTTACGTATCCCATCGTTTGAGGGATACAGCGTGAAGCTAAAAAAAATCAACGCATCCCGCGTCTCTTGGAATGCCTTCTAACTACCAAATGGGGAGGAATCAATTCCTAAGACACACCTAGAGTATTTTAAGAATTATAGACTTCTCTAGTTTATTGTATATTAAGTTACAGTTTACCTTGTAAACGAAAATAGATAATTATAACCAATATATTAAATTCAACACAAACTATAGTGGTCTGCGCATTTGTTATACGTTAAATAAAATTACTTATCACGGATTTATCGCGTTATTTACAATTTAAAGCCGACATTTCGATCACTGCAGGAGTACGTGGTCACAGACAGACCACCATGTAATTTATACTCTGATAGGTATCTGAAGAGAACTCAAATTTATCATATTTTAATTAATTTAATAAACGTTTTTTTTATTTAGTTTATATCTATTTTACTATATTATATCTAGTTCTTATACACACTGTAGAGGAATATTACTTTTTACTAGTCTCAAGACATGGCTCACTTTCGTGTTAGGCTTGTATATGGTTTTTATGGAAGTTCTTCTTAAGACGTTGCCAATCCTATCTGTAACCCCTTTCCGCCGGCTGTCTCTCTATTTTGGATGATTGGTTGGTCTGGAAACTTTCTACCACCTGGGACCTACTCATAACCTTCTTTAAAGTCTCAAGCCCACCATACAAGAGGGCAAATTCAGCTCATTCTGCAGGAATCAAGGGCAATACGCGAGACAATTAGAAATTGTTGGCGGTAGTTTGATGTAATCATTACGTCAACAGACAGACGAATGCCACTTGAGCCTACCTATGACCACTGACTAATGCAAAGTGTTCGAAACATCGGATTTTTAAAAAATGTATAATTCTAATAATCATAATTTACCAACATACATAAAATACATATTATAGTTGCGGCCAAATTCGCCACGTACTGAAAAATACGTAATGTTCCATGAAAAATATGAAACTTATTTCGTTTTTCAGTATAATTCGAGATATTTTTGGCAAGGAGCCTTGTTCGTACGTGATCGGTCTGGCGAAGTCTTTGCTTGTACTGGTTCATTGGAATATACTGTATGGAGGAACTTCTAGCTCTCGATGTACTGACAAGCTTTACAATTTCCCTCAGGTACATCTGTTAGCAAATTTCGTGTAACATTTGTATATAACAATATTTTTTTTTGGTAATTTATGTATTGAATATAATTTTAATATTTAGCTTCACGCTATATATCCTGAATTTAGTAGGTTAGCCAGAGAGAACCTTATGTTCAGACATTCCGTTCTCCACTTTTTACACATTTTACACGTTTTAGTCGTCGAGGAAGGGAGACGAAAGTTAGTAAGAAAAAATCCAATTTCCTACTTTCCGACAAACTTTCCAGACCTGTGGTATTCAAGCCGCCCTGGTGGGCGGTGTAATGATAATAATTTAACTATTATCATTCCCCCAAGTGGAGATCGACTCCATAAACATCTCCTATACAGTTCAACGCTGCCCTTCTGCGGCGACTTCAATAATATTTTTGTTTATGTAATAAATGGCATGACACTATATTTTAAGTCCAAATAAATGTTCATTTATTTGACAAATAGCAAATAATAATCTTAGGTTATAATTGTACAAAATATCATAAAAATTTCTTCAATCAATAAATACATACTTTTTCATTATAGCGATTCATAGATAATTAATATATAATATATGGATACCTAGAGAAATCTGGTTAAATTTCTTTATTATTATTTCAGTTTTATCAATATTTTTCCTTATTTAAGATACAATATATAAATGTAAAATATTATAAATATTTTTTTAAAGCTCTACAACAATATAACAATTTACCAACAATTTCAACCGATTTAGCATTTTAAAAGTCAGTACTACATTGGGTCGTCGTGTTTGAGTACGTGAGACGAATACCCAACCTTTGGAAGTAACATGTAGAGATGGGATCGCTGATACAAAACGGGATAGTTCTAATTCATGAAAATATGTCATCCGAATACTGAAACTATCGTAAGGTCGCCATTTGCTTGTGATTTTATCTGATTATAAGGGAGATACTGGTTTTTGTTGGAGATTTACGTTTTTCAAGCTGATGTTTTGGAAGATGAAAGCTGATGTTTTGGAAGATGGAAGAGCAAATTGTTAAAACACTTTGTTTCCGCCAGCTGCCCATTTTTTTTAAATGTTGTAATTGAGTGATAGAGCTTGATTTAAGTTACTTTTTTAGATTTGTTTGTTACTTAGTACCTGGTATGTATAATAATTTGATGATTTCCAAGGGACTCGCTCTTGGAAATCATCTAAGGGCACTCACTAAGTCATATATTCTCATCAAGCTGCGTCTAAATTCTTCTACGATTATTTCAACTTATGATTACTTGTCAACCTAGCTCCCAGGGCCCCCAGATCTACGTTATTTTAACAAAGCTTGAAATTTTGAGGACTATTAGTATAATATGTAGTTTTTCAGTTTCAGTATGCTTAGTACTTACTAATTTGAAAGTGGGCTTCTTTCACAGGTAGCGCCAACTTAAGGTACTCACACCTACGTTAAAAACAAAAAAAAAAACTGTCCCTATGTCTATGAAATAGGATTATATTATTTTTTTCTAAAATCGTGTGCCTTACTTGGCATTCGCCTTTAGTGTCGAATTTTTTTTTTGAAGTATATATTAATGTATTAATTTATTTGCGTAATAGCTTATCAACTATAATGATACCAACTTAAATATTATATTACTTTCATACGAAAATAGTAAAAAAAACAGATCAAATGCGAGTCAGACTCGCAAATTGTGGGTTCCGTAGTAATTTCAAAATTTTGTAGGTTAAAGAGAAACACGATAATGATAATAATATATTTTTTATATAAAAATGTCAAACTTAAGTTCATTTTGTATGAAAGGAAGTAGAATTATAAGTTTATAGTAATTTTGCTTCTATGACATATCTATTAATTTTGACTATTTGGATTTTGCCGTTATTTGTCATGCAAATTCTCACTTCTTGCCAAATTTCATAATTATAGCTCTGCCTGAAGTCCCTATACGTTATGATTACGACGAATTTCATACAAAATGCAGTAAAATGGTGCATAAGTACTCATATCATTGCTCTAATAACAACGAGATAAATACTCCTGACAGACGGACAGACAAATAACAAAATGATCCTATAAAAGATTTTTCCATTTGAGACAGGGAACCCTAAAAACCCTAAAAATAAGATCATCAAAACCAAATCGAATCAACACCTTTTACGGCTTACAGCAATATCTCTAAAACTTAACATCGCTATAAAATCGTTTGATGCAACACATTATCACACATTAACATAAACGAAGGGGGCAATCAAAGATATAAGCAGCAGTAGGCGGCGGGCAACGACTCCTCTAAATTTAGTGAGGAAAACAATCCCAATATAGCTGGAGACGGCGAATTTAATGCCTTAGGACGTTATGTATACGTTCATTGAGAATTTGAAACACCTGTTTGTATAAGAGAATTTCTATGTTTTATGTTCATTTAAGATGTGAATTACGATATTTTAAGTATTAGTACAAATTTATTTCTTTTTAATGACTTATTTATTTAAAAAAAAAAGTGTTTGACTTATGTGAGCCATGGTACTAGTATATTATGTGCTTGGTGTCGGAAGTCGGAACACAACGTCGCATATTATTAGGCAAGTTGCAGCGTTATGCTGGCCGTGACAAGTCGTGGGTTTGATTCTTACTCTATGAAATGAAATATTTATTATTTTTATTTCTTCACTCTACACAACACAAGGCAAAGCGCAGCTTTGACTTCTACCGCTCACGTAATATCTCAAGAATCAGTGTCATAACACTAGGTGCCCAGATTCCCTCTTCCTACCCTGCTATGTGCAGCGTGCATACATTGCGGGATAAAACATAAATCTAAAAAATAGTAAACGATGAAATTCAATAAACTAAATAACCAAAAATAAATCTCTTTAAACACAATATCAGGAAAGTGTTACGACATAATTACATACATACAATAAATATTAAGAGGATATCTCAATCCGCCTTATATCTTTGTAAATTCGTACCCGTATACTTAATAAATAGAGGCAAGTAGAGGTAAATAGAGTCATGTAGAGGCAAGTGAAAGCAAATGGAGGCTAATATAAACAAAATATCGGATAATTGCAAGGGGTAAATTGTCTGTGAACGGGACGCGAGTGTCTTGCGAGATGAAGCCAGTATCCAAAATGGAGGCTGCCTTGAAACACAAGACATGAAACACTTGAAACATAAAGGTATGTTGTTTATTAAATGAAATACTAGTCTTTTTTTGTTTTTCTTTTTATCGTTTTAGAAAAATAATTATATGTTTATTATTTAACAGTGCTTACAATTTTTTTATTATCATATATTGTATACAATAGTTATTATTTAAATAACAGAGTGGGCATAGTGTCAAGACACTCCGTTCGCAGCTTTCCACACTTTATTTTATTGCTAGATTCAGATAATGATATTGAATTATCCAACTTGGAATCGAACCCACAAAGGTCGCGTTTACAGTCAGACACGACACCTTCAATACTATTTTTATTAAAGTAAATAAATAAATATATATTCCATAACCGCTAAAAGCTATACATTGTGGCACACAGTAAAAGTGCAGTGAGCTGCCAAATTGGTGCGATTTGCCTCTGTAGCGAATATATTTGGCTGATATTACATTTACACTGGCTAACCTAATTTGATACTATTAGAAGTACTTTTATTTATGTCCAAATATATTAAAAATAGACGAAATGTTTATGATAGTAATTTTATTTAATTTTTTTTTTATATTTATAAACATTTATCAATATTTTAATAATAAATTTAATTTCCATTTAAGTAACTTTGTCTAATGTCACTAATTGGACAATTTACAAGAAATATAAAAATAGTTTTGATTAATTGTTCTTTTAGCTTCACTCTGTATCCCGCACATAGCAGGGTATGCAGAAGGAATAAGACAGTCCGTTCTCTTTAAGCCATTTCCGCTCCCTACTTCCCGCCGATTTCTCGACGCATTACGTGGTGAGTGGTGGAACCTCGTTCCCAGAGGGAGAAAATGAAAATAAATTAAATATAAAAAAAATTCAAGTAGTAACCAAACCTATAGCCTGTCACATTTACAGTCCAACGTGGTCTTGCACCACAGCCGGGCTCAATTAATTGATTTATAATATATACATTATTGTATACAGTCAGCTTAATATTGAATTTAACAGTAGACATACCTTTAATTTATTATAGGCTTTCGCATTTCTCTATATGCGGTATACACTCTCAAATACTAAGCTTAAAGCTGCTACGTCCATTAACATCTAAGAGACCCTGCTCCTGTCTCACCTGTCTGTAGCAACCTTTGTACGATTCAAAATAGGTTTCTCAAAGCACCACTGACAAATAGTAATAAATACCCATTGAACTGGGAGTAGATTATACTCTACAGTAACATTAACTTCACACTGTATTTCACCCACAGCTGGGTGAACAGAGGGAACAGAGGGAGTTTGTGTTAAGACACACACCCACATTCTTCAAAAATTTTCCGAGGCATTTCGAGTGTTGAGTGGCGGAACTTAACGCCGGGCTTTTTTTTACTTCCTTGCCGGAGCGAAGAAATGAAAATATTAACATATAAGAATGTATTCACTTTAGTGGAGATCGAACCCACAACCGCTGCGTTACAGTCACACACTTGTGCCGGTGTGCCACGACTGGCCTCAAGTTTATTATATTATAGCCAAATTATATAAAATAAATAGTAGCCTTTATTACTTAGGCCAGTAGTGGCGCAGGGGCACAAAGTGGGACTGCAAACCGACTGGTTGTGGGTTGGATTCCCTTGGACTCGAGGAGATGAAATATTTACTTAAATTTATATTTCCATTTCTTCGCTCTGGTTCTTCGAGGCTAAGCGCGGCGTTGAGTTCTGACACTCAATATGCATGTCTCCATTATTCAGCAGAAAGTGGGGAACGGAGTGTCTTAACACTAGGTTCCCTCTGCCTACCCTACAGTGAGCGGGATACAGCGTGAAGGTGATTATTACTGTAACACTTTTCACACTTTTTCTGTAGAATGTTACTGTAAAGTTTCATCTAAATCCTTTCTGTGGAACAGATACGAACGTCCATCCTAATAAGACTTCACATTTATAATATTAATAGAAAATATGGTTGCAGAAAAATATCAATGTCACGTAGTAACACAGCTTTTCACTGTAAATGTGATAATTGTCCTTTCGATTCCATCTGGGGGAATAAATTTTTTTTTCCCCTGCTCTTTTAAGAAAAACACTACGTTGAGTTTTACCATTCTACAAGTCATGTCTCAAAATCAGATAGTATTTTATGGAAAAACTATATAACTTAAAAGACGTATATTGTGTTATTTTTGTTAAGATTATATAGTGACAAGAACAAACGAACCACAAATTTGGTTGTAAGAAAATTAATAAGCAATATCAACAAAAAAATAAATTATAAAATTTAACTATTAATTAATAAGACACAAAATCAACAAAACCAATATGTTATTTCTAAACAGAATAACTACTACACTAGTTTTCACTGAAAAATGTTAGATTTGATATATTTTAAATAACCCTAAGCATTTTAATTAAGCTTCAAACCGCATAACTCTATAGACTTTTTTAGTAGAAAGTTGTGAACAACATTGAAATGAAATCGGAGCAAGGTTAGCGGGGAACGCGGAAAAATGTTGCTTTTTAAAAAAAAAAATCCACCGCTATTATGGAGAAAAATATTTTCAGGTCAAATTAAAGCTTCGCATGAGATCCATTTTTAAGCGAATAAAAAAAAGTACTGGAAATACCAGTATTTTTTATATTCAAACAATGTATGTGTATATTGTGCTTCAAAAACAGCTGATATTAGATGGTTCATTAATTTTCATGTAAAACTAAAATAATGTGTGACGTGGCCCTGGAAACCCTTTTAGATAAAACCTCAGGCCGACGTGGTACAGGGATGCAGTGTTTGACTGTAAACTAGAAAATTGTGGGTTCAATTCCTACTCAAGGTAACAATTGTTTTATTTTTATTTTCTCGCTCTGGTTAGGCAATTTGTTTGTGTCATATAAACTGCAACCGTCGCTGAAATGAGTAAAAAGTAATGTAAACTGAAATTTATCAATATGTCCCCATTAATATGTTATATGTAACAGAAAAGCTTTATGAAGTTAAAAACGATTATATGTAGAAAACGTTTTAAAATGAACAAAAACAAATAAATATATTATTATTATGAAACATCACAGTACATTATATAAATTTCCAACATCATAAAAGCTGAAGAAATAGAATTACTATGCAAAACATACAAAAAAGTGAGTAAACCGCATATTAAAAATAAAAATAAATTCTTTTGTTTGCATTTTAAATGTAGAGACGACATTGTTTCTGTTTTAAAACACTTGCATCTTTTAATAGAGTGTAATAATAAATGATTATTTAGTTTTTGTCATCTCGTAGATATGTCTGTCGATTTATTTATAGCATCATGCTGTATCCCGCAAGGTCAGTAGAGGGAACCTAGTCTTAAGATATCCCGTTCCCACATTCCACCGAATTTTCACACAAGCGTGTGACTGTAAACGTAATAGGTTATGGGTTCTATCCCCATTCTGATTAGGTTTCTGATTTATCCGTTCTTAGGCAAAGCGCGGCGTTGAGTTCCGCCACTCAACACTCTATGTCTCCGAATTCGGTAAAAAGTACACTAATATCCCTCTGCCTGCGTGCACATGCGGGATACAGAGTGAAATTAACGTTTCCGCCGGAACTGACGACTTGATTATTTGCCAAGTGTATGCACTGATTTATTTAACGAGCGAGTAAATCATCCTTTGGAGTGATAAACTTAAAAAATGTATTTTTCGTTGCGTTTTGTTATCTTAATAGCTTCAAATATATAATGGTCATATTGTAAGTGGCTGTATTTTATGGTGATGTCAACATTTATAACTATTTTTATAATATCAGATTTTTTTATATCCAAAGCTTAAAAAAAACATTATTAAATTAAATACTTTTAAGGAAACTTATAAAAATAATAATAAAAGTAATAGGTTTCCAAGAAGGGTGGGTCCAAAATGTTTTCGGGTTTGATCTTGAACACATTCCCCACTTTCCTCCAAATTCTGAAGGCGTTACGTTTAAGTGACGGAACCTAACGCCGCGCTTTGCCACGATACCAGAGAGAGGACATTAATAAATAAATTACTTAATTTCATCGAGTGGGACTCGAAATCACAACCTTTTGAGTTCACAGTGGCACTTACGCCTTCGCCACGATTGGCCTTATCCTCATAAGATAAGCCTATCTTGACAACTGGAATATCCAACAAAAAAACCACATCTTTTAATTCGAACCACTAGTTCCTGAGATTAGCACATTCAACCAAATAATCTCTTCAGCTTTATAATATTAGTGTAAACTAATATAACCGTCAACAAGGTCGGCAACAACAAGTATTTATGTAATGACAACAAAATCTCTTAATAATTTATAATTAGAAACTATACAAATATACTCCGCAGGATTAACGCTCGCTTTATAGTGAAATATTCAAATTTATAATTACACCGACGACAAACTATTAAGTAAATATATAATAGACTCACAAACGAAAACTAACAGCCTACCTTTATGTACAAATAAATGTATGTATGTACGTACATACGTATGTTACGACGTATACCTCGAGTGAGGAGTTAAAAGGAAAATTATATATAAAACCTGGAAAGTATATTATTAAAATTTTATTCCATGTTTAGAAAAGAAAAATATTTATTAAGAAAACGTATAAGCATTTGAATTTGAAAGAAAATTTGATTTTGATTGGGGCCATTCGTAGCGCAAGGACGCTTAAGCGTGCGATTGTCAACGTGACGTTTTGTAGGTTCAATCTCCATTCGAGGAAATGAAATATTTAATATATTTTTTTCCTCGCTTTGTTCAAATTTAACGAGTGAAAGTGCGGGGTTGCGGTGGCAAAATAACTATTAGCAATAGCCTACCCTGTTATGTGCAGGATACAGAGAGAGACGCCGCTTGACGCAAGTAGCGAGATCATGATAAGTTATAAAGATAAATATTATCTTAAAGAAGAAGTAGTGTGTTAGTTATTTTTGTATGTATGTAGGTAACGATTAATAATAATAATAAAATTTATATTTTTAAATATATATATATATATATATATATATATATATATATATATATATATATATATATATATATATATATATATATATATATATATATATATATATATATATATATATATATATATATATATATATGTAGGAGATTGTTCATCACATAACACATCACACAATAATATTAAACAATCAATAAACATCTATGATAATATAATTTCCGTTCCAATCGCTTCCTACGACATATATTTATATTCGTGAACCCAATTATATTTGAAACTTTTGTGCAGAGCCTTTTGTAATGTACTCTACATTTTAACAACATTGATTACATACATTTCTACTATAAGTCTAAAGAAAACTCCTTTAAACATTTTGGTCAATGTTATCTTATTTTGATTTTATTTAAAAACTTTAAATGACGATCTATTCGGGTTACGGCGTCAAAAACGTCTCTATCAAATTTTCTCAAGAAAATTTAATTTCTAATTAAAGTTCATAGAGCAAGTTGGTTATCGAGTTAAACTCGAAAATAAGCTTGAAAGTAGCTCAATAGCTCGAAGATTGCGCGTTTCACATCACCGGGGAATACACTATATACTGTGTATATTGTGGTATACATCTATATATAGGTATTTATACGATACGGCACGGGCTTAATCGTTTTTCTACACATTTACTAAAAGCTCGTATCACGCTAGGGAATGAGCGTTTCCGGTATATTTACGTATTTTGTTTAATGTATTTTAATATATTTATACTTCAGTTGTATTACAAATAATAGATTAGGAATCTAAATATAAACTAAATGGAGAAAAAAATATTTTTTTTCCATTTATACACGTCAGTCGTCTCCTATAGTAAAATGTTTACGCTACCTTGACACAATACAGATACAGTACTCAAACAAACCGTGTAGAGTTTTACTAAAAAGCAAAACACTTGTTAGTTTAGATTTAACTAATTCACCATTCAAATATAAAACCCAAAAAAAAAACCATTTAACTTCAAATAGTGCAGTAAACTAAGTGAACAATGCAAAACACAGAACCGGAAACGATGTCGGAAGTCAGTAAAGTCAGTCCATTTTATTTCCGCTGGCTCGTTGGCCCCTGTGCCGTGCGGGTCACAACTTGCCCTGAGTGGCGTCAGGTGTTCCAGCCATCCTGATTGATTCACACGCGACCTGTCGCCTCCACCGTAGCTCTACATTCCTACATAAGGGTAAAGCGAATTAGATCGATATTCGTACTGACAACAAATCTAGGTTATTTGGACAAAAATGCAAGTTTGCGATCGCGTGTGATACGCCATGATAATATACAACGCGAGTGGAGTCACGCCATGTCATTTGCTTAGTCAAGATTTAAACTCTACGTTTAAATATAAACAACAATACGTATGGTTGAATAAATAACAGGATATAAGTGCTATTAAAAATAAAAAAATTAGCTTCACGCTGTATCCCGCACACAGCAGGGTAGGCAGAGGGAACCTAGTGTTAAGAGACTCCATTCCCCACTTTCTGCCGAATTCTGGAGGCATTGCGTGTTGAGTGGCAGAACTCAACGCCGCGCTTAGCCTCGACACCAGAGCGAAGAAATGGAAATATACATTTAAGTAAATATTTTATCTCGTCGAGTGAGGATCGAACCCACAACCAATCGGTTTTACAGTCACAATTCATGCCGCTGCGCCACGACTGGCCTCAAAACATGATACAAGTGCTAATAAAATAATGCAATTTGTCCCATAAAGTAATCGATGCTGTAGATTTGCTGAATCTCGAACTGCCTCGAAGCACAAACGACACTGTCAAAATAAACATCGTTTTCATTTACAATTTGACCAAAAGGAATGTTATTTAGATTATATATACATTTAAATAAAAATAGTCAGTCGTAAACATGGGCACAAACATGCGACTGCAATCTCATAGGTTGTGGATTCTATTACCGCTCGAGGAAGTGATTTTTTTTTTAACTGCCGGTATTAAACCCGCCACTAATCGCCCAATGCATCTCAAATTCGGCGGAAACAGAGAGCCTTAATGAAAACGGAATGTCTCGATACCAGGTTCCTAGGTTCCCTTTGCCCACCCTGCTATGAGCGGGCTGTTATACAGAGTAAAGCTAAAATATGACGCAAAATGGACGCAATTATAGTATTATATTCTACACGAACATTCCCACAAAGCTATGTCCAAGCTGCAAAGTGAATCCCCGCACTCCTAATTGAATTACATGACGCTCACCCACTTATCGGAAAGAGCTTTACCTATATTTGAATTTAAAAACACTCGAGCAAATCGAGGGCGTCTTATTCTTACTCCAAGTTTTGTATCAAGAATTTCGATTCCGGCGTAAGACCACTTCACTTGAGAGCATCAACATCTAATCCTTCGTAACTCCTCTCGTGTAATATTGTTAGTATTGAGAGATTGGCTGTAGCTACTATTGTTTTATTATTTGCCCTCACGTGTACTTGCCCTCATTTTACATTGTATGAATGGGGACAAAGGGTTCAATCAAACCGAGCTTCGTAATTTGTATCGGAATCACGTTGAGACGACACGCCTTATTGAATTTAGTGGTTGAAATAATGAAGTGAGGCCCTCAAGTCGCGTCTCGCCGCTCTCGCCTCGTAAACAACAGCTCTGGACGTGTAATTGCCGCAAATACAAGTAAACCGGCGCTCGACTCGCTAAATGGATCGTTCCAAAACAATTAACCAACGCTAACCTTTGAAAATATTTTATTTTATACTATGAAATTATTATTAGGAGTTCGCTGTATATATAAGATCGTTATGGAACAAGGGCACAAGGCTGTATAAAACAACCAAATGTAGGTTCGAACCCCACTAGAAAGAATTGATATTTTCATTTCTTCCCTCTGGCACCAAGGTAAAAAAAGCCCGGCGTTCATTTCCGCCACTCATCACGCCTCGTAGAATTAGGCGGAAAGTGGGAAACGGCGTGGCTTAACACTGTTTCCTCTGCCTACCCTACCATATACGGGATACAGCGTGAAGCTGTATTATTACTATTATATTATTCTATACATAAATTATATTGTTTTATACAAACATTTTCAATTATCTAACGTAAGCTCATGTAAGTAGAGGAAATGTTTGTAATTTAATAGTATTTCGAGTTACCCGTGTGTTAAATTCAAGAAGACAACTCAAAGCGATGGAGCGTGAATTTGAGATACAAAGCAGCTGACGCTAACATCGAATGATCTATTGATATTAAAATACAATGAGGAATTTGGAGGAACAATGGTTTATTTTTTTTCAGCATCACGCTGTGTCCCGCATGTAGCAGGGTCAGCAAAGGGAGCCTAGTGTTAAGATACTCCGCTCCCCACTTTCTATTAAAATTCTGGAGGCATTGCACGTTGAGTGGCAGAACTCAATGTCGTGCGTTGCCTCGACACCAGAACGAAGAAATAAAAATATTTAATTTCTTTGAGTGGGAATCGAATCCACAACGCGCTTACACTCACACGATTGTGCCTCAGCGTCACTGACTGACTATACCCGAAGTAGCGACTTAGTAAATTGATAACTCTTCAAAATTAAAAATATATATAATCATAAAATAAGAACGAAAAAAAAATAGAAAAATTGTACCTTCAAATATATTCAATGCATTTAAATGTCTCTTCAGCAAAGTAGTAGATGGTCATAAAGCCAAATTGGTGCACATGGTGCCAATATCCGAACCCATAATTCCTTTATTAGAGCTCCACTGATATACGCAGAGTGAGCCTCCCCTGGACTTGTTTACGACCCTTTATTACTCCAAAATTAATCGAGACGAAAATCTCATCATAACGTGCTTATGCCTTTCGAACGTGTACGTATAGGAGGGGAAAAATTGATTTATATTATGGATGGGATAGAATGTAATTTTCTAAAGGATTTTGGTAAGCCCAAAGACAAGCAAGATTGTTGCTGATGTTCTATTTATATCGGCATCTATATATATATATATATATATATATATATATATATATATATATGTTATCAGCTTCACGCTGTATCCCGCTGCGTGGGCAGAGGTAATCTAGAACTAAGACTCCTTTCCCCATTTTCCGCCGAAATCTGGAGGCATTGCGTGTTGAGTCGCAGAACTTAACACCGTGCTTTACTTTGACACTAGAGCGAAGGAATGACTTTGAGTAAGGATGGAACCCACAACCAGTCACGTTTTCAACACCTCACATTTTTATTCATATTTTCATATTGTGTGTTTGTTGTATAATTAATTTATCTACATGCTTTACAGTGTCCACAATTTACTTTGTTAGTTGTATATTTTTTTGCCTATTCCAAAAAAAATATCCATTTAAATTCAGACCATGGACCCACCACACATTGACCATAGAAAAGCAATAAGCCAAATTGGAGCCCAGTCCAGCCGTAAGTCCTGGTCAGTAGTTTTGCGAAGTAAATCTCATCGTTGTTTACGATCGCCCCTCATTACGCCGCGATTGAATCCCTACCACTCCCACTAATCACGAGGGTGCAGTAAATAAGGGGAGAACGGATTACGGGAAGTTAAACATTAAATAAGTTTACTTACTTTAGTTCTTTTTTCCCTGCTTATAAATAATGTAAGGTAGGTTTATTTGATAGTATTAGCTAAACAAATTAATATACTTTGTATTAGTAGCGTACTGTTTTTTTATTTTCATGTAAACGAGTTGGTTTGGGTTGATTAAATTGAACGCTATAATCTTTCTGAAGCAGAAAAATTAAAATAATGAATAATCACGTTTTCCGCTCTATCGCAAATATAACAGGATAGGCAGAGAAAGTCTGGGAACCTATAGTTACGACCCCATCATCCGTTCCCCGCTAGGACACTTCTATTACCTATTTTTCGCCGAATTCTGGAGGCAATTGCATATTGAGTGACGAAACTAAACTTCATTCCCTCAAGTGAAAGTTGAACCCACAACCTATCGCGTTTACAGTCCCACGCTTGTGCCTCTGCGTCAAGAGGGTTCTCTATCCTGAGTAGCAAAGCTTTTAAAATAAAAAAAATATAAACACAAAATACGCAAATAAAGGCAAAAAATAAAAAAGTATGATATATGATATTAATATGTTAAAAATATTAAAGTGATTTTACAAATACAGATATTTTTTAAAATAAAGTAAAAGCTCGTAGTGAAACAACAACAGGCATATCAAGTACTATAACAAGAGATTTTATTATATGTTTATTTTGTATGTACAAAATGACTACAAAACAAATTTCTGATATTCTAATATAATAAAAAAACCACCTTTCACCGAACAATAACTTTTGCAATACCACAAATAAGTTCTTTGAGCTCGAAATGATAAAAAAAGTAAAGAAATGAAATATACATTTGAATCAGTATTCAGGGGGCGGCGCGTCACAGCTGGTTGATCCCGCGATATTGTTTCAACGACCCACGTCGAAGCACCTAGGCCGGACTGAACTATTCAGCAAATCAGACCGTAAAACCTAGATTTGTAGAAACAAAAATATTGACATTTTTCTATTATATCAAGAAAAGTCATCTTGGTATAGTGGAGGGTCTGGTTATAAAGTGATGGTTGTGGATTCGATTCTGTTTAAGGAAATAAACAATAAAATATTTGTTTCCCATTCTGGTGGATGAAGTGCGGCGTTGAGTTTCGGCAGTGCGTTGGGAACGGATTATCTTAATATTAGGTTTTCTCGCTCCCTGAACATGTGGCGGTGGAATAGCTTACAAATAAGATGGATGTAGATTCAAATTCTACGTAAGAAATGTTATATTTAGAAGACAAGGATTTCTCTTCTCTTAATATATAAAGGGATAAAGAGAGAAAGTAAAAAAAATATTTTAAAGGCAGTTCTGCTTGAGTTAACGACAATTTATTATTACTAGAACACGCTAGTCACTAAATCCAGTTAAATAACAATAAAAAATTATATTTAAATTGCTCTGTTCATTAACTTAACTGCGATAATTAAAAGTGATTGCTTCATTAAACAAATAAATAGATTTTTCTTTTAACTAAAAGATATTTTTAAACCTTCTAAATAGAATTTAATTTGATATTTGTAATAATTATTCTTTACATAAAACGAATTGATAAAAAATAAAATTTAAATTTTAGTCAAAATTTTGAAACAGAATATAAACTAAAAAGTAATTTAATTGTTGCAATATGTGTTAAACGACCTTTTCCAGTTGAACAAAAATACAATAAAATAATGAAAATTTTTGTTAATCTGAACTGAAGTTCATACAATATTTTTTTCTCCATAATAGTTGATGATTAAATCATTAATTCATTGACTGTATGTATTGAGGCCGACGTGTCGCAGCTTTAACAATACAACGCACGGCGTTGAGTTTCGCCACTCAATACGCAGTGTCAAGTTCAGGCGGAAACGTGAGAAAGACTCTCTTTTTACCTTGCTATGCCTAATAAATAATATAATTTTTTTATATCATACATCATAAAAATTACGGCGAAATTGTTAGCATTTACAAAAGTTCATAATATTTTCTTATAATATATTTCATGAATAAAATTTTAAATAACATTTATAGTTAGTATTAACTTTTAGTAGTATTAACTTTTAGTAGTAATAAAATGATACCGACATAATATACTTCTACAAAATACTGAAGTTTATCTATTTTTTTATATTTTTTATATTTTAAACCACAAATATCAAACGCTGGCCGATTCATAGAAATAGCGTATTAATTAGCGCTACCGCAGTTTGAAGTCAGTCGTGGTGAGTTATTTCCCAGACGGCTCGTTGTAAGACCAGTCCAATACTAATCTAATATGCTAACTATATGTACTTTTATTTGTTTGAGAAAAATGTTCGCTTTAATTTTTGTAAACGAATGTGTCGTTATTGTTGCTTTTTCTTTTAAGTGAGATTTTCTTTACTTTAAAAAAAAAAATAATAAATATTTTATTTTTTACCTTTTAGTTTTACATTCTTAACCTTTTTTTTCATTATTGTATTATTACTGCTAGGTGTTTTCGGATCCATCTTCAGGTGCTGAATATCATTTAGCACTAGACTACACGACAAGAGAAATCCAACGAATTAAAGCTCAACCAGTCTAACTTTCCTCCTCACCTATCCAGTCTATTAATCAGAAGAATTATTTTTTTTCATGGTGTATTATAATTTGATATATTGTTGTTAATATTTCAGATTAACAACAACATATGTCTGACATTGTCGTCAGAACTGAATTCGTAATTCAAATTTCAGTTCAGCAGGACACTGGGAAGCTGGTCCAATTAAGATTTCAAGACTTCACAAACACTAACACACAAACTATTACGACAAGTTAAATAAAGCTTTAAATAAAAAGTTTCTCAATTGATTTGTTCACCAATGTCCAACCTTGATTGCCAAAAACGAAAATTCTATATTGATTAAAAAATATCGATTATACCTTAAATTAAAAGACTCGAAAAAACATATTGTGTAAAAATCGATATAAAGTTATATAACATTCGTAATGCTGTATTAGAATATTATTTTTAGATCCACCCCTGAACGCTCACAGCGCGCTATTGCACGAGGATTTACAAACCTTCATCAAATACTGTAATAACAACTTGAGATGTGTTAAACTATATATATATATATATATATATATATATACGTATATAAGTATTTATATTCAAAAAGGTTTCAGATTTTACCTAAAATAATATTTTAACGTATTCGGGTTTGAAAATGTGTTTTACTTTAGGGAATGATTTTATTTATCATGTCACTCAACTTTTTATAACAGGTAACATTATGAGATTTGAAAATTGATTTAAATTTTTAAATTTGGAAATTTTAACAAGTGCTTACAACTATTTTAAATATTTTTAAAGTGTTATTCCACACTTAGGAAACACAAGTATTTATTTAGAAAACGTAGAACTCGAACTGGAAACCGAACAGGGACAGGTTCGTGGTGCGGATCTCGTAGCTACCCTAGTTCAAATCTGCCCTTGAGCACTTCGATTTTTAATTTTATTTCGATATTAATTTCTAGTATTTTATATAAATCATAAACAGAGTACAAATGAGATGGACGTGTGTAGCAATGAATGTTAAAAATGACCTCTCGTAGCTGATATTTTTTAAATTTAAGAAATTTACTTAGAATTTGGTAGATTTAAGTTTAAGTTTTACTTATTACCTATTATTTTATTAATTTTAGAAATTACATAAATATTATTAAATGTCAATTAATTAATATGTTTGTGTTGTTGCGGCCTAGCAAAACGCTCTTTATGCACAGTGGGTTTTTAAAAATCCGTCAGCTCAGTAAAGCCTTGGAACAGACGAGGCTGATTTTGTTGGAGTTCCGTCAATATAGGACAAGAAACTCTCCTGGCTACCTATTACAAATAAGAACTTGTAGTAGTAGTAATTTTACATTAGTTTATTAGAAAACTTAGTCTTGATTTTATGACATCATACATATATAACAAAATAATATTCTTTTATTACCTAAGAACCCGTAACATAGTAAAAATTCACAAGATACACGCTATAAACTTTTAAATGTAACATCGTATCGCAGAGGCACAAATGTGTGACTGCAATGGGAAAATGAAGTATTATTTATCAATACTATCATTTTTTCCCTCTGATACCAAGTCAAAACCACGGCGTTGAGTTCCGCCACCCAACGCGCAATACCTCGAAGAATCAGCGGAAAGTGAGCAACAGAGTGTTTTAATACTACGTTCTCTCTCCGTAACCAAAAAAAAAAGATTATAATATACGTATAATCAAAAACAATAAAACGCCATACTAAACAGATTTCAAGATCATTTGCAATGCTAAAAGTTGCTGCATCTTAGATGAGTCAACTGTTTGTTCAAACTAAGTCGTTGTTGACAAATCCCCGTCTAACTTACACCTGGCAATCTGTCGGCAGGAAACGAGGACGGCTCTGATTTACCGGACAACCCGCCCGGTGGCACCCGCCGGAATGTCGCTGACAGTACTGGCTGCATTTCCGTTTACTCTGAGCGGCTGTCATTGTCATTTAGTTCAATCCGTTTAATTTGGCTTTTTTTTTATATTTTCACCTTTAATAAATGTTGCCTATGGCCGCTTATTTTGCCTAATTATCTCGCTAGTAGATATTACAAAAATTTGATTACAAAGTCTTTTTTATAATAAAATATTAAATCGGCTTCACACTGTATCCCGTACACAGCAGGGTAGGCAGAGTGAATATAGTGTTAGGATATTCCATTCAGACTGGCGGAACTCTAAGCGAAGAAATGAAAATATAAATTTAAATATTTTATTTCCACAACCGCAACGACGGCCTTGCATAATAATATATATATTGCAAAATATTTACATTTCCATAAAGCAATCTAGGAACTCCAATAAATAAAAAAAAACCACAAGTCGTACATCAGCCAGCTGCCTCTCGGCCTACAATTATGCGCATGTACACCAGAATACGTACGATCGCAGTACATTCAACGTTGGAATGTTTAATCTTGTTTCTTAGCATAATTACATTAGCGAGTGGCACAACTGCGGTTCTAATTCCCTACAAACATAAATCAATTGGCACAGCGCGGGGATGCATAGGGTACTTATTACCATACTTACATATTTATATTTCCTACTATGAATACGCTAGATTTTTTTAATAGTTAAAATAAATCAGCATCACGCTGTAACTCGCACACAGCAGGGTAGGCAGAGGGAACCTAGTGTTAAGACACTCCGTTTCCCACTTTCTGCCGAATTCTGGAGGCATTGCGTGTTGAGTGGCAGTACTCAACGCCGCACTTTGCTTCGACACCATAGCGAAGAAAGTGGAAATATTTACTTAAATTTAAGTAAATATTTCATCTCCTCGAGTGGGAATCGAACCACAACCAGTCGGTTTTTACAGTTACCCTTTTTACCCCTGTGCCACGACTGTCCTCAATTTATTAATTAATCTATAAAATTCTTGTTATACATAATATTTTTTTGTTTGATTAGTTTCTTCATTATTGGTGTTTCGAGCGTGCCAGTTGAGCACAATTCATTTCGCCAATGTCATGTTGTATGAAAAACACAGGAAGTAACTTGTCCGTTTCTTTTCTTTCTAAGATATATTTTTTTCGAACATATTTAATTTAGATTGTGCTATAACAGTGTTATATCATCAAGATTCAATTGAAGGTTTTGAGAACGAAAAAGAAGATCACCTTTTTGGAATATTCTGTTCAATACAACATTTTCCCCAAACTGAGTAAGAAACCGAGAAAATTAGATGTTAAAAAACAAAAAATATCGTCGAAACATACATTTCCTACAGCTCACTACAAGTGGCGTAGTTGGGTAATACTTTTACATACCAAGCAGTTAATGAAACACGATTGAAACTAGCAAACAAACCACAGAATTTCATCAAAGCTGACGATATTCCAGCGTAAGTTACAGGGAGGTGGCTGGCCGGCCACAGGGCACACGGCAGCGGTCAGCTTTGACATGGTAATGAGGGTACGTCGTACATCACACGCGTCGCTATTAAACACATTACCTCGCTTCCTACCTACCTGCCTTACTCGACTGATCGCACGAATACTGAATACAGGTCAGAGACCAATAATGGGAACGCCGCAGTGCTAAATGGTCTGATTTGCGCTCTGTACAATATCTCGTTAGCTACGCTGTATGCTGATTGCACGGTGATATAGATAAATGTATAGATAGATGAATATATCTTTTTAAATATTTTATGAATAAAAATTGAGGCCAGTCGTGGCACAGCGGCGGACATGAAATATTTACTTAAATTTATATTTCCATTTCTTCGCTCTGGTGTCGAGGCTAAGCGCGGCGTTGACTTCTGCCACTCAACACGCAATGCCTCCAGAATTCGGCAGAAAGTGAAGAACGGAGTGTCTAAAAACACTAGGTTCCCTCTGCCTACCCTGCTGTGTGCGGGATACAGCGTGAAGCTGATTTATTTATGAATAAAAAAATGAATCAAAAGGACTATTTTACAAAAAACAAATTAAATCATTAAATTGTAATATCATGTCATGCATCAAGTTACACGAGTGCCCCTATAAAAAATATAGTTTTATTTTCGGATCAGAGTGGCAGGTAGCGTGTTAAAGCAATTATATTTTGTATAAAAGAATAAAATATCCAGTGCGTAAAGAACTTGTTATCGTTCAACTATTTTGTATATAAATAATCTTTATTTTTTTTTATTAGCTTCACGCTATATGCGTGTTGAGTGGCAGAACACAACGCCGAGCTTTGCCTCGACACCAGAGCGAAGAAATGGAAATATAAATTTAAGTAAATATTTCACCTCCTCGAGTGGGGATCGAACCCACAACCAGTCGGTTTTACAGTCACACTTTGAGCCACTGCGCCACGACTAGCCTCTATTCTATAATCTTTATATTTTAAGATTATTTTTTAGTGTAATTATTTAAAACTAAAAAAACGAAAACATAGGCTCACTTTGGTGTTTGTCTGTCAAATGGTTTGTGTACTTATTTACATGGAAAATGTATAATAGCTTACAAAATTAAAATCTCAACTTAAATCGAAGCGATAAACATGTTCCCAAAGAAAATATTAATACAACATATCGAAATGATTACGGGTCATTGTTTGAAAATATTATAAAATATATAATTTATTCTGTTTTACGTAGACTGACCTCCAGCGGCGAAGGACGTCGAGCAACAGGTACTTACACGAGGAGTGCTCACAGTCAAGAATTATTATAAAAAGAATGGCGAAAAAAAACTCTCGCAAAATGAAACATGAATGATTCAATTTACATTTATTTCAATTTTAAACGCAACCTTAATATAAAACCACGTAATAGTTTAAATAACTCGACAATTCTCTTTTTTGAAGAGTAAAGGCTCTTTTGTTCCAAAATTCCACTAATTACCTCTTTATACACACCCATTATAAAACATTTTGTTAATGATTAAAATTCGAGTAATCTTTCAAGCATTACTTGTTTATTCACAACAAACTATAATTTGTTTTTTTTTTATCTTTTGTAATATTTTTAGGATTCCGTAGCTGAATTAAATAGACGATTAAAGACGTAAGCTGTCTCACAATTTTTATTTTAAGTCAAAAATCTGTCAAGTGTGAGTCGGACTCGCCACCGAGGAAGGGAAGTATTTAACTTATAAAAGTTGACAAACTTTAGTTTATTGGCAACTCACAACTTTCATAACTAAAGGTTCACGGGACGAACCCTCCATGATTCCTCCTATGTTCAAGAAAAATAGGGTAGTACGAGATGTAGTAATTTTTTGAGATACTGTATCTTCAAAAAATCCCATAGTTCTGTTTTGTTGACGAAATTTTTTGATAAAAAATGCATTTTGGCTAGGTAATATAATCTTGCTGCTACAGAACCCTTCAAGGGTAAACCCGATTTGCTTTTGATTTTTGATTCGATTTGCTTTTATTTTATAAATGTATTTGTAAATATATATTATTAGCATTGCTTCGAACGGAATCAAACTCACAACCATTGAAGACAATGTTAACCATAAATAAAACATATGAAAACTCCAATGAGAATTAAACGTTTTATTTGACACGTCAGTAACTATAACATTTACATATTTATAAAATAAAAAAAAATACTCTGTATAAACATTCCGTAAAATACTCAGTCTGAAACAGACCCGCTTTATAAAATTAAAGATAACTTTATATTATGCAAGATGTTAAATTCATCGAGCAATTTTGTCAAATACACGACTTGAAGTGTGGAGAGGGCAAAAGTACGCAAATTTCGTGGGAAATTCCACTAATTTGAACATTAAGAACCTTCACCGTTACGAGGTCGAACTATCTACGAACTACGTACTCCTACGTCATGCGAATTATATTGTACGTTGGCAAACATTCTCGCAGCTTTAATAATTAAATAATGCTATAATGTGAATGTAGCTTTGTTTGAGTATTTAAGAGTCTGGGTATTTGTTTTATTATTTTTTTTATATTATTTTTTTTTCTCAGTTTCACGCCGCGTCCCGCATGGAGCGATGGTTGAGAGGTTTCCGCTGATATCTGAAGCGGATTCAGTGCTAGAACTCGGCGCTGCACTTTTGCTTTGACACCAGAGCGATGAAATAAAATCAGCTTCACGCTGTATCCCGCACACAGCAGGGTAGGCAGAGGGAACCTAGTGTTAAGACACTCCATTCCCCACTTTCTGCCGAATTCTGGAGGCATTACGTGTTGAGTGGCAACGCCGCGCTTAGCCTCGACACCAGAGCGAAGAAATGGAAATATAAATTTAAGTAAATATTTCAGCTCCTCGAGTGGGGATCGAACCCACAACCAGTCGGTTTTACAGTCACACTTCGTGCAACTGCGCCACGACTGGCCTCATATGCATAGCGATGAAATGTGATAATTAAATATTTAATATCCTAAAGCAAAAATTGAACCCACAACCTGGCACGTTTACCCACACGCATGTACCTCTGCGTCACGACTAACGTCCAAAAAGAAACTCTTATACAATTATAATTAAGCGGATTTTGACTACTCTTAATCTACTCTCCCTGTATAAATTTATATAGTGAATGCAAATATATAAATTAGCTTCACGCTATATCCCACACGCAGCAGGGTAGGCAGAGGGAACCTAGTGTCCGTTCCCCAGTTTCTGCCGAATTTTGGAGGCATTGCGTGTTGAGTGGCAGAACTCAACGCCGCACTTTTGCAAATATATCTTAAGTTTCATATTGTACGTCAATTCTTCCCCAAGCATCATTTTAATTCATAACGACACTTCAGACAACTACCTACACTTGAGATCCCTTTACAAATATTCGGAGGAACTAAAACTCCTCCGTCCTCCACCTCCTCCCTAGTGGTTTAGTTCCCATACCATGTGAATTAGGCTCGGTTCGTACATTGAGGCCGCAACACACCCTTGCGAACGATTGCGGATGCCTTAAATATTTAAGGCGCCACTGTACAAAATTTGTGGCCGTGCGTTGTCGCTGTGCTCCACTTTCACGAGCTGAGGTGACAACTATCCCAGCTACGTGGACCGACACTTATGTATTTAGTTGGAAACTCCCTAATATACTGTTGTTATTAAATTTTCAAGTGTGAATGTAAACGGAAAAGGGAATGATTATTTATTTTTATCTTTTTTTCTTCTCTCTGTAAGAAAAAAGAAAGGCAATGCCTCGAAAAATTTGGCGGAAGGTGGGATACGGAGCGTCTTAACACTAGGTTCCCTTTACCGAGCGGATTCCGCGTTACGCTGGAAAAACAAGGAGAAAAATTCATATGTTCAATAATTTGAGGTTTTATAGCAAATCATATTACGCGAAGTAAACCGTTCTAATGTAATTACCGTTATAATTGGGTTGCTCGAACTGACGCAAAAGCGGATAAATTATTTTAATAAATTTGATTCAGATAACTTACAAATTAAAGGATACTTTTGTACAGGTTGTCGTGGCGCAGCGTCACATCGTGTAAGTCTAAACACCACGGTTGGGGGTTCGATTCGATATTACAATCTATTTATGATTTAATTAAAATATTCCATTTAAACTTTTAATTCTACATAATTTACTGTAGATTATAGAGAAAATGTAATAAATATAATAACATTTGTTAAACAGAAAACGAAATGGACACCATTAATAAAATATTTACCGCCAATTAAAGAAAAATTGCAAAAGGATAAAAGAAAATATTTCTTAAAAATACAAAATTAGGCAGCATTTACTTATCATTTCTCAAAAGGAAGAATGAACGTAAATTATATGTAACCTAAAAACAATGGCGAGTAATTAGAGAAAGCGAACAAAAAGACCCTTTGACACGGCGTGGGCGAGGGCGAAGCGAGTGCGAAGTGCAGGTAGAGCAAAGGCGAAGTGAGGGCGAAGCGAGGGCAAAGTGTTTCAAGGGTTTTTTTAAGATTCATTCCCGCAGCTTCCGCTTCTTTGGAAAGACGAGGACGCACAGAGTAATGAACTTACAGTAACATCTTACATTTGTAAGAATAGAAAGCACCACTGTGTATTACGTTATTTGAAGCCACCAAGAAAAGTGTTGAAATTGTACAGTATTACGACTAAACATAATAAAATTATTGAATATGAAATTTTGTATAATTTTTCACTATGAGAACATTCCAAGTCAGTCGTGGCACAGGGGCACAGCTTGCGATTGTAAACGTACAGGTTGTGGGTTCCATTTCCACTCGAGGAAAATAAATATTTCCATTTCCTCCCTTTGGGAACGAGGCGAAGCGGAGGATTGAGTACGGTCAGTTAACAAGCAATGCCCGCAGAATTAGGCGGAAAGTAAAGAACGAAGTATTTTAACAATAGGTTTCCATATCTAGATTCTATCTGCCTAACTTTTTACGTGCCCAATTAAAAAAATATATATTTTAGCTCAACGCTGTATCCCGCGTTAGCAGGATGGACGGAGGAAATACTTAGTGTTAAAACACTATGTTTCTCTCTCACGGTCTATTTTGATCATAGATTGATAGTCATGTCTTTGTTTCCTTATAGTCTTAAGTGAGCTCAACGACATGCTTCGCCTTGTTTCCAAACCTAGGACCATAATTCACCTCTCCAAGTGGGAATCAAACCCAAACCCCAATTTAAAGTAACACACCGCGTTACGCCTAAAAAGAAAACAAAAAAAACATGTATTACTTTGTACTGTACTGTATTATATTAATAATATTTTTTTTATTAATAAATAAACACAACTAAAGACATGAGATACGTAACGATCCAACATAAAGTAAGCTAAATTGTAAACAAAATGTGATTGTGCAACACTGATGCAATTACGGACAAACAACCCACCGATTTACATTCTAGTGTCGCATTAACTCCGTCTCATCAAACTGCAGCTAAACGCAAAAACTCATGTAGGTATATATATACAGCGACGATAATATGTGCGACGGGACTGTAGTCCTTACGTACTATATTGTATTGATATATTAATTTTTATTTTTAGGCATAATCGGGGATCTAGTGTTAAAACACTCCGTTCTCTTATTCTCTGTTGTATTTTCGAGATATTATTTGGTGAGTGGCGGAAATCGTAATCTGATCGTGGAAATGATAATAATTCGTTTCCACGTGTGGAATTTGAACCCACGAAAATCGCGTTTACAGTAGGACGCCGTGCCGCGTTACGACGATTAATGATATAATTTTTTTATTTATAAATTCCTTATTTATAACTTAATGATACTTAGGTCATATGTTAAAAAAATAGACTTAGCGGTTATTCGTTAACAACAAATTTTCATATTCCAACTACTCTACCCAAAAACTTTAGAAGCTACAGATATCTTCAAGATATCTTGAATTCTATGAGATATTCTACTGTCATATAATAACTTGTTTTTAATTTTAATAATTTAGTATATTTTTTATATGAATTATTTAAAAAAAATGGCATTCTGAACTCCTTTCCGTATAAACTAAAACTGTGTCAAATTACAAATTCCTCCATCCGTATATTTTTCGTAAAAATTAGTACAAAGTTATTGTTTTATGTATTAATATAGATATAAGCTCGCCGTTGTCTGTCTTTGTATCTACATAAGAGGCTTTGAAGTTGGCCACGTTGTTCCCTTCAGAGACGCCTCGACAGCTTTGTGAATGTCGGGATTCACACAACACAACGTAACAAGGAAGTCGGCATTTGTTTTTGTGTGTTTGTATTGTAATTGTTTTGTTCCAGAATTTACCTTCCGTCATGTGAAATAGTCACTTCGTGTTTACATTCCTCTCGGTCGTTGAAGTTTTTGAGTTCAAAACGTTTGCTTGTTACGTAAGTAAGTACTAGTGCTTTGAAATTTCCGTATACAAATATGCAAAATAGTATGTGTTTGTATATAAATTGACTTACCTACATTTCTTAGAAGCATGCAATTTCACATAGAGTTTTTTTATTCATCTAATCTCGCTAAATGCCAAAAACACTAAAGTTTTTGGCATTTGGCAGTTGCGAATTGGATCGTCATTCAGGTGAATACTTAATTTATTTTCATTTTCCACTCTCACAGACGAAGTTCGAGGAACACAGACGAAGTGCGAGGAAAAATCGTGAAGTTACAACAAGAAAAAAATATCAAAAAGAACTAGTTACTGAACACTATAATTGCATATAACATACACACACTGCATATTTAATATTATCTTAAAATATAAACAAATCAGCTTCACGCTGTATCCCGGTACGCAGCAGGATAGGCAGAAGGTAGCTAGTGTTAAGACACACCGTTCTCCACTTTCCACTAGTTCTGGAGGCATTGCGCGTTTAGTGGCGGAACTCAATACTGCGCTTTGCGTCGATACCACAACGAAGAAATTTAAATATAAATAAAACTAAATATTTAATCTAAAATATAAACAATAGTTCGGTCAAACAGAGGCCGGTCATGGCGCAGTGGCACGAAGTGTGACTGTAAAACCGACTGGTTGTGAGTTCGATCCCCACTCGAGGAGATGAAATATTTACTTAAATTTATATTTCCATTTCTTCGCTCTGATGTCGAGGCTAAGCGCGGCGTTGAGTTCTGCCACTCAACACGCAATGCCTCCAGAATTCGGCAGAAAGTGGGGAATGGAGTGTCTTAACACTAGGTTCCCTCTGCCTACCCTGCTGTGTGCGGGATACAGCGTGAAGCTGATTTATGTATTTTTATAAACAATAGTTTCCATTTATACTAAACTCAAAAGTAACTCGCAAGAAATCCGAAGCGTTATTAATATAACGCGCACCGAGTCCCGTCGTCCGCTAGACAAGAAATAATAAATGAACGAAATCATTCTTTCCGCTTTATACGAGTAGCGGTCATACTGATATCTTTGTCTTCTACAAAACTTTACGTAGTTTAAGCTTGGGATTCCTCCGCTAAGATATCTTAGGAGAACAGTTTTCTGGATATCGACTTTTCTCGTATATTCTCTTGGAATGGACTTAATGTACTTTCCCTTTGCGTTTTGTTAAGAATATTTCTTTGATATTATCCAGATGTTCTACATCCAGAGCGGCGATATTAAAATAGACGTTAAAACAAGCTTCACTAGCCGCTAACGATCGCTTTGTGGAAAATGAATAGAGATTTTGTGTAGTGTTTTTATTTTATTTGGAAGATCGTGCAAACGTTTTGTTTTTCTATAAGTCTATATTGTAGGCATATTTAATTATTCCCCCAATGGGAGTCAAACCCACATACTACAATATTAATAAAATTCAAAATAACTAGTTTGAACAGAGTTTATTTATATTATTTAATTAAAATTTCCTTTGCTCTGCTCACCACAGTGACATATAATATGTCATAATTTAATACAATATTAGAGACACTTACATTACCGGGAAATTAAGAATGCTATGCTAGAAAAAGTAAAACTCGCAGTCAAGACTTGACGGATGATCACTTCCTTGTCAGATGGATCGCGTAATTCAATACTGTCACCGCACAATGTTATTTCCATCAATATAACTTTGATAAATGTTCCCATCTTTGTATTTCGGAGTGCGATTTCTGGTTCACATTTTTCATGTTACTTTTATTAGGTATATTGAAAGTTAATAAAAAAATGGTATTATAGGTGAAAAAATAGTCTAGTCCATATGTAAAATACTACTTACTATTATAATATTTAGTATTTTTTTTATTTGATTTCAAGTTACGAGATGGATGCGGAAAGGCGTATGCTGTCGGTAACAAGGTTAATAGTGCCTTGGCCGTACACAATACAATTTTGATACCGACACTGGCAGCGAAACGTGGATATTACAGAAGAAGAATGAAATAAAGATGAATGCCGTGGAGATGTGATCGCTTCGTAGGTTATGCGGAGTCAGCTTAGCTGATCGAATACGCAATGAAGAAGTAGGTACATAGAATGGCAAGTACTAGCGATGATGTCATTGTGAGAATGAAGAAGGTGGTCAACTGGTTTGGGCACGTCGATAATGAACAGTAAGAGAGGAAGGGTAGACCTTGGTTAAAGTTAAAAAACACAGTATCAAAGATACTGGAGGAAAGCACGAAGATCCCCTGGAGGGCATGATTGAAGAGGTTAATGACAATGAAAGAGATATGCAGAAACCGTAGCGTTTAGCGCTTCGTCCTCTCTGACTACCCCACTAGTGTTACAGCGTGGAGCTAGATTAGTTTAGATTAAAAAAATATACGTGATTCCTTTAGATTAATATATATTACAAACAATAAGAAAATGTTCTGCTGATTTAGTAGAATTTAATCAAATCTCTCTGAATTTTGTACAATTATATGTTATTAAATATATTTTTTAACTTACTTAAATAATAGTATCATTAAAATTCATCACAAAATTTCACCTGTAGAAGGCACGCGGCGCCGGAAACCAGTCGTTGCAAGGAACTTTGCCAATTACATTAATAACTCCTCGCTCCCAATCCTCTATAAAAGTAATAACTTAATTCGTGAATAAGGTTTTGCTCCGTTGCATCTCCCAGACGCTGACTCCAGACGAAGTGGATTAGTGGAGGAAATTTCGTAATTTCAAAAGGTATTTTTCATTTTAACAAGATTATATATAAATAGTTCTAATATGATAATTAAGTTTACTAGAGACGAATTATAATATTATGAAATGCTTATTTTATATTTTTTTTATCAGCTTTACGATGTATCTTACACACAGCAGGGTAGGCAGAGGGAATCTAGCGTTAAGATACTCCCTATTTTCCGTCGAATTCTGGGGGCATTGCTTGTTGAGTGGCAGAACTCAAGGCCGCGCTTCGCCTCGACACCAGAACGAAGAAATGAACATATAAAATATTTCCTAGAGTGAGAATCGAACCCACAACCTGTCGCGTTTGTAGTCACCAGGACTGGCTTCAAATATTAATATTTTTTTAAATTGTCTTGGCGTGTCGCGTGACACGTCATCCGATCAGTGTTACAAACATTAACGATTTCGACCTTTGCCAAAATGAGCGACGCCGTCTCATGTTCACCGAAACTCTTAAACTGTCACCTTATATTATCGTTACATACCATAATGGCATGACGATAAAATGATGTAGCTTTTCTTATTATGAACAAAACCTGTTTTGAAAATCTTGGTATTTTTTTACTAAATTCCATTTTTTTGATTATTAGATACAATTATCTTGAATATAAGAATTATAATTTTGTAACAACAATACTTACTTAGAAAACGTACAAAATTTCGAGAAACTCACGGGACTCGACCCCGCGTCTCCTGGAATTCGATTAGGGGGGCGGGGATTAGATTCCCGCTACGTTCAAATTTTTGCAATTAGCTATTGTTTCTTTATCATAAATAGAACTATAAAATGCCAATTTAATGTAATATTCGGCTTTATTCTCGTAACCGGGAAGACAACCTGGGAAACCTAGTGTTAAGACACACTTCTCCACACCGACACTGTTCTCCAGTTTTCGCCGAATTCTGGAGACATTGCGTATTGAGTGACAAAGCTCAACGTCGCGCTTTGCCTCGCTACCAGAGCGAGGAAATGAAAATATTAAATATTTCTCGAGTGAGGATTGAACCCACACCCTATCACTATTACGGTTGTGCCTCTGCGCCATGACTGGCCTCAACTTACATACTTACTTATACAAATAATAAAATATTGTAAATAATTCTTTATAAAACATAAAATAATAAGAAAAAGTGTCGTATAGGTAGTGTCAAAATGATAAAATGTAAGAGTAGAGCGAGCCGAAAGTCCTCAGAGTCACAAATCTCGCTTACAAAGTTTAAACGAGACCCCCGCGCCCTACAGCGGCGGCGGGCGGCGGTGACGGCCACAATAACCGTTATATTTAAACTTTTGCCCAATTGTATGGAAAGACAAAAATAAATTTAAATGAACGCCCCGAAACGATAATTCAAGATTTTTTGCGTCAAACTTTGTTGGACGAATTTAAATTCAATTTCGCTAACTAGCCGAGTTTCGCGGAGTTTTTATGTAGGTTGGTTGATTCATTTAAATAGTTGGAGACCGCGGATGGGCAGACGCTCCTGCGCCTGCTCACTGCTAAACAAAAACTTCGGCTTTATTGGGCTGGCAAGCCGTAGTTACAGCCATAAGCCGTTAACGTTATTATAGCGAGGTGCTGGAATTAAATTAATATCATGTTAATAAATTTTCAGGGCATAAAGTTACGTGCTACCAAAAAGCACGTTATATATAGTTTACTTTGAAAATAATAAAAATATGTTGTTTCTTTTTAAATTTAGTAGTATTGTCACGTTGTGCATGTACATATTTCTATTTAGAGTTCCGTATCTCAAATGGTAAAAATGGAACCCTTATAGGATCACTTTGTTCTCCAGTCCGTCAAGAATTAAAGATAAGTCATATCGAGATCGCGTGGAGGTATCAATCTATTAAGCCATTGAGCTTTTAAAGTCTACAGTCCCTTGAAGCACAGAAAAAAATAAACTTCTAACTTAACTCAATCAAAAGATTGGAGAAGAGAGATTTACGTGCATCGTATTTGCTATATTTTGCATGAAATTCGCGGTGTAATCAAAACATGGGGTAATACCGGTGAACGTATGGTTATTAAATTTGGCACGAAATGAGAACTTACAATACAAATAAAGGAAAGAATATGAAATTTAAAAAAAAAATCATGGAAAAAAATCATTACAAAATTATATCTGTAGTTAATTTCACATAAAATGAGTGATTATGCCCGCAAACTTAAGTTTGTAAACTTTTGTACTTTTCGTTGACCTAAATACTGTAATAGATACGGATACCTCAGTGGACGAGAACGACTCGCGCTTAGCCGGTTTTTTTAAATGATACCGTAGCTAGTTATAAGCTATTGGGATATTAACTATCCACCTGGCCTATACATATCCCTCAAAACTATGCGGCATCTTTAAATTTATATACTTTATTTATAATATTTATTTTTCTTACCCTTAAACAATTCAACATAAGCCGACATTTTCCTTCATTATAAAGTTTTCAAATAAGTTTTACTAACGACTACTGTTCGTCGTATATTAAAGTGCAATTTGTTGTATATTAAATAAGTTCGGGCCATGAGGCACGATAATAAGGAAATTACTAATATAATCCGAGATCCGATGGTAATCCATACCAAGCCAGGAGAGGTTGTGGGTTCGATTCCCACTCGAGGAAATTAAATATTTAATATATTCCTTTTTTTCAATGTGTCCTGCCACACACACTCCCTCCAGAATCCCGTGGGTAATGGGGAGTGGAGTGTCTTAGCACTAGGCTCCCTCTCTCTCCCTACCCTGATACTTACGGAATACAACGTGAAACTGAAAAAAAAACACACTTAGATAATGAAGAATTGGATTCGTTGCTAGCTTTATCTTGAGTGGACCAGTTACTCCCTTGTGTACTTTTTTTGTTTTACACTATATCCCGCATAAGCAGACAGACCGTAATGTTCCCCTTCTTCCGTCAATTTTTTCGAGACATTGGGTGTTAAGTGGTAGAACTCAACAATTGCAGCTTAATGAGAATCGAACCCATAACCGTCATAAAGTCAGACGTTTTGCCGCTGCACCACGAGATCCTTTCTACTATAGAGATGCTATAGCTATAGAGAGATATTTTATATTTCAAGTTATAGCTTTAAGTCTATATATTTATTTAACCGGAGAAAGTATTTTGCACCTATGTATTGAAACAACTGCGGCGGCTAACGCTAGGTTCCGAGGTTCCATATAGGATACAGCGTGATATATTTATTTATATAACAGCCACGTAAAAATCAAAACCTGAAAGGGATAAATTCCACTAAAGTCAATTTATGTTTCCAAGTCTAGACCTCTAACTGAACTTCGACCCTCGGCGACTGCGTTTTATTCTACGGTCGACGAGTCGTGGCCGCCATGAAGTACGATTTTCCGAAATTTTGCACATTGTACAATCAGCTTCACGCTGTATCCCGCACACAGCAGGGTAGGCAGAGGGAACCTAGTGTTAAGACACTCCGTTCCCCACTTTCTGCCGAATTCTGGAGGCATTGCGTGTTGAGTGGCAGAACTCAACGCCGCGCTTAACCTCGACACCAGAGCGAAGAAAATGGAAATATAAATTTAAGTAAATATTTCATCTTCTCGAGTGGGGATCGAACCCACAACCAGTCGGTTTTACAGTCACACTTCGTGCCGCTGCGCCGCGACTGGCCTCTTGCACATTGTACACTCGGCAAGAATATAATCGAAAGTTAGAAAAATCCTAAAATTAAGTCTGCGCCAGCCATTTACAAAATTCGGCCACGACTCGCCAACCGTACTGTGCTGGTACAGAGCGAGCAAGACAAATTGGACAAATAGAAGTTTTGTTCAAACCTACGCGACCTTTAGCCGACACTTTATATGTACTTTGGCTTTAAGCTGGAGCTTTTCAAATACCAACAACTGGTGGAATACTTCGCTATACTGAAACATGCCCTCGGTTTTACTATTTGTGTTGTTTACGTGACATCCGTAGTAAATAATGATAAATGTTTATCTTTATTAAGAACTTTTTTTGTTTATTTTGTTAGCTTTACGATGTATCCCGGATCTAGGTTCCAGGTACAGCGTAAGTATCATAGGAAAAGGGAACCTAATGTTAAGACTCTATTCCGCCGATAGCTGTGAGCATTGCGTGTTGAGTTGCAAAATTCTACGCCGCGCTTTGCAGTTTCACTAGACTGAAGCAAATGAAATATTAAATATTATCATTGAAATGGAAATGAAACATTAAATATTTTTATTTCCTCGCTCTGATGATGAGTAATACGCAATGCCTCCAGAATTCGGCGGAAAGTAGAGACATGACGTGAAAGTATTTGCCACTAGATTCAAAGCCATGTGCAAAATGCTGCGTGAAGCCGAAAAAAAATTTCTTGATTATACTTTTTGACGTATTGACAGAGCTCAGCACCGCTCCTTGTCATTAAAGGAATTCAACTAGGGCTTCCACTCCCGCAGTCAGAATTCAATCTCGGTATTACGGGACAGTCAGATTATTTTACGGGTAAATGGACTGGAATAATGTGGTGATGGATAAAGTGTATCGATGGATACAATCTGGTGACGATATACTTTACATCAACTCCTTATGCAAAGTAATATCAAAATCGAATTTCGAAAACTATTTACTGGCCATTATCACACTCACGAGAGATCCTATGTATACTTCTTTCCAGTCCCACAAATCCCCTTGATTCTGCATCCTTAATCCCGCAAATAGCGGGATTGGAAAATGATGCGGTATCCCCCGAAATACACCAAACTGTAAAATTCAAAATAAATTATTACCAACATGATTAAAAGCGGATATTGAACTCGAAATCATCGTGTTTACAGACAAATATTTTTCAAGTGCATCTAGATATATCTAGATACTTATAACAAGCAATCAAAAATAAACTTCTTATCAAAAGTACTACTTTATTAATAACGGAGCCCCGTTTCGTTTAACTTTGACTGAACCACTTCCTCATTACCTCCAAATATTGTAAGAAGATTTATTGAATGTACAGACATAGCGGTATCAATTTTTAGTATATTCGTGTGTGGTGGTTAGTGGCGAAGTTATTGGGAACTTTGTGATCAGAATAAATTACTGAGTCCTCTCTACATTCTCTCCGTGATGCATATTTATATATGAACAAAAAAAAGCTTCACATAACAGAATAGGCAGAAATCTATTGTTATACTCTGTTCACCAGTCAACACCAATTTTCAATGGATTCATAGGGATCGAATCCACAACCAATCGATCAGCTACTCTGTGCTTTGGTATATAAGTGAGGAATGAAAGTGTCTTAATGGGAACGGAATGTCTTAAAATTAAGTTCTCAAGTTATCTCTGCCTACCTTACTGAGTGCGGGATACATACAGCGTGAAACGTATAAAAAAACTATTCCATACGTAAAAAATGGTACAGTTATTTTTATACGAAAAGGAAACATTTTCAAATGTAAATATAAGCCCCGCGGTGCAAACTCTGTAAACATACACGTCGCGTCGGGTAGTTTATGCATCCGCCACCAAAGATCATATTCGATGGTAAATTTTAATGCAACAAGTATTTTAAGAATAAATATTATTATTAATGTATGTTGTAAAAATAAGCAATAAAAATTGAGACCAGTCGTGGTGTTTTATTAATATTTTAATTTCTTGCTTGCTTGCTCAGATAATAAGACATAACGCGGGGTTGTATTCCGCCCGTTCCGTTGTCCGAATTCCGTTCTTTCCGCCATTAACTTCAGAATTCGGCGGAAAATAACGAACGGAAGTGTCCTAATTGGAACAGATTGTTTTAACACTCCGCCCAGGTTCCCTTTTCTTCCCTGCTATGTGAAGAACTAAATACAGCGTGAGTCTTAAAAAATGTATTATTTAAATAATCGTCTTAAATGAAAATCCAACAAAAGTGAGAACAACGTAAATTGGCAGCAGAATGCCCAAAGTAGTTTAAGTTGACCGCTTGATAAGTTAACAAAGATCAGATGAGTATCAAACGAGCAGTGAGCGGTAAGCGAAAAGCGGAGCTGGCACAGTGCCAGGCGGAGGCGGAAGGCGGAAAGCGGCCAGGGGCAGGTACCTCATTCAAAAACCTTCCGTCGGGTCAACGATACAAATTAGGTCGGAATTAAACAAGTATAACTAGCGGCATGTAGTACGAGAGCCGTAAAATATATTCATATATATAATTATACGCCCTCGGAGGTTTACACTTCTCCCAGAGCTCGGCATTTCAAGAGTCGTCACGCTAAAGTTACTTGAAAAGAGAGGTCTTGACTTGTTGTTGTTTATGCATAATGTATTTTAGTAATTATTTTTATAGTTTTTAATATTGTGTTTACATAAAGGTTCATTTTGTATGTTTTAAATTTATTTAAAAAAATTACATAAAATAAACGTTATATAGTTATAATAATTTCTAAAGAAGATTTTATCCTTTAAAAAGAAAATTTTTATTTTACCCTTTCCTGACAACTGTACATTAAAATTAACCTTGAAGGAACTCTTTTACCTACCCTCCTTAAATTCATTCAAACTGTTTCTAACGTATGTATTTATTGATGTCAGTAGGCCCGCGTCCCGCCTCGCTCCATCTTCAGGCGGCTTTCTGATTCCATCCAAATTCAATAACAAAGTTGGGAGGTTTTAAACAATCTCATAAATATTTTAGCGAACACTCTCGCACGCTTCCCTTATGTCTACTTTTAGCAATCTGATATATTTTTTTAAGCTTTACACTGTATCCCACACATTGCAGGGTAGGCATAGGGAACCTGGGAACCTAGTATTAAGACACTCCGTCCCCATTATGACACTTCTGCTCTCCACTTACAGTCGAATTCTAAAGACATTGCGTGTTAAGTGGCGGAAGTCAATGCTGCGTTCTAGTTACCAGAGCGATGAAACTAAAATATCAAACATTTCGTTTTTCGAATGGGAATCGAACCCATAATTCATCGCGTTTAAAAACATACGCTTGTGCCTCTGCGCCACGTCTGGCCGCTTCATATAATTATTAGTATAGTAATATTTATTTGTGCATAGTAAAGGAGCCAACCGCCATCTGATCGCTATCACGCTCTCATCAATTAAATGGAACGTTGCCAATGCAAAAGTTCAAGTGCAGATGGTTCAAAATTCGATACGATATTTATATCTTTTTATGCAAAATAGTAGTATTGAGTACTTGTTCTTTAAATTGGTTCGAACATTTTTGTTGGAGTAAAGTTGGTCAGCTGCAAATATGAGCGCAGTTTGTTCCGGAACTTCGTTTCGATATTTTATTTTCGTTGAGTTTTTTTCTTTGTTATATTTTTTCAGTGGGCTGTTTGTTATAATAGTTATATTAATATAGATCGTTATATTTTTTTAATAACTTTGGTGTTTTATACTGATGAAAAAAATTCGTTGGTTTACTTTATTAAGTTTGTCTTATAATATTCTTTTTTAAATTATCTAATACTAAATAATAGGGCCTAGTCGTGGGCACATACTGTAGAACCAACTGGTTGTAGATTCGATCCCCACTCAGGGAGATGACATATTTATTTAAATTTATATTTCCATTTCTTCGCTCTGCTGGCAAAGCGCGGCGTTTAATTTTGCCACTCAGCACGCAATACCTTAAGAGCTCGGTGGAAAGTGGAAAACAGAGTATCTTAACACTATTTTCCCACTGCCTACCCTATCTATGTGCGGGATACAGCGTGAGGGTGATTTATTTAAAATAATAAAGATAACTGTATTAGTTTTATGTGAAGTCCCTGTTTTCGTCATTAAAATTCCTACCAATTTCCACTAGTGTTAAATTTCCTTTAGATTCATGCCATCGCACGACAAATTCATGTTGCCAAGAAGAAAAGTATTTTTTTGTTCTACATACTTAGCTATGATATATGAGGTGACTAAGCGAAATATGTACTACCATAAATTTAAAAACAAAACATAATTCCTAGAACTAAGTAACAACATCAAGTTATTTAATATTTTTTAATATGGAACTTCAGTGTACCACTAAAGCTAAACTATTTATACACTTGCAGCGTATTTAATATTTTGGTCAAACAATTTACTTATGTAGTAGTACCCGAATTGCGGTGTAATATGGCGTATGTAGCACAACAGAAGTGTCATGTAAATTGTCCACCGCACTGCACCACTGCAGCACAGCTACAAAGACCAAATGAAATTCCGTGCATGTTCCTACGATGATAGATTGATGACGTCCTCCCCTCCCCTCCTCCTCCTCCCGCCCACACCCTCTACAACCCCCGCGCTCGCCCGCCGGTCGCATCCCCTGCATTCCTGCATCATTATAATGCACGTTATTAAATATTCTAATGTTATATATAACGCTGTTACAATATTAATTTGGTACACGCTGACGTCAGTGAGCCGTAAACTAAACGTTCGGATAAGCGAGGTCGTTCAGTAAATAATAAAAATTGTGGGTGGATTCAAAAAGAGGCAAGTTAGAAAAATAAAGTTTAAAATATGCGAGGAGCTCACGTCGATAAATCTGGTATACAGTGTACAAAGTGTGATAGTTTATGACTTGGCACGCGCTCCACCTTCCTTGCCCGCTGGTAAGCGACCGAAGGCGCGTCGGACGATGATGGCCACTATCTGGGGCACGCCGGCTACCAGGGTTGCATAACTCGAGCGGAGTTCAGTTTTGATGTAACGAGTGAATCGGAAGGAAGCCATCGCTTGTTTCAAAGAGCCCGACTATCATAAAACTTTTTAAGTTCTCGTGTCGTCGACTCGACGTATATTTGTCCTGTGAAGCGTTGAAAATATATCTTACTTGAAACTTTACAACTTTGTTATTTACTTTTTGTTTGAATTTATTTTTGTAAACATTGCCACATTGACACAAAAATAAAAGTTATCTCCAGTATTACAGACGCTCGATACTGTTAAAATTATTTTCATATAGACTAATCCCGAAATTCAAAACAACAAGAGAAATATGAGTATGTGAAATACTTTTTTATAACACCTAGAAGTTCAAATTCACTACATATATTGTAGCCACATGCATACGTAAAGTGAATAAGCTAATACGATATTATTTTTAGCAAAATATTTAAATTTTCATATAAGGACTAAAAATGTCTTGCTCTACATTATAGTAGAGTGGTCTAGGGCACTCAGATAGAGCAGTAACGCTGAAGGCAGGGCACCTGTTGAGGGGCGTGATTGACGTCACGGCTGACGACGCGCGTGTCACGCTGATCACGTTTCGAGTCGTTTGACTCTCTTTACTTAGTTGGAAGTACTCTACTTTCGCAATATAGTCGTGAAATCAGTACAGCTAATAGATTTCATTTTCTTCTTGAATCTATAAAGAAAATACTGTTCAAAGACAATATAAATTAAATAAATAACCACATTTATTTATTATAGTAAATATTTAATTTTCTATTTCAAACTATGAGCAGAGTATACTCCTGTAATTATATTTGATATCAGTCCTTGCAAATAATACATTTTATAAAGTTCAACAAATGCAGATCGATGTCATTCATGGCGCAGGGGCACGCGACAAGTGGTAGATTCAATTTCTACTCTCGGTAGTGAAACATATTATAATTTAATTATTTAGATCTGGTCTCGAGGCAAACTGCGGCGTTGAGTTCCGCCACTCAACACGCATTGCCTTCAAAATTCGGCAGAAATTGATGAGTAGAGTGTCCTAACAATAGGCTCCCTCTGTTCACCTCGGTACAGCATAAAGCTGAGATCAAGTGGTCAAGTCAAAAATCCACAAAATTGAAACTAGTTGAGGCAAAAGAGTATTCCTTGGAAATGACTCTCTATATATTATTCATTAGTATATTTCTTACAGCAACATGAGAAGTAATGAAATAAAGATGCCGAAAACAATTCAAAATGCGCGCAAATGTAGGCCCTGGTAATTTCACCAGGATAATTTCAAGAAGAAGGAAAAAAATTTTTAATTATACAATCAAGGTACATATTTTAAACCGATTTTGTATGTAACTTTCACGAGGAGTTCTCTAAATCCTTCACTTAGCTAGCGCTGAGCTCTCCACATAACCTTAATATCACCAGTAAGAGACACTTACTCAGGCGTTTCATCTCTACATAGAGACCTACCCTAATACGTGTCTGTACACGATAAAACTTTTCGCTTACTACAAAATAGCCTTTGGCAAAAAGCCAGCGCTGAAGCATTTCCTTCATTGAACGATAAAAGGCAAATTTATCGCTAGAAGCGACTGTGCGACGGAGGCACAATTTTCTATTTATTGTACCTGTTCAAATCAATCAGTTTCGTTTACGTTTCTTATTTAGAAATATGATTTAGTAAAAAGTTTTTTATACTTGTTTTAATAACTCTCCATACAGAAGAAAGAATGATTTGGAAATGCATGCTGCTGTATGCCTCTCGGGTGGAAATTGGACCAACAATAATCGCATGTAAATCCGGAAACTCTTTAATTACGCCCCGATATCACCTCTTATCAGCTTCTCGCTGTGTCCCGCACACAGCAAAGTAGTGCTAAGATTTTCCGTTCTCCATTTTCCGCCAAATTTTCAAAGCATTGCATGTTGAGTGGTGGAACTCAACGCCACGCTTTGCCTTTGCACCAGAGCGAAGAAATTGAAATATAAATTCAAATAAATATTTAAATTTTATTTAATGGGAAAACCTCGAAACCACAGAAAGTTGTTTTAACAGCCACAAGCGTGTATCTATCCTCTCTACGTTGTTATTATTTATATTTATATCGTTATTCCAAATTTCCTTGTGAAATTAATATGATTTTTCAATTAATAATTTCAAAACAATACAAGACATTCATTTATTAGAAATTGCCTCGAATCGGTTGTGTAACAGCATCGTGTTGCTAAGTGCTGTGAACCAATAACGTGGTCGATTCTTCAAAAAAAAACCTACAGCCAGCACTTAAATAACTTAAAATACGACCAAATAAAAGCTGTCAAACAGAACTATTATAGCCCCTTCGGGGTTATCGCGATTGTACAAATTACATGGAACTCTAATTAATCCATTTGTAATTAAACAAGTTGTGGCGCGTTACCAAATTCATAATTACCAACCAAGCTTAAGTTCTGATGTTATCGAAAGCGTAAAGTTGTCGGGGATGCATGAAGTTGACTTTGAGCTCTCAGTTTTCGTTTGATTTATACGAGATATCGCATGGTGTTTTCGCTCTGATGTCGAGGCAAAGCGCGGCGTTAAGTTCTGCCACTCGACATGTAATGCGTCCAGAATTTGGCAGAGAGTGGGAACGGAGTGTTTTTACACTAGGTTCACTATGCCTACCTTGCTGTGTGCGGGATACAGCGTGATATTATTATACTGATTTAATTTACCCAAAATTATTATTTTTTCTCGCGTTATATCCCGCATTGCAGGGAAGGCAGAGATACCGTGGTGTTACGATACATTGTTTACCATTTTTCGCGGGAAGTTTCAGAGAGAAGAGTTTTCGAAGTATTGAGCGGCGGAATTCAGCGCCGCGCTTTTGCCTTGGTACATGGGTGAAGAAATGAAAATTTTACTAAATAATAACTTACTCTCCCGAGTAGGAATCGTAATAAATACTCTAACATTACTAACGTAGAAATATTTGCCTATTTTACACTTTTACATAAGAGTATGACGAAGATATCTTTTAAATACTAGCTATTTATTATCTGTGGCTTTGCCCACATGGTCAAAAAAACAGGACCACAAAACCAAGAATTGTATATGACACACGGTCTCGAGATGTGCTCGAGATAACTCTGACCTCTGTACAGTAGTTTCTAAACGATAATCGTAATATGATATAAGCTACCTACTACCACCTACCTCAATAACTTAACTATCCAACCCAAAAAAAAACATTTCGAAACATCAATTCCTAAAAATTACGTATATATGAAACCAAATAAAAATAATATAACTGAAGATATCATCATATTATGCAAGCACACAAGGGAAACTTTGAGCTTTTGTCTCCCACAAAACTTGAAAAGCAGTCAAACTCCATCTCCTTAAATAAGTGTTGTTCCTGACGCCTCGCCTCTTCGTCTGACGTAATTAACGTCCGTTTCTTTGTCCGCTAATGACGCATCCATCGCTTCCCTCCATAATACAGACTCATTGTACTGACAGAACCTCTCGTGCGGCGGTCTGATGAAAAGTATTTTATTCCAACGCGGTGATAATGTAAAACTGGAAAAGATATCCTTCGTAATTATCTTATGTCCGCATTCGTTCTGGCGTTTTAAATGGAAAGGATTTTTTATAAATAAATAATAAGCAACGCAAAAGTCTTAGATATGATAGTTGATTTTTTTTAATAATAGTAGATACAAAAATGGGGAACTTAGTGTCTCTCTAGACACTAAATTCCTTTTAAGACTTCCCTATGCCTATCCACCTATACGGCTGATGGATACAGCGTGAAGCTTATAAAATATACAATACATAATTTTATATTCTATGTATGTGTTTGCAATTAGTTCTCCTTAATTATTAACGTGAGGCCAGTCGTGGCGCAGTGGTACAAAGTGTGACTGTAAAACCGACTGGTCGTGGGTTCGATTCCCACTCGAGGAGATGAAATATTTACTTAAATTTATATTTCCATTTCTTCGCTCTGGTATCGAGGTAAAGCGCGGCGTTGAGTTCTGCCACTCAACACGCAATGCCTCCAAAATTCGGCAGAAAGCGGGGAACGGAGTGTCTTAACACTAGGTTCCCTCTGCCTACCCTGCTGTGTGCGGGATAAAGCGTAAAGCTAATAATTATTAACTCCCATCTTTTGTATTCCTCCCCGCCCATGTTCCATAATGCAGTTATTTTGACAATCTACTGCCCCACATCCATTGTGCAACCCTTGGAGGGGAGCAACTCTGACTTTTGTTCCCTCCGCCATTAAATTCGGCCATTTGAATAAATATTAAAATATAATCGAATTGCCGACGCCGTTACTCCGGAAAGTAATATTAGATGAATATTTTGTGCGTTCTTCAATTTAGACTTCCGTTACCGAATTGCTGATTTCCAGAGATATTGCGTATTGAGTGGTGAAACTCAACGCTGCGCTTTGCCTTTTTACCAAAAACAAGGAAAATAAAAATATCAAATATTACAGCGCGAAACCAAAAAAAATAGATAAATTTCAAGAATAAGCCAGGGCCCTGGCATAAGAAACTCATTTCGTGACAAATAGACATCGTCTCGCGATGTGGGTAATCCCGTGAGCAGCGGCAGTGACGACGCCCCTCTATGTAAACACATCCCGACTAAATTTAAGCCAAATCCTCAGAATATCAAACAGTACTTTAAATACTCCATTAAGCTGAAGTACAACAAGAATAGGGCCGTTTCGACATCTCCATTTATCTTTTACGGTTCGTCTTGGCGAACGTCAAAAATAACGTCACATAAAACGGTTTGTCTTTCTTTCTCCAGTCTTTAATGGCTGGAAGCCGACGAAAAAAGATTTTATTGTACGCGGAACTAAATTAGATTTACAATTAGATTCGTTGAACTATTTATCTACACTGAAAGCTAGAATTTTTTTCGGTTTTGGTAATACATATGTTGCTTGCTTGTTTTATAGTTTCACGCTGTATCCCGCACATAGCAGGATAGGCAGAGGGAATCTAAGGGCCCTAGTTTTGAGACACTCCGTTCCCGTTAAGATACTTCAGTTTCTCGTGTTAAGTAGCAGAACTTAACGTCACGTTTACCAGAGTAAGGATAAAAGAAAATATTAAATATTTTATTTCCTCGACACGGAATCGAATCCACAATCTGTTGCGTTTACAGTCGTACGATTGTGCCACGACTGGTCTCATATATATGAAACTTTAATAGCTCCCTGCGAAGAGCTTTGTACATATTTGAACAAAATGCGTGCGGAATGTAAAGTGTTCCACGCCAAGCGTTGTTAAGTCGATTGAATATGGTATTACTTTTGTATCTAATTTACGTTTAAAAGCAGTTTTACCTAAATAAATCAAGAAATATTTTAAAAATACTTTTAGCCATACGTTTGAACGTATAGCATAACAGTCAGACAGCTTGGACGGTTTCTAAGACGCGCGGGTTCATATCTGGATACGTTCAAAATTTTTATACGTTTTCGAAAAAGTTTTTATTTTTCCTAAGTGTCGATTAAAACTTTAAAATTGTTAAAGTATTTTTAACTTCTTATATTATTCTTTTTATAGAAAATAGACATTCATTAGTTCTGCATTATTGAAAGTAATTCATTAATTGAGGTTTATTATGCCTACACTATAAAATCTACTGGTTGTGAGTTCGATCCCCACGAGGAATTGAAATATTTATATACATTTATATTTTCATTTCTTTGCTCTGGCAGAGCGCAGCGTTGAGTTCCGCCACTCTTAACACTGGGCTCCTTCTGCCTACCCTGCTGTATGCGAGATAGAGCGTGAAACTGATTTATTTATTTTTATTTATTGTGAATACATTGCGGTGTTGAGTTCTGCCACTCAATACGTAATGCCTTCGGATTTTGCCCGAAAGGTTGGGAACAAAAGTATCATAATGAGAACGGAGTGTCTTAATATTAAGTTCCCAGGTTCCATGTGAAGGATACAGTGTGAAGCTATAAAAATCACTAACATATTATGTATCTGTCGATATAAAAAAATGTTTGACGAAATTAAATGCTCATAATCTCCCCCTTTTATTTCCCGACTTTTATTTCCGTATAAGTTTTATCGCGTGCTATCATAAAAATAAGAGTAATGGAGAAGTTCTACCGATATAATGTATGTATACGTACCATATGACACAAGCACTTCCGTAATGATTTATGTTCGCTTCGTCTAATATCTTTAAAACATTCGCTTAAAACGAAAACTGTTGTGTTCCGTATTGTGTCTAAACTTGGCTGTTTGGCGAGAGCCGAAAAGCTGGAACTTTCAAATACGAAGCTAACGCAGATAAAGCGGGGAAATACCCCGAATCCGGGTTTACGACCTTTCCCGGGGAAGATAATAACACGCCTCCGATGCTTTATAAAGTTGTATTCAAAGAAATATATTGTTCAGCTGACAATCGAGTACACGGACCTTTTATATCCTATAAAAAATAAATCTCCTAATATTGCTCTCTCCGACGTTTTTCGCAATTATATTGTAATATTTGCTCGAGCGTCCGCGACCCGGAAAAGGCCAATTACGTTCGTCACCAATTGTTGGGAAATCTGAATTTGTGTTGCTATTATAAAAATATATTTCATATATTTTTTCATTTTCTATCTTTGATGTATAAGAATAACTTTATCATATACATTAAGGAGAGCTCAAAAACATTTATATAAACTAACAGGAATCGATCCCACGACTATCACGTTCCCAAAAAACCACCCCCTGATTGCCTCTAAGAAATATTCACATACAAAACAGGATTTACTTAAACCCAAATCAAATGCTATATGTTAACGTAGCAATTATAAACACGGGCCGAGGGCGTGACGTCTGAGTGACTCCGGTGACACAAACAGCGGTCAAACATAAATTATGTAGAGACGGACGCTCGTACGCCTCGTTGAAATTCATGAAGATGTCGACAGAGCTGATCGAGAACTTAGAGTATAATTTTATCCAATAGAACATTTAACATAAGTTAATAAACTAATGAGTCAATTTATTCCTAAAAAAATATTTTTAATTACAACAACATAAACAAGGAAGTTAATAATATTGAGTTATAAATATTGCAGCTGTATATCCCCAATAGTGAACCGTTTGTCAGTTCAAAATGCGGCGTTAAGTTGCGCCACTTAACACCTAATACCTCCAGAATTGGGTAGAAAGTTAGAAGAGGAGTGTATTGCCATAAGGTTCCCTCTGCCTACCATGATCCAAGGGGGATACACGGAGAAGTTGAAAAAAGGCACTCACTTACTTACTTGTAACATCGCCCCAGATTGCTCAACTATGTTACCAACATACTAAATACCAGTTTGTGTCACACCATCGATCCTAGCCTGCGGGCTAAGTGAATCTCCTATTCATTGCAAAATTCACACACAGAAGCCGCGTGTCCAATTTAGATTGGCTCATTCCGTATTCATATCTAAACTTCACTTGCGGTCCCTTGTTACTTAAGGAAATGAAAAAAGTTGACAATTCCGCGCTCACCGCCCGTCCATACGAATACGTACACGAACTTTTTTAATATCCGCGCGAGCAACTATTGTTCTCTGCGTCGCACTGCTTGTGCACCGACTGTTCCCTCAGACGACTCTTGCTGTGGAATTCCAAAAAAAAATATGTAGAGCCTATTTCCTCTCAAAGTTCTGAACTCTACATATGGACTACAAGTAAATGGCATCATTACTTAAATAAGGAAATAGTATTTGCAATATAAATAAATAGTTAACATTTATTAAGTATTTAAATTTATTATGAATTTCCATACTTTAGTAGTAATATTTTATCAACAAAAAAACTAAATAGCTAAGGTCTCATACACCTTGGCCTATATTAATGAAAAGCTAAAGAAACTTCACTCATATCATAATAATTTTAAATCCTAGAGCTGAAAAGCGAATAGGAATTAAACTTAATTTTACTTTTTTTCAGTGAAATGTTCGAGTCATTAGAGCCGAAATGTGAGGTGGGTGGCGGTCACAGGTAGCAGGTAGTGGCAGGTAGCGGGTAGTCGCAGGTAGCGGGTAGACTCGCAAGTAGGTCAACTGGCGCTTGTGCCAATGACGTTTAACAACTTGAGCGCTACATTAAATATTTATGCGCTGAAGCACCTTGAAGGAAATGAATAAAATCATTTGAGTTTTCCATTCAAATGTTTTGGCGGTCGTGATGTATGGCATGACTTAAGATGGAGGAAAGTCGATCTTAACAGAAAATATATTATCATATATTGAGGATATTAAATTATATGTTATGTACCTCAAAATAGATACAATACTCTAATATTTTTTATGTCGCAGATAGAAAAAGTGAATTTAGGAACCTCGTGAAGATACTCTGTTCCTTTAAATATACTTCCGTTACCCACTTTGATTTCTGATTCTGATTTCTCGTACCACTGCGTCGAGAAGCGGAACTTAACGCTTCACTTTGCTTAGTTATCAAAGCTAAGAAATGAAAATATTAAATATTATATTCCCCCAAATGTTCGTTAAACGCATAACCGACGCCACGACGGCCTCATCATCTAATAGATTAATATTAAAAATTATTATTATGTATTTATATACTTAACAGTCTGATTATCGCGGCTACAGTGTTAAACATTCAAACCATTTTGTTTTATAAAATGATTTGACGCTATAAAAGAAACGAAAGAATTTAGATTTTTCCGATATATTAAATTATATATTACATACTATTGCAGAGCATACGATCATCTACAAGGAAATTGTTTTGGAAACAACATTTGTTTGAGAAATACATCGTTAAATTAATAATTTCATTTAGAGTAATACTCACACAAAAGTCAATTATCCCAGGTGACCCCCTATGGCCGTCCGGCGTTCACCTGCTAAGTGCCGGCGCCACGCATTGCGTGCCTCTCGTCATGACGCGGTAGAAAACTGCCATTTACAGACCGCCCGTATACACCGACCCAACGAGGACCCATTAAGACTTTATACAGAAGGAAATAAACTAATCTATACTATTACTCGATTCTACATAGGATAACATTTTTCTTTACATAGTATTTGTCGTTTAGGTGGAAAAGATATAATTCGTTAATTATTAGGTATGTCATTTATTTTTCACCTTACTCTACATTATTTTTAGAAACATTTTTTTTTTATGTTTTTTTTCTCGGTTGTATTTTGTCCGGCATAAAGCAGGGTAGACAGAAGGAGCTAATGTGTTTGGACATTCTGCTCCCCACAATCTATAGAATTCTGAAGGCATTGCATGTTAAGTGGCAAAACTCACCGCCGGGCTTTGCCTCGACATCAGGGCGAAGGAACGAAAACATTATCCCATCAACTCAACATCCTCGAGTGGGAGTCGAACTCACATACTATCGTAATAATTTTATTTATATTTCATTCTAATTCTTAAAAAAAATGCTTATTTATTAAGCAAAAATCAACTAATATTTTATCTAAACTGCAGAAGCTTTCAAAATAATAAAGTAAAAAAACGAAGCGCTCTAATAATATTGACCTAGCCTGACATAGTTCTACCAGCCTTGTGTAACTGCAGGTATTCGGAAACGGAAATGGATTATCAATAACAGCGCTACAACTACTAGAGTCGAGCTTTCCAATGAATTGCGATACCACAATTTAAATGTTATATGCTGGCTTCAATAAAAAAAAAAGTAAAGCACACGTTCGTAGTAAAACTCGTTTGAGCAAAGTGTTTTCAATTCAGTTTTAATTTTCACGGTGCGGTGAGTGTGCTCCGCTCCCCACTCGCGCCTCGCGGACGGCATGCGACTACCAAATATGTAGAGTAAGCAAATAAACATTTTGGTGACTACCAAATATTATTTCATATGGTTGTTTATTTGCTTACTCTACATAATCTACGTGTGGTAATAGAATTTGAAATGGGTGAAATATAAAATGTTAGTAAACTTTTGAATGCTAGTGCGACTTTAATTTATTTGTTGTGAAAACTTTATTGTTAGATACTGTATGTTGAAAGAGTTACATAATTTTCTTTTTATACTGTAGCTTCAGGTTGTTACCCGCAGTAGAGTAGACAGACTGTACATAGTGTTAAGACATTCCGTGTCACAATTTCTGCCTAATTTTCAAGACATTGCTTGTTGAGTAGCGTATTTTTGTTTTGGTATTAGAAATTATAATCTGATGATTAAATTTTTTTCGTTCATCATCATGTCAGCCTTTTGCTCAATGTCGACATGGGTGTCCCACGGAGATCTCTACGCCCCCTGGGTCTGGCGCAGCCTGCGTCCATCCTGCATCTTCCCTCGATAAGATCCACGGTCATTATTATTTATGAAAATATTCTGTAAATAATAATGCACTCCCCCGACTTTGTGGAAATCTAAGCTACAACCATTGCGACGCGACGAAATCCTACTGTACACATTTAAATTTTAAATAAAAATCTAGATATATTATAATTACTTAAAACTACTTTAAATATATTAGAATATAGCTCTTCCTTGCGAAAATAGCTAATTCATTGATGGAATATTGGATACAACACGAAAACAAATTTATAATTCGATCCTAGTTCCTGAGATTAACGCGTTTAACCCAACAAACTGTATAATATAAATACAGATTAAATATAAATATAGTAATAGGTATATAAGACGTAACAATACAACGATGCCTTATAAGGAAAAAGTGTCCATCAAAGTACACTTCCGATTGCAAAATAAACTTGACATTCTTGGCGGTAATATTAGACGTTGATTAGTCATTTAACCTCATTTGTAACTCAGTCAGTTGAGGTTTGTCAATTTAAAACACACGCACGTCCATTTTTGTTTTTGGATAATGATTTTTTTATTGCTTTCATTTTTAATTAAAAAAATCTATATTTTAGTTAAAAATGAAGGCATTGTATACTGCATGTAACAGGACAGGCAGAAAAAAATTACTGTTGATAAATGACCAATTTTCGAGACTCTACCAAAACTCTTCCCGAGTGGGAAGTAATTTTCCCAAGTGGGTATCAAGCCCAAAACTATTGCGTTTTCAGTCAGATGCTGTTCTAATACACCAATATGACCAAAAAATATATATTGTTAAACATTATAAATATTATATTTTTTAAAGCGTCATGTAACAAAAAGGACGACCTTTTATTACAAGTAATAAAATACGATTCAGAAATGATTATTATGTACAATTGTAAAGAACATACATATATATGCTGTGAATCATATTTTTTTTACAATCCTTTCCAAACAAATGTCTAGATCATATATCGAAAGCTAAATTATTGTGAAGAAACAAAATTACACAGAGGAGTTTACGGCCACAGGCGGAGACGCGCCCCGTCGCGACTGCCGTTACTCGAGTCCACTGTGTTTACGATAATCGCTTATGAAATTAGCTATATTTCACTTTATTATTTTTTTTGTTAAATTTACGCTGTATTCCCACAGCAAGGCAGGCGGAGGGAACCTGGGAACATAGTGTTAAGACATTTAATTTTTGTCGGAAAAACGTAATCCCATTACTTTGAATTTAATACGAAGTACCATCGCAAAGAAAACATCTAAGGTAGGCTCGTAACAAAAATATTTTACGATACAATAAAACGGGGCCACTTTACTGGAGGGTCATAAAACTAGAGAAATTGAAGTAACAATGGCTGCGACGACGCAGGATATATGCATTAGTAACGCTGGCTACTGTACTATTGAGTAAACCAAAAAACTATTTAATGGGACCTCCCACGGACATTTTATGGGTTCCGTACCATTACTAAAGTATGACTGTCATACTACACTAGCTCTCACTAGCGGTTTCGCCCGTGTGATCGGATGAAGTGATTAAGAATTATCTATGATACGTGAGCTACCTGAAATAAAAAAGATTACCGTAACGGCATACGTTACGGTAATCGTTTTTATTTCATATTTTATTACATTATATTCTTCATCTATAGTAGTTTTTGAGATAAGAGCGCTCAACGAGACAAACTCTTCAGCTTTGTAATATTAGTATTTACACTTACATCAGTATATTTGATCAATTGCTGTATCTTTAGATGAATACATTAGTTATTTGATACATTATTTATTTAAATTTTATAATATTATATAAGGTCACATATGAGTAAATATTTGACTGTACAGAATAAAAAACGGTAGCTGTAGTGTTAATATCGCGCATTTATCAAGTGTTTTATACCGACATCAATCATTTCATCATTGGGTGTCAGCCTCGTCTGCTGTACGCGCCATCAGTTTTCATTGTTTTAATACTACTTTTTTTATTTGGGAACTTAAAATACAACAAATAATGTTGATTATGACTCAGTAAGTTTGCCTTCTTCACCTACATCTTTTAATTCGATTTTTATATTCGAGTGACTGTTGAAATAAAATACATTACTCAATCTAAATTCAGACCTAAAAGAAACGCAAAGATCGATTATTTTCAGCCTACCCCCAAAAAAAAGAAAGTGAAATTTCTTTAATACGTTTATTGTAAATTATTGATATAATTTTTCCTATCTAAGCATAATAATATGGGCACGGGTCAATAAAGAGTGAGCCAAGAAAGTAGAAGTTGGTTAACAAGTATAGAATCGTATAGAATATTCCGCGTTGCGGGAAGCCCCGTGAATTAGTTAGCAGTCGTGACCTTTTAGCTCGAACCAAGCCGACGTTCTCGAACACGCTATGTTATATTTTACTATTTAATTTGAAGCTTCTTATTCTATTTTTGTCCTACTTAGTTAAGATGAAGAGATCGGCTTTTGATGAGAGTGCAATTGTTAACTTTATTATGAAAATTTAATTTTATCATTACTTTATGCTGTTATGCTGTTACTATATTTTTTATGCTGTTACATAAGACTTATATATAAAATTAGTTTGAAATAGTTCTTTTTATAGCTCGACCTAAGAAATATTGTGTATAGAAAATTTACTGCCCTTAAATCTTTTCAAGGTTTAAGGTACATCCATTTTACTTTATTTTTATTAATAAAAAAATATTAATAAAAAAAATCAGCTTCAAGCTGTATCCCACTTACAATAGTGTAAGCTAATTTTAAGATACCTCGTTCCTTATTTTCCACGGACTTCTGGAGGTAATGTGTGTTGAGTGGCGGAACTCAACGCCGTGCTTTGCCACGACATCAACACGACAGTTAAATATCTCTTCAAATGAGAATCGAAATCACAACCTATCGCGTTTACAGTCACACTCAGTGCCCCTGCGCCATAGCTTTAATTTAATATAATAATGTTTTATTGCAATATATTTATAATTCCTTTAATAAAAGCCCGTGATCTGTATCGATATATATTAACAGCGACACTGAGTCACGTCAGTGGTCCGAACAACTTAATAAACCTATTGTTACACTCGAGTCGCGCCGCACGCTTTGGACTAATTTTCACCGATAAGTTCACAAGTGGAAAGTCATTACATACATACTACATTCACTTTTTGTACCGGAACACACAGAAATTATACTTTAAATTTTTGTATAAAGGTCACTCACGGTTTTTTGTTATTGTAAAGCATTTTTTGATGAGAAAGTATCTAGAAATCCTTTTCGAATCCATCCCGTACGATGGTGAAAGTTGATGCCGTACTTTGTCTTATTAAATCAGGGAGGTCTATCGCATGGGCACAAGCGTGCGACTGTAAACGCGACAGGTTGTGAGTTCAATTTCTACTCGAGAAAAAAATTATATTTAATATTTTTGTCTTCCCTGGTAACAGCATTGACGGCCACCAGGCAACACACAATGCCTCCAAAATTCTGAGGAAAACCGAACCCACTACCAATGTGTATACACTCAGACAATTCACAACGATACGCTATACGATAACATCAAACAGAAAATATCACAATATTACATGGAAAATAATATGTCATTAATCGAAAATGAATTATTTATAAGACACAAAAGAGCCGACGATGTATGAAACCGTTATACTTATTTATCAAAAGTTTCTTTGATCCATTAACTCGTGTGCTCGTGTTTACGTAACTGAAACGAGCTTAATGTATGTTTTAAACTGAATGAATATGGTACAAAAAATATTATTTTACTGCAGTCAATTTGTATAACTACAGGAATTAATCAATTATATGCAAATATAAATAAATGAAGGGTGCTGCAAGTAGCAGGATAGAGAGAAACTAGTATTAAGACACTCAATTCCCCCCCCCCACGCACCTTCCAATATTTAAGACATTGTGTGACGTAAAGTGACGGAACTCAACGTCAGAATTTGTCTTACCTTACATTGCTCCTAATGAGCAAGGACAGAAGAAGACGTGGCTCGAGTGGAAATCGAAGCCACAACCGTTTACAATCAGATTGTAGCGCTGCGCCACGACGACCTAGTTAAAACTAAAAAAAAAAATATTTTAATTTAATTTAAACTTATAAAATTAGCTTTATAGACCTTGTAAAGTTGTTTTAAAACCTCCCTCATGTGTAACAAACCACTCGTTTATCGTAACAACGTATTCCCTATATTGAGTTAACACAAAATGTGGAGCGACAAAACGTTACCGATACTGGCGATATGTGGCTTCAGGGATAAAAGCGGGACGGACTATGTGACACCAACGATATAACATATTTATATATTTCATAAAATCAATATTTTTTTCACGAGGCCAGTCGTGGCGCAGTGGCACGAAGTGCTTGTAAAACGTGTGATTGTAAAACTGACTGGTTGTGGGTTCGATCCCCACTCGAGGAGATGAAATATTTACTTAAATTTATATTTTCATTTCTTCGCTCTGGTGTCGAGGCAAAGCGCGGCGTTGAGTTCTGCCACTCAACACGCAATGCCTCCAAAATTCGGCAGAAAGTGGGGAACGGAGTGTCTTAACACTAGGTTCCCTCTGCCTACCCTGCTGTGTGCGGGATATAGCGTGAAGCTAAAAAAAAATATTTTTTTACCTTAAGCTGTAATCTAGAGTTGCGAGTGTCCTTTTCCACCTGATTTAAAAGACATGCTTAGTGACGGAAGTCAACACCGCGCTTTATATTGTTATCAGAGTAGGGAGGTAAGGAGTACCAAAATAATTAATTCCTCTAATTGAGAATTGAACTCACAACGAAAGCGCATTTATAATGTATGTTTTATGTTGGTTTTCTTGTTGTAAAATGTAAAGTCTAACATTTCACTTCCTTTCTTATAAACAAAAGCGGTATAATATTCTTTGTACGATTTTTTTAAATACTTTCGATACTTCAAGTTCTTTAACTTTATTTTAGTTTATTTAATTAGTCAATATAATATACGCAGTTTCAGCATATTTTTAACATTGTAACTTTAATATAAATTAATTAGCTATAATAATATTATAAAAGCATATATAAAAATATGTATAAAAAACATTTAAAAAATCAAGAGTTTGTTTGGCAGAACTAATCTCAGGAACTAATGCTCTGAATTAAAAAAAAAATGTAATAGATACTACATTTATTGACGAAGGCTATCAGTCTATATTAAGTTATGGGAAAATAGATATAACTCTATATAACAAGCAGGTAGATGATACTATATATAGCATTATAAAAAAATTAACACGAAGCATAATTTCAAATAGTCTCTGAGAATTTCTTACTAAGAATTGCTATGTTATAAAACAAATAACAATTTAACTAATGTCTAATATTGAGTAAGAATACAAAGATCGAGCTATAAATAATTCAAAGTTAGGGAAAAGTCAATACTTGCCGCAAAGCTACGTCTCACTCTTGAAAATTCGTGTAGGTTTCCCTTAAATACAATTTTCAAATCGTATTCTGTTGTATTTACATTAGCAACAGTCGAATGTTGTTCTTCTCACTTTTCAGTTCTGGCCCAGAAAAGACTTTATAGACTGAGATATGGCTGCAGTAACTGGGCTATAAGTTAAGATTTAAATTAAATCAGGTTCACGCTGTATCCCGCACGCAGCAGGGTTGGTAGAGGAAACTTAGTGATAAGACACTCCGTTACCAAATTACCACCGAATTCTAGACGTATTGCGTGCTGAGTGGCGGAACTCTACGACTCGCTTTGCCTCTACACCAGAGCGAAGAAATGGAAATATAAATTTAATTAAATATTTTATAATACATTTCCTCGTTTGGGGATCGAACCCAGTCTCGTTTACAGTCACATTTTGTGCCCCTGCGCCACGACCGGCTATAATGGTGTAAATTAATCTAAGAACTAACAACAGTGATAATAATAATAAGTAACGACATACAAAGCTATGATATATCTCTCCGCAATGTATTACAGTGGTCGTTCGTGGCACAACAAAAGAATGGACAAAGTTGTTATTATTACATTAGTATTTGATGTTTGAGACCGTAGGTTCAGTGGTACAGCGTGTAAGTGTAAGCACGATGGTTGTGGGATTCGATTCCCATTTGGAATTGATTTGTATTTGTTCAGTTTCACGCTGTATCACGCACATAGCTTGCCAGGCAGAGAGAATCTACAGTTAAGACACTCCGTATCCCACTTACCGCTAAATTTTCGAGGTATTGTGTGTTGAGTAGTGAAACTCAACGCTGCGCTTTTGCCTTGGTACCAGAGCAAAAAAATAAACATATTAAAAAATAATCTACCTGAATACCACCTCATATGAATTTTCTATTTTATACTTTTACTTTCTCGTTCTGGTAACAAGACAAAGTACGACGTTAAATTAGGCCACTCAACACACCATGTTACGTGAATTCGATGAAATGTAAGAAACGGAGTGTCCTAACACTACGTTTTCTCTACCTTCCATGTTAAATACAGGCTACAGCGGGAAGCTAAAAAAAAAGAGGTTACTGTTTCTATGTGATCAACGCGCGTCCTGTATCCCTTCACAGCTAAATAAACCGTAACTTTAACCACTCTTATATATTTCAGGAGGTACTCTCTATGAAAACCCTGTCGAAATTGATACCGTGTTTTTCGTAAGCCTTTAAGATTCTATTTGCTTTACCCCTTGGCGCCCTTGGGATCGACCCGCCGTGTGTGCTTAACGCAAACGTTATTTATACATTCGATGAGTTTTTGAATGTAACTTAAACTATACATTTTAAATTTACTACATATATTTATTCTTGTATATCTTCACGCGACATCAAACATTTCGCGGGGTAGATAAAGGGAACCTGGGAACCTACATTTAGGACAGCCCATTCGCATTTAGACAATTCCGTTCTATACTTTCGGGTGAATTCTCAAGGCATTATACATTAAGTGGTAGAACTCAATACCGCGTTTTGTCTCGTGACCAAAGCAAGTTAAAAAGATACTAAATCTTTCATTTTGTCGGGTGGGAATCGAACCCACAACCTGTCGCGTTTTCAATCCCACGCTTCTGCCTTTGCGCCACGACATAAACACGTTTTTTCATTAAAAAAAACTTCAAATCAAACCGCGTCTGTGTAATATTTAGATAAAACGTAATATCGTAAACGTGAAGTCGTAATAAACGATAAACGGAAACGGGTCACAATACAAGATTGAAGAAGAAATAAACAAAAACTATAAAGGGTACTGCGTTACCAACATTTCATTTAAAAGTCTACGCCGCGCCGTTACCGTTCTATAAAAGTATTGGAGTTTAATTAAAGCCTTCTAACGGCACATAATGACGAATCAAAAGAAATGCATTAGAGATCATAAAGCAAGCATTTTATCGTTCGTTTCATCGCAAAAAGTAAAAGCGAACATTAAATCGAGATGAGTTGAGAACAATATTGCTGGTAAACCTTGGAATTGTGGGAATACGCCTCCGGTAATCGATATAGGGCATGTATAAGTTACTGGGCCAGTCGTGGCGCAGGGGCACAAGTGTGTGAACTGTCAACGCGACTGGTTGTGGGTTCGATTCCCATTCGAAGAAACTTATATTTCAATTTAAGTATCTTCATTTCTGCGCTCTGGTGTCAACGCAAAGCGCGGCATTTAATTTCATCACTCAATACTTGTGTATTGAGTGCCTCCAGAATTCGACGGAAAGTGGGGATCGAGCGTCTTAACACTAGGTTCCCTATGCAGACGGAGATTTAATTTGTTTTATGATAGTAGGTAAGTACAAGGTAATTACCGTGAACAAGTAACTTTATATATTATTGTTATATTAGAGTGGTCTACGTCTACTAGGAGCTTGTAGGCCAATAGGCGGCGGTCGACGGCGTAAGTACACATCGGGAAGTACGAAGGTGGTGTTTGACGAACAAACATACCAGGTAATCGAATTCTCATTTGTCTTGCCGCTGACAGATCCTATTTATATTATACGAAAAATGTAGCACAAATATGATACAGATCACATTTGGTTTTTTTTCTTGAAATTTATTTTATGTCTTTTAATAATCCCAAAATATATATTTTAGATACGCGCTGCATCCTAGATGTATTTGGAGGGAACATACGTGATGAGGTACGGAATTCAACGCCGAAGTTTCTCTTGTAACTAGAGCGAGGAAATATAAATAATTCATAATTTGACTTTATCTCGTGCCGCTGCGTCACGATAACCTCAAATAGGAACATTAATTAAGATTAATGTGGAACTTATACCCGACACTCAAAAATTTAAGTCTTCTCAAAAAGAACAACTTAAAAGTTTACTTAACATATTTTTTTTAAACAATACACATGGAAAGTGGGGAACGGAAGTGTCTTAACGGGGACGAAATGTTTTCAGTTTCTAGGTTCCCTCTGCCTACCCTACTTTGTGCGGGAAACAACGTAAAGCTAAAAAACTAAACTAAACTAAACTAACTTCACGCTTTATCCCTAGCGGGGTAGTCAGAGAGAACGGAGCGCCAAACGCTACGGTCTCTACATACCTCTTTCGCCTCGTCCACTGTCATCAACCTCTTCATACATGCCCTCCGGGGGGTCCTCATGCTTTTTACGTGACCTTCCTCCAGTATCTTTGATACTGTGTTTTCGAAGGTCAACCGAGGTCTCCCCCTACCTCTCTTACCACGTAAACGTAAAGCTGAAAATAAAATATAAATATATTTTTAAAATACGACTACATTGCATAAGAGCTAAAACATATTAACATATCAAGAACTTGTCTGAAGAAACACACTCTTTGACTAAAGAGACTGCCACGATAAGATAAAAATTGATAAAAAAAAGTTTAAGTTATGTTTATTTAACCAATATGTAAATAGAAACTGATATTATTATGAATGCTCTTGTTAAAAGTTATACATCTATAAATGAATTATATTTCATATTTCCAATTCTTTTGGTTGTAAATATAAGAAGCGTTATATTCACTTACTTCTTTGACTTTTACTTTCTTTTTTTTAAATATATATATAGGAAGTTAGTCATAAGGTACACGGTTCTCCACTTTCCGCTGAATTTTCAGGGCATTGCGTGTTGAGTGACAGAACTCAACGAGACGTTTTGCCTCGTGACCAGAGCGAGGACATGAAACTATTAATTATTCCATTTCTTCAAGTAGAAATCGAAAAGACATCCGATCGCATCTATAATCACACTTGTATTTATGCGCCACAACGACCTCAAATATAAAGAAATAAATATAAATTAGCTAAGAAAATAATTTAAATATATCTTAACTCTTATATTTCATTACGATATCTGTTCAAAGTACACTTGCAGGGCACACTTAAACGATTTCGGCGCTACAAAGCTCGAAAAAGGAAGTTTTATCTGCTCTTTTTAAGCACTCCGGCGGTGGTCTCGTAAAACAATGTAATAAATTAAACCTTTTGATGCCTCAGACTTTTTAACGTACGCTCAAAGTTAACTGACCCGTTTAAAACCATTTTTTTAAACTTTATTTCACGTAAATCATCTAACTGTGTTTGTTCTTTAAAACGATAGAGCTTCACTCGCCTGTGTTATACATACTCGAAATTACAAGCAGCGTATTTTTTTATTTGGCAGCAGCGCAGCCATTATTTTTTATATGAAATTTCCTTTTCCTTGTAATCTTGGTCCTAATTAACTAATACAAGGATGAATGTACGCAACCGCTGCCACAGTACAGCCGGCACACGCCTATTTCCGAAATTCCCCTAGTAAATAGAGTATGGACTGTAGGGTAAAGTGCGAGCGTGGCCGGCTTGCGCCTGAACAAAATGCGTGGCTAATAGTGTCGCTCTGCCAACCACACTGCCACCCGAATTTAAGTCATAATACAACTTACAAGGGTGAAATTTACAAAGTGGTTGAAATTACAACGAATTGGTGTAATGCCAAATATACTCTACATTAACTATAACACCATCCTATCTTGTATAATAAAACTTTATACACTAGAAGAGGTCTACCCTGACCACCGACTCCTGACACCTATTTACGTACCTGCTCGTAATAAACAATTTAATTGGAGATATTTTTTATCTCCTTTACCAAGTTTTCCTTTCATTTACATAAATAACGTGTGCAAATTGTGTTTTTCATTTAAGCGACGGGCGCGGTCGACGTGACAGCTACAGTACCTACACTACGAAAACAGCTTTAATTAACTTATGTAATACTAGCGGTCCGCTCGCGGCTGCGCCCGCGAAATCGATAGCACTCGTGTTATGAACTAGTGACTCAAACGCGGCTTCGCCCGTTATGCTTATTTTTATATTATAGCTCAAGGATAGTTTTTTAACATATATTTTTCTTATAATAAAAAAGTATCCTATGTCCTTTCTATGACCTCTATGAATTTGTCCACAAAGAAAGTTTCTTGATAATCCGTTTAGCAGTTTTAGCGTAAAAGCGTAACAAACAAACTGACATTCACATTTATAATGTTAGTATGATGTATGCTGATGTACAGCTTTTTTTAATCCCGCGCTTTGGCGTGTCAAACAACTTAGGGCTCGGGATATTTATTATTTCAAATGTCACTCCAAATGTCTAACGTTTGAAACGAACCTGACACGATTTAATTTTGTAATTACTTTCGTGGCTGGTATAGCGATGTAAATAAAACAAGTTTCATTTCAAAATTAATATATTTAATTATTAGAATATTTTTGACTTTCAATTTATAAATAAATAAATTAGCTTCACGCTATATCCCGCACACAGCAGGGTAGGCAGAGGGAACCTAGTGTTAAGACACTCCGTTTCCCACGTTCTGCCGAATTTTGGAGGAATTGCGTGTTGAGGGGCAGAAATCAACGCCGCGCTTTTGCCTCGATACCAGAGCGAAGAAATGAAAAAATAAATTTAAGTAAATATTTCATCTCCTCGAGTGGGGATCGAACCCACAACCAGTCGGTTTTACAGCCACACTTTGTACCACTGCGCCACGACTGGCCTCGATTTATAAATAGATTTACTTAATAATATTTTTGGTGTCGAGCCGATGTCTGTATAGTTGTATCTGTGTGGAGTAGAACTAGAAGTATGATACTGAAGAAATTGCATAATATTCTCTTGAATTTCGACGTCAATTCCAGTTTTAATTACCAAAGTTTTAGCCAATAAATTGGAAATTTGATCTTTGCGATCTCACGATCAGTTTTCAGATAATTCCCATCAAACTCGGCGCGTATCAGTTTTAAAGGGTAAATAGATAAAGTCGAGCTGGTGGCTTTGTACCGAGGAACGACTGGGAGTCCACTTCTCTATTATTATTAATATTCCTCAACTCGCCGCCGCTCATTGCTTTAAAGGGCCATAAACGAAGTGCCTTTGTTTGTAAAACAATGCGTTTGTAAAACGTCGTTCCGAAACGATCCTAGAATGTATTGTAACACTCGCTTATTGTATGTATCGATTCTGTTATTCACTTTTACAAATAATTTCAAATATCAAATCCTCTATTGAAACTGGACACGGCTTTTCGTTATTTTATTTGAAACGTGATATTGTAGGTTTTGAGGAATCTTATTTTATAAATATTCCCTCGTGGCGCAGCTAGATAACATTTAATTATTTTCGCGATGGTTATGGGTTTAATTCATTTTCTGGTTGATCATAAGACAAATGACGGTGTTAAGTTCAGCAACCAAAATCTCCTGCCTTTGCGGAATACCTATGTAAATCTAAAAAAAAAGGAATATAAAATATTGACATACAAACAATACTATGTTACTTTTTAAAGTAATAAATTATTTTTTTTAGGAAACTTATAACAATTTATTACTCATTTCATAATAATAACTAACACAGCTAGTTTTATAATTAATAGAAAATTCAATCGAAATTTCGAAATATTTTTTCTTACAAGATTTAAGTATCTTATTTTATTTCAAGAAAATAGCTCAGGAAGTTTGTAACAATGTTTTATAATGGCTGTCTTACTTTAAACTACACTTGCTGGAACATGAAAATAATAAAAGAGATAAAAGTTACCTTTTATTTTACAATAGCATGACAAAGATTTAAAAAGTGTACCAATTTTATTATTTGCTCCTTGAAGTAAAATATTTGAAAAAATAATATTTAACCAACTAAAATCAACTAACTATTAGTATAAATAATGTACAATCATCTGGATCTCCCCTAAGTATGGGCGTTTCATAAGGATCTATTCTTCCCATCCCTTTTCATTTTCTTTATATTAACAATCTGCCTTTTTATGAAAATAACCTATGTGATATTGTACTTTTCGCTGATAATACTTCTTTAATATTTAAGGTGGACAGGAACAAAATAGCGAAGTGAATTATCACATATTCTTCGTTCGTTTGATATAGACAATCTAATATTAAACACTAAAAAAGTAAGTAGTAAGAATTTACTTTACCAAATGTAAAAAAACCTAATTTTAGTCTAATCATTAAATGAGAAGCTCACAATGTGGCGAAATTAGCTATTTTCTTAGATATTACTATGTGTTCCAAACTCCTGTGGAACACCCACATGGAAGCACTTGCATATAAAATTAGCTATGCCGCGTTCGGAATAAAAAAAATAATACAAATAACGGACGTTAAAACTGGGGGCAGTTAGTATTAGTCTATTATATCTATTATAATAGTATTTTATTTTATGTAACGCTGCTATGGGGTAGTGCTGTAGATATAAATTCAAATCCATTCTCCAAAAAAGAGTGGTGATATCTATTTATAACCTAAAACCTCGAAATTTTCTGCGAGATGTTTTTAAAGATGCAGGTTTATACAGTTGCTTAACAATTTGTATACTATAATTTTCTCTTTGTCCAGTAACATATAGGCATCAGATATCAGTTATTAGTTTATGTAATAATTAAATTTGAGAAAAGACATTGAAAAGAACAACTGTTGAGTTTTTTGCCGGCTCTTCTCAGTAGAACTGCCTTCTGAACTGGTGGTAGCTTCTTTTTATATGTTTATACGACCTATAAACATATAAAAAAAGTTATTTAAATGAAGGATATTTGAATAAAGAATATTTTGAATTTGAAATAAACTTCTACATTCAAACTAAATTCTAATATAGCAATGCATCTATAGCAAACTAAATTCTAATATAGCAATATTTTTAATAAAGAATAATATCTTATAACAATTACAAAGCTGAAATAATCACTACTATAATTATAATTCTGTCCACGAACTGTCTCGTAGAGCAGTAATATAATTGAATTATATTATAAATTGGTTCCAAGAACTGTACTAGAAGTAGAAGCGTCCCTTCCACTGCAATGTTCACTTTATGCCCTTACAATAAAACTAATGGTTATGTACTGTTGAATGCAATAGTGGTTCGTGAATCTACGCTACCTATGTGTGGGTTGTAGTCACGTGGACGTTTTTGTACGGTTATTTAAGTATTCTTCTCATTTTATTTGTAAGAAATGGACTTTTTTAATACTTTTTCATTTAACAAGATCTTAGAAAAGTAGGACGTCCTGGCGCTGTGGCACATAAAGGCGACGATTGTCGGTTCGATTCCCACTCGTGAAAATTAAATATTTGAATTGAAAAATGTTAATTTTTTCGCTCTGGTCAATCGCTCAATACGCAAAGCCTCCAGAATTTGGAGGAAAGTGGGAAATGGAAGTATCTTAATACTAGCTTCCCAGGTTCCATCTGGCTTCTCTGCTGTGTGTAGGATACATTGCGATCGAAACAAAATCGAATTAATATATCCTATATATTATAAAGGAAATATTTCTAGCTACATTATCACATTGCTAAAGCAACCACAAAACAAAATTATGAATGCAAAACTATGGATACTATCATCTACCATGAAATCGCTTTAAAATATATATAAATGGAAAACAGAGTGTGTCTCTCTCTCTTTCTGTACTGTATAACATGTGACAGATGAAGCTATTTTTAGACTGCAATTACAGAGACAGGGTAAAGAGACTTTTTCTTTTACATTAATAATGCATAAATGAATATAAATTCAACCTTTGTAGAACGTTTAAAAGAAATTGAAAGTTATGAATAATTTCTTTCCATTATAAATGAAGCGACAACGTGTCATTATCTATTCTATTTATGGCAACAACGTTTCTGTACTATTATTTTTTAAGTCTATGTATAGAAACCACTTGTCCCGATATAGTTTCTCATGGAAACGACAAACTGTCATAGTGTCTGTGTTTGTTCTGTTATCATATCCAAATATATACACCAGCGTTCAAAATAATACGGCATGTCTCGTAGAGTACTCGTATAGCGCTTCGTAAATATTTCCGTTTTGCGACAGATTCTAGTAACACTTACGATACTAATCTAGAGGAATATGTAATAATAATAATAATAAGTATAAATGATTCTTTTTTTTTTTTTGGATTATTTAATTAGTTAGTACCCAAAAAATCTATTTCTTTCTGTTATTTTATTATGTATATATAAAGATATGTTAGTGTAAAATATAGTTCAATTATATTACTAATCTTGTCACGATTCTCCCCATTTAACATTGGCACTGCAACACGGACTAGTCGCAAGGGACTTAATTGCTTTAATTTCGTTTATTGGTGTGCGCCGTCGCCTCCGCGGGCCTCCGCCGGCACTCGCACCCCTCCTCGTGCCAGTTAAGCACCCATGTTCTAATAGGATTGATGGTGCTGTATCCCATTAAAAGTCACCACACATGGTAAATGTTAGAAAGCTTCATGTTACATTATAAATCCCTTCCAATTGACTAAAATCAAATCAACCGTATCTAACGATAATATTAAGTTTTTCCAAGAAACAGACGATTTGTTATTGTGTAGTTCGAAACTAAAATTCACAAGATAAGTCGTAAAAGAATAATAATAAGACGAATGAACAAGAAAAAATAAATTGATTTATTCATTACACTATAAAAACAGTTGCCCGAGCGTCGATTGTTTGTCGGATTTAGATGTAGAGCAGATAGTAAATAATATAGAGTTGCCAAATATGTAGGTCAGACGGACCACGGACCGACGTTGGACCGACAGATCGTTCCATACCAAGCGTCACGAGAACTTACTGCCATCAATAAACTTGCTCCTACTTTAAAACGAATGTCTTTGTTTGAGACGTCAGACTTTAAGTTTCTTGTCTCGTGCTTACTTCGAGTTTTGTGTTCCTCCAAATATTTAATACATCGTTCTTTATCCGGCTCAGCGAAATGTTCTTGCAGAAACTTTATTGTTCCATGTCGGCTACATTTAGGTTATTTACTTTAAAAGAAAATGTGGCTTGCTTAAATTGTAATGTGCATTACATGCTTAAAGTAATTGAGGTTAATTGTTTTATGATAATCGTTTTATGATATTAAAATTGTTTTTTTATTTTATTATTTTATTATATTTTTTAATTTTAATTTGTTATTTTCAATGTTATATAAGCGTTCATTATAATAATAAATGTTTTGTCCAACGCTGTATCCCGCACACAGCAGGGTAGGCAGATGGAACCTAATGTTAAGACATTCCGTTACACACTTTCTGCCTAATTCTAGAGGCATTGCGTGTTGAGTGGCAGAACTCAACACCGCGCTTTACCTCGACCCCAGAGCGAAGAAATTGAAATATCAATTTAATTAAATATTTCATCTCCTTGAGTGGGGATCGAACCCACAACCAGTCGGTTTTACAGTCACACGTTGTGCCCTTGCGCCATGACTGGCCTTAGTCCAAATAACAATTGCCACTTTTTTATCGCCAACAACATTATTTCACATTATTTGTAAAAACTGTCAGTGGTGCAAATTCAAGAACTATTAGAAGATATTATTAACAAGTTCATGATTTAGTAGAATTTACATGAAAATATTGACTACGTAGAGATAAATGACGGTTCATTAAAAGTTTTCGGCATTCCTAACTCGCGTCGTGAGCTCGTGAACGACCAAGTTGCGGGTGACCGCAGTGAATATTATGAATTTTATACGTGAATACCTTACTCTATATTGCTGTGAAGTGTTCGGAGCTTTTAAAACATTCTTGCAAAGTTGGTTTCTATAATTTTATTATCTGGTGGATTTTCTTATTTTAGAAAAGTTTTTGTAAATATAAATTGGACCAGCTTATTTCATTTATTAATTAATTGTGAGTGTATGAACTCTATATTTTGTTTAAGTTCAGTAATCTCTACTCGCGTCATATGTAGTTTTGGTATGCATTGTAATTCTCCGAAAAATGTGACGTAAATGTGACCAAAATAATGGATCGTTGGTTACCACATTTAAGTTGACAATAACAGCAGTATCTGATTGTAATACATTCCAGCCTTTTTGGTCAAAATATATTGTTGTTCGAATTGGAACTTGCTAGAAATCGCCGAATTTAATAACTGGTTTTGATTACACGGCGAATTTTATACAAAATATAACAAAAACAATGCATAACTGTTCATGTATTTTGTTTGCGATGACATAGATGCTTGCTTTTTTGTGCTCTAAGGGACTGTAAACCTGAATATTTAATATAAATTTTAGCTAACAAAATAATCTTATAGATAAGAGTTTATTTTTTTCCTTTTGAAGTACGGAACCCCAAAAGTATCTGTCTGTATATGATTTTTTTTTTAATTTTCAAAAGTATTATTTAAAAATATAATTGACTCAGCTTATAAATGTCAAAAGTATTATGAGTTACGCACGCACTTGGTTAGTCGAGGGAAAGTTTTGTGGCTACATAGTGGATTTTTGTGTCATAAGTTATCTTAAAACCGCTAGAGGATATTATCCTTGTGATAATATTTTCGTTAGCCGCTAGTTTAACAATAAAGACTAAAAACTAGTTTTTGAAGCAAAAGCATTTGACTGTAAGTGCGATAACTTCTGGGTTCGATTCCCGAGGAAATAAAATATTTTATATTTTCATTTCCTCGCTCCGGTAACCAGGCAAAGAGCGGCTATGAGTTCCGCCACTCAATAAGCAATGCCTCTAGGATTCAGAAAGTAGACAGCGGAAGTATCTCAATGGAAATGGAGAGTCTTAATGGAGAACTTGGTTTTCAGGTTTCCGCTACAGGGTGACAAAAAAAAAATAAAAACAAAAAAAAACTTTTTTATTAAATTTTATACATAATTAAATTAAATGATACAAACTCAATGTTATACTATAAATTATAACAGTAGGTTTACGCATATTAATCATAAGACGTTTAATAAATAAGGCTTCTTTCTATTATATATAAGACTAAAAATATATATAATTGGAGCACTGCAGATTATACATTGTACGCTCAAATAAATTTAGATAAAATGTCTTAACACTAGTTTTTTTCTTATTTTACTATCCTACTTTAACTAGGAAAAAGTATATTTATTATTTTAAATAATTTCAGGCCAGTCGTGGCGCAGAGGCACAAAGTGTGACTTTAAAATCGACTGGTTGTGGGTTTGATCCCCACTCGAGGAAATGAAATATTTATTTACATTTATATTTTTTCGCTCTGGGGTCGAGGCAAAAGCGCGGCGTTGAGTTCCGCCACTCAACACGTAATGCACTCCAGAACTCTGCGGAAAGTTGGGTACGGAGTGTCTTATCATTAGGTTCCCTCTGCCTACCCTGCTGTGTGCGGGATACAGCGTGAAACTGATTGAATTTGATTTTTTAAATTAAATAATTTTAAAATCTAAATAAAAAATAGTTGTACCTAAAATGTTAAGTTTTGCTAGCATGGTCAATTGGTAGTAACTACGGGTTGTATATGAGACGCTATAAATGCCTGAAATAATTCTAATCACAGGTTCAATGGATTACATTGAAGTAATTAACGGGATATAATATAGTCTATAGCCTTCCTCGATAGATGGACTATCTAACACATTTTTTTTATTTCAACCAGTAGGTAGTTCCCGAGATTAGTGTATTCCATAAAACAAATTTGGCCAATCACAGATCAGTCTGGTGAAAGGGAAAATGCGTGTGACTCTAAACGTGATAGGTTGGTGGCTGTGGGTTCGATTCCCACTCGATGAAATGAAACATTTAATATTTTCAATACTTTGCTCTAGTTTCGAGGCAAAGCACGATATTGAGTTCCGCCGCTCAACACGCAATGCCTCCAGAATTAAGTGAAAAGCGTGGCTCCCTCTGCCTATCCTGCTACATGCAGGATACAACGTGAAGCTAAAAAAAAACAAATCTCCAGCTTTGTGATATTAATATAGATTGCGGCATACACACGCGAGCTGACACAAATCAATTAAAGTAAAACAAATAAACATTGAAAATTTTTCATCGACTTGCTAATGAATTTGGTGTATCTAATAATTAGAGTATCTTGATTAAGATGACTCGTTGACGTTTTCTATCATCACTAAGCGTATACAGGCGTTTTCGTCTCGAGTGCAGCTCAGTCTGTCGCTGCCGCCGTTACTTTTAATTGCGGTATAACGACCGCCACCTGTCGTTATTGCTAGTACCAACAGTCAATATTAGACTGCACTGTAACATTTACAAATGAACTGTTGATTATATTAATGATGGAAAAATGCCTTTTCTTATGTTTGTTATTCACTCTGAAGTGTGGACGATGTGTTTATTAATATACGTGAAACGTTAGGTTTGTTTTAAACTTATTTTATAAGTGCTTTCTATTCTTTTTTTTTTTCAATTGTACGCTGTATCCCGTAGATAGCTGGATAGATAAAAAGATCCTAGTCTCACACCACTGCGTTTTCATCTTATTAACCAATTTTTCAAGGTACACTGCACGTGCTCAGTGGCGGAACTCTACGCTGCACTTTGCCTCATCACCAGAGATTTATAACGCCACTTATGACAACTAGTCTCGACACATTACATAAAAAACATAATTTTTATCTTGTTCGAGACCAACTGTCTTGAAAAATCACCCTAACCATTCAGCACGTCCTCCAAATCAACAGTTTATTAATAACTATTTTATTTCCCTTATAATATTTAAAACAAAACCTGGTGTTACGATGCTCTATTCCGAATGTTAATTCCGCTTAATTTTCGAAACATGGCGTGCAAAAATATTTTTTGTACCAGAACGAGCAAATGAAAATATATCATTTCACCAAATGGAAATCGAACCCATAACTGTTGAGTTTACAGTCAGATATTGTTAAAAATGTAGCAAAATCGATGCATAAATTATGGTATCTTTTTATTTCGTTGAATTAGAAGCTTGATTTTTTTATGCTTCAAGGGACCCCAGACCTAAATATATGATAATAATTTCAGCTTGATACATCCACCTACCTATAGGTAAATGGTCTTGACAGACGTACAAACGGACACCAAAGTGATCCTATAAGGGTTCCACTTTTTTACCTTTTGACGTACGAAACCCTAGAAAAGAAGGAAACGGAACTAAATAGTAAATAATAAATATATACAAAAGGAGCGATCTATTTAAGGGTGAATCATAACAAAACGATTGTCTGGCGCCATATTAAGAGCGTACATTCGATTCCTCTCGTCATAACCGTCATAACATATAAGGTAATGTCGTGATTTGCTGAATCACCAACCTCCGCCCCGAAATACTTAAGATAGAAATATGAAGCTTGGGCATATATAATTGAAAATTAATGGTTTTTTTTTAGGTTCACCCTGTATCCTGCACATGGCAGGGTAGGCACAAGGAACCTGGGAACTTATAGGCAAAAAGGCGGAACTGTAAGCGCGACAGGTTATGGGTTCGATTCCCACTCAAGGAAATGAAACATTTAATATTTTCCTTTGCTCTGGTGTCGCTTATCAACACGCAATGCTTGCAGAAATCGACGGAAAGTGAGGAATGAAAAAAATCTTAATTAGAACGTAGTGTCTTAACACCAGTTTCCTATCTTTCCGCTTACAGCTTGAATCTAAAAAAACCTATCAAATTAAAACACGCATAGTAAGTAAGTTAAAATACAGATATAATACAATACAATAAATAACGATTCAAACAAACCCATAGTACAAACATTTACATAGACATTCTTCTAAGGGACGTGCTAGTCAGTTTCCAGGGAAAAAATAGTACTTTTAAGGTAACTAATAGTAACTGTATCGATGTTAAGTACATGCATACTTACACTGATTGTAAGTAGTTTAACTGTAGATAATCTGAGCTAATTGACTTCCGCGATGTCTCGAGGCAGTATACGTACAGCGGGAAGTATGGACTGGTAGGCAGAAATGAGTGCATCACATAGACTATGGCTTAATATGTAAATGTACAGAAATAACTCGTTCAGTTAATTGTAAAAAAACTGGTTAAGCGCGAGTCGGACACGCCTACCTCACCAATTTCCAGATTTACAAAAGTTAACAAACTTAAGTTTGCGGACATATGCATTCGTTTTGTATAGAATAAACTCAAAGGTAAGTTTGTAATGTTTTTTTTTTTTATTGAAATACCTATAAATTTTTAACCAATATGTATAAATAAACAAAGGACACAATGATTTACAAAAATCTCAAGTAAATACATTATTATACTAATAAATAAATATATTTTTTTATTTTTAGGCCAGTCGTGGCGTGGCGCAGCGGCACAACGTGTGACTGTAAACCGAGTGGTTGTGGGTTCGATCCCCACTCGTGGAGATGAAATATTTACTTAAATTTATATTTCCATTTCTTCGCTCTGGTGTAGAGGCTAAGCGCGGCGTTGAGTTCTGCCACTCAACACGCAATGCCTCCAAAATTCGGCAGAAAGTGGAGAAGGGAGTGTCTAAAAAAAAACACTAGGTTCCTTCTGCCTACCCTGCTGTGTGCGGGATACAGCGTGAAGCTGATTGATTGATTGATTTTTTTATTTTCCTGTTTAAGCCTAACTAAAGTACTTAGAATGTCAAGTAATGTTTTTCATAGTGTATCAGGATGTTTTATCGACATGTTTAGAACAGTCGATCACTCGAGTCTGTATCGCTCTGGACAAGTGGTGGTATGGTAATGCGGGCGTGATTAAATTAACGTTTTTATATAACAGATAATAAAGGCTGGTTGATATGTATTTAGTTTTATTAGATAAAATATGATTACATTGGAATTAATTCTTAAAATTTCTACAAAACATCGTTTATAATATTTATTTTATAAAATATTTAATTTACGCTTCTTTGTACTTATTAATAATTGTTCAAAAAACGCTTCCAGCCGTTCAATAAAATATAATGCCTCCAAAATTGACGAAAAAAAAGGAAACCGAAATTAAGGAATAACCAATAATTTAAAATAGAAAAATACTCTTGCAAGAAGAAGTCCAACAAATAAGCAAACATATCGAAAAAAATATACAGCAGTAGCAGAAAAATTACCCTCCACCTGTTTGGATAATCAAACTGAACATTAATCACTAACAGAGCCGTGTTTCTATTACAAAAAAGGAATACAATAAATTATACATATAAAGCGAACATTTTTCCCCATTTCCCACGGGTTGAAGTTCAATTTTGAAACAAATACATTAAAAAACGCTTTCCAATGATTACCAAATACATTTTTATTAGTTTACAAATTCTTAATTGCTCGCTGTGAGCGACGGACGGGGGAGAGTATACAGAAAACGCGATAAAATAATGTCGGAAATAAAATGTAAAACGTACTTTCGAGGTCGGCATTAATTCCTGGCTTTCGGTCGTCGAGATGAATTTTTGTGTCAAAAAGATGGGACGTGATGAGGTGGGATTAGTGCTGTTGGAAATGTAAAATAGACGGGCGCAGGAGGAACCTTAACGAGCCGGCGCCGTAAGAAGTTAAGATTGCGGTAAGTATCTGCCGCGACGCGAGTGTTCTTGCTTAATCACCTCGTATCTACGGAAAAGGTAAAAATTTATGAAGAGAAGGAAATATGATAAGTTTTGTATCACAATGACCTATAATTATTAAATTTGGCAGCTAGCATTTACAGGAAGTACTAGCTCAGACAAAAAATCCTAAAAATTAATAGCCTTAAAAGTGGGGTTCCATTTGATATCAAATGAAAGGGCTCTGTATAGGCTGGAATTTCGTAAAAAGCTCGAGACCTCCAATTTTAGTACGGAACTCTCGATGAGCTAGCCTGAGTTTTTTTCACTTAACCCTAAAAAAATTCTTTGAAGTGACTGATATATTTTGCTTATTTATTGTCTCCACGTCTCACCGGCCCCGGTGCAGTCAACGTACACTATGTCTAGTGACATCATCAATCAATTCTCAATTTTCCGTCCATTTCGAAATATGACGTGTTAGATAGTTGAACCCTTTGAGAAGGCTATATTTCTATCTTATTTTGGTCATAAATTTTCCCCGAGAGGAACTTAAATCTACAATTATCAAGTATACAATTCCGCGAGCCCAACCCTTGACAGTATCAACCGCATTTTTGGTGCAGCAAAAGCAATTTGCAGATCAATAAAAAAAAATTATTTTATGTATAAATAAAAGTTTATATTCAATATTTATGTGTATATTGTTTTTATGTCAATTTTACGGCAATTTTATACTCTCCATTGTAAACTATAAATAACAGCTTAAAAAAATATTATAATAGTTGTATTTTTTTATTTCAGATTCACGCTGTAACCCGAGCAGAGAGAACCTAATGTTAAGATACTTCGTTTCCCACTTTCCGCCGACTTATTGGGGCATTGCGCATAGAATAGCGTAACTAAACGCTGCGCTTTGTCTTCTTTCAGAATGAATAAATGAAAATGAGAAATAAGATTCCCCGATTAGGAATCGAACTAATGATCATCACGCTCACAGTCACACACGTCACTGCGCCACGACGGCCTCAAATAGTATTTTATTACAATTTTATTCGAAATCAATCTTAAGTTAAGTATATTGTGTAATCGACATCCGCCTGGCAGTACTAGGTACATTTATCTTGTCCGTGTAACGTACTGTTTGACGTTGGCGGTAGGATAACGATCCCGGCCGAGAGCGGTGCAGGAATCACGAACAGAGCATCAATATGCCACTGCCAAGCGCCGGACTGGCCGCTTCTCTCGCATCGGATTTAGGTCACGTTTTTCAAGTCCCAATTCTGTATAACATGATTAGGGATTGTAGTTCGTGTATTAGTTTTGATAGTGCTGCTGGGTGTTTGTGACTTTATTGAGGGAAGTGCAGGTTTTTTTATTTTTATTTTAAGTAACTTTTTATTTGGATAAATATAATTTTAAAGATACGGATACCATCACGGAAAGAATGTTTTTAATATGACATCTGTCAATCAATCTTCACCTGCCCAATCAGCTGCCCAAATACAGAATTACATAATATACAGAATTAATACAGTGTTAAGACTTTCTGCCGAATGCTGGAGGCATTGCGTGCTGAGTAGCGAAACCTAACGCCGCGCTTTGTCTCAACATCAGAGCGAAGAAAAGAAAAATAAATTTAAATAAATATTTAATTGTTACACCTAACATATGCGCTACGACTGGCCTCGTATAAGAAATATTTAAATATTGATATATTGACATTTTAATATTATATTTAAAAGAAAAAAAGTATTTAACAAATATATATCACCTAGTAAATCGTAGGCACGGTACAGCATACAGTAGAAGCACGCCGGTAGCGGGCCGGCGTCACACGCTCGCCCCAGAGGAAATCAGCGCGCCAATGCGACACTTCCGCGACACTCCTCCCGACACTGACGACCTCGTGTCGACTAATACTGATCTGGTACACAGACAGACAGACAGACATTGATTGAAGTGTCAATACGATTAGTTATGATTATGAAAATGGAACATTTATCAATATGCTATACAGTGGAAGTACCAAGGAAGTGTCCAATTAATTTGTTTTTTTTTTTAGATTAAATATATATACAGATTACACTTTCGGAGTACAGTTACGGTTACGGTTACGACCGGGGGATCAAACCATGCTAAATTTCTGGCTATGGATAACGTCATTTATAATATTATTTTACAAGAAAACGTCGTTCGTAACTTTCAAAACGTTCGTTTTTATTTTATTACAGCTTACTTTCAGGTTTTATAACGTAACGAAGGTCTGGCTCGGTTTGTTCCTTAATCTATTAGTAAAATAAGTTAAAATTGAATAAATTGAAATGTTTAGGGCTTAAATAATATATCCCTTAATGTTTCTTTTGAATCTCTTTTTTACCTACGGTATTAAATTCAGTCTTTAATAAAGAGATTCAACTAACCCGATTCGATGGTTATTCTATTTTATCTACATTAGAGTAAAAGTTTGTCAAAGTATATATTTATAAATAAATAGAAGAATTCTAGTAAAATATGTTCATAGCCAGAGGTCAGCTTACGTATCTAATAAAAATATATTACCAAAAAAAGATGTTTGCTCATAATAGGTTAGGGGTGACCGTTAGCCCTGAATCGTTTGAGCAGCTCCTACGGAGCGGGAGGCCCATGTCGTTTATTACTTACTAAAACTTGAATTGCTTCTTCTTGCGATATTTTAATATAAAATAAATCAGCTTCACGCAGTATCTCGCACACAGCAGAGTAGGCACAGGGAACCTAATGGTAAGACACTCTGTTCCCCATTTTCCGCCGAGTTCTGGAGGCTGGATTTTATTTAGATTCACGCTGTATCCTGCATATCCTTGTAGGTAGGAAGAAAATCTACTGTTAAGTCACTCTTTACCCCGTTTTCCCGCTTAAAATTTCAAGACATTACGTCTTGAGAGTACTACATCAGTATTGCGAGAATACTCATGCCCCCGAATAAGAATCGAATCCACAGCCGTCTCTTTACTTTCATCATACGATGCGTAAAATTATTTCATGGTTAATGACTTCGTCAATCAGCTACAAAGTTTACCTCGTACTCATATAAAAGAGTAAAGCTTCTTAATTCGTTTATAATGTTCGAGTAAATTACAGGCTGTAGACGCGATCGCGAGTGCGAGTCGGGTATCTCTGTCGGTAACGATCGTAATATAATTATATTTGTTGAAGTAAATTGCGGAAACGGTTCATATAAGAAAATTAATTACAGAACAAATAAACTATATGACAATATTAAGTAAAATGTCAGAAACGCGTTGTTGAATTCCGCCATTTAAGACGTAATGTCTCAAGAATTTGTCGGACAATTGGGAACGGTAACGGAGTGTCTTAACACTAGCTTTAGGGTCCCTCTGCCTACCCTACTACGTGAAACAACCTGAAGTTAATTAAAAACACATATTAAATATTTTCATTTTCTCGCTCTGGTAACGAGCCAAAGTACCTACTACATACGTCGTTGAGTTCCGCAAGGGAGTAACACTAAGTTCCTTCTGCCTATCCTGTCATTTGCTTGATACAGCGTGAAAAATATAAAATATAAAAATAGGCGATTGCTTTATATGGAAATGCATATCATTAAGTTTTACGATTTCCGTTACGTCACAGATATAGCGGATAGACGCCAAACGTAAATTTTTGTATAATACTGTATAATGTATGTACATTATTTATTGGCAACTATCTCTATAAACTCAAGTGAGATGTAACAGGTTTTGATGATTTGTGAATACTATCTATATAAAACTCCGTTACTGACTGACTGATAGACACACAACGCACAGACAAAACTGTCGGACTGAGAAAGTTGAAATTTGATATATAGGTAGTTTAGGGAATGTAAGGGAGCACTAAGAGAGGATTTATCGAAATTCCTACGGGAAAGCAAAAATATTTATTTTTCCTAATTTTTTTTTAAGTCCACGCAAGGAAAGTCGAAGATAACGACTAGTTTAATATAAAACATTGAGTCTTGAGGTAACCAGCGAAACAGAATTCCTTCCTTATTAGTTATTAGCGACCCAAACGTGGATGCATCAGCTTAAACTTATTGTTATGGTTTATTATAGACAAATTATATGTAATTTTCCCATACATTATAGACTGTATGTTATTCTGTTATATAAACAATATTACTGTTACATTTGAGGCCAGTCGTGGCGCAGTGGTACAAAGTGTGACTGTAAAATCGACTGGTTGTGGGTTCGATCCCCACTCGAGGAGATGAAATATTTACTTAAATTTATATTTTCATTTCTTCGCTCTGGTGTCGAGGCAAAGCGCGGCGTTGAGTTCTGCCACTCAACACGCAATGCCTCCAAAATTCGGCAGAAAGTGGGGAACGAAGTGTCTTAACACTAGGTTCCCTCTGCCTACCCTGCTGTGTGCGGGATATAGCGTGAAGTTAATTTAATTTACTGTTACATTTCGTAGTAGTTTTTGTTAGGATCTCGCTGTTTTACGCACATAGCATAGTAGGCAGAGGAAACCTGGGAACCTAGTGTTCTCTATTCCCATTAAGATACTTCTGTTGCCTAATTTCCGACAAATTCTGGAAGCATTGAATGTTGAGTGGCGGATTTCAACGCCTCACCTTCCCGGAATTCAACTCCTTGTCAGAGCGAGAAAATGGAAATATTAAATATTTGACTTACTCAAGTGGGAATCGAAACTACAACCTATCACATTTACAATCGCCCGCTTGCGCCCTTACACCACGACCGGCGTCAATAATAAAAAATGTATTAAACAATAAATAACACTCTGATACTACGAACTGAAACATATTCGTCTCTCGATGAAGATACCGTTCAGTATTTTTTGTAGGAAGCTCAGCATCTGGTGTGATAGATAAATCACTGCCTCACCGTGTGGCCGTCGTGAGCCGTCACATGGCGCCTCTGTATTATATACTATATTGGAAATATTACATTAAATTAATTTTATAGGAAATACTGTCTATTTATCTTTTATTTTGCTTGATTTCTTTTTGTATTTTATTATTTTTCTATATAGATGCATGTACTGTGCATGTATAGCATGGAAAAATAAAACAATGTGAAATTTAAATATTTCAACATCGCAATGATTCCCACTACACTAGTGGCTTCGCCCGTCTAAATTTGTTTTTATTTATATCGACAGGGTAGCAAAGGCAAACATAGTGATAGGACACTCCGTTCCCTACTTTCCGCCGAATTTTTTGAGGCAATGCGTCTTTAGTGGCGGAACTGAACACTGGGCTTTTGCCTTCGTGTCAGAGCGAAGAAATTAAATAGTCTATTCCTCTGAAAGGGGATCGAATCCACAAACGCCGCGGTTCAGTCACGGCCTTTTGCCACTGACCCTCGACGGCCTTTTAAATTTATGGTTTGTTAAATTATACTTTTTTTTCATATATTGTAGGCTTTTTTATTCTGATGCTACATTACTGAAAAGTTTTATCTAAATCCGTTCAGTATTATTTGCGTGAAAGTGGAACAAACATCCATGCTCACAAACTTTCACACTCATAGTATTAGTAGGAGAGTAGGGAATAAAATCTTCTGCTTCTTCTTTCTGACATTAATCCCGGCTATTTGCCAGGGATAAAATATAGAGTACCACTTTTTAAATTTTTTGAACAGAAATTATATTGTACCTTACTTTGCGTAGCTAGTTATTTTCTCGAAAAAATATTAATTTAAATACTTTTTTAATTAATACATTAAGATTAAATTAATTTACAATTTTCGGCCTTCAGTCTGTTTAGTTCGCGCAACTTATACATATACATACATATAAATACCAAAACAAATCTAAAGTCATAATAATTATACACAAACAAACCTACACAAGAAACTTAAAGAAACGTAACTTAACGCTCCAACAGAATTCACAAAGCAAATTTACAGTTCAACATACAGTATAAGTATATAATACGGTAGTTTAGTAAATAGCGGTCTCGTCGTCGCTTAATTCGCGGGTAAATAATGGCAATTATCGCGGAGTCGGGCTGCAGCCGCCGGGAGACATTACACGACCGAGGTGAGGACGCTATAAAATTTGCAAGGCATTGAACATCAAACTTTTATATATTTTTTAGGTCTTGTGCGAAATGGAAAAGATTTTTTTTTATCAAATTAAATCGCTTGCTTGCTTGCAATTTTATTAGGAAATTGGTGTTTTTTTACAAAAAAACAATACAATAAAATACAATAAGAAGCTAAAAGAGCGAGGAAATGAAAATATTAAATAATTAATTTCCTCGAGAGAATTAAACCTGCAACCTGTCGCGTTTAACTCGCATGTGGTGTCGTCGCCTTAACTAGGCTAACAATATATGAGTATTTTAAAAATTAAAAAAAAATTGAAATAAATTAGCTTCACGCTATATCCCGCACATAGCAGGGTAGGCAGAGGGAATCTAGTGCAAGACACTCCGTTCCCCACTTTCTGCCGAATTTTGGAGGCATTGCGTGTTGAGTGGCAGAACTCAACGCCGCGCTTTGCCTCGATACCAGAGCGAAGAAATGGAAATATAAATTAAAGTAAATATTTCATCTCCTCGAGTGGGGATCGAACCCACAACCAGTCGGTTTTACAGTCACACTTTGTGCCACTGCGCCACGACTGGCCTCTATGAATATATGTATTTAACTATAATAAAAATATTTTATAGATATCTAATTATGTACAAAAGATGAAAAGCCATCATATTACCATCAAATTTATATTAGAAATGGAAACCACAAACCTATTAAACAATATCAATAGACATTCCATTATAATCTGCCGTTTCTACTATAATCATCTTCTGCGGTCGAAGTCGCACGTTTCTGTAACATCACTAACAACAACAACATTCAAGCATTTAAAATAGGTGGCTTGGTTACATTCAAATATATGAAATCGCAATGAAACTTTAACAGAGAATCAATACTGCCAACTATATTACACATATATGATAAAATTTGGCAGTAGTAGGCCTACTATGTGCGAGTAAATACAAAAAATACACTCACAAAAGAAAGAATTATTATATTTTCAAATATATAATATCTCGATCGCACTAAACCCGCAAGATGGACTGCTCTACAGTCACACCTCGCCTATAATCCCAACTTTGAAGAATGGAGGTCGGAGGCAATGGCGAAGAAAAAGATTCTGTGAGGATTAAACGGCCATTTACGTCGATCCATCCTCCGGTCATATGTCACGCGGCAAATTCAGCCAAATTCGACACCTGCTTTTGTTCTTATGATTTTATTTTTTTTGTAATGAAAACGGCTTAGGTATTCGGCTATTTATTTACGTACTATTTTTTTAATTCACGCTGTATCTCGCATGTAGCGGAGTGGGCAGATGGAACCTAGTGTTAAGACACTCCATTTTCCGCCGAAATCTAGAAATGATAAAAATGACATTTGCTTTCTCCGGAAAAGAACTCACAACCTGTCGCATTTACAGTCACACGTTTGTGCCTCTGCGCCAGGACTGGTCTCATATTGACCATAATATTTACATTAATAAAATGAGGACAAATAATACACCTCTAACTTGATATTCAAAATAAATAAACATTCCATTCAAAAGTGAAGAAAACGACAAAATAGAAGTAAAGATATTTCAAATCTTATATTTTGGTCACGTACCGTGCGTACATACATTATTTAATTTTTTCCTCCATAATGTGAGATGAACGGCGGAAACCACAAACGGATAAAGAATATTAGGTTCACATAAATATGTTTTCTACAGTAAGTAACGTAAGCAGATGCTGTCATAGCACAAGTGCTCAAGCGTATTACTGTAACGCGACGGTTGACGGTGACGGGTTCTATTGCCATTCGGGGAAATTTATTATTATTTATTAATATTTTCACTTCTTCGCTCTGATATCAAAGCCAAAACGCAGCGTTGAGTTCCGCCACTCTATATGCCTCTAGAAATCGGCGGAAAGTGAAGAGTGGAGTATCTTAAAACTACTATACTAAAAAATAGTAAACACCGTTTCTCGATCCCAACACGCGTGTCGTCGCAGCTTACATTACAATTAGAATGAAAGTAGATTTCTTACTATCACATTTTCTAATGACTTGGAAACTTAAATATAGACTAGAGCGATTAAATCTCAATAGACCGAGCTAGTGTTGGCACATTTATACAAAGTTATTATTGGTTAAAGAAATTCTTTAAAGAAATAACTATACGTCACTATGGTAGTTACATATATATTTAAGCATTTCCTGAGCAATTTTCATGTGTCCTTGCTTTGTGTGTTATAATATTTCACTTTTTTTCTTTTGATTGACTGAGCCAAAGAAATAAATATCCCCGCACGGGAATGAAACTGTACAAGAAATAAAAAAATATTACTAAAAAAGACGATATGGATATTATTAATATCCATAGATATATGAGATTTGAAAGCTATTAGCATTTCAATAAAAAGTTAATTACAATTTTCTATGAAGTATTTTATTTTATTTTAACAATTTGTAGTGATGTCTTCTTCAAGTAAGAAAAAGTATCATTAAAGGTTGTTAGTGTTATATCAAAAATATTTTAAGGAATAAAGAGAGACGACTCACAACCGTAAGCTGCTATAACTAAAATTTAACTTTGTGCCTTATTTTTTTTTTTTACATAATTCTAAGCACTAAATGCGCATCTAAATAAAATATTATACTAACTGCCTACTATAAATGTACTTATAATAAAATGGTTCACGGAAGATGTATAAGAAAAAATCACATCAGAGGCTTTAATAATGTAATAAAACCAAAAACAAAGATTAAAAAAACTGTTTGTCTGTACATTTGTTCACGATAATCTCAGAAACGGCTTAATCGATTCAGTTGCAATTTTCACTATTACCTGTATGTATATACTGTTTTTAATATTATATTATTACTAAAAAACGCAAAAAACTAAAGCAATGCAGATAATTAAATTAATAATCATGACATACAAAGCGGGCGAAGCCGCAAACGAGTAGTAATATATATAAATCGACACATATAATCACGTTTACTGGTGTTGGTTGGTAGTTTTCGCTATTATCTCAGAACTGTCCGTATCTGATACTTGACCTACGATCGACGTGATTACTCAATTGAGCACTATTACACCGCTCCGTCGCTCGAGCCATTACTCCGGCGCGGCGGCTGTGAAGTTGCGCTGCGTCGTTAAACTTGACAATGTTTGCCTCAAATATATTGTATGAGTGCATCTTTATTTTCTTTCTTACTTTCTTTTTATTTTCTTTTTTAAAATAAATATCTTATTTTAGTTAATAATGTTGCCAGTCGTGGCGCAGCGGTACGAGGTGTGACTGTAATACCGATTGGTTGTGAGTTCGATCCCCGATCGAGGAGATGAAATATTTACTTAAATTTATAGTTTCATTTGCTTGCTCTGGTGTCGAGGCAAACTCACTTCTGCCACTCAGCACGCAATGCCTCCAGAATTCGGCAGAAAGTGGAGAATAGAGTGTCTTAACAATAGGTTCTCTCTGCCTACCTTGCTGTGTGCGGGATACAGCGTGAAACTGATTTGATTTAATTAACAATGAACGCAATGGCTATACTCTCTCTTGATTAATATTGAACACAGATAGGTAGGTATATACGGTGTTGTGTTTGGTACACTATCTGTAAAATATTTTTTCCCAACATCATTTAAATCCAAGTATAATTGAATATTACAAAGTAAATTAAAAATATAGTATGTGTTTTAAAAAAGGTTGCTAAAATATATTCTTAATAATGTATTCGAAATATTTCTCCAAAAAAACTTCTTCCGTTCTTTTCAGTCATTGGTATACGATAAAAAATTTTACGCCATTTCCTATATATATATATATATATATATATATATTTTTTTTTTTGGCAAGGACAAAGGTGCGGAAGGGAGGGCGGAGGCCGGAGGGCGGAGGGCGAACTCCTCAATTATGCACATTAAGTGGCGCGTCAAAGGCCTGCGTCAGCGTAACAGCGTGTCGGGGCCGGGACGTGCCTTGTTGTCCGTGACATTACGCCTAATATCCTGAAACTGCGTACCATTAGCAGCGCTCTGCGCCCTACGTGACAACCTTGTTTACATTATTAAATATTAATTGGGTATATTTTTGCAGAACTCATCATGACCGTAGTTTTGTACTATTCATAAAATTTTATTAGTGAGCATCTATGGATAAAATCAATGGATACGCACTAATAAAATATTAGGCATGTCCAAGAATATACGTAAATTATTATATATTAATATTTTTATTTCATCGTTTTTATGCCAAGGAAAAATGCACGGCGTTGAGTTCCCGTAACTCAACACGCAATGCTTCAAAAATTTGGCGGAAAGCGGGGAACGGAGTATTTTAATACTAGATTGCCTCTGCCTACCCTGCTATTTACGGAATACAGCCTGGAAACTGAAAAACTATATAATATTCCAAGAAACAATAAAATTAATAAGCCAATAAAATTATATTAGTATAAATATATAATGCAAAACTTCCGAAAACGTTATAAATGACACAAAGTAAAATAACTTGACACGATGAATAATTCAGTGACAGTGAGTCGGTTAACTCTGCATTGCGTTAGACCTGCTTTATATAGACTGTAGAGCACGCAGAGTACGTGCGTAGTAATTGTTTGTCCCGCGCTGTCACGCTGTCCCGCGACAGACGGAGGCCAGCGTGACACGCCCACATAAACTTTGTAGACAAATTAACTATTTAAATTTTAAATACAACATGCATTTACACTTAACATTATGTTAAGTTATCTTTTGCTTTTCAGTAAAGTTAAATGAGCATTTTTTTGGTCTAATGGAATAGTTTGAACTTTGAAGTTTTTATATTTTATTTTTTATTTAACTTGTCTTAGGGATGACTTCTAAAAAAACCACGAAACACGTGTTCAATAAAATATTTTTAACAATATGAATTTAATTTTTTATAAAAATCGATAGCGATTTAAAGATTTTTCCATACAAACTTTCAACCCCAATTTCATCCCTTTAGGGTTAAAATTTTTCAAAATCCCTTCTTAGTGGATGTCCAGATTATGAAAATAAACATCTGTCCAAATTTCACGTTTACACCAGCAGCGGTTACGACTGTGCGTGCGTCTTACCTCAGTCAGTTAGTACATGTCCTTTTATATATATAGATTAACAATTTTTTTCAGCTTCACGCTCTGTCCTACACATAGCAGGATAGGTTGAGGAAAGCATTAGTTAAGACACTCCGTTCCCCGCCCCCGTTTCGTCTAATTTTCAAGACATTTCGTGTTCAAGTACCAACATTTTGCCTTATCGCCAGTACAAAAAATTGAAAACAATTCATATAATTTCATTTTATATTTCTAAATATAGTAGTTCATAATGTATGTATAACTTATATACAAATAAATATTTATTAATCACAATTTTACACATATATTATTAATCTATATACTAAAAGCATTCAAACATAAACACCCATAGCTATATTAACTAGTGTAAATAGGCACAATCCAGTGGGAAGGCTCTACCACAAGTAAGAGCTCGGTTCTCACCTTCACCTCGCCTATTTCCCGAGCTCTTATCGCTGAAAGTACTAAATTAGGTCGAAGATATTACCTGAAGCGTCTAGATCTAGGGCCATTAAACCGCGTGTAGAGTCTGAAAGGGATGAACTTTTGGTCCGTCACATTAACGCTCTTCTGCACAGACCAGTAGTAGTGCAGGTGTGTAACTGTAAACGCAACTGGTTGTAGGTTCGATCTCCACGCGATGAAATGAAATAATCATTTAAACTTATATTTGCATTTTTTCGCTCTGGTATCTAGGCAAATTAGGCGTCGAGTTCCGTCACTCAACACGCAAAGCCTCAAGAATTCCGCGAAAATGGAAAATGGGGTGACTTAGCGAGTGCGGAAAAGAGTGTGAAGCTGCACCCGTGACCGGTAAATTACCGGGAATGACTTTAAAGAAGTGTACTACTCAGAATGAGTTCGATGGTCTCATTTAGCGGTAATCAAACAAGAAACACTAAACATTAGCGCTTCCAGTTCTTTTACACTTTGTAAATTGTTTCACAAATGTTGAATTATGTGTTGTTACGTTTTAAATTTGCTTCTTAAGAACTTCACACTTACAACAAGGTCAATCACCTTCAAGTTAACAGAGTTTTTAAGTTTGTAAATTTTTTCGTTATGCCTCGTAGTAGCTCGAAAAACGTTGCGTAATATGTAATATGTAGAGTAAAAAAAATATTTTTTTAATTTTAGTCCAAGGTCGAGGCAAAGCGCGGCGTTGAGTTTCGCCACACAATATGCAATGCCTCCAGAATTTGTAGAATATTAGAAGCGGATTATCTTAATACTAGGCTCTCTCTTTGTCTACCATGCTACAAGCGAGATATAACGTGAAGCTGAAAAAAAAAATTGTCTCAATTTTCATTTTATTCAATAATACAAGTACTGTTTATCAACCAAAGCTATCTTAACGATTATTAAAAAGATTACTATAAACACTTTACATTCCTTAGTAATATTTTTATATAGCGCAGCTTAAAAGCTCCGATTTTAGGCATGTTAGAAAGCACTAAAGCTAAATGACAATCTCAACGTGATATTAAGCCTCTTGTTCCGGAGAATCACATTATCACAACGTACGCGTCACCGCATCAAAGATTAGCGTATATTACGCGCTATCGCCGAGGCCGAGCTCCTTGGGAAAGGAAGGTGCGAATTATATATTTATACCAATATGTATATCGGTAATAGAACCGGAGGTGTCTGTAGACAATTGTGGGTTCAATTTTAATACTGAAAAATGATTTTATGTGTATAAAATTATTGTTATTTGCGTTTTATTGGGAAATATCACACTCAGAACAGGGAGAAAATAAAAGAAAAATTAATTAACGAATAGAGTACGAAGTGTCCTAACACTGAATTTTCTATGTACCTTGCAATATACAGGAGATACACGAACTGACTGCTAAAAATATTTGTATATAAAATAAAAGAAGATAGAGTCGCGCGGCGGTGCTATAGCGCGGTGGGGCGCCTCGTTAGCGTGTAACCGTGACCGTGACTCTATTTTCGCCTTCATTGATTTCCGCTGCGTCCTTGTCGTACTACACTAGAGTAGGTATTTTATATCACTGGCCTTTCCTTACGTTACGTATCAACTGCGTCAATGGTCTTTTAATGTTGTTAGCTGATACCCTTTTTGTGTATGTTTTAAATAGTTTATTCGTAAATAGTAATTATTTTATATTCATCAATTTAAGGAATAATAATTACTACATACTACCAGTATGTGTGAGTACTGTGTTGCTAAAGCTTTGCTTTATATTGTACATATTATTTTGTGAATATCTCATTTTACAGAGCTCGATGTTCGTCTTGTTTAAATTGTGGCCAATGTAGAGTCTACAGGTGCCGCCGTCCCCACCTACCCCACCCTCGTCTCTCACCTGCCCCACGCTCATTTCGCCGTGACGCCTTGTTAGCCTTTGCCCGAGATACGTTTCAGATACAAATAACAGGACATTTATAATAGGTTTAATCTAACTAGGACGCACGTCTCGCGATGGTTGCCAACACAAACATCAACAACTCTACGCTACAGCTACGGTAATTTAAATTATACGTTACTATACTCAGTCGGTTGTGAAACAAGAGCAAATACAAAGTAACTTAGAGGTGATGTTCAATTATTTCAGTTCACCAAAGGGCGCCCAATTTAGATGTAAATGATTTATGCTCTACGATAGAGCACCTGTATACTATTATACGTTCTCTATGTCACTACTATGTTGTTTGATGCCGTATATTACTTTTGCTCTGACAATTTTAATAATGTTATGATTATTAAGATTTGAGCCAGAGAAAATAAAGCCAGTTATAGCGTAGAGGCACAGTGGTGTGACTATGGGCGAGTAAAGGTTACAGATTGTGGGTTCATTTCCTTGTTCATTCGAGTAATATCTTTTTTATGTAAATCTGTATACCGTTTAAAGAGCGATAAATATTTCTTAATAAATTTACCACTCCATAAATATATGAGTCTCAGATTATAATATAGTGTTTAAAATCATATTTTAGCTAACGTAAAAACGTTAATTATGAACTTTTCGTATAACTGTTACCATTTGTTAAGATTAATCAAAATATAGAAGTAGCTCTACATCTTTATTACCGTAACAAATAAATGTATGTTTTGTATTTTGATCATAGCGTGTTTAGAGGCTGTTGTTTTCCACTACATACTCGTGTAATGTGTATATTTTTACATATTGGTGGCGTGCCTCAGGGACGTTAAGCTCTTATGGTCTGCGTCAGATCCCTCACTGCTTTACCGAGAGATCATGACTTCCGCTCTACTAACGAGGCATCCTCAGCCACGTCTCTACCTCAATCGTTGGTGATTTGCATTTAAAATATTGTGGTCTGCATAGTATTTTCATTAGTATCTGTCGTGAACGATACAGTATTGTCTAAAAAGTTATTTTCAAAATTTAAATATACCTAAAACGTATAAAATCTACTTTTTTACAACACTTTACTTATTATTATATGTATAAAAATATAAATAAAACTGCTTTATTATACATTAGGATCAAATAAATAATTTAAAAGAACACATTATAAACATCTCGTCGAGGCCAGTCGTGGCGCAGCGGCACGCAGTGTGACTGTAAAATCGACTGGTTGTGGGTTCGATCCCCACTCGAGGAGATGAAATATTTACTTAAATTTATATTTCCATTTCTTCGCTCTGGTGTCGAGGCCAAGCGCGGCGTTAAGTTTTGCCACTCAACACGCAATGCCTCCAGAATTCGGCAGAAAGTGGGGAACGTAGTGTCTTAACACTAGGTTCCCTCTGCCTACCCTGCTGTGTGCTTGATACAGCGTGAAGCTGATTTATTTATTTATTTTTATAAACATGTCTCAATACGAAACATTTATCCCTAAAGGAATGTTCTCCCTCAGCCGAGTTGCGAACGAAACGTATTGAATGATCGTTAATTAGATATTTGCCGAAACTAATCCGTCTCGAATTCCTTTCAACGTTTTCTAAAGGATTTTCATAAACCAAATTTTTCACGAAGTATTCAATGCTCGCTTTACGATATCACAAGACTGAACCTTTCTACCCTTTGAAAATCAAAAGAGACCTTCTATTTTACGACGATTATATCTCACAGAACTATTTGAGCTATTCATCGTCGATTCGCGTCGAATTCACCTCTTTATATTGGTATAACCGTTATCTATTATTGAGATAGAAGATATGGGTTAATTTTTTTTTAACAATTGTTAGTAATTGACGAGAATTGTTTACGTGAAAGTCCCGCAGTCGCACGTATAAACAGAAAACTGGAGTAGTAGGAGGTAGTAAGCGGTCGTATGTACGGACGACGCGGCGACATCAAACACGCGGCGCTGCCACTGACTTCTTATCAGTGTAATTTATCGCAATCTCTGCTTTGAATGCTCTAACATACCTCAAATAAACTTGTCTCTATTCACTTTTCATTGCCTATTTTAAATGTTTGTTTGGGTAAATTACAATTTCCAGCAGATGCGGGTCGATTCAAGCGGAATAATAATGGTACAAATTAGATGTATCTCCCCTGGCGCGGCCTGATGCCGTCACATGTGCTGTATGTTTATTCCTAATTTGAAAGTTTTCATTACAGTTGTTATTATAAAACAATGTTGAACGTGAATTGTTTTGTTGTTTCGCTAATCGGATGTAGTTTTAATTTAATTATGGAAATTTCATATAATATTTACAATAAATACATCAATTAAAACAAGTAGGAAGAGGGAACCTAGTGTTAAACCTCCATTCCCCACTTTCTGCCGAATTCTGGAGACTGCGTGTTGAGTGGCAGAGCTCAAGAAGAACAAGTACTGATACTTGATAAAAATTTTGTGTTATTTAAAGATTGAGACAACTATTTTGTATAACTATTCAGATTATGGATCATAACAATTTGCTGATCATAAAATCCTAAAAATGTAAACGATGCCAAAAGAATTCCAAAGTTCTATACTATTAAATTCTATACCAATTCTTTTAGTACAACTAAAAAGATAAAAATATATTTTCGTACAAAGAACAAACATAAAGTGAACATTTTATTTATTTTAATTAAAAAGGGACAAACGACAAAATGTCAGAAATTTTCGTAATATTGTATCAATGTAGCCACATTTTGGACGACTTTACGGCTGGAGCTCGGGAGAGGTAAATATTTTTAGAAGATTTTACGTTGTGGGTTACGTTGAATTCCGTAACCCTTAAATTTTCTGTTATTGTGTTACTCTATTACATTTCGGGTTCCTTAAACGACTCTATATAAGAAAATGACTCTGCATTAAAGGAAATTGACGTATGTTTACGTCACAGCTGCTAACAAGCAATCTTACGTCAACTAATACATTAATTATGTTAACTAATTGTTGCTAACTTTGACTTCGTAATTGAGTCGTCCTGTCTTAACGTGACGAGTACGAAGTGTGCTGTTGTTTATGTTGGATATAACATTATAGTTTACTACATTTATATTGAAAAGTCAACTTTCCTATGTGGCCATTTGTGGCGCGAAATAAAATATTTACTGTTTTATTTCCTCACTCTGGCACCGGCAATGCGTCCATAATTCAGCGGAAAGTGAGGAATGGAGTGTCTTGATACTAGCCCTACCGTAGGGTATCTGTGGGACACAGCGTGAAGGTGAAAAAAAAATTAAATTAATATTTTATTGCACAAATAAGAAGAAAATAGTATACAGTTCATTATAATAACGATCAACAAGTGTGCGATGGCGGCCTTATCACTAAATGCGATTTCTTACAGGCAACCAAAAGAAAAACGGAATGATTAATTTTATAAAAGAATAACCAGTAAATAAATAATACAAACCAATATAAAGTGAATACAAAATAGTTTTACATATACATAAACATACACATACATACATACATATATACATACATACATTCATACATACATTCATACATACATACAACAAACAAATTTTACAGAATTCTTCATATCTATCACAAATGCATTTTTCTCTAAAACCAAATTCATAATTATAATATTCAATAGATTATTGAGTTAAATAAATGTAGTAATACAAAGTACACGAGACTTCAGAAACTTTTCAAATAAAAAACGCTAAATTCAAAAATCCTAAATGCAAGAGACAGCTGTTTTAGTTTAGGCTTCTACAAGATGTTGTTCTACGACGCCCACGCGCCGGTCACCGACCCCCGCCAATTAACACTAGTTAGCGGCGGGCGCGGTGGTCTTCTACAGAGTAGCCATAAATTCGCCCGACGCGGAAACTTCTGTATACAGTTACGCAACATTTACATCGCACGGTGCTCTACGCTACGACGCCAGCCGACACGGTGTAAACAAAACTTATTTAAGTTATGTTGTTCCCGAGAAATTAGTTTATGCACATACCTACCTGTATTAGATACAAGTGTCGAAGTTATTTTAAAAGTGATGGCAAATAACATGAGTAGGGAAGGGTGGTACTAAATTAACGGTATAGGCACCTGAGAGATATCGGTCGGAGAATGTAAATCAGACGACAAGCTATTTACATCGTAGTAAAGTTAATGTTGACCGCTCCCGCGCCTCGCACTGCAACTACACGAGTATATTACACACTAGCGAACCGCTCGCGGCTTCGCCCGCTTGAACTACATACTAATTAATTTATTAATCTGGATTATCTTAGTTTTCTAATAATACTATCGTTTTAAACAAGTTTCTATATTGAAAAGTAAAGTTTCAGCCGGTTCTATACGAAATTTCAAATTTTAGTTATTTATTCCAATTTTGTCGAATAACATGTCTTAAAATGATAAAACTTCTTTATTTTTAAAGGCGATTGTAATAAAATAAAAACAACATGTGAAGTTTGCCAAAATACAATAGTGCAAACTGCATTTAAATGGGTAAAGTTGTCTAAGATTATCGTATTGAGATTAGCCAGAACAAACGCACAGACAAACCGACAAAAAATAAAAAATATTGTTTTGAGTTCTATTACAAAGTCAAAAGCCCAAAACAATCATTCATTTTTCTCATAATTATATCTTTCATGTACAGACACCGGTCAGTTATGATTTTATTATAAGTGATTTTATGAAGTACATATAGAAAGTTTGATGTTCATTTAAGAGAACACACTGTATAAACATGGCTTTTAATAAACTTTCACAGAACTTTACTTTGCGGTGTTTTGATAAAATAGCGGGGGATGGTAAATTATACAATTTTATGAGTTGGCGCGTAAAATTACATTAGAACTTTTACACTCTTAGTACTAATTATTAATTTTTAATGTTAATTAATGAGTTGTAAATTTTGATAAAAAATAAAATTCATTATTGCTTGTACTTAACCGTTGACATGCAAACTTCTTGCCCGGTAGCGATAGATCGTAGCGTAGGAAATCATTTTTTACTAAGTTTTTTCTACTATTTGAAATATAAAATAGTTATATAATAATTAATTTAGAGGTCAAAAGCACAAACGTGTGATTATAACCACGACAGGTTGTGGGTTCGACTTTCTCTCGAGAAACTGAAATAGTTTTTTGTTTTCATTTCTTCGTCCTAGTGTCTTGTGACAACAGCAGAAAGTGAGGAGCGGAAAGTCTCTACACTAGGCTCCCTATCCTGCTACTACATAATACAGGTGAAGTTAAAAAAAAACAAAAGAAAATATTTTAAAGTTAGAATTCAAACGTAAATCTGTAACAAGAACTAGACTAATATGAAATAATTTCATTACTCCGCTGTCACTACAAAACTTTTCAGTTCGCAGCACAATGTTGTTGTTTTCTCGGTAATGTTATTGTTTATCGTATTTTGCTGAATCGAATTTTAACTTAATTTTAAAATAACTTTTCATCACAAAGTAGAACGTACATATGATACACGTAATGATTACTAAAACACAAAAACGATTGACATTACCATTTAAAACACGTTTATAATGATGAGCAATATAATCCGATAATTTGATAGACAGACAAAAAAAAGATATATATATATTTTGTCTGTCTATCAAATTATCGGATTATATTGCTCATATATATATATATATATATATATATATATATATATATATAATAAATTAAATATATATATATTTAATTTATTATTGGAGTTAAAATTACGATTGTGGGTTCGATACCCACTCCCGAAAATAAAATATTTATTTAAATTTACATTTTCATTTCTTCGCTCGGGTGTCGAGACACAGCACGGCGTTGAGTTTCGCCACAAAACCCGCAATGCCTCCACAATTCGACGGAAATTGGGAAACGGGAGATTTACCGCTAGGCAACCTATGTGCCTATCATGCTGTGCACAAGATACAGCGTGGACGTCGTTAAAGTTCAGGAATCAATACAACTTTAATCCACTATGTAAAATCTCTTTAAAAATGGCTACAATGTATTTGTAAGCGTCCAGCGTCCATACTTCTAATTAAAACTATTATGAAACTTTCTAAGTTAGCATTTATCTTTGTTAAAGAAGTGTAGATATAACATAAAGAAGGTATACAAAGAATAGAGCGCGAGTGTTGGCGTAAGTAAATAATTACTTTAAAATATTTCATATTTACGTTGTTGAACTTTGTGTTTCAATTTATTTTTCGTTTGTATTTGTAATGTTTTGTTTTAATAAGGTGAGCAGGGATAGTCTTCCTTATAAACGTATAATTACAAATACCAAAACACATATATTTATTTATATAATTGAGGTCAGTCGTGGTGCATAGGCAGGACCGTGTGATTGTGAACGTGACAGGATGTGTGTTCGATTTCCAGAGAAAATTTTCATTTAATATTTTAATTTCTTCGCTCTGTGTTAAGGCAAAGTGCGACAATGCTTCCAGAATTTACATGTATACTGTACCACGACTGGCTGTTGAACTTCGAAGTAAAATTTCAATTACATTTCACACGCACCAATACATTTCAATAAAGACGTTTTTCAATACAAATATCACCTCCCGGCTATAATCAGTCTAATTGTAAGTACGAAGACGAGAATACCCCAACACTTTTATCGAGAAAAGATAACGATATATTTACATTTATCGGAGCACACGTCTCTTACACGAACTCGATTCTAAGCTGTGATATATTGTGATGGCTCTACAGTCTCTACAGGAATTCCTTTAAAGCGGCAAAGCGGATGGAGTGTGATTCAGACGCGAGGTATCTTCTCTCAGTGAATTACGATGTTTGGTTTGTCATTGCCGGCTACTGCTCCGAGTCGGGACGCGCTTCCGTCTCTATTTATATCACCTCTGGTGTAGGTACAGACGGTGCGGCCACAAGCGGTTGAGACGAATCCATTACATATAATATATGATGAATAGTAAAGTGTATGCAATGCCTTTAGAACTCGGCGGAAAGTAAGGAACAGTGTGTCTTAACAGTAGGTGTATCCTACGATACACCGTGAAGCTGATTTTTAAAAATGGTAGTAAAGCTTATATGGTCAGCAGTTTAGACAGAGAGCAGCTAGTGTCAAAACATGTCGTTCTCTACTTTCCTCCCGAATTCACGAAATCGGGCAAATCAGAAACTAGTGGTTAGAATAGAATCAGTATTTTTATGCAGGATTGTTTATACATTGAAGAAAGCTATACGTTATATTTCAACACGTCAGTCGTTTCGATGTGACCCGCTGTACCAGCGATCAGACCTATCTCGGGCACTTAGATGTGTCATGTCTCATACAAAAGTCAAGGTTATTTCTAATTTTGTAAGGCTACTAGACTGTATCATTTAACTCTATCAAATAGCACATTGCAAATAAAAAATAGAAATACCAATACCGCACTAAATGTAGCCAGTCGAGGAGTTCTGCACTCACGCGCGACCCAGAAATAAAAAGTTTGCTTTCCGTTTTAAAAAACTTATCGATCTTCAATGTTTCGATACGACTGCTGTTCATTTCTGTGACATTTTCTGCTGGGAAATACTGGGGCGACTTTTTTTTTATTTCAGTCTCTCCTTAGAAAGATTTAGAGCCGACCACTGACTGCCGCTGAAATCCAATTTCATATAAAATATATATAGATTTATGTTTTAAAAATTTATATCTTGAGGAAAGGCAACCATTTCTTTAAACTCAGTTTCAGAACATTATCAGTAACTTTAAATACCACCCTTTCTATTTCAATAAATAATAATATATTACTACTTTTATATTATAAAGTGTTATAAAAAACCTAATTAATTAGTTTCATGTAAAATACAAAAGACGAGAACAAAAGAGCGACTCGTTTTGAATAGGAATTACACTATTGTACTTTTTGAAAGAAACATCATCAAAATAATTATTTGCAGACTTTTTAAAAACGCACAGCCAGCCACCTAACCAGCGTATATGTAGATAAACACAATAAAGCTGGGTCCAGTCCTCTGCGAATATAGATACATATTTTTTATGGTGCCGTATCTCATAAGGAAAAGTCGGAACCCTTATAGGATCAGTCTGTTGTCCACCTGTCCGTCTGTCAAGAGCATATATCTCGACATAGTGAGGATATATCGATCTGCAATTGATATCAAACATTCAAGTCGTCCATCCAAAATCTATATGGTACATCCTGTAAATCTACAATTATGAAATCTGGTAAGAAGTGAGCATTTGTGGTTAAAATACAGGGCAAAATACAAAAAGTGAATATTTATAGGCATTTTAAGATACTAATTAAAACAATTAAGATTACAAAATCCTAATCCTAAATATGTACTGCACCTTCACAAAAAAATGCTTCTTCAAATTATACTAGTACAGCAGTGACCAGCATCCCGCCCGCAAGAAGCACAGAACCGCCGCATTAACACCACCGTACAACAGTCGATTCAAAGGAAAACTCTATGTAATATATTCGTTATTGTTACATTTCTTCAAAGAGAATGTGTTCGGGAAGGCTACCCGCCGGCGAGCGCGCATCTGGAGCAGCAACACGCGTATTCCTATACACAAAACATCTCTGAACGTTCTCTTGTAAACGAGCGCACGCTGTAATTACCTTTTATTACTTGGATGTAACGGCGGCGCGGATGTACGCGGACCCCGTTATGGTTGCCATTGGGAAATTACATCAGTATTTACTTTACGCAAATATAAAGCACAAAATAATGAAATCAATAATTAAGAGTCGTAGCGCAGCGGCACGAAGTGCGACTGTAACTGTAGTCACCCAACACGCAATGCCTCCAGAATTCGGCAGAAAGTGGGGCACGGAGTGTCTTAACATTAGGTTCTCTCTGCCTACCCTGCTGTGTGCGGGATACAGCGTGAAGATAATTATATTTAATTTTTTTATGATTAATATGTATGCAGGTTTTTTTTTCTTTTTCTTTGGTTTTAAGTGTTGAGCAGCGGAATTAAATACCGCGCTTTGCCCTATTATCAGGGCAAGGAAATGATAATATTAGATATTTCAATTCTTCAAGTGGAAACCGAACCCATAACCAACCATATTTATTTATTCTGTAATTGAGCGCTCTAATATTAGGAACGACTGGTTTAAATTAGAACATTATTTTTATTCTTTAGCCCATAGAGGAATACTATAGGCTATATTATGTCACAATATTCTTGTCGAGGTAGCTCTATCTCAGGTTAGATTTACCTGAGGAGATGAGGTGCATCTCTTCTTTATCTCTCTCTTCTCTTAGTTCCTTACGCGAGCAGACCTGCAGATGAAAGCTAGTAATGAGATAAAATTACAATTAAGCCTACCTTTGAAATTTATCGATATGCTATAACAAATTAACAAATACATATATAATTTGAAGGCAATTCTCTGCGTAGTTATTGTTCCAAATTGTACTGAAATATTCAATAACAATCTAAACAAGCTCACTAAATTACTAATAGTAATTATTCAGACCTGGCTTAATCCTAGAGTTTATTAGGATTTAGTAGCTGATATCGCGAAATGTTCTGTTATATTGCATTATTTAGGAAGAACTTTAAAAAAAATTCACGCTGTATTCCGCACACGGCAAGATAGGCAGCGGGGACCTAATGTAAAGACACTCCTTTTCCCATTTTCCTGGGGAATTCTAGGCAATATGTGTGGAATGGCGGAAGTCAACGCCGCGTTTTGCCTCTACTCCAAATCGATGAAATGAAAATATAAATTTAAATAAATATTTAATTTCCTCGAGTGGGGAATGAACTCACAACTTTTAAGCAAATATTTTAATCTTGCTTGAATTTTTGTACAAACATATGTATAATGGTATATATCTACTAGTTGTCAGCAGGAAACATTTTCCAAAAAATCTCTTATTCTATTTATCTTGCATTTTTAATTTCCTAACCTACCTACATACTAAATAGCAACTTTCTCCAACACTATAATGCCCAAATTTCAATTCCAAATATATCCATTTCTATAACCGATCGGCAGAAAAAAAACATAAACAAGTGGGTTCAGACAGGCGCGTGTCGCGTCGCTTCCTTTTTCTTTGAGAACTGGCATCTATTTCGGGCGGTCCCTGCTCCTTGCTCAGATGGCCTGCACTTTCTCCAACTATAATTACACACATCGTCAACACGACACGCGACGCACGTGTCGACTCAGTTTATGATCCCTCATATAATTACAATTAAATTTCTTTATTTGATTCACAATATGTCTTTTTCTTAATGACATATGATATTATTTATTCAGTGCGTTGCTTAATTTGAATAAATCATGTTGGTGAATAATCTGTGACTAATAAGCTTTACTTGAGATGTAGAGCTAAGTAAATGTGGTTTGTTTTTTTTTCGTAAGAGTTTTTTCGACTTTTTGACACTAGGCCCTTTTTGCCGATCTCTTTTGTATCGATAGGCAAAGATAACCTAGTGTAAGGACACTCCATTCTCCATTTCTCGAGGCACTCCTTGGTGAGTGGTGGAACGCCATGCCGCGCCATGTCTTGCCAGTGTCTCCAAATGGGTATCAAACTCATAAACATCGCGACAATGATTTTTCACACAAAAAAAACATCTTGATAATATTAATACCATATTTTTTATACTAGAAACGTTAGTTGCTGCGTGCTGCTATGTCCTATTAGATTTTTTTTACCTTCACGCTGTATCCCTTGCGATGTACCCAGAGACAATGGAGCGCCAAGCGCTACGGCCTCTACTTTATCAGATGTAATGCTTATTTTATGTAATATAAATATTAATTTTAATTCTAAATAAAATTAAATGTAATCTAAGTATTAATTTTGAAGCAGTCTTAGTGCTTACGGCTTAGTCTTAGTACAAGAGTGTGACTGTAACGTGAAAGTTGTGGGTTCGATCCCCACTCGAGGAGATTCTTCTATTTCTTTCATTTCTTCACACTGGCACCAAGGAAAAAGCAAGGCGTTGAGTTCCGCCACCTCAACACGCAATGCCATGAAGAGGAGAATGGAGTGTCTTAACATTAGGTTCCCTCTGCCTACCATGCTATATACGGAATACAGCGTGACACTGATAAAAAAAAATATAAATTTTACTTAGTTATTACAAGTAAAGATATCCTCTGTCACCGCTGAAGGATAACTCAGATCCGTGTTACGCAAGCGAGGCGCCGTCGGTCGCTACAAATCTAGCCTAATTGCACACGTCCGCTCTACTTCTACAATTGTACATACACCCAATTATCGTCAACATTACCCTCTTTTTTCGGCTAAATATTTGTCAGACCTATTTCCTGGAAATAGAAACGAATAATTATTATAATTGGAGGATGTAGAGTTTCGAATTCGTCATTAACAGTTTGGTACTCTACAATATATAAATAACAATATTATGAACGTTGGTAATCTTGATGCATATAAATGTAATTACAGTTATTTAATTTTTTTTCTTAGATTTAAATAAGTTACACTATAACATTTAAGCATCTTGTACTTAAATAAGGAAAAAGGAATTTAAAATACGAGGCCTGTTTGGCGCGGCAGCACGAGCGTGTGACTGTAACGCCACGGTTGTGGATTCAATTGCCACTCGGGGAAAAGAATTATTATTTATTATTATTTTTTATTTCTTCAATCTGGTGCAAAGGCAAAACCGCGGCTTTGAGTTCCGCCACTCATTATGAAATACCTCAATAATTCAGCAGAAAGTGGGCAACAGAGTGTATTGACATTATGCTTCCTCTATCTACCCTGCTATATGCAGGAAACAGCGTGAAACTAGAAAAAATATTAACAAATTACAAACTCCTTTGACGTCTTTATATTAACACATTTTTATAAATATATAATGGAAACAACTCGTGAACAAACATTGTGACCGCTATAAGTTATCTCAGCGCGCGGGTGCAAAGCCAGCGGATAAGTAAATAATACTTTTCCCTGATAATACTATTAGGAAAATCGTTGGTAACTCCTAAGGCGTAGATGTGGGGTGCGAAGTGTAGACCGACACAACCACGTTTTATGGGATATCGGTGACTAAACTGCAGGCATTTGCTGAATGTGCGACTCGAGGGGACTCTTTGCGACAGTAAATCCTTTTTTCTAAAACACGGCACTTAACACGCTCTTTCTTGGAATCTCTCTGGTATTACAGTGATACAGTTAATAAAAAATATTGTTACTTGTAGTTTAGATCTTTTAGAAAAAGTAAATTATATCAGATTATCAAGAATTTTATGCTTAAAGTCCCATTAATGAATTAAGAATAAATTTTTGTTTAGCAGAAGGAAAACAGAAGTAGTCTCTAGTAACATATTTAAAATAGACCACTTTTATTTATTTTTTTAGCTTCACGCTGTATCCCGCACTTAGCTGGGCAAGCAGGGAGAAGTGAGTGATGGAACTCAACGCCTATCCTTTACCAGAGAGATATAAAAATATTAAATATATCATTCCCACAAATGGAAATCGAAATATGTATATATATTTATTTTCATTTGTGTTGGAAATAGTACACACTTATGTACAACAGTTTTAAAATCACAGCGTCAGGTACAGAATTGCGGCGTTCCTCGACGTGCGCTTTGAATCAATCCTTTTCGGGTCTTGTAAATCTTCTGTCAGCAAAATTGGACTTAACTGTAGATCCAATCACACATTCATCTCCAAACACATTGCGTCGTCCATTGCTCTCTTCAACCACAAGTTACATACAACGTGAGTTTATCATACACCAATGTATGTGGAACAAAACGACTATCTCCCGACTAGTGAAGGCAGATCCTTCGCAACATGATTACGGTATCTCGTGATCAATGAGCGTGACCGGCGCTGACACGAGTCGTACTTTTTGTAGAGCTTTTATTGCTGTTCTAAGTTTAAGCTCTGTAAACGGCCGTTCTAAACGCACTTGCCAAGTGGATTGTATTGTTCTTAGCGTGATATTTACTGCTGGAGCGTATCGCCTTATGACTGGAACATTGTAACGACAGTGTGGAGTAAAACTTTTACTTTTAATTCATTGTTTTCATTCATAGAAAGAGCAAATACTCTTACTGCATTATTGTCGAGCAATTTCTCTACTGGTACATTTGCACCTTGACAGGTATGCGGTAGTTGACGAATACCCAATTCTTCGATAAAATCTAACATAATGGAATCTGTTATTATCTATATTATCCTGTATGTGGCATAGCCTATGTATATATGACTATCTATGTGTATATGACTTATAACTTAGATGTCTAACTCATTATTTTTAAGATTTATCGATATCCCATAAAACGTGATAGATTGTAACAGGGTAGATAGGAGAACTTAGTGTTAAGACTTTCAACCGAATTTTGAGGTATTAGGTGTTGAATAACGGAAATCAACGAAAGAAAAAATTTACATTTTTTATTTCCTCAAGTGGAAATCGAATTTACAACTTGTCCCTCTGCAGTCGCACGCTTGTGTCTCTGGAAATAGAGTATCTTAACACGACATTTTCAAATTCCCTTTGTCTACCCTACAAAGTGCGGATACAGCGTGAAGAAAAAAAAGGTTACTATTAAATTTGTACATATAAATTAAGTTCAAACGGCCGATATCCGTCTAATATACCGTGTAATTTTCAGTCCGACATCACACTCGCCATTAGAGAAGCTAACAACGGCTTGGTAATGATAGTATTACACGTACTCCCTCACCCACGTTACCGTCTACCGTCCTCCGACATGTATCGAATTTAAAGCTTTACCAAAAAGTAACGCGATAGCCCCACAACGTACCCGTTTTATGGCTAACTCACGCAGTATAAAGTTTGGAGTGTGTGAGTCGGGAATACCTATTAGTGCTTCTATTGGAGTATTAAATATCAGTAACAGAAGGGCAAAGTGACGGTTTTTGTATGCTTCTATTATGGAGTCGCTTGAAATTGTTTTTTAAAAAAATTCTTTTAAAAATTTAGTATTGTAGGACTTGTTTGATGTTTTTTCAGCTTCACGCTGTATCCCGCATATAGGAGGGTAGGCAGAACAACATACATACATTCCGTTACCTACTTTCTGTCGAGTTTTCGAAACATGATGTATTGAGCCGCGCTTTGCCTTGATACCAAAATATTAATGAATAATAATGATATCCTCGAATAGGGATCGAACCTGCAACCGTGTTTACAGTCACACGACAGTGCCACTGCGCCACGAAGGATTCATATTGAAAATTTTAGTTTCGTACGTCTTGGAACAGATAAAATAATGTATAAAACCTAAAGCAATGCCATTATAACTAAATAGTTAAGTATCGGGGTTGGCCCCGACTTACGTAGGGTGGTACGAGACCAGCCCGCAGCCGGTAAGTAGCTCTTGGAAACGTAAAGTCTAACATAAAATAAAGTAAAGAGCCATAAAATGTTCCTCTGTAGTGTGTTCGACGCGGCGGTAACGGTACGCAATTTGGGACTGCGAAATGAATTCTCAATTCGTAAACCAATTCAGCTTCCATATTTAATTTCGTTTATTCATTTCGGAAGACATCTCCGTCGGAGCGATGAACTCTGCATAACTAAGTAGGCAAGTCAAACAAATTATACCGATATTACGCATTATCAGTGGAGTTATAAACTGATATAAAAGTAGGAGCGGAGCGGTGTTTGTTATTTGCTCGCGGTAATCATTCGGTACACTAAACCTAGTTTGCTTTATTGCCTATTGATAGCAGCACGGTCGCGCCCACGCTCCCACCTCGCTTCCCCTCCCCACCACCCCCCCACGCTTCACCTAGAAGTACCGTCGCGCACTGCGCGTACGCTATCTAATCATAAGATAGGACAAGGCGCCGGTTTTCTTGATTTCTAATAATTTTAATACATTTAGTCGTGGCCATAAAGGTATAAAAGCTATATAGTTATATTTTTAAAATAGTTTTTTTTACTCAATTAACGCATTTTTTTATAATATAACGACATCACTAATCATGAGCTTACAGTATTTTTATTTATTAATAAGAAAAAAATTATAAAAAAAATTGCTTTATACATGAGTACAAATACTACTATTTAAAAAAAAACTTACAGTACTAACTTTATACTGTAAGCTCACTGGTCCTACCTTGAGCTTACAGTATACAGGAGCAAAATCCCATTCCATATCTTCAGTAAGTATATCACTTACCCAGTATTGTAGCAATACCCTCTTATCCGACGTTTCCTGAATCTAGTATTTGCAGTGGAAAGTCACGGCCGGGTGTGACGGGCGTTAGCAGGAGTCAGGATGTTTGTGGAGCACTCGACGTAGCGCCGCCATCAGCTACGATAACACGCGTCTCGAGAGCCCTGTGCCACCGAAAATGGATAATATTTTTATAAAGCGATTCCTTTTTAAAATTCACTCGAATGAATAGAGTAGCCAATAATAAACTTTTTAATAAGTTATTCTAGTTTACAGATATTACTATATAAGACCATAGATCATTAACTTGAGAATGTAGAACGCGGCAGAAGGTGGGGAACGGAAGTGACTTAAAAGGAAGTGTATTCTCAGGTTCCCTTTGCCCCTTGTACTACTATATGCAGAATACAGCGTAAAGCTACAAAAGTTATAGACCTAAAATCATCTGAAGATCCTTTGAGTGGGCTTTAGCAGTTGTCCTACAAAAAATAGCACAATATTAAAACATAAATTATAATAAACCAAAATAATAAGAAAAAATAATACGTGCCAAACGTATAATAAAAAACCCCGATGTGCTTCCAAATACCAGTAATAAAAAAAATAACAATGAAAAATGTTTCTTTTTATCTTATCAGTCATTCATCTACCAAATAAACAAATTTTGGTGAACAAAATATTGTATTTCGATATGCTATTCATATATTGATTTTATAAAAACCTGCATATGAAGTCAATGGACTTAACTTGACCACGTATAGACGTTTTAATGAAATAAGAGGACAAAAATTATAATAACTATCAGCTTTACGATGTATCCCGCGCACAGCAGGCAGAGGGAACATAGTGTTAAGACACATCGTTTCCCTTTTTCCGCCTAGTTCTGGAGAAAGCTATGCGTGTTGAGTGACGGAACTCAACACCGAACTTTGCCCCGACACCAGAACAAAGAAATGAAAATATAAATGTATATGATATATATATATTTCATTTCCTCGAGTGGGGATCGAGCCCACATTTTAAAGCCACACTTTAAAATTTTAAACAATATACATAACATATTGGTAAAATTTATAGCGTTATTATTCTAGATCAAACATGCATTCAGGGAGATAACGCACGTTGAATCACCTTCCGTCACGTCCACGTGTGGGATGACTAACGTTAAGTCAGCAAAGAAATCAGTGATAGTAACAGAGTATGTGCTATTATAAATTTCCTTTGTTGTTCTTTAGAATTTCCTATAACACTACTGCATACATGATAAGATAAACTTCACCACATTTAGTTATAACTACATAAGGCATAAAACAGGATAGGCAGTGAAAATCTAGTGTTAAGACACTTCTTTCTCCACGCACCGCCGAATGTCTCGAAAGACGTTGCGTGTGAAGTTGTAGAACTCAATGCGATGTCTTCTCTTGTTACCGAAGCGATTACATGGAAAAGATTTTAATATTAATAATTCATTTGCAGCACACACTGTGCCATTGCGCCACAATGGCCTCATGTTATATATTATCTAAAATATCATCTTCTAATACTTATTTTATTTTACTATGATTTCTTTAATAGGAATCCCTAGAGTGAATAAGCAAAGGTAATATTCAAATTCAAATGAATTGGTTATATACGCCTCGCAGATGTTGCCCGGCGGCGCGGATGCAACGGACAGCACCTGAGACGAGAACTGAGCGTGGGAACTGCGCGCCTACCAGCTGCCGACTGCCGACTGCCGACTGCTCTACAACTGTACCTGGCCGTGTCTCTACACCTGAATTGAAACAGATAACAATTCAACGTATTTCTTATATTTCTCTCGTATAACACGGGAATCTAGGAACTTAGTGTTAAGACAATCCGTTCCCATTAAGACATTTCCTTTGACCTCTTCCCGCCAAACTCAGAGTGCATTGCGTGTTGAGTGGCGAAACTCAACGCCGCGCTGTGCTCCGTTACCAGAGCGAAATAATGAAGACATTAAAGATTTTACTTCATAGAGTGAGAATTGAACCCACAACCTGTCATGATTACAGCCACACCCTTGTGCCCCTACGCCACGACTGGCCTCAATATTAAACTTCGTCTCCGTTAAAAGCTACTTTAACCGAGTGTTCCTTTGACCCGTGGTTTTGAGGAAATTTCGGACGTTTTCCTCCAACCTTTATCACGCACTTGAGCTCAGGAAGATAGCCGAGTTAATTTATTGCTTTCACGAACCCTTCCATTCTTCGTTATTAAGATATCCCTCCTGAAATTTTCGTGTTTTATTATTGGGACAAGATCTTTTATTATAAACCGCAAAAAATCCGGACAATTTTTGCGTCGATTACAGAAACGTAATGGCACTGAAAAAATGCGAAGGATATGAAATTTTGCAAGATTTTTTTTTTAATAAAGGTGAATGGAGATCAGTAAAATACATGTATGTAAGTAATATATAATTAAGGCCATTCGTAGAGCGTGTAACTGTAAACGCGACAGGTTGTGGATTCGATTCCCATCCGAGAGAATGAAATATTAAATGTTTTCTGCTCTGGTAACGAGGCCTTGAGTTACGCCAGTCACCACGTCTCCAATAATTCCTCCAGAATGCATCAGAACGTGAGGAAACGCTACCCTACTATGTTTGGGATACAACCTGAAGCTGGCCTCGACTATACCTCAAAAATATAAATAAAATATTGTATATCGTATTTATGGTAAGCTCGCGTTACATCTGCTAATGCACGAGCACAACGGAAACGTGAAGCAATGACACATTAAACATATCAGATTAAATGGAACATTTATCACGGCTCATTTCACGATCGATTAACTTTATATTACAATTTATAAAAAAATAAACGTAACATTTAAAACGTATGTAGAATAGACAGAACTTTCGTAAGTAAGAATCACTCACCGTGTTCAAATTAAAGTAATTTAGATCAATAGAGATCTTTATCAAGCGACGATGGAAGCTTAGTTTTTGTATAATAGCGGCACAAAATCGCAAAATATTTTTCAGCTTCACGCTATATCGCCCATATAGTAGAGTAGGTATCGCTCGATCCTAATGCTAAGACACTCTGTACCCCACTTTCCACAGAATTTTTCCTAGACGCATTGCGTGTTGAGTGACGGAAATTAACGCTGCGCTTTGCCTCTGTACCGTTCCGTCACACAACACGCAATGCCTCCAGAATTTGGTGGTAAATAAGTATGAAATGGGGAAAGGAAGTACTATGTGCGGCATGAAGCTTAAAGCTAAAAAACACAAATATTTTAACTCTTCAAACAGTTTGCTACCATATAGTCAAACATGTTTTTTGGTATTTAGGTATGTATGCAAAAAGCAGCGTCATAACTACGTATGAGTCCAAAGTAAAGTCCAAATCTACAATATAGCGTTTGTTTGTAAGTTGTCCGGTCGCGGAATCGAGAGCAGTGAGCTGGAAAAAGTCACCGATCCGTGTCGAAACTGTCCAATCTCTGGTGTCCTCGAGAATGCAGCCCCGGCTATAAATAGCTGACAGAAAATACTTATTACTTACTAAACTCTACTTTTCTTTGAGTTTTTTTCAATATCAAGTTACCTGCAAAATTTGACTCGTTTATGCTCATCGTAAACCTACTTTTGAGAGAAATTTGTATTTAGTTTTTTGATACAATATGCTTTATACAATTTTTATATCAAAATAAAACGCAAATTTTGTTGTCTTATTTTATTGGCAACTCTTAAAGCCAGTTCTCGGCGACGATGTTTCGTCACACAGGTATCAGTATTGGGTAAGTTGGCGACTACTCCCACTCGCTCCCACCTGCGCGCCTTCGACATATTACACTGGGTGCTATTGAGACCATTCAGAGCGACTCTATGTATTATTTCTTGAATTTCTAGTATTTCTGGTTACCTTCCTTCGACCTACTCACTGTTGACTGTGCCTTCCATTCAGCACACGCCAACTAAAATGTGAATGTGATTTCGTACACATATGTACATATAACAAAATGTAACTTTATGGAGTTGCTAGCGGTAATTCTAAAGATTGTTATAAATGTCGGTCATACACTTTAGGCACCTTTCAAAAACTTTTATTTTCGTAAGAAGTAGATAAGTGTAAATATGTTTTTATTTACACTAAGTAAACCTTGTAGATGCGAACGTTTCAGGCATTGTAATTATTTACTAGGACTCTACTTTTACAACTTAACCTAACTACTGCTTTACATTCAGCTGGATTAGTTAAATGGTAAAAAGTTTACTACAATCTCAGTGTAAGCTTGCTAGTACAGTCAAGTACAGAAATACATATAGTATACATATAGGCTTTCTTGAAATATGTGTATCGAATGTAAGCACGGCGATGCAATTTGCCTTTCACAAAAGTGCACCGTGCACTGTGCGGGCACAGAGCAGCGTGCTCGCAGCTCGAGAGCGGGCAACAACCAAGTTTATAGGGCAAGCTGCGGGGCAGCCCCCCCTCTCTGCCCTACACCCGCTCGCCCCTCACCCGTGCCCCCGCACCCCGCGCCTCCGCTGGTGCAGGCCAGTCAGCCGGCGTGCGCCCCGAATATTACACGTGCCGCACGCGGCTTCCCTCACGACCAGCCTCCCCGCACCCCGCACGCCGCCTCTACACACGCGCGCGGTCTGTCTCTCGATCGCGCTCAGTACTTGTGAAAACTTCCCAACTTGGAATTGTTCAATAAGTGTGGAGTGCATCGTGGTGAAACATAAAAGTGCATTGTTGTAAAGTGGTCGGACGGCAACACAGGCCGGTTTGAGGCGAGTGCCTGCCGCCTGCCCTCGCCGTGCTTTCTAAACGATCCCGAGCGGCGGCTCAGCCTGAATTCGCTTTAAACGGTTATTTAAAGTGAATTATTAATCTGGCTTCGTTCAGGTGAGCGCTCCGGAGGACTGCCTGAGATACTCATAGGATGTAAATATAACATGAGCTCGAACACACCGACGCAGTGCTACTTTGACACTTAATAGATTTAACGGCTTCTTCACAAGTGACTCACGATGTTAGCTTTAAAAATGTCAAAACAAAATATAACACGCTTACATACTGGTAGAGCACTTTGCAATACATCATCTTAGTATCATATCATGTCATAAAATTTTATGCAGTATACAAAATACAACACGTGTGTTTGACAATCATTTCTTCCAAATTAAAATTTGCCTAAAAATTATGGTTACTTATGGCGCTCGCTACCGACTCTACCTAATACAATCAAATGATTTAGTCAAATTACAATATCATTATATAGTAATATGTATGAAATTCATCAAACAAACATATTAACATTTTAAAAAACATATAAAGATTTGATTCGATTAAAATTTAAAGACATAAATTATATTATCTAAAAGCTTTTTTTTTCATAAGTGCGGCATTTAAAAATGAAAACATACATCTTTATTTTGTAAAAATTTGTGCATTATGAAAAAAAATCTTTCCAAGGGTTCCATAATGCAATAACAATAAAATGATTTTGCACAAATTCAAGAAAATATGATATAATATACCTAAATCGACTACCTCCCAATAAATGTACTGTTAAAAGTTAATTGTTCAAAATACCAAACTAAAATAATTGATTTCCAAAAAACCACTGTATTTGTAGAGTCATTAGTTTAGGTGTAAACACAAATCACCTATATAGATTTATATCTTTCAAAATATCTATTCACCAATCCAGCGCTGTATACAAAGTTGTATCAATTTATTAGCTTTTGTGTAACTCTACATAGCGGTATACTAAATACAACTGTACGATCTACAACAGAACGAACATTTAATTTTTTATTTGCTCCAAATTCCACGTATCCGTCGTAAGCGTCCATTGATTTTGTTCCTCGAACCTGCCTATTTGTCGAATGAATTAAAAGCAAACAGCACTGAATAGATACTCTAGAATGGATTACAGCAGTGGGTTATAGAACCAGCTTCGTAAACCAATCGCTATACAAGAACTTATACGCGGTGTAGTCTGAAGTTGTTCACGAATGGAGGTATCCATTTAGTAATTATACTCCAACGACTGTGTCAGCGAAACAGTTTATTTTTAATTGTATGAGAACTCTTTCAATATCGTAAATGCCTGAGTAATTTATTTGATATTACATACGCGACTTCGTAATTTAAAAGTTATGGTTGGCGCACTGACTCACTTTTGCTATACATTTTATGTATGTACATAAAAAATGTACTTTGCTGAAAATACATGAAACACCGATTTCCCAAGATATCAAATAAATATTAGTTACAGAAGTAGAACTACCTGATTAGAAATATCGAAATAATCGTATATATATTAAAATTAACTAAAGAGAAACCACAAATATTCTGAATGCAAAAATTAAATTAAAAAAAATAAAATTAAATTAGCTTCACGCTATATCCCGCACTTAGCAGGGTAGGCAGAGGGAACCTAGTGTTAAGACACTCCGTTCCCCACTTTCTGCCGAATTTTGGAGGCATTACGTGTTGAGTGGCAGAACTCAACGCCGCGCTTTGCCTCAATACCAGAGCGAAGAAATGGAAATATAAATTTAAGTAAATATTTCATCTCCTCGAGCGGGGATCGAACCCACAACCAGTCGGTATTACAGTCACACTTTGTGCCACTGCGCCACGACTGGCCTCAAAAATTAAATAAGTACGCAACTATTTGAAACGAAAAAAAGAATCAAGTATAAAGAGCATAAAAAGTCAAAGTATTCTTATAAAAAGTCAAGTTTCTCATGTTCTGGTATTGTAATTGACACTTTTAACAAGATCGACCTCTGCTAATAAATAGCTCACAATGTGACGGCACTAGGGTGACGGCATCTGCTTAGATGCTAATTTAGCTCTATTAAATATAAGCTATAATAAACTAACAAAAAATTTAATTGCGCCTAAGAATATCATTTGTAACACGAACGTATAACTAGAAATTTCGTGGGAATCTTTTGAACGATTCTGCCTGCCCATAATTACCTGATGACCAAAATATTTTTAAGGCATAAATAGCGGAAAAAACATAATAAAATGGCGGAAGGCTTAAAGTTTACCCTGCTATGTGCAGAACACAGCTACATAGAAGGGTAGGGCACATAGAAGGGTATGCGGAGAACACCTAGTGTTAAGACACTCCGTTTCCCACTTTCCACTGAATTATTGAGGCATTGCGTGTTGAGCGCCGGAATTCATAAATATCAATTATCATAATTCATTTTTAAAATTTTGTAATGTATGAAAAGTAGGTCTTTTCTAAGCGTCTACTACCGTCCGTTTCGTCTTATCAAACTTACAAGCTAAATAAGGCTGATAAGATACCGCCCGGATTACAATAAGGTCACTGGCTTTAAGAACTCCTCAAGCCTTGGAATAGATTAACAAATAATTATTGCGATTATTACAATTTAGATTTTTCACATTTTTCAATTTTTCTTTATTATTGCGAATACAAATAGTACTATAAATAAGATGCATGCATTTCTATGCATTTTAAAGTAAAAATTTATTATAAAATGTGTAAAATTTTCCTTCTGGAATATAAATCTTTATTTTTGGTAAGCGAGCTTGCTGTTGACTTAATTTGGTCTGCACAAATCGGAATTCTAGTTTATTCTAAATATAAATATATGTTACACAGTTTAAGAAGACTGGGCTTAAATTAAAATACATTTCAATAAATATTTATATAAAAAATATAAATGCAACTTTTTCTTATATATACAGAATTTAACATTAGTCTACTTACTTCTTGTTAATAGCATATACCTAAACAAAATTTACAAGTCTAACGTCAGTTTTAAATACTGTGGCTTCTCTAAGCGTGTGCTTATTTATTTTTTAACTTCACGGTATATCCCGCTCACAGCAGGTTAAGCAGAGGGAATGTAGTGTTAAAATACTCCGTTTCCCATTTTTCGCAGAATTCTGAAGGCAATGCGTGATGACTGGCGTAATTCAACGCCAGCCTTCGCCTCGACACGAGAGCGAAGAAAGGAAAATATTAGAAATTTCCTTTGCTTATTTATATTAGAAATATTATTTGCTTATTTTATTTTACCAAAACGACGTCCAGTCGTGTTTTTTGTCAGTTTTTTTCTTCTCTGTTGTATATCCGTATAGACATATATTAGAGGCAGCTTACATATAGAGATATTTTTTTGCAATCTTTTTAATTTGTGTAATTATTAGAAACGTGGAATTCAAAATATATATATATGAAAAACGAAATTACACAGTAAAATTGGACCTCTCATAAAAGTCCTAAAAACTTAAGACATGCCAAAAAAACACCAGAAAATTAAAGTCCAAAGAAAAAATCAGCAATATATTATTTAGTTAATCACAGCTCACTCCAGGAAATGGTTATTCGATAATAACCAAGAATCCCGTAGGGTGCCGCGCTCCACGCACGCGGGGCAGCCGTAGCAGTGCGCGACCGGTCGACCGACACATAAATAACGTTCGGTAAAAAGTGCCCCTTCATTAGACGCCATATGGTATTTGAGCGAAACAGCTGTATGAAAGCAGACTGTCAGTAACCGACGATTGCTATCAAGTATGATCAATATATTTTTTTAGTTTCGCGTAGGGAACCTGGGAACCCTTAAGATTCGTCTGTTCGCCGTTTTCCTCTGAATGCTGGAGGATTTGCGTGTTGAGTGGCGGAATTAACACCGCGCTTTGCCTCGTTGCTAAAGCGAGCATAAGAAAATATTAAATATTTGATTCCTCAAATGCGAATCCAACTAACAACCTTAAAGTTAAACGCTTAAAGTTCCTCTCTTATGCCACTGCGCCTCAACTAGCTTCAAATAAGAGAATCGTCAGTAAATCTATCTCCATAAAAAAATAAACTTAATCCATGTAGAGCGCTGGATAACCGTGAACACCAGTGTAACCATGTTTTTATATAAATGAACATTGTAGTAGCAATGTATATTTTCTTAGAGAAAATCCTTATTTACATAATGTAGAACATATCAGTGTGTAGATGGAACATAGTGTTAAGACACTCCGTTCCCTACTTTCCGCCGAATTCTAGAAGCATTGCGTGTTGAGTGCCGGAAATCAACGCCGCGCTTTGCCTCGACACCAGATCGAAGAAATGAAGATATAAATTCAAATAAATATTACTTTTCCTCGAATTAAGATCAAACCCACAAACTAATGTTACAAGTTACAACTTTAAAATCAAAACTCTATAATATCAAGTGAGAATTCTTATAAATACTCAACTAATTCATTGAATTCTACGAATACAAATATTATATATATCCACTTTATATATTAAAGTGAAAAACGACTGCTATCATAATTCGTCGTATTTGAGGACGACGCAAAGCTTACAAAAATACAAATTTATCTTTAAAAAGATATTTAAATTTCCATTTGAGCGTTACATTTTCTTTAGAAACTGTGCTACAAGGTGTCATTTGTATGGTACCATTTTTAAAGGACATAGCTTTTCGCCGGCAAAACGCCGCATCGAAAATACAATTACCGGGATAAATAAGATCCGTCCCACAGATGGGACGCTCCACCCTTCAACAGCGCTATTAATTATTGACTCCATCTATATAAAACTAGACAAATACATTTATAACATAACACAAACAGTAATCCACAGATGTTTTTATTACTATAGTTGAAATTTATTAAAATAAATAAATATAGAAATTTACTCGAGAGGCCAGTCGTGGCGCAGTGGCACGAGGTGTGACTGAAAAACGACTGGTTGTGGGTTCGATCCCCACTCGAGGAGATGAAATATTTACTTAAATTTATATTTCCATTTCTTCGCTCTGGTGTCGAGGTTAAGGGCGGCGTTGAGTTCTGCCACTCAACACGCAATGCCTCCAGAATTCGGCAGAAAGTGGGGAACGGAGTGTCTTAACACTAGGTTCCCTCTGCCTACCCTGCTGTGTGCGGGATACAGCGTGAAGCTGATTAATTACTAATCTCCATACTACTACTCTATCTTTATTTCTCTATACTCTATCTGAATTGAAAAGTAAAGTTTTGAATCAATATAATAGAAACACATAATTATAGCAATTTTATCGAACATCATTATTTAAAATGGTGAAACTATTTTATTTAAAAATCGATTGAAATAATACAAGTTCTATAATTACCGATTGAAATAAAATGACGGTATTAAACGAAATTACATTTTTGAGGCCAGTCGTGGCGAAGGGACACAAAGTGTGACTGTAAAATCGACTAGTTGTGGGTTCGATCAACACGCGAGGAAATGAAATATTTATTTACGTTTACATTTTCATTTCTTCGCTCTGATGTCGAGGCAAAGCGCGGTATTATGTTCTGCCACTCAACACGCAATGCTTCATGAACTTGGCGGAAAGTGGAGAACGGAGAGTCTTTACACTAGGTTCCCTCTGCCTACCCAGCTGTTTGCGAGATATAGCATGAAGCTAATTTTAGCTTCCATGTACAGACATAGTTTTTACGATTTTACTATAAATATACGTACATACGACATAGCGATCTTCGCTTTGCGTCTCTAGAAGCAGAAGCAAATGACTGGAATTAAATTACTTGACGCGAATAAAAGTCCCTCATTGTTTTAATAAGTAACAATTGAAATACCGTTGGGACAGTTACAGTGATACTGCAAAACGGACGTAATTGCCGAGTAAATACATATAGGATGAGGCCACTCGTGGCGCAAGGGTACAGAGTGACAAAACGCGACTGGTTGTGGGTTCGATATCCACTCGGCGAAGCGACGAAAGGAAATATCTAATATTTTCATTTCTTCCTTCTGCTACCGAAGCAAAGCGCGGCGTTGAGGTCCGCCACTCAACACGCTGTGTTCAGAAAATAGCCCTTGCTGTATGCGGGTTACAGCATGAAGCTAAAAAAAGTAATACTATAGTATATAGGTATTATTACGTTGAAGTCGGGATGTCATTCATTATAAAAAGTGAAATAATTTAATTGAAGTTTGCTTTCTCGGAATAAGCGTATGAACGGTATCATGGCCATTACGAACGAAAAATCCGCAAAGAAAATACTGGAAACATTCACATCAAAGAGAATTGCCACAAAAGCGTGCAACCCTCGCGTGAAATATTTAAATATCATAGACAACTCACATTTAGCAAAATGCACCTGTTTATTTCACATTTTGAGCAAACATAAACTACATTAATAAATGTTATTCACGCTGTATCCCGTATATAGAGGGGGGTAACTAGAGGGAAATTTGGAATTTAGTGTGTTCCTTCCGTTCCTTACTTTCCGCCAAATTCTTGAGGCATGCGTATTGAGTGGCGGAACTGAACGTCACGTTTTGCCTTGTTGCCAGCAAGGCAACCTGTCCCTTATTATTTTTTTCGCACACTTCTGCCCCTGGCCTCATCCGTTAAACATTTGATAAATAGAAATGAGATGAGCTTTCATGTCATAAACGTAGTTATAGATCGTACTTCCACTGTACACTTGCTGCAAGTAGTAGATTCAAATCTCAGTTAGACTATTGATAATATAATACCGTATAATCAATTTCATTTATTTTTTGCCTTGCCCTGACCAAAGGCCACCTTGGGTTACGCTATAAAACGCAATAGAGGAATGGACTGGAAACAAAGTAACAACTACCTACGATAGCTTAATTTATTTTAATATATATTTATATATTTTAATATATATTTATATATTTTTATATTTTTATATGTATTTATATATTTCTATATGAGTAGATATCACGGATCTCAAATTTTTCTGTATATTGTACGTCATAAACTCATATAAAAAAATAATAGAAAATGTAATAGAGCATGTACTACGCGGCTAAAGAGAACCATCATATTATAAGTAATATGCTATACATTAGCAGCAGCGTGAAGGCCATTCTTATAGAAATCAATGAATTCTCACAACAATCAGTATTCGGAGCAACAGATGTTTGTAGCGACATGCCAGCGCTGAGCAGACAAGTTGATCTTCAAGTGAACCCCCGTCCCCCTTCCCTTGTACTGGCTGTCGGCCCCACGAGACCCCTGTCCCCCTCTGGTCCCCCCTGTCCCCTCCCCACGCCGCTCCCCTCACATTCCACTGCGGCCCTGCGCGGGCGCCGCCTCGTGTCGTAAGCTCTCAAAGTTTCTACCAACAAACAAACGTTACTCTCTGCTCGATCGTTCCTTATCTAGATTACCTGTCACTTGGAGCTTTTACCAAATAATTAATTGACTTATACCGTTTATATGTACATAGTATATTTAGTTAAGCATTAATAGGTCCACTGACTCAAAGTATATGGAAAACGCAAGGAAATGTCACCGACCAAACCAAACACGGCGTCTATCGCAAGTTTATATGCAAAACAAACGCACGAGGTTATACTTTTTGCCCAATGAATACGCAATTTTAGCATATTTTAGCACTTTGTTCGACTGGTTCATTCAGTCAGTTTTAGGTTTTAGGTACATATGAAATTGTAATATCTAATCAAAAAGAAAATCCAAATAATTAAAAATCCAATAATTAAAATTTCTATTTGGATTTCTTTTTAATGTTTGATTTGGTACAATTAAAGTAAGTGTTATGTATTTATTATTCCGTCGAGTGATATCAGCAGTGAGGCCAGTTGTGGTGTGGTGTGTTGGAGGTCGAACCCCACTCGAGGAAATGAAATATTTAATATTTCCATTTTCTTCACTCTGGTGTCGAGGCAAAGCGCGGCGTCGAGTGCCACCTTTTAACACACTATACCTCCAGAATACAGGGTTAAATGGAAAACGGTGTGTCTTAACACTAACTCCCTTGGCCTACCCTGCTGTGTACGGAATACTAAGTGAAAAAAATAGGGAAATACACTCTACAATCAAGACGCTACGTTACTTTCTTCACACCTGCCGGCCTCACAGCCAGCTCTACACAGAACCCACACAATAACAGCGAGATATCTAGAGACGTAACGGTCGCGGTCGCGGAGTTTATCTCGGCAACATGAATCAGTGGACCACTTACACACAGCGCGTATCTCTATACGCGGTGCGAAGGTTAGGCCGATGACCGGCGCCCGCCGACCGGCCGGTGCACGCTGACATCACTACTTAACGATTCTTTATTTTACCTTCTATAGTATACTATACTCTATTATAAGCTATTTTATGATTATTTATCTTAAATAGAGTAAGAGGCCGATCACGGCACAGGGACTTAAGCGTGTTACTGTAAGCACGAGAGTTCTGAGTTCGATGCTCACTTGATGGAAAGAATTGATTATTAATGTTTTCGTTTCCTTCCTCTGGGTAATGAGGCAAAGCGCGGCATTAAGTTCCGGCCACGCAACCCGCATTGTCTCCTGATTTCGATGGAAATTGGAAAATGGGAGTGCTTTAACACTAGGGGCCGTTCAAGTATTACGTAAGCACTGTAGGGGGGCGGGGGGAGTCCTGAGTTTGCTTATTATTGACGTTTTCAATGAAATATTTCTTAGAGGATTGCTTATTTTTGATGACAAAGGGAAGGGGGGGCGTTAAGGGGAGAGGGTGCAACAATTGCAAAAAAACTGCTTACGTAATACTTGAACGGCCCCCTAGGTTCCCAGCTTGCCTCTGCCTACCCGTTTATTTGTGGAATACAACGTAAAGCTGAAGTAAAAAAGAAAGAAAAATTTAATTTATGTTTACTTAAGATTGCAGCGGCTAGATACAAGTGAGCACGAGTTCATACAAAATTATTTAACCGATGTGTCAGTAAGTGTTTTGAATGAAATTATATATAAACTTCATTTTGAACATATATATTTTTGTTCTAAACATGTGGGCAATAGTTGTAATTAATATTCGAAACTTTAAAATATCGTTGTTGTTGTTGTTACTATAATATATTAAAATTTGATGGGAATATTTTATTATTAGTGACGGGCTTTGTTTTAACCTAATACTAGAACGTTTAAACGTTTTTAACGTACATTATTGCTTAATACTAGAAACTCAAACTTCACTTGCTTAAACTTAGTTTTATATTATAGATAAAATGTAATATTTTATAAAAAAATACAAAATATTATATTGAGGCCAGTCGTAGCGCAGCGGCACGAGGTGTGACTGTTAAGCCGACTGGTTGTGGATTCGATCCCCACTCGATGAGATGAAATATTTATTTAAATTTATATGTCCATTTCTTCGCTCTGGTGTCGAGGCTAAGCGCGGCGTTGAGTCCTGCCACTCAACACGCAATGCCTCCAGAATTCGGCAGAAAGTGGGGAACGGAGTGTCTAAAAACACTAGGTTTCCTCTGCCTACCCTGCTGTGTGCAGGATACAGCGTGAAGCTGATTTATTTATTTACCAATTACTGGTTACGATTTTGTATCATCAGATATAATATATTGTTAGAAATCGGAAGTGGGTAACGTTTCTAAAAAACACGTTAAAAACACACATCGTCTATATGATTCTAAACTATTTGGAAAGAAATACTATGTAATTGATATGTATCACCTACTAACAATACTTCACACTAGTTTCCTTCCAATAGGGCCGTCACTTACAAGCAACTGTCCCCCGACTGACACAATTCCACTGCGTTTATAGTTATTTTCACCTAAATCTACCCTCTTTTACACGAATACGCTAACAATATGATATTGTATAAACAATTTTGATGACATTAAATTATGAATTTATTATGATTGTAAATTTTACTTGTTAGGTCTATAAAATATGAACACGTTTAATGTAGGTAGGTACATATTAATTATGTTACCGGCAATCTGTATAATTCAGGTGTTCTATACAATACCAATGTATAGAATACCTGTATATAAAACACCTGTATATAGAATACTTGTATATAAAATACCTGTATATAAAACACCTGTATATAGAATACCTGTATATAGAATACCTGTATATAAAACACCTGTATATAGAATACCTGTATATAGAATACCTGTATATAGAATACCTGTATATAAAACACCTGTATATAGAATACCTGTATATAAAACACCTGTATATAGAATGCCTGTATGTATAATACGTGTATATAGAATGCCTGTAAAAATCTGCGTGAAATACAAGAAAGTAAACAAGTCGCAACACGTTTATTACCTGCCTGCACACACGTCCTCCACTTCCTTGTTCTCGACTAATACATACATAACAGGCTGGCATTATTTTTTAAAATACCTAGACAAAGTAAAAATAAGTAATATTTCATACATTACCTACACCAAGACTACCCAAACTACAAGAATACCCAAAAGGTATTCTTTAGATTGCCGAGTTATTGTATAGAATATTTAATTATACAGATTGACGGTGGTAGTCCTCCTATTTAACTTTTATAGTTCAAAACCCTGCCTCCTGTACCTTCATCATCTATATCTTGTTGATTTCTTCTTCTACCTGGCAAAGGAATGTCTTAACAGTAGGTACCCCAGGGTTCCTTTACCCTGCTATGTGCGGGCGGTACAGTGTGAAATAAAAACAAAGTGAATGTTTCATACTTGCTCACAAAAATATTGAATTGGCTCTTGCTATCTATTGCTATAAATTAAAGTTATAAGCATAATATATTTATTTTTTATTTACTTGAGGCTATTTTGGTAACTCAAGTATATGTATAAAGTGGCCAGTCGGGGTGCAAGGGCACAAATGCGTTGGCTGCGGATTCAACTCCCGTTTGGGGGATATTTTTATTTTCTCGCTATAGCAACGAAACGGAGCGCGGAGATGACTTCACTATCAGTCTGATGAGTGCAATGCATCAAGAATTTGGGGGAAAGTAGGAAAACGGAAGTATCTTAACACTAGTTAGTTCCCCCTGAAAAAAACCATATAGATAAATTTTAATTGTTATACCATAAAAATGAGCACTTCTCCACATTAGCATTGAATACACTTAACCAAACATATTCTTCTTCTGAGCTAACACTGCTACTACCTAAAAATAATATCAGATATAATAATCTACTATATCATATCGTAGAATATTTTATAATTAAATAGCAAACAAATATATAAAATATAAGTTTTCCGTCGAAATCAAATTTCTCGACGTTTAACTTCCAAGTATTTTGAAAGTTTGTAATTTCGTAGAGCGCTCTAGGCAATGCCCGACGCCCGCCCACGCGGTGCGCACTGTGCACTGTGGCGGCACTGGAGGATATCTTCAAAGGTCTATTTTGAATTTAACTATTAAATTTTAGTGGCATTTTATATAAGAACGCCGAATATATAGAATATAAGAACGCCGGTGGTACAAGAGTGTAACTGTGAACGCGGCGGTTGTGGGTTTGATTGCCACGCGGGGGAATGAATCAAAATAAATAAATAAATCAGCTTCACGCTGTATCCCGCACACAGCAGGGTAGGCAGAAGGAAAAAGTAGCAGTAGTAGCGTGTTAGCTAAGATGCCGGTTTTTCACAATATATTAACTGAAATTTGACAGGTAGGTACCTAAACGTAAACGTAGGTACCTAAAAAGGACAGTTCTAAAAATAAATTACCAAATTTTAAATTTTCACGAATCGTAACCCGCATCTCCGCTTGCGTGACATACTAAACTTACTCATTTTTCATATTCCCGTAGGAATTTCTTGTAATAGTGCTTCCTTGCAATTTCCAAGAACCACATGCGTCGTGTGAATCAGTCAGAAACAGAAGAGTTTTATAGCATAATTAAGGTTTTGTTGTATTTTTGTTTTTTCATTTTTTTTAGGGTTCCGTACCTTTTAAGGAAAAGAGGAACTCCTGTAAGATCACTTCGTTGTCCGTCTGTCAAGAGTCTTTATCTCATGAATGCTTGGTGATACCTAGATCTACGACCCCATGATTTGCCCTAAAAAAAATATTTCTGTATTCACATAAAAAAAGATATGGCCGTTTACATCGCAAAACGCGTATTTCTACACTGTATATAGATCATAATTCAAAAATACTATACTTATTTAGAAAACTAATAAAAAGTTGGATGTAGCGGGACTCGAACCCCCCCGTGTTGGAAACCGACCAGGCGCTCTGACCACTAAGCGATACGTTCTCATCAAGTTACGTCGAAATTGTTATACGCTTATCTATGTTGTTAGGATCTCTGTAAAAATATTTCTATCAATTTCCGCCACTCAAAGACTAGAAGAGTTAGTTTAGTTATTAAATATTTTTAACATTTTTATAGGAAATTTATTTATTCATTTAAGGAAAAATACTTATTTAAAACATGTATGTAATATTATAATTCATATACAGTTAGTCTAAATTATAATATAAGTATTATTATCTATAATTTCACAATGTAAGTACAATTGTAAAGTCGACTCTTTTATAAAATATTTAAATTAGGATTACAACTACAACATTCAATGTAGTTACTGTACGTTAACATAATAAACAAGGAACAAATTCGAATGTTTGTTTATATAAAAAATGAAACAAAGGCAGTGTATATGTGGAACTAGGCTAGAAGCGTTCGGCGATCACTAAAGCATCGGCGGCGCGATCTTTGAAGCGTAAACATGAACAATGCGTCGAGCGCCGGAGCGGCGTGCGCGTGCGCATGACTCACACCGCGCGGTGACGTCACTCATCCACTTCCTAACAAAAACTAACCGTTCAGTTCAGGTGTGATCTACACTTCGTCTTACCTTACTTATAATAATATAAAAATATATATTAATTCATTATAGTCAGTAGTAGTATAATGAATTATTTATTGAAAAAAAACATTTTTCTGCCCTTGTCGTTTTAAAGTGTCTTTATATTACATTTTAGAACTGTTGTAGTTAAACTAATGCCGACTATAACAAAAAGCTCGAATTTTATAATTAGACCTTTTTTTATTTTTTAAATTTATATTTTGCATTTGCTACTGTTGAGCATATTTATTTCAAATAAAATTAAAATTAAAAAAACACATAAGTTTGCCTATATATGAGAGTAGCTTTAAAATAATCGATTACGTGAATGCAGATTAATCTTTTAAGATAGCATCTTAAAAGTATCATAAGTATCATTGAATTATAAAGTTAATATTGTGACGTGGAGCAGATTTTCAATGTAAGAATTCAATTTGCACTTTTAGAAATTTCATCACGCAATAAGACATATTACATACAATGCGTACAATATTTACTTAAACTTATATTTCCATTTCTTCGCTCTGGTGTTGAGCCAAAGCGCGGCGTTGAGTTCTGCCACTCAACACGCAATGCCTCCGAAATTCGGCAGAAAGTGGGGAACGGAGTGTCTTAACACTAGGTTCCCTCTGCCTACCCTGCTGTGTGCGGGATACAGCGTGAAGCTAATTTAATTTAATTTAATTTAATTTTTTTTTTTACATACAATGCGTGGAGAACGTAATTTCTTATAACTAAAATACTACGAGCAAGCTTAAAAAATATATAGCTCTAACATTTTTCAATAATTTTCAATTTAATTTCTGCTCTAATAATCTTACGATTGAACGTTAGTTTACTACAAAGTGAAGTTTCGTAGTCGCCTTTACTAAACGACAGTACTTATGAATAATCAAAGCAGGCTTCTCTCAGAGAGTAATTTGATAGATTAATATGCATGCACATAGTAGGCAGTTAGTAACCCGTGCAGCTGACGACTCTTACATAAGACAACTCTAGGAATCTATGTAATATTGTTTATTACATAAAGGCAGAGGGAAGTTGCAGATCTAGTGCTAAGACACTTTTATTACTATTTTCCGCCGAATTCTGGCATTGTGTTAAATGAACGGAACTCAACGCCGCGCTTACCAGAGCAATAGCATAAAGTACAAATATTAAATTAAATATTGCATTTCCTCGTGTAAGAATCAAATCAACCACAATCTGTCGCGTTAACAGTGGCACGTTTGTGCTCCTGCGCCACGACGTCGCTCAACGAAACGGGCGAAATAACTTATCTAAAATAATTTTCATATTTTAAAGCTATATTTATTGCCATATTTTGCTTAGCTGTTCTTATTTAAATCTTAAATAAACAAAACCTTTATATTGCTGTATCAAAAAAAATAATATCTCTTCTAAGAAGAGTGCAGTTTACGACTGAAATGAACCAGACAGGTATAACAATACTCGCTACCTGCTCGTGGCTCCCCGCACTAACGTGCCCGCATTACAGTTAATCTCGCGAATAAAAAGGGACCCGCTTTGAAAAGACTTCCTTTCCATACAATCTCAGACGAGAGTGCAGACAGGACGAGAGACGCGTTCTCATTGTTGGAACTACACAATCGTATTCGCTTTAGTCTTGAATACTTATATTTTTATCTGGACGCGTATTTTACATTCGTCTCAGTTTCGTCTTTGTCGAGCTTAAAATTAATAGCTACTGTTGAATTAGTATTTAGTCACTATGATGTTTTTTTAGCTTCACGCTCTTTCCCGCGAATAGCAGGGTAGGCAAAGCCTAGTGTTAAGACACTCCGTTCTCTACTTTTCCCTGACATCTGGAAGCGTTGGCCAAATATACGCTATTTCAAGAGATTCAATTATAATAATTTAATACTCGCAAAAATCTAAAATCTTATTAAATAAATTTCTTTTTTGTATACCTCAAAGAGGGATTATGACGTTTAACCAATACGTTAAGATTTATTCATTTATAATACTTTAATTGTATGCATCTTATAATATTGTTCCATTATTTAGTAAAAATAAGAAACACAAGAAGCTCAAACGCGTTTGACACTCGGTTCTCCCTCTCTACCCCGCTAGGGATAAAGCGTGAAGCTTAGTTAAGTAAGTTAAGTTTAAACACAAAAAAATTAGGTATATGTATGTTGTAATGTTTTGTAAGTGGCCAAAAAATAAAAACATATTTTTTTTGTAATAATAGATATCTCTTCCCCTTCGGATTGCTTAAATATACAGACAATAATATATACTTATTTGTAATATTAGATTCAGTAACATATTATTACATCATTATATGTAAAGTAGAAAATTTATACTATATCTTAATACTGAATATTATATGTTTTTTTTTGTATGTTTAGAGGGAACGCGGGGAACAAGGTGCACTGCGTGAGTGCCCTCGACTACTCCTTTACATCCTACACATGAGGTACACATTATAATTTTTAAAAAATGTATATATTAATTTCATCAGCTTCACGCTGTATCCCGCACACAGCACGGTACGCCGATACAACTCAGTGTTAAGACATTCCGTTTCCCTCTTTCCGAGAATTCTGGAAGCATTGCGCGCTGATTGGCGAAACTCAACGCTGCACTTTGCCTCGACACCAGAGCGAAATAATGAAAATATAAATAAAAAAATCAGCTTCACGCTGTATCCCACACATAGCAGTGTAGGCAGAGAAAACCTATTGGTAAGACACTCCGTTCTCTACTTTCTGCTTTCTCTACTTTATAGCGTTAATATACTCCCTAAATGCCTACTACAAATATATCATATTAATGATATTTTTTTTTTAAGTTTCATAATCACTTAATTATAGTAAAAACATATCTTGCAGAAGACAAGAGTGGCGATGGAAAGCGCGCGCGCGCTGCTGGTGCTGGCAGTGCTGTGCGGCGTGCGCGGCGCCGGGCCTGGGCCACCTACCGCGGCCCAGCCGGGACTGCAGTTTGAACATACACTCTACAACGTGAGCATACCTGAAAACAGCCCGCCTCGAAGCTACGCCGTGCAGCCGCCTGCTGCTGACCCTCTGGGCCTACGTTTACCGGCGCCCGACACACGCATCCGTTACCGGATCAAACATGGCGATCGAGATAAATTTTTTAAAGCAGAAGAACGTGTCATTGGTGATTTTTGTTTTCTTTCTATAAGAACTCGCACTGGCCATTCCGATGTTCTCAATAGAGAAAGAAAAGATAATTATAAACTAGAAATTAAAGCGACGGCGCAGCTTCCAAACGGACGTCAACTTGAGGCTGATACAGTAGTAGCTGTAGAGATCACCGACGAAAACGACCTTAGCCCACTATTTTATCCAACTGAATACGAAGCAGTAGTGCCAGAAGATGCACCATTACATTCAAGTATCGTTCGTGTGTCAGCCGAGGATGCAGATATAGGTATAAATGGAGAAATCTACTACAGTTTAGCGGAAGCAACAGATCGTTTTGCGGTACATCCCACTAGCGGGATAGTCACAGTCACCCGTGCCTTATCAGTAGCCGAGAGCTCTCGCTATGTAATTACTATATTGGCACATGATCGTGCTTCCTTGATTTCTAAAGGTGATGGTGCACCAGCAGCTCGTGCCTCCGTAGTAGTTCGGGTTATTCAAGCAAACCTTCATGCTCCTGAGCTAAGAGTTAGACATTTACCTGAATTGATTGAGAACTCAACGGCAGAAATATATGCAATTGTTGAAGTTACAGATCGTGACTCAGGGGAAAATGGACACATTATTGGACTAGAAATTGTTGATGGCGATCCCGATGGCCATTTTCGTGTAAGAAACTCAGTTCAATCAGGAGAGTATGATATAGTAGTACACGCTCTTCTTGACCGAGAAAGCGCACCGCACGGGTATAACCTTACATTACGTGCCATGGATGCGGGAAAACCTCCCCGTTCTTCCTATTTAACATTACCAGTTATGCTGACGGATACTAATGATAATACTCCAATATTTAGCCGTGAAATTTACGAAGCAAGTATTTCTGAAACTGCACCACCAAACACTCCAGTAATACGACTTAAAGTAAGTGATCGGGATGAGGGAAAGAATGCCAGAGTGTACATTGAAATAGTGGGTGGCAATGAAGGGGGAGAATTTATAGTCAATCCAGACACCGGGGTCCTATATACTGCAGTGGCGTTGAATGCTGAAGAAAAATCTTTATATACACTTACAGTATCTGCTATTGACCAGGGTAATGCTGGAACACGTAAACAGTCCTCTGCAAAGGTAAAAATCGCTATAGTTGATGCTAATGATAATGATCCTGTATTTGAACGAGAACAAATAGATGTAACGTTACCTGAAAACGGCCCAACTGGAGCAGTTGTAGCACGAGTAGTAGCCCGTGATGCAGACTCCGGGGAAAACGCATATATATCATATAGTATTGCTAATCTACAACCAGTTCCTTTTGATGTAGATCATTTTTCAGGAGCCGTGAGGACTACACGGCTACTTGATTATGAAAGTATGCGTAGAGAATATGTATTACAAATACGTGCTAGCGATTGGGGGACGCCTTATCGACGTCAAGCGGAAATGCGACTTACGGTAAAACTTGAAGATGTTAATGATAATCGCCCACAATTCGAACGTGTTGATTGCGTTGGGTACTTATCACGACGATTAATCATCGGATCGGAAATTGTTACACTCTCAGCTATTGATTTTGATGCTGGTGATGTAGTTTCATATCGTGTAATTGGTGGAAATGAAGATAATTGCTTTTCTTTAGACTCTAGCACCGGTGTACTTGTGTTATCATGTGATCTTGGTGACGTACGGACAGAAACACGTGTTTTAAATGTTACGGCGACAGACGGTACACATTTTGCTGATGCTGCTTCGTTAACTTTACATCTTGTGAGCAGCACGGGCAGTGGTGGGGAATCTAATTCTTTAGAATGTCGGGATACAGCCATTGCTCGACGACTAACTGAGTTATTAGCTGCCGCAGAACGAAGTAATGCACCCATTGATTTTGCAGAAGATTTTCCTCTTGCGCCATCACGCTATGGTGAAAATCTGCACTATCCAGAGTTTGTAGATTTTCCTGTGGAAGTGAAAGTCAATGAGTCTGTAGCCTTAGGCACGTCTCTAGTTCGGCTTCGTGCTCGAGATCGAGACCTCGGATATAATGGTTTACTAGTATATGCAATTTCTGGTGGAGATGCCGATTCCGCTTTTCGGATCGATCCAGACACTGGAGAGCTTAAAGTAATTGGTTACTTAGATAGAGAACGAGAAAATGAATATTATTTAAATGTAACAGTTTACGACCTCGGGCACCCACAACGTTCAGCGTCGCGGCTTTTGCCAATTACAGTTCTTGATGTGAACGATAATGCACCGCAATTTGAAAAGACATTAGCAAGCTTTAGAGTAACAGAAAATGCAATTAACGGGACTGCGATTTTTCAAGCAAATGCTACCGACCGCGACAGCGGTGAATACGGTCATATTGCCTACAGTCTCACTGGTGGAGGGGAAGGAGAGTTTTGTATAGATAAGAACTCTGGACTGGTGTCAGTTTGTGCACCACTTGATCGTGAGCGCCGTGCACTTTACGAGCTTACAGTGCGTGCTACAGACGGCGGAGGACTAAGGACAGAAGCATTAGTGCGTGTCGCAGTAGATGATGTAAACGATAATGCACCACGATTCGCATTACCAGCGTACAGCGCTCGCATCCGTGAAGACATACCTCATGGTACTCTAGTTGCCGTTCTCGAAGCTTTTGATCCAGATTTAGGTACAGGTGGCATAGTAACTTATTCACTACCAGATCAACCAAATGATGATGTTGTTTTTACTGTAGATAGCACTTCAGGGACTCTACGGACTGCTAAGCGATTAGATTTTGAGGAGAGACAGGTACTATTCTACTTGACATTCATAATTATATTTTTTTATATTATAAATATAATATTTATGGCAACTTTCTTCCATCTATGTAGGTGTATGGTGTAACAGTGCGCGCCACTGATGGTGGCCAGCCGGCGCTCTTTGCTGAAGCGACGCTCATCGTAGAAGTAGTGGATGTGGACGAGAACGCGCACACGCCTGTGTTCGCGGAGCGCCAAGCGTTCGCGGCCGCAGTACCAGAGGACGCCGCACCCGGCACCGTCGTTCTGACAGCCGCCGCCTCAGACGCAGATCCGCCTGGACGCGACTCACGACTTGCTTACTACGTCGTTGCGGGTTCAGGCTTGGCTTTCTTCTCCATAGATGATACAGGTACATAGTACGAGAAGTTCTACGTGCATATGTTACTAGCGGCCCACTCGCAGCTTCGCCCGCATAATATTTTTAACCTATAATATTTTTATACAAAATATAAATTTAACATCTGTTGAAGTAAAAAATATCACTGAACTTATATGGAACTATCAGTATCTATAGGTATTATTGCCAGCAGAATAATTTCTAGTCCTGTATATGCACATAATTATTATATTATGTAGGTGCTTCCTTGTGTTAAACTAATTCAATAACATGTGTTTCGTTTACTAATAGGTGTGATAAGAACACAGACACCTCTAGACCGCGAGACGACTCCGCATTACTGGCTCACGGTGTGTGCACAAGACCACGGACTGGTCCCGCGCCACGCTTGCGTACAGGTATGCTACTAAAAAGCGGTTGTTATTCAAAGATTATTTTATTATAAAAATGCATTTATCTTTTTATTCACACACAAAATTCTTCCTGTCTATAAACTAAACTATAACTTTGTAAACTGTAAAAGGTATACATCGAAGTAGAAGACGTAAATGATATGGCACCATGGCCGGAGCAGGCGGAGTATGCGGCGGCTGTGCCGGAGCACTGCGCCGCCGGCACGACTGTGGCGCGCGTGCGGGCTGTTGACGCCGACGCCGCGCCAGCTCCCCCGCGCCTTCGCTACTCCATCGTGGCCGGCAACCCTGACGGGCTGTTCTCCATCGATGAGGACACCGGCGCCGTCACGACCAGCGGCCGCACGCTGGACCGCGAGGCGGCGGCAACGCACGCGCTGGAGGTGTCAGTGTGGGACGGTGCACTGGCCGGCGCAGCGCGCGTGCGTGTTACACTGCTAGACCTCAACGACCACGCGCCCGCTTTTACGCAACGCTTCTACGATGTGCATGCACCGCCCGTGGTCTCTACGGGGGACGCGCAGGCTGACGAGGCCGCGCTCGCCGCTGACGAGAGCAGCGCGGAGGCTGAGAGCGAGGCGGAGGCGGAGGACGACGAGGAAGGCTCCGGTGTGCGCCTCGCCTGGGACGTGTGGGACGACCCCGAGCCCGACGGCACCTACATTACAACAGTGAGTTTTACGTCGTTATACTTCACACCGTATTCCATATATATATGTATGCAGGGGGAACCTAGTGGTAAGACACTCTGTTCCCCACTTACCACAAGATTTTGAAGACACCGTGTGTTGAAAGTTACATACATATTCGTGTACAATAAATCTGTGGAATGATAACCAACTTGCTGCAGGTGATAGCTCTGGACAGCGACGCAGCTGAGAACGGCACGGTGCGGTACAGCTCGCGAGCCCGCGGAGCCGCGCGCGGTCTACTGCGAGTGCACGCGCGCTCCGGTCGCCTCTACGCCGCGCCTCGCCTCTCGCTCGCGCCGCATCTCTCCTACGACCTCACCGTGAGTTGTACAGTATACTGTACGCGTAAACTTAACGCCGAAACGAAAATACTTATTAAACTATCGTTTATTTTTATTTCTTCTAATTTGCCACTACCTTCACTCTTAAAAGTACTTAAATTTTGCTACGAAAAACACATTTAAATTAAAGAATTCTAATAAATCTGAAAATTATTTATATACTTATATTTTTCTTAAAAAAAATGTAATGTAGTAATTGTTTGGGTTGCAATTGGTACCTAAACCGACCCTTTTTCACCGACACGTTTTGTGACGAAAACTGTTAATGTCTAAAAGATGTTTAACATTTTAAAAAAAAAATACTTACTTAGCGAACGTATAAAAATTTGAAAGTATTTTCGGGCCTCGAAGTCGCGCCTGGTTTTCTTACAACGAATTAGTAAGACTATAGAAGTCGTAGGTGCGAGCGTGCGACGGCGGTCCCAAACCGCGCTGCGCAGTGGCTCGCGCACGAGTGCGTGTGGCGGAGGCGGGCGGCGCGGGGAGACCACGCGTGCGCGCCGTGCCGCCGCTGCAGGCCGCGGAGCTGGACGCGCCCGGCTTCCTACTGGCGCTGCTACAGGCCACCGACCCCGACGGCGACGCCCTCTATTACGACATCGTAGGCAAGTTCACACTTCTTTAGGTTAACTTAGCACTTACTAAAAGTAGCTAATGCAAAATGTGTTCTCAATCAGATGGTGATCCCCGACATCAGTTCTACGTGGGGCGCGAGGATGGTAGCCTGGTGCTAGCACGACGCTTACTGTGGGAGGAGCAGGCACAGTACTCACTCAATATCTCTGTCACCGATGGTCTTAGCACGGTCTACACGCTAGTATGTAATCTTGTGAATCATTGCTTTTATACATTTGCGCATAAATATTGCAACATACTAAAGAAGTTCCTTAAAATTTTTGAAAATGTTTTTAAGATGGATATAATAAAAACACATATATTTTAACCACTCTGCAGGTAAACATTACAGTGATCAATGATGCCAACGAGGGCGGTGTCGCCTTCACGCGCCGCGAGTATATCGTAGAGGTGTCGGAGGCGGCGCGGGCGGGCGACGCGCTCGTGACGTTGCACGCAACTGCCGGCGATGCCGTGCCCGCGCCGCGTCTACTATACGGGCTGGCGGCTGCGCGCGCGCCCCGCGACCTCGCGCTGTTCCGCCTGCACGAGCTCACTGGTGTGCTTGAGCTTGCACGACCGCTCGACAGGTACGTGCCCGTAGATCTCTCGCTTTGAATCTCAATATCCTCTCGATGTATATATCGTAATACGTGTTTTAATCTGACAGGGAAATGGCTGCCGTCCACGAGTTGACGGTGTGGGCGCGCGATCAAGCACCGCGCGCGTCTGTGGCTTACGCACGCGTTACCGTGCGCGTGCATGACGCGGACGAGCACGCGCCAGAGTGGGGGCGACGACTGTGGGAAGCACGGGTGGCGCGTGGCGCGGCGCCGGGTGCACTGGTGGCGCCGCTGCGCGCGGCCGACCGCGACGCCGGCGACGGTGCGCGCGTGCAGTACGCGCTGGCGGGCGGCGACGCGGCGGGACTTTTCACGGTGGACGCACTGGGGGACGTGCGGTTAGCGCGCGCGCTACCGGCCACGGGCCCTCGCGACTACACTCTGCACGTGCGTGCCGCCAACCCGCCACCAAGCGCGCGTGCCTCAACGCTGCCGCTGCACGTGCTGGTAGTGGAGCCCGACGACGCACCGCCGCATTTCGTCGAGGAGGAGGTGGTGTGCGAGGTATACGAGAACGAGCCAGCGGGCACGGTGTTGGCAGCGCTGGAGGCGCGCAGCGCTTCGGCTGTGTGGTACTCTCTGGAAGGCGGCGCCGGACTGTTCGCGCTCAACCCCGCGGCCGGCGTGCTTTCACTTGCGGCACCGCTCGACTACGAGGCCGGCGACTTCCATAACGTCACGGTCACGGCGCTTAATATGGTGCTTATCTATTTATTGGTCTAGTCTTATTACTTGCAAAAAATATGCTTTTTTTCACGATTTTATTTACAGGGTGGCGGCAGTGCCCAAGCGCGTATATCTATACACGTTTTGGATCGCAACGAGTTTCCACCGGTCTTACTTCGACGAGAGTATCGCGGACGCATATCAGAGGTTCGTAAAGAGTGCTTACTATACGTCGATTGTGGGCATATAGTGGCAATAATAACATTTTAACTTTTTCTTTCGTTCGTAACCGTAGGCCGCAGTTGCGGGCGCCCTGGTGCTGGACGCGGAGGGCGAGGCTGGCGCGCCGCTGGTGCTGGAAGTAGCAGACGGGGACTCACCAGCCAACGCACAGCGCGCCTTCGAAGTGCTGGAGCCGGCGGCGGCCGCGCTGTTCCGCGTTGACGCTACAACCGGCGCACTGCAGCTCGCCAACGGGCTCGATTATGAGCTCGCTGCCGTACATCACTTCACCGTTAAGGTACTTGCTAATAAAATAAAATAAATCAGCTTCACGCATGTATCCCGCATACTGCAGGATGCACGTGCTCCATTTCTTTGCTCCATTTCCCACTTTCCGCCAAAATTTTCGAGGCATTGCATGTTGAGTAACTTTACCGTTAAGGTACTTGCTATCAATTTTATTTTCAATTTTAAATGTCATGTTATTTTTATTTCGTTTTACTTAAATATGCAAACTTGTAACAGGTAGTGGATATGGGAAATCCGAAGTTACCGTCTGACAGTGTAGCGAAAGTGACCGTAGAAGTGATCAATGTGAACGACTGCCCACCGATATTCGACCGCGCATCGTACGAGGCCACTGTGCTGCTCCCCACCGCCGCCGACGTCAGCGTGTTGACGCTGCACGCGACCGACGCCGACGCGCGCGATGACCTCGGCCTTAAGTACGATGTGATGGAGGGGGACGCGCGCGGTGCCTTCGCGCTGTCAGCACGAGGTGAACTGCGCGTTGCGCACCCCGACGCGCTTGGCACTTCGCACCGCCTACGCGTGCGCGTGTCTGACGGCCTGTACTCGGGCACGGCGCGTGTCGAGGTGCACGTGCGGGAACCCGACAACTCTGGTCTCGCCTTCCAGAAAGCGGACTACTACGGATCGGTCGTTGAAAATTCTACCAAACCAGCCACCGTCGCCGTTCTCAACGTCCTCGGAGCAGCACTGAATGAGCACATTGAATTTCGAATATTAAATCCAGTTGAAGGATTCGAGGTGCGAAAGATTTGATTTATATTGTACAAAATATGAAAATAGTAGTATGTAAACAAGTTATAAAAAACATAAAACGTTTACAGGTGGGTAAAACATCAGGCGCGGTGCGCAGTACGGGTCTCGCTCTGGATCGCGAGGTGCGCGATTCCTACACACTACTGCTACAGGCCCGCAGCGCCGGCGGGGCTCGCGTCGCACACGCGCGCCTGCACGTGACGGTGACGGACGTGAACGACAACTGCCCCGTGTTCACGGAGCGCCCCTACGTGGCGGCGGTGCTGGCCGGCGCGGAGCCCGGCACGCCTGTGCTACGCGTACATGCCGTTGACCTAGACGCGAACGACAACGGGGAGGTCTGACTAGTCATTTATTTTATATTTAGTCATAACTAATTAAAATTACAGTAAAGATGAGATCGCTATGACAAATGTATTAATATTTATCAGGTTCGGTACGAGATGAAGCGGGGCCACGGTGAGCTATTCCGGGTGGATCGTCGAACCGGGCAAATCTCACTGAAACAGACGGTGGATGCCCACAATCAGCTGTACAACTTAGTGATAGCGGCATTCGACGGCGGTGAGAATACGCTCTTAACGAATGCTAGTATTTTGTTCGGCGGAGACGAGTACGGTGCTAACTGACGCGCGTGCTGTCGGCAGGCACTCCAGCGTGCGGTGCGGAAGCGGCGGTGGCGGTGCGCGTGTGGGGCGGCGGCGCGGCGCCGGCGTGGCGCTCGGCGCACGAGGCGCGCGCTGTACGTGAGGACGCGGCGCCGGGCTCCGCGCTGGGCGCGCCGCTGCAGGCGCACTCGCCGCTCGGCCGACAGCTGATCTACACGCTGCAAGACGGCCCCGCGGACCTGTTTGAGATACACTTCGACACAGGTGAGTCCTGGCTCTCCCCCCTCCTCGTCCCTCTCGCGACGCCTTCGATGCCGTCCGTACTAACATATTGATTTTGTCCCGCAGCACCCGACAGAGGGAGCGGTCCGTGTAAGTATGCGAGTGGGATTTTATCGAATTCATAGAATTATATGTTTGCTTGGAGGCGCACAAGTGCCGGAGGACATTCTTACTTTGCAGACAAATTGACTCCGAATGTTCCTTTCCGCCGTTACGCACACATTTTCATGCCTTTATTTTTATTAAATTCATCAATAAGATGTTATGACGCATGTATATATGTACCTCAGCCACGTTGTCACTAAGTTAGTTTACAAGTGGGTATACCTGCTGATATCCACCATTTTGTACGCCGATTTATATTTTTTGTATCGCTTTATCGTAACATTAGACTCGCTAGCTTGTGTCACTAATACTGGGCTCGTTTCTTTGTCGTATACGCACTCGCTGTATATTGGGCATCACTCACTGTCGTTTCCTGATAGCTTCTTGTCACCAAACCCGCTATGCACAATCAGTTAACCGAACGAAACGACCCGAGCAAATGTATGAAAAACAGTTCCTGACGACATGTCAGCGGCGACAGGCGTCTGGCGTTTCGTTCGGTTGTGACGTGACGTGTAATGTGGCGCAGGCTCGCTGGTGGCGCGCGCGGCCCTGGACCACGAGGCGGCGAGTGAGCACGCGCTGACGGTGCGCGCCACGGACGGCGTGACGGGCGCCTACGCCGACCTCGCGCTCACACTCACCGTGCTTGATGTCAACGACTGCGCGCCCGAGTTCGACCGCGACGAGTACCGCGCCAACGTGTCCGAGGCCGCCGTCGTCGGGGACGTCGTGCTGCAGGTCCACGCCAACGACGCCGACAGCGGTTAGTTCCAACTGTTGTGTGTCCGTTTATTGTTACATAAATATTATGACATATACATAAATCTCACAATATATACGAGTAAGTATCAGGGAGAGTGCATACATACACACTACAAATGAATATAACTACTTAACGATTGTGCTACTGTACTTCAGGGGCTAACGGCGAAGTGTCGTACTCGCTGTCGCTATGGGGCCCAGCGGGGACGGTGGAGGAGGAGGCGGTGTTTGCGGTGGATTCCGTGTCGGGCGCGGTGCGCGTAGCGGCGGCGCTGGACCGCGAGCGCTGCGCCGAGCACCACCTGCTGCTGACGGCGCGTGACGCCGGACGCCCGCAGCTCCTTACCACTGCACACCTCTTTATAACCGGTACTCATATTGTTTTTGACGTTAAACATTTAACGTGAAAATAAATAAATTTTACAAATAAATATATGATTATGTTAAAAAAACCATTAAAAAAAATACTATAAAATTATTAAATCTAAATATAAAAAATTAGTAGTTCCTAACTACTAATTGCATCGATCTCATCGTTGCAGTGGAGGACGTGAACGACAACGCGCCGGTGCTGGAACGCGGCGTGGTGGCGGCGCTGGTGTCGGAGGAGGCGGCGCGAGGCACGGCGCTGGCGCGCGTCGCTGCGTGGGACGCGGATGCGCGCGACGCGGGCGCGCTGCGTTACGCGCTGGCGGGCGGCGGGGAGCGCGCGCTGGCCGTGCACGCGCGCTCCGGCGTGCTGTCACTGCTAGATGCGCGTGCGGCGGCCGCGCGCTCTTTAAATGTGTCTGTGTCGGATGGCGCGCACGTCGCCTTCGCGCGCGTAAAGCTATCGCTGGCGCCCGCCAACCGCGCGCCGCCGCACTTTCCCCACGTCGTGCACGAAGCGCGCGCGCTCGAGAACCAGCCGCCGCCGCTACTACTCACCACGGTCAGTGCCTCCACAACAACAAATAACAACCTAACTACAGTAAACTCGAGCGCGTAAATGTGATTTGCTACATTCGAGTCATTTTAATAATGTGACGTATCCGTTATTATAGGTAAAGGCGTACGACGAAGATGCGGGCGAATACGGCACCATCACATACTCAATCCCATCCGCAAAGCTGCGCGAGACGTTCGCAATCGACCCGCACAGCGGTGCGCTGACAGCACGCGTCCCGCTGGACCGCGAGGCTCGTGCCGAGTGGGAGGTGCCGGTGACGGCCAGCGACGGCGGCGGGCTGTTGCGTCACACGGCCGTCCGCGTGCGCGTGGCCGATCTCAACGACAACGCGCCAGCCTTCCCGCTGCGCGAGTACCGCGCCGCTGTGCGCGCCGACCGCGCCCCGCACGCGCCCTTCCTCACGCTGACCGCTTCCGACGCCGACGCCGGCGACAACGCGCGCCTCTCCTACTCCATCTACGAGGGCGAGCTGCGCTCCGACGCCGCTGGCCTCTTTGAAGTCGACCCACTCACTGGCGCGCTTGCCTTTGCACGCAATGCCTCTACTTTCGGTGAGTCGAGCAAATCTGACATCCAAAAATAATCATAAATAATGAGCAAAATATACTACGACATTTTGCAATATATATAACACGTTTTCAGTTGTAAGCTACACTTGTATCTATTATCTGCCTACTTCAATTATAATACTAGAAAATGTCCTTTGAAAGGAAAAATTGATAGTGTTCGGATGTGAGATTCGACACTAAAACTTTTTTTTACATGTAATAGTAGCATAACTTTAAAGTAATAGTAGCTTACCTCACTCGCGTGTGCGTGTAGCGTCGCGCACTGTGCAGGTGTGGGTGCGCGCGCGCGACGGCGGCGGGCTGGCGGGCGAGGCGGGCGTGGCCGTGCACGTCCTGGGCGCGGGAGAGCGCGCTCCGCGCCTGACGCCGCCGCCGCCCGACCTGTTTCTTCCCGAGGACGCGGCGCCAGGAACGCTGGTGGCGGAGGTGCGTGCGGTCGAGGGCGCGCTGCCGGCTCTGCGCCTAGCGCCCGCTGCGCACGCGCGTGACTTGTTCGCGCTGGACGCCGCCGGCCGCCTAGTACTGGCCGCACCTCTAGACCGCGAGACCGCGGCGGAGCACGTCATCGGCATCATCGCGGAGGGCGCAGGCAGCCCGGCGCCCGCCACCATGGTGGTGACTCGCCTGCACGTGCTGGACGTCAACGAGCACGCGCCCGTCTTCCACTCGCAGCCCTACGTCGTGCAACTCGCCGAGAACACGCCGCCGCACTCTAGCGTGCTACAATGTAAGACTCTCTGTTATTTTTAAATCGTTTCTACTCTCCTCGTAAACATTTTTTTTGTCTATATTGTGTATAGGATAGGATAGCGCTTAAGTGATGTGTAGGTAGTAACCTACACATCACTTAAGCGCTATCCTATCTAAATGGACAAAATCATGACAATCGCTCAACAGTACAGTCAACAAGTCGCGGCCGTCGTGCAGATAGTTTTTCTGAAATTTTGCGCATTATTCAATCAACAGCATACAGTTAACTTTCAATCGGCCACGACTCGTCGGCGGTATTGTACACTATCTTTGTTCATGTCAAAGTATTTTTTACTTGCTTCATGGCCAAATTAGCTGTATTGCCACGGTTTTAACATTTAATTATATTTTTTTTTATTTCAAAACATAACTGATCTTATTTGTTAAAAATATTAATCTAATACAGAATTGATTTAAAAATATTTTTAATAATTCGTCAAATATCCTGTGATGACATTTATTATCACAACTGTTGATCTTGTAATATTGTAATAATACATATTTATATAATAATGTATATTGAATATTTGATTTAGTGATGGCGGACGACCCGGACTCGGGGTCTAACGGCGAGGTGCGGTTCTCATTAGCGGGGGCGGAGGAGGGCGAGGAGGTGCCTTTCGCCGTGGACGCGCACAGCGGCTGGGTGACGACGACGGCGGCGCTGGACCGCGAGACGCGCGCCGAGTACCGGCTGGCGCTGCTAGCGGCGGATTCAGGCGCACGGCGGCGCTCTGCGCGGGGCTCGCTCGTGGTGCGGCTGGTGGACTACAACGACTGCGCACCACGCTTCACGCGCGCGGCGTACGCGGCGGAGGTGCGCGAGGACGCGGCGCCGGGCTCGGTGGTGGCGCGTCTGCAGGTGCGCGACGCGGACGTGGCCGGCGCGCCGCTGGCCTACTTCGTGGCGGCGGGAGACGCGCGTGCGCGCTTCCAGGTGCGCGCGTCGGGCGAGCTGTACGTGGCGCGCGCACTTGACCGCGAGCGCGAGCCCGCCTACTCGCTCTCCGTCGCCGCCACCGACGGCAAGTTCACAGCCTACACCTCCGTGCACATCGCCGTCATCGACGTCAATGGTTAGTGTTATGACTAATTACAAACATTACCTAAATATAGAAAGCTACAATTTTTTTTTATTTTTTATCTGTTAGTATGTATGATTACGCCTCCGAAAGTACTACATCGATTTACTTAAGACTTTCACCAATTGCAATCGGCTAAGCCGTTTCTGAGATTAGGGTGGGGGATTAGGTCATACATAATTATCTTCCATTAACAGACACCGATCTGAATCAGAATGAAATACTCGCTCCAGTCCATCGCAAAGATATCATTGCCAATAGAGTGAATATGGAAACAATTTAAATAAATATTTTTTTAACAAAAAGCAAACCCACTGCAAGCACACTAAAAAGTATAAAATAAATATACTTAACATAAAGCATTAGTGCTTTGATTTAGTTAAAAAACTAAATTAGGAAAGATTTTCTAATTTTGAGCTCGGTGCCAAGTAAAACAAACAGACCTAGTAATTTGGTATTGTAGTAAGGTTGAAGCATTATTTTGACACCGACTTCAAAATTACAAAATTTTTCTTTAGTTATTTTTTTTTTAACAAAATCAAATTTACTCTATGTCAAGTAAATTTATTTTATACTTTTTAGTTTGTTTGAAGTCCGTTTTTTTTGTTGAAAATTTATTTCTTTTACGATTTTAAGTGATGGGTAGTGGTTGTACTATTACATATTAGCTTCAATCTTAATTGGGCATATTGACAAGAACGTACATTAAAAACATTGGGGCGAATTGAGAACCTTTCCCTTTTTTAAAGTCGGTTAAAAATATCCGCTGATTTTCTTGCGCCGGTTTTTCTTAAATGGTTTTTTTCTAGGAAATTAGAAATAAAATGTGCTGTTTTCGAGATATATGTTCGTTTTGTCGTCCTTTCATTAGATTTTCGTATATTCACAGATAACCCTCCATACTGCCTACGCCACCGGTACCGCGTGCGCCTCGCGGAGGACGCTGCGCGCGGCACGCGGCTGCTGACGCTGCAGACGCGCGATGCCGACGAGCCCCGCAACGCGCGCCTGCGGTACTTCCTGTCGGGTGAGCACGCGGAGCACTTCGCCGTGGACCGCGAGTCGGGCGCGGTGAGCGTGGCGGCGGCGCTGGACCGCGAGACGCGCGCGCAGTACCGCCTGCGCGTCCACGCCCAGGACCGCGAGCGCGCCGAATGGGAGTGCAGCTCCGAGCTGGAGGTCGCCCTCGATGACGTCAACGACAACGCGCCGCGCTTCTCTGCGCCACTCTACAGCGTCACGCTGCCCGAGGACGCCGAGTTGGGCACGCTCGTCGCTAAGGTAGGTATTTTTTATTATTCCTATATGCTGATTAAAATGTACTCATTTTATATGACAAAACCCTCAACATTGGTCGAATATGCTGATTACATAGCAATGTAATGAGGAAAAAAAATAAAATGTGATTAATGAATATTGAAAATTAAGTTTTTCTATGATTCACATTATAAGTGAAACATGTATGATGCAGGTGCACGCGACCGACGATGACTTGGGAGAGAACAGAATGATTCGTTACTCGTTCGTGGAAGAAGTGAATGATGCATTCGAGCTGGCAGCCGACAGCGGCATTATCACGCTGCGTGCAGCGCTGGACCGCGAGACGCAAGCCGAGCACCGCCTCGTGGTGCGCGCGCGCGACTCCGGCCGCCCGCCGCGCTCCGCCACCGCCACCGTGCGCCTCACCGTGGCCGACGTCAACGACAATCCGCCCGAGTTCGAGCAGACCGCCTACCGCGCCGCCGTTCCCGAGCTGGACGCGCCCGGCGCCGAGGTGCTGCGTGTGCGCGCCACCTCGCGCGACACTGGCGTCAATGCCGACGTGTACTACTCGCTGGTGGGCGGCGACGACCGCGACGACTTCGCGCTGCACCGCGCCACCGGCGTGCTGTCCGTGGCGCGCCCGCTGGACTACGAGCGCCGCCGCGAGTACTTCCTCACCGTGCAGGCCGTGGACGGCGGGTCGCCGCCGCTCAGTGACCACGCCACCGTCAACATCTCCGTGGTAGACGGCAATGACAACGCACCCGCATTCTCGCAGGCGTCATACGGCGCGCGCGTTCGCGAGGACGCGGCCGCGGGCACGCGTGTTCTACAGGTGATCGCCGACGATGCGGATGCGGGCCCCAACGGGCGCGTGACGTACGCAATCGCGCGCGGCGACCGCGATGGCCGCTTCGCCATCGACGCAGACACCGGCTACGTGTCGGTGGCGGCGCCGTTGGACCGCGAGACCACGTCCGCGTACGTGCTGGAGGTGCGTGCGCGCGACCGCGGTGTGCCCGCGCTGGAGGCCACGGCGCTCGTCAACGTAGAGGTGCTCGACGCCAACGACAACTCTCCGCTGTTCGAGCGGAACAATTACACGGCCGTCGTACAGGAAGACAAACCTCTAGGATATACTATCCTCAAATTTATCGTCGAAGATGCCGATTCGCCTCCAAATGCGGCACCGTACACGTTTGATTTTCAATCTGGAAACGAAATGGGAGCTTTTCGTCTGGAACAAGATGGCTACTTACGCTCGGCGACACGCTTTAACCATCGCATCAAAGATCGTTACATCTTGCAAGTTCGCGTTTTTGATAACGGAACACCTCCACTATTCTCCGATGCATGGGTGTACATAAAAGTTATAGAAGAATCGCAATATCCACCTGTAGCGACTCCCCTGGAAATTGTAGTCAACTCATATCTCGACGAATTTCCTGGTGGCGTTATTGGTCGAGTGTTTTCATCAGACCGTGATGCATACGACACTGTCTCTTACGCGTTGGTTCCAGTGGATGGCGCTCCTTATCCGGCTAGTGACTTATTTGAAATAGATGCCCAAGATGGCACTCTACGTGCGGCACCTCGTCTTGACGTAGGCGATTATCGCCTTAATGTGACCGTTAACGATGGAAAATTTGTCGGCTTCGCGATTGTTCGTATATCAGTAGTGTTAATATCTGATGAGATGCTATCTCAAGCTGTCGTGGTCCGTTTTCGTGCGGTTACCGATCGCGACTTCGTTCTAAGTCATAGAAAAGGATTCATTCGTGCGGTCAGCGAGGCCACTGACTGCGCACTAAGTGACGTTATCATAATAAGCGTGCAACAATCGGGCGATGACATCGATACGGAATCTACCCGAGAGAAACGTCAAGTGGCACAAGATTTGGACGTCGCCTTTGCAGTACGGGCGCCTGGCGCCGACGAGTTCCTGTTGGCGGACGCGCTGCGCCGGCGCCTTCACGCGCACCTCGAGCGCCTCGAGGAGCGCACGCGCCTCGTCGTGGAGGAGCTCGTGCGCGCGGCGTGCGGCGGCTGCGTGCACGGCGCCTGCGCCGAGCGCCTCCGCCTGCGCGCCGCCCCTCGCGCCGTCGCCGCCGATGTGTTCGCGCTCGTGGCGCCGCCGCACCGCCTGCGTGGCGAGTGCGTGTGCGCGCGCGGGTTCGCCGGCGAGCGCTGCGAGCGCGAGCTGGACCCTGCTACAGGCGCGTGCGAGTGCGACGCTAGTTGCGAACCCGCGCTGGCGCCGCCCGGCTACCGTTGCTGCGGCCCCGAGTGCAGACCCTCGGCCGCCGTGGCGCACTTGGCCGGCGACGGCTACCTGGCGTACCGACTGGAGCGCGGAGTCGTGGAGGGCGCGAGGCTGCTGGATGACGAGCTTGTGTTGGCGATGCGCTTCCGCACTCGCAGCCCGCGTGGCACACTACTTTATGCGGCGGGGCGCGTGGACTATGCAGTGCTGGAGGTGGTGGAGGGGTACGTGCAGTTCCGCATGGAGCTGGGTGGTGGCGAGGCGCGGCTGCGCGCGGGTGGACCAGTGGCGGATGGTGCGTGGCACGAGCTGCGCCTGGAGCGGCGCGGCGCGGGCGCACGGCTTTCGGTGGACAGGCGCGCGGCGCAGACGCAGGCACCACCGCCAGCTGCCGTGCTGGATGTACGTGCCGACCGCCTACTGTTGGGCGCCATGCTAAAGCAACACGCACACGCTCTAGCTCCAGAACAAGTAATCTATTAAATACATTTGTTTAGCTCCATTAATATTTTTTTTTAGCATCACGCTGTATGTCACTTAGCAGGGTAGGCAGAGGGAGGAAATGAAAATATTAAATGTTTCATATTCTTGAGTGAAAATCAAACTGTAGACAGTGACACTCAAAAACATATTATAGCCAAATTAATGCTGTCAATATTTAATATTTCAATATTTCTAAATTTAGTTTTGTCCTAGTATTTTCAAACTGAACTTACCAAATACATCTTATATATTGTCCAGGTCACTTACGGATTTCATGGTTGCATATCGGACATAAAACTCGGAGGAGCAATATTACCTCTCGACGAAGGCGGGACTTCCAACGATGGTCGCGCGCAGCTCGTGCGCAAGGTGCGCGTGCGCGTGTCCGCCGCGTGCCCGCCACTGCCGCCGCCCGGCGCCTGCGCCGCGCAGCCCTGCCGCAACGGGGGCTCGTGCCGCGAGCTGCCCGGCGACGCCTACGAGTGCGCCTGCCACGCGCGCTTCCTGGGCCGCCAGTGCGAGCTGGACACGGACCCGTGCGCGTCGCAGCCCTGCCTGCACGGCGGCTTGTGCGCCGCTGAGGGTGCGGGCGCGTTCCGATGCGCGTGCGGCGCCGGGCTGGAGGGCGCACGCTGCGAGCGCGGGCGCTGGTGCGCGGCCGGCGTGTGCGCGCACGGCGGCGCCTGCGAGGAGGGCGAGTGGGGCCCCTCGTGTCGCTGTCGCGGCTACTACGGCCCGCGCTGCCAGTACGATGTGGACGAGTGCGTCGGCGAGCCCTGCCTCAACGGCGCAACGTGCCTCAACGAGCCTGGCTCCTTCCGCTGCCTGTGCCCACCCGACAAGACAGGTAACTATCGCTTTTTTTTATATTAACTTGATTATGATGATAAAATATAACTTGCTGCTAAAACATACCATACCTAAATACCTAATTGTAAAACCTAACACGTTGTTGATATTATGTTGCTGTTATCATATTCAGGCATGAACTGTGGGAACCCATTGTACTCTGATGCGGTGGTGGCCGGCGAGGCGGCCGGCGGCAGTCGCGTTCTGCGCGAGCTGTGGGCGTGGGCGCTGGAGGAGCGCTGGCCGCTGGCCGTGGCAGCGGGCCTGCTACTGCTGCTACTGGCGTTGGCGCTGCTGCCGGTGGCGTGGCGGCGTGGTGGCTGCCGGCACTCGCGCTCTCCGCCGGCACCACTCAACAGTGCACTAGAAAAGCTGCCGCCGCGCGCCTCCAAGCTGTCTAACCTGGAAGCAGTGCGGCGCGGCCGCCCCGCCTCGTGCACAGAGCCGCCGCCGCTTAACAATATCGACACGCTGCGCTCCTATGGTTCAGCCGGAGATGAGCTCGAGGGAATCCCTCCGGACTACTTGCGAAATCTGAACATCGATCCCGTCGACCGCAAGCCTTGGTCCGAGCAAATGCATCTGCAGACCTTTGTCGATAATAAAATTTATAACGGTGAGACATTCTTCTATTACGAACGTTTCAATATTTTTTACAGAATTTATATTTTTTGTTCAAATTAGCTAATTTTTCGTTAATAAATTAACTATTTCTATTAAAAAAGGGGAATAGAAGCGTCCCAGATGCTAATATTGCTGAAGACTGGGTATACCCAAACAAATCACAGACGCAACATTAAATAAAAAAATTAATTTTAAAATATTGTTTATTCAAATAGACTATTGTAAATTTTTTTTAACATCATAACAGTATATATATAGTAGTAATAAGCTTTCGTCATATTTTTTGGGTCACTATCTTGTACAAGCTACTTAAGTTCAGTTCTACATTCGAAACGTATCTTCTTAACGGTCTTTTTGCGTATTTCCTTAAATATAATTAATATCATGTGTTATATGAGTCCAAAATCGAATAATAACCGGCACATAAAGAGCAAGACTAACTTTCCAGAACAATCCCTAATAACCAGAGTTGAGCTAATCTCTCATTTTACACTATTGCATGAATTTTTTGACTATTCAATGTGATCTGGAACTTATAATTATGAACAGATTTAAAGAGCTGCAACACTCGCGTGCGCGTGCCGTCGCCGGCGAGTGCGCGACGCGGGGGCGCGGCAATGGGCGGAGGAGTGGGCGCGGGGGTAGAGCTGGTGGGCGGCTACCACTGGGACTGCTCGGACTGGTGCGGCGGCGGCGGCGCGCTGCCCGGCATCAGCGAGGTGGCGGGCTCCGAGCGCCCCGACTCGTCGTCGCCGGCCTCGCCGCCCTCTCCCCGGTCGCCGCGCTCTCCGCGACCCGCGCGCTTGTCGCCGCACCGCACACTTCCTCTTCCCTTCGACACCGACTCCGCCACGGACGACATCGACCACGATCACGATCCTTTACGTTTCACGGACGGTGAGTACAGCCGATGACTTCACTATATTAATACATATTTCGGTGCAGTTGTATAATCCGGTTTGCTTGCAGCCTCCTCATACTTACTGAACGTGAACGAGTACTCGCCGGAAGGTGACGACGGCACGCTGCGAGCTCGTGCCATCCGGGAGCCTGACGCTCACAGCCTTATCACCATGCTGGGTAAGTGACCATTGCCTGTCTAGTTTTTACAAGTCGACACGATTTTTTTTTGGTTGACATTCTATTTATATTCCACATCTAGGTAGGTTGCTACCTACCTATCACACTAGGTTATTACCTAGTGCTTGCCGTTGTTCACTGGACAAAAACAGGTAGCCTGTTGTGACCATGTAACTGATTTAATTAGATTTTTTTCTTCATTTTCAATAATGTATAATGTATATACTTGGACTTTTACAATATATAAAATATTATTAAATAATTATTAAGAAATATAATCAAAAAGTTCTGGATGCTATTGTGCTTACAAAATTGGATCTATCGACGAAAGTTCTCAACTGTTCCTACTCTTTCTACTTTCAGAGGAGCGGCACTCGCTGCTTGGTGACGGCGATTCTTGCAGCGACCTCTCCGCCAACCTGTGCGAGATCGAGGAGTCGGAGGCGGAGGAGGAGCCCCCGCTGCCCCCCGCGCCGCCCGCGCGCCACACCGACGTGTGACGGCGGCGCGCGGCCGCAGCGCCGCCCCGCCGCGCGCGCGGCCTCTAGCGGGGGCTCGTCGTGTGCCCCGTCGCGCACATATAGTGACACTGCCGAAGAAGTGACTGCGTACTGAATAATTGAAAAATATACAAGTGATTAGTAGAAGCGGTGTACAGTGCTTAACTTTATAAAAAAGGACCATTTGCCGTGGTGAAATATATTCAAAATACATATTGTATAGTATATATATTAAATCTTAAACTTTGTTCCTCGTACAAAATAATGAACGAAATGTACCTAAGTGATTGCCGACTCTGCGTGTATGTCTGGGTGTGTGTGACACGTGTGTGTATGTGTGTGTGGGTGTGTGTTTATGTTTGTGACGTGTATATAGAGCGAGTGAGCGAGTCTCTTTGTATATACGGCAATGGCTCCGCATTGTATGTGTAAAACATGGTGCTCCGACTATAGTTTCATATCATGACTTTAAACTGTGCATTTACAGACCTCTCTCCTTCTAGGTTAGTCGTTGTAGCTAAGAAATCTATTTTTATATGTGTACAGTAGGCTAGGGCGCCGGCCGGCGAGCCGACTGACTGCTACAGATCGCCGACCGGGCGCGTCGATTTTGTTACTGCAAATATTCGCAAATATTGAACGATCGATAATTTATTTAACTATTGTTGTAAGTTTTGACACGACTAATGATGCGAATAAAAGTACAAGTAATACTTTTACATTTATTTTTGTTTTGTTTCATTTAACCCCTTATTTGAACCCTTTCATTTCTATGAAGTTCTTATTGACCCGTCCTTAAATGAGTACCTATCTTACGATATCTCAAATATATCATAACAACGTTTTAATCCCTAACATTTATTGATATGTCCTTTGCTCCCTGTTAACAAAGTATTGCAGATTTATACTTATAATAGCATTATTAATAAATTCGTCGAAATAAAATAAAAATTTTTATAATAAAACCGAATTACACACCTGAAACAATGTGTATTTTTGTCTGTCTCTCCTCTTTCTCAAGAAAATTACAATCAATAAAAATTGCTGACGAGTATAATACCCGCAGAGCTTCTCAAAGCAGGAGAAAGGAGAAAAAGGAAGAGATCTACATTAGAATAAGATTGTTGATGCTGCATAATTAAACATACTTTCAACGAATGGATGTCAGCATGTCTTTGGAAACTATTCGCAATTCGATTTTTTTCCTGAAAACGTCGTAGAAGTCTGCGACAAATATGGAGAGCGTTTTCATGAGGATTTGAAATTTTTTGAACAAAATAATTAATGATACTGGGACCAAGCCATATTGATTATTGCTGGTTTATTATAAGAACAAATAATAATGTCCTGCGCGTTCAAATGAAGTTTGTACGTACATTTATTCTTACTCATACATTTTATTAATTTATTGGACAGATTTGAATGTTTTTTTTTTGTTGTATGGCTTTTAGGCCTAGGCAGGATCTAATCCTCATAGTGAAAATGTGCCCCCTGACCTGATAATAACACGCTTTAATTACTTAACTTTAGAAAATAATTTAACCTTGGCAAAGGTTGTATAGCATGATCGATTTTTTCAGTGAAATAAAAAAAAATATAATAATATCTGGGAAATACGATGGAAAGATCACAACCAGTAGGTACTATAAGCAATAATGTAATATCACCTAAATTCAAATTTGTAATAAATAGTCTATATTCAAATTAAAATTTTACAAAAACTTTTGAAACATCGAACCTGTACCGAACCGTAAGTACTACCGTACGGTTCGACTGGCAGCTCTATTGTAAAGTTTGAAAAAAAAGTCAATTTTAACAGCTTAACAAATGTTGTTACGAGTGATAGGCATTTCTTATTGACGTACTCGTATATATTGATACCTATCTGACTGTAAAAGCGATGGTTGTGGGTCAGATTCTTCCGGGGGGGGGAGGTTTGTTACCAGAGCGAAGTGAAATGAAAATATTAATAAATAATAATTCATTCCCACAAGTGGGAATCGAACCCACAACCTATCATGTTAGTCACACGCTTGGGGCCTTGCGCCACGGCTGGTCCTTATTTCTTAACTTTATTTTTTATACTCTTTAATAAAACACAATGTTGCTATTCAAAGTTACTTTATTTGAAGTAGTGTTGCACACCGAGCGAGGGTCACACGAGAGCTCGCGATCGCCGTCAACGACGCGACGCTTAAATAAATGTACCGAGTACGTGAAAAAGCAGCGTTGGAATATAATCTTAAAAGTGTTACCATTATATAATATCTATAGAAATCCTTTGGCGAAGCGTTCACAAAATATCAATAAAAAATTATCATTCAGAAGCTTTTCTCTTTTCTGGCAACACTGGGATGACGCTAAGTTCAAATAGATATAAAACCGTACTTTAAAAGTTATAATGCACAGGAATAGAAATGAAAGAAGCAAAAGCAAATTAAATATTTTTAGTTTTAACAAACTGTAAAATTGACTAAAACTACAATTTAAGCTCTAAACTATTCATTTCGACAAAATATATATAAATACTTATATGATAATAAAAACATACGGCGTATTACACAACAGTTGCTTGACGTCAGCAGTCTAATCTGTATGATGTATGTCAAAGACTATAGACAGTTAAACATTATTGCAAATCACAAAGAGCTAAAATGAATGAGCCTTCGTATAGAAACTATTTATTTTCAAGTCAAGCCGGCTCGAGGGACCAAAATGGATTTAATTTAGATGATAAAATTTTATGCAGAATATAAAACATTTACAGATCTGTATCTTGGTGTTCTTATTTTCTGCATTTAATACAACATGTGGACTGCTATCGTCAGACTATGGCGATGCTCGATGGCGCATGTGACATATTATAAAGATAAAAACCTGCGTCTAAAATACAAAAAACTTGGTCCTATGAGACGTGGAAGCTTTCACTCTGGGAACGTCGGGCACACTCAAGATATGTGTACAGTGCACTTTAAGATATTTGGAAACCGCCTTTGACCCGAACGCCCCGAGAGCGAATTACAAGTAAATGTTAATATAATATTATTGTTTTGTACTAAAATGACACACGTGACCTTAATTATAGCAAGGCTCGCATCGTATACCTTCAGGACTACTCTACTGCAGGGGTCAGGTGTACGGCAGGGGGATTCGGGGGCCGGGAGGGGAGAGAGGGGGATAGGGGGAGTCACTCGTGCGACCGCGTGTCCGTCCGTTCCCTTGAATCAAACCACGTGTCAACATTCTTTAAGCAATATAAAACTCGTAATCTATTTATTAAATTCAATTTTTGGTGTTTTAACGCAGATGCGAGGAGGTAGCTTCTTTAATACAACATCTTAAGCTCCGGTCGGAGATTCGGAGGATGGCCTCAGTGGCTTGGTCTCTCCGACAAGAGCGTAAGACATACACTATTGTCTAATCGAATTTAGTTTCTGAATAAAAAATCTATATTAATACGATCGAGTCTAAAATGTTTGAGTAAATGGTAATCTTTTTTAAATAAACCAAACAGAATAATCAAAGTATCTAATATCGTATAGATATTAAAGCCGGCTCGAAGGACCAATATCTTTTATTTAGAGAATAGATAGATAAATAGTCTCAAAAATAAAATCACCACATCAGTATGTAAATTTGAAGGACAAGTAAATTATCACTGCTTATCACACACTGTCTGCTATCCCGAAAATTCAGTAATATTTGGACATAAAAAAAATTGAAGAGCGATCACTTTTGTAAGTTATTTACAATAGTGTGTATAGTGTGTTAGTACGCAACCTTCAATACAAGTTTTATACCTCGTACTATTATTATATTTGTTACTTAACACTTTTCATTCAGAAACCGATTCGCGTCTATTTATAAGAAATTTCAACATGAGGGTTACAAAATTTGAGCTAGTGCTAGCGCCTAACCCTAAGTAAGTTCGGAGTAATTTATAATCTACAGGAAAAGGACAAACATACACTTGCTCATAATCAAATGAGCTACCCTTGGACGTGAAACTATTAAATACAGGACATAACAACCACTGGTCCTATAGGTATGTAGATATAAATTTTAGTTTAAAATTGATAAAATAAATAATAAATAAAAATATTTATTTTGATTTGATACCAAGAAAAAGCTCGCAAACCGCAACCATTCTAAATTTCATAAGGTCATTCTCTAAATTTAAATTTGATTTAATTAAATTACTCAAACTAAAACCATAAAGACTGTGTGCCCGCAAGGAGCCGCGACACCGCACGTCTCATACAGTCGTACACTACTCGTATTATTAATTCGTATAGAAAAATTATTGCATGAATCCGACGCCGCGGACACGGGACGACGCCGATATAATACCGACACGCCCCGTTCCGATTCGCCACAAAAATCGACGCGAGTGCTTTACTTATAACATTTTTCTATAAAACACGTACTCAAGAAGCGGTTAAGTGTATCATTCAGGACGGGGGACGAGTTTGGACGAAGCAGTGGAAGAAAAACGTAAGTAAACCACGCGCTACACTCCGTTCAAGAGATAAAACATGCAAAAATACAATTTACATCTATTCATAATGTATGTATAATATCATCGTCGACTCGAGCTATGTACAGCGCTACCGACAAGCCGACCGCCTCCTACTGCGGCCCATTATTGTGAAAACACGTAGAAAAATGTATATACGCAGTGCTATTCTAAATACCATCGTCATACGTGCGCGAGAGACAGTCTATACACTGGCTATAGCCGTCTCGCTCACACGCAAAAATCGAGGGTACTTGTAAGTTTCCATAATATTTCGAGCAACACTGAAGTTTCGAGGTACCCTACAATACAATATAGTCAAACTCTCTATACAGTAACATTTACAGACTTACACGAACAAGCTTCAACAAAATACTACTTCTAAAATATATTTTAGTATATAAATACTTTACAGTTTACTTCACTCTAACAATCAACTGATTCATTAAAGGCAGTTACGTGTATAATTTGACAAATATTTTTTTATTTTGTTACTATATTATGAAAACTATTATAGAAGAGTCTAGAACAAAATGTAAAAGATACAATTAACTTATCATTCAACAGCATAATTACATAACATTATTAGAAATGAAATAAAAAAAGATAAGGGATAAAGAAAATAAATAAAAAAACATAAATTAGCAGTGCATTTAATAAAATAAAAACGACTGAGTACAATGAGGCGGATGTAGCGCGCGGGACCCGATCCTCCCCTTTCTTTCCCTCTTCCTCTCTATTCCTTCTTTTGTTACCTCTCTCTTTTCTCCCTATCTTTAAGGAAAGAGTTCCAAAGACGGAGGGCGGGTCTCGTCGCCGTACACATACAGTACTTTGGTTTCGGCGTAAGCTAACTCCGTATATTGACAGCTAAATAAAAAAATTGATCACAGAAAATCGAACCACAGATACAGAAAAAATGGACTCTCCGTACTCTCCGTCAGTTACATGTTAAAACTTTATTGTCTAACGGAATAAAATGAAAAAAAAAATACATGATAAGGATAATTTTGCTCCTAAATTATTACCTACAAGTAAATGATAAACGAAACTAAATCAAAACTTAACATACACGGGTAAGGCACATTAAGAAAAATAAGTAAAATAACAAATACAATAACATAAGAGCTAAAGTTACATTCAGCGATTCAAAGATCTTTATACCTCAGAAGCTTGCTAAATTAAAAATTATTTAAAATTTAAAAAACTGTGACATATTTTAAAAAAGTTATCAAGTGATGTTAAATATTTAGATTTTTTGAACATTATGTATATGACAAAAGGTGTTTTATTAATAATGATATTTACCATTATATCATATAAATAAAGTAATAAAAATAACAGCATTTTTTTTTATTTCCATATTGTTTCATACAAACTAGTCTCTAAAAACTGGCTAAAGATTGAGCAATTAGTTTGCTTGATATATTTTATTTTTAAAAATTGTATAGGTTTTATGATTATTATTAATTTTTCACATTTGATTTAATGTAAATGAAACAAAAAAAATGAAGCCGCGGTTAGTAAAACAAAAAAACAATAAAAAATACCTGAATAAAAAGAATTTTTTTGCTATATTTAAATGAGCAATATTACAAATCATATAACATATTCTGCGGTATAAAGTTATTTAAAAAATTATAAACAATTTACATACAACGTAATAACGTGTTAATACGAAAAAAAATTGTGTCCCCAAAAACAGAAAAAATGCAGTAAACCGGTTTTAAAATAAAAAATTGTGCTTATACCAACAATTAAAAAAAAATAAAATCGTGCTTGAAATAAAAAAAATAAGGGTCCCAATATAAAAAAATGACATTTTAATCCATAACTACCAAATGTATTATAAAATGGTGGAAGCGTATATATATTACATGGCACACAACCCGCACCTAACGTCACACTGTTGATAACCTATTAGGAAAGTCTAAATTATATAACTTTTGTATAAATTTTGAAGGTAAGGTATTATGTGATGTTTTTGAGCTTTAGTCGATTTACGTATTTGTATATTTGTTTGTATGACTTACTTTAGAGAGATCTTTTTAAAATATATATATCACTTTTCCCGGGTTTTTTACTATTTCTTTTACTTTAAATCGATGTTTTTTTGTTTGTGTGACGCAGACGCAGATCAACAGCAATTAACAATTACCGCGCTATTTTCCTACAGTACCTAAAGTAAGACCTAAGTAATGGAAGCCAACACCCTGTATACACTGTGTTACTACTTAATACATATGAAAAAAGAACTATTTTTTTTATTTCTGTACCCATAATTTCTTTATTGATATTTTTTTACTTGATGAAAAATATTAATTCCTATTTCTTTAAAAACAAGATTTTTAATTTTTTGAATTTAAGCTGTAACACAGTGTTTCTATTGACACTAGCAAGAAAAACGTAACAAGAACCATAGGAGAAAAAAAAATAAGAAACTTAACTTTAAATGAATTGTCTATTCAAAATGGCGTTTAAATATAATAATATATAATCTGTTGACATGCTTTTACAAAAAAAAATATTGTGTGATATTTCATACATATATATACTATATTAACACCGCGGCGTTGCTCTCACTATTAATTAATTAAAATTTTACGACCATTTATAATATTCTTGTGATTCTCAGTTGGTCAAGTGAGAACACGCCAAAAACAAACACACTCTAGCGTAAAAAGCACAAGACTAACGGAAGAAACTCATATTATTTACAATTTCTAATAAACTCGTTAGGTTTTATACACTTATTGCACGACGACAATTATTGCTTCAAACGGGAACGAAACGTCCCAAGAAAATTGAAAAAAAAACACATTCATTTAAAGTAAAAAAAAACGAAAAAGATAAACAAGATTTATACTAATACCAAGCATTCCACTAACATTGCACACGAAAATAAACCAAGAACGAGAAAAAAGAACGATAAAGAGATATAAAATTAAAAAGCGAAAAAATGCATGCTTCAAGAATAACTAATATTCAAAACAGACCTAAACGTACATATATTTAAAAACAAATTACAGATAAAAAATAATCCTATACATTACAAAATGGCGCGTATTTTTCAACGCACATTCACATATTAATAATAGTAATAATTAATTAATCACACGTACAAAACTATTTTTATATATTCGGGTAACTTCGGAAGTATAGAAAGAGATGGAAGATGGCGGCGATGCTCTGTCTTTCTCACACCTAGTAAAAAACTGGTAAAGTGCGAAAGTAAGACTTTTATTATAATTGATATGATATACAACTATAATATTTCCATTATAATTTGTTACTAAAAAAGAGTAGTCAGTTCATATTCCCGTTATAAAGAAACTACGGAAATAAAATGGCGCACATTATAATAGATAATTGATATAACCAAAGAACCATTAATTCCACTTTTTAGTTTCTTAATAATGAGACACTCAAACACGGTAGTCAATTCGTTTTCACCTAGAAACTACGAAAAAAATACAAAGATAACAAACACAACTTATAACACATTATATTAATTGCACTTTAGTTTATTTATTAATATATGGGCACTGAAAAACGGTTAGCCAATTCAAATACACCAGCCACACAGGATATGAACAAACAAACAAAAAAATTCTACTTTATATATAAGAAATAAAAATATGTAGCCAGTTCGATTTCAAGATTTCAAGACAGAGCATCGTCTCACCTTTAGTATTTTTTTGGCAAAACGTTACATTATTACAACACATTTATAACACAATTTGACATTTTTGATTTAATGTCATTCAGCTCGTGTTGTCGTATCCGGTAGCCATATTGTATGGCAAAGTCACTAAAATCGCGAAGGCAGAGAGCAGGGACACTGAGTCACTCCGTGTTATTGAAATACTCTGACGCGTTCCCTCTGCATATGGGACACGTTCGGTTTGACTGGAATAGAATAAAATTATGTATTAGTTAAGAAATTCTACTAATATTAAGGTTTGTTCCAATATCACGCAGAAACTAATCAACGGATTCAGATAAAACTTTATAGTTATACAGATATATTCTTATACATCAGAATAACATTGAGGCCAGTCGTGGCGCAGTGGCACAAAGTGTGACTGTAAACCGACTGGTTGTGGTTTCGATCCCCACTCGAGGAGATGAAATATTTACTTTAATTTATATTTCCATTTCTTCGCTCTGGTGTCGAGGCTAAGCGCGGCGTTGAGCTCTGCCACTCAACACGCAATGCCTCCAGAATTCGGCAGAAAGTGGGGAACGGAGTGTCTAAAAAACACTAGGTTCCCTCTGCCTACCCTGCTGTGTGCGGGATACAGCGTGAAGCTGATTTATTTTAATTTTTACATCAGAATAAAATATAGGGCTACAATTTATGTCAACATTTTATATATTTTGGCTATCACGAATAGATCATCTTATACAAAAACATCGTACATTACGTGTATTAAGAACGAGACAGACAAACATGAGCCTACCCTCAACCATTTGTCCACGCACTTGGCGTGGAACTCGTGGGCGCACGGCAACACGCGCAGCGTCTGGCGCGCCTCGAACTCGCACATGCACACCACGCACGACGTCTGCTCGCCGCCGGCGCCCCCCGACACGCCCCCCGACACGCCCCCCGGGCCCCTCTCCGAGTACTTGTACGAGGGCAGCAGGTCGATCTCGTGTCTGGCGAGGCCGCGGGGTTTAGCCTCGCCGAGTCTCTCCGCGAGTGAAAGTAGTGCCTCGTAGTTCTCCGTTTCGGGGGAGTCCCCGGTCTCGTCCCGCGCCTCCGCGTAGGGGGAGAGAGGGAACATTGCTAGTAGGTTAAGGAACACCTGTAAAATATTTTTTAATTTGATTTATTTAGTTTATATACAAAAATTATATATAGAAACGTTATCATTCATTAGGAATAATGTGTGAGAAACTTTATACGTTAATGCCGTTTTTTTATAAGTTCGATTCCCACTTAGAGGTATGATTTATTTTCATTTTCTCGTTCTGATAACAAGACAAGTGGCGGCGTTGAATTACGCAACTTAATAAATACTCAATATTTTAAAAATTGGGAACGCAAATGGTGCGTGGAGAACGAAATGACTGTCTTTAAAGAATATTGACCACGACCACTCTGCCAAGAGTGCAACGAGTAAGAAGATTAAGAGATGATACATGAATCAATGTAAGCTTACAAAAGCTACATTAAAATAAAAAAAAACATATTAAATGATTATTTTTTAATAGTAAATAGTAAAAGAAATTTATTAGTATGGAAAATTACCTGGTAAGTGGGCGGAGGCGGCGGTAGGGACAGCGGCGACGCGACGTGCAGCTGCGCCGGGAGCGCCGCCGGGACGAGGCCGCCGCCGCCCTGGGGGACCGGTGCATTTATTACTATTGCAACTATTATAAAACATACTCTGATACAATTTTTTAAAGAATATTCCCAATAATCCGTCTCTTACCTTAGTATGTACATTAATAACAATTTAAGGAAAAATTAATCAGAGAACAAATCGTTGTAAAAACAAATAATAAACTCAAAACTGTATTTTTCCAAGTAGGTAACTTAAAATTTACCCATAGTAAAAATATCTTTCTTAGAAACGTTTAAAAAATATGAATGGATTTGATCCCGCGCCTTTTGGAAATCGGCCAAGAGGCGCAGGATCAAATCCCGCTACGTTCATAATTTTTATACGTTTCTAAAAAAAAATCTGCACACATTTGTATATTTTCAAATCCCTACGGGGGGTAACATAATGTTTTGACACTAAATTTTCTTTGCCTACTCCTATATATGTTGAAAAATATGCTCATAAGTCATCCGATTCAGATTCAGATTGAAACTGTAAGTACTTTTGAATCGTCGCATAAACGTTTCCCTACCTGAGCATGTATATGATGTACAGTATGAGGGTGCGCGGCCCAGCGCGGCGCGGCGCGCACGTACGGCCGCGCGGCGCGCGACCCCGCGCCCACCACGCCCATGCCCACGCCCACACCCACACCGCCGCTCACGCCTACACCGCCGTTTGTACGACGCTGAAAACAAATAATGTGTTATAAGTATAATATATATGATGAGTAAAACTGAGAAATCTACATTTTAAAAATAAGAAAGTCTGTAAAGTTTAGAAATAATGACCACATAACAAATTGTTAAACGTGTATAGTAACAATTTAGAAATTTTCGAAGTAAATTTTAAATACATAATATAATAAACATTTACTAGAGAAAAACAGCAAAATAGAGCAAGAGAAAAGCAAAATTATACTACTACTACTACTAATTTATATAATGATTTCGGCAAATCAGCAGCATCACAATGGTGTAATGTACACACAATAGAATTATTGAAGGCCGTGGCTCAGGGCACTAACGCCAAGTCGAACAAAAGTTAAAGCGGAAACTCACGTGGTGGTGATGTGACAGCGCGTGTCGCGCGTGGTGCGGTGCCATCAACTCCAACGGCGCACCTCGCGCCTACAAACATTCATAATAATCTTTTAATATTAGTAATTTCGTATTTTGTTGAAGGAGTACCACAAAGGAAGCTTTTCTAAAGCGGTAAGACAATTTCGACAATTTGAATTACCTCAGTGGCGAGTAACAGCGGCGCATGATGCAGGTCGGGCGCGGGCTGCAGCGGCGACAGCGCCCCCTCCCCGCTCCCCAACATCTCTAGACGACCACCCTCGGCTCGCTGGTGCGGATATTCAAATATTATAAATAAACAAATATGTAGTATGCAATAATATAAATAAGTATATTATTTTTGTACTTGTTTTAAAACAAAAGCTTTTTTTATGTCTATGTTCCCATAAGGAATGTTTAATATTCCTTTTAACGACATAAAAACTTTTATTTGTATATTTTTGTTTGCTACTAATACAAATTAAGCTTTAGCTGCTTTTAGTGATTTTGTTTAAAGTTTAAATTTTGAATTTCTGTTAGTATAGCATTAGATGCGAAAATATTTCTTACACTTCAATGTTCCAAAAATATAAAAATAAAAACTTTTTCTTATATAAATTACCAATAAAAAAAAACAAATTAATGTAACAACGTAATAAACAAAACAAAAAACCACATAACAAAAGTATCGTACACGATACAATACTCACCTGCGAATTGATATAGTGCGTGTGCGCGTGGTGCTGGTGCTGGTGGTGCGGCGGGGACGCGAACCCGCGCGGCGCCGCGAAGCTGCCGTACTGCAGCCCGTGCGCGTACACGCCGCCCATCTGACGCGCACCGGATATTGACAATGTCAGTTCACTTGGACATTTGATTGAACTTGGCGATGACTGTAACTTTCATTTGCTCACTTGTCTTGTTATTGAGATATTTTGTTATGTATTGGTTTTTATCTTTAGTTAATTTCATTAAATCACAAATTATAATTGCTCAGAGTATTAAAAATAAAAATTACGTTCATCGCCATAATAATTCAACTTTGTAAACGCAAAATTGGGTGCATCACTACCATCACTATTGAACTTTGAAAAAAATATGTTTTTTATATATAAAGTACATGATAAAAAATATTTAATTGTCTGACATTATGATGCATCCGATCTTTAGAAACAAAAATATAACAAAAATACCGTAAACCAGAACACAAGTAGCTAATTAAGGCGCTTGTTGATTGTTCAAAGCTAAAAAGATTCGTCTCGTTCCTGTCCAAAGTGAAATAAAAAAATTAAAGCTTTTATGCGTGAAGTGTAATGAAATATAGATATAGAAAAAAAGTAAGTAATTAGGTCTTTGGATCACTATTGTCTCATTTAACAAATTAAGCTTAAATATACAATACAATCCCATTTTCTTAAATTCAATAAGAAATCGAAAGCATTAAGTACATGTCTAGTAAGTTCAAGAGAACTTTCAGGCAGTAGTGATTCACGCTTAATTTAAAACAAAAACTTTTTCTAATATAATGCAGGTATAATATATAAAAAATAATTAATATAAATGTATTTGATATTAAAAAAATATGCAAAAAATACGAACAGAATATATGCTCAAAATATCATTTATAATAATAAACTTCTAATATAAAAAAAATATACATACATAGATAGATAGTATATAAGTAATGCAAAAACACAAGGTCGAAAACGCAACGGAACGAGATAAAACCTTTGAGCTCAGTGTTCAACGAGATTATAGCGCCCATGTTGTTAATACCGCACCCGAAAAAACTTCACGTAGTTATACCATATAATATATAAAAAATGTTATTTCACATTAAAAAGAGCATATCGTAGGAAACAGCCAAGTCTAATAATGAAAGCGACCAGCCAAATATTTTCATTTGTAACGTAACCAATCTACAAAATACCAAAGCTTGAGTTGCTAGCGGCAAAAACTGTAAATAAAGTGTGGCGACGCCAGAAAGCAACCCGTGTGAGACCGCGACCGAGTCCTATTGGCCGATGAGATCGTGACGACGCGTTCTTATTGGCCAACGGACTCCACCAGCTCTCAACACACGGGGCGCAATTTATGACGACTGCATTATCGTACACGAAAAACACGGAACACATTCACATGGTATATATCGAGTAAGAAATCGATGCATGCGGTACACGAATAATAAAAATACATAATAATTATATGTGAGGGTTAGTTTTCGGAAAAAAATATTTGGAAGGTCGCTGTCGACCGGGACTAAGTGAGTTTACTTTGGCCATAGCACTGAGTTGTTAAAGTAACAAAAAATGCATAATATTATGTGGTAAAGAGCAAGTAACGCTAGATTCATTTCATCCCAGCAATCTAGGCCGGTCGAGTCACGTGGACCATAGACATTTTGATACCGTTACAAAAAAATATAACCTCATTTTTATGAAGATATATTTCATTTAAAAAAAACAGTCATCACAAAACGTTTACAACTCCCGCAACTCGCCAGAACTGTATTTACAGAACCAAACAGAATGAGCTTGAGTGTTGCATGCTGTATAACCTAAATCCGACGCCATAGTTTTCATTATAATGTTATCAACACATTTACCATGTTATTAAATGGCGCCGGAGCTCGGCACAGTTATATTAAAAAAAATTAAAATCGTGTATATTATAAAAGTAAATTAATAAAAAAATCGGAGTCGGTTCGGAAGTGTAACATGAATAAAACATCGACAACTGAATGACTTTATCGACACCAAGCGTTAGCGTCGACCAATAGGAAGAGAGTATTTAGATACACGCCATCTTATTGGCGCAACGGCCACCGGTAACGCTTGGAGTCGACACCAAGTACCTATATGTCATCAAGCACTGTGCACTGAGTCTATGTATTACATAAATTAAGGTATATAAGGTAATTATGTGATGCACACGTTCTATGCAGCCTACCGCCACCTCGCTAAGTCACACTGCGTCTAGCAGCCGCCCTTACACAGTCCAAACGCCTGGCTTAAACCTACACACCGCTCGCAGTGGAAACTAATTACCAATTTACATAAACGTAATCAACGTCTAATAAATATTATATATAATAGTTTAGTTTGCAATGCGCGGGCCACGATCACATGAGCCAAGCTGTAGAGAAGTCGCTAACATGACAGTGCTCAGCGGACGTGTCCAACCTGCCCGTATATCTATCTACTCACTAATAACTAGGCATCGATATGTACTAGAAGTTTCATTAGGTCCACCGAATCTATGAATATTATTGTACGGTAATATTAAAATATGAAAGCATTTTCACAAAAACTGCAGGAAATGTAAATATTATATATATATAAATAAAAAATGGGAAATTAAAAAGACTAGGTGTGGGACGCAACGAAATAAATACAAAGCGTGTGAGGGATAAGACGGTCACCGGCAGAGGTCGCTAGCGGTAGATAGATACACGGAAGCGAGGGTGGACGTCCTTACAATAAATAGAATAGTAAACAGTGAGTAAAAGTATTAGTGAGCCCGCTCCCGCACGCCATCTTACTATCAGTGGGCTCGAACGCTGCTCGACTTGCGAACATCTTGTAACTATCGCATTCAAGCAACGTCCGGTACATATTAATTAAAGATTTCTTACAAGAAACGAGCGTAGAATGCGAGGCCGCGGTACTACGCGGCGACGCCGCAAGCTTACATTGTACAAGCGACATTTACATATTATCACATAGGATTCACACTAGTACCCTCCTCACCGCGAGTTACCAATATCACAATATAATCTGGGCATGCATATCAGTCCGTGCGTGGACAGTGTCAGAGGCACGAGCTAGTCGAGACATCGAGCAAACTATTGAGATTGAAGCTCGGGGAGTGTCCCCACGAACACACGCGTGCCGTGACATCGCAGCTCAAGGAAACAAACCGCTAACAGTACACTACTACAAAACTGCCCATCCGGCCTCCATGACACTGTGACACTCCATAACATACTGTGACATGTGGCATGGAGCTCGGATTACATGAAAATGTAAATAAAATATACATTAGAGTTTGTAAGAAGGTAATCATTAGCCACAAAATTAACTTATACTTAACGAATGCTCAAAGCGCCTCAGTGTTAGCGTAAATAATGTAATCAAAGTTGTATTAGTGTTAAGCGTAAGTACACCGGGCGCCTCGAGTTTTGGACACTCTCGCGCGCTCTAACCTATGTCAGGCAACCTGAGAGTGATCTAAGCAACACCAGACACCTTAAGCTGTAATAGGGACGAAAACGGGACCAAATTACATAAAAAAACACAACCCTGACGTGATTTCTTCTATCAATCAGCTCTTGAAAGTTTATTTATATTGTCCAAGATCGATATCAAAAGTCACGTTAGGGCATAGGCTGTATAAAAGTGTGTCGTAGAAGAATCGACAAGCCACAGGTCACAGCCACGCACAATTAACAAAGACCTTATATCTATACTCATTAGATTAAGACACTATCTAATGTACGCTAACGAGAGCCCCGGGTCAGGCAGGAAGCTGCAGCGACCTAACTATACGCAGACGATGCAGCGGTGCAATGTGAGTTGGTGCATTGATCTAAAATCTCTTGCTTTACATAAACAATATTCAAAATCACGCTTCGAGTCGGACCGCGCGCATTTTGTGAACCATCACGAATGGTGAAAACCATTCCAGGAGCAAAACTCCTGAATCTGATGGAGTACAAGATGTACGGTAGTTAAATTTAAAACAAAGCGTGTACAAATAAATTACAAAATGTTCTACCAAGCTAGAAGGGGTAATGGAAAGTTCTAGAGATTCCAAATCAACGGTTTTGTTGCATGCACGCGCCTCTAGGCCCATGTGTAATGTTATCTGTGTGTCTGTAAAGGGAGAGCTTAGGTGGGTGGAACTTTGGTTATATTTAACCAAGAAAACAAATGCAAAAATAAAAACTATATGAAATATTATATAGCCCAAAAGGATGAACAGCTTTTGTTGAGTAATCTAACAATACTTTAGTAACTTTATGCACTTACAATGACAAAAAAGTGATAAAAGTATTTAGTAGTAGTTAAAGGCACGCTAAATATGCAAGTTTTTGGATAAATTAAAAGAACTATTCAGTAGAAAAAAACGAATTAATAAAAATTTCAGATATCAATAGGTTTTAAAAAATCTAAAACTATAAAATGGATCATAACATCTGTTTGTGAAATGGAAACAAGAAGAAATAATTGAATTATTAAAAGAAATTTTAAGACCTTGTCAAACTTGAAAAAAAAAATAATCAAAAATAAAAGATTTACTGGGAATTAATCTGTCGGAGGTAATTATCTCATTAAGTAAAGAAAAGTGAAGATTCTTATTAGATATGTGGAACTTGGAAATTTGTGGGTGTGTGGAGGAATACATATGCTTGTATGGAGATTTCAGGAAGTGTCTGGAGGTATCTCAAGTGTGAATTTGAATCTGTGTTTGTGTGTTGTCTTCAGACATGTGTAAAGGTGTTTGGAGTTGTTTGAGAATGTGTAGAGATGTCTGGGTACGGTTGGGGGTCTGTGTATGTATGTGTGTGAGTGTGGTGTCGCGATGTACCTGGTAGCGCAGGTGCGCGTGCGGCAGCGCGGGCAGCACGGCCGGCCACAGCTCGCCCGCCACGCTCGCCACCTGCAGCGCCACGCCCCGCTTGTACCACCACGCGATCACCATTGCACATCACCGTCAAACGTTATATAACACTCTAATTTCATCTCTATTAGATAGATATTCCCTTACCCTTCTGTTCTAAAAGTTACTTAAGATGTTGATTTGTTCTCTTTCATAAATTAACTGATAGTATTCATTCGTTAATTTTTCGAAATTGATCTTCAATATATAACGTTTCACGTTCTGTGCAATAGCTTATTGTAAAAAAAACTGTGAGACTGTATTATATTAAGAAATTATTCTGTCATCCTATTAAGTCAAACAGGGATACTTAACACGTATACGAAAAAATCAGTCTCGCAATCCTTTAATACTGTTCTTAGGTCTATGTCTTAAAATACATCCTTATAATGCTTAAATCCAGTAGGTTCCAGAACTTAACATCTTCAAGTGTCTATGCTATGCCCAGATTGTCAAAATAAGAATTATTTTATTAATTAATAAAAAAATATAACCAAAAATTGTTTACTTAATGTTTTTTTTCTTTCTAATTTGGTCATATTTTATAACTTAGCATAATCTGTGTAACTTATAGACTAAACAAAAATTTCGCATGATCTTAACTAACTTACAAGACAATGTAATGAATTTTATTGTAATATTTGATATTTGTATTAAAAAAAATATAATAACTGATAGTGTTTCGTGTATTTTCAAAAATAAAAAAAAAGAATTCATAATAGCTGAATGTCGCCATGAGTAAAAGAATATATAATTTATTTTTAAGAACATAACGTTCGTATTTAAGAAATGGTGGTTCTAAAAATCCCTGCAATTACATCAAATACAATTATTATATAAACAAAAACAGAAATCAAAATCAAAAGAGCGGTTAAATGATTTAATACTTAATGCATCTTTAATATTTTAAATACAAAAAATATAGACACAAGATGGCGTTATATAGTGAACAAAAAGACAATCTTCTCAACTCCTTCAATTCAATTCAATCTTCTCAAATCTTCAAAAAAACGAACAAAATTTGATTTAAAGAGTATTTTCTTTTATAATTTAACCACTCTTTACTCATAGATACACTCTGTATGTATAACACATACATATATGCATGAGTAACACTAGTAGAACAGAGGATGAGAGATGAGGAGAGAGGAACAGGACACGAGAGGAGGAGAACAGTAAAGGACAGTAATAATAGGTCGGAGTGGATGTCCTTAATCAATCTCCACTCATAAGGGGGAGGACAGTAGTGGTAGGGAGTGGGCTAGGCTGGGGGTGTTCATACCTGTGTCCGCGCGGGGTGTGCGGGGTGCGCGGGGTGCGGCGGGTGGTCGCGGTGCGCGTGCGGCCACCCCACGTTGCCCGACAGGGCGCTGAGTCGAGCGCCGCGTAATGACATCTGAAATACAACACACAAAGAAAAATAATTAACATTACGACTAAGCTCTATGTTTCTAACTTAATCCCTTTGAGATCTCCCCCTCAGTGTTAAAAACTACTCTTCTTTCCGATTTTTCCAAAACCTTTTGGTTGTACTCTTTGTCCGTCTCTCCATCCCTTTTTAATCTCACCTGGTTAATATCCAACAGCAGGGGCGTGTGATGCGCGTGCTGCAAGTGCGCGGGGTGCGCGTGCGCGTGTGGCGCGTGTCCGACGTGCGCATGTTGGTGCGCGTGGCCGCCATGTTGATGGGCATGTTGGTGCGCGTGCTGGTGCGCGTGTTGGTGCGGATGTTGGTGCGGGTGCGCGTGCGGCGCGTGTTGTTCGTGCCACACGCCCGCGCCGTTGCCGCTTACGTAGCGGACGCGACGACTGCAATAAAAATACCGACTTAGTGACGGAATAAACCATGAGTTTATGGAGTGAAACATTTGGCAATGTACTACACTCAAGGCAATGGCTCGTAGCCATATTAGTAATTACTGATATTTTTCTATCAACTTTGTACATCCGGACAGAGATAAATAATTTTATTTACATATTTTAAAAATGGGGTTCTATTATTAATATTGTTGTTTCATGCACTATCACAGTCCGTATCTTTTGATATATAATGCATTTTTTTCATTAATTATCAATACATTGAAGTACTACTTAAACATGAGTTTTGTGACTTAAAAGTCCAGTCAGTCCAGCCATAGTGAAGGTTTGTGTATATGTGTTGTAGCTGTATGTATGTGTGTTGGGTACACTTACGGTGGCTGGTAGTGATGTCGCGGCGTCCGCCTCTCGACGGGCGGTGCTGCGACCGACACGTTGCTTTCACCTGCAAATATATATTTCTTTTCTGTTAAAAATATTAAAAAAGGAAAAGTAGCAAATTTAACATCTAAAGAAACTGCTTTCCTCTTTGTATCTTACATTTACTATAACTTTACTAGATGCTCGATGAAAGACGAATGTGATTATTAATATACATGTCTAATAAAAATTAAACTGATCGCTGCTTGTACATAGAAAATAAATAAATAAATAATATTTATATATTTATCATATATAAAAAGTATTATTGGAGTCATTTATGAAAAAAAACTGATAAACTTTATGCCACTCACCAGACGACAGGTGTCTCGAGATCCGCCGTCTCTTCCTCGTGGGGCTGTCGCCGGGCTTGCTGGACAGCTCCCCGTCGGAGGAGCCCGCGTTGCTCACCACAGACTCCACTAGCGGCGCTGATCCTTCCAAAGGGTTTGTGTCCTGGAAATTTTTATTCGCTTCATTACAATCGAGGACCTGACGTCGTGGCGAAGCAGCGCAGCGACTGCTTGTTTGCGGTTGTGAGTTCTATTCCCTTTCAAAGGAATGATGACATGCAAACAGTTTCGTTGGGTTTCACCACACAACATGCAGTCGCAGTGTCATAACAGATATAGAGTGAAGCTAAAAATCAGTATAAGTTAAATGCACTTGTTTAAAAACCCTAGTTTTTTAAATATTATAGAAAACAAGAGCCGAAACTATAACCCACGTTCCCAAATAATATTCACCCTAAATTTCTTCATTCTCTTTTAGAGATTGTATGTAGGAGGACAGTTCCTCAGTTCTGTCCCCAATTTTGTCAAAAATTATCCCCAAACACACAAGTGGGAATGACAAAATCAAGTCTTGCTTTTAAAAAAATCTTCAAATATTCCTTCTTATGTTTAATCTATATCTATATCATTATGTTATCGGTATATATTTTTCTAACACATTTAACAAATACATTTGAAAAAGCATGTTACTTTTTATAGCTATGCCACTACTAACAGGATAAACTAAAAATAGTAATTTCACCATATGTCAAAAAACTTCTAGTCATTACCATGTGATGATGATGAGGCGCGTGATGCAGATGTGGAGTCTCCGCGGAGGGCCCCGCGCCTGCGCCGGGACTGACGCGTAACTCTATAAGAAACAAAAAAAAAATGTACTTAAAGGTCAAAAATAATGTACTTTGAAGGTTAAAAAGCATAATTTTATTTTATTTATGTTCATCTTCACACCTTATCCCGCGTATATGTAAGAAGAAAGAGTGATAAGATATAGTCCTTTGCTTTCGACCTATTTCAAGAAACACTTTGTCGTAGAAAAGCCGAGAAGAAAAAATATTTATTTTTCTCGGCTAGGCGGACTTGATTGGCTGAGGATTGAACCCACAATCACCGCGATTTCAGTGAGATTCTGCCCCACTTTGACACTATGGCCCAAGATTTGTGTTTAATTTGTGTTTTTTATATATTTTGGAAATTCGAATTAATTTATTGTTTTCAGAGGATAAGTTTTAATCTGCCACTAACACTCCAATAGTTTTTAGTCATGGTGAAAGTAGGTACTTTAGTAATAAAAAATATACCTAAGTCGGGCTTTAATAAAATGAATTAAATGAGACAGTTCCATCCAGGGATATTACGTATGTAACATTTCGAAACTGGAAATAAGAGGAATATACTATGACGATTTTGATTACGGATATAAAACTATTTCGCATTATCCTTTATTCTCGGATAAATTTGGTAATCAAATATAGATTATTGTGGCTCTATATATAAATAATAAATCCAACAACAATCTCTATTATATAGTAATATATGAGTTCGATTGCCAGTCGGGGGATTAAATATTTAGATTTCGTTGATTAGAAAAGAAGACAAAGCGCGACTGAATCCCGCACTCAAAAAGCAATGTCTTAAAACTTCGGTATGAGCGCAATGGAGTGTCTTGACACTAGATTTCTTTTGCCTACCACGCTTTAAATATGCAGAATACAGTCATGAAATATAAAGAAAAAAAAATGGCATTTATCTGCTATAACATGAAAGCGAGAATTGAACTGTAAACCAAGGCAGTGTACCTCTAAGCACTAGTCAAAACATAACGCCACTGCGCCACATCAAAGTCAAACACAACCCCTTCATTTGGAGTCTCGCCAAAAATAGTATGCACCATAGAAATTAGGCACAGGGGTGGACGACAGAGGGGAGAGGGGAAGGGAGGAAAGAGGGGTTAAAGGGGAGGGTTGCTTTAAAATTTTGATCTAGCGACGTAATATCACTTGATAGGCTTCTTGTTCTATGTTTTGAAGGGCTGTTGAATAGGTAATTACATAATTATTGTTTGCATAAGAAATATTTAACAAGTACTTGTACTGTGGTAAGTGTCTGGGCGGAGGTACCGGGTTCGTTTGTGAGTTTTATGTAATAGATAATAATAATAATAACTGATGACAAGACAAAGCACGTTGAGTACCACCACTCAAAGCGCAATGGGGAACCTAATATTTCCCACTGGCAACCCTGCTTTATGCGGGATAAAGCGTGAAACCTATAATAATATAAAATTTCAAAAGGCCCCCAGCAACTCATTGCGTAAGCGGGGAAAGTATCCACCATAGAGCTTGCCACGAAACTTACGTGTTTGTGACCGCAATTCCGCAATGATAATATCATTTTTGACACGCTTTTACCATCACTGTGTCATGTATATGTAACTGATTTTGTGAGGAAGCAGGTTCAGGCTGTATCCTGCATGAAGCAGGATAGGTAGAATTAATCGAGTGTTAAGACACTGCGTTTCCCATTTTTTGGTCTAATTCAGACATTTAGTAGATGGTGACGAATATGAAAATAATTGAAATATCAACATTCATCATTCATCATATTACAACTCATAGCCGTCACGTTCTCAGGACGTCTCGAGAGCTTCGAATCTATTTTAATTTACAATGAATTGAGTTTTTACGTCCACCGATTTTTCGAGACATTGTGTGTTAAGTGGCGGAACTCAACGCCGCTCTTGCAAAAGGCAATTTCATTTATGATTTTATTTTGATTGTACGGCAATTCGAAAACAATCAACACATACCATCAATCTTGTTCACCGGCTACAATTGTTATACAATAAAATATATCGAGTATCAGCAACTGTGCTGTCAGATGTGGTCTTAAAATCATAGACGTCAACTAGTGTGAAATTAATATCAAATTCAAAAAAAAATTATTCAATTGCAATTATTTCATAATCAATGTCTATTTTTGTGACTAACTTCTTTGAAGGTTTGTTGTATGTTTTACTGCAGATTTAACAACTCGTTCTATATGACACATGCCATATACTGAAGTAACCGACACCAGGTATGCACTGCGTTATATCAAAAACGTAATAATAGTCATATATAAACGTAATATCCATATATTAAAGCCTTTTTGAATAGTGAAATAGAACATAAAAAGATTCTTTTCAATTTGGACGTAGCTCCTGAGATAAGGGTGTATAACCAAACAAACTCTTTAATTTTATAAAATTAAAAATTTTAGAATGTTTAAAAAAATTTAAACTATATATCCCCATATCTATCTATATCAAATATCGTAATTGCACTTTTTAAATAATCTACAAGACGTAATTAAAATTTGTAAATTATCTTTTATCATCATTCATTATATATAATACAATTTTTTACTTTAAAAGAAAAATGCAATTACGTCATTGATGCACCAAATCAGCCTCATATAGGATAGTGTATACCTGTCCGTCGTCGCTCCGAGGGGCCGGCGGCGCGGCGCTCGGCGCGTCTCGACCCGCCCGCACCACCGCCTGTGTTAAACAGCATATTACATATACGGAACACGCAGCTTCACACCTTATCATACGCAAAGCATAATGGTCAGAGGGAACCTAGTGTCAAGACCTCATACAGAGGTCAGAGAGCGCGATGACAAATATATATCTGATACTGGGAGAGAAAAAAACCCGGTTAAGATCGAGTCGGGCTCGCCCACCAAAGCTTCCGTATGAGTTCCAGGATTGTAGGTCAATGGGAAGTACAACTAATATAAACTTAACTAAAGTTTGCGGGCATTGCACACAATGCACACATTTTGTTTGAAATGAACTGTAAATTAAAGTTTTTATTTTATTCTACAAAATTTCTATATTTTTTTTAATATGTATTGTTATTTCATATTCTCATCTTATGGCAAATTTAATAACTGTAAGTCCACATATTTATAGTGAAATTAAAATGTGTAAAACCTATAGGGTATTTACTATATAGGTTTTGATTACACGGCCAATTTCATACAAAACGGAATAAAAAGGATGCATTAATGCTGACATCTTTTAATTACGTAGACTTTAGAAGCTAGTTTTTGTCTGTGTTTCAAGGGACCATAGATTTGAATTATTAATATTAGCTTGATACCTCCACGCAATCTCGAGATAAACGTCAGACTTGACAGACGGGCCACAGTGATCCTATAAGGGTTCCGTTTTTTCTTTAATGGTACGAAACCCTAAAAAGAGTCAAAATAATCAACGCAGCCCTGAGCACAATGTCGCAATTTCTTTTATTAAAACGGAGAAATGATTCAATATATGAAATAATAATATAATCAGATTCACATTTATAGAAATAGAGAAGAAGTAGCAGTAGAACATGTAAAATAATAAATCCCGTTCCCGTAGGAATTTCAAGCTCAAGTAACTCTTAGTGCTCCCCTACACTTCCAAAACTACCACACGTCAAATTTCAACGTTTTTATGTGCAGTACTTTCGTCTGTCCGTTGTATGTCCGTCACGCACTAAGAAGAGTACTAGTTGTATACGTATATGTATGTATATAGATAGATAACAGTCCGTGAGTACAAACGTAAATCGAATAAAAGCGATCAGATTGTATGGTACAAATAAGAAAATTGCTTATTTATATGGTAATGTCGTCGTTTATGTAGGAGCCACATGACCCGAAGACTATCTGTACAGGTGACAGTAGTGGGGTGGATTCCCGCTACAGGAGTGAATTATTTTCATTTCCTCGCTCAGGTAACAAGACAAAACGCGGCGTTGAGTTCCTAAGTCAACACATAAACATTGGTCAGAAAGTGCACGACAGGTTGTTAAACACTAGTTCCCACTGCCTACCCTACTATACGAGAAAAAACATGAAGTTGCTTTTTTTTATAAATACAACTACAATATTTGCATCAAAGAAACGACTGTACAGAATGATTGAAATCAAGATAACAGCATGATGCAGTACGTTCGACGAGTTGTGGCCGCCCTGAAGGCCAAGCTACTATAACAAGACAGATGCACGACGCAATATGATTTTAACACTTTACTTATATTCCTTGAGTGAATTTACAAAAGTTCAGAAAGCTCAAATTCAAGGCGGGCACGACTCGTCGGTCTTACTGTAGCTTGTAGCCAACCTTAGCAAGCACCGTCAAAAACTGTGACCGTATTCTATAATAGATTGGACCCTTCTAGGACTTCACTTAAACCCGTAATCCCACCAACATGCTTCATACATATATACGTTAATACATGAATACGAGTTTCTATTCGGTGCTAAGTGGTAAAAAAATATTTTAGGGGCCGTCGTCCTTAAATAATATAAAAAAAAATTAAACACGCTTTTCTCCACCAGAATATGCTCATAGCTACAAAGTATAAACTATAACACCTTAATATACTCTATATTAGGGTTTATTGGTAACTTCTAAAAGTTCAATTGTTCAGATCCTGGCTCCATCATCAGATCAGCTTGATGATATTATGTTATTGTATTGTTGCCTAAGCTACGTATATTAACTAAAAGTGAGTTGCGTAAAATTTCTTAGCTTTTATTTCGTAATTACCAGTTGACCTATTAAAAGCATCTTTACTTTGACTTCTGTTATTAGGATTAGTTATGTATGTCTGGCTATCTGATTATATGTTCATCTGTTCGTCCGTAACTCACCAACACTCATCCTCCTCTGCTCGTGATGGTGGGGTGGGTGTCGCTTGGTGGGCACGGGCGGAGGTGATTGCGCCACGCATGCCTCCTTCGGACTGCCTGCACTGCTGCCATCGCTGTAACAAATGTAAAATACTATTAATATAAAATAATATTTAGTTTAGGTATTATTTTAGTATTACTTTATTCTCTAAGGATTCCCTTACCCTTATGGCCGAAATAAAAGACGCTGTATACCGCATATAGCAGAACAGCTTTAAAAAATTTTGTGTAAAGAAAATTTTCTCTTCTTTTTCTATCTTAAAAAAAAATAGTGGTAGAACTCTAAGCGCCGGGCTTGTTAATTTTAGGTATTTCTATAATTTTATATGATAGAGCCTAAAGACAATACTTCATTCTGTTCTTCATTCTTTAACTAAGTACATATATTTATGATAAGGAAAAATAATGACGCTCTTACAATTAGTTTAATCGAATAGCAATAACATCTATATTGTTTTTGTAAATTCGTTGATTAATAAAATAATATCTCTATCATTTCGGAAATATACAACACAAACAATTTCCGATTTGAACAAGTAGTTCCCGAGATAAGCGTGTTCAACCAAACAAACTCTTTATATATTAGTATAAATAGTAAAAATAAATAAACACAGTACTAAGTTATATGGTTTTACAGATAAGTTGCTATATCTGCATAGTATCCGCAGCATCACAGATCATCAGAGCAGTTTTTGCTGGAGACACGCCGCCTCACTTGACAGAGTGCCAACGATAACCAGCTACAGGGACTGCACTTTGCAAAACTAACACTAAAAACCGTTATATGCGAGTTGAATTAGTCCACCGAGGGTTTCGGACAATTTCATTTTTATTGGTCAACAGAATGTGTAATTTCTTTAAGTTGACTAACTTACATTTGCATGGTTTCATTATATGAAAGGAACTACTATTATGTTTGTTATGGTTTTTTTTTCTATAATCTACAATTTTCGTTATTTTTCTCTATTTGTTCTGATTTTTTGCCAATTTTCAAAATTCTACGTCCACGGAAAACACTCTAATAGGTCATAATTAGGCGGCGCATTTTGTACAAAATGGTGCAAAAACGATTTTCTTTTGATTTGGTTGACTTAAAAGCAAAATATTTTCTGTGCTCTAAGGGTCAGGAAAATGGACCTTAAATATTATTTAAAGCTTAAAAAACCCAAGTGATCTTGACAAAAATGGCCTAGGAGAGGTAAAGCACTAGGAGAGAATTTCCAAAAATTCCAACGGAACGGGCAAACGGAGCGGGATTTGCCATTTGACGTCTTAAAGTCCATATAAATAAAGTCACGGGCTACGATTAGTTCTATATTATAAGCCTTTGGGAAACCTAAATATCATACTAAAGTCACATTGACCTGTCTCCAAGAGCGTTGTCACCGAGTGCCCTTTAGACGAGGTCACTCACCAAAACTGCCAGAGTATATGAAGTACGCTCAATTTCTGTTAATTATATATTAATAAAGATTTTTTTGGATGATTGTATACACGATGATTGTGGATACGATTTCCAATCGGAGTAATGAGATATTTTCATTTTCTCGCTCTGGCAACAATACAAAACGGGACGTTATGTTCGCACGAAATTTTCGACGGGAATGGAGTGTCTTAACATTAGGTTCCTTCTGCCTGCCGCGATAAACGCGGAATACATGAAGGTATTCTCTTCTATCATAATACTTAATATAAATAAATAAGCCTATCAACAGCAACCCCACAAGTGTGATGCCCGCGAAAAGACAAAGGCGCAGTGAGGTGGTGTGACGTCACACGTTGCATCACCCGCCTCCAGTCGATAAGTTGAGATTGAGAAAGGTCTGCTTTATGACCGCTGGCACTTCACCAAGCAGGCTGTAGGTGGGTAAGGTAGATTTTTTTTTTTGTTTTTTAGATTCTGGGTACGCCAAGGGAACCTGGTGATAAGACATTCCGTACCCCACTTTCCACTGAATTCTCCGGACATGGCGTGTTGCGTACGAGTACGAGGAAATAAAAACATTAAATAATTCATAACGCCGCGTAGAAATCGAACCCACAACCGTCGCGCTCATAGTCACACGCTGGTACCAATTTGCCACTCACTCCCAATTATTATCTGTATTAAATATCTGTATTTTGAAGAAGAGCAAGGAAATAAAAATAATTCATTTTTATTCCCTCAAACACAGACAAAATTGTTAATACATTTTTGTTACTACATTTTACAAGCGGAGAGCACTGCACTTTACACATCCAACATACATATCTACACGTATTTGCTCAAGTTATCTTAGTATCTTTGAGTATCTTCTTGTTAAGTAATTCTATGTCAAATATAGACGCCGTTATTACCCAGAAATTGGGTATCTTGAGTAAGATCATGGATTCAAATCGTTTAAAAGGTTTTACTTTAATTTAATTTCACGCTGTATCCCACACACAAGCAGGGCAGGTAGAGGGAACCTGGTGCAAAGTGAGCACTCAGTCCACCACGCTCCACCCAGTGTACAAAAATTACGTTTTTAGTGACAGAAGTCAACACCGCATTGTCATGAAATTCATTGCTCCGAGTGGAAATCAAATCAACAACTGTCGCGTTTATAGACAAACGTTATAGCGCTGCGCCACAACCCAACTATTAGTTGGTCTGGTAAATATTAATATAAAACATCCAATATGTTTAAACACCAATTTGAGACTTATATAAATTAAAAAACACCTAATCAAAGATACAAATTTACATACATATATTTCCAAAATTTAATAAATGAAATCGAACTCACAACCAGCAATAAAAAAGTCTAACAACTACGCAACGATGTCTATGTACCTACTCATAAGTACTAAAAGTAGGCTATTGCGTTATACCGACATCCGATACAACACTGAGGCCCTCGAGGGACCTGCTCTCATTAGTCTATACTAATATTATAAAGCTAAATAGTTTGTTTGGTTGAGCACGCTTATCTTAGGAACTACTGGTACGAAAATATTTTTTGTATTGAATAGTTTACCATTTATTAAATACTATAGGCTTATATTAAATGACGTCAATGGTTTCAAGTGGTACCTGTGGTCCGAGTTAATTCCCAAAGTTCGAGTGTATCATGTGTCATGGAACAAATACTAGTTGTTTCCATTTGACCACGCGGTCAAAGCTGCAAGCCAACGCTAGTATATACATACATATATACAAATTAATGTTAACACCTTATATTAGATTTGAACTCGCTACCATTGCTCAAGCACTATGACGTACTTACAATAGGTTTATATTATAAAAAGAAACCTACACTTTTTTGTTCCCCTGACCAACGACCGCGAGGCAGGCGTCAGGCAACATTGAACCGGCCCGAGGACGTTGCCTTATTATACTGCCTCTTACTATATAAATGAAATCTTTTTTATAACTTCACGCTGTATCCCGCATATAACGGGGTAGATCTAGAGAGGGAACCTAGTTTCAAGACAGTCTGTTGCAGTATAAACCGTCGCGTTTACAGCGACAACGGCTTCGTGAAACTAATACGATATCGATAGTGTATACTGTTTACGATTATACCTAATACGCCGTTGTGTCGCAGTGGATTTGTAGGTTTTTAAACAATGGCTGTAACTTGCACAACAGCATACTTTAATGGGGGATTTAGTTTAAAAATTACTTAATTAAGTGAGGCCGTCGTGGCACAGGGGTACAAAGGTGTGACTGCAACGCGACGGTTGTGGATTCGATCCCCACTCGAGTGAATAAATTATTATTTCTTAATATTTTAAGTTTCTTCGCTCCGGCTCCAAGGCAAGAACCCGTTGAGTTCCCCCACTCAATACGCAATGCCTCGAAAAATTCGGCGGAATGAGCGGGACGGAGTGTCTTAACACTAGGTTGTCTCCGTCTACCCTGCCCCAGATAAACAATGACATACGGTTACAGTTTACAAGAGTGAAATTCTGTAAAATTTTGATAATAGCTAGTCGTTACAAAACAAGGCGTGACGTTCAGTTCCGTCACTCTCACATACAAAACCAGCAACTGTAGTAGATAGCTGAAAACAGAGTGCCTTAACACAATCCAGAGATATGTAAAGCGTGAATCTAAATTATTTCCTAAATCATGTATAGTAATTGAACTCGTTACCATTAAATAGGTCGGAGCCGCCATTATATTGTACCAATGGGACAGTCATTTGATGACGCTATACAATATTCATAAACACTGTGATAACGCGTAGTTAATGTACGTATACTAACTTTAAAACAAAACGGGTATAAGTCAAGACTTTTTATTAAAATTTAATTTAACATAACCATATATCACAAGAGGTTGCTGGCTTCGACTGGATGTGGAAGGCGGAGGATCGGGAGCTCTGGCGCACCCTGGGGGAAGCCTACGTCCAGCAGTGGACCGAAATAGGCTGATCTGATTTATCACAAGATTCTCACTTCTCAAAGTGGAGAAATAAAGAAAAATTTAATTTGCTTCTTAAACCCTTAAACTATACTAAATCAAAATCAAATAAGCTGCAGCTTTTTTAAGCAAGTGGCAAAATATACCTGCGGTTCCCACCTTCTGCTCGGTTTTAAAGATATTTTATATTGAGTGGAAGGACTAAACGCCGCGCTTTGTCTTGTTTCCAAAGCAAGAAAATTAAATTATCCATTCCGCCGAGGCCGAGAAATCAAATCCACAGCCGTCGTGTTTACAGTGCAATTCCACTGCATCATGACGTCCTCATTATAATATGAATTGTAAAATTAAATAAAGGTAAAACGTTAAGCCTCTGCATTCCAAACCCACAACCAACACTCCAAAGGCAATTCTTAACCAAAAAAAATATAAAGACAATAATTATTATTATGTTACACCAGCCATACTCTCGTTACTCTCACGCATACACGCAAGTCGTGAGAGCTCCGACTGCTTTTAATTCGGTCATCCTGTTTGTACCGTAACTTTGCCCTTTAGTAGATATCATTTAACGTATTCATTTGCTCGATCTGGTGGAAGAAAGCATGGCGTAAAGTTCCGCCAATCAATACGAAATATTAAAAAAATTGAGCAGTAAGCTTGGAGCGGAGTGTCTTTTGATACTAGCTAGACCCTTTTTTTTTTAGCTGGGAAATGCATTTACACAGACTGCTCATTCGGAAGGCCAGAGCCTTCGGGATGAGTACTGTGAGACTCACCGGTGAAACCGATCCACCACTAAAACCCAGCGGAAACCCTCTCCACCAAAATGAGACGCCACAGGATCGCTCGCGCTTACTACTGCAACACACTAGCTAGACCCATGCCAACTTAGCTATGAGTGGTCCACATATTAATAGTATTTTTTTATAATAAAATTTACTATATCTTTACTATAGAACAAATCTAATTTGTGAACTCCCCTTAAGTGTAGTGGAAAATGTGTGTAATAATATAATAAGATAGTAAGATCAATTTCTTATTATTCTTCTTTTCTTGCCCTAATGGGCAAAACAATGAGTTTCGCCATTGACCATGCAATATTTCGAAAGTTAACACAAAAGTGGCGAGCGGAATGTTTATACCTACTCCGTCGTTAACGGGATACGGCTTTAAGATATTTCCTTTTTCAGTAAAAATTTTGGCTAGTCGTGGCGCAGGGACACAGGCCTGCGACTGTAAACACTACAGGTTGTGGGTTCCCATTTTCACGGGAATGGTGTTTTAAACGGGAACGTAGTGCTGCTTAACACAAGGTACTCAGGTTCCCGTCTTACATGCTATATGCAGGGTACAGCATGAAGCTAATAATAAAAAAAATATCTCTCATAATCCCAAGAGTGATAAAGCATCATCACGATCCCATAGTCAACCATGGGGGAGATGCGGCCGTTGAACTTACAATTTGGGGTACAATTCTAATCAGGGCCACGCAAAAATGAACTTTAAACTGCACGTATTTGGTTCAAAGTCGCTTTGGATCAAAACTTATAGATAATAACAGTCTAAAGTAAAGGTAAAATAAGGTCCATAATATTTCTCCATGCGTTGAAGATATCAAAAAAATTAAACAATCCAAAATAAACCTTATGTTAGACAATTTACAGTTCAATACAGCGTGACTAGAAATCAAATTGATCATTATTATGCAAGAGCAACACAAAACGCACTTTAACACCGTCAAGTTGAGCACATTATGCGGCGCAGAGCTCCGGCGGCTGCGAAAACACGATAACACCAAATAGACCGGCGGCCAATTTCCATGTTGCATCGCTTTCGCACCTACACAGCATATGTGGGTGTGAAAGAGATGAAAGAAACTATGATAAAAAAGCGTATATTAGAATTTGAACCTTGTTTACTCAGACTTAAGCTATGCTTCTGGTAACTTTTAAGCCAGAGTTATCTGTAGCGAAGGCTAGTCACATTTCCTGGTTTGCTCAAAAACGTACAGAAGTAAGTATCTTATTTACAACTTTTTTTTGCGTTGACATAACGAAAAAATAGGAAGAAACCTTTTTGTTCCAGTTACCACAAGGCAGGGATCGGAAAGAGTTAACTTCGTACCCCCACGCACCGTCTAGTGTGCAAAACATTGCGTTTTGTATGGCGAAACTCAACGCCACACTTTGCCTCGTTACCAAAGCGAGAAAATGAAAATATTAAAGATTTCATTTTCTAAAGCGGGGATCGAACCATCAACCGGCAATGCGTTTAGTCAGATGCTGTGCCCCTGCGCCACGTCAGTCTCATCAATTTGTTGGTTAAAAATAGTCAAATGAAACTTTTAGCTTGGTTTGAAACAAAACAAGTCATGTCAACGTAGCGTGTGACGGCGTTCCGTGACGTAATCACATTAGCCCGATTAATGACAAAGTATAACGTCCTACAGACGGCATTAGCTATACTACTAATATACATAGATGATTTATGCAGAGAAAACCTTAAGGCAGTCTGGCTGCAAACGGATTTGTTGTGGATTCGATTCCCACTCGAACCGAATGAACCATCCTTATTTCTGCTCTCTGGTCACAATGCAAACACGCAATGCCTCACGAATTAGGATAGAAAATTGGCAAAAAGAGTGTCCTAACACTAAAATCCCTCTGGCTACTTTGCTACAATATGCAAGATAGAGCGTGAAACTGTACAAAATAGACGCAAATAAAAAAAATAAACTAATGAAAACAAGGCATAAATTAAAAATCTCCAACAGCCGCCTACTTTATATACGCTCCACGTGTATGTTACGTCACAAACACTTCGAATGAGGCCATACTTGATACTTGTCAAAGAACTATAATACATACCTACACCAACTTCAGGGTTCGCTCGCGTAATCGAATGGAAACACATTACAAGTTCGGGAGAAACACAGCAGATACATTGGGTTACATCAGTATCATGTAGCCTATAACCGTCCTCGATAGATAGACGATTCAAAATAAAAAAATCTAAATATTGGTTCCTGAGATTAGAGCGTTCTACAAAACTTTTTATCTTTAAAATATTAGTATAGATAATAACAAGTGCGTTTGTTAAATCGAACTCGCACTTACTGTAGTATAGTTATACTATGACTTGGCAGGCAGGGCATTGGATAACCCACGCACAATTTTTGGTACTGCGTGTTTATCTTGTTACCAAAACGAGGTAAACTCTCACAACCACGACGCTCTTGAATATTTTTTTATACGTATTGTTGAAACGGTTTCCTCCACCTACACTGCTTTATACGAGAAACAACGTTAAGATAAAACAATAAAAAACAAAAGTATCTCGATCGTTTATCAAAAACCATCAAGCGGTATTCAGTTCGATGACTGTTATAATAACATTAATTGGCGGTCAGTTTGCGGTCAAAATCTACAGGTACTATATATTACACAAATACTTATTTCGGTTTCGAAGCCTCACTGAACGTCCTAGTTTCGTGGGAAAGTGAAATTAGGAGTGAGTCACTACGTATCAACTCAACAGAAAACTAGTCATGCACAGGAAAATGAGCGTAAAATTTATTTTTTTTAAAAATACTAAATTTACATTTTTTAAACTTATTTAAGTATAACATGGTCACTCATCATATAATACACTTTCCCATTATGATACTACCGTTACCATTTTCGCTTCATTTAACACTAGGTTCCTTCTGCTCCTCCTCCTCCTTCTGCCTCCTTCTCTTTGTGTTGTTTTAACAAAAAAAATCATTTTTGAAATGAAAGATCAGCCACTATTTTGTCTAACACTGTTTTGTCTTACAATTCAAGGTAACAAGTAACAACATAAACGTGATGTACATACATACGTGCAAAAGCATTCATAAATATGTAACTAACACATATAGGCACCTGTGTTATCCACATATTTTTAGTAAATCTACTATTTACTTTTAGGGAGTTCAAATTCAGATTTGTATACTCGTTAAGAATTTTCTCTGAAGCCATCTTGGCAGACAAGAATAAATTATTTTTATTTTCGCGCTCTGGCTCCCTCCAAGCGGCTCCCTCCGCCTATCATGATATATGCGAGATACAGCGTGAAGATAAAAAAAGAACTACCCATCCAATACAGAACTTAACAACAAGAAGAGAATGCTGAATTCTTGAAAACAACGCGTTCAACTAATCAAACTCATTCCGATTATAATATGAGTAGATATAGATTTAAAGCAATACAGAAAAAATCTAAAAGTAATTTTATATTTTATGTTACGTAACTTCACCTACAATAAGCTAACCAAATTAGGCTACTGTCCATATTTTATACACAAATATTCTCCAAAGGCCAACTCAAATAGCACAGGGATAAGTCAAATTTGCCAAGAAATATATTTTATATATAAGTGTTCTTTTATTCCCCACCTTCCTCTACATATAAAATGCAGGAAAGCGTTGTAGGCAGAGGGAACGTATAGTATTAAGACCCCTCGATCCCCGTACACCACCGAATTTCGGAGACATTGCGTGCTGAGTGAAGAGAGCGAAGAAATGAAAATATTTACACTGACAGTTTACAGTCAGAAATGCACCACTGCGCCAAAATTTGTTTTATATAAATAGATAAATTATAAATTATCTTCAAATATATTTGTTTTTAAAACATTTATTAAAAAACAAATATTTACAAAAGGTTAATAATTTACATTACAATTTTGGACCAGATTTACCCTTATTTCAACATAACTATAGTATTTAAGCCAGACACCCTCCGGTCCTAGTCAGAGCCGTTCGCACTAGAGGCATCGCCCCAGCGTGTTACATATATTATTATACATCGCTACGTAGATGTATCAAACCTACCTTCGCTGGTTTCAGGAATTTCTCTATTTTGTTATAATTTCATATGTAGCACAGAGTAGGCAGAAAGAAAGAATGTCTCAAATTTGGGCAAAATCTATTCAGGGGAAGTGTTAAGACACTCCTTTCGATACTTTCTGCCCATGTTCGAAATATTGCGGTGTTGAGTGACGAAACTTGAATTGTTATGTAATTATTATACACATTGCTATATACAAATTTAAACATAACCATTTAATATGTAAAGCTATTCTAGTTGGGGCGTCAGTATGATGAGATCAGAGTGAGGAACAGACAAAGCATGTATTAGGTATTCAAATTTAAAGTAAGAAATACACGCTGGCTTAAAAGTAAACGAGAATGATTATCATACCTATATAGCAGAGTCGACTCTACATTAAATAATTTATTCCCCTAAGTAGGAATCGGGCCCACATCTACTGAGTGACCGACTGACAATGCACAGACTCTATTGTGTTAAGATTTGGTAATTAGGAGATATTGGTGTAGGTATTGTACAGAGAGAGGAGAGCTCATAGATCTTTTGAAAGGTTCAGTAAAAAAAGAGGATTATCCTCACGACGAACTAGTGAAGTAACTATTTGTATTAAAATTTGCTATTTTTATTCTCCATATAACATTACTATACAAAATACTCCTATCTTTTATAATATCTAACGTAATAGAAGCAATTTTAGCGTCCAGATAAAACACTCAGCAGTGAGCGATAAAAGCAGTTAGATAATAAAAAGACTTTAAATATCACCAAATTTTGAGATATCTTAAATTTTACCACATAGCATGGTAAATAGAAGGAAACCAGTGTCAAAGCTCTCCATTCCCCACGCACCGCCCAATTTTCGAAATCAGTGGCAGAACTCAACGCACTTTGTTATTTTACCAAAGCGAGAAAATAATAATAATTCGTTCTGCTTAATGAGAATCAAACCCACAACCGTAGCGTTTAACATTCACTGTGCCACTCCAGAGTCGGCTTAAAAATAAATAGGGGAAAAAACTAAATAACTCCGACTTATTTACTAAGGATTCCATACCAATATCGATAAAACGGTCTAAATTTTTTTTGTTGTTTGGGAATTGTTCCCCTTAAATATCTATTTGATTCTGCGATTTAATGTTTGTTGTTGTAGCGGCAACAGAAATACATCATCTGTAAAATTTTTTACTTGTATAGATACACCCTGGAGTCAGACGGACAGACAGACGGTTGGACATCGGAGATTAGTAATAAGGTCCCGTTTTTCACCTTAGTTAAGGAACCTTAATAACACGTAACGATATGTTCTTTACGGAATAGAGTTGGATTTATAAAATGAGATAACGGAAATAGCGCCGTCGCGAGTTTAAATCCCACTCTAGGGAATGAAAAGTGAAAAGACGCTTGGTTGCCCACGCGGCGTCCGATTTCCAGACATTGTTTGTTGCAGAACCCAACGCGGCAATGTTAGAAATATCAAGAGCAGGGAGTTATGAAAATAATTTAAAATATCAACATTCCCACGAGTACAAATCGAAGTCATCGGCTATAGCGTACACAGATTGATCAGTCCCACTGCGCCAGGACGCCCTCTCCCAATCCTAAACCAATTTTATTCCATAATCTACAGATAAAACGATAAAAAAACACAAACAATTACATATTGTAAAAGGCAAAAAATACAATATCCAGATACGCCCTTATTTAAATAGACATACACACATGCACGCTTCACACGTGTGCGTGTGCGTGACGTCACAATGTTTGTAAACCGTAGTACTTAGTATTACAAAAACAACTACTCAAATATCGACCTTAAATAGTTCATAAACAAGGTCTTATTCCTTGTGGCAAGTGCAAAGGGCCTTAGCAAAACAAAAGGCGGTGGTAAAGCTGACTCTCAAGTACAATAGAGATGATTTTCCTGTAAATGTTGCTCGAGTACTTTAGTTCCGTGACTCACAATAGGCTTGTTGAAGGCTTTGAGTTCTTGCTGGGGGATTATAGCCCTTATTTAGACACGATTGCAACAACTTGCGATGAAAAACAATGTGTATGTGTATATATATTATTGAGATAGCGTCTGAGTGTAAATGCGGTGGTTGTGGGTTCAATTCCCAATTTTTCACACTTGAGATAAATAGTTTTTATTTCCTTGTTCTGGTAGCAAGATAAAGCACGATGTTAAATTCCGTCACTCAACCAAAATGTCTCAAAAATTGGACGAGGAGTAGTTTCCCTCTGTACACCCTTCTATATGCGGGGCACAGCTTGACATTACTTTTCTTTTTGTCTTTTTTCTGCCGAGGTGCCTTTCCGAAGATTTTTTCTATAGACTCAGTAGGTATTGGATACAATTCAAGAGACAAAAGTTATGTTTAGAAATCACTCTTTTTTTTACTGTATAATAAAACTTTAAACTTGGAGGCCGTCGTGGTGCAGGGGGACAAATGTACACGACTGTAAACGATTCTTTAATCTCCATCGGTTGAAATCCTGCTCGGGGGAATGAATTACTATGAATGAATTAATATTTATACATATTTTTTCATTTCTTCATTATGGTACCAAGGCAAAGCGCGGCGTTAAGTTCCACATTAAGCCACTTAACACGCAATGTCTTAAAAATTGGCGGAAAATAGTGAACGGAGTGTCTTAACACTAAGTTCCCTCTGCCTACTTTGCTAAATGTGGGATACAGCGTGAAGATGTGTGTGTGTTCAAAACTTTAAAGTGTGACGAATTGAGAAAGTCTTAGTTAACAGTGCAAGAAAATGAAAATATGGGAACGAACTCAAAACCATCATATTTCGAATTTAACATCAAAACAATCACCTCTCCAATACCCATTAGACAATGAAAAGACACATCCTAAACATTAGTTTTACGAGAAAAAAAGAACAAATAGACAAACAAAACCGCAGGCACAGACAGGCCTAGCTAGGACAGACGCATTCTTTTTAATATCTCGCATACAATATCTCGCGATGGAGGTCTTTGTCTCTGTCTTCTCTCACGGAATTGTAAGGCGATTGTTTCCTTGCGCCACGCTATTATTTTTTACCAACTTCAAAAAAGAGCCTAAAAGTCGTCGTAGAGCAGTGGTAACTGCGTGTGATTGTAAAGACGACGGTTGTGGGTTCGAATTACTTTCAGGGTTATCAATTATTTATTATTCTTATTTCCTCGCTCTGGCTATAAAACAGAGCGTTCCTCTCACTTAATACGCAATGTCTGCAAAATAAGGCGGAATGTGGAAGACAGTATAGCGGAACGGGGTATTTTTATACTAGGTTCCCTCTGCCTACCCTGTGATAAACGGGTATCCCGTATATCACAGGCATAAGTATCGTGAAATACAAGTAAAAACAGGTTGTCAATCTTATATGTAAATTTGTGTATATGAAAATAACCGTGAATCCAATACAATATTCCGCTTATTTACTTGGTAAAAATCTTAAGTGTATATGTTAATTCACAATATCTCGAAAACTTAATGCCATCATTTCCTATTTTTTTTTAATCCAAGTCAAGAAGCCGTCCAAGTTTATTACAATCGGTTTAGTAGTTTATAAGATATGTTTACAGATGCCAGGGGAGGAGATCTATACTATCTATATATACTCGTACTAATAGGTATAAGGCTGAAGTGTTTGTTTGGTTGAATAGCATTTTTGGATATTCCATTTATCGAGTGTGGTCTTTGACAGAATCGAGACAACCTCTTGAAATTAGAATGTGTCATGTGTCATACACAACAAATATTGGTAGTTAGAAATTTGACGTTGTTATTAAAATTACTTTTTAAACGTCAATTTTAATCTGTGTTTTATGCGCACGTGCGGTCTAAATGGAGAAACCAAAGTGAGAAGAAATAACAAAACAAATGGAAACAATTTTGTGAATAATTCATTTTGGAAAGCTGTCGTCGGGTTGTTAGCAGCTATTGGGCAACAAAACACGTGCACGATATTGTGACTGGTATCGATACTTCTTATTCTACCTTCACGTTGGATTCCGCGTATAGCACGCATAGGGTAGACAGAGGGGACTAAGTGATATGACACTCCGTTGCAATTTATGAGACATTGCATGTTGAGCGGCTAAACTGAACGCTTTTGATTTGATAGTATCAAGATTGATATCAGAACGAGGAAGTCAAAATAATTGATTCCCCTGTGCATGAATAGAACCCAACACAACCGTCTAAGTGCCGCTGTAACAAGACGGCCTCAAACACACATTACTTAGAAAATAAATTGCGTCATTTACACTCCACAAACACCTACAACCTACTACCATAGTCCATAATAATCCTCCAATGAACAAATGAATCACTTTGATTGGGAAACATCGAACAATGGGCGGCAAGAGTGGCGGTGAGAGGTGGTGAGGCCTACAAAGGCAGTCACGACTGAAAATTTTGTTTTAAAATATAATTAACTGAAAGTGAGTGGCAAGATAGGCAGGGGGTGCCTAGGCTGACCATCGTGAACAGAGTATCGATAATACTGGAGGAATTTCATGTAAACAGCGGAGAAGCCACGGCGATGAGTTACGCAACAGGAAACGAATGAATTATCTAAGAGATCATACACGGCAAAGTATATCTAAGATCTCATACACGCTGTATTCCCCATACAGCAGGGTAGGGAGAAACAAACTCATGTTAACACATTCCGATGTCCGCTTTCCAATTGAAAATATAGAAATTAAAACAATTTCCCCGATTGGAATCGAATCCATAACCATTGCGTTAGTAGCCCACTTATTTAATAAATGTGCATTAATGTTCGGAACGCTCGTCATTTTTGTATTTGACATTATACCTTGCTTTGTCATAAGTGCTTGAGATAACAATATAATCTGAAGCGTGACAAAATTGATGACTTGATACTTTTAATACTTCGTTCTATCCTTAATAATGTGGCATTATTAATGAAATTGTTTTTTTTAATTTTCAATTATTACTAGCAACGCTAAAAACCCATTTCTTTTTTAAATGTGTTTTTGACATTTGTACCAATTTCATGTTTCTAATGGTTTTTTCTAGAGTTCATCTATAAAATTCAAAATTTTTCTCTTCATTTCCAAACAAATTTCATCATTCTAACTCAACCGGAAGTACACTATAGCAAAAACAAATCATAGGCTCTCGGTATCTTTGAATACTTCTATTGACATAAGCTTATTTTTTGCTGTGCTCTAAGAGGTTGTAGACTTGTATAAATGTTATAAATTTTACCTTGTACGTAAGGAACCATAAAACAAAAAAAAGGTCATCTCTAATGTATACCACTACAAGCCACACATTTCACCTGGTGTATTATCCGCAGTAGAACACAACGCTGGCATCCGATCAACGACAAAATTAAAAATATTTGGCAACTTTTATACAATTTCAAACCAGATTCTTGCGATGCTTTCTGATAATATGTATTATCAAAGCAATTTATTTCAGTATCGACGTTTATGTTGGATGCTTTTAATTCTTCAAAAATATATATATATATATTTTTTTTTTTTTGCTTTTTGGTGTATCTACCCTGCATATACCCAGTGGTGTAGACAAAGTGAATCTAGGGTTAAGACACTCCATTCTTAATGCAACATAAAATTTTCGAGACAATACGTGTTGAGTGGCGAAATTCAACGCCACGCCTTGTCTTCTTACCCAAAATGGGAATCGAAAACAATCATCGCCTTGACACCAAGACGTCACATGCGCCATAACGGCTTCGCTGCATTCTAATATTTGGAGCGTCACATGCGAGTAAAAACGAAAGTAAAAACGATTGTGTTTCATTTAGAAGTAGTATATCTCATGAGCTTAGTAATTAGGAGTGTCCGTGCCCATCCCAAAATAGTGTGGTGCCCACACCACAATTTTAAGTAACAAAAAAATTGCCAAAGAAATAAATAATATTACCAGACTGCCTCAGTAGTTAAGGCCAGTAGGCGTAGGGACACTTACTGTGACTGTAAACGCGACTGGTTGTGGGTTCGATCCCCGCTCGAGGAAATGAAATATTTATTTAAATCGCTCAACACACGATGCCTCCAACATTCGAGGGTAAGTGGGTAACGGAGTGTCTTAACACTCTCTCTCACCTTGCCTACCCTGCTGTGTGCGGGATACACCGTGAAGCCTCAGTAGTTGAGGAGTCCAAAGAAAAATTCGATCTAATAAGCGCGAGGCACAAAAACTTGTCGAACTGACCTACTGACGACATTACGTTCCAAATAGAACGTAGCCAACGCTTAGTTGCTAAGTAATTAAATAAATGGGCGTTTCTATACTAATATTATAAATCTGAAGTGTTTGTTTGGTTGAACGCGCTAATCTGAAGAACATTGATCGAGTCTACAGGGTATGTGATGTGTGACGTTAATCGTTTTAATGTAAGTTAGTCAATTCTATATGAACTTAAAGGCAACGACGTAGTTTAAAAATAATGTCAAAATATTTTCAAAAAGGGACTTAATTTTGCTTCTATTTTTTTTTTTGTTAAATTTTCTTTTAGCTTCTCGTTATCTCTATTTCCACCTCCTACGCCCATGACTAAAGATACCAATGATACGCCTACTGACATAACTGTATTTACGATTATAAGAAACGATGCCATTTGAGCGATCGAGTAAAAGGATTGGCTAGTTTTTAAGTAAGTTAAGTAAACCAATTAAGAAAAAGATATACAACGTTTTATACCGTGAAGAAATATATGGGAAGTTGGTTAAAAGAAAAAAAGTATCTTGCTGAGCTCATGCTCTATAAGAAATTTTTATTATTTTTTAGTTTAATTCAGATTCAATATAACCCACATCAAAGAGAGAGAGGGAGACGGAGAGAGTTTTCTCCCACATTCAGAGTGTGTCATATGTCATATACAACGGGTACTTGTGAGGTGAGCGAAGTGAAGAATGGAGTGACACTATGTCACATCTGCATACTACAGCGTGAAGCTGATTTATTTTACTTTATTAGTAGTCTTTATTATTCTAAAGTAGAATATCCAAAAATAAGTATCTTATCCAAGTAATTAAGTAATAGACAAAACTGGTTTTCTAAGTAGCAAAAACAAACCAAGCATCAGATGTGAACCCGCACTAAGCAAGGTCACTGCGGCTACAAACATTATACACAATCGTAAAAATGGAGGTTACAATACGTTTTCTCGACCTCGTGACGTAGATAATACTTGTCAGTCTTCAGTCGGCAACAAAGTACTTAATAATCATTTTATTTAACAGTTTAACTGCTTACTTATCTTCTGTGTATATCGTGGATTCAATTCCCATATAGGAAACATATATATTTATATTCGACGCCTAAACTTTTTTTTTAACCCCCTTAAAAAAATGAAGGTTATCGGTTTGACATGTATGTGTTACTGACAGATGTTGTTTATACTATAGTCTCAAAACCACCTATGCTATATTTCGTAAGTGTAAGAATGTTTATATATTTGTTTACAAATTTCTCAAAAACACAGTTATAATTTACGAACTCTCCTTTCTTAGTGCCCTCTGACACCAACTAACTTGACTATATGCCAAATTCCATTTAATTTGTGCGTTACTTGCTAGTCACTTAGAAACGGAAAAGTTGTGGAAGACCTATTTCAGAATCACAAACAACACAACTTGACTTCCCTTCCTAGTTAGAAGTTCCGAACGATGCCCAACCTTGTCCTGACAAATTCAGATCACCTCGGATCACCTTGGTCTTAATTGCCCAGAAATTTTTCGGACAATACAACAATTGAAGTTAACAGTTGAGCATAATCTTGCGCCCCCAAAAAGCATGTCGCAATGAGCACTGCACGGTCAAGGGTGCCCAACTCGGTGAAGGTCCGTTGCCCAAGCGGCCTCGAGGCTACAATTACATACAGTTTTTTTGCTCGCGAATCATAAGCCACGTTTGTTACGTCGGCCATCAGCAGGAAGTGCTGTTAGCGTTACAAAACTACCAGATATTAGTTTCCGGGATTTGGTAATGTGCGGAATAACCTTTGGAATAAACGATTTAACCACTTGTTCACTACAACGTAGAAACTAAGGTTTTTCTGCGCGTTAAAATTGATTTAATATCATCTGATTGTAAGCACGACGGGGTATTTACTAATTTTCATTTCTTCATTCAGATAACGAGACAAAGCGCAGTTTGAGTTTCATCACTCAATGTCTTCAAAATATGGGTGGAAAAGAGAAAACGGGATGGTTCCTTCTGTATATTGGCGTTTGCGGGATACAGCATGAAGCTTTACATTTTTATGTTATTACTTTATTTATTATTGTAACTACTAATGCTCAAATAGACCGTACTTTTTCATTATAAGGGTTAAAATCTTATAAATAAATGAACAAAATGATGAACATTGAGGAAACATTAATTGTACGCTGCAAGGTATTTTCAAATGAATAAATTACAAAAAATAAAGTACTTATCGTATTTTTAGGAAAGAAACTTTATTTTCGATAATATAAAAAAAAAATATTTACTTAAAAAAATATATATGTTTTATGGCAATAAATCTCCAAATTCATTCACCATTACTTCCTAGGACTATTCACCATGACACAGTCGACTGACACCGTTCTTTCATAGTAGCAAAGCTGTGGCCTTGTAACGTTTACCTACTCGCGTACCTACAATACCTACTGTGGGCGTCTGACAAACGCAATAATACGAGATAAATATTAATTAATGGCCAATCGTGGTGCAGACAGAGGCACAACCATGCAGGTTCGATTCCTATTTGAGGACATGAAATATTTAATATTTTCATTTCCTCGCTCTGGTAACCAGGTGAAAGCGGCATAGTATGTTGAGTGGAGTAATTCAACGCCGAGGTTTTGCTTCTTTATCAGAGCGGAGAAATTTTAACATTAAATATTTAATTTCCTCGAGTGGGAATCGAACCCACAATTTGTCGCGTTTAAAGTCGCGGAATTGTGCCCCTGCGCCACGACTGGCGTTTTTTCCAATATAAAATGTCAAGCTGTAGAGCGCCCGCATCGTCCTTGCTGGCTCTTCCGCGATGTAATTATAAATTAACTGCTTTACTATCTATGTATATGCACAGTAGCTGAGGTAGGTAAGAGGGTTGGGAGTTCCATTTTAACACTCTATTTATCCTTGTTTTAGAGCTAGATTTTTAACTACCCCGAGAGACGTTCTCTGCATACCTCTTTTGCCTCGTCCACCGTCATCTACTCGCACATACATGACCTTCCTTAAGCCTGGCAGGACCTCATGCTTTTTACATGACCTTCCTCAAGTATAATCGATATTTCGTTTATTTGATTTCATAATGTTTAAAAATTGACACTCAGGTGTTAAAAGCGTAACGAAACAAATGAAAATAGGTACACATCGAACCTACAACAATTTCATTTACAGTCACTATCCGACGACGCCACAGCAACCTTGATGGTTATATATTATAATTAAAATATGTTAAAATTTACACCTTTGCACTCAATACACAACGAACAACAACTATACTCAACAGGTTCAACTGTAAAAACGGAGAGATTGTCTCTAGAATCACTGTGCGTAGTAATTTTTTTTTATTTTCACGAACCTAAAAAAAATCACTAAAGGATAAAGCAACCTCTAAAATACGTCATCCGTAGGTACATTAGTATTCTCTCACGCCGCAAACACTTTCACCACAGGTCAACTTTCAAAATTGCGTGCGACGCGGGTTCAGTGGCGGACCGTGTAGTGCTTTTTCCCTGCTTTTTGTAGATTCACGCTGTATCCCGCACATAGCATGGTGACCCAAAGAGAATATACTGTCTATGTGAATACTCCATTTTCCACACCGTGTGTTATATCACAGCGGAGAAATTAGAGTAATTTAAATATGTTTAATTTCTCCTAGAGAATTACTTATCCTGTTTCGTCGTAGTATCATAGTCCCGTTTTGGCGGACAAAGAGCGGCGTTGAGTTCCGCCACTCAACACGCACTGTCTCGAAAATAATAAATGAAATGGGGAACAGAGTGCCTTCAATCTAGGCCCTCTGCAATCCCTGCCACATGGGATACAGCATTAGGCTATAAAAAGATCTGTGAGTAGGGGTTAAACTAAATTCAAATTCAAATATATACAATCGTTTATGTGATATACAATCTATATCACATAAACATGCACTTCCAGTTTTATAGAAACGTAATGAAAAATAAATATTTCCGGTAACGCTTATGTATCATTTTCAACTTTCCGCCTATTTTAGAAATTATCTCTTGAGAAGTAGATTTCAACTCCAGTTTTCCCAGTAAACTGTTTAGTTAGTTAAGAAAATACGGTAGTTTTTGAGTTTTTATGTTGTATCCCGCACATAGGCTAGGCAGAGGAAAGCTGGGAACCTTGTATTGACACGATGTTGCTTACTTTCCGATGAATTCTGGAGGCATTGTGTGTTGAGTGGCGAAACTCAACGGCGCGCTTGGACTCGTTACCAAATGGAAATATTAAATACTTCATTACCTCTAGAGGGAATCAAACACACAGCCTGTCGCGTTTTGCGTTACCACTGGCCTAGCCAAGTGCTGTAGTCAGTGCTATATTAAAAAAAATATACCTTCAAAGAACAATTCAAACTGGTAGCGACCACCACGTTTCGATAAGTACATTCCAACTAAGCCATTATTTTTAATTATTTTGAATGAAATATATCTATTTTAACTGACTTCCGGAATTTAATTGGAGTGTATTTTTTGTTGGTTACCTCAGAACTTTTGACAATTATTATTAATATCGATTCATCCAGTAAAAAGTTGGACGTATGGACTGGTATGGACCAGCTTTCAAATAAAATATAATTTTTATTTGAAAGCTGGTGCATCCCGTGTGGTCCCATTTTATTTTGGTCCATTTCTGATAATGTTATTCATCAGAGAATCGAGTCTTAAAATTGCATTTAGTATGTGCATGAGAAACGTACGAATAACTCAATATTAGGCCAACTGATTTTGATGATTCTTAATTTATTGGAAAGGATACACTTCAAGGGTAGTTTGACGAGTTTGGTTTTTTTTTTTGTTAAAAATTGTAATACATTATACAGGCGACGCAGCAATTGTTAATAAACGGATTACGACGTTAAGATCCGCCTCCAACCTGCAATTTTTGAGATTTGTGATATGCGTGGCGAACAGTGTGTCTTAATAGTAGGTACCTATAGAGGGAGGTTCTGTCTATTTTACTATTTACGGGAGGGTGACCCGGAGCAGTGTGGGAGCAGTCGAAATATTATTATGATAGCTTGAAAACAAGTTTGTTTTTTTACGGCTTTTTTATTGAAATCTTTATGGACTTCAAAAATCTGTGTCAATAACAATAGCCTTCTCGTTATTATTATTTTTCAAAAGCTCCGCAGGTGTGCTTGTTACCGCGATGTGATTATTACGTGCGAGAAAATGAAAATAATTCAATCCCCCGATAATCGAATCCACAACAGTCGTTTACAATGAAAAGCCAGTTAACTTAGTTAAAATAATTGTATTTAAAGTAGAGCAAATGTAACGTCAAGACACATGTAGCTTCTCGCTTGAACTCATTGCGTTTTGTATGACAGAGCTCAACGCCGCACTTTATCTATAACAAACATTGCTCGTCTTTGGCACCTACATAAAATATAATCTACATTTCAATCAAAAATATCCATTTCTATAAGCATAGCCGAAAAACACGCACAAAAGCTTACACCAAGGCATTATTTCGAGACCCCACTCTAAGAGAACTACCTGCTGTTAAAGCGAGAAGGCGTCACCGTCTTATCTGTTCTCAGATGCCAAAACCAACCTTATTAAAGGCAATTAAGACTCAAATTACCTGAGCACGATGAGATCGGGCAGCATTTTTTGCTGTACCTTCCAATTTTTTGTCGTATTGCAGTATTTGATCGGTCTTTGTGACCGTGAGCGCTATAGGGGGAACAATAAGGGTGAATTTCTGATCCTGTAGGCTTAGAATTCTTGGTATTTTCAAATATTAGGTAGGTAGGGTATTCAAACAAACACAGATGCAACGTTAAGGGACGCTGGGAAGGCAAAGTCCTTTAGAATATGACAAAGGCTTGGATGTTCATAGAAATTCTAGTAAAGATTGATACTAATATTATAAAATTGAAAAGTAACGTCGTAAGTGGAGCGTGAAGATAAAAAATAGTGTTGCTGTTAATCCATCTGCGTTCAAAGTTACCTCTCGCACTACTACTACTAAAATGTATCATACAAAGCGAGTACTTACTTATAATTGACCACGAGAACGAAACCGCATACAGCAGGGTAGGCTGTGGGAACCTAGTGTAAAGACACTCCATTTTCCGCTTTCCGCTAAATTTTGGAGGCATTGCATTGTTGTGGGGCGAAACTCAACGCCGCGCTTTGCCCCGAAATCAGGACGATGAAATAGAAATATAAACTTAAGTAAATATTTAATTTCCTCGAGTGGATAGAATCTATAACCAGTCGCGTTTACAGTCACACATGCACACTGCACTTTGTGCCCCTGCGCCATGGGTTATTTAATAAATAAATAAATTTTAAGGCCTGCCATAGCAACAGAGATTTTGACTGTAATCGCGACAGCTGTGAGTTTGATTCCTACTCAGAGGAATAAAGTTTTTACTTTCCGGCGCTCCGAAACCCACCATTCAACGTGCATTGTCTCGAAATTTGGGCGGAAGTTATGGAGTTTTTTTTATACTAGAATTGAATGTTTTAATACTAGTTTGCTTTTTTATCAAACTAAAAGCTCAGTCAAAATTATTTCCTAAACTATAAGAATAAAGGGAACTCACTACAACCGGTTTGTTTTTTTATTAAAATTAAGTATTAGGCATATGGCTTATAAGAATACCCAAGCAAGGAAAAAAACAATTTTTCATTTAAATAAAGTGAAATTTCTCCACTGAACCGAAAGGATATCAATACAGACATTCAATCGACCGTAAGAGATCTGTAAGTGTGGAAAGGTGAAAGGTGTTTAGTGAATCGACGCTGTGACCACTGCCTTATCCGGTGCACCGCACCAGATGGTCAACGAACTGTATCACTTTGGGAATATATAAAAAACCCTTTAACAGATTAATCATAATGGAAATAAAAGAAAGATTACCAAATTTTTAAAGTCATATTTTATATACTGTATTCCGCAAAGTAGGCAGATGGAAACTAGTGCTAAGACATCGATCCCACGCACTACACAATTTTTGAGACAATGCGTGGAACTAAGGGCCGCGCGATTTAAGGACGTTAGATAATTTTCTATGATAAATTAAATAATTTTTCGAATCGAGAAATATAAAAATCAAAAGTACCTAATCCATTTTTTAATTTCTATATTTTATAATAATATTATAAAGCTAAAGAATTTGATTGTTTGAACGTGTCAGGAACCAATTTTAAAAAAATATTTTTGTTTGATATATTAGAGAAGTCAATCATTCCGTCAGAGCTACCTCCCTCCCGTACTTCGAGTGTGACGCCTCACGTGTCACACACAACGAGTACGTTAGTTATTACTTATTACCATTTGCAATTTACCCTCATATTGATTGAACCCGCGACCAGGTGTTTGCAATGTTGTGTTCATTAATAAATAATATGATAATTACATAAAGTAAAGCGATTGCTACTCAAAGTTGTTGAATAATTCATTACAAGTAATCATAAGGGTAGCCCGAGGTGACCACCTGTGCTCGGTGTCGGTTAGTGAACCCTTTTTTTATTATATCACCTAGATGCGAGTTCAAATCAGTTTAGGGATAATTTTTATTTATAATAATATTAATTTTTAATGCCTTAAATGTTAAAAACTAGGAATTTACTTTATTTATATGACTAAAATTCGTAAATATTATCGTTGCATAGAAGCACAACGTATGACTTTAAAAGTGACGTTTGTGGATGATTTCCACTTGAGGGAATGAATCATTTTGATTTTCTCGCTCCGGTAATAAGACAGCGCAAAGTTGAGTTCCACAATTTAGCACACAATTTCATTACAATGCGTTCGGAAAAGAGTGTCTTAAGCAGAGGGAACATATTGTAGGTTCCCTCTGCCTATCTCGCTACATGTGGTATACAGTGTGAAGTTAAAAAAAACTCTCATAGCTCTTGATCAGATACCTGAATACACTCAGGCATAGGCACTTAAACGCAGCTCTATAACTCAGTATGCGTGAAAGTTAAATAATAACTTTCACTTATCCAAGACTAAGATAAGTAAGGATGCTGTGGAGTGTGGAGACGCACGAGATGAGATGAAATTAATATTGAATTTATCAAGATACTTGCGACCCACTCACGGCTTCGCTCGCTAGAACTATACAATTATGTATTTACTAAACTGAATTATTATTTTGTTCTAACAATATTATCATTATATCCATAAATTGAAAGCTAAACTTTCAACCAATTCAATAATAACATTATTTTATAAGAGTTTTGTCGAACCAAATAATTTATAGAAAAAAAAATTAAAAATCATTGTTGTTTACGATTTTAGCGCCCATTTATATTTATAAGGTCTTATTACTAAAAACATAACATACAGGATGTTCAACAAGGGATTTTTTAAATCTATACTATACTTTTATAGTAATGTAATAACGCTGTAATGTTTGTTTTTTTTTTAAATAAATATTCATCAAAATACAACGAGATTATATAAGAAGTCGGTTGTAAGCCAGAAGTTACTGCCACCTGGTATCCACAGGGGTCAAACCCACTGCCCCCATACATTACTAATGAATTCTTTCGCTAACTCATATTTATTTATAAGGTCTCTTTATTATATACCCTCCCCGTATAAGAGATAGTTTAAAATTTTATTTCTTTCGAAGTTTCATGTTTGCACGGTAGGCAAAAAGAACCTGGTGTTAAGACATCCCATTCTCCACTTTCCGCCCGATTTCGTTCGTGAAGAGTTCGTTTCGTTGAATGCGATTCTCTCAGAATCAAAAAAACAAACTATTTTTTCAGTTCGAACCTACTGCTTCGATAGTCTCGTGAAAAAGAATAGATTTGTGTAGAATAGTCCGTGTATCGAGGAAGACCATAGACTATATTACATCTCATCAAAGGCGATGCCGCATATAAAATTTAATTAAATATACATCACTTTATTATACAAATACATTTTCAGAGCTCATATTTATTTACAAGGTTTTGGTATACACCTGTATAAGGGAACGTTGAAATATAAATTTAACTAATTATGATAACGTTTTTGGTGATCATCATTACATCATCTTGAAGTACGTAGATACAATATTAAGCATATTTCATTTATATATATTTTGTCACTGTTTCACGCTGTATCCGGCATATAACAGTTTAGGATAGAGGGTACAGTGTTAAGACACTACGTTCTCCACACAAAATATTTCAAACCACAAAATTTTAAAAACGTAAAAGCATCTTTTTATAATATAAATTTAATTTTAAATCCAAGAAAACAAAGAAAAATCACTAACTCTTTAAAGTATAAATATTATGTGTATGACGCCATACATATTGGTGTCTCTTTCATTCTACTACCGTTAGAAAGAGACAGCATTATAGACATCCGCTCGGTGAGTAAACAATGAGTTATCAACCAGTTGTGAAATATACCCTTACTCTCTTATTATACGAGTATACTAGCGGCCCGAACGCGGCTTCGCCCGCTTAACCATATTTTTATATTATAGCCAAATTGTACAAAATGTTTACATAAAGTAGTATAGCCTATGTGTTATTGTAATAGAATATGATATAGTAAGTAAAGTTTCATCTAAATCCGTTCAGGAGATATTGCGTGGAAATGGAACAAACATGCATCCATATTTTACCTGCGGCTCCTCATCCGCGTGGTCAAATCGAAATAGATTTTGCGTTGTGTATGACACATTCTAAACTCTGACCACAGATGCAGTGGTTTACATCGGAACTATTAACGAAATGTAATAATATAGCCTATAAGCGTACCTTGAAAAAGGCGTTAAATGACCAACACAACAAGAATTCGTCATTTCGAAACATTAGTTCCTGATATTAGCCAACCAAAGTAATATTTTAGTTTAATAATATAAATTGAAACACCCCGTAAATCACAACAATCACTTTCTTACAGCTTCATGCGTTATCACGCACATGGGATGAAAAACTATTCTTTAAGTCAAAGTCAGTTTTATTCAAAATTATTTTTAACACCGCTTCACTAAAGTTACTGCCTCAGACCTAAAAAGAATCGCTAAGATTTCCCTAACACCACTTGATTTATGAATCATTGCTTAATAAGAGACGGAACTCAACGCCGCAAGGAATTTATCCTTTAGTCCAGGTATTCGTCGGTAGATAGTGTCAGGTACGACGGACGTTTCAGTTCAACGCCCGGTCCTATATATAGAGGCACGCGGATGTGCACGGTCTATACCTATACTATAGTGTCCTCGACACGACGACGTGTGACGCTTTAAACGTTAGTGCTTTTATTTACTTAGCTTTATGTTATATGCCACATACAGCAGGGTAGGCAGAGGGAACCTAGTGTTAAGACACTCCATTTTCCAGGTGCTGCTGAATTTACGAGACATTGTATATTGAATAAAATATTAAATAAATCATTCCCCCTAAAGAGAATCGAACCCACAATCGTCCTATCTACGGTCAAACACTGTCCCTCTATGAACAGACAGCCCAATGGTTTAATAAAAAAAAAAAGATATATTAGTCATCATATTAAATAAAATCTATAACAGCTGGTGGTTATAATTTTAGAACCGCTTAATGTGATTACAAGTAATATTATTACTTTAGGAAGAAATATATTTATAATATCCTGTACATAGCAAGATAGGAAGAAGTATTAGGACAATTCATTCTTCATGCAATGCTTAGCACTTGTATCTGGTTTTGAGAGAGAAAATTGGAAATTGAACCTAGAACTATCATATTTACAATTAGATACTGTCCAAAAAACTTGAAAAGTGTGGACTAAATAACCTTCATTTGCAAAAACAGAGTTTATGTAAAACAGTTTGTTATACAATCGTTTTGGAGACTGGAATGTAGAAAGTAGTTTAAAATTAGTGGTAGTTTTTTTTTTATTTTGTATGATGCTCAGATAAAGTGAACTAACTTTAAAAAATATATTGTTTTGATCTTAATTGAAATACTTCAACCAAACTGATCACATATCAAAAAGGTTTTTCAATCCAAACAAGGAGTTCCTGATATTATCATGATCAACCACTTCAGCTTTACAATGGTCATGTAGTCCTGTGAATGCAATGGTTGTTGGTACACTCATGCTTTATGGAAACAGATTGTAATTTAAATATTAAATAATTATTACTTTTATGCTGTAGTAAATAAATTATGATATGAAATTCCTATGAAACTTGTATTATTATTATTGTATATACTTTCTATATATTCATATAAATCTAAATCATTTGATTTAGATTTGATTTGATTTTAAAATGATTTTACAATGCAACTGCTATTTAGCAGCTGCATTGTTAAAATTCAAAGTATTATTTATTTAAATAAACTATTATAATATTGCTACCACCATACACTGGCTCAGAGGCCGTTCTACTAAGAAGAGCCATCAGGAAATTCAACAGTTGGTCTTTACAATGACAATGTTACAATTTTATTATAACATAGACTGACAGCTATCCTGCATGAGATTTATTTAATATTCTATACATTTTTATTCATAAAGTACTCACTAATCTCTTAAATAAATATATAAGTGAACCAATATAAAAGTTAAAGAAAGACCAAAAATACTCATTTCAATACAAATCTGGAGAACCCAATTTGAGTCATACTTTAGTGACCAAAATGCAACATGACCAACTTCAACTTATATTATAGCCAAATTATACAAAATGTTCACATAAATTGTAGTCTATTTTACTCTGTTTGTGGTAATCTGGTGTATAATCTGTTCAGTAGTGTTCATGTGAAAGAGGATCAAACATACTTCTTCACAAACTTTCATCATATTACCAATAAATGAAGTAATATCAACATATATCTAACCTGTAGTTCTGTTCATAGTCCCAGTAGTCCTTGTACCTCGGGTGCCAGCGTGGGCCGCCGCGCGAATAGGGCCGCCTTGAGCCCCCCTGGCTCATTGTTGGCCCATAACACGTTGACTGGAGTCTTAGATCATGTACTGGAGCCCTAAGGGCCCTAATGAAGCACCAGGCAGGTAATACGCAACGTGATCACTTTAGCATGAAGCCCTAGTGCCTTTGACGCCTAGTATAGGTACGTACGTAAGTAACACGAAGTCGTATTGGAGCCCTAAGGGTTTCAAGCCCTATAAAGGCAGGTGGTAACTTCACTATAACTAAGCTCTAAAGCTTGTACCGGAGCCCTAAGACCTTTGGCGGAGCTCTATACTGGCAAATGGTAACACGCAGGCGTAATCACTTGGGCCGTAAGTTAAATAACTAGTTATTAATGACAATTATGGGCAGATTGCTTCACAAGTAATGGAGGGTGGACGGTAAAGCGAAGGCACGGTGCGGCGACGCTGTCTCTCTTTCTACGTATTGATTTTATATTAGAGAAACGTTGTATCACATTTATTTAGCACGTTTTTGTATATTTAAAACGTTTATTTGTCCAAGGAAAACGTAGGACACTCCAGTTCACATAATTAATGTGTACATAAGTATAGATTCGTCACGCACTATAGAATTGTGTTTTCATTGTATTTTTCAACACTGTAAACGTTTCACTAACAATAAAATCACTATTTAAACTGTATTTAGCACTGCAGGAAGATAAATTTTAAAATATAATAAATTAAAAGCGATAGCTGCTCCGTCGAAGCAGACTGCACGAATACGTAAGCTTGAAAAAAAAACTTTACACAACTTGTCTATGCTTGGAACGCAAGCAGAAAGCGCTTGTACAGGTCCGCTGTTTAATCATACTAAGATTACAAATTTAAAAAAGCGCTATATTGCTTGGGTGCACAAATGCCCCACCCATTGTTATTATAATGCAGCCAACATGACGCACGGAGAGTACTCTGAAGTTGGTGCGAGTGTGACAAGTATGTCTGTCTCGCCCTAACTAATGAATTAGTACGAGATGGCTATATGTATTTTTTCATAGTAAATCATTATGGCTATAGCTAGGTTGTTAACATTGTATCTTTTGTGAAATGGCTGGGGTAATAAAAATAATTGCAGTAAAGTAATTTAAAAATACTGTTAGCATGGGAAACAATTGTCGAGTAAAACAACGTAGCTTCAAATTGTTGTTATAGATAAACATATTCTTGGAAGTTAGTCTTTTAAAATTTTTAAAACAATGAAATTATTATATTTCTAGAAATATAGTATATTCTCTATTGAAATTAGAATAAAAATAGTAAATAATACGTTTTTTAAAATAAGATTTTTATATTTTAAGTATGTTATACCAGAAAGCAAAGTGCAGCATAAAAAATATTACGTTATTTTTTTTTTTTAAATATAATATACCACAGATAAACACACCATAATTTATAATTATACAATAAAGACATTTTAACTGATCATTAAATGGTAAATTCTAACTTTAGCACATATATTAACTTTAAAATATTTTAAAATTATTACAATAATAAAACTCAGAGAATTTGAATATACTTTAAAATAGTGATTGGAAATATTTTTATATATAAATTTACTTTTTATATTTTCACTTCTTTTGAAATGGAAACTTCAATCACCTCAGATATGAATTAATGTAATAAATATGTAAAACGCAGCTTAATTTATCGGTTTCAATAAAATAATCAAATATTTCATTAAAAACTTATTAAAAGAATTTTATTTAAATTGAATCTGATACTAAATAATGGTTATTGAAAATTTTGTTATTTTTATAGATAGAACCTTTCTTACTAAATAGATAACAATTTTTTTTTGTAACAATTTGTTTGTTTGTAATCGAGTACTTCCACTTGATATTCATTATAAATAGTTTGTAAAAATTGTATAACTAAAAACGAATAAAATTTGCCAAAAAACAACATTATCCACCTTTAGAGGTTCTTATAAATTTATTACAATAATAATTCATCTATATGGTAGATTACACTAGAATAATAAACAAAAAATATCATTATCTATTTATTTTTCTCTATTAAAAAAAATAACAAAAAATACTTATAAAGTAGATATCAATACTTAAACTACAACACGAATATTGAGAGTAAGATGGCGGCCACGGCTGTGATTGCGAGATTGCTCACAAAATTTATTACACGAGCGAATAGGATAGATATATAAATTTCAAGCAAATATATATTGCTATCTTTTTCTTTAACTGTATCGAGTATTCATGACGTATAATATTTGTTATCAAACATTTAAATAAACACTAATATTAACACGTGGTTCTGTGTTTCTTTACTTTATTGTAAACGTAAACAAAAATCGTGCAGTGCATACAACTTATAAGACAGCCAAAAATAAAAATGTCATTAGCGAAAATAACATTTTAAATTATAGCAACTCTTTGCTATTTCTTACCTGACTGCGCTAATCAAAGCGTAAGGGTAATGTGCTTAAATCTATATATATATATATATATATATATATCTTAATATAAAAACAAAATACACCACAACGGCTACTAGCCGCCACATTGTTAAAAGGAAATAAAATATTAATGAAACTAAGAAGGGGATCACATTGAGCTTGAAAATCTCAATATAGCCACGATTCTCTAGATATATTTTCAATTTTATGTATCAATACGAACACTTTAATCTAAATAATTTTAGTTAATTAATTTAGAAAAAAATATATATTTAATATCATACTCTCTTAATAAATAAACAATCAAAAACACACTGTTATATCGCAAACAAATATAAATTATCCAAAGAAGCAAATCTAAATCCAGCTCATTCAATCTTCCAAGGGGAAATAAATAAAACGAAAACAAAAAATGTAAAAATAAAATATTTTATTATACAGGTATAGTCATTTTAACAAAAATGAGACACTGAGCCACACTGAAACAACAGATAATTTTATTAAAAATTTCTTCAACATATTTTACACTTCCCAAAGCTATTATAAACAGTAATCTTTCGAATTCTCAAAGATAAATTGTAAAACAATGAAAAACAGTTACAAAATATTAATGTGTTTATATTTATGGCAGTATTCCTAATAAAATAGGTTTAAACTACGCCTTTATAATATAAACCTCGAGTGTGCTGTTTTTAGAGACAATGACTAAATTATCAGATATGGATCTTACTGTATAATTTAGTAATTCTCAACCTTTGAAATGGTTAAAGGTTGCGATGATAACAAAAAGGTTGAGAACCACTGGTCCTTAGATCAACAATTATTGGTTATCAAGCCACATTTTTAAATTACAGACATTTAAATACATAAGTTACAAGTTGTAGTCATTGGGGTCGTAGAGCTCTGACAGCAGTCTGTAGATGTAGGACGGGGAGCTGCCTCCACTGGAATAGAAAAAAGAGTTTTATATAACAACCTACATTTCATTGCCTTTTTATACAATAATCGAGATATTGATTGTTCTACCCTGCACCTCATTTATCAGAGAAAAATATTTTTTTTGTCTTTTTAATTCTATAACACATTAAACGTATTTTCAAATTTGAAGTTTATTTATTTATCTTTATACTATCGGAATAAGGCAATCATGAAACTAGATAGAAAAAAAGGGTACTCCATTCTCAGTTTTCTAACTACATTCCATACATGACTTGTTGTAAAGGAAACTCAACGCGGCACAATAACATTTCCAGTTAAAAACCTATTTATTTACCATTTACTTCATCAGCTAAAGACAATAGTATATACTTACAGGTTAGTGATGAACAGAGTGATATGATCGGGAGGTACTAAGTCGTACAGAGGCGCCTCCACTCTCACTAACGCACTTTCTGCACTCCTACACAGGGAAAGAAAGAAATAAACCACAAATAATACTATTATATATAGGAATTTTTAAATTACTTTGACATTTGATATTAATTTAATTTTAAAATTAGTTTAAGTTTTGAAATTAGTTCAAATTGTTTAATTAGTTAAAATTTTTAATGTATTTAAGCAGCTAATAAAAAATAAAATAAAATAAGTGACTTTTCTCTATATTCAAGTGTGTTGTATCGGTAGTCGGTCGTAGTAAGTGTGTGATCAAGTGGTTTGGTAGCGTGTTGTAGTGGTGGTAGTGGTGGTGGTAGCGATACTCACTGGTATGGCAACGCGTGCGTGGCGGGCGCGAGCGCGGCGCAGTGGTCGCGGTCGCGAGCGTGCAGCGGGGACAGCGTGTACAATGGAGACAACACTATCACCTGTGGAGGAGAAATAATGCAAAAATATCAGTAACAATAATACTTATGTAGTGTATTGAAAATAATAAGAAATGAAATTATTTAATATTTCGCTTCCCCTGCGCCCCTGCGCCATGACGTACTCTAATATATGTGTATATATAGTAGAAATACCTCTACAGCTCGATGTAAGGCGGCAGTAGTAACAGCAAGTGCGCCGGCACGTGCTAGTGCTGCACCGCCTGCTAGTGCTGACACAGCACCTATTATCACCTAAATAAATAATAAATAAATTGTTAAATATTAATAGCTTCAACGTATAATTGTAAACGTCCTCTCTTTTACTTTTTGGCGTGAAGTTCCACCTCTTAACACGCAATGTTTCAAAAATTTGGGAGAAATACGAAGAAGGGAATATCTTAACACTAGGTTTCTACTGCCTATCATATTATATGCGGGATACAGCGTGATAGCTTATCGTACTAAAAACAAGCATAACTCGATGACTTTCTAGCTCATTTCTTTAGTCTATGATTTTAAGTAGAGGAAGTTACAAAGAAGTATCTTTATAATTTTCGCTACTTAAAATCATCATTATCAATTAATTACATTGCTTTTCTAGTAAGAAAAGTAATGTAATTAATTGATAACGCCATAATATTTTTTATTATAACTCCTATAAGTATAGAACATGTACCTTGTTAACTCTAGGCATGAGCGCGGCGACGGCGGCGGCGTTAATTACCGTGACAGAAATTCCCGCGTCGGCGATACGCACCGCCATTGCGTGACTCTATAAACAAAAATAAGAAAGTAACATAAATTAATCAATTTCAGTAAAAAAAAAATACTAAAGTATCAGTCCATTAATCATTCATAAGTCAATTATCCTTTTATTAATTATTATTAAAAGAACTAATAATCAACCTCCGATCTACTATCAATCATTAATCAGCAAAAGATCAATAACTAATCAATTACCACATATAAAACAAAAAAAAATAATAAAATAAATAAATACATAAATTATAAATTATCAATTAATTGTACATAATTTTTTAATCAATTAACCATCCATAAATCAAACACAACATGTCCTTCAACAAAAAGCACCATGAACCTCTTGTTTTGAGGACTATTCAAGAAGTATGATCTCTGCATTTCTCTCGATAGTTCTCCTCAAGGATGGAGGTCCTATACAGGGGCATAAGATCTCATTATATTCATTAACAAATATCTATCAACTAACCACTATCAATCTTTAGCAACCATTCAACCATCAATCAGCCATCAGTCAACCACCAATCAACTATCAATCATCAATGAGTTGACTACTTTTCAACCACCAATCAAGAACCCCTATCAACCATCAATTAACCACTCCATACGTACCTCAGTTACATCAGGTCCTTCAGCTAATAATACCCTAAACCTTTTAGTACTGGAACTTTTCAAGAAATTCTCCACAAGGCTTGATGCACCATATGTTAAGACTAACTCATCAGCGTGGACATGTTCTCGGACTTGAGAACATATGGAGGATGTACTGGTGTCCAATTCGGCTCGTATCTGGAGTCATAATAGTATGTACTTTTTTAGAAAAAAATTACGATGCGGGATTTATAACTACATTTTGAGATGTATAAGAATTACGACATAACTTTATGTTTGACATAATGTATGTTTGTTTCACTTTCACGCAAACACTATTGAACAGAAATCTGTTCTACCTGTGAATAGAAGATGAAACTTTAGAGTAGATGAATAGATAAAACTTTTTATTGCATACATAACGAAAAAATATTTTACAAGGGGAACTAAATGTAAAAATGTAAAATCTAAAAAGCTGATATTTTTTTTATTTATGTAAAAATTTTGCATAATTTGTATATATTACAACAATATGTTAAGGTAGACGAAGACACCGGCGCATAGATAGATAGATACTTTACCTCAGATATCTGATCTCTTATAGGTTCCCTGAGATCAGTAGCAGCGGGTCCAAGTGTTGCTCGACGGCTAGGAGCTGCTAGTACTAAACGCTGTAGAGATTCACCTGCGCCTTCTACACTCTTTGGGAATAAGAAATCTTTTATTAGATAAAAAAAATAATTGGTTGAGCGTGAGTCACAATCAGTCACAAAATTTTCCATACCAATTTCGTAATTGTGAATCAACAGAAAGTAAATTTATAAAAGTTGACCATCTTCAATTTGCACAAAATTTACTTACACATGCACTATACTAATTTAGTATGAAATCAATTAAAAATATATATTGTTTATGATATATAAATTTGCAATATTTAATTTGTTCTTGCCAAATTTCATAATTTTAGTTTAAGGGAAATATTATTTTCAGCTTGATCCTCCACACTATATTTAATGGAAATAAAAATGGACAGACAGAGAGATTTATAACAAAGTAATCCTTAAAGGGGGGGAGTATTTCTTTTGAATTAAGAAATGTTAGAACCATATTAAAAATACTTTTTAAGGTATTCCATGTGAATTTATATTTTTGAGTTTTGAAATACCTATATAAATATATTTTTAGTATAAGTATTACTCTTACCTGATTAGCATGAGTTCTCTGTTCATCTCTTATAGCCCGCAACACTCGTCGCACCATGTTGGCCGCTACCAACTCTGTTGGTAGTGCTTGAATTATGTGTCGACCGGAGGCACGCACTGAGTTACAGAGAGATCTGAAATTGATGTATTAGAGGTTACAGTAGCATTTATAATTTATATATCAAACTTATTGCAATAATTTTATGCATAGGCAGAGTGTAATGGAGAATTGAATCATTCTTCAAAACTATGGAGTAAATGTAAGGAACATCTACATGACATGAAAGAGCATTTCAAAAACATCTGAAACTTTGTCCTTTAATAGAAGTATAATTTTCATGGGCCAAAAATTAAGGAAAAGTAACTATTTTGTTTGACTAAAGAGGTAGCCTACATTCTTTAACTCATTTTTAATATAAGATACATATGAATGTGACTATAGTGATATTATTATTGTATGAATAAACAAAAAAAAATGTTTTTAATATATTTGATAATTTTTTATTTACTTAAAGGAAATATCCAATATTTCATTTGATTGATTGGGAATTGTGCCCATAATCTGTTACATTTTTAGACATATGCTAGTGCCCCTGCACCATGACTGGCCAAGGTTTAGCTTTATTCTTTCAGTTAAACTTTCAACATCTCATTTAACCCATTTAGACCCATACCTTAACTAGCAGTAAAAAAAATGTTTTTTAAGTAATAATTGGTGGACACCGATAAAATAAAATAAAAAACGTAAAAAAAAATATTATTTTATTTTATTTTAATATTAAAAAAAGCCGTCCTCAAATGGGGCCACTGGGCGCAAGTGGTATGAAAATTTTCGAAACAATTTTTTTTCGACGCAAAGTGATTTACAACACTTTTTGCATTACCAACGTGCCTTTATATGGGACACCGCACATCTTATTCCTGGGAATGTTTTTGAGGGTAGTGGCCCACCTCATCATGCTGCAGACTTGGCACTGCAGAAGCTGCTGGGCGCATAAATACGCTGCTGTTTCTGTATCTCAAAAAGTGACGAGCTGAAGAAACAAGCTGATTTATCTTGTTTGTATAGGTTAGTAGATGTAGGCGCCATGAATTTCCAACAGTGAGATCCAGCATGTATGTGAATAAAATCCACCACCATTTTTTACCACGTACAGCAATACGACACAGGGAAATAGACTGATCTGTCTGATCAACCCCGCCCATACCATTGTTATAGTTTTGAAAAACGTGCGAAATGTCAACGTCCACTTTCTTATTTTCTACAGCATTACTCTTTAATTTATCCAGAGGAAGAACGCTGCCAAAATTTGACCCTATTGTGCAGACCCTGTTGTCCAACCACCGTAAGTTTAAAATTTGGTCGACTTGGTCAAAGCGGTAATCAAAATCGGCACGGTCTTTCTTTTTCTTATCCTTTACTACTTGGAGAGGATACTTCGTAGTTCTACTCTCGCAAGCAGTATAGTTGCTCGATAATCAGCCTGTCGTAAATCTCGAAGCAATGCGTAACTGGTAAAGAAATATATGACATGGTCATTAGCATTGGTATCCAGTTTGTTGGGTAGTAGTTTGACTACTCTTGTACCCAAAGGCTCTGTAGGATTCGCCCCTAAAGTTCTTCTACAGTATAAGTCATAGGCGTAACAGTATCCATCTGAGCTCGTAACCCAAATCGTACTGGTTTGGATCTTAAAAATTGTTTGGAAGGGCGCCGACAAAAATATTTCACCATAGATTCATCTATAGATAAATCTCGTCTCTTCGACGTCTTCTTCAATAATTACAACTTCAATAGCTTCTTGAAGACCCTAGTATTCATTGCGGCCGCTAAAAGTACTCAGTGTCATTATGAACTTGAGATGGATCTACCAATAAAAAAATATTTTTTTACTTCTGATGTGCCCATTGGCCCTAATTGGGGACAGCGTAGTAAAAGCTAAATTTATCTTATCACCACTCTTCTTTTCTTATTAAAAGTAATTATATTATATAATATACTATGTAATTGAGTATGTTTTGTACCAAAACAAATGTAACTAGAAGAAAAAGTTAAAAATAAAAAATATTTACTTTTTGTCTTCACTAATGTATGCAACAGCTTCACAAAATGCACAAAATTAACAATTATAAATGTTTTTTAAATGACTTTTACGGTCTCAACATAAAGATACACTGTTTATCGACACAATTGTGGACATCAACTGCATAAATATAAAAATATAAAAACAACGAGGGTACTTTTATATATGTCCCCATTTGGGCACGGTGGGTCTATATGGGTTAAACCTATACTTATTAAATAAAGATATTTATTTATTATTTTATTCTTTATTGCACACATTTTAAGAAATAAAAAATACATGTACAAAAGGCGGGCTTAACACTAACAAGTGTTCTCTACCAACCAACCTTGTGTAGTTGAGCTCAATCATTTAAATAATAGTTGACTATTCAAACAAAAAAAAGATATGTCAATTATATAATAGTCTTGAACTTACAATGCATTGGCACTCTCTGACTCACTGATGATCTGCTCCAGCAGGTCTACTGTTGCTAGAGCAACCTTCTCAGGACCTTGTATTTTTCTGTAATAATAAAATTATTTTATTTTATGGTACTTAAAATCAATCGACAATTTGCTAACTATGTTGAGTGGTAACTCAGAATCATTCTTTGTCTAACCAGAGCAAGGAAAAAAATGTTAAATAAGAATTGAACTTATAACCATCGTGGTACTGTTACACATTATCACATTGTGTTAAAGGATTAATAAGTAATATACACATATTACATAATATTACATGTATGTAGTACATAATATTGTTAAGTGTTCTCTTAATCCCTACATCCTTATTGTCTTAAATTATCAGTAATATAAACAACATAAGTATGTTCTAAGTGTTTATATTACTGTTTATTTAGTTACAGTAAGGACTGATTATGATCATTATAAGTATAACATTTAAAATACAAATGAATAACAAGATTTGATATTCTTTATTCACAGTCAAAAAAGAATTTTACCAAAAAAATACGATTCAATAATACCACAAACCTAATGAACGAATGCTATAGAAATTTATTGATATGTTTATTAATTATATTTTGTTACAATTATCCATATTCTATCGTAATTACAAATTGTATAAAGTCATTAAGAAATTGTAAATAAAATATGTTTTTCGACACAACACAAGTAACTCACCCACTACGAATACCTGACACATATTTCACAATCGCATCCATTGTTTTCTCATCTAATTCCTCCAAATTGCCTTCAGAGGGTGCCATTCTTATATTTTTTATAATTTTATTTTATGTTAATTTAAATAGAGAAATGAAAAAGCTGATGAAACAATATAACCTCTAAATCTAAAACGCAAACGACGTTTATGCTTATATGTCAGTTTGACTTTGACAAAATGAGAAATGACGTTTGTATGATTGGAAAGTGTTAACGGAAAAAACAATTATTAAATCTTGAATTATAAATATAACTAATTTCAATAACTTAAACATTGTTTGTGTATATATCAGTTGTGAGCAGCTCCATATGTTTATTGGTCGTATGACATCGATGATCGATAATCCATATAAATAGGCACGAGGGTTAAAGTTCAAATTTCAAGGAGTAAAGATTAAAGTTTGAGAAATAAGGAGTAAAGATAAAGGTTTAAGGATTGAAACATTCTTGGCTTTGTATCTATTCACCCCACTTAAAAAATATAAATTATCAAAATATTCTTGTCTAAGAATCCGATTGCAATCATCTGTGTACTGTCATTTCGTAATGATGATCATTTAAAATCAATACAATCAAAATATATTAAAATTATCATAATTTTACTAAAATTGAGGCCCGCTAGGGTAAATTAGACATTTTATTACGACAAAACGTTACGTTATTCCAGTTCTAGAGACAAGTTTAATTGAAAAATGGTGTGTAAAAGTGATTTTATGTAGTCGCAATGATTTCGCAACGCTTGAGCGATTATTTAACGCGGAAACAATTGAAATAAAGAAATTTTGTCAGAATAATACAATGGATTTGTCACCAGATGAGGAGAACTTCCCTGGTCGGATCTTACATCAGGTAGAAATGGTTTTATATATTCTAATTAGAAAGGAAATATTTGGATTTCCTTGTTGATTTCAGTTGCATATGTTACTCTAAAGTAATATGACTATTACATTATTAAAAACTCCGTAAATATAATTTAAATAATGTACTGTACTTTTAAACATTAAAGAGTTGAAAAAATAGAAGAATAAATTTTCTTCTTTATTTTTCTAAAATATTTAATTCAATTTGTAAATTAATATTGCCCAACGTAATTTTTTATTTTATTAACTTTCTTAGTTTCTGAATAAAATTGTTTCTTTGACTAACAATATCAAGAAAAACAAAAGTAACATTGTACTCATAAATATACAAAGAAATTTACTTCTTCTCTATTATAAATATACTTATTAATAATTTTTCATAAATTTTTTTATCATTATATAATGATTATATATTTGTTACAGTCAAAGTGAGAATTTTATATTGTATATAAATATTATTGTTTAGTGAAATATTAATAATTCTATTGAATCAGTTTTATCTTATTTAAATATTTTCTATCATCCAATGCAAAAAACATACATGTACCTTTTTTTCCATAACTTTAATAAATGTTGTTTCTAATTTTTATGCCTTATTTTATATAGTGTGAGAGTCCATATATGACTATAGATGAATTGGTTGTGGACTCAACCTCATGCAATGATAATTAATGCAAATATTCAATTACATTTATTTTTGTGCTTTGGTAGACAAATCACTGTGTTCAGATCCACTATTCAACATAAATGTCTTGTAAATTTGACAGTGCATGGGGAGCAGATTGTTCTAACACAATTTTTCTGTCTACCTATCTTGCTATATACAGCCTGTAACTAAAAGATAAAAAAAACAAAAAAATGGATTGCTTTATAATATGATTGACTAGATCTTGCTGTCCTGAAATAAAGTTCTCTGAAGTTTGCACATTGGTCACTCACATCAGAAAATATTATTGAAAAGTAAGTAAATTCCTAAAGTTAAAACTCACCAGCTATAAAGCACCAGTTAAAAAGCACCAACCTGTGTCCAGTCCAGGACCACCCAAAAGTTATGTACTTTAGGGTGGCCACTATACTAAAAGTAAAAATACTTAAAACTCCCCTACTTTTACTATTAGGCGGCCTTGTGGGACAACCTGGACCTGCTCCAAGAGCTCTTGACCACTGGATCTGATGTAAATGCTCCTGATCCTCACTCTCGCAGTGCCTTACATGCGGCTGCACTTGCTGAGAGGAGTCAGTGCTTGTCTGCGTTATGTGCAGCTGGTGCTGATGTCGATGCTAAATCTGATGAACAGACTGGTGGAAAGGTGATTGCTTTACTTCCTCATGAAATTTTAGTAAAAATTTGGTTCAAGTGTTTCCCTTTAATCGCGACGGTTGACAAAATTTAAAAAATATGAGGAAAATCTTTTAATTTGTCACCTCTCTCTCACCACCCCTTTCCTCCAGACTGCTCTCCACATATCATCAGAGCGAGGTCACGTGGAGAACATAAGAAGTCTCCTCTCAGCTGGTGCTGACCTCTCAGTCTTAACTGCAAATGGGGACTCTGCCCTCGCGCTGGCGGAAAGAGGCCGTCATAGACACGCAGCCCTCGCGCTTCGTGAGGCTAAAGGTAAGTGTTGGTTCGAATGTTTTTTTAAAATTTGATATTAGTTCCAATAAATTATTATAAAGTCCGCTATTGTGATTTGGATCTGGCTGCAGAATGTGAAATGATAAATGTATATTATGTAGACGCCAGTCGTGGCGCAGTGGTCCTTGAGTGCGTTCTATTAACGCGACAAGTTGTGGCATTTATTTTCTTATATATTATTATATATATATTATTTATATATTATATATATTATTATTGAAAGTGGAAAACGGAAGTGTCTTAATGGGAACGGACTGTTTAAATTCTAGGTTACCAGGTTTACCCTTCCTACCCTACAATATGCGGGATTCAGCCTGAGGATGTAAGATATGCTTATTATGTATATATATATATTTCACATTTTTATTTAAGTTTAAATTATTATAATGTACTTAAGTCAAACAAGTTATATGCGTTGGCAGCTCATTCTTTTGACATTGTGTCGTAAACGCCCACCTCGTGTTTTAGTCCATTTCTTTCGTAATTTATTATTTTTTTTATTAAAATCAAACATCTGCTCGTGAGCATTAGGACAGTATGTAACGGATGGTCGTGGGTTAAATTCCAACTAGTAGAATAAATATTTTTATTTTGCCCCGGATTGGCAAAATAAGCGCTTTAAGTTATGAGTTCTGCGACTCAACGCGCAATGCCTTCAATTAACAATAAAAACGTAATCGTATTTTTTTTTCTTCAGTCTATATCCCGGCAGAGGGAACGTACTTTTTGTACGAGTGGTAGAACTCAATGCCGAGCTATGTCTCGTTACCAGTGCGAAGAAGTAAATATATTAAATATTTCATTTCCTCGAGTGGGGATCGAACTCACAAAAACTCTCTTTTATTTTGTTGTGTTTCTTATTTTATGGCTTTGATAGATAGACGTGCCATTAGAGAATGGAGAAGACAAGATAAAGATTGCTAAATTAAAAATAAAAAAATATCACTTAAACCCACAAAAACTCTTCCATAACTGTGAATTATTGACAGACTACGCGACACAAGGAGTGCAGGCCGGCATTACGGTGGATTTTTTTTACTTTTACGGTAACGAAAATAAACTGGTTTTTACGTCTACGAAAACGCGTTGTGGTGGGCCGGTAATAGTCTTGGCGTCTTTAAGTGGGATACTTAAGTGGTATATTATATTATAATAGTATAGTTAATTCCATATTAACTAAAGTAAAGATTACTCAACAAATACTGGTGACAACTTTCGCGGTACGCAGCTATGTTAAGGTTGCCACTTTATTGAAATTGGTTATTAATTAAAAAAACCGTACATTTTTTAAATTATAATTGATGGCTTATTATATATTATTTAGGGAACATTTCAGGTGTAAATAAAAAAACATTACAGGTGTAAATAAAATCGGTTTGAATTTTTTAAAATATGACTTCACACGCCATTGAAATTAAATCGACATCAAATACCTGTCGTTGATGTCGATTGAACTTTTTTTTTTAATTACTTTTCTCATCAGCTTAATATTAAAATTATACTTTTCATATACTGTGATATGTGCCACTGTCCATTTTGTTGCAGTCTATTCGGCTTAGTTTTCAATGTTTAATTTTTGTTACTTAAAAAATATAAATAATAACTCTAAACAACGATTCTTAAAAAAAATCTAATATACGTAACCAAAATTATCTAATGAGGCCGTCGTGGGGCAGTAGCACAAGCGTGTTTATAGTCACACGCTACAGCACACCACGGTTGTGTGTTCGATTCAAACTCGGGGGAGTAAAATTATTAATATCTTCATTTTACCACTGTGGTCACCACTCAACACGCAATGTCTCAAACACTTGTCGGAAACTAGGGAACGAAAGTGTCTTAAGTGCGTGATACAGCCTGAAATAAAAAAGAATCTACAACTGAGGGACTATAATCTGAATAAATTTTATATCCGTACCAGTATCCAGATCCGTAACATCCTCCATGTGCAAGAGATGCGTGATGCCAAAAACACCTACATACATATATATTTATATCTTTGCTTTTCACAACCCTAGAAAAAAATGAGTACAACCTTGCGTTTTCGCCGACGGGTTTCCGTAACAGTTACGTAACTCTAATACTTTATAATAGCTCCGAGAGCATTTTATTTAGATGTGTGTATAATGTAATTATGCACTTATTTGTATGTACAGTCGACACTAGTTTGATGGAACGTCATGGTAATGGATTCAATTACGACACAGGAGAAATAGCATTGTTTCCTTTTTTTTTACAGCTTCACCACCCAAATTTGGGACATTCACATGTCAAATCAAAGCAGAAAAATGTAAATATTTTTATTCACCCGAGTGAGTATCGAATCCACAGCCTTAGGGATTATTATCACAAGCTGTACCTACTACTGTGCCACGATGACCTGTTTTATTAAAACCATCCACTTCTGTGCTGCAGCTGCAGCACGGCAGCATAACTTTGTTTCTTTGATCTGAGATATGTTTTACAGCAATTGCTGGACTTTGTTATAAATAAGATACCAAAAACAAAATACAGTTATAGCTAATAATTTTGAAGTAATTAAAAAAAGTCGCACACCACGTATCAGAAAAGAAGAGAAACTACCGATTAGAATATTATTAGGCTCTATTATTGGGCCCTTTCATTGAAAAGTAGCGGCACAACTTCTGCCTGTAAACGTGATGTTTGTGGGTTGATGCCCACCCGGAGGAATGAATTATTTTCATCTCCTCACTCTAGTATTTTTTTTATATATATATATATATATTATATGACTTCAAGCATTTTTTTGGCAAACAATTACAGAGTCTCTGTCTCAACACTAGTTTCCCTCTGCCGGCCCTGCTACAGACTGAATACACTATACGGCGTGTAGCTAGAAAAGCCATAGATAATAAATCCATTTAATAAGAATAATACCTTAGGGTATTACAATTAAATTTATTCGAGGGGGGATTCGAACTCACGATAACGTGCCAAAATACGTCGTAATTACGCTATAAATATAATTTAAATATACAAAAAAAAATTGTGAACCAAAAAACTGGTTAAAATCGTTTTATTAAAATTAAAATTATTCATAACGGTTACTTCCTGTGTCGACCCACTCCATTTTGTGGGAAGTATTTCCTTTTTTACAAGTTTTGTTACTAGAGCGAGGAAATGAAAATACGTAATGCATTCTTTAGTGGGCAAACCACCGCGTCAAGCTTCTTCGTTCTGCCACCAACGTTGCTTGGGAAACGGAGTGTCTTAACACCAGTTTTCGTCTGCCTATGCTACTATTGGCGGTTACAGCGTGAAGCAAAAAAAATACTATGCTCAAGGCTTCATATCCGCGGTCGAGGACATCCATCTTTATATCAGACAGTTATGTGCTCGTTTGTCCCGCCAATATTTCAAATAGTACAAAAACGTCATTGATGCACTAAATAAGCGATGTAGCTTCTCAGTTAAGACAAATCTCTCCGCGCAACATCGTGACTGTTAACGCGATAGGTTGTGGGTTCAATTCCTATTCGATGGAATTAATTATTATTCTATTATTTTTATTTCCTCGCTCTTATAAAAAGGCAAAACGCGGCGTTGTGTTCCGCTACTCAACTCGCAACATCTCGAAAATTCGGCAGAAATTGGAGAACGGAGCGTCCCAGCACTGAGTTGCCTGCTTTACGCAGGATACAATGTCAAGATGAAAAAATGAAAATTGTATATAGCGTTTCATAATCAAATATTACAGTGAAAAGATTATCTTGTAAGTATAATATGTATATATAACTGTATGAGAACAGTTTCAAGGCCAATAGTGTTATGAACTTATTTAATAAATATCAGAATACGGTAAGCGGCCAATTTTTAGGAAAATATATTTATAAAATACTTACAATTTTATTGTTTGGCGAATGTTTTGTTTTTGAGGTGGTGTTGCACTTGCAGTGGGAAAGCCGGTAAAGGCGTGTCTTAGTCTTAGGAGAAGCTGTAATTTGTGTTTTGTAATTATTAAGACGATATTTTTAGAATCATTTAGGTTTTATTTTTAAATGTGGATTTAAATAAACTAAGTTTATATTATAGTCTATATTTTTTTTAATAATTAAAGATTGAATGTGGGACATTGCGTTTTACGACAAAAATTATAAATATCATATATTATGTGAAACTTCCGTTATGAGTGACAAAGAGACAACCCACAGTCGCTAAATCGGCGGAACCCTGAGTTTAGGTGCGTAGACAACTTGAAGAGTGTAGTATAACTCTAAAGGAAAGATCGCTCGATGTTCCTACGGGAATTGGAGAAAACAGAATTTTCCATTTTACATCTTCATCTAAGTTTCTGCCGACGATTATAATTTAATAATAAAAAATATATGTAATTGAGGCCGTAGGTGGTGGTGTGGTGGGTTCGATTCATATTTTATTTGTTTTAATATTAAGCTCCGCCATTCAATAAGCAATGCCTCGAGGATTCGGCGGAAAATGGGAAACGGAAATATGTTAAACGAGTGTCTTAACACTAGGTTAAAGAAAAGTAAATAATATTGGCATTTACTACGTTTTTCAATCAAGGCATGTTAAGAACTACTGCCGGCTGCTGCCTCCTTTAGTTTATATCGCGAAGGGAGCCGGTCATGTCGCGTCTAACGATTTACGCTATACATCTATATCGTAGTGTTATAGTGTTTATAGTGACACAGTGATAGTGAGATATTGTGAACGTTTAAGTATCACAGTGTGTACATAATATGGTTATATTCAAATTTTATCACTAAAATATATTTTTTTTGTGTTGATTGTTGCTCTGTATTATAAAATTTTAAAAATTAATCAATTTTTATAGTAAGCGGTAAAATAAAAGAAAAATCTGTATTACATAGTTGGGCCCAATTAACCTGAACCACTATCCACTAACTAACTACTATCAATGCACGCTTTTCTAATTTCCGTCGGAACTAAACTTCAACTCTACCATTAGTTAAATTGACAAACTGTTTTTAGTATTTGTTGTTAATTATAGCTGCTACAGAAATACATAATCTGTAAAAATTTCAACTGTCTAACTAATACAGTTCGTGAGACACAGCGTAGTGACAAACGTACAGACAGCCGAGCAGAGTTAGTGATAGGGTCCCGTTTTAGGCTTTGGGAATTATAAAAAGGAATATTATCGCCGTGTCTAAAATACCAATAACTTACTTTACTATGAATAAAATGTGACAATTATCAATTTCATTTGAAATATGATGTATGTAGGTATAGAGACCTCAGTGATAACCGTAATTTTTCCTCAGCGGAATTTAACGCCACAATTCTTTTATTCAAACTTTTGAGAAGAATGTTTATAACATTTTTTTTCGTGTGAGAATAGTACGTGTAGCCATTTTCCAGTTGTCAGACATTATGCTGCGCACTAGAAGACATAATATGAGACTTTTTAATTGTGCTACAATAATTATCTCCATTTATGCCTTATTTTCTACCTCCAATTGTATTCTTCTTAAAGAAAAGACGGAGGGTACCTACAGAAAAGAGAGAACCTCCGCTCTCCAGGCACCACGGTCAATTGTCGAAATATTGCGTCTGTCGCCGCGCATTGCCTTGGTATCAGAGCGAGGAAATAAAAATCGTTCATCCCCACGAGTGGGGATCGAACCAAAACCATCACGATTACAGTCAGAATCTTTGCTCTAGCGCCAAGATGGCCTCATGCTGTATCTTGTATGACATAATCTTTTAGCTTCATATACCTAATTATTGTGCAGCTTTTTTAATCTTCTTTTAAATCCATCGGACTTAAATATCTTAAAATAAACTTGAAAGATTACGAGCTGTATTTTTAAATTACATACATTAGGTGTCTTTGAAACCAGTTTTGTAAAGATCTTGATATTTCTAAATACGAAATAATACTAAGATGCAACGTATGTTTGTCCTTCGATAAATCTGTTACATCATTTCTAATTGCTTTGCTTTAATCGATTTAAAAAAATGCAGTTATCAATTTGGCCAGTCGTGGCGTAGTGGTACAAAGTGTGACTGTAAAACCGACTGGTTGTGGGTTCGATCCCAACTCGAGGAGATGAAATATTTACTTAAATTTATTTTTTCATTTCTTCGCTCTGGTGTCGAGGCAAAGCGCGGCGTTGAGTTCTGCCACTCAACACGCAATGCCTCCAAAATTCGGCAGAAAGTGGGGAACGGAGTGTCTTAACACTAGGTTCCCTCTGCCTACCCTGCTGTGTGCGGGATATAGCGTAAGGCTAATTTAATTTAATTTTTTTTTATCAATTTGGCATGTGTACTTAGGAACAATCAAAATCGGTTCAGTAATTTTTGAGATAAATATCTAAGTATATCTGGAAGGTATATGACTTATATAGATACGTAGCTCAGTAATTGACAGGCATTTTGAATTCAATTAAAGAAGTTTAATTTTTTAAAGTGACCTTTTTATTTTGTATTGTAAAATGTACACCACATTAGAGCTTTTCCCAGTGCAAAGTTCTGCCAACCGGTTCGCATAAAACATCTTTATTGCTTTGTCACTGTGCTCTCCACCCGCTTTTCATTTTAAACAAATATATATTTTTTTTAATATCAAAACAGACGTTCGCTTTCACGTTCTTCTAAAACTAGATGCGGTGTTGAGTTCCGCCGTACTTTAAAAAAACAGAGTGTATCGATCGATATTAGGTTCCTTTTTCCTGCTACAGTAATATTATTTCTAATTATGACCATTCTTTAAGTAAAGTTACAGTATAATTCTAGTATTATTAATATATTATGCAAAGTTGCAATTTTATATTATACATTCATAATTAGTCCAGTGACTAGTTGTTTATCTCAGCCATTATAAACCTGTTAATGTTTTATATATTTTTTTAGTTTCAAGCTGTATCCCGCACATAGCAGGTAGGCTCCACTCCGTTTCCATTAAAACATTTCCATTCCCCACTTTCCGCATAATTCTGGAGGCATTGGGTGTTGACTGTTGAGTAGCGGAACTCAACGCAACACTTTGGCTCATTGCCAGGAATAATTCAAATTACATTGTTTTAATAATATATATATATATAGTTTTGTGAACATCTTTTCTTCACGACGATAGTTGCAAATGCAAAAACCCAATTGGGGGTAAAATCAATAAAAACAAAAATGATAATTAAAATAAAACAACTAACTACTTACTTGTAGGGGGAGACCTCGGTTGACCTTCGAAAACACAGTATCAAAGATACTGGAGGAAGGTCACGTAAAAAGCATGAGGACCCCCCGGAGGGCATGTATGAAGGTTGATGACAGTGGACGAGGCGAAAGAGGTATGTAGAGACCGTAGCGTTTGGCGCTCCGTTCTCTCTGACTACCCCGCTAGGGATAAAGCGTGAAGTTAAGTTAAGTTAAGTTAACTACTTAGGATATATGGACGGAGGAATCGTTTTTACTATTCTTCCATTACTGATTGAAAGAGAACGTGCTCAGACGCACCTCCGGCAAAAAAGATTTATGAACCAATAGTATGTGATACAAATGGCAGGTGGAGCCTCGATTGCCTATCAAGAACACAGTATCGATGATACTGGAGAAAAATCATGGAAACAGAATTCCGAAGGGCATGTATTTGCGGGTCGATGGGGTGAAACAGAAAACAAAATTGAAGTCGACATTGATGTCTATATATGGAATAAATATTATGCAAGTCAGTCCTGCATAAAAATAGAATCCTTGACCTTTGACTAATAATGTCAGAGCTAAGAGACGGTAAATAAATAAATAAAAAGATAAATAAAATACAAAAAGCTTTATTTAGATATAATGCTATCTAATACTATTTAGGAAGCCATTTTAGTTACTTTGTAACTGATAGACCCTAACCGCAACTAGTGTCGAAATATTTGTACTATATAAATTTGTATCTAACCCAATTGATAAGTTGTTGCGAATGTAAATAAATTAAACTCTAAAACCACGAGACCGATATGACGCAGCGGCACCGTGTCTGTCCGTAAACGGGACGGTTCTGGGTGCGATTCCCGGTACGGGGAAACAAAGTGTCTGAATGGAAACAGAGTGTCATAACACTAGGTTCCCGTTCCTACCCTCCTATGTGCGGAACGCAGCGTGGTGTTAAAAAAACAAGGAGCAGTATACTGCACTTTGCGTGTCAAGTGCGTAAACGCATTTCGTATTAATTTAATAGTATTATAAACAAAGTATTATAAAGTCGTCAGTAATTAAAGCTGAAGCTTACGCCAACGCTGTGTGCGTAGTGGAACCTTTAGAAGGAACCCTTAGAAAGGCTCTTCGTTCATTTACCATATTTACTACGCTTGGGTTATTATTCCAGAAAACTATCTAGATAAAATAAGATATTTCATTTTTGTCATTATTATACGTTTTAAATGAAACAAACCGTATTAATCGCGTACTAAACGTATTTATGTATGCACTTTTGTAAACCCGGCGTTCAGAATACTTGAGCGAAAGAGGTAGAGGTAGTATTATCTATTTTTTTAGCTTCACACTAATTGATTATCTTCATGACCTCACTATGGTAACGAGATAAAACGCGAAGTTGAGTTCCGCATCTCATTACGCACTGTTTGAAAAATCGAGCGGTACATGGGGAAGGCAGTGTCTTAACGCTAGGTTCCCTTCTGCCTCTCTTATGCTATGTGAGGGAAACAACATGACAGTTACGTATGTTATAAATTCAAATAAATCGATTTTTCATCTAAGATGATAGATGATAGAAACAACTTTGTTCCGTAGCTACTATTAATAATTAATTACAATTGATGCCTTTGATCTATCATTATCATTGACTACACCGCTTATGGACCTATTTAACCTCACTAATTCTTCTATCCCTCTTATCTTTTACTCTTTTTTTTACTTCACAGATCCCATAACAAAAATTGTTTTAGCTGAAAACTGTATTATTTGTAATCATTAACTTTCTCCGGTAGAATTGTTTTAAAAAATAAAAAAAATACATTAACAAAAAGTCGTGGCACAAGAACGGAATGCGTGCGACTGTAAACGCGATAGTTGGTGTGTATTTACGCCTTTTATTACGATATAATTTAAATTTTCTTATATTATCTCTTATGTCAAACAAGGATAGGAACCTAAAATTTATATACAAAGTCAAAACACCGATGAAACGGAGGTTGAGCTTTTCACATTGGTTTCCCTGGGATACAGTCACTGGGGATCAAACCCATCACCACCACCTTTCGCGTTCACAGACAGACTCGTCTTTTTACATTCTCTATACTTCGCTTTTGAATCTCCATTCTCGTGTTAATGAACGTGTTTCAAACATTTGACATAAGAAGCCTCACAAGTAACTCTCGGCCTATTATGTCACGTTGTCCGTCCGCTGTGAACTCACGACCACCTCCCCATTAATGAGATAAGGGTGGTTGACTGTGTAATGGTTTATGCTTATATATTCTTATTATGTGGAGCCTAACTGTTAAAGCGACGCTTGTGGATTCAAGTTTACTCCATCAAATGATTATGAAAAAAATGATTTTCTTTCTCTTGCTCTGGTTGAGTACGCGGTTTCATCCGTCAGTTAGTAAGAAATGTTTGGAAAATTGGGTGGTGTGTAGAAAATGGCTAAATACGCAAGGAATCAAGTTACACTAAATGGAATTTTAAAGTTGTGTAGGATATGATAAAAAAAATACATAAATATTATACAGCCTTGTATTTTTAAACGACTTCAAAAAAGGAAGTTATCAGTTTGATGCGTATGTAAATATTTGAATATATGACAATCTATTTAAGCTTCGTAAATCTATATATATTTGTATGTTTGTCGATAAATTTCTCAAAGATTATATGTAATACAGAAATGATCCGTTTTGATTTAAATGTTGTATTAGGTCTTGAAATATAAGTTGGCCAAAGTTTTATAAAAATTATATTCACGAAAGTACTATTTTTGGTAGGAATATTTTTATATGAGTCATAATGATGTGTTACAATTTACTTTTTTTGATATGGTGACCTTTAAAATTTGTATTTTTCCCGTAAACAGCTTTGATCGCCTTGTACGGAATAAATAAGTAAAAGTAATTCGACTTAATCTTGTTCTTTTATTTTTTTTTTGTATCATATAATAAAATTAATATAAAGAAATTGTCTTTGATGTTTGTACATACGCCGTTTTGGTATATTTGTTAATATGGTGTGAAGGTTTCTTTTTTTCTCAACTTCGCGCTCTATTCCGCATACAGTAGATCAGGCAGAGGAAACTTAGTGTTAAGACACTCCGTTACCTGCTTTTCACTCTTTTTAAATCAACACCGCGCTTTTTACACCGGCGCAGGGAAACGAAATTATATTCATTCGGCCGAGTGGAAATTATACTCACAACAATCGTCTTTACAGTGCAGTTTAAAAATGTATTTTTTTTTGATGTCGTATAATAAGTAATAATAATACATAAATGAGTCAGAAAATAAAGAATTGAAAAAAAAGCTATTTAGCCAAAGTTGTTATTTCTGTCTGTTGGTTAGTTGGTTGTGGGTTTGATTTTTGCATATCGTGTTTTTATATTTTAATATTATCGGTGTAGCTAACTTATCGGGCAAGGTGCGTTGCCGGTAATTGAGTTCTCTAAAATAGGTAAAGAATGGCAACAAGTATCCCTGTACCACCATTCTCTTTTAATCGTTGAAATACATATAAATGTACAGTAATAAAGATCAGTGTGTCATATCGAAACCTCGAAGATTGCGGTCATATGGAATTTATTAATTATTAATTATTGATACTACTTAAAGGTGTCAGTTTTTATAATAATATTTAATACTAGTCATTGTCCAAGACTTTGTTTGCGAATTTAAAAAAAATAATCTTTCAGAGCACCTCTAGAGTTCCCAACCTACATGGATAACTACTTTCCAGCGTAGATTCGTCTGTACTTTTTCAGACAGTCACTCAAAAATGCAAGAGATAGCGCGTTTATAATAAATAGGTTTTACTGTACATAATGTTTGTGCATTTGAATCCCATACGGGGTAAGGTATACCTAAAATAATTTCTTTTCTCTATTTGTCTTACACATTGTAAACATGGACATTTGAGTTCCGCCAATTCACCAATCGATGACTACGTTAAGCGGAAAGTAAAGAACGAAATCAATTAATTTCAGGCCGTCGTGATGCGGTGAGCTGTCCACGATGGCTGTTGGTCCTATCCCAATATAATTTGTTTTAATTTTCCAGTTCTGGTAGACGAAGAACGACGAAATTTACGTAATGCGAGGTACAAAAGCGTGAAGCTGCTTTTTTTTATACACATTTATTTGAAACCTTTTAACCGGATTAATCGTGTATATTTAGTATGAGACGTTTTTGGAAACCCAACGTTTCAATTTAATAATTCCATAAATAAAAATATTTAAAAAAAAAAGCTTTATTGAAATCGTTATATTCTATTACATTTCCATAGTTTGTGGTGAGCCCGGTAGCCTCGCTGCGCGCGCGCTGTTGACGCCTTGATCGCTTGTGGTCTGCTGTCCTCTCATCAGCTACCGTGTTACGCAAAGAGAAACCTTCCCACATTTTTACCTTCTTTTATTGTAGAAGTTCGTATTTCTTCTTGGATTTAATTTTAGGTATAAAAAGGGTTTTCTTAAACTCGGTCCTAAATTACGTAGTTGTATTCTTGTTTATTTAAATGAGATATATTAAAAACTTTCAACTTGATAAAAGGTCTTAGTTTTTAAATAAAACTATTTTAACCGGATTAATCGCGTATATTTAGTTTTTACATTTTTGGAAACCCGACGTTTCGAACACTTTGCAGTAGTCCGTGGTCACGGTGTAGACTTAGTCTTAGTTTTGATCAAAATAAAGTCAGTAGTTTTTGATATATGGGTTTCGATGAATTTCTTTATTTATTTATAAGATGCACTAGTGATGATAACTTTTACAATAAGAACGAAAAGTAAAGCAAAATATTTTTTTTGTATTTTTAAGTGCATACAAAATGTTATTATATAAAATAAAACCAGATTTTGTTCAAAACATTATCGAAGAAAATTTTTAGTCAAAATGGTAATAATCTTTAAGTACGACATGTACATAAAACTATAACTCATCTCTGTCCGTACATGGAAGATATGTGAGAAAATCCATTGTTGTGGGCATAAACTAATGTAATAGCACCCAAAAGTTGCAACATTTTAAATAATTATTATAACAGGCCAAAAGAACCAGGCATTACAAAAAGCCTTGTACTTAAACTGCTGACGAGATGTAAAACAGCGGAAATCCGATGAAATGAAGACGATGATAGTGGCTTCAAAATCTAATTAAGATATTGTTCTTCATTGTAAGGCGTATATTGTATACGTAAACGTAGATTGTAGCTAGACTTCATTGCGCGTTAAATATGATTTTACGTGGTAAACAGTCTTTTTTATTATAGAGTACGAGATTTTTGTGGTCAGTCTAGGGATAGGCCCCTTTATTTTTTTAGATAATATTCGAAAATATGCTTATTGTCCAAAAACTTTTGCTGTCTTTCCAATTCTACAAAATCGATATACAAAAATATAAAACACCAGACAAAACAAGCACTACACAGTGTAGAACGCTGAAATTTATTTGTGTGTTCCTTAAGACGCGTAGTACACTAAAAAAGCATTTCTTGAAATACCCATGAAAATAGAAAATAATGGTATTCTTTTTTGCATATACACCAAAAATTAAATTTTTATTATTACCACGTTATTATTATTCTCCTAAATGATAACTGCGTATCGATCTCAACATTTTTCTCAACATTTCGACCCTTTTATATCCAACAAAATATTGTAATATGAGCACCAAATAAATGATGTAGAGAACAAATTAACATATAACCTTCTTTAACATTTAAAGATCTTAAATAAACAAATTATTCGTGCAAAACATGTATGCAACAAATATTCTTCAAGGATCGTTAAAAAGAATATATACATAGTTTGCGTCAAACAAAATGTTCCGAAGATCACGTACTGTCAAAACTAAGAAGCCACCTATAAAGAAAGAAAATAGGTACTCTGAGCCAGAAGACGCGTATGATGCTGCACAGTATTTCATAGATGATGTACGCGATCCGTGGCACGAAGGTGGGTACTCGTGTTTTCTTCAAAATTTGTGGAGTAAACAAGAAGAGCTACTCAAGGTTTCTGTAGTTTCTGACTTTTCCAATAAGGAAGAGTTGTAAAAGTTATTTTAAATATATTAATTTTTATATTCTTTTTGTTTTACGCTATATGGATTGATATAGCTCAGGATAGTAACATATAGCAGAATAATCCGAGGCGACTTAGTGTTGAGACTGTACTTAGCTTTGATACCAGAGCATCAAAATGAAAAGAATGAATAAGACAGGTGTAGGTTAGATTTACCCGACTGATTAGCGAACCTACAGCCGTCGCGTTTATAATCAGACGCAGTGCTGCTGCGCTATGATGGCTTTAGTTTTCCACCTTGCTGACATTGATGAAGATTCTAGACATAGCGTGTTGAGTGACAAAAGTGAATCACGCGCTTTATTTGAAATGTATTTATTATTTATTTAATATATTATTATTCAATTTACTATATAGTTATTTCTTTTTCAGATGCTCTAGAAAGAGAGCGCACATCCCAGCATGCGCAGCTTCGCGAGCTGGTGGTGCGAGGTGATGCAACGGCTCTACAGCAGAAGCTAACCGACCTTGGCTCCGCTGCGGGGATAGTGGCCAACCTGACTCCGGGGGGAGCTAACACTTTGTTATATGTGTGAGTGTTAGAATATTTTTGGTTATTTGCTCCTATTCTCCAACTGATTGAAGCAAAAAAGCGCTGCCTTTTCCTATTCCTTAAATAATTGAACCAACATAGCGAAGTCTTTTATTTTGTAATGTGATATTATTGAAAAATATGATTTCTTTATGTGTGTATCGATTTAAAAGTATCTTAATTGTGTAGTTTGTGTATACTACTACTTGACAATATAACTGGAAGATGGCTGATGGAGTTCTAATCGTGTGGTTATATATTTATTTTCGGTAATATTTCAAAATGTTCAGTTCAATGCTACATTCTTTAAATAGGATATTTGATTATGTGTGTATATGTATGATTACACAATGTGTGTTTATCAGAAACATTTCTGACCTGTGGATACAAAAGTTACGATTTTAGACCTTTTTTTATACAGAATTTTATAAGATTTAGATTATTATTTGCCTTTTTTGATAGTGACCTTCTAAAAATTTAAAGTGACCGAATTGACCGAAATGCTTACTATATAAATTATCGACTTTTAAATATTTTTACGACTGTTGTTACGGCCATTTGGTTGCATATGGTAACTTTTGAGCTTCTTTTGACTTTTTATCTTAGTGCATTTCTCATATACGACTTAAGCAAAAATACCTAGTGTTATTATTTGGTTTTACACTTTCGGTCTGCTAAAATTTGTGGCCTAGTATGCTAAGAATAAGTATAAAAGCCATATATACCATTAAATAAAGACACTCATACTTGAGATGAATTTGAACCTAAAACGATGTTTTTTTTATTTCCTGTGTTATGTTATTATCACTATTACGGCCGAAATGTTTATCGTGTGGTAATTTACCTTTTAATTTATTTCTCTGCCAAACAAAATTCGGCGCTGCGCCACTCAATACGAAATATTTCCCTTTGCCTATCTTGCTGATATGCCTAGTATAAACCACTTTCTAATCCCCAGGGCATCAGAGCTAGGAGCAACAGCAGCAGCATCAACCCTAGTGGAGGCGGGTGCTGATGGGAGAGCTCATCCCGTTACGCGCTATGGTCCTCTATACATAGCGTGCTATCATGGACACATGGATATTGCGCAGTTGCTGTTAAAACATTTCCCTGAAGCTGTCCAGGTATGGCATATATATAAAAGCGAACAGAAGAAGACATTGAGAATCTTTTAGAGACTTTTTTAGCACAATTTGTTTAGCTGACCCCTTAAGAGAGACTGAAAGTAATTGTGCCAAAAAAAATTGAGAGGTTCTACAGTAGAAATCCTTAAATATTAGTTGGTTTTTCATTCTTTTTAAACCTGTATCATGTATATTATGTGATTAGTTTTAATATAAGTATACATCTGTATATCCGTGTATCCTGATTCGAAGCATTCGTAAAAAAAAATGTATAGATCTCAGTATTTCACAACGTTTCCATGTCTATAACATGATATGCTAATCCACCTGACCTTGGATTAATGCATCAATTCATACGTGCGTTAGGTCTTTTAGTGAGGTGTTAATTGCTAATTGCGCGTGAATGAGAGACGAACGGGGTGTCAAGTTTCTACACTATACTGCTACGAGAGTATAGAAGGTTCTTATATATTTAGAAAAAAATATCGGATTTTTTAGACACTGGAGTTTAGGAGGCCGTTCAAGTAATACGTAAGCAGTTGTTTTGCAATTATTTAGATTATTTTTTTCTCCTTCTTCTACTTTCTTCCTGTAATTATAAAAAATACAAATACATAAACAAAAATAGCAGGAATGTGCGTGAGTGCGTTGCATCACTTAAAATTAACTTACTTTAATAAATTCCACAATTTTTATAGTTCTTCACTTAATAACGTTTCAACAGAACTCAATATACTCAAAAATATCTTGAAAAATGTGTGGAAAGTAGAGAACTCTGCTACTCGTACACATGCAGGATACAGTGTAAACCTATAAAAAAAATTATAGTAAATATTTTTTTTTCCAGCAAGAAACGGTAGAGAAATGGCTGCCCCTCCACGCGGCATGCATTGGCGGGCACGCGGCGCTGGTCACGCTGCTGCTGGAGTATACGTACCCGGAACACCTGCTCAGCACTTATACGTGAGATTGTTAAGGTTTTTGGTTTTGGGGGGGTATATAAGAAAACTTAGTGTTAAAACACTTCATTAGCGATTTTCGTTATCTTTTATGAGTTCGTGTTGGGTAGTTAAGTAATTAATTTTAATATAAAAATTTTTCAAGTGGTGATCACCACGTTAAAATTTTTCTAAGGGATGCGAGCATTTTAGAAACCTTATAACATTTTATTTCTGGATCTTGGGCAACGTCTGGATTTGAAGGGCTTTCTTAATACTACACAGATTCCAGATATGAAAAGAACTGTATTATATATTTTTTTTGTGGTGCATTTCTGTCACCTTTGACATTTAATAACATTTTTTTAATACAAATTATTGACATAAATGTTAAATAGATTACGACACATTTATTGTTAGATAAGAGATTCGTACATAATCGAATTTATTGTATTTTTCTGTAGTTCCTATAGCTTTTAAATACTTTTAGATAAACGGCTTTGATAAATCTTGGCACGATAAACTAAAGAGTTCGTAAATGCACCAACAAAAATATATATATATATATATATATATATATATAATTGTATATTTATCTAATCTTCCACTGATGTAATGACGCGCGGGTCGCGGCCAGTGCGCCAGTTATCGGAACCAGGAACTGTAGAGCTTTTGTTTCCTAAACATTTTGTATGTGTTTATGTATGAATGTTATTTTTACATTGGATTTGTAGGTCGAATTGGGTTGAAAATAAATGCTTATCTGTAAATTAATCTCACTTGCTTAGTCTTAATCGGTGACTTCGTTCCTTTAGAGAATCGATTTAAATAAATTATATCGATTTGGTTAAAGTATTGTATTATATACAATAGCCGTCCTCAACGAATGGACTATCCTACACAAAAGCAAACAGATTATTGATTTTTGTATATGTAATTTAATTTTAAGTAAAGAAGAATGCTTGTCATTTATTTGTTAATCCTTGACAAAAACAGAGAGATTTTATGAGTTTGACATGTCTGTGTATGAGTGTATATGTAGGTCTATGGCGTCGCACCTCCCCTGATGAAAACATTTTGATTTAGTTTTACTTGTTTGATAAGTGATTTCCTCGAGAGTGTCATTAGTCATGTTTCAAGAAAAGTATGTGGAGCCGTTTGTATTTTGATATAGTTTTTTGTGTAAGGAGTTTTATTTATTTAATCAAAATATTTAATAATTATATTAAAGAGACGCGTCGTGCAAGTGGCAGTATCGTTTTGCGTTCGACGTGAACGCGCGCGACGCGAGCGGGCAGAGCGCGCTGTACGTGGCGTGCACGCTCGGCAACGTCGCCGTCGTGGACGCGCTGCTCGCCCACACCGTGCCCGTGTTCAGGGTGAGTTATACACAAACGCACAACAAACAAACACAAAACAGACAAATACAAACAAAAGCACACACATATATTTAGTGGCCATGCACATACATGCCATCCATTATTCGGTGATTTAACAACCATAGTCTAAGATAGAAATTTACAACAAAGTATTCTCCCCTTCAGCCCACAAAAGATGAAGAAGAGCTTAGGCTGTCATTAGAGTCCCCGGTGGTACAAAGTTCAGTTCCCGCTTCTACAAAAGTAGAAATACTAAGTCCACAAAGAGCTGGCATATCACTGGGGATACACGCTATCGTCAGTAAACTCACTGGAGCTAAGCCCGTAAGTTATCATATTACAATTGTATGTAATAAATATATATATTTTTTTATTTCACGCAATATCCTATATAATTTATATATTTTTTTATTAATTTATTTTATAGTGTTAAGACCCTCCTTACCCTACTTTACGCTGATTTTTTTTTATTATATCGCGTATCGAGTGGCAGAACTGCCTCCGCTTCGGCTTTCAGAGTGGGGTCGATTTAACTAGATATGTTAATGAAATATTAAATATTTTCATTTCCACGCCCCGGTAAAGAGTAGCAGTATAGCTACTTTATGGTACTAAATCATGTAGCGCACTAGAGGTGATGTGGTATAACGTCAGGGAAGTAAGGAAGTATCCTAAATTAAACGATAAAGGGCGGAACACCTTATTTGTAGCGACCTATCCTTATTTATTTCCTTACACAGCCAAGTCCAGACACAAATCAAACCGGTCAAATCTCAGGACAGTGTTTAACGCCGGGACAGCGTATCCGTCCAGTGCGTATAGAGTCTCGCGGCGACAGCTGCGTGGCGTGTGCGGCGCGGCTCGGGCACTTGCGAGTGCTGCAGAGGTTGCTAGCTGCGGGGGCGAAGGCCGACGCGCCTGCTCTACCACCACCGGTAAGTGACTTAGTGCCTACTCTGTCTTTCCTATAGTAGGTAGTTAGGTAGAATAAATGGCTGTGTTGATTTGGTTTTAAGACTTTTTCATAAATTTGATTTACTTATTTCCCTAAAGAAGAGTTTTCCGAAAGCCTATCGGCCACAATACATCGGCGATGCTGTAAACATTTTTTTCTTGTTTCTTTTTGTAGGAATCCTTGTCAGACGCCCGCGACACTCGCCGGCGTTCCCGCAGCGCGTCGGCGGCGCACAACCGCGCTTCACCCTCGCCCGCGCGCGCCGGTTATAACGATGATCGTATGTATACATATGTTAGTTAACTCAATGTTTTGTTCTTCTTCATTTAATAAATGTTTACTACTAATGAAAAATCAAAATATTCTTCATCCGCCATATTATGCTTATAAATCATATTTTGTTGGTTACCATATGATATAATGTTGATAATTCAATCAATAAACATAAAAAACCTAGTATAAAGACTCTCAGTTCTCTACTCCACCTCCACCCATTTTCAAAGAATGATAGAAGTCAACCCCCATATTACCTTACCATAATCCCTCGAACCGAGTAACCACATAGAGCACACAAAGTTAAATTATATTAATTTCATCTTCCAGGAGACGGCCCATGGACTGCATTAGCGATAGCAGCCAGAAACAAAAACGTACAAATAGTGGAACTCTTACTAGCAAACGGTGCCACCGATACGGGAGGGCGCGCTATGAAGGAGTGCGCTAGACACGGACTCTTGGACTTGCTCGCTGCCTTGCTAGCCACTAAGGTAATTTTTATCTAGTTTTTATTTTTGTAGTCTATATTTCTGTATTATTATTGTATTTTTTCTTTTCCAAAATTTTTATTTTGTGATGCTTTAAAAATGTACCATAGAGTACACACATGATATTGGTTAAGGCAGATCAGACTATGAGAAATACTTTGTAATGGGTTGGGTCGTAATTTCTAAACTTGTATTGATCACTAATGCTTTGGAAGATATGTTCAAGATTCATAAATTATAAATTACAAATTTAAAGTGTGAGAGGTTATTACCTCTCACACTTTAAATTTTAAACGACATTACACGATATGATCCAGGACCTGCAATATATGTTCATCAGCTTGGATGAATCGCTGCTTGCATTCTGATAACTTGGATAAAACCAAGTTAATGTTCAAAGAACGTGTCACGAGACCAGTTGTAGCGCAGGGACACAAAGTGTGACTGTAAACGCGACGGGCGGTGGGTTCGATCCCACTCGAGGAAAATATTTATTTAAATTTATATTTTCATTTCTTCGCTCTGGCGTCGAAGCAAAGTGAGGATTGGAGTGTCTTAACACAAGGTTCACTCTGCCTACCATGCTGGGTGCGGGATACAGAGTGAAGTTGATTTTTAGAAAATGTAATACCGAAACTGATTGCACCACTTGGTAAAGCATATCTTTAACATTATCGTTATTAATACCGTAAAGACTAAAGAAAAAAAGTCTATAAAATAGTACGTCTTATCGAGACTGAACACTGACGGTACGACTGGTCCATCAGTGTAAAGTCGCTTCACGGGCTATGCCTATCTATACTTAAAGTGCTCTAAAAAATCGAATTCAAAAAAACGAAAATTATCGGCAAAGTCCAAAGTATAAGCAATGTGCAGATGCTGCTACTGTAACATGCTGATCAGACGGTGTCCTATAGGCATAATTTCTGGCGGCTCTGACGGCCTAACATTGTCTTCTTGTCATGGGCTATATCTTTGCTTCGAAAGTATGTAAAATACGACTTCGATTTACGTGGTGGTTGTTCAATGGACCGATCCAAACCTATTTTTGACAAAAGAAAAATTGATAAGGCCAGCCTCTGTGTCTAATGATGTATGCCGATATCAAAGCACTCATTGACGAGAATCGATTGATGCTGGAGCGGAAAGTAAACATCTGGAAGGATACGCTAGAGAATGGCGTACTTAAACTAAATGTGTGATCGATCACGTTAAGTTAAGGTTAAGTTAAAATAGTCTAAGTTCCTTGGATTCCTTATGTACGAGTCCGGAGGCATCGATCACAATATCCAAGCCTTTTGTGCATTGCTTGTATATAACTTATAAATAAAATATTATTTTAAACTTTTCCAGGCGTACCCAGACCCCGAGTACAAGATCAACAAGTCAGCGGTGTCATCAGCGCTGTTGCGAGCTCGCGACGACCCCGCGCTGTCGTACCGCGCGCGCTGCCCCACTACACCCGTCATGCTCAACTGGAGGGAGCTCCGGTGCCACCTATCACATGTCAGGTCAGTACCGCCCCCGACCAGATCCGACCCGATACAATCCCGACTTCAAAAGACTAGACCCGACTCGATATTATACAATCCGGCTCGAGCCGACCCGCAGTGCAACAAGTTAGCAGCGAGCTTAGGTGTCATTTATCCCATTTTAGGTCAATATAATTAATCCGATAAGATAAAATGTGGCGTAGGGTCCTTTCACTCAACGCGTAGTATTTTTTATTGAACTGAAAGTGGAGAGTGAAGTGTCTTACCACTAATTTCTCCCTACTTATATGATATGCGAGAAAACGAGTAAAGTTTAAGAATTATACTGATTAAAATAAAAATAAATAAATTAGCTTCACGCTATATCCCGCACACAGCAGGGTAGGCAGAGGGAACCTAGTGTAAGACACTCCGTTCCCCACTATCTGCCGAATTTTGAAGGCATTGCGTGTTGAGTGGCAGAGCTCAACGCCGCGCTTTGCCTCGACACCAGAGCGAAGAAATGGAAATATAAATTTAAATATAAAATTATACTGATCAAATGATTATTCTTTATTGGTACCTAATGCTAAAATTTATGTTGCTATCAAGTCCACATATAACGTAGGAGTAAGTTTTCAAACAAATTCAAAAGAATAATATTGTATATATAAATATATAAAGAATAGTTGGTTTACTCTGCTTCTATTTCATTGCGTTAAAAAAAAAACTCGCATGTATACAGAATGAAATGGATCCGAAACGCCGCGCTACGCGTGAACCCGCAAGTGAGTGCGGGCTCGAACGCCGCGCTCGCCGTCACCCGCCTCGACCTCGCCAACAACGAGCTACGCGTACTACCGAGGGAGATATTCTCTATGATTAGTTTGTTGTGAGTTCTTTTAGCACTTTACCCAGATATAACCCCTACTTCTCATGTCATTATAAGTTAAGGTATGGTATGGCTGATTGTGGGTTCGAACCCTACTCGAAGAGATTAAATAATTTATTTAAATTTATATAATGAGCTGAAAGTATTTTCCCATATATTCACAAAATTATTAGTGACATCCACATATTTCTTAAACTTTAAACTTATAAATTATCAATCCAAAACCCAGATATCTAAACGTAGCCCAGAACAAGTTAGAACGTCTTCCGACATCAGAAGATCCCTTCGAAGAGGAATTAGACAGCAGACAACGTAAGAACAAGAAGTATGTCAAGAAGAACACTGAAGTATACACTGCTCCTGTTTTACAAGAGATTTATTTGCAGGTATCATTTCTTAGCAAATTTTTCGATCGCAGTTTTGCCTGAATATTTGTTAGTTTCGCGTAGGCGCAGAAAAATAAGTGTTATTTATGAAAAATCATTAAGAATCTTTGGTATTTTTTTGTTTTATCATATAAACCTTTTTTTTAAATAATTCTGTCTATTATTTAAAATCAATTTAAAATTTGGTGCGTGATTTTCAAGAACAACAGATTTAAAAAGTTAATACAAAACATGCAATATAATTTAATATTTATTAGAAAATATATTAAATATCTGTGTACTAAAAGCAGTTTTGTGAGTCATTAAGTCACTAAATGGTATTCTATAATATGAATTTATAATTTAATATTGTGTACTTAGAAATTACATATGATATTTTTTTTCTTTAAGGATAATCGCTTAGAAGATCTTCCACCGGATCTATTCTCGCTCCCCTCTCTGACCAGCTTGGATGTTTCAAACAACAAGTTGCGTAGTTTACCACCGCAGATGTGGACGGCACCGGCGCTGAGGGATCTTAACGCGGCACTAAACCATCTTAGTGACCTGCCGAGTGGGGATGAGGTTAGTTAGTAGACTATGGTTTCTGTGTTTTGGGAAATAGTAAGGAAGAAAGACAACAAAATGGTGTTTAGTAGCTAGCATGTGCTAGCTGTTAAATAGGCAGTTCTTGTTCAGGAAAAATCTGAAAACTATACATTTGTGGTTAAATCCTAAACAAAATTGCCTTTATATGGGCGCTAAGTTTTGTATTAAAGCCGCGTTCAAATGCTTGAATTTCAGAAATATCTGGAGAGTTCCAATTTTTGTATCCCTCGGTGAGCGAGCTTGACTCGCGCTTGTCCGTTTCTTTTATTAAATTATTAAAACTTTGTTAAATAATTGTTTTGCTTACATGATATTCTTAATCTGTAATGGCGGCTTAATAAAATATTTTTAAGTATTTCAATGGGTATCAAATAAGAGGAGATGGAAAAGTTCGCAGAAATTATGTCGCCATTATTTTTAAAAACATTTTTAGACGTAATTTTTAACTATTTTTAAACGCATGTAGCAGTGGTTGAAAAAAACCTACAATTGAGACACTCCATGCACCGTGCTTTGTCAACTAGTTATCGATATATTGTTTCTGGTGGATTTTTATACTATAACATAGAATTAAAAATACACATACTTAATTGATGCAACATATAAAGATTTTTGAAGTAATAGCTTATTAAAAAACCGCTTATTGTCCATACATAATCTGGTGGTTTTCTGCCAGGGTGTGTCTGAAACATGCTCTCCAGGCTCCGCGTCGCCGTCGCCGGGCACGTCCCCCTCTCTCCACTCCGCACCCTACGCTTTTGATTCTGTGAGTCATTGGAAATTAAGTTTTTTTGATGTATTTTAATATAAATGATCTTGTACATAACGTCCAAAGTTTAATCGTTTTGATTTTTAGTTTAGTATTTACTTAAATGACGAGCTTTCGCTTTATTATCCTTACTTATGTTAAAGATTGAGTATTGCCTTTTATATGGGTTTTAAGGGGAACATAAAAAACTATTTTTTTTTTGTTATTAAAATTAACATTCTTATCAGCCGTTAGTTCGAGTTTCTGACAAAACTAACACATTTTTTTTAAAAAACTAATAAATTTTTTATTTATTTTAATATTTTAAATTAAAATATTTTGTTAATTATTTTTTTTAAAAATCCAGAAATCTGCATCCCGCAGTCCGTCTATAGAAACAAGTGAGACGTCAACTGATGATGATGATATACCATACCTTGGTAACAGAACTGGGAACGCTGTGTGAGTACTTTAACCCTGGAAAAATAGTCTGCGTCAAATCGGCGCATTCGTTTTATGAATATTGCCCTCTCTACGTAGATATCGCGTAGTAGTATTTGTAGAAGAGATTCAAATTTATTAATTTTTTTGTAAAAAATATAGATGTTAATAATTTAAATACTTTGTGTGCAGAATACAGTGTGAAGCTAAATAGACTTCGACGCCTTATAATATAATATAATATATAAAGTAGGGCTATTTACAATAATATACTTATAGTTAGAACCCGAAAAATCTGTATTTTTAAGATACTAGTCACTCTGGCACATCTCTTTGCTACAAAATTACTGCACCAAATATATTGAAATTCAATACTAATGACAACGACTTTTATCTTAATTAAAAGTTATTATTTTTATATCATTCCCCAGTTGGTCGGAAGCTCGTCGCGCGCATGAGTGGCGCGGTGCTCGAGCCATATCCCCGGTGCGTGCAGGTTCAACACCCGGAGGAGGGAGTTGTCTCACTTCACTCAATTTGGCACACAATCAGTTCTCGTGTGTACCTCAACCGTTGGCCTGTAGAGCTCCCGCGCTGACAAGGTTGAACATGTCCTATAATAACTTGAGGTGAGTTTTAAAGCTTCTTTTAGTAGGTAAGTAGATTATTTTACCCAATTTTTACAGTGCACAGTACAATGTCGGTGTTGACGCGAGTGTCATTCCTGCTATCTTCAAATTTTGATTACGGAGTTTCTTTGTTATAGCTTATAACTTAATTTTAATATAAAATGATCCTTTTATGCTTATTTGTATCCAGGTCTATGTCATATGTAACGTCATACCCGACTAGCTTGCGGCAGCTCGATCTCAGCCACAATGAGATTACCTGCTGGCCGAGCTTGCCTCAGGTGAGAATCGAATTTGTTACATTTTTAAGTTTATTTAGCCGATGTTTATTTAATAATTACTACGAATGTTTCTTGTTTTCATATGCTATGTACTACGATGTACGCATAGCAGGATATTCAGATGGAACGGGAACCTAGAGTTTTTCTATCTCTTCTTCTCCTATTGAGACAATCCCGTTTCCTGCGTTCATTGAATTCTGGAGGCATTGCGTCTTCAGTGGCGAGACTCATCGCCATGTTTTGCCTCGTTACTATAGCGAGAAAATGAAGATTTTAAATATTTAATTTCCTCGAGTGGGAATCGAACCCACAAGGGCGACAGGCCCTTACAGTCATTCGCTTGCGTCACGACTGCCCTGTTCAAATAATAGTTATATTTTCATTTATACATAGATCTATTATTAATAGAAAATTACAATTGTAAAAGCCAGTTTACAATGGTAGGCTTACCTCAATCTCTTCAAGTCTACCATTAGTGGGTATGTGGGAAGTTTTACATTATAAGTGTAGTTCAAGAAATTAAGAGAAATTTCCATAAAAAGAATTACGGTAATTGCTTGATATAAGGATATTTCCATGAAACGGAGAAAGTACTACGAAAATATATTTAGAAAATGTGCATATTTTACTTGAGAAATATTGATTTGAATAAGAGCGTATTTCTATGATTTCCACAAAATCACAAACTTTACAACTTTGTATACAAGTATCGTCCCCTTTATGATTTATATAAAATTCGTCCATCTTCTCCACAGCTCGAGAACTTCGGCGCCGCAGAGGGGGACCCTCTCGCGTGCCACTGCGGGCCGCGCGGCGCGCGCGCGCGGGCGCGCCCCGCCGGCACCGTGCGCGCGCAGCTGCTCAGCGCCGCCTGCGCCGCGCGCCGACACCTGCGCCTGGAGGGTCTTAGAACGCTGGTCCGTGCGCCTTGGCTTGTGTACATCACTCTGCTACCAAAGATTTCCATACTTATTATCAATATTATTTCTAGATCCTCGCAAACAACATGCTGACGCGTATCCAACTGACAACGGACGATGACGGTCTCGCCCCCGCCAATGAGCCTGCTTCGGACGACAATGACGACGAATGGGTGAGTACAATTTGCCTAATTCAGCTGCTACTGCTGGCCGCCAGGGATATAACGTGAAGCTAAAATCTTGTTTTTTACTAAGCTGTATAATCCGTGATATTTAGGTCGACATATATACGGAATAAATATTATGCAAGCATCTATCTTGCACGAGTATCGAATTTTGACTGTATTTATGGGTTCAGCTAATAGACCTGTAGTTAAAACAATGATATCATAGAAAAAAAAACTTTATGTGCTACTGTTAACACGGCAGGTTGTGAGCTCGATTCTCTCTCGAGAAAATGTATGAAATGGAAATTGTATATTTTCATTCCCTTGCTCTGGTAACGAGGCAAAGCGCTGCGCTGAATTCCACAACTCAATGCTTCCAGAATTCAGTGAAAAATAGTAAAAAAAGAGTCTAAACACTAAGTTTCCCAGATTCCCTCTGCCTAACTGCTATGTACGAGATAGTATGAAGATAAAAATGAACTTGAAACTTAATATCTACTAAAACACCGTATTTCATCTCTCAACAGAGTAGCCGAGGTTCTCTAAAAGCTCGTTTGCTGTTCCCATTACTATCGATGTTGGACGTGTCATGTAACTTGCTGCGCGCGGTGCCGCCTGCCATACATCTGCTGGCGAATCTGGCTGTGCTCAATCTTAGTGGGAATAAGGGTAAGATAACTCGTGCCTACACTTTTTTACTACTAAAAAATGAAAATGTTTTGAATACATTAGTATTCAAATTTAAACGTAACGTAACGTAGCGGGACTCTAAAACGTTCCAAGCTAATTACTTAAATCGCACAAGCTCATGAATGTTTCCCTTAAGGTGAAGTTTAACTTTGGGACAGCCCGTTCTATTTATTAAGAACATTACCATCCTCACTCTCTAACTCTTTCTCATTATCACGTTTAAAATTAGTATTTTACATGTCATTAACTCTTTTTCTTTCTTAGTTTGACATCAACACTCAAAATATGTTAAAAAAAGAAGATCAAGATTTTGTTTATACAAGTTGTTCATTAAAGTCCTTTACACTATTTCTTTAATAAATATTTCTTATTCAATAAGAGACATATTTATTTGCTTAGTTTATAATATTCTTATTATATAAATAGAACAATAACCGAACTTTTTAATATTCTATATAAAAAAAGCATTTCCATAATTATTATTATTATTATTTTTTTTTCCATTTATTGGGGTAAACAAACAGTGCACATACATATAAATAAAAGAACAGCATAACAAAATATATAAATGTAACACCAACACCGTTTACCACAGATTACTATAAATGTAACATAATATATACGTAGGTAAGTAACGTCAAACACAACATTATTTAAGCAGTGAATGTATTGCTTTTTTGAAACTGCTAGGACGCGTTGCCGCAATATCAATAGAATTAAAATGATTATTATAAGAATTTACCATTCTGTATAGTGGTCGACGCTTACCGGCGTTTGTGCGACATCGATTGGTTGCAAATAATCGACAGGGATTGCGGCAATGTGTCCTAGTAGGTATACAGTAACAAATTTGATTAATTAGACTAGGGCAATCATAATTATTGTGGCATAAACTATATAAAAATAATGCTACAAGCTGCTTACGTCTAGCTTCTAATGTAATGAGCTTATAATCTTTAAGCAATTGCACGTACGGTATTTGATTGCCAAAACATCTGTACTGCATGGCACGTAAAAATTTAATCTGAATACTTTCAAGGCATACTATGTACTTATTATATAACGGGTTCCATACAGGTACAGCGTACTCAACCTGGGAGCGAATTATATAGGTTTTAAATTCTAGATTGGTGCTTTTTGGTATCAAATTTATCTTTTACACTTCAAGTTATTGTTCTCATCCTTTAAAATTTAGATATGAAGTGATAGAGTTTCAAGTTCAAAACCTAACACCGTGACAAACAGACAAACAATGATAGCAACACCTTTCTAACTACATACACCTGTAACAAACAGACGTCACCGACCTCCCCCCTCAAATGGGGCTCCTCACGCGCCTCTGGAACCTCAACACGGTGGGCTGCTCGCTGTCGGAGCCCCTGCGCTCGGTCGTGCGCGGGGGGCGCTCCCGCAGTGTGGATGTCGTGGGCTACTTGAGATCGGTGCTACAGGAGGCGAAGCCCTACGCTAGGATGAAGCTGATGGTAGTTGGAGTACAAGTGAGAGACCAAATTTGTTTCTTTATCGCTAAAGTTGATGTTGATCGCTGAAACTCAACCCCGCTCTGCTGGTTTTTTTTGTGGTACCCAGTGTTGATACACCCCGTTTACCGCGCTCAAATGATGGAGCAGCGCGTGTTAAATGGCGTTATTCAAGACTGCACTTTGGTTACCAGAGAAAGAAATTAAAAATAAATTCCACATTATTCACTCGAGAAGACATGGAAACCACAACCGTCCCGAGGCAACCGCTGCCACATTACGATACAACTGTCTTATATAATAAATACAGTATGTCATGAATTCATTAATCTAATAACGCTAAAACGGCTTTCTAAAAATTGTTTGGGATCTAATGGATTATAAATTCAAAACATTTATATTTTGTATATTTTTCGACAGGGTATCGGCAAGACCAGTCTTTTAGAGTGTCTAAGACAGGAATCGGCGATACAGCATCGGAGGAAGCCAACTGAAGTGAGTACAATGGTTTTTTTTGTGGTTCACACTTGTGCTTTACCCTCCACATATCACGGTACGTAGAGAGAACCTACTCTTAAAACACTTCCGTTAACCACCTTCTACCGAATTCACAGACAGACAGGGCAGTACTCAACGCCGTGCTTTGCCTTGTTATCAGAGCGCAGAAATGAAACTATTAAATGTTTTATTCCCCCGTGTAGAAATCGTAATTATTGAACTTAAACCTACCTGTAGGAGGATATATTTAAACTAAACCAAAAACAATAAATAATCTACACATATTTTTCCCAGCACTGGGCAAAACGTATGGGTAACAAGAGCGGTCGTCGGTCGGGGTCAGGCGTTGGAGTGTCCACAGTGGGCGTGGACATCGGCGCGTGGGTGTACGAGCCCCAGCGGTCTACACGAGGACCTTTGACGTTTAGGACTTGGGATTTCGGTGGACAGCAGGAGTGAGCATTTCTCTTTATTATAGTTATATGTCTAATTGTCTTATTGATTTTGGTCTCTGTTATATATATGTTTATGCATGTGTGCGTGGCTGCGTCCAGCACTATAAAAGATAGTAGCAAAGTGTAATTAAACAGTACGTTGTCAACCGGCTATCGTTTCGCTTGTCCTCCCTCCTCTTATTGCATACGTAACAGTCTCGATATGTATTTTTATGACGCTCGTGGGACCTTCGTGTTATATTTCTTAAATGAAAATTAATTCAAAAGTAATGAAAAAAGAACACATGGTTGTTTTTTTTAAATTTTTATTTAATACCATTATCTAAAAGACCTTCTAACTTTTTTATATCTGGCTCTTAAAGAAAAAAAATTAAAAGAAGAAGAAAAAACTTAATAAAAAACCATTAGTAATTTTTCCATGGTCAGTTTTTCTAACGTATTGTGATGTTCCACAAATTTATTTTTTTCTTTAGTTAGCTTACTTTTAATTCGGATGATGATAAAATTACATTACTCGAGTACACGAAGATCAATTCCAGCCCTCGGCAACTTGTCTAAGCCAGAATTGTGTGTGCCTTGCAGATACTACGCTACTCATCAGTACTTTCTGTCAAAACGATCGCTGTATTTAGTTGTGTGGAAGGTACCTGATGGGAGGAAAGGACTCGCGGCGGCTCTACAGTGGCTCAGGTAATGTCAATATATGTTTTTTTAACAAATTTAAACTGTATTTGACACATTTAATTAATAGAACAAAATTTTTAAATACAGAAAGAATTAAATGTAAACAAGTGTTGGTAGACTAGAGACTAGGTTTTAAAAAAAAAAGGTAATGAGATAATATTATAATATGAGATATGAGAAAGAAATATATTCTATTCTATTTTGTAAACGCGACATAACAAAATAATTTATTTTATACATCTCTTCAATCCGATATAGAAAAGTTCTCACAAATTTTAAAATAGTTTAATAAAGTATGAAAAAGTTTAATCTAATTAGTATTATTAATTTCAGATCTATACAAGCTCGAGCACCGGGCTCGCCCGTCATCATGGTGGGCACACACTACGACCAGGTTGCTAATGTGAGTCACATCGTTTAGAGGTACCATGTTAAATCTTTGAGGCAACTACAATTTACGTAGAATCAATATTTTTAACATTATTCACAAGCACTTTAAAAGACTTATATTTAATGAAAAGGGCATTATATCAATTTACTCTGCTTAACGTAACTTGTATAATAAAAAAAACTGCATTGTTTACGGCCATCAATATAGCTAAAGCACCATTAACCCTTTTACCGGCAGCAATACGACTTTCCGTTTCCATCTCTACCGAGCATACTACACAAATGTACGTTATTTACTTATTAATGTCTTACCATTTGCACTGACCTTCATTACGTCCTTTCTTCATTTCTTTCAAATACCAGAACCTTTGTCTTACTCATGCATTCAAGCTTAGACTATTATTTGCACGCACTATCTTTTTGAGTGATGGCAAAAATCTATTATATACATAATACATATATAACCAAATAAAATATACGTACGTTTTTAATTTCATATACTTTTTGTCACTTTCACTCCAGTTTAAGACTAGTGAGTGCGACAGTCCCACGTCGCTGCAGAGACTGATCCGCGGCGCCGTGATGGCCGCGCCCGATGCTGATAAACTGGGACTTCCCCGCGTGTTGGATTCTATTGAGGTGATGTATATATACAGGCAGACATAAATATTTATGCAAACGCACTCAGCAGAAAATATATATCGGAAAGGTTGCTTGTTTGTTGCACTAAATTCTTTATTAGAGAACATTATCATATGGAACGTTCTACTTTTTGATCGACACTCTGAGTTATAAATTTTAGATAAAAAAGAATTGTATATTCATTATTAAAAATTATTTTAAGTTATTGTTTAGTTATAGGAGATTTTCAAAACGTATAATTATTTGCGCTTATTTGCGGAATATCAAAAATTAATAAAGATATTTATTTTAGGTAAAAAAACAATTTCTTTGTTGACATACTATGTGTTCTATAGGTGTCGTGCAGCACTCGACATAATATCAAGTTGTTAGCAGACATCATATACTCAGTTGCGTTTAGTGTGAAGCCTGCTGGTAAGAAAGTTTTTTTTGTTAATATTTGTTTGAGACCAGTCGTGGCGCAGCGGCACAGGCATGTGTTTGTAGATGCATCAGGGTATAGGATCCCTCTCGAGAGAATGATTTATTTATATTTTCATTTGCTGATGTCGAGACAAAGCGCGTTGAGTTTCGCCACTCAACAAACAAGACCTCCAGAAGTTGGTAAAAAGCAGAGAATGTAAAGTGTCTTAATGGAAATAGAGTGTCTTAATACAGGTCTCACAGATTACCACCTGCGGGACCGCCTACCCTGCGGGTAAAACATGAAGTTTAAAAATATATTGTATTTTTAATGTCCTATACCCATTTTCTCTTCTATTGACATAGGTAGAGACAATCTATAACATTTTTTCTTAATCCGGCTCGAGGGACCAATTTTTAAATATATATATTTTTTTATTATGTATCAGTATATCAGCTTCACGCTGAATTCCGGATCGAACTCAAAACCAGTCGGTTTTACAGTCACACTTCGTGCCGCTGCGCTACGACACGCCTCAATATATATTTTTATTATTGTATAAAATTAGTATGAATTGTGATTTTCTCACATTTTTTTCATTTAAATTTTAAATATTACCTAAAACTAACTGCAATAAGATGCCTTATCAAAACTTCGCGCATACTTTTAATGTAAATAGTCTCCAATTTACGAGATGTGGCTGTTGATGATGATTATAATTGTGGCTGGATTTAGCGCTGCATTTTTCTTTTGATTGTGGCGGGTAAACGTCAATAATAATTTATTCCCTCTCACTGAGAACTGAACCCGTCCTACTGCGCCACGATCGCCTATGCTTCAATATGTGTAATAATTAAAAGTTTTTGGACTCACTCCAGGCAGTAAAGAGCCGCTGCTCGAACAGCGCGTGCCGGCCACCTACCTCGCGCTGGAGGAGTGCGTGCACGCGCTCGCCGCCGACCTGCGCCAGCCCGTGATGAGGCGCGACGAGTACAAGCGCGCGGTGAGAGATGTCTAAGCTAAAACAATTTGAAGTTTATAAAGAGCAACATTACTTAAGAAATTCTATTAAATAATATGTGTATGTAGAGGCCGTCAAGGCGCATTGTGACTATAATCGCGATGGTTGCGGGTTTGATTCAGATTCGGGGGAATGAATTACTATTTATTAATATTTTCATTTCTTCGCTGTGGTAACAAGGCAAAGCACTGAGTTAAATTCCGCTACTCACACTGCTATGCTTCGAAAAAGTTTTGCGGAAAGTAGGGAATGAAGAGTCTTAACACTAGGCTCCCTCTGATTACCCGCTGTGTACAGAAGCTGATTTAATGTCTTAATCTGCTTTAAAAGACAAAGAACAAGTTTGTAATAAATACATTGTAAATATTACAAGTGAAAGGAAATACACAAGTATACAACTTTTCCTAATTTTTTTTCTAGGTGACACAGTACATGCAACAAAAGAACCTGCGAACGTTCCGCGACGCGGCAGAACTCCACCAGGCGACCATGTTCCTACATGAGAACGGTATGTTAACAACTCATCATCATTATTGTTATATTTTTATTTTGTTATTTTATATGAACATAGTATTTTTGTTACCTCTTTCTAAGTTATTTTATTTGTTTAATTATTGTGATGTCACTTGGTTTTAAAATAAAAACAAAACTTTTTATCTTCATTTATAAGACATCAGCGTGCGACTGTACACGAAGGTCGTAGGTTCTATTCCGAATCGAGGGAATGACATATTTAATGTTTTCATTTTCTCGTCCTGGTAACGTAGTAAATGGCGGCGCTGCGTTCGACCACTCAAGTCACTCTGTGTCATATAGCGCTCGGTGACACGGGTGGAAAAAATATTTTATTTTATAATGTGTATGTCTGATAGATGGCCGAGTGCCATAAAATGCTGACATGTACAGAAATCGGGTAAACGGCGCCGGTGGGGAAGGGATTTCTTCTTTTCCATGTTTATAATTCTTATATTGAGCAATTAAGTCATAGATTAATATAGGTTTAGACAAACTATTGTTTGTGCTAATATCGAAGACAGTAGTCTATTTAAGTTAGATTAGATGTATCATTAAAATTAGTTTTTGCGAAAATCTCCAAATGCAGCAATTGTAACTTCTGTTCTTATTCAGAATTATTTATTGTCTATGTTTTTAATTGGCTTTGCTTAAAACGATAAAAAAAATATGAAAAAAAAATAAAATGAGTTTCTACCAGGTGTTCTCCTCCATTACGATGACGCGACCCTCAAAGAACTGTACTTCGTCCGTCCGCAGTGGCTGTGCGACGTATTGGCGCATGTCGTCACAGTTAGGGAGATCAATCCCTTCGCTAATAATGGTGAGAATGTGTGTTTTCCTCTCCATACTTTCCCATCTTCCTTTCCTTTTTTTTTCACCTCCTTTCCACTTTTTCGACACTCTGCTTTTTTTTCTCCTAAACATACAACAACATACTAATAGTTTATATACAGAGAGTTTTTATTAGCACCGCCTTAAAAGAAACTACACTTTTAAGTACTCTATAAAAGACAATTTAAAAAAAATCCAAGAAATGAAACAGTGATTTTTTTAAACAAAATAAATAATAAAATTATCGTTAAATAAACCACCATTTGTCAACAACGACGCACGCATACATAAACCTATCAAAGGGAAACCGCCGCAAACGCCTCATTCCGAAATCGAGTCGTCGGTATTGGCAGCAAAGTTCAAAGTTCAGTTCAAAGTTGTTTAACCTTTAGTAGCATTTTTGTAGTAGTATGTATTTACGTTATTGGTACCTATGCGCAACTGCGTCACACGAAATACAGATATGAATAAACATCGTGAAATGAAAAAAAAATCCTATGTCTAAACTGTTGAGGTATCTTGTGTAATTTTTTTAGGTATGGCCTTAAAATATTTTACCATATATGCTGTTCCCGTAAAAGGAGCGCCGACGCTTACGCCTATATATTAATACTATAATGCTTGCTGTAAAGAAAAGTCTATCGATATAGCGAATTGACTCGCCACCACTCTTACTCATACAAACATACTGGGTAAACTTTCTTAAAATAAATATTGTCTTATTTCCAGGTATAATGAAAGTGGAGGACCTCGCCCATGTGTTCAAAGCATCCCCCGTCCTCGGTGGGGGTGAGGACGCCCGTTCTCTAGCCGTCTCCCTACTCAATAAGTTCGAACTTGCCCTATGTTGGGACGCTCGTGCCCTACTCGTACCTCCCCTCTTACCGCCTTCTGAGCCACAACTGCCACAATTGGCCCTAAAACCCAGACGTGCCTTATCCACTCCTCATTCCTCTCCCTTCATCCCTTCTGTGCCCACCGTCCGTATCTGTGCACGTGCTCATCGTCCATTAAGACGATTGTTGTTATTGAGTTATGTGCCCAGAGGTTTCTGGGCGCGTCTCTGTGCCCGTGTGCTGGCTGATCCGGCGTTGGCACAATATGTACCCAATTTGTATAGTGCTCCCAAGGAGGTTAGTTGTTGTTGTTAATTCTTTTATTTTAGTTTAATTTATGTAAAGTGTGGTCGATGAGTTGTGGCCGCTTTAAAGTTAACTTTTAGTTGCAGAGTTGATTTCAGATTTTTTTTCTTACTTTTTTATTTATTTATATTTATATTTTACCATTCTAAAGTGTTAGTTACACCATTTAATTTCACGCAGTATTCCGCACATAGCGGGGTAGACAGAGAGAATCTAGTGTTAAGATACTCTGTTTCCATTAACATACTTCAGTTTCGCTCAACTTTGATTATAATTGACCTGAACTATAATAATAATCGTATATGACCAAGTTGCGATCAGAATCAGGAAATTAAGCTAGATATTTTTATACCCAAAAGTGTTGCTTTACTGTTATTTATTTATTATCTACCAGATCGACATCGACAAAACGCTAACCAAAGCCCTTGATCTGAACTGGTCATGGAAACTCTGGAAAACAGGCCTTAAATTAGTATGTGGGGAGTTAGTGGCAGTTTCCCTGCGGGAACTACCTCCGAAGAGTGACCCACTTCTGGGAGGGGAGTGGGAGGGAGAAGAAGAAAAGGGGGAGGCAGAGGAGTTATATCATAGTGTGAAGTAGGTGTTTAGTATGATTACTTTTCTTTTTAGCTTTATGTTGCATACGAGTTATAGTAGGGTAGACTGAAGGAAGGAATAGTGTAAAAACACTTTGTTCCACATTTTTTTCCAATTTTCAACACTAGATGCTTGATCAGATGATCAGATATCTACCGGGAAATGAAAATATTAAATAATTCATCCATTCCGAGTGGGAATGGAATCCACAACCATCGCGTATGAATATAGCTATACGTTTCTCTTATGGGTAAGGGTGTGTAATATTAAAAAAATATATTTTTAGGATTTAATTACGAAATTTTTAAATAATAAAAGAAAACAACCGATAAGAAGACAACAATTAGATTTAATACAAATAAGCATATACAAAAGACAGATTAAAGAACAAAACAATTACCTAGAACATTTATAACAAAAATTATTTAATTATGTTGGTACTCACAGAATAACTATTTTACGACTCACTACCTACTATCCAATAACTAGCACTTAACGTCCTCGAGCGATGTTACCTCGTCGAACGCCAGCCGACCAATGTGCGCGACCGGGCTGCACGTTGGTATTATACCTCCGTTTCGACGTTTCCCTTACTCGGCCTCTCCTGACTCTGGTTCGTCCTCGACCACATCCCCAATTGTTGGTATAGACGGTCCAGCTATGTCGCTATCATCATCATCTGGAAAATGATTGCTTACATTAGTTTAACGTCCAAGTATTTAAATACGGAACCACGGAATTAAAGCAATATAAGCAAGACAAACACAAAAGGAAAAGTAGAATCAAAAGTAAAGATGTGAAATCATCAGCGTCCCAATCATTCCACATCCTCACCGTATATTACCATTGTTGGGCGACTAACGCCAGTGCGACTAACGCAATTGACGACAAACGTCAGTGGCGACTAACGCCGGTGCGACTAACGCAATTTGACGACTAACGTCAGTGGCGACTAACGCCGGTGCGACTAACGCAATTTGACGACTAACGTCAGTGGCGACTAACGCCGGTGCGACTAACGCAATTTGACGACTAACGTCAGTGGCGACTAACGCCGGTGCGACTAACGCAATTTGACGACTAACGTCAGTGGCGACTAACGCCGGTGATTAGCAGGAGTGCGTCCAGTACACCCACAAAGCAGCAGACCCACGAGGTGCATACGTCTTGTGTCTCAGTGGGAGACGTGGGACGTCACTGGTCATTCATTACTGCTTCTGAAAACAATCACCAAAACAAAAACAAAGTATAGTCATTAGATAATTAGAGGATCTTACCATTGAAAAATATGGCACAAGACTCAGGGCACCATTCGCCTTTCGATGGTACCATGTATTGAGCGGCTGCTTGAGTTGATTTTCCCTTGCTACCGCTGAGTAACTGCAGTTCATAGCGCCCATTTGGCAGAACCTTTGTGACCCGGTACGGCCCTCTCATTCCTGAGTCTAGCTTGCCTGTTGATTGTGAATATTTTATGACAAAAGCTAAATCATCAACGGCGTATATCCGAGGCTGATGTCTCGATCGGTTAACATAAAGGTTTTGATTATCTTGATTCCTTCGAAGCAGTTCAGCGGCACGGTTCCTGTTGATTTCTCTGAGAGCTTCTCGATTGTTCATGGGACTACTCACAGCAACATCTCGTACCAGAGAACGTATAACTGGAGTCGTAGCTTCAGTACCTATCATTAAATTAATTGGAGAGACTTGCGTGGTCTTCTGCTTAGTGATGTTTAGGACCAACTGGAGCTTCCAGAGAGTTTCCGACCAGGAGGCGTTTCGATGACCTACTTCGACGCGTAACATATTTAGGACCGATCTTACATACCTTTCCACTTGTCCATTTGAGTTATGCATTTCTGGGGTAATGTAATGCAAATCTGCCCCAAGTTTAGATACCCATTTGACAAAAGTTCCGGCTACAAACATTCGGCCCCGGTCGGTTATCAGCAGTTTAGGAACGCCAAACAGTGAGATAGCCTGTGTAATTACCTTTTGGAGTTCGCTGGCGTCTTGACGATACATCGGATATAGCAAGCAGAACTTGGTGAAAGAGTCCACTAATATCAGTACGAACTTGTAACCTTCAGATGCTGGTAATGGTCCAAGCGTATCCACATGTACGGTGTCGAATGGAGTACTAGGCTTTGGCCAGGACGAAATGTTCTGAAGCGGAGCCCTTGGTACGCGCTTCTTTGAAATGCAGACCAAGCAATGTAAAATGTATTTCCTAACAAATTGGCGAAGACCAGGAAACCAAAAATGTTTTAGAATAAGATGTAGCGTTTTATCAAAACTAATATGTTGGTGCTCGTCATGGAAGATACGTAATAAGCTTAGTCGATGACCCTTCGGAATATAGCACAAGAGACGTGGATCTTCCCCTACTGTCGTATATCTGTAGTACAGTAGGTCTTGGCGTATAACGTAACGATCAGAATCTAACGTACCTTCTAATATTTTTTGCATTAAGTCCCTAGTTTCGCTATCAGCCGCTTGCGCGATTTGAGCCCAATTACGCGCGTTAGATATTTGGTTAATTGTGACTACCGGGTTTCTGCTAAGGTAATCAGCATGTTGTAACAAGATTCCTTTGCGGTACTCCATGGTAAAGTGGAAATCCTGGAGATATATCCACCAGCGAGCTACGCGGGGGAGAAGGTCCTTCTTACTTTGAGTAGATTTGAGGGCATTACAGTCCGTTATAACCTTAAATTGAATGCCTACCAAGTAATGACGAAAATGCTGCAAGGCTCGAACTACAGCCAACGTTTCTAACTCGTAACTGTGATATTTACTTTCAGCCCCCTGTGTGACCTTACTAAAGTACGCTACTACATGCGTACTACCATCAAGATGTGTTTGCATAAGTACAGCTCCATAGCCTGCACTGCTCGCGTCAGTGTGAACTTCAGTTGCAAGTTCAGGTCTAAAAATAGTAAAGATAGGTTCACTTGTCAAGCATGTTATCAAATCTTGACGAACCTGCTCCTGTTCGGGACCCCAGTTAAAGTGAACTCCTTTTCTAGTTAGAAGAGCAATACATGCTGTTTTAGTGGCAAATCCAGCGATGTACCTACGAAAATAGCCCGCGAGCCCAAGAAACTGTCGGACTTGTTTAACGTTCTCAGGTGGAGATGAATTTTTCAGAGCCTCAACCTTTCTAGTGCTCGGCCTTACCTGACCACCCTTAACTAGTCTTCCTAAATACTCAACCTCAGTGGTTAAGAAGGAGCATTTTTTTATATTAATTGAAAAACCGGATTCCGTTAGTTTTTGAAGTACTCTTCTAAGCAATAAAATGCCATCTTTTACTGTGTTGCTCAAGAGAAGCACGTCATCTATATAAACGAGCGTGTTGCCGGAATCAATGAACTCACGAAAAGTGTCATTGATGATGCGCTGGTACACAATTGGAGAATTCGTCAAACCGTACGGCATCTTTAAATATTCGTAGTGCCCTTCGGGCGTGACAAACCCTGTGTAATGAATACAGTCGTCCCTAATCCTTATCTGATGAAAACCAGTGGCCATGTCCAGGCTAGTGAAAAATGTATATCGCCCAAGGCGATCAATTTGGTCGTCGATCAGGGGAAGCGGATACCTCTCTCTCTCCGTAATTCGATTAAGTGCCCTAAAATCGACGCACATACGGTCAGTGCCATCTTTCTTCTTCACTAGAATTATGGGACTGGCATACTGGGATCGAGATTCCCTGATGATGCCCTTGCCCAATAGATCCTTTATTATATCGCGAACTTTTAATTTCTCCCCAAAAGATAATTTATATGGGCGGTAAGTTATCGGAGTTGAACTAGTAAGTTTTATGTCCATCTCACCAGTGGTGACGGTGGTGGTAGCTGTACCCGAGATAAGAAAATTCGAGAAAGGCATCAACACGTGCATTAATGATTCTAGTTCACTACCCAACAACGGAGTTTTTACTGAGGAACTTTCAATAGACATTACTTGGTTAACCTGACCAGTCCCCCCCTCAACACGAGTTATGTACTGTTGGTCTTTCGTGCGCACATACATAACCCCATCGCGGTTCAAAACATCTGTCCCTATCACTATTGATGTGTTCATGCAGGCTGAAGGCACCACAAATAAATCGGCCTCCAATGAAATATTACTCAATTCAATAGTAACAGTCACGTAAGAAGTAACAACAATTTCGTGTTCACTAACGCCTTTTAACGTACACCGTGTGTATTTGGGTTGACACGAAAGAAACTTAAGAACGTCGGAAGAAATTAGCGATATATTGTGAGCACCACTATCAATAAGAACGTCCATCGGTATGCCTTGGACTACTGCGGGAACTACATCGGTATCTGTGACAACTTTAGGAGCACACAAATTCACATTTCGTTGGTTCCTTAGTTCAGACCTGTTTTTAACAAAACATTTATTTTCCGTGTGCCCCATCTTTTTACAAAAAGTGCACGACACCATGGGCTTTACAGTAGAAGCAGTACTCGTATTCGGGATATTGTAGGTGTTACTAATTTTATTTTTTTTACAGTGACGTCCAGAATGTCCGCGTAGACCGCATTTATAACATTTAATTCCCGGCCGTGAAACTGTTTGAGTCTTAAATTGACTAGTATGACTCTTAATATGACTGGGTTTGGTATAAATTGATAAAAACGAGACTAAATCTCCGGCTAACAAATTCGCGTTTGCCGCTGCGGCCCTAATTTGGGGGTTATCGATACCGCGTATGACTATGAGCGTCCTAAGCTCTTCAGATAAACCTTTAACAATACGTAGACGTAGTAATGTGCGTCTCGCATACTCAGCGTATGTCATGTATTGGTCGGATGTCGTTTTCATACATTCGAATAGAATGTTAGCGTAATCCAATTTCCGGGGGCAGAGAGACTTAAATTCGATTTTGAAATTTGACCAAGTGCGGTCACTCGTAACCCATTCATTTAACCATATTTTAGCATCGCCTTTTAAGCACGATGCCACACGCGAAAGGCACTCCTGATCGCCCCAACCGTTAGCAGCCATAGCGCGATCCACCTCTGAACACCACAAGTCGATATTATGTATGGTTGGATCAAAGATGGACACGTGATAATCATTTGACTTAATTGGCCTTAGAGATTTAATAGCTTCCGCAAGGGCAGTAATAGAAGAAGTTGACATAGTATCGTAACTGCGAACCGCGGGGTCTTGATCATGAGTGGATGGTAAGCCCTCGGAATTGTTCACGCACGTTCGAGGAACATCGCTCAGGTTAACTAAACTATTTCCGCATGACGCCGCTTTACTATTATTATTATCTACATGATCGTTAACTACACATATTTTTTTTTTTTTGGTACTACCTGATTTGGAAATATTATCTCGAGTCGACGTCACAGCACTAATACTAGATTTTTCAACAGCATTTAATCGCACTAAGATGTTATTTAGTGTATCCTGCAGTACATCGCTACTGATAGAACGCGACACGGGTGACCGTCGTGGAGGCGATCTATACGACACATATTTCGATCTACGATAACGACTTCGACGAGAGTCGTAACGTCGGTACGAACTATCCTCTGAATTGCTTCGGCTACGGGACTGGCGAGCAGGCCGGCTCCGTGATCTACTGCGTGACTCGCTACAGGTCCTCCGACATCTACGTGGACTAGGTGTCAATGACCTACTTCTTATTCTAGATCGACTACGTTTCATTTCTTTAGGCATGATTATAATTAAATAATAGGTAGTTAAGCAACGTAATGTAAATAATTTAAACAGATATATAATTATTTTGTTCTTTAATTATCGAAACAATGGGGATCTCTAACCCACTTCTGATTTTAGGATTTAATTACGAAATTTTTAAATAATAAAAGAAAACAACCGATAAGAAGACAACAATTAGATTTAATACAAATAAGCATATACAAAAGACAGATTAAAGAACAAAACAATTACCTAGAACATTTATAACAAAAATTATTTAATTATGTTGGTACTCACAGAATAACTATTTTACGACTCACTACCTACTATCCAATAACTAGCACTTAACGTCCTCGAGCGATGTTACCTCGTCGAACGCCAGCCGACCAATGTGCGCGACCGGGCTGCACGTTGGTATTATACCTCCGTTTCGACGTTTCCCTTACTATATATATTATATATCCTAAAAATCTTAACTTTCAACATTGTCCTGCAGGTTCCGTGTCCGCCAAGAGGGTACCTGGTGTCCTCTAGACGTGCAGTCGTCCGCGTGCGTGGAGATCTGCCTGCCGGCGCACGTGGCCGTGCTGCGGAGAGATGACGGTCATCCTGTTGCCGGGTGTCAGGTATAGCGCATTCTGCTCTCTGTTTTACTATGGATATAAAATATACTCGTATGTGTCCGTTTGGTCGTAGTTTGACGACTTATGTCTAAATTAAATAGTAACTGTTACCTTGTTTTTTTTTTTATTTATTTATGTTTGTATTAAAATATTGGTCCTTTGGTTCCTCCCATAAAAAACGCTAATTTCATATGTAATAATCTAATAGTACGAACGCGAAATCCTTTTTGTCACTGAGATAGATATAATTTTTTAAATAATTTATGAAATTTCGTTTTATAGAGCTTAAGCCTAGAACCAAATCCAGAAGTATTAACGAAGATATTGGCTCTCATATCAGACCACGTGGATTTGCTTCTGGAAGACTGGTACCCGTCGTTAGGTGAGTGAGAGGAAAATATTTAGCTGGTGATATATGTATGTATTTATGAATCACTATTATCAAATTTATAATACATACGTTTTAGGTTAGATCTTGGTCGAGTGGCTAATTTAATTGTTGATTCATATCCTACTGCCTCATTCGATATAGATAAAAAAAATCCTCATTTGCAAAATATTTTGATTCGTAAATATTTCATGAAATTATCTTCATGAAACATGACATCGCGAGTTCTAGATCATAAGTTTCGTCTAGTGGAGTTTTAGATCACTTTAGTGAACTAAAACTGCAATAGATGGAATAACTAAATTTATTTTTTATTTTCTCGCTCTGAAACGCAAGCAAGGCATAACGCGGCATTGTGTTCCGGAATTCGATTTGCTTATTCTGCGCTGCGGTAAATTTTTAACCCTTTTTATCTTCAGGCACTCGCTTCGTCCACACATCAGAGGGCCGTTGCCTCATTACGCGCGTGGCGCCCTGCCCCGCCTGCCTGCGCGACGCGCCTGACCATCAGGCCTCTGACCAGCATGATGGACACCAGGATAACCACGGGGACCATGATAAGGATATGGTACAAGTGAGTGGTGATGTTTCATATAATTCTTTTATATAATTGTCATCAACGATTTTATTGAATTGTAAAGTTTTGTTGTATCCTTATATACTAGTAAGTCAGCTTCACGCTGTATCCCACATACAACAGGGTAGACAGAGGGAACCTAGTATTATAGACTCTCCGTTCCCCACTTTAAAAGTGGGGAAATGTATACCCCATATAAGTGGTGGTAAATATAAATATTTAAAAGATTTTTTAATAATAAACTTGTAGATATTAGAGATACATACATGTATTAGAGTAGTCTTAACTGCGGCTCCATTCGCTTTGTGAAATGGAAATACAATTTCAATGGAAATTGGAAATTTTGCAACATTTTTCATTAATGGTTCGCTCCAATATGTCGTAGTGTGATGTAATATAACCTAGCATTCCCTAATAAATGGACTACTCAAGACAAAAATATTTTCTCAATTCGAACTAGTTTTTACTAAGATAAACCGACCAAACCAACTCTTCAGTTTTATATTTGTAATATTAGTATAAAAAAACAAACTATGAAACACAAAAATAAATTATAATTTCAAACATACATCATTACAAACGTAATAAATATTATAATCGTATCTAATTTTTAGTATGCTATATGAACCACTAGTTCCTGAGGCACGTCAGCTTTATAGTATAGAACAGGTTTTCAAACTATTTTGCTCTTTCTCAGGTGTTCCGAAGACTAGAAATGGGTAATGGTGAACCGCGACGACTCCGTCTCTCTGAAGAGTCCAGAGCCAGTGATGGTGACAGTGGAGTCGGTGCTGAATCCAACGGTAAGCTAGTCATTGTCATGGCTATGTATTGTGTTGAAATATTTGTTTTTTTAATCTTTTTATAAATGTAGTGATTGAAGAACTTGTTTTCATGTTAGTTAATCAGCTTCACTCTGTATTCCGCACACAGTAGGGTAGGTAGAGGAAACCTAGTGTTGAGACAATCCGTTCCCCACTTCCCGCCAAAATTTTCGATGCATTAAAAAAAGTAAGAGTGGCGAATCTTAACACCGGACTTTTGCCTTTGCCAGAGCGATGAATTGAAAATAATAATAAAAAATCATTCCTGCCTCATTAGTTATTGCTTTTTATTATATTGATTGTATTTAATAAAGCTATCGTTAGGATTTGGCATTAACTTTAACCGATTTATAGGAAGAATTTTTTCGACACTCGACCGCAATCCGTGGTTATTAAAACTCTGTATGTGTGTGTAATGATTACGTTTTAAAAGAAATTATTAAAATATGAACAAAATATAATTAATTATTTGAGAAATGTCTGTCAGTATTCAATAGTGGATGGATTCGAAAACTTATTATATAAAAAAAAGTTATTTTCAAGTCACTGGATCATATCTTAAATTTTATCTCAGCGTGAGGCAGGATAGAGCGTGAAGTTGTCTTTTGATCAGACCCCAAAAAAAGATTTTCAGATTGACGTGCGTATGTAAACATATGTTTGTTCGCGATAATCTCGCTGGACCGATTTTAATGTGATTTTCGGAAAAATATTTGTTATGCTTGGGACAAGGTTTTACTATTTTAGATCTTACTTCAAATAGAAATGAGAAAGTCAGTGTGATTAATAATTGTTTTGGTATTGACTTTTTATCTAACTTTCATCACTTACAGCCTCCTCCCGAGCGTGTTCCCGCGGTGGTTCTCGCGTGGGTTCCTCCGAGGGTCCCCCTGCACGGGGGTCGGGGGGTGCGTGGGGTTCCGGGGGGTGGCGTGCCACCTGCTGGACCCTGGAGGAGTGCGTGCTGGCGGCGTGCTCGGGCGCAGAGCTGAGGTGTCCGCACCACGTAGATGTGCAGTTGGCTGATGTTGCTCCTGATGCAGTGAGTTGATCTTGCCCTCTCTGCATCTCCTGTCTTATATCTTAGTTCTTGCTTCTCTGCTGTCTTCCTTCCAAAGCTTCATAAAGTTGAAGTCTAGATTAATGTGATGTAATAATAGCCTATAGTTTTTCTCGACAAATGGACTTTTCCACAAATACTTTTTAATTAGAACTAGTATTTCCTGATACTTTATCGCTATGAGTAATTCAATAAGTAATTCAAGTAAAAATCAATAAAAAAATCAGTTTTCCGTTTATTCAATGTATTAATATCTTTTTAGTTATTTAAAATAGAATTATTTTTCCTTTTTTTTATTACTTTCCTTCGCGTTATATGCTTGTAATAGAGTAGGCAGAGGGAAGGAGAGGAGGGGCCCCTCCCTTCCCTTCCTCTTAAGACACTATTTCCCACATACCAAGCAATTTTCGAGACATTACCCATACTGAAAACGGAGTACCGGAACTCAGCGCCGCGCTTTTGTTTTTACAGTTATTACTAGACATCCCTGATCACCAGCGTGCTCGCTGGGAGCACATTACCCCCAACTCAGTTGCTGGGCGCGGTGCCTTCGGTACAGTGCTCACTGGTACTTGGCGCGCATCAGGGATTGCGTGCCCGGTTGCGGTGAAAGCGTTACAGCCTGTGGCGCCGCCTGGTGGTGATGTGGGAGCTATGCTGGCTTATAAGGTAGGTTATAAGGTTTTGAATTTAGGATATTTTTCTTACTTTTAATAATTTTCTTAACAAAAGCGAGAGAGATAACGTCAACCGAACCGTATGTAGATAGTATGTTTTATCTGACTACTTACATGAAATACGTTCGACTTGGGTTTTTGGAGTTATTTTTTTAACCATTATTACATCTACTCCTTTATAATTTTATAACCTTCTAACACTAAATAAATAAATCAACTTCACGCTGTATCCTGCACACAGCAGGGTAGGCAGAGGGAACCTAGTGTAAAGACACTCCATTCCCCACTTTCTGCCGAATTCTGGAGGCATTGCGTGTTGAGTGGCAGAACTCAACGCCGCGCTTAGCCTCGACACCAGAGCGAAGAAATGAAAATATAAATTTAAGTAAATATTTCATCTCCTCGAGTGGGGATCGAACCCACAACCAGTCGGTTTTACAGTCACACTTCGTGCCACTGCGCCACGACTGGCCTCCACTGACACTAAATACTTATTATTAGTAAAAAATTATAGAAAAATTCTAAATAATTACGAATTATTACTCAAAAGATGGTCAACGTTTCATTGTGAAATTTCTTTTACAGGCGGCAGCATCTCGCTGGGAGCGAGACGCTGCGTCCAGCGCCTGTCGAGCATATTGCGGCCTCCGACAAGAGCTGGGCATCCTCACGCGCCTCCGACACCCCCACATCCTGCCCCTGCTAGCTGTATGTCCAGCTCCACTAGCCCTGATCCTGGAAGTAGCTCCTCAAGGTGCTCTTGAGGGTGCCCTGAGGAGGTACCGAGGGTGTGGAGCCAGGATAGGGGCTAGAACAGCCCGTGCACTAGCCCTTCAGGCGGCCAGGGCGTTGGAATATCTGCATGCCCATCGTGTTTTGTATAGAGATTTGAAGGTAGGTTAGTTTTTTTATAGGGCAGAGAACCTAATGATAAGACACTATGTTCACTATTTTTCTTAAGTGGTGGAAGTCAGCGTTGGATTATGTATTCTTATTACATTAAGATAATGAAATTCATTATCCGAAGTGAAAATCGTACCTACAAATACTTTTTATTACGTTTTAAGGGTTCAACGAAAACTTACAATACAAATAAAGGACATCTAACTTGAACCGCTAACTTAACATTTAAATACTGTACGCCCCATTGAGCAACAATCGCACTCGCACTTGACAGGTTTTTTTAGTTTATGTTTTTTAATATAACCTTTCTTCGTGCAAATTTAATTATAATAATCATTCCCCCAGTAGTAACCATTCTTACAGTCAGACCCTGTTCCAATTTATGTAATAAAAATATATATATGACTATAAGTTGTAATGTATGTACGTTTACAGTCAGAGAATGTGTTAGTGTGGTCACTGCCGTCACCGCAGGAGGCAGAGGAGGCAGAGGCGAGCCCTGATCCAATAGATGTGCACATCAAACTGGGAGATTATGGTATAATAATTAATAAGATGTTTGTATCAAGCTTTACTAAATAAATATACGATAATATATATAATATGCTATACTAATTAAAGTTATTGCTTAACATTATTTTATATTAGTATATAAGTAAGAAAATGACTTTGTATGTTTTTATTAAATCAAATTAAATATATTGAGACTATTCGTTTGACACCTACCGCAGAATTTTCAAGGCGTTATGTGTTGAGCGGAACTCAAAGCCTTGGTACCAGAGCGAAAAAAATCAAATATTGGTTATTCATTCCCCAGAGTGGGAGTCGAATTTACAACCGTCGCTTTACGATCATATGTACGTTTATGTCCCTGCGCCCCAACGGCCTCGTTTATTAATATATTGCTAGAATATAAACCTTCATTGGAATCATTTTTTTTGCCTACATTCCAGGTATATCTCGTCTAGCGCCACCCTCCGGGACTAAGGGCTTCGGGGGCACAGAGGGATTCATGGCGCCGGAGATTATGAGATATAACGGAGAAGAGGAATATACTGAGAAGGTAAATGAGCGTATCGAGAGATTTATAATTAGTATAACATTTACAACAAATCTCGATCTTGTATGACTTTTTTGTATTACTTGTATGACTTTTCGTATCACAGACCTATAATTAAAAAGTTATATTGTTAAAAATATTACCCGTTAAATAAACGTATTCCCACCAAAAAAAATTTTAAAGGTGTTATTTGACACTTAGAAATGATAGATCCTCTCCCGCTATGTTAATTTTTGTACACGTTTTCTAATAAAAGAAATGTAGCATAGTGGGATCTCCACCCGTTCCTCTAGGTGATCTGGCGGTTGCCAAGAGACACGGGTCCAAAACCGTTACGTGTAAATTTTGATGTTTTCTAAAAATTATCAGTTATTACCAAACTTCTTCAGTATACCTACTGATAATTGTCCGCATTATGGACGTCATCAGCATATATCTTTTCAATTAATATATTATAGATAATTCTCTATATATTATAGAAAATTGAGCTAAACATTTATTTTCCCATATATATATATGTTATGTACATGTTTACATACATGTTTACATTTTTTAATTGTAATTGAAAAAAATCGATTTATTTTGTTCAGGTGGATTGTTTTTCCTACGGCATGCTGCTATACGAGATTTTCACTCTCCGTCAACCTTTTGAGGGTCATGAGGCGGTTAAAGAAGCTGTATTAGAGGGCGCTAGACCGCCATTGTCAGCCAGGGTTAGTTGGCCATTTTTTGTCTTTGTATGAAACAGAGTGCGCCAGGAAGAAGAAGGAGAGTACTATTAGTAAATTATGAAAAATAAAGAGCAGGTTTTTAGCTTCATGCTGTTTCCCTCATATAACAGGGTAAGCAGACGGAACTCCGTCACTCACTTTCCGCCGGAACCTTATGGCATTGCATGTTTAATGGCAGAACACAACGCCGCGCGTGAAGCGTTACCGGAGCGAGGAAATACAAATAATTAAAGCTAATTTATTAGTCAAACCTACAACCATTGCTTTAAAATCTAATAGAACGAGGTCATCGTGGCCTAAAAGAATAGCATTGCATCTGTTTGTAAACAAAGGGTTCCGTACCATTATCTGTAAAAACTAGCGTAAACGCTGTATGGGAACCCCATGTTGCAATAATGGCAAAAGAAATATATCATCAGTGAAAATTTCAATAGAAAATTTCAACTATAACGGATCAAGAAATACAGCTTAGTGACAGACAGATAGACGGACGTTTTTGTACAGCTTTGAGTACGGGACCCTAAAATTTGTAAAGGTTACGTATACGTATTAGTACATATTTTACGAAGCTACTCATCAATATTCTCTCAACCCCAGGACCTACAATACCCCTGCAGCATGTTGGAAATGATGCGCCGCTGCTGGAGCAATGCGCCCGAGCAACGACCCTCCGCTGCCGCGCTCACTGCGTTGTGCGCCGCGCCCGAGTACCTCGCGCTGTTAGACGCCGCAGCTGCTAGACCATCGCCACCACGCCCCGCCCCAGCTACCGCTGCACCAATAAGAGCTCGTCATAGCCATTTTGGTTCAGGCAATCAGGATCCTGTATGTCCTAACGTCCAGACCAATCAGGAAGGTGTATTGTCAGGTCCAGCCCATCAGGACCCAGCGTGGTTATCATTAGCCAATCAGGAGGCGGCGTGGTCGATGGGGGGAGATGGAGAGGGGTGGGAGGTGTGGTATGGGGGTGCAGAGCCGGAACGAGCACATTCGTTATTGGCGAGTGGATCTGGTGTGTTCACACATCATCATACACTGCGAGTGCCACCGGGTACGTTGAGTATTTATTACAGTAGAAATTCAATAATCCGTCCCTCTGTTTTATGTATTTGCAATTATTCGAACTGCCAACCACGACCCATAGGATTAAATATATATACGTAAAAAAATCTTTTGTACCAACATCATATATTAAAAAGTGTATCTTAATAATACCTTAATATTCATTATTTTGCAATTATATGTCTTTGTTGTTTTTACAAAAACACACCATTATGTATTAACCCTGTAATACATATGTATAAACCCTGTTTTCCTAAATTTATTGGCTTTTCCGGATTTTTGATTAGTCCGGATAATCTAGTTTCTACCGTATATACCTAGTTTTAAGCCAGTTCATAAAGGCAATTGTAAGATAATTATTAAAGCAATGAAAAGTAAGGTACTAACTAGGGGAAATTTTTCTACAGATGGCGCTCAATGAATAAAAAGTATTATAATAACTCAAATGTTCCAAATCTCTTAACTCATTGACGCTTAAAAAACCTGTAAAAAGATGAAATTTGTGAAATTGTGCTATCTATTTCTAGACAAGGCGGAGCCAGTGATAGTAACGGCGTTGTGCCGCGCCGGCGCTCAAATATGGGCCGGCGATTCTGTGGGACGGGTGTTTGTTTACAAGTGAGTGGTGTTTGTTTTGGTATTTATATAAATCTTTTTGTATAATTAAATTCGTTGTTCATATTAAATAAATGTCAAATATATATGAACAACACAAAAAATATATTAAGACTGTTGTGGCTCAGTAGTAAAGCGTGTGACAATAAACGCGATTGTAAGTTCATTTCTTACATTGGGGAATGTTTTTTTGTATCATTTGCTTGCATTGATAACCAGACGTGATGGTGTTGAGCTACGCCATTCTGTGAATGGAGCACAGAATGTGTTACATTCACGCTGCGTGCGGGATACAGCGTGAAGCTAACAAAAATAAAACAATATTCATATCGTCTTGGATCATTTAATATAATATAATCCAAAGACAACACACAAAGATGATAATAGCGCGCAGAGCTACAAAGTGTGCATGTAGAAGCGACTGACTGGTAGTAGACTCGAACCCCACTCCACACACACAATGCCTCCAGAACTCGACGTAAAGTGAGGAACGGATTGTCTTAACATTAAGTTCCCTCTGCCTACTCTGCTGTGTGCGGGATACAGCGTAAAACTGATATATTTTTTTTTTCTTTTGGATAGTATTTCCACGTGCGCGTTGCAATGGAGCGTGCGCCTGCAAGAGGTGGTCGGGGGTTCCCCCAGCGCGGTGTCCGCGTTGCACACGCTCGCACCACTGCCGAGGATCGCCTTGGCTCTGGCTTGTGGCAGGTATAACTCAGTCATTTGGATGATACTATACAATTTGAGTATTCTTAAAAGAAAGGATGGCCGTTTATTTCACAAAAATATCTCGTATTTCGACACTATTAAGAATATCAAATTTCATAGAATAGTTTCGGTTGACTTCGAATTAAGAAATTTGGCAACTAGCATCTACAGGTAGTAAGTACTTGTTGAGAAAAAAATCTGTGTCTTAGAAATTGCTCTTACAATTTAACAAACTCTATAGCTTTATAATATAGATTCGAGTTCTTATAAGATGTAATAAGAACATATAATAAACTTAATATTTCAAAATATGAAATTGTTTAAATTTTAAATAGAAATTATTTGAGCTATATCCCATCTACTGCTTATATCCCATTACAAAAATAAATGGATATAAACTTATAAAATATTGTTATTTAATGACACTTTCATTTTAGTGTAATGTTATTTAATAAACTTTAAAAATAATGTAATAACAAAAATGTTTCGATCACCTGTCAGTGGACAGATGACATTTTTCTAAAATTTATTTTTAATATTATTTTTATTATATGGTTTCCAAAATCTGTCCTTTTCCATAGTATATATTTTTCAATATTAAATCGTACGTATATATTTAGGTTGTTCCTGGTGTCAACCGCTCGTCCAGAGGCGGAAAGCAGTTTCGTGGTTACGGAGCTTGGCACCGCCACCGAACTGTGCTGCCTCGCCGCCGCGCCCTCCCCACACGGGTGAGTGTAATACCACCAGACACTAGGCTATATATAAATAAATAAATAAATCAGCTTCACGCTGTATCCTGCACACAGCCGGGTAAGCAGAGGGAACCTAGTGTTAAGACACTCCGTTACCCACTTTCTGCCGAATTCTGGAGGCGTGTTGAGTGGCAGAACTCAACGCCGCCCTTAACCTCGACACCAGAGGGAAGAAATGGAAATATAAATTTAAGTAAATATTTCATCTCCTCGAGTGGGGATCGAACGCACAACCAGTCGGTTTTACAGTCACACCTCGTGCCGCTGCGCCACGACTGGCCTCAACTATATAAATATTATTAATTTAAATTGTAATTATTTTGACATTTTTTTACTATGTAAAACTCCAACGTATTAAAGTGACGATTTTTTGTAACTAATAAAATATTAGTAATCTTTGTAGTAAAAGATTTTAGTTATTTATTTGGAGTTAGCCGTCGTGGCGCAGTGGGACAGCGTGTATCTGAATGTAATCGCGACGATTTTACGGGATACGGCGGCAAACTAAAAAACTAATGATCTGTCATCATCTTTCAGAATAGAAGTTTGGGCAGGTGGAGACAATCTATACTCATACACTGTCACCAACGAAGGTGTCAGCGCCGCTGACACATTAGACTCACCCCGGGTCTCTTTATTAGCAGCCCTAGATCCGGGGGGTGCTGGAAATGTTGGGGGTGTCGTGGGGGTGGGCCGGGGGGAGACAGTGGTTAGAGCGTGGAAAGTGCGTGCTAAACAGGCCCACGCTCGTCTGGACTGTAGTAAATTGGCGCCGTGCTCTGAGAGCTTACAGTCTATCGCGTTGGATGATGATGATGATGCAATGAGGCTAGATAGATGCAGAGTGAGTAACTTTTTTTTATTCTTAATTTTATTAATTTATTTTAAGACTTTTTTTTAAATATTTATACCATATAATGTATTTAAGAAAAAAATGGTTATGAAATTTGATATTTTATAAGAAGAGTAATAATCGAAAACGTTCAAACGTTTATTTTTTAATACTATGCTTTTCCTGTCTAAATAAAGGCAGGAAAGAAAAGAAATCATTTGATCCAAAAATTTTAAACTACCTTTTTTGCACAATTTTTTTTCATATATTGAAATAAATATTACTGTTTAAGTATTATTATCATGAGTGTTTACATATATCTGATTTTAGAAAACAAAATCGTAATTCTAAAATTGTTTCTCAAATGGACGATTGATGGCCGTCGTGGTGCAATCTTGGTGAACGGAAGGTCTTAACACTAAATTCGCGATACCGCGTTAACCTGTATCATTAACTGTCCACGTACACACGCAGGTGACGGCGCTGGCCTCGCTCGGGCAGGAGGTGGTGGTGGGCACGGCGTGGGGCTGCGTGGTGGTCGCGCACGCGCACACGCTCAGACCGCTCACAGTGTTCAGACCTTACGAGGAGGAGGTGACTTGACCATTTATGTTGATGTTTATTTAATATTCTATTATAGGTTTTACGTACGGTTCTGCTCGTGGGATCAAATAGAAAAAAAAATGTGTATGACATGACATGACATAAACATTATATGTGCTCGAGGTAATTTTGATCGCAGATACAGTGTGTTACATCGAAATGACTAACGTAATTAAAGTCTTGCCTTTTATATCAAATATAACCTATATCCAATACAAAGATTTTCAATTCGGATCAGTAGTTCGTAAGATTAGCACGTTCAACCAAACAAACACTTCAGCCTTATAATATTGGTATAAGAGATAGATAGATACCTTGTATTATTATTTAAATATAATCGTTCAACATTAATAACCTATTATGGTTATATAGTGAACATGGTATTAAAGTATTAAACGCTTATAAAACCCAATGTATACTAACCAGGTGCGCGCCATAGTCCCGCTGGCGGCGCACGGGAGGACGCGCGCGCACGTGGCGACGTTCGGCGCCGGGTACCGCCCGCTCGTGCAGAGATATGCGCCCGCGCAGGTATTACCTATGACGTGTCGTAATGTCACAATTTATAATATATGTATAATACTTTAGCGACTATCAAAAGGAAAACTAAGAATGAATATAATAGAAAAAAATATTATATTTACTTAGATTAATGCAATAATAAAAAATACTTCGTTTATAAGTAGAATAAGCCCAATCGTGAGATCGATTCCCGGTTGTGCTCTGGTGGCCTCAACACGAAAAAAAAGTAAAATAAACTCAAAAACTTGCTTATCTTCATTGCTTTATTTAATAGAGTTGTCGATAATTTTTTTTAAATTTTATAAATTCAATGAAATAATCTTAAGATAAAATTTTTAAAAACTAAAAATAATTACTAATTTACTAGAAATGGGGATTAATTGCACCAAAACCTTTATTTAATGCATGAATAATAAAAATAATATACTATTTCAGTCAAACAACAACAACCAGACGTACTCCGGCAACTACTGTCTTCTGTGGCGCACCGGGCAATGGCTGCCTGACTAGATACTGAAGATACCTGACACTACTTGGTACTGGACTGACATAACTTTAACAAGGAAAAGATGTTGATCTGATACCTGATGAAGAACTGATAGAACTTATGCAACGATGTTGATTGTTGTTCACTGGCCTAGCAGTGTTGACAGTTGAAAGGAAAATTAAAAAAAAAATCAAAACGGTTCTACAGCTTACTAAGAACTTTTTTGTATAAAAACGGAAAATATTATTTAGTATTTTATCAATTTAGACACAAACAATTTAACAGTTTTTATAATGGCAGCTAAGATCTTAAATTGCACAGACAATTGCTAAAATATGAATAAGTAGAAATTAATTTAAAAAAAACCACAACATTCTGGCAACTCTGCCTATAAGTGCCATTGTATGCCAAATACACTGTCGATAGATTTGAATTTAATTGTTATAACTTTTAAATTATATATAATATTATAATGTTAATATGGATTTTATTAAATATTATTAATTATTATGAATTTAATGATAGATATATTAAATTGAAATGACTTAAAATTTACAAAAAAACCTCTTTCCCACAGTACATATAGCTTGTGACTACACCAACTTTTATACGTTTTTTAAGCATTTTTTTTAAGTGTGGAATAACACTTTAAAAATGTTAAAAATATACTAACACTTATTTGTTTAAAAATTTGCAAGCAAGCATGTTAACGCGACAGTTGTGTATTCTCACCCAGAGAAATGAATTATCGGCGTTTAAATTCGCCACCTAATGCAATGTCTAGAAAATTGGGCGATGCGTGGAGAACAGAGTGTCTTAACATTAAGTTCCCAGGTTCCTACGTACCCAGCTATATGCGGGATACATCGTGAAGTTATATAAAAAAATCTAATTTAAAGCAATTTGTACCAATACTAGAATTATTGCTAAAATTTTCACTTTATATTATTAATATACTATATAAAAAATAGCTTTTAAAGTCTTATAAAGACTAGACCTTTGTTATAATTTATAAAGAAAAACAACATGATTTGTACGACTTTTGATGTGTATGAATTATTTTTTGTTTAATTTTTACATATTTTTAATATATATTAAACGAATCTGTTTTTCATAGACTATTAATAGTTTATAATACACATAAAAAATAGTATCTTAATTTAGCTTTGTTTAATAAATGTATGCATGTGTAATGATGCCAGCAACAGACTTAGGTTGTATCCCTTTATTTATAATTAAAATGGCAATTATTATAAATAATTGATCTCATTTATAGTATTTGTTTTAATTTAGAAATTCATTAACTACTTTATATTTATGATAAAGTTTTTAAAAGTAATTTAAGCAAAGTGTAAATTAAAAAAATATTATCGAGGAAAGGTCATCATGGCGCAGGGGCACAAGCGTGCGACCTTAAACACGACGTTCTTGGGTTCGATATAATAGTTTAATTTCTCAGCTCTGCTGTCGTTGCAACAGTGATTTTTTTAATAAAAAAATCTTTAATTTATTGTACATTTTATTTGCAATATAAAAGCTTTAGTTCTTAACTATTTATTCTTTACGTCGTCCATTATCAATTTTTATCTCGAATTATTTCTAAAAAAGAATTTCTCATAATGATCTTTATAATAAGTATTGCTAGTACTAATTTATTTATTTGTGTTTTTCTTTTTTTTAAATAATTAAAATTGTAATAAATAAATATATTTTAATTTTGGTTGTGCTTTGGTTTGTGTCTCTTTTTAATAATTGTCAAGATAATTTATATATTTTTTTTAATAACAATATTATACCATAATTACAGGATAATCAAATGGAAGTAAACAATAGACGTTAAGTTTTTACGATAGTAGCTAGAGTTAAGACTGACAAATAATAAAAAATATGAAATATGTTGTTATTTCAATCGAAATATTCTAAAGAATGCGATTTTTTTTTGTTAAATTAATTTGAAATTAAAATTTTAATACATCAATATATGCTTAAAAATAAAGCAATAAAGCGAACACTTTATTTTACATAATATGACTTAAAATACAAGAGTACAGGTTCACTCCCATCACGTTTTATTATTATTTTACACAACAAAAGTATTTATTTTTGTTCATTTCTGCACTCCGTCCACCATTAATAATAATTTGACAGTTTCCTCTTAAATACATTCTTTTCTATTGTTTAATAATATCATTAAATAGTATATGTTAAGTGATAAAAATCGAATATCTCTTATTAATGTTTAAACTTAGCTTAGATATGAAGCAAAAAACATTAATTGCAAAAAAAAATTGTTTTTTTTTTCAAATATACTTTTGCATGCAATATATATTTAATATAAAGTTCATCGATAAATTTCATTCCTTATTTGAAATTAATATATTTTTTATACCTTTCAAGAAGCGCTAATTCTTTCCAGCTACAACAAACTTTTTATATGAAATAAAGTATGTAAAATATTATTATTCATATAAATATTTTTTTCAAAATATTAGTTAGACTACTTGTATGGACGGTGTAATTTATAATAAATATATATGTATATTGTATAAGTTATGAGCACAATATTTATAACCAGTGTATTTTGCTTAATTTTTTATTTTATTTTAAAATATGTTAAAAAAATTGACACATTACAAATATTTAATTTGTGTTTGTGTTTCTTAAAGTTTGTGAACCAAAGATCTTCAATAAATATAGTGCAGCCTATTTTGGTGTTTTTTTTTAACTAGTGCCCAACTTTTTACAATTTTAAAGAAGTAAATATTATTAACATTTTAAAACGGAATAGTACTTTAAAAATATTATTAATGTTCACCCTCAAAAAAACCCTTTTTTCATAAAAATATAGAAAAGCAGGTTCGAATTACACTTCCCTACATCTCTTACAGCTCACTTTTCCATAAAAAATATTTTTCGGCCGTCTTTTATCACTCATTCGTTCGACGTGCCCAGACCAGCTCTTCGAGCGAGTTCGTTCTCCTATTATGTGTACATCTTTATTGCGGTTTCGATTTTTTTTCGATTCACCTAAGCTAAGTCCGCATATTCTACGAAGAGGATCTCTACAGCATTTATCTTTCTTTCAGTCTTCAAAAATATGTACCTAACAAACAGCTCATTCACACTGCGTCTTGTCAACGGCGATTCGTCAAAAAACACAATACGCAATGACGGATGAACGTTCATATTGCATACAGAATCTAGGCGAAATGAGTGTCGAGGATGATGCACACAGTGGACTTCTAAAAGAGATTGTTAACGATGAAAACATCATAAAAATCAACAAAATAATTTAAAATTATCGTGAAATAAAGTTGATTGAAATAGCTGAGCCTAAAGATAAAGGAACGCGTTGTGCACATCTTGCATGAATATTTGGACATGCGAAAGGAATCCAAAGCGTGGAAAGACGCAATAGTGCCGACTGACTGTCAAGGGTATGGCATGGCAGTATCCTGGGATGCGCGCGTAGTGTTATATTCATAGATTACCTTGAAAAGGGCCAGACCATCAAGAGCGGTTGTTACATGGCCTTTTCATTTGAAGAAGAAAAAAATGTCCTCAAAAAAAAGGAGTTTCATCAAGGCTATGCACCGTGTCACAAATCAAACGATGGCAAAATTGCATGAATTAGGCAACGAATTGCTTTCCGATCCACCGTATTCCTCAGATCTGTCCCTCAATGACTCTTTTCCGTTTCGGGTTTATGTTTTTATCTGCTTGTATTTAATAAAATAATGTCTTTGATTTACTTTAAATTTGGTGGTACTTATCATCATTGGATCTTAGTTTGGTTATACAACCCAATATCCAACAAAAGGATACCCTTTCACTGGATATTTAAATCCACTTGTATTTCGTATTATATTATAGTGGAACCACACACTTTGACCTAAATAAAAAATAAAAGATTTTTTGTAAACTATAAGTAGAAATTAAAAAGTTATTAAAGTATATGAAATTTGTAGTGTTTAAGGATTATTATATCAATACATTTTGTGTTCCATTTCAAATTATTTAAAAGACAAATTAATAAAAATATGTAAATTCAATAATCAAAGTGTAACTTTGATAATTAAAATGGCAAAATAATGACAATCGTCAAAAAAAATGTTATAAAATAAATCAGCTTCACGCTATATCCCGCACAGAGTAGGCAGAGGGAACCTGGTGTTTAGATACTTCGTTCCCCACTTTCCGCTGAATTCTGGAGGCGGAAAATAAGTGGCGGAACTCAACGCCACGCTTTGCCTCGACACCAGAGCGAAGAAACGAAAATATAAAAGTAAATAAATGTTTCATTTCCTCAAGTGAGGATAGATACCACAAGCAGTCGGTTTTACAGTCACACTTTGTGCTCTTGCGCCACGACTGGTCACAGAAATGTTATAATATCCCAAATAGGACTAAATTATACCTCGACTTAGATCCAGTCTCTGCTTATCACTGAATATTATTATTATTTAAAATTTTATTTCCTATTAGAAACCCGCATGGCTTCGCCCCCTTGAAGTACACATTTATTTAATAAGTCTTTTGATTTTCACAATTATTACACACTTTAAATATAACTATTTATCCAGATCGTATAAGGTCACGTCAAAGCATGAAGATCCCACGGAGGGCATATATGAAGAGGTTGAGGTTGATGACAGTAAACGAGACGAAAGAGGAAGGTAGACATTGTAGCGTTTGGCGCTCCGTTCTCTTTGACTATCCCGCTAGGGATAAAGCGTGAACTTACGTAAGTATTGAGTGTATTAAAATGACACGTAATAGTTAAGTAAATAATATAACAAAAGTCACTCCAAAATTAAGATATTGTTAGAATTTGGAATTGGTTAACGTTTTAAAGTAAAACAAGATGAAAGCAATTATTGTATATATGTTTCTAAATTATTCGGAAATAGATTTTACGCAATTGCAATAGGTGATATGTATGTACCTATAACAATACTTCACACGAATTTCCTTCTAAAAAGGGCCGTTGCCTTATATGGTCTTTTTTACCTATGCAGTTTGCTTACAATATATTAAAAAAAACAACGCGGCGCTTTTTTTTGGAATTGACTACATACTAATTCTATAAATTTTGAATTTATGTTACAAATTCCTTACCTATATATATAAAAAGACATGTACTGACTGACTGAGGTAAGACGCACGCACAGCCGTAACCGCTGATGGTAGAAACGTGATCCACTAAGAAGGGATTTTGAAAAATGTTAACCCTAAGGGATGAAATTGGGGTTGAAAGTTTGTATGGAAAAAATATTAAATCGGCACCGATTTTTATAAAATTTGAAATTCAGACTCTTAAAAACATTTCATTGAACACGTGTTTCATGGTTTTTTAGAATTCACCCCCTAAAGGTTCAAACAAGGGGTTGAAAGTTTATACGGAAAAATCTTTAAATTCCTAGTGATTTTTATAAAATTTTAATTCATATTGTTAAAAATATTTTATTGAACACGTGTTTCGTGGTTTTTTTAAAAGTCACCCCGAAGGGTGCAAATACGCTGGCGAAGCTGCGTGTGCCCACTAGTTAAAAATAAAATTAAATCGAGACCAGGCGTCGCAGCGGCACGAAGTGTGACTGTAAAACCGACTGGTTGTGGGTTCGATCCCCACTGGAGGAGATGATATTCTTCGCTCTGGTGTCGAGGCTAAGCGCGGCGTTGTGTTTTGCCACTCAACACGCAATGCTTCCAAAATTCGAGAAAAAGTGTAGAAGGGTGTGTCTTAACACTAGGTTCCCTATACCTACCCTGCTGTGTGCGGGATACCGCGTAAAGCTGAAATTTCTTATTATTAAATGTTATATATTTATAAGTTATTTTTCCTTCTGCCAGAGCGGAAAAATGAAAATGAGTCATTTCCCTTACAGTTTATACTGTATACATTTTGAACTTACGTTTCTTATTTTCATATTAAATGCGTTTTATGAATGTGGTTCGGTCGTGATTTTTTTCTGGCCCACCTTCACACATAACCGGTTTGTAACAGAGAATGGCGGGAAAACTATGTTCGGAATGTGTTGAATACTACATTCTGATTGGTCAATGAATAAATATAACTTAAGCATCGATGTCATGCCATTCTGCCTAATACTAATTTTATTATTTAATTAAAATATATTTACTCCGTTTATATCAAAAATATAGTATGTTAATTTGGTTCAGGTGAGAAAAGATTGTATTAGTTAACTTTTGGTTAAAATTAACGTTGTTTTTAGAAAGATATATGTATAATTTGACATTTATAAAATATTTTATATCTGTGGCAGTGGTAGACGCGATGGCAGCAACTGTCAAACGCATAGTAGTCTTTCAAGTTACAAGTTTTCGTTTCACAAAAAATGCCGACAAGTTTTTTCGTAAAAAACAAGAATTCTCATTAAAAAATGTGTTATCAGTGTCTTCTATACTAAAATTCATTTTACAAACTTTCACTTAAACATTATTTTCAGTGTTATTTCAGTTTTAAATTATATAAAATAAAAGTTTGAACTTATTTAAAAACTTAGGTATGTGAAGTTGTTTAGTGGGTCAAATATTTGTGCGTTTCGCGATCGTTTCTTTTTCTTTTAATACGAAAAATACCTGCCCGCTATAAGGTTAGTAGTAATAAACTTTTTATTAAAGTTAAAGTTACTTTAAATAACTTTTTAAACAATTGAAAGTATCACATATCACGACATACAAGTTTTATCTACGCACGTATTGAAAGTAGGTTTCTCCAACTAACACTCTCAAACTATTTAAATTATTACAAGAATCGAGTCTATAATAAATAATTTAAAGCTAAATATATTGTAAATTGTGTTTTATGATAATTATAATTAAATTTTCTATTTTTGTACACTATAAGTAATTATATAGGTATGCGAGTGGAACGTAATCCAATAATCCGCGCCGCACGTATTGTGTAAACGCCCTTGAACAATTACAGGTGACGACTATCTTGAACCAATTATACACACTATTTGATTTAAAATTTACATTATTTTAAATATTTATTTATTTTAAGTGATTAGCTTAATTTTCACTGCCAAACTTTCGAGATAATTTATAAAATTTGATACTTTGAGTAGTGGACCTTAGCATCTTGTTATTGGAACATGGAAATGAAAATAATTTTAGGTCCCCAAGTGGGTATTGAATTTAAACAGTTCAGTTTACTGTCAGGCACTGTGCCGTTGCTCTATGACAGATTTTCTATAAATATATATAATAGGAAACTAGGCCATTATAGTGCAGTGGTATTGGGATGATTGTGGGTCCAGATCAAAAGAATAAATTATTTCATTTGATTCAATTATTTACCGTCTGGTAGACAAAACAGAAACAAACATGCTGTGTTTAATTGCACTGGAATGCACAATGCTAAAAAATAAAAATATCATAATATTATATAATAATATTATTAATTTGGTCTTTATGTTAATATTATCATAAAATCTTACTTCTTATCAAATGATTAAAATTATGTATTTCTAGAGGGTTCAATTTATGTATTACAGATAAAAAATGTTACTTATATTTTAATAATTAATTATGGCACTTTGATCACTTTCAGACATGATTTATAATATTAAAGGCAGGTGTAAATTTAGAATTATTACCTACTGGAGTTTGTTTGCAGCTTCACCCCATGGTGCAATGGAAACTAGAACTAGTTGGTATGACATATGACACAGTGGGTTAAATGAATATGATTGATGTACATAACATCAATCATATTCATTTAACCCACTGTGTATAAAGCCTACATATAGCATTCCCTAAGAAATTAATTAAAAAAATTTGTACATGCAAATATGATATAATTGGGGTGTGTTAACACTAGATTCCTTGTGCTTACCCTTCTATATGTGACAGACAGCATAAAGCTAAAAAGAAAAAAGTGACATCAAAATAGTATGAGAATGGTATGAGACTCCTTGGTTGAGCTTTAAGAACAAACACAGACAGTTTGATGTTTCTTTTTTTTAAATATTTAAATTATTTTCGTGTTCCCACTCTGGTAAACACGCAATGTTACCCTTACCAGTAAATACCCACCCAGTCATTAATTAAGGATTTTTTATTACAGCCTATTATTAAAAGATCATTGACCCAAATCTAGGATTAAAAAATTAAGAAATCATTATGAGTCATTTAACATTTATTTGTTTTTAATTAAATAAGCTATATTTTGAACATAAAGTATTTAGGTTAATGTCCATCGTAAATTATTGTCATAATATTATTCATTATTAGTTATTTTATTAAGATTTGTTATAATATAAATATTGTAATGAGAATTAGAATGTGAGCGATACCGACTCGATAGTTGTAGGTTGTAATGCCATCGAGGGGAATTAATTAATCACATTTTCTAGCATACTAGGCATTTTATTTAACCTCATCTTGTATCCCACCCATAGAATGACATACAAAGGAAACCTGAGAATAATGTTATGATACCACTGAGGCACTTCCGTTCCCCACTTTCCGCCAAAACTTAACGCGGCGCTTTTATACTTATATTTATGATGTTTACAGTGTCATAATTTTGTTATATTTTCTACACATTACTTCGCATACCGTTACCAGAACGAGTGAGAATGGAACCCACAACAGTAACACGCTATGCTGCTGCGACACGATACCCTGCATAAAATGTTAATATACTATAAAATATCTATTAAACATATACCTATGGTTTATAATGAAACAACTAATGTAAACACTCAGCTAATGATTGGTCATTAAATGAGATCATGGCGGAAGGTCGGCGAGGTGACAGTGATTGAACTGTTAATGTTGTGCTAGGGATGCTGCGATATTTTATTTAAAAGAAGTGATTAAGTTTGACTGTAAACACGACGATTTTTATTCGATTCCCAATGGGGGAATGCGTTATTAACTTTTTTTGGTAACAAATCACAAGGTTGAGTTGAGGTAATAGTCATCATTCAATAATGTCTCCAAAGTAAGGTGGTGTATTGATAACGGAGTGTTTTAGCACTGGCTTCTCTCCGCCGATCTTGCTATGCGGACTGCTATTATATAGAGCGCAAAACTGAAAAAAAAAGCAAATTAAACATTAACCGTAACTAAATACACGTTGCGTTTAATAACATAAAATCGTTTTACATCTATAATAATCGTATTGCTAGAAGTGACTTCATGCTTATAATACTTAACGCGACATGTAAGGTCGTCTGATATCATCTGAACAGTTCAATTTTAACAATTATGTATATAATAACTCGTTTTAGGGTTCCGTACCTCAAAAGAAAAAAAACGTAACCCTTATAAAATAGGGCCACCTTGTTGTCCGTCTGTGAAGATTTTTTTCTCGAGATAGAATGGAGTTATAAAATTTTAATTATCATTAAACATTTAGTTCTACGACGCCTTGAAAAACAAGACATTAAAACTCAACCACTGTACCGCTCGTTTTTGCTGTACATATATTATACTATATTTTGTATAAAATTCGCCGCGTAATCAAACCAAATGATTGTATGTAATGTATCAGCGAAACTTGTGATTGTAAGCATATAAAAAAAACTATTACTAACTTATATTTGTAGTTCATTTTATGTAAAATTAGTGCAGTCGCCTGCAATTAAGTTTTATAACTTACGTTCTTCCCGTTGACTTGCAATCATAGAATTTGTACGAAATCAAGGTTGGGTAAAACCGATTCCGATTCCCAATTTACAATATTTTATTTGATTTTAAAGATTTTTTTTCAATAAATATTCTTTTAATAAGTTCTTTGATTTTCACGATTATTACACATTTTAAATAAAACTATTTGCGAGGCTATTGAAATACAAAAATATCCTAATTTCGATAGAGAGGACGGCTGGAAGCTTTCTAACACCTGGGACCCACTCATCAAATCTTTGAAGTCTCAGACCCACTCATTCTGCAAGAATCCAGGGCAGTACGCGAGGAAATTAAGAAATCGTTGGCGGTAGTTTGATATAGTAATTATGTCAACTGACAGACGAATGCCACCTCAGTCTACCCGTGACCACGGACTACTGCAAAGTGTTCGAAACGTCGGGTTTAAAATATTCTTTTGCATTTTTTGCATACTGAAAAGGTAGACAGATTCTATTTTAGAGTCACAGTACTTATCCATGCGGAACTGATAATTCGCGCGCTTTGTCTTATATTTCATACTCACGAGTAGAAAATAAAACCACAACCATACCATGTACTGCTGTACTGCAGACTTTAAGAAGTTGAATAAAAACTTAATTCAGACTGCTCATCGAAGCTGTACATTTGTATAAAGCTGCAATCGAACTCAAACTCACAACCCTCACTAATAACAGATATGCCGCAAATGATCTACTACCGTGATTAAAATAATTATATTTTTTATATTAATTTGTTAAATATGACGTACGAATTTTCCAAATGACTTTTTAAAGTTACGTACCTCAAATCAAAAATACAAAACCACATAGAACTACTTTGTTGCCCGTCTATCTATATCTACAGACACTTAGAGCGCAGACAAATTTTATAAATGGTAGCTCCCCATTCCACCTTCAGTGTGTGAATCTGAATAACATGTGACCGGTTTTTTTTTTAATTATTCAGTAATGAAGTCGACGAATAAAGATTCCTGTATTCGAATCCAGTACTTCTTGTTGGGATGTAACTAGCACAAATCTTTTAAAGTTCAACTAACTGATGATTAGTAAGAGAGGCAGAGGGCATGGGTTGAATTTCTAAAACGAAGTATCATAGATACTAGAGGCAAGGCATGTACGTCGAGTTTGAAAACAGTGGAAGAGTTCGTCGCTCCAGTCTCTGTAAATCCAAAATAAAGTAAAAAATCGTAAATGTCATATAAAAAACGTTTTAGCTAAAAATACTCAGAATTAACGTCGACCCAAGTGATAACGCTATCAGTAATTACATCCTATAATCTTAAACAGACGCTAAATATACATTTTAAGTTGTTTTTATTATTGTAATTTTTTTGGAACAAAAATGGAAATAAAAGGTTCTTTAGCTGCACTCAGAGACTCCGTTTTTTTTTCTTCTTCACGCTGCATTCCTTATATAGCAGGAAATGGAAAGTGAAAAGGACTGGCGGGTTTCAACGACGAGCTTTGTTCGCTCAGTAGAATGAAATATTAAACTTTTCATTTCATCACTAGATGGTATCAAAGCAAAGCAAGGCGCCGAGTTCTGCTACTCAACACGCAATGTCTCAAGAATTGGGCAGAAAGTGGGGAACGGAATCGAAATGGAGTGTCTTAAAACTAGATTCCCAAGTTCTTTCTGCCTATCCTGTTATGTGTATAACAGGATAGGCAGAAATAACTTGGGATTACAGTGTAGTATAAAAATGTTTCCCTGAGTGGAAATCGTACCTAATATCATGTATATGTACATACGTCATCAAACTTATAACTCCCTTTTTTCAAGTTAAGTTATTAATAAAACAACTATGTACTAAAGAAAACCGTCTTAGTCAATATAAATGTGCCTTCCGCATACCTCCCTTAATGGGCATGAAGATAAGACAGGCATGCGTAGGGAAAAAATGAAATGACGCGTCGAAGGCACTAAAAGGATACTGTATCAATAACTTTCATAACTCAAAGCCAGTCGTGGCGCAGAGAAACAAGCGTGTGACTGTAAACGCGACAGGTTGTAGGTTCGATCCCCAATGGAGAAAATGAAATATTTAATATATTAATTCTTTATTTTCACAGTTGAGTTTTGTCGCCGTTGAGTTCTTCATTCTGGTGTCGAGGTAATCGTACACGAGCTCAACATGCAATGCCTTTTGAATTCTGCGGAACATGGAGAACGAGGTGATTTAACATTATGTTCCCTCTGTCTTTGTAAATTTATTTGGTTATTGCAAGGTAGTAGTGCAGAGAGAAGATAATGTTAAGACACTTCGTTCGTTTAGTGTTAGTTGAGTAACGGAACCCAACGCCGCGCTTTGTTTACCAGAGAGGAAATAAGAATTTGTAGTTGCGTCCTCCACTTACCGCCGTTCCGGACATGGCGTGTTGGGTGGCGGTACTCAACTGAGTCACGATGTTAATAATTAAGGTTATTTATTAAATTGAAGAAACAGTTATGTTACAATTTACAATTAATTTTAAGTAATATGTACAAGTTGCGTGTCCGTTCGTTCATATTCTCGTTATCGTAGTAAATTGGCTTTAGATGAGGAATTCGTGACTTCAAAGTATGGCGGAATTACAACCCTAGGAGTTGAGTTAATTTATTTAACTATTGAGGCCGTCATGGCCCAGTGGCAGAAGTGTGTGACTTCGGTTCACATAGTAGGAATTAATTATTTAATATTATAATGTCATCGTTTTGATAACAAGGCAAAGCGCGGCGTTGAGTTCCGTCTCATAAAGCGCAATGCCTCGAAAATTAGGAGCGGAGTGTCGCAGCACTAGGTTCTGGCAACTCTGCTATGCGAATATTATAATAATATTTAGAGTTTTCCTCAACTTTTGACTTTAAAAAGTTCCCGTACGACGTTTCAAAAACCCTCTTTTAGTGCTCCCCTACCAAACAAACCAGAAAGCAAGTTAATGATAAATTAATTTGCTTTCTGTAATTAGTCTAGTAGTTTCGTTCGTCTGTCCATTGTCTGTCACTAAGTAATAAAAAAGTTTATATGTATAATAATTTTTAAATTTGAGATACTACTACTAGCTTTAGATTTTTTCAATCCTTGACCAAAAGTTTCCGGGATAAGCGCGTTCCACCAAACAAACTTCAGTTTTATAATATTAGTATAAATTGGTATACCGAAGTTCAAGTCCGTTTGAGTCAAGTTAATTGGTTAAATTGACCGCCGAGACAATTTGTCATGTTTAGAAGATTAGATCGGACCATTCGCTGTTAAAATTTAACTGTAATTTTTATGAGTCATGAAGGGTCATGGGGGTAGGGAGTTCGATTTCCGAGTTGAATTAAGTTTAATTTGTGAGGAAATTATGTTTACGCCGTTATAAGGAGCTATGGCACAGTGTCTGATTGTGAAAGTGACGGCTGTAAGTTCGATTTCCGCATTTGGGTATATGTTTGAGTTAATTTCATTTGCGGCGTTGCCTACCGTCACTCCACACGCAATGTTTCGAATACTAGACGAATGATACACTGATCTCTCGAGGCATGGTATATTCAGTGGCGGAACTCAACGCCGCGATTACCTTCGTACTTATAATTAATTCATCACTTTCCCTTCAACTTTAAAGACTTGTTGATGACTTGATTTTTCTCGGTTCCAGAGTAGGATAAAAATAATCCATTCCCTCGACTGGGAGCCAAACACAATTGTCGCGTTTATAATAAGAAGATGTTTGTAAAATCTTGTTTGTGACCTTGTATTCAATTTATCAACTAAGTGTTGAGCTATTTCTACTATTACTGCGAAATTCATAAAAAGTATAGTCTATTAATATTTATAAGATTATGTTAATGTCACATTATGTTTGACCTTTTCATATCTCAAGGACGTTTTTTATAAAAACCTAAGCATTATTTTTAAAACAGTGATGTTTTTCCTTAAACCATTAGTTAAATGATTTAATTTACAATTTTAAATATTTTATTTTAAACTGCAATCTCGACACCCTATGTTTGGTAATCCATACTTTTATTATTATAAAGCGGAAGAGTAAGTTTGTTTGAACGCGCCTACCTCAGAAACTACTAATTTGAATTGAAATGCTATTTTTGTTTTGGATAGTTCATCGAGGCTTTAGTCATCATATTAATCCTTTCGATGTAACTCACCAGTCGTTGCCAGTCCGCGCCAGACGTGAAGCAGGGTCAGAAGCGTGTAACTGTAAACACGACAGATTGTGGGGTCGATTCCTGAAAAAAATAATTTAACCCAAAATGGGTTACATATCTGGGTTCAAAGCTGCGTTCTGCGCTTAGACTGCATTATGTAAATCTCAAATATTAGCTGCTAGCGGCCCGCTTATAATTCTTTTCATATGCTGAGTTTGCAACAAGATAATTAATACAAATTGTATAATCAATATAATTTATATTCAATAATTTGGAAAAAGTGTAAGCATTACATGGCAGCCTGCGAGGACGAAATCGGCGGCAAGGGCGCCCTTGAAAGACTCGTGCCTATACTTCCGGCCGTAAACAGAGCGTTGAATTATTTTAAATTTACATTTTCTCAAAAAATATAAAAGCTAAAGCATATCTTGATAAATTTTTCGTGTTGATGGAATAACTTTCGCTCGTATGTTTCAATATTTTTATCAAATAAAAAGCGTTGAAATATCACCTTGCAATTTTTTTTTTTTATCACAAAATGCCTTATTGTGACTTAATTATGAGAGATAGGTATACGGTATCGCGGAGTTTTTTTAGAACTAATAAAACAGAACATTACTTCCATACAATGTACTGACATATATCTTACCGTATTTGCAGTAGATGGCGTTCTTTATTATTGTTATTTCGTTATTTAAGGCTAACTTACACTTACACCAAAATCTTATATAGCCTATAGTACTTACGAAGAACGTAGCTTTCAATAAACTTCTGCTTCATTATATTAGTATAGATTTTCTTGTGACCTTAGAGTCGACGCTGCAGATAAGTAAGTTTATATTAAAGTATGTTTTATTACCCAAAATAAAACTCTTTGTCTGTCTGTCTCTAAACGGGCAGAAAACTAAAAATGCGGCGATGGCGTTCACTTCCGCCACTCAACTCGCAATGCTTTGAAAATTGTGCATTGGGCATTTCGCATTGGAAATTATAAGTAGTAATATACAGGCCAGTCGAAGGTCCCGTTTCTCAAAAGTTAATCTGATCATCCGTCGTTTTTTTATTCGATCTTGCTACCACCAAAACAGTAGCCCGTCCCTACCATGTATTAATTTAAAATCTCCATCAAATCTACGCGTCCTAAGTGAAAAAAACACCGGGTGGTAAACACGTGTTGAAGTTTAACATATGCCGCATACTGTTCCTCCAAAATCTATTATTATATATGTAAAGAAAGAAACGGTTTTAATTGGAGGGTTCCGTACTTTTAATTTTCCGTTTGCTTATCTACTACGCCTTGTCCATTGTCATCAACCCGTTCATACGTGAGAACATACCCTGCGGGTACTCATGAAGTCATGTCTTGTGAACTACCTACACTACCTACTAAAATTCACTGTTGCTATTCTTTCGTCACTTATTCTCTCAATTCTTTTGCAAAGATTTTATGTGTAATATAAGAGAAATGGCTGCCGTTGACTAAATCAAGTTGATATTTTAAACAATTTAAAAAAAAAAAATATTATATGTATTATATGTATCTGTATTCCGCACACAGTAGGGCAGATTGAACCTAGTGTTAAGTTAAACTCCGTTCCCCACTTTCTGCCGAATTCTGGAGTAGAATTTAAAGGCGATTGTATCGTGACCTGACTCTTTATTAGATATATTAATTTAATCTGGAACTGCTAGTTCAAACTAAACAGTTCTTTTTGTGTTAGCCATGTTTGTTATAGTGTTTTTTTTTTCAAAAAAGGGCAATTTAAGGCTGTAACTATATTACATCACGCTAATAGTGAAAAACCACTATACCTACAGTTAGCCTTCTCTTAGTTATTCCCATTTAGCCGCAGGAATATACATATAAGCATAATACCAAATGAAAGTAATATAGATATGACCGACAACTGGAGCGTGTCGCATCAACGTACGGGACCAACTCTCCAATGCGATGATCATTCTTCATTATACTACTACCAGCTTTTATCCTGGTTGTACTCGCACCATCAAATGAAAATGAAATGAAAATACCTACTCGATGTGTGCAGGTACATTGGGATACATTAAAACGTTTAACGTGATGTAAATATAAACTATAAATGAGCCTTCATAAAAATGATGTATCGAACAGTTTTTTTTTCTGTTTGGTCCAATAGTTTCTGAGGTTAGAAGATTTAATCATAAAATCTATTTAGCTTTTTTTATCTTGAATAGATAGATTAATAGATTCACTTTTTTTTTCAAAAATGTAAATAATGTGAAAATGCAGTTTTTTATTTAACAGCTTTTTTAATATATGATTAAAGGAATAAAAAGTTCGACCTTGAAGCTGTTGCGGCACACACAGCGTCTGTAAACGCGATAGGTTGAGGGTTCAATTCCCACTCGGTGAGAACGAATTATTTCAATGTAAGTTGCGCTACTCAGTATGCAATATTTAAAAAATTTGGCGGTACATTGGTGTTTTTTTAAATAGTTTTCTATAGGGTACTCTAAAAATATTATCTTTTGAAGTTCTTAAGGGAGATATGTAAATGCGCTGACGGATAAGCTTGTTCTTTTTGATGTAACCATTAAAACCTAAGCTAGAATATTTTTTAAGATAGTGGTTCCGAATATACAATATAGGAGAGAGAGAGATGAGAATTTAAAATTAATCTCCCTAGAGGAAATCGAAAAAACAACCGTCGCGTTTACACACGCTCCTCCCAATAACGAAGACAAAACTACGTCCTCCTAACCGATTTGTGTAGAGGTATATTTTTGCTTACCTTTTTACTAACTTATTTATCCATTTATTTTTTACTTATTTATCATCTGCCTGCTCTCCAGCGTGAAGACAAAATTAATGTAAATTCTTCTTTTTACTTTATAAAAATTCGAACGCAGATTATTAATCATACAAGTTTTCGCACACGCTCAGCGTAACTCTGATTCTAATATGACGGAAACACGCCATTTACGGCATATTCAGTCATCGGGCAGCGTCCGTCGTGCGCGTGCGCATGTTTTTCCGATTTTACCTAAAACAAATAAAAATACAAAATTGTGCATTTCTGTGCATTAGATGTGAGTGCAAAGTGTCTGTGCTTACCTGGCTTATTGTTTTTTAATAATTTGTGTGTGTGTGGATTTTTTGTGAGTTCCACAGAGTTTCGGTTTTATTTTTTTGTGGACGACGGTTGAGGAAATTCTTTTGTAATTATTATTAGTTTTCATATACGTACTTGTTATGCTTAAATAGTGGTCACACAATTGATCGTCTTTAATTAAGAATGGATATATTCTTCAATAATAAATAACGTTCTACCTACATTTATTAGTATTGTAGTAAAATTTTCTTCTGTAACGTATAAACAGTTAGTTTTAACAGTAATTTAAAAACTAATAACGGTTAAATTTATACATTATCTCAGAAAGTAAATGTAAAACGTAAATTACTTGTACTTTATTAATGTATCTATGTGACAAATTTCATCTTTCTAAGACCAGTAGCTCAGTCTATTCTTTGTTCTGATTCTGTAAAACTATATTTCTCGTTCACTTTTACTAGACTTCACGAAAAAAACTATTTATATAACTGTTCACTAAAAGTAAACTCATTTTTATGCAATACAAAAGTTTTACCTTCCCCCCGTAATCCATTCATAATCGTATTGGCTCTAATTGAGATTTATACGGCTGTTACAGATTTTGTGGTCGACACGATCCAGTGGTTATGATTAGGGTATAGTAATTATAAGCCATTATAAGTAAGTTCAAAATGAATGACTGTTTTGTTATTGAATATAGGAGTAGAATAGTATATTTTATGGATTTTAAATAAAACTATTTTAACCGGATTAATCGCGTATATTTAGTTTTTACATTTTTGGAAACCCGACGTTTCGAACACTTTGCAGTAGTCCGTGGTCACGGGTAGACTCAAAATAGTTTTATTTAAAATGTATAATAATCGTGAAAATCAAAGAACTTATTATATTTTATGGATTTTTTTTGTAATTACATATAAAAAACTTAATATGAAGAATACACTAGTATGGTATTATCGAGCAAATTTGATGATGGAGCCTGGACCTAAATAGTGATTCGTAAGATAATTTATACCTCAGAGCACATCAGGACTTGGAGTAAAAAGCATAAAAATATTCAGATCCCTTGATGCACAGAGCGAAAATCAAAGTTCTCTTCTAAGTTAAAGCAATCAATAGATACGAGCAATTGTGCATCGATTGTTCTTCATTTCCTATGAAATTCCCAGCGCAATCAAAACCTATAGGGAAGTTCCCTTTGACCGACAGTTCTGAAACAAACAAGCAAACTTAAGTTTGTCAACATTTACAAGTTGTACATGCGTTTTCGTTTACCTATAATACTTTACGTTTACCTATAAACCTCGGTGGGCGAGTCCGATTAATACTTAACCGTTTTTTTTATTAAAAAAGTCTATTATACTTTTAATAATAAAAAAAAATGATTCCAACTTGCGACCTTTAGAGAGTCATTTTTTACATCCGGAAGAACATCCGCATTGTTATAAATACGTGTAACTTAATAAAGTTCGTCTCTAGTGATCTCATGTTTCTTGACTTGTAGACATTGATAGCTGATTCATACTACTTAAATACTACTTTCAATTAAAATCGATAAGAAAATGACCGAAGTGACTTTGAGTGAAAAAAATGGTTGTGGGTACGATCTCCATTTGAGGGAAATAATTATTTACCCGCTCATGTAAGCGGTTGATCGTACTTAAATATTATCCACTTCTAAAAATAAAATACATATGTTTTAACAATATACATGACAAACTAATAACCTTTTTAAGACGGTTAAAAAATATACATAATCATAGAAATGGCAAAAGCAGGCGTCTTTTTTTAAATACAATGTTTTCTTCCTGACAAGGTCACAGTGTCTTACAAAAATGATTAAGCATACAATGACGCCATTTTTATGACACATTCATATAACACTTGTATAAAATCAGATTCACGTTATTTTTATAGTATAAACTCAAAAGCGTAACTAAACGCTGCATTTTATCGTACCAAAACGGCGAAATGACAATAATTGATACCCTCGTATGTAAAGAAGAAACAATAATTGCGAGACTAAATCTACATACATCACCAAAGATCTTTTTAATTTAAACGGTTTAACTTAACTATTACTGACTGGTTAAAATGGTTGTGGGTTTATTTTAATTTCTTCGCTCTGGTCAAAAGACTAAACGCGGCGTTTTGTCAATAAACACGCATTACCTCAAGAATTCGTTAGAAAAAAAGTTAAAGCATTGAACTTGTTTAGAAGCCGTTATGGCGCAGTGAGAGAGCGTCTTACTGTAGGTGGAAGCGCGGTGGTTGGTGGTTGGCATCCCTCTTGGGATTATTGTATTCTTCATCTTTTTTTTTTATTTTTTCACATCGGTAAATAAAGAACGGCGTTGAGTTCCGCCGCACAATGTCTTGAAAATAGGACTGACGTGGGTAATACACTAGGCTCCCGCCATCCCTGGTATGCGGCAAAAAGCATGGTGTTTTTTTACATTGAATTTGTCAACACGCAGTGGTTCAAAAATTAGGCGGTACGTGTGAGGCAAAATGCTCTAACACTAGATTCCTGCTGCATTCAGGAAACATGCTACATACGGGATACATTGTGGGGCTAATTTTTTGTATCTGTTACCATCGAAACTCAACCACTGTGCCTATATTCTTTATGTCGGCTGTAGATACGTTCGTTTAGCAATGAACGTAGTGTAAGGCAATAAATTTCTATTTTCACTTGCCGTGAAAGTTAGCTGCATACGATGCAGATCACGGACGCACGTGGTGACGTCTCAAATGTATAGATATTTTTTTTTACATTTTTAAGTTTTATTTTGCACTTAAGGTAGAAAAAGAAACATAACTTTGTTCTACTCTTTTTAATTTAGTTTTTAAAATAGATTTTTTTAGTACCTTACACATACATACCTTACTGTTTTACCATTTTCCGTCATTTTTTTCGAGATATTCTCATTGAGTGGCAGAGACTCTCCCCAGTGGGAATCGAGGCCACTACCGTCGGGTTTACCGTCGCACGCTTGTGCTACCGCGTCATAACGACGGGTCTACGCCCCAGTGAGGACTCGAGCAAATCACGAACACATTGACTGGCAAATGTATGCCATCCATAGTACCCACTAAAAGCTTACGGTGTTCTTCTACGATTACCTCTGGTCGCGGTCCACGGATCCCAAGAGTTTCCCTTGAACCCTGGCGGCAGGTTCTGTCTATCCTGCTATGCGACATAACAATATCTTAACGGACAAAAGTACTACGTATATAATTTGCGGCCCAGTCACCGGGCCGTTCGCTTAAAATGACGTAACCGTGTTTTTTCATCCAACACGTACGCGGCGTCGGGTGTCGGTTAGTCTCACTTTACATACTAAATTGTTTTTGGAAAGGAATAAATCCTTATTCACATTATATATACGTATTGTGTTTGCCATTTCGTCTGTCTATTTTTTTTACAAGATCTGGTGTAACCAAACCTGGAACCTTTTATATGATTAACCTTTTATACGATGATTAATAAAATATTCTACAAAATTATTGTGCAACTAAAGTTAAATAAAGTGTGTATATCGATTTTTTGTTCTTGTATATATTTTAACCATAACCCCAAAGGGTTATGGTTAAAATTTTGCGAATTGTAAAAGCAAATTTGCGAATATTAGCGACTAGGACGAACATTTTTTTTTATATCCCAATGCGGCGTTCAGTGCCGTCACTTAACACGCAATGTCACTCCAATTAGGCAGCGCGTAGGGAACGTATATTGAGCACTAGTTTCCTGGTGCCTCCTTTACTAAAAAATAATTATGTAGATATTTCGTGAATACTAAATTACTTTTTTTATATAAAAATGTGTCAGCATTTTATAAATATTTATTGCATACCTGCATTTTTATGCAAAGCGATTGAGTAATATATGTATGTACCTATTGAGAAATGCTTATCGCGCGTAAACAAATAACAAGAAGTGTATGAAATTCTTGTAATTATTTACTTACAATATTAGAAAAGTATTTACAGGTTCGATTTAGTAGAAGCGTATTAAGTAATAGTTCTAATAGTTCACTCTTTTACTTGCATTTAATAAGTGCAATGATTATTTCAATATACCTAAACATTTTTTTTGTTATCTTTTAAAATGTTGTTTCACTTCTCAATGCATAGCTTAACTTTCTTTTTTTTTAACCGATTTCCAAAAAAGGAGGTTATCAGATTGACTTGTATGTACGAATATATATATATATATAGGGATAATTATATGGGATGGGATAATTTTTGTAGTAACTAAAAAGTTTGTAATTTCTTGGAAACTTAGTCATATCGAGATAATTAGTTTTAATTTACATATGCGATATTCGTACTTTCGGAACAGTCCAATTTTTTTTTGTCCAAATCAAAAAATAATTAGTGACGTTAGTCTATGCATAAGTATACATAATATGTCAAAACTGCTTTTAAATCGAATAAGCTTTTTCTAAGAACAGCGTGCACAAATGCAAACAGACAATTATTTAAAAAAAAATATTGCTATTACATTGATGCATACCACCAGTAATAGATTTTCTTAATACTTTTGATGTATCGACAACGATCAGTTACAATGCACGGTCTTGAAGCCAGCAGCATAACAAGCAATGTCCCGAAACTTAAGCGGGGCATGGAGAACAGTGCCTTAACACCAAGTTTCTTCTGTCTACACTTCTATAAGTGGGATATAACGAGAAGCTGCTTTTTTCTATGCTTATCTCTAAACAAATTTAGAAATAGACGTTATGATTTATACAATAGATTTTTTACAAGTGGCGTGTGACCGTCTATAGTCTATACTCGACCGGTTGGTTATCGAACGTGTTTGGAATCAAACCTGCGACCTTGGAATAGATGACGTGATGAGCTTAGACTTTTGAGGCTTCACTTCCGATTTGCGTGAGGGTAGACTTTTTTTTTGGCATGAATATCTCACGACGTAATTTTTTTAGCATCATCCGTCGACTTGTCCACTGTCTCAAACATTGAGGGGCTGAACTCAACGCCTCGCTGTGTCTTCTTACCCGAGCAAGGAAATAAAATATGTAATTCATTCCCCCGAGTGGGAATCAAACTCAATACCATGACGAAAATATAAAATGATCATTCGTTAGCAAATTTGATCCGAGTCGTCAACAATAGCTCCATTCATACGCGTGACCTTTGAATTTCGATGCTGCGGGAGCAAGTGTCGACATAATAGCCGGTTATGGTTATCTGGCGTCTCACATAATATATTTCGTATTTTTGGCACTTTCGGGCTTATTCCGCAAGTAAAGAATAATCTTATGGATAGCTCCGTTTGCCAATTTACTTCTTTTATTATCTGTGCAAAAAATAAAGTAAAATAATAAATATTTTGGGCACAATATCAATATTTGAAATTGATTGAAAAAAAATGCAATTATTGTGCATTATAAAATTTTATATATGGCAGAAGAGCCACACAAGTTCGGCTTTAACCACGACAGTTGTAGTTTCGATTCCCAATATTTCTGGTAAGACAAAGTGCGCCGATTTCTGCTACTTAACAACGGGAACATTCCAAAGGATTTTTCAATAAATTATTAAATTTATATATTGTTCCCTCGCCTTCCTGACGCAGCAAAATATTTTTACCTCTTTTTATGAAAAAAACTCAGAATAGTTGCGTCTGATTTTGGACAAAATCTTGGAAAGTATTTTTTTCATTTTAAAAATTAAATTAAAAAAAAGTACAATTGCACAAATTATATTTATGTAGTACACGATGCACCTAACTCATTCAATTTGGTTACTGGAATCCGGTCGGAACCGGTTTACCGGTGGTTCTTAATTTATCATGTTTAGCTTCGGATATTTGGTTCTGGTACTAATTGCTTGGGCTTGTAAACCCTTTTTAGGGATTATCTTTGATTTATGGATCCTCTTGCACTATCTCATTTATTTTATTCTATTTTGACCTATTAGAAATTATATAATGACATTAGAGGCGACGGTCGTGGCTTCTAATCCCAATAGTGGAAGAAACTAAATTTATCATCAGAGCGGGGAAATGAAAAAAAAAATCAGTACGTCTCTCCCACGATAGGTATTAGACTTTAAGAGGTAAATAAAGCAGCATTTTAGACTCTACCATCTGGAAATGTACAAGTGGCCTTCCTAATAATTCCTTAATTCCACGTGATTGAAGCCATACGATTAGTTTTACCAGACATACTAATTCATTTAGAGTTTAGTCTCTTGCGTCAGTTTAATTTCTAAACCTAGTTGTCCTAATATGGCCCTTAATTCATACCACTTTTTAGACTTAATCACGATTTTAACTTGTTTGTTTAGTTAATTATTTTGACATCTTGTATTTAGGCAAGCTAACGTAACGTCTTTGTTTTGAAATGTATGTAAATAAAATATAGGTTAAATATTCTTTAGGGAAGTATTTGTAGCCGCAGTCATTGATTCAGTTAGGCACTATAATCGGCACCATCTATAGTAGTAATAATTATCTAGTCCAGTTGTTTCTATGTAATACAGAATTTTTTTTAATGTAGCTGCATACTCTTGAAAACTTAATAAGAACGTGTGGCTTAGTTAGCGTTAGGCTTAGAGCGTTTGGACGGTAAACAAAGGACGCGGATTCGAGTCCTGCTACGTTTATTTTTATATGTTTTTTAATATTTTATCTTTCCATTTTCAGTCCAGTGGCTGTATTACAGACTTTGTTACATTCTCGTTGCAAAAATAAAATTAATTTCGTATTATTTGTAGTTTTATGTACTTTAGAAGCGACTCTCACGGCGAGGTGTTGATAAGTGATAGCGTTATCAGATAGCTGATAACAGGCACGCCTTGTCTTGACTGGACTCGCGGCGCAAGTGCCAAATTCCTTTCTATATTTTATGTTCTGCTAGTTAGGAATGTCTATCTGTATGAGGTGATTGTAGGTTCGAAATATTTTAATTTTGCACATGTATAGAAATAACTTGCCAAATTTCAATGACTACGTCCAGTAGTTTCGCCACTGAATGAAGGGGTGGCGGAAGGGAATATATAAAAATAAACGCTAATATCACTCTTTATTGGACGAGATGATACTTAATCTCCATTTAAAATTGCATACAAAAATATAAAGAAGGCAGATTATAAAGAAAAAACACCATACGGGAAAGCAAAGTTAGTGACAGAGAAAGCATGTGAAGTCATTGTTCAGTTCGCAGACCGTTGTGGGAGTGACATACATACACATACATACATTCATACAGCTAATCGTATATATCTACGGCTCGTTATGGATAATAAAGAGATTTGTATGCTAGATTTCTTCGTACTATTCTCATGATAATCTTGTATTAATCTATCTGGTATGTGTTTGATTATACGCAATGGGTGTTGGTTCAATCTTTTTTAGTATAAATTGAAATGTATTGACCAATTTTTAATCAATTATTTTGTTTACAAAATTCTGCGAAAAATTTGGTTTAGTTGTTAATTCTATTGTTTTATATACAAAAATCGTTCAAGTGACCGACAGACATCGCGCAGACGAAACTACTGAATTTAGGATGTTTAAATTTGACATGTTTAGCAGGTTAGGGAATGTAGGGAACTATTAAGATATGAGAGCTTGAAATCTTGTTCCTACGGGAACCAAAAACAGCGGGATCTTCCGTGTTACGTCCAGAATTCCACGCAAAGTTGCGAACGACTAGACTATCTATACATGTAAAAAATATGTAACTAATCGCTATTTACTACACATATGAAAAATATATGAAAAAATCCATTGTCAGGGGCATTTAAATAAAACCTAAATCTTTATAACTTTTTCATTTATTAATATAAATGTGCCATACAAGAAAAAAAATAGAATACGTACATATAATGATAAAAAAATGTGTACGGATAACTTATTTCTAATAGAGATCTCTCTCTCCATCAGAAACTCTTAAATGTCAATATATATACGATTTCAGAAACTCTTGAATGTCAATACGATACGATATTTTACTAATTATTATGTTATTAAAAAAATCCAACTTGAAAATATACTTAAAAATTTTAACATATGATTTTGTATGTTTGACTGCGATATTGTGCACGCTAATGTCCAGAATGGCGTAATCGATTTAAATGCATTTTTAGCTAACGCACTTTGGCAAAGTTCTCTTAACATAAAGTGTTTATTTGATTTGAATCGGTTGATAAATAATAAAGTTAATAAAATAATATCAATTTAAAGTAGTTGTTTATTCGATGAAGTTGCTATTAAATTACTTTTGTTGAATTTACCGAATCTTTAGTTTTCAATTATAGATATTGTTTTTGAAATGACAATGTTATTAAAATAAGTAAATAATATTTATTTTGAAAACGTATAAAAATTTGAACGTAGCGCGACTCGAAATCGCTCCTCCTGGAAACCGACCGGGTTCCACCAGGACCAATTCCTTTTCCGTTCAAATTTTATATGTTTTCTATATAAGTATCTTTGTTTCCTAAGTGTGGAATAACACTTTAAAAAATAAGTAAACAATTTAGATTAGGAAATAATAATCGTGTAGTTTGAGTTTTGCGAGCAACGCCACGAGCGTGTAGCTAGTAACAAATATATTTCAAGTTAAACTTAGGTGTAACTTAACAAAAACCATTTGTTTACACACACCGAGTGAGTGGGCAGCAGAGGTGAGCGACCGTGCTCGCATGCATCTCAATGGGCGTCTGGAGATTACGTTATTAATAATTATAATATTATCTAAAATAATAACCATCCGAATGGTATTATAAACAAGATTGTTAGAGAGGGATACTGCGGGAAGCGTGAAAGAAGAAAATATAGTTATCAATTGCGTAATGTATTAACATCTCCACGCAAAACTTTATGTTGTTGCAACTTTCGTTTTTAGCACTTCTGTTCAAAGACTTGCAAAGATTCGCTACACAAAAATATTATTAAAAATATAAAAAAAACACAATTTCAGAAAACCTGTCTTCCGCCATCTCAAAAGCCGACAAAGCACCTGTAGTGTTACACGAAATCGTAATCGGTGGTAACCATTTACCATGGTGACTTGTTATTATAAAAAAAAATATTTCAGTACGTGAACTGTTTTTTTTATATAAAATATATAAAATTTTCAAATCTTTTTCCTATTATATTAATTGCATTAGGTATATAAAACATAAAAAAGAAACAAGTTTCTATCTTCATGGAAACAAAGTGTTTCATCTCTCCGTCTCTCTTTTTCACTAAGAGATATATATTTACAAGTGAATAATATTCATCTATTATTTAGACAAAATTATCTGGTCTGATAGACAGACAAACAGAGGACAAAGCGATTGTATAAGGATTTAGTACTTTTCTTTTCAGGACTTCAAAAACGTAGTGTTTTATCTCAGTCTGTCTTTCTCTTTCATTAAGAGATATATTAACGAGTGTATAATATTAGGTCGTGGTCACTGGTGCGCTATGTGTTAAACAAATGGTGTATTGACCCCTAACACCGTTATAGTTTTACGCAATTTTAACATATTTTTAATTACTTTAGCACCATTTATCGTCATTCATATGATTAAAAAACTGGTCAAGTGCGAGTCGGACTCGCTCTCCACGGTTTTTGTACCAATTTCACGTTTGTAGGTCAACGGGAAGTACAACTTATAATAAAAATTAACAAACGTAAGCTTGTCAGGGTATGGTGACTCTATACACGGACAATTTTGTAATATAATTAAATAAACTAAAAATTATAAGTTTCTAAAGTTTTTTCTGTGACGAAAATCGGCAGTTAAGTTAAGTAATATATGACAAAAAGTATGTATGACAATAGTCGACCTATTCCTATTTATGGTTACTAGTAAACCTCCAGTTTAATTTATAGGACTCAGACTTGTAGCATTTGGAGTAAAAAAGGGTGCTTTATAGTTTTTTTATTGTGTTAAACTATATTAAACTATATCATCTTAAGCCATATTTATCTTAAATTAATATGATTATGTAAACTAATAATCCAACTAAAACCATTTCAACTCCAAGAATCTCACAAAAAATCTACAAAAATCTTTGACATAGTTCTGAAAGAAATTTTACTTTTAAAAAAAGTGTTAAAAATATAAGCTTTAAAAAAGAACAGTGCTAATGTCGCGATGCAGAGGCAGTTGAGTAACGTCAGCATCCACTCGTACCAGGACTACCAACCTTCCAGGCGATATGGTAAATATGGAATTTTACCCACCATGCTTGATTGATGTTTATTTACTAAATATGGGTTTAAATTGACAGCTCAACGAACCCATCCTGCATATAGCAGGGTAGGCAGAGGAAACTTACACCTACCCTATTCATATCTTATTATGGCCTTAGAAAAAATGTAAACAAAGAAATTCTGTTTCTCAAACTTTTCTTTTTAAATTTATATTAAACGTGGAGTTTTCAATATTTTTAACTATTATATATTTATATATATATATATCTATACTGTTCTTATAGCATAATAAAAAAGTTTGCATATAGTCTATATAAAAAATAAAATAAAGTAAACAGTTTCATTATGCAGAAATGTAAGATTCGCTGTGTTATGTATAAAAAATACAATGAAAATGCACAAGTTGTAGTAAAAAGTACTACGAAGACGATGTTAAAACTAAATATAATCTATTATTCAATTACTTATTCGGAGGATTCTGAGGATTTATCACCCACATAATCTATTATATGATTTTTCTTGCATCTCTAAACTTGTACGTACTTTAAAAAGTATACAGTCACTGATTTTTTCGTCATAAACTAAGTTAATTGTAGGACATTGCGTGTTGATTAGCGGATCTCAACTCGAAGAGTAGGGACATATTTTACTTTTTGTTACTAAAATAGTGAACAAGAGGTAAATAAGCTATAAAGTCGTATTTCGTAGAATTATAATAAAACTTGATATAAATAAATCAATAATACATACCGTAACAAGAGGAAAATAGATGTTCATGCTATTTTCTGCATAGCAGAGAAGGTGTAGGAACCTCGTGTTATTACACTCCATTCTCCACTTATGCCACGATTTTAAAAGATGTGTTAACTAGTCTACATTCAATTTCTTGAAATTAGTGCCGTATGTGGGGTACAGGTGTCTTGAATTAGGCACTAGGGCACTAGGTTGCCTCTGTTTACTCTGCTATATGCGGGAAAACACAAGAAGCAGAAAAAAACAAAAAAAACTGTTTTCACTAGCAAAGATCATAGTATTAGTTTCTTTGAATCATGAATAATTATTTTACTATGAAGGTCTCAAATATATGTCATGGCAAATTCATAAACTCGTAGAGGCCGTCGTGCCGCAGTGGCACAGCATATGACTGTAAGCTCGCCCGCTACGTGTTCGATTCTGACTCTGGGTAACGATTTATTTATATACTTCGCCGTGGAGACTGTTATAGGAGACAAATTGGATTTCGCCATTTTATTACACAATGTTCCGAAAATGGGCGACAAGTGGATAACGGAACCTCTAAGAAAAGACGGAACACTAAGTTGCCTCTACATAACCTGCATTCCACGGGATGCAACATAGCTGGCACTCCGTTCCCCAATTTCTGCCCAATTATTAATTGATTGAGACATAATGTGTTGAGTGGTGGAATTTAACGTCGTGCTTTATCTAGTCTACTGTTCTGTCAAACACTGTCAAGCTGCGCCACGATTCTGGCTTTAATTATTACGTATTATTGGCGAATATTAACACCGCGCTTTGTATTTTTTGCCCTGTACACTATTTAACTATGTTTACTCTGTCCACAGGGCCGCAGTATGAGCCCGGCGGGTACGCGGCGGCAGTGCAGCAGCGTACCAACATGACGCAGCGCGAGGACGCGCTCAAGTTCGAGCAGGGCCGTATCAAGGCTCTGCAAGAGGAGCGGCTTCATATACAGAAGAAGACATTCACAAAATGGGTCAACTCGTTCTTGCAGAAGGTAGAGGTTTAATTTGGATTTGTAGTTTTAGTTGACTATAATGCTGGAAACTTTAAAAGTAAAGTGGGGATGTTATGTTTTTTTTTATTGTAAAAAACCTAACCTGATTAAAATTAAAAAATATATGACAAGTAGTTACAATATACAGTGCGGTTGGCGAGTCGTGGCCACCTGTGAAGTGTGTAGTCAGCTGTAGTACTCAGTTGCGCAGAACTAATTTAAGATTTTTTAACAATGCGCAAAAGTATAGAAAATTTAACTTTAGAGCGACTGTGAGTGTGGTATATTATCACTCGTCGACCCGTACTACCTACCACTCTTCCTACGAACCTAGCGTAGGCAGACATATGATTAAAAAAAAATCACGGAATGGAGTTTCGCTTAGGGCCAGTCGTGGCACAGGAATACAAGCGTGCGCTTTTAAACGCGACAGGTGTGGGTTCAAACCCAGAGAATCAATTCTCACTCGAGAAAATGAAATATTTAATATCTTCATTTTCTCGCTTTGGCAATGAGATAAAGCTCGGCGTTGAGTTCCGACACTCAACACGTTGTGTCTCCAGAATTCGGAGGAAAGGGTCTTATTGGGAACGGATTATCTTAACATTAGATTCCCAGGTTCCCTCTACCTACCTTTCCATGTACGGGATACAAAGTGAAGCTAAAATAAATGGAACGGATCTTAATTTCTGTTTTCTGCTGTCAAACGATCGATGCATGCATTGGATTTAGCACAATTGATAAAAACAACATATTGGTATAACTTCGTTGTAAATTTGAAAAAATAAATCTGTGTTGACATCATTGATTATTGTTCTTTATAATAATAGCTTTTAGATATAAATATGGAAAAAAATAATAATTTAGAATTTGTCATCATGATTGTTATTACATGTGTAGGTATATACTACGAGTATGTACATATTATGTGTAATAGTTAATGCGCTACTAGCGGTCTACGCGGCTTCGCCCGTTTGAGCGGTTCAATTATTTATTTAATATCTATTTCGTATTTTTTTACCTATAGGTTATAATTAACATAAATTTAAAAACCTCTATAATGTAAACCTCAGGATTTAATTTGATTTTGTTCGCAAACATTGTTGTTTTTGATAGAAAAACAATTGAATATTTTATCTATTGCGTAAGTAAGGAGCGCGGTAAACGTTGGTGTTTCACGCCGATCCCGATCCCGTGAGAATTTCAAAATAAGAAGTACTTTATGTAGCTCCACAAACTCCTACATGTTCTAATAAAAGTCTAGGAGATTAACTTAAAAATTTAGATGAAAAACTTTAAAAGGCGCTTGAAAAAATAAAGAAAAATAAAAACCAGTTGTATAGAAATCACAGATGAGAAAGGACAGACATTTTAAATTTATTTTTATGTAGGTACAGAAGGCGTGCTTATTTTTTCTCGGTGTTTGTATTGTGTCAATAATTTGAGCAATATTTGTAGGAAATATGATTAATATGTTGTTGAAATTGTTGCTGACTATTTCCTCGCACCGATAACAAGCCAAAGAGCGGCGTTGAGTATCACCATTTAACATGTAATGTCTTAATAATTGAAGAGTGACCAAAGAACGGAATGGCTTAATATACACCAATATCCCTCAACCCTATCCTGCTATATAAAAAATATTAAATATTTTATTCCCGCAAATGCGAATTGAAACCACAACCGTCGCGTATAGGAACAGTAGTTTTTCGTAAGCGGTTTTATTATTTAAGCGTATAAGGTATCAAAACCTAATACAACCTTGAACTACAACTGTCGAGAATTCCGCGCGAGTCAGGCAGTGTGACGTCACAATGCATGATGTCATAAAAATGTTTTAGTGGTTATTATATTACTTATTAATAATACATATTATTGTGGCCAATCGTGGCAGGTGGTAAACGCGACAGATTGTGGGTTTGATTCCCCCTTGAGGACATAACATAAATATTCCACTTAACGAGGAATGTGTTTCGCTATTCAACACAAAAGCCTAGACAGTGGGGAAATGTTTTAATGGGACCGGAGTGTTCCCATCGCAGGTTCCCATGTTCCCTTGCCTACGTTATATGTGCGAAATACAGCATAAAAAAATGTTGGGATATTGAGGTCTTGAAATGGTTTGCCTAATTGTAAAAATAAAACATGGTTTTTCTCAGCCGAACGCCGCTGTAAGCCTTGGTTGGAATCCCGCAAGCTATGTCTTAACACTTAACACTAGATTTCCTCAATTTAATCTGCTAAATATATGCGGGATACAGCGTGAAGTTAAAACAAACTGAAATTATTGACAGTTGGCGCCCACACATGTTAGCTGGTTATCAAAATTACAATTGAACCTATCATAGCCTATTATCAGTAAAGGACGCCGCACTCATAAATTAATACGCAACAAACAAAATGCATCATCCCTCTGCTATATATAGATGTCAGTCATCTCCGTTATCACTTAAATGACTTGACCTCACCTCGGCATATATTATATGTAGTACAGTACGGCCGATGTGTCGTGGCTGTCTTTAGGGCTTTCTTTTCTGAAGTTTTGCTCATTGTTCACTCGCGTTAGGGAGTAAGTCCAAGTAAAAGAAATTTCAAAGATCAAATGCTGCTTATTTTTCGAACCGAACCAGTAAGTAGTTCCTGAGAGGAGCACGTTCAAACCAAACAAACTCTTCAGCTTTATAATATTAATAGGTATACTTAGATTGACATGTTCGGTTGGTAGAAGACTCGTGGGGTTTTACACAATAGTCGTGACTTCAAATTCGATTCGACTAATGTTTTTTTTTTTAATTTAAGAATAGAACATAACAGCGATTAATAATTATAGAGGATTGAGTATGTGACCTTCAACAGACGACAAGTCCAACCAGGAATACCATACAAAATATTTGTCGCATACCTATTCCACATAAAGACAGTAACTGTGCCGACACATCCGCCCGTCGTCCGCTTTTAGTGCTAATGTATTGTTTACTTGTGTATTTGCATGTCTACATACATGTTACACATACATTTTAGCACTGTTTTGTATTTACATACAAACATACATACATACATATGTACGAGTCATGTTCAAATTATATTTAAATACGTTTTTTATGCTTATTTCTTGTGAAGGTGTTATTAGTTGTCGTTTGACAGTATATAAAAAGAAATATAAATCGACTTATGATTTGGGTCCATGCTCTGATAGATTAAGGGGAACTTAGTTTTAGACTCCGTTATGCACCTTGTTGATTATTCGAGACATTATTGGCGGAACTCAACACCGCACTTTGTGTTATTGTCTCCCAAGTGTAAACAGAACCCCAAACAGTTGCGTTTACAATAAGATGCTGTGTGCCCTTAAACTAATAGAATAACAACTATTAGTTCTCAAAACTCTTAAGCCCCTGATTGAGCACGTAGTAGCAAAACAAACGTGCTTCCTTCCCATTAATCAGCTATTTGACGATAATGGACAGGAAAATGGTAGCTTATTATATTATTAATAGACTGTTATTTTCCTGAGTGTGATTCCTTTTTCGTTGGTTGTGATACGACTCCCGCCTGAATGAATATTTGTATGGCAAAGTGCAGCCTAGTTTCTGCAACTCAAATTCCTCCAACTTAGCGAGTAAAAAAGAGACCTTTTTTTAAAAAAAAAGAGTCGTGCTGCATCATTTGACAACAATTTGAAGTTGTACGGCGGTGAGTTCCACGCCGAATTTTTTATACGGAAAGTCTAAAACCTTGAACTTCTCATTTTCCTTCTTTTGAAAGATGTTTTATAAAATTTGTAAATTATAATTAAGGATGTCCCGTTAATATTTAATTTATGCCCTTGAAGGACGCATCAACGAATATTTTTACCACAAAAAGCCTCGTTTGGGTCGCTATTAGTTTAAATATTTACCTGTAACTTTCTTTTTCAGGCCCGCATGGAGGTGGAGGACCTGTTCGTAGACCTGGCGGACGGGAGGCGACTCCTCAAGCTGTTGGAGATTATCAGTGGCGAACGCCTCCCCAGGCCCAACTCCGGCAGGATGAGGGTTCACAAGATAGAAAATGTCAATAAGTCACTCAGCTTTTTACATACTAAGGTATGGATGTTTCTTTTCTGCTGATATATAGACCTTTTTGTTTGAGTTCCTTTGAGTACCTTGCCATCTTTTGTCAACCGAACTTCTTTCCTGACAGTTCTATGTAACAAAATGATTCAAATGTGCTGTAAAGAATATTTTGGTTAACATTTTTTAAACACTACTAGATTCTGACGTCAACTATCTTAATACAGCCCAGCCAAGGCCGGGAGCTATCGCCGTTATCTGATAACGGCGTTACGCACATCACTTACAATATAATAATTATAACTAATATACCAGTACATAATATGTTATGTGAAAGATATCGCTCATTTTATTTTTCTAATCAACCAAGAAAAAAATACTTAACAATGTCATGGTTTTGACGACCTTTGCTCAAGTATCTAGTTCAGTAACTGAACCCCAATGGATCTTCTATTTTAATTGGTCAAACCTACACGAGTACCTAAGATTATGTTAAATGAGTGGCATTACTGAGGACGGCTGATAACGCTTATCAGTAGCTTCTTTAGTGATGACCTCTTTGTAATTGATTTTTTTATGTGTATTATCATTTTTTAAATGTATTTTTGGAATATCCCGCTTATACTAGCATTGGCTAGGGGAACCTAATGTTAATCTATCAGCGATTACATTTATCTATTGGATTGACTTTTGACTTTGACTTTAACTTTAACTTATCTTAAATGTGGCGTTGAGTTCCGGAAATCTACCATGCTATATGACGTCAAGCTGTATTTATAGGTTTTTTTCTATAAATCCATTATGTCTTACCCAATACTTTAGTAATCAAAATAGTCATTCTTGAGAATAACCAAATTCAACCAAAACAACTTTACTCTACTCCACGCTTTTATAGACAGATACATATGGACCTACATGCTAGCGCTTATTGTAGATTTTGTAAGGTTTCTACAGCAATGAAAGAGGAATGTCTCTGGTCTTATTTTTTTAATAGAATTATAGTGACTAACACTGTAAGAATGTATTAGATTAAGTAACAAACATGTTAAGGCCAGTCGTGGCGCAGGGGCACAAGTGTGTGACTGTGAACGCTAATTGTTGAGGGTTCTATCCCCATTCGAGGAAATGAAAAAAATTTAATTTATAAAATATAAATTATATTTTCTTCGCTCTGGTGTCAGGGCAAAGCGCCGCGTTGAGTTCCGCCACTCAACACGCAATGCCTCCAGATGAGAGAGAATGCCTCTATTGGACGGACAATGGGGAACGGAGTCTTAACACTAGGTTCCTTCTGCCTAATCTCCTGTGTGCGGGATACAGCGTGAAGTTGATCCTAACAAACATATTGTATCATCGTTTCCCAAATAAATTATGTTAAAGCATTATAAATGTTGATAAAAAAAACGAAATAATTTTATTAACTAATTTACCATTCATGAGATACAGCATGGTAACAGAAGACCAGATAGCGCTAACTTTGCGCTATAATAGAGTCCCGTTTTATCCGTTGGGTACGGAAGCCAAAAATAATTATTTACTATAATGATGATTTCAATCACACAGGTGCGTCTCGAGTCTATCGGCGCCGAAGACATAGTGGACGGCAACCCCCGCCTCATACTCGGACTCATTTGGACAATCATCCTGCGTTTCCAGATACAGGAAATCGAGATTGATGTAGTATGTACATTTGTTTGTTCACTTATTTCTCGAGAATTAAAAGTTATAATAGCGGCACAGCCGTCACTGATCCTATTAATATTGTGAGGTGAAAGCTTGTAGGATGGATGGTTGTTCCACTTTCACATAAATACTCCTGAACTATTTTTTTATGAATCTATAGAAATAAAGCTTATCTTATACATCTCAATAATACGTGGCTACAATGTATGATTTATGACATTTTGTATTATTTGGCTACAATATACAAAATCGTGACGCGTCAGTCTAATACTGTTTTCTTTGAATCAAGTTTCATTGAAATCTGTTCAGTATTTTTCTGATATAAGTACATGCATGCATTTTTTAAGGTGACAATGAATTGCTTTCATTTCCTTGGTCTGGTTATGACAAAATATGAATATCGAGACATTCTTCGTAATTAGACGGTGCGTGGTGAGGGGGTATCTTAACATTATGTTCCTTCTGCTCATCCTGCTATATGCTCTATTTCTCTATCCAGGATGAAGAAAATGAATCCTCAGAGAAGAAATCAGCAAAAGACGCCCTTCTACTGTGGTGTCAGCGTAAGACTAGCGGCTACCACGGTGTTCATATACACAACTTTACCGACTCTTGGCGGTCGGGGCTTGGCTTCAATGCTCTTATTCACGCTCATAGGTAAGGAAATCTTTTTTTCAGCTTCACGCTTTGATTTTAGAATATTTTCTTAAAATGTATCATTTTTTTGTCGAGTGAGAGTATATTATACTTTAGAAACTCTAACTTCAGGTTGAGAACGACTCGTCGACCGTACTCTATCTTTTTGGCTTCGTCAACAGGCAGGCTTGTAAGCCCTTGTGCCAAATTGATTCTTTTAACTTAGGTAACAGTCTAAATGTTATTAAAGTCACTTGCTCATGGACACTTATAACTCAAGAGTAGGTCTTGAGTTATAACTAACTGCACGCATTTCTTAAGAAAATATGAATGTATATAGCAATGCGGACCCAAGCGCCGTAACACAAGTTTCCGCCTACCTCGCTGGGTGGAAAAAGCGTGAAACTGCAAAATAACTAATATGAAATTTTCTTTCCAGGCCGGACCTATTCCGCTGGGCGGAACTTCCGGCCACCGACCACGTGGAGACACTCAACCACGCGTTCGACGTCGCACACAAACACCTTGGAATACCTAAACTGCTGGACGCTGAAGGTGAGTGCTGTACAGCATCACCTCTAAGAAGATATCGGACAGCCTTATAAGAAAGTGGCATAAGGATATCTTCTACTTTATTATTTTTTGTTATAGATAGAGTACATAGACTGTAAACTCGATGGTGCCCTTAGCATGGAATAGTATTGTACCAATTTATATTTTATTTTAGATGTGGACACAACCCGACCTGATGAGAAGTCAGTAATGACTTACGTAGCCAGCTACTACCACACTTTTGCCAGAATGAAGAATGAACAGAAAAGTGGGAGACGTATTGCCAATGTAAGTGATAAGCTTATCAGATATGTTTAAGTCTTTAAAGGTTTTTTTTCTAGATTCACGTTGTATCCTGCATGTAGGCAGATGGAATCTAGGAACTTAATGCTAAGATGACGAAATAACGATCTAATCAAAACAGAGACACTTAACTCTCATATTATAGACACTTTCTTTTCCCCACTTTCTGCTGGATACTGCTTAATGAGTGGCGGGACTTAATGCCGCGCCTTACCACAGTGAGAAAATAAAAATATTAAATACATATTTCATTTCATTGAGTGGGATTCGAACCTACAACCTGTGGCGTTTTCAGTCGCACGCTAGTGCCCATGTGCCCACACTGGCCACAAATTTTAAAAGCATCTTAGTTTTAGAGCTTAAATTTTATAAATTACATATCCTTTTATATATATAGATAAATAAATAATTTATTTTATATTTAAAATTGATATAAAACAAAACCATTTAATAATTTCCTATAAATTAGATTTTAATTAAAATGATAATATTTTATTTGTGTATTAGTTATATATTAAGTAAAATAAAATAAATTAAGATCAACATTTTCTAAAAATAAATTTAATAAAATAAAATTATTATATTGTTTTTCCAATATTACAGATAATAGGCCAACTGATGGATTGCGACGGTCGTAAAACAGAATACTCCCGTTTAGTGACCGCCCTCCTGGAGTGGATACGAAGCAAGATCGTCGAGCTGAACGACAGAGACCTGCCCAACGCGCTTGATGCTATACAGCGATTGTTGCTAGCGTTCAAACAGTATAGGACAGTGGAGAAACCACCCAAGTGAGTTACGAAAAGTTCTGACACAATTTGTTTTCAATTTCATCAAATTTCAACAATTTTTATTTTGCCGTAGCGTTTAAAGGAAAAATTATTATCCCTTATATGATCACTTTGTTGTCCGTCTGTCTGTCTAGATATGGAAATTCAAAACATATACTCAGATTTGTACATTTACTTAAAGAAAAAGATATGGCCGCTTACATCGCAAAAACCGTTGATTTTGACACTATAAAGGAAATTAAAGCAGGCAATTCAAGTCAGGTATCAGATGAAATTACTCTGGCTAAGCTAAGTTAGAATTCAGAAAAATCTGGAGACTCCAATTTTTGTAAAACACCTCGATAGTCGAGCTTGACTCGGGCTTGTCCGGTTTTTTTAAATAAGTTAGTAGCGATATAATCGATCGTATAAATTTTACTGTGTTTATTAAAATTACAAAATATCAACCCTAAAATCCTTATTAACATCAAACGAACACTAGCTAGATAGCGTTCATAGCTTATAAATAGTACATGATGTTGAATACACATATGAATTCGTATATATGTATCAAATAGAATAGGAAAAAAAATTGATGTAACAATTTTTAATAAAAACACGTTTGTGAGAGAAAGAGATATGGAGAGAAATAAAGGTTTTTTAACAAATATTTCACGATCCAGAAACCAGGAGCTTACAGAGGCACTGGATGCTATACAACGATTGATGCTGCTTGAATATCAATATTGGAGTGTTGAGAAACCGCGTCAAGTTAAATTGTCTATGTTTTATAGTGTCTGTACTCTCTATAAGTTGATGCGATGATGTTTGACATTTGCACCATATTTTTTTTCAGATACAAGGAGCGGTCGGAAATCGAAGCCCTGTACTTCGACATAAACACAATGCAGAAAAGCCTCGTGGGTGAGCCATGGGCGCCCCTCGAAGGACAGCTACCCCAAGATCTGGAGAGAGCCTGGCAACAGCTGGAACAGGTATGGGACCGAAATAACTTTTTGAAAAATATTTTAAAGCTAATGTAAACTTAGCTAAAGTAGACATAGCGTGCTATATGTTCCGCCACTCAACACGTAATTTCTTGATAATTACGCGTTATGTGGAAAATGAAGTTCTTATTTTCTCTGCCTACGTTGCTGTATTTAGGATACAGCAGCAGTGAAGCTGCGTGCTCCATAAATATTATCAGAGATGAAGGTAGTTAGTGAATTATTAACATTCAGTAAATCTTATTTTAAATAATGTGAATATGAAATAAATTAGATTGTACTGAAAAATAGTAATGAATTAAATATAAAGTTATAAAAAGATATACATATATTTTTAAAGTGTTATTTCTCATTAATAGATAATCCTCTTGGAAACCGAGAGATGCGGGTTCGACCCCCTACGTCCAAATTTTTATTTGTTTTCTAAATATATATATATATAATAAAAACCCAGATCATATATATTTATTTATTATTTGCAGGCTGAACACGCTCGTGAGCTGGCTCTTAGAACAGAACTGCTACGTCAACAAAGATTGGAACAACTCGCTTATAAATTCCATACTAAGGTTACAATTTTTAATTTCTATTATATGGTTCACTGCAATCACGACGGCTGCCCACAATTTGAATTCTCACCAGAAGTCGATTCTCACCAGGGTGAATAAATTATTTCCATATATACTCGCTTTGGTAACGAGTCAAAGCGTAGCTTTCAGTACCGTCAATCCACACTATTTATGTTTAAATACAAATTATTTTATTAAATATTTGTTATTATCGTTTGTTTTTTTTTTACTGTACTGATTTATTTTCTTCCCCAGTCGGTCCTCCGAAAGGGCTACCTCAAAGAAATGATCCAAGTGCTTTCCGACCCGCGTTACGGTTCGAACTTAGCGCAAGTGGACGCCACCGTTAAGAAACATGAGGCCATCTCCGCAGATATACTAGCACGGTGAGTAGTGATTGATATTCACTATGTTAAATAAGTTTTTTTATAGGTTGGAGTTTTTATTTCATTATACTATAGTATGCTCTTTGGTTGTGTTGTGTTTAATAATGGTCTTTAAATATATTACTTGCTGTAGACTATTATTATAATACGTAAGATTAATAACAGAACGGAGCGCTTCGACGACCTATCGGCCATGGCGGCGGAGCTGGTGCGCGAGCGCTACCACGGAGCTGAGGCCGTGTCCCGCGCCGAGCACGCCGTGCTGCAGCGCTGGCGCGAGCTGCTGGAGCTGCTGCAGCGGCACCGCGCCGCGCTGGCGGGGCTGGCGCACCTCATGGCGCTGCTGCGGGAGGCTGAGGCTGTTGGACTCTCCTTGGCGGATATCAAGGTGGGGTGATGTAGGTGCTGGAGCTGTTGCAGAGATGAGGGTTGGTGGGGCATGTAGAATACCTCACCTCAAAAGATATTGTTCGTCATTTAATCTAAAATCTTTTAAATTAATTTTGTTAAAAAAAGACGCAATAATATTTGAAATAAATACCTTAGTATTGATAGAAGAGGCCAGTCGCAGCGCAGTGGCATAAAGTGTGACTGTAAAATCGATTGGTTGAGGGTTCGATCCCCACTCGAGATAAAATACTTCCTAAAATTTATATTTCCATTTCTTTAATTAAACTTCCCAGGCGCAATTCCAATCAGAGGAAGTGGGACGTCATCTAGTGGACGTGGAACGTCTCCTCCAGGCCCACGCACTCCAAGAGTTGCAATTAGGAGCCCTGGATGAGAGCATCCGCCGCCTGGTGAGACAGAAGACAGCTGCTGAAGGTCCGCCCAGCAGCACTCAACAGTTGCACCAGCAGCTGAAACAGCTGGAGGACGATTACACAGCGTGAGAAGCTGTTTTTTATTATTTTTGAATAAATGAAAATTATGTACAACACCATCAAGGGATTCTCCATAAAACATAAATAAAATTATCAAAAATATTATATTATTAGTAAATTTATATTTTCATTTCTTCGCTCTGGTGTCGAGGCAAAGCGCGGCGTTGAGTTCTGCCACTCAACACGCAATGCCTCCAAAATTCGGCAGAAAGTGGGGAACGAAGTGTCTTAACACTAGGTTTCCTCTGCCTACCCTGCTGTGTGCGGGATATAGCGTGAAGCTAATAATTAGTAACTGGAGGTTTGGAATGCTGTAACGTATCATGTTAATTTACATTTTTACGGGCGTATCAGTAATTGATATTAATTATATAATAAAAAAAATATTAAATGAAATAACTTTTTCTCATCAGATTGGTAGCAGCGGCTAAAGATCGTAAAGCGCGTTTGGAAGACGCTAGAAATCTGTACCAGTTCCTCGAAGACCATGATGAAGAAGAAGGTGAGGTTCTTTCCGTTTTCTTAAAAACAAATATTGCAAAAATGAAACGTTAAAAAAAAATTGTTGATTAAAATCTCTTATATTCTTATATTTTTTTATATTTTTATATATCAATTTTACTTACTGACTGACAACTGACAGTCAGTAAATAAATTGTAACTAGCATAGTTACATACACATTCGCTCATTTCTTTATTTAACTACTAACTTGCTGATCCACTAAGTCACATATTATTTTCTCACTCACTCATTCACTCGCACAATCATTTACATACTGACACGCGCACACAGGCTTACTCATTCACGCACACAATGACACACAAACATTGACTCATATACTGTCTCTCTTTTATTTATTCATTCACTCGTTTATTGATTCACAAACGGGCTACTCACTCTTTCCCGTCATCACTCCATCTCTCTTACACTTTATTCTCTCCACAGGCTGGGTAACAGAAAAACAACGTATATGCCGCACTGCACTCGCAGCAAAAGATCTGCGCGCAGTACTTGCATTGAAACAAAAACATACTGCGTTATTGCACGAAATGAGAGCCAGGGATAGTGTTGCTGCGCGACACCGGGCTAAGGGACAGAGGTGAGATTTTATTTAATGAAATGCAGCGTTGAGGTACGCCAACGATATATGCGATGTTGCTGAAATTGTATGGTTAGTGAGAAATAGTGTTTCAACAATAAGTTCTCGCTGGGTTCCTTTAAATACAACCCTTCTAAAATAATCAGAGGGTATTTAGACTCTTTTATTCCAAAATATTTGAAACGTTTATATTAAAATCGATTATGGCTACAAAAAAGTTAAAAAAAAAAATAATTCCTTTGCAGTCTAATAGACGCCCAGCATCCCAAAAGTGCTGAGATCGAGCGTCGGCTCGCCTCACTCAGCTCACAGTGGGAATTATTAAGAGAACTTGCTGCAGGAAGAGATAAGCAGCTAGCTGATGCTGCAGAGGCTCATCAGGTAACCTGAATACTCTAAGCTTATAAATCATCTAACATCAATCAATAATCTATATTACTGTAAAGTTTTTTCATTTTCGTAAGGGGGAAACGAATCCACATGGTATGATATATAAGAACGAGGAAATGGAAATAATTAATAACTAATTCCTCGCACTGATAACAAAACAAAACGTGGCGTTGATTTCCCTCACTCGACACGCTATGTCTCCAAAATTGGGCGGTGCGTAGGGAACAGAATGTAACATTCGGTTCCTTATGCTTATTCTGTTACGGGATGCAGCAAGAATAAAAATATTTTATTTCAGTTCTACGGCGACGCCAACGAAGCTGAGTCGTGGATGCGAGAGAAGCGCACAGTGGTAGCCAGTTCAGATTGCGGCAGTGATGCAGCTGGTGCAGCGGCTCTACTCGCTAGGCATCGCACTTTGCACGATGAACTACGGGCACATCGGGCTGAATTAGGTATTTTAGGATGTTACGATTTTTATTCGAAGGAATGATTGCTTTTTTAGTTTATTTTTTGATCTAGTAACAACACAAATTGTGATTAGTTGCGCCTGTTAACATGCAATGTTTTGAAATTAGGGCGGTGTGGGGGGAACAGAGTGTAATAATACTAGGTCTCCTCTGCCTTTTTACTGTTTACAGGATATTGCGTGAAGCTAAAATAATATTGTAATAGTTATGAAGCCGGACTACATCACGCGTATAGTGTTTGTTTTGAGACGGATTTATAATAGTGACCAAATCTTTTGCTTGTTATGAATGTGAATGAATGAAATGAATTAATCATTTTTGTCCTTTAATAGCGACTACCTAAATAGACTGCATAAATGAACGAGTGAATTAGTGCATGATCGAATGTATTAATGAACGAATAAATAAAATAATTTCTAATATTACAACAGCCCAACTGGACTCCACCGCCCAGCGTCTCCAGCAAGCCAATATCGATGGACTAAAGTTACCTTTAGAGGTTGAGCCCAGTGGGTTAGCTGATGAAGAATGGGTGAACGAGACCAGGCTGGTTCCAACCGATGTGTGGGAGGAGGAACCAGTCGAGAGGCTCGAGCACCGCACAGTTACTGAACAGAGAAGTGTCCCGCAGGTGAGGAGATGTTGAGTGATGGAACCCGACACCGTGTTCTGCTTCGTTACCAGAGCGAAGAAGTGGAAAAAAATATTGAATATATCTCACAACCGTCGCATTATGACTCACGAAATGTGCTTTAAGATGTATAAAGATTCATTCCGGCCTTATTAATTATTTCTTAATCAATTTAATCAAGGCTTAACCTTTTACTATATCTAATGAAAGCAAAGATTAACAAACAGACAGTTTGTAATAAGAGTATTTTGCATTAATGATTATTATCCAAATTGTAAGTATGGTAGGCACAGAGTTATTAACACTTCGATTAGAACTTATGGCTTAATTCTCAATGAGCGTTTGATAAAGATTGGTTAATAAATGGCGTAATTCAAATACATGTAAATACAAAGATGTCTACTTCTAAGGCTAGTTTAAATAGGAGATATGTAATACATTTGCAGCTTATAATTTAGAAAAAGGTGTAAAGAAGGTGAAAAGGAGGATCACTTGTATGTAGTGTGTGTAGTTAATATAATAAAAAAAGACGTATATGTTTAATTGGTATTTTCTAGGTCAAGGCACTCTACGCCTTCAGTGGTCAAGGCATATCAATGGCGAAGGGCGAAGTGATGTTCCTAATCAACAAAACGAACCCGGACTGGTGGTCGGTGCGCAAGGCGGACCGTACAGACGGCTTCGTGCCCGCCAACTACGTGCGCGAGGTTGAGCCCCGTGTCGTGCCTGTGAGTTATATGTACTATTAAAGAAGATGCTAGTTTTAATTTTTTAGAATGTTAATATATTATAAAAAATGTTTAGGAATTGGCAATTTTGAAAAATAAAAATGAAGGTTAAAAATGAAGGCTTAATCGCAATAAAAAATCTGTTTTACATTGAACCTACGTTGAGTCTTAGAAAGAAAAGAAAGATATCGTTTATTTTTAACTCCACTTTTTTCAGCTTCATGGTGTATCCAACTCCATTTAATATAGAATTTTTTTCTGCTCCCTCCAGGTCCAAGTACGTCGTCCAGAAAAAGTAAAAACAGTACAGCGTGTACGCAAAACAGTCCTCGTAAAGCAAGTGGTTCCAGTGCGGCGTGGAACTCCGCCAGCGACCGCCGCGCGCCGTACACGAGTGGCAACTGTAGATAGATATCCTCCCGTGGAAGATAGACTGAAGCAAATACATTCTGAATATGGTCAGTATAGTTAGAGAGTAGAGCGCAGGTAAGTAGGAAGCGATGCAAGAAATAAGAGAGACTCTTTCCTTCTGTAAATAGATATCAATTTGAATTTCAATCTGCTAAGAATACCTAGGAGGTAAAAATAATGTAGGGAGACCTGAAACTAATTAGGAAGGTTTTTTCCTTATCTTCTGTAATGTAGATTGAAGCACATATATTCCGAATATTGTGAACTGTGAATGGTTACTGAAACCTAAACTTCACCACACTATTTGATTCCGCAAAATACATTTTTTGCTTTATCTCCTCCTAATAAATAATTGATTAATTTGTTTCCTCAGATGAACTCCTTAAACTATCCGAAGCACGGCGCCTTCAGCTCGAGGATGCTATCAAGTTATACAGCTTCTTTGCGGAGTGCGATGACTTTGACAAGTGGATACGTGATAAAGAGAAGATGCTGCGAGCCGATGACGCTGATGACAGTGTTGATAATGCTAAACGGAAGTATGAGGTACGTGCAGATAGATAGAAACACTTTTATCTTATTTAACTTCACACTGTATTTCGTATACATTTGGGTAAACAGAGGAAACCTATTATCAAGATACTCCGTTCCCTACGCTTAAAAAAGTCCTGCAACACATTTATATTTCTTACGAATTACTTTTATTTATTTGGTTATAAGTAATTTACAACCACAATTTCACCCACCCTCAACAACTAATTGCTACACTTTAAACGTTCCAGAAATTCGTCACAGACCTGTCAGCAGCATCAAAACGCCTCGAATCAATAGATGCAGCAGCAGAAGAACTCGCGCGAACGCAGCACGGGCAAGCAGCGCGAGCAGCTGCAAGAAAGCAACAGCTGAGGCAGCAGTGGGATAGACTGGTGAGACTGAAACAGCAAAAGGAGAAGAGCTTGGAGGGAGCTTCCAGGTGAGGATATAAATTCATATTTGAATGCTGAAACTTATTTTTGATATAGATTAAGCAACTCAATTACTACTACCACAACTATCATGTGTATTGGGAATATCGCGGAATCAGTTTTACGGAACTATGGCTATAATTGTAGTTTTTCAACTCCCAATTCCAATAATTGGGATCGGAGTTCAAAGTCTTATATGAACCGAAAGTTCGAACCTGTCGCAACCGTAACACTCCTTATGTTACAGTTGAGTACTTAAAATCACGACATTTTTGTCATTCTTTGACGGATTGCTACATTTTAAGACAAGAATACAACGGTATTCTTTCAAGCAATAAAAATATATTTTTTATTTATTTGGTCCTTTTCTATCATCAGCGTGGAGTTATTCCAACGCACCTGCGACGAGGCCCTAGAATGGATGTCCGAGAAAGAACAACAGTTGGCGGCAGGAGGGGTAGGTGGTGGAGACTTGCGTACAGTGCGCGCCTTACAAAGAAGACACGCGCAGTTGGAGAGGGAGTTGCAGCCGTTGCGGGATAAAGTTGATACTGTCACGCTTTTGGCTGATTCGTGAGTTTTAATTTTTTTTTAAGTTTGAGTATTATTCCGCTTATAGCAGGGTGGGACGGAACTTAGTGTTAAGACACTATATTCTGACTTTTTCATGTTGAGTAGCGAAACCTTACGCCATGTATTGTCTTGGTCTCGAAAGGGAAATTAAAATAATTCATTCTCTCTACAGGGAATCGAATCAACAATAGTCACGCTTGGGGTTAGAAAAAATATTCAATTTAAAAAATATATATATTAAATTAATGTTTACTACGATTTGCGATTGTTGCTTTTACTCATGTAGTTAAGCGCTCATACATGTACACAAATCCTACATTCATATTGTATTGAAAATTTTGAGATAATGCACAATAAAGTAAAACAATTTTACAATAAAGTAAAACAAACTTAAGAGAAAAATTCAAATCCAAGCATATATAGACAATTATTTTTATTCTTTATAAGTACAAATTTATTTAGAAACTAATGAATTTTCCAACATTCTTATCCTATTTACTTTTATTAGAATTTTTTTTATTACTATTTACGACACATTGAGTCACTTAGTATGAAATCTTAGGCGTTAACTTCTCTCTTTTCTCCTTAGCGTCAAGTCCCAATATCCCACCGAAACCGCGAACGTGGAGCGTCGTCAGAAGCAGCTAGAGAGCGCGTGGGTGCGCTGCGAGGCGCAGGCGGCGGACAGGCGCGCGCGCCTCGAGAGTGCGGTAGGACACCAGGTGTTCGCCAACGGGGCTGGACAGCTGCATCATTGGATTCAGGTTGGGATGTAACACATGCACATGTATGAACGCACACAAACATGCATAGACATGAGATCAACGGCATCGTCAGACATACTCGTACGAATGCGTATACATACACACGCACGTATGTTCAGCACGCCATAAAAAGCAGTTAGTGTTTTAACGATGAAAATGGTAGTACAATCTATGAAATAGTACGAAATTATTAATGTTTTTAATGTTTTATTTTTCTATTTAAAATGTTTAGATTTTTTTTACTTTGTTCAACTCAACAACAGTAAGAATTTTGTTGTCACGGTTTTTTATTCAGAAAATAGAATGCAGAAAATTATAAACATATAACAAAATATTTCCCAGCCAATGTTGGTTAGAAATGAACATATTGGTTAGCCAATATTGGTTGAAAATAATTTATCCAACTTAATCGATGTTAGTAATTTCTGAGTGAGTTTTTGCCAATTATTTGGCAGAAAACTATTTTTTGCTAAATGGGTCATTTATTTTTAACGAATTCCTTTAAAATTATATTTTTAAATATTATTTATTTTGTTCTATAAACAGAAAGTACGAGAACAAGTGGGTCAAGAAGTGTGCGCAAAAGATGTCGCAACCGCCGAAGCCCTGCTCAAGCAACACCAAGAACTACAAGATGACATCAAAGCTCATGAAGACGAGTAAGTTTTCGCAGAGTGGGGAAAACATAGTATTATATATCTCTCATTTAGCTCAGTCTTTATCGTTTCTCCTTGGGTTCGATGTTTGTCGCCAATAGAAGGAGAGGCAGAGGAGCGGATCTTAACGCCGCGTATTGTTTTATCACCAAAGCGAGGAAATTAAAGTATGAAATAATTAAAATTTTACCTCAACACTCCGAAGGTTACTCTAAATAAATCAAATATAATTTTGGAGTCCGTCATGGCACAGGTGTTTCCACACCCTCCGTGTGTCCCTGTAAACTTGGCAATTGTAGATTCTGTTCTCATTATAAGAAATTAAAAATTAAACATTTTCTCAATCTGGTAACGAGGCAAAGAGCTGCTTTATTCTGCCACTCAACACAGAAAACCTCGAGAACTCTTTTAAAGTGGGAAACTTAATGGCAAAGGAGTGTCTTAGCACTAGCCTCTCAGATTCTATCTGCTTACTGTGACATAAGCAAGGATATAGTGTAAAACTAAACAAACAAATATTTTCAGATTCAAAGAAGTAATAGGTCTGGGCAAACAGTTAGTAGCCAGTAACCCTGCACTCACCGACGTGGCGGACACTACCGCCATGCTGACCACTGAGCAGGCGACACTTATAAAAGGTATGAACTATATCATTTTACTGGCGACCCACTCACGGCTTCGTCCGTTGTACTTATATTTTCACTTTTGATTTTTTACTTTCCAAACGCTAGTGAACAATGCGGAAAAGTTTAGAAAATCCGCCAGTGAACAGCCCACTAAGATACATGATAAACGTCCTAACAATCACAAAAAGTTAATTTATTCATTATTCTCTAACAGATATAAATATATGTTTTTGTTATCAGAATGGCAGGCCAAGGAGCAGTATCTCCGTCAAGTGCTCCAGCTCCAGAGCTTCAACCGCGAGGCTGATCAGATCGACGCGTCATCTGGTGCTCATGAGGCCTTCTTAGATTATAAACATTGTGGGGTAAGTAAAAAAAAGTGCCTACTTTGAAGAATTTTGTTTTTTTTCGATATAACACTACTATTTTTGTAGCTCATTCTCTCGAGGTGCCTAAATCACCTGAGCACATTTTCTTCATTCTCACTGTGACATCCTCGCACCGGCCAATCTGCTTGCAAATGATATTTGAATAAAAAAAAACATTTTTTAATTAAATATCTCCTTCTCTTCCAGTCATCAGTAGACGAGGCTGAAGCTCTCCTCAAGCGTCACGAGGAGCTGGAGGCTCGTTTGGCAGCCCAGGACGATCGCCTCTCCGCCTTTGCGCAGAGAGCTGATACACTGGCAAGGATGGAGCCTCCTCATTATGCAAAGGAACAGTATGTGTATTAAAATATATATATATTATTAATAGTAAAGCCCGCCCGCCCGTAAACGGTTGTGACTGTAACGCGACGGTTGTGGGTTAGATCCCCACCCCAGGGAATAAATTATTATTTCTTTATATTTTAATTTCTTCGCTCTGGTGCCAAAGCGTTGAGTTCCGCCACTTAACACGTAATGCCTCAATAAATACCTACTCAATGAAATTAAATATTTATTTAAATTTATATTTACCTTCGCTCTGGTGTCGAGGCGAAGCGCCACGTCCAGTTTCGCTACTCAACACCAAACGGAGGTGGGGAACGGAGTGTCTTAAAACTAGTATTCTTGATTACATTGTATTGCGTGTTGAGTGGCGGAACTCAACGACGGGTTTTTGCCTATGTGTCAGTGCGAAGAAATGAAAATATTAAGAAATAATATAAAAAGATATATTCCCTCGAGTGGGGATCGAACCCACGACCGTCGCGTTACATGGACATCCTTATGGCCCTGCGCGACGACGGCCTATATGCTATCTAGATGTTCAATAATTAACAACCTATAAATTCTGCTCGTCCAGTATCGCAGCGCGGCGCACGGCGGTGCTGCAGAGGAGGGACAGCGTGCGGCACGTGGCGGCCGAGCGGCGACGCGCGCTGCTAGCCAGCCTGGCGCATCAACAGGTGACGAATTATTCCTTTTTTAGGCCCGTATTTCTAAATCACTCTCAAGATCAATGTCAAACATGAAAACGGCTTATAACTACGGACCATAATTTATATTAGCATTTACTGCTTAAAGTTTTGGTGGAGGATCTCAATCTTGGAATCTATCCAAGCAATATTTTCTAGGTTAACGCTTTTTGTCATAATGATATAAGAGATTGAATAGAGTATAGATCGATAGCTTTGTTTCGCAGTGGATGAATAGGTGGCTGATAATACGATACTTGCGGGTTTGATTCCCAGTCGAGTGAATTAATTGTTTTTAGTTCTTCGTTCTACTATGGCAAATTGAGCGCCGTTGAGTGCGGGAGTGGAGTGTCTTATCACTAGGTTCCTTCCACCTACCTTGCTTTTTGCTAGGGTACAGCTTGATGGTATAAAATATATATATATTTCTAGCGAGCAACATATTTTATAATATTTCTTTTATTCTAGTTCGTCGCAGCATCCGAAGAATTGCAGGCATGGATACAAGACAAGACCAGGACAGCTAAAGATCAGAGTTACAGGTATAACATATTTTGTAATATTGCATACAAGCAATGATCACATGCGTAGAAATATGCATATTTTATGTTTCTATATTTTCGAAATGTTGATATTTTTGTAATATTTACAGGGATTTGGCGAATTTGGAACGCAAACTGCAAAAACATGAAGCATTTGAAAGAGAACTCCAGGCCAACGAGAAACAACTTAGGAATGTTGAAAGTGTATGTATTCTAAAAATTTTATTTAATATATTTTATTTTGGACCCTAGTATATTTACGAAGACTTTAGTTTAAAACGGAGGCTGTCAATTCGTATATCGGTAAAGAAGATTAAAATAGATAAACAAATTACATTTAATACAAACAAAGTAAAGGTGGTTGAAGACTTCTTAGTAAGTTACACATCTTAGCCTATCAATGTTGACAAAGACCATCGTGGCGCAGCGGCACTGTATTTGACCGTAAACACGACTGTTGTTAGTTCGATACCCACTCCGGAAATGAGTTAATTTCATTTCCTCACTCTAGAAACAAACGTAAAAGTAGCGTTGAGTGCACACAACGCCTTCAAAATGGGTAAAAGTCCATCCTTTGGTCTACCTTGCAATATGCGGGAAATAGCGTAAAACTAAAAAAAATCTACTAAAGTAACTCTTTTTGTTCCTAGATCGGTCAATCCCTGCAGAAATCTGATGCGGCTCGTGAGGCAGAAGTGTCCTCACGTCTGCAGGACCTGCAGAAATCCTGGGCACAACTGGTTACAGCATCACGGGATAAAGGAGGGAAACTGCGACAGGCTTCGCAGCAGAGACAACATAGACGGTGAGAACCTGCTTACTTTAATGCTGGGAAGATTGGGCATTGTTTTTGACAAAAATATTGGGTTATTGAAAAAAAATTGTTACTAGTTCTTACATTTTTTTTTGCTTTTAATTTCTATGTAAAAAAACACCCATCCTTAATTTAAATTGAAAACTATATACGCCTAAGTAACCTTTAAAGGATATATTGAAGAAATTCAATCTGAGAGAGTAAATTACATACCTTTTAGGTTAGTGCTTTTGTTACAGGTATACCCACAGTCAAATTTCTATTCTTTTTCCTCAATGTTCCACACGAGCTGCTTAATAATTTTAAGTTATTTCTTATATTAGATCTGTGATTTGTTTTTCAATATTTACATTTTTTCTCAAAATCAGAGCAATTGAAGATGCAAAAGCGCGTTTGGCGGAGTTAGATCGCGCGTTAAGCAGCCAAGAGCTTGGAGCTGACTTACGCTCCTGCAAGCGACTGCTGATACAGCATCAGGTAAGCGAAATGAAAGAAATTAATAATAAAAAATATCATATTTTATATGTCCCTTATAGAAATATGTGGAAACATGTACTCATACGTCAAGAACTGCTACTTCGATTTTATTTAAATTTTGAAGGTTGAAGTGTCTTCACACTAGGTCAAACATTCTGTAAGCGGGATACAGAGGAAAACTCAAAAATGTATTATCAATTCTCATTCCTCCAGGCTCTAGAACAAGAACTCAACCAATGTGAGCAAAGAGCGTCAACACTTGCAGCTCAGGGTGGGGACCTGGTATCAGATGGACACTTCGATGCCGCGGCCATTGAGCGGGACTGTACTGCGTTGTTGGAACAAGCGAAGGCTCTCCGCCCTCGCGCGGTTGAACGCCGCGCTGCTTTGGAAGCGAGCTTGCAGTGAGTGTACTTTTTGTTTTTTGTTTTGGTATATATATAAGTAGGTTTTTTATGTTGAAAGAAGTGTTCTTATAAGTAGTTCAGTATCACTCTCAAAGTACTAAGTGCTTTTAACAATTATTTCGAAAGAAACGTGTGTTGAAAAATAATACTGGTGTTTTGGATAGAAGTAACGTTCGCTTAAACTACTATAATATTATTAGTATAATAGAGGTATTTTGAGTATACAATGTTTAAAACATAGTATTTGTATGTTTTTAATTCATAATGTTTTGAAAATATATATGTATATCTTAAAATAATTATGATTATATTTCGATCAAAACAATTTTACGTTGAAAGTGTTATGAACACTTTCAAAGCAAATGTTTATTTAGATTTTTAAGTCAGATTTTTTGATACAAAAAACTTACTGTCTGTACTACTACTGTCATGTGCCACAGAGTACTCAAATCTTTATACTTCCCATATCAAGTAACACAAAGTACACAAATCTTCATACTTTGTACGGCATATGTCACAGAGTACACAAATTCGCAACGGAAGTATCATCCGAACTGGACTGGGTGTCGGAGCGAGCTGCGGCAGCTCGTTCCGCAGCGCTGCCCGCAGACCTGCACGCAGCACAAGCTGCACAGAAGCGGCACGCCAAGCTGCGCGCCGAGCTGTGCGGGCGTGCCGAGCACGTGGCGCGCGTGCTGGAGCGCGGCCGACACGTGCAGGCCGGGCACCCGCAGGCGCAGAGGGTGAGTGTGGCGTGAGGAGGATATGCGATGCTCTTGTTATTTTTTATTTTCACGCTTAAGGGGAAGGAACGAGTCGGTAAACGCTGAAAAATGTCATTTTAAGTGAGATAGATATTGAAACATCAATAAAGGTGCTCATCAAGGTGAAAATTAAATCAATTTAAATTACTAATCTTACAAGTTTCATTAGAATATTCTTCTTAATTTAAACTATCTATTTCCCACAGATAAAAGAACTATGCAAGGAGTTAGAAGAAGAATACTCCTCAGTCTCCCAAGCAGCAGAGGAGCGAGCTGCTCGCTTAGAAGAAGCACTCAAAGCCCAGCAGTTCCTCCACGACGCTCTGGAGGTGGACTCGTGGTTGGCTGACAAGGATGCGGCGTTGGCGTCCGCTGATGTCGGCAATGATAGACATAGGGCTACACAACTTCTAACGAGACATAAGGTGGGTTTTCTAATTCTTATAAGGTGTTAAAGTTTTTGGGCGTAAATGTTAAATATCGTATGTTTGCTCCACAGGCAGTAGAACTGGAACTGGACACGTACTCCGCCATCATCAGCGAGATGGGTCATGCGGCAGCCGCGCAGGCCGACCCTGAACTCCGGACCCGTCACGCGCAGCTCGCGGCCAGCCTCGCGAGGCTCCAGCGACGAGCTGCCTTACGACAGGCTGCGTTGGTTGAGAGTGTTTGTAGGTAAGTACCCCATGATACGCCAATATGCAATATGTCCCCATATGAAATGCAATAAAATCCCAAAACTTAGGTAAGTTGGCAATATTTCTTTTATCCTACATTGTATTTCCCCTGTCTATACTAACATACTATCTTACTCCCCACACCTTTATTAACCCGGCATCCAATGTTAGTATGATTTAATGTGAAAGTGACATATACTAAATAGAGAATGCCGAGAATGAAAAAAAGCAGAGAATGGAAAATAAATCTCCAAATTCTTCCTGTAAGCAGAAACTGCATACAGGAAGAATTTGGAAATTTATTTTCCAAAAAATATAAACTGGTTACTAAATAAGTATCTCAATCACTGATGCGTCAATTGGTTTTCAAATACATTTTGCTTATCCTAACACTATGGATTTGCATTATAAATACAATATATTTATAAAATTCTCTTTTGTGTTCATAGACACGAATACCTGGCGGAGAGCGCGGAGCTAGAGAGCTGGATCCAGGAGCAGTACGCGGCCGCCTCTAGCGAAGACTATGGGCAGGATTACGAACATTTATTGGTAAATATGCAACAAAAAGTTTTTTTTTTTTTTTCTTTGGAAAAATATACTTGAAATTGTGATATAAGAAAGAGTCTTACCATAAAGGCAACAGCTGTCGGTTCAGTCTTCACTGGGGGAATTAGTAATTTAGATTTCCTGGCAACGGTGAGAAGAAAGAGCGCAGTTGAGTTCCAGTACTAAACAACACAAGATGTAAAAAATTTGGCTGTGTGTGGGGGACGTATATATAGCGTATCTTAACATAAGACAGAAGTGAATCTACCCATGTATGGGCGGAATACAGTATGAAAGTAAAAAACATCATTCAATTGTAAAAAGTACCCTCGTTGAATAGAATAGAATGAAATGCATAAACTTTACCCAACTATGCTACGATATCGAAATTTGTAGATAAATTAACGTTTTTTTTGCCAGATCTTAAGATCTAAATTTGACGAGCTCCGTCATAGAGTAGAGAGTGGAGCCGAGCGATTCAATCAGTGTGAAGAATTAGCGAAGAAACTGTTGGCATCGGAGAGTCCTTATATAGCTGATATAGAGAAGAGACAGGAGGCTTTGGGGTAAGTAAATTGTATTGGATTTCAATAAAAAAAAGCTATTAAAAGATTTACTTATCTCATGATTTTTCTTGTATATATTTTATTTAGCGAAATATACCCAATGACAAGTGTTGTATTGCATATTATTTAGTTTATTTATAAATAAAATATCTTTACATACACATACGTCTTAAATTACTGATAACGTAGTTCAAACCCAATGTGTAACATAGTGGCCAGAGCACTGCTGAGACCGTTTCCAAAATTGCTAAAGTGAAATTTTAATTGATACGTTTTTTTTAGAGAGTCCTGGCAACGCCTAGTCGAACAGATCCAATCCCGCAACGCGCGTCTTCACGCGGCGGGTGAGATACACCGCTTCCACCGCGACGCGCACGAGCTGCTCGCGCGCGCCACGGACCGGCGCGCGCTGCTGCGGCCGCCGCCCGCGCCGCGCGACCTGCGCGCTGCCACTGCGCTGCTGAGAGATCACGACACGGCCGAGAATGATTTGGCGGCGATTGATGCTCAAATGCAGGTGTGGCTCAAAGGACTACTGTAGCGTTAGATTTATCTAGGCCTAGATTAATTATATCATACGCGCAATGTTTTAATTAAATATTCGTAAAATACTATAATTTTTTTATCGAAGATATAAATAAATTTTGAAGTTATTAAACAAAATTAAGTTGTCATTTTTCTTGACTTGGATAAATAAGATAGTTTTCTTGAGGACAACTCAAACATTGAAGAAAACAAAACCACGAATCATCGTTTTGTCGTCGTAAACTTTATACATAGTTGAGTATTCTAGAGTTAAAAAAAGTTTAGTCCTTTCGTCTTTTTTTTTAATAAAAAAATTGGTTGACGTCTTTTCCCATAAAAGCAGTATGAACTTAAGAGATCACAATGATCCGATGACAGATGCGCAAATCAGCCACAGTGACATTGCACGCCTATTTATTTACTTTCTTGTATTTTATTACATCAGTTAATATACATAAGTGTATCTCCAGGTGCTCCAAGAGGAAGGCGGTCGCCTGCAGCGGCTGTGCCCGGGCGGCAACGAGCAGCAGATCGCACACCGCCAGCGCGCGCTCTCCGACGCCTGGCGCTCGCTGCGCGCCGCCGCCGACCACAGGAAGAGCCTGCTGCATCAGCACGTCAAGTTGCACCAGTTCCTCACTCAGGTCAGTTGGTGGTCCTCTAGGAAAAAGACGGGTACCTTTAAAAGAAGCGTTTGTTTGTCTAAATATATGTATATACTCGTATGTAAGTGTTGGACGGATTTGTATTAAATGTTGTAGGTCTATTTCATGGACGTTTTGAATGGAATTAAACTTTAACAAACTAACTTTAGAATGAGTAATGTGAGAAACATAAATACAGATTATTTAAATATGAGAAAATTTCCCAAAACATCTTAACCAACGTTTCATCACCTTAATAGGTCCGAGATTTAACATCCTGGTCATCAGCCCTACGCACTGAAATGTCTCGAGCTGGAGCAGCTGGGGGCGCGCGCTCCGCCGCCGCAGCACAGGCCCAGCGGGCCCATCACGAAGCCCTTAAAGCTGAAATAGACGCAAGAGATGACAGCTTCCGATCAGCTCTTGAAGCTGGACGTGTTCTGACACAAGATCCTGACATGTCTGAACAAGTTGAGGCCAAGTGTAATGCCTTGTTGGAGGAACGGGCAAGGTTGCAAGGTGCCTGGGCGGCGAGGCAGGTGGCATTAGACCAGTTGATCGATTGGCACTGCTTCTTGAGGGACGCAGCACTATTGCATGAGCTGTGTGCAGCGCAGGAGGCAGCGTTGAGTAAGTTTTTTCTAACCCTTTAAGTTATCATGTCTTGACTTTTTGATGTAATATTGACCACTGTGTACTGTATGGTATCAATTTTTTATTTATACCACCTTTTGTCGTTCCTTTCTAGGCACTGAAATTTCCCCAACATGGAGTGTAGAAGAAGTAGACAATCAGCTAAAGAAACATGAAGCCTTCGAGAAGTTACTCGCGACACAGGTAATACATATTATTTTTTTAATTATTTTCTATTATATTTTATTGTGCTTTATCTGTGCATTACTAGTTACATATAACACAAAAAAATATTGATACTTAACAGAGATAGATATATTTTATATGGAAAATGAAAATAAATGGAAAATATTATCAATGTAATGTTATTATAAAGCTGAAGAGTTTATTTGTACTAAGGCGCTAATCTCAGGAGCTACTGACTAGATTTATTTTTTTGGTGGATTTTTTTATCGAGCATTCCTCGACTATAAGTTACAAGCTATATTACATCACGTTAGTTATTTCGATGTTACCTACTATACTCGTCTGAGTTATCTTCCGCATTTCGAATGTGTTACCAAAACATATGTAATGTAACCAAAACATCAATAATTAATTATTGATCATGTTAAAATTAATAGCTCAATTACTATACAAAAATAAAACTAGTATTATTTTGTAAAGAAGTCAAAAAATCTGACTTGGTAGACTAAAAAGAACTATTTTTTTTTACTAGGATGAGAAACTAACAACACTCAACAATCATGGCGACAAGCTGTTGCAACAGAACCACGTGGAAAGTCAAAGGATTGCTGACGAGCTACTTAATATTAATGAACGGAGGAAGAAGGTTACAATCTGATTTGAAATATAATTTTTTTAATCATCTTATTATCATAATCAATAACATGTAAAACAATAATATCTTCACAGAATAAACATACACAGATTTAATCAACAACCTTGTTGGTGCAAATACATTTTTAAATAAAACGATAATTTATAATATTGAGATTATAAAATCTCGTTTTAATTCATTTTATATAAAAGAAATTAAAATAAGATTTTGACTATTTTTCTTTTGTCTAAGTTGCTCTATTAATAATCTTCATGACGATTAGAAAAAATACTTTGTTAAACCTTTTCTTAAATCTTATTACTAAATTATGTTGAAAATCTATTCTACAGAATATGTCGTAAATATATGAAATATAATAAAAGTAGCAAGAGTTGTAATATATCGCCAATTTTTTTCAATAAAAAAGAAACAAACAATATCTTAAAGCTAACTTTAATTAAATTCAAACTTCATTTCCTCCAGCTATACGAGTCAGCCGCCGCCCGCCGCGGGGCTCTACGCCGCGCTCTAATAAGAGCTCAATTCGGTCGCGACGCCGCGGAAGCGAGGGGATGGGTGGCCGACAAATTGGCACAACTGCCTGCACATCACGGTATGTCTATGTCTCTTTTTTTCAGTTGAGGTATGGTATGTCTGTCCTTAACTGTATTAATGTTTGTCTAATATAGCTTCCTCCACATCACGGTTGTATGTTCATATACCTAGCTGGCACTCACTTTGAAGTGATTACAGAAATACAGTATTAAATACAGTAATATGGTTTTCTAGAGACAATATTATATTTCTATCTCTGCCTAACACATCTATCCGCAAATTACATTGTCACTAAAATAATAGGAAAATAAAAATCAGGTTTACGCTGTATACCGCACACAGCAGAGTAGGCACAGGGAACCTAGTGTTAAGACACTCCGTTCCCTACTTTCCACCGGAGGTTCCCTTTTCTTTTCTGGAGGCATTGTGTGTTGAGTGACGGAACTCAACGGCGCTATTTGCCTCGGCACCGGAGCGAAGTAATGAAAATACAAATGTAAATAACTATTTCATTTCCTTGAGTGGGGATCGAATTCAAAGCCAGTCGATTTTACAGTCACACTTTGTGCCCCTGCACCTCTACTGGTTAATATAATAAAATTGTAAGATAATGAACATATAAAATATAGTACGGTCGACGACTCATGGACGTCCTGAAGGTGGGTTTTCTGAACTTTTGTACACATTTTGCATATTTTACACTCGGACTTGGGAAGCCTATAACCAAAAGTAAGAAAAATATAATAAAAATCAAATCTGCGCAGCCATCTCCATCTAACTTTAGGTCAAAGACTCGTCAACCCAGCTGTAATACAGAATAGTCTCTTTACTTTACAATAATAATTACGATACTTGAATAAGTAAAGCAAAAACATGACTAAAATTTTAACAATAAAAATTCAAAATATATTTTATCTGATTACTCTCTCCCTTATTTCAGGTGAAGTAACAAGCCTCGAGGATAAAATCAAAAAGCTCCAGAAGCACCAGGCCTTCACAGCGGAACTAGTAGCCAACAAAGCTCGTCTCCAGGAGATTCAACACCTGGCGGAACAGCTCATTCCAGATCCTCAAGTGGAAGGGGAGCTCCGGGAACTGCGCCAGGAGTGGGAAAGATTGGAGACCGCCACGGAACAGAGAGGTGAGTGGAATAAGGGAAAAATATACCTTCGTACTTTATCCCGTAGATAGCAGGATAAGTAGAAGAATCTTGGCAACCCAGTGTTAAGACACTCCGATGTATTCTCTTGAGGCATTGCGTATTGAGTGGCGAACTTCAATACCGCACTTGAAAATATTAACAATGAAAATATTAAATATTTCTTTATCTCACGAGTGGAAATCGAATTCTCAACCGTCGTGTTTGTGCACCTGTGCAACAAAACGCATACAGTATGTATTTTAGGTCAGTGTTACTTTCCGCACTTTTATTTATTTTTAATTGTAATTTTAGGTCGTGGTCTAGAGGAAGCTCAAGACATCCTGGAGTTCAACCAGCACTTGGATAAAATTGAAGCCTGGATCAGAGACAAGGAGATGATGGTAAGTCTCTTATGAAGATATAAAGTCGATCCGTGTCGGTACAGTGCGATCCTTAAGTCGTGGCCGTCATGAAGTAAACTGTAGATAGATGGCTATGCAGATTAGATTTTAACATATTTTCATTTGATTATTTTCTTTCCGAGTTAGAGTGAACAATGCATAAACTTTTAGAAGGCTTAGTCACAAATCGTTGACCGTACAATATTTATGAATGAGGGACTGTATGGAATAGGCGAATGTATGAACGATGAGCTTATTAACATTTTCACTATATTGGGCAAGTTCAGTTTCACGCTGTATCCGGCACACAACAAGGTAGGCAGAAGGAACCTAGTGTTCCTACCGACCTTAAATCAAAAATAGGTTAACGTTATTGGATTTTAATCGGTACTTTATTTAGCTTTTTTGTGTTTCATACAAATTATTATTCATAAATAGATTTTTTTTCTTACCATTATTATTATTATTATGTCTTATTCTAAGTATGTAAGTGACCAGCACGGCGGCGGGCGGCAGCGGATTCGCCCGCTTGAGCCAGTTTTCAATAGGATTAGTAAGAAAATAAAAGCATTAATAATCGAAATAAGCCGTAAAGTAATAAAAAAATAGACATAAGTAAGGGAAATAAATTTCTTAATATTGGAAAAAAATACCTCAGTAATTGAAATGAACAAACAAAATAATAAGTAAACGAAATTCTGAAATTTAAGCTTAGAAAATTAATAAATAATTATTAAATTCTGGCTAAGCCAGAGAGAGCCCTTTCATCTGATACCTTACTTGAACTAACGGCATTAATACCAAATTTTGCTCGATTTGTTCCTGAACTTAGTAGTACTTGTAGATGCTAGCTGCCAAATTTCATAATTCTAGGTCAACTGGAAGTACCCTATTAATTTTGATTATATTTATAGTGTTGAAATACGCGTTTTGTGCGATATAAACCACCATACATTTTTTACAGTAAATGTAGAAATACTATTTGTAAGAAATAATGGAACCGCAGATTTGAGTATAGAGTTTGAAATTCAATTAGATATCTCCTAGTGTTTCCGAGATAAAGGCTCTTGATAGACAGACAGACGGACGGACAACAAAGTGATCTTATAAGGGTTCCTTTTTTCCTTAAAAGATATGGAATCTTAAAAGTAGCCTATGTCCACCTCAAGAACCTCAAGTATCTCTGTATGTAATTTTATCAGTATAGTATCAGCGGTTTGGCCGTGAATGCGTGACAGACCAACAAGCAGACAGGGTTACTTTCGAATTTATAATAGAAGTATGGATTTTTTTTAATCTTCTTCCACTTAAAAAAAATCTTTTTCATTAATTTTAAAACTTTGCTTATTTAAACCTTAGAAATCTAGTATTTTGTGAAAATTATTATCTTTTCTACACCATATAACATCACAGCTCTATTCTACATTAAAATCTCCCGTGTTTCATTTCCTAACAGGTGCAAGCGAACGACACAGGGCGCGACTACGAACACTGCACTGCGTTGCTCCGCAAATTAGATGATTTAGACAGCGATATGAAAGTCGATGATAAACATGTAAGGACCATACAGGCGCTGGCTGATAAGCTATTGCAACAGGTAATTAATATTATACTAATATATTTAACATATTTAAAATAAATAAATTGGAAACATCTTAAACGTGTATTTACTTTTTAGAAAACGTATAAATATTTTAACTATAATTTTTTTTATACTTATTTTATAACGTATATATTTTTTTATATTTGAACCCGCCTCTCTTGGAAACCGTCTAAGAGTTCAAATTCCGCAACCTTAAGAATTATTATATCTTTTCTGAAAAATAAAAGAAATATTCCTAAGTGTTAAATAACACTTTAAAATTTGTTAAAAATGCTATAACGTGCTATCTTTTCATGACGGTTTTCAATAGAAAACTGTGGTAGAACAGTACAGTAGTATTACGGCACTCCATTCTCCGTTGTCTTTTAAGAACTGGAAATAACGATATTTATGTTTAAAAAATATCTAAATTTAACCGTATTGGCTACTAAATAAAAAAAAGACGCAAAAAAGAAGCTCATTTCTATAAAATAAAGAAAAAAACTTCAAAATAACTTATTTTCCTTCCAGGGTCCAACAGGAGAGGCCATGTCAGCGGCGACCCGGCGAGACGCTTTCCTTAATAAGTGGAGGGCCCTCAGCGGAGCCCTACAGCATTATAGAGAGCGGTTGACTGCAGCCCTACAGCTACACTCCTTCTATAGGTATTTACAACTCGAAGGTTACCCGAGGTGTCTTCCTGTCGCTCTTACCACATACTCTTAAGCAAAAGTGTGTGCTAAGAGAGGCCATTCTTCCATCACTCATCCTCTCAAAGTAGTCAAGCTACGCAAACAAGGACGCGATAACCACCAGTTTGGACCAATAATAAACTTAAGTAAAGTCCACCAAGAATTCTTTTGAACAACTTTAATAATAAGAAAGATATATTCAAGCTACTATGTCTCCAGAATTCAGCGTAATGTGGGAATCGGAAGTGTCTTAACATTATGTTTCCAGTTTCTCAAGTTCGATTGCCACTCGGGACAATATATTATATATTTTTTTGGCTCTGGTAACAAAAAAAAGGCGTCATTCGAATCTAGGCATCGTCGTGTTCTGTGACTCAACGGAATGTCCTAATAAAAAGACATTACCTCTTCAATTATCTTGCCGCGTGCGATATAAATCGTGAAACGTGAATTGCTATTAATCTATAATAAACTGATATTAACTCCAAATTTTCAACTCTCAGGGACATAGAAGAAACATCAGAGCGTATATCACAAAAGGCCACTCAGTTCGCCAGTTCCGAGGGTGGCAGAGATCTTGAAGCCGCACATGAGTTGAGGAGACGTCATGTTGCAAGAGCTGCTGAGGCTTCCGCCATCGCTGATAGGATGAAAGTTTTGAAAGGAGAAGGAGGTGCTTTGGCTAAAAGGTATGTTATATAAGAACGCGCTCACGCATACACACACACACATACAAATGCATAGAAACACTTCATTTTCTATACATTTATAGACAAGCATATATACTTATACACATTATACAAAAACTCGCACATACATATACGTACACTAACATGCCATTAATATGCATAGAAAAATCATATTTTATAAACAGTGAATAGATTCCGAGTGAAATGTTTCTATTTTTTCCACTTAGGTAAGAAAAAACATGGCGTTGAGTTCCTTAATATAACACGCAATATTTCGAGCTGAAAATGTAATAGAAATAATTCCGCATAAAATGTATATAAAACTGACGTAGTTTCAAATTTGCGCGCGTTTCCAGTCACCCAGAGCACTCTGAGCAGATTTCCTCTCGCCTTCAAGCCTTGGAGTCGGCCTGGTCCCGTCTTCAGCAGCTATCGGCGCAGCGCTTAACCACGCTGGACGACGCCATAGCGGGTCACAGGTTCGAGGAGAACTTGAAGGTGAGTTCTGTTACTGAAAGTGAGTAGGATTACTGTAACGTGTCGTTATGTATTTTTTTATAATTCTTTTTAGCTTTAGGCGAGGAATTTTGATGTCCTCCACATTGCGTGTTGAGTGTTGTTATTATCAATACAAAAATACGTATTAATAATTAAAATGATTAATATGTATTTTATTGACATTATTTTCACACAAAATTAATAATAATCTACGGCACGAAACAAAAAGTGTGCAGAACAAAATTTGTCGTTGAATTTAATTTGCTTCTTTTTTCCCTTTAACATATTTTCAAGAAAACAGTAATTAAAACAACAATTGATTTCTACCTGTATAGTTATTTTTTTTATATATTTTCTTTAGGAATTAGAACTGTGGGTATCAGAAGCAGTTAAACGCATGGATGGTGCTCAGCCGGAGAGTGTAACTGATGCCGTAGCACAGTTGGAACAGCATCATGAGAGAAAGGTAGGTTGTGTTTATTGATTTTAGTGGAGAAATTGGTTGGTTAATTCTGTGGGTCCTTATGGTTGGTTATTTGTTATTTGGTCATTGAATTAAGCAATTAACAATTTGGCCAAAAATGTAACTGGATATTTGTTTACTTATTTAAATGCATAATATAAATTTTAAATATATAATATTTAGCTTTTCCTCTTATTTTATTTAAGTAGCTCGTAATTTATGATCTAAATCTATCTTTTAGTAATATAAACAAATAAAGGCTTTATTAATTTTATAGTTCAGTGACTAACATCACTGAATATAAAATCTTAAAGTCAGTTTTGAAAACCTCGTGTCGTTATTGTCATAAGAATTTAAATAAAACACCTTGATGTACGATATTTGTTCGTAACATCTCAAAACTCTTAAGATTACAATAATATAATTTCATAAATATAAAAATTATACTAAAAATCCTGTATAAATTAAAAGGCGGAAATCGACGGACGTCAAAAAGCAATAGCCTCTTTACAAAAGGAAGCGGAACAAGCCCAACATCCGGAGAAGGTTAAGAGAGTGGATAAACTATCCACCACCCTGGACCAGGCGTGGTTGCAGAGGAAACAGTATCTCACACAGGTATTTAACATATTGATATATATTATTTTTTAGTAATTAATAAAGTAAATAATATGAGGCCGTCGTGGCCCAGGGGCACAAAGGTGTAACTGTAACGCGAGAGATTTGGGTTCGATTCCCACTCCGGGAAATAAATTATTATTTATTAATATTTTCTTTCCCTACATGAATTTCTCCAAAGTGGGGGACCTTCCCCTTTACTTTGCGGGACACAGCGTGAAGATGATTTAATATTTTCATTTCTATATTTTGGCACCAAGGCAAAAGCCTGGCGTTGAGTTCTGCCACTAAACAGTGCCTCGAAGAATTCGAAGAATATTTTGATGCTGATATTAGTTATATTAGATTACTAAACGCTCTAGGCTGAATTTATTTTTTTGTAATATAAGGCATCTGCGGAATTACGGTTTTATTACATCATTACATCCATTATTTAATAGAAATATGAACTAATGTTTGCTAGATTAATAAGAAGAATAATTACGACTACCTTTTTATGAATGGTTTTTTATGTGTCAAAGTTACCTATTGAAGACAGACAAAATTCAGATTTTCTTTTATACTTTTATGTATATAATCTTTAAAAGGTTTATATGAATGTTCATGGGCAAAAAGTATTATGAGAGCACTAATAAAACACTGTCACTCGTGTGCTTTAAATTTTAATAAAATATCGCTCGTATCTTTACCCTTTTTTATTTACCCAAATTGACTGTAAGCCATAATATAATAATAATAATATAGGTAAATATGTAAACTATTTATTTTTTGATATTCAGGTTAAGCTTTTTTACTTTAGTAACTATTATTTTTTTCTTTTTCTTTAGGCACATGAACTACAGTTACTCAAGGAGCAAGCTAGACAGGTAGAGGACTGGCTTGCCGCTAAAGAGGCATTCCTTAATAATGAGGATTTAGGAGAAAATTTGGATGGTAAGATTAATAAATTCAATATTAAATATGAACTACGTTTTGTAGCTATAAACATTTATTTTCACAGAATGAGATTTGAACCTAACTACAATTATCGCGTTCACTGCGTATGCTTTGTGCTTGAATGTCTATTTCTTTACATCTTTTCTTTCAAGTTAAATGTTATTAAAAAGTTAACGGTCAAAATTATTGAATTAGTGTTAAATTCTAATTGACATAACGTAAAGTTTTCAAAAACCCAATTAACTTTTAATAATTTAGATTTTTCTCACAACCCGCAGCCGTAGAAACACTAATCCGCAAACACATTGAGTTCAGTAAGCTGCTGGAGTCACAGCTTGGCAGGGTGGTCGAACTGCAACAGTTCGCGGAGAGTGCGGTGCGCGGGGGACACTACCACGCCGCGTACATAGACAGACGAGTCACTGCGGCCAGGGGGAGGGCTGACATGCTGAAGGTAATTTGGAAATAACATTAAATAGTACGGACTCGGATTCGTGGCCGCCCTGAAGCCTGGTTTTTTTTTTTATTTCTGCGCATTTTCCCTCGCATCGCATTTTGCGCTTTGTCACTTACGCTTAGGAACCAAATAATCAAAAGTAAGAAAAATCAGTACGGTAACTAGACTTCGAATCTTAAGGTCTTATGATGTTTCTGAGTTAGTAAAATTTTTGAAATTCCGAGGTAGGGCACAGTCAAAACGAATGATTTGAAATATTTGAATTCCTCACTTTTCTCCTCTGAATATCTATTGTAGAGCTGAGAATGTTCAGAATGTTTTGAAATAATGTTTTAAATTAATTCCAGGAACGCTGTCTCCAACGTGGCATCCGTCTAGAACAATCCAAGCAACTCCACCAGTTCCTAAGAGACCTCACGCACGAGCGGGAGTGGATAGAACTTAAGATGCAGATCGCTACTGATACTAATTATAGGTGAAACTTATAAGATTATATATTTTTTATTTCTTACGACAAAAAAATCTTGTTATTATAAGAGACAACTTTTTTTTTTGAAGTAGGTATATTTTTTGTTCTTATTTACTATGTATATTCTTATATACCATTACCTTTTAGTACTTTTTTTTTCAAAATTAATAAGTCTTAATTTTATTTTACAAAGTTTCGAAGAATGCATAATTTTTTTATGCTAAAAAACCAAAATTGCATTATGTATTATCAAAAGTGGCATTTATAAATTGTTTCAAAAGAAATATTAACTAAACAAAAAAAATTTTTACTTATTTAATCTATGACTTTTTCTTTAATACAGAGAGCTATCAAATCTACAAAGTAAAATACAAAAACACGCGGCGTTCGAGTCCGAACTTGCCGCGAACAAGAAACGTATAGACGATGTCGCGGCCACCGGAGAGGATCTTATTGGTAAAATAATTTTATATTTAGTTTATTACTTTAGATGAGAAGGTTGTCGGTTCGAAGCCCTCTAGTGGGAATGATTATATAATTTCATTTAGTCGTTCTTGTAGACAAAATATGATCAGTGGTGCGTCGGGTATGGAGTGTCTTACCACTCTCCTCTGTCTGCGGGATACAACGTGAAATTGAATATTTGTCTTTTATCATATCTTCTACATATTGCTATTTTCAGTTTAGTCAATTATAGATCCTAGACAATACTGTCTTTACTTTTTTCCCATTTGCATATTTCATATGTTGAATGTCGATTTGTGAAAATGAGAATAATTTTAATCTGTCCCAGTAATGATTGGACTTATAACCGTAGCATGTACAGTCACATGTATGCATATAAGGAGAGAGGAAGAGAGAGAGAAGAAAATTATGCTTTTCTGTCTATCTACAAAATTAAAAACATACATAAAAATAAAAATCTACTTTAATTGTTGGGAATATATTTTTTTTATATAATTATATAAAAAATGATCTATACATATATTTATTGTCTGTACAGAGGCTAAACACTACGCGTCGCAAGAAATAGCCAGACACGTCGAAGACTTGGAGAATCTGTGGAGAGAGCTCATGGTGAGATTAATGATTTCTTTTATTTTGTCCCAACTCGTCTATCTCTTGCTAAATAACTTTTATTATAAATGAGAAATGTTTTCTCACTTAACAACAATGTTATGCATATAAATGTCAAGTGAATGATGATTTTTTATATTCACAAGCTTTTATTTTTTTGTTTATGTATTTGAACTAATTTTAATTCATTATTGAGTGTTGGGTACACAGGAAATTTTAAAAAGTATGTCCTGTGAAATGATTTATCTCTTTTTATTTTATTTCAAAATATTAAATATTTTATTTCCCAAGTGGGAGTTGACCCGCAACCATTGTGCTTACAATCGCACATTTGCGTCGAGACTGCATCGGGCTACAGTGTGAAATTGAAAACAACTATAATTTTCTTATTTCTCTCCAGTCCGCAGCTAAACTCCGCCGTGAAAGACTGCAAGAGGCGTACCAGGCACGTGTATATTTACGTGGCTTAGATGATTTTACAGTATGGTTAGATGATGTGGAGGCCACCTTGTTGAGCGAGGATCATGGTGAGAAATGTTATTTTTATCACATTGTTAGCAAATTTAGAATAAATTATTTATTCAGCAATTCAAGTCTCTTATTGTGACTACTTTAAGGATTGGTGTGTATAAAGAAAATGAAGACCAAGAAACTTTTTTAAATCTTAAATATTCCTCTGCTACCACTCTTTCCAGTACCACTTATACAATAATACCGTACTTGAAAAAATGTAATAAAAAAATATGATAGCGGGACTTGAATTCAGTTTTTTCCACATTAGTTTATTTCATTATTGTGTTAGTAACAGCTTAACAAACATTTTCTTTTATTATGCTCTTTCCCCTCCAGGCAAGGACCTATCATCGGTCCAAGCGCTCCTCAAGCGCCACGCGCGTCTCGAGGCGTCCGTGGCGGGCAAGGCGGACGCGGCCACGCAGCTGGCGGACACTGCTGAACACTTAGCGAAAGCTGGACACTTCATGGCGGATGAAATTATGGGCAAAGCAGAGGAGGCTGTGAAACGGTAAAATTCCCTTTTTTTTAAAAGCAGTTTGACAGTGCGGACGGAACATTTGCCCGTTTCGTGGCAGAATTAATAATGGGGAAAGTTCAAGAAGTATTTAAAGGTGGGTTTTGAGCTATCGCCTGGCTTTTCGGATTTTTCCTTTATTAAGGGTTTTTCTAGATTTTTCCAATGAAATTCTGGATTTGAATATCGATCAAGTCGGATGTGGCCTAAAATTTTAAATTTATAAATCTTATTTTAAAATATATTCAAAATTATACTTTTTTTAGTAAGTACGTTGTATTAACAATTTTAATATTACATTGCGTGTTGAATGTCGGAACTCACAACGCCACGCTAATGCGTCGTTTTCACAACGAGGAAATGAAAATAATAAATATTTCATTTCCTCGAGTGGAAATCGAACCCATTCTCTATTGATCAAATATTTATTTTCCACAGGTATCGCCAGCTACAAGAACCAATACAGATTAGACGCGATAACTTAGAGGACGCGGCGCTCTTACACCGATGGGAGAGAGACGCAGATGAGGAATTTAGTTGGTAATAATACTATTTATTTGTATATGAAAATGTAAAGTGACTAGAGAAATGAATGGCAAGCGTATATAAATAACATTGAAATGATTAACGAATTATAATATAAACTTTCTTTATAAATTAATTTTCCGTAGCTTTAAGAAACATTTTTTAACATAAATGAAACATTTTCTTCTTTATAAAAATTATATTATTTAAATTTGACGCAGCGGTACGAAGTGTGACTGTAAAACCGACTGGTTGTGGGTTCGATCCCCACTCGAGGAGATGAAATATTTACTTAAATTTATATTTTCATTTCTTCGCCCTGTTGTCGAGGCTAAGCGCGGCGTTGAGTTCTGCCACACAACACGCAGTGCCTCCAGAATTCGGCAGAAAGTGGGGAACGGAGTGTCGTAACACTAGGTTCCCTCTGTCTACCCTGCTGTGTGCGGGATACAGCGTGAAGCTGATTGTTTTTATTAAATTTCTTATTTTGTTTATTTAGAAGTAAAAGGTGTATACATAAAAAAACAAATATAAATACAAATCCAACCAATTTATTTGAAAATTTAAAATGTTATCATTATTTCTGTTAGGTTGGCAGAACGTGAGGCGACACTACGATCAGAGGAACTGGGAGAATCACTGGCGGAGACACAGGCATTACTCAAGAAATACCAAGCGTTGGAAGCAGAGATTATTGCGAGGTAAGAATTAATGTATATCTGTGCGCAATAGCTAAGGAGCATAAAAAACTTATTTTTTGCAGCATTTTTTGTGTTTTTAATTACATAATTCTATCACTCATTGGATTCTCTTTTATCAAGTTTTTAGCTTCCTATAAAACTTGATAATATTGGTATTTTTTTACAAATTGTTACTTCAATACATTAATTAAGTAGAACAGTTCTGCCATTTTTCCTTTTTATAGTATAAAACTGATAAATATATTTTTTTGTAACTCTTAATCCGTACTTTTAAACAAGACTTCTAAAATAACATTTTTCTACATTCAAACAGGGAACCAACAATCCAAACAGTATGCTCTCGTGCATCCACTCTCTCCCGCCGAGGTCACTTCGCGGGCGCGCAGCTTGAGGCGCGTGCGCGCGCACTGCGAGCCGAGCTCAGAGACCTCCTCGAGCGCGCTGCTGCCCGGGTAGCTGGCCTGAAGGAGAGAGCTGATCTGTTGCAGGTAGGGGCAGTGTGAGTGCCTGAGAGAGACGAATATATTATTTGAGAGAGACACGCATAAGAGTGTTAATGTGTGTATGTGTGAGTGAGACAGCGAGAGGGTCATAGTTATTTCTATCTTTTACTATTGATAGAGTGAGATAGATTAAGAGAGTGGAACGCCTTATATGATTTAAAAGTGCGTACTTGTGTGCGAGCGTGTGTGTGCGTGTTCTTTTTTTTCATATAACTAGTAATTTTATTGATAACGTAGATTTCTTTTTTCACACAATCCATTTATATCGCGTTATTTGTTTTTGAAAGGTGCCAGAAATATATTTATAATATAAAATACAGATTGTATATTAAGTAATATTTAAAATTGCAATATAAAGATATATTTCTTTTTTATTTACGGATTTTCTAGTTTTGTATATATTTATGTATAAATCAAATTTACGACAGCGTTAAAACACACTTGAAAAAACTACATTGGAAAACCAGACAGAGAATAATGTCACTTGAATTGTCAATGAAAATTTCCTTTCAACCACCAGATATCATCAGAAATCCGTGAAGCCCAAGACTGGTTATCCTCCCGCACTGCTCTCCTATCAGGAGCAGAGGCTGCCCGCGACGAGGACTCGGCTTTGGCCCTCACACGACGTTTGGAGGCGCAGCAACGGGAGCTAGCTAGTTTTAGTGCTACTATTGTCAAGTTAGAGAAAAGTGTGCAGGTTGGTTTTTGATTTAATATATGTTTACAGTACGGTCAACGAGTCGTCGACGTCATTAAGTTATGTTTCTAATAAACTTTTGCACATTTTTCACTCGCGCTCGGAAATTCTCAAATCAAATCTGCACAACCACTTACAGCTAACTTTAAGGTGACCACGACTCCAAGAGCTTACTATACATGTTGTTTTACTTGCGTATATATGTTTTTTTATTTCCTTTTTAGATTTTGATGTACATATATTAAAGTATGCCGAAATTAATTATATTTTGGAATTCAGTGTGTGGAAAAAGTATTTTTCAGGGTATTTAATTTTAAATATTTTATGATATTTATTAACAGGTAAAAATTAATGACACGGTGTAATAATAAAAGTTAAGATAGTTTATGACATTTTTACCTTAATTTTGCTTAAAAAAAGAAAGAAATTTTATTTTTTTTTTCACATAGGAGCGAGCCCACGGTGACCAGCAGATCCACCAGCAGCTCGAGGACCTAACGACCAGCTACGAGGAGACCAAACTGCTGTCAGCCAAACGACAGCAGCGGCTGCAACAGAGCTTGAAATACTTTAAGTTTGTAGTTTTTTTATTGTTTTGTATGGGACATTTATTGATTGAACTCTGTGCAGTAGTGCTATGTTGAGTGGCGGACCTCAACGCCGCGCTTTGTCTTATTACTAGAGAAAATAAACATATTAAACGACTCGAACTGGAAATCGACCCCACAACCGTCGCCTTCACTACAACATTTTAATCAAGTAAATTGAAAAGCTTACCGAATAAATATTTTTTGTGTCCTCCAGCTTCGTACACTCGTGTTCAGAAGTGCAAGAATGGATCAGTGAACAGATGACCATCGCTGCCAGCGAGGAGTATGGCCTTGACGTGGAACATGTTGAAACACTGCAACAGTCCTTTGACTATTTCCTTACTCAGTTGAATGGTAGGTAACGACATTGTGAGTTAAATAGTGGAAACACTTTTGATTATTTGAACCCATCCAATTGCAGCATTTAAATATAAATAAGTAGAATAGAAAAAGAGTGGAGTGTTAGGAGACTCCGTTCGTCTCTTCATGTTCAATTTTCGGAACATTTAGAGTTGACTCAACGCCTTTAATTTCTTAAATTACAGAAACTAAATTAATTATACTATATTAAATTTGGAATCTTAATAAAAAGTATCATTAAGGATTTTTTCCTCCAACAGCCAACGAAGGTCGCATAGAAGCAGTATGCGAGGCCGGCATGACGTTGCTAGAAGAGAATACCCCAGAAGCTGACAGAGTGAAACAGAAGATAGAAGATATCCGAGGATTATGGGACGATCTGAAAGAACTAGCGATTGCTAGACAAGAAGTAAGTAGAACAATGAATATTAAAGCCAAATTATACAAAACGTTACATAAATTGTAGCCTATGTGCTATTCTGATGTACATGATATGTTACTGCAGTTTTATCTAAAACTACCTATTAGTTGTTTCGTGAAAGTGGTGATAAACATCCATTCTCACAAAATTTCATATTTGTAGAATAGGATAGTAAAAAAAAGTAGTAGTATATTACCGTTATATATATATATATACGTACTATAAAATAATTATATATATATATATATATATATATATATATATATATATATATATATATATATATATATATATATATATATATATAATTATTTTATAGTACGTATTAGTTTTGCCACGTTTTTTAATCAGTTTTTAGTTTCTTCCGTTCCGAACTTTTATACATGTATTATGTCTGTCTATTAGAATTTATTTTGAAATTATTAAGACTATACAGTTGAAAGGTAGTTGGGGTAATAATTAAGGAGATAAATGAATATGAAATTGTATTATTTCTCGTTTAAAACTAATTATAATAGATTAATACTGTCATTGTAGTTACTTAATTTTGTTTAAAGAACTATGGATAATCAGAAGTCCTCTTTACTTTATAGACTATTTTTGACTGACAAACTTATACTTTTTTATTTAATTGAATACACTTCTTGACTTTTCATATATTTTGAAAATTTTGCATTTATTCAAAATAACTTTTCCTAAACCCAGGCTTTAGCGGGAGCCCGTCAAGTCCACGAGTTCGATCGTTCAGCAGAAGAGACCCTCGCGTGGGTGGCTGAGAAGGAGGCAGCGCTCCAACTCCTCAGAGCCCTCCACCAGCTCCGGGCTCTGAGAGCTGATCTCCAGGCCATCAGGGAACAGCATCAGCATCTGACACAAGAAGCTGAACGGTAGATTGGATAATTTCTTTATAATTTTTAAATATCCAAAACTACTTTTCAACTTAAACAACAAAGTAAAATATAAAATAATAGTTTACTATTATTATTATTACATTCGACATTAAATTCCACAATTTTCTAATAATATCAAAATTTATTTAAAATAACAAATTATCTTTTTTTTTTTGTTACTATACTACTTTATTTCATCTTCTTCATTTTCAGTTTTCTATTACCCTCATTTTGTTTTTTAAATGATTCCAGACAGAATGTTTATATGTATTCATAAAAATATTTAAAACACAAGAAATGAATAAATGATGTGTTTTCCTTTAAGAAGTTTCACATAATTATGCTAGTATAATCTAAGAATATGTTTAATGTAAATCAATATGTATAGTACATATTGATTAGGAGTACAAGTAAATAAATAAATAACTACAAAACAATTAAACATGCTATGACAGGTTAGGACAAGCGTTCCCAGACGCACGGGAGCATGTATTAGCCAAGTTAGAAGAGGTAGCGGAAGCACTAGCGGCATTAGAAGAGCGCGCAGCCCATTCTGAACACCAGCTGGAGCTGGCCGACCATTTGCAGGCTTACTTCGATACTTATCAGGAACTTATGTGAGTATTTAAAAATATATACGTATATATATATATATATATATATATATATATATATATATATTACATTACATTTTTAGTTGTATGCATATTTTCATAGAATCTATCATAATTAATCTTCTCAATAATTACTTTAAGGCCAGTCGTGGCGCAGGGACACAGAGTGTGCCCGTAAATCGACTCGACAATAAATGTTAACAACTCAGTACCCAAAAAAATGTCATAGAACTCCTAAATTAACAAACTTGAATTTTCAGGGCATGGACAAATGAAACGCTGGCTCGCGTAACCTCAGCAGAGTTAAGCGCCGACGTGGCGGGGGCTGAACGCCTATTAGCACGGCATAGAGATATTGCGGCTGAAGTGGATGCAAAGGATGATGCGTTCCGCACTTTTTATGCCGACGGTTAGTAATCGCACTGAAAATAGATAAATAACTCATTTTTATGTTGATGTTACTATGGATCGAATTCTACTTAGTTATTAAGAAGAATATGCCAAAAATAATTAATAACATTTTATTAATATTTTTTTTTGTTTAATTTTTACTTATACCAAAAATGTCACCATTATACATATGTTATAGTGAACTATTTACAATAATTATATAAGTTAAACCATATTGTTTGTATTTAATTTTAATGAATATTTTTATGATATTCATATATATATATATATATATATATATATATATGTATATATATGTATATTTAATTTATACAAATAAATTAATCATATAAACAATAAATATACAAACATTAGTTTTAAAAACAAACTTGTAATTTTTTTTAATTAACCCAAACCAATTTTAAAAAAGACCGTTCTTAAATCCCTCTCCTAGGAGAAAAGTTAGTCAGCGAAGGCCACTTCATGTCCCCCGAGGTGGCGACCCGTGTCTCCACTCTCCGGTCAAGGAGGAACGCCCTGGACGCGGCGTGGACGGCCCGCGCCAGGATATATGAACAGCATTTGGACGCTCTACTTTTCTTGAGGGATGCTGATGCCCTTGACCAATGGATTGCTGCCAGGTAAGAAGTTTGTTTGTTTGAACACATTAAAATCAGGAACTACTTATACAAATTGTAAAATTCTCATTGTGTTATCAAGAAAGACTGAAGGCTATATCGTTAGGCATTATCGTTATGTTAATTGTAGTAATTGTAATGTATTATATACATAAGTGTCGAAAGTACAAGCTAGTGTTTATGAAAGAAATCTTAGCTAATGTTTTAATTGTTCTTTTTTTTGTACAAAGCATTTTTTTTGTTATATTAGAAAAAAAAATTTCTAAATGCGAGTGGGACTTGCGCATAACGCCTCTTTACGTTTTTATTACTTAAAATCACACACTCACAGTCACACACTTATGATCATGGACCACGACTGGCCTCTTTGTTGTAAATGACAAAGTATATAATTATACTTTGTGATTTATACAAATAAAATGTAATAATACATACTTTTAATTCGCATTTTAACCAATTCATCCTAATGAATTACAAAAAACAATGAGTTACAATGTAACTTGAATTACAAAAAAAATCTTTTTCAACTAAACTAACTTGTAATTTAAATACAAGACTTAAATGTAAGAGTTCTTTATCTCATCCCTTTATTAACTCCTCAGGGTACCTTTGGTCCGCGACGGCAAGTACGGAGAAACCCTCTCTCAAACTGAGGAACTGATCAACCGACACCGAGACTTAGAAGAGACCATCGACGCCCAACGAGACAAGTTCTTAGCTCTAAAGAGGATCACATTAGTGAGTTTCAATTGGGGTCTTATGAGTATGAAATATCAAGTTACAGACATTAAGTTCTTCACTTTTCATTGAAATAAGTTATTGTATTACAAATTAAATTTCAGAACCTTATTATAACACGAAGCTATAAAAAGCTTAAACTGACTAAGCAAATGAAATTATAAATATTTTCACATATTGAAACGTGTGGGCTGTTTGAAAATGTGAAAATAATTATAATTTCGAAGAATTTGCTTTAAAATATTCATGAATATACCGTTCATTTTTAAAATAAATATTTATTAACTGATATTTTTTTAATTAACTTCTAGATTGAAAAAGCCTTCAAAGATCAACAGAACGAGGAGCAAGAAGAACGCAAGAGGCAAGCGGAAAAGCAAGAGGCAGACCGCCTTCAACAGGTGAAGAGACGGGAGATGGAGAGAATCACCGAGGAGAGGCGACGGGAGACGGAGTTCCAGGAGAACCGAGGAGTTGGAGTACTGGAGATGCAGGAGCAGAGACCGACTATGGTGAGTCTTGGCTAAGACGATTGTCTGATTTACCATGTTGATTGTCAGAAACTAACCGCTTGAGGATTTCATTCTGCTTAAATCAAACTACCGAATTTCGTTTTTAAAACGGTTTTGAATTACAGGACGATATATATATTTTTTTTCGTTTGCCATATTTAGCGTTATTAAAATAAATATTCCTTAAATGTTGGAGAATGAAGTGGCTTAACAATAAGTCAACTCAATGATATGCGGGAACAACAACAAGATTATAAAAAAACTCCATTAGACAAACTACTTAGATCGAAGTTTTGCTCTGAATTTACTAATGTTTTGAATAAAACGTTTGCTTGAATTAGAATTCAATTTAAATTGAACTAAACAAAAGAATGTAGAGCCAGCAGAATTAAAAAAAAACAACTTGACCATTTTTATCACAAATATTAGATTTCTATATAGTTCTGAACTTACTTTCGAACCCTTCAGGTGGAACGTCAGCACAGCGTGGCCTCCTCAGAGGAGATCATAACTCCGGCGCCGCAGTTCGAGCGTCTTCCGAAATCAGACACCAACGTAAAGAGAGCGGAGAGCATGAGTGTGAGTTGAGTCACTGAATTAGATATGAAAATATTAAGTAAAATATTACTAATTATAGAAACAATTTTTTTTTTAATATATTAGCATGTTATACATTCTTGAAGAATTATATATAAGGATATATACACGGTATTCGTCTGTATATGAATATTAAATTTAAATATCGATTACTATTATAAGATATCAAACTGTAAATAAAAGAAATATGGTTTTTTGTAGGTCGTAAAAACACCAAAACGTACACCGTCGTTCACGACCCGGCGTCGAACCCAGAGCTTCCGCAGACACCGACGACCCGATGACCTACCCCCTGTTGAAATAGAAGGTATTTAATTATCTATGACGATTACGAAAAGTAAGCGGTAAGAGAGTTTGGGGTAGACCTCGGTTGACCTTCGAAAACACAATATCGAAGACACTGGAGGAAGGTCACGCAAACATCATGAGGACAGGGACCGTTCTCTCTGTCTACCCCGCTACGGATACAGCGTGAGGATTAGTCAATCATTTAGTCAGAATGTCAGAATTCATTCAGTCGTATTTATCTTTAACAATCTATTAAATCTATTGTATGTATATGTATGTATAATTTAATAGTTGATTAGAGGTAGATAAGTTATTAAGACGGGCTGTAAGAGATATGGGCGTTCGTGAAATCAATCTTTCCGAATAAAGGCATTGTATTGATTCCTTACATATTTATCTAAGAGTAAAAACTATATTTAGATACATAATATAGTATACAAAATATATTACATACAAATGACACTTTATTGGCATGTTGGGCGGGCGTAGTAGTTTGGATATGGTCGTTCACTTGTTTTTATCCATCACCAGGTCATCTAGAACGTAAACAGGAAGCGGGTTGCGGCGGTAAGCGCGCCACAGTGAGGTCGTGGCGCGCCTACTACGCAGTCCTCTGTGGACAGCTGCTATGTTTCTTCAGAGATGAAATAGACTTTGCCAATGCTAAGGCCGCTGCACCACCTGTGGCTATACTTAATGTGAGTTTTTAATGGGGAATGGGGAACGGAGCTATATGTGGAATACATTTTACATTTTTTTAATTAGAAGTATTTCAAAATGAATATTATCAGTACGTCTGAAATAACGATTATATTTAAATTACCAGGCTCGCTGCGACCCAGCCAGTGACTACACGAAGCGCTCTAACGTATTCCGTCTCTCCTGCGCTGACGGTGCTGAATACCTGTTCGCTGTGTCCTCCAAGGAGCTGATGCGGGAGTGGGTTGCCAAGCTAGGCTTCCATGCGCAGCTGCCCCCGCAGCTGCAGCTAACGCCCTACCGTGCGCCCGGGGACTCCCCCAATGCGGACGTCAAGAGGAGGTTGCAGCAGTGAGTACTGTTGTTGTTGATGTATTTGGCAGGTAGCAGTGCAAAAAAGGCAGGCGATGACGAACCTAAGTCTGTAATTAAAATAACTAAAACAACAATTAAAATAACTAAACATGGTAGAATAATTTTTTGAAGAGAATTTGTGACGTTAGTTGGTTATATTTTTGTTTTTGTTAATTTGATTGTATGATATTTCACAGTAGCTGGCAAATTTTTATTTTTATACTCAACTGTTCTGTTAAAATCATTGCTGTCCACATTTTTTGTGTTGAAACGTTTCTCTTTACTTAGCTAACAACCTAATTTTATAATGTGAATTGCAGTTGCATCTAACAATTCAGTAGTTTTTTAAAATCTTATCTTAATTTAATTGGATTCCCATTAATAAAAAATGTGTAATAATTCAATTTTACTACTAACATTTCAATGGAAATGACATGAAATCTTAATGAAATATTTCATATATATTTTTATAACTAATAAAATATAACTTCCTTTTTGAATCTCCTCAGAAATGCCTCATCATCATCATCAGCTGCGTCATCACCAGAACCTCAGCGCCGTACTCGTACCCAAGCGGAAATACTACAGGAGCATCGTGACAGCCAACGAGCTTCCTATACAATTGAACAGTCCTCAGTTCAAAACGAGAGAAATATAGGTGAGAAAGACAGGGAGAGTTTGACTGTGAACGTGATGATAAATTAAATTCTTGTTTTTATACTCCCAAAACAATAAATAATAAAAACAATATTAATAAAATATTTCAGGGTTCAATTTACTTTATAGGGTTTTTGGAGAACTATTTTCATTTTATCGCTATGGCAACAAGACAAAGCGTGGCGCAGGGTTCCGCTAGCAATCACTTAATGTCTAGGTGCGGCGGGTTCCCTCTGCCTTCCCTGCCATATGTCGTATAGCGTTAAGGTGAACAAAATTAACATTCTAAATTTCTTCAATTTTACTTTTATCTCTAGAATCGTCAATGCTACCATCTTTACCGCCGCGACAACCACCACCAGTATTAGAAGATGCTGCTGAAGTTGTGCTCAGGTAAAATTTGTTAATTACCTTGAATTTTCATTTAACAACGAAATATTCAATAGTATTTAAATAAGTTCTGCCACTCAACACGCAATGGCTTTAGAATTTGGCAGGAAGTGGGAACGGAAGTACCTTAATGGTAATGAGAGTGTCTAACAAGAACTTAGTTCTTAGAGTCCATCTGCCTACCCTGCGGGATACAACATGAAGAGTGTGAAAAAAACAGTGAAAGAATAAAAATAGCTTCTCTTATTACTGCTGTATTTTTTTCCTTCTTTATTAATCATAAAATTTCTTCAAAATAACTTTTTGAAATTCAATGTCTAGTGACATTTTTTTTATTGAATGACCTATTTTTTTATCTAATTCTTCTATTTCTCCCCTTTCCACCAGAAGGTCAGAGCAGGCGCACACATGGGGCCGATCGCGGTTCTCCAACGGAAGAGACATCAATGCTGACTTCATACGGTCACAGAAAGACGGTAAGTCTTAAATTAGTTTTGAGTGACATGAACGATTTGACTGACACAAACGTTTAACAGCAGGAGCACATAGATTAAATAAAAAAATGTCTTAATTCACTTTTGACTGACATGACTGATACTATTCATTTTGAAAGGAACATAGATTGAATCAAAAATATTATCTTAATTCTAGTTACACTAGATTATTATAGGTTGGTTTTTTACTGACATAAATTGTGTAGCTATCTACAATTTTTAAGAATACACAAATTATATTTTTTTAAGTTTTAAGTATTTTATATCTCTCTTATCTATCTAGCTAACTTTTATAGATGATGCAGAAATATGTTAATATAGTATGTATCTGGGCTTCCATTATATCTTTTTTTATTGACTGACTATTCTAGAAAATCTTCACATTTATAGTGCTTTTCTAAATGAATTTTATTCAATCATGCGGCTTCTTGTATTGTCATTCCAAAAATATTGTGACGTTCTTGTTTTTTGTCCAAAATATTTTTTTTTACAGATAAATCTTAATGAATTTAATAAAAACTACATAAAAACATTTACCTAACCTAAATTTAAATCCTAAGCAGCTGATGGGGTACCCCCACTTCCCCTCTCAGGCCCTCCAGACCGTCCGCCTGCTCTCCCAGAACGAGGACCGAATATTCCAGAAAGAAATTCGAACATTCCAGAAAGAAATTCGAACATTCCAGAAAGGAATTCAAACTTTCCCGATAGGAACTCAAATGTTCCAGAAAGGAACTCGAACATTTACGAACGTAACGATCGAACTAACAATAACGATCGAAGTTCCTCCGAAAGAAGTGAAAAATCGGTGACAGCGCTAGTTAATAGCTATCAACAGAGAATGTCGAAGAGTTACCATGAGAAGGTGGATCCGCGGAGTTCCGGGGGATGGTCAGGGTCAGTTCCCGGAGGGAATGACAGTAAGAATAATAACTGGCAGGCAGAGACCAGCCACTTCTATTCGGCCAGCGAGCTCGGTTAGTCTTTTTGGGTGGATAAATTTCTTGTCTCTTCTTTTATTTTACTTTTATTGTAGTTGAGTAGAGGTTTTGTAATATTCGGTTTATGTTTTTAATAATTATTATTGGAATAATTGTGAGTGTCAGTGTAAAACAAGATAAAAAATATAAATGATTTGAACAAAATATTTTAAAAGTAATTTGAACATGTATATAAAAACATATATATATTTTAATTTAATCTATATGTATCTTATAGATTAAAATAAAAGAGTCATTTGAAATTCTCCACTTTACTCTGACACAGTCAATTTAAATATATAATGAGGCTATGTTTGAATAATTTTTAAAGTAGACATTGTAAAGGTTGGTTTTCACGCTGTCCTGGCTATTTTTGGTGAGTTTTCATAGTACACTGTAAATGCGACGATTGTGGGTTCGATTCCTACTCTGGAAAAATAACTATTCCGCTCTGGTAATGAGTGTCTTAACACTAGATTACCTCAGTCTAACTAATAAAAAAAATAGGGTATCGAAACTTATGGAAAGAAATAACAAAGTTTGTTTTAAAATTATTCAGGCCTCAATAAATAATTTTTAGATATACATTTATATATTACTGTAGTTTGTGGGTTTGGTTTGACTTACTTTAGCTGAAAATAACACAGCTTTAGCTTAGCACCTAATATCCTTTTTTCTATTTATATGTTCCTCACATAGACTATATATACTTTCACATATATTATCTCAACATATGTATTATCTGTGCATTTTTATAGAATTTTAGATCCAAATATTTTAAATGAAAAAAAAAATATAATGGTTAAATTACAATTTGCTGATGTTGATATATTCATTGAGTATTAAAAGTTATACTTATATAATTATAAATAATGCACAGATTGTAAGTGTAATTATTAAATTCTCCGAAAAATTTAATAGGAACATTTTTTTTTCTAAATTAACTGTTTTTTCTTTTATCTATTGTGTAAAATTATATTATATTTACGAAATATGTGACCAACGTATCGCAGAAGATTAGCCTCTGGCTGTAAACGCGATGGCAGTGGGTTCGATGCCCACTTGTATGAATAATTTATTTTCATTACCCTACTCTGAAGACAAAGTGCAGCATTGAGTTCCGATATTTAATACACTTTGAATATCGGAATGACTATGTCTAGTTTCAGGGAAAACTTAACACTAGGTATCCAGGTGCCGTCTACCTACTCTTTTTTTTCTCTCGCTGGCAATTGCATTTACGCAGACCGCTTAGACGGAAGGCTAGGGCCTTACGGATGAGCCTACCCAGCTAAGTTCGGGTAACCGAAAAAAAAACTGTCTAATCTTTTCCTAATAATAAAGATAAATGTACGTAATTTCTTTTTCTTTTGATTTTATTAATTTAATTAATAAAAAAACGCACATTTCACAAAATTTTCCGTAAAGTTTTTTATCTATATCTAATATTTAATTAATAAGTGAACTATTATATAATATTTTTAATCTGTTTTTAACACTGTCAAGGAACAAGTCATCTACTCTATGTTCTACATAAAGTTCAAGGCATGTATTTTATATAAAATGAATGTAATGCATATAAAAGAAATAAACAAATTTGTTTCTTTTTAAATTTAAATATTATTGACTAAGACTATAATAATATGGCTTTACCTTTTTTTTTTCACTTTGAAACTCAATGACATTTGTTTATTTCTTTCAAACTTCTATATTTTTATGTTTTTTTTTTTTTCAACTTATAATATTGTAGATATATTTAATTTGTTGATTTTATTCGTTTTGAGGTTTTGGGTGTGTTTTATCTGTAATGTTGTACTGTGTGTTGCCAGCTTCGCTTTAATTTAAGTCATATTATCAAATTGAAAACAAAACATTGTTTAAAAAAGTTTGAATAATATGACTGTATTAATTATTATGAGCTTTTTATGTGTCATTTATTATATAGAAATTCTTTTTCTCTTTCTATATAATGTCTTTTATGTATTTTTTTATATGTTGCTAGTGTGGGCATCTGTTTTAGCTGTAGCTTAGCTTTACAATATGGATAAGAGTTTTTTGTTTTAAAATACTTGGTGTGAAAGTAGCTTTATTATACATATCAATAAGAAACAACTGCCTTACAGAAATTTTTCATTCTACCCTGAAATAAAAAAACGCTATTTATTTTTCTAGGCACTTTTTGTTGAACTTTAGTGTATTAGTTTCTCATATATATATATAAGCTTTTTGCGTTGGTTCGTGATAAATTGAGAATGTATTTTGTTAACCAAAAAAATATATAAAAACATCAAATTTACCCAAAACATAATTATTTTCCGCGACTGAAAGCTTAAAATTAAAAAAAACTTAAAAAACCGCCTTTACGTGGAAACGGAATATTTTAACACTTAATTCCCTCTGCCTTCCATCTTTATGCCTGATACAGAGTGAAGCTAAAAACATCTAAACAAAATACAATCTCATCAATGGGTGTAGGTGTCATACACATATTCTAAAGTTGTAACCAACTTGATTCTCCACAGCGTATGGAGGCAGCAGCGGCAGCAGCACTCGTCCCGCCTCCGTAGCAGGCAGTGGTGGATCACCTGCTTTAGATCAGAGACCAGCCTCGAGGTCAGTGTATAAAATATTATATTTTTCCTAATCATTGGTCCCTCGAACAAGTTTTAATATTTTTATTAATATTTTTTTTTCAGAAATAGGTATCTAACATCTGTTAGATATTTCTTGATCTCTAACATCTTAATCGTCAAATATATATATGTCCATACTCAAGGAATATTGTATTGTATTGTATTGTAAAGGCAACATTTAGAACTCTAAGCTTCAGATTTTTATAATAAAATCTCTCCAAAAAACTAATTATTCTGTCTATAATTAATTACATTTCTATTAATCAGGACAATTTGAATATATTTCTACTTGTTTGGAAAACAACGATACGTTACGTTGGGCAATTTAAACCCGCGCCTCTTGGACGTAACCATGAAAACTTTGTTTTGGATTCCTAAATGTTGAATGTTAACTTAAAAGCGAAAAATATTAACTATATTTTATTCTTTGTACACAGATCGTCAGGAGAATCAGAGCTATCAGTGGGAGGAACAAAGGAAAAGAAAGACAAAAAGGGAGTTTTCGGAGGACTTTTCAGCAGAAAGAAGAGACCACAAAGTCACATGTAGAAGTAACTTAAAACTATTTAAAAATCATGTTTAATTTTTTTTCTGTGTTGTCAACATGTTTTCTTATGAGTCTTTTTATTACATAAAAGTTAATACGCATTCTTGTCTATTCGTGCCTTTTATGTAGATACTCGACCAAAATTGGTCTTTATTAAGAAGTGCCTTTGAAATTTCTAATTATTTATATAATAATTAATTATTACTATTGCTTTGAATTTAGTGTTTTAAAGTAGTTTTAGTTATTTCTTTGTTTTTTTTCTTAGTCATCGTATTAGTCACAAATCGGCATAATATTTGGGACCAAAATGGAGATTATTTAAATGTTTCTGAAAGAACATTCCTTAATAAAAAAGAACATTCCAAAATCTGCCATAAATAAAACAAAAAAGTATTTGAAATTGACAATAACATATATAAGATAATAATTTAAGATCATATTTAATCTGTTAAGCATAATAGAATGAGGTGTTAGACAAAATGAAGTTTGAATTGTAAAAACATACCGATTTTGACATTGAACGTTGTTTTTTTTTCAATACACGAGTACAACAGACCACTGCAGTAATAATATAAATATTTTCGTTGATTTTACACAGTTTATTCCACGTTATTTTGTTTCTGTGTCAAAATCGGAGTTATTTTTTATCTGTGGACATATATTGAATCATGTTTAGCATAAAAAACAATTCTATAATAACTTAGACACATTATAAGTTAAAAAGATGAATTCAATTATTTTAATTTAAAGAAATATATACTATATTACCTGTCAATTAAAATAGCCGTTTAAATTTAAAGTAGAATAGAGTTAAGTGTGAACTTGTAATGAAAAATCCATTCTAATATTACTGTTAAACTTAATTTGTATTAAATATATATTTTGCATATTCTTTGGTTGTTTTTTTATCCTCAAGAAATTCAACCTATTACATTTCTTTGTAGTTTTCTGACAACGGGACACAAAATTAATTCGTTCCGCAGATCGGGGCTTGAACGTTTACAGTCAGACTGGTTCTTAATGCACCACAATGGCCTTTTAAGTAAAGTAGGGAGGGGGGGCGTTTGGGGGTCTGTACTTGCAGAAAAACAATAAAAAACTTTTTAATTTATATAAACATATTTGCTCAAAGCTAAAATCCAAATCAATAAGAATAAATATTAGAAAATTGCAGCTATGGCTTACTGTTTGTTGTTGTTGTTACAAAGGTATATTAGTGACTTTTCAACGGCTGCTTAAAAACCTTTACTTTCTTTTTAAATTTCAAATAATTGTCACTTTTCACAACCTTAATTTTCTTTACTACTTTTCTTTTATTACCTGTGGTAGCAACTTTACTAATAAGCATTTTCTTTTTAATTGCCCTTTTGCTCATAGATTTAACTCTCAAATTATTTTCTATATCAAAGTTATTATTGTCTTTCTTATCTGAATATATAATATTATCGCCAGTCCATATTTTATATTTTACATAATATTTTAAGATGTCTTCCAACGGACTGTTAACAGATCGCTTCTGAACGAATTTGACAGTTGTCAAAGGTTTTGACACCGGACCGTTACTCTCAACTTGTTCTAACAGTTCTAAAGGTCCTTCGTCTTGTTCTGTTGTTTGTTCTTCTATTTTTGTTGTAGTTTCTGTAAAATAATTTTAAATAATATTTTTTTTATTATTTATATCCATTTGTATGATTAGGACACGAAGCCAGTTGAGGCACAGACACAATCTTGCGACTTTAAACGCGACAGGTTTTGGGTTCGATTTACACCGTGAAGCAAAAAAAATTACATACAAAGTCGCTAGTACCTATGTACGGTTACTTTGTTCAATTTCCGCTACGGATTTTAATACTAAATTTACTAATAGACAAATTCATTCAAGTGGAAGATTATAGTACATATCAAAGATTATATAATCCACACGTATGTTTCTCCACTCACACATGTATTTCCATACTTACACATGTGATCAAAAGTGTGTAAAATAATATTTCACCAAATTTTCTCTGCATACAAAAAAAATAAAAAGATCTTATTACCTATATCAGTTTGGACATATTGCTTGGGATTGGGTTCAAAGCCGGTGACCTGCGCGAGGCGGTCCAGAAACCACGCGAGTTGCAACAACATCTCGTTTTCACCTCCGTCGCTTTCCGTCTAAAACATAAAATATCTTACTAGTGTTAAGACACTTCCGTTCCCGCTTTCCTCCGAATTATTTAGAGCATTGCGTGTTGAATGGCATAACTCAACGCCGCACTTAGGCACGTTAACAGAATGAGAAAATGAAAATATTAAATATTAAATGGTTTGATTCCTATTCATCCGAATGGGAATCGAACCTGAAACCGTTACTGAAATAACTAAGAGTTGTGTGCGACACATAGAATATTCTAACGTCAAACATAGTGGGTTAGGTAACCCACTGGGTACTTCTAGGTAGAGGCGGCTAACGTGATGTAATAAAGCTTTCCTAATTATCCATCGGAAAATAAAATATTGAATATTTTTAAACATTTTTTACAATGTTATTCCACACTTAGGAAAGAAAAATACTTATTTAGAAAACGTATAAAAATTTGAACGCAGCGGGACTCGAACCCGCGCCTCCTGGAAACCGCTCCCGCTGCGTTCACCAGAACGCATGGCTTAGTGGTCAGAGCGCCTGGTCGGTTTCCAGGAGGCGCGGGTTCGAGTCCCGCTGCGTTCAAATTTTTATACGTTTTCTAGATAAAATATTGAATTCCAACTAGTTTCTGTGATTATCGCGTCCAAACTAATCACCTTAATAAAATTACTTTAAGTAGCCTACCTCATTGCTGTTGTACGCCTCGTCTCTCAACTTATTGGTAGTAATAAGCGCAAGGTCGGAGAGTTGCTGTACGTATTCTCTGTTGCTTGTTGCAGTTCCACATGATTCTGATTCTTCTGAACTTGAAGATTGGTTTTCTGACTGTAATAAATTTTTTGAGATAAAATATTTTATTAAAATGATGTGTTGTATATGTAATTAAGTAACTTGAATTACCCAATATACTGTATATATATTTTTAATTTCCTTAAATCTTTTTAGCCTTCACGCTTCTTTCCGCATAACAGGATAAGCTAATAAGACAAGTAGTCTAGTGTGATAAAACATTCCTTTCTCTATTTTCGAAATATTGCACATTGAATTGCGGAACTCAACGCCGCGCTTTGTCTTGTGTTAACAAGGCAAAGCGATGGCAAGAGCGAGATCGAGGATATGAAAGTTATTCATTCCCACGAGACTCTTTAGGTGAAGTTTTTCCGAGAGGGAATCGAACCCATAAGCATCGCGCTTACAGTCAGATGTGGTGTCGCTGCGCCACAGTGGAATTAGTTAATTGTGTTTTCATACATTGAAACAACTAACCTCATTTCCATTTTCCTTGACGCACTTGGCCAAAGTATCGCGGTAGTCCATAAGCGCTCTGCTCAGACCCTCGAGGTAGGAGCTGCCATTGCTCAAGACCCTTGTGATGTTCACCTACGAGAAATGTGACCTATAGTACCTATAATTAATCGTCATCCGCAACTTTGCTTGCGTGGACGTGGAACGCCAAATAGAAAACCTTTTTTTTTTTCGTAGGAATTTTAGAAAATACCCTCTTGGTGCTTCCTGCACTCACTAACTTACATGTCAACATTCGACTTCTAATGATGATCATGATGATTATGTAATCATCATCCCAGATTCTTGTACGCATGCTGGACATACCTACCGCATGGATTTCCACAACCATGCGCTGTATCTGTGCATACTAAGCGGTTTTTTATATTATATTTAGCAAAATTAATTAAGCTCAATGTTTTAAAAACGGAGAGTAGACTGTTCTGACACTATATTCTCCTTGATTACCAGTTGCCAGTTTCAGTGGTAAAGAGTGGTAAATGAAAGTACCATGGCAAGTGTCACTCCTATAAAAATGCAATAATAAGGGCCAATGCCGTATGTTAATGATAAAAGAACGTCTTCTATATACAGATTGGTCCTGGCGCGTAGTTAATAATATATTTGTTTAGCTTCACGCGTATCCCGCATATAGGAAAGTGGCAAAGAAAGCCTGGGATTCTTATAGTAATTATTTAAAAATACATATAAACCATCATATAAAATTTGTAAGTCTATCCCCGATGCCCCCTAATAACTGTGAATCATACCAATGATTTCTACATTAATAAACAAAGTATAATCACTTTTTCTTTACCTTCTTCTCCGTAAACGTTTGATAGCCAAAACTCTCAGCGTAGTTATAAAAAACTTCATTTTCTTCTCTTTTCTCCCCGTTATCCTCAAATTTCTGAATTTCAGAGATATCTACCGTCCATGACGTCGCTTCCATAATAAACACGACACATAATAACAATATAATAACCATTATCGTTATAGAAATGATACGTAAATATAAAAAAAATAATTTCAAAATATTATTTAAATTATTTTTTTTATATACAAGTTATATAACAATAGGTCTTGAGTATACATTAGTTACGACTAAAGTGCGTATAAAAGAGAAAACATGCAGATGCGCGTGCGCAGGAAACTGACGTCCCGTTTTGAAGGTTTATTACTAAATATCCTTTAATTGTTCTGTCTTAAACATGATATGTGTATCTATACTAATATTATAAAATTGAAGAGTTTTGCTTGGTTAAACGCGCTAATCTCACTAGGAACTAGTGGTCAGAACTGAAAAAAAAATATGTCGAGGACGTCGAGGGCGCAGTGGGGTATCGTCTCACTATAAGCACTACGGTTGTGTCTTCGATGTGCACTCGGGAACTAATATTATTTATTTGATTTTCATTTTCTCCCTTCGGTATCGAACTACCACGACCAACCCACCATCACTCTGGTATCTACACTACACCTATTAATTAAGGAAATCTATAGGCTATTAGGATGTGAATCGTTTCTCTTTAAATGTAACTCACTGTACCTGCGGTTAGAGTAAGTACTTAGAATCTCACATGTGTCATACACAACAAGAAGTTATCCATTAGACCACGGGGATCAGGTCCAAAGTAAAAATTATTATATTATACAGATAGAAAGAGGCCAGTCGTGGCGCAGCGGCACGAAGTGTGACTGCAAAACCGACTGGTTGTGGGTTCGATCCCCACTCGAGGAGATGAAATATTTACTTAAATTTATATTTCCATTTCTTCGCTCTGGTGTCGAGGCTAAGCGCGGCGTTGAACTCTGCCACTCAACACGCAATGCCTCCAGAATTGGGCAGAAAGTGGGGAACGGAGTGTATTAACACAAAGTTTCCTCTGCCTACCCTACTGTGTGCGGGATACAGCGTGAAGCTGATTTGATTTGATTTGATATACAGATAGAAATAATATATCCAGAGAAGCTGCTGTGCTATTAAATAATATATAAAAATATTCCTTACAACAAAGAGTACAAAGCTAAAGTCGCCCCTTTAAAAAAACTCTGGATACTCTTATGGATTCCTACAGTAGTTCTAATAATATTATACTTCCACGAAAAAATTACTGAACATACCTATTTAGATTAAATCAGTACCCTTCAGTAGTATTTCTTTGAACTTGAGGAAGCCCTATTGACATTTGCGGCGCGCCCCAACACCCTTACAAGAACACATCTATCTGTTCAAAGCGAAGATCCAGCCCCCCTTGCAAAATATCACTAGAAACTTTCTGTTTGGTTAGTTGTAGTGATCAAACTTATCATAATGTTGCGCAGTATTATGTAAATTAGAGTCGTTTTTAGAGTTCCACACCTCGAAAGGAAAAAAAGGCGAAAATATAAAATCACTTTGTTGTCCGCCCGTCCGTCTGTCAGAGGCTTTTTCTCAGGAACGCGTGGAGGTATCAAGCTGAAATATATATCAAAAACTTAAGTCTACTGTCCCTTAGAGCTGTGAAAAAATAAAACTTATACGCCTGTGTATGCGCGAAAGTGTGTACTCCCCTTTGAAGAACATCCTAAAATTGATACGGAAGACTGGGTTCGAGTCCGACTCGCACTTGACCGGTTCTTTTGGTATCATATTTTCATAATATTCTTTTTGTTTTTTATTTAGATTTTAGTGGTATTTGTCTATACTAATTTAATAAAGCGGAAGGGATTGATTGTTTGTTTAAGCTGCATTCTTCAGGATATAACATTACGGTGTAATTTTTAGCTTAAAATAACGAAATAACAATAATAAGAAAAGCCATCGCAATTGATGGCTTTAAGCGCGTGCGCTGCAAAAATTGTTGTTATATGTCAGTAGGTATATTGTATGACAAAATATTCAATTTAATTACTACAAAAAAACTCCGCGATGTCATAGATCTTTAATAAATAAATGACAATAAGACGTGATAAAATATAATTGCAAATTGTAAGGTGATATTTCATCGATGTTTGTTGAAACTTGAAACTTACGAGCAAAAGTTATTTCAACATTATGGAATTCTAATGAAGATAATTTTCGGCTTTATAGCATACAATTAGGCGCGGGGGACACCCTTGCCGTCGATGACGTCCTATATATACAACCACGTAGTGTTCCTGATTGAATGTATTATTAAGGTTTTAATAATAATTGCGGGTTCGATGTCCTCTCGGGAAGATGAAATGTACATTAATATTTCATCTTCCCGATAAAACTGTAAAGAGGTTAAATCTGTGAATAGACTATAAGCTAAAAAATATTACTTCTGAGGGACATAAGTATTAAAAAATTAGAAGTCTGTCTGTTGTTCGTAGTTCAAGAAAAAACATCTGGACGGAATCAATTTAATGAAACTTGATTGAAATGAAACTTATTTTTTTATATATTAATCTTTGATCTCTTTTATTATAGGATATAATTTTTTCTAAAGGTCTGCCCAATCTATAAGACATATCAGTACAACGCTTTAGGAAAACTTGGTCATCATGATGGTGGCATAAAAAAGTGAGGGTCTATTGTAGACGTTCCATATTCGCCGCCACCCCGCTAAGCTTTATGAGATATATTGAACAGTCTTAAAATATATTGTTCTGCGTAATAAGCACTTTCTCGTGGCGTTTTTTATTAATATAATTATTATTTGGAAGTATTTTTTTTATAACTTCTATAAGTAGTTATTGTAAATTGATTGATTTAAATTGAATATTCCATTTTGTGTTAGGTAGTCCATCTTTCTAGGGAAGCTACAAACTATATTACGACATTCCCATTTGAACCAATACTAGAGAGCTTGACAGCTTCCATGAGTAGCTTGAAGGACAAATATAATAGATCATTCAGCTGTACCATTATAATTTTTCATCAGATATTACAAATCTTTACATTTATACAACTATATAAAACGCCAATCATGTTGAAAATCCTTCATTAAGGTGTTATTTCTTTATTTCTTGCAGTTTAGGTGGACCACTACGATTCTACAAACACACACTATATTTTTTACTTTTATATATATATATAGAAAGGAGGCGAAGGCGAGTCCCGCCACTCAACACGCAATGCCTACAGAATTCGGCGGAAAGAGAGGAACGGAAATGTCTTAATACTAGGATCCCACATTCCCTGTGTTATATTCTGTTATAATTTCTTTTTATTACAATATGTAATATGCTCGATTGCAAAGACTAGGGTTCATTTTATTTTATTTAGTACTGGTTAAAGACAGTGTAACGAAAATATTCCATAATGTGAATATTATTTAAATTCCATACATACTTTAATCAATCGTAATATGTTTTTAATATTACAAACTTATTTCAATATTTTTATTAATATAAATAAACACACAATCATTGTATGTAATGCCAGATTTGTATAAATAAACAAAAACAATATATAATTAAAGGAATTAATAAATAAAATACCAAATAGCGTTAATACTTTTATTTACTTTCATAACTTAAAGAACTTAAGCTAATTTTGTGAATGCGTGAATACTAACAAGTTACGCGAGTTACGTGAAATGGAATCATTATTTATTACCAAATTAATATTATAACATTTATTGATATTTAATAATGAATATTTAAGAAAATCGATATTACATTAAAAAAATGTTTATTATTTTTATAGGCATGGAGGAAAAGTTGTTATATTTTATACCATACTAGCTTTTACCTGAGACTTCCGTCCTATTACAACCTTGCTCGACAAATCACAAAAAGGTTATAAGGTATCAAAAGGTATAAATATTTTTTAAGTATATTCAAAATTAGTCAACTTTACCTCCGCATTAAATAGCACAACTAAAACAAATTAAGGCTTCCATTTATATAAAGTATGGTCAACGAGTCGTGGCTGCCCTGAAACTAGCTGGAGATGGCTGCGCCGATTTGATTTTGGGATTATTCTTACTATTTAATTTTTAGTTTTTTTGTTTTTGTAAAGTAAAGATTAGAAACCCAAGATTTCACATTGGCGACGACTGTCGAGACTGTACTGTATATGCATTTATTTATATGTATGTATATAAGTTATCCCATCCGCGGTCGTCCCATACCGCGTCCAGGCGCCGGCATGTCACCGCCACCGCTCTTTGCATTCTTTATCGTTTCATCGATTGAGAGGATCTGTGGCGAAAAATTAAATATACTATATAAAAAACATTACTCATTTTAAGTAGATTAACTAAAAATTACAGTTGTCTTAAATATAAAAAAAAATATAAAAATCTTAATTATACATTTTTTTTTAATAAGTATTCTGCAACGTCATCAATAGAGAGAGTGAAAATATTTTGTTACTGTCAAGTATCATCATTCAAAAGAGTTTTTACTTTTTATCATTATTGATTAAATCTTTTATTTGATTCATTTAAATAACAAAATAATTACACTGACAGCCAAAAATACCAAAAAAAAAATCTCTCAAGAGTATTCTCATTAAATAATTCACTACTACATAATTATTAGTAAGTACCTGTGCAGCAGCTTCACTAGCGGCTATAATGGCATTGATCTTGACCACCGCCGGCTCCCACACGCAAGCCGCAAAGTTGTCAGCAATGTCCTCTTTCTGGATGTCAACGCCGTACCATATATCACCTTGAGACAAAAAATATATAAGATAATATATATTTTCACATAAAACAGATTAGGCAGAGGGAATCTAGAGATAAGACACTTCATTCCATGTATACTGACCAATTTTTTAGACATTATTGACGAAACTTAACGCCGCGCTTTATCTTCTTAACAGAGCCAAGAAATGTAAATATTGGAAAATATTAAATAATTAATTTACACACGATGATTGCAAGTTCATATCCCAATTCAGAGAATATTTTTTTTTTTTTTTTATCTTATAACATTACAATGCACAGCATTAGATTACGCTATTCAATTAAAATTTTCTCTGTCCACCTTTATGACACTCCTACGAATAGTACTATATAAGTAGGTCTTTAGCCCCGCCGCAAAAAACCAAAACTTCCCCCAACCTTGGTGATGCTTCTGCCGTAACTTGTTTAGCAAGTTGGTGGCGTCGAACCCAGCGTTGTCGCAGAGCTGCCGTGGGATGGCCTCGTAGGCGCGTGCCACTGCGCCTATCAGGAGCTGCTCCTTGCCGGCTATCGACTTGGAGTGGTCGCGGAGATACTTGCATACTTCCATGTCTATTGCGCCGCCACCTATTTTGAAAATTATTATTAGATTATTTTTTTTATTACAATATTGTATATTTAATTTTTTTTATAACCACATTAAGTGGAAGGTGAAGGCTGTGAGTTTTATTTGCGCTCATGTAAATGTATTAATAATATTTAAGATTTTTCTCAAAAATTGGGTGATGTATGGTAAAAAAATACTCATACATGTAAACTTACATACCGAATATGACAAGAAAATTTCTCCAAAAATCACCCCAAAGTCAGGAAACAAACCTGCAACTACAGCATCATTCTTGATTGTACGTCTCACAATCATGATTGCATCGTGGAGTGACCTCTCTGTCTCCTCAAGGAACTGCTCGGCACCCCCACGAAGGATTAGAGTACAGGTCTTAGCTGCTGGACATCCTGAAATGACAAAGATAATATTTAGAAATGTTGTATTGAAGGTACTTTATCAAAATTTACCAATTTTAAAGAAAACATTTCAATTCTGTTGAAAATTAAAATAGGTTTTTTGTAGTATAAATAGAACCTTCTACCTTCTTCCATTATATATTAAAACAGCCTCATAACAACATTGATCCACATGGTAACTAATTCAGTAATTGGATCCGTTATTTATAATCATAGGCTTTACAGAAAAAAATCTACAAAAATTAAAAGAAAAAAAATATACGTTTACAAAACCAACAAGAACTAATTAATTACATTACATTCAAAAATTTGAACTCCTTCCTTCCTTTGGTCGCCGTTCAAGCGCTCTCTCTACTGAGCCATATTCATAATTAACCCCCGACGAAAACAGAGGGGCGATTATAAGATTGACGTGTCCATATATGTGTAAATCTGTAGGTCTGTTTCTAAAATACAGCTCCCAAACAGATGAATCTAATTTGGATGAAGTTTTGTTCTTTAGTTTATTTTTTTTAATGTTCAAACCCCATTATCAGCTCTTTTCGAGTTCTTTGTTAATCCTTTGTGTCAGTGGTTGTTAGCAAATTAATTATAATAATAACAATCTTTAACTATATTACTAACTATATATCAAATACAAATACTGTATGTATACTACTACAAAATTTACCTTAACATCAATTAAATGCTAATTATATCTCTGGGTAAGGTTTTAAATACATACAAATGAATATATCTCACCATGAGGTGCATTTTCTTTATGATAACCTGATAAAAATTTAATATTTTAAAAATTAAATTACTGTTTTTGTACAAAAAAAAATAAAAAATCATCTGACTATGAACTTAATAATTGTGTGGTTGATTCCCAGTTAAAAAACTTATTAAAATTCTTTCAAATACACCGGGGGTCGTCAAAATTTATTCAATTGGTAATGTATACATAACCGTCTTGGCAGTACATTCATAATTTTACAGTCACACATTCACAGTCAAAATATAACAGGGAACAGACTATTTTAACTGGATGGCTGGTTTGCTGACCACTACACTTAATATAGAGAGCGTGAATTTAATAAAAAAAAGAAACAAGAAATAACCAAAAACAAAAACCAACCAGTAAATATATTATATCTCTCCCCGCCGACCTGTCTCTCGATAAACTCCGCGCAGTGTCCCAGCGCGTCGGCGCTCAGGTCCCGCACGGAGCTCAACACCGCACCCCCGCAAGCACGCTGTGTGCGCCTAAGGTCCTCCTCTGTTACGCGGCCAGCGCAGAACATGTCACTGTGATGGATAAGCATAAGACCTTATTTACATATATTAGATATAGCGGAGTTTAATAATAACCTATACAAATCTTATGTATTGTATGGTACTTTTCCGTTCAGGGTAGTGATGAATTTGACATAATATTTTTATATTTGCTTATGCTACACCTGTATGAAGTGAACTACAAATATAACTTTATAATGATTTCTTACTAGGATATATAGGTAGGTATATTTAAAGGTATTTTTTTTTGTTTGCATTTTTCCCCTTATTTGAATTAAAACTTGTCACTTCTCACTTGTTTGTCACTTGTGGCCTTATTTCGTACGAAATTCGTACGAAATTCGTACGAAATTCGTACGAAATAAGGTAAAAAGAATGCGTAAATGGTCATATCTTTTGATTGCATTGACTTTGAAGTTTGATTTTTTTTCTGTGCTCCAAGGAACCATACATCTATATATTTGATATTAATTTCAGTAATACATCCACGCGATCTAGAAACAATCTAGTCTTGACAGACTGACATACAGATACTATAAGGATTTTATTTTTATGTACGATACTCTAAAAACCTCAAAAAAACACTAACCGATCAGCAAAATACTGTGTAGCAACGTCTCCTATGGGCAGCTTACTCAGCACCACGTTAGCACCGCTGGCGTGCAAGATGGCCAACTTTTCATATAATATTTGCCATTCAGCATCTACCACCTTTTGGTATTCCTTTACGTTGTCCACTCTTACCTATATTGAAAAAAAGAATATTACAATTTAGAATGGATTTGAACCTGTAGGTATTGGTGAAAGATCCACCAAAGGAAGAAATTAAAAATTTTCTTTACTACCCACAAAGGTATAATTTAATGTAGGTAGAGGGAAACCATTTTTTGTCAAAACACTCCCTTCTTCACTCCTCCAGGACTCTCCCTGGGGATCGTGACCACAAACGTTGCGGTCCCAGTTGGATGCTGGCGCCCCCCCTGCGCAACAACGACCTCATATCACATTTATAATAGAATTAATAATAGATATATTTTTCACCTCCGCATTATCCCTTTCGGCTTTTAACTCCAACTCAATGTTCAATAATGCAATTTTACAATCAGCGTAACTTTTAGGTTGCATTTCAAATCCAGCATAGGAAAATGTCTTCTTGAAAGCAACCCCGGCAACAAGGAAGGAATCTTCTAGACCACCGCCTGTCACTTTCTTAATACCTATAAGAATAATATAAAAATATAAATAATAAATAGATAAAATTAATTCAACTTTTTTAAATTAACCTGTTGCCTCATTTCTACTATCAATGGGTCCACACAGTCATTTCGGTAATTGGATCCGTTGTTTTTTAATCATAAGCTCATATTAAAAAAAACAATGTTAGAATAATATATATATAAGAAAAAACAGGCAGAAGAAAGATGGTATTTGTACTTGGTAACCTCAAGAGGTTACTGGTTGGAATTGGAAATTTCTTATTGTTTTGGATAGTCCATTTATTTATGAAGGCTTTATATAGGTTATATAAAACCTTCATCAATAAATGAACTACACGTTAATTCTAAAAAATCGAGAATTTTGCTAACTAGTGCCAGGATATAGAAATAATTAATTGCAATTTACAAAATCCTGAACTATTTACTTTTTATATATTTTTTATTCACGCTGTAACAAGATAGACAGAGGGAACCTAACATAACACTCCCTGTTCATTTCTTCATTTTTTTTAATCTCACCAATCATATCCAATGGCAGCAATGGTGCATCCAACGACAATACAGCATCAACAACCATTTTGGAGAAATGATCTTTCTGCCTGTGAATTAGTTTCGATGACATTGCAGTTGCCGCGCATTTTGTTAGCAGCTCTCTGTAAACACGGTTTATTTATTTATTTTTTAAAGTTTAAGTTGTGTGAGTTAAGTGGCAAAGGTGTGTGTGTGCATAGCCTCAGTTTTATTTATTGTCTACATTACTTTCAGTAATTGGATCCGTTTGTTTTAATCATAGGCTTTATTCATAATAGTAAGAATCAAAATAAAAAAATATATATTGTAAATTTCTATTGAAATTTAGATTTTTTTTTATATTGTAAATAATTTCGTGACGCGGGGACACAAGCGTGTGACTGACTATAATCGCGACGAACGCCGAAACGACGGTACACGAGTGGAAATTGAACCCACAATCATTTTCTCGCACACCTAGACCATTACCTCTACTTACCATTCAGGTTGCCAACCAGCTTAATAGTGGTGTGTTCGATTCTCATTAACGACAAACGAATTATTTAATTTCTTGCATGGCAAAACGAGCCTTTCCTCTAATCATTACGCGTCTAGTTTACTGATTAGACAATTCGACGGAAACAGCAGCTAAAAACCAAAGAATTAAAGAAAAGTAGATTTCCTCTCACCTCTGTTCCTCAGGTGATCGATTTTCAATTTTAACTGATAATTCTTTAACTTTGTCCACGGCTAGTTTACTTGCCGTTCTTACTGCTTTCACTATTATACGAGGATGAACACCTAGAAAAACGATTGTATGATAGTAACCAATTTAAATCTGAGAGGGTCAGGAGATGATTGATGATGATGATGACCTCATGTCTACTATCTTTTGAACATCATTGGCAGTTCAGGAATTGGATCCGTTTGTTTTAATCATTGGTCAATCTCGGAAATTAAAAAAAATATATATAGTTGTATATTTCTCAAATTTAGAGATTCATAAAAAAAATTGTATATATATATATATAATTTTATAAAACTTGCCTTCCTCAACAAAAGGCTTCAATCTCTTCAAGAGTTCACCAGCGAGTATCACTACCGATGTGGTGCCATCACCAACCTGCATTGCATTATAGTTTATGTATTAGTACAGAATTTTTTTTTTTAATAATTTTATGTACCCTTTTTTAATTATCATAATAGGTTTTGTCCACAATGGCATTCGGAAATTGGATCCGTGTTTATAATCATTTATATTAATTACTACAGTAAAAAAAATATGACATTTGTGAGTTTGTTTCTTACTTTTTTGCACTAGTATGAAGAAAGTTGAATTTATTAATTTTAACACAAATTAAAAATAAGATTGAACATGAAAAAAAAATGAGAAAGATTTTCCCTTATTTGTGTCTGTAGTAGTAAAGTTATAATAATATTAACAATTTCTGAGCATTACCTCTGCATCCTGTGATTTGGCAATGTCAACCAACGTCTTTGCAGCCGGATGGACAATATCTAACAACTGTAATAAGCAAAGGAGGAAAAATATATATATTATTTTTTTTTCAGCTCCACATTGCAGTTTGTATATAGTATGGTATACAGAGGGAACCTAGTTACAAGGTGTAGCATATAGGGTGATGGAACTTAATGTTTTCCTTTTCTCCCAGACATGAAAATAATACATTGTCCGAAGCGATGATTGAACCAACAATTATAGGGTATAGAGTAGGTCGCTATGGCAATGTAACATATGTGATATATTATATGGAATTGTGACAGATTCCATAGCCTAATAGTAATAAATAACATTAAAACAAATACAAATATAAAGCAAGCTGTCCTTCTAGATAACAAGTAATAAAATAAATTAAATCAGCTTCACACTGTATCCCAGACACAGCAGGGTAAAGAAGGTAGGAACCTAGTGTGTTAAGTCACTCCGTTCCCCACTTTCCGCCAGATTCTGGAGACATTGCATGTTGAGTGGTGGAACTCACCGCCGCGCTTTACCTCAACACCAGAGCAAAGAAATGAAATTATAAATGTAAATATATATTTTATTTCTTCGAGTGGGGATTGTACCTACCACCAGTTGATTTTAAAGTCACACTTTGTGTTCCTGTGCCATGACTGGCCTCACAAGATGATGGATTGGAATGATTATTTTAATACAACATATTTTTATTTTAATACTCACTTTCATAATAGTAGCTCCATCATTAGAAATGACTGCTTTTCCATTGTGATCCACAATGAGCTTGTCCATGCCTCGTGGACCAAGTGTTGTACGGACCTTAGCACAAAAAAAAATTGTTTTGCTTATCAAGTCTGAGGCATAACCTATAGTGAAGTGATGCTAAATTATTCAAAAATTAAGCTTATAACTTTTTGTTTTGGTAAAAATTATTTGATGTTGCTTTAACAAAAAGTGAAGTCTTAGTAATAAAAAAATATTTTATTTAATACTAAGTGTTGCAGCAAATGCATTAACAACATATTTTCTAAATGTAAAGTGCCCACTACACTACTTGTGAAATTAACTGATGTTGGGCAAGGCAGGTAATGTGGACGCACATTAGGTTCGCCTTGTGTAATTTTGCCTCACCTCCGTTGACTTCCAATCGCTGTAGGTTTAGGTGCCCAATTCAGAGGACTTTGTGTCACACATTTTACACTGCAGTCAACTTTGGTGGATTGCGAATGAACTTCACTAATAATAGGCGAATAATATTTTCTTATATGATTCATTGTAAAAATATCTTATAAAGATACTCACAGCATCTACAACAAGTTGACAGGCATTGATATTGGAGACCAGCTGTGGCTTGCCCTGCGACTGGTCTGTACCCTCTTTCAGTACTAGGATTTGAGGTTGCTGCAAAATTAAAATTTATATATATACAACATTACTTAAATATAAATTTTAGTTAAATTAAGGTTTAAATGTGTGCCATCACGGTACAGCATGTGACAGTAAACGCAATAGAAGACGAGATTCCCTTCTCTCTAAATGGATTATATTCACTTCTTCGCTCTGGTGTAAAAAATCGCAGCGTTAAGTCCCGCCATTCAACACTACATTAACATATACAGGGTAAAGGTAAAAAAATACTTGTATCTCCAAAATACAGATTTAACAAAAAATTATGTTTACTTGACTTAACACCTGGTTTCTAAATACCAAAATATGAGATAAATTTAAGTAATATAATTTTAATTATATATTTATTAAGCGTATTACAGGGTAAATAACACACTGAATGTAGTTTATATCATAAAAATGCCGTATAAGAATAAAAATTTAATCTTTTACGGATGGATTACTCATCGTATTTAAATATAAAAGGCTTGTAAGTTGATATGTAAAATTTATGTATCAAATGAATATCCAGATAAGTCTTTTCTTACGTATTTTTTATAAAACACAATAAAATAATATAAAATATAAATAAATACTTAAACTTTTAGAGTTTTAACCTATATTTATAAACAAAATTTCACTAAAAAGTACACTTGTAAATACTAAAATATATCTTCAGTCATGTTCATCACGGTATCCGCTATTAATTAGGCGCACTTAAACAATGAATTATACTTAGATTATTTGTGAAATATAGAATTAAATTACCATCTTGAATATCTTCTTATTTCTAGTATTTCTAAACCAAAACAAAAGAACAGACTAAATAAGATAAGAAAATCAAATGACTTTTCAAATTTGTCTATGGTCTCATCAATTAAAGATTTTCGATTAAGCGATTATTTAATAATAGTATAAATTTAAACATTATATTTTGTAGTTAACAGTTTGTATTTTATAATCATTGTTATAGTTCATAGAGAATACAAAATTCTGCGAATACGGTACTTTTAATTTGCTTACATTTTCATTGATTTCCTTTTAAAATGCCTATTTTCTTTATGTATTCAATAAAAAGTTTTATCTATCTTCTTCGTAATGCCCACTTAAAGAAAAGATAAACACACTTTTTATCATCGGCTTCTATCGCGAAAGAAAACATTATCGTGTAATACTAAAGTGGAACGGACTCCTTTTTAATAAAATAGGTTTACACAGACAAAGACTTTTAAATTTTGTAGTTACTTCACACTGCTCCCTAAAACTGAGCGAGTTCAATTAAAATATATATATATATATATATATTTTGCTGTCCCGTTCCTTTCCGTTCGACTACTATTTGGCGAAAATAAGGGTACGCAGTTTACTCTTGCGAGTCCAAGAACAATGGTTTTTGGAACTAAATTCAACCTATAAAGTGCCATCTCATGGAGACCACTAAGAGTAATCAGGACTACTGAAACTTAAAATTAAAGGACATATAGATTACTATATTTTATAAAAAAAATATATTAATAAAAAATCAGCTTTACGCTGCATTCTAGGAACCTAGTGTTAAGACACTCCGTTGCCCACTATCTGCTGAATTCGAGACATTGCGTGTTGAGTGGCAGAACTCAACGCCGCGCTTAGCCTCGATACCAGAACGAAGAAAATTTAAATATAAATTTAAGTAACTATTTCATCGTCATCAATTCTTATTCATTCTACCTACAACTTATTTGTTAACGATCATATAAATGACCGAGCAGTCTAGGCTCCGGTGTGGCTCGGAACACTTATCTTCGACTATGTGATATGACTGATAATGATTTTATAAATTTAGTTTAAATTTGTAAAGAGGCCCCTGAAGTCTACACCTGTAATCGCAAGTCCCAGGCATTGATTCGGAACTGAACATCATTTAATATAATAGGTATTATTCGTTTTACTTACCATTCACATCTGATGTCTGTCCGATACGACTGTCCTACCCCTACTACCCTTTTATTATTTATTGATTCATTGTTTTATCTTTAGTTTTACATATTTAACACAACAATACATATAATTCAAATATGTAGCCGACAAGAGTGTAGGTTGATACGGAATATCCATTCCGTAACAGTTACGGCTTTTGGATAGAAATAATTAAATATGAATATTTATTATAAAATATATATACATTCTTCTTATTAACATTGTACATGTATTTATGTATGAAAATAAATAATAGTTCTCTACAGAGTGTCTTAACACTAGGTTCCCTCTGCCCATCCTACCTCTCCACCTATACACCCGTACATCCTACCTGTACACCCTACCTACATGCGTAAAACTGAATACAAGGATACCGTTCTTACTTTATATTTATTATTCGTTCCAGAGTAGATTTTAAAATTTTCTATTCTTAAGTAAGATTTGTATTCTAAATTTAAAAGATCTTTACTTTAAATATAAATAATAAAAGAATCACAATTTCAAATTATATCGATTTCACAATACACTTACAATATCGATTAAATTAGTAACAATATAAAAAAAAACATTTTGGCTTTGATTTGACATCACATAAGGTGACAAAATTTCATATTTGACATTTAAGTTTACATTTCTGACATATTCAATATTGTTTCAATAATTTCTTTACCGACCGCATGTGCGAATTGAATAGGAAAACGCTAATTAATTATATAACAAATTAGTACAATAGAATTATAATGACCCGACAAGTCGATGTAAAGGCTCTAGTTTCGCACATAGTGCGCGGAGACGGCGTAAATAAGTGCCGAATATGTTTAGGAGATACAACGGAAGGACAAGTCTACTTAAGCGATACAGTGATGATGGATGGTGATAAAGCGGTTACTTTATCAGAAATATTGGAAACAATAACTGGAATAAAGGTAAAGTTGTTATTTACTTTGTTTTGTTTATAGTTTAAGTGTTCTGCGATTAACGGAACGCTATGCTGTTTGGCAAAATGGCTGCCTTACCTTTAAATTTTACATAATAAAAAAAAATCTTCAAATATTAATGTTTATACTTTATTATGATGGGTTTTTATCTATATTCATTTAAATTTAATGTTATTTATGCAGTTATAATATTATAGGGAACAAGTTATATGAAATTTGTAACTAGCGACATCTACTTTCGTTTCCTTAGAAACTAAATAGGATTATTATTTAAAAACTTTAGTTATAAGTTATAACTTATAACAACTAAGATTTTTTTAATTTTAAAAATATTTGTTAACACTTTAAGAACAATACAACTATTGTACAAATATTTTAAAACAGCGAAATTTTTATATCATAAAAGCATTTGAAGCTAAACAAAATTTCTAAATATATTAGAAAAGAAAATTATAATTTGTGGCCATTTGACTCGAGCGGTCGTTCCAGGTGGTGATAGAAGGGGACTTACCTGAGGGAGTGTGTCCTGAGTGCTCCAGATCAGCTAAAAATGCTGCCGAGTTCATATTATTATGTCAAGCAGCAGCTCAGCAATGGGATACCACTATAGCTCTTCTCCATGACCTGCCTTCCCAATGCACAGACAATAAAACAGTTTTTGCTATAATTGACAAAAATAAAATGATTGCTATTAATGATATGAAAAAATCATACAACCATACCACTGCAGCTCATCGATTAACTAAATACTTATCCAAGTGCCCAGAGCCTAAAAAGGACAGTTTATATAAATGTCCAAATTGTGATAAATGTTTCTCAAGTCCAATAAAATTTAGTCTACATTTGAAAGAATCCCCAGATTTGCAACGAGCATGTTATGTATGCGGCATTATTTTATCTCAAAATATTTTGCTAAATCATTTAATTAAGAAACATAAGGAAAAACCATTTAGTTGTAAGAAATGTACAGCAGTATTCCGTTCTTATAATCAATATATTCATCATGTAGAGAAAAGTCATAAGTTTGGTCGAGCATTCTGTGGCGATTGTGGACGAAGCTTTCAGTCACTTAATGCTTACCATGCTCATGTTTCAATACATGTATCTAAAAACTGTCCAAGCTGTGATAAACTATTCCGCAACCATTCCTGCTATATGCATCATACAAAGAACTGTTGTGAATTAGACAGTAAGAAAAAAGTTATGAAGAAAAAAAAGAAAGTGATTATAGAAATTAATAATGCTAAAAACAATCGTAAAATCAATGTAGGGCTTCGAGGAGCTACGTACAAAGAGTGTGTATGTGATTATTGTGGCAAAATATTTGCCAGAAAGAAATTTATTTGTGCACATATACAGATAGTGCACATGAGGAATACCCACCGTCCCTGCATTTACTGTGGAAAGCTGTTAGCATCAGCACATATGTCGGAACATATCAAACAGCATAAGCCTGATCAGACCTTCACTTGTGAACAATGTGGCATAATATTAAAAACTAAGTTGGGATACAATCAACATATACGTCTTCATACTGGAGAAAGACCTTATGAATGTAAGCAATGTGGGGAAACATTCTCAGCATCATCTAGACGGTCAGAACATATACGGAAAGTTCACAAAACGAAAGATATAGTCCTAAAGCAGAAGTGTCATCTCTGTCCAGCCAAGTTTAGGTTGCCATATCGACTAAAAAGACATCTGAGATCAGTTCACAATGATGACCAAACTCCTCAGTTTGAATGTGCTGTATGCCATGAGAAGTTCAGTTCGTCGCGTGGACTGAATCATCATAGTCGGAAACATCAGAATGTGACATCAGTTATTAGAAAGCCGGGGAAAATTTTCTTAAATATGTGCAGTGAAGAAAAAAAAGAAGAAATTGTGTAGTATATCTAGCTCGAAATTATTATATGCCAATCTGACCATTGCTTGGATAGTAAACAAGAGGTGCATGTCCTAAGTTCCCATGTGTTAAAATTTCTTACAAAAAAATAGCTCTTTTCTTAGGAAATGTGTGGCATAACACTAAAAATGTTAAAACATGTAATAAATAGCACATTCATTTAGCAAATGATAATAAAAAATGTTTGATTCTGGTAATTACAAAAAAAAATTGTTCCTAAAGAGATGCTAACAACAAAAATAGGTTGTAAGAGATAAGAATGGTTTCGTGGTCAGGGCTCTTCAGTAGTGAATCACAGTCACGGGTTCGAGTCCCGCAACCTCAAACTTTTATGTTTTTGAAAATTTTGCTAAGAGTCTAATGACTCCTATCTAGTTATTAAGATACACATGGTTCCTTTTGATGTTATTTTTTTTTCGAATATAACTAAAATGAAGTGTCTTAATATATTATAGTCGAATAATATCAATCCTTTCCTCAAAGACTGAATTACATTTATCTATATAAGTCACGTCAGTCAATCAAATTATGAATAAAAACTTGGTATACAAAACTTTTTGTTGTGTTATTTAGATACGAAACGTTAACCTTTAAAAGAACGTCTCTTTTATAACATAATGTATTTCTAATACAATTCGGCAATGGATTTACATACAACTCCAATTTCTAACTGACAAAATGAAGAAGACATGAAGGCTGATTGGTCACGTGGTTTCAGGTGGTGGATGAAACCGACTTCCCCGCGGCGTTGTGCTGCGCGTGTGCTTATAACGCCATATCGGCGTGGCAGTTCAGACACCTATGCCATGAGTCGCACAATCATTGGACTAAAATTACCGAGGCCCTGATGATACCAGAAAATCCAACTAAACAAGATAAGGCCTTTTATATAACATGTAATGGAACTGTCTTCAATGATTATGTGGCTGTTAGTCATTCTCGAGAAGATGCTGTCAGAAGACTGAATTTTTTGTCTGGTGCTAAACATAAAGTTCGTGCGAAATATAAAAAAAAATGTTCCAAAACGAATAAAAACGAGTGCAAATGCAAGGATTGCGGTAAACAGTTTGAATTACCCTATTTCTTGAATCGGCATTTGATAAATTCTTCGGTACGCGCTTGCACATTGTGCGGGAAGGTAGTAATGAAAGAAAAATTGCCGATACATTTGGAGAGGTCTCACCAGCATTTGGTCGAATTTTGTGATATTTGCTATAAGTTATTTGACGATAGACTTCTTTTGGATCGGCATAAACAGATATTGCACGCAGATAGCAGCTTGCAGTGCAATATCTGCAGAAACGGCTTCAAAAATGATCGATCCCTAAGAGCTCATATGTACACACATACCCTATTTAACTGTTCTTCATGCAACTGTAGTTTTGAAAACAGAAAATGTTACTTACACCATAGGAACAACTGTAAAGGATCCAAATGTACAAGTCAAGATATTTACGAATGTAACGACTGTGGGAGCAAATACACTAAAAAACCGTCTTTAAGAGTACACATAGTCCAAAAACATTTAAACGTTCTACCATACATTTGCCAAATTTGTGGGAAACGAAGTTCTTCGAAGACCCACCACAAATCTCACGAATTGGTTCACAAAACTGAAAGAAAGATATATCAGTGCTACTGCGGCGCCAAAATGACAACAGTCCACGGCTTTCAAATGCATCAGAGGATCCATTCTGGGGAGAAACCATATGAATGTCAGGAATGTGGTGACAGGTTTCTATCGGCTTCAAGGAGGTTGGATCACATAAAGAGGAAGCATAGACGGAAGGATCTTGGTTGCGATGAGTGTGACGCAAGGTTTGTTAGACCTTCGGAGTTGAAGAGGCACTGGAGGACTGCCCATAATGTAAATGTTATCGTTTAAATGAATTTGTTATATTTTATGGGAATTGAAAAGGTTGGTACTAGTTGCAAATGAAACTGTTTATATTTCTTCTCTTAATAAATGTGTGTTAACTGGTGACGTAATTGTGGGTTTTAATGGTTTAGTCTCTAAAAATATATTAATTTCTACACGAATTTCGTGTATAAATTACCTTTTTTTCAAAATATATAAATTGCTAATGAAAATATTTTTTTTATGCTATACACAAACAGACTTACACTTTAATTAGCTGCAATTCTTTTTATCTAACAAAACATAGTAAGCAAAAAATAATAACAAGAAAGTTTCGATATTTTTTAATGCTTGGTTGGTTAAACTAATTATATTTTATGTATATGTCATCATATTTTGAATTGGCAATCAATGTACATAAAACAATATTTTTGAATGCAAAAAAATATATATAAAAGTAATTTTAACCTTGGTTTTTTTAAACAGAAAATACTTCAAATTATATTTTTAAAAAACTTGATTGGTCAGCAATAACCAGAATTTATGAAGTTGGCATAATAGCTTACATTATTTTTGCTACTTTGTTTCAGGTGCAAGAGGATCAATTGTTTCCACGAGGTCTGTGCGTGTCCTGCACCAGGGTAGCCGTGTCTGCTTCGGAATTCCGAGTTTTTGTAACAAAATCACAGCGATTGTGGTCCAATTGTATAGACTCCCTTCACACTCTTCCAACTCTGAATACTTCCCAAAAATCTCTATATGCAATCGTTAGAGAAAACCTGTTGTTACAAACTGTCAACCATTTTGAAGGGAATGCGAAAGATTTGTTAGAACACCTAACTAATAGAATTGTTAAACGAAAGTCTTTATTAGTGGAACGGAAGCCTAGGCATCCTAGGACAGGACCAGCGTGCAGCTGCACAGATTGTGGCAAGAGCTTCCTTAGTCCATATTACCTAAATATGCATTTACGGAACAGTGGACAGAAGGAAGCTTGTTGGCTCTGTGGCGCCATGTTAACACGAGGGCAAGAAATGAAAGAGCATCTACGGAAAATACACAAAACCGAAATGTTTATTTGCTCAGAATGTCCATTGCTGTTCAAAACAGACGCGGACAGAAAGCGTCATGCTAAAAAGTGTCATGGGCCTGGTGTCATGACGTGCGCAGATTGTGGCAGAACATTCCAGAGGAGTGCATCTTTCGATGTGCATACACAAATGCACACAGTGCGTACATGTAGATCCTGTGGAGCACAATTTACGAATCGTGGCTGTTACAGAGCGCACAGATCCAAGTGTGAACCTGACGCTAAACCGGATTTAAAGACGATACCAAGAAACAGACGTTCAAATATCCGTGACCCAGCAACATTCACTTGTGATTATTGTGGCAAGACCTACCATTCGCGTCCGCAATTAAAAAATCATATATTATGGATTCACATGGATATACGACCCCATCAGTGTCAGTGGTGTGGAAAAAGGTTTTATACGCCAGCCCGTTTAGCTGAACACTCAGTAGTTCATACGAGAGTGAGAAATTTTGAATGTGATATCTGTGGTGCCAAGTTAGTGTCCAAAATGGCGGCGGTGTACCACAGGAGGCGGCACACAGGTGAAAGACCATACGAATGCCCAGATTGTGGAGAAAAGTTTATATCTTCATCTCGTAGAACGGAGCATGCTAAGCGAAGACATAATAAAGGTTCCCGTATCCATTGCCCGGAATGTCTGGCGAGTTTTGTGAGAAATCATGAATTAAAAAAACATATGGACAAAGTTCATAATAATGAAAATCATGTTGTTGTCAAAATAAAGAAGGAAAACAAAGAGTTTCATATGAAGGCTGTATGATATTTGTGATTAATCGTTTTTTTGGATTGACATAGATTGTTTATATGTCGGCTCTTATTTAAATTTTGATAGCCGAAATATTCTTTTAAAAATATTTTTCGTATTTAATACACATTAAAAGTGTTGAAAGCATAAAACTATTGAACAATATCAGTTTTTCAAACATTAAGCATTTAATAAAAATCTATGGCTCCTATTTTTTTTAATAGAGTTTATTGTTTAAGCAAATGTATTTCATTATCTGGACATTTATTTCCTTAATAATTTTAATAGGATAATAACCTAAGAAACATTATTGTTAAATAGTTATCAGAAAATTTATATATTGAATAAAAAATATTAAATTTATGAGTTTGTTGTTAATTTATTTATTTATACTCTTACATAACAATTAACAGTAAGAGATACAGGGACCCTAGTGTTAAGAAATGAAAATATTCCCGAGTGAAAATCGGACCCCATAAGAGTTGCATTGACACTTAACCTTGCCTTTAACTGTACTGTTTGTTGTTATAATTGGTATGGCTGAATATGCAATTTTTTTGACGCTTGATTATATCTGTATATAGCAGGATTAGGCAAGCCAAGCGTTGAGTAACACTATGCTTTCTGCCTGTCTTCGAAACACTGCGTTTTGATTGAGGAAACTGAGCGACATACTTTGTCTAAACAAAACGCGGTAATATAATAAAATTGATTCTCTCAAGTAGGGCGAACTCAAGAAGTGCTTGTCTTCCATTTACTTGATAATTGTATTACTAATGTTAGATTTATTACTAGTGATTATTTCTTCTTAAGATTGAAGAGTATTTATATTTTGTTATGTAAAAATGATATCTAAGATAATTTGTGTAGGAAACAAAAATGACTAAATAATTTGATACCGTGTTTGCTGGTTATTTTATTTTGATCTCAAATGTTTATTGACTTAAGACTAAATCAATAAAAATAAAAAGCTAAAAAAATTATGCTTTAGAAAGTTGGTAACACTGCAAATCTGTCAATTTGACAAATTACTAATTCAAGGAGCAGGAGGTCCATTTCAATCCATAGCACTTATAAACTAAACTGTATTAAAATATAAACTTTAACTAAACAACATGTCGTTCCATAAAGATTTACGTCAATTATTAAAGCCATATTATTGGGTTAATATTTTACTAAGTATTTCCTACGTAACGTCTAAAAGAACTAATTTTATTTGTAAATTTTTGTTTCCCGAGTCTGACTGTGAATTGGATAGTAGAGAAACGGAAATATTGTTCTTCCTAATTATTGTAGTTATGTTGAGGACGAGGAAGGCGGGCAGTGTTACGATGGTTAATTATTTGTCGTCTTCTTTTGTTTATACGAAAATAGCTAATTTGATACTTTGGTTGTATGCTGATATAAGGTTAGTAATTTTTTTTAATTGATTATTTAGTAATTTTGTTTATTTATGATAAATTTTATGAACTTAACGATATTTTAGAGGTAAATATAACGGTGAAATCTAATTCAGGTTTGTATATTCCAATCTGTGGATACAATATGTGGATACAAAATGTGGAGCAAAAATTTTTTTATATGTTATTGAAATAATTACTTTATTTATAGATATGGTCTACCCTATGGTGCTTTACTAGTACTATTTTCTCTCCTCCTTCCTGAACCAACATACACTGGTCCTGAACTAATTACCTATTTCCGAGGTCCACAAATTCTCGATGAAGAACTGAAACGCAATAAAAATACGACTTGGATGGTCTGTTTGTATGCAGCATGGCATCCAGCATGTGTAAACTTTGCACCAGTGTTTGCAGAACTGTCGGCAAATTATAATCTTGATAATTTCAAGTTCGGCAAATTAGATGTTGGCAGGTTGGTATTTTAGTAATTTTCTAAAACTGCTTTTCTCTGCTGGGTAGACATAAGGAATTTAGTGTTGAGACACTCCTTTCCCCACACAGTACTTAATTTTCAAGATATTGTATATCGAGTAGCGTGACTCAATGCTGCATGTTATCTACTAAAGTAAGGTACATAATTTAAATTTAATCACATAATATAATTCTTGGAGCATGGTTAAATCCACAATTGTCACATTTTGTTAGAAGCTGGCCAATGGCACCACAATAACCACTTGATATTTTATTTTTTTCTTTATATTTTGGTTTATAGTTAAATGTATTCTAAGCTCGCCAATACAGAAATTTAAATCAATTGTTAATGCAATACTTACTAATGTAACCTATTACTTAGACTGTTCATAATTATAAATTGGATAAAAATGTATGGAATCAATTTCAATTAAATGTCATCCAGGATAGCTGCCAGTCCATATAATAGTTAAATTGTGGCATTGAGATTGCAAAGAACAACTGTTGAGGTTGTTGCTTATTTTAACAGAACTTCCTCCCCAGCTGGTGTTAGTTTTACTTTTATTCAACAATTCAAAAATGTTTATTCAAATAAACAATATTTTGAATTTGAATATAATTTGTTAAAGAAAATAATTAAAACTACTTTTAAATCTAGATATCCTGAAGCAGCAGCAAAATACAGAATACAAGATGGCCCAACCAGTCGTCAGTTACCAACAGTCCTTTTACTAAGTGATGGTCAGGAAAAAATGAGGAGGCCACATCCTGATTCTACAGGGAAATTACAAAAGTATAAACTTTTTTCTTAAGTGATTTAATAAGCTTTCTTTATAATTATTAATGTTTTTCCTGTCTGGTGATAAAGTATGTGATGACATAAGCATGTAATGTGTTGACAAAAAATTGTGTGCAAAATGACAGAGCTTATCTATAAAATCTATAACATATTTTATTTTTTTAAAAGTAAGCTGACGCTTTCACTCTGTATATTATACATTGCCCTTGAATTATTAAAATCATTTTAATCAGTCAAGTTAAATAAATATTTTAGTTAGAGCCCTTAATTGGCTACTCCGATGCAGTCGGAACACATGGGAGTGTAAAGGCAGAGGTTATGGGTTTGATTACGATTTGATAGACAAAATATAATGTTGAAGGTGTTTCTTAACAAAAACACTTAGTTTCCTGTAGCTAACCTGTAATGGGAAAAAACGCGGGATGCTGCTTTTTTTCTGTTTTCTGATTAGTGAACAAGACACAAGTGTCGCAATTTCCAAATATCTATATCCAAATATATATGAGTACAAATTATATTTCAGGTTCCTATTTTCCAAAGACAATATGAAAGCTGCGTTTGATTTAGATGGCATATACCAAGAGAGTAAAGAGAAACTCGCGTCAGTGAAGACTAATAAAAAGAATGAGTAGAACTCAAAAGACTAGAGTATACCAGAAGATCGAAGTAGACCGAGCTGTTTTTAAACTAAATATATGTGGTTCTCAAAAGAAATGTTAATATTTAAGAGTTTTTATGAAATGCACACTGATAATGGCTTTAATGCGTTTTTTCCACTTTGTTCCGTTTTGACACTTATTTTCGATAATAAATTTTGAATGATCTGATTTTTAAGACTAGACTATATTAATAGGATTATATCATTTTAATTTATTTATTTTATTTAGTACTAAATGTCGAAGAAAAAATGCTATAACAATTATGTTTATAAGAAAGTATTAAAAAAACACGTAATCGGAGGAGATTTTATACATTTTGTCTTGTCTTATGTTGTGTTGTAAAGTTTGTTTAATATTTTGTTAAACTATTTATGAATAATTAGATTTTATTAAAAAATAAATAATTGAACATAATCTTTTATTTGAATTCCTTTTTTGTTGGCAACATTACAAAATGATATATTGTTCAGTTTAAAATGTTCCTTAAACATTTCCCATGAATCTTAAAGAGAGTCCATAATGTTCATTATATTATGTATGTGATACATTAAAGAATTTTGTAAAATAGAATTACATTATGTGTCCCTATATTGAGACAAATGTTACAATAGTAACAATAATCGCTAACCATCGAACCCACAATCGTCGCGTTTACAGTAAAGTCTTTAAAATATTAATTTATGTATAAAAATATAAATTAATTCCAAAAAATCGACGGTAACATCATTAATAATTTCATTAATTGATGTATCTTATCAATTTATTTTTTTAAGAGAAGCTTGCATTGAGTTTACCACTTATATATAGTTTTTCAAATTTAGACAGTTAACCGGGAGCCTTTACACCAGGTTCCCTTTGCATACCCGACATATAGTAGTGATATAAGCGTAAAAAAACTTGTAAAAAAAAAAATACTTGACTTCTAACGAGATACATATCATTTTGTATCCTTAAAGAAGGGTAAAATGAAACCAAATAGACTAGAAATATTGTTTATTAAATAAAAACAACCAGAAATAGTTCTATGATGTATAACATTAATTTAAAATTCAAAAAGATGCTTTTCATAATACTGAAAATATTTTAAAAATTTGGATATTAATTAAGAAGTATTTAAACATATTAGATCTTTAGAATTAGTTACAATCGTTTAACGTAACGAAGTTAAGTCCGCATACTAAATTACCGTGCTATAATATGTGAAAGAAAAATATTTGACAATGATAAAAAAACATTTTTAAAAGTCTCAGTCAAATAGTATCTTAACAATAAATAAAATAAAACAAAATATAAAATATATATTAAAACTTTTTTATTAAAGCAAATATTTATCCTAAGTAATATTTACAATTACAAGAAAATCTCAGTCTACTGGACAAAGCGGGGCGTTACAATTTATTTTATTTTTTTGTAGGAAGACAGTGAAGAACGGAGTGTCTTGAAACTTTGGGTCACTGGCCACCATGCCTGACATAATGTGACACATTCTAAGTACAGGAAACAACTATGAGCGCAAATACCATAAGTTATATAGAACCGATGTCATGTAACATAGTCTATATAAAAGGGAAGCTAGGTGTGCGCAAATTGCCAGTTGGAAGACATTTTGTGAGAAGCACGACAGGGAAGGGATGTGGGAAGGAATCTACAGGGTTATAGGCAGGACAGCAAAGGGGACAGAGGACGTACCCTTAGAATGGGATGGCAAAGTGCTGGATGCGGAAGGCTCGGCAAAACTCCTGGCAAACGTATTCTATCCAGAGGACCGCAGCGTTCAGGACACACCGGAACAGACTAGAATAAGGGAGAGCGCCAGCAGTGTGAGCGTAGGAGCCTGCGGAATACAGCAGGGCCCGCCGTTCACACCCCTGGAACTCGAACTTTCGTTAAAATCCTTCAACCCAAAGAAGGCGCCTGGAGTAGACGGGTTCACGGCGGATATATGCAGCCACGCCATAGCAAATGACTCAGAGCTGTTCCTTAAAATAGCCAACAGTTGCCTCCAGTTACACCATTTCCCCAAAAGATGGAAAGAGGCAACTGTCATTGCCCTCCCCAAGTCAGGAAAAGACAATTACGCCCATCCAAAGTCGTACAGGCCCATTGGGCTCCTCCCAGTGCTGGGCAAAATACTGGAGAAGATGATAATGGCAAGACTCCGGCATCATCTTCATCCACGTATTAGTGCAAACCAGTACGGGTTCATGCCCCAGAGGAGCTGCGAAGACGCCGTCTATACCCTCATTCAGCACATAAGGTCCAAACTGCAGGAGAAGATGATTGTGACCGTAGTGTCACTGGATATAGAGGGCGCCTTCGACAGCGCCTGGTGGCCTGCGATTAGGATGCGGCTGGTCGAAGAAAAATGCCCTGAGGGACTCCGTAGGCTGATTAACAGCTACCTGGAAGACCGACGGGTACGGGGGAGGTATGCAGGCAGGGAACACTACAAGAGCACAAGCAAGGGTTGCGTGCAAGGCTCCATTGGTGGACCCATCCTGTGGAATCTGCTACTGGACACTCTGCTGAAAGAGCTAAAAGAGAAAGGGGTACTTACAGGCATTCGCAGACGACGTCGTCCTGGTGTTCCACGGGGGTACTGCATCTGAAATAGAAAGGCAAGCGAATGCCGTTCTCGATCATGCTCAGAGGTGGGGTGACGTGCACAAGCTCAAATGCTAATGCCGCAGCCAAAACTAATGCTTTAGTTGTGACAAATAAGCTGAAACACGACACACCACGACTGAGCATGGGCGGGACAGACATTGCTCTCAAAAAGGAAATCAAAATACTGGGCCTAATAATCGATGATAGACTTACCTTCAACGCGCACGTCGACAGCACCTGCAAAAAAGTGGTTAGCATATATAAACAGCTTGTTAGGGCCGCTGGAACGAGCTGAGGACTGCAACCGGAAATAATCCACCAGATCTACATCTCAGTCATAGAACCAATAGTTCTGTATGCGGCCAGCGCGTGGGAACCGGCTGGTCGGAAATTTGGGGTCCAGAAGAGGCTGAACTTCATCCAGCGCAGCTTCGCCCAAAAGATTTGCAAGGCCTACCGCACGGTCTCCCTCCACTCGGCATTGATCCTGGCGGGGTGCCTCCCCCTTGACATTCGCGTCCGCGAAGCAGCAACGCTGTACAGAGTCAGGAGGGGGGATCCCATCCCGGACATGGCGGGGAGGGAGATCGAGCGGTTGACCTCTGTGCTAGAGAGTTCGTACCCGGCGGAGCATATATGCCTGGAGTTCTTAAGCCTGACGACCAGTGACCAGGTGCAGGAGACGCTCAAGGACTCGGTCGTCCAAATATATACGGATGGCAGTAAGATTGAGGGCAAGGTGGGAGCCGCGCTCTCCATATGGAGCGGCGGGGCCGAAATCTGCGCCCTCAAACTTACTCTGCCAACCTTCTGCACAGTTTACCAGGCGGAACTCCTAGCTATATGCAGGGTCACGGAGCTGGCTCTCGGGCACCAAGAAAGGTCCTTTGGAATCTATAGCGATTCAATGGCGGCGTTACAAGCAGTCACTAACCCCAATTGCCTCCATCCCCTTGCAGTTCAAAGCAAGAAAAACATAACATCCCTTTCCAGACAGAACAAGGCATCCGCACTGTTCCGATGTACGCACCGGGCCGATGGAAGGCAACGAGAGGGCCGATCACCTGGCAAAAGAGGCAGCTTTGGGGCTGAAGCGGGCCCCTGACTACGATCGCTGCCCGGTGTCATTCGTCAAGAAGAGTATCCGTATGGACTCTCTTGACGAATGGAACCGGAGATATCTGGCGGGACCGCTTCAGTCAAAAACCTCTTCTTCCTGAACGCGGCGGACGCATACAGAATTATAAAGAAATTTACTCCAACCAGATATACCACACAAGCACTCACCGGACATGGTGGGTTCTCCGAGTACTTAAAAAGATTTAAGTGCAAGGAGAACCCAGCATGTGTCTGTGATCCACAACAAACCGAAAGCGCAACCCACGTGCTGACCGACTGTCCTGCCTTCCTGAAGCAGAGGAGTTTAGAAGACAAGCTAAATGTAGAAATAAGGAAAGAAAATCTAAGTGAAATAATGGAGAGTAGAAACTGTAACATATTTTTAGAATATTGCGAATTGATAGTCAAAATTGTAAATAATAGAAACAAAGTAGATACAGTATAGTAAATTTTGAAAAGTAAATTAGAGGATAGATATATATTTCTTGTAAATTTGGTTTAAATAAAGTAGCAAACATAGAATAAAGAACAACAATGTCTCTGATCACGTCAGGGGGACTAGTATAATAATAAAAAAAAAACATAGTCTATAAGTATAGCCTTTATCGAGAAATTGACTAAACAACACAAAAAAGATTTTTCAACTTGTGTTTATGAGATACGAGCGTTCAACCAGCAAACTGTTCCACTTTAGATTATAGTGTTAGAAAACGGTAGCGGTAACCGTTTAACCTTTTGCACTCCAGCGGATTTATTTTTACGTTTTTAATGTCGCAAATACGGCGACAACGGAGTGCAATGAGGTTAAAATAAACAAGATAAAAACACATATCGTCTGTATTTTTCTAAATTATTCGGAGAGAGATTCTACGTAATTGGAATAGGTGACATGTATCACCTAACAAAAATACTTCACACGAGTTTCCTTCCAATAAGGACCGCTGCCTACAATCAACTGTCCCCGATTGACTTTTTCGAAATTGCTATACTGCTGTTGTCCTGCTTAGCTTAACTTAGCTAAGCTTCAATTTCAATTTTTGTACGGAACCCTCGGTGGGCGACGCCGACTTGCGCTTGTCCGATTTTTTTAGTATAGATACCATCGAATTATCGTATTCTCAGCTCTCAACAGAATTGCCTTACGAATTGAGTTTGAATCCCCAAACATGGACAAAGCTGCAGGTAAAAAAACTAGACTATAAACAAAAAAGTAGTTTACAGTGCAAACATTTCAAAAATCATGTCTAATACATTTAGTAAATTGAGGAACCTTGGTCGATCTTCATCCATTTTTCTTGACATTATTTTGTCTTTCTTTTGTGTTGCGGATTCTGAAAAAAAAAAAGAAAACATAAATAAATTACATACTAGTGTGACTTAAATGTGACTTCGGCAGCTTAATCTTAATTTTATATTTTAGTCAAATTATATAAGAAGATTATTTAAAATTTAAATTGCAACCAAAGTTTTATGTATATATGTAAAAGTTTCGTGTAACTCTGTTCAGTAGTATTTGATGAATTGAAAATTAAGAATCATTGTGTTACATCATAATTATTATAGGGTTGCATACTTCTAAAGGTAAAAAGTAACTCTTATGGGATTACTTTGTTGGCTATCTATCTGTCTGTCTGTCAAGACCATTTATCTCAAGATTGCGTGGAGGTTCAAGCTGAAATTAACATCAAATACTTAGGTCTATGGTCCCTTGAAGCTTTTAAATCAACGCAATAAAAATCTGCAAACTACATACATAAAAACTAAAATTTTAGAAATTAAAAAAAAGAAGTAATAAAGTATGTATGTATGGTCGAAATCGAGTCGTAGGTATTGGCGGCAAAGTTCAAAGTTGCTTAATCTTTATTAGTATTTTTGGTAGTAGTATGTGTTTACGTTATTGGTATCTATGCGTTACTGCGTCACACGAAATATAGGTACGGATAAACATAGTGAAATGAAAAAAATCCTACGTCTTAACCTGTTGAGGTACTCGTACCTTGATCAATTTTTTAGGTATAGGTTTAAAATATTTTGCCCTATATGCTGTTTCCGTAAAATTAGCGCTGACATTTCCACCCTGTATAAGTGGTGACATGTTGACCTACAATTTTGAAATTGGTATGGAACCTGACTAGAAAAGTCCGACTCGCACCTAATCGGTTTTTTTAATTATAATAATTTCTATGCATACATGTTTTATTGTAAGCATAACATGAAATTTCAACATATTTCACTTGTATAAACAACATTTTCAAAAATCACGAAAATGATAATTGCGGGCAGCTGCATGGCAAACACATTCAATAAGGATTCAATTTCTTCTCAAGGGAAGACAAAGTATGGTGCTGAGTTTCGCTTCTCAACATGTTTACCACTAGGTTACTTCTATCTATCCTGTGATATGTGGAATACAGTATGAAGGTAAAAAAATATACTTACAATTGTATAAACAACATTCACAGCAAATAATAAGGATTTAAACTCACCTCTCTCAGAGGAATCTTTTTGCAACCTCTGCATATTGGCTTGCTGTTCACTCCACACTTTGGTAGTGTCCAAATATACTTTTATATTATATTGTGATCTGGCATATGACCAGTAACCAAAAACACCTATTCCTAAAAAATTGTGATATTAATTAACTATTTAGTATAACCAACCCAACATAGTGTTTGACTATAAACATCCTAAAGTTGTGGATTCAATCCCTTCTTGGGGGATTTATTTTATTTTTATTTGTCCACTGTGGCAGACAGAGTGCAGGGTTAAGACCCTTCCATTATCCACTTTCCACCAAATTTGGAGATATTATATTTTGCATGGCAGAATTAAATGCTGCAAGGCAAACCCCAAAATTTTATTATATATTGAAATAATGAATCCAACATAGAACATATAAGAAATATTATAATTACCAATAGGCCGTGGAAAGTCTACAGGTATCATTACAACATCTGGTCCACATGTTGCTGAACTAAAGTTATTTTTATCTATCTCATAACTTGGTCTGAAAGATATAAATGTTATGCATAGAATACTTTTTTTTACTTTATGCATATGGTATAATTGAATAAAAATATTCTATATAATAGTAGCTGTTGAAAATATTGTATAAAATAAGAATTCTTCAGCAGTTAATTAAAATTTAAATTATATATCTGTTATCACTAGTTCCAGATTAGTTCTGTAGTTTAAAATATTATGCAAAGTGGTTTTGTTATCACCACTATAAATGAAAGCATAATTTTGACCACTCTATAAAAGCCAAATACAATTAAAACAAAAGAGACATTACCAAAAATAAAACAGTGATATTCTCAAAGACTCTATAAAATTATCATGGTAAAATTAAACACCATTTGTAAAGAATGATGATGATTTAGGTTCATTATAGAAAAAATGTAGTTGCACAAAATACAATGAGATATATTCCTTTCTCATACTGGTATGTTTTATGAGAATGAAAGGAGAGCAGATGCTTTTATCTGTATAAGTAGGTCTCACATTTTAACAAAAATAATAAAATCTTGTTTTCAACATCAAAGAACATTCTATTTTAGTACCAAAGGTCATGCAAATTAAGTACGAATTTTGACAAAATCTAGTATTTCCTCAAACTTACCTCCCAGAATCAGACACATAAAGATCTGCATCACCACTTAAAGACAATAGTTCTACCACTAAGGGTCCAGCGTGTCCCAATTGCCAATAAGAAAAATTACCAGCTCCGACTACCCCATTCACGGTATCTAATAACTCAAAATCAGTCACTACGTGCACATGCTGCGGCAAAAATGGCAATATCGTAAAGAATATAGATAAACCTATGATTGTGTGTGAAAATCGTGCCATTTTTTAATAATAATTTAATGGCTTTACAATAAAATAATATTTCAAAAGTAAAACGATCAAATATTATAGATTTGCTTTTGACGTTGTCATTGACATTTGACATTGGATTGTCGTTCAGAAATAGTGAATTATTTTGCGTAAGAATAGTGGTAAGTATAATATAAAACATATATTATTTTATTTAATGTTCATTTATAAAAAATGCCACCCTCCTTTTTGTAATAAGTGGTAACTATCAGATTATTGTTGTTATTTTATATATGTAGTTTTTAATTATTATAAAGATTGTAGTAACACCGTTACACACTATTTAACTATGCCAGACGTAACGCAAGGCAAGGGCACAAGCATGTGACTCCAAATGCGACAAGTTGTGAAAACTCGAAATTTACTGGTGGAAACTAAATATTTTATATTTTCATGTCATCGCGCTGATATCGAGGCAAAATGCGGCGTTGAGTTTCGACACTCAACACGGAATGCCTTCCTAATTCAGCGAAAACGGAAGTGTCTTAATGTTAACGCAGTGTCTTAACACTAGGTCTACCAGATCCCTCTGCAATCCTGCTATGTGCGGGAAACCACGTAAAGCTAAAAAAATGTGATGGTTGTGGGTTCGAATTCCACTCAGAAAATAAAACATTTTCATGCATGGAGCATGTTGTTTATATCCTCTTCGTTTTATTGCAAAAGTGCTATAAAATTATAACGTAAACTCATTCCGTTATCATACAAACGGATATGACAAACTGTAATGTTGTTATCAATGAGATAACTTATCAAATAAAGATGTGAATCAAATGTTTTCGTCACGGAAATATTACAAGTTGTTCAAATAGAAAACACTTAAAAAAGTATTATTCACACGTACTTATATTATAAAGCTGGAGAATTAGTTTGCACCAACGCAATAATCCCAGGATCTGTTGGAATGAATAGAATTGGTCTTATATTGGATTGAAATATATTTTTGGGATGGATTCGAATGAAGGAACCTAATGTTCCCCTAATTGAATTTAACTTTTCGCCTAATTCTAGAGGTATTACGTGTTGAATGGCGAAACTCAATGCCGTCCTTTGCCTCGACACCAGGGTGAAGAAATAAAAATATAGATTTAAATTAATATTTCACTTCTCGAGTGCAAAATCGGATCCACAAACATCGCGTTTCCAGTCGAAGGCTTGTATCCCTCCGCCACCATTGGTCTCAAGTGTACGTACATTTTTCAAAAATCCGAGTCGGAACATTCTCCGGGTTGACACTGCTATAAATTCAGTGCTACACTACACGTTAAAATAGCTTGTAGAGCCAGTCGTGGCGCAGCGGCACGGTTGTGGGTTCGATCCCCACTCGAAGAGATGAAATATTATATGTATTACATGTATATTTCCATTTCTTCGCTCTGGTGTCGAGCCAAAGCGCGGCGTTAAGTTATGCCACTCAACACGCAATGCCTCCAGAATTCGGCAGTAAGTGGGAAACGGAATGTTTTAACACTAAGTTCCTTCTGCCTACCCTGCTGTGCAGGATACAGCGTGAAGCTGATTTTTAATAATTTCATCACTACATCGATAGATGATTAGGAGACCAGTGTCCACCACTACCGTATATGTAGGTTAGGTGATAATAAAATCATACGGTAACATCGAGCTGGTCTGATGATTAATTTATAGCTCAGCACATTCTTGATTCTTTGGCATTGTGGCACTTGATGCAGAAAGGCGTATTTTTGTTTTTCTTTATACTATATAATTTTAACATACAGCCTAATGCCCAGCTGTAGGCTTATATCGAAATAAATAACAATATCATTACTGTCAAAAAAAAATAAACGTATAACTACTCCCACGCACTTGGCATTGACTCAAGGGATTTATATTTACTCACACAAAACCATATCAGGTCAAACTAGTTATAGCTTCACGCTGTATCCCGCATATAGGAGTGTAGGCAGAGGGAACCTAGCGTTGAAACACTCAGTTCCCCACGCACTGCCCAGTTTTGGAGACATTGCATATTGTGTGGCGAAACTAGAAACGCCCTTTTTCTTGTTACCAGAGCGGATAAATGAAAATAATTCATTCCCCCTACTAAGAATCGAACCCATAACCGTCACTTTTTCAGATATAAAGCTATATAATACATCCGGTATACAAGTTTGACCGAAATCATAATTATTTGCTTCGCGGAACAGACTACCAGGTGCTTTAAAACATCTGTTTCGCGGTTATGAACAATTATTTTTGTCGGGAATATCTTTTTTAACATGTTTATGCTGTTTATGCATAATATAAATAGTATTTATATTATTATAGGAGGCCGTCGTGGCGTAGCTATACAGCGGCAGTCGTATAGCTCAGCGGCAGTGGGTTCGATTCTAACTGTTTAATTTCTATTTTCTCGCACAAGTGAAAAGACAAAGTGCAGCTCTCGTACTCTGCTTAAGCTACCGAAAAAAAAAGTAGCCTGAAATCTAAATTGGGACTATTATAAGAAGGTATACAAAGTGTTTTTGTCATCACCACTTTAAATGAAACCATAGTTTTAACTACTCTATAAAAGCATAATAAAATTATATTTTTTTTTTCCTGAAAATGAAATAAATAATAATAAATGCAAAAAAAAATCCTACGTCTAAACTGTTGAAGTATGTTGATTTATTTCTTTTTTTTTTTTTTACTTACTTAATATTTTTTCTTGGGTTTAAAATATTTTATTCCCACTATATGCTGTTCCCGTAAAAGGAGCGCTGATGCTTCCACCCTGTTGTTACTGTACAGGTTGTATAAAATACTTCAGGTGACTTACAGACATCGCACAAACAAAACTACAGGCCTTAGAAAAATAAAAAGTATCATGTGGGTTACATTAGAGAGTATAGGAGAGCTCCAAAGTAAGGACAACTCGAAATCTCTACGGGAACGGGAAAAACAAGATTTCTCATTGTAAGTTTTAAAGTTCCCGTAAACCAAGTTGCGGGCGACCACGATTAAAAAGGAATGTTAAACTTTATCCCGCATCCCATATATGAGCTGGCAGATACAAAAAACAGCTTCCCGGGACTCAGCTGTGTTAGTCTAAGAGGTAGCGGTTACAATTTTTAAGTAAATAGATTTTATGACTTTTGTCTTTATCAAAATAATAAATAGAATAAATTCTGGACATTTTTAATACTTTTTACAATAATATCTTTTAGAAAACATATAAAAAATTTTAGTTTTCTAAGTGTGGAATAACACTTTAAAAATGTAAAAAATATAAGAACATTTTTTTTGTTTAGCTTCACGCTGTATCTCTCAGCAGACTAGACAGATGAAACTAAGCTTAAGGCTCTCCATCCCAATTAAGACATTTTTGTTCTGTAACCTCCGGATTTTTAAGACACATTTTCAGTTGCGCTTTTCCCTACCAGAGCGAGGAAATTTATAAATATTTTTTTTTTGGAAGAGAATCGAATTCACAACATCGACTGGCTCCAAAAAACATAAACACCCTTTTAATTCCGTGTACCGAGTTTTTTGATTTTTAGTAAAGCATCTGTTAGGAACATAATAAACCCACTAACTGCTCTGTCCCTTTAATCTGAATCTGATTTGTATTTTACAAAAAATATATAGATCATTTATCATTTATTTATGAACATGGTACGAAATATATTCTTTTTTCAGCTCCACGTTGTATTCTGTATATTGCAAGGTAGGCAGAGGGAAGTATAGTGTTAAGAAACTCCGTTCCCGTTCCGCCAAATTTTTGAGTGGCTGAACTCAACACTGCACTTTCATCTTGATACCAGAGAGAATAAATGAAAATATTAATAAATCTTACAAATAAAAATGAAATCAGCTTCACGCTATATGGTTGGAACCTCTTGACACCAGACTTCTTCTGCCTATATTGCTTTATGCGGGATGTATCGTGAAGTTTATATAATGTATGGGTGCAAAAGAGATTTGTTAAACATCTCACGTATTCTATTATTGGAGTTAATCGAGACAGGTACTCTTATACAGAGTCACTAGATGACTTTAAAACCTAAACACTCGGAGAGACGCTATTGACCTGATTTTATTATATAAATTGGTAAATTATCAGGTAAGGTAATTATCAGCGTCTTCTCTCTAAACTCTCTTTTATTATACAACTTAAAATACCTAGGAAACCAATTCGTTTGTTGGCACAACCACAACGGAGAATAAAATTGGGATTCAACTCTCCTAATACAAGGCTTACCTTACTTTATAATATAAAGCGTAGTGTATTCACGGATATTGACATCTTTAAAATGTCTAAAACAGCTTTAAAGAAAGCTATACGGTGTGTGTTACGAAATTATGTTGTAATTGATGCTCCTGGTTATGTACTCACTTATGGTATTATTTTAGTATAAGTTTAGTATATTTGTATATAATTTTAATCCGTTTTCATATATTAGTAAAATCTTAATCGAACTGATTACCTTCAAGAAAATAAACGAGTCCAATTAAAAATCTAAAGGCCCTTAGCCTATACTCAACCTGTTTCTTTACTAACAGCTGATGCACTTTACCAATTTTTCTTAATTTTTTTGTCTCCTTCGTTCCTCAATAATATACAAAAGTGAGAAAAGGTGGACATATTTACATCGTGCATCTCTTTCTGACATTAAAATAAAAAATACGTGTTAGAAAGAGATAGTAACGATGACTTCGCGTGAGAGCTCGAAAGGTGCAGGAAATGGTTAATAATGTAAGGAAATTTTGTTTTGACAAAATCAAAGTGCGGCGTTAAGTCTCGCAACTTAATGTCTAGAAAGTAGTGGACGTAAGTGTGTAACAGAGTGTCTCAACTCTCAACACTGGCTGCTCTCTGCCTACTTTTGATAATTCGATATCTTTAGTTATCGTCCGAGACTAAAATATCACAACAATGACATAATATTCATAATTTCATTTAATATACAGAGTTTTACAAACTGCGGCTTTCAGTTTCCCCATATTTCAGCCAATGTTTCGAAAATTACGCGATGTACGAAGAATGAAGTGTCTTAACACTAGGTTCCTTCCGTTAGCTTCTCTGTAGGGAGATTTTTACAAATTTCCTATCCAAACATAAATAAGTTGTAACAAGCGTATAAAAATTTCGACGTAGCTTGACGAGAACGCATGGCTTAGTGGTCAGAGCGCCTGGTCGGTTTCCAGGAGGCGCGGGTTCGAGTCCCGCTGCGTTCAAATTTTTATACGTTTTCTAAATAAGTATTTTTCTTTCCTAAGTGTGGAATAACACTTTAAAAAATGTTTAAAAAAGATGACGATTTATTGAAATTTTATTATCAATTTTAGTAAGCCGTCGTGGTGAGGCAAAAGCACAGTGTTTGCTTATAAACATGACAGTCGTGGGTTCAACTCCGATTCGATGGAACGAATTATTTTCATTTTGTTGCTGTGGTATTAAAACAAAGCGCAACATTGAGTTCCACCCTCCCAACCCGCAATGTTTCAATAATTTGGCAGTGTTTGGGAAACGAAGTGTCTCAACATTAGGTTTCCTTTGCCTATCCATATGCAGGATACAGCGTGAAGACAAAACAAATAACACAATCGTGCGAGATAGTTCACCTCTTTTGTAATTACAACCTGACCAAGTATAAAACATTGTTTTTGACAGTAAAAACTAAATTACGACACAAACCATCTATATTCCGCCGCATTATAAATATATTTAATGCGCAATTTATTGCTTTCGATAACACATTTGATACATTAATGTTATTCTATTCAATATCTTATTTTTTAATATGAAAACAAACGCTTTATTTATCATGTTTTTCATCAAAATACTAAAATAATAATCAGCCATTTGTATAATGCTACCGAATTGAATAGTACCACAGATATTTAGATTCCTTTGTAGGTGAAAATGTTTTAATTTATTCGGGTTATAGCCCAACCTCCTTGTTTTCGTTTTTATTTTTTTTCAACGCAACTCGGCTACGCGGCTGTAGACGTGACGCGGTCGTAAGGCCGCCTATAAATGAAATTGCGACTAAATTGTAGCAGTTATATCTCAATGATTTATTTATTGTTTTTACAGATATATTGTACATTTTATAAAAAACGCATTAGATGTATTTAATCTAGCCAAAAATTATAAATTAATAAATTTTATAACTGTACATTTAATTGTCTGCCTTCACTACTATGAGAGGCACTATACTTTTAAAACAAAGAAAAAGAGCAAGCATTTTACAAGGTACAAAGGGAAATATAAAAACCTAAAAGAATAATATATATGTATATCGAAGTATATTTGAGTTTATATGAGAAATATATGGGTAGGAAATAGAAATTTAATCATAATCTTTTCTTTCTTTTTTAGTAAAAAGACATAATATTTTGGCAACTATAATAAAATATTTAAAATATATACATTTTCTGTAGTAAGTATGAGTGGAGTCCTTTTAGCAATAATTTTCAAGTAACTAGTATATCATGCTTATTTTAATGACTCAAAAAAATTTACAAGTAATAAGATTATAAAAATCGAAGATGAGTTTTACTATGTACAAATCAGTTTTACTTTCAAGGATTTTTTCAAATACTTAAGCTCGCTAAGATTCTTTTAAAAAAAACTTCTATCATAATATATTTAAAACAATGGGAACCGAAAAGTGAATGAACTTGTAACTATAATAGTCCCACTTAAGCTAAAAGATTATATGGCACTTGCAATTTCTATTGTAATGCAAATAAAACAACAACGTTGTTATCTTTAAGCCGATAAAGTATTTATGCTGAAAGTAATATACAAATGAATAAATCTAGCTCATGTTATTAAATAATACTAATTGAAAATATTGTTAACTTGTATCGTGCATAATTAAGTTTAAAAATAATTTGGACTTTTTTATTTTTATAAGTTTTTTTAATATTATAAACAATAATTACTCGTTTCATTATTGGTATGTAGATACTTTAGTAATGTTCCTTCAATCTATTGCTCAGGCGGTCGTTAAGTAATTACTAATAGATTACGTAGAATATTGTAGATAGAGAATAAAATAATATTAGTAACAAAATAAATAAGTTAAGTGTTATAGGTTGAATATGGTAATTATTTATTAAAAGCTTTAGAATTAAATACGGCCACAATAATATTTCAATAATTCTATCAAGTTTTACATCTGTAGGATTATGAAATATACAAAGGCGCTTATAAAATATCCTAAATAGATATTGTTTAAAAATGTTAACATGACAAATATTGTTCACTCAATTTTTTATCATATAAAGGTAAAAGATTATAATTTTATGTAGCTGCTCAAACAGATATTTGTATTACGAAAATATTTTAATATACACCTAAGGCTATTATCTCTACATACCCCTTTTGCTTAATCCACTGTCATCAACTTCTTATGTATATAAGAAGGTTCTCCGGGGGGTCTTCATGTTTTTTACGTTACCTTCCTCCAGTATCTTTGATATACTAGAGTATATCAAAGATACTACCTCTTTTACCGCTCACTTTTCCTTTATAAATCTTATAAGATATAATAAAAAATATATTTGATTTTTTTTTGTGAAATGTATATATCAAATTGATTATTATAGCATGTTAAACTTAAAATTTTAGTTTAATATTTGTTATATTAAATAAAATCATATTTTAAAATACCTAATTTTTATTTACCAAAATAACGGCCACAACAATCAAACTTGTCATGAATACGCAGCTTTATCTCCCCACCATAGGTACACGCCGCCATTACCGTATATAAACAGGGCGCGCCGCCTACGTCACGTAGTCGAGACTCGAGAACGAGAGGCGAAAGTACTATAATGGAGAGGCGTCGTTGTGTTATATTATTGAAATTGATCGATTATCACCGCAGCTAGCAGTAAGCGACGAGGCAACAGCAACAGCGACGCGTTTTCGTGAAAGTTAACCAGTTAAGTGTTTACGTGTCATCCGCTGACGCTGAGTTTTGGAACTTGGAGCTAGTACAGCTATAGTACTGAATCGACCGACGTGTCATCTTTGTTGGAGCTTGGAAGACATCTACAGTACTGTGCAGCATCCATCTTGTGCATTGCGAGCAACATCCCGGCCGTGTCTCAGCGCTCAGCTTGTTCCTGTTGAGCGACAGTGACCACCATGAACTGCCAGCTGCAGTTTCAGCACCAGTTCCAGCACCAGCAGGTGGTGCGGCACGGGGCGAGGCGGAGGCGTGAGAGAGGGCGACGTGAAGAACGCTATGCCGGAAGCAAGTGGGGCGCGGCCCCCGCGCCCGCAGCCCTGCCTCCGCCGCCCACGCACTGGCGTCGCCCCGGACAGCCCGATCAGCTCCTGCTGCTCGATGTCAGCGCCTCCGCGTAGACCTACGATTACTGGCGACCTATATAGACTCTAGTGTTAGCGACTAAATTCCGGCGTTAGGTATTATTTTGTGAAAATTTTAGTAGTTAAGTGCAGGCGAGCCGCCGCAGGCACGCCGCCGTCGCGATCGTCATCTCCCTTTTAAAATACAGAGAAAAATACAAAAAAATATACCGGGAGCGATGTGAGCGGCGACGGCGTGCCCGTGGAGGCAGCCCGGCGCTCTGCCCCGCCGCCGCCTAGCCCCATGGACACCCGGCGCTTCTGTGATTTATTTTGTAAGGGTTCACCTGGCGTTGCGCCGTCTTTCAGAACGAACCGGCTTTATAGTCGAAGAGTCCAGTCCAAGAGGCCGATGTGGCCCTGATGGTGCAGCACTGGAAACCCGCGCCGGCCGTGGGGCGAGGCCCCAGCAGCGTTATTTACTAAAGAGGCAATATGTCACTTGGTGGCGGTGGCAAAGCCGCTAGTCGTATCGTTTATTTATCTCGAGACCAATGTATTTTATTTGCGAGCGCGGGGCGGTGCCCAGGAGCGCTCAGCGCCCACAGCTTTAAGAATAGTGCGGCGCCGCCACGCCTCGCCTAGAGTAAAGCATAGAGACGTGACCGAGCTGTTGCAAATTGGAATATTATATATGTTGATACAGAGGATATATTGATCTCATCGGCTGCGGGCCTCCGCCTGTAGGCCTTCTGTGATGTACAAAAAAACGAGAATATTTGGAATTTTACAAGTTTTTTATAATATTAGTTTGTAAAGTATACTTTAAGTGAAGATGTGGTGCCTGAGCGCCCGCAGCATCCCACTCCCACCCTTGTCCCATCCTTCTTCCTTCCCGTCCCAGGGCTCTCCAGCCCGCCAAATGTTTCTGTGTGTCACGGCAAACATTGAACGTCTATCTGCCACATTGTGGTATTTACAGCTCAAAACAAAGAAAATAAAAGTAAAGATGAAGATCCAAGGATTGAAGAAACCACAACAACTCTTGGCCCCTGAACCAGTGGTTAGAACATAAAAGGTTTCAAGACTACAAGAAATCAAGACCCGAAACAATTTTTTTTTTAATGGTGAGTTGTCATAACCTTTCGATTACATTCAACATAACCTAAAATAGTATTTCAACCAATGGCTCTACTAAATCTTAAATTTTTAAGTTCTAACAAATCCACCATTTTAAATCTCAAATTTATTCTTATAAACTTCAAATAAGAATTCATACATCAAATGCATTCACTGTAAATTAACTACAAAATTAATAAGATGTTTTAATTCACATTATTTATGACAAAGCTGAAATACTATAAGCAAATTATATTTTTGTAAGTATTTTAGGGATTAAAATAGCATTATATGACCTATATGGATTATAATTTATTAATTTGAGTTTTAAAAAATAAAATATCCACATACACATGGAAGATACAAAATCTGTATATATTTAGACAATACTAAATGGCAAAGTAGAAATTCGTAAATGTTTTATTATATATTTTAATCTCCACTTTGATTTAAAAATATAATATACAAAAAAGTAAGTTCCAATCTCGCACTACAACACATTATAACTAACAATCATGTTATTTGGTTATAATATAAATGCTATTTTTTCTTTATTGGGATAGGCCTCGTGCATTTTACACTGTCATCAACATTTTACCTTATTTTGTTATTAAAATCCAATTTTATCAACTTCTTCGAGTCAGGGCTTTTAAATTTTGCTATTCTTATCAATAAATTCAATGCTGTGGAAATCTGTTCCATGTTGACTTATAAAGTATAATTAAACACTATGTAATAAAATCTAACAAAATATGTTAAGATATTGCCCACTTGAAATAATTGGCAGTACAATACAGTACAAGTACAGTTGTTAAGTAAATAACTTACCAGTTACTTACTACTACATAAGCACATTCTAATTCACTTATAGCAATTGTTGTTGAAAACCATGTGTTTTTATAGGTTACAAATTAAATTTATTTTAGCTTAAGAAAAAGTATAGTCATTTAGATTTTGCAACAATTTACTTAATTTTAGCGTCATTTAATATTAGGAAGTCAAAGAAACTCAAATTATTATTGATGCAATATTTTTACTTTTTATAGTGTTTTCAATGTTTTGTTCTCTATATTTTCCTTTTTCTATGTCAAGGGTAGACGAGGATAGGCAATTGCTTATGAATGACGTTGGATAAATTAATTTTTATTTCTACTGTTTTTTTCTATATATTTAATTCATCGGTTTTTCAACAAGTGTCTTGTTTAATTCTAATATGAATTTCAAATACAGTCCTTGTTTAAGTCAACCAAAATATTTGTAATTAAATTCTATATAGGATTTTTTTTGGTTTGGCCTCATCCAGTGTCCTCCTATATATGTAAATATATAGGATATAGAATGTAGGAATTATACATGATATAGGAAAAGAGAGCCTAGTGTTAAAAAAAACCCCTCTGCGATTTTTGTTAATTTTTATAGAAATATTAGGGCGCATGTGCTCAAGTTTGAGTGAGTGACGGAAGTATCTTAATGGGGAACAAAGTGTCCTTATTGGGTGTCCAGATTTTCTCCGCCTATCCTCTTATGTGAGACAGCGCCACGCTAAAAAAATGACAATGCGGTACTGTACGTCGAAGTATGGTGGATGTTGTCTAATTTAATCAATTGCCAAGCAAATACAAATTAAATTTGTAAGGATTCATGACATTATATAAAAATATATAGTCAGCTAATTGCATATTTTACGTAAACTTAGTCTTAATATGACTTGGTGGGGATTCATATCCCATTTTTGTGAATATTTTGTATTTATTAGTGTCAAGCTAGAAACTTGTACACTGGCTGAGCGCGCTAATCTCAGGAACTCCCAATTCTAATTGAAACATTCCGTATATATAAATTGACTATCCAACATAGTCCATTTATCGCCGAAATTACGTTATTAGTTTTAATGTATTATGTAACCCACTGTACCTGCGGTCAGACTCGCCGCACTTGCGGTCACGCAGGACAGTGTGTCATACACAACGAGTGGTTATTTTCAATTGATAGTTAAAAAGCTAGTACTTAATAAGAATACATGTTTGTTTTGGTTGTGAGTTTTTTTTATTTTAGTGCAGATTTCTTTGTTGTGCTAATATTGAAAAGTGATAAAAAGAGTTACATTATTTAGTCCCTTGTGGTCACTCTCCGTGGCCAAGAGTTGCTTGATAGGGTCTTTTCCTATCACTCCTCATTCCCAGTAGAACCATATAAATTCCCAATAATCCAATGTTTGAACTGCTGTCATTTTGGACACATTAAATCTCAGTGTCAATAAAAGCCCAGGTGTTACAAGTGTAGTAAGTACATCATAATGCTGATACATGTGACACAACCAAGAAAATTCAAGTTGTTTATATTGTGCAGCAAGCATTTTGCAACGGATAAGGACTGCCCCAAGTTTGCAAGGCAGCAGTCCAATGTCTCGTGCGTTTCTTACATAGAAGCATCCTGTCGTTTCGTGTAATCTTATGCATATATTGCTAAAGTGATGTTTTCTGCTTCTTTTGCCAAGGAATATCATAAATTTTCTCCTTCGTTGATTTGATTGAAGATTTTGATCTTTGCGTGCTCAATTATGAATAATCCTAATCAGAACCCTAGGACTGCTATTGACCTTTCCTCATCTTCTCCTTCTCTTGCTTTTCTCTTTTTCTCTTCCAATTTTATGCAGTTTTCCTGAGCCTGTTGATTATGAGAATGTCACTGTTTACCTGTTTGTATCTGCCATTTTATCTGCGGAAGACTCTCATATCCCCAAAAAACACTCCGTTCAGAATCAGATGCTTTTGAATCCCTGGTGTGATCAGGAATACGCATATATACGTAGTCTCTATGACAATGGAGAATTATAATGAGTACCAACGTAACGATACGCAATTTAGAAATTTGATTTGGAAGAAGAAAATTAATAAATTTTTGTGATTTCCTTAATCCCCGCTCTTCTTCCTCCCTTGTGTGGACAAATGTTCAGAGATTTTGTCGCCGGTCCTCAAAAACGTCTCAACGGTCCAGGCGAAGATGGTATCTATTTTTCTTTCATTACTAGACTTAATAGAAAGACTAAACCCGTCTTTTAAAATATACCTAATAATATATTTCAATCAGGCAATACCCCACAAATTAATGGATTCGGAGAGTTTGGAGAGTTGTTCCAAATTTTGAATATTTTTATGGTAATGAATTCATAAATTTTGCAGAAAATGTGAAATTCTTAGACATGATCCTCGATAAAAAAAACAATGGAATTGCATATCTCACTAGAAAATGTGAAAAAAACAATGATACTTTAAGAACTGTATCTGGTGTGTGGTGAGCTAGCGGATCTCATTCCTCGCGCCAAACCGCTTCCATACTTTCTAATAGCTTCCTAATATTTACCTCTCTTCCTCATCCTTTGTCCAGCACTCCGATGTTCTCGAGAAAACGTCTATTTTATACGCTTTATTAGGCTTTAGTACACCATCCTTCTGTTATCACTAATCTTGGCCTATCCAAGAGGACTGCTGACACCAACGCAAAGTTTCAATTCATGGTAAATGAAAATTGACCAAACCATGTCCTCATCTTTACAGATGCATCGAAACTTTAAAAGAGAAAACCTATGTTTAAGTTTAAAGCTTGCTGGATACTTAAATTTAAAATTATATTACAATTCAAATGTCCTCCCGAATCATCTGTGTTTACAGGAGAGACACAAACTCAATTGAATGTGTCATGGACTATATTCTTGGAATTGTCAAAATTTTAGATAAGTAAGTATTAGGCCACTTTACAACCCAATAACCCAAGGCCTTGGCTTTCTATCGAAAAAATATTGAATGCAGGATTATATCAACCATTTGCCGTTTGCGCCTAAGACATGCATGTTCGCCTGTGCACCAAGATCGGGGCCAGCGGCCACTTACTATGTGGCCTGGTCGTGGTCCTTTTCTCCCGTTCTCAATTGGTTCATCCCTTATATGATGTCATTTCTTAGAAAGTTCCCCGTCCACTTAATGTTCTATATTTATTAATGTTTGAGTTTAGTCCTTTATGTATTTTTTTTGTAAATATATTAGATATAACAATATTTACTATCCCATGTTCATGTATATATTGTAATAATATATATTTTTAATTTTATAGGTGAAGGCAGTACTTTAACTGGACTTCTTTTTGCCATGCATTCTCCTATTGTGTAATATAGTCTCTTTTTTACCGTACAATCTCCTTCGTGTTTTCTCTATACAATGTGACATTGGCGAAGAGATTAATGCTCAATTAACACGCCCCAAGCGCCAAAAATTAAGAATCAAACTTAATTGAATAAGGATATACAACTATTATAAATTGAGATAGTGTAACATTTCCAGATTAAATAAATAAGTATATATTCCAGATCATTATCGATTGTTCTAAAACTCTCTAGAACTATTTTGAACATATCTCTCTAGAAATATATAGAACTATTGTACTTAACAATCTTCCAGAAAATGATTATTTTTTATAGCATCACGATTATTTTTTATAGTATCTTACATAGCAGGATATAGCAGGATAGGCAGAAGGAACCTAGTGTTAAGACATTCCGTTGCCCACCTTCAACCGAATTCTCAAGACTAGTTGAGTAAAGGAACTCGATACGCCGTTTTTCCTTGTTACCAGAGAGAGAGAGAGAGAGAGAGAGAGGAAATGCAAATAATTAGCCCGAGTGGGAATCGAACCCACACCGTTATGATAATTATTTTTTGTCACTAAATGTTTTATTGCGACTTATTTATAAGAAATAGAATACGTGTCGCGGGCTTCTTATTTATATGTAAAAGTAATAAAAATTTATATTTTTGCAGCGCACGCGGTAAAAGCAATTCGATGGCGTTCGTTATTAACTTACTACTTACTTAAATAACAATTATTTGGGTATTTTAGGCTAATGAAGAAATACGCCGTAATGTCATATAGACTACCTCTGAAGAATGTAGCTTTCATGCAAAACAAAAAAAGTAAATCTGACCAGGAGATTCAGAGCTGTTACCATGTAAACAAACAAACAAACTTCCGCTTTATTATATTAGTATAGATAATATCTTAAGTTGTAAGAAATTCAAATATTTTTCGTAAACCTTCTTCAGCGTTCTTGGTCTCAACGTGTCCAGAATGAACTAGAAGTTTCTAGAATGTTATTTCATATAGACCATTACTATACTAACAAAAAGTAGATTCACAAAAACCCGAACATGACGCACAAGGAAGCGATGCGTCATAATGACGCGTCAATACGTAACTTAAACCGAATGTTGATCATTAGTTGCCGTTTTATTAATTATTAATTATAATTTCGCGCTTTTTATTTTTGCTATAAAATGGTTCACCCATTTTTGTTAACAAAAAGTACCCAGAGTTATCCTTAACGCTGTATTTTGTATAAATAATACGCGGAAACGTAAATAACTAACCTATAACAATACTTATATTATGTATCACTGGTGGCCTCCCTTGCGACTTCATCCGCTTGAACTATACGGACATTTATTTAAGTGTATCTGAAAAAATATATTATTTATTTTAGTATGGTTATTTATATTGTTTTACACTAAATAACGATTAACTTAAGATTTAATTTAAGTTTCTAGTGTTTTGGGAATTTATTTGACTTTGCTTGCAAAATTTGCTGAATTTAACAGAAAACTATTTATCTCACATCTTTCTAGGAAGGCGGAAACTACGCGCGCAGGGCAAACGCAGATTTTTTCTCGTGTAAGTTCTAATCTCGGGAGAATTTAGGTTTAAATTTAGTTCCATAACAATCAGTTCAGACTTCAGAGTATCCTAATATCGACGCGGACACTGTCGACGGTTTTTGCTGAGAACAAATGCCCATGCCCGTGAACGCCCCCACAAGGCAGCGCTGACTATTTCCTACGTTGTTCTTCTGCATATCAATGAAATGTTATAGGATTAGTTCTACTACTACTAGTCCTCGGAAAACCGTCGATCAGTTCCGAAATGAACTCGTGTCTTCTGTTGAGGCAACGATCAAGACCTGATTCAATCTAACCCCCTATATAGATATAGGATACAACATGAAGTTAAAATAGTTTTCAGATGTATATCTTTAGGTTTATCAGTAAGATAAGAATGTGGGCACAAAAATGATTAGATAATCACTTTAGTACCTAAATTCTTTACCTTATTTGAGGTTATGATAGCCGTGTGGGCTGTATTCAGCATTTATTTTTTATTTTGTTTGTAATTTTTTTTAATTGCTACGTTTTAAAATAGTAAAAAGTACTCATGTTGACCTGTAAGGCTTTTTTTTTTTTTTTTTTACGGGGGGAAGTCCTCATGGACTACCTCCGCCTGGGGAAAGACGGAGGGGCGTGCCGGACTCTTACCGACTAAAACCACCCCGGTGTCTCCTCGCACGTGAGCGCGAGGCCGCGGGAGTCCACATTCATCCGCAGGACCTGTAAGGCTTGACTCAACTTAGCTTCACGTTGTATCCCTGACGACGTAGTCAGAGCGAACGGAGCGCCAAACGCTACCGTCTCTGCATACCTCTCGCCTAGTCCACTGTCATCAACTTCTTCATACATGCCCTCCTCCTCCTCCACCTGTTTTTACGTGACCTTCATCCATCTTTGACACTGTGTTTTCGAAGGTTAACCAAAGTCTCTCCCTACCCCTAGATAATAACCTATTTAACAAAAGGTAATGGCAAGATATTTTACGCATTTTTTCAATTATGATGCCAATACATATATGCTAGTAAATTTATATAATGAAATGTGATAAAGACGGAGAGTTTATGTGGTTTAACGCGCGAAACTAATATTTTATATTGGGTAGTCCCGAATAAGTTGTTATAATGTATAACCTTTACTTACTTCCCTATGACGACCAGTGGTCGGGGGAGAACCTAGTGCTTAGGCAATAGATGTGAAAGAAGCCGAATGCCTTAATGGTAAGGACGATTGAGACACTTCCGTTTCCCGTTTTCCATTGAATACTCGAAGGACTGCGTATTAAGTGGCGGAACTCAACGCCGCGCTTTGCCTCGTTAAGAGCGACTTAATAAAAATATTAAAAATTTAATTCCCCCGATAGTAGTTAATTAGCGATTGTGAAACGTGTTCCGTGTGTGTAGTGTCTTAGCGCTAGGTTCCCTCTGCTGACTCCGCTATAAGTACGCGATAAATTTCGTACAGCGAAAAAAACGCGTTGCGTCATCATGACGCTTACACTGTGACCGGTGTCATATAACGCTAAACGCTGTCGAAATTCGTATGAGATTTGCAACTCCTTTGTGACGTAAAAATGTTATATATATATAAATAATAAGAGGGATTGTATAAATAATAAGAGGTTTGCTGTTCAAATACTGTAAAAAAAAGCAGATATTTAGGTTATTTGTGTGACTGTGTGAATCTTCCATTCGGTTGGATTTCGGTTATAATTGATATTGTTTTTTGTAATTATTATATAAAAATATATATAATATAATATAAATTAAAGTAGATAACCGGATCAATCGTACATTTAGTATTATATATGATATAAAGATCAAGAAAAGGTTGGGAACCCGTATATTAGACTAATACTGCTCTAAATTTTAGCTTCGATAAAGTAACCTATTTATATAAGTGTGAGATAAAATAACTAAGGCCGTCGTGTCGTACAGCATGAGACTGTTATAAGCACGATGGTTGTTTGTGGGTTCAATTCGTCTAAGTGTATCGATTGTTTACTAATTTCTTTTCCTTGGTTCTGTAACAAAACAAAGCGCAGCGTTGAGTACCGCCATTCACCACGTAATGTCTCAAGAATTCAGCGGAATGTGGGGATTGAAAGTGTCTGGATGGGAATAGTCTTAACACCAAGTTCCCTACTCTGCTTTAAAATATATAGTTTTAAGAATATAAACATTATACATATATAAACAGTGCTCACAGTACATCTGTAAAATTATATGAGATTTACACAATACATACTGAAACTGCGTCACAGTGACGTGTAGCAACTACATAACGACACTTGTACAAATATTTTTGATGTGTACATTTTTTTGTTTATCATATATTGTTTTGAAAAACGCAGCTGTGTATATGTATAACGTATTTGCAAATACAGGTTCGATGCCCGCTCTTCGTTGTGATTAATTTAAGCGTTTCGATTTAATCATTAATTTTATTTTTATTATGATTTTTTCAATTATTAATTTTAAATAATTCTAAAGTATTTTTTTTATTACTTAAATTTGATTTTAAAATATTGCTTAAAAAAATGATCTGTATTCTTCCACCATACAATAAATCTGTGTATATAAAACAAAAACAGACGAATTACATAAAAATAATTGGAGTATCTCAGTGGGAATGGAGTATTTTAACACTAAGTTCCCAGGTTGTCCCTGCTATATGCAGGATACAGCGTGAAGCAAAAAATAAATAGAATTTTTCTATTGTGTGTAGTTTTAAGACACTTTTTTTAACCTTTCCCGGCATTTAACAGACCTTGCGAATTGTGTGGTGTAATGTCAATATGAAAATCAATGAAAATCTTAACTAAAAGCTTTAAGAACAGAATTCACCGTTCCAATGTGGAACAGAGTGTCTCAACACTACCATCGCGTGTCGTAATGAATAAAAAAAAAACAACTTCTAATGACTCACGATGATATTTTATTTATCAAATGTTTAATCTTAAAAAGTATTATTAATCTTTAGTATCTAATATCAATCAAATCGGTTTTACCACGATTTGTATAAATATGTATCTATGTTTAAGTCTATGGGGAATAACGCAGAATTTCCGGAATTTATAATTATATATACTATACATAAGTATGAATAATAACCAGTTATATATTTAAATTACCTGGTTACGCCACCATGATGCAGTTATGAAAAGTAATTTCACGCTGGATCCCGCAGCAGGGAAAAATTGTGTTAAAACACTCCATTAATACTCCAGTTCTTGAGTGTCGTGTTGTTTATCAAAAAATATCACCGTGTTTTGTTCCATTTTTTAGCTTCTCGTTGTATCTTGCACAAAGTATATGGGCAGAGGGAACCTGGGAACCTAGTTTAAAGGCACTCGATTCGATTCGACTAGTTTCGATTAATGCATTTTTTCTACATATCCCAGCTATGTGCGGGGGACTGCGTGAAACTTAAAAAATAAATTATTAATAAGTAAGAAAAAATCGAGAATGCACCAGACTCGCCCCCACAGAGTGTATAAATTGAATCACAAGAGACAAAAATACACAAACGTCACACCGTTACGATGGTATGTCAGTAATCTTCCCAAAAATAGTCGCGCGATCTCTCAGCTTTAGTAATTTTATTGCTTTGTTTACGTTTGTGTTCTAATTTAATGATATATTTATATGAATGTATGTAATTAAATTAAATTAGAAACTATTTTCTCAAATGGTACATGGCATTGGCAGAACGAGTTTTGTCGTTTGCCTTTTTATGACAAAAAAAGAAAATTAAATTTATACGTTAATAAATCTATAAAGTATATTCATACAATTTTTTGTGTGTTATGAAATTATTTAGAGTTACCGTGGGCCCATGAGTTTTGAAGAGTGAGATCTCTGAGCTCGTCAACGTTTTGAGTACAGAGGCCGAAACGGCACAGTGGCACAGTCGTCGGTCTATAAGCGCGACGAGTGTGGGCTCGATTTTTAATCAATACACGAACTATTTTCATTACCTCCAACAACACAAAGCATGCAGTTAGATTGCACTACCAAACACTGAATATTAAAAAAAAAAAAAATCAGCTTCACGCTGTATCCCGCACACAGCAGGGTAGGCAGAGGGAACCTAGTGTTAACACACTCCGTTCCCCACTTTCTGCCGAATTCTGGAGGCAGAACTCAACGCCGCGCTTTGCCTCGACACCAGAGCGAAGAAATGGAAATATAAATTTAAGTAAATATTTCATCTCCTCGAGTAGGAATCGAACCCACAACCAATCGGTTTTGCAGTCACACTTTGTGCCGCTGCGCCACGACTGAATATTCAATATATCGAATATTGGGCAATGTATTGGTAACGGTATGTTTTAAGCTTAACACTAGGTTCTCCGTGTGAAGATGAAAAAAAATACTTTGATTAACAGTTTTTATAAATCAGTCTTACACTGTATCCCGCACACAGAACTGTAGGCAGAGGGAACCTAGTGTCATAAGGCATTGCGAGTTGAGTGGCAGTACTCAACGCCGCCCTTTTCCCTCGACACCAGAGCGAAGAAATGGAAATATAAATTTAAGTAAATACTTCACCTCCTCGAGTGGGGGTCGAACCCACAACCAGTCGGTTTGACAGTCACATTTTGTGCCGCTGCGTCACGACTGGCCTCACGACAATATTATAAAACTCATTTTGAAGTAACTTGTACTCAATGCGCAGTCACTTAGTGGTGCCGTCACGTTTTCCTCGTGCTCCAAGGCCAGATGGTCGCCTTACAAAATTTTAGGTTGCCATATTTACTATACCTACATACAATTGCTTTATTACCTAATAGCTAACGCACTTTTATCAACTTTAAAACCCAAAGAGAGACATTTCGACGCGTATGTGTGTGCGTACGCGTCTTTTCTTGTATCTTCATGAGTCCTGGAATGGACTATAACTAAAATTTAAAAAACCGGCCAAGAGCAAGTCGGACCCGGTCACCGAAAATTATGTAAATTTATTTTTTTATTATTTTATTATGATGCGCTATAGAAATGAATCATCTGTGACGACTTCGACTGTCTTAATATCACGGTTCGTGAGTTACAGCCTGCTGATAGACGGACAGCGTTTGTGTGTGTGTGTGCGGAACCTTAAATAGTTCATGTCAAAACACAAAATAAAATTTAAATTTAAACTTTAATCAATTGAATTTTTTATTAATTTATAAAGTAGGTAAATAAGAGACCTGGTTCTTCGTTTTGATGTCGAGGCAAAAGCGCGTTAAGTTCCACCACTCAACACACAATGCCCCTAGAATTAGGCGAAAAATGGAGAACATAGTGTCTTGACACAATGACAAATGCATAGGATACAGTGTGAAGCAATTTGAGTAAGTAAAAGGTAAAACATAAAAAAGTTATTTTTTTTTTGTATGTATTTCCTTTAACACAAAAATATTGTAATCATTTAGCCCAGTGTCTTGTAAAATATAAAAAATGTGTCAAGAAAACGATACTAAATAAAAAAAATAAAAAACGTATATGCATCGGCCGGGAATCGAACCCGGGCCGCCCGCGTGGCAGGCGAGCATTCTACCACTGAACCACCGATGCTCACAATATAGATAGTAAAATTTTATATCATAATTGGTTTTTATTTATACAACTGTAATATGTACTCATTAAGTTCCCACGATTAAATAACGAATTTGTCAGTTTAACTGACTTAATGGCAGCTAGCTAGCGAGGATTTCACGATGCCAATGAAGAAGAATATACCCTGCATCATCTGAGACGTCTTGAGAACAAGTGATGAAAGTATAGCAAAAAGATTTATGAAGCCAGAAAGAGTAGTAAGAAAGAAAGAGAGAGACCGTGGGTGACCTTCCAGAACTCAGTATGGACGATACTGGCTTATGGTCACATAGAGCATGAGAGCTCCGCGGAGAACAAGTATGTAAGAGTGATATGGAGAAACCGTCTTTACCGCTTTATCTACATTCCCCTGAGGAATCGAAATCGCAACCCTCGCCTTTACAGTCACACGCTTTGCCGCTTCGCCACGACGGCCTCGATAAATCTATAAGTATGAAATAAAGCTTTAACACATACATCACTTGTTTTCTTTAAAAGTAAAAATCTTTATATTTCTAGGTTTCAAAGTCCTTTCTTTCTAAGCACTAGCACATAAGTACATTCATATTAAAATAGTTCTCCTAGGAAATGAAATGATTTTTTTAAAATGTTGTAAATAACTCTCTATCGTGTATGGAACGAATCCAAGAGAAGTTTGTTTATTCTTACTTCTTATTATTATTTTATACCACTGTGGCACAGCACGCTATATGTAAACAACGGTTGTGGGTTTGAATATTTTAATTGAAAAAGTAACAGATTAAGCAATGTCAAATTTATTATATATTGATTCTAAATTTGATAATAATATAAATAGAGGCCTTCGTGGCGCAAGGGCACAAGAGTGTAACTATAAACGCGCTACTGGGTTCGGTTGCCACTTGGTGAAATGAAATATTTAATATTTATTCATTTTCCTCGCTCTGGTAACGAGGAAAAGCGCGGCGTTGAGTTCCACCGCTCAACATACAATATCTCGAAAATTCGACGGAAAGTGGAATAGTCCCCGCTACGTTACCAGGTTCCCTCTAGTTTTTCAGGTTCCCAATAAAAAGCAATAACACAAAGGTGTCACGCTGGCACATTGTTAATGTGGGTTCGACGATCGAACTTCGATGCCCATTGGGGGAAATTAATTTGTCTTTATTTACTTATTGTGGTGACAAGACAAAGAGCTGTGTTTAATTCTGCCACGCAATTTCTTTAAAATTTGGCGATACGTAAGGAACAGATTGTCGTAACATTAGGTTTTCTCTACCGACCCCCTATTACGCGAGATATAGCGTTAAGCAACAAAAAAACTTATTACATCGTTAAATATCACGATCGTGCTCTTATAACATAGACACAAGGCGACACTTGCTCGCACGGAAGGGTAACTTCCGAGTGTTCGAAGGGCATACAGTCTCTTCCTTTTGTCGTGTTTATTATATTAATTTGTTTATAAATATACTTTATATATATAATAGATTTTAGTATCCTGTATATAGCAGGGTATGCAGATGGAACCTAGTTTTAAGGCACGTTCCCCGCGCGCCACACAATTTTTGAGACTTGTATGTTAAGTGACGAAATTTAATGCTACACTTTATCGCACGAAACGTGGATATGTAAGTAATATAAATACATATAACAATTCCACCACAAGCGTGCAACTGTAAATTAGACGCGATGGCAGTAAGTTCGATTTCTACTCGGGATAGTGAAATATTCAAGATTTTAAATTCCTCGCTTTGATAACAAGGCGAGAAAATGAAAATATTCACTCAATACAAGAAAAGTCGTGAAGGGAAATGTTTTAAAAAGAAGCACCAGATTCCCCTCTGCTTACTCTGCTATGTGCAGGATATATAGTGTGAAGTTAAAAAATAACCAAAAATAATCACGAGTGAGGATGAAACCCACAAACATCGTGTTTACACCATAAATGTAATTATAAATAAAAATAATGAGGCTATTGTGAAGCAGTTATGAAGTACCCTAGAGTTGGTACATGATGTATATGGATTCGATTTCTACTCGAAGAATCTAAAAAATATATTACGGGATTTGAACCCTGTACTTTTTGGTGAATACATTGCTTTACATTATTTTGTTTTTTTTTCCTATTTGTCTCCGAAGAGTAATAAGAAGGCAACAGATAATTAAATAAAAAGTTTGCAGATTTTTTGACAAAAACACTGCCTACGTGATACACTATAAGTTTCAATAAAATATCAGGGCATTATGTATGCCATTTTTTTATTATTACTATAATCAGACCCACTAGTCCATTGGTCTCTAAATATCGATGATAAAACTTAAGATCGTAGTGTCTTAACACTACTTTCAATTTAATCAACTTCCTTACTTTGTAATAACTAAAAAAACCTATATTAACAAATTTTATACCGTTGTGGCGCCCTCTTTGCCAAAATAATTCGTTACCATTCGAATCGATTCTACTCGAATAGGAACGAATTATTTTAATCTCCTCGTTCTGTTAAGGCATTCCACCACTCAACACGCAGTTTAGTTTTAGTGGTGCGTGGGAAACGGAGTGTCTTAACACTATGTACACTCTGCTTACCCTACTATATGCGTGAAACTACTTTTTATAACTGCATCACAGTGGTATAACCAGTTCATTTGAATATATTTATAACTAGTTTTTATTTATATGCAATATATGTATATCCGTTGTATGTTCTGGAAATTCTCGCTTATTTTCCATAGAAATATAGACATATTCATAATTAATTTACTTACACATCGACGCTTAAAAAAGTAACTGAAACAATCTACTAGCAAAAATGTATAGAACGTAGACATCTTGACACTACTTTCTATTTGCCCACTCTGCTTGCTCTAAAGAAGGAAAAAAAACAAAAAATATAATCTAGCCTTATAACAAAACTGTTACCTTACCGCTATCTGTACATGGAAGAAGAAATATAAGAAGATTTATTGTTGGGCATTTATTAATGGAACAGAAGCCAAGACAAAAATGTTTTACTGTTTTTTCACAAAAAATATAATCTATCCATATAATAAAACTGTTACCTTATCGCTATCTGTACATGGAAGAAGAAATATAAGAAGATTTATTGTTCGGCATTTATTGATAGAACAGAAGCCAAAACAAAGATGTTTTACTGTTTTTTGAAAAAAAATTAAAAGTCTTTGTTGATTTAATGTCAGCATGGGCTTAACTCATTTAAAACCCAGTTTTCACTATTGTATTTTAGCGAATATCCCTTAATATTTAATGTATTGTTTTATTGAAATCGGTTCATAAATGAAAAAATATATCAATTATCACTTAAATTAAAAAATAAATTTTAGCTTCCAATTTCTGAATATTGTCTTCAAAATGATAATGTTATTACACTAAAAACAATTCAGATTAGTACAAAAATAATTGTGTCGTTCAAGCGGGCGTAGCCGCGAGCGGTCGCTAGTAACATATAAATACAAACAACCAGCGTTTACGAAACGACTATAACCAGTTGAGTTGTTGCGAGAGAAAGGCGGCGTTGCCGTACTTTGCGCCTAACTAGAACTATAAACTTCATATACATGTATACCTCTTTAATACACTGCTCGCCAGTTGCCACTAGCTAATAGTGTGGATTGTTAACGGGATTGTTGTGGGTGTGAGTTCGATTCCTACAAGGGGGAATGTATTATTATAATTCTCTTGTTTTTAGGAATTTCATGACCTATTATACCTATTATTATTAAAGTTTGACTATAATCGCGTACGTTGTGGATTCGATTCCCAATTCACCCAAAATGGTGGTGGATTTTAAGAAGTAAAATGGAAAATCAAGTTCTTTTCCGTTCCTATAGTAATTTAGAACTCTATTTTCTCAGATCCCTCCTACACTCCCTAAACTATCTCCTTTCCTAAATTACAAATTAAATCAAATATTTTTTTAACAAGTCGAGTTCGATTACTGATTCCTAAGTGGAAATTATACTCACAACCTTGGGGACAATCGTCGCGTTTACTACAGTCGTACGCTTTGTGCCCCTGCGCCACGACGGCCTCTATATGTATATTTAAACGCATTCTGACTAAAATCTATAGCTTTATCAAAAATTAACTTCGATCTTTCGTCTTTGACAATTTAAAAGTATCAAAGCCTTGATATAAAATTAACATTATACGTGATATATACTTAAGGTCAGTACAAAATAATTTAGATGCTAGGAAATGACTGTTTTGTAGTTTTTTTTTTATATTTTCTTATTTTATTATTTTCAGATTTACTCTGAAACTCAACAATAGTAATCAGGGAACCTAAAGAGTTAAGACAGACAGCTTTTGCCTCATGACTAGAGCTAGGAAAAGAAAACATTAAATATTTTATACTCACGAGTGGAAATCAAACCTACAAAGGTCGCGCTTACAGTCACAAACTTAAGGCGCAGCGCCACGAGGACTCAATTATTATATTTATATGTGTATTTTAAAAAGCTTTAAAATTAATTATAAAAAAGACAACTACGTACGAGTCGGACTCGTCCAACGTGTGTTCTGTACAAAATTCATGATTAAAGGGTCGACAGGAAAATTACTTATAAAATTTTACGCAATTTTATTTTGGCAATAGCCAATGCCCAACATTCAATGTCATCTCTCAAGACATTCGAAAGGTAATTGCAGAACGGATTTTCTTGCCTTTAAATATATGTATGCCGGATACTCTGTGGAGCTAAAAAATAGGGCAAAATAAATTTTATTACAAGAACCCACATGCATAATCCTGAGTGTGATTACAACTAATTGTCGTAACAAAAACCCCAGACGGTTCTCAACCTTCGCCACGAGGATACTGATTAATTTTAAATAGGTCGATATCAGTTAACAGTGGTGGCCTAGCAATGTGGAAGCAGAGTGGTCCATGCCCACCTCAGAACGGTCTGATACCCAATCTGGAACTTTAAGTAAGTACAAAAACATTAAGCCTTAAAAATTAAAAGAAACTTTTACTTAAACATTGTGTTAAGAGGAAGAAAAAGAACGGAGTGTCTTAATACTACATTACCTCGGCCGCTATATGCGGGATTCAGTATGAAGATATTTTTTTATATGCGGGATTCAATACTTACGTTGTGTTATTCAATTATTCATACTTTTATTAAGGAAATAATATTAACATGAGTAATATTTTATGTTTTATCATATTTACAATATTACTAAGCACATTAATTGCACAATTTCTATTAATATTAGCTTTAAGTGTTTATTTTCCTTGGAGGTTTGTATTGTTTTAATATAATTGAAAATAGTGATTTCGGTAAAGTAATGCTTACTCAGGTCAACGATGTTTGAAATGAGTGAGATGAGTGTGCATAATTACATAAATTTACGTGTTTTATAAGTACAAGGAAAAAAATATTTTCAATCGACTTGTTAAATAGACAGTTCATGATAGATACCATTTATTAGTTACCATTGTTAAAAAAAATTGCCCGCACACTGCAGGTTAGTCAGAGGGAACTCAGCGTTAAGACAACTCCGTTTCCCATTTTCTACCGAATTATGGAGGCATTGCGTGCTGAGTGGCGGAACTCAACGCCGCGATTTGCATGGACACCAAAACAAAGATATGATAATATTAATATGAATTAATATTTATGTTTTTCGATTGGGGATCGAACCCACAACCAAGCGCGCTTACAGTCACACTCTTGTGCTCCTGCACCACGACTGGCTTTAAAATGAGGCTAGTTGCTATTGTATTATACAAAAAATATTTATTTAGAGTTTTCTCATTTATACTCTCTTATCTCAGAGCACACTGATTCTAATTAAACATTTTTTGTTTTGAATAGTCCGGATCTTTTTGTTTTGAGTTTATTTAGGAAGGCTATACGCTATATTATTTCACGTTAATCGATTCGATGTGATCGTCTGTACTTGCGGTCACCCACATATCTTAGATTAAATTCAAAATATTTATTATTAAATTAAACCATTTTAAGCTCTTTTAATTTTTAAGTTACGTAAAAACCTCATTAAGGAAAATATATTTATCGAACCAACAACCATCGCGTCTATCGTCAGATATCACTCATTGCGCCACAAAGGTGTTATAACTCTATTGTAATAATTTACAAAACCCTTTGTAACAAGGTATTTCTAGATCAACCAGTTTATAGAACCAGTTGCATTGTTCGTATATATACGGTTTTTTTACTAAATATATTTAAAAAAATGTGTGTGTTTGTGTTGTGACCATTATTTTATCTCTAAAGAAATAAAACCAAACTTGGATATTTGTTATTAATTCCACTCAATTTTTCATGTGATTTTGAGAAAAAATATTTTAGCAGACAGACACACAACAACGTGATCCTAAGAGTGTAAGGATTCCATTTTTTCGTATAATGTACGGAACCCTAAAAATACAGACAACAATAGTTAAGTTTTAGTACATCAGATATCTGATTTAAGGAAAAAAAGGTTGTAACACTAGGTTTCGAAAAGGAATTACAACAATTTAATTGACACGTCGTCATTTGTATCCTCATATTGGGTCACGACTATAACACGAGGTATCGACGCCAAGTTATAATTTTTTATATTAAACATTTGAATATTTTTCTTTCGGAGTTTCGGACAAAGCCACATCAATCGTTAGTTAAAAATATATTATGCAGAAACGTGACATAATATATTTGCTTAGTTAATTTATTTACATTATATAATTACTTGCATTATCTTTGTGTATAAACATGACGTATAGAATTACAGGCTATTTAAATATCACTTTATTTATAAACAAACAAACAGTATTGAAATATGAAAATGTAAATATAAATAGAAAAGTGAAAGTGACGGTGGTAGCGGGTTCGATTACTATTTGAGGTATGGATTATTAGTATTTCCTTGTTCTACTAACAAGGTTATTATACATAATTAGAACGATAAGATAACTTTAAACATTTGTAATATCAGTATTTTTCTGAAGTTGCGAGCATGTACCATAATAAATATACACAATTTTCCCTGTTACAATTATATTAATTAGCATACCATGTCCAATTTGCGACTAACGCTAACTATAAGAAAGCGTTAGTCGCAGTAGTCATTGCTGTTAAAATAATTTTTAATCTAAACTAATAATAAATTAAGAATATTTTTAATTTAATATTGTCCAAGTAAATTCGAAAAACACAAAACATAAAAATTTAAAACTAGAAATTATAGCACCTATGCAGTAGCTGTGCGAGTTGTGAGTTTGTGACCCGTAGACAATTGTTCATTGCTATGAATAAAAAAATCGCCCTTTTTTTTATATAAGCAGAGGGTCACTTTAACCCCTAGTGAATGGAGCTGCTTACCAGACTCGCCTAAGTCATATTTTATATTTATTTTAATATTTTGTAATTATATGATACTGTTTCTTTTAAGCTTTGTCAAAAGTTAAAAAAATATATTAAATCAGCCATACTTAAAGCCTAATGATGAATGATTTGAAAATAAATAGTAGATTTAAACTTATTTAAAAAAAATCAAATTATAAAAATTTTACATTTTAATTATTATGTTTAATTTTTATTATTTTTACTATGTGTCCCGCAATTTAGTTATAAAATACTCCGTTCCCAGATAACCAATTTCCGAGATATTTCATGTTGAGTAGTGAAACTCAACACCGCGCTTTGTCTTATTACCAGAATGAGCAAATGAAAATGATTAATTTGACCTAGTAGAAATTGAATCCACAACCGTCGCGTTTATAGCCGTAAACTTTTTAGTATTAAAATATGATTAAGTATTTAAAGTATGGTTAAGTATTTTAACCTTTATTACAAATATGGGTAGGTTATATCTGTAATAGTATTTTCATTTTATATTTTGGCGTTATGCCAGTTTACTGCTGACGGTCTCAATTGCTGTTTGCTGTTTAATAATTATTTATACGACTGGTTTAAGGTTAACTTAGGTCATGTGTAGATCTTGTTTTACTCGCGTGCATTAAAATATTAATAAATACAAAAAAAATGTGCTTTAATAATAAAAAAAAAAATAATCAATGATATTGTATTTTTAGTTTAACTGAATGAATGTAAACATCGAAATAAGCATGTTTTGTATAAAATTTATTTAATTTTTTAATTAACATATGTTCTATTCATAGACAGCTTATTTTTTAATTTGTATGGCAAAGGTCATCATGTTTAAGGACATAAGTCCATCCATTTAAAAATGAATGCCTTTGTCTAGTCTAGTCGGTTAGCCAAAGTAACCGTTAAAGCAATTTATTACAACGCGTGAGGTAGACTCACTTGATAGCCAACCACATAACTGCTATCGGAATAATTTGTGTCAACGTTATTATGTAAAATTACGATTATCCATAAGATAAATTCAGGCCAAACTGTTTTCTAGTATTGTTTATGTAAAACTAAATTCGTTCTGTCTGATAATTATAATTTATGAGCAAATCATATACGATATTTGCTACCACATTAGAAAAGCACATGGTTGGATTACGATTTCACATTTGAGTAGTCCATTTGTTTGTCATTAATTAGTATATTTAAGAAGTAACGAGTTATGTTTAAATGAACATACATATGTTATTCATAAAAAAGGCAGGTGAAATCTCATTCCCATAATCAAAACACCCAGACAGCCAGGTAACTATTCCATTTATAGCATTGATCAATATGTACTGGGAGCTGCGACGTTGCCGCTCTTACGTTGAAAACATCCGCCATCTTGTTAAACTCAATAACACTCGCGATGCAAAACTAACCTTAAACAATGAATTATAAGATTTAAATTCAAATAATTATTCAGGAAACATATAACCTTTTAAAAATGAAGTACAAATGTAAACAATAATTGAGGCAGAGTATTATAAAACCTGTGCCTTTTGAAATAAAATTGATTTTTCTTTAAATTTAATGTGTGACGATTATGAATGGCGTGATGGCGTCGTGGAGGGAGTCACGTATTGATATAAACCTAACAAATAGAAATGTAAGTTTAAAATTTAAATTATTTATCATTTGTTTATAATAAACGGTATTGTAACATAACAAAATGTTTTATAAGATATAATTTGACCTATTTATGTTAATAATAAGTCATTTTTTCATCATTCCAACTGATCGCGAGCTAAAAAAACATGCGATAAACAATATTCCTGTCGCAGTCGCGTTATAGCAAAACAAAAGTAAAGTGATGGTTAATATTGAGAATTACAGCTTTACGGGGACATAAATTAAGCGATTATTTTTTTCAAGGGTATAGTGAATTTAATTCGTCCCTGGTAATTGCTATTAGATAAGAAAAAGTTTAACCCTTAAACTGTACTTTTATAAGTTCTACCTATTAGATATAAGGTACCGCTGTACCCTGCATATGGCAGGATACGCGGAGAGAACCAAGTGTTGAAACTTATGACATTTCGTAATGTATAAAATAGTGGCTTATGGTAAACCTTTTTCGCATCTTGTGAATTCAATCCGATTTATCTAATAGCGAGAAAATTTAAATAATTCCAATATAATAATTCCCTCAACGGCAGATGCACACAAAACCGCTGATTTTCATCGTCGCAACGATGGTCGCAACTCAATGCAACGATATTTACCTAAGCAAAATAGGCATTTTTATGAGGTTGTATTGACGCAGTGGCTGCGGGTTCGATTCCCACATATTTGTAAAAAAATAATTTCTATCTCTCGCCTTGGTAAAAAGACGAAGCGCGTCCCGAGCCATTTAAAATATAGGGCGGTCCGTGGGGAACGAAATGTCTTAAAGTTAACACTTTAGTAGTATCAGCAAGTAGCAGGTTAAAAGAAAATACTTTTGTAACTAAATATAGAAAAAGTTGATTTATTAAGAGAAAGTACGAGTTATAGAGGATTAAGATTTTTATTTATAAAAATATTTACTTACAATGTAAACTGAATGGTAAAATTATGTCTTTAATTTTTATTATTTCGTTTATAAACTGAAAGTATTATATTAAAAAAATATGCTAATTTATTTTTATAACATTTCAATACTTTTATGTCATCACGGGTCCTCATGGTTTACGTGACTTTCCTCCAGTATTATCGATACTGTGTTCTCGAAGGTCAACTGTGATCTACCCTTGCCTCTTTTACCATTCACTTTTGTATTTGAACTCGTGCCTCTTGAATATGTTCCTAATGTAGGTAACCTAACTGATCTAATCAACGTTCTTATCGTGTATAATACATGATAAGGTGTATACTTATTTATAGAATCTTTATTTAATCTAAGATATAATAATATACAGTCGGCGTTGAGTTCTGCCACTCAACACGCAATGCCTCCAATCGCAATGAATTCGGCAGAAAGTGGGGAACGGAGTGTCATAACACTAGATTCCCTCTGCCTACCCTGCCGTTCAAGTATTACGTAAGAAGTTTTTTTGCAATTATTGACCCCTCCCTTCCCGATGTCATCAAGAAAAGCAATTCTCTTTAAAATATTTTATTGAACACCTCAAAAATAAGCAAATCCAAGACGCCCCACCCCCCTACAGTGCTTACGTAATACTTGAACGGCCCCATACAGCGTTAAGCTGATTTTCTTCAATTTAAATAATATACAGGGTGGAAGTGTCAGCACCACTTTAAATGAAACTACAGTTTTAATTACTCTATAAAAGCTTAATACAATTAAAAAATATTTTTTTTTTCCAAAAATGAAAAACTAAATTTTTCAAACAAAACAAATAATAAAATTATTGTTGTATATATAAACCTATCAAAGGGAAACCGCAGCATACGCCTCATTGCGAAATCGAGTCGTAGGTATTGGCCGCAAAATTCAAAGTTGATTAACCTTTAGTCGTATTTCTGTAGTAGTATGTGTTTACGTTATTGGTATCTACTATCTATGCGTAACTGCGTCACACGAAATATAAATATGGATAAACATCGTGAAATGAAAAAAAACCTACGTCTGAATTGCTGTGGATCTTGATTAATTTCTTTAGGTATGGGCTTAAAATATTTTACACTCTATGCTGTACCCGTAAATGGAGCGCTGACACTTCCACTGTATACTTACTCATAGAATGTATAGTAGTTATTAGCTAGCCAGTACATTTAGATTATTATAAGGAGTCCGTCGTGGCACAGAAACGGTTGTGGGTTCATGTTGCATTAACTATTTGAATGTCCTCGCTCTGGTAGCAAGAAAAAGCGCAGCGTTAAATCCCGCCACGACAGCCATGAGACGACATGTCTCGAAAATTGATCGGTTTGTTGAGAAGGGCGTGTGTTAACTCTACCTTGTCTTACTCTTTGAAATAAACTTAATTGGGTAGACAGTTTTGACATATTTCTTTTCTTTACAAAGAGCAGGGTCAAATCCGTCTTCATTTATATCATTTGTGTTTTTTTTTAAGTAGTTATAAAATTTCGTTACAAAAAATCGGCCAAGTCACAGCTTAAGTTTGATAACAAATTTAATTTGCCACGCGGATATCGAACTAGTGACCTCCTTTATACACACCAAATCTGTTATTTTTAATGCATAATTATGCCAGTGTCAAATGATAAATGGTTTTGTGGTACGGAAACCGTTTTTAAGACTTTCTTTTTTGTTGCGCAACTTTGTGCTACTTATTAGATACAACAATCTAAAGTCATAATGTTTTACTATGAGTTTTATTATAAGGGAACCTAACGCCGTTCGATGTTATAATTATATTTATAATATTCTATATATACTTACATATAATATGCTTTTTCATTTAGATACTTTCGATCCTCACACACCGCGGTTCGCCTCATTACCAAGGCGAAGAAATGAAGGTTTTGAACTTTTTATTCCCTTAAATGGAAATTGAACCCATAACCGTACCTTTAGAGTCGCACGCTTGTGTTAGTGCACCTAGTGTATATCCCGATAATAGCAGGTTAGGCAGATCACTTAGTGTCAAGACACTCCGTTTTCCGCTTACTGCCATACATTGTGTGTTCAGTAGCGGAACTGAACGCCCTGCTTGATCTTGACGGAGTGAAAGAGACTTCACAATGTATTTCTCCGAATGGGGTGGATACCATTATCGTAACGCTTACAATTCGACGTTGTTGTTCTTCTGCACTTAGATCAAAAGATGTTCTATTTCGAAAAGATGGAATAAACATCTTCTTATTAACTTTACGCTCTATCCCGCAGGATAGGCAGAGGGAATCTAGAGTAAAGACACTCCGTTTCCATTAAGACACTACTTCCCCACTTTGCGTCGAAATTTGGTTTAATGCCGCGCTGTGCGCTGTATGAAAATATAAAATGTTTCATTTCCTCGAATGGGAATCGAACCCACAACTTAGCGTGTTTACAATCGCACGCTTGTGCCCCCGGCCTGGCTGGTGATTAAACTCTTATTGTCTTGAGTTACTATTTGACTTCTTATTATTGTTAATTATTTTTTTTTGCTAATTAATTTCAGTCACATCAAAATAATCAGGGTACTACCGGGTAAAAAAGCAAAAGTGAAAGTCCCATAAAATCCGTTCAGCTGTTCTGGAGATTACCCCAGAAAATAGAAAGACAGACAGACAAACATTTTAATATAACATATTTTTTTGAATATCGTATCGTGTAAACAATTGAAAAAACGCGGTGATTTTGAAACCACAAATAAAAATCATCACACCGTTACTCACTTTCTTCTGATTTCTGAAGGCATTTCGTATCGAGTGGCAGAACTCAACGCCGCGCTTTGCCTCGAGACCAGAGTGAAGAAATGCAAAAAATATATATTTAAGTAAATATTTCATCTTATCATCACAACATCGAACCCACAACCAGTCGACATTACAGTCCACTTTGTGCCCTTGCGCCACGACTGGCCTCAGGCTCTTCCGCTTCCGCTCAATATATTAGTATAGACAAAGTAATATACTAGTCTCCTCGGTCAAGCGGGAAAGGACACTGCTCTCTATATTTACTGCCCAGTTCGAAGAATTAAGAATAACTTAGTTGAATTTAGAAATTTGTGTCGAAAATATACATAAGTTATTAAATAATGTGGGAGAAAATGTAATTAAAAAAACATCTACAGAAAATAATTTTATTCATCATAAAACATCATTTTTTTCTATGTTCACACTCATGTTGTATGAAATGAACTGCAGATGAAGTTTGCTATGGTTTTTCACGTCATACACATATAAATTAGAGTATTTTGTATTTTTTGTCTTATAACATACTCGTTTTGACGGCCATACTCAGCTCAGGTCAAGGGAGACACTTGGGGGACACCAAGATGGGAGCCTGTAATGCCGCTGTGTCTCAAATTCAATGTCTGACAGACGGACAAAACAGTGACATATGTGCTTTCTTTCTTTTTCTCGACGGCAACGCTATTTGTTTGTTCAGCTCATCGCGAGAGTGAAGCGAGGCAGACAGGGGAGAGTTGTCACCACTAGGTTCCCTCTGCCTATCCTGCTATATGCGGGATACAGCGTGAAGTTAATAAAAAACGACAAACAATAAGTTTATTTATCATAAGACATCATCTCTTTCCACGGACACACTCAATTTATATGTGGGCCAGCTCAGCGCGAGGGGCAGGCGTGGCGGCGGGGAGTCCGCGTCGCTCTCCGAGTCGCTGTCGGCGAAGCGGGAGAGCGCGGACACCTGGGGGGCCATGGCGCGCGCGAGCGGTAGTGGGATTAGAACCTGCAATATATCACTGATAATTTTAAACCTCTGATCATGAAAAGTAAAAAAAAACAATAAGAAAACAACTGATTGATTACATTCAAATAGCTGAACATATTTATCTTAAAACTTTCGATTTAATCAACTTTCAAACTAAGAGAACTAAATCAATATCAATTCACCCGCTTGGGAAGTATGATGCCATTTGCTGTTCAAAAATAAAACAAAATTAAAAAGAAAAACAATACAAAAATCGAACCTGCAACCAGCCACCTCTAACAGCATACGGCTTCTCCGGCGTTACAAAGGCCCCCGCCACAGTAGGGGGTAAAATGGTGACCGCTCGAGGGCCCTGACGCCAGGTGAAATGACGAGAGTGGAGGACTCGGCCACTGGAAGGATAAAAAGTAGGTGTTAACAATTAAATAACGCCAGTCGTGGTGCATGGTCACAGGCGTGTGACTGTAAACGCGACAGGTTGTGGGTACGATCTTCGCTCTAGTTCTCTCTGGCAAAGTACGGCATTGAATTACGCTACTCAACATGGAATATCTTCAAAATGCTCTTCAAAGCGGAAGGTGGAGAGCGGGAACGACGTAAAGCTGAGGCACAAACACGCTTTTTGCCCGTACGCCACGACAGTCTCAACAATTATTTAATACTTAAAATATTCTTACAAGATCCCATTTACGGCTACTAGACTGTTTATAATTTAGATTTTTTATATAGCCATGAATATTTCAAAAACAAATGAAAATTCGATTAAAAAATAATTTTTTTTAACAAAACAGAAAAGTTCTTGCATAGAAAATAAACCCGCTATCAAAATAAACTACAAAACTTACACAATGGCCAAAGGTAGTAAACTGGCGCCCTCCGCATTGAATATTATATGTACTGAGTCCAAGTATTCAATTTCATCTGAACCACTCCAGGAGCCCTGGAATAAAAAAATATGTTAACTAAAAAAATAAACATTATCACAATAAAATAATGTCATATAAAAATTAAAAAAGTTTTGGCTCAGGCAGAGGTAGCTCAGTGTCAAGACACTCCATTCTTTACTAACCGCCACAAGAGTCATTAAAACTTAACGCCGCACTTAATTTTGCCACAAGTGAATGAAAGCGACGCCGTCGTAGAGTGACTGTAAACAACAACATTTCCTTGCTCTGATAATGATGTAAGGCACGGAGTTCTACCATTTAACACGCAATGTCTCGAGAATTTGACGGAAAGTGGGCACTAGGTTTCCATTTTACTTTTGCTTACCCTGCTCTCTGCCTCTATGCAAGATACAGCGTTAAGCAAAAAAAATATTCTCTGAACGTGGTTTGTGGTCTTAATATACAAATTAATTCGTAATTTAAATAGAAGTAAATAAGTTACCTCCATTGTTTCAGGTAGCTGAGGTAACGCACGCTCTATGCTCGACATTTCAAAACTATCCGTAGACATGTTGTGTCCTGAAATAAAATATTACTATATATTACTCATTAAATCTCTAATTCAATTCATCAGTCAACTCATGTGACAGGCGTTTTCTAATCATTTCACTTTATTCTCTGCATAAAATTTTTTTTTCTTTTATTTTTCTACAGTATTGACTATCGGTCAGCTTATATAGGCAATGAAAATAATTGCTATCTTATTAACCATTCGTTCATTCACTTTAAGTGTTATATTTTTTACTTCCACTCATCCATTTTCTCATTAACATCAACTCTACCAATTTCCTTTTCATTCGCTCCTTCAATCTAGCAATCGTTCATTCACTCATTCACTTAGGTTCAGTTTCTTGATCTATTTACTACACAGTCCTATTTGAAAGGTCTCCTTAATGTGCTGTTAACTCAAAATATTTTTTTACTAAAACTCCCCAATTTCACTCCTTCAACCTATCACTCATTCATTCACAATTCACTTACCTTCAGTCCCTCTATCTGTCATACTGCAGAGACCTCTTTGTAGGGTCTCTTTTATTTGCTGTTCCACACTCGGAGATAATGGTTCTGTTTGTTCGACACTCTGAAATAAATATATATTTTTAATAATATCTATATTTTTTTATTCAAGAACTAGTAATTGTAATGTCTAAGAGAATTCGATCGTTATTGATTTTTATCAATTATCAATATTAATAAAAGATTTAATGTCAAGCCATTATGTATTTAATTTTATTTTTATTTATTTATATTAGGTATCCAAAAACTTATATTAGGTTTTTGTATCTAAAAGGTTTTACAAGAAAAGAGAATTTCAAAAATTACTGACATATATTGGTCCTATATTTAAAGATAAATATAGTTGACAAAATTATACAATTACATTTCATAAACTTTGAAACAATTTTCGAGATAAAGCGCATTGAGTGGCGGATCTTAACGCTGTTTTTTTAATACTTCATGCTTTTTTAACAATAGCAATGTATGCAGAAGAAGTGCATTTCCCATTGCCATTGCCACTCCCCATGCAGTGCCAAATTTTTGAGACATCACGGCTTCACAAAACGCCAATTTCATGCTCTCTAGTAACATAATAAATGCATATACAATTACCATATTACACTCAACAGGTGGATTCCTCAACCATCTTACTCTAGCAGAGACACCAGCTAAGTGGGCGGCACGGGAGCCCTGGGGCAAGCGGGCGGAGCCCCGAGACACCCGAGAGACTAGCCATGGACCCCCACATCTAAAAAATAAAAATTTGAAGCTTTTCTTCACGCTGTATCCCATAAATGACAGGTTAGACAGAGAAAACCTAGTGGTAAAGGACACCCAATTACCGCCCAATTATCGAGGATTTCTTTCTTGTTACCAGAGCGAACAAAAGATATATAATAAATCCATTCTCGCGAGTAAGAATCGAACCAACAACTGTCGCGTTCGCACACGCTTTTGCCACAGTGCACCTACGGCGTCAAGATATATGGCATTGTAAAATAACATATTATCTAACCTGGGATCTTTACCGATCGCTTCAATAACTTCAAGGCCGGAGCCCCGTTGCGCTGCGCGGAGTTCCCTACTGGTGCAACCTACCATCTGTATACAAAACAAGTATTTTTTTCATGATTATAGAGAATAATATATTTCCTATAATTATTAAAATAAAATAAAAACATTTAATTTTCACGTATTTTTTTATATTTTTATAAATTTAACAAAAGGAGGTAGCCATTTTATTCAAATGTATCTCTCTTATAAAAGGGAACCTTACCTTTATAAGAGAAATACATTTGAATAAAAATAATAAGAATTAAACAATCTAAATAAAAATCATAGACAAAAACGAAATCAACAAACCTGTACAAAACTAACTGCCCCATGGGGAGTGTCGACACTGCCAAGCTGAGGGTCCTCAGTCACCAGCAGGTGTCGCAACCTGGAGTTGGCGCCGTCGAGGGGCGCGTGCCATGTCACGTGGTCACCGGGCATAAACTTGTTACCTATAGTAGGAAAGAGTACAACGATTGAGTTTGTGTGACCTAATCATGTAACAAATGCTCAGTTAAAATTGGAATTTGCTCAACCAAGGGTTAAGTTGTCACCTAGTATGAACTTTTAAAAATCGAGTGGAGAGTCGATTATCCGGCTCTCAGTTACATAGATTACAAATAAGATATGACAATAAGACCGAATTAAGGTAAAAAAGCTTAAAAGTAAATCCATAGAATAATTAAAAAAAAATCTGTTTCATTCCTTTCTTAATACACATTATTTGTTCCCAGTCTTATTAACCAAGTTACTACTTGCTACGCAATAATAGCAGACTCTAAGCTAAATGTTATGCGGAACCTAACACCGCAGCTAAATGATTTTACAAGGGCAGAAAACGTAAATTGTATTTGATTAACCTGTTTTGACGCGGGGGCACAAGCGTCCGACTATAACCGCGATGGTTGTGGGTTTGATTCCCACTCAATTAATATTTTAATTTCTTAGATTATTGGACAAAAGTTTCTAATAAATTACAACTATTTTAAACAATCCACAAACAAAAAGATGTCAAAGATCAACCTGTAGTAAATATATATCTGGCCAAAGCTTGCAACAAAGCGGCAGGCCACAATGGAGGTTCTCTTTCTTCACTCTCTAATCTAAATGTAAGTTCGAGGCCGTACCCGGAGCACCCGCCTGGGTAGGGTTCTGGGTGAACACGACCGTCGCCGTGCAAATCTGAGAGACCGAAACTGAGAAAAAAAATTAATAATCTTGTAAACTGTTCGTAATAATTGATAATCCCCGACTTTAAAAAGAAAAAGCTCTAGAAAATAAACAAAACCGAGAAAAAAAATATCTAAAATGACAATGTCCATTATTAAAAAAAAAATTAAATACCTAACATAATGCCAGTGAGGAGCAATGTTCTCTTCAACCCTGCCAGGGTTCCAGTACATGCTGATATAATCGAGAGGGTCATGTCCACCAAGCCTGTATCAAAATGTATGTACCTATTATATTAATATAATAAAACTAATGTCAATTATGGTACACATGTAAGATATATAACAATTAAACTGTGCACACCAATTTGATCAGATTTTTTGATTGTGTGTGATTATTTTATAATTAGATTTCTCTTACAATTTTTATTATATACATAATATTCGATTGCGTTTGCATGGTTCGCTCATTTCGGCATTACTTCTGATTTTTACAAAATGCCAGAAGAGGCACACACTGCATAGCTTAAAATTGCAGTGTGGTAGATAATCTTTAATGAGGATTTATTGCTTCTCTTATTACAATGTCTTGTTTCTTTATTAGTCAAGTAATTAAAATCAGCAGATTGAAATCCTCATTCTTCCAAGCAATTTCCATTTATTTAATAAACAAAGGCTACCTAGCAGAAACACATACAATTGACTGTAATTGCAACAGATTATGGGTTCCCACTCAAAGTAATGAAATATAAAACAAAAAATTGCTTCTTTTTCATAATTCAGTCTTTACATACCATTTTAACTAGTTTTAATATTGCAAGTAAAGAGCAGCAAAGGACTGGGCAGAGTGAAATAGTCTGAAAGAGGTCTTTCTCAAAATGACAATAACTGATTCAGAATGCATGAAATATATATCTACAATTGAAAAAAAATTGAAAAAAAAACCTAAATTATATCGAAATATTAATTAAATGTTTTTAATTATTTAATAAATATTGTTGATTGTTTTTATTAATGTTGAAATTTCATTTAATTGGAACTTTAAGAATAAATCAATGTAAAAATATGTGTTCTATGTAAAAGTCAGAGAAATAAAGACTATTCTTATTATTATACTGCAAGTGCATAATTATTTTCTATTGTGGGTGACATCCTGTGGGAGCTTCTGTGGAGAACTGACAATGTAAACCAATGTACACAGTTAGTATTTCTAATTGAGAAAAAAAATTACCAATATTTAAGTCTAGTAGTGACTTGTAATGGATTTGGTTGATCTGGATATACTTTGGTACATGTTTCATAGAGAGTGTTGAGTCCGGGTGGCATGAGACGATCTGTAAAAATGTACATAAGGTTTATTCCTCTTACCTATAATAAATGCAATGCATCCTTTTAATTTATTATATGTGAATTAACATTGGTTTTTAGCTTATATATTAGCATCATAGTGTATCCCACATATAGCAGGGTAGGCAGAGAGCACTAAATATAAGACAAAGAGGAGAAGCCCCATGTACCGCCCCGGTTTCTAAAACATTGCTGTTGAGTAGCAGAATTCAACGCCGTATTTTTTTCTTCTTATCAGAGAGGGGAAATGAAAATAATTCATTCCCCTGAGTGTGAATTAAAATCGCAATTTTCGCGCTTACAATTAAATGCTGTGCCACTGACAAACTTGATGAAAACGTGTGGTTAAATGGTCAGAGCGATAGGACGGTTTTCAAAAAGAGCGAGATCGAATTCCGCTACGTTTAAATTTTTATACGTTTTTAAAAAGAATATTTTTCATTCTCAAGTGTGGAATAAGTGTGTTAAAACATATAACGTATATAATTTTACCAGTTTGATTCACTTCTGAAGTAGTTCCTTGCGATGTGGCAGGATTAGTTGGTACATCAGTACTAATACCCTGCGCAGACGCAACAAATGCCAAAGCGCTGTTTTGAACTATCCCACTAACTCCAGAACCACTTGAAGCGGACATTTTAAAATTATTCTTAAAGTTTTTATAGGTAAATTATAAGTTCAGTAAATTATTTTTGATTTGAAAGGATAACGCTGTTTACGTTTTACGCCATTTACTTTGTTACCGTTAGGTTGGTGGAATGGTTGTCAAACTAATTTTGGTGTTGACATTGCAAAATTTTATATCTATCTAAATCTATACCGAAATAGAAATATAAGTGTCTATCTGTGATTTCAAAATAACTGTGTATATTCAAGTGCATATTATTATTAAATGCAAACAAAACAAATCTGCAGGGTAGGCCGAGAGAACCTTGTGTTAAGAGTGCTGCCCACTTCCCGCCGAGTTCTGAAATAATTAAAAAATGTTGTATATGTCAGTTAATCAACAGAAATGCACAAGTCAGGCCAATGTAATGCTACTCTCACTGGAAGATAAAAGAGGTCGTAGGGCAAACTATAGATTTTTGTTATTTTAGAATTTACACAAGAAAAGTGCCTATGTTGTGTGTTGTAGGTTCGATCCTCACTCGGAGAGATTCATTATATTATACATTAAATTCATTACAATATTAAACATTTCTTATATTTTACTTGTAACAGTTTATTTCATTTAATAATAAAATAAAATTCTTAAACGTCAATATATAAGTTTGGCTTGGTTTGGTTCTTTGATTATGGCGTTGCGAATATAAGTTGTCAACTTGTCATATCCCGCCATGAATTCGTATTTTATTTGACAATGACAGTAAGCCAAAAATTATAAATAGTATGCGGTATTCTTGAAATAAGTTATTTTTAAATTAAATAAATACCAAAGCCATTACTTACTTATTGCGTTCATTTAAAATTACATATTTGCAAATTACAATTTGTGTAGAAATAAATAAGAGTAACCAATATGCGTTATTTATTTTTAACTACTATATTTAGCGTAGTGTACGCTTTTGAGAAAGATATGACTTTTCCGGTACAAGCTGGTAAAATGGAATGTTTCTACCAGAAGGTGTCTTTAAAGGAAGTTATTGATATAGAATATCAGGTATTATATTGTTTTTAGGCATACTGAGTTAATAGTGAAACTACCCAAAGTCAAGTCAAAACTGATTTCCTAATGGTGATAGTATTTATTATTCAATGAAGAAGATTATAATTTTTTATTTGAAAGGCTACATCTTAAAATATTTTTCTATTCCTTATAATTATTTTGTTGATTTAGCTTCTTTTTATCATAACAGGATAGTCAGAGAACTTGAAAGATATTGTTTAGTTTTTTCCTTATATTCTTAAAAACAATGCAGACAATTGATAATGTCTGTCAAATATGCAAAATTTAAATCTAATTATTAAATTTTATTTTAATAAAATTATAATCTCAGCTGATTCATTAAATTAGACTGTTTATTTAAGGAAAAAAAAATTGGGGTTATTATGATAGCTTCACTAACCAGGGCAGGCAGATGCAACATAGTGATAAGTCAACTCAATGCCACATGTGTAACTTTTTAATTGGTAAAATAAATTCTCATCTTATTACTTGATTTATTCCATTCCATTATAAAGTGCCTTAACAAGCAATGGAGTGTCATAACATTATAGGTTTCCAGGTTCCCTCTGCCTACCCTGCTATATGCAAGGCATGAAGCTAAAAAAATTGGCTTGTTATCTCAAAACTCCGTGAATATTACTATAATTTTTATTAGACTATTCACCACCAAAACAATATTATAAAAAGTAGTATTCTTATAATTCATTCTCATTCATTAACTATGGTTATATGTTACCAAATTCTTAACAGTAACTTTTAGATAAAGCAAAAAATTTTTAAGGAATATTTGAACAAACTTTTAACATAACTTGAATTTGACAGTCCCCATGTTTATTTTTGAGTTCCACCAATAAGGTGGGGGGAATGGCTGAAGAAAATTTTATATATTTATTTTCTTAAAAAGTAACTAAAAGCATTTTTTTTAGGTCATTGATGCTACACATGGTGAGCTGGATATATCTTTCCAATTAACAGATCCAGTAGGAAGATCGATTGTAACAGATTACAAAAAACCAGAAAACGCACACAGACATATATCTATATTGGAGGGGGATTACAGATTTTGTTTTGATAACACTTTTAGCACTTTTAGTGAGAAGACTGTAAGTTGTTTATTTTTTTTCAGTTTCAGCTTTACGAGTATCTAGTGTTAAGATACTCTGTTTTGTATGGAAAAGTAAAAATAATATATTTCCCTGTAGAGATTGATATATGAACATGATGCTTACAGTCATAAACCTTGAGTGGGAATGAAACTTACAATCTTCGCGTCGCATTTACGCGATTGCAGGGGCTCGCGCTTGTGCCCCGGTGCCGCAACAACCTCAATAAATAAATAATAATCAAAGTAATTTATATAATTTTCTTATATTTTTTCAGGTATTCTTTGATTTAATGATAGAAAATGAGGAAACTAGCGAAAAAGATTATGATGATGACAAGGAAATGGAGTTAGGCAATGCAGCAGAGACATACATGATGAAGGTTAAAGATATATCGGAGTCCATCACACGGGTGAAGGACAGTGTGTCTGCGGCACGCCGGCTGCAAGAGCTGGTCTCCGCGCATGAGGCCAGGGACCGCAACCTTGCCGAGGAGATGTGCACAAAGTGAGTGTTTTTTTTATTTTTTTTTATTAGAGATAGAACTTTAATTTATTTTTTATTTGTATCTGTTATTTCATTGTCATATATATCTCATTTGTTAGTCATCATCATGAATTTAGGGCGTTAAACGCGATGCGCCCAGGTAAAAAAGTCGTGGTCTCCAATTTTGATTATTTTTTGACATGTAAGACCTATATCCTCTCTCCTATGATCATTTGATGTGGTTTATCACCGTTGTTTTAAGTAAGCATTTATGTAGAACACCACTAAAACTACTCATTTACTGTACCTATTTATTTAAATTATACAAAAAAACATTAAAAATTTTCATACACAATATGTTATACAGAGAGCCAAAGAGTATCATCATAACATTTCCTTAATTACGTAATAACTTTTACTCGTAAGTTTCGATATCTTAATCAAATAAAAAAACGGTTTCCAATACCTTGGAATTTACAATTTTTTTTTTTCCAAATGCCTTATTGTGACTTATTTATAAAAGATATGGTGACACGGACTTTCTTGTAGATGTTAAGTAAATATTGTGATGTATATATATGTACTTTTTGTTAACTTATTTTTACTTAATGTCTTTTAATTTATAATTAAATAAATGTAATTTTAATGTAATTGAGAAATATCTTTCTGCATAAAAGCTGAGAGTTGGCTCATTCAACACTCAGAGACATGTTTATATTAAAAATATTTATACTTTCTTAGTCAAGTTGAATATACAAAGAAATATATTGATATACAAATGTGTTCTTAACATTTTTTTTATTTATGACGGACATATAGTGCAAACAAATAGTGTTGTTATATTTTTTGTTTCAGAGTCATGAAATGGTCTCTTGGACAAATTATTCTAATGTTGGTTGTTGGTATTACTCAGGTACGTTATATTTTTGCTAATATTAGCATAATTTTTTAGCACAAGCGTGTGTATGTAACGCGACAGTAGTGGATTCAATCCCCACTCGAGAGAATTAATTATTGTTTATTAAAATTTTCATTACTTCGCTCTACCAGAGCGTGAGCGCGCCGTTGAGTTCCGCCACTTAACGCGCAATGTCTAGAAATTTCGACGGAAAGTGGACAACGGATTCCTTAACATAAGGTTCCCTTCGCTGGGCACAGCGTGAAAATAAATAAGATGGTGTCATCGGTAGAAGTACAAGATGTATCTATATATGTATATCGGATCTCAAGATATAATCATATTAAAAAAAACCAAAGTCGTTTTTTACTAGCTGATTTTATTAATTAATATTTTTTGTTATTATTTTATTGCAGGTATATTTTCTCAAAAGTCTATTTGAAGACTCGAGTAGTAGAAATTTCAAAAAAATGGTACCAAATTTTATGTCACAATAAGAGTTTAAGTCTGAAATCAACTTACAGTTAAAAAAATAACTTATAGATTTATAAAATAGATAAAAAAACTGTAATTTGTCTTATTATATAATTATTTTTTTTATAATTATATTATGTGATTATAGCACAAAACGTTTTTGTAGTAAATTTGTTTTCAAATTATTTATTCAGTGTCAATGTAAATATTTTTTTTAAATAAAATTAGAGTTGATGCCTACAATCTGACTGAGTGAAATAATTAACTATTTTTTTTTCATAAAATACTTATAAGAAAATATTTAACTGTAAGTTGATTATATATATATATTTTTATTAAACAAAAAATGCACAAATGTCAATACCAGTTAATACCTCGTACAAACAATATTACAAAAAGTAGTTTAGAAATTAATTAACTAAATAAACCTTTTCTTTATATAATTTTTTTAGATATAGATAATTTATCAATATTTCATTTCGATTTCGATTCCACTCGGGGGGATGTATTATTTTAATGTTCTCGCACTGATGTACAAAGTGCAGCGTTGAGTTCCGCCACTAGACAAGTAATATCTCTAATTCGAGTGTATAGTATGATATATTATACAAGCGGCCAAAACGCGGCTACGTCCGCTTAAAGTTATTGTTATCTTGTAGCGAAATTATACATAAAGGTTTACATACATTGCTAACCTGTGTGTTAACTCAGCTCACAAAACTTCACAAAATTTTAATATGAGATTCATATTTTGTGTGTAATATAATGTCTTGGATTATTGTCATTATATACATTTTGTTCTATTATTATTGTAAAAAAAATGATATTGTATTCAAATCTCATTACATCATTATAATTACAACGTTTCTTTTTTCTTGTTTACAAATAAGTTTTTTTTTCAACATTGTATTGTAAATGTGTGTGTTTATCAAATGTACTAATGCCTATAAAAAAAAATACTTTTTAAATCAAATACTATTGTATTTTAGTGAAATAGAGTGGCATGGGAGTAGGTGACTTGAGTATAAATTAAAGCTGTAAGCAGATTGATGAATTGCTAATTGCATCATCAGAACGCGAGTTACAGTCATTAGTCAACACTCTGAAGGAAGGGTGTGAAAATACGGAATAGACGGAAAGCAAGATCAGTGTAAATGGTAGGGTATTAGAACAAGCGAATGAAGTGGTTGGTATATTTGGGAATAGTTAGAGTAAGGGCCGGAGTTTTTGTAATACCAAAGATATTAGAATCTTTTTTTCTTGCCATAATGATTTTTTAAGATAGAACTAGTAATTTGCTCGTGGCTTTGCCTATGTGTATGCTTATGGTTATTTTGTTATTTTCTATTCTGGAGGGACAAAAATGTTTTTGTTACATCAAATTATATATATTTTTAAATCTCTTATAAACTTATATAATTACACAGTAAAGTAGCAACAGCTACAGCCATCTACAGATTACTGTGCAGATTTGATTTTAAGTTTTTTTTTTACTTTTGATAATTTAAATTCTGAGTGTATATTTCACTTAGTTTAAAAAGCCTAAATTCAAGGCGGCTCCGACGTTTCGACCGTATAGTATTATCATACATACTTACACCTTCCGCTTGAATACGTAGTTTGAATTATTTAAGTGTAGTAATGCATTACTGGAAAAAATCTTTATTTTATACTGTGTAAAAATATATTTAGCAAAGGAGCTACATATTCGATTGCCGAAATATTTAAAATGTTTGTTACTTTTTTTATTTTTGTATTCAAAGTGTTCAGTAGAATGATAATAATGTGAAAAGATAATAAATTCAGATTGAAAATAGGTTTAAAAAATGTTTAAAAAAATATTGTGTAAATAGAAATGCAGATAATGACGAAATAAACATTTCTTAAATACATTTTTGTTTCATTAGTTAGAAGTCGTTTTGTCGCAGTGGGTAAATGTTTGGCTCTAAGCGCGCCCGTTCTTTGGCTGACTTATACTCGTTTCCATCGTTTAATGACAAAGTCGCATTTTTTTCGATAGGCGTCAACGCTGTTGACCTAGACTGGTTGGTTGACCTGATCTTGACAGCGTCACCGGGCGGAGAAAGAAGACGTCGCTCGCCCCTGAAGAAAAATTACGAGCTTTGATGGACGCTCGTGAATCGTACCTTAATCAGGCAATGACAATGTTGCACAAAATTTAGGTATTATATAGTATATGTATTTAAGTATTATATAGCGTATTTATTGGAAACCGACCAAGCGCTCTGACCACTAAGCCATACGTTCTTATCAAGCTACGTCGAAATTTTTATACGATTGTTACAACTTATTTATGTTGTTGGCATTTATGTAGGAAGATTTTTAAAAATTCCCTGCAGAGAGAGAGAGTAAAAATAAATATGTGTAAACTTTCTTAATCTTTGAACTCTTCTTCTTCATCTTTGTAAAATATATTTAAATCGTTTTTTTTATTAAAAACTTTAGAATGTATGGGTGTGTGGGTTATTTAACCAACTAATTGTTTTATTTTGATTTATTGTGAACAAAAATTCAACATATTTGTTTATTACACTGGCAACGTTTCATCTTATGTCAAATATTCATTGTTTTGAAACAAATACAATTGTTTTTAAAAGAGTAATTTTATAAATAAAATAAATAAACCTAAGTAAATATCATAAAAAGATGAATTATAAAATATATTTTATGTGTAGTAGATGGCAGCAAAACTAAAATGGTACCGTTATTCCTATTGATGAACCGAATGGCGACTCGAAGGCGGTGTCTTATTAAAACAAATAAAACTATAAAACCTGAGAAGAGGATTATAGAAGACGATTATTGCAGGACATGTTTAAATACAGAGGATTTGGTTCCTATATTTTATAATAAAGATACTGAGAAAAAACGATCGGAAGATCTACATATTGTGACTGGCTTGGAGGTCTGTTATATTTAGTATATTTAAAATGTAGTTGTTTTAAATAATTTAAATAAAGGTTTATGATTGGTATTTTTATTGAAATACTTAACTTGTTAAAATTATTTGGTTTTAATAGTTTCGTTTTAATTCATAATAACAAGTAAATAATAAAATGTAAAGGTATATTTTTAATATTTAATATAAATTATAAATTTAGTATTTTTTTAATCTAATATATCAAACAATGTAACAGTCTGCCATAAGATTTTAATTAATATTTAAATATCTTAAGACTTAAGGAACATAAAAAAATATTTATATATATTATTATTTCGCAATAAACTACCTAGAAAGTTTGTTTTTAGCTCCACTCTATATTTTACATATAGCAGGGTGGGAATGATGTGGGGAAACCTTGCTTCAAGAAATTGCATTCTCCCTTTCTAAGCAAGCTACTTTATGCACATTGAATGATAGATTTCATCTCTGCAGCATATCTTATATGAGAGAGAAAGCAAAATAATAAATTTTCTGGTTTTGAGAATAAAAATTATAACATGTGAAAATCTGTCCTACTGCACCTGCACCAATGAACTCAATTTAAAATTTTAGTATATAACTGGCTCGGAGAGAAAATATCTATACTATGAAAATATTTGTTTCCACCAATTCAATAAAATAGTTTTTTATAGCAATTTTAACGAAGAAAATTATTTAAATTGACATAACTTATTTATGAACCAATTGACACAAATCCTATTAAAAACAAACAATGTTTCTGAGATTAGTGTGCACAAGCACACTGAAAAAACTTAAAAAATCACTGTTTTGGGTTCTATTATATTTATAAATACCCTGAGTAATAGTTTATCTCATATGCCTAAAATTTAAAATTTTATTATATATATAGATTATTTACTTATTAAACATAAATATATTAAATAAATTATTACAGATAAAAGCAAATGATGGGCTATCACAAAAGATATGCAAACAATGCATTGAAACAATTCAACTTGCATTACAATTTAGAAGAACAAGTAAAAAAACTGAACGAGCTTTACTCAATATGGCATATGGAAAAACAAGGAAGAGATTACTAAAACCAAAAGAAACAAAAAATGTCTCAAAATATGAACTGAATTATGATAAAATTGAAAATAATTTAGTTCCCTTGAACAATTGTGATGTAAAGCCAAAAGTTGATGATGAGGTATTGTAGTTATCATTATTATACATAGAAATATATTTTTAATATCGTCAATGACTTGATCTTGAAGTAGCCCTCTGTCTAGTGTTTTTTTAGGTTTATGCTGTATTATATATATTAATGCTGTCTGTGTATAGCTGGGTAGGAAGAAATTTAGTGTTAACACACTCTAACGACTCTTTAAGAACTCTTTAAGACAATTCCATTTCCCTGTTGCCTCTAAATTCTTGAGGCATTCTGTAATAAGTTGGGGAGCTCTAATTTATTATAAGTAAATTAATAATAATGTTAACCTTTAAAAACACCTAACTATATTTTTTTATTACAGGAACAAAATTTAAATTTAAGCACCCTACAAGATAAAAGTAAACGGGAAAGGATCCCCCTCACATCACCATACAAATGCAATACATGCAACAAAGAATTCAGAATGCGTGCCACTTACAAAGCACATATGAGATTTCATACTAATTATTATGTTTGCGAGGTAGGTATTGCTAAAGTTTGTGAACTAGTTCTCCGTTTTTTTAAATTTTCGCCTGTTTTTTGTTATGCGGAACATTTACACCGCATATAGCTGAGGAAATCTAGTGACACACTACTCCAATCTTCATGCACAGCTTGATTTTTGAAACATTGTGTGTCGAAGGAGAAACTCAACTTTATCTTCTTACCTATCCTACTTGACGATACTCATAGATGGATGAAAAAGTGGCACATCCGGGCAAGTGCTCAAAAATCGAACCACATTACGTTTACTCTGAGAAGGGAAAACTCGCCTCCTGTCAGATTTGGAAATGATACACTGCCGGATCACGTAAAGTACCTGGGTTTCAACATAGATAGAAGGCTCACCTGGACCTGTCACATTAGAAAGAAACGTGATGAAATTAACCGCATGCTCAGGAGTCTATACTGGCTTATGGGTAGAAGCTCTGTTCTGTCTATTCACAACAAGCTGCTGATTTACAACTCGTTACTAAAACCTATCTGGACCTATAGAATTCCCCTATGGGGCACTGCTAGCAAAAGTAATATCATGTGCATCCAACGAGTTCAAAATAACATTCTGCGTACTATAGCAAATGCTCCGTGGTTCTCGAAAAACGACGAGATCCACGAATATCTTAATATTCCCACAGTTCAGGCTGAAATTGACAAACACAACAAGAATTACGCATACCGACTCTTGATCCATTAAAATGTAGAAGGTTGAAAAGGAAGGATGTGCTATAAAAAGGCAGACGAGTCGCTGGGCTTGTCGCCTAACCGCTATATAGAAGGAAGCCATCGACTTATGGTCTTGCGACTGATTGCAGATTTATATATTTAAAAAAAAAAGAAAAAAAATCTTACCAGAACAAGAAATCGAAAATAATTAATTCCTCCGATTGGAAATTGAACCCACTATAGTTGTGTTTTTTTACCACCGCTATCAAGTGTTAGATCTCCATTCTTCACCGAGAGTGCAATTTATCTTTTCTTTTTTTCATGTTTCATAAAAAAAAGCACCGCTGTGTGACCGCTAGGCGGCCACGACTTAAAAAAATAATTAAAAACAATAAATATTTATTTTCGTAGTCATGCGGCAAACGCTGTCGCAACAACAATCAATTACAAGAACACAAAAGAGCAAGACACGGCCTCGGAAGAATACACAAATGTGCATATTGTGAATATAGTTCTGCCACTAAAGAGGCTTTGACGGTAAGTAAGTGGTAGAAAATATGTTAATTTGTTGTTTTTAGGTGGGTTTTGTGGGTCCTTGAAATTGTTTGGAAACAAGGAAAGGGATACGATAATATTGCAAGTGCTGACTTTGTTTAAGCTATTAAATCATTTTAAGCAAAAAATGAGAAATTTTATCAAACAGAATTGGTAATGACTACATACTATAGGCAGTGGTTGTAGGTTCTAACCATCCATTGCGAGTAATACTCATATTTAATATATTTTTATTAAATGTGAGAATGTGAGTTAGACAAGGGAACGAGAACGAGAAATATTGGCTTTTATTATATGGCCTATATTTTATTTTTAAGAGGAAATTGAATGACTTTTTATAATTATATTTTTAAGTATTTTAAAACAATATTTTAGCATTGAAATTTGTTTAACATGTTAAAACTTTCGGCTTCAAGCTTATGATTATTATTATATTCTATTGTAGAAACATGCATTCTTAAATAATAACATTCTCACTCTTACTCTTTCTCTTACCAAAGATACACGAGAGACGTCACACGGGTGAGAGGCCATACGTTTGTGATCATTGCGGGGCGACCTTTCACAGGCGGTCGAATTTAGTGCAGCATATAGCTATACATTTGCCTGAGAGGAATTTTCAGGTAAGTTTATTGATAAACAGGCGACCCGCCTGCGTTTTTTTGTGTTTAACAGAAATAAAAGTATTTTAATTATAAACACTTTTCGAGGGGGCTAACGTATGTACATCCAGACATTATATCTTTAAAATGGAAATCCTGCACAGCAGAGTAGGCAGAGGGAACCTAGTATTAAGACACTTCGTCCCCCACTTTCCGTCAACTTCTGGAGACATTGCGTTTTGAGTGGCGGCATTCAATGATGTTACAGGCGCACTTGGTGCCCCTGCGCCACGTCAATACAAATATACAAATGTATTTTATTTTAATTGTATAATGATGATTATTTTTTATAAAGACACACTGGATTGTTAGATCTTAATTATCTACAATTTTTAAAGAAAAAAAATCATCTTAAGAAACAATTTAATGAATTGGTAATTTTTTTATTATAATTTATGTAAAATAATTTTCCTGAAAATTACACTTAAGACTAAAATTTAAATATTTAAAATAAACATATGTAAATATTCCATTAAACAGAAATGGAGCTCACAACTATAACTTATACATATAATTACTCATATTTTTAGCCATATCTCGCGGTCATATAGTGTTAGTAGTTGAGTTGTGTGGCGGAAGTGAACGCCTTGCTTTGTCTTGTTACTAGAGCAAAGATATGAAAATAATTATTTCCTCGTAGGTAGGAATCGAACCTCATAACCGTCGTTTATAGTCAGATGCTCTGTCATTGCGCCTCGACGGAAACTGTTATTTTAAAAACTGCCTATAAAATATTTAATTATAAATAAATTCTAATTCGTCATTTTTGCTTCCCACACAGTGCGACTTATGTCCAAAACGGCTAAAATCACGCAAATTCCTGCAAATACATAAACATAACGCACACACCGGCAAACGCTATGGTTATCTGTGCAGTATATGTGACCACAGATTCGAAAAACCTAATAAAGTTAGAGCCCACACTCGAAGGGTTCACGGGGTACCAGATGAACAACAAGGACCGATTGTAAGGGTTCAAATTTAGTTTTGGGTGGTTCAATCATCTTTATCATTAAATCTATATAATTAGATGATTATATAAATTAAGTTCACTTCAATTATTTATTATGTAAAATTATTATGTAATTATTGAATATAATTTTATTGTGTAGTGAATAATTGCCATCAAAACACAAAAAAAAATATGAAAATATGAATAATTTTGAAAAGTAAATAATAAACAAATAGAAAGCTGATTATCTTCCAAACGGCCGAATATTTGCGGATGTGAGATCACATGTGTATATGTTTGGTCACATGTGTGGAAGTTAGATCACACATTATGTGGATGTGCGATTACGCATGGACGTCAGATGACATATGTGGATTTGTCATCACCTGGTTAGATGTGTGATCACGCGTGGACGTCAGATGACATGTGGATCTGCCATCATCTGTATAGATGTGTGAACGCGCATAGATTTGGGATTATATGTGTCGATGTGAGGTCACACGTGTGAATGTCAGATCACATGAGTGCATGAGAGATGTGCAGTGAGATCACAGTGTGGATTTCAGATCTGCATATGAACAAACTACCATCAAACAAAACAAGGAGTTCCCGATCTATTCGAATTTAGTGTAACTTCTATAATAAGACTTTCTCACAAATATGTTATTAATAATAACAATTTTGTAAATATATTTTAATACTGTTTTGTTCTGTTCTGTTTAATACTGTAAAATTATATTAGGTATATATCATCTCATTTATTATTAGCATTAGAATTATAAGCTTTTATATTCAAATAAATTCATATACGAATATATATACGACGTTTTATTTGGTTTTACCTTTATTTTTTTTTTGGTTAACACGAAATAAATAATTATACATAAAAAGAAAAAGTGGGAAAAGAAATGAAAATTTCATCCGTCGTGGCGGATTGGCACGACGTAAATGTGACGGTTGCGAGTTCAACTCCCAATTGGGGAGTATTAATTATTTAATATTTTCTTAAGAGCAAGCTCTGGTAACAAAAGGGATGCAGTGTGAAGCTAAACAAAAATATAAATATTTATTCCTCTAGAAACCGTATTTAGAATACTGTCTCACTCGAAGACAATCTAAAAATTGGTGTGAACCGATATTCATAAGACATACGACTTACGTTAAAATTTAAAAAATATATTGCCTTTTTTATAGAGGCAACCTACCAGTTACCAGCAGCTTACCAGTGGTAGTACCTCCCTCACGGCCTCACACTCACGAGGGCCTATACACTTGTCTTAAGACGTGTAAGGATAACACAGAAAAGAACAACTAATAATATTGTTCATTTGCATTTGTATTTGCCTGCAATCGTGACAAGTTGTGGGTTGGATTTCCACTCGAGAAAGAAAAAAAAAAAATTCATTTCTTTGCTTACGTCGCTTCGCGAGGCAAAGCACTGCTCCCAGAATTTGTTAAAAAGTGGAGACCGGAAATAAATCTATTTTAAATAAAAACTTTTGGTTATTAAAATGATTGATTTGGAAAAAATCTTTAATCATTACCTAGACCTTATCTCAGATTACGGTTGTGAAGTGGGACTGTCTATAATGAAAAAAATACTCATGATAATGAACAAATGATCACAGTTTATATAGTCAACGCTATGTGATGAATATAACTAAAGAGTTTAGACCTTTAAAAATAATTAAAAGAATTGTTCTTTAATTTTGCAATGTGTTTCCATCGTCAGGTTGGCCGAGTGGTCTAAGGCGCCAGATTTAAGCTCTGGTTCCCGAGAGGGAGCGTGGGTTCGAACCCCACACCTGACAAACGTTATTTCTTTTTTGTTTTATATTGATTATTTTTTAATTTTGTTTTATATTAAATATACGTAACTATATAAGTGCTTTACATCTCTATTTGTCTTAATATATTTGTTGTTTGAGGCAATGCAAAGATTTATAATGTAAAAGAGGTTAAAAGTCAGGGTCATCATTAAATATTTTAAACTATAGAATTTCAGCACAATATAACATTATTAATACTTTAAATATAATTTATATGTTTTAAATAAACTAGGACGACCGATTAAATTTCATATTTTATCTAAATTTTATGAATGTTACCTACATTCAATCAAATCAATACTTATTATATTGTTTATTTTGTAGCAGTATAATACAGAAAAAATCTGTTCAAATATAATTTATAAAATAGTCTATACAGTTGTACAATCAAATTAATTAAATTACAAATTTAATTTTTGATCTGTGGTGCAGCTAGGCGACCGAATCTGTCACATAAATGAGTTTTCAAAACAAAAACAAATATGCATATTTACATTAAAATTAATTAAAATATATTCAATTTATAGATTTTTCCTACTTATGTATTAAAATGAACGTATTTAATTATTGTAGGACGTGTTTAAGTGATCAAAATCTCGAGCCATTGTTTTTATTGCCAAATTACAGCGAAAAGTATTCCAATATACTTCATCTTATTGCCGGTATAAAGGTATTTAATTTATGTCTTTCTTTATCAGATTAATTCATCTTATTCACTATAATATGGCTAGGAAAGAGAAATCAGTGTTTTGACACTGCGTTCTCCCTTTTCAAGGTTTTTCAATTGTATGCTGGGGATAATTCCAGAGTGAAGTCTAGTACTTCTAGGGGAAATCAATCCATAATTATTTTCTATACTCTTATATCCACTGTGCAAACATGCAGAATTTATTTTTTTACACATATTAAACCAAAATTAGGTTTTATATGAAGTTATTAAAACATTTTTTCTTACTAGACAGTTGGTTACCTAGAATTAAAATAAATATAAGACAAAAAACTAGTAGTAAACTTAGTATTCCATGGATTCACTGGTAGGAGTTACGAGCAGTGCCTTCAAATAGGCATCTCCACTGTAGAATCTCCTCTCTTTTCCTACCTAAATTGAAAATCAAAGTATGTTTCTGGAAGTTTATTTCTTATAGGTTTACAAAGCCATTCATCGTTTAGATGTAAATTTCATAAATGTTTTGCTGTCTTATTTTTTTACAGGTAGAAATAAATGACTCACTACCACAGCAAATATGTGCAACATGTATCACTTTTATAAATAAATCAATAAAATTTAGGAAAAAATGTGAAGAATCTCAGAAATTATTACTTAACAGAACAAATGGTATTAAAATAGAAAATATTGAATTTAAGACTGAAGAGAATGCAGTATCTATAGATATAAGTGATTATTTAGATGATGAATTCAAAGATTACGATGATAACATCACATTAGATACTTTACAAAGTAATAATGAAGTCAATGATTCTAAAATACAAAATGACAATAAAAATGATGTAAATATTAATGCTATTAATAATAAACAAACCGAAATTGATGAAAAACCTACAGATTTATTAATAATAAGTAAAAAAACTAGAAAATGTGTTAAAATCAGAAGAAAAATTAAAGAAACAAAAGAAAAAGAGAAAGAAAGAATAGAATGTGAATATTGTCATAAGATTTTGACATCTAAATTGTCTTTGAGAAACCATTATAAGATTCATACTGGATTTGATGTTGTTTGTGAGGTTGGTAAGGATTTTTTTTTATTTATGGTGTATAATAGAGTGGGCATAGGGAACCTAGTATTGTGGTACTCAGTTTTCCATTTTTCACTTAAAATTACACATATTGTTTGTTGAATGTAACACAATGCTGAACTTTGTCTTGACATAGCGGAAAAATTACTTATTTCATTCTTACCCAAATTAGACTGTATGTGTTGAAAGTAATCCAACGCTGTACTTTGCTAGAACAGGGAAATGAGATATTTTTTTTTATTCTTTGTGGGGATCGACCCTACAACCGACGTGTTTCTCACTAAAGCTATAATGACCTATGTACATACATACATATCTGTGACTAAGTATATGTTTTTTTAAATAATTTTACATATATTTTTTTGTGTTTATTTAATAAAGCTTAAAAAATTATATAAAATATATTTGCCCATATATTTGATTTCCATTTGCAGGATGAAGTATTATATATTATTAGTATTATCGGAAGCGGTTAACGTTTTTAAAAAAACAAGATAAAAACACGTATCGTCTATATAGAAACTTGTTCTTAAATTAGTCTGAAAGAGATACTACGTAATTGCAATAAGTATACTTAACACGAGTTTCCTTCTAATAAGGGTCTTTCGACTTGGCTTTATTGCTGTTGACCAAATTCCGGTGTTGACAGTGTCACTCGATTGACATAATTCCATTGCTTTTTCCGTTCTGTTCTACCACTCAACACAGGATGAGATTTCAGCATAAAAGGAGGATCTATATATTTTTAACTTCACTTTGTATCAACAAAACACTTCCATTCCCCATCTATTGCCAACAATTGTAAATTAAAAAATTCTTATTTTTAGCACTGCGGCAAGAAATTTATAACAAGAAGACTTCTTCTAATGCACTGCAGAGCAAAACATGGATATGAGAAAACTGATAAATGTTCCTTCTGCGATTATAAAGCCTCTAACGCTGAACAAGTTAAGGTAAATATTATATATGAAGCTATCGTAACGCAGTGTCAAAGCGTGTGGGTGTGCCTGTAAACACAACGATCGTGGATTCGATTTCGCATTTTTACTAACACAAATATATGACTGAACAATAATAAAAAATCTCACATGAAAGACCTACCTTACAAACCACTGGAGGACAGAAAAATATCTATTGGGGATAGTACAGTACGGTTGATGAGTCGAGGCCGCCGATAATTTAAAGTAAGAATAATTGATAATTAAAAACCGCCGACACAAAAAGCTTACAAACAATCAGAAATGAGCTGATGATCTTCAAACAGCCTAACATGTTTTCCTCAATTATGGCTAAGAACAAATTAAAAAAACTTAATCAAAATCAATTTATCCATTTGGGAGCTACGATACCACAGACAGACATAGAGATACACGCAAACTTATAATACTTTTTTGTTTTCGTCGGGAACTAAAATTCCTAAAATCAAACCTGCGCAACCATTGGCAGATGGTTAACGATAGCTAACATCATGGCCACGACTCGTCTTCCGTACTACACCAAACTTTAATAAGTTATTATTAAGTTTCTGTCCAATTACAAAATTATTTCCTATATATATTTTATAATTTTACTCCGATTTTTTTGTATATCATTTCTAGGTTTTCCTCGGTCGAATTAAATAAATATAATTCACTGCCTAATTCCTCTCTCTGGTAAAAAGGCGTGGCGTTGGTCCCTCTGCCTGTCCTGCTGCAGTTACAAAACAATACCTATCTTTTTGTTGATTTGATATCTTCATATTTAGGATATGGTAGACAATATGCACTACACAACTGCCTTTATATGTTTGGTTTTCAAATTAACAAATATATTTATAACAAAATTACTGTTTCAGTACTTATTTATTATTTTTTTCTTATTATTTAAAGATCCATGAAAGACTTCATACTGGTGAAAAACCATTTGTCTGTAAAGAATGTAACGCCGGTTTCCATAGAAAAAGCAGTTATCTGCAACACGTTGCAATACATTTGCCCGAAAAAACAGTGCCGGTAAGGAAGTTCTACTTTATTATATATATATATATATATATATATATATATATGAATGTTTGCAAGGATGGATGTTTGTAACACATGCAAAAACTACTGAACGGATTTAGATGAATCTTTACTGTAATATAGCTTATACACAAGAGTAACACAAGCTAAACATTTTCTATGTTTGGGTTAGAAAATATTCCCCAGATTGGAATCGAGTTCACAATTGTTTTATTGGAACACGATGGACTAATTTTAATTTTATCATAATATTCAATAATTAATAAACATAGAAATAAAGTAAAATTTTCAATTGAAATTTGTTTTTGATCGCATATTTACCCAAAAAAAAATTGTACAAAGAATCGTATTTATTTATTTATTTTCATTTATATCAAGTAACATAAATTAAGACTCATTTTGTTAGTAACAATAAAAAGGTTAATCTCAAACCAAAAAAAAAATGAAGTCAAAAATGCCAAGTACTTCTATTTTCTTTTTTATTTCCTTATTCCGTAGTGTGACCAATGCCCAGCCAGATTCAAATCGGTTACCCTTATGAGGATACACAAAAATCGTCACCGCCCCTCCCCATACACTTACAAGTGCAATATATGCGATAACACGTTCGCCAGACGAAGAAATGTATCTAGACACTTGCAGAGAGTCCATGGACTAAATTTAGCCCACGATTCTTATATACATAGGGTTAAAATATAAGTGTTTTGATTTAGCTTCACGCTGTATCCCGCATATAGTTTGTAGGGTATGTCTATGTATTAAGTAAATATTTTAGCAAATAGAGAAACGTTTCAAAACATTTTACTAAAAATTCTGTTTTATTACGATAACCGATACTTAAATACATAGACAGAAAAAAAGATAATATAAAAAATAATGAATTTTAGTTTACCCAATCCGGTAAGATAAAGCGCGGTGTTTAGTCCCAACTAATACGCAATATCCCGACTGGCATGGTTAACGTAGTGTCTAAACACTAGGTCCCCTCTGCCTACACTTCGTTGCGGGAAACAGCGTGAAGCTTATACAACATGTATGATTTGAAATTGCCATAAATTTTCCTCTTAACATCTTAAAAAAATATAATTTTATTTTAAAATTCCTTTGTTGGTATTCAAATGTATTTTTATAAAGAAAATGTATAATATAGAATTAAATTAAGTATGTTATTATTTATATAATAAAAAAATAATTAATGTAATAAGTCTTTTATTTGTAGTTAATAATATTTTAAATTTTTATGTCTCCTTTTTATTTTTTAAGAATTATAAACATGCTTTTCACTAAGACCTTATCATTACGGTCACCCCGACGTCAAGACTGGTAATTAAATAAAACCACCAATTTGGGGAATAAATAAAACTTTAATAAACATCATACATCAATTTATAACATATTGTTTTATATATCTTTCACCACAACTCAAAATAATATAGATGTTTTTTTCAATTTTCAAACTAAAATTACAAACATAAGGTATAGTATGGTTCTTTGCTTATGGCGTAACGAGCGTGCGAGTTGAGCACATATCATTTCGTTGTATGGAGAAGACACGAAGGTAGTTGTACGGTAAGAAGAGAGAGAAATTTTACACAATAGGAAAAAAATCCTGTTTAAAATTGCCTTCACCAAAACTTAAATTAAACGCAGATTGTCATTTGTCATTCAGTAAACGTCACAGCAAAAAATAGCAATACCCAAAAATATATAACAAATAATAAATTCTTGCCTTCGAAAAGAAAATGAGTTTGCCTCAAATCGACATTAGAAGATTAATTTGGCTGTTCTAAGAACTGTGGTGTCAGAAATGACTCATTTAAATATTTTAACATTGGATCATAAAATTAAAAATTATTTTACTTAAAATGTTTTTAGTTACATACAATATAATAGACATATAGACTATTATATTGTATGTAACTAAACTTTTGCTCTTATGTAAAATAAATAAATATTAAATTATAATTATTTAACTATGATTTGTTACATTTTTTGCTGGTGCTATTTTTATGTGATTGTGATTATTAATTTCTATATGTTTGTAAGTTCAGTTTTACAATGTTCTACATCCATACCTATTTGAAGAAAATATCCCACGTATACTGACACAACTGACAAATACAACAACAATTAATAAAATAAGTTGACTATTTACTTCATTGCGTTTAGCTTCACGCTGTATCCCGAAAATAACAGGGTATGCCGAGGGAACCTAGAATCAAGATACTTCGTTCCCCGTGACATTGCGTGTTAAGGGACGGAATTCAATGCGCTTTGTGTTGATACCAGAACGATTTAAAAAATATTAAATAATTTATCGCGCCAAGTGGAAATCGAACCCATAAGCGACGCGTTTTCAATCTCAATATAAGTTGACTAAAGTAAATTATTCTATATATTTATTCTTTTACAAGCAATTTGATGATTTCTTTTATAGAGAAGATAATAAGAAATTCTTATTTTCAAAAAAAAAAATGCTAATGAAGTAATCTAATGTAAAAATGTATTATGTATGACATACATACATACATTGTACGTATTTGCCTTTTTTTGCAACGATGTGTGACAACAAAAAAAAACACATTTTTTTATAATTATTTGCAAACTTGCACTAGTATACGTGAGGCACTACCGAATTTAGTGATGTATTTACATTTTGAAAACTGATTTGTGACTCAATTTTATTACCTAATACTATAAGTCACTACCATATATTACATCACAAAATTATAACTTAAGATATCTGCAAAATAAAAAGAACATTCATTTATTTATTCATCCTAATAAGACAATGTATGTGAGACTGTCAGTAATGTCAGCATGATCTTTACTTCACTTTATATTCACTATTACCAAAAAAGTGCATTGAATATCGATACCTTAATTCGTAAACTATACAAGAGGCGCTGTAATATGTTTTTTTGGAGACCACTTGTTAAATACATTTTTAATTATTATTTTTAAACTTTTTTAAAATTAAGCTTTCTAGATTTATATCATAATGTATTGTATTTTACAAATTGCTTAAGCCCAACTCCATTTGATATCTGTTTTAGGTGGGTTGTGCAAAAAATTGTGATCCACCATTTTGTTGCGACGGTCACTTTGGATTAAGAACAATAATTACAAGATTGATAATATATAATTTCATTGTCATCAGAATTGAAGCCGTAATCGAAATTTCAGCTCAATCGTACATAAGGAAGTGGGTCGAAATGCACTTGCAACATTTCACATACTACCACGGCAAGGCATATAAAAGGGAGTTGAATATATAAATATACAAAACAGTTATCAGTGTTTTTGATAAGAGATCTGCAAAAAACAAACGTTTTTGACGTTTTTTGTAAAATTCATGCAGATGGCGATAGCTGGTTTGCGATTTAAGTTATCGATATATGACACTATTTAAATGTCAATATAATAAGTTTGCTCAAACGGGAATCAAACCCCCTAAACCAAAAAAAACTAGAATAAAGAAAAAAAAAGATTTTAAGGGAATGTGAAAAAAATCATATCATCTCTTCCTTAAAGTTGTGACGTTTAAATCTTACCAACTTTAAATAAATTGTAATGCTATAGCATTACAATTTGTTATTTAAATAAATTGTAACATTACATTTTATTTTAATTTAGTTTTTTAGTTTTATACTTTATTAAAAAAAAGTGTTTGTACGGTCACGGTAAAGTCGTAGCCGCCCTGAAGTTAGGGAAAAAAAAAATATTCAATCAAATCTGCAACCATCTTTATGTCGGGCGGTCTCGACTCGTCAACCGTACTGTATGTGCCTTACAAACTTTTCTCAAATTAATTAAAAAAAACATCTGATATCACCATCATATCCTTTTTGCAATAGAATATTAATTAAAGAATATAAAGTAAAACAACAATTATTAACAACAAAATCCTATATTTATGTTTTGACTAAAATTAATTTATATCCACCAAAATCGATAAAGTCCATGATTTAAAACCAAAAAAACAACAATCGATTTTGATTCGTTTCAACAATCCAACTTAAAATAGAACTCGATATCATTACCACCATTTGACTGAACCCATTTTAATACTTATAAATTTTTAAATAATAAAAAATAAATATAATTACAAGTATATTTTTAAATAAATGATATATTCAGTATCGTTTAACCCTCGACCTTTAAATATAGATAAACATTGCTTAAAAATATAGTTTACTTTTGAAAGAATAAAGAGGTATTTCTACAGTAAAAAAAAGAAAGAAACATCTAATAATAATATGTAAATAACGCACAGGGAGTGAAAACGCTATAATGTACTCGTTGCTTACATTTAAAAAAATTGCGTGTGGCTGTGTTGTACGTGAATACGTTTATATGAGACGATAGCTGACGATTAAAAATTAAACTAACGTCGTAGCTTTCCCGAGTCAAAAGTTATTCTATATATACGCAGCAAAATTACCTCAAATATAGGTGTTTTGGATTGTCCCCATATGGTAGCAAATTTATAGACATATTCACGTCAACACATTTTTTATATAAGACAGTGCATAATTACAGTTAAAACTATTATAACGGGTAACTATATATATTGTTGTTCTTTAAAAGATTTAAAGTTTGAAAAAAAATAATTAAAATAAATTAGCTTCACGCTAAATCCCGCACACAGCAGGGTAGGCAGAGGGAACCTAGTGTTAACACACTCCGTTCCCCACTTTCTGCCGAATTTTGGAGGCATTGCGTGTTGAGTGGCAGAACTCAACGCCGCGCTTTGCCTCGACACCAGAGCGAAGAAATGCACATATAAATTTAGGTAAATATTTCATCTCCTCGAGTGGGGATCGAGCCCACAACCAGTTGGTTTTACAGTCACGCTTTGTACCACTGCGCCACGACTGGCCTCAAATTTAAATGTTGTAATTCTTGCGTAACATATATTTTTTAATATTGTCGTGATTGATGTACGTTTAAAAATGTGTGTAGATTCTTGCATGCTTACCTATTCTTGCAATACGATTTTCATTCTATTGCAAGAAAAAGCAAATAAAAAAAATAAATGCTATTTTTCACCCGACTCCGGCGAAGAAAAAGAGGGTTGTATTTTAAGGTCCTATGTAACTGTTAAACCAGTTAACCAATTTGAATAATAGTTGGGAGTGAGTGTCCATTTGTTATATTTATAATTAATAATGCAGATTCCTCTTTTATTTATTTATGAAAAAAAAAACATTTATTCCATTTAAATATTTTTTTATAGATTTTTTTAGATACATTTGAATATATTTTTACTTTATTTCCAAGAGACAAAAGTATTTAAACATTATTCTTCATGCAATATGGTGATAAATGTTTTAGTCACATATAAAGGAAAGATTTCTCTTACTTTAATCCAAATGGTATATTATGTTATTTATATGTATATTTTCTTTATGAAAATTGCAGTTAATTTATATATTTTTATAGACAATGTACACCTAAACGTTTGTATATATATGTATGTATATATACATTATAAATTGCACACTATAAACCAAAGTGACCTAACTTAAAAATAAGATGAAAATAATATGAGTTAAGCCACTTTCATATGATTTCTATATATTATATCTTGAGCCTAAAATAACATAACTAAAAATGTTTAGAAATTCTAAGAAAAAAATCTATTGCCGATTCTCTTATAGGATATCCTCGTGCGCCGTCCGTCGTCGTGGTAACGAGAGTCACCGAAGTTTAACAAATTATTATACATGAATCTGAATATTTGTATGTACGTGTGTCACATCGTTGGAACAAAAGTAAAAAATAATTAAAACCAATTCTCACAAATGCCAAAAAACTTGCTTATACTTTAATAGGAAACGATTAGAACAAAAGTGACCTAACTTAAAAATAATCACAAAAGTCGACCAAAAACTAAATTTTACGGCCATTTTTTTACAAATTTTTACTTACGCCACTTTCTTTCAAAACATATCGTACATAATTTAAATGGTATTTCCATAAAAATTATCGCTGGAACTGCTGCAACTTTTCGCAGGAGGGCATTCTCATGCGCTGCGCGTCAGCGTGGTGACGCGACTCTCCGAAGTTCCTCGCCTTCCACGCAACACTGTCTCTATAATTTCTTTCCCTTTGACACGCGTGACGAAGACCGACTGCGGTAAAAGAAAAAATAATCATTTTAAAAATCTTTAGTCCGCATACAACAGTGTAGGCAGAAAGAACCCAGTGTAAGTCACTCCATATTTCGCGCTCACCTCTACCGTGTCACCAGAACGCAAGAAAATAAAAACATTTAATTTCTTCGAGTGGAAATCGAACTCACAACGGTCACGTTTGTCAGACACTTTACGTTATACATGTATAAACGATGGTCCCGGGTTCTATTGTCATTAACGGTTATATTAAAATTATTTTCATTTGTCCATTCTAACTAGACAACATATAATATGAGTAAAGGTTAACTAAGACCTGAGTGTCATAACAGCTAGCTACCCTATGTTTAACAAGAAACAAACAAAATTCACCTATAAATTCCTCTTCAATAGCCATTTCAAGTCTACGCAAGGAGCCTTGATAGTCGGTGTGGAAGTTCTCCTTCACATAATACGGTACCTAAAATAAAATAAAATATTACAAAAAAAAAATGTATACAAGAAATCAATGCAGTAAGTAGTATTTCAACCATTACTGCACAGTTGTCATTAGGCAACAAATTGAGAAAATATTAAAATTATGCAAAAAAACATCAAGAGATCTACTCTATCCGGAGTAGTCAGGTATATGTATTAAGTACACACGACATTTGATTCCAACATTATCGCTAAGACTACTAATACAATAAAAAATAACAAAATCCTATAATAGCGTTGATAACTAAAACAGAAAAAACTAAACGAAATTCACTAGTACTTCTCCTAGATAAAAAAAGTTCAAAAAAATAGTTTTTCTCAGATATTTAATGGAATATTTCAGCATGTATACTGAATCCGCTCAATCACCACGAATTTGAAAATTAATAATAAAAGTACAAGGAATAACCCTATAATAAAAAGAGAAATAAAAGCTACATAAAAAATTGTATATCTAATTTACTCTAACTTTCTCTATAATCTCTATACTCCATATCCCTCTTCCAAAGAAATATAAAATAAGAAAAAAAAGGATAAATTGATGCAGTTTTTTTTACAATTTCTAAATAAGTATTTATCGATTCACTTACGACGAATTCGGATATTGTAGGTAGAATAGTAAGTAGCACTAGCACATTAATAGAAAGAGAAAAAAAAAATTCAATAGAAGTAGATTCAAATCCTACTACATAAAAAGAAATACAATTCAATTGCAAAACTGTTGGTTCCACTGATGGTTTAGTAACAAATATAGAAATATGTACATTTTATATAGACTTCTGAGCCTCAGATTTAATTAAATAAATAAATACCTTCAAATTCATAGTTTCCCTTGGCACAGGATATTTTGGGGTTGGGCTCAAACTGTAGATGGGTTCACTGATGAAGAATCCAGACATCATCGACAAGAGCACCAGGACTAGTACAGGCAGAAGTTGGACTAAGCCCGCGTGACTGTCCCTGGGCTCGGGCTCACGGGCACGTCGGCGGGTGTATACCGTTGGACCAGCTCCTGGAAATGCTAAAACGTAACAAATATTTCTTAAAAGCTAATCTTATAAGTAAGTAATGTAAGCTTCATTTGCGAAGAATTTGATTAGTTGAACACAATAACCTCAGGAACAACTGGTTCGAATCGAAAAAGTCTATTGTGTTGTACAATCCATTTATCAAGGACGGCCAAAGGTTATGTTCAGTTTAGTTCTCTAATTATTATCGGCGTTTCGAATGTGTCAAAAAAGTTATATTACATCACTTTAATTTTTAATTTCGATGTATAAGATAAAGGTAAACATTTAAAAAACAACAAAGATGAAGAAGAAGAGAAGAAGAGACGCCACCCAGTGTTAAGAGTTGTCATTTATTTCTCCTAGAGAGCTAATGAAAATAGACCTACTTCATTCGGTTTTCTTCTCGGATTTAATAATATAATATTGTCATTGTTTGAAACATAAATAAAGTGTCTATTCATTACATAATATGAGACACTTCCGTTCCCCACTTTTCGCCGGGGCGAATGGGGGGAACGGAAGTGTCCCATATTCTGGGGGCATTCAGCTAAATACCTACGTACTGATTAAATAGTAAATTGTTAAGCGAATAACAAAAAAATATATTTTCACTCACCGGTACCTCCGAAGAACATATTAAACAGCTCCTCAGCAGTGAGATCGGATTCAAATCCACGCGCGTAGTACTGATGATGGGTGTGGGTTGTGGGTGCAGGTTCATCCCCGCGTAGATCATATTGCTTACGCTTCTCAGGGTCGGTTAGTATGGCCGCTGCGTTGCCTATTGCCTTTAATATAATATAAGTTTAAATATTTAATACTAGTTAACACAGCAATTTATGGAAACATTTTGTACAAATTGGTTATGATATAAAAATATTATTAAGCAAGTGCGCTAGTAGCGCTAGTAATAATTAATAATTGTAAAAATAAGTTGTTTCAGCTTCATGTCTCATTTTGCATATACTCTACGCAAAAAATCCACAGCTTTTTTGATATAATGTCTCGATGATTAAATAGAGAACTATTCTTAACAGTGGATTTCTTCCACCTATCTGCCTATGCAGGGTACAGGGTGAAGCTGAAAGATACCTTAAAGGCTTCAGCAGCTCCCGGAGCATGATTCTTATCAGGGTGGAGCTGAAGTGCAAGTTTCTTATAGCACTTTTTTATATCTGAGTCCGTTGCTTCTTTGGTCACTCCTGTAAATAAACATTTTGGTCACTTTCAATCTTAAGTGTCAAAACAATGTTCTCCACACCTGTTGAGAACAAAACCAACAAGCAAGGGAATGCACAACAAGTAATTTCCTCAAATGGGCTCCAGTGGGCATGGCAGTCAAAAAGAAATGGTATTAGGTGTAATTGGGTAGTCTACTGGCTATTACCAGCTCTTACCCCAAATTTAACCCGTACAACCTTTCCAAGCTAATAATTACACAGGCATATATGAAGATGGTTCATCATGTTAACATTTATAACATTTATATTATGTTATAAAATGTTATAATAACAAAAGAAAATTTAGTATTCAAATAATCAGCTCTTGAGTTTTTACTAGGTTTTCAGACATTGTATGTTGAATGAAGGTACCCAATGCTATATTTTCTGAGTGGAAATTGTACCCACAACCATTATGCTGGCGGTCACACTATGTTCCCTCTGTTTACACCTACCCTGGTATATGCAAGATACAGGTAAAGCTAAAAATTATATCTATTATAAATATCACAGTGTTTCATTTAATACTTTCATTGTAGTAAAAATTTATTTAATAAGTTTTAATTTTTTTGTGCATCACACTATATCCCACATAGAACAGGGTAGGCAGAGGGAACCTAGTGTTAAGACACTTCATTATTTTCCGTCAAACTCTGGAGGAATTGTGTTGATTATGGAACTCATTGCCACACTGGCCTCAACACCAAGGTGAAGAAATAAAAATATTAAATATATCATTTCCTAAAGTGGGATTTCAACGCACAACCTGTTTCATTTACAGTCACACTTTGTACCCCTGTGCCACGACTTTCCTCTTTAATTTTCATTCTAGTCTCCTTTTTAATATATATATTGCCCTAAACATTTTCAATTTAAATATTACTTTTATAAAATATTACACTATATTTGTTTAAAATATATTTAGCATTAAGATTATAATTTTATTAGCAAATCGACTAATATACTTAGGCATATATTATAACGAACAAATTAAGGAATTGACCTTCAATTTTAGCACTGACCTAATATTTCATAGTAATCCTTGCATTTAGTATTGACCCTGCGTACAGCGTCGAGCTGTTCATTAGTATATTCTCGTTGTGGAGTCGTATGTGTAGGAGTCTTCCTTCTACGTACTTCTTCAGGTCCTGGACTACTAGGTGGAGTGCGTTTGGGAGTACCACCAGACGTCCCAGCAGCTCTAACTCTAATCAGAAGCTCTTTAGCTCGAGCAGTTGGATACAAACGTTCGGCTTTTTGCAAGAATCGCTCAGCTTTCTCAAAATTACCAGCTGAAAATGCGTTTTGCGCAATTTCTATACACCTTTCTGCATCGTCCTTGTTGCCTTCGATGGTCATTTTCTAAATATACTAGTACTTCCGTAACTTTTTTATTTAAACGTAATAAATATGAATTATTTAAAAACTGTCTGGGTAATAAGTAAATTAGATTAGTGTTAAATTAATTATTACATTTGATCAATCATTATTTCTAATGTAATGTAATAAGCAATACAGTGCGTCAATAAAGAAAAATAACTGTGTTGCTATTTAATTTTTGTGGATCTTATTATTTTTTGTTTTTGGATTCTTATGTTTTTGTCAATTCTTTTGTAGGATTTTCTTAAATATTAGATTTTTGATTTAACTATCACAAGAATAAAGAATTACTATTGTTCATCTGAGACTGATTTTGCGAACCAATATTATTTTTTTTCTTTTTAGAGGAAATTCTCACACTAACATAAATGACTAGTGGGCGCGCAGCTTCGCCCTCTTATTTGAACCCTTAGGGGTAAATTATAAAAAAAATCACGAAATATGTGTTGAGTAAAATAAATTTAACAGTCTGAATTTAATTTTTTATAAGAATCGGTGGCGATTTAAAGATTTTTCCATATAAACTTTCAACCCCTTATTTGAACTCTTAGGAGGTGAAATCTAAAAACCATGAAATACGTATTCAATGAAATATTTTTAAAAGTCTAAATTTTAAAGTTTATAAGAATCGGTGCCGATTTAAAAAAAACCATACAAATTTTCAACCCCTATTTCATTCCTTTAGGATTAAAATATTTCAAATTCCCTTCTTAGTGGCTGTCCAGATTACGAAAATAAACATCTGTCTAAATTTTACGTTTTTATGCACAGTGGTTACGGCTGTGCGTACATCTTACCTCAGTCAGAACATGTCCTTTTATATATATATATATAGGTTATTGGTATATATATATATTATATTATCAAATAAATAACAATCAAAAAGCTGTTTATTTTTAATAAACAGCCTTTTAATTTTACTGTAGTATAAGTATTACTCTATCAATACCAAAAAGTATTTAAAAAATTCAAAACTCATTATTTCAGTCATTTATTATCGTATTTCTGATGATGTGAAAAACGGGGTGTATTAACAATAGACCTACTCTGCTGTGTATGGGATACAGTCTGATGCTAAAAAAAGTAATGTTATAATTTATTTGTAATTTTAACAAATAAATAAATGATTCTTTTCTTTTTAATAAATAAATATATGATTATCTATTTATTTAGTATTATAATTTTTTGAAAAATCCAACATTTTGAACACTTTGCAGTAGTTCGTGTTCACAGGTAAACTAAGATGGTATCCATCAGTTGACATAACTATTATATGAAAACTACTTTACTTACTTACCGCCAAAGATTTATTAATTATCTCGCATACTACCGCCAAATTCTAGCTAAATGCTTGCAGAATGAGCTGACTATATCTTTGCATTCTGATGGGACTTTTAAGTTTTATGATTGATTTTAAGAATGGGTCCCAGGTGGTAAAAAGTGTCCGACCATCTTCCCTATTGAATTTGGGATGTTTTTGTCTTTCTAGCAACGATATGTGGTATATCAAATCCGATGTATTTGTGTATAATACAAAGAAAAGACACATAATGTCAATGTGGGGATACCGATCTTTTAAAATGTCTAACAAATGTTTTAGTTAAATAAAACCAATCATTACATGATCAATTTCTATCGCATCGACATAAAAATGAATATGATTCTAATCTAAAAGATTTCAGAAAAGCTAATAATAAATATGGTTTAACATCAAACAAAGAATAATGCGTTTTTGTTATGAACAAAACAAAACTTTTAGGCTACTCTATAGAAAAAAAACGATAAGACCAGATCAAACTGTATAAAACCGTTACTTGATTTACCATCACCTATATAAATATTGTCCTTAAAGAGAAATCTCGGTTTATTTGCGCATTATTCAAAATGGATTAAAAACTTTATTACTTGTATTCACACAGTCATAAGCAAAGAAGCTAATAAAAGTTTAGAATCTATTAAAAATGATATCTTTCATTCCACCCTATAAATAATACATCATTTAGAAAAAAATATCGATGCTTCTAATCACGCCCTAGCAGCTACTTTGTCTTAGAATGAGCGACCAGTCGTTTTTTTCCCGGTCGCTATCAGATTCTGAAAAACATCATTCTACCACAAACAAAAGCATGCGGCATCGTTGTCGACTACGTAAACGGCGACATTACTTAATAGGTAAATATTTTATGTTATTTACTGAACAAAACGAGATAACACGAGTAAAATAAAAAATGATAAGAACGAATGCTAGACTAGAATTATCCTAGAACATTTAAAACAGGATAATTCTAGTGCTTAGACTAGAATTATCCTGTTTTAAATATGATATAATTTATCTTCCTGGTGAAGATAATATAACTGCTAATGCCCGTGTCTACAAGCTTTTTGAAAGGCTAAATTCCAAGGACCTATTCCTTTGTCGTCAAATATTTTCAAGATTCTATTTTGCATTTCCATGCAAAGATATTCCGACACTGACTGTTTACAAGATCTATTTTCAATTTATGCAAGGTATTGCGTGTAGCAGAACTACCTATATATATTATCTAAAAGGGAACAGTCAAATAGAGCTGTTTTTGTGTGGTACCTTATGGAAGTCTAGAGAACTAAGAATATGTACTGTACGGTTGCTCTGTATTTCATAAGGTCTTTCCTATCTACGGCCACTGATATAACGCCACATGATTGTATATTTTATTAAAGCTGTCGCTCTTCAAATGGAGATTTCTTACTTAGGTGGTTAATGAATTTAGGTACAGTTAATAAGAATTTCGGGGCATCAATAAATAAACCTTTGATCGAAGAAGTGCAGTTGTTGGAAGCCACCCCTACCTATTCGTATGTTTGTCTATCTTATGGGAAGGAGACTACAGTTTCCAATAGACGTTTAGCTCCAATACTACAACCATTAGAAAACAAATTACTTTTACAACATAATGACAATGGGACATGTGGGATACAGCGCGAAACTGTTTTTTTTGGATTCCTGGAGTTGTCTTTTTATATATCATTCATATATATATATATCAGATTGCAAACTACTGACTTCAGTGCTTACTTGTACGACATCTCCAATGTCAAGGATGACACTAGAGAACTGTTCGTTCAACTTAATACCGATGCTTTTCTTAGTTTGTCCAGTGTATGATAAGCCGCAGTTACTATATAGTTTGTATACGCCTGCACACTGCAAAAACATTCTACTTTTCACTGGTCTCAGGAATTGACTTACTTTTTGTTACGCTTGAGCATAGTGTTTATGCAAGCTTTTTATTGAATTCAATTTAAAATCAATCTTCAAAATCTTAGACATAATACAAAAAATGTTTAAACACTATGTATCGATTTAAATTTAAAGTCGATTACAATTTTCTTAAACAGCAACACTGTTAATGTTTTTTCAATGCCGTCATATGACGTATGACGCATTCTTAAACTAGATTACTAGAATCAATTGTAATTTGTATTTTAGTTGCTTAGGCGTATCCTGTGAATTTAAGCGCAATTTTTATTTAATTCTTACGTAACTATCAACTTTAGTTATCTTGTGAACACAATAAATAAATATTTAAAATAGAAATGGCTACACCGCCGATATACAGTCCGGTAAGTAAAAGCTATATTTTAGTGCTTAAACGTATATATTATAGGTAATATTGTTTTTATTACGTCTTATACATAGCAAAAGGCGTTGCTTTGATAACAGCAGTCTATTAATGTCGTATAAACAATCAATATGAACGAATTATCGCCTTGTGTAAATATATGCTAGAAGAGTCGGCATTCACTGTTTTTACAACATTGTTACTCAAGTTTTCAAGGTTTCTATCTTATAAGTGACAAGATCTCGTTATTTTCTTTTTTTTTAAGTTTTCCTCTTTAAAATTCCATTTGATAACAGTGCTATTACAGTACAGTATTATATCCATTTAAAACTAATTAGTGTTAAGTAAATAAAGATATTGTAATCAATGTTTAGCTTCGAAGTATTTGTTCGTAATTCAAAAGATAAAATGTATATTTTAAATATGTAATTGAATACTTATAAATGTATTATACTAATATTATAAATGTAAAGATGAAAAGCTTTTTGGGTTGAATGTGCTAATCTCTGGAATTGAAAACATCCCTCTATGTTGGATAGTCCATTTACCGAGGAAGGCTACAGGCTATATTATATCACTTAAATGTTCAGAGTTTCCTTCCTGGTCTTAAATTGTGTCATGTCACACATAATGATAGACTTTTTGTAGTAAAACATTTACGCTTTTAGTATATTATCAAATATTACTATGATATTGTGCAAATTGACACAAAATAAGTAAAGTTAATTATATATTTAGATTGATTGATTGATTTCATGATTTATGGCATTATGAGCGTGCCAGTTAAGCCCAATTCATGTTGCCAATGTCATGTTGTATGGAATACACATGAAGGAAATCATCTATAACAAAACAATTTATGGTATGTACACAGCATATTAGATTACTATAAAAGCAATCGGATTGTGTCAATCGAGGTAAACCCGACGATCCAGCCACAACTACAAACACTATTTAGGCAGGATTACGACACACGCTCCGCCGGCGTAAGAGGCGACGAGGCACGTCCTATCTCATGGTACGTCCGCGCCTCGGCGCAACGCGGCCCAACGATCCAAGTCCCCCCTGATTAGCGTACACAGGGCAGTCCCCTGCATTCCCGCCCGCTGATGCTGTAAGAGCTATCCCAGATCAACAGCGGCATAGCCAAGTCGAAAAAAAAACAAGTTATTTGGGAGCAGTTGCTTGTAGGCAACGGTCCTCCTTGAAAGGAAACTCGCGAGAAATATTGTTATTGGATGATACATATCACTTATTAAGTTATTGCAATTACCTAGAATCTCTTTCCGAATAATTTAAAAAAATATAGACGATATGTATTTTGATCTTGTTTTTAAAAAACGTTAACCGTTTCCGATTTCTAACAATGTAAAAGTTAAATTTCCGCTGGCACTGGTAACGAAGCAAAGCACGGCGTTAAGTTACGCCACTCAACACTAAATGCCTCGACAATTCGGAATGAGAAACGGAAATGTCTTATTGGGGACAGAGTGTCTTAACACTAACTTAGCGGCATATAGTGTGAAGGTTACTATTAGATATAACTTCCTACATACTTAGTTATCTGGCCTACGTTTTGAAAAATCATTAAATTATCATAAAATTATGTTTACTCAGAATGATTTTTAAAAAGTAATACAAAGAACGATTCATTTTAAGTGTTATAAACTTATACGTGAATAATGCCTTTGGAAAACTGCTGAGTAGCTGTGTTCATAGCGACAATTTAATAATCCACCAAGATTAGGCCAGGCCGTCGTGGCGCTGCGGCACAGTGTCTCATTATAAACGGGACCTTACTCGAATCGATTTCCATTCTGAATTAATTATTCTTATTACCTCGCCCTAGCAACAAAACAAACCGCGGCGTTCAGTTCCGCCACTCAGCGAGAAATGTTGGGCGCTTAGAAAGTGCTGTCTCTTAACACAAAGTTCTTTCTATCCAGCCTGATATTCGGGATATAGCGTATAGATAAAATAAATCTGTTAGTTCGGTGTGACAATAAAAATCCCGTGCTCAGATGCCTTGGTTAAGTTTTTTAAGTTACTTTTACTTACTAATTTTACTCATTTGGATATTGCAATGTGGATGATTGCAATAATATTTTTAATAGAATTACAGATTTATATATGCAGTTGTAGTATGTGATGTAGCTTGATAACTCACAGTAACACGACTCTAACTGTACATGCGAAGGATGTAGGTTCAATTCCTGCTTGAGATAATAATTATATGTCAAATATTTTAAAATTTCTTAGATCTGTTCCACACACGTAAACTCTAAAGTAGGTGAAACGTGTATGTGTGCCTACTCTGGTATATACGGGAGATGAGTGAAATTTAACAAAAAAATATACATATAAATAATCCTTCTTTAAATACAATGATTGTAGATTTAAACCTTTTAATCTATAGTACATAAAATAAATTTGTAAGACATCGCTGTTTGTGCATGGAGGATATGTGGGAAAATCAATTATTATTAAGAGTCTTCACAAATGTATTAGAACCCATATATTATTTAAAATATTGATCTGTCGATTGCTGTTTGCGTGTGGTGTTGCGCGTCTGCGCACGCTAATATCGAAAACGGTTTAACCGATTTAGATGCTGTTTACACTGTTGTATTTTGCCTAACTTCCATTTAATTTTTGTTTTATTTCAATCGGTTTTGAAATAAAAAGTTATATGTATGTTTTATATTGTCACTAAAATGATAATATTATTACATCACGAAAATAAGTAGATAGTAAATAATTGTTTAGTTTAAGCGGGCGAAGTCGCCAGCAGGGTGCTACTTAATAATATAGTTATACATAATTCAGGTTTTTATACATAACAGAAATCTTGATGGAATTCCAAAACAGTTTTCCTCTTGGTTTTTTTTTCTGTATTCCAAGCGAATTCGCTTCCTTAATCCATGGGAAATAACTTCTCGTGTATTCCAAGTACGGGGGGTGACCGACCGCAGCTATAGTGGGTTATATCGAAATTATTAACGTCATGTTATACTATAGATAGTCGAACTCAAAATAATTTAATTCGATTTAGTCCTTATATTAGTGAGTTCAACTGAACAAAATTCAGTTTTATGATATAGATAGAAATAAAATAATATATATTAATAAAAAAGCCGTCGTCACATAGCGATACGGCGTTAGACTGATTGTGTAAACGCGACGTTATGGTTGCGATTGGAAGGAATAAATTATTTTTATTTTCTTAACAAGACAAAGCGTTGAGTTACGCCTCTCTACACGCAATATCTATATTTTCCTTTTTAGGCGATACCATGTGTGCATCCTATACCAGGGGGCCTGTTCCCCGGACGCATGATCAGATTTCAGGGCAGCGTGCCACCAGGTGCCCAAAGGTATGAACTATATTATTTCTGTTAATAAATTATTATCGGTTATGTTACAGTTACCGGTTAAATTCCCCACGGAGGATAATAAGATATTTTCATTTTTATTTTTACGTTAACGAAGCAATGCGTTGAGTTTCGCCTCGTGGGGAACGGAGTGTTTTAACACTACTCCTACACTATCTATCTAGTAATTGTTTTAAGTATTTTAAAAACGTTATCGAAGAGTTCATATATAAATTATGTTAATTTGTACAGAGGCTGTAGACAAAATTCAATGTTTTTTTTTTCTAAACGTTATTGATTCTACTATAGATCTTATGTTTATGCCTTACACCTGAGGAAAACTGCAGCAAAAAACTGCAAAAAACAGGATTTTTTTTTAAAAGTAATTCGATAATCGCTCAGGTAATACCTGATCTAGATAGATAAAATTGGATTTTACATATATTTTTAACAAAGGGGTTTTCCCGGATTTATTAAGAATTAACTTTGCGTCATGATTTTCGTCCAGAAAGCTAGTCTGCAAAATAGTTGGGAAATATAAACAAATATTAAAAATAACATAGCATTATATCCTTACTACCTTTTTTTTTAGCTTTACAACCTGGGAACATACTGTTAAGACATTCCGTTCTCCATTAAGACACTTGGGTTCCCCACTTTTTGTCAAATTCTTGAGGCATTGTGTGTTGAGTGGTGTAATTCAACGCCACGCTTTGCCTCGTTACCAGAGCTATGAAATGAAAATATTAAATATTTAATGCCCTCGAGTGGGAATTGATTACACGACTGTCGCGTTTACAGTCGCACGTTTTAGTCAATGCACCGCGGCGGCCTCTATTCCTGTATTTTTTTAAATTATCAGTAATAAAAATTAGGGTGAAGTGAACACTGAATGTGAGTGTGTGAATGTAAGTCGTGACACACCGTCTGTCAGTGCGACTGTCAACGCGACGGTTGGGTCCGATACCAACTCAGAGAAAAAAAATATTTTCATTTCCTCGCTCTGATAGCGAGACAAAGCGCAGCGTTAAATTCCGCTACTCAATATTGATATCACGAAAATTGGGTTGGGGATGGAGATCAGAGTGTTTTGGCATTAGATTCCCTTTGCTTACTTATATAAAAAAAAAATGCGTAAGTTACAAAAAATGCAGATACTTAGTAAAATCCGTTATTACTCTCTAGGTTCGCGATTAATCTCCAATGCGGTCCCAATACTGACCCCCGGGACGACATCGCCCTCCATCTTAACTTCCGTTTCATAGAGATGTGTGTAGTTCGTAACCATCTCACGACGATGAACTGGGGGGTCGAAGAGACCAGCGGGGGGATGCCCCTGGTCCGGGGGGAGTCGTTTGAGGCTCTTGTCCTTTGTGAGCATCAGGCGATTAAGGTAAGTTAATTTACGTCCCGTAGCCTTAGCAAATATTCAGGTCCGTACCGTACACCTGGAAATTTGCTATAAAACGCCTTCCATATAGACCGTAGGGGACCTATGGAAGGATTTGTTCATAAGTATAGATATAGTTCATTCTCATTCTTACTTCGTTCTTTTATATCTTTGCATTCAGTGATTCACTCACTCAGTTACCACTTATCTTTTTACAATTTTATTGGCTTACTCATTGATAACAACACTTTAGGTTGGTTTTTCTAAAAAAACAAAAAAAAAACAATTTTTGGTTACAATAAAGTTAATCGTTAGTTATTTATCTACTTTTTTAAAAAGAGTATTAGTAATATTATATGGAAACGTACATATATGTTTACATAATTATGAGTGTAATTGACACTTGCACCAGAAATAGTCATATCTGTTAATTTGTATACATTACATTATGTCGAATGAATAAACACTAGTAAATATTAAAATTGAAAATTGAGGGGCAAATATATATTTTTTAATTCTTCGGTCTGGTAAAACAAAGAGTAGCTATAGTATGATGTCTTGAGCATCTATTGTCACTTAATACTTATTTAGAAAACGTATAAAAATTTGAACGTAAAATAATGGGAGCGGGTTTATATTCGTACTTATGAAACAGGTTAACTTTTTACAGTTGTAGTTGCCAAGACCATTATTGTGTTTTTTTTAAGTTTTTTGTACTTTTTTCTAAGGTGGCGCTAAACGGCGTTCATTTCTGCGAGTTCCCCCACCGTGTGCCATTCCAGCGTATCTCCCATTTCACTGTCGATGGCGATGTTATGATACAATTTGTAGGCTTTGAAGGTGCTCAGCCACCACCCAGCCAGATGTACATGGTGAGTTCTAAGTTTCAAGATCTTTTTGTAGGAAAATAAGTATATATTAACAAAAAATATCGTAAATGTAAAAGCAAGTAAAAATTGTGAAAAGTCACGTACACAAGACAGTAGTTTGGGAAAAATATTTTTTCAGTTGCTAGCTAACTCAGTGCTGCGCTATGTGGGGGAGAGTGAGCAAGCTTGTGCACCACGACTGGCCTCCCTTAAATGATAATAAAAAAAATATTTTTTTAAAACTACTTTACAAGAGTTATATGTAAATACAAGACAAATATATATAATTGAAAGAACGAACACAGGCTTTTTTCACGTTTAAAGTATTTCTTAAGTGTTTTATAAATAGTACTTTCAAAAAGACTTCATAAGCATTTATTTTTAATTTTAATTTTTTAATCAAATAATTTTTTTCCTATATTAGTCTGAACCTCCGAACTACGGGGCATATGGGGCACCACCGTCCTACGGAGCTCCAGGATATGGGGCACCTCAGGGTGAGTAGAGAACTTTATAAGTATTTATATTTATGTATAAATTTGCGATTATATTATATTTACTTGTAAATAGTTTTTTACTAATTGGTTCGGTTGTGTAATAATTTTTATTGCAAGTGTTCTTTATAGGGTTGGAGGAAGTCTCCTAGTTATCAAATATAAAGTTTTAGTTAGTAATGATAAATGTAATTAATTACTGCACAACATTTGGTCCATTAATTAATCCTATTATACAAAAAAATATAATGTCATGATTAAAGCCCTTAAAAAAGTTAGTAAAACAGAAATATATTAATTTATTAAACTGAACATGAGATGTCTTTTTATTTTTCTTTTTGTCTGACTGCAAGCTCTGTATTTTTTATATAAAATAATTCAGAATCACCTATGTTTTTATTCAAAACAGGTGCTTCTGAGGTATTTTATTTAGATAATTAATGCAGAGTGGCCTGTCACTAGATTTTTTTGCTACACTAATAAAATGGGAGAAATATGTTAAGATAAAAAGTAATACATATTAATAAATTAATACATAAACTTGAATGAGCGATATGAGGGAAAAAGAAAGAGATGTCTTTTTCAAATTGACATTTTTGTATAAATTGGATTGAAGTTCTGTAATAGACAACTAACGTAGATAGTTTGTAGTAGGCTAAAAGGCTTTGCTTTTTTTCTTAATATTTAGTTTCTTTAATACTAGGAGTAGAATTTAACCATATATTTCATATGTTGCTATGTTGCATCTCTAGAATGAAATATTATCTAAATCTTATGCAAATATTTTCGTTCTAGTTTTGATGGCAAGAACATATTAAAAAAAATACAATATTGGCAAAATTTTAAAATTTCAAAACTTTGGTAAACTTTGGTTAGTATATATATAGTAATGATGAAAATCAAATAAAAAATAGAAAAAAAAAGTGGAAAAAACACTAAATCGTATATCGTTGAACGGTAACTTTTTATTTGGTTTGATTTGTAAACATAATAAATCAACTTCAAAAAATGAACAATCTTTGAAAACATGTTTATTTGATTTTTCATGTCTCTTTTGACATTTTTGTTAAAAGCGAAAAATTCTGCGATCAATTGGCGGGAAAAGGATGACATGCATGATCTTATTATATATATTTTTTGTGCGCTTTTTCGGATGTACATTTCTATTATACTAAATTATTAAAATTAAAAAACTAACACGACTAATAATTTTATTCTCATATATATTGTTTCTTTTAAATTGTGTTAAATTTAGTGAAAATATTTAATGAGTATGGGTGAGTTTTATCATAATTATTGTAATATTTTTATATTGGTAATTTGTTTTTTTTTTGTTTTTGGTGGTGGTGTACATGTATATTTTTTTATTATTTATAGACTTTTATAAATTGGGTTAACATTATTATTAAGAAATATAACTTTATATACAATATAAATTCTATATATATTCTATATATATATCTGCGGTGATGAGCGCCTGGATTTGTCAGAAAATGGGAAACGGAAGTGTCTTAATGAAAACGGTGTGGCTACACACTAGGTTTCCAGGTTACCTCTGCCAACCATGTTATATGAGTTATACAGCGTTAAGCTAAAAAAAATTATATCTACATTAAATGCTTAGATAATTTTATAAGCTTGTATTTTTTTATAAATTTAGACTGCTTTTTAAGAAAGATCTTAAAATTAATATTTATTAAAAAAAAATATCGTGATATGGGCCATTCTACAAAAGTTAGGAGACTTCCTTCATTTTGTAAAATCGGGCCAGTAACTTTTTACACATATGACACGTCGTGTTCGTCCAGTTTAAAGAAAGTACCGTCAGTATGGTAGACTTTGAGGAATGTGATTCTCAATTCTCCCTCTTGGTCGTCGATTAATGAGCAGAGCTCCGCATAACCGCATTCGCCCCTTACGTCCTACGAGACGTATAAACTGACATACATTGACATTTTTTTTAAATATTAATAATTGGATTAATTTCGAAATATGGAAAATTCATTACAAAATGTTTCTTAGTTGGCATTATAAAAGTAAAATTTATTATAGATGATAAACATTTCGAGAACAATACGATCTATTGTGTAATTTGGGAGTTGTGACACTCATGTCAATAACTTAAAATTCTAATAAAACACCAAAATTTAGTGGACAGCTAAACTGTGTAACTGTGTAACTGGCATTAATTTAAATATTAAGAAATATTTATATAATTTAAGAAAAATTGTGTTTTATGGATTGATGACAATTCAAGTCGCCCAGCTTTTGTAGAAGTGCCCATATATTAAAATAATTCTCACATTGAATAATTTAATTATTACATGTTTTATTTTTTTATAATCAAGCTTCTGTGTCTTCGGTGTTTGTTCTTTGCTTTTTTTTTAATATTTTTTCACGCTTAGCAATATATTTTTTTTTTATTTTTCGCAGGCTTCTATTAAACTGCTCAAGCGTAAGCGGTTTTTGATACAGGTTTATACGTATGTACAATTTTGGTTTTTGTTATAAAAAAATAATATAGAATAAATAAAAATTACGATTGTTATTATTTTTGCTACACAACATTTTTTTAATAAAAATAGTCTTAGTGACTGAAGTGTTTTATTACTAGGTTGCCTCTGCCTATCCTGTTGTGTGCATCTGGTCTAATTTTTTATTTCAAATATTTTTTAGTAAAATTTTGTCCGATATGACTTATTTTTTTAAGCAAAAAACTTGCTGATTTAATGAGCTAAATTATCATTTTTGAAATAACTTCATAGAATTCATGAAAAATATTCTTTACAGGTGCATTGTGAATCGACATCGAAAAATTAATTATTATTAAGCCTAAAATATTTTTAGCATTTTTCTTCTTTACAAAATCTATTTACATTTTATAATCTAATTGTAATGCGTATTTTTCTTTTGTGTATATTATTTTTTGTATTATTTTTGTGCACGTTCAAAGTATTGTAGTTATGTTTAAATTAAATATGAGAGTGAGAATAAAAATAAAAAAAGTATACCAAAAAAAAATTAAACTTTTGGTTAAGTAGTGTTCATATGCGTAACCTTATAATTTGTTAGCCAAAAAATTAAGTTAAAGCTAAAAATATAAAAAAAAACTATGTAATGCATATATATTAAAATAATATATATATTTCATAATTTATTATTAAACAACCATTTTTTTTGTAAAGATAAAAAATAAAAAATGGCTTTTATTATTAATCTGTCCTGTTAAATAGAGTTTCTTGCACGAAAATGGCCTGACTCTATTCCATTCTTTTTCAAATCTGAATATTTAAAACTGTTTAATGTTCAGTATTATTAATTTAATTAAAAGAAAAAAATATTTCGTTGTATAAATTAACATTGATTATTATCAATTCAAATTTCCAATTCTTATTATATTTTTTTTTTTCAACAAAACGTACAACTAAGTTATGTCGTTATAAATCAATAAATTAAATAAAATTAATAGTTGCTGTCAAAATGTGGCTAGTATTTGTTTGACGATTTATTTTTATATATTTATACGAGTATAATAGTGATGTGCCTTTTAAATATATTATAATCTTGTTGCATTTTTTAGATAAAGCTATAATACAAATGTTTATGTAAACTTTGTGGTGGTTAATAAAAATATTGATTGCATTTTTCGTGTTGTTTTATTTTTATCCGTGTTTCTTTTAGTATGTTACTTTAAGCAGAAAAATATAATATTAAAATTACTGTTATTGTTTTTTTTTATATTATTTGGAAATTATTTATTTTTATTAGAGTTCCGCCACCAAAAAAGTGCCTTAATACTAGATTCTCTCTGCCTACGCTGCCATACGCAGTAAACGGCATGAATGTAAAAAAGATACCCGATTTTGTGTGTGTAATAAAAATAACATTTGTTTTTTTTCAGGAGGAGGTTTTGCAGGAGGCGTGGTAAGTGAAAGTTCTATCATTCAAAATTTTATAGACTAGATAGAGATGTGGGTTCGATATACACAGATTATTTTTGTCTGGTAAGAAAAAGCGGCGTTAGGTTCCGCCACCAAACACGGTACGTAACTAACAACGATCGGAATTTACACAATATATCTCTTTCAATCTTATGATATATTGAAAAATAAATCCAATAAATGCTTAAAATAAGTGTATTTTAAATAAAACCATTCTTATTTAGCTCTCAATTTTGATCTTAACTTCATCCTTTAACCTTTAAAAAATATGTAATTACTGGAAATGTATATCATATGTGCTAAAAGAGAGAGTATTTCACCGTAGTGTTTATAAGTGTGGTGTTAGCCTTGAAGTAAACAGTTTCTATAGAAACTTATACAAAACAAAACTGCTCTAAATCGATAATTGATAAGAAACCAGACGACCTTGAGATAAAAAAATGGTTCTAATTAACTTATTATATATATTAAAATTCTTTTCATCGTTTAATTATTTTTAAAGAAGCCTAAAAAGCCAAGGTCTGTTCTCCACATTTCGACAATTTAGAGACCGTATCATAGCGTGTTCACAGTTGTGTGGCGGAATTTAACGCCGTGTTTTGTCATCGGACCACAGAACTATAAATAATTTAGTTATAATCATTTCCATAATTGTAAATTGAACCTACAATCATCGTTGTTACAACTACCTATTGTCATGACGTAGTCTAATTAGCTTACTCTATATAAAAAATTTGGGTTAATATCGTAATTAACAAATTGAATTTAAATACAAATGATTAACAAATTACATTTTGTTATATATATATGTAAATATAATTAGAGGTCTATTAACTAGAGGTCATTTATATTTCCCCGCTCTGGTAAAACAATGCGCTACCAGAAACAAAATGATAAATTCGAGCAAATTAGTGGAAACTAGGCAAACTTTATACATGCTAAATTCTTTTTGCCAGCTACAAATACGCGAGATAAAGTGTAAAACTGAAATAAAAAAGATACCATCGTGACGAGCGTCGATCAACAGATTTTAGGTGTCCCCATCTCCAAATGTATGACTAATGCTTGATGATAAATAAAATAAAAAAAGTATTTGCGTCATCCTCATTTTGATTAAGTTTTCTTCTTAATTTTAAGCTTAAAATATATTTTTACTATTCTGTTAATCATATAAATAAAACTAAAAATACAATTAATACAACAGTTGTCAGGTGTTTCAGTCAATGGAATGTTTATCTATTCCATGAATATTTCAAATTCCGCAGTTTAATGAGACGCGTAATTTCTTTTACCTTAACAAAAATATATATGTCTTCGAAGTAACAAAAAGTACGGCAAAAAATGTTTTAACACTATGTTTTTTTTACCTATCCCAATTTAAAAATATATTTTTTCCTTCTTAGCAGCCCCAAACCTACACTAGCCAATATGGAGCCCCGGGGGTACAAAATGAACGTCGTGGTCTCGGTACGGGCGCGGCTGTGGGACTCGGCGTAGGGGCTCTTGCCGCTGGTGGCTTAGCGGGTTATGCCATGGCTGGAGGGTTCCGGAGTGATAGTCCCGAGCCAAGTGCGGTAAGTAATTGTGTGTAGTAGAGTCGGAAATCATGGAGTTTGGTTTTCTGTACTTTAATACATCATCTGCAGCTAATTTCAGGATGACCACGAGTCACGAACCGTCTACCGTAGTGTGTGACCGTAGACCGTGTTTTGGTACGTAATTTCGTTCGAGATAATAATGCATTATCACACATTATCCTAATATGATCAAGATTTTATATAAGGGTGTTCACTATTTTCGTTGGCGCAGTATTCTGTCTAGGTGTGTGGGACCTTGCCTAGGCGGTGGCTTCGTTATGCTGTTCCTGAGGGGTTCGAGAGTGATACTTCCGAACCAAGTGCGGTAAAGAATTGTGCAATTTAGGAAGAGTTAAAAAGTAATAAACTTTTAGTTCTTGGACAAAAATCTTTGGCTTTTAGTATTTTTTGTGTTGTAGTTTTTCGTTGTTTCTAGGCCGGACTTTCAGTTTTGTAGATCGCACCATCCACAAGGAAACACTCCACTATTTTAGACTAGGACTTTCCAGGGTGAAGGGAGATTGATACCGACGTCAATCTCGAGTCGGCCGCGATTCGATTGACACGATTAGTATAATCAACGTCAGACGAACCTCCAACCGGCAGGTTGCCTACTTAAATTTTTGTAATTTTTTTATTGTAAAATATTACTCATTTCACATTTTTTTTACTTCATTTGACTAAATTGACATGTCACAATAATTACCTGCATGAATATTTAAAAATATAAATATAATTTATATTATTTAAAATTAAATTATTAAACAAATGTAAATATAATAAATTGTTGTAGAGCATCCTACTTGTCCAAAGCATTATAGTTTTATTGTCTTTTTCTGATTATAATAATAATCAGACAGCGTAACGACAAAATTATAAATATTGCCAACTTGTACTGTAAGCGATTGGGAGAAAGAGTGGGGCGTTTCTTCGTGGATGGTCCGTTCTTTAGCAGTTTTAGTACAGAGCTTACAGCGAGATGTAAAAAGCAAGATAAGATTCACTGTTTTCGTGGGCCGGTTCGATGCGACACTGCAGTGGGTCTAGGTCTCTTGTCTCTTATGTTGAGCGGTTTATGCCATGGCTATAACGTCCGGGGGTGATGGTCTCGAGCCAAGTGCGGTAAGGGGATGTGTCATTTTGGATCAGCTCCCAGTTGTTAAGATAATTAGTGTTGTTTTGGCATGATAATTAGATGTTATAGTGTAGAGAAAGGTCTAGGATATTGGTAAAATTTATTAAGAATTTTAGGTATAGCCTCAGAGAGCGGGAGTGCAAGTTGAGTGCTTAACTGTCGTAGGTACTTCAGAAATGTTCCCTAAAAAAATGTGACTGTATTCTAATCAATTATCTAATCTTTTTTTGAGGCCAGTCGTGGCGCAGGGGCATAAGCGTGTGACTGTTAACGCGACAGGTTGTGAGTTCGAATCCCACTCGAGGAAATTAAATATTTAATATTTTTTTTACCATTACAGGTGGAAATAGCTGACTTCGCGGACGATTGGATGGAATAAGCGCATGCCTTAACTAGATATTAAATAAAAACGTAGACATTACATTATATGTATTTATGAGAAAAAAAATGGCGATAATAATTATGAAATTTTAGGTTATGTTAGCCTAATCTAATTATTATGTATTAAAAAACCTATTTAATTTTAATATTTTTTTTCAGTGAAAGACAAAATTACAAGTGAATATAATTTTCACTCAGCCTAACTTACAAGACCATCTATTTAAAAAAATGTGTAAACCAGCTTAAACTTATTTAATCACTTTATATCTGCTGCGGCTGTATTGGATGTTTGATTTTTTAATGAATAAAAATGAATTTCAAATTTTTTTTTAAATGTGATTGCATATAATATAATATCTATGTACAAAATAATAATAAATATTTATTTTTAAGTGTGTTCAAAAAGTCGTATTTAAGTCTATTTAAATTTTATAGAAATATCTAACTAAAGATTTATTATCTGTTGTCAAAATTAAAAAATATATTTACGTTGACTTTTGAGATGTATTTAGTAGATATATATATTCTATGATAAAATATTACGGTTTTGGGACAAATTAAAAAGTATATATATGTAATTTTTTTATATTTTATCGTGCTCGAAAAACCGATTTTAAAATCCAATATTTTTTATTAATAAATGATTTTTTTATTTACATAAGTAATGTTTTTTATTATTATTAATGCAAAATCTATTTTTTATTTAATTAAATTTATTCCGCAGATGTTAATGTTTTATTAATTTCATTATATTTTTGTTTAAATATTTTTAAGTTTGAAATATTAAAGCAAAAGTAAACTGTGTAGTGCTAATATGTAAAAATGCGAAACTATATTTTAAAAATGTTTTTTTTTATATTAAATTATACTAAAATGGCAGCTTATTTTTTATTTATAAGTTATTTTACAGGCTCAAGTTTTACTGATTATAAAATTATCTTGTTACATTTTTTTTTATTATCTTTATCAAAGAGGCCATTGAAAAGTATTATATTAATAGTTGTTTTTAAGTGAATCCAGTGAGTTAATTGTTTTTTTAAGTTATATATTGTGTAATTTAAACATTTATGCAAAATAAATGAATGTATAAGTAGACTGTTTTTTTATTTAATGAAATAACTAGCTAGCCTCTAGGTGGCTTCACTTTGATGCCTTAAATGATTGCGATGATATAATATAATATATATAATAAGACAGTAAAAATATTTTGTCTGTACATTTAGTAATTTTGGCTGAAATGTATAGAGGGACACTTAAAAAGAATAATAGAAAGTAAAAATATTTTTTTCGAATTTCTTGTCTGTCTGTCTGTCTGTCTGTCGATATCTATGGTCACGTTTTCCTCTGAAAGTACTGAACCGATTTACTTGAAAATTTCAGGAGTTGCTTTGTTTTAACTCAACTAACCTACTAAAGTTGTAGGTTGGTTCATCAAAATCGGTTCATTAAAAAAGTTATCGTCATTTGGATTAACTCAAGGCATTAGTTTGCCTGCGAATGTTATATAGAAATCGCGATGGTAAGATTCTTGGTCAAAGAATGACATTCTAAACGTCTGGGATATATGACTGTTGATAAAAATATATATTTTTGAAGCTAAAATTTAAGAAACTATTATACAATATTTTTTTACAATAAAGTAAACAAAATTGAATTGTTAATGGAGATTACCTTCATAAATCATAACAGTTAAGTTTAATTAATCGTCGTAATTAATTCAACACAGAGATAAAGAACGATTTGATCTTCAACGAAATATCAAGTGCATACATCGATTTTTTGGTTCGTGTTAAAACATCCTATCTACGTGTACACTGTAATAACTACGTGTTTACCAATTGTACATTTATCTAATAATATATGTAACTAATTTAAACGACTAATTTACAAATCAATAATTTTACATTTAAGGATGTTTCTGAAGCAGTAAATTAAATTATTCACTGACATCAACACATTTAACAGAGTTTTAAAATTATCATGAGACTTATATAACATAGATAAAAAGAACGTAATGTTACAAAAATATATACGTATAATAAATAATTAGCTTTATGTGTATTTTATAAATATCGAATATCAACATTGGTCGTATTTTTTAATTTAAATAATTCTTATAGAAATTACGATAATGTAGTAAAAAAATAACATTAGTAGTCATTATAGTTGGCAATCAATTGTTTTTTAAAAATAAATTCGTATATTTGACTCTAAGCTCCCCATCCTATCCTCCATCATGTGTGAAGATCGTGGTCAGCATCAGAATTGCAGCTGGAGCAGATGGTCTACTTCCACCGGTTTCCACCCAGCGCGTCTCTACTAACCGTATAAGACGTAAAAGATGACGATTCCGCGACTTGAAGGAAAGGAACGGTGTCATAATTCATATATTAAATACATATATCTACAAACATAAGTAAGTATAGGTTAAAAACTGCGTTGGATAAAATGCAATCTTGAATCAACCCTTTTTTGTTTGGAACGTATTTGAGTATTCACTTCCTATTCTAATATAGGAATGGTTGTGTATACAGTGTACAGACTGAATTAGGGCAACGTGGTGTTGCAGGCGCAGGCAGTGCAGGCACTCCCATCCCGAGCAAAACATTCCATAACTTATTCTACTGTATACAAACAATTAATTCAGCGTATTCATTGAAGCATACGACCACGGCGCTGTCTTTACAATGAATAGACTCTGCTCTTAAAAATATATGTTCCATACCAATTTTATTTTATAATTGAATAAAATAGTTATAAGTTTGTATGTGAAAGCGTAACAAAAAACAAACAAACACTTTTTATCACGCATTAATACTGATAACTGATTTTTTTGTAAAATACATTTTAAATTAGCAAGTTACCATACTTACGTCTTTATCGGGCTACAATACAATACAATACAATAAACTTTATTGCACACAACGAAATATTTACAAAAAAAATGAACAACACATAAACAAGAAAAAAAAAATAGCACGTATGCAAAGGCGGTCTTATTGCTTTAAGCAATCTCTGCCAGACAACCTTTGGAACATTACAGAGAGGTTGATAAGAGGAAAAGGGGGACAACGTCACGGTGCAAATTTTATATGGTGGAATTAAATATATAATATATAATAATATAAGTCAATAATATAGAATACACATACATAAAATACGTTTAGTGTTTATATACAATACACATACATATATACATATATTTAAAACAATATATACTTATATATATATATATATATATATATATATATATATATATATACATATATATACTTAAACGTGTGTAAAAAAAATTTACATAATATTAGATAGATAAGGATAAACTACTATTCTATTTTAAATAAGTACTCTTTTAGACGCTTTTTAAAAGTGTACAGTGATTTGGAATGTCGAACTTCTGTAGGAAGTTCATTCCAAAGAATCGCAGCTTTCACAGTAAAAGACTTGGAATAAAATAGCGTATGGGAAGTTGGCAATTTAAGGAGATTATCACAACGGGATCTAAGGTGAAGGCGGAGAAGTGAATCGGAACCTAGGAAACAGAATCTATCTTTTAAATATGAGGGAGAGGTAGAGTTGTATAGGATGGAATATAGGAGAGTCAGCATACGGAAATTTCGGCGATGTCGGATAGGAAGCCATCCAAGCTGACGACGATGATCAGAAACATGATCAAACTAACGGGCTACGTCAGAATTCTTATAAGCTTGTAACAACTTACTCATGTTGTTTGCATTATTTTAATTAAAATATTTTTAAAATTAATATCTACTTACTTACTTAAATATAATTTTATAAAATGACGTTCACAAACTTCGCCGTTCATTTTTACTGGCAACGCCAATAATGATTGCCATAGAAACAATTTTACAAACAAATAAAACAAAATCACGCTCTAGTTGAAAAATGCTTTAGGGCTAGCTTTAATTACTATAAAATGTCCGGCTTTAGCGGTTACGACAGCGAAGTTGTTGGTTTCGATAATGTCTCCGAACATAAGCGACCATCCACAACCACGTCTGCTCAAACTACGGAATTCAGCGAACTTGGGAACAGTACACAGACCTACACGTCTAAGGAAGTCGGCTGTATGGCTTACCCTGAGGATTTGAATTCTGTACCAAAAGACCAAACCGCTGAACTGAATGCATTCCTTAAAAGAGTAGTACCAGCCGTGATGGAACAGCTCGGTCAGAACGATCGAGAATTCGTCACTTATTCATCAGATTCTGATGAAGAAGATGAAATCACAGCAAAGCTATTACAAGAGATTCGCATCAAGGATGCCAGTGGTTCTGGTGATCATGGAACTGCTATTTTGGGAGTAACGTGGAGCAGCGCTGGTAATTCTATAGCTGTTTCCATTGGGGCTATGCAGCATGAAACCTGGTGCCAGAATTCTGGTTTGATAAAAATATTCACGTATAAAAGAAGTGATGAAAAGTTTCTTCATTCCTTTGATGTGACGGAGAAGAACTGTGTGTCAGTTTTAAAGTATCATCCAACGGTAGCTGCTTTATTGGCATATGGAACCGCATCTGGTGAAGTCGTTTTATGTAACTTGGCTGGTGGCAATATGGATGAAGGGGTCCAACTGACTTCTCCATCAGGGTGTCACGGGTCCAGGCGAGTGTCAGCCTTAAAATGGGCAGACGCGTCCTTAGTGAACACATTTTTGACAATGCAGATACAAAATAAAGGAAAACGTCGCGGTGCTGCTGATCAGGTATTCTTTTTATTTGATAATTATTAATATTTGAGTGACTGGCGGAACTCAACAAGCAATACCTCCAGAATACCCAGGTTATCAGAGCGAGGAAATGGAAAAGGAAAAGGAAACGTAATATTTTATATATTACGTTTCCTGGATTGGGAATGGGACCCACAACCTGTGTCCCTGCGCCACGACCGACCTCGAAAATATAATCTATTTTCTTTGAAAATATTATGATCGAAACTAAAACTTACTAAATATACAGAATGGAAGTGTCAGCATCACTTTAAATTAAACCACAGTTTTAACTACTCTATAAAAGCCTAATACAATTGAATTATTATTTTTTCCCAAGAATGAAAGTGGAGCGCGTACACTTCCAACCTGTATAAGTATACTATTACGTAAGTACGGAACCGTCACTCATTTCGCATTGTGTCTTAGTAGCAAAATAATAAAAGAAAGGACAAAAGTACCAGCGGCGTAACAACAAAATAAAAATTTTATATAGTAATCTATACTTATAATAAATCGTAGAAAAGTCGTTTCTGTACATTGAAAATATTTAAAAAAAATAGTCAGGATGTTAAAGGATAACTAACAGAATCCATTTCCAACATTTTAGGAATTTTTGTCTGTTTGTCTGTTTACATGCTTATGTGACTAAATACGTATCACGTAAAAAGTACACAATATATTTAAGCAACTTGTATACATAAAAATTCAAAAGTAAATCAGTAGTTATAAGTAAATAAGTATTTAAGTTTCCAAGAAGTTTATATTTGAGATAGTAGAAATCGATACAAGTAACGCCATCTATTGTCAATAAATAGTAGGTACTAACGAATCTGTGAATGGCGCTGTGTATATAAGATTTTACATTTTTATAGTTTGGAAAGGATGTAACCTTTCCAAACTATAAAAATGTACACTACGCTACACTCTATCAAAAAATAATGTAGTTTTTAAGATATTTATATTTTAAAAAAAGGAACAAAGCCGCGAGCAGGTCGCTAGTATTATAATAATATTACTATTGTATATGCAGGTTCTGTTCTCGGCTGGTGAAGACGGAACCCTCAACGCATGGCAAGTAAACTCCAACCTCCAAGTCTTCGAGAATTTTGTATGCTATAACATTAATAGTTCCCAGAATGTAGCACCAGATATCACATGCTTTGATTTCATAAAGAATTATCCATTACGTCCTGCTGATGAGAAAACTCCTGAAGTTTTTGTGGTGGGGACGAAGACTGGGAAGCTGTTTTTATGCAACATCAAGGTTCAGGGAGTGGATCCAGTCTTCGAAGCACTGGAAGGTCACTCCACGTGTATCCTGGATGTTGCCTTCAGTGAACAACGGCCAGGCATATTTGTATCCATTTCCATGGATTCAGAGTTGAGAGTGTATGACGTAAACCAGCCGAGTCCTTTAAAGGTTTCTATCAAATTGATTTTTGTTTTGATAATTGATATATTTAAAGTTTTGAGTATTGTTCTTGAGTTCGATGATTTGAGTTCTTATATCCGAGATAGTTGCATTTTGAGTCGTCTCTTTTTAATATTTAATTTGATCTTACACGACATTTGCACCCTAATTTGGACTTTTAGAAACTTTTAACACTATGTTCATGTGTTACATATATTTAATAAACCTCCATTCCACCAGATCCAGTGTCTAGACTGTTCTATATCCACCATGAGCTGGTTGTCTCCGCCCACTGTGGTGGTGGGTCTCTGTAACGCGCAAGAGTCTCTCCGTGTGTACAATGTTAACAGCGGCAAGATGGTGCCAGTTGCTGGCATCAGTGGTACTGATTGTGGTGGTGGTAGAGATGTTACATGTTTAGCTGTGAATATGTTTGGGTAAACGTTTAATCTAAATTATTAATTATAAGATCTTCGACATAATATTTCCCACTCAGGGGAATGAATTATTTTAATTTCCTTGCTGTGGTAACAAGACATCGCGGTATTAAGTTAAATCACTTGACACGCAATTTCTTGAAAATGGGGCATAGCGTGGGAAACAAGAGAGTGTCTTGACACCAAGTTCCCTCAACCTATATTCTGCTATATGCGGGATACAACGTGGAGTAAACAATAATTACTTGTTTCCCACTTTGGCGTAGCGAGGGGACAATATCGGAATAAATGCGATTGTTGTGAATTTAACATTCTTTTATTCGACCATATTGATGAAATAGATGGACTCTTGGCCTTCTTTGTACATTTTTTTTTCATATTAAATGGAATCCTTTCCCACATTTTTCATTTTAAGTTATGAAAAATATGATAAGTAGGCTAGTCGTGGCTAAATGTGCTGCAAACGAAACAAGTTGTGGGTTCGACTCCTACTCCGGATAATAAATAATTTTTACTTTCTCGCTTTGATAAGACTAAGTGCGGCATTGAGTGCGTCAACTTGGTCGGTCAGTGGGGAACGGAGTTTCTTAACTCTAGGCAGAGTTCCCTCTGTCTATCCTGCCATACACCGGATACAGCGTGATATTAAAACAAATATTTTACAAATTGGTTTACAGTTCTTGCCGTATCGCCGCCGGTACAGAGTCCGGGGGAGTCCGAATTTGGGAGTTCCCCGCAAGACGTTTGTACACCACAGATGATGATTTAGATTTTTAGATGTATTAATAAAGACTGAATGTTAAGTAAATTACGTTTTACGCTTTTAAATTTCATTTAAAATAAAATTTATTAAATAATTATTTTTTTTTCATAATAATTATAGATAACCTTTTTGGCCTCATATTTTATACATGCACAACATAACCTGCACCAGCATAATTTATATGTGGCCGATTTGGATCTCAAGTTACAGTGAACGTGTTAACTGTTTTTTTTATATTCCACCCAAACAAAAGAAAAAAAACCTTATCTTACTGCGTCTTTTACTTTTCCCAAATCTCTAACTGTTTAAGCCAAACCTAACTGAGGGACTTCAAAATGTAAGCTGCATAACTATTGCTCATGGGAATGCCACCAAGTGAGAATCAGTCTCCAGCTCCGTTAAGTGTCTCAATCAGTTGATTTATATATTAAACAAATTAAACAGCCTAACCTTGGTTTCCCGTTTGGATTATTTTACATATCAACTATTTGATAAGTAATTATTAAAAGTTAAGAAAATTATTTAATTCATTTTTATATAATAATTTTTTTAACTAACAGAACATAACAAAAATAAAACACAATAATATAAAATATGTTTTTATTAGTTAAAATTACAACTAAGATGTATTCACAGCGGCCTCGTCACCTCACGTTGTCTGCGACGGGAACTGAACCTGCACTCGGCTCGAGGCTTTTCTTTTTCAGTAACTAATAAAAAATATAACGTTTTATTATTAATATTTTTTTATGTTTAACTATTAATTTTCATTATACAGGTGGAAGTGGTGTCAGCACCACTTTAAATGAAACCAAAACAGCTTTAACTACTCCATAGAGTAGTTTTCATAAAAACCTTTTTTTTCCCCCAAAAATGAACAAAATAAACAATACAATTATTGTTTTAATATGTGTTTACGTTATTGGTATCTATGTAAATGCCTCACAGGAAATATGGGTATGGATAACCATCGTGAAATGAAAAAAAAACAATCCTACATCTAAACTATTATCTGTTGAGTATCTTGATTAATTTCTTTTATTTTGAATTTTTTTTTGGGTTTAAAATATTTTACGCCATATGCTGTTCCCGTAAAAGGAGCGCTGACACTTCCACCCTGTAGAAAGTTTAGATGGTATTCGAATTTTTTTTAATTCCATTTTTTTTTTTTATTCTGGATATTGAATAAAATTTATAAGCGCTATGTTGCGGGCTGGACTCCCACAAAGAAAATTAATTATTTCTATTTCCTTCTAATGGCAAGACAAAATGCGGCGTTAAGTTCCGCCAATTTTTTTCAAAATCGGATGTAAAGTGGAAAATGGAGTGTCCTAACACTAGGTTTCCTCTGAAGCGTGAAGATATATAATGTACAAATTATGACTCACTTGTCACTGTTTCGGTCTTCTGGAAGGCTCCGTGGCGGTGGGCGGCGGCGGGGGACCCTTCTTCTCCAGCTCTTCGAGGTAGCTGGTTATTATTTGCTGTCTCTCATCGGGTATGTGGTCCAGTGATGTGTATCTGATAGATAAAAATATTTTATAGACCGTCTACTTTAAAACTAAATTTATAACCAAAGTAATTTCTATGATAAACAATACACACATAGTAAACGTCAGCTAATATAAAAAAAAATAATAATACAATTCATCAGATCCATCGCCCAACTAGCGCCTCAAACGTGTTACAGAGCGGACGTGTCGATTCATACACAACGTGCGATTGTCGCCATACAGAGTCATTTGGTGTACTGATCGCTCGGTCAGTTCACCTCTTAGAGTGCGGGCGGATGCGCAACACGCGCTCATGTCAAAAGTTGCAATATTTAATTTTGTTTACATATCTCACTACTAACAGAAAAAAATAGTGGAGATGCGTAATATGTATGTTGTTTTTGCTGATTCTATTTTTTTGTTATTGAGCAGGGTAAGCTGAGGAAACAGATAATCCTCACACGAGAAAACAGATTATTTAATATTTTCATTTCATCGCCATACTAAAGTAAGGCGCGGCGTTGAATTCCACCACTCAACATACAATGCCTAATTAAGTTAGGTTCTCCGTATTCTGCTATATGTCTACATTATGCTACATTTATAGCGTGAACTTGTCTGTCTGTATTGTCTCAGTTAACTTGATCCATATGTTTCTCACCTAACATCATGCGCCAGCTCCTCATGTAGTGCAGTATTAGCTGCGGGGTCGGCTCTGAGCGCTGCGCGGGATCGGTGCGTGATGGCGCGTGTTTCTAATAACAACTGTCTGAATGCCGTCTTGGCTGCACTCTGTTTGTCGCGCTGGTAGTCTCGGAACTCGCGTTCCATCTATAATTTTGGGTTAAAAATGAAATAAATATATATTTTAGCAAATAGACAATTATTATTATTGGCGTGCGTCTGTGAGGGCGCACCTGCTGGGCGGACCGGTACACGGGCGCGGCCGCGTCCGACATCTGCTTCTTGACGTCGCGCCAGTGCGCCGTGCAGCTCACGCCCAGCTCGGCCAGCAGCGCGCGCAGCTTGTCGCGCCTCTTGCTCGACAGGGAGCTGATGTGCTGGCCGAAGAGACGCTCCTGCAACGCACGTTGTCAAATAGAGTGACCCACCCGAGAAAGTTTTTTATTTAAATATATATTTTCATTTCTACGCTCTGGTCTCCGAGGTAAAATGCTGCAGTGAGTTTCCCTACTCACAGGAAATGCCTCCAGAATTGGGTGCAAAATCAGTAACGGAGTGCCATAACACAGATTCCCTCTGCCTACCCCTAATTAAGTTAAAGGGCGGCCTTCGACTCCATCTAAATTACTAAACTACTTTAACAGATATTTAACACATATTAAAAAAAAAAAACATTTTTATTTGTTTGGTATTTTGGGAAGATTACGAATTATATTTTAACGTGTTTGTTCACCAAATAATTCAAGTTAGAGCGAACACATTTATCCCGAAAGATGGACGGAAAACAAAAACAGTACCAACCTTGTCATCCTTGGTAAGTTCATCAGCCAAACTGTAACGGTGATCTTTCTTTAACTGTTTCTTTGCCTCCCTCCACGCTAGGTCGGGGTTCCTTACCAGATCCGCTAGTAACGCGTTAAAATGCTAAACAAAAATAAATATATATTATTATTAATTGTTTTAGCTTCACGCTGTATCCCGCACATAGCAGGGTAAGCAGAGTGAACCTGGGAACCTATTTATAAGACACTCCGTTCCCATTAACACACCTCTGTTCCCCACTTTCCGCCGAATTCTGGAGACGTTGCGTGGGGAGTGGCGGAACTCCACGCCGCGCTTTTGCTTATCACCAGAGCGAGCATTTCATTTCCCCGAGTAAGAATCGTTTACTAGCAATATGTACACTGCCACTGCGCCTCATATTCTAAACATATATTTTTTATAAAATCTTTTGGATTGACTGATGGTTAAAAAAAAAACATCAACTAGCTTTTACAATATAAGTGATATATTTTTATCCCTTGTGAAAATCCGACGAGTTCTGGAGGCAATGCGTGTTCAGTGGTGGAACTCAACGCCGCGCTTTGCCTCTACACCAGAGCAAAATAACAGAACAATTAAATAATAAAAAAAAACATTATTTCCTCGCGTGGAGATCGAACCCACAATCAACGATTTCACGGTCACTCTTTGTGACCCTGCGCTACGACTGGCCTCAGATCTGGTGTATTCTTATTATTATTTCAAAACTCTGAATTACATCTCCAAACTTACCTGAACTGCTTCATCCCGTTTATGGTACTCCCGTTCCTTGTCCCTGTCCCGGAGGCTGGTCGCTAGTGCCCTCTGTACCTGCCGCTCCCTTTCCTTGATGGAGGCCTGCGCTCTCGCCTCCTTCTCCTTGGCGGCTTCACTCTCAGGATCCTCCTTATCTGGTTCTGGATCGGTTTCTGATGGCTCTGGTTCTGGTTCCTGGTGTTGTCATTGTGGTTTTAACATTTTATTAAGAAACTAGATATATGTAGACGGAAGTTATATATGGTTACTATTCAGTTTTAAGGAATGATATCAAAAAACGTTCAATATTGTAGCTCGAGCTGAACTATTATTTTATAAACATTTGTAGGAAAAAATATATTTTTTTAAACTGTTTAAGCACTTATTAAATTATTAATGAGTTTAAAAAAAATATTATATAAATATTGTTAGGTTTTTTTAATTTTCTCTTTAAGGGAAAAAGTTATACGATAACTTCAACATTATCAGATGAGAAAATCCTAACATATGTATATTGTTATTTTATATTTGGATGACGAGTGTCTTATACATGAAGAGAATTGGAGAAGAGGCTTAATTCCAAAATAGGAATTGGCACAGACGAAGATGATGATTGTAAATTTTTTTCTAAGGAATGAAATAGCTAGAGATTTTTTTATTTGTTTAGTTTAAGTAGCAGATAAAAACAAAATACAATTAAAGCTGATAATTTCTAACACGCCTGTGTTTAGTTAAAATGTATTTAAAAAAACCGCATCACAGCCCTAGATTTTTTACATTTATTTGGGACAATCTAGTAACTTTATACTCAATTTCATCGTCTATATAGAGAGATGTTAACGAAATTTAACAACGCCACGTAACGTTTAAATTAATGTAAACTAAGCCCAATAATGCAAGCGAAACATTAGTATCGATTATAAAGACATTTCCAGCAACTTCACAAATAAGTGGACACAAAAACTTAAAAAGACATAGCAGCAAAAAAACCTTAAATTGAGTGTCATATTATTAAATCATTGCTTATTTTGAAAAAATAATCAGAATCAAGTAAAATTAAGAATAAAAAACAAAATAATCAAAATTAAATTAAAAAATTGAAACGACAATGAAAAAATTTAAGCCAAAAAAAAATAAAACTGCCTTTCAATACAACACGTATAATACACCGTCAAAATATTTACAATAAATATACAATATAATATTACTTAAGATTTTACAACGGTCCTAAAATGTACTGTAATGTAATGTAATGTATTAACATAGAATATTTATTAATGTACATATTCAAATTGCATATAAAGAATTGTAAACTAGCCGGATTTATTAAACCTACATCTCTTTTGAGGCAAAAAATTTAGATTCTGCTAGTGTCAAAATATTTATACATAATTTAAATATATACTTTATTTTGTAGACTTATTCAAAACGATCCGAATACTCAAAATGGCGGCCACTCATATTACAGATAATACAATACTAAAAATTCTCATAATCATCACTAGTTTCGACAAAATACACATAAAGTATAAATTCATAATACATAATTACAATATAATTAAATAATTTCCTAACAATAAATCATATAAAATAAAACCATAGTGTCTTAACACTATGTTCCTTGTGCCTATCCTGCTATATGCGGGAACAGCGTGAAGGTAAAAAAAAGCAACTACGAACAATTATAATAACATATTTAACTGTTAAATACGAACAAAATTATAAACATTGTCAATATTTCGAATAAAAAAGACAAATTAAATAACAAGTGACATCATATATCGACGCCTTATTTCTTTTCAAAATCCTTTTGTCGAAAAGAGATAGTATGCTCTTCTTTTCTTCAAACCTGATGTTTATATTTCCTTTTCTATTAAATATGATGTGAACGTAGGAAGTTATCTATTATAGATCTGTTATTTTTCCTATTTAACATTTCTTCAAATATCCAGAAAAATGTTTTTCAGTTTGCGTTCAACAAATATTGACGCAGAACTCAGCTCATTAAAACTGGAATTTATCGACGAGTATCTTTATCCATTCATATCTTTAATTATTACAAAAAATCTTCTGTCACTGTACCCATCATTTTATTTATTATATATTTTAATAACATTTTTATCGGGTCACATTCTATTAAAAAAAAACACATGTCATTCACACCCTTAAGATTACTAAAAAAGAAAAATATAAATTTTGAACCTGTTATCTCTAAATTTGAACCTCTTCTTTGCAAATGATAGTCACTTTCAATTGATGTAACCTATGTAACAGATGTTAACCTAGCTTTCACACAAAATGAATAAAAATCGTATATATTAAGAATTGAACCCCGACTCTTAGTCTTTTCTTTTTAGACCGAACTTCACATAATATAAAACAAAGTCACCTTCTAGCGACGTAAGTATAATTTTTTTTAAAACCTATTTAAACGCTTTTCACTTATAGGTTTATACCTATATATAAGCATATTATATTAGTCCAAATATTAATGATGATTTTGTTTGGTTGAACATGCTAATCTCAGGAACTACTCGTTCAAATTGAATAAATATTTTTGTATTGTAGTTCATTTATCAAAAAGGCTATAGAATATTACATCAAGTTTCGATTTAAGCCATTGTACCTGAGGTCAGAGACGCCACCCGCACTGAAGACCGGCTAGACTGCTTCTCTCAAAGAGTAATAAATGTGAAAATCGATATTATCTAATTATTTGCATTTGAAGCAGCAGTAATAACTAGTAGTGTAATAAAACACTTCAATTAAATGGGTTCAAATCCTCCTACAATAACAATTCTCATATGAAATTTAATTATAAAGTTCAAAACTATATAACTACTTGTCAATTAAATAAAAGTCTTCATGGACATTTAATTTAAAAATTATTTATAATCTATATTATATATAATATATACTAACCTAACCTACATATGTTAAAATACATTTGAGAAATGGTGTCTATTAAGATTAAATAATAAAATTACAATAAGTAATACAATAGACTTAATTTTACAAATAAAAAAAACGCTAAAAATACATTAAACATACCATCACTATTTCCCAAATGTCTTACGTATAAGGTTATACATTAAAATTTACATTTTTTATATTAAATATTTACATTACCAAAAAGGTCTTGTATAGATAATATTTATAATATTATTTAAGTAATTTTAATGGCAACATTAGCCTGGAGCCGAAACCTTTATACCCTTGTGCACGGTTTCAGTCCAAAAAAACCAAACCAATTCTTTAAATATTCCTTATCGATTAATGTGAAAAAATATTTATATACATTATTGTGTTAGATGAATAGACACTACTATAGAATAATAATAATAAAAAGGTTCTTACTCGATCGAGTACTTCAATATAACTAAAATTTATTCTATAATTTATTTTAAACTACCCTCTTAAATAATATTTACAATTCACCTTCACATTTCATCAGAATCAATCCATTAAAAGTCCATCATTTGATTTTTTATTATCTGTATACTGATATAATAAAATGTATCAGACATCCTGTATGTATAAGCTATTGATATAGTATTAATTCACTTAATTATTAAAAAACAACGATTTTGACACTTGAAATTAAAAAAACTTCATATTATTCATATGTTATAAATCGATTACATTTGACAATCAACTTTCATTAATATATCTACATCACTCTCACATAATAAAACAGAAAAATATATCAAACACACGAAAATACACCAAAAATCGTCCAATATTTACACAAACATGCTTTATATTATACAGCTTAAGCCTATTTGTGGAAAAAAAAGACACGAAAAAACCAATTTCAAGTGTCACAATCAAAAAACATTGTGGGTAGCAGGACGTGAGTTGGAGCGAAAATATTAAAAAAAAAAAAAAGTTAGGTCACACAAAATAACTCAAAAGAAAAACTAGATACACTAATATCGAAGAGAGATTTATCACATCTCATATTAAAAAGAAAGCCCACAACATAAATCCCAACTACCCGCACATTTCGGAACTCAGAAAAACTCAAAAAAACTTAAAAAACTCAAAAAATTCTCGCCAAAAAACTAATTGTCCTGGTCGCGCCGTAACCTGCGCTGCTCTAAAAATCAGCGTTTATGGAACACGTATAGCAAACACTATTCTTTCTCGGACTTCCGTTTCCGTCTCTCCGTCTTCTCCACTTTCTTCTTTCCTTTCTTTTCGACTTCTTGCTCCTGATGAACTATTTCCTTGCGTTTCTTGGGTGGTGATTTCACTGGAGATTTAGTCTCAATTTGGACTATTTCCTTTTTGGACGATCTCAATTGTTTCGGAGATCTCATTTCTTTTTCTGGAGACGGCGATTTTTCGCTATTTTCTGACGATTCTTCAGGTTTTGATGTACTTTTGGACTCTTTTGAGTCCTCTTCACCCGGAATACCCAAAATATCTGCCCATTGATCGCGTGGTGGCGTTGGTTGTTTCTTATCGTCATCAGGTTCTGTTTGTTTCTGTTAGAGACAGAGGGAGATATAAATGTGAGTCAAAGTTAAGCATTTATTTATATTGTTTTTTTTAAGCGAACCTGCATCGGACACGTGCAAATGTGAAAATTATTAATATTAGTCATTAATTTATATTAACCCTAATAGATAAGACATTGGAAATTCGCTAACACTTCGCATTGCATAAACAAAACTTTATAGTGTTTGGAAATGTGAAAAAAAACCTTTTGAGTAAAAAATAGAATAATAGTGACCACGCCCTATGCCTGTCATAATTCTGCGGGTTTGTCCGATGTAGGTTCGTTAACAATAAGGGCTCACCGTTCCTCCGTTTGTCTCTTCGTATAAACATTAAAAAAAAAAACACTGCAAAACCACACACTTTTTAAAGTTTAATAATTTTTGTAAAGTGCGGGGCAACGACCCCCGCAGATTATGACAGTCGCCTGAAACAGTCTTTACGCGATACGGAACAGCTGTATAAGCACTTTTTCAATATAAAAACGCTAAAGCTAAAGACCGAACCCGATGTACGAGCTTAAAATAAAATTAATAATGGCGACGTCCATACCGCGGAAAATAAAAAAAGATAACAAGGACCATATAATACAGCCCATAGCTAAAAAACAAATTAAAAAAAAAAACACTATCACAAATAGTATATAGTGTCCGTGGCAGATTAGCTTTTTATTTTGTAAAAAAATACAAGAAAAAAAATATATTAATAATATGTATTTTTTCAGAATCCATGACACAGTAAAAAAAACTTATTGTCTTTTTTAAACAGATCACTGCTCATTTATAAAAAAAAAATAAAGATGTTTTATAAGTGTGACGCGTCTGTAGGTGTATCTGTGTGTCTATCTGAGGCAGTTTCGGTCCCGTAAGGATGAACCGACTATGACCTAGTTTTGTTTGTATCATAAGTGTTTTTTTCTGGACAGTGCTGGCCTTTCTGATGATTGAAAATTATCCGTTTTTTAGTTATATTTATTTCCTTTTTAGAATTTTTTGTGTCAGGGGTTATGTTAGTTATGTTCATGGATTCCAAAAAAGGCAGTTCATTTGAAATCTTATGTCTATACTCACGTCACCGGCCTTCTCTTTCTTCTTATCTTTCTTTCCTTCCTTCTCCCGCTCTTTATCTTTTTCTCTTTCTTTATCTTTTTTTTCCTTTTTGCTGCTTCTTTCGCGCTCTATGAAATATTATCAATAAATAAGTTGGCTGCTATAGTGGCAAAAAAAACATCAAATCAGCTTCGCGATGTATAACGCACACAGGTGGGTGGACAGAGGGAACCTAATGTTAAGACACTCCGTTTCTCACTTTCCGCCGAAATTTTCGAGGCATTGCGTGTTAAGTAGCGGAACTCAATGCCCGGCTTCTGACTTGGTGCCAGAGCGAAGAAATGAAAATAATGTTGGCGAACTCGTGTCAAACAGGGTAAATTTAGGTGATAATGACTGTAAAAGCAGTGGAATCGTTACATTCGGGGGCAGTTGCTTGTAGGCAATGGCCCTTATTGGAAGGAAACTTGTATGAAGTATTGTTGTTAGGTCATATATATCACTTATTCCAATTACATAGAATCTCTTTCTGTACAATTTAGAAACTTGTAGACAATATGTGTCTTTATCGTGTTTTTTAAAAAACGTTAACCGTTTTCCGGTTAATCGTTAACTATGGATTTCCCCAACTAAGGATCAAACTGACAACCATTGCATTACAGTCACACTGTTGTGCCTTTGTACCACGACGACTTTGATTGTGATAGAAATTATGTGTGTGGGTTCATATAATTATATGAACTTTTTTATGAAAAAAAAACCTGAAGTAAAATGAAATGGAACGTTCAGTCGCATAATATAAAGATTGACATAATTGAACCAGAATTTTCAACATTCGTTAATGAATTAAGGAAAGTGAATCAATAGTGAACTGAAATAATCTGTAATTTTATTTGAATCAACCAAATACCAAATTATGACGTCACAAGTTACCATAGACCATTCGTGGCGCAGGGGCACAAGCGTGTGAATTGAAACATGACAGATTGTAGGTTCGATTCCCACTCGAGGAAATGGAATATTTTAATATTTTCATTTTCTCGCTCTAGTTACTAACGCCTCCAAAATTCAGCGGAAAGTGGTGAGCAGCAGTGTCTTAACGCTAGGTCACCCGATTTCCTCTGCCTAACCTGCAGTGTGCGGGATACTGTGTGAAGTTTAAAAAAATGTTACCATAACTACCTTACCAAATTTTCAAATTCCTACCACTAAAAACTTTTAATATAACTCACCTTTCTCCTTCTCCTTCCCGTCCTTCTCTTTCTTCCTCTCTTCTTTCATAATCTTACAGTACTCTCTAAAGTAATCTTCTCTCATCGTACTGCTTTCCACCGCTTTGTATCGAGCATCGGAATCGATCTTTTTCTTTATATCGACCCACCGAGCCCTCCTATCGATATTTTTCTCTTTGAGAAGCGCTATGAATTCAGTCTTCGCCTATAAGGAAATATATTTTTTTAATAATGTTTCGAGATTGGTGCGAACGGATTGGAACCTGTGGCTTGAGTAGTAGTATAGAGAGCTATATTATGTGAAATAAAAAACATTATATAGAGGAGATTTTGTCTGTCTGTCAATTATGGTCTATTGTTATTAATAAGAAAAACAAAATAAATTATATTGTAATAAAAAATTGAATAAAAGGAAAACAACAACAATTTCGATATGAATTAGTTCATGTTCAAAGACAGATAATGTTGTTTTGAATGTAACTTTTTAAAAAAATATTTATAAGACTTAGGTATTATATTATTGTATAATATTTTTTTAATAATGAAATAGATATACAGAAAAGTTAGAGCCAATTTGTGGTTTAAACAGTTATGATTCTAATTACTTATTTAGACAAAATATAACTAAACTATATAATATAAATGTATTATCTCTAAGCCAAACCAAAAACATAAACAAACCTGATTTCTCTTTATTTAAAAAATATATACAAGACTATTCAACATAACGTTTAACCTAATAAAAATATACATTAATAAAATGGCACGCGTTATATTTAATGTCATTCTCCCTTTTTTTTTTAAATAATAGTTTTTAACGCATAGCTAACTCTCCTACTACCGTTCAAACCACAATAATTCCCAAATACGCGTAGTTCATATATTCCATAACCAGCTGAAATAAAAAAATGAATTAAAAGCTGAAAAGAAGATTAAATTATTAAAATGCTGTAAAAAGAAAATTAATTACTTTCTGAAATTAAGAAAATTGATTAGTGTTAACAAAAGTGGAGGTGTCGATATAATATTTTATCTGTAATAGTTATATAGTTGTTTTTTTTAAATATAAAAAAAAGGATTTAGAATTATTAAAAGTTTTTACTGTTCAACGCAATAATTGGGAGTTCAAAAACCACTCATAACAATATTTGTGATCAGCTTCTTGCTGTATCCAGTACACAGCAGGGTAGGCAGAGGGAACTAGTGTTAAGACAAAAGTAGGGAATGGTCCCCACTTTTCGCGAAATTTTGGAGGAGTTGCTTTTTGAGTGGCAGAACTCAATGCCGCGCTTTGCCTTACCACCAGAGCGAAGACATGAAAATATCAATTTAAATAAATATTTCATTTCCTCGAGTGGCGATCGAACCCACAACCGTCATTACAATCACACCCTTATGCTCCTGCGCCACGTCGGCCTCAAAAGGTACTTGGTCGGTAAAAGTATGTTAAAATTAAAGTTTGTGATGATGGTTTTGTGTGATTTGTTCTAATTTCACGCAAAAAGTAAAGAACGGATTCAGATGAAACTTTATAGGAACATATTTTAAACATCGGAATAACGCTGGCAAAACTTCTATATATATTTTGTTATATATATTATGACTATAATATAACCATATATAGAATAGGATCTGAGTTTTGGTCGTTAGTATTTAAAATGTTTAAATAATTGTATTCTACTTAGGGCAGTCGTGGCGCAGGCACACAAGCGTCGTGGATGCGATTCTCGCTCGAGAAGTACTTTGGCGGAAAGTGGGGACGGAAATATCTTAATGGGGACGAAGTGTCTTCACACTAGGTTCCCAGGTTTCCGCTGTCTACCCTGCAATGTGCAGGATACAGCGTGAAGTTAAAAAAATATATTCTATTCAGAAGGATCGTTTTTGGTGAGATAAATTGCGACGCCAATACTTTGCCTGCACATAGACTTAGAGTGTAGTATATAAAGTGGAAAAAGTTTAATCACTCTCTGTTCTCACTGCCCACATCAATACAATATGAGTGCTCAGAGTCACAAACATATTTGGAAAACATCTATAATAATTAGTTTGTCTATAAAAATCTCGCACACAATGGTCATCGGTTTGATTCCAATTTCACATTAGGATATCGCCCGGCGTTGGGTTCCGCACTGACGTAAAATGGAGAACGAATCGTCTTAGCACTAGGAACTCTTTGACTATTTAAAAAATATTTTCAGAACTTATTTGTCCACCTCCACGATTGTTTATTACTTATAATCTATTTAATTTTACGGTGCAAGCAAAAATCAGCTTTATGGGTCAACCATAATTCTACCAGTAATAAAAAATTTAAATACTTATTTTTATACAAATGATATTGTGAATAGGAAAATAAAAATAAAACATACATACATACACAAAGAAATTAATATTATTTCTATTTAATTTAAATGTATTCAACATTTAATATTATAGAAAATTCTTAAATGTATATTTATGAAAGCAGGATTCGAACCTACGCCTGTTGTAAAAGTAAAAAAGTAAACTTTATGATTAATTTCTAATTAATTATCTACTTACATCACACTTTACACTGTGTATTTTTTTTAAATCATCATGTTACAGCGAGGTTTAATGTAAAACATTGTTTAATCTGTGACAAATCGATCTACACTCGAGTCATTTTTGTCTAAAATATGAATATATATTTATTCGAATACAAAAATCGATATTCACAAATATCGATTATCAAGAACCCATAAAACTAATTATGCTAGTCTATTTATTCTCTTTACTGTTTGCATACATTCTTTCATAACTTACTAAAAATTGACTTTCAAGATATTAATTATAATAAAAGTATTACAAAAACTCTTTTATAAAGATTTTATATTCAAAAATAGATTTAATTACTTTAATTTTATGATTGCTCAAAAAATATATATGTAATCTAATATTAGCTTTTGTTTTTCTTATAATTTGAATGTGCTCTTTATTTAGGAACTGACAAAGAAGTTTCTTTATATAAAATAACATATATTTTTTAATTTTAATAGTAAAAAAATCAAAAAGCTCCGTTCAATAGCTTTTGAAAAAAAAAATTGCTATTCTTCATCAAAATTGATGGAAAATTTCTAAAAAAAAACCCAAACATCTTTATCAATTCTTGTAAATAAAAAAAAAACAAAGACAAGAAACCTGGAAAAGAAATAATTAGTGAGGAACTTATTTATTTGACAGCTTCTTTTTTTAATTCATCCAAAAAGTCTTCGACTCAAATTTTACATTCTGATTATTTACATTTCTTTTATCGGAAACTGATTTGAACCCATCACCTTTTCAACAGTGGATAAAAACCACTTCATTAATTTTATATGCATGCAATAATTTTTATAAGCTTTTCAATTCTTTTTCTATGAAATTGCATATATTTTTAATTTACTCTTTTTTAGCCAGTTTGTTAGGCAAAAAACATGTCTAGATACAAAATCTAGATTTTAACTTTATACTAAATTATGTGTGCTTAAAATTATATCTAACCTTATGTTTCATCTCGTGCATCGGAGCGCCCACTTGACGATTTACATTATAAAAGTCGATCATATTTATCAAAAGTTATTAGGAAAATAAGAAAATTAACAATGGAGTCCAATTAAATTGATATTTTTAATAAAATTAGGAGTTCTTTAATTATTTTAAAGAGAAAATTATAAGGAACCAATATAGCCAATACATTATAGTTAACTTTAGTTTTAAAAACTGATTTATCATTACGAACCAAAATTCTTAATGAAATAATCAAATTAAAAAAAAAGTAATGTCAAAACTAACCAACAATAACAAAAAAAAACATCAAATCACTTAAACTCCATTGCACATTCAGAATTCAAATAAAAAAGAACCGACAAGCTAGTTTAGTTATTCATAGACTGAAGTGTCAATTAGAAAGTCGATTTTTTGACCTAATTCGTTTTCAACTCGATAAATCGCGTTCGCCAAGTGAGCTCCCGAGTAGTGATCCAACGTCGCCTACTACAAGCCCCTGCCGCCGGCGCCGCTCGCCTCGAGCTGTGTGTTGCGTGACTTTGCCGTTATAAATCATTATTATTATTATTCATTTAAAGCTAAAAATCGATGTAAAAAATACATTTTGAGCCTCTGGTAACACTCATACGGTTTATTTGGGACGTATTTTTTATTTTTCGTGGTATATCCTATTTATTACATATATTTAAGCAATAGCGTTGTGTGTTTATTTGTGTAACGGCTAAATCATGAAACACAGTTGCTTAATGGAAAGGGAAAAGAGATCAACAAAAGTCAATATAAATCATACGATTTTTATATTATGCACTTTTTCTATTTAATTCGTAAAAAATAAATTTAAAATACTTTGGCACTAAATATATAATGAAAAAATTTGCAGAATGCATAATATAAAAAAAGTTTGACACGAATATTACTATTTTCGATATGTTCTTGTTATCATATTTAAAAAATCATTTTATTCTTTATTAATATAATGTTCATTACAAGTGTAAAACAAAGAAAAACGAAGATTATGAGACCATATCGAACACAGATAAAAAATTATGGCAACTTCATGAATTCCATAAAACAAATTCAATTAAAATATTTTTTTATATCAAAAATTTATATTAATTTCGCTTGGCGGAAAATATAACAAAAGTAATAACTATAACATAATGGGATTCGAACCCAATATCAAAATTACTATAATTACATCAACTGAGTGTCAGGAATCGAACCTGACTACATAAAACATATTAAAAAAAATGCAATATACATATAATTAATTATCTGAAAAAAAAGTATAAAACACAAAAAAACAACGTTATTCGAATTTATTTTCTGTCTGTGGCAAACAGAATAATATAAAATGGCTGTTAAAAAAATTTTTTTTTTGTATTTTTGGAAATACACTATAATGCACTTAACAGTGAATTTACTTATATTCATCATACAAAAAAAATCAAATATTAAAATTATAGCTTTAAATATTTTCTTAAATTTTTATTAATAATTAAAACATAGAAACAGAAGTCAATTCCAATAAAACTTTGCTAAAAGACTCGATTCACCATAAGCAAATGCTTTACGTACTATATGCAAATACCCCAAGATCCAAAAAGTTGTAATAACAATTATTATAATAAAGATTCCTTTATTAATAAACTGAAAACAAAATCTACTATGCTTTATGTCTATAGCTTACTACGTTGGTACGCGCAAAACTAGGCGCAGGTTCAAATCCCGAAATATAAAAAAAAAAATTTAGAAAAAATGTCACCTATAACAATCATCCACTCATTTCATTCACTCTCAATCCCTTACCTGTTCCCGTTTCCTGTCCTTCTCTTCTTTCTCCCGCTTCCTAACCTCGACTATGTACTCGTTGAAACATATCTCTCTGTCCCGCATTTTTTCTATACCTTTGAAACGTTCGTCACGACTGAATTTACTGGAGAAGTCCGTGAATGATGATCTGGTAAATGGAAATTAAAATAATAATATAAATATATATACAGTCAACCTGGGCAACTTTGATAGATAGATAACAGCAATATTTTACACTATTTCTTATAATTTAAAGCATTGTGCTTTAAATTTTAGAGTATTTTTGTTTTATTAGTGCTCGCAAAATACTTTTCATCCATAGTGATACACATAAACCTTTTAAAATACATCAGAATAGAATCTCATAGACGACATGGTAGGCAATAGAAGCCTTTTAGGAAGAACTCGGTTATTTTCCGACTGCCTCAAGGTCGCCGTGTGCCTTGTTACCAAAGCGAGGAAATAAAAATTCCCCCGAGCGGAATGGAATGCAGGAAAATGCATGCACGCCTGTACCTCAGCTCCACGATGGGCGTCTATTTATGTTGTTTTTAATAGATACATAACATTATGTACTACATACGCGCAGACCTGCTTTATTTTATACATTCGATTATCGAAATGCCTAATGACAACATTTAGTCCGATCAATCGAATTTCTACTGCAGTTCTAATCAACTTACTTGGAATGCAGCTTCGCCTCCTCCATAAGTGCTTTGAACGCTTGCTTCTTTTGTTGCAGTCGGTTCTTTTTCTCCTTTCTTTCCTCCTCCGCTCTCTCCCGGACATATTTGTCGAACACCTAGGAAATAATTGGCCGATTAGTATTTTCTTGTACTCCGGTAGCTTTTACTGTAAGTACTGTACCATCGGCACGTAATGGTCGTCCTTAAGTTAATTAGTCTTTCTATTTCGCAATCTATAGCTAACTTTGGAGCGGCCTGGAGGCTCTATCTACGCTGTACTAAATGGGCAAACTATCAGCTCTGTGCTTTCGTCATGAGTCGCGTGGTGTGCACGAGATTGTGTTTGTGTGCTTGTACTTGTCAATATATGATGTGTGGGAATGTGTAGCTGTATAAGATGAGCGAATGTATCTAACGGGTGATTATATGGAATGAGTGAATGTATAAAACATAAGTTTACAATCGCATATACTATATCCAATAATCTACTTACAAGACCTTTATTTTTACTGTCTTTTCTAACTAGATGTTAACAATTACATTAACCCGTCTCATTCATTCATCAAAAAAGCCTAACAAAAGGGTAACAGATTCAATTACCTGCTTCCGTTCCCTCGAGTCCAGCAACAAATATCGACTGTCAAACACAATTTTATGCAACTCCTTCTCCCACGGCGAGAAGGCGGACACGTCGCTCTCGTGCAACATCTCGAGGAAGGACCGCACGCGCTGGTCGAAGGGCACGGTGGCTCGAGCGATGGCCGCCCGCGACTCGGCTTCCATTGCCGACTCTTTACCGGCGTCGATGTTTTGTGTGCCACGTTTGCGTACTGGCGCGGCTTTGGAATGAAGAATATTAAGCAAATTATTTTTGGGTAGCGCGATACATATACAACTACACATATCTTCATATATATTTTTAAAATATTTTATTCTTTCCCGAAAGTGGATTTTATTTAGACTAATGATCATTTTCTTATTAATGTCACTTAAAAAAATTAACACAACTAATTTAAAGTAAGGCTTGAGTTTCGCTACGTTTACATAAAAATTTCAAAAACATAAGCAATAGTTACTTACTCTCTTCAGGCTTGGACTTTTTAGCAGGTTCGATTTCAGAGTCGGACGATTCCGATTCGGCGTTACGTTTCAGATCACCGTTTGAACTCTTAGCTTGTTGGTTGGCCGCCGCTTTGTCTTTGTTCTAGAAATAAAATCCAAAAATGTATTATTGTTCTACAAGCAAAAAGAGTTTTTCCAGAAATATATATTTAAAAAAAACAATACCTATCATAGATTTTTTTTCAAATATCTAGAATATACTAAAAAACTATTTTTTTTCTTCTGGAGGAACTATGTTTTTTTTATCTTTGCAGTAAAAATAAAAGAGACAAAAACAATATATCTTTACGAGCTATAAAAAGAAATACATTCCTAACAGCAACCTTGTAAAGCGCGACCGCTAAATTTCACCACTAAACAAACAAAAATTACAAGAAGCCTGAAGAACAGAGTGTCTTAACACCAGGTCTACTCTGTCCACTAAGCTAGATAGTATTCCCATTTAGCTTGGTAGGCAGCGTGACGGTTCTTCCTATTGTTCAATGTATTAGTATAGATCCATCATATATAATTTTCCACTGACATAAATTGGAGGCACCAGAATTGGCACTGGCACTACCAGAACTGGCATCCGCTGGATGGGCATAGCTTGGTCTACATCAGCCCAGCTAGTCACCTGTACTAGAAGTTCTTATACTTTCGTACTTTGAACACTAGCTACATAACCCACCTCATCTTTCCCCTGTGTACCAGCATGTTGGGCACCAGCACTGGCGCTAGCTACCTCTGCCACATGTAACTTTGTCACTGGCATACTGATCACTTAGCTACACAGGTTTCTTACATAATCTTTTCCATGTACGGCATGTTGGGCACCAGCACAGGCATTTACTAGTGACCTTAGTCACATATAACTTTGTCACTGACATTAGTACTGAATATTGGCTATATAACTCACATCTTTCCCTTGTGTACTGGCTTGTTGGGCGCTGGCACTGGTGGCACTGGCACCGCTGGAATTGGGTGGATGAGCAACAGCTTGGTCCACATCAGCTCTGCCAGCCAGCTGTGCAGGTCGTTCCCATACAGAGAGACGAGCAGTAGGGTTGTAGAAAAAGACACGACCATCGCCTGTCCACACTACGCACCTTTGTAGACAAAAAAACAAAGTTAGTGGTGCAGGTTCAAATTATTTTTCACATATTAATAGAGTGAATAATAATAAAAAAAATACTTTTTTGTATGTTTATTGCATATTTTTTAGTGGAATACGTTATAAACGAGTTGTAAAGAATTTCAGAATCATGAATGGATATCACAAGATGAATTTTACATTTAAAATACTTATTTAATTCACTTATTCCTCCTTATTCCATTTTAAAAATGTTTTTTTAGAACAATGTTTATTCGTAACCACGGTGAAAATGAGTTCGATCCCCACTCGAGGTAACAAATGAGTTTCATTTTTCCACTCTGATAAGACTGCATCCATCTTTCTCTGCATTGCCTACTATAAAAACATCACTAACCACGGTGTTCCAGAAATAGGCGTGCTCGACACGGGCCTGCTCTTATCCGTCTTTGCCTTCTCCTTTTCCGCCTTTTCCCGCTCCACCTTCTCCCGTTCAGCCTTTTCCCGTTCCGCTTTTTCCCGCTCAGCCCGCTCCCGTTCCCGATCGGCACGCTCACGCTCCGCCGCCGCCTCTGCCGCCGCTACTGCTTCCGCGTGCGCGTCCACGTCTATTACTGGTAGAAAAATAAAAAAATATTATCCTAGTAATTCTAACTAAGGCCAGTCGCGGCGCTCAAAGCATGATTGTAAACGCGACTGGTTGTAGGTTCGATCCCACTCGAAGAATTTCTTTGAGCTGGTGTCGAGGCAAAACACAGTGTCGAGTTGAAATGTTAAAAATGAGGCCGTCGTGGTGTAAGCGCGGTGCTTGTTGGTTCGAGTCCCACTCGTGAAAGAAATATTTAATATTTTTATTTCCTTGCTCTGGCTAAGGCAAAAGTTCCGCCACTTACAACACGCAGTCTTCAGAATTCGGCGTCAGAAAATGAGGAACGAAAGTGCTCTAATGAGAACGAAGTATCTTAACACATAGTTACATCTGCCTATTCTAAAAAAAAAAAACATCTAATAAATAAATCAAACCTTCAATCTTACTGTCAATAATCTCCAGGCCGTCCTTCTTGTCTGACTTGTCGTTCTTTTCTACCGCTATTTTCGCTCTTAGTTCTGAAAATTTACATAAAAACAAACATTGTTATAAAAAAAAGATTTTTAAAGTTCCATACAACAAAAGGAAAAAAACGAAACCCTTATACCATCTTCGCTTCAGATCGGACTTAATTTTCATCAAATTCTGCAAGGGTTAATTTTTATTTTAAATCATAATTAGGAAAAAAAATATTATTGCATGGGAGCCAAATGGGGCTGTGGTTAATATAAGTTTTTATGTAGGGATTGTAGATGGTTATTCCCCATCTAGTCTAGGATCACTGAGCTCTAATGTCTTTGTCTAGTGACTCACTCTCCAACTCCTTCATAGGTGCTGGCTTCTCCCACACACTCTGGCTGGTGGCTGCGTGGTAGTAGTACGGTCTACCATCGGGAGCTCTGTGGGTTGTCCATTCGGCTGCTCGCGCTTGCAACTCCGGTGTGATTACCTAGAAAATCCGAAATCAAAATTAGATCTTCATTTACCACATTTTTCTTTATTATAAAAGTTTTTTGTTCTTTGGTCATTTGTAGCAGTGTAGTGTCTTATTATATCATCTAATCTCAAATTGCATATTTCCAAAGGAAAAATTATAATAATTATTTTAAAAAATTATATCCAGATGCTTAACATAAAACACTATGAATAATGTGATTTTTTTTATCTAGTGACGACAGTTTGTATGTTTTTTTATCTAGTGATGACAGTGTGTATGTATATGAAAGTGCGTAGCGACGAACCTCATGTTATTTGAATATTTATTTATTTTTTAATTTAAATGTTTCATTTCTTAGAATGAGAAACGAACCCACTATATGTCGCATTCTTGTGCCCCTCCGCCGCGAGTGGCCTCAAATGTAATATTAAATATATTTAAGACAATGATATACACATATTTTTTTAATAAGAGTTCTGAAAAAAGTATAATAACAAGGTTTTTCGGTGTATCTTGTTGTGTTCATACAGATGGAGTGGTCCGGTTTGCGAATAAAGATATCGATAAATAATACAGCACAACAATTCTCACCGTCTCCTCCTTCTTAGTTGGCGCGGCGGGCTGTTCTGCGGGGGCTTCGCTGGCCGCCATCGGAGCACCCATCTGTGGCATTTGCGTTGCCGCACCTACTGTAAATTATGAAACAAATAACATTAATTATTAAGGTCAGACAAACAAAGACGAACGTACAAAGAGTTTGCTTTACTGAACAGAATCAATCGTCTAAGGAACTCAAGTTTGAATCGAAAAAGCGCGAGTCGAGCTCGCCCACTGAAGGTATCCTACAAAAATTGGAGGTCTCGAGCTTTATCTGAAAAGCCAGAGTCTTTTATAGCCCGGCTTTAATACCAAATTTTGGCAAGGCTATTTTTTTTTTGGAATTTAACCACAAATGTATAATTTTCAGATTTCGACCTGAACTACCAGTAGATGCTAGTTGCAATATTTCATAGTACTACGATAACCGGAAGTATTATATATATCCTATTTATTTTCATTCCTTTTATAGTGTCGAAATACACGTTTTTTTCTATATAAACCACCATATCTTTTATAAGTAAATACCTTTTTTTTAGTAAATCATGGGCCCTTAGATCTGGGTACTTGGTTTGAATTTCAACTTGATATCTCCAAGCGTTTCTGAGATAACGGCTCTTGACAAACAGACAGACAGATGGATAACAAAGTGATCTTATAAGGTTTTCTTTTTTACTTAAAAGGTATGGAACTCTAAAAACAAATTTATGTTGGATAGTCCATTAATCAAGAAAGGATACTACTATTATTAATATTAAGTTTGTGAGGATGTTTGTTCCACATTTATACAATAACTACTAAACGGATTTATATGAAACTTAATAATATATAGCTTATACATCAGGGTAGAACATAAGGTACAATTTATGTAACACAAGTCATCAAGTTTAAGCGGGAGGGCGACACGTTGTCCATGTTAGCTAAAATGAATTTAAAGAATGCCCCTATATTGTTAGTAACCTAGTAATCGACCCCACGCCCACCTGCATCTGGGACGGCAGCCGTCGCGGCTGCTATGCCAGGGGGTTGGGCCACCATGGGGGGCGCCCACCATCCCCCCCACGCGCCGCCAGCGCCGTTCGGCATATTGCCCATATTGGGCATGTTACCCATGTTGGGCATATTGCCCATTGGCCCGCTGACCATATTTGGCATGTTAGCTAAAAAAAAAAAATTACAAGTATATTGTCATATTTTAAGTGTTTATGTCATATACAATTCTAAATAGTAAACAAGAAAAAAATCAGCAATGCTTCACTGAGTGTCTTAACACTAGCTTCTATTTGCCCACTCCGCTATATGCAGGATACAGCGGGAAGCTAAATAGAAAAAAAAAGAAATCAACCTTTATTTCCTTGCTGTGCTGTAGTGTCCACTTGGGGTGCCGAGTCACCTGGTGGAGCATCATCCATGTCTTGACTCTCTTGCTGATTATCCGGTTTCTGTTGCATTTGTTGTGCATTATCTGTAAGTAAATTGAAATGTTTGAAAAATACTATTAAGTATAGCAGTAACAGGATTATCTGGCCCTGAATTATAGGGATTGGCGATGATCCAGACTACCGACTGCAAGCAATTGTTTTAAATATGTATGTAAATCAAAATTCTATTTATGTAATGTATTATAAAATGTATAAATTAAAATTAAATTAGCTTCACGCTATATCCCGCACACAGCAGGGTAGGCAGAGGGAACTTAGTGTTAAGAAACTCCGTTCCCCACTTTCTGCCGAATTTTGGAGGCATTGCGTGTTGAGTGGCAGAACTCAACGCCGCGCTTTGCCTCGAAACCAGAGCGAAGAAATGAAAATATAAACTTAAGTAAATATTTCATCTCCTCGAGTGGGGATCGAACCCACAACCAGTCGGTTTTACAGTCACACTTTGTACCACTGCGCCACGACTGGCCTAAACTTAATGAAAATATGTAGCTGTTATTTTTAATTAACTTGTAACAGTATGTAAGTACTATATAAGTACAAAATCCGCTTTTTGTAATACATTTGATCCTCCGGATTTTAAATTAGTTCAGTTAATCAAATCACTACTGCAATGATAATTTTTTAATCCCTCCTTAATCACGATAGGCAAAAGTAAACTTAAAAAATTAAAAGGCAACTTTAGGCTCTCCTAATATTTTTATCTCTTTGCTTTGGTAAGCAGTTAAAAAACCGTCTGTATGTAACTACGACAGTTGTGCGTTCAATTCTCAATCGGAGTATTTTAATTACTAATAATACTTAAGATTTTATAGTTCAATTACAATTTTTGAGGTTGTTAAATTTAATAAGTTAAAATTTTTGTTATTAATTTAATTAATCAATAACAAGAATTAAACATTAAACATATACAAAATTGAAAATAATTATTGTTTTTGTTACAAGTATTAATATCAATTCTAGTGTTAGTATACTTACTATCCTTAACCCATGGCGGCGGCTGGGTCATAAATGGGGGCATGGCACCGGGTGGGGGGCCCTGAGGTCCCACACCTGGGGGCATCATACCCATCATGCCATTGGGCATCATGCCCATTGGGGGCCCGCCCATGGGGGGACCACCCATTGGACCATTCATGGGCATCGGTTGACCGTTTGTTGCTGTTTGTAAGAAAAAATATATATCAGTACATTATACATATAGAAGACTATCTCACAGCGTCGTGACTGAAAACATGCGACAAATGACTTATTTAATATGTCCATATATACTCTTATAACAACACACCTCAATGCTCAATATCTTGAAAATTTAAGTAACTAAGTAGCACTTACCATTATTGGCCATAGCTTCTATCTCAGCTTGTGTGATAACTTTGCAAGTGGGTGACTCTTGGGGCCTAGTCCACGTGGTTTCTCGTGTCCTAGCGTGGTAATAGTACGACTTGCCTTCGTCCGATTTCGTCTCCACCCATAGTTCTGGTGCTGGCTGTGGAAAATGTATATAAAAAAAATTATAATCAACTTAAATTTGAGATAGAAAGTAATTTCTAATTAAAACCACCCCATACAAATAACTTTAAAAAGCCTAAACTTACCATATTTGGTGGAGGCATGCCTGGTGGACCAAACGGTGGAGGCTGACCCATCATATTAGGCGGAGGACCCATTGGACCACCTGGCGGCATCATCCCAGGTGGGGGCCCAAATGGAGGGGGCCCACCCATCATACCAGGCGGAGGTGGTCCCATTGGGCCCCAGTTGTTATCAAAGTTAGGACCATTATTTGGTCCAAAGCGTGGGCCACCTCTACCTCTGAAGAAACCTCTGCCTCTCATCGGTGGACCTCCAGGTCCATAGCCTCGACCTCGGAACCTCATTGGTGGTGGTGGCCCATTCATCCAGCCTGGTGGTGGACCACGGCCTCTGCCCCTAGATATAATTCATATTATTATTTATCAACTTAATTTAACAAAAGATTGTATTCAAATAAGCAATGTGTATTACATACTACACATTTTAAGGGTTCAACACAAAAACATTAAACTACAACTCAGATTAAAGATACAGTAGTAATATTATAGCCTTTGACAAATGGACTATGCAATACATTTTTTTTTTATTTTAAAACCAATATCCTGAGATAGGTGTGTACTGTACTAAATCTTATTAGATGGGGACAATGGGCTCACTGCATCACAGCAGCCGATTTGTTGACTTTGTGTAGGTATCAAGCCCAAAAGGCTGACCTGCAAATGCTGACCCATAGCAAAACAACAACATAAAAAAACATAATTTAACACAAACAAATATTAAGATATATACATATAAAATAAAATATGAAATATATATAAGATATTTTTGTTTAAATTGTAGCTCTTAATATTAATTTCCTTTTGATCTTGAGGCCAGTCATGGCGCAAGGGCTAAATAATCATCGCAGAGCTAAAAACAATGTAAATAAATGCCAACCTTTGAACAAAATTATTTGTACAAAATTATTCTATAATTTTTAAAGAATAGTATATAGCATACAATAATTTATTTTAACCAATAATTTTATGGGATGTATACTTGCCAGGGAAGGCAAATAAAAATAATTAATTCTCCAAGCAGGAATCGAATCCACAATCTTAGCGCTAGGTATTGCTCGACAATGGCTCTATAATATCATAGCACTACAATTAGCGTAAATCTTAAAATAATATGTATATCAAGTACAACAACTCTTATATTCTATCTATACTCTTATATTATCTTAGCAAAACAACATGTCATGCAAATAGATATATGAATTATTATGAGAGGTAATAAACAATTATAAAGTGGTTAGACGCTAGCATATATATTTTCTAACTTCACATTAACAGAATCCATTGGTAAGAAACAGTGCTTTTCACTTAACTAAGCCAAGCTTTGTCTAAAGATTTTATCAGAATTTTATTTTTATTATTTAAATATCTCATAGAGACATATAAGCATGCTAATATAATAAATGTAAAGCTTTTGAACCTAAAACTTAATACATACAAATGTAATGTACCTTGAACTTATCATGTAGTTGATTGTTCAATAATGTTTATTTTTATTTCAGAATGACAAAGAGCCCATAATTAATTTAGCATACACTAAATGCAATTTAAACATCATAGTGATATATAATTAGATTTATTCAATCTATATGAATTGCATAACTCAATTCTTAAGAAATTATATTAAAAACAATATTTATTTATTTTCATATTTACTATTAAATAAATCATTAAATAAGCAATTAATATAAAAATCAAATTTAAAATGGCAATACAAAAGGGAATTAAAACAACTAAAACTGACTATACGACAAATAAGTTTTTTCAATAAGCAAAGAAAGTAAATTATACCTAAAGTTACCCCGACCACCACGACCACCACGGAAGCCATTACCAGCATCATCATCATCGAAAACATCATCATAATTGGAAACATCGCCAAAATCTTTACTAGGATCACTTGTACTATCGTTATTGTCATTCGCGCGGTTTATTATATCATTTATATTAGAGTCTTGGGTATCCATATATTCGTCTTCCATTTTTAGCACTATAATTATTATATATTAATCACAAAATTCTTTATTTCCGCATAACTAAGTAATGTTTTTGCGAACACTAAGACCACATTTTACAATGGCGGAAACAATATATACATAAAATGGCCGACGGTGGCTTCGATAGGGATTGCCGTTTTAAATATAGATTAAAAAAATCGGTTTTTGGTATAAAGTTCGATTATTAGAACTGTATATATATTTACGGATATCCAATAAATTTTTAAATTCTGTAATTTTATAAATAATTAATGAATCCCACATTTATTATAATATATATAAACACACAATTAAATTATTAGTTTTAGTTGAATTGAGTTTGATCTATCAAATCTCTTTTACGAGTAATCACTCTCTCAGTTATAAGGTACAAGGGCCTATGAATGTAAGGTACTAAAGTTATAAGTAGTAATTAACAAGAACAACTCATTATTAATTGTAATTAGCTAATATGTAAGAAAATATTATGTGCTCCTAATATGGCAACAGTCAATATAAACAAATTCAAAATATAATTACACACAGGTTTATGACATTAGATCATTTCAATAAAATCCAACCTTATAAGAGTGTGTTAAAGCTTAGTTTTTTTATAGCGCGTAATGGAAATAAAACCTTTATTCCGCAATTCCATTGACACCGTGAAATATAAAATTCAATATATTCCCACTGACTTTCAAATTTAAGCATATTCCTAGTCGCAATATTGGCCAAACGATGAAATATTTGTATTTAATTGTTTCATACTGAGAGGCCAGTCGTGGCGTAGGGGTACAAGGAGTTCGATCCCCACTCGAAGCAAGGAAATATTTATTTAAATTTATATTTCCGTTCTTCGCTCTAGTGTTGAGGCAAAGAGCGTCGAGTTCCGCGACTCAACACGCAATGCCTTCAGAATTCCGCGGAAAGTGGGTAACGGAGTGTCTTAACACTAGGTTACCTCTGCCTACCCTGCTGTGTGCGGGATACAACGTGAAGCTGTAGCTGTTTAATACCACTTTTATAAACCACACAAGCGTTTTAACACGTCCGCACGTTGGCTAAAGCTGGACCATCCAAATCTAATAGTATAAAATTTAAAAATTGTGCTTTATGATTTAACAAAAGTAGGGTACTATCTTTTAGGTACCATGTTTAATTTTGTAAAAAAATGTTTTATTAAAATTTTCTGATTTTTGACGTTTATTGTTGGCAGTAACATAGCGTGAAAGAAAAGATAATATTAGTTGAAAATATCGTTTAATGTTAACTATATATTATTGTCTTTTGCAATAATAAGCGAAATATAAAGTATACAGAATTATTATATAAATATCTTTCAGTACAAAAAACAAAGCCGTCATGGCCCGGTAGCACAAGGGTGGCTATTAACTCGACGGTTGCGGGTTCGATTTCCACTCTTGGGAATGAAATATATTCACATTATTTTCATTGCTTTTTTCGGTAACAAGCCAAACCGTGGCGTTGAGTTCCGCCATTCAACACGCAATGCCTTGAGAATTCGATGAAAAGTGAGAAAAGAAAGTGTTTTAATAGGAACGAAGTGTCTTGATACAAGGCTCTGCTCTGCTGGCTACAGGGTAAAGGTAAAGCTAAAAAAACAATTTACATATGTAAATATAATTATCAAATATTATTTAAAAAAAAATAATTGGAGGGAAACATTTACAGATTTGTTTTAGACAATATTTTTCCCCAATAGATATCAAACGAACAGCCATCGCGTTTACAGTAAGACGCTGTTCAATTGTACTAGACTATTCTACTTTATTATTTGACTGACTTTCTAAACCTAAAATGTAATAGAAAAAATAAAAAAATACAGTATAAAGTATACTGTATAAATATTGCTATGACTAATAAATAAATTCCCGTAATTAATTAATAATTAGTAAATATATAAAACTATTTTCCTTCAAATATATTCCAATCATTTTTATTAAATTTTCTCTTCGACTTTAGTTTTTCTGCTGAATATCCTTTTATGTTTGTATTCATATTCTTCCTTGTTTTAATTTTGATGTTGTTTCCTTTATTTCTAGCAATATATTTGGTCGTATAGTAACAAATTCCACCTAAATTTGGGGGTATCATAATACGTGCATTCGTCTTTGGTTTTGTAAATGGATTTGTTTTGGACAGGGTTGATTTTGAATCGTATGGGAAAGGTGGTGTTGCATAGGGCATTTTGGAGAACGGATTTTTGGCTGGGTGAGCCGCACTTGGATTTGGAATTAATGGAGCAGTTTGGTTTAATGTCGATACTTTTGGTTCATCTGGAGGAGGCCAGCTAATAGAACTTTTCGTACTTGAATTTTGGATTTGCGTTTGAGAATATTGTTTCTTTGTCTGATCAAGTGTTTGCGGATTAGGATCATTGTAAGAAAAGTGGGCATTTTCTGCATTATACTGTCCGTATTGATTTTGATGGGCATAACTAGTAGGATTATAATAATGTTGCATGTACGGATTACCCATATAATTATATGTGTTAAACATGGGCCATTGTTCATAAGAGTTAAAAGCATTGTTAGATTGTTGATTTCTTCCATCTAACGTGACTCCACAGCAACAAAGAGGTCCACAGGGTCCACATGGACAAGGTGGTGAAGGTCCACATGGACCACCTGGCTTAATAGGCCCCGTACAAGGACCGCACGCCCCCGTTGATACATGGTATGGCCCACAAAACCAAGTACCATACGGATAGTAATAGTACCCTGTCATATATTGAACACATTTAGGAGGAGTATTGCAGGGCGGCGGAAGGCAACTGCATGGCGCAGGACAAGGACACTTAGTTGTTAAAGTGACAACTGATGTAGATAACGATCTTTTCAGATAATTTGGTAATATTAGGCTATTTAATGATTTATCACTAAGGTAATTTAGCTTTTTTATCCGGCTGTGTAATGATGATGATGTTGTCTTAACTTTCGATGGTAGTGTTTCGCACAAACATTTTAAGTTCCTAGTGAAGTTAGGGCACGATATATTCCTATGAAGCCTTTTATCAAATTTTATTATTTTTTCATTCTGTGCATTTTTGCGCTTCGACAAAAATAGCGACTTTACTCTTTGTGTTCTCTTACAACTATTTCTCTTCATTACATTGCGAACTGAAACATGAACTTAATTTAAAATAATAATAGGAAAAAATTGGTTGTGGGTTCGATACACACTTTAAGATATGGATATAAATATTTAATCTGCATTTCGCCGCTCTGGTAAACGAAGTGAACCTTTCGAGTTCCACTATTTATAATGCAATATCTCTAAAATAGACGGTAAGTAAAGTGTGATCTTAACTCATAACGCTAGATTCCACAGATTTTCCTCGGTATACATTGATTATATGACTGTATGTATGAAATAAAACTAGATTAAAAAGTCATAATATTTATTATTTAGTCAATTTTATAAATATAAATGTTCAAATGGCTTATAATCCTCTCTGATATTTCATACTTAGAATATTTGAAGTCGTGATTTAAGAAATGCCTTGTCTTTATCTTTACGTTATTTTTTTTCTTTTACATGATGGTATGCATTTTTTAGGGAGAATATACTGTTTGTTTTGTATGGTTCGTAATTAATTTCCAGCGACTCTTTATTGAAATATTTTGCTTGTGTATGAATACTCCTTTTAAACTTATTATATAAAACTGGATACCTTCTTTGTGATTTTCTATCTGAATTGCATTGAGGTGAAAGTCTTTGACTAGAGTCTATCATTGATGTAAATATTGACGGCAAATCTTTTATTGGTTCTGTTTCTTTTTTGATTTCAGTCTTTTTTGAATCTAAAAATTTCGGATATCCAGTCTGAGGTTTTCGCAATTCTATTAAAGTTTGACAAGGAGATTCGGCCGATAATGAGTTTTTCAACTTTCGTTTCTCATTTTCATTATCTGTATTCGGTATGGTACAGACAAATGCTGCACAACATTTGGGACAAGGACATGGACATTTTCCATCCACACATGCACATGCTCCAGCAACATGGTAAGGTCCACAGAACCAGTTACCATATGGATAGTAGTAGTACCCAGTCATATATTGAAGGCAGCGAGGAGTAGTATTACAAGGTGGAGGCAAACACGTGCAGCTTTTACAGGAGCTGCAGCAAGGCTTGCATGGACAACAAACAGCACAGGGTTTTGAATATTCTCTTTTCAATACATGACTGTGAGATGCATATGTTGGTTTTTTTGAGCTAAAACTTCTATTTGATAAGACTGTATTATTTGTATCTATATGAGGACATGATCTTCTAGAAAATAAAGCGGTGTAGGTGTTGTTGTATGAATGGATGGGTAAATAATTAGATTTTCTTGTATTAAATGCATGTGATGAAAGCCTTTGTCTTCGGTATCCATGTCGTACTGCCGCAGAGACTGCAAATATGAATATGCTGTATGGATCGTCTTAAAAGGGCTCTTTATATAATAATTAAATGTTTTCACAATTCCAATATTAACAATTTTTATAATGATTATCTAATGATAGACGAAAAAGGTTAAAATAAAAGTAAAATTATATTGATTTATTTAATATAAAAATTGCAACTTGAACATGTAAAAAATATTATGGTGTCATTTTTATGGAAGTAGAAATGCGTGGTGCTTTACAGTCTTTCGAATTCATTTTCATCGGTCCTTGGGCGATACTATCTGGGGGTATAGCAGTGGTAGCACTTGCAGCAGTCACCATTGGTGGAGCTCCACATAATGGGCAGGCAGCATATTCACATTTCTTCGGCGGTGGACATTTACCAGGACATGGACATGGACATGGACAGCAAGGGCCACGGGGTCCACAAGGTCCGCAAGGCCCACAGGGACACGGACCACGACATGGTCCACATGGTCCACATGGACCACATGGGCCACAAGGTCCACATGGACCGCACGGCCCACATGGACCACAAGGCCCACAAGGTCCGCAAGGGCCACAAGGCCCGCATGGGCAAGGGCAGCGACAGGGTCCGCAAGGGCCGCAGGGTCCACAAGGTCCACACGGGCCACATGGTCCGCACGGGCATCCGCAGCATGGCTCATTTTTTGAATCACCTTTCTTTTCTGCGTAGCTTCGGAATTGTTTGAAATCACCACAGCAAAGTGTAATTTTGGCATCGTGGTTGGCGAACGACGCACAAGCTGCAAAGAACATCCATATATAATACTCAGTGTGGACGAGCTGGTGGATGTTATTCGAAGAACGAGACTCGAGCCGAGTATTATAGATGGAAGTCCTTCACCGTCAGACACCGTTCCCGTTCTCCGAAATAACAATAGTACCAGCGGTAAACAAAATTATATGCTCGTAATTTAATATCTTAATTATAAAATATTATCTATGACAACACCAAATATAAAAAAAAACTGACAAAATATGTAAGAAAATCGATGTTTGTCAATTTTCTTACGGTTTTCATCACCCATGACGTGATCTTAGATGTATAAATTAATATCTGTGTATACAATAGTTTAAAAATATAGAGAAATACCACAATTTATTGGGACTCAATAATAAATATTTAAGTCAAAAGAATTATTTAATTTATTGACACTATAATAAATAATATCCAACTTACAGAATGGTGCTGTATTTTTTTTGTAAACGGCCGTTGATAGTTTCCTTCCTTTCATACATTTTATTAAAAACATATTTTTTGGCGTGATGGTTTTTCTGAGTACTAAAGCCATTTTTCTGTTTTATTTTTTTGGATTTAATAAATTTGTAAATGTAGTTTCTATTGTTTTGTTAATTTTACTTGGAAATTTTGGCCATGGCAGAGGGAGGGTCTTGCTTGAACAAAAGCTGTTGTGAATGTAATTGCGTTTGAATTTTTTTATGTTCTTCTTTAATTTCTTCTTTTTTTATAGTAGAATCTTTGATTTTGTATTAAACCTTTTTGTAATGTCGGCCCTACACTTATGAATTAAATCGTTCACAATGTATTGTAATTTAATAAAAGAATAAAAAATATCTGCGAATATTTTAGAGCAAAAAAAATAAATAGATATAATATTTTAATTGGATATTATTTAATAACCAACATAGAGTACAATATTAGCGTTCCATGCATTTGCTAAAGTTGTCAATACTCTATAGTCTATACTGAAGAGCTATACCCAACTGAAGAGTTTGTGTGATTGCAAACGCTAATCTCAGGAGCAACTGGGTCGAATTGAAATGTAATTTTTGAGCCGAATTGTCTATTTACCGATAAATCCGAGGGCCGGCAGACTTACGTCATATTAGCAAAGCTGAAGTTTTGAGTTCTATTAGTTTATTATGTAGTTAAGACGGTATGTGTACTCAATAATTTGAAAGTGGGACCCTTTCAGAGGTAGCGCCAAATAAAGGCATATCTCTGTCTAGGAGGTTGGTCTAGTCATCGGATTTGTGTGAGTGCTTTTAAGGGGTCTTGAAATAAAACGTAAATAAAATATGTAAAAATAAAACCTATTATAGCTATTAGTATAACGTAGTTTGCTCTAAATTTAAATAACCTTTAGACCGTCTGGCAGGATTAAACGCCCAGGTAAAGGGTCTGGTAATAATAAATATATATGCCAGATGTGGGCCGTCCGAATACCCACTAAAACCTCACGTTGCTCCTCCTCAACCGCCACTGGCCGCGAAACACGGGGACTAGAGTCTCCCGCCAAACGCGGCAGCGAGAGCCTGTGAAGGGTACGTCGCAGAGTCAAGAGTGTGTGGGCACTTTCGACGGCCTGCTCGAAGTAGCGTGCGGAAGCAAGCTGCGCTCGACTATTCGGGTCAGGTTTGTATGCCGCCCTCCGACGACTCGGTCTCTTACGGTAGATGACGAGCTCGGCAGAAGCCTCTCTCGCCCGTTCCGCAGACTCCTTCTCGAGAATAATGAGACCGCACCCCACGACGTCTCGCTGCCGGACATGGCCTTGAGAACGGCAGGCAGGAAGAGGTCGTCTCCTATGACGTCGCACAAAGCGCAAAGAAGTGAGCAAGTACCTTAAGTTCGAGCTACGTCTGAAAAGCCCCTCTTTAAAGTTAGTAAGTACGCATACAGTCTTAACTACATGTTAGACTATTAATCCTCAAAATTTCTGGTAGGTCTGGGGGCTCTGGGAGCTCAGTCTACTATGTTACGTGAATCGTTTCAATGTAAACGATTATACTTGTGGTCAAAGTTACCTCCTGCACTTAGCATGTGTCATAACTGTCACACACAACGAGTAACGAGTTATTTCCATTTTACCACGCCGACAGGTGCCGCAGGTTATAACTTACAATGCGTTACTTTATATTTTTTTTATTCGCTTTTACGCCTCACACTTCAATCCTAAATTAAATGAAACGCCAAACGCTAAGTCTCTGCAAAGTCTCTTCCACCTCGTTCACTATTATCAACCTCTTCACACTTGCCCTTCCGGAGGTCCTCACGCTTTTTACCTGGTCTTCCTCTTGGTCTTCTACGTTCATACGTAAGCGAAACAAGACTAACGAAATTAAAAGAAAACAAATTTTATTTTTTATACAGAATTTATTTTAAAATAATATTTCTACAATCTTACAGGTAAAGACACGCCAAAAATAATTATTAATACACTTTAAAAAATCTTTTTAACCTAATGGTGATTGATCCAATTAATAAAATTTATTCAAATACAAACCCTTAGGTGAGCTAAAAAAAACAGAGTTTAATCACTGTTTTTTAAAACAGAAAGTTTACACTTTTAATTTCCACTTTTTATATAAATATATCATAAAGTCAACTCATTATGTCTCAACAAAGTAGTACAGCTCGATAGTTGTGGGTTCGATGCCCGCTGGTGAGAACGTTTAAATTTACATTGTTACTAGCGAGACTAAATTCGGCGTAGAGACCGCCACTCGACACAGCTTAATACACAGCATAATAGCTTAAAATTGAGCAAAATATATAAAGACATAGGTACAGGTTCACATTCCAATTCTTTTGTCTACACTGCTATGAGGGAAAAAGAGCCTGAAACTACCGTTTTTGTTCTTCCATTTCTATTCTAATCTTCGCTATCAGCATCTGATGTTGGAGAAGTGACATTGGAAATACCGGGCGGTGACGTGACATCCGAAGGAACTGTTGGTGAAGTGACGTTAGAAATACCGGTTGGTCCGCCACCTTCGCCGTCTATACCACCACCTATTTGTGAACCCGTCAGTGCCTGGACATGGAAATAAATTAAAATATTAAAAAGCAGAGGACGAAAAGTTATCACACGAGGTTCCATCTGTCTACCCTGCTGTACTTAAAGTGTAGTTTTTTTATAGCTTCACGCTGTATCCCGCTAATAGCGAGATAGGTATAGGGTACCTGAAAACTTTTAGCAAATTTCTTGAGGCATTACATATTGAGTAGCGGAACTTAACGCCGCGCTTTGCTTGGTTACCAGCGCAAAAAAAAAAATAGTGTAAATATATAGACTTAGAAAATAAATACTAATAATTTAGGCATAGGGATAACGAAGAGGGAGCTGGTTGGTCTGTCTCCATAAACATAAACCAAGTATTTTAAACTTTTATATAATTAATTTTTAACTTTTATTTGATAGCGTATAACAAGTATTTTAAAATTAATAAGTTGTTTTATGATTTTTAGTTCTTGAAGTCGATTCTTTTTAACTTGTTTTTTTTTTATTTTATTTTTTGGTGCCTGTAATATAATTATATAAAAAATTGTAGTGAGATGGTTTTGCAAAAAGTATTTAGATATTTCTAGCTTACGGTACGTTTTTACGGTACAAAAATACTCATAAACTAAAATCTACTTGGTTAAATTAAATTAAACTTTGGGAACCCAACGGCAATTATTACGAATCGAGCAAAAATGCAAACGTACTCGTATCCATAAAATATATGTATATATAAGTATATAATTCCTTCTTAAAAATCGTTTAAAAACAAATTTAATATCTTTTGTAGTATTATTTATATATAACCTACACCTACAATTTTTTTATCTCGTTTATAAAACTAAATAAATGTAAATAGATCTACAGTACGGCCGATGTGGATTAGGATAGGATAACCATCTACAGTTAACTCCAGCGTGGCTCCGACACACTGGCAGTACTAAGAGTAGCTAGCATACCTGACAGCAAGAACACATTAGAAAAGTAAGGCAGGCGACACACGAAGCGGTACACGCTAAACTGCCAGCCGCCTGCGCTGGAGATGGGTCTAAAAATTTTTCAAAATACTTGAAAAATAGTAATATAGAAAGAAGCGTATGCTTATAGAGAAAGTTTATTTAATTGGATTTTTAATTGTGCTTCTCGCTGTATTCCGCCTATGGTATGGTTGGCAGATGGAAAATAGTGTTAAGACACTCCGTTTTCACTTTTGAATTTATAAGACATATGTTGCTGGAACTCATAGCCAAGCTTTGCCTTGTTACCAGAGCGAGGAAATAAAAAATATATGTTATTCATTTCTCAGAGTTGGAATCGACCCAGAATGAACGTTTAAAACGTAAAATGGAGAGTTTTATTCCTTTCCTGTAGGAATTTTGAGTCTCTTAGTGGTCACACTTCCCAATCCCTAACCTGCCGATAAGACAAATTGCAACTTTCCATATCTTGTAGTCCCCTCTGTGCGTTGTCTCAAAGCGACAAAAATTTTAAGTTGCCCTTGCAAAAATTAAAATGCGATATCACACAGCTCAGTTTGACCACACCTGCTCATTAGTACTTAAAGTTCTTCATTGACGTCTCCTGGTACTTTACAACGTGTACCAGGTGCTTTGGCCTCCGTCAATAATGCAGCCAGTTAATAATAAATAATTATCAATATATAAATATAAAACTAATACTCCTATAATATCATATCAAATCTTAAGTGGATATCAAAATTCATGGTACATTTAAAAGTTTAAATGTATATTTTCTAAGACTCTATATTTACTTCTGCCAGGATAATCAGGTGAAGGATAGCCTTGGCCTGGACCAAAGCCCTGGCCTGGACCATAGCCCTGGGCTTGTGGATATTGACCAGGATAGCCTTGACTTGGGGGATAATATTGACCTTGCTGGTAACCTTGGCCTGGCGAATATTGTCCTGGATATCCTTGGCCATAACCTTGTTGGTAATTGCCCTGCAATATCAAAAAACAAAACAGTAAATAGAATTAAAATGTACAAGATCTAGGGGGTAATTTCAGTTAACCCTCCGTGGGGGAGTCCGACTAGCGCTTGTCCGAATTTTTATAAACCGATTGGATAATCCAATGGTTGATATTAAGGTGCAAATAAACAAATACGATAAAATATCTTTTTTTACAAAAGTTCCTTACACTATTACACTTATTAAATGTACATACAATGAAAACAAGGAGATATTTTTCTCTTTTTATCCATTGAAAACAATATTTATATATATATATTATAAGCTTACTGGATTCATTTGCCCTTGATTCTGTCCATATGGCGGCGGCGATACATTTGATTGCACACCAGTGTCAGGATATGGATTTTGAGGATATCCTTGCCCAGGACCTAGCCCTGGATGTCCTCCTTGATACCCAGGATGGGTGAATGGATTTTGACCAAATGGACCACCTTGGTTTTGTCCAAATTGTCTTTGATGTGGATTTGGCTATAAAATGGTATCCATGAGTATAACAATTTATTCGTAGCCCGATAAGAACGTTTATCTTAGCTTAATTATATGTAGCTTTTCTTTTAAGGAAATGCTAATTCAAATCGCACATAGTGTGGACAAATTTTGGTCTATTTTTTAGAGAATAGACAAGGTAAATGAGCTACCTACAGGTGAGTAATCACAACACTGCACTGCCAGTTTCGAAAAAAAATCAATAAGCAATTTCTATTAGTTAAAACAAAATTGAAGGAGGTATAAAGTAACTTCACGCTATATCTAGCAAAATTCGAAAGGCAGATAAAATACAGAGGTAAAACACTCAGTTCCCCACTTTATTTTACAGCTTCTCGCTGTATCCCGCTGGATAGTTCTCGTAGAGGGAACTTTGGAACATATTGTTAAAACATTGCGTTCCTGTTTCCTAAGATAATTTAGTTCTCCACTTTCCACCGAATTCTGTAGAATGCCTCCAGTGTTAACTGGTCAGCCTCTTTGCCTGAGCGAAAAAATGAAAATAATAAATATTTTATTTCCTCGAGTGGACATCAAACCTACAGCCTATCGCGCTAACAGTAGCACACTTGAGCCCCTGCACCACGACTGGCCTCACTTTTGTCTAACTTTAAACATATTCGACTGTGCTTAAACTAACCAAATTGCCCATATTCATAATATCTTAATATAACAAAGCATATCTATTACACTTTAAAAATATACGTAAAATAATGAACAAGCACATAATTCTGTAAGAAAAAGAAAGTGACATTGAAAAAGTCAAAAAGTGACTTTAACATAGACAATGAAGAATTAATTGCAGCAGTATTGTCAGAAGATTTGAAATTACGTCCTTTTACCTTGCTCCCGTGTTCAAATGATCATAACTAGTGGTACGAATAGAGTACTACAGTTCAGTTCTTAATTTATGGCGCTTCGAGCGTGCCAGTTGAGCACCAATCGCTTCGCCAATGTCACGTTATATGTGACCACACGGAGGGGAATGTACGGTAAAAAAGAGACTATACTACATAATAGGAGAACACATAGAATAGAGAATAGAGAAGACTACTACAGAGGTTTCGACATAAATATCAGACATATAAAAATACGTTCTCATCAAGCTACGTCGAAATTTTTCGGGCGCGGGTTCGAGTCCAGCTACGTTCAAATTTTTATACGTTATTCTAAATAAGTATTTTTCTTTCCTAAATGTGGAATAACACTTTTAGTTTAAAAAAGTATTTAAAAAATAGTATTCTCTCTTGCCAAACGATAATTCTAAATATAGATAATGATAAAAAAATTATGTAGCCTAATGAGAACGTATGGCTTAATGGTCAGAGCGCCTTGTCGGTTTCCAGGAGGCGCGGGTTCGAGTCCCGCTACGTAAAATTTTTTATACGTTATTCTAAGTAAGTATTTTTCTTTCCTAAGTGTGGAATAACTGCAATTAAAAATGTTTAAAAAAAAATCTTCGCGAGTGCCCATCGCTCGTAATTTTTCTTCAGGGGCGAGCTACTCTCGGCCCTCCCAGCCCGGTGACGCTGTCAAAACTAACCCAGGTCCAAGCGTTTAACGCTCACTTTATTCAAAATTTCATAACTATAGATCCATGGGACGTAGGCTATGGGTTGATACGCGGCGAATTTCATACAAAATGCAACAAAATCAATGCATAAATGGCAATCATATCCTTTGGCTGCGCTGACTTGAAGCTTGATTTTTTCTGTGATCCAAGGTACCATAGTCCTAAATATGTAATAGTAATTTGAGCTTGATACCTCCATGCGATTTTGAGATAAATGGTCTTGACAGATGGACAACCACAGAAACGGAGATCCCATAACATTTCCGTTTTTAACTATTGAAGTACGGAACCCTAAAAAGCAAATTATAAAATGTTTATTAAAGTATATTAATTAACTAAAAGAGAAGGTTAAAGACAAAAATTAAATCGTTAAGTTAAATAATTATTTAAAAATTAAAAAGAAAGTAAAAAGATCTGAGGCCGTCATGACATATGTGCACAAGTGTACGATTGTAAACGCGACGGTTGTAGATTCATTTTCCACTGGGGAGAATGAAATATTTAATATTTTTATTTATTCGTTCTAGTAATAGTTCTCGGAGATAAATTCTGCCACTCAATACGCTTTGTCGGGAGAATTCGGCGGAAAATGGGACGGCACGGACGGAAATATCAGATATTGCCGTTTCCCACTTTCCGGAAAACAGACTTCACGGAGAACAGAGTTGATAAACGTTAGTTTGTGTTGATAAAACTTACAGTTGAGGAACGATTAAGCGTGATAGCTCCACGCTATATCCCGCAGATTAAAGGTTTTTTATAGCTTCACGTCAATTCCGCACGTAGCAAGGTAGGCAGAGGGGACCTAGGGTTAAGATATTCACTTACACTTTCCACCGAATTCATGATATTATATGCGTTGAGTGGCGGAACTTAGCACAGCGCTTTGCTTCCCTTGAGATGGAAATGAACACAACACCATAACATTTACAGTCTGATACGACAGCGTCGAAAATAATAAATGATTTTAATACGAATTTTCTTCTGCAATATAATACTTTAAATATAAATATATACCTTAATAAGAATGTACGAAGCCGATGAATAATATTTTAAAATTTACATTTTAATATAGAAAGAGAAACTACAAATGATTCTTTAGGGAAGTCTTAGGAACATTTGGGAGAAAAGACCTTGAGTTTATTTTTTTAAAAAACCCAACAACCAGGTTTCGATGATGTAATCTCAAGGTCCCGATAATTTTCCAACCCGCCATGAGTTCCATACGTAATATTTAATGTGTGTTTTCTCTCATGCGGTCACCAATTCGTTTGTTTTAGATTAAGAAACAAATACGTAAGATATATTGCTACAGCTAAAATAAAAATCAAATTAAATCAGCATCACGCTGTATCCAGCACACAGCAGAGTAGTAGCAAAAAATATTATTATTTACTACAAATATTTATTATAGGTACGAATTTATTTAATCAGCAAGAATATAAAATATAAAATCAAAAGAATATAAAATCCACGTAGTATACCCCATATAGCAGGGTAGGCAGAGGAGGCGTAGCTACAATCTGCCAATTTCTGGAGGCATGTCGTGTTGAGTAGCGGAGCTCAACATCGCACTTTGCATCGACACCAGAATGAAGAACTAAATGTTCTATCTTAAACATCCTACAAAATGTACAATAATAAAAACGGATCTGCGACAAAAAGGTCGTGCGATCTGTCGCGTTAGAGAAACAGTAGCTTAATTTGTAATTTTGTAATAAAACTGTATCAGACCGCTGCTTAGAGTCAGTTCCTAGCCAGTCTTCTTTCTATAAAGACACAACCTGAAATACATTTCTTTACAAAATATTAACAAATCTTTATAAATACATAGAAATAAAAACGAATAAAATTTCTTATAAAATGGCAAATGTACCGCTGTTAGTGTTCAGCAACGGAAGAACTTGCCCCGTTATTGGATTGGGTACTTGGAAGGTACGATTTATTTTAACTTTTGTATTTTACTAAATAAATGTGGAGGACGTAGAAGTTAGCGCAGCGTTTAGTTACGCCACTCGACATACACTGTTTCAGAAAGTTGTGCGGTGTGTGGGGAACGGAATGTAAGATACCCCGTTCTCTCTCTCTCTCTGACTGACGTGCGATTTGCAGGATACAGCGTGAAAAAACACATTTCTTTCCTTTATCCACGCACTTCATTAAAAAAAATGCAAGAGCCTAAAGCCTAAAAATAAAAAAAAAATACAAAGATATCTTTTCCAACCAAAATTTCCATCCAACTAACACTTCCAATGTGAAAATTTGTTATAATGGATGTTTGTTCCATTTTCACTTAAAAACTACAGAACAAAACAGATCGGCTACATATTATATAAATATTTTGTATAGTTTAGCAATAATATATAAGTATGTGGGTGAAGCCGCAATGTTATAAAAAAACCGCTCTTTGACTCAATAAATATAGATAATTAATATTAAATTGCAATGTTCCATGATGACGGCGCTAATTATCTACTTACTGTATATATTAAAAACATCATAATAATTACCATTTGATTTCAAGGTAAATCTAACACACATACACACACTCCTCTCCCATTAGACAATTTATATTGGCTGCGTTTAGTTTCATCTGAATGGTACAGCTACTTCATCTGGCGTAAAACAATGTGAAGGTTGTGGTTTCGATTCCCACTTTAGGAAATTAATTACTTTTATTTCCACGCCCTCATAAACAAAACGTTTTGAGTTCCGCCATTCAACACGCAATATAGGAGTACCTTAAGGGCAGTCGTTGTACAGCATTCAGGGAGTCCCCGAATGCCAATCATCGGCTAATGAAAGTAAACATAGTGCAACAACGACTAATAAAATTTTTCGGGAATCTTCCGCACCCCGCATACAGATACTATCAAGTAAAGAACAAGATTACAGTCAGCGATCCTTACGGAATTCTGCAATCCCCCGCACCCTGAATGCCTGAATTCCATCATCCATCATTTCCATTTCGTTTATATCGTGAGTCTGTATACTTCAAGGCGTTTGCCGATATACACTTGCAGCCTGCCTGTGAACCAAAAATCTTACAGGATTTTCCTGACAATTAGCTACATGTTTACAATAATTCGAAGGTTCATTTTGATATTTTTTTTGTCCTCTATCCTGCGTTTCTTCGCCTGAGTTGTTTGTGACTTATTTAGCATACTAATTACATTTTGAACTGACTCTTGGTTACTGAAGTTTGGAAAAGAAGAAGAAGAGAAGCTCTATGTAATGTTAGTTAATGTTAGTGGACGAAGAAGAAATTGAATCTTACTAGCATTCAAAATCTTTTAACGTACAGATTTTGCTGAAAGTCTTCCACAAGATTAGAAATTAGTGTTAACATTTCATTTCATCGTTATTTGGCTGTTGAAAGCTCATCTATGGTTATTATTACTATACAATCAAATCTTTTCGATACATTTTTATTATAATTTAAATAATGAGTATATTTGACCAGCTGCAACTACCTCGCAGATACCGCCGTATGTAGAGTGTTGTAATAAATCTAATGTATACTTTTCACATGACGCATACTTTTGTTACGAAAGTCCATTGATTGATTTTTTCATTGGTAGAAAATTTCGATTTAATAATTTTTATATATTTCACATTTCAATTTTAAAGAGCATTGCAATGCAAATATGTGTCAAAACAAAATGTAATTTTTAAAAAAGCTGTAATAGTAGGAGAGGTGGGATTGCTAAATTTGCAGTTACTAAATCGTCATAGGTATGAGCGTAGAAAGGGGGTGAGCTATTCCTACCCCAGAAACCTACTGACTAGTCTGGTGCCCACTACTAAATTTGCCCTGAAAAATTTATAAAACAACATTTACACGAACCTGTCTGTTCAAAGCTAAAGTCCAGTTCATCAGATTATATTTTGTTCGTAATCTTGAAAGAATTTCATGCAAAATAAAAAAAATCTATCGAGTATTTCAAGGTAACGTTTTTTTTACTAATCGCCAAAATGCCTTCAACGCACGCCCCTATATTAAGGATACATATATGGCAGGGTCACACTACGGGGTACAAAATTTCACTCCATATGTTTTTCTGACGTGCTCTAGTAACGTGCAATTAATTGAAATTAGAACCAGCTTCATATTTTTTTCCTATAACAATTGTGATAAGAACTTAAGACTCTCTGTTCCCCTAACATCGCACTTTTCAAGACATTGTGTGTTGAGTGACGGTACTAAATACCGAGCTTTGTCTTGTTGTTACTAACTACGTTACTACCTGGCAAGGAAACATTGAAAAAATTATGAAAATGATAAATTTATTCTCCGGAATCGAATCCATAACCGTCTACAGCCGTTCGTCCGTGTCCGTTTTCCATTTACAGGCGGTGAACGTGAATTTGTTTTTTGGAACATCAATTAGCGATGAAATAATAGCATTGACAATATTTAACACATTCCTACTAATTATAATATGTATATCGTTTTTGAACGTTCATTTCGTTTGGTGTATTTCTGTAGTTTTTTTTTAAATCAATAGATATATATATTTTTTAAATTCAATTCTCTCTCTCTTTCTCTCTCTTTAACCATAGCGTTAAGCCATAGACATAGGCAAGGCACAAGAAAACTAGAGGCTATCATGGCCACAGGCGAAAGCTTGCAAAATACGTGACGGTTGTGGGTTCAATTCCCATGCCGAGAAATGAAATATTTAATATATTCGTTATATTGGTAACGAGGCAAAGCGCGGCGTTGAGTTTTTGCGGCGATAGTAGGTACCTTCCTATTAAAATTTTAAAAAAATATGTGGAGACACTCTTTTTTTACTTTCCGCATAAATTGTAGACATTGTGTGTTCAGTGGCGCATTTATAATAAAATATAAATAAAAACATATCGAACCCACAATCATCGCGTTTACAGTTAGATACTGCGCCACGATGGCTTCAATGAACTACTATATACTATAAATGTGAACGTTTATGAGGATGGATGTTGGTTTCACTTTCACACAGAAACTACAGAACAGATTTAGATGAAACTTTTCAGTATAGCTTAAAGTAGGTACATCGGAATAACAATTTATGTAACCATTTCATACAATGTGACTATAATATAACAATAAGTTTACGCGAGCAAAGCCGCATTTTGGTCGCTCGTACTTAGAAGAAAAGGCAAGATATATATATTTTTTTTATTATAATTTTTTCATAGTCAAAACCAGGTGAAGTGACCCAAGCGGTGAAGGACGCTATCGACGTCGGTTACAGACACATTGACTGTGCACTTATTTATGGAAATGAAAAGGAAGTCGGTCAGGCTTTAAAAGAAAAATTCGACGAAGGAGTTGTGAAACGGTAAGTACAGTACTTCTGAAGAGACCTGGCCGCCCTGAAGTTAGGCTTTTTGAACTGTTGCGCGTTGTTCACTCTCACTCAGATAGAAAATAATCAAAAGTATTAATAATTCCAAAACCAAATCTGTGTATCCATCTTCTAAGGACTTCAATTTCAGGACAGCCACGAACATTTTGAAATACTAAAAGAAAATAATATATATAAAAAACTCTTTTTTTTTCCATTTATTGGGGTAAACAAACAGTGCACATACATATAAATAAAAGAACAGCATAACAAAATATATAAATGTAACACCAACACCGTTTACCACAGATTACAAAAAAAATAAGTTATCTAAAAATGTTTATTTTTATGTTTTGATAAAAATAGTATATTAAAAAGTTTTTAATGTATTTTTTACCCTGTGTATCCGATACGCCTATGCCAAGAATGCTTTGGACTTTGTCTCTTTGGATCTTGAACCTGTTATAATTACGAGGCCGTCGTGGACTGTATCTGAATGTAAAGCCGACGGTTGTAACATCGATGCCAACACGTGGGAATGAATTATTTTCATTTTCCTGCTCTACAAAGACATTAATAATATTATAGCATTAAGTCGCGCCATTCAAAAAGCTGTATTAAATGGCGGCAAGCGGAGAATGGAATATTTTAACATTACATTTTCTTCGCCTAGCACATCATAACAACAAGGTTATGCCGGATATAGGTAAGATTTGTCCTATATAAATTTATCCCTAAATTGAATTGAACCTCGAACCGTCGTGCTTAATTATCAAAACACAGCACTATAATAGCGATAATTTTATAGTATCAAACATAATACCAGATGAATTATAATAAGATTTTAACGACCTCAGATGTTATCAGTGATTGATAGCGCGATACTACTTGCATATAATATAATATATAGTATGATATAGGCCCAGGGGCCTTGAAACCTATTTATTACTAGGTTTAATAAAATAGCATTAAAATATTTATTTATAACTCTTTACCCCACGAGTGGAGCATGGACATAGCAATAAGTAGGAACGAATAATAAAAATTAGACCTGGAAAATAAAAAAAAAACTCTAACACGAAAAACTAAAGGTAACGTGTAAACTCAAACTCAAAGCGCAAGATTTGTCTTATTACCAGAGCTAAAAAAGATAAATAATTCCCCCGAGTTGGAATCGAAGCCACAACTGCCGCGTTTACACTATAAACCTATTTATAAATGTTGGGTTACATTTATAATTAGGTTCTGCAAACGAATGATAATGAAATGTTAACAATCAAACAGCAGTAAGTACTTAACGCTTATTTTCATCTACAATCAACATTTTATTGTGTCGCAGCGGAATAGCGCCCGATTTGTAAAAGTGACGGTTGTGAGTTCGGTCTCCACTTGGGGGGAAAGAATCATTTTCTCTTTTTCGCTTTGTCAAGACAAAACACGGCATTGAGCTTCGCCACTCGATACGAAAAGGAAAACACGGACAAATTTAAAAAACAGGTTATTTTTTTTAACTTGGCAGCTCGTGTCGTAACGCAGTACAATACGCCTTTATAATTTATAGTTTTAACTTTTTTCTTAGAAATGAAATCAAAGATATTAAAACTAAATGTATTGTATACAGGGAGGATATCTTCATCACATCGAAGTTGTGGTGCACCTTCCACCGTCCAGATCTGGTGGAAGATTCCCTAAAGAAATCCCTTCAAGATCTAGGCCTGGAGTACTTGGACCTCTACCTCGTACACTGGCCCCAAGCTTATAGGGTAAGGATCTTAAAATTCCGTAATTCAAAGATAAGACATGGTCTCCTTATAAGGTCATTTTGGTGTCCGTCTGTTTATCTATTAAAATTTGTTATCATTGCATTTATCATTGACCTGCAATCAATAAAATTGTTACAGTACCCTTAGTTGATGAGTTAATGTTTAATATTTTCATTTCCTTGCCCTAGTAATGAGACAAGACGTAGGTAATGCCTCCAGATTTCGGTGGAAATTGGAGAACGGAAGTATCTTCATTTAAACGGAGTGTATTACCACAACCAGGTCCCTCTGCTTACCCTGCTATGTGCGGGATACAGCGTGGTCCTAAAAAAAGGAACCTAATGGCAAGCCACTCCGCCTACCCTGCTATATGTGAGATATGACGTGAAGCAAAAATTCATCCTTCACGAATAGATATTATTTCACAAATTGAAACCTTTAAAACAGGCCACTAAACCGCACTGACGTCATAACTAGTGTAAGCACTGTAAAAAATGTATGAAAATCGACCGTAATCGGTTGGACTGGCACAATTGTAATGCCTTGCCTTGAAGGGTTAGTAAATAAATTATAGCGATCGATAGTACAATGGGGATTCGATTTTTATTATTACCTGTTACTGCATAGATACCAAGGTCACTGTAGCGTGGTCTAACAGCATCGGATTGTAAGAGGGTTGATTTTGGGTTCGATCCCATTCGGCGGAATTCATTAAATTAATATTAAAGCTATTATACAGAATAGCTCTGCGTAAAAAAAGCACTGCTCTAAGTTTCGTTTTAGTGAGAGCTAAGATCGGAGTTGAGTCATATGAGGTCGTTTTCTACTTATATTCTATAGCCATCAGATTAGATGAATAACTAAAAATCTGCTTCACGCTGCAGGACACTAGTTTTAAGACACTCCGTTGCCCACTTATCGCCGAATTTTAGACATCGGTTCGTTTGGGATGAGGGTGATCTACCCTGTGAGTAAATACAAGCTTCAGAGGATTCAGTCGATACGCTACCCTTGGTCGGGCTGGGAAAATACTTTTTTTTTCAAGTGCACCTTTTTTCCATCAGCGTAGCTAGACCCTAATTATCTTCGTCTATTGTCATCAAGTTCTTCATACATCTCCTCCTGTGGGGGTCCTCATACTTTATGTGACCTTTTTCCAGTATCATCGTGAGAACACAGTGTTCTCACAGGTCAACCGAAATCTAACTAAACCATCCATTCTACTACATAATCTGGACGTTCCGTACCCTTTTTAAAATTTTATTTTAATCTCTTGCCTACGAACTTATTATATTCAAACAGGAAGGTGAAAGCCTCTTCCCAGTGGACGACCAGGGCAAGGCAGTGCCATCAGCAGTGGACTACGTGGACACCTGGAAGGCCATGGAAGGTTTGGTAGACAAGGGTCTGGTGAAGACAATCGGCATCTCCAACTTCAATAAGCGTCAAATTGACAGAGTGATGGAAAATTCAAGGATCAAGCCAGTTGTTAATCAGGTATTTAGGGATTCATTTTTTTTCATTTGTTTCTTCTCTACTTTATTCTGCATATAACAGGGTATGCTTTTTTTTCAAGATATTGGGTTTTTCGCTTTGGCCCCTATACATTGAGAATTGAGGTTTTTAAATAGAATTTAACAGAATTTGTCATTCAACCGACTGTAAGATAAGTAATAAATTCGACTCTCACTAGGGGGAACATCCTCGAAATTTTAACTTAGTTCGACGAGAATATGTAATTTTATCATATAAAACTACTTAGACGACATACAAAAGGTCCATGTTTCAATCGATGTTGAAACGTTCTATTTTTATAAAAAAAATACAACCAATAACATTTTAATAGATATAAAAAAAATTTAACTTCAACAGATTGAAGTCCACCCGTACCTTAACCAAGAGAAGCTGATAGAACACTGCAGGTCCTTAGGGATCACAGTCTCCGCATACTCTCCCCTCGGATCCCCTGACAGACCCTGGGCTAAGCCTGGCGAGCCGCAACTCTTAGAAGATCCAAGGCTAAAGTCCATAGCAGATAGATATAATAAATCTACTGCTCAAGTGTTGATTAGGTAAGTAACGAAATGTAAATGTAATATTGATTTTTAGATACTTTAGTGATTCTTTCTATATATTGTGACTTAGCTTTGAAATATGGCTTCTTACCTATGATCAAATGGAAATAACTGCTAGTTGTCCATGACATGACATAGTTGTATGTGACACATGACACATGACTCATAAAACATTCTGAGTGCCCGAAGTAACGCTGACCGCAAACAGTGGATCATATGGAAACAATTAATGTGATATCTATACATCGCAAAAATAACCTTTAATTTCAAAGCAATAGTTGAGACTCTCTTCAGCTTTATAATGTTAGATGGTAGTATAGATTTATATAATATGTTTTAATTTTTTGTCATAATTAAATTGAACATAATATATATGACAACAGCAGTCTCAAATGGGAGTCGATTTTCACTAATAATGAATAATCGGAAGGATATAAATATATATTTTTTATCTATATATTCTCCTCTCTTATAATTTCACCTGGGTATCTTTCTTATTTTAAGTAAAAAACAAAAATAAATTATTTTCCTTTTTTATTTGGTCAATACTTGGTTCAATTAACCCAAAACTTACCAACCCACTACACTGTAATCATAACACCATGAGTACCATGAGAAAATCCAGATGAAATACTTTATTAAAACTTATTATAAAATTCTAAAGTGTTGATTGAAGTACATATTATTAAAAAACTTATATATATTTGATTACTATTGTAAAGATAATATAGGAAATACCTCTATGACTCAGTGGATGCGTCACTGAAACCAGGTAATAAAATGTTTTAATAAATAGAAATTATAAAAGGAGAAAATTAATTCCCCTAAAAGGGAATCGAACCTACAGTCATTGTTTTAGCGTTGCTATGTGCCAGGGGTCAATGCTAAATAGCTTTCTTCACGAAAATAATCGGCTAGTAGAGGAGATTATTGCGATCAACGGTTCAAGCAAAGATATGATTCATCTATATTTATTTTGTTTTTCAGCCTCACGCTATATCCCGCACACAGTAGGATAGTGTTAAAACACTTCATTCCCCACTTTCTGCCGAAATCTGGATTCATTCCCGCAACGCCGCGAAAAACAATATCAATTTTAATTAATATTTAATATCTTCGAGTGGGGTGATTTTGGAGTCACATTTTGTGCCACTGCGCCACGACTGGCCCTAATTGTTTTTTATTTATCTTTATGATTTTAGTATTTAGATATCTATACTTCTATACTAATATTTTTGGAGTAAGGCTGTAGGATAATATTCACGTTAATCGTTATAATATATTCCACTGTAGTTGCGGTCAGAGTTACGTCAGACGCTTAGAATGTACACAATTCTCACCTATTTTCTCTTCTTTTTTTTAGCTTCACGCTGTATCCCACACATAGGGTAGGTGTTGAGTAGCGGTACTCAACGTGTCAGTTTGCCTCCTTACCAGAGAGAGGAAATGATAATATTAAATATTTCTGTAACAGCGACGGCGGTGGTTTAATTCCCCAAAGTGGGAATTAAACCACCGCCGTCGCTTCTGCTGTTGCTCGTTTGTGGTCTGTGCCACGACGGAATATTTCTATTCGATCACATTCTAAAGATAGTTATAAAATAAAACATATAATTTAAGATACGCCATCGACCGTGGCCTCATCGTGACTCCCAAATCTGTCACCAAGTCGCGCATCCAGCAGAATTTTCAAGTGTTCGACTTCCAACTGTCTCCGGAAGATATTGAACTGATAGCTACCTTCGAGTGTAACGGACGAGTATGTTCTATGGGAGAGTGAGTATTTTATTTACCTTCACGTTATATCCCGCATATTGCAAGTTAGGCAGAGGGACTCATACGGTCTCAATCGGTTCGGCGGTTTGGCCGTGATTGCGTCACAGGCAGACAGACAGTTGCCTTGCCTTTAATTCATTTAAATTACCATATTTTTTTAATGTACGGATTTTAATGAAATAAACTATAAACGTGCTGAGTTAAAACAAAGCAATTGGTAAAAAATTCAAGTAAATCGGTTCAGTAGATACTTTCGAAAATAAGCGTGATCATATAGACAGGCAAAAATATAAAAAAAAATCATTCTATAATTTTTTTAAGAGTCCCTCTTTCAATTTTAATGATACATACTAAATGTACAGACAACATATTTTTCTTTTTTATGTATTTATTTGCTGATGCTATTTTTTGCTGTGACGTTTACTGAGTGACAAATGACAAGCTGTGTATGTTGTAATTACTCCGATTCGTTTGTGTTATATAGTGTATGTACACACTAAATTTAAAAAATCAATATTTAATCGGACATACACATTTTATGTTTAAATCATTATACAATATCAATTAAAATATTTTCTTTTACAGTATACACCACCCCGACTTTCCGTTCCACGATGAGTATTGAAACAGCCACAACCGGGGACGCAATCGCCAGCAATTTAACTAGCTTTTTATTATAAATTATTTTGTGTGAATACTTGCACTCTAATAAAGTATTATCTAACTAACGTTTTGTTTTTCATTTATTAAATAAAGAAAATCTTTCGTAATCTGCGCTGGTTGCTGGTTCACACACATCTGACTTCGATACTTGCCCATTCTTGATATCGGAGATGAGTTCCTTCACCGAAACATCGATGCTTTACTTTGTTTGACCTATGTTTGATAAACAACAGCCACAATCTAGTTTATATGCTGCACGCTGCAAAGGAATATTAATTATTTATCAAAAAATCAAAAATCAAAAAAAAAATCAAAATCAAAATCTGGTATCAAAAATTTCATTCACTTTCTTATTAGGCTTGAATGTGGTTTTTTTTGTAGGCTCAAGATATTTTATGGGCATATGGGGTAAATCTTTTCTGTGTATTTTTGGTAACCAGCTAAGCACGAGAGATTTATGTCAGGGATTCTTACCATTGTTTTCTTACCATCTTACCATGTTTGACTGATGTACCGAGGATACGCAAATAATCTGATTAAAATAGTTTCATTTAAAATTATCTGGTTAAAATAGTTTAATTTTGGTGTTGCTTTTCGGTACGTTAATTGTCGATATGACACCACAACACCAAAGCGTATGGCGAGATTTTGTAGTTAAGAAACGTAAAGTTAAGAAACTACTAAGTCATTTCTAAATAACACACATCGGCGTAGTAGGTAAGAGAAGAGATTATGCAAGCATAATTTGGTTTTATGAGATAGTATTGAAGATGCTTAAGGGTTGCTGATATCATTGATATGCGGTACCCAGGACATGTTACTAAATTAGGTTCAAATTTTTTACTCTGTCACAATATTCGATTTCTACTCCTGAATAGTAATATATTTCTACTCCAGAATCCTTGGCATTGAATTCCAATAAAAATAGATTCTGACTTCCCTGGATTTACTAACAGTCTAAAAGATACGGCCCAAGTCAAAGTAGCTGCAAGATTATTCAATTTTATTCAGTCCCAGGCAAATCAAAAATTATACTAAAATTGCTATACCTGTATAATTTCAAACCATCTGCATACAGATGGCAGGGAGAAGGAATTACTCTAGATAATATATAAAAACAGCAAAATAGAAGTAGAGAAAGAACACCGCCTTGAGGAATGCTAGAAGTGATATCCAACCACGTCGATGTGACATCATTATATTTTACACATTGTTGACGACCAAAAAGGTAGGAGCAAAACCAGCTTAAGGCTGCAGAAGAGATGTAGATAAAGGGTGTCTGCTAAAAATCGAGGATTATCGATAAGTCTGGGTATAAATATACGAATAGTCTGTAGTTGAAGATGAACTACGGGATTTCTTGCAATAAAAATTATAAGCACAAGACTGAATATAAGGCACTGCGTTTAAGGTTGTAGTGTGGAATGTTTGGATAAAAAATCAAACTAAATGTTCAAGCTTAGGCTTCAATAGATTAGACCACTTTAATATAAAATGCATGTAATATCTAACATAATATTTGATTTTATCATTTGTACATCATCAAGGGATAAGTCTCTTTTTAAATATTTGAGAATATTTATGTATGAATCACGTGTAAGTGAATCATAGCATTATTATATATTCATATAGTGTGGTTATATTTGCATATATTTTAGATTTTTCAAAATCGGCTATTTAAAAAAAATAATAGATTATAAACCAACGATTTATAAAACACATCACTAACAAGGTTTAATTTGACTTGATGTCAAATTGACAGTTAACCTGTCATTTAAGGTTTTCAACTTTTCACGTGTTTATTTGAAAAATATAAATAATACTTTTCAATATTATTTATTTATAATATTTATATGTAAATGATTATAAGATAACTTTAAAATGGTGGTAGCTGAAGATAAAGAATATGATTTCTTCGTAGCAAGTAAAATAGGTTCTTTCAAACGTAAGTACTGAAACTCGATAAACACATTGTTTTTATAAAACAAACTTTATATTACGTCTGGTTATTAGTTAAAACGTACTGTTAATATTATTTAAAACTTCCATTTCTCATCTTTTCCAAAATAATAAAATTACATTACATTCAGAAACATTCTAGAATAATTAAATAAGATCATTAGTTTTAGGCTTTACTTTGATTTTTTTATAATTATTTAAGTAGAGTTAACAAATATATCACAAAAATTTTGTTAAAAATTCAACATTGATTTAAGTGACAAAATCTTATTCAATATATTTTAACATTTCATTCAAACACTATTGTAATATCTAATTTAATTTCTTTTCAGACATAAAATATCATACAGATGTATCAAAGAACAGTAAGCAATATATAGAAAATCTGGTAGACATAAAAAGCTTACAAAAAGAAGATGCAATTACATCAATGGCTTGGGGTAATGCGGAACAAACAGAAATACTTATTGGAAGAAAAAATCAACAGGTTAGATATATTAAGTATAATTGATTGGAAAAACAAGTCCTGCTGAATTTCTTGCGCTGGTTCTTTTCTGGTTGGAGGCAACTTTAGTGAACTGGTGGTAAATTATTTCAAAAACATATACTTCATGCATGTGCTTTCAACTTCTTATTTTGAATAAAATTATTTGACTTTGACTTTAGAGAATCTTTAAAATTTTTGCAGCATAACAAATAAATGAATATTAATTGTATAAGTTGTGATGCAGGGGCACAAGTGTGGCACTGTAAACACAAATGGTTGTGGGTTGAATCCCCACTTGAGGAAATGATATATTTATTTTAATTTCATTGCTCTGGTGTGTGATATCTGGTGTATGATTTGAATGATTTAAGTGATAGCCTTGATTGAAAGTCATAGTTTTAGGTTAAATCTGGGCAGAATATTTTTTTTTTATAGATTACATTTCATTCTATCTTACTAATATAAAAAAATTACAGGTCCAAATATACAATACATTACAAGGTTTTACAAAAACATATACAGCAAATTTTGGGAATGGTGACATAATAGGACTAGGTAAATACAAACGGAGGTTAATAGCTGGACTGTCGAGTGGAGTGGTCCAAGTTTGGTCAAAGAAAGATAATTTTGTAGTAAATACAGGGGCAAAGTTGGATAAAATTAAGGTTTTTAATGGAGATGCTGATGTTTTTGCCACAGGTATGTATGTTTGTATAGGCAATTAACAATTTGATGTACTGTATTATTGGTTTTTTTATATTTTTTTAGCTTTATGCATGAGTAGGAACATGTGTTAAGGTACTCCATTGTATTTGAATTTGTATATACAGTGGTAGAATTCAAACCCACTCTTTGTCTTAAAATAAAATAATGTCCGTTGCGCTTATAGTCACATACTAAGCCACGAGGTTCCCTCTGAAGAAACTGGAAAAATGGATAAGACATAGCGCCTTATGAAAATTATAAGTATAATGGAATGTTATGTAAACAAAACATTTTAAATATTGTAATTTTCTTTACAAGTTCATTGGACACATTTTTTAAATTTTATATTTATATTAATTTAATATTTTGCTTTTTATTATGTATTTTTAAGTTATTTCCTTTCAATTTACACTTTATATAGTATTTTTTTATTCTTATCTTTGCTATTTATAATCAGTATCAACATCAATATAAATATTTAATCCATTTAATCATTCAAAACAAACAACAAATTATCTTTACCTGAACCAAAAACGATAATTTTCCAGGTGGAGAAGAAAATGAACTAAAAGTATGGAAAATTGGTGAATCTACGCCAATTTTTACAGCGAAAAATCTTCCCCACGACTGGTTACAACTAAGAAAACCGGTTTGGGTCACTGACTTGACATTTCTTTCAGAAGAAATTATAGCTATTTGTTCCAGATATGGTTATATTAGGTAAAGATACAAATTTTTATATAAACTTTTATCGTCACGCTACATCCAGAATATAGTAACGTAGGCAGAGGGAACATTCTGTTAAGACACGTCGTCCCCACCTTGTTCGCGTTAAATTTTTCGGGATACGATATAATATAAGATGAGTAGAGGAACTCAACACCGCGTTCTGTCTTGTTGCCAGAGGAAGAAAATGACAATATTGAAAAATGACTCCTTCCTCCCAGTGGAAACCGAACTCCCAACTAACGAAAATGATAAATGTATAGGTTTTGAAATTTGAACTCAGTAGTTCGTATTTTGAGTACACTTTTTTCAGACTTCAACTTCACTCTTGTATTTATATTGTTTTTTATTTTATACTTGACAAATTACGAATTGACATTACAAAATGTTAACTAATTAAAATTCATCATTCCTGTGTGCTCCAAATTATCATTGTCAAACTTCAAGTTTATTTATTAATTTTCAATCAAACAACACATCCTTTTAACAAATCCACCAAAAGGCTTAAACTTCGCTTAGCTTCTTTTAAACTTTAAAAACTTATATTCTTCCTGTATATTTCAGATTATACGACACCAGAGCGCAAAGGAGGCCTGTGTGTAATGTTGAATTTGATAAAATGGCTGCCACTTGTATAACACCGGGATTTGATGAACGGTAAAAGATTTGTTATTTCCTATCAGTCAATATCTATATTAATATTATAAAACTGAAGAATTAGTTTTCTATACTAATATTATTTGTTTGTTTGCATATATTTTGTTTGTACTAAGGTAAAAGAGTCAGTTTAGTTGAAGGCACTTATCCCAGGTACTACTGGTTCGAATTGTTTAATATTTTTATATTGTTTATGTGTAGTCAATATTTATTTATTCGCGTCAAGGCAAAGGTCGGCGTTGAGTTCCGCGCTTCAGAATTCGGTGGAAAGTGGTAAACGGAGTGTCTTAACACTACAGTGTTGTAGTACAACCGCACACAGCAGGAGAGGCAGAGGGAACCTAGTGTTAATTTCATTGAGTGGAGATCGAACCCACAACTTGTCTCCAATACACTTGTGCCACTGCGCCACGACTGGCCTTGATTTCTTATATTATTGTAATTGTCATCTTCTGTTTTATATTTACGGTTGTGGCTGACTTTTGTATAAGATCGTGATTTACTATTTGTGTTTTAAATGGTGGTGTGAATATACTCAGTGCTAATCGTGAGTAATTTTAATAATTCACCATCAACACTACATTCCCGTGAAGAAAGGAAGAGTATCGTGGTAACACTAGGTTCTTCTCTGTAAATCTTGCTAAGATAAAAAGAAACTTATTTTTCAATCCACAGCAAAGTATGCGTAGGCTTCGGCAGAGGTCACATCCACCAAGTCGATCTTCGGCGGGGGAAACCAGACAAAGGCTATAAGGGTTGCGTGGGTGCCGTCACTAGCATCGACCTGGTGAAAGGGCAGAATGAGGGTCAGGGTCTGGTCGTCAGCAGCAGCCTGGACAGGTGGTTAAGGGTGCATAATTTAGAGACCAAGGACTTGGTTTATAAAGTAGGTTGTTTATATTTTGTATTGAAGTATCTTTTTTATTCATTCCGCATTTAGATTTGCCCTAAAAGAAAACTTTTAAAGAAATTAGTTGGACAGCGTGCGACTGTAAACGCGATGGTTGTGAGTTCGATTAGCTCTTGAGGGAATGATTTATTTATATCGCCACGCTACAGAGCGTGGAAATATAAACAGCAAAGTAAGATTTTAAGTTCCGGCATATCACATCAAATGTGTCGATTTCCGGCGGATGAGAAATAAAGAAAGTGTAACTAACTATAACCTTGCTATTAACTTAAGAAAAAGTAATTTGAAACTAAAAAGTTATATATAACGAGTAAATACTATGAATATGAAGCTATCAAAAAGTGAATTTCATGTTCATGTAATTGAATTTGATGCGAAAAAAATATATTTTAAATACAATCCTAAAATACTGAATTTACATATCGAAGTTTACCGATATTTAATTTTTCTTTTAATCCAGCAATACTTAACATCGAAACTAACGTCGGTATTAGTCCAAACGAAAACATCAACTCCCTTACAGAAGTTGGTAAAGAAGGAAGATGATGAAGACAAAGAAGTAAAGGAAGAGGACTTGGATGATATATTTAATGGCATGGAAACTGTCGGGTAAGTTGGTGTTCAAACCCGTAAACGTAAATAGAAAACCTCTCAAATATTTTAAATGACTTCGAAAAACAAATAAGTTTATGTATGTTCTCCACAATTTTTTAGTTAACTCAAACCCAGATAATCCTTTTTGTTTAAAATTGGATATATTTCAACTTAGAGAACTGCTCAAGCTCTATCAAAATCGGTTTAATTGGTTTTTACAAATAGATCCATGCATTTCTCAAAGTTATAAAATAGGTAATTGACAGATATAGCTAACTAACCACATATCATAATATATTTTTTTCTTCTTCTTTTTTTTACTTCTCATAAATATCAAAGTAGCCAGAGAGACCCTTGGAACATAGTGTTAAGACTCCGTTCCCATTAAAACGTCTCTGTTCCCCACTTTACTTTTAAATAAAAGTATGAATTGAATATGTAACATAAATATATTACATAGTCAAGAAGAGAATAGTGATGACTCTTCTCGAGTTTCTACACATTTTGACATTGCCTATTGAATTGCGAAACTCAACGCTGTACTTTGTATCGTTATCAAACCGATAAATTAAAATAATTTCCTAATAAAACTGCGACAAGATGACCTTATAGTTATACTAATATCACTAATGCATACAATTTTCTTTGTAAATACAGCGAAAAACTACGCCAGAAGCGTACCGAAGCAACCGAAAGCGAAATAATAGAAGAAAGTGAAGGGAATGAAACCGAACCGAAGCGATCGAAACCGTCTCTTGAAGGCAGTACTATAGTAATAGATGAAGACGAAGCGATCATGAAACTCTTGAGAAGCACCGAGAAACAGAAGAGAAGGATGGAGAAGAAGAAGAAGGAAAAGAAAGCGAAGAGTGTTTTTTATAATGCTTAAAGAATAAAGATTTCAAAAACTAAAATATTCTTTTTTTTTTACAAAAAAAATGAACAATCCGAAATTTTAAATGACAATATTGTTTTCTTTTGTTTTTGTGTAAATTCAAAATTAATACGATATTAAAAATAAAGACATACGTAATAATAAGCAAAGTACTTTTTTTTTTAAACATTGATATCTTACGAAACTTTTTGATTATTGTGTTCTAACTTCACACTATATCCCGCACATAGCAATATTAGACAGAGGGAACCTGGTAACCTAGTGAAAGACACTTCCGTTCCCAAGTTTCCGCCGAATGCTTCGGCGGGCAACGCTGCGCTTTTGTCTTGTTTCCAGAGCGAGCATACGAAAATATAAAATATATTAATCCCGTAAATGGGAATCGAACCCATAACCGTCCCGTTTCGTCGCACACTTATTAATATAAATATTTATTTACTTGTTATTTGGCGCTCCATGTTACACGCGCAAAAAATATTTTATCTTCTTTTTTATCATCTGTCTTTGTCATTGGCAAAGAGACGGATCAAGTGAAAGGCGGCGCTTAAAAAAAAATTCATTTAATTTTTATTATTCTAGCATTGAATAAAATGTTGTAGGGTTGAGATAGTTTAAAACAGATTACTTTTATTCTACAATTCTACATCATCATGGAGGACAACAATCGTAGATACAGGTACTTTAATTTTAGGTTTTAATTTGTATGCTCTTTAAAATTTAATTAAAATAAATTTTATATAATATCGTACTTTCATTAACACTCCAACTGCAGATTTCGTAAGTTACTTAGATTGTTATTATTTCTTTTTAATTGTAGGTAAACTATAAGAAAAAATGCTCTTAAGTCTAAATGAAAAATTATCATATATAACAACACATTTACATATTAAAACATTTTGCTAAATAAATTATTTTGGAGGTGAACTTTGAGAACCACTCTTGTGAAACAAATAGAAAAAAATGACAGTATATTAATTTATTTTATATATATGTATATTAATTTGGTGTAAAATTCTCCTTATCAGTCCAAAGCGGGTCAGCGGTGGTCTTCATCATGTCCCACAAAGCATCACTGTCGGTCGCCAGTTCAAATGGCAGCAAGAGTCTCCGAGCCCTGTTTTTTATATCTGATATATTTATATTAAGAATATGTATATAATAATATGTGAAACGAAAACTTTGTAACTTAATTTAACTTTTGTGGAATGTCAATATTTATTTTTAAAAATAAATTTTAACAAAAAAACCGACTCCCACCGGATCTCATAATCAACCTAACCAAACTCAATTTCTGAAGTAACAGGCATAAAAGAAAAAAAAATACAGTGAATTCATAGTTTCGTCCTTACGAAAGTCGGCTAACAATGAATGAGTCGCTCAGGGGCACAAGTGTACGACTGTAAGCGTGACTGGTTGTGAGTTCGATCCCCAATCGAGTAAATGAAATATTTATTTTAATGTCTTCGTTCTGATGTCTAGACAAAGTGCGCCATTGAGTTCCGCCACTCGATACGCAATGCCAGAATTCGGCGGAATTGGAATTGGGGAACGGAGTGTCTTAACACTAGCTTCTCTCTGCCTACCCTGCCCTGCTATGTGTGGGAGCCATCGTGAAAATATTTTATTTATTTTATTTTCAATAATGAAGAAAAAGAAAATGAAATTATTACAATAAACATCACACATAAGTTTGACAATATAGTTTATATTGTGAATCGAACCCACAACTACTTACCGAGGTGAAAAAAAATGTGTTCCTCAAATTGTTATATCTCAATTTTTTTATTTATGCTAGTCAATAAAAGCATTTTTTTTTTCAACCAACAAATTATGTATAAAAAAACAACATATTTAAAAGGATACAGCCCTTGGCAATGTTAGGTGGTGCGCTAAAGTCCAGTCTAATACCCGTCAACTCCTTTGCCAATTGGTACGATTCTCTAAAACAAAAGCATAATTTAAATTAATTTACAATATAAAAAAAATGCAACGAAACATTTTTTCATTCGTTTTTGTTTTGTTTTTAAATATTTATTTTCAATGTTTTCCTTTTGTGCATGGACTAATTATATTAATTTATCGTTGGCAAGCCTTATCAAGAAACAATATATTTCTTTACAGCAGAGTACTGTAATGTAAAATACTCCATTCCATACTTTTTACCGAGCTTTCAATGCAATTGCGTATTCGGTGGAGTAATTCAACGCCACGCTTTGCCTTGTTACCAGAAATGAAAATATAAAATAAATTATTTCCCCGAGTGGGTATCGAACACACACCACGCCACGAAGGCCTCGTCATTTAAGTTGTAAGGTGACAAAGAGGTGCCATGCCATGCTTTGTCTTATAAGAACGAGGTTATGACAACAACTTATTCGAGTGGGGATTGAACCGACACCCATTGCATTAACAGTCAGACGTTTTGGTACTGAACCACTTCGGCCTCACGATATATTTTTTTAGCTTCACGCTGTAACCCGCACATAACAGGGTATGCAGAGGGAACCTGTGAACCAAGTCTCTAACTTAACCTCTTCTGTTCCTCACTTTCCGCTGAGTTTTTGAGGCATTGGTGTTGAGTTGTGAGATCGAGGCAAACCTCGTTACCCGAGCGAGAAAATAAAAATGAACCCACAATCGTCGCGTTTACAGTCGCGCTGTGCCACGACGAACTCAGTCTGATAACAAATAGTAATTTGACACTCACTTTGCATTCTCCAATCTGTTCTGATCGCTGTCTGCTATAGTGAGACGCGATTCAAATGCAGTACACACTCTTTCAAGTTCTGTGTCGACGCGTGACAGTTCTGCTAACTGCTGAGTTAGATCTTTCTGAAAATTCATATTTTTTAGCTCCTAGAAGATAATCAAATGTCGATAAACCAAATCTCAACTCTAAATAATAAAATTCGAAGCCGAAGTAAACCATACTTTGATTTTGCTAAACAATTTTTTTTTAAAATTGTTTTAATTTTTTTAAGTTGGTACAAAGTAAAACAAACAGGCTTAGTAATTTGATATTGTAGTAATGTTGTTGTAGCATTAGTTTGACACCGATTCCTAAACTTTTTTGCATTCAATTGAAAATGGGAACATCCTCTTTTTTATCCTTAGTTAAAAAGAAATGCAACGATGAGGAATCTCAATTCTGATACCAATTTTAAAAATGTTTTTCCTTGTAACCATTACAGTACAAATATATTTTTACCAAAAAAAAAAAAACAATTCAGAACCTAACTAAACTTTCATTAAACTATCCTTGAAGAGTATCCTTTCAAATAAAAAAGGAATCATTGGAATCGGTTGGCGTGAAATTGAGTTATTCGTCCACATACCTAATCGTTGGCGCGCACATACCTAATGCAAATTTAACACTTATGTGATTTTTTTATAGAACCATTGTCAAAAATGAAGCAAGCAATATGGGATCACCCATGGGGAAGACTCTGGATGACATGGATCATAAGTTCTGAGGTAACAAAGGTAAAAAAATGCAGTTCATAGTATATAGCTAGACATGAAATAATAACAAGAAATTTAAGAAAATTTGGAAGCACGATACGGATAGAGGACAGGAGGACAGACAAAAAGAAGACAACAAAAACTCAACAGTAAGCTGAATCGAGAAAAGAGAAATGTTTGAATACATCAGAAAGCTCAGTCCGGAAAAGCCTTGGATCAAATGGTGATGACAATGATGCTCTCAAACTAGGTGCTCCAATCTTACTTCACCATCTAAAGAAATTATTTAATATGGTACTAGACTTTGATAAAGTACCAGAACAATACTGCATCAGACATTATATTACTCTACAAAAAAGATTACTGCAAGCATATACAAAAATTTAATAAATAAAAAAAAAGTAAAAAAATAAATTACCACCAGTTCACTAAAGTTAATGCCTCAGACCTGAGAAGAACCAGCGTAAGAAACTCAGCGGGACCGGTTTTTTTTTAAATCTATTTTAAGCAATCTTTACAATTTTATTATTTCTTTATATTTATTTACATGCAATAAAGAATATATATAAACAAATACATATTTAATTATCTGTGACAATGATACCTTTGAAACAGACTGGAACGAGCATTTCATTTCCAAGGCGTGTTATCATTTACAAAATCATTAATTTGGTAACCTTTAACACACAAACGTCTATTCACAATTTTTTTTAAATTGTGATATAGAAAATTCTCTGACGTTTTCTGGGATCCTATTGTAAAAGCATACACATTGTCCCATAAAATAATTACGGATTCGATGCAACTGAGTTACAGGTGCACCAAGATTATGCCTATTTCTACTGTAAATATTATGAAAATCACCATCTTTGGTAAAATTATTGATGTTTTTCTTAACATACATAACATTTTCAAAAATATATTGAGATGCAACTGTCAATATATTAATTTCTTTAAACTTTTGCCTTAAGGAGTCCTTAGGACTAATACTGCACAAATTCTTTCATAAAAAAAAATAAAGCGGAGAAAATTGATATCAATAACATGATTCGTTTTTTCTTTATTTATAATTAATCAAGGCACTTAATAAAACAATTCTTACTTTCAATTTCACTTCCAAGGCCAATTTGTTTTCTATTTCTGCTATCTTTTTGCAAGCCTTTATCTGTTGTTGTTGTTTATCTAATTTAGCTGAAATATTATGATTTTTTTGTATATATGTTTTATAAATTATGTTTACTATGTACATTGCATTGTAAGCAAAATTAATCAGATAGAGTTTAGCAATTATTAGAAATATAGAAACTGTCATAACACAGTAGGCCACTTAAAAATTTAGTTATGGGTTCGATCCGACTCAAGGGTATAATTAAATTTGAATTATTTAATTTAATTATATTTAATTAAATTTTCTCGCTCTTGTATTAACATAAAGCCCACAACATTAAGTTACGGCTTACGCGACTGTTTCGAAAGTGTCCTAGCATTAGCTTTCTTCTGCCTTCATTTAGCCTACTATGAAAAGCATGAAGCTGCGTCTTAGACAATTGTCCATAGAATAAGAATTAAAAACACTTAAGAAATTATTGCATTATAAGATTTTAAGATTTACCTTCTACTTTTTCACAAAATGCATCAAATTTTTGACTAATCCGAAGATCCCAAGGTTCTGTTTCAATTGAAGTCATTATTATTATTATTATATTAGATATTATTCAAAAGAAATATCCCAAGAAATAATCTCTATGTATGTAGATATTTTTATTTTCTTTTTGTAATCAGCAAAAACGACTTTTTGTTTGAAATTTAAAAAAGACACAGATTATTAATATACTTTTAATATAACATACAATATGTCAAATTTATGAAGCTCAAAATTATAATTTATTTTGTTATTTTCTTTTATAATTACGGTATTTACGGTACTTACTACGTATGACTTTTTAAATTATTAGAGAATCATTCGCTTTACACATATTATCTAAAATTTTAATATCACAAAATAATAACGAAGGAGAGTAAAAAAGAAATGGGATTTTTTTTATACGTTTTCTAAATAAGTAGAAATGGGAAAATTATTAAAAAAATAAAATTGGTCTTACTTTCATATACAACTTTTTATTACTTTTTTGATAGTAACTATCAATATTTATCCGTTTTCATATTTAGAAGCGGGTAAGGTTTTTCGATGAGTGACGTGAGTGAGTCAGTAATAGAAATGGCGATTTTTAAAGCTTAATATATCGAGAGTAAATTTTAATTTTTAAATTAAACACCAAAGAAAAACAAATTAAAAACTTAAATATTTAAAATTGTACTGTATAAAAATTCCAAATTATTAATATTGTCTTAAAATAGTATAGTAGATAAGCGATATAATATTTTTGCATAAAAAAAAATAACTGACTAGAATAACTAGAATCCTTTAATAATATTTCTATAAATATCAATAAATAACTATAACTTACACAATTACATTATAATGGACTTATTTTGTATTATAATATTTTACCTTATTTATTCTTCTATAAAGACAGGAATAGGAAAAGACAGATAATTAAATTAAAAAAGCGAAAGCTGCGCTGCCACCGCGATCTGCGGACAAAACGCGAACTAGCACACTTGTGATGGCGACCGATATTTATAGATCGTAAGGGCTGTTTAGTTATCAATAAATAACAATAAATGTTATAAAAAAACATGGAGGAAACAAAAGTGATATATTATATAGACGATGAGGAAACACCTTATCTCGTCAAAATACCGATTTCTCCCGAAAAGGTAACGTTATTGGACTTTAAGAATCAATTGAACAGACCGAACTATAAGTTTTTTTTCAAATCAATGGACGATGACTTTGGTGTGGTTAAGGAGGAGATTGTTGATGATAATGCGCACTTACCGTGTTTTAATGGTCGAGTTGTCTCGTGGCTTGTGTCTGCTGAGGGTTCTAACCCATCGGATGGAGCTTCCCAATGCACTGATAGCAATGCTGGTAAAGCTAAGCAAAACATTCATGGGGCTCCAACTGCGCCCCTCACTAGAGACACCTGTACCGATACAGATAGCACTATAAGCTCCCGACCGGGGCACAGGGCGTCGTGTGACAAATACAAATACAGAGGCTTGAGAATCAATGGTCACTCCAAATATGGAAACCACGGCCTGGAGTACGAAACAGCATCAGTTCTTAGCTCTGATTTGGACTCCACCAGTTTATTCGACAGCCAATCAGAAATTACTACTACAACTGGTCGTCACACGAATGCCTCAGTTGACAGAGCCCTCACAGAATGCAGTAGCGTATCTCACCTCCAAGTGAGTTCACGGAAGAGACCGCAACGCCGACGGAAGAGACCTCAAGTTATGTCCAGAACATCATCCTATTCTTCCATAACCGATTCAACCATGTCAATGCATATTATAACAGTCACTTTAAATATGGATACTGTGAGTTTTCTGGGAATTTCGATAGTAGGACAGTCCAATAAAGGTGGTGATGGTGGAATATATGTGGGAAGTATCATGAAGGGTGGTGCAGTTGCTTTGGATGGCAGAATTGAACCTGGTGACATGATTCTACAAGTAAGTAAAGAATGCAAAATATATAAATATAAATAAATAATTAATGTTTATAAAACAATATTTCTTATTCAATAATAAGCAAATGTATAATTATTCAAATTGAAATAATCAACTGTAAATAATTAAACTATAATTTATTTATTATATTCAAAGAGAAACCATTAATTAAACCTAATTATAACAACTATATGTAATAATTAATAATGTCAAATTACATTACTCTTGATTTGAATTTTATAATTAATGCCTTAAATAAACATTAGGTAAAGAGAATAAGATATATAAGATATATATAATATTTAAATGTAAATACAGATATGTATTTTATTTTACCATAGCGAGAACCTAGTGTTAAGACACTCCATTCCCCACATTTTGACTGAACTTCAGACTTTATATGTGTTTAGTGATGGAATATTAACACTGTGCTTTGTGTTGTAGTTTCCATTACTTAATTTCTTATTAAACGCACATCAATTTAAAAAAAGCTTTTGAAGGGTATAGGTTTATTTCCATGATACTGAGAAAATGAGAATATTAATATTTCTTTAAAATAAAGACTTACAACCATTGGTGGAGTTAATATTTAGTTTTTTTTTATGTTTGTTTTTTATTGAGTTGTTATGTGCTACAGACTTGTCATCTGTTACTTTTTGTTCTTGTTTTTGCTTGTTAAAGTTTGGGTTTCTTTTTTCTAAAATGTGAAGAACATTAATATTTTAAATGCACTTCTTTAGTATCAATATTTGTGTATTGTGTTTGTCAATCATGTTAATAATAGTGCAGTTATATGGTTATGTAATATTGTTATTGTCTTCTTATCTCTGTAGGAAATAGCCATTTTGATGTTGTGTTCTACTATACCAGTCACAGAACCTCCATTTGCCCGGCGAATGAACCTACCGATGGTGTCTTCTTCGGCGTCAGTGTAGTAGATGCATCCTTTTGTTTTGTTTGTCTTGATATTCATGATCATGTGGGGCACTCTTAATAGTTTGGATGTTTACTCGACTCATATGTAAGCCCCTGAGGTCCGTTAATGATCAAGGTGTGGTAGTTTCTCCCTCTTCCATATCCTATTCTGACAAGGTCTGCTTTCCAAAAGGGTATTTTCTGCATTCAAATTTCAAATTGTTGGGTTTTTCTATTTAATTTACAATTTCCCTAAAATGAGAAGAATGAGGAGACCAGAGTGTTGGAAAATTAAACTTTCTGCCTATCCAAACTATCAATTGGTGCATGTTAGTATCAAAAGATGTGATATTTGACTGAAAGGTAAACTTTTGAAAAAAGTTATCTTTCAATGAAATGTCACATCTTGAATCAAAAAGTAGTTAAAAATCAAAAGGTTTTTTTTTTATTTAGCTCCACGCTATGTCTAAGACATAGCAGGGTAAGCCCAATTTTCAAAACGTTTCGTGATGACTGTTGCAACTCAATGCCACAATTTGCCTTCTGCGATAAAATGAAAATAAACTTATTCCTCTGAGTGAATCAAAGCCGCAACGATCAGTCTGTGACACTGCGTCAATTATTTCTATTGTTCAGGTTTCTAAGATACCTAATATTCTTCCCATTATTTTTTTCCAGGTGAACGACGTAAACTTCGAAGACATGACCAACGATGAAGCAGTCAGAGTGCTCCGTGAAGTGGTCCAAAAACCAGGACCCATAAAGCTGGTGGTGGCTAAATGCTGGGACCCAAACCCCAAGGGTTACTTCACTATACCCAGGACGGAACCAGTGCGGCCTATTGATCCTGGTAAGAGAAGGGAGTTTTGATACATACAACTTTTTGGTAAAATTGCTAAGACTAGCTATAATGTTTTCGGTATATTTTTTGTCTTGAGTTTGAATCTTACGTTCAATTCATTTGTTTTAGTAATTCCCAGCTTTTTATTGTTCATGTTTTAAATTCTCCGAATATCCACAGGTGCATGGGTGGCTCACACTCAGGCGTTGCGTGAGGCGTATCCCCCTCCCCCGCTGTCCACACTGCCCGCGGCATCCATACCGGAGCGGGGGTCGGACGCGGGTTCACTTCCCGCCGAGCCACAGCTGTCCGTTGGTATGGACATGGCATTGGTGGTTAGAGCTATGTTGAGGCCGGATTCGGGTGAGAATTTAGTGTCATGATGATAGAAATAGTTAAATAGTGAACGGCGTTAAGTTACGCCACGTAATGTCTCGAATTCCACTGGGTTCTCTCTGCCTGTGATGTTATATGCTGGATACAGTGTGAAACTAAAAAATAATAAGACCTAAACAATTTGTAGTTGTGTTTTCAGGCGTCTGACTTGATTGTATTGTTTTTTGTATATAGTTAGTAGTGTTGCCTTATCTAAGAAAAGAAAAGTGTGATGTTAGTTTTTTTATATTACAAAGGAATTAACACTAGATTGGCGCAGAAGATTTTAAAAAATTTACTACGTAAATACTTATTAAGAAAACGTATAAACATTTGAACGTAGCATTATTTTTTATACATTTTCTTAATTAGTATTTTTCTTTCCTAAGTGTGGAATAACACTTTAAATATGTTACCAAATTTAGACACTAACAAATAAAAATTAGCAATACTGGGATTTTTCTTATTGAAGAATTGACTAAATAATTTTACCTGATTTCCTATATATACAATTTTTTTTATCCTAAACTATGCGCATGTTACAACCATAACAATAAAGACTAAATGACCACATAATTGGACATAGTACCTTCGGCCTAGGCTTGGAGATCAAGAATCGAATGTGGATCGAAATCAAAAATTGGATGTGGTTCAAAATAATCCAAGGATTGAATCAACATTTTGAAATGAATGCAAGAGTCTTTTTTTTAAGAACTACCAACAAAAAATTAACTTCACTACCTTCCAAATCTGAAGATCAGGAATTGAATGTGGTTCAAAATAATCCAAGGATTGATTATCATTTTAGTCAATTCTATATTTAAAGTCCAAATTATATATAAAAGGGCTTATGTATGCAAGAGTTTTTTTTTTAAGAACTACCAACATAAAATTAATTTCACTACCTTAGGGGAACCTAAGGTCTGGAGATCATTTATAGAACGTGTACCAAAATACCAATACCTTACGCCTTATTATCCAATGATAATTTCCAAATAATATCCCAAACTATGCCACTATACATATGTGTAATAGTCCTTATTTTTATAATAAAATGACCACAAAATTGAATCTAATACCTCCCCCCAAGGTCTGGAGATCAGGGATAGAATGTGGCTCAAAATTACGATACCGAACGCATTCATTGGTGCCGATATAGTCGACTGGATACTACAGCACGTCGCCGGCATTGTGGATAGACGTGACGCGAGGAAGTATGCATCGCATATGCTCAAGGTTAGTGCCGGTTTGTTTTTTTTGTTACCATTAAAGTATATATTTAAATAATTTGTTTTTACATTTAATAAAAACGTTACTGATATTACAATGCTGTCTATGCATAAGATATATCAGAAAATCTTTTATAAGAGGTAATACTAGTTTTATTTAATTATTTTTTTGTACATTTGTTCTGGCACATTGACCTTAGAAACTGTTGAACCTATTTAACTGCAGTTTTCACTAATGTATTTTAACAAATTTCCCGTCAATTCATTTAGTCACGGTTAGAATCATATTTTTACTTTATTTATTAGAATTTATATTTCCATTTCTTTGCTCTGGTGCCGAGGTAAAGCGCGGCGTTGAGTTGCGTCACTCAATACGCAATTCATCTAGAATTTGGCGGGGAACGGAGTGTCTTAACGCTAGGTCAAAATGTTTTTCCTACCCCCAAAATAGATTAAAACCGGTTATAATTTCCAGGCGGGTTTCATACGCCACACGGTGAACAAGATAACGTTCTCGGAGCAGTGTTACTACGTGGCCGGCGAGCTGTGCGCGGAGCTGGCGGCGCTCCGCCTCCGCAGCGCCGACCAGGACAGCCTCGCGTCTGATACGTTGGCGCCGTTGCCTAATCCTACGTGAGTAAAAAAATGCTTAAACTACTATTATATAACCTATACTAATCCCCCAAATGGGATTCGAACCCAACAAGCACCATATTGAATTCCTGAAGCTAAAATTGAAACAGTAGTGTTTCAATACTGGGCTCTCTGCCTACCCTGCTATTTGCAGGATACAGCGTGAAGCTGTGTAGTAATTTTTCACTATAGTAATTTCAATCTCTCCACTCTCCCTTCTCAGTGCTCCTGTTCACTCTCTAACGTACCTATATGTAAATTTTAAAGATTATTTATAAGTAGATTAATACATAATATATATTTTTATTGTTTTCCCTCACCTTTCAGCTTGATGGGTCCCGGCTACATGCCTTATGCCGGGTCGTATGGGTATCAGCCCATACCGTTCAAGTATTCATCGTGTGTTACAAGTGAACATACTATATATGGGTAAGTTTATGTTTTCTTTACATCCATGCTGGATACAACATCCTGCAAATAGAAAAGTAGGCAGAGGGAACTTAGTATTAAGATATTCCGTTTCCCATCCACCCAATTTTAAAGCATGGCAAGAGAAGAATTATATAAAAGTGGTCCTTGACCAAGAAAAGTTTGGGAACCCCTGCTCTAGTGGGAATCGAATGTACAGCCGCTTTTACAGTCACACGCTGTGCCAAGAGGGCTATCGATGTTCTTCTTTATTATTTTTTTAATAGGTGTATTAAATTATTTTAATAAATCGTAGCTTTTACCGTGTGTATTTTTTTATTTTGTATCTATTTCTTTTACTTTTGCAAGGTAGAAAAAAATGTAACGATTCGTGCTATTTTTAAAAAAGTACTATAGATAAAATCTATGTTTTAGTTACAATAGAGAAGAGAGCGTGTTGTCGGGCAGTGGAGGTTCGAGTGCCGGCTCTGACCATTTAACTGCTAAGGAACCTACAGGTACTACATAAATTATATATTTTTTTGCTTATTCACTGTATTTCGTACATAGGTATCAGAGGGACCTGGGAACCTAATGTTAATACATATCGTTCCCATTAAGACAATTCCGTTCCAAACTTTCATTGTAAATGGCAAAACAAAATGTCGAGTTTCGACTAGCTAAAATATGTGGGAGTGACAGATGACTGTAGATGACAATAGTTGTTTGCTAAGTGCCCATATTGCTCTACTGCCCAGTAAGTACATATACAAGGTGTCTCAAAAGAAATTTTATATTTATAAATATCATTTAAAAAAACTCACTAATTTATTACTAAAATGTTTATTTATTTCTAAAATACAGACTGTGGAAATTTATTTTTTAAAAATAATGTCATCCAAATGTCCCCTCCCGTTCCCTCGCGTTCACGGCACTCTTTCAACCTAACGCCACAATTTCTTATGACGGCTTGGCAAGTACGCTTAGTGATGGCTTCCATTTCGTGGCGAATATTTTGTTTTATTTGCGCCAGAGAAGTTGTTGTTTGATGACGTACACTTTAGATTTAAGGAAACCCCACAGGAAAAAGTCCTTCAGAGTCAAATCAGGACTGCGTTGAGCCAATTTATGTCCCCTCTACTGGAGTTAACTGTAAGTGCATGTCCCCCCGCGTCTTAAAAAAAATATGGGCCGATTATTCCTCGCGATGACATTGCAGCCCATACGGTTACTTTTGGCAAATGAAGAGGTCTCTGATGCTTGCGTTTCGGATTAGGTGTACTCCAATAGCGACAGTTTTGCCTGGTAACGTGCCCATTCAGATGAAAATGAGCTTCATCAGAGAATATGTTGGTAAACGTTTGTAATCTCTCAGTTATCTCGTTTACGAATTCTAGTCTTTGATTAGGATCCTGGGGCTTCAACTCCTGCACCAATTAAATTTTATAGGAGTGCAGCTTTAGATCTTTGCACGTTCAAAGCACTTGCACGCTTCCGAATTGGAAGGTCAGGATCAACACAAACACATTGATTGACTCTTTCTAACGTTTTCTTCTGTCCTCGATAACCTTGGCCGTCCAGATTTTGGTTTCTAAAGTAAGGTTGATCTAAAGTTGAACCAGTCTCTTCAAACTTCTTTACCCAATTCCGAATGAGAGGTACGCACCATGTAGGTGACGAAAATCACGAATGTTGCAAAAATTTCGTCGTGCTGCAGTCGCAGAATTACCGTTCTTTTTTAATTTACGCACACCCAACGCTCCATAGCAACTAAATTCCCAAGAGCCAGGATAGACTGGGCTTAATTTTTACAATTATACTGACGCGGTAGTCCACGAGACACAATTTCAATAGCAAATATTTTTAAAGAATTCAATTATGTAGCTATTTTATTTATATCTATTACATCAGTATGAATAAAGAAAAGCAATTAAGTTATTTTGTTTTTTATTTGAACCAGCGACCCGAGAGAACGAAGTAAAGTCGACATCGAGCGGGTCGGGTGCCAGCGGCGTCGCTGAGGGTGGTGGGGGCGGCGCGCGGCGCTCCCACTCCCACTCCAGCGGCTCGGACCGGGCCAACGACCGGCCTGTGCTCTTCTTGTAACGGTGGGTCTAATGGTTGTCTACTGGTTCTGGTTTGTGGTCTACCGATGGTCAAAAATAAATAGCTCCTATTTCTCTGGATGTCATCACATCTTGGCATGTTTTATAGCAAGTTTAAATTTTTGGATCTATTTAACAGATTAAAATTTAGAAAAAAGTCATCACTCGGGTAGTGAAGGGGGCTTAGTCGTGGAACGTTTAAATCTGTCGATAATTTTTAAATCAAATTATTATAATTTTTTTGTTGAGAATATATTCTAATAAGTTGGTTGAAGTTCTTTACCGTAATACTACGAAATATGTATAAGTTTTGACTTCTTTAATATTTTAATGAACAATTCTCTAACAAACTATTGGATTATTTTAGCACTATTCAAAATACAAAATCCAAATAAAACTTTATTACTCCAATATTAATGTTTAATTCTTTTAAAAAAACTTTTTTTAACAGTTACATTTTGTTTTTCAGTACAAGACTATGAACGGTCCGCCACTGCCAAATAACTTTAGGAATTTACGTATGTATTTAAATGTTATGAACTATTATTATTATTATATACAATGTGTAATTAATCGTAGCTTGTACGGAGTGGACTATATGTGGTCCAATATTGAGCCATACATGGCCGGAATGTAAGCCATGTGTGGTCGTTGATGCTAAATTGACCATAGACAATGAAAATATATTAAAATATGAAGTTTTTATATGTTTAAGATAGGGTAAAACCGTGCCGCTTATAACCGAAGCTATGTATGAAAATATAATTTTTATTGTTTATACTTATTGCATGCATTTGCTATAGTTAAAAAATATTCCCCTTGCATAAACAAAAACATGGTTTTGGGATCGATTGGAAGAAAGATTTTACATATTAAGATGTTAAAAAAAGTATTTAAGTCAACTCAACATTAATTTGAAACATTGCTTAATGTTTTAAATTTAAACATAAGGTTCATTGAACCTGTTCTTTGTTTTTACGCAGGAAATATATATTTTTACTTTCCGAAATTTATCTAAGGCATTTAGCATCAACGGCTTCTCAATCGACCAATATTGGACCGTGGCTTGGATCAGTTCTGGCTCAATATTAATTAATTAAACACAATCCAAAACTAATAGGATACTATTTTTGGCTTCATGGACCAGATTTTGGTCTATATTTACTAAAATTTTCAGTGTTTTTAATAAGATTGATTACTGTTTGGTATTGCATTGAATATGGCACCCTCATAACAAAAGTAATCTAATTTAAAAATAACAATTTATGAAAACATTTAGAATTACTTTTTTCAAAAATTAGAGAAATTATAAAAAATACAAAAAAGATAAAAAGTGGTCTAACTTAACACTTCAGAATGTTTAGTCAGACCACTTTCTTTCATTTTACGGGTGCAAGATACTAATGTAAATTAATACTAAATAGTGTAAAAAATATTATGCATCCCTACCGCCGATTTGCCGCCGCTTTTGCCGATTTTGGTCCATATAAAAAGTATCTTATATATAATCTTGCCAGTTCTGGTCCATATTGTAAAGTAGAAACGATTTAGACCCACCAGGATGGAAATGTGGTTTATTATTTATTTTTTACAAAAACTTTTTACAAGCATTTTTTGATACAGTAAAATTTTTTATATTTAAATTGCAATAAAAAAAAGGAAAAAAATGCTTACATTTGTGATAGAAAGATTTAATTCAAAAGTTGTGCCATTGTATTATATTATTTTATAATTATTACTATTATTTAAAAAAAACAATTAAAATACAACAAGTTTATTACGTCATTTGTATTGTTGTCACTAGTTTTATCGTTTTTGGCTTAATATTATTGAACTATAAAAACTATTCCAAATAAGTATATTCTAAGTTCATTTCCATTTTTAATCTTTGTATATGGTTTTTTTACGGTTAAAAATGTCTACATATAAAATAAAAAAGTTATGCTTAAACAAATTAGTATACATGGTATATTAAAAAATTTAAAAAATCTATAAAATCCTTTAAAATTATATTTTTAATGGCACTTAACCACAACCATGTGTACTAAAGTATAAATTTTCAAATGCATTTTTAATTCAATCGACTAATCTTAAAAGAAATATAAAAATAAAAAGCCCGTAAAAAAATAATAGATTTCGCATAAATATAGACTAAAAATAAAATATTTACGTAGTTAACGATTAGTATAGATCCTAGCCTAAAACGATGCGAAAAAATTAAAAAACATACATATACAGATTATAAAGTGAAATGTCATTTAGCTTGTCAAATTTTAGTGATTTTTTATGTTCTGTAAGTTTTAGTGGAAATTTATAGTTCATAGATTTTTGTTAAGATTAGTCGATTCAATGGTTTTTTTCTTTCGAAAAATAACACAAATTGTTGACGGTTATATTTTAAAAAGCTTTATCAATATGACTTTGAAAAAAAAAAACAATACAGACTTTTTTGTTTTGTTGAATGAAATGTAATCGATTTTGCCCCATAATCGAAAGCTAAGACGATTTTGATAAAACGCCAATTATGTTATAGCCATATTTAGTGTACATTGTATTGTATGTTAGTATGTGTATAGTTTAGGAGTAAATGTTAGAAGTAAAGGAAGCTAGGTAGGTGCTCTAGGTATTAGTATTTATAAATGGTTGTCTGTCTTATCGGTCGTGGGTTCGATTAAATCGTTAAATTTTGATTTAAAATAATGGACATTTTACTTTTTTTTTTAAATTGGGTTGTGACTTTTTTTTATTTTTCCTGTTCTTCTGTTGACAAGTCGCATTTGATCGAACTCTAGACTGAAACGTCACAGTTAGAAACTAGTGAACTATATTTTTCATACAATAATGTCGCAAATATGATTATAATTAATTGCATTTTTATATGTATTTAAGAGGTCTTTTCGACACATTCGCATTATGTTATTTAATTAATTATTTTAATCATAAAACCTTTTCTTTGTATTTATCTATAATTATAAAACATAAATGGTATTACTACATCGGAGCCAATACATTTAATTTTTCTTTATTTATATTTATCAGTTTCCTTATTATGTGGCATTTAAATTATGCATTTTTTTGATTTCCATTTAAAAAGCAGAACTTTTTGCAGCTTGTGCTATGCAAATTAAAAAAATAATAATAAAGAAGTAATGAATGGGCGGTTTTATTCAAAAGTAAAACGCTAGGAATCGTATACGTACAGTTGAATTGGAATTTTTATTATATGAGGGTAATAATATATACTAAAATACTATAAGATATCATATTTAAGGTATTATTGATATAAAAAAATGATTTTTGTTTCCTTTTTTCAACCTAAAAGCCCTAGAATCTAGTGCGTAAAGAACTGAATTGAACTTTGAAACGTTTAAATTATATTTGAACTGTTCAAATCTGGTTTAGACTTTGAACCGTTCCAAAACTATTTTAACAGTTCGAAGTTCAAATAGGTGCGTGTACAAAAATTTAATTTATAATGAGTTCTTGACATATCAGATAATCTTTTAATCTTTTATGATTAAGATTTTTTTTATTTTAATATTATATTATTTATGTGTATGTATATGTTTCTTTTCTATTTATTATTGTGAAACAAAGAAGTGTATGACATTTTTGAAATATTAAAAGCAGATTTGATTTTTTTGTGATTTGGTCCATGTATAATTTTGGAATTGGTTTCCTTTGGAGTATATATAACAATACTTAGGCCTTCGATTTTTATCTAAAACATTTTTTTAGCTATATAAGTATCAATAATATTTAGGTAGTCATCCTACTGTATCTAACTACCGCGATTGTTGTTGTGAGTTCAATTTCTTCTCAGGGATATGGTTATATTCAAATTATTTTATATTAATGCTCCTGTAAGATAAAGCACAGCGTTAAGTTACGCTAACTAGTAGCCAATGTTTTTTAGGGTAAGACTGATGTTCTTTCGGTCTAAAATTAATTTTATTGTCAATAATGGACTTAAAATTTACCTCCTATTATATATGGGCCAAATTTTAAATATAAATTACAATAATCGTGTAATATTATACATTTGATATATATTTTTCTTACTTTCTAGTCTTAATGTTTTCTTCCAGAAAAATTATATTAATTTTTTTTTAATATTCAATCTTTTTAAAAAAAATAATTAAACACTAAAAATATTTTTAATGAGAGACAGTTGCTGGCTTCAAACACATTGTTTATAGATTCTATTCCTACTCAGGGTTACTACCCCGGAATACCAAGTGAGGGTATGAAATGGGAATAAAATACGTACTAATTCCATTTTATATCCATACTCCGGTTAGGTGGTGCGGCGTTGAGTTCCACAACTCAAGATTCAATGTCTTGAATTCGGAAAGAAGGCAGAGAACGGCTTTCCGAACGATCCTTTGCTATTCTCTATATTGCGGGATCAAGTGTGATGCCAAAAAACGTTTTTTTAAAAAGATTGAATTGTTATGTATTTTTTTATTATAATTATTATGTGTTGTAAATAGTTTAGTAATTGTTATTTAAAATAATACTCATTTATATTGTCAGCATCAGGCTCGAAGGACCTAAAGTCCAAAATGAGTCGAACGAACTTGTATTTTTATGTATATTATTATAATATTTTATAATTTAACGGGCGATATTTATAAACGTGTAATTTTTAATAAAGAAATAGAAATTTGTAATTATTTTCTTTGTTTTATTCAATTTTAACATGAACACCTCTATTAATTTGCTATCACACTTGGGTAATCCAATACATATCTATCACATATATACATCCAAAATAAAATTAAATATACCTATAGCTAAGCAAAGAATTAAAGAATTCGATTCTTTACAATAAACAAAAACAGTAAAGAATCGCGCGTGATGGAGGAAGTGGGGAGAAGCAACGCATTTTGAGGTTATTTTGCTACAACACACGACCGTACATTACACTGACGCATCCGATTTTTTCTGTTGCTTTGTTGAAGTAACATTAAAGTAGTAGGTTAAGATTCGATTTATACTAGTGGGTGATTATGTTTAAGTTGTTTTCATTTCAACTTTTTAGGAAAAGATAGCAAAGCGTTCGGTTCCGCATTTAAATAGGATAATTGTCCTATTAAAAAGAATTTTAATATTTTAAGTGACGCGATTTCATGAATGGTTGTTATGATGACTTGAGCTCGATTTTGCCTCAATTCTACAGTTATAGTGTTCAGTTGCCACCTTTAGCGCGTATGGAGATATTTTAAACGAAATATGATTGTTAATTTCTTAACGTCAATTTCTATTCATTGTAATCAATCAAATTAAATATGACAAGAGGAAATAAAATATTTATTTAAATTTATAACTTCCCTTCTTCAGTCTAGTGTTGAGGAAAAGCGCGGAATTGAGTCCCGTCACTCAACACGTCAGAAGTCGGCGGAAAGTGGGGAACACTGGGTTCCCTCTGCCTTCTCTTCTGATACAGATTGCCGGTGACTGCTATACATTTTAAAACAAAAATAAAACAAGATATTTTTAAAAATACAATTTAATACTCATATTTCTTACAATGACAATATATAATTATATAAAATGTCTCAAATAATACAAATAATAATTTCTATAAATTCTGTATTATAATAAATTTTGTGAAATAAATGCAAAATTACAATTTTAAATAATACTTTTCTAGGGAAAATTAAACTTAAATGCTATTTAAAAAGTGGAAAATGAATCCACACTCTGAAAAACCTAATTCTATAATTTGTAAAATTAACGATAAAATTTAACTAAGTTTTGATTATATGTAAAATAAAATTATATTTGCGCTAACAATCTGCTGCTATAAGCGAGATACAACGTGAAGAAAAACAAACGGAACATTTAAATAGTGGCTGTTTTTTTATAAATAAATACAAATTGTTCTGTAATTGTGACTTAAGTTGATTTCATTATCATATATTTAGATAAAATTAAAATTACTAAATTATTATACTGAAAAAAAAACAACACGATTAAATGCTTTTTTTTAAAGATTATGTCAAATTATACAGAAAAAAAAGTCTAAAACCAACGACAATACAGTGCAATCTCGATTTAACGATATGGAAGGGAATAAGAAAATAATTCGTTATATCAAGGTTGGTTAAGATGGTCTACGATTCGTTTTAAAGAGGTCAAATATAAAAACAAATTGTCCATTCCATACCATGCCCATTACATTATAATAAGTTTATATTTTACGTTTAAATCCATTTTTGCTTAAAAAACTAATTTGGAAATTTATTACATTATGATTCTTTATATATTAATAATATAAAAGTTCGACCAGTCTTTAATAATATGCACCACTTTAAATTAAGAAATTCATTATTTAAATTTAAAAAAAACATACAGTCCAATACTTTTAACCTTTTCTTCCAAGTCGGTTAGAAACTTAGACTCACTTAAGTATTAGAAAAAACCGGTCAAAGTGCAAAAAACTTAGTCATGAAATAAAACAAAATCTATCTTAGAAACTACACCATCAATAATAAAAAGAAATACTAAAAATGAAAATAATAAAACCTTCCTAGTACAAATGTTACAAAACGTTACCATTGAGACAGTCCAAGATTCAAATATTAATAAGTTACATTTTTAAGTATTAGTCACATCAGGGTAGGCACAGAGAAATAAGTATTAAAGACACCCCATTATAAATTTGTCACTCCTAAAACATCTCACTCGGAAGATTTTTTTTTCAACATCTAACAAGGCAAAACGCGGCGTTGAGTTCCGCCACTCAATACGCAATGTGTCGTAATTCAAGCCTTGCTTAAGGACTGAAATGTCCTGATACCCTACCCTACAATATTTACGAATTGTGTAAAGGGCACTTTTTAATACAAAATCTACTTATAAAACTATTTAAAAACTAATACTTAAAAGTATTCAATATAATATACATATTATTATAATTAAGCTACTACTAACTTATGAAAATGATAATTTCTCATGCTATCCCTTTCCTTTAACTATTGTAAGAAAGAGACGGCATGATGTATCCATCATAAATTATCCTTTATATAATTTAACTGGAACTTAACTGAGAGTAACGGATGTTCATACGTTTTTATTATTACTTGAGATAATAATTAAGGGTTTCTTTTGTTGATGATTTCAGTGTTATATTAATTTACCTGAAATAAAAGAAAAATACATATTATTAGTGCTTCTCATGAAAAAATAAAAATAATATAAAAGGTTAAAAACTGTATAATATTTTCATTTCAAAGGCAAAGCGCGGCGTTGAGTTCCGCTACTTAAATTTGTGCAATACCTCAAAAAATCGCGGTATAGTTGCGAATAGAGTGAGGAAATTCAATTTTTAATTTAGGCGTTTATTTTTGGATTTACCCCGAGTGGAATAGAACTCACGACTGTTATTATGTTATGTTGCGTCACGACTACAAAATTTATTACAATCCACCACCATGAATCACCAATAATGTAAAGTATTTAAATCAATTAAAGTAACATAATAAAACAATATTATTATAATGTAGATTGTGATGATAATCTATCGATAAGATTATTTATAAGTACGTAGTATCAAACATCAGGGCCGAATAAATCTAGTGCCAAGACACTCCGTTTCCCACGTAATTGAATGGCAGAATTGACCGCTGCAATTGGTTTACTAGTAGGAGATTTTTTTAACTTCACTCTGTATCCTGCACATAGCAGGGTAGGCAAAAGAAACCTGGGAACCTAGTATGACCTTATGTTCCTATTAAGGCACAACCGTTCCCTACTATCCGCCGAATTCCCAAGGCTAGTAAGGTAGAGCTCCCCGCCGCGTCTTTTTCCTGTTAACAGAGCAAATAAATGAAGATAATTTATTTCCCCGATTGGAAATAGACCTCACAATCGTCGCGTTTAAGTTCAGACGCTGTGCTACTGCGCCACGAAAGTCCCTACCCTAAACCCTACTATACATAGAGTTTATAAGTCAATAAAAACCGGAAAAGCGCGATTCGGACTCGCCCACCGAGGGTTCCGTAAAAAAATTGGAGGTCTCGAGCTTTTTCGGAAATTCAAACTTAGCTTAGCCAGAGCTTAGCTTTTCATCTAATATCTCACTTGCCTCCTTTTTAAGGCAATCTTTTTTTACGATTTAACCACAAATGTTTTCAGATTTTTTTTTTTAAACTAGAACTACCTACTAAGTGATCTTATAAGGGTTCCTTTTTCCTTAAAAGGTACTGACCGAGCCCTAAAAAATATAATAATATTTGAATATGCAATCCTTGATAGGCTGGATATTAACAACTCTGTTTTTTCTAACATCGTTTATACGAACACGCGATCACTTTCATAATTAATGGCCAACCGACCGTAACATAATTATATTGTACTAGCGGTCCACTCGCGGCTTCGCCCGCATACCTATAATTCTTTTATTATGCTGCATTTGCTAACAGATTGATTATATAATTTTTATAATCAATCTGTTTACGGCAGGATTGCGGCCGTAAACAGAGCGTTGAATTATTTTAATTTTACATTTTCTCGAAAGGTATACGTCCAAATTACAAACTACAAAAGCGAAAGTGTATCGGACGGCAAGTCGAGTGGAGCGTCCTAGCACTAGGTTCCCACAGGCTTCCCTGATATATGTGGTATACAACGTGAAGCTGCTAAAACCAATTATTCTAAAGCAGTTAAAAATAAAACTAATTACATTATTAATACTACAAGCCAAATGTACCTAAAATAAACTTTTGCCTTGGCGACGTTTATAAACATATAAACACATGGTCAAATCAATCAACTAATATAGATACCTACTAATATTATAAAGCTGAAAGTATGTTTGGCTAAACACGCTGAACTCAGGAATTAATGGTTCGAAATTAAATTTTCTTTCTATCCTTTTGGTTACTGGTCTACCAATTGGCGGAGTTCAATTTTTTAGCTACTTGCTGTATGCCGCACATAGCAAGGTGGCAGAGGGAGCTTGGGAACCTATTCTTACTACACTCCGTTCCCACTAAAAGATTTCCGTTTTACAATTTCCGTCGGATTATGGAAACATTCCGTGTTGAATGGCGGAACTCAACGCCGCGCTTTGCCGCATTACCAGAACGAGAAAATTTGTATATTAAATGAAATTTGTATATTAAAATAAATTGTATATTAATGTGGGCACGCTTGTGCCCACGACTGCCCTCTATAGATACCTTTAGTAAAAACATTTACTTATTGAATTATCCAAAAAAAATACACGAAATGATAAAAATCATTAATAAAATAAAAATAAAAAAAACCGAATATCGCTAAAAGTACGTTGTAATAACACTTCCTTTGATAAGGAATGTTTATGATTTTATCAATAATTAACAAATGTATATAACTTTGATTAGAAAATACTTTATAGGACTTTTTTAGACTACAATGTAAAAATTTACAATGTTTTATTTTATCGCACTAAAACACAAAGTGCGGCGTTGAGTTACGCCACTCAACACCCAATATTTATACTAACTATTTGCAGATTCAAGTTTTCCTGATTTTTTAATCTTTGAAACTACACTCCCTCTCTCCCCTTCCTAATTCTTACTTATGACTATTACACGCAGGATAAAAGATATTTTTTTTTAAATAAAGCGTGAAGGTATTTGAATCAACTTTTAATTAACTGTGAAGCCTTCCAACTAATTGTTAGTTAATGACAATCAAACTCTAATCAACGTCTCTTGGTGTGACAATAAACAAACATACATCCACAGATATTTTTCAAGAACATTTACCTACTAAAACAAACAAAATTTTAGAGGATCTACCAATTAGATGCACTTCAAAGCGGCTAACAGCTTGACCGTGACATACAGTCACGAGTTTCGTGATGTAAATTAAATAACGGTATAAAGGCTGTTCATATGAAACTTCTAGAATTGACATAAAAAATGCAGCGTAGAGTTGCGCCACTCAAGGCAAGCTAGATGTTGTCTCAAATTCGGACGATAAGCGGAGAACGGAGTGTCCCAACACTAGGTTCCATTTGCAGGTATGTGATATAATAAAGTTGAAGAATTCGTTTGGTTGAACACACTGATCTCCGCAATTACTGTTTCGTATGAAAGAAAAAAATATATTAGATATTTGCATATCCAAATTTTATCTTGAGGCCAGTAGTGACGCAGGTGCTTGTGCCAAGCATGCCAATCGTATGCTACACAGTTGTGGGTTCGATGCCACTCCAGGCTCCACTCCAATGAAATACTTATTATTTTTATTTCCTCGCTCTGGTAAAAAGGCAAAGTGCGGCGTTGAGTTCCGCCACTCAACACGCCTCACACAATCCTCACAATGCCTCCAGAACTCTAATTTGAAGTGGTAACCAGGAGTGTCTTAATGGGAATGAGGTGACCTAGTGTTAAACTAGGTTCTCAGGTTTCCTCTGTTTACACTGCTATGTGCGGGATCAAACCAAAAAAAAACATTAAACCAAAAAAAATATAATATTAAGATGAATCGAAATTCGAACATATACATATACACCTTTTTAACACTTTTCAACGACTGTGCTATGCGTATGTAAACGCAATGATTGTAGGTTCGATTCCCATTGAGGGGAATAAGTATTATAAATTATTTCCATTTCTCTGCTGTGGTCGACAAATGAAGTGCTTCAAGTCTTAACACTAGGTTACACTGCTGCAAGCGGGATACAGCGTGAAGCAGAGCTATAGGCACGTCTGTGTGCGCTCTAACCTCACGTACAGGAAATGTATGAAGAAGGTCGCGGCTTCACCTTGCCATGTCCGATCGAATAATCAATAGATTACTTCATTAATACAAATAAGTTATTATTAATCATAAAAGAAATGCCGATTTTGATTCAGACTAGATTTTACCATTAAAAAGTCTAACATTTAATTATTGGTGTTTTTCTTTCAACTTGGCACGGTATCCCTCATATAGCAGGGTATACAGAGGAAATGTTTTTTTGGTGTTAGAATCGAACTCACAACCGTCCCGTTTACAGTAAAATTTGCTATGCCACTGCGCCCTTTTTTTAATAAAAAACGTGTAATAGATAATGTTTTTGGGTTTGAACTGAATATTTTACAACATATGCTTTATTTGATAACACATTTCGAAGAAAAAATATTTTCTGGCTTATTTAATATATATAGCACCGGATATAATGATTTTAGAATGATAACGTAATCTAATAATATTTAGTAGTATACTACTAATATATTAAAGTAAATGATCTATACTAATCTATAAAGCTGAAGAATTTGTTTAGTTGAACGCGCTATCTCAGGAACTGCAGTTCAAATACAAAAAACAACTTATATTTATAGACTTCCTCTGGATAAACGTATTTTTTATTATTTTTAACAGTATAATTATTTTATATTTATAGTTTTTCTCTTTTTGTTTAATAAAAAGTTGTTTTTTGAAAATAAGTTTGTGCAACTACCACCAAAGGACACTTATAAAATGACGCTTTATGTAGTCGGATAGCATTTTGCTTTGAAAGAACTATAAGCCTCGAGGTGTTTGATTTATTTACACCAGTTCCTGAGATTAGGGCGTTCAAGTAAACAAACTTTTTAGTTATTTAGTATTAAGTATAGATAGATACACTATGATTTTTTTTTGCTGGCGAAATGTTACAAAAATTGCAAGTACAAAACCCTTCATTAGCTAGTAGATTCCGAGTCGACTCCGTCCGATTTTTTTTTTTTTAACTAATTTAAAAATATAAAAAACAATTCCCAATCGTCGACTACTTTGTCGGAAAGATGAACATCCGGTTGACTTTTTGCTTTACCAAACATGTGTCATACATATGTGGAATATTAACTGCAGGCATGCGACTTTAAACGGCACCGAAATAAATAAAAAAAAAACAAATTTACAGCTTCACGTTGTATCCCTCATATAGCGGAGTCGGTCAAGGATACAGAATATAAGGATATAAGACCCTCCGTTCCCCTCGTACCGTTCAACTTTCGAGACATTGCGCGTTGAGCGCGTTTCATCTACTAGAGTGGGGAAATGAAAATAATATATATGTAATCATTTCCCGGAGCCCACTTATGGAACCCATAATCACCGCATTTACAGCCACGTGCTGTTCCAATTCCTTTTCTTAGCTGGGTAAGCGAAGGGAACCTGGGAACCGTTTCCCGGTATGGGAATCGAACCTACAGCCGTCACGTTTAACGAAATGTCATTACACTACGCTTCTTCTAAATGCTGCAAAATCTGTACGTTTATTCATACATAATTCAATACTGAGTCATGACGTCACAAACTACGTTTCATAGTCGTTTTGTTATATAGATAAGGAATTCATTGAAACTTTACACTCTTCCTCTTAAAGAGGATAATATTAAGGAAAAAAAATATATTTTTCCTTCCTTCATTTTGGAGGATTATGAAGGTGTGTACGTACTATGCTGCTTTGAGATCATAAATACGATTTTAAGGATACTTTTCTTTACAAAATATTAAAAAAAAAAAATCCGTTCCATCTTTGCGTGTTGAATGGCGGAATTGAACGCTGCATCCTTGCAGCGGGAAGCGAATTCACAACCGTTCGCGTCTACTGAGACACACAGGGCTACGCTTCATAAAAATCATGATAAAAAAAAAACAAAAACCCGATTGCACAGAAACTAACAAGATACAAAACAAGTCCAAAAGTTCATTAGCAGTACAGAGCCGTTTTTTTCTTTTTCATTTTAATAATATGGCGTCTGGTGAAACCTGTGGTGAATTTAGATTATATTTCAAAGGCGAAGGGAAAGGGGGAGCCGGGGGGCCATAAACACCCCATAATAGCTGTTCTCACCACCCCAATCTGTTTTCACCACCCCAGAAGTTTTACTAACAAAAAAATTACCAGAAAAAAGGCGCCACGACTAGCCTCGTTTATTTGAGTGATAGGTACATACATTATGTTATATTAGAGTGAAACCGAGAGTTATCATAAAATAGTTTTTCCATAAAATCCGGAGACACAGAAATAATCATAATCATATCATCGAAGCGCGACGTCGAGTTCCGCCACTTACCACGCAATGTTTCAAATGAATATAAGGCGGTGCGTGAAGAAAGGACTGCTCTAACACTAGGTTGCCTTTGCTTATCCTGCTATATGCGGGATACAGCGTGAAGCTATATTAAAAAAAGATTGCCACAATAAACATAAACATTTTATCGCTGCAATAAAATGCTTTTAAAAATCACGATTATATTTTTTATACTCCCATTATTATTTTATTAGTTCTTTTATTGTTGTCATAAACTTGTTATTCACAAAATAGCGAAATATTATATGAGCCCGTCGGGTGCAGTGTGAAACGTATACGTATAAACTATTGTAAACGTGACGATTGTGGGTTCAATTCCCACTCGAATGAATGAATTATTTTCATATCCTAACTGTTGTAACAAGGCAAGGCGCAGCGTTTTGTTCCGTTACTAAGCAAACCATGTCTCTAAAAATTTTACGATACGATTGAGAAACAGAGAAAACAAAGTTCTCTCTGCCTACCCTGCTATATGCGGGATACAACGTGAAGCTAAAATAATACTAACATTACTATTTTTATTAACTATACATATTCTAATTTATTGCTCTTACTACGGCCATATTAATAGCATATTGTTCCACAATTGGTCCCGCTTTTTAACCTATTTGCGTTATCTAGTCACGGCCACAATGTAGTACGTTGAAACTGTTTTTATTAAGCGAGAGTATGTTTGAAATATTATATACACAAGCGTCGACTGTCGTTTCGTATCGGTAAGGCGACAGGTTCGATTCTCACTCGAGAAAGCGAAATATTTATCAATTTAAAATGCTAATTTCCTCGCTCTGGTGATGAGGCGCGACGTTGTGTTCCGCCACTTAACACGCAATGTGGAGACACATTTCGGCGAAAAGTGCGGAACGGCAGTGTCTTAATGACAACATAGTGTCTTGAGTGGTGCGGTTTATACTGAGTTCCCTTTCCCTACCGTATTATGCGGGAAAAGGCATGCAACTCCTTTTTTCTCTTTTTTCCCTCACGTTGTATCCCACACATAGCAGAGTGAAGTGAGGAACCCAGTGTTAAGACACTGAGTTCTCAGAACTTATAATTATCACGTTTTCAGCCAAACGCTGTTCCACTGCGCCACAATGATTCATTGAGGAAATCCCATATTCGTTATCAATTTAATCGTATAAAGTTACAACAAATAGTGTAAAAATGTTGTTTAAACAATGTACTGTACTCTCTTTATTAATATACGTTTACTAATTTTACGATGATCAAGTGTTTGTTTGGTTGAACGCGCTAATCTCAGGCACCACAGGTTCAAATTGATAAGGCTATAAGTACGCTGCCGCATATTTGACGGAACTTATCGCCGTATTTGTCTACCAGAAGGAAACAGGGAGGACATGAAAATTTACTCAAATGATGTTTCATTGGAACATCATTTGAGTAAATTTACGCCACGACGCAACGGTCAAGACTAAAAAAAATAAAGACTCCATTGTAGTTCAGTTGTGATATGCCTGATTGAATTCCACGGTCGTGACTTTGAATCCTATTCAAGAGTATATGAATTATAAGTAGGTTTTATTTCCGACATAGCCCGTGTGGTCGAATCTAAACAACTACTCGTTGGTGAGGTAGCTTCATTAACGTGATATAATATCCTAGCTCGATGTATATGGATATGGACCGAAACGAAAATAAAAGTTGTTGTATAACCTCGCTTTTTGCTTGATACTATATCCTGCACATATCAGGATATGCAGACAATCTGGGGACCTACTGTTAAGACATTCCATTCCCATAAAGACACTTTCGTTCCCTACTTTCCACCGAATTTTGGAAGCATTGCGTAACTCAAAAATAATACAATTTTTCAAATTGAAACAATGCTTCACATAAAGTCTTAACATAAAGTTTTGTTCAGATAAGAACTAATAAACATATAATATTAAAAAGGAAATCCAATAATGCAGATTAAAAATATTTTGTATATTTTTAAAATTTAATTGCTACCTTGACATTTAATTAAGTTTTTATAGTGTATAAATAGATTCATCATAACAACTTTACAACAGATTTAATAAACAATGTACACATAAATAGTTATGTACCACACTACTCCCCTTTTACCCAAGTAGGTAATAAAAAGAAAGGGGCAAATTTTAATTGCAATTAACGATTAAATATTAAAAATAAATGATTAGTTTTGCAGATATCACAATAAACTTAATAATTAATTTGATATCTCATGGTTTATAGGATTTTTAAGGGGTGCAGGTTTAATTTCTGCTACATTTATATTTTTACTAAATATTTAGCTTTGTTTTAAATCACACTTGGTAGAATAACAACACAAAATGTTAAAATAATATAAAAATTTTCTTAAAATTTAAAGTAATAAATCTAGTTAATAGTTAAACTTACCTACATAGTAATCTTATGGCATAGTCTGGCTACCTTGAGCTCGGATACTGCTGCTCCTGGACAGTCTCCTTCCAATAGTCTGAACATGGAAACCAATACGCTGCAGAGCCTCATGATCTAAAATCTTTCTTCCATCAAAGATATATGCAGGTTTCATCATAACTTCATAAATTTTCTTATAATCTAGACTTTTGAATTCATCCCATTCAGTACATAGAACTATTGCATGTGCTCCGGATACTGCGGAGTATGCAGAGTTGTGGATTTCTATGTTTTTACGAACTAGTTCAGGTTCGTTTGTGACTAAAGGATGTGTTAATTCATAATATATTTGATCATGTTCCACTTTAGGGTCATAAATATGTAGCTTTGCCCCTTCATCTAATAGTGTCTTGGAAACATATATAGCTGGAGACTCCCTGGTGTCACCTGTGTTTTTCTTAAATGAGAATCCTAGTATTGCAATGTTCTTATCAGCAACAGTATTAAATAGAGATTCTATCACTTTTCTTGTAAATCTTGTTTTTTGATAATCATTCAAATTGACTACTTGTTGCCAGTATGCGGCTACTTCTGGAAGGTTCAGGCATTCAGATAAGTATATTAGATTAAGGATATCCTTCTGGAAACAGCTTCCCCCAAAACCAATAGATGCTTCAAGGAATTTAGGACCAATTCGGGAGTCTCGACCAACTGCTCGAGCTACTTCAGATACATCAGCCCCAGTAGCTTCACATACTGCTGATAGAGAATTAATACTGGAAATTCTTTGGGCTAGAAATGCATTTGCTGCTAATTTTGATAATTCTGAGCTCCAAGTATTTGTTGTTAAGATGTTCTTAGCTGGTATCCAATGTTCATACACCCAACACAGATCCTGTACAGCCTTCTGACCTTCAGGAGTTTCTTCCCCACCTATCAGCACCCTTTCAGCTTCAACCAAATCAACAATGGCTGTTCCTTCAGCCAAGAACTCAGGATTAGACAGAATTTGATATTCTACACCCGGTTTCGTATTCGCACGCAATATTTTCATAATAATTTCAGCCGCTTTCACTGGCACTGTGCTCTTTTCTACTACTATTTTATTACTTGTCGCTATATCGGCGATCATGCGTGCTGCGCCTTCTATATATTTTAAATCGGCAGCCCTACCTTTACCGTTACCTATGGTTTTAGTTGGCGTGTTCACAGATATGAATATAAGATCAGCTTCTAATATACTAGTTTCTATATCAGTAGAAAAGAACAAATTCCTACCTCTGCATTGTTTCACAACTTCATCCAAACCTGGTTCGTAAATAGGTAATTTATCCGAGTTCCACTGGTTTATTCTGTCTACGCTCTTGTCGCACACAGTGACTTTAATATTTGGGCATTTTAATGCTATAACACTGCAAGTAGGGCCTCCAACGTATCCTGCACCAAGACAACAAATCTTCTGAATAACCATTTTATTATTTGTAACTGAACGTGTGTATTATATGTAGTTATATATACTGTATTAATTGTTTATTTTAATATAACGCAATCTCGTCTAAGGCCTGGAGGCTAATAACGGGCTAAATGTCTATACAATCATTTTTATTACGAGAGTGAAGCAACATTCACTGAAGTCAATGACATTAGGTTAGCTGCTAGTGATGTAAAATTAGAGGTGTTCGATATGTATCGATGCTATCAAAAAAATCGATATAAGGTCAAGTTATACTCGATGAAACCATTAATGATTGAAATCTATTTCGACGCATATATTTGATATTTAACTTTTATATCTATGTGTTGATATTTATAAACTAGGAGGTGTTAAGTAGAAATAAAAAAAATAACAATGATCTCAGTGCTATATACAAATAGACTAAAGAAAAGAAAGCATCTCTTAATTGACAAAGACCGCAGTTTGGAGCAAAACGTATTCTGGAAGCAGGTTTTAGTCCCGCTATGTATAAAGTCCCGCTATGAATACTAAAAATACCTTGTGGAAGGTAAAATTAGCAACATCGCAAAGTATCGATATGTTATTCAATATATAATATCGTAAATTATCGATATATTTTTATAAACATCAACATCCCTAAATTAATATAATCACGCGATACTAGTGATGTGCATACGATTGCAAATTTCGTTATACTGATTGCAATTTTGAAATGATTTCCAGGAATAATATAAGGAAGTATGTTTTATCTCTTGTTTTATTTCTATTAATAATTATTTTTCTAGAAATATAATTAATGAAACACTAGTTAAAGTATAATGAATAATAATTATATATTTTTGTACACTCTTTATTAATATATCATAATTAATTATTAATAAATTAAATAGATATTTGTTTAAGCATCGCGTATTCAGTAGGTATACTTTTTACTTTGACATGTACTATATTTATCATTTATTCAAAATGAAAATAAGTCAGATTCACGCAGTTTCCTGGCAACAGGGTAGCAACAGGGTAGGCAGAGGGAACCTAGTGTTAAGGCACACACGAATTTTTCGAGGCATTGTGTGGCGGTATGATTTTTAAAATACAGTTAAATAATAACAGTCTATTATTGTTAACTACAAGTTCGTAAACCTTTTCTTAATTTATGACTTAAATAATAATTGTCTATTAAAATAACTATTAACAAAAATTTCTCAATATTTGTGTTTATTGTCGGCGCAGTGGCACATGTTGAGGCCCTGAAGTTAGCTGTAGATGGTTGGTTTTAGCGATTTTTCTTACTTTTGATTGTTTTTTCCCGAGTGAACAATACACAAAAATTTAGAAAACTTCAGGGCGGCCCCGACTAGTTGACGGTACCCCGTAGACGTTGTTGGGTTCGACTTAAACCCACTCAGGGGAGTGAATTATTGTAATTTCTTCGCTCTGGTAAAATGTCAAAGCACTTCATTGAATTCTGTTAATCAACACCGGATGTCTCAAGAAATTGAGGGATGTCGTAATAGAAAATAAAAACAAACCAAAAAAAAATAATCATATCACAGTCTAATGACTTTGATATAATGATTATGTAAAATAGCTTAAATTATTATAAGAAATGATTAAAAAAGACCTCATAAAATAATCAATTAATTACTTTAAATAATTAATTAATTTAATACACGAATTTTTGTAAGGAAATGCGAGTGCCATTAAAACTAAATAGCCGTTTGAACAACTTATATTACTTCGTAATTGTTATTAACAATGTTTCAAGATGATTTTTAGTGAGGATTACCGGTAAAAACAAATTGATATTTTTTAATTAAACAGCTTCACACTGTAGCCTGCTTATAGCAGAGTATGGCTAACGGGTCACCTTTTTTTTGTTAATTAGCAATTTTCTTTTTTTGGACCTTATATAAAAAATAAAAAGACAAATTTTACTATTTCATTTTTCAGTTTCTTTCTCTGTCAATTAAACACGAACAGTATATGTAGATAGACTATTATCTATCGATATTTTTAAATTAAAAAATGCTAGTTTGTTTAGTCGAGATAATTTTAGGAACTACTGGTTGGAATTTGATTTTTTAAATATTTTATAGTCCATTTGTCGGTAAGACTTTAGCCTATCGTTTCAGTATAACTCACTGTATTTCAAAATGCTGCGGTCACAGTAACTTTCGGCAATTAAAATGTATTACGTACTCACGTAATACTACTCAGTTAATTCCACTTGACCACGCCGGCAAACCTGTAAAATCTAGGAAAGTAAAAAAAAAACAATATTTCACTAAAAATCATTTATTAACTTAATATTAGTATTAATATAAATCTCTACAGACTACAGTCTAGGCTAAATCTGGAGCCCACAGTTTGAACGTCCTGTCGTATGAACATGTTGCTATATATTTATTGTCCATTGATATATCAGCACTCATTACCTGAGGACAAGGAATGTTTAAAAAGATTTAAAAATGAAGTAAAAATGGAACTGAATTCCACATATATGAAGAGTTGACAGAGGAAGCCCACCGTTAAAACACTCCATTTCCCGAGCGCCGCCGTGCGATTCTCGAGACCTCAACGGCGGAACTTAACACCACACTTTGCTTCGTTATCAGAACGAGGAAATGAAAATATTAAATATTTTATTCCTCCGAGTCTGCCTTCACCATGACTGTTCTTTTAGGTCAGTAATTTTGATATAAATGAACATTAATAATTATTTTTTTTTTTTTAATTATTAATTTTTTACTACCTTATTGTCATGTCCGGAGAGTGTCCTTAGTGGATGCCACGCCGGATTCGACCAAAGTTTTGCATTTTTGTCATATGACGACGTCAATAAGAAGTGTCCGTGGCTTTTTTGATATCTTACATCTGGAATATAAAAAATACCAAAATAAAAAATATTGCTAATAAGTAATACATTTAAAGGCCAGTCGTGGCGCAGGGGCACAAAGTGTGACTGTAAAATCGAATGGTTGTGGGTTCAATCCCTTAAGGAGATAAAATATTTATTTAAATTTATATTTCCACTTGTTACAGCGCGGCGTTGAGTTCTGCCATGCAAAGTCTCCGGGATTTGGCAGAAAGTGGGGAACGGAGTGTCTTAACACTAGGTTAACGTAGGAAAGAAACTACGAGTCCAAATTATTACATTATTTATTAACGTTCATAATCTTTTTCAACATAATTTATAAATAAAAAAATATTTTGTGTGTGTGTTTGCATGTCTATGTTATTTACATATAACTCACCGCTTAATAGATGCGTATGCGCAGGTATAGTATATATCGACGCTCGCTTCCTTAGATCCCATATTTTAGCCTGTCGAAATAAAAAAAAATAATAAAATAGAAAACTTACAATCGTATTAACAAACACTATAATATTTTTAGTCAAAAACAAATCGTGCATGCAGTCATGGTTAGGTAGCTTAAGTGTGATTGTGCGCGACGGTTGTGAGTTCGATTTCCATTTGTATGAACGAAATATTTAATATTTTCATTTAAATTGGTAACAACGGCAAATCGCGACGTTGAGTTCCGCCACTTAACAAACATGCGTAGAAAATTCGCCGGTGCGTAGGAAACGGAGTGCCTTAACACTAGGTTCAGTCTTATGTTGGTAAAATGAAAAACGTAAAACAAATTTCAACATATGCAGTAAACATTGCACTAAATGACAGTTTAAACATATAACAAAAAAACATCCAACCAATATAAAAAAGACACAAAAAAACCCAAAAAGATTTTTTTCATTCACCCCATACCTGATGATCACCACCCCCAGTCACCACCTGGTATCCTCCGGGGGCGCAGTCCACCCCGAGTATCGCCCCCAAATGTCCCTCAAGGAACATCACGCATCGGCCCGTACGCACGTCCCATATGCGGCCGAACGCGTCCATGCCACTGAAACAAGTTAAGAAGTTAAAAAAATCTACAAATTGATAAAATATTTTTTTATTTATCATATAAAAATTGAGCAAAAATTAAGTAAATTGCTAAAGTCTTTATTTAAAACTATTAAAACTATAAGTAAAACTAACGAAATTTGCTAACAATTGTATTAAAAATATTATTTTTAAAATATATTGTATACTTAGGTAAATAAAGTAAATAGAAAAAAAGATCTGATGGTTTATAAATAAAATATATAAAAGAATATAAACAATACGAAGAAAATTAATAAAAAAGAAAATGAAACTAAGTAAAAAACAACAAAAAAATACCAAGATGGCGTCACTCACCCAGTGACAGCCAACGATCCGTCGCTTTGAAATGCAATACTGTATACAGGTTTACCATGCCCCTCTTGATGAAGAACTTCCGTTTCTGAAATTAATATTGTTTTATAAATACCATAATCATAAGAAATGCTTATGTTAAAAATAATTATAAAGGCAAATTTTATATAAATCATCACTCAAAATAGTGACTTATCACTCACGTGTCTCCAAATCCCACAGCCGCCAGGAATTATCGAATACTGTGGTCGCCAAGAACCTTCCAGAAGGATGGAAGTCGAGACGCGCCACTCGGGACGGTGAGTGTCCAGTGAGAGAAGCTAGAGGCGAGTCACTGGAAACGTATGGGACATGTTTTGTAGTAAAAAAATAACATATCGAGGCTATGGATCGGAAGGTTTTCCTAGTGTTTTATACACATTTTAATATATTTTTTATATTTAAATTTTTATTAATACCATGTGTTTCTCAAAGACAACTATTAAAAAAATATCACTTGGCAAGTGAAGTGAAGAATTCCTTTAATAAATGCGTTCTTCAAATATTTGTAACTAATGAGTTGAAGGACTTTTAGACTTCAATTAAATATCAAGTTTATTTAAGCAACAGCAACAATATACTACTAATTATACAACATTTATTAAAGAATATTTTTTTTACAATATTAAGAAAGCAAAGAATTATGTCACTAAACAGTGAAATTAGCCACTAAATAACATATATTACAATAAAAGACACTAAGCTCACTTAATAAAATTCCACAAATGCACCGAGCCGTCGTACGCGCAGGACGCCATACATACTGTTTTGGCTGAATCATCTATTATGTCCATTTCTTCATTTTGTTTATTGTTTTCTGTGTCTTTCTCTTTCTCTTTTTGTTTTTCTATCTGGAGGAAAAATTAAAAGTATGTTTATTTTTTTGCTTTACACTGTATCATGCACTTAACACGGTAGGCAGAAAAAACTTGGGAAACTAGTGTTAAGACACTTCGTTCTCATTAAGACACTTCCTTTCCCCATTTCCTACCTAACTTTTTTTTTAAATATGTACATAGTAGCGTAGATAGAGACACTTCCAATTCTCACTTCCCGCCGAATTCTTAAGGCCATGCGTGTAATATAGAAATTTAATTTTTGAGTGACTCGGCGACTCAAAAATTAGCATTTCCAAGGTGTCGACGAAACGAATAGACCTTAGTCACTACAAAATAATGTCTAAGCATAAATTCGGCCAAATGAGAGTAGGACTAGCTTACGAAGGAATTTCCGTATCATTTATCTATAAAAACGGCAAAAAAATCACGATTAAACATACAACATGTTGTTGCCCTTAAAATATTTAATTTATTCTGTTTTTAGTAATTAGTGTTATAGCGACAACAAAAATGAAATCATAGTATTAAAGTTCTTTTTCATAATTTAAATATGAAACACTAGAAAGGCACTAAAGAATAAAAATCGAACCCACTTCAACCTACCTTTTGGGTAAAATGATGTGGCATAACCGCTTTGGGGTGAAACATGGCCGCGCTTACATTACAAGTGTGCCCTTTTAACACTTGGAGTTCTATACAATCTGGCACCGACCACACTTTGACGAGCCCTGACCTGAAAGAAAGAAATTTATATTATTTGTTTACTTCACGCTATTTAGGATATAGCAGAGAGGACTGAAGGAATATAGTGATAAAACACTCTTGTGCCCAATGCACTGCCGTTTTATCGGGACATTGCGTGTTGATTCGAGGAACTCAACGCTGTGTTTTTTTTTTACGAAAAAAGGGCCACTATGGAACGTTCGGTTTATGTATTTTGTAACAATATAGTCGCATATTTATTTCTTGCATGCTTTTTTTTAGCTTCGGGCTGTATCCCGTACACAGCAGAGTAGGCAGAGGAACCTAGAATTAAGTCACTCCGTTCCACAACTTCGCCGAATTCTGGACGCATTGCGTGTTGTTCAATGCCGCGCTTTGTCTCGACACATGAAACATGAAAACATTTAATATCGATCCTCACCACTTCAATTAATAATTATGTAGGTAAAGCAGACGAAGCCGCAAGCGGATCGCTTGTTAATAAAAAAATAACTCACCAACTAGAAGTGATCAACATTTGACTGTCGCTACTAAATCTACAGAAACTTATAGGTCTTGTGTCGCCGATCTGGAAAAAAAACGAAAAGAAGTCATATTAAAATATTTCAAAGAACTATCGCTTTGATAGTAAAAGAAAGAAAGAAATGGTAAACATCTCACGGTTTGTAATTTAGAGTTAGCTTAGTGTCCTTGTATCTTCGTTCCATGTTTTCCAGTTATTGTATGCAAGAATGATATATAATTCTCCAGTAATATTCAATAATTCATTCCCCAAAGTGGGAATCGAACCCACAATCGTCGCGTTTACAGTCGAACGCTCGTGCCCCCGCACCACCACGCATCAATCAACAAATCAAGTAAAATGTATAAAATAAGACATATTATTTAACACATTTTAAATTTAAAATAAATGAACCCACACCGACCTGACTGCAATATATGGACACGGCGGACGCCTTCCTCTGCGATTCTTGTTTTGCTGCCGCTCTAACGCTGCCCGCTAGTTGTAATTCTTCACGAGCTTTATTTAATCTGTGGTGGAGTGTTTTAAGAGTTAGTGACAAGGTTTCCCGTTTCACGTTTGTTCGTTCTCATTAAGCTATGTCGAAATTGGTATTGTTACCAAGAGGCGCGATTTAAAAATCCGCTACGTAAAATTTTTGATACGCTTTTTAAAAAGTATTTTTCTTTCCTAACTGTGGAATAAGTAAAAATGTTTAATACTTGTTTTAAATATTTAAAATATACAAGGAACCAATATTTTTTTCTCTCCTTTACTTTGGGTATGATTTCACAAAAACAAAAAATTTGCACCTTTAAAGTATTTAAATATTTATTTGTACTTAGTTAGCTATTTTAAATTAATCATATTCACATTTCAAAACTCTTATAAGTCTCCATTCCAATTTTGATAAGTAGTCTTTATTAAACTTTTGTGTCTTTCACTCTTTACATTAGAACAGGTCAATATAACATTCCATCTCTTTCGCTCCAAATACAGTCCATCAAAACATTTTCAATAATCTTCTGTCTCTTTCACTCTCCATACAAATAAATAAACTTGAAACATAATCAACTCATTACTAAAACCTACTATAACACATCTAAAAAGTTCTCAACAATGTTCTTTCTTTCTCACGCTCAACTAACCAAAAACAAGGATGGACCAGGACAAAAGCTTATCAGCTTCCAGCTCATTCTCACTCCATATAACAAAATCAAGACAAAACACCTCTGAAAACAACCAATGATCTCCCACCTCTTTGACTCCCAATAGTTTTTCCACCTACCTCTCTTTGGCCCTGGGCAGGGAGTATCTGGCAATCCATATACGGGCGTCCCTCAGCTCGGGAGGACCCTCATGGTACCAGGTGCCCTCCCTACCTCTGTCTCTTTCTATTCTAGCTTCTTCTTCTTCTAACTTCTTGTGTATTGCGTCTTCCCCAAGGCTGGTAGAGGTTGAAATAAGTGAAATAATACTATTCTCTAGTTTTCCAATTTATGGGAAAATATGTGTTACTTCATAGAAAAGTATATAATGTCACACATATGATAATATAAGTTGTTTATTTTATTAATTTAATTTTTTTTTAAATATTATAATTCTGCACTCTTCTATATAAACTATAACTTTGCCAAATTTCATACTCTTCCATCGGTACAAATTTATATAGAATATTAATATATATATGAAGATTACATTGTACTGTCTTGCAGTGAGACAGCACTGGACTTTAAGTGCAACGGTTATAGGTTTGATTGTCTTATGGGAAATAATTATTTTCTTTTTTGTCAAAATGAACACAGGCTATTTTACATCACGTTAAATGAACCTCTCCCTCTGCCTACCCTGCTTTGTGCGGGATACAGCATGAATCTTATTCATTGTATATAAGTTTGCAAACCAGCACTTTATGCTAAATTTCACCACTTCAAACATTTATACTTACTAACTGAGTAAATCTCTCAATCTCACTCTCCTCTCTGCAGGTCCTTCTCCAAATAAGCACACGGGTTCACCTAGTTGACGGAGACTTCTTCGTACCTGGAAAAATTAGTGCTTTTATTTATATTTATTGTCAGACAATTTGACAGAACATAGCAGTATTTAAGTCTGTAATTTTATATAAAATTATCTGTTTTATATGTGCTATTATAATTTTTTTTTAACTCCCACATTCTACATTTTATTTTTTCTCCAAACATAAATGGTGTATGCTGAATTGTAGACCAAATGCCACATTTGACTTAGAAGGAAAGATGTAAAAAAAATATTTGAATAATATTTTATATGCAAAGAGCGAGTGATAAGAGAGACAGGGCTTCCCCATTTCTCTTATCACTGGTCATCTCAAGTATGTGGTCGCTCTGAAAATATGTATTTAGATGTGGATGGCAGTAAATGAGCACTTCAATCATTCACTGTCATCAACATGCAAATGCAAGAGGGATAAATGAAAATATACATATAGACATGTAGTCAGACACTCCACTGCATTATAAAGGTGCTTAAATAAACTATTATCAACATATATACACTAACACAGCTGAAGATTTGGCAACTTTTAGTACAGGTTAGGTAACTTAAAAAGAACTAACTCAATCCATTGAGCTAGTTATTTTTAAGTTCTAAAGTTTCTAATCCTATATGCACTTAAATCTTAATAAATTAGGTAGATTAATTTAAAGAGTATTTAGTAACAAAATTTTTATCTCTTCTTACTTCATCATCATCTGTAGATACATTGAGTTGTCTTGCTTTCCTTCTTCTTTCAAATTCTTCTAATAGAGCTTTTTTGTCTTTTGACATTTCCTCCTCTAACTCCATGTATTCTGAAATGTGTTAGAAACACTTTAGTTAAGATTATTTATGTGAGATTATACATTATTTTTTTATTTTTCATAACATAAATTTTTATATCATGCTAAAATGTGAAATATATATATTACATTTATTTATTTCAATACTGGGAATAATGTATTTTTGGAAATTTTATAATCATTTTTAAAATTATATTCATTTTAGAGTGAGAAGTCAAAGTGTGGCATTGATGTCTACCACTCAACATACAATATCATGGAAATTGGGCAGTGTGTTTACACTAACTTCCATTCCATTCCATCAGTGCCCTTACACTAACTTCATCTACCTGATATATGGTATTTGTAGTAAATATACAATTTTTTTATTCTATACTTAATTCAACATTTTGCTTAATCAGTGCTAAAAAAAGTTAGTTATCATTAACTTTTTTTGGGACTAATTAAGCAATATGTTTGGTATTTATTAATTTTTTTTCCTTCCACTCAAAAAGATTTAAACCCACAACAATCTTAATCACTTAAATATAAATTATATGTATCATAATTGTTTAAACAATTTAATTTTTATAATTTTTGTTTAATTGAATAGAAAAATCTCTAAACCTACCACTAGATATCTGTATGTCACCCAGCTCCTGCCCACTATCATCCACTCCCTCCTTAGCAGCTGCCGCCAAAGCAGCTAGCCTGGCCTTCTCCTGCTCTTCCAAGGACCCATAGTGGACCTTGGGTTTCTTAACCATCATCATATCCTCATCATCAGACATTTTAAGGTTATGTTTTATTTACACTTAGTTTGTAATGTATGATAAGCTTAAATTTCCAATAGGTTCAGAATTTATTAAATGTTTAAATTTTGATTATTAAATGTTTAAATTTTGATTACAATTGTTATTTATTTTACTTATGTTAATATAAGAAATAATTTGAGAAGCGTTAATCGGCTTTGGAAACAAAACAATAATGTTGTCATTGTCAGTAGTCAGTATGTCAGCAAACGTTTTGATTTTTCCTCAGAAAATATAAATTTAATTATCTTATGATATAATTGTAAAATATTAATATAACATTTTCATTTTAACTTTAACATTTCCATATTTTGCATAAATATTACAAATTTAAATATATTCTCTAATATGTCTCTATAAGAACTCCCATAAAAATATGGGAGTTCTAATATTCAAGATACTTTATACAGTGTTGTAACTTTGTAAGTGAATATCGACTTCATTATAGAAGATTCTTAACAATATATAACCCGAATTATAAACAGTTGAATAAATAATCTTTTTTGGGTTATGTAGAACAAAAAGTTTACGAAAATTATCAATAATAATATAAACAAAAAAGAAAACACTAATTAAAATATAGAAAATTTTAAAATATATGTTTTTTGCTTAAGATTATTATCTTGAGCAAAAAACATATATTTTAAAAGATAAGAAAATTAAATCGATTTTCAATAGTAGATAAATTCGCTTCAAGTCGAAATAAAATTTAAATAGTCTATGATTATTGTTTACGTCAGTTTGCGCTAAAATGTTTGCAAATAACTATTAATTATTTATATTAAATAATTATGTATTGATCAATAAAACACAGTATTTTTTTTAAAATATTACATTTGAAACAATTTATTGTTATTAAAACTAATGCATACATAAGTGTTTTGGTACAGACATAACCTATAAAGTGTAAAACAATATATAGTAAGCATTTTACTTATATTTTTTTTGCGTTTTACTTTTCGAAATGGCATTTCAATTATCTAGACGTGAAGTAGAAGACCTTAGGTCGTCTATAGATCGAGCTATATACAGGACTATCGGTAAATCGGATAGTTCATTGCTATCCACTGTGTCTACTTGTTTGACCAATGGGTAAGTCTTTTATGTGATATTATTGTAGTTTTTGTAAATCGTTTTAAATTGTGTTAGTCAATGTAATTCTGTTTTGTAAGAAGTATAAAGTAATGTTTTAAACAGAAGTATAAAGTAATGTTAATGTTTATAACATTAAAATTTGGTTTTCCTTAGTAAATATATAGGAACATTTTGAGATATTTAAGTTCTTTTATTCCTGCTTGCTTTTTTAAAATTGGATTTCACAATTAACTGAAAGGAACTGTAAAATAATTTCATTTAAGAAATACCTCAATGTTTTTATTTAATTAATATAAAAATGTTTGTCTTTAATTAAAAAAATACATTATATTCTTAAAGAAAATAAAGATATTAAAAGTATAATTTAATTAATTTCAATAAGATTTAAAGCTTTATTTTTTTTAGCTGTACAGTGTATCTAAAATACAGCAAGGTATGCTGCCTAATGTTGAAGATTTTGCTTGTTGAGTCACCACTTACCACTGTAACTCTCCACTTGCTTAGTCAACTAGAGTAGGAAAATAAAATCATTTGAATATAATTATCTCCTTAGTCAGGATTTCATCCACAGCCAGACACAACACAATGGTACCATAATATGCAACCTTTGTATATTACAAAATTAATTTTCTTTAATATTTTAGGTATGATCGTCGCAAAATCATAGACAAGATATCCTCCCACATAGACTCAAAGAAAGCAAGCAAGTTAGCAGATAAAGCAATAGCATTAGCCCAAGAGCTGGTCTCCTCATCCAAAAACCAGAAGAGGAAGTATGATGACAAGGACAAGGAGAAAGATTCTAAAAGGTAAAAATTACATAACTAATTCTTAAATAAGTAAGGGCAGCTTGAGGGCAGTTCTTGTGCAAAAGTGTGACTGTTAAATGTGACAGATTGTGAAATGAAATATTTATATTTTAATTTCTCTGCAAAGAACTTAACATGAATTGAAATTAACGTTTTATTTTAAAACAACTATTTTATTAATTATTTTGTTTGAAAAAATCACAAAAAATTTTAAAAATTGTAAAAAAAAATAATAAATTAAAAATGGGCTTTTATGGAGTAGTTAAAACTATGGTTTCATTTAAAGTGGTGAGTCACCCTGTATATCTTGGCCACAAGGAAAGTAAATAATCTGATGTAAGAACTTTTTGACCATACTATATCTAATATTAAATACTTACTAGAAACATTTCCCAAAAAAGTTTTTAAAAGCTATAGTATAGAAGGCTTATAAAAATTTAACTAACTGTTTTTACCTAAAATGGCATGTAATTTTAGGCAATTGGTAAATATAATTGAACAGAGTGCTAAATTAATGCAGCAGAGTATCTAGCAGAGTAGACTGAGGAATAATGCTGAGTAACATATTCCCCACATAATGATGTATATACATTTTGAAACTTTTGCTTGTTGAGCAGCTGTCTTTGTCATATCAACTTGTCATCATGCTTAAATAATAATAATATCAATAAGATTTTCCCACGTATAATCTTATGTACAGATCTGTGACAAAATGTTTTTTAATCATAATACATAATACGCCGATTTTTCGTGGCATTGCGTGCGTAGTGAGTGGCCGAACTCAACGTCCCGCTTTGCCTTCAGCAGAATGTCAAAAGAAAAAAAAAATTATATTACATATTTCATGTTCTCCAGTGGGAATCGAACCCACAACTGTCTCGTTTAGGCTTGTGCTACAGCACCACGATGGCGTCTAAGTGTTTATTACTACTTGAATTTGTTGAATTTTTTATTTATGTTTTTATTTTTAAATCAAAAACATTATAAGAGTATAATAAAAAAGCGTAATAATCATAAATAACTTTCTAAGGATAAAGTATTTCTGATATTGTTTTTCAGATCACGTCACGAAGACAGACATGATTCACGGGAAGATAAACACAGGGACAGAGATAGAGATAGAGATGACAAAGAGAAGAAGGACAATGGTGTTGAGATACCCACAGTGTTAGAGGGGGAGACAGTCGGTAATAAGATAACGGGATTAAGTGCCGATAAGATTAAGGTATGTTTTTTATTTGTTTTTTTTATATTAAATAATTCCTCTGAATGGGAATCGAAGCCCACAACCAGTGCCTTTAGAGTCCCATGCAATACTAACAGGCAGAAGTGTCTTTATGGGAATTCTTCACTTTGTTTACTTTGAATGACCAGCAAAGAAAGAAAAAAAAAATTAAATATTTAATTTTCTCGAATGGGAATTGAACCCGTCGCGTTTACAAAAACGCCACAGATTGTGGTTGACACAAATGCGCACTTGCGCCACGTTGGCCGCAAATTCTGTTGATAAATTTGCTAAAAAAATATATATTATTGTCTTCTCACAGCTAATGATGGCGAACGCGCAAAAAGAGATAGAGGAACGCAAAAGAGCATTAATGGCCATTAAGGGGGAAACCCGTAACGTGAACGCGGCGGCGGCCACAGCCCAGCAGATAAAGGCTCAGCTGCCGTCAAGTGCGATACCTCCACCGAGTGTTATTAAACCACTTTTGTATTCTAAGCCTGGTTAGTATTAGTAGATATACCGACGTATTTAAAAAAAACTATGACTAATTTACCACTGGTTTACTAAATCATATGACAGATCTACAAAATTCTTGTTATTTAAAAATAAAACTTTTTTTATTTATATAAAATTTTGCAGTGTTTTCTCAGTAATCTCACTGATATATTCAAATTATATTGATTGAAAGATTTAACTTATAGCCCACTATCCATTTAACACCCATGTTGTTGGAAAACAAACTGAACACACATTTTTTGAAAAAAAAAATTATCATCATTAATTCTGCACCATCAACACAAAGCACAGCGTTCAGTTCCGCCACTCGACGTCTTGAAAATCTGGTAAAAAGTGGGTAACAGAATGTGTCAAAACTAGGTTTCCTCTACCAACCATGCTATAATATAAATCATGTTATTTTATAATTACAGCGGCACAACCAATAACAGCTGAGGAACTGGAAAAACAGAGGAAGATAGCGGAACTGCAGGCCAGGATACAGAGGAAACTTGCCGGTACGATAGTTGTCTATGTTTGTGTGTTGTTTTTTAATGAATGAGTTTAGTGAGTGAGTTTGATTCCTCTGCCGAGTAAAAATGCGAGAGACAAAATGTTTTTCTAATTTTTTATCGGCCACTGGAGTCTCTAATTTAATTTTTTATTCAAACAAATTATATTTTATTACTTAAGTTTCTATAAAAATCTCAATTGGTATTGCAATTGTAGATAGCAAATTGAAAACTATGAATTACTCTAAGATTTAGAAATTACATTTATAATAATAATTACATATGTATAATAATAATTCGTTTTATAAATAACTATTTAAAAAAATCATATTTTTTAGGTGGGGCCCTAGCAGCCGCAGGGGCCTCAGGACCTGCGCCCCTTATCTTAGATAAAGAGGGCCGGACGATAGACACTACGGGAAAACGTGTGCAATTGACCCATGTGGCTCCTACTTTAAAGGTAGATTTTTCTTGATTAAAAAGGGATGTTATTTTCATTGAAATGTAGTTAGAGTCCCTTTTTATATATAATCTAGTTTTGTCAATACATGTTATATGGAACCGGAAAATAATACATTTTTCTTTAGTTAGTTCTGCAATAAGCATGATGATCCATTAATTAAAAATAAAAACAGAAACCAATTTTCTTGCATTTTACGATTAAGTAGTCTACAAGACTTTGTTTTTTTTGTATTTATATCAGTTTTAATAATAACGTTAACGTTTTTCTACAGGCAAATATAAGAGCTAAACGCCGCGAAGAATTCCGAGCTCAGCTCACAGGTCAAGTGTCTGAGCCAGTGGGCGAGGCGCCCTGGGTCGATGGCAGGGTGACAGTGAAGCCTCCCGCGAGGCAAAAGAGGGCCCTGCGCTTCCACGAACCTGGGAAGTTTACTCAAATGGCTGAGAGATTGAGAATGAAAGTGAGTAAAGGTTAAGGGGCCTGGATAAGACTTATTTTTTTGGTCTACTGGTCTACTTGCTTGGTGATACTGGGCTATTTCTTTAGCCAAATAGAGAGGCTTGAAGATAGTTGAGATCGTGTTTACATACTTTTGAGTGCGACTGTAAACGCGACAGATTGTGGATCCGATCTCACTTGAGAGAATTAAATATTTAATATTTTTATCTTCTCGTTCTGGTCACTGACACGCAATACCTCCAGGATTCGGCGGAAAGTGGGAAACGGTAGTGTCCTAATGGGAACACTAGGTTTTCAGGTCCCATGCTTTGCGATATGCAGGATATTTTATATTATAAAAAAATAATCGAGGGCCGCAGAAAAAATAAAAAAATCCCAAGACGCTAATTCTCTTTTTTTATTGTCTCTTTTTTTTATACCCAGGCACAACTAGAGAAATTACAAAATGAAATATCGCAAATTGCACGCAAAACTGGCATTTCGTCCGCTACCAAGTTAGCTTTGTTAGCAGCCGATGCACCAGACTCTGACCACGTGCCTGATATCGAATGGTGAGTGCGGGTTCAATTCTTATTTGGAATGTTATTTATGAAATCTATGGTACATTATTTATATGTGATTTTTTTTGTATGTGTAATCGTTAAAAAGTAATCGGATTCGGTAAAAAGATATTCAAAATATTGATGATTTTTAGTACAAGCAAAAAATAAATAAATCAGCTTCATGCTGTATCCAGCACACAGCAGGGTAGGCAAAGGGAACCTAGTGTTAAGATACTCTGTTACCCACATGCTGCTGAATTCTGGAGGCACCAGACTACACCAGAGAGAAAAAATGAAAAATATAAATTTAAGTAAATATATTCATCTCCTCGAGTGGGTATCGAACCCACAACCAGTCGATTTTACAGTCACACTTCGTGCTGCTGCGTCTGGCCTCACTTAGAAAAGGAAAAAAAACTAAATATAGTATAAATATAGCTATACTTTTAATTTTTAATTAGAAATATCTATAAATAATACATATAATATAAATAATACTTCAAAATATAACTTTCTCTAGCGTATATATAAAAAAATATATTTCTATCTCTTTCTAACACACATACTTTTACACCAAGGTGGGACAGCGTAATACTAATGACACCAGAAGAAAGAGAGGCGAAGAGAAAGAGACAAACAGACACTAAAGACATACGCAGTGACTCGCAGAGAGTGGAGGCTTGCAACACCGGCGCTGATGATATAGTGGATAATGTCAATGAGGATGCTATTACTAATTTGGTGGAACATCCTCAGCAGTTGAGGCCTCCTAGTGAGTTGTCCTAGGGTTTTAGTTCTTTTTTTAGGTTTTTGCACATCTATGAGAGAGAAATATTGCGTGTTGAGTGACTCGATTACAAAATTACTATTAGTTAAATTATCGAATCTCGCTCATATAAAGGCCTACACAAAGGACACCTAGTGAGAGGTTCAGTGAGGCAAAGGTTCACAATGCCTCAAGAATTCGGTGGAAAGCTGGGAACAGAACTGTTTTAATGGGAATGTAGTGTCTTAAAACCAGGTTCCCGATTATGAACGAATACAATATTTTGGCTCTCTTAATTATATCTTTTTTTAAACGTCTCTCAGTATCTTGACTTGAGTACTTGGTTCTAATTTCAAGAAATTACGCTTCTCACGCACAGTCCAATTTTTGAAACATTGCGGTAGAACTCAATGTTGCACAACTCAACTTGTGCTTTTTTTGCCAGATTGAATGAATGAAAATAATTTATTTTTGCGATTACAGACAGAAACTTGACAATAATACAGCTTATACGTCAGAATAATTTATACATTTTGTATAATTTTGCTATAATATAGCAATAATTTTAAACGGGTGAACCAGCGTTTGGTTCGCTAGTTCATAATATTAATATTTGCTTTAATTAACAACCATTTTAGCTGAACCCCTAAAACCCACATACATGCCAGTCTTCTTAACTAAGAAGGAAAGGAAGAAGCTAAGAAGACAGAGCAGGAGGGAAGCGTGGAAGGAGGAACAGGAGAAAGTCAGACTCGGTTTGGAAGCTCCGCCTGAACCTAAGCTTAGGTAAGTTAGTGGTTCGATATTTTTGGCATTTTTTTAAATTTCTAAATCTGTTTTTGTTGTTGTTACAATTTCTATTTAAACAATTGTCTGATTAAAGTTAAAAGTTATGTGATCTTGGTTTATCTATTTCTATTTGTATTTTAAGATATCTCTTTTTAAGACTAAAATATAATATAGCATAATGCTATAGTGTTTGCCTAGAACATAATGAATGTTTGATACATATTTTTCCCTGCACTAATAGACAGAGCCGCGGCGTTGAATTCTGCTCCTTAACAGGTAATGTATACAATGCAATGGAGAAAATACGTAAAACCATCAAATATTTTTTAAAGAAGCCTAACAATTAATTCTTCTCTTACATTGTTTAATAAATTACTAAATTCATTATACAATATTCCATACATTTAGTCCATTTTTCTTTCTTTCCAGGATATCAAATCTGATGAGAGCTTTAGGTACGGAAGCCGTACAGGACCCTACAGCCATCGAGGCGAAGGTTCGAGAACAAATAGCGAAACGACAGAAGACTCACCAAGAGGCGAACCAAGCGAGGGCTCTCACTAAAGAGCAGAAGAGGGAAAAGGTGAGGGGAGTGAGTGACAGTGTGAATGACTATGTGATTGAGTGAATAAATGAATTTATACTTTTTTATTAAACTGGTTTTCCATCTAAGATGAGATTTTTTGAAACACATGTTTTTTTTCCAGATCGACAGAAAAATTCGAGAAGACACGTCTATGACTGTTCACGTCGCTGTTTATAGGTGAGTCTTGGTTTCGGTTTACCTATAAATCTTTTCAACTGACTTCATGTAAGTTAAAATGTCGCGCAACATTAATCGTGCACATTCTACACACAATGTTTCTGATAAATTTTAATTTTGTAATCAGTGGATTTTCTTAATTAGAATGAGGTTTATCAATAGTTTTATAAAAAAAAAACTTAATTTATTCCGCCAGTCAATGTACAATGTCTGGAATTCGACTGAAAGGCAGAAGAGTGTCTTGACACTAGGTTCTTTCTTTCTAACCTGCTAAATACGAGATATTGTGGTTGGTATCTTAACCACTTTTTTTCTTATATCCAGAATAAAAGATCTCTTCGAATGTGCATCAGCCAAGTTCAAAGTGGAGGTGAACGCGTCGCAACTGCACATGACGGGGTGCGTCGTGCTGCAGAGGGGCTGCTGCGTGGTCGTGGTGGAGGGAGGGCCCAAACAACACGCCAAGTACAAGCGGTAAGTGGGGGAGAGGGGAAAAGGAAGACGGGGATGATATAAAAGGGAGATATGATAGGAGGGATGATGGGAGCATACATGATAAGGGGTTGATGGGAGAATATATGATAGGGAGGTGATGGAAAGAGTGGGTTGGCAGACGCAAGGGGGATGGAAATGATTGAAGGTAGGAAATGAGGGCAAAAGAAGGGAGTGAGGAAAGAGGTTAGATGACAGGAGGAAGGACTACGTGAGAGAAGAAGGGAATGGATAGACTTATTTGCACATGATGAGGTGCGTCAGTGATTGGATAGATTATATTTTATAATAATATTGTTCAATTCCAGATTAATGCTCCACCGTATAAAATGGGAAGAAGACTCAGTGAAAGATGGAGAAGGTTCTTCTCCTAACTCCTGTCACCTTGTATGGGAAGGCACCACTGCGAGACGCGCGTTTGGGGATGTCAAATTTAAGGTGAGCTTAAGTTTGAGGCCGTCGTGGCACGGTGGCACAAGTGTGTGACTGTACACGCGGCATGTGAAACAGTAAGTAAATATCTTTAAAAAAGAACCTCCGCCTTGTTTCTTCCGCCGGTTCTTCTCAGGTCTGAGGCACTAAACTAATGTACTAGGCACTAAAGTAACTTTAATGAACTGGTAGTTAATTAATTGATCTTCAAAAAACGAAGATTATACTTAGCAGGCAGGCATGGAGTACATATATATGGAGTAGTCAGAGGGTACCTAGTGTTAAGACTCTCCATTCTCATTCTATATAATACCTCGGCAATGTACAAACTACCTGGGACGTTTAGGCAATGTATGAAATACTAGCATTACGTATATATTACTAGGGATTGTATAGAGTACCTTCTGTTGTTTTCTTTTCATCATTTCAACGGTGTGGGCTATGGCATAGCGACGAGACCTTATGTTCAACTCCTTTATTATATATTAAATTTGGATATTTATACGCTACAAATGAATAGTGGAAAATAATGACATAATTGCATTTGTATCAAATAAATTTAGGACGCTGATTTAGTGTGATTACAAATTATATTTTCATACAATTTTAATTCTTGTCTAATAATTCGCCTACAACGGCATTGTTATTTGGAAATAAGCAAGGGAAACTATATTTTTTAATAATGAATAGAATGATTCCCTTGTATAGGAATCGAATCCATACTTATCGTGTGTACACTCATAATTCATTCTACGTAGTTTCTACATTCGTTTATTTCTTTATCACATTATTTAATTCATACATTTTTAAACGTTTAGTCAAATAAAAAATTAAAAATTAAATTAAATTAAATTAGCTTCACGCTATATCCCGCACACAGCAGGGTAGGCAGAGGGAACCTAGTGTTAATACACTCCGTTCCCCACTTTCTGCCGAATTTTGGAGGCATTGCGTGTTGAGTGGCAGAACTCAACGCCGCGCTTTGCCTCGACACCAGAGCGAAGAAATGAAAATATAAATTTAAGTAAATATTTCATCTCCTCGAGTGGGGATCGAACCCACAACCAGTCGGTTTTACAGTCACACTTTGTACCACTGCGCCACGACTGGCCTCAAATAAAAAAACTATTAATATATCATTAAATTATAAAAGATTATTAATTTTGAGTAAAAAAAATTGGTATTGTATCAAAAATATTGGTAGTCAAACAATAAACTGGGTTAAAATAATTTTCCAGGTACTACCAACAGAGAAGCAAGCCAGGGAACTATTTCAGAAACACGGTGTTGAACACTATTGGGATTTGGCGTACAGTGGCGCGGTGTTAGGCGCCGGTGTAGAGGAACCGTAAATATCTAGATCAAGTTGCCCTAAATCTGTATATGGATACCCTAAATATTATTTATAATATGAATGCCTTAAATTGTTATTCTTCTTCCCTACAATGTATATATACAGTTGGAAATGGAGGCGTTTTAATGAGAAAGGAATGTCTTAACTGTTTGAATTTCTGTTATTATTTTATATATTAAAATACCTCTAATATAATTTGACTTTAGTTTAAGTATGTGTATATTAAATAATAAAGAATTCTATCTGTCATGTTCATTTGCAAAAGGTCAAGATTTTGCAAATTAAATATATGTACGATACACGTTACTTTCCCTTAGTGGGTATTGAACCCACAACCATTGCGTTAACAATTAGATGCTGTTCTATTGCTTAACAATAAGGACTATTTATTATTTCTAATATTTCCTTTCTATGTTGTACACAATAACAATTTTACGGCATTTTAAGAAATAATCATTTTTAATAGTACTGGGCATTTCTAGAACAGAAAGTTCTAGTTCTCAACAATGAAATAGTTACATAGAATATAAGTGTTTTTGAAAAAATAATAAACTATAAAAATTATAGATAATAAATATTTTGAATTCTAATTGTGGTTTTATTTTGATGTTAAAACGGCACATCTTTCCTACTCTTATAACAGTATTATTCAGTAAAACTGTTAAAAAAGTAGGATATTATACAATAAAAAAACTGCGTGATGTAATCAGCGAGTAAATGAAGAAAAAAAATAATATATAAAATATTTGTCGATATTCATACAAATTTTAAATAAGCTAAGGTATAGTGTAGTAGTCTGTAGGATCTTTGAGCGCCAACAAAGATACCTTAGTATATTCTTTTTCAGCTTCACTCTGTATTGTGGCAAATAGAGGGAGGTAGGAGGAACCCGGGAACAGAGTATTAAGACACTCGTTCCCAACTTCCCGTTAAGTTTGGAGAGATTTTGCGTTTTGCTTTGTTGGCGGAAGTCAACGATCGCTTCGCCTATTCACCAGATCGCTCTGGTGAATAATATAGAGAATAAAAAATATTAAATATTTCGTCACGGACGGCCTTAGAGCATTTCCTAGAAGAATTTTGTTAGAACACAAAATAATACTTCTTTCGGTGCTTATGTACTTATTATAAATAAATATCCGACGTTCAAAGTTACCCGAATGTATTATGTAGAGTAGGGTAGATACAAGAGAAACTAGTTAAGTGATAGTGACACTATCTGGTATTATGTAACTATGAATCTTCACGTTGTATCTCGCACACGGCGGGGTAGGCAGAGGGAACCTAGTGATAAGATACCCCGTTCCTCACTTTGCGCCAAGATCTGGAGGCATTGCGTGTTGAGTGGCGGAACACAACGACGCGCTTTTGCCTCATGTAATATTATACTCGTGCTCCTGCTCAAATAATTTTTATTGGAGAGAACCTAGTGACAAGACGCAGCGCAAACCGTTTTTCTGTAATTCAAAGATGTTATGTACTGTAATAAAATAAAATCAAATTAAAAATTTTATTAAAAACATTATAAAACTACAATTTTAAGTAACTTAAAAACGAATTAGTTTAGACGTTAAAATAGCCTCTTTGTGTAGGACTTGTGTCCTTGTAAGAGGGCTTTTAGAGGGCTTGCCTCTAAAAGACTAGACTCTATGTACTAGATATTATGTACTTTTGAATTAAAAACAAATAGGTAAGTATACAAAGTTTGTCGTAAACTTAAAATTTCAAGATATTACTTCACTCTGTATCTCTCATATAAGCAGGGTCTATGTTCCGAATGTTTCAAATTCAAATATATTATTTTGGTACACACCTAGCGCCCAGTCGTCTATAATTTCGAGGACAACCAAAAGATCCACACAAAACACAACCTTCTTGTATAACCATTTCTGTGGTTGTGTCACTTGTGTTATTATAACCTAAGGTATAATTATAAGGGTTATAACCATAAAAGGCGGGATCGTACAACCCAGTTACGTTATTCTCCGGATAAAAATAACCATAGTGATAATTGCTATAAAGTGGATTGTATCTGGTATTTGTTAAGTTATTTTGATTATAGTTATTGTAAAGACTGTACTTAGCGTATATAGTATTGTTGTTAGTATCATTTTGGTTATTATAGCCATTGTTATAGTAATTGCTATAATCATCGGTTATTTGAATCTTTTCTTTATAAAAAAATGTGTCATGTGTGATATTGTATAATTTGTTGTAAATTGAAGAAAAGTAACTCGTAAATCCTGCAGTTTCTCTTTTAGGTCTATTTTTTATCTTGATCTTTTTTATTTTCAAAATATTTTGGTCATTTTCACCTTTCCTTAGCAGAATTTCAGATAAAATTGTGTTATTTCTATCATTTCCTTCTCCCTCTACTTTCTTATTTAATATATTTAACACTTTCTCTATATTGTTTATAAGAGTCATATCAAAATGTGCATTTCCTATTTTTATGTTATTGATTTCCTCTTTTGCTAAATTTAAAAGGTTTTTAAAAATATTTACATTATGGTACTCTTCAGTGTTCTCAGAAATGTCAATTTCGTTGTACTTTTCATTAAACTCCAATCTATTTTCACTGAACTCATAAAAAAAGTCCATATCTTTCTTCACATTTTCACTTTTTAATTCATTTTTAATTATTTCGAGCACATTTTTAACAATATCCACCTGAAAGTTATCGAAAAGTTGATAAATATTCTCGCTTTGTTCAATATCTTTCAAAATATGCCTGTTTTTTTGGTCGCACTCATCCTTAAAATCGGCACACCGTCGTACACGAATTTCGAAATTTGGATTTTTAGGCATTTTTATGTTGTAATTATTACTTTTTGCTAAAATATTTATCACTGCGGCTATAATAATTCCTGCTAGAATCATTTTAAGTAAGATTTTAGGCGATTTTGAACGATTTTCGTGATAATTAAAATGAGTTTCGATATAAGTGTATACGTCGTTACGGCTCCGGTAATGTAATGGAGACTGTTTTTAGTATAATCATTAGAGTCATAAGTTATCGCTTTTCGTGAAATAAAGGGCGTGAGTTCAATATTGTTTGTATTTTTTTTTATTATTGATAGTTAATGATTTCATTAATCAATTTTGTGCACGAATTACGTATATATTGAGAGAAATTATGTGATGTAGGGTTTTAACTTTTTAACATGTTTTTTACGTTTCACGCTGTATCTTGCATACAGCGTGGTAAAAAACCTGTGCAAGTGACACTCCATTCCCATTGAGAACTTCGCGCTTCTCACTTTCCGCCGATTCCTAGAGGCATTATGTATTGAATGGCAAGTGAACAAATATACAGGTGTAACGCATTCGACGGATCGAGAACCTTAGTAGGTAAATCAAATCAGCTTCACGATATATCCCGCACACAGCAGGGTAGGTAGAGGGAACCTAGAGTTAAGACACTCCGTTCCCCACTTTCTGCCGAATTCTGGAAGCATTGCGTGTTGAGTGGCAGAACTCGACGCCGCGCTTTACCTCGACACCAGAGATACGAAGACATGGAAATATGGATATAGTGTCAAATCTAAAGACATTTAGTTTAACATTTTCCCCCCGAATACCAAACTGCGTATAGAGAAGGAGACTCAATACCGTGTTTTATTCGGCAGGAAGAGGAAATGAAAGTTATTACAGCCCACGAGTGGGAAGCGAACCTAAAGCCACCGAATTTATAATCACACATTGTACTACTGCTACTGGGATTTGAATTTGCAACCATCCTACGTCCTAATATCAGACAGTTTCCAAATGCGTCATAATGGTGTTAAGTATAATAATTGTAATTGTAAGGCAAACACGTATTTATTATTTACTGTAGAATCTCTAAGATAATTCAAAATACGTGTAACGGAAGTGGTTTATGATAAGAACAAGGAAACTGGGAATTCTACGTATGTAGATTCTAAAAACATTTTTTACATCATGTAGAAGTGTATTATTGATTTCTAAATGTGTTGAGCGGTTAAACCCGACTTCTCCTGTTGCTTCGCTCAAAACAAATCTAAAAAAAAAGTGGACAGGATATAGATAAATCAATACAACATTGACGTAACTGCGATGTTGAGTCCTGCCACTCAACATCCAATACCTCCAGAATGGGCAGGAATTGGAGAACACTACATTTCTATTGTTCCCTCTGCCTAACCTGCGATGGGTGTGTCCAATGTAATGCTAAAAACAAGTTTATCATGTCCCATAAACGAATTAATAATGCAAATGGTCATCATGCATGGATTCCTTTTGGTTATCGAAAAAGCGAGGAATTTGTACAAAACTCTATTAAAGCACCAGTCCATTCTAGCCCGCCCTCTTCCTACGTGCCAGATTAAAATAAAAAAATACTAGGCAGGCTAAAAAACGTGTAGTAACAAAAATCTTGTATTGTGGACTAAAAGTTGGAAATTAATGTTATTATTATTTGTTGTAAAATTTTACCACTTGCTGAAAGTTGATTCAGCTAATTTGATAAAATAATAATAAAACATAAAATATATAAAACAAGGTCAAAATGAAACACAAAAATCCATAATAAACATTCAAACAGCATATATTGTTGTAGAAATAAAAAAATACATGATACAAATAAACTCTTTTGTCTACAATTCACATTTTTCTACCAAAATCGGTCCATTTTTAAAATACCGTACAAAAATCTAAATACAGTCTAAATAAAAAAACTAATAATTGTGTTAATGTTATGAAAATAGCAATAGTCAATAAAAATGGACCGAAATTGGCCCAAAATTGCGAATTCAATCTAAACTAAATAACCTTAAAAGCTAGAAATGTTGTGACGGAGGAAAAATCAAACGTCTCGATTTTTTTAAAACTAATAATTTATTTCATTAAAAATACACAAAATTGCATAAAATGCCGGTGTCGATAATTTCAAAGATTACAATTAACTTACATATTTTTATTTATAAATACAGGATGCTTGGAAAATGTTCTGTATAGAGATTTCGAAACATCCTCTATAGTTTGATTGGTGATACAATTGAGTTGTTTTGAATAATAAAAATAAAAAATAAATGTAAAAACATGTGTAAAGGATAAATGTCATAAAAAATAAATGACAAAATCTTGTTTAATTTCATTTTCACTATTACAAAATTCAGCACATTAGAATTTTTATTAAAAAAAACTCAATTGTGTAGTTTACCCAAAAAATGTCTCGATTTTTGTACCACCAAGCAAACAAAAAGATAACGTATCAATAAAAAACCAACTTGTCATTTTAACAACACTAGACTTAATTCTAGGTAATGTCAAATTGTAGACCCAAAATAAAAAAAATAATATAAAAAAAGTTTCATCAAAACGGGGCCTTGTATCGACTATACATCAATCCGCCATATTAATAAAAGGTGTTACCATCTCCTTTTTTCTTCTATACGTTAGAAAGAGACAGAAAATACGTTATATAAAGGAATTACTGAAACTACGTCTACAGATTATATAGAGTATTGTTTTTTTTATTTAATTACTTTTTTTATTAATATGGCGGATTTTTCTCAACATGGTTTCTTTTTCAAGGCGGATACAACGTTTATGGCAGGCGTGAGGTAATTCCGTAAATTTGAAGCCGTTTCGATACCATGTTGAAAATTACGTCAAAAAAACTTTTAAAAATAAAAATAAGATGAAAATTAAAAAATAAAATAAGGAATAAGTTAAAATCTACAAAACGTAGGCATATATTATTTTATTTTTCAATATATATATCCGAAACCGACGTATGTCTGTGCAATGACGGTATTCGGACGGTCAAGGATCATAAATTATAGAGCATTATTTTATTTTCTCTGCTTACTTATTTTTTCATATTTTATTGAAAGATGGTCCCGTTTAAATCATTACGTTTATTAAAACACCTGTATTTTATTGCGTATCTGTGGAATATATCTAGTATTTATCAACCTTGACCAATTTACGATATAAGCACAAAAGGGGGAAACCCCCAAACATGGAAAGCATTACATGCCATTATAAAAAATTACAATTAAACGCACCAAAAAAAGAAATCGTCGGTTAGTTTTAAAAGAAAATGTTGCCATTTGTCATAACTAATTTAAAAAAAACATCATAAGACATTATGAACACATTTTGTATAAAAAAACATATAATTGAAGAATCTACAGATTTTATTGTTTAATTTTAATTTCAACGATGCAAAGACCTAACAGCATACACCCTAGAGCAAAAAATCCGTTCAAAACTAACGAAACACGCCGTAGAATGATAAAAAAACGCCCGAGTTTTCCATTTAAGACACGTGGCAAGGTCATAAGAGATAGCGTTTTCCACATAAAAGATAGCGTTTAACACATCCTACACTAACCTAGTGCTCAACGCGAAGCCGAGCTCAAGCTTGGTGGGTTACACAAATATTTTTGTATGAAGCGATAATTATTAATAATATGCAATAATTTTGAACCCTTATATTTACGTTTTGAAAGCGAGATGGCAGTGTTGTTTTTGAGTTTTATCTGTGAACAAAGTTGTTTTAATTAGTTGTAATCTGTAGTTCTCAGAAACTATCACTAGTTTTTGAATATTTTAAAGCGGAACTCAATGTCGCGCTATGCCTGCCTCTTTATCAGAGCGGGGAAATGAAAATTCCAGTGGGAATCGAACCCACAACCAGTCGTAAGCTTGCGCTTCTGTTTTAGTACTATCTCAAATGTTTACTTATTTTTAAAAATAAAATATTTCGTGTGGATCTATTAATGCACGTGAGGATTTTTAGATCGGAGAAATGTTTTTGTTATAAATATTCATCGGAATGAAATTTGTAAAAACTTCAAATGTGCTTCAATTCACTTATAGACACTACATTAGAATTTTCAATTAGTATTTCTACGACTATTTTATGGTGTTATATAGAATCATCAAATAGTTATATAGAATTATTTCCCGAAAAAAAAATATATTTCCCTTAATTTAAGGCATGGACGATATATTTCTCACCTCTATGCGGGCTGCGGCGTGCTGGACTTGTCCTTCTTCTTTTCCTTCTTCTTCTTGAGGAAGGAAGGCGTGCGGAGGCCCTTCTTCTTTTTCTTGTCCTTCTTGGGGGACTCCTCCGTTGATACCTCCTTGGATGGAGAACCCTAGGATTCGAAATAAATTCCATTAGTATATTTTTAAAAGAAAGGGTAAATATTGAAAATCACGACTTGGGAATGTACGCGCCCATGATAATTGTAGATTTGATCCATTTTAAAGAATATTTGTATAAATATTTTCTTCCCCGAGACGTGGGGAAACAATTAATGGTGTTTGATTCCTGCAGACTAATGAAATAGGTTTTTATTTCAAAAAGTGAAGATAGTATAGAAGTAGGCTTAGGAAGAAGGCTTATGTTTTACATAAACCAAAGGCATGTTTACTATAATTTTTGGTTAATATATTTAGTTTCAGCAAGAAAAATATAGTTATCATTATTTTTTTTGCTGCACGCTGTATCCCGCACTTAACAGAGTAGGCGGAAGGAACCTGGGACCTTGTGTTAAAACAGTCTCGTTCCTACTTCTCGCCGAATTCAAAGGGGCCAAATTGCGTGTGGAGTGGCGGAACTCAACGCAGCGCTTTGCCTCGTTAACAGAGCGAGTAAATGAAAATAGTAAATATTTGATTTTCTCGAATGGTAGTGTCGCGTTTACAGTTTTACGCTTGTGCCCCTGCGCCACGAAAAGCATCATAAATTATAAAAAAAATCAGCTTCAAGCTGTATCCCGCACACAGCAGGGTAGGTAGAGTGAACCTAGTGGTAAGACACTCCATTGCCCTCTTTCCGCCGAATTATAAAGGCATTGCATGTTGAGTGGCGGTACACAACGCCGCGCTTTGCTTTGCCCTTTGCTTTGCGCTTTTTATATACCAGAACAAAGAATTGAAAATATCCAATTGTCTACTACTAGCCTCATTATATCACTACTGTAGTTCTGACATAAATATAAGATTGTGAAAAAGACAAAAATGAACTAGTCTCACCTCTTTACTGCTATGCGAGAAGGTACTTTGATGGGCATCAGAATGGTCGCCGTTCACAGTGTGCTCGCCTACAGAAACAACCATTTCTTATTATAATTCCTTTTATATGAAAATGACTATACATTTAACATTAAATAGTAGTATAATATAACATTGGAAAAGTCATCGTATATTCCTTTTTGAAATTAGCATATACGCGATGTTTGTGAATTAGTTATATTCAACATTCCATATGCAAGTAGGCAAAGATATTCTTAGAATAGTGTTAAGACACTCCTTTAGCCACTTTCCCCCGCAGTTCTTTCCTCGTTACCAGAGCGAGGAAATGAATAAATACTTTCATTTCTTCAAATGGGAATCGAACCCACACACACTGGGTGTGTTACAGTCGGACGCTTCTTGTCTTATCTTATGAGTGGATATTAAAATGGATATTTTTTTATGAGAATAAGTTTGTATCGTCTATATAGCATGCGCACGATCAAGAAAAATATATATGTAAATATTTATAATTTAATGTTATAACTCACCCTTGCTCGATATCCGCAAGCTTCTTTGCCGAAACCAACCAAAAGCTAAGCATGCGTTAAAAATAAACATTCCAAACAAAAAAGCACAAGTTGCAAAACAAAAGTCCTCTTTGGTTGCAATTTTATGCTAAATAACTCAACTACCCACATAACTGTTACACATTAACAATGAGAAAATACCTCAAATTAAAATAAGAACCCATAATATTTAAATAGGATCGTGACTTCGCATTCGTGGCCTTTAATTTTTTTTATATTTGAAGTGGGTAGTTTTAAAAAAAGTGAGTGGAAATAAAAGCAAATGTGCAGGCAACATGTATTATATTATAATAGCATTAAAACAAGCTTTTTTAAAACAAAACACAAAATATAAAGAAATAAAAGTTTTGGAAGATAATTGCAAAAAGCTTTTTTATTTAAACTGTATTAAGGAAAGTGTACACTCCTAATAATCAATTCTATGTATTTCAGGAATCAAAGTGTAGTTTTGATATATTTTTTAAGTATTTCCCCGTAAGGAAGCTGAATAATGCTCTTTTTTTTTTATAAGAAATTAATATAATACAGTTTATATAAATAAATAACATAACTAGTAAAAATAGGCATGCAACATTAAAAAAAAACGATAAACAAATACAATTAAAATACATTTTATCCACATACCACTTAAAACCAAAACAAAAAAATTAAAAATACGAACCAGACAGGGGGGACAAAATCAGAATACTATATATAACAAATACGTTTTCTTTTTTTATTTATTTAGCGAAGTATCTATTATTGTGGAAAATAAAATAAAATCAGAAGCTACTATCTAACCTACAGTTAAAATCACTTAAATTCAAACTTTCCGTAGATCTGAACTTCGACCCGATTTTAAAATACAATGCGTGCTCGTACGACGGCCATGTTGAATACAATTTTTTATACTTTTTTCTTAAATCAAATAACAATTTCTCTCTTTCCACTGAATCAATTTCAATACTATTTTCTATCCTAGAATTTGATTCACAGGTATTATAATTAGAGAACGTTTCAGTTAAAAATGTATTCTCTGCAATACTTTCATTATTCACTTGTTTGTTGTCATTACCTTCACTTTTATCATTATTTTCAATTTCATCATTAAAATCAATTCTCAAAAAACTAGGTAATTCTTTATTTCTCCGAGTTTTATATTTAGGTTCAACAGTAGGTAATTCATCAAAAGACAGCCAATATTTGATACCACCACTGTGTGCCATTTGAGACATTTGCAATACATTAGCTTTTTTAACGAATGGTGAACCTAAAATTGTATCATCTTTTTCGTACAGAACACTTAAGTCATCACCTATAAAACTACTATCTACATGTTTGATAGGTGATTCTGTACATTCATTGAAAATATCACCACGAAATAAATTAAATTCATCACCAATGAAGGCTGTATTCATAGCTCTATTTATAACGTAAGTTTCATTAAGTTTGGCGTCTTCGTGTAATCTGAGAGATGTGTCGTGGTCATTCAATGTCAAATCATTAGATATTTTCGAATGATAATCAATAATTTCTTTATCATCATTAGATATATGATCATTATTTAATAACACATTTAGATAATTTGGAGAGTTGTCGTAGAAATAAAACCATTTTTTTGAAGTTGTAAATAAAATATCTTCTAAATCAACTACAGTTATGACATTTTTAATACGTTTTGTTCTATTTTTTTTATAATTTTGGGAACAAATATGAAAGACTGAATTTAGGATATAATACATTAAGGCTTCGATAATTTTTTTAGCATCGTGACCATCTATATCGCTCGTTTCCGTTAAAATTGTTTCATTTAGATGCAATTCTTTATCTATATCTGTTACTATTTGTGCTATAGAAAAGTATTCTTCATTATCTTTTACATCTTTGATAATTATTTCTTCTGAAACGTTAAGCTTATTTTCATTAATAACAAAATCTATTCTATTCAATATACATGTGATTATGTCTGTTATTATTTCGTATTTTTCAAACTCTGCTGAAGAATCTAAACTTGATCTTCCGACGGAACTTAAGCCACTCAAAGAACTAAGTCTGTCGATATTTATATCTTGATTTTCTTCTTTTATAGTTTGATCATTACTTTGATCTTTATTTTGAGTTAAATTGGTATCGTAAATAATATGTATATTATACTCATCATGAGTTTTCGATGTTACCAAATCGTCATTTTTATTGTTATTTTCGAAAATCTTATCTTTATTACATTCATTATTCGAATCATTGGAAGAATCACTGGCGCCCACTTTAGATTCTTCAAAAATTGGTTCCAAAATAGTCTTCTTCGATATATCTATAACCTTCTTGGGAGATTTTCTTGGACTTTTTTTGTTATAGTCATCACAATAGAATTTTATGGGCACAGAGTAATCTCTTATGTCTTTTTCTACAAGGTCCCTAACTGGACTTTCATAAACCACGGGTTCAAATTCTAAATCGTCTGAAAAACTATGATATTCGCCATCTGTGGATGCCAATGATAAATTACTAATATTATCTTTATTATTTATTTTTTCAAGAATTTTTACAGGTATGGCTTTATATATTCCCACATCATCATCTTCCGACGCGATGGCTTCTTTATTATCAATTACATTAATTTCTTTAAGTTCACTATTATCGTTATTAGTATTAATATAAACTTTTTCGATAACAGTGTGGTTAGCAGATGCAAAACCATTCCCTATATCACTGATATAATTATCTTCATTGAACTCTTGACTGTCTACGAACTCCGAAACAGCTGTTTTTAAGATAGGTTTACTAAAATCTTTTACTTTAACATTATTAAATTCTATTTCATCTACACACTTTTGAAATATATTATCTGCTGAAAAGTATTTAGATTTGAACCTATTATCCTTCATAGATCGTCTGGGATAAGAAGATATAATTGTTCCGCACGAATTACATTTAGGTACATGAAAGTGTACTGGCTCGGGGTCTTTAATATATGAATTAATAAAACTACTGTGAGATCTAGTTCTATACAGTTTAGTGCTATCTCTTTTACTTTTACGTGGTAAAGAACGCGTTCGAAATGGAGAATCTACTTTACTATCCCATTCTAAGGAAGAAACGGAATATAAACTAGAACGACTACTCAAATTACCAGGATTATATATAGCGATAGCATTTTCTTCGTTAAGTCTACTATTTAGACTCATTTTACATTTTGGATGTCTGTCTGTTTCGTATTTAGTTATGACATTGGAAAAATTTAGATTTCTCGAATATTTGTGAAGTGAACGCTTGTGAGATGTGTGAGCTTCGTTAGTTTCAGTTAGCTTTGTACCTGTTAGGAGTTTAGTGGCGTTAGTAAGACTAAAGGGAAAGATGGGATTTTTTAGCTAACGGAAAAAAATACTAAAATTTCGTATATCTTTTTAAAGTTGCACAAATTCTACGTTGTACCATTGCGTGATGTCTTAACCAACTGATCTATATGTTCATATATAACCTTTAACAACAAAAAAAGCAAAAATATCTTTATGAAAACTTTTGTTATATGAAATTTTAATATAAAATACAATATTATACAAAAAAGTAGACAAATAGATACAATAAAATAATAAATAAAAAATTGTTTACCCATAAATATTCAATATACTACATAGATGGGTGTAATGGGACCGACGCAACTTAAGACGTCACAGGACAATAACTTAGCACGAGATCATGAAATTAATGAAAGACGACAATACAATTTCTATAAAGCACTGCACTCTAGCAACATTGATAATTTAAAACACTTTCAATTCTCTAATTCAATTACTTTTTCTTGTCTATTCAGTAATTATGTTTTCTCCATCACTACAATAATGATTCTTTCATAAATATCTTAAGACAACGTAAATAGAATGTATCTCTTTCACGTAATCCACATTGATCAATATTTTTTTACTACATACATTGTCATAATTATCTCATCCTCTCCTTTCTACCAAACATCTGTACTTTTTCTATACATTTTGTCCTATCATGTACAACCCTGAAAGATGCGACTCTACTCACTCACTCTTTTCCCAATCGCTATTCTCCCTTATCTATTCTCATTTGCCCTCTTTCCATTGTCTATTTCTCTTTATTTTTCTCTATTACCGTCTTCTCATAATATAAAATAGGGAACAGGTAGGGGAAAATCCTATTCCGTATTTTATATATTCCACACACATAATCTTTCATACTCTTCTAATCTTCTATCTCCCTCACTCCTGCTCTCTAATCTACCTCCACCTGGGGTCTCACTTTTCCAATCCTCTATCTATATCACCCTCAATCTCACTCTTTTATTTATCACTATCTCCCTAACTCCCACTTCTCTCATTCAACTCTCTTCTATTTCACTTATTCCCACTCTCTTCTCTATGTCCCTCTCACCTCTGCCAACTGGACCCTGGACGGTATACTGTCTGACAACAACCGGTCCTTGTATGGGCATCGGTACTGAGGAAGTGCCTGACGGTACTGACGATGTCGAATCTAGGAACACCTCGTCGTCGGACAGCAGATTCGGATCCCGGGAATCTTGGTTGGAGTAATTTTTATTTCATATTTATTTAAAGATTTATTTAAAAGAGGTTATTGAGGATATATTTTTTTGAAAATTTGAAAACGGACATATATATATATACATATATATAGTATTAGTATGTAGTAGTAAGAAATAATAGGTTATATTTTAAATATATTATTATTAATAATATATCATGCTATCTGTGCACGTGTTGAAATCGAAATAGAAGAAAAATATCGTGCATAGCATTTGTTTTGGAGGCAAACATTACGATAGTTACTTGCAAAAATAAAACGTACGAATAAAACAAATACTAAATAAAACATTAAACTTTTAAATGAAAACAAAAAAAATGTATTTTTTGCAAGTAACACGTAAAAACAATGCATAAAAATTGCAAAAAAAAATGTATATACAAACCTCTGGTCCTATCGGCGTGCTCGCGCTCCGCTGACAAGAAATCTGTCGTGTCCACTATAAAATATACATGCACACTACTTTATATACGAAAAATGCAATGAAATAAATGAGCAAAATTTGACCTTTGATTCAAAAAAACAAGGAAGAAATATATTTGATTGTAAAAATTTTAATCAAAACAAAGTTGTTATTTAGCCGTAAAAAACATACCAAAAATAAAATGCAAGTCAAATGCTCCATAACGTGATAAAGGAAAACATGTCATCAAGAGCAAACAATTAGTTATAAGATTTAAAAAAGGATAAACTTTCTATCGAAAATTTTAAATCGGCTTAGCTTAGGCTTCTAAATCTATGTACTATAATTCAAAATAAACGAAACTAAATTCTTTTATTATATAAATATATAATGTTTAGTATATAAATATGTAATAAAAGGGAGATAAACTGGCAATACATAAAATTAAAACTATATAATATAATAAAATAAAAAATATCCAATGATGTGTAAACACGACACGGCTGTGGGTGGGTTCAATTCTCATTCGAGAAAATTAAAAATTTAATATTTTTATTTCTTTGCTCTGGTGTCCAGAATACGCGGCGTTGACGACCGCCACTCAACAGGCAATTACTCCAGAATTTGGCGGAAAGTGGGAGGCGTAGCGTCTTAACACTACTCCCTCTGCCTACCCTGCTACATGCGGGATGCCGCGTGAATAATATAACAATTATTTTTATTTAATTCATTATGAAAAATCTATTAATAATTTCTGAAAATTTTGAACAGTTTTATAATAACAGTAATTTAATTTACAAGTGTCATTATGAAATACTCTATTTTTTTTTTTAAATATATACATATCATGAAAATGATCATAGTACGGTCGACAAGTCGTGGCCAGCCTAAAGTTAGCTGAAGATTGCACACACATTTAATTGTATAAATTTTCTTTATTTTCTTTTTTTTTCTTAGTTTTATTTTTTTTGTTCCATAACGCATCAGTCTTACTTCAGGGCTGCCGCGTCTTGTCAGCCCTACTGTATTATTACAATGCCAAATAAATTGCCAAAACCTGAAACTATGTCTAGACTAGACCAAACCTAATATATGCATCTTATTCATTCAATCCCATGCATCAAAAAGGGTCAATACATCAAAATGCTCAAAAAAAAAGGGAAAAGACCTAAAAAAACATAAACTGTTTTTTTTTTCTATAATATTTTCTTACCATCACTCAACACGACCTCCGGCTGACTGCGCACGGGCACTTGCTTGGTCTCTATCCGGAGAACACGTTGCTCTGTAAAGTCGTATCGAAATCTGCTCAGTTTTTGTTAACTGTGGTTTAAGCTTTAGCTTTGGTATGTTTTGTTAACAAAAATTATGTCAAAGATAGTATTCAACAACAAAAAACCACTAGATATTGTAAACAAAAAAAAAATATTTTTAGCTTCACACTATACAATGAGGGAATCGAACCCACAATCTCACGTCTGAGCTACTCCTATGATCCTAGCACTATTAGGTCACATTTACATTGCTACTATCGAATCCCGACGCGTTGACAGCCACACGCTCGTGCCCGTGAACCACGACAGGGTTCTAAAATTAAATAATTTATGTTAAATAGTGTAACTTATATATAAACAAATATTATTTAAAAATCTAAATTCGACCTAATATTGCTAGGACACGCTCTGGTAACCAGGTAAAGCGCAACGTTGAGTTCCGCCACTTAATAAGCAATAGAATATGACGAAAAGTGGGGAACGAAATCGTGCTGATGGGGAGTGTAATAACGCTAGCTTCCAAGGTGTCCCTGTGTATGATCACCATATGCAGATTACAGCGGGAAGATAAAAAAAAAACAAATAAACGTAACTCACCATCGCGTGACTCATCTTCGGTGTCAGAAGGCGCGGTGTTGGGTGACGTAACTTGCGCTGCGCTCACCGCCTCCGACTCGGAGATGTCGGTGTCGTCTGGAATAAGAAATTATATAACGTAACGCCGCGGTTTGCCCTGTGGGAATCGAATCCACAACCGTCACGCATACAGTCGAACGGCTGTGCCCACTCGAGGAAAAAAATGTCTTAATACTAGAGTTCCGAAGACATGCAAAAAGTTTTTAGTATTTTTTTAATATAATTGTGTGGAAAATAAGGATACGGACCATATGTCTATAGAGTTTTCAGATTTTAAATAAAAAAAAAACACTAGCTCTTCAGTATATCCTGCTAAGTGCAAGATAAGCGTCAAGCGAAATCTGAAACACCTTTCTCATCTATATTAATTTACTATTAATATAATTATTCATCCCGTAATAAAGCTATATTAGACACCAACTATATTAAAAAGTTAACCCTTAAGCTATCTCTTTCAAACCAATCTCTAACTTTGCATTTGTATATCAACAATACATAAGTACTCATCCAAATTATCAAACAAAAAATTGGTCCTCCGAGCCATTTAAAAAATAAATAAATATATCTAATAAGTATCTCTCATTCTTTTCAAAATAGTGTCGTTATTTTCATACCCCTCTAGCAATCGCCTCTATATTTATTATCCAAAATATCATAAAAAAATCTTTCCCCATTTTAATAGAGCGTAAAGCGTAATTAGTACCATGAGGTAAGAAAAGCCTTACCTAATACATCATATCTTTACAAAACATGAGCACTAAACAAAATAAAAAAAAACACAAATTTTATCTTTCTCTCTCTCTGCACTCTACTTACAATCGTGCCGCTGTTTCCTCTCAACAGTGCGTCGGTACTCGTCTATCTCGTTGTCCGTGACTTGGTCGAACGGGTTGCGGGCGTAGGGCGCGCTGTATACAGCTGCGTTGTGTTGGTAGCCGCGCTGGATTATACCTTTGGACGCTGCGCCCATCAGGACCTGGAGTGAAAATTGAAAACATGTGTAATTTTTACATCCTTTTTTGTTTTCGAGCATATCCCAAAAAAAACCTGTGAAAATCTAATATATATGCTAATTCAATATTTAGAAAGGAAGCCGTCGTGGCGCAACGTGGCATCTAAGTTCTATCACTTAATACGCAATATCTTGAAATACTGGGCCGTTCTAACATTAAGTCTTGTCTATCAGCGTGCGTGTATGTGTACAGTATAAATTAATATTGAAACAAGAGATATATACTATAGTGGACAAGTGGTATCAGGCCGGCTGCCCTGAAGTAAGAAGTTCCTGAAATTTTGTCACAAGTTAACTAAGGAACTTAAGAAAAACCTGATTCAAATCTGCGTAGCTGTAAAGGGCTAACTTCAGAGAGGCCACGACTGGTGAACCATACTGTACTAAAATTATCCAATATAAACAAACAATACTCACCACATGATCCCCGGTGTGGGTATTAACGGCGTCCTCACCCACCAGCTTGGACGCTTCATCCCATGTAACACCCTCTAGTATGTGGGACTGCGGGCCCGCGCTTATTTTGTCCGCGCGACGGTTATCTTTAATCTGTTTTTTTTATTTTTGTTGTAAATAACATATTATAAAAAGTATATATAGAAAATTCAAAAGTATGTATAAGCATTTTTTATATATAAAGACTAAAAAGAATAAAGGATAAAAAACATCAATAAATTAAATTACAATAAATACAAAAGTCTATTTTTGTACCACTTGTCAAAAAGAACACTAAAACATTTTTTCACAATTAAAAACAAAAAAAAACAGGAAATAAAGTTTTTTCTACATACCTGTTGTTGCAGCTGCTTGAATTCCTTCGGATTTGTGTTTTTGGGCACAAATTGTAGCGTATCAATTTTCACTGGAGTACTAGAGTGCGCCGGGGAACCATCTTGCACCCACTTTTTATTCCAAATAGTCACAAAAATCACCATATTTTTTTTGGAATGTTTAGGTCCACGATCACCGTGTAGGGAAAAGAAAATACACAAAAATTAGTAAAATGTTGCCATTTAATTTTTAAAAAGCAAGGAATTAGGGTTAGTTGATTGATTGATAAATAGAGGAGAACAAGAGAAGTGCGGATATAAAAAAAGCGCTTTTATCCTGGTATCATCGAGCATGTACAGTATCTTTTTTTAGTTTATGAAAAAAAATAAAGAAATTAAATTCCCATGCAAAGCTTGCAAATGTGCATTCATTATTTATAGATAAAAATAACAGCTATTTCATTTCAATAAAATAAAACAAGATGATCCAAGGGTTGCAAAAGGAAAAAAAACAAAAAAAACAATTGGGTGCAGGGAAAAGGTTTTCTCGTATATGGCAACATTTTATCTAATCATTCTTTTGCCCTACACTGTACAAACTCGATGGTTTTTGTATTGGATAAAAAAATATTTTGAAATAATTTTATCCACCAGGGTAAAATATGAAATGCTGTTGAATTTAAAAAAAAGCTTTAATTTTTTTTAATTAATAGCTGTGTAGTATACAATGTTAATAGAAAATTTGAAAATTATGACTTTAATGACCGCACCGGAAGTAGTAATAAAATTGGGTATTTGACTATTAATATTATACTTAGAAAAATAGATAGTAAACAAAAACGTAAATGTGGTAAAATATGCTTATTGTCTAAAAGTTGTCATTTCATGATATATACATATATTACATTAAAATATATAATAATAATCATAAAAAAAACACTAAAATGTGGTACCTAAATTTGAATGTAGTTAGCTTTATTTATACGCATACCTTTTCATTATAGCTCGTTAATTTTTGCTACTGAGATTTTTTTCTATAGAAATTACATAGTTTTTATAAAATGTAAGGAACATTTCACGATTCACACTATTTACACAAATTATTAAACAATTTTAATGTTGAGGCCAGCCGTGGCGCAGTGGTACAAAGTGTGACTGTAAAACTGACTGGTTGTGGGTTCGATCCCCACTCGTGGAGATGAAATATTTACTTAAATTTATATTTACATTTCTTCGCTCTGGTGTCGAGGCAAAGCGCGGCGTTGAGTTCTGCCACTCAACACGCAATGCCTCCAAAATTCGGCAGAAAGTGGGGAACGGAGTGTCTTACACTAGGTTCCCTCCGCCTACCCTGCTGTGTGCGGGATATAGCGTGAAGCTAATTTAATTTCATTTTAATTTAATGTTATATATATATATCCTTAATTTTTTTATAAATATATATCCTTAATTTTTTTAATCATAAAAAAAATATATTAATTAGGCTTTGTTTGCATTAGGCTTGTTTGCTTTCATAAAAAAACAACACTCATATCATTCTGTTATGGACACAAGACATTTTGCAGAAAAAATACTTATATACGACATATTTTATAGTAATAAATTAGATTGTGACATTTTTTACTTAAATACAATATCAAAACACCAATCAAATACCCAATTTTAAGCTATTTAAAATTAGAAACCCAGAACCTATAAAGAAAATAAAAAAAGAAAATGGCGGCACATTTACCTCTTCGTTGTTAGCGTCCACCCACTGCAAAACATTATTGTATTAGTCACAATTCAAACACAAAAAAACACAGCATTAAGTAAAAAAAGGAAAAAAAAAATTCAATAGCATTTCGTGTGTGATATATAAAAGAATAGATGTTACTTTTTTTAAATACATCTTTAATATATTTCTAATGTGTATAGTTCTATAAAGCACAAAATTATTTGAAAGCGATACTTTTATTTAATATTGACAAAAACTTTTAAACCAAACTTACGACAATTTTTCAATTTTGAAAACTTTTTTTAAAAGAAATGTAGACAGCAATGACATCATTTTTAACAGCAATGTTACTAAGAAATTACCACTTTTTGCCAAAATAACACCTACGCAATATAAATCTTTAAATACACACAAATAGCAAATATTTAACTTATTCTAATGTAAATATAATTATATAAAAAAAATATAATTTATGACTAAATCGATTTGTTGACAGTCAAATAAAAAAAATAGAAAAAATCGACAATTTGCGCGATTATAGAAAATAAAAAGTAATATTTTACTATTATTTTTAAATATTATTATTATATAATTTAAGGAATGTTTAAGGATTAACTAGCTATTGCACGAGGTAATGTCTGCATTTTATTTTTTTTAATTTCAATGACAATACAATTTTTATACAATATGCAAGTTTAAAAAAAAATCTAATGAATATAATATTCTTTGAATTTTTTATAGAAATAAAGTTACTTTTATAAATATGTATTTATAGTAATATATTTTTTTTTATTACAGATTAAAAATAAAAATAAAAAATGCCTACACTTTAAAGACGCCTAATTAACAATATTTAAAAACACTACTAATTTGTTTTTTTTTGTATTATTTTCTGTTTTATTTTAATAAATGCTATTTTTAATTTAGCGTAATCATAGAATCTAAAGAACTACTATGATGTTCTACTTAAAATTTTTGGATCAGATTTTTACTGTAAGATAAAATTAAATTAACGAGCCTCTATATAGGAATTTTAAACAATTTCGATGTAATAAATAATCTTAAAAGACATGAATGTAATTCAGACACAGATACACGACATTTTGCATAATGAGCAGAAGTTGAAAGTTATTCCATCAAATACAAAAAAAATGGAAGAGAATTATCTATATCTATTACTTTATTATTATTTTTGGTAAAAGTAAAATCTCAAGCATCCAAGCAAACACATGTTAGTCTTTATATTAGGAAAAAAAGAATACACCTTAGTTCAAAATATTAAAGAAAAAATTACACAATTTGGCTGATATACAGAAAAAACGTTATTTTAAATCGAAATTCTATAGAAAATAAAAATACAACTAGGCTTAATTCTTAATTCGTCCTCTACCCTACGCTCCTTTAAACCTCTTCCAAGAAAAGAAAAAAAATCATTTGATACTTTGCAACTGGTTAGGTTTGTAAAAACGTCAATGGATAAATTTTGATTAACACACAAATAAGATACTTCGATATGAATGCATATTTTTCTTTCATATTAGTGAACTAGAATAAAAAATCTTAATAATTATCGATCTCAAAATATTAAACGAAAATTTAACTACATACAAGTATGTTTAGCTGAAACAAAATTTCAATTTAAAAAAGTACATCGTGATTGATAAGCAATAGTGAATAGTTAGAAAACAACCACCTCATTTCTTTAATCAATATTTTTTTAACGTGAATCTTTATCCCTTTCTATACATCATTTTTAGCCCCAAAAACTCGCTTTTGACTTTGATTTTCATTTTTTTATTCATATTTCATACGATATATAGTTAGAGTAAGGGGGGGACAGGGGCCCACCTTATCCCCGCCTCAAACCCTCCAAAACCGGCGGGGTTTTCTATATTTTTATTTTGGCCTTAGGATTCCGGTTAGAACATTCTATACCCATTCCTAATCTAATGTATCGATCAATCTCTACATTTAAGAAGTTTAACCAAACAAAGAAAAACCAAACAAGTCACAAAGTATCTACCTTTCACTTCATCTTCTATCCCCTATACCTCCTACACTTCCCTAAGTCCCTTACTCGACCCCCCCCCCCGAAATACTCTTAGGACACCCCGTAAATACCCCCCAACCCCAAGAACCCCTACTCCGCCTCAACCCGCACATATTCTACCTTGGTGATCCTCTTGGGGTCGCTGGTGCCGGTCTCCAAGACCTCGACCTTCTGGTAGACGTTGGGGGAGTTTAGCCAGCGGGTGCGTTCTCCAGCCTTGCCTGTGCCCTTCTTCCATAATCTGTCAAGAAATAAGAGATATAAAAAACCTTTAATAATATTTTAAGTAATGACATTGGACATCAAAGTCAGAAGAGATATGCCATTGTATATATTATGTGGTTATCGGTACACATCGGTACTAAAATAAATGATAAATGAGACCTCTAAAAGGCAAACAAACGACTAATATTTAAAAGGCAGAAAATATATATTTTTCTAAATCATGGTGAAGAACTCTCGATTGGATCATATTTGAAACAAAAAAATAAATCAATATCGACTCATGAGGTCAATCGTAGCGCGGGCACAGACGTGCGACTATAAACACAACAGGTTGTGTGACCGATTCCCAATCGAAACTTAATATTTAATAGCTACATTTCCTCACTCTGGTAAAGAGGCATAGCGCGGCGTTCAGTTCTGTCACTCCACACGCGATGTCTTCAGAATTCGTTGTGACGAAAGTTTCTTAATGTAGAACAGAGTGGCATAACGCTAAATATAAAGTATTTCTATCTATCTATTCATATTTATGTTTATATTTAAGAACTAGGAGTTCAAATCCCGCTATATCTTAGTACTGTACCAACTCACCCTTGTTTATACAACTCTTCCTCTTCAAGAAGATATCCAAGGGAAGAGACTGCTGGTGGCACTTCCACATCGTTCTTGGGCTTGGGCACGTCGTTCTGTAGAAAATAATGATTAAAAATATTATTACAACATGGAGGATTTCCCCGCATACTTGCTCCAGTGGGAATCGAATCCATAAACTGTCGCACGCTTGTGCCCCTGCGCCACGACTGCCCTCTTGGCATTCAATGAAATGTTTCTCGATATACTAATATTATAAAGCTGAAAACTATGTTTAGTTGAAAGTATACATCTAAGGAATTATTGGGATTTTTTTTTATTCAAACTAAACGAAAACATATAGAAAATCTAAATTGTTTTTTTTTTATATATCTTACTCCAATATAGATATTTAAAGTGTTAATATTATTAAAATCTATACAAACATTATACATATGATGAGTTTGTTTGGTTGAATCCATTAATCTTAAGAAATACTGGCTCGAATTGAAAAAAAATTGTGTCATGTGTATATACAACACTTATTTACTACCAACCATGGAAAGACACAAATAGAATCTAGTATAATATAAAAATAAACACCTTGACCAATGGATGTCTGTAAATGTAACCAGTGCGGAACCCAGCATTGTCCAACATGCGCATCAGGGCTTCGAACTCCTCACCACCTACTCTCCACTTGCTGGCGTCAGATGGGGGCTTGCGGGAAGACTCGAACATCTGGGAGAAAAATTCGGACTTCATGGACGAGAAATATTTTAAAAATGTTGTGTACAAAAAATATCATATAATAAAAAAAAAAAGTTAGTTAAGTAGGTTAAAGCTTTTAGTTGTATTAGTATTATTGTTAGCGGTGTTTAGTGAATTTCTGAAATATGAACCCCACTTTAGGTAAACGCCCCTCGGTACTTTTAATCTATTACTAACACATAATCTACACTCCCTTAACTCTTACCCAGTTTCCTCATTAAGCAACTTCTTTTAAAATTTCAAAAATTGCCTTCTTCAATACAATTTGATATTCCTACATTTTTTTACCCATACTTCCTCAAATCATCCAATCTTCCAACAAAAATCGGCTCATCCATCCGAAATAATATTATACAGAGGCTTCAACATCGCAAACATTCGAGTACTGGTTTCTTTCTATTTAGCCACATAAATACTCTCCTAAATCTTCTAACCCTTACCTGTCGCCTAGTCTCCTCATCAATCAGCGTCAGCTCATCCAGTGGCAACGACGCCAAGCGGAGTTGAACATCGCAAGCGGCGTTCAAGTTTTTCGCCTGGAAGAAGGCTTCCTCGAGGGTCGCTCCACAGCATAGTGCTCCACCACCGCTCAGCATGAGGACCTTAGAGTGTGGTCCGAGGGCGCGGACCAGTTTGTCGCGTTCCTCGTTGTCCAGGACACCTTGGAATTTAATTTAAATAGCTATTTCAAAATATGTTTGTTATAATTTAAAATAAACTACCGCGCTTTCTATCTCTTGCTTGCCAAAAGAGTAGAATGAAAATAATTATTTTTCAAGACCTAAGTGCTATCCCCCCCCAACTCACCATGAGGCACCCTATGGTAGGCGACATCCCCGAGCAGCGCGGCCTCGTTGCATAGCGGCAGCAGGCCGCGGCGCGTGGCGGACACGGCGAGCGCGCCCGCCGAGCGCACGTGCAGCACGCAGCGCACGTCGGGGCGCGCCGCGTGCACCGACGCGTGGAGGGAGAAACCTGGGGGACAGTGCAGTTCGAAATTATTTGTACGAATTTTTACCTATTGAGTGGCAGAAGTCAATGCCGCACTTTTTTAATAAAATGAATACACGAAAATAATTCACACAATCCATCACATATACAGTCAGATGCTACCACTAACAAACTCCTAAACGAATATAAAAAAACCTAGCAACAAAACACGTTCGGCTCTCGTCGTTTAAATTATTGTAATATTGTAACCAAATTATACAAAATGTTTACATAAATGCTGATGATTCTGATCTGCTTATACATCTAACATCACTGTAAAGTTTCATCTAAATCCATTCAGAAGTTTGTGTATAAAAGTGGAACAAACATTCACCATCAAGCTTTCAGGGCGTAAATAAATATTATTAAGTAGGACTCACCCTCAACATTAACAGGGAAGTTAGTAGTACCCTGGTCCTGGACCACGCCCTGCATGTCAACCTTGACCAGCGACGAGGCGGTCACTTCGTGGGGCAAGAGACCTCGGGGGGTGGTCAGTACCTGTTCCACCGCCGTGTTGAGACGAGCGGTGATCTGGCCGCTGATTCCCGCTGAAAGAGTAAAAAAAATAGAAAATATTTGCTGTATTAGGAAACAACAAAGGCGTTCAAAGAACATGAACAGTTTATATACTATAGTCAGCATATTTTTATATTTATTAATTAAACAATTTTTTCTTCAAAAAGGATATTAATAAAAACAAAAAATCTACCAAATTTAGAACCAGAATTCAAAAGAAATCAAATTCCACCCACTCTGTGTCCATCCAAACAGATCGACCAAACGGTACACAGCAGCCAACTTGCAACGGAGGATCTTCTCGCCTTTCTCGTAGCCGACACCTTCGATACCGCGTATATCGTTGATGGGTAGAACGCAGCTAGGACCCTGAGGATGTAAATAAGCATTTATGGAGACTGGAGCGCTTAAGTTTGTGGATTCGATTATTCAAATGAAATCGTTGTTTATCACTAAAAGTCCACAATAACTACACTACTATTGGGCTACAACCCAATTATCCAGCTTGTCAATTTAAGGCAATTATATTTTTATGGTACTCTATAGAATTTTATGTATATTTTTATTAATTTCTATGGAATCATTTGAATTTTTAGTCTAGCTTTGTTAGTTGTGTGCGGGACATAACGAAGCTGATTTTTTCTTTTTTTTCTAGCAAACATAGTAAGAAAACATATGTTTACTCTTTAACTACTAGAATCTTACCCTAAGACTTCCAGTGTGAAGACGTCCTCCAACCATTTCTCTGATCCTCTGCAGGAGAGGAGCATCGTTGCCTTCGTGCAGCTGCTGGTCCAGAACTCGTTCTAATTCCTCGCGGAACAGCTTGGATGACATGAGCGCTTCTACGCGCTTTCGACGTTCCATTTCTCGGACATCCTGAAGATGAACAAAAATGAAAATTAATTAAAAATAATTATTTTCTCGATACTTGTTATATGTGAGTTGACTCCGCTCACCGAAGGAAAGATATAGAAATTACAACATGTTTTATAAAGTGTTTCGAGGATGTAGACATATCAATGGAAAAACAACAACAATGGTTGATAATCTTAGAAAAGATGTAATGGGCGGAAGATGTTGTAATATCTAAAGAGATCTCGAGATGCATTGTACCTCCTTCACAGAACCAGATAATAATAGATTAACCTAATAAAATAATAGTATCTAATAATAGGACGTCGTGATGCACCGGCACAGCTATTGACTGCAAACGCGACGACAGTGGGCTCGATTCCTACTGCGGGAAATTAATTATTTCCATTACCTCGCTCTGGTAACAAGACAAGGCGCGACATTGAGTTCATTAGTCAACACATAGTGTCTCGAAGATTGAACGGAGAGTAGAAAATAGAGTTTCTTCACCCTAGGATTCCCTGCCTACCATACTATATGTGGGATACAGCGTGAAACTAAACAAAAAAAAAACAATTAAAATAAATAATACTCACAGCATCAATATCAGCCGGACGCTGTTTCAACCTTTCCTCCTCCTCAGCGGAGAGTGGTCCGGTGCCGTTCGGCAAAGTCTCCGTATCTGTGTCCGCCATTCCGCTTGCTTACTTCCGCTGTGGACAAAAAAACAATGTAAAATTAGTAAAATGTATTTTTTTTTTAATTTAAATTCATGTTTTATCTCTAGCGGGGTAGGCAGAGGAAACAGAACACCAAACGCTGTGGTCAACAAGACTGTCAAATTCTTCTTCTCTTGAATTTCATTAACAGTAAAATGCGGTTATATTTAAACTTTTGGTGAAACACGGCGGTGTATAGTTACACTAATCAAAAATCTCCCCCAAATACAGAAAAACGAGCTGTTACGTAACAAAAACTATGAACAAACAAATGACCCATTTATAATTTTCACAACCGCTGGCCGTGGGAAAGATGCTAAGCTTAGTTCACAATAGAATGCAAACAAAGTAACTTCTGCACATATATTATGAAACTTTTTGTGTGAATTAGGTAAAAATTATACTTTCGCTAGCACAGATGAACCATTGTATTATATTTTAATGTGTCATTCTCACATGTATAACAAGAGAAGTTACTACTTAGAATTCCATGAAGTGACCGTGCCCATCGAGTTGCAAGGTGAGAAGATCAGTGTAGTTGGAGATACACCAAGAGAGATGGAGTGCCCACAAGCAGAGATGAGAGAGAGGGGAGAGGGAGATGGAGTTTGAACGAACTACACTTCTGTCGGACAAATGAGTTAATGTGTAATATGAAATCAAAATGAGTTATATGTTAATGGAAAAAAAGTTAATGTTCTTCTATACACTAAATCCGAAATAATTCTTGCCACTAGTCCCACATTCGAAGTTTGTTATAGAAAGGAATTGATGAGAGCTCTAGATCGCCTGAGATCTTTTAGATAACTATAGACATTTCAACGTTGTAAGCTGACGGCGTTGAACGATATCTCAAACTAAAACAACATAAATATGCAGAACCCCGTCTCTTCTGCCAATCTCTGAATTGCCCATTATTATTATTTTTTGTATTACACAAGCATCAAATCTATGATTAACTACACAACAATATATTTCACCGCCCACGCTAAGGAGCAACGAACTTTCCATTGTTTCTTTTCTATCATGGTCATAATCAAAATTTGTAAGTAGTATTTATCTAATGCGTTATATGATAGATGCACAAAAAAAACTTGAAAACATGAAGCTATCTAGACGCAATTGTGTAATCTTTGACAGTACACACTGAGTGTGGGTTTGATCCCCACAGCAGTCAACAATAATCACAATTTCCCCGCTTTGGCAGACTAGTACACATATAATCACTACGTGGTGTAGCGTTGATATCTTGAAAATTGTGTGTGTTTGCCATGTACGAAGTGGCTTAACACTATGTTCTTTTTCCCTGCCATGTTATATGCGGTATCCAGCGTATAACTAAATTTTACTCTAAATGAATGCGCCAGTCGTGGCGCAGTGGTACAAAGTGTGACTGTAAAACCGACTGGTTGTGGGTTCGATCCCCACTCGAGGAGATGAAATATTTACTTAAATTTATATTTTCATTTCTTCGCTCTGGTGTCGAGGCAAAGCGCGGCGTTGAATTCTGCCACTCAACACGCAATGCCTCCAAAATCCGGCAGAAAGTGGGGAACGAAGTGTCTTAACACTAGGTTCCCTCTGCCTACCCTGCTGTGTGCGGGATATAGCGTGAAGCTAATTTAATTTAATTTAATTTATGAATACTCTACTAATGTAAAATAATCATCGATGTGTTTTTCCTTTGTTTTTACATTTTTAATTGTATTTTTTATAACAATTTATATTTAAAAATATAAAATTTATATAATAAAAGTATATACAAGTTCTTTTGGTCCAACTGTTTTTTTTTTAGTACGACAAAACTACCGTTACAGGTTATACTACCATTACAAACCCACTCTATCATTATTTATGAATAAGCCTAAAAACGCAACTGTCTAAGTCATTATGAAAAAAGAAAACACGCAACTTCAAACGACGAGTTTTGGGAGTTTGTAAGGATTGCAGAAACGTAAACCTTAAATAAATATATCTTATTGTTTTAAATCACTTGTGTTAGTGTTTCATCAAAAAATGAATAGATAAAAAATACAACGAAGAGACTGTCGTGGCCGGAGGGCACAAGAGTGTGACTGTAACTCGACGGTTATGGGTTCGATCCCCCCTCGAGGGAATTAATTGTTGTTTATTAACAATTTCATTTCTTCGCTCTGGTACAAGGTAGAAAGCCCGGCTTTGAGTTTCGCTACACACAATGCTTTGAAAAATTCGGTGGAAAGTGGGGAACGGAGTGTCTTATCACTAGGTTGCCTTTGCCTACCCTGCTATATGCCGGATACGAGTGAAGCAGATTTTATAAAATACGACATACAATTTGACATGTCTTTTGATAAAAGATTTCTAACCATCACCTCTCATTTATTCGGAACAGTTAACTGAAGCCGCGGAGATAAAATGTTCAATACTATAGGGTTGTCACATATGAGAAACTAAAATTTATAAAAGTGTCACTGCTTTATTTATAAGTCATTAATATCGCGGATACTAGTGACTACTGTAATAGTTATAAGTACCTAGTATACCTATTAAAAAAAAAAGAACAAAATAACTTGCTAAGAGATCAAACGAAAAATGACAATAAAACACAAATATTGTAAAATCTTATTTAGTACTGCTGTAGCTTTACTTAAGCGGATATGGCTGCCATATGTGGATTCATGATATAAAAAAGGATAGAGAAAAAATAAACATGAGTGTAGGGGTCGTGGAGGCATATCTCGCAATATACGTGGAGAAAAAAAAAATATCTTAATATATCCCGCACATAACCCCGTTATGCGTCGGCATATGAACAGATAAAACATTTCGTGTCGAGTAGCGGCACTAAACGCCGTGCTTTATCATGTGACTGTTTACTGTCTACGCATGTATATATATGCATATATTTATCATCACCGTCATCATACTTTAGTTGCAACAAAGGCGTGAAAATACAAAAGCTACCGTTATATTATATTATTATCAAAGATATAATAAATACACCATAAATGATTATGGTCATAGTGAAGTGAATGTGGAGCGGGGCGACCATCCTCTATGGAATAGGCACGTGTTAAAAATACAAATCACTTCACGCCTGGAAACACAGTAAGGCTAGATTCAAACTAACGAAACTAATTTTCCAATATGTCAGTCAAAACGTACTTGGAATATACACGTTAGTTTTTTTTTTTAGATAATCATCCTTATTTATCATCATTTACCTTTTTAAAAAAACAGATTACTTCAATGTACAAAGTGGCTTTTGCACTATTTATACAGGTAAATCGTATTACGGCATAAAGTACCAATAATAACTTTTAGTAGAAAATTTTCCATGTCCACAGCGGCGCAGTGGGATAAGGTTTGATTGTAGGCGCAACTACCGTTTCCTTGATTCTCAGTCGGGAGAAACATTGGGGGAGAGTAGGGAATGGAGTATCTTAACACTAAGTTCCTTCTGCCTATCCTGTTTTGCGGGAAAAAGTGTGAAGTATTTAGAATTAAAATTCAGCTGACATCCAAATCGATGGCAATTTTAATATGAATTACATTAAATTATAATATAAGTATTTAAATAAAAATATATTATGTAAGGAATTAGTATCTAGTTGTAGTTCCTTATCATAATGATAACAATTGAAATGCAGAGATAAAAGTAAAATTTTATTCATTTCCTTCCTTTGAGTTGTAGTTACATTATTCTGATTTAATTTCAGTATTATGGATTAACTTTTTTTTTTAAACATCATCATCATCACATTATCATGCCATTAAACTAGGCTGGCAGAACCCATCACCGCACTTTGCCTAAGCAGAATCTGGACAAAACGGAGAACGGACACACAACAAATATCCTATACAATCAAACAACATATTCAAATACCTAAATATATCATCCATATTTTTCTTCCCAAATATTTTGATACATATAATAATTATATCTATGACATATATATGTAAAAAGGCCTAAAACCGACTAACCTTGAACACTCAATGCTAGAATCATAAATGGCGAATCACAGCACTAATTCATACGATACATTGATTTAAATTACCATATAAATTCTGTGTTTGCACGTAACTGTTACATATGTAACTGTACTAACACAATATAGAGGGAGCGCTTGATTTTTATATGAGAGTGCCGGTTCAATTGCTGGTTGGTACAATTTTTTTGTCATATTCGAATATACGATAACCTCTTTCCTGTAGGGAACGGAGTGTCTTAACACTAGGTTCCCTCTGCCTACCCTGCTGTGTGCGGGATACATCGTGAAGCTAAATTTTACGAAAAATTAAAAATATAAAAGAATCAACATAATGACGCCAGTTATAATGAAATGGTAAACATAAAAAAACATATATTAAATCATTAAAACGATTTACTCGTTCTGGCAAAGACACAAAAGCGCGGTGTTGAGTTCCGGCACTCAACACGCAAATATAATGTTTAAAAATTAATGCTAATGTTGCCATATGCAGGATACAACGTAAACAAAATATAATAGTTATTTCTTAATATATTCTTATAATACCTACAAAATTTTTTTATTATTTAGATTTTCAAAGCAAAAACTCAAAAAAGGTACACATTAACAACCCTACCATAAAAGTTCAACAACCGCGTGACATTTTGACACACGTCCGTAGACCCATTCAAACGCCATAGAGTATGAATTATAGATTTATTGATATAAATTGTATTCATAATTCATATGAGACCGTCGTGGAGCGGTACAGTTTCTTACTGTAAACACGACGTTTGTAGGTTCGATTCCCATCGTTGTTCACCAGTCAACGAAAGCAACGTCACGAAAATTTTGCGGTGCGTGGGCAACGGAGTGTCTTAACACTAGTTTCTGTCTGCCTATCTTGTTATATGTAAGATGATGTTTAAACTTAAGTTAGCTTCATGCTTTATCCCTAGCGGGGTGGTCAGAGAGAACGGAGCGCCAAACGCCACGGTCTCTACATACCTCTTTCGCCTCGTCCACTGTCATCAACCTTTTCATACATACCCCCCATGCATGCTTCGGTAGTGTGTCGAAGGTCAATAGAGGTCTCACCTCTTACCACTCACTTTACGTCTTTTCCTTTTTTGCCATTCTTTCATTACTCACTCCTTCGACATGCCCAAACCAACTGAGCACGTTTATCGTCATTCTCGCTGTGACATCCTCGCTAGTACCTGCCATTATATATATCTCTTCTTATATCTTACCATTTACACAAATCTTGCATTACGTCCTTTCTTCGTCTCTTTCAAAAACCACAACCTTTGTCTTTGTTCGTATTCAGGCTTAGACCATTATTTTCACACCCTTCTTCAGAGTGGTGACTAATGCCTGCAACTCTCATTCTGATGATGCAATGAGCACTGCATCATCTGCGTCCAGCAGTCAATTCACATTTAAGTCACCTACTTTCACCCCCATATCACTACTTTGTTTTACTCCTTGGAGAAGTTTAAAAAAAAATTTTAAAAAATTCTACACGCACTTAACGTGCGTGTAGAATTTTTTAAAAGAAAAAAGACACCTTTTACATTGTATATACTCATACGTATAGGTAAAATCAAACACAAATAACATTAGTACCTAATTACTTATTATCTTATTACCTAGAAACCCAGTTAAGTATTTAGTTCAGTTTGTTTGTGTCTGATATGATTAATCTATATTATAAATATAGAAGTCAATATTCTAATAGACCGAGTCACTAACACTTCTTTAGAACAATTTTTTTTATAATAAAATAATTGTTTATATAAAGAGAATACTTTAAAAATTTTTTTCGGATTTACGCTATATGTAACTCGTAGAGATATGTAAGAAGTATAGAGAAGAATCCTGGAAACCTAGTGTAAAGACACTCCATTATCTTAAAACACTTTCATCCCCGACTTCGCGCCGAATTCTTGAAGCATTGCGTGTTGAGTGCCGAAACTCATTGCCACGTAAGATCTTATCATCGTTGCCAGAGAAAGGATATGAAAGGATATGGAAGGATATATATATATATATATATATATGTATATACATATCCTTATACTATGGTAGGCAGAGGGAACCTAGTGTTAAAATCATTAACTATACCGGCATAAATAAAGAAATTAATGTTTTTATCCCTCCAGCAACCCTATATTATTGGGGTCACATTGACTTTATTTCGAGGTCAGTTTCGATGAAAGCCACGTATATTTATAAAGTAACTGTCAATAAACTGTATATTTCTTTAATTTTGGCAGTAGATAGACACTGACATGACTCACTGACACTATTTTGCACTTACCGCCCATATTTTCGAATTAAAGAAAAGGAATGAAAACAATATGAATAGAACCCATCCCACTTGTGACCATACGACGACAGACGGCATGTAAATTGCCAGGAGCACTAAGGTTCGTATTATTATAAATCACTCTCAACTTTGAGATCGATTTTTAGATGTGTTTTTCATTCATCTATATATAAAAAAGGACATGTACCTGACTGACTGAGGTAAGATGCACGCACAGCCGTAATTGCTGATGGTAAAAACGTGAAATTTGGACATCCCCTAATATACATAGGGGTCGAAAGTATGTACGGGAAAAATCTTTAAATCGCTACCGATTTTTATAAAAATTTAAATTCAGACTGTTAAAAATATTTTATTGAACACGTGTTCCGTGGTTTTTTTTAATTTACCCCTAAGGGTGCAAATAAGCAGGGGAAACTGGGCGCGCCCGCTCGTAGATTAATAAAACGCATCACAGGGTCGCTATTAAGATATGTAGATCTAAGAGTTGAAAACGGTTTTATATACCTAAGGCCGAAAAGTGTATGTAAAAATATAAACATTCCCACCAGGGGGGTGGGAAGAGAACCTACATCTATCACGTACATACACACATCTTCAATCGCGCCACGACCGACCTTTTTGTACCGAGTTGAGTAAAGGGTATTAATTACAAAACCACAGAAGGATACGTCAATTTCATATTTAAACATAAGTATAAAATAGTGAATGTTAAGAATAACACAAACTAGTTTTACTGTAAATATGGGTATATTGTGTTTTATTTTTTAGTCTACGCTATATTCCGCATACAGCAGGGTGGCCCAGAGGGAATCTAGTGTTAACAATCGTTCCCCACTATACGACCCAAGTTTAGAAAGCGGAGAAAGAGTGCGTAGAGCGGAGGCTACCAGATAAGGAACGGGAAATTAAATCAAATATAAATCATTAACCCAAGTGAAAATCGAACCCACAACCGTAGCGATTACAGTCAATTACTTCACCTACTTACATACCTGCAATATATATATACTTGTATATATGTTTGTATTGAACACAAGATCTGTTTCATGTCACCTGATAAGTCATCGGTTGCCGTTTGACCGCGAACGGGCCACTGAAGACTGTCTAATGATTAATGATTCATGCTTTTTAAGGTTACAAATATAATGATAATCGTCATTATCGAAATATTTTATATGCAAATTAAAAATAATTCATTTTTTTAGCTTATGTAATCTAGTGTTAAGACACTGGGACTGTCTTAAGACTACTAGATTACATACGCATCGATAAATTTTCGTGACACAACGTGCTTGTTGAGTGGCACAAGTCAACGCAGCGCTTGGTCTTGTTAGCAGCGAATGTGAATCGAACCCACAACCGTTGTGATCACAGCCAGAGACTGCACCGACGGCCTCGACACTTCCATCAATATTCGATAGGTCGTAGTAGCGCAGTCGTACAACGTCCTGACTGTTAACACAACTAACACAACGATTGTGACTTCGGTCTCCAATAAGTAGCGACGACCATATTAAAAAATATACAATAACGCGGTGTTAGGTTCCGCGCTTCAACACGGAGTATCTTAACACTTGGCCTAACATGCTATACACGAGATAAAGCATTACGATGCATAACGTACATTCGAATCCAAGAAAGTAAAAATCAGTTAAGGCTAAGATTCCATATCAAATTATGTTTGCGGATCAAACTTTCTTAATTTACTGTTATTTTTGCAAATATTTTATGTCAACGAAGCGAAACTGAAACCAATTCTATTTATGTGGTCAGTAAGGGCCGTTTCACATATTTTTAATTAACGGGACCGAAATATTTGATTAATGCAAGTGCAGTACAAAGTAAATAGACAAAACCTCTTGGTAAAACACACATTTGACCCAGAGTTTGCTGAGTGGCGGAACCTAACGCCGCGTTATTTTTGATAAAATAATTCTCTTGAAAAAGAATTGAACCTATAAATATCGTATCAGACGATGACCTTATACAGCGTCACGACGGCCTTAACCAATATCTTCATGACAGATAACTTAATAAGTTTAAATACGTTCTTTAGCTTCGAGCTGTATCCCGCACATAGCGAGACTGCGTTCCCCACTTTCCGCCGAATGCTCGAAGCATTGAGTGGCGGAACTCAACACCGCGCTTTGCCACGGTATTAGAGCGAGGCAACGACAGTATTAAATATTATATTCACCCTACCAACTTTGAATCGAACTCGCAACCGTCGCGTTTACGGTCGCACGCTTGTGCCCTTGCGCCAAGACGACCTTCTCCCGTTAAACACACGTATTGATGAAAATATTGAATTAAATATAACATTCCACCGTGTGGTATTTGAACCTATACCCGCTACAGTCCAGACGCTGTTCCACTGCGCCACGTTGACCCCAATGTACCGAACAATAACTGTTAGTTAAAACAATAATAGCCAGCGACACGTTAATAAATATGAAGATTTATTTAAATAAGGCTATTTACATACTGTCTTGTTTGTAGAACAGTTGTGTCACTTACGTAACTGACATGTTTATTTTTAGACTAGTTCATGAGTGTGGTTTTAGCCTTAAAAAAAGAGAAAAGTTTAATAAAAATAAGCGTTTTGCTCGCGACTTCGTTCTGCATGGATTATAAGATTATGATGGGTTTTTTATTTCCAATTTTAGTAGCTGTCTGATTGACTGCAAACGCAACGGTTGCGGATGCGATGCCTACTAGAGGTATAAATTACTTAATTTCCACGGTATCGTAACAAGACAAAGCTTGGCGTTGAATCTTGCCAGACGACATATTATGTTTCAAAAATTAGGCGATATTAAAAATTAAAATTATTTTTTTTATGGCTTCACGCTAACCCGCATATAATACAGTAGGCAGCGGGAACCTCGAAAACTATTGGTGAGTTGAATGTTAAGCAACTCTATTCCTTTTATAAGAGAGTTCCGTTCCCCTTACGCACAAAAGTGTTAAAACGTGGCGTCCTGAGTGGCGGAACTCAACTCTGCATTTTGCCTAGTTACCAGGGCGAGAAAATGAAGGTATGAAAAAACCACCACCTGTCGCGTTTACACACTAGTGACCCGGCGCTACGACTGAGTTGTCAAAATATTTTAAAATACATATTATTCTTTACTTTCATAATACATATACAAGTAGGTTACATCGTATAAAGAAACCAACCACCGATACTAATGCTACTAATTCCACCCAATCCATACAATAATCTTTAAAAAGCGGATCATGTGTCCAAAGCCCACCCACAATAGTCAAATAAATATCTATCTAGTTTGTTAGATTGAAAGCATTAATATTGTGAATTACTGATTTTTTTTATTTACGTTATAGCAGAGTCGGCAGAGAGAATGGGAAAACCTAATGTTAAGTCACTCCGTTCCTCACTCAGACTTGTCCGTTCATCACTTTCCGTCGGTAGCCAATGCACCACGATAGAATTACGAGGTGAGGCACCTCGTAATTCCAATTCAAAAAATCTAATTGTCTTTAATAGTTAATTTATCAAACAAAGGCTGTATGTACTTTAATTTCGTTATATAGGTACTCGTAGGTATAGTAACAGTAGTAGTAGGTATTTCGTTATATCTACTTATATCAAAACAATCTTATATTAACGTACTCATAATTTGAAACATAAATTACGGTAGCTATTCTTAGTCTTACTATAAAAAAAGCGCCTTCAGATCGCGTGACTCCTTACACTGTTTAATTTTGATTTAGCTTCACGCTGTATCCCGCATCCAACAGTGTGGGCAGACGGAACCTAGTTTTAAGACAGTCTGTTCTCCACGCACCGCACAATCGTCGAGACATTGCTCGCTAGTGGTGGCGCTAAGCAGCGCCATTACATGTTATCAAAGCCATGAAAAAATATTTTATTTTTCCGTGGCAATCAGAACGAAATCGAAACTTGCCTCATCTAAGCACACGTAAATTAGCTCACGATCTTAAATTGAACCTACATATGAACCGAAACAACCAACAAAAAAATAACAGTCCACACCTTGCAAAATTACCTCCTTAATCCTAAACATCGAACACCCGACCCTCCGACACCACATTGACACAATACACCTGATTAGGAACGAAGCCCCACACGCCCCACTTCCTAGTAATCGGATATGTAATACTTTTATATTATATGTATGTATAGACTATAGTGGTATAGTGTGTTCAACCACTGACTGCTTACGCGATAGTTGTTGGTTCGATCACTAATCGGGGGAGAGGTTATAGTTAGATAACATTTTTTTTATTTCCAGCTTTGGTAACTTAACAGTCGTTATCTCGAATTAGGGCGGAAAGGAGAGAATAGTGTAAAGACACCAAGTTAATGTTTATGTTTAGCTTAATGCTGTATCTCGCATAGAGCGAGGAGGGTACAGGAAACCTACTGTATAGGTACTCTGTTCACCGTCAACTCCAGTCGAGTCCACAACCGTGTCCCTGTGCCACTACGGCCTCAATCTAATTAATGATACATATGTATATTAGCGCAAAATAATAATGATATATTGAATATAATAAGGATTAATCTATATTATTTTATAATTGGATTTGAACTTGTTATTAAACATAGGAATTTGTTACAAGGTTCCGTTCTCGATTCATTAATAAAAATAAACTTTAGTCTCATCCGTTTATGTGCACGGCAGGATATGTAAATTGTTAAGAGAGTCTAGTGTCAAGACACTCCGCTTTAAAATACTTTTTCCCTATTGAAATTTAATTGAAAAAAATTCCATTCGAAATTTGAATTCATATGATACAAGAACATATATGGATATTTAGGGCTCTAGCCTCAGGAAATAGGTCAGTTTAAAAACATACGTGTTACCGTGAAAAGCTTTAGACGTCACTTTTTTATTTTTCTTTCTTGTTTTTAAAGTATGTATGTATAGACTTTTATTAAATTTTATTTTTAATTATTTGCTTCGATAAATTATTTAACACGCGTTCTCCCAGATTCGATCGGAAAGCGGAGAATGTATGACATAAGGTATTCTTTAGCTTCACGCTAAATCCCGCATGTGGCAAAGTAGGAAAAACTTTTTTTTATTATAAACTGATCTAGATTAGACTACTAGAGACATTTTGTCCGTGCTGTTTTTTACATATCATAATTATTATTTTAAATATTTTTTAAAATTTTAAATGTTTACCTACTCTAAGCTGAAGGCTAAATGATCATGTGGCTAAGATTTTTAACATTTTATAATCTCAAATATTACTCATTATATCAGAGATACTTTTATTTTATAGATATTTATTAAGTTAAAAAAATAATAAATAAAAAAGAAGCTAATGTTAAGACACACGGTTACCCACGCGTTTTTCTAGACGTTGCCGTATCAGCGGGATTCAACGCCGTCTTACACACGATTCTTTTAGAAATAAAAGGTATCGTAAAGGTAAATATAATAAAAGGAGACTTGTATAGGTCAAGAAACTTTTCGAATTCTCTCTTATAATGATACAACATAATATTTTTAGCTGCTGTATTTTGACAGTGTGTGACATGACGATCAGTGAATCTTTGATTTCATCACTACGAAAAAAATATAATTTTTATTCAGCTTCCCGCTGCATTCCACATATAACAGGGTAGACAGAAGGAATCTAGTTTGAGGACATTTCATCTTTTAATTTTCCCCTGATTTCGAGACATTGCGTGTGGAATGGCAAAATTCAACGCCGCGATTTGTTTTATTACAAGAGGGGAGCAGTGCTTCAACACTAAGACTAACCTGTTTTATAATTCAAATCTCTTTCTTCACTTTTAGTATATTCGGGAAACATTGTGTGTTGACCAAACCGAACAAACTAAAATATTTTGAGCAAATTCAAGCAACATTTTGCTAAGTGAAATTTGATTCATTATTTTACAATAATCTCAAATTTCAATTGAACTACCTCAAAATACTAAATAGTGACTAATCTGACTCATAATCTATTTTAGCCCGACCACGTGGCAAACAAAAACAGAAAATTTGAATGAAAACATTCTAGACGTTTGAACCTCGAAAGACGATAGAAAAAAAACAAAAAAACACCTGTCAAAATAACACAACAATGCTAATAATGGAGAAAAGGAAGACCAAACTGTAGACACGTCTAATTTAGACGGCGCGCGGTCGTGGAATGCGCTTCCGTCGTTCCAAATTTAAAATTTCACCGGTGTTTTTTTTCTCGTTAACATGGAAACGTGTTTCGGCTGAACGTGATTCTGCCTTAACGCAATTAGAGGTACATTTAATTTTGTAATTGTTTATGTTGTAGATATTATCATGGTTTAACGATGGTAAATTAGTGCTTTGAGATTTTATTATACGTATTGTATACCTATTTTTTATTTTTTAAAAGCAAAATTGTCGAGGCTAAGCGCGGCGTTGAGTTCTGCCACTCAACACGCAATGCCTCCAGAATTCGGCAGAAAGTGGGGAACGTAGTGTCTAAACACTAGGTTTCCTCTACCTACCCTGCTGTGTGCGGGATACAGCGTGAAGCTGATTTATTTATTTAAAATAAAAGTAAGTCCTTCACGTTTTATTCCTAAAGACGCAGAGCGCCAAATACTTAGGCACCTGCACACTTCGCCTGGTCCACTGTCGTCTTCCAGTGAGTCCTTATCTTGTTTTTATTTATTTAAACTTTAATTTAACAATACAACAAGATTAAGCATGCAAATAATCTTACTATTATACCTTATACTATACATTGACAAAGCATAAATTAAAACAATATGGCATATGAGTAACAATACTCACTAATACCAACGCTGATTTTCAGTGACCGCCTCGAAAAAGACGCGCCTGCGAACGAAACTGTTTAATAAACACAATAAAATAAACTATTCTGTCCTATACGTTTTTCACTTTTTTATGTTATTAATACATAATATAAATAAAATATGTGATAATTTTACGTGATTCTCTTCCAGTATCACTGATACGGAGTTCTCGAAGGTCAACCGACATCTTCGCCTCCCTTTACTTTGTTTCATGTATCTTTTATGGAATATGTTCACAATTTGTGGAAATTAATAATAAAAATAGTTTATTTTTATTAATAACAGTATATAATAGATATAAAAGTGTGTTTAGTTTTACATTTCTAAGCATACAGACTTGTCGTCGTGTCGCACAATTATTACCAAGAAATTACATTAATAGAACACGGTGATGTAATGGACGTTGAACTTCGTACTTAAGGCCGATGCGGCAAAGCGTTTGTTTGACTGTAAGCGCAATGGTTGTGGGTTCAATTTCCACTCGAGGAAATAAATTTTGAAAAAAAAAAATGCGAGGAAACTACACTTAGTACCGCAATACGTATCGCACAAACCACAATAATATAAAGAAAAAAGACTTTTTTTGTAGTTTTATTACTGCTTATAAAAACTTCATTACTAATGTTTAAACTAAAAAAAATTGAGAAACCAAAAACTAAAAAAAAAAACTTATATTTTTATTCTGAAACGTAAGTATAAATTATCCACTTAACTTATGGTGCTCATTATAAAATCAAACCCGTAACAACCGTAACTAAACTAATACCACTGTGTGGGAGCACGTTTCCTTATTTTAGGGCCATCCTTTAAGTAATCCTTTACATAAAGGATGGCCGCCGTTATTAAGCCCGTAGTATATTAAATTGTCGTATCGTGCGGGTTCAAATCGTTGTTACTGAATGATGGAAATCGAAAACTGCACTGACAACAGTTTAAAGCAAAATCAGTATTTTCAGAAATTTAAAAAATATTTTTTTTTTAATGTAAATATATTTTGTTTATCTTCAATCTGTATCCCGCTGTATATGGCAGGGTAGGTAGAAGGAACCTTTAAGGAAGTTTTAAGACACTTTATTCCCGATACATTACGTAAATATCAAGACACAGCGGATTGAGTGGCGGAACTCAACGCCGCAGCAAGGAGTAATAACAATCAACTCAACCTAGAGGACATCGAAACAATAACCATAGCACTCTCACTACACCACGACGGTAAACGCGATACGTATTGTACCGACATAGGGATATAACAATAAAATTTATTCCATTTAAAATTTTAACCGTCTCGAGCGCGTCTCGCAAATAATTTAACTCGGCCCGTTGTGTTTGGTACATTTTGTAAGCGGAGATTTGATTATATTTTTTATTTGATTGAATTAATGTAATTACTATAAATACATTTTTTTTAAGTTGGGAGAGTGAGAGAAATATACCATTCTCAACTTTTTGTCCCAATGCACTTTTTGAACTCAATCAGATTATGTCCGACTGCACCATGTTGGTCTTATAAATAATTCTATTGAGACGTAGCGTTTGACTGTAAACGCGATGGTTACGGTTTCGTCTCCTACACCTGGGATAGAATCATTTTCATTGCCTCGCTCCCGCAACCAAATATAGCGAGGCGTTAAGTTCCGCCGCTTATCAAGCTATCTCGGAAATTGGGAGGTGCGTGAAAAATGGGGTGTATTAACGTTACATTTCTTCTGGGTATCCTGCTATATACGAGATACAGCGTGTAGCTAAAAAAAAAAACAATCTTTTAAAAGCTTTTAGATTGAACCACCCTCATTATACAACACATTGCGCAATCTCGCAATCGCTCGCATCCTGATCTGGCATTTAGAGGTTACCAAAAGGCATTCACGATGTGATCACGACAAATAAAAAGTCAACTTTCAAACCGAGCTTAAGCTGTTAAATATGCAAACTTATATTTATACTTATCTATACTTTATATTGTAAATCTGCAGAGTTTACTTGTTTGTACCAACTTAACTCGGCAACTACTGGCTCAAATTGGAAAACTTTTTTTATTGAATAATCGTTTTTTTTTTTAAAACTTGCGGTTTATAGATTACTAGAGGCCGCCCGCGACTTCGTCCGCGTGGAAACTCTATGTTATGTGCCATTACCGGCCGTTCCGCTAGATCACGCATTCACTTCAGAAGCGATAAATATATCTATTAAAGTAGCCTATTTGTTATTCTGGATCTTCAGCTACCTACATACCAAATTTCATCGTAATCGGTTCAGTAGTATTTGCGTGAAAGAGTAACAAACATCCATACATACTCACAAACTTTCGCATCTCATCGCAACTGCGGTCGAATTCGTTTCAACTCTTATTTACATACCCTTTGACTAGAGAGTCAAGTACCTAGTAGTTTCTGATGTGGTACTAGGCTTTACCTACGACCTTCCTTTCGAATATCTAATATGAAGAACAAATAGTTGTGTACAACACACGACACACTCTCTAAGAACATCACACATAAATTGGTAACATGTGTCTTCCGAAATGTAGTAATAAAAATAAGATCAAATGACGCATCCGTTTATGTTCTTAAAACACAATAAGCTTTGCCGGAATAAGCGCGTGAGTTTCATAAGTGTTATATAAACTGAGAATAGACTGATGCGTCTCCTTATTTTTCTCTTAAATTTAAATACACCGCATACTGAATAGCGTAACTAAACTCCGCATTTCGTTTGTCGAGACTGCGGAAAAAAAATGAATTATAAAGCAGGATTGTAGACTTGGTATGGTGGTTGATATATAACATTAATATCAGATTGCTACTTCCAAGCGATCCTGAGTAAATGGTCTTGACATAATGCCAGACATACCGACAGTAAAATGATCCTATAAGGGTTCCGTTTTTTTATTGAAGTACGGAACCCCAAAACACATCTGGACCCATAGAATGAACCTACCAATGTTGCGTAACAAACGAATGTCATAAAAGAGATAACTCAAAAATAACTACATTAGACGAGGTTTAAAGCCACTATAAACCCAAATCGATTCTATAAATATAATACACACACCGTAACCATTCATGAAGCGTACGTTCACGTTTACGTAACTTTGTTACAGTACGACAGACGAGTTGTGCCCTGCTGTTAAAAAGTTGGCTGTACAGACCTGATTCTATCATTGTCCTTAATTTTTATTATTTTCTTCCCTTGCGCGACTGAACAATGCGTAAAAGGTTTTCTAATAAAGAAAACCGTACATACACACAACCGTACGACGACAGTACTTAATATATTTTTAAATCTAGACTTCGGTCCCAAGTCCCGGGAACTCCTCCAGCACTGTATAGAAGGCAGAGAGATGCTACACTTATTGGTAATATAGTCAATATATTCCTTTTGTCGATATCGGAAAAAAAACGTTTTCAGAAAGAATCCAGTGTTAACACACTCCGTCCTCCACGAACTATCTAATTTTGACTTTGACTAGACTGCTTGTTGAGCATCTTCTAATGAGAAATAAATGTATCTCATTCGAACAACCAATCAATGCGTTTACATTCACAAGCTGCAGGCAGCGGTGCGCCACGATGTCCTAAACGCTAAATAAAAACTTGAACTATATAAATATAGTATTGGTTATATTTTATTACGTTTTATTTAAAGCTATAATACTAAAATAGGATCTAACCTTCTTAGTACCACAAAAAGGATAAAGGGCAAAAGGACAACCTAAACATGTATGGTTACGTAGGTACTATGTAGTAATATAAAAGAAAGGTCAAACGGTGTTATATATAGTATATATAATATATAATTAGTATATTTTTTTTAGCTTCACACTGTGTCTCGCATATATAGCATATTGGACAGAGGGAACCTTGTGATAAAACACTTCGTTCCCAGGCTTTTCCTGTTCAGCGGCAGAACTGAACGATGCGTTTTGCCTTGTTACCGGCGCACGGAAATGAAAATATGAAATATATTTTTCCCCCGAGTGAGGATCGAATCCGCGACCGTCGTGTTTACAGCACACGTTTGTGCTTCTGTGCCACAATGCCTTCATCTCATGAGTTTAGCACTAATGAAATTTAATAGCTCGATACGCAGTTCTCTTTTTTCAATGTTTTTCTATAGAAAATTATATTAATATTTATATAATTAATCAGTAAAAAGACATGCAATGCCTCGAAAATGAGGTGGAAAGTTGATAACGGAGTGTGTTAACGGTAAATTTATTCTGCCGACTGTGCTTATTTTCTTTCTTTTATCACATACTGTGCATGTGCTCCGCATATAGCGGATATGCGGAGCACATGCACACTATGTGATAAAAGAAAGAAAATAAGAGAAACTTGTCGTCAAATTCCCTCTGCCTACAAATTTTAAAGAACAAGATAAATATAAACTTCCCTCACACAATATCAAGACCGCAACAAAATTACATATCTAAACAAACATAAAATACTGAAAACAAAAAAAACCAGCCTCCCTTCATATAAAGACCACTACATATTCATTACAGCGTCGAACCCGGGCATCGCACCCCGCTATAAAACGACCCCACGTCGGGCGCCACTCCGCCGCCGCCTTTCACCGTGCCCTAGCAACCGAGCGATCGATACGTCGACGCATTTTGACACAGATCTGTCTATTCACAGCATTTTATAATACTTTTTTCCAGCTTCACGCTGTACCACGAATAAAGAAGACGGGTATGCAGAGGGAACCCAGAGTTAAGTTAGTATTAAGACTCTCTTTTCCACGTACCACCCGATTTTCGGGACATTATGGATCCTTCCTCATAACCATTTTGCGAGGAAAGCACACTATTAAATATTTCACTTCCCGAAATGGGATTCGAACCCATAACCGACGAGCCTACAGTTGCACGCTGCCGAGCCTTTACGTCACGCGGGCCTCAATAAAATACACACAAATACATATCTTAACAGCATCTTCCTATTAACATGATGGATATTGAAATCGGTAATACAACTGTGGTTCTAATATCCTCTGGACGAGGATATGAACTATTCTCATATTCCTGCTACATCACGCCATAGCGAGGAGTTTACTTCTCGAATTTGTCCTAATACTACAGTCTACCTGTCTACCCTGCTAGCGGGATAAAGCGTGAAGCCACATGCCCACTCTAAGCCACATAGCAACAATAAATCAATAATCAACATTCCGGCGCCGGCTTTACTAACACGCAGTTTTACATTGTTTCGTAGAATATAATACGATAATAAACGCTATTGAGACGTGATAGTCGACTGTAGTTGGAAATATACTGCATTGCGACAAAATTAAATCCAATATATGTATATTTTTATAGATTCACGCTGTATCCCTCACTTAAGCAGAGTAGGCATAGGGAACCTCGGAGCATAGTGGTTTTTTAGACACGTGGTCCGTACCTTTTTTCAACTTTTTAAAAATTATCTTGGATTGCCTTTTTGTACATATTGGACTTATTATGATGTCAGGTATTACCTCAATACCTTAGTACCTATTACTATTTAACTATTTTATAATGTTTAATTTATAGTTCTTTGCTTTGATGGATCTTAAGTGCCTACTTGGAGATATTATATAGAAGAGGTAGTCTGGGATACGGAAGGTTTAATATAAAAATTACGCATAATTTTTCAGAGGCTAACTTACAAAAGTTTGGTTATTTATTTATGTTACATTACATTCATAAATACGGTCACATTACATCAGGTTAATTGAGTCGATGTAATCCATTGTAGAGACGCACATAGAATTTAGAGAAAGTAGAGAGTAAACTTGCTAAATCTGTTCTTTTGTTTTAACGTTTGACGTTGACGTTGGATGCTTTGCCGCATTAAATATCCACTTTTTCTGTTACAGGCATACAAGTCTCGGCCCCACATTGGGCGCCACGTAGTCGGTACGACCGATCAATATGAACGACACGCACAAACATACCAACATTTCTGTTAGACGATTCCATTAAAACTGTATTTATTATTAAAGGCATAATTGGACACCGTTGCTAAAATCATCCCTAACATATATTTTACTTTAATGAATTATCTAGATGTGTATTTTTGTACGATAATTAAAAAAAAAAATAATATACCATATATATTATATAATAATTTTATATATATATATATATCCTATGTTCCCTTGTAGCTCTTTAATCCGTGAACCGATGTTCATAAATAATACGTTGTATTTGGCTTGATGGCGAGAGTGTAATTGATATAATAATTTAAGAATATGAATTGTCGAAAACAACTCTGGCGCCGTGTATTATATCGAATGTATTATAGTGAGCTTATTTTGATAGCATTTTTTTAATTCGAACCTTCTTGAGATTAGCGCGTTCAACAAAACAAACTCTTCAATTTTAATGCTATTTTTGTTTGTCATTATAGTTTTATAATCTTTAAATTATTTTATTGTTAATGTTTATTTTTTTTATTGCTACTACAAATTTCAGATTTCCATATGATAAACACTACCAAAATCTTTCATTATAAAAAATACGGCCAAATTGTAATAATAAAATAGAAACTTACATATTATATTATAGTTAGTCACCCAAATAATTGTATCCCTAAAAGTAATTTTGTGTTAAATTTGGGGATTCTCAGAAATTCCACCCCTAAACAACACCCTCGTTTCTTAGAAAGCATAAACTTTCGTGTGTTATTGACCACGTCGGGTACTTTAACAAGTATATGGCAATTAGGTTTTATTTCATATCTGAACGATGGTTACAAAACCAAGTTCAAATGTATATTGGAAAACATCTTATAATAAAAATATTTGTATTTATTTAATTTACGATAAGGAACTTTGAATTTTCTCACGACAATATTCCTCACATATCAGAGTAGATAGAGGGAACCTGGGTAACCTAGGTAACCTATTTCTTGAGTGGAAATCGAACCCTCTCGTTAACAGTCGCAGACACCTAACACAACTACAGCATCAAGCAGCAACAATTGAAATTAAAATTAATACAAAAACTATCACAATAAAATAAAAACATCACAACTACTAACAGATTTTTTCAAAATTCGATACGGGTAATGACAATATAATAATAATTTTAATGAGCACTTCACGTGTATTTTCGCTGAATGTTAAAACTGTCCGTTTTTCGGTATTAACTCAACGTCAACGCTTTACTAATCAAATAAACAACTCAAACTCAATCCAAGGAAGAATATATAATACGGCGGGAGAAACAAAAATATAACTATTTTTTTCTCTATGTCAAATTGAACTCATAACCATCGCTTGTAACCAGATACCTTCCCCAACCACAACCACAACTAACAACCAACAACCATTAAAAAAGGAGAAATTCAAACAAACACTGCCATACTAGACAAAAATACATAAAACATCAACAAATTTACATCAAAATCAGTCAAATTAGCACATCAAAAAATCAACCTTACAACCTAAGAAATAAAACCCTTTTTGCAACGCAACGTAACCATCAATTAAAGGAGGGTAGATTTATTTGCATCGGTATAGTTGAAGAGCCGTTATGCAATTAAAAATGCGAAATCGCAGACTTAGTGTCCTTCAGACTGGAATGTTTTTTCATAGTGAACACTATCGACTACGTTTTTATCCGACTGCGTAACACATGAAAGGGAAATATGTTTACAGGATGTATGTACGTTTGTTCCTATGTGGCGTGGTAGAGACGAAACAGCTTTACCGATTTTGTTTGTGATTCAAACGTCAATGTCAATATTCATAAATTCCGTTTACACTCCGTTTTAAGCTTAAAGCTGCGATTTATCTTACCAAATTTATATATTGATAGTTTTTATTATTTATTAATTAATTTTATTATTGATATTATAGAATGAAGAGATCTGGCACATAGCTATAACAGAGTAGGTTAAGAGCACCTAGACTTAAACTGGCAGAACTCAACGCCGCGCCTCATATTGACCAATTGAACGTTCACGAACGTACTCTTGGCTTTTATTATTTATAGGAGAAACTTTCAAATGCATTTAAATGTTATCGTATACTTGTATTCATTATAAATTAAAAAAAAACAAGTTATTTTAATTTATTTATTAAAATTTTTCATAATTAGAAATTAAGAAAAAAAAGGAATAGCGAGAAAAATACATTATTTCAAATAGAAACAAATATCATTAAGCAATAAATAAGATGACAGTCTGATGGGACTCGAGACATGTCGTAGCGTTTAGTTCCGACCTGACGGCGCCCATAGGGCATGAGGGTAGACGTTCAATGACCTGTATTGATTTTCATGGCAGTTTGACTAGGCGTTCTTATACATGCACAAGAACCGCATTTTTTTTTCAAATAATAAAAATAAAAATATTTGCTTCACCTTGTGTCCCGTAACAGTACAGTAAGCAAAGGGAACCTAGTGTTAAGACACGTCGTTCCCCACGCACCGCCCAATTTTCGATTGAACCGCAACACAACGTTTTATCTTTGTCCACTAGAGAGGAATTAAAAATAATTAATTTGACCTCGAGTAGGAATCGAATCCACAACCGTCGCTTTTACAGTCTGACGATGTGGAGCTGCGCCACGAAGCTCTAAGAAGAAAAATGTGAAAATTAAATAATATTTTTGGTGTTAATGTAAAAGTAATAATATTTTTATTATTTAAGAAGAGGCTTTTGTTTTCACGAAAATTGGGGAACGAACGTTGTGTGGGAAACGAAGTGTCTTAACACTAAGTTCCCTTCTGTAACGAGACACAATGTGTAGCTGATATTTTTACAATAAGGTATAGTCTACGTACGTACATAAGTTCGTGTGAAATATCAATATTGATGCATGAAGTACCGCATTTTAAATCTATTTGCTGTTTTGTGAGCATTAATTGTACAAATATTACAAGTTATTTTGGGACGTCTATGAAGACGATGGTAGTAGAGACAAGTAAACGATGGTTGTGAGTTCGATTCCCACTCTAAGAAATAATGATAATTAAATTATTTTCATTTCCGCCACACAACAAGCAAAAATTAAAAAATCGAGCCGAAAGTAGATAATCAAGTTTATTAACACCAGATTCCTATTTATACTAAATAAAACGACTCGTCACATTTCTCCCGCGTAGCACTCATAGCGCTGTTTGACACCGTGTCATCCCTTACCAGAGCGAGGAATAGAAAAATATTTTTTTCACCCGAGTGGCAATCGAACCCACAATCTTCGCGATTACAGTCAGACGTTGCGCCGTCGTAAGTGCGCCGTAGTAATAAGCCACAGTAAATACTGACGGGAAACGAGTTGTATGCCCGTAGCTACTTCATTTTCTTTTGTTCTTTTATACGCAGGGAAGTAGTCTAGCGTCGTTTTAAAGCATTTTTATTTATTATACAATAAAATATATCATTTTATATTTAAAATCCTCAGATCTATTAACTGAATTTTGAAATTAGTTTTTTATATAGCTTCACGTGGGACACGCCCTAGTATTACTAGTGAACCTAGTGTTAAGACACTCCGTTTCCCACTTATCGCCAAACTCTCGAGATATTGCGTGTTGAGTGGTGTTTTACGAGAGTTAGGAAATCAAAATATAACTCATTCTCCCGAACGGGAATCGAACCCACAATCTTCGCTTATACCGTTAGTTGTTGTGCCGCTGCCCCACGACTACGTGAATATTATTTCTTTTTTTAACAATACAGGCCAGTATAACTTGAACATTTACCTACACAAAATACTAAAATACCTAATTGTAAACAGTATAAATCCTATAATATAACATTTACCCTTACTAATATTTGAACCACCACTAATCTCGTTCAATCGTACTGTCAATCCGTACTATCTCCATGAATGCTATCTACACCTCAATAGTATGAATAAAATGTACTAAGTAATTGCTTCGTCCAATCAATCGATATGCCGTTCTCTAGAGAATAGTCCCAAAGTACATAAATGAATGGAAATTGAAGCCGACGCGTCTGACTGTAAACCCGACGGTTGTAGGTTTGGTAACAAGACAATGCGCGACGTTGAGTTCCGTTTCTCAACACGCAATGTCTCGAAATTTAGGCGAACGGTGATGGATTCTCAACACGTAAAATTATAAGGTCAGTAAAAGGAATGTAGGTGAGTCATAGCGGGTCCACTCTAATTGTACTAATTAGATCAATTCTATGTGCGTGGTGTTATCAATGGGGCTCTGTGCGAAGTGGGAACGGAGGGTGTGCGTTCTAAATATTTAATTGCTAACAATTGTAATCTTCTATGAGTTTTGTTTAGTTTCACGCTGTGCTCTGCATATAGCAGAATAAGCAGAGGAAGAAGCAGTAGTGTAAAGATACTCCTTTAAATTTCAAGACAAAGGCTGAAGTTAAGGTCTTGTTATCAAAGCGGGGAGATGAATATTACTCATTCCCCTGAGGGGGCATCGAACTCCCAACCATCACGTTTACAGTCAGACGCTGTGTCTCAGCCCCACGACGCTTCTATTAAATTGGAACATGAAAAATGAAAAAAAAAAATTGGTTCTTCGAACGAGACAAAAATCTTAATCACTTGTATAGCATTCGTTACTTCGACCTCAAATGTTAATTAGCGTCGTTTTAAGCTTAAATGATCTGATTACTTAGCTACACTTAGCGAGAGAGTGGTGAAAATGTTGTAATATATATCCTTATAGGGGGTTCAAGGCCGTCGTGTCGCAGGGACACGAGACTACGACTGTGAAGACAAGGATTGTAGGTTTACTATCCGCTCAGTGAGAATTAAATATTTTCATTTCCTCGCTTTGGTAACAAGACACACTCGTGGGAAGTTAAGATTGTATTTGAATAATTTTTATTTTACACATTTTTATTGGTGTACAAAGCGCGAGAGCGAGAGTTGAGTTACGACACTCAATACAACACATCAAGACTCCGCTATCCCCGTTTTCCATAAGTGGAAATCGAACCCACAACGAAGCTCTTGTAACTTCACTTTTAATAAATTAAATTTAACTCTAACAGAAAACTCATAAAAATAACATAATTTATCTATTATTACGAGATTTACCATTAAGATAACTTCAATTTCAGAAATCTGTTACATTAGTTTCCGGTCACGTACTAAATGGAATAAGTTTAAAAATAATTTTCTGTGTCGACCTCACTGATATTGGAAACAAGAAATTACATTGCAGCTTCGTGTACTCTAATAAAATCAATTTAAGAAAAAGGTGTTTTTCAGCTTTATATATTTTATAGTTTTTCAAATATCATGCGCCCAAACTGGAGGGAGTACTAGTTACCTACGAAGAGTTCCATTATTAAGGTCTTGATTCCATCATCAAAATAGCATCACCACGTTCTCCAAGTGCCATAGAATATGCTCGGATCTATAAATTATATGAATAAGCACGAGTGGTTTACTATAAACCTCGGAAGACTTCCATTACTCAGACCCTGGCTCCATCATCACACCAGCTTAATAGCACCATATTATAATATTATCACCTAAGCGACGTATATCTACCGAATCTCAAGATGACACAATTATTACAGGTGAGTCAGATTCAGTTTTTTTTATTTTATAATAAAGTTACAAGTCGACCTAATAAAATATGTTTATATGGTGTCTCACTCCGCTAATTTATCTTTATATCAGAAAAATCAGCTTAACATTTTTATACAATAAGAAGACAAACCAATAAAATCAATAGTTAAAATCGCCAACGCCCACGCGATGCCCTATAAGGGCTATGAGTTATGAGTCATGAGGTCGTTGGCCTGCGCGTGCGCAGCCTTAGTGCCTACCAGCCTGGTTTACGGTACTGCAACTGTTCAATGTAAATAGTGCGGTTTGTGTGTTGAAATGTATGTATGTATTTGTATGCCTAGTTGTCAAGAATATTGCATATATAAAAATAAATTAATTTATAGTTTAAAAATCCACCTTCCAGCTGAGTTGGAAATTAAATATTTACATCAGATCATGTGTTGTGCTGAAATCACTTAATCAATAAATGATTTGTTAATATTTAATTGTTGATTGCTATTGAAATTTGTTGGAAGTTTCGTCGTCAGATCCTAGACACCAGGAGACATTTAAAACCCAAATCCAATTGTTATACTATTAGTATACCAAGTTTTCGTCACTACATTTGGGATTCTATCAACAATCCTTGCGAGGCCAAGTTCACGATGATACAATTATTATAAGTTAATTCAGTTTCATAGACTTTATTACAGAGTCACAATTCGACCTCAAAAAAGAGGGTTGCGAGCGAGCGCAGATCAGATCAGATAAATGAAATGAGTTAGTGATCAAACCCACAACCAACGCGGCTATAGTAAAACGCTGTTATAGAACCTACGCAATGATAACAAAAGTATACAAACATAAATATAAAAAGTTAGCCTTCCTTAGATGGTTGCGTGGACCTAAAATTAAAAATACCATTTGACTCTTTTCCCAACCTAACCTATCTAGTACCTACATACCAACTTTCCAAGTCCAGTAGTTTCGTCGGTCCGTTTATTATCAGTCACTCAGTAACAGAATTACTACCAATTAAATGTGCAGAGTTTAAATATGATAAAAAATTTAAATCATAGTAATCTAAAAGTACTAACTCATTCAGTAACTGAAGAATTACTACTATTATACTAATCCAGTGTGGGTTCAAGTATTTTATATAAGCAGTTTTTTTGCAATCATTGACTCATTTATTTTTAATCTATATATGAGTAGGCAAGTACAGTACCGTCGTGACCGCCAGCTAACTTGAGTAGTTGTAAATGACTGCACAGATTTGATTTTAGGATTTTTCTTACATTATTTTTTTTCCCGAATGAACAATGAGCAAAAGTTCAAACAAGCTAAGTTCAGGACGGCCAAAACTCGTCGATCGCACTGTATATTATATCTGTATGAACAAATGATTACTCAACACTCATTACATCACCTGACGGAACCCTAATAGCGGGGTTCCGGACGCCGTCAATTGGGAACGGGAAGTAGCAAGATGGCGGCGACACGGATCGAAGTGTCGGTTGTGATTTACATATAGCTCAGTACACAGTTTGCATATTTGTTTTATTTAGCTTTGCGTATTATCAGAGTGTACATGCGACGGTTGTAAGTACGATTTCCACTCGGAGGAATGGAAATCTAGAAGCAAATTTAAAACTACACGATATTTTTTATCCCTGCAACAATGTCTCGAGTTCAGGCGAAAAGCGTAGAATACCGTATCTAGGTTTTCTCTGCTTACCCTGCAACGTGCAGGTCAAAGCTTCACGTATTATCTTGCAAAATTTAGCGCTGAGGTTCCCTTGTCTATCAAAGCGTGAAATTAAATATTGCTCCGAATTGTAAATTAGCCCACAACCGTTGCATTAACAGTCAGACGCGTTCATAAATTTTCTTATTTGACTTGTACATAATATATTCATTAAAAATAATAAAAAATATTAAAAGAAAATTATGACCTAGCAACACTATTAACAGGTGACACTCCAATAAAGAGCTCTAAAACCTTGACACAAAATGCGACCGTATGAGAACCCAAGGCTCAGGATGCATGTACATATTATTTCATACTTTAATATAGCTTATCCGTTATATCTATAAAAGGTTAATTTCTCTGAATATCTATTAAATATATATGTGTATTTTTATTAAAAAAATATATCACAAATAAAATAAAGCGATGTAACGATCCCACTCTTACTTAGCAACCTTAAAATTCAAAGCGAGTCTGTGCCTTAAATATAAGTACACAAATATATAACTTTTTCATGCTTTATTTTTGTTTGGTAACCGTTCATTTAATACATTTAATACAAGCGCTTGCGCAATCTGCTGTCAAAAATATAACAAAAGAGTCAATACGTTGTTGATTTTTAAGTGTTCAAGAGGCACAACATCACACTTACCCTCGCTTATAAAATCAATAACAAAAAAAAACAAAACAAAAGTAGCAACCCTACTTCCGGTTCCTAATTTAAATTTAAAAACTGCTCATTCGCGTTTGGCTATCAATGGGGGCGGGCGCGTTTGATGGCTTTTTAAATGCTCTTTTACGTGCTCTAACTAGCCTTTATAAGGGTCACGTAATGTTTGTATGTGCATTTTGCTTTATATAATTGTATTGCATTTGTAAAGCTTAAGTGCAATTGTAAAAATAATGTTAAAGTCGATCCGTAGGCCTTATTAGGATATGATTTTGATGAGAAATTTATGAAAAATTACAAAAATAAGAGCAATTGCTTAAACTCTTGGCGAAGCCAAAGAAACGACTAAAATTGATGATGTAATGAAGTATCAGCTTCACGTTTTTTCGCTCAGAGGAGGGAACTTAATCAGTTCCCCTACTCAATACGTAATGTCTCCAAAATTGGATAGAGCGTGGCAAACGGAGTGTCTTAACACTAGGTTCCCTCTGCCTACCTGTTGCTATCAGCGAAATAGGTTCATCCTGATAAGAATACCCAATTTATCACTAGAAACTATTTTTCATACAAATATCTAACATAACGAAGCCTACAAAACAAACAAATATACTCACGCAGTGGTACGTGATGAATTAATTCAATGTTGTCTTCTTAGAATCATGCACGACCTGTAACAATTAGATAAAGTAAATAAATCGACGACAAACATGTCACTGTATTAGTTAGTAATTCTAATAAACTAACGCTTGCGATTTGGATATTACAAAGCTGAAGAGTTTGTTTGGATAAACGCATTAATCTTAGGAACTGCTTGCTTGAATGGAAAAAATATTTTTGTGTTGGATAATCCATTTATTGCGGAATGCTGTAGGATATATTATATAACAGCCATATGATAAATAAATAAAATGTGCCATATACAAATCTTGGTTATTTTCATTTGGCCATGCGGGCGAAGGCGCTACTAAAATTTAGTAAAGAATAAATAACTTTAACTGAGTTTACTGTTTACAGACTTCCAATGGTTATAAACACACGTCTTTCATAATTCAAGGGTATAACAGTCACGACCGAAAAGTCTAAAATTGATGGTAAGTGATCACAGCCGCCCACGACACTTTCTAACACCTACAGCAGTGGAGTTTTGGAGCTGCTCATACCTTGGAATCAGATATGAACCCGCAAACACTGCCGCAGATAGACCATTTCACAATTGTGGCAGCTGGCAAAAAAAAGATAGAGAGCCAAATGGTAAATCACTATCTACTTTGCTATCATCATTTTTAAAAATAAACATGGAACGTTAAAATACTGAACTTAAAAATGTGCTTTATATATTTATGAGTAAGTTCTCTGTTTCCTACACAATTTTCGAGACATTACGTGTTGAGTCGCTACTAAATACATTCGTTACCAAAGCTAGGAAATTCATACCCCTAATGGGATTCGAACCCTTAACTGTTGCGTTTACAGTCACTGTACTTAGTATTACGTAATACCCATTAATTCACCCATACAGTTCAATACTAACATTTATATTTACGTACACAACTGACGTAATAGGCGTGCGCTACTTCACCGAGTTACAACGGAAATAGGACGGTGTGAATTATACATACATAGAGTACGGTTGATGAGTCGTGGTCGCTCTGAAGTTAATAAAAAGTAAGTAAAATCCTACAATCTCTAATCGACCGTACTTTACATATATTTACATACGTGTAGACTTACTTTGATATATATGAAATTTGTTCAGGGTTCAATGCTATGGAGGAGACAGTGAAATATAATTATTTTAAAAGGCAAAAAATAGGAGAACATTTAGAATTTGATAGCTTAGACAAAAAATGTAAAATAAACTGCTACGGAATTTAATATTTCTGCTATTATTTGATTCTTGCATGTGATGTAAACACGATGGATGTGGGTTCGACGCAGACTCAGAGATGCGAGTTATTTTATCGTGACATTGACTCTCGAAATTTGGTCAATGCGTAGAGAGCGGAGTGTTTTAACACTCGATTCCCTCTCTATATGAGTGATACAGTGTGCAGCTAAAAAAGTCCAACAATACCATTAAAACAAATTAAAATCGTATCATCCTATTTCCGGTCAAAGTTGGTCAAGCGACACGCCGGAGGTCACGTTACGTCAGGCCCTATAGTGAGCACTTTTGCAAGTATCAAATGCATAATACAGTTCGCATGGTATTGTAGTTAAATTGTATATTTTTTGGTTTATGTAATGGTTCAGTGGATTTGAATAGGTAACAGGTTTGATTTTAGTTTATTTATCTTTAATAGTTATTGGTATTTTAGGTGAAGTAAGTTTTTGCTCATACTTTTATTCTGCTAATCGATTTGAATTGCATATTATAATATCCACGCTGTATCGGCGAAGTTGGCAACGCGGCTAAATATAGCTGACAGTTAAATCTCACTAAAATAATAGATGATTTTTCTATTACATATACAGGAAGACTATTATAATATAATTTAATATAATTATAATTTAATAATGGTTGCCAGCCGTTTACGTGAATTATAAAATATAAAATTTCCATTTTTTTCTCATTCCAGAAGTTATTTCAGGAAATCACCTCTTGGTGTTTGTCTAAATTTCGAGAGGGTAGGTCTCTACGGCATTTTTCGAGCAAAATTTAAGTAGTCTACTTCGTCAGCACGTTGTCTGTGAGTCACTTAGTAATGGTTTTTTTTTTATTATTTTATATTCATAGAATTCTACTACGAATTCTTTAATGGCATTAAGAACCGTGTCAAATCCATCTTGTGGTTAAAAACACCGGTTAAGTGTGAGTCGAACTCTCCCATCACGCTTTTAACCAACAAACTTTTATAAGCGTGCCTTAGTCTTAGGAGTACAACTTATAATAGTCAAATAATTTTATTCAAAATAGAGGGAACCTAGTGTTAAGACGCTCTATTCACTCAAAGTACTTTCCACTTAATTTTGGAGATATTACTCGTTCAATGACGAAAAACGCGCGCTTCTTCTATCATAACGGAGTATGAATCGAACCCACAACCACAATCGCGTTTACAGTCGCACGATGTCTAAACATGTAATAGAATATCATAATTTCTATAGGTACACATAGAACGACCTCGCAAAAATAAATGTACTTAAAGCACGCGTTCTCTTTAACCACTCCTTAAACATTAATCATCAGGCAACATATTAACTGGTGGCCTTGAATTTATTTTTGGTAGTAAGTTGAAATCTAATTAGGGTAAATAGGTAATGTTTCTTGAACATACATACATATGTATATAACATAATTGAACGGTGCGTAAAGAACGGAATGTCTTAACTTTATGTTCCCTTTTCGTACCCTGATATATACGGGATACAACGTGAAGCTAAAAAGGTAATGTCTACACCAAACTAAAGTCTAATACTCTATACAGTCTATACATATGGAAAAACTCGCCCACTAATTAAGTAACCATTGAATTCGGGGTCAACGATCCGTTGACAGGCCGCCATTGTTCGCCGCCATCTTTAATTATACGATAGGGTTATCAGTTCGATGTCCGATTGAAGTATTTGGATAGTGATTACTTTGTTTCGTTGCGCAAGTCGTTTTTTCTTTCACTTTTTCTGTTTAAGGATTTATTCTATAATGCCAATCAAGCAGAAGAAACTTACTGACACATCACTTAATTATATATTTTTATTATTTTTCTTAAGTTGAAATGTACCAAACGGAGAAGCGAGTCGTTCCCAACACAAGTATCTTCGATTACTTACTGGAAAGACTCAGTGACACAACTTGTAAAAAATTTATGTGAATAAAGCTTGTTTTATTTTTTATTTTTTAAATGTATGTACGTATGTATGTATGTAGGAAGATTATTCACAAAATTTATTAGCGTCTTTTGCAATATTTCACAAAGTGCACCAAATGAGCAATATAAAAGAAATATTTAGAAGCTTGACCAATGGTGGCGCAAGGACACAAAGTATGACCGTAAACGCTACTGGTTGTGGGTTCAATCCCCACTCGAGAAAACTCAAATATTTATTTAAATTTATATTTTCATTTGAGGCAAAGCGCGGCGTTGAGTTCCGCCACTCAACATGCAATAGCTCCAGAATTCGGCGGAATGTGGGGTGTTAACACTAGGTTTATTATATTATTATAAGGTTTGCTCTGCCTATCCTGCCATGATTTTTTTATTAATACAGAAGCATCACATAATAATCAGTGTTATATCAAGACAAACGTACAAACTATTTACTTTTTAATAACTAATATTATACTTTGAAACAATAAAATAGTAGACAAAATATAAGAGAATACATTGCCAAAATAATTTTGCTACCTCTCAACTTGAAACTTGTACCCACATCTATTGGATTTTAACCGCGATGCCAATGGTTACCCTAGTAACCCCTTCAAATACTCTAAATACCGTCATTAAATCACCCCATGTAGAGGTGCAGTACGTTCTAGGGGAAATACCAACTATTATACAAGATAAGTGGTTTCGATTACTTAACTTTTGCTTGCACTAAGTATTTTAAAAAGCAGCTTAGTTCTGAAGTCGTATTTTGGAAGATTTTTTTAACTTCACGCTGTATAGCATATAGCATGGCAGGTAGAGGGCCGGTTCCGCTCAAACTCCAGATATTGCGTACTGAGTGGCTTTTTGTCTTCTGATATTATTGGCCAATGGCAAATGTATTAATTAAACAACAATGTAATGGTATCAACGAGCTGATGAGATGATGGAGTCAGGACTTGAATAGTCTTCAGAGGTGACTAGTACACGTTTCGCGTTTAGGAGCGTACAATTTATAGCCCCAGTATCACTTGGTTTAGAAAAACGACTTTCTTTACCACAAATTTTTATGTTAAGATTATTATCTTAGCGTAGATAACAAACGTTTAATGTCAAGTTCAAGTTAGTTGCATGTAGGTCAATAGATCATTACCATAAATACCATATGGTGGCCCAAAATGTACATATATTAGTGGCCATCGTGTATCAATTACGTGGAACAGCGTTTGCAACTGCAAATGTGATGGTTGTGGGTTCGATTTCCAGCCGGAGTAATTATTTTAATTTCACCGCTGTGGTACCACCGTGAGTGCTGCGTTAAGCTCCGTCAAGTTTACATTTCCCGCCCGTTAGGGACATTATATGTCTTTATTATCAAAAGGAGAGAAACGAATAATTTAAACGGAAAGGGATTCCGTAATCGGCAAACTTGAACTTAAAACCATCAAGTAGTTATTTCGACCCTGTCTCACTGTACCACCGTGGCATCAAATTTAATAACAAGAAACGATGAATCACCAATAAATATTTGAAAGTAAAGCGATAATGATTATAATAAGCAAAACATTACAAAGAAATGTGCTTTAGAAAATATTTTCACTTTTTTCTAAGACATATTCCAAAAATAGATAAGATAAGATGGGAAAGGTCAGATAAGTCTAGTTTCTAAATTTTGAAATATTGATGACTCCTCCTTATCACTGCGGAATGCACTTTTATCATGAACTAGTAATCCTTATGCGGCTCGGGTTGCGTGGGACATTGTTTACATAGAAATTTTACATAATAGGTACATTAAGTTCCCAGGTTCCTATTTCTACTATCCTATGTGCGAAATACAACGTAAAGCTGAAAAAAAATCTTAGGTTAAGAGACTTCGTTTTTTATTTTATTATGTTAGTTAAGAGCGCTACCGAAAAAAATATAATATAATAATTTTTGTATATCAAAAACCCATATAAAAAAAATTAAATTATCTGACTTTGAACTCCCTCTTATACAAACACAAAATCCTTACATAAATCACGACGCCTTATATTTCTTTGACAGAGTCACTCAAAAAATAACTCACCAGTACAGCAAGTAGTTTTGAAAACTTGATTTTTTGTTTCTTTCTAACCGGATATAAAAACATAGCTCCATCTCTTTCGCATACCGGTCGGTTCGGTCCTGGTTTTTTGGGATAAAAAAGCGTCTCCCTTTGATTTCTTGTAAGGCGATTAGCTAAAGACATTTTTGGGTGCAATATTTTATCTAGACCGTTACGGCGAAGTGGTTGTATAGTTTCACATTGCATCCTGCGTATATAATGGTAGGCTGTGGGAACCTAGTGGAAAGATAAACTGTTCTCCAAGCATCGCCGTGTACAGTTTGAGCGGAAACTCAACGGCGCACCTTATCATATTACCAGAACGAGCATCAATTACTTAAAGAACAAGCACCTATTTCTTTAAAAAAATAAAGACTGAAATAAATTATTTGGAACATTAAGAAAGTGGGGAACGGAGTGTTTTAATACTTGGTTCCGTCAGCCTACCCTGCTATATTCGGGATACAGCTCAAAGCTACTTTGTTTTAACCGACTTTTGAAGAAAAGGAAGTTATCAATTCTACTGTATTATTTTTGTTTCTTACCTCAGCACTTTTGACTGGGTAAACCGATTTTGATGATTTTGTTTTATTTTATATTTTATACAATTCGATATTGAAGTAAAGTTGTTGTAGCATTAGCTTGACATCGACTTCAACATTATAAAATCTTTTTCTAATTATTCTTGTTTAACAAAATCAAGAGAAGTTTTATTTTATGTAAAAAAATAGCAGCATTAGCAGTAGGCTAAATGCAATATCTCAAAACAGGACAAAAACAGCTGACTTAAAAATGATGACTTAATTCTCTCTTCACATTACTCTTGTTCTAGTAAGAACAAGAGAGAAAGGTCACTTTATAGTTTTACAACTACTTCAAAGAGGAGAATTGGGACACTATAAAAAAATTACAACAGCTACAAGCATCCCAACATGTAATATGTTGCAAATTGCCGACCTTGCTATCACTTGAGACGATCAGCGCTGATGTCATAAGTACCAAGTGGATACACAAATATGATATCGTCATCTTTTATGCCTTTCAAACTAGTAATTTTTATCTCCGAGTTCGCTTTAAATAATAGCATTAACCAAATCTAAAATAATATTAAAAATTATTAAAAAATTACATGCTTCAAGAACCGCCGCAAGAAACTCAGCGGGACTATTAGCTTCACGCGGTATCCCGTACGTAGCATGGCAGGCAGAGGGAACAAAGTGTTTCCAATACGACACTTCTGTTCCCCCATTTTCCAGCGAGTACTCAGGTCATTGGGTGATGTGTGCCGGAACTCAATGCCGCGCTTTGCCTCGTTACCATAGCGACGAGATGAAAATAGTAAATATTTAATTTCGTCGAGTGGATATCGAATCCACAAACGTCGCGTATGTGCGCATGCGCCACGAAGGCCACAATTTTCTTTTTCAAATCAACAATTTACAGATTTTCAATTATTTATTTAAGTTGTGATACATAGTAAGTGCCCGAGGCAACTACGAATGCGTGTGCAGCGAGTTACATTGACAAGATTAACTTGATGTAATATAGCCTATAGCCGTTGTCGATAAACGGACTATGTAACACAAAATTATTATTTCAATTCGAACCATTAGTTAATGAGATTAGCGCGCCCAAACAAACATACTCTTTAGCTTTATAATATTAGTAATGATATTATATACAATCAAAATATAACATTATTTATTAGAATTATTTTAGGCAATTGCGTGTTGAAGATCGGTATTCAACGGCGAAATATAATCGAACATCTAACCATCGCTTTTACAGATTTACATTGAGACATGACGACCTCTTTTACTCAATGATCCAAATTTAAAATAATACATTAACCTTGAGTTAAAATACAATTGCACGACTATGCTGCCATAAAAGTAAAGGCCATGTAATTATTATAATAACTAGATAGACCTGGCTCAGACAACGCGACTGTTCTGGGTTCGAATACCACTCAGTGTAATTATACTCATTTCCTCTCTCTGGTCTCTCTCTCTCATCGATTTTGGATACACACAACTGAAAGAATTATTCAACCAGTAGCTCCTGAGATCAGAGCGTTCAAACATTAGCTTTACAAAATTAGTATAGATATAATTATATTCATATTTAATAAACAATATATTCGTCACTCAATTTCTTAACATAACTTCTGTATTATCAACAAGTAGTCATATCGTCGGAGTTCAACGTGAAGTACATAAAATTTAAAAGACGGTCATAAGCTAGTCTAACACGAAATCTACAATAATATAGGTCTACATACATTAATCTGTGATGTCTTTGATGTTTTTGATAAATATAAAATAAACTATATTATACTATTAATATAAAATGGAAGAGTTTGTTTGGTAGAACGCGATAATCTCAGGAAATACTGATGCGATTTCAAATTTTCTATTTGTGTTAGATAGCCTATTCACAGAAGAGGGCTAAATAGGTTATATTATTTCACGTTAGTAGTTTCGATGTAACCCACTGACCCGGCGGTCAGAGGTACGTCCCGCATTTAGAACGTTGACATATTCTACAATGTAGTTATTAAAAGGGTGGCTGTCTGACAGTAAGTCATCGGCAACAAGGACGTCCCCTGCTAGACTCGAACCTAAGCTTACGGCAGTCAACCATCGGCGGAAGAATAGGGGAGGCGGAGTTGTCCGTGCCTACCCTGGGGTAGTCTTGTGCCCACCCTAAAACTACTACTTTACTTACAAAAAAAAACGGCCCTGAAAAATCTAGAAAATAGCAGGCTGAGTGACCAACAGACGACGCACAAACTAAACTACTAGACTTAGATGATTAATATTTGGCATGAGTGTAGGTTAGAGAGTTTAGGGGAGTACTAAAATACTATATCGCGAAATTCTGACGGGAACGGCATTTTAGTTCTTGCAGTTCCCGAAAACTAAGTTCCGGGCGGCAGCTAGCCATTTAGGTATACAGCAATAGTGAAAAACCATCCGTTTTGGATACACGCCAGATTCAAACACGTGTTTCTTTACATTAAAATCATCGCATTCGAGTCGACTATAATATCCGAGGCCTTAGTGGCGCAGGGGCAGAACCGTATGACTATAAGCTGTTGCAGCAGCTGTTGTGGGTTCGATTCTCACACGAGGAAAGGGATATTTCTCTCTGGTAAAGAGAGCACGGCAAGCACGGCGTTGAGTTCCACACTCAACACTCGGTCACTTAAGAGTTCGGCGGAAAATGGGGGAATTATTATAGAACTTAAGAGTTTCTTTGGTTGAACAAGCGAAGGTCAGAAATGACTGGTAAGAATTTAAAAGATATAGTTGTTTTGGATATTTGGTAGATATATATGATACAGCGTGGAACTAAAAAAACTTTCCAGGTAGGAATCCACTCTACAACCATCGCTTTCAATCGAACTTAGACAGACCACACCGTTACAATATATCCTAATTATTATCACTGAAAACCAGCATTTATTAGTGTTTTTTTTTTTCAATTAAAATTGTGTTTTTTTTAAAAAGTCATTGAACTTTAAATGGGCTTATGCTTAATTATTTCTTATGAAACATCAATATATCCGTTAGGTCTTCGGGTATATTTGTATATATAGCGCTTGCAAATACTCGTTTTGAGAGGATTATTGCACAGTGGAAGATATGCCTATGCCAAGATATGTTTTTTAGGCGTACATATTAAGCAGCAGGCACCTACTTACGTTGAGTTAAGATATGGTAAAAAATACATATTCTTTAGTTACATATTACATATTAATACATATTCTTTACTTTCTCTTACTTTTCTTTAGTTAAATGAAATGGCTCGAGAATTCGAGGGGAAGTGTCAGTGAGAGCCTAAACGGGAACGGAGTCTTCCCTCTGCCTACCACGCTATGCTATGGATACAGCGTTAAGCTAAAAAAAGAAAAAATTAGCTTAGACTTTCCGAATACCAACATGAATATAAAATGAATTACAGATCAGGTGAATCGAAACAAGTAATAAATTTCGTAGACTGAGGCTAATAATCATAAAGATCGAAAAAATCTATACAAATATAATTTAATTGAAACTGATTGCTGTCTGTACATGGGAGATACATTTTATTATTAGAGGCACTTAATAAAACAATGTAATAGAACCCAAAACCATTATTTATGAAGCTTTTGTTTGTTTGACGCTAGTTATAAAATAAAGCCATATCAAAAAAACCAACAATTTTTTATTTAAAATTTCCTAATTTTAATATTTATGAATACTATTACATATAAAAATATAGCACACAATATTTTACATATCTCCAATAGTTTGGTGGACACAATCGCCTCGACCAGAAAGTCCGGTTAAACGGCTTCAAAATGGCAAAACCATAAGCAGTTTACGCAACATCGCTGAGGATAAAAACGCTTGTATGTCCGAATTCTATCTGGAGTTCTATCTGGGTGTTTGATGTAAACGCGAAGTTCGTAGGCTCGATCATCACTTTCCGCTCAAATTCCGACACTTGGTTTGTAGACTGTCGTAACTCAACGCCGCATTTCGTCTTAAATTCTTGTTTATTATTTCCTTGAACTATTCCATATACTTGCATGCAGCTATATATCGGGGTTGTTCTGAAGCAGTGGCACAACTTGTGAACTTTAATGTGAAAGTAGTAGGTTTTATTCTTATTCTTTATACTTACTTCACGATGAATTCCGCACATAACACGGTAGGCCGAGATAACCTAAGAACCTAATATTAAGACACTCCATTCCCCATAAAGGAACTTCCCCTACTTTCCGCCAAATTAATGAGGCATTCCGAGTTGAGTGGCGGAAATGAACGCCGCGCTTTCCCTCGTTATCAGAGCGAGAAAATAAAATTATAAAATATTTCATTCCCCGAGGAATCGCACCTACAACTTTCGAGTTTACAGTCAGATTGCGACACTGCGCAACAACGATTTCAGAAATAAATTAAAAAATAATAGAATTATATATAAATAACATATTCTCCTTCTTGTACAGTGTTATCATCGAATATATGTTAGTGATAAGAGATAATACTGTGATAAGAATATCTTTAGTTTATCACTTCTATTGGTTTATTTATTAGTGACCACTTTCTTAATATATAGAAAATATTGTTTTAAGTTAATAAGTTGTTATATCCCGTACTAATATTATAAAGCGTTTGTATGGGCGAAAATTGGTTCAAATTAAATTTCTTTTATCTTTCTTTGCGTTAGTCGTTTCAATTAAACCGACTGCACAATAAATCAGGTGTCACGCAACTCGTGGTTATTTTCAATTGACCATGCGAGTAAAGCTGTAGGTAAAAACTGATAAACTGATATACAGTAAGGGAAATAAGTATTTTAGACGGCGAAACGTTAGCACAGCTGCACGTTTGGCAGTACATAATGCAGTGTTGGTACCGACGCTGTTATAAGGCAGACGTGGGTATTAAGATGAATGAACGAAAGATGAATGCTGTGAGGATCTCATCTCTTCGCGGGATATGCGGAGTCAGCTGAGCTAATCATATGCGCAATTGAGAGATACGCAGAAGTACGAGGATATTCCGGTGAGACTGAAGAAGAACGTGCTTAACTGGTGAGTGCGTCGAGATAAGTGATGAAAAAAGATTTATGAAGGAAAAGGGAGCGGTAAGAGAGTTAGGGGAGACCTCGGTTGATCTTGGAAAAGTTTTGGCACTCCGTACTCTCTTACTACCCCAATAGTAATAATTATTTAAAGTATTATTTCCATTTATATTTTTACAATCTCAGGATTCCGAGATCGTAGGAATTAGGAGGAATATTCTTATAATAACACACCCCAACCTACATTTGTGATAATTTTCAACGTTTCTAGATGCAATAGTGCGTTGTCTCTCATTCACACAGTAACAGAAGTACTATATATCATATGAAAAGACTTATTAGAATATCCTCGTACTAACAACCAATATCTATACGTGATAAGTTGTAGATTCGCTTCTTATTCGAGGAAATAAAATATTAAATATTTTCATTTCCTCGCTCTGGTACCGAATGCGTGCGTATGCAATGCCTTCAGAATTGGCGAACGAATGTCTTAATGTGATCGGAATGTCTCGATTTATACTATTTGTTCCCAGGTTCTCTATACCCTGCTATACAATATACTTAAAGCCCAAAAAACCACTTTAAAATCTATTTTTATCACGAAATGAAACCGAACCAACGTCTGCTCCAGACATTCAATACAAAAAAAAAAGATCATTTTAAAAATCATTAGGTAAACTTGCGTTGAACTATTATAAAAAAAAAACAGTGGACATGAGGTAATACGCCTCTTACAAAAAAATGCTGAGAAAAAAATGTTTTAAGTACAAGTTATTTTAGAGGAAAGAAACGTTGAAATATGAAAAGGAATGTGTAAATTGGTCTGTGTCCGAGTTAGCAGATTTGATTACTGTCTGAACAATAAATTAAACGTATAAATAGTTAATAATTCATATGTACTGTACATATTATTGCGCCCAGTCGTGGCGTGGAGGCGACAGGTTGATGGTGCGATTCCCAATAGAGAAAATGAAATATTTAATTATTTTTTTTTGCTCTGAGTTCCGCCACTAAACACTCATTGCGTCCATTCGGCGGGAACTGGGGAATGGAAGGGTCTTAACGGCAACGGACTTCCTAAGCACTAGGCTGCCTCCGCCTACTAAGGCATATGCGGGGAACAGCGTAGAGGTATAAAAAATGAAAAAAAATATGTCACAGTAGGTACTGATACACACACAAACAGATAGATCACGTCACATTTTTATCACCTGCACCTACTGATAACAGTGTCATGTTTAACGTTTATTGACAAATATTATATTAATTGACCAGCTATAATATTACGAAATGTATAGAAATTCAAATAACTTCACTGTCTATGTATAAATAAAAAATACTTATAATTAATTCAAATTTCTGAGTGTGGAATCGGTGGTCGTAGGTACGATTTCTACTACGAGGAATGAATTATTTTCATTTCCTCGCTCTGGACAAAGAGCTTTGTTGAGTAAAAATACCTCAAGAAATGAACCGAAATTAGGGAAAGGAGTGAGCGTGTTATAATAAAAAAATTACATTTAATAAATATTAAACAAAACCACTGAATGAAAGTCTACCACAAAGGTACCCACTACTCACTCTCTGTTTTCTCTGCTATATGCAAAAGATACATGCAGCCAAATTCTGCAATAATTGCAAAAAAACTGCTTACGTAAAACTTGAACGGTCCCTGGGGATCGAACCTAAACCAGTCAATTTTACAGTCACACTTAGTGCCCCTGCGCCACGACTGGATTAAAAAAAAACTTAAATCATAATAGTACTTTCTCCACAATAATAGTGAAAAATAAAACAAAAAAAAAAGCTTTAAGGTAAAAATGGTATAACGGAGCGTCTCAAGAGCGAATCCTTGAACAAAAAGAACAAAAAGTTAACAATAGTGGTCATTGAAGTGAGAAAGATTATAATGCTGTGTCTACACAGTTACACCACATACAGTACGGTCGACAAGTCGTGGTCGTCCTAAAGTAGGGCGTTTTGAAAATTTGCGCATTTTACACTCAGGAAGATCAAACATAACATCCTAAAATTAAATCTACGTCAGACTCAGCCCATTCAGTTACATTTCCAAGCTGGCCACGACTCATTGACGGTACTGTACTAGATTTAAGTCCAGGACTTTGCCCACTTGGTCAAATCAAAATAACTACGAGTTGCCTATAACAGGGTAGGGTAGCTACCTACTAAAAATTATAAAAAAATATCAATAAAAATAATAATACAGTGTGTCCTAACCTTAACATTTTTATTTAAATCAAATTTCATTGCTTACAATGGAAGTTGTTGGCTATGACAAACAAGTACTTATTGTATAAAAAGCATTTTTAATCATTTAATTTTTTTGTTCCTATATTTAAAATACTAATATAGCTATTTCCTACAAATTCCACCACCTTGTAGAGTAATGTCAAGAGCTATGTGTCATGACACATTATAAGTGCAGATGTTTGGTGGTGTGTTATTTCAAAATAATGAAATTAATGAGATTTTAAAAGTGTATTCCACATTTAGAAAAGAAAAATAATTATTTACAAAACTTCAATCAGTTCACCTGTGTGGATGAAATATAAAAACACTACATTTTCTAATAACTAAAACATGTTGAATAGTACAGAATGTAAATGTCTATAATAAAAATTGATAACTTTGAGATTGACAAAACTGATAAGCTCCATAATTTTGAATTCAATTTGCAGTCAAGGGAACCAGGTATCCAGATAAAGCAACATGTGGAGTTCCAGTGCTTAATCTGAAGTTTATTAAAACTTGGGTACTGCATGGGGAACGGTGTCTTGACATCGGGTTCCTCTGCATACCCTGATATATGCAAAACACAGGATGAAGCTATAACAACAAAAAATGTGTGAAGAAAACTTTAAAACAACAAAAACACAGTTGCTATTGTCCTTTACCAAATGATCATACATCATATTTTTATGTTGATGTTTCTTTAATATAATCAAACTTTGTATGAAAGTACCAGCTACAAAATATTTTAATAACCAAATAGAAATTATTATGTGTTTAAAACTGTTATTGACATACTTTAAATTACTAATTAGATAAAAAAAATGCTGCTATACAATTTTTTGTTGGCTCTGCGTAAGAATTTCAACAAACCTCAATAAATTCTTATTAGCAAAGCTGAATTGCCTAAAACAATTGAACAGTATTTTAATTTTATTTTCCTAATTCTATTCTACATGTGAACAGAAGGCAGAGGGATAAGTTCCTCTGCTTTCTCTGTATATGCAAAATATGGTGTGTGAAGTGGAGAATAGTGTTAAGACACTTCATTCTCTACTTCACACCTGAATTCATCATATATATGAATATTAACAAGATTTTAAGACTGACATATAAATTAAAGAATATTGTTTATTTGGAAACATATTTTTGTTTAAACAAAAATAAAAAGACAGATCTGATTTTAATAATCATATTTTTTTCAATAGCTTTCTTCTGTATCTCATATGAAGTAGAGTAGGTAGAACCTTTGATCCTAGTGTGAGAAGACTCCATTCAACAAAACACATTAAAAACCTTCCCCACTTTCTGCCAATTTTTTGAATAAATAATTATAATCTGAATATATGATAAAAAATCACCTAATAAATACTCTATATTAAAAATCTAAGTCTACTAAAACAAATTTGAAGAAACGAAAACAACACAAAACAGCAAATTAAGATAAAAGTGTGGTGCCAAAATCGATGAAGATAAAAATCTATAATGCTTCAATTACAAGACAATTTAACAATTAACCTTAAAAGAACAAAATCAGTTTACACAATAAATCTGGGACCGTCCTGGCGCAGCTGTAGAGTGTACACGCGGTGGTCGTGGGCTCGGTTCCCACTCGTGGGAATTAATTATTCTTCTAACCAAAACCAAGCGCGGCGTTAAGTTTCGCCATTAAACAACACTAACACTAAATGTCTCATAATTTGAGGCAGTGCGTGGGGAACGGAGTATCTAGTACCACTAGATTTGCGAGATACGGCGTAAAGCTACAAAATACATATAATCAATTTTATTGCAGCAAAATCTCTTCCACCGATTATACGAGGTAGTTAACGGTTAACCGACTAAATTAAGAAGTTTTAGTATCAAATACGATTAATACTAAATGAAGGCTATTTAATTTGGTCGGGTTATACGCTCATCCGCGCCCTAGCGGTGACATCATCTCTATTGAAAATTATATAGTTCACGATTGTAATACGCCCAAAATATAATCAACATAACCAAATATAACTAATAAAATAACTTAATATTATGTCAGATACGGTTTAAATAGGTTATTTAAACAAAAAATCCTATAAGAAAGATCGAGGTAGGACTTTACAATAAAATGTCGGAAACAAGGTGAGAATAACGTCAAAATTACGTTAGCAAGCGTCAATAGTCCAGAAATATATTACTTAGTCATTAAATAGCGTTTGCGCTAAAAGAATCGACCTAATTTTAATGTAGCTACTATCATACCACACCCAGGTCGCAGCTACATTTACTTATATCTGATTTTACGATAATAAATATAACAAAATAACGTCAAATATTAACAACATAATATAAATACATACAGTTATATATAAAACTTACCGTTTATCCTCTTTTAATAGGCGTATAAGCGTTTCGTTCACAGAAATCACCACAAATTACAAAAAACACTAAGCACACAACATAATATTAAGCACGCACTGTCTCAATACACTAGCACCGGCAACATAACGGGGATGGTGGATTTAAATACCTTCTTTTATTTAAATTGAAAGGTATTTTTCCTACTTTTTGTTAATAAATCGATGAGAATCGTTTCCGTGCCGCGGCGGCGTTCCGAATGGTGGTGGAGGTGGGCAGATGGCGTTGGTGGAGCTAGTGTTGCTATTGTGAACGTGATTGGATGTTTTAAGGGCAATGATTTTGTTCGGTGATTTTTTTTAAAAAGCTTTATCTTAGGGAGCTTAATCCCTCTTTCAATAATCTAAGTTGTGAACTATATTTTAAGTAGAGAGGCTCATAAACCTAGAAAAATCGTGTGTAATAGAAATTTGTCTCGTTCCAACATTTTACCCTGTCTATCCGTCACCACTAATTACCGTTATTGTATGGAATTAAATTGACTTAAGACTTTCGTTTAAAATATATCAAAATCATGAAATTCAAAGATTCATTAACTATGGCTCGCGTATTGTAGCCTTCAGGATCTGGTGCCAAAATTTTAATGCACTGGAATCTGTCCTCAAAAATATTTGTTTCATTATTTATTAATGTATCTGTTAAAGTTTTTTTTTTAAATTATATATCCTGAATTAGCTTTGTAATTCTTTTTTAACCATATTAAGTACCTCATAATGCAGTAAAACTTAATGTCTTGGCAACATCTTAATAACGTTCCATTTTACAATAATATATATTTTAACGAAAATTATTATCAAAAAATGTAATGAAACCTATTTATTTTTTTATGTATAAACTATACCTTGTAATATTTAAAAATAAAATATTAAAAAGGAATATACTACAAGCTGAAATTTCGTATTATTACAGAAGTCTAAAAATTATTGAAAAGTAAATATTAGTAACGTTTAAAACATTTTATTATAATTGTTTTCTCCTTTTGAACTCATCAATTAAGCTAATAACATTTATATATGTACAGAAAAAAAAAACTGGAAACGGAACGAAAAATCAACCTAAAAAAAAAAACTCGCCTTCGCGTCATTCATTTCCAAAATGGCGAACTGCTAGGTTGTGTGTTACTGTTATATTTTTTGTTTTTTTTTACAAATTTTACACGCTGTTGACTTAAAATTGAGGTAAATATATTATTTTTATCATTTAATTTTATAATTCTCCAAATTAGTTTTAAATAAAACTTGAAAATATATAACGGAATGATGAGATATGATTGTATGAATGGAAGGCGCTAAAATTTCATTTGATTTTTGTTTTTAGTGATTTTGAATAACTTATACATTTCTTGTTAATCTAGAATGTTCTTTTTTCCCTTATTATTAATTCCATAGTTATGTATTGATTTGCAATTTAAAGTATTTTATCAAATCAACCTCAAAAGTGGTGACAATCAACATGTGTTATAAACATAATTCTTAAAAATATTTCATTATAAAATTGCTCTAAGCTATACCTTGTATATAGCATTCGTCTTAACGTTCGTGACATGCGTGTAGATTAGCGGAACTCAACGCCGCGCTTGGCATTTCAATTTCTTGCTACTATCATTTTAATGTATTTAAAACACTATATCTTAATATATTAAAAAAGGATCTTAAACATTTTTTTCACATTTATTTTTATTTTATTAATAACTTGATATATTACTTTGTTGCTATCCCATGTTTGATTATTATATTTTTTCTCCCCCTTTTAAATTTTGTACAGGATTTACAAAAAGCTTTCTTTGTAAGGGTTGCTCAATGGGTTTGTAATAATAATTTAAAGAAATTATCACATGTACATACTTTAGATTCTTTTCCTTTTAGTATTATTATTTGAGGCTGACTGTTAATATAACAGTTGTGAGTTTAACTCCCTTTACACAAATTTTAATAGCTTTATATGTTATTTTGATTTACTGTAAATTTTTATTTAAATCCAAAAAGTAGTTTTTATGTGAAAGTGAAACAAACAACCAGCCGCATACTCTTTCTCATTTATTTTATTGAATATTAGTTATTTATTTTGATAAGAATGAAATAAATCAGCTTCACACTGTATTCCACACACAGCAGGGTAGGCAGAGGGAACCTAGTACTAAGACACTCCATTCTCCACTTTCCGCCGAATTCTGGAAGTAGTGTGTTGAGTGGCAAAACTCAACGCCATCCTTAGCCTCGACACGAGAGCAAAGAAATGGAAATATACATTTAAGTTAATATTTCATTTCCTTGAGTGGGGCAGCAGCACTTTGTGCTGCTGCGCCATGACTGGCCTCATTTATTTTAATTAAATTTTAAAATCCTTTGACATATGTTTAGACTTCATATTTGTTGTTGCTTGCATGTTTTTTTTTGTTTCATAACTGTCAATTGCTTATTTTGTTTTATTTTCACTTCTTTTACTTAAAACAGGCACTCCCAAACTTTTCTTGATCAAGGACCACTTTTATATCATTCTTGGTAGCAGGGACCACTAGGCATGTAGGTATAATAAAAATTAGCTGTGAGATAATCAAACAAAAACTTCGCGTCACCATCCCCAGTCATAAAATTAATATCATTCACAGACCATATGTAGGCTTCTGTGGACCACTTGTGGTCCACGGAACTACAGTTGGGAACCAGTAACTTAAAAGTACACTTTCTTTTCTTAAAGTGTCCAGTGTGTGTTTTGTGGTTTTTTATTTAATATTTACCTAATCTTCTGATAACTCTCATTCTTGTGGTGGAATATAGTGTATTACTGATCAATTCCAACTTAGAGCAATTATTTTCATTTAATTGTTCTGCTTACGAAAAAAAGCCCGATGATGTATTCTGCCTCTTCTGTTCTACTCTACATACATTATCTAATAAATTGAGAGTAGGTTATCTTTACTATTCCAGTGCTAATGCTGTTATATACAGGATACAGTGAAGCTGAAAGAAAATATTTACTTGCACAGAACATTATAGTTTTGGTTCCTCTTCTTTTTTCTTAACAGACCACTTTTATATCACATTTTTATTAACTTACCTTTATTTGTGACTATGTAATAGCTTCACACTTTGTGTAGGATACACATAACAGAGTAGGCAGGGAAACCTAGACATTCCATTCCTATTAAGACATTCAGTTCCCCACCTATGTTATAAAATGTAATGAAAATTAATTTGAGCCACCTTTTGATGGTTGTATCATCACGATACCTGGCAAGACTTAGCTTAGGTGACAATACAATAATATGAAATTATTGAGCTGGTCTGATGACGAAGCTGACCCCTGTTCCGGAAAATTACTGTTTAATCGATCGGGGATCAAATCCACAACCATTCGAGTCGAGTGGCCGCTGGATTTTTTTATTTCATTTAATATTTACATTTCTTCGCTCTGGTTTCGCCACTCAACACGCAGTGCCTCCAAAATTTGCCGGAAAATGGGGAACGAAAATATTTTAATGGAAACCGAGTGTGAAGCTAGAGTATATAAAAAAAAATACAATTGTTTTTAATTTCTTTCCACTCAGCTCGAATGGGTCGCTCACCCAGCCCCCGTCGTCGCGACCGTCGCGACCGAGACCGCGATCGCGACCGAGACCGGCGTAGGCCTCGAACCCGCTCACGGTCCCGGTCTCTGGACAGGCGGCGACGAACGCCCGACAGACGAAGGTCTCCTTCCCCCCGACGGAGGTCCCTATCCCCGCGACGAAGGAGGTCTACCTCACCAGCTCCAACGACCTCCTTTGCCCCAAAACCCAAAAAGAACTTTGGTGAACGACCCATTGTGACCCCGGCAGACCTTGAAGGTAAGTCCCCAGAAGAACAAGAAATGCTCAAAGTTATGGGCTTTTGCGGCTTTGATACGACCAAAGGTAAAAAAGTCGATGGTAACGTAGAAGGTGATGTGCACGTGGTACTGAAAAGGAAATACAGGCAGTATATGAATAGAAAGGGAGGTTTTAACAGGCCACTGGATTTTGTTGCCTAATAGTAATACACAACCTAAACGAGGTCTAAAGGGCCCCATGTGATATTGCAAAGTTTGTCCGTGAACTTAGTAAGTTGATCTTTGGAGAAGTTTCTGGAAGATTCTGCAAAGAAAGAGTTATTTTTTTATGGACAAGCTTTATAGCATTTTTTTTACTTAGAAGATAAGTGTTACGCTGTTTTTTCATTTTTTGTATTGAAGGTCTTTGAGTTTTGACTGTGATATTCTATATGGAACAAATAGATAAAGACAGACTGTTCTATATTATTTATATATATTTAATTGAATATTGCTATATTTTCTTATATATTATTAGTATAAATTTAAATGGATGTTTTTTTAAAAAATATATATGTTATATACATAATTTTATTTCAAAGTATGGTAAGTTTAATTTATCCTCAAATTAGTGTACAAGTATATATGGTGTTTTATTATTTAATATCTCAAGTATGACAGTCAAAACTTAAAAACAATGCCACAACAGACTACCTTTTGAATATAACCGTTTACACAAAATGAAATCCTAAGGAATATTACTATTAATAATTACTTAATTGATAAAATTTTCATATTATTCATGAAAATTTACAAGATTTTAACTTATTGTTTTTTGTGAAACTTATCATTTACTTATTACAATATTTTACTGCACTTTCCATTATTTTGACCAAAAAAAAAATTAATTTAATTATAAAAATTTTAAAAAGCATTCGAAAAACTTCGAAGTTATTAATAGTAATAGTACTTTTAAAATGAAAAACCAAATTTCTGTGGCATTTCTAATATAAGGTTAGTTTTTAAGTCCGTTATATCTGTGCCCGCGCGCTGCTTACGCCCGCGCGGGATCGGTACAGCGCTGAGCGCACCAAGAATTCTATTGAAGTGGTACCGGGTTCGATTGGCATGTGGTTTTCTGGTTATTTTTATCTAGGACTTGATGAGATATGATGAGTCCCATCTACAGAGACTTAAGTAAAAATTTGACATGAAAACCGTTTCATGGCGAAATATTTTAGTACACCATACTATTTTTTTACAATGTTTATTTTTAAAAAAAGTGAATTGAGCTGATGTGTGAATTGGCCAATAACATGTTTTTTCCTTTAAAAATTATATAATATACTCTATACTAATTGTCAAAAATTTTCAAAATTTTGTCACACGTGAATCGGTTAGTCAAATTTTCGAAATTTACCCACTAAAACCAAAAAGCCACTGCCGTCCGATAAGACTGATCTGTCGTACCTTATTCCGTTGCCCGCGCGACGCGCCACTACCATAGATATATTTATACACTTTACACTGCAACCCCCCACCCCCTCTACCTTTATCCTCCATAATGTACAATAGTCAAAAATTGACGTGTCAGACTGTGGTTTTCGTAAAATCTGTGTTGGCAGAGGTGACACAACTTTGCTTAAGAAATACTTTAAAGTATCTGTCAAGTTGAAAAAATGTTGAAAAACTGCTTTTTACAGTCATTTGATTCTCAAACCTCTGACAACAGCTGGTTTTATCAAAATCGCACTCTGCCACGCCAGTTTCCATAGCCCATATACAATTATACAAATGTTGATATATTTAGTATAAGCAAGCACACGCGCCGCGCGGGGGTCGCGACACCATACAAGTATACACGCACTCGGTACCACTACGATTGAATTGTCACACCATCGCACCCCTTTGAATGAATCTAGAAACCAAAACTCACAAAAAATAAACATTCCGATGATAATTGATACGAAAAATTATCAGTTTGAGCAAAAATCGAGCTTTATAGCGAAAAATCAATTTTTGCCACCAACTTTCTAAAGCACGTCACTAAAAATATTTACAACTACTTAACATGACGTTGCTAAAGCTAACAACATTATAAAGTGAAAAAACAAAATTTGGAAGCCAATAATATTTTTGTATTGTATTATTTCACATCTGACTTTTCTCACTTTATTTACTCTCTCACTTTTGGCTGCACGTTTTTCTTAAAAAAACCAAATTGTTTTATTTAAGCCTTCGGTGAAATTATTACTGATTATAATATATAAATTTAAAATATTACCCTTATTGTAACAACCCTACAAAATTGTGCAAGAAAAAACTATTTTATTTCTTTTTCTTAATATATAAAGAAAAAAGGTTCATTCCCACGTGTAAATACCACGAATTGCTATTTATTTTAAATTTTAACACCTAAATTGTAAATTTCTGACCTTTAAGTTAACTTTTATTGTGAATATTAGGCATTATAATGTATAGTCCTTGGATTTACTTTTGACATTAACTTAGAGAAAAAAAAACATTTTTCTGTACTCAAAATATCTTGTCTATCAGTCAAATCAGTTGTATGACTGACATTTACTCTTTGAATTATTTGAAAGCTGAAATTGTTTTAAAAAACCTTGAAAATAGAAGTATCCCCTGTTAGGATATATCGTCAATAATATTTTATTTCTTTTCCTATCTTTATTATACAGAGCGTAAGCGATATGATATGATATTAAAGACAAAAAAATGTCAACAGTTTTTTTTTTAAATACCGTCAGTAATTTATCGTCTGAAGAATCTGAAGAAGGTCAAGATGACTTTTCCTTTCCTTTTTAAAGTACTTTTAAACGTTTGTTTATTGAAAGTTGTGTCGTTTACACCTGTATAATTAATTTATATTTGTAGCTGTTTTATTTAGTTTGTCAGTGCTAGTGACTTCAATGCCTTTACGTATCATTACTATTTTTTTTTTCAAATCTTGAATAGTATTTCTCAATACCTTATATGAAAACATAAGTACACAAAACATAAAACATAAGTATAACAAACTCTGATTTGCCAAAAAAAAAAATGTTGAATCGAAGTTTTATGTAGAGACATGGCGTAGATCACTGGCACTAACAAAAAAATATCCAAAATTTGTATCTAATAACAAAATTTTTAAAAATGTATTCAAAAACCATGAATTTTTAGTTTTAAGTTGAGAATTAAAATTATTTTTAAACCAACTGCAAATAATGTAAGTTTAAAATTATTAGAAAACGTTAGTTATTAATGAAATTATTTTACATGATTATATTTTCTTTTAAGTGAGTTTAATATGGAAGTGTCACAGTTTATTTTTACTCTAAATTTAATTATTTAAAAGTATAATTAATTAAATGGCCGACGAATAAAATATAAATATTGTCAGTCTCTCAAACTGAGATAAATCAAGATCAAGTTGATTTTGTTGATGAAACCTAAGTTATTCATTCGGGTTTTATATTTAAGTATGTCATTATTATAGAGTTAATTTTGTTGGTAAATTATAAAAAAAAAAGATTGTATTGCGGTTTGCATTTGTACAGGTTTTGGACATCTCACTTTCAACATTTTTTAAATGTTTGACATTGATAAAAGAAGCAACTTTTTTTGCACTAAAAATATGTACATAATTTAAGTTGTGACACTTTACTATTAGACTTTGTCTAATTTGTAAACTTGAATTTTATAATCTCACAGATGTTGTTCCATTTTGTATGAAAAAAGTAAATAAAATGCATTAGTTTTTAAATTTTTTTATATTTTGAAAAAAAAGTCATAATTTGAAAAAGTTCTTATAAATTTTGAAAACTTACATTTCAGATTTCGAAAACATATATTTTTTTGTCGTATAGAATTGGAATAACACTGTATTTAATCCAAGGATGTAAAATTCAAAATAAAACTGATTTGGATTGAACTTTTGTATTTTATTTTATTTACTCCCTTTTTTTTATTTTGTTAAGTAATATACATTCATCTATTTGACTACACTGTTGTCAATATTTCAGTACACCTTTTAAATATTTAGTTATTGTTGCTTCTCAATATAGATAGTCTATAGGTTGTGGGTTCGAGTCCCATTTGAGAAAAGTCAAATGTTAATATATTCATTCCCTCGCTCTGAAATCAGGCAAAGTGCGGCGTTGAATTACGCTATTCAAAAATGCCTTCAGAATTCGGCGGAAAGTAGGAAGTCTCTTAACGTGTTTTAACTAGGTTCTCAAATTCTCTTTGCCTATCATGCCATGTGCGGAATACAGTGTGAAACTAAAAAAATCAATTAATCAAGATCTATTTTTTAAAATGTTTTTGTGAGTTGATCAAGTAGTCGCTACGTACTAAACATTTTTAATTTAATATTTCTTTACTTGACTGATGCTACGTAATCTATAAACATTGAATTGTGTTTCCAAAGAAGAAATGTTTTACTTTGACAAAATTTAATGCATATGTATGTATCCGCCGAAACCATAATCAAAATCCATACTTTCGCCTAATTTTCCTCTCCTTTCGCCTCGTAACGAGTGGGGCAACGAAAATATTAAATATTTCATTTTCACGAGTTGCAATTCAACCCACAACCCGTCGAGTTTAAGTCGCACGCGTATGCGCTTGAACCACGAATGGCCTCATTTCTTAAAATTTCGTGGGAAAAGAATAGCTTTTTACAATCAATATTTAGCAAAAACATAATTTACATCGGCGTTATTTTCTAGAATATCTTTATAAATATAAAAGAGATTAGTAATTTAATTCCACATTTATAGGTATTTAGAGGCCAGTCACGGCGAAGGGGCCACAAGCGACTGTCAACGCCATAAGTTCGATTCCTCGATACACTCAAGGCAATGAAATATTCAATATTTTTTCCCGTAACGTGGAGTATCTTAGCACTGGGTTCCCAGGTTCCCTCTGCCTACTCCTGCTATATGCGGGATACAGTGTGAAGCTAACAGAAAAAAATATAGGTATATAAAAAAGAGGACAAAACAATAAAAGAACATCAGTTATGTATAATAACATTTATTAATCCAATACGTACACTTTATGTCATAATTATATTATATTACAATACCTTAGAAGAAAAAAACACATACAATGCAATTTTTTGTTAGATTTTGTAAAAAAAACCGCTTTAACTAAAACTGATGTAGTCTAAAATTAGGAACTTGGTTATTATGAGGTTGGCTTTTTCTTACATTTAATGGTTAAATTATTTAATAGATCGTTAAAACAGAAGGCAGAGCCAATTTAGTATTGAGACAATTCTTTCTCCGTTTGTCGTTTTTTATTTTTAATTATATAGTTTGTCGTATATTTGAAGATATACATGGACATAAATAATAGTTTTTCTTTTATATAATCAAAAATCTTCCAGCTATAAAGAACATGTGATAATTTGAAAATTCCGTGATTTAAAAAAAAAAACAAAACAGTAAATAATTTTAAGAAATTAAAAGAAGTTAATGAAACATTTAAGAATTTTCTAGAACAAGTCAATTAATTACATACTAATAATAAAACGATAACAACGCATAAAAGTATTTAAAAAAAAAACTTATTTAAAAACGACTTTTGTTTCCATGTTATTTCCAAGATTTATAAACCGATATTTTTGAAATAACAAAAATCTTCAGGAGCGAGACAATAGTCGGGATGTATTTGCCAATTTTCTTCAAGAATCCGTTTTTTTATAAATCACAAATTTACAAATATCTGCTGAACCACTAAAAATCGGCCAACATACATGGGGGTGAAATGGATAGGTACTGAGGCCCTCTACTCATAAACAATTGTCGATCACGTTACACCCTGTATATGTAATATACGACGTCAATAAACAAAATCTTTATAACGATCGAAAATCTCGAAACATTGCCCTAACGCTAGATTCTCTCTGGCAACTCTGCCATATGCGGGATACATTCTGAAGAAAAAGATAGCGATCAAATATAAAGAGGGAGAAATATGTCACAAACAAAAAAAACCACTATTTTACTCTATAATTCTAAGTAATAGAGAGAATTATAGTATAAAAACCCCCTGTGTTCTTTTAAATTATTGTATCCATTAGAATGCATTATATAGGCTGTTTGATTTTGTTGTTTCTTTACTTATTTAATTTCAATTACATTTTTTCACAAGCTGTATAGTATTTTTTAGCATTTTTAAACCATTATTCTACACTTAGAAAAGAAAAATATTATATTTGAACGAAGCTAGATTTGAGTCCGCGTTCTTGGAATGGCTTCCCACGTTCTTATCCATTCTGAAGAACGTATAGCTTAGTAGACACGTGCGCTTGGACGGTGAACAAGAGACGCGGTACAAATCCCGCTATGTTCAATTTTTTCTTGTAAAGTATTGTGCTGTATAGTACTTATTTGTATTTCTTTATGATAGCACTTTTAAAACAACCTATATAATGATTTCTCGTTTTTTTTTTCAATATTTTTGCTTATTTTATTCTATTATATTCCGAGCAAATCTAACTTATGCATACTTTAAGTCATCATGAAAGTCGAATCATGTAGTTTTGTCTATCGATATCTTAACAACGGACCAACTTGCATTTTTTTTAAAAGCAAGCATTTTGTTTCTTTACTAATCAATAAAGTCGAGATATGATTTTCAAAATGGACTAATTTTGATATAACATTTATTTTAATTAAATTATTACTTTTCCACTCTCTTTCCGAGGATAAAAATGAACTAGATTACCTAATTACACAATGTAATGTCCTCCTTTATTTACTATTACTAAAAAGCATAAAGCTATAATAAAATAAGAAATAATGTTTCAAAAAATTCGAGTATTTCTAAAAATGTATAATTTTTTTATAAACAATCATAAGAAACCTGCCGTTGGAGAAATTTCTAGAAAAAGTCATGGCGTAGAAGAGATTATAACATAAATTACTCAAATATTATTATTATACATTTAAATAAAAAAAAATACTTACATTGACATATTAAGATCATAATTTAGAGATCATAAATTCATATAAATAATATAAACATCACACAGATAATATATTATTATTAAGCTAGTAGTACTAATTGAGTCTAAATAAATAGAAAAAAAGTATAAATAAGTATCTATAGAATAAAAGTGATATTTGCAAAGTGATATAAGTACATTTTTTTAAAAGTAAAATAAAAGTATTGTAAACTTACAACACCTTCATTTTTAATTATGGTTTTGGCGGATACATACATTTTTATTTAATTTTTTTATTAAATTTTTTATTTTACTTTAAAAAAAATAAACTTATTCATATCCCAAAAATTATTTTATGGGAAATAAAAATAAATAAATTATTCATTTCATTTTGTGGGTAAAATTTATTTGAATTTTATTTAATCTAATTAAAATTGGAATGTAAATTTAAATGAATTAAAAAGCAAATTAAAAATGTAAATTTAAATTAATTAAAAAAATTAGACCCAACAAGTTGTTGCAATGATATAATTATATTAAAATAAATACTACCTGACAACAAAAAAATAAACAAACAAAAATTGTTTACCTCCATCACTAAAGCAGACACAAGAATCTGATGCGTGTCATAACGCGTTACAACATAACGTTGTCATAACGTTCTATGACATGTCAAAAGTTTTTAAGCTTGTCAGAACGCAAAATAACACATCAGAACTTATTATAAAGTATTACAACATATCATCATCATAACGCACGTTTTTTGTGTGAACAAAATGGAACGTGTCTAAGTTTATTAGAACATATCCAATCGTGTCAGAATCTGTCAAAACGATCTAGAACGGCGCAGCCTCGTCTAAGGTGTGCAGCCAGTTGAATATAATCATGTTTCTCTCGTACTTAGATAAAGGACGACCTCTCTCGCGCTCCAAATCCGCGGCGGTTAACGCCAAGTGTGCCGCTTCTGTGTAAATCAATATATTATTTAGCTTAAGAATAGAATGTAAGCATTATATATTTGAAATATTTAGAAGAGGCCGTCGAGGCGGAGTAGCTCAGCGTGTGTATGTAAATGTGACGTTCCCACTCGAGGAAACTATTAATATTTCCATCTGGTAATAAGACTAAGCGCGGTATTGAGTTTCGCCGCTTAACATGTAATGTGTTAAAAACATCGGCAGAATGTGGGGAACGGAGTGTCTTAAAACTAGGTTCCCTCTGCCTACCCTACTATCTGCGGGAAAAGCAGCAGAAACAAATTGACAAATCATAAATTTGTTAAAACTAAAAATCACGTTATTTTTTTCTTTAAAAAAATAACGTGATTTATAGTTTTAACAAATTTATGACTTCACCAATAAAGTCCAAAAATACACAACAATTTAATATTTTTCAAATAGATATAAAAATCATTAAATAACAGAATTTTATATTCCATTATTATGATTTAAAAATCATAACACAGAGATCGATATTTCACGTTCTATTGGTTTTAAGTTTGCAGGTTCAAATCTACAGTATTTATTTATGTAAAATCCAAAAACCCAACATTTTTAAAGATAAAACTATAACTTACCGGGATGTACAAATTTAGTTTTAGTGTTGGGCACAGTGAGTGTCGTTGGACCTGGACCTGCATTTACAGCTGCTGAAGCTGCAGCCTAGAGGGAAAATAAAAAAAATGGAGACACCATATTGCATTGTTGTATTATTTAAAAAAACAATACGTCGTACGATAAATATATATTATTAGATTTGTAATAATATAATCTCAGGTGCCAGATTCAATTAATTACATTTTAACCAAAATTGATTTACCGCCGCTGATTTAAAATATAAAAACATATGAAGTTGCCATATAGAACTTTTGTAACAATAAGATATACACAAAACGATTTTCATTAAATTGTAATAAGACAATCTATGTTTCAGATGATTTCTAAAACAAAATATCAATAGATTTTTCATTAACAACAAAGTTGCCTTAACCAGGAATCAAACTACTTACCTCTAGTTTATCCAAATTGAAATCGGACTGAGACATCCTCTCTAACGCTCTGTATGTAGTTAGGAGACGACGTTTTATGTAATTTTGACGGACCTTAAAAAAATATACAAAAACTGAAATGTCTTTGTGTGACTGTATGATATATAGAAATTTTAGAAAAAAAATTGGTAGGTAGGTAGGTAGGCTTCATTGGAAACATTAATATAAAGTCAAAAAGACACTTTCCTTCCCCATGTTCCGCCAAATTCTGAAGGCATTGCGTGATAAGTGGCGGAACTCAACGCCACGCTTTGCCGCGTTATTAGAGAGCGTAAAAGAAAATATTACATATTTCGTTTTGTCTAGTGAGAACCACCAACCCACAACCTGTCACGTTTACAGTCGCACGCTTGTGGCCTTGCGCCACGACTGGCCTCAATGTCTTCAGAATAGAGAAGGAAGTATTTTAAAATAAGATTTTTTAAGATTACATTATATTATGAATATAAATCATGTCAAAATTTGAAAAAATATAAAAAATGGTCCTTCGATCCATCCATTTGTACAAACACGCTAAAATTGACAATTAAAACAAATTTTAAACTATTTTGTTACCTTTTTATTATCACTGGGCAAAGGTCTGTGCGGAGGCTGGAGGGGATGAGATCTCTGTGGAGATGGAAGCTGAGAACCACCTACTGGAGGATTTAAAATTATTTAAAAAAAAAATTAAATTAGCTTCACGCTATATCCCGCACACAGCAGGGTAGGCAGAGGGAACCTAGTGTTAAGACACTTCGTTCCCCACTTTCTGCCGAATTTTGGAGGCATTGCGTGTTGAGTGGCAGAACTCAACGCCGCGCTTTGCCTCGACACCAGAGCGAAGAAATGAAAATATAAATTTAAGTAAATATTTCATCTCCTCGAGTGGGGATCGAACCCACGACCAATCGGTTTTGCAGTCACACTTTGTACCACTGCGCCACGACTGGCCTCAAAATTATTTGTGATGTATTTATGTGTATTTTTATCAATAATTGTTATTTATATGTATTACTTTGTGCATGTACAATAAAATAAGGATTAAAACAAAATATTCAGCATATTAACTTCTAAAAAAATAGGAGTCGCCCTAATGTTAAGATTAGTTTGTATACAAAAATATGTATATTCACACAAAAATTAATGAAGAAATTTATAAAATTATTTGAATTATGATCACAAAATTTGCTTAAAATATCCATATTTTTATATTGATATGTCAAAGCTGTTTGATTGGACACACTAATCTCAAAAATAATTGGCTCGGATTAAAAGTACACTAGGACGAATAAATACGAAGTACCAAAGAAAAATGTTGGAAAACGAGAGAGTTTAACAGCTTCTGACAGTATTGTATTAGTAAAAAATGTTTAAAAGGAAATATTTCTCGTTTCCATTTTATTATTTTCTGCTCATTATACTATTTAATATTCCTGTAGTTCATTATCAAATTACACAATTATGAATTAAATATACACAACGTAACAAATACCAACCAACAAATATAAAAAAAGAAACGAACCTGCGACCCACGTGCTACAGGACCTCGAAGCTGCGCTCAATGTCAAAGCCTCTAGAGCCGCACAAAGTCCAACTTCTGATGTAGCACTGAAAAAGAAAAATAAAAATATTTGAAAAGATGATTTCAAATCAGGCTTCAATTGCCATTTTTGGGAAATTTGGCATAAAATAATATAGGATTATAATCAATTAATTTTATATTAGTTATTTTATATGTTTTTATGAGAGCCGAAAGTGAAATACAGAGTGGTGTACCATAAAATATTAATAAATTGTAAAGTATGTTAATTTCACTTTCACTTCAAGTTCAACAAACCCAAAAAAAAAGACTAATTTTGAATATGGATTGATTGTTTTTTTAGCATTGTGCACATAGTAGGGTAGGCAGAGGGAACATGGTGTTAAGACAGTCCGTTTCCAAGGTTCCGCCGAATTTTGGAAGCTCAATGCTTCCAAAATTCGGCGGAGTTAAATGTTGAGTGGAAAAATTAAACACTGCGCTTTGCCTCGTTATCAGGGAGAGAATATGAAAATATTAAATATTTCCCAGAGTGTCAATTAAACCGACAACCTTAACGTTTACTGTCTCCTCTATAAGCTGCGGTCTTACCTCCGTACAGGTTTGGACACATTGCCAGACGCCACGTCCCCTGCACTGAATGACCTGCGGAGCCCTAATTGCGCGCAGAGAGCGGCGCACCCTGCCAGGAGCTCTCGACAGGCATCTCCAGATTGAAGGATTGAGGCTGAACCTCGCCTGGAACAGGAAACATTTTTAAAATGTGACTCTGTTGAAGTTGCTATTAGTTTAGTTAATATAAATATTGTTATTAATCTATGTAGTAGTTAAGTGTACGTAACATTTATTACTATTACAATGTTTTAGTTTAATTTATATTAATGTATAAAAGATAAAAACTATTTAAATATCCATTGGCAAACGTTGACGCCAATTATTAATAACAGTAGATACATACTCTACTATGAAAATCCTGTATACTGTGAAAATTCTGTACTGTTTTAGGGACTCCAAATAATCATGTCATCATTTTAAAATGAAAGAATATACATAAGACTATATGAAATTTTAAATCATTACAATTAAAATACCATAAAAAGTAAACTTACTTCATATTCTTTCCCTCCGGGTTTGGACTTGCGACCCTCAACGAAGGGTCTGGGCCTTGACCAGCCTATAAATAGAAAAAAAAACTTGTGTTCATAATATTTACAATAAAAACTGGTTAATTGGGATCTCACGGGATTGTGTACCATTTTAAGAGGGTTTTTATTTATCCAGTTTTCCAATAAAACAGGTGGCAATATCACGGTGAGAATTAAAAAGAGAGTCCTCAGTTGGTTTCGGCATTAAGATAAAATATCTCACTTATGTATACATGGAATTAAGCTAGCAGTCCCGAATAGAGGTAAACATCAACAAAATTCTAGAAGTCAAATGTCATTTAACCAGATTTCAAAGTTATAGGTCATTCGATCATGAAGTTCCGGGGACAGTACTGATATAGATTTCCCGCTTATCCAGGTCCCAGGCGTACTCAACCAGATTTCAAACTGTTCGTACTTTTATTTAGACGATATTCGAAACCACAATTAGCTCTATTAAAACAGTTTTGTCTTCAATTTATAATAATAGACTATTAACTTAAGAAGTGTAGGTTAACATTTTTGCAAAACAAAATAAGTTTATGTCAAAGATATTGCTAAAAGATTTAGTAAAAAAAATACCAACAAGCTGTTGCATATTATAGTATAAAGTAAAGACACTACCTTTCCCATTTTTCTCCGGATTCTCCTGTTCAGTAGCGGAACTTATCGCCGTACTTTGTTTTGTTATCAGAGGGAGGAAGTGATAATATCTAATATTTCATCCACACAAACAGCTTACACCAAAACAATTAACATAATTTATTATAGTCAATCAATCAATAAATGGATTATCAAACGCAAAAAAGCAATTCGAACCAATAGTTCCTGAGATTAGCATATCGAAACAAACTCATTTGCCTTACAACATTACTATACATATAAATATAAATACCTTGCATGCCAAAAGCCTCAATATCCTGGCATCAGAAGCTGCTGATGATACACTGAACAGTGACAGCTCAGTGGTAACAGATTCATGGGAGGGGGATCTGGCGACCCCCTTCCAACCCTCCGCGGGGCACATCTCCACTATAAATGACAAAAACGACTTTAATGTTAGAAAGAATAGTAATAAGCTCTTCTCTGTTCAAATAATGATAAGTTAAATGTTAAGGGGCGAAATGTAATGCCACAAAACAAAAAATAAGTTGTCCGATAAGAGCCGTAAGCATGCAAGCAAGGAGAATCGTTTCCATTTTTTACCAGGACTTGTGACATTTCATAGTATGACGACGCAGAGCTTAAAACTGCGTTTTGTATTAAAAGAGTGGCAAAGAAAAAAGTACGATCATATCTTTATTAGGGAACACACCTATCATTGCTTACACTGTGAGATGGCGATTCACTGCATGATTATCGTATTATATACTAATATAAAAGGGTTTTTTTAAGAGAGCTAAATCTATAAAAAGATAGATATTATAATAGAACACAATGATACAACCTTTTAGTAAAAAAATATAAAATCTTTTAAGAAAAAACCTTTGACATTATCGTAATACGAAATAGGGAGTTGATTATTTCAAGAATAAAAAATGTTTAAAAGAATATTGAAAATAATTATAAAATTTTTAACTTATAATAGGCTCTAATCTGACATTGCTAACATTTGTTAGCAATTCCTAAAAATTACGAATTTTTATTTTTGCTATACAATATAAATCGTTGCACAATGCTTGGGAGTAAGCCGACAGAATTTAGTGTCCAGACACTATTCTTTGCTTTCAAGCTCAAATTACAAGCATTGCATGTTGAGGAGCGCTACAAAATATGGTTGTTTGTCTTGTCAAATAATGAAATGAAAGTATTTTTGTCTGCCTGAGTGGGAATTGACCCATCAACAGTAATGTTAAAAATCAGATACTCCTAATGTTGTTCTCGTGCTTAGTATCAACCTGGTGAAACTAGATAGTGTTAAGACGCTCTATTTCCATTATTATTAACTTGAAAGTAAACTTCAGTTTATCCATTAAAATAAATTGTTTAGGCACTAAAAGATATTTTTTTGTTTTGTTATAAAACAGAGTGAATAGATAGTGATACAGATAAATAAAGAATGGCAAATTTCATGTATTGCAAATGCATGTTCCATTCAAGTGTATTTCATTTCCAACTTTCACATGTAGTTAAAATAAATATACCATATTTACTACACTATACTAGCTTGACGTTTTAACCCTAGTGGGGTAGTTGGGAGAGCACGGAGCGCCTAACACTACAGTCTCTACATCTCGCCTTGTCTACTGTCATTAACCTCTTCATACATGCCCTCCAGTGGGTCCTCATGCTTTTTATGTAATTTTCTCCAGTATCTATGATACTGTGTTTTAAAAGGTCAACCAAGGTCTAGGCCTACCTTTCTTACCACTCACTTTTCCATCATAAATCTTGTTTGCCATTCTTTCATCACTCATTTGTTTGACCCAAACCACTGAGTATGGTCTTCTTCATTTGCATGATGACATCCTCGCTAGTACCTGCCACTCTGTGTACCTCAGTTGACCCCGCACATCCTACGAAATGATTGCAACTCTATGGCATTCATCATTCTTTCATTCTTCTTCTTCTTCTATCCTTTCTTCATCTTGTTCAAAAACTAGAACCTTTGTTCTATTCATATTGAAATAAATATAATACATTTAATTGGATTAAGCTCCTAAGTTTCAAGTTAAGCTATTCCTTTATCTTTCAAATAAGATTATGTTCCAAGTTGTTACATAATGCTACTTTCTACACAGTTAATTTAAGAAAGATCTGTAGAAAAGAAATATGTTTACTTAAAATTAACAATAACTTCATATTAAATTTCAATTTAATAAATAAAAAAATGAGAAAATAAATAATATATTGAAAAAACAGAATGTTTGTATATTTTTAGTCCTGTAGTCAATCAATATTGTTATATTAACAACTAAATACTTTAAACAACGCAAAATCAATTAATTATATAACACAGAATAAAAATGTTTTAGTATGAATTGTTATACATTATAACTATACTAATAAAAATATAATTGAGATATACATAATTTTTAAATATTTTAGCTATTTTTATATCGGTTTACAATTATGAAAACAATATATTGAAGATGGCAAATATATATATTTTTTTCCATATTACCATAGAATAAGTAACAAATATAAACTAATTAAAATCATAACGTTTTATAATTCACTTAAAACGATACAAACATATATTTTTAATTCCATTCTATAATATAAATAAAGAAATGCAAAATACAAAAGGCGACTACTATATTAAGCATGGACCGGGACAACAATAATAAACATTACCGCTTATGTTGGGATCCACGACGAATAACTTTAATTACAGCCAATTAAATAAGAAATCTCGAATAAATCAAGTTAATTACGTAACAAACTTGAATTTATTATCAATTTTAGTATAATAATTCAAAAATATAATAAAATTTCCAAAATTTTTTGCGTCGATTCTAAGATGTCAAAGTGATGCGTTTGGTAATATTATGTGCAATATTGCGCAGTTTTTTTTTTAGCTGTCGTTCAGTAATTATATTAATATATCATTTAAATTATTTTAAATAAATTATATTGATGATTTCAAATATTTTAGTATTTATTTATTCATGATTAAATTTACTTTTTATTATAGGTTGTACACAAAGTGACCATTGCCATCTGTTGAGCAAATGGGGAAATTAAATTTTTATTCAATAGGTGTCTCTAAGTGTCTTTTCAAGTGAAATTATATTTTAGAAAAATCTTTATTTAATTTTATGTATTAATCAATAACATTTACCATCTGGAATGGATATTCATGATTCGTAGTTGTTATGTTGCATATATTAATTTTGATTATAAAGATGTCTCTTATAAAACAATTAAATTACTGTTTTTTCAGCTCCATGCTGTATCCCGCACACAGCAGAGTAGGCAGGGGGACGCCTGGAGACCCCTTCCTATCTTCCCACCGATTATTTTAGGTATTGCATGTTGAGTGGCGGAACGCCGCGCTGGGAAATTAAAACGTTGAATATTTAATTTCCTCGAGTGGGAATCGAACGTACAACTTGTTGCAGTCGCACGCTTTTGCTTACGCCACGACTGGCCTCACATTACTTATAATCTGAATATAACATTATTAATTTATTTTATTTTAACTAATTGGAAGTAAATTGTTTCATAACAATTTACTTCCAATTAGTTAAAATCAACATACCTAAGAACATTTTATGACTATAAATTATAAATTGTAATAATCATTACTTGTTTTATATTGAGCAGAACATAAAAAGACGGTTACACTAAAAATATATATCTATATACAAAAAAAGTACATAAAATAGTATGTAGATGTACTACTTAATATAAATCTGAAGGGTTTGTATGGATGGACGCGATAATCTCAGGAACTACCGGCTTGTATAACAAAGTTCTTTTTGTGTTATATAATCCATATATTAGATATACTCGTACACAACTCTTTATTATTTGCATTTGACCGAGAGGGTGAAGCCGCGAGTAAAAACTAGTTTAAAATAAAATGGCGGTATAATGTAGTTTGGTAAAGTATTAAATAGTAGACATAAATATTATTATACTTATTGATTCCATTTGAATCGCTACAAGCTATCCGCTTCGCATCATGTTTATCAAGGTATTGCTTGGTTGTGTTGGATTTACATGGTTATATTAAAATTATTATATTTATTATAATATAATACAGCTTTTTCCTATTTGTTTCACGCTGTATCCCGCATACATTAGGATAGACAGAGGGAACCTAGTGTTAAGACACCCCTGTTCGACACAGATTGCCCAATTTTCGGCACATTGCGTGTTGAGTAGCGGAACTCTACTCTGCGCGGGATGGCTTGTTACCAAAGTAAGGAAATAAAAATATGAAATAATTCATTCTCCCAAGTGAGAATTGACTCAACAACCGTCTCGTCACAATATTAATATATAATAGCTTATACATTAGAATAACAAATAGGCAATTTTTTTTCTCTTATATAACAAAACGTTTAAGCGGGCGAATCTGCGCTTCGTCCGCCATTTTAAAATACACGATAAAAACAAAATTACTATTAATATTCTATGAAAAATTATAACTTAAAATCATGGGTTCTTTTTAAATACTAAATTATATTATGTTATTTTTATTTTTTTGTTTATTTACACTTTTAATTTTAATAATCAGGCTGAATAAAGCGACCTTTTTTTACCGATTAAATGAATTTATAATTAAAAAAGCAAATTTTGTGTGAATATTATGTTTTTCGTCATGATTACGTCTTATAAATCGATGAACCTGAGCTGAGTGTGCAAGCGAGAGAGCGGAACCATACGAGCGATAAAGAAGCACGATCGGCCTAATCGACATTTATTTTTATCTGTAATTAAATAGCACATTATTGTCACAAAATTCTTTGTACTGACATCATCATTTAGTGACAATAATCTCCATATTATTCATTAAAGTATGCAGCTTTACTATGTATGTTACTATCCGTAAAGTGATTTTGCAGACAACCAGTTTATTTTTACTTATATGCTGTTTGAAGTAAGATTTTGTAGATACTTAAGGAAGGAAATGAAAACCATTTATTCTGCCGATTTGGAATTGCGCCTGCGACGACCTTACGATGACCTTATTCAACTACATTTTTTTATATAGAAGTTAATCATAAAATTTAAATTTAATTAAATTAGCTTCACGCTATATCCCGCACACAGCAGGGTAGGCAGAGGGAACCTAGTGTTAAGACACTCCGTTCCCCACTTTCTGCCGAAATTTGGAGGCATTGCGTGTTGAGTGGCAGAACTCAACGCCGCGCTTTGCCTCTACACCAGAGCGAAGAAATGAAAATATAAATTTAAGTAAATATTTCATCTCCTCGAGTGGGGATCGAACCCACAACCAGTTGGTTTTACAGTCACACTTTGTACCACTGCGCCACGACTGGCCTCATCAAGTTAATCATCTTCTGTATAAAAATAGGATTAATACAAATATTATTATTTTCCATGTAAGACAACCTCAAAACAGTACTTCATATATAACTATAACGAATCTACAGCTTTGTTGTGTGTACTGTGTTTTATATTCGCAGCAGTTTCAGTTTAAATTGTAGATGTTTCTCAATATTTCTGGTTCTTTTTTATAATAAACATAAATATGTATGTATGTTTATGTTTATTATAATTATTTTATTCTTGTAAAATAAATTAAAAAATAGTGTTTAATAAATTGAAATATAATATTACTGATAATCTAATAAACTATTTTTGTATACATATATTTATTAATATTAACATATGAGTACCTATATACAACAAATTTGTGGACTTCATAGTGGTTGTGGGTTGGATTGTCACTCAGGAAATTCATATTTTCATGCTTTGGTTACAAAACAAAGAGCGGAGTTGAGTTCCGCCAATAAACACACACACAGCTACCTCTACCTACCCTGCTATTTGACAGATACAGCGTTTCATCTAACAAACTTAATAAATCCTATAATTTAACGATATGCTACAAAATATAATTATTATTATCCCCAGACATTTCAACATACGTCCAATCTCCTATAATTCCAGCAACACTAGAGTAATACACACGAAATGCGGCCAAGCCATACATACATGGATAGATAAACACACATACACACATACAAACCTATATATGTACATATGTATGTATGTTTGGTTAATATAACGATATCGCAGGACGAATAACTGAATTTTGGTATTTATACACTATTTTGATTGAACCCTTTATATCGCAGCGTAAGCGTCCGACTGTACGCGCGGCGGCTGTGGGATCGATATCATTTAACACGGCTTCTAATATAAAACTATTAAAATGAGTGCAGTGCGGAGAATTGAGTGTCTTAGCTCTTAACACTACGTCCCTCTGACCATCGTGCTATCCGGGCAAAAGCTTGAAAAATATATATAAACTGTATAATGCAAAAGTGGCAATAGAAATAGATTTTAAATGTTTTTTTATTTTATTTTTGCATAGTATAATTTTATGTTTTTTTCTTTAGACATAGAAATTTTGTAATTTACAGTACATTAGGTGACAATGGGCAATTTGCACCAAATACCTTACCTTTTACATATATTTTTAACTTTTTCCTGTATATAGTCAGTCAGGTAGGTAGAGAAAGTATAGTGACAAAACTTCTTTCTCCGAAATGACATGGCAAGTGAATTTCAGGTAGTGTGTGTGTTGAATGGTCCTAACCATAGCGGCAAAGTTAAATTCACTTTCCAATCCAATCCAATTCAATTCCCAACCGCTTCTTGGAATATGATAGCGCCACTTAGGAACATTTTCCCCCAGGAGGATACCAGAAGCTCTCTCTCGGATAATCGTATCCTTGTCACTCGCTTGTACAAGTCCCACAGTGGTTACGCAGAAACTGATTGACTCATGGAGAACATGTAATCGGCTATTGACGATATGCTGTCACAAATCCCCTCCGCTGACGTCGTAATACTTGGCGATGTTAACACTCACAATGCCAATTGGCTTGGGCCACGCACCATCGACCACGCGGGTAGAGCTGCATTCGACCTTGCCATCTCAAATGGATTGTCCGAATTGGTTAATACGCCTACGTGACTCCCATCGACAACCACAACGCCTCCTTATTAAGCCTTCTACTAACCTCACACACACACAGAGCAATATTGGGTTTTCGTTGACGTCCCTTTGGGGTCTTCTGACAACTGCCTGGTACGGAGTGTTGTGTCCATTCAACGTGACAGTCGCTGATCACTAGGAACTTGTTGCATTTAGCACTACAAGATGGGAGATTGAGATAGGATGCTTACATTTTACTCATCGTGTCCCACGGGCTGGTTTGCTTCTCCTCAGATGGTCCTAGTACCTGTGTCGCTGTGGATCTGCAAGGCATGAAACTTTACATTCCTAGTGCCAATCGGTGGCAAGTCACAGTCTTGGTTTGATACATCTTGAACACTTGCTATCTTTACCAAGCGCGAGGCATATCAAATCTGGGGCGAAGCACTGATCGCTAAGGATCCATAGGTAAACGCCTCAAAAAGGAAGTACAACCAAGCGTCTAGATACTTTAAGTGGCAAATTGCCTGAATAAAGTCCGAGCACATTCCAAAATCAACAAGAAGCTTGAGAGCTACACGCTATTCCGTTTACGTGTGCCTGAATTGACACCCGTGCTAACGCTTTTGTTTCAGCATTTACTCAGTCAGCATAGTCCCAGACTCGTAGAAGAGCGCTCATATCCACTCGATCTCGAAGAAAGACTATGGTTCCGATCCATCTTATTACAGGCGTTTTGCTATCGCATACTTGCTCTCAAAAGTCATGGATAACATTATCAATAGCCAGCTCATGGTTTATTTGGATGATCAATTATTGTTCAATGACCGTCACCATGTTTCCTAGTCTAGCTAACCCACCGCTGGGTTATGGCTATTAAATGCAATGGAAAGGGCCTGGCCTTAGTCTGGACATGGCGAAGGCCTTCAATCGAGTATATCCCAGAGTGCTCTTTGCAAAAGTTCCAGCTTATGGGTTTTCCAAGAATTTATGCAAGTGGATCGCCATTTAGCTAAATGTGCGCAGTGTCAAGGTTTATATGCCAATGGACTTTGTAGTGGACCACGAATGTTCTTACTAATTATGACGTTGACAGTTTATTTTAATAGTTTGTATGTTTTCGACGTCATTTCTTAACCAACTGGAATATCTATCCACACATATAAATTACATAATATGTCTGTCTGTGATTTCTAATTTAACTGCTTTTTTTTCAAGTACAAATACTGATAGTACACGACTCTAAAAGAACGAACATTTTTAAAATGTTGTCTGTCTGTCTTTCTGTTTGTCTTCGTTGGTCCGGGCTAATCTCTGGAACACCTGTACCAATTTTAGTAGGACTTTCATTGGAATATGAAAAAAATTGTGAAACTTTTTATTCCAGATTTCCCTGGGGTGAAGTTTTTAATTGGAAAAAAACTGAATTTTCCATTTTACTTCTTAAAGTCCCTTCAAACAAAGTTGCAGGCGATGTATAGTTAGTTATGAAGTAGGTACTTATAGATGTTAAACAGTTTATTTTTAACTTTGTGTTGAAATACAAACGGAAATGATCCAAAAAAATGTGTGAAGTAGTCTAAAAATGTGTTTTTCAATGACGCTTATTTGACTTTGCGTAATAAAAGTTTATTTTATATCAAGCGGCGTTAAGTTACGCCAGACAATACATAATATCCCTAAGATGAGTACCTATGTAATGACTACACCAGGGAATAAATTGTTTTCATTTCCCTGCATTGGTAAGACAGCACGGCGTTACGCAACTTAACACCCTTGTGTGAGTGCCTTAACACTAAGTTCTCTAAAGGTACGTAAGCTTTAAAAAATTACATATATTTTAAAAATGTAATAAGCTTAAATTTGAATCTACACTCGTCAAGTTTCTCTCAACGTTATCAATAATCATTAAACAAACAAAATTTTTCAAAAATATTATTATTCCATATAAATATAATATGTATATAAATGTACCAAACCTTCATAGGATTTTAAAATTAAAAGCGTATCTGTGTGTGCATTCGCCATGTAGATGTATATACAATGTATAAATATGAATGTGTGCGTAAGAAAGATATGGATAGTGCGGAGTTAAAACTTTTGCCACGAATTATAATATTTTTTATTTCGAATAAGAATTTAAGATTTTTATAATATCTCTAGGATATTTTAATTATTTTAATTTTCATGTATATTACATAGTATCAGCCCATTCGCGGCTTCATCAGCAGATCACCTATAATTCTTTTATTGTGCTGCATTTCCCAGCTGATAGATTATATAATTTATACATTCACTTACGAATTTTTTTTTTCATAAATTTGAGAAAGCGCAAGTACTACATGGCTGCATGCAAGGATGTTATCGACGGCAAGGGCGCGAACTCGAGCCTAGGCTTGCGGCCGGAAACAGAGTGTTGATTTATTTTATTTTTATATTTTTTCGAAAAGTATTCCTCTAAATTACATGATGGAACAATTTTTGCTCAAGTAAAGTTAAGTTAGTTTCAATATCTTATTTCTAGAAAAAAAAATATCCAAGTAGTTAGTAATTCATCCACCTAGGGGTTACTAATAAGCTCTTTTTTTCCTACTCTATATGTAGAGGCGGCGAGGACTAGCATTAAAACATAAAACCTTTTATTTGGCATTTTTAATTCGAATCCGTGTTCGTTGAATATTTAAAAAACATAGCAATAAGTCTAATATTAACTTAAATTTCAAAACTATTAAATATTCTTCGGAAAAACGTATAATAATTTAAATGAAATAACGTAGCGACATATAAATCAGCTCCTCCCAAAAAAAGTCCAAGCGCTCTGACCACTAAGCCATACGGTCTCATCAAGCGTCGTTCGACATCGTATATGCTACTTATAGTGTTACGTATATTGTAGAGATGCTAATCTCTAGAGATCATTTTTTACAATTTCCGCTACACAATGACAATTATCATTCATCTCAGATTAATCATTTGGTAAGACAAAATGTTATATTAATGAAGTACTAGCGAACCAAACGTGGCTTTGCCCGTTTACACTTATTACTATAATATATTAAAACCAAAATATTCAAAATGCTTACATAAATTGTCGCCCCTATGTACTATGTGGATGTATAAGCTATATAACTGTGAAGTTTCATTTTAATTTGTTTAGTAATTTTTGCGTAAGAGTGAAACAAACATTCATCAATAGTAGGCTTTTTAATATTTTAAATTGTTACACTTTTAAAATCTTAAAAAAATATATAAATTTCTTATCCTGTCAATTCTCGTCGGTATCTGTACTTGATTGTGGCGTGTCGGCGAACGGAATGCAAACTACACTGTAGGGTTCGCACTCTTACCGAAAATATATTAAATATTTTTTAAAATTGAAAAATCAATAATTTAACGCTTTATTGGCATTTGTTGTGGGCTTCATTTCCACTCGGAGGAATAATTATATTTCTTTTTTTTTCTCGCTCCAATAATACCGCAACTCTCAACACATAGTTCAAATAGTAAATTGAGTAAGATATTATTTTTACAATAAATGAAAAAAAAAGGCCAGAGAGGCCTGAGGCCTGTCGTGGCGCAGTGGTACAAAGTGTGACTGTAAAACCGACTGGTTGTGGGTTCGATCCCCACTCGAGGAGATGAAATATTTACTTAAATTTATATTTTTATTTCTTCGCTCTGGTGTCTAGGCAAAGCGCGGCGTTGAGTTATGCCACTCAACACGCAATGCCTCCAAAATTCGGCAGAAAGTGGGGAACGAAGTGTCTTAACACTAGGTTCCCTCTGCCTACCCTGCTGTGTGCGGGGTATAGCGTGAAGCTAATTAATTTTTTAATTTTAATTTAACCATAAATGAAAAGTTAATAAATATATTATATTAAATGCGTTATAGAAATTGTCGTTAGCGCAACTTTTTAATATACGAATAATATAATGTAATGTACAAATCTAAGTTTAGATAATATAAACATGTTTAGCACCATGTTTTTACCATAATTATATACTAGGGAATTCGATACATTGTGTGTTGCAAGGCGCTTAGCGCATCTTAGTGTCTACCAGAGTCGAAAAATTAAAACAATTCAATTATAATGATTCAGCCTTAGGAATCGAACCCACAACCGTCGCGTTTACAATGAAGGCTTGGTTTTGTTTTAAATATTATTTTATATAATATTTACTTTGTGACAAAGCCCTATATAACGCATACATAGACAGGACGAGTGTGTGAGAAACGAATTAGGGTCGGTTCTATTTAGTTAATAGACAAAGTTGGGTAAGTCCAGAATTTATTATTTTTGTTACTTGTTTTTTGTGGATTCGATTCCAATTTGTGGAGATTAGTTATTTTCTCGTTCTAGTAGTGAGACAAGGCGTGGCGTTCAGTTGCGTTACGAAGTACGCAATGTTTCGTGAATTGAGCGGACCTTAACACTAGGTTGCCTCTACCTACGATGCTATATGTAAAATAAAGAGTAATTTTGAATAAACGGGTTTTTCTTTTTTCAAATATTATACGGCAGAGATAACAATAAAAAAAACCGTACTATATATTTTGATTATTAGTGTCATTTAAATAAAAATTGTACGCTTGATTTGAGTTCAAATAAGAGCAAAATAAGAGAGGTTATTCAGAGTTACGTTCATTATTTCTAATGGAGTAGAAATCTTCATACAAAAACATTCAAACATTAAAACAATATAACTGCTGTACTAAAATTGCATTGTGAAATTTGAATGCTTTGCTTAATTGGTTTAAATTTTTAAATATGTTATTTTAAATAGAGCAGTTGATATCCTGATATTATTTAAAATATCTATACTGAATCTTAATAAAGCGCAGTGAAACAGCGTCTGACTATAAACGCGACTGTTAAAGGTTCTATTACCACATGAGGGAATGCATTAATTTCATTTAAGCGCTATGGTGGAAAGGCGAAACCAAAAGATTGGCGTTGAGTTCTGCTACCCAACACGTAAAGTCTACCGAAATTGGACGATGTGTGGGGAACGGAACCAACGGTCTTAACACTAGTTTCCCTCTGATTAACCTGCTGTACCCAGAATACAGCGCGTAGCTGAAAAAAAACCTTAATAAAATAACAAGTATTGTAAGCTAAGAAATAAATTAATTAATTAAGTGCTTTTCTTAAATTTATTAAAAATAGAATTTGTGTTATTGCCCGTTTGCGGAAAGGTCATTTTATAACAAAAAATGTTTTTTACTTCTTAAACGAGATATTTTTCAATTTAATTTAAGGCTAGTCGTCGCCTGCGATATAATAATAAAATAGACAATCCCGTGTCTTCCCGTTGCCGTAGGTTTTTCGAGAAATCTTCTCTTAGTACTCGAGTTCTTCGAGAATAGGAGAATTAAGGGAGCCCCTACTACACTCCCTAGCCTACTTGACTAGACCTGCCAAACTTAAACTTTCTTAATCCAATTGTTGTAGCGGAAGAGTTTCATACATGTATTAACAATATTTATATATACTAGCGGTATCGACACCCATCAAACAAGCGCTCAGTCGTGTACAACCTGTCCCGCAAGGGACGCCCTTGTCGCCGTCGACATCCTCAAAAGCAGCAACGTAGTGCTTGCAAATTCTTTAGGGATGGAGTTCCCTTTTTCCAACTCTCCCGGTGTCGCTGTAAGCCAATGGGGCTATTTGAGATGTTGTCAACATCTCTCTCTGTAAGGAGATTTTTACATTTTTTTACAATTAAGTTGTAACAACCGTATTAGGATTTCGACGTCGCTTGATGAGATCGTATGGCATAGTGGTCAGAGCGCCTAGTCGGTTTCCTGATGGTTGGTTGGTTTAATTTTGTTCAAAATTTATACGTTTTTTAAATAAGTATATTTCTGTTTGCTGTAATTGTTGCTTCATTTTATTTATATTTGAAAGAAAAAAATTGTTAGTAATTAATAATTTATGGGTAAAGGGAAATATTGTTATTTCATGGTAGTTTCGATTTAAGTTAACCTCAGACCATCTGATATATTTTTTTAAATTTACCGCTTTTGGTTTCTAACAATATAAACAGATACAAATATCTTTTAGTATATGAGAGAAATTATGTCAGTAATTTTGAATAATTTTTAGAGGCCAGTCATAGCGCAGGGGCGCAAGTTTATGAGTGTATAAGCGACTAAGTCTAGTGGTTGTGGGTTCGATCCTTACTTGGACGCTCTGAATTTTAGTAATTTATATAGCAGTTTATGTATGAGGAAACATAGGCGTAAGTAATATAAAATATATACATTACAATGCGTTAAAAATGGCCATTTTTTATGAAATTATGGGTTTAAGTTAGTATCTGAATATATGGTTTGAATTACAACTCGATATCTCCAAGCATTCCTGCGATGGAGACTCTTGACAGACAGACAGACGGACAGCAAAGTGATCTTATAAGGGTTTCCTATTTACTTAAAAGGTACGGAACCCTAAAAATAATAAACCAATGCACACATTTAACACGCAGAATTAAGAGTTAAGAAACTTTGATTCCTTTATCATAATAATAATAACTTTATTTAAGCACTTATATTGTACAATAATTGATTCATGTACTGTCCTCTTAGATGAGTTACAAAATGAAAATAGCAATTTTTAAGTAAATTGTACGTGTGACACGAAATAAAAATAATAAACAATTTTTAAGTTTGTATAAATACGAACAATATGTATACGTTGATATATATAAATAGAATAATAATTACTATCGATCAGTTCCAAGGCTGGATGCGTAGTTATGTAACCTTATCTTCTACGTTACAGTCAAATTTAAAACTCAATAAACATTACAAATTTTGTACCCATCAGACAAAGTTTGACGTTGAGTTACGCTAAAATTGTGCGGTTCATCGTAAACGGAGTGTCTTAACACTAAGGTCAGTCTGTCTATCTTTCTGTATGCGGGACAAGTAAAGAGAAAATCGTTTAAAAAATATTTTTTTATATCTAATAAACATTTTTTTCTTGGATGTTAAAATATTTTATAAATAAATAATATTCTCTCTTGCCAAATAAAATTATTCTCAGCGATAATCTTGACGTTTTGGAAATTTGTAAAAATCTGTCTATAGAGATTCTTACAACACAAGTGACGATGTAAGCGAAAGTATAAGACTTTCAAAGTAGTTCCATTAAAAAAAAAGCCCTGCAAAGAACGTATGTGCATAGTTGTCAAAGCGCTTAGACAGAAGAAAAGGGAGCCAGTTCGAGTTCTTCTGCATTCAAATGTTATATTAATGTTAGTGGAATTTTATTGTTTTGATTTAGAAAGTTTTTACGTCAAATTCTATATTTTATTTTTTATCTATATTTTTGGTTATTCCTAATGTAACAGGGTAGACGGAGTGAACCTAGTGTTAAGACACTCCCTTCCCCACGAACTGTCCAAGTGTCCAACATCGCGTGTTGAAGTAAAATTTGAAACCTGATATACTCCTACATATATTATCCTGGTGTTTTACTGTAACATGCAAACTATTTTTGCCTCGCGTCTGCACCTGTCCGTCCGTTACTTTGTATTTGGTGAATAGTAAACATCTAAAAACATACATTGTAAACACAAGCTGATTCCCTCGATTTTGTCTTTATAAGGTGAATAATATAAGAAAAAGCACCATAAATATTCTACAAACATTAACGGACGCTAGTGTATTCACTCAGGGAATTAAACCTGCTATCCTTTTTTTCATCTTCACGCTGTATCCCGCACACAGCAGGGTAGGCAGGGGTAACCTATTGTTAAGACACTCAGCACCAACACAGTTATAAATACAACCCTACAGCTCAGTGCCCGTTCAATTTTGGAGATATTTAGAGTGTATTGTTTATATATGTAGGAGTTTAACGCCGCACGAACTAACTACAAACAAATGAAAATAATTCGTTCCCTTGAGTGAAAATCAAACCTATTTTACCTATTATCTATATGTAAAATAAAACAAATTTGTAAGACAGTTTATTTTATTCTTTTTAAATGTGTATTTTAAGTTTCAAGGTAAACTTGTTAAACTGTTTAAAATACTTATATTTTCATGGTAAATTAGCATTTTTTAATAAGTTTTTTTTTTTTGGAAATTTTTTTTTTAGTCATTATGCTGTAATTAATATTTGGACTTGATCACGAACGGTATTGGATTATTATTTCTCATGAGGTCATATAACATTATGGAAATGTCTCGATTTGATCCCATATAATAAAAGCTAATTTCTATTAGAAATGTTAAATGAAATATAGAGGCCACAAACTATGATTCTAAACACGACTGGTTGTGGGTTAGATCCTCACTAGAGGAAATTAAATATTTGTTTAAATTTATATTTCCCTTTCTTCGTTTGATGTCGAGGCAAAGCGCGGCGTAGAGTTCCGCCAATCAACACGCATTGCCTCCGAAATTCGGCGGTAAGTGTCGAACGTGTCGTAACACTAGGTTCCCTGTGCCTACCCTGATACAGTGGGATACAGTGTGAAGGTAATCTAATTTTAAATGTAATATAAAATATTAATATTTTCACATTGTCTTATTTGATATATTAAGCAAATATTGCTGTCTCTTTCTTGCATTTTATAAACTTGCTTCAGTTTATATATGAAATGTGATAAAGAAATAGATAGCACTTATACGTAGTTTACAATTTTTTTTATTGAGCTGTGCTAATAGTTGTGACGTCATAAATTGCTAATACATATATAGTATTTTAAATTTAATAGGTTCCATTATTTTTCCTTTTAAATATACTTTTTATATTAAAATAATGATAGGCAGTCGTCGTTACACAGTAGCATAGCGTATAATAGTAACGCAACGCTTTTGGATTCGATTCCCACTCGGGAGGATGAACTATTTTCACTGTCGATATGAATGCTCTCGTTACAAGATGTGGCGTTAATAAGCCATTCTCGAAGCTTTACGCGTTGAGTAACGGAACTCAACGCCACGTTTCTGTCCTTGTCTTTCCAGAGTGGGGGAACAACATAACTCCTCTGAATGTTAATCGAACCTATGACTACCTAACATTGCGTCTAATATTTTACAATAATTATAAAACAATATAAATAATAAAAAAATAATAACTATTAAAAATTATCGCATTAACTTACTTGTGTTTGGGTGTGCTATATATATATGTATGTATGTATGTATGTATACACACACACTTGTGTCGAGGTAGAGGTTTTGTTGATACGGTGTGTAGGGTTGATTGTGTGTTTGGTAATTTATGAGTATGTATGTTTGTTTATTTCATTATATATATGTAATACGGAGTTTAATGCAGGTTCATTTCGAAGCTAATATGCGTAAATAAATAACTTTAATTAATTTTTTAGACGTTTAAGAAAATATAAAAATAATTAAATATATTATTAGAGACCGTGCCTTTTGGAAACTGTTTAAAATGCTCTGGTTGCTGGTTGTGGGTATGTAAATTTTTAAACGCTTACAAAAACTTAGATATGCATAGGTTAGGTATGAGCTAGGAACTACATTAGAGTAACTGTTTTGTTATGAGAGGTGGCATACGACCACGGCTCTGATTGTTGTGAAGGAATGAATATATGAATGCGTATTGAACACAGTAAAATATACTATTTATTAAATGTTTATATTATTATTATATATATTATAACAACTTTGTAAAGTTGTTTATAGTAACTAAAAGCATACCTTTACAAATTAAGAAAACAATTATGAATAGATAGCATAATACTATATAATGTGTTTGTATAATTTTAGTTTACACTTTTAATATAAAAGAAATAAAATAGTTATTTAACAATTTAAACATTTTCATCGAGAGATCTATAAGAGAAAGAGATTATGATCACATTAAGGAAAAAAATGTATTTAAGACAACTATTATATGTAAAATTGTATTGAGCTGGTGTAGAGCGGGTGTGAAACAAAATTACAGGAATAAAATATTTAATACATTGTATTTATAGATCAACTTGATGTATAAATTGATCTATTATTAAATTAACCTATATTAAAATTTCTTTTTAATTAAAACATTATTATTGTAAAGAAGTTGTTTTTTTAATGTGCTGTATACTACTAGTAAAGCCAAAAAGCTTTTATTTTTACCAACATTTAAACGAGATAGTAAAAATAAAATAAAAGTTCGTTTTTGATTTCCTTCCTTTGAATCTGTATTTTTTTATAATGTACTGTATTTTACTAACCAATACCTTTTATTTGATGATGTGAAAGCTATTTTAAAGGAATATAAAATCTTTTGTAGCGGTTGTCATATTGTAATACTATAAAAAATATATTATTAATATTACTGTAAGTAAAAGTATATTCCAAATTTCTGGTATATTTAACAGGAATGGGAAAAATTTCATTTACTAAATTTGACCCAAGACGAAGTCAAGCTAAATAAAACCATTTAAAAAAGGGAATACATACATAACAGTATCATAGTGTTTTTTTAGCATATATTAGATTGTTAATTATAACTTAATTTATTTAAAGTTGTCAATTTTAATAATTTAATAAAGTTAGAAATTCCTTAAATTTTTACACATAAAAGTTATACTTGTGACTATCATATATAAAATAAAATAAAAAATCTGAAAATTAAATCCACAACCACTATCAATTTAAAATGTGGCCATTTTAAATTTAAATTTTAAATATTTCTATGACATGGCACAACCCTGACACACACAAACACATAACGGATATATGAAACCGAATGCTTGTCAAACTAAATGGATACGGTCGTTAGGGATGTGGGGATACGATCAAATTATTATCTTGTTAATATTAAATACGATTTTTGTAATTAAAGACAGCAATTAAAAAATATATACAAAATATAAAAACAATAGGTTGTAAGCAACGTTTGGATGTAAAGAGCTGAAGATCGAAGAGGAGGGCTTAAGAGCAAATGTTCGGCTGTGGACATGAACGACTATTTTTTCTTTTCATAGAAATAACAAGGAAAATACGTTTAGATCAACTAAAAATACATGAACATCGCCGTTCACGATACCCTGTTACACCAGAGGAGCTACAAGTTTCGCGCGTTAAGCGTTGTCGCTCTTTAAGATTAAGATAGAGACTGTTTTCAAATCTACCCATGTGATGTAGCTTGTGTTTTATAGAAGAATGCTGATAGCTAGACTCTTTACGCTCACGCTGCTTTATGCTGGTGATACGTGGATCTGCTAGTAGTCTTAATGCGTATTTATTATAAATATATTTTATTATATTTTGTTCTTGATATAAAAATATTAACTCAATTACAGTTCGAGTAAATTTCTTGAGCATTTAACTAATAATAAAATATTTAACAATTATTTTATAAAAAATCCATGAACAATTAATTTATATTTTATTTTAAATTTATTATAACAAAAAGAACTTTTTGTTTTCAATTAAAGATTTCACACAAAATGTGTAGAATCTTTAACTGAAAACAAAAAGAACAAAAAGAAATGTAGAAAAAACAAATATTAAATATTTAATATAATTACAAAAATAAAAAAACTAGCAAAAAATTAAAAATGACTAAAAATAAATGAAAACAAAAAACTATCTACGATATTTTACATCGTAGTGTTACTTCACTATTTGTTAGGGAGAGCGCGAGGTATGCTCGTATTATTATTAGCAGAGTTAACTCGTGTATACACTGTTGAGTTGACTATTTATTTATTATTTTGTTTTTGTTTTTTTTAATGGAATTTTGATAAAATGTTTTTCATTCAGAGTGTATTGTCTAATTTACTTACTCAGGAAACAAAAAAAGGCGATATCTATCTATCTATTACTTAATCAACAAAAGTTAATTAACTTTTGTTGATTACACATAACTTTTTTTTTAGAAAACACAAATATTTGAACGTGTCATAATAATATGATGTCTATATTCTTATACAATTTCTTAAATGTGGTGTGGTTTCATATTTTTAATATGTTTAAAATTCAAAGACGTTAAATATTTTTTTATAAATAAAAGAAAAAATAATAAAAAATGATATGATATGATAATATCTGTTTTTGTTTCATGACTTTATAAATTAGATTTTATGCAATATATAAACAAATATAACTTTCATATAAAAGTACATAAAAAAAATCACATATATAAATATAAATAAAGTTATTATATTGAGATTCTTCTCACGGCGCACATAGTGTAACCCCGCCTTAATGTATTCAAGGACCGTGTACAGAGTAGTTGTAAAGAGAGGTACATTATTATTATTATTATTAAATAGTTTATTTATATTTGTTTATAAGTGTGATTTGCTTGAAATTTTTTACTTAAAAAATTATGTTATTATAATATAAATATATCATTCTATTATATCAATAAAGGCTAATATGGATTACTTTTATATATTTTATACATATAGCATAACATATATATTTAAGATTTTAGTCGTCACTTATGACTAAAATCTTACTCAGTAAGTACAATACAAAAAAATATACATATATCTCTCCCATTCTTTATCTGCTTTATGCAGGATAGGCAGAGGGAAAATTAGCCTTAAGACATTTTAATCGAACCATGAACCATCGCTATTACAGTCAGAAGCAATGCCGCTGCGACACATCATTTCTAGTAATATTTATCATTAATAATTACATTGTTTTGTTATTAATATCTACATGTTATGACGTAATTGTTACGCGCTTAAGAATTTAAAGTTATTTAGATTCCGCAATGCAAAACAAAATGGCTACTAGAGATAGATAATAGACCAGAGAGATATGAATGTAGTGAATTAAGCCGAGATTAAAACATATGGTTGTGGGTTCGATGCTGTCTGGAGGGAACGTTTGTACTAAAACTAACTTTTACCTGCAACTTCGACCTATAGCTTCCTCGGTAAATGGACTATGCATTTAATATGACACACAAATATTTTTCAATTAAGATCACTTGTATTATATACAAAGTATTTATAATTCTTTTTAAAAAATATTTAAAAATATTTCCAAATTACAAAGTTTGTAAAAAAAGTCATGTTTTTTAAAAAAAAACGAATTGTACTTATGCCACAGAGTAGTGTACTATGATATGCTTCACAATTGCTGCGAATTTAAATGTAATTTGACAATATATTTAAAGTATCAATTGGTTCGCGCAACACGCAATGTCTCGAACTTTAAGCAGTGCTTAAAAAAAATACTGTAATTATTTTATAAAAAAAGGAAAACTTTAAGAAGAATCTACTTGAAGATCTATAAAAGCAAAGAATAACTTAACGAAATTTATCTTTTTTACTTTTTAATAAGTAATCGATGTCCAAGTTAACAAAAATGCTCATAAATAGAAAATTACTGAGCCAATCTGTTTAAAACTTTTAAGGGGCGAAATGGCAATAATTCCGCATCGAACAAAAAAGTATCACGTTAATCGGTTCAGACGTCTCAGCGAAAAAAACATAAAAACCAATTTGAGAACTTCCTTCTTTTTGAAGTCGGTTTGAATATTATCAATATTGTGGCTAGTCGTCGTCGAGGAGCACAAAAGTGCGACTTGTACACGGGACAGGTTGTGGGTTCAATTCGATTTATTGAAATATTTAACTCTGGTAACGAGGAATTCAAGAGTCTTCGCCACTCAACAAGTAATGTCTTTAGAATCGGCGGAAAGTGTGGGAAGGAAGTCTTAATAGGAATACAGTGTTAACATTAGGTTCCCAATGTATATAATGTAAAATGATGTTTTTTTTTCTATTTGTTTCGAAAATATCTTTATTTGATGGACCGATTTTGATAAGATTTATGATTTTATAGGCAGGTAAGCAGAGGTACCATAGTGCTACAGAATACCGTTGCCCACACACAGACACAACCCATTTTTGGAGACATTGCGTATTCAACAGAACCTAACACCCTTGTCTTGTTACCAGAGAGGGTAAATGAAAATAATTTATTCCTCCAAGTGGGAACGGAACATACAACCGTCGTCTTTACCATCCGAAATTGTGCCACTACGCTACGACAGCTTCACTTGTAAGTTCCATTCCCCTTCAAAACCCTTCTTTATATAATTATAGTAAGTATAAACCCCGTCAAGTGCGATTTAGAAACCGTTGGTAGGGTATCGTATTAATATATTTATACTTCTATATGGATATTATAAAGCTGAAGAGTTTGTTTGGTTGAACGTGCTGATCTCAGAAACTACTAGTTCAAACTGAAAATTATTCTTGTGTTGAATGAATAGTCAATTTCAAAACTAAAAATATTATATCTAGTTAAGGATGTCCATTTTTTTTCGATTTAACCCACTGTTAACGTAATTAGACCAAGGAGTGAAGTCACAGGTTAAACCTAGTATGGAATAAAACGAACGTGTTGTAAAAAACAATTTTTTATCACTGAAATGCTTTATCATGATAAAATACAACAAGGCCGTCGTGGCGCAGTGGCTCAGCGTGTGACTGTATTCGCGACCGTAGTGGATTCCGGTCCCAAACGGTGAATAGATTATTTTCATTTCTTCAATGTCTTCGGAGTGTTTTAACACTAGGTTGACTCTGGTAAAAAAACGGAAAATTGTATATTTTAATTAATTTATATTCTGCGATTCTTTTTTGATTAAAGGAAGCAACGCTGCGTGCAAAAGCTGTGTGTATTTTTTCATATTTTTTGTGTGTTTTTGTTACAATTCTAATGGGCTTTAACTCACAAACAACCGTGGTGGAGCTCCGTTCTAGACAAAATGAGCTACAGACATGGCAAAGACACAAAACTTATTTTTTTTATTAAAGTGAATATTTGTAAAATAGATATGTAGAAAACAAATTTAATTATTTTGATAACTAGTTTCTACACTAATTTAATTCTTTATTTTTTTAATATTTCGTACTGTGCGACTGTTTGTCAAAACATTTTTTTATTAACTTTTTACTACTACTCATGTAAAGTACCCAATCGATATGTCTTCTAAATCTAATGTCACGCTCACGACACTCCGTACACCAGCTCCTGATAAATAATAATTAAATCATAATCATACCCCCAATTGGAGATCAAAACCACAACCGGCGCGTTATTATTTTTACTCTGTACCACTGCGACTCTTCCGTAATCAGTGGTTCTTATCCCATAATCATTAATTTGTATTAAATTTTTACCTACTTTAAATATTTTTTTTATCTATTCGCTTTTGAACTCTACATTCATATATGCGAGTGTTTACGAGAGACGGCTTATCTAGCTGTGTGTGTTAGTTTAGCAGAATACGGATAGGTCTTTAATTTCTCAATATTTTTTTTATTTATTGTTTGTTATATTATAGCCAAAATATACAAAATGTTTACATCGATTGTATCCTATGTGTTATTTTGATGTATGAGCTATGCTAGTGTAAAGTTTCACCTAAATCTGTTTAGTATTTTTTGCCTAATAGTGTGATAAACTACGCAACAACAACTACAGGATTGTATAGAGTTTCGCCTTTCAACACGTTATATCTCCAATTCGAGCAGAAATTTATGAACGAAGTGCTTTATTATCTACTAAATTTCCTCTGCTCACTGGCACATGTGAAACAGCGTGAAACTTAAAATAAAATAAGATACAAGAGTAATTTAAAAAAAAACCTAAATTTATTAAATGGCCATATCTATATAATTCTATCTATAAAACTGGAAAGACATTCGTTTCGAGATTACACACTCACACACCCACATCTAACTCACACATACACAGCTTAAACCGACCAAATTAAATAGACCTTTCAAATATGACGATCTCGACTTTGTTACAAAGAAAAATTACTTTGAATACGTATCTTTTTAAATTGGAGAGTTAATATCTATGTTGTAGTGATTTTATTTATTTTTTCTTACCACGTTGTATATTATATACATATAGCTGGATAGACAAGGGAACATAGTGTAAAGACACTCCGTTCCCCACTTTCCGCTGAATTTTTGCTAACGCCGCGTTTTGTCTTGATACCAGAGTAGAGTAAAGAAAATATTTAATATTTAATTTATTCGAGTGGAATTTAACGTAACCGTTACACTTTTGTACCACTGCGCCACTACGGCCTTATACTTATATAATAGAAATTTTTATTATTTGTTATCATGCGGTATCCTACACATAGCCGGGAAGACAAAGAAAACCATGTATTATGACACTCTGTTCTCCGCCATCCATTCGCGTACAGCGGTTGACAGTTATCTATTCAAAAGATAAATAAAGGAACAGCTAAAATAAAAACTACCAATTGCTTTTTTTATAATTAATTTAATTATAAAAAATTATGATTAAAGGAAGGCATATTATAGGCTATATTACATCACGTTAACAGTTTCGATGTAACCCACTGTACCTGCTGTCGGTGACATCGCTCACTTATAATGTGTCATGTGTCATGTGTCATACCCACACACAATGAGTAGTTACTTCCATTTGACTAGGCGGGCGAAGCCGCAGGTAAATGCTGGTGTTAATATAAACTAAGCAATTTCCTTCCTAGAAAATACAAATAACTTGAAAATGACGTAATCGATTTCAAGCTATTTCGAGTTTAAATGTAATTACAATCATATTCTGTTATATTTGGACGCCATGTTGCAGTGGAACAGTGTCTGGATATAAGCGCGACGTTTGTGGGTTCGATTCCTATTTGAGGAAACGGATTAAATTTTCTCGCTTTGGTACTAAGATAAAGCGTGGCGTTTAGTTCCGCAAATTACCACCCAGTGTAAATTGAGCGGTGCGTGGGATTAAGTGTCTCAACTCTAGGTTTATCGACTCCTACCATAATACTATATGTAATTCTTAAAACTTTTCCTATCTTTAGTAGCACCACGTTATATCCTGCATATAGCAGATTAGCCAGAGGGAACCTAGTGTATTCCGTTCTCCATACACAATTTTCGACAAACGGCATGTTGAGTGGCGGAACTTAACGCCGCGCTTTGTCTTGTTATCTGAGCAAGGAAGTGACAATTATTATTCCACCAAATGGGAATCGAACCCAGAAGCTACAAAGTTAATATATTTTTAAGCAATTTGTATCGTTTATTGAATATCTAACTTCCGAGTTAGTATCAACGATCTGTTTATAGTTAACGACTGGAATGCCTGTTTTTTTTTTACAGATACAAATAAGATACAGAACAGGAACGATTGTATTTTTTTTGTGTGTTTTATATATGTGAAGATAAATAATAATATTATAATGGCACGTTGAATTCCGCTACCCAACACGTTTTCATGAAACGAGTTGAGCAGCGGAATCGAACGCCGTGTTTTTCACCTGAACAATGAATACAAATATTTAGAACATTCTTATAAATCAAAATTGAATCCACATCAATCGTACAAAACAAAATCTGCACCACAATGCTTTAATAACTAGTTATTAATATTACCAAAAAAAAAAAACAATAAAAAAAAATGTCTTTAGATATAAACGTGCCTATTCAAAGTCAATGCAAACAAAAAACGTTGAGTGTAAACGAGACGGCCTGATAAGTGGAGTGAGATAGCGTTATAAAATACACGCATGTGTTAGAGCGAGACGGAAATATAATTAAAACTTTTGTCGCGTAGGATTTCTGAGGGAAAGGATGGATTTGGTTAGCGAAATGTATGGAATGTATTTTATTTTTTCTTTTTAATTATAAAAGAAAGCAGCTTCACGCTGTATCCCGTGTACAGCAAGGTAGCCAAAGGGAACGTAGTGTTAAAACACTCCGTGTCAGTTTACGTTTTTTTTTCCTGTGTATATGTAGGTATCATAGTCTACGTTGGTACCAAATATCGAATATGTATGTTATAATATATCAATATAACCTACATACTAAGAAGTTAACAGTTAAGAATAATTTCACTAAATTTCATGCATGACCTTGAAGACTAATTAGTTTACGAGTTATGAGATATCTTACTGGGAACGAATTTTTTTAATACTAGGTTCCCAGGTTCCCTTTGCCTTCCCTACTACGTGCGGGATTCAGCGTCAAGCTGAAAAAAAAGACATCTTCTAGTCTATTTTTACTAATTAAAATAATATGGACTTTGATTAAAACTAAGCGCATATAAAAAAACATAATATTTCATCAACAAATATTTTTACTGTATTCAACTAAATTAAGAAACCATCGAAACTTGTTTTAAATTAATACGCTTTTAATCACTAAGGAAGTTATTAATTATAATGTATCGGTATAAATAATTAGGCATATTAGGAGTAGTAGTCTTTATCTGCACGGGTGATGGTTGTGGGTTCGAATTCAAGTAGAAAAAAAATTGTTATCAATAATTATCATTTAAAGTACATGGATAATATTTTTTATCACGCGACATCCCGCACACAGCCGGGCAAGCAGAGGGAACTTAGTGTTAAAACATTCCGATCCCCACGCACCACCCAATTTTCGAGACATCGCGTATTGAGTGACGGAACTCAACGCCATGCTTTGCCTTGACATTTAGGGGGAATATTTTCCTCGATTGGAAATCAAACCCACAACATGTCGCGTTTACCGTCGCACGCTTGTGCCTCATATTAAATATTTGTCCCATACAATGTAATTATGAATTATTAATAAAATATTGTTTGTATGATTAATGTTAAATTTACATAAAATATAAATAGTTTTAGTGAATTATAGTGAATAAGCAATTCACTTTAATCACTATTTGTAATATTTGTGTATCTCTAAAAAGTGTTAATAACGCAACTTAAGCAAAGAAAGAAGAATTGTATATTTTTTTAATATATTATAAATTTCTATACCTTTCCTTAAAAAGTGTTTTTTTTTCTTAAGTATCGAAAAATATTTTTTCATATTTTCTTTAATTCTAAACAGCGTATCTACTCCATACACAACATTGTGCATTCCATGAAAATATATTTCAATGAATTCTCTTTTTGCCCTCTTTTATCCGATTACGTAGAGAGGTGTTGTGTTATTACATACTTCGTTTTCACGCTGCATCCCGTATATCGCAGAGTAGACAGAGGGAACCTTGTGTTAAGACACTCCATTCTGTAAATTACGCTTTTTATCAATTCATGTATAGTTTCTATAAAGAAGAGAATTATATGTGACTTATGACGTTGCGGATTTTTTTAATCACAGACAAAATACTTATTAATTTTGTTTTTAGCTTCACGCTGTATTCTGCATATATGGCGCCTATCCTGCCTGGCAGGGTTGCCAAAACATAGCGATCCCCTCGTTCCGTCCGATTTCAAGACAGTGTGGTGAATGGCGGAAGTCCATGTCGTGCTTCATCTACGAGAGCGTGCAAATGAAAAATAATTTAAATAGAATCATTACCTCGAGTAGAATTCGAACCCACACTCATCACATTAATATAAGTATCACATAATACTACACATACTCGTGTACAATATAAATAAGATAAAAACAAGGAAAATTTAACAATAATTATAATTTATGTACGACATGAAAGAACATAATATTCTGTTTCATATTAAAATTTCGCCTTGAGATGTGTTCTTACAGCTCAGTTATCTAACTTTTGTATGACATTTGAGAAAGTGTGAATTCGAATCTTTGTACATATTTTTTTATTATATGCATAACTAACGGGCCGTTCGCGACATTGCCTGCCTGAAACACACTATTTTTTTAATAACTTTTTAATAACTACTAAAGTTGCCGCCAATTCAATAAAAAAATATATATTCTGTATCAATTTTGTCGATAAACATATTTTATATTGTTATAATCTTTCTATTTATGAACTGATTGTAATAAAATGTTTGTAAAGTGAACTGTTTTTAAGTCGGTTAATGTCGTTTCTGAGAACGTGCACAAAGGCAAACATACAAACAAATGTTAAAAATCATTATTTTGAGTTCTATTGCATTGATAAATGTTCCCAATAATAGATTTTCCCATATATATCTATCATATGCTATCAGATAGCTATCAGCTACAATTTTATTATATGTATAGATAAATGGAGTGTCGAATCACTAAGTTCCTTCCCCCTGCTATCTTATAAGTAATTAAAAATGCATGCTATATGCATAGCGGCTCTATAACCATAGGTGAATCTAAGATATAAGTACTTTCCTGGGGGCTGGACCTTATCTTTGAATAGATATGTTCGTGTAAAAGTATTTTTTTCTGTCCTAAATTTTTGTAAGTATTCCTATGCCCATGTCTAGACATGGTCTGTTATAATCATTTTATTATAAAATATATCAATATTTGACATATCAAAAGATGCGGCGTACAATTCCGCCACTCAACAAGCAATACCTCGTCAGTTATGCGGTGCGGCGGTAATATTTTTTTCTCAGAATACCTTGCTATGCGGGAAAAAGTGTGAAGCTCATTAAATTCAAGTAATTTACATATTGTTTTAAAAATGCGGTGTTGGGTTTAGTGCTCCAAAATCGTACGGTGATGTGCCTTAATTGCTTTCTTCTGTCATCCTTGATACAACGTGAAACTGAAGAATATACAAAAAAAAAAACGTATCTGGATTCGAATCTTTACTATGAAACATAAAACTGTTATAATATCTTCCACAATTCCAATTGTAATAATCACCTCGTGTGGAATCAACGTTCGCTTTAAAAGAAGGCAGCGTGTTCAGGTCAGCGTATTTACATGGGTGAGATTTTTTAAATATTACTATTACTTTTATTTAGTACATTTTTTTAGAAAATGTTTAAAAGAATAATAGCTCCGAAACTATCTGAGACACGGAGAGATATGGATGAAACGGAGAGAAGCAGATTCAAATCCTACTACGTTCAATTTGTTATGTTTCTTTATAAAATATTTTATTGAAGGTGGGATAACACTTAAAAAAAATGTTGAAATATTATATTTAATTTCATTTTACCTATTGTGGTCGAGTTACTATGTGTCTACTTTTGATGATTATGGATTCGATTCTTAATTCGAAGCTCGCTCTGATACCAACTCTACATACAAAACATGCCTCCTGAATTCAGCGGAAAGTGGGGAATGGAAGATGGAGTGTCCAAATATTAGGTTTCCAGGTTCCCTTTGCCTACTCTGCTATGTGCGGGATAGAGCATAAAGCCAAAAAATAGAAAAACAAAACTTATATAATTATTATTATTACTTATCAAATTCTCAACCCGTGTGCAGCGACCACGTGGCGTATCCATTTTGTCGAAATTGCTGTTTAGGGCGCGCACATATTACAGGTTATTTATATGTGACTTTTTAATATTTTTTCGATTTTTTAACTTATATAATTATTGGATTATGTAATTAATTGTATTGACTTTAGCAAGCGTAGTGATAGCGTAGCGTAGTTGATAGTTGGTTCGAATCCGTGGGAATATTTATAATTAAGATTATTTTTGGTTTTATTATATATATATATATATATATACGGTTTCGGATTTAATGTTTTTTTTTTCATTTTTATTCGATAATGAAAAAATCATTGAGGCCAGTCGTGGCGCAGTGGCACGAAGTGTGACTGTAAAATCGACTGGTTGTGGGTTCGATCCCCACTCGAGGAGATGAAATATTTACTTAAATTTATATTTCTATTTCTTCGCTCTGGTGTCGAGGCTAAGCGCGGCGTTGAGTTCTGCCACTTAACTCGCAATGCCTCTAGAATTCGGCAGAAAGTGGGGAATGGAGTGTCTTAACACTAGGTTCCCTCTGCCTACCCTGCTGTGTGCGGGATACAGCGTGAAGCTGATTTATTTATTTTTTTATGAAAAAATCATTTTTTTTTTAAATAAAACGAATAATTACTTACAAAAAACATCGAAAACATATTCACGATAATATGCTTCACTAGACATCATTATAAACATCTTTAGTAAGAAGGTATTTATTATTTTATCACTTATAATGAGCGTGATTGTGATAATCTTATGTTACTTATATTATTTTTGTTAAGAATTGTATGTTTGTATGTGAGGTTAATAATATTTTGAACAATATACGAAAAATCTATATCTATATCGACTGGCCCAGTCGTGGCGCAGAAGCACAAGTTGTAGGTGAATGAAATATTTAATATTTTCATTTCTTCGCTCTGGTTTTGAGGTAAAACGCGGTTCTAAGTTCCGCTACTGAACACGCAATGCCTAAAGTAATTGCCGGAAAATGGGGAACGGAGTGTCTTGATTCTAAGTTCCCTCTGCCTACCCTGCTGTGTGCGGTATACAGCGTGAAGCTTAAAAGAAATCTATAATCTTCAACTTTATAAAATTATCAATTTTATAAAGTTGAATAATTTGTTTGGTTGAGCGTGGTAATCCCAGGAACTTCTGACTTAAATAGACTTTTTTTGTTGGATAGTCCATTAATCGAGGTATCCTACAGGCTACAAACTGCAGGTAAAAACTAATTATGTACCTGTATTTAGGTGTAAAATAAAAATCTATGTTATTAAAAATTGTATGAAACAGAAAAGACACCAAATATTTTAAAGATTTCTTTCTCATCAAAAACACTTTTAAGGCGAGCTAATGTCTTTACTCTTTGATTCTTTTAGTTCTTCACTAAATGTATTTATTATCGTAAAATTGATACATAAATACATAATCGATAATATATTCTTCAAGGCATACGTATCTTTAAAAACTTACAACAAATTTTAATAAACAAACACAAAATCTATCGTGTTTTTTTCTATATACATTTTTTTATTTAAAAATCAGTGGTACCCTATTTTTAATGCAGACAGTTACGTGTATGTTTAAATGATAACGTAAACTTGCATTCAAAAAAGATTTCTATGAAAATGAGGTAAGGTTCATATCTGCTTGAACAATGTTTCAAGGCAACATTTGATTTTGAACTTTATAGAAATATAATTAAAGTTTCATTTTATTTATTATGTTTTGAAAATTATTTGAAAAGCGTAAATACAAGAGTGTGTGTAACTTTGGTCCACATTAGGCGAAACTTATGGTAATAATAATAATATTATATTGTTGAGGCCGTTGTGCCCTGGTGGCTTACGGATGTGACTGCTAACGCTACAGTTGTGGATTCGATTACCAGCCGAGGAAGTGAAATATTTAAAATTTTTCATTGAGTTTCACAACTGAATACGCCAGGCCCCAAGAATTCGGCGGAAAGTGGGGAAATGCTACGTGCGGGTTACAACGTGAAGCTTAAAAAAATTTTTGATTGAAATGATTATATTCTAGTATAATATATATAATAATAATATAAAGTTTTAGTGATATTTTTTTATTAAAAATAATCTTGGTACAAGGACACCTTCCTTTAATAAAATGCAAACTAAAGCGTCCATAGGATCAATATTATAGAACCTCTTCGTAAAATTTGTAAAATTCTTTTTTTTTTCTACCTGTGCCTATATTTTTCATGACCTTAACAAATTAAATTAAGTGCTGAATAAATACTGCTGATTGCTGAAATATATATATAAAAGATATATATATATATATATATATATATATATATCTCTATATATATATATATATATATATATATATCTTTTATATATATATTTCTATATATATATTGTTAATAACGTATATCTTTTTTCTTTTGCAACATTGAGTATTGAGGCAATGCCGCACATAGTTGTAGACTTATATATTGTCATATATTTTTAATAATAAAAAGAATATAACCACAACGCGTTGTTTTACTTTTGTACTAAATTTTAGTATACAACCTTATAGCACTCGATGGCATAACTGAATTCTGCCGCTTCTTTTTATGTTATCATAGTGAAGAAATTAAAATAGTTTATTATTCCGAGTAGGAAACGAACCCAAGACGATTCAGTTCAGATTTTGTACCAATGTGCCACGATGGACTCATAATTATTTCTTTGTATTACTTTTAAATATTTTTTATACGTATGTAACAAAGAAACACCTTTACAAACTTTACAAGTAAACAAAAAAATGTATTGTCATCTCTCACTTTGTCATGTCTTTTTCTTTCATTTTCACTTATTTACCAAGAATTCAATAAAATATTTAAATGTAATAAAAAAAACATCATTTATATAAGTGTTTATAAATTAAATATTTGTTTTACGTTGAATCTAGAATATAGCAGCGTAAACGGAGGGGAATTAAGAACCTAGTTTTAATAAATTTCGTTCCCCATTCCTATCAAGACAATTCCGTTTACCACTTTCCGTGGAATTTTGGACGCGTGTTGCGTGGCCAAAACTCAACGCCGTGTTATCAGGACATAAAAAGATAAAAAATATGTTATTCTGAATGGGAATCGCACCCATAACCGAGACCACCGTCGTGCTAACGCACGTATGCGCCACTGGCCTCACTAATATCTTAGTTAAATAATTATTTTAGGTTCAAAGTATTGAATAAATTTTACAATGTATAACCGCGAGCGGATGCTAGTTTAAGTATAAAAAAAGAAAAGAAAAAAAATCATATAAATACAGTTTATTATGCTCTTGCCTTTATATTGTTTGAGTGTTAGGGTTGTACATCTATTTATTTTATTAATTTTATTAATATTTCTTAAATATGATATATAGATATATCATTATTATATAGTGTTTGTTATTGTTCGAAATGTTATTTCTCTATAGATACTTATAATAAATATAATGCAAATGGCTTGGATTGGCTGTTGTTAATAGTGTTTGAGTTACGTTTTAGTCAAAAAAATGTCGTAAATATCTAAACAAAATACTAATTTAATTGATAAATGTTAACGTTAAATGAGAATTTAGCAGGTAATATAATAATTTGTTACAAATCTCAATTATAGCATAGTATTATCTTTTTCTCACATTATTATTCCATGAATAATTTCTTTCATAATGAATCATTATTAATTATATTAGTGTTGTTTGATTGTATAAAATAATTATATAAAAATAATTTAACTCTTCATTTTTTATTTGTACTTAGAAAGGTAACGAAAGAACATTTTTTTATTTTCTTACCATTGTATAACAAAAATATGTAATGACCTTGTTCGTCTATTCAATAAAAGATTTAACCGCCCAAATTATTTTAGAAAAATATAAAACAAAATAGATTATGCCCAAAATATATACAGCCCTGCGATCGTGTGAGAGGGTGCGACAGATACGGCGCGACCGTCCCTAGGAGCGGACGTTCCCGCGCTTTTACATGTCAAATGTAACGTCAAACCGCCATATTTATTTATATAAAAAAAACTCATTTTTGAAATATTAATAATTATTATTATTATATTGTTATTATAATAACCATTGGTTTTTATTATAATTGTTTTATGTGTGTTTGTGTTTAATTATGTTGTTTTGATTAAACAAGTTGTGTTTAAAGTGATGTGAGTGTTGTGTTTGGATTTTGCAATGGAGAAACCATCTTATAAGGTAATTTTAATATTTATTTTGTTTATATTTAAACAAATTTATGTATTAATTCTGTTGTATTAAACAAATTCACAGATTATTTAAATTTGTTTTTTATATGGAGTGACGTCATCCATTGTCTTGAGAAAAATTAATAGGTATTTAGGATATATTGTTTTTTTATTCTTATTTTAACTTTCATATTAATTAAAGTAATTAATTATAAATTTTTGAAAATCTTTGATTTTGATTCGTTTCTATTTACTTTATAAGTAATTTATCATGTTTTTAATATATCTACATATAAATATATAATAAATACAACATATATTAGTTGTTTTTGTTATAGTTTTGTACATATTATATTAATAAAACATTTGACAATATAATAATAGATTAAATTTTAGTTTAAATCGACTCATCGAAGCGTAACATTGTTACTAGTCCAACCCTGTACGCCATATCAGCAAAATTTTAGTGATGTGACTATTATCGATATCGATGTTTTTTTATTATTTCAATTAATTAATTAGTTTTTGTCGTACAACGTTATCTGTAATCTTACTACATTATCTTTATATATTAATGATAAAAGTGATTTATTGAATATATAAATATACAGCGGTTTTTATTTTTTAATGATTACACGAGAAAGTATTTCAGTTTTGAGTTACTTATTTGAGTTTTTTAAAAGTAATAATTGATAGCTTTTAATAGATTTTGATACTTATTATTCTATATACATACAAATGGCGATGCACTCGTCGTCTTCCTGACTACATTAAACTGAATTAGAACGTCTATTTATATAACACCTCGCGCTTCACCGGTTTTTTTATGATCGCTTAGTGAAATTTATAGCTCGATTGTTTAAAAATTGTACCTGTAATTCAAAATTTGACTGTCGATTTGAATTATTTTTTTTAATTGTAATTAGTTTATTACAAGTTTGTAGTTTTAGGAATAATATGGCTTAATAAGAAATTATTAATACATTGATTTAAATTTGTTTGTTATTTTGTTAATTTTGTTAAAATAAAAAAAAATAAAAATTAGCTTCACGCTATATCCCGCACACAGCAGGGTAGGCAGAGGGAACCTAGTGTTAAGACACTCCGTTCCCCACTACTTATTAATTTTGTTAATAAGTATAAAATCATTAGATTCCAATTACGTTTATATATTTTTTAAACTATGAACTTCAACTAATGATTTATATATTATAATAAATTGAGTTTTAGAGACAAGAGAGAAATGTTTCATTTCAATACGGTTACGGTTTTACTATTATCTTTCTTTCATATAATAAATTTATCTTAGCTTTGTAATATGGATGAAAGTTTGGCGGTGACTGTGTAATGAAATCTCCTAGGTTCTCTGCCTACTATGCAGCATATCTTGCCTATATTGCCTAAAGACAGTGTAAAATAAAAAAAAACTATGGTTTTTTTATGTGTAACATACTCATCTCTCTCATTTAGATATATACAAAATGTTGCTATTATTATTTTTTATTGTTCTATGATAAAATTCAATGACGCTGTGCAACTTAACTTAAAATTTCTTTTAAGTTAACGATAGTAGTGTTTTATGTGGAATTTAACATGTATCTGAGGTGAGTTGTGGCGCAGGAACACAAGTGTTGGAACATAATCTTGACGGTAATGGTTTCGATTTACATTACAGGGAATGGATTTAATATTTTAATTTTTTCGCTCTGGTATCCAGGCCAAGAGCGGTAAAACGTGGGGAACCTTACCTAACTTAATGGGAGAAAGGAGTGTCTTAATATCACGTTTTCTCTGCCTACCCCGCTATATGCATGATACAGCGTGAAGAGTGATACAAAAAGTAATTTAGGTGACACATAACATTTTTACTTATGATTTAATTTAACTGACCTTTAACAGAAGCTACTGTTAAAAAATGCAAGTGCAAAAAATAGGAGGAAATTATTGTTTGAATATCTTAATGCGAATCATTGGATATTAAATGGAGGTCACAGATTCAGTTGTTTTCATTGCGTTTTTTTTATATATTCGGGTTTTATTTTAAAAAATATAAAAAATAATATTTATTGGGTTTTGAAACTTTTATTAGTAGTACTAAGTCTAACTAGAACGATCACGACGGCTCAAATCTTACAGTTGTTAAATTGATACAGGTTTTTTTTTTGTAGTTTCAAGTATGTATCCCGCATATAGTACTGTAAGCAGAGGGAACGTAGCGTTAAGACATTTGGATCCCCATACATCATCCAATTTTAAAATGTGTTAAATAAAGGGACTCAATGCCGCACCTCATCTTGTTACCAAAGCGAAGAAATTAAAACAATGTAGGAATCGAAGCCGCAACCATCGCGTTAACGTCCCATTACTATTTACTTATGATTTAAAAACAATTATTAACCAACTTGTAACATTTCTACATAATTCTACATCTGTCCCTAAAGGTACAGTTGGACGTATTTTTTATGTTAATTAAGTAATGACGATGTGGTCTTTATACTTATGATTATTTTTTATGAGAATGCCTTATTCACTACACAATACCCTCCGTTCTCCGCCTTTCATTAGAATTTGAGATAAAGTATTATGAGTGAGAAACTTAACGCCCCACTCTGTTTTGTTGGAGGGACAAATGAAAAATTCATTTTCCCGTATGGCAAACTCACAACCGTCGAACTTACAAATGCTGTCCCACTGCGCCACAACGGTTTAACTGCTTAATTAACTTAGTAAGATTTTTTTAAAAGTGACCTTGTATCCTGCACATAGCAGCGTAGGCAGAGGGAACCTGGGAACATAGTTTTAAGGCACTCCGTTTCCATTAATTCACTTCTGTTTCCGGTGATTTTCTCATTAAATTTTTCTTTTTACTTTCCCGTAAAATTTTAATGGCATTGTGGGTTGAGTGGCACTGCTTTGCCTTGTTACCAGAGCGAGGAAATGAAAATATTAAATACTTCACTTAATAAGTTCTTTGATTTTCACGATTATTATACATTTTAAATAAAACTATTTTAACCGGATTAATCGCGTATATTTAGTTTTTACATTTTTGGAAACCCGACGTTTCGAACACTTTGCAGTAGTCCGTGGTCACGGGTAGACCACGTCTACCTAAATGTAAAAACTAAATATACGCGATTAATCCGGTTAAAATAGTTTTATTTAAAATACTTCACTTCCCCGAGTGGGAATCCAACCTACTCTACCATGTACTGCGATCACTGTGTCCACCCTGCTATATTAAACCATTGACATTTACTTCAAGATGGCGTCAAACCATAAATTATTATGTTTTTTTTAATGAGACAATTGAGAAATTTATAATTGAGTAAAATTGAGACGTTGCGTAAGAACTTAATTGGTTCTATCACTGCCACCCATCTTAGTCGAAATTCTGTGATAATCTTGTGCTGTATTTTTTTAGCTACACGCTGCATCCTGCACGTAGCAGGGTAGGCTAGAGTGAACCTGGGAACCTAATGTTAAGACACTCCTTTTTTCATGCAGACAATTCTGATCCCCACTATTCGCCGAATTCTTGATTCAATGCGTTTTGAGTGGTGGTATTTTACCTCGCTCTTTGTCTCGTTACAAAAAGAATCGAGGAAATGGAAATATTAAATATTTTATTCTTCCGAGTTGGAATTTGTACTCATAAGCTGTCGCATTTACAGTCGCTCGTTTGTACCCCTGCCCCACGACTGGCCTATCACCTCTCATATGTCCTTTTATAAATAATTTTAATTTGTCTCATTATCAATCTACATAATTATATCATTATAAAACTTAAAAAGAAGTTTGTATATTTGTAGTCCATTTATCGAGGAAGGCTATAAACCAGGGGTTCCCAACCTTTTCTTGATCAAGGACCACTTGTATATAATTCTTGGAAGCGGGGACCACTATGCATGTAGGTATAATAAATATTAACTGTGATAATCAAACAGACACTTCGCCCCACCATACCCAGTCATAAAATTAAAATCGTTCGCGGACCATATTTAGGCTTCTGCGGACCACTGGTTGGGAAACACTGCTATAAACTATATTACGTCACGTTAATCGATTCGTTCATCGTGTCACTTATAAACAGTAAACTTTAAGAAAGATGCTAGTTTTCAAGGAAAATAATATATTATACTAATAATAATAATAAGTATAAAAATCTTATACCCATATTTGGCGTGTTATCAAAACACTATCTGTTACTGATAAGAATTGATACCGTGACACGATAATTTGACAATAATATTTTATTAGGGATCCTTGTGAGGAGGACCTTTGGTGGAGTCAGGTTAATAAGTATTTATTTTAGAAAACTAACTGTAATATGATAACTGGGGAAATGAAATATTTCATATTTCAGTCCCCGTTCTACTAACGAGACAAAGCACGGTGTTGAGTTCCGTCACTCAACACATAATGTCTCAAAAATTCGCCGGGAAGTGAAGAACGGAAGTGTCGTAATGGGAACGGAATTTAATAAAATTTGGTTCCCAAGTTCCCTCTACCAGTTCTGTAATGTCCCGAACATTGCAGGGTAGGTAGAGGGAATGTAGCGAGAAGCAAAATATATATATATATATATATATATATATATATATATATATATATATATATATATAACAATTTTGGCACTACGTGTACGTCATTATTAAATCATTTAATAGGTACTTCTGTAATTTATATTTATTGATTTTATAGGTGTAATAGATAGTCTTTTATACGGGGTATCTGAATTCGATTACCGTACAAGGTAAATATATTATCAATAAACTTAAAGAAGGTGGCTGGCATCGGATGGATGCGAAAAGCCCAAGACCGGGATGGTTGGCGCTCGATGAGGGAGGCCTACGTTCAGCAGTGGACGGCGATAGGCTGATTAATTTAAATCTATACACTACACACACACACTATAATATTAAAAAACTAAAGAGTTTGTATGGTTGAACGCACTAATCTCAGAAACTATAGGTTCGAGTTGAAAAATAAAATTGTGTTGGATAGTCTATTTATCGAGGAAGCCTGTAGGTGTATTCCATTACATCACGTTGAAAAAAATAGAATTTGTAGTGAAAATAAAGCACGTAGTTTCTTAACACTAGGTTCCCTTTTCTTCTAAATGCGGGACAAAAGAATATTACTATTATAGAGTATAAAAGAAAGTTTTTTTCCTTCCATCCAAATTATACAACTAATCATGTAGAAGTTAAATTATAATTTCTTACCTGTTTTTGTAAGACTTGTCTAGAGATACCCTTATTTAAAAAAAGTTGACAGGTTTCCAGGTTCCGCCTAACCTGCCATGAGCGGGATACAGCGTGAAGCTAAAAAAATAACAAAAAAAGAGTAACCGAGCTAAAACCGAGGTTTCATTTAAAGTATCGGAAACTACGAGATCGCTTCTATATTTTTTTGGTGCTTCTGACTACACTACAGAACGCCCAATGGTTGTGAATTCGATTCCCGCATATAAGAAGGAATATAAATATAGTTTGCTTACATTTTCTTCATTTACTTGGACAAAACCCTTCGGTAAGATTTGTCATTCAACACGAAACGTTAGAAATTGAGAAGCGCGGTATCGTAAATTCGGAACAATAAGTTACGATACTCCGCTAAAAAAAACCTTTCTTTTTAACTGACTTCTGTAAGAAAAGAAGTTTATTAATTCGACTGTATTATATTTTTTTGTTTCTTACCTCAGAACTTTTGACTGGGTGAACTGATTTTGATGCTAGTGTTTCCCGTGTGGTCCCATTTTGTTTTTTGGTCCATTTTTGACAATTTTTTGGTCCATGTCTTTATGAGAAAATCACATATGTACCAGGTATGTGCGCGACAAATGGACAAATAACTCAATATCACGCAAATTGATTTCGATAATTCTTTGTTTATTGGAAAGAACACACTTCAAGGATAGTTTGGTGAAAGTTTGGTTAGGTTCTGATTATGGGATCCGCTTGAAATTAAAAAAGTTTTTTTTTTTGGTAAAAAATATAATTGTACTGTAATTGTTACAAGGAGAAAATTGTTAATATTGGTGTTTGAAGAGAGATATATGTATGTTTTTGTCAATATGCCAAAATGTTAGTTTGCACAAAAATAATACCTAATTAAGATTGAAGCTTTACGTTTTACTTTTGTAAGTACCATTACCTACTCTTTTGAGAAACATTCTCTTAAGAATCACTTTAAACAATAAAAAAAATCGATTTAAAACTACGAACTAAAAAGTAAAAACTAATTTCACATAAAGTGAACCATACTTTGATTTTGTTAAACAAAAATAATTGAAAAAATATTTTGTAAATTTAAAGTCGGCTTCAAGCTAATTCTACAACCTTACTACAATATCAAATTACTAAGCCTGTTTGCTTATTACTTGGCATCGACTTCAAAAAAATAGAACTCCCGATCACTTTAAAACAAAATCAATCCACGCATTGCACTCACAGGTACATTCTATATCTAAAATAGTTCACAGAGCTCATGACGAGGAAGTTATTTTTGTTCATGCAAATATAACTATGTTTTCTTTCTTATATATAAAGGAACTAGCGACTCACGCACGGCTTCACGCGTATTGTTATACTTTAGCCAAATAATACAATCTGTTCTGTAGCTTTTGCGTTGAATTGTAACAAACATACAACCTTAATAACCTTAAAAACTTTCATATTTTTAATATTAGTATGATACGATACGAGGTACGATAGATCAGTATCTTGTGTGCATTTTAATGTTTTAACACTAATACACAAGGACAGCAAGTAGTTATTTTTCGTTAAAATTCGGAATTTGTCACTTAGAAAGAGACAGAGAGAGAGAGATTTTTAGCTTCACGCTTTGTCTCACTCATAATATTGTGGTTAGAGAGAACTTAGTGTTTAGACCGTATCCATTAAGACACTTCTGTCTCCCACTTTCTGTTGAATTCTCGAGCGAGGCATTGAGTTTTGAATAGCGAAATTCAACGCCGCGCTGTGCCTCGTTACCAGAGCGAGAAAATTAAAATATTAAATATTAGATTCTCCTGAGTGGGAATCGAACGCGCAACTGTCGCGCTTACAATCAATGCTGTGCCACAGAGCCACGACGGCGAAAATGTATTATTCAGTAATTTAATTTTTAAACCCTCTATTTTTAAAAAGTTTTCAGTTTGACATGTATGTGTATGTGTGTGATAGAGATGGATAACATGTGAATATTTTATAGTTTTTCTATCATTATTAAAGAAAAATATTGGAAATCAAACATATACCCGTAATCGTACGTCTATTTCGATTCCGCACGATTAGAAAGTATTGAGCTTAATTAGGCAAAAGTAAAAAAATATATTATGAAACTTTCCTTTCTATACTTTTTGAAGTAAAAAAAGGATTTGAACCGAAGTCCTTCTACCACTCAACCATTATATATATGTATAATTAAATAATAATAAACTTTAATATCTAACAATGGGAAGTCGCCCTTAACTATGCCGTGTCGCTCTAACATATGAAATAATGTGTTGCCATCTCACTCGCACACGCCGAGGTTGTTTCAATTTTATACTTATTGATTCCGTGCTCGTCCTGTTTTGTACAGTTGGCAGAATAATTTTTATTTTGTTTGTTTTTTATATTATGTATATTTTTCTTGTTATAAATGATATACTAATATACATCAGTATTTAATTTATTTTATATGTTAAATGTTAAATTATTATTTTATGAAATTAACTACAAAATGTTAATAATTTATTTTAGTCTCGTTTTTTTTTGTAATTATACCCGTTCTTATTGATATTAAATATATATATTCTTTATTTGATTGTTTATTTATCTATATATTTATTAAAATCTTTCATTACTGAGTTGCTAACAGACAATGCACAGTTGAAAATATTAGACTTATAAAGGTGAAATTTGGTATTACGTAAACAAATTTGCGGGCCATGACTAGTTAAATTATTTTATGTTATGTCAAAATATTGGGTCTGCATGCAATTTCCTTGAATATTTTGTTATAATGCATATAAATTTAATCATCGGTTTCCTTATCGCCGTATCTGTCTTGTTCCATGAGAAGTAACAGAAACTATAGGTAAAATAAACTGCTTTGAAATATTTAATTTATGCTAGTTAGTAAAACTTATTTCCGCAAAAAAATACTAAATACATTTTTTTTAAATGTTTTTGATTTTTGTAAATGTACTGTTTAGTTCATTGTCTTGCACAAAATAAGCAATATTTTTTAATTTTTCTTTGCACTCAAACTTATAGTCAATTATTTCAAATTTTCAATAAGTTATTGTAAATGTAGATTGCACATGCAATATCAGATATATGCAGATTATTTAAGTTAAAATATCAATACAAAACGTGACATTTGATATAATTAAACATTTTGAAACAAATCGCCAACACATTTCGGTGTGAAGCGCACGTTCGTTACAAAATGCACAAAAACTAAATTATTTTTACAATACATTAAAAATGTGCCAATGTACAGTTTAGCTTTTTTGTTGCCAACTATGAAATTCTTCAACTAGTGCCAATAAGAAGTTGTAGCAAAACAGCTTAGATTATCTATCACCCAATACATTATATTTGGACATAACTAGTGGTTAATAATTTCTATTGACAAGCCAAAAATTATGGAATCGATATCCATATAAATGAGGTATTTATATGTATAAAAATGATTATGTACTTAATTTATATCTTGGTACAACCTGGATATATACTATATATTTACATACATACATCATACATTAATTAAAAATATTATATTTAACAGTATGTTTTAATAATATAACTAATAATGCCTAATTGTTTTTTGGGTGTAGTAGTCCTTATGAAAATATTTTTAAAATAAAAAATATTTAATTTCATAAATAAACCTTTATTTTACTTACTTTTTTAAACCAAATAACTAGATAAAATATGTGAAAAATACTATGGTATTATTTACACAAGGTTGTATTTATTAAAAAAGACTACTTATTTAATTTACTGTTTATATCGCAGCTCCCACGGAAACAAGTAAATCTGCATTCTATGTGGTTTAGATAAAAATAAGTGTATGTTTTAAAATGCTATGATTTTTCACAGCTTTGTTATAAACTTACAATTCTAACGAAATTATATATTAATTAATAATAAGTACCGTCGTAGCGCAAAGGTTTAAGTATACGGATGTAACCGGACGGTTGTGGGTTTGATTCCCACTCGGGGGAATGAAATATTACATATTCTCATTTCCTCGCTCTGGAAATGAGGCATTAGCGTGGCGTCGAGTTTCACCACACAATGTCTTGAGAATTCAGTAGGAAGTAAGGAAGAGAAGCGTCTTAACGGAATCGGAGTATCTTAATACTTGATTCCCTGGTTCCCTCTGTCTATGCTGTTATGTGACAGCTATATTAGTATAAAAATGTTAATTTAACTTCTTTTTCAACAATTTACACATATTGCCTTACCAAATTAAGGTAAAAAAAGAGCCCCCTTAGCAACATATGCAGTGTCTGACTATAAACGCAACTGTTGGGACTTAAATTCGCTCTAGGGGTAATGAATTATTGTTATGTCCACGTTGTGGTAACAAGACAAAGTTGCGGCGTTAAATTCCAACGCTTCTTCGTTCTACACAATTTTTACTAACAAAAAGGTGAATTTAATTTAACTTATGGTAAAATATGATGTCATTGTGATAGATTTGCTTATTTTTTCAAATACTATTTATAAACACATAACATACACTATGTAAAATATAAAATTTTTACAAATTAAAAAAAAAACAATAATTTTGATTTCTGTATTACCTGTATTTTTTTTCTAAAATTGCAACAATGAAGTAAAGTAAAAGTAGCGTTCAAATATTTTTTTGCCGTCCCTACACCAAAATGGTTACATCCGGCGTCAGAATTGTGCGTTCATTTTACTTAACGTAACTTTGTTATTATTACTATAAGACACTAATATGCCGCTAATATTAAGAGAAATTGATAGCGAGATAGTGATTAATTATTATATTTAACTATTTTTGCTGTTGTTAAACATATTTTTTGAACGGGCTCGAGCTCACGTAGGACCTTATCCTTAGTCAATCATAAATTACTAGAGGAATATGGCAATATTATAATTTACAATACTTTAAAAGCAGCTATTACACCCTACGAAAGTCCATATGTTTGATAAAATGTTAATTAGGACTAAATATTTTATGTAAATCGATTTGTTTGTTTATACAAATATAAACTTTATGTGTATTATATTAAATTATATATTACAATAATATTGTTAGGTAAATTCAATACGTACCCAATATTTGAATCAATAATATCAATTTATGGTAGGTTTTATTTTTTTAAGTCGGAGCGTAGACAAGTAAAAGGGTGTACCTAATGTTGCGTATGAATCGAACACACGACTGCGCTTACAGTCAGATACTGCGCCACAATAGTCTTTAATTTTATTTTTTTTTCTTATTATAGTGAGATACACAAAGAAACGATAATCACAAGTCACTTCTTCACATTTTGTCTAAATTACAGTAACGTTGACTAGCAAGATTGTATACACGTACTTCAAATATTCAAAATATACGTAGCAATCGATAATATATAGTAAAAGGTATACGCTTTAAATTAATTAAATTAGCTTCACGCTTTGTCCCGCATACTGCAGGGTAGGCAGAGGGAAGCTAGTGTTAAGACACTTCGTTCCGCACTTACTGCCGAATGTTGGAGGCATTGCGTGTTGAGTGGCAGAACTCAACGCCGCGCTTTACCTCGACACCAGAGCGAAGAAATGGAAATATAAATTTAAGTAAATATTTCATCTCCTTGAGTGGCGATCGAACCCACAACCAGTCGGTTTAACAGTCACACTTTGTACAACTGCGCCACGACTGGTATACAACGTACTTTTTTAGCTCCATGCTGTATCCTGCTTATAGCAAGATATTAAGAGTTAAGACACTCCGCTTCCCACGCAACATAAAATATTCGAGATATTGCAAAGCGAGACCATAGCGAGGCACTAAAAATAATAAATTCCCTCGGATTTTACATTGAACTAACAACTGTCACGTTTTCAGTCACACACTGTACCTCCAGGCCAACACAGTGTCAAGTGCATTGACAATAATTGACATTTTTCGTAAAAAATAAGAGTACTTTTTTTATTGCACGACTTGGAGGATGCAATCAAACTTTGAAAATAGTATAAATCCTTACATATATATATTTTTTTGTTTTTTTGCACGAAATTGTTGCACTAAATGAGCAAAATATTGTTAATGGAGTTCCATCAATAATAAAAATTTAAAACCTTTCCTAATCTAGCTGCCAAAGATCACATATATATATACAATAAATAATAAATATATATTTATATGTTATAATACTACATTTTTATGCCAACGCTACACAAAAATATCTACATCCGCTCGTAACTTGCGTTTAAATGTTCTGTATTTATTTAAAAAAAAACACAAAAAGCTAATTAAATTTATTCAAAGCCTGTTTCCAACGATTCTGCTCATTCCCATATTCCACCAGTTTGAGTTTATTTTTTATCTTTTCGCTCAGTAGGCAGAGAGATAAGCAGAGAGAACCTAGTCATAAGACTGCCTTTTTTTAAACATTGCGTGCTAGGTGGCGGGGTTTAATAGCACATAACAGGTAACCTAATGTTAAGACACTAAGTTTTCCGTGCACACCTTGAATGATGAAATTCAACACTGCCTTATTTTATTTACCAAATCGAGGTAATTTAAATATCGTGCCCGGAGTGGGAATCGAATCTGATGCAACACTATGACCTTTCTTTTTAGCATTTTCTATTCTAAGTGATTAAACCTTTAATAACATAAACATATTTGTTATAGAAAAAAAATAGATATGATCAGACTAACAGACTTCCCAGTTTATTATACTTTTATATAAAATATGTGGGCTATAGAAGTAAAGTTGTAAATAATAATTAAATTATGCTATGTCTTTACATTAATTGTAACCTATGTGTTATTCTCTTGTAGAAGCTTATATAACTGTAAAGTTTCATCTAAATCCGTTCAGTAAATTTTGCTTTAAAATGTAACACGCATCCTCACTAGTAGTAGTATTAGTAGGACGAAATACACTAACAATGTAATGTCAGTCTTATCAGTTTTGTTAGTCATGTAAGTCAAATTTTCTTTTGTTTAATTCCAGCTCGTGGGCGCACCATGCGGTCATCACGGGCAGTACACGTTCTACAAGGCGATCAGACTGACCGGGCCTAAAGAAAAAATTGTGGCGATAGGTGACTTCTTCTTTGTCAGGATATGGCAAGACTCCGAGTTGGTTTCTATAGGTAAGTAGAGATGGTAATAGCGGAACTCAACGCTGCGTTAAAATGAGATAATGTTTATTTATATTATTCCTATGAGTACTAAACAATTTATAACGAATAAGGAAAATGAGAAATAAGAAATATGTTTTAAGGAAAATAGAGATTTCTACAAATGTTACATAATAAACATTATTGCTTGTATGTGTCATGTGTCATACACAATCAGTTGTGTCATACACAAAGCGTAGTAATGCCTATTGGACAACAGGTAACAGTAGTCTGGATAAGAATAAGATTTTTTTAAGACGTTTGTCTTAGGTAGCGCTGTTTGTATACATATATCAGCTTCACGCTGTATCCCGCACACAGCAGGGTAGGCAGAGGGAACCTAGCGTTTTTTTTTTTTTTTTTTAGACACTCCGTTCCCCACTTTCTGCCGAATTCTGGAGGCATTGCGTGTTGAGTGGCAGAACTCAACGCCGCGCTTAGCCTCGACACCAGAGCGAAGAAATGGAAATATAAATTTAAGTAAATATTTCATCTCCTCGAGTGGGGATCGAACCCACAACCAGTCGGTTTACAGTCACACTTTGTGCCGCTGCGCCACGACTGGCCTCAAACGACTGGTATACATATATAACTAACAAATTTGTAATAAAATCTAAGAATCTGAATTTGAAACTTGTCAATTATACGCAGCTTAGGTGACAATACAATATAATGGTGTCAACGAGCTGGTGTGATGATGAAGCAGGACTTGAATATTGAAACATTTCAGAGGTTACTAGTAAATAATTACAGTTTACGCTCATACGATTCGTACCTCTGAACGCTCTCTGTATCACTTGTATTATTTGGTGTAGGAAAGCATGTTTTTGAATGTACTTATTATTTTTGTCCACAGGAGAACTACAATTGCTTTGGACAGACAGAGTATCGGATCAAACGCTAGTGTCACTACGGTTATACTTCCTACCTGAAAACACCCCTGATGGCAGACACATACATGGCCAGGTAAGGGTTGTACATCTTACTAGCGACGCGCTCGCGGCTTCGCCCGCTTGAACTACATTATTATTTATTTACTACTCTTAATATCCTACTTTTTTTCTAATAACGTTATCACGTCAAAGACAATGTCGTTACATTAAAAACTAAAGTTTCAGCCAATTCTATATAAAAATTGTTGCAAATTTGGTGAAGAGATATTCTTTAAATTAACTTATATTTTATTTATGATTGAAATGAAACAAACACTATGTTAAGGGAAGCTTTTCAAGATACAATATCGCGGCTTTAAATTATACAAAATGCTTACGAACTCAACTAAACTTCAACTAAATTCGTTCATTAGATTTGCGTGAAAGTGTAACAAACATGCAAATCATAAACATTCATATTTACAATATTAGTAGCATTAATGTAGAAGTCAACACGTTAGTTGTGGATTCGATTCCGACTAGGGGGAATGAAGTATTTTAATTTTGTCGCTCTGGTAACATGACAGCATGACAATGAGTTACGTATAGTGTTGAATCAATGCCTCCAAAATTGAGTGGAGAGTGGGGAACGGAATGTCTAAACATTAAGTTCCGTCTATGCTATATGCGTGAATATGCGAATATGCTATATTGCGAGATAAAGCGTGAAAAAAAATTAATAATCTGTAATTCCGTCACATTTTTGCATATGTTGTATGGGGAAAAAAGGAACCTAACGCCGTGCAATATCTTCTTTACAAAAAATTGAAGCCGCTCCTACCATGTAGTGTAGTCAAACATGCGACTAAAAAACTTTTTATTACATACGTATATTTTATAAAAAAAGAAACTATTTTTACTTTCATATACCACTTTACTTTTGATAGCTTTAAACTGTTCAAATATATATTTTTTCGTAAACAATTCTAGTATATTGATTGCTATTTCACTTCACTTTTGATATATTATTGTAAATAAAATTATTTATTTAACTTTACTCTGCATCTCACATGTAGCACATAGCAGGATAGGCAGAAAGAAGACTTGTTAAGACTTTCCTTTTCCAGTGTCTTAAGACACTTCCGTCTCCCATTTTCAATAGATATCGTTGCGTATGTTTCTATTTTTTTTTTTTCAGATATAAATATCTTAAAAACTTTAAGTACATTGTTTTTTGATAGAGTGTAGCGGTAACCTTTCCAAACTATAAAAAATATAAAGTCTTTTATGCACAGCGCCCTCTATTTAAGATTTAAGATTAAGGACAGTTTAAAAATGCTGTTTTTATGTTAAATTTCGCCTAACATAAAATTAAATTAACCGAAAACGATGTGTTGTGCTAAAGTATTAAAATGATTAATGTTCGAAATGAATTTCAATGTACAGAAACGACTTTTCTACAAATAAAATAAAATAAATCAGCTTCACGCTGTATCCCGCACACAGCAGGGTAGGCAGAGGGAACCTAGTGGTTAAGACACTCCATTTCCCACTTTCTGCCGAATTCTGGAGACATTGCGTGTTAAGTGGCAGATCTCAACGCCGCGCTCAGCCTCGACACCAGAGCGAAGAAATGGAAATATAAATTTAAGTAAATATTTCATCTCCTCGAGTGGGGATCGAACCCACAACCAATCGGTTTTACAGTCACACTTCGTGCCACTGCGCCACGACTGGACTTTTCTACAGATTTCATATAAGTATATATTTTATTTCTACGATTGGGAAACGAACCCATTTCTCGTTTACAATCACAGCTTGTGCCCCTACGCCACGACTGACGTCTGGAAATTAAAATGGATCTTTAAAAACTAAAAACACGCTATTTTAAATCAAATGCTTCGTTCAGAATGTGCTCTCAGATATAAATTATACGATCCTGAACTGGAGTCGTAAAGCTTAAAAACCTCTGAAGGGTTCCACTATCCAGATCGTGGCTACTTCATCACACCAGCTCAATAATACCATTTTTGTTTTGACATCTACGTATAACTTGCTAATTTTATGATGATAGAATTATTACAATTGGATCAAATTCAGTTTCTTAGAATTTATTACTTAGTCATAACTCACAGGTCGACCTCTATTGTGAGGTTTAAAAAAAGTATGGATTTAAGTGTGAAAGTGGAAATATGACAATTAAATGTCTTCTTTCTCTTTCTTTCTATATGAAAATTATAAATAATAATTATTACTATTGAAGTCGTCGTAGTGCAGCAGTACGGGTTGTAGGTTCGATTTTCATTAGTCAGAATAAGTTATTTTCAATTTCTCGCTTTGGTAACAAGACAAACTGCGGCGTTGAGTTTCGTCGTTCAACGCACAATCTCGCTAGGTTCTCTAACCTTACATTAGGTTTCCACCGCCTACTCTACTATGTGCAGGTTACAACGTTAAAATATAAAAGTAATATTTCTTTTTTATATTTTAACAAAAAACATAAACGTTTTGAGTAAAAATCTTAATAAATTTTAAACACTAAGTAAACTCGTATAGCTCTGTCTCGCTCTAACACTATTCATCTGTCCCACTCTAATCCCTATTTGGTAACGGCAACTATTTCATGGATGAAATTACTTGTATGTCTAAATAAAAAGAGGTAGCGGGTTCGATTTTCTTTTTTAATAGTTTTATTATAATATCCATCTTTAAGTACGTTTTAGATTCGAATATATACTTGATATTATAAAATTGATGAGCCTATTTGGTTGAAAAGGCTCATCACAAGAAGAGATTGAAAAATCTTTAGGTGTTGTCTACTCTATTTATCGAAAATGGCTTATAGTAGGCTATAATTGCACCACGTCAGTAGTTCTTGTGTGTATTTAGTATTTTTTTTGTCATAATGACCCCTAGTCTATTTGTACTTGGGGGTGGTAATTAGGCAATTTTTTACTATTATTTATATTATTATTACTCAAATTTTGTTTTAATTTGGAAGAATAATAAATAGTAAAAAAATATGTATTTTATATCTTTACGTTGTTTTCCATATAAACCAGAGTAGGCAGCTTGGCGCCTACTCAGTTTTCCCCCTCGGTGCCGAACTCAAGAAATTGCATATTGAGCGCTTTATATGGGAAGCGCGGCGTTTAATTCCGCCATTCAATATGCAGTGCTGATTCATTTTCTATGTATTAATAATATATTCCTCCATTGGCAATCGAATCCACAACTGTCGCGTTTACCGTCGAACATTATATAGAAAATAGAAATAAATGTATATTATTAATTTCCTTTGTACCATACATCATAAAATGAAGAATCTAAATAGTATCTTATTACAAGGTAATAAAGTTGAATATTGTATGGGAGGTCGTTTCAGTAATTGTGTTGTACTTTATGGCTTTTGTAGCGTTATGAGGTCTTGATACTTTATTTTTTTTACCTTTTTAGGCTTAGTAGTACGTTCGATTCGTGTTTGAATGCTTCATACAAATGTTAGTTTTGTATGTTAATAATAAATAGAGATCAAAGACTCTTATTTTTTGCTTTTAATTTTTTTTACAAAATATGATTATAGTAAAAGAAACTATTTGAAATGTTTATTTAATTTGCGTATTCGTGTATTATGTTTAATATAATGTTTAAATATTACTAATTTTAATTGTTAAAAACAAATATTGTATACATATATTGAGGCCAGTCGTGGCGCAGGGTCATAAAGTGTGACTGGTTGTGGGTTCGATTCTGCCACTCAACACGCAACGCCTCCAGAATTCGATAGAAAGGTAAGGTGAGGTGAGATAAGGTATCTTAGGTTCCCTCTGCCTACCATGCTGTGTGCAGGATACAGCGTGTAGCTGAAGATAACAAAAATATTTACATTAAAAATATTTAGTTCACAAAGATGGACTTATATTTTTATAATTATGGATCTCTTCCAGACAACATATGGAAGTGGATGAGCGACACAAAATGACCTTGCTCAGGATTTGAATCTATTACCATCAGTTGAGTAAAAACTCGAATTAGCTAACTCACAATGTTATTACATCGGCCTTGATGAACGAATGTAACTGGTAACTTGCCAAATTTATAATTGTCGTTTAATTAATGAGTTCGTCTTATCAACATAACTGTTCAGTGAAAGGATGGTGGTAATTATAAAACTTGATTTACACAGATTTTTAAATATTTTTATAGTATAGACCAAAATCATAGATCAGATATTATTATAGATTATAGAGGGGAAATGTAGTGAAATCTTTTCGTTCTCTCCTATACATATTCTTTACAAAATGTATAATTTTTTCATAATACTATCATTTTTTAAATAAATGTCATTATTGCCAGGGTGCTTTTGCAATATTCTATTTTAAGATTATTCGATAAGACGACTTCACAGATAAATAAATCGTACAGTAATTATAATATAAATAAATGGTCTTATAATCAATAGCATTTTTGCTATATCACTTCATATGATCAAATTACTAAATTGAGATAAGAAATATTGACACATCCAAATTGATTTTATCAAAATTATATGTATACAAGTTTTTGTCCATATCTCTACTCAAGTATATTTACTGTTAGTCTTTACATATATTATAAAACGAGTGGTTTGACTAAAAATTTAGAGTTTTTTTAGTAAAATAAATAAATGTTTATTTATTTATTTATATGTTCCTAGTTGAATATACCAATAATTTTGTAACATTTTAAAAATATTAATTTATAATACAGTATTTTAAATTGTGTTTGAAACAAAATTGCGTTTCACTAGTAGACAGGTTTTGATTTAAAGAAATGGCTTAAATATAATATGCATGTTTTTTCATAAGTGTAATCTATACAGGCTAACTGAAACACTAATATATTTTTTTTTGTTTCATGATTTTTTAGGGTAGGAGAGCGGAGTACCTTGACCAGGGTAACTTAACACTATTTATCAATCATATCTCCTTTTTCCTTCCCGATTGCCCAAATATTGTATGTTAAATTGCGAAACTGAACACAACTGCACCATATATATTGAGAACTTTCGTTATTCAAACATCTAGAAATAGAAATATAAATACTTTCAGAAAATTAAATAAATATAAGCGTATCGATGTCAACTTTGAAACAACTTTCCTTTAAAGAAGTATCCAAATAAAAATAATAAATAATAAAATATCAAAACTGTTCAAGCGTATACACAATACATTCACGATGCGCTCAAACTTACGAACTAAAATATGTAGAGACGACTTGTACATACATAAATTTTATACTATTTTTATATATATAATAAAATAGCAACTGATCGCTGTCTGTATATTGAACATATATGAGAAAATCTTTTAAATATCCTTAAATGGCGCATATCTTTTATATAATAATATGACCTCAGCATTTATTTATGTAATAAAACCTAAAACAATGTTTTTTCAATTATTTGTTTGTTTGTCGGTCGGTGCGCGTTAATCTTAGAAACGGCACCATAATTTCAGCATTGTATTTTAACAAACTTCCCTTAATATTTAGTGCTAGTTATATTTCAATCTGTTCATAAATTTTTATTGTATTAGCTGAAACTTATTAAAATTAATTTACATGAGAAAATAAATAATTGTGTAGTATAAATTCCTAAAATTCAATATATTATAAAATTGGAATTGGTATTTTTTTACTTGATTTAACATTGTGGATTTAAATTCATTTGGACTTACATAAACTCTGAGAAATAATTATTTTTATTTATAATAACTAAAAAATGAGATAGTATAAACGACATCGAGCTTTCATCGAGCGAAATTAAAGAATGAACAGACTTTCGTTTCTGGAATTAGACTCTATTCTTGCCTATCTGTAAAAGGAATTGAAATAATAACAATCTATCACTTTGTTACTTTAATAAACTAATTTTCTACTCATAATTAGGTCTTCAATTGTTTGTTAAAGCTATTTAAATAATCACTATTGCTTATTTACGACAATCACTTCCCTTCACAAACAGCAATTCCAATATTAACGTTTAATACTATTTTTTTGTTTAATAATTTATAAATATATGTTGTTTTTTTTTAAGAAAACCGAATTTCCGATATTTTTCTATGACAAGTCACTTCTCTTGGCTTAATATAAAATTTTAAAGTTCTAGAATAATTATTTCGAGAATGTGTGAGCCTTGATATAATGTGATCATATCACACAGTCTTTATCATTGAGATTATGCAATCCCATACTTTATTGTACAATTGTTTTTTTATCTTACTATACTTGACTATAGTTGTATTAAAATGTAAGCTGTAGTGTATTAAAATTTTTCCAAACATACCAAAAGTATTCTGTAGCTATATAAATAAAAAAAATTACTGTCTTTAGAACCCTTTTAGTACAGAAATGAAGAGAGTACTGAGAGTACTCTCCATTTTCTGTTACTTTGCATGTTGGCTTAAGGAATTTAAATCTGTGCTTTGTCTAGAATCTAGACAAAACGAAAACGATTCAATAATTTTAATGAGAACATCTTCTGAAACGTCAGACACACAGCCGTATATATGTTTTACATAAAATTAAATATAAGATTTAAAAAATTTACTATCGAAACCGAATTGTCCTTATTGACAAGTTGGCGTCTATGTGTGCATGTGTATCTTATCGCGGGTTCGCTTTGTGTAAATAACTGATAAGGAATGAGTTGGTACTATCATGATCACCGGTGATTGTATTATTACAAATAATATTAAAATATGAATTGAAAACCAGTTTAGAATTGTTATATTTACTCTAATATTATAAAGCACAAGAGTTTGTGTGATTGACCGCCCTAATCTCAGGACATACTGGTTCGAATTGAAAAGATATTTTTGTGGTGGACAGTTCATTTATCGAAGCAGGCCAATAGCTAAATTATATTATATTATTTGTTATAAGAGTAAAAGTTAGTTTTCATATATAACAATAAGAAAAAAAGAATAAAATCAAAGTGATAACTTACTTTATTCCGACTTTTTGAAAATTGAAACTTGTAAAAATATTGCTACCAATGCTATTGTCGTGTCGTGCGTGTGTTCCTTGATAGTGTGGGTTCAAATATCATAGTCTGATCAAACGATTACATATTATTAAATAAATATTTATGTTATTCTAATGATGTTTGCGTGACATGCAAAAATTTTGTGATAATTCGGAAAATTAATGTATCGAATATTATGTTAATAGAAAATAATATGAAATACTAATATTTACTGCCTATTTTTATTATAAAGAAAAGTAAAGGTATTTCTTATACATTTTATTTTTCTTTGTAATTACCATATGTGAGGTAATTGCGATATATTTGGCATTATAAGCAATTGATAATGATGGTTTCAATCTCGTATAAATAAACTAGATTTTGTCTATCTATCTGTACTGTCTACATTACTACCAGTATTATAAAACTGGTAAGTTTATTTGGTTGAAAGTGCTAATTCAGGAACTACTGATTTGACTTTTTTTTGGATTGGATAGTCCGCTTAGCGAGGAAGTGGTGAAGCCAAAAGCAAACCATACGGGTAAAGCAGCTACAATTAAAAAAATATATAAATAATGTATTTATTAATAATATATTTTTATAATATATTTTTTTATTTACAAATAATATGGCAGAAAAAAAAGAAAACTAAAGAGTTTTGTATGGAATTGTCCAGAAAGTAATAATAACAATATTTTGTTGAGTCGAACGATGTGAATACCTTTTTTTATGTCCGTAGAGATAAGATGGTGGGGCAATCCTCAAAGTGCTTGTATTTTTTTCTTTATTTTAATTAAATAATATATAATTTGATTGAAATATAATATTATAACTATACCGTTACTTTCATAAACGAGATTAACAACATTAAACGCTAATATAAAATGTGATTATAACCATGTGGCTGCATTTGTATCTGCAAAAAGGCCACCGTGTAGCAGTAGGAAAGCGTATGACTGTAAACGTGATGGTTGCATGTTTGGTTCCAGAAAATGATTATATTTAAACTGTTTTTGGAAAAACTCATCACACAGAGTCTCAATAATTTTGCGGTGTGTGGGTAACGCAATGTCTTAACACTACATTCCCTTTGTCTACCTCGCTATGCAGGAACAAGCGGTTAACTGTTTCTCTTTTCTTTCATATATATTAAAATTATAAATTATGTATTTTTGCTATTTTTTTAAGTAAATAAATATAAATAAACTATACTTACTTGTTTTAGCTCTTTTGAAACTACTTGTAAATTTTCAAGAACCAGAACGTACGTCAATTCTACGTCATTTGTAGAATTTTACATATTATAAGTATTACATATAAAATATATATTAGCTCTTAAAAAAATTATGGATTTATTTTTGAAAAAAGTACTGTTGTAACATATAATAATACAAACGCGTTAAATATTTACCGATAACTTTACGAGGTCAACGACATAATTACACGAACGTATTATATTACGAGAACGAGTGAAATTTTCAACTTAAATTACAGAAATCAAGTCTATTATAAATTTGATTATTTATAAAATTGATAGTTATATGTATGTAGCTTAGCATAGTAGGAATTGAAGTAACTACCTTCGCGTATAGATAGACACATGATTTTTAGTTGACTCAATATGGCGTCACAATTTGATAATATCATAAAATTTTCTGTCTCAAGTAAAATAGAATCGTAAAAGCGAGATGCATTTACAATACGATGCCTGTTCTAATGGTTTAACCTGTTTATTCAATTTGTATGAATCATATAAATAATCAAAATTAAACTTTACATATGTTTAATATTTTTTATAAATTTATATTTATTGAGGTAAGAAAATAAAAATATCCATAGAGCATTTAAATCATATCAATTTAAAACCTTAATTTAATACCCGGTTATTACTTATCTTTACTTCTATATAAAAATTATAAAGCTGCAGAGTTTGTTTGGTTGAATGCTCTAATCGAAGAAACTATAAATACTTTCGTGTTGGCCTATTTATCGGAAAAGGTAAATGAAAAGATTTCAGTCTTACCCACCGTACTTGCGAGGTACCTTGGGGCATTTAAAATATGGCATGTGTCACACACAACCATTAATTAATATAAATTGATGGATAAAGGATAAAAGTTAGTCTTTAGTATTCATTCAAATTAACTGCTCTTCATAACAACTAAATACCTGAAAATTAAGAGAAAACACCTCATAATTTTCCTTTAATTGCGACAATCTTTTAATATTTTTTAAAGAAAAATAAAATACACAAAACTCATCCAAACACAGTCGCACACACCAACGCTGACAGACCAACACACACAAAATATAATTTATTAAAAAAACAAAATTAGAAAAAAAAACAAAAAGCAACGTTCTACTCTAAAGCATCTCAATTCACCAATTATTTGACAGCGCACGGATGCCAATATTCATATTACATACACATCTATACAGAGACGTAATGAAAACTTTAATTTATTTTTTTCTTCACTTTGCGTAGAAAAGTGAGAAAAACTAAATGTCAAGACACTCCTTTCTTTTTTTTATTTACTGTTTTAGAGTATTTTTTAAGTTTCACGCCGTATTCTACACATAGTAGCGTAGATAGAGAGAACCTAGTGCTAAGTTACTCCGTTCCTCACTCACCGTTAAAATGTTTAAGACATTGATCGTTTAGTGACAGAACTCAAACCCGCGCCTTCTTTCTCCTTCTTGCCAGAGCGAAATGAGGCGTTAACACTCAGGCGCCACGACGTAGCTAGAGAGGAAATGAAAATATAAATTCTATCTACTTTGTCATCGCCGCGAAAACATAGAGTAGTGTTCTGACACTAAGTTCATTCTATTTTTGCATTCGAGACATTTCGACTCAATTCTTCAAAATAAAATATTCGATTATACATACTATTTTCCACAATCAGTTTAAAAACGGCAACTTCATGTCCATACATACATTACTTATTAACAAACGTATATGGTATATCGATTTTGCTACAAGAGTATTATAGAATGCTTTCAGAGTATACGATTTATCGTATCGTTTAAAAATGTCGTGAGATATTATGTAAGAATCTATAATAATGTTTTAAGACAAAAGTTTGTTTGGTTGAACGCGCTAATCTCATGAGCTATATAAGTTTAAAAAAATATTTTTGTGTTTGAATAGTCCATTTATGGAGAAATTGTGCGGTGCGTGTGAACCTAGTGTTGTCCTACCTAACACTAAGTTCCCTCGGACTATCCTGCTATTTGTGGGACCCAGCGTGAAGTTAACAAAATAAAATGAAATAAAATCTTTTAATAAGTATAAAACTAAGTGAAAGTAGCGAAAAACCGTTATTCTGTTGCAAGTTTAACTGACAGTTAGTATGAAAGGTTGTTGCATAATATCTTTACTAACATTATAAACTCTGAAGAGTTAGTTTGGTTGAACTCTCTAATCTCAGAAACAACTGGCTTAAATTGAAAAAAAAAAATAATATTATATATTCCATTTATCGGGAAGTGCTATATATAATCTATGTATGTATACCCACGGTACCTGTGATTAGAATTACCACTTTCACTTTGAATGTGGCATATGTTATATACAACGAGTAGTATTTCCATTACGGAGTGTCTTAACACACTTACTTACTTACTTACTAGGTTCTAAGTTCTCCTATTAAGAGTACACTACACCCCGATTGGGTGTGGAACCTACAACCATCGCATGAGTATGAGTGAGAATGACCTCTTCATACATATATTTACATAAAAAAAACACAAATTGAACACTAACGTACACAGAATTTTAATAGTTTAAGTATCGCGGCCAAGGCCACTATGCGATCGTTCTCTTAGAAAAATATTGTATGAAAATGAAATGAATTGAAGTGATACTTTATATTAGTAGGTATTTTTAGGTTTAGTTAAAAAAACCCACCGTTCTCCCTTTTTTTGACTTGTAAGTTGTAACACACCGTCTCTCATATAGCAGAGTAAGCAGAAAGAATATACTTTTTTTTTAAGGTGACATAATATTATTATGTCGTAGTGGCACACTGTCTGACTGTAAATGCGAAGAACTGGGTTCGCTTCCCACTCGGGGAAATTAATATTTAACATTTTAATTTCCTCGTCCGATAATAAGGCAAACTGTGGCATTACCACAAAGATTAGGGAAATTGTATCCCAACGGGGAACGGAGTGTCCCAACACCAGAATGTTCACTCTACCTTCACCGCCCTGGACACAGCGTGAAGCTATAACAATAATAATAATTTCCCCGCTTTTGTACCGTCACTTAACACGCATTATATCGAAATTAGGCGGAATGTGAAGAATGGAGAGACTTTCCATAAGTTTCTCCTTCCTACCCTCTGCTACGAGCTGATTAATAAAATAAGCTATTGATTTTTCCAGTAGTTCCTAAAATTAGCGCGTTCGACCTAACAAACTCTTCAGCTTTAGTATAATATTAGTATTTTGTAATACAAAAGTTAGACAAAATTTAACTGATTTCAAATTATCTATAGACTATGTTTTATAGCAATACATGCTTTACATATTATCTTGCATATAGCTCAGTCAGAAGTACCCTTGTGTTAAGACACTCCGTTTGCGCACCGCCCAATTATCAAGACTGCGTGCTGAGTGGCGGAACTCAACGCCGTAAGAATTTAAATATTATCTTTTCAGTGATAAGATTGAAATATCATTATTTTAAGCGGTTTTTTCTTGCAGTTTAAGCAATTTCAAATCTTATTTCATAGTTTTAAGGTCGATTACAGATCGTTGATGGTTTTAGTATTCGTGAAGCATAAAATTAGTTGTACTTGTGTGTGTATATTAAAGGTTGCCGGGTAGAGTGGAATAATATTGTAACTTGGTTTGGTTTTTTCATATATTTTTTTTCCTCTTAGACGAGAATGTGGAGAGTTTTGTGTTTCGTTTTGTTCTATAAGTGTGTTTTGTATCGTTGTCACTAAGTAATAAGTAAATCTGAGAAAATAAAGGAGATATCTGCTTAGAACTATAGTGAAAGAAATTACTTTTGTAATTACTGACTTTCTTTTTCTAATTTTTATAGTTAAAGTTATAATAATAATAATTTATATTCACAATATTCATTTGTTTTAAAGTATGTTACAACATAGCACAGATAAAGAAGACAAGTTGCAATAATATGGTGTGGAGGCACATAAATATTAATACACAATCGTGTAATTTCTTTGTCGCGATACTATATTGTTTTTATGGATTTGCTTATTTTTTTTTATTATTTTCATTTCCTCACTCCACGTTGGGTTCCATCACTTAATACGTATTGGCATGTTAATTTGGCGGTTCGTGGGGATCGTAACACTAGGTTCCTTTTGCCTCCGCTGCTCTATGAGTAAATGCCCATCCTGTTGTTAAATAAAAAAACTTTAAGAGGGAATTTAATGACACTCCGTTTTCCATGCGCCCATCCAGTTTTAAGGATTACATGCTGCGTGGTAGAAATAAACGGCGTGTTTTGTTTTTGCTACCGGAATCGAACTCACAACGGTCGCGATTACAGTCGTCGTCAGTTGTCCCGCTGCGCTACGACGGCTATTGTAATAGCCATTTAAATATAATTAATTCAATACTTGTAAATATTATTTTATATTGTATGCTTCTTAATATTGTAATAAAGAGTGATATCATAAAAGTATTAAAACAGAAATAAATTTGATTGTTTTGTTTGATAGACTGTTTCTCTATATTTCCAGTATTTTATTTTTTTATGTAATTATTTAGATTAATTGTCAAGATTGTGGAAATAAACGCTATATTTCGTCTCAAGATGGACTAGGTAAATAAAAAGATAACAATATATAGTAGTTAAATTACAAATCGAACCCACATTCACTGCGTGCGTAATGAAACACATCACAGTGACGAAATATTAACGATTTTTACTTTCCTTTCTCATTTTTCTACTCGAATTCGAGACATTGCTTTTTCGTATCGAGGCGTTCATGTCGCTCAAGTAATTCATTTTTTCATTCCAAATGAAAATCAAACCCACAACCATTGCGTATACTGGCAGACGTCATACTACCGCCACAGCTTTTTTTTAACAGCGGGTAAACTGATCTTTCCCGGAAACATTTATCCTTATATAAATAACATAAAAAATAACAATAAGAAAAAAAAAATAACTCTTTTTAAATTCAAATAACTCCAAAAAATGTAATAAAAAAAAACTAAAAACCTAAAAAAAATAACAATTTCATTTGCATATTCTATAGTTTTCATTAAAAGAATTTCAATTCTCGTTTATTTTTTACGACTGTCCCCGTCTCGCTCCAACGTCGTTTAGTTACATGCGTCTGAAAGAGATAGATATAGTTTCGTAATCTAATTCGCTCCGCTCTTACTAACAGTGTAAAGAAATCAATTTTACTTAACCGACTTAGAAAAATAACAAAAATGTTTTAATATTAATAATAAGGGTGTTCGCCTGTAAACACGACGGTTGTGGGTTTGAATTCCAATAAGGGGAAGTTACTTAATTTCATTTCATTGCTCTGGTAATAAAACAAAGCGTGGCGTTGAGCTACGCCACTGAATACGCGTTGTCCCAAAATTGCTTATTGTGTACTTGTTCGTGTTCGGCAGTTCTTGAGATATGAGTATTTCTTCTTTGTTTTTTTAGCTTCACGCTTTATCTCGCAGATAGCAGGGTAAGAAAAAAACTTCGGAACCTAGTGTCAGGACACTCAGTTCCTATTAAGACACTTCCATTCCCCACAATCCGCCGAATTCTGGCTTTGCAGATTGAGTGGCGGAACTCAACGCCGCGATTTGCCTCCGTGCTGGAACGAAGAAAGGAAAACATTTAATTTTAGAATATTATTTTACAATTATTTACAATTTGATTTTTATTAATTTTTACGAATTCTAATTGAATTTGTCACCAAGGTCTTCCAAATAATATGTAGAACAAGTCGTTCAACCAAAACTCAAATACACATGTAATATTTCATCTTTGTGAATCAAAATAATTCATATTTTTCATGAGAATTGAACCCACAACGGTGGCGTTTAGTCACAACGCCGCCACACCGCCGCCACACCGCCGCGACGGCCTCATATATAATATTTAAACACTTCATTGTATGAATGTGATAATTTTTACGTTTCACAAATGATAAGATCTCGAAATTTTAACCTACTTTAGGTTCAGTGCTTCAAAACTAGTGTTGTGACGTGGCTATGCTTACTTGAATATTCAAATTATTTATACAACAAAACAGATTGTTGTTATAAAAACTGCTTCTGTTAAACAAAAGACAGCGTTAAGTTCCTCTATCAAATAAATATATTATTAATAGATATTAGAAAAAGTGACACATCATTTTCACTTTTCCAAAATGGGAATCGGACCTAAAACCATCGCATTTACAGTCAAACGCTGCCCAACTTATTAATACGCCATATTAGATTGTACAGCGTTAAAATTTAATATTAATTTAAATATAAAATTCTTTGTTACAATTCATAGAAATGTTATTTTTAGTAAGAATGTAAATAAGACTTAGTCATATTAGCTTCTTACAATAGATTCAAAGGCCATCGTGTCGACGTGGGACTGCTCCTGACTGTAAGCGATGGTTGTGGGTTCAATCCCTTTAGAACTAACATAAAAGCATTCTCTACCACTATCACAAAAAAAATGTTCTAGTAGAGAGAGTCTTAGTAATAAGAGTCACTACTTACCTTTTGGGTACGGGTTCCGTGATATCTATAACATTGCATGCTATGCATATTTAAGATTCATCACAAAAAAATATAATTTAGAGGCGGTCGTGGCCTTGGTGCACAATTGTCTGTAAAGGTAACGGTGTTGGGTTCGATTCCCACTCGGGGGAATTAATTATTGCTTATTAATATTTATATTGTTTTCGCTTTAATACCATGGCCAAACGCGTTTTTTTGTAATTAATTTTATAAAAAAAATAATCTAAATAGTCACCGCTACCATACTACTTGCACGTGGGAGTGAGACAGATATATTAAAAACGAGACGGCAAAACTCCTAGCTCTGCGATAGAGTCGAAATGATAATTTAAACAAAAAAAATGTATTTTTTTACATAAATACATATTTTTTATGTATAATTTTATTATTGGTTGAGAAGAATTTTATTATATTATTTTCTCTCTTATGTATAATATGATATTTAAACGACACGGCGCAAAGTTGGTTCATTCGCGCGTGTCATTGAGCTTGGTAAGTGAGCTGTCGGCGCCCTTGTAATATATTAAATTTAACTCATTACATAAATGTATATATATTAATTATGTTATTTTACCTTTTATATATGTAAAAATTTATTACATTATAGAAAATGTATCTGTTATTTATATAGTATGTGCCAAAAAACTAACTTAATACGAGATTAAATATACCAATTATATTGAGTTTTGCTATTTTTAACAGTTTTTTGTTTAACATCAATTAATAAAAAAGAAAACAAATACTCCGCGTCTTTTGCGTCAGCAAGACGAATGTAGTGAGCTCCTTTTTTGCTGAATCCGTTAATAACTTTTGAAATATACATCTTCTGTATTATGTATACTAATTCAAGATAAATATATAACTTTTTAATCATTTTTATTTAAAACCATGAATAAATAATATTTTAAAGAACATATAACAATTTAATTTATTTAGAGGCCAGTCGTGGCGCAGCGGCACAAAGTGTGACTGTAAACCGACTGGTTGTGGGTTCGATCCCCACTCGAGGAGATGAAATATTTACTTAAATTTATATTTCCATTTCTTCGCTCTGGTGTCGAGGCTAAGCGCGGCGTTGAGTTCTGCCACTCAACACGCAATGCCTCCAGAATTCGGCAGAAAGTGGGGAATGGAGTGTCTTAACACTAGGTTCCCTCTGCCTACCCTGCTGTGTGCGGGATATAGCGTGAAGCTGACAATGACAAAAATAACAATTTAAACGTAGTGGGACTCGAACCTGTGATACGTGGCGTTCCTATTAATCAACGTTGAATTTTTTATACACCTATTACAATTTGCCAGTTTCTAAGAGACTTTCGAGTTCACCTATGCATACATTTTTATAAGTTTATATAAAACATGTAGTCTCTTGTTTAAATTTTGGTTTGAATTATGAAATAGAAATGACAATTATAAGTAAAGCCATTTACATAAATTATGTGTAATTAACAAAATATTCACACACACTTGTCTTAGTTTTATATTCAAATGAGAACAATGTAAATTTTATAATATATTATTCCCGTCAATATAGATGTTGAAAGAAATGTTAATTTCCTTCCACTTAAAAATTAGTTAAATTAGTAAATACATAATAAAAAGAATATTTCGAAACTCTCCAACATACCTGTAGGTGTAGTATGTACGCAAAAAAAGTTATTCAAGGTTTTGAAAAGTATTTTTTTCGAGATTTTTAGCGAAATGCCAAGTTTGATCGTAAAATTAAATTTTATAAAAATTATAGATAATATATGTCTTCATAAATAGGAATTAAATAATTTGTCACGAGCTACCGTTTGCGAGATATAACAATTCAAGAAAATCTTATCTATAAGCATAAGGTGTAAACGGTATGAAAGAAAATATAAATATATTTTTAATAGATAAATCGAATATTATCGACAATTTCGATTTAATTTAGTTTTACGATGAAATATACCGTTTAGTTACAAATCGCGAAATTCGTCTTCACTCTATGTCCGGACATATTAGACTTCTGTCTCATATGACCGGACTATTATGATGCCTAATTATATTTTTAAAACAAGCCAATATTGTATTTTACTTTTAAAAAATCTTAAAACTAGTAAGGAACTATTTCTAACTGACTTTAAAAAACATTTTTTAATAAAGCCATATTATTACCATTACTTTTTCCTAAAGACGTTTATAAAAATCTATTTATAACACCAATTTAATAATATATAATGTTTAAAAAATGGTGCTTATAAAATACATACATATAATTTTAATTCGACTCGTCGGTTTCCTGTTCTTGAGTGAAAAAATATCGGCCGCATACTGAGGGGTTAGGGGTGTCGACACGAATAAAAAATATATTTTAATATTATTTCATTTTTATTTAAATTTATAATAAAAAAACAAATATCTATATGTCAAGAAAAAATGTGTTATGAACTAGTTATGGGATATTGTAGGATGACGTCTTAATGTCTATCTATTGTAATGAAGATGAGTTACGGCGGAACTTAATGCCGCTCCTTGTCTGACTTATTTCATTTAATAACATAATTTTTCAGTAATAACAAAATTCATTACACTCAATTTTACTATTAAATATTTGTCAAGTGTGTTTATGTGAAATATAATATTAATGTATTGCTTATTCTCTGATAATTATATTTGTGTTTTATAAATAACACCAGTCGTGGCGCAGGACCAAAAATACATACAAAATACATACAAAATATGACTGTAAACCAACTGGTTGTAGGTTCGATCCTCTCTCGAGCAAATGAAACATTTGTAAATAATTTATATTTACATTTTTTGTTAAGTTCCGCCACTCAACTAGCAATGCCAAAAGTGGGGAACTGAGTGTTAACACTAGATTTACTGCTGCGTGCGGGATACAGCGGGAAGCGGATTTAATCAATAACTAGAACGGGCAATATACTCTGTCAAATACTTCATAGATTCAAATTTAAATCTTAGAGGATTTCATTTGATTTTTACTATTTCAATTCTATATTTCATATCTAAAGATATGAATTTTTAACTAAAAAAATATTTTTAGATATGGTTGGGAAAAGGTAATAAGAAATTACTTGACGTGCTAACACTAACATGACGAACGTGAATTTAAATAATTATCTATAGCCAAAAACCATCTGTTCAAATTGTACAGTCAGTAAAAACTTAGCTATAAATTGGTGTTTCTTAAATAATTAACAGATGTTAAAATATTTTAACAAATAAAATATTATTAAATATTTTGAATATATGTATAAAGAGTGTTTTGTCATCACCACTTTAAATGAAACCACAATTTTAACTACTCTTTAAAACCTAATACAGTTAAACCAAAGAGATTTTGCCTGAAATTAATGTATTCTTTTTTACACAAAATAGTTATTAAAATTATATCTTATAAGAAAATAGAAATACTTATTTTATTAGGTTTCAAACTGTATATGTCAATATGTTATTTATTGGGGACATATATAATCAATGGAATATTTTGTGTACATAACAAAAACTGTTATCAAAACCGACTAAATATCCTCTAAATGCAAATTCAAACTAATTATATTTCACCAGTTATTTAAAACTTTTAATTTTATTAAAAATTTTGTAAATGACGGCAATTTATTTAAGTTCTCATTTGAACAATGACATATATGAATATTCTTTCACATTTAAAATATAAAAAAATATTTTTTTAATGTATATCTTCCGGTAAGAAGAGAACCTTCTTCTTTGTCGCTGGATTAATAATTTTAATTATCAGTGCCATTTAATAATTTAAAAGCAACATTTGCATACAAACTCCTAGTGAAATAGTATATACATTTAAATTAAGTTTAGACACATTTGTAGTTTATCTGCAAAAATTGGCTTCAATTCGTCACGGTAATTTAGTTGCAAATTATAATGTAAAAAAACCACTAATTGTTTTAGACGATAATCATTTTCTATTTATTTTAGTACCGTCGCTTACTATATTTGTTTATTGTTATAAAAAATCCCGAAATTGCTAATATACAATACATGAATATCGCCTAATCTTAGTTTAACACAATATATTTTTTTATATTTAAGAATCTTTACAAAAATATTACATTTTCAACATTATCTTACCTAAGGAATTAATTCCCTAAAATCATTTTCATTGAACGTTATTGTTACAAAATACAGTGTCTTTCTCGATTGATTACTGATTAACAACTTTCTAAAAATCGTTAAATAAAAAAATCTATTTTTTTCTATCATTACAAAAACAAGTATAGACCTAGAACTTAGAATCAAAATTCGAAACACTACATATTATTATTATTTACGTTACCTATTATTTATTACATTTTGTTATACCTTGAATCCTATGTCAAGCCACTCTGTTTCTCACTTGGACTCAACACCGCCCTTTTGTCTTGTTCTCCGAGTGAGAAATTCACACCTATAACTTATTCAGTCAAACACAACGCAATAATAATAATAATTGATAACAGTTTAATAATTATTATTATTAAAATTTATATTTATTAATATATTATGTACAGCCCTGTGCCCTCGAGTTTGCTTCGTTTGCTTGCTTTACTTAGCACACAGTGAATGTATAAAGTCGCAACTGAAATGTGTAAAGATTTATTTTATTATTATTATTTTATTTATTATGTTTTTGTATGTTTCTTTGTTTTATTTATTTATTATAATATATTAATAAGAAGTAGCCATGAAATTTAAGAAAGTTATGCTTTTATAAAGTTATGTAACCTTACATATAAACGAATTTTAGCTATTATAATATTAGGTTTTATTTTTTACTTCTATGAAATTTCTAATAATATTACCAACATTGTTTTATTTATTTTAAGATACAATTTATTTTTTGATTTGTTTCTAATAATAATATTAATAGTTTATATTAATTATAATTAGTAAAGTTATGTATAAATATACTAGTGCTTCCGCTGACGTGCATTGGTTACGATCGTCTTTTTTATCTTTTAAAAGAGGCCTGAAGTATGTAAAAAGATAATAAACTAAAAAAACTGAATAATTTGATATATAAAATAATTAAAACAAACAAAACAATAATATAAAATAAAATTTTCACATACACATATATGTTGGTGTACCGACGGAACATTTCGTAAGCGACGCGCGACGGATTCCGCCCGATGTACTGCAACCGATAGTGTTTGATACCTTATATACGCTATAGCGGCCAAACCGCGGCTTTATCCGCCTTAATTTAGTACGTGAGTTTTTGTATAATTAAGCTAAATTATACAAAAACTTAGGTAAACTCTAGGCTATGTATTATTTTGTTTATGTATAAGATATATTACTGTATAGTTTCATTTAAATCCGTCCAGAAATTTTGGCGTGAAAGTGGATCAAACATGACCTTCATGAGATTTTTCAGCCGGAGGAATGAAATGTTCCTCGATCTGGTAACGAGACAAAGCGTGGAGTTGAGTTTCGTCGTTCAACACGCAATGCCTCAAATATTAGTCGGCGTCTTATTGGGAACAGAGTGTCTTAATATAACATAGGTTTCCAGGATTCCTCTGCTTAACCTATGAGTGGAATTCAGCGTGAAGCTAAAAAACAACAAACGGAGAAAGAAGGAGAATACAAATATAAATAGCTATTTATATTTATTGCTTTACAAATAAGCTGTAAATTACGTATACATGTTAATATACAGTTACAAGAGGCCTTTACATTAAAAAGTAAACAAATTAGTTTGTTATTTAAATTTCTTAATAAATACATGAAATATTAGAAATTTAAATAACACAACTATTTCAATCATGAGAGCGATGTTTCAGTCTCCTAGAAATAGATTTACCTGGATTTTGGTTATATTTAGTTTCCAATATGTGTCTTTAAAATGATAATATTATTAAAAGTAACTCAGTTTAGTAACCAAAAAAAAAAACATATTTCAAGCGGACAAAGTGTGGATAGTAATAGTTTAAAAAATAGTATTAAAAAAATTGTACGAAATATCATAACAAACATTTATGACGTGACGTATTTATGAAGTGTATTAACATTTATAATACTTTATATCCGTTCAATGTTATCACATTTTTTTATATACTTAAACTATTATAATATTTTATTTTCGTATGGACACTAATACTGCACAGATTTGAGTTTCGCAACGCCGTGAATTCGGGCAGAAAGTAGAGAACAAAGTGTTTTGACACAAATTTTACAAGACTATTAAAACCAAATTCTTAAGTTCACGCAGGTAACGATTTGCATAGAACATATATGAGTATCAATAATAATATTCAATTTAAAATTGAATATTTTGATAGGAATTACATAAAAATTACCCTACACGAAAGTGAACCTGTAACCTCCCTTAAAAAAATCATTTACCTTATAATAGAAAGTCAAAGAAGATAACAATCTAACCCGTAGCCAAATATCCGATGAAGCTTGAATCAACTGAAAACAACTTTAATCCAGTTCATTCTGGCTCTAGCTGGTTTGAACCGACCATTTTATAAGCGTTGGCGATTTTGTCGTATATTATTATATAAATTGTGTATGTTGATGATGATTTATATTTTATGTCCTCTTTATCTTATTTAATATTGATTTATATTATATGTAGATAAGAAAAAGAAAGATTCACATTATCACTATTACGCGGTTTTGCAGGGTAGGCAAAGGGAATTTGTGCTAAGTGCTAAGACACTCCGTGACTTACTTCTGGCTCTAATTCGAGACATTGTGTGTCTTGTTTCCAGTTCGAGGAAACGAAAATAATTCATTCTACTGAGTTGGACTCGAACCAACAACCATTTCACAATTAAACGTTACGCCACGCCTCTATATTTCCTTTATTTTAAAAAGTAGTTTAATTAAATCCATTGCTTTTCAACTTGAACCATACAACATCTGTTCTATTATTAGTTTCTGTCCAATCGATAAACTGACTTAAATGTGACATTATATGTATATAACGCGTTCGTTCGTTTGTTTTGTTTAGTTTTAATGAATGTAGTATGTATGTATACTATTATATGGTAGTATTGATATGTACTAGTCGGCGCCCGTAGCCTTCTTTGTTGGAATTTTAAGTTGGAGAGCACCTAAAGAGTACTAAATTATCTTCATGCCAAATTTCAATTTGCTTAGTCCAGTGGATCGTCTGTTCCTTGTTTGTCACTCTGTAAAATAAATGTTCTATATCTAGAAAATAAATAAAAACTAAACTAAACTAAACGAACCCACAACCTGTACCAGGTTGTGGGTTCGATTCCCACTGCAGAAGTTTCCTCCTCGATGAGGAATATTTAATATTTTCATGTCTTCGCTCTGCAAATCGAAATAAGCCCGGCGTAGAGTTCCGCCACTCAACACGTAATCTCTCCAGAATTCACCAGATGTTGAAAGCGGAGTGTCTTTACACTGTCTGTTAATAGTAGGTTTCCTCTGCCAATCTTGTTATGTGTGGGTAATTATGACCATCTAGTGATCCAATCACATACTACTTAACAAAAGGATTAAACCACTATTTTCCCAAAAACGGAATTGAATCCACACCCCTATCTTTGTGTTGCTATAATGAGTCCTATCGTAAGCGTTGCCATGGGAACCGTTGTGATTTATTAATTGCCATGAGGCAGCTGTGTTTATTGGAATACCTACTTGTTATATAACTAGTAAAATGTTGTAGTTGCTTTGGATTTTTATTGTTTTTGTATGAATATAGCAGGATAGACAGAGAGATCTTGGAAACTTAGTGTCAAGATACTCCGTTCCCAGTAAGATATTTCCTTTCTCCACTTTCCGCTCAATTCTCGTGGCATTGCGTATTGAATGGCGTTTTGAATTCAACGCCGCGCTTTGACTCGTTACCATAGTGAGGAAATGATATGCTACGACGACTTTTATTTCGGTTTCCTCAGAGTATCATTTATTCTCATTTATTCGTTGTAGTCTTGAATTTAGGCAAAAAACAGAGTTGATGTTACACTGCACTGTTTATCACTCTATTATGTGGCACAAAGCGTGAATCCAAAAAAAGGAATCGAACATGTTATATCTGTAAAAACAAGCAAACCCTCAAAACTTGCCTAGTTTAAATAAATAACGTAAAAAAGGCAAAAAAAACATGGTTTCCTAATCTTCAAAATTCTATATAAGCCAGCATTAATAAGTTAAACAAACATGTATAGAAAATTCGACATTATTTCAGTTTCAATAAAGTTCATTTTAGTACAATTTTGTTTGATCATATAAGTTCTTTTTATATTAAAGTTAGAAACTTCGTGAACTGTTGTTCAGAGAGAACGAACAGATTTGATACTTTGGAAAGTGATAATTTGTTTTTTGTGTGTTTTGGGTAATTAATTGATACTAAATTATTTCTTATATTTTTTATTGATTTTAATTTCTAAGATTTAAGTTTGTGTATTTCTTTGTGTGTATCTGTATATGATAAACAAACTTATCTAATATTGTTCATTTTATCACGTATAATTTTTTTATTTAAATTTATTTTTTATGCAAATTTTTCGCAATTTCATGTAAAAACTTCAATATATGATTATGATAAAAATGTATTCAAATTCAGTTCAAATTGTTAATATAGCTGCATCTTCTACATCTTTATGAGTACTTAGAATTCTGTACTATGAACTCTAATAACTTAACTTTTTTCTGTTTGGAGAGAAATGCGTAATTCTTTTCTCTGTTTTTTTTTATAGTTTTGTAAATGAGCTGCTTTTTTGAGTAAAAAAGGGGTAAAGTCGTGGGTAACAACTAGCCTGAACATTTGTATGCACAACATAAAATGTTGCGGTGCATATTGTATCCGTTTTATTAGTTTTTTCCGGACTCATGACCGTCATTGCGAACAGAATTTATGTACACATTTTGTATGAAATACTAATTTCCTTTTAGAATTAATATGAAATTTTATAAAACTTCCATGTAAATTGTATGTTGTTTTTGTTTCACTATCAGTTTAATATTAATCTTTGGTTTACTAACATACATCTTTTCTTTTCCGCGCAATGAAGTATTAAGTATAAGTGTTCTGTAATTGAAATACGTAAATGTACTATATTATCTACATATGTAAGTATATGTGAAACATTTATAGCATTTAAAATAATTCAGAAATTATTTAAACTAAGAGGTAAGGAAAATATGTCATATGCTGTAACCTAGGAATTTTCCTTGTTATATAAACAAGAATACTAAGGCACCATTTACGAGCATAGATGCAATTCTGATCCAATATAATTTTACCATTTAATAGTTGCATTGTCATCAATTACAAATGTATATTTTGTCAGTTTAAGCCATTACAGCCTTACTACATATCTCTTATGTCAAGGTCAATAACTGCAACCTAACTAGGTTTTGCTTCGGCAACTAAAGATTATTCCAAACTACTGACATAGATACATACGGCTATCCTAATCTAACCACTTGATTGTTATATTATATTGTATAAAGGTTCTTATCTCAACAAAGTTGCATAAAATTAAATTACAGTAAATATATTACGTTTACAGCTTATTACCCATTGACTCATTAATTAATCATCTCATAACGTTGTTTGTATGTATGTATAAAATGTATACCTGTTATATTTGTACCTATACTTTTTTATAACGATTTTTTATATCGTTCTATGTCTTTATGTTTATTATTAAATAAATGTATCGATTCTTCTAACTTCTACTCGTAATTCCACTTTGAATAAAAAGTGCTGACAATATTTTTTTATAATTTCAATTTAAAAATATTTTTATTACTATATTTATATTTTTTTGTGTTAATATAAACTGACCCTATATAATTTTCGTTGATTAAAGTTATCTCAATCATACCTATCATTTATCCTTTTATCACTCTTATACTGAATAATCAGAGATAGTTTCACGTACTTCTTTAATAAACCATAAATATACTACTCCTTCTAATAATAGTTAAAATCTTAAGACATTATTATGGTTTAACTACTTTTAAGGTTTAGACTTTTATTATGATTATACAAAAATTAGCTATTCGCTAATTTAACGAAACTCAACACCGCGCTTTACCTTGTTACCACAGCGAGGAAAAAATATAGTTAAAGTTTTCATTTCCTCCAATGGGAATCAAACATACAACTTGTTATGCTTACAGTCACACGCTTGTGCCCTTACGCCACGGCTGTCCTCAAAATGATGATTTGTTATTGTCATTTTCTCGCTCTACGCCAAAAAATGTGGAGTTGAGTTGCGATTGAGTAAATTGAGAACGGAGTGTCTAAGCACTATGTTATATCTGTCTTACCTGCTAATGCGGAATTCAGAGTGTAACGGAAGAAAAATCAAATACAAAATGAATAAAAAAAAACAAAGTATCAAAATTGTCCCATCACTGTGTTGACCCGCTCTCATCTTTCACTGCTTTCGCCAGGGCCGCATTGTGCCACTATTTGATAGATTTTTTATTTCTATTATTTTTTTGATAAATGATAGATGATATATACATCGTTGTCATTATTTAAATAATAGTCACAAAATCTCAACTTTACTTCAACTTTTGTGACGTATTAATTTGACTAAGGTAAGTTATTTATAAAAAAATATAGAATCTCGCATATCTGATAGGCACCGCAGGCAGCGAGAATAGAGTTTAAACTCTCCGTTGTCCACTCTTATTTAACACACACACACATTTTATATCATTTTTAATAAAATTTAAACATGTATTAGTAATGTGTAGTACATACATAAGTTCGTAAATTAAGGTGATATAACGATCTATCTTTGTATACATGATAAATAATTAATCTTAGTTTCATTTTCCTTTGGCAAATTTTAGTAATTGCCAATTAATTTTGAGCTCTAAAGTATCTTACAAGATATTCCAGTTGCAATATGACGTCATCATTAAATTAATAAATCCTTTATATCATTGATTAGAGTGAATTAATCAATACTATATGCATAAAATATATCTACGTTATATTTTTATATATAAAATAATAGTCAAAAAGGAATGTATGTATGACCTATGCGTATTACAGTATATTATTATTATCTTATTATGAAGTTAACCTCGCGTCTTCATGATTATTACTTAGTAAAGAATAAAATAGTTAACAATATATGACGACATGTAATAAGCATATACTATATATTTAATTTTTAAATATATAAAAAAATCCGAGTTATAAAACTGCGGTTTAATGGAAAAAAATGGTAATAATTTACTCGCTCTGGAAAAAAGACAAAATTAGGCATTAAGTATCACCACTCAATAGGTAATATAATTCTATACTCGTATTATTATATTTGTAAAAATAATTCATAGTTTTGAATTGAATTCTCGGTGGTGCAACTAACTATGTCATCCACGTGACTTTACTTATTAAAGTAATATAAACCTAACCATAATATAAAATATTAACTTTATTGGAAATATAACTTGGTTTTCATTTATACATAAATTTAATTAATACTACATATTAAACTTTACATGTACAATATATATTTTTTTAATTTGAAATTTACCATAATATTTAAAAACATAAAATTCTACAAATATATTTCTTTATTTTATGTACATTTTTTTAAATATTTTTATATAAAAAACCAACAGATTTAACTTTATTTTCATAATTTTATAATGTTTCATAATCTATCATTTTGTTCAACTTATATATAACTCAATAAATATATGTCCTTGACTTTGTTTGTGTAAAATACAATACAGATCGATAATAAGGTTAAAAATAAGGCGCTTTACTAACTTTTAATATTATAATATATTTTGAGAAATTTTTTGAGAAGTTGTATGTGAAGTGGTGGCACTCAACCCCGTACTTATACTACCAGAGTGAAAAATTTAAATGAAATTTAAACGTACACATTCCCCTGAGTGTGAATCGAACTCACACAAAACAGACGCCATCATGGTATTTAACATAAACTAATATAGGAAACATTTTTAATTATTATTGATTACCACTCAACGCGGTAATAATTTGCCTTATTTATAAATAAAAAAATATATTTTATTGTTTACTACATTTTACGTTACATTTTTATATCTGTGTATTTTTGACACGAATATGTATAAAAATTATAATTTAAGTACATAATTTTTATTTAAAACATAATATATTAAATTATGCATTAAAAATATAATATTTCATATTTTTATTTCCTCGCTCTAGTAACAAGTAAAAGTGTGGCGTTGAGTTCCGCCAATCAACATGCAATGCGTTAAGAATTCTGCGGAAAGTGGAAGTCACGGAAGGAACTCCGTTTTCTTCGAACTCGTCTGCTCTGTGGAATATATAGTACAATTTATTAAAGATATCCTTTTATAATAATAAATGTTATAGTATATTTTATATACATATATATATATATATATATATATATATATATATATATATATATATATATATATATATATATATATATATATATATATATATATAATATTAATAATTATTGTAATAATATAATATATTTATATTATCTAGCATTAGGTACCCGAGTACGCTCCCCCCTCTCCCCCGCGACGCGCCGCCATTTTGCGTTATTGAGAATTTATGTCGCTTAAGCGGTGTACACACGATGCAATTGTTATTTTATTATTATTTCTATTACGTTTAATATATTATTGCATTATTTAATTTTTTTTTATTTATAAATATAAATTAAATAAGCTTTATTTGAGTATAGTTATTTGAGTTATATTTCTATGCTTTATTTGAATAGAGTAGGTTTGCTCACTACTAAGGAGAGTGACTATGTTTAATTATTTTCATTCCCCGGTTCTAGAAGAAGCGCGGCGTTGAGTTCCGCTACCTAAGACAATTATATGATTATTTTGTTTATCTTACATATTTGTAATAAAAAAAAGTTGCATAAATTTTGTTTACTATATTGATTTATTAATTTGCCTAAACCGCAGTGTGTGTGTGTGCAGCTGTGGCGTACTTTTTTTGAATACAAAGTATATAATAGCGAAAATTATGTTAGAGGCAAAATCTATTATTATACACTGTATTAATATACAACCATATGTATAGAAACTATAAAAAATAATATGTACGACTTTGTGTTATTTAATCAAAATAATAATGTAAATTATATTTCGTTTAAAAGTTACTTTGAAGTCTATAAGACATGAAAAAATTAAATCATTAGCAAAATTTTTTAAATTCTCATAGTTTTAAAGTAGATTGTAGTTCCGGTACATTTGATGACAGGAAATGATAAAAAGGTGAAAGTCCGTCCCATCATAACCTGTCTAGTCCTAAAAAATGTTGTTAACAATAACTGGTATTTATATTATATAGTGCATAATACGAAACGCCTTGTTGGCAGAGCGAAAAAATTAAAATATTAATAAATAATAGTCCATTCCCTCGATTGGAAATCGAACCCACAACCGTCCAAATACACACGCTTGTGCCATTGCGCCACAACGGCCTCTACGGCCTATTTGAAAGTATCCTTCAAATTGTTTAACACTATGTTTTAGTCGTTTGTTTTTGTATGAACATGATAATGACATAAATTAGTAACTAACACTGTAAATATTTCATTTATATATAGTCAAAATAACTGTATTTGTTATCCTAATCGGATTTGCATGTTATATCTGTATCGGGAGGCTATTTGGTGCAGTAGCACAGCTTCTCATAAGTAAACGCAACGGTTGTAGGTAAGATTCCCACTCGTGTGAATGAGATACATTTATTTCATTGCTGCGGTAAGAAGACAAAATTGCGAGATTTCCTCTGCTACTCAGCACACGATGGACGCAAATTGGACGATGCGTGGGGATTGTAGTATCTAAACACTAGATTCTCTCTGCCTACCGCCAGATCCTAACATCTAGTTACTATATGGAGGTAGAAAAAAACAAAGAATTTTACAAATTCACTCGCCTTGTAAATTTTTTGGTAACCCAAAAGGTTCACACGATAAAAATTTACTAATATTATTATATTAAATAGCCACCTGACCTACATATTCACGAATAAAGATTGTTAATGACGGTCATTAGAATCCGGTTGTGTTTGTTTTTATTTTTTTACTACAAATTTACGTTTTTTTTTAACTTAAATTTTTATGAAAATTTAAAGGTCAATCCTTTCCGCAAACAACTTTTACTTGACATATAAAATGAAAAATAAAAACAACTATAATTGATTGCTTAGTATATCTTTAGTCAACTGCATTTGAATCTTATTTATAAAATGAAAAAAAAACCCATTACCTTATTTCTTTAAAATAATAATTTAATTAATTGTATTGTATACTTTCTTAAACCATAGCGTAAAAAATTCTAAACACGCATATACATAAAAAACAATAATAGTATTTGGTTCAGGCATTGCTTGCTATATAAATAAAAAAGTTATATTATATAGAAAACTAATCGCCGCTTGCAACTGTATTTGCGAAATCTTCTCTTAGTCCTCCTACACTCCGTGATACAATACCTGATAAATTTCAACCTTTCTAAATCTAGTAGTTTCGTCTTTGTCATATAGTAACAAAAGAGTTTTGTCAAATATTTTTTTATTTAAATGATAATATTTCACTAACTGAAAAAAATAAAATTCGGTGCTTTCGGTTTTTATATATTTTTTCTTTATTTCTTTTTACTAAAAAAATATATTAAATAATCCCCCGCTGGTGTGATCGCGCCCTGTCGTCGGGTTGTTGCACCGAACAGATCGCGCGATCAATTCCGTTTGCATTTGTGTTTGTGTGTACATGTATGTGTGTGTATACGTACAAGACGTTATACAGCAAGTAACTTTTAATTGAAGGATTTTAGTTTTATCGTTAGATATTCATTTTTATTGTTGTTTTTTTGTGTTCTTTTCCGTCATCTTAGACTTTTATTATTTCTATATTTAATATTATTAAGCCGTCGTAACGCAAGAGCTCAAGCATGCTTCTGCAAACGCGACAGTTGTGGGTTCGATTCCCACTGTTGGAAATGAAATATTTAATATTTCAAATTCTTGGCTCTGGTTTCGAGGACTGGCTGACTACATTTGCTACATTGAGTTTCGCCACTCAACACGCAATGACTTCAAAATTCGGTAAACAGTGAGGAGCGGAGTGTCATTGCAGTTTTTTTCAGAAAATTTTGGGACCTTAGAGATCTACTGATCTAAATTAAAAAATTTAAAGCACATATGTGGTTCAAATTTCAATTCGATATCTCCAAGCGTTCCTGAGATAAAATCTCTTGACAGACAAAAAGGCAGACAGACGGACAACGAAGTGAATAACTGTGTGCTTATACATTTTTTGTTTTAATTCTATTGTAGGCTAATTACGTTTAATTTATATGACTATAAAAAAAACTTGTGTTAAGGGAATACTTAGTTAAGTTACATTATTAACTAAGTATTTATGCATGTTTTATATTATATTTTAAACTATTAATGTTTATTCTAGAATATTTTAACTGGTAAATGTTTTCTTCTAGGAAGGCTATGTTGTTTAGAAATGTTGTCCGATTTGTAGCCCAATTTACGAGGATTATAAGTGTGCTGAGGAACCAGTGCACTGTTCCATTTATACAGTATATATACAGGCGGAAAATACAGAATAGGGTGCCTTGACACAAAATTATGTCCTTCCACCCTGTGGTGGGGGATAAGCAATATATATCGTGAAGCTGAAAAGAATAATATAAATCAGAATCATTATTACAAATGATGAAAAATTTAGATTTCAATTAAAGTTTCACAAAGCCATTTAGTACCAAAAAGGCACTTTTTAATATTTAATTTCGAAGATGTCCTAATTTTCACGTTATTTGAAGTCTCATCTTAATAATTCAAAGCGACTGCTGATCTAGTCAATTTTAAAATTAAATTTCGATATAAATGTTTTATTAAATTGTAGGAATAGATTATTAGAATCAAAAGTAGACTATAATTTTAGAGCTATGGCGCTAGAGAAGGAGGAGTGATTCACTTTGACTTCTTTTTAATTTTTTGGTTTACGCTGTATTATTAAATTCCGCATATAATTTTCCGGATGTTTTTTGTGAATTGGATCAGCAGAGAAAACTTAACATTAAGATACTTCGTTCCCCATGCACCGTTTTACAACAATTTACAGTCAAATTAAAAGAGAAACTTAAATATAATTAAATAAAAACACGCTGTATAGCTAGCTATGTTTGAGGCAAACAAACACGTTGACATTATTACGTATGCATGTGTACTGTATACACACAGTCATACATACTCTTATATATTTACGTTTATTTATAAAATAATAGTATGTAATTTTGTTTGTTCATAAATTATATGTTATATAAATTTATATAGAAATAATATTTAATATTATTAATATTACAGTATTTGAACCCGCACCGTTTAGAAATCTCTAAGAATTGAATGTTTATATATGTATCGAACCTGATAAACCAACATAGATTTGTTATCATAGTTGCGAAATTTAACGCCTTTACGCCTCTCACAAATAAAAAAAAATAAACTATATCGAGAAGAACTTTTTGTTGTTCTTGCTGTTGTATATTTTATCTTTTTTACCTGGTATTAATGTTTTAATAAAAAAAATATAAGCAGCTGTGCTATGTGCATCTATCTATTAATGGTAATATTGGTCATACATATATGTATAGACATTAAAAACTAGCAGTTAACTTCGGGTTTACCCGCTTGGTTAATTGGAAGTAACTGTAACTCTGCAGGTACAGTGGGTGATATGGACACTTTTAACGTGATATAATATAGCCTATAGCCTTTCTTGATACATGGACTATCTAACACAAAAATATTTTTTCATTTCTAACTAATAGTTCCTGAGATTATCGCTTACCAGACAAGCACTGTTAACTTTATGATATTAGTATAGATATATATATATGTAGTACTCGCAAGTAGTGACAGTTAATGTCAAGACACAATGAATTTTGAATGGTCTCCACCTTTCAAAGTTAATTATGTTTAACCAGAAATGTGAAAATGCTCTGCACAGCGCCGAACCTAGATCATTCTCTATACTATTATTTATACACAAAGCACTAGCAAATTCTAATTACATTTACAAAGGTGTCTCGGGCAGTTTCTATTGGTTTTTTTTTTAACAAAGAACTTTGATTATTTTTTATTAGGTATGTACCTACTTTTTTGTTCTTAGAAATAAAACTATTAGTCGTGGCCGTCGTGGTCCAGTGAAACAACGTCTAAATTTTTACGCGGAGGATGTTGGTTCGATTCCCACCCGGAGACTTCTTCGAAACGAGTGGCTTATAATAGTAGATTCTGACCATCCTGCTTGCGGGATATAGCGTGAAGCTAATAAAAAATAGATAAGAATCTCTGTCCGTTCATTATATTTATTCCATAATACATATCCCCACGGGATAAAAGTTACATATCAAACTAAACATTAAGATTTCAGTACAAATTATTGTATAATGTCGAGGGACAATATTTGGGATGTCTATCCCAAATAACTATAATGTGAATATTGTCTCGAGGGATAACCAATTATAGGCGGAAAGAAATGGGATAGTAATAGGCATTTAATTTAATGCCTCGATGATCGAGGCCAGTCTTGGCGTGGGGGCACAGGCGTGCGACTACGCGTAAACGCTACAGGTTGTGGGTTCGATTCCCACTTTAAAATATTTAATATCTTCGTTACCTCGGCGCCACCCGACATGCAATGCCCTACAGAATTCGGTGGAAAGTGTCTTAATGAGAACGGAGTATCTTAACAAATCCCAAATACCCTTAGCTTAGCCTACTAACGTCAAACTAAAAGAGCTAACTTTATATTTATTTATAAATGCAGTAATCGAACCGACGACTTGTTATGAACAACATACGGTAACAATTAAACAAAGTAACAAACACTATACATTTTTATATATACGGAGTTAGATGAGATTACTTTTCAACATTCACAGAATGTCGACATAAATTGCTGTACGTATTCTGAGAATGTTTGGAATAGATTTTGTTGGTCTTTTTGTCTCTTTTTCATTTTGTTACTGTTTTCTTTCTTTAGTCAAGATTTGGAAAGAACACATTGACGCCGTCGAACTGTAACCGCGACTATTTTGAGTTCAATTCCCACTTAAAGGATTGATTAAGTATTTTGAAGTTTCCGCTTTGGTAGGAAAAACGCGGCGTTTAGTTCAGCTCTCGAAAATTTTCTACTCTGCTATATGCGGGTCTGCTTGTTTGATTGAGTTACATTTTATTGTAAACGTAAAGACTTTTATACAAAAAAAGGCTACTAATTTATTTCTAAATTAATTAATTAATTGTTTTTTAAACCATATGATTGGCTATTTTATAAGTTTAAAATTTAATTGAGGATTAATAGTTTCAGTGAAAATAATTTAAAATTTGCATTTAAAATCCTTGACTTGGCTGATAAAAATTTCTCTTTAATGCTCTATTCTAATAAGCATTTGATCTCACAAAGAAAAACGCGGACAGCCATTTAATAAGAAACCTTTTATTTATGTAACCATATTGATTAAACATAAATAATTTTAACATATGTAAGCTTTATTGCAGTTATAGAAATACCAACTACTTCACAATTACAATTTTATATATTATTTAATAAAAAGTAAAGTCAGAATTAAATTGTAGTTTATACTCAGAATAAGCCGGTCTTGTTACTTATTTGAAAGCAATTTTAGTTCGCCCCCTTCGTTTAGAGTTACACAGGGTGGGATTTTGAATTGTTTTATATTTATAATATTAATATTTTAATCAAAGCGCAGCGGCGCAGTGTGCGGCGTGTGAAAGTATATGCAGCGGTATTAGATTCGAACCACATTCGAGGGGATTAATTATTTTTAATTTCTCGTTCTAGTTCTGGAGAAAAACTTTTTGAGTTCTGCCACTCAATAATAATTAACCTTTTTACGAGCTTTTCTATCGCTGTGAGTTCGATATTCAAATAGAAAAAAAAATAAACACATTAATAAAAAAACAATCAAACAACAAAAAAATATTACTACTCATGTATATTATCCATATTATTAAAACTATAAGCTGTTTGATTGAACATCTTAATCTCAAGAACTACTGATATTGTTTTTCTGTTATATAGTCCATTTTTTAAGGCGATCCGAGTTACCTCTGACACATGACACATTGGCAAATGTGGCATGTGTGATACACAAGAATCTTCATAAATTATTAGATATTTCCATTAGAGAGCCAAAGTCGTAGTTAAAAGCTAGTATAATATAATAAAATATAATATTCCCTTTAAAACACCCCGAGTACGCTCTCACCCCACCCCCTGCAACGCGGCATGAATCGGGTGGATTTATTCGTTCTAATTATATACATATATACATGTGTGGCGGTGTTGCTTTGTCTGTCGTTTTTATTATATTTTTTTTAGATTATGATCTAGTCGAAGTTTTACTACTTTTATAAGTTGTACTTTTCGTTGACCTACAATCACGAAATTGGTACGAATCTCAGTGAGCGAGACCGACTCGCATTTGATCGGATTTTTGTATAGGTTAACGCGTTATCTGCATTGATCGGAGTAGGCCGGGAAAATGTAGTGTTGACACACTCCGTGATTATAATATAATTATAAATTAATAGTCTTTGTCAATATAATACGTTCATTAACTAATTAATAGAGCTGGAGATTAAGCGTGCGACTCAAAACGCGAAGGATGTGGATCTGATTTTCTCTGGGGGGAATGATATATTTGATACTTTAATTTCCTCGATCTGGTAAAGGGGCAAGCGAAAGGTGCCGGTTTGGTGCATGTTCGTTGTCGCAGTGTTGAGTTCCGCTATTTAAATGCAATGCATCAAGAATTCTGCGAAAAGTGGGGAATGGAAGCATCTTAATGGGGAACGGAGTATCTTATCACTAGATTCTCAGGCTTTCCCAGTCTAGCTCGCGGGATACAGTGTGAAACTAAACAAAAAGGAATTTATTGTAAAAAGTCGAACCAGTAGTTTCTAAGAAAAGCGCATTCAACCAAACAAATTCTTGAACCTGCAAGGTTACCTGGACTTATAATACTTGAATTGTATAGTTTTTAAGTATTTAAATTAACTAAAAAAAAGAACTGGACAAGCGTGAATCGGGCTCGCTCACTGTGGTTTCCGTACAAACATTGGAGCTCTTTCTAAAATTCAGGCTTAGCTTAACTTTAATTACTTTTATAGTGCCGAAATACGCGTTTTTTGCTGTATAAACGACCAGATACTATTATTTTGTTTGATTTCAAACTCGATATCTTCAAGCGTTCCTGAGATATAGACTCTGACAGACATACAGACGGATAACAAAGTAATCTTATAAGGATTCCTTTTTTCCTTAAAACGTACGATACCCTATTGAAAACAAGTTATAGATTTTTAATTTCTTTCCAGGATGAAGTATTAGCAATCAATGACAAAGTGGTTTTAAAAGCTGAAGATCTTTTAAGTTGGGTATGCAATGGTGCTGGCTGGAGATGGGGTCTAAGAGCAGTATGGAGGGGGGCTTGTGCACCCCCATCAGATCCGCGACTCACCGCACCGTTACATCACACGAAACTCGACTTCAGTGATGTGGATCGGGAGAAGAGTACTATAAGTAAGTCGAAATTTAGAGATTTTATGCTTATGTTCACTTTATTTTATATCCAGCTTATAGTAGGAGACCGGGGGAATCTAGTGTGAAGATACTACATTTCCAACCCACTGCCCAGTTTCCACATTGCATGTGGAATGGCGGATTTCAATACCACGCGATTTTGTCACCAGAGCCAAGAAATAAAAATTGGCATATTACGTCAATACAGATTCAAATTTACAATTTCTGCTTCTTTCTTATAAAATTGTTTAAAACTATTAATCTTTTATTATTTTAAAATTTACGATCGAAACTATTCCTCTTCCAGCAGTGGACGTAGACGACCCAGGTGTAGTAGTCTTTTCTTACCCACGCTATTGTCGGTACCGAGCATTAGTGGCCAGGCTCGAAGGGATCCAGGCTGACTGGCTGAGAGATTCCCTCGTGGCAGCCTTAGGAGGATACGCCGCACCTACAAAACACACCAGAATATTATATTGTAAAGTAAGTCGGTTTTAAAATACTTGGTGTTTTACATTCAACATTTAAATTTTTTTTTTAATATTTTTAAGCAATTTTCTAACATAAATTAGTATGTTTCTCATTACTTACCACATCCTTCCTTCACCTAAGTATTTACTTTTCAGGATACATTCGAATATCCAGAGCTCGAAGGTCACGAGTTTGTCTGCAACCACCTAGCTCCGAAACTTAAAGGACGGCCTCGAGGAAGACGGAGGAGAGCAGCACAATCCCGAGACAGATCCGCAGACAGATCTCCAGATTCAAGATCTAGTGATAGTGACAGGAACACTCCTGAAACAAGGGTGGGTCCCAACTTTTATTTTTTTCTGAAATTTATTAACTTTTTATTTTATTTTATCGCTGCCAACTAGAACTAGGTCAGTTAATTATGAAATAATAAAAGCTTAGGTACGGTGGCGTCACGGAAATTAAATATTTAATATCTTTATTTCCTCGCTCTGGAAACGAGGCAAAGCGCGGCGTTAAGTTCCAACACTCACTTTGGGACTAGAAGTGTATAAATGAGAAAGGAGTGACTCAACACCGAGTTCCCAGGTTCTCCCTGCGTACCCGGCCATGTACACAAGTAAATAAAAAATACTGTCAAGACCTTATTGAATTGTGGGCTTCTTCAATACTTGGCTCGTAATGTGCCAAGTATACCACCATAAAACTTTCATTAAGTCCTTTTGACAAGTGTTTCACTGTAAACGAGGCGAGTGTGAGTTTGATTCCCACTCGGGGTAGCGTTTTTTTTAAATACCTACGCTTTGCTACGCTACACACACAGCGGATAGACAGAGGGAACCTAGTATTAAGTTATTACACTCCGTACTCCATTTCGCCAAATACTGAAGGCATCATGTCTTGAGTTGCGAAACTCAATGCCGCGATTTGTCTTAACACCAGAGCGAAGAAATATTAAATATTAAATTTTCTTCAGTGGTGTGTTAACTGGATTGTGGATCAGTGGGTTACTGATCGATAATTATGAGGAAAGTTTGGAACGAAGTGTTTTTACACTGAGTTCTTCCTGCTATACATCCAAAAGCTGTATTTTCTGAACATGCAAGTAATATCGTAACTATGTAGGAAGAAAGTGCCTTTCTATATCTGTCTCTGGAGGTAAATCCTCCAGACACCCAAGGAATTGGTAAATGTCTTGATGCAGGATATGAAGGATATTGGATTTAGGATGCTGAAGACTTTTCAAAATGGAGTAGAGTGAGTTAGAAAGCAGACTCTGGCCCTAATGTCAGGCAAAAGAAGATGCGATATTCTATTATTATTTATTATTATTGTCATAATGATTAATTTGCTTATATATATTTTTTTATCTTATCTGTTCAGACACCAAGAAGGCTATCCCTCCGAAATGGCGCAGAGAAACAGAGTGAAGAAGAAGAAGAAGTAGAGAAGAATCCAGAAGAACTGGCAAAAGACGAGGCCTTTTTACAGCAACTTAAAGACTTTCTCAAACACAAAACTGAAATTAAAATATCGCATAGTGTTAAGAACGGTGAGTTTTGTAAAAATATTTGAACAAAACTTTTAATACTTTATTTCTACCTTACTAATAAAATGTGCGCGCGCAGTGTCGCTGCGCTCGCTGTACGCGTGGGTGCGCGCGCAGGGCGGGCTGGGAGCCGCGCGCGAGCAGCTGTGGCGGCGCCGCTACGCCGAGCGCGCGCCGCGCCTGCGCCGCGTCTACGAGAAGTTAGTATACCACGTCACTACCGACTTTGCAAACATTCAGAATTTGTCTATTTTGGGCGGAGCATTGCAGTTCTGCTCCTTTAAATATTTCAAATAACACTATATTCAAACTTAACTATCAAAGCAACCGAGCGGGTTCGATTCTCATTCGGGGGAATGAAATTGAAATCATATTTACATTATTTTCATTTCTCTACTCTGGTAGGCAAAACATAGCGTTGAGCTTAACCACTCAATAGACAATGAGGAACGTCGTGGAGTGTCTTAATGTTCTCATTGTTTAATCTGATATACCCCGTAAAAAGAGAAAAAAATATTATACAAACTTTATCACTGCGACTATTTCGTAAATTACCCATTTTAGATCTTACATATCTTCGATAGTCAACTTTATGGTAGTTGTGAATCCAATGCTTGAAAGAATATTTGATTTTTATTCTCAACTTTGTTGGGTTTATTAAAAAAAAGACTCGAAAATTCATTTCAAACTTGTGTAAGCTTCCTTAACAAGTCAATCAAGTATAAATTCGGTATACACTATAGCAATGTATACCGAATTTATACTTATAAAGTTGATGATTTTTGTTTGGTAGAACGCTAACCTAATACATAATTGAATCTAATGCTACAATTTCCTTATAAACATAAGATTACTTATAAATATAAAATTAACTTATTTTCCAAACAAAATATTCCATAGATATCTCCTACAATTCGAAAACTACGAACGATGGAACGGCAAAAAATATCCAAAACTTGCGAACGGCAAGCTAGAAGAACCAAAGACAATAGACACAATCGACGTGACAGACTCCCCAATAAGAGAAATAGAAACAAAACACGATCTCCCAGAAAAAAGATTAAGAACTCCGTCCCCAAATATGGATAAGAAATCGGACAAAATGGATAAGAAGGACAAACTAATTTTGGACAATGAAACCGGGGAACTAACGAAGGAAGAGTTAAATATAATTTCGAAACCCGCTGAGGAATTGAATAGAGAGTTTTTAGAGTCGTTGCAAACTCCCGAAGAAGAGAAGGGGAAGATTTTCGTCAAACCTGTCGAGAAGTTGATAGAGCCAAGTTTGGGGGAGAATGAGAAGGATAGTAAGAGTGAAGGCGTGTTCTTTAATGAATTGGCGCAGAAATTGAATTTAGGTAAGATATTTTCGCCATTTTTTTTTTAATAAATGGATATTAAATAATTTCTGAAAACAACGACATGAACGTACTTACATATATTTTAAAAATACCATTTATAAATGATGTGCAAATACAATACAATTTCTTATATTATTTTATGATGCAATGGAGTCGATTTTTTTGTTTTGTTTATATTTCACTTGTCCCTTTTTTGTAGGTAATTCAGACACACGTTTCTTGCACCACCTATCTCAAAAACAAGACAGCCTCTCCTCTTTGTCGTCGATGCAGGAAAAATACACGAACGGACACACAACTGATCTGGTAAGTATCTATAAGAAAATTATTTAAAAAATATATTACTTTCAAGGAGGTTCAAATCTATTAGTTTTGTAATTCGGAGTTTATGGTTAATTTTCTGTAAATTTTTGCTTTCACGCTGTATCATGCATATAGCATACATATGCTACATACGAGATACAGGCAGAGGGAACCTACCGTTAAGACGCTTTTCGCTGAATTTTGTTGAATGGTGGAATGGTGTTTTTGCCACTGCAACACTACCGCCTCATAGATGGATGATCATTTATACTGTAAATACCCACTTGAGATAATGATTATATATAAAAAATCTACATTTACGCCATTTGGTAAAACAAAGTGGAGGTTTAAATTGTTTTAAATAGATCTACTCAGAGCGAAATATCACGTATTGAGTAGGTGTGTGTCGAGCTTCAAAATTGTAGTGGTTTCATTTCTCGTTCATTTATATAAAAAATATTGTCAAGACATTTAAATAACATCTGCTTTTTTTATAAATATCAAAAATACATGTTTTTTCAGCAAAAAACTCGTCCGGCGGGTCGCAGCTCCCTCCGCGCGGTGAGAGTCAAACCCACGAGGCCAATATCCGCTTCAGCTACACGTAAGCATAAGAAATTTCCATTCATTCTCCATCCATTTTATTCTTTCCAAGATATTTTACGTGAAATATAAGATTTGGATAGTGCAAAAAAAACTACATGCAAAAGTGATTATAATTGTGTTTCTAATATGTTAATAAAGTGGCTGCAACATACGGTAGGACAGACAGATAGGCAAACGAAATGATTCTACAAGAATTCTTTTATTTGTAATTCGATTACACAGTCCAAAAAACTATGGAAATCAAGCAGCGAGATAATTGAAAGAACTACCCGAACATAATACTTATTTTCGCTATCAGTAGAATAATCATTTCATCAGAATTTGCTTTAACAGTTACTTATATGGAATCTTGTTAATTTTTTTGGTTACTAATTTTCACCCGCAATGAGAGAGGACCTAATCTTAAAACGCTCATTTGTTACCTTACCTCGTTACCAGAGCGAGGAAATGAAAACATTATTTACATTTCATTTCCCCGAAAGGGAATCCAACCCACAACAGTTGCATGCTTGTGTCGCTGCGCTTTGTCGGCCTCAAAAGATTTGACTTTATTTATTTTTCTTAGCGGCCCCTCCACCCCGTACGGACTCCTCATCATCACCGACGCTCAACAACTTCGGCATCCATCATCCTCCACCCGCCAGTCACAGTGATGATGAAATTGTAGAAGTAAGTATAAGAGAAGAGACAAAAAATTTTTAAATGGATTGATGATTTGTTTTAACATTATTACAAAAATATTTTTTTTACTTTTCTACTATCACTATTCAAACACTCAAAGTACCTAGAAAATAATTATTCATATAGAACAAAAATCATAACATCTGAAATTTCGTGTATAGAAATATTGTAAAATAGTAAATGCTTCTTAAATAATCTAGTTCGATAGAAATGTGGGTTTCTCTTAGGAATTACATACATATTTATGTTTTAATGCGAAGCGCTAAATAGAAGAATAAAAATAAACAAATATAGCCAATAAATTTGAAAATAATCATAACGGGTTAATTCGGACCTCATGTCCGCAATTTTTTGAACAAAATAATATAAACAAGTTAAATCACTTCAATTCCAGGTTCCATATAAACCAAAAAGTCCAGAAATCATTGACCTCGACGAATACCCAGAAAGCCCTCAAGGCATCAAGAAGAAGAAACTAGAAATTCTCAAAGAAAGGGGCCTTGAAGTAACCGCCGTACCTCCCGGGCCCGTTTGGCCCCATCCCCCCATTACCCCTTTAATAACTCCTAGCCCTATCATCCTTAACCCTACAATACAACACCAAATTATGACCCAAGCGCAATTATTCCAAATGTACAATATAGTCCCACCGACCTACCCCAATGGGGCACAAGCTCCCAAAGTCATACAAGCGTCTAGCGCTTTCGGTACATCAGGCCCCGAGAAAACAGTGTACGGCAACCCCAAAGACCCTTTTATGCCACCTCCACACGTGTTACAAGGGACCCCAATTAAACCTCTAAGAAATATTCAAACTCCCCTCCCTAATCCTCAAGATATTTTAGACCTGACTTGCAAAACCGAGACTTCTCCCATACAAAAACCTGCCGTAGAAATAGTCCGAATAGCCTCAACCCCTTCTCCGTCAAAGTCCCTGAATTCTTTAAACACCCCCCAGAATTTAAGCAAAAACTACACCCTAATCGATGGCAAAGCGGTTGTGGGTTCTAATCTAGAAATCACGCTAGTTAACACCAAATCCCAAACACCCCCAAAAAGACCCCCACAGAAACGCTCCTCCAATGGAAAATTCATATCCGCAAAGACCCCCACACCCCCAAAAGACTACCCTAAACCATTTGCTTCCCCCAAAAAACCTCCAATAACCGTTCCCAATTATCAAATTCCTAACCGTGAAGAGTCGCCGACTAGTTCAAAAGACCCCAACGCTTTTAAAGGTTCAAATTTGACCCAAATGATGGAGATGCAGAAAAATGTACCCAGTTTGAACCCTTTCATGGACCCTCTGTATATGAATGCGTTATATAACACTCTCGGTCCAATGGACCAACGTCAACTCGCGATGTACCGGGATCTAATGTCCAATCAGTTTAGGGGTTACAGCGGGTTGTTGAACATAGGCACACCGACAACGAAGAATTAGTGATCTAGTCTAAGCTTTTTTTTGCAATTTTAATGGTTGGGACAAAATAATTTTTAAATTGGCTACATTTTGAAATATATTTTTATGAAATTATTTAATGATTTTTTTTCATAGTTTTTTAAAAAGGAAATTTTGATACGATCTTAATTTTTATGCTTCGATTTCTTTTTATCAATTTAAAATTAATTGAACATATACATTTTTTTATGAACACTTTGAAAAATTTAGCTGAATTTTGCAAATTCACAGAAAAAAAACACTTTCCCATTAAAATTGTAATGATTAATTTTATTGTGATATGGAAATTAATGTTAAGTCGATCTCGGGATAATTTAAAGGGATTCGGGAGCAAATTGTTTTTATTTCGCCCATTTTCTATGGAGAAGTTCAATATTATTAATATGCAAATAACTTGACTTGATTTAAAAGACCCTTAACATATAATGATAGCAGGGTGCGCACCTGGATCTCAACATCAAGCTGATTTTTGAAAGATTGAAGTGGCGAAACTCAACGCCGCACTTCTATCTTTATGATTTATTACTTTATTTTTCAGAAAATTTAAAATTTATTGTATTTAAAAAGTATATTTGATTATTGTTTTTTGACTTTTTTTTAATTATTAAAAGTATTTTTAATAAACGAATTATTGTTATACACATAAATTGATCTTTTAAATCTTAAAGAAATTCAATAATGGATTCTATTTCATTGAATAAGGGAAACGAAATTTCATTTCATTGAATAAGTTTGTTTGTTTCTTCGCGCTAATCTCAGCAACAAGTTATTTATTTTTCGATGATGTAACCCGCTGAGAGAAACAGGTGAAAGCTAGTATGATAATAATTTCTTGATACTGCCTTCTATTGCGACAATCACAGGTTCAACTCCCATTTAAATCATCAAGTCAAGTTATTTATCTCCATTTTAGGTAAAATGAAGTCCCTTAGGCGATTTTTTTCTTGTAAATTGTAAATATTGCGGTATTTTTTTCCTTTTTTTTTTGCTGCCGATGCTGTTGTGTGACGTCACAAATTTAGTATTTCACAATGGAACTTTATAGTAAATAGAATTTTTAGTCTTTTTTGTTATAGGTGTGTTTTTTTTTCATTATTATTATTATATTTATGTGAGATACTGATATCTGTTTTTATGCGAATGACGTCACACTGTCAAGCGTGATCGGTTAGTTAAATAGTAGTTGAAGGTTGAAACGATGGATGTTTTAGGATAAATACACTTTTTTTAATTAATTGTAAATATATTGTGAGACGCCGTCTCTGTTCGCTGTACAAAAATAAATAATTGAAAACTTTGTTTTTGTAGTTTTTTTGTTTTCCTTATAAATACGGCACTTTTGAATTGTCAATTTAAATACACAGTCAGCCTACAAGAGGCTACCACCGACTCGGCCATAAGCTAAACAGTTGTTCTTTTGCAACATATTTTGCAGTAAATGTACATCCATTAGTTTCTCGAGTTAGAATCAACAGCAATTAATATCATTATAATATTTTAAGATGGAATAGTAGTGTATGTAGTGACGAAAAGTACCCAAAACAAGCTATATTTTACCATTAAGGAAAAAATAACAGAGTAAATGGAAATGAAATAAGAATAAAAAAAGAGTCCCAACTCGATGGGCTAATCATCAGATATTCCAGGGTTTCATCGACTATTCTCGAGTTCCATCATTAGGTCTTCACCACGTCTTAGTGACCTGTCAGCCAGTCAGTTCCAACTCCCATTAAGGCACTTCCGTTCCCCACTTTCTGTCGAATTCTCGAGACATTGCCTGTTGAGTGGCGGAACTCAACACCGTGCTTTGAAAAAGAGCACGGTGTCAATTCTCATATTTTTCATGACATACGGCGAAATATTGTTTTAAATCCTTCCAATTAAAAAATAAATACTTTTTGTTAATAATATGTCGATCTGAAAGATTTTGGAAAAATATAAGAAAATATTTAGACACTTGTCAAATAATAGAACTTCTTAGATGTATTTTATTTTTATTTTTGTGTAAATTTGACGTGAAATAAATATATTTTAAAACAAAAAGATGACTGGAGACACTGAAGCGTGGAGAATTAAGGTAATTGAAAGCAATTACTAAGTGAGGCGACGGTTGAGTGTTCAATCTCTAAAAACTATTATTATATTTATTATTTTCATTTCCCTTCTACGATAGACACAACGCAAAGTTAAGTTCCGCTACACAACACAAAATGAAAATTTCATGCGTAGGGAACGGAGTACCTTAACACTAGGTTCCCTCTATCTACCCTGCTATATGAGGAGAGATGAAAAAATCTTATATTTTTCTTTGCATCTCCATCTCTTAACATGAATTACAGATACCGTCAAGAAAAACAACACCCACTCCAACACTATGTTGCAAGACAAAACATTACAAGAAAGAAGTAAAAAGCGAGAATTCCATCAAAACCGACCATACGGTGCTCTCTTTATCCAAGATTTTGGGCAAGAACTGTTGTAATTGTTGTTGTTTGATATTGGAATTGTTTAAACAGGTGTTTAAAATGGTGCAAGGCGATACGAACGCAAGAGTATGCGATTTTTTGTGTAATTTGAGTGAAATTTTAGTAGCAATAGCTAACGACAGTGTGTTACTTTTGAAACGGATCTGTAAATGTCTTATGTCAGGAGTTAAGTGAATAATCAAGAGAGTTTAAGATGTTTTGTGATGTTCGTGAAAAACAAATGTTCTTGTGTATATTGTGTTTAGATATTTTTTGTCTTTTGTTTTTGGCGTAGCCATATATTATGAATGTTTTTATTTTTTATTATAAAATTTATTTATTAAATCAACAATATAAAAAAATCTCTTTTATGAGAAAAACCTCTTTGGTGTTGGCATGGCCCAATCGGAGGCGCCCCCTACACCCTACGCACATAGCCTATAACCTGCCTCTATACTAAACGCTGCTTACAAAAAGGATTACAAAAGTATATCTCAATTTGAAGCAGTAGTTCAGCTACTCGCGCTATACCCCACACATAGCAGGGTAGACAAAGGTAACCTGGGAACCAAGTGTTAAAACACTCCGTTCCCATTAAGACACTTCCGTTCACAACTTTCCGATGAATTCTTCGATCATGACGTATTGAGAGGCGGAAGTCAATACTGCGCTTTGTTTCGTTACCAGAGCGAAAAAATAAAAAAAATAAATGTTTCTTTACCTCGAGTGGGAATCGAACCCAAAACTATCGCGTTTACTGTCACGTTTGTGCCCCTGTACTACCAGGAGGCTGTAATGTAAATATGTTTATCTGCTAATAATATCAATTACTTCAAAGCATTACTAACAGAAAGAGAGAACCCAGAAATTCATATTGTTGTATGATATAATTCGTAAAAATACAAAATAAAAATACGTGATGCTTTACAGAACTTTATTGTTTTCATTTATAACTTTTGGTTATAAATAAAACGACAGTTGTAATAATTATATTTTATTAAACATAACAAATATACAATTACATGATTTATATATCTATATACAATATTAATAAAAAAATATATCAACCTGTATTGAACCTGTGACATTCGTCGAATAATGGCTATATATCAAAATATGGATTTTACCTAATATTAAACGAAGCCACTGCACATATGTATGTATGTATGTACGCTTAGATCTATTAAACTATGAAACCGATTTTAATGCGGTTTTCACTCATAGAGGCAGTGTAGAAATGAAAATATTTATTTCGTTGCCTCGAGTGGGAATCGAAACCTCAACTGTCGCGTTTTCAGTCACACGCTTGTACCACTGAGCCACAACGGCCTCAATTTCAGTTTATGCTTGAAGTAGCTCTTAGTATATAAGACATTTTTTATTTTAAATGAAATGACAAATTTAGTAATAAAAGTGAACGACGGAGAAAAAACTTGACTAGTTATTTCTCCATTCTTCAGAGATACCACAGTTGCATCGTTATTATTATATCATTTTCATATTTTTATATATTGTGACACGTATGCTTAAATGCATTTGAATGCGTTTCTTTAAAAACAATAACTTTTTATCTATAAAATTGAAAGGATGTTTAATTAATTTATTACATGTATTTTAATTAAAAAAATAAAAAAACATCACTAAAAGTTTTCAAACAGAAATGACAGCTTACATGCTCATATCTAATATTAAATGCCTTTTTTAATTGCATATTTGTTATATTAAATTAAGATAATTCTTATATCATATCGCTCTTCTCTAAAATCTGTTATTCCTTTGTTTTTGCATTGCCCGACAAAAACTTTTTAGGATACCAGAGATACCTACTATACTACGTGAGCTCGATCCCGAAGTGCAGTACAGCGCGGCGTTAAGTGCCGTTTACTGCGCCAATTTGTATATGACACACAGCGACGCCGATCTCCGCATTTTGTATATTGTGCACGCGACATGCACGAGTTTGAATTGTGTCTGTCTATACCGCTCATACGCTTCTTGTCGTATATATATATATATATATATATATATATATATATATATATATATATATATATATATATATATATAATACTCAAAATCAAGGCTGTCCCATCGTTAAAGAATGTGGGCACTTTTACATGGAGAATCGTCTGCGGGCCACGTATCAGTATCTTTTTTTTTGTATAGTCAAAACCAGTCATAGCGCAGTGGTACCAACGTGCGACTGTTGTGAGGTCTATTCCAACACTAGAAAGTAAAATATTTTGGCGTTTAGTTCAGCCATTCAACTCCAATTGTCTCAGAATTCGGGGGGAGGTAAGTATCTCAATGGGAACAGAGTATTTTACTGCTACGTTACCAGGGTCCCTCTGTTATGTGTGAGATACAGATTGAAGCTATAAAAAAACAAAAAGTAAAATAAAATCATTCGATACATTTTATTACAAATTACCTTAGCTAGCTCCTTAATTAAATTAAATTAAATAAAAAAAAAATGCTTATGACACATTTGCAGGTACAGTGGGTTAAAAACGATTCACAGGATATATAATACAGCATATATACTTCTACGATAAAAAGGGTTCTAGTCCAAACACAAAAATAACTGTTCCACAGTTCCTGAGATTTTTTTAAATATACACATATTTACACGTTATGGTTTTTTAAAGCATCTCTCATTAGTGTCATAAGCTCTTGGTACAATAGACATTGTCTGCTGGAAGGCTTGCATATCTCTCTGTGGTCGACCGAGACCCCGCTTAACACGCCTATACCTGGATCTGGGAGCAACAAGAGAGAGATAGTGTTAGAAAGAGAAAAAGATATTTAATTAGACACGTGAGCGAGTGAATGGCAAATTCAAATAATTTTGTTTGTTCTGCTCTTTCAAACATTGCATATTGAATACGTCTCTCAACACGCAATGCTTCAAAAATTCGGCGGAAAGTGGGGGACGGAAGTGTCTTATCACTAGATTTCCAGGTTCCTTCCGCCTTTCCTGGTGTGTGAAGGACACTGTGTGAAGCTATAAAAAATCTCACGCTTGGTCTTGTGAGAGTGGGAAAATAATAATGCTACATTCCCATGGGAATTCACATTTATCGTCTTTACAATAAGATGCTATTCTTGAAAGTATTCAATTATTAATTAATTCAGCTGACACGTTCGCTCGTTTGCTTTGATGTTATCCATGAAAATAAATTAAGAATCAATAATTGATAACAGAAAAGTTTTGCTTATCAACAACTAATAAGTTCAATAGTTTGTTCGTGTGTATGTCGAGTTACCCGCGGAATGCACGCTCACGATGCGCAGGTACAGCACGGACATGAGCGTGCGACACGTCTCCACGAGGCTGCGCACGCGCACGCGGCGCGGCGCGCGGCGCGTGGCGCTGCGCCACCGCTCCTGGAGGGACAGCACCAGGGGACAATCTGGACAAAAGTGCGAATGTTACAGATGGCAAAATAAATTATTAAATATAATAAATCGAAAGCGGCCTACGTTTTTAAACGCAATATAAAAACACTCAGACACACAGACGCCTCGTCGCCTCTTACGGCGGCGGAGAGTTAGTCGTAATACTGAGTTTCATTACTCAGTATCGTGCCTATCATATTATATTATGATATTTTATCAGATCAACGGGATCCAGAAGGATGGTGCGAGGGCTACAAAGAAGCGTGTTTGGATAAGGAGCGTACTTACACGCATCGACAATGAGTGGGTTGGCACGCTTGTAGTAGCGTTTGACTTAAAAAGAGAGAACGAGAATAAAAAAAATATAGAGAACTGTGAACGCGATAGTCGGTTCGATTCCTATTTGGCAAAGTCTGCCGAGATTGAGCGCGGCGTTGAATTTCGTCACTGCTTATCTTTTTTTCCAAGATAAACCATGAACATTTTCATGCGTTTTCACACGCGTGCCAAATAGAAGTAACTAGACAATATACATTCTCAATGTAGGGGGTAACTCCGACAGCAGATACAGTGGGTTATATTAAAATGACGACTGTGATATAATATAGTCTTCAATCAAATAAACTCTTCAATTTCGCGAATAAAAATCTTATACAAGTAAATATATATTTTTCCTACATATAGATTCTTACCTTTACAAATCTCCATGAGTTCAATACTCCTCGCCGTTATAGGAGTCTTTATATCAGCCAGTGGAGACCCTCTGTGTGGCACAGAATAGAACATAAATCCGGAGCTATTCGTCCAGAGCGCTGCCCGCTTTTGTAATTGATTGTCTGAAAATAAAAAAAATAAGTTTGTTTGAAAGTGTTAAGACACCTCCTCCACTTCCCTCAAGAATTTTCGGGACATTGCGTGGTGAGGGACGTAACTCAACACAGCGCTCTTTGTCGTGTTACCAGAGAGAGCAAATAAAAGTATTAATACTTTCATTTCCCCAAATGGGAGTCAAATTCACATTCGTCGGGTTTACAATCATACGCTAAATAGATAAATTCAAATGACTCATTATATTTAATTTAATCAACTTAACTTACCATCCATTTCCAAAGTTATTTCGTTGTTCGCATCATTACTATCACTATCACTATTTATCACACTATTATTTAAAGCACTATCATGATTCCCATTTACTTCACAAATTTCATTATCATTAGATGCATTATTATCATTAGATTCGTTAACATTAATATCACAGTTTACGTCTGTTCGATTGTCAATACAGTGGTTGAATATATTATCGTTGTAACATTCGGTTGTATTTTGTTCGTTTTTGCCATTCGCTCTTTGTATTTTTAAATGAGCTTCATAAGCTGGAAAATAAATGTTGTTATAGTTAACGTTTTTTATTATTTCATGTATAACAAATACGATAATCTCTTAAAGTCCACATATTTAGGCCATCATCCAATATTTCTTAAGGGGCTCTACATACATCATACATATTTTGTTCCTTTTTTTATCGTTATCACAACAAAAAATCTACCAGTAAATACAATTTATTTCCTTTTTATTGTTTTTCCTAATTACCACTAATAAATGCTAATAAGCCATATGAAAATATTAATATATGAATAATATTTTAAAATATAACACTTTTATTTGTGGCTTGAACAAAAAAAATTTATTAAAATCTCACCTTCACAATACATTTGCTTTATAAATAACCCTCCTTTCGAATGTCCCACCCATATTATAGGTCGATCACCCACCCCCAAGTCTAACAGTTGTGACATCATTTGTTCTGCTCGTACATGGAGACGAAGTCTGGAAATTTATATTTTAACGGGTATTTATGGAATTCGGGCCAAACCTAATCGTCGCTTAGTTATTTTATGGAAGCGGAATTAACGGCACATAAATAGATATAACAATTAATAAGTGATATAAAACTCACCTTTTAATCTCCTTCACCCATAAAGGTCTCCACAAATAAGGGTCACTTGTGTAATTAATCGATATTATCCTAGCTCCAGGGTAATCCACCCTCACCCAATCTCTGGGCCAACATGGAGAGTAACATTCATCACAAACACATCCGCACCCGACACAGTCTGTACACTTACACTCTGACACTTTTGATGTCACATCACTATTAGTCACGTCATTATCATTAGACTCTTCACTAGTTTCATTAATTTCAATATTGTCATTATCTTTCATGTCACTTTTGAATAAATCCTGAACGAATTGAGCTTGAGTTTCATAATTTTCGTGATTCAAAAATGGATTCGTGTAAAAATTTTCTGTAATAAATAAGTTGTCTTTTGGCAAAATCATCCTATCACAATTATTTTTTTGTTCGTTTTTCTGACCATCAGACTCCTGATCTAAAAGTGTATTATTATAAAACTTATCAGTTATAAATATATCGTTATTTGGAAGTATTTTTTGTATATCATTGTATATATTAGATACTTGTATTTCAGACTCTTTTCTTGTTAAATTATCTCTTGCTTCATCTTTCTCTTTTTCATTATTTACATCTCTATCATTATTTGTATTAATATCTTTATTATTTTCTCCACATTCGCCAGTTTCATCAGCACATTTGCAGGTGGATATGGAATGTGGTCGACGTAAAGGCACTTTGTTCGGGGATTTCCCGTATTTCGTCATCCATTCTCCTTGTCTCCATGTATTTGCTAGTGATCCTAAAATATACAAATTTTGAAAATTATACATGTGATAGGATTTCACCTGAGTTTTGAACTACATTAGAAATTAGATTTTAAATATTTATAAATATCACACGAAACTTCAAATGCCCCACTGAAACATAATGGGACAGCGTGGTATAATTTATTTTCATTTCCCCGATTAGGTCAGAAGACAAAGCGCAGTTTTGAATTACGCCACTAAATACGCAATGTCTTGAAAATTAGATGGTAAAGTGACGAACGGACTGTCTTAATTCTTAACACTGGACGTGTTTTAGCTGTAACTGTCTGCCTTAAAGGCTATATGCGGGATAAAGCGTGAAATTAAAAAAAAGTTTGTACTATTAGCAGCCCATGTTCGTTCATAATTGTCCATATATTTCTCTAAAATCTCTCTTCCTTACCTCAAAAAAAACCTATACTACAAAAAAAAATTCAAGTATTATATCACAAACATAGAGTTCACATTCCCATTATAGTTATAACCTTTACCGCATTTATAACAATGAAAGGATGTTATTAATCATTGAGAGCTAATTCGATAGTTATATATAACTAAAAGGTCTTGTTGCCTTGATACGTAATATTTAATAGTATAAGCTTAAAACAAAATAATATAATAATGTGATTTGCTTTATAATTTCTGATTTTGCCTATGCCTACTCCATCCCTCATGTATCGCCCAAATTTCGAAATATTGTTTATTGGGTGGGGGAACTCAACGCCAAACATTTTCAGTTACTGCAGCGAGGAAATGAAAATATTTAATTGCTCCGAGTAGGAATCAAACTCATAACCGTTGCCGTTTACTGCCAGATGCTGTGCCGCTACTAAAGTCCAACCTAACAATCCAAGATCAGTTTTATCAACGAGAATTTCGAAAACAAGCTAATGCTTAGACTTCAAGTTTAGTTAAGATACGTCCCAATGACATGGATGAGACACCAACATTTTCGGTGATGGTCTGATCTTATTATGTAAGAAAATCGTCAAAACTAACTACCTCGACCTGCCTACCCTAAGGCTAGAGATTTCGAAACTATAGATATTATTTTCAATTCTTCAAACCTAGATTAACGATCTATTCAATGCTATGGTCAAATGGATATAACTTAAATTTGTGTATTTAAGATAACAAACGATCGGCATGTACAACGGATTGCAATAAAACGGTTACCGTGATGTAGCCTTCCTTGATAAATGAACTATCCAATAAAAATCGAGTTTCTCAATTAGAACCAGTTGTTCCTGAGATTAGCGTGTACTAACAAACAAACTCTTTACCTTTATAACACTAGTATAGTATTAGTACGTATATATATAAACAACACACAGACGGTCAAGCTAACCCTGACATTCGATATTTGCGCAGCACGTACGTACGGCTTCGATTACGTGCACTTGTAATTTTATTACGCGTGTTGCGTTACTTAACTCTTACGTTGGAACTATTTATATATTACTTAAGGGATACCTTAAAGGGTCCTGCATCATGTAATACAGATAGAAAAAAATACAACTTCACGCTGTATCGCGCCCATAGACAGAGGGAATGGAGTGTTAAGACTATATGTTCTGTCCTTATTTTCTTCCGTTAAGTTTTGGGTGGCGGAACTCAACGCCGCGCACTGTCTACCAGGGTGGAGAAATGGAACTAAATTACATATAACCCTCTGATTGGGAACCGATCACCGTCAGACATGACAGGTTTTTATTAGCTTTTGTTGGGACTAGCTATTAATATTTATTTTCTTATTGTTCTTTATATAAGGCTCCAGCGCCACAGGGACACTAGCGTGCGACTGTAATAGCAACAGTTGTGGGTTCAATTCCCACTTGGAGGAATGAAATATTTAATATTTTCATTTCTTCGCTCTGGTAACGAGACAATGTCTCAAAAATTTGCGACGAACAGGGGTACGGAGTGCCTTAACACTAGGTTCCCAGGTTCCTTCTGCCAACCCTGCTATGTGCGTACAGCGTCAAGCTATATTTTGGTATTTTTTGGTATAAGCCCTATTTTGGTATAATATTTTTTTTTATATAATAAGTAATATGTTTAAATCTAATGAGTAGATTGTTGTGTGGCCGAATACAGCATAACAATATTATACGTGTAGTGTTTGCTTTTAACCGACTTTGCATAAGAGCAAGAATTTCATGTTATATATATATATTAGGTATATTTAAATAAATAAATTATTTTATAAATACCATCACGTGTCTTCTTCATGACACACTAGAGAACCGGATGGCGCTATTTGCAACATATAGGTACGTTATAATAATAGAATTTCAATATAAACAATAATTTCATATGGGATTTGAGATCCATTTATCTCATTAGCTATATAGTCTAACATAATGGTGTCCAAATGTGTCAGGATAATTAATAATATACACATTTAAAAGTTATAGGTTCGATTCCTACTTTAAATTTGGAATTAATTATTTTGATTTGCACCTGGGTCTGCTTATGTAGACTGCGAAGACAGTGTTTCTCTACTTCCCAACCGAAATGGAGATATTGCGTTTTGAGTTGCGTAACTCGATATCGCGCTTTATCTTTCCATAGTTAATAATTAATTTAAAAAAAGATCGAACCTACAACCTTCACGCTTACATTCAGACACTGTTTTTCACCTCATACAAATCTTACTTACCATACAACCCATGGACAAATATAACATCGATTGTCGGATGTTGGGGCTCGTGTAAGACTACGCACTCCACACGAGGTTCTGGATGAAGATGATCAGATGTAGCTGGTCGAGGTTTTGGAGGTTTTATACCTGAAATACATATATAATTACAAATAGTATCTCCAGCCTATAGCAGGGTATTTTAGTTTGTATATGCAGTAATTTTGTATTAAATTGTAATTTTCTGATTTTGAGAAGGAACTACTGTTTCTGAGACTATCACGTTTAACCCACTAATAGCTTTTCGCGTCAAAAAAAAAAGTTTTGGATAGTCATTTATTGAGTAAGGCTATAGACCATATTACATCAGGCTACGACCGACAGAAGCGAACTGACAATAAAGAACGGGAGAGCTTAAGATATTCCTATTTCCACTTTCTGCCAAATTCTGGAAGCATTGCATGTTGACTGGCAGAACTCAAAACCGCGTTGCCTCGTTACCAAAGCGAAGAAATAAAAATATAAAATATTTCATTACCTCGAGTTGGAATAGAAGCTACAACCTGCCGCGTTTACTATTATTAAAAATAGTTATTTTACCCGTATTCGGTGGTAGAGGCGCTGTTATAAGTCTATGCAAGATGACCGTGGCCGTTGTCCAGAACGACGACACGCACCAGCGTCTGTAATTGGAGCATAAGATTGAGATCCTCATATTCAATTTGAAGATTTGAATTGAATTGTATTTGAATTTAGAACGGAGTGTTTTAATATTCTCTTAATAAGTTTGCTCTACCCTTCTTGATATATGCGGGAAAAGCGTGATTTTTTTTTACATTACTTTTTACTTATTTCATAAAGTATGAGTACTTCAATTGGTCAATAGACCGAACCTTATTAAAATTCTCTAAACAAGTCAAACAGCCTTCGTATAAAGAGGTCGTTATGTTTATGTTAGTTACTTTAAAGTTTAAGCGCCATCGTGGTTCAATAGGACATTATCTGATTAGACATGGCAGTTGTGCGTTCGATTTCTCAATATATTATTATATTTTGTGATATATTCAGTTATATTACATTTAAAGTAGAAAGAAAAATATTTAATCAAGACAGAAATATGAGTCATACTGACTGAGTAATTAGTCTGTTGAGTGTTGAAACTTAACGTCACGTTTTGCCTTGTTGTTGGCAATCGAACCCACGAGCGTCGCGTTTACAGTCACACACCTATGCCACTCTGCCACGATGGCCTCCAAAAAATAAAAGCTAGTACTGGTATTAAACAAACAGTTGATTCTCGCGATATAGGTTTATGACCTTCTTCTTTGTCGTGTTCTTCATTACTAAAGGTCGTGCCCGTTCTGGTAGGTCTTGGTGGAAGAGCAAACGAGATGCTTTCATGCCTCCCTGTCCTCAGCGAGTCCAGTAATTTCTTTGACGGCGTCGGACCATCGGCATGGTGATCGGCCTCTTGGTCTTCTACCATCAACTTTGCCCACAACAATAAGTTTTTCGAGATTATCAGACTGCCTTCGAGCTATATGGCCAAAGTATGAAAGTATTCGTTGGTAACAGGTACACATAGTCTGACTTGAATTTTCAGCTGGCTAAGGATTGATTTATTAGTCCTTTTTGCTGTCCATGGAATTCGCAGCATTCTTCTCCAGCACCACATCTCAAAAGCATCGATTTTCCTCCTATCCACGGCACGGATCGTCCAGGATTCTGACGCATACAAGAAGACCGAGAAGACAAAGGTTCGTAGAAGTCTCACTTTGGTGACATTGGAGACGGTTCTACTCTGCCATATCTTCGTGAGTTGAGTCATTGCGCCTTTGGCCATCTGGATTCGTCGTTGAATTTCCTGCACGCTCCCCCCCTGATCGTTTATGCATATCTATATCTCGGTCGATATCGTCCAAAGTAAGGAACATGAAAGATAGAGATCTCCCTAGTTATAAGCTAGCTTAAGTAGTAGATAAATATAAAACTGTTGATTAGTTGATAATTATGAGAAAGTTAAAAAAAAACGACGGACCACGTGTTTGTAGTGTTTAGTTAAATACATTACATACGAGTATACAAATAAAAAAAAAGTAAGCAACATATTTTAATACAGTTTTCAACTTTTCACTAATGTGAAACTCGTTTCAATAGGAAGTTGGATATGTATAATACATGTATCCTAGTCCTAATATTATAAATATGAATGGATGCTTGTTCCACTTTCAAGCAAAATAATAATAAAGGAATATAGATACTTTACTAACTTTACTGACTACATCAGAATAGCTAATGTATGTACAGTTTTTGTATAATTTATCTTTCACATATCAACAAATTAAGGCGGGCGAAGCCGCGTTTATGTAGCTACTTGCAGTATTGAAGTCCAACCAAACCCAAACAGGCGAAACCACGAGCGGAACATTAGTTCATTACTCTTCTGAACACGTAGGTATATAATAGGAACAATCATATCCAATTGAGACAATCTTATTCATACATATGTACTTGTTACTACAGGGGGTTACAAGTTCAAAGTCATTTCTATTGTTGTACCTGTAAAGGTAGATTTGTTATTATCTACGCAGAAATTAGTGTGAACAGAGTCAAAGTAGTGTTGAGACACTCACTTACACATATTGTATTCTCCAAAAATAATTTGATAGCTATATCTGAACAACTCAGTCAATGCTATTGAAAATTGGACTGTTCCCGTTGGAATATATCACATTTACAGAAGCTTAAATAGATCATCACACTCAAACAATTTTCAATTCCAACAATATGACAAACATACCTGTCAAACTTATAACCTCCTTTTTTTGTAGTCGGGTATCAATATAGTACAGTATACGTACTACAGTAGTCTATACTGTAAACGCAGTCAATTTATTAACTCTAATAAAGCACGTGTTTGGACGCGTGGACTTTAAATAGGAGTATCTTCACGCTGTATCCCGTGTATAGCAGGGTAGGCAGAGGTGACCTAATGTTAAGACTGCGATCCTCAGCTCCACCCTATTTTTGAGACATACTTGTGAGTGGCGGAACTCAACGCCACTTTGTCTTCTTTATCTGCAGCAGATATCTAATAAGTAATAAGTTGAATAAAAATCGTTACTGATCGGAAGATGTATTAGAATTTTTTTTTTTCGGAAGCATTTAACAATGTAATACAATGGATAGAACCTGAACAATAATTTTTAAAATTTTGTTTGTTTGTTGGTTTGTCTAAGCGTTTGTATACGCTAATATCAGAAACGGCTCCACACTTTAAGAAAACTTCCCATAACATTTAGTGTTTGTTTCGTTTAAATCGGTGCACAAATAAAAAAAAATAGTCAACTAACAGTATTTTGTTCGACAAAATTAGTGCAAAATAACAGTTTTATTGAATATTAGCAAAAATATTACAGAATTCCTTTCACACACTTTCCCCTGAGTGGGACTCGACCCACCAACCGTCGCGTATACAGCCAGATACTGTGCCATAATATATAAAATATTATATAAACATGTTTTTGTATGCAATAAAGTGCATTTCAAGGGCAAGAATTCCCACAAGTACTCTCAACGTAAAGTATTTAAAGATTATGTTATTTTATTTACATTTTAAAGTATTATTTATCCATTGACATCAACATCGTGATGCAGTGGAATAACGTCTGAGAAGCGATGATTGTGGGAACGTCTGTTACTCGAGGAAATAAAATAATTAATATTTTTGTTTCAACGCTCTGGTGACAAGGCAAAAAGCGGCGTTGAGTTTCGCCAACGGTTGCCATACGTTCGGAATTTCCCGAACAAGTCCAGAAATATGTAAACGACAATATCCGGCAATTTTCTATTGCTTAGTCCGTATTTTAAAACAATGTTACAGTATGTACCTATATATAAATATATATATATACCAGACCATTTTAGTATGTGAATATATATATACATATATATATATAAATTTATTATATTTTTGTGCAAATTCATAACTGACCTGGTAAAAAGTACGCAACATCCGTTCAGATTTAGTGGGAAAATATCCATGATGTAAGAATAAGGTAAGGGCAGGTTAATTCACATTATTAAATATGTCTGGTTCATATTTGAGAATATTCATTAACATAAAAAAAAGTCCTTTAAACTTAGGTCGAATCTAATCTTTGAACAGTGCCCGAAAAACTAGTTCCAAAATACTTTAAAAATATTATTATACTTTATGATATTAATTTAACTTTTTTATTCAAAAACCTATTGAAATAAAAACAAACACTAAATGTCAAAGAAAGTTTGCCAAAATACAAATGTGATGTGAAACTGTATTTAAATCAGTTAAACCGTTTTTAGATTAGCGCGAACACACAGACAAACAAACTTTATTTCTCTTTATTTCTCAACACAATGTATACAAAAAGATAAGAGTTACATTTAGATACATACAAAGTAATTTACAATCATGTGAGACTGACGCTTGTACTAAGCTCTGGGCTTGTGTTACCAGTCGCCAGGTTCCCACTCGCGGAAAGGATAGAATATTGGTATGCACCCATACTTGACAAATGCTTATAATAATATGATTGAGAAAACAAATAACAGTACAATAAATAATACATAAAGATAGTGATTGCGCGTCTGAATGTGTGTGTCTGTGTACTAACTGTGCAGCTATTTAACACACTTTGTAATTATAAATATTAAGCAATTAATATTTTTTCTGTTGATTCGTACGTCTTGTCTAGTAGCCAGTCGGTAAGAGCTTTTTTAGTTTTCCTTTTATTCATGCCGTAAAATAATAACTTCGTGTTTATCTTATTATATAGAAAGTTGCCAAGAAAAGCATAAAACTTACGAGAAAAATTGGTTCTATGAGTGGTTGTAGGGCATACAGTACCTTTTCTACGCTTAGTGATAATTAATACAGAGACAGACAGATAAATATGAAAAAAATTAAAAATCATTATTTTTGGATCGATTTCATTGTTAAATTCCCCCAATAACATTTTTTCTTATATCTTCCATGTACAGATAGATGAAAACATATAAATTTAAACTGATACTTATAAATAACCTTTTATAACTGATACTTATAAAAGGCAAAGACGCAGGGCGTCAGTATACTCGATGTTCACTGGCCAATAACAGTGAACTAATTGTTAAAAAACACCAACCGCGTAGAAAATACGGCTATTATTTATTTAGAGTTCAGTACCTCAAAATATAATGGAATCCTTCTCTGTGTTTCCGTCCATCCGTCCGATCAGAGTCGGGTCCGAGTCGCGGAGTGTTTGGACAATAAACGCGAACGACACTCGAGGTAAATAATAGATTATTATAGTTGATTTACGCAGTAATGGCTAAGCTAACAATTAAGCTACAATTTATCTATTTACGCCAAATGTTATAGAAAATAGATTTTTTAATGTGTAATATCAAAAATGAATCATGCCTATAATTAATCATTACCTAGTGACAGTTCAGAGTTCAATAAATATTAGATACGTGATGGTCTTATAACCTGGATAATAATAACATAAAAGAAGATTAGATAAGTTTCAAAGTACCTATAACAAAGTAATTTTCTATCACACATAATTAAAACCAATTATGAAATATATATTTACATTTTTATTGTGATACAACTTTCTTTTATTTCACCACTATGTCTCCGGTAATGGAATGATAAGGTGCAGGAGATCCGTTATAAGAAGATTCCGTTTAAGTAGTGGCAGCAATCCAACTTTAGGAGCTAAATACATACAGGGATATAGAAGCGAAACGTGCCAGCAAAAGAACTGTAGCCAGAAGTAGCAGTGAAAGTTAATCACCACTATTAGATAAACTTGTTGGTAAGTCATGCCTCTGCGAAGGAAAGATAGAGAAGCTCCTTACAGAAGCTGTTTAGTTCCGCCGGAACCTCCTTACCTTGGCCTTCCCTCCTTGATGAAACTTAAAATTGCCTCAATGAAATTACGAACACATGAAAAACGGGAAAGCGATGGGATCTGAAGATATTCCGAGAGAAGCATGGAAGTTATTGCGATACTGGACACACTACACACTGTGACGGTGTACTTTTGGTATTCCAATTTATAAAAGAGGGGACATGTTCAAGAGTAGTCACGTATAAGAACATTGAACTTATAAGCCAAACCTTAAAGTTTTTATGGTTTATCACTCAAAAATATTATTACAATGTAAAATTCTAGCAAAACGAACAGATCAAGTTATCACAAACAAAACAAAGGCACGGCGTTGATTACCGCTATTTAACACAACATGTTGCGTAAATTGGGGAAAAATGGTGAAGAATGTCTCAACACTAGTCTTGCTCTACCTATCCTGCTATATGCGGGATACAGCGAGCGCTGGCGAATCGTGTAGTTAAAAAAACCACAAACAAAACTGTGATGTTTATAATTAATTTTTGATATACTTATAAAGAAAAATACTTATGTATTTAGAAAACGTATAGAATTTAAACGTAGCGGGTTTTGAACCTGCGCCTGTTGGAAATCATCCAACCGCTCTGACCACTAAGCCATACGTTCTCATCAAGCTAAGTCGAAATTGTTTTGCTCTTGTTTCAACTTATCTATGTTGTTAGTGTCTCTGTAAGGAGATTTTCATAAATTTTAACTACGCAAAGATAATTGCTAAGAATTATAGTTTTACAAGAACGCTATTTATAAAATATGTTTAAAACTTTTAAAATGTTATCCCACACTTAAAAAAAACTTATTTAGGAAACGTATAAAAATATATAAATTTTATCGAAACAGATGAATCACATCACTATTTCGACACAAGAGATAAGATTTTACTTTATTTATAAATACACAACACGTGTAGACTGCAATGCAAGATAAAGCGCGTATTCGAAGATATTTATTTTGAACTACAATATGTATCCCGCATATAGGGTAGGCCGAAGGGACCTAGTATTAAGACACTCCGTCCCCTTACACTGCTATATTTTACACAGTTCTCCAAAAGGGAATCGAACCTACAATCGTCACGTTTAGTTGTGACTGTATTGTAACACATGCGTGTCGCTTGTGTCTTTGCACCGATGACGGCCTCGTGTTCTAAAATCTTCAGATATTTATTTAATTTTTTAATACGTCACATTATTGAATAGTTTGAGGCCAGTCGTGGCGCAGCGGCACAAAGTGTGACTGCAAAACCGATTGGTCGTGGGTTCGATTCCCACTCGAAGAGATGAAATATTTACTTAAATTTATATTTCCATTTCTTCGCTCTGGTGTCGAGGCTAAGCGCGGCGTTGAGTTCTGCCACTCAACACGCAATGCCTCCAGAATTCGGCAGAAAGTGGGGAATGTAGTGTCTTAACACTAGGTTCCCTCTGCCTACCCTGCTGTGTGCGGGATACAGCGTGAAGCTGATATATATTATTGAATAGTGATGCCAAATTAGTGAGTTTTATACCCTCCCACTCACGCGAGTTATTTAATAAATTGTCATTTCCTCGTTGTGGTAGCAAAACAAAGAGCGGCGTTGAGTTTCGTCACTCAATACGCAATGTCTCCAAAACTCGGTGATGCGTGGGGTAATAGTGTTTAAGCACTATGTTTACTGCCTACCCTGCTTTGTGAAATGTGAAGTAATGAAAAAAGTATTTTTGTTTACCAATTGTGGAACAACACTTTAAAAATGTTTAAAATAATTTTGTAATTATTTTTTATATTACTGTCATGTTTTCAATACATATACAATAAATATATAATGTAGGTATCCATTATTATCTTTATAAAGTTTATACATATAAATGTGACTCAGAAGTATTGTGTTATTGTAGTCGGTATTTTACAAAATTTTATTGTCTTATAAGATAAAATAATACCTACAGTGAAGTAGTTTTTTGCATCTACATTCTCCATAAAATGCTTGAGAATATAGCATAACAAGTTTTTCGACTACCCAACCGTCAAAACCATATACTCGTATGTAGCTCAGAATTGCGTGGAGGTAACAAGTTGAAATTAATATCAAATTTTGCGGTCTACATCAATTAATGTACAGAAAAAGTTAACGTAATCAAAAAATGACTCCTTGCTGAATTTTGTATGAAATTCGCCGCGAAAGTACATAAAATAAGAGTACTATACGTGCATCTACAATAATAAAATTAGACAAGAAGTGACAACTTGCAGTAAAAATAAAAGAAAATCTGAAAAATGGAAATATATAAGCATATCACATAAAAACCATTACAAACTCACATAATATATATGTATTTGTAGTTAATATCGAGCGACACGAGTCCGAATCGCAATTGACAGCTATTTTTTATTATATTCCCGTAGGTTTAAAGCAAGTTATTTTAAAATTAGACTAATAAACTATATAAGCCGCCATCTTGGTTCAATGACCTCGTGACATTGAAATGGCAGCGTGCCAATTACTACACGTGATATTCTTTTAAATGAATGTACCTAGTTTTGTCTAAGGAGTTACGTTATATTTCCTAGTGAATTGTATAAGATCTTGTAGAAACAAAATTAAAATTTATTGAATATTATTGTATTTATGTATATTTGACATTTTTTAATCATTGATATTTTTTATTGTTAAGACTTTTATAGTAGATATACTTTAATCGTTTGTACAATAGCAATAAAAAAGCATCCTATATTTTTTTAATACAAACCATATAAATAATAAATTACATAATCTACAAGATATTGTATAAAAAATGAAAAGAAAAAAGCACGAAAATAGTAGAAATTACTATAGTCTGTGCCATTTTAAATACATTTAAAAAAACAGTTTTGACCAAAATATTCCATCATCACGTTTGACCACACGTGTAGTGACTGACGAAGTTTATTTGAACAATTTTAATTTCACTTCTAACTTACGTAATGTGAAGGTCATGATTTTTTGTGTCAAATACATACGTACATAATATTTGTTCAGAGTCACGCTGTATACGTCCCGTCCCGTTAAAATACTCCATTACACATTGGAAGCTGGTTTTAAATCCTAATAAGAATTCTGGCATTGCGTGTTAAATGACGAATTTAACGTCGCGCTTTGCCTGGTTACCAGAGCGAAGACGTGAAAATATTAAATATTTCATTTTCAAAATGGGAATTGAACCCATAACCTGTCACCTTTAATTGCTTGTGCCTCTGTGGCAGCCGACACGAGGAGCGTCTACCTACAACAACAAAGTTTTTAAAACACTATTTTGAGGTGAACATTGTGTACTAATTGGCGGAACTTAACGCCGCGCTTCTCAAGTATATAATAAATATTAAATACTTACACTAAAGCGAGTAAATATGGATGCTTGAAGTCTTGGAATGTGATGTCGGAAGTCGCCATTTTGAAATCAGTTGAAGATTATTACTGTAAAGGAAAAAATATATTATCTCTATCTATACTAATATAATAAAGCAGAAGTGTTTGTTTCTTTGTTTAAACGCTAAGATCTCTGAATATACTGGTCGGATTTACTTTTTGTTTGTTTTTGTATGAAAGCTACATTCTTCAGGAGTGCTATATAACATAATAATGATCAGCTTCACGCTGTATCCCGCACACAGCAGGGTAGGCAGAGGAAACTTAGTGTTAAGACACTCCATTCCCCACTTTCTGCCGAATTCTGGAGGCATTGCGTGTTGAGTGGCAGAAGTGGTTAGCCACGACACCAGAGCGAAGAAATGGAAATATAAATTTAAGTAAATTTTGTGACATAAAAACTCGAAACACGAGTGCGGCGCCCTAGCTGCCGATTACATCCTTGCAAACAGGCAACATTACGAGTTTCATTAGTATTTAAATCATTCTCTAAATATACTTATATAATTGTACAATTTCTTAAGCCATTTTTGAGCTATAAAGCATGTTGTAACCACGCACGGCACAACAGTCTTATGCACCATCCCTCCTCCCCATTCTTACGCCCATACTGGTAAGACAAAGTGTGGCGTTGAGTTTCGCCAACACGATCTCGAATTCGGATGAAAAACGACAAGCTATGTGTGATACGAACAAGAATGGCGAGAACGAGGACGAGTATGAGTTTTGAACCTACTACTACTACCTCGTATATTATTAAACACTTTTAATATTATAAATATGAAAACTCGGAGTGATGGGAAATGTGAGAAGCTCTGATTGTCCACTTTCACGCAAAAACTACTGAAGGAGTTTAGATAAAATCTTTCGGTAATATAGCTTATACTGTATACATTAAAATATTACAAAGGCTACAATTTATAGTAAGCATTTTGTATAATTTTGCTATAATATACTTAACCAAAAGTTAAAGCGAGGCCGACCTCACTCAGGTGCACAAGAGGGTGACTGTAACGCGACGGTTGTGAGTACGATCCCCAAAGGGGAATGAATTGTTATTTCTTAATATTTTCTTTCCTTCGCTTTGGCACCAAGGCAAAAGCCGACGTTGAGTTCCGCTACTGAGCACACAATGCCTCGAAAAAATCGGCGGAAAGTGGGGAACAGAGCGTCTTAACACTAGGTTCCTTCTGCCTACCCTGCTGTGTGCTGGATATAGCGTAAAAGCTGATTAAATTTTTTAACCATTTTAAGCGGCCAAAGCTGCGTTTTCGTAGTTATAGAATAAAGCAATTATAATTCAGACAAAATTATTGGAATGTCGAAATGAGGATACTGGGTTGAAATATGTCAAAGATCATTATGTCAATTCTATTGTATAAAGTATTTTAAAATACATTATCTTTATTCCAATCGTACTTATATTATAAAGCAGAAGAAAATGTTTGTTTGACCGCGCTAATCTCAGCAACTACTGGTTTAAATTGTTTTTATTTTGTGTTGGATAGTCCATATATCGAGGAAGGTTTTCCATAGAGTATTATATTACATCACGTGTGCGACTGAGAACACGGCGGTTATGGATTTGATTACCACCGGGGAATGCAATATTAATGATTTTTATTTCCCTACTCTGGTAGCGAAGCGAAAGCATAGCGTTGAATTCCGCCACTCAACAAGCAATGTCTTACGAATTCGTCAGAAAGCTGGAAACGGAGTGTCTTAGCACTTAACACTAGATTCCCAGGCCCACACTGCCTATCCTCTACAGCGCGAAGCTAAAAAACCGGACAAGCGCGAGTTGGACTCAACTATGGGTGGTTCCGTCCAAAAATTGGAGGTATCGAGCATTTTCTGAAATTCAAGCATAGCTTAAGAAGTGCCCTGATACCCCACTTGAATTAGTGGCTTTAATATTACATTTTGCCCCCCCTTTTAAGACTATTATTTTTTGCGATTTAACAATAAATGTATGGTTTTCAGATTTTTTTCCTGAACTAGTACTACCAGTAAATGCTAGCTGACAAATTTCATAATTCTAGGTAACTGAAAGTACTAGGTAAGTAATCCCGTTTATAGTTTCAAAATGCGTTTATTGCGATAAAAACGGCCATTCCTTTTTTTATAATAAATGTAGAAATACGGTTTTTTTAGGAAATTAAGGGACTGTTGATTTGGATACGTGGTTTGAATTTCAACTAGATATCTCCCAGTGTTCCTGAGATAAAGGCTCTATTCTACCTTAATCTCTCCCTCGTAAGGTATTAGGTTCTATAGTCTGCTGTAAGCTGGATACAGCGTAAAGCTATTTTTATAAAACGAATATAAATGTTGATACTTAAGATAAAATTAAATAGATTTTTTTAACGTCTACATATAAACGACAACAAGTTAATAACAGTATCGAGTCACCTTCACGGTATAGTGGTCAGCTTGTAAAGAGAATAAAATAGATTTTTTTCTATGCATACAATTTATATGACAGTACATTCGATAGTACGTGTTGAATGCTAAAACTCAATGCTTAGCGTAATCGCAACGGCTGTAAATTCGATTCCTACTCGGGGAGTATGAATTATTTTTATTTTGAGCTTTAATAATAAGACAGATCGCTGGGTTAAGCCCGCCTCTCGCACCATCAAGGCGGTTAAACTAATGGTAGTACCTATTATATCCAAATTTTATACATAAAGAGTAGAGCTTATGTATTATTTCGATATATAAGTGATACATATTACTGTAAAGTTTCATCTAAATCTGTTCAGTAGTTTTTGCGTGAAAGTGGAACAAACATCCATTCTCGTAAGCTTTCACATTTATATGTTATTAAAAGGATATCCTCCTGAGCGCTTGGGATCCATTGACCACAATCAACTAATAATAAGTCGCTATTTATGTATGTCACAAGACTATTTTAAGAGTATTTTTCAGTTAAAAACGATTGTGAATGAAGTTTTTTTTTAACTTCACGTTGTATCTCGCACATAGAAGGATAACTTTGGTTCCCAAATGTTAAGACACTTCGTTCGCTGTCCGTTCCTGTCCGAATTTGAGACATAGTATTGAGCGGAAAATAAAGCCATATTTTGTGTACCACAGGGAGGAAATAGAAATAATTTAAATATAAACAATCACATTAGTGGGAATCGACCTTACAGACAAACGTACCGCACCACAACGTTTTAAATACATGCTTAAGGCTTCATGTTGTATCCCGCATATAGCAGGGTCAGAAAGGGAACCTGGGAACCTAGTGTTAAGAAACTCCGTTCCCATTAAAATACCTTTGCTTCCAACTTTCCTAAGCACTAAGTTCCCAGAATCAGACTGCATTTTCTGCTAAATGCGGAATGCAGCGTGAAAAAACGCCGGGACAACTGAGATTTTCAATTTTATTTCTTAAGCAAAGCTGCGGGCGAACACTAGTTTCTATTTATAGCTATGTGAATGTATTCAACTAGGAAGATAGGTTATCTTGTCGTTAGGCGCAATAGATTAGGTACACACGTTTGAAAGAGGGGCAAAGGCATCATTTTATACGGCCCCCGCGGGATGTAATTTAAATTATAAAATGATTAAGTAAATTGTTATTAAATGTGTAATTAAATACTTAATGTTATGAAAGGTAGTATTGTGTATTATTTTTAATAATTTCTTTATTACGTTTATTTTGGCTGTCTTAGGTAAATTTATAATTTTATAGTTTTCTAAATATTCTTTATTGAAAATAAAAATACAATATGATCACTTTCTATATATATACATGTTAAGCACTAGCTTTTACCAACGGCTTAGCTCCCGTAGTCAAATATAAATAACACAAAAAACTTATAATGTGATATTAATATGCCTTCATCGAATAACAAAACAAAAAGATTTTTATAATTTGAACCAGTAGTTCCTCTGAGATTACACGTTCAACCCAATAAATTTAAATAAAAAAAAATTGTGTAGATGCTTGAATAGATATTGTACACAAAATGAGACCTTCTATTTTGACACCGATAAATAAAAAGCAATTTTATTACGACACATGTCTACAGACTATGTAATGTAACAAAGGATTCACCTTTACACAACGCCATTTTACATCCAAACTGACATACATAAAACAATTAAAATAAAAAAAAAACACTTATTTTAATAGTTATTTTTATAAGAGAAATACTGTGTATATGCACTTTCCTTAGACAGTTTTATATTTTTTCAACGCGTCCACCCGATACGCGATTTCCCGCGCTACTGATTGTCAAAATGAAACGATTACTTCAAACATAACCTAAAATTTATAAGAAAAAACTACTTTGTTACAACTAGATAAAGTACATTTTCTTTAAATAACACTTTCATTTGCGCCATTTTATAACTCTTTCTAATATTAACTGTTTTTTATAGTAATATAGACTTTATAATATACGAAATAATATAAATTTTACATCAACAGTGAAGAAAGGTATTTTCATCTCATACAAAACGAGTTTATCAATTTAAAATGAGGTAATGCAATAAGGGAATTTCAATTTTAATAATAAAGGGCTTGGTTTTATATTCTGTTTTAATGTTCTTTATCGAGACGCTAAATTATTTCGTTCATTGTTAATAATTGTGAATCATAAATAGCATAAAATGAGTATAATAAAATAGTAACCTAATATTGATTGTTCTCTTATGTAAATATTGTTAGCTTCACGCTGTATCCCGCATATATTGGGTAGGCAGAGGGAAACCGGGAAGAAAGTGAGGATGGGGAACGGAGTGTCTTACTCTCTTAACACTAGGTTTTTTCTCCCTACTATGTTATTTGCGGGATTCCCATTTTGAACGTGACTGTCTCGTTTTGCTCCCGTGTGTCCCGGTGTACCGAAACATGGCACCGGACGTAAAAATGTCCCGTTTTTCGAAATGGCACGTATTTTTTTTATTAGTTCAATTACATTTCGTTTCGCCGCGAATACCGCGATACGCCATTGTCAAAAGATAATGACAAAGTCCACAAAAACAAATATATAAAAATAATAATAGAAATAAATAAGAGCAGACCTCTAAAAAAACTAAAGTCACCCTATAAACAAAAGGATTTCCCGAAAAAACATGAAAATTTTACTACAAATGAAAATTAATGACAAAACCAATGTCCCTTTCGGGCCGAACAAATAATGGTCACATAAGGAATACAGCGTCAAGCTGTTAACTTTTTAACTGTTGAGTTTTATAAAAAAATAGGTACAAAAATGCTGACGCTGAGCTGTATTCTTTGTTTGCCATTACAACATTTTTAAAGTAAGTTACTTAATTTGAGGCCAGTCGCGGCGCAGTGGCGCGAAGTGTGACTGTAAAACTGTAGACTGGTTGTGGGTTCGATCCCCACTAGAGGAGATGAAATATTTACTTAAATTTATATTTCCATTTCTTCTGCCACTGAACACGCAACGCCTCCAGAATTCGGCAAAAAGTGGGGAACGGAGTGTTCTAACACTAGGTTCCCTCTGCCTACCCTGCTGTGTACGGGATACAGCGTGAAGCTGATTTTTTTACTTAATAAATAATACCAATTAACAACAGGTAAAGTCTATTAGGTATACTGATCAGAAATTTGGACAGGATAAAAATATATGGAATTAAAATCATGGAGAATAGCTGCCCGTCTATGTAATAATTCAATTGTAACAATAACAGCAAGCAGCAACTGTTAACTTTGCCAACTTTAATTAACATTAAGGTTAATATTATTAACATTCTAAATTAAATAATGTAAATTAGTTAAAAAATACTAAATGTTTTTGACTTGATTAGCTTTGAATTAATCTTTTTTAGTAGTCTCTTATTAGTTAGTAAGAATCTCACATTACTCGGCCCTCCCCAATCCTACGTATAATTTTTGAAGCTTTACAGGTGTAAATATAGGTGTATCTTGCACACGCTCTGTCTGTTTGTATTTCTGGGGAACAGACTTACACAGGAATATTTAAATATTTCATTGAAAACGAAACAAAAGTGTTTGGTGTTCGATTTCATACATGATTGTCTTCTGGTGAATAAGCCAATAAGGTATCTACTTCTTTTTCTAAGGATTATTTAATTAGTTATTTGTATTATTAAAATGTAAACCGATTTACTAATTTAATTTCAGTTAAATGCTAATTAATGTTTTTTTTTTATTTTATAAAAAGAATAATACGCAATACTTTTATAGTTATAATTTACTTTAATCACTTACTTTTACTTTGTGGCCTTAACAATCATTTCCAGAAAAACTACTCAAAGCACTATCGACAATAACAACCTAAAGTAGAAATACAATACTTTTTTTATAAAACGCATAAAAATGTTAATGTAGCGGGATTTGAACCGGCGCTTCTTGGGTACCGTCCAATCGCTTTGACCGTTGACCACTAACTATAATCATGAAATTAGTACAGTATCTACACTTGATCAATATTTTAGTTTTTTCTCGATAATACATAAACATAATAACGCCATACTATTCTAGAAAATAGAATAAATACTTAAAGATTATTGTAATAAGATTATGTTTTATTCCAACACCTTTTACGTAAGTTTGTACGTAATCGTTATAATAGGTAGTTAAAAATACACAGCGTCTCGCTCAGCGCGAAGTTGGTGGATTCGATTCCTACGGGACACAAAATTGAAATGATAAGGAGTTAATTCATATTATCCGTTTTTTGAATAAAGCTCTTAATGGTGAGGTCCGTTGCAAGCCTATAAGGTGGAGATAGACGCACTTTTTCAAGGTTACCCTCCATGTTGTATCGACTTGGAAACACTGCCGCAGGTAGGCCATTCCACAGTTGTATGGTACGTGGAAGGAAGAACCCTACGAAGCCGCACAGTAGTGGAAGTAGAAGCCACGTATCCAGGTGGTGTGGATGGTATTTTATGGCTTTGAGATGAGATATATATATATATAGAGATGAGATATCATACATACGCTATACTTAACGATATTGTTTTAGGTTATAATAATATGTAAGGCAGTTAAGACTTCAGAATAATATAATAATACGTAATATAGTAATTTGTATTTCTATGAAATAATTAATAACTAATTAAAATTTTAACGAAATAAATAAAGATATTACACAGTAAGTTGAATATTCTGTGCTTTCGGAATTTTTGGTCTAATAATCAGGATATCCCTGGTGCGTACGTCTCGTATACCGTATACAGCGTGAAGCTAACTAAATGTTATTTGCATTGCTTGCGCTTGGCTTTATTTTAAAAAAAACGTAATTTGCATGTAAGTGTACCTACTTTTTAAGGAATGTCTGTCTGTCTGAGACGAGCCTTTACCTCAGTAACGTTTAGAGATATCGAGTAGAAATTCAATCCAAATTAATCAAATCAATCCAAATAAATTCAAAATAATCATATTTCTTCAGGTCATCAATGTTAAAATACAATAAAACAAAGTGCCACAAGTGTCTGAGCTATGAATTGTGTGATCCCAAACTCGAGTTGTTTATGTGTAAACTCCGAAGATTTCCACTACTCAGGTCCGGGCTTCATCATACAACTCGATATTACCATACTACACATATAACTGTTAAATTTTTATTTAGTAAATAAGTAAACATTTCATCCCGTGCGAATATAATATAGTATAACATTCTATATCTGTACTAATGATACAAAGCTGAAGTGTTAGCTTGGTTAAACGTGCTAATCTCATAAATTACTGATTTGAATTTAAAAAAATATTTAAATGCTGTATGATATCTCGTTACGACCAATACGAGCAAATTGACGATAAACATGTTCCTTATGCAGGAGAGCTAGAGAGTTGCGTATTGCGTAGGTACGAAGTTAATTGAAGTTAGTTATAACTTTTTTATGTGATCATACGGCAATAAATAAGGAACTCCGTGTTTATTTTAGATAATATATTTTAATAATAATAATAAATTACCATAAAAATATGTTTTATTAATTTTATTAGTGCATAAAAAAAAATATGTTCAAATCACATTTCTGAACGTAACATACTTGACATACATTATTTAAAGTTGCCATTGTAATATATTTTATTGGTTTCGAGGGTAAATTAGTTTTCTATTTATTTATTTTGAAAGTAACAGTAACACGATTTTAAGTAATTATTAACATTGAGACCATCGTGGCACAGCGATTAACCCTAATCGCCATGGAAGCGGGTTCTATAGCCACTCTTCGGAATGATATTTTCATTTCCTGGCTATGGTATAAGGTATCCCATTGGCCATTGTGTTTTATTAAAGCCCAAAAAGTACTTATAAGATAATTTTGCTGAAAAGTAAAGTTGTAGAATTAAACCTAGAATTTTACAAAATTAGTTTTATAACTTTTAGTAAAAATTATATGGATAAAAAAATTAAGGGGTAAAAATTTCCTCAGCATGGCAGCACCAGCAGCCACCAAAGTCCAGTCACGCGAGAAAAAAAATGTGAACAGTGTTTTATTATCATTCAGTTTTTTAAAGAAAAAAATAGCTTTTATTATTATAACAATTTAAAAATACTTTAAAATTATCTTTTTCTTATACATAAGTTAAAAAAAGCTTAATTTTATATTCAAAATGTTTGTTTCTGTGTAAAAAACAGTGTGTTGACGAAAACTTCTTTTTTTCTGACGGCCGTCGTTCAAAAGGTGTTTTTTTTCATATCGATTAATTTTTACTTGACGCAATTGTACTAGTCTGTCAACGTTCTGCCTAACTAATCTGGAAAAATTGCTCTTTTCATTCAGAATAACTTTAAAATGACTTAAAATTCAAGTTTAAATTGTTTGTTTTGATACTAAAATCATTGTACCTAGTTGTTTTTCTTTTGTTACTATGTAATATTTAGGCAAGGTATACGTTATTGTGAATTGTGAAATAATTTTTAATGTGTATATTGTAATAATGAATATGACAAGATTATTTTTAAAAATACTAAATATTATTTTAGTTAAAATATAAAGGCTGTTGTGCCACAGTGGCACATTGTCTGACTACAATAACAATGGTTGTGTATTCGATCCTACTTCGGCGTAAGATTTATTTTTATTCTCCTTAATCTGGTTAGAAGCAAAAACTCAATGTTAAGTCACTCAATATCCAACGTCTCTACTACTAATCTCAACTACTATATTAATATAAGTTATTTTATTATTTTTTAATGTATTTGTTACAGATTAAAAATGAACAGCAATGCCACAGAAGTTGATCCTTTAAGTTCACAATCACAATATAGTTTAAATAATTTCCACAATTTTGAGAGTTATGATAACTTGAATTACCCATATACAGTCAATGTAGAACAATATCAAAATGCTTATAATTGTTATAATAAACCCCAATCTAATATGAAAAACTCACAAGAAAATGCAAATAATGAAAATAGTGAAATAAAGAAAAATGATGTTAAAACTACAGATAATAAAGATATATCAATACCAAATATTGGTAAGCAAAAGATTAAAAAAGAACGAAGTAAATATTTTTCCGAAAAAATAACTGAAAAGGATTTTCCATTTTATGGTTGTGCTTTATGCAACTTATCATATCAAACATTACATGAATTAGATACTCATGTTCTTATACATAAAGAGAGAGTAACAAGTTACGATTTAAGAATTAAGAATCAAATGAAAAAAAGGAAATTAAAGAAGGAAATGAAGAAAAATAAGAAATTAAAGAAAGCAATTAAAACGGAAATTGATTTGGAAATTGAAATAAAACCTGAAGATGGATATATAGGTAATGAAAAAGCTACAGAATTTTTAAATAATGGTGAATCAGATAATCAAAGTTTGAAAGAAAATAAAATAGATACTAAAACAGATAAAAAAAAAGTCACAGACAATACAAAAGCAACGGATAAGGGAAAAGATGATGAATTACAGAAAATATATAAATGTTTTGCATGTCAAAAGCAATTTACCCTAAGTTACTATTTGAAACTACATGTTAGATCACATACAGGTATGTAAATTTCTTGCTATTAAATACTGAAGTAATAAATGTGAAAGGCGGAAGGATGTAAAAGAGGAACAAATGTTCCTCTTTCACGCAAAATCTACCTGACCTAGATAAAACTTTAAAATAATATACCCTTTACATCAGATTCTCAAATAACATACAGGTATAATTTATGTAAAAATTCTGTATAATTTGGCTATAATATAAGAATAAATTTAAGCGGGTGACAACTGATTAGTAGAAAGAAAAAAGTTTCCATCTTAACACATGATGGTAGGTGGAGTGTAATGTCAAGTTGGTTGGTTGGTTGGTTTTGGTCGTTGGTCCTTCACTTTCGTCTTAATATTGAAGAAAGAGTAAAAATACTGAAAAATCAGGCCAGTTGTGGTGCTGGGATATGACTGTAAACATGACTGGTTGAGTTCAATCCCCACTCAAGGAAATTAAATATTTATTTAAATTTATATTTCCACACCAAAGTGTTGAGGCAAAGTGCAGCGTTGAGTTCCACCACTCAACATACAAAGGCTTTCCTTAAATTCAGGGGAAAATGTTACATATTTTAAAAATATTTTTTATTATACATCAATTAATTGCTATTATTCATTACAATATATATTAATATAATTAAATATTTGTAAGATAGGTGCATATTAAATGGCAGATCTTAGTACCACAATAGGAAGTGAAATATATTAAATTTATTTAGGAAATTAAATATTTCATACATTTAATTTCCCCTGAATACCACCAAACCTACACTGTGATAACATAAAAATCATAATATAGGATGATGTGAGGATGGATGTTTGTTCCACGTTCAGGCAAAAACTGTAAAGTATTATAGCTTGTACAATTTATGTAAACATTTTGTATAATTTGGCTTTAATATAACAATAACTAACATAAGAGTAATCAAAGTATAAAGAATACAATATTTTAATACCTAATTTTCCACGCCTACCCTGTTATATGCGGGAATTGAAGAAAAATCCGGTCAAGTGCCACTTAAACTGGCGCACCGAGGGTTCCGTACCAATTTCACGATTGTAGGTCAACAGGAAGTACGACTATAACAAGTTATGAAAGCTCACAAACTTAAGTTTGCGGGCGCTTGTGCGCTCATTATGTATGAAAAGAATACAATTATAACTTTATAATAGATTTTAAAAATCTGTAGTAAAATCGTCAAATATAAATTTCCATTTCTGTTATTATATATAACCCATATTTGTGTGGTGCAAGTTTTCACTTCATATCACTTTTCATAATTAGGTTTACAAGAAACACCCTATAAGTTTTAATTACGGCGATTTTTTAATAAAATGTGGCAAAAATGATATACATATACCTATATATGTTTGTATCTTTTCACTGCGTTGATTTAAAGGTTGTTTTTTGTGCCTCACGGTGCATCCGAGAATTTAATATTAATTTTAATTTCAACTTGTTTCGACCACTTATTTCTGAGATAAAGGTTTGCCTAATGAACAGACAGATAACAAAGTAATCCTATTAAGTTTCGGCATTTTCTTTTAATTCCAAAAAATATTACGTCCGTCGTGGTGCACGGTTAACTGTAAACACGACGGTTGTGGGTTTGATTTCCACTTGAGGAAATGAATTATATTAATTTCCTCGCTCTGTCAGAGCGACAAGCGGCAATATTTTCATGACCAAAACGCAATATCTAATGATAAGTGTATGGGGAACGGAGTGACTTAACACTAGGTTCCCCAGGCCTATCTTACTTTATAAAGGATACAGCGTGATGTAACAAAGGGTTTTTTTTTATTTTCTAGATGAAAAGCCCTACACATGTCCCAGCTGTGGACAATGCTTTATAACTGCGAGTAAATTAGGACGCCATAATAAAAGATTTCATTTAGAAATTAGATATCAATGTAGAATATGTTATAGGTACTTTTCTAGGTAAGTTCTTTGAAATTTTCATATGGAAATGTTTTGGATGGATGGATTTTTTAAAAAAAAACTCATTCTTTTATGGTTGTTAATTTTTTTTTATTTTATCTTTTGTTAATATAAATTATTGAAAGTGACCTTGTAAGTGCTACTAACTAATATATATTATAATAAAATTACAATTTATTGACTGACATTATTGACATTTATTGTTCTTATTTTGTTAATACGCACATATATATATATATATACACCGTTTTACAGATTTGAATTCTTAACACGACATTTTGATAAAAAGCACCCGGATGATAAATTAGAAGGAGAACCATATGGTAAGTGCAGCTAGATGAAAAAAAAACATTTTCATATCTTATTTACTATTTTATTTTATTTAAAGTAATTATGAATTACTCGCAAAAATTTCAGATTACAACGCCATACTGCCATATTTAAAAGAATTAGAAGAACAAATGCGTGAAAAGAAAGAGAAAGAGGCGGAACAAAAAACAGATGATATTTGGGCTGAAAATAATACTGCTAAAGGAGAAACATTTGATATACAAATAGAAGAAGTCAAAGTCGATATGAATATAGAAGTTAAAGAGGAGAATGATGCATATGACGATAGTGATGTCATTAATGAAGTATTCAATGATGATAATGATGAAAATAAGGATGATATAAAAACAGATGTGGTTAAAGAGGAGGATGATGTAAAAGAGGAGGATGGTGTAAAAGAGGAGGATGATGTGAAAGAGGAGGGTGATATGAAAATGGAGGATGATATGTAAGTTTATATGGTTGTGGGTCAATATTTTTTATTTTAGTTATTTTTTTACATTATTTTTTACTTGAAAACGGTTGTTCAATTTCCACAAAGGAATAAAATATATTGTTTTTATTATTAATATTAATATTTTCATTGAAAAATCGTGGCTCTTTCACCTCAACACAATGTCTTGAACATGCGTGGAGGACAGAGTGAGTTAACATTATGTTGCCTCTGCTTACTCTACTATATACGACACACAACGTGAATCTAATTAATTAAAACTTAATAGTTGTATTTTTTTATTGCATTTCAGTCAATCAGACGACGACTACTTCCCATCGAACACGTGGGCCTCCACACCTAAAATCGAAACCCCACCTTCTCCACAACAAAAGCAGGACAAACTGAACTGCCCAGAATGTGGCAAGAGAGTGTCCACGGTCTCCTACATGAGGGTCCACATGAGAACGCACACTGGGGAGAGGCCCTTCAAGTGCTATATATGTAATGCAGGGTTCATTACTAGTAGCAAGATGCATAGACACGTGTTGACTCACCCTGAGTCGTGGGATGGTGAGAAAAATTGATTTTTAATTTTGAAATCATTATTAAAATAGTGTATTCCGTGTAAAGTGTTGAGTTTGTATGAAAAAAAAAGGTTACAAAAATTCACCGTATCATTGGAATAAAATCGATTTAAAAACCAAGAAAATCGATTGTAGAAGAGGCTAACAATGTCTCTGAGCAAAATCTATGCTTTTAATTGTTGGTAATAATTAGTGAAATCGATACTTTTCGCAACGAAAATTTTCATCATGCTGTATCATGTAGTATATAAATCAGCTACTATTAATCGATTTATTCATTCCTATGAAATGGTGCATAATAAATTAGTTCAAGATATTATAGTTAAAATATTATTTAAATAAAAATATTTTAATGAGATTTTTTTGAGAAAAACGTAGTTATGAAGACATTCTGTTCCCCACTCAAAAAGTAAATACCGAAATTCACGCTTAAGATATTTTGTGTCAAGTGGCGGAACTCAGCGTTGCGCTTCGTCAATCATAGCGAGATTCAAATATAATATTTTTTCTTAAATTAACACATTAATAGATTGATGCCTGCCTTTGAAAAATATGTATTTTTATAATATTTTTTATTTATATTACAGAAGATGGAATAAAACCGGAAAAGGAAGAAATAAAATCGGAAGTAGAAAAAGATGGCGACGATGATGATGATGATCCCGATGATAAGAAACCGTGAGTATTACATAAGAATTATATAAATTCAAATCAGCTTCAGCACGCAGCCGTGTTGGCAGAGTGAACCCAGTGTTAAGACACTCCCCACTTTCCGCCGAGTTCTGGAGGCATAGTGTGTTTTGTGGCGGAAGTCAACGCTATATTCGGCGATAAAAGAATTATAGTTGTTTTAAAAATGTATAAAAAAAATAACGTATGAGGATTTATACTACACAAATGACGATGACGAAGACGTGTAAATGCGATCAATTGTGGGGTCTAATTTCCACTGGGGGAAACGATATATATATTTTTTTCATTTCCTCATTCTGGGAACGAGACAAGACGCGGTGATGAGTCAAGTCCAAGTGTCCAGAAGTGTTTTAATGGGAAATAGAATGTCTTAACACTAGGTTCCCTCAATTATCAACTATTATAAAATTTTTGCATAGTTATGTAATTAAATATATATTGTAGTGTGAAAAATTGTTAAATATACATATATAAACATTCGCTTTACCTTAGATCTAAGTAACATTTTGTAAAATAACGTAAAGTTAAAAATATAATTTTCTTATTATAGGTATTAATTGTATGTACACGGTAATATAATTAATATATATGATAAGGAAATTAGATATAATAATACATTTAAAAAGGGTACGGACCAAGTGGCTGTAGTAAGAAATAACAATAAAAAAATAAAAACACACTAGGTTCCCAGGTTCTCTCTGCCTATCCTGCCGTATGGCATACAGTATGAAACGAAAAAAAAATATTTACCAAGATTTATTAATTAGTATTTCTCTTGCCGAAGCGACAAAGATACTTTAAAAATGTTAAAAATATGTAATAAGAATTGAATGAAAAAAAAAAAATTTTTTTTTTTAATTATGATAGTCTTTATTATAAATGAAAATTATAGTTAAAGAATTTTTAAAATGTGTAATAATATGGACAATAGTATTGAATGCAAGTACAAACTTTTGTCTTGATTTGAGTGTTTTTTTTTTATTCTCCGTTTTGAAATAATTAAAAAGGTTACAAAAAATGAAGGAAGCTCTAGCGAAGTTCTCCAAAAAACCAAAGAACACGGAGAAGAAGAAGAAAATGTATCAAAAACGACCTCACGCCTGTGAATTTTGCCACAAACGATTCTTACATTTGGAAACTTTACAGGTAAGTTGTGACATTTTTTTTAATTTTTAGATTTACGCTTTATCCCGCATAAAAAATACTTTGTATATAATATATTTTTAAAGTTATACATTTTAGATACCAGATCATCGCAGCAGCACAACGTGTAAACGCTGCGGTTGTGAAGTCGATTCTCACTTGGGGGAATGAATTATTTAATATTTCCATTCCTCGCTCTGCTAACAAGGCGAAAGGCGGCGTTGATTTCTGGCAGTAAACAAGCAATGTCTCGATAATTTAACGATGTGTGGAAACGAAGTGTACTATCACTAAGTCCCCTATGCATACCTCGATAGATGCGCGATACAGCGTGAAGATAAAAAAACAGTTTAAGTTTTATTTAAATTTCTTCTTCTCCGTAAAAGGTACACAAAAACTGTCACGAGGGCGAAGAAAGAAAATACAAATGTAATTTTTGCCTCACCGAGTTAGAAAATGAAGCTGCACTTAAAACTCATGAAGCAACCCACGAGGGACCCAAACCGTACTTGTGCACCATATGCGGGAAAAATTATAAGAAACGCGAGACTATGGTAGGTTTTTTTTATTATTATTAGTATAAAAAAAATTTTTTTTTTCATGAAGAATATTTATATAAATTGAAGTATTGTGTGTCATTCTGATGTATAAGCTATATTAATAAAAAGTTTCATCTAAATCGGTACACTAGATTTTCCGTGAATGTGGACGTAAACTTAAGATAAGCAAAGATTAAGATACCTTAAAGATACCTTTACACTTACTTATTAAATTAATTTTTATGGAGTTTGCGTCCATAAAAAATAATTTAATTTAATTTTTATGGACGCAAACTCAACAAACTTTTAAATTTAGAACATTCGTAAGTGTAAAGGTATCTTTAAGGTATCTATCTATCTTTGCTTATCTTTGCTTTTCATTGAACCTGTAATGCTATAGTTAAGTTCCGTACCCTGCCGTCATAAAAAACAAATATTGATGTACCAAATAAAAAATATCAACAATTTTTTGTATTTCTCCCGCAGATATACCACAGAAAAAATCACAAGCCCGACAAAGAGTTCATATGTGACATATGCACAAAATCTTTCAACGCACAGAACAAATTGCAAAGGCACATAATATCACATAAAGTTGATAAATTCATACTTAGATACGAGTGTCCTGTGTGCGCGCACATGTTTAACACGAAATATCATGTGCAGATGCACTTGAACACTCACCAGAAGGAGGGGTTGTGAGTAGATTTTTTTTTAAATTCCTGTTGTTAGTTTGCTTTTTTTTTTATATCGTCGTTACTACACAACACTAGGCAATATAAAAAAAGTTAATATATAAATTTACATTTCTTTCAATTTCACATTGTACCAATTTCTTAACGAATGAGTACAATGTGAAATTAACTAACAATAAAAATCAATTTTGTAACTGTAAAAAGCGCGATCTCCACTCAAGGATAACATATTTATTTAAATTTATATTTGCATTGCATCGCCCTGATGTCGAGGCAAAACCCGGTATTGAGTTCCGCCACACAAAACGAAATGCCTCCAAAATGCGGCGGAAAGTGGGTGACGGAGTGTCTTAACACTAGCTTCCCTCTGCCTATCTTGCTGTGTGCGGGATACAGGGCGAACCTGATTATTATTACAAGTTTTTATTAAAAAACTTTTTTTAATAAATTTTGTTATTTTTTCAGTAGACTCATAATACAGATTTATAATTGTAAACGTATAAATGTAAAAAATATATTATTAATGGATGAATTTGTATTTGTTTTTTTTTTTATATTTTCTGCTTAATTTCTTATCTTATAATAGATATATTTGTTTTCTATCATCATCATATGAGTATATATATATTTATGATAGAGTAAGAATTTTTTTTTTAATTTATTTCACAGAATACAAGAGGAAAATCGAAACGAAATACTAGCGATGGTATTACAAAATGCACGTAAAATACCCAAAAAGTCAGATACATCGACCTCCCTAACCGAGATAGTGCCTTCTGACGAGCGAAGTCGCGTGTGCAACATATGTGGAGAAATGTTCCAACATTTTTACTATTTAGAGGAACATTTAAAAAGCCACGGCTCCAAAATCGCCATAGAAGATAACGAAAAAATCGAAGAAAAAAAACATATATGCAAAATTTGTAATAAAGGCTTCAAATTACATTATTATCTTAAATTACATAGTTTCACTCATACTAAAGAGAAACCGTTTATTTGTCAGCAATGTGGTAAGGGGTTCATAACCCGGGGGAAGTTAAAGAGACATTTGGAAACGCATACGGGGTTGAAGAAATATCAATGTCACATTTGTTATAAATTCTTCACAAGGCCCAGTTATTTGAGGATTCACGTTAGAACAATACATGGTACGCAAGATTATAATTTCAGGATGGATAAACGTTATGAGTTTACGGTTCCGTTGGCCAACGAATGAACGATTGGGTAAGTTTTGAAAAAAATTAAAATTTTTAAATATTATAGAGAAATTTATGATGGATTACCATTTTGTGAATTTGAATGTGGTAAAGCATTTAGGAACATATACGGGGTTGACGAAATATCACGTTTGTTGTAAGTTTTCATGTTTAAAATTCATGGTACCAAGATTATAATTTTATAATGAATAAGGGGTTACGGCGTTCACGTAATCGAATATTTTTTGCGTAAATTTCAAGAAAACTAGTAGATTTTTCAAAATTTTAAATGTTTGAAGTGAATAAAAAAAATCATAATTGTGTATATTATCTATAATATATTTTTTTTTATTAAATTTTCTTTGTTCCGTTACTCAAAATTTGAAGTGTTTATAGTAGAAATTTTATGACGGGCTATCGTTATGTAAGTAACAAAAGAATTGTGATTTATTTTATATCTCTTTGGTGTTTTCTGTATATATGGGGATTTTTGTTTAAAAAGGTGAACTTTTAAATTATGTAATTCATAGAGTAAAGATATTATTGTAAATACATTTTTAATATGAAGTTGTTGTTTGAAAGATCTTAGACCTGCATACGTTATTATACATTTTTAATTAAAAAAATATAATAACGAAAACAAGTTTAACAGTCACTGAGAATCAATAGTGTCAAGGTTACTCTGTTCCGCACTTTCCGGACTTTTTAGCTTCACGCCGTATCTCGCACATACAGAGTTACTTAGAGTTAAAGCACTCGGTTCCCATTAAAAAAATATGTCACGTGTTGAGTGGCGGAGCTCAACGCCGGGCTTTATCTCGTCACCAGCAAGGAAAGGAAAACATTAAATATGTCGCTTGTGTAAGCGCGAATTTGTACCGTGGAATGTTCAGACGGTATCCCAATTTGCCTCGAGAGGTATAGAAATATTTTTTTTTAATGGTTTCGTTATTATATATTTTTTATCGATATATTAAATATAATTTTTATATAGATTATGAATAAGATTACTTTTAATTTGTAGATAAACTAAGAAAAAGGGTACCACTATGCGGGTTTATAGTTTTTTTTTATAATAAATAGACTATATATGGTTATGGACATGTTAGTTTTTCGAATTTAATAAATGTAAAAACAACGTCTTCAATTTTTGGCAGTTGTTGGTTTTTTATTACTTTATAAAATAAAAAAGGGAAAAGTAAATAGGCGTCTTCAGTTTTTTTTTTTAATTATAAAGGCTAGTATTAATAGTAGAATTGCTTTTACATCACAAGGTGTTGGTGAAATATTTAATTTTTATTAATGAGCTTTTTTTATTATACTTTAATAAAATTATATTGTTTATAAACATTGAATTTATGAAAATTACAAAAAAAGAAATACCAACATTTTAAAAGGTTTTACAGTGAATTTAAGTCTTTTTTTATGGTTACGTTATTTTTAAAAATTATGTTTGGAAAATTTCTGAAAAAGATTATATCTAGAAAATATTTTTAAAATTAGTTCCATTTTTAACTGTTAATAGTTATATTGATAAAATTGTTTTTTTTTTAATCAACGGTGCATTTTTTGTAAATAGTAATAAGTTTAAGAGAATAAATAATGTTGCTTGATGGAAAGTCCAAGATTCAAAGTCGTAGTTGATTCTTTTTATTTTACAATTTTAAAAACAACGGTTGGTGTTAGTAATAATTACAATTGTGACCATTTTTCTTGTAAGTTTTCTTAACATTGTTGATTTTGTATAAAAGAATATATGGAATAAAAATAAGTTTTGATTTATTTTTGTTGTTTTATTGTGAATATTACTGTGTTGGCGGTCAAATAGGCCTACCGCAGGCACAGTGGGCTGTATTGAAACATTTAACGTGATGTAAATAGACATTAGTCTTTCTTGATTAACTATCCAACACAATTTTTTTTATGGAAACCAATAGTTCCTGAGATTAGACGTTTAACCAAACTTTTAGCTTACATAACAATATAATGTATAGATAAATTATGTACTTTTAAAAAAATCTTAATATTTAATTCCATAGCGATAAAGCGAAAAAGTGCGGCGTTAAGTACCACCAATAACACGCAATATTACGCTAAAATTAGACATAAGCTAGAGGGCGGAGTGTCTTAATACTATGTTCCCTCTGCATATCCTGCCAAATGCGGGAAAAATATGTCAAAATATTAAAAAAAGTGCAATAGACTGATAACCTTTCAAAATGTTACTACGACCGAGAACCGAAGTGATAACTTCCGACGTTGACGTCTGACAATGACGAAATTAAAACGACCTCTAGCTTTCTTATTTTATACAAACAAATAAAAATAACTTGTTTTGTACACAAAAACTCGAGAAACAAACACGGTTTCGCTCGTTTATTATATAATAGCCAAATAAAAGAAATTATTATAATATAGCCCAATTACCCAATTTTTTTATGTATAATTTAGTTTCATCTAAATGCGTACTGTCGTTTTTGCGTAAAAGTGGAACAAATATCCATACTCATTTATAATATAAGGATTTCTTTGTAATGATAAAACACTATCAAAGAAATTATTTTTAACGTAATATGGCAACCTTCCTTAAGGGGAACGTATGGATTATCTTTAACACTAGGTTCCCTACCTAGTGTTAAAGATATTCCATAGGTTCATTGAAGAGGCCATCGTGGTGCAACGGGCCTGACTAAACGCGTCAGTGGAGAGTTTGGTACCTGCTCGGGAATACGAATTATTTCATTTCATCGCTTTCATAACAAGAGAACTACGATGCGTTGAGTTCTGCCACTCAACATACAATGTTTCAAAATTTTAGCGGAGTGTCCTAACACTAAGTCCACTCTGCCTACTTTGCTATATTGCGGTACACAAACTAAAGCTACAAAAGACACTTCATTTTCAACTAGAGAGTTGACCTTCGAAACTTCGTTTTAGCGAAGAAATTATTTTTCATTCCCCCAAGTTGGAATGGATCCCACAACTGTCTCCTCTACTAAACTATGATGTAACATGTTGATGGAAATTGTACTTTGTAAGACTTGTTTTAAATATATTTTACGATATTCATACAAATATATATATTTTTTAAATATAATAGAAAAGTATATATTTTTATTTATTTATTCTTACCTAAAGAAGGTGGCAGGAAACGGATGGACTCGAAGAGCTGAAGATCAAGTGTGGTGGCGAGAATTGGGAAAGGCCTATGTCTAACAGTGGATGATTGACGGCTGTCGATGATGATGATGATGATGATGATGATTTATTCTTTTACCGAGATTTTGTGCGCATAGAGTTCCGCCTTTCAACACGCGAGGAATCAAACGGAGTGTGTTAATGGGAAACGGAGTGTCTCAAATTACCTCTTGTCTGCCTACTCTGCTATGTGCGGGAATAGCGTGAAACCTCAAAAAAAATAGTTCTGGGGTCACGGTCCGAGTGCCGTGCAAATAAATGTATATTTAATAATTAACTAACAAGAATAGCACTTTCAACGAAACAAACACTCCAGTTTTATAATATTAAGTGTATAATTTATTGTTACGTGCAGGTATCTAACCCACAACCATCGTTTGATCGATGATAATTGATTCAACTCCTAATAAATAATTGAAATTTTTGTTTAAACATTTGAAAATGTATCCTTTCATCGAATAAAGCGATTATGAGTTTTTTCTATTTAAATAGTTTATTTGTACCTACTAAAAAAATATTTTTTGAGATTAGAAATTCGAATTCGGAGGAGGATTCGATTCGAGGTTCGCAGGTTCAATCTGCCTACTATGGTATGTGCCGAATAGAATACAGCGTCAAACTAAAAAAGTATTTAAAAATTGTCAATTGCGGCATATATTTTTTTGTTTTTCTATAAATAATTATATGATAGTTTTCCACAGCTTCACACCCTATCCGATGTTGTGTGTTGTGTGACGAAAATCAAAGCCGCTTACTTACGATTCAGGAAGTAAAAATTAATTCCCCTGAATGTGAATCGAACCTACAACCATCTTATTTACAGTCACACTCTGTATTTTAAATAGTATACACTATAACCATTACAGTAATTTTGTTTGAAAGATTTAATTTATAATGTAATATTTAGCGAAGTCTGGAATCTAGCCAAGAGAATGAGATGTTATAAACATTTGTCTACATATGCTTTGTGGTTGATGACTAAACTTACAGTACGGTCAACGAGCCGTGGCCACCGTGAAGTTAGCTGTAAATGGCTGCGCAGATTTGATTTTGTGATTTTTCTCGGCTATAAATCGAATCCACAACTCCTGTCGCGTTTACAGTCGCATACCTGTGCCCTAACGTCACGACTGGACTCAAATTACCTTAAAATTTAAGGCTTAAATACTTATATTTTTAAAAGTAGTGGTCTATGTCTAGAATTTAATTTTTATCTACAAAACTCTAAAATAATATGGGAAGTTAGATTGCGGCGTTAGGTTTCGCATTTAACACACATGTTCCTAAAACTGGGTAGTGCGGGGGGACTCGAGGGTCTTAAAACAAAATTTCCTCTGCCTACTCTGCGATGTACGGATATATAGTGAAGGTAAAAAATAAATATATCTTATAAACACCATATGTATTAACTATCGAACATCGATTAAAATGAATTTTATGACAGAACCGCTATTTTATTGATCGTAACTTTTGGGAACAAAATAAAAATCTATTTATGATATTTTTATGTTCTGTACCTACATAAAAAAAACAAAAATAAATTTAGAAAAATCTGTGGAAAAATACTACTGATTTACTGTCAGACAATACAGAAGGGTTCTATAAAAAAAAACCCGCCTCACGCTGTATCTCGCATATAGCAGACTAGGCACAGGGAATCTAGTGTTAAAACACTCTGTTATCTGTGCGCAACCCTCCTTTTTGAGCCACTGCGAATTAAGTGGTGGAAATCAATGCCGCTTTTATTATGGATAAATTCCTAATAAAATTATACTAATCAAAAATAAAATTTAAATTTTCTTTGTTTCAATTTTCAGAAAGCAAAGGAAGAATTTATAAAAATTGTAATTTATTTAACTTCTTCCTTTGGTTATTTTGAGTGCAAAATAACCAAAGCCGCCATCTTGCTTTTATCATTAATTTCCCGCCAAATTGCAAGCTGTCAAACTATGACGCCAGTAGTAGGTCTCAAGTGATATATTTTATTTTATTTATAGTCTACCACTAAAATAGTTGTTTAATTCTTAAATATATATTACTTTAAAATGTTCTAAAATAAACAGCTGGACTGTTTTAATGAAGTTTTGTTAAATATTTCAATGAATAAAGGCAGCATGGTAGTAAATGGTGTAGTGTGGTAGTGACTATAGATGCGACAGTTGCGGGTTTTATTCTCGCTGCCCCTAGCGGGATAGAATATTTTCATTTCCTCCCTCTGATAACAAAACAAAGTGCGACGTTCAGTCGTGCCAGTCAACATGCAATGCGCAATGATCGCAAAATTGGAACTACTCTGATACTTGCAAAATAAACCGTATAGCTGATAATCTTGATTGGTTGGACCTACTAGGTGTGGCTGCATTACAGCTACAATAATTTAGTTCACTCCCATTAATGTGACATAATAAACATGTCAAATAGATAATCAAATTTTTTGTAATCGATTAAAATAGGCTGGAATTTCCTATATAGATATAGCAGGACAAGGAGCTACTTTGCTATATCTATTCTTTTTTATTGCTTCACTAACTTTAAAAAAGCCTAACCAATTCATAAATACCCAAACTGCGTCACGACTTGTAGAACAGAGTAGTTGAAAGGATAATTGATTCAATTCCAAATACATAATTGAAGTATAAACAAACATTTCAAGATGAATCGATCATCTAACAAAACTGTATATATGAAGCTGATTGATTTTTCAGTTACACTCTGTATACGGTATGTATATAGCGGGATATGCAGAGGCAATCTAGTGTTAGGACTTAGGACATCCAGTTTGTTCACTTTGCGTCTATTTCAATAGCCTTATAGTCCACTAAGTTCCCGCCGCACTCATAAGCGTACGTCGACTACTTAGTGAGTGTGTGTTGCATGGATTTTAAGATGTAAAATGGAAGATAGAGATAGAGACGTCCTTATTTAGAAAACGTATAAAAATTTGAAATCCTCCTGGAAAGCCACCAGGACCTGGTCGGTTTCCAGGAGGCGCGGGTTCGAGTCCCGCTACGTTCAAATTTTTATATGTTTCTAAATAAGTATTTTTCTTTCCTAAGAATGGAACAACACGATTTTAAATTTAGGATCACACTGTATACCGCACACTGCATACCCCTTGCTGTGGAATTCTTAAGGCAATGCGTGTTAAATGGTGGGACTCTACACTGCGCTTTGCGTTGTTGCCAGAGTGACGAAATGTAAGTATTAAATAAGCAGGTATGTAATACAAGTAAGAGCAAATCGAACCCACAACCGCCGCTTTTGCTGCCCTACAAAGCCTAGAAAGTTCACTCCGTTTCTCACATGTTAGGCGGATGGAACTTAGTGTTAAGACAGTACCTTCAAGATACACCCCACACCATTTTCATTCATTCCCTAGATTAGGAATCGAACCCACAACTGTCGCGTTTACAACCGCACGCTTGTGCTGCGACTACGGCAACAAAAGTAAAGTTCGACTAACCAATAATCTTTTACTATTCAAAATAAACACACCATAAAGACAGACTTCATATAAATCACGAGGCGCCTTAAAATGCCAATAACATTTAATGTACAAACAAATGAAACCATTTTAGCGTTTCCTCTCCTTTGTTTAAACAATAAAAATTGAAAAGAGTCTAAAAAGTATTTACGCATGAGTAATTTTTTTTTCTATTCTTTTTTTTATATATATTTTTATCTCTTTTTTTTAATAATAATACGCAGGACTTAACGTTGTGTTTTCGAGCGAATGGCGCAGACCAATTATTTTCAACTACCTTTTTTAGAAAACCATGCTTTATCCGGAGGTACTCTCCGGGTAAAGCATGGCAGAGGGGGACCTTTTACCTTTCAAGACTGCGTGATAAAGTGGGAAAAGTCCTATTCTCAAAGCGAGGACATAAAAATTATTCATTCCCGCGATTGGGAACAGAACCCACAACCGCCGTGCTTACAGTCACGCTTGTGTCCCTGCGTCACGGCGACCCCAGTATATATAATTCTATTATAAAACTTTGTATAATCTTAGAATTTCACGACTCACTGTCTGCCTGCTCCAGTGTGCTGGAATACGCCACGCTTGACAGATAGCGTTCCCGCCAAAACTTGACATTCAAACATTTTTTTTTACAGTGATTAAACTGTAATAATTTTAGAAAATATACTAAATATCTTTATGAAATAATTATTTTTATATAATAAAGAACTGAAATTTGTGTTAAAAAAATGTGTCGAAAGTTATTTGTGTTTGCGCTATTTATTTTATGTGTTGAAATTTTTGCTAAGGATGACAAAAGCAATGCAAGTGCTGAGGTTAAATCGCCTGCAAATAAAATGGTATGTTTATTTTATTTAGCTTCATACGATATTCCGCATACATCTATAGTAGGGTAGGCAAAGGGAACCTAGTGTTTAGACACGTCGTGCTAGATATCCAGACACACCGCCCAACTTTGGAGACATTGCGTGTCAATGTCGTGCTTTGTCTTATTTCGAGAGCGAGGCAATGAAAATAATTTATTTCCACAAGTAGAAATCGAATTGATCAAACGTCGTGTTAACAGAAATATGCCGTGCTGCTACTCTATGAGATCTTTTTACGAGGCTGCTATACAAGAAATATTTTAACATAAAAGTAAAAAAAAAACAGGTTAAATTAGAGACAGACCCGCCACCATGCCAATTTCATGGTTAAAGGCCAATAGGAACGTGACTTATAAAAGTTGACAATTTTAATTTTGCGACTGTATGAAATGAACCACAAATATAAGTTTGTAGTGATAGTTTGTAGGTGTTCTCAGTGATATATGTAGCTATAAAAGTCTGTTTCACATTTTTTTTAATGTTAACAAACGGACAATAAGACAGACGGACGACCGTTCTGTTTTTTTTTTTAATTTTGGATGTAGAAATCTCAGAATATCATAATATTTTATTCGAAATCCACTCGAGAGAATGATTTGTTTCTATTTCCCCGCTCTGGTAGGAGAAGAAGAGAGAGAATTGTGAGAGCGTTTGAGTAAATGATGGTGATGAACCTCAAAGCTAAGCTCAATTAACTTTTTTTTTTAGGTTCACGCTGAATCCCCCAAAACGCAATTATTGCACATAGCAGGATAGGCAGAATGAACATAGGAGTGTTAAGACACTCTGTAACTGTATTGTGAGTTCGATTTTCACTCGGTGAATTTATTTAATATATAATATTTAATTCCGGTCCGCAGGTTAGGAGGTAAGTAAGTAGTGCGGATTTGATATCCGCCACTTAACACGCAATGTGTCAAAAGTGTCTTAGTGGAAATTTCGGAGTGTCGTAACACTAGGTTTTCAGGTTCCTTCTGCCTATCCTGCTATGTGCGGGACACTGCGTAAAACTTAACCAAAGGTTACTCTTTATTTTTTTTTAAATCAATTGTTTTTTGCTTATTTTAATTTGCTTCATTACGCCTTTGAACTTTGAAGACTACTTCCGTCATTTGTATATTTGTAAATATTCTAGTGATTGGTAGAGTATTCTTGTGTAAAGTGAAAATTATTTATTATCTATGACGATCATCTAAGTAATTTAAAATAACAAAAATAACGGGCCTATAATAAAATATAGTTTAAAAAAATACAAAAACCCAAACTTTTCTACATCAAGCGATCCAATCCTATTGAACTGAAATGGCCTGCTAGTAAGCTAGTAACCTCTGAAGAGTTCTACTATTCAGGTTTTGGCTCCATTATCAGACCAGTTCGATAACATCTTACTATTGAGTGATATAATGATTACAAGTGAGTCAAAAAATCCGGCAAAGTGCGAGTCGCACACGAATTTTTCCCATTCATAAGATAATGATTATATAGATATATAAAATATTAAACAATATCGCTTCATGATAGACGGACTGATAGACGTCGGTGTTTTAATAAAAGGGTCCCGTTTTACGGGAACCCTGAAAGGAATGTTCTCTACCCACCACTCCAGCTCTATAATAATACAGGACGTCACAACTGCGTCGGTGTTACAAACTTTTTATAACTTTTGTAGCATTTATAAGTCCGCGTTGGCAAATTACTTATATTTTATGTTGTTTCTTAATATAATTTGGCAGAATTTGTATTTTCTTGAAATTATAATTAGTTAGTAAGTCAGCTTCTGATTGTGAACATGTTGATAGGAGGTTCAATCCCCAATAGAGGGAATAGATTATTTTTATATTTTCTTTCTGGTTTGCCTTGAATTCGGGTGAAAAACGGAATATTGTCTTGACTCTAGATTTTTTCCGTTTATCATTCTAGTATTTTCATTTCCTGATCTAATAACGAGGCAAAGCGCGGGGTTGAGTTCCACCACTCAACTTGCAATGCCTCAAGAATTCGGCGGAAAGTTGGGGATCTTAATAGGAACAGAGTATCTTAACAACAGGTTCCGTCGTACGTAAGAAACATATACATATACTATACAATTGCAGTGTAGTCAGAGGAAATTTAGTGTTACAACACCATTTTACACGTCCGGTTCGATCTCGTAAAAAATAATGGAAAATACCGTTGCAATTTTAAGAGATCCCCTCTCATCTCCTCGTGCTCCTTACTCTTCTCAATCTACCAATATAATTTTCAACGTTTCTAAGTCCAATAGTTTCCTCTATACGTTTTCTGTCAGTCAATCAGTAACACAAAAGTCTCTATATACATATTATGTATTATATAAAGATTTCTTTGAACATTCTACAATATGTAGACGTGTAAAGAAACAAGAAAAGCAAATAATAAAGAGAACAATGAAAAAATATTTAAATTTAAATTGTAGTAATAAGTACTAACTAATTCTTACACATTTATTAGAGCAAATATTACGAGTGTGTCAAAAACATTCGTAAATATATGACCGTCGAGTGTGCCAGATTTGCGTGTAAAAATTTATATTTCACACCAAGGCCTGGATAGAATTAAAATTGAATATATCTAGAATAATCTTTTGTTTTTGGAGTTCCATATCTCAAAGTGAAAACGGAACCCTTATATATCACTTTCTGGACCTGTCGGTCTGTCTATTGAGAACAATTTTCTCAAGAACGAGTGATGGTATCAAACTAAAATTGATATTGAGCAATAACTTTGGTCGAGAGTCCCTTGGAACATAAAAAAAATAAGCTTCTAGGTCAACGCAGTTAAAAAATTTTTGCTATGTTTATTCCTCGTATTTGTGTTTGTAAGTTTGCATCGAAATAAAACCTATAGGTTATTTCCCGTTGAGCTAGAATCGTGAAATTTAACAAATAGTGAGATATTGCAGTTCGAATATATTAATTTCTGAGTAAGGTTTGTAGTAAATTTCTTACACCATGGTTGTATCCAAATATAAGCTTGCCAAATTTTACCAACTGCACATTATAAATTTTAAATGAAACTATTTTAACTGGATTAAACGCGTATATTTTGTATTTTTATACATTTTTGGAAACCCGACGTTTCGAACACTTTACAGTAGTCCGTGGTCAAAGGTAGACTGAGGAGGCATTCGTCTGTCAGTTGATATAATTATTATATCAAACTACCGCCAACGAATTCTTAATTTCCTCGCATACTGCCCTGGATCCTTGCAAAATGAGCTAACTGTATCTTGCCCTCTGTCTGGCTGGGTTTGAGACTTCAAAGATTTGATGAGTGGGTCCCAGGTGTTAGAAAGCTTCCAGCCGTCCTCTCTATCGAAATTAGGATGTTTTTGTATTTCAATAGCGTCACGGATTATTCTAGGAATATATCTGTTTTTCTTAGCGAGGATTAGGGGTTTATCAAACCTTATGTAATGGCTAGGTTTATCCACAGTGTGCTCACATACAGCTGACTTTGATACATGCCCATTCTTGATATCGGCGGAAATGTGTTCCTTCACCCTAATACCGATGAAGCCTAGAACTTATTATACACATTATAAGTTTAGTGGTAAATCACTCTGTTTTACACAATGTTTTATTTGGTCACTTATTGATGCCGTCGACGCTCAGGGGCAAAAGCGTGTTTCTGTAAATGACGGTTGTGGGTACGATTCCTAGGACTGAAATAAAAAAAAACCGGACAAGCGTAAGTCGGTCTCGCCCACCGGCGGTATCGTACGAAAATTAGAGGTTTCTGAAACTACACTTCAAGCTTAGCTTAGTCAGAGCCCTTTCATCTGATACCTCAAATGAACTAGCGACTTTAAAATCAAATTTTGTCCCCTTTTAAAGCTATTATTTTTTTAGGATTTTACCACAAATATATTTTTTCCTGAATAAGACTATCGGTCGATGCTATCAGCCAAACTTTATAATTGTAGGTCAACCGGAAGTACCTAATAAATGTAATTGACAGACGGACAACAAAATAATCTTATAAAGGTTCCTTTTTTCTTTAAAAGGTACGGAATTCTCGGAACCCTAGAAGTAAAAATAAATTAGGCGTTGAGTTCCGCCACTTAACGCGGAATGCTTCCAGAATTCGGCAGAAAGTGGAAAAACGGAGTGCGTCTACACTATGTTCTCAGCTTCCTTCTGTCTACCTTGCTAAGAGGAAAAAAGCGTTACACCGTATCGTTTTAGGACACTCCGATCCCCATATCCTCTTCAATTTTAGAGACATTGCGTATTAAAGCAGAACTCATTACATCACTTTACAGACGTACAGAGAAACAGACGGACGGACAGCGAAGTCTTAGATAAAAAGTTTTGGTACGGAACCTTAAAAAAATAATCCGTAATGAAAGTTGAATCCACAACCGCCTCGTTTACTCAGACAGACAGATTCTACTTTTATTATATTCGTCTCAACAACACAATAACTGTTAAAATTTATAAATAAATCTAAAAATATATCGATGGCCATTAAATTTAGCATCAACGTATTTACGTTTTGGTTTTTCGCCCACGCGCACCTTGCGAATATATCTTCACTGTGGATTTGATTTGGAGTGAAATGTTTATAACGATGATTTTACTAAGAATTTTTTGTTTAATTTTTCACTTAATGTACGAATACAATGTTTTTGTGCAAACTTTTTGTTAATTTGTAGATGTACTTCTCGTTGACCTTCTATCTTCAAATTGGCACGGAACCCTCATTGGCAGAGTCCGAGTCGCTCTTAATCGGGTTTTTTATTAAAAGACTCTTAAGTCATATTTCCTTACGCACTAAAGTAAGGTAGATACAGGAAATAAATCGTCAAAACACTATAGTCAGTGATCAGTGGTCAGATATACCACATCTATCCATACAAAAATCGAAAACCTACACTTACTCGATACATGAACTGCACACACATCACAAAAATAACTCTTCAATTCAGACCAACAGTTCCTAAGATTAGCGTGTTCAACCAAACAAACTATTCAGTTTCATAATTTTAGTATTGGTAAAGAAATAATTTCTAAGGAAACTATAAAACGAAACGTGAAGGCGCGCCTATTAAAAATCATATATTACACAAATTTATTTTAATATGCACGTTATAGTGTCGCAAATCAGTCGATGACGCATTTTGTGGTTAATACTTTTTGTTGCCGTGTATTTTTTATAGAAGTCTTTAAAAATACAAGCAGATTGACTGTATTTCGTATATAGCAGTGTAGGTAGAGTATAATAGTGTTAAGACACTCCGTTTTCCACCAGTCAATTTTGGGGTATTGGGTGTTGAGTGGCAGAAGGAAACGCCGTGACATTACAACAAGAGCAGAAAAATAAAAATAAATATAGGTTCAGGTTCACAGGTTTCCTCTGCCCACCCTACTATGTGCGAAATACAGTGTAAAGCTAAAAAAATCTATCTTAAGTCATGGGAACCGAACCTAAAGCCGTTGCATTTACACACAGGACAGCCTCAATATTTTGTTCTGCTGAACACGAAGGTCTTTAAATAAATCAATGATTAATCATTCAAAGTCAGGTCATTGAAAATATGACTCAACAAATTGCAATCAATTTTAAATGAAATATACATCATAAATCATTAAAGAACGAATTTTATCTATTTCTATGTTTGTTTTGTAAATATATTTTTTTACCTACACATTGCACGTTGTACCTCGTATAAATCATCGCACAGAACCGCGTAACTGTAACTGCCACTATAAACACGACGGTGTAGTGGTGGGTTCATTTCCCACACAGGGGAATGACAAGCTTAACATTTCTTTCCAGCCCGGTGACGCTGTCAAAGCCAACCCAGGTTAACAGCATTAAAGTCCATTCGAAAAAAATCATTTCCAATTTTTCGCTAATATTATTAACAGTAGGTTTCCAGATTCCCTCTAACGACCTACCGTGCGGGATCAAGCGTGAAGCTAAAGGCTATGTTCGCATGAAGAGTCTTCTTCATTCTAATCATGTCGACGTAACACGCGGACGAAGCCGCGGCTAAAAACTAGTATATCATAATGCATCAGCCGCTTGTTTTATCAACCAAAATAATCTAAATGGTTTCGAGTTTTCGTAACACTTGTGAATAATATGCCGTCTGGCGTTATTCCAATTTCCAATGCGAGTTAATGTATCGATGTTTTGATTTCAATAGTTTTGTTTACACTTTTGTTTGGTAGGGAGTTCGAATTTAGAGAAGAACTTCCTTAGATCGCGTGTATGCTATAACAGTACGCTCGACGGTGGATTCGATTTCCATTCTACGGGATTAATAAATATTTTCCTCTCTTAGGTAACGAGGCCAGCGTGGCGTTGAGTTCCGTCATCCAACAATCTATCCAAATATCTCTAGAATTCAAAGAAATATGGGGAACGGAGTATTAAGTAACACTAGGCCTTTGTCTACCCTGCTAAATCCCGGATACGGAGTGAAGTTAAAAAAGTCTTCCTATTATTGAATGGATTCACGGCGCCCATCGCGTTACAGGATGAGGAGCACAGAGCTTTGCCTGAGACTCAAGTATAGGTTTACCCCTTAAACCTATACTTGAGTCGCAAGTCTCACCTCTGCAGAGCCCTCTTCCTCTCTTCAGTTAACCAAATTCGAGATCGAATTCGTCTCAAGTTGTTAACTTTTCTTGTTGTATCTATCTTTAACAATTTTAAAATGTTATTAAGTTAGACATTAGTTGTAAGCACACGTACAAGACTTTCTATGTAGCTTGCAGACAACGCTAGTGGTAAAAGCGCTTGGACGGTAAACAAGAAGCGCGGGTTCAAATCCTGCTAAAATCTATTTTTTTGTGTATACGTTTTCAAAAAAAAGTTTTTTTTTTTCAGATTCACAATGACAGTCCAGCGTTAATTTTTGCGGATGAGCTGAAGCAAATTATCGAACGGTACATGTTTGGAATATGTCCTCAGTCTTACAAGGTAAATGATTGTCGTTAGTTTTGAACGGCTTAACTTAAAAAACTGGTGTAATGCGAGTCGGGGCCGCATATCGAGGGTTCCGTACTAATTTCAAGATTGTGTGTAACGGGGAGTACAATTTTCATGTCATGTCAATGAGAAGTTATAAAGGTTAACAAACTTGAGTTCGCTTAAAGTATGCACTCATTTTGTATGAAACTAACATTTAATATATTTTTTAGTATGAAATATCTATAAATTTTCACTTTTCGATTTTTTTATATTGATTTCAAATATTTGATATTAATTTCAAATTGACATATTCTCGCAATCACGGGATAAATACTCTTGACAGACGGACTACAAAGTGATCCTAAAAGGGTTCCATTTTTTCCTTATGAGGTAAGTACAAAACCCTGAAAGGGACGTTATTAGCTAAATAACAAGAATTTCATTTTGTTTCACTGACTTCACACTTATAGAAAATGTAAATTAGAGTCTTTTACTCAAATTTATTTTTTAACAATGCGAGGAAGGTTTTTTTTACTTACATGTATCAAGTCACTAAAACTAAATAAAGTACTTGTTATTTAGCTTTTAGTAAGTTTTTATATATATAAATAGAAAAATAAATGCATAACTAAAAAACAAAAGGTAAGTATCGACACTAGTCGCGGCGCAAGAGTACAGACGTGCGACTGTAAAGGCTTAGGGTTCGATTCTTACTCGAAGGAAATGAAATATTTAATGTTTTAATTTCGTCGCTCTGGTAACGGGACAAAGTGCGACATTGCACCCCTCAACAAGCAATGCCTCACAAAATCGGCTTTAAGTGGGGAATAGAAATGTCTTAATGGGAACAAAGGAAACTTAGGAACCCAGTGTTAAGACACAATAGAGTTACCAGGTTTCCTCCGCCTACCCTGCTATGTGCGGGATACAGCAGCAGCAGCTGAAAAGTGTTTAAACACATCTGTATCGTGTGTGACATGCAGATGACGTTTATTTGTTTATAGATTGTATGACGTCATATTAAGGCTAATATTCCTCGTTTCAATTAAAAAATAAAAAGATTTTTTGTTTTATAAATTTTTTCAACTATAAAAGTTCTATAAATATATAGATGTGTAAATACTGAAGAAAATATATTTATTTATTATATAAAAATATGTGTGATATGTGTATATACTATGTTGACACAGTACCGTTGGTCGCAGATAACGAGTAAGAAGAACGCGACGCTCACGTGCGACCTGGATGCTGACCAACAAGATCTGGCTGGACGGTAATGTATCGAATTATTCTTTTTTTTTTAGTGCCTTTCCAATACAGAAGATTGGCAGCAACTTATCCAAGTTCAGCTCTGTCCAATGGCACGTCCTTTTCTTTCGTCGAGGGCGTTTTTGCCGTCCTGTAAGACGACACACCAAAATGTATTTATGAAGTGTCAGACATGTTAGCATGATAAATACTACTGCAACTAACTACTCGTAAACGGCAACGAAAATGGAAAATAGAGTGACACGAAACATTACGTCATAGGTGCTATAAAATGTTTTTTTTTTATTAGATTCAGTTGTTGTTGGGTCTTCATTTCTGAGGCATGGGCGTAGGAAAGAAGGGAGCCGAGAAATTTTACTTACAATAAAATTTGTCCCGAAAAATTTAAAAAACAACGTTTACCTATCTATCTATTCAAAGCAAAAGTCCAGCAACTCTAAACTACTCTAAAATATCTCTAGATATGCTAATGTTTTAAGGATCGATGACGATGATAATTGACTACCTTAATCATTTTTACTGTGCGTTTTTTTTATTTTTGATTATTAGATTATATATACTTTTACAGATTGGCGACACTAGCGCTACGTGTACATACAGTATCAAGAACGGACTGTACAAGGTTCAGTTCCGCGCTCGCTAACACTCTCGGTGAACTCGCTCGGACCGCCTCTAATAGACAAGTGCTGGCTGCAGGTGAGACTTATCATGTTGTAGCTTCACGCTGCATCCCGCATATAGCAGGATAGGAAGAGGGAGCCTGGTGATAACACACCCCATTCCCCACTTTCCGCCGAATTCTCGAGGCCATCTCAATACCACACTCTGTCTCGTTACTAAAGGGAGGAAATGAAAATATGAAATATTTCATTCTCCGGAGTAGCAATCAAACCCACACAACCGTCCCAGTAACAATTTTAGTTTGTGCCACAGCGCCTCGACGACCTCATTAAAAAATTAAATGAATGCACAAGTGATTATTCTAAAATAGTTCTAGAATAATTTTTAGATTTTTAAGGTATTATTCGACACTTATAAAAATTTGGACCTAGCTGGATTTAAATCAGCCCACATCGGAAATAAAATACAATCAAAAGATACGAGCAATTATGCATCTTTTTTTACTTCATTTAATATGAATTTCACCGCTTGCTCAAAACCTAGTGTTTCCACAATCATAAAATTTGACAAAAAGTGACAACTTGCAGTAGCTATATAATTTATATTACAGATAAAAACTATTACAAACTTGTAACTGTATAAATTTATGTATGTTTTAAATATTATTACTAATAGTATACTATTTAATAATCAATAAACTGTTGTGTCGCCTGTATAAAATCGCAGGGGCACTCCAGGAAGTGTGTAGGAGTGTTTAAAAAAAAAAAAAAAAAAACTTGTAACTGTAGTTCATTTCATACAAAATGCTCACAAACTTACAAACGTTTATTTGTTGTCTTCCCGTTCACATAAAATCATGACATTGGTAGGGAACTTTCGGTGGACGACTACTAATCGCACTTTATCGGTTTTTTGATACCTAAAGCTGCCGCGGCGCGCGTTCACACATAACCGCGACGGTTGTTGGTTCTATGCGTACTCGAGGGAATGAATACGATGAATAGTTCATAACTCAACATCTACTCTAGTGTCTCGAAACTGGGTGGTGAGGACGATGGGGACGGTATATCTTAGCACTGCAATAGCGGGAAGATGTTTGAATTAAAAAATATATACCTATAATTATTTCCCCGAGTGAGGATTGAACCTACAACCGTCACGTTTTCTCAGTCGCTGTCATACTATCCCATGAGAGTATAACTTTCTTAACATAGTAATAAATAATATATTTGTTTTCTTATACAGCTGCAAACGAGAAAAAGAGAAAATTATCTAAAAGTCAAAAGGCAAAAATCGCGGCGAAACAACGCACAGCGCTCGCCGTCAAGAAGAAGGCTGCCGCTGTTGCCGCCGCAGCCGCTGCCAAGATGGCCACCCCCTAATGTACATAGATAATAAATAAGTTATGTTTAATAAAAAATATATAACAAATTAATATAATGTTTTACTCAATATAAAAAAAAATAAGTGAAAAGTTTTTTGTCTATACTTGATTAATAAATTTTACATTTTATTAGCTCCATTTGTGTTCGAAATGGCCATTTTATAATATAGCTAAACTATAATTTTTATCTTCTCAATTTATCGCGCACATTGCAGTAAAATAATATAGCAGAGGAACCTACTATTAAGATACTCCGTTATCATTAAGACACTTCCATTCCTCTCTTTCCGCAAATTCCGGAAGCAATGCTTGTTGAGTGGCAGAGCTCAACGTTACGATTTGGCTCGATACTAGAGCAAGGAAGTGAAAATATGAAATATATATTATTTTACACGGCCAGAACGTGTCGCTTTTACAGTCCTACCCTTGTTCCAGGGCTACAACTGTTTTCAGCTATATTAATATATAGATTATATATTAATGTGAATAAAATATAATTTATTTTTGTAATAAATACACTAAATACATTTAATTTTTATTTAAAAAACCTAATAATGATTTGGTAACTGTTTCTTTTATGCCAAGCTTCTTAAATATTCACCAAACTTGATTGACAAACTTAACATTAAAAATAATTCATCACTTGATAGGAAATTGAACCAAGCAACCATGTTGTTATGCCGCTGTTACATCATCAGCTTCACGCTGTATCCCGCACACAGCAGGGTAGGCAGAGGAAACCTAGTGTTTTTTAGACACTCCGTTCCCCACTTTCTGCCGAATTCTGGAGGCATTGCGTGTTGAGTGGCAGAACTCAACGCCGCGCTTAGCCTCGACACCACAGCGAAGAAATGGAAATATAAATTTAAGTAAATATTTCATCTCCTCGAGTGGGGATCGAACCCACAACCAGTCGATTTACAGTCACACTTTGTGCCGCTGCGCCACGACTGGCCTCACATCATGTTACATCATGTTAATTGTTAATGACATATTTTATCTATTTTAAAACAAATGAGTATAAAATATTTTAAAAGGAGACAAATAAGTAAAATAAAAAAAAGAATAGATTCTCAACTATATTTCATAAATACAATAATTATAAAGTTGGAATTTGACCATTTTTCAGTGTTTCCATATGTAACAAAATGTTAATTAAGATTTTATTACTGGCAACAATAATTAATGGTATATTAGTTGTTCTTCACTATTGTCTTAAATAACTAAATGTAATCTTGATTTGTTTACTTTTTGGGTGATGCCATTTCTTCTAGGGCTTTCATTTCAGCTGAAAACAAATTTAAAAATATTAATTTTATAATCATTATGTCTTTCAAACGTTTTAGGGATCTTATCTAAAAAATATATATTTTTTGTTTCACTCTGTATTATGCATATACCACACTATATCCCACATATTGGATGGTAGGTAGAGGTCACCATTGCATGTTGAATAAAACATACTTCTGAGTGGGGCTCAACTCTACAGCAGGGACCCAAGACCACCGAGAGTGTTAAGACATTCTGTTTCTGAATATTCAAGGTACTGCACGTTGCATTCATAGTGACAGAACTCAACTTTTGCCTTATCAGAGTGAGAAAATAAAAACATTAAACAAATTTTATTTCCCTTATCAGCTTCATGCTGTATCCTGCACACAGCAGGATTGGCAGAGGGAACCTAGTGGCATAAGGCACTCCGTTCCCCACTTTCTGCCGCATTCTGGAGGCATTGCATCTTGAGTGGCAAAACTCAACACGGCGCTTTTCTCTCGGCATCAGAGCAAAGAAATGAAAATATAAATTTAAGTAAATATTTCATCTCCTTGAGTGGGTATCGAACCCACAACCAGTTGGTTTTACAGTCACACTTTGTGCCTTATTTCCCTTAGTGCAAATAAAATCATGTTTACTGTCACAAAGCTCTCCTACTGCAACACAATGTCTTCTATAACATTTAAAAACTTTTATAATTCTTAACAAGGTATAGATTTCGGTTACATCTTACATCATTTAAAAGTGAAAATATATATTTTTATTTTTGAGCTTCACTCTGTATCCTGCACAATCACATAGTAGGATGGACAGAGAGAACCAGAGAAACTAGTGTAAGGACACTCAGTTCTTTACTTTTCGCTATAATCATGAGTCATTCCTTATTGAGTGGCTGAACACAATGCTTTGCCTCCTTATGAGAGCAAGGAAATCAAAATATTAAATATCCTACAAGTGGGTATTGAAGCCACTAATTATATTCCGGATAAAAGTTAAAATAATCCTATTTCTCTATACCAGCAGCAGCGATAGCTTTCTCCTGCTTTAGCTTGGCATCTCTGATAACCTTCTCCTTGGCTTCAATTTCACGGATTTTGGCTTCCTTCTTGGATAATCTGTTCTGGTGGAAGGCACCATAGAGGATACCCACTGATAGGAATGACCAGCGGCCAAACTGAAAGAGATATAGTAAAATTAGTCAAAAACTAGCTTGTGGCCTAGTTTGATCAAAGGGAAATAATTACTTATTGTATATGATACATTCTAAGATTGCGAGGTATCTTGGGATACATTAAAACATTGAACTTTTTGTATAGCTTTCTTTAATAAATGTACTATAATATAAAATGTTTTTTTTTCCCCCTTTTAAACATTATTTCATAAGATTAGAATGTTCAGCTAAATATCAGTATAGAAGTATAGATTTATTTTAATACTTACTTGTGGGGTATAAAGAAAACATATATAAATACTGTTCAATGATAGTAGCCAATTTATTTTTTATCTATATTCCATCCCTAAATTACTACTTAGTAATGAAATATTGATATTTTTTCTAGGTATTGACAGTTTTTATACCATTCCATTCCATTGCCTAAATATAATAATAATAATTCATTTTCAAACCCTTAGTACTAAAAGGACCCTAGAAACTGTAAATCTTATATGAAGTACACTAATGATGAAGAATGTATTTTAAATTATAATTGTGCATATCTACACAATAATTATATATGATTTATATTTAATAATTATAACCAATAAAATATTAAGATTACTTGTTTTTATATAGTAAATCTGTTACATAATTATATAAGACTTATTTTAAAATAAAAACCTCACTTACTCTGATCAATGGTGACACTCTAACTGGAGCTCCATAAGGTAAATCTGCCATTTTGATGAGTTTTTTATTAATTTACAATCCAAATAGGATTTTTAGCAAAAATTAAAATAATTCATGTAATTCTGCGATAAGGTTATATTAGAACAATGTTGCCATATATAACAGTTAAAAGATATTTTAATGTGTGGTTGGTAGAAAAGATTTTGAAAATATTATTTATATAAATACATAATAATATTATATAAGTTTTATTTAATAAATTTAATACAAATGCCGAGTAAACTACAAAAACACAACAACAACATAACATATACAAATATATATATAACTTTTAGTTAGGTTTTAAAGGTTATTACTACTTTAAGTTATAATTGAGGCCAGTCGTGGCGCAGGGGCATAAAGTGTGAATATAAAACTGACTGGTTGTGGGTTCGATCCCCACTCAACGAGATGAAATATTTATTTAAATTTATATTTCCATTTCTTTGTTCTGGTTTCGAGGCAATCGACGGCGTTAAGTTCTGCCACTCAACACGCAACGCCTGCAAAATTCGGTAGAAAGTGGGTAATAAGGTGTCTTAACCTATCCTGCTGTGTGCGGGATACAGCGTGAAGCTGCTTTTTTCTAATTAATTTATTTTAAATTATAATTATATAAAAAAATAAAACAAAAATCAGACTTAAAGTAAGTAGTATTATTTAAAAATAAAATTGCTTGTTACCATAAAACAATTTTTAACTATCGCACAGACCGCTACGGCGAAACCATCGCGGTTATCATATGGCTAAATGAAATTAATGGAAGCGGCTGAATTTTGCGGTTGTTTCCCACGTCTGGTTATAAAACCGCAACTTGTTATATTGGTATAGAATGGCTCTCGAGAAAAAACCACCCCAATAAGTGTGTGACTGCAAATGTGATTGTGGGTCCGAGTCCCACTCAGGGGATTGAGTGGGAATATAACCCATAATCTGACTACTAAACTAATAAAATAAAAATATTATTTTAAATGCAAAAAGATAATAACGTTTAAATTTTTATAGGTTTACCAGTAAATATTTATTTTTAATTGATATATAAATAATAAATCAATACAGTAGTCATCATATCAACGCTTGATGTAATCAGACGCGTACCTATCTCTATTAAAAAAAATACAACAACACTATTATTTCCCTAACTCTGACAGATGACATTGACAATGTATTATGACGTTTCACAATGAAATTGACATTTCACCTTCATTTACCAATCAATCAGTACGTAATATGGCGTTTATAATGTCGATCGTGTCTGTCGCCGCATCTATTTTATATACTCCGTTCCTACTTCTAATATTATGCGTTATATTCTTAGCTTCAATTGGTAAATCATTGGGCGTAAGGAGGCTCTATGTGGATATACTGCTTAAACTTTTCGAGGTATGTTTTTTAGCTAAGTATCTATTAATTAGTAAACGCCCGCATTTCGTTACTAAAATTTTTTTTTAATATACTTATAATAGATACAATATTGTGTTATTGGAATAATTTTAACTTGTTCCTATTGAATTATTCGTTCCCGGTAGTAAATTATGTGTAATTCATATATTTATGTCGCAGTTAGCACCGGACCTATAATTTATTGGTTATTTGTTATATATCCAAGGATTTTTTTGTTTATAACCTTCAGAATCTATAATTGTACGTAAATAATGTGTAAGCAATCAATAAGAACTTCTCTATATAAATTTAGTCAGAACATACATTTTGAGCACAATAAAAAATTTTGGTCCATGTGACTTGTCAAATTACATATTAGTCATATTTTTTATGAATCTTGTTATCTAAATTTCATCATTCAATAATATTTCACTGTGTATTTACCTTAAATACATCAAATAGTGTTAGTAACAATTATCAGATAAGCTGGTGACTTTGAATTGATTGTCTTGACATATAATCAAATCTTTGTAAATTATAAAAATATTCATATATATTTAAAAATTAAAAAATATCATATAAAGTGAGAATTTATGAAGTGTATTTTATACAATTTTTTTTTATCATCAACATAGTATGCTACTATAATTTTATGCTACCATAATTTTATACATTCATGTTATAGCTACTGTTAAGATAAAAATAACATTTTATACCACCTACAACATAACCACCCATATATAGCAGGGCAGGCAGAATAGAACATAATGTCAATAAGCTACATTCTGTCCAATATCAAGATGTTCCAGATTGACTGGTGGAACTCAGAACCATTGTTTGTTGCCTAAACAGAGTAATAAAAATAGTTCATTATTCCCAGATTAACCTTACAACTATTTAATGTCAGACATAATTTTAAAATAATAATGTAATTAATAGGAAAAATGAAGGAGAGGAGAGTCTTAGCACTAGATGCACTCTGTCATAAGGGTTACAGTTTTATATTCAAAGAATATAATATCTTTAGAATTTATATTATAATATATATTACTTAACTTCACACTGTACAAGCAGGTGGGACAGCCAGTATTATATTATTTTGAATACGATTTTCTAGATATCTTATTTCTTAAAGAAACTAGTGGTACAATTTACAAAACTTTATTATATATTATAGCCTATGTGTAATTTTGACATACTTGTTATCTAAAGTTATAACCATTCTGTAGTTTTTGTATGAGAGTAGAACAAACATCCATCATCACAGACTTTCACATTTATAATATTAGTAGGATACTAGTACTTCCGTTAATAATTTATTGAGGACAAGCTATTTTTATTAATATTACTAATTACTAATGTTTGTAATCATAATGGTGAAGTAGTAATTGTACAGTAATGCTTAGTAGTCAATTGTGATTATTAAAATCAAATCACAATATTGTTTATTTAATTAGGTCATTGCAAGCACATTTTATATTCTCAAGTTGCATAAAAATATCCATAGTATCAGTTCTACAGGACGCTCACCACTGACTTGCATATAATCAGCCTATCTCCGTCCACTGCTGAACGTAGGCCTCCCTCATTGAGCGCCAACCATCCCGGTCTTGGGCTTTTCGTATCCATCCGTTGCCAGCCACCTTCTTCTGACTTGCATGGCAGTTCTCAATTCATTGTAATTTTTTGTAATATTAAATAATAAGATCAGCCTCTGCAATTTATAAAAGATTGTGCTGAGTTCCATCACTCAACTCCCAATATATGGAATGGAAAGTGGAAAATGGTGTTTTAACACTAGGTGCCCTTTGCCTACACTGCTGTGCTTAAATACTTTTAACTTACTTTTAAACGAGACCTATATATGCATAGATTGAATGTAATTTAATCTTAAATTAGCATTTGTAACTGCAGCCATTAGAGGAAATATAAATACAACTTTCCTAAAGATGTGCCTATGTACTATTTAATTAGATTCATCTATTTCCTCTTCTATATTTAGATTAGAGGTCAACATTGTGCAGTGTTGTACATTTTGATTACCACTTGGAGTAGTGACTATATATGCTAAAGGAATATGTAGATTGCTAATAAAAAAAAAAATTATTACAATTTTATATTATTAAAAATGTACGAGTTATTTTTAGAACAAACAGTCATAATTTTCATCATAATTATTATAAATTTCATTAAGTCTTTTAAAAATTATAATTTAAAACAAAAAACACTATAGGGCAATGTTGTAACTGAAAGTACATATTTCTTTTTATTAAATAAAATTAAACATGACTTGTTAAAAGTAAATTTTATATATTTAAAGATACAGAAGTTATTATTTATTGTTATTTTAGTATTGCAACATACAAAATTTACTTAAAGAAATGTGTCACTTGACATTAACATCAACATTTCATGGCTTTTAAAGAGTCATTGTGGCTATAGGTTTATAGGTTCGATTCCCACTCAGGGGAATAACTGTATTTTATCTATTTTTTATCTTTTCTTAGGTATGTAATTCCTAAGAATTCTAAATATTTGGGTTGTACTTTTTTTATCGAACTAAAGTAATTTTACTTTAACACACTAAATTTCTTGTATCAAATAAGCTATTTATAGCATTTTTTAACTCTCTGATATAGCAGGCTAGGCAGAGGAAACTTCCTTTTAAGAAGACATTCCGCACCTTCTGTTATTTTTTCAAGACATTGCTTATTTAATGGTGGAATAAGAATCAAACCCACATTCATGATATTTACAGTCTAACGCCTTGCCGCGGCGACATGACGGAGTATAAAACAATAAATTTTGCTAATTTAACACTGAATTTTCTTATTTATATTCTGCTGTTTATTTTAAATATTTTTTTTTCTTATAAGAAATGCAGACTAGCAATAAAAAATCTTATCAGTCAAACAACAAAAATCTCAATATTATCAGACATTGTTGTAGTCTGTATTAATTCATATATAATAAATATTGATAGTATTACATTTTTCTATACTAAAATATTCATTTTAAAGCTGTGCAATAATACATTATATTTTTATAATATTATGGTCTCAAAGACAAAGGCCTTTATCATATTTTAATTTTTTTGTGGCACAAGGCTTGAGGCAGTCATGGTGCTGTAGCACAGGGATGCTACTGTAAACGCAGTGGTTGTGGGTTGGATTTCCACTCGGCCGAATGAAATATTTAATATTTTTATTTTTCCCCAGAGCGATCTGGGGACTAAGCGAATACATGCGTAAAGCTAAAAAAAAGTAGTTTTTGAAAAATCGAATAATTTGAAACAAAATTGACAATGGTAACGCGATGATTGTGGATTCGATTTTCACTCAGGAGAAGGAAGCAAAATTTTCTCCCTTTAGCCGACAAAGTACATCGCTGAGTTACGGCTTCGCGCGGCACGAGACTCACTGCCTGCAACATACATAGTCCCGACCGAACTTTTATTAATACGTATTTAATATTTATATTGATATATTTTTTTAAAAATTAAATCAGCTTCACGCTATATCCCGCACACAGCAGGGTAGGCAGAGGGAACCTAGTATTAAGACACTCCGTTCCCCACTTTCTGCCGAATTCTGGAGGCATTGGCATAAATTTAAGTAAATATTTCATCTCCTCGAGTGGGGATCGAAACCACAACCAGTCGGTTTTACAGTCACACTTCGTGACACTGCGCCACGACTGGCTTCATATCATATATTTTTTTCTAAATCATAATTATAATGAAATATAAGCGCATGTTTTAAATAAATATTACTCTATTGTTCTCATTTTTTCTGATAAAATAACTTTTTTTGTACATTTGCCTATCCTGCTGTGTGCGTGATAACAGCGTGAAGCTGATTTGATTTAATTTTGATTTGTGTACATTTTGCTGTTGTCCATTAATCGAGGAAAGCTATAGCTAAAGTTACATCACGCTTATCATTTCTACTTATCCCATTTCTATTCTAACACGCGTACGAAGTCGCAGTTATATGTTACTTTAAGATATAATTTAAACTATATGACGTTCTTTGACGTTTCTCTATGTTTTATACGATTACACTGATGTATGTATAAATAAATAGAAAAAGTTTATATATATATTTATGGTCGGGTTTTTCTTCTTTTTTGTCATAAACAGAGAGAACCTAGTGTTAATACACTCCGCCCTCTGAACGTGCAATGTGGAGTGTTGCTTTCACAAGTTATTATTATTAACTTGCGATGTATCATTTATACAGACATTCTTGTGGCGCAGAGCCACAGGGGTGTGACTATAAAGTATCGGTCGTGAGTTCAATCCCCACTCGAGGAAATTAATTATTATTTATTAATAATTTCATTTCTTCGCTCTGGCACCAAGGCAAAAAATCACTTGATGTTTCGCCATCCAACACGCAATGCCTCGAAAAATTCAGCGGAAAGTGGGGAACGGAGCGTTTAGCTTTCCTCGGTAGTAGGACTATCCAATACAAAGTTAACAATGTAGCGAAGCAGTTTCCGAGATTAGCTCGTTCAACCACTTTATTTATATTACTATAGATAGATATAATAATTTCCTCCAGTGTTAATCGAACCCACAACTATCGGAGGTACAGTAAAATAATATTACTGCAACACAATAGCTTTGATGGTTATATATTTTCGCAAACTCCTGCGCACATATTAATTTTATTGTAATTCTTTTGTCCTTAATCTATATTATTCTGACAAAAGGTTTTTATTTTAGTCGACTCCTTTGTTTTCTTTGTTTCGTATGCTTATGTTTGAATAGTATTTTATATCTGTACGTTTGTGGCACCTTCACGTTTTTTTCCATATAGCAGAGTAGCCAGAGTAGGAAACTAGTGCCAACCCACCCCAATTTTCTACCGTGTTGAAATACGAAACTTAACGCCGAAATTCATTTAATAAGATCATTCTTCCGAGCGGGAATCAAACCAACAATTATCGCGTTTATAGCTGTCTGTCTGTTGGCTTTTGTTTGCTATGTCTTAATATACAAATAGTTAGAGATTATATTTAGTATATTACTGACAGGACGTAAGTGGATTTATTAATTTCCTTTGTTTTTTGCTTTTGTTACCAATTACACTGACGTTTTAGCCGACTTAAAAAAAAATCGTGGCGTTGGATAACAAGCGTACGACTAATCTCGTCGGTTGTGGGATCGATTCCTACTCGGGGGAATGAATGAAATTTAATATTTTCTGCTCTGGTAACGGGGCAAAGTGCGGCGTTGAGTTCTTCGTTCTCGTTGAGTTCCACTCAAAACGCAATACCTCGAGAATTCAGAAGAGAAAATTAAATAATTTGAGAGTGTTTTAACACTATCTAGTACTTTATTAAATATAAATGACGTTTTTTTTAAATGTGAGAAAAGTGAATTTTCCATTTTATTTCTTACTGCTCAAACGGATAATTATGTATAATATACGTTAACCTTCAACGCACTAAAGAAAAAACCGCGCAATTTTTATCTATTCAAATAATATACATGTTTAGAAACAAAAAATATACACATTATATTTAAATATTTTTTTGGTACCATCTTGTAAAATATCATTTACTAATACTAGTTACTTTTTAGAAAGTATATAAAAAAATTTACGTAGCGGGAAAGAATTTTCTTTCCAAGTGTTCGCTCTCAACTTTGAGATCGATCTTAAGATGCCGTTTTCATTCATACATTAATAAAACGGCATCTCAAGAATGATCTCAGAGTTGAGAGCTGTTTAAAAATACGTTTATAAAGCGGTACATAAATGTTAAAAATATTTAATACTAAAGGCCCAGTCGTGCACATGCGTGCGACTGTTAAAACGACAGGTTGTAGGTTGAATTCCTACTGGAAAAAATAAATTATTTAATATTTCTATTTCCTCGCTCTGGTAAGAAGATAAAGCGCGGCGTTGAGTTCAGCCACTCAACACGCAATGCCTTCGGAATTCGGCGGAAAGAGTGGAACGAAAGTGTCTTAATGAGAACTTAGTGCTAACACCACGTTCCTTCTACCTACCCTGCTATATGCGTGATACAATGTGAAGCTAACAAAAAAGAATTTACTTTATTGTAACCTTATACAAAATCAGAAAAATAAAATAAACGTTGAAAGAAGAGAATTTACAGCAGACGGCTAATCGCTAATAAGCGAGTACTTTTAAAAATCTCATGTGTTTCAAAATTGTGAGGTTCCATTCCGAATCGGGGACAATGGTTATATTTAAAATATTTTAATTACACCGCTTTAGTGTACATTTTGACATTAAACACTAGATGTTTCAGTCAATCAAAACTAAGACGAGAGATGGAGAACGGAGTGTCTCAACATTCGATTTTACCTCCTTTATAGGGACGCAGCGTGAAACAGCGTTTTATTTACTATTTTGTCCATACATTACGTCACAAAAATGTCAAGGATCTTTTTATAATGCGCACTTATTTGATTATTTTAGCTTGACCTGTATCTATTAACACTAATGTTATCACCTGTATCTATTAACACTAAACTAAAGAGGCTGTCTGGTTGAATGCACTAATCTCAGGAACAGCTGGCTTGAAATCATAAACTCTTTTTATGTTGAATAGCCAATATATCTATATCACTTTAAATGCTATATCACTTTAACTGTTTCCATGTAACCAGTTGTCATTGCTGTCAAAGTGACCTTCCGAACTTAGGCCCGTATTTATAAACCGATCTCAACTCTTTAATCGATCTTGAGATACCATTTTCATTCATACATTACAGATACTATGAATCTGAGGCCCTTGCTATGATTAGGCAACAAAAATAAAATGTCCCTTTTTCTATTTATTTATCGTTTAATACTATTATTTAACTATATGATGGTTGAGGATTCGAATTTCACGCGGGAGAAAGAATTATTTTAATTTCTTTGTTTTCATAACAAGACAAAGTGTGGTGTTGAGTTCCGCTACTCAACTCATAATGTCTGGGAAGATTGGCAATGGAATGTCGTAACAATGTCCATAAAATCGAGAGGTGTGTGAGGGACGGAGTGTCTTAACACTAGGTTCCCTATGTCTACCTTGTTTGTGTCTTAACGCTAGGTTCCCTCTGTCTACCCTGTTATGCGGGTAAAAGCGTATAGCTGCTTTCTTTTGCAGTAGGGTACTAATTTGGTACGTCTAATACTAGTTCTATTAATAGCTTTCCGTATTTATCACTGATAACATGACATTTGACTTTTAACCTTTTGGTATGGAAACTTAGAAAACGCGATAATCTGATTAACTCAAATAAATAATACTATTTGCTTTAATTACGTACTTAAGATACGGTTAATGTAGGTTCTAATCGAATTTTTGACTGTTTTGTATTTAAAAACAAACGGTGAAACGCAATTGGAAACGTTGCGTGCATAGAAATTATTTCTTTTTAACCTCACGCTGTATCCCGCACATGTCAGGATACTTGGTACTTGGAACTTCGGTACTTGGTGTTAAGACACTCCGTTCCCATTGAGACACTTCCGTTGTTGACTTCCGTTTTCCACCGAAAATATTCAATATTACATTCCCCCGAGTGTAAACCAAAACCCAGAACTATCGTGTTTACTGTCTACCTTTGTGTCACGACAGCCTCTGCCATATTAAACAAGGCGTAATAATTCAAAGTAACAACCTGACGCATTAGTTTTTATATATAAAATATACTTTGGACTTTGGTTAAACTAAATGATAAGCCGTTGAAGCCATACTGGCCTTTTTTTTACTTCACGCTTTACCTAGCATATAGCAGGGCAGGTAGTGAAAACGTAGTGTTAAGACACTCCGTTTCCTGCTTTCCATCCAATTTTCGAAGGCATGCGTGTTGAGTAAAGGGGCTCCCATACAAAAAACCTGATATTTTGCCGTTTTTATAGATAGCGGTACGGTACACTTCGTGCCCGAATCTCGCACTTGGCCTGTTTTTTTTATAATTTATTTCTATGATTAGTAATAAAAAAGAAGCTCCAAGCTTTTCCCTATTGCAGGATAGACACAAGAGGAACCTAGTGTTAAGACACTACTCTACACGCAGCGCCTAATCATGGAGAACATAACACAAATGGCGAAACAAACGTTGCTCTTTGTCTTGTTATCAAAGCGAAAAAAGTAAAATAATATATTACCCCCTTTGGGAATCGAACCGACGCGTTTACAGTTTAAATAAAATTATAAGAAAATAGGTTTTTTTCCTTTAATTATAGCATTATCGCGAGTTATTTATCCAACTACCTACACTATTAAATCACGTTTCCTGTCGTGTCGGGCTGTGTCAAAGGTTAATTATTAATATTTAAAAGTGCTGTTGACACAATGTCGATATGATTAAATTAATGTAAATATTAATTTAAAATTTTATGAGGTCGTCTGACTTTAAACGCCACGTTATGGGTTCGATTTCTACTTGGGTGATAACGCTGTTCTTGTTGATATAACGGGAAGTTTCACTACTAACAATTACAGGTCACGAGAGTAAAAATTATGAGGATGCAATGTCCGGCGTAGAAGTTATAAAAATTTTGATAATGTTGGATTTTTATATAAATTTAGAACTTATTTCTAATATATATTTAAAAAAAATCTGTCTACTTTTATAATCTCCCGCACAAATGCAAAGGTCAGCTAAAACCTCGCGAACTGTTCTCTGCTATGTGTGCTATACAGCGTGCAGCTAAAAAAGTTTCTGACACAGTATTTAATGGCAAAAGCTATGTAAATAACCTGCTCCACTTGCCAGAGCAAAAAAATAAATAATTTGCCACAGTAGGAATTGACACACAACCGTCGCCTTTACTCTTGTCACACCTTGTGCCACTGCGCCACGGCGGCCTCAATTAAAATAGATTATTATTGTAATTACAGCAAAAACATATTTTAATATTTTCATCATGTCTCAGTGGGACAGTTTGATGTGATGATTGTGGGTTGGGTAGACCATAAAGGGATTTATTTTCATTTTGCTCTTCTGTTTGATAAAGGGCAGCGTTGGGTTCCGCCACTCAAGCCGCAATTTCTCTTAAATAGACCAAGTGAATATTGTTTATTTTTAGCTTCGCGCTGTATGTGACATATATTAGGGTAGGCATAAGGAATCTGGAAAACTAGTGTTAGGACACTCCGTTCCCATTAAGATATTTCCGTTCCCCACTTTCCACCGAATTGTAGAGACATTGCGCGATTTGCGTGCGTTCCTCAAGCCTCTATGATGAGAATATTTTAATTTAATATCAAAAAAACTTATCGTTCTTAGATAAAGCTTGTTTATCTAATAATACTAATACACAAACTACACAAAACACACTACACAAAACAAAAAATCATTTCTTTTTGTGTATGTTTGTTTCGTATAGATCATTGTAATTAATGGATTTTATATGAAGCTACATCATCAATGGCCAGGTTTAGTTTTTGAAATATTTAAATCCTGATTGCCTAAAATACATATAATGAACTGGAAAGTTAAGGCAATAAGACAAACGAAAATACTATAGGCTCTTCGGGTGCAGCGACACAGTGTGTTACTGTACGAATAAACGCGACAGTTGTGGGTTTTATTCCCCTCCCGGATGATTTGTTGTCATTTCCAATAAAATGTTATTACACACGATAACAATGTTGGTGGTATCGGTGACGGTAATCGCTGTGGACGATAAGGTTTTAAATCTGTAGTGATAATGCCAAACGTACCTTTTAGCGAGCGCGCTATAAAATTTTTAATTGAAATTATGAAAAATTAAAAGTGTGAGGTGTTTTCACATACATTTTTTTATATATTCAACGTTTTAAGTTTGGTTGAATTGATGCCAGCCTGGTGCAGGGGCACAAGCGTGCGACTGTAAATACGACTGGTTGTCGGGTTCGAATCTCACTAGACGAATTTAAATTTTTAAATTATTTCGCTGTGGGAAGAAGAAGCGCGAGGTTTAGTTCCGCCAATCAACACCACGCAATGTGTTCACACACTAGGTTCCCTCTGCTTATCCTGCTGTGCGGGATACATGATGTGGAGATCATTTCCCGATTGTAGATCGAACACACGACATAAGAAGATCGAACACATTGACTTACTTTGAACTGTTTTTTGTGTTAAGGATTCATTAAATTTTTTGCCTTAATTTTTGGTTACAAAATAACCTGGGGAGGCACTTTCACCAACAATCCCCCCCTCTCCCCATTCCTACGTCAATTTTCCCAGTTCAAAGCCTGATAACGATAGCAATATAAATCCACAAATCAAATCAAAAACAAGTGTAATCAAGTAAATCTGTAAATAATCCCATTATAGTCAACAATTTTGCAATCCAAGATATGATAGCTGTCACCTTGGCCAAAGGTCGACGGTTGTTGATTCATGTTTATCAAATACTAGCGTTTAACTACGGCTTCGCCCGTGTCGTCAAATTCCAAAAAATAACATTGGTGTATGACACATGACACATTGTAAGTGAGGAATGTAAGTCTGACCGCAGGTAGTGGGTTCCTTCAAAACAATTATCATGATACTTTGCTCGATAAATGAATTGTGTAATAAGTTTTTTTCGAATTTAGTCCAGTAGTAGTTCCTGAGATAAGCGCATTTAACAAACTCTCAAACTTAACCCATAACTAATTACTATTGAAGAATATTAAGCATGGAAGTAAAGTAGTATAGATATAGCTATCATTATTGAGAAAAGCTTAGGGCAGCTTTCCTCAATAATTGGACGGTGCAAAACAAAAAGGAGGTTCCAATTCGATCTCGTCAAACTTTTCAGTTCTATAATATGAGTATAGAGAGGCAGATACTAACAACTCAATGATTTTCTATAAATGGCTTGAATATATACTGTTTGTGGATGCGCGTGCGCATAATTTATGTGCAATTAACGAAGCTATTTTTTGCTGTTTCGTTAGAATTTGGCTGTTAGTCACGATGACTAATTATGCTGAGTGAACTTTATGGCCTGAATTTTGGATTATTACATTTTTAGGGTTACCCAACGGCAAGAAACCAAACGAATAAAAAATTCGACGTAACTCGATAAGAACGTATGATATGGTCAGAGCGCTTGGACAGTAAACTAGAGGCGTGGGCTCAAATAACGCTACATTTAATTTTCTATTTTCTAAAATCATTGCTCCAAAGCGAGAAAATAAAAATAATTCCTTTAACCGAGTGAGAATTCACGACCGTCGCGTTTTCAGTTTGATCGCATGACCTTATATTGTAAAAATATAATTTTCCATTCCTCTTTCTGTCGCAGTATGGCAGACAACACATCGAAGTTGCCAAAAGGCTGCAAAGAAACGACAGTTCCGATGAAGAAGAGACTCCAACTCCTGAGGATAGGCCGCCATCAGCTATCATTAAAGAGAATGGTGTTAATGGTATGTTACTTTTATTTGTACCACTTTTATGTGCAGTTTCGCCTGCATTGTCTTCTGTTCCCCACTTTCCGTAGAATTCTGTAGACATTGCGTGTTGGGTGACGTAATTCAATACTACATTTTGCCTCGTTACCAAACCGAGAAAATGAAAATATTTGATAGTTTATTTCTACGTTTGTATGTTGGTCGACAAATTTCTCGGAAACTTAAATGAATGTCTAGATGATCGGCCTTATTTATCTTAATACCTCATATGTGTACTCGAGGAACAGTTCTATTTTTATCTGTAAAAATGAAAATAATTTATTATCCCGATTAGGAACCGAACCCACAACCTTTACGTTTACAGACATTCGCTGGCCACAAATGTTTTAATTTCTCTAAAATAATTATATACAACTTTACAGGTACTAAAATGAGCGTAATAGAGCGCCAGGAGATATTAGGTCCTTCACCAGAATTGAATTATAAGCGGAGTTCTAGTCAAGAGCGTGTCCAAAATGGGCATCGAACGGAAACTGGGAAAGAGGAGGTAAGGCTGGGTTTTCTTTTATATGTTATATTCGATAGACAAAATGTTTTTTTATCTTTATTTAAAAAAAGAGGCAAAATTAGAAGCTTGTTAAAATCGTACAAAAAAGAGGTTTCAAGACTTTTCTTTTATTTTTAAATGTGTAACGGACTCGTTAGCCACTTCTGCCAATTTTTTCTCGAGTGGGAATCGAATCGAAATCCACAACGAATTTGCCACTTTGTCTAAAGTAAAAAAAAAAACCATTATCACCATTTTTTTACAGACAAACCTCGAGTTCCACCTCCACCATTGCATGGATTTGGTGAAAGCTGGCATGGAGTCCATTATAGAGGATCAGGTCACGTCAGTCTTCGAAGCTGAGGAGTTGAGAAGCTGGAATCTTCTCACCAGGACTAATATGTAAGATTTTTTTTTCCTATGAACACTTTTGAATCGGTGTCTTACTATCCAACTATGATATTTTAAATGTGAAAGTTTGTAAGGATGGATTTATACTTTTTTTATGGTTCACTGTATTTCGTATAAAGCAGGATGGGTAACCTATTTAAAAGGTAACCTAGTATTAAGTTTTTTAGAGTTGAGGATGTTGTGTCATGTTACGAGGAAATGCCTATAATTCTTACCCCCGAGTGAGAGTCGAACCCACAACTGTCACCTTTTCAGTCGTCCAACTGTGCCAATGCGTCACAACGGTCTTGTGTTTCTTTATTTATGCATTTGTTTTTAATCTTATTTCAGGCAATATGAGTTTTTAACATGGCGTCTTACAATAATATGGGCAATGGGTTTCGTGGTACGATATTTCTTCTTGCTTCCCCTCAGGGTACTAATATTCGTGATTGGGGTGAGTTAATTTTGAAATTTGTATTTTTAATTAGTTCATTTAAAGAATATTTTAGATTTTTTTTATTATCTGGTGGTTAATTAATTGGGTAGTGAATTTGAACTACGGCCTTTTTGTGGTAGTCACTAAAAAAATTGTGTACTATAATGTTAAATGTACGTATAATGAGAAATTAAAGAAAGGTTTTTTTTTAAGTTATAAGAAAGAAGGAAACTATGACAATATGAAAATTACTAATTTATTTTTCAGTTCTAAAATATGAGCCTCGAGTAGAAAAGAGTATAAATCAAATTTGGAAATACAGCGTATAATCGTTTTAAAGTTTGACAGTGCTTGTCTATAATCAATGTGGGTTCGATTCCCACTCAGGATTTGTGTTCTTTTTTTTAATTAAATTTTAACCCCTTTTCTTCCAAAAAGGCAAAGTTAAAAGAATATTAGGTTTTATACTGTAATTTTTTTTTGTTGTAATGGCGGACAGGTTTTCACAATGATATCGACGATGTCCCTCATCGGACTATTACCAGAGAGCAAATTCCGCCGTTTCCTCGGCTCCATTGCTTACAAAATCGCAATAAGAACATTAATGCGAAGCATGTCTTGTGTAACAAACTTCCACGACACCCAATACATGCCGAGGTCCAATGGGTTCTGTGTTGCCAACCACACGAGCCCCATTGACGTGGGCACTTTGAGTGTGAACACCTGTTTCTCTTTGGTAGGACTTGTTGAAGTGTTGCCAGCCTTGGGGTTAATGTGCTTTGTTTTTAGGGTAATTCATTGTGTATGTCTTTGCAGCGATTTGTTTAGTTTGGATTTGACGTTTTTTTTTTTGTGAAATTGTGTATTTTGATCAAGTATTAGTTGAAAATCATTTTGGGGCACAAAGGTTATAAAGCGTAAATTCATATTAATATTTTACATACTGCGATATATGTTAAGAAACGATATTATAGTAATAAAAAAACGTCAAATTCAAATGATATCCATATAAGCCCCAATCAGACCCAAAAATATTCATTTCATTATCAGGTATGGTGGCTAATCGTATGTACAGCGTGTGTTGGAACGTTGCCCGACGGTGCTTTTAAACAGAGAGTGAACAACGCATTGTCTCTTATATGCTTCAATTTCTTATCACGGTGCATATCAGCCGTGATAACGTATCACAATAGTGATGATAAGCCCCGGAGTGGCATATGTGTTGCGAACCATACGAGCCCCATCGATGTGTTGGTGCTTATGTGTGATAGCTGTTATTCGTTGGTAAGTTTGGGTTCGATGTAATAGTTTTTTTTTAACTTAAGAGTATTGGCATGAATCGTTTAGGCTTATTTTCATTTCTCACGCTCTGATAAGATGAAGGAGAAGAGAAGAAGAAGGCGATAAGTTCGGTCTGTTTATCCTGCCAATAAAGGATGTTAATGCTTTTTCCCTGTTGCTATTTGTAACAGGGGAAAAGCGTTAAAAATTATAAATGGATTATAAAAATCTTTGCGCTTCCTTAAATTTGTGTTAATTTAAAAATGGTGAGTTGATCGATTTAAGTAAATTTATGTAAATTTTGGGTTACTTTATTCGTCCGTTTTTATTTTCATATTATTAATTTGGGCTCTATATCTAAGCATATCAATCATACATCATTAGCATGTAAATATTAGTCACGGTGGGGCATACAATTTGACCGTAACTGCCCCATGTTTTATTTTTGTATTGTATAAGAAATGGGATTATTATGTTTACCAATAATTTATGTGGAGCTAAATATATGGAATAATTTCAAGTAAAATTTTACATCATTTATGTATTGTCACACTGTTCTGTATCATGTCAATATTTTTATTGGGTTGTTTTTTTAATAATAGGGAGTACAGGGATCTGGTAACTGAACCTATAACATCAGTTAATGTTGTTAATACATCACTTTGTTTTCTATCAAATAGATAATTTATTAAAAAAAAACCGATAAATATATTAATATAATTAAAAATATTAATACGTCAATTAAAAATTATTACCAACGGCAGCTATTTCCCATAGACGTAAAAGTGAATATAAAATGACGTGAATGGTTTTACGAGATCATTCACTTAGTTATGTGCAAATTTTATTACGTTAGTTATAGATTGCTTTGAACGGATGATGTGGGATTTCATTTTATTTTTTTATTAGAAACCATATAATAAAAAAACATACTAGTTGCTGCTACTTATTTAGAAAACGTATAAAAAATTTAACGTAGCGGGACTCGAACCCGCCCCTCCTGGACATTGATCAGGTGGCGCGGGTTCGATTCCCGCTTCGTTCCATTTTTTATACGTTTTCTAAATTAGTACTTTTCTTTCCTAAGTGTAACACTTTAAAAATTATTTTAAAAAAAACGACTGGTGTTGTTTTCCATTTCGTAATCTGTTTTAAATATAAAAAAATGTTTTATAATTAACAAAAATAATATTTTCAGATTGGTCAAAGACATAATGGTTTCTTGGGACTTTTACAAAGAGCGTTAGCTCGAGCATCTCCACATATCTGGTTTGAGAGATCCGAGGTGAAGGACAGACATGCGGTCGCTAGACGGTAGTTTATATTTAATTTACTTACCAAATTTATTTTCAGATCATTTAAAAAAATTAAATTAGCTTCACGCTGTATCCCGCACACAGCAGGTTAGGCAGAGGGAACCTAGTATTAAGACACTCCGTTCTCCACATTCTGCCGAATTTTGGAGGCATTCTGTGTTAAGTGGCAGCACTCAACGCCGCGCTTTGCCTCGACACCAGAGCGAAGAAATGGAAATATAAATTTAAGTAAATATTTCATCTCCTCGAGTGGGGATCGAACCCACAACCAGTCGGTTTTACAGTCACACTTTGTGCCACTGCGCCACGACTGGCCTCAATATGATCATTTTGAGATCTAGAAATAGTTGTCTATTAAATTGTATTATAACTCTGTGAGTATCTGCTTTTTAAATTTAATCCATAAGTGTCACATGACAGCATCTGATTCCAAACACGGTGATTGCGTGTTCGTTCCCAATCGAAGAAAATATGTAATTTTTATTTTGTTGCTCAAAAAAAGGCATTAAGTTTTGATACTAAACGCGTGTAGTGTCGCTGATTTTGGTTGGAAGCAGAAACGTAGGGTCTCGACAAAAAATATAGCATCACAATTGACGCAAGTTATTAAACAAAAAAAACCTCTATATTATTATGTAATAAAATATACTAAGAAATTATTATCGAAATTATTGAATGATAAAAATTAATATATATGTGCGTATATATAAATAGACAAATTAATTTAAATTACGCAAATTATCGATTATCATTTAATTTATAAGATTATTTGATATAAATTAAGATATGAAAGATATTGTTCATATTTCTTTTACTTATGTAACAATGAAAGAGGACCGTCGTGGCGCAGGGGTAAACGCTACAGGTTGTGGGTTCAATTCCAACTCGAGGAAGTGAAATATTTAATATTTTCGTCTTCGTGCTCTGGTAACGAGGCAAAACGCGGCGTTCAGTTCCGCTGCTCAAGTCGGAATGCATTCAGAATTTGGCAGAAAGTGGAAAATGAAAGTGTGTTTATGGAAACCGAGTTATGAACACTAGGTTCCCAGGTACCCTGTGCTTCTTCGATTTTACAATCTTTCCTTCGTATATTATTTTTTTAAAAATAATTTATATAATTTACAGATTAAAAGAGCACATCTCGGTAGCGGACAATCCGCCGATTCTCATCTTCCCTGAAGGCACTTGTATTAACAACACGTCGGTGATGCAGTTCAAGAAGGGTAGTTTTGAAGTTGGTGGCACTATATATCCTGTTGCTATTAAGTGAGTTTTTTTTTATTTGTTGTTGTTCTTTTTTTAATATGAATGTAATAATATTTAGAGGCCCTCGTGTTGCGTCGGGACAACGTTGGATGGTAAATGGGTTCGATCTTCACTCAGAGGTGAATTATTTTTATTTGCAAAAAGAGAATGCAGTGTCTAAAACCTAGGTTCCCCGTCTGTTTAGTGTTGGGCATTAAACTAAAAAGAAATTTTCGTATAAAGTTTTTTTGCATGTTTATTGTAAAATATGCATATTTTTTTTTATTATTTAAATATATTATTAAGATTGAACTCTCTAGGCGACGTGGTGCTATGGGACAGAGTATGACTGTAAACGCGAGGGCCATTAGTTCATATCGCACTTGGCGAAATTATTTATTTTCGTTTTGTATATCTGATTGCCACTTATCACAAAGTTTTTTGAAAATTAGGCAGCGCTGATCGAAGTATCTCAACACTAGGTTACATCAGCCTACCCTATAAAAAATATGATGCCATGTTACATATCTCTTATATATTCTATAATCTCTTACCAAAAATTATAAATTAAAAAAAAAAATTAAATTAGCTTTACGCTATATCCCGCACACAGCAGGGTAGGCAGAGGGAACCTAAAGTTAAGACACTCCGTTCCCCACTTTCTGCCGAATTTTGGAGGCATTGCGTGTTGAGTGGCAGAACTCAACGCCGCACTTTTGCCTCGACACCAGAGCGAAGAAATGAAAATATAAATTTAAGTAAATATTTCATCTCCTCGAGTGGGGATCGAACCCACAACCAGTCAGTTTTACAGTCACACTTCGTGCCGCTGCGCTATGAATGGCCTCGATTCAAATTATAAATTCGAATTATAAATTAAAATGAATATATCAGCTAATCCCATACCAAAAATACCCACATTTTAGATACGATCCGCGTTTCGGCGACGCGTTCTGGAACAGCTCTCGCTACGGCATGCTCCATTATCTCCTGAACATGATGACCTCGTGGGCCATAGTCTGCGACGTGTGGTACTTACCCGCCATGCACAGAGATCCCGACGAGAGTGCTGTCGACTTTGCTAACAGGGTGAAGGCAGTTATAGCGAGGCGCGGTGGACTTGTGGACTTGATGTGGTGAGTTGGTGTAGAATAAACTAGAGGCAACCTTATGCTGTTATTTAATACTGAATGCTGTTTTATTTATATTTTTTAATCACAGGGACGGACAATTAAAACGTATGAAAGCGAAGAAAGAGTGGAGGGAGTTACAACAAGAGGAGTTCAGCAAAAGATTAAAAGGAGAGTAATTTAAAGAATAGAAAAAAAGGAAGATTAGTTTTTTTAAACAAGTGAAAGTGAAGTGTTAAAGTGATTTAAAAATATTTTTTTAAAGTGAAAACACGTCACTTCGAAAATGTGGGTCTAGAACGAATGATTGACTTTTTGAAAAAGGAATAAATACATAAAAATTTAGAACGTTGTATTCTTATTATAATATCACAATTTAAATTATTATTATTATTAACATAATAATAATCATTATTATTAATAAGTGAATTAAAATGGCAATAATTTATTGGTCTTTTTTAACTAGCATTGTTTAGCATTTATTTTTTTAAGTGTGTGTTTTTTTATATCTGAGGCAGCTTCTTAATAGCATTTGTATTTAAGATTTTTTTTAATATTGTAGTTGAAATGATGTATGTTTTATATAAATGTAAAGGGAGGATCATCAGTTCAAATCCTGTTTAAGGGAATCATTATATTTATAATATACGCATAATGTATATTATACTCTTTTTTTATAGTTTGTAAAGTATTGCAATAGACTTTTAATATTAAAAAAAGGCAGCAGCTTGAAGCAGTATCCGCTGTAGAACGTACGCTGCGTTCGGTCTGTTACAGTCTAATAGATTCTCATTAAAATCAGAGAAACCGAAATATTTTGTAACCCAGAATCGAACACACAACCGTCGCGTTCACAGTCAGACACTGAGCCACTGCGTAACGAAGGCCTCAACATTTTCTTATTTTTAACTTTTACAATTACTTATTTATTACATAATATTGTTTTTTTTTATTATGCCTGTATTTTCTTATTATCATATTATCATATATTTTCTCAATAATTGTTTAATAATAAAAAGAAACAATATTGAAGATACATTGCGTGTTGGATGGCGGAACTTAACGCCGCGCTTTGCCTTTTATTAAGGTGGGGAGCCAAAATAATTCATTTTCCCGAAGGGCTATCAAACCCACAAGTTTATCAATTACAATTAGTTACTGTTTTTTTTTCTTTTTATTATTAAACATATTATTCTGTAGATATAATTATTTAATACGATTATTTTTAAAATTGTAATAAAATAATATTAACCGTGTAAAAAAATAATCTTTGTATGTATTTTAAAATGGTCAGTTGTAAAGTGGTGTGACTTGAATGTTAATTTTTTTTTTATTTTATTATTTTTATGCGACATTTTTTGATTTAAATCCTCAATATCATAAATTTTATTTTAATAAATATTTTTTATTTGGAATTTTTACCGCGTGAGCGCTTGTTATATTTGAAATAAGAATGTGATGGGTAAAGTTACAGTAAAATTGATTTGACTTTTAATATATCATTATGTTGGTGCATAATTAATCTGTGTAATTTTGGTAATCAATGAGAAAAGAAGCTGCGCGTTGTATCCCGCATATAACAGGGAAAGCAATTAATACATAGCGGTACTATATAAATAAGCGGTATTATATAAATGTATACTTAATTTTTTTATCACTTTCATTTAAAATATTGAAACGTCATTATTTATTAAATATAAGAAAAAGTATAATAGTTACAACAAGAATACAAAACACTTAAAACACATATTTTTTTTCAATTTTTAACTTTTTTTTATAGATTTTTTCGAGTTAACTAAGTAGATATATGGGCTGAATAGGTTGTGACAAAGTAGGTAAAAAATGAGACTAGAACGATATAGAAGTTGAATGTTGTTTTGGTTTATTATAGAAAATAGATAACAGTGTAAAATAGAACGAGATATCGCTTTTCATTTCTGGTATTTATTTTGAGAATGAAAAGTGACAGATCGGCAACGATTAGAGCATTTTTGTAATAATATGTGTTTACGTTTTTGGTATCTATGTGTAACTGCGTCAAACGAAATACAGGTATGGATAAACATCGTGAAATGAAAAAAATCCTACGTCTAACTGTTGAGGTATCTTGATTTTTTTAGGTATGGGTTTAAAATAGGCTGTTCCCGTAAAAGGAGCGCAGACGCTCCCTGTATATTAACTAATGTATTATGTATTTTTTTATTTTTTTTTCTACTTCAAACTTTGCCGCTATTACTTACGACTCGATTTCTCAACGAGGCGTACGCGGCGGTTTCTCGTTTGATAGGTCTATGTGTGCGCGCGTCGTTCTTGACAAATGACGTTTTATTTTTACAACAATAATTTGATTATTTATTTTGTTTAAAAAATTCACTTTAATATTAGTCGATTTTTTTATTGTATTAGGCTTTTATAGAGTAGTTAAAACTGTGGTTTCATTTGAAGTGGTGCTGACAAAAAAATACATATTACATTTGTATAACTTTGTAATCACACACTAAAGCTATACGATTATATATATTTAATTTAATCAAAATTAGTTATAGTTAGCCTAAATTAGTCAGAATTTAGTTCAGTTACATCACTTTACTCTGTTATCGTGTAATTTTGAATCGGTGATATAAATGTGATGGATGCTATATATTTTTTTGTACTCAATTTATGGCTTAATTGTATTTATTTATTGAATAAATAATTTATATAAAATATCTTTTTTTTATTAAATAGAATGGAATGTCTTACTGTAATCGAAAGAATTGTGGAGTTTCCAATAATGGGAACGAATTATTTTAATTGTCTTGCTTTGTTACACTCGAGAGAATGAATAATTTCTTGTTTGATTTTATAGCTCTGGTAACAAGACAAAGTGCGACAATGAGTTCCACGGAATGTCCCCTGCAATTCACGCTGTATCCTGCGCATAGTAGGGTAGGCAGAAGGAAGCTAGAATTTAGACACTTCCGTTCCTCATTTTCCTCAATACGCAATGTCCCTATCAAATATAAGGTATCAATTTTTTTATACTATCATTCACTGGTGTGGAAGTCGAACCTATCACCATCTCGCCAAATTTTTTATGACACTTTTTTTAATGATAATTGGTCAATAAAACACAGATGATTTATAAATCTTTTATTTAAATACAAATGTGTATAACATACTATATAATTTGAAACAGAAGTTAAGATTTAAAATTAAAATTCATCATTCTCAAACGGATGGTATTTGTGTCCGAGAGATCTGAAATTAAAAAAAATAATAATTAATTGACTTTTTTATGGTTGTAGAAAAAAAGAAACAGATGAGCATTTTTTGTGTTTAGTTGAATTTTTCAAATTTTATTTTTCCTTTTCTCTTTCACGAGGCTATCGATGCGCGGGGGTGCATGTGACCGTAGACGCGACGGTTGTGTATTCGATTCCTACTCAAGAGAATAAATTTTTTGATATTCTCATATCCTCGCAATGTCAACAAGATGTTGAGCCACTCAATACGCAATGCTTTAATAATTCGACAGAAAATGGAGTACGGAGTGTCTAAACACTAGGTTCCCAGGTTTTCCTCAGCCCACTCTTGTATTTGCGGGAATCTAAAAGAACTAAAAATGACACTCACGCAAGCATCGGCACAAATCGTCCATTGCAATCGAATGAATCGATCAACTCTACATCCTCCTTTGAAAGGGAAAAATTGAAGACATCGAAGTTCGATGCAATTCTTGATTTATTCACTGATTTAGGAATAACAATGTTGCCGCGCTCTATTTGATATCTGTAAAGAAAAAAATACATTAAAACCAACAACAAAATGGCCGCCAGTGTGCTCGATCTGTATACTGCAAAAAGATATCTGTATACGACTAAAAGGTCCAATTAAACTTATTGTTATATTAAAGCCAAATTACGCGAAAATTTTAAATATATGAATACGATACGATACGGAACAGGACATTTCTAGTTTCCAACCATTTTTAATTATTCTTTTTACTGGCCCAAGGGGACAAACGTGCTATTGCAAACGTGACGCCTGTGGGTTCGATCCCTAGTCGGGAACATGAAAAGACTAATATTTTCATTGTCCCGCTCTGGTAACGAGGCGTTGAGTTACGTTCAGGAATTCGGCGGAAAATAGGGAAACGGAAGTGTCTTAATGGAGGAGTGTTGTGGCCTACCCCGCTTAGTTCGAGATATAGTGAGAATCTATAATAATTGTAATAAAAGTATATATATGAATCGAAAAAACAGAATGAGAAGAAACATTTAGTTGTTGAGTAAAGGAACCCAACGCGGGACTTTGTCTTGTCAGAGCAAAGAAACGAGCATAATTTATTTCCCCAAAATTAAAAATATATATTTTTTTTTTACCAAAACTTAAGTTATCCAAAACTTACCTAATAAGCACTTGAGCGACGGTTTTACCTAACTTCTGAGCGATTTCTTTTAGTTTCGCGTCATCCATTAGTTGTGGTTCGTCAGGCTTCGCCCAGGGCCTGTCAGGGGAGCCTAGTGGGGAGTAGGCTACCATTTTGATTCCGTGTTGGGCACAAAATGATTTTAGTTTAGATTGGTTGAGGTAGGGATGGCACTCCACCTTAAAATTTGTATAAACAAACAAAAAGTTAAAAAAAGCATTTTTTGTTTTGTAACATGATTTGTTTTGGAAGTCGATATTTGCCTAGTAATATATTGAAGACGCTCAAGCTTACTCAATTGCTCCTCTCTTAGATCAGGATAGCAAAGATCAGCATAATCGAGAATCGGTAAAAGGAGAGTTGAGACTTGCTAACGCAATCTTAGTAGGTATTAGGAGAAAATTGCGTAACCGTTTAAGAGATCCTAGAAAAGCAAACATGACATTTACAAAAAAAAATAAAAAAATAAAATTAAATAAAATCACCTGATTAACAACTGGCTTAACAACCGCATGTTCGAACAACCTCTCCACTTGTTTCGCATTAAAATTGGACACCCCCAACGATCTGACGAGACCTTCGGAGACGAGAGGCTCTAGAGCCTTCCAAGTGTCCAGATAACCCACGTCAGAGTAGAGGATCTTACCTGATGCATCTGCGGGGAAGAGTTCTCCATCTTCCTGGTGGAAAAATGGGTAAAACTTATGTATTGTAAATTGATATACTAATATATTACTGGCCAAAAGTATGATACCAAATTAGTAGTAAAAGTTAGTAGGAAAAGAATGAGAATAATAGTTTTTGCTTTATTTTATATATTATAACCTGATTTTTGTTTAAATTTTTAGCTTTACCCTGGATCTCTCAAATAGGGAAGCTAAGTGGACACTTAGGGTTAAGACACTGTACTCTCTGCTTTCTGTCAGAATCCTTGAAGTATTACGTGTTGTGTGTCGGACCTTAACGCCGCGCTTTGCCTATTTACTCACGCAACGTCAAATTTTCAATAGATTGTGTGTGTAGCGGAACCTAGCACCGCACTTTGTCTTGTTACTAGAGCATGGATATTACACAACATTTAAATATTTATTCCCCTGATTGAGAATCGAACACACAACCGTCGCGTTTATAGTCATACCCGGTGCCACTGAACCACGACGGCGTTATATTTTTTTTCATTTCAATTAATAATTAACCATCATTATTTAGGTTTTAAAGCAGAGGGAACTTAGTGTTAAGTCACTCCATTCCCATTAAGACACTTATGTTTCCTACTTTCCGCCGAATCCTAGAGGCATTGCATGTTGAGTGGCGGAACTCAATGCCGTGCTATGTTAATATATTATAAATATTTAATTTTTCCATCATATAATAATAAAAAAGCACATTAAAAATCTTAAAATTAAAAAAAAAGAAAAATTGTACCTTATAACCCTGTGGCCAATGTATAAGGTATAGATCCAAATAGTCCAGGTTCAAATTCTTGAGGCTCTCTAATAAAGCACCTTTTACTAAATCGGGACGATGGAAAGTATTCCACAACTTCGATGTTATGAAGAGATCCTCTCTGATGAAAAATAATAAATATGTTATTTTTTTTATTTTGATTCACGCTGTATCTCGTAAATGGCAGGGTAGACAGAAGGAACCTCGTGATAAGCCTCCAAAGTTCGGCAGGAAGTGAGAAACGGAGTGTCTTAATACTAGGTTAAGACACGCTAATCTCTCCCTTTCGCTACCCTGTGTGCGGGATACAGTAGGAAGGGGATTTTAGTTATATAGAGGCTAGTCGTAGCGCAAGCGGTGTAAGCCAAGTTGCGAATACGATTCCCACTGGAGGAAATTTAATATTTAATATTTTAATTTCTTCGCTCTAGTTATTGTTCGTGGTATAGCTATAGTTTATATAGAGAAATCGCAGAATGCATATATTTTTAAAGTAATAAAAATACATCAAATTAATAAAACAAACATAATACAAAGTACCATACTATGTTTAACGATATACATATGTACACTTTTGCATAAGGTGCCTTAAATATAGCCATGGCAACGCGTATTGTACGCGTCAGTGAGTTAAATAGTTCATATAACATCAAAAAACCAAAAATATCGACGTTGACACAGTTTTTACAATTTAATAAAAAAATTAAAACAACAACTTCATAAAAAAATTTAAACTGTTTATGCTACAATTAGGAAAGCAAAATATTTACTTAGAAAACTCTAAATAATTATAAAACATACCTTTTAATAGCCCCTGATTCAATTTTATCCTTAATCGCCTCCCCTACTTCCTTCTCATTGCCGTACACGTAAGCACAGTCGATGTGTCTGTAGCCAATATCGATCGCATCTTTAACTGCTTGGGTCACTTCACCTGGTTTGGACTGTAAATAAAACAAAAGCAATGATCCCACACATAACAGGGAAGGCAGAGGAAACTTGGGAACGAGTTCTGGAGGCATTGCGTGTTGCTTCGGCGGAATCCATCGACGCGCATTGCCTTGATACCAGGATAAAGAAATGAAAATATAAATTTAAATAAATATTTCATTTCCTCGAGTGAGGATTGATCCCACAACCATTTGATTTTACAATCACACTTTGTTCCTCTGCGCCACGATTGGCCTCATCCATAGTTTCAGAGATTTTAGCATTTAAAAAAACAAATGAAAAAAGTCTTTCACTTTATTATATTATATGGAACTACTTATATGGAAAATGATTAAAATTTTGTTGATATTTTAACATTTGTAAGAAAAACATTAAGGCTATTGTGGCATATTGTGAAAGAGTGTGACTGTAAGTATGATAGTTATGGGTTCAAATTCCATTTAGATATTTGATGATTAGGTTTCCTGTCTATCCTGCTTTGATTTTTTTGTAAGAAATCTATGGAATTTAAAAATGTCAGTAACTTAATTAATGTATTTACAAAGTTTTGTGATGTTTTTAATATATTTGGAAGTTTTATTTCACACTAAAAGAAAATTCTTAAAGAATGCAAATGTAAAATAAATTAAATTAATTAAAAATTTCTGGTACATATAAATATATTTATTATTAACAATAACAATATTCACTTGTTCTTTAATAAACTTAAAAAAGTACTTAGTTGAGGCCAGTTGTGGTGCAGTGGCACAGTGTGACTGTAAAAATGACTGGTTGTGGGTTCAATCCCCACTCAAGGTCATGAAATATTTACTTAAATTTATATTTCCATTTCTTCACTCTGGTGTCAAGGCACAGCACGGCGTTGAGTTCTGCCACTCAACACGCAATGCCTCCCAAAATTCGGCAGAAAGTGGGGAACGGAGTGTCTTGACACTAGGTTCCCTCTGCGTACCCTGCTGTGTGCGGGATACATCGTGAAGCTAATTTAATTTTAATTTTTTAAGTACTTAATTTACTAACAAAAATCTATAAATCAACTAATAACAGAACAAATCATGCAATATATTACCAATATATAGTATTTTAATAGCATTTCATACTTTATTACTATATAACATAAATGTGGCTTTAGATTGTATTATCAATTGGTACATGTTAACCTTGTAGCTCCATTATGTACATACAATATGCTATCTACCCATAATTATCAATAATTACGGGTAACTAACTAAACTTTGACAAGGTTTTAGCCTTAACAAAGATATAGGTAACAGCCTTATTACTTTAAATGTGTATTTTGTGGCCGGCACAGAATTTATGGGTTCTGGTTCTATTAATTATTTTTTATATAGTCGTTCTGGTAACAAAACAACAGCAGCATTGAGATTTGCAACTTTACACGCAACGTCTAGAAATGCCGCGGAAAATGGGAAACGGAGTATCTTAGTACTAGAGTAGGACATTGCGTAAACTTATAAATTTTTGAACTATTAAAAACTTAAGGTATGAAATAAAAATATGCAAACATACCTTCCAAGTTCCGATACCTAAAATGGGACAGTCATAGCCGTTTGCGAATTTAACCATTGGCACTATAGAAGCCATGTTAATGTAATATTTTAAGTTAAAAATAAAAAATATCAAAAACAATTTTTTACAATATTATATCGGCAATTAACCGGCGCAAAAGTTTAACGATTTGACGTTTTGGAACTTTGACCTTTAACATTGACAGTTGCTAAGCGTTCTAAAATGGGTGTTAAAAATGAGTTTAACAGATTTTAATGCCCTTTTTCATATTATAAACAATTAAAGTCGGGATTTTAAAGAAATAATGATACACGATACTAATAACGTTTTCAAAATAGATTTTTACTTTTACTTTATACTAATTTAAATACTTACGTTCAAATTTTTATACGTTTTCTAAATAAGTATAAGTAAGTGTGGAATAACACTTTAAAAATGTTTAATAATATTTAATAAATAGCATTCTCTCTTGCCAGACGATAACTTTAGTAATTATCTTTGGGTAGCGGAAATTTGTAAAAATCTCCCTACAGAGATGCTAACAACATAAATAAGTTGTAACAAGCTTATAAAAATTTCGACGTAGCTCGATGAGAACGTATGGCTTAGTGGTCAGAGCGCCTGGTCGGTTTCCAGGAGGCGCGGGTTCGAACGTAGTGACGTTCAAATTTTTATACGCTTTCTAAATAAATATTTTTTTTCCTAAGTGTGGAATTGCACCTTAAAAATGTTTAAAAAACAATATACAAACCAACTGAAAAGTTAAAGGATAGTTTTTTCCATATTTTTTATATGCGTCACTCTATATCCCGAGATCCAATAAAAAATATTCAATTCCTGAGTATAACTCAGAACCGTCCTGATTACAGAAGTTGATGCGGCACGACAACCTCATATGTTAATATGGCAAAATATTTGTACTACTATATCACATCAATTAAATTAGAGGCGGAATAAAAAGTGAGGCCAGTCGTGGCGCAGGGGCACAAGCGTACGACTGTAAGCAACATGTTGTGGGTTTAATTCTACTACAGGAAATGAAATATTTAATATTTTAATTTCCTCCCTCTGCGCGGAAAATGAGTAATGGAAGTGTCATTACCCATTTTCCGCGTTTCTTCAATGAATTCAATTCAAAGCCAGTTTCTTAATAAAAGTGTCTGAGTGTCCTAACACTAGGTCACTAGGTTCACTCTGATGATGCTTGCTGTTTGTGATATTCGCGTGAAGCTAAAAAACATAAAAAATTTAATTCGCAATCACCTCGTGTACATCCCGCATTATACTGCGCCACAATGAAATTGTTTCTAATGATGTTATATGTTATACAATCCTATACTTCTCATAATTAAATGAAAGAAGTTGACGAATTTGGTTGGTTGAGTGCGCTGATCTTAGGAACTGCTGGTTCGAATTGAAACATTATTGTGTTGTATAGTATAATTATCGAGAAAGATTATATTACGTCATGTTGATAGTATAACATAATATATTGCGATTGGAGAATCATTGGATAGGTACGATGTGTCATTTGTCATACACAATTCTTAACCTCGGTATCCAATACTAGTGAGCAAATTAAGAAAAAAACCTTAAACTCGCAAGAGTAAACTGCATATCGACTTGTGCTTCCACCAATAAATACTCTGGCGGAAAGGAATCTGGGGAATGGGGTAAAGTATATTAATTACAAACACAAAACTCCTTGTTAGTGGAACTGTAAAGCTACTTTAATTTAAAAGAAGTCCATTCCGCCGAAGCATTACCCACCACGTTTCTCTTTCGCGGTGGAAACCGAGCTTAAGTTGCTTCCATTTGGCCATGAGGGCGAAGACGCGGTGAAAATCTAGCCATATATAGTTTTTATCTAATGTGTAGTTAGAAACGCTTATCGTTTTGACACAATAATACTGTACTTACACCTGATAGTATAACCGTCGGCGGTAAATGTTTTCCAAGATAAGAAATTAATACGAATGTATGAAGATATCCAGGATATAACTGATACTGATATATTTGCCTTATTTTATACTACTCTTTACCTGTGGTTTTGTTTGACACTGATATCTTCCTTGGGATCTAAACGTTTAACAATATATAATATTATAGGCATTCCTCGATAAAGCTAACCCTAACTAACTAACTTACACAAAAATGTTATTTTCATTCTAAACAGTAGATGTTGAGATTAGTAGAACGAAACAAACTGTTTAGCTTAATAATATTAATAATATTAATATACTTTTTAATCATGCAGTCTCTGACTATAAGAAAAAAAAAGCATGAAATCATACTATAATATTTGTAGGTCTGTGTTGTTTATTCTATAAGGATGTAAAAGTATTTAAATTTTCACACAAAAAACATTTATAACAATCTATTTCTTAATTATTTAATATTAAATATTGTTATATTTTATTATATAACAATATTTAATAAATTAAGAATTTTTAATTTGTAATCACTAGGAGTACATAAAATTTACAATAAATTAAATATAAATTATTAGCATAGTACTTATTATGAAAACATTCATCGCCTGCAACTTTATTTGTGTGGACATTAAAACGTAAAGTAGATAATTGTTTTTCAGGTCTCGTAAGAATCTCTCCCCCCCTTTCAGTGCTCCCCTAATCCCCCTAGCCTACCTACATCCAAATCTATAAATCAACTCCAAACACTCCAAATCTATAAACCAAATCCAAATTGCAACTTTTTAAAATCCAGTAGTTTGTTCTTTGATTTGTCTGTTAATTGCTCAATAACAGACGTGTTTATTTTGATTTTTTTTATAGAGCACCAACACAGCTTACACTAAAAAGCTTAAATAATAAATACAGAATATAAAGTGCAGCCGCAATTACAGGTGATGACGGCATGCTAGTTACACACGTACAATATAAATATTATATAAAATATATATGTAAAATTCCATAAAAAAAAGTTAATTGCAAATATAGACAAGACATAATAACAACACACTCATATTTTATCACGGAATAAGGGCCGTTTATCACAGAAAATTACAAAGTCTACCTTTTTTGATATACTATTAAAATGGTTTTATGTTACGGGATAAATTTAATAAGTTTGTAGAAGTTGTAGTTGAGGTGAATAGATCGTACACCTAGTTTGCCAGGAGCTGGAAAACGCAGCGTTATTAGAAGTTGAGAACAGTCAATAAATCCATTACTAATTTGAATAAAAATAGACAGTCCAAAAAAAATTCATACATAATTTGTTAGTGATTGCACTGATAATAAAGATGTACATTTAACTTTAATCAATTACTCTTTTAGAATTACCCATTTAGAGAATAATGAGAGGAAGATAGCACTTTTTTCTGCTAAATCGCGTAAGTTGGCACTTCTCGGCATTTCAACTAAGCTTATTTTGAAAGCATCAATTTGCCAAACGATCAAGGTCTTCTTGAAGGAAAAAATACATCTATGGAATTGTTGATATTTAAAAAAAATATGTCGACGCGTCGCGTTGTAAACATTTCTGCGCAAAAAAATCTGGTCACTGGTCACAACCAGTACTCTTGCGTTTGTCAAGTTTCTCTTAAAAAAATCACGTCGCGTGCGAATTAAATTGTGTTGATTGAGCTCGTGTAAAGAAGTAACGTCTATAAGGATATTGTTGTATAAGCTGTATAAGAAATTAATCAAGATTCATCCCATATGGATTGTATAGAGGACGGAAGATAGACACAGCACATATATCATTTTTCAGGTTTGTTATTACCATTACGGTTTAATTACAGTTTCCACAACGTATATAGTATGGCGTGGCGACGCTTACCACGGCAAAGGTCGCCACGCCAAGGATGCGGCTTATACCTGCGGCTATAGATGTTTTGCATCTAAAATAAAAGCTTCACGTTTTTTCCCGTAGAGCAAGCATACAGAACCTACCTCCACTTTCAGTTCGAAATAGTAACACCGCGTGTCGCGTGCGGAACTCAACGTTGCAATAAGTCGCACATGACACGTGTACACAAGTGTATACTACACTAAAGTGTAGAAAACTAAATTTAAATTAAAAATAAATACTCACTTTCCAAGTGCCTAGGCCGATTTGCGGTATGCTTTTGCCATTATTAAATTTGACAATTGGAACGTTTGCCATGTTTTCGCGCGCTTTCCACCAACGCTGAGTCGATACTGAATAAAATGTTATACTTGAACTTGCGGGTTATCATTTATCTTTATATATTTTTTTTATTGTTTCTTGTGTAATTGGAAATATGTTATGTAATATTTATTATATAGACTATGACATCTTTAATTATAGGAAGTTAAATAAATGGTTCGAGCGCTTCGGCTAGAATTTGAAGTCGCGTCGTTCGTGCAAGGCTAAGAGCGATAAAATTAAAACCGTCTGTTTTTCTTGAGTTGTAATTATTTGCTTTGTTAACTGAGCCTGTGAACGCGGCGGCTCTTTTGGGTGTTGTCTCGATACCTACTCAAGGAAATAAATTATTTGCTATAGACATACATACATAACGTTACGGTCTCTCCATATCTATTTCACATCGTCTTCAATCTTCAACTCTTCATACATCAAGGGTACTCTCATACTTTTTACATTAAGGAGTGTCCTTATTCTATAGTAAGGACACTCCGTCCACTTTATACCAAATTCAAGACAACGCAATGCCACTCTACATTTAACGGAGCGTGTAAAAGAAAACAATTCATTCCCCCACATGGGAATTGAATCCGCAACCATAGTGCTTACAGTCAAGCTGTCTCACAGCGACACAACAGCCTTATTTTACTATTTTCTTACTTCAATAGTCAAATATTATTATCAATTATATCTTTGAAACAACACTTGTAAGTGATAAGAAAATAACAAACATTTTATAAGTGTGATAAATGAATTATGATCTTATATCGAATACTATAATATATTACATACTTACTAGCTACCCGACCGCCAAAATCTTTACATAAATTATAGCCTATGTGTTCTTTTGATGTTTAAGCTATATTTCTATAAAGATTCTTCTAAATGAGTTCATTAGTTTTTAGGTGAAAGAGAAACAAACATTCATCTTTCGCAATAAACATTCGCGGCTTCGATTATAGCTGCATTAAACTTTTGTTAGCCATAAATATATTTTTTTATATTCACACAATTATTATTTTTTTAAGTAAAAAGTGAATTAAAAGGAAACAAAATTTATAAATTTAGTAACACTCGCACCATTGAGACAAATCAAACGACGTATTTATCAATTCTTTTGTTTCGTAAATTTTTAACGCGTATGTTAACGTAAAAAATAAAACCCTAATTTTAAACTTCGCCGCAGTAGGGTAAAGTAGCAGTAGCGTTTTCTTTGAGGCCAATCGTGGAGTACGGAGACAAGCGTGTGACTGTAAACGCAACAGGTTGTGGGTTCAATTCCCACTCGAAGAAAGAAATATTTAATATTTTCATTTTCTTGCTCTGTTAACGTTTGAGTTCCGCCACTCAACACGCAGTGCCTCAGAAATCTATACTATACATATAGCACCTTTAAAATTATAGTGACCTAATCAAAAAACCATGATTTTGAGTTTTTGTCAGAAATTGACCTAAACGACGCTGTATACAGCAGGGGGTAGGCAGAGAGAACTTGGAGTTAAAACACTTGGTTCACTTCACATAAGTTTTTCCAGTTCCAATTTTACCATATAGCACCTTGTACCCCACAAGGTTCGATATGGTAAAACTGGAACTGCTCGCTGTCTGTACATGACAAATAAGTGGAAAAATCTAAGCAATTATTATTAATGTAATAGAACCGAAAACAATATACATTTTTTTATCTGTTTGTCTGTTTATGCACGTCGGAAACGGCTTAACCGATTTAAATGCAGTTTATATTTTGACAATTTTAATACTTAATCTTTGTATTAATTAATTTGGTTAATAAATAAAAAAATGTATCAAAATAAAATATTTTATTCGAGAAAATTGATAATAATTTAATTGATATGGCTGAAACTTTATTCTCCAATGCATGGGGATTGTCTTTATTTATTATTAATGTTATAAAAAAATACAAAAGTAATTCTAATATTAGTACCAAATAATTTTATTTGTTCAAGCGGGCAAAGCCGGAGCGAGTAGCTGATATATAATAATTCCCCTTATTCGATTCAATCGAACCTACAAGCACGACGGCAGAGGCACGAAGTGTGACTGTAAAATCGGTCGATCCCCACTCGAGGAGATGAAATATTTACTTAAAATGTATATTCCATTTCTTCGCTCTGGTGTCTCAACACGCAGTGTTGAGCTCAACACGCAATGCCTCCAGAATTCGGCAGAAAGTGGGGAGCGGAGTGTCTTAACACTAGGTTCCCTCTGCCTACCCTGCTGTGTGCGGGATAAAGCGTGAAGTTATTTTTTTTTATTTGGAATTTATCTAAAATAGATTATTTTAATTTTCACGCATATAGCAGTAGCTATATATAGAGACAGTTCTAAAAACCAAGACAAAACGCCGCTCAACGCCGCACTTTGTCTTGATACGCTTACATATTATTTAAATGAAATCTCAAGGTCGATCATAGTTGAGAGCGGAGAAATAAGAAAGTAATTCCTCCGAGTGGGATTTGCACCTACAATCGCGCGCGCTAACTGTCGAAGACTGCCCCACTGCGACAAAATAGTCTCGAATTTCTGGTGTGAAGGATGATGGTCGATATATATAATTTTCAAATAATCACTACCGTTTAACAAACAAATCTGTAACTACCGTTATTAAAATAAAAAAATAAATTAAACAAAACGGAGTTAAAAATAATTTATTCGATTACAAAAAATCTCAACATTAAATACTTTAACTTCCTCACATTTACACTTAAATCAACATTTTTTTTCCACGGTGCATCTAGTGTTAAGACACTCCGTCCCCAAACATGCCAGCGAATTTTCAAGACGCTGTTTGGTTGACGTAGCTCAACGCCGCGCTTTGTATTATAACAATTGGGATATATCCTTAAGAATCTCTATATTTAATAAAAGGATATATAAAAGTTAATTCTGCACATCAAAGATATAAAACAAAAGAAAAATTAAGTCGAAAAATCGATTATTAAAGGTAAAAAAAAAATATTTATGAACGTATTAAAATAAGACAAATACTAAATATTAAGGGAAGTTTGCTAAAATGCAAAAGTGCACTTAAATCGGTTAAGCCGTTTCTGAGATTAGCGTGAACAAAAACACAGACAAACTGACCAAGTTCTATTACATTGTTAAATGCCCGTAATAACAATTTTTGTAATATATCTTTCATGTACAGACATCGATGAGTTTTATTATAAATATCGTTGTATTATAAATAAATTGTTTATTTTTCAAACATTCAATTGAATATTCTTATGGGTATTACAAAAAATGCAACCTAAAGTTTAAATAATTTTCACATTAGAAATCTTGAGTGCGTAGCAAACATACATTATAGGTATGCTAAAACACGAACGTAACTCAGTGTATTAAGCAAATATGTACTTCAGCAGTTTAAGCGGGCGAAGCCGAGGGCGGGTCGCTAGTTTTAGTAAGAACTGAGTACAAGTCCTAATAATGGAATGTTATCTAATATCGCAACCTTAAAGTAAAAGTGACCTAACTCAAAATTTTTGTAATTTTTTTTATTTGACTTCATAAAAAAAGCTATACTATTACTCTAAAGATGATCAATCACTTTGAATTCCTACAAATCACAGTTATTAGTTCTCACTTTCACTTTGTAGTTTCGGTTCGTTCGGAAAGCGTTCAATGAGCTCCATGATATTGATATTTGACCTATAATTTTGTTATAACGTTAAATATAACGTAACGTAATGTAATTAAATTATAGATCAAAACTAAAAAAGACCGTAAAAAAGGTGCCATCTGTCAATAACCGAATGAGTTGTAATAATTATTCTTGTATTATCTGTGGGCGGTGAATTAACGTGACACAGCCCTTTTTTATATAAAAAAGAAAAAAACTTGTAATATGCAAGTTCAAATGCTCAATGGCTCACTTATAAGTACTATTGAGCCACACAAGGACACCTCATCAAGTTGGGCGATATGCCGTCACAGATTGAAAAGAATCTTTTCCCCAGTATTATTTTTTTCTAGTAAAAAAACTTAACCTTCGGATTGTCACTAAAATGACAAATAGAAAACAGAGTGTCTGAACACCAGGTTTTCTTTATTTATTGCATAAAATAGAAGAACAATGCGTAAATAACAAAAGGTTTGTGAAATAATGCCACAGATTATAACTTACTTATGAACTCATTGTTTTAATTTTTAATAAGATATTTTAAACTTTAAACTTTTGTGTGCTTAAAAATATAAAAAAAAAGATAGATATCTTTTTACAAAAAACAAAACAAAACCGTGAAAAGAAATGATTCTAATTACACTTCCAAAGTGACAAAAGAAAGATGAAAAAAATATTACGTCTGTAAAAAGCTACCTTATTTTTTTATTACAAGCAAACGCACCGCCATGTTGGAACGCAAACAAGCAAACACGCACATATTGCAACGACTATTAGCTGCTATATATAAAAGTGGTGTAACCCGTACAAATACATATTCTAAATATATAATACATTTAAAAAAAAAACTTATATAGAACAATGAGGCCAGGACAGGTTTATTTATATGTATATAAACGTTTAACATTGGATTGGAATACTTTTGTATTTTTTTAAAATATTGACACAAAAATAAATATGTATTTTGTTTTATAATTTAAGCCCTGTTTTCAGAAACTTCTATTAAATATATTCGATAATTGGATTTTTGGTTTATATGAATGCTTAAAAGCAACATTAGTCCGGTTAATCGGGTTTCTCCTATATGGATATCTTATATTGAAATAAATTATAAGCTGTACGCGATAATTTTGAGTATTTTTTCTAATATTTTAAATATAAATTAAGAAGATTATTTCATGCTAGCGATATTGTCGGACTCTAAATACTTTTGAATTTATGAACTGATGTATATAAAATTAATTGTTAAAAAACAATAGTGTAAATTGCATTTAAATCAGTTAAGACATTACCGTGAATACCGTCACAAACAGACAAAAATTTTAAAATTACTGTTTTGACTTTTATAAATCGATTTTTTCATATATTTTCCATGTACAGACGACGTACAAAGTGCAGAAAGTTGCAATTTTATTATATCTATAATATAGAATAAATTAAAATTCACTTTGTTTAATGGTAGGATGTAACTCCATATAAAAAATATATTAAGCATATTTGAAAAAATAACTAAATATAATAAAAAAATAAAAAAAAAAAACAAACACAGGTTATACCACTTTTTCATAGAGTAATATCTTGTATAAGTCTTTATTTTGTTAGCATTTTAATTATATCCCACTTTCAAAATAAAAGTGTCTTAACTCAATTTTGAAATATTCTTCAATAAGCCCACTTTAATTTTGAAAATGCAACATAATAATAATATAATATAAGCTATAATAATAATATTCTTAAATATTATATAGCAAAGTCTATTTAGGGTTGTCTCTTTCAAATTTTTCCTTAAAAAAAGGAACAAAAAAAGCATATTTTTTTATCAAAAATTCGTAACCGACAACCCTATTTGACATATAAATTACATATAAATAATAATTTTTAAAACGTTTTGCGATGCACAGCCCTGTGACCCTCTTCATCGTACTCTCTCTTAGAGACCCACATCTTACGGAATGTGTCTAAGGAGGCGAGAATCGAACCCCCTATCCACGTTGAATATAGACGCTCTTGAGGCGCTGAGATCTAAAAAAACACATAAAAAATTGTTATGTCAAAAGAAAAGATAAATCTAATATGTATACTAATATTATTTACAATATTAAAATGTTTGTTAAGTTAAATGCACTAAACTCAGGAACGTACAGTCCGATTGAAAAAAATATATATTTCTAAAGTATATTTATTAACAAAAGGGACTTCATGTTATAAAACCCCCAGTACCATTTCAACTGTCTGACTATCACGGTTCATGCGACACTGCATGGTGACAGAAGGACAAACATACAGAGTGATCTTCGTAATGGGGCCCATTTTACTCATTGGGTACTGAACCCTTAAAAACCCTAGAACGGCCACATCATTATACATAATAAGCCGCAACCGTCGCCTTCTACATTCAAATGGCGAGCCAAAAAGTAAATAGACACATTAACTATTCAACGCAAAAAAGCACAGTTCAAACCACCACTTTAGAGAGATGAGATTAGAGCGTGGAACCAAACACACCTATCAATTTTACAATATTAAGCAAAGAATTAGAACTGCTTACCCTAATTTTCATATCCTTGGGCGCCAATCGTCTTATTTCCGCCAGCAACCTGTCCCCAAACCCTCGGAATAGAGTCGAACCCCCACTCAGTACTATATTTTGATACAAAACCTTCCTAAGATCCATATCTGATTTTTGTATAGCGAACATCAGTACTTCGTGGAGACCTGGAAAGAAAAAAAAAATTTTTTAGTCCTCTTATGTGTAGACAGAAAGAATAGTGTGTTCTGTCTAAATTAGAAAACATAACGTGGTGAGTGGAAAAACCTCCGTTGTCTGGTGCGATAAGGACTCGCCAACCGAAGGTTCCGTACCAATTTCAGGATTTAGATATTTCTAGAAATTTCTAGGATTACTTAAGGAAAATTGCAATTTTAAAAGACGACAAACTTAAGTTTTAGGGCATATGTACTTTTGTTATATGAATTTAACTCCAATTATAAGTTTGTAATATAAATATAAATTTGTAATATATATATAAATATTAATTTTTCTGATTCAAATTCTCAATTCTTAGCAAATTTCATAATTGTACGTCTACGGGAATACCTTATAGGTTATGATTACGCATTAATGCGCGTATATATTGCTTGTATTGACTTAGAAGCTAGATTTTACTGAAATTAATATCAAATAGCCAGGTCATTTCAATATTTGGTATTATTTCAGTTAGATACCTCCGCGCGATATCTAGATAAATGGTCTAGTCAGGATGGACAACAAAATAATCCTATAGGAATTATGATAAGAAAAAAACAAATTTTACCTTCACACTCTTCTCCGATCAGATCTGGTCTAAATAATACTTCTGGTGCTCTAAATCGCGCTGGGCCGATCTGAAAAAATAATGGAGAACATAATATGAAATGAAGGTGAGGAAACGCTTAATACCTCTTCATACATTTTAAACACAACATTCTGACAACCTGAGTATTTGATAACAGTCTCACTTCGATACCTCCATGAGTTCCTGAAAAATGTGTCTTACAGCTAGATATACAAAAAACAAAGTGAACCTTAAAAAACGGTGGAAACATAAACTAACCTCAAGTTGAGTCCCATCAGGTAGACTATACTGAGCCCTCTCAGAGTCCAAAGTCTCCTCTTTCAGCGGGTTGGGAGAGAGGTAGCAGGCTCTCTCTTTTATAGCTTTGACTATTTCCAGTTCGGCGGAGGTACGCAGATTCACACCCTCTTTACGGAGGAGAAGTCTAAAAGTTATTTTAATTAATTAAAAAAATATATAAAAACACTTTTTTTACAGTACCACACATCTATACTTATAATAAATTAGTAATACGGGTGTAATGATCACAAGCTCGACATGTTTACTAGAAGGCAATCCAAGGTTCCATCAGCCATCTTCCAGCTTCCAACAGTCAAACCAGCTCAATGGTGGCATAATATTGTACTTTTCTCTAATCTACATATAAGTTTCGCGAATATAACAAATAAACGTGTGTGTAATTCAGTTGCTAAGATTTAATTACATAGTTACTCAGTTCGCTCGTTCGCTAATAGCTCGACCTAATTAAATCGTATTAAAAAAAATCGTAGTCTTAGACATGAAAGATGTTGGAAGGATGTTGTTAATAAGACGAGACTGAATATTCAGCTCAAAACAATAAGCCTGCGAGAGGCCGTCGTGACGCAGGGTAACAAGAGTGCGACTCTAAATTTGACGGTTGTGAGTTCGATTCTTAGTGGAGGGAATGATATACTTAATATTTTATTTTTTATAGCAAGGAAATGAAAATATTAAGTATTTTATTCCATATATATATATAGAAATAAGATTATAGAAATAAGATTCAGCGGTGAGTAGAAAGGAGACGTCTTAACACAAGGTGGCCTACCCTGCTACACGCGGGATTCACTTCACATTCAGCATTTAAAAAAAAAGACAAAAAAATATCAATAATCGAAAATGATTTCAGAACTGCGCTCTCAACAGTTATACACAATTATGTCTATTAAAATAATGTTACTTAACTTACACTTAATATAAGCCAGTCAAAACATTGATTTAACAAACAATAATACTAGACTTTAAGTTTCGTTTAAGTCCAAAAACCATGTTTAAGCCATAGAACTATCTTCCCCATTTATTTCATTTTTTTAAATTAAGCCATAGTTATGTGATATTTCAATAAAGAAGAGAGTTTTAACCCTCAAACTTACCTCAAATACCGTGTAACATCTCTACCAGCCACATCAACTCTCATAATACTGTGCGGCATTGCGAAACCTTCGTAAATTGGAACCGAATGTGTGACTCCATCCCCTGAGTCCAGAACCACCCCAGTCGTACGACCTGTTGCGTATCTGTAATATAAAAAAGAAATAAAAAAAAAGCTTAAGAACGCCAATGCCAGTCGTTGGGCAAAAATTGCGAAAGGAAGGTCAAAGTGCGGCGTTGAGTTTCGCCACTCTATACACTATGCATCCAGAATACGGCGGCAAGTTGCGGACAGAGCTTCCCTCTGCCTACGTAGGTATGTACGGGATCCAATGTGAAGCCAAAAAACCGTTCATTAATTGATTCAATCATTCATTCATTCAATATTAATAGATACTCACAAGCTCAAAACGGCCTGCATCGATAAGAACAAGGCTGGCACATTAAAAGTTTCAAAGAACACTTCAGCTGCTTTCTCTCTATTCCTTCTGGGGTTCAATGGCGCCTCGGTCAAAAGAACTGGATGTTCCTCCGAAAACGTCGACAGTTGATCCTGTAAAACAGAAATAAAATATAAATAAACTAGCCTCTAACTGTGGGTTTGCTTGGATGATCAAATGGAAATAGCTCGAGAGTTGTGGATGGCACGTGAAATTTTCAAAGTGCACGAGGTAACTCCAACCGCAGGTACAGTTGGTAACATTAGAACGATTGACGTGTTGTAATAACCTACAGCCTTCCTCGATAAATAGACTATCTATCGATATTTAATACAAAAAGAATTTGTCTATTTGCACAGGTTGTTCCCAATACTTGTGAGATTAAGCTATTTAGTTTTATAATATTAGTATAAAAGTAGCAATTTACTTTATTTCTAAAGGAAACATACAGTACAGTTAATATTATAATTTGTTTCAGTTTCACGCTGTCGCTCGCACATAGCAGGGTCAGCATAGGGAATGGGTGAAAATAGTATTAAAACAATCCATTCCCATTAAGACAACTTCGTTCACCACTCTTTAGAGGGATCGCGTGTTGAGTCTTTATTGGAATAAGAAAACGAAAATATGAAATTTTTCATTTCCCCTGAATGGAAAACAAATCGACATCTGTCGCGTTTTACTATGCGCCTCCGCCACGATGTCCCGTTCCATACTTTTCTCTGCATATAAGACTCATGTATTATTGGGATATTGTTGGGATTCGATCAAGAATAGATTAATGAATTATGTTTATTTCTTTGCTCGGGTAAAAAGGGCATAAAGTTCCACCATCCAACACACAGAACCATTTGATAATCACAAAAAGCACTGTAAAAAAAAACAAAAAGCTAACCAACCTTACTATAAATATAATTCCACACTCTCTCCATGTCGTTCCAATCAGTCACTATACCATGTTCCATTGGATATTTGATGCTCAGCAGGCCTCTGTGTTCCTCGGCTCGTGGACCTACAAATAATTCCCCTTCTAGTGCTCCTGCCATTACACGGATGTGTTTTGGACGTCCAATACTGTAAAAAAACATATATGTATGTATAACTACTACTATTGATTACTTTTTTACTTGTTCTGGTAAGAAGGCAAAGCGCGACGTTGTGCTCCGTCAACATGCAACGTCCCTGTCTACCCAACTTTATGCATGATACGCAAAGATAAAAAAAAATATGAATTTTATTATTTTTAAGAATTGAAGCTGTAGTGGCACTGGAGCATAACACCTGACTGTAGATGATATACAGGGCTCAATTACTACTCAGGGGCATGATTTTTTTTTATTTCCTCACAACTTAATAATCATTTGTGATCCACAGCTTATCGACCTATGAATAGTTTGGCTTTTAGTACACTGGACATTACTTGAATGCATATTGGTCGACCAATGCTATATTATAAATAAAACAAACAAATAAGTTTGAAAAATAATAAAACTATTGTGGTGTACAATATTACAGCAATCTGACTATAATAGCGACGATTGTGGGAGTAATTTCTAATCTGAATTTTATTTACTTTCACACTTTGGTAACAAGACAAAGTGAAAAAAAAAGAAAATTTATCAAAGCTGTCTTAAAAATTGGACTGAGGGTAGGGAACAAAGGTCTTAACACTAGGTTCTCTCTGTATTTTTTTAGCTTCACGCTGTAACCTACACATAGCAGGGTTAGGTGGAGGGAAACAGGGAACTTAGTGTTAAGACACTTTATTCCCCATTATGACTTGTTTGTTGTGTTGGCATGTTGGCATTACATGTTGAGTGGTAGAACGCAATGCTATAACAGCTAGTTGCTGGTACAGAGTTGTAATAAATTAAATTTGTACTGAGTATAATTTACCTAAATGGGGATTGAAACTACAGACACATTATTAATGTTAGATGCTCCCACTATGCTACATTTTTTCTTAGCTGCACACTGTACACTAACAGCAGCAGCAGAGGAAACCTAGTGTTAAGACACTCTATCCTCTATTTTCCATTCTGGCAGTGCACCTGCCCCATAATTTGTCTCAAAAGTCATCACATATAAGGCCATTGTGGCATAGTAACAGAAATGTATGACAGTAAACACAATGGTTGTGGCTTACACTTTAGGGTTAATCAATTTGGCCGAATAAGTCACTTAATATTTTTATTTCTTTGCTCTATTTTCAAGATAAATCATGGAGTATCGCCACTCAACATGCAATGCCTAGAGACAATGCGACGGAAAGTGAACAAGAGTGTTTCCTACAAATGCAGTAGAGTTGATATAATTCCATTAAAAGCTAAAATACTCACTAGTTGGGAAACCTGCATTTTGGTATTTGATCACCAGCGAATCCAGCTTTGATCACACCTGAGCCCTGTCAACGAAAAAACGGTGTCAGATGCAAATTATTTATAAAAATATATGACTCATTTTACTTATAAATTTCTATATGTTTACACTTTAAACTATTTACTTATTGAATAATAACTAAGAATTTACTTTTCTTTAAGATTTTATAATGATTATATCTTATATTACTTAATAAAGCGAAAGAATTGTGAAAAATGTTAACGCCAATACGACAAAAAATCGATCGGTAAATATGAAATATAAGTGTATTTACATTGTCTATCACGACTGGCTGATTCACAATGACGTCGTTGAGTTCCATTTTTTATAAATATATGGTTTAATTAGTTGTTTTTATTGTATTTTTCGGGATTTATTTTATATTAGACGATAGATTTCATACGGCCTACTTTCGAGAGTGACATCAGAAAGTGAATGTTGCCATATTCTTTAATTATTAATATTGTTTTATATTTTAGCGACACGCTGTATTCATAAAATAGAGTAGGCAGATAGAACCAGAACCTATATACGAAAAAGACGCTAAAACACCGTTCTACACTTTTCACTGAATATCTTAATCAATTTGATTTTTGTAAGATATTTCGATATTGTAAATATTTTAAATTTGTTGTACAAAAAGTTTTAGTTTTGCTATTGCAAAAAAAATATTACAGCTGTGGCTGTGCAGCTTAACTGGCTACAGTGTTCGAATATTATATTTTTTTCCTATTGTCAAACATTTAGCTATATTACAGTAATTACGGTACACAAAGTGCCCGTGTAAAAATAATTTAATTTTCATAAAATAATTTAATTTTCGTACCTAGCAACATCTAAAGTTTTTCAGTTTTCAATTTTCATTCAATAAAACGAAATGAAGGATTTAACTGGAAAGTGGAGGAGCATTTTGTTTTAAATTTGAATTAAAAGAAAGTACTAATATATTTTTTGCTTTAATAAAAATTTACACGAAATGTGTTATTTTGGCCGTGCTATTATAAGATTGTTAATTTATAGTTCATTCATTTACTGTTTTGCTTTAGCAAATACAATAGAGGAATACAATAGACACATAACAAATGGTTATTGCGATACGAAAAACAGTTGTTCAGAGGAAAATAACGAAAAATATCTGCTATTTGATGTGAATCCACCAGAAGGTTTTAATTTAAGACGCGATGTGTATATGAGATTCGCTATAATGGTAGCTGAAGCTCGGAAAAAGAAAAATCAAAGAAATTGGAACTTAGTACTACCTCCTTGGTACAATCTATTCCATTGGAAAAACGATGGTTATATGAGTAAACCTATGCCATGGGGCAAATTTTTCAATTTAGATTCCATGAAACGTTTTGTCCCTGTTTTTGATTTATATGAAATGTTTCAAAAAACTGATACTAAAAAGTTTCATATAGACAGAGTATATGTTTTACAGAACTATGAAGACCCTTTTGGACCTAATGGTGAATTTGTTGACAAATGGGAGGTAAATAAAAACTGTAAATATAATGGATATTATTGGGATTATAATAATATAACAGTAGGTGAAGTAGTATGCATTAAATTTCAAGGAAGAATATCTAAATTATGGGAGATTGTGATGTTACATCCGAATGACAAATTTATTATGTTTGATAATGGAGAAATACCATTGCATGACAGATATGGTGACAAAAACTTCTGGGATTGTAGGAAAAGTATGAAATATAATAAAATTCTTACAGCCAGATCTAAGAATTATATTGAAAATAATCTAAACTGCCATAAAGAAAAATGTAACAATTACATTAGTGTACATTGGCGAAGACAGGATTTTGCTAGATCTAGGAAGAAAGAAGTACCATCAGTTCAAGGAACAGCAAAACAAATCAACAATACTATTAAAACACTAACCCCAGATATAATAGATATATTTATAGCTACTGATGCAGAAAAATATGAGCTTAAAAGCTTAGTAAAGCTATTAGAAAACATGAAATTGAAAGTACATCTTTATTTACCTACAGAACAAGATTTTCTTAAATATGGAGATGGTGGAATTGCAATAATAGATCAAATTATTAGTTCACATGCTGCCTTTTTTATAGGCACCCATGATAGTACATTTACATTTAGGATTTATGAGGAACGAGAAATTATTGGATTTGATCCTGCAACTACTTTTAATAGATTATGCCCAGATAATGGGAGATGTGAAAAGCCCTCAATATGGAGAATAGAAAAATAATAACATTGTTTTATTTAGCTTATTATTCATATTTAGCTTTAGACCTAAAATTTAGTTATACTATTAAGTTTACAATTAAGTAATATAATATATTTAATTTTGATTTGACATGACATGTTACTATCTAAATTAGGTGAATGTAAGTAACTTAGATATAATAATTTTGTTTCGAGACCATCTTCAGACAGGATATGATTGTGCCACTGTGTACAACTAACAATATCATATATTACCTACTTTAAACAAGTTTTAAAGTGTCATTCCACACTTAGGAAAGAAAAATACTTATTTTGAAAACAAAAATTTGTACGTAGCGGGACTCAAACCCGCACCTCCTGGAGCAGGCGCTCTGACCACTAGTCAGCCATATAGTTCTCATCAAGCTCTGTCAAAATTTTTCTACACTTGTTACAACTTTTTATATTGTAAGTAAGTTCTACAATGTGTGGGTCCGCTACGTTAAAATTTTTATATGTTTTTTTAAATAAGTATTAGCTTCTTTTTCTTATTTTTTGATACTATAAAAATGCGCTTAATATTTCTATATAGTTTCTTGTACGTAAATAAACTACATTTGATGTGTCCATAATGTGTTAATCAATTTTATGTTTTACCAAAGATAATATTCAAATAGATTTATATTTTTTTAATTTTGTTTTTTTTATTTTTGTCATCTATAACCGGTAATTTTACGATAAGAGGTAACTAGTGCGGCCATCAATTTAAAACATAGATTTTATTCTTTGAGTTGTTATTTTTTGCTATGAAACACGTCACCTAAATGTACTTTATTAAATAACGTCACGATTAAACGTCTAATTAACGTATATTTTTCTGAAATTCCTTATAAAGTGTAAAAAAGTATCTACCCTAGCCTGTCCCTCCGTTGGTTTCAGTTTAATTTGTTAACTATACATACCTTGCTTGTATCAGTAAATAAATCAAAATTTGTTAAATAATAATTTCAATAAATATATTTAAATATTGTTAAGAAAACATAGAACAATATTCATCTATCTGCATTATTTTTAAAATTTTACTTTTATCCCACTCATTTTGAATATCTACCCTGGCAAATTTAATTACGCTACTACAAACATAAATATAAAACTATATATTCCAAATAGCAGTCAAGCTCATCTATCGATATAAAGTTAGTAATGCAAAAGTGAGGTCATTGTGTCTCTCCCCTGGTAATTCATAAAAGTTATATTATTCATTTAATTTATTTGTAAATAAATTAATTGATTAATATGACTTTTAGATAAATAATGTACTGAAACATTTTTTAAGTGAATTAAAACAATAAAATTTATCATGAAAACGTCTTTCCCCTGCCATATTTCCCCTGGCAACTGTCTCGCCAATGCCTCCAAAATCCGGTTGAAAGTGGAGAATGGAGTGTCTTAACACTAGGTTCCCTTTGCCCACTCTGCTATGTGCGGGATACAGCGTGAAGCTAATTTGATTTTGCAATGCCATTTTTATTTCATACATTATTGTTAAGGCTGAAATAATATAATCTGGTAATGTTTAATATCATTATAAAAAATAAAAGTGTTATTTACAATGTGTAATTATAGTCGATTTTTATAATTTTGTTACCTTTATTCGTGCGAATTTTCTCCCCGTGCCAAATAAATATCTATCATGAACTTGGTGTCTCTACACTGGCCTAGTAAAAAGTAATAAAATTTACATAAAGTGACTTGCACTTGCAAATATATATCAACCGAGGTCTCCCCCTATCTTGCTTCCTTCTCTTTAGTCCTTCATCACCAATCAATTCGTACGTTTTTCTACATTCTCACCGTGAAAAGTATATCAGTTTCACGCTGTATCCCGCACACAGCAGGGGCCGTTCCCATTTTCTGCCGAATTCTGGAGGCATTTGTTGAGTGACAGAACTCAACGCCACGCTTAGCCTCGACACCAGAGCGAAGAAATGGAAGTATAAATTTAATTAAATATTTCATCTCCTCGAGTGGGGATCGAACCCACAACCAGTCGATTTTACACTCACATTTTGTGACCCTGCGCCACAACTGGCCTCTGTCCAAAAATAGTAATTTAAATATATTTTTAATTAGTTTTAGAAAATGTTAATGAGTAAACATAAGGAAATTAAAATTCGTGCGTTTCGGAGAACTGCCAAAACAAAAAAATCTGGCAACATAGTAAATAAAAACATATCGATTTGTTTACTTTTTATAATCTGTATAATGCAGCTAAATATTTCAATTTTAAATTGAGACGCTATTTTACTTCTATTATTTAATATTAGTAGTAAACGTTTAGCATTTTATCAAATGATTTATAAATAAGTAGTGTCTAAGCTAAAATTCAAGTTTATTTAGGATATGGACTTTTATTCGTCAGATTTTACCGGCAATGGTCAGTATTTATACACCCTATACATCCAATCCATTTAAAATTCCTATTCTTAAATTTAGTATTGTCTTGTAACATTTTAAGCTTAAGTTCTTGTAATTTTAGCAAGAATAATTGTTACATTTTATATCTTTGATGTATAATGTAAAAACAACATAACCTATTAAAGAAAGTAAATAAATTGCATTATAGCTACTTATTTAGAAAACGTATAAAATTTTTTGAACGCAGCGGGACTCGAACCCGCGCCTCCTGGAAACCGACCAGCCTGGTCGGTTTCCAGGAGGCGCGGGTTCGAGTCCCGCTGCGTTCAAATTTTTATACGTTTTCTAAATAAGTATTTGTCTTTCCTAAGTGTGGAATAACACTTTAAAAAATGTTTAAAAAAATGCATTATAGCTTTTATTACATTGAGAATTTGTTGTATTTACACAATTTCATGTCACTTGTGTAACTATTTTGTTTAATGTATACGTATATTAAAACAAGTAAGTACTAACTGATTGCTGTCTATACGTGGAACATTTATGAGAGAATCTATTATTTCCACATTAATTTGGTATGTTAGAACCCGCTACAATGATAATTATATTTTTTGATCGACTCGTCCGAAACGTCTTAATCAATTTTAATACAGTTTCCTCTATAGCATTTAGGCAAACATCCCTTAAAATATTGTTGTTTTTTAAAATATTTAAATCAGTTAGTAGTTAGTCAATAAAAATTTTAAAGCAATATAAAGTAATTTACTTAATAAAATTGTTACAAATTTTGGGTCTCAATCAGCGTTTTTAGATTAGTCTTGGGTGAGGAAAAGTGGGATTTTTATCTCTGGAATTAAAAAGTAGTTAAAAAAGAATTCTTGAAGTGAGTGAATTATCAATATATTCTTATGTCTAAGTTTTTTAAGTAAAGGCCTACATTACAAAGCTAATTATTTTTGATAATTTCAGATTTCAATGAATGGGTGAGTGCTTTAATGTAGATGTGTGCTGCTTGAGCTTTTTAAAAATACATCTTTTTTAGCTTCACATAGTGTCCTGCATTTAGCAACTGATTTTTTCTAGTTTTTTTCTTCAAAAAGTTACTAAAAATTTGTGAGATATACTATCGCATATATTTAATAAAATTTCACAAATATTTTTGGACTTGCCACTAGAACAATTTAAAATTAAAGTAAAAAATATAATAAGCAAAGCTTACTATTCAATCTAAGACTACTATATGAAAATAATATGGGGATTTAAACGCTAGCCGCTGGTAGTTTCGTGTAGGACTAACACTACTGACATTTCTATGTAATTTAATGATTCAAGATGATGATTTGTATGACATCAAGTTCTGCTCTTAAGGTATATAACAAAATCAGTGTTTATTAAGACATCTCCAACAGTTAAAAATTGATCTTCTTATTAAATAGCTTTTTGAAAAGTTAAAGGAATGTTTTTCTTTGAGTTTAATTAAATATTATATTTATTTTTATTTCTTATGGTTGTTATTATATCATTTTCTTTTTAATTTGTTTATGCAATTTTATTTCAATTGTTTATGAGTTTATTAAAAATTATAAAAATTATTACTTGCTGTTTATTATTTTTAGGTTTTCAACCCTTTTATTTTTAACCAACATTGCCAGTTTTTCTCTCGGTGAAGAGTGGGATTTTTGAACATTTTATGTTAGAAATTAATTTTTAACAAAAAAAAATCGGTTTCAAACAACTAACTAAAAAGTAAAACATTATTTTACATAATGTAAAACATAATTTGGTTTTGTTAAAAAAAAATAATATAATTTTGAAGTTGGCGCCAAGTAAAACAAACAAGCTTATTAATTCGATATTGTAGAAATGCTGTTGTAGCAGCTTAACATTGACTTCAAAATAATTAAATGTTTTTTAAATATCCTTTCAAATAAAAAAAAATAGTCATAGGAATCATTCCTATGACTAATTTTCCACGCTCATGCGTGGTATTGAGTTTTCGCTAATAATGCAAATTTGAGACTTGAGATTTTCTCATAGATTTCATTGACAAAAATGGACCAAAAAAATTAAATCACACGGGAAGCACTAGCTTTTAAATAAAACAAAATAATCAAAATAGGTTCACTCAGTCTAAAGTTTTGAGGTAACAAACAAAAAAATACAGTCAAATTGATAGATAACTTCCTTTTCTTACAGAAGTCTGTTAAAAAAGCGGGATTCTAGTGGGAATTTATCCATATATAACTATATAAACGATGTTGTTTTGGTTTACCATATGCATGGGCAAGTTAGTCTTTAGAGTAATTATACTTAAGGGGCCATTCAAGTATTATGTAATTTATTGTAATTTTTTGCATGTTCAAATAATGAGTCTTAGTTTTAACTTTTATTGAAGTGTTGCCACACCAAAGAAAGAAAAATATTAATATTTAGGATCTCACATTTTACTTGTACATTTTTACACGCTCTTAAATATTACAACTAATACCATATCAGCGTTGCCAGATGTCGTGATTTTGGCGGGATGCCCCGATTTTTATTCTAAAATTTGAGTGTGCCCCGATTGGGGCAGACGTAGGCCGCTTTATATAGATTATTAAATGTACTGTGACAAAATTTTTTTTAATACTTTATAATTTTAATTGTTACAAGTAATTTCATAGAAATACAAATTGGTATATTCGTAAATTACATATAGTTAATATGAAGAATTAACTGCCTTACATATGATAAACAAAAACAGTCTCTTCGAGTAAAGTGACATTTTTCTATTAAAAAAACATTTTATATTGACATCTTGCACCATTGAAAGCTTGATCTACAACTCAAATAAATTAGTTGACCATTTTTTTGGCCATTCTGCATCAAATACTTCTGATAAAGGCCGTTGCCTACAAGCAACCCCTCGATTGACTTTGGCTTTATTGCTGTTGACCTGGATTGGTCTTGACAGCGTCACCGGGCGGGGTCCCTCATTGACACAATTCCACTGCTTTTATAGTCTTTTTTTACCTAGATCAGCCCTCTTTTACACGAGTTCGCTAACAGTATAAGTAAAAAAATATAATTATGGATGTAAATAATATTATTGAACAATGTCTACAGAACTTATTAATTAATAATAATTATGATCTACATTTGTCGATAATGAAATTATTTTTATAATTATATTTTAAAATTTTATAAAATTGCACATTTACACTTTCACTAAATAATAAAATTATTATATATGTTTCTTTTCACTTCAATCATATTTATTTTCATTTGAAGCGAGCCAGGAATATTGTAGAAATCAATTTTTAACTAAAAATGTTTCTATTTACCTCTTTTTACGGGATCATAAATACCATACATTATTTTGATATGTAAAAAAACAAACAATTTTATTTCAATTGTTTATGAGTTTATAAAATACTAAAGCCAATTTGTTTTCAAACTTGAGACGCATTATAATATTAAAAAATAAACTGCTATTATTAACTCCTGAGCACAGCTACTGAGGACATTTTACATTAAAATGTGATGTTTTGTCAGATTATATGCGCCATTTTTAGTATTGGTCAACCTGCTCCTAATACTGTTGTGACCTACTGTTGATTATACTGTGATTCCGTTCTTGCTTTTGTTGTTTTAATTTAATTTTATTGTTTTGCTAAGTGTAAAGTTGTTTACTCATTATTTTTATTCTTGTTATATTGAATTTTTCAAAATTTAAAATATGAGTAAACCTGGGCCAAATTAAATCGAATTTAAATAAGGTACATAAAAGTTTTAGAAAAAATACTTCTTTGTTTACATTTTGTATAATGCCAAAATGAATAGAGTATATAGTTATTAAATTCATCTATCTGTATACTTTTTAAGTTTACTGTTTTAACGTTAATAATATTGTAAATAGTTTGTTTTCAAGTAAGAGTTGTGCTCTACGCTGATGATATTTATCTTAAATATCGGTGATATTATATCTGTTGTTTCAGACGGAATATTTAACAATTTCTTTTTCATATTCAATGAACTGTATTTGAATAACATAAAATAATAAAGCTATCTAAATAATGAATATTTATTAATATTAATTAGAAATTGACTTTATATTATGCGAATGAAATTAACAGCTATTGCTTTAAGTAAACTTTTGAATTATTTTATTAAAGAATATCTAGCTTGGGGCTAATAAAACTTGTTTTTAAGAATAATATATGACTAGTGGGTGCGCGCAGCTTTGCCCGCTTATTTGCACCCTTTATTACTTTATTATAGTTAATAGAATAGATTACACCAGGGTTGCCTAGAAATATTGTGCCACAATCACCTTTAATTAAATTTATGTAATTTTTTTTTATTAAAGAATTGCACTCACATGTATTTTATGTGAATCCAACATCATTTGAACGAAAATCACATACGATCGCCACCTTTCAGTCTGCCGCAACCCAGCCACAGGGTTGCCAGATTTAAACAGGTCACTTAATGTTGATAATTTGCACTCACGTGTTCTCAACTCTAAAATGTATGGTCTCATACTCAACCGGAATCAGAAAAAAAATCAAATAATTGAATGCCTTCAATGACCTCTGCTTGCGACACTTACTTTTCACACGGGGAAATGAATTATATATAATAAAGAGTGGCTGGATTCAATTATGCGCATTGCTTCTTTACCAGAACGAGGAAATGAAAATATTCAATATATATATTTCCTCGGGTAGGATTTGAGTCCACAACCTGACGCCATTAGACTCGTACACTTGTGCCCCTGCGGTTCGACTGGTCTTATATAGGTAGTGCATAATATAAACTCATTGTATATCTAAAACGTAGGATTCAACCGGCGTCAGCTCATCGACTGATGTCGAAATGCCGTCGATGGAAATCAAGACAGATAAGAAAGCGGATTTTGAACAAGACGTTAAAACTGGCGACAAACGCCATAACCGAAGTAAGGGTAAGTTATATTGTAACGTGCTATGACAAGGCTATTACATAGGTGTCCATAGTGAATAAATAATCCTGAAACACCTTATAGCAGACTTATTGAGTATTTAAAATTAAAATATCTAACAAACATATGTAGTTGAACTCTGTTTTTTATTTTTCGCGGGATATAGTGTGAAACTAAGAAATAATCAAACGTCATCGCTTTTAATATTTTCTATCTATTGCATTTTTTGAAATACACCTTCAAAATAATATATTCTTTTAAATTAACTATTTGGATTGCAATTCTCTGAATTTAACTTTTAAATTTCATTAATTTCAAGGCACCATGGAGTCAGGTCTTTGTCATATTTCTATTAACCTTTTTATAAATAAGAAAAAATATAAAATACATACACGGCGGTAGATGTAAAACTATCAACAGTTACATTGAGACACAGAAACTTTCTTCACACAAGTTTTGTCATTTCTTGCATTTAATTTGTTATTTAGTTGAAAGTAATCCGAAATATTGAAAATTATTAATTAAAAATATAACGACAAGTGTGAGTTCAACATTTGTGCTAATATTTAGGGTTCCTTTTAACAAGTTGACCAAATGTGCGAGATTGTACATACAGAACTGATTCTGAGCCAAGGTAATATATTTTTGCTATGTCTGTAAACGCGACGGTATTGGATTCGATTTTGGTCAGTTGGAATTAATTGTTTTCATTTCTTTACTCTGGTCACAAGACCAAGTCCATGTTCGGCGTTAAGTTCTGCAACTCTATGGAGTTGCGCAATGTCTCGTACATTAGAAGAAAAATAGGGAACGGAGTGTCTTAGTACTGGGCTCATTCTGTGTTATCTGCTCTATATAGCAGATTACACAGAATAGAGCCTAAAACATGTGTGCAATTGAAAGGCTATAGGTTCAATAAATATTCCTACAAGTGAAATTTAATATACAACTCCTTTATGTTTACACCACAACAGCAACTGCTCCTTATTTTAATGTTTATTATATTGACTAATTTACTTACTGCTTGAAATACTTATTAGCATAAAAAAATCTGTATAAAACACAAGACTACAATTTTTTTTATACTTATGGATACCTACTACATTATAAAAACAAAATATACTAAAATATAAAATGAAAAAAAAAAACTTAAACAGATAACAAAATAACCTTATAAGTATTATTAACTTTTGCCTAGATGGTGAACCACCGACGAAAAAACCAATGCCATCAATACAACTGGATGCCGGTTTCAAGTGGAATCTTCATGTGAGCCATTTCTTTATATTTATTTATGAGTTGAGTTGTGACACATGTCTCATTCTAATGTTCGTATTTTTAAACCGCTAGCTACTCTGAGATAGATCTTGAAAGCGATCCTTGAGATGCCGTTTTCATTCATTAATTATAATGTATGACTGAAAACTGCATCTTAAAATCGATCTTAGAGTTGAGAGCTGCTTATAAACACAGGCTTTAGCTATTTTCATTTGCTCACGCGGGCGAACTGCACGTAAAATGTAATCAGTTAAAAATTCTTCCTCTTTATATCCAGGCCCTTGCCAAAGCGGCAGAATCTGTGGAATTCGGCGGTAAATCCCCCGTCTCCGCGTTGAATGAGCTTGGCGTACGCGTCGCGTATAGTGTGTTGAAACAACGCGGGCCCGCGCATTGTCCAAGTTTTACAGTTGCTGTAGCGGTGAGTTATGTTTTTTATTATTGTATTGTATTTGTATTTCTTTTCAGCAATAGGGAATTTTATTAAATATTATACTATAACTTTTTTGAAAATTTGGATGTATGTTTTTCCTCTTAATTTTTTTTATTTATATAAATGGTTACTTACAACTAAAGCTAGGTAATACCTAAGCAATGTTTTTTCTGTTACTACACTATTATTTTATAGTTGTGAGGGGCGAAGTGTTTTGACACTAGGTTCTTTGTAAAAATTAAATGTAGATTAAATTTGTGAAAAGAATGTAAATGCCAGTACTTATATAGTAGAGTAGACAAAGGAAACCTGAGAACCTTCCATTCCTTATATACTCCCCGGTAAATTCTGAAGCCATTGCGTTATGAATAGTGGAACTAAACGCCGCGCCTCGTTACCAGAGCGAGGAAAATGAAAATATTAAATACCACCTGAAGGCGAACCTGCACTTACAATCGCACTCTTGTGTTTCTGTGCCACGACAGGCCTCAAGTATTCTTCATGCAGTATTTACTTAAATTTTTGATAGCTATGAAGGGAACTAATGGTTATGGAACCATTAAAACTTATAATAATACCTAAATGAAAATTTTTTATACGTTACGAAACTAGAGCTGTAGCAAACCGTACGTATTCGTTACACAGTAACGGGTGCGCCATCTAGTACCGAGTACCGAAACGTTACTCACGAATGCATTTCGTTACTCGTATGTTTCGTATCATTTGTACCTACACTGTTTCGGTTCACGCTAGTACCGAACATGTATGTGCGTGTATACGTATATTGGTCAGCTGGGAATTGTAAATGGGTCTCGAAGAATACATTTTAATTAATTGGGTCTTTCATAATGTTTACTTTTTGACGTTGACAGATTTATGAGTACTTAGTGCTGCTATACTAAAGTAAAACTACTAATTAGTAGTTTTTTTGGTATTTTTTTAAGAGTTAAGGAAATGTTTTTTCAAGAATTTATATAATGTTTTTGTGATATAGTTATTTAATAATTAATAAATAACTTTCTTTATAACGTGTCATGTATGCAAGGTACCATTATAAAATGCAACTCCGAAAAGGGATGAAGTTTGATTTTAAATTGTAATTAAAAAATAAAAATAAAAAATTGCAGTGTAATTTAGTTATATTAAGTTTTCAATCCATATTAAAAACAATTCATGTATCCGGTATTTAAAGCACAGTAGTAGAATTAGAAGAAGATATGGTAATATTACAATTTGCAAATGGCCAATCTACTGTTTCTTTTCAGCGACAATATTTGCTTTTCTATTGCAGTTACGAATTCACTTTCTTTAGGTGTTTGAATATTTATATCTAAACCATGGAAAACAACTTAAGACGTCTCAAGTAAAAATATAATAAGAAAACCCCTTTATCGATAATCAAGCATTGAAAAAAGAAAAAATAAATCATCCTGCACTTGGTGGAGTTTTTATATAGAAAATTAGCCTCAAAAATATTTCTATGTTAGTGGCCTCAGTTAAGATTTATGGACATCTAATAGTAAAAAGATCTTAAAACATGCTATTTTTACTGTAATATTTGATATCCATCTTGGCCCTGGGACAGTACAGAGAGGGCATTAACCTTTAGTAGATTCCGTAAAGAGTTTCCTTGTGTTCAACATTTCATCTATTAAATCTAACTAGGTACATTTAGAATAACTTAAACACAATATGCGTATTGTCTGGTTCAAAAAAACGGAAAAACTAGAAAATGCACCTTATGCAAAGTTTTCGATAGGTAATGTTTAGGTATTTTTTCTACAAATTACGATTAAAAATAATACGAGTGGCGATGCTCTCCTATCATACTGTATGCGTACGCAATACGAATCGAATCATTGCTCTAACCGTACATACCATGTAATACGGTATCAGAAGTAACGATACGATAGTAACGGGTACTACTTATTACAGTACCGTATACATACGGGTACGCTCGATTTCGTTACTTTTACACCTCTGTACGAAACATACGAGTAACGAAATGCATTCGTGAGTAACGTTTCGGTACTCGGTACTAGATGGCGCACCCCTTACTGAGTAACGAATACGTACGGTTTGCTACAGCTCTAATAAAATGTCATTCACAATTTCACAGCTTAAGAATGGAAGTTGTATTACAACTTTGTATATTTTCTATTTTTAATTTTTTGTTCTTTTAAATTTTACAAATTTTTAGTATGTATTTGTTTATAAATTAAAATTTGTTGCTATACTAAAGTGTTATTTAAATCAAATCAAATCAAATTTGTTTGTTTGTAGTGTTATTTATTAACCTTTATAGTGATTTAAAGTGACTTTTATAATAATAAAATGTATATGTATTGAAATAAACTTTATATTATATTATTATATGTTTATACAAAGATAAAAAAAATCTTGACCTGATAATGAAAGTTTCCCGCCAGTTTTATTAACATTTTTTTTAATAATTTTAATAGTTATTTATTTATGTTACATGTTTCCTATAAAGTCTTACCGGTTTTAGTCTCCTTTTAAGCATGATATTGTCTATACAACGAAACTCCGCTCAGCTAGACCACTAGTTTAATTTAACTATAATAGAAATGTAACTGATCGCTATCTACAATAGAAGATATAAAAAAAGTTAAGACACGCCGTTCCTCACTTTCCGCCGAGTCCTAGAGGCCTTGCGATTTGAGTGGCGTAACTCAACGCCGCGCTTTGCCTTGACACCAGAGCAAAGAAATGAAAATATAATAAATGTAAGTAAATATTTTATCTCCTCGAGTGGGGATCAGACCCGCAACAAGTCGGTTTTACAGTCACACTTTTGTACCCCTACGCCATAACTGGCCTTAATGTAGCAAAAAAATGGGAGCATTTATCAATGTAATATAACTAAAATAATAATTTTGTATATTTTATACCTGTTTGTCGTTTGTGCAGGCTAATCTCAGAACAGTTTAACCAATTAAATTTAATGCAGTCCTATTATTATTTTCTTAGTTAACTTTCCTCAATATTTTGTGTTCATTTTATTTCAATCAGTTCATAAATAAATAAAATTATATTAATTTTAAATAAAATTGCTGTAGAATAACTGTTTCATTGAATTGGCTTAAACTTTATTTATCATTTTATAGGTATTATCATAGAAAAGATAATGTTATTATAACACTAAAAAATAAGTAATAAAATGGTTGATATAAAAAATATAACAAATTTGGAATTGGAATGTAAGCATCCTATTTCTATACTAAATGAATACTCCAAAGGTTTTATATTCAGGGACATTGGTAGAACTGGCAGTGACCATTTACCTAAGTTTTGTGTGGAGGTTATAGTAAGTTCTGTTTAGATTTTTTTACTCATCTACTTATACCTAGTACCTCACTAGTGCTAAGTCACTCTGTTTCCCACGCACTACCTAATTTTCAAGAAAGTGCCAGATGAGTGACAGAGGAATTTAAAGCCATAATTAATTTAAACAAACTTGTGATTTAAACTCAAAGTTCTGAATGGAAGTGTCCTAATGGAAATAGAGTGTCTTAACACTGGGTTGCCTCTGCTTACATTGCTATGTGCATGATACAAAAATTTTAAATTAAATTAAACCATTACATTAATTAGACTATGATATCCCATCGATAGAAAAAAATAATCCAAAAATCTAACTCAATAACCCCTCTTTTTATTTTACAATGACATCATTCTATTGACTGTACTGATGATGTAATTTTTGCGTCTATATTTAGTTCTTCCTCTATACTTTGTTTAAAGTACATTATGAGATTTCCTGTAATTTACCTGGGAAGTATGAAATAAAGATTATTTTATATTTGACCTTGTGTTCATGTTTGTCACAGTGGTATAGCGTTTGATTGTAAACGCGATGATTGTGAGTTTGATTCCCACTCGGAGGAATATTTAAATTATTTTTTTCCCCTCTCAGATAAATTCTATTATTTAAATGCAGTGCCTCAAACATTGGGCATTTGCGAGGGTAGCGGAGTGTCTTAACACTAGGAAACCTGCAGGACAATGCGTACACGCATTTGTTTCTTGTGTTTTAGTGGCTTTTTTTCTAGTATTTTATTGTATTATGTTGACGTCGTCGACGTCAACCACTGTCATGGCGCACTGTACGTGGGTTCGATTCTTGCTCGAGGGAATGAAATATTTAATATTTTCATTACTTTGCTATTTTAGAGAGACAAAGCGCGACATTGAGTTCCGCTACTGAACTGTCTGAGTATACAAGCGATGGATGTGGATCGCTTCATCATCTCTCGGATGATTGTTTATATTTAAATTATTAAAATTTCTTCGCTCTGGCAAGGCGAAGCGAAGTGTTGGAATGTATAATGTGTTTAAATGGCGTAAAAACGGAAATAAACAACGACGTTACAGAGTTTAAATGCGAGAAATATGTGAAGTTAATGGTAGAAATTAAACAAACCCAAACCGTACATAACATGTGCCTACAACGAGCTCAAGGTCTCTTACCTCAACAGTGCTTAACACTAGATTCTCTTAGCTTTTCTCCAAAAATATGTAAAATATAAAAAAAAATGCCATGATTTCTTTGTTTTCAGGTGGCTGATATGTCATTTGAGGGTTGGGGTCACAGCAAGCGTGAGGCTCGTGCAGCGGCGGCCAAGACTTGTTTGAACGCATTGCTGGCGCGAGCTGGACGTGTTCTTCCCAATCCTGGTCCAGCTCCAGACTTCACAAGCGATGAGCCACCCAAATATCCTGGTAAATACATTATGAACTCACGTATGAACACTCATGTTTACTAAATGTTTTATTTTTTTGCAGTATTGTTGGGAAATATTTTGTTTTTGATCCAATTGCGTGATGCGTAAGAGGGTAATATGTTAATAAATATATGTCTGTGCTATGTAGGTATGTGCTTTGACGTACTCCTGGCGCAAGCTGGAACTGCTGTGTCCGTAACCCTGGCCCAGCACCAGACTTTAATAGCATTATTCTTTTGTTTGAATGCTTTTCTTCACGCCACTTTGCGAAGTCAAGTTCTATTTTTTTATTAATACAACGAGCAATGTGAGAACAGAAAGTGACAAATCCCAGTTAAAGATATAATTTTTTCCCTAACGGAGATCGGAACACGTCATCATCTGCATCTGGCATGATTATATAATAGAAATATTCCTGACCACAACTGGCGCTACTGTTCTATGGATGATTCATCCATAGAACAGTTTATATAAAACCAATATTTATTAATTAAATTAGATCCTATAAAGATTTGAATGCGCACCTCTTGGTTATACAGATGTGTCAGTATTTTAATTATATTACATAACATTCAGTAAAGGTGGTAGTAATTTCTATAAACATATTGTTTTTTTTTATTTCAGTGTCAGATTTTCAATGTGTGGATACTAGAATTCAACCTCCCGATGTCAATAAATCAGCACCACCGCCTGGTAAGTTTACTACTTTTAAAAATTGTTTGTTTGGTTAAACGCGCCAATCTCAGGAAGTACTCATTCGAGTTGAAAAAAACTTAATATGGTATTCCTTGGCCTTCTTTTAAGGCCCCTATATGTAAATCGCTCTCAACTCTAGATTTGACTTGAAGGTGATCTTGAGATGCAGTTTTCATTTATAGATTATTAAAATTACATCCCACGATCGATCTCAGAGTTGAGCGCTGTTGTTGTTAAAGTAGAAAATAACTGTTCAACAATTTTAATTTCGCTACTTTAAATTTTATGGTAATTTAAATTCTAATATTATTTTTGTATACTAATCTATACTTATATTATAAATTCAAAAGTAACTCTGTCTTTCTATATGTGTCCGATGCAATCAGGGTCAAACCGCTGATCCGATTGTGATAAAACGTCATATAGAGATACTCCAGGGTCTTGGGATGAACATAGGTTACTTTTTATTTCTCTTATCTTTGTAATATTCTCGATATATATTAATTTGTTTCAATTTGACATGCGATTTATTCTTCCATGTTAATTACAACCGTCGCTAAGCAACAAGGAATTTTGTTGTTTTAAGAAAAGGTCGCCCAAAGTGAGCCTCCTGAACACTTACATGGCGTACGCTGACTCAAACTTTTGATGTTTCATCAACAATATTTTTTTTGCAAAAATATAGTCGCAAGAGAAATCCGCGACTCGAGCCTAGGCTGGGGGTAGTAAACAGAACGTTGAATTATATTAATTTCACTTTTTTTCGGAAAGTATACGTCCAAACTACATGCTATAAAAGGAAAATATTATCTTCATTAATTTTCCTTGATGATAAAATAATTTTCGCTCGTAAGTTTCAATACACATGTGAAATAAAATGGATGAAATATTCCTTACAATTTTTAGTTATATTTTGCCTTGTTATCCTTAATAATTATTATTATTTCTTTATTTAAGGCTAACTAAGACTTATGTTATCTTTTAAAAAATCTAAATAAAACTTAGCGACAGCGTATATTTTCATCATCATCTACAGCCACCGATCGTCCACTGTTGGACATAGGCCTTTCCCATTGTCACCACCACACTCGATCTTCAGCTCTTCGTACCCATCCGCTTCCTGCAAACCTCTAGGTCGTTGGTCCATCTGGCAGGGGATCGTCCCATCGGACGAGTTTGTACGAGGTCTTCTGCCCCAGCGGCCGTCGGCTCTACGACAATCAGTAACTCTGGTTCACCTCCGGATTTCCTCATTTCGGATTCTATCCTTTAGAGATCCACCGAGATACAGGATGTACGCACTGTTCCAATACCCAGGATATCTATTATATATATATATATATATATATATATATATATATATATATATATATATATAAGTTTTCCGTATGCTACCCAGCCCGACCGTATTCTTCTGTTATCTACACCATGTTCCCACTGTCTACGCTAATTTATACGGGACATATACAGCGAGTTTTAAAAGAATCTATAACATACAAAAATATTACAGGTCTCTTCGGTTCAACAGTTTCACCGATACACAAAAGTCCTATAAATACTCTATATGAAAATTATCCAGGACTAACGTTCACCTGTACTTTCGGAGACGGAACACCCTTGGAAATGCTACAGGGTGAGTATTTTTATTCATTAATAAAATGATTGCTTTACATGTTTATATTATATAAAAGAACAATGGGTGAAAATATTGAAATTTTTGATTGTAAATATTGGCACATTCTGTATAAACAGAAGAAATGAATATATTAGAACATTCTGTATAGTTTCAAAATGAAAATATTGAAAACATGAGATTTGCTTCTATACACGATGTTTTTAAAGTATCAATAATAACTGTGTCTATTCTCTTTTCTCTTTACGCACGTATTACATATGTGTACAGTAGAAACTCCATTATCAGGTCCTTGATTATAATGAAAACACAATCCGAACTACTGATGTAGGCACTCAAATCGCGACACGCATAAATGGCAGGTCAAAAAGTTTTTACATTTTTTTTAAATTTATACGGTCTCTCAGACATAAACGTCACCAATGGCGGGTTAATAAAAAAATAAATCAATTTCACATTGTATCCCGTATATAGTAGGGTAGGCAGAGGGAACCTAGTGTTATAAGATTTCGTTGCCCACTTTCCGCCGAATTTTTCGAGGCATTGTGTGTTGAGTGGCGAAGCTCAATGTCAGGCTTTTGCCTTGATCTCAGAGCGAGGAAATTAAAATATTAATAAATAGTAATTAGTGGGGATCGAACCTACAATCATCGCGTTACACCCATATTCTCTGCGCCTCATATATAATATCTTTTAAAAAATTCTTAACAATTATGTTATATATTAAATATAATTTTCATTTTGCTTTTCTTGATACATTCACTTATTCATATTTTCGATTATCCGAATGCCTAACGACAACTATTAGTAGAGTCGAGTTTCTACTGTACATATTTAGTAAAAGTAGTTAGTTTAGTAGAAATTGTCGTGTGGCGTTAAACATATTACATGTTCCGTATTCCATACAAATACATATGTTGATTTCCCTATTTCGTTTGTTTTTTTCCGTTTCTTCTTGTAGCACCGACACAACTGAGTCATAGCATGCGCTTCAAAGTGGTCGTCCAGATCAAAGATCAAGTTTTCGAAGGTTTTGGTGAGTATTGAATGGATGAATGAATGAACTAAATGGTTTTTATTCAGATTTATTATAAAAAATATGAAAAACTAAACTAAACTGCTTATTTTAGGCCTTTCATAATATGGTATTCAGAAAGAACTTAGTGTTAAAACACTTCGTAATCCACTTTCGAGTTGATTAGCGGAAATTAACATCAAAAATTAACGAAATTAACATAAAAAATATCAACCAGTATATTGGAGGCCAGTCGTGGCGCAGGGGCACAAAGTGTGACTGTAAAATCGACTGGTTGTGGGTTCGATCCTCACTCGAGGAGTTACAATATTTACTTATATTCATATTTTCTTTTCTTCGTTTTGGTGTCGAGATAAAGCGCCGCCACTCAACACGCAATGCCTCCAGAACTCGGAGGAAAGTGGGAAACGGAGTATCTTGACACTAGGTTCCCTCTGCCTGCACACAGCACACAGCAGGGTGTGCGCTAGATACAGCGTGAAGCTGTTTTTTTTTTATTTAAAATATCAACCTAAAATTAATTCATTCACCAAATGAATGAAAATGTTATTTCCAGGTTCAAGTAAAAAGTTGGCAAAACTAGCCGCAGCCAGAGCTGCCTTAGGAGAACTGAGTGATAAAACACCGAATCTACTACGACCTGCCTCGAACGATGTGCTTCCACAGTTACTTGCCGATCATATTGCTAAGTGAGTATCTGATTGAACTTTTTTCAGGTTCTAGTTAATTAGGTTCTTTTTTCTTCTTCCGCATGTATCAGGATTGGCGGAGAATATTTAATGTTGAAACACTCCGGGTTTAGTTCCGCTTGAATTTCAGGTTTTGTTTATTAAGTAGCGGAACTCGACATTGTGATACAATTTAATTAAGATGACTTATGGAATTTAGTCTTCCGTTTGGACCCTATTACTAACACTCCGCTCTCCGTCTGTCACCAGAATGTATCTCATAAACCGTGATAGACAGTTGAATTTTCACAGCTATCTCCATTACCGCCGTTATAACAGTAAATAATAAAAAAGAGAATAAAATAAATATAGCTCATGAGACATGTTTTTTTTGGCGTTTATAGATAAGTAAGGAATCCTTTGAGTGCAAGTTCGACTCGCATTTGGTCGGTTTGTTTTTTTCTATAAAAAAGTTAAAATCAGCTTCATGGGTAGGCAGGGTATTTTTTTACTATCTAATGTCTGATAACATTGTGGATCAATAAATAGAAATAAATAAAATTTTAATATGTATGTATATACTTGGTATCAAGAATAAAGAACATAATGTATAGTTAAATACTTATTAAGAAAATGTATAAAAATTTGAACTTCGCGGGATAAGAACCCGTGTCTCTTGGAAAAAGTCCAGGTGTAGGTATTTTTCATTCCTGTTGTGTTAAGAATGTTACTTGGATAATTACTATACAGTATGTAATATGTTATAATTTTGCTTGTTCACTTTGTATTACATTTATTCTTCCAGATTGGTGAATGAAAAGTTCAATCAGCTCATGCGTGACGATTTAGTTCATTCTAAACGGAAAGTGCTCGCCGGAATTGTTATGACCATAGATAATAAAATAGAGGGGGCTAAGGTATGTTCTTTTTATTTTATTAATGTTTTGTTTACATATATATATTTTTTTAGTATCTTTAATAATTAAAATATTATTTTATTAAAAAAAAAAAATCTGTAAATGAAATAACATTTTGCAGTTAGTTTTCTAAATGTTCTATTTGTTTTCATATAGTATGTATTTGTAGGCTTTGTATTTATAAATAAATGTTGATCTATCTGTTTTTTTAGTTTTACGCTAGTTCCCGCACATAACAGGATAGGCAGAGGAAACCTAAGACACTTCCTCAGTTTTCGCAAAATTTCGAAAGCTTTGCGTATTGATTGGTGGAAACTTACCCTGGCCCTGCCTCATTGCCAGAGTAGGAAAATTAAAATAACTGTATATTTTATTAAACTCTGTGTGTGTGATATTAAACCCACAACTAGAAATTATTAAATATTAAAATTATCTGGTTTTAAATAACAACAGGTTATAGCAGTAACAACAGGAACAAAATGCGTGTCCGGTGAACACATGTCGGTCAGAGGGCGCGTCGTCAACGATAGTCACGCTGAGGTAAGAATTTAAAAAAAGTGGTATTTCTGTGCAGGAGAAACTAGTGTTATGAGTTTAAAACGCTCTGTTCTTCACTCATTGACTGAATTAAAGATATTGTGTGTTGATTTCCGGAACTGAATGCATCACTTTGTCTTCGACTAGAAGCTACGAGGACAAATCTTGGAATGCGTTTATATATATATATTATTTAATTGAGGCAAGTAAAATACCCTGCAAATAGCTGGGTAGGCAGAGGGAACCTAGTCTAAAGACACTCCGTTCCCCACGCTACGAACGATTTTGGAAATTTTGGAAGTTTAGTGTCGGAACAACCTAATAAGTAATTTTTAAATTAATATTGAAGACTGTTTATGTTATAAGCATTTTATCTATATAATATCGCTTAAGGTGGCCGCCCGCAGATGTCTACAGAGACATCTCTACGCACAACTACTTATGTATGCGAGAGCTACAGGTATGTTATATTATTTTATTTATCAAAATTGCGTTTGAAACATAATATTAAATTTAAATAATTGGAAAAAAATATTTGAATAGCTTTTTAACCTGACCAATTTGTCTTTTTAGAATATACAGAATTCAACGCCGCGCTTTGTTTTAGTACCAGAGTGAAGAACTTAAAATGAACAGCCTATAATTTTTAGTTTTTAAACTATTTAGTGATTATATAGTATTTTTTTACTAAATATTGTCTTCCTTCAGACCCAACGATAGCAATTCCGGAGTCGGACCTGGAACCCATGCCGGGCGGCGGCTACCAGCTGCGCCGCGACCGGCAGCTGCACCTGTACGTGAGCACGGCGCCGTGCGGCGACGGCCGCATATTCAGCCCCCACGACAAACACGAGCTGGAGCCCGACAAACACCCTAATAGGTAACATCGTGGGGAACAAACCTTGTCTTATCCATTTAATATTTTTTTTCTTAAAATAAGCATATTTTATAACAGGAAACGGATAAGCAACCCCACTGCACCGTGTGACGATTGTCGTATATTTAGTCCCCATGACAGACAAAAGAGAGTTGAGTCAGACATCCTAAAATGTAGTCTGTCTGGCTCTACTTCGTGTTTTCCAGGATTGTAGAGTAAAACCTACGTTTCATACATGTGTTCATCTCTATTTTTAATAGGTTTTTGTATTTTTTTACCCCATAAACTTGGGAAAATGGTAATGTTACTTGCAAATATCAACATTTCTATAATGGGATTTTTTTATACATATTTATGTAAATCATTAATTAATTCATTCATTCAATCATTCAATGCAGATTAGCGCGAGGTCAGCTACGTACAAAGATCGAGTCCGGTGAAGGGACTATTCCGGTCAAGAATTGTTCCAATATTGTCCAAACTTGGGATGGAGTTCTACAGGTGGGTTGGAATAAAATATTTTTTTGTGACTTAGTGTCCCAATATTCTGTTGTTTTCACCAACCTCAAAAACGTGAAAACGGAACCCCTCTATCACATTGTTGTTTGTCTGTCAATACCATTTATCTCAAGATCGCGTGAAGGTGTCAAGCTGAAGTTAACATCAACTGTTCAGATCTATGATCTCTTGAAGCAAAAACAACAACAACAAAAACTTTTTTCACACTTGACAATAGTGTGAAAAAAAGAATTTAAACGAAGCTCGATAAATCCGTACGAAGTCCGGTTTCCAGTCTTGCTTCAAAGAATGCCGCCGTGGCGCATTTGTAGAAGTGTGCGACTGTAACCGCGACGGTTATGAGTTGTAAGGAGTGTCGCATGAATCGTCATCGCTAAACAAAATGTGAACGACAAGAATAGTAACGCAAGGCAACCTTAGGGCGAGCGGCTGCTCACGATGTCGTGCTCGGACAAGGTGGCGCGCTGGTGCGTGGTGGGGCTGCAGGGCGCGCTGCTGGCGCGGCTGCTGCGCCCCGTCTACCTGCGCTCGCTGGTGCTGGGCTCGCTCCTGCACCACCACCACATGTACAGGTGACTCACACACACTCTATTCTTTACACGAAACAAATTAACATTTTATGTGTCTGTAACATTTATTAACATGTTTATTTTACAATCTAATATTATAATCTATGACTTATAGTTAAATTGTTAGAATCATTAACATTAAATTAATAATTTATTAATAAAAAAAAAACAACTATTCACTCAATAGAAAATGGCGACTGTCTGTTTGTTGTTAAGAAGAAATTGCCTCTGGCCCTGAAAAATAATAAAAATTTAACAAAATCTAATTACTTATATGTTTATGTTAGAGAATAAAAGCACTCTGTACCGACTTATATGACGTTTCTCACATGATTTATTGGATAGTTCACTGACGGTCCTTTACAATATATTATTGAGAAGCAGTATAAATAAGACTATTTATTTTGATAAGCAGTGCGGGTTCACTTCCACGTGAGTACCCAGATGTGCCGTATGTACACACTGACTATGGTATCTGCGAATTACGCTCTAACATATATAAAATTCTTGGTTGTAGGTTCAATACACACTTAAAGGAATTGATTATATTTATTTCTCCATTCTAATAAGACACAATACGGCGTTGAGTTCCACCACTCAACTTGTAATGACTGGAATTTCAGTTCGCTCTGCTTATCGTGTTTTAGTATACGAAATGCAATATAAAAACTGGCAACCTCCTTAGATTATTATATTACATACATATTCACATAAATACATATTTACAATCTTCTTACTTTAAAATATCCAACTTACCTATTTAGTAGTTATACTTAAATTCTCCTGTTTCAAACCGAAAAGTTTCCTCAAAATCGATTTAATCTTAGACTCACCACCCACATTAATATTATAAGATACTGGTTGTAATGCCGGGGAAGTCCCTATATAGTTATTTTGTTCTGTTATGTAATTATTGAATTCTCCATCACCGGTCTTAATCAACTTGTTTATCTCTCTTATCACTGTTATTACAGGAATGACTTTTTTATGGTGTTTCAATAGAAAACCTAAGATTTTGTATACCATATTGTCGTTTGATTGTGGCTTGAAAAATGATATGAAACGTCGTTGTCTATGATTTTTTTCCGTTTTTGGATTCAAATCTTGTTTTATTATTGGAGGTATTTTAAAAAAGTTTCGGAAATTGACGGTAGTTTCGAAGTTTTTCTTTGTTGACATACTTTTAAAAATTAAAACGCCATTTCGTATTGTGTTTAATGATCTTGCTAAACCGATTATATTACGGAAGTTTATTTTTGTTTGTTTATTCTTCTTGGATGGATGTGCATTTGGTTTTAAATAGTAAACGATTGTTTCGTTCGGTTGCGTTTTATTCTCACCTGCAGAAGAAATACAGTGCTGTACAGATTTGTGCAATTTTATTCTATTTTACTTAATATTTATGAAATGGGCAGAGGAAGCAAAAGGAAGAGGCAAATAGCGTTAAGATATTTAATACTATTTGCGTCCCCCAGTGCGGCGTTAGGTTCCGTCACTTTATGTCTCGAAAATCGATCGGTCATTGAACAACGGAGTGATTTAACACCAATATACGAACTGTCATATACAATATGATAAGGATAGTGCTATTTACATAAACGAATGATTTTTCTGTAGTATTGTTGCTAGAAAGTAATGAGGAAATTATGATCTCTATAGTGAACATGATTTTATACATATGAATGATTGACGACATGATAAAATAAAACTGTATTATTACTTTAATAACATAAAAGACAGACTTGTATTACAAAAGTGAAAATACAGCCTACAGCCATACCTTAAGCAAAACTTAAAATTAGAACAGCTACCGAGTGAAAAACTACAAAACCGTGCCAACATCCTTCAACCTCCCTAACAGATCTCACTTGGAGTCGGCCCCGTAGCCCATGTGGGCGGCGCGCTCGCCGGCGCACCGCCCGCGCGAGTACTCGCGCCACGAGCCGCAGCGCGTCGCGCCGAACGCGGCCGGACGCACCACCGACTCGCTAAAGAACATGTAGGAGCGCCAGTGGCTGCAGAAAACTACAACGGCATGAGTCTATATGAGCTAGCATAATTTCGGAGTGATTAGTATGTTATTATATAGCCTATAGCCTTCCTCGGACTATCCTACACAAAAAAAAACAGTTTGAGCCAGTGGTTCCTAACATTGGCGCTTTCAATCAAAGAAAATAGTAAAAAGTAAAGATAACCGGTCAAGTACGAGTCGGACTCGACAATGATTGTTCCATTATTATAGATTGATGGAGTATAGAGCAAGACCCTGGCAAAAGCCGGGACTAATGCCAGGTAGAAGAAGATGGAGTATAGAGCAAGATTTTTGATATTCATTTTAGCGTAATACCTCTACAAGATCCAAAAAAAATGTTTTTGGTTGTTGGACAACAGAGTAGACCTAAAACGATCTTGTTGTATTCTTTTGAGGTAAGAAACGTAAATGGCTCATCATTTAATAAACCTACAACAATACTTTAACTAAATACAAAAAATCTATTTATTTTCAAATAATAATTAAATAATAAAATAGAGCACCTGTGTACAAACAAAAAATGTGGTACTTACATTTATTCAACAATTGATGTTGTGGGATAGTAACTTCAAGTTCGCATCCCGGCTGAGGACTGATACCGCCGTTGGGATAAAAGTCCACGTGGCCTACTTGATGATTGTATCCTGTAGGGATAAACAATAAATATAAATCAATAATATTTCTAACCTACAAATTAGAAAAAAGGTACACGTTTCGACTGGGAACTAACTCCAGTACAACATTTAAAACTTACCAAATATCCCAGCGTCAGTATGTATCACATCTACGAATTCGGCGTCGGTAGGATCCAATCTTTGTTGTATGGGCAGCTTGTTAAAAAGTGGCAACGCGGGATCCAAACCTGTTATACGCGCGACGCGGCCTGTCACAAATAAAGCATAGATTATGAAATGTTCTTTTTCTATCTACACACTATATCCGCTATGGGGTAGGTATAGAGAACCTAATGCTAAGACATCAAGACTTACTTTTTTAAAGCATTGCGTGTTGAATGAATAGCGGGACTCTTTGCATGTTGTCTCGTTACAAGGAGCAAGAAAATTAAAAAAGGTAAAGCCACCATGTGGAAACAGAACCCACAATTGCTGTATTTGGAACGACTCTCTGCCGCTAGATTTAAAGAAAGCAGTAAATATCTTTCTTATCTACATGTAATGCCTTAGTTTTGGAGTAAAAAAAACAATTTTAAAATGTATTTACCATTTACTCAAACATTGCTTTAAACATAAATTCACTCATATATTTCATTTATTGTACTTGTACTTTTTTACTCTTTGACGTTTTTTGTTATTAATAAACGTACCTGATCGTATAGAGCTGCCCGCCACTCCAGCAGACTGTGCGCCGAGACTGTGACCCACTAAATGAGTCTTCGATAAATTTAAACCTCTACAAAAATTGAATATATATTTATATTATATACATACACACTCCTTTGGAAAAGTATAATTAGATTTATTAAAAGCTTGTGAATTTTAATCCTCATATACTTAATTTTGAACTAATATGTAGTATACATTTGATATTGTTGGTTTGGATAATTTTCGATTCCCACTCGAAGAAACGAATTATTTTTATTTCTCCGCTATGGTAGGTGAAGCGTAGCGGTCTCGAAGTGGAGAATGGAGTGTTTTAACAGTAGGTTCTCTCTGCCTACTCTGCTAAAAGGGAATGAGTGTTTCCACTGCGAAAAACGAATACTGCTAAATTTGTTTGAGTATATGATCGCTTATTACCATTCTTTTTCATATACATATATTGAGATTGAATAAGTACAAGTAAACCCGAGAAATGCTGCTTTTTTTTATATTGGTTACGTGTATATATTTATTTACCTGGACACCAAATAATCAATGAACTGAGCACCGGTGCGCCCTATGTACCAAGTGTTCTCGGCGGCCTTGAAGTACCACGGCCCCGCCTCCAGGCTTTGTGCGTCCACCATTATGAGGTTTGTGTCGCCGCGGTGGATGAAAGCTGGAATGTATCTTGTTTGTAATGAGGCCAGTCTAGGCGCAAGGGAACAAGCCTATGGGTTGTGGATTTAATTTCCATTCGAAGAAAGGAGATGTTTAATATTTTCATTTATAAAGGTTAATATTTCAATGTAACCTACTTAAACTGTGTCGTACTCATGTATTTTCATTTGATCACGCTGGCGAAACCTAGCGGGGAACAGATTATCTCAACACTAAGTTCTATATGCGGGATACAGCGTGAAGCTACTTTTTTAATTTTACCTTCTCTTATCATCAACGCACTGCCATCATCGGGCGTCTCCATAAAAGCATGGAAGTATATAACTGTAGGATCATTGAAGTCGATACTCGATGCGAATAGCCGTTCATCATCGTCGATGACCAAATTGTGAGGTTGTAGCGGGTTGTGTCTGAAATATTTGTTACAATTTAATTATCCTTCACTTGACTTTTGAGAACAACTGCTGCGATTAGGTGTTGTATGATTTCGGCATATTATCTTATAACTCAGCTGTCTTTGTTTTCCGATCTTTCCTCTAGTCAAAATCTTACATTAATCTTTCATTGGCCGAGAATCTACGTACCTGGTGTACAATTGAAACACGACGTCTATATTGTCTCTTACAAAAGGGCATTTTCCTTTGTTGACAGGGGCTATTTGCAGTAGGCTGTTCTCGAACTGAATTCCTGGTGGACCTGAAAAATGCATACTTTTATATATTTTTATTTAGCATTACGACCCGCTCTTCGCTCGATGGAACGACACAATTATTTAGTTAGCAATCGTGTAGTTAGCATAATGTGGATTCGATTGCCACTCGACCTATGCAATGACTGTAATTCAGCGAAAACTGTGAAACGTCTCTTAATGGGAATTGAGTATTTTTACACTAGGTTCCTAGGTTCCCTGGCTCACTTTATTGTGCGCAAAAAAAAATCACCTTATCTTTGAATATAGCCTCCTTCGATAAATCAAACTCAAAAATAATTCCAATTTGAACCAGTACTTTCTGTGAATATCGCGTTCAATCAAACAAACTCTTTATCTTTGTTATATTACTATAGTAGACCACAAATATAAGTTACCCCACTTTCGGTACACTTTACTGCCTTTTAAATTACTAAGGGCTATAAGGAAAACGCTTAAATTATGTCTACATACATATATCACAACGAGTTTTCTCGTTACATAATTATATGGAAAGCTCCGTAGTGTGGTTTGTGTAACCGCGATAGTAGCGATAGTGTGGATTCAATTTCTAACTACATATTATATTATGGCTATGTAAGGCTATATATTATGGCTATATAGGTTGAGGTTATAGTACAAAGTTAGAAAAATAAAATAAACCGAAAAATTTCATAGAACAAAAAAAAAAATCTTGTATTGTTCTTCTTTTCTTTTAACAATGAGAACTTTGTTAGCACACTCAGTTCTTCGCTTCGTCATTAGTTCGAATATTGCGTGTTGAGGAGGGGAACTCACACCCGCATTTCGTCTTGCCAGAGCGAGGAAGTAAAAAGAATGAATTCCCCCTGGCGTTCAAAGTCAGTCATAGCGCTACCAGTGAAAACCGCTTCACTACACCTCGACGACTTCTGGACGGCAAAAATGAGGCTACCAGGCCAAGAGACTGGTGGATGATATCAAACTTATTTGAGTGGTCAAGAAAAGGAAACCGTCGCCAAAACTACTCCTGGTATACGTATAACGTCAGAAGATTTTTACAATTTCAAAAATTCATTTTTATTATCTACTTTATAAAATAAAATGTCAATTTTGTAATTTTTTTACACTTGCAAACAGTCTAAAAATGTATAAATAACGAAAAAGCGAAATACGGATTTAGCTCTAGAAGCCGACGATTTTTTAATAGGTTTCGAAGAGGCTTAGATTTAGAAGCAACTAGTGGCCGCCCCTTATTTCATTTGATTTTGAAGGAAAATGGAACGAAAAAATAAAGAAAAATGGTACTTCCATTTATGTTCAGTTGTGTGGATTAATCGTTCCCCACAAAAAAAACGATGTTGGGGGCAATGTATGCGGAAATTAGATTTAAATGACCTAAGCAGGTCACGTGGAGCCTAGAGTTCCACATGACAGGTCATGTGGAGCCTAGGGTTCCACATGAGATCTTAATTTTTCTGAATGTTTGTAAGATCGTCTTGTCTCTATAGGAAGGCCATCAGTGGCGCAGGGGCACAAGGAACATAACAATGCGAAAGGTTGTGGGTTCGATTCCCAGTGCGGGAAATCTAATATTTAATATTTTAATTTTCTCGCTCTCGGAAGTGTTTTAATGGGAACAGAGTGTTTTAATACTGGATTTCTTCTGCATATCCTATTATACAATACAACGTGAAGCTAAAAAATAAAAAATCCTTTTACGTTAAATTTATATAGGATTTCTAAAAAAAGTTATTTTGCCCAAGTGTAGGATACGTTGAAAATGTTAACAAAATTCAATTTGCCAAGTGGAGTGGCACTCATCGAACCCACAACTGTCGCGTTAACAGTCAGATATCGTGCCATGATGCCGTCACTATATAATCTTCTAAAGCCTGTATAATATATTTCCGTCACATTTATACATAATATAACCTGTTTTACTGGTACAAACGTAACTAGTTTCTATTTAATTGAAAATTTTACATTTTATGCATGGCTTTGTAAAATGGTCTAACCTATAAAATATTAGAGACAAAACTTCATTGACGCTTACATCTTCACACTATATCTTGCATAAAGTTGGATAGGCAGAGAGCATCTAGTGTTAAGACACTTTGTCGCCGTCGCCCATGGGCGTATGATGAGGTGGTCCATGCCAAAATTTTTACTAGCAAAACTTGACGCTGAATTCTTATTTTAAATGTAAAAAAAATAACATCTGCAAATAAAAATAAACTGTATACATGCAATATTTAAATTACGTGGGAGTAAATGGAGGCGAGGCTCTGAAATTTCGAAATATTACAACTTCTTTTAATAATACGCCAATTTTTAATCAAAACAAAATAAAATATCATTGAAATTAAAATAAATTGGACTCGCCCTATTTATGCAAGGATTTTAGGTCAACGCGATGTACAACTTATAAAATTGACAAACTTAAGTTTGCGTGCCTATGCACTCATTTTGTATGAAATTAACTACAATAATAGGCTTGTAATTTTTTTTTCTATGACCCTATAAATTGTCACATTTCGGATGTTTTTCTTTTATTTCTATTGTAATTTCCTACTTTGTACCAAATTTCCTAAATGTTGATATGTGAGGTATTGATTACGCGGCAAATTTTATACAAAATGCAGCAAAATCGACGCAACAAATAACATATTATCTTTGGAAATATCGTATCTTCTTTTGATTTAGAAGTTTGATTTTTTCTGTGCTCCAAGGGGCCGTGGCCTAAATATTTGATATTAATTTCATCGTGATACCTCCACACGATCTCGAGATAAATGGTCTTGACTGACGGACAGACGGACAACAAAGTGATCCTATAAGGGTTCCGTTTTTGCCTGTTGAGGTACGGAACTCTAAAACTCCCAAAAAAAGTTATCCTCTATATGCCATAAAGAAAAAAATATGCATGCGAGGATATGAACTCCGAACAAGCGAAACCGCGGGGAATTCCATAGCACTTTATTTTTCGGTCTATTTGTCCCTAGCATCGCGTGTCGAACTTATGAAATTGTAATTTCTCCGCACTGAAAACTTATCATGTCGCTAGCTATTGCGATCTATTAACAAATTGCATATTTCATAACGCATTATGGTTCTAATATGAGGCCGTCATGGCGCAATGGTACAACGCCTGACTGTAAACGCGACGGTTGTGGGTTCGACTCCTGCTCAGGGAGTGAATTATTTTCATTTTCTCGCTCTGGTAATAAGACAAAGCTCGGATTTGAACTACTGTTCAACACGTAATGTCTCGATTTTGGGCGATGCGTGGGCGAATAGTGTCTCAACACTAGCTTTGCCTAGTCTGCTGTTTGGGATTTGTAATGTAAATTAATTTGTAATGTTAATTATTAATAATTAAATTCCCACAATTGATTTAATTGTTGAAACAAACATTATTAATTTGACTTTATTTATTACACACACACACACACACACACACACACACACATATATATATATATATATATATATACTACAATAATAAGCTTGTAATTTTTTTTTTTTAAATATATTCTAATTTCTATTGAGAAAAGAAAAAAAATACTTACGTATTATTGACAAAAAACACGCCAACGGAACTGACGCTTGCATTTTTGAACTCGCCAAAATCTTATTAAATGGTAGAAAATTAAGAAAATTTAAAATAACTTATACCTATATATTAAATAGCAAAAATAAACAAAAATGGCGATTAAGCAGAGCGTTCACTTTCGCGGTAAAAGATGAAATGGCGGGAAATCATAGAAATGGTGGAGGCGAGTTTCCCGCTTCATTTCCTAACGAAGAAGTGTTACGTCATTTAGTAGTTTTTTCTTTATGTAATGTGCAATGATTTATTATTATTTAAGGTTAGGTTTTTTAAGGTTGTCTTGTAATACTAACAAAATATGGACATGTGTCTGAAATAAAATAAATAAAAAAAAATTTTACGGCTTTAAAATTATATGTTATAATATTAAAAAAATAAGATTTTTTTGAAAAGGCCTAACAACACAACACGTGGGTTCAATTCCCACTCGGAGGAATGAATTGTTATTTATTAATATTTCGCTCTGGTTTCAAGTCAAAAAGCGCCGCATTGATTTCCTCCACGTCTAACACTAGATACCCTCTGCCTACCCTATGTGTGGGTTAAAACTTGATAGATTTTATTAGACACTGCTTTAAATGCAGTATTTTTTTAATTCTCCATATCCCTCATATAGGGTACATAGAAATAACCTAGTGTTAAGACACTTTTCTCTACGTAATTTTTAAGGCATTATTTATTGACACTAGCAGATTTCAACACCATGCCTTGTATTTACTTACTAGAGCGAGAAAAATAAACCAATTCATTCCCAAAAGTAGGGATCGAACCCGCAACATTCACAACTATTTAAAAATGTTGACTGTTAGTAAACTGTACCCATAATTCGAATTAACACATTCTATCTATTCTATTTTACTGTCCACAGAGCCATCTGCGGTCGTATAGAGTCGTTCATATCTTCGCTGCCGCCACCATATGAGTTGCAAAGACCGCTATTAGCAAGAGCAGCAAGTACGGAGGCTCGCACGCCCGCGAGGGCGCCGTCTTTTAGTGTTTGTTGGAGTGTCACAGCACCGGTAAGTGTGTTCAGTTTAAATTTTTAACCCTTTAGAGGTATAATGTAACTACATAACCCAGTAAAACTATAGTTGTGTAAAAAATATAGCTTAAACAGCTTACTATAGAAGATGGACAATAATATTTTCTTCTGTATAACAAAATGAAATCTAAATACAATTCAAAAGTTTTTATGTTTATTTAGTTAACTTTAATAAATTATATATTTTAAAAAAATATAGATTCTTTTTCCTCCCAATAACAAAAAGTGTACTATTATGGGTATCGATAGGATCGATAGAAGGCAAGCTTGTGGTAAAAATATACAAAAAAAAAACAAAAACAAGCCACCACTTTTCCCGCGTATTCAAGAACTATACACAACTGAGGAGGATACACTAAAGTGTAAATCGCAGTGACAAATTAAAAAGTGTAGCGATTACAAACAAAATGTACCTGGATGTTTTTACATTTATATAGCCTTTAAGGTTAAACATTTTTATTTATTTTGACTTGACAAATTTTAATATTGTGGAATTTTTTATTTTAATCATTTAAATTTTGATAATTTAAATTTGCTTTTTTAGATTTCGAGTTTTTTAGTTTAAAAAAAAATGTTAAATTGTTAAGTCATAAATATTAAAATAACATAAGGTCGAATATGTTTTAAAATCAATCCAAATATTTGGGATCTCTCAGTAATTAAATAATTAGAGATAATTATGTCTAGCTTAAAGCTTAATTTAAGTAGCTGAGAATAACAGTAATATTCATAGCTAAGCATTTTGAAAAAGTTAGATAAGTTAAGATACGGAACACGTGTCTATAGTTTAAATGCTAATTTTAAAATTCTCATAAATTTATATAAGTTTTAATCTTTTATTAAATGTTCAACCGCATTTCAGTTCTTTATAATCATTATTCCGCAATTACAATAACATATATATTTTGATACCTACAACACATTTCAGCATCCAGAGGTGATAAACGCAACAACGGGCAAACTGGAAAGTGGTCACCCATCCCTCCTTTGTAAGCAGAGTATGTTCGCGAGGTGGCAATATTTGATAAAATGCCTTCCCCTATTACCTCCGGTAAGTAACGTTTTTTAAAAATATATATATAAAATAAGGCTTTTTTTACACGTTTCATATATGTACATATGTATAATACGCGATTATTTCGGGTTAAGAGTTTCATTTTTTTTTGTGGCTGTTTACCGGAGTGGTTAAGTTGGTTACTTAAAGGACATTGCAGGGGTTTAGACGTGCTACTGTAAAAGCGACGGTTGTTGATTCGAACCATACCCGAGGAAATGTAATATTTTAAATTCCTGCTTAGTGCAGGATACAGCGTGTAGCTAAAAAATGTTATTGTACTAGAGAAAGAATAATAAATAAAAAATAATAATATATGTACTTACTCATAATTATGGCTAAGTAATGCTTGTTTTGTATTTTAAAAAAAAACATAGTATTTTTTTTCACAGGAGCCGTCAGGCCCGGAATTTCCCTCGTTGCCCGAAGATTTGGAAAATATGCCTTATAATGAAGCCAAGAGCCTTTGTACGACTTATCAAGTAAGTATTATTACATTTAAATATTAACAAGGGTATTTTGTTTTAATATTATTCTTTTATAAAGAATAAAGATAATTAACAAAAACTTTATTGAATTTCTCAATAGTTTTGTAAAAAATGTACTAAAAATATTATGTTAAAGTAATATACAAAATTTCAAAATTTCTGAATTACCTGTCTTAGTTATTCATAAACTATGAAAGTACATTAAAAGCAATGCAATTGTTATTCATTTTAAGATCATTGTAACACTTGAATTTATTGTAACTTGAAAAGAAAACATTTTTTTCATTTTCATGTAATAAAAAAAATATTCTATTTCCACTCCACAGATTGCCAAAGAACGTTTAACGAAAGCATTCGAAACTGCTCAGCTCGGTAGGTGGATAAAAAAACCGATAGAGCAAGATCATTTCACTTGCGAAATACTCGGGGCTGACCCCAATATACTGTTCATCTAGGCAGATGCGATTCGAACCTGTAATATCGTGCAGAATTACGGTAAAATTGTTAAAAAATTTGGACGCTGTGCTTATTTTGATGGTGTTGTAATAGATTTTGAAAATAATAATGGGATAGATGGAGATGATGGTAGGGATTTGCTTAGTTTTGGTTTTAATAGTAAACTTGTAATTGTAATTTCTGTAGTTATAAGTTTAAATAAATTTAGTAGAAACGGATTGAAAGTAAATATTGATTGTGAATTCGTAGATTTTGATAAAAATAAAGATAGATTTTGGGTGTTGGGACAAATTCACGTTTAAATGGTAATAGTGAATGTACTGAACATATAATAGGAAGAAAAGGATATATATCACATGATTCACAGATTTTGGTAGTGTTTTAATAGATTTTATTGTTTTAAGTGAGATAATGTTTAACTTTGGTGATAATAGTGAAAAAAATGAACTTTAAGTGAAAATGGCTGCAACATATTAAATAATAAGTCGAGAAATTGGTTCTATTAATAAAACATACACAGATGTTAATAGTGTTCTAATAGATTCTGATAACTCTTACTTTTCATCATGCTAACAAAATAAACTTCTGAGGGCAATTTAATAGATACAAGAAGAAATTATAGAAAATAATCTAAATTATGAAAAGAACCACAATATAGATAGTTTTATAGATTTGGTTAACAATAATGTAATTTCCAAGTAAAATGGTATAAATGATACTAATATGATATGGCGTTGGGGATATACAACTTCATAGTACCGTATATACATATATATATATAAAAATAATAAATAATTTAATTGAAAACTTTATTAGCACTGCTTGATGCACAGTACTTTACATTGTCCTAAAATTAATATAAGTAAAAAATTGCTATGGCGCACGGAGAACTGTGACACTATGTCTACACACGTCGAAAGTAAACGCGGCTGTTCAATTGAGTTGAGTTCCGCCACTCAACAAGGATTGATTCGGAAAATGCATATTGCAGTGTCTTTGTTAACATCAAGTCGAATTATATATTAAGAACTATATATTAACTATATATTAAGAAAAAAAATATGAAAATATGACGCACAGATCGTCTTTTAAATTTGTGTGAAATTTTATTATTTTTAAAGTCCAAAAAAATTTCTACAGCATGTCGCCCTAATTCAAAATATTGTTTGTTTATTCGTGGAACTTAACATCGCAAAGTGGTTTTAAGTAAAGATAAGTAAATTATTCATAGAAAGTTTTGGTTGTGCTTAAGTCTTCGATAGTGAAGATATTTTTTTTAAGTATTTCAATTTTTTTCTAGTATTTTACAATTTTTTTGCTTGATAGTTGATTTTTCGGTGAAAGGCAATATACAGTAGATGAAGATTTTTTTATAATTTGGTTATACATATAACAATAGATGAAGAAGAATAATAAGACAAAGACGCGCTTGGGCTCTTTCAAACAGAATCGTCTTTTAGTCTATCAAAGAAAAATATTTTCATCAATCAAATAGGTAATATATAAAAATTTAAAATCAAGTATATAAATATCAAATGTCACAGTAATTCGGATAATCGAAAGCCAAACATGAAGTTGCTTTTTCAGTTTAGATATTTAAGTAGGATTCTTCTATATTTAAGGATTAAAATAAAAAAAAAAACGTTAAATATTGTATGATATACATTATTTTTATTTTCTGCACTTTGTTACAAAGTTCGGGTTTCATCTATTTAGGTGACAGATAACATCAAATGGGTCTTTCTATTATTATATTTTATCTGTATTTTAAATCATTGTTTTTTTGTTTGTTTTTTATTTTAAATATAAGAAAATATAATATTTGGTCTATACCTACATGTTTAGTTTAATTGCAGTTTTTTTTATTTAACTCGTTTGTAAACTTTTTGTTTTGTAATTAATAAATAATACGCAGATGCAATTCAGTAAACTAAATATAATTATGTTCGATCAGAAATGCGAGTGTTAAAACACTGTCCTTTCCGCTCGAGTTCAGAGTACTCCATATTGTACGGAATTCAATATCGCAATTTTTTTTTCGCACCAAAGCGTAGAAATGATAATAATTCAATTCCCTGAGTGGAAATCGAACCTTTAACCTACAATCATCGTGCTCAGTCGAATACTGTCACATTGCGTCACGATTTACTTTGTTTTTAGTTTGTAATACTTTCGTCACACATAAACGTAGTGACTCTAAAATGTAAATAAACAGAGGGTCTCAGCGCTCAACAGTTCCCTGTGCCTAGTAGGCAGATATTTATATGCAGATAAGGAAAACTATACCCTATTCACGGAGCCATGACACAAAAGGGAAATAAATTAAAAAAAAACAAATTAAGGTTGTCATAAATATCATAAAATATTTTTCAAAATTTCTGTAATAATGTTTAAATACTTGACATTTAAAAAAGCCCAAAGCCAACTTGTTCCTTAACTTAGGACGCACCTTAATACTATAAAATAAACTACTATAATAAATTATAGAGCACAGGTACTGCGGACATTTTACATTAAAATGTGATGTTTTGTCATCGGTCGCGTTTTATCCCCGCCATTTTAGACAATGCTATTGTGATTCCGTTGTTTTTATTAAATTTCTTGTTTCATTACGGGTAAAGTTGTTTTCTGATTATGTTGTTTATATTATATTTAATTTTTGATATTTTAAAACAAGTAAATCTGGACCAAATTAAATAAAAATTACAAAGTTACATAAAAGTTTAAGAAACAGTATTTCTTTGTTTACATTTTGTCTCATACCAAAATGAATAGATTATAATAAGATTGTTTTCGATTCAAATATGGCTGGCTATATTTAATTTAAGGGTAGTTTATTTACATTTAGTAATTTTAAACATACATATATCTTGTGTATCAAACAATAATAATTGTCTTAGATACATTTTTTTTTTGTACAAAAGCTGGCTTTAAGTTCCGCCATCCATTACACAGTATCCCGAAATCTGATGAAAAGCAGGGAGCATAGTATCCTAACACTAGGTTCCTTCTGCTGTCTGCCTGCCTGTGGGATACGGCGTGAACAAAAAAATATAAGCTAACTACGTATTGATTTTTTGTAAATGTTATATTTATTTTTAAAAATTGATAATCTAGAATCTGTGCTAAAAATCATACTTAGACCACTTTTTTCTATAATTTAAACAATAAAAATCCTTTTTTGTTAATGACTAAAACACTAAACTGCCTTTTTAAAAAATTTACATTAAAGGTCACTCTAAATAAATCTTTGAATTTATTTATTTTTTAAATAAGAAAACATCAGAAGCTAGTCATTTAATTACATTGTGTAGCAATCCAAATAATAACTTTAGTCTAAGAAATAAGATAATAGAAATAAGAAGAAATAATAGAAATAGGTTAGTTTTATTTTAAATATTTATAAATGTCAATTTAAATATTAAATAAAATCTCATAAAACGAACGCTAGATATGTATAGTAATATGAACATAAACATTTTAAAATCACGTGGTTTGTATAATTTTAGAAAATAAATTTCGCTTATTTATTTCATACATGGTGATGGATAAAAAATATATAAAAAGGAGAAACTTGACTCGGACTAGCGTCTACTCGTATGCGCGACAGTCGTGAGTTCAATTATTTCCATTTTCTCTCATTGGTAATACAACAAAGTTCGGAGTTGAGATCCGCCACTCGATATATCATATCTCTTAAATTGGGCGATGTGTCGGGAACAACACTAGGTTCTCTCTGCCTTCCCTGCTATTTGCGTGAAGCTGTGAATAAAAAATTGTCAGAGTTTGTAAATTGGAACTGTGTTTTATTTTTAATATGTATTTTTATTGATTATAATTTATTATTATATTTAAATACTTTAATTAATGTCAATAACCTCTTTGTATTAGCATTATAAGTAGTACTTTGTAATTTCTGATCGCACAATAAAAAAGTTCAATTTATTTATTGTTTTATTTCAAAATTGTATGGAAACATGATAGAGAATAATAAACCTGCTTCAAATATCTGTCACTTATCTAGATACCTATACATACATAGTGGTTTTGTCATACACAGTGGTTTTGTCATACATAGTGGTTTTGTCATCATCCCTTTAAATGAAACCACAATTTTGCGTACTTTATAAAAACCTAATACAATTCAAACAAAAGAGATTTGTCCAAAAATGATTCTAACAAAATAATAAAATGATCGTTGTAAAATAAAACACCATTTATCAATAATGAGGCACACAGACACAAATCAAAAACGCCGCAGACGCCTCATTCACGAAATCGAGTTCTAGGTAATGGCGGCGATGTTGAATTGCGTAAAATAGAACGAGAGTTATCCCTTTGTCGTTCAAGTATGTCTTTTGTAAATGTAAAGTGGCAACCTATTTCTTTCTTTTTTGAAATTGTTTAAAAAATATAGAAAGAAAAGATTTTAAGAAAAAAATACTAAATAAAACAGTTACATTTTTAATTCACAATTTCACATATCAGGGTAGGCGGAGGGGACCTAGGAACAAAGTGCTAAGACACTCCGTTACCCATTAGCACACATCCGTCAGAGACTTTCGAATGGCAGTACTAACGACGCGCTTTGCCTCGTCACCAGAGCGAGGAAATGTAAGTATTAAATATTATATTCCCCCGAGTGAGAATTGAGCCCATAATCCCCCCGTGTTTACGTCGTCGTATGCTCGCAGCATTGCGCTACGAAAGCCTCCTTATATATAAAAAATTCACAATAGTTTAGGTCTATACGAGTGTACACACAATACAGTATATAACAGCTAAATAATAAAATACTCAATTTACACTTAAATCCTTTATTTCATAAAAAAATAGTAACTAAACAATAATTAATTAATATAAATAAAAATAAACACAATCATTGTTTCACTGATGGTTTTTTGATGAATCCTGAAAGAAAAAAACATCATAAAAGTATTTTTAAAAAATCAACTGGCTATTCATCGTCGTTTTGTTAATTTGAACACGCTAATCTCAGGAGCTAATGTTTCAAATTGAAAAAAATCGTTTTGTGTTGGATAGTCAAAGCACTGACGAAGACTAATGTTATAAATGTGAATGTTTGCTCCGCTTTACTAGCTGTAATACATTAAAAATAACACAATAGGCTCCAATTTAGGTAAAGATTCAGTATAACTTGACCATATAATAAGTTATAAGCGGGCGAACCCGCGCGAGAGTCAATAGCTAGCACTTATATGATAGCCAAATTATACAAAATGTTTACATAAATAGTAACTTACGTGTTCAGTAGTTTTTGCAGGCACTGGGAACACGCAAACGACAAGGCCAAAAACGTAAAACGACTTCCCTAAAACGTAAATAAACCTCACTACCAACGTGTTTACAATAAATAATACTTACTCGGACTCAATCTCAACAAATTCTTCTTTAATTCCATTGATTGTATTCTTTTTGGTATTTTCGATGTAATTTTATTCCTCTCTTTATTCGATAAATTACTATGATTAGTTAAATTTGTCTGTTTATTCTTATTTCTATATATTTCAAACTTATTTCCGCTGATTTTCGTTTTGTTTTCAATCTTATTTCTATTTATTTCTCTGTTTTGTATTATATTGTTTTTTGTTTTCAGATCTTGGCTAGATTTTGTTTCAATTTTATGTTGGTTTTCATTATTTATAATTGTTTTAGGTTTGGTTTTGTGTGTATTCATTTTGTTTTTGTTTATTTCTTTGTTTAATATAACATTGGTTTTCGATTTCAAATCTGTAACAAATTTTGTATTATCTTTTTCTGTATTGTATTTGTTGTTACAATTATTTTTATCTAATTTCGAATCACTTTTATAATTTTTTTTATTTAGTTCCTCATTGAGTTTTATATTTGCTTCATTGTCTGTATTCAAAGTTTCTTTATTATCTTTTCTAGTCTTTTTTTCTTCTACTTTACCTTTCTTTCCCTTTAAATCAACTTTATTTTTATCAATGATTTTGGTTGATATTTTGTTATTAGATTTAATAACACTGTTAGAATTAGAAGTAAGATTATCTTTCTCTTTATTATTTTTATGTAACATTTCGTTTTTATCTGTTTTCGCTATTACATTTATATTCTGTTCATTAGTTTCTGGTTCATAATTTTTTTCATTGCTATTCTTAATTAATTGTTCTTTTTTATCCGTTTTAGTTTTTTCTTCTTTATTCTGTTCATTTGTTTTTTGATGGTTATTTTTATCTTTATTATTCTTTTTTAATTTTTCCTTTGTATCTGTTTTCGTTTTTTCCTCATTATTCTGTCGATTTGGTTTTGGTTCATAATTTTTATCGATTTGTTTGTTTGTTGATTCTTTATCGACAGATTTTAAATCACTTTTTAATGTCACTTTATTATTTATTTCTCTATTTTTCTTATTAACAAGTTTTTTATCTGTTTTTATTTTATTTTCTTCTTTTTTCTGTTCATTTGCCTTTAAATGGTTATTTTTATCAAGTTTTTTATTTGACAATTGAGTATTATAATTTTTTTCTTTATTATAATGATTTGAAATCGGTTTGCATTTATTTTCATTGACTTTAGAATTTTTATCAATCTGCTTAGAAGTTGTAGAATTATCATCAAAATTGGAACCGATATTATCAACACCATTATTATTATTACTGGAATTTTCTTTATCATTATCAACTTTAGCTCTTTTAGCACTACCATAATCATCTGTTATCCTTTTTTTATTCTTTTTAGGTATTAATTTAGGGGGTGCCATTATTTCGCTATCTTTATTGTTAATACTTTTTATTTTGTCTATATTATTATCTATATTTGATTCGTTCTTAGTTAAATCTGTTTGTTTTTTCGCTTGGAGGCATGTATTTATTATTTTTGATAGTAATAAGGTTCTTTCATCAGTCTCGACTGAGGGGTCTGATAGTTGCCGGTGCAATTGTGTTATTATTTTAATGTAGGATTCATCTGAAAATTAAATGTTTATATATCATATAGTGGAAAGTAGAGAGAAACAGAAAAGAGACATTTGTGTTGGCGGAACTCAACGCCGCGCTCAGTCAGGCCAGAGCAGGTGACTGAATATAACTTATTCTCACAAGTGGAAATAGAAACTACACCAAGTAGACGGTGTCCCACTAAGCCACCATTACATTTTGTATTTGTAATTATCTAAATTAATGTGCTATTAGTATATTTGACTTTTATAAAAAAAAGGTTTTATTTTTGAAAATGTGCTTTAACATCATAAAATTATTTTATACTGAGGTAAGTTTGTCTATCATAAATAATATCATCTATCATATAATAAGAATGTAAACCTAAAGCATTGACTATGGAATTCTGTGGAAGTGAGGAATCGAAGTATCTTAATTGGATCTTAACACTAGATTCCAAGGTTCTCTCTGCCTACCATGCTATGTGTGGGGTACTGAGCTAACACACTTTTATTCCTCTATTTCCGCTGAATTCTGGACGCAATTGCGTGTTGAATAGCGAAATTCAACACCGCTTTTTGTCTCGTTATCAGGTCGAGAAAATGAACATATTAAACATTTCATTCCCCCGAGTGGGAACCGAACTCACAACCTAACGCGTTTTCAGTCGCACGCTGAGTCCACCGCGCCACGACTGGCCTCAATAACAATTTATTTACCCAAATATTCGAGGTCAAACTTCATTTTGTGATGAAATGGTGCGATGGGTGACCATTTGTTTTGTAAAGTCCAAGAAACTTCTAGAACGTCCGCGCATTTTAGTATGTAACCGCCTTCAGGCTGTAATAAAAAAAATAAAAAGTAGATTTTTTATGACTATTGTAGGTCAATATCTTAATTCGCTTACCAGCTACCTCCATCTGAGTTAACTTTCAAAAGAGGCTGAAAAGGCTATGTATATTGTATCATTGACCACTTCTTATAAACGTTGATAAGTTTATATAAAACAATAATCTTTTTTTTACCCTTTTCGTCGTCATGGAAATCGAACTCACAACCGTCGTGGCGCAGGATAAATTGTTTATATTAATATTTTCATATCTTCACTCTGGCACCAAAGTTGATCTATTCAACGGGCAATGCCTCGAAAAATGTTTTATTTAGTGGAAAATGGAACTTAGGTGGGCTTAACACTAAGTTCTCCCTGCCTATATTTAGTTGTTAATTTAATATATTGATTGTAATTAAACATCATAATATAAATTATATACATACCAATGGCTCCATAAAAAGTGTATGTCCATATGTTTCAGCCAACTTCGCCAATGTGGATCTTCTAGAACGATGGGCTTTAGCATAATTTTTAAGGACCTGAAAAATATAAACGAAATAATAATGAAAAAATACATAATAGAATTTGGACCTACACTTCTAGGATTATTTATTTAAATTAAAATGATACAGTGCCCGAGTCCATCCATACGCGATTGGAGTATGAAAGATATAAAATAAAATATAAAATATATATATAAGTATATTTAAATAAAACCAATTTAAACAAATATTTTCATATATAATCTTAGGAATTATTAGTAATAAAACTGGAACATAGTTTTTCTGCGTGCGTGCGTGTGTGTGTGTGTGTATCGCGCGGTCTCAGAGTTGTGGTCACAGATTTATAATTCATTTCCTTTATGAGAAGTAAACAAGTGAAAAATGAGTAAAATTCAGCAAATCTCAATACACGTCGTCGGTCACAACTCCACTGAAAGTCTACCAATCACTAACAAACAGAAGATTTTAAGTCAAAAAATGAAATTTGAACCCACACAATTTTGTATAAAAAGTGTTTAACTACAAAATCATATATTATCACCGTAAATAATAGCTTTTCTCATCACAGAAAGGGAGGAAAGGTATTAAGGGAATATCCTTTTATACCTGTTCTCCCTTTCTGCCTCTTCCTCCTGCCCTCTTTGATGCTTCTGCACCCTTTTCCGATTTCATATTAGCCCCCTTCTATAACGTACCTCTACAGCATCACTAGGTGTATCCACAGCAGGTAATACAGAAATTGCAAGCTCTTGCTCGTGGGCACTCTTAACAGGATTCACTTGTAAATTTTTATAGAGGAACGGTGTGAAGGGACATTTCTGGATAAACAAAATAAATATTCTTAATACTTATATAAAGAATATAGTTTACTAAACTTTAATGTTATTTTTTTTTTCCTAGTGCTAACACTCCATTTTCAATTTTCCACCAATGCTTGAGGCATTGAATTGTGTGGCGGAACTTAAACCGCGCTATTTCTCGAATCCAGCGCGAAGAAATGAAAACATTAAATGTTTAATTGAAAGTTAAAATGGAATCCACACCTGTTGCGTTTACATTCACACTTTGTGCCGACAATCACAATTGGTTTATAAATAAAAAAGTTACATCAATATAAATTTATGATGACATTTTTTTTGTTTTATATGGGACACCATAGCTTACATCTATCATTTTATACTCACAGGCCGATGGACATAGAAATTCATTGAGAATGGTACAAGATCAACTCTACACTCTACAGTAACTTCTCTCCATATACCCTCTTCTTTAGTTGGGGGGTCTCTGAAAAGAACATTTTTTTACTTGAACTTTAACAATATTTTTTTAATATAGTATATTTATTTATATGATAAGATAACTCAACAGTTTGGATGTGGGCTTGTTTCTTATTTCACAATGTTTATCCATATCTGTATTTTGTGTGACGCAGTTACGAAAGATGCGAATAACGTAAACGCAATAACTTTGAACTTTGCCGAACATTAAAATGACAATTTTATTTTTTATTTTGTTTGAAAAAAAAAATTTTAATTCTTGGGAAACAAACCTTTATTTAAAGTTGTCTTAGGCTTTTGTGTAAGTGAGTAGTTATAACTATGGTTTCATATAAAATGGTGCTGACACTTCCATTCTGTATAATTTTAAATGATAAGTGTAAGTTGTGTGGCACACAGGAATAAATGTGTGACAGTAAATGCAACAGTTGTGGGTTCAACACTCAGAAGAAATTAATATGTTTATTTGATCACTCTGATGATGAGAATTCCCTCAAGAATTCGGTGGAAAGTGGTATATACAGGTACAGTGTAAAGCTATATTTCTCATATCTTACTTTAATTTGAATGTAAATTAACTGTATTGTGTCATATACACAAGGCAAATTGTATTCTTCTCAAATTTACAAACGGTTTTCTTTTCTTTACTCTGGTAATAAGACAAAGCGCAGTGTTGACTTTTGCAACTTAAAATGAAAGGTCTTGGAAATTGGGCACAATGTAGAGATCTGAATGTCTTAACACAAAGTTCCCATATCTACCCTGGAATATACAAGATACAGTGTGCAACCAAAAATAGGCTACATTGTAACCCAGTATATATTCAGAACAATAGTATATTTTTTATTTTAACATCTATATAGAGGCCAGTCGTGGCGCAGTGGCACAAAGTGTGACTGTAAAACCGACTGGTTGTGGGTTCGATCCCCACTTGAGGAGATGAAATATTTACTTAAATTTATATTTCCATTTCTTCGCTCTGATGTCGAGGCAAAGTGCGGCGTTGAGTTCTGCCACTCAACACGCAATGCCTCTAAAATTCGGCAGAAAGTGGGGAACGGAGTGTCTACACTAGGTTCCCTCTGCCTACCCTGCTGTGTGTGGGACATAGCGTGAAGCTAATTTAATTTAATTTAACATCTATATATTAATTGTAGACAGTTTCCAACAATGAAATCAACTAAAGAAAAAAAAAATATTATTACCTCTCAAAAACAGGTTCACTAACAACATTCACTTCTGATTGTAAAATTTGTACGCTTGTTAGCTCTTGTGTAGCACAGAGACATGTTTGTAGCATTGATTGTTTCAATTTCAGTTCTGCTATGGAAGGTTCTAGATGCACTGTGAATTCTTGCTCAGAATCTGAACTGAAATATGTATATAAAAATATTTTTTAAATTTTTTACTTGAACTGTATGAGGTAGGCTCAGGACTTTTAAAATACATAATTTCTTGAACACCACACAATTTTCAAAGGATTGCTTCTTGGGTGGTAGAACTCAATGCTGCATTTTGTCTTGTTATCAGAGCGAGGGAATAAAATATATTCATTTTATAGACAGATCCTGTTTTACTGTCTTTAACTTATGTAGTTTTAGTTTATATTGCATTTTAGATGTAAGTATACACTTAAGAACAAACACATTAGGTGGAAATAATCAAGTAAAAATAATATCTATCATACAGAATTCTTAGTACAAGCTGTTAGTTACTAGATTATTTTATAAACATTTATTGTATACATTTGATTTTCACTAATATTTTACAAATATTTGGGTTTACTTATGTTTATTTACAGAAATCGAAAATATACAAATCTAAGGTATCAAAATGACAATACAATTGATTATTTAGTGTATGCCATAAAAACTATTGATAATACATACAAATAATGTACTACACTTTTAAAATTATTTTAAAAATTAATAAAAAGGTTATTACGGTATTATTTACCTTTCATCATGAAAATTTGAATTCGTTTTGTTTCTTACTTCGTCTATTCTCTTTTCATAATATTTCAATTGCTTTAACAACTCATCCTTTCTGGCAAGCAAGCTTTGTTTAATATCACGATTTCTTTTTGCCATTTTTATGTATTTATTTAAAAGTTCTAAGCATTATCTTGATATAAAGTTGTTGTTTCAAAACCAAATTCAAAATAACGCTTTACAAATGTCAGTTAACTTGTCACTTAAAAGAGACAAATGAGTCTTGAATTGTTGCTATGTAATAAAATAGAAAAGACAGATTTTGTTCGGAAAATTGTCATGATTTTATTAATAAATCAATTTCACACTGTATCTCTCACACAGCAGAGTAAGCAGACGAAATCTAGGGTTAAGACACTCTGTATCTCATTTCCGGCGAATTCTGGAAATATTGCGTGGTAAGTGGTGGTGTTCTTGACTCTTGACACCATGATTTTGTTTAAGATATTTTTTCATTCTTAATGTGCAATAGTTATATTATTATTAAGAACATATTTCTATTAAAACTAAATAATTATGTGTTGTTATGCACTACTTTAAAAAATATCAGTTGGACATGCATGTATAATAGCCCGTTTAAACGTTTGTAAAGCTTCGCCAAGCTTATACAAACACCAACAAGTAAATGCACCGCTCGTTGTGGCTTGTGATGGCTTGCAAAGGCTGATGGTTTTTAAACTCAGGTCAAAGGGAGTTTGTGCCAACGGAAAAACGCTTGCAAGGTGCTTACACGTTGGCCAATCACGTTGATCACAAGCGTATAAAAAGAAATTGACTTTGCAGAAAATACATAACATATATAAAAATATGTACCTGTGACTTATTAATAATATCTCTTCTTTAAATTTTTATATTATTTCTTTGCTTTGGAGTCGAGGCAAAGCGCGGCGTTGAGATTCGCAGCTCAGCACGCAATGCCTCCATAAGTTGGTGGAGTTGGCGATATTAGTTGAGTCTTAACATTAGGTTACGCTGATTTCAGTTGATAAAGAAAATGTTTTGTTCCACTTTCGTATTCTATAATATAATAGAGAACTTAATAATAGAGAACGTGATGCATAACATTATACTTCATATTTTCTAATTAAAAAAAATGAAATTATTACATAAATTTCAAATACTTTTTCCTTAAATGTCTTGAATTGTTTAAGTTTTATAAGCAATATACACAATGTATTTCACAATGTGTTTTAAAGTCGATTATTTCACTTCAATCGATTAATAAATTGACACAAAAATTGCAAATTGCAATTCCTAACGTCAAACGTCAATGCCACATCTAGATATTAAATGTAAATGTAAATGTTGTAACAAAAACATTATAGCAACTATTATAATTTAATAATAATGTATTATGTTATAAAACATATCGCGTGCAATAATAACTGATTTTTTTAATATATTTTTGACATTTTATATGATTAAATATACACAACTTAGACAATAAGCTAACAAGATTCCAATAAGATATATTAATGTACACATTAATAGAGCGATATCTGAATAAATAGGTTTTAATACGTACAATAATGTTTATAATTCAGTCGTTATTGTAATGCATGAATGGATGGACTTACGTTTAGTTATTTTAATTATATCGTGATAATTTTTGATCGAGAAAAGTGTGAATTTTATTGGAGAAGAAATGGGTCAAACGGGGAGTGCTATGCCAGGTAAGTGTACTAAACAATGATTATTAATATCTAACAAGATTCTAATTAGATACGTTCTCTGTATTAGCATAACCTTAATTTTATGTTCATACAAACATGTGATAGAAATGTTTGTATATACAATACATATGCATATATACCAATCACATTATTTATATTACTTATACTAACTATACTAATAATATAAAGCGGAAGATTTTGTTTAGTTAACCATGCTCATTTCAGGAAGTTGTTAGTTCTTATACATTTTTAAACACTAATTTTGTTTTGAAGTCAATTCATGGTGGAAGGCTGTATTAGATTGCATTAATGGTTTTGACGTAACCTTCTGTACCTACAGTCTCAGTTGCTTCAGACACTAAATATGCCATGTGTCATACACAAGTAATTTATCCATTTGACTAAAGAGGCATAGGCATATACATAAATATAACAGTGATACAAATATTATCTATTACAAAGTTATTTACAAGTTCAAGGAATATATTTAATTAATATAAAGTGATCAAACATTACCATTTAATATGTTTTAATCAATCTACAAATATTAATAGTCTAGTTTGTATTTCATTGACCATGTGTCTTATAAATATAGTGTCACAATGTAAAAGATATTATTATCTTAACTTGCTTTATGTTTCTATTTGTAATTGGTTGGTAAATAAATGCATTTATTAATTTCCTACAGACACTGTGGCATTTTGTGTGGAAATTGAACCCACAACCACTACATATACATTTATATACTGTGCCCCCTGTGCTACAATGTCTTAAACAATTGATGTAATTTACAAATGATATTATATAAATTAAAACAGAATTTATTTCTCTTAAATGCAACAAAACTAATAATAGTTTACTGGACACAATATTAATTTAGATTTTTTTTTTGGTTATTTGGAATGTGGAATATAATTTTTAATATTCTAGTCCAGTCAAGGCACAGCGGCACAAAGTGTGACTGTAAATGTGACAAGTTGTGAGTTTCTATATTTCATATTTTAATTTCATTAGCTCTCATATAGAGGCAAAATGTAATGCCTCTATAATTTGGTAGAAAGTTGGGGAATGGAGTATCTAAACATTCGGACATCCCTCTGCAATCATTTATCCTGCTCTACACTCCTTAATAAACCTACATGTGATGTTTTAGCATTAAACCTCACATAGTTTCGGCTGTGTATTGTCTGTCAGTCTGTCGGTAATGGAAGAGTTTTAAAAGTATATAGGTTACAGATACTTTAATTTTATAACTCTGTAATTTAATAGATCAAAAGCACTGTGAAATTATTTGACTGTATTTTTGATTAAAAAAATTTACTCATATGAGATATACATTTTTACTATATACAAAGCAAGATCAATTTGTTATTTCACATTTAATTAAGTAAGTTACAAGTACAACAACAGATAACAAATAAAAATATAAGCATGCAAATTAAGGATCATAAAACAAAACATTATAGAAAGCTATAGGTTTATAGCAAGCTTCAGACAACAATGATTCATAAACCATATTGTAATAAGCACCTCTGGATTCGGTGTTTAGATTCCAGGCTCATGAGTTGCATTAGATCAGTGCTTGGGACTTGCGACCTAAGTGTAGCTTTAAGGGACCCATTTGAAAAGTGCATTAACAATTAATTCCATTAATCAAGCTCTTCTCCGCTCTGCCAACACCAAAATTGTATTAATATACAATTTTCGTTAAAATAATGATTTTTTTTACCTTCACACTGTAAAAATATAATTGCATAGTAGGCAGAGGGATTCTACCAGTGTTAAGACACTCTGTCTCCCACTTTCCGCCGGATGTGACATTGCCACTTAACAGTGGCGAAAGTCAACGCTGCGTTTTGCCTTTTTACCAGAGCGAAAAAAAATTTATAAATAATAATTCCTTAATCTGAATGGGCATCGAGCCGACAACCGTCGCGATTGCATTTACACGCTTGTGCCACTGCGCCACGACGGCCTATAAATGATAAAAGTGTTCAATATAAATTATAATAATTATAAAATTACTAAATATGCTATTAACATAAATTATAAAAAATATCAGTTTATTTAAGATCTGATTTTTATGTAAGGTTTTTTTTTGTTTGAAGAGTGTTAATTTTCTATTACTAATATTATCACTACACATATATGCTACATATTCTTCTAGATTATTTGTATCTATATATTTCGTTATTTTTCTTCTGCTACTGAAACTCAGCTTAGAACTAAGAATACCTTAAGGTAATTAACTCTTCTAAAGACTCCAAAAGACTTTTTTAATAGCTTCATGTCTGTTCCTCTTATAGCAGAGTATATACTAGGCAAAGGGAACCTAATAATAATATAACGACGAGGAAATAAAAAAAATAAATGATCGTTACCTCGAAAACGAGTCGAACACACAACCGTCGCGCTTACAGCCATGTACTGCCTCACGACGGCCTTCTTGTTTTTCTGAAATGAAAATTTCACCTGTATACAAACTTGCTACCTTCGAGTTAGAACAATATATGGGCAATTCTTGTCTACTGATTTGTTGTCCTAGTTCTATTCATTCTTGTCGCACAGCCTTTATAAAGCAAATCAGCTGAGCCAAGTAAAAAAAATAGTGCCTTTCTTCACTATTACCATTGCGTCAGCTGATTTATTGAAAAAAAAAAACAAAACGTCTTTGCATAACCGAACTCTTTTATTTAAAGTTTATTGTGTTTAACCTAATTGCATTATATACTTTATTTTTCCAAAAATAAGGTTGATTTTTATTTAAATTGAAGATTAAAATGTCCATTTTGCATTGTCCCTTATCGCTAAAAACACGTGCGTTATAAAAAAGCACGAAAAAAAAAGAATGACAGGTAGACGTCACAGCTGATCGTCAGCTGTTTGGTTGATCGAATATTAATATTTTGTTGTAAGTCCTATTATGGAATTTATAGCGTTTTTAACCCTATTATTGTGTAAATTAGGTACAAAATTATTTGAACTTGGACTGAGGATAATATTTTTTGGAATTTTATGTTTTTTTAGTATGAATTTTAGTTTAAAGTTAGTTAGTTAATGGCTTTGAAGTAAGTGAATAATAATTTGGGTAGAAAACCGAGTTCTATATCTTTTTAAATATGGTTGCTTTTTTCTAAATTATTTCTAACATTCAAGATGTTATAAAATTGCACTTTTAAATTTAAATTTTAAACTTTTTTTCAATATAATAGTTAATGAAATTCAGGCAAAGGCTCTTGCATATAAAGCTTATATTTATTTGCACTCTGTATTTAATTTTTTTTTTCGTTTTCTTAGGCCTTGATTTATAGATATAAGTTCTATGGGAACTTTTCTGTAAGATAATTTTTTTTATTTACATTATTTCACTTGCACAATGCCTTTCTGATGGTACCTGTACCTATAATTGTATAGGCTTTAATTCGTAGATTTGAACTGGTGTAAATTTTTCAAGACATTCGAATTTTTTTAGCACACTGTATCTCTCGTGTAACTGGGTCGGTAGAGGGAACCTAGTTTTTCAACTCTTCGCCTCCCACTTTACCGAATTTCTGATATTTGTCTTGGGACCAAAACGCGAAACGAAAATATTAAATAATTTATTTGACCCGTGTGAAATTTGAACACACAACCGTCGCATTTACAGTAACACACTGTGTCACTGCGCCACGACGGCTTTTTATTAGAATAATAGCAAGTAAAAGAAATAATAGCTTGTACTTTTTCTTGACACTTATATAGCATAGTTTTTTGTAGCGTCACGCTGTATCCCGCACATTATCAGAATAGGATATATAGGACCATGGAACCTAGTGTTACACAATGGCCCTATTAAAAAAATTTCCACCGGATTCTGGAGGCATTGCATGTTAAGTGGTGGATCTCAACGCCGCGCTTCGTTTCGTTATCAGATCGAGGCAATAAATATATGAAATATTTAATTTCCTGTTTAGATGTAAATTCAAATCTCATACGGTGGAAATTAGGGTTTATAGTCTACATTTTTATTCGGTGTGGGTATCAACAAAGGATAGTACTCTATGTACTCAGCACATTATGTTTATTATTTTTTTTTTATAGTCTTGTAACATCTCTTGCACTTTACAACACAGTAATAACCTGTAGTTCCTGGGATTAGTAGGTTAAACCAGACAAACTTTTCAGCTTTATAATATTAGTACATTCACAACGGTTATTCGATGGTTGACAATATTACCAATGTATTGAACTATACATTTGTAATTGGTTGGAAATTATTCCTTACACCTTGGTTAAGAAAAACTCGCGTTGAAAGAGCGCAAGATGTTAAATGCCTCATTGTTTTAACGGCAGATGCCCTTTTCCTTTGAAAGTCGGTCGAAATTACTAAAAAGTTCCCATTTTGTATCAATTTTTCAAACGAAATTGAACTCCCAACCACAGCAATAGAGCTCAAATTGTTATTGCCGAGCATTTTAACTAAGCATCTGTCAATCAGCTGGTTTTTTGAACTTTACTAAAAGGAATTTCTACTGAATTTTACTAAAAAAATATATGTAATTTCTTATGTATATTGGGATAAAGTTGAAAATGGTAGCGAATTAACGGTTGTCAAGGCATGCAGACCTTTTACGTGAATTGAAAATTGAAATGTCAGCTGAGGCCGTCGTGCCGCATGAGTATAGCGTCCCGACTGTAAACGCAACGCTTATGGGTTCAATTCCTCGAAGAATGAAATTTTCAAGCCCTCGTTCTGATGATAAAATAAAGCACTGCGTTGAGCTTGATTCAAGATGCAGTGTGTTAAACGGTGAAGCTCAACGCTACGCTTTGCCTCGTTGCGAGAAAATGAAAATATTATATATCCACTCGGTAAATTTATTTTAGCCAATAGGAAAAGAACAAACTACCGTCGCATGTCTGTGCCACTGCGCCACTGCTGCTTCTTTTTTAAATCGTGAATGAGTAAATATATTTATTAATTAAATTGTTAAAAAAAAACATGTAAAGAGTAGTTCAATTGAAAATATATATATGTAAATACTATACTTTTGAAAAAACAGTGGAGTTCAATAATATAATTTGAAAGACGCTGCTAGTACCCATTATTTTACCCATATTCAAACCACTGTTAGAACATATAATATGTTTTAGGACGTCCGTATTTCAAGAGTAGGTCGAAAGAACCTATAGTGTTAAAAATCGTGGGGAACCCTACTATGTGCGAAATACAGCATTAAGCTAAAAAAATTATAAATCGATAATAACATACTCTTTTTATGTATTAAAATATAAGTTTGCCATAAAAAGTAGAATATTTCTGTGCAATTTTCTTAGTGCTATTTAACATATGATATATAATAAAGAGTTAAATACATATTTTATATATTATAATATAAGTACTAACGCCTGCGCCTGCGTCTGCGCAAGGTCGGCCTTTGAAGGGAAAAAATGTAGCATCTGTCCCGCGGCACGCGAACGTCACGTGTCCTCACTTACCTGGCTTTGTAGATGTTATATGTTCAAGATATTTATATATTATACTAGCGACCCGCGCCCTTCTTCGCTCGTTTCTACTGTTCAATTATTTATTTACTACTTCTTAATTACTTTCGTGTTCTTATAATGTTGTCGATCAAAATAATTTATATAACTATATCTTTTTATTTATTTGCCGATTTAAATAAAATACACACTAAATGTTAAGCGAAGGCAGAATAAAATAGTGTAAACTACGTTTAAATCACTTAAGTTTGTGAGATCAGGGTAAACAAATGCACAGACAAACAAACAAGAAAATTAGAAATTATTGTTTTTAGTTCTACTACAATGATTTATTAATCCCCCAATATTAGATTTATTACATTTATCTAATATAATCTATATTTAAATTAGTTACTTTTTACGTTTTTAAAGTGTTCTTTTCTCTTTGCGCTGAGTTCTGGGGGTTCGAGTTGAGTGGCGGAACCGTGCCGCGCTTTGTCTTGACACCAGAGCGGAGAAATGAAAATATAATTCATTTCCTCTAGTGGGGATCGGACCCACAACCAGTCATTTTTTCGATACAGCCACACTTTGTTCCCCTGCGTCGCGACGACTGGCCTCATAAAAAAAATATCAAATTGCATCCTCTCTTGCCAAATGATAATTCTAAGTTATAATCTTTGGGTAGCGGAAATTCGTAAAAATCTCGGCAGAGATGCTAGCAACAAAAGTAAGTTGTAACAAATATATAAGAATTTCGACGTAGCCCGATAAGAACGTATGGTTTATTTGGTCAAAGCGCTTGGACAGTTTCCAAGAGACGCGGGTTCAAATCTGGCTACGTTAATTTTTTTATATATTTTATTAAAAATTATTAATTACTTTTATCTGAGGATACTATATGATAATATTTTTGAGACGCCATAAATTAAGAACTGAACTGAACTGATATAATAATGGCACATTTTAAACACCAGAGGTAAGTTTGACCGTAGGTTCAGTGAGTTATATAGAATCGATTAATGTTCTGAAATATATTATAGTCTATAGCCTACCTCGTTCTTGAAGAATTCCTAAGATTAACGTTTTTACCAAACAAAACTCTTCAGCCTTATACTTTTAAATATGTATACATATTTAGATAGCTTTTATAGTTTTAAGGTACGTAGAAAAGATAGAGTGACCGATGCATATCTACAGATATTTTTTTAGCGAGTCTGGCCTTTAGTGGTTACATGATTTAATGACACAGTGGCACAAAATTTAAATGGGCACGGACTATCCCTAGACGGTTGTGAGTTCAATCGCTTCTCGAGGGAATGGTTACATTACATTTTTTTATTTCTCCGCTCTGGTAGACAAAGTACGCTCTTAACACGCAATATCTCGAAAATTTAAGGATGCATGGGGAATAGAGTCTCTTAACACTACGTTCCCTTTGTACGTAGTGTAATACCTATTATAAAATCAAACATCCCCCACAACAGATGCGCACGCGCCAAATGCCGGAAGCTATTTTGCTTTAAAAAAAATCATATGGCATATACCGTTTGCTTTCTACACCTTTGAGTTGATCCCAATTATTAATACTTGAATGTTCGATTGGTAATTGGGATGCTATTCTGTTACGATGGTTCAACAAAATTTTTGGACTTATATTGTAAATTCAAGTGTAGTTTAAATACATACTAAACTACTTTTATACTATTTATTTTTAATAAATAAATTAAAAAAATATATTTAATAGGTGTGATTTTTGATTTTATTTGAAGCTCAATTAAAATATTTTAAATAAAACACAATCCTAATCGTCTTATACTAACTAATGTGGCAAGGAACTGAGAATATTAAATATTTCATTTTCTCGAGTGGGAATCGAACTTACAACCTGTCGTTGTTTACAGTCGCACGCTTGTGCCCCTGCGCCACGACTGGCTCCATTATTTACGAGACCTATCTGCATGCCAAATATCAACTTTCTCAAACCAATAGTTTCGTTTGTGCTTTGTGTGTCAGTCAATCAGTAAATGGTAGTGTTTTATATCTTTTTTAGAGGATCCTTAGGACACACTAATAAACCTATGTACTCCTTTCCACCTCATTTACTAATCCAACCATTAATCCATAAGGTGTCCAAATCTTGATACCGTGTATTTGCAATTTCTAAATAGTGAACAGATGTGTAAACACCTTGCACTTGCCATCTGCGCATGCGCATACGCAGACGACCGGGGGCATTCACTTATATATATACGTTATAGGTACATGTTGTAAGTTGTACCTTTGACCATTTCACTGTCTTGGATTATAATAAAAATAATGGGTAATGTACCTATATCGCAGTGGTTGTGTGCCTTTTAAAAATCAAATCAAAAGCCTTAAAACACACAAACTTACTTTTTAGTAATGGAAAAACCTCCCCTATAAATTATTTCTAGATAAGTCTATGGTAAAAAAGGAAGGAAAATTATCATACTACTCTCCGTTTCATTGACAATGTGCAGGTGTTACGAAAATGCCACCCATCCAAATAAAATCCGAGTCACCACCACTTGACCCTATTGTCACAAAGGAAGTCGTCGACGCCGATGTAATCAGTTAATTGTTCATATTATCTAATTGACTACGAGTAACTCTTATTTAAATGGACTATGTCAATTTCTTTTGAAATAATTTGTTAATGTATGTATATCATGGTTTAGTGGTAATATTATCATTAGTTGTAATAGATTAAATACGATAGTATCGATTAATTAACTATTTCAATGTATTTTTTTAATCTCTTCTTGTTTTCTGGTAATATACCTGAGGGTAGATCCCCATGGAAAGAGTTACATACTTCTATTTTCTATTATATGCCCAGTGCTGAGTGATGAAAGAAAATAAAAGAAAGGTATATATTTTTTGAGCCTCAAGCTATATCCCGCACATAGTCGAAATCGAGTCCATATCTATCGCGTTTACAGTTTATAGGTGCTGTCTTAAATCTCATTACGTCTGCCACAATGCCTTGACCAAGCAATAAATCGTTAAATCAGCTTCACGCTGTATCCTGCACACAGCAGGGTAGGCAGAGGGCAACTAGTAAGTAAATATTTCATCTCCTCGAGTGGGGATCGAACCCACAACCAGTTAGTTTTACAGTCACACTTCGTGCCGCTGCGCTACGACTGGCCTCTACTAATAATAAATCAATTTGTATAATTTTTTTCTTGGTCTTCTTTAGATTCACGAACGAATGGATTCTGATCCCTTTTAGGTAGGCGACGGTTGTAAGTTTGATTCCATGACCAGTCAGTTGAATGAATTATTCTTATTTATTTATTGTTTATGATAACAAGATAAATAAGGGGATTGAGTTCCACCGGTGGCTACCCTACTTATTTTCTAAGGTAACCCTAAGATAAGCCCTAAACCGTTTTAAGGTTTCTAGGTCACTCAATAACTGGCATTATTCTCGAGAATAATAAAATATTAACATCTTTCAAACGCTAACCCAATTTTGTAAGAAAGGAGCTAAAATTAACATACACACAGACCTACACTTGCAGTGTTCTTAACAATGCCATTGTGTCCTAATATTTCATGGTCACTTATTTAAGATTAAGAAGTCATTTATTATTAGGTTTTTTTTTCTCGCTCAATTCCGCATTATATTATATTTCTCTGCTGATCTATCTTCAATATGAGACCTTCATAGCGCAGTGACAAGCGTTGTAGTAATACAGTACGGTCAATGAATGGTGGCCGCTCTGAAGTTAGGTTTTCTGAATTTCACTCGGTAAGAAAGTAAACGATAGTAAGAAAAATCCTAATCAAATCTGAGCAACTGTTTATAGCAAATTTCGAGCTGGCAACGACTCGTTGACCGTACTGTGGTAATATATTTTTTTAATTTCCTCAAAACGCTTAACACAAAAATCCTCGCTCTGGCAACAAGACAAAGTGCTTCGTTGGATTTCGTCTTTCGACGCGGTAGAGGCGGAAAATGGACGGACGGAACAGAGTGTCTTAACTAGGCTACTACTGTACCTAATTATTCGGAACATAGCATTAGAGTAAATCAAACTTATCTGTACATAAATCTATCTATTTTTTGACAAAACATGACATTTTATATATTAAATAAAATATGTACTAAAATAATGTAAATCCATTTTTTTAAACTACTTTCACCGTGACCAAAGCGAAGTTCACAAAAGGTTTTAATTATAACCTATGATGGCCGCAGACGTATACCCTATACGTCTGCGGCCATCATCTGTTGCCCTGGAAAAAAAAAGTTTCATTTTTTTCTTATTAAACATCTTTGCCCCGAAACCTGGTTATTATATTCGCGCGTGCACTTTTGAATTTTTGCCATACAATAAAAAAAATCGACACCGGTTTAAGAATTACACAAAGGGACCCTAATCTAACCCTCTTATTCGATCTCTCTTTCTTTTTTGGTAGAAATGAAAAGAGACAACAGATGCTAGGGGCTGTTGTGCGCGCGCATCTGCCTCTTATGCTATTAAAGTCATATGAAATTAAGTTTTTCGTTTGATTCTGAGCCTTTTGTAAAGAAAGTATAGCTGGTTTCTGGTTGCGTGTGGGGTGTATCGCAGATGTTAAAAGCATTTCGGTATACAGCCCAGTGTTGTACTGAACGCCGTCACTCCGCCGGTAGGCTTCGTGGCGTGCGGACGTCTTCGCGTTGACTTTATATAGGCGTTTAATATAATTAATTTATTAATATTAATAAAACACGCGTGAAGTGTTAACGTGACTGAATAGAATCGTGACTGTGAAATGTATTGAGAGTTCTAGTTGTTGGTTTTTATTTTGCGTCATTTCTGGAAATCGTTCGGCCGTATAAATGATGGGTGTAAGCAGTTGTATGAGCCTCAGGCAGGCTAGGGGCTCCTGTCATTGTCCCGCGTGCCCTAGGGCTTCGGGCCATGGAGCTCCCATGCCACCCCAGACCTTGGTACTTCCACCAATGGCTTTGGAGCCCGAAACCACACCAGTGAAAGACAAGAAAGGATCTAAAATGAAAGTCCTCAAGAAAATTAAAAAGAAAATTGGATTAGGTAAGCTTTGGAAAGCTTTTGATTTTTCTTCTTTATTTTAAGGTGTGTGTTAGCGTTTATAGCCTGTGAAATGTCGTTTTTTTTTTCAAATGTGAATAATTGAAAGTTTTCAGTTCAATACGCATAATACAGGCGGTTTCTAACGGTTTTTTTTATCTAATCTGCAAAAGCTAACATTTGTTACGTTTTCATATTTTTTTATTAAAAAAGTAAATTTTAATTAATTTTATACTATTATATATATAAACACTATCTTAAAAATGTAAAGTTCTTTTGCACTTTTATAATCTGTTAAAATATTAATTAAGAGTAAAAGTTAATGAAACTCATTAAAGCTTTGAAAATAAATCGTAGTGTTCGTTTCTATTCTTTTTTCTATTATGTGGTTTTGAATAAAAATTATACATGAATTTTACTTCTATTTGCACTACAGATGATACCTTATAAAATATTAATGTTGTGATGAATATTTTTTTCCCTTTACCCTCCATTAAATGTCAATTGCGTTTGAATATAGAAGTAATTCGAATTTGGAGCGTCATTTCAAACGGTTTTTGCATTGTCAGCTGCTAATTCTGTTTTCTTGAATATTTAAAGATAATCACGTTATATTTAATTATATAAAGTAAAATAATGTGATGGAAGTTCATAATAAAGTTCATAGAAAGTGTGGTAAGCTTTAGTTTTTTTAATTATTTTAAATTATGATTAAATTTCTAGGTAGTGTAGATACTATTTTTAGCAGTTCTCGAAATTTTTGATTTCGTTTTATGTATTGTTAATTTAATATACTTATGTATGAATAGAAAACTTTTATTATTATTTGTAAATAATAGCTTTGTAATTTTTTTTAAAATAATAGAGAATTTTATCGTCACAAAAAGTTAAAAGACCAATCAATATTTATAAATTATGTTAATTAGTCGAATATAACTAAAAGTCCATATATCTACATACATATGACTTTAGTTAGTTTTCTATTATTTTCAACAAATAAGAGAACGAAATAAGACTATGTAATTAAAATGTTATTTCTGTTTTATTAACTGGTCGCGTGCCACCTGTACTTACATCTGCCAAACACCTTGCGTTAATCAATAGATATTATGAAATGTAATTACGAATTGTACTTACAATTCGGTTATGAGTTCGATTTCCACTCGGGGAAATAATTACATATTTTTTCTGCTGTAGAATAAATCGCGTCGTTGTATTTCTGACAGGATGTCTCTTAATTGACAGGATAGTGAGTGCTTTGACACTAGGCTCTCTAAATGTCCAGTTTCACGGGGCGATATCAAATCAATGGCAAAATATGTTGGTCGAAGATGGTTTTTTTTATTACAAGGTTAATATTTACATAGAAAAAAATAATTTTATTAGATTAAAGTAATTTCTTCACAATTCGTATTTTAATGTGATATAGGTATAGATAGATTTATATGCACATATTTATTATAGTAATACATGCGGGCGAAGCCGCGAGCACTTCTTGTTATTATTGGAGTACAAGTGTTAGTGATATAACTTGGATCTATATTTAGTTTCATTCATTCTTTTTCCTTTTACTTGTAACGCATCGCTGAGAGGGGTGTTTTTTTTTGTTGTCGGTGTATGGTCGGTATTTCTATTCTTATTGTATGATATAATAAGTAGAAATATCCATATGACAACATCTTAATTATAAACTAGGAAATTTATAAAAAAATGTGTTTAAGCTGTTTATTTTACACGCTGTATCCCGTATGTAGTATCGTAGGTAGAGAATCTAATGTTAAGACACACTGATTCCTAATTAACAATTTTCGAAACATTGCGAGTTGTGCGGAGTTCAACACAGCGTTTGGTCTTGTTACCACAGTAAAGTAATGAAAATATTTCGTAACCTTAATAGAAAACCAACCCACTATGCTGTACCGCTAGGTTACGACAGCCTATAAGTAACGATCGATCAGACACACGATTTTAATATTTATAACGTACATGATTTGTTTAGCTTGACGCTTCATCCCGCATATATCATGGTGGGCCGACGGAAACTGGTGGTAAGACACTCTGTTCTCGCCCTCTCGCCCAACGTGTTTAAGATATATTTTTTTAATACGGCTCTGTAGTTATTTGCCTTATTTTTTGGTCACAAATTATTCATTTGAAAGAAAGGTTTAAAAAATATATACTTATATTTAAAAGAATAAAGCAGCCTAAAATTTGTAAACTAATGCTTTTTTGTTCATAGATTAAATAACTACAACCATTTGGTCATTAAAAATACACTAAGCTCACTCTTCTTAAGTCATTGTCTAAAAGTTATGAACAAAAGTTCTTTTTTATTAACAATGCAAATTATATTGGCATATGGCGGCCGGATGTTGCAACAGATGTAGATAGTTTCCGTATTGCGTGAATAGTAGGCCTTAGCTTAGGGTCCGCGTCAGGAAGTAGGGGAAGTCGAAGCCGAAAACGTATATACAGTACAGTCGACAAGTCGTGGCCGCTCTGAAGCTAGTTGATTTTTCTAAAAGGTTCAGAAAATCTAACTTCAGGGCGGCCACAACACGTTGACCGTACTGTGTGAATATTAATATTATGATAGAATTAATATTAAATGAAGCTAAACAGATCATTTACGTTATATATATATGTACATTAAAATCGTGTGCCTGATCGATCGTTACGGTTTTATTTTTATGGTAAAAATTATACTAGTCTTTTGGAAAGCCGTCTCACGATTCCTCTATTGTTTTTGAATTGATTATATGTAAATGGTTATTTTAGGTGTGAGTGTAATATTCGTATGTTCACTTTGATATGTAAGGTTACTTTAGTTTTTTTTTTTTAACAGTGAAGTCTATAGCACATTATTTTCTGCATTTTGTCTAAATTAACATTGAAAGTTATAAAAATAAGTAAAAAAATAAAAATTATAAAAATAAGTATAAAAGAAATGAAAGACGAATTATTTCGTTCTATTAGTGTATGGGACACTAACTTCTAAATAACTACTGTGTTTTAGAAGTTAGTGACTTCTTTGCTTACGACATAAATTATTTATAATACTGTATAACGTACCTATACATAGTTCTATACCAATATTATAAAGCAGAAGTGTATGTTTATATATATATAGTCCACTCATCAAGGAAGGCTATAGGCTATATTACGGTACGCTACGGTCCATGGCGAAGTAACAATGAAAATAGTTGTAAAAACGGGAGCCTAAGATCTCGTAGTTATTTCAATTTAACCACGCGGTCGGAACAATAGGCAAAAGCTAGAGTATACATTTTCTTTTTTTTTAAGCACCCCCCGAACATAACAGAAGAATCCCAGTGTTAAGACACTCCGTTCTCCACTTTCCGCCTCATTGTTACCAGAGCGAAGAAATAAAAATGTTAAATATTTTATTCCCTCGAGTGAGAATAGAGCTCACAACCGTCGCGTTACCCACAATCATATTTACACATTCTGCCTTGTAAGAACTTCATAGGCGTGTGCAGAAACAGATGATCATAGACTATAGTACTTTTTTTTAAAATTGCATAACACTGCATCCTTGCAAGGCTTTTTTTTGTTTCGTCCTTATACGGGTCTTTGCCTCGAGAAGGTCGTTTTGGAAAAAAAAATTCTAAAGACAGCTGTTCAAGCAGCTGACTGTATGAGGCCTGTTTCAAATGGAATGTATTTTATTTAATGCTATTCATTATCTAGACTGCAGTCGATAGGTTTAATATTGTGTCTTTTTGATTGCTTCACGCTGAATCCCGCATGTAGCAGGATAGGTAGAGGGGATGTAGAGCTAAGTCGCTCTTTTCTCTTAATTTTTGAAACAATGTGTGTTAATTTAAATTAATTAATTCCGCCAAGTAAAAATCGAACCCACAGCCGTCCTGTTTGCGGTCACACGCTGTGACGCTACACCATGACGGTCTATTGTACCTGTAAGAGTAGATTATTATATGATATGGAAGCCTTTAAGGTTTAATTTTATAAATTTTTGGGTACATACCCAAAAATTTATAAAAGATTTTTCATCTTATAGCATAATAAATTGTTATATACACTATGTCATGACATCTATATAAATCTCTTTATTTTATTTATTCTGTAATTTTATGTTGGTATTCCTATTTCTCTTGTAAAATGTTATGTTTCTTCTATGTATGCAATAAAGAGTTTTATCTATCTATCTATCTCTTTCTTTATCGAGAGACTGATAGACAACGCAAAGAACTAGACTTAGAATGTTGAAATTTGCCATGGTAGTTAGGTAAAATAAATAATATTATAATTAAATTTCTTATAAAAAATTAGATTTTTTTTGTCAACCCTGCCCATCTGCTCACGCGCATGCTCCAAGTACCGTTTCGGAACAGCTGGTGTGTGAAAGAGTTAGCGTGCGTTTGTTCATACGTTAGACGGAGATAGGATATAGATATTAGACATAAAGATATGGCTTCAAATACCACCTGGGTTTACTTAGTTTTGGTGTATTTTTTGATAAAATTTAAAGTAAATATTATATGGTCTAGATAAATAAAGAAATAGGTTACTTCAGACGGAAAATGAAAAACGGAAAGCTTATTCTTGAAGCGTTAAGATGAAAAAACTAGACAATAATAATATGCAAAAAAATATGTAAATATAATTATATATATATGTATTACATACATTGATTTAACTCACCCTGGACTCGAAATTAATCTAAGTTACAGTATAATAGTAATCTTTACATTTTTTTTCTTATATTTTAGTTCACTTCTGCTGTATACATGTATCAATAAAAGTAAAAAAAAACGCATCAGCTGTTGTCTGTCTGTCCTTTTGTTACATACAGACATTATATCTCGCGTCCTTGTCTAATACTTTATTGTACCAGCTGCTTTATGTATTTTTTTTCTTAAGAAAGAGATAGCCTTAACAGATGTTTAGAAAGAATATTGTAACTTTATTGCATTTTTTTCTTATTTTTCGGAGTAGTCAGATCAAACCTAGTGTCAAGACATTGCGTGTAGAGAGAGTAGACTCAACTTTCATTTGTTTTGTAGCCAAAGAGAGCAAATGGTAACTACCGTGAAAAAAAAAGATATTAAGTACCGATGTAAATGATAATTTAGATTATAAGACAAGAAGAGAGTGAAAGATGGAGAATACAATATACAAATATTATTTACTATCCAAATATACACCCAATATGAGGGATACGGCGTGAAGCTGTAAGACATATTTAAATAATCGACTAATCATCTATTTAGTATCTTAAATGTCAGTATTGTCAGTCGCAATAACTAGTATGGTTTTAGTTTACTATCACTTGTAAGATTACGAAACTTCGGCAGCATTCCTCTATACTAAGAGTTCCCACGGTAGTTAGTTGGCTCTTCCATTTCGAATCGTGCGTTATCTGGACGTTGCATTGCTCTACGGCGTTAATCCACGTTAACTAATGTCCATTAAATTAAATTAGAGTTATATTTGAAAAAGAAGAACTTTCATTGTTTTATTCCGCAAGCAGGGAGCAAGTAGCGCAAGTAGGCATGATGAGTCTTATATTAAGATAAAGAAGTCCATTTTCCGCCCTAACTTTTTGCCTGTTGGCGGAACTCAACGCTGCATTTTGTCCTATTTTGACTGTGGAATGATAATAACTCGTTCATACGACCGGGAAATAAAACCCACAACTATCGTATTAACAGTTATACTCTGCCTTTAGGCAGATGCGTAAAGTATATCCATATAATACAGAACAGAAAGACGATTTAATAAATTTCTCGACAACCAAATGTAATGGAAAGCGCGCAAACGTTGAGGTCGGAGGTCGCGGGTTCATGTTCCAGTTAGGTTTGCATAATGTATGGCTTGCGTTTTAGTTGCATTCGATGTGCACTTTCAATTGTCATTATGTATTATATGTATTATATGTATTATAATCTTTAGTGTTGATGTGTGGATAATAAAGTTGAACTTAATTCATGTTGTTAATAAAATTGTAATTGCGTCGATTGTGGGTTCAATTACCACTCGAGAGGAGAAATTATTTAATTTATTCGCTTTGGTCTTGAAAATTTTATAAAAAGTGGAGTACCGAGTGATTTAACACTTTGTTTCCTCTACCAACCCTGCTATATACAGGATACAAGGTAAAGCTAATGTTGATTAGTTACATCGATAATTTTTGAAGTAAACATTTTTTTTATTTGAACTAAAAAAGCGTGCTTGCATAAGATTTTAGTACATATAATAGTAGAAATTAACATGTAAATATTTTCTTTACTAACTTCAGACAGCATACAGGAAGTTACTTTTGTATCTCAACACTCAATGTCATGAATTTATCTCCTTCCACAGAAGTGGTAGGTACGGAGTGGCTTGATACCTACTCTATGCTGTCCTTAACGTGCTCTAAAATAACTCTGGCTACAGTCAGGTGATTTTTTTTACTTACTTCAATTAGTAATTGAACCAACAACCAACACATTTACAAACTTGTTTGTATCCATTTTTTTTCCAAAATTTTCTAGCAACAGATGTAAACATATTAAACCCTTTTGAATTTCAAATCGTTTCTCAGTACTGCGTGGGAATGGACAATTTAGATATACCCTCGATTATTTCCCCTAAAGTACGACCTTATTGCTTTAGAATAAGAGCGACTTCCCACTGTTTTTATGCCATGCAAATTATAATACAAGCTGTGAATGGTTAATTTCTTTTGTAGTTGTATGTATAACAATGTATGAAGATTTTGTTTCCGGTAATATTTAAGTGTATACAGTTTTTGGGTGGACTTGACGATTTTTTGAATTGGTTCCTGTCTATTTTGGATACATCTGGTCGTTTTTGCGTTTTCTTTTCATTTTACTATGGGAATAGTTTGTGTTTTGCACCTTTTTGAGTTTCAAGATGTTGATTTTGATTTGACTGATATTTATACGATCACGTACGTGAACGTGGTATAATCTGTTGTTTGCTTAGCGTCTAACTGTAAACGATAAACTAATGTCTCATGTCTGTCAAATACAAAGGGCGGCGTTGAGTTACGCTACTGTACAACACACACGTAATGTCTACAAAATAGGCCAAAAAGTATAGACTAGAGCATCTTGACAAATGTTAAAAAATAAAAAAAATATAGTTTTCTTTATATAGTTAAAATAAATTCTGCATATTAAACAAAATGCGAGTATTGCGTGTAAATAATTAATAAACTTACTTACAAGCTTAATGTTCCCAAGTACAAGATTCTTGAGAATTTTTCTCACTAACTTTACGAATTGATGAAATATTTTCATACTATTCACACGCTTTCGTTTTAACCCTTATAAGTAACAAGGCGCCGATAAATAAGTACTAACTATTTATAGGAAATCAAACCGTATAAAATACTACTTTGTATTTGGCTTCGTTCTCGTGGTAAAGTGTAAATAACTCAGACTTTTTTTTACTATGTTCCCAGATAGAATCTGGGAACCTAGAGCTATGACATGTCCGTTTCACACTTTCTGCCGAATTCTAGAGGCACCGCGTCTTGAGTGGCCAGAGGGAGGAAAAGAAAATGTTAAATATTTCCTCGAGTGGAAATCAAACCCACAATTTTTTCGCGTTTAAAGACACACTGTGCCTTTGCCTCTGCGTTACGTCATAAGTATTCCACGATGCTCAATTGAGGCAAAAGATTTAATTTATTCAGCCACTTGTAAAATAAAACTAAACAATAAAAACGATGAGTGTACACATTAAAACAAACACGTTGAATGGTGATTGAGCAATATACCAAATATCGCGGCAGTCGTAGCACAGAGGCATAACTTCTGATGCTATCAGTATGGGTTCAATTCCAGCTCGGTGATTGTTTTCATTTGTTTGTTTTGGTAAAAGAAATCGCGGCGTTGAGCTCCGCTACCCACTGTCTAGAAAATTGTGGCGGACACATAGGGAACAGAGTGTACCAACACTAGGTTCCCTCTGCTAACTAAAAAAAATAGAATCAAAATCGGTACGACAAAATAAATCGATACATCGCACAGAAAGGTGACGTTCCCACGATCCGTGAGAGTGTTGGAGTGAGATGGAACGTGCAATAATCTATACTTGCGACAGAGACAGAAACAGTAACAATTACGTTAACAGTTATAGTATGGTTAAAGGTAGCTTATTTGTTTATAATCTGGAACGTGTTTTAGAAGGTCTTTTTTTAATTGTCTTTGCTTTGTAACATAGATCGTAAATTATTATTGATGTGTTTCTTAAGTTCACGTTGTACCCCGCATATAGCATAGCAGGTTAAGTAGAGGGAACCTACTGTAAAAACACTCCATTCCGCCATTTTTCCGAGACATTACGTATTGAATATCGGAACGGGGATGTGAGATTAATTCATTCACAACTATCGCTTTTACAGCTAATAAAATATTAGGTCCTATATATATAATTTTATAAAATTACTTAAAATTGTAATTTTGCGAAAATAGGAAATATTTTATTCAACTATATATTGTATACTTTTCTTTTCAAATTTTCATTGGTCACACTCTAATATTTTGATAAAAAGCCATGATTAGGACAATTAGAGTGGTCATAATGGTGGTTTCTAACTTTCACTAATTTAGGTATGACACAGTAACTTATTGTAATAAAGATTAATTTTGTATGTATAAGACACTACAGCTTTCTCTTCTCTTTTTTCTCTTTCTTGCTTTGGCTGTCAGTCATCAGTTCTTTACTTGTTCATGGAATCGTTTTGTTTATGAGCCTACTGTTTTGAGTATGAAGTAATAGTTGTAGTAGAAGTCGTTTTTTATTTACTGTTAAATAAAAAACTTATTGCATCATATTTGAGATCTAATTTATCTGATCTATAGATCATTCATAACCTTGATCCAACCATATTTGGTAACGCATGACAGCTAACAAAGGTGCATTAACGAAAGTGATGCTCCCACGGTGTAGATCGTTTATACTTGTTTTTTGTTTTGTTTTAAAATATTGTGTAGATGTTATTGTTGTTGTGGTACATCACTAATTGATTTTTTTAAATAGTATGTAGTGATAGTGTATTTTTTTTAATTTAGTTATGAAGGCTAGTGAACTGTAGAGCTTGCTTAACATAATTTATTTATATTTTAATTATTTTGATTTCCTCGGTTTAGGAGCGATAAGCGCGGCGTTAAGATTCACGACTCAACACTTACTATCTCGAAAATAGCTGTTTAGTAATATGTTGATATAACAAATCACTCTGAAATTGCTAAACCAAACGCCGCATTTTGTAACACTGAACCACAAAAAAAATGTCCGCTTACAACTATTGTTCACGTATTATACGACGAATAAACAAACATACATACACAATACCTTTGCACTTATAATTTTACTGTTTTCAATTAAAAATAATAATCAATTATACACGATTGCTAAAGAGTGGAAGTAAAAATAAAAGGGCAGTGACAATTGTATCGTGGGATAGGATATGAGACCGTTAGTCCAGTTTTTATCCTTCGTTTTGCGTGAAACGTGTATGCGCTGGATAAGATGATTACCGCTGCATTTGTCTATCCTGAGCAAGAAAAAAATAGAAACATTTTAAAAAATAATCGAACCATTATACAACCATCCACCAACGAGCGTCCACGTTCAGATATTGCTATTGAGCCTCTCTTCCTTTCTTCTATAAAATTTCCCATATTTAAATATATTTATGTTTTTTTTTCTTACGTTAGTTAAGAAATAATTATATTAATAACAGGTGTAGAAAGGCTGCCATTATTTCTTTATGATCGAAATCGTTCTTGTTATATGACCATTATGTTAAAGCTATATTTATGAACTACTAGCGACCAGCTTAAGGCTTCGCTCGCTCTACTACTATTTTTTTTCTTGAAAGAATTCGTTCCTGAGATTAGCGCGATCAAACAAAAATATTACTTATTATATTATATGAGAGTCGGTTCTGTTCTTCAGGGTAGAGAGAGTAGGAGACAACCTAAAGTTAAGACTCCGTTTTTTGCTAAAACAGTGGCGGATTTAAACGCTGCACGATAAATTTTACAATGTCATAATTGTATTTCAATATTTTATTATACAAAATATCAACCTACTAAGCACGATTTTTTTATCCATGGAAGTCTAAAAGATTTTGTTTATGGGAATTCTTGGTGTGTGTGCTACTTTATAAATAAACGGAACACTATAGAAAATGGTTTAAATAATTTTGGACCGTATGATCTAAATAATAAGATGCTTTTTACTTCATTAGTTTCTCTAGCGATTCATTTCCCACGCTATCGTCGGTGAATCATTAAGTATCGATAAAATGTGGTCGTGTTTTCAGTTATATTTTTATGTTTTGTTTGGTTGGTGTGGAAAGTGTAGGTTCAATTTTTAGTTGAGGTTTTTTGGGATTTTTGTAGGTCAAAAGCCTAGACGTAGTTGAATTTCTTGATGATTTTGGGGCTCCTTGTTCTTCGTGGCATAGCGGCTCATCGTGTAAACGGGATGATTGTCGATTGACACCGGATGATGCGGGATTCAGCGTGAAACTGAACAATAAATCTTTGTTTTGTTTAGTCAGATTAAAAAGTAAAAATCTTTTTTATTTTTTCATTTTCTACGGTAGGATTTGATTTTGTACCGACGACTGTCATTATATACAAGAAAGTTACATGTTATCTGTAACACAAAGGTCTTTTAGTAAGTCTTTTGTTCACTAGATGAATAGCATGTGTCAGTTCATAACGCTTATTTATCTCATTATATAGAATGACGGTAAATAATAACTTAAGTTTCAACTAATTGTTTTAAATATATCTTTTTCTTTTAGCTTCACGCTGTATCCCGCATACAGCGTGGTAGGCAGAAGGGAACCTAAGACCTATTAAGACACTCCGCTGTCCATGCCCTATCTAATCAAATTTTTTAAGACATTTCCTGTACATGTGATTAGCGGAACTTCTTTCTTACCAGGGCTAAGAAGTGAAAATAATTAATAGCTTAGCGAGTGGAAATCGACAACACGCAACAGTCGCCTTTACTGTCACACTGCCTCTGCGCCACAACTGGCCTTGGGCTTTTCTTGGTTTTTAAGTTAAAAAAAAATCACTATCTCTAGATAAGCGAGAGGAAACGGATGTACAAAGTATCGACTATCCACTGGCCGCAACCAGTTACTTGTATCAAGTGTCCATGGGATGTGAAATCTGATACGTTTCATAGCTTTCCCGTTTTGTTAACAAAAAAAAAAGAAATTGATTAAAACAATATTAAGGCCTTAATTTTTTATTATATTGTTATATTGCATCTTCACGCTGTATCCCGCATGTAGAACGGTTTTCTGACTGTAAGCTGGACGTCGATTCCCACTCGAGGAATTGTATTTATTTAATTTCCTCGCTCTGGTAACATGACAAAGCGTGGCGTACGGTAGATTCCCTCTGCCTTCCCTGCTATATTCAAAATATAATGTGATGTAAAACTATATATTTCCCCGGTCACTGTGCCACGATGGTCTTACTTATTTTTACCCCCCTGCCCTAAATCACCTTGTACGTTGAAAATGCATTTAATTTATGTCTATAACAAAATCCCCGTGGGTCAGTGCCATGTGTGTGACAATTGTGCATACGGCTAGATGCGACCCCCGCGTTGCTCCCGCCATGTTATATTTTGTATTGTCTGGAGAATAGGAATAACTATGGTTTTAGTATATTTTAAGATATTTTTGCCATGTTTTGAGTATTTTAAAGGTGTTTAGATTTTAGAGGGTAGTTACGGTGACGTGGACAACGGAGTGTCTTAACACTAGATTCCATCTGCCGATAGCATACAGCGAAGATGAAATTGCTTTTTTAAAATATAAATTATACTAATTCTAAATCCTTCCACATACTATATTCCATTTCACTTGAAAAGAAGCGAACCGTGACGTTCTAAAAACTCACTGTGCATGAACGTGTGGTGTGCGAGCGAGATGCAAACATTCATTGGGTAATGTTAGAAAAGTGCGGCAATACTGAGTAGTGAGGGAAACACTGTAATAAAAAGTTTATATGTATTGTTTTTAACTACATATTAGATTTTTTTAAAAATATTTATGCGTCTTGAGTAAAGGAAATAAATGAACTGGGTGACTTCTTTGAGGTGTTATAAATGTGGTGGTTAAAAAATGAAAAACAAAGAAATCTAACACAAAAATAGTTTTTAAATTCAGTGATTTCTGAGATTTGTGTGTTGAAACAAACAAACTCTAGTCTCTATAGATATTTTCTACGTATCTTTGAAATGACTCATGCAAAATTCTAAAATAACCCCCTTTGTGTTCTCCCCTCAAAGGCCTTCTTTGTTTTTGTATTATAATTAGGCTAACTAACTCTGTTTGTCTGCATGTTTGAAATAACTGCGAGACTTTTTAACTTTTTTGTGTAAAATGTAGCTCTAGAGATTAAATGTTTTATCTTTTCAAATCAACAAAGATAAATAAATTTATTAGAATATACCTGTCTCTGAATTATTTTTTTTTGTTTTCGCTTTGGATATTTTGCAGAAGAAATTAAAAATGAATAAAAATGCGACAAAAATTTTAATGAAAAGTGCTTTTTCTTTTTTATGTAATATACATGTTATGTGTACATATAACATGTTTCTTGGGAAAGTGTTGTATTAATTTCATTATTTACAATTAGTAATAATTTGCTATCCATTTTATTTGGTATTCACAGAGTATGTAAAAATAAAATTTAACAATAAAAAACAGCTATCCATGGTAGAATACAGTGTTACACTCCGCCAAACACCAGGTCATGGACCGCAGCGTGACCGAACCGAGTAAAAAGCGATTGGAAATAATTCACAACCAATCATGCTATTAGATACGGTTTTAACTAGACCGTACTTAAATTTTATAGTGAAAATTATGGTTTTATTAACCGACGTAAAAAAACGAGGTTATCTGTTCGACCTGTATGTAAACTATATAAATAAAAATACGTACAAATATCTTTACAAATGAATTCCATAAAGATTATTTATGATTTCAAGATTTCTTTTCTTGTAAAATCAACAGAATCGTAAAGAAAACATGCAAAAAGATAGGACATGAATTGTTGGTTATATTTATTATTTATATTATATAAATGTTTAAAATATCTATAAACAAGGGAATAACTACACTAACATACCACAAACTCTGAAGAGTTATTTAAGGGAGATCCCCTAATGTAAGGGCAGATGGGACACTTAAATTGTACGGTCCGTTACGTTTCTAGGTTAAATTTTGATAGATATTATATTGTGTGGTGCACAAACATTTCTGATCTTAGGGAAAGTCGTCTTAGGATTTTTTGAATTTGAAAAGTCAAAGTGTGTTCATTTTCTACTAGATTTTCTCTTAGAAATTTTCCCTTTACCTCTCTTGTTATATGCGGGATAGAACAATACTGATAAAAAAAATATCTCCCAAAGAAAAATGATGATGTAGGCATCATCCTCTGAGTTTTAATTAATCATAATTTCAGGAAGAACGTGCTAATTATAGTAGCTTATTGTTACATTTAAAGTACTAAAAATAACCGCTTAAAACGTTACTTTCATTCAGTTTATGAATTTTATAAACAAAATAACACAAGGCATGATAAACATACGTAAAGTTTGTTTAATTTAAGCATCTTTTAACTGGCTTCAAAAAAAGAAAGTTATCGGTTTAATAAATAGTAAAGTTAATATATAAACAAATTATTATAGTTATTATTATTTAATCCAAAATCTTATATAACTTCTGAATTAAACCCGTGACCTTCAATAAAGACAACATAACAATGCGCCATTCGTCGAGGGTAAGTTAGAGGAATCGACAGCTGCGCTTGTAACTCACTTGGGGCTTAAAATGAAGTGGTTTTAATCCTCAGGGATTGGTGTGGGGGTGTGTTCTTGATAATGTATCGATTTCTGTTATGTTCGAGAGTAGATTGAGAAAATAAATTGGAAGATGGAGAAGAGATTCTGTTTTACTCAAAAAAAAATCAGTTTCACTAATTTTCTCGCATTGTATTTTTGTGTTATCTTTTTGTTATTTTTAAAGGTTGATTAAGAAAATATAATGGAAATTCTATGTTTTACTAAGGAACTGAGGTTTCACACGTTTTTTACTTAAACACAGGTAGACAGAGTTAAACTAGAATTGAGGCAGGCTTTGTACGCAGGCTTAAAGCAGAGGAACATACTGCGCTATATAGGACACAGCGTTAAGTTTTAAATAAAGATTCCCCTTGTAAGAATGGAACCCACAACCATCGCATATTTTGTCAAGGGACTTCCTCTATTTTTATTATTTTTATTCGTTAATTAACATCATCTAATTGCTCTATCCCGGAACTGCCGGATAGTTTTAAAATTATAAAAAAATCTTATATGCGGTATGGTTTAGGAGATACGCTCGGAAGGACATCCTGTTCTTTTCTGAACTTGGGGTGCTCACTGGATAGTGAAATTTTATGTTTGTTGGTGTTTTTTTTTTCTATTAAAGTACATTTTAATGGTGGTTTTGACTTCAAATGCGGGTATGAGTGCGGCTATTGCTGACTGTAAATGCAGCAGTTTTGGTTTGGATTCTTACTTATTGTCATAACAAGACAAAGTGCGGCGTTGATTTTCGCCACTGAACAACCATTATCATGAAAGTTGTGCACAGAGCGAGAAACGGGGAGTCTTAACACTCGGCTCACTCAGGCCTACCCTACTAGATGCGGGATACAGCGTGAAGCTAAAAAAAAAGATATACCGCCAATATCACTCTGTTACGATTCACAAATTTAGTATTATGATGCTAAACTTAAGTGTTTAATTTTAACTTTAATATATAAGTATTTCTGCAATCGATTTTAAAATAATACACGCATTGATTGACGAACATTCATTAGTACATCAATCAACAATAGTTATATATCTGCCTTGCGACATTAAATCTAGTGCAACTCTGACGTCATACTCCCAATATTAGCGCCCACCAGGAAGACTGTGACGCAAAACGTGACATTTGCTAGCTAGTCTGTTTTAGTTTTTTATTCTATGGTAGATTGTCTTTTTTTTTTCTTTTTGACGTTTAGGTAATTGTTTTTTTAATCTGTATTTGGTTTTGTTTGATGTGTATTGAGTGGCGAACCTTAACTCCGTGTTATGTCTTATTACCAAATCGAGGATATTAAACTTATTCTTCAATAGAGAATCGTACCCACAACAAACACTAACAATGCTTTATTTACAGTCTTAACTTACTCAAAAGTTATCTTATATTTATAAGTATTTGTTTGTCCCCTCAGAAAAGTACCCTCTCAAGCCACCCTCACCCTTCCGCCAAAATGACAAAACCGAAATTAGTTAGGGACGCTATTTATATCGCAAATTAATTTGGGACACGCGTCTCAAATAGAATGTAAGCGTTGCAATAATAATTGTTTTACATACAAGTATTGTAACGTGACTTTACGTAGTCTAGATGAGGTGTAGTGCCTGTTTTTATTTTACTCTGTGTTTTATATATATAGAAATCTATTGGATCGGAATTAAATGCATTGAAGTATGGACTTATGGATATCTCGCATTGACAATCTGACACATTATAGTTATATCTCACAAAAAGTATATAATTTTGTAATTTTACACATAAAATTGCGTCTCATCTTACACCGAAATCTGATCTGAACATATTCGGAAGTACTTAAGCCCACCTTCCGCCGGAAACCATCCCCCAAGTAAAACCAACCCCTTGTAAATAACACCTGGTTGTTGATAAATGGCTTTTTTTAATATTAAAAGTTCATGTGAGGAGAAAATAGAGAATCTTTACTTTTATATTATTGTTATAAAGCTAAAGAGTTTGCTTGGTATTAAACTCAGGAACTAATTGAATTGGATTTTTTTTCTTTTGGATCCATTTATCGAGAAAAGCTATAGCCTATATCTCATCACGTTAATCGTTTTGATATTATTTACTCATTTTCATATTTAATTTCCCAGTAAAGCCGCAGGAAAATGCTTTCTAATATGTCTTCCTTTTTCAATGAATTTTCTTAAAAGCTTTGCGCTAAATTTTGACAGTGAAAATAGCGGGAAAACCTCAATCCTTTGTCTTAATTAGACACGAGTTATTTGGAATGTGTAATCATACTTTTTGTTATTTGCGTAAATATTTATTTATTCTAGTTTTAGATAGTATTAAAACATCATTTATGATAACATAATTTATATACAACCTTGAATTCTTTTTTTGGAAAATCAACATATATGACTGTATAATTAGTGTAATCCGAACACGTTTTGTTTCTATAACATTATAAAATGTAAATATTATAGAGATTATATCAAATCAATAAGTGGCTGTATAAATTTACATTTGTTTTAGTTTGTTAAAAGATTAATAATATAATACTTCTTATCAATGGAATGCTGTAAAATATATTTCAATAATTTATCTAAAAATTGTGTGTTACATATATTTTGTATCTTCACGCTGTATCCTGCACGTAGCGGAGTTGGCAGAGCAAAACTGGAAACCTAGTGTTAAAATACTACAATTTGCAATCACTTCGTGCTTTTTAACGTATAATATTATGTTAATACATCACTTTTTTTTTAAATTAATTTTCTAAACGTGACACGAGTGAAAACAAAATGGCCCCGCATTGTTAAACACTTCCGTGTTTATCATTAAGTGCTTACCACACGTGCAGGGGCGTATATTGTAATGTTACAATTAACGCCGAATCGACAGACTTCCTCATGCATGTTAACCACGTTAACTAGCATTTACTTTAGAGAGTTCCACTACTCAGGTCTTGGCTCCATCATCACACCAGCTCGACGATACCATGTTATTATATTGTAAACTAAACGACGTATAACTAACATAACCTAACCAAGTTTCGTTGTAAAACAGTTGTTACCAACATTCTATCAAATTCAGTTCTTATATAATTACAAGTCGACCTAATAAACGTTTGTTCAAAAATAATATTATAAAATATGGAAAAATGAGGCCAGTTGACAGTCACCTCTACAGGTTATGGGTTTGATTTCATACTCGACGAAATTAAATATTTAATATTTTTATTTCCTCGCTGGTAAAGAGAGCGGCGTTGAATTTCGCCGCTCAACACGAATGCCTGCAGATTTCAGCGGAAAATGGGTGGCGGATCTTAATGGGAACGGAGGGTCTTAACGCTAGGTTCTCAGCTTCCCGCTGCCTACCGTGCTATGTGCGATATAAAGCTTGTAGTTAAAAAATTGGAAAAATATTCCTGCTTTTAAATACCACTTTTCTGTTTTATATCGCACATAAATCTGAGAAATAGCGTTTTTTCAAATATTAAGAAACCAAAATTTATTCTTACTATCTGCAAATTAAAATAGTAGTATTTATTTTAGTTTATTTTAATAAGATTAACAAAACAAGTTTGTTTATGTATTTTGTTTGAATAGTATCTTGTTTTAAATATATTTTTTAATAGCTAATATAGCGTTGGTTGTATCCAGTATTTAGCAGGGTATACGGAGGGAACCTAGTGTTAGTGTGACTTAAAGAAAAATGTTATATAAATATTTCTTTATACATATTCAAGATATAAAATATAACAGTACATTAAGAAATTAATAAAATTCTAAAGTACAAATGTTAGAGCAAGCTGCCATGCATCTGTCGCGCAGGTGCCTTTTAAATAGGGGAGGCTTAGACACCTGTGGCTCTTATGTTGTTGTAACAGAGTTCAGCTTTCTTTGGCGCGTAGTGCATACTATTCTTAGTTTATATGTATACTTGGGGATATAATTTTTGATAAGATAATTGGATAAGTTTTTGCTTGGCAAGTGAAAATATTTTATAATCTAAGTTGTATAAAACTATGTCTATATAAAACTCTTGCTAATTGACTGACAGACAACACACAGACAAAACTGCTGGACTTAGAAACGTTTATTATGAAGCTTCCTTGAGGAACACTTAAGGGAATTTCGCAAAATTTTTGGAAACAAAAAAAAAGCCTAGGATTAAAAACATTAGAAAATACTTTTAATATAAATACGAATATATTCTATTTAAAGTATCGGTGTTTATTTTGACTGTTTACGTTTACTTTTTGGAAAGAAAACTTACTTTGACACAAAAACTTGTTAAAGTTAGTTCTTATTATACACTTTACTCAAGATATTCTCCCTTGTTTCAGCACCTCGCACCTCCTGTACTGGTGGTACTCCAAACAATCTTCCACCGCTCAGCTTTCACGCGGTCCATGGTGAAAATGTACGCGTTTCCCGCGACGGTGCTACGGCAAGACGTGTCGAGTCCTTCTGCAAGGGAGTGGCTTTCAGCGCTAGACCTGTTAGGGTTAATGAAAAGGTGAGCAATTCGTTTACTTTAAATGTACGTCTTCCTTGTGATCAGTTCATAATTTATTATTTGGTAACACCTTTGAGGATAAAATATAATAATATTACCTTTATTTTCAGGTGTGCCTTCGTTTCCTTGAAATATCGAATAGCTGGAGTGGTGTTATACGTTTTGGATTCACCACCCACGATCCAACTACCCTAGCACATGCACTTCCAAAATATGCCTGTCCAGACCTCACGAATAAGCCAGGAAATTGGGCCAAGGCTTTAGGCGAAAGATTCTGTGAAAAGGATAACATTTTGTATTATTACGTGAATTCCGCTGGTGATGTGCATTTTGGAGTTAATGGAGAAGATAAAGGGTTGTTCTTCTCAGGAGTTGATACAAGGAGTCCATTATGGGCCTTAGTGGATGTTTACGGTAACTGTACAGCAGTTCAGTTCGCGGACCCAAGAGCTCCCAACCAAGTTAGAAGATGCACACAAAGCCCGGTTGCAGAAGAATCTGACAGATTAGTTAGTAGCATGAGGTCGTTATCCGTTGAAGAACCTCTTCCACCACCTAGATATCAAAACCCACTGGTGCCACTAAGTCTCCACAGGACAAAAGGCAGAAATGTGCAATTTATTAATGATAGAGGCGTCGCTGCGAGAATTGAAGCAGAGTTCTGCCAAGGATACGTATTCACAGCTCGTCCAATGCGCCCAGGACAAACTATTGTAGTCCAAATATTAGCTACGGAAACAGCTTATGCGGGAAGCTTAGCTATTGGCCTGACATCATGCGATCCAGCTATCCTAAGACCCTGTGATTTGCCAGATGATGCCGAACAATTGTTAGATCGCCCTGAGTATTGGGTAGTGAGACGTGACGCCGCGAACGGGCTTAGGCGAGGCGATGAATTAGCTGTCACTTTGACATTAGACGGCGAAGTGCGTGTCAGTAGAAACGGATCGAATCCTGTGACAGTTATGCATGTAGACCATACTCTAAGGTTGTGGGCGTTTGTAGATATATATGGAGCTACTCAAAAAGTTAGGATGTTAAGTTCTCAAGCTCTTCAAGCTCAAACTCCTCCTCAACAGTTAAGGGTTTTGACGGGATCAGCAGCGCCATTGGCAGCAGGTGCTGGGGGCACAGTCCTGGTTGTTAGTCTACCACCACAAAATGGCGCCCAGAATATAGCTAACCAGCAGGGACTGACGTTAGCCAGTGCGCATTATATTGAGGTGAGTTTATCAAATGATTTGTTTGTTTTTTTAGAGCAAGCTAATTTCGTATATAATAGACTTTGTCGCTCATACATATCTGTATAGATATGTATGAGCAAGACATTGTAATGTAAGACATTGTATCCTTATTTATAGGCAAACATATATAATGAAAATACAAAATCAATACAGTTCATATTGTGCAGTTTTGAGACATATACAAACAAAATAATATTCAATAAAAAATAAAAAAGAAAATAAAAAAAAACAAATGTTTTTTTCTTGTTATTAAATTACACACTAATAATTGTATCCTTCTTTTACAGCCCATACAAACGTCGTCCCAGCTCTGCCTAGCTAATCTCCAGCCCATCGCCCCATCACCTTCATGCTCCAACCAACAACCCTACCGTCCAAGGAATGAAGGTCAATGCTCCTCCACCAGCCAGAATAACTCCAACGAACAACTCCAAATGCCAAACGGTCACGAGCCTTTGAGGATTGAGAGGATCCCTGGACCTTCTACCAGTAGATCTATACCTTCAAGCTCCCACCATACTTATTCAGTGATAGGTGAAGGTTTAACAGGAACGGAATGTACTATATGCTATGAGAATCCCATAGATAGTGTATTATATATGTGTGGGCATATGTGCATGTGTTACAGATGTGCTGTGCAACAGTGGAGGGGCAAGGGTGGTGGGCAGTGCCCATTATGCAGAGCACAGATTAAAGATGTCATTCGTACCTATAAATCTTGATAAGTAAATAATTAATGGGTGAAGCAAGAATGTGTAACGATCAGATTGTATGGGAGCTACAGTGTGTGACATACGTTTAAGATTATACAAAATATGCCAAAAATTCGGATACTCGACTCTGATGGTTTTTGATTGATTAATTAATTTTTAGTATATTATATATAATAATGATTGCTAAGTTCCCAAAAAAATATATATTGTATTGTATTATATATTATATTAATGTTATTTTAGTGTATTCAATAGGTAAATTTTGCGGACGATTTGCAAACTGGGAATGGGATGATTAAAAAAAAAAATTTCCTTAACTCATTTTGCAAACCGATCATAAAACATAATAGTGACATGGTTAAGAAATGCTTCGGAATTAATTTGGCTGTAACGTTTTAGATGTATATGTAATATAAGAATAACGTTAAATTTTTAATAATATATACATATGGGTTAGTCTATGATAGTTATGAACTCGTGAAATGAACAAAATAAGTAATTTATCAATTGAATACCGATTTTTAATGGAATGTTTTTTTTTTCTACAAATTAATGATAAAAAAATATTGCTTCACCAATATGTTAATGTTAATAATCATATATTTTTGAAGCAATTTACAACATCGGTCTTAGTTTTCTTGTTTTTTTTTTTAAATCGAATTCGTGTTGGCGTATTAATTATGCGTTAATTGACTGCGAGGCTATACAGCAGTAGTTTTGCTAGTTGAATAAGATATAGGGTTCCTAAGAATAGAATTTCTAAAAAAAAATATTACTAATAACTATATATGACTTAAAAGTCTTACACTGTTCATTTATATTTAACTTAAAATCGATTGTCGATTCACTTAAAATCGATATAAATTAACAGTGTAACAACACTCAGCTTCCAAACATACGTCCACAGATAATGAATGATAGATTCGATGCATTTGATTTTTTTCTAATTAATACTTACTGTCATTTTTAATCAGTAATATTTTTATAGCAGTTCCTATAACGGGCGGTTTTAATATATGTATGTATATTATTATGTTATTAATCTTTACTTATCTTTTTTACATACTATTAGGATTGATTTTTTTTCATAGAAATATTTAATATATTTTAATTTGTCATATTTTCTAGCTTTCAAAAAAAAATGGATCGAATATTTAACTAAATTCGGCCCGTAGATCAAGCGCTATGGCGCTGTGTTGCCAAAGTTAAATATTACGTATCTAAAATTAATAAAAACCGCCCAATGTATCACAAAATTTTAAATTTTAATCTATAAATTATCACCTGAGGTAAAATTCCATTAAGTAACTTAATAAAACTGTAATTTAACTTAATTCATCTATCTTTCTTCGGAGGCAGATAATCTACTGATTAGATACTCAGTTTTCCACTTTCCATTTTTTCAAAGTCACTGCGTGTCTGTAAGGGTTTTTATAGGTAATTTTATCCCCAAATGGAGATCGCACCCCCAAACATCGCGTTTACAGTCAATAACTCTCAAATCTAACAATTTCTTTGCTCAATTCTAATCCTGTACATATCATTTTATACTATCTCTATACCTATATTAGATTATTTGAAGTCTGAGTATTTGCATTTTCAATTTAAAATCATTCCTTTCTAATATATTTCTTTAAGATATATATATTGATTACCAATTTTCGTACCAAAACACTTGTAGCCAGTTTTTTTTTATTTTAGAATACTTTTAAGATTTAAACATCAGATTTTGTATAATCTATGCAGAATGTAATGAGAAGTTTTAAAGTTAATTTGGTTAATTAAAAAAAATAAGCAATAGAATCTGTACATAAAATTATTTTTATCGAATTTTGAAAAACAAATGCTATCAACTCAATTTAAGTATTTTTTTCAATAATTATGTTTTTTTTTTGTAATCTGGAATGACATTTGTTATATCATTAAGTAGTGATCTGGTTTTTATAAGACTTATTGATGTACTCGTTGCTATGTAATAGTCCAATTTGTATTTTTTAAATATTTGCTAAAGAAATATCATTTGTAGAAAACAAAAATAGACAACTTATTTTATGATACTATGTTTTTAAGTAATTTTTTTATTGTATAATTATATTTTTTCTGGTCAAATTGGACTATATATAGCCCAGAGTTTAGTCTAGTTTGTGCAATTCTACATTTGAAACAACAAATTTATATGTAGAATTATTATTATTATTAATCTGTAATTTATGACTTATTGTAATTTATTTTAGTGTTTGTAATTTTTATACCAAAACTGTGACCAGTTTATTTAACCTGTTAATTTTAATACAGCATTTTTAATATTGATATATGTTTGAAATTATCTCTTGTATTGTTTTTTTTTTATTTTTTTTTATTTTTGTCTATTGATATATTTTTTATCTGTCGATTTAATAAAGCACATAATATATTGATTATATAATTAATGTATGCACAAAGTATCCAATACAGTCGATAGATTAAAAATATATAATTTTGTAATTTTATAAGTAATTCAAATTCAAAGTTTCAAGCATATATAAATACTATTTATTTATGTGATAATATTTTGCGACATTATGTTTATTTCCATGGTCCCTGTTGTACAGCGTTCTTCATCTAGTCGTTAATTTATTTTGAAAAAAAAACCTTCATTTGATTACGATGTTGGAGTTTAGATAAGTTTTCAATTAAAATGGTTATTAAAAAGTATTTGTTTTTCTTTGTCCTTTGGTTATTGTTTTACTCCACAAAACGAGAATAACAATTTGAATGACAATTTTGCAGCAAGAAATATATAATTACAATGCGATTAGAATTTCGTGAGTACATTAAGTAATAAATTCAACATTTACTTTCATTCTTTTCATATTTATAAATAGTTATTTATTCTATTAAAATTACAAATTGAGCCCTCTGCCTCCATGCTATATGCGAGGTAAAACATGAAAAAAAATATACTCAATAGTTTTTAATGAAGTGCTAAGCTTTTTAAATAATCTATACACATCAAATTAAAGTGTTTTTCAAAAAGATATATATATAAAAATAAAAATAAATAAATAAATCAGCTTCACGCTGTATCCCGCACACAGCAGGGTAGGCAGAGGGAACCTAGTGTTTTTAGACACTCCGTTCCCCACTTTCTGCCGAATTCTGGAGGCATTGCGTGTTGAGTGGCAGAACTCAACGCCGCGCTTAGCCTCGACACCAGAGCGAAGAAAATGGAAATATAAATTTAAGTAAATATTTCATCTCCTCGAGTGGGGATCGAGCCCACAACCAGTTGGTTTTACAGTCACACTTTGTGCCGCTGCGCCACGACTGGCCTCATGGCAGATATATATATATATATATATATATCTCTGATAAAGGGGGCCCCATATAATAAAACTACTATAGAAGTTCGATGACCCATACACAGTTATCTTGTTTACATTATAATTTATATCAGATGTAATATCTCTAACATATTAAATTATTTGAAAGCTTAGAAAGATATATAAAAAATATTTGTTAAATAAGTAAAAAACAGTAATAAAATTAACTGTAAACATACTAAGCAATTTTTTTTTCTAAGATTGAGATATAAGATAAAATATTTACAAAATATATTTAATAAGATCTATCAATGAATAATTAGAAACCTTAATATAATAAAAACATATAATAAAAAAAATATAGAAAAAAATAAAAGCTATATATATTTTATTTTATATAACACTTTTGATAATATTTTTAGTCTGTGCTGAATATTTCACAGCAATTATCCGATCGTTTGATTTATTTCATACATAGCGTCAGGATACAAAAAGTATTGTTATTGAAATTACGTTAAAACTTATCATAACCTTTTTATTATAATTTATCATTTAATTTTCTGATTTAATAATGAAATAATACAAGTTTTCTAATATTTCATGTGAGTTTTAATACAAAATTGAGCGTAGAAACGAAATAAACGACAAAAGGTGAGTTCTTCATTCAAAACAATAATTAAATTAAATTAGTTCATTACACCGATATCAATTAATAACATGTGCTTAATATTGTACAAACTATAAATTTCCTTATTAAATACAAACATAATTACTTAATATATGTGCTGAAACTGTAAATAAATAGATAATTTGTTAAATAATGTATGAATAATACTTTCTTTTCATTCGTCATTTTAGTAAATAACTGTACTATTGTGTGAATGGCCTGGATATATTACAACATGTTTATTGTCATTACTTTATTCTAGAGTAACTGTGCCGACGACTCTTGCGTAGGAAAAGAAAATACTTTTAAGACTTTTATTAATGAACCAAATGAAATAAACACTAAATGTTGAGTGAAGTTCAACAAAACACAATTGTGCATTTAAATTGATTGCTAAAAGCTCTCAATGATAGTTTTTTCATATATCTTCCATGTATACACAGTGATCAGTTACATTTTTATTTATTATATGTATAGATATGGGGTTTTAACAACAAATAGTATAACCAGAATACTTCTTTTTCACACTGTATCTTGCACATAGAAGAGTAGGTAGAAGAAACTCACTGTTAAGTTAACCTGTTTATTCTATTCCCCACTTTCCACCAAATTCAATGCTGGGATTTTGAGCAGGCCTTGGTGCTGACACCAACTTCTTCTTCTTTCTTCACTCTGAAGTTAAGAAAAGAAAATATTAATAAATAATAATTCAAATAATAGAAGAATATATTTATTTCTGGCCAGTCGTGGTGCAGTGGCACAAAGTGTGACTGTAAAACCGACTGGTTGTGGGTTCGATCCCCACTCGAGGAGATAAAATATTTACTTAAATTTATATTTCCATTTCTTCGCTCTGGTGTCGAGGCAAAGCGCGGCGTTGAACTCTGCCACTCAACACGCAATACCTCCAAAATTCGGCAGAAAGTGGAGAACGGAGTGTTTTACACTAGGTTCCCTCTGCCTACCCTGCTGTGTGCGGGATATAGCGTGAAGCTAATTTAATTTTTTTTTTATATTTATTTCTATATGCACTGTATAGAAAAAGCTGATTTTTAAAATATTTTTTTATTCTACTATTCATCAATGATCATTGTGGTGCAGTGGCTTTTGACTGTGACTAACATTTGACTGTTAATATAATAGTTGTAGGTTCAATTCCCACCAAGAGGAGTGAATTATTTCTATTTTCCTGTACTATCAATTTCCTTGCCAGAGGGTAATAGTGCAGAGATAAGCCTGCCATACATTTGCAATGTCAGGAAAATTAACCAGTGTATGGGAAAAAGAGATGATAGATGCCCTAACACTAGATTCCCTTTACTGATACTACTATATAAAAAAAACATTTAAACCTACTGTTACTACTACTACTACTACACTTGGATTTATTTATAATTCTAGTCATATGGTTAAATTGCAATAATGCAGATATATTAATATATTTGTTTAATTTCTTGCTGTATTTTACATAGAGGGGTAGGCAGAAAGAACGTGATGGTAAGCACTTTTCTCTGCTTTCCACATGAACTAGAGACAATACATGTCCAGTGATGGAACTTCAGAGGGTTTCCAATGGGTTCTATCAGTTTTAATTGTAAGCAAATGAAAATAATTAATTCCCCTAAGGGGAGATTGTACCCACAACCATTACATTTACAGTCTAATGTTACCTCACTGCGCCAAAATGACCTCAAAAACGTTAACACAAATTACTTTATTTCTTTTATTTGTTCAATTATTTATAATTATTTGTTTCTTTTACATTTTGTAGTATCAGTAATTGTTATAAATGAGACATTTAAAATATTCTTCTTGATGCTCGGCGCAGGAGCAAACAGTGTGACTGTAAACACGGCTGGTTGTGGGTTTGATCCCCACGAAATATTTATTAGTATTTTTTTAGCTTCACCTTGTATCCCACATATACAAGCAGCCTAGGCAGACACCTAGTGTTGTAGACAGCCTTTTCTCCACTTTTTTGTATTTAGTGGTGAGTTTTAACGCCTAATTTTGTCTTGTTACCAGAACAATGAAATGAAAACAATTATTTTTGCCCAAGTGGGATAGAACCCACAAACATTGTGCTTACAGTTTCCACAACTTCAATGCTTGTTATATACTTCCGAACAATTTTGAACATGCATTATGAAGAATATGCTTTAATACATGAATACTGCATTTCAGGAATTCCTTCTTTATGCATAATACCTTATTTAAAAATAATGATCAAAATTATTACCCCTTATAGATGTTCTGCGTACAAGAAAAGGAATCACCTCACTCAGAAACCTTCAGAACAACTGACAAAGATCCTCTCAACACACAATCTGACTCAAGCGATGACGAGCCTGACCCAAAACGTTTAAAATTTTCAACCCCTGACTTAAAATTACAAGTTTATCAACTCCCCTCATTCAAAACACCAAGTTCTTTATCAATATTTCCATCTACCCCCACATCAACGCTACCCAAATTTGTAAATAATCCCTTAAACTTAGCAAATCCACTAGCTTTTGCCACATCAAGTCTAAATACTAATAATTTAGTTAAAAGTCTACAAAATAGATATTCTTTGCCGTCCAAGTTGACTATTACACCTGTAAAAACAGTAAGTGATGGTGAAATAGTTAGATATAAAAAGAATGGCGAGGTTGCCAAGAAAAGAGGTCCCCCAAAAGGTTATAAAAGGAAACCTAAGGATTTGTCACAGAGTTTTTCTAATGGAGCTTTATTACAGGTGGGTATTTTTGTTTTTTACGCTGTCTGCCGAATACAGCAGGAAAACAGTAAGGTTCCTTAGTTCTTCATATGGCAGGGTAGGCAGAGGGAATGTAATGTTAACGTAATGTCAATATGTGTTCAGTTCAGCAACTCAATGCTCGAGTTTTGTGTTAACAAAACTCGAGTATTGAGTTGAATTTCTTTGTTCTGATGACTCAGAACAAAGAAATTGAATTACTTTATTCTGCCAAGTGGGAACCGCACCTACAGAGATTTTATTTAAAGTCAAATGCTGTCCTTTGGTAATTTAGATGTTTCTCACTTTTATGTAGTTATTTATTTGATAATTTCAGGCGCAAAACACAATATTAACGAGTCTGTTGGCAGCGAATACATCGTTAACCACAATCACACCCCCACCACCTCCAGAACCAGTGCCAGAAATTAAATTACCCCCAGGTAAGTAATTTACCCCCAAATAATAATACATCCTATGTAATTTACCCCCTCGTAGCCACACCCTAACAGGACCATACAGTATACAACCAGTTTTATTTTAGCTTAATAAATACATTTGTCGGCGGCATTGAGTTCCTCCGCTTCTCCGCTACAATGCCTCAAAAATTCGGCGGAAAGTAGGAAACGGAATTGTCTTAATGGGAGTCTTTAACAGTGTCTTAACGCTAGTTTCCCGGGTTCCCTGCTAGTTTCTGCTATTTGTGGGATGCACATGAAGCTAACAAACAGTGACGGAACCAGAGCATGGTGTTAAGATGATAATTTTTAATTTAATATAAAAAAGAGAAACTGACGTAATTTTACTAAAATTACTGTTTCACGCTTATTTCCCACATACAAGCAGGGTAGTCAGAGGGAACGTAATATCCATCTAATATTTGAGACATAGTGCGATAAGTGACGGTACTAAGTACTATTTAATTGTTTTGTTACCAGAGCAAGGTGATGAAAATTATTAATTCCCCTGAGCGAGAATCGAACCTACTACTGACTGATTGTCTGACTTAGTAATAATATTTGAACGATATTCTCTAATTGTTTTTAACACTCGACGAAAGCAGAGGCGTTCAAGCTTGACATGTCTGTGAATGTGTTGCTTGCTTGAAATGTGAATCTGTATGTTAGTTTGTAGCATTGTAGTTCCCAAATGAATGAACTAATTTTCAATCTGATTTTTTTTATTTGAAAGATAACTTAAAAGAGTGCAGTTTTAGAGATGATTTTGGAAAATATGTTGTTTGAAGATTATCAGCTCTTTTATAGAAATGTAGATGTTTGTTTACTTTTTAGAGCTTTAGTCCAGGGTTTTGGATTATCAATTGTTTTCTTATAATTAGGTACGGAATTAGTAGAACTCCACTTGGACCCTGATGACTGGTTCCCAACTGAACCCTACAAAATGATTTTCAGCAGGAAAAAGAACCCCAAGTGGAAGAATTTTCCCTATAGGTGTGAACATTGTTTTAAAGTAAGTTTTTTAGTATTTTTTGTTCATTTATGGGTAAATTAGGTAATTCATTAAAAAATATATTTCTAAATTTAAATAAATCATTTGTAAAAGCATTGAATTTAAATTGATATATTTTTTATTCTCTATGTTCTATTTATTCTCTATAATCTCTATATTATTTGTTTGATATCCAAAAACACTTTATTTATTAAACACAAAATCTTCCAAATCTTACAGGGTTACCGCGTAATATCAACGCTCGTCAGCCATTCCGAGACCCGCCACGGTTGTGCGCCGCGTAACTTAGCCCTGCCGTGCCCGTGTTGCCCCCACGTGTCGTTGAGACGGAAACAACATAAGAAACACTTGGAAGTACACGAGGGGAGGAGACATAGGATCTTTTGTCTTTATTGCTTACCACCAGGTTGGTTTATTGTTTTTGTATTTTTTTGTTAGAAAGAAACATTGATAGTATTTGGAAATGACATATTTTGTCGTTATTCGTTTATCATCAGATCAAATTCATTACATTTTTTTATTACATTCATTACAAATTTGGGAGCTTTAACTACTCTATAAATAAAATATGTTTCATGTAAACCTAAAAATTAATATATTTTTTTATTTACAGTGGACCCAAAAGAGGCTTACGTGAAGGAATCCATTAAATATCCCTTTGATAAGTTCCCACAATATTGGTACGCATCAGAGGAGTCGTTACGTTTACACAAAAAAAGAAAACATCCGTACGCCGCCATGTTCAACTACAACTGGTATTGTACGTGGGGTGAGAACACGCCGAATAGTTAGAGATGGTAGGAAATGTAGAAAATGGCAGGAAATCTACTTGGTTGAATTGTCTTTATTAAAAGAGGAAATAATCATACATTTCACGACATGCATAGATGAAGGTAATACATAATAGTAAACCTTTAAAGATTATCCAATTTTTTATTTTTGCTTATAATATTTGTTTTCCTTAAAAAGTAGTAGATTTAAATAGTTTTTTTTTACAAGAAGAGAAAATAACAAGTAGCTATAGTAGAAAAGCATGTTTAATTATAATTTGCAACAAACAGTAGAAATTTCCTACTATTGTATAACTAGAGTAGAAAAGCTGCGAGAGTAAAAAAATTCAACCATGTTCCATTAATGTAGTCTATGATGGTAAAAAAGGAAATTTTATAGTTTTGTATGTATTTAAAGCGTGGTTGTTCTCTACTCAATGATTTTTAATAAAAAAAAGAAACCATTTTTAATAATACTAAAATAAAAATATATATATATAATAAAAAGTGACCTTGTTACGTTCAGATTAACATTGTATTAAAAAAACCTAAATAAAATTTAAATAAGGATTATTTAAGAAACTCCAATTCTTTATTGGCATTTTGAAAAGTTTCCCAAAAGTCCATGAAAGTACATTGAAATTTACCTTCATCCAATCATTTTTCCATCATTTAGTTCATACTTGTTCATAAATGTACATACATACAATTAATCACAAAGTATTTTTTATAAATCATAAATAAAGTGAGATTTTTAAAAATAAATTAAGTATTAAAAAAAATCGCCTGATAGCTTGTAGTTTTTAGTATTTTTTAATAATGGCAGCACTGGACATTGTACTTATATAGTGTTGCTATATAAATGAATGAAGTAATTTTTAAGTAATATTTTTAATAATAGTGTGTATATTTTTGTATGACAGCTTTTTAAAGATATTTTAATGGTAGAAATGTGCCTTGGATACATTCCATTGTATAATAACTGTATTGATATTGATTTATTTCGATTTCGTAGTGACAAAACACAATTTTTTTTTACTGACGATTAAGTGATAACTTACATTATATGAAAAAAGTAGTTTCAAAAAATTTTGCTGTTTTAATTGATTTTGATAAACTTGGACTGTTCCCCAGATGAAATAACCTATATTTGAATGAAAATGGTTTAATCTAAATATGACTTGGTATCCGAGCAAGTTTGTGGACAAACATATTCATTTAAGTTTAGCACATGTGACACTAATAACCTCCTTTTTTTAATAAAATATGATACTTTCTATTATGAAATCATGTAATTATTAATTTCGTATATTGCTACATTTACGAAATTAATAATTTCAAGATAAATGTGTAACTTAGTGTAAAAACACTCGGTTATTATAATAGGAATGGAGTGTTTAGTAGGACTAGGTTCCCAAGTTTGCTCTGCCTACATTGCTATGTGCAGGATACAGTGAGAAGCTTGAAAAAAATAATAATATTATAGTGTTGTTAATTAAATTAATGATAAAATTTAGTATTAAAACCTATTTTTATAATCTATATTTAAGATTATTTGTAAATATTTTTATATGAGAAAGTATATAGCTTAGTGATTGATTTAAATTTCTCTTATAATCGAATAAGTGTAATTAATTTCTAAGTATCGATATTTTTAGAATCAAATAAGTATAATCGATCTTGTAAAACCGCTTTATGATATAAATAACACGTTAATAGTGTTAATTCAATATTTTTATAATTAATAGTAATTTTTTTTCTCTCAATTTCAATGTAACTCCGAAACTTTATGACATTTTTTTATTTTTATTTTGTAAGATATATTATTTTTATAAAAAAAGTGTCATATTTTAATTGTTAATACAAACGATATAAAGAGGGATTTTTTTATATCTATGTAAATAATTCTATTAAAATAACTCTTTTTGATCTCAAATATGAATGTACACCATCATAGTAGTCTATTCTCTTTTATTATTATTATACTAGTTTTAATCTTCAACGTGGCCTGAGGGAGAGGTAACTGTGAGCGTGGGTAGAGTGGGTTACATTGAAACGATCGATGTAATATAGCCCATAAGCCTCGATAAATGGACTATACAAAACAAAAATAGTTTTTCAATTCAAACAAAAACTTTCAACCAAACAAACTTTGTAATATTAGTATAGACAATTAACACTAAGCTATATCCTTTTTTTTTAAATGAACAAACGTACAAATGACTAGCAGTATTTTTATATACATATTTGCATTTAAATCTAGTTTTTAATATCTATAAAGTATGTAGAAATAAGTGCGGATTTTATTCTCGTGTGACGCAAAATAGTTTTCAATAACCAAATACGGTCAGTATTATTTTTTAGTTTTTTTTTGAGCCATCACCGTCGTGTGTTGAGGTTTTGTGTTCCAAGTTGTATGGAAAGATTTGTATTCAAAAATTAGGAAATATTGTTTTGTTTTTAATTTTGTATTGTTGTGATTTTAGTATTTCCTTCTGAAAATAGAATTTAGTGACACAATTCTCCATTCGCTTCTTTTCATTTATTGATAAAGAACGAATATTTAAATATTATTTATTTTTCCGACAGGCTATTTATAATTTAAGTATTTTTTCTTTATACTTTACGCCTTACGCCGTATTATTTGATTTTTTTACGTACATTTTATTGCTAGAATCTATACTAAAATATTCATAATACTTCTATTATTAATTATTAATAATTTATAAACATTCTGTATAACACTTTAAAAAAATAACTTTTAGTATTTTTATATAAAATTATTAAGAAACAAGGCTTCAATAGTTCGATGGTGGTATCGGGCTCATTATTAGTATTCCTTATGCGGGTAGCTGTAATTTTTTTAACTTAACTTTTTTTTACAACTTCGAATGAGCCAATAATAAATTATTTTTTAACGTTTTTTATACTTTTTTAATAATACTCGTCCTAAATGAAATATGTTTGTAATTTTTGTAATTAAATATGTTTTTATGTATTGCTGTTTTATTTTTAATTTCTTTCAATCTAGGGTCTATATAAATATTTCAGTAATAATTATTGCAGCCTTAGAATAAAAGTGTGGAAGCTAAAAGAAAATTATATTTTTTTATGAAAATAGGTGTTTTCTTGGCAGGTTCTTTTTTATAAAATTAGAAAGTATAAAATTGAGTATAATCATCTTTCGAGTTTGTACATCACACCATATTTTATTTAATGAAACCAATGACACTTCTGCCATCGCGCGTCGTGGTGCAGGGGCACATGTGTGAAACAGTTGTAGATTCGATTCCCAATCGGGGCAATGAAATGTATAATATTTTAATTTCATCGTTCTGGTAAAGAGGCAAAGCGTGGTGCTGAGTTCCGTCAGCCAACACGCAATGCCTACAGAACTCGGCGAAAAGTGGGGAACGAAAGTGTCTTAACACTGGTTCCCAGGTTGCAATCTGCCTACTTTTTTTAATCTGTCTACTTAACCCACGATATACGTGTATTATCAAAAAGTTTTTACAATTTCGAATATTCAGTAAAGGTGCGACAAAAAACAGACTGAGCAGGCTTACACTCTAAGCTGACTTTGTTTTTTTTTTTTAATTAAATTTATCTTTTACAACAACAAGTTTCAAACGGCATTTATGAAATAGTAAACAAAAAGACTAATATTATTAAAATGTCATTTATTTTATTATGTATATGAAAAACACACACGAAAAACACAAACCATTGAAAATTATAAAAAAGTCACAAATACAAAAAACACAAAATACTACAAATTCATGTAGAAAATAAAAAATGATTAAAAAAGTACACATTTGACAAAAATTCACAGTATATAAAAAAATTGCTTATTTTTTTATACAAAAAAATAAACAAATTAGCTTAGCAATATTAAGTACACACAACCAATATTAAGTAAATATAAAAAAGTACACCTTAGGCTTAAAATAAGCAAAAAAAGAAATGTCAAATTGACATTAAAAAAGGCGCGAAGATGGCCTCTTCGCCTTCGCTCTTGCGTCAATTTTAAAATGCGTTTTTGAAGGGATAGTTCTTGTGAGTATCACCCATTCTAAAAAAAAAAACAATTTTGTTAAAAAATAGGCAGAGGAAACTTAGTGTTAAGGTTTTCCCTTCCATTTCAGCGCTTCGGCAATTTTATTTTATTGTATGATCTCAATTTCTTTTATTTATCATGCCGAAACAACATCGGGATCGAAACGTGATGTAATATAGCTTATATTCTTCATACTAGACTTATGCAACACAAACATAATGTTTAATTTTAATTAGTAGTTTCTGAGATAAATGTTCGTTGTTCGTTCAACCAAAGAATCGCTTTATAAAATTAGTATAGGAGTATAGGTTTATTTGTTCAATTTAGAATAGGACAGACATTTTGGTCTCTCTGAATACGCAAAGCACGGTATTGACTTCCGCCACTCAGCACACATAGCTTCCAGAATTCTTCGGAAAGTGGAGAATGGAAGTATCTTAATAGGAACAGAGTGTCTGAGGAATACTTTACCTTTGCCTATTCTGCTTTGTGCGGGATATAGCGTGAAGCCAAAAAAAATAATATTAATAAAAAGAAAAAAAATCTAAAACTGACAAAATAAAAATTTAGCGTCTTAATTAAACTTAGTGCCTCACTACATTGCACATTACAATACTACCATCTCGTTACACCGCAATAAAAAAGACACTAAGGAAAAAAATTACCCCTTAAAGGTAAAAGAGCGCTTATTCTTATTGAGCGCGTCCAAAGCTGATACTTGTGTTTGGTCTAACGTGACGTTCAGCGCCTGCAGGTTGTCCCACAAGTGGGCGCCGGTGGAAGACTTTACTACTACGTTGCGCTTATGGAAGAGCTGGTAGCTGTGGAAGGTAATATAAAGAATTACTGTAAATAGAAAAATACTTTCTACCAACTGGGACCTATTTCTTAAAATTTGAAGTCTTAATCCCACCACACCAGAGGGCAGGATACAGTCAACTCATTTTGCAAGAATCCAGGGAATACTAAATAAGTGGTTTTATATTATTTTTTGGGTTCCGTGGTACCTTATTATTCGTGCATTTTCTGTGTCTACTGTTTTATTTACCTTTTTGTTTTACGTAAAGTGGAGTTTAATCGGTCTTAGTATATTTATATTGACTTTATAGAGTAGGGATGCTACAAAACTTCGGTCCCAAATGGTCGGAACTTCCGATTAATATAACGTCTCCAACCTTGGCTTAAGTTTCGACATTATTAAATCGGATTTCACGGACATTATTTGTTTTTATTTATTTTTATATCTATAAAAAGTATTGTTAAAACCAACATTCAACTATGAGGTCTAAATATTGTACCAATCTTTCTTAAAAGCTAGCAAACTAAATGCTATACTCACGCAATAAGCAATTGTGCGGGGGTTACTCCTAGACCTGCAGCCATCACCTGGACCAATGGGTCGTCGATCGCCGAGAGGTTTCCACTTTTCAGTTCTAGAGGAGTTCCCTTAGACCCTAGGACACTGTAGCAGCTCAGCTTTATGTTGTGATTGGCGCAGAAGTCATCTAAATTGTGTTGGTTCAGGTAAGGATGGCATTCTACCTGATTTTTTTGGAAAATTTAAATATTATGTCCTTCTTTAGAAAACGTATAAAAATCTCATTTGATTTGAACTCGTTGAAATGTTCGAGGTTTTGTTTCTGAATGTGGAATAATACTTTGTAAATGTAGAGCAATATAAAAGCGTTGATATTGGGAAAGTAAAAGGAGCCTAGGATTAAGACGTCGTGGCGCAGTGGCTCAGCCATGGGCATAGGATTTAAGGGGAAACGCGCGGCCCGTGTCCAAATTTATTACCAAAAAATTGTTCCTAACAATTGAACATGCAATATTTATACGAACATTATATGTCCAAAAGTAAAATCCAGATCATATCCAGTTAAGTTCCGATACTGAACACGCAATTTTTCGATTGTTTTACACTAGGTTCCCTTAAACTACCCTGCGACATACGAATGATATGATGAAGCTCAACAAATAAATGTCTGAAAATGATCATAATATTTTAGTATTACCTGATTAACCACAGGTTTGAACTTCGCTTTATCCATAATTCTTTCAACTTGAGCGGAATTGAAGTTGCTAACACCGATTCTCCTAGCTAGGCCCTTGGCGGCGACCGCCTCCATGCCGTACCACGCTTCTAAGTAGTCATGTTGCGAGTACTGGAGTACGTTGGCGATTTTTGGTATAGGATTCGGTCCCTCCTGAATTTTAAATTATTATGTATTGATTATACAGTTTGATTTATTAAGGTATATGTGATGAAGAATGAATGAAGTGTTTAATATAACTAGCGCTTCACTCCCGGGTTTACTTAGCCTAGCGGGAATGGATTTTAATTTTGACTCACTCAAAGCAATGAGGCTGTCGGGGCGCCGGGGTACAAGCGTGTGACTGTAAATGATTTGTTGATGGTTGTGGGTTCGGTATCACTCGGAGTTATTAAATTTTTAATATTTTCATGTCTTGCGTTGTTAACGAAGCAAATCGCGGCGTTAAGTTCCGCCACTCAATAACTTAACTTAATGCACTAACTCAAAAATTCTGAGGAAAGTGGGGAACCGGTGTGTCTTAATGGGATCGGAGTGTGTTAACACCAGGTTCCCAGGTCCCCTCTGCCTACCCTGCTGTGTGCGGGATACAGCGTGAATTTAAAATAATAACTAAATAAATAATACACATGTTTTTTACAAGTGATTGTTCCTCTTGAATCATTATGTCTATGTATTGAATCCGTTGTGTACATTGAAATATTAAGTGTTTATCGATTGGAGAATTTCGAATTAAACATAAACGCTCTTAATTTTTTATTGCTTTGATGTAGATTTTTTTTTGTGCACCCAGGGTGTGTAGACCTGGATACTTGGCTGGATTTCAGCTTGTCATTCTTACGTGTTGTTGGGAATAAGGATCTTGACTAACGAACAGACAGAAAGAGAGATAACAAAATAAGCATAATCATTTTAAAGTATAGTGATGAAATTCATTATTTCAAAACTCACCCTAAAGGACATAGGGTTGTGTATCATAAACAGATCGAAGTACTCTAAGCCCATGTTCTGTAGGGAGTTCCGGCACGCCGTCTCCACCAGGTCACGGCGGTGGAACGTACTCCAGAGCTTGGATATGATGAACAGATCCTCTCTGGACAGATTTGGTTAAAACTTTTACAAAAACAATTAAGTTTATGAGGATGGCTGTTTGTTAAATTTTCAAGGAAAACTACTAAACGAATTTTAATCAAACTTAACAGTACTATAGATTATACATCAGAATAACACAGCCTAAAATTCATGTAAACTATTTGTTTATAATATAACAACCAGTCCAGAAAGGCCAGTCGTGGCGCAGCGGCACGAAGTGTGACTGTAAAACCGACTGGTTGTGTGTTCGATCCCCACTCGAGGAGATGAAATATTACTTATATTTATATTTCCATTTCTTCGCTCTGGTGTCGAGGCCTGTTGAGTGGCGGTTCTCAACGCCGCGCTTTGGTCTCGTTAACATAGCAAAGAAATTAAATATTAAATATTTAATTTCCTCGAGTGGGAATCGAACCCACAACATGTAGCGCTTACAGTGGCATAGTTGTGGTTTGCACCATTGCGATTGGCTTGGATTTTTTTCTTTCTACTGCACATTAACTCACCTCTTAACAGTGCCATCGTCTATCTTACTTCTTATGGCTTCTCCTATCTCCTTCTCATTTCCATATATGAAAGCAGTGTCGATAGCTCTGTATCCAAGGTCGATCGCTGCTGATACTATATATTTAATGAGTTTAGGTTCCAGCTAAAAAAAACGCTTAAGTAATTTTTTCTTAAGTCACCTCGATGATTAATTTCCACTAATTTGGAACAGAAATTTTAATAATTAAACATTTTATGGTTACGTCCCCAAAATGAAAAAGTGGATTTCTTGTAGGATCACATTTTTGTCTGTCTGTCTGTCTCAAGTGAAATTCGCTGCGTAATTAAAATCTCTAGGCTACTTCTCGCGGACCTACGATTACAAAATTTGGGAAATAGTGAGAAATTACGACACAAACGAAAAAAATCGAGAATCTTAACTATCATTTAAAAAATATATATGTTCAGCTGTTTGAAAATTATTATCGTTTTTCTAATTGTGCGTTGTGTCAACCGTGTTTTATTAATATATGAAGAAAAACAACGTGGGTAATGGACGATTCTTAATGGGAAACGGAGAATCTTAACACTAGGTTCCCAGGTTCCCTCTGCCTACCCTGCTATGCTTGAATCTAAAAAAAAACAAAACATACCAAGGCTGTACCAACAGCTATCACAGGCATAGTAGACCCATCACGTAACTCAATATTGGGCATATTCTCCCATTTGCCATATTTCGCTTTTGCTAAGCTCAATTCCTCTATTCTATTCTTTAATTCCTCTTCGCTGATCGTTGGGATGATTGAGGTGTTCTCATTCTTGGTCACATTTTCTTCTGTTTTTATACGAACAATCTTTTGCTGTAAAAAATGTAAATTATTGTTTTTAGCTTAAAGCACATTGCGGTCGACGAGTCTTGGCCTCTGTGATATTGGCTTTTTGAACTTTTGCGCATTGTTCAATCGTAAAGAGTAATCAAAACTATAAAAAGAGGCCATCGTGGCATTTGGACACAAGCGTGCGTCTGTAAGCGCGAAGGCAGTGGGTTTAATCACTACCTATGGGAGTGAAATATTTAATAAAAACTTAATATAAAGACCTAAGAGGTATATTTACACGGATTAGACCAACCCTTTGTGTTCCGCCACACAAGATAAAATGAAGAACAAAGAAAAAAATAAGAAAAAATATTAAAATAAATATCAATGTAAAGTATTTTGTTAGACCAAATTGATACGAAATAATTGTATTATTGAGTAGGTTAAAACTTTTGTTTTAAATGTACGGACATTGTCTTCCAAATTCTAATGTTATTAGAACTCGAATGTAATTCAGATTATAAATCAAATAAATCAGCTTCACGCTGTACTCTGCACACAGCAGGGTATGCAGAGGGAACCTAGTGTTAAGACACCCCGTTCCCCACTCTCCGCCGAATTGTGGAGGCATTGTATATTGAGTGACGTTACTGAACGCCGCGCTTAGCCTTGACACCAGAGCGCCGAAACGTAAATATAAATTTAAATTATTATTTCATTTCCTCGAGTGGGAATAGAATCCACAACCAGTCACTTTTACAATCACACTTTGTATCCCTACTGACTAATTCAGATTAGTAAGCAAATTGTGTAGATCAAGCGGGCGAAGCCGCGAGCGGGTCACTAGTTCTTTAATAATTATAATTGTTTGTAAACCACTACATTAAAATAACTATTTGTAACGCCGCGCCGTTGCAATGAATTTTGGGGCGTTTTTTTTAGAACATGTATGTATGTTAAATTGAAAACTAATTACATTATTATGGAAACTGTTATTTTATAGAAAGTAAATATGAATTATGGGGGCAATGCTTTATGGAGAACAGAGACACTAGATGTTTTCTAAGATACCCATGATGAGTGAAAATATTAAAGAATAATACCTATATTTAAAACTATAGATGGAACTTGAATCCAATAAATATGGTTCCGCTTAGTTAGAGACGTATTTTTACTTAATAGTATCATATTAAAAATTAAGTCATAATTTTACACAATTTATAAAAGAATAAACTAAAATAAAGAAGAAACTACCAACTGTGTTAAAAAAAAATTTACTGTTAAAAACTATTTAAAAAAAGTAATAGCACAAAAGTTATACTCACAAACACAAAATACACAATAAATAGTATAATAATTTTCATTTTCGACAATAATTTCTTTAAAAAATTATTAACAACGTTTACCAAGTACATCACTTTGAACATAAATGTGGGTACTTTAGTTAAATTTAAATTTATCAGAAAGAATATGAATCTGCGGGTAGAAAAATTACTTTGCGTTGAATGATAAATGCATAACAGTTTAAATACAGTTACTATCCATAAAAAAACGATGTTTTAGATTATGTATTGCAGTAAAAATTACCAAAAATATTATATATTTCTTATTTAAATTAATATCTGTTTATATTATATTACTCAAGCGTTAAGTTCCGCCACTCATCGTGCAATATCTCGAAATTTCGGTGACACGTACGGAACGGAGTGTTTTAACACTAGGTTCCTTCTGCCTACCCCGCTATTTGCGGCGGGGTCCAACAGCAGGGACGGCGCTATTAAAGGGTGTTTTGTTGTGTTAATGTTTATATATTGCATTTATATATGAATCATTCACACGAGTGCGAAATGAACTCACTACCATTACGCTTAAACTTAGAAACAATCTTGCTACTACACTATATATGTTTCTTCGTAAAATGCGGGAGATGAGTAATGATAACAATAAATCTATCAATTTAAAATGTATTCAGGTTAATACTAGATATTCATTCAGGTTAATTTGCGCGACTAAAAAGACGACAGTTGCGGGTTCGATTCCCACTCGGAGGAATTAAATATTTAATATGTTTATTTCTTTACTTTGATAACAAGACAAATCGCGGAGTTGAGGTCCGCCTATCAAGATCATCATGTGTCAAAACTTCGGCGGAAAGTGGAGAAAGGAAGTGTCTTTAAAAGAATAATAGTTTGTACGCTTTTATAAATATAGCGAGTAATTAGAAATATATGTAATTTTTTTAACAGAATGCTTATCAATAAGTCATTTGGTCCTCTAAAAATAAAAATTAGCTTCACGCTATATCCCGCACACAGCAGGGTAGGCAAAGGGAACCTAGTGTTAAGACACTCCGTTCCCCACTTTCTGCCGAATTTTGGAGGCATTGCGTGTTGAGTGGCAGAACTCAACGCCGCGCTTTGCCACGACACCAGAGCGAAGAAATGAAAATATAAATTTAAGTAAATATTTCAATCTCCTCGAGTGGGGATCGAACCCACAACCAGTCGGTTTTACAGTCACACTTTGTACCACTGCGCCACGACTGGCCTCAGACTAAAACTACCTACTAAAACAACCGACCAAGTGCGAGTCCGTAGTATTTATTGTCTATGAATACGAGCAAAAAAACTACATTTATTGTAATTGGAGCCTTCTGTAATATTTTATCCTGTTCTGTTTTATACAGAAACACATCATATTTTGTGAAAATTTAATTTGTCTAACTATCACGGTTCATGAGACATGGCCTGGTGACAGACGGGCAAACAGATGGAGGGATGGACATGATGGAGTCTTACAAATATGGTCCCGTTGTACCCTTTGGGTATGAAACGCTAATAATACTGGCTATTGGTCAGCGGAATTACATGCTATACATTGCCTTCCTAGCCTGGAGAGAGTTGGGTCGACGATATGTTTTGATGGCACAACGAGTGGGAACTGAACCCATAACCGTCGCGTTTTCAGTCAAGCACTTTATCACTGCACGACGGCCTCAATTAATAATAATTTGGATTTAATATATATTGCGTCATCAAATTAATTACGTAATTAATATTTCAGACAGCTATTGTTCAAGCGACCTTCATTTTCTATTCTTAATAATTGAATAGAATCATTAAGAATAGAAAATTAGGGTTTCTTAAAAATTTTTTTTACATGATTGACAGTGTCATTGTTGAAGGGATGAGTGGAAGTTCAGTCTCCAGTGGTTATATGTAAAAAATATTTTATATCCTAGGTCTGGCATAATAAAGCGCGGCGTTAAGTTCCGCTAATGTTTGCAAGAGGTGAAAAGCATGTGAGAATATTTTTTACATTTTTAAAGTATTATTCCACACTGTGCTTGGATTTTGAGACCTCCAAGTGGCGTCCACGAGTAGACATCGAACCCACAACCAGTGTGCCCGCTTGCCTGCCTTTTTTTATACGTTTTCTTAATAAGTATTTTTCTTTCTAAGCATGTGCGAAATCGAATGTCGATTTTGAGGATACGTAGTAACAATGCAAATATTTTAGTAACAAACTTACCTCAACTACTTGAGGCCAGTCGTGGCGCAGTGGTACAAAGTGTGACTGTTAAACCGACTGGTTGTGGGTTCGATCCCCACTCGCGGAGATGAAATATTTACTTAAATTTATATTTCCATTTCTTCGCTCTGGTGTCGAGGTAAAGCGCGGCGTTGAGTTCTGCCACTCAACACGCAATGCCTCCAAAATTTGGCAGAAAGCGGGGAACGGAGTGTCTTAACACTAGGTTCCCTCTGCCTACCCTGCTGTGTGCGGGATAAAGCGTGAAGCTAAAAAAAAAAAAAAAAAAACACTTACCTCAAATACAGCGGCTCTTGATAATATCGTTCCTCTCGACCGACATCTTTCATATACTCTCCTTTCTTTACTTTCTTTCTCTATAGAATTCATTCTCATCACCATTTGTCTAACTCTCCCTCTCACTACATCTCCTAAATCTAGTTCCGCCAGCGACTTAGCCCTCCTTTCTTCATTAAACTTCTTAAATTTAATATCAAAAACGTTTTCATTATTATTATTATTTGTTTCTTTAGAATGTAATTCAGCTAATGATTTTGTTCTATTATAGCTATTAAATGATTTTTCTTTAAACATTTTATTATTTCTATCTTCCACAAGTACAGCTTCTGATTTTATGAATTTATCTTCTAATTTTTCTCCTTCGTCTTCTTCATTTATTTTTGTTGTTTTCATTTCCGTTTTATTTATTTTTACTTCTTCTTTTTTGACCATGTCATCAAAATTAATGTTTGATTTAGTTTCTATACTTCTTAACCTTTGTAGAACAGAGGAGTGTACTCTATTATATACGGAGTAATAATCAAATGAATTTTCGCCCTTTTTAATATCATTAAATATTTCACGTTCTTTGATATTGAAATTTTTATTTAATTTTAGAATTTCATCAACTATTATAGGTTTTGTATTGTCATTTTGTACATTTTGGTCATATGTATCTTTTTCAAGCTTTTCTGGTTCATTTCTCTGTAAATGTTTAAATAAAATAAAATGAATTGAAGTATATTAAGATGAAAATATAGGTCATCATAATGTAGAGAACATCTGACTCACGAAAGTTTTAGTTAAATTTTCACTTCATTTCTTTAATATGCCTAGTGAAATTGGAACGAGAAATCGTCTTAAATAATTTCGGAAAATAAAAAAAATATTTTTATACTATACTATGCTTTTGAATTTTGAAATATTATGTGTATCAAAATTAAAAACCTTACCTCAAAAATAGCTACTTTAGAAATAACTGACACATTCTTTGGTATATCATCTTCCGTTTTTTCTATCTTAACTTCCTTTGAGTCTAATCGACTGATAATTCTGTTTACTTTCCCTTTTAAAATAATTATATCTTCCTCCTCTAAATCATTAATATTTTTAATTTGAGATGAAATTAAAGATTTACTATTAACATTCATTATTGCGTTATCTGCTTCTGGGTAGGGTTTCATCTCCTTACTATAATTATTTACGTTAATCTTTTTAGTATTCATGATTACATTATTTTCTTTGATAGAATTTTCACTTTCTTTTATACTTTCTATAGTTATTTCTTTTTGAACAATACTTGATTCTTCATTTTCAATTTTAGAATGATTATTTGGTAAGAATTTATTTTTATTTATTTCTACAGCTTCGTTTTGGCTTATATTTTCAATCTGAATTTTGTCATCTTTGGTTGTCTTTACGATAGTTTCTTTATTTTCAATTTTACTCCAGTTGTTATTTTCTTCACTATTATCAATTATAGAAGTGCTAATAGTTTCAATTGACTGAATTCCCTGTAGAGTATTAAGTTCAGCTGATTCCTTCTTATCAAAAGCAAAATTGATTTGGCTCTCATTAGATGTAATAGAAACTAATTCACTTTTGCCTATTTGCATATTAGAATCAATATTCTTTACTTTAGTTTCTTCTTTATTAAAATCTTTATTACTGACTAAATTTTCAAAAACATCGGAAGCAATTTTTAATTCCTTTGTTTTAAGTTTTTGATCTTCGCTTAAACTTCGCTTAAGCGAAACATTAGATTTTAAACAAGTTGAAGTATTATCATATTCAGGACTGGTCAAAGTTTCAATTACTTTAATTGTTACGCTATTTTGAACTTGTACATCAGTTGTTTGGTCATTAGTCGATTCTTGTATTTTCACGCTATCACTTTCACCAGAATATTTACTGATAAGATTTAAATTTAAGGTTGATAAATTTTCAGATTGTGATAAGATGCTTTCTGATTCAGAATTTACTAAAATACTCTTTTCACTTTTTAGAGTATCTATATTTTGACTCACTTCTTTAGATTCAATAGAAGTTAGTAAACTAGAATTGTTTAAATTAATAGTAATATTAGACGTCATTTTGCTTGTTGTGGTAGCTGATAACTCGTTTTCTTGTTTTACTTTTATAATTTGGTTATTTGTTAACAACTTTTCCTCATTATGCGAATTTGCAGCACTTTTTTGTTCATAAGTTGACAATTTTCTGGTTGTATTTTGTGATATGTTATTTTTTTCAACTTCTTCACTTGTTGCAATAATAGAAGATTTAGAAATTCCAATATCTACTTTCTGATCTGATAGTTTATCAATAATATTTGTTTTTCCTGCAAGTTTATTTAAAGATGTTGAGCTCAGTTTTGACTCTACTTTATCCATCATGTGCGATTTTACAGGAATTTTACATTTTGGTATTTCAGATTTGTTTTCTGATTTTACTCCAATTACTTCTCTTGAGGAAATATTAGTATGTACATTTTCTACGCTTTTCTGATGTTTGGTAGTTTTAATTACTGAGCTAGTTTCAAGTGACTCTATTTTTTTATCTGTAATAGATTCAGATTTATTTATTACATAACTTTCGGATGTTTTGCTATTTTCAACCTTCGTAGATTCTAAATCCTTTACAATAATTGATTTTGCTTGCACAGGTATTTTAGAGTCATCAATAGAATTAGATTTCTTGAGAGAACTTCGTCTGATACCCGGTACTAATATATCTTGTTCACTCTTACGTTTTAGTAACGGTATTTTACTTTTAACTTTTTCTGAATTAGATTCTTGTTTTAATGTTTCAACATTTTCATCATACGCATGAATTATTTCTTCAAATATAGAGTCGACTATCTCAGCGTCTCTTAAGCTTTCTGGCGTTGGAATGCTAACATCGGTGGCATTATCTTTTATTTCTTCATATATTTTGTCAAATTCATCGTCTAGTTTCTGAGAATCTTCTTTCTTTCCTTCTCCATTCTGTTGTATCTTCTGTGCGTTTTGTCTAGCTTCTTTAAGTCTTGGTATTGAAGATCTCACTTTGATACCAAGGATAGGCTGAAAAATTAAACAGATTCAATTATTTCTTGTGCTCTAATTTATGCTTATAATATTATCTTAACGAAAAATGCGATGGCTGTAAAGTGTGACTGTCTTAATAACATAAATGTCCAAATTTTGATTTTATTATTGGAAAAACTAAGACGCGAAATATAATATCTGACATTGAGCTTTAATGCCATCATGTATGTACTGTTTGATCTTGTTCCTGACAAAATATATTATTACCCTTATAACGCTGAGGTAGACCACAGGGTAATAAGAAAATAAAATAAAATAAAATTTCTATTAACCTCGTGAACAGCTTTCTCATGTGCTGATCGTTCTTCTGTATTAATTCTGTCAACGGCTTGCTTGAAATTAAGCTTTGGTATCCTGGTTTGCTTTGGATTGTTATTTACATCATCATTTTTACCTACAAAATGAAATAAATACCACAACAATTTTTTATAATACAAGCTGGCTGGCTGACTTTCGTAGCGCCGATTTACGAGATTGTGACTGTGACGCGACGGTTATGGGTTCGATCCCCGCTCCCCGGAGGAATGAATTATTATTTATTAATATTTTCTTTTCTATGCTCGGGCACGAAGCTACTCAACACGTAATGCCTTGAAATAATCGGCGGAAAATGGGAAAAGGAGTGTTTCAACACTACCCTCTGCCTAGCCTGCTATGCCAGGTATAGCGTGAAGCTGAATAATAATAGTAAAGTTCAGTGTTTGATTGTGTTTATTGGATGGTTACGGGTTCGATTGCCTCTCGGTGGAATAAATTATTTTCATGTCAGACGTCCTCAAACTTGTTTTGTATTATAAAATATCAATTATTACCTTTTTCGTTACCACTTGTGTAAATCGCCTCCTCTTTGGTTACAGATACAACTACTTTATTGCCATCAGCGTTTGAGTCCTTAATTTCTGTTGTCTTTACGATTATTCTATCCTAAAACAAAAATATAAGAAAAAAATACATACTCTTGAATATTGTCAATCCGTTTCAGGCAATTATATATTTTTTTTATCAATTATGATCCTCACGAAAAATAAGACAATTCTATGATACTGTCAATGTGCTCATACAATTACCGGTAATTCTTATTCAATTTTATATGAACTACTTTCCACTGTAGTTTTACCCGTGTGACATATATATGAAAATAGCAAGGAGTTGTGTATGACCCAGGACATAGTGAAAACCTAATGCTAAACACAATTGGAGACATTGCGTTGTTGATTGGATAAAAATAAATACTTGAATCACTCCCCCGAGTAAGAATTAAACCCACAATCATCATGCTTGCTGTCACAAACTGTTCCAGTGGGACACAATGGCCTTTGTACAACATTCTTATTTCTAAATCAGATTATCACTACTATTATGTTATTTCCTATTTAAAGTTGTTTATCAATATTATTAATGAGATAAGACTGATGATGACAATTATGACATACTATTAAAGTTATGTGTATTTAAAATTTTCCATAAAATGTTCTTTTAGCTTTACGCTGCAAGCAATGTAGGTAAAAGGGTCTTAAGACAATTTTTTCACCACGCACCGCCTAATTTTAGAAACAGGTTATGTTGAATCAAGATATCAAGTTGAATTTCAAACCATATGCTCAAAACTATAACTCTACGGCCTCATGATTTCCTGAAAAAATCGTATTTTTACATATACTTAAAAAAAGACATGGCTGTTTATACTAAAAAAAAACGCAGAATCAAAATGAATACCTCGGTTGACCAAGAACTATTAAATTTGGCAGCTAGCATGGGTTGTACAAGTTACAAAAAAATCTTGTGGTTAAATCCTAAAAATAATAACCTTAAATGGGGAAAAATTTGGCTAAGCTTAGGTCGGATTTTAGAAAAAGTTCGAGACCTCCAATTTTTGTACAGAGAGCCTCAATGAGCGAATCCGACTCGCGCTTGTCCAGTTTTTTCATTTTTGTTTTACACTTACGAATGGAGTTATTGAAAATTGTTCATTTTTCGTTTCATATCCTGTCTTCATAATAACATCACCATAGGTAAAAAGAAAACTATATATAAACCAAAAAATAAATCATTTATTCCAAATTATTTCTTGTACCCATATTCAAAGACTTGAACTTGTGAAACAACACTTTTACCGGGCATTGTTTGCTTTTTAAACAAATGTTGAAATCTTACCGAGACGTTCTCAGAAACTACCACTTTTTGGACTTTCAAATCTTCTTTGGTCAAAGTGGTTTCTTCTTTGGTTACAGTTAGCACTGGAGAATATACAGCATCGTCTGTTTCACCTCTTTCTACATCATTTAGGTTACCTCTTAGTTCTTGATTTTTTGGTACGTTTGATTCTATTTCTTGTTTGGACTCGGACATCTTTGATCTGGAAGGTATAATTAACGGGTTATTTAATATTTTTTATGATCAGAAATTGAACTCTAAAGTTAACCACAGTATTTGAGACAAATATGAAAAAAAAGAAGACATTCAGCATAAAAAAAAAATTGTTATGTATCGTGCGGGCGTCAGCAATTTAATTTTCTATATCTTTATATATCTCATTCATCTAGTCTATAAATCTCCAGCATATTCCAGGACACGGATAATTTGTAGAGTGGTCCTGGACCCCAGTGATTTAATTTTGAGAAACCATTTCTTTTAGCGTATTGGAACTCACCGCCCTACTATGTAAGAAAATAATTTAAACATGAAATCTCCCTCTGAGTGGAACCAAACCCACAGCCATCATCACATTGACAAATTAAATGGCATCCCCAGAATAAAATTTAGTTCTGTCAAGAAATGTCATTTGTGATAAATCTTCACGTTGTAAGCCGCATATAGCAGTGTAGACAAGAGGAACCTAGTGTTCAGTTGCTTAGCAAGTATAAGTAGGCAGTAGTTCAGACACTTTTCCCCAAGCACCGTCCAATATTGTATGGCGGAACTTAATGCCGCGTTTTGCATAATAAGTAATAAAAACAATAGCCTCACCCAACCGACACTGTGCCGCTGCGCCACGACGGCCTCAAGATTTACTATTACAAAAATGGTAATTAAATACTAATAAATATTAATAATACTCACGTATCGATGAAAAATTTCAATAGTACACTGTGACCAGTATCTGCCATATAATTAGGTGTTAACTCCAACGATAAGCTATCATTTAGTATGCACTCGATAAGTAACGTTTATCTAAGTCGTGTGTGGATGGGTGACCGTTTTGTGATTGGTCACTCTTGTCTTTGTTTTAATGGAAAATAAAAGTAAGGTTAGGTTAGAAGAAATAGAATTGATGTTTTTTTTTTTTTGGAATTATGTAAGTTGTAGATTTTTTTTTGCCAAAATGTTGGAGAGTCCGATATATTTTCAGACAAAAAAAATATTAGGGTTATGTAATTTTCCGTTACCTTCACTCTGTATCTATATGAGAGGAAACCTATTGTTAAGACACACTGCTACGTACAGTACAAATCTCGAAATATTGAGAGTTGACTGGCGGAACTCAACTTACCAGAGCGGAGCAATAAAAATCATTTACTGGTAAGTCATCCGAGTGGGAATCAAACCCACAACTGTCACCCGCAACCAATCCCAAGAAGATACCGACAATTATGTAAAGAGTATAAAACAAGGGTGGTAAACAAATAAAACATAATATAGCTATCTATTTTGTACTAGTGACAAAGAAAAAACTCAATGAAGAACAAGTAAATCGTTCGCACTGCTATATGTAAAAAACAATAGTCCGTTACTTATTTTTTTTTATAGAAATTTTACTTCAAAATTTAACGAAATGTCAATATGTATGCATTTTTAAAATAATCTCTGTTTAAACACATTCACTATACGCCGCGGCGTTGAGTTCCGATTCTCAAAAGGCACTTCTCATAAGTTGGCCGTAGCGTGTTGATCGGTGTGTCTTAACAATAGGTTCCCTCTACCGACTCTGCTGTACGGGAGAACGAGTGAAGCTGCTTTATAAAAAGAACACTTTCATACCAAAAGTGATTTAAAAAAACTTCAAGTTTTGATAAGAAAAACAAACGGCTTAGAGGAACATCGCGAAAATACTGATATTTCATACATTTTATCGGAAAATGATAAAAACAATGATAACTATTGATTGGTGATAATAATGTTCACTGCTTTATGACTCAGTCGTAATAGTTTCTTCATAGTGGTTGTGGGTTTCAATACAGGAATGTTGATGAAATAATTAAGATGAATAAAGAAACAGTCGAGGAAATAAAATATTTAATATTATAATTTTTTCACTCTGGTAAAGAAGCAAAGCGTAACGTTGAGTTCCGCCACTCACTAAGTCAACATTGAATGCGTCCAAAATTGGGAGACAGAGTGTCTGAACACTTGGTTCCAAGGTTCCCTCTGCCTACCCTGATATACTATGTGGGATACAGCGTGAAGTTAAAAAAAACAAATAAAAATATATAATGTGCTTATTTAATATCCTGTCATAGATTAAACATCACAAATGACATCACACGATACGGTAATGATACGGAACCATCCAGCGCGAGTTGAATTTCAATTTACAAAGAATGGCTGCCTGTTGAATCATTGTGCTAGGTTTATATGAATAAGCTTTTATATAGCATATATGTTGTTTATAACTTCACGCTATATACTCCAAATAGCAGAGTAGGCAGAGGGAACCTGGGAACCAAGTGTTAAGACACCCCGTTCCCCTAGTGAAAGAACCATCACCGACTAGTTCTCAAGTGCCTGATGAGTGGTGGAAATCAACAACGCCCTTTATTTTGTCACCAGATTGAGGAAATAATTCATAAACCAAATTTACCGATAATTCCTTCGCTACGAGAGCGAAGAAATGAACATATTAAATATTTCATTTCCTGCATGGTAATCAAACCCTCTAGATTCTGCCTCATTTACAGACACACGCTTGCGTCAATGCGCCACGATAGCCCACAATAAATTTATTATTTTAATAAAATATTCAAACATATTATGACAAAAATAGTAGAGGATTATTTTTTTCCGGAATTGGCTCGTCCCGGCTGGAAATAAGTACTTGTTCTAAATGATACATGACACATTATAACTGTGGAAGTAGCATGTACAGTGGCATCTCCATAAATGAACTATATAACATAAATATAAATTTTCAGTTCTAATTAGAAGTTCCTGAGATTAGCGCGTTTAAACAGACTCTTCAGATCCCGTTGCATGCGGTAACAAAACAATTAAAATTTTCTAACGTCATGTAAACTAAGCTGAAAACCATTTCTATTATACTAACCCTCTAACCCCGATCTTTGGGCAAAGAATAAAATGTAAGAGGCGATGACTTTTGATTATTTAAAATTGAAAGTTTACGCGTATTTTATTGTTTTTAGAAATCAGAGTACATTATCTATTTTCCACTCAATTTTCCAGACATTGTGTATGGCTAGGACCATATCTTATTTAATAACCGGAGCGAAGTGAAAATAATTCTCTTCTCTGAGTGGGATTTGATGCCACAATCATCGCGTGTACAGTCATACGTTGTGCCCCTGTTTGGTTGCAATCAGGTTTCGAGTTACCATTACATATTTTCTAGATTAATTAAATATAAACTTTTTGAGGTCAGCCGTGGCGCAGGGGGATTAGCGAGCGACTGTAAACGCGACTGATTATCGGTTCAACTTATACTCGAGGAAATTAAATATATGTTTTTTATTTCTTTGCTCTTGTAACGAGAGAAAGCGTGGCGTTAAATTCCGCTAATGACCGCGTTATGCCTGCAGAATTTGGTGTAATTTGGTGTCTTAACACTAAGTGAGAGTCTTAACGTAAGGTTTCTAAGTTCTCTCTGCTTCTCAATATTGTGTTCGAGATAAAGCGTGAAGCTTTTAAAAAAAACTTTTTACTATGGGAATCAACCACACAACCATCGTTTTCCATACTGCACTACGATGACTTAAAGATTTTTTATTGCACAAATATGAGATTGTCGACGATATTACGTCGAAGCGCAGCAGCATATCGTCTGATTGTAAACGCGACGTTTGTGTGCACTATTCTCTCTGCGTAAATGATTAATTCTTATTTCTGAGCCGAAGTAACATGCCCCTCAATTCAACAAGAAAAGTTTCGAAAATTGGACGGGGAAGTGTGAAGTGTATATAAGTAAGTTCATAAAAGTAGGTTCCCTTTATCTACCATATATGTGTGGGGTATAGAATGAAACAAAAACACACACATAAACAAGCAATTCTTTATTTATTACAAAATAATCGTTCGTATACAAATGGTAAAAAAAATTAAATTAGCTTCACGCTATATCCCGCACACAGCAGGGTAGGCAGAGGGAACCTAAAGTTAAGACACTCCGTTCCCCACTTTCTGCCGAATTTTGGAGGCATTGCGTGTTGAGTGGCAGAACTCAACGCCACACTTTTGTCTCGACACCAGAGCGAAGAAATGAAAATATAAATTTAAGTAAATATTTCATCTCCTCGAGTGGGGATCGAACCCACAACCAGTCAGTTTTACAGTCACACTTCGTGCCGCTGCGCTATGACTGGCCTCAAGTACAAATGGTACATTAATAATAATGCCTACGAGCATTTGCCACATCTACAAATTATTCTATCCCCCCACAACTCAATGATCCAATGTCTGCCGGTGACGGGTTGAAGTTGGGTTGTCCTTTAATGGCCCCCCATTTCTTATATCGAGATCTAATCATTTAGATTTTTTTTACTTAAAAAAAACTTAAATAAGCTTCACGCTGTATCCCGCTTACAGCAGGTTAGGCACAGGAAACCTAGCCTTCAGACGCTCCGTTCCCCACTTTCTGTCGAATTTTTGTTGCACTTCGATGTTCACTGATACCAGTAAATGGAGAAAATGTGTGTATATCTATAATAGGAATATTTCCAGATCAGCCTTGACTTTAGCCTAGAAGTGACCTATTTTGAATATGCCCCAAGTTTGGATCGAGCCCACACCCTGTCTGGATTACAGTCGCACGGTTTTGCCGCTGCGCCGAGACTAGCGTCAAATATAAATTATCATAATAAAATGAGTATAACCGAAATGTGGGGGTCGATCGCGACGCCTTATTAAATACCTCACAAGCCAGTGTAAAGTGACCATGAGATTGAATTTGGATGGACAGTGCTTCAGTTTTTTTTTGTTTTTTTTGTAATTCACCGTATTCTGGTAATAGAATGGTTATTTGATAACATAAATAACCGTTATGAAAGGTTGATATTACAGAAAAGTAATAAAAGAAATGTGAATGCCGTAGAGACGTGAGAGACCTATTCGTAGGGTATGTGGAGTAAGTTCAGATGATCAAATACGCAATGACTAAATACATAGAAATACAGGTAACTACTAGTGAGGATATCACAATGAGAATGGAGAAAAACAGAGCGAGAAAATGAAAATATTTCATTCTCCCTAGATGTCCTTGTGTGATTGTCCTTACAGTCAACTACTACTAGCTTCATGCATTGTATAATATTCCCCATTTGACTTCTGCGTCCCACTTCCCGCCGAAATCCCGAAGAATTGCGTGTAGAGTCTCAGAACTCAATGTCGCATTTTGGTTCGTTTATTAATTAATGTTAGATTCCCTCAAGTGGAAATCGAACCTACATTCGCGCGGCACGCTTGCAGTGACTCTGCGCCATGATGGCCTCATTAAAACTACTATTATACGACTGCATATATTGTAAAGGAATTAAGTACATTTTTAACAAATAGTCGTTTAAATATAAATATATATGAAATGGACTTCATATCAGGGATACCAACGCGTAGAAGGAACGCCTCTTATTGAATATCTCAGATGCTGCGTGCCGACACATACATTAGGGGAACCATGAGTTTAGAAAATAATGGATACACCTAAGTTATAATTTCTTAAAATTACAGTAAGTGGGGAATGAAGTGTTTTAATATTTACTTCTCCTTATTTATAATTTTTGGTTTTTGCTTTGAGGTTATGTGGCATTCATGGTCTGTCAGATGTTGGTTATCCATAATATTGGTCCCCCAAATGGGTAACTTTGTTGCACAAAGAGTCTTAATTATTTTTCTTATTAATCTAGGTAACATTGGTTCATGTTTTTATTAAATAATGGATGAAACTGATGTTATAAAACAATCACTCCGCAGTTTCGTCTTATATTACAAAAAATGGAGAATCAGTCTAGAGCGTTTCGTATTTGTATACTATATCTTATTAGTCAGCAAAGAAAAATATTTTTTTAGAAATGTTTAATAGAAAACTTTTAGGCAATTTAAAAAGAAAACAAGCCAACATAATTTAAACAAACAACAAAAATTTAAGAACCTGAGGCTTAAGTCTCTTTTCGCTTTGAAAATTATAATTTATTAATAAAAATAATATATATATATAACAATATAACAATATAAGGAATTAAAATAAATTATAGCCACCTTTTCATTGAAGCAGACTACAGAGCTTTACTTCAATTGCAATAAAGTTCCATTTTTAATAACAAAATGTATTTATTTCTGTTTTATTTTTCATTTATTGTCGTTTTACAATAGGTATAAATTTACCCTAAAAAAATATTTTTTTGAAAACCAAAATGTTTTAAAAGCAGCGGCTCATATTTTTTGCCACTTGGCTACGAGAGTCCAGTCTAGTCTTCGATCGAGTGTGGCATGGGGCGTTCCTTGCAAAACTTCCATCCTACCGGCTTCAAGAGAATTTATGCAAGAGGATCCAGCCAGCTTCCTCACTGGGCCCAGCATCAAGGCCGCTATCAACGTTTTCTGTTTCGTATACGTCCCCGTAAACACTTGTGTTCCCCAAGACCAAGTGCAGGGCTGTCTCGGGTAAACGTTGACCAGCGCCGAAATAAATTTGTGGATTCCCACCGGAATGTTTTTTCCTGGGGTGAAAGGAACTTAGTTCAATGCAACCCCAAGTAGACATAAGTTAACACGTTAACCACCAAAAAAACCCCATTTGTCGTGTCGCTAGTCTTCCAAAACGGGAGTGTTTTTAATATAACAGTATCAGCAGCATCTGCCAGTATCGCGATCATCTTGAAACCAAGGCCAAGTTGGTCCAAAGAAACTGGGGGCTATCAGCAAAGCCAGACAGTATTTCACGCCTTAAATCTTTGGTTTCACCTGCATTTTCAGTACCCGAAGTCAGTGCTATATTGTACTACTGACGCCAGGTACAATGGATTACATGGAAACGATTAACGTGATGACATATAGCATATAGCAGAGAATTCTAGAACTCTCTCTCTACCACGAAGTACCTCTGTGTTCCGGGGAAGCCCCCCATTACAATAATATAAATATAAGTATTATATAAAACTTATATTCTCGATCTAACAAAACTTTTCGATTGGTCAAATTGTATAACGGCACGATTTCTGATACCATTGCTTTGTTTTTTTTTTGTCTTTTTTCATAGATTTTCGTACGTTTCAGTTAGAATATGCTTTTACGGGTAAGATATGCAGTTCGGTTCTGCGTTCAGGCGGAAATAGCTTCATTTTAATTCGGCGTTAGCAAATGGCCGTCATAGCGAAGCGGCATTGTGTCTAATTGTAAACGGGACGGTTGTGGGTTCGAGGTTCGCGGTCCGAGCTACCGCAAAATAGTCTTGTGGAGGTTCGTCGGCTGGGGTGGGCACCCCCGAAATTATACTAACAAAAAATTACCGCTCTTAAAAATAAAAAAATAAAAACTCTTTACGCTAACATATTTTACTTAAATAAGTAACATATAAAAAAGTTTTAAACTCGCGTATACGATCTCGACAGCTTGGACTGGTTATCAAGAGACGCCGGTTTTTTTACGTTTACAAAATTACTTTTGATTATTGTTTTTTTTTTAATATTTATATAATTATATTGTAGAATAATATCTTAATTCCTACTAATATTGTTTTATTTTTCCGTAAAAACTACGCAAAGGATAGGTATAGATGAAACTTTACAGTAATATAAGCTATATACGTTAGACTAATTTATGTAAGCGGTTTCGCACGCCTAGAATATTTCTTTTATACTACAATAAAAAAAAATTGAGACGGACGAAACCGGGTGTGGGTCGCTAGTACATTAAAAATAAATATTGATTTAAACAAAAGACATTATCAAAGGATTTGGTCTAATCTGTCAAGTATTCCTTCATTTCGCTCTTCATATAGACGTCTTGCTCTAACACTTAAGGCCCTTAGGGTCTGGAAATGGATTGCGAAAATTATTGAAACCCCTTTATTTCGTTGTGTTATTATTTGTTATGTTTTTTGTTTGTTTTGTTTTATATATGTACATATTTATACTGATTTTGTTTTATTGAACACGCTTAACTTATTAATTTTTGGATATTTTCAAATTGAATAGAACTATTTTTTACATTTTTTAAAATATTATTCCACACTTAAAAAAGAAAAATACTTTTTGAAAACATATAAAAAATTGAATTAATGATTTGAACCAGTGCCTCTTGAAAATCGTCCAAGTCCATACGTTTTTATCGCTTGTTGCAATTTATTTATGTTGTTAACATCTCTGTAGGGATATTTTACAAATTTCTGCTACGCAAAGGCAATTGCTTAGAATTATCATTTGGGTAGAGATAATGTTTTTTTTTAAATTAGTTTTACATTTTTGAAGTGTTTTCCCACGCTTAGGAAAGAAAAAAACATATTAAAATTTAAACGTGACGGAATTTGCACCCGCGCCTCCTGAAAACCTTCCAAGCGCCTTGATCAAGCCATACGTTTTTAACGGGCTACGTTGAAATTATCTTTGGGCAGCGAAAATTTGTAAGAATCGCAACTTTTAAAAATTGCAACAAGCATATAAGAGTTTCGACGAGAAGAGATTCCCTTTAGTTAAGTGTCAAAATATGCGGTTTTGCGTTTGTTTATCTTACTTTAAATAAATGTAAATCAGAGTAGGTATAAGTATAGTCTGAATTTCAATTCGATGTCTCCAAGGGTTCATGAGATAAAGGCTTTTGACAGACAGACAGACGGACGGACGGACGGAGGAACAACAAAGTTACGAGAGTTCCTTTTAATTCTTTTTACGGAACAAAAACATTTTTTTAGGGTTCCGTTCCTTTTAAGGTACGGAACCCTAAAAACTAAGATGGCCCAATTACAAATTAAATGTCAAATATAGGTATTATTCTAATAAAGTGAAAATGAAAATATTATAAAAAGTAATAGACCCCTGTCGACTCCATTGCTCTCTATAAACATCTCCCCGCCGCTACAGCGCTCCGCACTCTGCTAATCTTTTACGTCACTTTATCTTATACTTAGTGGGGGCGAGTGATGACCGACTTGTTAATATTGTATGACGGTACGCAGTTCAAAGCTTCAAGCACAAGAAAAAATCCTTTAGCAAAGCATGCACGGCGTTGAGTTCTGCCAATCAACACGTCTCAATCAATGAATGTCAATTTGAGCGGTCCGGCTCCAGTCCAATATATCAATACAATGCTTGATGAGTGGAAGAAATCAAAGCTTCACCTTGTTTCTGAGAGAGCGAAAATAAAAATTATTGAATCCTCCAAATGGGATCGAACCCACTATACTTTACTAACTTAAAATCATTCCACAATCAAATTTCACAGTCTAAAAGTTAATTAATTTTAGTATTACTTAAGTAATCCAATATCGCTGTGTTGATTTAAAGGACTTTAAAGGGTTAATAAAATTTGCAAGGAAAATGGCCAGAGTTAAAACAATTTCGAAATCAAATTAGAATATACATATATTAATCTTTGTTATTATTGAGGTGGTCCCCGTCGTGGCGCAGGGGTACAAGCGTGCGACAGTAAACGCGACGCTTGTGGGTTCGATTCACACTCGGGGAATGAAATATTTCATATTTTTTATTTCTTCGCTCTGGTATCGACGGAAAGTGCTGAGTTGAGTTTCGCCACACACCAAGCGATGGCTGTAGATTTCAGAGGGAAGTGGGAAGCGATGGTGTTTTAATGGGAATAGAGTGTCTTAACGGTAGGTTCACGTTGTGTAAATATATAAAAGAACTTCTTCGTTATTAAGGCCACTAGGTATGCGCTGTGGTTCACCATCTGGCTGGCTGAAAATTTTACATGTTGTCATTGAGCTATGAAACTTTCAGGTATAAATAAAATCAATTCAGCTTCACGCTGTATCCCGCATACAGCAGGGTAGGCAGAGGGAACCTACTTTTTAGACACTCCGTTCCCCACTTATTGCCGAATTCTGGAGAAATCGCGTGTTGAGTGGCAGACACCAGAGCGAAGAAATAGAAATATAAATTTAAGTAAATATTTCATCTCTTCGAGTGGGGATCGAACCCACGACCTGTCGGTTTTACAGTCACACTTCGTGCCACTGCGACACATCAAAAACTTTCAGATATGTCTACTTAAATACCAATAGTTTTTAAAAATTACTTCTTAAAAATTTAAATATTGAGCAATATTGATAAAAAAAAAAACCAAGGGCTCACCCAACCCATCAGTCAACAGTCGGGCTGTATAGGTTGTATGGCCAATTTTCTAAAATAATCGATTTTTTTTCAAATAATCACAATTCTTCAAATATCTGCTAAAGCACTGAAAATCGCTGTACTTACATGGGGGTGAAATGGATATGTTACTGTGATCCTCAAACCTCAACACCCGTTGATCCATCGATTGCGTGAAACGCGAGGGTTGTGAATTCTCTTCCCATCCGAGGAAATAAGTTATTTCTATTTAGCTTTAGTAAGAAGTCAAGGCACGGCGTTAAGGATTTGTGCAATCAGGAAATAAATAGACTACCCTCTGTTGTTGTCTCTAGATAACATTACATAAATGTATGTAATTACATTTAATTGCTTATACTCAACGGTCATGGGTTCAGTTCCCGCCCCGGGAAAATCAAGTATATTCATTTTTGGCTTTAGTATAAAGTTTTTAGCGCGGCGTTAAGTACCGTCACGAATTCGTGCGATCAGGAAATGAATCGACTACCTCTATTATATTCTATTTAGTATTATATATAAATAATTTGATTATAGACATAGAGTCAAATCAAACGCCATTCTCGGACTTAAATGCTGGGGATTGTACTGTGTGCGAGAGGGACAGGTGTATTGAATTGTATATGAGTGAAAGAGATAGAAACAGAAATTAAGGACCTCTCATGGATACACTGAAGGCAGAAGGTATTGAATGAAATTTTGAAAATTTAAAATTATAAAGTTAGTGTAGGTTCTTTTTGGTACTGCTTCCTGCTATAATAATTCTACTAATATCATAATTATGTGAAGTATGGCTGGATATTTGTTCCACATTCGTAAAAATCTGCTGAACCGATTTAGATTAAACTTTACAGTTACCTATGTAGCTTATACATGAAAGTAAAACATAGGCTACAATTTACTTAAATATTTTGTATACGTAAATTGTGGCCAATCGTGGCGCAGGGGCACTAGTTTGTTACTGTAAACGTGACAGGTAAGAGAGCTAGTGTGGAAACCAAATATTTAATATTTACGTTACTTTGTTATGGTAAAGAGGCACGGCGTTAAGTTCCGCCACTTAAAACGAAAGTGGGTAGCGGAGTAACTCTCGAAGATATTGTGAGTTACTTTGAAATTATTAACCTCAATCCAACACAGATTTAACTATTTCATCGGAATAATTAGTTCCTGAGATACAACTTAACTAAGCCTTGAACTAAGCAAACTTTTCAGCTTTATAAAGCTGTATTAGTATAGAAGTATTATTTATATCTATTTAAAAATTATTAAAAAATGTGACTAATTTGAAGTTGGAATCCCCCACTGAGGGCTTCGTATCAATTTCAGGATTGTAGGTCAAGGGAAAACGTAATATAAAAGTTAACAAATTTAAATTTTATATTAAATAAACTATAAATTAATCATTTATAAATTATGTAATAGTTTTAATATGTAATATTTTACATGTTATTATAATTATTCACATTATTATTTCCATAGGTATTTACATTGTCCATCTATCGTAAGTGGACAAAAACTAGGCCCACTGGGTTAGCGTTGCAAGCGATGACCATTTACTAGACGGAATGATGATATAAAAGAACGCTGGTTCACAATCGAAAATAATAGCCTAAGACCGAGAAAAATGAATATACCCTACAGGTTTTGATTATGGGGCGGATTTCTTGCAAAATGTATACCTTGTCCTTTTCCATAAAAAAAATCGCATGTTTTTCTTTTTGATTTCGTTGAGTAAGCTACATTTTTTCTGTTCTCTATTGAAATGATTTTTCATCAAATGTGGATTGAGCCCATAACCAAAGCAATAACTGTGGTACGATAACGTCTGCTATACAATTCTAAAAAAAATTTGCTATCATTCAATGTTTTAAATATCATATTTTGAATAAATTAGATGTTGGAAATAAATAAATATCATTTCTTCGTCCGTCGCGTAATAATATCAGTTTTGTCAAAGTCAATACGCAATGTCCCGAAAGTTAGGCGGTAACGGAGAGTACACTAGGTTCCCTCTGCCTAACAAAACTGGTGATAAAATTAAGAATCATGTACTTTACTAAACGAAAATCGATATTCGTCCTTTAAAATTTCAGCATCAGCTTTCTCCATCGGCATAACGCATTTTCAGCGCGAACTTATCGAAAACCTGTAGCTTTTATACTAAAAAACACACGGAAATCAACTTTATTCCAACGCTATAGAACTCAAAATAGTTAAGCAAAATTTTGCTTTACAACTTATCTTTTGCCAAATTGTACTTTAAACCCTATTTCTTTAAAAGCAAAGCTCAAATTACAATAAAAACATCTATATTAATAATTACATACAATAGTATGGAAAAGTCAACCTTAAACTTGAGAAATAAGGTAGAATTTTCTATGAAAAAGTTAGTCATATACAATATAAGTGACCAGCTACAAAGACCTACCCTGTCCCTCTCATTTCATCAATCTATATACTATAAAGGGGCTTAGTGCCTTAAAATGAGAGTTCAGGGCAGTTTGGCCCTATTTTGTCCTAACGTAGACCCAGAGTAGGTCCAATTGTGGTCGAGAACACACGTTTTTACAGATTTTTTAGTTTAAATTTATTTAAAAATAAAGAAAATGGCCGTTTTGCTGTTTATTTAGGTGAGTTGATATTTTAGTTGTTTATTATCTGTATTAGTAATTCAAATTATTTAATAAGGACTTTTTTTAATCTGTGAATTACTTAAGTATTTATTAAATAATTAAAGAAATCTTTAATAAAATCTTACAAACTAAAATTTCATTAATAAATTAAAAATAAGAAATAATACTAATAAATAATAAAAATAAATAAATCAGCTTCACGCTGTATCACGCAAACAAAGCAAGATCGGCAGTGGGAACCTAGTGTTAAGACACTCCGTTCCCCATGACTTCATTGAGTGACGGAACTCAGAGCCGCACTTCGCCTCGACACCAGAGCGAAGAAATTCTATTAATATTTAACTTATTATGATTAATAATACGTTAAATATTAATTAAAATAAAATGGTTTAGACCGTCGTGTCGCAGCAGGACAGTATCTCCCTGTAAGAACGACGGTTATGGGTTTGATGCCTACTCGCTTGAGGATAATATTTAAGCTGTATAATCGACAGATTTGCTATAAAAAGAAATATCCATGTTAAAAAGTGCCGCCTTATTAATACATTACGGGTCTGGATACCAATACGGACAAATATAAATGAGAATAAATTATTATTACAGATTATCTGTTAATTTCCATAAATTTCAGTTACAGATATGCGACATTTAGGATTTTTAATAACAAATTTTGTAATTTAATAACTTAGGTCATTAATTTGTCAATTTCTATCGTTTGGGCTTGGGTCTTTATTTTTCTTTTAATAGATAGAATAAAAAAGCTAACATAACAAGTATTATTTAAACTTATATCTCATACTATCCGGAACTTTGTTATAAATAAAATTAATTAAATAAATCAGCTTAGCGCTGTATCTCGCATATGGGTATGGGAACCTAGTGTTAAGACACTCCCTTACCCTCTTTCCGCCGAATTCAGGAGAATACCTGATTCTTCAAAGGTTATATAATATATTTACTTTATATCAGTTAATATGCATTATATCAGTTCAATAAAAACAAAAAAAAAAATCCTCCTTTAAATAAATATTAAATATTGAAAGATATAAAACTAAATTGGGCTCTTCCAAAATGAGTTTTTCCATTTTCTTTACAAATAATTGCGAGAAAAAAAAATATCTCTTTTCTATACTATATATAATATTATAAATGCGAAAGTTTGTGAGTATGTATGGATGTTTGTTACTCTTTCACGCAAATACTACTGAACCGATTACGATGAAATTTGGTATGTAGGTAGCTGAAGACCCAGAATAACAAATAGGCTACTTTTTTTCCCGGAGTTCCCGCGGGATTGATTCCTAATTGAAAATAGATATATTTATCGCTTCTGCAGTGAATGCGTGATCTAGCGGAACGGCCGGTAATGGCACATAACATAGAGTTTCCACGCGGACGAAGTCGCGGGCGGCCTCTAGTGTACAAAAATTATAAATAATGTTCGTTATAGTCCATTTATCGAGGAAGGCTATAGGTTGTATTTCAATTTACATTACGTCCATTGTTTCGATGTAACCCACTGTACCGGCGGTAGTTATTTCCATTAGAACCACGCGAGTGAATCCGTAGGCAAAAACTAGTGTACAATATAAAGTATAATATAAGGGCTATCTCCGTTATGCCAGTCACGTTATAATATGTAGGATAAATGTTATCTTTAAATAGAAGTATGTTAAAAGCGCGGATTATATCCTAAAATAATATTAGACGTTTCAATATTTTAAAATATATTTTTAAAAATAAAAACGGTTAAGTGCGAGTCGGACTTGTTCACCGAGGTTTTCGTACCATTTTCAGAGCTAGCTTTCAATGGGATGCATATATATACTGTGCAACTTTTTAAAAGTTGACAAACTTTAATTAAAAGGCATATACACTCTATACGGTATCTGAGATCAGAGTCCATTTATATCCGCATAGATATATAGAATAGAGAATCAATCGTTGAGATACTTCTAGAATTCGAGATAATCAAATAATCAGTGGGATTCGAACCCACAATTGTCGCGTTTACAGTCAGCAGTTTCACTCACTGCGCCACGACGAACAAGATATTTTATTAAAATACTTTCTATTTGAAAGATAAAAGGCAAAAAGGGTTCAGAGAAATAAAATTGAAGTTATATATAAAGTAATTCTTTTGTGCGTTTAATGGCATTCTGTTTTACGCCTTTGTTTTATGAAATATTCGGTAGCTTTTTAAAATGCCTTTGGGTGTAGTGGTTTTGTTATACACAGGTATTATACACAGGTGGTTTTGTTATAGGTTTGACTTTCACTTACTTAGAAAATCTCTGTCTATCCTGCTATTTGCGGGATACAGCGTCAAGTTAAGCTATACAACTAAACATTTTCTATATATACAACTAAACATTTTCATCTTAACAGATCATCATGGGGGCAGCATCAGACGGGCTGGGCGGGTGGCGGGCGCGCATTGCCGCCTGCCGCGAGTCGAGGAAGCTGGTCCTGGTCATAGTGGCCATAGCTCTGTTGCTGGATAACATGCTTTTGACTACCGTCGGTAAGTTTTGATATAATAGTTTTTTTTAGCTTCATGCACATAACAGAGGGAACCTGGGAACTTAGTTCGTTTTCCATTTTCCGTAAATTTGCCCGAAAATTTGGCAAATTCGATAGATAACCCACAAATTGTTTACAGTCTTTATTTTCTGTCATCTTCTACCTATTCTGCTATGTGCAGGATACAGGGTGAAACTATAAAAAAATATATGTATTTATTTCAATGGCAATGGTAAAAATTGCTTAAATCTATAAAGATACTACAGTCACATAGTTGAGATTTTAATCGCACTTGTAGTGTTTAAAAACAGAAAGAAGATCACAACGACAACTTTTCTAGGGTAACTTTATGAAAGCGACTTATACCGAGTGGAAGCGACTGCGCTTGTTTTTTTTCTTTATTTTTTTTCAGAACGAGAAAAGGATATCTCTCGTTCTATTTTACGCAATTACCTTTTTTCTGTAATAAAATTAAACGACGTTCAACTTCACCGCCATTACCTACGACGAGATTTCGTGAAAGAGGCGTGTGCGGCGTTATCGCTTTGATAGGTTACTTACTACCTTTTTAATTTTTGACAAAATGTCTTTCGTTTCAATTGTATAAGCTTTTATAGAGTTGGTAAAATTTGTGCTTTCATATAAGACGGTGAAGATCAAAACACAGTATATATAATTGTTTTACCTTTTACAAAGACTATCGATTTAGGTTTTTTTTTACGCTTAATTCCTCATTTTCCTTCCTACCAGAGCGAGAAAATTAAAATAATTCTTTCGCCCGGGTGGAAATCGAACCCAAAGCCTTCCGGTAACAGTAACACGCTGTGCCACTACGCCACGACGGCCTCAATAGATAAGAAGTGATAAATCACTTCGAAAACATCTTAAATACCTAATACATATAAGCTCAGATAAGAAAAGAAAACTTCCCCATACATTTTATTTGGATTCGAACCGACTTCATACATAATTCAAGAGGATCTTTAATTCATTTACTTTTATATATATAAATATATGTAGTTTCTTTTAGTGTATTAGCTTTTAGTATTTTATTTAGATTGCGGCCGTTATGTGGAACGGCCTTTGAGTTTAGACGCCATGATTATGGGTTCGATTCTCACTTCTATACCATTGTAAAATAAAGCGCGGCGTTGAATTCACCTACTCAACCCGCACGCTGTACCAAAAAGTCAAACGGAAAGAAGAGCACGGAGTGTTTTCATATTTGGTTCCCTTTGCCTACCCTGCCATGCGGGAAACCGTGTGAAGCTGTTCCACAAAAACTCTTAATATTATATATTATATCCTTACATATAAAAATAAAATCCTTACATATCAAAATGAATAATGAAGGGTTCATAACGTTAACCCTGTCTATTACCTGTGGTAAAAAATGGATTCTCTACAATAATCTAAAGCGCTCATTGCAATGGCTGACCCTAGCAACTCAGCCAAATCCTGCCCCAAGCGAAAATTGACACACAAAAAGTTGCTCGTAAGCGTTTGGTGGACGAGTTTCGGTGTCGTTCATTACAGTTCTCTCAAATCTGGCTATACGATTGCTGTAATCGTCTATTGTCAGCAATTGCAAGCCGTGATGGAAAAGCTAGCTGCTAAACAATAGAGTCCGGTCAATCGCTCTACGCGACTGCTGATTCACGTCTACGGTAGACCATACACTCACTGTGCAACAGGCGGCTACCGAAGTAGAAGCTTCAATTAGAATGTCTATAGGCGGAAACACATTTACGTGCTGTGGCGTGTCGTGATGGTGGTTGTGTAGTTGCTGCCTTAAGATATCCACCGTACTCCCGGAACCTTGCTCCAACAGATTACTACTATTTTTTTTAATTTGGATAATTTTACGCATGGGAAAGATTTAAAAAAAAACTCCGATCGGGCAGGCCGCCTTCAAAGATTTTATTGATGAAACACCTATTAGATGGCAAAAGTGCATAAAGAAGAATAGTCCATGCTAAGATTAAATAAATATATTATAGTGAAAGATATTATATTTTTTGTTCCTCCAATACCAAAAGCAAATTTCATATGTAAATTACTTTTATTAACTAAATACTAGTTTTAACCATTTTTGTTACAAAATACTACTATTATAATATATAGCTATAGCTTTTTTTTAGCTTCACACTGAATCCCGCATACAGCAGGATACGGTTTGAAGCTAAAAAAATACGAACTTCGCAATTGAAATGTTATTTAAACTAAATTTCCTCGATGCCATCTCGTCTTGACTAACAAGCGAATCGTATTACTTCGAGTTTTCGCCCCTCACTAACCGCGTTTCGGAGCGACAGCGAGATAACTCAATCTGATGTTACTAACAATATTTTGAACTTTAATAAAATGTTTTAATACTCTATCGTGAGTTGTGACGCCGCACTGTGGATGGTCGAGCGAAAAGGTTGTAGGTTCGATTTCGATCAGTGGATTGTTTATTTTTAATTATTTTTATTTGTTGTTGTTTCTTGACACATTTTTATTAGGATATGTCGTATCTATGTACAATTATGTTTGTAACAGAAACTTTGAACGTGATTTTTGACCGACTGTAACGTCGGATTCATTTCAAATTTTGCTTATTAAAATTGGTTCATAAATAAAAAAGTTATATTAATATAAAGTATTTTGTAAGGTACTAGAAAATAATTGTTTTATTGAATTGTCTGATTTTAATAGGCACATTAATAGTTCTTAATTATCGAAATGATTATTTTATAAGAACATAAAATTAATTAAAGACAGTTGAGTGAAATAATCATTTCCCCGCTCTAGGAATAAAGAAACGCGGCGTTGAATTCCACCGCTCAACACGGAATGTGTCAAAAAATTTGGTGAAAATTAAACCATTTAATATAAACATTCAATGTATGTTTTTAGTTCAAGTTTCGGTTTCTACAGAGCTCTAACACTGCACTTTATCAAAGAAGAATAAAACATACATTTCTATACTAAATTTATAAACCTGAAGAATTTGTTTTTTTGAACGCGCTAGTTCGAGAACTACTGGGCGGATTGACTTCCTTGATTCCCGTTACCCTACACGACTACCGTATATAGCAGTCGGAATTTGACGCCGCGTTTTGTATTGTTACTAGAACGAGATACTTAACTCCTTTTATTATCAATATATTATCATTCCCCCGAGTGAAAATTGAACCCACACCCGTCAGTCAGATGTTGTGCCACTGCGTCCCAACTGCGTCGTTGTCGGTTAATAAACATTTTTTGATGAAACTTCAACCATTGGAATTCAATAGAACAAGATAAAGGGCGCCTGGTATTGACAGGTCATTGAGATAGTGATGGGCTTGTTGTCGATAAAAATTAATTAATTATCTGTCTGGTACAAGATGGTCACAAGTGATGTAGTGGATTTTTTCTCAAAGTTGATATTACGTACTACGTAGGTTCCACTGGTGTTTATAAAGAATATTTTTTTTTACAAGTCACTGGTCAGAAAGAGTGTAAAAAGGAGTTAAGTATCTTAATAAAAATACTTTACGGATATATCACGGCATTAAGTTCAAGTGAAGTGAAAATAATCTGTGTAAATGAGCTAAATTCATCACTGAAACTATTAAATTATACGTCATTATGGCGAATTCTAATACAAGTCCTACACAAATGAAAATATAAAGATGGGTGACTAGTATAAAAAAATGAATCTCATTTTTATCCTAAAATAAATAATATTGACGCTTTTCATTGGCCACAACTTCGTTCCGTTTTTTTCGCCTGGTACAATAAGCAGAGGGTAGTAAGTGTTAAAATCGTGTTGAGTTGCTGAGCTCAACGCAGCGTTTTGTTTGCCAGAGCGTCGAAATTAAGAGAATTAAATATAATCATAGTCTTAAATTGAGGTAATAAATTTTTTTTAGCTTCACGCTATACAACGCACGTAGCAGTATAGGCAGAGAAAACCTGAGAACCTAGTGCTAGCACACCTCGTCGTATTTTTGCAAACATATTTTAAAACAACGTCGACAGATGTAACGCGCCTCACTAAAGACTCCATATCAAAGTTTTGATGTAGTTACAAAGTCATCAACCCGCCTAACTTCGTTTAGGGGAGGGTCACTTTGATTTATAGTTAGTAAATACTGTAGAGCATAGTAATAGCTTACAGGTGATGGTTAAGGACTTCATATTTTGGATAAAGCCTATTGTGGCCCAGCGCGGCATTTGTGGGTTCGAATCCCGCTCGGGGGGCCTTAACTCGCTTTGCGCCTTGTTACAAATACGAGGAAATGAAAATATTGAATACTTCACCATGTGAGCAGTGGTAGGGCAGGGACACATGTGTGTAACTTAAACGCAACTGGTTGGGAGTTCGATTCCCTATTGAGGAAATGTATAGAGTGAGGAAAGACAACAAGTGTCTTTCCTCGCTCTATTGACGAGGCAAAGCACGGTATTGAGGAGCATGACACACAACACGCAATGCCTCCAGAATTTAGCGGAAATAAGGGAACGGAAGTGCATAGGTTCCCAGATTCCCTTTGCCTACCATGCTGAGTGCGGGATACAGTGAAAAACTAAGAAATATGAAGCGGGCAAAGCTTGTCGGTCGCTAATAATTATTATATGTTTTTTTTTAACAGTGCCAATCATCCCCGAGTTCCTGTACGACATCAGGCACCCGGACGCACCGTTATCCATGTCTCTGGACGACCTCACCACACCCAAGCCATCACCGACGCCGTACTGCCCATGTTTGAACAAGACATTGTTCGTGGAAAATGTTACCCAAGGTGAGATAAAAAATTAAAATGAAAGACGCATACAATTGTAAACGTAAGAGGTAGTGGGTTTGTTTCTCCCTCGAAGAAATGAAAAATGTAATATTTACGTTTCTTTGGTGCAACGAAACGAGGACGCAACGTGCGACATTGAATTCCGCCACACAACACGCAATGCTTGCAGAATCCGACGGAAAGTGGGGAACCGAAATTGCTTAACACCAGGTTTTCAGGTTCCCTCTATCTACCTTGCTATATGCGGGATACAGCGTGAATTTACAAGGAAAAAAATAACAAAAAGCAAATCGTTTTATTGAACGCTTTAATCTGAGGAGCTCCTCAGAGAACCGTTTGCTTCGAGCACAATTCTTAACGCGGAAAATGAAAAAACACTACCTCAACCGAAGACTGAACGTGCGACCTCCAAGCGTACCTTGAACTTGACTCTAAGTCATCATTTAACGAATCCACGCTTTAAACCAATTTATTATAGGTCATATCACTTAAACAACTGTAAGTATACCTATAGTATAATACAGCGAGGCGTGGGCAACCGGAAGGACTTGAGATGGAAGCGGATGCTGTGATCATTTCCACTGAGAACGAACGGAGTTTGGTTAATTAGACTAGAAACTTTAGCTTCGCTTTGTCTTTGGGAGATAAATAAGGATTTTTTTTAATAAAAAGGTATTCCTTCACGGTTTTCCCGCATATTGTAATATAGTCAGATGAAATATAATGAACACTCCGTTTCCCAAATATCGCCCAGCTTTCGAGACGCTGCGGGAAGAATGGGCACAATCGTGCGATTGTAAACGTGACTGGCGTTGAGTTCCGCCACTACAACGCGCAGTGGCTCCAGAATTCGGCTTCCAGTGGGGGACAGAAATATCTTAATATCTTAACCCAGTGTTAAGACACTGGGTTCCTATTGTCCTTCTACCTACCCTGTCCCCGTCTCGTTTACAGTTCAAGTATGTGCTGCTGCGCCACGGCGGCTTCTATTACTTTAGTTAAGCTTTCAAAATACTCTTAGGATTGGATTGGAAAAGTATTCTCGTGGGAAAAAATGGTAGACTATTTGGAGAAGTATTTCTTCTAGTATCTAGACTGGGAATAGTTATTAGTAATATTAGGTAATAATAAAATATGGCAAGTCGTGGCGCAGGGGCACAAGCGTGGGACTGTAAACGCGATACGTTGCAGGTTCGATTCTGACTCAGGAAAATGGAATATATAATATTTTCGACGTTCTGCCACTCAACACTCAATGTCTCCAGTTTACGGCGGAAAACGGGGTACAGAAGTGTCCTAATACAAATGGAGTGTGCTAACACCAGGTTCCCAGATTCCCTCTCTCTACCCCGCTATGTGCCGTATATAGCGATGAAAATATTGAATAAAATATATTATATATATTTATGAGACACGCCATATTTAATATGTTTATTCGAGTTCACTCGTATTCTCCTCGAGTGTGACCTGTTTTTGTGATATATAAAAATTTTGTGCTAAGATAGTAAAATCTTCGTATTCCTCCCCTAATATGGCTTACCAATATTGTCGAACTAATTTAAAAAAACAATCTTACAATTTTCTCGTCAGTCCTCACAATTTTTAACCATTAGGGAAACCCGTTTGCCAAACAAACCGTGACAATTGAGCTCTCAAATGGATAACTGATGTTGATTTAGTTTTTATGTTTAAGCATAAATAAGCATAAATAGACAAAATATTATGTTCTGCTGTTTGAAGATTATAAGCCCTTTTCCAGTTGTTTGTTAGTTTTTTAAGGATTCTTGTGACGGAAATATTTTCGTAAAAATGTTATTAAAATTTCGTTTGTTTCGAATATTAATATATAAATTGTTTCTTAGCAGTAAACATAACAGCCCAAAAGGAGGAACGCCACCAGGAGCTAATACACGAGACGGTTGCCGTGGGAGTTATGTTTGCGAGCAAAGCCATAGTGCAGCTGCTAGCGAATCCCTTCGTTGGACCGTTGACGCATAAGTATTATTGATTTATACTTTTTTACAGCTTTACCGAATAGATAGAGGGAGCCTAGTATCAAAATACTCCGTTCGCCACACACCGCCCAATTTTCGAGACACTACGCGTTGATTAACTCATTCCTCCCAGTGGGAATTGAACCCATAACTGTTGCATTTACCGTCAGCCGCTGTGTCGCTGCTTATAACAAAGTATATCGAATCAACTCAAGCCTTTTCTATAATTTGGTATTGTAATTTATTACCTGTATTATTTAATATCATGACAAATAAAATACATTTTTTTTCTAGAATCGGCTACAGCGTCCCCATGTTTACTGGTTTCATCTTGATGTTCCTGTCGACTTTGAGTGAGTATTTTTTTTAACGCTTTTTCTCGAATAGCAGGCATAGGCAGGGGGAATCTTAAGTGAAGACACTCCTTTTTTCATTTTCTGTTCATATTTTGTATTTAAATTCCACTCAGTGTCTTGTTAGCAGAGAAATGTAAATAATGAAATGTTATCTTTTTTACTAATAATTATTAATAGACATCGAACCGACAACCATCGCCCTAATAATATGACGCTGTCCCCCCTTTATTTAAATATCTTTTAGGGCTCCGTACCTCAAAAGGTCCAGAGTCCCTTAGAGCTCAGCTACACAGAAAAAAATCAAGATTCAAAATCAACGCAATCAAAACGTACAACGTGCATTATGACTCGTTTCTGCCACATTTTGCATGAAATTTACAGTATAATTAAAATTTATAAGAATAGTTAGTTAATTACCAAGACAGATAATTTCTAAGAAGTGAGAACTAACAATATAAAAAAAATTAAAAAAATCTATTGAAAAGTCATAGCTTGTACAGGGTAAAGTGATAAGTCACTACGTTTCTCACGCATCGGCCAATTTTCGAGCATTGCGAACTAGCAGTCGTGTCTTCCGAGCCAGCGGTAGATTCCTTCAAGACTGACACTACTGACATTTCTACATAACTTGACGATTCAGAAGTGCTTGTTATGGCCTAATTGAATAAAAATATTTGATTATTGAAATATTATATTAGATTTCGATTATTTTTATTTATTGTGTGGTGGTTTCGGAAATCAATGCCGCCATCTAACGAAACATATTACGGTGTTGAGTTTCGCCATTTCCATCATGAACTATATGAAAAACATTTAAAATGAATAAGTCCCTGTTTTTCTTCATTCTTCCAGTCATCAGTTTCAGTTTATTTGATTTTATTTTATTCCAGTCTTCGCCTTCGGTCGCTCCTATAGTGTGCTTTTCATAGCTCGCGCGCTACAAGGAATAGGGTCGTCATGTTCATCTGTATCGGGTATGGGAATGTTGGCAGAGAGGTATCCGGATGATAAGGTAATTTTGGGTGCATTACCCACCATACCATATTTATATTATTGTTTATATTATATACTTGACTTCCGTTTTTTTTCGAAGAATTTTTTGATAGAAAGTGTAGATAGGATCTTAAGAAGAAAAGACAAAGAATTGGAATGGTTAATCAAAACAATATTTCATGTAAATTAAAAAGACCAACAAGGCCAGCCAAGGGGCACAAATGTGCGACCGTAAACTCTACAGGTTGTGGGTTCGAATGCCCCTCGAGAGAATTAAATATTTTTAAATTTTAATTTCCTCGCTCTGGTGGAAACGAGGAAAACGTGTCGTTGAGTTCGAATTAGATTGGAGTGTACCTACCCTGGTATTTGCGGGATACTCTCGGGATGACCCACAGAAAAGATAAAATAAACAAAAAGTATAATTTTACGCCTATTTACGCTTAGACTTTTTCTTTTCTTTATGACTTTTCATTGCATACAGGAAAGAGGCAACGCAATGGGTATAGCACTCGGAGGTCTTGCTTTGGGTGTCCTCATCGGGCCTCCCTTCGGGGGACTGATGTACGAGTTTGTTGGAAAAACTGCGCCTTTCCTCATGTTATCGGCCTTGGCTCTTGGTGATGGACGTGAGTGTCGATTTTTACAATAAATATTGCATAAGTAAGTCATTATGAATTGATGGTAATGGCGTGAAAAGGTATGTTAATAATCAATCATACTTAAAAATGGATTAATTGATCAGACTTTATCACAAATAATGTAAATTATCGTATGTAGTTTATTGTCTACTTTAATACCAAACTCAACCCAAATATCCAGAAACCACACGTTAATACGCATTTTAAAGGACTACGTAAGTCTATCCGGTTTGTCGAACCAAACCTCGAGCTCCGCTCCCTAAGCATACCTACGGGATGGGTGATGGTTATTATGAATATATGGAATACAGAGGTGTTATTTAATTTGATGCATCCTGTTGGTGGACGTGTGTTACATAATACAGATTCACGATAAAATTCACTAAAACCTAACTAGCAAATAAAATGGAATATTTTCCATGTATTAATATATCTCCAATTATATAATAAAATATTTATTTTTAGTTCTCCAGCTAATGATCCTACAGCCAGGAGTAGTCCGACAAGAAACTGAACCGCCGTCTCTCAAAGCTCTTGTAACGGATCCTTACATTATCGTCGCTGCTGGTATGTAATTTTTTTAGCTTTACATTGTACCCCGCACATAGCAGGATAGGCAGAAAGACCCTGGGGAGCTGGTGTTACGACACTCGGTTTCCATTCAAACACTTCCGTTCTCCACTTTCTTTTATAAAATGTTGGATTTCCTCGAATCGAACCCACAACATACTGAGTATACAGTCGCACGCTTGTGCCCCTGCACTTCCAGTGGCCTCAATCTGTTATGTCACACTATTTCTTATTTTACTCTTATACACAGATATGTGAAATAGTCTTTAATTGAAATTAATTACGATAACATCTGATCGTTATAAGAGAGTGACATGTTAAAAAAAACTGGTTGTCTGTAAAGTCGGTTTACGGTCAACCAAATAATAATGAAAAATTTCATACTTTTATGAAGTGCATTATTATCACTGAATTAGGTATCATTATTTTGTATATATTCCACTTACATTTATTATTTTAATGCCAACGCTAAAGGCGGATCGTGCCTAATTGTGATTCGATTGGATGGTTATCGTGGTCATTTAGTTAGGGTGAACGTGACAATGAGTCACGCTTTTTCGAGCGTGCAGCCGGCGTACATCGATTTATAAGACGCCGGAAAATTACAATATGTGTTTTTTCTAGAAAATACCTAAAATTTTTCACTTTTCAGATATTTTCCCTCAATTGTATTGTAAGTCCTCACTTCATGCCAAATTTTGATAACTGTAGGTCCACGGGAAGTAAAATTGATGCATAAATTCTCATATCTTTTCATTGCGTTGATTTAGAAGCTTCATTTGTTGTGCGTCGAGGGACCATAGGCTTGAATAATTGATTAAGTTCAGTTTGATACCTCCACACGATCTCGAGATAAATGGTCTTGACAGACGGACAGGACGAACACACAGTAATCCTATAAGAGTTCCCTATTAATCTTTTGAGGTACGGAACTCTAAAAACAGATTAAATTAAATATTTAATATGACGATACAATGATAGGTAATGGTACGGGACTCACCGTGCGCGACTTCTTCTCGAAAAAAATTGGCAAATTTTTGGAGAGTGATTTTCTATTTAATTCTGTTTGGGTAAACAGAAATCCCACATAACATAGGCTGTTGGTGAATATGAGAGGTGCAAAAATAAATTAAAATATACTTTAGGTGCCATTACCTTTGCCAATGTTGGCATTGCCATGCTCGAGCCGAGTTTGCCTATTTGGATGGCAGACACGATGAACGCCAGGCGTTGGCAACAAGGCGTCGCATTCCTACCAGCGAGCATCTGTTATCTTATTGGTATGTATTATGATTATGTAGTATCTAGGAATTTAAATTAAATTTAAAATTTAAATTTATGGTGTTACACTTAAATTTAAAAGTAACTTTTATTAAATTTACATTTAATCTTAAAGTGACATGTAAGAGAAAGGTATTGCGTTATCTGACGGATAGGACTCTTTCTATCCATTAAAGTATCCCTCTGGAAGAGGGAATCCAGTGTTAAGTAACTCAGTTCCTCGCCCAATTACCAAGACATTGAGTGGCGAAACCCAACGCCACGCATTGTTTTGTACCATACTTAAAACATGAAAATAATTCATCCCCTATCCCGATTACTAGGACCGCTTACAGTTAGCCGCTGCGCCACGACTGCCACGATGGCCTATGAATAAAGTAAAATAATCAGCTTCAGCAGGATAAGCATAGGGAACCCTTAACCGTTTTCCACTTTCCATTGGCATTGCGTAGGCAGTCAATTATTTTAAAGCTTTTGCAGGGAAACTTAATGGAGCACTTTTAATTTTTTTTTCAGGCACCAATCTCTTTGGACCTCTCGGACACAAAATGGGACGCTGGCTTGCCGCTTGTTCTGGACTTATTATCATCGGTCTTTGTCTGATTCTGGTAAATATATCGATAATGTTATAATGTATTTTGCTTAAATCAAAATATAAATTTTAAAGAAATTAAAGTAATTAAAATATGTCTATTACCTATCAATTGCATTAACACACCGAGTTTCGGCTTTGGCCAAATGTCTTAAGACATCTGATCCCGGCTTTCCGCCAAGTTCTGGAGGTATTGGAGACGTGTTGAGTGGCGGAACTAAACCCTGCGATAATTTAATAATAATAGATTACTATTACTTATAAACATAGGTAAGTTAAAAATATATATTTTTCAGATCCCAATGGCACGTAAACTGGAACACCTGATCATCCCCAACGCTGGTCTCGGTTTCGCCATCGGCATGGTTGACTCCTCGATGATGCCTGAGCTTGGCTTCCTCGTTGACATCCGCCACGCTGCCGTCTACGGGTCTGTGTATGCTATTGGTGACACTGCTTTTTGCTTGGGATACGCTGTTGGTGAGTTTTTGTGGGGATCGATAAGAAAAAAGATATTTTAAATATATTTTTAACTATGTTTTGTAAAAACATTTCATTGTCAATTTATTTATATTCCAAGAAGAGCTTCATTAATGAATCGAAGGTACTTGCTCTTGCTTTATTTTATAGACCTACATAGGGACGCCCCGCTCATTTCCTCATACAGCACCGCGAGCCCCTTCACAGCACTACAGTACTTAGAACACGATGCTAAGTGCCATTTAATGCGCCAATTTTAATATACGACACAAAGTGAGGTTATGCTCACGGCTGTACGTACATGCGCGAGTTTCACCTGTATTCACTAACTTCATAAAGTTTTTATCTAATACTTCAGTTAATTACGGTTATTTCCAGTCACTAGCACCACTACTAGGCATTTTGAAAGAGCGGAAGCTTTTAAATGAGGAAAATGTGACGATATATCGGTATAATGATGACTTTAAAAATATCTTAATATACATATAAATTAGATAGAAATTTATGTTTGTAAAATTAGTACACAATTAGAATAATTGTTTATAAAAATTACCCAACACACTGTACTGTTAATCAAAATAGGTAAAAAAAAACAAAAGTAATGAAATAGAGCTGAAAAAACAAACTATTTAAAACCGATCATCATATTCAGGCCCAGCCTTCTCTGGAACTCTGGTGAACAGCATCGGTTTTGAATGGATGCTGGTCATCATCGCATTTCTCAACTTCGCGTATGCACCGTTTTTGCTGCTGCTGCGTTCACCGCCGGCAAGAGATGAAAAACAGGTAGGGCTTGAGTTCGTTGTTATTTTGAGTTAACTAATATAACTGATTGTGATTCAATTTATTTTTACTTTATATATTTTGGTTTTTAACGGAGTGGTGGCGCAGGGGCACAAAGGTGCGACTGTCGTGGGTTCAATCTCAACTCGATGGAATGATTTATTAATATTTTAATTTCTTCGTGCTGTCACCAAGGCAAAAAGCCCGGCGTAGAGTTTCGCCACTCGACACACAATGCTTAACGAAATGTCTTAACACTATGTTCCCTCTACCTACTCTGCTGTGTGCGGGATACAGCATGAACCTGATGTATTTTTTTTATTTAATAAGAAATGTACGAATGTGCTTATAATGAGTTTCTCTCTCCATATACGTTTAATATACGCCTACACGTTGTCATGATCGTTTTTATTTTTTGTGATATGTCCCACTAATATTGCTTGTAGCTTATAGCATAGATAACTAAATAATATTTTCGTGTCAATTCATGGCGTGGTATATAAAAGCGCCCCCAAAATCTGAACTTAATTTTTTTTATAATTTGTATTATCTTAAAATTACTGAACCAAAATTACTCAAAATTTATTATAATATAAGTTTATAGGAAACGTTCAAACTGAATGTTTCATAAAGCTGTCTTCAACAGATACCAAGAAAATAAACTTCAACGTTAAGGGTTGTTACCCCTCTTTAAAAATATCATTGTCATTGCATTGTCAATCATTAATAAATATCTCATAAAACGTTGATTGTCATTATTTGTTAATTTAGAGTCTCATCATAAGCGAGAAATCATCGGTACGCTACGTGAGCTACCAAAACGAGGAAGAAGAATAAACCCGCCATTTTGACACCGCCGCCATCTTGAGACCCGCCCGAATCTTTTTAAATTAATGCCTAAGGTACGAAGTGAAATGCTTAAAAGAATAAAAAATACAAAAAAACGTAGCGTTACCAAAGTAGATATTTAAAAAGGATATAATATTTACAATATACAAAGCATATAGTTTTAGTAATATAATATATCTCTTACGATTTTAGAACAAATATCAATATTTCATATATTTAATATAAAATATTTAATTATACTGTAGGTACTGCCAATATGCATTAAATATTTATGTAGTAATGTTTATCAATAAAAAAATATATTCTATAGATTTTACGACCAATTTATCTCTTATCTTTACCTATGTAGTTGTCTGTTTGTCTATATTTATGTACATATATATATATATAATTTATCACCGTATACTCAGGGTGTTTTTTTTTATTTTAAAAAGCTTAATAATATAAAGATATTTATGTAAAACTCAAATAAAACGTGAAACAGTTCAAACACTTTGCAAATGTGACTTCGACAATATTTTTTATTGTATTTTTGAAAGTAGGCAATAAGTGTTTTTGCGACAGAAAAAACAAAACCCACAACCTTTAAGTTGTTATTATTTATAAACATGATAAAATAATTTTATACCTAACACTTTTAAAATATATATATTTTAATATTGATAATAATGTTTGGAATAATAATTTACATTAGACAATAAATTTAATACAATAATGTTTACAGCACATGTTATTAAGGCACTTTCGTTTTTTGGACCAATAATAAATAAAATAATAATAATATAATTTTATAATTAATTTGAAATACAAGCATAAATATATTTTTGTTGTAATTTTATAAATTTATGCAAATTTTTTTCATCATCATTACATTTTGATCGTACTTGTCATTAAAATTTGATCATTAATTCACAAATATACGGTATAATTCTTTAATTATTGTTTTTGATCAATTTGATTAAGATTTGAGTATTTTGCATATAATCGTTGCTATGTTATGCTGACATGTATATTCACATCAAATATGAATGGTTATATCCATTTCGAATTAGTCCTTATAATATTTATTATTACCCTAGGATAATGTTATAATATCGACATGATCGTGTTATAAAATAAATTTATTCCATATTTTATAGTCAAGTATCTCAAATAACTTACCCTTTATTAGTACATAGTGCTATATTCATTAGATTTTATTAGATCTTTTCTCATAATCATTATGGTAATAGTTAACGATCCGTAGAAGAATGATTAATCTGCTTTTATCATTAAAAGCATAATCAATAATACTCTACTAGAGAGATATTTAACGTTATACTTGTAATATAGATTAGTCGTGATGAAAATATCGAAATACTATATCGTACACCATATCTTGCTTAGATGAAAAATAGGATACCAAATTTAACATTTTTGTCTCATAATATAAATATAATAATCTATACAATAATTTGCAATGGAAATTTATGTGTCACTGATGACTTTGGAAATATGTATATAATCATATATTACTTATTAATAATAATATTATTGATATATGTTATATTTATATAACATTTGCGTTAATATCTTTGTTTTTAACCTACGAAAAACTAATAATTCCTGTTAATAAACCTTTTATAATGTATTCAATATATATTATATTAAAATATATCTTAAAATATTATATGCCCCCTATATATACATTACATTCATATATGAATATATAGCGTGTTCTATAGTGTATACATATATTTATAAATTAAACATAATTTTCAAAGTCCAGTCTATCCAGATGCGTATGGCTGCGTAAATGGTATAGAACTGTATGTGAATGAAATTTAATTAACCATTGCAATTTTATTTATAATATTCATAGATCTATAGGTAAAGTAGTTTGAAACATTAAAATTATATGAAGTATTATGCCTGTAAATGGAAATATAATCACAAAAACTTCCAATAGTAGCTTCGTTATAATTGAAAAATATATATAATTTTTCAATACTAATATTACAATAATATGTTAACAAAATGTCGCTGGTTTTTAACTTAAATTTTTTTATTTTATTTAATTTAAGAATTTTTTATTTTTATTTAGAGATAAATATTATATTGAAAATATTTTACTTCCTTTCAAGTCGTTCGTGGCTTTTTTTTTCATTCATTGTAATTTTTTTGTTATATGTTATACATACATTCATATTTATATTTTATTTATTCTTCATAATTATACTATAGATAATTGTAATAAAAAATACTCGTAGAATAATGAATAATCATTAACTATCATTATTTATTAATCATTCATATTTGATGATTTTTTTCTTAAATATGTACAAAATAGTATTAAAAAATATAATAAGCAATAGCTGGGTTTGGGTCCTTTACATTTAGTTATAAACATGAACATAAAATTCTTGATTGGTTTCATTATAAATTTATTTATTATAACCTTTTTAGTCATAAATATTCTATACTGTAGTTGTATAAAAAAGCCGTGAGCTAAAGTGTATGGTAGTAATAATTTGAAATCTTTGTAAAATATACAATATTTAAGATATTCTATCATTATATTATATGAAAATAATATTATTGTGATAGTTATTAGTGATATTTTGACGCTTTTAATAATCATTATAAAATGATTTTAATGATAAACGGTGTATAATCTTTTGTCGCAATATTTATAAAATCTAGTCTATATAATCATATTTTTTTTCATTATTTCTTTGTTGTTTTTGCAAGTTTATTGTTTAAATATAGTTTAATGATGTTTGTCGTTTGTTTGTAAATGTTGTTTATGTTTGTGAGTTATGTGACGTTGTTTTAATAAAGTGTGGGTATATGAACTAAACGGTTATTTTATTTTTAAACTTACCGCAATTATTTTATATTATGATTTTTTATGCGTAGGTACGTTGATACTATTTTTACCATTGTATTTTTGAATTTCAAAAATTTATACCAGATAACGCCATAACGAACGAATAAATTAAAATTTTGAATTAAAAATATATATATATATATATATATATATATATATATATATATATATATATCTCACAACAATATATTGTTTTTCAATTTAATTAAAGATGACTTTATATTTAAAGATATAAGTTTAACCTAATATGATGAAAATATTTTAGTTCATTTCAAGTAGTTTATGACGTTTTTTTTGATGACTGCACTATACTGATTTAAAAAGACAGAACTCAACGATGCGCTCGTTAGTAGAGCGTGGAAATCAAAATATAAAATATTTTATTTCCTCGAGTGGGAATCGAACCCACAATTTGTCACGCATACAATCGCACGCTTGTGGCTATGCGCTACTACTGGTATCAATACGTTATTCAAACAATTAAAATAACAATGCTAAACGACATTTAAACCTTTTAATACAAAGTTACACATAATATTTTTAATATCTTTCACATCACATTTATGGCGCCTATAGCAGGTTAAGCAGGCAAATTTAATTTCAAGAGAATCTAATTACTTTCGATCTGAATACTCAATGTTCCAAGGCAGATTGAGTAGCGGAGCTCAACGCTGCGCTTTGTATTACCAAATCAAAAAAATTAAATAAATTAATAGCCCAGATAGGGAATTGCACCCTTAACTCTTAACGGGTAGCTTTTATTGGAAACGCTTCCCGCTCTGCTGCACGAATGCCTATTTTTAAATTTTATACATAATTTGAAATCAATATTACAAATCCGACTAATATTAAAAATATGAAAGTTTTTGGGAATATATGTTTGTTTTACTTTCACGCCAAAATAGTTTATACATGAGCATAATACATAGATTACCATTTATGTATCTAAAAATTTTGTATAAATTAGCTTCATGCTATATTAGCTTCACGCTATATCCCGCACACAGCAGGGTAGGCAGAGGGAATCTAGTGTTAAGACACTCCGTTCCCCACTTTGTGCCGAATTTTGGAGGCATTACGTGTTGAGTGGCAGAACTCAACGCCGCGCTTATCCTCGACACCAGAGCGAAGAAATGAAAATATAAATTTAAGTAAATATTTCATCTCTTCGATCGGGGATCGAACCCACAACCAGTCGGTTTTACAGTCACACTTTGTACCACTGCGCCACGACTGGCCTCAATTTTGTATAATTTGGCTATAATATATAACAAGAAGTTGAAGCGGTCCAAGCCACGTATGGGTTAATAGTTAAAAATAAAAAATTGTTCATTATCAACATTTAATAATTACCGTCATAATTTTTAATTTTATTTTTTTGTAAAAATTATGATAAATATTTCTATCCTTTGAAATCAAAAGCGTATCCTTCCCCAAATGAATGGGGACCTCTGTTCTGTTCTTCTAAATCATTTTCACGGTACTGGAAACAGAAAAGAAAACGTTAAAATATAAAAAATAAAATAAAAATAAACACTAATATGGTGTAGAGCTCATCCTAGAACAACCTTATATAGTAAGGTATTACATACGTTACATATTAAATTTCTAAGTTTGTTTCACTTGGCACCGACTTCAAAGTTCATCTTTATGTAATTATTATTTTTGTTTAACAAAATCAAAGTACGTTTTATTTTTTACATTTTAGTGTATTGTTCAAAATCGGTATTTTTTTGTTAAAAAATAGTTTTTTTTAAGATTTTAAGACCTTAAAAGGATGCTTCTCAAACTTGTAGGTAGTGGCGACGAAAAATCTCACTACTGATGAAAAGTAAACCGTGGTTCGCTATTTTTAACAATATTTTTCCTTGTAACTAATATATTACAAAAAAATATTTTTTTTACTAAATAAAACTAACTTCTTTAATTTCTTCTTCAAATAAAATAAAGAAAAAAAAATGTAATTAGACCTATAAACTTTATAAACAGAAAAGTTAATTATTATATTAAATTATAAACTAAAAACGATACAAAAAGTAATCAAATGTCACTAAATCTGTGGGAGATTTAGAAAACATATAATTATTTGAACGTATTGATACCTGTCCATCATCACGACCGTCTGGCCTCCAATTTTGGTTGAAATATTGACTTCCAGCACCTCTGTCTCCAGGACCTTCGGCGCCCTAATGAAATGAAACTTTTGTTTTTAGTGGCAATCAAGAAAATGTTTAAAATAACTTTAGTTAAGGTGGTGGAACATACTAAATGTCCTAAAATCTTTGAACATATAAAATGAAAATCAAAAAAGTGTTAAAATTTATTAATTACAAAGTATGGAACGGAGTGTCTTAACACTAGGTTCCCTACTTTCTACTTATATCGTGCTATATGCGGAATACAGCGTGACGTTGAAAAAAAAATTATGTATTTTTACCTGATTCTGCCAATTTTGTGGTTCGGGTCGCTGCTGGTTGTACTCCTGCTGGAGCTCGTATTGTCTTCTTTGTTGTTCATACGCTTGTGAATGGTAGTTGTCTGTTTGATAAGTATTTGGTTGAGCCATTAAGTATTAAGTACTGTTGAAGATTTAAATCAATTAAGAAAAAGACTTCAGGACGTGGCGACACTGCGTGTGACTGTAAACGCGGTGCTGGGTTCGATTCCCATTCGAGATGCATACACTAGGCACTTGTTGCCTACCCGTGTATGCGGGATCCCCCGTATACGGGACACAGCGTGAAAGTAAAAATATATGATTTTAAGTTTCATACTCAGAAGTTTTAAAAGTATAAATTTACTTTATTAAATATTTTGTATCAGTTTAGAAGAATAAAGTTTAAATAATTGTAAAAATACTTACTTGGCGCTGGTGGGGCTACTGGCTCAGGACTTTTCGGCAAGTGGCTGCCTTCTAGGATCTAGGAAAAATAGAAAGAATGAGATATGGCGTAACAACGTTCTTCACGGGAGAACAGAATGGTACGAGATTTAAGACTGGAGAAGAAATAATGCCTACCTTCCTAAATGCAACAATGCTGTACATTTATTGTGATTTATTTCTTTTGATCTTTTTGTGATTGTTGTTAAAATTAACTTTTAAATAAAATAAATAAACAAATAGGACAAGTGCGTTAGTACTCGAATGTTTTTGACTAACCCCATAAATTGTAATTGATAATTGAACCTATGTACTCGTAAATACTAAGAAAAAGAAGCAGTCGTGACAGAGGAGCACGTCGTGACGGTTGTGGGTATGTGTCCCACTGGATGGACATGAAATTATTTTTATATCGTCGTTCTGGAAACAAAACAATAGCGCAGCGTTGAGTTCTGCCACTCAACATTCAATGTCTCAAAAACTGAGCTGAATTTTAAAATGGAGTGTCTTAACAATATGTTCCTGCTACCTCGCCTTTTATATGCTGGATACTTTATGTTCACATATTTACTATTTAGAAATATTTCTTGTTTAAATTCCATTCCATTTTAAATTAACCAAACTTTGGTTGTACCTACCTATATATGAAACATACCTACTTACAAATACAAAAATACATGTATGACACCAATTAGTGAAATCCAATTTAGAATTTGATTTTATTACCACCGCAAAAAAAATCATTTCTTTTGTCTTAATATGTCATCTAGTTCCTCATATCGTACCTGAAACCCTTCTTTCCCGGCCCTGTATTTCAGCTTTACGAGCTGCCCGCTCGGATCCTTGTACTGATAGGCTCCAACTCTTGAGCCGTCAGGTTCGATCACCTCTCCCGCAGCTAGACCATTGTCTGATGCGTATTCGTAACGGAAAGCACCCTCTAAATAAATATATATATTAGTCACCCACGCTTAGCTTCACCCGCTTAAGTTTTTTGTTCGATTTTGGCCAAATTATACGAAATGTTTACATGAATTGCAGCCTTCGTGAGATTCCTGCTGAACGCATGACTGTAAACGTGACAGGTTGTGGGGCGATTCCCACTCGTGAAATGAAATATTTTCATTTCCTTGCTGATATCGTTACCAGGATTCAGTGTCTTAATGGGAACACCAGGTGCCCAGATTCCTTAGTGCAAAAAAGTGATTTAGGCAGACGCGCCACTGAAGAAAAACGAGTACGAATGACCTCTCAAGTGGATTCCTGCGAACGCTAATCAGTTTTGTTATAGTGACAAGGGATATAAAACCACATGGATACATGATCTACCTCAAAAAAAAGTGACAAGAAAATTACCTGAACTCAAAGACTGTTTGTGATGCAAGATGGCTGCCTGTTGCTCTTTAGATATACCGTAAGGCAAACGCCAAGGCTGTTCCGGTTTTGGATTTTCAGAACCTGTTGGAAAAATAAAATAAATCTAAAAACTATAATAAATACTCTTTTTTTCAGATTTGACGTTAATGTTGACCTTTACAGCAGCACCGGTTGGATAGAGAAGAGGTTAGTCTGACCCTGCGAACGTGCAAGTACTACATGGCAGTTTGAGAGAATGTCATCAGCTTAAAGGGTATCCCCTGCGGGACTCGAGTCTAGGCTTGTGTCTATCGATCGGGCTGAAAACTTTAATTTTCCGAATCAGACAGTTATGGGGCATCGTCACAGCGTCTGACTGTAAACACGACGATTATGGGTTTGATTTCTATTTGGGAGAATTATTATTTCAGTACCCCACTCTGGTATCACGACAAAGCGCGGCGTTCAGTGTCGCCTTTTGCCGATCAAATTTCAATTCAACACGCAATGTCTCGATAAATGGACCTAAACCAATGTTACTGATATTAAGCCAGTTAATACAGTATATTTATAGTAATTTTATCTTTACGCATTTCTTATATTTGTATCACGCTGTATCATGCACAGAGCATGGTAGGCAGAACCTTAGATCCTAGTCTTGAGGTCTTTTTTGGCCTCATATTTTATACATAGGTTTATACATAACGCACAGTTCAGTGAAAGGTAAGAGGTGTTTGAATTGACATTATATGTAAGTAACATCTTCAACATTACCTCTATAGTTTTCATACACGGGCGGTGGTGGTGGGTTAGGTCTCCACGACTGGACCGTGGTGCCTTGAGGAGTGATATCGTTGCTAGGGTTGAACAGCTGCCGTCTGTAGGGATCCACCTAGAAATCAATCAATTAAAAATATATAAATATATATATATATATATATATATATACATACTTTAAACTTGATTAATTGAAGTAACTCTAACATTTTATGAAGAAAGTAATTAAATCTGAATCAGTCTTGATTATGAAAAAAAAAATCAAAAAAATGGGAGGCTTTTAGTAATATTACACATAAAAAATGTAAGAAATTGATAATGAGCCCTCGACGGGTGAGAGTCTGACTCGCACTTGACCGGTTTTTAATAAGACATCTGAACATGTAAATCTTATAAGTAACTAATCTTACTATATCATTGTTTCTCTGAGAAGAAGCCCAGGGAGTGTCGGCTGGTTCGAACATAGCGGCCCGCGGTATCTAAAAGTAAAAAATTCAACCATATATCAGCCTATTATTTAGTTTCACGCCTTTTCCCGCAAATAACAGGATAGGCAAAAGGGTATTAACGTTAAGACTCCCCGTTCCTCAAGCATCGCCCTCTGACCGAGACAAATTATTTTTTTACCAAAGCGAATGAAAATATTTCTCCCCAAAATTCAAATCCACAACTATCACTGTCGCGATTACAGTCAAACGTTGTGCTATTACGCCACTACTTCCTTCCTTCCCTATTTGGCCCAATTCCAAGACATTACACATTAGGTAGTACGTAGTAACACTCAAAGCCGCGCTCCATTTTACTTTTACCATAGTAGGAAAATAAAATTAATATAAAAATAATCCACGGCGGTACCGCTGTTTAGGCGCAGGGGCTGTAAAGGCGACGCTTGTATTCCTTTGTTAAATAAAATATTTAACATTTTCATCTCCTCACTCTCGTAATGCTATCAAGAGCGGCGTTGAGTTCCGCCACTCAACGCGTAATGCCTCGAGAATTCGGCGGAAAGTGGGAAACGGAAGACGGGAGCCTTAACACTCGGTTCCGATCGCCTAATCTGCTACGTGCGGAATACAGCGTAAAGTTTAAAAAAATCGCTATCCCTCATTAAAATCTCTCGGCATTCATTCATGAATCCCACATAATCCGTTCGAGTCCCCCCGGGCGATACTCGAATAAAGTTTAAAAAAAACAATCGAACTCACAACCACCCCGCTTACACTGTTCCTCTTTTACATTATATTGATACATATATGAAATTAAAAGGTTTTTTTAGTTTCCCGTAGTATCTCGCAATTTTCCGTACATAGCAAGGTAGATATGAATGTATAAAGAATTACTGAAATATTGCGTGTTGAGTGGCGGAACACAACGCCCTACTTTGTCTTGATTATAGAGCGAAGAAATGAAATTAATCCCCTGAGTGGGATTTGAATCCATGATCGTCGCGTTTACAGTCGCAAGCTGTGCCACAGCACTACGGTGGCCTCTTAATAAAAATAAATAGGTACCTAATTAACCTAATTAAAATAACATCGCGTGTTAATGTTACATATATATGTATCTATGTATACATATGTTTAATTAGTGATTGGTCATTCGTCACAGTTCGGTGGTTGCGGGTTATGTGCACGGTTGATGTAATTTTGACGAAATTGCATAAAATATGTAATTAGTAGATATTAATTTTATTGACTATTTTATTGTAAATGCCACGGTTGTAGGTGCAATTCTCGTTGGAGTGGAATGATTATATTTAATTTACTCTCATTTCCCGGGAAAATGGCTGGCAGACGAAATGCGGAGTTGATTTCAGCTACGCGTAACGCTGCTTTTGTTTTTTAACGCTAGTTGTTGATTCACAACAAGTAATATTTAAAAAAACCTTTTAATGGAGAACGAAGTGACTCAGCTTAACTTCTTTCTGCCTATCCTGTATAATATTTTTATAGCATCACGCTATATCCCGCACATAGCTTGATATTCAGAGGGAACCTGGGAACCTAGTGTAAGGGCCAATTCTCATTAAGACACTTTCATTCTCCACTTTCCGTCGAATACTGGAGGTTTCATTACCGGAACTGAAAATGTTAAACATTTCATTTCCTCAAGTGAGAATCGAACCCACAACCGCGCTTACAATCGCACTCTTAGGGACCTGCGCTACGACAGGCCTCAATACTAATATATTATACATTTATTATTATTATTATTATCAAAAAAAACACAATAACCAAATTTATAACGTATGGAAAGTTAGTAGTCATTTTTATTCTAAAAGTACGATATATGTATGTATATAGAAAGAAAAGAACTCACTTGTCTAAATGTTTGTGGCGCATAGTATTCACTATCCTGCGCACGCGCCACCGCCACGATGAGACACCAGAAACATATTAACTGTAATTAAAGTAATACAATAGGAAAATAATTGCAAGAAAAAATAAATCAGCTTCACGCTGTCTCCCGCACACAGCAGGGTAGAAAGAGACAAGACAGACACTCCGTTTAAGACACTCCTTCCCCACTTTCTGTCGAATTCTAGAGGCATTGCGTGTTGAGTGGCAGAACTCAACACCGCGCTTTGCCTAATATCAGAGTGAAGAAATAAAAATATAAATGTAAATAAATATTTCACTTCCACGTGTGGTGATCAAACCCACAACCCGTCGATAATACAGTCGCACTTTGTGCCTCTGCGCCACAACCGGCCCTAATATAATTGCAAGTAATTATAATAAATATATATTATTAAAAAAATATTATAGAATATTTAGTTAAATTATTGTTAAATATAAATTAGTTATTATAACTTATTTAATTAAATTTGATACCATGTAATAGGGTAATAGATTCAATTCCCACTCGAGGAGATGATTATATTAAAAAAAAACATTTTCTCACTCTAATAATATCATATGGCTTTGTTAACTTTTAAATTATAAATGGAGAACGGAGTGTTGAGTCACTAAATTCTCTTCACACAATAATAATACAATAAATACTTACCCGCATCTTGAACACTGTATGTCTGTATGTCAGCGTTGTTACCGTCTTACTCCTATATATAGATATTTGAAAGGCAATGGACCGAAAATTAACCTGTTTACAAGAAATCGCTAAAAATTTACTCATTTAACTAATAACTAGGTGTGATAGGTTTGGAAATTTAATAGTGCGAACTCACCACTTTATATTTATATAGAAGTTGTAGGGAGTTCGATTTAGGGAGCTTATTTATATATCAATCTAGCATATATTTTATTACAGTTCGTGTAATGACAACATTTGCATAAAATTAACTGTGCAGAGCTAAACTTTTTCCCAAGTAGGGTAGGGCAGTAAGGGCGGAGTGTGAAACGCTAAGATCTCGGCATACCTCTTACGCCTCTTCAGGAGATCGTTATGCTATATATATTACTAATATTTTTTGCTACTTATAATTAACTATTATAGTATGGAGTATGATCAAAGTAGGATAAATATTCTCTTGAACACCATTGACGTGGTCGTGGAAACATTTACAGATATTCTCCAGGGGAGTGTCTGGTTTCCAGTGGTTTTCTTCGCTCAATTATAAGGTCGTATGGAATTTAATTATTAGTTATACGTATGTGTGTACATAGTTACGTTACGTTATATATATATATATTCGCACACTTAAATACTTTTCAAAATAGCAAAAAATGCTATGTAAAATAAAAATTTAAAAACCTTCTTGGCTTTAGCATTGACAATTTGAAAATATAATGTTTTGTGTAAATGTATTTTAAAATATTCAGTGTTTGTTGTTTGTCCAATGTGATGTGAAATTTTGTTAATAATTTTTGTTAAGTGACCGGGGACCACATTCCTTCGCCCATGTTGAGCACAATTATTTCAACATGACTTAAATTACTCTTTTATTATTTACTATTTAGTATTCTATTGAGTGTAAACATGCAAGCCTCCAGGATTCAGCGAAAAATGTGCAACAAATGTCTTAAAGAGGACATAGTGCCTTAACACTAGATTTCCAGGTTCCCGTTGCCTACTCTGCTATGTGCGGGACACAGAGTTAAGCTACAACTATACGTCCATATCTACTAATATTATACATATCTACTTATACCCTTCTTGTTTTGTTTTGGTTAAACGCACTTATTACCTAATCACTTGTAGTTCTGTATAGTCTCTAGCGTATCCATTTATAAAAAAAATAGTATCTACAGTCCGCGAGGCGTAAGCTGAGCTTTACAATTGTGTGAGTGATCAAAAAAAAAGTTTATCATTATTAGAATATATCTATTGAGGTCAGTCGATGCGTAGCGGCACAAAGTGTGACTGTAAAACAAACTGGTTGTGGGTTCGATTCCACTCGAGGAGATGAAATATTTACTTAAATTTATATTTCTCTAGTGTCGAGGCAAAGCGCGGCGTTGAGTTCTGCCACCTAACACGCAATGCCTCCAGAATTCAGCAGAAAGTGGGGAACAGAGTGTCTTACACTAGGTTCCCTCTGCCTACCCTGCTGGGTGCGGGATACAGCGTAAAGCTGATATATTTTTATTTTATATATCTATGTATATATAAAAATATATCAATTCTTGTAGATCGGGCTTGCATCCTCATCATTTTCACCCTCGTCTTCAGTCGTTACACCTACCTGGCTGTGTACAGACACGAAAATGCAAAGCTAAGCTTCTCATTCTCATCGCAGACTACTTTGGTCCATCAAAGCAAAATGTTTCCAATTCCTCCGTTTATATAAGAGTAACTTTCTCTAAGAGTAACTTTCTTTTTCTTGCATAGCAGAACAGTCAGAGACCCTGTGAACATTAGCTCCTTGTTCCTGTTCCTTACTTTCCACTAGAATTTGTGACCTTCTCGACCTTGTTGGCCCGTGTGTAGTGTGGCGGGACTCTTCGCCGTATCTTTCCAGAGCAGGAAAACAAAAATAATTTATAATCATCCCCCGAACCCGAAACCATCTCCATAGCTCAGTTACTTCTTGCGTTAAAATACATTTATTTCGACATTTTTTGTCATATATGTAATATATATGACGCATCATTTTTAATATTAAAATCCTTCATAATTTTCGCAGGACTCGCTGTACGAGCCACTTCGTCCGTCGAATTATTGAGGCTTTGCGTGTCAATCACACACACGACCGTCACGTTTACAGAAAAAAAATCTAAATATACGAAGTTCATACATTGTTTTTGCTGTATTCTCTATGAAATTCGATGCTGTTATGAAATTTGTGAGAACGTAACATTATAAAAAAGTAAAAATCCGGAATCATTGAATGATTTATTTTTTTTAAAGAAATAAATCATTACACCTTACAGTGGTCATTCGGTGGGAGAGTCCGACTCGTACTTGACCGTTTATTTTATTACCTGATATATTATTTTTCATGTTTAGTTGTGTTTCATTAGTTTTACTGTCGTTAAGTTTTAATTATTTCGCTTACGTCTCTATTCAGTGGGAATGTGGCGTGGGGTAGAGTGGAAGTGAAGTATCCTGTTGAAAGATTTCTTCTTTAAACTTAAAAAAAATATAGAGATTAGTATGGATATGAAACTAATACCCAAATCATACTTTTAGTAAGTATTAATTACATTACAAACAAACAATATTTGTCCTAATTTATGCTTCAGCAATATCCTTGAAATGTTACTATAGTTATTTACATTTCATCGATTGTAATCGTATACTCACATATATGTGCGAAAAGCACAGTAGTTCAGTAGTAAAATTACCTTGAAGGTAACTAGTTCGATTTTTTTTAATGGGAAGAGGTGTTTTGTGGTTGATTTTTAGACAATATGCTTAATATTGCGTGTTGGGTGGCCAAAATCAAGTCCACGTGAATATACAAAAATGTAAGCTTACCTATTACAATACTTTAATGCTGACACCCACAGGATCACATCGTTACTATATATGTATCAATTAAGTTATAACACATACTTACAAGTTTAGTACAAATTAAAATAGAAATAAAAGAAAATAGAGATAAATGAAACAAATTTATTATATATATATTTATTAATTTAATGCAAATAATCTGATATCCACAATTTCTTAATATTTGTTTATCATATAAAGAAGAACATTGTAAAGTAAAATACAAATAGACAGAAATAGTAGAAAATAGATATAAATGAAACTAAATTTTACATATACTGTTATTTATTAATTTAACGTAAATAATCTGATACCCATGGTGTCATATCGCTTGTGTATCGGATAGGAGGTACATCGTAAGGCAGAATAAGACGGTCTTTTGCATTTTCTTCCAATGGAAAATAGTCTTGATTAATCTGTAGTAATTAGAAAAGAAACGTCATAAAATAGACTAGTTATTCCACTTATGTTTAATCATTTGAATTATTCAAATAAATATGTTAAGTATTTACTTAACAAATAATTATATACAAATTGTAGATCTTAAATTGAATTATATTACTACTAGTAATTCAATTATTATTACAAAATATATTCAAAAATATTTCTCTCTTTACTTCCACCAATTTTGGAGTTTTATATGTAAAGTAAATTTATTTTTTTTCAACTTCACGCCATAACCTTGAAATGAAAAAAGAACCTTGAAATGATATAACTAAAAATTTACTTGACTTACCACAAATTTCGGTAAAAACAAAACGCCGCATTCATAACTCATAATTCTCAACGCTCTATTCCCTTTGTTAATAGAGCCCCAAGCTGCCTTGCTTATATTGGCGGACGTTAAAAGAAAATAACCTGCCATTTTGCCATCGGGTGAAACACGAGTGTACGATTTAATATGGGGCATTGCTTTGTCACGATATATTGATTTAGAACGCCATTGGCTGTAAATACAAAAAAAATTGTCAGGAAATATGTAGAAATTATATATTTTTTTAAATAAAAAACTTAAAAATGTATATTGTTTACAGGTAGAAATGGTAATAAATGTAACTCACTATAGAAAATCCTTTAGCCACAACTGTTTATTATTGACTTCGGCAGCGTACGGCAGACATCCGCCACCGAGGAGGCCATCGTGTGATTGTTTCACGTTTTCTACAGAAAAAATATTTTATTTTTACTTTCCGCTCGAGTTTGAGACATTGTATTTTAACTGGCAAAACTCAACGCCGCACTTTGTCTCATCACTAAAATGGAACCAATGCATTTTCCCGAGTGGACATCGAACTATACGACACGATGGCTTAAAGTACAATAGTTGAGTTGAAAATCCATATAAATAGCATATCTACAGTTTTTCACAAGTCATATTGTAAAATAGAAAAAAATAATATTTCACTAAACACTCTAAATCTACTTCACTAATTAATATCGAACTAAAATATTACCTAACGAAGGATATACAAGTTTCAATGGGGCAGGTTGGGTCAGTGCTTGGGGCTGGTCCTTTGTTTTTGTGAAATGGTGTAGAAAATCACCTGTCAGCCACAACTGTCAATAATCATAGTTTATTAAATAAAATGGAAACAAGATAAATAATTTTTCAATTTTTCAAACTGTTACTTCAAACTAAGCATAGAAAAATATTTAAAGAATGTAATTCGTTTATCATCCAAGCGCTCTGACCTCTTACTAAACCATAGATTCTATACTTATAAGTAAGTTGACAACTAATTTATGTTGTTAGCATATTTTCTCTCTTCTCTTTCTTTAAATGTTTTATTGGTTCTAATTATATTTTTCTAAGATAAAATTAATAAAAACCGTAAATTATATTTAAATTGATATTAAAAGCTAAAAAGCCAAAAAAAACAAAATCTCACACTAGGTTTAGCCCCGTAACTGCCCAGGCTGCTCGCTTGGGCGTGCAAAGGCCATGAGCCCATCGCGTGTTGTCTCAGAAGTGAACCCATTCGAGTCATACCGTAGTCCATATCAAAATGGGAACCGGGGACTGATGATACTAAGAAAACACTTAAAATACGTTTTTTTTAATATATTATAGGACTAATTCTATGCTTTTATATTTTTAATTTAGGAAGGTATTCAAACAGACAGATAGACCTTGTGTTTATAAATTATAAGGTCTACTGTCAATTTAAGGGTAATTTTTTAAGACTTAGTGTGTTAAGGTGCGGAACATAACTCCGTGATTGCTTGAGTGGGAATCAAAACATCTCGCCATCGTGAAACTGTCTCATTATGAGCTTCAAATACATAATTTTATAAGCACTAGTTTTGAGTATTATGAAATATATATTAAATAAAAGATTACTGAACTTATTAGAACTTAATTAATTTAAAATTATTACAAAGAAGTTAAATATAAAAAAAGTAGTATAATAAAAAAAATGACTTCATAACCTTAAGTATAAAGTTCTTAAAAATGTTAATATGAAATAAAAACAATTAAATACAAAAGAACTCACTTTATATGGCTAAAATCGCATCTCTTCACCCTTTCCAAATAAAACACTAGCTGTGGCAAATGGTAGTGACCCAAATATCTTATGAGAGAACGTTTAAACATAGTGACAGATTCTCCATCGCAGGGCATAGAATCTTGGGGCAGCTCGGGGCATCGTGGACTGAACCAGAGACTGAACAAAAATTTAGCAAATTTACATATTTTAGAAATTTTGTGATATTACAAGTAAGTAGAGCAAAGCAAAATAACTTAAACAAGACGTGTGGTGTGGGTGGAATATACAACTATTGTAAATATGTGTTTATTATACATAATTTCCATAAATAAATATGGATTTATTATACACATTCCATAAAAATAAAAATCAACGTGAGCAAAGAGAACCAAGCATCAAGGTCACCATTTTGGTATTTTTTTGGAAAAATGATGTGTTATAATTGACAGAACCCAATGCCAAGGTTATTTTGTTTTACCAAAATGGGGAAACGAAATTATTTCGGACATTCACCGTTCAGACCAAGCCCACACTTCCCGCATGTACAGTCAAAGAATGCTTAATTGCACCTTCATTAGCCCTTATCAAATCAACAACTTAGAGCAATCAAAAAAATATTATTTTTGAGCTATACTCGTATAGAAAATAATAAATAAAGTTCACCCCTGTGTTCTGTTCTCCCAATCATCAGAGTACAAGTTAGCAGTAGACACAACTACTCTTATAGATCCATCTTCATAACACAGTAGCATCATTTTCCTAAAAAAAATTTTTTTTTTTTAATATAAATAAACTTATTTGTTCTTTTTTATTTTGTGGGGTCTATCTCGTTTACATTAACACAGTAGGTAACAACCTACGTTCGTCTACCTAGTTCGATTTCCACACGAAGAATAGATATATTTAATATTTTCATTTCCTCACTCTAGTATCAAGAATCCAGCGCCGCCTTTTGTTGCCAGTAAAAGCTTAAAAAGATCATAACCAGTTTTGATGATTACTTTCATATCAAATTGCACTTAAATAACCTACGTATGATGTTTTCCAAACGGTGTCGCCATATTAACAAACTGAGCTTCCACATTAGGTTTTTTCTTGCTTATATTTTTCAAATCTTGCCCACAATCATCTTCATAGAGGATTGTTAATTTTTTCGCACTAAAAATGTATTTTTGTTTTATATTTAGACAAATATAATATATGTTAAGCTTATGTATAATTTTACAACTAAAAATAATTTCTGAGGAATTCATTAAAAAAATAAAATACTGCTCTAGTTATTTTTTGGCCTGATTTGTTTACAAAATCTAGATTTAACCTAAACAAATTTAGTATTTACCAGACAACTAATTATCACTAATTAGTTAAAGCCAAGTGCTTTAACTAATTAGTATATTTTATCTTCAAAAATTTTAATACAAATCCAAAAAAATATATAAAGAAGCAGCTTTATGCTTGTACTTGTATAGCAACACCATAGACAAACAGAATCTTGCACAATAAAAAAAAAGAAAAACGTTTTAGCAAGGAAGAAATTAGCTAAAGATTTAATTTAACATTGTTTAAAGAACAATAAACATAACAATAAACACCTGTATTTACCTATAACCAGCGAAATAATAGTGCGCGAGAAGCCACCCCGCGTCCACCATAAAGTTAATTTGTAAGGAACACTTGAGCTCACCGAGACTAGAATCGAGAAGTTCTAAAAAAGAAATTTTATATGGATTGATAATAATATATTTTAGTTGTATATGTTTAATATTACGTACAACAAAAATACTACTTTCTTCTAATATTATAAATCTGAACTTTGTGAAGACAGATTAAACTTTACTGAAATTTAGTTTACACATCAGAATACCATACAGACTACAATTTAAGTAATCATTTCGTATAATTTAAATATATTTAACAACAAGTTTTTCAAGGAAGCCGCATTTAGATTGGTAGATTCATCAGAATCATAGAAAAGAATCATTATTATCTAAAAGAGTAATAGAAAATGATTGATTATGTGTTGGTTTAGAATCATTTATTCTAGTATAAAATATATGATATGGGGCAGATTGTTTAAGCTTTTCCGCCAATTAGTTTTTTTTTTTTTTAGCTTCACGCTGTATCCCGCACACAGCAGGGTAGGCAGAGGGAACCTAAAGTTAAGACACTCCGTTCCCCACTTTCTGCCGAATTTTGGAGGCATTGCGTGTTGAGTGGCAGAACTCAAAGCCGCACTTTTGCCTCGACACCAGAGCGAAGAAATGAAAATATAAATTTAAGTAAATATTTCATCTCCTCGAGTGGGGATCGAACCCACAACCAGTCGGTTTTACAGTCACACTTCGTGCCACTGCGCCACGACTGGCCTCAATTAGTTCTATACCCATTACTTTATTTAATAACAAGAAAAGCCATATAATAATTTAACACTTTAAATTTTAAAGACAGTATACAAATTACCTTTACCCTATCATTTAAAACTTAAAACAAAAAAATCTATTATTACATGAAATAAAACTATTATTACATTATATACTTACCCAAAAAAGTAATAGAAAATGGTTGATTATGTGTTTGTTTTGAATCATTTATTGTTGTATAAAATATATGATACGGGGCAGATTGGTTGTGCTTTTCCGCCATTTTGCCCTGCGGTAATACCACTTTTAGAAATGCTTCGGGTCTTTTCGTTGGGGGCACTATCGGTCGGTAGTCCGAATCTAGAAGTAAAAAGTTTTATTATATCTTATTATCTATCTTATATAGAATAAATCGTGACGCAGGAGTACAAAGTGTGATCGTAAAATCGGCTGGTTGTGGGTTCGTTCCCGACTCGAGGAGATACAATATTTATTTACGTTGAAATTGTCATTTCTTCGCTTTGGCGTCGAGACAAAGCGCGGCGTCAATTTCCGCCACTCAACACGCAATGCCTCCAGAACTCGGCGGAAAGTGGGGAACGGAGTGTCTTAACACTAGGTTCCCTTTGCCTACTCAGCTGTGTGCGTGAAGCCGGTTTTTTTTTAAGAAATCAATGTTACTTTATTTAAGCAGACCATTCAAATTATCAAATTAGAGTCCATCCACGTATACTTTCAAAATGCACAATGAGTCACACCAACGTTTTTGTTATCAGCATATATAAAAATAGGTAGCTCAAAAAAAAAATCTAAGCGTGTGACGTCATGCCGCGTCTTGCCAGTCGGCGCTTGCGTTGCCTTCTTCCTTCATACTTTGGCTCGCTAAGCTCTTTTTATTTGCTATAAATTTAATTGTTTTTATAGTAAATAAATTAAATGAAAAAAAAAAAACGTAATCAGACTACAGTCGTTCACGTGAGATCATGCAGATCACTGGTCGAAGGAACAAAGATTTTAAAGTTTGATATGTGGGTGTGACTCTTTGTACTAGTATTAGGCAGTATATTTTTGCAAATTCGAGGAAGTCTACGGCTCCAACTTACACGACATATGGTGTTTGTAACTTACACACTATATGGCCTCAGTGATTAATTTAATATATTTTATACTTTTTAAATACAAACCTCTTATTTTCTTCTCCATACCTGGTATAGGTGATTTAGTTGACCCAGATTTACTATTTATACCCTGTGACATTTCATTTGTTTTCAAATTATTTTTACTCTGTGACCCTTGAGCTGTGTAATCAACATTTTTATTAATTTCTGGATAATTTGTCTTTGTGCAATCCTCTTTATTTTGGTTATTAGTTGATTCGTTTTTATTTAATGATGTACTGTTTACACTGAAAAGTTTTTTTTTTTATTTATTAAGAGCTGAAATTTTATCAACAATATCATTTATCTAATTAGATGGACAAATGTTTATATTTAGCTATATTATTTAACTCATTTTCATTACTCTGCCCTGATTGACAAAATGTCAACGTCAAGTTAAATCACTTAAACTGAACAACAAGCAATACAACATCTCAAAATTTAGGCAAAAAATGGGGAATTCAAAGGAATTTAATATTACATATATCTTATACAGCATGCCACTTTAAAAAAAAAAAAATCTTTAGTGAAAATAAAAAGCTTACCTATTTTTTCCTTTTGGTTCATACAATTTTTTTTCAACAATAATATTCAATTGATCCACAATCATACTTTTTTGTAGACTATACTTGTCTGGTATTATGTAATCTCCTGTGCCATTGTGTGTGTCTAATATTGCTTCTACTGAGAAAAAAAATAAGAAATAAGAGACATTTTAAAAAATTAACCAAAAACTATTGGTTATAATACCCCTGTCTCAAGTCAATAATTGCAAGAAACTGCTTACGTAATACTTGAACGGACCCCTTGTAAATAGATTTGATTATATGAGACTACTATGGTTTAGTGGTCAGAATGTTTGGACATCTTCCAAGAGACAGATGCTCAAGTCTTGCTATGTTCAAATATTATATGTTTTCTAAACTATTCTTAAATATGTTTACTTACAATGGGGGTGACTGTACTCCCTGAAATGTGCAGGATTAAGTCTGTAACAAGATTCTGCATATGTACATTCCTTTTTCACTCTTTTGGAATTTTGTTCATCTGGAAAATAAAATGGTTTTTTTAACCAAGTTTTTAGTTGCCCACTTTCAGGTGAATTTCTTGATTAAATATGCAGAAAATTATCTTTATGTTGATGATGTAAGATGTTGAGTGAATGTTATTCTTTTTGACTAAATATATTTAAAATAACACACACAATGGCCTACATTTAATCTCTTCTAAGTAGATAAGTTGATGAATGTAGCATATGAAATTTATGCATTGTTGTAATAATATTTTAAAATGAAAAAAAAACTAAGTTCTAAATTAATATTTAAATTAATTATCACACAGAAGCAAATACAGCAAACTCTATATCTGTTTTAGCAATAATTCTAGTAAGTAACGATTGAACAAACAATATTGGATTATAAGTCAAATATTAAAAAATATGTGTAGTATTAGAAAATAAAAAAAAAACACTTATACAGAAATATAAAAATAATATAGGATAATGCCATTAACTTGAAAAAAAATCAATATTGTTGCAATTGTTTTTATGATTCAAACAAATGCTTTATAAAATTAAATATTATTGAAATGTAGTTTTATATATAGTCCCATATGTAGTTTTATATAATTATGAATAAAAAAATAACTTTAATTTAGTTTTAACCAAAGATCAGGACAATTACTTCTTATTTAAATGACAATAAAGAAATATAATAACCAACTTACTATCCATTTTGTTCATCCTTTTACTTGAAGGGTTCATAATTATTTGAAATAATAAAAAAATAAGAAAAGTTTTTTATGAAGTATTTAAAATCATAATTTGTTAATATTAGAATAACAACTTGTTACCGTTTTGATTTTGACTTTTAACTTCGCCAACTGTTGGAATATATTTTGACGTATTAAAAGAAAGTGCTACCATACTCTTTAAGAACTAATTTAAATATTTTTTATTTCATGCTTTTATATTTTTATTTACGTGAATAGTATTTTACCTAAAAATATTTTTTCTTTTTTTTCTTCCATGCTTTCTCCCTTTATTTGGAGTCCAACTTCCTCGTAATTCAGCACTAAGCCAGACGATTTTGGCTTACCCCTACAGCTAGTTCTTTTTACTCATAGTTACAGTTTTTAATAAAAAAAAAAAAAAAAAAATCAGCTTCACGCTGTATCCCGCACACAGCAGGGTAGGCAGAGGGAACCTAGAGTTAAGACACTCCGTTCCCCACTTTCTGCCGAATTCTGGAGGCATTGCGTGTTGAGTGGCAGAACTCAACGCCGCGCTTAGCCTCGACACCAGAGCGAAGAAATAGAAATATAAATTTAAGTAAATATTTCATCTCCTCGAGTGGGGATCGAACCCACAACCAGTCGGTTTACAGTCACACTTTGTGCCGCTGCGCCACGACTGGCCTCAGTTTTTAATATAGGTAATATTTAAAAAAGAAGAAAGAACTTTCAAGAAGCTAGACAGCAGTGAGTCTGGAAATGCAAGGGGGGGAGCAGGACTATGGGGCGCCAGGCTTTCATTACACACGAGCGCTACACGAGCTAGAGTCAGTCGCCTTTACTGGAAATCAAAGGATATACAAGACTATTGAGGCTATGAGTTTCAGTCATCGTGCCTTTGTATAAAGGCAGCGGTTCACGATGTACTGTGCTATCAGTTTTATTATCTTGGGTAGTAAAATTTGTGCTAATATATATACGAGACGAGGGTAATTGAAAACGCCATTTTGGGAGGCCTGAGGAAAACTGGATCAGATCTTTTTCCTCCGCATGATCACGGAACTATACTTGGCTGTTAAACAAAAATTTTCCGATGATTTTGTGGACTTCGAAAAATTGGGCTTCTCTTGACAGAGATCATTCAGCCTGCATGCAAATAGGAGCTGAGATATCGCCTTGGTTTTAACCCCAATCGGATGTTAAGCAAAAATGCACCATATCCGCTTGGTTGTTTAATTTGTATTTGTATAGCTATCTCTAAAGATTGAAACAAAGTGACATGGAAGTAAAAGATTGCTAACGCTATGGATTTTTTTCACGCCGTGTGAAGCTGAGTTATATTTAAATAAAATATTGTAGTGAATCTAAAATAAAAAAAATATATTTATTGCCTTTTCAAGTTAACTAGATAGCAATAAAGCTTATTACAGTATCTAATTTAAAAAGATTTAGAGACTAGTTTCAGAGGATAGCAAATAGCAACTAAGAAAAAAACTAGCAACATTTCATCAACCGTTAACGTCATAATTGACATTTGTTTGTTTTTATTATGTTCTCAACGATTCAAAAAGATAAGGTACCCTACCTACTAATCAGGCCATTAAATTTAAAAAAGAGGTACCTACTATTTTAATTAAAAATACACCGTCACTACGTGCTATTTGTTAAGATATAAAGAGGAAATATATCATTGGTTACAATATTTTCTTTTATTCTTAGTATACGAAAAAAAGCAGAAACATAAAGAAATGGATGATCCTTTCGTATCCTGCCCTTACGAAAAATCACACAGAGTGCCTAGATCTAGAATTCAAGCTCACTTAATACGCTGTAAAGAGAAAAAGCCAGATTATGCTATATGCCCATATAATGCTACCCATCGTTTACCTAAAAATCAAATGAAAAAACATGTCTTAGACTGCCCTTCGAAGGAAGCTATGTTTCCAGGTCAGTTGAAGACTAAAACAGTGATAGTTAAGCCAGAAAATATAAAATTGAAGAAAATACCTTCAGATGAAGAAATGTGGGATGATTAAGTTATAAAGCTATTTTTTTTGTTTTATGTTGTAATGAAAATGACTATATGTTAAGATGTTGATGATTTTCTTTTTTATACTTACACCTGCCACAATTATAGATTAAGATAAGCAGAGGATGGAGGACAATTGTGGTACAGTATTAGAGTATCTTGCAAATGCATTTGTTGTGGGTTATTCTACTTGGGAGAATGAAATAATTTTAATAATTGGGCAGAAATAAGGAAATGGTATGTCTTAACAGTAGGTTCCCAGGTTCCCTCGGCCTACCATGCTATATATAGTTATTAACCTACCTACCATGCTATATATAGTTATTAACCTACCTACCATGCTATATATAGTTATTAATTTCTAGTTGATTTAGAACAGATTTAAGAAACTTGATATTTTTTTTAATTTTCTGCCCATAGTTGGTTAATTATTATGTAATATGTATGAGCTTTTTTAATTTCCCTTCATTCTTTTTGTTTTTATTACAAATTAATATAAAATATTGTTTATAATTTATAAAGCAATAAATCCACATAAAAATATTGAATTCATTTTTTTTTTTTTTCTTATAGCTTTCCTTGGTGACTTTACTACCTAACACAAAATAAATATTTCAATTCTAAATAGTAGCTCCAGAGATTTCACCGAACAAACTCCTCTGCTTTATAATATTAGTAATGATTATAGATAAATAAAAAACCGTCTACATTTTACTAAGCAAATTTAATCTTTGAAATCTACGCTGTATTATTTTCAATCTGTCTTCATTAGTAATTTTTTTTGTTTTACTACAATTTTTTCTTATTTTTTCAACTATTTTCAATTGAAAGTATCTGTTACCACATAAATGACAAGGCAGTTTGGCCCCTTCCAATGAATCTATGGTACCTTTTATCATATACTTTTGATTAAACTTAAACTTTATACGACTAACACATAAATCACAAACACTTTTAGTTTTTTTATATGAACAATTTTGATTATTTCCATTTATTGAAGTCTCATTTAATTCTTTTACTGAATTTCTTCTTAAATGATAATTCTCAGCATGCCTTGAATATTTTTTGTATTTCAAGCCACATTTTTTACATATTTTCAGTGTGTAATTCTTGTATTTATTTGAATTACAATGAGTTTTTTCAATGTGTTTGTGTAGATTGTGATAGTTGCCTGCGATGTATTTGTCGCAATATGGACATAACAGAGGTTTTGTTTTAGTTATATTTATGTGGACAACTTCATGTTGTATAAGGGAGAATCTGTAATGAAATTATTAATATATTTAAAGAAAATAGCTTCACACCATCCTGCAAATGGTAGGGTAAGCAGAGGTTTACACTGTGTTAACACACACTGTTCCCTATGCACCATTGCAGCTTGCGAGTGTCACAACAACTTTATTAATGTCTGTCTTTTACATTTCATAGAAATTATATTTGATATTATTTTGATTCTTAAATAGTCATAGTATTGAAATCTCACTATGTTAAAAATGTTGTTTAATAATTCTAATTTAAATATTAAGTTTCAGGATTTATAACTAAAACCACTTTTAAATAAATGTTATACTACTCACCTATTAGGAAAAGAAATTGTACAATATTTACAATTATATATCCCAGGCTTTATTAAATTATCATAATGTATGCTTTTATTGTTATCAATATCAGTTTTGGTGTTTAACACAAAATTATCTGTAGAATACTCATCGGTTAGTGCATCCTCTAATACTAGCTTATCAACCAGACTTTTTTTTTCTAAATTCCTAAAATTTCCCTCAAAAGTATGTTCTACACTAGTTTCATTATAAGGCTTCAATTTACTCCACTCATCACAAATTTGAACGTTTACTTTGCATTCTGTTACAAAATCTTTTAAAATCCCATTGCAAATTAAATCTTCATCTTCAAATTTTAATCTATTCTTTATAGATTCTTTATGAATTGGGAATGAATCAATCTCTTCAAAAGGTTCCTCTTTAACTTTATTTAAGTTAAATGCTTCATTAATTTCATGAATTTCTTGCTTGATTATAATTTTCTTTGGGTGTTCATTAAGATAATGAGTGTTAAGATTGTCTTGTGATGTAAAAATTGCTTGGCATTTATTGCAAAATAAAAAAATATTTTGTTTTAATAGAGGTATTATAATGTGTGATGCATTGTGAATAAAGCAATCAAATCTGAAATGGCAAATAAATTGTAGGCTATGAGTCATTCTGATCCACAAGCTGTGAAGTTTAATTTAAATCTGTTTAGTAGTTTTTGCATGAAGGTTAAGCAAAGATCCATCCTCACGAACTTTCACATTTAAAATATTAGTGGTATAAGGCATAGTTATTGGTCCTGTTCTGAGTGTGGAAATGAATTACTTTAATATTTCTAATCTTCTACATAAAATGCAGTGTTGAATTATGTTATTCAACACATAAAGTTTTAAATTTTGCGATAAAAGCATATTGGCTTAATAGTTTTATTGTATTTTCTTTGTGTATTCTATTTTCAAAACAGTAGTAATCTCTATTATATGTGTAAACAAGTGACTAGTTATGCCTCTTCTGCGCACTAAGATAGTGGTCAAGAGCTCACAAAGCATCAACAACATTTCTTCTTTTGCTATGACATAATGTTATAGCAACTGAACAAATGACATATAATTAAGCAATCTTCTGAAAGATCTTGTTTTATAATGGAACGCCCTTTATTTTTAAACTTTGAGGATTTATACAACATATTCCCAAGAACTTATCTGTACTGTTACTTAATCATTTTCATAAGTAGTTCTCACCTATTTTCAAATATTTTATCACAGATGTCACATGCAACAGGATTGTTTTTTTTCAATTCCTTGTATGAATTGTGTTTATTGTCTTTAATGTTAATGTTCATGCTAAAAAATTTAAATATAAATTATTAGAATACAAGTATTGTATCTGAATTTCAAATCAAGTAAACATATTATCATTTTTTAAAATATATTTGGACATTATGTGGTTATATTATATAACATTAAGCTTTATAATTTAACTAGCAACCTACTTGGCGGTTTGCCCATTTGAACTAAACAATTATTTATCTACCAATTTAAATTGATTTCACATTCTAATATGACCTAGTATGCAATAGTAAAATTATTAAAATTATTTTGTCCTACAAAATCCTTAAAATTGGTATTACTATATTATTCAGGAACCATTTAAACACTTTATGTTAATGTTAACTTGTAACTGCATTTAAATTAATTAAGCCTTTTCTAAGGAACATATTTACTGCTCTATCAACCCTGAGATATTGAGATACCGTTTTCATTCAATAATTACTTTAAATAAAAATGGCATTCTATGGTCATTGTCATCTCAGAATTGAGAGTGATTTATAAATAGTAGCTTGCACAAGCGCAGACTATCAAACAAACTAAAAATCATTGTTTTGGTTTATATCATAAATCTCTATACTAATTATTCTCATGCACCTTCCATGTGCATATAGCGATCGGTTACATTTTTGTTGCCCATATTGTACGTATAGATGAAGTTAAAGCTACTAATTACTATATAAATATTTAATAAAAATGATTAATATATATATACAGAAAAGAATGTAAACATACTATAATTGTTTTTAATAAAAACAAATAAGATATTATTACCTGGCACCATTATAATTTTAAATAATACTAAATTAAATTAAATAGTAAATAACTTAAAAATATGTTCAAATTGTGCAATTCGTTTTAAAGTAAAGCGTTTATCCCTCTTTTTATTTATGACGTATTGACATTTTGACTTTTTAGTTTTTATCATAAAGTAGTCATAGACTAAATGTTTTCTTAATAAATTATTGTTAAAAAAACATTTGTAAAAACAAAAACCGTGGGGGTTTATGCGGGGTTCCTGGTAAAGATTTTATTGATTAAAAATTTACTTATAGGTCCCGGCTTGAAAATTAGCTTTAATTTGATATTTTATTTTTTCAAATTAATTACATAATTTAAAAAAAAACACGATTGCAAATTATTAACATTAAAAGACCTGTTTAAACCACGCCCTGCGCTTGCGGCTGACTGAAATCTGGCAACTATTGTTTTTTCAATTCCTTATGCGATTTTTTTTTCAAATATAGAGGGATTCACATAAAAAAAGAATGAGTGCAATTATCTCCAAAAACGCATTACGAAAAATTTCAATAAAAGGTGATTGTGGCAGGATTCTTCGAGGCAACCCTAGTGTAATCTATTCTATCATGTAATATAAGTTTCATTAGAATTACTGATCCCTGCACATTTAAGCAATGGGATCTTAGGCCATCATTATTAGTTTAATTAATCACTCTCACGGCAGTAATGTCAGTTGTCAGTTGTCTGTTCCATACGTGACACTGGCAGATTATTTTGCGCCTGTCGTCGCAAGTCAGGCTATTAATAAAAAAATAATTGTCAGTTGTCAACAAATAGAAGGAAAAGAAACGGATTATAGCTATTTAATATACAGCAATAGTTGTTTATTTACAAACAAAAACTTAGAAATACATACCAGTGAATTGTTTATAATAATGGTAAGTATATTAGTATTTTAATATATCATATATATCCGAGTAACATATATGTTATTCTAATTTATAAGTTTCATGGAAATGGAGAGTTACAAGTACTTCATATAACTTGGCTATAACTTAACAATCAGATTGACTGATGAAGCTGGCGGCAGGTCAGCAGTAAAACATACTTATCAGTGATGTTCAATGAATAAACTGTACCATAATAAAACTGTAACATTCTATTGTTTTGGCTCTGTTGAAGAGTTAAATAAATATTTGGTCATATTGATATAAAATACTTAGTGATAATAGTTACTATTGAACCATTTAAAATAAATGTATTTCTTTATTTTTAGGACCTCCATTCATTCAAGGAGTTAAATTTCAATCCAAAAGCATGGATCAATAAAATGTTTGGCTTAAAAGGCAAACAGAGTAACCAGGTATTGTTTTATATTATTTTTAAAGTAAAGTAGTATAGTGTCTGAATGCAAAGTAGCATAGTGTTTGCAGACAAACATGACAACTGTGGATTTGAATGAAAGAGCAATGATCTCAGTAATATAGGTACTTATTTTTTTACAGGCCTTTGTATCAAATTCAGTGCAAAGACTACAATTGTATATGAAACAATTGAATATTGCAATACAAGAGAGTAATGCGCAGGTAAGTCTACTTTTAATTAACTGAATTCAGAATAGGAGGAGTATCAGTTTAACTATATATATGTATATGATGATTTTAGAATTGGATAATATTGGCGATGGTTGTTTTCTCAATGCTCTGATAAAAAAATAAAATGCACTGGGTTCCACCAATTAACACACCATCTATTGCAAATTAAACCAAGTGCTGGGAACACTAGATTCCCTCTGCCTATTTTCTTTTTATATATGGGACAGAGCTTGTGTAAGTTAAAACAAAATCTAACAAATTAAAAATAGTTTCATTAACATCTTTAGAGGAAGATCTCTGTGTGGAGTTTATTACAAATTTCCATTACATAAAGATAACTGCTTTGAATTTAGAACTATAATATCATTTGGAAAGAGAATGCTATTAATTAAAATGTATATATTTCTTTATTTTTTAAAGTGTACATTTAAGTTTTTATAGTTTCTAAAAAAGTATGTAATTTTTTTTTAATTGTGATTTCAAACTTTAAAAACATAATGTATATTTCAGCTCGTAAGTGACATCCCTACAACAATAAGAGATACATCACTGTTAAAAAGAGAATGTCATCTCCTCCATGAAAGACTTCTAGGTCTCCAAGAGCATTTAATGGATGTGGAAACGGAAACCGGGCAAAGTATTAAATGTTTACAGCAAATTGACGATTTAAAATGTAAATTAGAGGTAAATAGTTTTTAATTTTTAATTATAATCTTTACCTGAATTAATCGCCTATATTTAATATTAGACATTTTTGGAAATCAGATGTTTCAAATACTTGATCAGGTGGCCAAAAACGGCCACTACACGCCAATGTACAGACATGCAACATATAACGCGACAGCTTGTGGGTTCGATTCCACTTAAGAAAATAAAATATTTTTTATAATTTAATTTTCCGTCCTCTCATATATAAATTTGTGGCGTTTTCTTTTCTATAATAGGTACCAAAATTTCAAATTTCTGTTATTTTTTCTTTATTTGTGTAAATAAATATTAATAATCTTACAGACCGCAGCCCTAACCCTGCGTGAAGCAGATCAATGGGACGCTCTGTCTCGAGGCTTAGAGGATATTTTAGAAGCGGGAATTTCAGACAAAGTGGAAAAATTAGTTGATCTTGCTGAACAGGTCCGAGCTATGTCGGCTGGGATGGACGTGAGTATAATTTTTATTAAATTACTTTAAATTTTAGAGTCTCCAAGCCTTTATTATCATATGCATATTTATATAATACATACCATTTTTAATTTTTTTTTAGAATTTAGCAACATGCCCAAACGGTGAAAACAAGAAAATGCAACTGGATTCACTCTACAACAGGATAGAGGCGTCGATAACATTGCCATTCTTAACTGCCCTATCTTCAATGGATCAGGGTAAGTTATACCCCGTATGCCGCATATAGCAGGGTAGGCGGAGGGAGGGAGGGCGGAGGGAGGGACCTATTGATAAAACATCCCGTTGACCAAACACCGCCTATTGCCGAGTGGATGTTTTAAATAAATTAGTTGTGATAAATAAAAGCTATAGTTTGGTTTTAAGGAATATATTTATTTCACTCAAAATAATAAAAAATCAAGACTGCTTTTTGACTCAAAATTCAAATACGAATACGTACATATATTGCCAGTCGTGGTGCAGGGGCACAATCGTGGGACTGTAAACGCGACAGGTAGTGGCTTTGATTCCAATTCAAAGAAATTTATTATAAAAATAATTTTTATTTCGTCGTTCGTTCGAACACTTTGCAGTAGTCCGTGGTAATGGGTAGACTGAAGTGGCATTCGTCTGTCCTGAATTCCTGTAGAATAAGCTAACTGTATCCCCTCTGGTCTCAAACCCACAAAGGTTTGAGACTTCAGAGATTTTATGAGTGGGTCCTAGGTAGTAGAAAGCTTCCAGCCGTCCTCTCTATTGAAATTAGGATGTTTTTGTATTTCAATAGCGTCACGGATCATTCTAGGAATATTTTCCTTAGCGAGGATTAGGGGTTTATCAAACCTTATGTAATGGCTAGGTTTATCCACAGTGTGCTCACATACAGCTGACTTTGATACATGCCCATTCTTGATATCGGAGATGTGTTCCTTCACCCGAACACCGATGCTTCTCTTTGTTTCTATTATATTGCCTACTCTCTATCATTGTAAACACGATCGTTTTTCCTAATAAATTCCAATCTGCCCTCCAGAACTAACATCGACATATGTATCAATCTTCTCTGGAATGCGTCGATCGCTGTCCGCCTCTCGTTGTTGGCGTCGCGCGGCCGCCACACAAGTGGCTCAACGCTGGAGCCGGATGTCTACGCACACCGTGCGTAACTTAACGCAGCTGCTTGCTGAGGATGCTGGAAAGCAGGTTGGGAGGGATAGGATTTTAGTTTTTTTTATATTTTTATAGTAGTATTTTTTAATGCGCAGGAGTACAAACGTGCGACTATAATTGCTACAGGTTGAGGCGTTTGATTGTTTCTCGGGGAAATGAAAATCGCTCGCTCTGGTAACGAGTCAAAACACAGCGTTAAGTTCCGCCACTTAACAGGCAGGTAATCTTAACGGAATTTTAGCGGAGTGTTGAACAATCCGTAAAAAAGCTTAATTTCAGAGCGGGTACGACTTATCGAACATAGTTTATCCATATAATTCACTTAAATACTACTAAATCGCTAAATTTTTAATTTTTTTTTGCTATTTCTTCCCTACAGGTGGAGTGGTTAACAACAGTATTAAAATGTGAAACACCACTCACAGAGCTGCTGCGGCTTCAAACCGACCTGCTTCTGTCTTTAGAACCATCGCCTACTAAGGTAAGTGAGTTTTAGTTAGTTGGTTGGCGGTAGCGAGTTGAAATTAGCAGTATATTTTCAAATTAACAATTTCTATTTTTATTCTATGTTCAAGTATGTGATATATGTATATTTAACACTTTAACACCATTACAACACCGTGGCACAGCGTCTGATGGTTAGCGCAATTGTTGCGGGTTCAATTCCCACCCGGAAAAAATATTATATTTAAATCAGTTTCACTTCGCTCTCGCAAGACAGTACGATCCGCCACTGAAATAATATAGTATCCTAACATTAGATTCTCTTTTACAGATAGTAAAAGCAGATTTCAAGCTGTTACAAACCCCTCAAGAGAGTATTACATTCCTTATAGACCTCAGAACCGATTTGGACGAATTCATTGATTTAATGAAGGGAATGGTTGATACAATTAATGCTAACTATAATGGTATGTATGTATATGCGATTATTATCTTTTTTATGACGGCAGCGTTGGGCTGCATTTTTATTTAATAACTATTTACATATTAAACTTTTTTTTATGTTTTTAACTATTATATGATACAAAAGGCCAATTAAAAAAAATCTCGAGTGCAGACCCAACCGTCGAGCTGTATTTCCTTCAAGGCTGTTTTTTCAAACTACACACAAATTTCGATATATCTGCTGAACAAATAAAAATCGCGCTACAAACATATATCCGTATCCATAAAATTACACCTTATATATATTTTTGTATCGGGATTTAAACCTGCGTCCTGGAAATGATTTAAAATATTTGACTTATTTTTTTATATGAAATGGAGAATGTAAAAAGAACATTAGGTACCTTTTGCCTACTCTGCTGTGCAGGAAATAGTTTAAAGCTCCGTTTTTTTTAAAGGAAATCAAATAGTTTAAATCATTATTTAAAATGGTGGCAGGATTAGAACTTGTATTCCTTTGATAACATATTTTTAAATAGAAGTTAATGTATAAAATTTTATATTTACATTATTTTTATAAATTGAAATGTGTTTGTATAGAGTAGGATAGGTAGACGAAACCTAATGTAAGTCCACTGTTTACGCAACGCCCATTTTTCGCGACATTGCCGGTCAAGTGTCGAAATTCAACGCTGCGCTTTGTGTTGCTACCAGGGCGAGGAAATTAATATCACTCATTTCCACGAGTAATAAGAAATCTATCTCACATCCGTCGCGTTTTACAGATTTCGGGTCCTTTAAAGAGTTGCTCAAATATTTTTTAATAAATTATATTATTTGTATATTTTTCATATACAGAAGAAATAAGTCCACCAGTGATGAGAGAATTCGGCTTAGCCGTCTATTCCCCACTGCGGGAGCTACTTCAACAGTACACAGAAGTCCAAATACAAGTTTTTACGGCTTATTTGGACGATCCCAACTTGAAGCAGGTGATAAGGATCTTCTTCTTTTTTAGCTTTCCGTGTATCCCGCACATAGCAAGATAGCCAAAGGGAACCTAGTGTTAAGATACTCCGTTCACAATTAAGACACTTCCGTCCCTCAATTTCTACCGAATTCCTATGACATTGTGTGTTCTCGAACTCAACGCCTTTCTATGGCTCGTTACAAGAGCGATAATATGAAAATATTAAATTTTCATTTCATTTCATTTTCCTGAGTAATATATACGATATGTACAGTCGCATACGTGTGTTACTACACAAAAAAATCGAACCAGTATTTCCAGAAATTACTGCGTTCTAACAAATTATTCGGGTTAATAATATTATTATGTATATGTATAGTATGTGTTACATGTTGTTCATATGTAATTAGTTAATATTTCGTAAACGTTCTGTGAATATTTTTTTCGTTTATACAGGATGATCTCCTGGAACATTCCAGAGCGGTCTTATCAGTCGCTGATAAGACGGAGATGAGATTGATAACAGCGTACACTAGAGGTGTGGAGATAGCAGGTCCAGCTATATATCCTTTTTACGCGCCCGCTGTTGAAGTAAGGAAGTTTTTTTAAATTATATTTTTCACACTGTCTCCCGCATGGTATGCAGCGGCTAAACCTTACTAACCTTGTGTTAAGAAGTTCAGCTTCCCATTTTTTAATAGCTTGCGAGATATTGCGTGCTGAGTGGTAGTGGTAACTCAACGCCGTACTGTGTTTAACCGAGCGAGGTATTGAAAATAATTCACTCCCCCAGTAGTGATCGACGTCATGATTTTCCGTGAGGAAATCCCTTTACGGATACCAGCCCGAGTGGGGACTCGAGCGGGTGATGTGGGGCTCGCGGACTGGCAGATGGTAGGCCGTCCGAATACGCACTAAAACCTCACGGTGCTCCTCCTCGACCGCCTCTGGCCGCGAAACGCGGGGACATTAGTCGTCCGCGAAACGCGGCGGCGGGAGCCTGCAAGGCACGTCGCGGAGTCAAGGGTGTGTGGGCACCCTCGACGGCCTGCTTGAAGTAGCGCGCGGGAGCAACCTGCGCGCGACTACTCGGGCCAGGTTAGTAGGCGGCCAGCTTCCCCAAGCTGACCGCCCTCTGGCTCGTTAGGGCGGAAGGCGGCGATCGTGTGCCGCCCTCCGGCGACCCGGTCTTTTGCGACGGATGGCGAGTTCGGCCGAAGCCTCCCTCGCTCGCTCCGCCGCCTCCTTCTCGAGCATCACTGCCTCGCAGAAGGAGGAGACCGCATCCCACGACGTCTCACTGCCGGTCATGGCCTTGACCACGGCCGGCAGGGAAAGATCGTCACCTATGACGTCGCGCAAAGCGCGACGCTGAGACGCCCAGGCTGAGCACACCTCCAACGTGTGCTGGGCCGTCTCATTGAGGCAGTCGTCACAGTGGTGGCAGCGAGCGTCGGGCTCCCTCCCAGCGATCCGACACAGGTAGCCCCCGAAGCAGCCATGCCCCGTGAGCACCTGTGTGGTGCGGAAGGTTAGGACGCCGTGACGCCGTGCTAACCACTGGCGGAACACTGGACGAACAGCCTCGATCGTCAACCGGCCGGCAGATGGTGTCGCCAGCCGGGATTCCCACACTTCCATAGCGGCTTCCCGCTCCTCCTCGGCGTGTGCTTGGCTAGCCGGGACTCCAGACGCTTGGTCCCGACGCCGGCAATATACCGACGCCAGAAAAAGCGCGTCCAGGTCCCACGGCATGACTCCAGCCAGCACGCATGCCACCTCACCGGAGATGGTCCGATACCCCCGTATCGCCCGGATGGCCATCACCCTCTGCGCACGTCGCAACAGGGTGACGTTGTGTCGATCCAGGGCGTCCGCCCATACAGGAGCACCGTAGAGGGCCATCGACCTGACCACTCCGGTGTACAGGCGGCGGCTCGAGGCGCTCGGCCCACCCACGTTGGGCAAATGGCGCGCCAAGGCCCCCGCTGCCTTCAACAGTTTCGGGGCCAAAAATGTGAAGTGACCCCGAAAACTCCACCTGCCGTCCAGAACAAGTCCGAGGTACTTCATGCTCCTGGTGACGTCGATATTGACGCCACCGACGATGATATGGGCATCTGGTGGTGGGCCCTTTCGAGGAGCATGAAAGTATAATGCCTCGGACTTGCTAAGGGCGACTTCCAGCCCTAGCCGCCTAATGCGGCCGACGACCTCAGCCACCCTGGCCGTCGCTAGGACCGCCGCCTCCCGGTAGGTCCTCTGCTGCGCCAAGACCAGCGTATCGTCGGCGTAGCAGAGGACCTTGATTCCAGCCAGAGTGCCACCCCGCAGCACCCAGTCGTACCCGATGTTCCAGAGGATCGGACCCAGCACCGATCCTTGTGGAACACCGGCCGACACCCCAAACTCCTGCCATCCTCCTCCTGGAGCCGGAAAGATCACAGACCTCCCGGACAGGTAAGCCCCGATGACGCGGCGCAGGTATGGAGGCACTCGGTGATATATGAGTGCCTCCTTAATGCAGGGCCAGGGTAGGGAGTTGAAGGCGTTGGCGATGTCCAAGGATACCGCCAATACTCCTTCGCCCCGGGCCACCGCATCCTGCGCATGAGACTTCACCTCCAGTATGGCATCCACCGTCGAACGTCCCCTGCGGAAGCCATACTGTTGGTCCGAGAGGTCCGGACCTGTCCCCTCCAGATGGTGTTGCAGCCGCCTGGCTACAACACGCTCGAAGAGCTTGGCGATCTCGCTCAAGAGCACGATGGGCCTGTAGGCGGAGGGTGAATCCGCCGGGCGACCCTCCTTTTTGATGAGGACTAAAAAAAAAAAATTAAATTAGCTTCACGCTATATCCCGCACACAGCAGGGTAGGCAGAGGGAACCTAGTGTTAAGACACTCCGTTCCCCACTTTCTGCCGAATTTTGGAGGCATTGCGTGTTGAGTGGCAGAACTCAACGCCGCGCTTTGCCTCGACACCAGAGCGAAGAAATGAAAATATAAATTTAAGTAAATATTTCATCTCCTCGAGTGGGGATCGAACCCACAACCAGTCGGTTTTACAGTCACACTTTGTACCACTGCGCCACGACTGGCCTCAATGAGGACTAACCTGCCTGTATTGCTTATACCCTGCACCAACGCGCCACGATGAGATCTTTCTTTAGTTTTTTTAGTTTCGCGCTATTAAGCGCGGCGTTGAGCGTCGCCACCCAGCACACAATATCTCAAATAGTATGCGGGGCGTTTGAAGTGGAGTTTCCATAGTAGGTACTCTATCTACCTGCTAAATGCGGAATACAACGTAAATCTAAAAAACAAACTAAATCATATTTATTTCTATTTTTCTACAGCACTTCATAGCATCACTCCAAACCCTCATATCTTCTCATACTCGCATAATAGAGACCCAATTCCTAAAAGCCATATCCTCTGGAGAACCAGCTGGTGTCCTAAGTGAGACATTTCCAGCATCTTTAGTATTGGAGAACGCGACAGCAGTCCTGCTGGAGACCCTCGCCAGGAGACAGCTAGTGGTAGAGCAGGAAGAGGTGGTTTATGATGGTAATGGTTTCCATTTCAAACTTGAGATCTTTTTCTAAGTTAACAAGTTGTTAGATTATTCAAAAAAACTTATAACTTAACTCTAGAGATTAGATTCTTTCGTTTTATTTATGATATACTGACTGAAACAGCTATTTTAATAGCCGTTGAAACAGATATTAAAATAGGTGTTTCAGTCAATATGGCAAAATAATATATTTGTCTCTAAGTTCTTTTCATTGAGGCCAGTTGTGGCACAGGGGTACAAGTTAATCACACACTAAACACGAGTTCTGGGTTCAATACCAGTGGGTATTACAAGGAAATGAAATATTTATTTAAATTTATATTTTTATTTCTTTGCTCTGGTGTCGAGGCAAAGAAGAATTAGCCTTTAGAATTAGCCTTAAAATTGGGTACCTAGGTTCCCTCTACCTACCCTGCTGTGAGCAGGAAACCGTGTGAAGCAAAAAAAAAATCTTTTCATGCCAAGAAAAACAAATAATTAAAAAAGGTCTATAAAAAGTCACAAATAGTGATAAGTTCAAACTTACGCTTTGCTTACCTACAAGCATCTATCTACCATAATGGAGCATTAAAATCATTTACTTAAAGGTACTTTGCTCTGATGTCAATTGGTCTTGTAAACAAATATTACCAATTACAATGATAAAAAGAAATAAAAAATGTTATTTAAAATAGTTTTTTTTAATTATTCACAGACGAAGCACCACATCCTCTCCGTGACCTCGCCACTTTCCTCCTAAACGAGGACAATAAGAAAATGGTGAAAGAGGCCCCGCCCAGTGTCTCAACTCTCCGCAGATCTCGAGAAACACTAAAAGTGTTGGCCAGATCGATATTACGGAATCCTATTGATGTCCAACTAGGTTAATTAATAGTGTTCAAGAAATAACCGGGTTTTTAAATTATTATCAAAGTTAACAGAAAAACCCAGATAATTGTGATAATAAGTTTTTTAATTATTATCACAATTATCTGGATTTTTTGTTTTTTTAATATTTACGAACAAAATAGTCGTATACCGTATATTGCTTAATTTTCGACATTATGAGATAACGATATTTTTTCTATATATATTTTTTTCTTTTCAGAAAAAATTCCACACCTCTCTGTGTGGCACAACAACGATTCTTTGTCTACCGATTTACCCGATTTTGCTCTATCGCCACAGGAATATATAACTGAGGTAATATTAGTGGTAGTAGTAGCAGTTAGTGAGTGGTAGTTGGTTTAGACAGTGAGTAGGCAGTGTTAGTTAGTAAATAGTGATAACCAATCTGTGTTAACTAAAATTAATAGAAAGTGTTCTATTAAATTTCGTGACATTTTGTGTCGCGTAAAATGAATATAAAAATCTCTCTTTTACAAGGTTCCTTTCCCAAATGGTTAAACGGTACCCTATTCCTTCCTCCGTTGTCCATCCGTTCGTAACTGTCTGTACATATGACCGCCTGTCGCCGGGCAGACGTTTCATAATCCATGGTAGTTAGTTGATATGTTCACAGATGGATGGGTGTATTTTTGTTGCCGCTAAAAACAAATACTAAAAAGATGAATATAATAAATATTTAAAGGTTTTCCACAAAAATAAAGACATTTTTGCAGTTTTTTTAGGTAATGCGATGGATTCTTTGTGCGCTATTCTGACTCGCACTGGGCTGTATTTTTTCTACGTTACGTTAATTTTAGTGTCCTTTTGAAGTAAAATTGATATCAAAATTAGCAAATAGTTGGACTTTTTATCTTAACCATATATTTTAATAAATATTTCGGGGCAATAATGAATTATTTTGTATTATCATGCCATTGGTCTGATGGTCAAATTGCGGCGTTATATAGCATAACACAACGCCGCAATTTCAAGACATCTATATGCGAGATACAGTGCGGCGTGATGCTACAGAAATATATTTTTGTATATATTTTTTTAATGTTAAGTTTTTTTTTCAGATTGGACAATATCTGATGACACTACCGCAGCATCTGGAGATGCATGTGTCAGACAAACAAGCCACATGGCAGTTCCTTACTGAGGTAATTGTTTTAGTAAATGGATTAGCAGTAGCAGTGAATATGTGAGCAAATGAGTGAGCGAATGAATAAGTAGATGAGTGAGTGGATGAGCGAATGAAGGGGTGAATGAGTGAATGGATAAATTCATTGGGATATGAGCGAGTGAGTAAACAAGTCATGATATATATCGTTGTTTTGGTATTAAAGATGATACAATTAACGCTTTACAAATTTTGAGACCTTGAACAATAACCGTCACGTGGTTAAACAAAATATGTAACTTCAACAAAAACAACAAAACAAATTCATTTAAGTCAGGGGCGGTGCGTGGGGAACGCTTTAAGGCTGTCTATATTTTTTTTGTCCTTTTAAATTATATTTTTACATGGTACATATTTTTTTCAGTTATGCACCCATACATGTGAAGTGTATGCGGAGAAAATATTGAATATTAGAAACATGGATGCTCTTGGAACTAAACGTTGTCTCACTGATATAGGTAAGTTATTATTATTAAAAAGAAAGTTTAAGGCATAGCAGGATAGTAGAGGGGACCTAGTGTTAAGTCACGCAATTCCCCACGCATTGCTAAAAGTTAAACCATTTCATATGGAGGTGGCAAAACAAATTCTACTCATTACGTACCTATGGGTTCAATTCCTATTTGGGGGCAGGAAATATATTTACTTGATCCCTATAATAAAATTGCAGTTGGCAGCGAAAGTCACTTTTTTTAAATTCTTGGAAAGTAGAGAACGAAGTGTCTTAGCACGAAGTTTCCTCTGCCCAGCCTACTATATGCGGGATACATGAAAGTAAAAAAAAAAAAACATCTAATACAAATAAATAAATAAAATCAAATCAGCTCCACGTTAAATCCAGCACACAGCAGGGTAGGCAGAGAGAACCTAGTATTAAGACACTCCGTTCCTCACTTTCTGCCGAATTCTGGAGGTACTGCGTGTTGAGTAGCAGAACTCAACGCCGCGCTTAACCTCGACACCAGAGCGAAGAATTGGAAATATAAATTTAAGTAAATATTTCATGTCCTCTAGTGGGGATCGAACCCACAACCAGTCACACTGCGTGCCGCTGCACCACGACTGGCCTCTTTAATACAAATATAACAATTAATACAAGTATATTTTTGTAATCTTTGTTTCTAGTATATCTATCGAGCGTAGTGGAAGACCTCGGCAGTAATATAACACCGGCACTTAAAAATCTTGAGAAATCTCTCCGCGCCGCCACTCCTAGTCACGGAGAGTAAAAACATATAATAATACATATTTATTTTAAGCGATATAGTTATTATTATCACTTTATATAACCCACAATATATTTTAAGTATTTAATACTATAAATATTTTATGTGATATTATATAAACACAAAGCGAAGAATAGATTTATTAAAAAATATAATTTTAAAGTTGTTAATTTTATAAAATACTAGTGGGCGCGCGCAGCTTCGCCCGCTTATTTACACCCTTAGGGGTGAATTCTATAAAAACCATGAAACACGTGTTCAATGAAATATTTTTAAGTCTGAATTTCAAATTTTATAAAATACAAACAAACTTTCAACCCCTACTTCATTCCTTAAGGCTTAAAATTTTTCAAAATCCCTTCTTAGTAGATGTCCAGATTATAAAAACTGGCTAAAGGCTGTACATGTACGGCTTTTATATATATATAGATTACAGATTTATATAAAATATTCTAAAATCCAACTGCTTTTATATTTTTTTTTAATTCTTTAATGCTGCTTCCACACTTAGCAGAAAGACATTAAGACAGTTTGTTCTCATTAAGACACTTCCGTTTACCTATTTTGTAGGCTAATCATTTTTAGTCAACGATGTAAAACTTTTTTTTTAATATACCAAATTAATATAAATTTATGACTGTAATTGATGTATGTAATAAAAGAAGTAAAAAATCTGTTGGTGTTTTCTTCCTTTTAATTAATTTCCGTATTTATTTTTACGTAATATAAATAATATTTACGACGCTCTCACACAAAAAAGGAACGAACGGGAATTAAAAAATAGTAAAGAATACAGCCTTTGAGGCCGACTGGTTGTGGGTTCGATCGCCACTCGAGAAAATAAAATATTTATTTAAATTTTAGTTTCATCACTCTGGGGTCGAGGCAAAGCGCGGTGTTGGTACCACCACTCAACACGCAATGACACTAGAATTCGGCGGGATCGTAGGCAGAAGGAACCTAGTGTTAAGAACGCTAGGTTCCCTCTGCCTACCCTGCTGTGCGGGGGATACAGCGTGAAGCTTATTTAATTTTGATTTTAATTAATAGTGATAACTAATAATAACTGTTTGGCTCTTATCCTGCACATAGCAGGGTAGGCAGGGAGAGGGACGTAATGTTAAGATTTCCGTTACCCACTTTTCGCAGAATTTTGCGTATTATGTAGCGGAACTCAACGCCGGGATTTTTGCTTTAGTCGCAAAACGGAGAAACGAAAATATTAATAAATAATATCCCCGGGTGGGATCGAACCCCCCACCGTTGCGTTTAAGTCACACATTTGTACTATTAATACTCAATATAATCTATTATTAGAAAAGTTATTGACAGTAAATTATAAATTATTTTCGTTTCCTCGCTTTGGCTTTTATATCGTTTTGTTTTTCGACTGAGCAGCATTCTCTCTTGCCAAACGATAATTCTAAGTAATTATCTTTGGGTAGCGGAAATTTGTAAAAATCTCCCTACAGTGATGCTAACAACATAAAAAAATTGTAATAAGAAAAAATTCCGACAGAGCTCTATGAAAACGTATAGCTTAGTTAGTTGGTTACAGCGCTAGGATGGTATCCATAGAGGCGTTGGTTCAAATCCCACTACGTGGTTCACTTTATGCCGAATTCTCATTTTGATTTGGTTGCCCACAACCGTCGCGTTTATAGACGCACGTTCAATCAATTTATCAATCTCTAGCAAATCTCTTTAGCAATGACATAATTTCACTATTGTTTATAGGTATACATAAACTAAACGAATAACTAATTCTTCTGGCACAACGCCTGATTGGGGAGGTCGCGGGTTCGACAACACTTGGAACAAAGGCAAACGACAATAACATATGTTTCACATTTCATTTGTCTATTATAATATTTTTTGTATTTATTGCATAGTATATTCAGAGTGTTGAGGCACTATTCTTAAAAGTAATTAAAAAAAGGTTGCGTATTTTAGGTTTCCGTATTTTAATAGAAATTGCCGTCGTCGTGGCGCAGGGGCACAAGTCTGCGGCTGTAAATGCAACTATTGTGGTTTGAACGGAGTATTTTAATGGGGAATGTTGTCTCAACACTAGCTTCCTATATCCCTATAAAATTCTGTTGTCGTTTATCTTAAGATCGCTTGGAGGTATCAAGTTGAAATTAGTATCTTCTAAATATACAGGTGTGCAGTCCCTTAGAAAATAAAAAAGTAAGAACAGTGTAGTACAAAATAAAACATTATACTCGATGAATCGCAAATGTTGGTACAGAACCCTCGATAGACGAGTTCGACTCGCACTTGACCGGATATTTTTTTTTGAGGACGTTAATAATTTCAAGAAGAGTGTCTCAACACTAGGTTTTTTCTACCTATTAATATATAATCTTCGATTTTTTATTAAATTTCTCTAGCAATGAATATAAAATGTTATATTTTCATTCAGGTCCATCATTTTGCGTGCTCTAAGAATGTTTATTTATGAAGTGATGAAAACATAAGTGTGAAAAACGAGACATTGAACGTCGTTCAGAAGAAACTAAATACTTTAACTAATAAATATTCGACGTCGTGTCGCAGTAGTGTGTCGCCACTCGACACCCAATGTCTCGAAAATTGGACAGTGCGTGGGGAACAGAGTATCTTATCACTAGGTTCCCTCTGCCTACCCTGCTATATTCGAGATACAGAGTCCAAGCGTTTAAAGTGTTTATTCTATATTTATAATATAATTTTTCTATTCAAAAATAAACTTGCAGTAAGTACCTACTTTGAAAGTAGGGCAAGCGACAAATACTCCTAAAGATACAACGACGCAATGGATAATATAATTAAATTTTAAGTACGCAGTTTTTAGAGAGGAAATAGATGAATAGGGAGTCGGACTTGCCCATAAAGGGCATCTATATCAATGTCATTATAAAAGTTGACAAAGTTAAGTTTTTCTGGCGCATGATAGCCTAATAATTTCCTATTAATATAATGTGCCAGTATTTATGACAATTTTACTCTTTTTCAAGCAAAAACTACTAAACTGATTTAATTAAAACTTTTACAATATTATAGATTATAAAACGCGTAAGCTACAATTATGTTACGTATGAACATTTAATATTTTATATACTTTATAACAACAAGTTAGACGCGAGCGAAGCCGCGCGTGGGTTGCTAGTGTACTAAAATAATTTGAAAAAATCTCCCAAATTGACACGCAAGCCCCAATCGGGTGGAAAGTGGAAAACAAAGTATCTTAACATTATGTAGGATTAGAATTAATTAAATATAATTTATAAATCGTGAAGCTGAAAGAGACAGTCAATATTAATTTTCCCAGATGAAATTGTATCGACAACTATGGTGTTCACTCAGATGTATGCCAACTGCGCCACGACAGAGCATTTAGTACGATGTACTAATTCGAAGACACGAGCTTGGACATTTAAACTAATTTAATAATAGCATCGATGCAACTATAAAGAGAACAAAAATATGTGGAGACGAATGTAGTTTATTGCAAGCTTATTTTTTCAATATGCATCTTCAGTATAAAAAAGAGAAGAAATTTTCTGTTAAGACACTTCATTTCTTCTACTCTTCATTTATTTTCGTGGACTAATTCAACGCAGTGTTTTGAAAGCCAAAAAATAGGCTAATTAAATTGTATCTTTAGTTGCACTGTGAATTGATTTGGTCATATTGCTTTTTAATATAGTCGTATAATACACAAAATGTTACTGACTTCAACTTTAGCTATAGAGAAGAAGACATACGTTAGTATTTCATAAAATACACTAGTATTGGGTACACATTGCGTTGTAGGGTGAAGGAGCTCAGAGGACTTGCGATCCAAGTGTAGGCTTAAAGACCCCATTTATAGGTGTATTTACACACGACTTTACTATCTAAATGATTTTACCTTTGTCTTAACTCTACGATAATTCCGAAAACAGCGGGTTAGGCACTAGGTTCCAAGGCACTACGTCTCCGCCTGACTGTTAGTCAGACGCTGTACTGCTGCGCCACGGCGGCCTTACTGATTTTATTGTTATTTAAACTACAAAATGATGTTTCACTTCAAAAGTAAAGGCGTCTCTATATATTTTTGTCTCTCACATTAAACGTAGAGCGTGTACACAGTATGTTTTAATCTTCATACAAAACTAACGCGCTATAAAAAACGTTTGTAATTTACAATAAAATAATTAATGAAATTAATAAAAAAAATCTAGTGAATCAATAGTAAATATAAAAGTGCTATTTATAATTTTAAACAAAATAAATTGTTTTTTTTCTATTAAACACCTTTTTCTAATTACTTGTGATTTTGTGAAGTGTTGACAGCTTAAAGAATTACGCTAAAATTAGAGGTAATATATTATGGGTTTCATACATAATTTTATTATTTCAAATATTTATATTTAACTTTAATTAACATAAAATGCATTCTTTAATGTAACAGAAGCAATGCCTTTATTTATTGTGATAAAATGTTCAATTCACTGCATGTTTAATTTTAATGTAGTTTTAATTGGAGAAAGTTGGTTTGTATGTTGGTTTGTAATTGTACCGCACACTTTGTTCCAAATAAAACTGATACTACAAACACAAAATTCTATTCAGTGATAGTTAGTGACATTTATTGAGCGATACTTGAACCTATGACCATTACGTTTATGTAGACAGACCTCAGTTAAACTACCAAAACGACAAAATTATAAATCTGACAAATCTAATTTTATTGACAATCGAAAGTTCTGTTTATACCTACAAAAGTATGTTATTTATGCCTACAAAAGTATGTTATTTATACCTACAAAAGTATGTTTTTGTTTTGTTTTGGTCACAATATTAATATTTTTTGTAATAGAATAAAACACCTAACTAAATAATTTATTTCTCTAAGTTTTATATAATAGGAAGGCTGAATGGCAGAGAGAGTGGTTAAGCAATATTGTTTTATTGCGTGTTTGACATGACATTCTATAATATTCTTGATTTCTGCAATTTCAGTTTTAAATATGTTTTTTTTCTGCTTTACACTGTATGCTGCATATAGCAGAGTGGACAATGGAATCCTAGTGCTACAACGCTCAGTTCCCCACTTTCCAAAGAATTTTAAAGCATTGCATATTGAGTGGCGAAGGTAAACGCTATGACTTTCCTTAGTTTCAGAGTGAAGAAATGAAAATATAAATAAATAAGAATTCATTTCTCCGAGCTTCCGCCACTTTTATCATAAATAAAATCACAAGCACTACTGTTGGAGACTGCTCTAATACAATAGGAAATGAGTGAACTGCGCCACTATTTTATATAATTGTCTATATGTAAACATGACAAGAGAATAGAGAGAGCATTGATAAATGTGTGTCAAACTTCTCGTGAATTTGATGAATTGCCAATTTGACCAGCTGCGTTGGACTGATGACAGACCACGGACGACATAATGTCTCTAGATCACGATGCTGAAGTCCCACGGTGAAATGTATTAGATTTAACAGGGCAGTTGTAGGTTCGAATTCTTTTTGAATACTGAAAAACTTATATCTACCAAATATTTCTAAAGTAAGAAAAAATATGAAACAGATTCGTTTTATCACTATATCAATTGTGCTACCCTTACCAGACATGTGAGCAATTCATAAAAGGATAAATAATCTATACTTACAATAAATTTTTATTCATTTCTGTACATTCGGAACAGAAACCATTTCCAGCATTTTTGGAATTTTGGTCTGTTTATCTGTTTATGTGATTACGCAACACGTAAAAAGTACAAAATAAATTTAAGCAACTTTCGTACGTAAAAATTGTAAGGACGTCAGAGTACGACTTTGTGATTATTTCTAAAAGAAAAAATATTTACATTCAAAATATTTGTTTTCAAGAAGTTTAAATTTGCGATAGTAAAAATAGATGCATGCAACACTATCTATTAACAACAAATAGTAAGTAATAACGAATTTTGATAAAGCATAAAACAAATTGTTAAGTTATCATTTGTTTAACATTAATTACGTCGAAAAGGAATAATAATCATTTTATTATTTTAGTAAAAAATAATAAAATGATTAAAACGTCGTTTTCGATGAATATATTTTTTTTTTTAAAAACGGTATTTTTTAACTGTCCGAACACTTACAGCTTAACTTTAAACCCAATAGATGGCGCTGTGCATAAAGTGTTATTTTCTGGATCGCGCTGGTATTAATCTTGACTAAGAATCTCATAAAATATATATTTGAGAAAGTAGACACAGATACGCTATCTATTATTAGATACAATATCTTTTGATTACATACAATAATGAATGTTGATAACGAATAAAACATATTATTCAGTTGTTATTTGAGAAACATTAACTACGTCGGAAAAGAATATTATTCATTTTATAATATAGTTGAGTGTAGTATATACTTATAATAAATTTAACACAAAAACAGTAATATTGTTTTAATTATGTTCGAATATGTTTTGTCAAGTGTGAATCCAATAGATGGCGCTGTTCATAAAACGTCATTTTCTGAATCGCAATTACAAAATTGAATTGTCTTTGAACTGTGAAGATCACATTTTAAACAGTTAAGTTAAAGTAGTAATTATTTCAACACAGAGATAAAGAACGACTAGATATTTAAAGAAATAAAATAAATACATAGAATGTTTACTTGATATTTCTTTGACTAGATTCTTCGGTTCGTTTGTTCGTTTGTTAGTTGTCTTATTTTTCTAGAAAAAGTATAAAAAATTGAAAGTAGCAGAAATTTAACTGGCACTTTTGGGACTTCTAAAAAATTGTGTGTCAAGAAAAAAGTCCACTAATTCCACTCGTCCTCTAAGTCCACTCAACATGCAATGTCTTTAAAATATGGTTTCCTGACGTGGGGAACGCAGTGCCTTAACTTATCCTGCTATATGTTGGATAAAGCGCAAAGGTAAAAAAAAAATTTTTCAATCCTTGAAAAACCAGTTTGAGTGAATGTAAAGAACAAAGACACTTGCTACTTGACTAATTACTCACCAAGTACGCGTTCTGTTATAAAACACCTTATTAATATAACCGAAGATTTATCTACAAATAAATTACAACTGAATTTATTTTGGCAAACTTCGTCAAGTATGTTAATATCAACTATAATTTGATTTTTGACTTATGATTCATTTAAACACAATGTGCTTTTATCACGATGTGATGTAATATAAGCACAACTCGGCAACAGTAATTGAGTTCACGCCAGGTTATTGTTACTATAGCACTTACGTACCTTCAAATTGTCCAAATTTATCGGGCTCTGCTGGGAGAACGTCCTGTTATACTGTTCTTCAGTTAAAGCTTATCGACTGTCCCTAGGCAGTCGTAAGTATCTAAAGTGAAACTGCATGTACATTTTATTGCTGTTTTGAACTACTAACAAGGATAGTTTTCGACGTTACACGTTTAAAAAACGCATTATATATTTTTTTAAAATGTTGAAAAATTATCTTTAAAATTACTCTTAGTAGTTTAAGGGAATGATAAGAATTCGAATCGCTTTCGATACTTTACCTAGGGACCATAGTTATTTTAAGCCATTGTTTATTGGAGTGTTATAATCAAAATGACAGTTTTGCAAACAAGTAAAATTAAATATTTATTATGTAAAACGTTACTTATCAAAGTATAATTTTCTCAAATTAAAACGAAGAACACAGTGACGTTTACCAATTCCACAAAATATGGGAGAAACGTAAAGATAAAAAAGTATCAAATTAAGATCCGGTAAATAATGTACGTGACAATAGCTATGATGTTAGGAAACCATATTTTTAATAATTGTCTCGTATTTTTTTGAGGTTTAAAGAATGTGTCCACCGAGATCTGACTAGCCAGAAATATTTATAATATCTTATATCTCTAATATTTATAATACCTTATATATCTAATATCATAATATCTGTAATATCATATCTTATAAATGAATACCACATGAATCATCGTTGAGGCCAACCGGCGCAAGAGCACAAGCGTGCGGCTTAAAACGCGACAGGTTATGGGTTCCATTCCCACTTCAGGAAATAATATATTTTATTTTATTTTCATTGCCTCGCTCTGGAAACAAGGCAAATCGCGGCATTAGCAGTTATTCTTCTTAACTGCTGTATGCGAGAAACAGCGTGATGCTAAAAAATAGCCATCCTATATAGAAGACGCTTTTAGCTTATGACATTTAACACATACATACGATTAAAGATATAAATTCCTACAAAACGATCAATATAGTCTACATCTTTATAGGTTTATGATATAAATGATATAGAACACTACTTTAGTACTAAATTCTATTTCCGCTTTAATCATAATTTAACCGGATCTATTGCCGTTATGACATACAAAATACTGAACGTTAATATTAAATTACCTCATACTTGGCACGGTTTGAACCCGTGACATTTCCCCGCCGCGAGCCGCTTATTTATAATGACACAATTACTTGGATATAGGACGATAGCTTCCTGCTTGATCGATTGATTGTGATTATTTTTGGTTATGGAGTGACTTAACACTAGGTTTCCTCTGCCTACCCTGCTGTGTGCGGGATACAACGTGAAGTTAATTTAATTTAATCTTAAATAGGATACATTTTAAATGTCTGTATGTCTGATCTTGATTTGAAGTAAGAATTTTTCAGTGTAAGCATTTTTTTGCCTTACGCTGTTCGTTGTACGTGCACTATGTCGTTTCATGTCGCTTAAATATGTATATTTTACCGTTTTCTAACTGTTGCTTATCTATAAACTACTTTGTTTCAGGTATATTTCTCTTCAAAAGTACAAAAAAATATAACAAATTTATAATAAACAATTAATACAACACAACTTGATAAAAATAAGAATTAAACCAAATAACATTAGTTCAAAAAAAATGTAAAAAATCTTTTTTCAAGTGTTAACACTGCCAGTTGTTGAGTTCGGATACTTCCACTATACGAGCCGTATACTTATGTATTCTATAATTGTTTAAAGTTATCTCTTTTTTCCCGATCTGTTGTGTTTTTTCCATACATCGTGACATTGGTGAAGTGAATTGTGCTCAATTTTACGTTAGACAAGCCATAAGTGGAGAACTAAACTGTACTTCCACTATGAACGTTGTCCGTTCGGAAAGTGAGAACGAGCTGGGTAGCTCTGAAGAAGACGTGGATTCCGGTATAGCTGAAGAGTTGGGCAGAAAGGACGTGGATTGCATGGATTTATCAGAATTTTTCACTTATTGGTATGTTTTTTTTTATTTATTGCTTAAATTGTTACACATGTTAGCAAGATGCTAGCAAAGACTAGTAAAATATAAATAATTTAGTTTAAGTTTAACTACTTAACTAGTCTTTGCTAGCATCTTTGTTTGTGTGAATTTTAACATATAAAATATTTGACCTACTATATACTAGATTAAGGATTACATTCTAAAAAACGCTCCGAGAAATAAGAGCACAAGAAATGTATATAATAGTTCTTGTTTAATTTTAGTATGGTCCTATTTACCTGTGTGTTTTACAAAACGTTTTATTAAAAAAATGCAAATAATACATCATTTGGCCAATATTTGCGACTACGAATTTTGGTTGGTCTGGACTAAAACACGCATGGAGCGGATGTTTTAATTTTATAATCATTCTTTTTTGTCTTGTAATAGGTTTACTACTCACCTTTTTTTTCTTGCACAATGGATATTCTTTGTCGCCCAAGAAATAACAATTAAAATATTGTACATTAATATATTTATATTTTACTATATATTTATATATAATATATGTTATATAAAAAATATTGTTTTATTAATAAAATATTGTCAATAAAAACGAAAATCACGGTAACGCAACAATTTTATATATGGTACAGAGTTGTGTGAAAAAAACATTGAAAATCACTCTGATTTTCGTCGCGCCTACATCGAAAATTATATACAACAGCATTTGTTCATCTGTTGAAAGATAGCAGAAATATTTCTACAGGCGCTAATTTTATGTATCATTCTTGAGTAATAGATTTTTTTGCGCTGAGTCCCCCATATACAGTAATAGATGGAGAGAACCTAGTGTTAAGACACTCAGTTCCCCACGCCCTACCCAATTTTCCAATCATTATAAGTCGAGTAGAGGAAGGTTAAGCTTTACCTTGTTACTAGAGCGGCAAAATTAAAATAATCCATTTGCCCGAGTAAGAATCTCACCGACAATATTGGCGTTTAAAATCAAATGATGTGATGTGCAGCTCCTTTTGTTTAAGTATTATACTTATTAATATGTTTTTGTGATTTTATCAAATGAGGTTTAGAGTAGTAAGACTTAACTGCATCCTTCATTTTCTGCCGGGAATGACGCGGATGTAACGTTTCGGATACGGATACGAATTTAAGTATACCATTTACGATTACCGGTTACGATTATAAAATTATTTAGGATTACCAGTTAGTTACGGTTTACGATTATAAACTAACTAAACTAAGTTTATATAAAAATATAATTAATATTTCTGATGTTTATTTATAAATTTATTAAATAAACAATAAAAAAGAACATAATATGCTGAAATAATGATTCTTGCCGGACATTGGTATCTGAAAGAAAAAGAAAACAAAAATAAGTTAGGCTTATGTTTATCAGAGGCCGTCGTGGCGCAGCGTCAAATTTCCATGTTTTAAAAATTTATACGAAACATAGTTCAATGTTCTCACCTGTTCAATTATTTACAATTTGGAGACCACCCGGTTAGTTGTTGTCCGCAATCATCACTCCTGAATCATTATTATCAACAACCATTACGCCTGTGTCATTATTGTCAACAACATTAACTCCTAAATTATTATTATCTACAACATGAACTCCAGAATCATTGTTGTCAACAATTTGAACACCGCCACCGCTACTGTCGACAACGTTAACACCCCCGGAATTATCAACCACGTTCACGTCCTAAAAATATAATGTTTCATAAGATATTTTTTGTAACTGTTCTCTGTGTTACGCATATAGCAGAGTAGATAAAGGGAACCTGTTTAGTTAAGATACTTCATTCTCCATGCACCACTAAATGACCGAGAAATTGTTGAAATTTAACGCCGACCTTTATCTTACTACCATAACGAGGAAATTAAGTCCGTACGATTAACCGCTGTACCACGACCGTCTTGTCTGTTTTCCATGTTTTTATATTTGATTTAATTTAACTATTACAAATAACAATATTTAGTAACATAATATTTAATAATCAAGTCACAAATGGGGGTCCAAGATGGAAGGCTTGCTCGTAGCGACCCCTGCCAGCCCTTACGAGGGCTGCAACGTTCCATCCGCCACGTGCATCTGGAGAGAGCGCACTGATAGGGCGTCCCCCCAAGGCGACGCGCACCAGTGCGTCCCCGCTGGTGTGACAAGTGGCGACGATTGCGGCGTTGGGGACCGCCACCCAACACGCCATGTCCGGAACGGCGGGAGGTGGAGAACGGAGCTACAAATAGCTACGTGGAATGTAAGAGGAGGGATGGAAGAAAAGATGAATGAATTATTAGATGTGATGGATGATAGAGATTTGGATGTCGTCTGCGTGACTGAGACCAAGCGGAAGGGTAATAATACTACCGATTTACCGGGCAGTCGGGTCGCTTTCTGGGCCGGCGTACCAGAGAGCGAGCGGGGCTGTCAAGGTGTAGGTGTGTTATTGTCCTCTCGATTGGTTAGTGCAGTGGTTGAATACAAGGCGATCAACCCGAGACTGCTTTGGGTTCGCTTCAAGCTGGGGATAACAAGAGTATTCTTGTTAGTGGCGTATGCGCCAGTATCCTCAGCTCCACTAGGTGAACTTGAGGAGTTTTGGGAGAGTGTCAGGGATGTTCTAGGTAGCGTTAGAGGGAATGAAAAGTTAATAATATGTGGCGATTTGAACGGATGGGTCGGAACTGCACGAAGCGGTTACGAGGGAGTGCTAGGTCAGTATGGTGACAAGAGAATAAATGAGGCTGGTAAGCTTATATTGGAAATTTGCAAGGAAAGGAATTTGTTTGTGGCAAACACTATGTTTGACCACAAACAAATTCACATGTATACATGGGAGCGAACGGAAGGGAAAAGTATGATTGATTTATTCCTAGTGGATCAGCGTATTCGAAGACAAGTCATGGACACACGAGTGTTTAGGGGCTCTGATCTGGGAACAGACCACTATCTAGTCGTTGCTAGAATAAGGGGTCTGTTCGCAGGTTGGCGCAGCTACACGAGGTGTCCAGACTTGCAGTCGAATTACCGCATAAGAAGCTGGAAGCTTCAAGACCCACCTACTAGAAAGGAATATCAAGAAAGAGTTTCCAAAAAGCTAGACAGCAGTGAATCTGGAAATGGAAATATTGAAGTATGCTGGCAGAACCTTAGGGATTGTATGAAGGAAGCAGCGATAGAGGTATGTGGAAAAGGAAAAAGAGGCTTTAGCAAAAAGCGTGACGAATGGTGGGACGATGAAGTGCAAGATGCCGTAGAAAGAAAGAAGAAGGCATGGCAGGACTATAAAGCCTCTGGTAAGGATAAAAGTATGAGAGAGATCAAAAAGAAAGAGTATAAGCTGCAAAAGCACCAGACGAAAGTACTGATAAAGATGAAGCGTGAAAGGGCAGAGAATGAAAGAGATGAAAGGTTAACGAACAACTTCAGGGAAAACACGAAGCTTTTCTGGCGAGAAGTTAGTGCTTCTCGAGGTTGCTCGCTAACCTGTAGAATGAAAGGGGTGCTTTCGAAGGACGGTGAAATTCTAACAGAACAACCACACGTTTTGCAGCGATGGGCGGAATTTTACAAGGAGATGTATGAATGTGATGACGCCTCAGTCTCAAGTAACAGCCAAACGCTGAGTCTTGATGTAGCTGATGGCGGAATCAGTGTAAAAGAAGTTGAGAGTGCAATACGAAGTCTGAAATGTGGTAAGTCAGCGGGAGCAGATGGAGTTACTGCCGAGATGATCAAATATGGTGGGCCACGCGTCTTGGACTTGTTCTGGTTTTTGTGCAATTTATGCTGGAAATCAGGGGAGGTCCCAGACGATTGGCGAGGTGCAGTCATCGTGCCTTTGTATAAAGGCAAAGGTTCACAGATAGACTGCGCAAGCCATAGGGCTATCAGTTTGATTAGCTTAGGTAGTAAAGTTTATGCTAAGGTTTTAGCGAGAAGAATGCAAGAGAGATCTGAAAGGTTATTGTGGGAGGCCCAAGGAGGCTTTAGACCTGGAAGAGGGTGTATGGATCAGATCTTTTCCCTCCGCATGATTACGGAAAAATTTTTGGCCGTTAACCAAAAAGTTTTCTGTGCTTTTGTGGACTTGGAAAAGGCATTTGACAGAGTTGTTAGAGCGAAATTATGGGAGATACTACCCCGGTACAATGTGAACGGACCCTTGCTGCAGGCTGTAAAGTCTCTTTACAGAGATCACTCAGCCTGTGTGCGAGTAGGAGCTGGCATGTCGCCCTGGTTTGACATCCGATCGGGTGTCAAACAAGGTTGCGCCATGTCAGCTTGGTTGTTCAATTTGTATTTGGATAGCTGTCTCCAAGGAGTGAAACAAAGCGATATGGGAGTGAAAGTAGGTGACCTGAATGTGAATTGCCTGCTGTACGCAGATGATGCAGTGCTTATTGCATCATCAGAATGCGAGTTGCAGGCATTGGTCACCACTCTGAAAGAAGGGTGTGAATATAATGGTCTAAGCCTCAATGCGAATAAGACAAAGGTTCTGATTTTTGAAAGAGATGAAGAAAGGACGGAATGCAAGATCAGTGTAAATAGTAAGATATTAGAACAAGTGAATGAGGTGGTATACTTGGGAAGTATGTTCAGTAGAGATGGAAGATACGAGATGGATGTGGAAAGGCGTATTGCTGCCGGTAACAAGGTTAACGGAGCCTTAGCTGCATTGATGAGACGGCGAAACGTCAGCACAGCTGCGCGTTTGGCCGTACACAATGCAGTTTTGGTACCGACTCTGTTATACGGCAGCGAAACGTGGGTATTACAGAAGAAGAATGAAAGAAAGATGAATGCTGTGGAGATGCGATCTCTTCGTAGGTTATGCGGAGTCAGCTTAGCTGATCGAATCCGCAATGAAGAGGTACACAGAATGGCAGGTACTAGCGGGGATGTCACGGTGAGAATGAAGAAGAACGTGCTCAGCTGGTTTGGGCACGTCGAACGAATGAGTGATGAAAGAATGGCAAAAAAGATTTATGATGGAAAAGTGAGTGGTAAGAGAGGTAGGGGGAGACCTCGGTTGACCTTCGAAAACACAGTATCAAAGATACTGGAGGAAGGTCACGTAAAAAGCATGAGGACCCCCCGGAGGGCATGTATGAAGAGGTTGATGACAGTGGACGAGGCGAAAGAGGTATGTAGAGACCGTAGCGTTTGGCGCTCCGTTCTCTCTGACTACCCCGCTAGGGATAAAGCGTGAAGTTAGTTTAGTTTAGTTTAGTTTTAAGTCACAAATAATATTTAGTCTACCAATTCCTTTTTATATAAATGAAGAAGTTTTAATGTATGTATTAGTATTAAGTATTAATAATGGTTAAGTAATAACACATTAGAGTTGAGAAAGATGATTGCTTTGTTCCTACAAAGCTAAGCTAACTGCATAGCTAACCGAATCCACAATAAAGAGATACACAGACACAGGCAGGTAGGTACTAACGAGGATGTCACGGTGAGAATGAAGAAGAACGTGCTCAGCTGGTTTGGGCACGTCGAACGAATCAGTGATGAAAGAATGACAAAATAGATTTATGACGGAAAAAGAGCGTGAAGAGATGTAAGGGGAGATCTCGCTTGACCTTCGAAAACACAGTATCAAAGATACTGGAAACTCACGTAAAAAGCATTAGGACTCACGAAGGGTATTTATGAAGAGGTCGATGACAGTGGACGAGGCGAAAGAGGTACGTACAGACCGTAGCGTTTGGCGCTCTGTTCTCTCTGACTACCTCGTTAAGGATACAGCGTGAAGCTAAATAGATAGAGAAGTATTGAAACAATTTTCGATAAAAATATTGTATCAAATCCACATATTATAAAGGGTATTTATAGCAATGTTTACAGCGTGATACTTAAGAAATTAATATTTTTATTAACTTACATTTCCCCACATTATTACTATTTTAAAACAAAACGTGCACTGACCACAATATTGGTAATATAAACCACATTTATAGCTTATCAGTCCACTTATCTGACTACGACAGATATGAACTTAAAACATTAAAGCAAAATATTTAAAAAATATAAATGTAATTTCTTTTTAAGCCTTCTAGAGGTCTTCTAGAAGAGGTTAACGCAGTGCATCTGTAAGTGTGTAGGTATGATGGTAGAAAATGTAAATATCTCTCAAGTCATTATCATTCAATTTTATTTACAGCATTTTAACGTTACAATAAGCTATTAAATTATATTAACAGCCTATTCCGATATATCTATAATGGTAATATATCATGATGTGTACAAATTGCGTGCTTATTTTCGGAACTCAACGCTGTATTTTGTCTTAGTACCACAGCAATGCAATGAACATGATTCATTCATTCTCCATTTTGATTCTTTTCTTTACTTATTTGATAGTATACAGACTATTCTAGATTATCTTCTATTATTTTTTTTTGTCTTAAATTCGTAGCTTATTCGATCGTTCTTCGTAATCCTGACTAATACCGTGTTATCACTTATCAGTGATAACGATTTCGATAAAGCATTACTTTAGATAAATAGATAGTTGTCAATTATACGCAATATATTAATTGGGCTGTAAAATATCCATTTATAAACAATTTAAAATCGTGATTTAATGAAACATTAAAAAAGAAAACGATTAGAAAAGTACAAATTAGTAACTTTACGCTGTAATCCCGCGTAGCAGGGTAGGCTGAGAGAATATAGTGTTAAGACACTCCGTTCACCGCGCACTGTCGAATTTTCGAGACATTGCGTGTTGTGTGGCGGAACTGAACGCCTATCTTTGTTTTGTTAACAAAATGGGGAAATGCCTATTTAGTTATAACCAAAATATAAAATAGTACTAAGCACCATGGTATGAGTCCGATTTTTTTTTATCTCGTCTAAGAGGATAGGCTAAAAGAACCTGTATCTACCTTCGACCTCGACACGTTGTACCAACCCATCATATTTTTAACACAAGTCACAGGCACTTAACCATTCGATACGTGATTTACGGCAATACATTATATTTCTTATTAACATAACTAGTAAAATTTTTCTAGCGAAAGTAGGCGTGATGTGGATAAAATTGTTTTTAATGAACCTAATTTGAGGTGAGGCCGCCGTGGCGCAGCGGCGCACGCGTTTTATTGTAAACTCAACGGCTGTGGGTTCGTTTTGGGACTTGAGGAGTTGGATTATTTTTATTTTTAGTCTTGAGATACTCCGACCCACGCACTATCTAATTTTTGAGATGTTGCATGTTGTCTTGGTAATAGAACAAGGAAATGAGAACAATTCCATTACTTTTTTTAGCGTATGGCTATAAGCGCTACAGTTCGGGTTCGATTGCCACTTGAGAGTAATATATTCAATATCCTCATTTCCTCGCTTTGGTAACGAGGCAAAATGCGGCGTTGAGTCACGCCAATCAACACGCAGTGTCTCAAGAATTCGGTGGAAATAGGGGGCCGAAAGTGTCTTAGTGGATATCCCACACAAAGCAGAGTAGGCAGAGGGAACCTAGTGTTAAGATACTCAGTTCTCCATTAAAACATTTTTGCGGTCTATTTTCCGCCGTGTTCATGAGGCATTGCGTGTTGAGTAGCGGAACTCAAAGTCGCGCTTTGTCTCGTTATCAGAGCAAGCAAAATATTAAATATCTCGTTCCTCCGACTGAGAATTAGTAAGTACCCTTAATCGTCGCATTTACATCGACTATATTATTTATCAATATTACTAAATCAATCCTCAAAACTAAATCTCCATCAAACGCACTGGATAAATAAACAACTAAACAGTTTAAAATATAACAAAGTGACTCAGTAACAGTCAGTCGCGAAAGCGAGTCTATTTACAACTGAAGTAATTCGAACCAGTCGACCGAAGTGGCAACCGATGACTGACGCGACTTACGGGCTAATATTAAAAAACTACATGAAAATATTTTTTTGTAGTGATTACTTTTATAATATTCAAAATTGTGAAATAGTGAAAAGTTGGCTGAATAAATTACAATCTTGGATTAAGTGTGGTTAAGTTATAAAAGTGTTATTTTGATTGAAGATTTGAAATTTTGAAAGAAGATTTTGAATAAAAATTACACAATTTTTATTTTTTTGTCATCAATTAAAAATTTATATATATTTATATATATAATAACGATTAAGCTTTTAAAAGTTGAATAGAAAGTTGTGAGAAAACAGAAAAAATAATGAGAAGTTGATGGTAGGTACGTATAAAAAAAAAAGAGAAAACAGTAATAGCGTAGCTGTCAAATTTCGCGCGCAAATTCTGTAAACAAACAAAGATGACACGACAGATAAACAAAACTTATAATAAACGTGTAAGCTTTATATTATATTTTATTTGCTTGCGATATTTTATCTTGTTTTGTAAAAAAAAAAATATTACTAGACAAATATTAAATACTTATATAAATAATTGACAATTAAAAAAGCCCCGGCAAGGCAAAAAGCTCTAAGAAGGTAACAAACAACTAAAAATAGCAAATAATTTACAAAATGCTGTATATATTTTTTCTTGGATAGGATAAGGACACTCTCTATTAGTTCGCTTCTCAAACAAAAAATAAATAAAAAAATAAGTTGGTTCATCCGTTTGGGAGCGACAATGCCACAGGCAGAAATAAGCTAAGAAAACACCGCATTTTATTTTTACAATACAGTAAAATTTTAACAATAAAATGCGGTGTTATGTTCTACTACCTAATGTTTCTAATGGAATATGTCAAGGATTTTGAGACGGAAATTGGCGAACGCAATCTTCTCAATTATATATTTTATTACTGTCTGTATATTAAGACGCGTGCGAAAATCAAACAAGTATATTAATTGGATAACTTATTTCTTATATAACCTTCCCTAAGAGTGAAGAAAGATGAGAGACGTTTGATTTAAATCTATATTAAAGTAGAGGGTCAGTCGTGGTGCAGGGGTTCAAGCGTGCGACTTAAACATGACCGGTTGTGGGCTCGATTCCCACGTTCATGATAATAATAATTATTTCATTTCCTCGCTTTAGTAGCAAGGCAAAGCTCGTCGTTGAGTTCGGCGGAAAATGTGGAAGGAAGTGTCTTAATGAGAACGGACTGCCTTAACACTCGGTGCCCAAGTTCCCACTGTCTACCCTATTATGTGCGGGATACCAGATGAAGCTGAAAATAAATAGTTTCTTAATTTTTCTGTCGCAAAGTGAAATCTCACATATACCAATTATACTTTTTTCACATCACTTCATTATTTTTGTAAATTCATTTTGTTGCTTAAAACTGCCAACTACGGCTTCTCTCTTTATCTCCGTTCTCGCACATAGCAGAATAGACAGAAGGATTCAGTTCCCCACGTACCGTTCAGTTTCCAGACATTGCATATTAAGTGAATAGATTGGCGGTCAACGCTGCACTTTGCCTTTTTACTAGAGCGATAAAATGAACATCATTTATTCCCCCGAATGGGAATCAAACTCACAACCGTCGCGTTTACAGTTTGACGTTGTCACATGAGGCTCGTAAGAATGCGACTATAAGTATTATAGGAAACTTATATTAGTTTATATTTTAACTACATCCGTAACAAATTTAGAGAGTAACGGATGTTACATCAAAGGGATAAATTTATATATAAGGGAACTTAACTTAATTAGTCTTTTTTAATGGAAAATGCATACCTTGATACCATTTAAGCTCATTAGTCAAGTTTGACTGTAAACGTAATGGTTGTGAGTTCGATTTCACCTGGGAGTAATAAATTATTTTAATTTTACCGTTCTGGTAAAATATAGCGCACTTACATAGTTGTTTAATCTGAATGGAAATATAATGATGGTAAATTCGATTCCCGGTCGAGTAAACGAATTATTTACATTTCAACGCAAGCAAGATAAAGCGTGGCTTTGAGTGGACCGTGCACGGGGAACGGAACGAATTTAAAACAAGATTCCTACTATGATATATTCGGCATAAACTGAGCTTAAAAATCCCCCATTCCGTATTTCCTTCCACGCCGGTGGTAGTTTCCTGTAGGACTGACACTACTGACATGTCTATAAACTTCATAATTTAAAAAAAAGAAATATTCTTAATTACACCATTACAATGGTATAATAAGATTAAAAATATTGTAATTTTGATTTCAAACATGACTCTTTATACATAGAAAATATAGGTATAGAGAAGAAAAAGAAATAACCTACAAGATTAATCAATCAGTCAACGCATATAATAATACTGCCAGATTTAGAAATTGATATTTGACATATAGGTAGATTAGGGCCTTGTTGTTGAGGCCAGTCGTGGCGCAGGACCCGTCTCAGACTCCTTCTGACTACTTTGCTATGTGTGGGATGTAGCGTGAAACAAAAAATATAAGTCTTAAATAAAGCTGCGAGCGACAACTAGTTTCTTATATAGTGGGCGTAGGAAATAATAAAATTAATATCTTTACTAACGCAAATGCATTCAATGTCGTGTGTAGCGAGCTTTATTTACGGTGCGGATGTGTTTTTTTTTATTGGATTTTATCCGTCGATATTTGTGGTTCTGTGGATTGCTTTATTTGACATTTCATCTGTATTTTTTAATATAAATTACGATAAATAAAGATAATACCAAAAAAATATATCGAGGAGATCGTGTTGCAGTGGGTTGTGTATATCGAACCCACAACGCACTGCGACACAAAGGTACGCTGCGCTTTATCTTATAAAGCACAGTGTTGAAGTACCTCGAATTCTGGCGAAAAACCGAGGATGGAGTGTCTTAACACTAAGTTATCTCTGCTTACCCTATTATTTACGGGATTAAACGTCTCTAGGTGAACAAAAGTTCTGTGATAGCTTTGTCTGTATCGCCCATATTGCATATGCGGTACATACACACTATAAAGCTAAAAAAGATTGGGTTCATGTCTCGTCGAACAAAGAGCGGCGCGGCATTTCATTCCATCGTCCTAAATATATAATATGATATCAAATAAAAATATTTACAAAATTTGAAACATTGATAAAATATATTTTTTATAATTTATGATATTTTTTATATAAAACAATGCATATTTCATTCTGGAAACATTAAATAGTGACGTCCAAACAAAAGGATGTTACAATAAATACATATGGTATAAAGGTCTTTGCCTTCGCTAAAATTAAACGAGTGCGTCGAGAAAGTACGTAGTGATGCGCCACTGTTGCTATCGGAAATTGGATTTTGTAATAAATGTCATTAAAGCGTAAACGGACAACTTAGGAACACATTCATCCTTATATTATTTTTTTTTCACCCTAATTAAGAACGAATCATTGACTCATTTTGATCTACATAATGTTTTGAATCTCTCTCCACTGTGCTGTATGTCGAATTGGTCAAAGCAGTAGATAAAAATATAATAAATTCAAGTCCATTAAAAAGAAATAAACAAATATAGGTCTAGTTATTAATGTTTTTTAGCTTGTGCTCTTTTCTGAACACCTAAAGTCAAAACTCTTTTCTCTCTTTTACCTTTTCCGTTTTGGTTTCCTGTTGTCTGTTTTCCGACCGTGTTCGAAATATTGCATGTTGAGTATCAAAAAGTCGATATAAAAAAAATCATCCATTCGAGTAGTATTTACAATACTGCGCTTTTATCAATTCATTCAATTATCCCTTGCGCAAAAAAAATACTATTTTAGGTATTTTTTTTTGTTTTGAAAAATTTTATAAAAATCTAGTTATCCGCCTGTCTATATATGTATAAAATCCTTCCGTCACCGAGTAAACAAGAGTAAAAAAACAAGATTTTACGTATTCTAGGTCACATAAACGAAATTGCAGGCTACAACTTCTTGGTTATTAAATTGTAAATTGTAGAGAACTTATAACAATTTTAATGCAATCTTTAAACATGCAAAATATTACAGAATTAAAACGAAGAATTTCATACAAAAGAGATTAGTAGAATGTAAATATATGTGTGTTTATAGTAAACAAAATGATCAATACACTTTAATCAACATACGACGTAGCAGCCACGAGTATCGTTCCTTAGAAAAGACCAAAAAAATTAGCTACAATTTTTGGCACGACACAAATGACGCATTTCGATGACAGATTTATGAGATTCAACATTTTATTTATAATACCTGTGCTACTATTGTATTACGCAATTTAAATAGTACGGAGGTGATTACGATTCTAAATGTAGTGACTTAGTCCTCTGTGTTTATGTATACGTCACTGCTTTGTATACTATTTGTTTAAAAAAAATAAATGGAATTGACAATTTAACATACACGTATGTACATATTACACCTGTCAAAAATTATACATATATTATTATATTTTATATGTTATTGTAAACAACATATTGCCTATATCTTCACATGATAGTAATGTGTATTTATTGCATAAAAATACACGTAGAAAAACTAACTGTAATGAAATATAAATCTATAGAGTGCTAAGACGTCGGTCAAAATTTTATTTACGTATCAGTCACTTGGTGCAACAATTACTTATTTGTATTTTTAAAAAAAATTCGCAATGTAAGTTTGTAAATTATCTTTCCGCATACACTGACATATTCAGCTTTCTTCAAATAAAATACAATTTATTTTACCTTTTACCGGTCAATTTTCTTCGTGTGTTTCCATACAACATTCCATACATTGGCGAAATGAATTGTGCTCAACTGGCACGCTCGAAACGCCATTAATTAAGAAATCAATCAATCAATTTATTTCATCCATACCTGCGGATAGGTTTTCTCAGAGATACAAGTTTAGACTTTGCCCCAAAAAGAGTTAGGTTGATGCTATGAAAATATTTTCAACAGAAAATTATACATATATACTAATATAGGTATTTTCCAAAATATCGATATTAGTATAAGACATCACTATCTATATAAATGGACGAAAACGGATGCATTGACGTTACTATTTATAATTCCAAAGCGTATGTAAGTCAAGTGTAAGAAGAACGAGATCGCGTCTGTTCTTTGAATTGAACGCAATCGAGATATTTCTATCGAATGACGTTTCAGATAATAAAACTGAAAGGAAATAACATTTATAGGATCGATTTATTATAAAATTATGATGGCGATCCAAGATATTTTTTTCTTTTAGCCCGCATATGCTGGGCAGCACTAAGATAAATAGAGGGAACTTAGTGTGTTTTAACACTAGGTTCTCCTTTCTCCACTTTCCGCTGAATTGTGGAGGCATTGCGTGTTGAGTGGCGGAACTCAACCGCCGCGTTTACCTCGTTACCGGGAAGGAAAATATTAAATATTTCATTCCTCCTAGAGGAAATCGAACTCACAACTCACGCTTACAGTGTCGCTTCCCTGCGTTACAACTGGCTTTATTCTTTTGTTTCTTTTTATTCTTACTATATATATTTCGGGTTTATTATTGCATATATATTTGCTGCGAACAAAATTGCTTAAACAAAAGTGCAGTCAAAAATAAAGCTTCGATTTGGCATGAAACTGCAACGTGCATTCGGTTGAAAACTGAAAATATTTGTTTCCGTTTGTTTTAAAAATACGCTGTTGATGGACGGACTTTACCTAATGTTATTTAGAAATAGAGTTCCTATAAAAATACATACAACTAAACACATACATTTACAGAGTCGAACAAAATACCTTAACATTAAAACAGCGCTAAGGTAGAAAAAAATCTCATGAATTTATATTACTGATAAAACGTATTATCAAACTAAATAAATAAATCAATTTAAATATATCTTATCCTACTATAAATAACAGAAGAAGAAATTAAAGATTTTGTATCTTTCTTCTTTTTTTCTTTTCTTTTTTATTGTTTAAATATTTCAAATTTAACTTTACGGAGAATTATTCTTTAACATGACACTTTGTCAAAGCTTCGCGCTATATCCCACAAATAGCAGGGTAGGTAGTTAACCTAACATTAAGACACTCCGTCGTTATTAAGTCTTATGTTCCTTTTCTTGCATGTTGAGGAGCGGAACTCATCGCCACGTTTGCCTCGTTGCCAGGGTGAGGAAACGAAAAATAGTATTATTTATCACATTCCGCCGAGTGGACTGGAATGTTTGTAACGGTCACGGGTTCCTGCACTCGATAATGAAGATATCATAAAGTTTTGACACACTAGGTATAGCATACATTATATATGCGAAGAAAAATGTGAGAAAATATGATGTTTCTATAACTTTAGACCACAAATCTGTAAAAAAAATATATAATTCTGAACTACTTTGATCTAAAAGATGCATTAGATTTACATCTTTTTATATTCCACTTCTGTGGTAATTTTACGACTTATTTTTATTACTAACAAACATAATGTCTATGTGGTTATAGGTTTGATATTCAGATTTAGATGTCTTTACATAAATAGAAACTGTTTTGGCGCAGCGCATCAGTGTCGGACAGTTTACGCGATGGTTATTAGTTCGTTTCCCACCAGATACAATGGTTGTTTATTTTTTTACATTTTTGAAGTATATACTAACAAAAGAAAATTACTCTTTTTAGAAAACGTATTAATACAAATATTTATATTACAAATCATATAGAAACGAATAACCTGATGAAAGTAGTCTTCCTCAATCAATGGATTATGCAAAATAATTATAAAGAATTGTTCAATTCGAACCAGTAGTTTCTGAGATAAGCGCGCTCACTAAACATACTCTTTTACTTTATAAAATTAGTATAGAAGTATAAATATTTTTATTAAATATTATTTTTTTATATTCCTGATTGTGTAAAACAATGTAAATATACTACTGAATTCCTATAATTCACGTAACTTTTACTATTTAAGGCGCATATTATGGAAAATTTACTAAGAGCACATTATCAAACAATTTTCTACGGTCCATAAATACATCAGAGACATTAAAATACGCAAAATATCGCAAACAATATTATAAAGCACACGTTCTTGCGTTTGTCGCTTGTCGAATTAGAAATTAAAAGTAATCAATTGAATATAAAAATTTATGATTTTAATTTTTTTATCAAGGACAAACAAATATTAATTTGGATTGTTTCTGTAGAACTGCGAATAAATAAGTAATTATTATTTATAAATAAATTATATAAAAATATTTTTATTTTATATTTAATTTAAACGGTAACAAGAATAGTATAATTTTTCTAATTTATATTTAAAAAAAAAATCACAATTTCCAAACGTATTTGACATTGACAGCCCGCCATGTTCAACTTCTTCAAGCGGAAAGGCGGGAAAGCCGAATCGCCCGAGTGCTCCCGAAGTCAAACGAAAACGATCCCGACTACGACGGTCGACTCCCGCGCAGCGCCACAAGAAAATGACGCAACAAAAGAAAAATCCACACAAAAAGATGTAGTAAACCTCCTTTTACCTATCACTAATTACAATCAAAAGACAGGAGTCAGTGCCTTACTACAAATAATGGGTAAACGCAAAAGAAACAAAAGAAAACGGGATAAATGTAGCGAAGTTCGACCCGATGTCACTCCTACGCCGGCTAAAAATAATCAAGACGCGGTCCAACCGTCCGACAATCCAGCCGACTTTGTGAAAGCTCTTGTGTTGCAAAAATACGGTAAACCCGATACTAAACAGCACGTGTCTATGGTTTACGTTTCTAATGAACGCGAGGAGGAAGACAAAAAACATGCCGAAGCTTTACTTCGAGAAATAGCCAAAAGCATTGATTGTACGATTGACAAACTAAATGAGAAACAAATGGGCACTACTGACAGTAAAACTGCTAAACCCGTATACGAAAACGTTGAAAATAATATAAATACTTATAAAAATGATTTAAGAGGTGAATTGGATAAATTGTTGCGCGAGGATGAGAAAAAAGAGGAATCGGCAGATGCAGAGTCTCCTGCAACTAGGAAGTCGAATTTGAAGCCACCACGTTCTGACAACGAAGGCTGTTCAGATGACGATAGATCCGACAATGGTAGAAAACGAGTGACATTTAAAAAACACATTATCTTCGACGATGGCGAACAGCAAACTGACGAAGAAGTGGATTCGTCATTCGAATCTCTTACTTCAGAAGAAGCTGAGTACTTAGAAGATTTGCCCGATAATGATGAAATGTTAGGTGGTTATTTAGTTTCTAATAATGACAATAAAACTATTATAAGTGTTTGTCAAAATGAACCTATAATAAAAGTTGAATGTGTGGACGATTTACGACGTATATCAGGTGACAACAGTGATAGTGGTTTTATTGAGAGTGATAGGAACGAGTCGGGTGATGAAACGTGTGATGTTAGAGTGGAGAGTGGAGAAAGTGGGAGTGAGGAAGAAATTATAGAAGAAATAATCGAGGAAGTTGAAGAAGAAGAGATTGAGGAAGAAAGCGACGTAGAAATAATAGAAATAGATGAAACTGAGGATGATACGTAAGTAAAAGTTATATATATAGTAAATATTTCTAATACTTATATTACAAAAAACTCATGTTGGATAATAATCGCTAAAATATGGCTTTTTTTGTTCCATCTTTATATTTATTTCTCAATATTTTATCTAAGTAAATAAGAATAAAATTAAGTAGATTAAAAATATTTTGTACACAAGAGGCAAGTCGTGGTGCAGGGGAACTAGGAGGGTTTATTGCGTGTTGAGTTCAGTCACTCAACGCACGCAAAGTGGAAGCATTGCGAAGTGGGCAAAAAATGGGCACCGGAATGTCTTAACACTAGGTTCTCTCTGCCTACCCTGCTGTGGGCGGGACATGCTGTGATGTTGATTTAATTTAATCTTGTTTACAATGGCAATATAAAGAATTCGATACAATACGTGGTAAGTAAAGGAACTTAACTTAAAAAATAAAAATAATGTAAATAATTAATAATAATCAACCCAGTGGGAATCGAATGTACAACTATTGCGTTTATAGTCACAACGCTGTCTCACTGCGCCACTATAGCGTTAATTAAGTTCGACTTGAATGATTTATATTATTGTTAATTTGTTCCAAAGACGCACAAAGTGGTCACGAGTCATTTCTTGCGCAAAACACAGCGTCATGTCTTCGCATCGGAATAATTAATATATAATTATATCTATACTAATATAATATTATATTATAATGAAAATCCTGTAAAGTTAGTTAGGTTGAACGCGCTAATCTCAGGAACTCCTGGTTCGAATTTCTAAGTTCTTTTTGTGTTGAAAAGTCCATTTATTTTCGAGTACAGCTCTATATAATCCAAGGTGGCCTGTGAAATCTGTGGGCAGAATACTTGACTCTCAATTTTTTTGTAGTTTCATACTGTATTCCACACATAGCAGGGTAGGTAGAGGGATCCTGGGAACCTAGTATTAAGACACTACGTTCCCATTAAGACCATTTCCCACATTCCGACGAATTCTCAAGACATTGTGTGTCGAGTCGTGTGTAACTCAACGCCGCGCTTTCCCTACGTATCTGGGAATACGATGAAATCAAAATATTAAATATAAGTAATGGGAGTGGGAGTCGACAGGGATCCGAACTCATAACCGTCGCGTGCTCAGTCGTACTATTGTGCACCAAAGCCACGACGGCCTCACTTAGAATGTGTCACGTGTCATACACAATGAGTAGTTACTTCCATTTGACCACATTATTAATATCTTATACATATTAGGCATCCGGAGTTGAACCTGTATACTCTTGATACATATATGTATTTATCGTTTATGTGCGTCAATGTATCTCCAGAACGCTCTATACGACCCACACTCACTCTAAAGCCAAGGTTAGAAGTTTGACGTGTTTGTAATCAAATTATTTTTAATTACTCCCGATTTGCTTTCTTGAAGGAGACTTTTAATTATTTTTTTTTATAAATGTAAGTATGGTAGGTACTAAGCACCAAATGTATGCTACACAAATATTACTTGTATACGCGACAGGATATGGGTTTCGTTCCCGATCGAGGAAATTAAGTATTTAATATTTTCATTTTCTTGTTCTGGTAACGAGTTATGTAATGGCGTGGTGTTGAGTTTCTCTACTCAACACGTCTTCAGAATTCGGCGGAAAATTAAGAACGGAACTGTATAAATGGAAAGGGAGTGTCTTTTTCTTGTTCCCTTTGAATACCCTGCTGTGTGCGGGATACTACGGGACACTAAAAAATATATATTACAAATACAAAACACCGGATGCAGATATAAACAAAATATTTGTATGAAACTGTAAATGTTTTATGATATTTATTATAATATCCGCTGTAAAGTAAGACTGCCGTGACGCAGCGGGACCGCGTCTGACGTGATGGTTAAGGGGTCAATTTCTATTGGAAGGGAGGGTACCTTATTATTTTCATTGTATCTGTATCCCGCAAATAGCACGCTACTAAACAGAAGGAACCAACGAACCTAGTGTCAAGACACTATGTTCCTAACAAGACACTTGCGTTCCCCACATTTCGCTGAATTATGGAGCCATTGCGTGTAAAGTGGCGGTACTCAATTCCGCTCTTTGAAAGTTTCCGCTAGTTACCAGAGCAAGAGAGTGCAAAATATTAAATTGAGAAAATGGGTCCTCCGAGTGGAAATTGAACCCACGATCTCCGCGATTACAATTACACGAAAGTGCCCCTGCACCACGACGGCCTCCCTTGATTGTTTACAATTACCGTAGGTACCTTAAAAGGTAAAACTTACAATTTCCAATACAAATAAATAAAAAAAAACGAAATGTGGAAAAGTATGGGTAGGTATTTATTTCACCGAAAAATTCATTGTAAACTTATATTTGTTTTTAATTTCTAACAAAATGAGTTCACATGTCCGCAATCTTAAGTTTGTAAATTTTTTTGTACATTCTAAAATTGATACGGAAGCCTCGGTGGCCAAGTCCGACTCGCGCTTAACCTGTTTTTTCATACTTTTAATTATTTCCGTCTCGAGTGTACAATGTGCAAAAGTTTTGAAAATGTAACTTCAATAAGACCACGACACATCAGCCTTACCGTACTTAATATGTATACCGTACTTTATAATAAGTAAAAATATAGAACGAAGTGTCTTAACACCAGGTTTTCTCCGCTCCACATAAAATGCGAGTAAACAACAAATCCGTGATCTTTTTCTAACAACTAAAAACGTGGGAAGTGCGTATTTACATATTGTATGGCAAAATTCCAAAATGCAGACAAAGAATTAGATTTAATACTATGAGTCATTGTTTTTACTAATATATATATTGTCGTGGCGCAGAGCAAGCGTGTGGCTGTAATGCGACGGTTGTAGGTTTGATTCCCACACGGGGACTGAAATATTTAATAATTTCATTTCCTCGTTCTGGTAACGAGGCAAAGCGCGGCAGTGAGTTGCGCCACTCCATACGCAATGCCTCCAGAATTTAGCCAAAAAGTCCTAATGGACACTGAGTGCTTTAACTCTATATTCCCAGGTTCCCTCTGCCTACCCTTCTATGTGCGGGATACAGCTTCAAGCAAAAAAATAACGTTAATAACTCAAAACCCATTGTACCTTTTGTATGTATCATAACTTTTTTTTTTTTTTGTTTTTTACATTTGACCACGCGGGCGAAGTCGTAAGCAAAAAATATTAATTCATAAAATTTGAACCCACAACCACTACAAATTATGCCACAACCATAACTGGGTTTTCACTATATTTACATAGAAATTATTAAACTTGAATTCGAAACGCTCGGTTGAATACTGTTACTTTCGTTAAAAAACACATGTTCCTAAGTATTTGTGTAATGAAAATACATACATATATTAGCTATATGCATGTTAATTTGTGTGTAAACATGCGAGGAATATGTTAACTGTTTAACATTTTACAGTGGCGTGGAATTTCATTTGTAATGTATACCTACAAGTTCGATTTTTGTTCATATGCATCTTCTTGAAATAAAAGAAAAACAATTCGTATCTGACTACAATAAAAACAAAAAAAAATTAAAATAGAGCGTAGGGTAAAAAGAGAAAAAATTGTGTTAGGACACACACAATTTTTTCTCTTTTTACCCTACAGGATACAGTGTGAAGCTAAAAAAATATATAATAATTGGAAAGCATACACAATAAATTTATGTAATTTATGTGTGTTCTTTGTTTTTACAGCATAGTGCCTTGTAAATAGTGGAGTGTCTTGACACTAGGTTTTTTACGTGTCCTGCTATACGTAGTCAGAATTTAGGTCGATGTGAACGTACTACAATTGACCTAAATACAAACTAAGTTTATAGTTCAGACCTGAATCAAAATAAACTTTCTAGATCTAGACTAAACACACGCCTGAATAACGGCGTTAAATCCCGCCATTAGTGTGTCATAGTTTCTTGGTAAATTATATATTATAAATCACATATAATGTTATCGACGATTCATATAGACCAGAGGTTTCTAACCTTTTCTTGATCAAGGACCACTTTTATATCATTGTTGGTAGAAAGGACTACAAGGATAATCGTGAATCTGGTACGGAATCCTTGGTGGATGAGTCCAACTGCAAATTACCGGTTTTTTCCCTAATGAACTTAAATTTATTAAAAAACCAGATGCACATTAGGACAGATTTGTGAAAACAAATTGGATTTTATAGTTTCTTTAAAATAAACTTAGAGATATTTTATTAACACATGTTCTATATCAATTGAATTCTTATAGAAAATAATATTTATTGGGGCTATCATGACGTGGCGACACAACGTCTAACTCTAAACGTGACGGTTGAAGGTTCGATTCCCGCTCGGAGTAACGAAATATTTTTATTACCTAGTCCTGTTAACAAAACAAAGCGCAGCTTTAGAGTTTCGCTACTCATACCATTTTTTCTTTTAAATTGTCTACATTATACGAGTATGTATATTAAGTTTATGGTCCAAACTTAAATCTATATAAACTTTTTAAATCTAGACTAAACACGGAGCTAAAACCCGTCTACCATCTTCCAGGAAGGATCTCGTCAGCCAAGAGAACAGGTTCCAATCACAGGTGACCGCGTTGACTGAACTAGCTGACACAAGATGCGATGAGGCTGAACGCGCTAGGGGGTTGCTCGTCGCTTATAGAAAGGAAATTGAGGCAAAAGACCAGGAAATTGAACGTAAGTAGACATCTTTTTTTTTCATCTAGGGTTGAACTTTTCAATAGCCGAAGTAGGTTTGAGCCTAGGGCAGCTGATTTTTGAGATAAATTTTAGAATTAAAGAAAAACCGTAACGCATACCATTATTTTTCTTACGTCCTTTGATTAATTAGAAAAGAGCTCATGTTTTACAAATACTAATCATGTTTTCTTAAATCATGGCTATGAACACTCTTGATTAAGTCACGTTTCAAATAAAAAAGCTAGATCAAAATCGGTCCATCCGTTTGGAAGCTGACCCAAAGAGACATGCATATAAACACAAACACAGACACGTTATAATTATAATATCTCACTGTCAATTATCAAGACGCCACTCTTGATGATTATCTACATATATTAAGATATCATTGCGCTGCGGTACAGCGTGACTGTAAACGCGACGGTTGCGAGTTCGATTTCCATTCGGATGAATTGTTTCCAGTTCTCAGCTCTAGCAACGCAAGGTGTGTTGCGCGTGCTGGCAAGCCTTTCTTTAGATTTTTATACTTCGAGACCGAGATCTTGAGAGGTTTGCTCTTGAGCTAGCTTGCTATTCTTGAAGTATTTCAATTAATTCCACATGCATTTTGCGAAGTTGAAATAAGGAGTGAAGTGGATTTAATATTAGTTTATCTTTATCTATTCCAGCAAGGTCAGTTGCAGATGTTACGGTGGCACTGCGTCACGATGGCCAGAAGCTGATTGCATATTATTTTCTTTATCCACAGAGAACTTTTAGTGACCTGTCACTCTTTCTTCATTTTCCAAATTTATAGATAAATGTCCATCGACACCACGTTAACAGTAAATTTTCTAAAATTTAATTATTTACTTATATGGATTAGGTACATGTATCTATACTAAGAAATGTATGCAAAGATGTGTCTGTATGGATATCGCAGTGTATGACTGACAACGCGGCAGTTGAAGATTCAATTCCCACATACGGGAATCTATTATTTTCATTTCTTTGCCCTGGTAATAAGAAAAAGCGTGGCGTTGAGCTTCCTAAATTAGATACTTACTACATTAAAATAAAAGATTAACATTTTTTTACAATAAAAATCTACTTCCACTAGATTTTATAATCAGAATCTAACCAAACTATCCTTTCAAATAGAAAAAGTGGAGTTATTCGTCCATTTGTCGCGCATATACTTAATGCAAATTTAAGACTTGTGATTTTCTCATGGACATCATTATCAGAAATGGACCAAATTAAATTACTAGGACCACATGGGAGGCACAAAGTTTCAAATAATTTAGAAAATCCATTCACCCAGTTTAAGTTCTGAGTTAACAAACATAAAAAAGAAAAAAAAATACAGTTTCTTGATAATCCACCTTAAGGAAGTCGGTTATAAAAGGAGACAAACACACGAACACATTCGCTTCGATGCATTAAGTTGGAATCGAATACAAACAATATAACTACATTTTTTAAAGTCGGTTAAAATATGTATTACGCATTTAATAACGAATCAAATTGCAATTGATATCCATGAAATAATCGAGTATTCTCATGAAATTTACATCCTGGCTGGACGCCAGGGGCCATTGAGAAATCAGTGTGTTTATGTTATTTATACAACAAGATACCATGTGACTGTGTAGCGTGACTTTTTAGACAGTCTACCGTAGCGTATCGGTTTCGAATCCCACATCAGGGAAGAAGTAGGTCACGCTGAATCAGAATATAGCAGGGAAGACAGAGGGAACCGAGTGTTAACTTAAGAAGTCGTTACCTATTAAATATTATATTTACCTCTGTTATGACGCTATGAGACAGTTTTGACTGAAATCACATCGGTCGTGGGTTCGACCCCGACCGATGTGATTACAAAATGGACGTGGAAAATATTAGCAAAATCCTTTTTCTGTTGAATAGTCCATTTATTGAAGAAAGCTATCATAGCTCTATAACAGCACGTAAATAAAATAAAATGTATCATGTGTTAAACACAATGAATAGATATTTTCAATCGACCATGTGAGCGAAACCGCTGGTAAATTCAAGTCATTTATAATTTATTAATCTACCGATTTTAAAACAAATCTTTTACTTATTCATTATTATTAAAGAAAGAAGAAAGCAAAAATTGTATATTTATCGCATACGTGGATAATGTACAAGGAATTAATATTGACATCACCTCAACTGACATGACTTAAATTTTGCCAAATCCTCAAAGGGTAATTACAATTATAATAAACAAAGTAAATCTTCCTCTTGGCTGCTTCATACAATACATTGTTCTTCAAACTGTCACAAAATGACGCTACCTTGGAAAGTGGGATTACCAAAATAACTTTTGAATAGTTGAAACAATTTATATTTTTTCTTTCCATTTTGTCTTTCCTTATGTCTAGCGATGAAGGCAGAAAGTATCTACTTAGAGTAAAAATTTGCTACTAGATAATGTTTTCTCTTTATTAACCTCCAGTGGAAAAAGAAGGATGTTATATATATATATATATATATAAACTTACGAAAGTTTGACGTATCCGTGTATGTGTATGTCTATGGCATCGTAGCGCTCAAATGAAAGAATCGATTCTGATCTAGTTTATTTTGGTTGAAAGGTGACTTAATGAAAAGTGCCTTTAGCCATGATTCAATGAAATATGTGCCACCATTTGAAGGTAATATAAATATCTTCAAAATAAAGTCTTAATTGACGAGGCTGCAACATCAAGAAATTGTGGTTCTCTTCATTCTATATCCTGTGTTTTGCAAGGTAGGCAGAAGGAACGTTGTGTTAAGACACTCCGTTCTCCATGCACCGCCTAATTATCGAGACACTGTGCGTTGACTGGTTAGCTCTCTGCTTAGGATCTATCATTTTTGTCAATAGCTTAAAGAGCATGCATACTTCCGCGCTTCAATCAGTGCCACTTTGTTTGCCATAGTTTTTGAGAGTTAAATGAGAATAAATATAAAGACATTTAAAAATGTTAAAGATATTTTGAGCCTAATTAATAAAATCTTTAGCTCTGTTCTGTTCTTAGTTCACGGAATGTATACAAATTGTTTTATGTATAAAACTTTTCCTTTACCGAGTGACTGGCAGGCAATAAGAGAAAATTAGCGAGAAAACGGGAAAAACTGTTAAGTTCACGTTCTCATATTAAAAACCAGTAAATAATCCTATATTTTTTGTATTTTCAGAACTCAAAAATGATTTAGCTGCTGCTTACAAGGAATCCGAATTGGTGAGGCAAAGGAGTCGATCCTTGGAAGATGAACTTGCTGCGGCCAGACGATGTTCTGCTGACTTGGCTGACCAGTTACAAAGGAGGATAGGTATATTTTACTATAACATTATACATTTAGGTTCACGCTGTACCCTGCATATATTTTTATATAAAGTAGGTCTCGTATATGTTACTATATATTTCATTTACCAATAATTTTATTTTGTTATGTCACAGAGGATGCAATCAAAAATCTTAAATCAGAACTCCAAGATGCTGATGCACGAAGAGCTGAACTGGAGGCAAGAGTACAAATTTTGGAACAGGATAAAGAGAGGCTGGAGCTGGCGAAGTTACAGCAGGAGGAGAAGGCTAAAGAGGTAAAAAAAATGTATGATGACACTGTTGTGTGCAATTCGATTTGGATGTACAGAATTATTTTAAAACCATATTTTTTTTATTCTCCACTAAGATCCAACGTTCCTTTATTAAAAGTCACATTGGAACTTAGTTTATTGCCGTTGGAAATGTTGTTATGCACAAGTGGACGTGAATTGCACTGTATCGTCCAGGCGCTGGCCCTAGCGGAGGCGGACGCGACGAAGTGGCGCGCGGCGCACGAGGCGGCGCGCTCGCAGGCGGCCGCGCGCGCCGAGCGCATGCTCGCCGACTGCGAGTGGAAGATGCGCGAGCTGGAGAAGAGGGCCCGAGACGCCGACAAGGAGAAGAGCGCGGTCAGTGATTGTATTAGCTTGTCATTATAGCTTTTTTTAGCTTCTCATTGTATCTTGCGCATAGCAGGGTAGGAAACTAGTGTTAACACACTTATTCCCCAGTTTCCACTTAATTCTCGAGTTATTATGTATTGAGTGGTGGGACTCAACGCCGTGCTTTGTCTTGTTACTAGAGCAAGGAAATGAAAACATGGAATATTTTGAGGGAATCGAACTCACGATGACCTCAAAGAGAGTCATCCCGAATTCTGAGGGAACGACTAAAAAAAGGTAATATTACATAATCCACGCAAAAGTTAACCAAGTAATTCGTCTTAAATATTTTATATTATCTCTATCTCTATATATAATAAGACATATATGTAAAAATATTTTGTCTGTACATTTAGTAATTTTGACTGAAATGGATAGAGGGCCACTTAAAAGAATAATAGGAAGCAAAAAAACTTTTTTTTAATTTCTTGTCTGTCTCTCTGTCGATATGTATGTTCACATTTTTCTCTGAAAGTACTAAACCAATTTACTTGAAAATTTCACCAATTGCTTTGTTTTAACTCAACTTAACTACTAAAGTTACTACTTGGTTCATCAAAATCGGTTCATTTAAAAAAAAGTTATCGTCATTAGAATGAACTCATGCATTATAGTTTGCCCGCGAATGTTATATAGGAATCACGCGCGTAAGATTCCTGGCTAAAGAATGACATTTGAAACGTCTTGGTATATGACTGTTAATAAAAATATATATTTTTGAAGCACTATTATATAATACTAGCGACCCGCTCGCGGCTTCGCCCGCTTAAACCACAGAATTATTTATTTAACACACTGAATTATGTTCGTGTTTTGATATACTTATAATGTATGTTTGCAATGTAATGAAGTTTTTTATGAGAAAGTTGTTAAAACTTTAGGTCGCATTTTCGTACCTCCCATAAGAATCTTCAATTGAATGTTTGAAATAAAAACACAACTTATCGATACTTACTATATGTGCGTTTCTTCACGATAATCTCAGAAACGGCTTAACCGATTTTAATACTTTTTTTGTTTGTATTCTGGCAAACTGCCCTTAAATATTAAGTATTAGTTTTATTTTAAGCAGCTTCATGCTAGTCAGAGGGAGGAACCTAGTATTAAGACACTCCGTTCCCCACTTTCTACCGAATTCGGGACGCATTGCGTGTTGAGTGGCAGAACGCAACGCCGTGCTTAACCTCGACCCCAGAGCGAAGAAATGGAAATATAAATTTAAGTAAATATTTCATCTCCTCGTGTGGGGATCGAACTCAGAGAACCAGTCGGTTTTACAGTCACACTTTGTGCCGCTGCGCCACGACTGGCCTCAACTGGATTGGACTTTATTTTAATCGGTTCACATAAAGTTAAAACCAGATCCACGCTTTATCCCGCCCTTAGTAGGGCAACTTAGTGTAAGATATTGGGTATAATGTGTGACTGATGTGCGAAATGAAAATATTATTAAATTATAATTCAATCCTGCATGTGTGGATCGGACCCACAACGTCGCGTTACAGTTACAATTGGGCATATAGGGTAAAATAGTTTAAACCCGTACCTAAAGAATTTAAGCAAGATGCATCAACAGTGAAGACGTAGGTTTTTTTCTCATTTCACAATGTTTATTCATATCTATATTTCGTATGACGCGGTTACGCATAGGTACCAATAATGTAAACACATACTACTACAAAAATAGTACTAAAATGTTTAGAACTTTAAACTTTGCCGCCAAAACCTACGACTCGATAACGCAATGAAGCGTATGCGGCGGTTTCCCTTTGATAGGTTTATGTGTGCGTGCGTCGTTCTTGACAAATTGTATTTTATTTTACAACGATAATTTTATTATTTATTTTGTTTGAAAAAATAACTTTTTTATTTTCGGGTTTTTAATTTAATATGTAATAGGCTTTTATAGAGTAGTTAAACTGTGGTTTCATTTAAAGTGGTCCTAACAAAAAAACTCTGTATAATTGAGCATATTTAATATTTATAGTGATTTTTTGGTGAAAAGATACCAATAGTTATTACAACCACTTGCGAAGAAGCATAGTTTAGGTAATTTTTTATTCTTATACCTTTTGAAAAACTACCAACGTTCTTAAGTTAATATATTATTTTTTCAAATTAAAAAAATTGTCTATGTCATCCTAATGGCGGAAAAATATTCAAAATGTATTGTAATACCACATTAGTATCGACAATGTAGTGTTGATAGTAATTAAAAATAGATATACTACAGGAGGATATCTTCATATGCACTGTTTTAACCTGTTTTATGTATAATATAGAATAATATATTCTATAGAGGAATCACACATTCTTTTTATTCAGTTTAGTAAATACATTTTTTAGAGGTTACTCTGTACTAAAATGGCATGCAACTCTGTTCCCACATTTACGTTCCTGATATATCGATTTAAATAATAGACATACAAAATATAGGAAGGAAACACAAATGCAATTATATAGCATTTTTTCTTTTTTTCATACTTGAAACGTATTAATAAATTACATATTATGTATTACATACAATTAATTTCTTTTGAATATAACACTAAGTTTAATCAGCTTCACGCTATTTTAACAGATAACATAAGATGACATTAAAACGTATTGACATCACCACGTGATCCATCTAAACACAATATAAATTTTTATAAACAATGAACTCACAAACAGAATTTACTTTCCAAATACTTTTTATTCTACATATCGCCATATGAGCTAATCCCAAAAAATATACTTACTTTATTATTTTTGTTAATATCACCAACGTTGACGTTTAAAATAATAGTTATGGTAGACTGAACAAATATTGATTATACTTCTTTTTTTAGCTTCACGTTGTATCCCGCACACAGCAGGGTAGGCATAGGACACCTAGTGTTAAGACACTCTGTTCCCTACTTTCCTCGGAATTCTGTAGGCATTGCGTGCTGAGTAATGAAACTCAACGCCGCACTTTACCTCGACACCAGAGCGATGAAATGGAAATATAAATTTAAATAAATATTTCGTTTCCTTGCGTGGTCATCGAACCCACAACAGTTACACTTTGTGCTCCTGTGCAACGAACGGCCTCAATTTACTCCGACATAATTAAATTACGACTATTTCATTTAATGTGGTTAAATGAAATAGTCGTAATTTAATTATGTCGGATTACTATTAACCGACTTCTTAAAAGAGGTCATCAATTGGACTGTATTTTTATCCTTGTTACCTTAGAATTTTTGATTGTATGAACCGATTTTAATTATTCTTTTTTTATTTGAAAGGTAATGCCTCCCGTGTAGTCTTATTTTAATTTAGTTTATATTCAACAATGGTATCTATGAGAAAATCATATAAATCTCAAATTTGCATTAAGTATATGCGCGACAAATGAACGTATAAGTCAATATCAATTCAACCGATTTTAATGATTCTTTTTTTATTAGAAAGGGTACATATAAAGGGTAGTTTGGTGAAAGTTTAGTTAAGTTCAGAGTGTGAAATCCAGTTGAAATTGAAGAAGTCGATTTTTTTTATTAAAAAATATAATTATGTAATTGTTTCTACAAAAAATTCTTTATACTCCATGATAAAAACTATCCTATAAGTGACATTAGGCTTTGAACTATTACCATGCCAAAATTAATTTAATTTCATACAGTAGTTATCGGTATTTTAGGTGATTTATATTTTTCAGTTTTTGTTTTTTTTTAAAGAAAACTATCATGAAATTCGGAATGAAACCGAAAAAAAATGTACCTTGAGGCCCTAGGCTAACACCATGCAAAAATTCATCAATTTCTGTCAGGTAGTTTTTGCGTGATTGACGCACAAACAAACCGACAGACAGACAGACAGACAGACAGACAGACAGACAAGAATTCTGCTGAGTGGTTTTTTAGGTTCTATAATCGACATATTAACCGACCTAATTTTTATTTTTTTTATATCTTTCATGTACAGAATTGACTTTTCTATCCTTTTATTATATATGGAGATTAATCACATTAATAAGATAATGAGTGCGACAAGGTCAGGCAAGACAAAACTAACATCATTTTTTTAATTCTTAAAATAAAAAATAGGTATAGATTGTTTTGTGAATTCATGTGATAAATTACATTTTTTAACTCCTTTTAATTTTTGACTTTTCAGTTCGTTTCAATACAAATTTAAAATACCTTTCGTGACAAAGTGCATTTATACATCGCTCATTTACCGAAACAATGTGTCGGTAACCTTCTTTCGTCGTACCATCGTTTCTAATTCAGTAGCTTAGAGAAATAGCTGTCTCCATAGCTGACTTGGAGCCTGCGAATGAGGCTAAGGATGAAGGACCTTGTCTCTCAACGCAATAGGTCATCACTGACACACACACTGGTCCTCCTAGTTTTTCCATTTAACTACACTTCAGATAGGAGACAGCCTACATAAAAAATAAACTTTTTTAAATTATAAAACTTTTATTGAAGTTTATTCGTGTAGTAAAAAATTTTTTATGTGAATGTGTAGTCACATATATAGATTACATGTGTGAATATGTAGTCACATATGTGGACCACATGTGTGAATATGTGGTCACATATGTGGACCACATGTGTCAATATGTGCTCACGTATGTGGACCACATGTGTGAATATGTGGTCTTTCATGTGGACCACATGTGAGAATGTGTGGTCACATATGTGGACCACATGTGTGAATACGTGGTCGCGTATGTGGACCACATGTGGGAAAATGTGGTCACATATGTGGACCACATGTGAGAATTTGTGGTCACATATGTGGACCACATGTGTAAATATATGGTCCCATATGTGGACCACATGTGTGAATATGTGGTCTTTCATGTGGACCACATGTGAGAATTTGTGGACACATATGTGGACCACATGTGTGAATATTTGGTCGCGTATGTGGATTACATGTGGGAAAATGTGGTCACATATGTGGACCACATGTGTGATATGTAGTCACATATGAAGATTACATGGGTGATCCTGTGGTCACATATGTGGACCACATGTGTGAATATGTGGTCTTTCATGTGGACCACACGTGACAATTTGTGGTCACATATGTGGACCACATGTGTGAATATGTGGTCGCGTATGTGGACCACATGTGGGAAAATGTGGTCACATATGTGGACCACATGTGTGATATGTAGTCACATATGAAGATTACATGGGTGATCATGTGGTCACATATGTGGACCACATGTGTGATATGTAGTCACATATGAAGATTACATGGGTGATCATGTGGTCACATATGTGGACCACATGTGTGAATATGTGGTCACGTGTGTGTACCACATGTGTGTATGTGTGCTCACATATGTGGACCACATATGTGAACATGTGGTCACATATGTGGACCACATGTGGGAAAATGTGGTCACATATGTGGACCACATGTGTGATATGTAGTCACATATGAAGATTACATGGGTGATCATGTGGTCACATATGTGGACCACATGTGTGAATATGTGGTCACGTGTGTGTACCACATGTGTGTATGTGTGCTCACATATGTGGACCACATATGTGAACATGTGGTCACATATGTGGACCACATGTGGCATCGTGTGGTCATATATATGAACCACATGTGTGAGTAAGTATTCACATGTGCAGATCGCATGTGTGATATGTTGTCACATATGTAGACCACATGTGTGATATGTAGTCACATATGAAGATTACATGTGTGATCATGTGGTCACATATGTGGACCACATGTGTGAATATGTGGTCACGTGTGTGGACCACATGTGTGAATATGTGGTCACGTGTGTGGACCACATGTGTGTTTATGTGCTCACATATGTGGACCACATGTGTGATCATGTGGTCACATATGTGGACCACATGTGGCATCGTGTGGTCATATATGTGTACCACATGTGTGAATAAGTATTCACATGGGCATATCACATGTGTAATATGTAGTCACATATGTAGACCACATGTGTGATATGTAGTCACATATGAAGATTACATGTGTGATCATGTGCTCACATATGTGGACCACATATGTGAACATGTGGTCACATATGTGGACCACATGTGGGAAAATGTGGTCACATATGTGGACCACATGTGTGATATGTAGTCACATATGAAGATTACATGGGTGATCATGTGGTCACATATGTGGACCACATGTGTGAATATGTGGTCACATGTGTGTACCACATGTGTGTATGTGTGCTCACATATGTGGACCACATATGTGAACATGTGGTCACATATGTGGACCACATGTGGCATCGTGTGGTCATATATGTGAACCACATGTGTGAGTAAGTATTCACATGTGCAGATCGCATGTGTGATATGTTGTCACATATGTAGACCACATGTGTGATATGTAGTCACATATGAAGATTACATGTGTGATCATGTGGTCACATATGTGGACCACATGTGTGAATATGTGGTCACGTGTGTGGACCACATGTGTGAATATGTGGTCACGTGTGTGGACCACATGTGTGTTTATGTGCTCACATATGTGGACCACATGTGTGATATGTAGTCACATATGAAGATTACATGGGTGATCATGTGGTCACATATGTGGACCACATGTGTGATATGTAGTCACATATGAAGATTACATGGGTGATCATGTGGTCACATATGTGGACCACATGTGTGAATATGTGGTCACGTGTGTGTACCACATGTGTGTATGTGTGCTCACATATGTGGACCACATATGTGAACATGTGGTCACATATGTGGACCACATGTGGGAAAATGTGGTCACATATGTGGACCACATGTGTGATATGTAGTCACATATGAAGATTACATGGGTGATCATGTGGTCACATATGTGGACCACATGTGTGAATATGTGGTCACGTGTGTGTACCACATGTGTGTATGTGTGCTCACATATGTGGACCACATATGTGAACATGTGGTCACATATGTGGACCACATGTGGCATCGTGTGGTCATATATGTGAACCACATGTGTGAGTAAGTATTCACATGTGCAGATCGCATGTGTGATATGTTGTCACATATGTAGACCACATGTGTGATATGTAGTCACATATGAAGATTACATGTGTGATCATGTGGTCACATATGTGGACCACATGTGGCATCGTGTGGTCATATATGTGTACCACATGTGTGAATAAGTATTCACATGGGCATATCACATGTGTAATATGTAGTCACATATGTAGACCACATGTGTGATATGTAGTCACATATGAAGATTACATGTGTGATCATGTGCTCACATATGTGGACCACATATGTGAACATGTGGTCACATATGTGGACCACATGTGTGATATGTAGTCACATATGAAGATTACATGGGTGATCATGTGGTCACATATGTGGACCACATGTGTGAATATGTGGTCACGTGTGTGTACCACATGTGTGTATGTGTGCTCACATATGTGGACCACATGTGTGAATATGTGGTCACGTGTGTGTACCACATGTGTGTATGTGTGCTCACATATGTGGACCACATATGTGAACATGTGGTCACATATGTGGACCACATGTGGCATCGTGTGGTCATATATGTGAACCACATGTGTGAGTAAGTATTCACATGTGCAGATCGCATGTGTGATATGTTGTCACATATGTAGACCACATGTGTGATATGTAGTCACATATGAAGATTACATGTGTGATCATGTGGTCACATATGTGGACCACATGTGTGAATATGTGGTCACGTGTGTGGACCACATGTGTGAATATGTGGTCACGTGTGTGGACCACATGTGTGTTTATGTGCTCACATATGTGGACCACATGTGTGATCATGTGGTCACATATGTGGACCACATGTGGCATCGTGTGGTCATATATGTGTACCACATGTGTGAATAAGTATTCACATGGGCATATCACATGTGTAATATGTAGTCACATATGTAGACCACATGTGTGATATGTAGTCACATATGAAGATTACATGTGTGATCATGTGGTCACATATGTGGACCACATGTGTGAATATGTGGTCACGTGTGTGGACCACATGTGTGAATATGTGGTCACATATGTGGACCACATGTGTGAACATGTTATCACATATGTGAACCTTTTATAAAATATATTTAATTCATTAAATGTAATATGTATATAAATAAATAAACGTAAAGAAACGTTACGTAACATCATACATAATAACAATTAAAACGTAAACTGCAGGCTAATTGATCATCCGGTAGACATTTTAATTAAATTATCAGCTGAAGCAGAATGTCTTTGTATCATCAGAGTTGTAAACCATTTGTTCGATAATTAACTTTAACAGTTATGAACATATACTATTGTTCAAAGACGTCACTATTACATTTCAATCCTATGAAAATTTATAATGGAGAGAAAAAAGAATTTCAAATAAGATAGTGGTGCACTTACTCAATTTTGCACTTTCCAATTTCTTTAGATAGTATAGCGGAACACAAGGCTTCGCTTCGTTTGTTTTTACGGGCAGAAAAATAAATATATTCTTCCACTTAGTGGGAATTTAACCTAATTAAAATACAACTAGTGCTACAACCAGAAATCTCAGTTCTCTCAATTGTACCATCATAGCGTCAAGTTTTAGTCGACATATTAACTTTAAAACTATTAATTTTTTATCGACATATTAACCGACCTAATTTTTTTTTTTTATATCTTTCATGTACAGAATTGACTTTTCTATCCTTTTATTATATATGGAGATTTTGTTTGAAAAAATAACTTTTTTATTTTCGGGTTTTTAATTTAATATGTAATAGGCTTTTATAGAGTAGTTAAACTGTGGTTTCATTTAAAGTGGTCCTAACAAAAAAACTCTGTATAATTGAGCATATTTAATATTTATAGTGATTTTTTGGAAAATTGATACCAATAGTTATTACAACCACTTGCGAAGAAGCATAGTTTAGGCAATTTTTTATTCTATAAGAATTCCTTTTAAAAAACTACCAACGTTTTTATAGTTAATATATTATTTTTCCAAATTAAAAAAATTGTCTATGTCATCATAATGGCGGAAAAATTTCATTCATATTGTAATACCACATTAGTATCGACAATGTAGTGTTGATAGTAATTGAAAATAGTTATACTACAGGAGGACCTTCATAAGCACTGTTTTAACCTGTTTTATGTATAATATAGAATAATATATTGTATAGAGGAATCACACATTCTTTTTATTCAGTTTAGTAAATACATTTTTTAGAGGTTACTCTGTACTAAAATGGCATGCAACTCTGTTCCCACATTTACGTTCCTGATATATCGATTTAAATAATAGAAATACAAAATATAGGAAGGAAACACAAATGCAATTATATTGCATTTTTTCTTTTTTTCATACTTGAAACGTATTAATAAATTACATATTATGTATTACATACAATTAATTTCTTTTGAATATAACACTAAGTTTAATCAGCTTCACGCTATTTTAACAGATAACATAAGATGACATTAAAACGTATTGACATCACCACGTGATCCATCTAAACACAATATAAACTTTTATAAACTATGAACTCACAATCAGAATTTACTTTCCAAATACATAAACTTTTTATTCTACATATCGCCATATGAGCTAACTCCGTAAAATATACCTACTTTATTATGTTTGTTAATATCACCAACGTTGACGTTTGAAATAATAATTATGGTAGACTGAACAAATATTGATTATACTTCTTTTTTTAGCTTCACGCTGTATCCCGCACACAGCAGGGTAGGCATAGGACCTCTAGTGTTAACAACAACACTCTGTTCCCTACTTTTCTCGGAATTCTGTAGGCATTGCGTGCTGAGTAGTGAAACTCAACGCCGCACTTTACCTCGACACCAGAGCGATGAAATGGAAATATAAATTTAAATAAATATTTCGTTTCCTTGCGTGGTAATCGAACCCACAACCGTTACACTTTGTGCCCCTGTGCAACGAACGGCCTCAATTTACTTTCTTCTTTTAAAATGTGGTTAAATGAAATAGTCGTAATTTAATTATGTCAGATTACTATTAACCGACTTCTTAAAAGGGGTCATCAATTGGGCTGTATTTTTTAGCCTTGTTACCTTAGAACTTTTGATTGTATGAACCGATTTTAATTATTCTTTTTTTATTTGAAAGGTAATGCCTCCCGTGTAGTCTTATTTTAATTTAGTTTATATCCAACAATGGTATCTATGAGAAAATCATATAAATCTCAAATTTACATTAAGTATATGCACGACAAATGAACGTATAAGTCAATATCAATTCCACCGATTTTAATGATTCTTTTTTTATTAGAAAGGGTACATATAAGGGGTAGTTTGGTGAAAGTTTAGTTAAGTTCAGAGTGTGAAATCCGGTTGAATTTGAAGAAGTCGATTTTTTTTATTAAAAAATATAATTATGTAATTTTTTCTACAAAAAATTCTTTATACTCCATGATAAAAACTATCCTATAAGTGACATTAGGCTTTGAACTATTACCATGCCAAAATTAATTTAATTTCATACAGTAGTTATCGGTATTTTAGGTGATTTATATTTTTCAGTTTTTGTTTTTTTTTAAAGAAAACTATCATGAAATTCGGAATGAAACCGAAAAAAAATGTACCTTGAGGCCCTAGGCTAACACCATGCAAAAATTCATCAATTTCTGTCAGGTAGTTTTTGCGTGATTGACGCACAAACAAACCGACAGACAGACAGACAGACAGACAGACAGACAGACAAGAATTCTGCTGAGTGGTTTTTTAGGTTCTATAATCGACATATTAACCGACCTAATTTTTATTTTTTTTATATCTTTCATGTACAGAATTGACTTTTCTATCCTTTTATTATATATGGAGATTTTATACAACAAAGTAAACAAAATTTAATTGTTAATGGAGATTACCTTCATAAATCATAAATTAAGTTTACGTCGTTATTAATTCAACACAGACAAATATCAAGTAAATACAAAGATTTTTTCGGTTGGTTCGTTCATATAATATATGTAACTAATTTAAAAACTGTACGGGAGTTAATATGCTGTTATTACAGTCATTTTACAAAGAATATTATGAGTCATTACCCAAATGAATAATTTAACATTAAAGGTTGTTTCTGGAGTAGTAAATTAAATTATGAAATTCCGCTAATGTCGTAAAAAAATCATATTAGAATATTACAGATGAACGTAATAAAAAATTATATTAGAAGTCATTTAAATCAATTATCATGTAGTTTAAGCGGGCGAAGCCGCTAGTTATTATCATTATATATAAACATATTTGTCGGTTTGATTTTAATATAAAGCTATTTCTTTTCTCCAGTTATCAGAATCATTGGAGGCACTCAAATCGGCACCACCGTCTGCCTCTCACATCGCAGAACTACAGCAACTTAGAGGTCTTGCATCAGAACAGCAGAGATCTGTTGAGTCTCTCACTCTACAGCTTCAGAAGGTAGAGACGAGAGAAGAATCACTTAAGCTGGAGATACATAGATTGAAGAATTTGCTGGAGAACGAAGAGAGACTTAAGAAGGATAGAGAGGATCAGCATTTACAGGTTCGAATGAGTTTTGTTTGTTTACTTTATGCGAAACGGTTTTAGCCAAGAGGTCAACTGATCTGTGATTCATATTTCAATTAAATAACTCCTAATAATAAAGGTAACCTAAACGAAAACAATATAAGCTAGACAAGTAAACATTAACAAAACTGAATGTGGCGGTCGAGATTTCGATTCCCACTTGGAGGAATCAACTACGTAATATTTTGTGATAATATTTGTGACGCACGCGCTCGCCGGCAGGCCGTGGCGCGCCTGCAGCGCTCGCTGGCGGAGCGCGCGCGCGACGAGGCCGCGCGCGCCGACCGCAAGCTGCGCGAGCTCGGCGCGAGGGTGAGGCCAGTTTTGTACTATCTCTTATGTCAATCTTAGATTGTTCCATATATCTATCTAATCTCTCGCCTCGAATAATCTATCTCCTACGTCGAATAATCGACGTAGGAGATAGATTATTAATATTTGGGCGTAATCAGCTTGGCGCTGTATCCCTAGCGGGGCAGTCAGAGAGGACGGAGCGCCAATCGCGACGGTAGCTTGTAATACCGTATCCCACGTGTGGCAGGGTAGGCAGCTCTGATGTAGAGACGCAAGAGTCCCTGACTGTTTACCCTGCTGTGTGTAGAGTATGACGTGAATCTAAAAAAATCTAATAATAATCATAATGTTTTTTTTATTTACAGTTTGAAAACTTAAAAGAAATCTCAACCAAACGACTAATAATAATAATAATGTTTTTTCTTAATTACAATTTAAAAACTAAAGACAAGTGCTGATAACAAAAGATATATAATAATAATGTTTTTTTTAAATTTACAGTTCGAAAACTTAAAAGAGGTGCTAGCATCAAAGGAATCTCAATTCGAATCCGCCATCGCGGAGGCCCGCAGCAAGGCCGACTGGGACGTACTGCAGCTCCGACACTTGTTGGACAAAGCCGATATTAATTACGCTAACAACATCGACGCTATGAACGAGAGATTTGAAAATGAAAAAGGTAACACCCGTTTATAACGATTTTTGTAGATCTAAACGTGTCTCAAGATCGGTCCCACAAATGAGAGCTATTTATAAAAAAGAATCCTAAGATTCCTCAAAAAAAATCTTTACAAATATAAAAATAGAACAAATTACGAGTATATAAGATCTCATCAAGAAAACGAAATTATCGTTATATTAAAAATATATTATATATAAAAATAATACGAAATCAATGTGTCGTAGTAGAACAGCTTTCGACAATAAAATAATAATAGTGGATTCGATTCTCTCTCGAAGAATAAATTATTTTATTTCCTCGCTCTAGTTACAAGACAAAATGCGTTCGACGTTGTGCTCCGCGACACAACACGCAATGTCTTGAAAATTATTATACCTGAGGGTCTTAAGATTAGGTTCGCATATCTACTCTGCTGTATACAAGATACAGCGTAAAGCTAAAAAAGAAAGTAAAAACAACGATTTCAAATTCCAGAACAAATAATAAAAGAATGGTCAGAGAAATTAAAAGAAGTAGAAGAAAGAGAACGAACAGCAGCATCCGAAGCGAAGAAACTTTTAGAATCAACCAAACTTCATCTCATCGCTGAGAAGAATGACCAAATTAATAAACTTAAAGAAAAACATCGGCAGGAGATGGGTAAGTTTAAAAGATTCTGCCTCCAGAATTCGGCAAAAAGTGAGGAACGGAGTGTCTTGATATTAGGTTCCCTCTGCCTACCATGCTGTGTCTGCGCACCCTGTATAACTTACTGGATAATATAGCGTTTTCGATAAATGAACTATTCAACAGTATGGGAATCTTTCAATTCGAACAAGTTCTCGGGATTAAGACGTTCAAAGAAACAAACTCTGTAGCTTTATAATATTAGTACCTTTGGATAATTACAAATGATTTTAACCTAAACACAAATTTGAATACCTAGTATTATCTTAAATATTATTATATTTTATTTATGCTTAAATATATATTTGTTTTCCTTTTAGACGACCAATGGGACAGATTCATGTCGGACAAAGAAGATTGTCTCGAACGTATGAAGAGGGAATGTCAGCAAGAGGGCGACGAGCAACGAGCTAACCATGAAGTTCAGCTTTTGGAGGAAATTAAAGGTAGAATAAAAATATCTTGAAGTGAAGCTAATCTTGGCGCAGAGGCACAAGCATGCCACGGTAAACGCAACAGGTTATGGGTTCGATCCTCGCTTGAGGAAATTAAATATTTAAAATTTTCATTTTCTTGTTCTGGTAACAAAGCAAAGCCGGCGTTGAGTTTCGCGTCTCAACACGTAATGCCTCCTGAAAGAATCGTGCTATTCCTTGTTCAGCTCTCGCTTGCACGCTCGGTTCAGGCGGAACGTGACAGAGAGTCATGCTGTTTTGTGCGTGCAGCGTGTGTCGCGTTCATCTATTTATAAGACATTATCACGTTAAAAAATATTATTTTCAATATACCTACATCTGTATAACTATTAACTTTTTTGTTACAAAAATTTGACAGACATGGATATAAATTAAAACTTTATTTAAGTTTAGTTTCAGATAAATAATACTAAAATAATTGTTAACTAGACTAAAATCAAGTTGTAAAAAAATATATTTATTATAATACTTTTTTTCTAGAACTAAAATCACAGATAGAATCAAAATCGTTAGATTATGAGGAATTATCAAATAAGACGGCGGCATGCGGCAGAACGTTGGCTGTCACTGAACAGGAGCTGAGGTAAGAAAAAGAATTAAAAAAACTGCATGCTTTTTGCTTTTTTCTTTAACTGTCAAAGATCAATGCTATGGAAATTATAAAAAATAATGTTTTTTAATATTTTTTAAAACAGGGAGACATTATATTAATGAAATAAAATATCATTGACGATTGACGAAATCTTGACAAATATGCTCAATGGGTTGTTGGTTCAATTCCCACTCGGGGTAATACTTATGTTTAACAAACCTTCGGTCGGGCGCCTCTCAATATCTTATATTTATAGAACATATGTAGCATCATAACAATAACTTAGTTTAAGAAAGTATATTCTTTAATTTTATTTTAATTAAATATTCAGTTTTCTTATAATTTCCATGGTGCTTGCTTACCATTATCTAACCACCATTCCTACCTCCAATTAAAATTGGTAGCTAAATTCGTCCAGATTTTTAAATAGAATTAAAATAATCAATAAAATAAAAATAACTATAAATAAAAGTGTGTCTTTACTAAAATAAAAAAAAAATCTATGAAAAAAATATTGTCTTTTGGAACTATTTGGCTACCAAGAATGCATGTCAAAATTTTGTTTCACACATTACTTATTATTAAATGGAGGAACGTACTTTAAAATTGTAGAGCTCTGTCTCTTTCTGAAAAACGTACTTAAAAGTTATAGAGCTCTCTCTCTCTCTTCCTATCATATAAAGAGAGACAAGGATAGATGACGGAAATGCATAAAATATAATTCAAGTTATAATGACATATGTAATTTTTCTTTAACAAGATTTTCTTGATTTTTTATTTTATAAATAATTTTAAATTGCGTTTCTTGTTTTAAATCCATTAATACTATATAAAATTCACCGAAACACAACACCGTGCACTTCACATTTATATCACATGAGTCCAAAAGGCAGTATTTTTAGCAACTCTAGAAGCATTTGATAAAAAATGCAACATTCAGTACTTGATATAATAATATAAAATATTCATTTATAAAGTTTATTATTGTAATAAAATGTTGTAAACATTGCACAGAGATATATCCAATATTAAAATTAGCTTCGCAGAAGGAACAAAATATGATTTTTTTCATATTTTGTTTGAACTGAGTGATATATAAAAATATTAAATCTTTTAGGCCATTGTAGCACATAGGCACAAAGATGTGACTATAACGCGACGGTTGTGGATTCGATTGCCACTCGGGGGAATGAATTAATATTTTTATTTCTTCACTCTGACCTCGAAAATTTGGCGGAAAGTGGGAAATGGAGAGTCACGAGAACACTAGGTGCCGCTTGTGGTCTACCCTGCCAAGTGCGGCATACAGCATGAAGCTGGTTATTATTGAATCTTTTGTAAGAAAATAGAATAATATGATTTTTCAATAAATTATTTTTGTCTTCGAATAACTAATTTAAAAAAAAAATTATATCTAAAGTCTTTATTTTATAAATGTTTGCTTCATTATTATAATACGATGTTGTATGTGTACACAATATTTAAGCAGCACAAAAATGCACATAGCACAACTTTCATAGAGAATTGAATGAAATGATAGAGAAAAAAAAATGTTACGTCATTGAGGCCACAGTATCTGAGTGTAAAGCGATAAATGCAGGTTCGATACCTATTCGGGGTTTTCATTGTTTTGATTTCCTCGTTCTGGCAGTACAAACGCGTGCGGAGATGTGTCAAGCACATGCAGATTGTGTCATAATGATATCGATATTATTTTTTTTTTTTTTACTTTTTTTCTGACGTAAGAAAGATCAACCTAGTGTTGTAACACTCCGTCAATCACTTTAGCATAGAACATTATGCATAGAATAGCGGAATTCAACGCTGCGCTTTATTTTATCATACTTAGAAATGAAAATAATTTAGATGTAATCATGAAGGACGAACAAACCCACAATTATTACGTATGCAAATGGCCTCAAGAAAGAACAATGAAAAATATAAGTATATCATTAAGAGAAAATCTATCAAAAGTATTATTATTATTATACAGTAAACGATGGATAGCTGCCCCTTGTGTCTGCGCTCTATTTTCTCTCCGCCTCGCCTTCATACTGCTACTAGTACTCGCTGGCCTTCTATATATTCGAAATAGACGGAAATACACATAAATATCAAGAAACAATAGTATAGTAAATTGCATTTTAAAATTAAATATGTCGAATATTTGTACTAATTTTTATTTGATTAAAAATATTTACATATATTTTATTTGTTTGTTAATTAAAATCATATTTTAATTACTTATTATATTTTTAAATTTACTGTTAAATATAAGTCAAACGAGCTCAGCTTACCTTAAACATCATATATATATAATTAGATTTATATATCAATAAAAAAATATAATTTTTATATTTAATAATAAGCATAATATTATTGTACTGCCTATTTGGACTGATGTTTTTAAATCATATACACATTAAAAATATAAATATATTCATTTATTTTATTATCTAGGTCAAATATTTAATTTTCTAGTGTTTTTTATATCTGTACAAAAATGAAGGTCACTGTGTTTATTTTATAATTAAAAAAAATAAAATTATTAATTTTCTTAATAAATGTTTAATAGTCATTTTTGTACGGATTATAAATATATTATAAATTTATTATCATTTTTATGTAATTATAGTGAAATGAAATTTTTGTAAGCTCAAGTCAACATTGCTCAACTCTAACGCTTGTCATGTCATTGTTTCTTAATAAAATCATTTAATATCTCTTAGTGTTTTTTTTACAAATAGTAAATCAATAATGTCTTTGATTCAAGCCATGGAGGGTTGATGTAAGGAGTGTCAGTTCTGTACATAAAGGTGTCCGTTGAAATGTATTAAATTAGGGTGGCGCTACATTAGCATTAGGGTAATTTTTAAAAGAAGCGCCAAATATTATTAGAGTAGAATTGAGAAATACATAAAAGGAAATATATAATATTTACATACTTTTGTATCATTTGTAAAAATCTAAAAAATCACGGTTCACAAAATAAAATCCCTCCAACTACACGGTTTCTCATGATACTTGTTTAAGGTACAAAATAATATTATACATATAGTGCAGTATAATTTTGTACTACCAAATAGTTCAAACGCCATTGAAGAAGATTTTTGAACCGCTACTTGTAGCATACAGCTAGACACTTTTTCCAATTTTCTACCATATGAGATGATTCCCCTTGGCTCTGTCCTCCATAATTCAAACTTATAAAAAGTCAATTTCAAAAACAAAGTCATTCTTATTGTTTTTTTTTTAAATATATTTATTTAATAGAAATAGAAACTTATCTATTGTAAATTTTTTTTTTAATTACAAAAAAACAAAAACCAACACATTATTACAAAAACTCAATAAGTACACATAAAATTCAAAACTTTTTTTTATTTAACCCTTGCCCTTAACTAACAAAGAGAAGCGTTGGGGAGAGAGAAGGAGTTGAGAGAGCAGCGGGAAGAAGATGGTACAAAATTAAAACAGATGCAAAAGGCATCAACTGAGCAAATTGAGCATTTGACGAGAAAATGTGCGTGTTTAAGAAAACTGTAAGTATTTAACTTTTTTTGTTATTAAAATTTATTCGATTAATGTAAAATATACTTTAGTTATAATTATAATAACATTACAGCAATTAAATGTTGATATTATTTCTGTAATTGTTTTACTTACTAACGGACTGTTGTAGTAAAAAAAATGTCGCATAATAAGTAAAAATATTTATTGTCCAATCCAAAACTACCATGTCAGTACCAACCTTTATATCTACGACCCAATGACTCAATGATCAATCAAATTCTAGAGTTCGTACACTCTCAAATAATTCTTCTATTACATATTATATATAAACCATATTATTACTTTTTTAACATTTATTGTTTTTCCCAAAGAGTCTAACTGCAAACGCAATGGTTGTAGGTTCAATACAGACTCAAGAGAAAAAATATATATATCTCTCATCTGGTTTTGGAATCGGAAACACAAAAATCTAAGTATTTTGATGTTAGTTTCCCTTTAGCTGCGTGGCCTTAAGCAGGATACAGATTGAAGCTGAAATAAAATATTACCTTATTAAAATATATTTTCATACAGTTTCGACGACATGCGCGCGCGTCTCGCTGCTAGAGAACGTTCCGCTGAACAAGAAGTGCGTCTGAGGGACAAGGAACTTCATCACTTAAGAGCTGAAGTTGCGAGACTTACAAAATTGTTGATGGAACAAAAGTAAGCCATATATTTACTGTATATACTTATAATCTATACTTCAGACTTCTATATAAATTTTATAAGGTTGTATAATTGGTTTGGTTGAACACGCTCAGGAAAAGGAAAAATCGTATCAAAATTATCTTTTTTTGATATTGACCCTTTACACTCGAGCGGTGCCGATTCTTCGTCCGACTAAAAGTTGAAAAAGGCTTCGAGTTTCCGGTCATCGAGGATATACGTATACAGTGCTTTGAAAAAATCCTACATCATACAATCAGACGTCTATATATTTGTGAATAGGGCATATATAGAATTTAGGGCATATATAGGTAATTCGTCGATTGAGTTTAGTATTTTAAATTAATCTAATTACGTTGTAAATGTATGTTCCTCAGTACTCCAAAATCCGGCCTTGGGGCACGTACTCGCGCGGACGGGTGTGAGACAATTCCTCAAGACGAATCTTTTTTATCCAAAGCCGAGCCTCAAGCGTCTAATGTGCAACCCAACGCACCACGACGGAAAGGTAATTGAAATATGTTTTCCTTTTTTTAGCCTCACACTGTATCGCGCATATAATAGAAAGATTTACTATTAATACATTCTGTTCCCCTCATTTTCTTTCACGTGCAGTAGCCAAACTCAACTCCACGTTATGTCTACCATACAGGAGAAATATAAATAGTTTAAAATATAATAATAATTTCCCCAAGTGGGACGGAACCCACAACAATAGCGGTGAGACACTGTTCTCATTGCGATACATTAGGTTCAATGATGCTTAGTAATAAATATTTATCTTTTAAAGTAAATTTGCAATATTTGTTCCAGGTGGAACTCTCCGCACTCCGGAACTGGCACGAAAACGCCCGACTTTACCCGAATTACAACCACTTCCGCCGGAAGCGAAACGAAACAACACAGAATTTGAACATGGCCGACGACGCGCCAAGAGTGTGGACCTACCAGCTGTGCAAGTTCCTGTGAGAATTAAACAATTAGAGGAGAAGAGAGATAAATAAAGAATATGTGGAGAGTATTTATATTAATTGTATACGGTTATTGTTATTTTATTTATATGTTGTAATATTTTTTGGTCACAGCAACAGTTGTACTTCTTATTTTTTATTTACGTGTAAGCAACCCTGACTTTTATTTTACAGCCTACAGATATCTTAATATAAAAAAAATATGCGAAATATATATTTTAAATTAAATTACAATTATTCTTATTTTTATAATTTATTATGTACTTATTGGAATGGAAGTTTCACAAATACAGCGTCTTAATTAATATAAGCAGATAGACAGCCTCATCTAATCACAAATAAATGAGAATTTATAATTTATCAGGATGATGGATTATGAAGATGGTGATGATAATTTAGTAACAGTGTATTAATATCACGAATTCCGCTATATCATGTAAATTCGTACTTTCTACTCTTTTGTATTCATAATATTAAAAATAAAGGACGATTTCCGAAGTAAAGGGTATTAAAGTGCTAAATAATTTATAATTAAAGCAATATTTACTTATTATACTTAGATTAGAATTTAACATCTTATTTTCACGGCAAATTATAAAAAAAAAAATATTTTTTATTCAACTAATGCATATTATTTTTATTTAACAAAATGTTTTTTATTAGCTTCACACTGTATTCCGCTCATAACAGTGTATGATGAGGGCACCTGGGAACCTAGTGTTAAGTACTATACTTTGTTCCCGATGAGACTCTTCCGCTCCCTACTTTCCGTTGTCTGCGGGGTTTGCCTATAGAGTAACCAAAACTTACCGCCTCATTACGAGAGCAAAGAAATAAAACTATTAAATAATTTATTTCCTGGAGTGGATTCGATATCCTCATCACAATCTGTTGGGTTTTATAGCACGAGCACGCTTGTGTCTCTACGCCACTGGCTTGGATTGGCTCGTAGCCTAGAAAATGGTTTTTTTTTTAATTTTAAATTAACTTAGTATAGACACACAAATTACTTTTTTGTAAAGTTGTTTTATTTCCGGAAAGTGCTGTTATGAAGCTGCCATTTCTTGCCAGAAAGTAGAATAGATACTTCATTAATATTAAATAAAAATTAAAATTTTAACATGTTTATATAATGAAAAGGAAAAACTTTGTTACATGCTGAATAATATATATTACCGAGAAAACATTTTTTTTGTTTGAGTAAGACTTGTGTAAACGATATTTAATAATCACCATAAATTGTTAGTATAATAAATAAACTATTAACATAAGACCAAGAAGACCGAAGAAGGGAGTCTGGCTATATTTCTGTACAATAATATTAAAAAAACAAAAAACATTGTACAAAAATATATATAATAACAGATTCTAATACGACTTTCTACCAATAACAGATGTAGAGGTGCAGTAACTACAATATTTAATACTCTGTGCAATGTATAATGTATAAATAAAAACGTTATATGATAAAGTTGTATTTATTCATGTGATTTTGATGTAAATATTACAATTTTTATAATAAAATCTATAAAATATGTACGCTTTTATATTTTTATTTCAAAAAATATGGTTTGTCACTTTCCATCCAGCTTAGAAAAAAATATTGAATGGTGGAACCTAATATGCCAAATGTTTGTATCTATATTAAACATTGTTTTCATTTAAATTTAAATATAACTTTTACTTCAATATAAGTGAGTATTTAGCTCATAACCTTAAAATATCATTGTCGTATCTAAAATCATAAAAATTGCTAACGTGACCAGACGTCCCGTTTTGAACGAGACTGTCCTGTTTTTCGCTTATGTATCCCGGTGTCCCGAGACATACCACCGGGACCGGGAATGGTGCACCTGTAACTCGGTTGCATCGAATCCGTAATTCTTTTATGGGACAATGTGTACGCTTTTACAATAGGATCCCAGAAAACGTCAGGGAATTTTCTATATCACGATTTAAAAAAATTGTGAAAAGACGTTTGTGTGTTAAAGGTTATTACCAAATTAATGATTTTGTAAATGATAACACGCCTTGGGAATGAAATGCTCGCCCCAGTCTGTTTCAAAGGTATCATTGTCACAGATTATTAAATATGTATTTGTTTAACATTGATTTTAAAAAAATAAGTCCCGCTGAGTTTCTTGCGCCGGTTCTTCTCAGGTCTGAGGCATTAATTTTAGTGAACTGGTGGTAAATTATTTGACGTTCAAAAAATGAAGCATGTAACTTTTTATTTTGAATAAAATGATTTGAATTTGAATTTGAATTTGAATTTGGACGTAGTAAGTGCTCGTTTTTCGGAATCGCATTGAAATTTAGTCGGCCGAAACGAGTTTCTCATTATTATATAGTATTACATTATTTATTAAAGTGTCAATTATACCTAAATAACTATAAATATCGACATCGATAACAATAAAAGTTTAAGTTTTAGTTTAAAGATAAAGTAATCCAAGAAAAACAAAACGAAAGAACATCTCTAAATAATTAAAGCTACCCTACAATGTTCCGTTTTGAGCCGACTAAAAAACCTCTATAATGGATAGAGGTCTTTCAGTCGGCTCAAAAAAAAAATCAAATCATATCAAATAATAATAAAAGAATATCATTTTTCAAAAACTGCTTTGCTTGTGCATCAGCGTATCCAGAAATATTTTCTCTCTTCCTACACCCATGAGCTTGTGAAAGTTGTAAAACAAAGTTTTATAGTAATCTTCTTAGAGTAGTGTACCTTAGGCACCTTATCACAATCATGTCAAATATTTCCTAACCCGAACAGATTTCACCTAACAGATTTCAATTTTTTTTATTTATCGATCGTGGCATGTTAATACGTACCACGATGGTTAAGTTTTAAACGTGTTCAAATGTAAGCATCTGAATACGTTTTTTTTCTAAGAATTTAATTAAAAGTAAATAAATCAACATACCATCTTATATTATTATTTCACGAGTAAATAAAGAAAAAATGCCACCAGGTTTAATATGTCTTTCCCAAAATATACATTAAATTACAATACGGTAACACTAGCTTGACAAATAAATAAGTTGACACTGACATTTCTCACTAGTTACTTAACTTGATACTTCAGATTTGACATCTTCTATTCTAACCTCAATAGTTATTGATAAAATAAAGTAAATTATCAAAACTTTTTAAAAATGTCTAACAGCAATTTATTTATGAAATCTGGATTTGTTAGAGCTCCATTACAAAACGGAGTTGGTCGCTATGTTTGTCAGTTACAAAGAATTGTGCTGAAATTCTGTAAAAGCCATGGTTCTAGCCGTGGTTTGAGGTAAATTTCAGTTATTTTTATCTCTTATACTGTATCCCGCATATTTTAAAATTTATTTCTTGTTAAAATAAATGGATCACAGTTACTTTATTGTGCAGTATTTTACTTAATTCAAAATGCAATATTTCGATGATTAATTGACAAATAACAATAGAATATTAAACAATTTATATTTATTTTAAACATATCCATCTTAATTTTTGCTTACTAGTTAAGGATAAGTTGTAAGATTTTGCATAAAAAATGTGCAATAATGTATCAACCTTGTCTTGGAGTTATTCTAAGAGAACCCTATCTGCTGTTAATTATTTGCTATTGTGTAATATAACATTTATTAAAACAGTTTTTACGTATTTTCATGATTTTATTGCAATAATATAACACTTACAAACATGATATAGGATTTGTAGATATTGCATCTGCAGTGTGATATCATCTTTTATTTTCATTACTGAGCAAATAATGAAAATAATTATTTTTTTGCCTCACCAAATAGTCTTAAATTTTTTTATGTTATTTAAGTGTTATTCCATATTTAAGAAAGAAAAACACTTATTTAGAAAGCATAAAAATGTTTATAATATTTAATAAATAACTTGGGAATCCTTTCCAAAACATTTGGGTTTGATTCCTGCTACATTCAAATTTTATTTTTTTGTAAATATTTAGAAAAGCACAATTTCTTAATTTTCCTCAACTTAACATGCAATGTCTCATGTGCAATTTGGGAAGTAAACAGAGAACAGAGTATTCAGATTGTAGTTTCAATAAGTATTCCTCTGCTATATGAGTGTAAAAGCAAATCTAAAGAAAATTTTGGTGTGAAATGAATTATTTTTATATTAAACTTTTCCAGCCATTTTTTCATTACAGAGACTTTATAGAACAAGATTTGGTGGATTTTGCAAAACTCAATCCAAGTGTTGTAGTATACTTAAAGCCGAGGAGACACAGAGGGCCTGTTATAGTTGGTGAATATTGTAAGTTATTAACTTTTTCTATATTTTCTTAATTTTTTTTTTCATTTTAACAATATTTCAAAATTTTAGACTTTAATGACTGAGTATGACATTGTCTGTATAGTATTAGACAATTATGGGTTGAATTCCCAATCAAGAAATTATTATATTTGAAATTATATTCATTGTTACTTACTGGTTGTATTATTATTATTACTGGTATAAGAAAAAATTATAGCAGTGGCATTTGTTCTCAATATCCCCTAAATTGCTAAAAAGTACTAGATGTGTACTATATATATACTACTGTGTGTTTCGCATCCACTATACAATACTAAAATCAGATTCACACCTTACAAAAAGTAAGTAGTCAGGAGAAAACTAGTATTACACACACTAAAATTGCATTCTGTTTAATGCTGAATTTATTACTGAGTAATGAATAAATATTTCCTCTGGCCCTACGTAATGATATAATATTTATATATACGTCAATAATAATCATTATTATTTTACAGTAAACGGTGATAAGGTATGGATGAGTATGCACAATAAAACTCACTCAGAGATAACTAAATGGATAGAAGTATTAAGAACACAGCAAGGTGACATTGAATCAACACGTCTTAGGAAATACCAATATACAGACTATCCTTCAATACAGGGACCGTGGACTCCATTCACTTTTAAGGACCCAGAATTAAATGTAGCTGATTTACCGGATCCTAAGTTTGGTGAAAATAATAGGTTGCCTGTGTCAGCAACTGAAAAATTGAGAATTATGTTTGAAAAGCAAAAGATTAGAGAGGAGGATGTTAAATTGAATGAGTGAATGAAAGAGTTTTGTTTTTTTTTGGTAGAATAGAAATTGTTACTTGTATTTTTCTTTAAAAAACATAGTTATTGGAATAGTTTAAGAAATAACAGTTGAATTGTAATATAAATACCAGGAATGAATGTTAAAATAAAATTATTGATATAGATAATTGCATCATCACATTCACAAAATTAAGAAAACTGTTGAATGCTTTTATAAAAGAAATGAATTGAGAAAAATATATGCATATTTTCTTTATTTAAAAAAAACCTATTAAAAACCTTTTGCATATAAAATTTTAACCTAAAGAAGGAAAATATCCGAAATATGTGAGTTTTCTCCTGAAAAACTTTATTCATTCATTTGTTCATAGATTTTTTAATCAAAATTTAAATAAAGGTCTTGAAATATTTTTTTTTATGGAAAAAATTTATATAGTTCTTATGTACATAATTAGATTAGTTGTTTTAATATTAGCTTGTAGAAATATAATTTAAAACATGTATTGTATTTTATTTTAATTTCACCTATTGACTGTACAGTCAACAGTTGTGGGTTTGTTTCAAACTACACACACAAAACACAGCATTGAGTGTAAATCTAAAATATATATTGTCCTATCATATCTAAAATAGACAAAAATTGAGGTGTAACACTAGGTTTCTTCTGCTAGCGGCTTCTGTATAAATAATAAATTAAAAAGGTAAACTTTTCAAAGTTGTTTATTATAAACAATAACTGACTATAGAACAATATTCATGGTTGATTATTCAAAAGGCACTTACATTCTTCTTATTTCATCAAGATTTATATTCACGTGGTAGAACCATCTCATTATCTAATAAAATAATATCTTTAACTTTTGTTTTTAAAACTTTTTTTTACTTTCCAATAATAAATTATTAGTACACATCAGGATTGATAACCAAATATTTATATTTTTCTGAGAATTTAGACATTTTCTTTGTTTTGTGATTTTAAATAGCAACTGAATTGAATTTTAACTAAAACCTTTAACTATGAGTATTTCTTATATGCACATTCAAATATCTGGGGGACTTAAACTTATTGCCACAGATACCACAACTGTGAAGCTTCCCGTCATCATAATGCACTCTTTTCATATGTGCTAACAAATATGATCGACTTTTTAATACTGAATTGCATATTTTACACTTATGTACACCTTGGTCGTGACAGTTTCTAATATGTGCAGTCAATGTCGCTCTATTCATGAACACTAGTGGACATTTGGAACATTGTATGGGGTCACATTTAATTTTATGAAATCTCCATGATGCTTTAACACCATCATGTACATACATTTGATGCCTTTTAAATGTTTGTCTCGATTTAAATGTTTTATTACATATATTACAATTTAATTTTAAATCAACATGAACTTCCGTCATGTGACGACACCAGGATTTATAATTGTATGTCTTTAAACAAAGTTCACATTTGTATGGATTTTCTTTGTTTTCTATTGGTTTTACCATATGAGATAACATGATATGAGTTTCTAAATCATTTTTTTTATAATAAATTCTAAGGCAGTCATTGCACATATACAGTTTTCTTCTAATTAAAGGCACTATGAGGTGTGTTAAGTTATGTTTGTACAGAGATAAACTGTGAAAAAATCAAATATGAAATTAATTTTAAAATAAATATATTATATAAGGGTGTTGTGGCACAAGCTGCAACTGCAAAAGCAAAGTTGTGGATTCAATTCCCCTGTGGATGAATTAATTATTATATCAGCTCATAGATTATACTTGAGGCCAGTCGTGGCGCAGCGGCACAAAGTGTGACTGTAAACCGACTGGTTGTGGGTTCGATCCCCACTCGAGGAGATGAAATATTTACTTAAATTTATATTTCCATTTCTTCGCTCTGGTGTCGAGTCTAAGCGCGGTGTTGAGTTCTGCCACTCAACACGCAATGCCTCCAGAATTCGGCAGAAAGTGGGGAACGGAGTGTCTAAAAACACTAGGTTCCCTCTGCCTACCCTGCTGTGTGCGGGATACAGCGTGAAGCTGATTTTGATTTTATTAATAGATTATAGGTTTGATACCCACTTTAAGAATTAAATAATTATCATTTTTGCACTTTAATAAGACAACAACCGAAAATAATGTTAAAACTTTTTATGTAATATGTATATGTTGACACATGTGTATTGGAATACAATATCCTAACCCTAGACAGGTATAACTTGCTCTATGAGTTAAATGCTTACATTCATACCTGCAGAATGTCTTAACACTACCTATATTTTAATTAAAATACGTACGTACATACCTATCATTAAATTTTTTTAAACATATTATACAAGTTTGTAAACATTCTTGTTTCAAGTCTGTAAAATTTAGACTTTCTGTATCATTTGTCGGTATTAGATTTTGTATGCACCAATCTTCGTCTACGTCAGCTTCTTCTACCTTTACCTTGATATCGAAACCAATTTTTAAATAATTTTCATTATTATCATCTATATAATCGGGTTCTTCTTTGATTTTTAATTTCGTATCAAATTCCATGATATACTTAAAATATAAGCATTTTGTTTTTGATACAATAAAATATCGATGCAATACAATATAATAGCGTATAAATATAATAATTTAATATTTCAACCTATGCCGTAAGTCAAAAATTAAAGTTCTTGACATTTTGAAAGTCAACAATAACAAAATAATGTGAAGTCACTCTGACAAATGACAGTAGAATTAGATATACCTTTTATATTTTTTTTACCTAGAAGCTAAGGACAATGACTTATTCCTTACCACCTGATACATTCATATTATGTTGTTTTGTGCACTGGCGTATTTTTTACCAGCAGACTTAATAAACGTGAGCCTAGAGAGACAGAATTTCGGAACAGCCAATTACGTAAAACTTTTATTTGCTATTTCATAATAAATAATCGACGACAACCTAAATAATTGTCTGTAAAGTCGATTTATAGACGATAACTTAACATTAAAACGTCGTAAGATAACGATAATGAAAAATTGTATATTTTTAGAATTTGAATTGAATTATTATTACTGAATTATGATTGTTCTCTGTATTACAAAAAAGGTGTTATATCAAGACTTTTTTTCCATAAATTTACATTTTTTTAACTTAAATGATTCGAATTAATTACAAGTAACACCTTGTTATTTAATTACAGGCAGCAGTGAATTGGTAGATGCCTTACACAAGCCGAACGCTTAGGCTGATCGTGCCTCCTTATAGTTTGTTACACACTCTCGCTTGCACGCTCGGCTCAGGCAGATCGTGACAATCGAGTTATGCTTTAGTTTTATATTCAAAATTACAAATTACTTTTTATATTTAAAATCACATGACATATGAAAATAAATAATAATACATTTTTCTCATAAAGAAATTTAATAGAATAAATTTACAAAATATACAAAAAGAAAATAAAATGTATGAAACATTGGTAAAAAATATAAACTGTACAGCTTTACACAAGAAACATATAAATAACTATGTAACAGTGAAAATATAAAATTACAAATGATATATTTCTGTAATTATACAAAATTATTATAATAGTATTAATAATTGAATTATTTAAATAAAATTTAATATATTTGTAAGACATATATTTTAAATCAACTGCTATTATTTTCAGCAAAAAAGTAGTTTTACATCAACATATGAATAGAAAGTGAGTGTAATGATAATAAAAGTTATATAATATAGTAGGACACTTGTCCTGCTAACAGTATATTAAGCAAATTATGATGGGAGATCAAAAATTTGAATACCATAAGTATATGTATATTATCAAAAAAGAGGGTTTATGTGAAAATTGCTTTGTATTCTCTACATATGAAATAAAATAAAGGTATTTTTTTACTCTTTCGAATAAAAATGTTCGCAACGAAAGAAGACACGGATTTGGCAGGTTTACACTCGTAAGTCGACGATATATATTAAAATGCTAAAGAAAAGCTAATATTCAGTATTAATGTAAGTATTAGTTATTAAACAGTAGTTAACAGATACTTGGCTTTTATACTTTATCATTAAAAACAGTAAATGCAAGGTTTAGGATTCATACATTTAGCCAAGATTAATTATATTTAATCTTTGATTTAGGAACAAAATATAAAAAATAAACAAAAATTGCTATACATAGTAAAAAAATCAAAAATGATACCCCAGACAACATATTTTTATATTTATTTAATTCCTAAGACTTTTCCACAATGGTTGCCTAAGACTTAATACTACACAGTCTACTTTTAAAATTGATTTTTATATTATTACAACTGGTAACACTAAATATTCATACAGATTATACATATGTTTATGATAGACTTTTGCATGCCTCTGAAAGAGACATATATAAAAAAAAAGAAACAATCTTTTATTCCACTTTTTACACAAAATTGAGTTCAAATTTCTATTTACATTTATTACTTCTTTATAATTTTTCTTTAATATGTCGCTTTATTAAGGAACAAGAGTTACTAACAGTTTGAATATTTTAAATATTTAAAGCAACATTTTACTCTTTATTTTTCTGCTAAAAAGAAACAAGCATGTTTTTATATATTTTACAATTATAAAATGAATAAATTGTCAACTCTTGGAATGACTAGTAGTAATTTATTAAATTATAAAAGTATACTTATTTTAAGTCTAGATAGTATGTGTAATTGACAAATATAAAAAATTATGAGCACATCTTATATTTTTATGTAATATCCAGAGTTTACCATTCATAAAAACAGTTACTATTTTTCCAAAATAGTTACAACATATGCTGACTCAAGAACATTTATTACTTTTTTAAATATAAAACGTATTTGTTTATAAGAAACAATCAATGCAAATTATAACAAGTTCATTTTTTTTTAAATAATATAGGTTAAGGACTCAATCAATTTCATTACACGTTTTAAATTTACAATTTCAATCTAAATATTTATCAAGACCTTGGCACTTTCAACTGATTTATCTTTAAATATAAATAAGTAACTAGTAGTGGCGCAGTGATACATTCCTTGATTGTAGACGCGATGGTCGTAAGGTCTTTTCCATTTTAGTAAGATAAAGAGCTGCGTTGAATTCCATTATTTAATACACAGTGTTTTTAAAAAGGGCACGTGTGGACACCTGAGTGTCTTAACACAAGACACAACCACCTGTTTAATCCAAACTGCATTTCCACTACTTCTATTCATTGACTATAATATAATCTTAATAGACTTAAACTTCTCGTAAGAATACCCATAAGTAATTTAATTCACCTTCCTTAAAACATTATAATTCAAGTACTTAATATATATCTCCAAAATAAACTGTACAAGTTTTAAGCTGGATAATACACTATACTATCACATGATAGTAAAATTATAGTAACACGACAAAATAATAATGACATAACATTAAAGATATATTAAATAAAACTTTATTAAACTATATAATTTTTAATGATAGTGATATGATAGTAACGTGATTGTCAAATATAGTTCATCCTTAAGTTATATATAGAAGTTGTTGGTATATTAAATACAATATACCATTTAATGATTAAAGAATTGCAAAGATGCAAGTGATATACCACCAACACCCAAGCAATATTAAGACATTATGGTAAAATGACATTGACACACCAGTAACAAGACGGTGACAAAATGATAACATGATAGTGATATAACACTATAACTTGATAGTGACACGCCAGTAGCATGACAATAACACACTAATACTCATCAGCCATGATAAGCGTGATGAGCGCTGTCCATCCAGTGAAAGGTCTACATCCGCTCCCTTGGCCGTTCTCCCCTGAATATTGTTCCCAAAAATAGCCTGTGCGTTTGTATTGAGATAGGACGTTACCTAGAGTGATAGAGAAAATGATTTTTCAGGTTGAAAGATTTTTCAGATCCAAATCTTGACAAATTAATCTTAATCTTATATAATATTTGAATACTATTTATGGTTTTTTCAATATAGAAAGTCGAATTTGGTTTGTCAATTATGATAATAAGAATAAAATACAGAACATTATAGCAACGATTAACAAGTGTGCAAGGGCGGCCTTATCACTTATTATTTTATATTTCTTAACACAATACTTTTTTTACAATATATAAAAAAATACTTTTTTAATAGCTTAATTTTATCAATGTTGAAGAAATTTATATGAACGACATAGCATCATCAGTAAAGCTGGAATGTAAGACAATGCGAGTGGAGGTACTTAACGCCACGCTATTTCTATCGGCGCGTGAAAATAAAAATAATAACAGTTTAAAAACTACAAAACACGCTTTTTTCAACAGCATTAATAAGATGAAAATAATGAGCACAAACTCGATATGTTTACTAGTATGTAGGTAGGAAGACCAAGGTTCCATTAGCCATCTTCCAACTGATCGTCAGACCAGCTCAATGGTGCCATAATATTGAATTGTTATATAATCTACATAAAAATTGCCAAGTTTCAAGATTTACAAGTACATGTAGTTCTTAGATTTTATTTATACAGTTTGGCAGCTCGACTTTTTAATAAAAGTGTGAAGATCTCATTCACAACCACTGGTTAGTCATTATATCTCTGCGCCAAGACGGCCTACTTTATTTTTAATAAGAACTTAAGGCCACCGTGACTGCAAAACTTGAAGGCAGTGAATTCGACACTTTCTTGAGGGGATGAATTATTTATTCATAATAACATTTCATATCCACGCTTTGGTAACAAGATAAAGTAATGAATAAATTGGGTTTCGCTAGCAACTCAAAAAAATTGACAGTGTATGGGGGAACAGAGTGTTTAAGGACTTTTTAACTTATCACTATGGTAAAATTATATGAACCTTTACTCACCGACATACGCTTTCTTCAATCTAATATGTAAATCCATTGCTCTGGCCGCGTGCGGTCCTTTCACACTATAGTGTTTTAGGGCGGAAAGGGCTAAATAATTCATGTTAGCCCATATTTGTCCTCTCCAATAAGGCGGATCGTGTTCCGTGTTACGTTTCATGTACATTGGCGATAGTTTTGAGAGAGACCTGAGAAAAAGACAGAAAAAAAAAGTAAGAACCAATATAAAGAGTAGGCAGAGAAAACTTACGTGTTAAAACCGTCCATTCTTCATTTTACACTGAATTTTTGAGCCGTTGCGTGTCCAGTGTCGTTTTGTTATAGGAACGAGGAAATGGAAGCATTAAATATTTTATTCGTCCGAGTGGAAATGGAACACAATACAGTTGTGCCATCACGCTACAACGGCATCAACTAACATTTTAATAATTCTTTTATTAAAAGTAAAGTATTCCACACTTAATAAAGAAAAACATTTTTCTAGAAAACTTACAAAATTTAGACTTCGGCTTCCAAGAGGAGAACGGGTTTTAATCCCGCTACGTTAAAATGTATATATTATACTTTCTACAAAAATATTACCTCAGTCCGTATGGTGACCACAATAAATCAGGATTGTCTAACATATCAAATATTTTGCCCAATTTTTCACTTTCCGGTTGTAAAACTTTCAATAACATAGGAAATAGTGATACATAACCTAAAAAAGACATTTAATACAAATATCATTGAAAGAAAATATTTATTGAGGCTTTTCGCCACCGTTGTGGTTTGAAATCCCATTCGAGCGGAAATAATTATATTAATTTCCTTGCTCTGGTGCCAAGACACGAACATGGCGTTAAGCTTCACCACTAACATTTAAAGTCTCGAAAATAGGGTAGTGCGTGGGGTGAGAGAACAGAGTGTCTTACCACTAGGTTACCTCCGCCTACCATGCTAGTAGTATATGCAGGGTAGTACGTGAAGTTAAAGAATATGAATTCAAATTGAAATCATACTCGAAGGACTATTTTTAGAACTGTCTAGTCCTTTTTAAGTTTTTTTTTTTTTCATTTTTTGTCGCTGAATTAAATTATGTTTATTTCCTCCATCGAGTAACAGGACAAAGCACGGCGTTAAGATGCGTCACTCAACACGCAGTGTGTCATAAAAAGACTTACTACAAGTCATTAGAGATTAGCACACCCGGAGACTTCAAGATATAACCTAATGTTTTAATGCTTACGTCAAAAATTCCACTAGTCAAAATCAAATCCATCAATATATTTTGTTAGCATCACAAAGGGTGGGATGGAACCTAGTATTAAGACATTTCGTTCCACACACTGCTCAAATTGGAACTCAACACCGCCGTCCACCACCGCCTTGTTACCCGAACCAAAAAATAACCAGAAATGAAAAGAATAAATGATTCACTCCACCAGAAGAGAATCCAAACTATCACCTTTGCTTTTATAGTCACACGCTACGCCACGACAGCCTCAAGGCATATAATATTTAAAAAAAAAAAACATTTAACCCAGGTTTAAGTCCGTCGATACATTTTTTTAAAAACTTAAAGTCCTCACCAAAAGCAGAAGTAACTAGTTTAGGTTGCGGCTGCACAGTAACACTCCTGACCACTCTCGTTTGTCCTTTTTTATTTTTTATATTTTGTTTTACTAGTCTCACGCCATCTGTGTGTAAACCTACAAAAAATATATATTGTAAATGTCAAAGTTTGTGAGAGTATTTCTACTATTACACGAAAACTACTTAGGTAACGGTTTTAGGTTAGGTTTTAATATACATCAGAAAAACACATACAGCTAATGTAAATATTTTATATAATGTAGTTATAATATAATAATATATATAAAATAATACCACTATAAAAAATAAAATCTTTACCATAATCAGCATAAGTTTGACTGTGTGGGGACCAGTGAAGCTCGTTGAGTAACTCCTCATCACCGAGCAGATCACGGGTTGCCTCAAATCTACGGCAAAATATTAAAAAATATAAGTATCTCTCTGGACATACCACGGCGTTGAGTTCCACCACTCAAACGCAATGTCTCAAGAATTGGGCAGTAGACAACTAAGTGTTGTACACACTAGGTTTCGACTGTTATTTGCAAGCAAAAAAATAAAAACTACAGTCGAAGGACCATTAAATGAAAAATAATAATTCTGGGTAATAAAAAAGGAAAATAAATAGGTTAGTTTACTGAGTTGAGGAGTAGAAGAGTTGCGACTTGTAGGATATTTTAACTAATTTGAATAGATTTATAGCATTTTTTTCTCAGCTTCATCTTTTTTCCGGCATAGCAAGATTGGCAGAGAATATGTTTCAAAATACTCCATTCTATATTTTCCGACGCTGTCTTTTTTTGGGGAAACTTAAAGCCGCGCATTTTTTATTACCACAATTACAATATTATTTACATTTTATATATTTTCGTTTTATTTTAAAGTTGAATGTATGAATATTTTATTATTTTAAATAAATATATTCTGTATCATATTTATTTGTCTTATATCTAGTTGTTTATGTGATTGGACGTACATATCATACATAGAAGCCAGTAGTGGCGCAGGGGCGAAACTGTGACACTCCAAGAATGTACGCGACAGGTTGTGGGTTCGATTTACACTAGAGAAATTGAAATAATTAATATTTTCCGTTTCTGGCTCTGGTGGTCTTAGTTCCTTAACACGCAACGCCTCCAGAATTCGTCAAAAGTAAGGAACGGAAGCATTTTAATTGAATGGAGTGTCTTTAAAACTAGATTTCCAGGTTCACTCTGTCTCCTGTATATCGTACTTATCGCTATCCCTGTCCAGTAATTTCGATATGGTGGCCATGGCATCCGCTGCTGCATACATCCAACACCGTAAGTCCACGTGACGCTCTAGTTCTGATGGATGCGACGCCCTAGAAGAAAAAAGTGGAAGATTAGAAGTTAGTTTTTTCTTAAATTTTTCGCAATTTTTACGTACTTTAAAAGAAACTCTTCGATCAGATTAATCGCGATTACTTAGTTTTATGCTTTTTTAGACACCCGATGTTTTGAACACTTTGCAGTTTACACGAGTTGTTGGATTAAAAATTTCATTTAAAAAAATAATAATTACAAGTTACAATACTGACAGATATATTATTGAAACACTCCCAGGCTCCCTCTGCCTATGTGTGTGTGTGAGTCAATAAGAAATTTATATAACAGTAGTAACCCACTCTCGGTTTTGCCCGCGTAAACTACTCTATTTATTATTTACGAATCTAAACAACGTTGAAAAAGTAAGTTTCTGCCAATATAATAAAAAAAAATTGCAGCAATTTTGTCGTATTAAATATTTAAAATTGATGTAACTTGCAATAAAAAAAGAACATAAAATTTTAGGGGAAGCTTGTTAAAATGCTATGGTGAAAACTTTCATTTTAATCGGTTAGACCATTTCTGAGTCAATCAGCCAAAATTTTAGAAATCATTGTTTTGAGTTTAGTTTAAGTTTAATTTAGCTTCCATGTCCTCCCTGCCTTCCACCGGTAGGAGGTAGGTTCTTTCTTCTTTTGTGTACTTTGGAACCTTTGGTACCAGCCCTTGACACGTTTCGTCGATTCCCACCCAAGGGGAGTGAATGGCAGTCCTAATCCCAAATTTCATGAAATTTTAAAATGTGATGCCATGATGAAGGAATGTGACATATAATTTTAAGATGGTCTCTAGACTTTACTACCTACCTAGGATAATCATCCAAACCAGACGTCAAGGTTTTGGGGTTGAGTTGGACCCCATCATCCACTCTTCCCCTCCATCTGTAGGTAGTGGGTTCCTCTCCTTTCTGGGTACTTTGGAACCATTGGTACCAGGCCTGGAAAAGGAATATTTTATTTTGGTATTTTTTTTTGAGTTGGCTTACAAACCTTACCTTTAAAAATCAAGTTGGCCTCACGCTGTATCTCACACACATCAGGATAGGAAGAGGGAATCAAGTGTTAAGAAACTCCGTTTCCCACTTTCAGCTGAATTCTAGAGGTATTGCGAGTTGAGTAGTGGAACTCAACGCGGCGCTTTGCCTCGACACCAGAGAGAAGAAATGAATATATAAATTTAAATAAATATTTAATTTCCTCGGGGATAAATGGGGATCGAACCCACAACCAATCGATTCTGTGTGTGATCTCCTTGTGCCCCAGGTAATTACCAAATTTGCTATTTACCTAAGAATTTAGAGATAGAGATAGATTTTTGTTGTAAGCCTTTACTTTCATAAATATATATCTAAATGTAACGAATATCTCGAACAGATGCGATCCAAGATCGCTGTGAACTGCGAGTGTTGGCATAACTTGGGACTGGTAGAGATACTCTGTTCCCTTTCAAATAGTTTTCTATTAAATGGCTGACACCACTATTCAAATGTACAGACGTGTAACTTATCACCAGTCACTAGGAATCACTAAATACCTGCAATCTTGGGTACATGCGGTCCAGAACTGCTCTGTACTGTGAGTGGTGGAACAGCTTGGGCCTGGTAGTGATGAGACTGGCCAGCTGTATGAGGAGCATCGGGGGATTGGCGGCCGCGTTGTTTTGGACGACAAACTCCTTGGGCACCCTGGCTAGGGCTTCTGCACCTGGTGGATTAAAGCGAAAATCGATATAACAGAAAATAGATAGAAAATAGTCGTTTTTAAGAACAAATACAAAGTGTGGAAAGTTAGTATTATTGCTAATTCATATGAAGTCTCTCACAATATTTGAAGAGAGGAATTTACTCTTCGCAGTGATACAATTTATGATGCCAGCAACATAAGTTTCCTTTAATTATTAATTTATCATTATTATTGTACGCTTTTTTTAATCAGTAAAATTCTTCCGAAGATTTCTAAATATTGATTTTGATTTTCTTTTGTCCCACATTTCTGGTTATTTAATCGGATTCAATAAATATTGAAATTAAAATTTTGTCTTTTATTTAGTAGGCGCCTGACAGCGGTTTTGCCCGCTTATAGCCCGCAAAAATAGTCGTATTTATTGTTTATTTCTCATCTAACGGGGCAATAGGTTTCTCCCACGTAAATCCTAACAGTTCCTAACAAATCAGTTAGGCTACTGCAGAAATCAGTTCGGACAAACAAAGAGCCCAAGAGACAAAACAAAAATTCTTTGTTTTATAGTTTTATAATGGTGTAATATAACTATATGCACTCCAAATAACATATTTATTTTAGAATCACCGACAGCCACTTAAATTTTACGTATAGATGATACCTTTAATTTTACTTTGAATAGTACTGCTATTCCATTACTGTATCTGTAATATCTTTAATTGGACTGAACATTATATATCCGTATAGACGGGCTATTGCGGAGTACTTGGGAACAGAGTGCCTGAACACTAAGTTCCTACTTTTCTTTTGCCTACCCTGATATGTGCAGAATGCAATGTGAAGCTAAAAAATCTTTCACTTCTATCATATAAATAAATACCAGCTCTCACCAAGAATCTGCTCCCTGGGTATCCAACCCTCAACGTTGATGAGGTCCATCCAATGGGCAGCTATATCCAGTTGTATTTCCGGAGACCAGCGGCCGATGAGGAGACCGTGGAACCCTTCATCCCAGAGGAAACCGCGGGGGAAGAATGATCTGGAATGGAGGAGTTGTGTTTTGTTCATTCATTAATTAATGTGTGTATGTGTGATACATATAACATATCCGTTAGTTAGTTAACCTGTATTTCGTTCAGTCAATCATCCAGTCATTTATCCATTCACTTGCTGCTACTGTGCTCAATTTTTTTTAACCACTCCAACCTCCTCGATACCCACCTGCTAGGCACGGCGGTGTACAACGGCGCCCGCCAGTACGGCACCGGCTCCTTGGTGTACTGGGATTGCACCCGACTGGCACCGTAGAAGTATCCTATACCGCCCAACATGTTTGAGAGGGCCGCTTTAGCTGCGTCTATGTCTTCGTCAAAGTATCTAAAAAAAAGAAAAAATCTATTAAGAGATACAGCATAAAGTTATTTAATTTTAATTTAAGCGCAGTAGTACAAGGTGCGATGGCAGTGGATTCCGCCGAAAATCTTTCCATTTCCACTCAACGAAATGAATGATTCTATTTAAATGGAATATGTTTAATTATTCACTCATATAGTCTCAGTTACTCAAATTCAGTAATTTAACCTATAATATTTCTTAAAGATGTCCAAAAACGTAGTATAGAAAGTATCTTAACACTAAATTCTCTTTGCCCTTATTGTAATAAAAATGTATAGACTCTCAAGAAACCTATAGAAATTACAAAATAAAAAAAACAAGTAGTTATTGTTTAAAGACCACTGTGTCACAACAATGTCTACAATTTTACTATGATTATTCCCGTTTGCCTCTTATCACAATGCAGCAACTTCATCTGACAGTGCATATTGTAACAGTATTTACATTGGGGTATAAGTTAAAAATAAATAAATAAATAAAATAAAATATGCATGGCAATACACATAAATAACATAGTTAATTATGAATAATACAAACTATATATTTTTGATACCATATTAATCGAGACGAGTTCGTGTATTGTCGTCCCGAATGTCGCAACCGTCGTTCTGTCTATATAGGGGGTAGTGATGCTGGAAGGCAGCGGTCGAGTCGAACTCTTAAGTACTACGGTACTAATAAATATGATGCACATAAAGACTCGTACCAAATGTATAATGAATATAATATGATAATTCGAAGTCTATGATGGCACGATCTTTTAGGATCGAATTCCTTATAAAGGAATTATATGTGTAGGAGCGACACATATTATGGATTAAAGTTATCTTTGACCAATGTTATAATATGGAATGTTGCTTGACGTCGCGGAAGCTGACGTGATGGGCTTATGCGAACTGTTGCAGTGACATTAACTATGTCTTGGCTGATGCCGTCTCGCAGTACGCTCGCGGTACGTAAGCTGTGCTTGTATGGCGTTAGCCATTGATATATTGAATACCACTTCTACGACTTGGTATACGACTAGTAGGTGTGTGGTGCTATTTTATGTCCCAGCTCCGGTGTATGTAGTAGTGTCCGCTCGTCGCATACGGGTGTGTGGTGCTATTTTATGTCCTGGAACTCTGGTGTATGTAGTAGTGTCCGCCTACGGTTCGAGACACGACTGTGGGGTGTGTGCCGTGCGTTTATTTAACATATCGGCCGCCTTACGGCAGTGCGTTCGTTCCAACGACTTATATTGATCTCACAAATCAATCAACATCACGAATCACAATTCTAATATAATAATCTTAATATAAACAAGCGTAACAAGTACCTACAGACTGTTCACACACAAACGTCCCGGAGAGTTCAATAAGACTGTCGCAGCCGCAGTCAGGTAGGAATTCACGGTGTAGGGCGGGGAGGTGCCCGTACTCTTTCTTCCTTTTACTATAACTAGTTCGCAGTTATAGTGGAGAGGAAGATAGGACGCGCTCTTGGCTTTTCTTCGGACGAGCTTCGAGTTATGACAATGATATATTGTCGAGTTTCCAGTTATCTAAATAACTGACACAAGAACAACTTCTGATGGCAAATATGTTATTAAAGCGATACCTTCTAATGGCATAATATAAAGTTCTTAATACTGTTACCTCTGAATCTCTAAAAGATTTTGGGTTCTTCACGATCACAACTATAGACGGTTCTAACCACTAGACACATCACGAGCCAAGGCATTATTTATTAAATAATATTTTAAAAGGTGTTTGAGATAACAGTTACAATATGATAATTGTAGATTTAATCGCCACTCAAATAGCTTATGCAGCTATAGTGCAGCGTTGAGTTACGCCACGCAATCAATACGCAATATTGCAAATTTGATGGATTTTAAACTATCCCTATAGGTATAGAGTGTGAAGCAACAAAATAATCTCACCCTTTCTCCTTCAACTTGAATATATCCTCAAATTTCTCATCAAATGTCTCCCTCATGAAGCCCAAAGCCTTAGTATACTCCTCCCCCTTCACTGGTGGAACTGGTAGATCCTCTGTTGTGTATACCACATCCAATACAAACGGAGTTTCTACTAACATTTGTGTAAGAACATAGTTTACTTCTTTACCCTTAAAAAGAGAAATACTTTTATTGTTTAAAAATTACAGTACGGTCGACAAGTCGTAGTCGCTCACGTTTAATATAATGTTTATACAAGGAGGAGCATGAAGCAAAATGAGCAAAAAAGGAATATCTAAAAAAGCAAATAAAAGCAATAAATATTATTTGTTAATAATGATATTAAATATATTTTCTTACATTTTTAAAGTATTATACAAAACTTAAGTAACAAAAATTTATTAACCACTAAGCCATACGCTCTCGCCAAGCGACGTCGAAATTTTTATACGCTTGTTACAACTTATTTATGTTGTTAGCATCTCTGTAGGGAGATTTTAGGGGAAGAGAGAAACTATTTTTTAAATATTTTTTAACATTTTTAAAATGTAAAGTGTGGAATACACTTAGGAAAGAAAAATACTTATTTAGAAAACGTATAAAAATTTTAACGTAGCGGGACTCGAACCCGCGCCTCCTGGAAACCGACCAGGCGCTCTGAGCACTAAGCAATGCGTTCTCGCCAAGCTACGTCGAAATTTTATATGCTTGTTACAACTTATTTATGTTGTTAGTTATTTTTTATACGTATTTTTCTTTCCTAAGTGTGGAATAACACTCTTAAAATGTTCAAAAAATTTATTGTAGTAGTAGTTTTTCTTTTACCTATTTTGCTTGCACAAAGGGCAGGCAGTACAAAGTTTCAAAATAACAATTATTCAGATAATTTTATAAAAATGAAAGTTTGTTAGGATCGATGTTCGTTTTACTTTCACGCAAAAAATACTGCACGGATTTAAACGAAATTTTATAGTAATATAGTTTATAAGTCACATTTTAGCTACAATACGAGAGAAGAAAGAGGAAGCCGCCTGTGGGGCGTGAGTCACATATAAACTTACCTTTTCATGAAGATTGTCATCTTTAGACATAACGGCCATACGACCAAAGTTAGGAACATTTTTCATTCTTAGCAACGAATAGAATTGTTCCTTTAAGCGATGTAATCCTTCCGCGTGCGTTTCCGAGTACGTTGAGTAAATGAGTTTACCTAAAACATATATTTTATCTAATAATTATACCATTAATGTATCTGAAAATGGAGAAAGTAAAGAAAACTATTTGAATACCGTATTATTTTGTGTGTAGGCTCAGAAATCTCACTATAAAAATGTGTACTAAAAAAGTAACTTCAGTTTTCATAATAAAAACTTTAATTGTCAAAGTTCTAAAGAAAATATCTTAACAAAATATCAAAACTTTATCGCATAGAACCGTAAAATCGAAAAACTATCATATTGTTGATTAAAAGTCTTAAATACTTACCAGAATGTGGTACAAGATGGACTCTAAAGTTCCCCAAAGAGGGTGTATGACCCAGTATAGCCCCACGTTCAGTCCATATGCGAGAATGGACACCGGAGCCTAAAGACTCATCTAAGGCTCCGTACCAAACTAGGACTATCGGTGAATGTAGTTTATGCTGAAAAATATATGTTTAAAGTATAGTTATATTTAAAGGAATCAATATGTGAGTGAAATAAAACTTTGTAGGTTTTCCCATTAATAGGACTCCACTTTTTTTAAAACACTCCGTAACCATTAAGACACTTTCGCATCAGACAGTTCTACCGATTTCTGGAGACACTGCGTGTTAAGTTGCGGAACTCAAAGCCGACTCTACAAGATTGAGGAAAAAAAAGAGGACCAAAAAAAAAATTATTAAATCTTATTTGAAATTGAAATACGACTTCTAATCAGCTCCACACTGTAACCCGCATATGGCAAGGACCCTGCATTTTCCACTTTCTGCTAAATTTTTTTAGGCATTGCGTGTAGTGTATGTGAAAAAGTGGCAGAACTCAAAAACCCGTCGTGAAGCAGCGGCACAGCATGTAACTGTAAACGTGATTGTTGTGAGTTTTATTCCAAATTGAAAGAAAATCATATTTTCGTTTCATTGTTCTCGTAATAAAACAAAGTGCAGAATTGTTTTCCATCGTTCAACAAGCAATGTACAAATTTTGTGAAAAATAAACAGTGCATCGTAGGTAGATAGGTTCACTCTACCAAACTTGCTTTATGCAGGTTACAGCATGAAAAAAAAATCCTACAAAAAATTAATATAAAAAATTACTAACTGTAGCAGTAACATTAATCCGAGCAGTCCAATGTCCCCCATGCTCCCCTCCAGTTGTCTTTATAAATGAGGTATACAGATTAAATGGTGGGTCTATAGCTATTTGTTCACCAAAATGCACACCATCGTGTCTTGTCCATGTATATGTTTCTAAGTGATCATTCTGATCACATTGATGTCTATAAGAAAACACCTATTACAATAAAATATGAAAAAATAAAATGGACATACAATCAGGTACCATCTAGACATAAAGTGTTAAATGTATACTAATGTTTATTTAAACAATAAAAAAGACTGTAAAATATTATTATAATCATATAAGAAAAATTCAATTAAGAATGGTACAAACAATAACCTACCTTATACCTTTCTGGCTATTCAATTCATACCACATTAGACCAAAGACAGGTGAACGAGGGTCTCTGGTCTTCATACTGAAGTACACACCTGGCCTGTATGTGCCCCAGTACCTGTCTGGTACTGATAGACCTGATTCTTGCACTGCCTAAAAGTAAAGGTTACATGGTTACATTACAATAATCAATGTAATTTATATATATATTTATATACTGTGTATTCTCAACATAATTTTTTTTTCAATTTAAACCAGTAGTTTCGATGTTAGTGCATTCAACCAAATAAACTCTTTAGCTTAATAATACAAGTAAAGATAAAGATTGATAGTATAAAGTCAAAGTCAAATAATTTTATTCAAAATAAGAAGTTACATGCTTCATTTTTTGAACGTCAAATAATTTACCACCAGTTCACTAAAGTTAGTGCCTCAGACCTGAGAAGAACCGGCGCAAGAAACTCAGCGGGACTTATTTTTTTAAATCAATTACACACAATCACATTTTAGGTTTCTGACAATGATAGTTTGAAACAGACAGGGGTGAGCATTTCATTCCCAAGGCGTGATATCATTTATATAATCATTAATTTGTTAATAACCTTTAAAACACAAACATCTTTTCACAACTCTTTAAAATTGTGATATAGAACATTCTCGGACGTTTTCTGGGATCCTATTGTAAAAGTGTACAGACTGTCCCATAAAAGAATTACGGACCCGATGTAATCAGGTTACCAGTGCAACAAGTTTATGCCTATTTCTAGTATTGATATTATGAACATCACCAGTTTTGGCAAAATTTTTAATATTCCTCTTAACATACATAACATTTTCAAAAATGTACTGTGATGCAACTGTTAATATATTTATTTCTTGAAATTTTTGCCTTAACGATTCTTTAGGGCCTAAATTATAGATTGCGCGAATAGCTCGCTTCTGCAGGACAAAATTGATTTAATACCAGCTGCATTACCCCAAAGTAGGATGCCGTAGGACATAATACTATGAAAGTAGCTAAAGTAAACAAGGCGAGCCGTTTCCACATCCGTTAATCATCTAATATTTTTAACCGCAAAAGCTGCTGAGCTAAGTCTATTTGCCAATCCATCGATATGAGGTCCCCACTGTAATTTAGAGTCAATGGTGATACCGAGAAACACCGTAGAATCGACAGGATCCACGGCTTCACCATTCAAGAGTGAGTGTGTTATATTCTATATAAATGAAACTATATATTTTTTCCTAGTAATGCTACCATTCTATAGTAAATGGTTCTTTTTTTAAATTCTTTTTGAATATTCCATACATAAAAAAGCAAACAAAATTATAAAACAAGTAGAATCTCATAATTATGTCACAAAAATAATACATACATTTTTGCTAAACATGTTTTCTAACAAAAGTATTGTAAATAAAAGAATATTTACTAAAATATACTATACCTAAACAACCAAATTCTATATAAGATTCTATACAAACATTATAACAAAAAACAAAAGCTAACAATAATAAGTCAACTACAATACCTTTTCCTCATCTAATGGAGTGTTGACTCGAGTTTCCAAGTACCCTAGGGTCCCTACATACACTGCTATGATAAAACAAACGACTCCTACACCAGTTTTCCAAATAGATAGTAAATGAAAAGTCCGACTGGCCATACTGCTCTCGCTTCCAGCAGAACTAGAGCTCGATTCATTGTTATTACCATGTTTATTTTGTGAAATTACTTTCCTATGCTTAACCATTATGATGAAACATTAGATTACAGTTTACAATTTAATCTGGATATGTTTTTTATGTCAATTTTTTGTTAATTTTGATTTATTATCAGCGGCGTTAAGCAGTTGCAGGTGAACGTCAATATGTGACGATTTGACATTTGGCTTAGGGTTGATGTCTTAATCCTATTTTGTTTAAGAATCGATTTCAAATCGATTATAATCATTTTATAAGGACGATATATAGAATATATTGAATTCCTTGTAAGAAACATTTCAATAAAGGAAATTTTCGTTTCTATATTTTTGTATACAGTATACAGTTTGTAATTTTTTTATAATATTTAAAATGTGATAGTTAAATAAAGCAAAATACTAAATATTATACTATAATTTTTTGGCAGAAATTAACGCCGCGCTTTGCCTCGTTACCAGAGGAAGAAAATGAAAATATTAGATATTTCATTTCCTCGAGTGATAATGGAACCCACAACCTGTCGCTTTTATAGTTGTACCCTTGCGCCGTTGCATCTTTGGCCAAAGATTTAGAATAAAATCATATGGTTAATTGTGTTTATTCATTAATTACAATGGACTGTTAAAACTACTATTGAAAAATATCTTAGATTTATCATAAAGTCATTAAATTACTTTAAATTTTACCTCTTCAAATTTCACTATTTTGACAGATATACTGGATATCATGTTACTCTACTGTGACGTCAGTTGGTCTACACGGTTTTTTCTAGACCGTGTCGACAAATACACGATTGTATGCCTCACATCATGGTGGATGTTGGAGACTGTATTGCCGTTCGCTTATATAAAAATACAGATTAAAAGTAACGTTAACTTTAATATATATTAATATTTTCTGATTAATTAATTCAGCAATGTATCATATGTCTCATTAACAATTTTAATCGATATATAAGACAGTATGTTTTAAGTGGAAGTGCCATCCCTAAAACTTATTTATAATTGAAAACAAATGCTACGTTTTAAAATTACATTGGTTAATTTTTCTGCATCTTCAAAAGTAGATTATCGAAAGTATGAATAGTGATAATTCTTGATATTTTTTAAGAACAAAACAATAGCTCCAGGCTGTATCTCTTGTTGCGAGACACAACGCTGTGCTTAATTGTATTGTTAGCAGAGCGGTGAAATGAAAATATTAAATATTTCATTCTCCCGAATGAGAATCGAACTCACAATTGGCACACTTTCCTTGCTCCGCGGCCGCTGCATTTATTTATAATATAATATATTTATTTTACTCTGTCGTCGACAATGGGTTCGATGGGTTCGATTCCGTCGAAATGGATTCGATTCCCACTCGGGGAAATGAAATATTTAATATTTTCATGTCCTTGCTCTGGTAACGTGGCAAAGCGTGACGTTGAGTTCCGCCACTCAACTTACAATGCCTCCAGAATTCGGCAGGAAAGTGGGGAACAGAAATGTCTTAATTGTATCTTAACAGGTACCCAGATTACCTCTCACCTATATACGTGATACAGTCTGAAGCTGAAAAAACCAACACAAAAAAATATATTTTTTCAATACGAACTAATAATTTCTCAGATTAGTGAGTTCTACCAAATAAAATCTTCAGCTTAATATTAATATAGATTTTAAAAGCAAGCAATGAATCGGTTTTCTAAAGCCGTTACGAATCTTCAGCATATTAAAATCTTGGCTTTCTCTTCTCGGATTACACGCACTAGTGATCTGACGTTCATCTTTTCAGTTATGTGCCGATTTTATATTGTATATTGTAATATTATAAAAATATTTAAAATAGTTATTTTTCAAACTGTATCTAGCATATACCGGAATAGGCAGGGGGAACACAGTATTAAGACACTCCGTTCTCTACTTTTCAGCCATTTTTATTTTTATTTTCACGGTGTATCTCGTACACCGCAGAATAGGCAGAAGGTACCTGTTAACCTAGTTTTAAGACATTCCATTCACATTAAGACACTCCCGTTTGCTCTCATCGCATCATGCCCACTGGAATAACTTTATTGATGTAATTATTTGTTTAATTAATGAAAATTATATTCATCTTTTAGGTACCGGTTACAGTTAGGTGGTTCTGAGTATATTTTTTAAAGTATATTTTGTAAAGTATATTTTTTAGCTTTACACATAACTCGCATATAGAGGTAGTTGCACCTCAACCTAACGCTAAGACACTCCGTTCCCATTAAGCGCCGCTACGCTTCCGATCCCCACTTTCCGCCAAATTCTGGAAGCATTGCGTGTTGAATGGCGGTACTCACCGCCGCGCTTTGCCTCAAATACGAAAGCGACGAAGCAACGATGAACGCGATATTTTTTTTTTTAGGGTTTATCCTATATCTCGCAAATTGCAGGCTCAGAGGGAATCTAGTATTAAAACATTCCGTTTCTCATGTATCGGTGTATTTTAGAGACATCTATCAATCAGTCAGTAATAATGCTATAACAATTGAAATATACCGCAGGAACTGTAATGTTGCAAGTTAAATTTCCATTTGTGAAATGATCTTGATTATTAAGAGTTTACGGTTTATCAATGTAGTTACACAAATTAGAACAATGGGCATGGCGTTAGGGCACGGACCATCCGGCTCTCCTATTCATATGCCCATGACAATGGGTTTTGCCACCAATAACCCCTAGATATGAAAAGAAGTGACTTAATTAAATTCTCTCCCTCCATAAGATGTCGAAAATAAGTGAAATTACAAAAAATATATATTAAATATGTTTTAGGCTAAAGGTAAAAACATTAAAGTTACTTTAGTGATAATAGTTATATTGCATGATGATACTTGAAATGGGGAATTTTTGGTTAGTGGGGAGTGTTTTAACACTATGTTCCTTCTGACTACCATGCTGTGTGCGATATACAGCGTGAAGCTGATGATGTTAAAAAAAAAGTAATAAAAATAAATACTACTTATATATGTGAACATATCTAAAGAAATAACATATTTTGTACATTACACTTTACAATGTCGACATACTTATTCCAATTTGTAGCAATGAAAGTTACCACAACAAATTAATAAAAATAAAATGTAAACTTTATATCGATAGTAAACTTTTGTATAGTTCAACTTCAACTTCAAGTGTAGTACAAACTAGTTTTAGTCGTATCGATTCAAAATAATAAGACTATAACGCCATCTTTGTACTTTGATAGGTTTAGCTTTTAAACCAATAGATGACGTTGTTCGTCACATGAAGTTTATTTTTTAAATAAATAGTTCAAAGTATATTATCTGGTAACACTTATACTACATAAGACAAATATTTATACAAATGAATATTAGTCAAATTGTTTTATCATTAATACAGACGAAATTAAAACACAAATTAAACAAAAAAGCGCTAATTTTCAAATATAAAACGCGCCACCTGTCCAACGCGTCGGTAAAATCGTTTACACAGCGTCGGTAAAGCAGCACCCCCCCGCATCGCATCGCCCCGCCCGACGCCAGTACGATCGAGCGAAACGTGCCGCGAGTACATATCGCCAATAAACTTACAATGCGCGACGCTACGCGGCTGTCATGAGACAAACATCTATAAATTAAGAAATAATCAGTTAAATAATGTAAAAGGATTAAATAAACAAGTTATATACCGCTACGGCGGCACTGTGCTCTCGATAGCCAAAGCCGGCCGGCGACGCGACGCTCTCGAACTCGATGTCAGTGGCAAGTGACAGTGTAGTGTATTTAAATAGTTAAATGTTTAAACGTGCAATGATCGTATGAGGAAGAAAGGCAACCGGAACATTGTAAGTGAAGAGCGGCCGTTATTTAGATATGCAAGGTGGCCCGCCCTGCCCGGAGGTTTTATTGTGGGGCTGATCGAACCTCGGAGAAGGAGGTACGGTCTGTCCCTCGGTTTTAACCATTTACCATTTTTTTTATATCTGAACAGGTCTCTTACCCGTTTTTTTATGTGTAGCCTTTTATTTTGACGCAATGTTTACTAAACGATGATAGCTTATAGGTTATGAGGCTTTGTTTCAAAACAAACTTTTAAATTATTTATAAATCCAATAGATAATATACTAATATTTGTAACGAATGTTATAAATAAAGTTGTTGTACGGTCAGGTAAACGAAAAAAGTCGTACATAAGTTTTAGCTAACACGAAACCAGTTTGGACGGTCGGCTGTATGTATGTACCTACATAATAAAACAGTTATTGTATATCGTATGGCGCAATTGTGTTATAAACAAAATGTTAAATGAATAACCAAAAGTAGTTAAATATTTATTAAAGAAAGCAGTATCTCGATGTATCCTGCTCATAGCAGGGGAGGTAGAGGGAACCTAGTGTTTAGACACTCCGTCACTTCCCGTCTAGTTTTCGAGAATTGCGTGTTGGTTGAACGGTGAACTTAACATCACCGTTCTTCTAAATAGACAGAGATATTTTTTTATTTAGTATCCAGCACATAGCAGGGTAAGGCGGAACTCAACGCCGCAATTTGCCACGTTGCTAGAGCGAGGAAATAAAAATATTAAATGTTTCACGTGAGAGAAAATAAGTTGAATCTAAAAGTTATCTCTGAGTAAAATTTTTTTATAGCTGTACTACTACGCGTCTTTATCTCGCTTAGCAGGATAGGCAAAGGGAACCTAGTGCTAAAACACTCCATTACCCTAATATTCCCGAAATTGCTTGGCTGATAGGCGTAACTCAACGCCGCCATTTCGATTAGCAGAGCAAAAGTAATTTAAATATAATCGTTCCCCAGAATGGGTATCGAACTTTCAACCATTAGGTTGCCGGAAGCTTTCCCACGGCGGCCTCAGCTATTTTAACATATACTTATTAGATTAAACTTTTTCATATTTTTTTTGTTTTATATATTTTATTTAACCGCAATGATAAGAAAGTTGTATAAAAGAGACAATTTAAACGATGTACTGTTAAAGAAAAACAAAGTTTTTTTAAAATATTGTATGACACATGCCACATTCCGAGTATGGAAGGTGACTCTGACGGCAGGTACAGTACGGACAACGAGTCGTGGCCGCCCTGAAGTTACACATTGTGAACATTTGTGCATTGTTCACTAGGTGAGAAAATAGTCACGCTGTATCACGCATATAACGGGATAGGCACAGGGAAGCTACTGCATTGAACACTCCGTTGCCAATATCTAAAGACGACACTCCGTTCTCGTTTATAGACGTTTTAAAAAATCCAGCCAAAAAAATAATAGTTATAAAAAATACTGTCAAAAAATATCAACTACTAGTTCCTTGATATTGATTGATAAGTGAATTATATTAAAATATTTGAACAATTTTCATTTTCTAACTTACCAATTTAATGCGCAGCGTTAATTTCCGCAACTCGAATAATTGAACGAAACTACTAGTTTCGAAAATTGAACGGAAAATGAGGGACGGAGTGTCTTAGCACTAAATTCCCTGTGGCTACCGTGCTACATGCGGTATATAGCGTTAAACTCTGTAACGTAACTTTTTAATTATCAGCAGTCCAGTTAGTAATCACCGTCATTTTATGGCATCAACGCAAGCGATGTTGTAGATATTTTTTAAAGTTTCATGCTGTATCCTGCACATAGCATTGTATGCAGAGGGAATCTTGGAAACTTTAGTCAAGCCACTCCGTTCTCGTTTATAGATTTCCGATCCCCACTTTTCCCAGAATTCTGAAGGCTTTGCGTATTGAGTGGCGGAACTTAACGTTGCCATTTTCGTCGTTACTAGAGCAAGATAAGGAAAATATTAAACATTTCATTTCCTCGAGTGCCAATCGAACCCACAACTTATCACACTTACAATCGCACTTTCGTGCCCCTGCGCCACGACGGGCCTCCTAGTACCTATTAAATTACAAAAAAGCAAGTTTTTTTTACTAACTAAACAATACATTTAAAGTAAAAATAATAATTAAGTATTTTTTACCTGAATATGGTTTTGTGGAGGCTGTATGGCCAGGGTCATTGATAAGCATATCCGGCTTTTTTTCTTTTTAGATTTACGCATCTCCTTCATATAAAACTGTGGGCAAAGAAACTTCATCTCAAGAAATCTATATTTGTATATCTTTACATATATAGTAAAAGCGGAAAAAATATTTGATTAATCGCGCTAATCAATCTCGGGAATTACTTCTAATTGACAAAAAAAAACATTTCTGTCATATTACAACATATTAATCGTTTCGATATAAGCCACTGCCGTACCGTCGTTCACTTAAAATGTGCGATGTCGTCATAAAGAGGGAGTAATCATTTGTATATGACCACACGGGCGCAGCCACAGGATAAAGCTTGTAATAAATATACAATATTGACGAAAAAGCATGACGGTGCAATATACCCTCTGGTAGCGAGGCGAAGCGCGGCGTTGAGTTCCGCCATTCACCACGCAATGCCTGCAGAATTCGGCGGAAAGCAGGGTGTGGTGTCTTTGCCTACCCTGCTAAATACAGGAGACAGCGTAAAGATAAAAAGTAATGAAATTCATAATAAATATAATAGTAATAATATAAACACAAATACATATTTTTTACTTGAACACTATGGTCCCTAGCTAGAGTAGCTCCCTGCTATATGCGGGATAAAGCGTGAACCTATATTTTATTTACTGTGCCGATAGGTAATTATGTTTATTTCAAATATCTGTCTCGAGTCGATCCGACGACCTTCAGCCTAGCCATCAGAATCACTACTCAACAACCTAACTCAAAATGCATTTTTTTAAATATATATATGGAAAAACTAGTTGTAGCCCGCAACTTTATTTGCCGAAACTACAATACATTTATAATTAGTTTTTCTCTGTTCCGTATGAATTTCGAGATGTTCTCTCGTAATGTTCTCTTACGCTCCCTTAAGTCTGGATTCCACTGCAAAAGAGAAAGGAGCGGATAATGCTTAGGCGGAACCGTCTCCTTTTAAATAAAATATCCTCACATTTCCACCAAAAAAGAGTTCCTTTTATTGTCTACTTACTTCGCTCTGCTCCTTTAAACTGAGCGAGTTGTTTCGATTTTAGCTCTGATCGCTCGGTCCTTCCCGTCTGATAATTTTTTTGTAGAACTACAAGTATGGAGTTCACTCTTAAGAGTTCACTCTGATCCTTAATGCCTTTTCGAGACTGCATGCCAAATTTCAGTGTTCTACGCCGCGCAATTCCGGCTGTTAGTCACTCAGTATTGAAAGTTTCATATTACAAAATCTATCTTTATCAATATGACAACCCTAGATGAGACCTAATTGTCTACAATATGTAATTATATATTTCCTGTATTAAACTAGATGATGTTCTCACGATCTGTCTGACCCCATTAGTAGGTAATATGACGCCTAGGTAGTACTTAGTCTTTAACCCCACGCTGTGTTACGCATATAGTAGGATAGGCAGAGGGAATCTAGTATTAAGATACTGTTCCCCACGCACCGCCCAATTTTAGAGGCATGCGTGTTGAGTATCAGAAACCAACACCGCGCGTTGTCTTGTTAATTGAATCGTGAAATATACAGAAAGCAACATGTTGCTAAAACGCAGAAGTGTTTTTATTTAGCTTCACGCACATGGTAAGGTAGGCAGAGGGAACCTGGGAACTTAGTGCTAAGAATTTCCTCCGAATTCTTAAGGCATTGCGTGTTGAGTGGCGGGCCTCAGCCACAACCGTCACATTTACATTTGCACTTTTGTGTCCCAGTGCCACGACAGCTTCAATTCTTCATTAAGATAATGAATGCCCATAAATGGAAGTCAAACCTACAACTATCGCTACTTCCGCAAATGTACCATATTAAACCGACTGTCTTTAAAAATAGTTAAATTTTTCTTCAAATACAATAGAGGAACATGCGAAAATGCGCGATATAGCAAGTACCCTCAAATCGAAACTTAACAACGTATTTTGTTCTGCTAGACTAGGTAAATGAAAATAATTTATAATTCACAATAAAATTCGAATCCACATACATCTCGGTATGTCAAACTCGTAACATTTGCACCATCACAGCGTGTTATATAAAAATAGCCTTTGCTTACCGTTTCGGCACCGTGGTCAAATGAAAATACTAAAGCCGGGCTTCCACCCTGAGCCCAACGGGCCCATTAAGGACTACTTTGAACTCGCAAGGGTAAACTGCATACTTGTATTTCCACCAATAAAAAGTCGATCGGACAGGACCGGAGCAGAAAGAGTTGAAATGAACTCCGTAGAACTCTGCGAAGTAATTATAAAAACAAGGAGGCCAGTATAGTCAGTATTGTCCCGGAATCTCCCGCTTATAATAATTTCACTTTGCTGTCTCGGAATTCAAAAATATTAGTTTTCAATCGCAGTTCAATATTTAAGCCTAAAAAGGTACTAAAAATGAAATAAATTTATAAAGGAAAATATATCAACTAACAGTTCCAGGTCAATTATTCTCGGATCAGATGTCCCGGAAAGGATAAATCCTGGTTACATTTTATATGCCTACACATCCCTTTCCCTATAGATAGCCATACAACACAAAAATAATTTTACTGTATATCTTGAGATTAGCACGTTCAGCGAAACAATTTCTGCTTTATAATATTAGTATTTTTAGTAAGAACAGTACATTAGTTATATCATTGAAATTTCGGAGAAGTGGGTTCGGTGACCCTAGATACTGTGGCGGCTCTAATTAATTTTAAACTAAAAAACTTGAATTGCCGTCTGAACATTGAAGATATATGAGAAAATATTTTATTGGGGGCATTTATCAATATAATAAATCTCAAAACAATTTATTTTTGTATGTACGTTGGTGTAATATAATCTCAGAAACTGCTTAACCTTTTAAATGCAGATTTCACTGTTGTATTTTGGGAAACTTCCCTTACCATTGAGTGTCGCTTTTATTTAAATTGGTTCATAAATTAAAAAGTTACATCAATATAAATTATTTGATGCGACAAAATTGGTACAGTAATAAAGTCATTGAGATTAGTAAATTAATAATTGCGAAGTTCTAGCGAGCGAAGCCGCAAGCGGGTCACTAGTATAATATATATTGAACACCAGCAAGTTTTTTTAAGACAGGCTGTCGTGACGCAGTAGTAAGGCGCCTGACTGTAAGATGCAGTTCGATTCCCACTCGGTGCGATGAATTATTTTTATAAAACAAAATCGAAAAGATTTTTATTATATATATATATATATATATATATATATATATATATATATATATATATCTTCGCTTTGGTTCTGGCCCCATCTAAACAAAACGCGGCGTTAAAGCTCTTATGACACGATATTAATGTCTTAAAAATACTTAACTTAAACGGGATGTCTCAACAAGTTCCGTCCAATATAAAATATGTCGATGACAGTCGTAAATTAGCCGAAACAAATATTAGGAAATTAAATATTTTCATTTTGGTAATGAGGCAAAACCGCGTTAGGTTCCGCTACTCAACAAGCAATGCATCGAGAGTCCGATTGAAAGTGGGAGACAAAAGTGTCATGTGTTTGTCGTGTGTAGGTACCCAGGTTCCCTCTGCCTATCATTCTGTGTATAAAAAAAAAACAAGACTGATATCTTTGTATAATAAATAGGTTCCAAAACATTTGATATCAATTTTACTTTATTTTATTAAAAGCACAAGTAATTTTGGGTAAATACTTATTTTTGTTTTAAAATCTGGCATTACGATGTTGTCTTTTCTTTATGGACGGGTACATTAAACTCGCCCTTTTTTATTTAAATGACTTTGACATTTAAACTTTTCGATTTCGTTTTATTATCTACTACCAGGTTAAATTTCTTATCTTTTTAATGTTAGTTAAGGCACTATTCTCTCTGTATTAAACTACTTCTCTGTAAATTGCGGGGGAGATAAAATATAATATAGTAATTTGACATTCCGAGTGGATTAAGTCGGAAGGCAAACCCTGGCAATAAAAGCCGAGACTAATACCATGTTGAACAGGGGTTTCCAATCTCTTCCTGATCAAGGACCACTTTTATATCATTCTTGGTAGCAAGCAAAAACTTCGCATCCCCCGTTATAAAATTTAAATCGTTCGCAGACCATATTTAGGCTTCTGCGGATCACTGGTGCTCCGCGGACCACTGGTTGGGAGCCAGTGATGTAGAAGAAGAAGAAGATGTACATTTATGTACGAGTATGTCACCGACAATCGGTATATTTTGAGTATTCTATACAATACCTCGGCAATGTATAGAATACGTGTGCCGTCCAGACAATGTATGAAATTACATGAACATTATGATCCAATCATTATATATTTTACCTAGGTTAAGAACAAAAATCCTAAGGAGATACCTTCTATTCCACCGGCAATGTGTATCTGCATAATAAATAGATCTTGGTCCATATTTTTTTATTAAAAAAAATAAATAAATCAGCTTCACGCTGTATCCCGCACACAGCAGGGTAGGCAGAGGGAATCTAGTGTTTTTTTTTTTTTTTTAGACACTCCATTCCCCACTTTCTGCCGATTTATGGAGGCATTGCGTGTTGAGTGGCAGAACTCAACGCCGCTCTTAGCCTCGACACCAGAGCGAAGAAATGGAAATATAAATTTAAGTAAATATTTCATCTCCTCGAGTGGGGATCGAACCCACAACCAGTCGGTTTACAGTCACACTTCGTGCCGCTGCGCCACGACTGGCCTTAGTGCTACAAATTTGGAAGTGGAGAACGGATTGAAGTAACGCCACGTTCTTTCTGCTTACGCTGCTACACGCTGTATACAGGATCTAATATTGTACACGTTCAGAATGTACTACCGCGCGCTATTATCCTAATTCAGCTGTAAACAGAATGACAATAATTTATTTTCATTCTCTCGTTCTGGTAACAAGACAAGACAGCGTTAAGTTTCACAACTCAATAAGCGGAGAACGGAGTGCCTTTACACTAGGTTATGTTTGCCCATCCTGGCATACATGGTATACAGGTTCTAACACTGCATAGGTTCATTATACTTACCTACTAGTGTCTGATAGAACGCTGTTATTCTATTTCTATACGTTGCACAACATGGCCTAGGTAGGTACGTGAAATTTTCTCGGCATAGATTAATGAATATACAGAAGTTTTGTTTTTATAATTATTTTTTATTTCTTTGTTGTTGTTTATTTGTGTTTTGCAAAATTTTTGAAGCTTTCCAAAGCTCAAATATAGAGAGGAACAAAAAAGCTGTAGTAAAATAAAAAACTGTTTGCTTGATTTTATAAACCTATTAGTATATTTTTAGTTTTTATTTAAATGTATGTTCGCCTGAAACCTTGTTATCTTAGCCTTTTAACCGCAATATAGAATAACCATTGTTTCCGTATTAAGTTCGGGACATTCTCTCTTAGCGCTCTCCTATACTCCCTTACCTAAACACATGCCAAACTTTTACTTTTTAAGTCCTATAGTTTTTCAGTCCAGTATTCATTGTAATATAGACGCTAAAAGTATGTTTATGTGTAACAATATTTTAGCACACTCTTTCCCACTGCAGAGCAGGCAAAAAGAACCGAGTTAACCTGTAAAGCCATTTGTTTTCCTACTTTCTGCCCAATTTTTGCGTATTCAGTAGCGGAATTTTTTGCCGCTTTTTGTCCATCTGAACAAAAAAATATTATAATTTTAATACAATCTTTCCCCTGAGTGGGGGTTGAATCTATAACCGCTGTCTCACACTCAAACGTCCTACTGTGCCGTGACGGCCTCATATTATTTTTATTCTTTTTATTATTTATTTTTCTTTTTGTTTTCATTTAAAATTCTGTAGATAATTACTGAACTCAGTGTCAGATACAATGTACCTTTGATAAAAAAGATAGACCGTTTTATGAAGTTTATTGAGTTGAAATTGTATTAGCTTATGTTACTACATGTTTTTTTTTTTTCATTTTTATTCTATTGTATATCAGGGTACGAAGAGGAGGTTTAATGTTACTATAGGCGGCTCCCCACATACTGCCAAATTTTTGAGACGTGGGTGGCGAAACTCAGCGCCCCATTTTGTCTTTTTACAAAATAAAAAATTAAAATACCATAACCAAAGAATAAGGTGAAAACTTCTACGATTGAAAACGGCAGCGCAGTCTCTACGCTTATGTAGTTTAAGCACCGGTTATTGCTTTAAATATACAGTGCCAAATAAATCCTTCCCTCAAGAGGAGATCAAACCTACAACTGTGTCAAATGAAACCTACAACCACACACTGCCACAACGGCATTTTCTAGCAATGATCAAAATAATTGAATAATTCAACCTGCAACCCTTATTTTTTATTAAAATCAATTAGCGATCTCGCTCCCGCCGTACATTAGAGATTAATTTGACACTTACTCCGATCGTTAAGATTTGGTATACCTTATCAGTGTGATATGTCGATTTGTCCTTTATATGCTAAATATATTAAGGGTGACGCCATCATGGCGTAGTTTAGATATAACTGATTGTATTCGTTGATTGCTAGTTCAATTCTCACCCTTGAAGAATATTTTAGTCGATAACGTTATTTTGTGGTGGTGGTTTTGTGTGTTTTGTGGTATGTCCAAAGTATTTTGGTTTTAATTTTCCACAACAAATGTTAACGTAATAAACGTGAAACAAACGGCGGCACATGATCTGACTGTGACGGGGAATGATTTTTTTATAATTTTCTCGGTTTATTAACAAGACAAAATGTGGCGTTAGTGTCTGTCATTTTATATGCAATGCTGCTAAAATTGGGTGGAAAATGGTGAACGTGAACGAAATTTTTCTTTATACCACGCTATCTCTGATTACGCTGCTCTTTTTTGACTTGTTGTACATAAGTTAAAACGTATTATTTATTTATTTCAAATCTAACTTTTTTTATGTTAAGTTAAAATTTTGAGGTTAGAACTAAGAATGACCTCTAATAAATATGTGTATTTTTACCTCTGTTCATCATCTACTCTGTAAAGTCTGTGAGAGCGTAGTTGCGTGTAGTATTGCCAATATATAATTTATATACTAATATGACGCCACACTAGCACAGTTGGTAATTGTTTGACTGTAAAAGCGACGGTTGTGGGTTTGATTTTTTGTTGTAAAATTCTTAATATAAAGAAAGAAAAATCTGCTTTACGCTGTATCCCGCACATAGCAAGGTAGGCAGAGGGAACCTAGTGTTAAGACGCTGTTCCCCACTTTCTGCCGAATTGTGGAGGCATTGCGTGTTGAGTGGCAGAATTCAACGCCGCACTTTACCTAGACACCAGAGCGGAGAAATGGAAATATAAATTTAAGTAAATATTTCATCTCCTCGAGTGGGGATCGCACCCACAACCAGTCGGTTTTACAGTCACACTTTGTCCCCCTGCGCCAAGACTGGCTTCATATAAAGAGCTTGTCAGTAATTTCCGCCATCTAAAGAGAATTAGGCTTTTTTTTAATATTTTGTAACTTTTTTATCCTCACGCTGTATCCAGCATGTAAAAAAGTAGGTAGACCTACTTGCGATCTAGTGTTAGGACGCGAGTCGAGAACTCAGCTCCTCTCTTTATTTTGTTAAATTTTGTACTATGTGTAAAGAAATTAAATTTCTTTATTCCTCTACATTTAGAGAAACAATCGAGCCCACAACAGTCGAACGCTGTGTCGCTGCAGCTCGATACGTTTTAATTATGAATGCAGTGTTCTTAGTTAATATGTATTATATTTAGAAGCCCATTTTTTTAATCGCTTCACGCTTTATCCTTAGCAGGGTAGCCATAGTGAACGGAGCACCAAACATTGCGGTCTCCGCATAACTCTTTCCCCTCGTCCACTGACATCAACTCGCACACAGGAGTCCTCGTGCTTTTTACGTGACCTTCCTCCAGTATCAACTATAGTACGTTCTCGGTGGTCAACTGAGGTCTCCCCCTGCTTATCTTATTACTAATTGTTCCTTTTCTTCTTTCATCACTCTTTCACTCGTCGTGCCCACCTCAGCACGTTCCTCTTCATTCACACCGTGAGTTGTTCGCTAGTACGTGTCATTCTCTGTATTTCTTTATTGCGGAGTCGGTTAGCTAAACTGACTGCGCAGTATCATACGAAGAGATCGCATCTCCAAATTATTCATTTTTCTTATACTCTTATAGATATTATAGACATGATAGACATGGTATTATTTTAAAAAAAGTATTTAAATCATACTTCAGCCCAGTCGTGGCGCAGGGGTTACAATGTTATAGTAAACGCGATAGGTTGTGGATGCGATTCCCACTCGTTGAAATGAAATATTTATTATTTTCATTTCTTCGCTCTGGTCTCAAGCAAAAGCAAAGTAAAGCGCGGCGTTGAGTTCCGCCACTCAACCCGCAATACCTCCGGAATTCGGCGGAAAGTAAAGAACGCAGAGTCTTAAGATCTCTCCTACGTCAACCCTGCTGCCTGCCTGCTGTGTGCGAGACAGAGTATGAAAAATCTAAATTGCGTGATTGAGGCTGTCGTGTCGTAACAAAGTGCGGCGTTGAGTTTCTCACACATAATATTACAATTAACAAAGCTTGTCTCACAAATTTTACAGAAAATAGGAAAGAAATTGTTTTAAGATAAGTTCCCTCCGTTTGCCTTAAGTACGCAGAACACTAAAAAATAAGCTTATATAAAACGGAGAATAAAATTATAGAGTTTTATTTTTAAGACAGAAAAAAAGGAAAGCTAAGTCGAACTTAGAAGAGCCAATTAGCATGTAATAGACATTAAACCACTAAAGTAATCGATTTTCTATCAGTTAAACGCTAATTGACGTCTCTGAGTGCGAGTAGGAATTAAAATGTTAAGCGCCCAAGATAATTGTTGTTGATACTGTATTTAATTGGCACTGTTCAATATGGCGGGGGTCACGCGTTCTGTCACGTGGTCAATCTCGTCATGTTTATATTTAAAAGGGTTAAGAAAGCGCTAATAACACGGAATTATTTTTGTAAAATAGTTGTTGGTACGTTAGCCTCTAGGAGAAATGATTTATTTCTATTTCCTTGCATCGGCAAGACAAAGCGCGGCGTTTAGATCCGCTTCTCAAATTAAGCCTCAATACACTATATCTCGGGTGGAAAAACAAAGTGTTTTGACGCAAAATTCGTTCTGCCTCCACTGCTATAAAAAATGACCAAAATAAAAAAATATGTCACAGAATTTAATAACAAAATAATTATTAAAAAAATCTTCTTTTTTGGTCAACTATAAAATCTAAATAATAACTTTAAATATTCTTTTGTTTCCTTTTAATTTTCTTGAAATTTCGCCTAGGATAACGTAAATATGAATAGTAACGTATTCGCCAATAAATGTTAAGAGACCTGTTACAGATAGACGAAAACTTTTATTTGTTAATGTTATAAATACGTGATTGTATATGTACTTTATGATTTATGTTGCGGACTCTATACCTGTAAAATTAAGTTTATTATGGTAAAGAACTAATAGTTTACTCGATGTTAGACAATTTGACGTTTCTAAACAGATTTCTCGCTACGTTCACTATGCCCCCTACTCAAAACATAAAAAAAATGTGTGAAAACAAAAACTAAATATACAAACAATTCCAATCCCAGATGTCGGTGGGCCTACAAAGGCGCGTGCCCGCGTTGGACGAGGCGGGGGGCGGCGTGCCGGCCGCGTGGAAGTCCAGCGAGCCCCCGTTCCCATCGTTCGCCCCCCCAGCGGGCTCCCCAGCGGGCCCAGCCTTCGCAGCCTCGCCAGCACCTTCAACTCCAGGCCCAGGACCTGGCTTCGCTGGTCCGTACGCCGCGGCCGGCCCGTTCGGCAGCCCCTCGGCCAGGCCAGGCTCGGGGGGTGGCTTCCCCCCTGGCCCTCAACAGGGTCACTTCCCCGGGCCAGGGTTCGCGCCCCCCGGATCTCCGTTCCACCCACACCCGCCACATCCGCCGATGCCGCCGCATCCACACATGATGGCGCCGCTCCCGCCACCTGTTGACAGGTTAGTTGAGTTTGTTTTTTTTGTTTCTAAGTAAGGTTTTTGGTGTTAAACTTACTATTTGTACTTACTGAGTTTTATGTGAAGGAAACTACTTTTACTTCGTAGGATTTTAAATACTTAAACTCACAAGTTGAGAGCAGCGATCTGTGACCCCTGAAACTTACACGTGTAAGCTTCAGGGGCTCTTTACAATGGTGTACATATATTTCTCTCGTTTCACTAATCAAGCAATATGGCTAATCAAATAGATTTTTTTTCAAATGGGTCCTATGATGTTCTTTACAACGTCACCGGACGGAGAGGGCCAAGAGTTGCTCGCCTCCTGAAGAAAAAGAGCGAGTTTAGATAAGTAAATATCGTTTTTTATACAAATTATTTACTTAAACGTGTTGCCATAGGAAGTGAATAGAAAAACGTAATATTATCGGTAAATTAAACTATTTAACACTATTTATTTTTATTTTACACATTTTTTGAACTTTATTTAAAACACATGTTTTAAGTAAAAAATAATATATAATCTATATTTTACATACAAAATATCTTTTTTTAAGTGGAAATACCTTTTCAGAAGATATATTAAATTTTACTTCTCAGTTATTGTTATTTAGCTTCGCATTGTACCCTGAAATAGCAGGTTAGGCAGAGGGACCCTGGAAACCTAGTGTTAAGACAGGGACACTCTATTCCCAATCAATTCCCAATCCAAATGGATCACAAGGTTGTTATTTAAGGTTTGCCGTTTTAAATTTGAGTTGAGTTATAGGTTAACTTCCTTTATTTCTTCTTCGTTACTAGGATCGAATGCACAGTAATCGCGTTAACAATTATGCCACAGTACGGTTATGCCACTGCGCCTCTATGGCCTTTGTTTTACAATTCTTTTTATAGCTATTCCGCAAAACAGTGTAGGCATATGGAAGAACCTAGAGTCTATACACTCTGTTTACAGAGCGGAACTCAACGCCGCTCTTTCTCTTTCTACACATAGATCCTACTGGTTTTACACACAGAAGTCATTTTGTGCTTTTAAACTATCTAGTGGTAGGTACTTACTTTCAATATAACTTTGTTATAGAATTACGCAGTCTTCTGTTGTTAACAACCGTTAGATCGATAGCTAGAGGTACGATTGCTTTACGTGCCATCTAAAGCACAAAATTCCATTGCACACCCATCCACTTCTATCTGGAGTGAGTGTTGATTAACTAAACTTATAATAGTTTTGGTAGTGAAACTATCCGTATAAAAATTTATTATGTATATTAACTTAATATTTTTAGTTTAACTGCTGTATCCTACATAATAAGGCATTCCCTTATCCGCGCATTGCCCAATGTTCGAGATATTGCGTGCTAAGAGGCGGAACTTAATCCACATTATTATCATTTCATTTTCAATGAAAAGAGAAGCGCGGAAAAGAGAAGAGTTGGAAAGGGAAAATCTTAACCTGTGTAGAATTATGTATGTCGGTATGCAGAGGTGCTTGGACAGTAGAGGTGAGCGTCTGCATTTAAAGGGGTCCTTTAAAACTACACGTTGAGTTGCAAGCCCCAGGAACTGTTCTTAACCCCTCCTCCTGCAACGCAACGGGCGCCCGCACGATGAATCCATGCAATGCTAAGTACTTTTTTTGTTTAATTATGACACCACACGGCGGCACACTGCTCATCTGGAATGAAGACTGCATTGGTGCTAAGTGTTCAGCAACTCCTGGAAGTAGCTTCTACATCTTTCCTGCACAGAGATGTAGTCATCTCTGAGAGATGTAGAAGCTATTTCCATGAGTTGCTGAACACTTAGCATCCATGCAGTCTTCATTCTAGATGAGCAGTGTTCCCTGGGGGTAGTACTTGTCTAACATAAAAAATATTCTTAATAAGAGTAACGTTACAGTAATATTAATTTTGATATAAGTTATTTAATAAGATAGTCATATACGTAATCAGGTCTTTGATATTCACGATTTTTAAACATTTAAAATTATATCTATATGAGACCAGTCGTGGCGCAGCGGCTCAAGGAGATGAAATATTTACTTAAATTTATATTTCCGCTTCTTCGCTCTGGTGTCAAGGCTAAGCGCGGCGTTGAGTTCTGCCACTCAACACGCAATGCCTCCAGAATTCGTCAGAAAGTAGGGAACGGAGTGTCCTACCACTAGGTTCCCTCTGCCTACCCTGTGTGCGGGATACAGCGTGAAGCTGATTTATTTTTTAAATTTAATCCGTGACAAAAATCTAAAAAAATTACTTTAAAAATACTTTTGAATGTTTACTTAAATTAAACAGGCTCAAATCAAAATAACCAATGCTAGATATGATCTTATGACCTTCGCGTGTTCGAGACGAAACAGGTGAAACGTCATTTGTCAATGTCCCTTCACAATTTTCGGTATATCGACAGACAAATGTACACACTATTATTTATATACGAAAAGGAGACGAAGTTATTAAGTGACTAAGATTTTTTTTTAAGTACAGGACTGTGTACTCTATTACCAATTTGAGGAACGTATTCGATGGTGGAAACCAACGCCGCGTTATGTCTGTCTATAGAAAAAACTACTTAGCATTCAATAGATTCACCATGCAGCTGCACATCGCGTTCTATGATATGAGAACTTAATGTTGCACTTTACCTCCGAGTTGAGACACAGCGCGGTGTTGAGCCCAACACCGCGCTGTGTCTTGTTACCAGAATGAAGAAATAAGCATAATTCGTTTCCTCGAGTGTCAGTCAGTCAGTCTTATATGACATAATTAACTTATATAGTTATAGTTAAAAAAATTAAATTAGCTTCACGCTATATCCCGCACACAGAAGGGTAGGCAGAGGGAACCTAGTGTTAAGACACTTCGTTCCTCACTTTCTGCCGAATTTTTGGAGGCATTGCGTGTTGAGTGGCAGAACTCAACGCCGCGCTTTGCCTCGACCAGGAATATTATTGCTATTAATGACGGAATAAAACCTCAGAACAACCCTATCACTCTCAACGTTGTAAATGTTATTGACAATGATAGACCTTGTGCTTAGTTGTAAGCTTAACTAAAAGAGTCGTAACTCCTGAGGATTACAGATTCAAAACCTTTAGAATTTTTTAGTAGTACGTTTAGGTTATACGTTTGATTAAAACTGATTTGATACTTTTTATATGATATACAGCTATTGATGAGATTTATTTCGAAAACATTACGAAACATTATTTAAAATATAAATGGGAACTAATTATTATCCATTTTACTCCGTTCCCATTTCGACATTTCTTTTCCCAACTTTCCACCTGATTTCTGGTGGCATTACGTTTTGAGTGCCGGAACTCAACGGCACGAGGAAATTAAAATATTAAATATATCATTTCTTCGAGTGGGAATGGAATCCACAACCTGTCATGTTTATACTTGCTTGCTTATGCACTGTGCCAGTACTGGCCTCAACTGGGGCTAAAGTTTAAGTGTATTATATGCTTATTTATAATATTTAATCCATGTACGGTCCTAACCTCATTCAGTGACTCCATTTTGACACAAAATAAAGTATTTTAAGAAAAAAAAATAGCTAAAGCACGACGACGGTAACGCGAATTATCCGTTTTGCATCTGTGTGCGTCTTTCTGATTCTGTGTGCGCGAGCTATAAACTCTGCCTGCGCCTGTGTGAGTGCAAATAAATGTAGGTGAATGTATATATGTATGTATGTATGTTGGACTGTTGTGTAGAGAAGTGTTAGTTGTACTTTGTTTTTTTTTTTGTAGTGATGTTTGGGTAATGATTTGGTGATACTGTGCCCTGTGTTAATTTTATTTAATAAGGATTTTTTCGGCAAACAAAATAAAATATATTTTTTTCCTTTAATAATTATGTTTACAATACATTTTTTTGTATAATTGATATGCATATATTTTTTATTAAATAACAATTTGTATTTTATTTACTTTCTTTAAAAAATGGTAAAGCCTGAAAAGATTAATAAAAATCGATACAATTCCACAAAGCTTAATCAAAATTAAAGTTTCTTATTATTATTCCACCTCGAAAATCAAAAAATACTGATAAATAAAACTAAAACAGGTGCACTTTACCATTGGAAGCGACAGTACGCCCACCCCAACCTACCTAGCGACTACGTTCACACCGTCCAGTACACTTAGACCCCCTACCGATCCATAACCTCCGAATATCCATGCACCAGGGGGGAACAGTACAAGGTTCAAATAAAACTGGCTATTATATATAAGCAAAGACTATAGAGACGCGAGCTCGACTCGACTGGAGTGTCGTCTGCCCGAGCTCTGATCGAAATCATTTGAAATATGTAATGGTTTTGACGTTTTCTTGACGTTTTTGTTTTTTTTTTTAATTTTGGTTTGGTTTTTGGTTTTCTATTTTTTTTTGGCTAGGCTAGACTTGTATTTTTGGTCTGGGTGAAGATTTTTATAATGTTATCTGTGGTATTTTCAATTTTTTTGGGTTCTATGTGCCTGAGTGATTTATATTCAAAATGTTGATATATGTGGGAATCATTTGTACAATCATATTAGAGGTTCATTGAACTTTAAAGGCAGTTTTAATTTTTTTCCTGCATTGCACCTGCAGACCGCAGCAGACTTAAGAATCTTGTGTTAACACACTCCGTTCCCTATGCACATAGGTCCAGTTGTCTATATACTTTAAGGATTCTACATATTTTGAAATTTTGCGTACTATTATATACATATTAGTACTTATTTGTTTTTATTGCAATTAGTAAAAGTTAAAAAAAAGGGTGTCATGACACTAAGTTGTATCTATGTATTCTATGTCAATATATTTTTCTAAAAGTGTAAGTTATAGAGATCGATCTGTCAGGTTGAGGTCAGTCGTGGCGCAGAGGTACAAGCGTGCGACTGTAAACGCGACAGATGGCTTCGACTTCCACTCGGGGAAATTAAATATTTAATATTTTCATTGTCCTAATGGAAACGGAGTGTCTTATCACTAGGTTCCCAGGTTCCCTCTGCCTATCCTGCTATGAGCAAAATGAAGCTTAAAAAACTAGAATTGAAATTACTCATATATGGATGAAACTCAGCGGTACATAACAAAAGTTAAGTGAAAGCAAGACGACCTAACGGTGTATAAGTTTTTTTGTTGCCGTACTAACGTATAAAAAATGTTGGGCTATCTCGTCGCGTCTAAGTAAAAATATGTAAGGAATTCTTGGTGTTTTATTTGATCAAGACATTGCGTGTTGTTTGGCTGAATTCTGCGCCACGGTTTGTTTCGTTACCCGAACATTGGTAGATTATATAAAATTGCTTTTGTAAGTGTACTAAATTTTTTCTTTATTTTGACCAAACCTTGTACGGCGTTGACTTCCGCTGACTTTAGCAATGTTATTTAATTTTTTAGGTTTCCGTATCTTTTATAGAAAAGAGAAACTCTTATAGGATCACTTTGTTGTTCGTCAGTCTATCTATCTGTCTGTCAGGAGCCCTTATCTCAAGAAACCTTGGAGATTGGCTGTTTATATAGTAAAAAATCTGAAACTATCAGATGAAAGGGCTATGCTTGAATTACAGAAAAAGCTCGAGGCCTTCAATTTTGCACCCTCGGTGGGCAAGACCGACTCGCGCTTGTCCAGTTTTTTAATATTAGTATTTTACAGAAGTTTTAATATTAGTTTTACAGAACTCCCCCATTTTTCACGAAATGTCTCAAAAATTGTCTATCCATCACAACGATTTTTAAAATTTTAACCAATGGTAGATTAGCGCGTTCACCAAAGTCCTTAGCTTTATAATATAAGTAAAGATGATTTTAAGTATGTAGGTACATAAGTGATAACTTACAATACACTTGTCCTTGTATTATTCCCAATTCACCCTTCAGGAAGCCTCAAACGACTGCCTTGCTCTCTATTGAGGGTCGATTTTACATCCGGACAAAGCTGGGTGAACCAGTAATTATTATAATATACTAGTAAATTCAGTTTCAATCGCGGTTGTAGCCACAACCGCGATTTATATATAAAAATCAGATTAATTTAGTTTCCTGCATCCCCCAGACGACAGGGTAGGCATAGACAAAACCTAGTATTGAGACACTTTGTTCTCAAATTTCTGCCGAGTTTTGGTTGCATAACGCGTTTGGCGACGGAACTCAACGCCGCACTTTGTCTGGACATCACGAGCGAAAAAAATGAAATGGGAATTGAACCCACAATCAGTCGCGTTTACAGTCGCGAGTGGCCTTTCGTTTTATATGTGTATTTTTTTTATTTAGTTTAAAATTTTTCCGAGGCCAGACGTGGCGCAGAGACACAAGCGTGTGACTGTAAACGCGACCGGTTGTGGGTTCAATTCCCATTCAATAAAAAAAAATATATAATATTTATTTCCTCCTTCTGGTGCCAAGACAATGCGCGCCGTTGAGATTCGTCACTCAATGTCTACAGAATTCGGCGGCGTCTTAATACTAGGTTCCCTCTGCCTACACTGCTTTGTTCGGGATACATCACGAAGCTAAAAAAGACAAAAAGTATCCCACATCCAGCAGAGTAACCTCGTTCCCTACGTCCCACTTACTAACATTGTGTTGGATTGTTGCGAGTAGCGAAATTCAACGCCACGCTTTGTCTTGTTACTGGAGCAAGGACATTTAAATAATTAATTTCTTCGAATGGAAATTGAACTCATCGGCCGCATTTACAGTCGGACACTGTGCCACTGCGCCATTCAAACACAATATTTCGAAAACTGTTCTGTTCGTGTGAAACGAACACTAGGTTCACTATGCCTACCTTCTATACACGGGATACAGCGTGAAGCTGCAAAAAAATATTTGATCTCACGCATATAGCAAGTTAGGCGTAATTTTTTATATAGTAAACATTTTAAAATGTTATATAAAGTAATGTTCTCGGTGTTGCGTTGCGTAAATAATCACGTTATTAGGACACCCATTAAAATATAATATTATATAAAGGAATTTTGTAACGCATTTGGCAAATTCTCGTCATCGTCTAGTGAACTGGTGGTTTGGAGTTCGATTTTTTTTATGAGCTGGGTGCATTTCAGTAGCGTTAGATACTTTTTTTACATAAGTAGTATTTTAAAATTTAAATAACCCCTTATCTACGCCAAGGATTATATAATGTGAAGCTGTCGTGGCGCAACGTAAGCGTAGTACCTGACTATAAATGCGTCAGTTGTAAGTTTTATTCCCATTTGGGGAAAGTATTAATTTTCGTGGCGGAACTCAAAGCCGATTTCGGTAACAAAACCGAAAACGGCGTTGAGTTCCGACATTCAACACGTATGGATCGAAAATTGGGCGTAAAGAGGGCATAAAGTGTCTTAACATTAGGTTTCCAAGTTCCCTCTGCCTACCCTGCTATGTGTGAGGGAGTTCTACAGCGTGAAGCTAAAAATATATATATAATCATTTTCAGAACGGAAAGAATTAAATATAATAATTTCTTTCCATTTTTATTATTTATGTTAATACTATAAATGTGAAAGTGTGTGAGGATGGATGTGTGTCCCTTTTTGATGTAAAAATTATTTATCGAATTTAGATGAAATTTAACAGTAATATAGCTATAGCACCATAATGACACATGGTTGCAATTTATGTAAATATTTTGTATAATTCGGCTATAATATAACAATAACTTTAAGCGGGCAAAGCCGCGTTTGGGTCGCTAGTTATATCTAAAGGTTAAAATACGTTCCGTAACCTATATTTAGCGTGAGGGTCGCGGGGGTGGTCGCCCCCGTGCTCGCGGTGCCCCACACGGTAGGGGTATGGCGGGTCCATGGAATCTACAGATTTTCTTGGTGAATTCTAGGGTTTTAAATATTTATTTTTTAAGAATAGTTTCATTTGAAATCTGGGAATTTAGTGTCAGAACATCTATATTTTATTTCTGTGATGGACAAAAAATGGTGATGAGTTCCACCACAACACACAATGTCTCTGAAATTATTCGGAAAGTGAGGAACGGAGTGTCTTAATATTAGACTTCCAGGTTCCCTCTGCATACCTGTTTCTGCAGATAATATACCTATGCATATTTTAGATACTAAAATAAAAAAGTAATCTTTGGATGAAATTGAACCCACAACATCACATTTAGTCACGGATACCTGAATAATTAACTATATTACTAGCTTCATATATACATATTATACTTTGTCATATTTTGACCAATTTATGATTATTGTTCAAAGCAAGGAAAATTTTGATGTTATGAAAAAAAAAGGAATTGAACATTTATAGACTTTGAATCAGCTTCACGCTGTATCCCGCACACAGCAGGGTAGGCAGAGGGAACTTAGTGCTAAGACACTCCATTCCCCACTTTCTGCCGAATTCTGGAGGCATTGCGTGTTGAGTGGCAGAACTCAACGCGCTTGGCCTCGACACCAGAGCGAAGAAATGAAAATATAAATTTAAGTAAATATTTCATCTCCTCGAGTGGGGATCGAACCCACAACCAGTCGATTTTACAGTCACACTTCGTGCCACTGCGCCACGACTGGCCTCAAAAATTTTGATGTTATGAAAAAAAAAGGAATTGAACATTTATAGACTTTGGCGTATTATATATCTATTCTATACTTATATTATAAGGCTGTGAAGAGTTATTTATAATATTATTATAGATGAAATATTATGTATTTCTTTTCAAAATTTTACGATTTATTCCGGATTGTAAACAGAGGGAACCTAATGTCACGACACTGCCATCTCGTACTTTAAGTGGAGCCGAACTGAAGACCTGTTTTATCAGATCTATGAAGGTTATTAATTCACTCGTGTAGGACTTGAATCCACAATCATCGCGCGTTTCGCCACTATGGCGTTATTATATGTATATGTGTGTGTATTATTGGCGTAAATTAAGTATTTAAAATAAAATTAATTCTTTTTTTATTTAATATTGTAAAGCTGATTTGTTTGTTTGGTTGATGGCATCTATCTCAGAACTATTGATTCAAACTGAAAAATATTTTTGTCGTGGATAGTTAATGAATCATGGAAGGATTATATGCTGTGTTACATCGCATCAATCGTTTCAAGGTAACCCACTGCATCTTCTCATATCAAGTCATGTGTCATAGACAATTCTTAGTTATTTTCATGTAAATTACATTCGTGGCTTCACCACGAAGTTAGTACAAAATATATGTAACATTTTTAAATTTGAAGTGTAATTTTTTTTCTAAAACTCAAATCGTATTCCGTACCACCGCGCCGCTCCCCCTTTTATAATAATTATTGCGTCCCTCTCGCACACCCGCCGAAACTGTATCGCCGTCTCGAGATGGATGCAAATGAAAAATCAATGGCACCACTTGTCTCTTTGCCGGTCTTGACGGATTAAATTATTTTTTTGAGTAATTTTTTTAGTTTGACTCTCTGATTTTAAGTAGGTAGGTTGTCGGTTCAATTTCTTCTCAAGGGAATGAATTGTTTTCATTTTCTTTCGTCTTTCGTCAACTTAACACGCAAACCATTTCATATTTCGGCGATGCGGGCGAAACGGAGTGCCTTGACTTGTTGTCAGATACAGCTGAAGTTAAAAAAAAACCATAGTATAGGTATATACCTATACTATGGTTTTTTTTTAACTTCTTGAATTACATAATGCTAGTCTTTTTAATAAAAAAACTTATGTTTATGAAAATTATAATATAAAATACTGTAGCGCATTTTTGATGTCTGGCGCATCTAAATGAAATGGTTATAGGTTCAAATCCTAGTTCACCAGATGAGATAAAGTATAGCGCTGATACGCAAAATGCAAAATAACTTGATAAATCATTTTACACTCAAAACACAGCCTTCTATAAAGGAAATAAAAATATTAAACTGACTTTAAATACCTGTCAACTGAATAAGACCTGTCCACATTCAAAAAAGCGTAGATATCACAAAAACTACTGAAATAATTTTCACAAAATCCAAAAAATATCCTTTCAATATGATTTTTAGGAGGTCAGTCGTGACACAGGCGCACAAGTGTGAGACTGTAAACGCGACAGTTGGTGGTGGGTTCGATTCTATTGGAGGAATTAAATATTTGCTCTTGTGTCGAATTTTGTTGAGTTTCTCCGTTTATAACGAAATGCTTTAACTGAAAACTGTCTTAATACTGGGCTCTCTGCCTACCATGATACATGCGGTACATAGAGTAAAGCTGAAAAAAAAATTGTGTCGGAGAAATTTAAGCACGCGTGCTCGGAATAATAATTTCATCATACTCAAATATCTCACATGAAAAAAAATATTTTATTTAAGGTGGTGAATAAAATTAAATAGCAACTATTACAATCTGACGTTTATAGTTCGTTGAATATTAAATTCTACACTATATCCGTTTCCCGCGCTTTTTTACATCTACCTTTTTTTATGTAAACTGCGCCGGCAATAATTATTGGCAATGAACAACGTTTATGCGGTCAATCGTGAAATTTTATTAACTTTCTATAATAATAATTTTATTAAAATAAAATTTTGGAATAAAATTGGGATTTTTAATCTTTATTTTTTATTATTTGCACGTGGTTATCATTATTTTTTCCTCGATTTTGCAGGCAAAATGACTTAGTGATAATAATTAATAAGGTATTCGATTTTCGCGCCGTTATTAATTTTATATAAAACTCTTTAACCGGAAGTTGCGTAAAATTTCAATATATAATAATTTTCATTTCCTCGCTCTGGTAAAAAGACAAAAATCATTCGACACGCATCTCATTATTTATAAACATCTGTCACTTTCAAAACATCATAACAGTTGGATTTGAACCTGTGACCCGATGATTATGTAACATTTAAAAATACCTGGCCGCTGACAAACGTTGACGTTTTGGGAAAAAAAGTTAAGTTAGAATTTTGGAATCCTGTTATGTCAATGTGTGTTTGTTTTTATATATAGTTAATTGTTGCGTTCTATACACGCTGGCGTCGTATGCCAGTGTGTGTAATACTGCGATTGAATGGTTTTGTTACTTTAGAAGAAAAGTCGGTTAAATATTATTTTACGTTTTGTTATATTTTTTACCTGCACACTGTATTCCGCACTGTATTCAGCAGGGAACACATAGGTATTCTAGTGTTAAGACACTCCGTTCTCTCATTCATTGCTTAATGTCTTGAGACATTGTGTGTTGTTGAGTCATAACGTAGTACGAAACGGGTACGGGTTGTGAGAAAATTAAAGCAATTAATTTTCTCTAACAGAACTCGAACCTACACATTTGTAGCGCATACACTCAGATGCCACGGTGCTGCGCCACGACTACCTCAATGTTTTTTTTTTGTTATAATTATAATTTATTTGTTCTGAGCCTGAATTTTCTTAGCATTTATATATTTATATTATCTTTAATTTTAAGTTAGGTTAGGTTGTAATGATGTCTGCGGATGAATGTGGACTCCCGCGGCCTCGCGCTCACGTGCGAGGAGACACCGGGGTGGTTTTAGTCGGTAAGAGTCCGGCACGCCCCTCCGTCTTTCCCCAGGCGGAGGTAGTCCATGAGGATTTCCCCCCGTAAAAAAAAAAGGTTGTAATGATATGTGACTCAAAAATTCATTAAGTAGATTTTGTCTTTCTTCTATAACACTTTTTATGTTTTTATTTTACTATATTTTGATGTACCCTATTGTACCTTCGGTCAGTGTTACCTCCTGAACTTAGAATGTGGCATGTATCACATACAACAGTCAGTTATTTCTATTTGAATAACTTAACGCTGTATAGCCTACTCTAAGAATATAGTATCCAATTAATGGGCATCAATAAATATTCAAAGTACTCAATAAAATACTTAGAGATATATTAATGTAATAGTTATATACATTAAAGGCTCGGAGTACTAATAGATTTTCAATATAACGAATCAATATTTCTGTATATTGCTATTTATTTATGTACATATATTAGAAAATAAACATATGTACTATTTAATTAAATATATGAAGCAACATCTCGTTTTTTCCTGCATATACCAATGTAGACAAAAGGAACTTAGTGTAAGACACCCCGTTCACCACGCACTGCTTAGTTTTCGAGGCATTGCATGTTGAATGATAAAAAGGAACGCTGCGCTTTTGTCTTCATAAAAGAGTAAGAAAAACTAAAGTAATTTATTCTGCCGAGTGGGAATCGAACCAACAACCGTTGTGTTTACAGTTAAGACAGTATGCCTCAGTGCAACGACGACCTCAAATTGATAAGTGGATTACTTTTATATCCTTGTTAAATTTGAAATTTTGTATTAACATTAAATTTTACGCACTTATTGATGATAAGGCGTTGAGTATTTTTTATCTCTCGTTGTATCCCACATCGGAGCCAAATGACTGACAGAATATAGTGTTAGGACACTCCATGCACTCCAATCTCAACATTCATCTCGAAACCAAAGCATTGCGTGGTGAGTTGCGGAACTCAGTGCCGCGCTTTATCTTACCGCGTTATTTCAAATTAATTAATATACATATACATGTTTTTTTAATTTCACACTGTATCCTTCACATAGCAGAGTTGGCGGAGGGCCGGATTAGTCGCGTATATCGCGTTTTTTGGAACTATTAGATGTCTAATAATTTAAATAATATATGATATTAATAATTAATAATCTACTATATATTTTAAATTTCTTACCTATACCAAAAAAACTGAACTGTTCAATCTCACTACGTCGCAGCACACCACGATGTTTTATTGTCTTCACGCACACTCACATAGATAACACGCCGCAGGTCTGTGTGCGTGAGTTCAACGCTTGTTACTCAAAGAAGGTGATAGCTGAAATCTTCTATTATCATTTTTTTTATTTTGACTTTTTTATTTGTGAAAGTGGTTACAGAGAATTTTTGTAATCTTTAAAGATTAAGTATTTAAATACTCCGTTTTTAACTTTAAAGACTATAATAAGTATATAAAATATTTGTTTATATGTTATAGATTTTGTTTTTTGTTTTTAATGTTATGGCTTAAATAAGCACACACATTTGTTATATTTTTTATATATTTTTTTTAATTGAATGAAAACAATTGCTTGGGCAAGCACTTAGGTGACTTTTTTCAAATTAGAAGCATGTATACACGTAATTATCCGTTACTTGCACATCCCCATATTAAAATTTAGATTTAATATCTAATTCCTGACATTTTCTTAGATTGTTTGTTTTGCTAGAACTGGGAAATTTAAATATTTTATATAATACGCATTCCCGTGAATGAACATCGAATCTACAATAGTACAATCTGATGTTAATCACACTATTACAGCTTACAGTGATATAGCTTATGTAATTAAAATGACAAAAACAATGGCTTCAATTTATGTGAAGATTTTGTATAATTTAGCAAAAACACAACGTTAATTGTATGCGCGCGAAGCCGCGTTTGGGTCGCTGATCATTTTATACTATTACTATTTAAGTTTTGATTTATTGTTATATTATAGCAAAGTTATACAAAATCTTTACAAAAGTTGTAGCCTATGTGTTATTCTGATATTATTATAGTTTCATCCAAATCCGTTCAGTAATTTTAACGTGAAAGTTAAACAGAAATCCATCCCCACAAACTTTAATATTTATAATATTAGTAAGATATATATTGTACTGGATTACATACCTATGTAATGTATTTTCATATTCAAGCTTTGATAGAAAAAAACGCGGAGCTTAGTTCCGCAACTCAATTCGTAATGTCTCGAAAGAATTGTTGGGCGATGCGTGGGCAATGGAGTGTCTTAAAACTAGGTTGCCGCTTTATATCGTATTCTCTTTGGATATATTTTAAAAATATATATATTTAGTACTGACCTTGAGCAGATTTGTTCGTGTAATTTTTTTTAGTCTTAAAATTTCAAGGGTGTGTACAAGACTATTCTAAGGTGGGTACGGACTACCCGGCCTCCCCTATTCCTACGCCCATGTATGTACATATATATATGTATGTTTATATTGTGACACCATCATGGCACATTGGGACTGTGTCTGACGTTATGGTAGGTTCGATATCTACTTCAAGGAACGCTTTTATATATTTTAGTATATTTTAAAATGGGAAATCGCGCCGTTAAGTTACTCAAATCGAAATGAAATGAAAGTGAAAAATTACTTTTTGTTTTAACATTTTTAATCGTTATTCTGCACGAAGAATGGTAAAATATTTTAGAAAATGTACAGTACAGTTGAACTCCTAACTAACTCGAAGTGGTACTCGAACTCGTGCCTCTCGTTTATCGTCCCAGCGCTATGTCCACTAAGCCATACGTTCTTATCAAGCTACTTCAATGTTATTTGAAGCACAACAGAAAACTTATTAGACACCTGTATTCATTTTATTATAAACGACAATATATGAAAGAAAAAGGTGGCCTATCTAATAACACCTCAATGATAAAGTTGCTTAATTTGACTGATTCAAGAACATGTCACTCCTAGTTAAAATATTTTCAATATTTTATAATTACAAACATCTATTACAACTGACGATGTGTTATCAGTTGTAACATGAAATAAATCGGTTTTTCCTTGTATTTAAATGCATGCCTTATATTTTAATATAATATACGTACTCATAGACCAGTCGTGGCGCAGGGGTACAATCGTGCGATCGTAAACACGCCAGGTGGTGGGTTCGAGGAAATATTTAATATTTTATTTTCTTCGCTTCGCCTCGTTCGAACTCAACACGCAATGCTTCCAGCATTCGACGGAAAGTAGAGAGTAGAAGTGTCTTAATGAGATCTGAGTGTCTTATCACTATATTCCCAGGTTCTCTCTGTCTACCCTGCTATGTGCGTGTAAATACAAAAAAAAAACAATTAGGTATATGATTTTTGTTATTCTACAACTTTTATATGTTGCACATGGTCATATAAATAATAATTGTGTGTCATATTGAGACATTCTTAGTGCTGGAGAGGAGGAGCTTGCATGGAAACGATTAACGTAGCCTGTCCTATTCCTCGATAAGTAGATTATTCAACACAAATATATATTAATCTATTCGAATCTGTGGTCCCTAAGATAAACAAGCGCATTCTACCAAAAAATCTCTTCAGATTTAGAATATAATATTGTTCAGATGACGGACAGTGGCTATTTGCGTTATACTTAATTTTTTGACAAATGGCGGTGTTGAACGCTTTATTTTGTTAGACTGGACTGACGACACATTTTTTTTCATTAAATAAAAAGTAAAGTCACCGAAATATCAATTATATGACAAAAAGTAAATGTTACGATGATAGATGCGCTGAGGCCGCGTTATTATGCTTCAGTATTTAATTACAACAATATATAAGACATCGTCTGCAATTTTGTTTGCATGGATTTTAAGAAGTAAAATGGTTATTCCCGCTTTTTGAGCTTTCCGCTCTCAGAGCTCCTTTACACTCCCTTTTTAAACTCTACACTATTTATGTGAAAAATTTCTACTTTTTAAGTCTAGTAGTTTCGTCTGAGCGAGGTTTGTCAATTATCTAACAACGGGAGAGATATAAAGATTTTTTTTAGCTTCACGCTATATCCTGAAGGGAACCGAGAACCTTATGTTAGACTTCTTTTCGCCAAATTTTGATGGCATTGCGTACTGAATGGCGGAGCTCAACGCCGCGCTTTGTCTGGTTACCACAGGGAAAAAATATAAATATTATCATTCACGTGAGACAATCAAACCCACAACCGTCACGTTTACAGTTGCACGCTTGTGTTCCTGCACTACGACGCCCTCATATAATATATACATGTCAATGTTATTTTGAAATTGGCTTAGCATTTACGCATGTCGTTGATGTGCTGATATGGCTGTCCATGATCATTAAAAATGAAAATAAAATTGAGTTGGTTTAAAATATTGAAAACTTTTGTTGCGTTGAATTACTTTCAATTTGCGATGCCAATGAATTTTCACAATATTCAAACCTTTTTTTTATCAATATTGTTTTTATAATATAATATATCCTTGAAACTATAAATAATAAGCTCTTTAATATATATTTTTTTAGCGCCACGCTGTATCCCGCATACATGAGCGAGGGAACCTAGTGTTAAGGCACTCCGTTTCTTACTTTTCGCTGAATTCTACAGGCATTGCGTGTTGAATGCCGGAACTCAACGCCAAACTTTGCCTCTACACTAAAGCGAAGAAATAAAATTATTAAATGTTTAATTTCCATGAGTGGAAATCGTACCCACAACTTGTCGCTTTTGCAGTCACACTTTGTACCCACACGTTACGACTGGCCCCGAATATGTAGATAGGTATTTTCAATTTACACAGAGTTAAAAATCGCACCTATCCTGTAGGATATTCTTTATATTTATTATAATAGCATCTCGCAGAGTATTTACATTATTAACAATACTATGTATAGTTAAAAAATAATTGATTTACGAAAAAAGTCAATTATTTATTTGTTTTGCTTCTCGCTGGGTTTTGTATATATAACAGGATATACATAAGGAAAATAGTTTTAAGACGTCCCGTTCCCTAAGCACTACCCAATTCGCGTGTAATTTGTGTTGGGTTGCGGAATTCTACATCGCGCTTTTTAATACCTTACTCTTTTAAACGTTATTGCGATGTATGTAATTGTGTATTACTAAAAGTATTATTTTTACCCAATAAATTAATTTAAAAAAAGTTTTTACCACTTAGAGGGAAAAGGATGCCTCTGCCATAGTGTAAAGATATTCCGTTCCATGTTTTTTGCCATTTTTTTCAGACACTGCGTGCTAAGTGGTCGGGTTCATGGTCGCGCTTTATTTATCAAATTGCTTTACACCATGAAAAATTAACAACAGCCTTAATCAAAGCAACCCAAACTGGATGGTTAAATTAATAGGTATCTGAGGGTTTCTGGCACCTTTAGGTTAAATCATAGCTAGCCAGCTTGATAGTACCATATTATTGTACTTATCGCCTGATCTATGGAGCCATTCAAGTATTACGTAAGCAGTTTTTTTGCAATTATTAACGTCTTAAAACGCAGTGCCTCCAGAACTCGGCGGAAAGTGGGGAATGGAGTGTCTTAACGCTAGGTCCCCTCTGCCTTCCCTGCTGTGTGCGGGATACAGCGTGAAGCTGACAAAAAAAATAAGAAATAGTTAAAGCTTAAGTACTGTTTTGCATATTGCCAATTCCAAGTACCCAATGTGACTTAAGAGGTATAGTGGATAACACATTACAGTGTAACCCACTAGACCTGTAATATAGACAATTATTTATGTTTTGAATTTGAACTAGTAGTTAATGAAATTTCCGAGTTCAACCAAACAAACTCTGAAGCATTATTATATTGATAGATAAAGATGAGATACATATATACTATATAAATATTTTGCTCAATTTTTGTGTAGATAAGTTTAGTTATATTTGGTAACCAAGCAACAGCTTTATTTATTAGATAAAGTTCTTAGATTCAAATTGATAAAATAAAAATTGGCTTAAAAACTCATTGTAATGTCACTCTTTCCTCCATTATTCCTTTGATCGTCATCATCATTTTCGGCCTTTTTAATGTTCCTTTAATTCACAATAACATCTTATATGAAAATGATACGAAGATCGTCATATCAGCAATCATTCAAACAGAACTCAAACTTAAAGATGGAGTTAGGCAAAGTTTATTCAAATACTAGATCAATATCTCGAACACTGCATTTCTAGAGTATAAGTTTAATAAATCAGCCAGACGTGGCGCAGGAGCACAAGCGTATGATAGAATGCGAGTGATATGATATTTTTATTTCCATTCTCACTCGAGGAAATTATTTGTTTAATATTTTAATTTCCTCGCTCTAGTAATGAAGGAAAGCGCGGCGTTAAGTTTCACCACTCAACAAACAATGTCTCGAGAATTAGACGGAAAGTGAGGAAAGGATGTGTTTTAATAGGAATAGAGTTCCTTAATATTAGGTTCCCATGTTTGCTCTGCCTATCCTGCTATGTGCGGGATACAGCGTGAAACTAAAAGTTCACCACAAAAGTAAAAAAAAAAACTGCTTTATTACCGTTTATACCATGGCGGGCAAATTGAATCTAATGTCAATACGTTCCGTAGTGGCCGCACTTGCAATCGCACTATGCGATCTACCAAAGCGGGGAATTGAAAATAGTTCATATCCACGAATGGAAATCGAACCTTTGGCCGTCGCGTTTACGATCGGATGTTATGATGCTGCGCTACGACGGGCAAAAAATATATATATCTATACCATTTAATGAAATTGAGTGTTAGGTAACGAATTTTACCGCCGTGTACTCTACTAAATCAGTCGCCGCCCTCAAGAAAATATTCAAAATATGGTATTGGATCCTGCATTTTTAGATGACGTTTTATATATGCATTATAGTCGATACTGTATCTCGTATATAGCTAAGTAAGCAGAGGGAACCTAGTATTAAGTCACTCCGTTCCCCACGCACCCAAAAATATTTCGAGACATGTTGAATGACGTAGAGTTAAGCCATGTATTATCTAGTTACCAGAGCGAGGAAATTAATATATAAAAATTTCATTTTCCAAAGTGGAAATTGAACCCACAACCGCTTACAGGCACACAAATTCCACTGGGCTGGGCCACGGCGGCCTCAACAATAAAATGTTTAATTTAAATTAAATTAGGTTCACGCTATATCCCGCACACAGCAGGGTAGGCAGAGGGAACCTAGTGTGAACACTTCGTTCCCCACTGTCTGCCGAATTTTGGAGGCATTGCGTGTTGAGTGGCAGAACTCAACGCCGCGCTTTGCCTCGACACCAGAGCGAAGAAATTAAAATATAAATTTAAGTAAATATTTCATCTCCTCGAGTGGGGATCGAACCCACAACCAGTCGGTTTTACAGTCACACTTTGTACAACTGCGCCACGACCGGCCTCAATGTTTAATTTCAAGAATTAATTAAATATTTAATTATAAACTTTTTCTAGACTTTTATTTGAACGTACGATTCTCATGAAGTTATCAATAATAGTACTGTTTATGACTAAATTTAAGTCAAACAGTAATTTTATTTTATGTGTAAAATAAAAAATTTTACTTGTCGCCATCTCAATGTATCCCGAGCGTGTACTAATAATAATAGGTTGTGGTTGTGTGCGTTCCGTTTATCTATGTGTGCGTGTTTGATGCCTCGTTTATGTTTAAGTAACATTCAAGTAGAAAAAATATTTTTTGAATAATATACCAAATATTTTTTTTTAATGGTCACTATCTTTATTTTGTGTTTGCATGTTGTATGCAATAGGCGTTTTAATCCATTTTTTTTTAAATAAAAGTGTCAATTGAATCTATGACTACTGTATTGTCAGTAGTCGTAAGAAGTAATTTTGTTTTACGTGTTAAATAAAAAAAATACATGTCTCCATCCAATGTATCTCAAGCGTATACTAGTAATAATAGGCGGTGGTTGTGTGAGTTATGTTTGTCCCTGTGTGCGTGTTTTGATGCCTCGTTTGGAATTGGTTTTACGCTGTCCGTGGTTACGTGTTTTTTTTTAAATTATTTATTGAAATGTGTGTTGTGTACTTGTTTAAGTATTTTTTTATAATAGTTATTTTATTCTAATTATCTATTTCGTCCGTTTTTGAATTTAGGTTTTATCATAAATTAAAACTTTTTATTTTTGATAATAGTATTCCAAAATATTTACTAAAACTTAAGTAACTTAATAAAACATGCTTCACGCTATATCCCGCACGCAGCAGGGTAGGCAGAGGGACCTTGTGTCAAGACACTACATTCCCCACTTTCTTTTTTTGGAGGCATTGCGTGTTGAGTGGCAAAACTCAATACCGCACTTTTGCCTCGACACCAGAGCGAAGAAATGAAAATATAAATTTAAGTAAATATTTTATCTCCTCGAGTGGGGATCGAACCCACAACCAGTCGGTTTTACAGTCACACTTCGTGCCGCTGCGCTACGACTGGCCTCAAAAGATTTGAATAAAGAGATTGTTTAGTTTGGCATTTGCCTGAATGTGTGTGAGTGTGTGTGATATAAATAGAAATAGACAATCCCATACAAGTACAAAATTAAATCAAACCAGCTTCACGCTTTATCCCGCACACTGAGAAGGCAGAGGGAACCTAATGTCAAGACACTCCGTTCCCCAATTTTCGCCGAATTCTGGAAGCATTGGGTGTTGAGAGGTGGGATTCAACGCCGCGCTTGGCCTCGACACCAAAACGGAGAAATGAAATTGTAAATGTAAATAAATATTTCATTTTATCGAATGGGAATCGAACCCACAACCAGTTAAGTTTAAAATTTGTCAAAAAAAATTAAAAAATCAAATAATAGGGTAAAAAAGGATATTATTGGCGTATGCCAACGCGTTCGTTACTATACTTTTTTATAAATTGCATAAATTTCTGTGCTTAGATTGATTGGCTACTCTACAATGATTAAAAAATAATATTCTCAGAAGAAAAGTAAAATTCAATATTGTACATTTAATTATTCCAAGAAAAAAAAAACTAAAGAAACATCTAGTTAAAATAAAAAAAAAAATGTACTTATGTAACCCCATTTTATACGATTAATATATATTTTAATAATTTATGTAATAATCGTAAAATCTAAAGATTTTATGACATTATCAAATAATTGTTAACTAAATCCTGTAAAATATTAAAGCCGTACAATACTAACAAGTACTCGACCGAGTGTGAACGCACGAAAAACTGCTGATAGCCCCTTATCTCATCTACTACGTCAACAGACTACGTCCGTCCCTCTCGCACGTCACTAATTTTATATGGCTCCGTCCCTTTCTAACGCCGGTCGTTCTGTCTTACTCGCTCTAATGAATTAAATCAACAACCTCTCACTTGCACCCTCTCGATGATCAGCGTTCCCTGTTTGAATTTATTTCGAATTTGGAATTCGATTTTTAGATGCACGTTATGTAATATCGATTTTTTCAATGTTTAAGTTTTGTTTTCGAATCGATTGATTGGATCGATTTTTTCATATATATATTTAATTTTGTTGACTTTTTATAGTTCTTTTTTGGTTACATGTATGAAAAAAATAAATAATGTATATAAATGTAGAATAGAGTAGTGTTTATGGCACAAAAAGTAATGTATGCAAAGGCGGTCTTATTGCTTCGGCCAATCTCTAATGTAACTAAATTAATATATCGACAAAAAAGCCTTAAACCTAGCAGTCAATGCCTTTTTATTAAAAAAAAAAAAATAGAGAACGGACGTACTAAACACTAAGTTGTATTAAATAACTTAAGTTACTACTTTAAAAAGGCTCATAATTATATGTATTATATATAATTAATTTTACCTATATCGACATTACGTAAACACACAATAAACATGCTTACGTCATCAAATAAAAAAAGTTTAATACTAAAATCATCACTGCCATCATTATAGTTTTCATTACAAGCGCAGTTTTAAAAGAAAATTAGTCCAAGGATAAAATGAACCTGCGACGACGTAGTTCGTATTGTGACCTTGCGGACGCCTCGATGTTAGGCTTCAGGCGTTTTCAATTAATTGTTTATGTACTAGGATATTATACTTGACTTTAATTGATTTTTAAGGCAAAATTGTTGATTTTTGTGTCCTCAACTAGCTTTACTTTTTTATTCTATAAATATTTCTTTAAATTCTATCCAAAATCGAGACATTGAATTGAGTGGAGGAACTTAAAGCCACACTTCATCTTGCCAGGGCAGTGATATGTAGGGCCCCACTATTGTGGGGCCTAAACCCACTGGATTTGATTGCCATTCAGTGGAATGACTAATTTTCATTTTCTCGCTTTAGCAACATAAGTAATCACAACGTTTAGCTCCGCAAGTGAAAATAAGGCGGGAGAACGAAATGTCTTAATAGGTTATCTACGTTTCCCGTTGTCTACCCGGCTATATGCGAGCTAAATAAAAATATTAATATAACTGCTCGCTTGCCCCTGATTTGCAATGATCGAAAAATGAAAAAAATTAACGTTATTTTAAATCATCTTCACGATGAATCCCGCACACAGCGGGGTAGGCAAAGGGAACCTAGTGTTAAGACACTCCGTTTCTCACTTTCTGCTGAATTTTAGAGGCATTGTGTGTTGGCTGGTGGAATTCAACATCACGATTTTGCCTCGACTAGATGTCGAGTAGTAGTAGTGTCGAAGAAATCGAAATATATATTTAAATTAATATTTAATTTACTCTAGTGGGAATGAACCCACAACCAGTCACGTTTACAGTTACACTTTATGCCCCTGCGCCACGACTTGCCTTATTAATCTTCATTATTTTATTTTAATATAAATTTACACTGCATGTAATTTTTCGTGACCTAGAGTCTATATTTTAAGGCTTTATTTTATCTAATAAACCTTCAAATTATCTCTGTGTACAAAAAAACAAACATTACATTTAAAACACAATTTAGTGTACTTATAAAAGGTACTGGAGGTTATTTACTTTTGTTAGCTTCTCGATGTATCTAGCAAAGGGAGCCTGGGAGCTTAATATTAAGACAAATCCGTTCCCCGCCTTCCGCCGAATTCAGGAGGCATTGCGTGCTGATTGGCGAACCTCAACGCCGCGCTCTGCTTTCTCACCGGAGCGAAGAAATTAAAATATGAAATATTTAATATCCTCGAGGAAGAATCAAACTCACTGCATGTCGAGTTTATAGTCGCACGCTTATGCCCCTGCACCACGACTACAATCTATTAATTTTTGTAAATAGTTGCCGTGTCAACTCTGACCGCATGTACCTACAGTGGGATTACATCGAAATGATTAACGACACGTGATATAGTCTATGGCCTTCCTCGATAAATGGACTATCCTAGATAAAAATAGGTCAGAGGCCTGTCGTGTCGCAGTGACACAATTTAAAATTGTAAACATGACAGAGTATGGGTTCGATTCCCTCTCCAGGAAATGATGTATTTAATTATTATAAATAAATTGGAAATTTATGCTCTGGTAAGCCACTCAACACGCAATGCCTCCAGAAGAGAACGGAAATGACTTAATGGGAACAGATTGTCGTAAGACTAGGCCCTTATGTTCTCTCTGCCTACCATGTTCTATATGCAAAAAAGGTATAGAACTATAGATTTCAGCAATCCATTCATTTGACGTCCAGACGCTTTGCTCGCTTTCACTAACTTTCTATTAACACAGATGTTTTATTTTTGTTGCATTTATTGTATGAAATTGTATGTTTATATTTTTCCTTCATTTGCTAGTTTTTATTTTCTCTTTTAAAAACTTTGCAATTACGTAGGATAATTGTGACTTCGAATATAATTTTCGATAAATTGCTTTGGATGAATAACGGAACTCAACGTTGCAGTTTCTCTTGTTACCAGATCGAGGAATAAAAATAATTTTATTTCCCCGAGTGGGAATTGAACACACAACCGTCGTGTTTAAAGTCTGTGTCGCTGCGAAATGAGTGCCTTAATGTGTATTCTTTAATACTATCTAATTTATCACCTCTGAGAGCGGCATTAAATCTTTTTATACGAAATAATCGCAACCTGAATGTTATTTATTTGATTCACGTGTAAATAACAAAAAAGTGTATCCACCTGTGAGAGCCGGTTTTTGGTTACAAATGGCGATCGCGGCCGGTTCTTGCTATTAATCTTATAACTGCCTTGTGATTGTGACATAATCTAATCTTGTTTAACTTGCCCGTTGATATGATGACTGTAATGAATATTTGTACCGGTAAAGGAGTGACTTAACACTAGGTTCCCTCTGCCTACACTGCTTAATATACGCGAGAAACAGAATAAATAAATAGGATTTTTTAAGCGGTGCAGCTATAAAAAAATATTTACATTTATTTATTATAAATGTGTAAATCAATTTATTGGTTCATAGTTCTTGGCGGCAATTTCAATTTGATGCGTGGTTTTTTTTTTCGTATCTCTAACGCAACGTGTAACTACTATATTTTTTTTATAATGTGCCACATAATTTTTTTGTGAATTTTTTATGTAATTAATAATTATAATAATAATTAATTAATTATTAAGACGAATTTTAACAATTTAGTTTTTTTTTAATTTTTTATAATCGATTTAGATGGTTGCTTTTACTTCTGTGAACATTAGATTACATAAAATAGTTTTATAAAAAAGAATATTTTTCAAATTAAGATAAATTTGTGTTTTATACAATTATTGCTTTTATGAATGAAAAGTAATAAGTTTTATCGGATAGTAAGCTATCGATCTATTTGTTTCTAATGTGAGAATGTCGGTCACGTAGCTCGTGTGGCGCGAGTCTGCCGCGACGCGCGCCGACGACGCCCGACCTCGTCCGAGCGGCTGACAGCTCGTCACTCGTCCGTCACCGCCACACTATGTACCCAATTACATAGTGCAGTGTACGTGGCCTACCTATCCACTGCACGCAAAATTCGGAATAAATCGATCATATTTACAGTTAGTACGCTGCAACAATTAATATAAAATCGATTCCGCGTTATCTACGCACCCGGGTGCACTGTCGTCGCGGTCGCGTCGCGCTCCGGACGCCCCAACACGCGACTATCGTCCCATTCGCGATGTACTTAAGATTTATATTGTTTAGACTTTGTTTAGTTTAACTCCGCGTCTTCTAAGTGTCAGCTCGCTTTCCGCGGTCTATTCGAGTTTTCTCACACGTGTGTCTACTGTTTACGTGCCACGGCTAGAGTCAATGACACTCCGCATGACACACATTCGGAGAGTGACGGCTTGCCAACACGCCCGGTTTTTTCGCAAGCCCAACACTATAAGTTACATCTTATCAAGCGTTTGTTGTTTTTTTGTCTGTGCTATTCCATTGTTTTATTATCAGATTATCTCAGTGAAAAGCGAATTTTCTTTGATCTCGAATGGTTTTTACTAGTTTTTAGTTCGTATTATGTTATTTGGCGTCGGCAATATCTTTTTTTTATTTGTGTTGTGATGCCGGTGCGTGCGGGATAAGCTATGTCGCACGTTGATTTTCGCTTTGCGTTCAATAAAAATAATATAAGTGTTAAATAAATAAAACGTATTTAATGCATATGGAAAATTTAGAACTGGTATAATAATTCCACATGTAAATGAAATGTCGCATGTATTTAAATTATATTTGCTATTTTATTCAATTACATTTTTTCGCGCGCGCCAAAATTCCGCTCGAACATTTTAGTGGCTATTTGGCGTTCCTATCGATTTATTTTCGCGTGTCACGGACGTCACAGGTGACGTCGGCTGAAACAATGTCCCCTTTCACTCTGTTCTTATTGTTTAAAAAATGTATGCAACCAACTGTTGCTTGCAACTTTACTAGCTTTCTAATAAGACTTTTTGTTTTATAATAGATGATGATGGAATAAATATTAAAGAGTTATAACTTTAATATTGAATCAACGATAGCCGAAGTAATGTTAGTTTTTAGTTTACACGTGAAAATTTTCACGGACACATCTCATTTATTTATAGTTTCTTTCGTACGTCGTAGCTCATATACCTACGTTTCGTAGAGGAATGCTATGTATTATATTATATATACTCTGTATTCTGTAGTGTTGTGTATACGGTGGCTGTTCGGCTGTATGTGTGCACGCTATGTGCTAAGAAACAGTAAAAAGTATGGCGCGAGCGCACGGTGCGGCAACGTCGCACGGCCGCGGTGAAAACAATGCCTTTTATTACTTTAGATTTTAGTATTTTTTCTTTTCGTATTTTTTTTATCTTGATACCGTATTAGAATGTAGGATTCTTTATTATTTATATTTACGGTTTTATTAATTTGTTTCAAAATAATAGATATTGCAAAATTTTGTCTATATCTTGTCAATACTGTATATTTTTATATATAATTTAATAATAAAAATAATTTTCCTATGCATAGATGCAACGTAAAATAGTAAAACAAAATTAAAATTACCGGTGTTATAAAAAATAGTAACCGAGGTTGACCTTTCGAAGCTTACTAGCGCGGCCAGCTGACGCGGCGTTGTCGCACTTCCTCACGAAACAAATGATTCAGCCTTATCGCCTCTAACTCGACTCGATAAAGTTGAAAATCGCACAAATATCGATTTATATAAGGCGCTTAGGACGTTCTAGGTACAACACTAGACACTTCCCGCGCGAAAAATTCGAATAGGTTTTTATCAGTCTCCTTCGGCTTGTGGATTTAGACGGTTTTATGTAGTTTTTTCTTTTCTATATATTTTATTTTAAATTCTAGCCAGTGTCAGTCTGCGTTTATTCCTGACGAAGCATTTATGGAAAATTATTTATAATATTACAGTAAATTAATAGATTATACTATATATTTATTTACACAGTGAAAGTGATGTGTCAAAGTGCAATATAAAAAGTGAAACCAAAGTGTCCAAATAACTATTTATTTATTTATTTACAAATATAAATTAATAAAACTCGGAAGCTGTAATCTAGTTCCTTTATACCAAAAATTTTAAAAGTGATCACCACAGACTATATAAACATATATTTAAAAAAAGATCATACACAAAAAAGAGAATTTCGCGTCAATCAATTCATTCGTAAGCAAGATGTCGAGGTGACAAGGTGGCCTACATGCCAGTAGCGCTGGGCTCGCTCGGCGGCGAGGGCGAGTACCGCGAGTACCATCACCTCTCGCCGCATCCCCCTTCCCACCATGTCCACGCCCACGCCCATCCCCACCAGATACAGTACCATGAGTACCCGCCGCCGATGTACCAAATGCCGGATCCTTATTTTAGGTAATTTTGAAAAAAAATTATATCTAATTCTTCGGTTTCCGTTTGGAAATTTTAATCATTTGTAAATAATGTATTATTCTAAAAAAAAAGTGTATTATTCTAAATTTCAGCTTTTTCGATGAATTAGTTTGTAAGTAGCGATGGATGGACGTCTGTGCGTTGTCTGTCAGTCACACAGTAATGGAAGAATTTGATCTATAACTAGCGACCCAAACACGGCTTCTCCCCCTTAAGCTTATATTCTATACAAACTATACAAAATGCTTACATAAATAGACGTATACCTACATATATTACTGTAAAGTTTCATGGAATCGAATCCATTTTGTAGTTTTTGCGTAAAAGGAAACAACCATACTTACAAACTTTCACATTTATATTTCTATATACTCTATAGAGTAGGCAGAGAGAATCCGAGAATCTAGTGTCAAGACACTCCGAATCGTATTAATACATGCGTTCCCCACTTTCCGCCGAATCCTTGAGGCATTGCGTGTAGAATGGCGGAACATAACGCCGCCCATTGCCTCGTTACCAGACCGCAGAAATAAAAATATTAAATATTCCATTTCCGAGTGGAATCTCAACTCACAACCGTCGTGTTTACAGTCGCACGCTTGTGCCCCTGCGTCACGATGGCTTCATTTATGTATATAGAATCCATCCATTTTCCAACGGCACTACCCATAACAAGTAAATGCAAAATGTCACAAACTTGCCAATCAATTGAATCCGCAACTTCCGGCACAATTCCGTACAAACGACGAACAATCGTTTAACACAGTCAAACGCACAGGAAATGTAATTGTATAGTATTTAAGTTAAACTACAATATACGAAGACACGTTTATTATTGTTGAAGGTCGACAGTTAGTTGTAGTTTGTCTACAATTGTTTTTAGTTTATATTTTTACTGCTGTATTCGGAGATTTTGATTAGCTGACTGTAACCGTGATGAATGTGGTTTCGATTCCTTTTCGAGAGAAAAAGCTATTTTCATTTCTTGCTCAGTGTCACGAAAATTAATCAGGATGTGGGGAACAAAGTGTCTTAGCACTAAGATCTCTCTGCCTATCCTGCTATATGGGGGATACAGCGTGAAACTAGTTTATTCATTTCTTATGTCATCAAATTACTATAGCATACAGTTATAATGAATTTCAGTACGACTAACAGTGCTTTCTCGGGTCTTCTTTTTAATTAAGTTGATCAATTTGTCAATCAAAATATTATTTTTCCTTTTTTAGCGTGATACTGTAAACCGCACATAGCAAAATCTCGTAACCTAGTGTTAGGACACTCCGTTCTCATTAGGACCCTTCCGTTCCCCATTTTCTGTGTGGAAAATTCCGTAATTTTATGTTCCGTCGGAATTTCGTTCTCTCCTCTTTTAGTACCTAACACCTACCTACATGGTAAAAGTCAACGTTTTTAAGTCCAGTAGTTTCGTCAGTGCGTTGTCTGTCAGTCACTCAGTAACGGAAAAGTTTTATATATTTTTATATTATATAATAGATACATGTATACCTAATAAGAATTACTATTTAATTTCATGGTTTCATCAACTCTTGCTGTGGTTATTAAATGTTAATCATATTTTTTAATATTGAAGGTATTTTCTAGCAAGATTTTATAACTGAGTTTCATTTATATTTTACTGATTAATTTTTAACGTGTCTTCTCCATTTTTTTATTCTTTATTGCACAATTTATACATTAAAAAAATGTACAATAGACGGGCTTAATGCTAAAAACCATTTTCTCCGTTCTATGTGACATTGTCGAAATAAGCTGTGCTCAATTGCCGTCCATGAAAACCATTCAATAATAAGCAGAAAAGGACAGGTTCCGCTACTTATAAAATTTCTTACACATTCTATTCATTTTTTTATTGTGACAATGCGAGAAAATAAAAAATATCCTTTTTTGTCTAATTCCAGGAGGCACGCGCCCTACTTCGGACAGCCAGACTACAGAGTATATGAACTCAATAAACGATTACAACAAAGGACAGAGGTGAATATTTTTTTATAATATGTATTATTTTATCATTATCATACGTACATATATATATTGCTGGTTCGATACCCGGTTAGAACAAAGAAAATTTATATAGAAGAATTTGTCCTATTTATACTTTGTGTTGATTTTTTAAAAATTAAGAATCTTAATCAATGAATATTGGGGAAAGAAGTGTTGAATCTCATCCTAAAACTTTTGTCCAAAAGTTTTAGGGAATTTAAAATATAGAATAAATCAGTCGCCGGATCAGCTGGGTGGGAATTGATGGGTATTCTTTCGAATTTAAATGTAAACCCAGAACCATCGCTTATATCTATTCTCCAATACTAATTATAAAGCATAAACTAAGTATTAATATAGTGTTTCTCAGTTATAAAGCTTCTTTCACTAACAATTTCACGCCCTGCTCCCATTATTTCCACATGGCTCATCCGTGACGTCATGTTGACGTCATCGCTAAAGGAATATACCCACTTCGAATACAGCCTTGAATATTAAAAAATATATACATGCATATTATATTTTAAATGTTAAGAAAGTAATAGTAACATATTTTTTAATTGTAATTTTTATTAGATTTTTTATTTAACAGTAAAATTTGTAGAATTTCTTTTTATTGCAATATGTGTATGTATGGTTCGGTTCGTCTAGTTAACTAAAAGTAGTCATTTAAGAAACCTGGTTTTTGATCCTGCTATTTTCAAAAACTGTACTCTTGTGTAAGTTACCTATTGATAGTCTCTTAACATTATCAGAAAGTCTTGATGAGATGAAATAAAATTAATAGCCTATATGTTATTCTGTTATATAAGCTATATTAAAGTTGTATCTAAATCCGTTCAGTACTATTTGGGTAAAGGAGGTACAAACATCCATCTATCCTGACCATATTTCACAATTAGTAAGAAATAAAAAACTAATAAACTATTTTTAAACATTTTTAAAGTGTTATTCCACACTTAGGAAAGAAAAATACTTATTTAAAAAACGTATAAAAACAACATAAATAAGTTGTAACAAGCGTATAAAAATTTCGACGTAGCTTGGCGAGAACGCATGGCTTAGTGGTCAGAGCGCCTGGTCGGTTTCCAGGAGGCGCGGGTTCGAGTCCCGCTGCGTTCAAATTTTTATACGTTTTTTAAATAAGTATTTTTCTTTCCTAAGTGTGGAATAACACTTTAAAAATGTTTAAAAATATTTAAAAATAGTTTCTCTCTTGCCAAACGATAATTCTTTGTAATTATCTTTGGGTAGCGGAAATTTGTAAAAATCTCCCTACAGAGAAGCTAACAACATAAATAAGTTGTAACAAGCGTATAAAAATTTCGACGTAGCTTGGCGAGAACGCATGGCTTAGTGGTCAGAGCGCCTGGTCGGTTTCCAGGAGGCGCGGGTTCGAGTCCCGCTGCGTTCAAATTTTTATACGTTTTTTAAATAAGTATTTTTCTTTCCTAAGTGTGGAATAACACTTTAAAAATGTTTAAAAATATTTAAAAATAGTTTCTCTCTTGCCAAACGATAATTCTTTGTAATTATCTTTGGGTAGCGGAAATTTGTAAAAATCTCCCTACAGAGAAGCTAACAACATAAATAAGTTGTAACAAGCGTATAAAAATTTCGACGTAGCTTGGCGAGAACGCATGGCTTAGTGGTCAGAGCGCCTGGTCGGTTTCCAGGAGGCGCGGGTTCGAGTCCCGCTGCGTTCAAATTTTTATACGTTTTTTAAATAAGTATTTTTCTTTCCTAAGTGTGGAATAACACTTTAAAAATGTTTAAAAATATTTAAAAATAGTTTCTCTCTTGCCAAACGATAATTCTTTGTAATTATCTTTGGGTAGCGGAAATTTGTAAAAATCTCCCTACAGAGAAGCTAACAACATAAATAAGTTGTAACAAGCGTATAAAAATTTCGACGTAGCTTGGCGAGAACGCATGGCTTAGTGGTCAGAGCGCCTGGTCGGTTTCCAGGAGGCGCGGGTTCGAGTCCCGCTGCGTTCAAATTTTTATACGTTTTTTAAATAAGTATTTTTCTTTCCTAAGTGTGGAATAACACTTTAAAAATGTTTAAAAATATTTAAAAATAGTTTCTCTCTTGCCAAACGATAATTCTTTGTAATTATCTTTGGGTAGCGGAAATTTGTAAAAATCTCCCTACAGAGAAGCTAACAACATAAATAAGTTGTAACAAGCGTATAAAAATTTCGACGTAGCTTGGCGAGAACGCATGGCTTAGTGGTCAGAGCGCCTGGTCGGTTTCCAGGAGGCGCGGGTTCGAGTCCCGCTGCGTTCAAATTTTTATACGTTTTTTAAATAAGTAACTAATAAACTTTTTAATAGTTTTTTTTTTATATTATAAATACGCTGGCGCTAAACTGGCGCCATCTATTTTTTTTATTTGCGACTATTAAAATGACCCACATATAGAATCTATGTAAAATTATATATTGTAGATGCTTTTTCTTTTTTTACTTACTGCAATACATTTTTTTTTATATTGACATTACTTAAAACTATGCTTACATACATATAGACATATTTTCTATGTATGCATAGTTGCAATAGAACAGCATCTGACTGACACTGGTAGCGAGTTTGATCTTGCTTCCTTCGAATTTCTCCTTGTATTAAATAAAATTAATTAAAATATAGGCTGAGTTAAATAAAATGCGAAATTAACTTCCGCCAATCAATGTCAAAAAGAGAGGAAAAGGGGCCCTCCCCTTTTTTTTCTCACCACAAGGTTTCTTCTGCTAATCTTACTATATACGGGATACACCGTGCTATGAATTTTAGTAAGTTTTTCTTATATTTTCCCTTTAATATATTACAGGAATCTGACAACCTTTGGTGGGACGCGTTCGCGACAGAGTTCTTCGAGGACGACGCGACGCTCACGCTCACATTTTGCTTAGAAGATGGACCCAAAAGATATAGTTAGTATATTTAATGTATTGAAATACGCACTTTACCATGTAAATGAGTTTGTTTATTTTTTTCCCCTCTCATAAGAAGACACAACGTGGCGTTGAGTTCCGTTTTTGACCACGCAATGTCTAGAATATCGGCTGGAATGTGACAAATCTCTTAATACTAGGTTCCTTTTGCCCTCCTATATGCGGGATACAACGTGAAACCGATGTTGTTTCTATACTCACTTTGCGACGTAAATGTAACTTAATATCTAGTTATCATGATAAAATTTTATTTTCCCTTTCTCAGATACTTTTTTATTCCTTTTTTTGTTTGACAAATTGCCCTGTTTCCTTCCTTCCTCATGATTTTTTGTTATCATATTGCCACCGTGAAGTTACATTTATATTACACTAAGAACTCTTATTTGAACTTCAAATATAAAAGATTTATCAGATGAATTAATAAATCTCTCAGTTAAATTATAAAGAAGAGCTCCATTAAACAAATATGATATAAGTATGCTAAAAGTTGTTTATTGTAGGAAGGGAGGAACCTGTACGATACGCTTTTAATGAAATACATTAAATTTATGAATTGTCATTTTTATTTTATTTATTATTAAGAATTCTTATAAAAAAAATCCTAAAAAAGTTCTACTCTTTCCTCCAGAAATTGCATTTTTGCATGTTGTGTGTCAGTACTAACTAAATCAAAGTTGTCTTTAAGAAAAATAGTTTTATTATTTTTTTCTAAAGCTATATTTATATACATAATTTTATTACATTCATCTGTATCTATCCATACATCTATCAATCGATTAACGTAAAGAATTTTTTGTAATGTTGTGTTGACCGACTACATATAAAATTCGCACATATATATTGGTGCGATAACAATACAATATTATTTATTGTTTATTACTGTCTTACTGTTGTGGTAAGTGGCACAACGATTGACTGTAACCGTGACGTCTTAGGGTTGGAATTTGAATCTGGAGTATTATTAATTTAATATTTTCAATTCCACGCTCTGGTATAAAGACAAAGCGCAGCGTTCAGTTTCGTTACCCACTATGTAAAAAGCGGAGGTGAAGTGTCTTAACTTTAGGTCTCCTCTGCTCACTGTGTTATATGGAGTATATGGCCTCAAGCTATATTTTTTATACATATTTATATCATATCTCATATTAATATTAATTTTGTATCAAATTTCAGCAATAGGCAGGACGCTCATACCGCGCTACTTTCGCAGCATATACGAGGGTGGTGTCTCAGAGCTGTACTACACGATGCGTCAGCCCAAGGAGTCGTTCCACAACACAAGTATAACACTGGACTGCGATCACTGCACCATGGTGACGCATCATGGGAAGCCCATGTTCACTAAAGTTAGTAGTTTTCTAAAGAATACAAAAAAAAAAAACTTTTTCGACAAATATACTGCGGCGTTAAGTATTGCCGCTTAATAGGTAGTGTCTAGAAGTTGAAAGTGGTTAAGAAAATGTATTAATATGAGATCTAAAATAATTCAATTCTATTTCCTAAAAAGGTTAATGGTGTTTCAATACATATTTTTAGTATTCAGCCTCCTTAGGTATGATATAATGCCTCATTAGAGACAGAACAGAATGACTTTCTCTCTAAATTTAGGACTTTAACAGAGTCTTTTATAGAAAATAAGTTTTCTGAAAGTAGAAGGTTTGTTAGTTGTTGAACTGTGGTATCAGGTTAGTTTGACGTAACGTTGTAACGCGAGGGTTGTGAGTTTGATCCATAATCATTCAATTGTTATTTATTAATATTTTGATGTCTTAGCTCAGGCACCAAAGTAAAAGGCCGGCATTGAGTTCCGCCAGTCCACACGCAACGACTCGAAAAATTCAGCGGAAAGTAGGAAACGGAGGGTCTTATCACAAGGTTCCCTCTGCTTGCCCTGCTATATGCGGGATACAACGTGAAGCTAACTAAATAACTCAGCCTAGCCGAGCTAGAAATATAGAATGAAGCTTATCATGTCATGTATATGTATATTATGATATATAATGTTTCGGACTGAGTTATTTCGGTTGTTGCTAGTTACAATACAACTTGAGAAGAGTGTATATGTTACTAATAATATATATGTGAATGTTTTTTAAGATGGTTGCATTTTTGTACCTTACATTCAATATCTATTGGACAGATTTAGATGAAACTTTACAATAATATAGATTTAATATTAGAATAACATATAGGCTTCAATTTTTGTAAGGATTTTAAACAATTTTTTATGACAGAACCAAAATTCGGTGATTTATTTATGCTATATTATAAATTAACCACATTCTTACCACCTTGCAGGTGTGCACAGAGGGCCGTCTTATCTTGGAGTTCACGTTCGACGACCTGATGCGCATCAAGTCGTGGCACATGGCAGTGCGAGCGCACCGCGAGCTCATACCGCGCCAGGCGGTGCACCCCCCGGACCACGCCGCGCTCGACCAGCTCGCCAAAAACATCACCCGCCAGGGCATCACTAACTCCACTTTGAACTACTTGAGGGTGAGTAGAACTGGACAGCAACCATCAACTAGATTATGTTTGTAGTATATTATTTTTGTACTAAAAGAATACAACACTCACCTGGTGGAGCTGCACCTGACTAAGAAACCTGAAAACAATCATCTAACCAAAAGTATAATACCATATACTAGGAGCCACAGAACATTTTTTTAAATAAATAAAATACAAAAAGTGACATATGTCACAATAAATTAAAACTTGGGATGTAATTCAATAATGCTTGAGGTTCCAGTAGAATATAATTTGTTTTAAAAACTTGAACACCTCATATAGGACCATACTTGACCAGCTAAACTGTAAGAAATAAGGAAGTAGCTTCTTAGCAAAAGCTTGTTAGCATGATATTCAAATCTCTTATTATAACGGAACCTAATTTCCGTTTGCCTACCTTGTTTTATGCAGGGTACAGTGAGAAGCTAAAGTAAAAACCTGTTAAGTCCGAGTCTCGCGCTCGAAAAGTTCTGTACTGTAAAAACCATATTTGTAATTTGGAAGACGTTTGAACATTTATTTTATTTAGTTTTTTAGTATTTTATAGCGGCAACAGAAATATATAATCGTAAAAGCAACTGTCATGGTATATGCAATACTGCTTGATGACACATGGACGGACTGACACCGGGGTCTTAGTGGGTTCCCTTTTACCCTTTGCGTATGGTACTCTAAAAAGGGTCTTGCAAGACTACTAACTAAACTATATAATATATGAAAATACCACCTTAACAAAAGTAGGTTCGCATGACGGACTTTTTTAGCTGTTCCTCACTAGCTACTTTGTAAAATAAATGAAAAGATTGACGCAATTGATACATGACAAAACCGAAAACGCTAATTAAGCGTGAAACGTAATATAATCACGATACATTAATAATAAATTTGTCATAGTCTCATTACCCTATATGACTTATAGCATTCCAAATTTCAAACTGGACTGGTTTCCTCTGCCTTTTTTTTTTTTTTACATGAGGAAATCCTGTTACGGATACCGGCCCGAGTGGGGACTCGGGCGGGTTATGTGGGACTCGGACCGCAGATGGTAGACCGTCCCCATACCCACTAAAACCTCACGGTGCTCCTCTACCGCCACTGGCCGCAAGACGCGGGGACAATAGTCTTCCGCGAAACGCGGCGGGTGGTCTCCTCTGCCTAACCTAACCTAAGCGAAGCTTAAAAAAAGTTCCACTATATGTTATATATTTTTCCCGCAGCTATGCGTTATCTTGGAGCCGATGCAGGAGCTAATGTCACGGCACAAGGCGTACGCACTATCCCCCCGCGACTGCCTCAAGACAACGCTGTTCCAGAAGTGGCAGAGAATGGTTGCGCCGCCGGGTTAGTAGTTACTTATGTATCCGACTGAGTCTGTTTTGTTTAATCGTGCCTAATCTAAATAACTACAAGTCAAATACGAAAAGTTTATTCTACGAATATTATAATTTTGATTGTTTGTTATTCTTTAGTCCAAACACTTTACATACAGCATGGTAGATAGCAAGGTAGATGGAACAGAGTGAATCAAACTTACAACCCTCGTGCCCGTCGCGTGTCGTGGTGCAGACAGCTTTTAAAAATCAATACCTAAATATATTAATGTATTGTTTTAAAATTTTCGTTTAGAATCACAACGTCCAGCAAGTAAGCGGCGCAAGCGCAAGGGCAGTGCGGGCGCCAACGCTGCACCCCCCGCGCCCGCCAAGAAACGATCACCCGGACCCAACTTCAGCCTCGCCTCGCAGGTTAGTGACACCACACGCCCGGTTAGTGTAGTCTAGTGATAAGTAGTGTGGTAGTAGTGCATAGCGTAAAGCAGTCGTTCCCAACCAGTGGTACGCGGACCACCAGTGATCCGCAGAAGCCTAAATATGGTCCACGAACGATTTAAATTTTAAGACTGGGGATGGTGGGGCGAAGTTTCCGTTTGATTATCACAGGTAATTTTTATTATACCTACTTCCATAGTGGTCCCTGCAACCAAGTATGATGTTAAAGTGGACCTTGATTAGAAAAAGGTTGGGAACCCCTTGTGTTAAGCAATGTTGCGTAGTGATGCTTTATTTATTGTTATTATTATTATTATGTGACACATTTTGTTAATGTTTTTTATTAATAATAATATTATGATATATTATTGGAATTATCTTCTGTATTATTAGATCAGTAATGTAAAATATATAATACGTTAATGACGTGATTTCTCGTCACTTGCAGGACGTAATGGTAGTAGGCGAGCCGTCCCTAATGGGGGGCGAGTTCGGCGACGAGGACGAGCGGCTCATCACGCGGCTCGAGAACACGCAGTACGAGGGCGACGCGGTGGAGTGGTCCGCGCCGCCCGCCTCGCCCGCCAAGACGCCGCCCACGCACTGACCGCACCACTTATTATAGGACTTTATGAGTTTTTGGTGGACTTTTATTTTGTTTTGTGATGCCATCTGCCCCATTTTCCCCTATTCCTAGACTTATTTCTGACATTTCTATATAATGTCCCGAAAATAGGTTTAAAGTTCATCTGAATGTGCAATTTTATATTAATGTTACTCCATGGCACTATAAATTTTGACCGAATGTGCCCCGCCGGTACGTATACTTAACAAATATTTATTATGACCCCTTAATCATGACTAAATTATGCCCTATAATGTCATCAAATCTTAAGTAAATATGAAACATGATGAGTTCAAGATTGTGCCCCATGCTGCCCTAAATTTTGACTGAATACGCTCCGTTAAAAATAATAAATGAACATTTCATCTCTTAGGGCCTTCATTTTGGTTAAATAGGACGTAACGGTAGTACGTTCAGCATGCAGGAAGAAGAGGATGCGATGCTGTGGTCTGCGTCGTCCGCCTCGCCGGCCCTGCCCGCCAAGATCCACCCAAGCACTGACCGCATTATTTATTATAAGAATTCATAACTTTTGGTGGACCTTTATTTTGTTTTGTGACGCCGTTTGGTCGATCATCCTGAGTATATTTTTCAAACTTGGCAGTGAGTAGAGAATGGATGGTTTTTACTCTAGGTTCACTCTGCGGAGTATCTCCTATCATGTGCCCCATTTTTAGTAAACATTCTAAATAAATATGTCCTATTTAGACTTTACGAACTATATTCTTGTCTTGCCTAAATATGGACCAAAGTTGATTTAAAACGTATATCGCCCTAATATGACTAACTGTGTCCCAAGATGTTGCAAATTATTATGTATATTTTACATAATAACATGACTATATTAATTAATATTTGATATAATGGCACATTTACCTATAGAAATATTTAAAATTAGACAGTAAAATGGCGGCTCTGGCTGGATATGTGCCTCTGAATGTTTAAATTTGTATGTGAAAATATGCCAATGTCTTGTCCCATCCTCGAATTTCTTTCCTTAATTTGTCCTTTGAGAGAGATTGTAAGTTAGCAATTATATTAAGGTCGTTAAAATAATAAAGTAGTTTACATTTTATAATATAATATAAAAAATGTATATAAATATCAAAAACCGAATAATTTTGTGTTATTATTATAACACAGAACATGTACAAATTATTTACAAGACTTTTCTGTAGGAAAATTTATATTGACAAAAAAAATGTTCTTATGCAATGTATAAAGTGCTACATTTTTATTTACTATTAAATCACTCCTTAGAAATATTTGACTATAGTAAATTATAACGTTATTCATTAACATCGAAAGTTATAAATTTTTCATATGATTATTATTAAATAATAATAAATGTTTTTAAAAAGATTTTGGGGCCGTCGTGGCGCAGTGTCACAACGTGCGTCTTTCATATTTTCATTTTCTTGCACTGATAAAGAGGACAAGCCCGGCGTTGAGTTTCGCTGCTCAACTCACAATGCCTTGAGAATTCGACAAAAAATGGAAAACGGAAATGTCTTAATTGAACTGAAGCGTTTTAACACTAAGATCCCAGGTTCCCTTGCCCTGCTATGTACGGAATACATCGTGAAGCTAAAACTGAGGTTCAAAATTGTAGGTTCCAAAATTGTGATTAAAATTTAAATATGCGTATAATTACCGTTAATATAAACCTACTAATGATAATAGTTGTAGTTCCGTTTTTGCAAAGATAAGATAGATTTCTATTGTAGAAAGATTTGTACAAGTGATTGTTATATAGCAGACCTACACAGACAGTTACATATCAAGAATTTCGTGTATCAGAATACACTTCGTAAGTATGATAGAACGAAAAATACATCGTTAGGGAAATATTGTTGGAGAAATTATTATATATATATATATACATATGTGTGTATATATGTATATATAGCGAGGCTGGAATCCGCGCCTCTTTGAAACCAAGAGTTTCAAGAATACGACTATCGACTTTTTAAAAGTATTTAAGAATTTTGATAATAGCAAGTATTGCGAGACTTCCTGTTAACTAAAACTAGAAATTGTCACATATTATATTTAAAATATATTATAATATAAAATAATAGCAGCTGTATCAAGATGTCATCATGGGAAGTAAATTACTGTACAATTACTGAGACTAAAGGTTTGGGTCCAGAAACATTTTTTTTATTAAACTAAATTTTTCTTATTATACATAAAACTAGCGGCCCACTCGTGGCTTTTACACCCGAATACCACCTATGATTTTTTTATTATGCTGCATTTGTCATAAGATTGATTATATAATTTATATATCAATATTTTTTTTATAATTTTGAGAACAGCGGCAAGGGCGCCCCCAGCGAGGCCTTGTCCACCGTTGAATAATTTAAAATTTACATTGTCTAGAAAAGTATACGTTCAAATTACATGCTGTAAAAGCCAAAACTTATCTTTATAAAATTTCTTTTATGACGGAATAACTTTTGCTCGTAAGTTTCAATATCTATTATCAATAAAAAACTATGAATGACCACCATGCACTAATGTGAATCACTTATAAGAGAGAATTTATTTATTTTGAGAAGTAATTACAACCTTGTATTACAAACTGTATTTGTAGTACAATGTACTTACACAAATATAATTATTTCTGCACAACACGCGCTAAAAGTAATACGGTGGTGTACCCAATCATTGTTTTATAATTATTTAAGGCTAACTGCTGTAACTGTAATACTATTGCCTAATATTGCCTCAAGAATGCTATAGGCCTATAGCATTCCTTTATTTTAACGTTTAAACAAACAAACAGACTACCGCTTTATTATATTAATATAAATAATTTAGTTGGGTACTGATTAATTGTACACACCATTAGTTATATAGAAACTGCTCAAAAGGAAAATTGCTTATATTAAGGGAACGATATGCTTATTTTTTATATAGCAACACCACATAGTACACCAAGTTTTATACTACCTAACTAAAAAACATTTGTTTATATTTGAATCCGCAATCATTATGCGATGGACGTTAAAACAGCTTCATCTTGCATATAGCAAGTTTGGTAGAGGGAACCTAGCATGACCGTAGGAAGCGCGGAGAGAGGGGTGCGGAGGATTGGCTGAGTGGTCCCTGCTCACTCCAGAATAGTCTGGTGCCACGAACACGCACCAGAAATTGTACTTACAACAAATTTTGCCCCGAAAAATTAAATAAAAAAGAATATTTACACGAACTTCTAACTGTTCAAAGCTGAAGTCCAGCCCCGCCAAGCCAAAAAAAAATATTTAGATACTCTAATGGACCTAGGCCTGTATTTTTAAACTACCCTCAAGTCTGAGATCGATCTTGAGATGCCATTTCTATTCATAAATTATATGCCTATTAATGAAGTTTCACCATCGAAATTTCAATACTTTACGTGTTAAATGGTGAAATCAACTCCGCGCTTTGCCTATCAGAGCTAAAAAAGAAAAAAAGACTACATATAATTGTTCTTCTAAGTGGGAGTCGAACTCAAAACCATTGACTTTGCGCTTTTGCGCTTACAGTTGAACTAGCGTCCACTGGGGCCCACGATATAGAATCCGCCTCCCCGAATAGATTAATTATTGTTATTTTAATATTTAAAACCGTGACGCTTCTGATTGATTAGGATTCACAGTGAAACACATTTTAAAAATCATTGTTTTCCTATTAAAGTCGGGAACAGAGTGTTTTAACACCAGCTTGAAGCTGGTATATACTTTATCAGAATTATACTAAAAGCAAATATAAATTATTATAAACATAAAACAAATAATATTTTTTTATAGGTATTTAATTAAAGAAAACTGTTTTCTACGAATCATTTTAATATTTAAGAAAAAAAAGAATTTATTTTCTTATCAATGAATGATAATGAATTTGAAATTATATTCTATATTTAATATTTTCTAGTTTACTTTAATATCTTTACATAAATAATATTTTTTTATTTATAAGAAGTTCTCTAGAAATTTTTGAACGCATAATAATATTTTCAATTTTGGCACTTTCACCACACGTCACCGATGATGTTTAGAGTACGTTCCGAAGTGCCACTCGAACATAACACCATTTAATTTAAATAGATAGTATATCTCGGAATTAACAATTAAATGAATGTTTCACGACATACAACATTTTTTTAATTGTTAAAAAGAGTACCATTTAACGATATTTATTTTTAAAATGTTATTTCGATTTAATAAATAAAAAAAAAATAATAAAAAAAATACTATTATCGCTATTCAGAACGCACCTTTCAATTTCCAATCCACTCTTGCATACGACACGATACGTGGACGGCGGTGAACTTAACATTTACTATTTTACATTCTAAATTCACAATAATAAGTGAAACCACCAATAGAAGACTGCAAAATGGTCACAAAATATATTTTAACCGTATTCGCTCTCGCGATTAGCGGCTCCTTTGCACAAAGTTGTCAGAATCCTCAAGTAGAAGCTGCGTCTTTCACGAGTTTAGATGCTACCGTCGTCACACAAATAGCTTATATTACAGAATTTACATTGAACTGTGATAATCCTGTGGGAGAGAACTATGCCCTGTATGCAGAGGTTGAAGGAAAAGCTTTGACGGCTGCTCGTATAGCTGAGAACAGATACCAGGTAAAGTAGAAAATCCCATTGGAAATAGTCTTATATATTTTACTTTTACTTTAATTATATATTTGTAAATAAAATATTATTGTTACGTGTAATTGTATGTGTTATTGTCTTATTCATTTGGTTGGGTTCATGACTGACAATATATTATAATAAAATAGAAACTGATTCACTTTAAAATAGTATAATTTAATATGTTTTATGCAATTTTTTCTTAATATTGTATGTATACATCTAACTTGCAGGTGTCCTGGACTGAAGAACCTTCCAAAGCAAGATCTGGAGTGCATGAGATCCACATCTTCGATGAAGAAGGTTGGGCATCCCTCCGTAGGGCTCGTCGTAGTGACCCGTCTGTAGCTGTTGCTCCTTTGCTGGCTATTCAATTGCAACACCCTGGTAGTAAGTGTTGATTGATGTTATTTATTTTTTATTTCAAAGTCATTTATTTGTAGTTTAAATTGTTGTAATCATTTGTAGAGTCCTCTTACTGTCCCAGAATAATAGATTTCCAATAAGTAAGAATATAAACTTTCTGACTATGGCTTAACTTAACACTATTTACAATTTTTTTTGATTTTTTGTCTCTGTAAGGAGATTTGTAGAAATATCCTAGCTTGGATAATAACACACTCTAAGATGAAGAAACCAAATAAGAAGAAATTATTAAGAAACATTAATCTTTTAATGTAGCTTAGTATGAAAGGCTTGTTCAGCAACAAGTGTTTGGATGGTTCCCAAGATGTGTGGATATACATCCTACTATTTAAAAAAATATTAAAATATTATTAATTTTATATGACTAATATATTCAAAATTGTTAAAATGTATACATTTTTCAAAACCAAAATAATATACTAAGTAAATACAAAGATAATAAGATCAACATTTTTATATAATATCATGTTCATTAACATATATTAACCATTTTTTTTTTATTTCTAGGCTACTCTGGACCTTGGGTTAACTCCGAAGTCTTAGCTACTGCAATTTCAGTCATTGTTGCATACACAGCTCTCAGAAACAAAAGCAAAATCTTAGCTTAGCAGTTAATATAGTTGTTTTAATATATTTTAAATTAAATTGTTTAAATTATATTTACAGGCTTTTTATTTTTAACCTTTTTTTTTGTTAGCTTCATGTTATATCCCGCAGACAGCAGGGTAGGCAGAGGCAACCTAGTGTTAACACACTCTGTTCCCCACTTTCTGCCGAATTTTAGAGGCATTGCGTGTTGAGTGGCAGAAATCAACGCCGCGCTTTGCCTCGACACCAGAGCGAAGAAATGAAAATATAAATATAAATGTCATCATTATTGTTTACCAGGTTCTTTGCCAGTTGGTTTCTTTGCTTTTGGAGCCTTTCCTTATATATAATGGGATATCTAATTACCTCTTCCTAAATAGTTAGAATATTGAAGTACCCATAATTTAAAAATAAATGTTCATTTAAGTATTAGATACTATGATTCTTTAATTGATATAAGGTTGTAGAGTTAAGTTTTTGCCATTGGTTTTGCGTTTGTATTGAGTAAATAATAAAAATTGAAAATGTAATTTGTTTGTGTCTTTGTTATTAATATATTAATTTACTCGCTATTTCTCGGTAATATGAGGCAAAGCGCTGCGTCTCCAGAATTCTGTGTGAAGCAGAGTTTCAATAGGAACGGAGTGTCTTAACACTAGGTTTCCAGGTTTCCTCAGCGTACAATGTGCTAGATACAGCTTGAAGCTAAAAATTGATATATGTATTTGATAGTTTTACAATAACAGTTATGTTTATTTATGTACAGTATAACAGTTTACAAATATATTCAAAATACCTTAATTGTTAAAAGAAAATTAATATTTATATAATTACATTCTAAATTATTTATATAAATAATGTTTATGCCAACAAATTTGTGCAACAGAAAAAACTAATAAAAAAAACTCATTTGACGTTGACAGAATTCAACTCATTACGTAAAATTTGAAATTTCCAATCCTATAGTCATCTACTGTCAAAACCTTTGGATATATGTGTTCTGTGAACTCAGAACTTCAGAACTCAGAATTCAAAGCTGGAAGGTTAAGACTATTAGTTTTGTATATAATACATAAATAATATAAAAAATGACAATAAAACCACGAGAAAAAGTGGTAGACCCTGATGATGATCCCGTCGAATCATTGTTGAAGAAGGCTGGATGCTTAGACTTACACTATAAAGTTCAGGTGGGTTGTGAAATTAAGCAGGAGTTCCTAAAACATATAAAAAAAAATTATATATCTTAAAAGCAAGGCTTAAATATAATTTTATAACAGACATTTTTTCTGAAATTTATAGGATGATGTAATATTTATTATGGATAACTTTTATTGTTAAAAATTTATTCAAATTAGAAATATTCGGCTTCAAACTGTATCCTGCACACAGCAGGGTAGGCAGAGAGAACCTAGTGTTAAGACACTCCGTTAATCAATTAATAAGCAAAGAAATGAAAACAAAATTAAATTGTAGTTCACCACTTACTTAAATACCACACTACTCATAGTTTCTTTTGTTAAAGAACTATATATTAAAATGGTTTTAATGTTTTATTTGTTTGTACTATAATCCATATCCATAAATAAATAGTAAAATTCATAATAAAACAATATTTATAACAAATGCAATAAAAAGACTTAAAAAGACAACTTTATTCTTCATATTATTAAAAATAACAATTATTATATTCATTTTGAAATTTTTGCTTTGAAAACAAGCAAATTGAGATAAAAAAAATATAATAAGACACTATACTGCTATGAACTACTATTAGGTATATTTTCTCATCATATTTCACAAGCTGCCTTGTTTTCCAATCATTGCACCAGTTAAAATATTCACATTGAGAAATGTATGGATTTGATCTGGACAATGAGGAACTGGGCATATTTTATTAAAATTACTATGGACTGTAAAAAATAAACAATGTGCAATGTATACATAGAGACATAACTAAGCATTTGGCCAATTCTTCTAATCCATCCTTCCTTGGGCCAATCAAACCTCCTGAGTGCTCCTTGTTACCTTCAATATGTTTTTTTAATTTTTAATTTATCTGCTGTCAGTTTGTATTAAGATTATCATCAGATTTGCTAACATTTACAATTTTGCTCATTAAATCCTATACTAGAGGATTTGGATAAAGTTTTTGGTGTCCCATGAGCAGCTTCTCTTTATGCAATATGCAAATGCTCAATCTCTGAGGATACTGTTGGAATATTTAGGTATTCATGAATTTGTTATTTTTTTGTGAACCACGGCGAGCTTGCAACATTCAGTAGTATAATATTTTGAACCCTTTGGAGACATCAATATTACTTTTGCTTGTGACTTTCTACAACTCAATTCCATAAGTTCCAAATTGGCTTCAGTATTGAATTGTATATTAGGGACCACAAAAAATACAAAATATACACTATTAATCCGGTTAAAAAAATCATTTAAAAAAGTAATTATCTTTGGGTAGTGGTAAATTTTAATCTAATAAATTTTATTATTTCTAGGAATGCATAAACACTACAAGAGATTGGAGAAAATGTCAGACAGCAGTAAACAACTTTAAAGTTTGCATTGATAAACACAAACAAGAAATGAGTCGATCAAATAGTTAATAATTTATAATTACTTTTTGTAAATATCATTTATAATTAGATATTGTTATTAAGGCTTAGTTTGTTATTTTATTTTTGCATAGTATTTGTGCATAATAATAAAAAATAGTTAAAGACAGTTTGTTTATTTTTTTTATTGAAGAATACAATGTTATACTTATCGTATTTTTAGAAGAGTTATATACTTTTTATTTAAATGTAATAAAATCTATTTTATTCTAAAATTGTCGTAAAAGTTGTCTATCATTAATTATTTTTATCACACTGCCATCCCAACTAATCTAAGGCAATTTCTCATTGCGCCATAATAGAAAATTACATTTTCAATAATAACGTTTCCTAATTCTATTAATTATTAATTAGTTCACAATTATAAAACGAATGTTTTTTTTTACTTTACGTTGCATACCGTACATAGCAGGGTAGGAAGAGGCCACCTAGAAACTTATGGCTTTTTTATCATTAAGAAACTTTCGTTCAACACTTTCCTCCGAATTCAGGAAGCATTGTGTCGTGAGTGGTGGAACTTAAGGTCGCTATTAGCCTCGTTACCAGAGCGAGAAAATGATAATATGAAAAAATCATCTCCTCGAGTGAGAATCGAACCCACAACCTGTGGCGATTACAGTCGCACGCTTATATATAATGTCGTAATAAACATTTAAAAAATATTTATTTCACTTTTTCAACACAAAACTGAGCTATATGATTTTTTTACTATGTTCTCATTCTATGACTATCTATGCGTAATTAAAAAAAATATACGTCAAAGTCATGATGTTTTGATGTTCTTCATTATATTTCGTTTTAGGTTATAATTTATAAATAAACAAAATGCTTAGAAGATTAAGAGTACCAAATATCTATTTTATATACCCAAATTATTCTACTAGAGTAGAAATCGATTCTACTTTAAGAGAACACTTTGAAACTAAGCAGTATAAGCCTAGAAGTCATCCTGGAAGATCGCAAGCTAGATTTGTAACCATACCTCCTGATATACAAAAGTCAATACAAATTATATTACAAGATGCCGGCGCTAAATCGTATCACAAAGAGAGTATTAAGCTAAACAATTATCTTCATTCTCGCCATTTACCGCCAGAGGACGATGAAATTAGAAGTAAAGCAGCTAAAATTCATGAAAGTGTTTCTAAAAAATTTTACTCAAAAGTTGATAAGAAACCATCATACGAAGAAGAAGAAGTGTACGAACAGAAAATAAATACTACAGTGTTTAATGTGTTAAAGAAAAATGTTTATAGGTGGGGTAACATAAACTATAACAAAGCAACAAGCTTACAATATTTAATGACACGAGCTGCCCCTGAATATGCTATTTTAGTACGAATTTTCGATGAAATTAAAAGAAGATTACCAGATTATAAGCCCCGAAGTTTTTTCGACTTTGGTTCAGGTGTTGGTACTGGGACTTGGGCAGTAAATAAGTTCTGGTCAGGTGACATATTTGAATATTTTACTGTTGATACTTCTAATCATATGAATGATTTAGCTCGACTCATACTGTGTCAAGGTAGGGATAATGTAGAAATGCCATTTAAAGCGTATTTTCAAAGACAATTTTTACCTGCATCTGCTGATTTAAAATATAATATAGTATTATCAGCTTTTTCCTTATTTGAAATGCCCAACATAAAGAGTCGATTGGAAACTATACAAAAATTATGGAATAAAACTGAAGATTTTCTTGTTATAGTAGAACATGGATCAAATGAGGGGTTCCAAGTTGTGAATGAAGCAAGAGAATTTGTTTTAAATTCTTCTCAAAGTCAAAAAGGCTATGCTTTTGCCCCGTGTCCTAATGACAATGTATGCCCCAGATACTTAGAACAAAAAACACCATGTAATTTTCTTATCAAATATGAAACTATACCTTTTCCTCTAAAAACTGAAGTTGTTGCTGATTTATTTTCTTATATAATTTTGAGGAAAGGTGAAAGACCAGCAGATGACTCTAAGTGGCCAAGGCTAGTTAGGGCTCCGATAGTCAGATCTGGTCATACTATTTGTAGGCTATGTACAGCAGAAGGAGAATTAAAAGAAATTATATTTTCTAAAGGAAAACATGATGTTCATACATATAGATGTGCAAGATCTAGTAACTGGGGTGATTTGTTGCCGGTTAAATAAATTATTGTTAATTTGTTATTTGTTTCATTTCACTATCTAATTTTAATAGTTTTTAATTAATACCCTGTGAGAACCAATGTTTCTTTTTTTTGTTTCACACTTTATTAGGTAGACAGGGGGAAGATAGTGTTAAGACACGCCATTCCCTACTTTCCATCCAATTTTCAAGACATTGCATTTGGAGTTGAGTAGTAAAACCAAACACTATCTTGTTATCAGAGCAAAGAAATGAAAAAAAAAATAATGAGAACAAACCCACAATCATTGCAATTATTATTATATGGTGACCACTTTGCTATGGTTTTATAATAAATTAACTAATTAATCATAATACATTTCCAATTCCATTTGGAGTAATAGTAAATTAACATGATATTTATTTTCCTGAATTTCCTTGTTTTCTGCTATATTTTTTATATAGAAACCTCATGAGAATAATAAACTAAGTTAAAAATCACACGTAAAAGGCTGAAGAGACATCGCTTCAGATTTTCAGGTGTGATTCTAAATTTAAGAAAAAAAGTATTCGAATTAATTTTATGTGAAGATTTCAGCATCGGTAACTAAATACATATATGCAGTGTTTTTGTCATCAGTACTTTCAACGAAACCACAGTTATTCTTTAAAAACCTAATACAATTAATAAATCACTAATTGTCAAGAATGACACACAAACCTATTTCACGAAATCGAGTTGTAGGTATTGGCGACGGTGTTGAACGTTGTTTAGGCTTATTATAAAAGATAGGTAATTGCGTTAAATAGAACGGGAGATATCTTTTTTTTTGTTCTGGTATGTTTTTGAGAATGAAAAGTGTCAGATCGGCAACGTTTTGTTGCATTTTTGTAATAGTAGGTGTCTACGTTATTGATATCTATCCCAGTGGCGTAGCTAGGGTATTTGCTGCCTGGTGCAGCTTAGGACTTGATGCCTTTTAAAATGGTCAAAATAAATTCAGATTTCAAAATATCGTAGAGTAGGTATATAAATGTTTAATGCTTCAAAACTATAATAACTATATATAAGTTATAACATTAGATTTTGGTAAAAATCATTGCAAAAATTTAAAAACGGACATTACGCGCTTTTTGACTAGCAAAGTTAATAATCACATTTTCAAAATCAATAGCATCGACTAGTTTATGTTCGATTGACATGGTAGTGACATTGTATTTTTCATTTTCATTCTCTCATTTTTCATGTACATTTAAAAAAAATGCAGAATTGATTGTAGATTTTGATGCCCCTTTCCTTTTGATGCCCGGTGCGACTGCACCGCTCGCACCCCCCCCGCTACGCCACTGATCTATCCGTAAATGTCTCATACGAAATACATGGATATAAATCGTGAAAAGAAAAATAGATCCTACATCTAAACTGTTGAGGTTTCTTGATGATGATGCATAATTTTATTATTTATTCTGTTTGAAAAAATAACTTTTACATTTTTGGGTAAAAATAAAAATACTTGTATTAGGCTTTTATAGAGTAGTTAAAACTGAGATTTCATTTAAAGTGGTGTTTACAAAAATACTGTATAGTAATTGCATGGAACATGTAAATATTAATCCCGAGTTCATTTTAAATACACCGTGGCGTCATTTCGACGCGTGGAGATCGTGTATTTCTCGAGAGAGCTCTTAGCCGTCATTCAAGAAAATATTTTTTATGATTTCCAGAAAAAGCTTAGAGAATTTATTTGCCAATGATTCTAAACTTTTGTCATCAACATGCCGCATTAGGACAGTGTCTGAGAGTACATCCGATGACTGTGATTTCGATTTTTATTTGTACGAGTACTTATTTAATTTTTCACATACCTACATGGTAACATGAAAAAAGCGGCTTTACATAACACGCAAGGCCATTAAAAATATGTGGCAAGTACATAATTGAATATACTAATTAAAGCTCCTATTTATTAACCACTCTCAACTCTGAAATCGTTCTCAATAAAAACAGCATCTCAATATCGGTTTTTTAATAATTACATATAAAATTACATACAAAGATTACATTATTAAGACAGACATATTAAATTATTTATATAGAATATACTTTTTAAGCGGAATCGAACCCGCAACTGAATCATAAGCTACCGAATGTATCAATTTACTTAACGGTACATTTCTTATCAAATTTGTACATAGATAAGATAATGTTTTTTTTTGTAGAAAAATGACTAAGATTGATTGTTGTACATCCACGTGAGAAATTGTTAGGTTATGTTTTTTTTATTTTATTTTTAATTTTTATTTCTATACTTACTAACAAATTATAGAGGCTTTGGCAAAGCGGTAAAACATTGAAGCTGAGATCCCTCCGTCAATGTTGCTATATGCGAGATTAACCGTGAAGCTGTAAATATTTCAAAAGAACTCTCACTTTTAATGCAAATGAAAAGTGGGCAAGTTTTTTTGTGACAATGATGTCTACGGGTCTCAACAATACTCTTATTTGTTATTTCCTTTTAAACAGCCATTGAACTTAAGCAACAACCAAAAACTGAAACAAATATTTTCAGTATTTTGCAAGGCAAAGAATACATTGCAAGGGCAAGGTCGAGACGTAACGTATAATATAAAAAATATCAATTTAGAATTGCTTCCTTTATTTTTATTAAAATTCCTCATTTCTTGCCAAATTTCATAACGATAGGTCTACGCTAGATGCTAGTGTTAGTATCTTTGGCTTATGTTGATTTAAAAAAAATATTTTTTCAGTGTTCTGTACAGTGAATCGTAGACCTGATATTTGATATTAACTTTAGCTTGAGACTTCCACATGATTTAAAGATGGTCTTAACAATGGATAACACTTTGTTGTTTCTATAATAGTGCGGTATTTTCTTTTTGAGGCACGGAATCCTAAAAAGGACTTAAAGTTGTAAAGAAGTTACAATTCCAAAGAAAAAGTTGATGGAAGATATTTATTTTCCGCCATATTAGTGTATAGTGTAATAATTTTATATTTAGATATAGTTTTAATACAAGCAATAGTTTTGATATAAAAATTGTAATCGCTATAAAATCAGCTATCAAATTCAAGCTTTAAAATATATATTTGAAATTAATAGATATCATATCACTTATATATCATAGAACTAGCACAAATTGTCAATTAAAAGAGAACTATGAAGAAAAAAGACTACGAAATCGTATAAGAGATTTACTTGAATAAGAATAAGGAATTGTTAAGGCTAAGGGGCGTTTGATTTCTTTACAAGAGTAGGCAAAGAAACTTAGTACTAAGATTCGTATCGTACGTTATTGTGGCGGTAGTTAAAGGAGAGGTAAGTATTTCCGGCGATGTTTACGTCATAAAGATAACTATTACAATAAAATAGTTAACATTCAACATTTATATGCAAATAATTTGTTTATTTATCTAATTACCTACTGCTTTCGTTGAGGCCGTCGTGGCGCGGGGGTATTACATACAGTTACAGTTTGTTTCACTGGTCCTTGTGTCGCTAATTTCTTTTCTCTACATTCTATTCTAAACAAGCCATTCATCACGATCGTACTATTGTTTTCACTCTATTGTTTTAATACCTCGTATGTAACTACAATTATTTTATTGTATCAGATCTACAATAATACAAGTTGTTTTCGGTGTAATATTCGAGGGTTATATATATCATAGTACGTAAATAAATATACATAAATAAAAAAAAAACATATATTTTATTAATTTTATTTACCTCCTAATTATGAAGATTTTCTATTTTGATATTATATTCTATTTTTACATATTTATTTTATATTTTTTTGGACAAACAAATTGATCCTACAAGGGTTCCGTTTTATTTCTTTTGACGTACATAATCCTAAAAATTGCATAATTGTTTACTTAGGTAATGCATTAAATAAATATTAATATTGAAGTGTTTTGGGAATTAATTTAGTTATAAATCTTTTGTCAAACTACATACTTTAAATTGATATAACTTTTTTATTGTATCAAAGTGGCCTTTATGTTCCACCGCCCCTTCTATCAGTATTATTTCCATAATAATTACTTTACATTCTTTTAAGGCTTCGTCACTATAAACATCACATAACTTTTTATGTTCAATAATCATTATAAACTCTATTAGAATCTCGAAAATATCAGCATACCGAAATTTATCTCAAGTCAGTATCAAAAGTACCAGTTTTGCAGGAATGGTCCAGTATTGCGACCCTTAAAAAACATTTTCCACATTAACTTTGATAAAAGTAAAATTCGAGATACTTGTAACTTTTTTTAAAAAAAAAGTATAAAATGTAGTTGAGGTTAATTAACTTCAGGTTTAGTTATTTATAATATTTATGAAAATAAAAAAAAAATATATTTTATTGAAAATGCAATAACACTTCACAGTCATTGCCATCGTCAATGAAAGGAAAGTACCCTATTTTTCATCCATTTTATTTTTTTATCATACTGACTAAACTATATCATGGGTTGGGTTATTAGATCATTCTGGGGTGGGTACGGACTATATATAACAAGGCAGGGGATGTTCCACACTTTCCGATCATTGTAAAGCATTGTTATTACCCAATAATTGTATTGACGACATTTATGTTCGTCATCTCCTTAAATAAATTAGTAGAATCTTCCTCTATATTGCATTGATCCAAAGCATTTTCCTCGCGACTGTATATTAAGTTAATTCTTTTTTACCTTCACGGTGTATCCCGTGTGTAGCAGGGTAGGCAGAGCAAACTTTGTGGTAAGACACTCCGTCCGACTTTATGCTCAACTTTCGAAACAATGCGTATTGAGCGGCGGGACCCAACACCACGCTTTGTCCGCCTGCGCAAGGAAAATAAAAATAAATATAATTATTCCCTTGACTGGGAATTGTATCCTCAATCATCACGCTTACAACCAGAAACTGTCCCCTCTATATTGTTTAATGAGATAAGCCATTTTCGTCGCGACTGTAGAGCCAGTTTCATTCATTTATTAAACACAATATAATTTAGTAATGCCTTAACATTCGTGTAGCTCACACGTCTAGAGAAAATGTATACAATAAAGTCGTTTTGTGTTTTGTTTATTTATGTTCAATACGTGAATGCTGGTAAGTGGCTTTTTAACTTCGTTATTTTAATTTTGATAAAAGTTCTTGTACAAGAAGATTTTTTTTACTTATTCAATTAAAAAATATACAGAATGTACATTCTGTATATTGTTGTTTTTCTGCGCTTTAAGTGCGTTAGGTTTTACATATAATAATATTGTAACTGATTGTTGTCTATACAAGGAAGATATACGAGAAAATCTATTATTGGGGGCATTTTATCAATTTTACAAATTTTAATTTATCAATGTAATAGAACCCCCAAACGTTTATTCACGCTAATCTGAACGAATTTCAGAAACGGCCTCTCTTAGCATTTATTAAATATTTATTTAATTCGGTTAATTTATTTTTTATGTGAAATCAAGAGATCAACTATAACTAAAAACTACCAAGACCTATTTTATATTTTTCAAATTACTTTCTTTGGGGTAAAAACGTCAGAATGATTTTTAAAATTTATCCAGAGCCTTATAACTAGCTGAATAGGAAGAGAACTCCGATTTACTTTTGGTCTTCTAAACAATCCCTGCTAAGCTACAGTGTTTCGGCTTCTTGCTTTACTGAATTCCTGTAGTAAAGATTTATAATATTCATTTGCAGCTAAAACTTTGCTTCATTGTATTGCTAATCGCCTGTCTGTATAGACTGTGGACTATATGTTTTAGGTTTATATTTCTGGGATTTTTAAATGCCTATTTAAGCAGGCCCGTGGGTGAGGGCCCGCCGAGCTACAACACTGTCAGGAAATGAAAAAAAAATATTTGAATTATAGTAGAACGGCGTTGTGTTCCGCCACTCAACACACAATGCTTCCAGAATTCGGTGGAAAGCGGAGAACGGAAGAGTCATAATTAGAACGGAGTATCATAACACTAGGTTCCCAAGTTTCCTCAGCCTACCGTGCTATGTGCGGGAGGCAGTGTGAAGCTAAAAATATATTAAAAAAATTAAGCTATTGTAAAATGAAGTTTGTTATTTGAGTATTAATCTCAATTTATTGACATCTCGTGGAATAATAAATTAGGCACGAAACAATTGTGTCACGAAAATCTCTAAAAACTAAAAATCTTTTTAAATATTATGATTATATCTTACATCTGACTCTGGCCGTAAACACAATGGTTGTGGGTTCGAATATCACTCATGTATTAAATAAAAAAAATTAAATTAGCTTCACGCTATATCCCGCACACAGCAGGGTAGGCAGAGGGAACCCAAAGTTAAGACACTCCGTTCCCCACTTTCTGCCGAATTTTGGAGGCATTGCGTGTTAAGTGGCAGAACTCAACGCCGCACTTTTGCCTCGACACCAGAGCGAAGAAATGAAAATATAAATTTAAGTAAATATTTCATCTCCTCGAGTGGGGATCGAACCCACAACCAGTCAGTTTTACAGTCACACTTCGTGCCGCTGAGCTATGACTGGCCGCAATGTATTATTTTTATTTATTTACATTAGTAATACAAAGTGCGGTGTAGAATTCCGCCACTCAACCTACAAGGTCCAAATTCGGACGGAATGGAGAACGGAGGGCCTTAACGATAGGATTTCTTTACATGCAGGATCCCTTATCCAGTATTTTCTAAAGATGAAAAAATGTAAAATGTCCAAAAGTATTTATTTTTTTTACCTATTATAACAATTACACTTTTGTTATTGAAACACTAAAACGTAGCGGGACTCGAACCTCGGAAACCGGCCGTTGTGTATGTGACGTCTCTTTGTACACTACAGTGAGTATATATATATATTTAAATTTTTATTAAAATCCGTCAACACAAATAGAGTAGAGAAATAAAAATAAGTTTATCATAATCATTCCCCGGGTAGGGCCTTATAAATATGTCAGATAAATATAGTAAGGTCCATTCGGACTCGTCGGTCGGTCGCCTAATCGTGGCCACCCTGATGTAAGGCTATATGAACAACTAGCGCTCGAAGATAAAATAATCAATAGTTAGAAAATATCCTAAAATTATATACACGCAACCATCTACACCTAACATCACAGCGACCACAACTGGTCGACCGTACTGTAAATAACGGTATTACCGTTATTCAGATACCCAGTCGTGAATTACCTCCCTGTCATAATGAGGAAACCGTTGTTTTGTGTCGTGTTTTCTCTTAATATATATGTCAATGTGAATTGTGGTGAGATTTTTCGATATTTCTTATAAATTTGTACTTATACACTCTTTACTTTATTCGTCTAATTTGTTTGGTGAAACGTGCTAATCTCAGAAACTACCGGTTCAAATTAATCGATGTGTATTCTATACGGTTACCTAGGCAACTTACAATGGATCGTGTGCTATACACAACGAGTAGTTATTTCCATTATACCACTACATATATAAAAAATATACTTTATCCCGCACATGGGGTAGGCAGAAGGAACTTAGTGTTACGACACTCCGTTCCCATAAAGGTACTTTCGTTCACCACTTTCCACCCAATTCATGATGCATTGAATATTGAGTGGCGGAACACCAACAACAACACCGCATAAAATAAAGTAAATCCAAAAAGCAGATTAATATATTATAGAAAAATATTTATATTAGGTGGGAATTAAGTTCACATATTTCTTTGTATCAGACACCTAATATTTTTTTATCCTATAATTAACGTATCATTATAATGTCATTAGTCATTATACTTTTACCTATGTCAATATCATTTATTATCTATACTATTAAGCAAATAATTTAGCACTCGATATTTGTAGGTTCCATCCCTACTGAAGGAAATACTCAAAAAAATCCTTCTTAGAGAAAATGTCGTACTGGGTTCCATCTGTGTCCGTTCAAGTTTTGTAAATTGGATAAAAAGCGAAGATGGATTTATATATTAAGCACTTTCTACTACTTTAAGAAGGATAATGAGACGGAAGATGCTTGAAATTCTCTCCGCCTGCAGCGCTATATGTGATATATAGCGTGAAGCCAAAAAAGAAAGAAATTAAATAATGATCAACTTCATAGAAGCAATATTATTTTTTTCAGGCTGTAATTTGTCACTAAAGGATGACTTTGGTAGTCCTTCGCCTGTTTATTTAAAAAATGGCGACTTTTTGGCGCCAAATGCTACAGGCGCCATCTTGTTGCGGCGCTTGGAAACACTACGCTTGGCGTGTCCGGGGGATAAGCGGTTTATAATTTTAGGAAATGAAAGGACTACTTTGGATGTATTTGTATGTATTTTTTTATTTTATTTATCTTTTACATATAGCCGTTACCCTATGAAGTCATGGTGGCGTAGCCGCACAACATATGACTATAACCCAAACGGTTGTAGGTTCGATACTCGTTTAAAGTAATGTGTTATTTTCATTTAGTCGCTCTGAGAAGAAGACAAAGCGTCGTCTTAAGTTACGCCACTTAACAAACAATAGATCTCGAAAAAGGACGGTGTGTGGCTCACACACTGTTGAGGACGACGTGTTTAATATTAGGTCCCCTCTGCCAACCTTGCTAGATACAGGGTACAGTGCGAAGCTAAAAAAAGAAAACTGATCAAGTGAGCTCATAACTCGACTCGCACTTGCCCGATTTGAGGTGGTTAAACTTTCAATCCATTTTGAGGACTGGATCTGCCTTTGAATAACACAGGCTATACATTTATTGCTTCACTTTTTATCCTTGAGTGTGGAGAAAAGAGTAACATAATTCTAGAAGAAAAAAAAATAGAAGATTATCTGTTTTTTTACACAACTTTGCACATTTCTTGCCTTTTATTAAATTATTTATAGTCTCAATAATTTTTCTAGGATGTAAAATGTGTAAAAGATTCCACGTTTCGTGCATCCCAAGGCTCGTGGGTGGGGAATCTCAAAGAAATTAAATGCAGTGGGCCGCCATGGTTCACTACTGAGGAGATCGGGAGTTGCTATAAGAGGCAGACATTATATAGGTAAGAAAAAAAATTGTTTAATATTTTATAAAATCAGCTTTACGCTGTATCCCGCACACAGCAGGGTAGGCAGAGGGAACCTAGTGTTAAAACACTCCGTTCCCCACTTTCTGCCGAATTCTGGAGGCATTGCGTGTTGAGTGGCAGAACTCAACGCCGCGTACAGTCACACTTCGTGCCACTGCGCCAAGACCGGCCTCATCTATTTTATGTTCTACAATATAAACATAGCTATATATGTATAATAGATAAGAACTTATATGTAGCCGCCGGTTCGATTTCTACCTACGAGAAAGTTAAACTAAAGATTTTTTTTACAGAGTAGGCTACAAAATAGAGGGTGGCTTTCATTCTCTCTACGAAGCTTGTTTCGACAAAGATTTGATTAATACTTTGTATGTTAAACATTTATTAAAACCAAACGCTCTTCACGTACAGACAGGACGGAGACCTTCTTTTATTGGTAAGGAAATTATAATAAATTACAGTACAACTTGGTGACTAACTAAAGTTTTAGTTTGTGTTCATTTTATATGAAATGAAGTACCAATATTTTAGTTTCTCAGGATTTTTTCTATGATATAACTAGAAAAACCTAATAATTTGGATGTTTACTGACATTTCATTTTTTATCAAAATTTTGTATTTATGGGGATCAACAAAAAAATTACGAAGGGATTCAAAAAATCACAAAGATCGATGTAGTAATCGAAAGTACGGTGACTGATGACTAAAAAATTATACTGGAGTTACTATGGATATTTGTATTATTTTATTTGTGCGAGTGGAAAAAAGTACAAAATCAATCTAATATTTATAATTATTTTGCTTATAGAAGGAGAATTATTTGGAAAAATTAAAATGTCTAAACTTTATTCAATGAAACACCAAATGAAAAGATTAAAAATAATTTTGGGAGAGGGAATGGACACGCACTACGTAACTAAGGCACAGGTACGCTATTTTCATCACGCTGTATCCTACAATTGTACCACGCTGTATCCTGATTTCAATACAATGCGTGTAGATTAGCGAAAATTTAACGAAACATTTTGTGTTATCAGGGCGGGTTATAAATAATTCGTCGTGGGTTCAAATTCGATTTGGAAATGGCGAATAGAAAAAAAACAAGCACATACAACTATAATAGACGCCGTCGTGGCGCAGGGGTACAAGCGTGCCACTGTAATGTACGGTTGAGAGTACGATTCCCGCTAGGCAGAATTAAATAACTGATATTCTCATTTCTTTGTAACTTGGCGAGTGCGGCGTTGAGTTCCTCGAGATTTCGGCGGAAAGTGGAGATATAGTGCCTTATTACTAGGTGCCCACTTTATTTACCCTGCTATGTGCGGGATACAGCGTGAAGTTTAAAATAACGTCAATATTATTTTATTAGTCTTAATTTTTATAATATTTGGTTATTTTCACGAGAGTTTTATATATTGTAGGTATGTGTAGGTGTCGTCAGGGTGGGTAGAGGTTCTATGCTCGTCGGGCCTAAACAAGTCACTCGTATAGTTATTCCTAATTGCATACGTAAAGTAAATGACTAAACTAATTACAACCTAATAATATTTATCAAGTATAGATACTTACTGTTACACAAGCCATTATCAAATAGGCCAGAGGAGATATCAGGGTATTTTGTCACGACTGCTATGCTTGCAGTACCTGAACCGCGGCCACCTGGCGCCCCGCGCGGACTTCCCGCTGCGGGCGCAGCAGCGCGCCAGCTTCCACTACGCCAACGCGGCGCCGCAGTGGCTGCGCGGCAACGCGGGCGACTGGGCCGCTCTGGAGGACGTGCGTAACTGCGTCACGCGCCTTGTTTTCAGTGTTGACTTTGGAACTGCGTTGAATTTTTAACATTTTTCAGTCGTGGCGCAGGGACACAAAATATGACTGTAGAATCGACTGGTTGTGGGTTCGATCCCCACTCGAGAAAAAATTAATATTTACTTACATTTGTATTTTAAATTTTTTCGCTCCGGTGTCGAGGTACAGCACAGCGTCGAGTTCCGCCACTTAACACGCAATGCCTCCAAAATTGGGCAACAGCTGATTTAATTTATATATACTTTATTATTATTAGACTTAATTTTTCGTCTCAGTTCTTCGTTACCAAAGTGAGGAAATGAAAATACTAAAAATTTCATTTCCTCGAAAGGAAATCGAACCCACAACCAGCCGCGTTTACAATCTACGCCTTGTTCCTCGAGGAGATAAAATATTTATTTAAATTTATATTTCCATTTCTTCGCTCTGGTGCTGAGGCTTAGCGCGGCGTTGAGTTCTGCCACTCAACGAGCAACGCCTCCAGAATCCAGCAGAAAGTAGGGAACGGAGTGTCTTAACACTTAACACTAGGTTCTCTCTGCCTACCCTCCTGGATGCAGCGTGAAGCAGATTTGATTTAATTTTTTTAACTTTTAACAATTTCACAGGCACTGCGTCGTCGAGTAAACAAATACGGAACACAACTAACTATCTACACAGGGACGTACGGAGTCACTACTTTAGAAGATAGAGCATCCATACCCAGAGACATCTATCTGGACGTGGACGATAATAATAATGGAATTTTACCAGTTCCAATGTATTTTTATAAAGTAAGAATTTTTTTCCGCCACTATAAACGCCTTCGCATTAGTGTTAATTCTTAGGTTCCCTTTCCTACCCTACCTAGCGGGATACAGCGTGAATCTGCTTTAAGTAAAATAAACGATAAATCATATAACATTTCTTATATTTTTAAATATTGCTATCTATACATTTACTACTATTTTTCTTACAGATAGTCCACGATCCAACAAAACGTACAGCCACAACATTCATATCAATAAACTCTTCCTTTTACAATAAAACAATGATAAATAACTTATCATTCTGTGATGACATTTGCGAGGAGAACCCCCTCTTTTCCTGGTTAAAATGGAGATCTAACGATGGGACACACAGCTTTTGCTGTTCCTATGAAGATTTTGTTAAGGAAATCAATGTTATACCTAAACTAAATGTAGATGGTATATTTTATTAAACTATTTTAAAAATAAGATTATGTTTGATTTGTATGTTCACATGAATGAATGAATGAATGTGACACGTTCACGACAAATTTCTCGGAAACAAAAAGTTCTATCGAGAAGAAATAAATAAAAAGCTTACAAACAATGATGAATCAACTACCACTTTGCCTTTTTTTTGGCTAAAGTGGAGATCTGATGATGGAACACATAGCTTTTGCTGTCGATATAAAGATATATTATTAAGAAAATCAATGCTACAGTAAAATTCGAAATTACACGTGTTACATTAAAGTTTTATTAAGATAATCAATGTGATACCCAAATTTTATGTAAGGTTTTATGTAAAGTTGATGGTTTTGGGTCGACATCTAAACTGACGGATAATTTATATTTGTATAGTAAGTACGCGAAGGAGTTTAGTAGAACAGTCTGTAAAGGCTGTAAAGGTGATGTGTTATGGTGACCTCTGGAAGTCAACATGCTCATCTTATAAATAGGGAGCAAAGTGATGAGTGGAGTGCCTTAACATTACTCTGCCCACCCCGCTAGGCGAGCAAAACCGTGAAGATAGTACTTTCAGATGTTGAATTCCATAATCATTACTCCGAGTTAAGATTGAATCTACAACCATCGCATCACATCACGTTTACAATTCGATACTGTCCCTGTGCGCCACGAAGGCCTCTTATTAAATTAAAAAATATACAAATGAATATGGGTATCCGTGTAATTTAAACTCACAAACTTTGACTACAGATATAACAAGTACCATCTGAAAAACTTAAGCTAAGAATATAATAAAACAATCAAATTTTGTACATAATCGTGTTAATTTATTTATATTTTATTATTATATAAATAAAATATGACTTAAAAACTAATTTAATTTTACTTTTAACATTGATTTGTGTCCCTGTACTATAAATAAAATAGGAATAAGTTTATTTTGAGTAACATACTGTATATACAAGATTTTTTAGTTAAAATACATTATTGACTTAAAAAAACGAGAATGGAGTAATCTGTCACTAAACTTCTATTATATTTCACAAATAAAAAGTAACCATATTGCGTAAAATTATTTCATTTAAGATTTAGGTACTTATTATAAATAGTAAAAATAATTTACTACGATTTTCAACATTTTTAAAGTGTTATTTCACTTAAGAAAGATAAATATTTATTTGGAAAACGTATATAAGTTCCCTGGTCGGCCAAGAAAAGCGGGTTCGAGTCCCGCTACGTAAAAATTTTCATACGTTTTCTAAATAAGTATAATTAAATACATTTTTTTTATTTATACTAATTTTTTAAATCTAGTAATATATTTTGCGTATAAAAATTTCAATCCGTACTTCTAGTACAGTTTTAAATTAGCATTATCTATAAATGAATAACGAAATTTAAGAATTTACATAAACGGACAGAATAGTGACAAAATACTCTGCGCTCGATTAGAAGTTATATTTTTTTAACTATTTTTTCCTTAAACAATAGTTTACATTTTTCTAACAATTTCATATCGAATATTGTTAATTTGAGAACTAAAAATTGATGACAATTAAAAAAAAATAAAGTGCAATTAAACATTTTGTATAACACTTATTTTATAAAATACAATTAAGTTTTACATTACTCAAAATCAAATCTGCGAACTTCCATATAATATGTTCATATTCAACAATCATCTTCGAAACGGTAAATTTGGTGCAACAATGACGTATTTGCATTAGTCATATTGCAGGAGAAGCATTATCAAGTTTTTCAGGTATATACAAACTCTGCATACATTCAGATTTACATGTTTATACAAAATAAGACGCATTTAAGTCATTGTTGCACCAATAAAAAATAGTTTAAAAAAGGTTAAATGTGACTACTTAAGTACTCAGATCTATATAATTCCGTATATTTCTTTCAGATCTTGTACAAATTATCTTATAACGGAGATTTTTCTTGATTTTTTTGTTTCGAAATAAAAAAAACATGCATTTCGTAGAATGGAAAATCCATCGAGAAATTGATATTTTAGTTCTTTCCAGACAATTTAGAAGATTTTGACTTTTCATAACTTCCTTCCCTGTACTTCTAAGTGATCATTTTTACTCAGTCACAATTATGTTAGTAATATCATTTCCGTTTTGTTTTAAGCAAAAATATATATTTGCAATACTTTCGAGATATTAAAAACTTAATTTAAAGTAGTTAGCAACTTAGAAGAACAAAAATGATACGCAACATATTGTAAATCCAGTCGTCACTTTTTTTACTGGGACTTTAAGATATAAAAAGAATAATACAGTTTTTGCCAGGAGTAGGAGTTTCAAGAGATCCTCCCTCAAACACAAACATCATAAATATCAACTTTTTAAGTCCAATACTTTCGTCTGTCTTTTATCTGAGTTTTATACCCACTTGACTAAGTTAAGTAATCGAACGACCTACGACCTTTTAAAAATAAAAGCAGTTCCCACCTAGCTAGAACCTTCTCTACCCTCGATAACAGCACTAAGAGATTGTCTATCCCTTTTATTTTCACACGCACAAGCCACTAACGCCAAGAGATGCTTGTTAGAATATTCCACTCTCTCCTTGACGAAGGTTTCCAGTTCATTTCTCGGCAAATAATATGCTTTCACGTATCTGTCCACGTAGTCTTGATACGGAACAGGTTTTAAATTGGATATTTTTTCCAATTTAACGAACAGCTGTCTATAATCCAGCTGCATAAGTCCCCTTCCACCGTTTGAACATTTGGTCGCGTTTGAGAATCCCTCAACTAACAGATGGACTACAAATTTAGAGACCATAGCCCAAATAGAATTGATAACTTCCACATTTAGCGTAACTCTTGAAGATATGTTTTCTAAACGTAAAGCAAAAACTTGGATCTTACGGATGACCATATCTACATATGGACTGTGTTCAACCGCTACGTTTTTTACGTCCCATCGAACTTGGGACATTGCGATGAGCGATGAGCGAGCATCTACTGCTTTTGACGCTGAACACATATATACTGGAATTCTCAAATCTGATACTACCGCTAGGGTATTATCCTTGAAATGTTCTAGAATCATTCTTTGCTGACTTGTTACTATAGACTCGAGGTACGGATGGAGTAGCTCATATTGTCTTGCAAGGAAGATAACACTTTCAACACCAACTATTCTTTCACTGAGTCCGTGTAAATTAGCCTCTGTGGTCATGTCCAAATGATTTGGAACACTTGGTCGTTCATAACCCATGTTTTCTTCTGAGTTAAGACTATTGGACATTCTTTTTAGAACTAAGTTCAGCTTTGAAGTATATAATGTTGATGAAGCAACATCTAAATCTGATGTAAAGAAAAGGTGGACTGAATAAAAATAATAATCGAATAACTGATTCATCAGCATTATGACTTCTAAAGATATTTGGGGTAAATATCTACTGATTTGGAGGTATTGGCCACAATTTCTTAAAACCGATAACGTAGTATTTGTCACTATGACACTGTCTTTTAATTTGGAAGGACTAGTCGGTACGTCGTTCGTCGTTGTGTACTCATGTCTGTCTGTATCTTCGACAAAATCTCGTCTCAGTTCGTCAGGTTCGTCATCTGATTCGTCGCTACCTTCCGATTCTGGTTCGATACCAAAAATGTCATCATTTGTCACGTTTTCATTTCTAAATATCTCAAAAGGTGTCCGAGATGTCTTTTGCGTGAAATATTTTGATATATACACACTGTCGTCTTGAGAAGGGGCTGACGACGTTGCATCAGATTGTGTTTTGGTCAAATCTGATTTCGATGGGTTTAGATACTTCTTAAATTGTTTAAACTCTTGTAAATTCAGGACATTGAAAGAAGATTTCACAGGACATTGTTCCCAACCTTCGTTTTCCAAAAATAATTTCAACTCCTCCATCCTTCCTCTATGATAATTCTTGATATACGAAACACTTTGCGTTTTTATAAAATCCTGAAGAAAATCTGACTTATCACCACAAAAAATTTCCGCAACCTGCGTCAATTTCCTTAAAATACCCAACATTTGGATGAATTTTTCGAAAGGAAACTCCTCTAAGCCTGAACTTTTGAGAAACGTTGATACTTTGGCTTGAACATCATGCCAAATTCTTATCAAACCAGCTTTTAACTTCTGCTTAATATATTCCCTACTAACATTCTTCTCTATATCAAACACATTTCCCGAATTTGGCAAAGATTCCTCATTCTTCATATGCCAGTTCACCAGAAGATAATAACTCCGCATCACCAAAAACAGATTTTCGCACAAATTTAACAAACATATCGAAGCTTTGGTTGTAGGGACAGACTGACACATTTCTTGAAACTTCATTTCTGTTGGAACATCGTTCAAATATGGCTTAACAGCTTCTATAGCTGATTCGTTAACAGCCGACGAGTAATGCATGTGAAGCTGTTCCATTGCAGCTTGAGTTTTGCCCAAAAGGCTGTACGCTTTTTTGAGTTTTCTAAACACATTTTCATCAAAATTATAGCAGATTTTTGCCAAAACTGAGTCCAATTTCTCCTCTGTCATATCCAAAGTGTCTTGCAGCCTATTGGACAAATCGGCTATACACGTAAACTCTTTGTGGGCTGACGCTGCCTTCTTACTCTTCAAAATTAACTCTATAGCCTCAAAATATTCCTTTTTAGCCAACAAATCCCCGACATCTTTCTCGACACTTCGTAAATTCTGTAATAATTGAAGGGATTTTAGTACAGATTTGATTATCTGTCTTTTTCTGACATTAGCTAGAATTACAAAGGTAGATATAGTGAGGTGGTTTGAGGCGGTTTTCAGTCGTTCTCTTGCATTTTTACAAGTGTCTAATGTTTCTGCTAGTTGTGAACGAATATTTTGTATTTCGGTGAATTCACGATCGCAGTTGTCGCGTTGTTGTGAGATTAGGTGGAGAGCCTTGCCCGATACTACCTGTGGAATAAAAAAAAATATTAAAGAAAAATAGTAATATCTGTAACATTATGCAATTTTAATAAATTATACTTTGGTTAGATTTCTTTTAAAATTTTTACTTAAAATAATTTTTAAATAATCTATTCCACACATAAATAATAAATATAATTTAAAACTACCTGTTGCTGTCTCTTCAGTTTGCTAAACATACGTTCAACAGCATCGCAGTCCGGCGGGGACGGTGCATGTTCCAGAACATATCTTGCCGCATCAAACTCAGATGGAGGCGAGAAATATACATGTTCTATTTCTCTAAGTACCTGTAATATTTTAGGAAATATAATCATTTTGGTGTATATGATGAATTAAATAGGTGACATAAAAGTAATTCTTTGTTCAGATTCTACAAAAAACCGGCCAAGTGCGAGTAGGACACCCACATGAAGGTTTCATTAATCATTATCTTTAAAATTGGCAAAAAAATCATGTCTGTTGTATGTTGGAGCCTTGTTAAATGTTTATTATATTCTGTTTTTTATTATGTGCTGCTGTAGCAACAACAGGCATACATTATTTGTGGAAATTATAACTTTCTTATTGTTACAATTCTTGAGATACAGCTTAGCGACAGACACATGGACAGCAGAGTCTTAGTTTATAGAAAACGGATTCCCCGTTTTACACTTTGGGTACAGAACCCTAAAATATGCAATACATATTGTTTGCTTTACTTAAAATTTTTCGCCAGAAATTGGGGAATGGAAATATCTTAGTTGGGACAAAGTGTCTTAACACTATTTTCCCAGGTTCCCCCTGCTTACCTGTATGCTGTATGTGCAATACAGTGTGAACCTAAAAAAATTACAAGAGATCTTGCAATTTATGGCAAAGTGTATGATGTTAGTAAGCCCACTTATTATAAAATATGTCACTTTATTACCTAACACTAATTTTACACATTCACAAAAGGAAAACTTTAACAAGAAAGTAGTAAGCTTTATTAAGCTAAACTGTTTTTTTTCTATAATAACAATAAAATAATTATAAAATATCTAACCTCCAAATCAGCAGCTGACTGAGCAACTGTTTCCGAGCGGGAGTTAACTCCAGGTGGTGCATGTCTATTCTCCATTGTACAAAATATTTACTGCAAAATATTTTGCTGAATATCAAATCCAAATGAATACTTAAAATTAATTTATTTTAATGAATATAATAATGAGTTCAAAGGAGATTATGAAATTTGTAACATTAAGACAAAAAATTAAATTATTTAATTAAATTTGCAGAAGTTTCACATTATATTATTATATATAATATTTCACATAATTTTTACATAGTAGGGTATGCATAGGAAATCTAGTATTAAGACACTTCCTTTGTCAGATTCTGTGAAATTTTTGAGACATTGTCTGTTGAGTGGCAGAATTTAACTTACCTAAATTGAATATACCAGAGTGGAGAAATGAAAATAATTTAAGTTAATCTCAGTGGGAATTAAACCCACAGCCATTTTGTTTACAGTTGTCCCACTGCCAGTTTGGTCTGAATTATATTCAGAGTATTTAATATAAACCTTAGTGATTACGTAAACAACAATGTATAAAATGTAAATATAATGGTTTTTTAAGATATTTATTTTATAAGCTATTATTGTAATAGTTTATTAGATAAAGATTATGTAATTATAAGATTTACATTGATGATCTGATATAATTTATTTATTTAGAAATTACAAACATAAATGGAAAATCCATAAATATTACACACTGAAAAATTGTTAAAATAAATGTACACAAAATAAGCTCATTATAAAAATGCTTAATTAGAAAGGAATATGTTTTTATTACAATTACATTTAATGATAGCAACTGCTTACATAATACATAATATATGACTTATAATTCATGTAAAATATGTAACACTTACCTAGAAATAGGAACCAAATAATAACATTATATTGTTTAATTTACTCATTATACAAAAAGGAAAAACGTTTCATTTTTAACATAGAAGATTATATTTATATGACATGTCTTTAGGTATTTATATAAATTATAACTTAGTAACACATTTTTCTTATGGAAATAACTTTATATTTGTAATAAATCATAATAATATATGAGGGAAAGCATTTTAGGAAAAATTATTCTCTTTGTAAACGTCAACGTCAAAATGAAAGTGATGTTTTTATATTATAACTGTATTTACTACATTGGATTCTATAAAGAAATATTTTAAAAATAACATGTTTAAAGATATTAAAATCACGTAATGAATTATTTTAATTTGTGAATTAAGTTAGTTACAATTTTGTTAATTTATTTTACTCAATCCTTAGTAAAAATATTTAATGTATTTTAATATTAATGTAAAATAATATTTTTTTATTATTAATTCAAGATACGATTATTTTGGCTCCAAAGAAGCTAGATACAGTCGGCAAAGCGTCAATAATTCACGCTAAGGCTTAGGTTAGGCTTAGTTTTTGTTTCATACGGAGTACTGCCCTTATCCCTGCTTGCGCACTGCAGTATCAGCTTGAAACATGTGTTTGCATATAATGTAGAGCCATTTGAATACTTTTTTAGTTTACGCTATATCTCCAGGACCTCTCGTCTCGGAACGCCAAACGCTACGGTTTCTACATATCGCTTTCACCTCGTCCACTATCATCATCCTCTTCATACATGCCCTCCGCGGAGGAGGGGGGTCCTCATGCTTTTTACGTGACCTTCATCTACTATCATCAAAACTGTGTTTTCAAAGGTCAACCTCCTGCCACTCTTATCGCTCACTAATTCTTAATTTTTATTGCCATTCTTTCATCACTCATTCATTCGACGTGCTCAAACCACCGCAGCATGTTCTTCTTTATTCCCACCTCGACATCCTTGTACCTACCATTTGGTATATCTCTTTATTGCGGATTTGATTAGCTAAGCTAACTTTCATCTTTCCTTTATTGTTTTTCTGCAATGCCCACGTTTCTCTGCCGTAGAATAGTGTCAGTACCAACACTGCAGTGAGTACTACTAAACTTGCAGCTGTACTGACGTTTCGCCATCTTATCAATTCAGCTAAGGCATTGTTAACCCTGTTACCGGCCGCAATAGCTCTTTCCATATCCATTTTGTATCTTCCGTCTCTACTTAATATACTTTCCACACATACCAATTCACTCACATCTTTCATTTAATTCTATCTCTTCTTTATTTCTTTCAAGTACCAATACCTGCAACTCACATTCCGATGATGATGATGACGGGTATACTCGGTCTTTTTTTATCTCTTTAATACTTTTATCCGTAACCGAGGCTTTATAGCCCTGCTATACTTTCTTCTTCCTTTGTGCAGCATCTCTTCTTTTGTCACGTTTTTTACTAAAGCTTTCTTTTCCCACTACTACATATCCCTAAAGTTGCTTCCTTCATACAATTCTTAAGGTTCTGCTAGCATGCTTCAATATGTCTATTTCCATATTTACATCTGTCTAGCATCATGGAAACTCTTTCTTAATATTCCTATCTGATTGATGGATCTTATAGCTTCCAGCTTCTTATTCGACTCTAAGTTTGGACAACCTGTGCAGCTGCCAACCTGTGAACAGACACTTTATTCTAGCAACGACTTTCACTGTTCCCTAAATTGGCTTCGAATACGCTGAATCAATGATTAAGAATGATGAATGATAAAGTTTAAAGCAAACTCAAAATAGCCTCGGATTGATAACCTTGTATTCTACTGTTGCTCTAACCGATAAGACAATAAAACACTTACCCACTCATTTTCTAGTACGCCGTAAGCAGATAGAGTAAGCTTTTCTTAAAAAACGATGCTTTATTAATTTATGGATACATTTAAGTGCAACCTTCATTTTAGATAATCTTTTTTTAAAACGCATTAATCTTTATCCTCTCTATCCAAGCCCCTCCAGCAGTACATCCTACACGTCCAAATTGAGCATTAATCACTTCGATAATGTAAGAATGCTAAAGAGACCCAGGTTAAAGTACTGTCTACATTGATGGAGATCAATAACAAAACATTAAATATTTATAAACTGTATTCAATATAGTGAGTTAGTAATAAGTAATATTTACGATAAAACATACAAAGAGGACTAAACACAAAGATTGAACGTTAACGGAACGTGGAAATTTTCTTTAGATGCATAGGGTGCGATCCCTCGTCGATTGAGGATTTTCTTAAATTACTTTTACTTCCCTAACCTTGTAAAACAAAGTATTGAATTCATCCATCTATCAGTTCCTGAATTAAGACAAAAATCCAGAACGGAGTATCTTGATACCTGCTAATTTGTGTCTCCGTATCACGTCCAACCAAACTTTTTTTGAACATAGACAATATCGTCAAAATTATAATTACAAAAATCGTTAGAAAATTTGTTTTAAATCTCAAATAAATCAACAACTATTATTTATAAAAGATTATAAATCACAAATATTCTCATACAAGTATCAAAACTGAAGGAGCCGAAGGACACGTATCCAGTGCCAATAATAATATAACCCCTTTCAAAATTAAAAAGAAAAATATCAACTTGACGTCATGCGAACGATGAAATGAATATATCTTGATTTTAGTTATTTATTGCCGTTTTTTCTGTGTGGACATTGTTTTTTATTAATGTGTTTAGTGATATTACTAAAATGGAAACCGATTTGATGATAGAAGACTCGACGACACCTAAGGTATTATAAAATATATGTTTTTAACTAGGAAGTAGGCCAATGTAATGTCATGACAATCTTTTCCGCCATCTTTGCCTTTACAACTTCAGATTTTTTATTAAATATACATTAAAACTAAAATATAACTCCAACCACTAATTAGTTACACGTAATCTTTCAATAAATGGGCAAAATATGTTTACGTTTAGGTTAGTAAAAAGATAAATCTTTACTAGGATGATGTAGGTTTCTGCAATGCAGAGGTCGTAATATATTTTTTAGTTCAATTCTTGCTTTTTAATTAAATCGCTATTATTGTAATACTTAAAACAGTTAATACTACCATATACTTTTTGAAACTAGTTGAGTTTACCAATAGGTTATACGATATACGTTTAAAACACTTGATTAGTTTCACCATGGAAACCTTACAAAAAAAACAAAAGAAAAAATCTATACAGATTCTACTTTTTTTACATTCAAAATCTCCTAAAATACTTGTTTTGTGGCTAACAATTATTAGCCATATGTTTTTGATGTCATAACTGTTATAATAACTGTAAATAAAGTGTTCCACTTGTAATATTTTGCATTAACATTAAAACAATGCAGGATATGATAAATTTTCATTTTGTTCATTTCATGCTTAACATATGTTGAAATCAAACTATTCAGGAGTAACTTATTAACTTAACTTTACTTCTTTTCAAAGTGAAGAGAAGAGTGTCTAGAATAATTGTCTCCAATAAATGTAATTTGAGCAAAAATACATGGCAGTTATTCCTTAAATAAATTTTAAAAATATATTTTTGAATTAAATATATATATATATATATATATATATATATATATATATATATATATATATATATATATATATATATATATATATATATATATATATATATATATATATATATATATTAACTTTACTTTTTCAATATAATAATGTCATGAAATCATTATAACAAAAAAACCATGTTACTTTCATTTTTAAAATGTTAAGATATGAGGGTCAATGTCTAGACTGCAAATGTGATGGTTGTAAGCTTCGCAAGGTTAAGACTTTTTTGTAGCTTTATACTGTATCCTGCACATATCAGGGTAGGCAGGGGGATCCTAGATCCTAGATCCTCCTTTATGAAGACTTTTTGAATGGGAACAGCTGCTTTTTTATTTTCTTTTATTTCCTTACCATGCTAAGACAAAGCATAGCATAAGACAATGGATGTGATATAACAATTTTTATATTGCTATTGCTGATTTTATGCTCCACATTAATACATAACATTTTACATAAACTACTGGTTTACATATGAGGCCGACTGCATAAGTAGTCCATTACAGAATATTTTTGTATAAATTTAAATATTATATACTTTTACTTGTTTGTGTGATAATTTAAAAGGATTATTATTTTGATTAGCTTTAAAAACCACACAAATGTTGCTGTATGACAGTGTGTAATCGTAAATATGACTAATTCTAGAGATTCTAATTATCAACTAGAAATTAGAAAGCATGGTGTTGAACTCTGCCACTTTACTTACCCAAAGAAAGGAACCCAAAGTCTTAAAACTACTTTACCTTGCTTTCTATGCAAAACACACAAACTTTACATCATTAACTTTAAATTTATACTAAAAGTACTATATTGTCTGTATTTTATGTTCTTCTTCTGATTTTGTCACTGCATGTTTTTTAATATATAACAAAAAGAAACAACACTTAATCAAATGTTTTGACAATTCTTATATAAAGTTGAATAGTGACTATATCAAATGATGTGAGATTTCTCTTCCACCATTAATTGTATGGTATTCCATACATTCCTTATTGGCTTTATTAGAAAAGAAGAAAGCTTCAAGCATTTTTCTCTCACAATAGAGTATTTTAAGGACTCTTTCTGACACACTTTTTGAGACTTGGGTGTGACTTGTGGGGATTTAATCCACAACCATTAAACTGTGGGCCAAAACAGCCTCTAAATTTTTTTACAAAATAGTACAAACCCTTATAATAAATATTAATTTACAATAAATTTTCCTTCATCTATAAGTGATATTAAATCAAATGCACCTAATATAATTATTTACATATCACTAATAGATTTAGTTTTTTCCTATGTTCATGTTAAAAAGACGAATCTGCATATTTGATTGTTGATTCAGTGTTTAAATGTAACAATTTAACTTTTACCTTATCCCCATTCGACTAAATTTAATTATAAGAAATGCTAGTCATTCTTTTTATATATAACTTGTTAGTGATAGTATTTTTTTTTAGTACCAAGCAGCCACAAAGACACTAGTGTTAAGACTCTATTCCTCATCTCCTTCCTAGTTTGAGATGTTGCATGTTAAGTGGCAAAACTCAACTATACTGTCAATGATATTTTTTTCCATACTTAGAGAAGGAAACTACTCTCTCCCCCTACAGAGTAATCTCATATGGAGATGCTAACAACTCAAATCGAATTTACTTTGTTAGATAGTGGTATCTAAAACTACTCTAAACAGACCAAGGAATTGATTTTTTTTATATATAAACAATGCACATGTAATTAGGTTAGTTGAGAATTAAATTGCCAGGCTCCGGTGCCCAACCCCCACCCTAGACTAAGAAATTAAGAAAAGTATATAAGAATATATATCCCTAGAATATGATAGTGGCAAGAAGAGATAAATTACCCCAGGAGGGTACCAGCACCTCTGGTGCTGGAGAATCCCTTCCTGAGTTTCCAAACTCAAGCCACCCTTCAAACTCTGGGGAGGGCACAGAACCGCGCTGCGGACAAGGCAATCGAGACGTACACTCCACTGCAACCCCCACAACACTTCCACGCGCCACTCAACTGTGGAATGGCCTACCTGCGGCAGTGTTTCCAGGTCAATTTTGGGGCAAAGATATTTTTCAAATTTATCTTTATTTGTAAGATCTCATGATGATGTTGATGATGCTTCACTTATATTTATATAGATTTATTTACACTTAATTTTTTAAATTTCCAGGTGACGTCACTAACTTCCTTAGACACGGGCGTGCGACCGGCGCCCAGCGGTGCTGCGTACGTCGCCGAGAGGAACACATGCCTTAATCTATTCTCAAGATGGAACGAAACAGATCAGGTAAGATCGAATTGGCTGGTGTGAATATAGATTTCGGAGTTCTAATAGATCTTAGGGCGCTTAAATTTTTATTCGGACATTATGGATATTATCGTAAATACATATAGGTGAAAGTAGCATATATTTGAAATATTATACCATATGAACCATGTGCATAGGTGAAATATATTTTTTTATAAATATTTTATAAATGCCATTCCAGGTGGAATTCGTGGAACAACTTTTGGCGCGTATGTGTCACTATCAGCACGGTCACATCAATGCGTATTTAAAGCCAATGCTCCAGAGAGACTTCATCAGCATGCTGCCAAGTTAGTATGGTGTAATTTTGCCAAGATATTTAGATATTATTATCAACATTTGGTATTTGTGCATTTGAGTAATCATTGGAAGTGTTTTTTTTTTCATATAATTTGTGATGTTTGTCTTGTTATATATTTAGTTATAAATAGTTCTTGAAGGAAAATTTTTTGACATTCAAAAAACATAACATTTAACTTCTTATCTATGCTTGTAATAAAATTTTAACAGATTCCATTATTATGAGACTGAAAATTGAGAAATTGAAAGATAAAGGAGGTTGTGTGAACATAAAGGCTATTTTGATACAATAAGAAAGTTATATCAATTTAAAGTATGTTGTACAACAAAATTGCTACTTTCTAAAAGAGTTATTTTATACAACTGTTATATTGAATTGGCCAAATCTTTAATTTTCAATGTGTTGTTGATTAGTTTTGATTTTTTGAGAAGTTTATTCATAATCAAGAATTATATCTGAAATTATAATAATTTTATTATCTTAGACAATTTTTGCTTCATGATATTGTTCCCAAGGAACCCTGCAACCGATGGTTTGGGATTCTAATTTCCTCCATTGTTTTGATTGAAAAACTTGGATGCCAAAATTACTTATTACTTGTTCACATTTTGGACATTTTTCCATACAGAAAAAGGCCTAGATCACGTAGCGGAGAACATTCTGTCGTACCTGGACGCGAGCTCTCTGTGCGCCGCCGAGTTGGTCTGCAGGGAGTGGCAGAGGGTCATCTCCGAGGGCATGTTGTGGAAGAAGCTGGTGGAGCGGAAGGTCAGAACTGACTCGCTGTGGCGGGGCCTGGCTGAGCGAAGGGGCTGGTGAGTTGTAAAGTGCGGTTGGCGTTGAGTTACGCGAACTGGTATGTGGAAAGGGTCAGTTACTTGTGTAGTTATGAAATAACTAGCTTTCACTAGGTCAAATGGAAATAGTTAAGAGTTGTGTATGACATAGGTAACAGACTGATGAGCATGAGGATGTGTGGAGAATTTTATGTGTTGTGTGTGTGTGTGATAAATGGCTCGATACTTGTACAATTTTTTTCAACTCTCCCAGAGTTCAAACAAATATATTTTTTTAAATTTCTCACTGCACATAGCATCTGGGGACCTAGTGTGAGGACACTCCATTCCCATTGAGATACTTCCGTTCTCCACTTTCTGACGAATTCTAGAGGCATTGCATTTTGAATGGCGGAATTCAACACCGCGCTTTGCCTTGTTGAAATATTTTTTATTTCATATTTCATTTCCTAGCAGCAGCAATCGATTCACAACCTACCGCGTGGATACACGTTTGTGAATTTGCGCCACGGCTGTTTTATATAACTTCTATAATTTAATTTTCGACTTTAATTATGTTTTTTGCTATAATTCCAGGATAATATACCTGTTCAAACCGAAGCCGGGCTGCCAACATCCGTCCCACTCGTTCTACAGACAGCTCTATCCAAAAATAATACAAGATATACAGTCTATAGAGGACAATTGGCGTATGGGCAGACATAATTTACAAGTATGTGTATAGCTAATTTAATTTTTTTTTTACTTTATGGATTTGAAGCGACAATCCCAGCGTATGATATGTACATATATGTTCTAGCTTCACGCTATATCCCGCATATAACAAGGTAGGCAGATGGAAGCTTGTGTTAAGACACTCCATTACCCACGTGCTTCCTAATTTTTAGGGTATGGTGAGTAACAGAAATTACACCACGCTTAGTATGAATATATATAATTTATTCCCCGGAGTGAGAATCGAATTTCACTTTCCGCCTGACAAAACTCAACGTCAAAAAAAATTATGAATCATTCCAAGTTCAGATTGAACTGACAACCATCGCAGTTACAGTCGAACACTGACCTATGTACCATGATGGCCTTTACTTAAATATATAATTAATTGTAGTTTTTCTTCTTTTTTCAGAGGATAAATTGCAGATCAGAAAATTCCAAAGGTGTCTATTGTTTACAGTATGATGATAACAAGATTGTATCCGGATTAAGGGATAACACTATAAAAATATGGGATAGAAAGACTTTACAATGTGTTAAGGTACGGTGAGATAGACATGTAAATAGATTTAACCTGCACATAAGTATTGTGAGCCCATTCAGTTTAGAATGGGCTCACAATACTTATGTGCAGGTTAATATAAGGTCTGGAGCTGATCGCCACTCGGGAGAATGAATCTCTTTCATTTTCCTGCTCTGACAAGATAAAATGTGGCATTGAGTTTTACCACTCATTTTTCACTAAATTGGGCGGTAGGTGAGGAATGGAGTGTCTTGACACTAGGTTCTGTCTGCCTACATGGCTATATGATAAACAGTGTAAATCTAAAAAAAATATCATTAACATAACATGATGAACTTATTATTTAAATGACTCAAGAAACTCCTTTGAAATCCGCTAAAGATCCATAGAAAAACATTTTGTTTTAACACTGTTGACCACTCTTTTCCCATTTCTTATTTCCCTTTTACATATAATTTACAAGTAATTGAACCTATACTCCCAAATATTTAAACTTGTACCCCCTTTTTAATAAACCAGGAGCTCCAAGGCCACACCGGCTCAGTCCTTTGCCTCCAATATGACGAGCGCGCGATTATATCCGGCTCCTCGGACAGTACAGTGCGAGTGTGGGACGTGGCCACGGGCGCCATGTTGAACACGCTTATACATCACTGTGAAGCGGTTCTGCATTTGAGATTTTGTAACGGCATGATGGTTACTTGTAGTAAGGTTAGTGTTTATTTTAAAAAAAAATTAAAGTGTTAATCCACACTGAGGAAAGAAAAATACTTATTTAGAAAATGTATAAATATTAATTATTATAAATTTTATTATTATTTATTAGTGAACGTCGCGAGGCGATAGCCTTAAATACTATTTTATTTAAAATGTTATTTATTAATTTGCTACTGCATCAAATCCTGCAATTTATATCCTCCAGTTCATATCCTGCAATTGCGAATTTTTTTCATACAATATTTGAACCTGTATACCTCCTTTCCCGTGTACAGGATAGATCAATAGCCGTATGGGACATGACATCAACAACAGAGATAATGCTACGACGTGTCCTCGTGGGCCACCGGGCTGCGGTCAACGTCGTCGATTTTGATGAGAAATATATTGTTAGTGCTAGCGGTGATAGGACTATTAAGGTGGGTACTGTTTTTTCAGGTTCACACTGTATCCCGCACACAGCAAAGTAGGCAGAGGGTTAATGCTGAGACAAAAGATTTCTCAATCTCCACCCAATAACTCTCTCCGAAACTCCGAGTCCGAAACTCGAGTGGGAACCCTCGACTGTCGCGTTGACAGTGACATCCTTGTGCCACCGGGCCATGACGGCTTCATTATTGTATTTCTAATTAGACATTAACTAATGAAAGGAGTAAGTTCTATTTAGTTCTTTTATTAGTTTAGTCTGCGTCAAGTTCACAGCGTCTTCTGTTGATACCATGGCCTGAGGTAGCCAGCCTTGCACCATTGGTCCAGTTTAAAGAAGCTTCTTGTGGAGATTTCAGTTCTCACTGTCGTGTGTTCTTTGAAGTGGTGGATATCGTCATCATCATCCTGTCCTTGACCCTGCTACAATGTGAGACAACAATATAACATAATTCTGTATTACAGGTATGGAACACATCGTCCTGCGAGTTCGTCCGTACGTTAAACGGACACAAACGTGGCATAGCGTGCCTCCAGTACCGCGACCGCCTCGTCGTGTCCGGCTCCTCCGACAACACCATCCGCCTGTGGGACATCGAGTGCGGGCAGTGCATACGCGTGCTGGAGGGGCACGAGGAGCTCGTCAGGTGTATACGGTGAGTGGAGGGAGCTGATACTTTCTGCCTTTTATAAGAATTTTATTGTGCAGCTTGACATTGGTAGTAAAGAATTTATTTGATTGTACGTATACGGATATAAATCAAGTTGACACATTGAAACAAATAATATTTTAAATTGTTAAGCAAGTTTACAATACAATAAAAAAGTATCGTGTTTTGCATCCAACTAGTTTCGACAACAAGCGCATCGTGAGTGGCGCATACGACGGCAAGATCAAGGTGTGGGACCTGCGTGCCGCTCTCGACGTACGCACGCCGCACCAGGACCTCTGCCTGCGCACGCTCGTCGTGAGTATATATCACACACACACACACGCACGCACGCACGCACAGACACACAAACACATAGTTATCTACATTTACACATTTGTGAATCTACACTACACAATTATTGCTGCGTGCTGAAGTTTTCACGTATGTGCATACAGATGTTGATGCAAAATTTTTGAAGACGAATATCCTCGGATACCGATAAGAATACAATCTTTAATTAACAACATACTTCTGAGAAGAATAATAAACATTGGATTGCAAATGTCTGCAATTTTCTTAGTTATTTTAATACTTTGTAGCATGGATAGGCATCATTGAATTACAGATGCCGATACAAATGTTCACAACATTTCTAACAGCTAATATATACTAAAACTTAAGTTGACACCCTTCATTCCAGGAGCACACCGGCCGCGTATTCCGGTTACAGTTTGACGAATTCCAAATAGTGTCCTCCTCGCACGACGACACGATTCTCGTGTGGGACTTCCTCAACTATGGTGGGGCTTCGCCCGCCGCACCCCCGCCTCGTAGGGCTTCGCCAGAACACGATAGAGCGTTTTATGACTAGGTATGGTATGGCGTCATTAGCATCTATTTTATTTTTAGCTACATCTGTTGTCTTATATATTTCTTACAGCTTCACCTGTATTCCACAAATACCAAGTTATGCAGAAAGAGACTAGTGCCAAGACACTGGTGAGGAGTAGAATTCATCGCCGGATGTTGTATTAACTAGACATTGACATAATTTATAGTCACAAAAAAGGAACGAACCGACAACCGTTTTGCGTTTATACTTAGTAATTTGTGATACTAATATACATTATAGTAATAATAAAAACTTTACTTTAGACTTATCCATACATGTGTGACGTCATTATTTGAAGGATTAATTTAACTACAGTTGGGCTTCACCAAAACATGATATCAATGAATTTGAATAATAAAATCTTGCAATTATGTCAATATAAGCCGAAGGTGGTTCAATAACTCTAAATGTAAAAAAAGGTGAATATTTACATTTTAATAAGAACTTAATTTATTATTTTATATATTTTTTTTCCAGGACTTCCTAAAACACCGCATTTCGACGTTATTATTATAATAACGAATTAAAAATGGCGGTGTAAGTGACTGAAAGTGAAAGTGTTTTGACACAAGTGTTTGACAGTGCGTGTAACTTTTTTTGTATCTGTGCAAATGGATCTCAGAATACATAAATAAATGTAAGTCTAAACGCCTTATTGAAAAAAGCAATAGTTTCACTAAGATGATGATGCCAAGATGATGTTTGGTTGTGTGGATGATTATTATTCCTTTTTTTATGTCGGCTAAGTTACTATTTTTTTTTTTCGTTGTCTATATCATGGAACTGTGCTATTTTATTTTTATTTTTGTAATGTCAACACTTGTCTTAGGCTGTCTGATGTGTGATGGTCTAAGCCAGATTTCGTATTTTTATTATAAAACAAGTAGCATCAAAATTATTATAAATTACATTTCATTAAATTTTAATAATTTCACAATTTTGTATATTTATTGTAGTTTTTTATTGTTTATTGTAAATGTTTGTGCATAGTTTTTCTCATATACCAACTGCCTTAATTAGACGATCAGCTAAAATCAGGGATGTTATGGAGATCCGTAACAGACACCGAAACTTTCGAATATCCCAAACAAACAATTATCCGTAATCGTAATAGAATTAGATATATAAGTTACGGCTAATTTCAGATATGGTCGTATTCTGAAGAAACTTGTTGTGAGAGATTTTTTATTTTACCTACACTAGCGATAAATACGTAGAACTTTTGTTACTAGAAAAGGATAAATAACAATTATCACACTCTCAACAACAGATCCTAAAAAAAAATCAAGCAAATTTTATATCCATAACTAAAACCAATATTAAAAAACCGTCTTAGAAATATTACAACTGTAACATCCCTGACTAGAAACTAATTAATAATATTCCCACATTTATGTATTGCTTAAAAATGGAGGGTGTAGTGACTCAACTCTCTGCCTTCCACTCTTAGGCAACAAGTAGTCTTAAATAAACGAAAGCTAATCATAAATTATTAAAAGTACGAAAAATGTAGATTAGAAACTTCTTCATAGTTTATAATGAGGTTTTTATACTGGAAATGAGAACATAGTTTGAAAGTAATAATGGTTGTAAAAAATAACAATAGTTTGATTTTTTTTATTGATCTGTAATAAATAGTTATATTTTTAAATTTTTTTGATCAGTTACTTGTTGAGATCAGTTTGGCTAACAAGTGACTTCAAGATTAACTAGTAAAATTTAAAAACTGGTTTGAATATATGTCTGTATTAAATTTCAAAGGTTATGATGCACTTGTTCTTTATTAAAGAAATGCTTTGGAATTTTCAAAATAAACAAAATACATATATTCTGGGTTTAGTATGCTAATGTTATTTCAAATTAAAGATGGCTATACATATTTTTTTACATAATAATTCCATTGTTTTAGGATATATGATAGAAAACGCGCAAATTGTGAGCTCTGCCTCACTTGAGGAAATTATTAAATAATTTTCGATTCCGTGCTCTGTTAGACAAAACGCGGCGTTGAGTTCCGCCATTCAACATACAATGTCTTGTAATATGTACTGTTGGGAATAGAATATCAAAGCACTATCTATTTCATCTGCCTACCCTGCTGTGCGGGATACAACGTGAAGCTGAATCAAAAGAAAGGTGAATATATAATTTGTGGAAGAGAGAATTTAAATAAATATTGTAAAAAAATTTGCAATTATTGTGTCAAATGAAAAAAATGTTGCTAGCCACCTTTAGTTTTGTACAAATTAGATATTTAAATTTACCGTTCTCTAAGTTATTTATTAACAGTAATAAATAAATCATGTTAATGTTCAAAATTATTAAAAAAAATAAAATAAGTATACACTAGCGAAAGCTTTTTGTTTTTTTATTAATAAGAAGAGAGGTACTTATTATTGTAACTATGGATTTTATGGAACACCACACATAGTCTATAATTAGTTTATAATTAAAATTAAATATAGATTAAATCAAGAACATGACAAAGTTGACTAATCAAAATATTTCAGCTTATATCATGTTTCCAATTTAAAAAATATAAGAAATATTATTATTTGCATAATACATAACATCAGGGATATTTTGTCAGCGCGCGGCGTTTAGTTCCGCTACTTAAAACCCTGCTGTGATAGAATCAATTGCCTTAAACTCAAAGTAAAAAACTTTTCTGTACTTATGCTGGGTATGACGCGAAACTGCCAAAATAAATGATATTGTATGTAAATGTCCCAAAGTTTATGTAGAGATGATTAATTATTCCTTTTTTGATTTTTTAACCTGGCAACATTATGTAAGCTTTTTATTTTGGTTCTTATTATCATGAATAAGGAATCTACAAAATTACCTAGCGCCTTAAAAATTAGACTTACTTGAACAGGGTTGGTCATAAATTTAACACCTTTTTGGCATTTTTTTTTATTTTCTCTTATCTGTGCATTATAAATTGTCCTATATATACCTATATAAAATATTTAGTAAGTAAATATTAAATTATTAACCATTTAGTCCCTCTATTTTTTTATATATACTTACAAAATGGCTGTGAACAAACTCCATTTAAGCTTATGTCCTTTAAATATTTTAAAGTCTTATAAAAAAATTGTAACTGTAACCTTTTTTTTGCTATTTTTTGTCACGAGGTGTTAAATGTGTGATGGTTACCTCATTAATGGATATAGAACAATGAAAAGGCAGTATACTCTGTTTCATTATAGTTTCTTATTCCGTATTCAATCAATAATTAACATAATTAAAATAGTAATTTAAAGTCCTACTTAAAATATATAATTTTTTATAAACACCTGTAATAGTTAAGACAGAAAAAAAAACAATAAAGTAGTTTTTCTTTTTAATTATATTAAAACAGAGTATACAAGTGTCAATGTACATAATTATCAGTCTGACATTTATTCTTTTTTTTAATAGAATTAAGAGTTTTGGCTTAACATGTTAAAATATACTGCCCTTAACTTGTCGAGGTCATAGATGTATATATAATTTTGATGCTAAAAAAAGGGTATTTGAAGTTTTTTTTATATTACTTTCAATTAAGTTATAATTCTAATTTATTTATTCATTGGACTTCAGTTTTTCGTTTTCTTTTTTATATCATAACATTTTGTTTTTTTAGTGTTGCCACATTTTTGTTTCTGTGGTCAAATACCCAATTTCTATTTATATATATCTAAATATCTAAATGGTTTAAGCTAATTACTTCACAGTTATTTGTACATATGAACTGAATATTTGTTCTGTCGAGGTGAAATAAAAAACATAAATTGAAAAAAAATATTCAAAAAATATGATTATTAATCTGTTTGGAAATAAAATTGTGCAGTCTCTACACATTGAGAATTTTTTTTAATATATAAAAAAAATAAGAAAATATATGTTGACATCTTAAAAATCGACTCTCGTCTACACGCGACGGTTTTGGTTTCGATTCCCGCTTGTGGAATTATTTTAATTTCCTCTCTGGGAACAAGAGCGGGCAATCTGGGGCATTGAGCTTCAGCACTTGACACGCAATGCCTCGAATATTGGACTAATGCCCACGTAATCATTGTATATTGATTGTCTTGACACAAGGTCCCCAGGTTTCCCCCGTCTACCCCTCGATGTGCAGTATACATGAAGCTACAAAATATATGAAATTAAACTTTTTCGTACCAATAGTGTAGAGGTGGCACACATCTTATTAAATGTATGTATATGCCAAATACAACGAAATATAACTGAAACATATATACCCTCGACTGTATCAAGTGTAAAATATTAAAAAAATATATAATATAGTGTTTAAATTATGTTTAAGAGTTGCGTTTTTAAGTACTGCTAGATAGGGTGTGACCATATGCCATTTAAAAAAATATGTATATTATTATTTCTTTCTTTTTGTTTAATGAAAAATAACACAAAACAATTTATATATAAAATTAATAGAAACACAATTTAATTTTTTTTTTCTAAAATTATCAAAGTATAAACACCAATGTAATTTTAAGGCTGATGCAGAATATGGTTGCGCCCATTTAAAAATTGTCTGTTCAAATTTAAATGTTACCATTGGAGTGAAACTGTTGCAATTCTTCTTAATAATTTATTATTATTAATAATATTTTATTGGGAATTTAACATTCTTGCCTTTGCCTTTTGTCTTTGTGTACAGAATTAAAACAAGTAGCTGTCAAAGGTTTTAGTTTTTTTTCGCCATAAAATTGTTTATTATTTCATGGATGTTTTTTTGAAAAGGTCGCAGGTTCGAAGCCTTTGAGTTTTGAAAATGGAATTTTTTTATTGTATATATATTTCTTGTATATAATATAAGATTGAAACAGTTTCATTCAATTGTAGTACCAAGTGTATATGTATGAAAATTAAAATGGATATGACGATTAATGAATATGATGAACAATTAGTTACTAAATTAATCTTTTCCTTTTTTACCTATATATATATGTTTATATATATAAAAAATATTGCCGATTGCCGTTGTTGCCACTCTTCATTCTCAAGAAACATACCAGAACGAGAAAGAAACCAATTTATTAGCATATTTATCTATAATAAACTTAAACAACGTTCAACTTCACCGCCATTACCTACGACGAGATTTCGTGAATGAGGCGTTATCGCTTTGATAGGTTTGTGCCTGTGTGCGTCGTTTATTACAAATAGCGTTTTATTTAACTATGATAGTTTTATTAATTATTTTTTAAAAAAATAATACATTTTCATATTTTGCAAAATCACTTTTGCTTTATTAGGTTTTTATAGAGTTAAAACTGTGCTTTCATTTAAAGTGATGATGACAAAAACATATATACAGAGTTATTTAGATATATATACAGTGTGACTTGTGTATATACAATGTTTACTAATATTCACTTGCCAAATATATTTGAAGTCGTTGTGGCACAGACGGTTTTGGGTTCGATTTCTACTTGGAGAATTAATTATAAATATTAATTTATTTCTTAAAAAAATCGATTGTGCGTGGGGAATAGAGTACTACTACTACTACTACTACTAGATACAGGATACGGCATGAAGCTAAAAAAAATATCTTTGTAATTGACATATCGCTCATTTGGTGCAACAATAGTCTATTTGCAGGTTTTGCAATGTTGCAGGAAAGTTTTGTAAAGAATTTTCTCATGCATTCACATACCTATTTTTTTCTGTAATGTTGCACTAAATAGGCTATGTATTAAAGTGAATCTGCTACCCCTTTAAGTCTGTTCTAATAAATCAAGCCCTTCCTACTTATATTAATTATCATACTAAAATACACATAATATTATAAATGTGAACGTTTGTGAGGATGGATGTTTGTTCCACTGTCACGTAAAAACTACTGAACGGATTTAAATGAAACACTAATATAGCTTATACACCAGGATAACGCATAGGCTACAATTTACGTAAGCATTTTGTATAATTTGGCTATAGCAATAATTTGAAGCGGATGAAGCCATGCACGAGTCGCTAGTATCATATGAGATCTGATAATCATGTAATTTTTACTTTTTTGATAATAAATATTCATTTATCGTCATATCGATTTCTTAGAACTTAGATGATTATTTAAGTTAGAAGATGGCGTGAGAGATATATAATTGTGTATTATATATTATTTTGTAAGTAAATGAATAAATTACGATTGATTTTGCTTAATATGTTTATTTATTTTCTTGTCCTCTTCAAGTCCTTCTATTTCTTCAATTGAAAACAAATATATTTGAATATATTGTGAAAGTAGAGAACGACGCGTCTTTATATTAGGTTTTGTTAGCTAACCCTGCCATTTGCGGGATATAGCGTGTGTGTAGCTATTTATAGTTTTCCCACTGTATAAAGAAAGAAATAAACACGGCGTTGGGTTCCGTCAATTAATACGTAATGCCTTGAAAATGAGCGAAAAGTGAACTATGGAGTATCGTAACTAAATAAAAAAATACATGGAACATCGCGCAGGGGTACAAAGTGTGACTATAAACGCGACAGGTTGTGGTTTCTTGGACTTGACGATATGAAATGAAACATCGATACATCATGTATTTATAATCTTCACGATAAATTGCAAAGATAAATTTTAAGTAACATTTGACACAAATTACAAAATATTTTAAAACTAGTACATGCCCTCATGTCCTCACTTCAGCCCAAAAATACATTTTTTTAACTGAGAACTCGGGGTACTTCGGTTCTTTTACAGATACAATTCAAAAGAAAGGAACCAATATTTAATTCTTATAGAAATAACAGACACGGTAGAAATTTTGCAGTTTACTCCGTTCGGTGTTTTGTGACTGAAGCGTCTTTTGAATTTATATCCTTTCATTATGAACACCACATCACTTATTAAACCATATATAGTTTATAATTCAATTAAAATTTTTACTAAACGCAATCATTTTAAGTTAATATTACCGTATTTTTATATATAAAAAACCTTTAAACACCACCACAATTAAGATAGTAAAATAAAAAATTAATAAAGACAAACCAAAATCTTGCCCCACGTAAGTGGCAACATTAAATATATCAATAAAACAATTTGCCGACATTTGTAGGTTATTGTTATTTGTTAGTAATATATTAAATTAAACATTATTAAAATATATACAATATATACATAAAAATTGTTTAAATTTCTTTTTGGTATCTATATTACAAATCAATATGTCGGAATATGAAGAACCTGCTGCAAAAATATTAAAAATTGAGGTAAGTAGCTTTATATTTAAAAGAAATTCTTAATATATTTACATATCTTACATAAAATGTTTATTATTATACATTATTTATTAAGTGATTAAATTTTAGTACGATTATTAGCATGAGTTTGTCCTGAGTTGTATGAATTATGAAAATAACATACAAGACAGAGATGTTTCTCAAAATTATATATAAATTTAATAAATTACTAAAAGCTTTTTAATGTTTAACAATTTTTTTGCAAAATGTTTATATGTAAGAATCTCAAGTAAAAGCTAATGTGAGATTCATCGAAAGATATAAGGACTTACCTTATACCTTTTTAATTGAATAAAGTTTAATATAGACAAATTAGTTATTACAAATATTTTACTTTAACATAAGATACATATACCTACACTTTTTGAACTTCACACCAACTGTATCAGTTTAATCATATTATATTTTAAACCTATTATAATAATCTTATTTTTCTTCTACCATTTTATATTCAACTATCATTATTTTATAATAGAACAGCATGTTAGTGTCAGTTTGTCAGTTATTTAAGGTCTTTTTAATAAAAAAATATGTTTAAAATATCAATAAAACATGGTAAAGTAGTTATGCAAGTGGTGGTCACCAATCCTAATATATGCTGCTGTGGGTGTTACTTGGATTTGCGGGTTTGTTTTACCTAGAAATTGAATATAGCATGGTTTTCTAAAAAATATATATTTGTTAATCAATTTTATATCTCAGCCTTGTCCATGTCTTGTGTTGCGGGGCAGTGAAAATAATATTTACTAGCATTTGCAGTCAAGTACTGTTGCGCTGTGCCTTGATGGCTCCATTAATTATATTAAAGAATGAGAAATGTCTTTACAGTGTTAAAAGTGGTGAAATATATTTCTGTTACATTCACCTACTATATACTAATATTAGTATATAGTAGGTTAATATAAATTGAGGCCGGTCATGGCGCAGTGGCATGAAGTGTGACTGTAAAACCAACTGGTTGTGGGTTCGATCCCCACTCGAGGAGATGAAATATTTACTTAAATTTATATTTCCATTTCTTTGCTCTGGTGTCGAGGCTAAGCGCGGCGTTAACAGGTGTTGTCTGTACCAACACTGCATTGTGTACAACCAAAAATATCATCAATGCATATAGGGCTCTGTTAACCCTATTACTGGTAGCACTTCGCCTTTCTACATCCATCTCGTATCTTCAATCTCTACTAAGCATACTAATATAAAATTTTTTATATTATTGTTTAAGAGCAATATGAACCTTAATCTGTATGTTAGTAAAATATTTGATTCTTCTGTAAAACTCTTTTATGCACGGGGACCATCGGATTAGAGTATTTATTTAAAATATTGTTGTTGTATTTTGTTTACTTTTATCACAGGTAGGTCCAAAAGAGGGAGAAGATGAGATGGACGAGGGTCACGAGGAGTGGCTCAGTGAAGGCATACTTACTGACGACGACTATAATCCAACTGTGAGTTGCCTATAAAATATTAAATGTAATACTTTTTTTATTAATTTATGTACCAAGAAGCACATATTAAAAGGAAAGTTGTAATGCATTGGCACAAAGTGTGACTGTAAAACCTACTGGTTGTGGGTAGGTTCCCCACTCGAAGAGATGAAATATTTACTTAAATTTATATATATTCTATTTCTTCACTCTGTTTTCGAGGCAAAGTGCGGCATTGAGTTCTGCCACTCAACACACGTGCCTGCAGGATCTGGCAGAAATTGGGGAATGGACTGTCTTAAACTAGGTTGCCTCTGCCTACCCTGCTTTTGTGTGCTGCTGCTGTTTGTGGCATCAAATCTCTTAAATTTTTATTTAGTTTTTTGTTTGAAATGTGTATCTCAATCAAGTGTGTTCATAGATCTTATTTGAGCAAATTTGTTCAGCTGTTTGAAGATTAGTTATTTTCTAGTTGTTTGTTTACTTTCTAGAGCTTATTGTGTCAGATTTTAATTATCAATTAATCAATATATAATTAATTTATTTCCTTTTATCAGGCAGATCAAAATAAAACAGATTCCAATATAAACACAAGTCAAGAGGACACACCATCTAGCATCAATGAATCAGATGTCATGTCAGCTCAATCCAAGAACATTGAAGACACTTTGGATAACTTGCAGAGGAGTAATCAGGTGTGTGGTTAAGAATTTTGTAGTATTTTTAATGGTTGGTTTTTTTTTTATTTTTGTAATAAGTGAATTATAGTACAGTATTTAGATATATTAAAAAGAAATGATGTTTCAAGTTTATTGTGTAAAAATGAAAAAATTCAAGGCCATCATATTGCACAATAGAGAAAAAGAATATAGCTTAGTTTAGAGATGTTTAAAAAAAAACAGCTTCCAATTTTATACATAACTAACTTTCCGTCGCTAGCGGCCGTCATGGTGTATACAAACTTTCAGCCTTATTTGTTGTGTGTGGTTGATGCATTGATCTTAGAGTCAGTCACTTTACAATTAAATAAATGTGTATAGGTAGATTTATAAAATTAAATAATCTATCTATTTTTTAATTTAATAAAAATCTATTTTTTTATTTATAAACATTCAGTTAAAAAAAACAGTAAAGATGTATATTCCAGACAGAACTACCAGAAGAACTAGGTGCATTCCTAATAAGAAAGACAGATGGCAGAGTGTTAGATAACAAGAAAGAAGAGAGTGAGTTAGACGAGTCTGCGAAACAGTCAGACGATGATGGACATGATACTGATGAACTTTTGGTAAGTATAGGAGGTAATAATACAACACACTATACAACATATATACTATATCCAAATACACTCACATAAAGTGTATGAGAAAGAATAGGATACTTATATGAGTACTCATGCATTTATACAAGTACTCATGCACTCATAACAAGTTCTCAAGCATTCATACAAGTATTCATGCACAGAGAAAATTACACACTCATACAAGCACTAAAACCTCAATCGAGTTATATAGGCACTCATAGAAGTGCTGATGCACTCATACAAGCTCTCATGCATTAATGCAAGGTCTAATGCACTCATATAAATACTTCTGCTTTCTTACAAATAGTCATGAACAATTTTAAACCACAATATTTTATAAACTTGTGATGGTAACTACAGTTGGTTGCTTTTTAATTGTATATGATAAATGTAAAATTTTACATTTTACAGTTCTTTTTGTATTTATTACAGCGTATGTTAGGTGAAGACAACAGTTCTAAAAAAGATGTCGTGAAGAAATTGGAACAGAAAAGGACGCACGAGTCCCAGTCAAGTGATGACGATGATGATGAATATATATTTGAGGTTAGTCTTTCCAAGTTTTTCCACTCTGTATTCTGCATACAGTGGGTTAAGCAGAGGCAACCTATTATTTAGATAGTCTGTTCGTCACTCAGTTGAACGACGAAACTCAACGCTGCGCTTTGCTTTGTTACCATTAGGAAATGAATACTCGTATATTAAATAATTCATTATCTGGAGAACCGAGTTCACAATGCTCACGCACGCTGCGCCATGGAAGCCTTAATTACGTGCATCCAATTTTTATATTCAATTTTAAATGAATGTTTGAACATCACTTTAGAGAAAATTATAATTTTTGCTTTTGGTTTCAGGGAACGAAAGTAGCACGCCTAAAAGTAGCAAAGAACGCGATACTCAAAAAGTATCCCAGCAAGGCAGTGCCGGAGGAGACCAGCGACAGAGATACTGATGCCGTATGTGTAACTTCATATATTTACCAACTTTAATAGGAGCTTCGTTCGTGTGGTCAAGTGTATGAATAACTCGTTGTTTATGACACATTCAGCTTCAGTGAGTTCCACAATTTAAAGGAGGAAGTGAAAACTTGGGAACCTAGTGTTAGGACGTTCTCGTTCCTAAAGATTTGCGTCGCCCATTTTCCACATAATTCTGGAGACATACTGTAGGGTGGCGGAACTCAACACTGAGCTTTGCCACGTTACCATACCAGACCACGTTGCCAGACCGTGAAAATGAAAATATTAAATATTTTATTTCCCCATTATGGGAATCGCTTAAGAAAAAAAAAACAGCAATATAGTTTTTTATTTTTTTTCAGTCATCAGACGAAGGTCTAACAGTGAAAAGAATGTTTGGTGTGTCAAGAAAATTAAACGTGGCGTCGAAAAGTACGGCCAAGTCCAGTATAAACGCTTTAAAAACAATCACTAAGAAGGTGGTCAGCTTACCGAACGTTGCAGGTTGGAATACGAAACTATTTTTTTTTAATATAATTTTCACTAGTACCATACAAAATATTTACACAAGTTTTAATCTAGGTGTAGGTCTGATGTATAAAATATATTACTGTAGATTGTTGAATGTTTTATTAATCCATTCAGTAGTTTCAATGTGAAAGTGGAACAAACATCTATCTTCACAATGTTTTATATTTATAATATTCTATGGTAGGATTTGTATAGAGTTTTTTAATTTTTAAATACATTTTAAATAAAAGATAAGTTTTAAAAAAAGTAAAATAAATTATATGAATTTCAATATCTTCTTTTTGTGTTCTACTATTACAAAGCTGAAGCATTTGTTTGGTTGAATACCCAAATTTGAGAAACAATTAGTTCAAATTATTTTTATGTTAGATAATCCATTTATTGAGCATGGCTATATCACGTTCTACATAATCCACTGTACCTGATGAATGTGTCGTGTCATGTCTTCACACTAGTTATTTGGTCAGGGCATAGCACTTCTAACTAGGTTCATAATTCAGGTTTTTTTGTATTACAGCTAAAACACCAGTAACATCGACGCCACTACAAAAATCTGTTAGCACTAAAGTGGCCAAAATGAAAATGGAACCCGACGAGATAATCGATGAAGAGGAATTTCTTGACGAGGAGCAGTTCGATTTGGATGAGGTTTGTTATTAAGGAATCTTGATTTAAATATAAAAACCACCTGGTATCGATTTCACAACCTTCGCGTATACAGTCAGATAAAAAAAAAATAATTGCACAAATGTATAGAAATTCCATTAGGGCCAATTTCTCGATGTCAGTCGTGGCGTAGGGGGTCAAAGTGACTGTAAGCGTAACTGCTTCTGGGTTCAAATTTTATGTCTCCTGCCTTCGGTGGAATGTTCTCTACATTCCATCGAATACTGGAGGAAGAAGTGTCTTAACACTAGATTTCGTCTGCCTACCCTGTTGTGTGCGGGATACAGCGTCATGCCAATTTAAAAAAAAAGATAATTGCATTTCACCTTCTAACTTATAATACCCCTTTCTTGCGTCTAATAAAAATTGCGGATTCAAATTCATCATCATGTGTCATTTTTTCTCCATTTTAAAGGAATTCGAATCAGACATGGAAGCTGAGAGAACAAACACTCAGCGTATAATGAGACCGGAGCAGATGGATGAGGAGGTGCCCACTGACGGTGACAGCCACTCGGAGGACGACAGTCTGTACGATGTAGGTTGATACAAGTTCGATTTACTAGAAAATGAATATTTTTTATTCTAACAACCCTAGCGACCGAGGCTAATTGTATTCACTTATACACTTAGTCACTTCACATATACACATTGACACTTCACTTATCTTTCGTATAAATAGGCTGTATAATAGGGGTTTTTGCGTAACATTGAAGGAGATGGTAAAAACGGACACAACAAACACCCATTGTAAAATCGTAAAGAGATCGGAGTGCCAACCGACGGCGACAGCCACTCAGAGGACGACTGTACGATGTAGCTTAATGTGGTTTTGAGTGACTAGAGAATAGAGAGAGAGATAGATTTATCATTAATAAAATATAAAATAAATCATAATATTTTATATATAATTTTATAACTTCTTTTTCGTTTCATTCAAAATATTAATAAATTATAAGTGTTTTTAATTTTATCTTTAACATTTACTAATATAACTATGCCTTAAAAGATACACAATATAACTAACGTAAATTGTAGCTGTACTGTGTCTAAAAAAGTGATAGTTATGGGTTCACAATCAAAATCCCATTTGATAGAATATGTGTTATAATATATAGATATGATTATCGAACTTTTAAATTCCGATAATATTTATTATTTTTGTCCCCCTTAAAACGTAATACAGTTCATAATAAGATTGGAAAATGGGAAGGAAATGTCTTAACAATATTTCTCTAAAGAATATTAACTATTGCATTAATTACAGGAGCTGCCATCATCAGATTCTGAGGATTTGAACGAGTGGTTCACATTGGACATACGGTCGGAGAGAGCTGGAGACTATATACCTCTGTTAGGTAATTTTTTACATATATTTTTTTTCTTGTTTCATTGTCACGCGGTATTATACCAGTATATATTGGAGAATAGGAAGACAAAACTTGGCTATATCTATCTATATGAGAGCCAAATTCTCTAGGCATGTTGAGTTAATTCGTTCCGCCATACTTACCACTTGTGAGACGGCCGTTTTTACCTTCGATCATAGTACTGAACTAAACTGAACGCCTCTGTTACCAGAGCGAGAAAATTATTGCATGATATATACAGTCACACGCTTGTGCCACTGCGCCTCGATGGCCTTCAAAAATCACTTAAAAAAATTAACAAATTAATATTTTTTAGGTGCAAAAGCCCACCAGCTGTTAATAGCGGAGAAACAGAGAGTATCCACACGCCTTACTACACTAAAACAAAGTGTCTCAGCTCTAAACGAAAGTAGCGCTCAACAAGCCGAGATGCTGCGTAGAGCTACGCTGCAGTTGGCGGAATTAGACGCCGCTCTCAAAGCTTAGTGAACTGTTTATGAATATACGATGCGGCTAAATGAAGTGGCTAAGCCAGTTGTTCTCAACCATTATGTCTTTTTTATTTACATGAAATTTTAATTAAACAGAAGTACTTTTTTATGTGGTTGTATTAAATTAATATATGATCATAATCTATTTTATAAAGTATAAAGTAAGTGAATAACTTTGAATATATCTTTTCATTTAATTTTAAAATCAAGTGACGAGAAAAGGTTAAGAGTGACTGATCTAAGTGTATAATTGAAATGTCTAAGTGATAAGTCATACTTGAACTGTCTAAATGAAGATAAAAAGTGCATGTTATATAGATTTTTTTTATTACATAAGTCTAATTTGTTTATTTTATTTAAGATGGTTTTAATATTAGGATGTATTTTAGTTATTATGTAGTAATTACCAGTTAGAATTGGATTTATGTATAATTTAATTAGGTACCTATGTTTTTTTATTATGTATGTATTTAAAAATTACCTTAATAAAATTTCAGATCATGCGGATGACTTATTGTCTTATATAGTAAAATGTCTTCCTGGATGACTTTAGTTTACAATTGGAACCAATAAATGGCAATACAGTTTGGTGTGTAGTGTAATATACCAACTCAAGCATAAGAAATCTGCAAACATTTTAAATCCTACTAATATTATAAAAGTGAAAGTTTGTAAGGATGGAGGTTTGTTCCGCTTTCACGTCAACACTACTGAACGGATCTAGATGAAGCTTTAAAGTAATATACCTTGTACATCAGACTAACACATGGCTACAATTTATGTTAAGATGTTGTATAATTTGGCTATAGTATAATAAGTTTAAGCGGGCGAAGCCGCGTTCGGGTCGCTAGTAGTACTAATAAAGTTCAGTTGTTATATTTTAATGTTTGTTTTCTATGCAGGATAATGTCGGGTCCTACTGTATATATATTTAGTATAATGCTACCAAATTAAATTGTCAACAGAAAACATGTTTGTCATTTTTTTGTATTTAATATTAAAAAGTACTGTTCTCAACAACTTTAACTGAGCTTGCTTCCTTGTTATAAGCTTCATTGTCCACTATAGAGCACATTATAACCAAAAAATAATGAACACATTGCAAATAAATACATATTTTGTAAATAAATATATGTTTTTTTTTTTATTTTTATTATCCTTTTTGGGACTTATAAGTACAAAATCATCAATCAAAATCAAAGGCGAATAACAGGGTAAGCAAATAGAACCTAGTATTAAGAAACTGCCACCTTCTTGTAACACAACGCTGTGCTTTTCTACTAGAGATTAGATCATTTACCACATTAAATGTAGAGGTCAGTTGTGGAATAGGGGCACAGGTTGATTACCAACTGAGAAGAACAAAGATTTTTTCGTTAGTTCGTTCGTATATGTAACTAATTTAGTTAATATGCAATTATTACAGTTATTTTACAAAGAATATTATGAATCATTACCCAAATCAATAATTTAACATTCAAGGCTGTTTCTGAAGCAGTAAATTAAATTATTAACTGACATCAGCACTTAACAGAGTTTAAAAGACAACATGGAGTAAAAAGAACGTAATGTTACAAAAATATACGTATAGTATACGTATAATAAATATGTATATTTTATAAATCAAATATCAACATTGGTCGTATTTTTCAAATAATATAAATTAAATAATCAATATCATTTGCATTCAATAATTTTGAGAAAGAATTAATTTTCAGAAGAAGAAAGAAAGAAAGAAAATAAGTGCTTGCAGCACTGACATCAACATGGCTGCTTGCGAGGACGAAATCGGCGGCAAGGGCGCCCCCCGCTGGACTCGTGTCTATGCTTGCGGCCGTATTTGGGCCGTTGAATTATTTAAAATTTACATTTTCTCAAAACGTATACGTCCAAATTACATGCTATAAAAAAGACAAAGCATTTCTTCCTTAAACAACCTTGATGATGGATTTTGGATGGATGAAACTTTTCCCCGTAAGCTTCAATATCTTTAACAAATAAAAAACGTTGTAATATCACCTTGCAATTTTTACTATTTTTTTTGTCACAAAATGGCTTATTCTAACTTATATGTAAGAGGCACATATATAGTAAAATAGAACATTTCTTCCATGTACTGATATATGTTTTACTATATTTGCAGGCAATTCGATGGCGTTCATTGTCATTGTTATTTTGTACTAACTAACTAACTAACTATCTAACTAACTAAGTACTGAAACTGAAATTGAAACTAAAACCGTCAACTCATCTCGTTTGCGTCGGTCGGTCATACTATGCCGCCCGAAGGTTAGGTCATTTCAAATCAGTTACATCTCTTTCATTATTTATTAGAATGCTATACAGTAAACTATAATTTCAGTCAAGATGAAGAAGAGCGTTTAAACAAACAAACAAATAAAAAAACAAACTCTTCCGCTTTATTTTATTAGTATAGATTATCATGTAGTTTAAGCGGGCGAAGCCGCTGGCGAGCCGCTAGTAATAAAAAAATATATATTATGACAGCCAAATTGCTAAGCAACAGTTATGTTTATGCAATATTTGTACCAACACTATGAAATTCAGCAAAAGTGTTGTAAAAGTAGTAAATTATCACCTAAAAATATTAATATGAAGTCGTTTAACTAAAAACGAAATAACTAGTTTAGTAGTTTTAGTGTCAGTACAGTCAGTCAGTTTCAGTGAGGAGAAAAAATTGTAAGATGAGCGGGGATACGTTGTATGAAGCGCCTAAGCGTTGTAATGTATCGAAGATGAGAGTCCACGATTACTTATACGGTAAATCTTATAGTACTAGTTTATGCTAATATAATGTGATGTATTTTTAATATATATATAATGTTTTTATTGGGGAAACAACAATACAAAATAGGAGGCCAGTCGTGGCGCAGCGGCACGAAGTGTGACTGTAAAACCGACTGCTTGTGGGTTCGATCCCCACTCGAGGAGATGAAATATTTACTTAAATTTATATTTCCATTTCTTCGCTCTGTTATCGAGGTTAAGCGCAGCGTTGAGTTCTGCCACTCAACACGTAATGCCTCCAGAATTCGGCAGAAAGTGGGGAACGGAGTGTCCTAACACTAGGTTCCCTCTGCCTACCCTGCTGTGTGCGGGATATAGCGTGAAGCTGATTTATTTATTTAACAATACAAAATTTACAAACATCTTTATAAAATATTATATCGCAATCAAATACGTCACTCTCCCACCGTACAAGCTTATAGCTATCTTTAAATAGTCAAATGGTCGGAGTCTTCAGGAAATATTTTATTAATTTCATGCAAATGTCTATTTAGAAAACAAATATATCATAATTTAATATACACATAAATGGAATAGATTCAGCATTCATCGTGTCGGGAGCTAGAGACTACGCCAGGACCGCCTTTAAAGCTGCTATGGCGTCTGCGCAAATGGTAGGTACATAAGTTATCACTTACCAACAATTTAAAATGTATATTTTTTCAGTCTCTTGCTGTATTCTTGTATGTGGCAGACTCGCCGAATTTTGGAGATGAGTGGAGTGGCGAAACTCAACGCCGCGCTTTGCTTCAACACCACCAATTGTATCAAAATTTGACTAACTGTAAATGTGAAAGTTGTTTCACATTTACAGCCAGACCATATGTTGTTCAATTCTCGAAAATTATTGTAGCGGAGAACGGAGTGTCCTAACTCCTAAGACTATTGGCCTAAGGTCCCATTGCAGAAATCTGCACGGATTTGTTTTTTTATTTAAACTTATTTTTAAGAATTATACATATATAGATTACACCTGAGTTGCAAAAAATATAGATGAAACGTTATAGATACTTATTAAGAAAAGGTATAACGATTGGAACGTAGCTGGATTTGAACCCGCGCCTCTTTGGAAACCGTCAGACATCCAACTAAGACATACGTTCTTATCGAGCTACGTTATTGCACTTAAGAAAGATACATACTTATTAAGAAAACGTATAAATAATAATTTATGCAGTCGCGGTTTTTGTTTTTACAAATATTTTTTTATTTTTAATTTTTTTTTGTTAAAATTTATTATGGCAATGATAATCATAATATAGCTTTTTGAAATCTTCGTATTGAGCTCTTGAATTTGATACCCATATTGTGGTATTTGAAACGATCTTTATTTCACTAAGTCCAATGGCGTCCCGCAGCCGCCATGATTATCTTTTTTTACCGTCACCCATCTAAGAACAATTGGACTGCTAATACGAATCTAACGATACCTCAAATATGTAAATCCGTTCAGCAGTTCTGGAAATATGAGGTAATAAAGAATATTACATACATACATACATACATACATGCATACATACATACATGCATACATACATACATACATACATACATACATACATACATACATACATACATACATACATACATACATACATAAAATTGAACGTAGCGGGATAACTTGATATGTTACCGATACCGCTCTGACCAATTAAACCATACGTTCTCGTATGGCTTAGTTGATCAGAGCGCTTGGACGGTTTCCAAAGAGGCGTGGGTTCAAAATTTTATACGAAAATACTCATTAAGAAATAAATGAGAATTTTTTCCTAAGTGTGGTATAACATTTTTTTTAATAAGCATTAATATATATAATATATAATATATAATTTATTTAAAAAATATATATCATTTATTAGGTTATACAGCCAGTGTACAAAACAATGTTTTCGGAGTTGCGCCAGTTTCCCAGGATGCAAGTTGGTGAGATTTAATATTTATTTATGTTAACAAGATGATGTCAACAATTTATTTATTGTCGCCTTAGCGTGTAAACCTGCTAAGTCCATCTTTGTTTTTTCGTTATAAACCATTTGAAAAATAGGAATGAATTTCGAATTTATAAAAATCTTTTGATAATACCTAGGGGCCTTTCAAGTATTACGTAAGCATTTTTTTTCAATTATTGACACCCCCTCCCCCCTTCCCCTATGTCCTCAAAAATAATCACTCCTCTAAGAAATATTTCATTGAAAACGTCAAAAATAAGCAAACCCAAGACCCCCCGTCCCCCTATAGTGCTTACGTAATACTTCAATGACCCCCTATACGTTTATATATGTTTCTCCTGCTTAATAAGCTGTTACACTCTAGACGATAAAAAATTTATAACGAGCGTAAGAATGTCGACGTAGCTTGATAGGAACGCACGAATTAGCGGTCAGAGCGCTTGGACAGCTTCCCGGAGGCGCACGTTCAAATCACGCTATGTTTTTATTTTCATGCCTTTTTTTTAAAAAAAGTACATTAAGTAGTATATGTACAAATTTTACTGAAGAAGTTAAAAAAATCTCGCCTTTGGTTTCATGATTTAAATAAAATAGGTACCTAAATTTATTAGTATAATTAAAAGGCAAAGTGCGGCGTTGAGTTCCACCACTCAACACGCAATGTCTCCAAAACTCGGCGGAAAGTAGGGAACTGTGTTTCTTAATACTAGGTTCTCTCTGCCTACTCTGCTGTGTGCGGGATACAGCGTGAAGCTGATTTTTTTTTTAATATTAATCCTAAGTTCCAACCAATCGAAACCGAAGCCGAAGCCCCGTAAAATTCCTAATTTCTATATCGATAGTATATTTTTTACCCCCCCAGTCTACCACCCAAACTGTCGTCTGCCACACCACGTGGACCGCTCGTACGGCGCCTACTTGAACAAGGTGCAGCAAGTCCAAAATATGTCTACACCAGAACTGGGGGGAAAGGATCGCTTTAAATTTTGTGCTGCGTGAGTTTTTTTTTAGTTTTGTGTGATTTTGAGGGTTGTTTTTGTAACATATTGCATCAACTATACGAATGTCGTATGACGAAGTTGGATGGCGAAAGTTTTTCAGTGGGATGGAAGTAAAACCAGAGTTTGCAACTATGTTTATATTTCGAGGTTTACAAAGGTACAATCGAAACATGCTATTTTATATCTTCTCTTTTTCAAATACAATAACCCACTTTTACAATTTATATTTAAACACGTTCCATTTCTCGATATCAAATAGTTATACTTAAAAATAATAAAAGTAGTATACTTTATATGCCAAAACAAAATTATTATTAATTATATTTTATTAAATAATTATTATGTGTATTACAATTATCCTCATAAATGATTATTGTTAATTCAATCATATCATATTGAAGTATGAAGACAAAATATAATTATATTAAATAGCGGGTTGAGGCCAGTCGTGGCGCAGCGGCACGAAGTGTGACTGTAAAACCGACTGGTTGTGGGTTCGATCCCCACTCGAGGAGATGAAATATTTATTTAAATTTATATTTTCATTTCTTCGCTCTGGTGTCGAGGCAAAAGTGCGGCGTTGAGTTCTGCCACTCAACACGCAATGCCTCCAGAATTGGGCAGAAAGTCGGGAACGGAGTGTGTTAACACTAGGTTCCCTCTGCCTACCCTGCTGTGTGCGGGATACAGCGTGAAGCTGATTTGGTTAAATAATTTGCAGTCCTAAAAAGCTACTGCCAATCAAAAGCATCAGTCCGGACTTCCAGCCGCCGACAGCGTTCCTAACAACCGGGCCAACCAAACCTAGGAACAAGGGGACGCAGAGTTTGTACAGGCAGGTTTAGTTGCGATTTTTTTTACTATATTGTTATTTTACATATGAAAGCCACTCCACTCAAAGCATTTTATTCAATTGCAAAATATTGCAATTAAAATTTACTTATGTATATTCAATTCCCATGAGGTATATCATCTTTTTTTACCTTATAATGTACATGTATAGGGTATTAATAAAATTACTGGTGTTTAGTATAGCCCTATTGGGCTGAAAATGAAAACAAACTATTTGTGCAAGTATCAATCCACAATCACAGTTAATAGAAACGAGATACTCGATACCGTTTTAATTTTATAATAACATCACTATAATGATATTCTATTTATTCAATAACCTCTTTTCTTGTTTCATCCTCAATCCCGCACATAGCAGGGTAGGCAAAGGGGACCTAGTGTTAAGATACTCCATTACCATTAAGAAACTTCCCCATTTTCCACCAAATTCTGGAGACATTGAGTACTGAGTTGCGAAAATCAAAGGCGCACTTTACCTCGTTACCAGAGCAAGGAAATGAAAATACTAAATATTTCATTTCCTCGAGTGGGAATTGAACCGTTCACCTGTCGCGTTTATCGTTACACGCTGGTGCCTTTACCTGCCACTACTGACTTCTCAAAAAATCCCCAATAACTTTATATTCTTATATACATTAAAATAATTCTATAGAGAATCGTCAGCACAAACCATTCCATGGCAGCCGGACGCGAGACCAGCGGGGAAATGTGAAACTACACCTGAAGTTTTGTACTTGGATAAATTGGAATGGGGTAAGTTTTATAAGACGTAGATGTAGAGATAGCCGGAATAATCGCATATAAATCCGCAATAATCTCGTATAATTCCGCATTAATCACATATAATTCCGCATTAATCACATATAATTTCGTTTAATTCAGGTTTGTTTCATATTAAATAAAAAATTAAATTAGCTTCACGCTATATTCCGCACACAGCAGGGTAGGCAGAGGGAACCTAGTGTTAAGACACTTCGTTCCCCACTTTCTGCCGAATTTTGGAGGCATTGCGTGTTGAGTGGCAGAACTCAACGCCGCGCTTTGCCTCGACACCAGAGCGAAGAAATGAAAATATAAAATGTAAGTAAATATTTTATCTCCTCGAGTGGGGATCGAACCCACAACCAGTCGGTTTTACAGTCACACTTTGTACCACTGCGCCACGACTGGCCTCAATAACTTGTTTCATATAATTTTAATAATTATTTTCTGGTTATGATATTATTTTAAAATGTTTACATTGAATTCATACAAGAGATTTTGTAGTTCGATTTAAGAGTCTAAGTGCGTGTTTAGGACTTACGACGTTCTAACTTTAACGTGAAATGGTCACTTGAAATAATAAAATGTAAAATTTTCTGTATTATTCCACAGGTCCCGGCTCTCCGTATCGTGTGGGTGACTTGCCAGCCGACTTCCATACTACGGAAATTATTAACAAGTAAATATTGTTATGTTATAAGAAAAGTTAATAGAAATATTCATTATTTATCAAAAAAAATGTAATTAAAGATATATATTTATCTATTATTATTGTCAATATTTTAAGCAAAAAACACAGTAGAGATAAAAAAAGGTCTAACCTATCGGAATTCAAATACGAATGTACATTTATCAGAGTGCCTTTTAGATATTTTTACATTTCAATTGACTTAAAAAGGTTGCGTGCTGCATTTTTATAAAGAACTCATCTGCCATAAAAGAGATTCATTGAAAAATTCTTATAAAAATAAATAAAATATCACGTTTCGTAACCTATAATGACACGATCTTATAATAATGGATTCCTTAACCAATCTCTTCTTTTTCTTTTTCCTTATACATTCCAAAAAATAATTCAAGTGTCTGGACATCCTCCACATAGGATGCGTCACGCGCGTAAATGGTCGGAACTGGTGGAGAAGGGCAACTATCCAAAGTGGATGAAGAAACGGGACGCCATCATCACCGATGTAGAAACTAAAGATTGGATATTTAGGGAGGCAGTATGTTTTTGTTTTTATATTGGAATAGCTCTTAGTGGAAGCGTTGTCTGCGTGGTCAAATGGACATAACATATTGAACAAGCATGGGCGTAGGGGTTCGTGCCCAAGGTTTCTGACTTTTCGGATTCTTCTCAGGTCTGAGGCATTAACTTTAGTGAACTAGTCGCAAATTGTTTGTTCAAAAAATGAAGCATGTACCTCCTTATTTTGAATAAAATTATTTGAATTTAGTTCTGCAAATTCCGCCAAAGTTAGAAGCACTGAGTTTAGCCTTCATTTATCTTAACAGACTGGTATAACTTTTTTCTTAGCGACACGCTGCATCCCGTACAAAGCAGAGTAGACAGGGAACATAGAGAATAGATAGGTTCGCTATTAAGTCACTTCCGTTGCCAATTTACCGCCGAATTCTTAGCATGATAAGTGGCGAAATCGAACGCCGCGCTTTACCTAGTTGCCAGAGAGAGAATTTATATATTAAACTCACTCCCACGAATGGGAATTGAACCCGCATCGATCGCGATAAATACAATCACACATTTATGTCCTTGTGCCACGATAAATAAGTAGGACCGGAGTGCCTAAATACTGGATTATCCCCGACAACACTGAGATAAGGCTTAGAACTAAGAACAATCCCTTTTTTAATTGGAACTCCAATTATTAATATAACTATATCCAAGAGATTATTTTTACATTGAAGGAATAACTGTATTAATCGTGTATGGTGTGGTTAGTATGTACTTGAAAACTAGAAAAATATCTTTTCTTTGGATTTTCTTAAATATTCCTTTTTGGGATACCGAAACAAACGTTATTAATTAGGTTAAATAATAATTTAAAATAATAATTTTTAAGTTTACGTTTAGGAAATAGACGAACTCCAATCGATACGACAAGTGCTCCTCCAAAAGATACAAATGGAACAAACTCAAAAGACCAATTCCCGGACAAGTACTAAATTGGCCAATTTGTGGACGAACAAGAAGACGGATATGGAAAAACGTATTGAGACTATCCATCGGACGAGGGATAGGGGTAAGTTAAAAATAAAAATTTAGGTAAGTTACCTAAAATTTTTACCTAAGTTACCTATTCTTTGGGTAAGTTGGCTAAATCTCTGGTGTCCATACAAAGCGCAGCGTTGAGTTCCGCTGGAACGGAGTGTCTTAATACTAGGTTCCCTATGCAGCGTGAAGCTTTTTTTTTTAATTTTATATTGAGCAAAAAGTAAATATTGGAAAAAAAAACTTACTTTTTTCTGATTGATTTCACATCTTATATTATAACCAAATTATTACATATTTTTTTATAATATTTGAAACTATTAGGAACAAATATGGAGATGTAGTATTTGAAACTATTGAATTTGCTCTCAGGTAGCTTTAGACTTTGCTTCTTGTTAAAATACTTATGGACTTGTTTACGTTTATCTTCAAACTCTTATACTAACTGATTGCTTATTAGGCAAAACAGCAGAGAAGGATTCTGTCTATAATTTAAAAATAACTCTATTTTCAAAAGAACTCCGCAAACTCTCCGCTCTTCACAATCGCGGTGGTGGTCTGGTGGAGGAGGGTCGCGCTGCGAGGGGTGGAGGTTCGATTACCCGCTCAGCGTTGGATCCCACGTCAGACACTCACGCACCAAGATCCCGTCATGGTTATCAGGCGAGACGAAGACATGCCGAGATATCTTATGATGCTAATTTACTTAGTAAGTTGAATAATGTTCAATAAAAAAAATCTTTAAGAAATGTATTGATTAGTAAGCTGTCGGAGTAGTGATACAGCGTTTAGCTAAAAACCAGGAGGAGGCCAGTCGTGGCGCAGTGGCACGAAGTGTGACTGTAAAACCGACTGGTTGTGGGTTCGATCCCTACTGGAGGAGATGAAATATTTACTTAAATTTATATTTTCATTTCTTCGCTCTGGTGTCGAGCCCAAGCGCGGCGTTGAGTTCTGCCACTCAACACGCAATGCCTCCAGAATTCGGCAGAAAGTGGGGAACGGAGTGTCTTAACACTAGGTTCCCTCTGCCTACCCTGCTGGGTGCGGGATACAGCGTGAAGCTGATTTAAAAACACGAAGGGTGTATATTCGATTTTCACTCGAGAAAATGAATTATTTTCATATATGTGTGGTGAAAAAAAATGTCATAACATAACATTTCTTCTGCTTACCTTTTATGTCAGAAGCTTAATATTAATAAGTAAAGATTAGGTTTCGGATATATACACAAGGAGTATACTAACTCTCTTCTTTTCCCAGTTCTAGAAGATCATGCCCATCTAGCTGATCCACCACCCTGGCTCCAACAATGTGGACAGAATTTAACCAAGACGTGTTCAGGCAAACATCTACCACGAGACAAAACACAGCTATGCGAACGTGAAACGAAATGGAGCGAGCAGTTCTTAAAGAATTTGCATGATGATTTGAAGAGTTAGTATGTTTTTTGGAGTCGCCCAGGGTTCCGTAAAATATTGGAGGCCTTGACCTTTTTCTAAAATACTCATTTATAGTTAAATGTTAAAAAATAATAGCCTTAAAAAGGGGTATAATTTGGTATGAATGGCGCTAGTTCAAATGAGGTATCAAATGAAAAGGCTCTGGCTAAGCTAAACTTGAATTTTGTACGGAACCCTCGGTTGGCGAGCCTCACTCGCGCTTGTCAGGTTTTTTTTTATATAAGTAATTCTTTGAATACATTTTCTCAAACTCTCTTTATCCTACAGAAGCTCGTCTCGGAGCTGCAACCTCAGCTGGACCTCTAAGAGTTCTCAAGCCACGTAACGTACCTGTCACCCCCAGACCTTCAACTCCTGAAGTGGAAGCAGTCCCTGATGATGAGGAGGCGAGTCACCAATCTGCGTTGATGATGCAAAGATTGTTAAAGGGGCGGGCTGTACAGAATTTGGTGAGTCTTATTGATTACTACTGTGGTCCTCTTGAGCGATCGCAACGCTTTTTATTCGCTTGTTGTTTGTTGTTGGATTTGCTTGAACATCAAATATGATAACAATATAATATTTTCGTTACCAGGAAAACTGAAATGACGGGAAAGACTATGAAACAGGTTTATTTTTGTTTTCCTTACACTATTTTGGAATTACAGTAAATAATTAACCAGTCTTTAAAATTGGCAGGAAGCAAAAGAGTGTTTTAAGAGTAATTTTTTTGCCTTTATGGGTATAAAAAACCTAAATTACAATTTGGACCGTGTGTTTGTATGTAATTTATAATCAATTTTGTATTTACTCGTCTCATCAAATCTTCATTACATATACAGTTCCAATTTATTTTTCATTCTTTATTTCTTTCCCTTTCAAGTGATTATTTCTTTTTATTCGATTATACTTTTTTTGTTGTAATATCTGTAACGGAAGCTGCTAGTTGAAGCGGGGGGTCTTGGGTTTGCTTATTTTTTCAATTAAATACTTCTTGGAGGATTGCTTATTTTTGATGACAAAGTTGGGGGTCAATAATTGCAAAAAAACAAAAACGTGCGTTGGCCCCATAACAAAAACGTGCGAATCATGTTGTGAATCTGTTGCCTTCTTAGGGTTAATATAACCTTCCTTACCAAGTGGACTAATATTTTTTTAACACTTTTAAAGTGTTATTCCACACTTAGGAAAGAAAAACACTTATTTAGAAAACGTATAAAAATTTTTGTTTCCTAAGTAAGCATTCGACTCGGAAAAAAAACAATTTAAATCTATGGTAATCGCGAACAAGCAAACAAACTTCAGCTTTGTGGTATTATTGGTATAGCAAAATTTTAACAATAATCTAAAATTTCCTCTAGATGTTCGAAGGTAGGACCAGATCAGCAGAACTGACGGAAGAACTAAAAACTACCCATGGTCTGCAGAAAGAAGACAGAGACCGCATACAAAAAGAGGCGGCCAAAGCAAGAGATTATATTGCTGTTAAATCTGAAAGTGAACAGAAGGTAAAAGAAGAAAACCAGTTATTTTCTCTATTATTTATTGATATTGTAGAAGAATCAGTGTGATGGTATTTTATGGAACAGGCAAGAAAGAAAAAATAAGGTTTTTAAAATTCTATAGCAAAACCTAAGCATTCTATACCTCTCCATTTTGAGAATATGATAAAACGTCACAAAGGAGCAATAAACACTCGCATGGAGCCAAAATGGCTTCAAATTTCTCATTTCGCACGTAGCAATGTAGGCACAGGCAACTTGGATATCTAGCATTAATACAACCGTTTTCATTCGAATGATACTTCCCAACCGTTAATTTTAACAGGAACAAGCTATATCAGCGTTAGTCGACGAACTATGCGGAGGAGCAGTGTCCTCAGCGCTGGATTTCCTCGAGAAAGAATTAAGAAGACTCAAGGAAGAGAGACGGCAACATGCTTATATACTTATCGCTAGTTAGTTTCTTAATAAAAATAATGTGATATTTTTCGTAATCCACAGAGTAACATGAATATAGGAAGAAATATTATATTAAGACACTTCAAATTGACATCGAACCTTAAACTACCTTGGGTGCCTTTAGGTACTATGGACCTATAGCACCACATGGACGACTAGGGGTTTTTTTACCACCTCCACATTTGTATTAAATTATAAATTAACTGTATTTTACTACGTTTTGTTACGTACGTTCCACTTAGTGTCATCGGATTTGTTTGAACATTGTCCTAACATATCTGGAGTTGGCGAAAATAGGAAAATTTGGGATTATCTTCTTTAATACAAACATCGTATATAGCAATAGCAGGGTAGTCAGAAAGGATGTAAAGGTTTATGATTTAAGACACTCCGTTCTTCGCCTTCAATGAAATTATTTTTGATATATATCTATCTACACGGTCACATATAGCGAATATTTCCCATTTAATCAGTTCGTGAGAAGACTATGAGAGAAGCGGCAGAAGCTGGCAGAAGACAGAAAGAAGAACATCGCAGAAGAGAACACGATGAGATGTTTAAACAGGTAACATAATATATTATTGTAATAATTACACTAAAAACGAATCAATTCTTTAAACTAAAAAAAAAGCGAAAAACGCTAAGTCAGTCTTTGAAATTGAAATAAAAGACAATCTCGATATGACAATACTAAAAAAGAATGCCCACATCTCTACAGGTGCTAGGTGTAACCCAAAGCACGGTGGACGCGTACCTCAGCGACATAGCGCGGCAGGGTGGCGAGTTGGCGGCCGAGCTGCAAGCGGTGCACGACGCTCAGGAGAGAGCTGATGCAATTGATGCTGGGAACGAGAGAACGATGTGAGTGAGGGAATTTTGGGAGGTTTTGGTTTTCCGTTGTGTAATGAATTTTCGTTCAATACGTAATATCTTTAAATAAAGAGTAAGACTCTGATCATTTTTCTTACTCAATCTAGAGTAGATTGTACGTAACTCTGTACTTCTGTCCTCTTCTATTTAAACCAACTAGAAAGTGACAACACACACGTCTACAATGACGAATGAAAGTGACGACTAGCTACTATCATCTAGTTACGTATTGTGCCATTACGTAAATAGGTGATTTTGTACTTTTTAATTAAAACCAAAAAGATGAAGACGGCTATAGTCTCCCACTTCCAGGTCAACAGCGGAACAGCATGAGCTGGTAGCTGATCTGGTACACCAGTTTCTCATACCCTCTTCACATAGAGAGGCATCCCGGGTCAGAGTCCGCCAGCTCCAGGAGGCAGGGTTGGTGACCGCCAGGGAGGAGATATTTGGTGTGATTGATGATGGTGTGGTGGAAGAAGGTAGGTTCCTTCAATTAGTTCAATTTTTGATTAGTATGGTATTTTTTTGTGTTTCTCTCATTGTTTTGTTTTTATTTGTGTTGTGTGATATCGTGTAAGGTTTTTTTTTTCAGAAAAATGCAAAGAATGTGGCAACACAACGGAAAAATGCAATTGTCGCGTGTGCCCAGTGCGCATTACACCGACAGCGACCACTTCAAGAGATGACCCACGATGGAAACATGCGAGACGTTAGACGAAATCCCAATTTAAAAAAAATATTTTGATATATACATATCCATTTTAATATTAGAGCTAAAAATAAACAACGTGCAATTAACAATGTCTTTGGAATTAACGGAATGTGAGGAACGAAAGTGTCTTAATGGGAACGGAGTGTCTTCACCCTAGGTCTCTAGGTTCTTTTTGCCCACCCTGCAACGTGCAGTGTAAAGTAAAGAACATTTAAATATGGTCGTTACAATTTTATGTAACTTGAAAATCAAAATATTTTTTTATATGATGTAAATACTCGTATTTAAATACTCTATAATTGTACTACTTTTCGGCGTTCACCAATTTCCACCGGATTCTGGAGACATTGCGTGTTGAATAACGGAACTCAACGCTAAGCTTTAACTCGACATCAGAGCACTCGAAGAAATGGAATATTTATTTAAATATAAATTTATATTTAAATAAATATGAGATAAAGAGTTTACAGTCACACTTTGTGCACCTGCACCACGACTGGTTTATAAAAATTATGTTTATAAAAATTTTATAAGTGAAAGTATTAACATGATTTTTGTCTCAGGTCGTGAGCGAGTGGAGAAGACGTTAGAGGAGAGATACCCGCCGTCACACGAAATGAAAAACTTAGTTAATTCTATAGTAGATGATGGTCAGTATTGTTAATTCCCGTGTTAAATAATGGGATTATATAAATTGAATAAGGCTTAGTATGTTTGTTTTCTATGTGTGTATGTGGCATCGTAGCTCCCAAACGGATGAACTAAATGAAAACATGAATATTTATTTAGTTTTTGTGAGGGAGAATGAAGAAGAACTTGCTCAGCTGGTTTGGGTACGTCGAACGAATGAGTGATTAAAGAATGGCAAAAAAGATTTATGATGGAAAAGTGAGCGGTAATATAGGTAGGGGGAGTATCAAAGATACTAGAGGAAGGTCACGTAAAAAGCACGAGAACCTCCCGGAGGGCATGTATGAAGAGGTTGATGACAGTGGACGAGGCGAAAGAGGTTTGCAGAGACCGTAGCGTTTGACGCTCCGTTCTTTCTGATTAACCCTTCAGTCATTTGTAGATTATTATCTATCAGTCTGGTTAAACAAAATACAACGTTGGGGTCTCGAAAATAAGAAACAGAGTAGTGTGTCACAATTCTTCGTTTATAGTTTATATTAATAAATGAAAATAAAATATAATCGTATCGGATAAAGATAATATACCTATAGACGCCTGTATTATAGCATGTCATATTATTATAATGGAGAGGCCACTCGTGACACAAAGATACAAGCGTTCGACTGTAAATGCGACAGATTGTGGGTTCGTTTTTTACTCGGGGGAATAAAATATTTGATATTTTCATTTTTTCGCTTGTTGCTGTCTTAATGGGAACGAAGTTTCTTAATACTAGGTTCCCTCTGTCTCCCCTGCTATGTGTAAGATACAGTGTGAAGCTAAAAAAATATATTTTATCTAATATCTATAATTTTGTTTTAGCTGTAGAAAGATCTCGTTATTTGCGTAAGGAGGAAGAAGTTATAACTCGAGACATATCTAGAGATTTGAGGGAGAGAACCGAGGTATTGATAGATGCGGGAGAAGTTATCGACGAGTGTTAGTATCTTAACATTTAGTTTAGAAAAAGTTACAATATTTAAAAAAAGAACATGTTATATTTTTGACAAAACTTTTTACTCTGGGTTGGTAAATCGATGTTTTAATTCAATGTTCAATTGATTAACCAAAATCGATTGTATTGTTTGTTAGAACATCACAAATTTTGGTTGACTCACAATTTAAAAGGTTAATGAAGAAAGCAAATTATGGCATAATTTAGCATAATTATTACGCTAAAAAAATAAGGTACAATGGAGAAGTAATAGCAGAAACATTAACAAGCAGAGTGTAGAAAACTTTTTTTTTAGCTGATGATATACCTATTTCACGCAAAAAATTATGAAAAGAGTATATCTATATCGCAATTATTTCAGGTTTTTCGAACATTATTCTAAAAAATGAATGTTTTCCACGTTGCTGCTATGTATATTTTCTATTGTCACATAGATCAATATTAAATACTAACTATAACCTGCGGTTTCGTCTGTGTTTTCAAACAAATTTCTGTTGAGAACTCATCGTGTATATGACAAATGACATATTCAGCAAAAAAAAGTGTGTTATTGCGAAACGATTAACGTGATATATAGCTTATAGCCTTCCTCGATGAATGGACTATCCAAGACGCAAATAACTTTCAATTAGAATCAGTTATCACTAGGAATTGGCAATCAATCGAACTCTCTAGCTTTATAATTTTAGTGTAGACGTAATAATTCTTCGTTGTGTACAAAAAGTAGAGAGAATAAAGAAAAGATTATAAAAAATAAGTAAATAACAATATTTACAGTAATATCTCGAGCGACAGGCGAAATAGATTCAGTAAAGAGACCTCAATACAGACACTACATGAGGCGCATTTACGAAGACGCTTTGGAAAGGACTGATTTCATCTATAAACCATCTTCTGGTAAGTCGTTGTTTGTTTTGATTACTATAATATATACATATAAATATATTAGGGTGTGCCAAAATATATATATATATTTTTCATTATAGTGAAAATATTGTTCCGGGCACCGAAAAATACGTGTGTTAAAAGGGTAGCTCTTAACTTTTATATTAAGAGATGAGATTAGATGTCTAATTGCGATTTTCTGTTTTCATGACTTTAATTATTAATACTTTTGTTATAAAACTGGCAAGCTTAGCCTGCCCTGTGCGAGATACAGTGTTAAGCATAATGTTCCTGTAGTCTTTCAAACCTCCTCACGATACACTTATCTTCTACCTCTTAATACTTATTGTCAGTAACAAAAAATATAATAAAAAGCAATTTTACACTGGAAAATTATTAAAAATCGAAAAAAAGTTTTTAGTGGAGAAACACTTTAAAAATATAAAAAAGTAAGTATTGTATATTATACATAGACATCTACTTATCCCCTTGTCACTGGATGTGCCGGTCATTTACACGGAGGCCCCTAACTAATCAATTAATTTATAATTTTAGTTCCACAACTCCTGCCTTCTGAGTTAAGAAGACTTCAAGAAGAAGAAGATGCTAAGAAGGATCTGTACTGTCACTGCGAGAAGAAAGATAGCGAAGTTGTATTTAAACTTGGTGAGTGGATTACAATTTTTATATAAAAAATATACGAACAAACGCGAGTCGGACTTGCCCAGCGAGAGTGCCTCACCAATTTCAAGGGAAATAGGCTATAAGCTTTGATTATTTAAGCGCGATTAGCGGATTAGCGGTTGTAATCGTCGCGATGGTTGAAGGTTTGATGTCCTTTCACTTGGATTTGACTGATAACATTGTACGTGTTCCCTCCGCATATCCCTGGATATGTATCGCAAAAAAGAACTGGATCGATTTTGATGAAATGTAGACTATTGCCTAAGTTGGAATATTAAACCTCATTGATATAAAAGGATTATTCTGATTCGAGTTACTTTTTGAGAAATTTCTGGACAAACACCTACATGTATGTACGATATTTAACGCATGTGCTTGGTAACTTAAATAGATAATCTTATTAACTACAAATTATTTTTTACAATTTTATTTAGGTATGTATTGTATTTGTATTTTTAGAAGGTGAATATAAAAAGTGACATGAAATTTGCATTGATAAAACTAAACACACACACAGAAGCAAATAACTGTTAATGTATTTTTTTAAATAATTATTTAAATTAATTAAATATAATTTTATTACAGACACAATGACCTCAACCGAGAAAATGAACCTACTGCCCTCCGAGCTCAGGATTTTAGAAGACTTTAGACGATGCAAGTGTGACACTGTGCCGTCACCGAGCGCTGTTCGTTTTCGTACGAAATCTACAATATTTTATACATTTGTTTTATATATTTAGTATAATACGGTCACAGGGTAGTGGCCGCCCTAAAGTTTTCTGAACATTAGCGCATTGTCAACTCGCGATCGAGAAGAAAATAAGCGATAGTAAGAAATATCTTCAAATAATTGCTGGCTCCATCTACAGCTAATTAAAAAAAACAAGGGGCAGGTCACGACAACGCGGCCAGGAGGAGTTGTAACTCTGATGTATCGGAGTTTCGTAATATGCATTGTAATATATGTATTGTATACATAAATTAACTTTCCTTTAACTAAGGCCTTCGTAGGCGCAGCAGCAAGCACAAGCGTGCTACTGTAAATTCGACGGTTGTGAGTTCGATTCCCACATAGGAATATGAAATATTTATTATTTTAATTTTCCTCTCTGTGGTAACGAGGCAGAGTGTGGCGATGATATCCGCCACACGCGATGCCTCATAAATTTGGCGGAATCTTCTTTTCGAATTACTGTACATTAGTGAAAACCGCATAAAAATACGCACCGCCAAATTTCGAGACATTCGTCGGATTGAGTGCCGCGTTTAGTCGTTGCAATTCCCACATAGAATTATTTTTATTTTCCCTTTTGTGCCGTCGTGCTTACACGCTGTCGCACATAACATAGTAACAAAGTAAGTTATAAATACATTTTTTATTATCTGTTTCTTTTTCATAGAGTCTCCATTAGAAAAAGGGGGAGAGGGAGAAACAGAAGAAGAAGATGTCAGTGATGAAGAATTTGGAGAATAATTGTTTAATTTTTATTTAAATATATTGTTTTGACTTTAAAATAATGTTCCTTTATTTGTCAATCCACTTAATGGTTTTCTTTTGCTTTCTTTTTACGTGACGGTTGTGGGTTGGATTTTCACTCGAATATAAATATTTTGAATATTTTTATTTCTTCGCTATCTATATACACATTTTTTTTAAGTATAATCAAAAAATTAAGTCAGCTTCACGCTATACCCCGCACACAGCAGGGTAGACAGAGGGAACCTAGAGAACCCTAAATTTACAAAGATACAAAAATTGTCTTTCGTAATGTAAATAAAATGTGGAATAGAAAAGCTATTTTATTATTATTAATTTACTCTCACATTTTATCATGAATCTCGAGTATAAATTCATAGTTACTTATTTAGAAAACGTATTAAAATTTGAACGTAGCGGGAATCGAGCCCGCGCCTCTTGGAAACCGCTTCCTAAAAATGTTAAAAATTTATAGTTATTTCGATTTCACTACTTGGGTACTTAAGATATAAAGGGAAAAGGTACAAATGAAAATACGTTTTTTTCTTGAGTGTGTATATTTTATATACATTTGTTATATATGTGATCTGTACAGATAAAGTTGTCTTATTTCATTAATATAAAATTCGTGTAAAAAAAAGAAGCAAAATATTTTATTATTAGATTTTACAAGATATAAAAAGTTGAGGCCAGTCCTGGCGCAGTGGTACAAGCGTGCGACTGTAAACGCAACTACTTATTAGTGGGTTCAATTCCCACTCGAGCAGATGAAATATTTAATATTCCTCGCTCAGGTAACAAGGTATACCGAATTCTTGTGATATTGCGTGGTGGATGTTGGACTTCGACCACTCAATACGGAATGTCTCAAGAATTCGGAGGAAGGAAGGGAAACGGAAATGTATTAATGGTAACGGTGGGGCTTAACACTCTCTCTGCTTACTCTGCTAAGTGATAAGCAGAGAGAACCTGTGAATATGGTGATAAGACACCAAGATACAACGTGAAGAAAAAAAAAATAAATAAAACTTAAATTCTTTCAGAAGAAAGAAATAATATAACCGGATGGTTTTTACAATAGTTACTATAATTTTCTCAAAAATGCTTACTTACAAAATGTATGCTTAAATTATTTCAAATACATAAAAAAAATCGAATAAAATTTTTTTTTTCTACAGTCTTTTTTTCCGTTTCACGCTGTATTCCGCATTTAGCAGGGTAACTAAAAAAGTAAGTAATGTCTACAGTGCATGGAAATACAAAAGATGTGGTTTCATACATTCAATATTGAAACTTTAATGAAAACATCATTTAAAATGTCATTTCCCATATACTTATCATTTTACAACTAACCTTATTATACAATTTTAACTACAATAAATCTAAATTTTTCGGAGAACTTATAAAAGTGAGATTATGTTATAATACTTTGCATATGTGGTCAATTCCTTCTGTTTAGAAAAACATTCAATAATTTATAAATTAAATTAATTAAAAGAATTATATAACATTTATAAATTGTAATAAATATTATTACGTACCAATGGTAAAGCAAATGCGACAGTTGTGGATTCGATTCTTACTCGGGTAAAATGATTATGTAAAATATAAAACTGTTAGTGATCGCTGTTGTTTCGCTGTTTGTCTGTGTGTTTGTGCACGCTCATCTCAGAACGGCTTACATGATTTAAATGCATTTACAATATTGTATTTTGCCAAGGTTCCCTTAACATTTGATGCAAGTTTGAATTAAATCGATCCATAAATTAAAAAATTGTCAATATAAAGTATTAATATCGACAATATGGCTACAATATGTCTTATTGAATCGGCTGAAACTTTAAGTTTTTAATAATGTCTTTAAAATGATTATGTTATTAGATCACGAAAGTACATCAAGCGGACAAACGATAGGCGAGCGGAACGCTCGTTACAAAGTGCCATGTATATAAAGTCCTGTCATGTCCCGCTTTTGCTATGACAAACCGCTGCGTTAAGTTCCGTCACACGCAATGTCTCTAAATGAATATGAGATGATGCGCGAGAAACGGAAGTTTATAATAATGTGCAATATTCAATTTACATAGAATTGTTTACTCTGTCAATTATCGCAATATATTAATTAATATTATCTATATAAAATTTGAACCAGCAACATTTAAAATTAAAAATGTATGTAACATATTGGATATGCGAAAAAAGAATACATAAAAATATAACATTTAATAACAATATTAAACATTATAAAAAAATACAACTTTTATTATTCAGTTTCAAACTTTTTAAAAACCTATAAAAACTTAAACTTAAAACATTTAAAGTAGTGACTCTAATAAACTTAACTAACTTACATACATATCAATATGTAACTTTTTTAACTAATTAAGACTAATTAACCTATATAGTATGAAAAATTATAAAAATTACATTATAAATATCTGTTAGCTTCTCACATAGATGATGGGTACGATGAACAATAGCAAGGGGTTCAAAGACGGCAGCGGGTTCGATAAATTGCAAGCGTCCGCGTCGTTGCAGCTTTGGAGACAGCCGTGGACGTATCTGGAATTATTTTTTTTTATTTTATATAATAAAATCGAAGAATCTAAATTACGCATTTCTAATTATAGTTTCATCATAGGCCAGTCGTAGCGCAGCGGCACGAAGTGTGACTGTAAAACTGGTTGTGGGTTCGATCCCCACTCGAGGAGATGAAATATTTATTTAAATTTATATTTTCATTTCTTCTGCCACTCAACACGCAATGCCTCCAAAATTCGGCAGAAAGTGGGGAACGAAGTGTCTTAACACTAGGTTCCCTCTGTCTACCCTGCTGTGTGCGGGATATAGCGTGAAGCTAATAATAATATAAAAATTATTATCATAGGATATTTCGGTACCATCGAGCTGATCTGATGAAGTAATCGGAAGATGGCTGATGGGACCTCGGACTGCCTACTAGTAAACATACCGAGTTTGTGTTCATTACATTCGTCTTATTAATATTTCTGTTAGAAAAAGCATGTGTTAAGGTTTTAATATTATTTATTTATATATAATTATATAATTAATAAATAATTATATATAATTAATTAATTAATTATATATAAATAAATAATATTAAAACCTTAACCTTTAAAATTATAAAATGGGGGTAGTAAATGATGTGTAATTAATATTTTTTTTAATAAAAGAAGGAAATTCATAAATGATACATCAATCAAATTGACTTAGTAGGTAAAGGTGTAAATGTGTAAGAAAAATCTTATAATTAAAATCATAAATAGTAAAAAATAATGTCTTAGTTGTAAGCATTTTTCTTTTTAGGGTTCCGTACGTTTTAAGGATAAAAAGGAACCCTTATAAGATCACTCTGTTGTCCGTCTGTCTGTCTGTCAAGACCCTTTATCTCAGGAACGCTTGGAGATATCGAGTTGAAATTTAATCCGTACACTCAGATATACGGCTCCATGATTTCCTTATAAAAACGTACTTCCATATTTACTTAGAAAAAAGATATAGGGAATCAAAATTATTAGGGTACTTCTAACTACTAACCTAAAATAATAAAAAAATGTAGCTTACAAGAAATATAGAATTAAAACGGGACAAAATTCGATATTAAAGCACCTAGTTCAAGTGAGATATCAGATGAAAGAGCAGACTCAGCTAAACCTGAATTTCAGAAAAAGCTCGAGCCTCCAATTTTGTTCGGAACCCTTGGTGGGCGAACCTTTTTTAATAAAACTTGTACTGACAACGGTATGTAACATACAATTAAATTTATCACTTCATATTATTAACTACTAAAAATAAAAATAGCAATGAGAACGCCAGCTCAATCAGTACAAATGTTTGTTTATTCTATAATAATACTTATGATATCATCTTCATCATCAGGAGTACTTCGATTGAGGCCGTCGTGGCGCAGAGGTAAACAGAGCGACGACGAGATAAACACGACAACCCACTGTGGGTTCGATTTCCGGTCAGAGAAATGAATTATTTGAAATTCAAAAAATAAAATTGAAACGAAACATTTCTTCGCTCTGGTTGAATTTAACCCACAATGTCTCCAGAATTCAGCCGGAAGTGGGGGACGGAGTATTAACATTAGTTCTCTCTGCTATGTGCGGGATACAGCGTGCGATCTATAATTGTTTGATTGATTGGCGGAACTCAACGCCTCCTTTTAATATATTACATCTCACCACCTCGCTGTAATATAACTGTAAAATACTACTCCATCCATCTTTCATCAAATGAATGATTATTTTAAGCCCTTGTTGATTGGTTGAGATAGTTGGCAACCATGTTCAAGCGCAAGGGGTAAAAAGTATCCCTCACAACGAAAGGTAGGCAAAAAGAACTTAACTAAGTTTTAAGAAGACTTCTGGTATTGCGTGTTGAATAACGGAATTCAACACCGCGCTTTGTTTCGAATCGACAACCAGTCGCGTTTACAGTCACACATTACCAATACTAACCTGTCATTATAATAGAATCGTCCGCAATGGGACATGCGTATGATTTCGGTGTCGGTGGTGGCGGTGCCGGAGTCCAAACCACAACCACGAACTGTTATTGTTTCACCTGTGTCGTCTAAAAATAAATTAAATATTGTTAGTTTTTTAATTAATAAAATAATAGTCTTATATGAGGAGGTTCATGAAGATTAAAACGGTTCTATACTATAATTTCGTAGTTGCGTGTTGAGTTGTGTATATAAAAAAAGATCACTGTACCCCCTAAAGAGTACAAATAATCAACTCACCAAAAACACCCGCTATCTTAATACACGAAGTGGCTGGAAACAGTCCATCTCTTCCCTTCCTCCCCCCCATGCAAGGGGACTCCAGCATGTTGAGGGAATGGTTGTTGTGGAAGGGGTCATCACAAGGAGGGAAACGACCATTCATTGATACGCATTTGAAGCAGTCTATGCTGTGGGCTGGAAAAGTAGTGGGTTCGATTAATAAGCGGTATACGTTTTTAAAAAAAAACAAGATAAAAACACATGTTGTCTATATGTTTCTAAATTATTCGGAAAAAAGATTTTACATAATTGCAATAAGTGATATGTAACAACCAATAACAAAATTTCATACGAATTTCCTTCCAAGTGCCGTTGCCTACAAATAACTGCCCCCGATTGACTTTTTTTTGAATGGACTTTATTGTTGAGATATCCCCGATTGACACAATTTCATTGCTTGTATAGGTTTTTTCACCTCTTCTTTTACACGAGTTTACTAACACAACGTATTTTATAATTGGAGAATCATAAAAAAAATACTTATTCTTTCTTTTCACGATTATTACCTACACATTTTAGATGAAACTATTTTAACCGGAATAGTCGCGTATATTTAAGATTATACATTTTTGGAAACAGAAAAAAATCTACCCGTGACCACGGACTAGGTAATGCAAAGTGAACTCGAAACGTCGGTAAAAAAATACCTAGTTTTTGGCAGTTCGCAATCTTATTGAAATAGACCGAAAATTACAAACGAAAAATCTTTTTTAAACGAATATCCTTACTTTACTTTATGGTTTATCCTACGTCAATCTTCGATTGTTCCATATATCTATCCAATCTAGAGATTGGATCGATCGATTATAGTATATAGCCTAAGATAAGACATTTTAGGCATAATGTAAAAGAGGTAGCGAGTTCAAATGGAAATTTACATATTTGATGTTGATTGATAGTTTTCAAATGTCTTTAGTAAGTAATTAATTTCTTCGCTCCAGTAACAAGGGGCAAAGCGCGGCGTTGAGTTCCACCACTGAAAACATAAATCTTGAAGTTTCGGCGGTACGTAGGAAACGCAGTGTCTTAAAAGTAGGTCCTCTCTTCCTACCCTGCTAAAAAGCGATCATCAGTGTCTACATTTTCCACCTCTTCAAGTGTAAATGTTTCTAAGTACTCACCCATGGACAAACATGATAAGAAAAATATTGCAGAAATAAAAATAGTTTTGTTTGTGGGCATGTCCATATCTTTATTCTGAAAAAAAAAAAAATGTTACTTTTGTACGTAATATTGTACTAATGTTAAAACACTCCGTTCCCATTAATACAACGTTCTCTAATTTCCGCTGAGTTCTGGAGATTGAGTGGCGAAACTATAAACTTACAAACGCTTTGACTCGTTACTAGAGCGAGTATATGAAAGTATTAAATATTTCATTTCCTCGAATGGGAATCGAACCCACATGTCTCGCTTACAAATGACCTCAATTGTATTTTTTTATAAATTTGAATTTTGCTCCTAATAAACCAATAGAGGTCTTGTTTAAGACTATTAAGAAAAGTCATGAAAATACGAACCTAAAGAATGTTTTTATGCCGGTTAATTATTGTTATTTAAGTGGCCTGACATTAAATTTGAGACCGAAGTGCCACATCGATACAGCGACCGACTGTATATACAACAGTTGTGGGTTCGATTTCTACTCGCAAAATGTTTTATTTATCATTTCTACGCTCCAGTAAATGACAAAGAGAGGCAATGAGTTCCGCCAGTCGAATCTCGAATTAGATTCCGTCTTCCTGCTGCTGTTCGTTGTACAATATTCAATCTCTGTTGTACAATAAACGGTGTTTAGCTCCAAATTTTCACACACGAACTGGCATGGGCGTGTCTAGAGATTTTTTTTGGGGGGCCTGGACTTTAACCTTGAACACATATTTGATTTTACAGATCTAATTGTTTGTTTCTAAAATATCTAGGGATGGGCACACGTATATTTTGGGGTGAGCATGGGTAAAAAATATCTTACTAGAAGTTTGTGGGGATTCCGCGAATATAAAAAATGTGGTTAACGAGATAAGGGTTTAAGTTGCTATTATAGCTAAGTTTTATAAATAAAAAATAAACAACATGTGCGCAGACCGCGCGGTATATCACGACCGTGGGAATATTGTAACGTATTGCAAAGCGATGTAGGAAAATACATATTTGGTTATAAAAAAATATCGGTCATATGCGAGTCGGTTTAGCTCCCTGAGGGATCCGTACCATCATGAAGATCAACGGGATCGCGACTCATAAAGATTGACAATCTGAGTGGTAATCGAACTCAGAAAGGTGCAGTTTAAAGTTAGATTGCCCGACTTCGATTTAAAAAGGAGGAGTCCATAAATAATAATTAATTTTAAATAGTAAATAAATATATAAGTTTTTTTGTTTTTATAGCTTCAATCTGTATATATCAAGGAAGGCATATGAAAATATTAAATATTTCATTTCTTCGCGCTCACAGTCAAACGCTTGTGCGTGCCCTACTCCTGCGCCTGCGTGTTCCATCACTCAACACGCAAACCTTCCAGAATTCCTCCAAAAATGGAGTACGAAAGTGTCTATATGGGAGCGGACTGTCTTAACACTAGGTTCCCAAGTTTCCTCTGCCTACCCTGCTATGTGTGGAATACAGCATGAAACAAAAAAAAATGATTCGTCATTCTAAATCATTACTATGCAAAATGAAAATACATTTTATTATTAAAAGTCTCTTTTATAAAGTGAAAATTATTTACAAGTACAACAGATGCATGATGATAGACAAACATAAGCAATACGGCGAAGTTGATTAACGCCACTCTTGACGTAGAACAGACTACGCCCACGTTTTTTATACAAAATTAGTTAGCTGTAGCCCGCAAGTCTATTAACATGTTTTTAGCTTTACACTGAAACCCGTACATAGCAGGATAGGCAGAGGGAACCTGGATATCTGGTGTTAAGACACTCCGTTCCCATTAAGATACTTCCATTCCTCACTTACTGCCAAATTCTGGAGGCATCTCGTGTAGAGTTGCGCAAATGCCACGCTTTGCCTAGTTACCACAGCGAGGAAATTAAAATATGAAATATTTAATTCCCTCGAGTGGGAATCGAACGTACAACCTGTCGCGTGTCGGTCGTACGCTTGTGCCCCTGTGCTATCACGTAACGTGATTTTCACGGAAAATACTCCGTTAACGTTGGAATTACGGGAAATTCTGTCTTAGTGTTCCTTTACGCTTACAAGGGAACCTACATGTTAAATTACAGCGTCCTACGCCGGGTATTTTTTTCTATACGTTGTCCGTCACTTACTAAATAACGAAAGAGATTCATTCACAAAATTTACATTAAATGGCATATTTCCAGCATCCATCTTTTTTGCTTCACGCTGTACCCCGCCTGGAGCAGGGTAAAACCGAGGGAACGGGGGGAAACTAAGACATTCAGTTCCTTACTTTCCGTGCAAACTTACCTGATATTAAGTGTTGATCAGCGAAACTTATCGCCATACTTGGCCTCACCAGACCGTGGAAATGAAAATGCAAATAATTAATTAGGCCTAAAAAATAAAACGAAAATGCCTTTATATAAAAAGATAAATTCTAAGAAAATTTAAAAGCCTTTTGCCGAAGTATTTCTAAATACGAGAATGATTATTTTCTAAACTTCTGGAATAATGTCAGAATACTTTTAGAAAAATCAGCTAAGCTTTTTGCCTTTAAGTACGTACAATAATATTATTTATAAATAAAAATAATTAGATAGAAGTAAATAGATTTTTCTAGGCAAATTGATATGTCTTTAAGGAGCTTAAATATATTTTTTTTTATTAATTAAGTTATTTTCCAACAATTACAGAGTATAATAAACGGACCAACCTTTATCAAATAAGAAAATGCAGAATACAAATTTATTTTTAAATAAACTTAAACGATCAGCTAAAAAAATACAGTAAATGAAATTAACATTTAATAGATGTTTTTCTCGTTTAAAAATTAAAAAGTCGTACAACAAAATTATACATATGGTAAGTAAAAAAATTAATAATACATTTCTCGATTTTACCATGTAAAACAAAAAATAAATTAAATAAATACAACATAATTATCATTCAACAAAACTGAATTATCGACATCAAAGGGACGTATAAATAGAATAATAGCTTACCGTGCAGGTGAGAACTAATCAATAACCGCTTTTCCGTAATGGCGAATAACTTTTTACATTTATATAATAATAAAATATTATTGTATATTAATAATAAAACAGTTTTTATGTGATTTAAGTTAATAACTACTAACGTGTGGCGTTCATTAAAAATATTGACTAAAAGTAGAACCTTGGTTGTTGCTGAAAGATTTTCCGTAGTGTTACCAGTGTTGAGATTTTTCAGTAGCACGATTTTGGGGTAATTAATTGTAGTTTTTACTTTTTTTACGTGTGTAAGCATTCATAATTTGAAATAGTGATGTTAATTATAAAAAAATATTTATTATATTAATAAAAACTATTTATAAAATAGACTTTTACTAAAAACTTGTAATGATTTAGAATGACGTATCATTTTTTTTAGTTTCATGCTTTATTCCACACATAGTAGACACAGGGTAGACAGAGGAAACCTAGTGTTGAGACACTCCGTTCCCATAGCGTCATGTCCGTTACGTAATATTATTACGTAAGTATATTATATTATTTTATATTATAAAACTTAAATCTGTGGCACAAAGGCATAAAGTGTAACTATAAACGCGAATGGTTGTGGTTCAATCCGACTCGAGGAAATGAAATACTTATTTAAATTTATATTTCCATTTTTTACCTCGATATGTGCGGGACATACCGTGAATCTGATTTGATAAATCTATACTTATAAGTAGATAGTTACACAAAGTATATAGTTCAGTTTCATCGATATATTCATGATTTTATCTTAATTTTTATTTATTTTTCATTAGTATATGTATATCTAGTAATGTTATTTTTTATTTTCTTAATAAGTCATCTCCTATGTAAAAAATCTTACCAATAAATAATAAATCCTTAAATGTCATTCAAATATTTCGTAATTTATTTATAAAGTACATAATGTAACATTAGTACATTTAATATTTTCATTTCCTGTCTCTGGTAACAAAGCAAAGCATAGCTGAGTCCTGCCTATTCAACATGCAATATTTTAAAATATTTTTTAGAAAATGAGAAACTTAATATAAAATATGCAGATATATATAGTAATAGGTGTCTTATTGCAAGGTATCCTCCTACCTCCCTCCCTCTCCTTCTTTTTTCAGTGAATAGGGTTAATAACGTAAATACTGATAAAAAACATAATTCATATTAAAACAAAGACAATATAAAAAGAAATTGATTTATTTTAAATATCACTTATTGCTTTTGAAAGCAACGCATTCATATTTACAAAGATTAATAATCAAATTGTAATCTGTACATTCCAAAATATTGTAAGGTTTATACAATTTAAAAACATCATCTTTTTTCATATTATTATTATGTACATATATATTATTAAGAATAATTAAATATTTTTTATTATTTACATCTGAAACTTGAATTAAATGGCAGCCATATTTAATACTAACTTTTTTAATTCTAAAAATTAGAAAGTCCTCACTTGGTAATATAAAACTTGAGTTTGCAGCTAAAAATCTTTCATGAAGCCATAAAGATGTATTTGCATTTTGTTTTTTCTTAAGAGCATTTAGTCGAAATGCCAACCCATCCTTTTTATACTTTACCTTTTTGCTTATTTCTGACTCATTTTCATAACTTAAGCTATTTGAAAAATATTTACTCTCTGTTTTATATATTGGTTCGAGTTCTGGTTGAGAATTGATAATTTCAATGTCTTCAATACTTTTTGAACTATTTCTTTCGTTTTCTGTTTCACATTCACTTATAGATGCACTTTGAGAATTCGCATTGAAGTGACTATCAAAATATGTTTTAACTTTTTCTATTAATGGTAAATTTGATTTCAAAGGAAGAAAATTATCTCTAATATTATGTAAGCTAGTAAATCTATTATCAGTATTTTTTATATTTCTTAATAAATTATTTGATGAATTTTGAATTTGTCTTGTGTCTTTACTTATTATAGATATTGATTTCTGGCTTATGCTTAATATTGGTGATTTACTCCGTTCCTCACATGTTATGTTTTCCACTTCATTTTTAGGGTTAAATAGTTTTTTTTTTACTTTAGGTGATTTTATTGATGAAATATGCCTAAATGACAGAACAGGGCTATGCAATTTTTCTTTATAGTTACAACTCTTCGTTTTGCTTAAAATAATTGGTGATTTATCTACATGTTTTAAATTATATGATACAAAATGTCTTTGACTGTTTGTTAAAACTGGTGATTTACAACTTATCTTAGGAGACTTTTTTCTAGATGATTCTGGGGATAATTTAATTATGCTTTTATTTTTTTGCTCTGATTCTATAAAGGTTATATCCAGTTGTGAAATATTTTTGGGAAGTTTACTTTTATTTACCACTCGTTTTCTTTTCTTAAGGCATATGTTATGTTTAGATATTTTAGGGCATTCGTGGATACTGTTCTCGTAGTCACTAGAATCGCTACTCCAAATTATTTCTTCTGAATCTTCTTGAGAATTTAATAAATCAAATTTTGATATAAAACTGTTTTCTAAATGATTCTTCATTTTTGTTTAAATATTTTAGTTTGTTTGTTTATTGGTGATTTAAATCACTAGTTAAGATTTGTAAAATTGACACAATTATTAACACTTTGAAGTTTGAATAAAAATAAAATATATTAAACATTACATAGCATGGATACTGGAGAGTACTCTTTGCAAATTACACAACATAAAATTACAAAATTTCAAAATTGAAATATTGCTTTTCTCCTTGACACAGATAAAAAATACATGTATTCTTTTTTACGTTATAGTGTTTTGCCTCTGATTTCAGATTTTTTTACAATTAATACCGGTAATTAAAGCCAGTCGTGGCGTAAGAGCACAAGAGTGTGACTGTAAACGCGATTGGTTGTGGGTTTGATCTTCATTCTCCAATTGAGGAAATAAAACCCCTAACTCGCACACGGTAGTGTAGGCCACTGCCATGTGCGGGATACGAGAAAGAGATACAGCGTGAAGCTGAATTAATTATTTTTTATTTAATATTGGTAATTAATTTTAATTAGTGTTTTTCAAATTGTAACAAACATGAACAATGTCAAATTAATATAATAATACAAATAATTCAAAAATTATTTAAAATCTATATATTTTTTTTGTATGAGGTTTTATTAAAACGAAAGCATACTATTTATGATTAGTGTTAGTTTTCGATATGCCAGTTAATATTATAAAATTATTTTATAAACATATAGGTGCAATGGGTTAGATTAAACGATTAACGTGCTGTGAGATAGCTTTATGTTATTTTTCAAGAAATGGGCTATTGAACAATAAAACGTTTTTTTATAAATACGCAACAAGCATACCGGCCATAAACATATAATTACATTATAAATTTCTATCAAATGGCAATACTGCTATAAACCTATAAACAACAAATCTCAACAGTTGGCACGATTGACACCATTCGCTGTGTTATTCAACTAACTTCACACCGGTCCAATGTGCCCAAAACAAATATACTGAGTGCATGCTGTATTACGTATATAAATAAAACAAAAAATAACGTCCCAAATTATAAACTACCTACCATCGTTTATGATACGCAGTCACTAGATAACTATCCTAGTGGAATCCTAGTAGATTCACATTAGGATATTTATAATAAAACTTATTTTAAGCCGGTTTTAGCCATGGAGGTTGATCGCGTCGTTTCAGATACGGAAAACGTGGCGGAGCTTGATGTTAAGAAAGAACAGGGTGCCGGTGACGCTACTACATCCAGCGAGAAATTACGTCGTAAGAATAAAAAGTTTAATCGCAGCAACAGCAAGGAAGGAGCCGTAGCAGCCACTACACCGCTGCCTAAATATCGGAGCTGGAAAAACAGTCGCCGCCCTCGAAATGGGCACGGACGGGGTTTACCTAAGAAAGGTAATTATTTTATTATTAAATAAACAACTAATGAACCATTAACCGGCGTTAGAATTTTCTGGAAAGCCATTTATACTATACACCTATTATATTTACATAATATTTGTTTACTAACTTCTAACTTAGACCAAGGTCAAGTGAAAGAGTAAATTTGCGCAGTTACTATAGTATACGTTTATATTAGTCTACATCTAATATTATTATTCAGTTTATTAAAACTGTGCCGTCGAGTTCGTTGACTCGTTATGCAACTAGTAAACAACTTTTACAAGGCTATTTTCAACTTACCCGAGATAATGTAATGGGAATAATAATTAAACTTCAATCATTTAAATAAAATGATCAAAATGAACCCGCTAAATGCGTATTTAATGTTATATTTTAAATAATAAATTTGATAAAAACGTTTGTTTTGATCAAATGGCGCGTCGTTTCAAGGTCAAGGCTATTATTGTTTTGCCACCGCCTTTTCGATGTGGCTGTGTTGCAAAAATATAATACCAGTGATTTTTTTTATTAGTTTCTAATTATGGTAATATTAAATAGATGTCTATTTTTATTACATTATTTAGTGAGGAAGAGTAAAATTAAATAAATAAGTAATTAAAAAAATAATTAAGCTATCTGTCACTAGCTTATTTAAATGAATGTAATTTTTATTAAATTATATATAATTCTATTAAGTTAAAAATATATAACTTTTATATCCAATTACAATATAATATGTATAAAAATATATGCATATAAATAATGGGAAAATATATTTTTTTGTGCAGTGTTAAGTTCTGCCATTCAGCATACAATTTTTAGAATTTGGGTAGATAATGGAGAACATAGTGTCTTAACATTTCTTTTTGACATAAAGAAATAAAGCATGAAGCTAAAAAAAATTACATTTAAAAATAACTAACACATCATGTCTATATAGTCATTTTAAATATATTTTTAATATAGAGTTAAAGATATTTTAAAATACAGTTTCTGCATTTGCGGTTTTACTATTAAAATAGATTAAAACATTGCTACCTTATTTACTATATTTGTGGGCAATCTATACAAGTAAAAAGATTTGGCTTTTTTTAGTACTGATAGAGATCTTTTACATTAAGCAATCTTTCAAAATCATATCAACCCACATTGATTTGTGATCCTGACATTTATAAATGGTATGCAATGGTATGCTCAAACCATTTAGACAACAAAATGGAGTGTTAATATTTAAGAATCATTAGACAAACTGAAACTATACACATCAAAATCATTTCGAAGGAATTGTAAAATTTACAGTCCATTGATGTTATTTCTTAACACAGCTGAATATTAATCAGAGTTCAAAGACCTTTTAAAAGTGGCACAATATGAAAAAAATTACACGTTTTTTTAATCATTTGAGTATGCCAAGTAAAGGATAACAAATCAAATCAGCTTCACGCTGTATCCCGCACACAGCATGGTAGGCAAACGGAACCTAGTGTTAAGACACTCCATGTCCTGCTTTCCGCCAAGTTCTGGAGGCATTGCGTGTTGAATGGCGGAACTTAACGCCGCGCTTTGCCTCTACACCAGAGCGACTGGCCTCAGCAATTAACAATACTTAACAATTAATAACAAATAGTACTAACAACAATAGAGCCATTGAATAGATATGATTTAATTTTCATTCATCATCATCATAGCTATACATACGTGTATTAGTAATCCTAAAATATATAACGAAAAACACACAGACAATGCGGGCAAAGTCGTAGGAAAAGGTAGTTCAAATATATAACCAAACAACATCTAAATACAAAAAATACAGTTATATGAATAAATAAATAGCATATTGATGTTTATCACATTTTTTTTAAATCCAAGGCCGCATAGATAACAATGATGTATTATTTTCAAAAATAAGATATAGACAAATAATCAAATATTGATGCCGTCGTTTCATTTGGGGAACTCGAATTAAATTATTTTCATTTATTCACTGTGGTGAACAATGAGTGTTGTTGTTGCTTTGATTTCTGCCATTCACCATACAATGTCTCGAAAATTAATCGGAAAGTAGCGAACAGGCTGTCTTAAAATGAATTCCTCTCTGTCCGGAATATAAAAAGATTTCATATTTTTACGACATAGACATTAACTATGAAAAAACCTCCAATCTCACGTAATTTAACGCCGTATTTAACGTTGTAAGAGAGCAAGAAATAAAAAATGTATAAGGTTAGGTTTAGCAATTCTACTTGAGAAATTACACAGGTGTGTTTTGTTATTGTGATAACAGCTCTGTCTCACTTTATGATAAGAGCATGCGATTGTGTTATCAGTTTTGTATAGAGGTTAGAATGGTGGAATTATTGAATTGGTTCAATTATTTTTAACTTTTTTTAAGCTTCACATTAGATTACGCTTGCTAAAGCAAGTAGGCATAGGGAACCTTGTTTTGAGCCATTCCTTTCCTCTTTCCGCCTATCTTTCGAGATAGAGCGAGGAAATGATAATTCATTTCCTTGAGTGGGAATCGAATCAACAACCGTCGCGTTTGCAGTCTGCGCTGCGATAAAAAGGAGTTAAATTAAAAGTTAAAAAAATAAAACTGACCTAATTTCTATAAAACATACATGTAGACAAATAAAAGTATTTTTAAACATACGTATAGCTTCACCCGGCGTTAAGACAATAGTTTCGAAAGATGAGGATTACTATTTGACATTTTGCCAACTGAGGCGGACGTCGCGGGTTCGAATTAGTTTGTATGGATTTAGCGTAAATGTTTGTTGTTTATTAACGTTTTTATAAAGAATCTGTAGTAGGTGATGGCAAGACCATTTTGGTGGGCACAAGAGAGCTGTAAACGCGACGGTTGTGAGTTCGATTCCCACTCCGGAGAAATATCTATTACTTTCATTTTTCGCTTTAGTAAAGCAAAACGCGGCGTTGAGTTTAGCCACTCAACATGCAATGCCCCACAGAATTTGGAGGGAAGGTGAACTAATATTAGAAACTACTGCAACTGGTTCAAATTGATAACCTTTTTTTGTGTCTTTAGTCCATTTATGTAGGAAAGCATCGCGTTAACAGGCGGACGATGTTCCGCTGCATCACGACAGGTCAAAACTGATATACTTACATATGCCGTTATTGTGACCGCGTGCAGTTAGGTTCTCTGACTTTTTTTTGTTTGCTGGGGAAGAAATAATGAAAAGTAAGGGAAATATTAAAATGAAATTGCGCAGCCACCTACAGCTGGCTACAGGGCGGCCACGACTCGACGGCCGCACTGTATCTATACACTTACGAAGAAATATTTACATACTGGCTATTAGTAGACCGCGTGTCTACATCATATTTAAAAGCGTAATTAAAATAATATTGTATATATCTAACGTATATTATAATATATCTTTTTAACCATCGTGGCTCAGTAGGGCAGCGTTAGTCTGTAAACGTGATGTTTGTGGATTCGAATTCCACTCGAGGGTATGGAACTGGAAAATGGAGTGTCTTAAATTTTTTTTTGTCTACATTGCGAAAACAACCTCCTGTTTTATTGTATCAGAGCGAGGAAATGCTTTTTTTACTTCACGGTACAGCCGAATACTTTCCGCACATAGCAGAGTAGGTAGAGGGAACCTAGTGTTAATAAACTTTGTTCGTTTTCCGCCCAAATTTTGAGACAGCTTGATGAGAAACGGAACTCAACGCCGGGATTTGTTTTTTTAATCGAGCGAGGAAATGAAAATAATTGATTCTTGCGAGTGGGAATTGAACCCACAGCCATCGCAATTATCACCAAACGATATTCAACTGTGCCTCATAAAATTTATTCATATTTTTATCATTCAACATTACAATGTTAAATTGAATGTTCATTTTGTTTAATTTATTATTGTATTGTATTTGTTTGCGCAAAGTAACTGATAAGCCACGTACTGACCGACTGAGTGTGATAACACCGTCTATAGACGGTATTTGTTGCGCTGATAAGAACTACAAATAATGTTACTTTACGCTGTATCCCGCAGCTAGAAGGATAGGCACAGGACGCCGGGGAACCTAATATTAAGACACTCCGTTCTCTCCGTTCTCCACTTTCCGTCTAATTCTGGCGACATTAGAGTATAGTGGCGGCACTCAACGCCGCGGAGAAGATTTTAACTTTTAAATATCATGCGGTGCTTTTAAATGAGGTGCGGATTCGAATCCCGCTACGTTTAAGTGAATATATAAAGCGTTATCTCAATATTTTACTTGGGAATTCTTTAATAAAATATTTTTTTATTGAAAGAAAAATAATGTTTTTATACTAAGTAAGCCTGCAGTTTTTATCACCTCAACAAAGTACTCACTGTTTTATAACACTATTTTATTGTTGTTTTATATATTTGTTGTTATTTTATTTACTATGTTGTTTTGACACGGTTCGTAAGCGTTTGGCGCATTGTAGTATTTTTTACATTTATTAATTCCTATATTTAATATTTTAATGTATTTTTATATAGCTTCATGTTGTATCTCACATATGGCAGTGTAGTATAGACAGAGGAAAAATAATATTAACACACTCCGTTCCACATTTTCTGTTAAATTTTGGAACATTGCATTTTAAGTGGCGGAATTTAACGCTACTCTTTGTCATGTTCCTAGAGGGATGAAAATTGATGAAATGGATATATTAAATATATAATTCCGCCGAGTCGGAATCCTATCTACGGTTACACGCTGTGCCACTGCGCCATGGTGGACTCCACCGTCAATACTTACCGTTAGGTATAATTTAAAAAAATAGAAAGAAAATAATAAAATAGAAAGTCGGTCAAGTTTGAATCGGACTTGCCCACTGAAAGTTTCGTAACAAATTGATGATGGTTACCTCGAAGCACGGCATTTAAAAGCTGACAAACTTAAGTATTGCGGACGTATAGACATATTTTGTATGGAAAATAACTACAAATATTATTTTGTAAAAAAAATCTTATTTGTTTCTGTGATGAAAATTAGGTATAATTTTAATTTTTTCCCCTTTATTAGTACTGTTAGCTCTCGCCTTTCGCCAAATTTCATAATTCTAGGTCAGCGAGAAAAACTTCTTACAATATTAGGCAAAAACCAAACATACCTAAACGTTCGTGTCCTTTGATTGCGTTGACTTTGAATTTCGTTTATTTCTATACTCTTAAGTTACCGTACCTGCATATTTTACATTGTAGCTCGATACCTCCACGTGATCTTTAGAACATAGAGCGGCAGACTGACAACGGAGTGATCCTACAAGTGTTTCGTTTATTCTTCTATGTTTTTTTTTTAAATAATCTGCCAGTGTCTCGTATAGTAGAAAAAACGCGAATGATATGAAGCAGTAAATTTTGGGAGATATTATGAATTATAGATATGGTAGAGGATGTGCTGGTTCAAACACTAAAACAAACAAACAAACACTATATTAGAAATGTACAAATGAAAATAAATATTAAAAAAACACACCCACATTGAGAATAACTATAACTTAACGTCATTATCTACAATAAACTTTACCAACATTTTAATAAAAGGACTAAAAACTAAAGCTAATATACATTTTACATTAACAGGGCGCTGTACATTATGAGGGAGGATATCATTTTCTTCTATTTTATAGGAACCCTAATATTTATTTGATTTTGACTATGACGTTGACTTTAGGGTAAATGACATTATGCATAATCAAATATCATATGAAAGAACCAACGTCATCTCTGTACTCTTTATATTTTAATAAAAAAAAATTCAACCTTAAGGTTGAAATTTCAACCTTAAGGTTGAAACAGTTATAATTAATTATAACTGAATAAGTAACTACACTGAGCCATTTAATTTCTGTCTGTTCTCAATGACCTATAGTTGATATATTTATACACCCTCTGGCGTAATTAGCACTTATCAGCTTAATGTCACGTTAGGGTGGTCGCCCCTTCAACTTACCCTTTCGTCACTTGAAGGGTCAAGTGATTTGTGTGACGATCTACACTTATGCCATAATATGCATATTAAGAAAAAAACAAATAAATCACGATTTTTTGTAAAAAATTTAAATGTAAAAACTATTAGTATTAAATAAAAGACTGCTGAAAGTTTCAAGGCATTGATCTCGTTTAATTTCATTAAAGTTACTTATATAGAAAACGTTTTTTTTTTTAATAAAAATTTTACAGTAGCAGGATTTGAATCGAATTGAATTGAATCTCTTGGAAACTTTGCATTTTATAAATAAATATTTTAATATTGGGATAATGTTCTTAAATTTTGCAGGTCCGTATCTCAAAAAATCGAAATCACTAATAGAAAAACTAAACTCTTGTATAGGATTAGTAATCTTTTTATGCGTCTGGCAAGACCATTTTTCGCAAGCTATTATTAATATCAAATAATACCAGAACTAAGGGACTGTACTGGAACCCTTACGTGTTGAGTTCCGCCCTTAATTTTTTTATTTTTTCATGTCTGTCGAACCATTGCGTGGCATTCTAGTGGTCTTGCTTTTTAAATTACAGAATTTTTTGTTTACTTCACTTTTATTCATAAGATATATATTTTGGTTTTGATTTTTCACAAGTTTCCAAATAATCAACAACAACTGGATGGAATGGCTAAGCAAAATTATATTATTTCCACAGACCAAATTCTACGAAATTCTTATTAAACTACGTTAAATGCTTACATGTAATTTAAGATTATTCTAAAATATTTTTTCTCAGGTGGTGCTGGCGGCAAGGGTGTCTGGGGTGTCCCCGGATCGGAACTACTCGAGGAGTACGTGGAGGACGCCAACGACCCCAACTACGACTCTGAAGCTGTTACCAACGGCGATGTTGAGTTCAAGCAGGTGATCGTCGAGACTGATCCTGAGGAGGTGGTGGTAAGTATTAAGAAGTCTACCTTGAAGAGATAAGTTTTCTTTTTGAGGCCAGCTTTTTGTGGCGCAGCGTGCGTTATTATTTGGGTTATGGATTTGATTCCCACTAGAAGTAGTAAAATATTGTATATTTTCATTTAATGTAACGAGGCAAAGCACGGCGTTGAGCTCAGCCACTCAACAGCAAAAGTAAGGAATACAGCGTGAAACAAAAAAGAGCTCTTTATTTCTAGCAGGGTAGCCAGAGAGAACGGAGAGCACCAAACACGACTGACTTTTTTTTATTATTTCGAATATACATATAATATTACGATTACGGAGGTTACGGAGCTGTAAAATTCCTGATTTTATTAATGTGTCGGTAATTTCTTTCTTTACTTATACTTCACAAGAACGCTTTATAGATACAAATGGTGTATGTATATTTAACTGATCCGCCTTACTTATGTAAGTCGCTGGCGATATGCCAATTTTTATGTTATTAAAGTATGTAACACGCCTTTGTTTCTGCATATTTGTATTTAAAGTGGTATATTACTGCTATATTCTTTTTTTGTGCTTATGTATTGTTTATTTGTTACAACAATGATGTGATAGCTTTTTTATGTATGTAGGAAAGTCTATTTAGTAACTTAATATTGGATCTCCTACAATAATTAAAAATAAAATGTAAATACGTAGCGTTAGATAGGTATCGTGAGATATTGCTAACGAGCTGATTAATACCAATGAATGACAATTAAGTAAATTGAATCTTTACTTCTACAATCTAGACTAACATTATAAAGCTGTTCTCCAGCTTAGTTTGATAAATGCGCTAATCTCAGCAACTACTAGTTCGAATTGAAAAAATAATTATGATACATTTACAATGTAGCCAATAAACTGTTGCCATGTACTATGTATACAGTGCGATGCGCAGGCGCACGTCGCGCATAATCAACTCAACACAACGGGTCAATGACTATTGTACCAGCGACAATACGTTTGTGTTTCACGTTAGGTAAATGGGGATTGACATACAAAATACATACGTGTATTGTTTTATACATTTGGTGTATGAAGTATTTGTTTTTTTTTATTTCAATTTTTCTGACATATAGTAATATATTTAAAAAAAAACCGGTAACGGCTTTAGAAGTATATTAGAAATAAATTAAGTAAACCAATTAAGTAAACAATTGCTGTAGAATGTGCTAAGAGCTTGAATTGTACTAGCCTAAACTAGAATCGTTTACTGGTAGCCTCTGAAGAGTTCCCATATTCATGTCCTGGCTCCCAGCGTTACACCTGGTCATTGATACCATAATATTGTATTGTCACCTAAGTCAAGCTACCGCGTTGCGCCACGACGGTCTCTATTTATGTATACGTACATATATATGTATATCTGTCCATCTGTTACAGCGTAAATCCGAACCTGTGATATTGGAATATTTCGAGCATGGGGATACTAACGCCGCGGCCGAGGATTTCTTGGAGTTTGTTACTGCCTCTAGAAGTCATCTGGTGAGCATATTCTTTTTATTTTGGTTTGTTATAATAATAACATTATTATTATTTAGAATTTACGTTAAAATACCCATAGATAACCGTCGATGGTTTTTCTATATTCATATTATGTTTAAGTATAAATGGCAGCGGTTTGAAACTAGATTTAATACTGTATTTTTGAAAGTAAACGATCGGAGACAAAGTGAAGTTAATTAATTATCGTTTTGTTTCCAACATTAATAGTCCGTTCACAATCATTTTCACTGTAAATTATAGTCTTTTCCTTCCAGTAGTTACTTAAGAAAGTACAAATTCGCGAAAAATTAAAGTCGAGAAAGAAGTTAACACTAGGTTCCTTCTGCCATTTCTCCTTTTGGTCTTCGCTACAGTTGAGTCTATGAAAGAATAATTTACTTCATTTGTTTTCCAGGCATGCGAGACAATAGTAGAGGTAGCGTTAGACCACAAGCCCTCTCATTGTGAAATGGCGTCCGTCCTCATATCTGACTTATACGGGAGAATATTCTCCGCTAAGGATATAGGAATAGGTAAGAGATTATTTTCAGCTTCACGCTGTATCCTGCATACAGTGTTGTGTAGAGAAGGCTGAAGGAATATAGTGTCAAGACACTCCGTTCTCCAAACACCGCTATATTAAGTGATATTGCGTGTTGACCACAGGACCTCAATGCCGCGCTTTTTCTTGTTACCAGAACGAGGAAATGAAAATATTGAATGATTATTTTCCCCAGAAGTAGGAATCGATACCACTACCGTCGTGTTTACATTCGCACTCTTTGTCTATGGGAGGTTGGTCTCCACTAATATAGAGATAGAGAAAGTTATTATTATATTATAGCAAAATTATACAAAATATTTACATAAATTGTAGCTATATATTTTTGAGTGAAAGGGGAACAACTATTCTCACAAAATTTTTAATTTATGATATTAATAGCATATTCATTTTCCTCTCTTTCTGCAGCCTTTGAGCATCTTCTAGAAAAGTTACCGGATTTGATCCTGGACACTCCGGACGCGCCGGTCTTATTGTCTAACTTTATAGCCCGATGCGTGGCCGACGACTGTCTTCCGCCCAAGTTTGTACAGACCATGGGAAAGATGGAACTGAATAGTCCAGCTAGGTGAGAGATGTTAAAGTTAGTCTATTTTTAGAGATATTTGTATCTTGAGTCCAAAAAAAAAAATCTAATTCACGTTCTTGAAGAATAGGATGTTTTTAAAGCTTGATAAGTTTTAGGAGATTTAGTATGGTCCCAAATAGTCCAGCCGGGTTAGAACTTTTGGATTTTTTTTTGTAGGATAAGACCAAGATCTAAGTGATATATCAGTAGAAGTTTTTGGCTTTTTTCTTTCAAGTTAGAGACAGAATCAAGGGAAATGGATTGATTGATTTTAAAGTCCTTCTTAAAAGGCAGACAATTAGGATCTACATTTTTCGTAGAATATTATTATTAAGGAAAATTAATGTAAATAGTTCTGGAAATTAAAAAGTTATTAAGAGAAAGCTAGTCGTGGCGCAGAGACTTTTACAGATTTCTCGTTTCATTTTGTTGTTTTTTTTTCAGACAAGCAATAAACAGAGCTGAGACCCTTCTATCAATGAAACAAGGGCTCGTGCGGTTGGACAACATATGGGGCGTCGGTGGCGGTATCAGGTTATACAAAAAGAAGCATTTTTTTATTATCTATTATATAAAAAGTTAGCTTTCACTCGAGACTAGACTTACTTCCTCCATGCAGACAAATGAATAACTAAGAGTTATATGTATATGTGACTGCGGTAACTGATCTCAGGTACATTGGGTGGCTTCAAAACCATTAACGTGATATAACATACTGACATTACTACTAATGGACACAAAAATAATTTTTCACTTCGAACTGACAGCTTCTGATATTAGCGCGTCCAATCCAAACTAATTTTATTTTTCTTCACAATAAATGAATTTTATTTCCTCGCTATGGCAGACAAAGCCTGGCGTTGAGCCCCACCACTCAACACACAGTTTCAAAAATTTTACGGTAAATTGAGAACTACTACTACACTCTAGACAGATGGTACTGTGGGACAGATTGAAAGAAAACTTAATATTACAAAACCCACACTCTACCCCTACTTCGGCGGAAAGTAAAGAACGAAGTGTCTTAACAATAGGTTTTTCCTACTTACCCCGCTATGTGCGGGAAGCGGAAAGAAAAAACCCAGAGGAAACCCTCTTCACTTATATGACTCCGACGCTTTAGTGGAAGCCGCTTATTGGAGGCCACGATCCCCTTCAGGATTCCCGAGGTTTCCATAGAGCATCCACCAAGCCTCAAATTCAAATTCAAATTCAATTAGTTATTTGATATTCTCTTTCTCCCCACCAGGCCGGTAAAGTCCCTCATCAGACAGATCCAGCTTCTCATCAAGGAATACCTGACATCAGGGGACCTGGTGGAGGCCATGCGTTGTGTCAGGGAGCTCGAGGTGCCACATTTCCATCATGAGCTGGTTTATGAGGTCATTGGGCCGTTCTTTTATCTTATATCACACTATATCTCGCATGTATCAGGGTAGCCATGGGAACTCAACGTTAAGACGTGGGGAACACAACACAACACACTGTCGAATTTTCTGGACATTGCGTTTTAATTGGTGAATATAACGCCGCACTATGCACCAGAACTGGAAAATAATTATAATGATTTCCAATTCATGGAATAGATGATTGTACATGCGATGGTTGTCGGTTTAATTCTGTGAATTTGAATATTAAATCCTCCTACTTAATATGCAATATCTTGAAATATTGTACATTGTGTGGGGAATGGAATGTCTTAATACTGGATTTTCTCTCCCTAAAATGCCATGCGGGATACAGCGTAAAGTTAAAAAACATACTTACATTATACATATAATCTTTGTGCTCTAATTTTTGGCGGAAAATACTAAATATTGATAATTTCCTTTTTTAATTTTAGGCAGTCCTCCTGGCGGTGGAAGCTATTAACACGAGCGTGGAAGAACAGCTCTGTACCTTCCTGGCTGAGCTGCAACGTTGTGTTATAGTTTCACTTGATCAAATGGATAGAGTAAGTTTAATTTATAACTAGCAACTTACCAAATATAGCCAAATTATACGAAACATTCACAAATATTTAGCCTTTTATAAGCTATATCACTGTAAAGTAACATCATTTTAATACTTTTTTGTGTACAAATAAAAAAACACCAATCCTGACTAACTTCCACATTTATAATATGCAAATTGTGTATGATACCTGATTCCTTCAATAGGTACAACTAACCTCGTTACTGACTTTTAGCGATTTTTTGAAGCATTGAATGTTGAATGGCGGAACTTAACGCCGAGGAAAAGTAAATATTAAATATTTCGTTTCCGCAGTTGTTAGTTGTTGGTTCGATCGACGATCCAGTCAAGTTGAATGAATGTATAATTTAATATTTTCATTTCCAGTACCGAAGAAGGTTTTGAAGAGCCAAGTTCCCTCTGTCTACACCGCTATATTTGGTATACATCATGAACGTAAAAAAAATAAGTAATGTTTGTCCTTTTTAGGGATTTCTGCGTGTTTTTGAAGATATGTCAGATATAGTGTTAGACGTGCCCCTCGCATACATAATGTTGGACCGTTTCGTCGAAAGATGCTCTGCACGGCTTCGATTCGGCGACCACGTTATACAAAAAATGCCCACTAGGTATGTTGTGTTATTTTTTTTATTCTTGCTTCTTGCTATATCCTGTTCCCGAAAAAGGAACGCTGACGCTTCCACCCTGTATACGCCGCGTTTTATCAGAGTAGTAACGAGGCAAAGACATAGCCAAAGGTGAGTTGTTGATCGAACCCATACCCACCGCGTATACAGTCGCATGCTTGTGACCCTGCGTCGCGACGGCGTCTTTTTTGATGTCTAATCCTTTTTTCAATTTAGATTTTTTTCTTTACAGAGGCCGTAAACGTTTTGTCTCTGAAGGAGACGGCGGTGCGATCAAAGATCACGCACTTAAGCTCCGCGAGTAGACCACCAAGCGCCGCACTCACAGACCTATATTAAATGTTAATTGATATTAAATACATATATGCAATATGTTATTTTTTATATAGTATTGAATTGATTTTGTTGCAAAAAAACCTCGTTAATTATTTAAATTGTTAAGTTGAGAATGATTGAGTAACGCCGCAGCTTATACAAAAAGAAGATAAAAAAAAGAAAATTATTTGTGGTATAAAAATTCTATTTTGATTGGTGGATTGGCGAATGGAGTGATTTATCCCCTTTTAATACTTTAAATGTGCATAAGCTTGTGTAACTTAACGCCGCGTTTCGTCTTAATAGTTTTTTGGGGATTTAGAAAATCTATTTAAACATCTTTTTGAATTGGTGAAGTACTGATTAGAGTGTCTTAGCACTAGGTACTCCTTGTTCACTTAAAATGGGTATGAGGTCGCGTAATCTAACACAACTGGCAAATAGAGTATTTTGCTTGGAATTAAACAAAAAATGTATATTGTTAAATTGGTGAAATAACAAATGGAGTGATTCAAGAGTAAGTTGCTCTAATCGTTTTAGACACAAAAAATGTTCAATCTACTCCTAAATATAATTATCAATATATCTTTACTTATGTAATTAAAGAGGTTTTTTTATTTATCGACGATTATAATTAATTCGTATATATTTGATATACATATTATATAACTTAAATATTGTCTATGTATAGATTATTTTTTATATATTATGAATATAGTTTATACAGGATGGTTTATTAACAATTTTTTTATATGTTTGAATATTCCGTCCTCTGTTTCTTTTATCCGGTGTGTTCAGTACATTTGTTTCGTTCAATTTAAAAAATAAATAAAGAATAAATAATTCGTGTATAATTAGTTATTCTTTCTGCATGTATATTGTTTAATAATTATAACATAAGAAAATTAATATTGGTTTCATTATAGAACAAAAAGAGTTACCCGTATGGTATTTGTTTATATTCAATTTATTTAAAATAAATAAAAAGCGACTTTGGAAATCTGTCAAAAATAATTAAATTAGTTCATACTTCAGAACACTTTATTTAGAAATTCTTTTTTATATGAATTTATTTCGAATAAATAATATTATGATATTAATAAACCATCATTGTATAATAAAAATTAGCACTTGCAAAGGATTTTACTAAATTTTGCAATTTCAAAATATAAATAATACATTATATTATTTTATATTTATATATGGTTATATTATATTTAATAATCCGCGGTGCGTCATATAACATTAAGTAACTTGAGCAATAGTAACGTACAAAGTGATATAAGTATTATATTATTATTATTATGAACATATAGGGTAAATAGATTATTTTTTTTAATTTATTTACAAAAGATTGTTATAGATATTTTATATTAATTATGTTTGTTTTATCTGCGGCTGTACGATTAAGATCTTTACCAAAATATTTTTGTGTAATATTAGGAAGATAATTGCAGTTTTTCGAAGTCTTATTTTTTTATAAATAAAATAATTTTCTATTTATCCTATAAAAAAAATCTATTTCATAGCATTATCTTATTCAACCTTTTTAATCTATATCAATAGTATACGCTTAGATCTTCCTATTTAGATTATTTTAATTTCGTTAACCATTTCTGTATATCTATATATTATATAGTCTGTGATGTGTAAAAATGGCGCGAAAGGTTTTCGTGACTTGTCGAAATGGCAGCATTTTGCAAATTTTGTAGTAAACTGCTTTTTAATTCTTATATTACTGATATTATTATTAATGTTACAGAAAAATCAATATATTCTTAATATAGTGAGTGACTGCAGTTTTTAACAAAATGATGCCAAGTATTTTTTTTTTTCTATAAAAAGAAAGTGTCAATGCAAATTGTCGGCATTAATATTTTTTCTAATTTTAATTGTATTACTATTAAGTTGTGTTATCATTCTTTTTATTCATAGTTCGAGCGATTTTTTATCGTTCCAAATATTTTTTTTTAAACTTCTATTCACACGATCATTATGTCGCAAATTTATATATATTTTTCTTAATTTTTATTTTTTTATTGATAATTTAAAAGTGTTAAGATTTTTTAAGACTATTAAAATTGATTAAAAGTTGTATTTTTTAAAGCTTCACGCTGTATCCCACACATATTACTATGTGTGGCAGAGGGAACCTGGGAACCTAGTATTAAGACACTCCGTTCCCCACTTTCCTCCGAATTCTGGAGGCCTTGCGTGTAGAGTGGCAGAACTCAACGCCGCATTTATTTTGATGCAGTGCCATTTTTTATTTGACAGCACAGATCTCAAATATAATAATAAATTTGCGACATAACTCGTATATGCTCTTGAAGCATTTTTAAAAAAAAACAGGCAAAGATATTTCACTTGTATGCCAAAAGGAAAGAAAAATCAATGTATCAACTTGATATATTGTGATAGTTTACATATTAGTATGTACGGTACAAACAATTTTTTTCGTGTTTTTTTTTCTTTTAAATGCCTGTTTTTTTAGAACTGATGATTTGTATTCGTTATTTTTATGTGTATGTGTTTAATATGAAAGGGCGTTTTTAAATTATTTATTTATAAATATTTTATATATTTGTACAAAATAATATCTGTCTTTTTTTAGTTTTTTTTATTCGGATATAATGATGCAAAAATAAAAACAAAATTACTTCATTACATTACTTTATAAGTTTTTGTTTAAAGCACTAATGTTTTTTTTGTATAAAATATACTTAAATTTATCTTTTTAACATTGTATAAAATAAGATAATAAAAGTACAGATTATCTTTTTTTTTAACAATTGATTTGTTGCATTTTGTTTTTAATAATTAAAGAACGCCCTTTTATAGAACAATATTATTGTCATTTGTTTATATCCTTTTTATGAATTGTGTAATATGTGCAATTATAACATTGATCATTGGAATTTTCTTACAAAATTACAGCGAAATAAAAATAACAGCGATGTTAAATGACGAACGGAGAATAATAATACTAGGTTCCCTAAGCCTACCCAGCTATATGCGGAATACAGCGTGAAGCTGTTCCTTTAAATCTGATTTTTTATAAAATCGGCATCGAATAATTATTTCAAATATTATTAATACATAATCTCTTTATGTTTCCAATTTCAAATGAAAGAGTAACTCAAAAAACATAATTACACAATTCATTACAAATCGAGAAGTAATTAAAAATGACAAATTTATTATTAAGTACATTTGCCATGTTGCATTTCATACAAGCTATACAAAAAAATATATAGCTATCTCTTTCTAACCAGAGCTGGGCAATTGTTAATAGCAATTAACAAATAAATATTAATAATCGATTATTTGTTTGTACAGTTTCAACTGATTGTTCGTAACAAACGGTAGTAAGTGTAACTTAACAAATTAGTTTACCAAAAATAATTGACTTATTTGGTTGTGCGGAAATTTTATGTCAATAAACAATCATTTGTATATTTAACTATTAATCAATATCAATATTTAATTGTTAATTCTAATTAAAACTGCCCAACCATCTATCTAAAGTAAGGTGAAAGACAAATAGCATTAGTTGGTTTAGAAATAGTTTTTTAAAATGCATTTTTTTTAAACATGTCTCTCATATGTAAATATTTCTTTGAAAAGAATATTAAAAAATAGACGACGTTTCAATTCATTTTGTATGTTTTTCAATTTTTTTTTTGGCTTTGGTGAATTTTAAAAAGTCTTATTATGACTTGCTTTTTTTATAAACGTTAAATAGTGAAGGCTAGAATAGTTTGCTTTAGAAGGTTTGACGTCGTCATGGCGCATTGGAATACATACAGCATCTGACTGTAAACCGCGATGATTGTGGAGTCGATTCACACTAGGGGAAATGGATTACTTGATAATTTTATTTCCCCGCTCTGGTAGACAAAGCGCGGCGTTGAGTTCCGCCACTCGACACAATGCCTCAAGAATTCGAAGGAAAGTAGGGAATGGAAATGTCTCGATGAAGAACGAAGAGCTTAAGCACTAGGTTCCCAGGTAACCCCTGCCTACCCTGATATATGCAGAATATAGAGTGAAACTGAAATATATATGGTATTTTAAAAAAATATATAGTTAATTTTTGATATCGTTATGGCGTATTGGTATAGCATCTGACTGCTAACGCGGTGGCGACTCAATACCCCGTCGAAGAAAGTGATTATATACAAAACACGTTGTGAAGTTCGAGTCGATATAGATACGATAGGTGTGCTATACACCCAATGTGAGTTAAAAAAAATTAAATCAAAAATGTGAGTTAAAAGTTTTAAATCGAAGTTACATCCTTTGCAACAGACATATCTTGGGATTGAAAAAAAAACTGTTTAGATTTAATATTTTATATACCATTATTATTATTTGGAAAGCAAAAGTGTTTTTATATGGAATATAAATACAAATTATATTTCCTTAAATATAAATTGATGTATGAAACACAGATAAATTATATATGTATAAAAAGAAATACATTATAGACTTTAACACATAGAATATTAACTTTTTAAAAAAAAGTTATACTACATAAGCATAATGTTGATTGCTCTTTGAAACAATTTTCATCACTGATGATATACCTGAAAAAAAAAACTTTACATATACTTTTAGTGTTTCATACAGAACGTTCAGAACGGGACCATACTACTAAGACCGCGGTCTGTCTGCTTGTCAATCTTATTTAGAAAACTAAAAAATTTGAACGTAGCGGGACTCGAACCCCCTCCTCCTGGAAACCGACCACTAAGCCATACGTTCTCTTCAAGCTACGTCGAAATCTCTATACGCTTACAAAAGTTGTTATAACTTCCATATGTTGTTAGAATCTCTGTAGGGAGCGTCTTAATCTAACACTAGATTCCCTCTGCCCATCCTGCTGTATGCGGGATATAGTATGAAGCTAAAAAAATGTTTTTAGGCATGTCCCGCGTACACCAGGGTAGGCAGCGGGAACCTAGTGCTAAGACAACCCCTTTTATGATTAAATATTACAGAAAAAGTAAAAATATTTATTGCAACTTAAGAAAATGGAAAGGAAGTTGAGAATTAAAAAATAAGATATTTTACGTTGGCTCACGTAGGTTACGTGAGCCAACGTAAAATATCTTATTTTTTAACACCACGCTTTATCTTATCCGGTGGAACCTTCGTGTTCACAAAATTATTACGTTCAGAAGCGGAACTCAATGCTGCGTTTTGTCTTTAAAGCTAATTACCATTTAAAAATATTTACATATTATTGATTATTCCTTTCAGGTCTTCTCCCATATGCAGCTTGTGGTTCTGGAACGTTCCTATATCTGAGCCACTCGACGAAAAGCGTCACCAGTCCCACCACAACGCCCACACCTAAAATGATCCCTTTGCCAGCTTCCATTTTCTGTAAATATTTTTTTTATTTATGAGTTACCTGCTTAGTCAAGTGGGAATAAGTACTCGTATATGACACGTTGAAAGTGCAGGAGGTGACTGACCGCAGGTACAATGGGTTACTTTGAAACGATCCACGCGATGTAATAACATGGTTTATGGTTTTCCTAGATTCAATTCTGACCAGTAGCTCCAGAATTTAGTGTCCGATCGAACCAACTCTCCGGTTTATATACGGTAACAGCATTATATTTTACTCTATAGGGTAAAATATTTCAAACCCATACCTACAGAATACCTCAACAGTTTAGACGTAGGATTTATTTTTCAAGATGTTTATCCATACTTTTATTTCGGGTAACGCAGTTACGCATAAATAGCAAAAAGTCACTTTTTAATTTTTGGGATTGGTTTTATTTAATTGTATTACGCTTTTATAGAGTAGTTTAAACTATGGTTTCATTTAAAGAGGCGCTGACGAAAACCCTCTGTATATACTAACTAGCGGCCCACAAGCAACTTCGCCCACTTTATTTTATTATATTATAGACAAATTATAGAAAATGTAGCCTATTTGTTATTCTTATGTACTTTAAATTACGACTCGTTAAACGTACTGTACTTTCTTCATTATAGCGGTTAGAGATGCACCAGCTTAGTGTTCAGACACTATTCTTTCCATATTATATATGTATTAATATTATAATATCCTACAAACATTATGAATGTGAAAGTTTATAAGGATGGATATTTTTTCCACTTTCATGCAAAATTTTCTAAATGAATGGAAATTGGATCCGTGCTAGCTGCTATAATGATAAAAATACAGTACGTTCTACGAGGCGTAACCTGGTGTAGGTGGGTGAGTGATCAATGCGCACCATAAACCAGAGAACATAGGATGTAATGGTTTCATTAGACTGCAGAAGTAACATTACTGATTTTCTAAGATTTGTCAAATATCGCTACTTAAAAAGTTTTATAAGTTTACTAAAAAAGTACTTATTTAATGTTTAAGTGGTAATAGTAGGCAAAAAAGATCTAGGGTCGTGTTTATAATTATGCAGAGGCCGTCGAGAAATTGTGAACGTGACGGTGAGTGCTATTACCACTTGAGAGAGTAAATTATTTTTTGGTTACCCCCTTTGATACGCCCCGAATAAGTATGTCTCGAAAATTGGATGGTGGGTAGAGAACAAAGTGTCATATAAAATCAAGTTCCTTCTGCCTACACTGCTATATAGGGGAAACTTACTGATTACTTCTTTACCAAGTGACAAAAAGGAAGTTCAGAAAACCTAATTTCAACGCGACTTCAACTTGTTGACCATACTGTACCTTCTTTGTTTTTAAAAACAAAAGTTTTAAAAGGCTTCAAGCGTATGTACTCAAATACAGACTATTTACATGTGACCTTATTGTTAGAATTCTGTAATAATTACAGAATACGTATTAATAATGCAATGTTTGTAATATTTGTAAGTGATAAAAATTGCATCTTTCTATTTTTTACTTATTTTAATCAAATTTTACAGTCACATTTTTTGCCACTGCGCCACGACTGGCCTCTTTAGTAGAATATAAAAGAAATAAAATTATACTTACTGTTGTATGCAAATCACTATAGCAACGATCAAAGTTAAATCGATGTATTTATGTAACACTGCGAATAGTGGCACTGGCGATTAAGAAATAAGCCTCTTTATAGAAAGAAACCAAAGTGCGCAGCGTAATTCCCCGTTCTAAGAATAAAATCTGGTCACAGATAATATTTGTGTTCGTAGTTATGGTATCAAAAATATGTAAAAAAATATATATTTAAATTATTCATTACGAAATATCTATTATAGATTGAAACTCTTTAAACAATAACAGAAATTACTTTAAATTTATTAATAGGTACTTCAATATTAAATATGAAAACTTTTCTATTCAATATTGACATCTGGTAGTACATTTGTGAAAAGGGGACTTTTCTAGAATATATGTATCCTTGTACAGTTAGTCAGTTACCACTTGCCAGCGTGACTCGTGGCGTCGGACACTGTAAGTACTTTTTTAAACTTATACAATTAAGTTTAAAATATTTTAAAATGACAATCCTATAAACCGAATATGATATGAGATCAACAAGTTTTAAGAAACGAGGCCAAAAACTTATAGTGTGAGAATTAATTACATAGAAAGAAGCACCTTATTTGACCTAGAGGATTTATTGCACATGTAAAACAAAGAAATATATAAAATGAAAAACAAATTAAAAAAAAGAAAACGTAGGCAAAGGCTGTTTTACTGCTTTAAGCAAACTCTATCATCTCTATCGGATTAGTAGTAAAAAAAGGGGAAAATTACATTAGTGTGGGAAAAATATATTAGTTAATCTAATGTGATTTTGACTATTTTGTTGTCAATTTATATAATATTGTAATGTCAATTTATTAATAACAAGTGTGTGCAGTTGCTTTTATATTGTGTAATGGGTCATGATCAATGGGACAATATATTAAATGGCTTGGTTATTAAAAAATAATCATATACATGCATAATTACGTACCGTAATTTGTATGTACTATTTAATTTTTATATTAAAAATGGCTAAATATTATAATATCATAGCATATTTTTATGTTGGTAGCTATTTCCATCAAACCCAATGTCAAAAAATCTGTCAAACCAAACAAAAATATTTGCCTCTTACGCAGGTAGTTAAAATCCTTAACAGCGGTTGAAAATTTTATATACAAAATTAAAATAAGGTCATAAAATGAGTTTACGCGAAGATGAAGACCGTCAGAAGAACTGCCCAAGTCGCGGTCTCGGCCTCGGAGTGGCTGTCGCGGCTATAGGCGTCGGGGTTGGCGCCGCTCTGTACTACTTCATGAATAGACGGCCAGAAAATCCGAATACAGCAGGATCTACCACTCAAGACTGGACTTGCGAACCCGAACATAATTTGTAAGTATTTATGTACTGGCGATGTCCCTTCGTACGTTATATTATAGCCAAATTGTACAAAATTTTACAACATAAATTGTATTTGTCATAGATCAGATGATAATAGCTGATTTATAAGAATCGTTACCGTAATATTTCATCTAAATCCATTTAGTAATTTAAAAGCGGAACAAACATCCATCCATTGCCATAAATTTTCAGATTTATAACATTACTAAGATAATGTAATCATATTTAAAGTAAACACTGCATGCTATAAACATAACACATATGTAAGTATATTAACGATATAATAATACAATATTAACTATAAAACTGTTATATAGAAGACCAAACCGTCATTTTAGTTTTCATCATTCCATATGTAAGAATTGTTGGACCTTGACGGTAACATGCAAAAATTATAATAACAGGTTTATTTTTTATACTGTTGACGTCAACATCGATCTTATTTTCAGCATTTACTGGTTTAAATAACTTTTAAGTATATGCCTCTTTTTTTTTTACTTATTTTCTTATTTTTTTTTAATGAATATTATAGTAATTTGATCATACTTTCAATATACAAAGCAATGTGTGTTGCTTTGTATGTGTGTTACACTAGTATACTTCTTATCATTTGCAGTTTATTTCATGAAATCACTAAAATACCACTTATGTTTTCATTATTTTTCATATATAATGTCATAATAAGGCATGAAACCGAAGATACCCAAGAGACAGATAATTCATTCACAACCATATCTGAGCACAGTACCACCGATACAAGTATAAATAGTTCCACAAATAGATGTAATTGTAGCTCAGATCAGTCACTTAGTTATAGTGACTTGAGTGTTAGTGACTCAACTGATAGTGGAAGTGACTCTGATGATAGCGAATGGAGTAGTGAATCTAGTGACTCAGAATTAAGTGAATGGGATGTAACACATTCAATAGAGTTTCCGAGTTACGCACCGGCACAGAGAAGAGATTTCTTAAAAGATTATGCTTGGAATTTAGTTTTGATTAAGTCTAATAAAAGGTATCATTACATTTTTTTTATATGTAGATAACAGTGGAAACTTGATTAACCTAGAGTTTTTGTATGTATGTAAGAAGAATACATGAAAATTATATCCACATGTTCATACATAATTATGGGTTTGAAAGACTACTGGGTTTAAATTATCATCATATATTGTAATATAAGAACATCTTCTTATATATATTTAGTATATGATAAGTTACATTACTAATGTGATTTTTAGTTTTTAGTTTGTCCTTCAATGCAATGTCATGTTTACCATTATACTTGTTTATTGTTTGTTGTTTGATAAAATGGAACTAGTATAAATGAGAGCCGGGTAATCAAGTCTCCACTGTAATGAGTTTCACAGATAGAGTTTTAAGACCATGGCAACAGTTTTTAGTTTGATTTCCATTATTATGAATAAAAGATTTTTTTTTATTTTAATAATTATTTTTCAGTCCAAAAACTTAGCTGGATTATGTAATATTTATATAATTTCAATTGCTATATGCAATTAATCCATAAAATAAAATATTGGCTAAAAGTATATATTTTTATTTTAATTTATGTAAAATGAAATGAAGATTTTTGTATTGTTTTTTTTTGCAGAAACAATAACTTGTATCAACACAATGCAGAGGCTTTGTAAGCTTTGTTTTAGTTCATGTGGTGTTCAAACTAATGTTATTATTTTATTAAAATATTATAAACTTCATTAAAGTAGTGCATGGTTAAAGTTATATGTTGCAAATTTTAGTTCACTTAAAAGTTCTTTTTTTTATTAAAATATTAAAATGCATATGTAACAAATAATAAAGATATGCTTTTACTATTTGGAGAAATCAATTATTAATCAAAAAGTGGAGTACATATTGTCTTATCCTGCAATGTGTGGGATAAAGAGTGAAGCAGCAGCAGCTCCTAGCAGGGAAGGCAGTTTCATGCCACTCTGAAGACACATTTGTCTTAACAGAGTGACATGACACTCATTTCCCTCTGCCGTTCCTGCTAGGACACAAGGCCAATCTATAAATAGAATATTTCACTTTGACTTTATTTCACTTTTGTATAGTATGTAGAATACTAATAATGTCCAATGGTTCATGTCGCATGATCGTTAGTTGCATGATTTTAAAGGTGTTTGTTTATTGTATGTTTGTCTTAGTTTAGTTTTTAACTAAATGTTTTATAAAAAGAGTTGAGGTTTATAATGATTGCAATGTATGCAATGAACACAGTGGTTTATTGAACCCAGGAACCCAGCAGAAAAAATAAATATTTTCATAAGTAAGAAATGTCTGAGGCCGTCGTGGCGCAGGGGCACACGCGTGTATGTAAACGCAACGGTTGTGGGTTCAGAGAAGTTATTTAATGTTTTTATTTCCTCGCTTTGGTAACAAAGCGCAGCATTGAGCCACTCAACACGCAATGCTTCCAGATTTTCCCGGAACGTGGGAAACTCACACTGCGTTAAGTTAACATGATACTTATGCGTTGAGCTGAACGTGTCTCAGGAATGTATTTATTTTGAATTTATGTTTAATTCATTGGTTTAAATAAGGTAAATAATGGCGTTGTTTTAGCTTTAAATAAGTGAAAACTAATATGCTGGTCTGCACCAGTATATTAGTTCATTATTCTATGCTTATCCCGCTAACCGCAGAATATACATACGATAATATAAGTACTAAAATGGTTAAAAAATATAAGTTCTTTGGGACAATTTTTTTTTTACTTTCGCTTCGCTCCTAGCGGGTTAAAAAAAGTACAGAGCGCCAAATGCTAGTAATGTTAATAATATGATATTCAAAATTTTATAACGTTCTTGTTTAATTCCCACTCGGGGTGATGAATATTTTCCATTTCTTTACACTAGTAACAAGACACCGCGACGTTTATTTTGCCACTCTACAGGCAATGTCCCGAAAATTGAGCAAAAAGCGGGGAATTGAATATTTTAACACTAGATTTTCTCATCCTACCCGGCTGCATTTGCTATAGAACGAGAAGCTAAATAAAAACATAACGAACTCACTAAACCTAACGATCTTTAATACCTAAAACCAGTCGCAAACGCACATGGACCCTCGAGGAGTGCTCTATATGCTTCGAGGTGATCCTCCAGGACCAGGAAGTGATGAGTCTACCTTGCACCCACCACTTCCACACCAAGTGTATCTTGCCGTGGCTCCAGGAGCAGCAGACGTGCCCCAACTGCAGGAAGACTGTTGATTGATCTGGTAGGACATTTGGACATTTTTTTAATGATTTTACCTTATATTTTAGATGATTTCCTAGATTGCTTAACTTTCTAATTATTTTATATATATTTATTTTAAATAAACATTGTACAGCGTAAAAGAACGGGAACAGTATATAAGGTAAAATATTTCAAACCCATACCTAAAGAAATATTATTATTTTATTAATTATTTTGTTTAAAAAAATCACTTTTTAATTTTTGGAAATATCAATTTTGTTTTAATTGTATTAGGCTTTTATAGAGTAGTTAAAACTGTGGTTTCGTTTAAAGTGGTGATGAGTGGTGGTGGTGGCAAAAACCCTCTGTATAAAACAACTAGTATTTAGGAGTCTTCTGTCTTTAAATAAAATGGTTTAAATACCGTGTCCTTAACAGGCGGAACGTATAGAATGAAGTGAGACTTATGAGTTGGTTTTCTCTGCCAATGTATCGATGAATAGAGGACGATATCACGAGTCTATGGGGAAGTGTGAATGTATGTGAACTGGGCACCTTACAAGACAAACTGAACTGGCAAAAATCTATCCTGATATATGAGGGCAATGCTTAAATAAGGATGTATTTTCATTTTACATAGAGATTTTTATCCACCTTGTCTAATCGTACTAAAAATAATTAATTTTAAACCAAAATAATCGTGTCTTTTTCACAGAGATTTCTATCACTGTAATCGATTAATTTTTAATATCTTTCTTTTCAGGAAACCTTCGTGTAGACCTTCAAAAGGCTTTTACGGCTTGGCTGGACCAGACCTTTACATCCTAAAACGAAAATTTTGGCTGAAATCTATAAAAATACACGCAAATTCATCAAACAATTTCATCAAAATATATACTAGTCTTCAATTTTTTTAGATTTTTAGCCAAAATTATGCTATAAAGCCTTTTCTAAAGAATAAAGTTAGTTTGTGATAATTTCTAGATTTTTGTAGTTTGTTTTTCTTTGTATATTTCGACTTTACATAAAAAATAAATAGTCTCTCCCAAAAAAAATATAATTTTAGTTTAAAATCATATTTTTTATATTGGTACTTATTTTTGTTTAATTTGTAATTTAAAAACTATTGTTTTCCTTTAAATAGTATATTTTATAACTACAAAAAAAATGTTTCATTAGTGTAGAATTAAAATAAAATAAATTGAAATTATATTTAAATTGACTATTTTCTAAGCGATTTAGTGACTATAGTGAAAAAGTAGCAATAACCTTCTATGCCTTAATTATTGTTTTTGAAAAAAAGAGGAAATAAAAAAAATATTTCTAATTGATATTAGAATTTAAATTAGTTTTAAAGAAAATCTTTATATGTTTATATTTATCTATATAATTAATATATATATGCGTATTAATTTCACAAATTTTGAGATATTAGTATTAAATATTATTTAGCACGCTTTTATTATTTCGAGTTATAAACAAACAATGTAATAAAATCAAAAAATCTGAATGTAGCCCATTCCTCACGAAATTTGACAGCTACGTAGTTAAAGTGACAATATAATATTATGGTGTCAGCGAGGCGGTGTGATGATGGAGCCAGGACCTGAATATACCTGAATATACTCTTCAGAGGTTACTAGTAAAACATTCTTGTTTAGGCTCATACAATATATAGCTCCGGCCACACACACTCTGTAGCACTTCTATCACTTGATGTTTGAAAGCGTGGTTTTTGTAGTTTCTTTTAAAAAATATATTTTATTCTTATTATTTTTCTTTTCTCTTTTGTCTTTTTTCTTTTCTTTTAACAGTGTCCTTTCTATACTAAATATCTTGTTGTATAATGCCTAAAATAAAATGTGAATTTTAAATGTATATTGTGAAATAAATATGTATTTTCAAAAATTGTACAAGAATGTTATAATTTAAGTTAGTTGTGATTAAATTGTGATAGATAAACGAATTTTGCTCATTTCTTAATGCTTAATAAACAATTATAATATAATTATTACATTTTGCTTTTCTTTTTAATTCCTTTTTTGTTTTTCAATTATGATAGTTCTTGGTTCGATTCCCACATGCGGAAATTAATTGTTTCATATTTTCATTTCCTCGCTCTGGTTACAAGAAAATGTTTAGCGCAGATGCCTCAACACACATTATCCCGAAAATTCGAGTGAAAGTGGGAAACCGAGTGTCTTAACACTACCGAACTTAGTACCTATCTATCCTGCAACATGCGGGTTACTGCGTGCAGTTAAAAAAAAAACATTTTTTTCATTTCACACGAAAAACGAAGTGACTATTGTTTACGGATTTCTTTTGTCTACGGATTTTTAAATGGGTTAAAATGGCTAACGTATACTCCGTCGTACCAGCTTTCCTGGTTCCATCTGCCTGCCCTGCTACGTGATACAACGTGAAACGGAGAATTCTCTAATATTTTTTTCGAAACATTGTTATATGTCTTCATATACGATTGAGGCCAGTCGTGGCGCAGTACAAAGTGTGACTGTAAAACCGACTGGTTGTGGGTTCGATCCCCACTCGAGGAGATAAAATATTTACTTAAATTTATATTTTAATTTCTTCGCTCTGGTGTCGAGGCAAAGCGTGGCGTTGAGTTCTGCCACTCAACACGCAATGCCTCCAAAATTCGGCAGAAAGTGGGGAACGAAGTGTCTTAACACTAGGTTCCCTCTGCCTACCCTGCTGTGTGCGGGATATAGCGTGAAGCTAATTTAATTTTTTTTTATATACGATTAATGAATGCGGCCCAGTGGTATAACAATTATTTTAAAATAATTATTTAAAAAATAATTATTTTCTTTAATTGCAATAACATCGTAATAACTGGATATTCTCACTTAAAGTTGATTTTTTAAATTTAGATTTCAATCATAATGTTAATTTTCTGTGTTCTAACGTTTTTATTGATAAGTAAGTATTTTTTAATTAATAATTCACTCGTGACATTGTTTTCTTATTTATTTTGATATTATGGCTTCTCTTTTCTACTTTCTCTTTTAGCTAATAGTCTTCTTGTTCTTATTGATAATATTCGATTTATAAAGACATAGAATAGTAATATATAAGTGTATTTGTCGTGTCCCAGTGTGGGTTGGTGTGGGTTCGGTTCCCATTCAGGCAAATGAAATATTTAATATCTGTTTCGAAAATGTCTTAATGGAGAACTAAGTGTCTTTACACTAGCCCTCCCTACCCTGTTAGAAGCAGAAAACAGCAGCAGCTAGAAGCAGAAAACAGCAGCAGCTAGAAGCAGAAATCAGCGAAAAAGTGATGCTGTAAAAGTTCACACTGTATCCCGCATATAGTAGGTTAGCCAGAGGGAACCTTGTGTTTAGTCACTCATTTCCCCACGCACCGCCGAATTTTTGAGGTTAGCGTGTTGGGTGGCGGAACTCAACGCCGCGCTTAGTTACCACAAAACCAAAATACTTCATTCCTCCGAGTAGGAACCGAACACAACCGTCGCGTTGACAGCCGAATGCCTGTGCCACGACGGCCTCTTAAACATAAGATTTTTTTTTAATTTTTATTTAATTGGTATTATTTTGGTTGAACACCATTATATTAGCTACCCCAACAATATGTTATTTTCCAGTAGCACCGATTGAAAGCCGGTACAGGTACTTACCTCGAACACCGCTCAGAAATTACAATCGATACTATATTTACAAATTGTGGCCATTAGAGATACGCAATGAAAGGATTGACGCGTCTTCCTATGAAAATTACGCAACAAGGAGGAAAATCGCGGATTTTTTCAATACGGAACCTAAAATAAGACAACGTATGTTGAATTTGGACGGCGATCTGAAGAATGTTTTAAGGAATGTCGATGATGTTAATGAGTTTAATTTTGATGATTTGGTCTCTTAGATCTCATTGGTTTCTAATTTTGTGTCGATATTGAAAAATATTGATAAAAATATATAAATAAGCTTAAGTGTTTTTTTTATATTTAAAAAAATATACATGTTTTGTTTTCAACACATCCATCCATCTACAAATGACATATTGTATCTATAATTAAATCATAGATATAAATAAAAACATTATATTTTAACCGGACATATTACTTTTGGCAGTTCCCGTTTTAACTTTAATAAAATATGTCAAGTGCGAGTTGGACTCACCCACCGGCGGCTTGGCAATTTCAGGATTGTGAGTCAACAAAATGTATGAAATCAATTACAACTATAATTTTGTAATGGCTGGGGACTCCAGGATTGCCCCAGAATTTTGCATTTTGACGCGTGTTCTTTAATTTCACTTTGCTGTACTGAAATTCAAAAATAGTATATTTCAATCAAAGCTTAATGAGAAAAAGAGGTACTTTTTAAACCTCCGGCAAAACAACTACAAATAATAAAACACAGTGATATATTATGTATTTTTCTTGTAATTCATAATTATATAAAATGTCCAAAACAGCCGGCGCAAAGCCTTTACTATAAACAATCCACATTACATTACACTTTTGACAAATACTATTTTTTATATAATATAATCTATATACATAAAAAATAAAAAAAACAGGAAACCAGAGACTAAATAAATAAAAATATAATAAAAGGATAAATTAAAAAATTGTGCCAAATGTAACTACATTAAAATTTATTATTATTATCATAAGTCCTCCGCTTTATGTTATAATTAACTATAACTTTAACTTTTTTAAATATTATTATTCGAAAATGGTAGGTAATATTTAGTAGAAAGCCAAAAGAAATGTTTTATTAATAAAGAGATATATTATAGTTTCTAACTTAAGTCTAGTATGTAAGTATGGTTAACAAGCCATGCTTATTCCGATTTTTAATTCTGACTTTTGTCATGATATATTGAAATCGCCATAAACAAATAAAACGTCACAATAGTTAGTGTTCAAATACGAGGACCTTTAATAAAACATACTCAATCCAAAAACAAAAAAAAAACACAAATATTAAATAAATAATTTATTTATATTTAATAATAAAAAAAACAGAAATAAAAAAAATTACAGGTAAAAAAAGAATTATTAGCACTTAGCAATTTATATACTTAGATTGTACCACAAATTATCAATTTATTAGATGTTTCACCTTTTCCCATACAAATAAAATAAAATTCGATTTTCAATTAATAATAAAAAATGAAAAACTAATACGTCCAATTGTAAGCACGACGGTTGTGGGTTTCATTCCCAATCGGTGTAACAATATTCCTCTTTAGTAAAACAAAACGTACGGTTAAGTTCCGCCACGTAGTCTCGGAATTGCGCAAAAAGTGTCTTAAGACTATATTTTCCCCGCCTGTGCGGGTTATAAAAAAATATCATAATAATAAAATATATATATAACTATTTTTTTAAATGTATAAATAAAGCTACCACCACACATGCGTCTCACGCAGAAATATTTTTGTGCCTAAACGTGACAACACTCTTAATAACATACAGCCTTTGTATTAATGCCTAAAAATATAAATTGAAAAAAAAAAGAAGAAATTATGCGTTTATTATTCTAACAATTATTTGTATTATACTAGAAATTTAATACAAAAAATAAATAAAAATACTCTTAATAATAATATATATCAATTTGTTAAAATATTTAATTCAATAAAAAATAATATTTTAAATTAGTATGAAACAATAATAAAAAAATGTATATCATTTTAATATGTATATATTAAAGACCCATATAAAAATTTGAATCCGCATCCTTATTCCATAACAAATTTTGCAAATAATTATTAATAGACAGAATACTCTACATTTTTATGCCCCCCCTTCTTTAGGGGGCCTTTATATAACATTATAATAAAAAACTGGTTAAGCCTTTAATTTGAATAAACAATACATTATTTATGTCATATTTAATACGTTTTTAGTCAAATTTAATACAAAAAAATACATCACTTTGAAAAGAAAAACCACATTATTTACATAACATGAAAAGTAGACATTTCAAGTCCATTGCATACGATACAAGTGAAACTTCAAAAAAAAAAACAAAAACCCAGAATCGTCAAAATCAGTTTAACAGTAATAGGGTAACAGAGAAACGGACATACATGCATTCGAAGCAAAAAATTATCCCTTCTTTTGAGCTTCGCCGCAGTCAGGTAAAAAAAATTAGTTGAATTAATTAGTTTGACCTCTTTCATCAATTTGTCAATACATTAAATTAATATTTTTAAGACTTGCAAAAAAAAGGAGATTCACAGTTTGACCTGTATGTATGTTTGTCCGCGATTATTGCTTTTTCGTTAATGAAGTCGGGTTTTCATCGTAAATTTATAAATTATAACCATTTAATATGAAAAAAAAAAACATTATTTAAGTCACAATGAGAAAATTCGAGTTATTTTCTATAGAAAAAAAATGTGTTTGTGTTTAGTCGTTTAGGAAGAGAGTTTAAGCAAATGTCATTTGAACGTCATTTTTGATAATGCATACTGGTATTGATAATATATTGACATATATAAAGATATAGCGTGTTGAGATATGGGCGGTTGTGGGTTCGATTCCGGCTTGGCGGAATGAATTTGTAGTCATTTTTAGTAACAAGTCAATTGTGTTCCGTCACGCAGCACGAATTGCCTCGACAATTAGACGTCGTGTAGAACGGAGTGTCTCAACACTAGGATACAGCGTAATGCATAAAAACAATATAAATACATATAGATATATAAATATATATAAAATATTTCATCTGTCAGCCTGTGTGGACTCTGGCGGAGTCGCGTGTCGAGACACGTTGTGTTTATGATTCTTACTGTCGTAGTGTAGGAGGCAGCCGACTGCACCAAAATAGCTGTAATTTAAAAAAAATTATGACAATTAGAATTTTTTTTTAAATATAGTTAATATATATTTTTAAATATAGTTATAATGATTGAGAGTATTTTTTCAGCTTCACGCTGTGCTGGATACACCAGCATATAGAAGCTGGGAACCCAGTGTTAAGCCAGTTAACCCAGTGTTTACTTCCGTTACCCACTTTCCGCCGAATTCTAGAGGCATAGTTAGATGAATGGCGGAACTGAACGCCGCGCTTTGTCTCGTGGTGCGAGGAAATAGATATAAAATATTTTTATTCCGTTGAGTGAGAATCGAACCCACTACCCGAAGACCACGACTCAAAATCAAATTCAAAATAATTTATGTCGATTTATCTGTTTTATCTTATAGAGATCTATTATTATTTACATTTATTATTTATTTAATATGGGCCATTTAAATATTTAAATATTCGTATTAACATATTAATACGTACATATATACAAAAATAAATATATGTATGATATTTAATATAGAGAGGCTGTCGTGTAGCAAGGCCACAGCATGTAGACTGTAAATGCGACAGTTGCGGGTTCGATCCCACTCGAGGGCATGAATGATTTAATATTTTTATATTCCTCCCTCCGGCAACCAAAATAAGCGCGGCGTTGAGTTCACCCATTCACATGCAATGTTGTGAAGCAAAAAAAAAAAGAATTAAATAAACAATATATGTATATACAGATATTGATTTCTCACAATCTTTATAAGGAATAGATAGGATATCAAATAAATATATTGTCCACACCACTCTCATACAAAACTCACCCCTCATGCTCCAAGAACAATGCTTTCAAAGCACCCCTGGACCAGTAAGACATCGCGTAGGATAGTAACTTCATAGATAGCGGGTTCACTCTTAGGAAATTACCGCAGAACACTACCTGTTGTTTAAAATAAAAAAATAGTTAATTTTAAAAATGTAGTTTCAATGTACACGCGACGGTTGTGGTTTATATATTTTCATATCTTCGCTCTGGTAACAAGACAATGCGCAACAATGATTTCCGACACGAAATGTCTTGTTTTAGGCGGTGTGTGTGGGGAATGGAGTGTCTTAGGTTCCTCTCTGTGTACTATCCTACATGTGAGATACAGCGTGAAGCTTAAACAGAAAAAAAACGGAGTCTAGTCACTAACCCTCTCCAACTTCTCGTTAGAAGCACACAGCCTTGCTATCGATCCTATGTTATTCGTTATAGTCACTAACGTAGCCCTGGCCAGATCCTCCCTGGACACTTTGGCACGCCGCTCTGCTGAACACATTTGACCAAAACTGTGGGAAACAGAGAGAAATTATTAATTTTTATTTAATTTAATTTTATCTACAAGAATTATTATTATATTCATTATGTATTCGATCACCACTCGAGGAAATGAAATAAATATTTATTTAAATTTATATTTCCATTTCTTTGCTCTGGTGTCGAGGCAATGAGCGGTGTTGATTTCCGCCACTCAACACGCAGTGCCTCCAAAATTCAGCGCATAGTGGGAGTGTCTTAACACTAGGTTCTCTCTGCTTACCTTTTTTTGAATTCAGATTTTTTATCTGCATATGTAATATACACTGATCACTGTCTATACATGAAAAGTCATATCTGTCAAAGAACCACCAAGTACAAGTACTTTTTTTGTATTTTAATTAATATATCCAGAGAAAAGTCGAGGCGTGTCGTGGGCGCCCTGAGTAAGATGTCGTTTACAACTGCGTAAATTTCGTTTTATGATTTTAATTAGTTTACATTATTTTCTCCCCGCGCGCGAGTGTACAACGCGCGTTCAGAAGACCCCACTTTAGAGCGGCCACGACTCAACGACTGTACTATACATTGTTATCGCAGGTGTCATACAAAACCACATGCATACACCAACCTACGCAAAATCAAAGTTTCTAACAACATAATTAGTTATGAGTACGCGCGTAGTGAGTCGAAGTGTTGTGTAGACGCATTGAGAATATATGAATCACTTAGTGGAAAGAACTCTAGGACGGAAAACCAAACCTTGGTCCGGGTTCAAATTATACAATGTTCTTTTAATTTTATTCAAAATTTTACAAGAGGATAAGCTATTAAGATTTAGGAATGAATTCAAATCCGTTTCACCAGACCTCCCGAAACCTCCTAAGACCCACTCAAGCCACCTTCCCAAACCACTCACCTACTAGCAACCAGATCCCCCCTCAGGCCGAACCTCTCGTAGTCCCCTCCGTATATGTCCCGCACCAGCTTGTCCACGGAGGTGTTGTCTCCGGCCGCTGCAAGCGCGATGGCCTCTTCGAAGCTGCTGCAACCGGCGAGGAGGCAGCAGAGACCGAGGAATGTGCCGCCACCTAAGCTGGTAGGAGAGGGAGAAAGAGAAAAGATATTTTTTTTTGTGTCATAGAAAAAGCAATTTTACGTTGTATTCGACATATGAAGTTAAGGGGTGAATATAAGAATGTATATACATATATCTCCTGAAAGTACTCAGTACCATTAACTATGACAATTTTTCCTACGTTTACTAATAAAAGTTGAGGCCAAAAATTTAAGCCCGAGTCTAAAGCGAAAGCGCGATGGTCGTAGGTTCAATTCCCAGAATAATCACATCTAAGTTATTTTCAGTCCCCGGCTCGGGCAGGCCAAAACACGACGGTAAGTTTAACGTTATAGAAAAATAAATTAAAGTACAAAGAATACGTACCTAGTACCACTGACTCTGTAATAATCATTCGGCGCGTTCACAACTAGCATGGACACCCCGCTGCCTATATTTACTAACAAAAACGGATATGGATTGGAGAAATCGAAGGGTTTCCTCACGTATTGGCTCAGTGCGGGTTCGAGGTAAGGTGGCTGTAAAAAAAGAAAAAAAAAAATTACTGTGTAATTTTATTAGTTATTATTATTGACGATATACGTGACGGATAAAAGTTCGAATATACATATTAAATACCCTTGACTGTAAACGCGACGATTGTGTGTTCCAATTTTATGTGGGGTGATTGTTTATTTTTATTTCTCCGCTCTGGCAAATAGACAGTGATGAGTTCCGCTACTTATAAAAGGCTGAACCCGTGCGGGTTCTAGGTAAGGTATATGTAAGAAAAGAATAAAAATGTTAAGTTCACGCTGTATCTCATAACATAGCATTATAACATGGTAGTCAAAGGGGACCTTTTGGTCTTGGTACAGTGGGGAAATGAGAATAATTGTAACTGCACTGCTGAAAAAAAATCAATATTAGTTTTTTTAAATTCACGCTGGATATAGCGAAGGAACTCAACGCCGCGCTCGAGTTTCGTATAAGGGAAGCAAGTCAGAGCCATACCCACACTCACCGTATCTTTACAAGCGGAATCATTCTCCGGTGGGGCCCAGTAGTAACATTCCTGAGGATTCATCGAGTCCACGAATAACACACCCGCTATGAGAGCGTCAAGTTCATCTAATTTCGATAGACGCATGTTAACTTCCTGAAAAAAAAAAATATAAAAACAATAAGAAAAAATTATAATAGCAAAATACTGTTTTAAGCAAGATAAGGCTCGTAATCATAAGCCCCTCTCCACTCTAAGATCGATCTTGAGAGATGCCAAATCTTTAAAAGAAAACAGATTCTCAAAATCGATCTCAGAGTTGAGATCTATAAATACGGGTCCTAATTATATTAATTTTTTTTTATTGTGCGCTGCATTTTACAAAATTATACTATTTTTTAAGAAAAAACCAACATGGAAACGCCACGCCATACGTTCTCACTGAGCTACTAACGTCGATCGTCAATTCTTAAACAAGGTGTTTTTTTCAATGGCTCCGTACTTTCCCACACATATCATAGACAAGAAATCTAGTGTTATGAGTTATGATACTCTGTTGCCCTTAAAACACTTCCGTTTCCCACTTTCCGCTGAATTGTGGAAGCATTGCGTATTGAATGGCGCCGGGCTTTGCCTTGAAAATATTAGTGTTAATTGAAATCAAATCCACGACCTGTTGCGTTTACAGTCACGCGCTTGTGCCTCTGCGCCACGACCTCTATTAATTAAATGTTTTTTTGTAGCTATAAAAACGGTTTCTCAAAATGTTGTCATCATTAACTATTAGTGCTAATAATAGTATTTTTTTAATGTATGTTTTATAACCACATATTTTGTTTATTTTAAATTAACGCGATTAATCCGATTAAAATAGTTTTATTTAAAATGTGTAATAATCGTGAAAATCAAAGAACTTATTATTTTGTTTATTCTCACCAATAATTTGTATATGATATCTCCCTACATATATACCGTATTGAAGCAATTTCAGAGAGAATTTACTAATTTAGTTTCACGCTGTATCACGCACGTGTCAGGGGAGGCTGACGGAATCTGGGAACCTAGTGTTGCTTTGAGGCCATCATGGTGCATTGGCACAAGGGTGTGACCGCATACGCCACAGCTGTGGGTTTGGCCCCTAGTCGGGGGATATAATTATATTTATTAATATTTTCATTTCTCCACTCTGGTAAGCAAATCGCGACGTTGAGTTCCGTCACCCACGTCAAGGCAATGTCTCAAAAAAATATCAGGTTTGGAACTCGCACCTACTACCAACTACATATCAGTCCTACTTTTAATTTTTTTACATCAACTGGAAACAAATCAGCACCAACCTTAATAAAATCTTCTTCAAACTTATAAGCGCCGCCGCCTGTCGCATATATTGTATTGACAAGGGCCGCCATACCTATAATTAAAAAAATACATTATACTAAAATAACATCTATTTTAAAAAAATATATATTAATATGATATCCCAAGCCAAATTTTAAATAAAAAAAATCTCTTACACGCTTTTTCACTTAAACCAGGGTAGGCAGAGTGATGTTATTGACAGGACATTTCACTCTTCTTCGCTTTTCGAATTTCAAGATATTACGCTTTGGACGTATTTTTATTCATGAATTGGTAATCGAACCCTTCACAATCGTGTCTACTCCTCGATCAGTTGCGCTATCCCAATAATCTAACCGTAAGGAAAAAAAGAAAAGAAAGACGGGGACAAGCGTGCGACTGTAAACCTTAGAGGTTGTAAATTCGATTCACATTCGGGGGAATGAAATATTTAATTATTTCATGTCTTCGCTATGGTAACGAGACAAAGCTCGACCTTGAGTTCTGCTACTCAACACGCAATATCTCGAATTCGGATAAATTGGAAAAAAGAATATTAAACATACCCTTAGATCTGGCCAATTGTAGGAAGGCACCAACTTCACTTGTAGGGAACCTTATAAAGTGAAGGGTACCCCGTCTGCCTCGTATTGTTACGTTTTCCATCTGAAATTGAGTTAAAATAACTTTATTTCTTCATATAACTGGCATATTTTAGGTAGTTTCTATTTTAGCTTCATACTGTGTCTCGTATGTAGCAGGGCAACGGAAAAAAATCGACGAAAAGTGGAGAACGGAAGAGTCTTAATAGGAACACTAGGTTCCCAGATTTCCTCTGCTTGCCCTGCTATATGTGTTATTCAGCGTGAAGCCAAACACGTCAAATTATTATAAAGACTACTTCAATCAATGTAAGTATTATCTCTTGACCTTGAAGTTAGGTCACTGCAATACACATATAATACATTATATAAAATATTAATTAGGTATGACAATAAAAACAAATGCACAAATTGAATCATGATTTGCCTGACATGTTTTTTTCACAGATCTTCTACAATACATAGGAAAGCTAATTATTAAAAGATAATTGCGGCGTTAAGTTCTGCCACTCAGCACGCGACATCTCGAAAATTGGACGAAGTGTCTTATGACTAAGAGTCCCTCTTACTACCCTACTATATGAGGGATAGAGCGTGAAGCTGAGCTAAAAGAAATTCGACATTCCGCTGTTATTAGTGATGTACCACCTCCACCTACCACCAGAAATACGTGGCTACTCATCACAAAAACCACTAAGACGTTTTGATTAAACTTGGACTGTTCTCTAAGCGCGAATGTATATCAATTAAACTAAAAAAAGAAAATTCGATATGACTAAGTAAATATACAAACAATACTTATACGTTTATAAATAATTTATGACATTTAAATAGATCACTATACACAAATTTTAATTGACTCTCACAACACTACATATTTACATACAAATATAATCCATGTAAAATGAACTAGTTCCTTTCTTTGTAAATCGGTTAAAAATATACACTAGACTATAGTCAACGAGTCGTGGTCATCTTGAAATTAGCTGTAGATGGCTGTGCAGATGTGATTTTAGAATTCTTATTACTTTTGATTATTTTCCTTCCGAGAAAACAATGCGACCACGACTCATCGGCTATACTGTATCAGAACTCACCTGCAAATGCACATCTCGTCTCCCAGTCTTGCCATATGCGGAGTTCCTCGTCAAATAACGCCTTATGTTCTTTAGTATTTCCGTTTCCTTGTCCAGCTCGCGTCTGTTAGTCTCGCGTGGTTCAAAATAAACCAACTTTGTTAGAGTACCTCCTATATCCATACCGAACCATGGCATAGCTGAAGGAAAAATAATAATTGAAAAAGTTATTTTAATGACAATCTATAGAACTGCTGTGGGTTGAATAGCGACGAAAGTGTCTTAATAGGAACGTAGTTAGCGTTAACAGTAGATCCCCAGGTTCATACAGCGATCAGTCTATACAGCGTGGAAGTAAAAAAAATAATAAAAATAATAAAAGAAAGCTAAATACTCACGAGGTGCATTATTATCTGGCGGGGTGGGGGGTGTAGGTTCACACATTTTGGTTGTTTTCTCTAGCGGCGGAGAGTATGGCGACCGTCTCGCTCTTTTTAGTTGATTACTTCTGAAGTGGAAAAGAAATAGGTATATTATAACAAATTCGCCGTTTTAAACCTCAAATCCAAGTTACAAACATTCTAATTACCATTTGGAATTAAAATATTTACTACTAAATTAATAAGTCGGACTATAAACGCGGATCGACGCAAACTCTGAAGAATGATATTTTCATATGAAAAGTATGAATTTGTAGTAAGTACACAACCTACTATATTTTTAAATATTTTGTAAACGTGAAACGGGATTTGAACCTGTACAGAAACCGTCCAAGCTCTCATCTTGATGAGAACTTTGAAGAGATAGATATACATATATATATACATTATACATAGCTTATTTTATAAGGTTTTTTAATAAAAAAAATGAATCGGATTTGTGCCTAAATCTGAAATAATTACCAAAAAAAATTTTGATAAATTTTAAATAAGTTGAAGTTGAACTCAAAAACACTTCTCCTTTTCTATACATATATTTAAACAATTAAAATAAGGTAGATTACGCTTTTATTACTTGATTTTTTTAGTCACGACGAAAATTTTAAGAAAATTACAGAAAATAATTATATGAAAAAAAGCGTACAAAATAAACTTGCATACCTGATCAGAGTGCGGGAGGGCGTACCGCCGCGCTCGGGCCTACAGGCCGCGAGGCAGCCTTCACAACGATGTAGGCGCATCTGCAATAATTAAAAATAAATATTTTATATAGAGAGCTAGTACTTAGCTCTCGGCTTTGCCCGTTTTGACTTCACTAATATAATATACATATCTATACTGGTATTATAAACCTAAAGAGTTTGTTTGGTTAAAAGCTCTAATCACCGAAAAGACTGGTTCGAATTTCAAAAATCTTTCTGTATTGGATAGTCCATTTATAGAGCAAGCTTTTTTTAATTTCAATGTAACGCACTGTATCTACGGTCAAAGTTACCTCTCACGCTTAAAATATGGCAATTGTATACAACTCTAAGTTGTTTCAATTTGACCAAAGAGAATGGCTATTTATTTATTTCTTAAATATTAAAAAATGTTAGTATACGCTTAAGATATTTGAACAAAAAGTTTTACGTATACGTATTATATATTACATAAGGATACAAACACATTCAAAAGGCAGTCCACGTCCAAACGAGTCAACATTAGGAATTCAGTTCGAAAATGATTATACAATACATAAAATGTGAAACATCGTGAAAACTACATACTAGAGATAGTTGTGACGAAATGCGCGTAAACACAGCTGTGAGTTTGATTTGCATTAGGGCAAGTGAATTATTAATATTTTCATTGGATTATAAGGAGTGTAGGGGAGCAGTGAGAGGAGAGGAGATACCTATAAATTTTAACAGAAATCGAATAAAAACGAGATTCTCCATTTAAGTCTTAAAGTTCACGTAAGCAAATGTTACGGGTGGTGATTACTAATGTTTATATACAGCAACATGGCTATGGTTCCTCTGATACGTGACTACAGACGTCATAGGCTCGATTCCTCACGTAGATCAAGTTAGTTGGTTATTCTTTTATCTGAACAATCTGTTTTCTATTAAACTTCATTAAATATATGGTTAATTATTGTAAAGTTTCACATAAATCCGTTCAGACACCATCCATACTCAAAAACTTTTACATTTATAATATTAGTAGGAATATAAAATCAAAGGAAATCAGCTTCACTGTGTATCGCGCACACAGCAGACAGAGGGAACCCAGTGTTAATACACTCCATTTCCCAACCAACGCCGCGCTTTGCCTCGACACGAGAGCGAAAAAATAAATATTTAATTTCCTCGCATGGGGACCGATTCCACGACCAGTCGCGTTTACAGTCACATTTTGTGCCCCCGCGTCTATTAAAATTTTAGTATATTGTATTGTATAATAAATAAATAAAAATATAAATAAATAAAAGTATAATATTGTAAAACTAAGGTGTTTGTTTGGATAAACGCTATCATCTCAAGAACCACTAGTTCATATTGTTAAGGCTATGACCCATATTGCCTCACGTTTATCGTTTCGATGAACTTGCAGTCACATTTACCTCGAGCACTCTGAATGTCTATATTGTACACAATTCTTGGTTATTAACTACTCTTTTAATAACCAAGTTGAGTGGTTGAGTTGTAAACTAATTATAATGATATAAAAAAATCTAAAAATCAGAACATGAACCACTTGTAATAATTATAATATTAGCTATATCCCGCACATACCGGGGAAGGTAGAGGGAACCTTGTGTGAGGCCACGCCATTCCACATTGTGTAAAAATTATATGCTCATAAAACTTGGCAATTATACGTAGATTAAGTTACAATAAAATATTATGGTATTATTAAGGCCAGTCGTGGCGCAGGGGCGCAAAGTGTGATTGTAAAATCGACTGGTTTTGTGGCTTCGATCCCCACTCGAGGAAATTACATATTTATTTACATTTATATTTTCATTTCTTCACTCTGGTGTCAGGCAAAGTGCGGCGTTTAGTTCCGCCACTCAACACGCAATGCCTCCTGAACGCGGCGGAAAGTCGGGAATGGAGTGTCTTAACTAGGTACCCTTTGTCTACCCTGCTGTATGTGGAATACAGAGTAAAACTGATTTATTTATTTTAAGGAGCTGGCGTGAAACTCCTGGTACCAGGAGCTGAATATTGGAACTGTTCAGAGGTCACTCTTACTTATAACCCGTTCGGTATATTTAACAGCACTTCCATCACTTGCGTAGAAAATTATGTTTCTTTTTAAAACCATATATTTTGATGGTAAGAACGAATAAGCATCTAAATTGAAAAAAGGGGCCAAATAATATCTATTATAAAATAAATCCTTGAATTTGGCCTTAAAATGTATATTAAATTTAGTATAAAAACAAACTTAATTCTATACTACAAGAGAGTATAAATTTGATTGAAAAATTATTAAGTATGGTAGGTCATATTCGCAAATACAAGGTTCTACTAAAACTGGTTTTGTGAATAATTTGTTTAAAAAATAGTTTTTTTTTTTATGTGAATACATGCGGCGTTGGGTTCCGTCTTAATATACGCAATAACATGTATTATAGGGGAATCCCCCACAAGTGGGAGATGTATACAGATAATAAATACATTGATGTAATCTATTAATGATTTATCATTGAATTTCATATTATACTTACTCTAGGTACGTTAATTCGTTCGTGTGTAAATGCGAAATACATAAGTAAACGATCGTTCGTTTGGCGTAACTTAACGCCTAACATTGTCAAAACCATTAAAGTAACATTTTTTAAAAATTCCAACCCGTAGTTCATGAGACTAGCGCGTTCTACCAAATAAACACTTCAGATTGAAGTATAGATTCAATATTAGCGTAATAACTGTCATTGAACCCTATCAAATATTTACTTATTAAGGCCAAGGTTTATAAAAATTTTATATATTGTCATTTATGCATACCATTTCCTTGAGATTCACTATAACATTTCAATAATGTAAAGCCGTCATGGCGCAGCGGCAAAACATGCGATAGTGAGTTTGATTTCCAAGAGGGAATGTTTTGTGTTCATTTCCTCGGTGTGGTAACAAGACAAAGTTTCCTCGGTGTGGTAACAAAACAAAGTCCGGCGTTGAATTCCACCACTCAACGCGGAATAGGGAACTATGTGTACTAGTGTCTTAACTAAAGTTTTAACCCTCGATTCCTTCTCTCGAGAATTTCAGCAGGTAAAAAAAGTATTCGATAAATACTTTAAAAAGATATCATTTAGCAAATATTAGCCGCCACGACAGTCATTATGTTATCTTTTAAAAAAAGAAATGATAAGCCGTATCATCACGTAGACAGTTTTAAAGAAGTCATGTCGAATACAATAAGTATTTTTTATGATATATCGACACACTTTTCATTTTAAATAATAATAAAAAAATGAGTCACTAATCGCGGATAGTAGATAGACACGGATGGAAAGCGGAGGACTGAGTGTCTGGGCATTACGGTTACCTTGTCTATGCTATATAAGGGATACAGCGTGAAACTGAACCCCACTTGTGGTAGTGTTTGTATTATTTTTTTTCTGCTTGAACCATGACAACAGTAAATATTACATTTCCTCGACTGGGGATCGAACCCACAATCTATCACGTTTACACAAGCTTGTGCCCCTGCGCCATGTCTGACATTTTTTTTTTATTTATAGATTTCTTTTTTATTATTAATTTGCTTTTGATAATGATTGTTAATGTGTGTATATACAGTAGGTACACATGTATTATTATACAACATCAGTGACATACAGACAGACGAACAGAGTTTCACGTTATGTGGGACATATATATCAAATATAGTGCGGCGTCGAGTTCCGCCACTCAATGTGCGGCCGAACTCAACGCCGCACTATCAACACAACTAAATTCACGAAATCTCTAATGGAAATCGAACAGAACAACGTAATACAACTAGACATCCAGTAATTGCGTCGCGATGGTACGATTAGGCATATTTTAATATGACTAACAATACGTACATACTTAACGATGGATTTAAAATTAGGCCCAAGTCCAATTATCCACATTTATACTCTCCTTATTAAATAACAAAAAATTGATAAGAATAAACGATTGTAAAATAGTGTTCTATAAGTTCTGTACAATACGTAGAAAGATACGGGTTCGGGGTTTACGCTGTATTCTGTATATAGCAGGATAGGCAGAGGGAACCTAGTGTAAAGACACTCCGTTCCTCACACAGTGGCCAAATTCCCGTAGTGGGAATCGAAATCCCAAACGGTCTATTGGCACCGTGCACGACTACAGCGCCACCCAGCGTACGCAAATTCGTGGGCTCTGACGTTTTCGTTTTGTTGAGATTTTACTTTGTACATTATTGCAAATTATTGTTTTTAGAAAACACTTGTCCAAATGATTATAATAATATCAATACTAGTCGATCAAAACGTTATTTTACTAAAAATTATTTCTGTAAAGTGTTGTAGCTTTAACCATAAAAAGAAAATAAGTCACAGAAATTGTTTTATTATTATTAAAATACGCAATATATAATTGCTTATTTAACCACTTATTTAAATACCAAAATAGAATGTAATTTAGGAAATAAAAGTAATTTAATTTTAATTATTTTTGTTTTATTTGTAAGTGTAATTGAATAACGAAATATTTACAAATCTAAAGAACTTTTTTAAATATGGGGGCCTGTAAATTTACGAAAACACAGAAGATATGTACAATGTTCTGAATCAATGCAATTTAATAATTTTTCGGGAATTTTATTAAGAATTTGGAATATACCAATTTTTTTATAAAATTCCCGACTTCATCATTCATCTTTAGCTTCACATTATCCTTTCGACATAAATTATTACTTAATAGTTGTATTTTTTTCGTTTGTATTTCATCATCATATACTTGGCTATAAATATATTTATTACATGTAAGTCACATGTAAATGTATTTCTTGCGTTGTAGAATTTCTCATTTTCTTGATTTAAAACGATAAGTCGAACATTTTACTTTGACATTAATAGATGACAAGGCCTACATTTTTTCTACTTTTGGCCACGATGAGCGCTGTGAGCGATTATGAAATCCCGATATAGTACTTTGCACCCTGCCAATAGTCATACGCTATTCCCACTCTACAACGACAGCCTTTTTTTTAATAAATTTGAAATCTTCATTACTAAAGAAATGAAAATAAGGCAGAGATTTAGGCCATCGTGGCGCAGGGGCAAAGGCGTATGATTGTAAATGCGCCGATTATGGGTTCGATTTACCACTCTTGGGAACAAAGTGTTAATTATATTTATTTCCTCTCTCTGGTAAAGAGGCAAAACGATGCGTTGAGTCTCGGCACTCGGACCTCGCGTTGAAATTGAACCTACAAAAATCGCGTTTACAGGTAGACCAGACCGTTAAGTCGTTTAAAATGTTCCTTCTTTGGATGGTATCTAAGAATTAACCTTTTAAAACACTGGTTTCCAACTAGTGGTCCGCGGGGATGGTGAGGTGAAGTTTCTATTTGATTATTAAGAATGATATAAAAGTGGTCCTTGATCAAGAAGAAGTTGGGAACCCCTGTTTAAAATGTTATTTACGTAAATTGTAACTAAAATAATCGAGTTTTGAATAAGTTCCAGTATTTTATTAATCTTTGACATATGAATAAATACAATACGCATTGTTCGATCGATTTGCATGTAAACTATTTAACATTTATATATTTTTTTTAGCTTCACGCTGTATCCCGCACATAGCAGGAGAGAATCTAGCAATCTCTATTATTAAAACAATGTGTCTATTTAAACACTTCCGTTCTCCTTTTTTCGCGAAAACCGGGAAACATTGCGTGTTAAACATTTACATATAAATAAGTATTTATGTGACATTGTCCGACTGTAAGCGCGATGGTTCGGGGTTCGATTTTATTGCACCCCTACTAGTCCAAATTACCCTACATGCCAAATTTAAAAATAGCTATCCACGACACCCTATATCTATCTTTTATAAAAATAGTTACTATAAGAAAGACATTTAGTGATTAGAAATAATTGAAAATTGCACGGTTTACAAATTAAATTTTACAAACTATTCCACAGAGTTTTATTTAAGATGTATGTATATTGAAATTTACGAACGAAAGTTATTCTATCATCAAGGCTATTTTATGATGATGAGTTTCGCCTTTTACAGCATGTATTTTGGACTTATACTTTGCGAGAAAATGTAAAATCAAAATATTTCAACGCTCTGTTTACGTCCGCGGGCTCTACTCGTGCAGGGGGCGTCCTTGCCGCTGATGACATCCTCTCGAGTAGCCACGTAGTGCTCTTTGTCAAAATTATGAATACAAGTTGTTCATGATTATGATATATCAATGTGTTGGCAAACACAACATTATAAAAGTTGCTAGTATTTTATAAAAAACTTCCAAATTTATACAAGTTTACAATTTTTTGTAGACACTTTCGTGGGATATCCTTTGTGTAACATAATAAGTATTTTTTTTAAAACCCCGCAAGCAACGACCCCTACAACTTTACCGACCATTAAAAATGCATTCCAATGTACATAGCAGAGTTTGTGACAACTTCCTCTTATCATTGAGCTTTCGCATAAACTTCTGTCATTTTTTTCAAATATATTACATATATGGCCAGTCGTGGCGCTAGGGCACAAGCGTGCGACTGTAAGCGCAACAGGTTGTGGGTTCGACTCCCACTCGATTAAATGAAATATTAAATTATTTCATTTCCTCGCTCTGGTAAAGAGGCAAAGCGTTGAGTTCCGTCAGAACCGGAAGTGCCTTAATGGGAATGGAGTATCTCAACATTCGGTTGCCAAGTTCCCTCTACCTACCCTGCTACAATTTGCGGGATACAACGTGAAGTTAAAATATATATGCTATGCTATATGTTATATATCTATACATATAGAAGTAACTTTTACTCAAGTGTAAGCTAGTAATATTTTTCAAAGGATCGTTGACTTAAGTTTAAAGTGATCTTTTTGTGTAAAAGATTTTTCTTCTTTTTTCATTGCTTAATTTATGTCGGTGATATTAATACGATAATTAAAATTAAAATTATACGAATTTAACTTCATATAATTATTATACTTTTATAATTTTTTATGGACTTCTGTATGTATATAATTAATAATAGGAGTACAAATATTTATGACGATTGACGACCATTATAAGGTAAACCTTACCACCGGTAAAGTGGGTAACATCCAAATCTTGAAGCAATATAACGAGAGAGTCTACAGGTTTGTAATTGTCCTATTTAAACCAGTAGTTATTGAGATTTGCGCATTCGACAAAACAAACTCATCAGCTTTATAATGTAAGCTACCGCACCTCCCACCCCTCCCGTGATAGTGCATGATACGAACCTACAACCGCCGCGTTTACAGTCGCACACTGTACCACTGCTCCACTACGGCTCCAGTTAAGATTTAAGTAGAAATAGGTATTTAATTATAGAGAAAAATATAACCACTTTTTGTTTAACGCAAAAACAACAAGGTCTGTTATATGATGGTATATGTAATAAAATATTTAATTAAAATTATCCATTTATTATCATAATAATCTAGCAATTTTATACGTAAAAAAAATACTTATTTTAAGGGTACCGTAACACAAAACCCTTATAGAACCACTCTGTCGTCTTTTCGTCGGTCAGTCCGTCTGTCATGCCAATATCTCTTAAGATCGCATGGAAATATCAAATATTAATTAACATGATTTAATCAGGTCTACAATCTTTTGTAGCATAGAAAAAAAATAAGCTTACCTATAAGTTAACGCAATCAAAACAGACGTGTGTGTCAGACGCTTCTTTTTTTTCAGTATTTTGTATGAAATTCCACATGAATTGTCAATATCAGCTCTCCGCTAAAATTTATAATAATATTGCGTGATGAGCAATGAAGTTAGGCGCCGCAACCTGTTTAGTCACGTAAAAAAAATTTTGTAGCAGTATTTGAACTTGTAACTTCTTCTTCGCTAAAATTGACTAGAAATTCTTATATTTTTATTAGAATGCGTTTCAATTAGCACCTCAATTCAAAACTTTACTTTTTTGGAAAACATATAAAAAATGAACGAACTATGGATTGTTTACGGAAGTACAGATTTGAACCGGCGCCTCTTAGAAACAGTCCAAGGAATCTTTCAAAGTTGTAACAAAAATATAAAATAAAAAAGTATTTTTCTCTCTTAAGTGTGGAATAACAATTTAAAATTGTAACATAATATTTAATAAATAGAATGGTAATGGTCTCTCTCCAAATGGTATTCAAAGTAATTATCTTTTTGTCTCGTTTCCAGAGCGTTTTTTTCAGTCTCACACTTGTGCCTCATGCAACTTTACAAGATATACGAGTATAATATACAAATAAAATGAGCAAAGTCCATAATCATTAATTATTCTTTTTTATAATAAAAATTCGGTTACGACAAAAAGAAAATATTATAATTTATTTTCGTGATTTAAAATGTGTTTTTTTTTGTTATTTTGACAATTATGTTTAACAGAATCTTATTTTATACATACTAATATGTAAAAAAACATAAGGAATCTGATAATTTACGAAGAATAAAGGCAAATGCCGTATTTTCCCGTTCCCGTAGGGATGTCGGGCTCTCCTCGTTCAACTACACTCCCTAATAATAATACTTATCTTAACTTTCTAAGCCGAGTAGTTTCGTCTGTGCAATGTCTATCAGTCCATTTTGCCCGTATTTATAAATCGTATTCAACTCTGAGATCGATCTTGAGATACTATTTTAATACTTTTATCGGCATTTTAAGATTGATCTCAGAGTTGAGAGCGATTTATAAACACGAAAATATTTTCATTTTTTCCACCACGAAAAGTAGTGAAAAAAATAATAATCCAAATGTGTTTAAATAAACTTTATTGAGTTATGCCTATTTTATCTACAACTTTATAAAATTTGAATAATCTAAAACACAGAAAAATTAGTTAGAATTTTTTTGCGTATAAGCTTTTAGTTTGAAAAAGAGAAAAATAGAACTATTTCACTTCCCAAAGGATAATTCAAGCCGCATTTGCGTAATGAGTATAAAAGCACTTTACTTAATAAGATAAAAAAAAAATAAAATAAAAATATGCTCTTATAATAATTTCGACGTAACAAAGTAAATTCTTAATAGTATTTCAATTAAATTAAATTTTATGTAACATAATTGTATTACAATTAGAGGTTAAAAACAAAAAAATTAGTTTTGATATCTAACCCACAACCATCGTCCTCGAACATAGAATATATATTATTATTATTATTATAGAGACATTACGTACTAAATACTGGAACTTGACGCCGCACTATTAGAGCTAATACAATATATTATATCAATTTTAGTTCAGAATGATCGAGATTCGAACTCCTCAATACCTATAATAATTACACAATACATAACTAATTCACTTTTCAATTTCAATGAAATACATTATCATATCTTAAGGTCAATACTCACATGATGTATCGTTATAACTCCACTTTTTTCTGCCATTTTTTTATTTAAAAAAAAACCGATACAAAACTAATATCACAGATTGAATAAATAATTTAAAAAGGAAAGTTAAATTAAAACATCACTTCAATCATCATCAACCTCCAAGCTCAGCAACCGACCCACGTCTAACAAATTAACAAGAATATAATCAATTATTTTATAAAAAAACAAATTATAATACAAAATAATGGCGGACGCTTGTATTAAAATGCGAATATCAAATGAAAACATTTAATTTGATTCGTAAGTGGACACGTTCGCGCCGTGTGACGGTCGCGCACCGAATGCGAATTGGCGCGTTCGATTTTCGAATATGTGCGCTCGCGCAACTGATAACGATAGTGATTTAATTGTTACGTAGACATCTATCTACATATGAGTTAGTTATCCTTTGGTTCGTTGCTGACGAGGACTTTATCTATAGTTATATAAACTGAAAAAACGTCAACATATTTCAATTTTTTTTTACATTTTTCTAATCAGATTAAGAAATTAAAAAAATTAAGTAACTTTGAAAAAAAAAAAAGGTTTTCGAACCTGCGAATTTGACTAAGAGTTATATATGATATATGAGACATTCTGAGTTCTAAAGTAAAATTCGCTATTAAAATTCGCAAAAACATAATTTCATTCGAACAAGATGTTTCTGAGATAAGCGAGGTCAACCAAACAGACTGATCAGCGTTGAGCTTCGCCACTCAACACGCAATGGACACGCATGGACATCTATAAGCTGAGAGGTTTGCGGATGCGGTTACACATGACGCATGAAAGCTCCCAAATCAAAGCGTTCATGAAACGCCTCAGGAATATTCCACAGCTTACACGTACGTAGGAAGAACGATCTTGTTGAATGTGCACGTTAGACGCCAAAGCAGCATCCAGATGATGCGGGTGACATTTACTCCTGAGCAGGAAGACAGAAGGTGGAAAGAAGATGGTGGCACTCAATAAAATAATTCCAGCGAGCCTTCCTCACAGTAAAGCCGGTAGAATACCAACGCTTTTCAGTGTACTAAGAGTTCTAAGCCCTTTGTAAGTTTGGGATCATCGACTGACGTTGTCGTTCGAATTGCACGCCGTTGAATTAAGTCAAGTGGTTGTTGTTGATACTGAGGGGCACCTGCATGTAGGTGGGACCAGTACTGCACATCAAAACGATTTTTTCATGTCAAGTACTGCTTCACCCTGTTCAGTACTTCGTTCGATATGTCGACCCACAGACAGACCAAGAATCCCAATAATACCATTAGTACAGAGGGAAATGCCTTGGATTTTCGCTACACAATAAACAAAAGGCGCAAACTTGTATCTTTGAAGGATTAAACTCAATAAGGTTATATATTTTTACAAAATTTTAAAATCAGCTTCTCGTCTTTACTTGCAAAAACCAAGGTGGATAAGAGGAACCTAGTATCAAAATACGCCGTTCTGAATCGATATCTGCTAGATTCAAGAGGCTGTTGAGTGACGGAGGTCAACGCCGTACTTTGGTCCCACTCAAGTGGCAAAATCGAAATAAATGGAATATAAACATTCCTCCATCACGTCCAATAATCTCAATAAATTTTCTAAAAGGTAGTTTCTACAATTTTTTATTATTTCGCATATCCGAGATTATAAGTTCACTACGCATCATTGTATTATCACATATTGATAACGACTAACAGATAAAATAAATATAGATTATATAATCTATATTTAATATATCCTTCTCTTTCTTAAACGTGGGAGTGAAAGAGACAGCATAAGTTTTGTCTCCATTAGGGGGCTTAATTTGTATCTTATCTGTTTGGCAAATATATGAACAAATAAATACTTTCGTTGTCTTTAAAACTATTATTAGTCAGATATTGTTAAAGATAATAAAGATATTTTAATACACATAATATTTTGAATTTTTATTTATGGACATGCGTGTTGAGTGGCAGAACTCAACGCCGCGCTTAGCCTCGACACCAGAGCGAAGAAATGGAAATATAAATTTAAGTAAATATTTCATCTCCTCGAGTGGGGATCGAACCCACAACCAGTCAGTTTACAGTCACACGTTGTGCCGCTGCGCCACGACTGGCCTCTAAAAAATAAAATAAATAATAAATAAATAAAATTATTAACCAAATGTTAATAGTGTTTTAACATCTATAGGTTACTATAAAGTCTAATAGTGTGCGCCATGACAGGCTATAGGACAAGCCCCCCTTATAATTCAATTATTACATATACACTAATATGTATACAAAATATAAAAAAATTAAGTGTCAAAATATTTATTTTGATGTCTGTCATTATAAGTATCTGTAAATATTGACATCCTCTATACTTCTATACAGAAAAAAATAACTCCGTACTACAGTGACACAGCATCTGACTAGAAATGTGACGGTTGTGGGTTCGAATCACACATGGCCTAATGAACTATTTTATTTCCACGCTCATGTAACAGGACAGGCGCGGCGTTGTCTTCCGCCACTCAAACCTCAATATATCGACAATCGGGCAATAAGTAGGTAACAATGTCTTACTAGATACCTTCTGCGTAACCTGGTACTACTTCTAGAACTTTCTATATATATATAATGTAAATAATGTTTTGTAAGCGAGAAAATTGAAAAAATTATATATTTTTTATCCTAAAAGTTATATGGCAAAAAAGTGAGCGATGAAAATAAGTCGTATATATTCAAAAAGGAGGTGTGTCTTTCTTGTTCAAAGAAAAAACTTTATTCATAATATTGACCTAACTAATATGTTGATCTACACTACTATAATAACGCGTTTATTTACTATTCTATTATTGCTCAATGTCTGTCATCAATATTTTATCGAATTCGTTACCAACTGATTAGCGCGTTAGCATTTGCACACCCATCTTACCTCCAACTGACATTAGCGTTGCTTACCCCTAGCAACAGAGCCGACCATTGATCACTTAGCAATCTTAATTGATTGTATTGTATAAGTGAAAAATTATATTTTTTTACAAAATGTATAATAAAGATTGAGAAAAAGCCACAGTGGTCAGATCGGGGAAATATTTTTTTTTACCAAAGGCGAAGAGTTGAAGTCGTCGTAGCAGACACAAGCGTATATACGCGAAGGTTGTGGGTTCGATCTTCACTCGGTTTAATAAAATATTTAATACATATTTTCATTTCCTCGCTTTGGTAACGAGGCAAAGCGCGGCGTTGAGTTCCGCCACTTAACGCGCAATGTATACGAGTTCTCTAGAATTCATCGAAAAAATCGAACGTAATGTGGGGAACGGAAGTGTTTAACATTAGGTTCCCAGGTTCCCTCTGCTTACCCTGCTAGATGGGAGATGCAGCGTAAAGTTAAAAAACATATACAGTACGACTTTTACATTGATGTCGATGTGACGCAGTGACACAACGTCTGACAGACAGTAAAAGCGACGTTTGTGGGTTCCATGACCCATCGTACATACATATAGGACGTATGAATAATTACAATTAATTTATTTTCATTTCCCCATTCTGGTAAAAGAAGCGCGGCGTTGAATTTTGTTACTCAACACGTAATGTGTCGAAAACTGCGAAAAGTGAGAATTGTCTTAATACTAGGTTTTCCCTGCCCTACTACGGGGAGAAATGCGTAAAGCTGAAAAAAATCGGAATCGACCCCACAACCACCGAGCAAAATTTTATAGAAATAACGATTCTTTATTAAGCATGTGGAAACATAAACACGTCATCATTTCATTTACGTTTAGTTAAAAATTAAATTAAATTAAATTAGCTTCACGCTATATCCCGCACACAGCAGGGTAGGCAGAGGGAACCTAGTATTAAGACACTCCGTTCCCCACTTCCTGCCGAATTTTGGAGGCATTGCGTGTTGAGTGGCAGAACTCAACGCCGCGCTTTGCCTCGACACCAGAGCGAAGAAATTAAAATATAAATTTAAGTAAATATTTCATCTCCTCGAGTCGGCTTTCAGTCACACTTTGTACCACTGCGCCACGACTGGCCTCGTGGCTAGTTACTTAGCGATAAATAACAGGAAGGTTATTAAGTTACGAAATATACATATAATAAGTAAGCGATGGTTGTGGGTTCGATTCCCATTTGGGGGAAATTAATCATTTAATATAAATTTCGTCTTTTCGCTGTGGTAATAGGACGAAGTGCGGCGTTCCGCTACTTTACACATAAATATCTCGAAAATTCGGCAGAAAGTCGGATACAGAGTATTTTAACATTTGAAAATAAAAAGTTTAGCTTCAACTAAATATGTAGACGTCAATATAACGCAATTGGGAAAAGTCGGGGTGACACACGTGACGTTAGTGGGTTCGATTCCCATTCGATGGAATACTTAAAAAAAAATATTTAAAAAAAATCGCGTACATATCGCATAATCGTCGTGTTATAGTTGCACGTCGGCTTTTTTGTCGATCACAACAGTTATGACCGCAAACAATATGTAATGGGTTTTGATCTTTGCTATGGGAAGTTTATTTGTTTTACGTAGTTTCCTTGTTTGTATGCTAATATTGTATAAATAACTTAAATAAATAAGTTCTTATATGTAAAAAAAAGCTGTATACAAAATTTTATAGAGGGAATTTGAACTCGTGTACTTTTGATTAATATTTATAAAGGTTCAAAGTTGATCCCAATATCAAAACAAAAATAAAAACTTACTAGTTCGTTCGTTTGAACGTGCTAATCTCAGTAAGTACTGTTTCGAATTGAAAAAATCTTGTTGTATTGTATAGTCCACATATTGAAGCAGGCTGTAAGCTATATAACATCACACACACAACAACTTTTCCTTAGCAATCTATAGCCAACGCGTTTAAAGTCAGACGTTGTAACACATCATTCATCTTTCCATCTTCACGCTGTATCCCCCCTGTTGTGTGTTGTGTGGCGGAACTCAACGCTATGTCTTGTTACGAAAGTGAGGAAATTAATATAAAATACAAATATTGTATTGAAAATGTGTCTAACAATGACATAACTATAAAAGATAGAATATTCCAGATTGATTAATTAATTATTCCACGCGTAAAATCGAACTCACGACCCTTGCGGTCATTAAGACTGTGTTATTATATTATAAATAATAATTTTCCTTAGTTTTGACCTAAAGCTTCATAACCTTTACAGATAATATGTAGTTATATATCACCGTCGTGGCGCAGCGGCACAGAGTGTGACTGTTAACGTGACGGTTATGGGTTCGAATGAATTAGTTTTACTTTCTAGCTCTGATAACAAGACAAAGCGCAGCGTTGAGTTCCGCCACTCAACACGCAATGTCTCGGTTTTGAGCGAAAAGTGAAGAACAGAGTAGGAGAACACTTGGTGTTTTCGATGAAGACATACGTGTCTTACTAACGGCGATGGTTGCGAATTCATATTTTTACATGAAGAAAATTCAAACAGCGGGAAACTATTCGATATTTTGACGTTTGTCGTTGCCTATACGTATAAGGAATATTTTGATACTAGCAACTTAAAATTATTGTTATTAATTAAAGCAAAATTATACAAAATGTGCTTATGTACATTGTAGCCTATGTGTTACTCTGATGTGATGATATCTATAAGCTATAGTACTGTAGATTTCGCGTGAGAGTGCAACAAACACATCCTCAAAAGCTTTCACATATAATGTTAGTCGAATGATAGATAAGCTACGCTACCAAAATATCTTTCCAAATATAAATAAAAAATAATACCTAAATACAGCTAAACTAATAGTGAAAGGAAATAAACGTACATATTTTAGGAATAACGACCATCCGTTTTTCATATGTTGGGGACAAAGGAATGGGACACCTGAAAGCATGAGATAACTAAAGGAAAAGAAAAGTACTTTCACGCTGTATACTGCATATAGGAAGGTACGCAGAGGGAACCTAGTGGTAGGACACAATTTGACAGTACTTGGAAAACGCTCACTTACTGCATAAAAAAATGGGTGCACAGTGGCGTAAATCAACGCCGTGTTATGGTAAACAACCAAACACAGTGGAACAGTTAGATAATACTTAACTATAAAGGCGATGGTGACGGATTCTATTTCCATTCGAGGTAATGTTTATTTTATTTAGAAAACTGACTAGTAGCTGGATTTTTCATGCCTATGTGTGGACTTTAAAAATGTTTATTTTAGTTATTTTCTTTATATAATTACATATTAAAAATTAGGAACGTGGATAGTATAGCAAGTAATAGTTATTGTAAATTAACAAATTAAATCATCGCTGTACATCTTTTATTGGAAGGGCGAAGTCACATATAAGCACTAAAGGAGGACTAAAGTTTCACGGAGATTTTTATCACAGCTTTTGGCTGTGTTGAATTTGTTTTAAAAATAAAGTTTTGCTTCACACTGTATACTGCACATTGCATGGTAGGACACTCCGTTCCCATTAAGGCACTTCCTCACTTCCACACATCGTTCTTCACTTTTTATTTTAATTAACTTTTATAATAATTTAAATATTTTTTATACGAATAATAAAAAAAAACAGAGACTGGTCCCTAAAGTCATTGATCAAATATATGTATAGAAACAGAATCATACCTAACAGCATCCCTGCGAGGAAGCGCGAGGTGTTGAGATTTATCTGCTACAAGATGTAGTGACGTCATCTACCACCCATTATTTACTGTAACAAACAAATAAATTGTATACTATATATCTATACAGGGTATCGCATATAACATATAGCAGGGTAGGCAGAGAGATCCTTGTGTTAAGACACTCCGCTCTCCACTCATTGCCGAATCTTCGAGACGTTTTACGTCGAGTGGCGGAACTCAACGATGCGCATTGTCTTGTTACCATAGAGGGGAAATGAAAATAAATTAAATTTAAACATGATCATTCTCCCAAGTGGGAATTTAAAACCGCAATCGTCACCTTTACAGTCAGACGCCCCAGTGCGTCACGACGGCCCACCATACAACACAACTATACAACATACAAATGTTCCTGAGATCAGAACGATCAGAACGATTTATTTAATTTGTATAGATGTACTGATTATAAATCTAGTGCATGTAGTCGTGGCGCAGAGGAACAGCCGTGTATCTGTAACCACGACAGGTTGATGGTTCGATCCTAACTCGAGGATATTATGTTTCATATTCCTTAAACTCTGGTTTCCAGGCAAAGCGTGGCGTTGAGTTCCGCCATTCGACACGCAATGCGTCCAGAATTCGGCAGAAATTCGGGAGCGGTGTATTAACACCACACTCGTTCCGTTTGTTTGCGGGATACAGCGTGAAGCTGTATTTTTAAATATTATGGATTACACAGAATTTTCTAGAATAATAAACAATAATTCCTACATAAAAAACCATTTAAAAATAAAATCCACGTCGTAATCTTTCTTGAATAATAAAGACGCACCTAAACTTTAATCTTATCAGTAATCTCATTCGAGGATGTGGGAGATTCATATTCATATTTCCGGCATACATGCCACTAAATATAGATATCTTTTTAGCTTCACTCTGTGTCCTATACATTACACATAGATACTTCGTTCCCATTATGACACTTCCATTCTCCGTTTATCGCCGATTGGCATGGCGTGTTGAATGAGTGAGAATAGAACCCACAACCTGTCGCGTTTAATGTGGCACACTTGAGCCCCTGCACTACGACTGGCCTCATAACATAGATAATACAAAAAATATGTACATTTTTTTTTCAGCTTCACTCTTTTTCTGTTCTAAAACACTACGGAAACAAAACACTAAGTCTGTGAAGTGAGATTGTTTCAAGTTTGATTTGAAATAATTAAAATACTTATATCTAAATACATAAGAACATGAGATTTAGGTACATAAAGTACAATAATGTATTTAAAATAAAAATATCATATGACATCGGGTTGTTTAGTTGTATTTAAATTCGGCTGAATTAGCAAAAATGCAAAAAGTTTTAATCCCAATTTCATAGGGAGACTATATCCTGCATGTGGGGCGGGTAGGTAGTGGTGTTAAGTAGGGAACACAAGTGTCTCAATAGGGAATGGAAAATCTTAGGGAATGTAGGACCCAGAATGATGCTAAGGAGAAAAGAAAATAAAAAACCATCTGATTTATAATATAATATTAACTTTGGACAATTATGTACACTATGTCTTGACTGTATAGAAGGTAGGCAGAAAAAAAATTGTTTTAGGTCACTCCAATCTCAGTTCGCTGCATAAAATTTAAGACATTGTATGTTAAGTAGCGGATCTTAACATTGATATTACAAGATTTGACTTGATAATAAATGATTCTAGAAATCATATCAATTCATTTGCCGTGATGACCTAATTTATTATTATACTGTTTCAATAATATTTCGATAAAGAGGATTATAAATATATTGCAATTTCATATAAAAAAATTAAAGATAAAACTTTGAACAACTACATAATTAACACAAAATGAAACAACATAATTAAGGCAATCTAAATGTGATAGTTCTTTTTGAGACAAAAGCTGTTTTACATCAAAATGATGAAACATGTGCATTTATTCTGCAGTAATTATAGTATTTTTTATAGCTAATCGAAAAGAAAGTTGGTTTCTTTTAAAGATAAATACTGTTACTTTCAAGATTACTGAACAATTACAATTATTATTTACAAACTGTAAATGACATACTTATTAGATTTTTAAAAAAATGTAGTTTAATATATAGTATATTATTTTGAGCTAAGAAACATCTAAATAACGTTTAAATACTATGTTAATTGGTTTTAATTGCTTAAAGACGAAATCACCTTGAGTTCTTCATTGACATATTTAATATCAGTTAGATATGAATGAGCTGTATGGACTGTTATGAACGTGCATAAGGAAAACCGGTTTTGCGATACAGTAAATACTTTTTAACATAAATTTGGTAATATATAAAATATTGCATACGAGTCGCGAATTTATGACACATATAGAAATACATACATTGTTTATCTAGCATAAAAAAATAGTTTTCTTATTAATTTATGAATGGTTTAGCAAGCTTCAATTATGTAGATTGCTGTGTAAATAATAGCCTGCCCATTAAACCGGTCGGTTCCGCATAAATGGTTGAGAAAAGTGGATCGTTTCTAAAAGTCGCAACCTATAGAAATAATGCACCAAACGCTAGTGGTTTTAGTGGTAAATACAGCTAAATTTAAATATATGGCGGTTAGACTTACCCACTATGGTAATAAAGTAAGTGTTTTGTGTCAATTAACGTTTATACACAGCAAATAAAACGGAGAAATAAGAAAATTCTAGGTAAAACGTGACGACCGACTTTACAACGAAACGATGGTGACCACAGAATAATAATGAAATCTAGCAAAGATAAAGATTAAGAAGGTTTTTGGTTGTCAATTGACAGTCCGTCCTAAAATGTCTTTTTGTTTTTTAAATCGTGTTGGTTTCAATTTCACAATTATGAGATCCTTAATGAGCTTATAAATGTAACTTTTTATTAAATAATAACATTAAAGTTTGTCAACATTATTGTAAAATTTCTGGTAACAAGACAAAGCGTGCGTATTGCGGTTTGGAACTATACGCTCTATGTTTCGAAAAATTGGGCAAAGGAGTTTTTTTAGCAATATGTACAACTATATCCTGCTATATGCGGATCATACTGTCCGCATATATCTATGATAAAAATACTACTAGAAGAAAATTGAATTATATTCACCAATAAACCTTTTAAGTGCTTAAATTTCTGAGCAAATCTGAAAGTTGAACAAAGACAAATATAGAGCCCAAAGAGAGATAGCAATATTTTACGATTAGAAATGGCGTCTCTGTGAGTTGTCCTTTTCGCACAAGATATTCTCATTTTATTACAATCAAAACAATTATTAACTGTTTACAAAACGTTGTAAAATGATACCATTTACTAAATTATAGCGTTAACTTTTAAAACATTTAAATTAAATAAGTTTAAATTGATACAATGTTGTTCAATGGGCGAGGCGTTGCAATATATATGAAAAATTGTATTAAAACCACGTCTAAGCGTATTATTTGCGCGTTTTAGTGCTAGTGTTTTATAATATATAGTGAAAATGGACAAGAAAAGTAAAAAGAAAACAGTTATTAAGCGAAAAAGTGATGAAACGGCCGAAGCGGATAAAAAACAAAAGATGGTTAATCGTGTAAAGAATGAGGAGGAGAAAAAGGTGGAAGTTGAGGTGAACCAGGTGGTAGAAGTGCCTTTAGAGGGCCAGCAGATCGTCCACACAGGGCAATTAGTAGAAGGGAACTTTGAGCAGCCAGTCTTCGTTAATGTAAAAGGAGAACCAGTACAACTTGGTCCCAATACTGTGATTTTATACGAACAGAGTGGTAATCCCTCGAATTTCGCATTTGGTGGCATGTGGACCATGGACTCCTCTGGGAGGATCGTCATGGCTGAAACTATTTATGATGTAAAGGGAGATCCCGAGGAGGAAGGCAGTACATTCGTTCAAAACGCCACTGAAGTTAATAATGTAAGTTTGATATTTTATTTGTACATAATTGAAGATGAAAATCGAAAAAAATATTTATTGACAAATAGTCTTAAATTTCATAAGTATGAATGTAAATATAATAGACTCAATTTATTTTCTATTCTTTAATTATGTAAATAGATGAATATCATGAAAATTAATAAACTTGGATTTTAGTATGACAAAAAAATCATGCCAACACTATTATCATTACTTTAAATTCATTAATATATCCATTTTATTTTCTTATGACATCAAAATATTTTTTTGCTATTTAGTAGTCAGGTTAACCATTTCCTTAAATGCAGCTATAAGTTATGGCTCATATTTATAAGCTACTCTCAACTCTGAGAACGATCTTGAAAACCCAATTTTAATTGTATTCACAGTCAGATTTTGTATTAATAACACAACACAACAAAAAAACTATATTAATGGTTTTTTTTAAAATTCCAGCAAGCTGTAGAAGAAACAAGCAACACATACCAGCAATTTGAGCTCAGCAATAGCACTCAAGTTGATGGACAGGAATACGAAGTAGCAATCATTGAAAATCCTAATGAAAATAATGAGAGGTAAGAAGAGACAATTTTTTAAGGACACTATACACACATTCATACAGAATAAAACATACAGATAGAAGCAAAAAAATGGTGGGTAATCTTAACTTTTTTCAACTTTCCATTTTCAATGAATCCAATCCATATTTTTTAATAATTCTTTGAAAACACATCTTGTTATTTTACATTAACTTATTCTACAAGGCCAGTCATGGCGCAGGCACAAAGTGTGACTGTAAAATCTGGTTCTGGAACTAGAACTGGTTGTTTGATCTCCACTCAAGGAAATGAAATGTTAATTTAAATTTATATTTCCATTTCTTTGCTCTGGTATTGAGGTATTGAGGATCATGGTTAAATTGAGTAGAAAGACTAACTAGAAGCATTACTTTATTCTATTGTTTTTTAACTGACTTCCTTAAAGGAGGAGATTATCAATTACACCGTATTCTTTTAAATACTCATTTATGACAAGTATATTTACATGCCTTTTAAATGCTGTAAACTATTTTGTAACATTAATTTTTAGCTTGGGTTGGGTTGTAGGTGTCCTTAAGTTAAGCTTTTTAAACTTTTGCACATTTACATTTGCACTCTGAAAAAAAATATCCTTAAATCGATTCTCTGCAGCCATTTAGTTAACTTTCAGGGTGGTAACAAGTTGTCCATACATTATTTCTAGTGGAGATGATATAAAGATATAAATTTTAATACTTTTTATAGCTTAATTGTAGATAGAAAATATTATTAACTTTTATTTTAATAAATTTTTAGAACTGAAGCCCAGATAATATTAACCGAGGCTCAGCTGGTAGCGACAGGTCAGGGTGCTGTGCGCTGGTTGAATCAGAAATGTGATTATGTTGTGAGAAAATTACAACTGAACTATGGTAAGAGACTAGTGGGTGGTTGTTTGTTTTTTTCTGTATTTGGTACAATGTCTCGAAGTTTGGGTGGTGCATTGGAAATGCATATAGTAGATATATGTAAGAAAAAAAAATAAACTACTATACTGTCAATTCAAAGATATCAATTTCGTCTTTTTACTTATAGAAATCATTTAATCGTCCAATCTAATTATTTAATCAGTAAAGAAATAAATATATTCAATGTATTTATTTCTTTACTGATTTGCTACCATTTTTATCCTTCTCATTTATTTATTTTTCTAATAATTTTAGACGCAGGTGTAAAACTTCTCCATTCTCAATCGGGTTGTATACAATGCGTGTACCTAACCACGCCCAATATGCAGCTGGCTTTCAATGCAGTGCCACAGTTTTTGTGTATAGAGACAGGTGAGCTGCCACTGAGTCATTGTGATTGAGTGTTAAGATTTTGTTAATTTGGGGTTTTGAGAAAAAAGTAGGTAACAGTAAAGTTATATTTTGATTTGAAAGAAAAACTGTTGTTGAAGTATATTTTTGATACATTGTGTACCATTTGTTTTTCATGCTGGCTCACAATATCAAATATATTTTTGTAGTGCTATTCCACACCTAGGAAAAAAATTAATTTTTTTAACGAATCCTGATGGGCATGTGAGACTTATTGGTTAGAGCGCTTGGATGGTAAATAAAGGGCACGGGTGCAAGTCACGTGTTCAAATTTTTGTGTATTCTAACAATGCTTATACCACACCAACGAATTGAATACATAGTATTAGTGTATACAACCGGAAATTTTTATATCTCAATTTTTTTAAAACCAAATATAACAAGCTAATTCTAAGATTCTATTATAATTTCATACACTGTATGTCACCCATCCTTGATACATTCACTCATTTCATACAGTAATTTACTTTTATGTATATTTTTAGTACGGTCGACGAAATGTGGCCACTGTAATGCTTTTTGAATATTTACGAATTGTTATAATTGTAATAATCCTAACTTTAGCATTATATATATATATATATATATATATATATATATATATATATATATATTTAAATATTCTAAAGTTATGTTTGCGTAGTCATCTTCAGCTAACTTCGGTGCAGCCACGATTTGTCGATGAAACTGTATGTATGAATGAATGACTGAATGGTATGAGCGGTTGTATGGAAGATGAGTTTATAAATGCATAAACTATAAATTGCGGATTTTTGAAGTTTATCATTATTGTTAATGTAAACTTTATTTGTTATTCCAGGGATAGAGTTCAACAGTCAAATACCAACGGTGGGTAACTCCTCGAACAATATTAGTGTGAAGCACAATGTTACTTTATTCTTAGCTGAGGACGGTAACGGGAAATCCGTTATAGTGAGTGCGGGTAAGATCTTTCTCCTTCTTTTCTTATAGCTTCAATCTGTATCCCGCACGCAGCAGGATAGTCGAATTCATGACGCATTGCGTTTTGATTGGCGCAACTCATCGCCACGCTTGTCTGGTTACTAGAGCGAGAAAATGGAAACCGGACTCTGGAGTTAACAATTGCTATCAATAATGTTGTATATCTATTTCATACGTGAATAAATTGACGAACATATACATAAGAATATGTTTAACTATTTTCGTAGATATGTATTTGTTGTTTTAAATAAATACCGAATATCTGAATTATTTATTCCTAATGATATTGTCGTTAGTTTAGTTAAACAATACTAAAAAAACAGCTTTACTAACTCTATATAAGTTTTATGCATAATGCAAAAACTATCGAATAGGCGGCAGATTCAAATCCTTATAATTTTTTTTTACAATACTATACTTTTTTAATTAAAAATATTTTTTTTTCCCACTTTACAGGGATTTCAACGCTAATAGGTGAAGATCTAACATGGTTGTTAGAGACGTTTAAATCGTGTAACCCCGCGTGGCGCCAAGTGCGGTGCGTTGTATGCGACCCCACCAAGTGTCAGGAGGTGGGTATTATTTAAATTGGTAACAGTATGGTCGAGGACTTGTGGCCGTCTTGAATTTGGCTGTGGGTGGTTGCACTGATTTAATTTTGTGATTCTTCTCTTACTTGTGATTATTTTCTTCCTGAACGCGAGTGAACAATGCGCAAACAACCATAAATCTTAAGTCAACAGTCATGACTTTTTTTGTAGGGTTGTTTATAGATTTAGAAATGATTTTCTTTTTTTTTTTCTTATGTATCTGACTGCATGTTAAGTTATCAGACACTCAACTTTTTAGGAGTTTGAAGTTATTTCTTAGAAAATATGAAAAAAAAATACGTAGATTTGAAACGGCGCTACTTAGGAGACTTCCAAGAGGTGCAGATTCAAATGTTGATGTGTAAAAAATATACATTTTTCTGAAAAATGGCATATCTCTTAACCAGACTTAGAAAATGAAAATATTTAAACCTAACTATCTCCAAGTTCCAATATATCAAGTTCATATTGTGCGCACAAATATGTAAAATTCCATCAGTGGTCAAATGCCGTTATGTTCAAAAATATTTTATTTATTGACACCAGGAAGTTCGCGCAGCGTTCCCATCGGCGCACGTGTCGTGCTCCGTATGGCAAGCGGCCAGATCGGCCGCGCGTCTCGCCACCGAGACCCCCGGGGCCCCCAACGGGCAGGGGGCCTCCGCGCCGAGGAACCTCGTCGCGTCCGAGGTGGCCGCGGGGTGCAAGACGTACGCGCTGGCACTGTTGCGGGGTGATCACACGCCTGCTCAACTGCAGGTGCGTTCTATTTTCGCCTACTTATTTTATATCTGTCTGAGTTTTTTTACTATCTTTATAACAATAATTTAAAAAAAGTTTAAATTAAGTATTAAGTATACTTTGTAAGAAAAGAAAATGTTAATCTCTATATATATATGTATATATATATATATATATATATATATATATATATATATATATATATATATATATATATATATATATATTTCAATAATAAAATAAATAAGTTCCATAACCCTATAAACGAGAATTAAGCGGAAAATGGGAAACGAAAATGTCTTAACATTAGGTTTCCAGGTGCAGATAAAGAATAATGGCATGTAAAACGAATTATATATTCATCTTCCTTATTTTTTTACTTTTTGATTTTACAGGCTCTAAAACGGAGTATAATAGGCACAGGTGCCGGCACACTCCGGCTGTGGGAACTCCTGACGCGGACTGGTGGTGCCATATCGAAGCTGGATGGGTGGCTGGAACCTGATAATTATACTAATATATTGCATAAGGTTGTATGAGTTTTTTGTATGTTTCATTTATAAAGTTGTAATTTAATAAATATAATCGTCTTGGCGTAAGGGCTTGCCCACGCTTTTGCGTGCGACTGTAAACGCGTCGGTTATTAATGATACCTACTCGGGAGAAAGAAACATTTAATATTATGGCGGCGTTGAATTCCGCCACTCACGGAGTGCCTTGAGAATTCTTCAGGAGGTGAGGAACGAAATTGTCTTAATGGAAACTAATTGTCTTATATGATACAGCGTGAAACTAAATAATAATAACATTTTTTAATTTTCTTTCCAGGGTCTAGAGCGTCTCGTAGTTAAATTCCAAAATATAGTCCGAAGTCAAATGCAACCAGACGAGTTTGTTTCACTGTTCTTCAATATTGCCAATCAATTGGAGGAGGAGAGAAGAAATTTTGCTATCAGCAGGTTGAGGGTAGGTTGTTTTAATTTTCTGCTGAAGCAGAGTGAACGCTGTACTCCGTTTATAGTAGAGGGGAAAAAAACTAAAAACTAAATGTTAAGAGAAGCTTGCCAGAAGTTATTTCTTAAATTTGGGTGCACAAACGCACAGACAAAAAAAAACAAAATTTATTGTTTTTGGTCCTATTACAGTGATGAATGCCATATATATTCCGCGTAAAGACAGCACCCAGACAGACCCGTTACAAATATTATATATATAGATTATTGAATAATTGTTTTGTTTACAGGATACAGAAACGTTAAAACAATCGCCCACAGACACGATAACTCAATACGCCTATAATTTAATGAGTCATCAGACGAAATTGGCACAGAAATGCCTGGACGATAGAGCTGGCAGGTGAATGATTTTTCTTTTTTCTAATTTTTCCATAAGTGATTTGAACCGGTGATCTTTTTGTATTTCGTTCCTTTTGTATGTAGTTGGTTTTTTCCTTTATGAAAATCTAATCGGATTTGAACCAATAATCTATTTATGGGATGTGCTAATTTAAAGTAAATTTATAATTTTTTATGTGAAACAAATTTATCAATCTTTTGTCATACAAAGACATTAATAAATCCTCTTTTTCTAGAAGGCATAGTAGCGCGGCCATATGTAAATACGGTACGTCCACACAAGAATGCTCGTGCCTGTTCAGTAAAGTGTTCCGGTTACCGTGTCGACATATATTGATGTTGACCACTGAGCTTAAGGTGAGTTCGATAAGATTGCTGCAGAGTGGGTGGAGGGAAACTGGTGTAAAGAGTCTCCCTTCTCAACATATCGCACAATTTTTCATGATATTGCGTGTTAAGGGACGCAACTCAGTCGCGCTTTATCTCACCCTTGTCCCGGTGCGCCACAACGGCGTCAATTAGTAGTCGTTTTATTTTATAGGCCTCCGTGGCGCAGAGGTACAAATATTTGACTGTTGTGGGCTCAATTCGAGGAAATGAATTATTTTATATTTTAATTTACTTGCTTTGATAACGAGGCAAAGACCGCGTTGAGTTCCGGCACTCAACACACAACGCCTTAAGAGTTAGAAAATGGAGAGTGGAAGTGTCAATGTCTTAACACTAATATCCCAGGTTCCCTCAGCCTACCTTGCTCAGTATGGGACACAGCAGAAGATAAAATAGTTTGCCTAGGTACCAGAGCGAAATAAAAATGAAAATATAAAAATTTCCATTTTCGCGAATAGTAGTCGTATCCGAAACCGTTCGCTATGCCGCTACTATATATGTATATTATATTTTATAATTTTATTTTAGGTAAAAACACACATTCCGTTCGAGCCTCGGTGGACGGTGCAGCATTGTTTGTTCGGCTGCGACAACGCGAGCAACGCGGGGACTAATACAAATAGTATGTATTTTTTATATTATTTCTTATCTGTTTGGGGTTATGGGTTCAATTTCGACCAGGGAAGCTGTCTGTCTATAAGAGAGTTAATCGATCGAATCCCTTTAAAATAGAAAGAATAACTTAACATCGAAATACTGTTGCTTTTTTATGTAAAATGTATAAAAACATATAATACGGTCTCATCGTGAAGAACTAGTTTAGTGGTCATAGCGGGATCAAATCTCGATACGATAATTTTTTTTCTAAAAAATGTTTCACGCATAAAGGTTAGGCTGCTCTACTTCCCTTCAATTTTATTAACAAACCTACTTCCCACTGTCCGATTGAGCTTAAATTTGAATTACTACTCTAGGTCTTATGACAATGAAATTACATTTATTCAATATTATTGTTAATTCAAAATGGCCGCCGCAACAAAATATGTTATTATTTTAGTTATTATTATTGTGCAAAAATTTGTTATTTAACACTATTAATATTTTTAAGATAATTATACATTTCGTTTATATTTTCAGCGAGTGGCACCACTTTCATGGAGCAGGTGGTAGTGGAGACAGACGGACGACAGGCCATACAGCAACCGCAGCAAATACATCAGGTATGTGTATATAGATAGACACACATACAAACACGCAATGCCTCCACAATTTGGCGGCTCAATAAAAAATCTAAAAAAGTTAATTTTATAGATTTATCATAGAAAAAAGAACATAAAATTATAATTATAGTTAATTTCTTACAAAAAGAGTGCATATGTCCGCAAACATAAGTTGTTCTTCCCTATGATTTACAATCCTGAAATTGGTACAGAACCCTCGGTATGCGAGTCTAGCATCTAACCGGCATTTAAGTTTAATAAATCAACAATAGTTCTTTTTCAATTATTTCTACTTTTTCCTCTTTCTTTCTTGAGAAAAAGTCTAATCTTAAGACATTCTATAAATATAAAAAAATACAAAACATTACATTATGCTTTCTAGGTGGGCGGAGTAAGGCAGCAACAGTATGTGTTAGCGACACCAGGACAACCAGCTACGCCCGTTTCACAAGTTAGCATGGATCTATATTAGTATAAGAGAGAATATAGTATTCAATAACTTTCTTTTTAGGATTTCGTATCCAAATTACGTTCCGTACCCGTATTATAATAAATCTTAGTCTGTTCGTCTGTCATGCTGTATCTCATGAACCGTGATAGTTAGACACTATATATTTTCGCACAGTATATATTTCTGTTGCCGCTATAACTACAAATACTAAAACCAGAATAAAGAAATTATTTAAGTTTTTATAGAGAAAATGGACACGGTTACTAAGTGGGAATTAAAATCGCAATCATTGCGAGTACTTTTCCATTGCGCCAGTAGTCATTACTATTTAATTTTGTCTGATTATAGGTAATATTCTGCGGCGGCGGCGTAGGGGGAGTGGGCACGGTGGGAGGAGTGGGGGGCGCGGCGCCCGTCATCACGTCCGTACTGCCCCCCGGCGGCGCGGTGCTCACGCCACATCACCTGCACCACTGATGCGTAGATTAACGCCGAGTTGAGGGATCTGACACGTGATAGGACAATGGAGTGATCAGTTCATAGTAGTGTAAATGTATGTTCTAAAGCAGGATGGCATATATATCGATCTCATTCTAACGTACAGCACGGTATACACGTATATTTGTTTAACTGTCCGATGTAGGTATATCTGTCTCGTTTTTACATAAGATTATAAGCTATCTCGTAATGTTAGAACTGGTAATATGTATCTTTTACTTTCTGACAAAAGACGAGATATATTTATCTCGTTCCAATAAAGGACTAGATATATAATGCTGTCTTGCTCTAACATATAGTTAGAATCTGTCTCACTCTAACGTACTTTCCTTCTCTTACACATGCTCTTACGTACGAGTCAGTGTGTCCATCTCACTATAATTTATGGGTATATGTCTGTCTCACTCTAACGTAAGGCACAGTCTATATCTGTCTCTTTCGTTGAGTGAAGAAACTATTTAAATTAATTAGGGTAATATACACTTTGTTTTAATTAATAAGCTAGCTAAATTTTATATAATATTTATTGCTTTTGTTAAAAGTGATGGGTGTGGGTTCAATTACCACTTGGGAAATGTTTGTATTTTGTGTGTAATATATATAAATATATACATATATAGGTGATTTGTAGGTCATTTTAGATAACATTCGTTTTATTTATGTTAGCTTCAAGCTCTATCTTGCATACATCAGGGCAGGCAGAGGCAACCTAGTGACACTATACTACGCTTTTAGTTTGAATTTGAAATATTGCGTGTTTGCGCGGCGTAACTTACCGTTGCGCTTTGTCTTTCATTTCTATTTGTGGGTTTTAATACCCACAATCAGCGCGTTTACAGTCAAATGCTGTTTTACCGCAAGGTGGCTTCTAAATCACATTATTTGATATTACCAAACTTGGGAATTGGGAACTTGGGTATTTAAGATACTTCGCTCCTATTAAAACACATATTTTCCTCACTTTCTGCCGAATTCTGGAGGCAATGCGTGTTAAATAGCGGAACTCAACGTTGCACTTCGTCTCGTTACCGGAGTAATAAAATAAAAATGTTAAATATATTTTTATTACCTTGAGTGGGAATCGAGCCCACAACCTGTTGGGTTTAATTTCTAATAAGCACAATCTATATAGAACCCGAATTAGACGGAAAATGGGGAATGGAGTGTCTTAACACTAGGTTTCCTCTACCTACCCTGCTGCGTGTGGGATACAGCGTGAAGCTTAAAAAAAATAAGCAGAAAGTGGGGAACGGAGTGTCTTAACACTAGGTTTTTTAAAGGCTTATTAATTAGAACAAAGTTTTAGTTCCCAATGTTTATGAGGAACTTATTATGTATACAATTTTGTTATATATAGTGTATAATGTACATATGTTTTTTTATTAAAAATTAGAATTTTATTCATTTTGTTTTTTTTTAATTCCTTTTTTTTCAATATTTTTTGTGAGTGAAGCTAAAAAAAAATCTATGGATTTATAAATGAAAACATTATTATTGAGCGATGTCTATAGAGCTTATTAGTTAATACTACACAATAACTAATATTACAAAAAATTTTGGGAAACTAGGTAACCAGCTTTTAATTCAATAAATGTATGAATAATAATTTTGTAAATTTTTGGGAAATAAGAAACTAGGTGACTCATATAGATTTCAAAATCTGCTTTAACAAAATTTTATTATCTATAACAGTGATACGTATTTATTGAATAAATGCAATTGATCCTCTTCTTCTGTCAGTTTGTAGATTTGTACTTCTGTTACCGATGTGAGAAGGGCCTGAGAAAGAAATATTAGTAAGAATACAAATTAATAGTGGGTTCAACTTGGCGTTAAGAAAAAACCTATTAGAACTTTTAAAAGTTTACATATTTTTTTGTTTTTATATGAGACAAATAGGCATTATTAAAAATCACTAAAATAGTTTTTAATCTATATATTCACAAAGGCAACAAAAAATTATGCAACATTCTCCAATTTCTGCTCATTTTAGTGAAATCCGATGAAAACCAACGCTTAACTTTACCTTTTTTTTTTTTTTTTTTTTTTTTTTTTTTCGCTGGGAATTAAATGCATTTACGCAGACTGCTCATTCGGAAGGCCAGAGCCTTCGGGATGAGCAGTACTGTGGGACTCACCGGTGAAACCGATCCTACCCACTAAAACCCAGCGGAAACCCTCTCCACCAAAATGAGACGCCACAGGATCGCTCGCGCATACTACTGCGACGTCTCGGTGGAAGGCAAGCCTATTGCGGGCCACCGTCACCTTCAGGGTGCACTGGGGTTTCTCCTCGGGCACCCGCAGCCTCGATGACTTGCAGGAGGATCACTGACCCTCCCGCAGTAGCTACTCTAGGGTAGGGGGAGTAGATGATGCGCGTACCGCCTTCTTCTACCCCCTGGCCTACGGCGGCGGAGCGAGTCTGCATTAGCGCTGGACTCTCGCACTCGCTCCGCGGTCTCCTTCAGTGCCATAACTACGCTTAACTTTACCTAACTTAACTTCATCTAAATTAAAAAAATGAAAAGAAAAGCTTAAATTTCCTAATAATAATAATTTTCAAAATCTCGTGACATTGCATATTTCCATGCAGAAAGTGGGGAACAGAGTGTCAGTCACTAGGTTCCCTCTGCCTACCCTGCCTTAAAAAAAGGAATGAAAATTATACGTACCAAACTTTTGAAGCCGCTAACACATCGTAAAGCTGCGCATACGCTGTACTCTTTAGAGTCACTCGATTTCAAATTCCATATATGGGCATTATTTTTATTTATAGCTATAACAAGAAGAGGGTGCGAGTGAGACAGGCTGAGTATTGGACACTGAAATAAAAGGTGTAATTTTTATAATCTTTTATAGTGAAATAAAAACTTGTGAAAACATATGTTTTTTGTATGTAGAAGTTGACAAGTGGGAGGAAGGTTTTGAGCTGTAACTTTTGGACACTGTCTTTAAAGCTATATGTTCTTACAAATTTTATAATATTTAATTCTTTTTTTTTTTATGGAAAAAGACAAGGCAAACGAGCGTACGTGTCTCCTGATGGAAAGTGATCACCGCTGCCCACAAGCCCGTGTAACAGGGGAGCTACAGGTGGGTTACCAGGTTTTAAGGAGAATAAAGGCGCGCTATTTGAAGGTACCCAGGTCATATCGACCGGAAACACCACCACTGCCACAAGTAGGTCTTTTCATAGTTGCGTGGTGCGTGGAAGGCGCGCGAAGGATTGGGTCCCCAACGATTCGAACTGATACTGGAATGCACCAGCCCAGAGATGAGAATAGTACTCCATACGAGGCCAAACCTGGTCCCTGTACAGGGTCAATCTGTGTTATGGTGTGATGACTTGTTGTGCTGATAACTCTCAGTTTCTTTGAAAACAGCGCCGAGGGATGCTTTAACTGAAGACACAAGTTTGTTTCGGCATTGTTTCGTGACCAGAGTAAACAGCGTCCACTGTGCTATCATCTGCATAGCACTAAATGCTAAAATTTTCTAATATCACATTGATATGCAGAAGAAACAACGTATGAGACAGCACGCAGCCTTGGGAGAGTTACGGGTTACGCCAGCGTCAGCGCCAGCGGGAATGTTTTCAGAGCAAAAACCGTTTACAACGACCTTGATGCTAAACCTAGTGAGAAAGCAGGCGATCCACTTGCGCCGAAAGGGAGGCCCATAGGATGCTTAGCAAAGAACACCACATGTTACATTCGATCAAAGGCCTTCGCTATGTCCAAAATATCAGCCAGGTCCTCTCCATTCTTGATAGTGATCCTATTGTAAGCCTTTTAGACTTTTTAATTAAAATCTCGTTAAATAATGTTACAAGATATAAAAGTTAATTGCGCTTACCTGGAAATCGGAATTTGAATTTACACTAGTCATTCCAACGGGAACATCACCTAGAAATCGGCCCTTGAAATCCACTTGATGCTTATCCATAGTCATAGAGGGATTATTTCTGAAAAAAAATATATCGTTAGTTTAGGTCTTTGGGGCGCAGGGGTACATGTGTGCGACCGTTGTGGCCGACTCCCACTCGGGGGATTCAAATATGAATTATTTTAATTTCCTCGCTCAGGTAATGAGGTAAAACGCGGCGTTGAGTTTCACCACTTAATCCACTCAATTGGCAAAATCTCGTAAATTGGGCGGTGCGGGGGGAACGGAATGTCTTAAAACTAGATGCCCTCTGCCTACCCCGCTATATGCGATATATAGTGTGAAATTAATACATTACCTGCAATCTATTGTTAGAAGAACTCTCATTTCTATAATAGAACATAAATGCACGGTCCCGGCGTCCGTCGCCGCGAGGAAATAGGAATTGTTTGGTGATACCTCTATACAAGTTATTGATAACGCCGAACCTGGAATATATATTATAAGGTTTGGAATTAAATTCTAATATATACGTAAATATACGTACGATTTACGTATATGATTACACAAGAACTCTATATTAATTATTGACTTTTGACTTTTGATTTGACTGAGTTAGAGCGGGTATAATAAATAAGTAATAATTTTATAGAAAAAAAACTATTATTTTAAATATATAAAAATATACTCACTGGCAACACACAAGCTTTTTATTTTAACATTCCCCATAACCCTCCTAAAATTGAGAACTTCTCCACAATTCTTGCCCACCAGAAAATTATCAACATTATTCAGATTCACTATTTTCAAATGGCAGCAGTAGATAGCACTTTCCCCTAAATTTGTTATTTCAAATAAATATGATTTACTTCTCCCACTGGCAACACTACTTGGCCTGCCACTTTCTGATTTTGGTAGCGATTTTTGGTGGGAAAGCCTTTTTACCATATTCCTTTCTTGTCTTTTATTTAATAATCTCTTTTTAGCAGAACTTAAATTAAAACATGTATTTATTTCAACACTATTTATTTCTGCGTCCAAATATTGTGTCAAATTGATGTTTTGGACTATTTCCAAGGACATTTTGGACCAAAAAGCTTTACCGATATCTGTTTTTGATGGGTTTTTGTTTTTTTCATGTATAATTGACCATGTTGTCACAATTCCAGTACGTTGTAATGTGCATACCTGTCGAGGTGACAAAGAAAAAAAAAACATTATTTTCAGTTCTTTTGCCAAAGTTTGTTTAGATTTTGGTTGCTTTTATTTTAAAGATGCGGCACGATCTCTTAAGTTAGACACGCGAAATTTACTTAAATGATTTGAAACAAATTGGTCTTATCTCGGTAACAAAATAAGAAATTGAGGCCAACTCTCTCGGATAGCCATTGGGCTAGACGTAAACGCAACCTCTCGTGTCTCTGCGCCGCTACATCGTGAAGCTAAAAAAAACATTAAAAAAAATCACTACCTGTCTTAAAACTTTCCTTCCATTCCCCAAATTCACAGCACTGTGTTCTCCTACAAATTCTAAACCCACAATATTATCGATTTTCTCATTATTACATATGTTGTAGGCGCTACTCGTGTATGCGCTTGCTTGGAACCGGCTACTGTATTGCTGTAAAGAAAAATAAACATGAGACTGTAAGCGCGATAGGTTGTGGGTTCGGTTCCCACTCGAGCATAAGAAAATATTTAGTGGCCGCGAGAAAACAAGAAATATCTGGTGATATCTTGGTCTACAAGTTATTGATGAATAATCTTAACTTCTTAAGATAGCTCTTTAAGGAAGGAATTATTTCCCTTTATCGGCACTAGTTACAACGACAATAGGAAAGGCAATGGCTACAGAAACAGAAAAAAGAGGACAGAAAAAAGAGATTGGTATTTGCGCGATATAGCACGATAAAAACAAAAACATTATAACACAATATTTTCCCCAAAAAATGTATACAACTATGGTTGTGTGATAAATATAAAAGTTTAACATAAGATATGCTACCTGTTTATAAGAATTTAAATCACTATTCTTCTTATTCCACTCTCTATCTTTTTCCATGTCTGTTAAATTATTTTTTTGGGTGTAATTTTCTACAATTTTACTTATATTTTTGTCTATTGCAACATCGTTACACCATGTCGCCTCCTCTGATAGATCCCACAAGTGTATAGAACTGAAAGAATTGCATTTAATGGGTCAACCGATCAGTTAATCAATTAAAATGTATTTTTTTCCCGCAGAACAGGATAGGTAGAGAGGGCCCATTCGGTATTCGAGGTATTGCGTGTTGAGTGGGGGAACCCAACGCCGCGCTATTCCTGACCTGACCGGAAAAATAAAATTCCTCCACCCGATCATGATAAAACCCACAACGTGGTTCGACTACGCCTCGATGTATTCAATGTATTAAATAAATGTTCACATATTTTAAAGTAAATTCATATAGTATAAAATAACTAGCAACATTTATATATGACTTGTACTAACACAGTCGTCGAGGACAAACTTTCACAGAGCTTTCACAGTAGGTTGGATTTATTTGGAGATAACATCTAATGTTAGAAATATATAGACACTCCTCTAGAAAATCCGAATACGACCCATTGTAATACGTTTAATTTACTTTAAAATAAATTCAATACAATATTGAAATTTAGAACTGTTTCTAAAAACTTAAAAATGAAATAATTGTGGTAACCGTTAGATTATACCGCATTATAGACAAATTTTATGAACTGTACGGTATAAAGCAGTGAAATCGGGAATTGGAAACATGAGCATCGTAAATATAGATATTGGGAATATCCAACGGGATTTAGACCACATAGACAATAAGCGCGCATGTAGTCAATCACTTCTCAATTTGGTTGCGTATCCCGCACATAGCAGAATACGCTGAGGGGACCTAGTATTAAGACACGTTCCCATTAAGGTACGGTATTCCCCACTTTCTACCTAATTCTTGAGGCACTGCGCGTTGAGTAGAAGCTCAATGCCGCGATTTGTCTTATTAGCCTAGTGAGAAACTGAAAATATTAAATATATCATTCCCCTGAGTGGGAATTGAATCCACAACCGTTGCGTTTATAGTCGCACGCTTTTACCCTTGTAACACGTTGACCTCCATTGGATAATATCTATCTAATATAAGATAAAAATGCACCTTCACACTTTTTTCCTGCATAGCAGGGTAGGCAGAAGGTAGAACCTAGTGTTAAAACACTCCGTTTTTCACTCTTCGCAAAACTTCACACGACTTTGGTCGTTGAGTAAGACTAAATCATCGCTGCACTTTACCCAACAGACAAAATTAAAATTAATTATAATTTATCTCACCTGTCTTCCAAAGCACCAACGAAATAACCTTCAGTGTTTTCCCAAAATCTACCTATTTTAACATTATCTGTGGCTACAAGATATTTAATCGGTTCACATCTTTTCAAACTGAGATCCCATAAACATAGAACACATTTTTCTATGGCAACACTATTTTTATCATGTACGGTTAAAATTAAATTATTTTTAGTTTCAGAAAAAATTGCATCTATAATGTGAGATTCCTTCAAAAAAGCTACATTTTCATCAAAATTCTTAGTTGAAATTGACACATAACCATTACTGAACGGTATATTTGATGTTTTAACTATATTTGTCACGTCAACATTTCCAACGTTTAAGCTTAAAATATTACTAACACGACTTTCCACATTTTTAAGAAATTTCCTTAATTTATTGACATTGTATGTATTATTCTTCAATTTCGTCTCATATTTTTTATATGGCAACATTTTATCACAACCAACGCCGTCTCTTTGCTCTAAATATACTCTTAAGGGATTATTTTTATAATCATAACTTTCATTTTCAGTATCAGTTAATTCCTCTGTAAAAAAGGAAAAGTGCTCACAATCTTTTTTCTTTTCAACCTTTCTAACATTGAAACAGATACTTTCATTAGAAAAATCTATTGGACTTTGAGTCCATTTTGTGTCGCATAAGACCTCATCCGTTTGAATCTCTTCAGTGATACCATCTTCAAAAGTCTGTACGGCTATTTGCTTATAATTTAATCTACCATATGTTGCCATAAACAAATCGTAAGGGATTGGTGACATTTCGAATAAATTGTATGACATTTCATGCAGTGTTACCATACTTAAAATAATTTTAGCTCGTTCTCTTAATTTCTCAAATATTTTTTTCTTTCGTCTATTTTCTTTAGCTTTTGTGAAATCTATGAAAAGAGGCCTGGAAAATAAGAACGGTGTTTACAAAATTATCAATTTTAAAGTTTTGGTTATAACAATTGAAAAAAAAGAACAATTTGTAATTTTAATCTAAATATGAAAATAAAATGCTTTAGATTTCAATCGTGGCGCAAGGGTACAAAGTGTGATTGAAAACATACTGCTTATGAGGCGACCGCCACTGGAGGAAATTAAATATTTATTTAAAATATATATGACCATTTCTTCGCTCTGGTGTCGAGGCAAAGGCAAATTATACAAAATCTGTACCTAAATTGTAGACAATGTATTATTCTGATGTAAAACCTATATAATTGTAAAGGATTACCTAAATCAGTTCAGAAGTTATTACGTGAATGATGGATGGATGTTTGTTAAACATTCATCTATCCCACCCATTTACATAATATTACAAGAATAAGTAGGAATTACTAAGAAGTAAAATTCAAATCTATTATAGATTTAGCATACCTTTCCAAAACATCAACATGTAAATTCTTCATACTGGACATATCCTGGAAACCTTCATCAAGGGACATATTCTTCCTTTCATTATCTTTGCTCTTCTCCTCTTCTAAGTCTTCCCTGATAAAGTCCATTGGCTTCGATTTGCTCGCAGATCGATCGTGCAATTCGAAATTACCTAACAGTTAATTAACATGTGAAGATATAAGACAATATCAATGTCAATATCAATTAAACCATACAATATTACGTTTTAATTTTAGTTCGAGGAAAATCAAAAAAAGAGTCAGAAAAAGAAATAGAAATCTAAAATATTCAATTAGCTTCCAAAATATTTTGGGACGAAATTTAAGAAATAAAAAAAAATGTAATTTCATCAATAAAAAAGCTTGCAAAACAATTGTTATTCTTACCAGAGTCCAGCATTCTTTCCTCTTTTAGATTTGCTTGTTTACTTTCGGCATGCCTATCGCTTACGTCATTACTTTTATCAGTATCACTGTCGCTTCCGTCGTCATTATTTTCTTTATCATCATCATTATCTTCATTTCCACCATCAGTATTATCATCATTTGTATCATCACTATTACTACGACTGTGGTATGATTCAAAATCAGATTCGTAACTTTCAAAATCATCTTCGTAACTCACTTCTTCCTCACTAGATTTATCATTTTTAGCCTAAAATTGATAAAAAAAGAAATATAGAAACGTATTAATTACAAGAATATGAAAAGTGAACTTAAAATTATTGCTTTATAGAATTCATGGATTGATTCTGTTTGATCAATATTTCTAGTTATAGTAATTTGTATATTAATTTTATTAGTACTCTGACAAATAAGATTATTTTCTAAAATAATTTATAAAAAAATATTTTGATTTTTATTTAACAATCAACCAAGTAATAACAAAGTTTCAACCAACTTTCAAAACAACACAATATACCCAACAATAACCAACTTTCAATATAGATATTAGTATTTTTAAGAAATAGTCCGGCAATATCTTTAAATTTAGTAATAATTGAATTGTTTAGGAAAAGATAATTGAAATGGGCATTTATTACCTTATCCGTTTCTCTATTGAGATCCACAAAAAAAGCTTTTGGTTGAGCTTTCAAATTCGCGGCCAAATTGAGCATCTCCGTATTATCCATTACATGTGGAGTAAGAACTTTAATTTCCTCATCTTCTAACGTTCTTGTATTAGTTCGTCGTCTTTCTGGAACATTCTTGATATCTACTTCAATTTTATCAGCGGATTTTATTTTAACTTCATTCTTATCTTTACCCTTTAAATCGTTATTATCTTTTGTAATTCTTGGTTCTTTTTTAATTATTCCTACATCTTTTGATGAACCTTCACTTTGACCTATAATCTTTCTTCTTGCTATAGGAGAATTAACTGTTACATTAAATGGCACCTTTTTAATATTTTTGGTTTCCTTTGGTAAAGTTCTTGCTGAAATAGGAGTTTTGCTTTCGTCTTTTTTATTTCTATTACTTCTATTACTGAGAGATGATGGAGAAGATTTGAGGAAATCCTTCATTGGAGATGCATTATTTACTTTAGCTGGGAGTGCTAATTTTTTAGGTGTTTTAATTGAATTATTTCTGGCGTAAATATCAGCTGTGGTCGTCTTTTGTAGGAAATTTCTAGGAGTAGAGACACTGTAGGTACTTTTCTTATGCTTATCATCTAATTTTTCAGTAGGCAGGTCATTTTTAAAAGATTCTAATTTGGTTTTTTTTTCTGAAGTTTTTCTTGAAGGCTGCATTTTCTTTGAAGGTCTAAATATAATTATATAATGAAAAATAGAAATTAGATAATTTTGAATGTGAGTCGAGTTATCATGACAGCTTTTTGGTTGAATTGATAAAAAACATGGATAAAATAATAGTCAATAAGCGATTACAAATAAAGACACGTTTTACGAAATGGCCCGAAATAGGGAATTAGTGATTCAAATAATTGCATTATACAACCCGTAATTTTATTCTTTATAAAATCTTATGTTCGTAATTAAAATTGTTCGGAATGTGTTCCGAACAATTTCAATTACGAACATAAGGTTTGTGCATCCTGCGAAATAATTTCAAACCAGTAGTCGAAACTCATATGGTATTCTTATTATATCCATATCTACATATGAAATGTTACATCCGTAATATTTATGATGATAATCAGTTTCCCTCTTCAGCTGTATCAGTAGAGGTAGACAGAGGGAACCTACTGCTATATTGCGTGTTGAGTGGCGAAACTCAAAGCCGGGCTTTTGCCAGAACGAAGACATGAATATGTTAATGAATAATCAATTTAGTCGTGTTGCGATCGAACCCACAACCGCCGTGTTACACACACCCCTGCGCCTAGACGGCCAAAAATCATGATAATGAACAAATTTTATTTATACAACTTTATTCTGCTGTACGTTGTAAAAAGAATGATATAAACATATAAGGTGTTAGTTTACACAAAGTGATTAATACTTGGATAATCAATTTGACCTTGAAGTATACGTTAGTTGAAGATAACCAAAGCATTCATAACCCCGGGTGGGATTCGAACCCACAACCGTCGCGTTTATTATCACATGATGTGCACTATCCTTATTTTCCCCGCTTACTGTTAACGGTCTACCATTACTGGAAAAACCTTATAAAAATACCTCGGTCTATATATTAATAGGCAACTAAATTTAATTTAACAAAAAATAAAAACAAAATTATTAACATTGCGCGGCAGTCTCATTAACATCACTAAATGAACAGCCAGGCCTAAGATACACAATTTATAGCGCATTAGTTAAACCACACCTGTTATAGCTTATCGAAATCTGGGGTATCGCTGCCAGAAGTAAAATAAATAAAATCCAACATGGAAAATTTATATATAGGTATATGTATACGTGTATACAGAGGCTAGACATGGCGCAGGGGCATAAAGTGTGACTGTAAAACCGACTAGTTGTAGGTACGATTCCAACTCGAGGAGATGAAATATTTACTTAATTTATTGTCTTAACACTAGGTTTCCTCTGCCTACACTGCTGTGTGCGGGATACAGCGTGAAGCTTATAATAAATGAAGGATTTAGATAAGATAAATTTTAGCTAACTTTTATAATTTTTTTTATTTAACTTAAAACTATGAAGTGAAACGTATACTTATTGTGATCTTTACTTGTAAATATTTTTATTTTTGTTTTATACATAAAAACGTTATAACATATAAGTATTTGTATTTTTTTTTTTTTTTATTTTACAGTGAGTCCAATAATATTTCATATATTAACTTTATAGTAACAGTTTATATAATTTATTATACCAAAATATTAAGTTTCTTCAATCTTATTTTTAAGAAGACTTCGTGGCGCAGCGGCTCTAAAATACGTCGGAAGTGGGGAATGGAGTGTTTTAACAATGGGTTTCCTTTGCATATCTCGCCAAAGAAATTATAGCTTCACGCTGTATCCCGCATCTGGGAAACTAGTGTTAAGACAATGTTTTCCCATTTTTGAGTTGGAACGCAACACTCTTCAATAAACATGAAGAGGATGACTTAAATTCCGAACTAAGAGAAGATTAATCATTTTAAAAAGACAAAATATAAAGTCATTTTTCTTAAATAAAAAGAAGAAAGGGGCAATAAATGTATAACTAAAAACTGGGTATTGTACTGTACTCAAAATTATAAAATGTAATTTAGTATATTTAAAAAAGTGGGTCACTAAGATAAAAAAAATATATATGTCAAATTATGATATAGAAATTAAATAGCACCATCCAAATTAGTATTTCTTTCTACTAAAGTTAACATACTTAGACTTTTCTATTGATTATTTATTTTCTTTACGCCTAATTTATTTATTCATAAGACAACTCACCTTTAATCACTTAAATCAACATCTTCTATAAAAAATAACTGAAACACTTAACTTTTAAATAACTTTGTATAATAATAAATAAGCTTATCACTATTTCTTAGCTATTTTAATTTTAAAACAATGTTTTCAGCTATCATTTTAAAATTGTCATGACTTTTTGTGTGTGACAATTGTGTATATAATAGGTTGCCATGGCAACGCCATTTTGAATTTTTTGACGTGAAACGGCGTGCTTAAAGAATTGATTTGATTTTTATTACGTGAGGTGTGGTCATTTATTACGGCATTTCCGTATTTTTTTTAATTATTCAACAAATTACGTAAAATATAATGATAAAATACTCGGTTTTATCCTGCACAAATCAAAGTAGGTAGAGAGAATCTAGTGTTAAGACATTCCGCTCCCATTTTTCTCCATATTCTAGAAGCATTGCGTGTTGAGTGGCGGAATTCGCCGCGCTTCGCCTCGAAACCAGAGCGACAAAATGAAAATATTTCATTTTTTCGAGTGGGGATTAAACCCACAACCAGCATTATTATTTAGTCACATACTTGTGCATCTGCCCTAACACTGGCCTTAAATTAAATAATTACGTTAGAAAGGAGATAGTGTAATGAAAAGTTAACTTTTCCATGACAAATTGCGCAACACAACGCCCATTTTTTCTTTAACTAGATCGAGAAAAAGATAATATTTTTTTTTATTAACGTTTCTGTGTGGGAATAAATCCAATTACATCACAAGTAAAAATGCAAGAATATATATATTTAAAATTAAGATTTCTCTTGGGTAAATTGATCAAAATTAAATTGCTAAGATCAATTTAAAGAAACTCAACTTTTTTATTTTGGGGTTCCTAAATGAAAAAATGTATTAAAACAAACATAAACTACGATCGTCATAGAGGAAATGTACTTTAATTATATTATTATTTACTTATAACATGATAAATAATACAACGCGACACGAACAAAACATGTGGACGTGAATAAATATGAACAAAAAAAAATCATCACCATCTACTAATAAGCTCATCACCTGTGATTATAGTCATTAATTAATGATCAAAACCGTTAAATTGACGATCACAATCATCAATTAATGACTAAAATCTTTATCTGGTGATTATTTACAGGCCAGCGACGATTGTAGCCGGATCTTCCACACCTTCCTTGATCTTCCTAAGGAAGAGAACAGCTTCACGCCCGTCTATCAATCGGTGATCGTAAGTTAAGGCTACATACATCATCGGTCTGATCACAACTTGGCCATTCAAGGCGATTGGCCTCTCGAATATTCCATGCATACCCAAAATGCCTGATTGTGGTGGATTTACAATGGGAGTCCCTAATAAAGAACCGAAAACGCCGCCATTGCTGATCGTGAAGGTACCACCATCCATCTCCTCGATTGTTAATCTGCCCTGTCTCGCTTTTTCTGCTAAACCAGCGACTGTAAGTTCGATATCCGCGTAGGACATAGTTTGGACGTTTCTAATAACTGGAACTACTAATCCTTTTGGAGTAGCCACAGCTACTGATATGTCAACGTAATCTCTGTATACAATTTCGTTGCCATCGATCACGGCGTTTACCACCGGCTGATCCATGAGAGCATTGGCAGCAGCTTTCACAAATGGCGACATCAATCCCAATTTAACGCCAAATTTCTTGGTGAAAGCGTCCAAATGCTTCTTCCTAAAGGCCATTATGTGACTCATATCTACTTCATTGAAGGTAGTCAACAAGGCGTTGGTATTTTGAGCTTCCTTTAGCCTTTCGGCGATGCGTTGTCGCATACGATTCATTTTGACTCGCTGTTCACTGCGGGTGCCCACTATTTCTTTGCTATAATCCGCTGGAGGGACTTTCACTGAGGCAGTTTCGATTGCTTGCGCGTGTCGGATGGCAGCTATGGGTATTGAGGAGACTGGAGCTGCAGGGGGAGGAGATGCAGGCTTGGGGGGAGCTTGAGGTGGAGGAGTAGCTTGTGGGAGAGGAGGTGAAGATGGAGCAGCAGCTGATGGTGGAGGGGGTGGAGGTGGAGGTGGTGCAGCTGCAGCTGGTGGTGGAGCATCAGCCTTCTTCTCAACTGGCGCTTCTTTTTTAGGTGGAGCACCACTAGTTATCTCAAGTCTGAATAACTTCTGACCAGCCTTCACTGTATCACCATCTTGGACATAGAGCTCTTTAATAATACCATTATCAGGCGCCATTACGGGTATAGCTGTTTTGTCTGTTTCTATTTCTAACACTACTTCGTCAGCTGCTACAGCGTCTCCAACTTTTTTGTCCAATTTTACATCTCCTTCTGACACGGAATCGGGGAATCCCGGAGTCATTACATCCTGTTCTGCTTGAAGAGGGTTGGTAAAGTGGATAGTAGCGACTTGATGGTGGGCGGCCAGGACCCTAGGCTTCAGGAGTTTGGTCCCTGGAGCCACAGCGCCACAGATCTTGGGCACCTCTGTAGACCTAAACCGGAGGCCTTGGCCCTGCCTCCGGTATATCGTCTGCAAGTGTTTGGAGCAGCGTCGCAACATTGTTTTTCGTTTTCACTCTGAAAATAAAATAAAAACATATTAGAGATTTGACAGTTTTTTTATTGTTTAAGAAAATTAAAAGTCAAATATAATGTTTTTGGGTTCAATCCAATATCATGGGATGTCCATTACTTATTGGTCATGTATGTTATGTTATGTTCAGTCCTGTTTCAGTTTAGTTATGTTACTTACTTTAAATTGGTATACAGATATTTAATTATTTTCATTTATTAATTAATATTTAGTTTTTTAATATTCAGTAACAAGGGAAAGCGCGGCGGTTGCGCCACTTAACAGACAAACTTTAGAATTCAGCGGAAAGTGGTGAACGAAAGTTTCCCAATGAGAACAAGGTGCCTTAACATTAGTGTACCAGGTTCCCTCTATTACCTGCCTTGCTATGTGCAGGATACTATATTTACTCGTAAAGATATAAATATTAAGAAAAATACAGAAGTCGTGGCGCGGGGGCACAAAGTGTGACTGTACGCGACGGGTTGTGGATTCGATTGCCATTTGAGAAAAAATATATATTTTCATTTCTTCGCTCTGGTGTGGAGGCAAACAGCGGTGTTAAGTTCCATCAATTAAAAACGCAATGCCACCTGAATTCGGCGGAAAATGGGGAACGGAGTATCTTAACACTAGGTTCCCATTACCCACCCGTCTGTTGTGCACTAAAAATATTTTTTTATAATACATATTATTTTATAGAAACATTAAAACAGGTCTATTGTAAATTATCTCTATCTAAAGTAATGTATCACCTAACAAACGACAAATTAATTCACTAATTTTTTTAATTAATGTATAGTGTAAATATAGAAAAAGTGTAAGATACTCCGTTCCTCACGCACCGCTCAATTTTAGAGATATTACGTTTAAATTGAATGGGGTCGAACCCACAACCATCTCGTTTACAATCTGCACCTTTACAGCCACAAAATGCGACAATTGTTTCACATTACAACATATTTGCAAGTAAAACGTCATGCCTTTGTATGTTATCTTATCAAAGAGGCATGGCACAAGATAAATTATAATCGTGGTGCAGGGGCAATAGCGATACGACTGTACGCAAAGGTTGTGGGTTCGAATTTCAATTGAAGAAATGAAATTCTTCACTCTGTCGTCGAGGCAAAATGCGGCATTGACTTTTGTCACTCAATGCCTCCAGAATTCGACGGAAAGAAAAAAAAAGGAAGTGTTTTAAGGGAGACAAAGTATTTAGACACTAGCATCCCTCTGTCTGTCCTGCTATGTGCGTGATACACTGTGAAGCTAAAAAAATATATAACACATTTATAAAATTTATTGTGAATTAATATTATAATAAACTGTATTTCATCTATTATTTTAGGGAAAAAATATAAGTAGCTTCAACATGAATTCACAAAAAAAAACAAATTTCAATATGTAATTAAACTTATTTAACTCCATTGTGATGGAGTAAATGCAACAGATGTGGATTTGTTTTCCACACATAATAATTTTTATATTCAAATTCCCTGATTCCCCACTGCCAGAATAGTGAAGCTGATTTATTTCACATTCAACACACAATGATTGCAGTCCTAAGACGGAAGGTTTTTTCCCTTCCATTATATACAGGAGGTGCTGAATGATGCTAATAGATAGAAGACTATCAGTTGTCAAATGAAATTGACTATTATTTGTTTATACATATACATCATATGATTAGATAAGCCATTGTCATGTTTGCGTTAATATGATTCATAAAAGTATATGTAATATTTTATAATGCAGTAAAATTATCAAATTTGTTATCTGAAATATGATTGTTACTATGTCTTAAATTGAGGATGCCATGATGCAGGAGCACTAGCATGCAACTGTATGATTCCCATATGGGGATCTCCAGATCTAGATTTCCTCCAGTTTGAATCAAACCCAAAACCTATTACATTACAGTCGCACACTTCTGTTGCTGCACCACTATAGCCAAAGAAAAGAAAAAAGTTAAAATTAAATAAAAATATCAGCTTCACACTGTATCCCACACACAACAGGGTAGGTAGAGGGAACCTAGTATTAAGACACTCTGTCCTCCACTTTCTGCTGAATTCTGGAGGCATTGCGTGTTGAGTGACAGAACTCAACTATATAATTTAGCATCAGATAAAAATATACTTCAGTTTAATAAGGATATAAGTTATGTAATTTAGTAACATACAATTTTCTTTTCATATATTAATTTAAATTGAGTTCTTAGACCTTTGGTTTTTGAGATTAGAACCAAATTACATTTGTTATCAAAAGGATTCAGTCTTCATTTTTGTTATAGACTTTTTTATGTAGTTAAATTTATTTGATAAAAAATTTTAAAATGAGACATGTTTCTAAAATTTGCAAGGAAGATGGAGAATGGGGTGTATTGGCACAATATGCAATTAGTCAATGTAATAATTTACTTGTAAGAACTACTCTAAAAAAAAATTAGTAATCAATTTGAAAGACCTTTGTGAAATTAAAAAATATTATATTTGGATAAATCCATTATCAGTTAAATAAAATTTTAGTCAAATGAAAATGCTACAGTACAAGACAATTTTTCTAAATATAAAGTTATTTTATTGAAATACATTCGTTTTATAATTAATTGTATACTTGTGTCCTAAATTGATTAAACATTCTAGATATTTTCATTTATGAATTAAATAAAAAAACTCTATTATTGTGAGTTATGTTAATAAAAAATAATACTGTATTATTTAATTGTATTAGTATTAGAGTGCAATTAAAAAAAATATATAGCAAAATACAGATAATATTCGTCATTACATTATAAAAATATTATTTAACAAAAAAGTCAATTCATTTCAAGTTACATAAAAACTCTTTGCATTTCTAAATGCAAAATTTAAAAATAACTTAAAACATTAAACATAAACGCCACTTATTAATTCGATGACATAAAAATCAACCGGATAACACTACAGTGATACAAAAATTTAACAAAAACAATAAATTATCGGTAAAACATTGCAAACTGAGACAAGATAAAAATGAGGTTGCGTCAAACATATGTGGAAGAAATGAAGGTTACTTGTTAAAACTGTTAATATGTTAGTTATAAATAAGAATACTTACCTTTATGATAGTAAACAGTAGTTATCACTGACCGTATAGTTATTTTGAGAAAAAAATATGTTACATAAGCTTAGTCTCATGACACGGGAGCTTTTAAATCAATATTTCGAAATATTTTAAGGAACCATTGCAATATGTTTATTTGTTTGCGCCTAGAATTGAATTAATACTTCACTTTTATTTATTATGCTGCTTTATTTTAAAAGATGAGGCCCCAAAGATCTACATGTATTAAATTTGGTCTTCTTTAAATCTGGTTGGCGGCGACTGTCATGTGGCCCCGAATTAGGGCTGCGTTTCGTTAATGCATTTGTAACGAAATTGTTATTATAATATAAAATATATTCCTTTTCTTATCAAAATTGCATTAAATTTTGTTTATACTAATTATTATTTTTTGTGAGTTTGTAACATAAATTGTACATAATAAAGGTTCTTAATGTATTTTTTTCAACGAGCGTTTCGTTTTTTTTTTATTAGAAATGTAATTTTAACGAAAATAATATTTGATTTAGTTTCATATTATTAAAATATATTTTCAATATTTATTTTATTGATTTGTAATTTTATTTGTAAGTTATAGTAGTTTATCAACGTTTCCTACACAACCTTGCTGTTATGTGAAAGATTATAAATTATTTTATTTATGCTACTCGCTACTAGATGGCAGTGTAACCTATATAATATGTATGTAAAAATAAAAAGAATAGCGCAAAACAAAAAGATCGGACATAAGATTCTCAATTTTTTTTAATTTTGTTATTTATATAATTAATTAATTTCAATTACAGCCGTAGTTAAAGTTGGGATGATATTTGCATTAAGTATATAACAACTGAGTTGCGGGGCACAAGGGACTATAAACACGACAGGTCGTTCGATCGATTCCCACTTAAGGAATGAAATATTTCTTAAATATGTTTTTCACTAAGCAATGCCTCCAGAATTTGTTAGAAAGTATATGTGTGCTCAATACCGCACTTATCTCGTTGAAATTAAAATATAAAATAATTAAGTCCTCCAAGTGGAAATCGAACCCCACTATTGTCGCATTAACAGTCACACGTCATGCCAATGCTTCACGACGGCCTCACATGTAATGTTAATTTATAGTTTTGCTAAAACCGGACTGCTATAGAGGTTTAAATAAAAAGCAACTTTATTTAAAAGTAATAAGAATGAATTTTAAATAGAAGTAGAGACAGGTGGTAGCGAAAACTTTTGTTTGGGATAAGGTATGTGTAATATATATTTTTATAATGCTTTATACTATATATCGCATTTGCGCGTCTTCTACATAATATTATAATATATATTTGAAAAAAAATATTTTGTTTCATCTAATAAGATTTCATACATCTATCTTTCAATACATTGCTGAAATTTGGCCTCCCTCAAGGATCTCCACGGTTTCTTATAACGTTGACCAGATCATCAATCCACCAGGCACCCCTCATGCGATGTTAAAGAATGGGGAAATTAATATTAAAAAAAATCATAATATTCTTTATTTTAATTATTTTTTTTATCTTAATTATTTGTCTTGTAAATTGTATTTAACGCTGATATCAAGAAAGCTGGGATTTTTTTTCTAATTATTTATTTTGATTATAAAAAATAATTAAATCTGTAAATAAATATACAACTGTATCCATACAATATTCAATTTTCGTGCTGTTTAAACCAAGTAATCTACCGGATACCAAACCCCAACCTGGGAAATATGTTTAGATACATTCATGCACAAGTAAAAAGCATGAGGATGTGGATGAATGAAGACGTTGATGACAGTGACCGAGGTAAGAAATACTCTCTCTCTCTGTCTCTCTCTCTCCCTCTCTCTCTTTGTTGCTACACCTCTAGGGATAAAGCAAGAAGCTAAAAAAACAAAAAAATAATAATACGTCATAATTCATAACTTATAAGAAAACATTTTCATATCTTAGTAATGAAAATGGACTTCTACCTTTAAATTCGTAAAACGTGTACAGACATAACAAAATATTGTTTTAAACTGTTTTAACTATTTTTACTTTTTTTTTCTTCATTTTTCTCCATTGTTTAAGTATTTTTAGTATAATACGGTTCTAGAGGCTGTTGTGGCGCAGGGGCAAATGTGTCCAACTATAAACACGGCGGTTGTGGGTTCGATCGCCACTGGAGGACATAAACTATTATAAAAAGATATTTCTTTGGTGCCAAGTATCAAGGCATATCGCGGCGTTGAGTTCCTCCGCTCAAGACACTATGCTTCGAAAATTGGGCGGAAAGTTTGTAGGCGAGGTTTTTTTCTATACATATCAGTAATTTTAGTGCAACAATGACGTATTTGCACTTATTACTATTATACAGTAATATTACGGGAGACTAGAGTTAGAGACTAGAGATATTTAACCCAGTGTTAAGACACTTCTCGTTTGCATTTTCTACGTGCTTTGCTTCGTCACCAGAGCGGCGAAATATATATACATTATAAATATTTCATTCCTTCGAGTGGGAATCGAACCCGTGATCGCGTCGCGTTTAGAGTCTTGTGTTTCTTTTAGCAAATTCTCAGGAAAGAAAATATTTAGATATTTGTTTTTTGGCGTCAATCATAAAAGTAATCTTAAAAAATGGATTTTCATTTTGTTGTTATTTTTAATGTGTTGAATGACACCAACCTATATTTATTTTTGGCTACAGCGTCCAATATTGAAACTCTTATGGTTGGTATGGATAGGTGTGTTTGAAAACGAGAGTATTAGGTTCAATTCCCTCACTACCGTCTTAGCTTTGTCTAGTAGAGATACTCAGAGGGCCTAGCCTTAATCTTTGAAGAGAATTAAGAAAAAATTTCTCAGAGCAATTTTTTTATATAAGTAAATTTTTTTGAAGTGGGCACAGGACTGGGGCGCGGATTATTGCCCCCCTTCACCTACAACTGCGGTTTCCCATCGGGGGACTTCTGAGACGAAAGAACGGCGTTGAGTGCCGCAACTCAATAAGTAAACGCAATGTGCGGGAGAAATGGAATGTGATAGATTCCATATGCTCCCTCTGGCTATCATGCTATGCGGTACAAAAAAACGATTGAACCCGCTAACACCGTTCCAATACCCCATGCAAATTTATATACAGGTAACAATATCGTGAGAAAGTAAAGAATAAAAACCCCTATTTTAAATAAATCTTAAGCGATTTTAAATATAAATTGATTGTTAAATCGTCTGCTTAGCTTTGACATGCATGTCCTTTAACCAATGACTCATATGGAGAATATCTTATATATAGCAGGGCACGCAAAGGGAACCCAGTGTTATGACACTCCGTTCCCCATGCATCACTTAATTTTCGACTTTCGACTTGAGAGGTGAAATACAACGCCGCTCTTTGTCTATCACAGCTGAGTATAGGCTGTATGATTCTGGGAACCTTATTATAAAATATATATATTGCGTGTGAGTGGAGGAACTCCAAATTGCGATTTGCCTTCTTAACAGAGCGAGGAAATGATAAATATAAAACATTTCATCCCTCCGAGTGGGAATCGAATCTACCACCATGCAAGCGTACAAAACTTGGCATCCGTCCCGGCAACCGCCCAGGATATAAGCAGTCCTCAGTCTCCGCCGTAAGAGGCGACGAGGCCAGTCCTATCCCACGGCACGTCCGCACTCATGCACGCACTTCATTGCCCTGAGTGGGATCGTACCCACAACCGTAGCGTTTACAGTCGTACGCTTGTGCCCCTGCGCCAGGACGGCCTGTTATTATATTTATTTTATTAATTTAATGTATTTTTATTTTTAAAAAATGTTCTTTCTTTGCACCTTCCCTATATAAACTGTAGCTGTGTCTCACACTTCTCCGTCCGCACATTATTAGTAAAAAGATGATATAAAGTTTTTGTATAAAAAAAATTTTCCTCCTTCTCTTTCACGTACAATAATAAAATAATATATAGATTACTTCAAAGTAATTAAAATTCCTCATACATTTTACACAGGAGACCGCCCAGGTAGTCATTTTGTCACACCACTTCAGGCTTCCTAAGTAAATACTTAATCGTTTCTCAAAATTTTAGTTATTTATTTAAAATTTTAAAGAAAAGAAAGGACGGTCACTTTATTTGTTTATTTAGCTTCACGCTGTATCGCGCATATATCGGGGAAGGTAAAGGGAACCTACTGTACCACCCTAGAGTAGCGTCCGATAAATGGCAGAACTGAACGTCGAACTTGCAAAAATATTTTAATATGAAAATATTATTTCGACTAAGAGGTAAGAATCGAAGAGGCCAGTCGTGGGGCAGGTGCACAAGCGTGCGACTGGAAGCGCGAAAGGAGGAGGAACTTAAATCTCTATCTATATATAATAAAAGGATAGAAAAGTCGATTCTGTACATGAAAGGTATAAAAAAAACTAAAATTAGGTCGGTTACATATCTCATTTGTCTGTCTGTTCGTATGTTAGTAAAAATAAAAAATCTGACAGTATGAAATTACTCGCAAATGCTAAATTATATAATTTTAATTATAAACGGGAACGTAATTCAGTGTATTATATATAAGCAAATATAAGCAAATATAAATAAATATAATATAATAAGCAAATAATTTAGTAGTTTAAGAGGGCGAAACCTTGAGGTAGTATTTAATATTTTTATTTAACGAAGTGTCCTAACACCAGGATCCTAGGTTCCCTCTGTCCACCTTGATTTGTGCGTGACAATAGCGTGAAGCTAAATAAAAAGAAAAATAAGAATCGAATTGACAACTACAGACCGTATGGTAACTAAATACTAGTTATCAAATATGCGTGTTGTATAGATTTTTTATTTTGAACAGTGGAATCCTAAATTTGTATTACACATTTTGAACAAAAATAGAGCAATTAGAGCGTCATTAATTAGATGAATTTAAAATTTACCGTCATGGCGCAGTGGAGCGGGTTTGACGGAATGCATAGGTTATGCGGTTTCCACCGTTTTCACTGATAGAAGGGTAAAAGGAAATTGCTATTAAGACACTCCGTGTTTATGATTCTCTCACTTTTAGTGACTTTTGATGCCTAAAGCTGGTTTTTATCAAAACAAAAGACATTAAAAAAATCTTTATACCTATATTGTATAACATATTTATAATACACGTTAACTCTAAGAAATAAACACACGATTAAAGCAGGATATTAGTAAATTACATGTTATAAAATACTTGCCTTAAACTGCGGCTACGCCTGTTTGGTCAAATGGGAACAACTTCTCGTGTATCACTCATGATGATAGGCGGAACTCGACGCCGCTCTTTGCCTCGTTACCAAAGTGGGAACCCACACTTGTCGCGTTCGCCACGACGGCCCCAAACTAATGTAATGTGATATAGCTTTTCTACATAAATAGACTATCCAACACAACATGATTTTTAAATTCGAACCAGTAGTTCCTGAGATTAGCGCGTTCAACCATACAAACTTCAACTTTATAATATTAGAATAGATATTATTCAAAAACTATTTCAATTTTCAATAGACAGTTAATCCTCTTGTAATAGATATATAGGTATTTTTTTTATTATAATTTATAAAGGGCCGTAGGTTCGATTCTCGATTAGGGTGCATCCCCTTATTTAATAGTTATTATTTGTACTTGATGTTCTTAACGGTAGATTAAAGAACAAAGAACAATGATAGTAATACTATTTTTAGTCGCTTTCTTAGTTTAGAACATGTTTGACTTGTTCGAATTCTATTTAGGGGATTTTTTTAATCATTTTTCATGCATACACATCGTAGATATTTTTTTAAATACTATCATTGTAGGCAGGAAAAATCTGGGAGCCCAGTTTGAAGATACTCCGTTTCCCATTAGCACTTCCACTCCCCACTTTCTGCCCAATTCTTGAGGCATTGCGTGTTGAGCTGCGAAACTCAACGTTGCGCTTTGCCTCGTTACCAAAGCGAGGAAATGGAAACATTAAGTACTTTATTCTTTCGAGTGAGAATTGAACCCACAACCAAGGTGCGACTATTGACGAGCGTTATTTGTCGCACTTGTTGTTTGTCCACAAAATTTACTCTTTGTCCTTACGGAACAGCCCAAACTCATCAAAAGCGTTTCAGTAGGTTTTGAGATATCAGTTCACTCTTTTCGCGAGTCGACATGTACAAATAGGCACCTAGCTTATTAACGGATATTTTAAGCCGTCGTATTTTTTAACCGACTTCTGTAAGAAAATCAACCAAGTTATCAATTCAACTGTATTTTTTTTATGTTTTGAAAAAAATCAGAAATGTTGACTGGGTGAATCGATTTTGAGGATTCTTTTTTTATTTCAAAGCTGAAGCTTCCTGTGTACTCCCATTATTTTTTGTAATTTGGGCGATTTCTGACAATGGCATCCATAAAATCACATAAATCTTAAATTTGCATTATACAATATGTGCGAAAAATAGACTAATAACTCAATATCCCGCCAACCAATTCTTTTTTTTATTGAAAAAAATACAATTTATGGAGAGTTTGATTATGGGATATGGTTTAATTGGAAGGAGTTAGTTTTTTTTGTAAAAAAAAAATTTAAAATTGTCTTTTTACCACATCTGGACACCGAACCCGGGCTATCCCGCCAGCTGACCGTGTCCAAATCATATTTCTCAGAACACGTCCGTCGATCCATTGTTTTGCATAAACAGATGTTTTGTACTGCACATGTTGCGGATACGCGACGAACGTACTCTATAAGTTTCTTTTGGGTTTTACTCTTTATATTATATTACTAGTCTAGCGTGGAGTTTGAGACGCGAAATGGATAATATTGTCTTTTTTCTCGTTTCTCGAAAAATCATTTCTGAGTTATCAGGTTCACACAGTCCCGCACATAGCAGGGTAGGCTGAGGGAACCTAGACACTCCGTTTCTCATTTTCCGCCGAATTCTGGAGACATTACGTGTTGAGTGCCGACAAACACAATGCCGCATTTTGCCTCGAAACCAGAGCGAAGAAATAAATAAATATTCAATTTCCTCCAATGGGGATCGAACCCACAACCAGTCCCGTTTATAATCACACACTTGTCCCCGTGCTCCACGAATGGCCTCAAGTGCTCACTTAGTGCTTATACTCTCTATCTCATCTACATAGCAAATGTCATTTTTCAAGTCCAGTATTTGTCTGATAGTCACTCAGTATGACTTTTGTATTTTATTAAACTAACTAATTTTATATTATAGTCCATGTTAAAAGTCGAAGTTTGGGACTTCTTTAATAAATGGACTATACAACAACAAAAATATGTTTTTTTTTTTAATATAATTTTTTACGAGGCCGCTCGTGGCGCAGTGGCACAAGGTGTGACCGTAAAACCGACTGGTTGTGGGTTCGATTCCCACTCGAGGGGATGAAATATTTTACTTAAATTTGTATTTCTATTTCTTCGCCCTGGTGTCGAGGCAAAAAGCGCGGCGTTGAGTTCTGCCACTCAACACGCAATGCCTCCAAAATTCGGCGGAAAGTGGGGAACGGAGTGTCTTAACACTAGGTTCCCTCTGTCTTCCCTGCTGTGTGCTGGGATACAGCGTGAAGCTAATTTAAGTTATAATTTTTTACAAGACAAACATATTTTTTCAATTGATACCATTACTTACTGAGAACGCGTTCAACCAAACCAATCGTGGCCACTTCTGTTTTTGACTCTTTTGTCTCTTCTCAACAGATATGTCTTTTGAGCTTGTAGAATGTTACTTCTCGAAGAACTTGAATTATTATAATAAATAGAATTAAATAAACAATGAGGTAGTCGTCTCGTACCGTCGCAAGCGTCGTGTTTTCAGTTAGACGCTGAAAGTAGACGTAGGTTCGATTCCCACTCAGGGGCATGAAGTTAATTACCACAATTTTATATTTCTCGCTCTGGTAACAAGACGAAATAGAATTGAGCGCTGCGTTCAGTTCAGTCAAGCAACACGCTTTGTTGGGAACGAAGTGCTATATGCGGGATACAGCGTGAAGCTAAAATAAATAATAAATAAGTAAAAAATAATATTTAATTATTTTCTTTAAATATATACTATACACATACATACATATACTGTAAACTTACAACTTGTACATATACTGTAAACTTACAACTTTTTTTTGTGTATAACCCTATTTTTCTTTGTAAAAACTAGATCAACTAGATACCAATAGCGTAGCTTGCTTTCTAGTACTCAATTAGCGTTTTGCTGACATTATGCATCTATACCAATATTATAAAACTGAAGTATTGGTTTGGTTAAACGCCCTAATCTCGGGAAGTATTGGTTTGTGTTGAACAATCTTTTGTATTCTATCGAATTCGGCTATTGAGTTTAGATGATAAAGTACGGAAATAATGTATAAGCAAGTTACTTTTCATATTAATTTCTTTCTGGGGTTATACGTAATTCTCTTGTACGATTTTACTACAGTTTTGTTTAAAAAAAAAACAAAAATTAACCGACTTCAAACCCCAGGTCCCATCTACGATGTATTAATCATGTGTGTTCCATAGCTTTTGGCGTTTTTTTTTGAGATAGATTTTTTTCCGTAGATAGCCATATCTAAAAAAGTATTGAATTGATTTTGATGAAACTTGGACTGTTACTTAAGTTTATGTATACGTATTGATCGAAAAAGATGTTGATATGACATTTAGTTTACGAAAAATTTGTTGCACACGAACTTGGAAATAGGTCATCTTGCTCAAAAATTATAAAATTTTGATATTATCACATAATTACATCTCTGACAATTCACTATTATCTTAGTAAACTTAATACTTTTCTAGTACAATTCCTTCATTCCTTCGACATGATATCGAACACACAACCATTGCGTTTATAAACAGACAATATCTAACTCCATCACTATAGTATCTCAGTTGTAAGCTTCGCGAATTGGGTCACTGACTTGCAGTATCCCACGCATTACAAATATGTAGTCGTCTAACCAGCTTCAGTAAGAATAGAAGAATATCATTATCTGTACTAATATTGTAGGGTTTGTTGGGTTGAACGCACTAATCTCGGGAACTACTGGTTGTTTTGAAGGGAGAACCCATATATAGAGGAAGAATATAAGCTATGTTATATCACGTTAATCGTTTCGACGTAACCCATCGTACCTGCGGTCACAGTTACCCCCCGTACTTAGTTTATGTCGTACACATTTCTGCCGGAACTCGATACATTGCGTGATTTATTGCGGAACTTAACGCCGCTTTCGCGAAATTATAAAAGCATACAGTTACCTACTATTAAACTTGTAGTCAAATTATTTGTAATTGGCTATTAAAATTTACCTAATAGATACATTCCCATTTAGGGAATATTTCACAAGTGCCCGACAAGTTCCTGTTAATTTATTGAACAGATATATACGAATGTATTAGTGTCCTTATCTTATTTAAAAGGTTGGAAAGAGATAGCGCTATATATATTTGGTTGATAAATTATGTAATAATTATGTTGTGTATGTTATTTGTATACGAGGCTCTCGTTGCATTGGGACATAAGAGTGACGTTGTAAATGTGACAGTTCTGGGTTCGATTCCCTGATTATTATTTCGTCGCTCTAGTAACGAGGCGCGGTGTTTAGTTTCGTGACAGCACGCTAATGCATATCAAGAATTCGGGGGAAACTGGGCAACGGAATGAGGAACGGTGTGTCATAACCCTAAGCTCCCTCAGCCTATCCTGCTATATGCGGGATACAGCGTGAAGCTGAATTTTAATTTCAGCTTCACACTGTATGTTGAAATCTCTTTGCAATCTCGCTAAATGCGAGAAATGCAAAGATAAAACAATAATAAATTAGTAATATTCAAAATTTATTGAGGAAGTCGCGTCGGTCGTAATGCAACGGCTGTGTTTATAAACACGCCGGTTGTGGGTTTGATTCTCACACGGCGAATGAATTAGTTTAATTTTTGGGCTCAGCGTTAAGTTCTACCACTTTTGAAATAGGCGGTGCATGGAGAATGAAATCTTTTGACACTAGGTTCCCTCTGCCTACTCTGCGTTACCCGGGATACACCACGAAGCTAAACTACAAAATGTATAATTTATTGATACGTAATAACAGATAATCTATAGATATAACTCTAAAGAAACAGGTAAGAAAATCGGGCGAAAGCAGTTTTTTTTCAATCGCGATCATACGATGACCACGCTGGCATTCGGCTTTCGGCAGTATCAGCTCAGCTCTCGGCTAGAGTGGACGTATGTCCAAATTACGCGGGAACATCGCGCCAAAAATACGATTTTACTTACATTACTGACATAACTTACTTTAAAACTTCTAATTTTATATTTTAAAAATATTGATTAAACAGGTGTTTGTGCGTTTGTGTGATTTTTGTGTACAAAAGTGGACTGTATAAGCTGAATTGTGGAAAGGTAACTTTTTTTCACTACGTTTCAATGCAGCATGCACTAAGGACACATGGTGTACAGCCTTTGAACTTTTTTAAATTTACAATAATTAACAGCAAGTCAATGAAATTGGCATATAAAATTTTGTGCAATTATGTTGTAATTTTTTTTCTGTAAAGGTTAAGTTATTAAAAAAATGTTATAATACATTTTTACATCTATTATAACCAAAAATTTTAAACATTAATGCATTTTTTTTAAATATATAAATTCTATTGATATTTGTGACATAAGCAGAATAAAGTAATTCCTTAGTCATTCTCTGCCCCAGTTTTTACATTTGCATATAAAATGATGAAATCTTACTTAAAACAGTATCGTTTATTTACACTTAAGAAAAATCACATAACCTTTTTTTTCATATGGAAATGAATACGCTTCTATGTCTAATAACGAGGCAAAGCGTGGCGTTGAATACCGCCACTCACCAGGAAATATCTCGAGAATTCGGCAGATAGGTGTGGGGTAGTGGACGCATCGTAATGCGAAATGGAGTGTTTTAACGCTAGGTTCCCAGTTTCCCTCTGCCTACCCTGCTATGTGCAGGATGCAAGGTGAAACTAAAAAAAACAAAATAATCATTGTTTTATTACATTATTAGATTTTTTTATATACAATATTTTATGGTTATTTGTGAGAGACAGAATAAACAAACATATTATTCACTGTCTTCTTTATTTTTTAGACATTATGTTATTACTTCTAAGAAGTAAAAAAAAAATATAATTAACTTTTTTTCAAATGAAAATGAATCCACTAATATCTCATACATACAAATAATATAATTTTGTGTCAATAGTAAGAAAAACGTATATAACATTGGTGCATATAGCAGGATAGTGTTAAGATACTCCATTCTTCTCTTTCCCGAATTTGAGACATTGACGTTATTGAGTGGCAGAACTCAACGCCGCAACGTGAACATTATACGTACGTATGTATATACTATATAAACAAAAAGATAAAATAAATTACAGATGCACATATAAAATTTTATTTAAATTAGTTTCCATGTTACTATGTCAGTAATGTATTCATATTACAAATTAAAATAAAACAATTAATAATTAATATTGTCAGCGCGAAGTTCATGGTTTCCATTCCCACTCGAGGGTGCTAGTATCAAGACAAACCGCGGCGTTGAGTTGAGAGAAATGTTGCAAAGATTGGGCAGTGTATGGAACGACGTGCCTTAACATTAGGTCCCTGTCCTCCTTTTTCCTATTATTTAACAGTAGTATTTTAAGGCCAGTCGTGGCGCAGCGGCACGAAGTGTTGCTGTAAAACCGACTGGTTGTTGGTTCGATCCCCACTCGAGGAGATGAAATATTTTCTTACATAAATTTATATTTCCATTTCTTCGCTCTGGAGCCGAGGCTAAGCGCGGCATTGATTCCGTCCACTCAACACGCAATGCTTCCAGAATTCGGCAGAAAGTGGGGAACGGAGTATCTTAACACTGGGTTCCCTCTACCTACTCTGCTGTGTGCGGGATACAGCGTGAAGCTGATTATTAACAGTAGTAAAAAAAACTTAGGTATATATTTACTTTACCTATAGAGGCAGTGAGCTAATTAAATAAAAAAATATAATATTTTTATATAAAACTAGAAAGAAGGTTTTGTTCCAATTCGTTTCAAATCAAAGTGTTGCGTTCAGAAAAAATATAACAATTCGTTTTTTTTGTACTTTCACGTTGTATCCCTTATACTTCCCGTATACTTACAGCAGAGTAGTCGACGGAACCTATTGTTAAAACTAAGTTTTGCACGCACTATCGAATTTTAATAACATTGCCCGAATAATGGCGGAATACTACTTAGTGTCGTTATTCGAGTGAGAAAATAAAAATAATTTATTTCTCTTAGTGATAATCAAACCCACAACCGTCGCGTTTATAGACACGCTTTGTCGGGTAAAAACGGAACCCTTATAGGATAGCTTTAGTATCCGTCTTAACGTCAGTTAAGACCACTTATCTTAAGAACGCGTTGCGCGCGTTATTAACTCGAAATTAATAAATTAAGGGAGAAATTATAATACAATTAATAACGGAAAAAATCCGAAAATCCTGGAAATAGATCCGAGTGCATATGCCCGTAAACTTGAAGACCGGTTAAGTCCGACTCGCACTTAACCGGTTATTTTTTTTATTTTAAAATAACATATAATTTAAATTTATCGTGCTTCTGATGAATTCCTCGGATTGTTAAATATTTATGAATAATAAATAAATCGACATATAGGTTATATATATAATTAGATTTTATGTGTTTTGTTCTCTGACCGATCAATTATAGAAAAAATAAAAAAAAAAATAAAACATGTAATATAATATGACAGATATAAAAACTTTATTATAAATTTATTTAATATTTTTATTTTCTTGCTGTGTTGACAAGCCAAAGTGCGGTTTTATGTTTTCCCACGGTGCGGAGGAAACAGTGTCTTACCCTGGGAGCCTTGTGATAAAGCTCCAAATTTTGTGCCAAATTCTTGCGTGCTGAGAGGCGGAAATCAACGCCACGCTGATACAATTGCAACTTATATAGTTATATCATCCAAAAAAAACCTAATGAAAAATCAGCTGCACGCTGTATCCCGCACACATCAGGTTAGGCAGAGAGAATCCAGTGTTAAGACTCTCCGTTTCTAAATTCCGCCGATTCTGGAGGCACTGTGTGTTTAGTGGCGGGGCTCAACGCTGCGCTTTGCCTCGACACCAGAACGAAGGAACTAAAATATAAATGTAATTAAATATTTCACTTCCTCGAGTAGAGATCGAACCCACAACTAGTGGTGTTAACAGTCACGCTTTGCACTCCTGCGCCACAACTGACCTAAAAAATAAATAAATAAGAAAAAAAAAACTAAATAAAAAATAATCCATTCAGAAATAAAATAAACTCCATAGAACGATCGGCCTTTATCATTTCATTTACATATATTTGTACATGGAGATAAAAAAAAACATTTGCTTATATTATATAGGATTTGTACCCACGACCTTGCTTGGTAAAGTACCTGTCTTTTAATTTTAATAACACTATTAAAGTTTATTTCTTCATATTACATTATTCTTTAGGGCAAAGTGCATGTTGAGTTCTGTCATACCGAGGAATATTTTTAAACTGGCTGAAAGTACAGAGTTTAATTCTAGTATCTACTAGAATCTATTTTTATATATAAAGGAAAATAAACAAAATATTTTGTTTACTCTTTACAGTAAACAAAATACTCTTGACGCTAGTTGTGGCTCAGGGGTACAAGCGTACGACAAAATGACACAGGTAAACGCGACAGGTAGTGGCTTCGATTTCCATTTGGGGCAAATTCGGTGGGAAATGGGGAACGGATTGTCTTAATGTGAGTTTCGATTCCCTTCCCGACGGAGAGTCGGGGGAATAAAATATTTGGGAACTATATGCGTAGCATTAGGTTCTCTAGGTCTCTCCGCCCTCCCTGCTATATGCGGGATACAAAGTAAAACTGCATTTGTCAATACGAGTGCGATATGCACATTGTAGTTTTCATTATTTTAAGCTATAAATAGATATAATATGCTCACACTAACGAGCTAATTAACATGTAATAATTTGTAAAGAAGGAAAATTATAAAATTTATATAAATGTGACGTTAATTTAAGAATTGTTTAATTTTTATTTACTAGAAATTTTAATATATAATTGTGGTTTTTGATGTGCGTCGTGGCGCTCGCTGTGGTACAAGCGTCACAGTGAATGACTGTAAACGCGACGGTTGTGGGTTTAAGGGATAGATTTCCAATCGTAAAAATAAAATATTTAATATTTTCATCCCTTAGCTCTGGTAACAAGACAGAGTACCGGAATAAGTTCAAACATTCGGCAAAAAATGAGAATGAATTTGCTTAATACTAGGTTCTTCCAGTTTCCTCAAACCTTTATATCTAGAGAGAATCTTAATATTCAAGATTGCTAAATAAAGAAACCGTCGTGGCGCGGTGGCTTTTAAGAAATAAATTAAAAATTAGGCGAATAGTATGGAGCGGAATGTCTTAATACTAGGTGTCCTCTACCCCGCTATATACGGGATACTGAAGCGTGAATGTATATAAAATAAACTTGTATACTAAAAAATATTATTTATCTGTGGTATACTAATTTAAAAAAAATACAACCAAATGTCAAATTCAATTGGCCAGTGTAAATGAAGGTGTTTATTATCTATGCACTCGACTGAGTGCCGTTCGCGCTGTCAATTGTTTGAGAGGATCGCAGATTATAAATAATATTTTATTGATGGTTTGTTTTTTTAAATAGGAATTTTAACAATAATTATTATAAAAGCTGACATTAATATTACACAAGCGTGCGACTATAGACGCGGCAGGTTGTGAGTTCGATTACCACTCGGGGAAATAAAATATTATTTTTTTGCTCTGGTAAAGGCAAAGTGCAGCGTTACATTCCGCCAATAAAACCTGTTTAAACCTAGACGGTATGCGTACTCCCCAACTTGAAATACGGGAACTTTCAGAGTTAGCGCCAATTTAAGGTACACACTCATCTACGTTAATGTAAAAACGCTCTTATTTTAATATATTTTAAGAATAATGGATAAAATGTTTATTTAGTATTGCCAGAACGTGTACATGTATGTGGCTTTAATCCTGGCAGGTTGTTTAGAATTGGGGCAAAATACGTTATACTAGCAAAGTTTAATTTTATATATATGATGATTTACGGACTATTTCTTGTTGATTAACACTAGGACCCCCTTATAAGCAACCAGACCAATCCGATGGCTCAATCTTCCTCCCAGACAGAGACGTACCTTTATTTGGCGCTACCTCTGAGAGGGTCCCACTTTCGAGTTAGTAAGTACGCATAGTGTTTTAACTACATATAAGACTAATAGTCCTCGAAATTTCAGGTTTGCTGAAATGACGTAGATCTGGGATCTCTGGGATCTTGTACTATATGCATACATATGAAATTAAAACGTAGTAAATCTTTCGTAATTTCATTGAATGGACATTATGATTGAATTGCATTATATGTATTGTCTTTTAAATGGGCAAAGGCTAAATAATTAGGTTAAAATATATGTACATACATATATATTTATATAAAAGACACATGTATAGCTCAGTTTTTATAATATATCGAACAAGACATAACAAAAATATAAATAATATCGTTTATGATAAAGGATAATAATGCATAACACAACATTTTTATTCATTTGTTTTTTCGCTTCACGCTGTATCCCGCATATAGCTTTGCAGCATCTTTATGTAAACTGAGGGAATATAATGTTAAGACACTCCGTGTTCTCCCGACACTCATTGTTCCTCCGAACAATTTTCAAGATCTTACGTGTCGAGTGGCGGAACTCAATGCGACGTTTCATCTACCAGAGCAGGGAAATGGAAATAAATTTAATATGTAAAATACATGTTAATTTCAATAAGTGGATTCATACTTACTGACCAAAACTGTCAATAGAATCTATAAATATATATTTTGTTATTTCACACTGTATCCCGTTCCGCACACACGAACACAATCCGTTCCCTCGAATTTCAGATACTGCATTTAGATTGGCGCAACACAACGCCGCAATTTGTTTAAACCTCAAAGTTTTTACAAAGAGAACTGTCCATATCAACCTTGTGTTTAATTATAGATTTGTAATTAAGTTTTTTTAGAAGAAAAATTTAAGTAAAAATCACAATTTGTTATAGTCACGGTCGTTTTAAACAAAATCATTATGGTATATCGGTTGAGTGGGTGTTTCCCTTTGAGGTAATAAGTTCTGTTTATAAAATGCCACTCAATACGCAAGGACACCGAATTTGGCAGAAAGTAAAAAAAACGTAGTGTCGTAACACTAGGTTTCCTTCTGCCTACCCTGCCGTGTGCGGATTACAGCATAAAGCTGGATTTTTTACCTTTTTTTCTTTCCCTTTCAATTCTTGTTTGAGTGGGCTAATTTTAGGAACTGATATTTTCTTATGGCTGCTGAGAAGACCCAACGTAAGGTGTCACCACTCAACACGGAATTTGTTTAAATGTCAAAAATCTGGCCGACAACGTGAATAATCACTGAGTTCATATTGAATACTTCATAAAAACAAAAAAAAAACTAAAAAAACATTTAGAGGTATGAGATATTTGTAATATATTTAATATTTTCATTTCCGCTGCGTTGAGTTCCGCTACTCACCAAGCAATGCCTCGTGAATTCGGCGGCAAGTTGAAAACGGAAGTGACTTAATGTGCTGCGGCGAGCTCTAACATTAGTTTCCCAGGTTCTCTGTGCCTGCCCTGCGGGATACAGCGTGACGCCAAAAGAAAAATACTAATATTAAATCGGTACATATAAACAATATTTTTTTTTCATTTCTAAATACAAAATGCAAAATATATAAATGTGTGTTTTGCAAAATATATAATACTTAACTCGCTTTAAGAGGAAATTATTATCAACCATATTATATTTGTTGAAAACGTATAGCATGTTTGTTACGAGAAACATTGATTCATAGTGACGTAGGTACAAATCCTAGAATATTAGAAATTATCTATATTTGTAGTGTCGTCGTGGCACAGCAGCAGTGCCATACTGTAAATGCGTTGGTCGTGGGTTCGATAGATACTTGAGGGAATTTAAATTATATTCATTTCCCCGCTCTGCATACTGCGCGACAATTCGCGGCGTTGAGTTCCGCCAATTAAAATAATGACAAAATTAGCAATATCTCAGAAATATGAAAAATGTTGGTAACGAAGTATTTTAGCTCTTGGCTCTCCAAATGTTAAACATTATGACTTTAATTATACCTACAGGAAAAAGCGTGAAGTGGATTTTATACCAACCATTATTTAGATATGGTATGGTAGTACCAAACCGATGTTTCTCGCATTTAACAGTATTGGCAGAGGTAACTTAGTGTAAAGATATTCCTTCCGGTCACCAATTTACTTCTGATTTTGTGACTGAACTGGGGAACAAAAAAAAATGAATATAATAATTCCCTTTCACGCGAATCGAACCCACAGCCATCACGTTTACTGTAAGACGCTGTGCCACTTCACCACGATAACCTCCTGAATGAGAGATGTGTGGAGATAACAAAAATTATTATAAAACTCGTAATGCATATATATTTAATTAGTCACCTGATAATGTTTCCACGTAGTAATATTGAAGGCCATTTTGAGTATCGCGCGATTTTGTTAAAGGAAGGAAATATATGTAGAGGCGTCGTGGCGCAGTGGCAAAAGCGTTCGCTGAGCTGTAAACGCGACGGATGTGTGTTCGATTTTCACTCATTGAAATTAAATATTTAATATTTTCATTCTTGTGCTCGGTTAACGAGGAAGAGGAAGACAACACAGAATGTCCCTAAAGTTGGAGGAACGAATTGTCTTAACACTACTTAGGTTACTCCTTCCTACCCTGTAGAAGTATATACTCCAGTAACGTAAAACTAGAAACACGAAATCCCACAAAAAAGTCATTATAATTTGACTTTTAGCTTATCAATTACACGGATATTAGTTGTTTAATTCCTACTGGGGAGAGAACGAATTTTTTTCCTTACGTCGCTCTGGTAACACGCCAAAGCACGACATTGAGTTCCGCCATTACCGTTGGGTGTTCCATACGCACCGTAGGGAAAGGAGTGTCTTAACACTAGATTTTATTAAAATTTATGCGGTAGGTGAGTTAAAAAATAAGTACCAAGAAACATTATAAATTTTACTTTGACAAGACTTTTAATTCTAGAAGAAGAAAATGCCTTTTCTTTTAAAGAAGTTTAAAAAAAACAAATTTTCTCATCTAACGCAATAGTAACGTAATCTTACACGTCAACGATAAGATAGTTACTATAGCCCACTTATTGTCGATAGATAAAATATTTTTAACAACAGATTTAATTGTATATGTAGTCTATATAGGTGATATGCGGCGGAGATTGATTAGCGAAACTCAACGCCGCACTATTGTAGCGGAGCAAACAAATGAAAATAATTAAAATAAAATGTGGGCGCGACTCAAACTTTGTCGGTCTGAGTGGCGCTCAGATCGTGTGTCATCGTGTCAAGATCAACTGTGTCATGTCACTAATACTATATTTACTATAAGGTATACAAATATATTTAAAAAATATATCAAGATGTGGTATTGTCCGATTCTATATCGATATGTCACGATAAAAGCCTGTAACTCTTTAGTTTCTTATGTTAAATAAAATAAATTTTACGATTAGCTCCAAACTGGAATAGTAGAAGCCTAAAAAAAGGCTGAAGGGTAAAACGGAACTCTATTAACGGAGACGCGCAGACTACGAACAAATGAGAACAAATTAGTTCGAAACTAACATATATGTATCTATATATACCTACCTAATAAAAATCGATAACCTTGACTTCTTACTTCGATAAGTGTAAGAGATACGAAAATCCGTAATTTCATCAAAACATGATATGCTAATACATAATATTGGTATCAAGTCCGTCTTAAGGCTTGCAGACGTTTCTAACCGACAATAAAAAAAGGAGGTTATCAGTTTGATACGCATGTAAATACATATATATATATATATATATATATATATAAACTACTAGGGAACCCAGTATTAAGATACTCCGTTCCCATTGGCTTGTTGAGTGGCAGAACTCAACGCTACTCTTTGCATGGTCACCAGGCAATGAAATGAAAATATATTTTTTTTTATTCCCCCAAGTGAGTGAATGTGCGCACGCTTGTGCGTCTGAGCCACGACGGACCCATATATAAAAGCCAGAGATCAGAAACACTATGCCAAAAAACCTAGTGTTAAGACACCTTCGCTTTCTGTCTAAATCGAAACATGCGTGTTGCGATCTAGAAGTAACAATCATCACATCTCTTGTTCCAGATCAGCGATGGAACTGAAATCACCGAAAGCCAAGAAAAAGTCAGCAATAAACGTGACTTGGAGGAGAATGTTACGGACACCAGTTCTTCTCCTTCTCCTGCTAGGTTCTATCAATTGTGACAATGAAGAAGTGAAGCATGCCAACGAGAAAATCCGTCATAGTCCAAATAATAACGTTACTGCAGTAAAATTGATGGATATTAAATATTTAAGGCGACACCTAAACAGGGAGATGTTAAATTTTGTGATGACTGATTACCTGGTGGACGGTGAGGTGGAGAACCGGGTGCACTATAATGGGGTGACAGCTAAGGAAACCATGGTGGGCGCTGATGGGTTAGTAACTTTATGTTTCAGTTCTTATCTTTTTCTGTTTATTTATTTTTTCTTTTTTTAACTTCACGCTGTATCTCATGTCCTAATCCCCTTGACTCTAATGAACACTAGGAAAATGTTCCTAACATTAAATTTATTAGCATTTTATTTTTGTAATCTCCATTTAGTTAAACAAAGTACGGCGTTGAATTCCGCTACTCCACATACAATGTCTAGAAAATAGGTGACAAGTGGAGAAGTGAATGTCTTAATATGTTTTAACTCAACCATCGCGCTAATGAAAGTATTGAAAAACGAAACAAACCCGATCTTAAATTTTAGTTACTTTACAATGGCCTTTAATGTAACAGTTAATATTGCGCCAAACTAAACAAAACCGAGTTTAAGCCCTAGTTACGCCTACACGCTTATATCGACCTAATAACAGTGACCTCGATGGTTCAGTGGTACAACGCACTCGATTTTATCATGCCAACAATGGGTTCATTTATTTAGAAGCAAAAAGGATCTTTGTTCAATTTGCAACAGTAATTAATTTGTAGTTATATGCACATTATCTCTAAATTATTATGAATAAGTAAACTTTTGTATGAAAGTGTCATGTGTGTGTGTGTGTATGTGTATGTGTGTGTGTGTATATGTATTTTTTATTGGATTTTATGATGTACTCGCTCTTACATCCGGTTTTGCCCGCATGGTCAAATGGAAATAACTAAGTAGTTTTGTATGATGTATGATCCATTCAGCAGGTACAAGTAGGTACAGCGAGTTACATGGGTAGTCGAAATGAAAGACATGGTATAAAGTGCTCCATAAATGGAATGGAAAGAAGTTTCTCTAAATAAAGCGATCAACTTCGACAAAAAATCGAGTCCAATTCCGATTTCCGATTTTAATATTTTTTTTCGAGGTATGCGGTTTATAATCTGTATTTAGCATACACATACACTGCAGTTTCCGATTCTGTAATTTGAAACACTGTTAAATTAATGGCGGAACTCAACGCCGCGCTTGTTTGCGCCATAACTCAAAGTAAGAAAAGGAGAATATTTTCTTAAATTTTTATGTTACCACGCCGTTTTTAACTACTTGCTTTAAGTCGGCTTGTATAAGTATGTACAAAAAAAAACAGCTTCACGCTGTATCCCGCACACAGCAGGGTAGACAGAGGGAACCCAGTGCTAAGTACACTCCGTTCCCCAGAACAAGACAAAATGCAGCGTTGAGTTTCGTTTTCGTGTCGTACATGGGCCATTACTTAGTTAAGGGAACCTATATCAGGTTCCCTCTGCCTAACCTGCTGTATAGGGGATCCAGCGTGAAGTTAAAAAAAGAACTTTCAATATAGATTTGTTTATATTAAAACGCCCTATTTCGCTTTTAGTTCATTTTAGTTAGCTTTTTGGGTTATCTTGTTTTAGGACAATGTTTTTAGTTTACCTAAAATAGTCCATGGGGTCAGGAATAGGATTTGACTGTAAACGTAATTGTGGGTTTGATTTCCACTTGGAAAATTATAAAAGTATTTACTTTTTTTTGTGATTCGGTAGGCATAGAAAAACTGGAAATGTAGTGTTAAGACACTCCGTTCGCATTAAGACGCTTCTGTTTCCCGCTTTCTATCGAATTCTGAAGGCATTTGAGTTTCGCCACTCTACATGCAATATATTATATGTTTATATATTATATTAAATATTTCATTTTCTCGAGTGGGAATCGAACCGTCACAGTCGCACGCCTTTCCCCTGCACCACTTCTACCCACTTCAAGTGTTATTTGACATTTAGGAAAGATATTACTTTTTTTTAACAACCGGAACCGGAAATTATTTTATTGGAAACATCGATAATTAGTTCTTTAATCCATTAACATCACTATACAGAATCATACAAAAGCAGAGATTTGTTAATCTTAACATAAAAGCCGAAATATAAACAATAATTGAATACGTTTACTTCTCGAAACGCGATGACAGACACTCAACACGCTATAAGGTCGCTATAAAAAGATCTGATTCTAGGATTCTCTAAATTGTTTGTATATGTATGAGTAAGACAATGTCTGGCTGTAAGCGCAACGGCTGTGAGTTCGATTTTCATTCGGAGAATTTACTCGGCCTTGTGAAACAAATTGCGGCGTTAGGTTCCGCTATATAATATGCTATGTTTTTAAGTCTATGGTTATTAGACGGATAGTGGGGATCGATTCTTTTTTAGCTTCTAGCTGTACTCTGTGCTGAGAGTATAGGACCATATGTATAACGTAGTCTACATAATATACTTACATAGGTATGCGGGAGACACGTAAAAAAACTCATTATTGATTCAAATGGGGGTCGAACCTAAAACCGTTAACCTCTCAACTACTATGCAATACGTTTTATTTTAAAATAGCAACTTCTTACATAAGAGACGATGTCAATGTCATTGTTGAGTATGCCAAAAACTAAGTCAGCTATACAATAAATCTATTTATAACAAGAAACTCGAATACTACCGTGGCGCAGTGATACTGCGTGTGAGTAGTTCCTGAGATTAGCGTATTCAACCAAACGAACTCTTCAGCTTTATTATATTAGTATAAATTACTATTAAAAACACTTAGCGGTTTCCGATATCACTTTCACTAAAGGAAGTTCCAAACTTCCGCTTCCTTACAAGGAGTATGTATATTTTAATGCATACCTTTTTCTAGTGAACAATGTATTTTATTTTTTTGTTATCATTTTAGAGTATCACAGAAGGGGAAGGAAAAGTTAATGTTATCGAGATATTGCGTGTTGGATGGTGGAACTCAACGCCGTGGTTTGTCTAGCAAAGAGTTTGGAAATTAAAATAAGTTAAATATAATCATTCCCCTGAGTGTGTATCGAATACACAGCCTTCTCATCGCGACCGCCACATAATTTCTCATAATTTAAATATTATCTTATAAAAGCTAGTTCTTAAAGTCAGTCTGGTCAGACTGGTTGTGGATTCGATCCCTGGATTGGGGAATCGAGGAAATGAAATATATATTTTTATTTATATTTCCATTTCCATGCTCTGGCCAAGGCAAAGCACCACAATGAGTGAGTTGCGCCACTCAACACGCAATGCTTCCAGAATTCGGTGGAAAGTGGCAAACGGAAGTGTCTTAATACCAGGTTCCCAAGTTCCTTCTGTCTACGCTGTTATGTGCGGGATACAGCGTGAAACTAAAAAAATCTATAAAAACTTCATGGCACCATTTTGAAATACTAAATATGCGCACCGGAAACGCTCTTTTTAGTCCACGACGCGACGGTGCGAATACGGCGAAACTACTTTTTTGTTTCAAAACTTGAAACCATTATACAATATTATGTCACATATGGTATAATGTAGCACAGTGCCTGACTGACAAAGCGACGTTGTGGGTTTGATACATACTTGGGAATGAGTTAATTAACCTTCACTCTGAACTACGCTGATAGGAGTGTAACCAAAGTTAACTTTTTTTTAAGGATACTCTTCTACGGGTATCCCTCTTAAGTTTAGACTCGACCGTGTAATGTGGGACTCATGCAACGGGAGATGTATGCAGTCCACACAGTCGGTGCCGAAAAATTCCTCCATAACCCCGGCGGAACCAGAGATAACATAGTTGAATCACTCCGTTCTCCACTTTCTTTTTTTTTTTTTTTTCGCCGCGCTTTATCTTATCAGTGCACAGGAAAGAAAGTCGAACCTACGACCGTCGCGTTTATAGTCGGACGCTGTTCCACTGTGAGACGATAGCTTCTATCAAAACTAGTGTTCGATTTGATTTATAATTAGCAGTATGTTCATAAAATAAACCCAATCAAAAAGTCTAACTATTCTAAAATATACTTTAATTCAAGGGAATAAGATTCAATTCCCGATTGAGGTAAAAAATCTTGTCGCATCACGCCACGTCTCGTTACGAATGCTTAATATAATTTTAAACGCGGTATAATTGTTAGGCGATTTTCAACTGTAGGTATGTCTTTTTGTAGCTTCACGCTGTACCTCGCATATAGCAGCGTAGGCAGAGAGAGCCCAGAGTTAACAGTTTAAAGCACTACTTTCACCAATAACCGCTTTATTTTTGAAATATTCCGTGTTTAATAACGGAACTCAACGCCGCGCAATGCTTACCAGAGTGAGAAAATGAAAATAAATGACATATAATCATTCCCCAAAGCCTTCGTGGCGCACCCCTTTAGCGTCTAGTAAACATGATGGTAATAGGTTTGAGGGAATTATAGAATTCATAGAAATGAGTATATTTAAATTCAGGCTGACATTGAGTCTTGTCATTCAACACGCTATGTCTCGAAAATTTAACGGGAAGTGGTACACGGAGTGTTTTAACACAAATCCTTCCCTGCTGTATGCGGGATACAGCGTGAAGCTGCTGATTTCTGTGTAAAATCCAACAATAGATGTATCAAAATGTAACCGGAGCAACAAGTGATTTTCGGTTCTTTAATGTCGACCTATATTCTAAATACATTTCCGCGAAAGAGATTCTAACTTATAGAGGAGAGTAGGCCAAAACGCACCGCTCTCAGATTTAATAATAAATTTACATATTTTATTTACAACGGAATATGAAACATCTTTTTTTATTTATATCACTTACTACTATAAAGCTAAGCTAGTTAGTAGTTTTTATTAAGTAATTAATTTTAGTTTAATAATCAGTATAAAACTTAATACAATGTAACAAATAAAAATAACAAGTTTCTAAATTCATATATTTACATCGAGGCCACTGTGGTGCGGCGGCATAGAGTGACTGTAAATATGATAGTTGTAGGTTCGATTTAGGAATCGAATCTTTAATTTCGATTCCTTAAGAAAATATTGAGGCCAGTCGTGGTCCAGTGGGACGAAGTGTGACTGTAAAACCGACTGGTTGTGGGTTCGATCCCCTAGCGAGGAGACGAAATATTTATTTAAATTTATGTTTCCATTTCTTCGCTCTGGCTTCGTGGCAAAGAGCGGTGTTGAGTTCCGCCACTCAACACACAATGCCCCCAAAATTCGGCGGAAAGTGGAGAACGGAGCGTATTAACACTAGTTTCTCTCTGTCTACCCTGCTGTGTTTGGAATACAGCTTGAAGCTGATTTTTTTTTTATTTTAACTAAAAAATATATTCACTTATCATAAGAAAATATACATTTTGTATATTTCAAACCAAAACTGGTACGATATGGTCGAGTCTACTCTAACTATTAACTCTTGTAGCACTATCGTTAATAAATAATTATACGCAGCTCAATGTGTTACAGGATTTAAAGCCGTTGTGCCGAAATGGCACAGTGATTGACTGTAAACGACGGTTGTGGCTTCGATTCTCATACGGGGGAATGAAATATTAAATATTTTAATTTTCCCGCTTTGGTTATTATCTAGAGTTAATACATAATAATAGCATAAAGAGTGACGTCGAGTTAAGCCATTCATGTATCTCGATAATTGGGTAGTGCGTGGGGAACGGAGGGTCGTAACACTAGGTTCTTTATGTGTACCCTGCTATGTGCGAGATACAGCGTGAAGCTAAAAATATTTTATGACAAAGTGGATGAAGATATTATTATATTTGATAATTATAGAGAGAGTGCTGTGGCGAGATGCACTCCATTCTTCAATTCTAGGCCACATTATTGACTGGCGGATGTTGACACTATATTTTATTCAGACTCGGGTTATGTACGGAGATTTACCAGGAGGGACCTTGACCTTACCTTTGAACTAATCTTTAATAGAAGCGTTTTTTTTTAATTATAAGGCTTAGCTGTTTTAATAAATAATTTTGGGGTGGGTGGAGTATTTAGACCAAAAGAATAAAATATGCTTGCCAGAAAAGAAATGTACCTCGAACCTTCTTACAGTTCCACGTTTTAAATCATTATTACTTACACATCCAGAAGACCAGGATTCGATTTATATCGATATTGGGAATTAATTTATATTCATAAAGCGATTTACTTGAATACAGCGGTCATAGTGATGTACTGATAACATACCGATTGTCGCTCGTATTCAAATTGCATTCGTTTCTATGATGTTAGAAGAATGTGTGGCACATCACTATGTGCGATTGTCTCTTTATGAGCTTTTTGATTACACAGATTAAATAATTACAGAGTTATAAAGAAAAATTAAAATCATCGTTTTCTACACCAAGTGCTGCAAGTGCTATAGAATCTGCTAGAAAATATTAATTATATGGCCTTAAGCTCGACACTTACTAGCATCCTCTAAAGTCTAATGAGTTCCAATATTCAGGTCCTGGCCTCATCACCAAACCCACGACCACCAGATTGATAAAAATTGTATTATTGTACTAGTATTATCGCCTAACGTATGTATAACTACCAACTTTCGTAATGATTAAATTATTACAACTGAATCATATATTATTCAATTTCTTATATTTTATTATACTGTTAAAGGTCCACCTAATGAAAGGGTGTTAAATTTGCATCAACTTCAAATAAAGAGAACGGAGTGTCTTGACCCTAGTTCTAGTATCCATCTATCCTAGCTTATAAGGAATACGGCATCTAGCTAAGAAATCGAACTCACGACTTTCCGCATAACATTCCAATTAACATATTTGATACAAAAGTTAAAAAAACCAATACATACTTTCACAGCCACGTGCTTTAACGGTGAAGTACATTCTTAAGCAAATATTTTTTTCGGCCTAATTTAAACCTTATGCCTACTTAATAAGGCTTATAATCACATTTTCTCTAAGAAATTTGAATTGAATCGATTAATATTGTAAAAATGGATTCAAATGATATTAAACCTTATTTGTAATGTAAATAAGGTTTAATACAATTTAAATCTATCTTTAAGTAATTTATCACAATTTACTTATACAGGTGTATAGAAAAAGGAAAATTTATTTTGAATCTTATTTCATATATAATAAGGGATAAAATATATTAGTTTTCATATCATAATTAGAGCAATTTCAACTAGTTATTATTATCAATGTGTAGTTTGAAAGTTTTTTTTTAATTATTATAATTTTTTTGATAAAAAAACTAAAGCAAAAGTTGTGGATGTGTAAAGTTTGTTTAATAAATTTAAAACTATATACTATATGAAACGGAAATAATTAAAAGTTATGTATAAGTCATACATGTCACGTGTCATTATGTCACATGTCATACATGTCACGTGTCATACATTGATGACGATGACATCTAAGTACATTGCGTTTCAACGAAACTATTACGGTACGTAATATAGTCTTAATACTCGATAATACATACATAGTAAGAGTTTCTCGATTTGAACCAGTACTATTAAGAAGCGCAGTGGACGCAATATATTCTTGAGTAAGGTTATTATTTAAAAAAATAATAATAATTGAGGCCGTCCGATTGTACGCGATGGTTATGGATTCAATCCTCAGTTGGAGAAATGTAATATTCTCGTTCTCCCCCTATGGAAAACAAAGCGCGGCGTTGTGTTGCGCCACTCTACACGCAATGCCTTATGAAGTCTTTGAATTTCTTCTTTTCTTCTTTTGAGTGTCCTAATACTAGGTTCCTTCTGCCACCACCCTCCCTGTACCCGAACACCCCTGTTATGTAGGTAAGGGATATAAGTTAAAAAGTGTGAAAGTCGAAGCATACTAAGTTACGGGTGACGACTAGTTATAGGTACAGTAGTCAAAAATTGAACCTAGTACCTCAAATTTCATTTCCTATAATACATTCTTAGTATGGAAAGGTAAACTTGTATGGAAAAGGTTATGTTAGTTAAGGTCGTCGAGATGGCATTTAGTACTTAGAGTTGCCTAATAGATCTTTAAAATACGTATCTATCAGTGTAAAGCCAAAGGCAGTGAGTGAGTTCAAGTCGTTGTTGAGGTAATTTTTGATGTGTTTGCGTGTAGGCAGATAGACCCTAGTTATACGTTGTGACGGTTTTCTACTATTTGGCCACCTTAAAAACATTGAATATTCAAAAGGGGAACCCAATTGGACAATACAAGGGGAACGGAATATCTTAACACTAGGTTCCTTTTTGCGTACCCTGCTATGTGCGGGATATAGCGTGGATGAAAAATAAAATAAAAACCGAGCAGGAATCGGACCGACAACCATCGCGCTTACATTAAGAGATGAAAGATATATTTTTCATTGCAATTTGTTAAGAATATACTTTTAACCTAATTTTCAGAAAAGTCAGAAGCTAAGTGTCGTCTGTTAAAAGCGCATAGGCCATTGTTAAAAATGCATATTATTTTTTGTTTAAATATGGAGCTAGTGATGTCCCAGTTGGTACGGCACTAGTGTCGGATTAAATGTCAAAGTTAATGCCTTTCGGCTATTTTGAAATATCTTGTCAATTTTGTTTTAGTTTGGAAAAATATAAATGATTTATTATTTCGAGTAGAAATGAATCCAAAAACGTCGTCGTTTATAGTCAAACGTATTTTCGCCTAAAATAAATTTCACTCTAGAAGTTATATTTCGAGAATTGAGCTGAAAGCAGAGTAAAGAGTGTTTTAACACTTCTCTCCTAGCTGGACAGATTACGAAATACAGCGTGAAGTTTTAAAAGCAAAGGAATACTTGAGGTCGTAGTGGCGCAGGGGCACAAGCGTGCGACTGTAAACGCGATGATTGTGGGTTGGATCCTACTAAGGGGGATGAAATTTTTTATATTAACTGGTAAAGAGGCAAAAAGCGGCGTTGGGTTTTGGCCACTCAATGCCACGAGAATTCACCGGAAAGTGAGGAACGGAAATGTCTAAATTCCCTAGATTCCTTCTGCCCATTCTACTATGCGCGAGACACAGATTAAAGAAAAAAAAGTTGTTCAATGTTTACACATAAGTAATACGTGAAGATATTTCAAAAATACTTTTCTGTTTGACACTATATTCCGCCTAGTGGTAGGACACTCTGTTCGCCAATAACCGTTTATTTTTCAAGACATTACGTGTTGAATAGCTAAACTCAACGCTGCACTTAGTCTTGTTACCACAGCGAAGAAATTAAAATATTCATTCCCCTGAGTGGGAATCGCACCTGCAACCATCGCGGTTATTTGCCTCTGTATACTGTGTCATGTGTGGAATACAGCGTAAAGGTAAAAAAGTGCACAGAAAGAAATAAAAAATGTCTTATACCTATTTAGTATAAGACATTTTTTAGTAACTTAGTAACTATAAAAATTTGAACGTAGCGGGAACCGAACCTGCGTAGCCTGGAAACCGTCCAGGCGCTCTGTCACTAAGCCATACGTTCTTAAAGAACGTCGTTTCTAAATAAATATTTTTCTTTTCTAATTGTGGATTAACACTTTAAAAATGTTAAAAATAAAAAATGTCTTTCCCTGATACAATACGTAAAGATGTAAAAATAAAACAATAAATTGTTCTTTTTTATTTTATTTTTTTTTAAACATTTTTTCAATTATTTAAATGACTACAAAATGTTTCTATCACAACCCTAGCTCAATGAAAGTGAGCGAACGTAAGTGAAGGGCCGCCTCTTGAATAAATTTGGACGGACATGTTTATAATAAATAAAATATTAAATTATATATATATATAGGTTTGATTGATTTTATATCTATACCTAAAAATCTTTCCCATTAATGTGTGACCGCGAGTCAACGCATAGCTGTTTCTACTCGGCGTTGACATTACGTATTTTGTAGTGAGAATTTAGAGCAACAACACTGTGTTTCAACGTTTTTATCTGTTGAGAATCAGAGAATGTTACATTAATTTTCTTTTTTGTGGTTCACCTCTTACCGTCGAAATCTCGAGATCCGTCGACATCGTTACCAGAGCGAGGGAATGAAAATATTCAATAGTAAGTTCATCCGAGTGGGTATCGAACCCAAAACAGTCGCGTTTCTAGTAACACGCTTGTAACCATATTGTTTATTCTGTAACCACACAAAGAAAAACTCATTACAAAATAAGCCTTTATTTAGAAATGCAACTTATACGTTTTTTAAAACTTATTTATATTGTTAACATCCGTGTAAGATTTTTACAATTTTCCACCACATTAACATTTTTGCTAAAAATGTATAATTATGTACATTAAAAGCAGAATTATACATTTTCCAGAATAAACAAAAAAATATAAATTATAATTAAAATAATCAAAATAATATTTATTTGACATATCCACAGTATTATAACGTTGCGTTACACCTGTCTGTATAAAGCGGTCAGAAAGATCTCAACACTCAACTAGTGACTAGCCACAGAGTAATGACGTTGTAGACAAAACTTTATTTTTGTTTTTATTACTTAAGGCGTGTGCCTGTTGCAAAAGTTGCGTTTAAAATTATTTTATTCTCAGTTATTTTAGTTAGTTTTTTTTATAAGTTCGAACGCAGTGGGGACTCGAACCCGCAACTCTTGGAAATCTCGACTGCGTGGTCAACGCGCTCGGAAGGTTTCAAGAGACGTGTGTTCGAGTTCCGCTAAGTATTTTTCCTTTAATGCGTTTTCTTAAATATCTTTCTATCATTTGTAAAAACTAGCTCTAAAAATATAAAAGACAAAAAAATATGTCTATAATGTTATTTATAAATATTTTTTCTTCTTCGTCGTTCAAATCTTGATATTTAAAAAATATTTTTATTTCTCCGATTTAGAGGGCCAAAACTCGGTGTTAAATTACGTTACTGAAAAAAAAAACAGAGTGAAGTATCTCTTAAATGACTCGAAAATCCTACCATACATTTGTCTTAAGCTTTATTTCTTTTTCTATAAACAGAACAAAATTTCTAAAATTATTAGGATAGAAATTGATGGCACATTAAGTGGCGGAGTTCAACGCCTTGCTTTGTTTTACTAGTGCAAGAAAAAAAAAAATTTTTTAGCTTCACGCTGTATCCCGTACATAATAGGGTAGGCAGACGGATTATATAAAACCTAATATAACGACACTCCACTAACCAATAAGACCCTCCGTTACTCACTCTTCACCGAATTCTGGAGGCATATACATGCTGATTGGCGGAACTAAACAACGCGCTTTGTCGTGTTACCAGAGCGAGGAAAAATTAAATATTTCGTTCCCCCGAGTGGGAATCAAACCCACACCCGTCGCGTTCACAGTCACACGCTTGTGCTCCTGCACCACGACGACGGCCCCTTTAACTTACTATTTAGTAAAAGTCAACAGTTTTGTACTAAATTTACTTTAAAATGCATGAAATATGTATACAAATTCTTTAACAGTACCTCTCAATTCCGAAGTCGGTGACACTCCTTCCATATGATTTCAAGTCGACTCCATTATGTTTGTCCGTCGGCGCGTTACGATTAAGAACAAAAACTGTACAGTAGAGCGCACTTATTATCTCCGAAGTGACAGAGACGATGCCAATATTGTTTCCTTTCATTAATTGTTTCGTTTTAATTAAAATATAGAAAAACGTAGGCTACTGGTTCTCTCTAGTTTCTGATGGGACAAATCGCGGCGCTTAGATACGCAACATGACGCGTTATATCTATGAAATAAGGGAAAATGGAGAGCAAAGCGTTAGTTTTCATAAGATTTCATATTGTTTCGACGTAATTTATTTTATTTATTTAACTTTCCGAAGCCGTCGTTGTGCGCGGTGACTGTAAACGCGACGATCGCGGGTTCGATTCCCACTCGAGGAAAAAAATGTTTAATATTTTCATGTCCTAGCTCTAGTCAGTCAGCCTGTCCAGCCTGTAGTAGTCTAGTATTGAGTCCAGCCACTCAACACGCAATTCGTCGAGAATTCAGCGGAAAGTGAAGAATGACAGTGTCTTTATGGGAACGGAGTGTCTTACCACTAGGTTCCCAGGATCCATCTGCCTACCCTGCGATATGCGGGATACAGCGAGAATCTAGAAAAAATACTATAGAAATTTCGAGCTTTCTCTATTGTTTTTTTTTATACCATTACGCTCAAATCGTGTACAAAACGGTTTTAATAACCAAACTAGAAGTGATCGGAAATTAAAAAGGTATGACGGTTTTTTAATTTAAAAAAATCTGGCTTTACCATTAAGTGGGTGTCAATTTCAATGATCTAACGTTAGTTGAGATGAGCCGAGATAATCGGTCGTAGGGTTGTACACTAAAAACTTATTAAAAAAACGTATAAAAAATTGAACGTAGCGGAATTTGAACGTGCGCTTCTTTGGAAACTGTCCAAACGCTCTTAGTCAGAGCTAACTAACTAAGCTATACGTCCTTATCTAGCTACGTCGAAATTTAAACTTATACTTAAACTTTATTTAAACTTAAAAAAAATAATTAATTTGTAACACAAATAAATTATGTTCTTAGTAGTTCAAAACCCTTTACGTTCAAATTCTTATACGTTTTCTAAATAAATATTTTTCTTACCTAAGTGTGGAATAACGCTTTAAAAAAATATTAAAAAAAAATAAATAAATAAAACTATTTTAACCGGACCACGGACAAAGACAAAGTGTTCGAAATTCGGGTCGTCGGGTTTCCAAAAATGTAAAAACTAAATATACGCGATTAATCCGGTTAAAATAGTTTTATTTAAAATGTGTAATAATCGTGAAAATCAAAGAACTTATTAAAAAAATATTATCTAGAGATCCTATCAACTATAACGATCCTATAAATAAGTAATAATTAACAAGCGTATAAGAATGTTGACGTAGCTCCATAAGAACGTATGGTATAGTTGGTCAGAGCGCTTGGACTAGTTCAAATTTTTATACGTTTTCTTAATAAGTATTATAGACTATAAATTGCTATTTGTGCTATTTTTAGCTTCATGATGTATGCCGCATAGCAGGATAGGCACGGCAAAGTTAGTGCTAAGGCACTCCGTCAACGACGCACTGCCCGATCATGAGGGCGTTACCTGTTGAGTGGCGGAGCCCAACGTTGTGCTGTGTGTTTATGTCAGTGCGAGTAAAAGAAAATATAAAATATAAATAATTAATCCCCTGAACAGAATTCGTACCCACAGCCGTCGCGTTTACAGTGCGATACTGTATCGAATCGCCCGCATCTTAGATATATGGTAAAAAAGTGCTGCTTGTAGAACAAAAATTGAAGAAAGTAAAAAACTAAAAAAGTAGAAAAAAGTCATATTAACCTGGAACAGGACAACTAGTTCGAAGTTATTTTTTTGTATCGAGGACTGTAAGCTGTATTACATTATGTTAATAGTTTCCATGTGAGACAAAACGCGGTGCTGGGTTCCGCCTCTCAACATGCAATGCCTCGAGAATTCGACGGAAAATGGTGAATGGAAGTGTCTTAATGGATAACGGAGTGTATTAACACTAGATCCCCAGATTCCTGCTGCATCAGCGTGAAGCTGAAAAAAACGCGGCAATATTATAATTATTATTGTAGACAGCCCTATATTTTTTTATATCAAATAACACAGGTACATACGTAGACGTTTATGATGTAGTATTTAAGTTCAATTCCAACTTTGAATAGATCCGTTATGCTATTATGTCTTATACTATCCTGAGATTACTGTAAATTTCTTTAAGCATCAAGCTGTATCCCGAATATAGCAGGGTAAGCTGAGGAACTCTAGTTCTTGGGCATTTCAGCCATTTTTGGAAATTTACGTGATATACTCAGTCAACTAAATTTCACGAGTTATAACTGAATCCACAACGGTCGCTTTTACAGTCAGCAGCTATTCCACTGCGCCACAATGGCGTTTTTAAATTTATCTAAATATTTACAATTATTAGTAAATAGGCAAAGATGCCGTCGTACTGAAACGTGGTTAATTTAGTGGAAAACGGGGAAGGCAAGAGTCCACGGAGTGTCATAACAGTAGGTTCCCTCTGCTTACCCTGCTATGTGCGGGATACAGTGCGAAGATAAAAAAGAGATAGGCAATGAAAACTTGGCTCACAAACATTCCGCTCGAATCCAAGACAATGAGTGTTAAGTGGCGGTACTCAACGCAGTAGGTACTTTGTTTTTCCAGGTGAATAAAAATTCCTATAAATGGGAATCGAGCTCACAACCATCTCGTCTTCAGTCAGGCGCTGTACCACTGCGCCATAACGTGATATTTTAAATTTCACTATAAAATTACAATTTTAGTAGTATTTAGGCATTTTTATGATCGCACAAGATCAATTATAGACAATTTTTGTACGTAGCATATAAATGTAGACCTTATTCACTTGTATTTAGTGCTTTACTTTACTATTATAAATTATTTTGGGTCATAATATTTTGTACACGTATTGGTAATTTCATTTACATTATGTTTGTCTGTGAGTTTTTATTTATTAATTCTAGAGTATTTTCATATTAGTTATTCACTTTTCGAAAAAAAAATATAAAAAATGACCGCTACGTTAAACGTGGCGGGAAAACTTGGACATTGGGCAGTGTGGAACTGAGAATTTTATCTCAAAGCTCCCTATGCCTAATACGCTATGTGCGGATTACAAACGTGAAGGCAAAATAATAGTATTATGCTTCGTGTTCGGGCAGGACAACCTGTCGGACTCGCTAGTAAAAGAAAACAGAGCTTCACGCTGTATCCCGCAAAAAGCAAGCCAGATAGAGGAAACCTAGTGTATAGACACTCCGCTTCCTACTTTCCAACCAATTTTCGAGACATTGCGTGTTGAAAGCTCAACGTCGCGATATTTCCTGTTACCAGAGCGAGGAAAATGAAAACAATTAATTTCCCAAGTGAGAATAGAACCCGCAACTGTCGACACCAAAAGTCACAAATTGCGCGGTAAACTCAAAGGAGTATCTATATAATAATTATATAACAAACGTCTGTCACATCAAAATGGCTGTCAATCTGCTAAATTAACTGTTTATTGCCACTTGCTTTTATTGAAAGTAATTTGTAACCATGTATGGTTCAGTAGTTGCCATATATGTATGATGCATATAATAGGTTCAATTTTAAGAAAGGCCGCCGTGACGCAGCTGCGTACCGTTAGGCTGTTAACGCGACGGTAACGGGTTCGACCACCACTCCAGGGAATAAATTATTTTAATTTTCTTCGTTATGATATCAAGACAAAGCGCGGCGTTCAGTTCCGCAATCTCAATATGTAAAGTCTACACGCAAGTCCAGCTTAACCTTCAATGTCTCTGATATTGGGAAGGAACGGAGTGTCTTGACACTAGGTTCTCTCTAAATTTTCTACTAGGTATATGTGGATTTTTGTGTAAGTTATCTTTTTTAGCTTCGTGCTATATCCTGCACCTAGCAGTGCAGGCAGAGGAAATCTGGGATTTAAGACACTTCCGTTCCCCACTAAGCCGAATTCTTGAGGCATTGCGTGTTGAGTGGCGGAATTCAACGCCGCGCTTTGTCTCGTTATCAGTGTGCATTCATTTCATTCCCGTATTGGGAATCGAACCCACAACCGTCGCGTTTACAGTCAAAGGCATTCAAACAGCGCCATGAAGGCCTCTAAATATCTAACATCAAGTATCATATTTTTTACACAGCGCATTTCTATCATCACACGCGATCAATTAAAGACAGTTTTTAGTATGTGTCATACAAATTTAGATCTTACTTTATTTACACTAAGCTGTTTGAAATAATTTCGGGTCATACACGTGCCAGTAATTTGATACACGTTTTGTCCGTCTGTGACTTTCTTGAGAAGAGAAAGAATCATAGTGTCAAGACACTGTGTGTTGAGTGGCGGAAGTAACCGCCGAACTTTGCTTAACAGTGTAAATTAAATTAATCTTGCCGAAGTGTGGAATAACATTTTAATAAATTAATAGTTCAAAAACATGCTTTTTTCAACAGAGCACGCAAGACAAATGAGCACAAACTAGATATCTCTTCACCGGTTGGGAATCGAATCCACGACCATTGCGTTAACAGTCATGGGCTGATATAAAACTCTACCCTTCACCTACTGTTTTGCCACCGTGGTCAAATGGCAATAAGTACTAGTGTATGACACATGGCACACTCTTAACTGAGGTAGGTAACTCTGCCGCCGCAGGTACAGTGGGATCGAAATTATTATTGCAATACAATATAAGCTTTGAGACCGTGGGTGGGCCTTGGTTATGGGTTGAAGCAAATCGCGGTGTTGAGTTCCGCCACTCGCCACGCAATGCCTCTAGAAAGTGCGAAACGGTTACCAGGTTCCCTCTGCCTACTTTGCTATAAGTTGAATACCGCGTGAAGCTGAAGAAAAAAATTCCTATAGTTCTTCTCGATAAAACGGCAATCCTACACTAATATTTTTTTTGATTGGAACCAGTTTGAACCAAAAGTTTCTGAGATTAGCGCGTTCAACCAAACAAATTCTTTAGCTTTACATTATTAGTATAGGTAATGTTTTTAAATAAAACAAAAGTGCATTCTAATGAAGCAGATCAAATTCAGTGTAAAGTACAAAAAATAAACGAATCAGCATATTTGGGGATCGTCTGTTGTTTTTATTCATATAATAATATGATATGTTGGTATTTAGAGGCCGTCGTGCCACAGTGGGACTGTAATTGTGACGGTTGTCGGTTCAATTCCTATTTGAGAATATAAACTATTTTCATCATTATCGTTGAGGCCAGTCGTGGCGCAGCGGCACGAAGTGTGACTGTAAAACTGACTGGTTGTGGGTTCGATCTCCACTCGAGGAGATGAAATATGAACTAAAATTTATATTTCCATTTCTTCGCTCTGGTGTCGAGGCTAAGCGCGGCGTTGAGTTCTGCCACTCAACACGCAATGCCTCCAGAATTCGGCAGAAAGTGGGGAACGGAGTGTCCTAACACTAGGTTCCCTCTGCCTACCCTGCTGTGTGCGGGATTACAGCGTGAAGCTGATTTATTTTATAACTATTTTCATTTATCAGTAGGTAATATTTCGAAAATTGGGAGGTGCAGAGTGTCTTAACAATAAATATTCACTGCTATGTGCTAAAATAAATAGATTTAAAATAAAAATAAGACACGCCATCGTCTTGTTATTGTATAGTTAACCCCGTTTATTTGAAAGTGACATTGAATCAATCTCATATTTTAAGTACTGCCTGTTTAAAATCGGTATTTGTTGCTAAGTGATCGTTTGATTGATACATTTTTTTTTATTTTCCGCATATATTATAGTATGGAGGCGGTGAAAATGTAGTGTCTGAATATTCTGCACTCTCCGACCGTATTCGAGACGCCTTGAATGGTGGAACCTAACGGCGTGATTCAAGTTACATATAATAAACATGAAAATAATTAAATTTTATATTCTATTATCATTTATTTTTGATAATTTATATTCTCTAGGGAGTCTAATGTTTTCAAAATCATTCCCGCCGTTCGACCAGAGAGGGGAAATGAAAATAAATTCCACAAAATCTCCAAAGGGGATCGAACCCACAAGCATTTCGTTTTATCTTCATGCCGTATAGTTCATATAATTTAGTCACCTTGTATTAAGACATTTCGTTAATTTTCCGCTATATGTACGAGACGTTGCGTATAGAGTGGCGGAATCAATGCCGCGCTCTATCTTTTTATCAGAGCGAAGAAATTAAAATGTAAAATGACTTAGAACCCACAACCACTCACACGCTGCGCTACTGCGCAACGACGCCTCAATCATTTATGTTTTTGATGGTATTTTATTCTCTACAGGTAGCGGAATTTGAATCCGCTTTCTTAGATAGCATGACCGAGCGATCTAATCGATTAAGCTTTACATAAGTTAACATTCCACCACGTAGAAACTTGTGCATGCGTGTTACCAGGTGTTTTAGTTAGCTTCACGTTGTATCCCGCGTAAAGCAAGGCAGCCAGAGGGAACCTAGAGTTCAACCACAATAATTTTGGTCAGTGGAATGTGTATAAATCACGATGATGATAAAACACCATGCATAAAACACGATTCTCAGGAAATAACGGAGTCTTCCTCCGTAAATGAATTTAATTGATAGAAGACAAAAATAATTTTTCAATTTGAACTAGTAGTTCATGAGATTAGCGCGTTCAACCAAACAAACTTATTATAATATTAGTATAGAAATGTAGATTGAAAATAAAACATAAAATTACCTATATTTATTAAAAAAATCCACACAATTCTACCGACGCGACCTCAACACTGGCAACTTGACAACAAGATTAGTGCGCGGCTTCCATTTGCGGGCGGCCATTTTGGCGCAAACGTCAAACTTACAAAATGGATTCCCAAATGGTTGTTCGAGTTGTCCTGTCAAAAACCGCGGGAAGTTCTGAATTGAAATGGGAGTGATCGTCTGCACAGATTAAATATGGTGGCGTTTATTTCACTTATTATGTTAATTGTTTTTATTTTAGCCATGCACAAGTAAATTATATAAACAGGAAATATCTTTTATAAGATTTTAGATACGTTATTATGAAATTATGTTTCATTTGCAATATTAAACTTTTCTCTTCTTAGATACCCTCACTTGTATATAAATATGATAAAGCTGAAGAGTTAGTTTAATTGAATATGCTTATCTCAGGAATTCGATTTGAAAAAAGAAATATGTTAGGGGTCCATTTATCGGGGAAAGCTATTTGCTACATTACATCTCATTAAATATTTTTTATCTAAACCACTATCCTTGCAGTCGGAGTTACCTCGAAAGACGAAAACAGGGGCAAAAAAAAATAACAAAATCGGTCCAGTAGTGTTTGCCGATAGTAGATACCTATTTGAAGTACCTAATCAGCTTCACGCTGTGTCCCGCACACTGCAGGGTAGGCAGAGGGAACCTAGTGTTCAGCCACTTCGTTCCCCACTTTCTGCCGAATTCTGAAGGCATTGCGTGTTGAGTGGCAGAACTCAACGCCGCGCTTAGCCTTGCCACCAGAGCCAGGAAATAGAAATATAAATTTAAGTAAATATTGCAACTCCTCGAGTGGGGATCGAATCCACAACCAGTCGGTTTTACAGTCACACTTCGTGCCGCTGCGCCACGGCTGACCTCAATATTTAAAGTAGATTTATTTATTTTTAATGATTTATTTATATTTGTTTTATTAAAGTAATTTATTGAACAAATGTTTTAATGTAATTATATTATAATAATTAGGAGCCGCCTTGAATAATAATCATAATTTTTCGTATAACAACAACGGTGTGGGAATCTTCACTCGTTAACAGGATTATAAAAAAAAATATCGAGTTCCTTCTCTAACAGAAAAAGCGCGGCGTTGAGTTCAGCCACTCACCGCGCAATGTCACGAGAAATGGGTGGAAAATGAGGAACAGTGCGCTTTAAGACGGAGTTCCTTTTGCTTACTCTGCTTACAACAATTAATAATTATTACTACTGGCACTCAAAAGCCTTAATTAACCTTAATTGAGGGTTTTAATAATCACTAAACAAATTTTTTTTGGGGTTCCGTAACAAAGGGTAAAACGTTATCTCATTAGTAAGAGTCAGTTAAGTATTTTTGACATTTTTAAAATGTTATTCCAGAAAGAAAAATACTTATTTAGAAAAAGTATAAAAATATTAAGGTAGCGGGACTTGAACCCGCGTCTCATGACCCCTAAGCCATACGTTTCCCCTTTCGTACAGAACTCTAACTTGCTTTAACTCGCACTTGGCTGGTGTTTACGTCTGAAATATTAACAAAAAATAGAAATTAATTAAGAAAATACCATTAGAGATAATTATTAATTACTTTTAATAATAATAATAATCAGGCCGGTCGTGGCACAGGGGCACGAAGTGTGACTGTATAACCGACTGGTTCTGGGTTCGATCCCCACTCGAGGAGATGAAATATTTACTTAAATTTATATTTCCATTTCTTCGCTCTGGTGTCGAGGCTAAGCGCGGCGTTGAGTTCTGCCACTCAACACGCAAAGCCTTCAGAATTCGGCAGGAAGTAACGGAGTGTCTCAACACTACGTTTCCTGTGGCTACGATGTGAGCGGAATACTTATTTTTTAATTTGCAGAAATATATGATTTTGTAATTTGTTTATTTTGAATATTCGTTGCTAATTTCTAATAAAATATTCTTATTCTTCTATTATACGTTATATTACGGTGGTCCTTGAAATTGTTGCGGAACACTCAGTAGGCGAGACCGACTCTACTTGACCTGTTTTTTTATAATATGTTTTAACTAAACGGTATAGACACGATCTGTACATAATACGTATAGCTCAAGATCCCAGGACCCCCAGACCTACGTCAGTTTAGCAGAGCTAAAATTTTGAGGACTCTTAGTCTAACATGTAGTTAAGACAGTATGCTAACTACTACTCACTAACTAGAAAGAGCCCTTTTAGAGGTAGTTTTTACTACTTTGACATAGGTGAACGAGTTTCTTAAAGTGGCGCTACCTCTGAAAGGGCCCCACTTTCAATTTAGTAAGTACGTACAGTCTTAACTAAATGTTAGACTATCAATCTTCAAAATTGCAGCTTTTCTAAAATCATGTAAGTCTGGGGGTCTCTAGACTAATATCTATAATATATATATATATATATATATATATTTTGAAAACTATAGGGGAGGGAATACATTGCTTAGGCACTCCGTTCCCCGTGCACCGTCGAATCTTCGAGAAATTAAGAGGAGAAGGAACAATTCATTTTATCTTATTACAAAATTAATATACATAATAAATATTATTTTACAATGTTTTATATCGATCATCGTACGGAACCTTCATTTCATTTACCAAAATGTTTTTTTTTTAAATACTATAAAAATATTAATTTCCCAACAAATTCAAGCCATCCCCTCAAATTGGCCGTGACGACTCCGAAACGCATCTTCTTCTTCTTAGTCGTAACACTCTTGTCAGAGCGGTCGTGGTCATTACAAAGTCACGTTAGGGGCAGATGTTATACGCCTCACAAGTATTCGCCACTTATCTCTACTGGCTGAAAGTCTGGTACACTCATGTAAGGGACCCCCTACTGCAGCCTTAATTTGGTCGGTCCAACGCATGGGAGATCTTCCTCGCCCTCTAGTTCCCTCCACTCTACCCTGCACGACAAGGCGGTCGATGGAGCCACATCCTCTTCGGGAGACATGTCCAAAGAACTTCAATATGCGACTTTGTACTGACGTCGACAGACGTTGTTTAGTGCCGATTTCATGGAGAATAGAGTCGTTGGTGCGAAACTCGGTCCATGATACACCCAGCATTCGTCTCCAGCACCACATCTCTAGAGCATCAATTTTTTTCTTCTCGACCTGTCGCAGGGTCCATGTCTCCGAAGCGTAAAGAAAAATGGAAAAGACAAGCGTCTGCACAAGCCTGATCTTAGTAGCTTTTGTAATATTTTTATTTTTCCATATTTTCTTCAGTCTGTCCATTGCTGTTCTAGCCATCGCCATACGTCTCTTTACCTCTTCTACGCAACCTCCACTGTTTGTGATTAAAGTTCCTAGATAGATGTACGATTGGACAACATTGCAGCTCGCGATCTGTGTGACTTCGGGCGAGTTATTATTTGCTCGGTCTATAATCATAATTTTTGTTTTAATGCGGTTGATCTTTAATCCAAATTCGAGGCTTACGCGTTCCACTTTCAAAAGTAGTTCTTCTAAATGGCGTGCACTGGTTGCAAACAAAGTAGTGTCGTCGGCGTAGCGCAAATTTGATATTTTGTAGCCACCAATAGCCACACCATCAGTCCAGTCTTCGAGAGCAATTCGCATTATAAGTTCAGTGTACACGTTGAACAAAAGCGGTGATATAATGCATCCTTGGCGAACTCCAGCATTGGGATGAAAGCTATTTGATAACATATCATCTGTTCGCACGGACGCAGTTCCATCTTCATAAAGCTGTCGGAGAAGATGAACCAAGTGTTTTGGTGTACCCATGTCTAGCAGAACATCCCACAGCTTGGGCCAGTTCACAGAGTCAAATGCTTTTGAGAAATCCACAAAGCAAACGTACGTAGGCTTGTTAAACTCTCGGGCCTTCTCTATGATTTGGCGAACTATGAGAATTTGCTCACGTGTACCCCTTCCTTTAACAAAACCGGCTTGTTCTTGTGCGATTTCTTTAGACAAGAAGGTCTTCAATCGCTCATTTAATATGTGTAGCAAAATTTTGCTAGCGTGAGAAATTAGTGCTATAAGGCGGTAATTACTACACTTTTTGGTTGAACCTTTTTTGTGCAGAGGAATAAAAACCGTATGAGTCCATTCTGTTGGCCATGTTGAAGAGTGCCATACTTTGTTGCAAATGATGTGAAAGATATTGACACCTATATCGTCTAAAGCTCGAATTGTTTCAATTGGGATTGCATCCCTTCCAGTAGCTTTCCCTTTCTTGAGATGAATTATGGCGGCTTTAACTTCACATTTGAGTATATCTGGCTCAAGGTTCTCCAATTCGGGTTCTGTACTTGGATAGTTTTTAGACTGATTGTCATGAAATAAGGATTGACAGTAATTCTTCCAAACCTCAGATATGCGGTTTAGCTCAGTAACAACTACACCATCATTATTTTCAATTGCCCAGGTCCTTGATGTGAGTGATTTGGTGATACATCGAATCTTATTGTGGAGATCTCTGGACTCATGTCTGTTGGCGTGAGTTTCGATTTCTTCGCATATTCTGCGAAGATAGGCATTATAATCTCGTCTGCACCCTGCTTGAATTTCCGCTGATAGTTTGTTTAAGTCACCGACTTTACCTCCTATTGCCTTTAAAGCACGTCTCCGTTGAACTATCTGTAGTGTGCCATCGGTCATCCAGTGTTGTCGCTTGTATAAGGTATTTGGAGCTTCTGAGGCCAATATAGACTCTGTGATGAGTTTTTTGGCTCGTTCCCACAATACATCAGGTGTCTCTTCTTCGTAGTTTGCGTTGCTCCACCCATCCCAGTTCTGTTTTGCAGCAGCATAAAACTTTGTTCTATTCTTTATTTCAATTCGTTTTTGTTTATTGAAACTTCGAGCAGCTCTCAGTTTTACTTTAAACATTGAGATCAATAGTTGGTGATCTGATCCACAGTCTGCACCGGGCAAAGTGTGGGAGTTTCTGATTGAGGTTCTCCAACGTGATCTAATCAAGACGTAGTCTATCTGATTGCGATATTTGCCATCTGGAGATGTCCAAGTATATAGTCTACGTGGATGGTGTTGGAATAGACTATTAACTATCACAAGGTTATTTTCAGTAGCAAACTGTATGAGACGTTCACCTCTTTCATTGCGTGCACCAAGGCCAAATTTTCCTACACAATGACCAAGCTGTTGTGAATTTACTCCAATTTTGGCATTAAAGTCACCCAGTATTATCAGAGATTCTCTATTAGGGACTTTTGTTATGGTGGTTTCAAGCTCCGAGTAGAATTTTTCTATAGTATCGTCGCTGGCAGTGCTAGTGGGGGCATATGTTTGCACTATGGTCAGATTTACTGGTGTTGCTTTAAGCTTGACACTAATTATCCGGTCGTTAACCGCTTCAAAACCCATCACACAGTTTCTCTGGTGTGCAGGTAGCAAAAGAGCGACCCCGTTCTGGCTGCTATTGTCATTTCCAGAAAAGTATACAGCATGGGAATCAGTAAGAAAATATCCGCTATCTTTCCAGTGTGTCTCACTGAGTCCACAAATATTAAGGCCGCATCTGATGATTTCCTTCTCTACAATATTAAGTTTCCCAGGACTTAGTAAGCCACGCACGTTCCAAGTCCCTATCTTTTGGATTCTGTGCAACTTAACATGTATTCCAGTAGCTGAATTTCCACAGGGAGCCTGGTCTCCTGCTGCCCTATGGCCGGTAGCATATTTCTCACCACTCACCCCGGAAGTGGAGCGGCGCCGGTTGCTAAGCGGATTGTATGGCGTCCGTGATCTCTTTGATTGTACTTTCATAATGACTTTCTTGGGAGAATAGTTACAGTGGTTTCCCCTTGCCTTCTGCACCAATTTTTTGAGAATTATTTAGATTCTCAGGCTTTTGTGGCCTCTTCTGGCAGGTTGCCCAGTCAGGTTTAAGTGGATATTCCGCCACATATCGGTCGCCAGAGCCTCGTCCGTTATCTAGCAGGGAGTACCGCGAGCAGGTGAGGTTGACATTTGGAGCCGACGAGGTGTAATTATCGTTTTCTCCCTTACTCCCCAACGCATCTACCAAAGAAAAAAATCTCTAAACTATAGATCATTCAACTCCAAGTCGTTGAAAAAGTTCAAGCAAAAAGCTAGCGATTGTGCTCCGCGCCGCTAAAATGTTTTGTCGAATCATTTTTTAATGATTCTTCTCGATCGAATTCAAACGTCGTGGCGCAGTGGGACAGCGTGTGACTGGAAACAAGGCAATTTTTCGTTCGATTTCTTTTCAAAGGAAGGGTAATATTTAGTTAATTTTCATTTTCCCTCTATCGAAAATTGGGTAAAAATTGGGGTCAGTCAACTTAAGACACTCCGCTTCCCATGCGTCGCCCAATTATCGAGACATTAGATATTAAGCGGCGGAACACAACGCCACGCTTTGCTTCATCAGAGTGAGAAAATAAGAATAACTCACACCCCGAGCGGGAATCTAATCCGCTGTTAATATACCAGCATACCATAACATTATACCAGCCATTAAAATGAAAGCGTCATTTTAGCGGCCATACGTTTTTTAACTAACTGCTTGAGTCATTTAGCGTATCTCCATAGTGAGAGTGCCAGTCAAAGTGTATCTATAAAAGTGATACGTTATTTGTAAGGAATTGTGCCATTATAACGGTGTTAAACGCTGAACTAGAATCATCGGATTTGTTCTTATTAAATTATTAATGAATTATTAAACTATTATTAAAGTTCTGATTAGGAGACCATTCGTGGTTCAGGGGCACACACACACATTGTAAACGCGATGGGTTGTGGGTTCGATTTCCTCTCGAGGAAATGAAATGTGTATATTTCCATTTTTTCGCTCTGGTGTCGAGGCAAAGCGCGGCGTTGAATTCGGCTACTTAACACGCAATTCCTCCAGAATTCGGTGAAACGTTGGAAACATAGTCGTATCGTCCCTCTGCCTTCCCTGCTGTATACTGAATACAGCGTGGATCTGATTTAATTTGACGTTTTTTTATTATGAGGCCGTTGTGGCGCAGGGGCACAGGCGTGCGACTGTAAACGGGACAGTTGTGGTCGATTTAGTCGGGAGAATTAAATATTCAATATTTTAATTACCTCACTCTTGTAACGAGGAGAAGCACGGCGTTGAGTTCCTCCACTCAACATCCAATGCCTCTAGAATTAGGCAGAAATTGTGGGGCGAAAGTGTCTTAATAGGAACGGAGTATCTTAACTTTACATTGCAAGGTCCCGTCTGCGGCCCTGACAGCATTGCTATGTGGGATACAGCGTGAAGCTAAAACAAAATTACGTCTTAAAGACCCTGCAAACACAGGACGGGACGACGACTAGTAATTATATAAAACAAACCTTCAATGTCAAAATGTTAATATCTCTTTAGTCTTAAAAAAACTATTAACGTACTTAATTATTTTAAATAACTTTTATTATGTAGGTACAGGGAAAATTAATTAAACCAATTAGGCATTATCACATTCTATTTCCGGTTGCGTGAAGGCCATCGTTGCTAACAGGCACAGAGTATGTGTGTACATGAGTTCGATTCCCATTCGAGCGAATCATTTATTTTTGTTTGTTCGCTTTGGTAACAATTCAAATCGCGGCGTTGAGTTAAACCACTCAACACATAATGCCTTTAAAAAGGAACGATGAGTGGTCAACGGAGAGTATTAACACTAGGTTCGTATATGTATAAGTTTAAAGTTTTTAGTAACTTCTTTGTTTGTTCAGCAAATTCGTGACTGCTCTGGAATGTGAGAACGATATAAGGCTATTTATAAACTATACTTATTATTATAAAAAAATATAATAATAACAACGTTTACTGCAAAAAGCAGGGATAGTAGAGGAAACCAATTGTTAAAACACTCTGTTTCCCACTTTCAGTTGCCAGGGTTGTGGGTTCGATTTTCACTTAGGGAAATGAATTATTAAAATTCCTTCGCACTGGTAACAAGACAAAAGAGAGTTCCGCCGCTCAATAACCACTTTTTCTCGAAAATTGGCGATGGAAATGGAGTGTCTTGACACTAGGTTTCTTCTGGCTTCTTTTTTTTTTGCGAGATGCAGCGTGATACTAATAAAAATGATGATAATAAAAAAAGTAAGTGTTTCTGAATTTGATTGGGCACCTGTTAAATACTCTATAGCACTAAGGGATATCCAGGTCTTGGTACGGCGTATTACGTTAGCGACGTTAGCACATCTGTGAGGGAATCATTACAAACATTGTTGCGAAAATAAATAACACTTTACTAGGGAAAATATTGTTGAGGCCGTCGCAGCTCAGTGGCACAGCGTCTGACTACAAACGCGATGGTTGTAGCTTCAATCTAAACTGGAGGAAATCATTATATTTCAATCATTTTCGTCCTTGCTAAACGAGACAATGCAATGACTTCCGCCATATAACACAAATCTTGAAAATTTAACCGAAAATGGAGAACAGATTATAGTAACATTAGATTCTCCCTTCCCACCTTGCTAAATACGAGATATTAAGCTATATTTCTGCATCTATTAAAGTGGACTCAATCCAGTACTCAAAAGTGTTGCCATTATATAATTATATCGGTATATACTTTAATGTCATCAATGATATCATTGTACTCCTGAACTGCCATTAAGCTGTTTTAGGATTCGGCTAAGTGAAGAGAACCTAGAAAGTACGATTTTTATCTGTGGCTTCACCCGCGTGGCTAAATGAATGTAAGCAGGTGTTGTGTATAACACAAGGTACAGTCTAAGAGCGGGGGGTGACACCGACCAGTTACAGTGGATTTCACGGAAACGACTAACGTTATGTGATATAGCTTATAGCCATGGTCGATAAACTCAATACAAGATTTATATTTTATTTTATTTGCATTAGTAGTTTCTGAGATTTATGTCTTTAAACAAACAAACTCATCAAATTAATATTGAATCAATGTATTAATATAGAATTTTCAAAATATGTTAATTTTTAATATCTATGCTAGCTAAACTATACTCAAACGTAACGTGTTGAATAAAAGAGAATTTTATTACTTTTTTTCTATAGTGACTGTTTTGTATTCTTTACAAGGTGCGCGGGCGCCTTTATAACATACAAGAATACGCACGCAAGAACATAATAGTAGGTTATCCCATGTAATTTGCTTACTACTGGGAAAGTTAACTTCTACACTTTTTAATCCATTGTGAGGTTTGTAGGAATTTTATTTTAAAATAGTGCGACTTAAATCATTCTATTGAATTTCAAAATATTTTTTCTGTCAGTCACTTAGTAGCAACAAGAAGTTTTATACATACACATATTAATTAATTCATTGATGTAACATGAAATAGCGGCACGATAAAGAATGTATAGAAATAATAAATCATTCCATAAAAGTAATCGTGAAAAAGAAAAAACTAATTGTCTATTAGCTGCAAGAGAAGATGATGCATGAGGGACACTGGGAAAAGGTGTATAACTTTAAATTTAAAGTTTTTTAGAGTACCTTAAAAGAAATTAAAACTAAACTCTTATAGGAATCTTTTGTTGTTCGTCTGTTTATTTTGTTTTGTATGAAAGTCGTTTCCAAATTAACACATCATTAGACACCATTAACAAACAAACGTTGAAAAATATTTTTTTTCTTGCTCTAGTAACGAGGTATAACTGCGGCATTGAGTTCCACCACTCAACATACAATGCAACAAAAAATCGGCAGAAAGTGGAACGGAAGTACCTTAACGGGAACGGAGTGTCCTAGCACCAGGTTACCTTTGACTACTACTATGCGCGGCATTTAGCGTAAAGTTTTACTTTCCGTTGATGCAGTGGTGACGTATATAGATGTCTATATATGTATTGTCATGGTTGTGAGCTAGCAAAAAATTAAAAACGGAATGTCCTAACACTAGATTATTTCCGCTTATCCTGCTATGTGCGGGATATGGTGGGAAATTAAAAAAAAAATATATAAAATCCACCTTAGGCCACTTTTTAGTGACCTATGAACTAATAACAATCTGTAGATATATATTTTGTTTTCAAATTCTTATGTTGGTATCATTGAAACTGTCAAATTTGACAAACGATGTGTTCATGTTTTAAACTTTTTCTAATATAATTAGTGGATTTTGGTTTGAGATATCATTTATTTATGCCACAGATTGATATTTTATCATATTTTTGTGTTTTTTTGGCTTTGTTTAGATAAAGAAAGTATAGAATATAGAAACATCTAGTGAGGGATTTTAATAGGTTTAGAAATTGTAAAAATAAACATAATGAGGTTAGTTGATGCACATGCGTGCGACTGTAAACGCGTTGTGAGTACGCACGGTTATGAGGTTGATTTCGACTCGAGGAAATAAAATATTTAATATTTTCATTTCCTTGCTCTGGTAACCAGGCAAAGCGCGGCGTTCAGTTCCTCAACCTTAACTCCACACACAATACCTCTAGAATTTTTCGAAAAGTGTAAAACGGAAATATTTTATTAGGGACGGCGTGTCTTAACACGGAGCTTCCGGGTTCCCTCTCTCTTCCCTGCTATGCGCAGGATACAGCGTGAAGCTAAAATTTCGGCACACGACGGTCTTAACTCATAAATTAAGGAATCTTTTTATTTAAAACTACCTTTTATATTTTACCTGCGTGATTAAATGAAAATAACTGTGAATGACACATTCTAAGTGCCCGAGGTAAATAACCGAGGTAACTGGGAACTAAGAATCCAGAAGGTTAGTACGAAGAATATAAAATCTTCTGAATCGCCTCCAAGGATGGGCGTTTCACAAGGATCTAGTCTGGGTTCCCTTTTATTTCTGCTTTGTTTACGACCTACCTTTTTATGGAAAGAATTTGTGTGATATTGTACTTACTGTTCGCAGGCGATATCTCCTTAATATTTAAGATTGACAAAAACAGTAAATAATGACGAAGTGGATAGTGCAATGTCGTAAATTCATCAGGTTTGACGTAAATAATCTCATGTTATACATAAATAAGACCAAATTTATTGAATTAGCACTACGTAATGTTATAAAAACTACATTTTAATCTTGTAATTAAAGGTAAAATTCGTAATGTTACAGAATCAACAGATTATCAACAGATCTCTTATAGATTAACCACATTGTTTGATTGAGCTCGGCAGAGTTAGCAGTTAAGAAAATCACACAATGACGTACATCGATACTTTCCGACGTGTTTATTTTAGTTAATTGCATAGCATTCTATCTTATGGAATGTTACTGTGAGGTAGTGCCGCAGAGATAAATTCAATATTTAATAGAGTTAGATATATGTATATATATATATATATATACATATATATATATACATATATCTACAATTTGTGAGGAAAACAATAGGTACGAGAAACAAAGACAAACTACTATTTATAATTATTTTGGATAACGGTACCCCTACCGGTATCCAAAAAATTTATAAACAAATTATGGGTCTGAATATACGTCTCTATAGTACACTGCACTGTATTTTAAATTTGCCGCTGCTAAAATATAAAATAATAGTTAAAACAGCATTAAATAGGAAAGCTTATTATACTGTCCAAGAATATTTGAAGGATACAAATGTTTTTAATTAAGATCATTTGAATTTCATAAAGGAAAACTATCATTGTATTATTGTATTAATAAATAAAACTGTTACCTGAATATTGAAAAGAGCTACTGTTGTTTAGTTTCTTGCGGGCTCGTCTCGACCAGAACTGCCTTCCGAACCGGTCGGTGGTAGATCTGTGTTCATTCGACGATTCAAAAGTGCTTGTAAATTTCTATTTGAATTAAAAATATTTTGTTTCTTTACTATATCAATACAATTAACCCATAGTCGGTAATATAAGCTAAATAAAAAAGAAATCCGTCTGTCATTAACATCCTGAGATTAGCGCGTTCAACCATAAAAACTCGTCAGCCTTATAATATTTATATTTTAACTACTCATCACTGCTTCGATATACGTTTACTTTAACATTAGACAAAATTGGAACCCACTCTAAGCAACTTCAACGCTAAACCTTCCAGAAATCTACATATTAAAACTTTAAATAGAACATGTAGTACCACAATCCGTCTGAGAGCGTTGCGGCCGGAGTGTGGACTTGCAATAAAGATTAGCCTTACACTACGGGTTTCAGTTACTTATTTAACGTATAATTTAGTAGAGTGCTTTAAAATACAATTGAATTTTGTCGGTGATAGCCTGGTAGTTTTTAAATTTGGCTGTTTTGCTGCAAATCATAGATTTGATTTCTAAAAAAGTCTTTTTCTTAGAGGCCGTCAAGGCGCAGTGGCTCAGTGTCTGACTGCAACTGCAAAGGTTGTGGGTTTGGTTTTGCTTGGGAAAATGTGAGTGGGTTTAAAGACCCCGAAAGTATGCATTCCCCTTCTTAACACGCAAACGTCTCGATTTTTGGCAAAAAGTGTAGAACAGAGTGTTTTTGCACTAAGTTATTTCTGCCTGGACCTCTTAATGCAAGAGATTCATAAAACGATATGTTTTATTATATCCTACATTCCTACCAAATCAACTAATACTAATATAAATAAAAATATATAAATTTGAAAGTTTGTTAGATTGGATGTTTGTTCAAAAACTACTGAAAGAATTTAGATGAAACTTTGAAATTAGGTTAAGCAATTTAACGTATATATCAGAATAACACAAATTCTACAATTTATCTAAATTTTATATTATTAATTTGTGTAAAATATAACAATAAGTTTAAGCAGGCGAAGCCGCGTGTCGCTTTACTGCTGCGCTACCTACTGTTGCGCTGTATATTAGTGCAAGCAACGCCAAATCATTTTGTAGTAGTATCTCTATACAAATATAAATAATTAATGAACCGTGATTCGTAAATTCGGTATAAGTTTACACCCCATATGTACATCGACTGTATATGTGATATAATCTAATTGTTAAGCGACGATGCGTCTACCCGTAATATGGAGGGTGACCGTTTTTGATGGCTTTATAAATACTGTACTGTATTTCTTTTTAACCGACTTTAAAAAAAGGAGGTAATCAATTTGACATATTGCCCGACGTTTTGAGTGATATTTGAGTAAGATTTTTTTACTTTCACGCTTTATCTCTAGCGGGATAGACAGAGGTAGCGGAGCGCCAAACGCTACAGTTTCAGTTCGCCTGTTTCGCCTCGTCCACTGTCATCAACCCGCACATACATGCCCTCCTGAAGGTTATACATGCCCTTCTAACAGTACCATCTTAGTGCGATTTCAAAGTAGGATGACGACGAGAAGGACACTCCTCTCTCCTTCCACCAAATTCGAGATATTGCGTGTTGAATACGCCAACAGCCGCCCTGATCTTCCACAGTAGGTAATGAAAATTATTAAGGCACTCCGTTCCCAGCTTTCCGCTCAATTTTCAACACATTGCGTGCAACTTATCTGCAGAATTTAACGCAGTGCTTTTCCTTTTTGCTACAGCGAAAAAAATTAAAAAAACATACCCCCGAGTGGGAATAGAACCCTTATACATCGTTTTTATAATCAGACCCTTGCCACTGCATAACATATCTCTAGGGGCTTGTAATGGTTAGTTTAACCGATGATTGATATATTGCTGGGGATGGCTAATTTTATTATGAAGTACTAACATTGAAGTGGTTGCAAGTTCGATTTTTGAGTGTATAAAATATTAGCGACTGTGAGCTTAAACATATTGTTATATTAATTAAACAAACTCATACAAATTGTTTACGAAAATAGAAGCCTATATGTTATTATGATGTTTATTATAGTTCAGTAGTTTAAATCATTTCATTAGTTTTTACGTGAAAGTGGATAAAGCATCTTTCCTCACAAACTTACATCTATAATCTTTTTTTTTTCTTTTAAATCACGCTATATCCCGCACACAGCAGGGTAGGCAGAGGGAACCTAGTGTAAGACACTCCGTTCCCCACTTTCTGCCGAATTTTGGAGGCATTGCGTGTTGAGTGGCAGAACTCAACGCCGCGCTTAGCCTCGACACCAGAGCGAAGAAATGGAAATATAAATTTAAGTAAATATTTCATCTCCTCGAGTGGGGATCGAACCCACAACCAGTCGTTTTTCAGTCACACCTTGTGCCACTGCGCCACGACTGGCCTCAATAATATTAGGTCTAAGTCTGTACATTGCAGCATTTATTACCTCTATAATAATAAATCCCGTGCACAATAGAGTAGGCAGCGGGAATCTAGTGTTAAGACACTTCGTTTCCCACTTTCAGACGAATTCTGGAGGCATTGCGTTGTGATTGGCGGAAATCAACGCCGCGCTTTTCCTCGACACCAGAGAAAAGAAATGAAAATATACATTTAAATAAATATTTCATGTTTTCAGTGGGGATCGAATCCACAACTAGTCGCGTTTACAGTCACAGTTTGTGTCCCTACGTCAGGACTGGTGTCCTCCAATTTCTAATAGTCTAATTGCCGATCTTCTTTTCTAAAAAAAATATTATTTTCTTTGTCTCATAAGACAAAACGCGTCGTCGAGTTTCGTCTATAGTGAAATTTATTAATACGCAAAATGAGCAGAAAAAATGCATGAATGTGCGACTAAACCCGACGGTGGGTTCGATTTCCACTCGAGGGTGTTAATTTTTTTATATCTTCGTGTCCTACTACCTCTGGTGACGACGTAAAGCCAGACGTTGTATTCCGCCATTCTTCAAGTAATGCCTCCAGAATTCCCAGGTTTTCTTAGCCTTCACTTCACCACCATGTGCGAGATACAGCGTGAAACTTAAAAAAACGTAGAACTGAGTAAATACATGTGGTAATTTATTGACTTAGTAGTGCGTCTAACAACAACGATGGTTGTGAGTTTAATCCCTAGTTTAGAGAATAAATAATTTTTATTCACGTTGCTCTAACAAGACGTTGGCGTTGAGTTCCGCCATTCTACGTGGGCAACGAAGTGTTAGCTCTAGGTTTGCTTTGGGGAAAATACGTGAAGCTGATTTCTCTTTACTACTACTAATATATTAAAGAAAATCATTGGAATTCGAACTCCCGCTCACATTACCCTTAGAGAGTGATATTAGATGATGTATAATAAAAATTATTACCAAAACATACATTAAATAATAAAATTAGTGCTAGGGATAGTGGCATGTCGGATGTGAGGGATACTGGGAGAAATATATGCAAGTTTCGTTGTTGTTTTATTTGTGTGGACTTTAACACGCAAATTGAAAAGCCTCTGTGTTTCCCGTTGCCGTAGGAATTACGAGCTCTAACTACCTACCTGTGGCCCGCCCGAGGCTTCGCCCGCCTAAATTACACGATAATTAATTGAATTTCGTTTGTGTTCTAATATATATATTTATCTCTCTCTCTCTCTCTTTTTCTCCGTCTCTCACACACTCCCTCTGTCTACATTGGTCGGCGGGGCAAAGGAAATTAAATTGGTGTAAAAAAAATAAGTAAAATTGGCGACCTCACGCTGCAACCGTCCTAACATTAAACCATCTAAGGGTGAGACATCATTGCGGTACATTTCATCGAGTAGCGATTAATAGAATTAACTTGTTAGCTTATAATAAATTTTGATTTTCACTTAATTTAATATGATTTATATGAGATGCCTTCTGACTGTAAAAACGACAATAGTGGGTTCAATTTCCACTCGGAGGAATGAATAATTTTTTCTCTTTCTTTTTAAAACAAAATACAGTGTTTAGTTTCGCCAATGAAGTTCGAGAGTCAGGTGTCTTACAACTGCGCTATTTCTGGTTGCCCTCTTATATGGGTATGAAGAAGATAAAAAAATAAATAAACAGATAGCTGCACGATATATCCTGCACATTACAGGATAAATAGAGGGAACGAAAGCTCGTAATTATAAAAACTCTGAGGTTCGCTCTGAACTCTGAAGTCGATCTTGTGAATCCGTTCTAATTGTCTATGAAAGAAAACCGACATCTTAAGTACACTCTCAAGATAGATATCAGAATTGAGAGTAATTTATAAGCACGGGCCATAGTGAAGGGACACTTCGTTCTCTATTCAGTACCTATTCGATACATTGCACGGTTAATTGTAGGGGTTTGTCTTGTTACCAGAGCGAGAATGTAAAAAAAATTAAATTATATACGATATTTCTTAAATGATTTATCATACAATTAAATATTTTTTCCCGAGACGCTTTTAACGTTGCGTATCTTACATGCATTGGGCGTTACGTTTTTAATGCATTTTTGTATTAAGCCATAAATGTTTGGTTTTTTATTATTATTTTTAATGTTGAAATGTAAAAATTGATTTAAAATAACTTTATATTTTGTGCCACAAACAGATAAAATAAAGCATATAAATTAATGCTTTATTTTATCTGCTTTATAATTAAAAAGCTTAAAAATTTACAGTTTATATAATAATTATTTTTTGTATTGAATTTATATTATAATAATTTGAATCCCCCTTTAATCCAAGCCTTAAAAAACTTAATCACAACAACAATCTTGCTAATGTAAGGCCGTTGTTGTGTTTTTTTAGCTTTGTTTATTGGGTTTTAAACATCACTCGAAAAGTGTTTACAATACATTCCTTTATGTTTCTTTAATTTAAGCTGTATTTTTCTACATTTATTTATTATATTTGTTTCAGAACTGGTCTGAAGCTACGGCAACTTACCGACGGCCGTCATCTTGTCCAAATAATATACACACCAAATGGCGTCATACAAGACTGCGAATACATAACCGAAGGAAAAACAGCTAGGAATTTTCTAAAAACACTTAGAAAAGAATTAAAATTAGCGCTAGACGAAGAATCTTTTAGACTGCAAGAGAAAAAATCAAACACAGACAACAACGACAAGTTTTACCGCCATTTTGGCAACGTGACCTTTCGAGTTTTAAAAGATGGTGACAGCTTACCGCCAAATTTTGCGTCATGGTTCAATTATGACAGATTAAAAAATGAATGTTTCGAACGACATGAAGAGCTAACTTATATGATGGAGCACAAAGAAGATTCTGGATTAACAAGGTATAAATTTATTATCTATGCCCATTAAATCATCCACATTTGCACGTGCTTTTAAAATATATCTGTATACCTACTTATAATTAAATTTATACCAATGCAATGACCTCTTCAACACTGCACCCTTGGATCCTACGCAATTTTATTACGTTAGATGAAACTACTACTGGAAAAAACATAGCATTACTTTTTTTTCAGTACTCAATTCTAAATAAATAGATAAAACAAAGGACACCACAGGACATAATAGATACGGAAAATAATGCGCACAGATAATATTAAATATATACATATGTATTTGGGCTTAGTAATTTATTATAATGTAAAATATTGATTATCTTTAAATATGAAAATTATTTTTCATCATATAATTTATGTACCTTTTTATTGCACGATTATCATATTTGGCTTTATAATTTTCATTCTTGAATACATTTTATTACGAAATTAAAGAAAATGATATGTCAATGTTACTTAAGAAAACTGTGCATTAAATCTATTCAAATAAAAAAAAATATATAAAGACAAATTAAAATATTGTTTTTCTAAATTATACTTTTTAAATCTTAATATAATATATCATTTTTTAAAAACCATGTATCAGTTTATTATTATTATAGGTCTAGTTTATTTTTTCTTCTACAGTGGCCCTCTTTAGTTAGATCTATCAGCTTCCGTTCACCTTCGATCTCATCCGCTTTGGGTTCTGGTATTTTCACTTCTAAAATCACAAAAGTCTTGCTTGCAATACAAAATATTGAACTCTGGTGCCATTCGTGCATGGATGACAGGTCCCGCAGGTCGCTCAGGGAGAATTTCATTATGCCGGGAACAAAATGGTGTGGTGCTGGTCAATTAGCAGAGAGGTACAACGATCTGGGCGCCGAAAGAAAAGAAGATATATGCTGTAGGACACACGACAACTGCAAAGTGAACATTGGAAGTTTTCGTCGAAGATTCGGCTTGTTTAACTATAGGCCGTATACTATTTCGCACTGTAGGTGCGATAGGAGGTTGGTTGAATTTTAATCCTTCTGGGTTTCCTCTTTTTGTTGGCTTCAGGTGTTGAGGTAGCTAGCATTTTGGGGTGGTGTGTTATCATGTTATTAAGTGTATTAAATCTGTGCATAACTCAGTATTTATTGTTCTTTAGTAATAAAGCAATAAAATCTACCATTCAAGACGCGACGCGGCGTTCTTATCAATTTTTTATTAGGCGCGCTTCAACGAAAATATTTGAAACTAACTTTATCAGGTACGTCAGCAATAAAATGTCGGGTGATCTATCTTAGTGGGCAGTTTTACAGCTCGGTATGACGGATTGCGTTATTTATGACAAACTTAAAAAGACGTCGGTGGTCGAGAGGTCATTACATTGGCAGTGACACTGTCACCGGCCATAGTAAAATCATCGGATATTAAAAATTAACAGAACGAAGCGTGATTCCATGGATTTGCTACGAGTTCCCGGGACTAAGTGGTGTGGGAAGGGCTATTCGGCTACCAGATATTCTCAATTGGGAGGTTATACCAGAACAGACAGATGTTGTCGGGTACACGACTTAAGATGCCCATTTTGGATCGGTGGCATGGAGAAGAAGTATGGGCTATACAATTGGCGTGTAAATACCCTCATGCATTGCAGATGCGATGAAAGGTTCGTAATAGGTTCACTGTCAAGTAGTAGTATTATTTGTTTGGTTAGTCTTTGCGTTAAAATTATACGTACTTGACAAATAACATTTTTTATATATATATATATAAAGATATATGATTTTTGTGTGTCGTGTTATTTTGCATGCAATTTTTATGTGTTTTGTGATTTAAAATTACATAAAAAAGTGAAACAAAAGTGAAACAAAAGTAATTTTATGTGCGTGGGTAACAGAGTGTCTTAGCACTAAGTTCCCTATGCCTACTAGGCTATACGCGGGATACAGCGTGAAGCTAAAATTAATTTTCGAGACATTTCGCGTACTAACAACAATTTTTTTTTAATTGTTTGGAAATTTGTTGCTTGATAGTGGGTTCCTCCTGCTAAGTGAACATTATTATACGCTTATAAATTTTAATGTGTGTGTTATGTTATATGTTGTGTGTAGATTTAAGTTTAATGTTGCTTGCTTATGTCTGTTTTTTTTTATTTGAATTGTTAGTTAGTTTTAAGAGTAGTAGAGAGTTCTAAAGACAAAATATACATTGTAAGAGTATATAATATATATTTTTTTATTTAATTTTTTTATGAATTTATTTAATGAATGTGAGGTAAGGGAATAGTGGGAATGTCCCCCTGATCTACATATTTACTAAACTATAGAAATAATTAAACAGTTCTTTATGACAATTGACGACATTCTAAGTGCTCGTACTTACATACAAACGATTAACAAAATATAATATAGTCTATAGTCTTTCTCCACAAAATATCAATCCAGCACAAGAAATCAATATTTCTATTTAATAAAAATTAAATTAGCTTCACGCTATATCCCACACACAGCAGGGTAGGCAGAGGGAACCTAGTGTTAAGACACTCCGTCCCCCACTTTCTGCCGAATTTTTGGAGGTATTGCGTTTATTTATTGAGTGGCAGAACTCAACGCCGCGCTTTGCCTCGACACCAGAGCGAAGAAATGAAAATATAAATTTAAGTAAATATTTCATCTCCTCGAGTGGGGATCGAACCCACAACCAGTCGGTTTTACAGACACACTTTGTACCACTGCGCCACGACTGGCCTCTTCTATTTAATATAATATGAAATATTTTAGGTCCTCTCTCTACCTTACTTTGCGGGATAAAGCGTGGTGCTCAGATTTATATATCCTAGGTGAATTTAACTTACGATCTCTGTCATAATAGTCATTAACTACTCTACTAAAAAACCATATGAGCCCATAAAAAAACCTACCAAGCACCCAAATGATTAAATTAATAGAGTCGTTTCCTTGGACGCTGGAAAAAAATAAAATAAGTAATAATAAAAAGTAACGCTGTCCTGTCGTCGGTGAGATAAGAGGGAACAGGGAGACAAGTAGAGAAGTGTGTGTTGTTTTTTGAAAAAGTATTTGAAATTGTTGTTATTGCTTTTTTATTGATTTTCTTAATATTTTTGTAGTCGAGTGAGTTTATTTTATTTCAGTTATGATGATTCTCTTTTGTCACGAGTAAATTTAATCGAATTTAACTATTTTGAAGATACATACAATACTAAGCAGTGTTTTGTGGTATTTCGACTCACACGGCGTTGAAGTCAATTTTTTTTATTTCAATCCCATATTTAGCAAAAAAGACAGAGGGAACCTGATGGTAAAACACTTTTCCCCCCACCCATTGGTCAATTTACTAGATAATAGAATAAATTCTTTATATTTAATTTATAAAAAAATCAGAAGATACAAGATACAACAATAAACTTCTTATATATATATATATATATATATATATATATATTTTTTTTAAGTCAACGCCACACTTTGTATTGTTAGCAGATCGAGAAAAAGGCGCACGCTTGTGCCCCTGCGCCACTAAAATCCTTATACCGTAATAAAAAATAAATCTTTTTAGTAGTCATATTTTTTACTTTATTTTGTATGTAAAATTTTACTCAAACTACGAACTACTCCACTCTTTACCCAATGAAGACAATCATATAACCCGATAACATCATACCTTCTAATTGGTGATCATAAATTATTTCGTCCGTCTGTTTGTTGTTCACATTAATGTAATATAGCTTTAATTAATTTAACAAAAAAACATCTTTACGCCGAAATCTACAAACAGCAGGTTTTTGAGTTTAACTCTCACAGTCTCAACACACAATGCCTCCAGTTTTTGTTAATTTGGCTTAACGTGGGGGAAAGGAAGTGTCGAGTGAGCGGAGTTAGGTTAGGTTCCCAGTTTCTCTCTGTGTGTTCCCGCCGCTTATTGGTAAGGCGCTTACACGTTTTCCGAAAGGTGCAGTTTCAAATTTTCATAGTTTTTGCGTTAAATTGAAATAAACAATAAACTTTCACATTAATAATATTAGTAGAATTTATAATCTTAACGTAGAATGACAGTTTATAAATGTTAAAAAAAGAGAAATGTTATTGGTTTAAAAATATCTATGTTCGTTACCATCGTTATTTCATATTCTCGTTAGGGAATCGAACCCACGACATGTCGCGTTGTCGCACGCTTATGTCACTACGCCACGGCTATTGACCTTTTATAATTGTAGCATACATGTATAACATTTAGACGTTGCTCATTGTGAACGTATGGCTAAGTGGTTACAGCGATTGGACGGTAAATAAAGGGTGCAGGTTTGAGTTTCGCTGCGTTTTCTTATATATTTAACTTTACTCTAATTTAGTTTGCATTGTACCACTCAACGAGTAATCAAAAAGCGAAGACTAGAGGAAGTGTTAGCGCTACTTCTAGGCATTATGAAAGTATTAAATAAGGCCATCGTGGCGCAGCGGCACATCGACTGACTGTAGTCGCGAACTAAACGATGTTGAGTTTGCAACCCTCTTGCTTTTTCCTGATGTTTGAATGTCAATCTACTTCCACTGATTGGAAGAAGCCACCCATATTTTTATAGGTTCCCACTGTATTCCGCACATAGATAGGCAAGCAGAGAATCTAGAATCATATGAGAATCTAGTGGTAAGACACTCCGTTCCCCACGCATCGCCGAATCATCGAGGCATTGGAAACTATGTAGCGGAACTTAAAGCCGCACTTTGCCTAGTTACCAGAGCAATTAAATATTAAATATTTCATCCCCCGAGTGAAATCGAACCCACAACCACAACCACTTACAGTCACACATTTGCGCCACTGCGCCACGACGGCCTCCTCTATTAACTGATCTTTTATTTTATATTTAATATATGTTTTAAGTATAATAAAGAATATTATAAACATAACACTAGATTCCCTCTATCTACCCTGCTATATATGGGATACAGTGTGAAGTGGCTTTGGTTTGAAGTTAGTGAATCCTGCTAATATTATTCATGTGAAAGTTTGTTGTTTATTTCAATTTAACGCAAAAACTATGAAAACTTGAAACTTTTATTTTATATTTATTATATGTTTTAAGTATAATAAAGAATATTATAAACATAACACTAGGTTCCCTCTATCTACCCTGCTATATATGGGATACAGTGTGAAGTGGCTTTGGTTTGAAGTTAGTGAATCCTACTAATATTATAAATGTGAAAGTTTGTGATGATGGATGTTTGTTCCGCAAAAAGACTGAACAATTTTAGATAAAAATTTATCGCTTATACATCAGAATAACACATAAGCTACAAATTATATTAAGATTTTTGAATACACAATAAGTGTAAGCGGGCGAAGCCGCGTGTGGGTCGCTAGTTATAAATAAATAGACTACAACACTCAAATGCCTCCAAAAAAAGACGAGCCGTGAAGATATGATGATGATGATAAATAAAAAAACCTTACAGCAACCCATTCAAACCATTTCGAGTCTGTTTTTAAGAGTTTTATTAGAAGAAACGTATCCTTTGGGGCACAGAGTAGATAGTATTGGATGGTACTATTAATATTATAAATGTGGAAATTAGTGAAGATTTGATGTTTGTTCCACTTTAACGCAAAAACTACCGAACGGTCAACAGTGAAATTTTACAGTAATATTGCTTATATATCAGAATAACACCTAGTCTACAATACACCTAGTATACATTTTTAATTTGCCTATTACAACAATGACTTTAAGCGGTCGAAGCCGCGGCTGGCTACAGTTATGTAGCGTTGTATCGCTCTTGTGGCGTAACTGGCTTCAACAACACTGGATTTCATATTTCTCTGCTATATACGAGTAAAACAAAGAAATAATAAATCTTATTCCAAAACGTCTAAGTAAATACATAAATAGAAAACGGTTACTGATTCTGTTTTTGTCATAAAGAAATAAATAACTTATAAATTTTCTTACTTAACTAGTTGTAACAGTACAGAATGCCTGATATGCTATATGCCACTTCCAAAAATAACAATTCAACGGTATTTATTAAGTATAGATAATCAATATACATAAAACTATTTTGATCTTTATCTCCTTGAAATGAAGTTCATTTTCAAATAACAATGAGGAGTTCCTTTATTAAACTCAAATTCAGAGATTGGCTCTAATGATATACCAATAAATATATTTTTTTCACTATTTAATTGAACGCGTGAAAGCTGTACATTTTTTCTAATATAGTGACGCCGTCATGGCGCATTCGACTGATGTTTCGGATTTTAAAACTTATTTGGTTCGTATTTAGTCTGTGTTGTAATAAAACTAGCGTTTGTCTACGGTTCCGTCTACGGGTTCAAATAAAAATTAGAATTGTTTATGAGCTAACTGATATAGCCGTTACAGTGGATTTTCTTACACAGACACGGTGGGCTATCACGAGTGGACTATCAAATACAAAAAGATTTTTTCGAATCAGTAGTTCCTGAGATTTATACCTCCAACGTTTGGACGTATTAATCTACTAACTACAGTCTTATAATAGTAGTAGAGATTCTCTAAAATACTTATTATTTATATAAATATCGTTTAATAATTTTATTTCTTAATCATACTTGGAAACAGTTAATTTTTCTTTCAGTGTTTAACGAAAGTCTTAATGGGAACGGCGTGGTAAAACCACTAGGTTCCCAGGTTCCCCCTACCTGTTCTGCTATGTGGGGATACAGCGGGAAGCTAACAAATGATAATAAATATCTATCTATAGGTAGAATGTGGAGAATAGTATGTATCATTAGAATAAACAATTGGTAACACAGCATGGTTAAATTGTTTGTAGTAAGAATTTCACAACACACATTGAATACGTTGACTTTAATACGTAAACGGCCGTTTTTCTCCGTTCCCGTAGGAATTTGCGGACTTCCAGTCTTAGTGCTTCCCTATACTCACTAACCTACCTATATGCCAATTATCAACTTTCTAAGTACAGTAGTTTACTCTGTGCATTGTCTGTCAATCATTCTAATCTTAACTATGTATTATACATAAATTAAATTAAACAGTAAATAAATATATAGAAACGAACTGATATTTTCTCGAATCATGGATTAGAATACCCTTAATTAATCAACCTTTGAAACAAAAAAAACTGAATCAAAATCGGTTCATCGGTTCGAGAGCTACGGTGCCACGTACAGATATACACGTTCACTTTTTACATAGAGGTTCTTTAGTAAAGGGATTTGTAGAACGTAGAAATGTGCCACAAATTCCCCGAATTCAATCTAAACTAACCAGTTATATATAGCCAAAGTCTAATAACTTCCGTTTAAGACTAGCTTTCAATCACGTTTCTTTGTAATGAGTATGGAATGGTTAATAAATACTGGGATTATAACTCTATTGTTAGGCGGTGAGTTTTGAATAATAACTTTTAAGTGAAAAAACCCGCTTCGCGCTGTATCCCGCATATAACAGAGTAGGCAGAGGGCAAAACCGTCGCGCAAACTCAGATAACCACTGATAAAAGACGAAAAAAAATCTTAAGTCTAAAGTCCAAGCCTTTTTATAGTCTTAAGTAAGTCTTATAGCAACAACGCGATTGAATACTTCTTTCTTCGAATCTTATTAAATTTTTCAATGTCAAAAATATGTGCATCCCGCTGTGTATAATATGATATGTCAAGGTAGTGTTCAAAACATTAAAAAAGTGTAAGTTTATTTTTTAACTTCATTTGCTATAGCGTCGCTGTATTCCGCACGTAGTAAGTAAGGTAGACGGATCCTGGGAACCTGCTAAGATACTCCGTTCCCATATTTCGGGAACCGAAACGAGATTTTCCATTTTACAGACTACAAGTAGTCCATCAATAATATAACATAATAATAGATATACTAACCAATACCGCGGTCACCTTTCTAACAATATGACACAAACTAAACATTAATCCTCCATTATAAACCGACAAAAGGGAACATTTCCAAATGGATAAACACAAAAATAGTTTCTATAACAAAAGAAAACCACCCTTGTTTGACGATAATTTATGTATTGCCGTATTTAACCTCGCGCGCTTTATTCGCACATTATAAATCCTGTGAGGCGTGTAGATAACGCAATATGTAAGGTAAGATGGCGTTATTGACAGCGAATTTGGCGGGAAGCGGTTTTTTATCTATCCTTTTTTTTCTTTTTGAAATTATTAAAATAACATAAATATTGCATTACAAAATTAATTGTAACTAAATTTATTGTAATCTATTTAATATCATTCCAGTTATGATAATAATTTTAGTTAATAAGATCCTATTTTTGAAAGCAATTCTTGCGGGATATGTTATTTTATGTATATTTTCTAAATTATATTTATTGACGTGGGCCTACAAATATTATAAATAATATAAAAATATGTAATACAATTTTTTTTAAGTATTGTGATTATATGAAATAAATGTTTACTAATACATATTACATCACAATAATTATAATCATCACATTGTCATAATATTATCATAATTAAAATAATAAGATTTGCAGAAAAGCAATAATAGATTTATGGTAAATATAAACAATGTGAACGTCATATTTTCCTTATAAACAAACTTATCTTAACACTTACTAGTTTGAGATTTTAAATAAAAATTATATTTTAAAATGTAAAAATTTTGAATTTTTAGTCATGCAATCAAGAGATTTTGTCTTAATCCAACTTTGTGAAAAATATAGATTTTTGTTTCCGTTATCATTTTTTTTTTTTAACACATCTCTTACACAAATAGTTGTTACAATTCTTCTATATTTGCGTAAATAACCAGAGAATCTTTACACAAACTCAAATATTTAATTAATTTAATTACTGACTTTTTTATTTTGTTTTTCATTATTTATTTTTTAATGTAATTCTTTTTTATATCAATTTAAGTAATACATTTTTATTTTTATAATTATAACCAAATTAACAATTTCAACTAGTTCTTAGGTCAGTCGTGGCGTAGGGGCACAAGTGTGCGACTGTAACCACGACAGGTTGTGGGATTCGATTGCCACTCGAGAAAATTAGAAATATATTTAATATTTTCATTTCTTCGCTCTGATGTCGAGGCATATGGCGGCGTTGAATTCCGCGGAAAGTGGGGAACTGAATAGGGGATTGAAGACACTTCTGCCTTAGTGGTAACGGAGCGTCTTACACTACATTTGCACTGTTATGTGCAATATACAGCGGAAAGCTACAAAAAAATAAAATAAAAATAATTGTTGTTTATGTTTTGTCAAGGTTAATATTAAATGTATTTTGATATAATTATAATTTTAAAATTTATTTTAAAATACATAAAAGTTAAACTTTTTACATAAGAATAAACACAAGACAACGCAACATAAAACCTCTTTTGTTTCCACTTTAAAAAGCATATTTAGTCTATGGTTTCCGCGCCATTAGTCGCGAATTCGGCGCGAATTTCGAATTTCGAACGTCTCACAAAGGAAGTGTCAACTTGTCATATAAACGGCCAATGTCAAAAAACATGGCGAATTTATAAGAGTGTGAAGATATTGATAAAAATAAATTGAGTGTACATTTCAAGTGCTTAGATAAAAAAATGTATGAATAAAGCGTTGTATTTTTTAAATGATAGAATATTTACACTTTAAAAAGCCGTCGTGGCGCAGTTGCAAAGCGTGTGACTGTAAGCGCGACGCTTATGGGTTCAATTCTGCTCGGAGAAATTATAGAGAGAGATGGAGATATATACAGTCTATCTGTCCTTTAATTATTATTTTCTACTTCCCCAAGCACCGCTCAATTTTCGTGACATTGCATGATGAGCGGTAGTGGTGACTAATTTTTCTGAGCTTAAACCTGCTATTCAGCTTAAAGCTGAAAAAAAAATATTTTAAAGAAAGTAAAAACAAAACAGCTTCACGCTGTATTCCGCACACAACAGGGACGTAGAGGAAATCTAGTGTTAAGACACTCCATTGCCCATTTTCCGCGGAGTTCTGGAGGCATTGCAGCTGGAGGCATTATAAATGTAAAAAAAAAATCCACTTTTTTGAGTGGGCATTGAACCCACAACCAGTAGATTTTACAGCCACACTTTGTTTCCCTGTGCCATGACTGGCCTCAAAGAAAGTACAAAATTCGACGCAAAATAAAATCAAGCAAACCAAGACGTTATAACCAGTTCACTTCCCCAATCCCTTCTACAAGCGTTAAGTGCCTTAGTTAAGGGTAACCGTCAAACATCGATTCAATGCGGGATTAGTACAAGGATTACCTATATAATACCTACCTACGTACAATATGTCCGAAATAAGATTTTTGTTCATTTCTTTGTATTTTAACCTTTTTTTCTTTTTTTATTAAGAACATAAATGAATTATTTTCTAAATAGAAAAAGCGCAGCGTTTAATTTCGCCATCCAACATCTCAAAAATTGTGTGATTCGTGGACGGAATGTCTGTCGAAAAAGCTAATAAAGAATGAGAAAAATGAGATGAAGCCACTAATATTATGAAGATTTCGTTTTGAAGATTTCGTTTGGTTGAACATGTCAATCTCAGAAACTGCTGAATTGAATTGAGAGGTTATTTTTATGTTGGTTAGTCGATTTAACGAAAAATTCAAATTAAAATTTTAAATAATTTTTTGTTATATTATATTTATTTATCAATAAAGACATTTATAAAAAAAATGTTCATTTATCGAAGATGGCTTTACATCACGTTAGACAGTCAACTCTGGCACTTTTAATTTGTCATGTGTCTATACAACTCAAAATTATTTTAAATAGACCTCGCGGGTGAAGCCTCTGATAAAAGCTAGTATCAAATAAAGGCTTTTGTACTATTTGTTATATTTTTTTTATCTTTTTCTCTTTAAAGACTACCCGCATTCGAACTTTCAGTTTAGGTATTTGATGCTTAACTGTAAAAATGTATGGATTTATTTTCACACAAATTGTTACTCGAACCTTTCTTTACAGCTTTTGCAGAACCCAGTATTAAAACACTCCGTTGCAGACTTACCGCTCAATTTTCTAAACATTGCGTGGTGAATTGCGTAACTCAACGCCTCTTATTATTTTTAAACCGTTAATATTTTTTTTTTATAATATAATAAGAATTCGTCAATTAATTGAATAATTACAGAGTAATGCTATTACAGAGCTTTTATTATATATTATATGTAAAAATAATTAAGTTTAAAATTGTTGGTAACATTTATTTTATAAAAGAAATTATAATCATCTCTCTACATAGATGCTAAACGTAACGTAATAGTACATAATGATAGAAATGATAAAAATCTATATATGTACCGAACATAAAAAACTTTTCCGTATAAACACTGAATAAAACCCAACGCACATTTTACGCGAATTACACGGTTTAGCATTACACTTTATCCCGCATATAACAGCGTAGACAAATGGAACCTGAAAATCTAGTGTTAGGACACTCCGTTCGCTGAATTCTGATGGTATTGTGTGTTGAGTGATGGGACTCAAAGCCTCGGTTTTCCCTTTGCACCAGAGCTATGATGATATAATAATGAAAATAAAAAATATTTTATTTCTTCGAGTAGATATCGACCCACTCACAATCTGCCGCTTTTACATTCGCACGTTTGTGCCCCTACTCCACTATTTTATTTAATTTTAATATAATATCTAATATAAAAAAAATATGAAGATGACATCATTTTCACTTCATGTATAGCCTACATTTTGAATTTCCATAAGCCACAGTGTTGAATCACTACGTTTTTACTTTCCACCATAACATATTATAATTTAGCTACCGTTGATAAATATGTGATAGAATGCAATAACTTATTTACAATAGTTTATTCATTTTCAAATAATATATTTCAAATAATGTGATTCAATAAAGCTTACTGTCACCTGATCACTGTTGTCGAGAGTGTGTGCCAAAAGCTTTTGTCTATTTGGCACTAAAACATAAATATACCCGTAGACCGTACCGTACTTCATTAACAAAACAATGTACATAAAAACAAAACAAAAATAGAATAATTACATTTCCTGGTATAATATAAGTACGTAAATTTTTGATGGTGAATCATAAATTTGAGGTCGTCGTCAATCGTGTCGCAGTGCAATAGCTTCAGATGGTATATGCGATGGTTGTAAATTCACAATATCCCGAGTTTAATCGGAAAAACAAAGAAAAAACAGAGGACGGAGTGTATTGACACTAAGTTCATTTCACCTTCCCTGCTAGGCATAAAAAAATGTTTAATAAACATTACAGTTAAATAGCCTGGATGTATAAAATGGAGTCAAATCAACTCTAGATTTTCTCTTCCTATATTGCTAAATATAAAGGATACGAGAATAAGTATTAGTTAGCCTAAACTAAACTTTACACAGTTTACTGGTAACCTCCGAAGAGTTCAGCAATCCAGGTTCTCACTCCATTATTAGACCAACTCTATGATACCATAATATTATTGTAAAAAAAAAAAAAATTAGCTTCACGCTGTGTCCCGCACACGGGATGGTAGGCAGAGGGAACCCAGTGTTAAGACACTCCGTTCTGGACTTTCTGCCGAATTTTGGAGGCATTGCGTGTTGAGTGGAACTCAACGCCGCGCTTCGCCTCGATACCAGAGCGAAGAAATGGAAATATAAATTTAAGTAAATATTTCATCTCCTCGAGTAGGGATCGAACCCACCCACAACCAGTCGGTTTTACAGTCACACTTTGTGCCACTGCGCCACGACTGGCCTGTATATTTTTGTACTGTCAACTAAGTTACGTATAACTGCCAAGATTCATGACGATATTTATTACTAGTAGAACAAATCAATTTCTTAAATAAAAGGACATTAAAATTAAAGTAAAAATATGAATGGAAGAAGCTCTTTAAGAACAAACTTTCTAGATGTATTTTTTTTTCATTGTATATTATATTTTTTAAATCAATCAATCTTTCATTTGATGCCGATATTAGGTACGTTTACAACAATTAATAATCCTTAATGATTATAATGATTTTAAATTAACTTTGTACACTGAGGAGTATCCGTATCTGCCACACACACATGTCACATACACTAAGGCCCTTTCGGTTTTAAGATCGATCTTGAGATGCCAATTTCATTCATATGAATGAAAACGGCATCTCAAGATCAATTTTAGAGTTGCGAGCCTAACACTAACACAGCTAGTCAAATAGAAGCTGGTACAAAAAACGTGTGTCAGCATTGCTATACTCTATATCAAAAGCTTATACAAAATGAAACCTATAAAGTAAAGTTAAGGACTTGTTGTAAAGCTGTTTAATGACATTCCCGCGTTGACCACAACATTAAAATATTATATTTTCTCACGTTTCTTTTATTTCTAATTTACTAGTACATCACTTAGTTTTTTTTTATTGCAAAATTTCGTTAAATAGTGATGTAATAAATACAAGCTCTTTTCGTGTTTTTTTTTAATTCACGCTGTGTTGATTTTTTGATTTAATTCCCCTGAGTGACAAAAACTAATTTACATATAATATGAGTATTACAAGAAGGTATACGTTTCACTTCTTACGTTCATATTCACGTATTTAATCTATACAAAAATTAATATTATAAAGCTAAAAAAATACTTTTGCGGCCAGTCGTAGCGCAGCGGCACGAAGTGTGACTGTAAAACCGACTGGTTGTGGGTTCGATCCCCACTCGAGGAATGAAATATTTACTTAAATTTATATTTTCATTTCTTCGCTCTGGTGTCGAGGCAAAAAGTGCGGCGTTGAGTTCTGCCACTCAACACGCAATGCCTCCAAAATTCGGCAGAAAGTGGGGAACGGAGTGTCTTAACACTAGATTCCCTCTGCCTACCCTGCTGTGTGCGGGATATAGCGTGAAGCTAATTTAATTTAATTTATTTATTTTTAAAAAATTACTTTGGTTGTACGTACTAATTTCTGAAACTTCTACTTCACGTTTCTACTTCGGAATGAAAAAAAAATTTTGTGCTGGATAGTCCAATTATCAAGATATGGCTATATAGACTATAGGCAATAGGCTATGTAGGCTATGCCGTCACATTAATCGCGGTAGTAGCTGCCTCGAGTATTTAGAATGTGTCATGTGTCATACACTGATCTTAGTTATTTCCATTTGACCTTGGAAATTTAAAAAGTTAATGGTAACACTAGTAAAGATTAGTAGAACATCCATATATTTAATATAAAATAAAATACCACGTTACGTAACGATAAGCTGTCAAATTCAATTACTTTATTCTCTAGCTTAACGCTGTATCACATATAAAGCAAGGTAAACAGAGGGAACTTAGAACCTGGTGTTATGACACTTTGTTTCCCATTAAGACACTTCCGTTCCCCAGTTTCCGCCAAATTTTTAAGCCATTGCGTGTTGAGTGGCGAAACTCACCGCCTCGCTTTGCCTTGTTAGCGACGAAAAGAAAATTTTAAATACAATATGCCCCCAAGTACCACTGCCACGAAGACATCAGTCAGTTATTTCGCAATTAATGTATATAAAAAAAACAGCCTATATAACAATTTTCTCTACAACTCTCTACTCTATGTCAAAACTGCATACAAAGTAAACTAAAAAGTACAAGCTAAGGCCTCGTTAAAACACACTTTGACCACAATCGTGAAATATTTTATTTTCTCACGTTTTCTTTTATTCTTTCACTCGATTATTTTGTTTGATCCCGTCACTATTTGGTGGGGCTTTGGCTTTAGTTCGTAATTGCTACCAATTATGGCGATATAATGATTCGATACGTTACGTTTTCTGGTTTAACGAACTGTTAACGCCGTGGTTGTAGGTTTGATTCCTACTCGGGGCCTTAACAAATTTATTTTATATAACGCATTTAGGATAAGTATCAAATAATTCTACAAAAATACATTTTATTTAAATAGATTTAACCTTTTTTTCTTTCTTGATACATAGTAGATGTTAGGTCGAGGAACTTAACTCGAAACATTTTTTTTTTAATTTAGCTAATTATTTTGATTTTGAGGCCAGTCGTGGCGCAGCTGCACGAAGTGTGTCTGTAAAACCGACTGGTTGTCGGTTCGATCCCCACTCGGGGAGATAAATATTTACTTAAAATTTATATTTCCATTTCCTCGCTCTGGTGGCAAAGCGCGGCGTTCTACTGCTAGGTTCGCTCTGCTGTGTGCGGGATACAACGTGAAGCTGATTTATTTTTATTATTAATTGTCTGAAACCGCCAAAATCTTTATAAAAAGTAATGGATTAGTCGTCGCCTGCAACTTTGTTTGTTTGGACACACTAGGACGTAAAATAGAAAAAATGTTTTTTTTCGCTGTCGTAGAAATTTTGAGATTTCTTCTTTCTTTTCCGAACATGCCAAATGCTATAATTTTCAGTCAGTCAGTCATCAGTATCAGTTTCCCATAGACTTATGTAGTCACTTTGGGAAAAATAAAAAAATTAGTTGAAATCAAACTTACAACCGTCGTTAAAAGTAAAGCATTCCTTAATTTCGCCACGATGTCTATCTTACACTTACACACTTACATACGAGTACATACATACGCATATACATAAAAATCTTAGTTTTTACAAAGAAAAACCTCTAAAGCCTAAAAGAGCTCATTATCCAAAGACATTAGTTGAAGTAGTACCAAAAAAAGTTAGAAAAAGTAACTTTTTTACTCTAAAACATGAGATTCGCTTGTTTTTTTACGTCTGGCAAAGTAGTTATTTTTTTAAAAGTCAGCTTCACGCTGTATCCCGCACACGGCAGTGTAGGCAGAGGGAACCTAGCGTTAAGACACTCCGTTCCCCACTTTCTGGCGAATTCTGGAAACATTGCATGTTGAGTTTTTTTTAATAAGTATAAATAGTAAGCGGGTTTGAATTTTAATAAGATACTCGCATCACAGGGGTAGGCAGAGACAACCTAGTGCTAAGACACTCCCTTTTCCATTTGGCAACTCAACGCCATAATATAACAGTATAGAGTAATTAACAGGTCCACTCCACTCTCTTTGATACTGAGCAAGTCCTAGAGTGTAGAAATTCTTTAACAGCTACTATGAATATTTTTAAAGATTATTTCCTTTTTTAAGCTTCAAGCCGTTTTTTTTTCACGAAATTAAAGTAAAATAATTAATATATAACCATTTTCCGGATTGATCATTGAACCCACAACCTTTGGTTACAAAGGCGAACTGCCCTCCTGTGCAATTATGTAGTCAGGATGTATATGATATATTATAGTCTCTTAAAAAAGAAGACCCTCTGTCCCCATACAATCTGTGTGGAAGAAATCCCCAAAGGCCTTTTATGTGGTAATAATCCGTAAAATAAACGCCACTTGTAGTCTTACTCGAACCGCGACTGACCGAACGAAAGGAGCACTTGAAATAATAATTTAACTAAAGACGCCCTGGGTTTGATTCCGCTAGGGGGAATATAACAATTTCTTTAATATAATAATAGACATGCGGTTTCCATATCCATCATTATTTGTGTGGAATAACACTTTAAAATATTTTTTTGTGCTGTCTTCTTCGTTGTCTCTGTATCCCGCACATAGCAGTGTACGCAGTAGGAACCTAGTGTTAAGTTACTCCGTTCATCATTTTATGCCAAATTCCTGAGACATTGCCTGTCAATATATAAAAAAATAAAATTAAATTAAATCAGTTTCACGCTGTATCCCGCACACAGCGGGGTAGGGAACCTAGAGCTAAGATTCCGTCAAATACTGTAGACGTTGCGCGTTGAGTGGCGGGTCTCAACGCTGTGCTTTGCCTCGGCACCAGAGCAAGGAAATGGAAATATAAATTTCAATAAATATTTCACTTTCTGGATTGGGAATCGAACCCACATCCACCACGACTGTCACCAATCTTTCAATTAATTCAGATTAGTTAGAAAGTTAATTCAGATTACTGATGCAATAACGTGTAAGCAAGCGGGCGAAGCCGCGAGTGGATCGCTAGTACTCAATATAAATAAACTATTGACCCTTACTCACAGACCAAAAGGGATAAGTGAACTTTTAAAAGAAATCACTTGTTTTCTTAAATACCTTTTAAAGGATTAATCTGTCTAAGGCGAAGGTCGTGCAGTCAATTTTACTCGCTTAACCTTTTTTTGTCTTAACACAATACTTAGAAACTCATAGTTTTTTTTTCGCTTTCCATTAATTGTATTTTGCAGTAAAGGAGGCATTTACATAGGAATTTGCTAGCTATGTTATTTTTTTTAGTATCACACCGTATCCGCAGCAGCTTTGCATATAGCAAAAGCAAGTCATCTTCATGTCATCATGTTCCGCCCCATTTTCAAACATTGCATAATGAGTAGTGGATGCCGCGTTTCCTCTTGTAAATAATTAGTTACACCGAGTCGGAATCGAGCCCACAACCGTCAGTTTGCAGTCACACAAAAGTAAAAAATTATATTATAGAGATAAAAACACAAAACACACACAAATTCAATAGATATCTATAAGCTATAGAAGATTGACCACTTTACACCCTATACGTATTATATCATACAGAAGACGTGCAAGTCCAAGTAAAAAACAAATCATTTTTTATTTCTTACACAAGGCAAAACGCCAAAAGCCGGCGCGCTATATATCCGATGCACCCGATAAGTACCCTCGAATTAGGGTTGCCTACAGCTTTAATATTTAATTGAAATGTACATAAATAAAAATTGAAAATAGATTTGATTGTACGTCCTTGTTAAATCTAATTTTATGAATAAAATCAAAGCAAAGTTATGTTGAGTATATTTTAAGTTCATTTATTTATAAATATTTAATATTACCGGAGAACCAATCGACGCGTACAATAAGAGTTGCCACAGGACAAGTATTTAAATATTATTTAAAAAACATATATATAAACATATATATATAAACATAGTATATAAACATATTCTTCAGAAGTCGTTCTCTGGCTCTACTGGGGGCCCCTATCACTTTGGGAACCCGCAAGGTTACTGCAAACTGTTATATGCCAAATACAGCATGCAGTTATAAAAATATAATATATGAGATCTTAGTTGTTATTATATTTTTATAAAATTCTATTATTCTGTAAATAAAAGGAATAATAAACTAAAAACTTATCACAGCCACCCCCATCCCAAGTGCACTTGACGCGTGCCGTTGACGTAATGGCATATCTCCCGCCAAATACCGCACTTATATACCTTTCGAACGATCATTTTTTAAAAGTTCCCACGTAAATGCACACCCAAAATATTGGGAATGATGCACAAATTGTAAATTTTGACAGATTTACCTTTTTTTTTCATTTATTTGTATTTGATTTTTTTACAAATATGAGAGTAGTCAGAGACCTAGTTTCAAAGTACTTAGTTTTACTCTTTCCGTCCGTATAGATACCGGGTTTGAAATATGGGTCGTTGTGACGGCTGACTCCAAGCGTGGCGGTTCTGGGTTCGATTATCGCTCAGGAAATTATGTTTTATTTTTCATTTTCATTGCTCTGTCTTGTGGCTGCACAAAACAGAGCGTGATGTTTTGGTCCGCCATTCAACACTTGCCGCAATATCTCGAAAATTAAGCGGTGGGTAACGTAGTGTTGCAGGTTTACAACTAAGTTCCCTTCGCCTATCCTATTAATATAGTGTTAAGAGACTCCATTTCGTTCGCTTTGACTCGTTATCAGAGCGAAAAATCTAAAATATTTAATATTTTATTCTCCCGAATGGCATTGCAGTACAAATATAGAATTTAATCAGCGATTTACCCGAGTAGAATCGAACCCACTATCGTCATGTCTGCCATTCTGACACTGTCCAATGCGTTGAGAGGCAATATAAAGAAAGTTTTATAGATGTAATAACCATTTTACTATTATTCTCCAAGTAATATGTACTTTACCTCTAATACATAAACATTAAAATCGTTTTATACACGTAATATTAAGCCAGTCGTGGCGGAGGGAAACAAACGTGTCACTGTAAACGCACAAGTCGTGGTTCAATTTTCACTTGAGGCAATGACTATTTAATATTTTAATTTGGTTATGAAGCAAAGAGCTCTAGAAAAGAGCGAAGAGTTCCGCCACTTAACACGCAATGGCTCCAGAGTTTGGCGGAAAGTGGGGAACGGAAATGGGCAGTACATGAATTTCCCAGATTCCCTCCGCCAACTCTGCTATGTGCGGGTTACAGCTCAAAGCTAAAAAATCTATTAATATACAAATTTATCAATTTAGAGAACGGTGTGGCTTAGCGAGAGAGTGCATCATTGTAAATTTAACGGTTATGGGTTCGATTCGTACCCGAGAGAACTGTTCCGGATTTATTCCGGTGACAAGACAAAGTGCAGCCTAGAGTTCTGCGTTTTAATACTCAATGTTTATAGAATTGAGTCCGTGGTAAACGGAGTGTCTTAACACTAGGTTGTTATTTTCCCTGGTATAATATGCCGGATTTAGTGTGAAGCAAAAAAAAAAGCCAGTCCAGTCTTATTTGAGGCCAGTCGTAGCGCAGCGGCACGAAGTGTGACTGTAAAACCGACTGGTTGTGGGTTCGATCCCCACTCGAGGAGATGAAATTAAATATTTCAATTAAAAATTAATATTTTCATTTCTTCGCTCTGGTGTCGAGGCAAAAGTGCGGCGTTGAGTTCTGCCACCCAACACGCAATGCCTCCAAAATTCGGCAGAAAGTGGGGAACGCAGTGTCTTAACACTAGGTTCCCTCTGCCTACTCTGCTGTGTGCGGGATATAGCGTGAAGCTAATTTAATTTTTAATTTTTTAATTCAAAAAAAAAAACCTATATTGGATAAAATTCAAAAATTATTCATTATATGCCCGCCAATTTATGACGTTTGTCATAAAATCGCCGCGAAACGATGACAGCCGACGCTGGTAGTAAAATGGCGGTTATTTTAAATGTCCACAGATAATAAAATGAAACAATATTGAATCTCCTTTCTAACCTTCTCGCAGGTAATAAAATATGATATATTGAAATAAAGCTATTTAAGCTAAGCTGCAAAATTTGCATGAATCTTATATTATAGTGCTATTAAAAGTTTAACTTCATGCCGCTGTGGCGCTGTGGTCCGTTAGCAGCTTGTGACTAAAAACGTGACGGTTGTGAGGTCGATTCCCATTGAAGAAATGAACTATATCCACTTCTCACGTCTTGCAGACAAAACGCGTTGTTGAATTCCTCCATTCAACACGCAATGCCCCAAAATTTTGACGTGCCTGCGTGGAGAACGGAGTGTTTGAACACTAAGATCCCTCTAAGAGACTTTAGGAACAGTTAATTCCATTACCCATCTTACAATACTTGAATATACCTTTGCACCACTTGTTTAAAAAGATTATTTTAATTCGAACCAGCAGTTCCTGAAATAAGCGCAAACAAACTTAACTTTAATTATATATATATTCACCATAAATATTATAATATTTATGTTTAAAACTTTCTATAGAAAATGCTTAATACAATTACATTGTTGGTACACACAGCAGGGTCGCGCCATATAAATCCTTTTAAAGAAAATTAGTATAGAATGCTGACTTAATATGTGATAAAACGAGCTGTAAAATCTTATAACCACCATTGACCACATGTAGTCGACAAAATATAAAATATTTTTATGGTACAGGCAGGAACATAACCATGATAATGAATTCAAATCCTACACAGCGAAATTAAAAGATTTTCCCTTTTTATTTGCTTTTCTCTGTCTTTCTTTCCGCCGTACCTACATAAAGAAGAGAGAAATAAGAGAAGAAAGCAGAGGTCAGTCGTGGCACAAAGTCGTGTGCCTGTAAAATCGACTGGTTGTGGGTTTGATCCCCACTCGAGGAAATTAAATATTTATTACGTACTTCCTGCATAATTGCGCGGAAAGTGTGAGTCTTAAAGGGGACGGAGTATGTTAGCACTAGGTTCCCAGATTCTCTACCTACCCTGCTATGTGCTGGATACGGTGTGAAGTTAAAAAAAATACATTAGCAGGTTAGTCAAAAAATAATGTACAACACTAAGTTATACATATATAGATTTTCTTTAGGAGTTTGTTTAAGTGTACGCCTTTTCACTCCTACCTACTTTCTGCCCAAACAGTGTCACTTCTTAACCGACTACTATATATTTTTTTATTTACAAAAACCATCGATTTCTTTATCACTTTGTGATAGACATTAATATAAAAAATATATATATTATTGGCAAAGGTGGACTCTTCTCTAATAGAGATTTCCAAACAACCTATAGGTATGAGAAAAGGTAAAAAATTTGCAGGTATAAAGTGCAAGTGCAGTTATGGAGGATTTTATACAAATATTTTTTACTTCAAATTAAAAAACATATTTTAGAATTTTAGTCTATTTCTATATAACGCCATCTTAAACATAGGTAGGCATAAAAAGGAAATATTTCTTCTCCTTACAATGTTCTATTAAGGAAAAATACTAAACTTATAAAAGCAGTGTAGCAGTGCATTTAGCAGTGTAGGCAGAGAAAACCTAGTGTTAAGACACTCCGTTCTTCACTTTTCGCCGCTATACATACTAAAATTTACCTTTAATTTTTCAGATTCCGCGCCTGCCTAAAACTAGCTGACACATCAGTCTCCAATATGGTTGGTAAATTATTCTTCAATGTTGTCCAAACAAAATGTTTTATATTAAAACCAATTAAAGTTTGCACCCAACGCTCTTGGTGGGGCAAATGCTTGCGACGTGGGTACATGAAGCAAGCGTTTCTACGTAACAACTTACCGTATTAATTATTTATAGAAAATTCGTTACTTCCGTCGTAGAAGAGACTGTGTTTTTTTTATTATGAGACGTATAGGTGTTTAAGTATTCCATGGATTGACAGTATGGGTTCCCATCGCATTGTTGGATGGGAACCTCGGAGTATTGCCTGGGGCTTGCGACTTGACGCTCAACTGCCCTAGCTCCTCTCTACCAACACCAAATATGAATCATATAATATATTAATTTAAAAATAAATTTGTTACCTCCGTCTTATACACAGATGGCTCAGTGATTACAGTATATTTGTTACAAAAGATAGCGTGTTTTTGTTGTTTTATTTTGGAATTGTTAAATTTAGAGCAATAAAATCTTTTACAAAGATGTACGTTGAGATATTATTTAACGATAAATTGACATTAAATCTGTGTGAATTAATTTGTAGGACAGTGTCTGACTGTAAATCCGACGGTTGTCGGTTTGATTTGAATTATTGTCATTTCATCCCTCTGGGAACAAGATAGAACGCGGCGTTAAGTTCCGCCACTCAACAAGCATTATCTCGAAAATTTCGCGCAAAGCAACAAATTGTATGTAAACATTAGCTTCCCTCCTACCGTAAATCTGTAAAAATATATTGGTGTGGAGCAAGTTAATTGTATAATGTGAGTTATTTACAACAATTGACATCTCTCATAGTGGCTGTTGGTTGTTTTAAATATTTTAGAAAGAAAAAAAACATATATATGTCATGCCAAATCGATTTGATCATATCAGTTAATGATTTAGGAAAAATATTGAAATATAAATTTAATATTATTAAAAAGCACAAATATAAATATATATATTTATTTTCTTTAAATAAAAAATAAAATAAAACATGATATTTTCTAAAACATTATATGTTATTGCTTTTGCTTAGAATGGTAATGACAACTCGAGTCTACCATTTTTAACTGACTAGGTCTATACCTAATGTAACTCTATGTATTATAAATTTAAATATAAATATATACTGATATTATAAAAAAAATCTGTTATAAATAATTTCTTAATCAATGTACCTAAAACAAATTTTAATATGCAAACGTACATATATGCAACAAAAACATAATACGGACGCTTAGAGAAATTAATTAAAGTATTAATTGTAATTGACATCTCTGAGCGCCGCTGTTCCAACTCAAATAGAACGACTCAAATTAATTAATGTAATTTTAATTTTGTGTTTATTATAGATAATAAATGTTTTTTTAATGTAAAGAATGTATTAACTTACAGATACGGATACATATTTTTTGTAAAAATCAAAAATAATAATTATACATCATAATACTAAACTTGTGAATAATTTCATTTGTTTTTTTTTTGTTTTTGTATTGTTTATGTAAAATATGGAATTATGTAGATATTAAGTTAAAGTATATAGATATATAATAAATATCCAAACCACTTTTTTTGATACACAGTTTAAGAATTCTGTATAATCTGTACATAATGTAAGTAACAGGAACAAATAATTTATTTATATAGATATTATTCGATATTTTAATATCAGATACTCTGAAAGAAAGTGACCTAACTTAAAAACTTACAGTTTGAAGGTATAAGGTATATATTAACATAGAAACAAGTTTATGCGAAATCAAAAACAAGAGAAATTTTAAGTTAGATCAATTCACCGTCTTATCGCAGGGGAAGAGGGTCTCACTGTAAAACGACTGGGCCATGGTCATGGATAATGGGTTCCCACTTGGAAGAATTAATTTCTATTTCTTCGCTCTGGTGACAAAGCGTGGCTTCGCGTTGTGCCAAATAACTATTTCATCTAATGCTTGTTTGTTTTAAACCCATGTCATATTTTGTGAGTTAAAGTGGATCTTGAAAAGGATTGTAGAAGAAACAGAATCTTTATACATAATATGCATTCTTATCATGGTGGCAATGAGCTGAAGTTGTGAACTGATCTTTCTATATTTCTTAAAATTTAGGTCTTTTTTTGTAATCTTTCCAGGCTTCATTTTTTTAAGGTAAAATTCTGGGATGGGCATCACTATTATTGTGTGGACACAGGACACTCGACCATCTCATTCCTATGCCCGTGCAGTGGTTTTTTTTTACAGACGATTGTATAAATAGTTAGGCCTCTTATCTTAACACTTCATAATATGGACCTTTTCAATATAATAAATAAAAATAATAAAACTCTATATAAAAAAATATGACCTATAAATATTGTTTATAGCGTTAGTTCGTAGATTTTCGAAATTAAAATTGTAATACGTCAAAATTTTATAGTTTCAAATTAAATCTACTCACTACTAGATGGCGTTAGTAGAAACCAGTTTTAAAGTTGTATGTACATATAATATATAAGGTGCATGGTAATATTATTAGTGAAATAATTTTATAATAGAATATATGAAAATGAACAGAGAGATGATTGATGATGAGAGAGAGGGAGAGAGAAAGAGAGTAGTGTGACTCGTTTCTCATTTGGTCACTTTTCGATTTTCCAAGTAAATTATTACTTTACTACTAATTTCTTTTCGTATTAAAAAAAATATCGACAGAAAAGCCAAACATTGTTTTTTTATTAAACATAAATATGATAATGAAATATGTATGAAAAAACACACTACTGTTCCGTTGATGACGTTCCGAACGTCCAAAAATACTAACAATAAACGTCAAAAGTCGTCCACTTTAAAGTTTAATTTTAAACTCAACTTAGCGTAAGTTAGTATTTACTGTTCGAAGTTCCTGTATTGACAATATTTATGTAGTATATTGTATCAGAGACGGATTAATATTAAGGCCTCTTGATATTAGGGGGCCTCAAGTATTCAATACATTTTTGCCAAATTTTTCATAGCCTAGTATATTATTTTCTTCTTAAAAAAAACTTCATTAATTCAATTTTTTATTTATAAAAAAAGATGTTATTTAATATTTTAAGTTAAATCAAAAATGTGCATATTTAAAACATTAAATAACAATATTAGTGTATAAAACAGAAAATTCAAAACAAAATAAGTGTAAATGTAAAAATATGGGGCCTCGTTTAAATACTATAGAGGGCCACCGCTGAATCCGGCTCTGTATTGAGTCAGTAAGTTAGTGAATTATTAATTTATAGTACGAACTGCGAATCATGGCCGTCCTGAAATTAGCAATAGCGCTCGTATTGATGCATAAGATTTCTTTTTATTTACTACTATTACTATGATTACTTCCTTCGTGAGTGAATAATGCGCAAACATTCAGAAAATCTAACTTCAGAGCGGCCACGACTCATCGAACCTACTATAAATGTTTTAAGTAATTTATAGTGCGCATGGTTTATTTTTTTAAACAAACATTTGGTATCTGTACTTAGTAGAATGTTCTCGATAATAAAATATGGAAATAAAGAGATTTAAATAAATATATAGCGATGATTTTTGTATTTTTATTTGATCTTTTTTTTATATAAAATAAGCTCATTAACATAAGAAAGAACATAAACAACAATCATAAAATAAATTATAAATTAAAAATAACAAATTAAAAAATATTTATGGCTTCTAAACATGAACTACGCAGGACGAAATATAACGTCGTGTCGCAGTCGGACAGCATCAAACAGTAAACGCGATAGTTGTGGGTTCGATCCCAGTCGTGGGAAAGATTACATTTAAATTACGGTTCCCGGCTCTAATCTACAAAGCGCGATGTTAAGTAAATGGACTGTCTCTATATAAGCTTTCTCTCGTGTCTCATGTTTTAAACAAATAATTTTGTTTTTTATTTGCATATTATCTATTTTAGTCATAGTAAAAATTTACACGTATATAATAATACTACTCCTACATATAGCAAGGACGACAGGTGGCATCTAGTGTCTTAAACACTTCGTTCGATTAACGCCACGCTTTGTCTTGTTACCCTTGTTGAAAAAATAAAATAAAAAATAAATTAGCTTCACGCTTTATCCCGCACACAGCAGGGTAGGCAGAGGGAACCTAGTGTTAAGACACTTCGTTCCCCACTTTTTGCCGAACTTTGGAGGCATTGCGTGTTGAGTGGCAGAACTCAACGCAGCCTTGTTGAAAATAATAAAAAAATCCTCCGATCAATTTCTTAGAGTGGAAATTGAACTCACCACCACCGCGTTTACAGCCACACGCTTAAGCCACTGCGGCGCGATAGCCTTAGTAAATTACAATATATTATCGGGTTTTCTTTTTTAAGTTGTATCTTTTTTTTACTTTGTTTTTATTCTTAGTGGTAATTTTATAATATTTATATGTTCATAATACAGATACATATTTTTTGTTATATAGAATTATTTGCTTAAGTAAATAAAAACATTTAGCTGAGATTTATGTGAACAAATAAAACAATTTTTCTATTTTCTTACAGTAAGAAAAAAAAACATTACGCGAAGATTAAAAAAAATATAGCTATCATAATGAGCTGGCATGGTCATAATTTATAACTGAAAAACTTTAATTAACCTAAAATATTTGGTAAAAAGTATTAAATAAAGCAGGTGTATGTAATTTTCTATTGATAAATTGAATTTATCACACAAAATAGGTTATATAATATTGGTACTTTAAACTGAATGACAGTAAATAAAACATGTTAAATTTTTATACATTTTTTTTTTATAAATTATTTCTTTGATGAAGCGAGTGGGGATCGAATCCACGACCAGTTTATTTCATTAAATATATATATAAAGGTAAGAATATAGTTATATATATATATATATATATATATATATATATATATATATATATATATATATATATATATATATATATATATATACTATATTCTTACCAGAATGAATGAGTCGCGCTTGTCCGGTTTTTTTATTTAAAGTATTAAATAAAAAAAACCGGACAAGCGCGACTCAGGCCGCCGGGGGTTCTCTCTCTCTCGAGGCATTAAAAATAGTCATAAAATAAATAAAATAGATATTGGAATACGCACACAAAGCCATTTCATCTGATTAATATCAAATTTTCCCCCCTTTTAAGGCCATTATTTTTTATGATTCAACCAAAAATGTATAGTTTTCAGATGTTTTCCTGAACTAGTACTGCCTGTAGATGCCAGCTGCCTGTACCTTAATTTTTTTTTAAGTAATACATTTACTTTAGGAGATTTTTTTAGGATATATAGACACGTAGACTTGAAGTATATGATTTGAATTTCAACTCGATACGTCCAAGCGTTCCTGAGATTAGGGCTCTTGACAGACAGTCAACAAAGTGAGGTTATAGGGGTTCCTTTTTTTCCTTAAGAGGTACAGAATCCTAATAAATATATCAGTTTCACGCTCTACCCCGCATACAGCAGGCAGGCAGATTTAACCTAGTGCTAAGACACTCCGTTCCCCACTTTCCGCCAAAGTTTACGAGGCATTACGTGTTGAGTGGCAGAACTCAACGCCTATCGGCTATCTGCATTGATGCCAGAATATTAAGATATAATAATTAATTTCCTCGAGTGGGGATCGGACCCACAACCGACGTATTACAGTCAATTAAAATAATAATATTATATAATACTTAATTTTTATTATAATAATGTATGAATCTCTTAAATTACAACAACTCTATTAACAACAACTTACAATACAGTCTATACACTGCGTGTGGCTGTGTTTGTTTGTGATAGAACCATAGTAAATATGTACAATATAATAGAATATACTTTATTTTACACATAAATAACATATAAACACCTTCACGCTGTATCTCGCATACAGCAGGGTAGGCAAAGGGAATCTAGTGTTAAGACACTCGGTGTCCGACTTGTTTTACTTCACTTTGTTTTTTTTTTTTAATTTGTTATATACACATTCCATACAAAGTAAGGATTCCATACAAAATAAAGAACTGGTTGTCCGTAAACGCGGTTTACGGACGACATTCTTACGTGATAATTTCATAAGGAAACATTAATGAGAAATTACATACTTATTTATCCATTTGTTGTTATTTGTTAATAAATTAATTAACAAATAACAACAAATGGATATATCCGTCACAAACCGAACGCATGAGCCGATCGTGCCTCTCTATCGTTTGTAACGTGCTCTCGCTTGCACGCTCGACTCAGGCGGAACGTGACAATACGTTACAATTTTTGTGCATGCAGCCGTTCATTGATTTATAATACACAATGTACAACAAAGTGGCCTTATCGATTAAATCTATCTTTAAATATAAACGTTCGATTATCCGGATTTTCAATTATCCGAATGATGATATTCGAGTTTCCACTGTATATTAATTTCATGGTTTAACCAATTCCCCCACAGGGCCCCCGTGTTTCCCCTGCACGTGTCTGCGCAGGGCGCGCACGCGCGTGTACGCGGCGCCGCACACCGCGCAGGCGTGTCGCGGCGGCGCGTGCGACGTTATATGTTCCTGCAGACTTACCTTGTAGCCGAACTTCTTGTTGCATATCGGGCACTGGGAATGGAGAATTCCTTAAATTTTCTTTTTTTTCGGAGAACGTACAAAAGAATTTTTACGTAACGGGATTTGAACCCGCGCCTTTTGCATACCACGCAAGCCAACCAATAAGTCGTATTATGTACTCATCAAGCTACGTCGAAATTCTTATTCGCGCGCTTACAATTTTTATTGAGGCCAGTCGTGGCGCAGGGGCACAAAGTGTGACTGTAAAATCGACCGGTTATGGGTTCGATCCCCAATCGAGTAAATGAAATATTTATTTACATTTATATTTTTATTTCTACGACCTGATGTCAAGGCAAAGCGCGGCGTTGAGTTTCACCACTCACCACGCAATGCCCCCAAAACGGCACGTCCTCCACGGCAGAAAGTGGGAAACGGTGTGTCTGAACACTAGGTTCCTCTGTCTACCTTACTGCGTGCGGATACAGCGGGAAACTGAAAAAATATATTATAGGAACTTTTAAACTTGAGGCCAGTCGTGCCTCGCACGCAATGCCTCCAAAATTCGGCAGGAAGTGGGGAACGAAGTGTCTTATCACTAGGTTCCCTCTGCCTACCCTGCTGTGTGCGGGATATAGCGTGAAGCTAATTTTAGGAACTTGTAAAAGTAAGCTCAAAACAGTCAATCACACATTACATAAGCCAAATAAAAGGTTAAGAAAAGTGACATCACCTCATATATTTTAAGACCAATGTGCCTTTGTAAATGCGCACGCAGATTTGAACTGGAAACACAACGTTGTGGACATATACTGCACTTGTAAGGACGTTCTCCAGTATGTTTTCTAATTAAATAAAAAATAATTTTAACGTCATATGTGTCATATTTTTTATCTAGTGGCGGAACTCAACGCCGCGCTTTGCCTCGTGTTCTAAGCGATTAAATGAAAATATTTAATATTCATATGTCTTCGAGTGAGAATCGAACCCACACATGTCGCGTTTACATTCACACGCTTGTGCCAAGACACAATTAAGTTTCATAAACCCACAACCATTGCGTTTTTAGTCAGACACCTTTTAACAAAAAGGCAACTCTAAAAACATTGTATTAATAATAAATTTTTAAAGTATATAGATATATTAGAGGCAAGTCATGGCGCAGGGGCACAAAGTGTGAATGTAAAACGGTCTGGTTGTGAGTTCGATCCACATTCGAGGAGATAAAATATTTAATTAAATTTATATTTCCATTTCTTCGCTCTCATATTGGTTGTCTTAACACTAGGTTCCCTGTGCCTTGTCTTTATATTGAACGTTCAGTTAATAGTGAGTGTAGTGAAAGTAGTCAAGTAATGTTCCTGCACCTTAGATTTCTGCATATTTATGCATATAGCAGAAATTATTGACACATTGGATGCTGTAAGACAGAGCTCAATGTGCTGCGTTTTATTATGTTACCAGAAAGAAGAAACGCAAATAATTTATTCCCATGAATGAGAGTCGAGCTCGCAGTCATTGTGCTTAGTCAGACAATATTCAGAGGTTTTAAATTCAATTAACTATTAAAATATTTTATACTTCACCTAATATGCACAATAAGGGAAGATCTCTGTATAGTTCTGAAATCACAATGTGGACATACATGTTGTTTGTCCCCGGTGTGTGTTAGTTTGTGTTTGTTTAGATAGTCACGTCTGGTGAACACTCTGCCGCAGCTCTGGAAGGAATAAAATTATTGTATAGAATTTGTATTCATTTTATATTAATGCTTGCTTTTAATGAATTTTTATGCAATGACTTGGTGGAAAAGTTTGTTTTTTTTTTCGTACATATTTTTTTTAATAAATGGGTTTTTACCATAACTAACCTCACAAACAAAATTTTTCTTATCCATCTGATGGTCACTCTCGACATGATGTTTCAAGTTATCTCGAGTTTTAAATAATTTTTCACATTTTTGACATTTAAACATTTCATCTGGCAATTGTATGGGAACATTTTCTCTATGATCTTTCATATGAGATTCAAAAATAACTCGCTTAGGCAAGAATCTATTACAAATTGTACATTTATAGCCATCTTTAAGACCTTTACAGAAATTATTTTCATGGCAAAACCTAGATTTACGTGTTTTAAACTGTTTTTCACAACCAAAACACTTGTAGAATCCATTTTCTATCCCATGATATTGAAAGTTGTGTACTTTAAAATTTTCCACTGTTTTACAATCTATCATACATACATTGCAATATGTTGGTGTCCTTTTAGGTTGATATTTCCATTTACTCTTATATTTTTGTTTTTTGTCTATTTCGCTGTTATTTTCAGATTGTATTGTATATAAAATATCTTCAACACAAGTTTCTTCTAACCCATTGTTTTCGTGTTCTATTTTAATGTTCTTTGCTGTTTCAGCTCCTTTATTTAAAATTTCTTGTAATTTTTTATCATTTTTCTCACACATTTTTTTGAAATCATAGAATTTGTTTATTTGTGTGCAACATTCATAGCAAGCTTTGTTTGGGTGATTGTATGGAGAAAACACTATATTCAAACAATCAGTTATTTTCTCTATTAAATCAGATTTAATAGAATTTAAAGTATTTTCTGAGTTATTAATAATCACGTTATAAGCATTGTGGCTCCAGCAAAGTCTACACACGTCTTCTTGTTGAAAGTATTCATAATTGTATAATATTAGCTCCCCATTCGCTGTCACTTGGTCTGTAGTCATTTTAAAATGAATATGGAAAAATATATAATTTTATAATTCTTCTTTCTGTATTTTTATGTTGGCGTTTCAAACGTGCCAATTGATCACTCTTCACTTTGTGTACAAATGTGTATTAAACACATGAAGCAGATTGTGCAGTAATAAAGAGATAACTTTACTTAGGAGAATGCATGTTAAAAGATATCTAGTTAAATAGATCGGTAAACAATTTTGTTTACAATTTTGACATTTATTATATGAAAGGAGAAGTGTCAACTTGACATTAAGAATATTTTTTAAATATGTAGAAATATATATTTTTTAAAACAGATTTAAATATATATGTTAATTTAATTTAACTATTAATATTATTAAATAGAATTCTTGAATAGCAATTACTTTTGTTAAGATTTTGCTTTTGATTTATATTAAATCAAAAATTTTGCCAAATTTTGTGAACACTAACGCTATCTATTGTTCAGTAGTTGTTTTTAATCTATAAAATAAATCCGCCGCTAGTTGCGCTAGTGTGGTATGAGGGCCTCAAAATGTCAATATATTTCTTTTTATATAATTCTTTTTAACAATCGCTATTTCTAAGCCGCCTTTATGGTTTTATTTAAATAATTTACCAATGTTTTATAACACTATTAATTACACTGACAAATAAAAAATATTATTACATACTAACAAAGTACCTGTGCATTTTTAATTTAAAATATTCAGAATAATTGACCACACAACGATATTTTAAATTATTGTTATTATGTTAAAAATCATATTCTTAGCGAAATACTAGGGACCATACGAGCTAACAGCGCCAACTGGTGTGCACAAAAACGATAGCCCCCATTGAAACCATCGGGTAAACCTGATGGTACTGAATTAGATTGCCACATTAAATAAATACAGAAAGAAGTAATGATTTGAATGGAAAAAAATATTTTTGTGTTGGATAAACCGTTTGTCGAGGAAGGCATTATTATACAGTACATTACATTAATCGGATATTTAGAATGTGTCTTTTAGTTAATTCCCTTGAGGACTAGGGGACTAAGCATTTTATGCTATAAATCATTATTATAAATTTATTTAAAGTATAGATATAAATAGTCCAGTAACCTAGAGAAACTCAAATAAATACTAGTTTTTTTTTGCTTCACTATACCCGCATACAACAGGGTAGTTTAGTGTTAAGACTGTCCATTCTTTATTTTCCACCTAAAACCTAGAGACATTGCGTATGCAGTGGCGAAACTCAACGCCGGTCTTTTTTTCGTAACTTGAGCGAGGAAATAATAATATGTGATTCCCCCGAGTATGAACCGAACTCGTAACACAACCGTCGTGTTTACAGTCATCTACGCCGCGACGGCTTCGATAAATACACATATTAATAGACAAATTATTATTACAGTTATAATAACGATGTATTCATAAATTTACAAGTGTTTTAAAGGTAACATTTATAAATAAAATCATGGTTTCCACGTGTGGTGTAAAAAATGCCAAATATATAAAAATGTAAAAAAAAAATCAAAAAAATCAGCTTCACGCTGTATCCCGCACACAGCAGGGTAGGCAGAGGGAACCTAGTGTTAAGACACTCCGTTCCCCACTTCCTGCCGAATTCTGGAGGCATTGCGTGTTAAGTGGCAGAACTCAACGCCGCGCTTAGCCTCGACACCAGAGCGAAGAAATGGAAATATAAATTTAAGTAAATATTTCATCTCCTCGAGTGGGGATCGAACCCACAACCAGTCGGGAAATGTAATAGCTCTATTTTTTATATCAGAGCGTAGAAATGAAAATAAACATAATTTTCGCCTACAAACGTCGTTCACAGTCCAACGGTGTCCCGGTGGCTCCTTTTATACCAAATGCATACTAAAAATCACATTTTCAAACCAGACCTCGGGAAGTCAATCTTCAAAGCGACTTGCGTCACGCCTTGGTGTACAAACGAATTGACATTTTGTGTTGTATACAACTAGTATAGATAATTTACTCGGACTTGGCGTCAGAAGCAGTCAATAGTATCGATGATACTGGAGAAGTTACGTAAAAAACACGAGGACCTGGAGGGCGAGTACAAAGAGGTCGATGATGATTTGTACAAGTGATGATTTGAGCTCGACTCCCTCTGTGTGGGATTAATTACATATAAATCATTTTCATTTCGCAACGGTAGGTTTTGACTTGTGTCTCAAAATTAGGTTAAAAAAGGTAAAGAGTATTCTGGTTATTTTACACTAGGTTCTCTCTACTTTAAGGTTAAAAAACTAATAACACAAATATAACTTTAAAATTATATTGTTGATAAACAACACGTTCAAAAATAAAAACTTATGCAGTACTCTCACACTTATACTTAAAAATTACATTTAGATAAAAAAAAACAAGATAGCTGGAAACTCAGGCTTAAAGGCTATAGACTTATAGAAAACTAAAATATACATAATTAATAAGTATATTCAAAATAATGCCTATTTTTCTTACAGAAAAAAAATTATTGAGTGACAATTTTGTCCTGCTCTATTCTATAAAAAAAGCCCTTAAGAAAAACTGAAAAAAAAAATGAGGTCAAAAGTGCCTCAAATGACCAACAGAAAGTTCTCAAAGAACCACAGTGAATGGGTTAAAAGGTCCCTTTAAAAGCATTGACACTTGCCTCCACTGTCCAAGCTCCACTTGACAACTAACAAATATACCATCCTTTCTTAAGCTGCTTTTCCTTACTAATATATTAGTATCTTGAAACTGAATTTAAGAATAAAGAGCATTATAAACTCACATTTATATTTATAAAAATAAAGATAGAAAGATTTTTTAATTTCAATATTTAGTTATGCAAAGTGTTTGAAATGTATAACATTGACATATATATATACTAAGAAATAAATGCAAGTAAATATAACCTGTAGAGTAAACAAACTATTTATTTAATATTAAAAGTTCATTTTTTTATACTAAGTGCCTTAAAATAACACAAAAATATGGATTTAATTTGAAATATGTACAAGTTTTTAAATGGCATATGAAAAACTACTCAAGTACATTTTTTAGACTGCTTTTAGTACAAGTGCTGTAATGATATTGATCTTACATATTATATGAATCATACAGAGGCAAATAAAATAATATACATTTTTATTAAAATGAACTTTTTAATAATTTTATCGCATAATTACACATACAGAAGGGTAGTCAGAGGGAATCTAGTGTTATGACAGTTTGACGCACTGGTGACAAGCAAAGTCACGAGAGAATACAACCCACAACTATTGCATTTACCATGTTGCATTTACCAAAGACAGCCCCAAGGTATTTTGTATAAATATATACTACACTTGTCTTATAATATTGCGATTATAGTCTAACAATATATGTTCTATGTAATGTTTTAATGTAAAAACTCATATTTTATTTAGTTTTTCATTTAATAAGTTTAGGTAATTAATCATTCTTTTATTTGAATTGATCTTAATGTAGTATGCATTATTTGCTTCTATATGATTGATTCAATTAAAATTAAAATCAAGATAAGTTCTGAGTCACACTTAAAAATGGAAGTTAGCAAAATAACTAAATTGCATGGACATTTGCTCTTAAAAACTAAAAAATAAGAGTTATTCCTCTTCTCTCTCCTGATCTTTGTCCTTCTTCTTTTTCTTCTTCTTTTCTTTCCTTATAGAATCATCCGCTACTTCCGACGTCTCGGCAGCCTCCACTGTAGTATCAGGTTCATTTTCCGTGTCACGTTTTTTCTTCTTTTTTTTCTTTTCCTGCTTGATTTCCACTGAGTTATTAGCATCTTCCGCATTAGCTGTGCTGGCTGTTCGTTTCCTACTAGCATCATCACCAGGAGCATCTCCATTTTCTTTTTTCTTATAATCAACGTAACTGTTCAACCATTCAGATGGTGTATTCTCATTTGGTTTACCAAACTTGTCAAGTTTTCCTTGCTGTATTAGTATCTTCTTCTGTGATGCTTTTGGACCCAAGCCCCATTTACGTGGATATGTATCTCGTTCCATGATCACTCTTTTAAGTTTAGCCGCTACACCATGGTCACATGATGCCATAGTAGACGTTGTCATAAGAGCAATTGCTAAGGCGACTGCCTCTCCCTTAGTGGTTACAATAACTATTTCTTGGTCAACTTCAATTCCATCTTCGTATCTTAAGATACCTGGTAAAAGGACTTTAGCACCATAGCACACGGCATTAACCGCACTGTCTTTTATAAATATTCTCTTGTGAGCTATAAGTAAACCTTCCAGAGGTTTGATTACTCTTCGTAAGTAAGTTTCATCTTTATGATTCTCGTAAGCCCATTGAGCATCTAAAATATCATGCATTGTCACCATGCCTTCCTTTTCACCTTGGATACCAGATCTCACACGTCTAAGCTCTATCATTTGACCACCCACACCTAACATGAGGCCTAAATGTACACACATGGTACGAATATACGAACCTGCCTCACAGCTGACCCAAAAAACACCAATGTTACGTTCTTGGTCATAATCCAATAGCTTACTATCATACACTGATCTAACACGTAGTTGACGTTTTACAGCAGATATTAAAGGAGGTCGTTGGAACAGTGCTCCTCTCAATTTCTCCAACCCCTGCGTAACTTTCTGAATGTTTTCCACTGCAGAATGTAAATTGAACACCGCAACATACTCTTTTCCAGCATTCTGTTGAGATTTGACTAACCTTGTAGCTCTGTCGATGCAGACTATTAAGCAACCAGTTACCTTGGGATCGAGGGTGCCTGAATGACCAGTCTTTTCGACTTTCAATATTCTTTTTATCCAAGATACAACTTCGTGAGAACTAGGATTACTGGGTTTATCTACGTTGATGAATCCTGACTTCACATATTCTGTAATTGGGCGTTTTAACGGTGAACTACCAAAAGGCAGGGGTGTGTAATGGTTAGTGCGCACATTGAGACGATCGAAGTTCTTCAATAACAGAGGCCAATACGCCGTATCCAATTTATGAACACTCTCAGACGGCTCTATTTTGAATTCGCCGATCTTCTGAAAGGCGCCCAAGCTTACTCCTTCCTTATTTTTCTTCTTTTTCTTCTCTGAAAACACTTCGGTGCCGGACTGCATTACCTCCGCCATAACTGCGTTTTATATTTATTTGTTCCACTTATTTAATATATCACATGTAATTGTATTGATGTCTATTTATCACTGGTTATTTTAAGTTATTTTTTATGTTTTTTATTAAACACGTGCAACCCATGAGGTTAGCTTCATTCAGGAGGTCTTTATTTCTTTCTGACAAATATAAAATGACAGCAAAAAACAAATTGTTTGGAATACAGATAAAAAATTTCGTATATAAATAAAATTATTATCTATAATTGTAGTGCATATTTATGTGTATATTGTGTATACGACAATAAAAGTAAATAAAATAAATAAAATCTTAATTAAAAAATAAAAATCTAAAACAAAAAATTTAAATCTAAAATATTAATAATATTAAATTTTCATTCCCACTTCCCATCCAATTCTGAATTCCAAGCCGCGCTTTGCTTCGTTACCAGAGCAAGAGAATGAAAATATTAAATATTTGAATTCTGAGTGGGAGTCGTACTCATAACTTTACTAGCCATGACTAGCTTACACTTAATGTAACATATGTATTACCGGTAAACTGGGATAAATAAATTTCACGGGGTGAATAGACACAAAACCGGAAGGTTACTTAAATCATAATATCCTATTATTTTCTTTAATAAATCTTCTATTTTATTGTTGTATAAGTAAACAATAAAAAATTCTTAATCTTGGCTCTTGACTTATTAACGTTAAGTCAATAAATATAAAAAGAAAACTAAAAGTTTAAATCGTCGTTTAAACTGCTGTAAATATGGTACTCTAGTACAGTATAATATACTTTTATTTTTTGGAATCGGAAAGTAAAAAATAGTTCCTAGGATATTTCTCCTTAACATACAAGGTAAGATGTCACTGTCACTAACTTTTATTTAAAACATTTAAAGCGAAATAATTTTGTTATACATGACTTTTATGCAAATCAAGCGTTTCCATTTTTGCAAAAAAAAATAAATTGTTGTTACTTACTAATAATTGTTACTCCACTGCCATTGTTTAAAGCGTGATATAATATTTCTTCCAGAAAGAAATATTTGTTCAAATCTGTACCTTCTGAAAAGTGTAAGTGTAAATGTAGAAAATAATATACTCTTATTATATTCAAATAATTATTTTAATAATATCAAAATATTAAATATGTATTTTTAATTTAAAATAATCTTAACTTAATATTTGTTTTATACGCCTGTATTTACTTATTTAGTTTATACAAAATCTGTATTTTCTACGTCAAAGTCAATTTCAAATGAGTTGACAATGACAGCATTTTGAGCTTAAAGATAAAGCGGCGTGTTTCTTATGTTTTGAACTTTTAAAAGCTATAAATACAACGCTAACTTACAAAATATTATTATATTAATGCTATAACATAATATCACTATGGCAGGTGTATTATTTGAAGATATATTCAATGTTAAAGACATGGATCCAGAGGGTAAAAAGTTTGATCGAGTCAGTCGTTTGCATTGTGAATCTGAATCATTTAAAATGGACTTAATATTAGACATTAATTCGTGGATATACCCTATGGAGTTGGGTGATAAGTTTCGATTAGTTTTGGCTACGACGCTCAGAGAAAATGGCTACCCAGATGGTGGAGAATGGAACCCTTTAGAAACAGAGGGCAACAGAGCTGATAGTTTTGAATATGTTATGTATGGAAAGGTTTACAGGTTAGATTATAAAGATTTTAGTTGTATATTCGTGGGTCTAACTTTTTTGTTAATTTTTCCTGCTTTAAGTTTAGATTTAGTCTAATAACAATGCATAAGGCATAGGAAAAAAAACTAAATAAATATAATTATAAGAAAATAAAACAAACACAATCACGAATAAATAACTTAACTATTAGTTTGTATATAAAACAAAACAATTTGCCTTAGTAACATGAAAAGAACCTTATTTTGTTGCTTTAATGATTTCCATTAATTCAAAGGTTACAGGTTAATTTATAAATATGAAATCTACATATAAGTAGTCTCACTAATCTGACAATATTAAATTCTGGCATTATACAAAAATTGTTTTTTTATAATAAATTAATTTGAAAATATCACCTTTTCATGCAGTTTGGGAATGATTCTTTAAAGTAATTTCAGCAAAACTTATAGAAAATCAGAGTCTATATAATAGTTTGATTCTCGGTTCAACTTCTAAACTGAGCAAGACTAAGCAAAATCAACATATAAAGTTATATTAAAATATAATATAAATATCTTTGTAATCCTATGAAATAAATTTTACATTATATCTCTAAGTAGAAAATTATAATCAATTTACATGTATGTAACATTTCAGGATAGAAGGTGATGAGGCTGCAATGGAACCTGCGTCCCGTCTGTCTGCTTATGTGTCCTTTGGGGGTCTACTTATGAGATTGCAAGGGGACGCTAATAATTTACACGGTTTTGAAGTTGATCAGCATATGTATTTATTGATGAAGAAATTAGCTTTTTAATAAACTTTATTATTAAAGTTAGTGATTTTTATTATATTTTTAAATGTAAACTGTACAGTGGAGATTCAAAAGCAAATTTAAAATTCATAATATTTTTTATTTGTTCAATGAACATATCAAATAAGGCTATGTCTGGCTCAGCCTAGTTTTAAAACTATTTCTATTAAGACACTTCCATTTTCCACTTTCCGCCGAATTCTGAAGGCATTGCGTGTTAAATGGCGGAACTCGACGACATGACTTACCTTTTTACCAGAGCAAGGAAAATGTGTAGTGTGTATGTAGTCTTCCCGGTATCTTATATATTATAAAGCTAAACATAATAAATGAAGACCAATAAACGAACTTTGGAACAAGAAAGACTTTTTACTAACAGCACTCATTACATAGTAACCAATAGAAGTCGTATTTACAATGAATATATTAAATATTTGTTTTCTCGATTGGAAATAGAATCCACAACCTAATGTGCTTAAAAAAATCGCACCGATTGTGCCCACTGTGCCACGACTGACCCTCAAATAAAAATAAGTCCTTGCGTAAGAACCTAATGTCGCTAATATTTATCATTAAAGTACAATATTCATCTTGTACCAGATCATTGGATGTTAATGTTTTTAATTGCTTAAAAAGAAACTTCTATTCGACAACAGATGTCACCATGCGTCGTATAATTTGAATATTAGTTTAATAATATCAGTAATTTTAGTTTAATAATATTATAATAAATAATGTGATAAAACATCTAACTATAATAGTGACGGTTGTACATTCGAATCATAGATAGAAAATCAGGAACGAAGTGTCTTGACACTGTTTTCTCTCTGTCTGCCTTTGTCGGAATATAGCGTGAGACAAATTGTTGAAAGGTGTTTGGGTAGGTGCTACACGTATCAAATTTTAAATCTAATATATTGAAAAGATGTTTTTAAGTCCTCTTTACTCATTTTAATTGAATTAATAAGTAAAAAATCGAGGTCCTCGTGGGGCAGTGGCACAAGTGTGCGTGTTGATACAAGGTGTCGATTCACACTCAGGGTTATGATGTAGGTATATTAAATACTCTTCAACTTAAAATCCTCGCTCTGATAACGAGGCAAACTGTGACGTTAGGTTCCGCCACTCAATGCGTAATGTTTCAAGAATTTGGCAGAAAGTGGGAAACGTAAGTTCTTAATGAGGTTCTCATTGAGTTTGAGCTCGTTTGATTCGTCTTGACGAGTACTTCGATGCTATATGGTAACCAGGGTCTGATGATGAAGTTGGAAGGTGGTCATAGGAATTACGTTACTAAACGACACATCCCCATTGAGCTTGAGCTTGTTTGATTCGTCTTTATGAGTACTTTGATACAATATGGTAACCAGGGTCTGATGTTGGAGCTGGACTGTCGCCATGGGAACTACGTAACTCCGTAATATGAACTCCTTTGATTCGATCAAAAATCTTTGAATTAAGAATACTAAAATGTTAAAAATAATATTAAAGAAATAAATCCTTTTTTAAGAACAAGATTTTATTATTTGTATGTATATTTTTAATAATATGAACCAAAAAAAAAAAAAACTCTAATAAGAAATATAACACTCAATAAATATTAAAATCTTGTTACATTTTGATGGTGTAATTAAGAACATTCAGCACCATCTCTTCCTCTCGCTCTTAAAATCTAACACGATTTAATTATTTCTTGTTAGAGTTCAGTTGTTTTTAAATTTTTGGTTAATTTTATTAACAAATAATAAAAACTTGTTCTTAAAAAAGTTTTTTTTTCTTAAACTATAACTGGTTAAATCGATTTTGATAATTCTTTTTTAATTTGAAAGCTAGTGACTATGAGAAAATCATCAAGTTTTAAATTTGCATTAGATATGTGCGTGACAAATGGACAAATAACCGAATATCAGGCAAATTAATTTCGATTATTCTTTTATTATAGGAAAGGATACACTTCAAGGATAGTTTGATGAAAGTTTGGTTAGGTTCTGATTATTGGATCCAGTTGAAATTGGATAAGTTTTTTTTTTGGTAAAAAATATAATTATACTGTAATAGTTACTGTAATAGTGTCAGAAGTGAGATTCCTCAACGATGCTTTTCTTTTCAACCAACTTCAAAAAGAGGATGTTCTCATTTTCAACAGATTTCAAAAAAGGGAGAAGTTCAAAATTCACCCTAATATTTTTATGTATGTTCTTGTCAACAAATATGCCAAAATGTTAGTATGCACTAAAATAAGGTATTATTTATTTTAATTGTGAAGTCTACCTATCACTTAAAATCGTAAAATAAATTTATTTTAAATAAAGTAAAATGTACTTTGAATTTGTTAAACAAAAATAATTAAAGAAAGCGTAATAATTTTGAAGTCGGTGCCAAGTAAAAGAAACAGGCTTAGTAATTCGATACTGTAGTCAGGTTATCGTAGTCTTAGCTCGACACCGACTTCAAAATTATAAAATCTTTTTTTAATTATTTTTGTTTAACAAAATCAAAGTACGTTTTACTTTATTTAAAATTATTTTTTACTTTACTTTAGATTTTTTTTTCTAAAAAATAATTATTTTTTAATATAATAAGGTGTAAAAACACTAATTGAAGTTATATCATCCCTCTCTATAGGGAAGCAAATAATTGAGCACGCGAGAATAGGGTGGAATGGTTCTCAGGACTACCGCTGTGATGAATATAGAGGAATAGTGAAATGATATCGATACACGGTGGTTGTGGGTTCAATCTGTAAATTGTTATTTAAAAAAAATCTGCTGAGGTTCTTGCGCAAATTCTTTATAGATTAGGCCTGAAGCATGGACTTAAGTGAAGAAATAAATTTCTTATAACGAAGAATGTAGCTTCTGATCCATACATAATAATAAAATTATAACTTATCGCTGTCCGTATATGGAAGATATAGGTATAAGAAAATGTATTATTGGTGGCATTTACCAAAGTAATAGAACACAAAAAAAATCTTTTAAAACTTAATACTGTTATATGTTAAATACCTTGAAATAGATTTTAGCTGACTCGATTATAATGTGTTCCGACATTGTCCAATTATTCAGACATTGCGAGTTGAGGGGCAAAACTGTGGTTTGTCTTGTAACCGTAGCAAATAAGTAAAAAATATATATTCCCTTTAAACCGTTTCCCTTTAACTCCCTTTAAAATGTTAAAATGTTAAAATACATTCCCTTCAGTGGAAATTGAACCCACAACTATCGTATTTACCGACAGGCACTATACCGCAGCTGCACGGCTATCACTGTTTAGTGTTATTAGCCGGATTTTAATTAAACGGAAATAAGAAAACACAATCATGTACCTACACATGGCTATGTAATTTGGCAAAATAAAAAGAAAACGGAAAAACATTTTATAATTGATTGATTTTTTATTTTGCAATTATGCATACCTAAGCTGTAATTAAAAGAAATATCATAATTGCTAAGATTTTTTTTAAATAATAACTTCATTCCCTGTGATAGAGAATCGAACCTGCAATTGACGCTTTTAAATGGAATAATCAGAATAAAAAAATAGTTTTTACAAGAAAACAATAGTAAAATCCAAATAAAACATACGACATGTTCATTCCAATTGTACGCCCGACGCGCACGTGGCGGTAACGGGCGCGTGCCGCTTCAGTTTTAAGCTACGAAAATATGCTTGTTAATTGATTTACTACACAATTGTCAACGGAAATATGTTTTTTTTAATTGATTTCTTATAAAAAAAACAAACTGACTCTAGTCCTTTTCAGTTTCTAGACTACTAAAAAATAATTCTTTAATTATAAGTGTTTATCTGCTCTTTACGCTGGCATTAATCCCGGTTTTTGCCAGGATATTATATTTTTTTACTCAACCTACTTTACTCTGAACGGTTAACATCCTCGTTGATTAAATCATTGGGTCTCATGGCTCCCATGTCCAGCGTTTCCTTGGGCGTCCGGAAGGTCCCACTTCAGGGACAGACATAGTAAGGCACTTGCATCCGACGTTGTTCTTAGACCAGCACCCAAAATGGCCATACCATCTCAGGCAACGCTCTTGGAGCTTATCTGCTACGGCATCAACCAGTTCTCGTCAGTGAGAGCTATGGAGGCTGGTCTTGGATATGAGGCGAGACAGAATCGAGCACAACATTGAATAAGAATGGACTAAGATCGATCGATAAGAAAAAATCCCTTTATGAATATTTAATTTAGCTTTTGTTTATTTTTTATTTTTGTTTTTTTAATCTTCAAAATACTTTTTATAAATGTATCAATATTATATGTATGATTTATTTTTATCTATGCTATTAAATGTAATGCACCACCCACACTCTCTTTTTTTTTATACAACTCCAGCGACCAAAGATTGCCTGGAAGAGATCGCTTTAAGCGATAAGGCCGCCTTATTGTACATGTTGTTTTTACTTATTTTGTATATAATTTGCTTAAATTTTAAGTGCAATAAAGTATATTGTATTGTATTGTAAGATCCGAGCCTTGGTGAACCCCTGTGTAATCTGGAAAGGTTTAGTGTTGCCAACAGCAATTCAAAACATACATACATGTCTCTGGTTTCAATATAGGCCTTACGGATCCCTTTGGATCGCAGATGCCCACCAGATACACTGACGAGGCACACAGTTAAAGGCCTTCTCCAGATCTAAAAAGGGCACATGTAAAACTCTCTTTATTTCTCTGTAGGCCTCTATCAAAGTTCTAGGGGCGAAAATGGTATCTATAGTGCCCGATCCTGACTGAAATCAATAATTAGACTCAGATATAGCACAATCTCGGCGGAACCTGAGCTCGATCATGCTCGAAGAACTTCATGGTATGACTCATAAGCTTAATGCCCCTATAACTACCACAATCTTCAACACTGCTTTTTCCTTTGTAAATAGGGATAATGAAGATCCGCCACTGGTGGGGCACCTTCTCAGTATTCAAGATAGAATTCGTCAGGTGACAACAACAACAACAAACAACGCGGGTTCTGGCTCGAGATCTTTTACTGGCATCTTTTGCTTCTATGTGCTCCAGTCTGTCTTCAGGAGAGTTGGATTGCTGCCACTCCTTAAAGGCAACCCACAAACAAATTATCTTATCTTATCTTATGGATAGTTTGTAATGTCAAATGTGAAAGGTGTTTCATTTAAAACATATGTTTAAAGTGTTATTCCACACTTAGAAAAAAAAATACTTATTTAGAAAACGTATAAAAATTTGAACGTAGCAGGACTCGAATTAAATTTGATGATGAAAAATGTTAAAAATATTTAATCATGGCTCAGTGGTCAGAGCACCCAAAAAATCCTCATATAGTGTAGAAAGGGTAAAAATTACACAACTAGTTCTATATAATGTGGCAAGCCGTGTCGCAGAGGCACAAAGTGTGACTGTAAAATCGACTGGTTATGGGTTCGATCCACTCGAGGAAGTGAAATATTTATTTACATTTATATTTTCATTTCTTCGCTCTAGAGTCGAGGCAGAGCGCGGCGCTGAGTTCCACCACTTATCACAAAATGTCCCCAGAACACAGCGAAAAGTGGAGAGCGGAGTGTCTTAACACAAGGTTCCTCTGTCTACTCTGCTGTATGCGGGATACAGCGTGAAGCTGATTTAATTCTATATAATAAAAGCATAATTTACCTATAATTATATTTTATACGGCATTATGTCTAAATGTCCACTTTACACAAAATTAATGAATGAATAGAACGTCAGTTAAATTTGTTTTCGATTAAAGCGAGATAAATTCGTCAATTATTTCCTCGAATTGAAATCGAACCTTACAACCTACCTACTACCTACTACTACTACCTACCTGCTCCGCATCACGACCGACTTCGTAACAAAACCATATTTTTGTTAATAATTAAATAAAACACCGATACTTGATCGGATTTTTATTTAATTATTCGATTCGAGTCGAAGTCGATACCTCATCTGAACTAGCGGCTTATTAAAGCCGCTAAGTTTTGCCCCCTCCCAACCTGAAGAAGAAGTATGAAACCCTAAAAATCAAGATAATAAAGATAATAGAGAAATATAAATATTTCTATTGTAGATAATATACATGTATGTATATACTTACAGGAAAACACGTTTGACTGTAGAAGCGATAACTTTGGGTTTGATTTCCGCTCCCCTTTTGATAGGGCAAAACGGCAGGGTTAAGTTCAATCACTCAATATGTGCCCCGAGTTTGAATGAGAAGTTGAGAAGAACGTATCTCAACACTAAATTGAACTTTTCGTTTTCAAATCGAAATTAAATCATAAGGATTTTTTGTATCCGACTGTGGCGAAGCACAAAAAGAGAGTTATGTTTATAGCGTGTCTGTCAATCAATTAATTAAAACACTTTATTTCACAAAGAAAATAATACGTATACAATTGGTAAAATTTTCCTAGGATGCACATCTCTGATTTGCTAGGATTTATCGACAGACCACGTGATTTGCTCCAGATACTAATAATGCTTAAGTTAAAATTGACATGCCGTATAGCATTAACAATACCATCAACCGCCGCAGTTGTATATATCTGCAAGTCACCGTCGTACCCAAATATGGAAGGAAAATGTCAGCAATGGAGTCAAGTTTATAAAGATAGAAAACCGCAAAAAAGTATACTACCCTGAGGTACCCCAGCACTGAGTCGATTGTATGAGAACTGTTTGTCATAAGCACGTATGCATTCTTCACCGTCGGTCAGGTAGAATAAAACCATTCAATAATGCGTTTAATGATACATTAATAGATTTGAGTAAAATCTAATAAGGCTAGTATGGTAATATCTTGGTAGACAAACATGGCAAGAATTCAAAAAAATATGTTCAAATCTAACTTAGGAAAATTAATTATTTTTCTTTTCTAGCTTAGGTAAGACGACAAAAATTGTGTTCAAACAACTAATGGCTCCAATATTGGGCGGTGTGTGGGGAATGGAATATCTTAATATTGAGTTCAATCTGTCTACTGCAACTTTATGCTATATGCAGGATACAAAGTGAAGCTCAAAAATAGAAAATCGTAAAACAATCGTGTCGTGATCGTTTAGTGTTAATGCGATTATACGGATGGGGTCGAGGACGTTTTAGGGTTGACAATACGGATTGGGAAATATTTTTTTAAACAGCTTCACCCTCTTACTCGTATAGCAGTGTTGACAGAGAGAAGTGTTGAGACACTTCAACCCCCACGCATAACGCACTATCTATTTTTCGAGACATTGCGTGTTGAATCGCGGAATTCAACGTCATGCTTTGTCTACCAGATTAGAGAATAAAAATAAATAAAATATAATCAATGCCCGTGATTTTTTCTATATTTTAAAGGATGCTCTCCTTGGTACCTTAACACAGTCTTGAGAAAAACAATGTTGACAGATAGACAACTAATTTATAAATACTATAAGGGGTTTTTTTTACTTTTTGGTATGGAACCCTAAGAAGGTACGCAACGGAGTGTCTTGTCACGATTTTTTATGCTCAATGTTCTGATACTTGTGACCAAATCATGCTTTTCTACCTATTGTTATTGAAGTACTTAAAAAATATATATTAATTGAATTACAAATCATTCATTAGATGACTGAAAGCTTCTTTATTGTCACATAAATTTCCAAACACAAAGGTTGTTTGGAAGAAATCACTGCTTTAGCAATAAAATCGCCTTTTGCGCATTAATTTTATGTTCTTATTATTCTTTCTTTTCTAAAAAAAAATCAAATAATTAACAACTTTCTTATACCAAGTGATTGAAGCTGTAAACTATATGAGCCTAAATTCCAGTGATTTACTAGTATCTAACCTCTGAAGATTTGTACTCTTCAGATTCAGGCTTCCTTGTCACACCAGCTTGATTGATGATACCATAATATTGTATTGTCAACTAATCAACGTATAATTACAAGTCTGTCAAATTTAGTTTCTTAGATTTTATAACAAGGTTACAAATCGACCTCACAAAATGTTAACATTTTTGCACGCTGTAGAGTAGGCACATGGAGCCCGGGAACCTAGTGTTAAAACACTTCTATTCCCAACATTCAAAGTAAATCAGAGGTTAAAATAATATTTAATAATGTTTCCCCCCGAGTGCAAACCCATAACCGTCGCGTTCAATACTAGTTACGACGCTACGAAGGCTTCAAAATTAAAAATTATAATATATCAATTAAATTCTTCAACATTTTACACAACCCTAACCTACAAGGGGTAGCAAATTGGTTCAATTTGTAATAAAATGGCGAACGTAACGACTCCACTGTACTGTGCCAGTAATTATAACTTGTCTTCGAAATTGTTATTTTTTTATTATTTAAGTACTTGGCTTAGATTTTATGTTTCAATGGATTTATATGTCAAAGCTATTCATTACATATTAAGTTGTATGGATATTATTAAGTACTTTAATATATATATATTTAATTATGATATATTATGGTATTATTGATGTCGTGGCGCAGAAGTACAAGCAAACACACGGTTCTAAGTTCGGTTCGCACTCGAGGAAATGAAATATATAATATTTTCATTTCCTCACTCTGGTAACTAGGCAAAGCGTAGCGTTGAGTTCCGCCACTTAACACGCAATTTCTTGAAAATTGGGCAAAGTAAAACGGTTTATCTGAATAATATCTTTGCCTACCCCGTTATACTTAAACGAGAAAATGTGTAAAGTTAAAAAGGCATAGATATATATTACTAGCTACCTATAAGTTTTACCTAATTATTTTTTAAATATTTAATGTCTATAATAATAAACAAAAAATACTAAAAGCAAAATAAATATTTCATATCGTCAATAAAATGTACACAGATAAAATATAAAAATATAAAGACTTATTACAATAAATTCTTTGCCAGTTCAGTTTAAAACATTGAATTATAAATTCGTACCACACTTGTCTATTGGTTTAGAACCGACCAATCAGAGCGCAGTATTCTTGTAGGCGGGAAGAGGCAAACGTCAGACGCAAATGACGTTTTTATTTTTTTTAAAACCGGTTCCGTTTAGCGCTTAAGCCCGAAATGGTTATTCAGAGGTTTTTTATGGTGTCATGAATAATAAAATATTTCTTTTTTACGATACGATATGCTACGTTGTTGTCAAAGGGAATTATTTTTTTTATTTTTTTTTATTTTTAAAGACAGTTGTTTTAAAAGATTTATGAAACTGATCTTTTAAACATTTTTTGTATTACGTCTTTAATTAAATTCATAATACATACCTGGTGAGTTTGATACATATAGTCTTAAAGCAAATATATGTCTTTATTAAAAATAGAATTCGATATACACAATTCTTTCACGAGCAGGATTCATATTTACATTCATCGATTTTGTTATGAATCGAATATGGTATGGGATCAAACCCACAACCAATAGCGTTTACAGTCACAATTTGTGTCCCCACGCCACTTCAATAGTTTCGACATAAACTACCTAAGCGAGCTGCAGCTTGCAGCTGCAGCGAGCTGTTTGTCAGAGTTACTAGAGCAAAACAGAGTGTAGTATCATAATTATGTTATATACAGACCTTGGTTGACCTTCGAAAACACAGTATAAAAGATACTAGAGGAAGGTCACGTAAAAAGCATGAGCAACCCTCGGACGGCATGCATGAAGAGATTGATGACAGTGGATGAGGCGAAAGAGGTGTGTAGAGATGGTAGCGCTTGAAACTCCGTTCCCTCTGACTACTCCGCTAGTGACAAAGCGTGAAGCTAAGTTAAGTTACAACTTTCTTACCCTAAGGTATGTATTTCCATCTATTCCATTTCATGATCAAGCGGGCGAAGCCACAAAAAAAAACCGAAACAAGTATATGTAAGTATAACAAAAGAGTCAAAAGGTTGAAATCACGCCTTTTATATAGAAATACTAAAAAGGCTAACGCTTAGTAATCATGTTATACGAATTATTTGTCATCATACAATTAAAAGGTGTAATGTCATCATCGGACAATAAAACCGTGTCTAAATATACATGCGATGATTGTGGGTTCGATTCCCACTCGGAGAGATGTTTATATGTAGAGTATGTAAATTATGTTTTTTATTACGATTGCAAAGTTCCTAAAATATTCGGATTGTAAAGAATGGCATTTCTTAACACTTACTTTATATTCCAATGCCTAACTTTGGAATATCAAGACAGAAAATAAAAACGTATTGAACTAATGATTGATTGGTGGGTTGATTAGTTTTGAGAATAGTTACGGTACGATCGTTTATTTTTTTACAAACTCCTAAGTCCAGAAAATTAACAATACACAAGTGCTAGTAGTACATTTAAATGTGAAAAATATACCATTTTATTATAAATATAGATTTTTTTTTTGTTTTAACATAACTGCATTTATGTTATTAAACTACGTACTTACTTACAAAAATTTTGAATTCAAACAAATTCTATGGAGAAAATTGATTTTTTAAAAAAAATCTTGTGTACATTTTACTTAAACTTCACACAGTATTTCTCAATTAGCAGGGTGCCTAGGAAGAAGGAAACCTAGTGTTAGACTCCGATCCCCCACGCACCGCCTAATTTACGAGTCATTGTTTGTTCAGTGACGGAACTCAACGTCGCTCTTGCTAGTGTTCTCAGAATCGAGGAAAGAAAAATAAATCCTCCTCTATAAGCTCGCAAGTGAGAATCGAACCTACAACCTGTGCCGCTGCGCCACTACGAAGTATACATACGTCTTTGTAACTTAAAATTATACAATATTTTTATTATAAACAACTATAAAGCACTATAAATTGCATATTAAATTAATTTTAACATAGAAATTATGTGTTTGCACCTTAGCACGTTACCCCCTCCCGTTCCCTCCCTTATCCCTCTGGACGCAGGAGAGGGACGGGAAGCCGTCAGTCACCAAACAACGTTTGCTGTGATAACACGTAAAGGTCACAAATTGACCTGTTAATTAATAATAATACAGTGATTTATTTATATATTTTTTATAAATTTATTAATCGAGTGTCCAATAAAAAAATATGTTAATAAAATAAATTAATTTTTGTAGGCTGTTTAAATTGCGATCGCGGTATAGTGTGTGATGTAAATTAAAAAAATGAGTACGTTTTTTTGATTGTGTTCTATGTGTTTTGAACTCAAAATGGCGACTTTTTCTTTTGTGTTTCTTGTGTGTGATCTGACAGGATTCTTATAAGGTATTTTCTTTTTTTTCAATATATAGTCTATAGCTAAGTAGAAGTAATGTTAAATATGGTATTTCATATCTATGGTATTTCATTCTGATCTTTAAGAAACAGATTAAAAAAATAACTTTTTAAATTTAAAAATATGTCAATGTATATTTAATAACTACAGTTTTTAAATATACAGTGTTAAGACACTCCGTTCCCAGCGCACTGCACAATTTTTGAGATTGTTGCGTATTAAGTGGCAGAACGTTCGCTTAAATAACAAATCACTCCCCCAAATGGGAATCGAACTCACAACCATCGCGTTTACAATCACTGAAGGCTGTGCCGCTAATCACAACGGCCTTGTTTATCGTTGTTATTAATTAAATATTCTTAAGAAGCGATTACTTTTAAAAAGTCGTAAAAACACGCAATGTCTAGAAGATTTGGCAGAAAGTTAGAAACGGTGTGTCTTATCACTGTGTTCCCGCTGCCAACCAGCTATATACGAGGTGTATACAGGCTGTGCCGTAAAGTAAAATGTGAAAAAATATATAATTTTGTTTAACATTTAAAATGGTCATAGTTTAGTTAAGTTTCTTTTTTAAATTAAAAATTAAATTAAATTAGTTCACGCTATATCCCGCACACAGCAGGGTAGGCAGAGGGAACCTAGTGTTAAGACACTCCGTTCCCCACTTTCTGCCGAATTTTGGAGGCATTGCGTGTTGAGTGGCAGAACTCAACGCCGCGTTTTGCCTCGACACCAGAGCGAAGAAATGAAAATATAAATTTAAGTAAATATTTCATTTCCTCGAGTGGGGATCGAACCCACAACCAGTCGGTTTTACAGTCACACTTCGTACCACTGCGCCACGACTGGCCTCAAGTTTCTTTTTTGTATTTCACATTTTTGTTATAGTTGAAAGGAAACATAGTAAGCTGCCTTCCGACCCAGTAGCTAATTTCCTGTGGTCCTGACACTACTGACATATTTACATAATTTGATTTGATCCAAAAGTGCTTTTCTTGTTTTTTTTTGCCTAGATAATTCATATTATTAATTTTAATATTACTAATATTAATTACTTACTGTATCGGTTGGACTAGGTGTATTAGATCCAAGTATCTTCCTCATCATTATAGAAAACAGAAGACGAAATTTGACGTCATTCTTTGTTTAACCATATCGGAGAAATAAATAAATGTAATTTCCTCGAATGGGAATTGAATCCACAGCCGTCTCAATTTCTGTCAGACACTGCGACACGATTAGTTAACGATGTATATAAGGATGCACGGGGTCATCATCATCATCTTTCCATAAAATAAAAATTATATATTTGAACAACGATGTATTGGTTTTGTGTTTATGTATGGTACTATCTACAATTTTTTTTAAGATTCACGTTATATTTCGCATTGCGTGTTGAGTGGCAGTACAAAGGCAAGCTTTGCCGCGCGTTACCACAGCAATCGACATCGAACCTACAACCTCGAGTGGGAATCGAACCTACAACCTGTTGCCCTACATTCCTACGCTTGTGCCACTGCGCTGCTACTGGACTATCTATCTATGTATACTTTCGTTATTACTATATTATAAAGCTGAATAGTCTGTATATTTGAATGCGTTAATCACATGAAATGCTGGTTCGAGTTGAATCATTTTATTTGTATACAGGTTTCAGTTGTATATAGTAGGTATCTACATTATTTAGAGTAACTTATTATTGTCCTTGTACATTCACAATGACGCTAAATAAGTTTTTATTTTTGTATATATGCTATAGGTACAGCGATACATCCATTAAATAATGGAAATAAAAACATGAGCTAACGAAAAAAAAAAAAAATCAGCTTCACGCTGTATCCCGCACACAGCAGGGTAGGCAGAGGAAACTTTGTGTTAATACACTCCGTTCCCCACTTTCTGCCCAATTCTGGAGGCATTGCGTGTTGAGTGGCAGAGCTCAACGCCGCGCTTAGCCTCGACACCAGAGCGAAGAAATGGAAATATAAATTTAAGTAAATATTTCATCTCCTCGAGTGGGGATCGAACCCACAACCAGTCGGTTTTGCAGTCACACTTCGTGCCGCTGCGCCACGACTGACCTCAACGTCATGAGCTAACGAGACTTAGATTAATAAGGAGTATAATCATGACCATCTTTTTTTGAACGGTTCTTTGTTGGTTGATGAGGATAACTTTGCCAGACTATAAAATTCAGATTTTTATATATATTTATGTATTTTAAAAGGTTTATGTGATGTCTATGGGAGAAAAGTATTATTAGAGCATTAATAAGACAAAAAAACTCTTGCAATGTGCTTTAAATTTTAAGATATAAGTACTTAGTATAAAATATCGCTCGTATGTAAGTTACTCAGATTGTCTGTAATGCAATTTGTTTAATATTTAAATTGTATTAGCTGAAAAATTACAATTTTTAGGGTTTTTAAAGGACAAAAAAGGAAAAAATTAAATCCATATAGAATTATTTTATTTTCCGTAATCCGATTACATGGAGGAGGATCAAGATGAATTTGAAATAAATATAAAATACGTGAGTTAATTACTAACAATTATCATCTGGCAATAGAGAATACTATTGTGTGTATTGTATGTATTTTTAATAAATCTATCTTTGGGTAGCGGAAATTTGTAAAAATCTCCCTACAAAGATGCTAATGCAAAACATAAATAAGTTGTGACAAGCGTATAAATATTTCGACGTAGCTTGATGAGCCTGGTCGGTTTCCAGGAGGCGCGGGTTCGAGTCCCGCTACGTTTAAATTTTTATACGTTTTCTAAATATAATATTTGTAGTTTATTCCATACAAAATACTCCGCACTCCGCTAATTCCGCTAACTTAAGTTTGTCTATTTTTGAAGTTATACTTTCTGTTGAGATATTGTACTCCTTTTTTTTAACTTTACGCTGTATCTCGCACACAGCAGGGTAGGCAGAGGTATGTATGTATATTTTATAAATCAAATATCAACATCCGTATGTTTTAATTCGAAGCAATCAAAAATTCTTAAAGAAATTAGGCCAGTCGTGGCGCAGTGGTACAAAGTGTGACTGTAAAACCGACTGGTTGTGGGTTCGATCCCCACTCGAGGAGATGAAATGCGAAGGCAAAGCGCGGCGTTGAGTTCTGCCACTCAACACGCAATGCCTCCAAAATTCGGCAGAAAGTGGGGAACGGGGTGTCTTAACACTAGGTTCCTTCTGCCTACCCTGCTGTGTGTGGGATATAGCGTGAAGCTAATTTAATTTAATTTAATTTTTTTTTAATTACGCTAATGTCATAAAAAAATCATATTAGAATATGTAATATTTAAAGTAATAAAAAATCATATTAGAAGTCATTTTAGTTGTCAATCAATTCTGCTTATTAAATCAATAATCATGTAGTTTAAGCGGGCGAAGCCGCTGGCGAGCCGCTAGTATTAAATAAGTGAGGCCAGTCGTGGCGCAGAGGCACAAGGTGTGACCGTAAAATCGACTGGTTGTGGGTTCGATCCCCACTCGACTAAGTGAAATAGTTATTTACTTTTATATTTTTAATTTTTCGCTCTGGTGTCAAGGCAAAGCGCGGCACTGAGTTCCGCCACTCAACACGCAATGCCTCCAGAACACGGCGGAAGTCGGGAATGGAGTGTCTTAACACTAGGTTCCCTCTGCCTGCCCTGCTGTCTGCGGGATACAGCGTGAAGCTGATTTATTATATTTTTTTATTTATATTACATAAAAATACTCAATAGTATTGTATTACAATGTTCACTAAGGTTGACAGTATATTAGTAAGTTTAAATATTTTAGTATATAATAGGTTTACGTACGATTTTAGCTATTAGAGGCTGCAATCGCTTAAGCATATGGAAGCTGCACTGGCTTCTTATGCTTTTCGTCAGACACTGCGTTCGTCTCTAAAAGTTAAAGTAAAAGTTAATTTTCTTCATAAACTAAGTATGTCGATAAATATATTTAGAATTGGAAATGTGATTTAAATTTTTAACTGGCATACTGTCATTTAATGTAAATCACTGCGTATTGGCTCAATATAGAGCGGTGCTAGGCGTGCGGAGTGTTTTAACTCTGTGTTTCTTCTGCCTACTCTTCTGCTCTGCTATTTATAAATTAGGCGTCATAATAAATAAATAAAATAATAGATGGTCCAACTAATTTGCCTTTATCACACACTTTTAATTTTATTAAAGGGTTTTGTGCATATAATTTACGTGTTAAGACACTCCGTTCTCCATTTTCCATCAAATTTTCGAGACATTGCTTGTTAAATGACGGTACTCGACTCCCCGTTTTGTTTAGAGCGAGCAAATAATGGAAACGCTGATTAAAAAAGAAGAAGGTTCACTATTTTCTGAGATAACACATAGCACCGTGTCAGTGCCGTCGGGATATTTAAAGGTTTAAATTTGTTTCATGCGGCGTTGCGTTCGGACGCTGTGGTGCTGCGTAACGACAGCTTCAATTTTAAGTTTTAAATATTATTTAAATATATATATAGGTATATATTATTGCATAACAAATATTTTAATTAATAATATAATGAGGCGACGGCTTCATTATATTATTAATTATAATATTGGCGGTTCCACCGCCAATATTATAATTAATAATGGATTTGAGGCCAAAAGTACCTATGCAAATTCTTAATGGAACGGAGTTTCCTAACCTGCTGTGTTCGGGATAGAATGTGAAGCTACAAAAAAAAGAATTATTTGCTTTAAATTCCCGGATACAACCAGGATATGGTGTTAAACACACGGCGAACCCAAATAGTGTCGGGTTGTATCTCAAAACGTTCTTTTGTTACCGTTCTCTTATAACGTGTTGCTGTTGCCTTTGTTCTTTGTCATAAATTCGACTGGCCATAATAATTTATATGGTTTATTGCCTTTTTGACGTTGGTTGGTGCCTTGAGAGTTGAATTGAGTATAGTATATTGGAGTTCTGTTGGAATTTAAATTAAAGTTAATGATCTATATAATATAATGAAAATTTCATTTTTAAAGGCATAGCCAGGTGGAAGGTAGTGTTAAGAAAGTCAGTTCTGTAAGCATCGGCCAAGTTTCCCGTCATGTTAAGTAGCGGTCACTACCTTCGTCTTGTTACCACAGCGAAGAAATGAAAATAATTCAATTAATCCACTAAGTATTTCATAAATCCACTTAAAGTAAGATCAAGAGATCGTCTTTAACTTTGCATGTTGAGAGGCGGAACGTCACGCTTGCTTCTAAAGGTGTAAAATAAAATAAATAAAAAATATAACCACGGAAGGGATTCGAATCCACAACCGTCGAGTGTACAGTTACAGGCTATCCCATTGCGACAGCTAGCACGACAGCTTTAGATTCATGTACGATAAGACAATTTATTTATATAAGTAAATATTTTGAAGTCCATTTTATTTAATCTTCTCCTTGACATCATTCTTAGGTATATTAGTTTTCAATTTGGAAAACAAACTAAAATTATGTTATATCAATAATATACGTGTACTTATACTTCATGTTGTTTGTCTATTTGTTGGGATAACGTGACGGTTTTAGTTAAAAAAGGCTCAACAATATATTTTATTCATATTTTTTATTCACTTTCCCGCTGGGTAGGAAGAGGGAAACCTAGTATTAAACCACTCTAAGTCCCGCATGCTACCTAATTATCAAGACTGAATTAAGAAATGAAAATAGCTCATTCCCCGAGTTGTAATCGATCCTACAACCATCGCCTTTACAGACGAACACTGGCACAGGCTACGTCACGATGGCCAAAAATAAATAAAAATTAAAAAAAAAACCTATACATTTCTATCCAAAATAAAAAACGATGTGCTTTTAACAGACACCTTTGAAGTACTTTATAAAAAAATCGAATTCGGGCGGGAAAGGGGAGGGGAGGAGGTAGCTTGCATCTGATTGGTCGACATTGGGCGGGGGTGAATGCCACCAGCCATTCAGAAGGCAGAACGGGGACGTGCCCTATCTACACTTCGCACCCCCCAGCTTTAAGGGCTCTAAGGTTGTGTTTGCGTTGCATTTTGATTGTTTGTCGATTTAATTGATGTTCGCTTTTTTTTAAGGGCAGCTCAGGAACGCCACTTTACGTTTAAGCTGTGACTTTGGATATACTTATTCAATTCTATGAACAGATTTTAAATAAATCTTTGTATGTAAATTTTTATTAGTGTCACACTGTGTCCTAATAACAGGGTCTTTAACAGGCATTGGGCAGAATTTTCAGACACTCCGTACCCCACGCACCGCCCAATTTTCGTAAAATTGCGTGTTAAGTAGCGGAAATCAACGAGCGGGGAAATGAAAATAATTCTTTTATCCGAGTGGGAATTAAACTCACAACCGTATCATCCGTTGCACCGTGACGGCTTCAATGTTAATTCACAACCAAATTAAGTATTTATATAAAGTACATAATAAAGATAACAAAATTATTGAATTTATTATGTCCTGACAACATCGTGGCTTTTGTGTAGGTAATATGACTAGCTGATTGCGATAGTCGTCGGTTCAATTTTTACCCATGAGAATGTGTAAAGATCTTTTTTTATAGCTTCATCCGGTGTTCGGCATAAAGCAGGGCAAAAGGAACCTAGTACGGAAACGACCTCCAATATATGAAGAATATTCTCGATCTCGTGAAGAGCGGCATTTATGTCTGCTATTGAGCATGTTATAACGCCTCGAAATCGGCGGATAATAGAGAAGCTTAGAGCATTTACAGTTTGAGAAAGTAATGTGTAACGACACCATCTGAATGTAAGAGAGGTTGTGAGTGTAAGAGAGGTTGTGAGTTCGATTCCCACCAGAGAGGACTAGTTAGATTTTTCTTTTTAGCCGTTCGATATAAAGTTCGGTGGAAAGTTTTTCTGAATACGCTACTTTGCGGGAAGAGGTGTGGAGCTGGTAAAAAAAGGATACACACATTTAATAATTACAAATATATATGAAAATAAGCCTGTAAAATGGGGAACTAAGTAGTTTATCCCTGTATTCTTCTCACCAACCCCGCTAAATACAATTTAATGTCCAGATATGTGTGGAAACAAAAAAAAATACACTTAAACACTTACTAATCTCCCACTCAACGGTATTTACTTTGAAATTACCACGAATCAGTGGGTACTTAAGTTGCGCGTGCGCAATGTTGCCTTTGGCTTACAGTATGTAGGTATATGACACGCGGCTTAATATAATAAAAATATTAGTATTAGAGTCCATTGTGGCGTAGATACACAGTCGTGTGATTGTAAAAGTGTCCACGTGACGGTTGTAGGTTTGATTCCAGCTTTGGGAAATGCATTATTTTATACTCAAACTTAAAGTATTCCGCCACCTCAACAACCAATGGCTCGAGAATTCGGTGGAAAATGAGAAACGGAATATCTTAATACTAGATTCCTCTTGCTTACACTGTTATATGCGGAATAAGGCGGTGTGAAGGTAAATAAAAAATATTATGATTTTATCGACTTGTTAGATACAAGTTCAATATAATATTATCTCTTAGATTTAAACTGAATTGAACCTATTTGTAATAATAATATCACCTGGCCTAGTGGTTCAATACTATAAACGCGATGGGTGGTTGAAATATTTTCATTTTCTCGCTCTAATAAAAAAAAACAAAGTGCGGCGCCAAGTTCCGCTACTCAACGCACAATTCCTCGAAAATTTTGCGGTAATTGGGAAACGGAGTGTCTTAACACTAGGTTCTCTATGTCTACACTGGTATAAGTATCGATTTTTTTTTTATTTCAAATTTACTGAAAATAATATTTATTTATATTTCAATTTTGAGTTGCATATATTATTAAATCCCTATCCCTATCCTATAAATAGGAATGAAGAAACTACGTTCTTTGCTTTCCACTATAATTCGAAATATAGTTGACTGTTAACTTCAGGCATGGTATAGAAGAGTAGACAGCGTCCTCGACCTCCGTCAAGATAAAGCGTGGCGTTGAGTTACGCCAATCAAGTTCAACATACAGTGCCGGTCCGGTGGAAAGGGACAAAAAGGGATGGATATTTTTTTGGTGTCTATTGAAATTGTTCTACACCGCACTAATCCTATACAGCTACGTAATTATAGCTGATTGTTTATTTAAAAATAAAATCTGAGTGCCACCGAGCATGTAGCTACTTGAGTGGCCGCGTGCGTTTATTATTGGCACAAGTAATGTAGGGGTAACGCTTATCCCGGCCTAAACCGGGCACCCGTGCGATTAACATAAAGTAAACTACAATAATATGCTAAATTGCCTGGGATTTATTTTTGGGCAATGGTTATTTTTTAACTGATTTGGAATGAAGGAGGTTATTATTATTATTTAGACTTACGCTATATTCCGCATATAGCAGACAGAAGATACCTAGTGTTAAGACATTCCGTTTGCCACTTCATCCCGAATTTTGGAGACTGCGTGACACAACTCAAAGTCGAGCTTTGTCTTGTTGCTAGAGCAATAAAATGTAAATATTAAATGATTCATTTCATCGAGTGGAGGTAAAGAACCAAACGCTTTGCCCAAATATATTATAAGCTATAATTTAACAAAACAATAAAATCGTAAAGTCCTCTTTTTAACCAATTTCTGTAAAAGGAGAAGGTTCTCAATTCTACTGTATTTTTTATATTTGTTACCTCAGAACTTTCGAACAGGGTGAACCGAAATTATTTGAAAGCTAAGCCAATGTGATCCTATTCCATTTAGTCCAGTTCTGACAATATTATCCATGAGAAAATAATATAAATTTGCATTAAGTAAAACCAATAATTGAATATCAAGCCTACCAATTTCGATGATTCTTTTTTTATTCGAAGGATATTCTTCAGGGGTAGTTGGATGTGAGTTTTCTTAGGTTCTGATGGGCTCCACGACATAGTGACGGAACCCTTAAATTCTTAGGAGCAAATCAACGATACTCGAGCGAATCTTTGATTCTATCCGGCTATGTGAGTTGTCTACCGTATCGCCGCTATGGTCAAGTAATGATCATTCAATTATATGATGATATGATATGATGATGATGATAATTCAATTCATTCAATAGTATCTAATCATCATGATGAACTTGAGATTGGGAATTTTGCACTTAGATGGGTTGTGACAGTCATTATGGGTCTGATAATGAAGACGAAGGATACTTATGGAAAAAATATCCTCAACCGTGTACAATAACTTGAATTTTGGACTTACTTCACTTATATTGACGAGAACTTTGCGCCCTTATGAGTAATAAATGCAGTTATAGGCCTTATCATGGCGTCCATAGACAGTCCAGAAACTTTCTCAACGATTTACGAGCAGTTACATTTGGTTGAACTTGGTTAATCATTTTTATATATGCCCCAACATACTACTATGAGTAATTGCTTAATAATGTCATTCTTTCGTGCTAGTAATGAGCATGTGTAGTTATGTAGTTATAATTTAAGTGTGCTCAATGTAAATAATGAAATACACATGCTGTTTATGCGCTTGCTAGAAATGTCAATTTGAGTTTCTAGTAAGACCCTGGGTTTTTTGAAGTAATATTGTGCACAAGCAGTTCTGCGAGCGTCGGATTGATACTAGCATGCTTAATAAACGAACATTTTCACACATCACACGCTCGCAAAGCACACCCCCTTCCCGTCGCGCTGCAGATAGCATGCCTAAAAATCATGAGGCTGCCGATATTTGACCAAGCTCGAAATAAGCATGCTTAGCTATATTAGACACACATACTACTTTGAGTAATTGCTCAATAATAACATGTTTTCGTGCTGTAAAACTATAGCATAAGTATCTATTTAAATGGCCTATTATTTTCTACACTTTTTTTAGCTTTACGTTGAATCCCGCATATAGCATGGCAGGCAGAGGGAACCTGGGAAGTTAAGCATTGCACTACGTTTCCCACTTTCCGCAGAATTAGAGATATTGCGAGTTGAGTGGCGTAGCGATCTACGCAGCGCTTTGCCTCGTTGCCAGAAACAGAAAAATGAAATATTTGAAAAAAATTGTTTTTGTCGAGTGGGAATCAACCCATAACCTGTCAGGTTTACAGTCGCACGCTTGTGTCACTGCGCCACGAATGGCATCACAATTTACTTTAAAATATTAAACTAACAAAGTACAGAGTATACATATATAATACAGGTGTACAAAAGGCGGGGCATGACCACGCCTACACGTACACTTGGTTGTCTGCCAGCTACGGTTTCTGATTTTTTTTGTATTTTTTGGCATAGATTATTACTATTATTACTAATATAATTTAAACCGTTTGACTTTAAACTCGACTCTTACGGGTTCGATTTCCACTCGCAAGAATGATTGTACTTTAATTAATTTCCACTTATGTTAATTTCCAAGTTTACGTTGGTACATGCAACGCGTTTAGTTTCACTATGCGGGCTTTGTGTCGGAAATTATGATAATAGGGGAACAGAGTGTTTTAACATTAAATTCTTTTTGTCTACCCTGCTATGCGAGAAGAAGCGTGAAGGCGCAAAAAAAGGCCATATTTTCTCAAAATACTTAATGTTAACTTACAAAGAAACTCTATAACAATTCTATTAGATATAATATAAGATGAGTTAGTTTCATTGAAGGCAATCTCAGGAACTATTGATTTGAATCGAAAAAATATTTTTGTGTTGGATGGTCCATATATGGAGGAATGCTATAGGCTATAATATGACGTCAATCGTTTCTATATAACAAACACACTGTAACCGCAGTAAGAGGTATATCGGCATATAAAATTCATCACATGTCGTAAGTACACAACCCTTAGCTTACCTTGTTCGTTTCCGTTATTGCATTTACACAAATGCAGTAACGTAAAGCAAAGCATAGCCGTTACCACGGAAACGACAATTCCAATACTGAAGAAATTGTAAAGTTTTTTTAATAAATAAGAAAGCGACATTGAGCTCAGCCTCTCTACACGGCGTGTCTCAAGAATTCGGCGTAAAGGTGAGAACGGAAGAATCTTAATGAGAAATAGAGTGCCTAAATTCTAGTTTCCCAGTTTAGTTTATCCGGTTCCCTCTGCTTACCCTGCTATATGCGGGAATAATAATAATAAAGAATATATTTAATTCAATTGTACACTAAAATCACAGAAGCACCATTTTCATCGCCTACATCATGAAAAAAAGCAGACCTTTTTTGAATTGACATTTCACGTAATATTATGCAGCATAGATTAAAAATGTTAATCTCGTTGTTAAATCATTAAGCATAACAAGCAACTGGCGATACGTATAGAAATCGATAATAAATCATATTGTACAAAAGATCATACATAATAATCTGTACGTGACGTTGCAAACGTTGGCTGTATTATGATATTGTCTATACCTACTCTATAATGTATATTATAGTATTGTATAGTCTGTGGCGTTTGTTTTGGCGGGAAGTGGATGCGGGTGGATTGTTTTTGATAAAAAATCCTGAAATGGTAGCCAGTTTGTTAAATATGTGTGCTTATCTCAAGTAGGTACCTAATAGTAATGTAAGTAAATATATTTTTATTTCCTCGCTCTGGTAAGGAGATAAAGCGCGGCGTTGTGTTTCGCCACTCAACATGCAATGTCTCGAGAATCGATACATTCGGCTGAAAATGGGAAACTGAAGTATCTTAATTGGAATGGAGTGTATAGGGTATACACTACCCTTATAGTGGGGAACGAACCTACAACCGCCGTATTTTGAGGAATTTGCCGATTCATATATTTTTTTTACTTTTTGCCGCATCATATTAGGTAGCCTTTGATTTATTAAATTAATAGATATAATATGGAGAGAGATACATATTAGATCACTGACACAGGTAAGTACAGTAGGTTACATCGAAACATATATATGAATAATACACCTTATAGCCTTTCTGGTAATTCCAGTTCGTAAAATTAGAATTAGAGAATAAAAATTAGTATATTAACTAGTTCCTGAGATTAACACGTTTAACCAAACAAACACAATAAATTTTACAATATAAGTATATAATCGAATATTCTTTATAGGACACACAAATTAAAAAAAAAAAACTAACACTATAATGTATAGGATGAAATCGAAACAAATCATTAAAATCTTACAACGGGTGCACGTTTGTAGACACCTTATGGATGGTAATTCTTAATTTTTTTTTAAACCACAGTCCAAATATATTTTATAGATAGTGTCACGCTGTATCTTACAAATTGCAAGATAATATTCTTGGTTCCCAAGAATTATAAAAATAATTAATTCCCATCGTGAGAATCGAACCAAGAATCTTCACGTTTACAGTCAGACGTTTGCCTCTGTGATGGCTTAGTTTTAATTTAATTTAGTAATATAACAAAAAAACATGCGTACTTATGTTGTACAAAAACATGGGTAATAATATAAATAGGATAACTAACCAAATTCTTTATTTAAAATAATTATATTTTTAATATAGAAAAAAATTATATCAAAAATAACAATGTTAATTTCATAAATAATACAACTACAGATGATAAATTCTATAAAGTAATAGTAGTAAAGTAGATAGACAACGCCTCCTTTTTTTCTAATTTTGCATACCACCCGCCGGCAAAATAACAATTAGTGACAAAAGTCATTCATTAAACAGCCGAAACGCGTGGGAATGGATAAGACCTACTACCGTGTCATTGAAATGTCACGTACTATTAAAATATATATAGAACATTATTTTTACCTTAATATTTTAATGGATTATTTATTAAAAAATATGTATCGTCAAAAGGTCGAGGACGACAATCAATCGATCGACGCCTAGTCGGAAAAAAACTAAAAAATTCCGGCGACTAGGCGTCGATCGATTTTTATTACCACGCCCCTGTACCGAGATAAAGTCAGGCGTTGAATCCTGTCAGTCTACACGCAGTGTGTCGATAATTGGGCGGTATGTTGGGAATCGAGTGTTTTAACACTACGTTCTTTCTGCCTACCCTACTACCCTTTTGGCGTAGTATATAGTCGGCTTCTGTAGATCTCGCTGAGGGGGATTGGTTTAACGTTAAATCAGTTTTTCTAGACGGCGCGTATTGTGAGGAGGTTCCTTTCTCTGGAGCCCTAGACAACTATGAATTGAACCCCTGTCCCTCCCTTAGGTTTTTTTTTTATATTTTTAAATGTATTTTTTTTACAATTTATATTTAAAAATGTAAAATTTATTTATCTTATGTAGTAAAAGTATATATATACGAAAGGATAAGACGAGTGTTATTTTAATATTTAATAAGTTTGACCTGAACTCAATTTTAATACTTAAAACAAAAATGTTTAATTTTACACCATATAACATAAAAGGAACTCATAAATGTATTTTTATAATTTTCAAGCTTCAAGCTAGATATTATACTAATATCTAATATCATCTAATATCTAATATCAGGAATTATATAGTATTGAAAAGTTGTTATCGAAAAAAACTATAAACATTATGAATATTACATTACGTTAGTCGTTTCAGTGAGGCCGGTAACCTACTGTACCTGCGGTTACAGTTACCTTAGACACTTACAATGTGTCATGTGTCATACGCAACTCTGAGTTATACCTATTAATTTAACCACGCGGACAAAGTCGCCGGTGAAGGCTGGATTATAAAAAAGTAAAGACTTGACCTAAATTTTAAATTTAAACAAAAATAAAATTACGAGGCCAGTCGTGGCGCAGGGGCATAAAGTGTGACTGTAAATGCGATTGGTTTTGGATTCGATCCTCACTCGAGAAAAAGAAATATTTAATAAAATTTATATTTCCAATTGCTCTGGTGTGGAGGCAAAGCGTGGCGTTGAATTCCGCCACTCAACATGCAATGCCTCCAGAATGTGCCAGAAAGTGGAGAACGGAGTGTCTTACCTCTTGATTTCCTCTGCCTACCCTGCTGTACGCGGGATACAATGTAAAGCAATTTTTTATAAACTTACTCGTTTTGTATTTGAATCGTCGACCTACGAAACATGACCTTGATATACTTACCTAGAAATTATATAAAACGTGAGTAGTCACATTTTAAGCGTGTGATATTTCGAGCGTCCATGTAATTTATTTAGAGGTGTTAAATAACAAGTTTGCCAACCAACATGGCTGCCACGCTGTCTGGGTTAATATTTACAAGTAATCATAGCTGTTTATCACTACCTCTCTGTATCCAGTACGTAGCAGATTAGGAAGAGGGAACCTGAGAACCTAGTGTTATGTCCGTTTAATTATAATAATTATATTTATGTCGAATATCGGACGGGCGTAAGAATGAAACGGCCAGGTAGATCGTGTCTACCCCAGTGCCAAGACACTCTGTTTTACACCCGCCCAGTTTACAAGAAATTGCGTATTAAATTTATAACACTTTAAAATAATTCTAATCCCTAAATTTGTGCACATTTTAGCAGGATAGGGCGGTGAGAACTTAGTGTCAAGATACTGCGTTCTTCGCTTTCCACCGCATTCCGACATTGATTGTTGACTCGCTGAACGTCGCGCTTTGTCTGGTGTTATAAAAGCGAGGAAATAAAAATAATTGACACCCCCAAGTGAGAAATGGAAATGGAATCCACAATCGTTGCGCTTACGGTCAGACGTTGTGCCACTGTGACACGACAGCCTCAAACAAAGGACTAATAAAATATATTGTAAATAATATTTTACCTAATAATCACTATCAGTAATGAGGGCACAAAGTACCTTCGACCATAGACCATTGTGTTGAATAGAACTGCCATTTTTATTTGTTTGTTTTATTAAAGTGTCACAGAGTAGAAATCCTTTTATGTCGTGTTTTCTAACTATTGAAGTCCAGCTCTTCCAGCTGGCGTTAGAGTCCAATATCCTGGACCAAGAAAAAACTTACTATTAAACATCATAGCTAAAGTTCATAATAGTTAATACGACTATTAGGTTCCGCCACTTAACACGTAATAATGTCTTGATAATTACGTGGGGAATGGAACGTCTTAAAAGCCTAGGGAGTTCTAAATTAACTGTTTTCTTAATTTTATATGGATTTAACCAAATTTTATAATATCAGTCTCTCAAAGGAATAGATATCAAATCAACACGCAAGATCTCAAATTCGGAATAAAAGCACTGACAGCTCCACAGTGATTAACTGTAAACTCAACGTTAGTTACTTATTTAGAAAACGTATAAAAATTTGAACGCAACGGGATTCGAACCCGCGCCTCCTGGAAACCGACCAGGCGATCTGACCACTAAGCCATGCGTTCTAACGTTAGTTGGTTCGGTTCCCACTCAATAGACAAAGCATGACAATGCTCGAAAATTGGACGGTGCCTTGAAAAGAGAGTGTCAAGACACTTGGTTCGCTTTGCCTATCCGGCTATAGCGTGTTGCTAGAGCAAAATTATAAGTATATATATGTATATATTTTTAATGGATCACTTCTAAAATATTTTCTTTCAAACGTCTTATACCTTACACAATGCAAAATGTCTGACGCCGCGGAACTTCGACATTGGCTTTAAAGAAACACGGAAGAACAAATCTATATTGAACTCATTTCTAAAACCTTATTAGTGATTATAATACATTTGACGTTGACAGTTCAGTTGACTTCGCGCTCTTTTCAATTCGCGCCATCTTTTTTTTTTATGAAAATGGTCTAGATATTTTTGTTCGTTTTTTATTTTTTTATTATAATATTATTATTGTGTGTGTGTGTGTGTGTGTTTTTTCTGTGTTGTGTTGTTGAAGGTGTGATGAAAATTATGGGAAAAATAGGTTTGTTTTTTTTTTGTACAAAATTAAATTATTTTTTAATTTTTATATTTATATCTTTAGCCTGTATTGTTGTTCTGCTACCAAAAAAACATATTAAACGGAAAGTAAAGGGCGGAGTAAATTACTAATAAGTTATCATTGTCAGTTCTTCAGAAACTTTGTAATTGAACTTACCAAATCGAACTTTGAAATAAACTTTATATTCAAAAAATAAATTAATGGAAGACATGTATTATATTAGAACCTAAACCTTTTCTTCCATTAACTTATTTATAATAATCGTCCTTTTATTTTGCACTAATAAATACAGACTGGGGAACGGAGTGTCTGCACTAGGCACTCTTACCAACTCTATATAAGACATTTAGGGTGAAGCTAAAAACAAATAATATTTTATCTGATATTTTTTAAGATCTTTATGAAATCTTTGTCGGGACTTTGATAGAAGCATTGTAAGGACATTTGAACTTTCTACCTTCACAAGAAATAATATTCAATAATACCTAGGATCATTGATTTAGATTTTTTTTTACATTTCAAATAAAACCTTTAAATCGGGTTAATCACGAAAAAAAATTCAATACTGATTTTACCAAAACCGTCTGAATCATAACGATGTTAGTAAGTACTTCTTCTACAAACGACATTGTATGGTCAGCAAAAATGCAATATTTGTTACAAGGTTAATAAATTTAGTGCAAATGTTAAAAGCATACGTATACACTTATGCATTGAGTCCGTAGTTGGGGCACAGAATATGACTGTAAACGCGAGGGTTGTGGGATCGATTTCCACCCGTCGGAAAAAAATATTTTTATTTTCTTACTTTGATTTAAAGACAAAGTGCGGCGTTGAATTTGGCGACTAAAAACGCTATGTCTCAACAATTGAATGAATTAATAAAATTGTGCAATATTATTATTTTAAAATTTCAATTATAATTTTTCGAGGCCAGTCGTGGCGCAGCGGCACAAAGTGTGACTGTAAACCGACTGGTTGTGGGTTCGATCCCCACTCGAGGAAATGAAATATTTACTTAAATTTATATTTCCATTTCTTCGCTCTGGTGTCGAGGCTAAGCGCGGCGTTGAGTTCTGCCACTCAACACGCAATGCCTCCAGAATTCGGCAGAAAGTGGGGAACGGAGTGTCTAAAAACACTAGGTTCCCTCTGCCTACCCTGCTGTGTGCGGGATACAGCGTGAAGCTGATTTATTTTATTTATTTTATTATAATTTTTAATAAGAAATATGAAACATATGAAACTTTTTATTGTCGAAATAATATGCAACTTTTTATCAATTAATTACTAAATTACTTATTTGGGTAACTTGTGTGAAATATTAAGATATACTACAAATTACAAAATCTTTAGCTATCTATTTAGATAGTAGTTTTTTTTATTTAGACATTGATTCTTGTTATTCGAGGCAATATTAGCAATATTATATATTATTTAAAGTACATTTACATTTCTTGCATGGCATGGTAGCCAGAGGGAACCTAGCTAATAAGATAAGATACTTCGTTGCCCGCGCTCCGCCCAAAATTGCATTGCAAATCAACGCCGCGCCTCGGCTCCCAAAGCATTGAAAATGAAATAATTAAAACATAGTTCCACCCAGTAGGAATCAAACTCACATACCGTCGCCTTAGAGTAATTTGCTGACTCACAGAAATATAAACGGTCTCAATATCGCTGGTCAATACATTATATTAGATTTTTTTTAGCTTTACACTGAACCCTGCATATAGAATGGTAGGCAAAGGGAACCTGGGAACCCAGTTAAGTGTTAAGACACTCTGTTTCCATTCTAACCCGCTGTAGGTGAGAGCTATCTCCGCATTTAGAACGTATCATGTCACATGTGTAGTATCATGTCACATTCAAAAGTATTAGTTATATCTTGTTAACCAGCGTCTAATTGGTAACGCAACGGTTGTGGGTTCGATTTCGATTCGATAAAACGAAAGTTTCCTCTGTTTACTCTGCTATATGAGTAATACAGCGTAAAGCGATGTGTGACAAAATATTAAATTTCGGTTACGTTTTCTCATTTGGTATGCCCATTTCATTCACTTCACAATAAAATAAGTAAAAATAAAAATTGTTTATACAAAACTGGAACTCGGTCGGTAGCCATTTTGTGTACAAACAAAACTTATATGGCCGTCGCGTCCCATACTTCTTTCTTCGAATACCATATTTTTATTTACTAACAAACATGTTGAAATAATCGAGGTCGATGTGGCGCAGACGCACGTGCGTGCGGCTGTAAACGCGCCATGTTCTGGGTACGATGCTACTCGAGGAAAAAAAAACCTTAAATATTTTCATGCTTTCGTAAAGAAGGAAAGCGCGGCGTTTAGCTTCGCCACTCAATACGTAGTACCTCCAGAATTTGGTGGAAAGTTGAGATCGGAACTATCTTAATGGCACCGAAAAAAAAAAAATATCTCTATATATAATAAGACAGTAAAAATATTTTGTTTGTGTTTAGTAATTTTGACTGAAATGGATAGAGGGACACTTAAAAAGAATAATAGGAAGCAAAGAAATGTTTTTTGAATTTCTTGTCTGTCTGTCTGTCTGTCGATATGTATGTCCACATTTTTCTCTGAAAGTACTGAACCGATTTACTTGAAAATTTTACTAATTGCCTTGTTTTAACTCAACTTACTACTAAAGTACTTGGTTAATCAAAATCGGTTCATTAAAAAAAAAGTTATCGTCATTTGAATGAACTCAAGGCATTAGTTTGCCTGCGAATATTATATAGCAATCGCGCTGGTAAGATTCTTAGCTAAAGAATGACATTCAAAACGTCTGGGTTATAATGACTGTTGCTAAAAATATATATTTTTTAAAGCACAATTACATAATATTTTATGCAATAAAGTAAACCAAATATTGGTGAATTGTTAGTGGAGATTACCTTCATAAATCATAACAGTTAAGTTTAAGTCGTAACTAATTCAACACAGAGATAAAGAACGATCCTGAAAGAAATATCAAGTAAATACAAAGATTTTTTGGTTGGTTCGTTCATATAATATATGTAACTAATTTAAAAACTGTACAGGAGGTAATATGCAATTATTACAATTCTTTTACAAAGAATATTATGAATCATTACAAAAATCAATAATTTAACATTTTAAAGCTGTTTCTATAGCTGTAAATTAAATTATTAAATTACGATAATGTCGTAAAAAAATCATATTAGAAGTCATTTTAGTTGTGAAGTAATTCTGCTTATTAAATCAATTATCATGTAGTTTAAGCCGGCGAAGCCGCTGGCGAGCCGCCAGTGTTATATATATTAGTTAATATGTATAGTAAATTTTGAAGCGATATTTGGGATACAAATTACGATGGTCGCATCCAAAATTAACACAAAACGCGACGTAGAGTAACGTACATTCTAACATAATATCATAAATTGGATTGTTTGACACTAGCGTTTTTTTCAGCTTCACGTTGTATCCCGCACATAGCAGAGTAGACCGAGAGAACTTAAGATCGTTCCCCGCTTTCTGTTCAATTCTTGAGGCATTGCGTGACGAAACTCAACGCCGCGTTTTGCCTCGTCTCTAGAGCTAAGAAGCTTTTGCCCTGCGCCACGGCGGCCTTAAAATATACTAATCATTTGTACAAAAAACTCTTAAAATTTGCCATAAACTAAAGAATCCGCTACGTGCCCCATAAAAATGAACATCCATTAATTATAAAGGAAATGTAATAAAATAAAATTTGAAAAAGAATTCGTTAATGTACAATTCGTGACTATTGCACGTTTGGATCACAATAAAAACAAATATTACCCTAAATCGGACAAAATGGTGGGGAAAATTTAAAAAAAAACGCCACTACCATAGATGCGTATGCGCACGTCAACTGTAAGCCTTATAGATTGGTTTCGTGCGTGACATTTCCGGCATTTTTGAAGGTGTGTACGATTTTTCAGATAAATTACTTTTTATTTTATGTTCTCGGTCTTTTTTTGGTGGTATGCGAGTGCTTAAAGGGTTGTTTATTAGCCGTGTTTTTATAAGGAAGGACATACTAGTCGCCGCCCACAGCTTTATTTGCGTAGATTTAAAGTAGAAGATGTACAATGGAAAGCGTTGTTTTTTGTCCCGTTGTCCGTTCCCGTAGGGATTTAGAGAAATCTTCTCACTAATTAATGGGAGATTTACCTACTTATATACTTAGGCATATAGTTTACTTATGTTTGATTTATAAAGCGTTCGATTTACTTTGGTTCTCTCAAGAACAACTGGGTAAAATTTATGAACATTTATATGTACGAGTACGGGAAAGCTGGAATACTACTACTGAGTTATAGGTCCTTTTTAAACAAGTGAAAATATTATTGGTCTCGCTAAAATGTAACGAGAAACTAATAGCTAGAGAGTTAACTAAATACGCAATGTTACATTATTAGACATAATGCCGCGTTCATGCTGGAGTTTTACTTTCCCGGTTCTAATTCCATATTATTCCAGGGTAAGTGAAGAGAAACTAGTGTCAAGACATTCCATTTTCCGCTGCACCATTGATTTTTGAGACGTTGCGTGTTGAGTAATCTAACGCCACATTTTGTCTTATATTAAATGAAAGGAATGTTTGTATTGGCTGTAAATTCTCGAATCACTTATTGCTATGTCTAGACATACGTAAGGTTAGGTACATATTTATATGATCCGCCAACTTCAGTCCAATTTTCGCGACATACTTGTATCGTAATAAATAGCGGATTTTGACCCCTCGTTTAGTTTTCTTAACAGAGAGCGACAAAAAAATCATTCCTTCGGGTGAACCCACAACCGTCTCGCTTACAGTCCGATGCTGTTTCGCTCCACGCCACGACTGCTCTAACTGCAATTATTAGATATTAAATCAGAACAAGCAATTTTAACAGCTACCTATTAAAAAAATCATATCATTAATATTAATAAGTGTTGTTGCCATTGTGGCTCAATGGCATAAACGTGTGACTGTAAAGATGACAGTTGTGAGTTCGATTCCCACTCGGGCAAATAAAATATAAATATTTCATATATATTTTTATAGCTAAAAAAATCTGCCGCTGAAGCAGACAGGTTAGGCAGAGGGAACCTAGTGTTAAAATACACTTGCCATTAAGACACTTATGTTCCACTCTCACTCACTCTCCAAAAAAATGGGAAACGCAATGTCTTAACACTAGGTTACCTTTGCCTATCCTGTTGTGTGCGGGATACTGCGTAAAGATGATTTTATTTTCGAAGAAAAAATTTAAAAATTTGAAAAAACAGAATTAAAAACCCATCCACTGTGAACACCGCACAGATTTATATTATACGTGCCTACCCTCCACGCTATTTACTCGCGAGGCACGTACTCGCGATTACTTACATAGTTGCGTTATGACACACGTTTTAGGTGTTACAATGTGTTGAATGGACAAACACATATATCTTTACATATATATAAAGAAGGTATAGGAAGGTTTTTTATAGCTTCACGCTTAAGCAGGGTAGATAGAGGGAACCTAGCGATAAGTCGCTCCGTTCGAAGAGCTGGAAGTGCAGGTCAAATTAAAATTAATATAAGCACATCATTTATTATACCAATAATATGATGAGACTTGAACCTACAACCACCTAGCTACAGAAGGTGCGGCATTAAATTCGATCACGTAATATCCCATGCTAACGGAGTAAAAAAGTTTTACTTCTGTTGAAAAGCGTAACAATATTTTAAATTAGCTTTACGGTTTTTCCCGCATATTGCATCGTAGGCAGAGGGAACCAAGTAAAAAAGAAGATAATTCCCCAAAATTGAGAATCGAATCCATAACCGTTGTTATTAAAAATACTAACTATACTACGAAGGCGTTATTCTATCATTTTTAACTACCTATAACATAAATTGTAACACTCCACCAGATGTCCCGACGGTTTTGAACAGATTAACACTGCCCCACGATTCCAGTACTAATCCGCTGGGATTAGTTAGTAGAGAAGGGAACGCAAAAAGCGTATGATGTATTACAATATCCTCTAAAATATGATGTTTTTACAACTTTAGTGTGTGTATGTCTGTTTATTTTAAAAATGTCTAAACTTGAACGTTATAGTTTTTTTGTGTTTCAAGATATATTTGTTTTTGGATATAAATTTACTTTCAGTATCTGAAACAAGACGGCTTTGAATTTTTTTCCCATTCGAGAGAGTCAATTATTTTATTTCTCACATTGGTAAGATCAAAAGTATGTAAATTGATAAAAACAAATCGCGGCGTTGAGTTCCGCAACTTAGCGTTTGGCGCTCCGTTCTCTCTGACTACCCCGCTAAGGATAAAGCGTGAAGCTAAGTATAAATTAAAAATAAAACTTTGGTAATAGACAAATTAAGACTGAACACCATACTTCGTTATGCAAAAATTAAATATAAGAAAAAGAAACAAAAGCGTCCATCCGTCCACAATATTTTCCCGCGTTAACAATGACTTCCTTCCGACCAACCTGTCACTTTACGCTCATTCAATAACACCTTATTGTCTAAACAATTGAAATTATATTGTCATTTTATTTTTACACAAACTGTCATGGATATGTGAAGAAAAGTTTTTTTACGGTTCATTTATGAATCGTGGGAAGAGAATTTGGTTAGTTAATATATTATGTACCTATATGTATAACAGTTGAGGCCAGTAGTGGCACAGAGCCACAGGTCTTGTATTCGATTCCCACTCAAGGAAATGAAATATTTAATATTTACATTTCTTCTCTCTAGTAACGTGGCGTGTTGAGTTCCGCCCCTCCAACGCAATGCGTCTAGCATTCGGCGAAAAGTGGGTTATGGACTTAACACTAGGTTTTCTCTACTTACCCTGTAGAGTGCACAGCACGAAGCTAAAAGATGTGTTAAAAGCTTGAGACCGTATAAACGCGATTGTTGTAGGTTCGATGTTAACTCGAGGAAACGATAATTTTACATACATATTTAATCTATTTTTATTTTCCCACTCTTTTACTCTGGTAGACGAAGGGCGGCGCTGAGTTCCGCTATTCGACACGCAACGTCTCGAAGATTTGGCAGTAAATGTAGAAAAAACTTGTACTTAATACTAAGTTACCTCTATATACGCTGCATGCAGTGTAAAGTATAATAATTATTATTGCATTCGAATATTACTCTGCACATTACTAAAAATTTGACTATAAGTCTAGTAGTAACACACACACACACAGACAGACAGATATAATTAATAAAAGACCCAGTCATTCATTCAAGTCAACAAATTGACTATGCTTATATAATCTAAAACTACGTTAATATTAATTAAAATTAACTATAATTAGCTTCACGTGGTATTTCGCATATAGCAGTTTATACAGATGGAATCGGGGAACTAAGTGCTAAGACACTCCGTTTTCATTAATAAACTTCCGTTCCCCCATTTCTCGCCGAATTCTGGAGGCTTATTCAAATTTAAAATATTCTATATTCAAATAGACTATTAAAAGCACATTTGAATCGTCGAATGAACATAAAGCTACCACCGACAGGTTCGGAAAGCACTTCTGATCTGTTGAGTTTGTTGCTGGCAGTTCTGATGAGAGGTGGCAACAAGAAACTCAACAGTTATTCTTGAACAGTATAAAAACAGTCTGTATTCTTGGCGAAGTGATATGTGCTCTACTGGCACGCTCGAAACGCCATAATCAAAGAACCAAACCAAACCAAACCAGTTTATATTCAGTCAATGCAGAAAAAAGTTTATACTCACATGGCTTTATAATAAGCACATAATTCATATTTCTCCCGGAATTTTATATGTTGTCCCATTTCCTGTAATTTCACTTTGCTGTCTCGGAATACTTAAATAATAATATTAGTCAATCAAAGTTTAATATTTAAGTCTGAAAGCGGTAGGTACTAAAACAATACTTTAATATGGGAATAAAATTCACAAGAAAAATATCAACCACTGTTGGTCGATATTAGCGTATCTAGATATATTTTCTGGGGAGCTAGACTTCAGCTTTGAAAGAATATGTTGGTTTAAATGTTGTTTTTTTAATGTTTGTTGTAAGGTAATTTTATCCAGGGTTAACCAGACGCACCAGACTATTCTAGGGTCCCCCCCACGGACCCCCCCTTCTTACGCACATAGATCGAAAACTAAAACTCTGATTTCGTTCATAGCCCGTTCATATCCCGAAAATGATTAGCATAGATATGGTAACCCTAGCCACTATAGAGTATTCAAAATAAAATTATGACTACCAAATTTTAGTATTTCTCACGCCCAATACAAATTACAAGCTGATTACGCACCTCGTGAATGACACTACAGGTGTCTACTACGACTCTAAGAAAAAAAAAATGACAAAAATAAACAAAACACAGTAAAACCCGCTTAAGACACGTGCGTCCGTCTTTGCGGCGTTAAACAATGGGTCAAAAAAAATAAACAAAAGAGTTTGGCGCGAAATTACATCGGCCTGTCAGTGTCACTTGTTTCCCACGTATTTTTGCTTTTTTTGTTGACGGAATAAATGAGTAAAGGTGTTATTTAATTATGTGTAATATTATAAAGAGATTATGTTTGTCGTGACGTTTTGATTTTTTACATGTAGGTATTTAAAAAAAAAAACTAAATTAAGCTTTAATCTCTAGATTGGATAGATATATGGAAGAATCGAAGATTGACGTAGGAGATAGATCATTAATATTGGGCGTTAGTGATTAATCCGGGTTTTGGGCTATCTATTACCGAAATTTTGCTTAGCAGGGTGTAAGCATATGGATATATTTTACTTATGCAAAAAGTTTTTATTTAACTGTAAACGACTCCCAATTTTGGATAGTATAATATTTTTTTATCACATTTTTTAAGCTTCACAGTTTATTGCCACGAGAAGAAAGATGAAAGCTAGTGTTTCAGACATGCCGTTCAGTACTTTGAGCGCCACTGTTTTTTTTATTTGTAATCCAGTTTTCTAACCCGGAACCGTTGCGTTTATATCTATACCATTGCGCCACAATGGCATCTGCCAAATAAATAACTTTGTCAAAATTTATTAAAATGTCAACTTTAAGTCAAACATTTTTTTCCACTTCCTCAGGTATTTGCATATTATCTGAGATTACAAAAAGATTAAAAGTAATCCGATAATCTTAAACAGATGATGTTGTTACATAAATTTTGTTCAACAATTCCGCCTTCACAAGTCGTTTTGGGTTCGTATCCGAGTGCGTTTTGATATTATTCTTAAAAAAAAAGGTTTTGTGCGAGTGATTTTTATAATTTTTATAGAAGTTTGAAATTGAGAGTATTGTGTATGAGGTTTTTTTATAACTTTACGCTGTATCCCGCCCACAGCAGGGTAGGCAGAGGGAACCTAGTGTTAAGATATACCGTTCCCCACTTTTCGCTCTTTTAAATGTAAAAAAAATAATGAAAAGTTATGATAGACTAGCCTTTACCAACGGCTTCCAAATAACTTAGTTAAGAGTTGCGTTTAAAGTAGTTTATTTATGGCCTCCTCGACAAATGGACTATACAACACAAAATATCTTTCGATTCGAACCAGCAGTCAAAGATATATTTATATATCACGTTCAACTAAAGAAAGTCTTCGTTTTATGATATCAGTATAGAAGTATAGATTTATTTTATATGAGAAATTTAATTTAAATCCATGGCGTTCATATAATAACCCTCTATAATTAAAACTAATAGATTTTTTTTAAAACAAAAGCTACCTAATAAACGTATCCCTCTAATGTTTCAAGGGACCACCGGGATTCGATCCCGGATCCGGGGATTAGTGCACGTGTGCTTTTTTGTTCGACGTCTTAACCGAGTTCAGTGTTGGTGCGTAAATCTTATTTCCTATTAGCTAATACTCTATAGCTTAGTAACCTATAGATAATTATATGCAGGTTACATGAAGTTTTATAATAGATTCAAACTTATTTAGAACTATTGAACCAAACGCGATTTCGTTCGTTTTAATATAAATTAGAAATAAATTTTACAAAATCTTTACATAAATTAGAGCTTGTTTTATATAATCCTAGGTCAACAGACAGTAGCCCTTAGTTTTTGATTACGCTGTTAAATTCTGGCATAAAATGATTACTTATCAGGGTTGAAGACTTCGTCTGCCATCAGGTTATATCTCATGAACCATAATAATTATACAGTTGAAATTTTCACAAATGATGTCTTTCTGTTGCCGCTGTAACGATAAATACTAAAAGTCAATAATATAAATATTGTGGGGCTCCCGTACAACAATCGTGATATTTTGCCGTTTTTTGAGGCCAGTCGTAGTGCAGCGGCACGAAGTGTGACTGTAGAACCGACTGGTTGTGGGTTCGATCCCCACTCGAGGAGATGAGATATTTACTTAAATTTATATTTTCATTTCTTCGCTCTGGTGTCGAGGCAAAAGCGCGGCGTTGAGTTCTGCCTCTCAACACGCAATGCCTTCAAAATTCGGCAGAAAGTGGGCAACGGGGTGTCTTAACGCTAAGTTCCCTCTGCCTACCCTGCTGTGTGCGGGATATAGCGTGAAGCTAATTTAATTTAATTTTTATTTTATTTTTTTACATAATGGTACGAAACCATCATGCGCGAGTCCAACTCGCACTTAGCCGGTTTTTTTCTTTTGAGCTATGAAATTCTAAAAAGAGTCGTATCTACACTCGAGCAAAACCACATCACAACACTAGCTACTAAATTATGCGCAAACACGCCTCTCACATGAAAAGCTGTCAATAAAAACTTCATTAACATATGAAATATCAATATGTATGCAATTCTACAGATATCCGCACAATAAGATATCTGACACTTAACGGTCAGATACGATTGATACAATATTTCTATAGAACTTTGATGAAGATGGTAAGTCTATAGGGGTGCATTCTTCCGCTTCCCTTACAAGTAAAAAAAGCAGTCTTGCGGTAAAATCCCGCATATTAAGATAAGCAGAGAGAACCCAGTGTTGAGACACTCCGTTCCTGACGCACCTCCGAATTTTCGAGACACTGTATGTTAAGTGACGGTAATTAACGACGCGCTCCGTTTAACAATGCGGGGTATTTAAAATTAATTTAATACAATCGCTCTCCTGGATGAGAGTCGAACCTACAAAAATCGCGTTTACAGTTAGATGACATCGCGATACCGCCATGTCCTACATCCTTCCTCGATAAATGTCTATACAACATAAACATTTTCAATTCCAGCCAGTAGTAGTTGCTGAGATTTACGCGTTCACGCAAATACACACACGCAAAAAAACAAGTAATAACACTTTCAACTATCAAATAAGATTCGAACCCATGATTGTCTACATCCAAAAACAAAACAAAAGATCAAAAATTTGCAACCCCATCCAATAATTGCATAACAATAAGATGCCCATTCAATATTGTCACCATTGTTCCTTGCTATGTACCTGCATTTTGGGAATGGCCACAGTGTAGTGTTGAACCTGTCGCAGTGAGGTGTGTCACTTCAGTGGCTAGTGTCATGAAATACCCCTGTAGACGAGTGGTTAGCAAGTACATGGAGTGCGATGTCGAATTTTGTGAGTCAATTTTGAGTTTTATGTACTTACTTTTTTTAATTCGCCAACTACCTAAATACCTTATATTTAAATTACCTAATTTATTCTGATAAGTGGAGATACGAGTATTTTTAGGCCTTTTGGTTATACTTTAAAAAACTATATTGCATTCTTGATTATATTAAAAAAATAAGTCTTTAGGCGCTAAGAAATTTCCAATTTAAAATTAAATATATTTGAAGTTCAGCAGCGGCATCTTAAGATCAATCTCAGAATTGAGAGAGGCTTGTAAATACGGATCTATTTTTATTTCATAACGCGGGCGAAGTCGCAGGTAAACGCTAGTAAACTATACCTACAAATAATTCATACAGTAAACCGTATGTCTCATTTATTCCTAGTCTTACATATATAGGGTGCACTAATAAAAGTAAGTGTACTCATTTGTTAGTATTAGCGTGAATTATTCATTGCGATGTTATTTTTCCGTCATATTTTTAAAGGTGCAAGCTCTCTTGGGGTGGGTTCCGTTTCGTAAATAAATTAATATTATAGCTTTTTTTTATTCGGCCAATAGAAAGCAAACATTATAATACGTCCGTACATTATTTTTATGACCCATATAAAATAATTTATTTTAAATAAACAAATAATCGCTATTACCTATGGAAGATAGAACAGCAAGAAGTAATAAAAAAATATTGACTAATTATTTTTTTATATAGGTACGTTTATTTATGACTTATTTTCTCCGTTTTTCTTTCTTCAACTTAAATTCAAACTAAGACTAAATTGTTAATGTCATCGTCATCATCGACAGCCTTCGGTGATCCACTGATGGACATAGGATTTTCCCAATGCTCGTCGCCACACACGATCTTCAATTTTTTATACCCATCTGCTTCCTGCCAACCTCTTGAGGTCGTTCTAATTATTAACGTGCGTATTTCATAAACTATATTTGATAAAAACGGTCCAATTCCAGAATTCACTATATGAATTCCAGATTCCAATATGGAATGGTATGTATGTGTAAACTTTTCAAAAAACGATTCCAAAATAACAGTTTTTTTTCAAGTCCATTTAGATATTTACATGATACTATAACTCAAACAAACAATTTAAAATTCCGGGTTAATCACCGGAACATCTGAACCGATTTTTATGTGTCTAATTCTGAAAGATAGAGCTGTGAAGCAACATATTAGAGGCCACTTTTTATCACGGAATTTCCACGAAATCGTGCGCGCGTATTTACCACCTATTTTTAAATAAGAAAAGATAAGATTGAAACTCAACAAACAATATGTTCAATAATAGAAAAAGCAGATAGTAGAGAGTTTCATCTATCCAGACAATCTAAATAATATAACTTAAGGAACCCTAAGTATTATACATCAGCGTATTTATTCAGAATGACGTCTCGCCCCTCATCTTGTCTAGTGTGTAAATATTCATGATTTTTCAGCTGAATGCATAATTTTTTTATAATATTTTTTCATACAGTTTTATATGAATAATCATGAAAATTTTAATTTTTAGAGGCCAGTCGTGCCGCAGTGGTACAAAGTGTGACTGTAAACAGACTGGTTGTGGGTTCGATCCCCACTCGAGGAGATGAAATATTTACTTAAGTTTATATTTTCATTTCTTTGCTCTGCTGTCGAGGCAAAGCGCGGCGTTGAGTTCTGCCACTCAACACGCAATGCCTCAAAAATTCAGCAGAAAGTGGGAAACGAAGTGTCTTAACACTAGGTTACCTCTGCCTACCCTGCTGTGTGCGGGATATAGCGTGAAGCTAATTTTTAATTTTATGAAAATCTTTCTAGTTTATATACAGTATCCGTAAAATTATGATTATAGTGCTAATATTTTGCCTTGATTATTTAAAGAAATACTTAAAACCTCAAAACTTTTATGACTACCCAACTTTCTTTAAAATAATTTTTAAATAAATGAAATGTTTTAAATTCGGTTGTTTGAATACTACGAATTCCAATTAAGCTTGAAGCTATGAAAATTAATTTAAACTAACAGAAAATTATATTTAAATTTTAAATGTAAACAGCTCGAAGAAAAGAAATACGGCCGCACTCCCTTAACGCGGCCATCATGAAAGAGAAGAGCAAGAACGCGGCAAGATCCAGACGGGAGAAGGAGAATGCTGAGTTTCTGGAGCTTGCCAAGCTGCTGCCACTACCTTCAGCTATAACATCGCAGCTGGACAAAGCGTCGGTTATACGATTGACGACAAGTTATTTGAAAATGCGACAAGTGTTTCCTGATGGTAAGTAAACTAATTAATTTTCGTTAATTTTTCAAAGTGCGGCGTTGAGTTTCGCCTCTCAATATACGATGGGTCGAATTCAGTACTAAAGCGGGAAAAGGAGCATAGAGACGAAATATCTCGAATTTAAAAAATTCCTGCCTTTACCTTTTGCTAAACGGGGAGACGTGTTTGCTTATCACGTAGTGAAGATTAGTTTATTAGAAAATCATATTCACAACAAATAATAATTATCTCCACACTGTATCCCGCACACAGAGGCAGAGGGAACTTAGTGTAAAGACACTCCCCACTAAATAAAATAAAAATCTCATAGACTGTAAATTATAGTTTAATAAACTGTAAAAAGATTGCTCATTTTCAAAAAAGTTAATAATACTCTAATATACTTTTTACCTCACAAAACTCATCATCTCCATCACCAGGTCTTGGAGATGCCTGGGGAGCAGCACCACCACCACCACAGCCAAGGGAACTGACCATCAGGGAACTTGGATCTCATTTACTCCAAACGCTGGACGGGTTCATCTTTGTGGTGGCACCCGATGGCAAAATTATGTATATTAGTGAAACGGCTTCTGTACATTTAGGATTAAGTCAAGTAAGTAACGACTAAAGCTTTAGATTAGAGTCAAAGATGGACTTTCTGAGAGATCTTTCAGATCTGGTTGTGGGTGGGTTCGTTCGTAGGTTCAATCTCCATGGGCCAAGGCATAATTAAAATAATAATAATATAAAATAAATATTTATAATTTTGTAGTGTTTAGTTTACAGTACAGTTAGTAAATTGGATATTATTTTGACACATTTTTTAAATTAAACCGTTGTAATTATGTATTACATTGGATAGCTTGCGGCATACTTTATTTCAATTTTACTTATCTTATTGAAAGTTGAATTGTCTGTACAATTCACAATTGTTTGTACAAAAATAGTTATTCTGTAATAAGTTTTTTTTTAACTTCACACTGTATTCCGCGCATAGTAGTTAAAGGGTACCTGGGAACCTATCGTTAAAACACTCCACCACATTCATTTCGTTCCCCACTTTTTCCACGGAATTCCAGCAGGCATTGCATGTTGAGTGGCGGAACTCAACGCCGCGCTTTACCTCATTACCAAAGCGAGGAAATTAAAATATTAAACGTTTCGTTTCCTCGAGTGGGACTCAAATCCAATACCAGTCTTGTTGTCTGCACGCTTCTGTCCCTGCGCCACTACTGGCCTCAAGTAGAATAAGTAAATAATTCAATAACAATTTGTAGGTAGAACTAACGGGTAACTCAATATACGAATACATACACCAAGCTGATCATGAAGAGATGAATGCTGTTCTTGGATTACAGCATCCACACTCTTACCTCGGGCCACCGTCTGTTGGGTAAGTCTACCTATGTTAATAATGTGTATGTTTGTGGGAATGGATGCTTGTATCACTTTCACGCAAAAACTACCCAACAGATTTATATGGATTTTTACAGTAATTTAGCTTATATATCAGAATAACACGTTGGTTACAATTTATAAATAGATTTAATAATCATTATATTAAAAAAAAATAATAACAATAGAGGCCGTAGTGGCGCAGGAGCAAATGTGTGATTGTAACGTGACGGTGTTTTTGTTCGATCCCTACTCGGGGAAATGAATTATTATTTATTAATATTTTCATTTCTTCGCTCTGACATTAAGACAAATCCCGGCCTTAAGTTCCGTCACTCAACACGCAATGCCTAAAATTGAGCGGAAAGAGGAGATTGGAGTAGAATGGATAGTGTGTGGTGATGGATGGATAATCATGAAAATTAAAGATCTTTACTTTTGATCATATTCTTATAAAAATGCAAATTATAAATTAAAATTCTGTAAAGTTAGGATTAATGCTAATATATTTTGGTAACTTCCCGCTGGATCTAGCATATAACAGGCCGGACTGTAGGCCAAATCAACCTGGGAACCTAGTGTTCAGACACTCTGTTTTCGCCGAATTTTCGAAGCCTTGTGCTTTAGTAACCGTAACAAAAAAAATGTTTCGCTTCGTAGTATGAAATAAGAATATAAGCTATTTTATTACAGCTACCCAGTCGGTGGCACATGGGGTCCTAACGTCGACATAGAATGTGAGAGAACATTCTTCATAAGGATGAAGTGTGTTCTTGCTAAAAGAAACGCTGGACTCACTACGTCTGGATATAAGGTGAGTCCAACATTTTGAGGCCGTGAGGTCTGACAGTAAACGAGACGGTTGTGGATTCGATGCCAAATTGGGAGAAAGTTAATTTTGTAATATTACCATACAAAGCGAGAAATTGTCACAAATCTGAGAAAAGTTATAGAAAACGATATACCTAAATATAAAATCATATTTAGTAGTTTTGACATATAAATTGAAGATTCAAAATTAGAATCGAATAGCATACCTTCATTCAAAAGTGAATAGTTTCATTAACTCCCCTTTACCACTTAACAATAGTCGTGTATACAATTTGCAGTACTAATTAGTGAACTTGAGAGTGTATATGGAAATTTATTATAATTTTCTTTTTCATATTTATAAAGTTATAATGACGTAGTTATAATGTATATAATGTACGTATATGCTGGATACAAATTCTATGTATTTTACCTATTTTTACATTACTCTGTACTTTCTATTTAACAAGGAAACCTAGTCTTAAGACACTCCGTTCCCCTTACTTCGTCCAATTTTCGAAACATTGCGTATTTAGTGGCGGAGCACAAGGACGCATTTTATCTTGTTACCAGAGAGAGATAAAAATGAAAATATTCCATTCTACCGAGTGCGACACCACTCTGTTTCGCGGAGAGTTGTGCTAAGAGGTGCCCGGCCGCAGGTGATCCACTGCGCGGGCTACCTGCGCGCGCGCCGCTTCGGCGACGCGACGGCGCCGCTGGGGCTGGTGGCGGTGGGGCACTCGCTGCCGCCCTCCGCCGTCACCGAGCTCAAGCTGCACTCCAACATGTTCATGTTCCGCGCCTCGCTCGACATGCGCCTCATATTCCTGGACGCGAGGTGAGGCCGCGCCAAAATAATTTACCTAAAATTATTTAATTTTGGTTGAGTTTTCACTGTTATGTATTTGTGCTATAATCATATTTTTTTATTCAATACAACATAATAAGTTTATTAAAATTTCAGTACAAGAAGCCGATTCAAGATCAAAATCTTAAATTTTAATATATCTTTACAAATATTTTTATTTTGTGAATTTATACACAAATTTATAATTTTTTTTGGCGTTTCCACGTTGAGACCAATTTGACACAATGAATCTAGCTGTAAACACAATGGTTGTGGGTTCGATAGTCACTGAATATCTTTTCTAATTCTGGTACATGCGTAACAGAAAGACACAATGTCACAATGTCTCAACTTTCGATGTAAAGAGAAAAACGAAATCTTTATATTAGGTCCTCCTTCCTCTCTACCCTAATAAATGTGGTAAATGGTAAAAAAAAATAATACTTAAAATGCATATAAAAAATAATTTCGCGAGTGTTAATAACAACACAGCGGAACGCGTCTCTAAACGATTTTACACGCTTAGTGAAGTTCGTAGGTCGATGAAATTGGTCGATTATTTAAAAATACGAAAAAAATAATTATAATATAAAAAAAGTTGGTAAGACAAATTGTCATAATTGACCAAGACATTAAGAACGGCGGACTTAGGTAATGTTAGATTAGTTACTTCTGAACTTTAGCACATTGTTTACCCGGGATGAAATTGTTTTCATATTATTTTAACTCGTGTTGAAAAGATAAAAATTTTAATCTATTGAAAAGATAAAAAAGTTAAATTACAATCTGCGCAGCCATCTGCAGCAGGGCGGTGTTGACTGTAATGGTGTTGCCTATAATTTAAAAAAAAATGTTAATATACTATAAAAAAATGTCAACTCCCTAATAAGCTAAAAGTTATTTAACATTCTGAGAAACGTATCCATAGCTTTCACGTACCTACATTACGAACTGCAAATGTATCGAGTTGCTTTGTCGATATTAACTTTGATTCTTTGAATTTTATGACGAATATCGTAAGTTCGATTTACGGTAATGCTATTTTCTTCGGTATGACTCTATTTTAACACTAGGTTCCCTTTGACTACCTGTGCTATGTGCGGGATCCAGCGTGAAATATTATAAATAGACACAAGTAAAAGAAAGTAAAAAATCAAACTATTAGTATGCTATATCGGCCTAAAATTAAATAAAAAATAAATTCTAATTGTAATTCTCTTAATAGAAAAAATGTAATAAATTAATAACTCTGTTAAAAATTTGTATATTATATTGTATGTAACGCGGTCAGTCAACTGAGTGAGTGACAGACAACGGTCAGCCGAAATAACGCGGCGTTGAACACTGCACGTGATATGTAGGTTACTTGGGGAGGATAGTGGGACACTACAGAGGATTTCTTGTAATTCCTAAGGGAATGGGAAAAAACGGAATTGTACAGGGACATTAGCGTGCGACTGTGACGAGCTTAATTGCGATGACTGTGGGTTCGATTCCCAGCCGGACGAATGAAAAATTCAATATTTCATTTGATTGCTCTGGTAACGCCATTCAACATGTAATGCGTTGTAAATTGGGTGGAAAATGGGAATCGGAAATACCCTGCTTTGTGCGGGATTTGCGTAAAGCTACAAAAATGTTTTTTATTTTAAAACAACAACAGCTAGTATTACCATAAGTTATCAAACTCAGTGATCTTAATAGTTCACCAAATTTTACAAAAAAATGTATACTTCAATACAAAAATTCACCACCCGATTTGAACCTACGCTTGATGAAAACAAAACAATCGACTGTACCACGCTGCACAAAGGGCCCAAGTTCACAATTTATAGTTCACGGCAATCAGCGTCGCGTTAGCGTTAGTAAAGGCATTTCTAAGAAACAATATACGATATCGCTATACGTATACGGTATAGCAGCGCAGCGGGATAGCTTTTCCTGTACAACGGTTGCAGGTTCGATTCCAATTGGAGAAATAACTTATTTCGTTTTACCACTCAGGTGAACGACTACTTATTCTGCTGTGCGTGAAGAAGCTTGAAAGTGCAAAAAAACTTATGTCTATCAGATACAAAAATATTGAACGTGCGACCACCGACACTCAATATAGGCCACACAATGACATAACTATGATAATACTAAGAAACATTACAAAAATATGAATATTATATTACAAAATAACACCTGAGGAACAGATGGCCGTAAATTGACACCATATAAAAGATTAGACGTTAAAGGACGATAGGATCAAATGAGGTATTCCAAACAAATAATATTATTTAAAGTACCTTACGGCTTTGAGGTTTCGCGTTTGGTAGGTGATGGTTGTCGGTTCATTTTAATTTTTTAATAGTTTTTTAACTATTGCGCATATAGCAGAGTAGCAAACTAGAGGAAGATATGTGTGGAGGGAGGGGGAGTGGGGTAAGCGTACCGTGCCCACCCCAACAGATCTGTTTAAAGCTATAGTCCAGAGACGTGCCCCACCCAGTAAAATATCTCTAGATACCCCCATCGAGACCCGTAACCGCCATTTTTTTACTGCAAAATTCAAAAATTCAAATCAAATCAAATTAACTTCACGCTGTATCCCGCACACAGCAGGGTAGGCAGAGAGAACCTAGTGTTAAGGCACTCCGTTCCCCACTTTCTGCCGAATTCTGATCTCGAGTGGGGATCGAACCTACAACCAGTCGGTTTTACAGTCACACTTCGTGCCGCTGCGCCACAACTGGCCTCAAAACTGCAAAATTGATATTGAATTTTTAATTATTTGAAGCAAATAAATATAACCTTGCGTATAAACGATTTGCAAATTTTGCTAATTACTAAAAAATCGTATTAAAGATAGCAAATGTGTTATGAGGAAGTAGAAAAACGCTGTAAATCACGTTTATTGTACAAATATTGTATTTTAAATACCTTTACGATTGAAATATTTATAAGATTTTAAGATATTAAAAGCCATCATAGCGAAATGTGGGGAAGTGGGCGAGAGCTGGAGAATAAAGACTTAACATTAGGTACCTCTGTAGTCCTGTAGTCATGTCGTCCTGCTATATGCGGGATACAGTGTGAAGCTTAGGAAAATTCGGAACCGGAGTATAGTGTTATGACACTTTGCTCTCCACTTTCCGCTGAAATATTGAGGAGTCCTGTCATGTTGAAAAGTGAAACTTAACGCCGCAGTTTAATAATAGTTGATAAATTAAAAGACCCGACACAAAAAGTAAACGAACAACTACAAAAGAACTGGCTATTTTCTAACAGCCAAGCATATTTGCTTGACACTTTTGAGCCCAATAAAACTGAATCAAATTCAGTTCATCGGTTTGAGAGATATGTTGCTACAGACAGACATATACAGAAACGATAAATTTATGACAATCTGCCATATTCTTCGGCGGCTAAAACAACGTGAGAATATAGTGCCTCGAAATTTGCAAATTATAATCACTCTACATTTACTTGCATTTGATATGTCGTTGTGTTTCTAAGTGACAGATAAACATCGAACAGTTGAAAAAATCACTAGTTCTAGGCTCTAAAAGCTGATTTTTTTGATGTAGTATTTAATGAAACAAATATAAAGACCGCTTTCCACCGCGAAAGAGATATGAGCTGATCATTCTAAGGCGGAACAGACCCTTTCGTTCATTCTCTTTCTGCTCGCTCGATTCTTTCCATTTATTATTGAAAATACAAGTATTCTGTTTACTTCTACAGATTCAACGTAATCCTTAATAGGCCCGCTCCGCTCGCGGTGGAACCAGGGAATGGGAAAAATAATGGTAAAACATAACGACAAGTACATACATATATCATTGAGGCCGCCGTGGCAGGGGCAAGGGTGCGACTCTGAAACGTGATGGTTGTGGATACAAACCCCACTCGGAGAAATGAAATAATATCATAAAATTCGATAAATATTAATTAATTATTATAAAATTCGCTCTCATGAGGAGGCAGAGTGCGGCGTTGAGTTCCGCCACTCTATACGCAATGCCTCCAGATTCGGCGAAGACGTAATGTCGTAACATAAGGTTCTCAAGTTCCTTCTGCCTAATTTGCTATGTAGACATGGGATACAGAGTGAAAGTAAAAAAACATATAATTACCATGATTCGTTACTAGACACAAGATTCGATTACATGAGGGTGAAAGAAAGACAATAATAGTGTTGCGTGTAATTACCGCTGAGTATCGAATTGCTTAAAACATAATTATATTTTGTAATGGTAGCAGGTTCAAACACTTTTTACTGTAGGAGGGTAGGCAGAAAGAGATAGAGAGACTCCGTTCCCTACTTTCCGCACGTGGTTGGGACACTGGGTGTTCAGTGGCGGCCACATCTCAACACGGCGGTTTAGTCAACAATAGAAAAAGCTTTTACAACGAACATTATGGAAAAAAACGGAAGAACTTTTCGAATGCTAAATAAACAACTCTTAGCTATTTCAATTCGACCAACCAAGCGAAGTCACAGGCACAGCTAGTTTTTATATAAAATAACGTATATTTATGTACGGTTGGCAAGTCGTGGACGCTGTAAAGTTTGGCTTTTTGATTTTTTACGTATTTTTCAATCGCGCTTAGGAATAAAATAATCTAAATAAAGAAAACCCTTAATTAAAATCTACAGCTAACTTCAGGGCCGCCACGACTCGTCGGCCGTACTGTATATTTTACGCGTCAACGCGTCTAGTCGTCTACTCCTCTTCTAATAGACCCTACGAAAATCAAAGTGCAATCGAAACCGGATATCAAGCTTATGTCTTAAAATACAAAAAAAAGGGTCACCTAACGCACTTTTTTTACTTTATGCGGAAGAAGTGTTGACACAAAACGTGATCGCTTCCGCCAATTAGCAACCCCTATATATTCGCACCCCTAACCTAAGTTATTGTTTGGTAAAAACGCCAAGTGTTTTATAATAGAGCTCTTATTCGTCGAAAAAAATGATGAGTAAAGAGTAAGTTTTTTTTTAATTTTGTCGGGTAGTCTGAGAGCATATAGTGGAAAATCTTTTTATCTAGTAGTGATAGTGTAATGTCTAAATTATGTAATGTTTATAGGCCATTAGCCTTCCTATTGTGCATGACATACTCTAATTGTACTAATAGACTATGATAGAAATTGCGACATCAATGTCAGACACTTATGTTTGAACTCTTTAGACTTGTACGGATTTTTTTCGGAATTGTGTCACGACACAACGGCTGATGGGATACTAATAAACAATACAATGTGCTATTAGAGACATTCGTGTTAATATAAAGAGACTCGATGTTTACTCTGAGTGTACCGTGTCTAGTGCCCATAGTCTATTCGTAATGTAATATATAGTTTTCCTCGATAAATTAGTTATTAAACACAAAATATTTTTTCAACTGGAACCAGTATTTCATGTCATTAGTGCGTTCACCAATGACAGTTCCAGTTCCATTCCCTTTTAGTTTTATAATATTGATATAGATATCGAAGTGTAGATATGTATTCAAAAAGTGGTGTTCTAATTTTAAACATCTAAGAACCATTTTTTTATTGTTAAAAAAAACTATGCTATTTGTTTTGAAATTTAATATATTTTAAAAAAAATCTATATATTGTATTTTTTTTTCATTTGAAGCAGATAAAGTTTATAATTTAAAAAATAATTATTATTATCATTCCGGGCCCAACGCGCCACACAATTTTCGCATCTTGAATAGCGATACTCAACGCCGCACTTATTACTAATGTACCGTCACGTCGACACTGTGCGGCGCTACGACAGCCTCAAATAATTAACTAACGCAATATATTTCTTCATATTTCAGAGTGGCATCTCTAACAGGATATGAACCCCAGGACCTCATAGAAAAGACTCTCTATCATTACATTCACGGCACCGACGTGCTACACATGCGATATTCGCACTGTACATGTAGGTATCTTGTTGTTTCCTTTAACATGAGCTGATTTCAGCCTTTAGGTCTAATTTAGAATTAAACATCATAGTCGTAGCATTTCATCTCAATTATGTTAATATTCATCTAACATTCTCTGCCTAATCCAGGGGGCCTAATATTAAGACACTCCGTTCTCCATTAACACTTTTTACCCACTTTTTTTTGCCTCGGTACCAAAGCGAGAAAAATGAAGATATTAAATATATCCCTCTCCCGAGTAAGAAACCAATACAAACCCACGATCGTCGCGTTTACAGTCAGAGGCTGTATCACGATGGCCATAATATATTATAACATGTTTAAGTTATTATATTTATTGTTTTATTGTTATTCCATTCCAGTACTAAATAAAGGGCAAGTGACTTCAAGGTATTACCGTTTCCTAACCAAGTCCGGTGGATGGGTGTGGATGCAGAGTTACGCGACGATAGTACACAACTCGAGGTCTTCCCGACCACATTGTATTGTTTCTGTCAATTATGTTCTTAGGTAAGTTAAGATTTTATATAAATAACTATTATATTCCACCAGAATTCGGAGGAAAGTTAGTAACGGGGCGTTTTAACACTGGGTTCCCTCTGCAGGGATACAGCGTGTAGCTGATTTAATTTAATTTATATATAAAATTTACTGGGAACTTGTTGAACAAAAAAGACATTTTCTTATTTTTGTTATCAGAGCTTGAGAAATATAATATAAAATATTTCATTCGCGTTGTCGAGTCGCGTTTACAGCCTGGAAGTACCTACGCGTTCTTATTATTCACTAATATTTTTTCATTTATTTACAGTGACATCGAAGAAAAAAACCTTATACTGAACATAGATCAAGGCCCACCCAAATTAAATCTAAATGTAGACACGCCGCAACCACCAACCCCACAAATCCACAGGCAGACAGACAAAGTAAACAACCACATAATCAACGAGGAATTCAGCACAGACTCCTACAATTACCCAGAATACTGCCCAGTAATACCCCATTACGAAAACACAGATGAATATCAAAATGGCTACCAAGAGTTATTCTATGAAAATTATACGGAACCAGAGATAATTCCAAACAATTATGCTTACCCACAAAATCAGAGACCATTCTCAGCGTCATCGTCCTCTTGTTCATCTATCGAAAGTTCCGAAATAAATCAATATAATTACACAAATTTAATATCGTTTTACAATCCAAACCAAAATGGCCGCCAGGTTGACAGTAATTTTGGCGGGAATTTCGGTAAAATGACACCGCCTGTACAAGATGGCGGTTATACGAGCGTCATTGTGGATAATACACAGCAGTATCATCATAGCGGGTCGGTTAATGAATTTGTACATTGATATGGTATTAAAATATACACATAACAAATTATAATATAATTAATTTAAATACTAAAAATATAGTTGCGCATTGTGAAAATGGCATGGAATATTCTTAAGAAAAAAATATATTGAAAAACGTTTAACTCCAAACGTGACGATTGTAAGCTCGATTCGCATTTGGGAAAATGAATTATGATTATTTCCTCGCTTTGGCAACAATAAAAAGTACGGTTTTGAATTCCGTAACTTAACACGCAATGTCTCGAAAATTGTAGAAACCGGGAACGGAGTATCTTAATATTTTTCTTCTAGCTATCCTGCTGTACGCAGGATAAAGCGTGAAGCTAAAGAAAAGAGTGATCTAACACTTAAATTTCTACACTAAATTTCACTGCTATAGGCGGGATATGCATGAATTTAAAAAAGTGAAATATTTTCTTATTTTATCATAACGTAGTGGTATAAATATATAATAAATGGCGAAGACAGCGAGTTTAAATTTACTTTAGAAAATATATATTTAAATATAAGTAGAAAACTATATATAAAATAGCAATTATAATAATTTTGTGTGGTTATGCCACTTCTCTACATAAGCGTCATAAATAAGTAATTTTTATACGTATTCAATGAGTTATTATGAAAAATAATAAATCATATTTCAATAGCCCTATAATATGTAGCATATAAAATATGTTAACAGTTAAAAAAAATAATAAGTAAATATTTATAATATATTGCATATTTTTGACATCGACGCATTTATGGAAGATAACATGTTTCATATATATAGCTTCACGTTGTATCCCGCACAAAGTAGGTTAGGAAAAGAGAATCTAGTGTAAAAACACTCCGTTTCCCATTTTTATCTGAATTCTAGAGGTATTGAGTGTTGAGTGGCAGAACTCAACGCCGCGCTTTGCCTCGACACTAGAGACGAAAAATTGAAATCAGTTTATTTTTTTAAATTATATTTATATAAATAAATTTGGTTAATGTGACTATTATTATATCACTAAATATAGCTGTACATATTGTAAATAAAAAAAATATTTTAATTATTTATAAAGCAAATATTTTTCTTATTATTTATTTTTAATTCCGTCATACAATTTATCATTTGTGTATAGAATTAGATTGACAAGATTTAGAGATTTAGGTTTTATGCATTAATACCTTTATGTTTTATTTTTAAAAAAAGTAGAATAAATGGCATTTGCCGCCAAATATCAAATTAGTGACAATAAATAGTGTAATATGTATATATTAGAGTAATTATAATGCTTTTTGAATGTAAATTAACTTTTTTTAAATGAGTTAATTAAAATGTAATTATGTAAGTCCTAATTTATGTTTTGTGCGGTTCTATAATAAAATAAAATAATTCATACTGTTAAAATTAAGAAGTCGTAACTCAAAATGCTTGTCATTAATAACTAACTAATTTCTGATTTTGTTAAAAGAAAACAAAAAACCTATTTTAAGATAATCTGATTTTTGCTTTGAGTTAGTACAATGTTATTGTAAATAAGAGAACAATCATAAATAATATATTAGAAAGCAACAAAATCATAGCTTAATTGGCAAATACAATCTCTACTCAAATTATTTGCAAAATGTAGTATTACCATTACCATATTAATATGTCATTCAAATAATTTAATAGTGCAACATTTAATAAAGAACGAACTTTGTATGTATATATTTAAAAATAAAAACATTTTATATTTACACAACATTGATTCTAATAAGTTTCAACTTTCTTAGGGAAAAATTCACGACTAATCCGATTTAAGATTTTCATTTAAAATGTGTAAAAATCGCGAAAATCAACGATCTTACTCTATTAAGCTAAGTATTTTATTTTAATGTATTTTAAATAACAGATAAATAAGATTTAGTATTATTAGTTATATATACATTATACATATAGTTTTATCGTACATTTTGTACATCAATATCTATATATAATTTTGTTTGTGATATTTGTTTAAGCCTAAGACGCTATGAATTGAAATTGATTTTGTATTAAAATGTCAATATTTAAATGATTAATGAAGTCTTTGATGTTGTGGTTTTATTTTATCTTTGGCCTATTTTTTCAACTTCACGCTGTATCCAGCATAAAGCAGGGTAGGCCAAGAGAGTCTAGTGTTGAAACAGTCCATTTCCTTCGCACCGCACAAATGCAACGGACCCGCATGGTATATCCGTAGAATATTTTTTCCTGTATTACGCTATAATATCCCTCATAATACGACGTGCGTTCAATGTATTCTCGGTATCGGCGTGAAAAAACACAAATTAACCCAAAAAATATTTTAATTTTTAATATTGTACCCCATAACTTCAATACATACCTCCCCTTAGATAGTCTCGTTAACAAAAACGAACTACGAATTACGAATATACTTAGTAAATTATATTGATACTGATAATACAATAAAGTTGAACGCCCCCCGTAGCTGGTTAGGTAGAGGAAACCTAGTCTTAGGACACTCGTTCCCTATTCTCCGCCGAATTTTTGTGGCATTGCGTGTTGAATGGCGGAACTCATCACTGCACTCTGCCTCCCGATATCCAGATATGGAAGTGCTCTCTTACAGTCATCCCGTGAAAATGGATAAGTGTAAATTAGCGAGAAAGACAAAACGATGCTGTTATTAAATAAATTTCCAAATGTAACACTCATTTTTAAGCCTTTTATTTATTATTACTACTAGCGCCATCTAGCATTCGTTTTGTATAATTTACAAAACTCATTAGCGCTGTCTAGTGCCAAGTAGCACCATGTAATTGCAACTATTATGTTCTTAATAATTGTTATTACACATTTAATAATGTTAGTGTTAAAGTTGATTTGTTAATATAAGTGCAATATTGAACGCTGACTTCTGCCAGTAAGTATACCGTCTCTAATCTATATCATAAGCAGAAATTGGAGAGTGGAGTGATACGATTCTATTCGTCTTTGTAATAAATGTCGGACGAGATGTGATTAACTTTAAGTAAATTTGTAATTTATTTTAACCGATAGTGCTGTATACTACAATACTGCTACACAGACAAAAACATGTAAAACAGAGAATAAAATGACTTCAATTGTTTTAAAATATAGGACTGTATTAAAAAAACCTTTTCGGTAACGCGATGGTTGTAGGTTAATTTATGAATTGTGGAAACGGATTATTATTTATTAATATTGCTTCATTTAGCTAGGCCGTTGTTGCGCTGTAAGCACGATGTCATCATCATAGATCGAATTTCTAGATTTAATCATTAATTCATTTCCTCAAGGAAATTAATCATTTTCGTAATCTGGTTCTGTTAACACGACTGAATGACTGGATTCTGATTTCCGAAAGTGAGCATGCAACGTCTCGGAAAGGAGGGAACGATGTATCTTAATGTTGAGTTTCTTCTGCTTACCCTGTTATATGCAAAATACAGCGTTAAACTATAAAAAATACTATGTTCTTTATTTTATCTAGGTGCTAGCTATATTTTATAAGCTTTATTTAATTTCTCGTATTAGCGTTTTAGTATTATGGAAAAATTTTAATTTTGTAAATGGTGAACCTGTACATCATCTGTCGCGACAAAACGCGACAGGTAAAAATGTCTAATATTTTGGAACCACTTATTACCCTTTGAAACAGAAAATGGTAAATGAAAACGAGGTTTTAGTAAAAAGCACGACAAATGGTGGGATGATAATGTGAAAAAGACTGTAGAGAAAAAGAAGAAAGCTTGTTAGGATCATAAGGCCTAAGATAAACCTTTTTAAAAATTACAAAATCACCAAACGAAAGTACTGATAAAGTGTCTGCAAATCAAAGAGTGTTCAGGTCATACGCCTGATATAATTTAATAGCAACAATTTTTTAATCACACATATGCTAATAAGTAATAATGTAATTTATTTTGTCTTACAATTACCCTACCATAGCATTATAGTATTTATTTTGTTCAACTCGAGACTTACACGTGTCTACGTTAACTTTTTTTGTTTTAATTATTACTCCAAAAAGTCAACCTGATAGAGGGAGAATTCCACTACAAAGAGATAAAATGTTAACGAGCAACTTTCGGGAAAATACAAAACATTTCTGGCGAAATTATAGTGATTCCCAAGCTTGTTTACTACTTTGACATATATTTTACAGCGGTGAGCAGAATTTATAAAAACATCAAATACATGTGATGACGCCTGTCTAGTTTTGATATTGCAAATGGTCAAAATTTGCAAATTTAACATATCAAAAGTTGAGAATATCATACGAAGACTAAAATATGGTAAGCAACGAGAGCAGATGGAGTTACGGCCACGTTTCTTGGACTTGTTCTGATTTTTATGCTACATACGCTGAAAAACAGGTCTCGGATGATTATTGATTCCAAGGGTGGTGCATTATGTCTTTGTATACAAGCTAGAGATATAAAAACTGGTTAAGAATATTAACAGAAATCGTAAAATTTTTGATATATTTTTATACTTACGTAAACTGATGCAGCTTATGTTTGTTTGTAAGATTCAAAAGAATAGAATACGAGTAAAATTGACGAACGAAATTTAGAAACTATGTGGTTTTTTTATCATAATTGGTTTAAACACAAAAATTTCGTCACCCGAACCATCTGTGAGTTATATAGAAATATGTCTAAAATTCAGGACTGTAGCCTGAGATAAGACCCATTCATCTACTCTAAAAGCTAATAATCATTGTCTTCAGCCAGCGTCATTGTCATCTTTTATCATTTTACTGGCAATGACGTCTCTATAATGTAAGTAATGTTTTTCCGAATATTACTAAGGTAATATAATTTTTCTAAGTTAAATTTATCGTTAGCATTTTCTAAAAATCCAAAATTGTAAGCAAATTGTAAAAAAAAGTTATTAATTATAATATAAAGCTTAATTTTTCTTATAAAAAAATTACTTCCAATTCCTTTTTTTAAATCAATACATTCTTAAGTCGCAAAAAAGATGAATATTAAATTTTTTTACATATTGATCTATATAGACGATAAACTAATATGCATCGATTTTTTTAACAATTAATATAATCTATGGTTTTAGTTTTTATTTCAATTTATCTGTCATTCCTTAACCCGTTTCAAGATTAATTTATTTTATAGTAGATTTTAATTAAAAGATAATAATTTAAAGTTTATGTAGGCTTATTAGCTCATAGGTTTATGATTTTAAATAAGTATTATTTATATTTATATGGTAAGTTTTTTGTCAAATGTATTAAATTTCTTACGACACCATTAAAATTTTTTTTTATTATATTGTTGTTTACTGTTGATAAGAAAACTTTTTTATTCACGTCCATTTCATATTCAGACAATCAATCATAAAACATTCTATCCTTATTCTATTTCAACAATTCAATTGTAATTAAAAAAAAAACATTTGCCTAAAATAAACGAATTTATTAAATAATATAAATAATAAAGTTAAATATTAATTATATAACTATAATAAAAAAAATCAGCTTCACGCGGTAGCCCGCACACAGCAGGGTAGTCAGAGGGAACCTAGTTAAGACTCCATTCTCCACTTTCATCTGAATTCTGGAGGCATTGCATGTTGAGTGGCAGATGTCAATGTCGCGCTTTGCCTCGAAACCAAAGCAAAGAAAGGGAAATATAAATTTGAGTAAATATTTCATCTTTTCAAGTAGGGATCAAACCCACAACCAGTTGGTTTTACAGTCACACTTTGTGCCCCTGCGCCACAACTGGCCTCTAAACTGAAATAATCAAAGTGAATTTATCATATTGAAACAAATTATATTGTGTAAGGGGCCTCTGTCTTGAATCTGTGTCCCTACAAAAGCCTTTTAAAAGTTACAGTTAATTTAAACCATTTTTTTACACCTTGGGGAAGAAAGAATGAATATAGAATTTATTGCTTTTATTAATGCTTTATGAACTTTTTTATTTTTGCTTTTGTCTGTTCTTTTTCTGTGTCTGTGTGTCTTTTACGGTGGCTGGAATTTTTTTTATATGCATATTTGTTAAGAGCACTTGATGAGCTGCAAGTTTGTTTTAGCTTTCATTTGGAGAGCTGACAAGTACTTCCATTTTCATGTCTGCTGTTTGCATAATTATTCTGTTAGGTTCATTAAATAAAGTTTAGCCACCAGTTTATCTTTGTGATAGAAATAGCAATAAAGGGTCAAATATTATAACAATATCAATGTGTTATGCTCTAAACTAACACCTTAGTTACGAAGACTGCAGTTGGAATGTTAAGAAAATACTAACTTAATCTACACTTTTATTATTTAATGTTAGAATAAAAAGTGTAGAGAATTAGAAATGTCTTTCATTGGTGCTGTTCACCCGAAATCTTTCCTTGTCAGCATCAGTATCTATTGAAAGAGTTAGAATAATAGTAGTAATTTTCTGCAGTCGACATACTAGAATAAGCAGTTAGAAGAATCATTAGACTGGTTATTGATTACATGAACAATACTATTAAATTCATCTGGTGTTATATCATTACCACTGTAAATTTCAACTTATAAAAAAAAAATTGAACAATATGTGGCTTTTAAATTTTTATGAGCATATTTAACATTAGATTTATGGATGTTTCTTATATACCTATCTTTATGGCACCAGTCACATTGGCACGTAAAAAAAATATTTAATGAAACTTACTCTTCATTTCACAAAGTTTCACTTATATAAATCTGAAGAAAAAATATCAAATATTGTTTATGGGTTTTGACAATTCTCAAGGAGTCCCAACCAAAGTTGTTTTGTGCAAGTAGTTTTTGAGCTAGCTTAAAGCTTGTAAAGGTTCTCCTCAATTTAACCCTTCATTGCATAATTTAATATTTCTTTGTAAAAAAAAACATAAACATGTTATTAGACCTCTAGGTAATGGGAAAAATAATTAAACAATCTTTGATTTATAGAAGTATTTTTTTTAATAAAAATGGCTTAATGTAAACTTCCATCATTATGCAGAATGAACATATGAGCTTAGTACAAAATTGAAATAATAAATTAAGTCACTAATACCTTTCATTTATACCTTCAATTTTGGTGAAAATGAACAAAACAGTTATTGTTTTTGTTCAGGCATGTGGGTATTTGCATCGCAGAAAAATGCCAACTTGTGGCCAATGGTCACTGCCATCCATTCTTAGGTCTTTTGGTGAAGGAACAACTGCAGGTCCTCTCTTCTTATTTGCCTGGATTTCATTTCCCACAAAGCTGGAACTAGGACGTCCTCTTCTGACCTCTGTATTGGATCCTATTGAGCACAAAACTTGAGCTAATTCATTACGAAATTGTCCCATGGAAAGCATATCCTTTTTTGGTATATTTCGAATGATTGCATTTTTTTTGAAAAACTGTCCATTAAAACACCAAAACATCTTTCTATTGTGTTGCCTGTTGTTATATGGGCTCGATTGTATGCTTCTTGAGGAGGTGTAGTCGGATTCAAGGTAGGTGTCATCAAGTATCTTAGACAGGGTTAGCCGCTGTCACCTAGAATAAGAAATGATCCAAATCTACCTGTTTCAAATTGTGCAGCAAGTGGAGAGTCATTCCAAATTGTAGTGTCATGTACAGAACCTGGCCAACGAGCTATAATGCTTTGAATTTTTAAGTTAGCATCACAGATAGCCTGCACATTAACAGAAAAATACCCCTTCTGTTTCGATACAGTTCAGCTCGGTTTCCTCCTGGTGATACTATTTTAATATGAGTGCAATCCACTGCTCCAATTATTCTGGGAAATCCAACTATTTTGAAAAACTGTGCTACTACTGATGGTCTTTCTTGCGCAGTGCGCATGCGAACATATTTACTTCTTAACAATGCGATTTCACAAGTCACTTTGTCCACTACACGGTAAACTGTCGCCTTACTTACATTTACAGTGTCCCCTACTACTTACTGCCTGAAAGCTTCCTGTTGCATAAAATCGCAAAGCTATCAATAACTGCAACATAGGAGAAATGCAATCCCGCCGTTGTATGTTACGCACTGACTTTGGCTTGATTTTGTTTAAAATAAATGTAAGTGACGCTTTGCTGAAGCGGAAGCGACTCTTAAATTCTTCTTCAGTGTAGTCCGTGAAGAAATCACGTCGAATTCTGGGTATTTTGCGAAAGCGTCGTTGTCTGCGTGGACGCAGTTGAGGCATTTCCAAAGACGACAAAGATGTACTGTCGTCGCTCTTTATCTTAAAAATATAGATTGTATTTCGTAGATAGAGCACACAAAATTTATATCGTCGCGAACAACAATTTTTTTCTAACAAAAAGTTATATAAGGGTGCCTTGTATCATTTGGTAAGAGGTATCACCTTTACATTTTATTGTTATTTTCGAGTTGACTTTAGAATAAACTATCCAACTATTGGTTGATATGTTGGATTTTTATATCCTTTACGTTTACCACGTGTGAAATACACATCCGATGGATACTCTCAAATTTCATTAATTGCTCTATGCAAGTTGGTTCCGGATACGTTACTATTTCATTTTCAGAACACAGGAACTGATCCCCCACAGCAATACGCGAGCAAGACCGGGCTAAGGGTAAGTACATGGAACTTTTCACCATCAGGTAAGGATATTTAGGAATTACAATTGTCGTTACGTTTTCAGTGACATTAGGGTAGGGTCGTTCTAAGACTGCGCACCTAAGGTATCAGAAGCTTTAAAATAAAAACTTACAATAGCAGGTACATCAACTTTTAATATATTAAACTCTAATTAATAAACAATCTAATGCCTTAAAGATTAACCATTGAGATCAAAAGTTTTTATGCTATTAAAATTAAATTAAAAAAAGTGAAATGCGCAGTCTTACACTACCGGTAGTATAAGATTGCGCAGCTAGATGGATAAGAATGCGCGGGTAGTGTAAAACTGCGCGGTTACTAATTAATGTTATTTTTTACACAAATCACATACGAAGTCAGCACCACCTACGTGTGCCGTGCATTGCTCATGCCACCACTCGTCACAACCAACGCACTTAATCCAGTCTTCAGTGATTGGTTCTTTATAAATTTCACCACAGCCAGGACATGTCCAAGTTTTCTTAGTACCAAGCTTTTGTTTCGACTTCTTAATATCTTTCTTGACTATCTTTGGTTTAGATTTTACAATTTTATCATGACTGGTAGTTGCAGTTGCCTTAAACTTACGTTTTTTCACCGCAGGCTTGACTCTTTCTTCAATTTGTCGCTGAACTTCATTTTTGTAAGGAGAACTACTAATAACTTCAGATCTTTTATGTTTTCTTGACATCGAACGCCTAACTTGAGACTTTGGCAAAGGAGAAATATCAGCTATTTTTACAAACCCATGCTGAGAACATGAAGCAACCGTCGTCGGTATTTGTGGAGCTTCTGCAATATTGAGCTGGTGTTCTTTTTGCTGCAACACCGCACTTGGGGTAGCCTCAACATCACCAGGTGTAACCCTTTTAGATTCTTCTTGTGGCAGAGTACATGCCCCTTCAGCTGCAGTGAAATCAGCCTCTTTTTCTCTTTCGGTAACAGAACTAGCCAAAAAATCAGCTTCGCTGAAAACATCTGGGTTATAGGGCCATATTCCCGTGGTTTTAAAACTTTCAGTTGCACATGCTGGAGTAGCTGCTTTAAGAAAGGCTGGTGTAAAGATCTTGCACATCTGAAAAACGGTGATAACTCTTCCAGGGTTGTTCCGAAGCCATTTCTCACACTCATTGGAGTAGTATCTCTTCAAAGCAACATGAAATCCTCTGTCCAGTGGTTGTAGCTTATGGCTACTGTGTGGTGGCAAAGTTAACGCAATTATATTGTTATCGCGGTAAAAATCGATAGCTCCAATCGATGTGTGTGATACATGGTTGTCAAGGATTAATAAGACAGGGTTTTCTTTTGTCGGCTTTGTATGGTCTTTAAAGTGCGACAACCATTGTATAAACAAATCGGCATTAATGAAGCTTGAATCAGATACCATTGCTATGGAACTGGGAGGCGAACCATCAAGCAATTCAGCTTTCATTCGTTTTCGTCCAAAAATGAACGCTGGTGGAACGAAGTGCCCGGTGGCACTCATTGCCGATATCTCAGTGACGTTAGTGCCTCTTTTACCGCTCGAGATCTTGTTCACCGCACGTTTACCTTTAGTGGAAATAACTTTTGGTGGATTATTTGGCACGGAAGAAATGCCCGTTTCATCCATGTTATAAACGTTATTTGCAGGAAAGTTGTATTTGTCCATTAAAACGGTGAGATTGATAAAAAATCTTTCACACTGAGGTCTATTAAACCCCATGGCACGAGCGACGCTTGTAGAAGTTGGTTGTCGAAGTGAAATGTCCGAGTGTCTCTTTAGAAAGCCACGTAACCATTCCTTGCCAGCCATTTTGGTCTCAGGGTTAAATCTATGAGGAATGTTATTTTTTTCCGCATACTCGAATGCTACTATTCTTAGGTCTTTAGCGGTCATTCCAAAAAACATATCATCTAACTTCTTTAGATATGCACAAAACTCATTTTCGACTTCTTTTGAGAATGTAGTATTGTATCGTCCAAGGTTAGATACTGAATGAGATCTACTTAAACGTAATCGTAAAGTAGATTCAGCCATACCAAGTTCTTTTGCGATACATCTTTTACTCTCGCCATCTAACAACCCCATCTAGCAACCCTTTTACGTGCTGCTTCTATTATTTCCTGAGGACAAATCGATCGATTTGATGTTCTTTTTCTTCTAGAGGACATCCTGCAAATTAAATTATATTTTAATTTAACAAACTATTGCCAATTATTAAAACAAATAAGAAAAACTTAATGGGTTGTGTAAGACTGCGCGCGCACTCTTACAAAGCCATGCCCTGCGCAGTCTTACAAATTCGTCAATTTTATCATAATTATACAAGTATCGCCATCTATGCAGAATGACGTGAACTAATTTCACCGGCCCATGTACGCTTGTCAAAAACAAAAGTAATAACTTTTGATGTATTTCATATCTTTGAGATATAATACGTTCAAGTTGAAAAAAAATAAGATCAAAGTATAATAAAAACTTCAAACTCACCTGGGGTGTCGTACTTTCACTTAAAAACAATTATATTCCGAGAGCTATATCAGATGCCTTGTTACTTCAAAACAACATCGCAGTTAGCTGCGAACTTCACTCTGCTTCCCAGCTATGACGTATGCGCAGTCTTATCGACTGCGCAGTCTTACACCACCCTACCCTATATATTGGAATTTATTATATTATATTATTTTTAAATTCCACTTAACTTTTATTGATAAAATCTAAAACACATTTAAAATACCTTAAATATAAGAATGAACATAATTTTATATTCAATTATATTTTAATTAAATAAAACTAAGTATTTATTAACTATTTTACTGATTTACAAAATTTAATGTAAATTCAGATAACATTATATCGAAAAACGGACGATGAAAGGAAGGTGAAAATTGGTAATCACCAGCCAGCCACTCGCATCTCGAACCTCTCCACTGATTTGACTTATTTTTTAATTTATTTGGTTCTAGGATATTTCTTTATATATATATGTTATTTGGTGGAATATCCTACCGGCTGCGCCAGTAAAGTTTGCGAGCATTTTGTTATAATAAAAACAATTTACTTGTAAATGAAGTACTTTATTTTAAAAATTTAATTAAAATAATACATTAAAACTAAAAAATATCTAAATACGTGTTAACAGAGTGATATGTTAACTACGACTCTTTTTTCTTTTTATTCCATAACGCTGGGAACGCAACGCGGAGTCTTCCGCGAATTCTAGCGTGAAAAACAAATATCTCTTGTTACGTTCCCAGGAGCTTGCTTAACTATCTGGTTTCAGACCTGTTTATAGTACGGCTACTGCACTGCTTAACATGTCGGACAACATTGAAAAATGGAAAATTATCAAGTTACCGTTATAATTCTGCTTGACTTTACCATACTTCAATACCATAGATTTTGATTTAAAGGAATTTAAATTACCGATATATAAAAATAATCAGTGCCGGTTTTAGCATTACCAGCGCCCTGGGCGAGATTTGTTCGGCGCCCCTTAACTGCAATTACATACAAAAAAGGAAATAGGTACAATGAAATAACCATATATAAAAAAAAAACATTTATTTAATAGAGACTAGTCGTAGCGCAGATCCCCACTCTAGGAAAGGAAATATTTATTTAAATTTATATTTAATTTCTTCGCTCGAGAGCGTCTTACCACGAGGTTCCCTCCGCCTACTCTGATATGTGCGGGATACAGCATGAAGAAGAGAAAAAAAAACTAATAAAATTTAACTTTTCTAGCCTTTCTATCGGCGAAATATTTTATGAGGCAATCAAAATCTAAGTTTTCAGCAATTTCATTTTCGATTGACAAAGTTGCCAAGTTTGTCAATCTAGATTGACAGATTGTCGATCGCAAATATGTTTTTATCAATTTCAGCTTAGAAAAACTCCTTTCCCTGTATCCGTAGGTATCGTTAATAATATTCGCAATGCTATCCATACATTTGGATATAGCCCTTGCAAGTTGCGATCTTTAATAAAATTTAAAACATAAGTAGGGGTTCCACACAGGGCAACCTGATTCTGATCAGGCAAAAAAGATTTCAGGCTAATGAGTTCATCACACAACATACAACCATCTATATCTGATTTACAATCCACAGTTAATTTTAATTGGAGATCACCACAGAGTTTAATAAGGTTGGGTTTTTTAGGAATTTGTTTTATATTGTATAAAAAAGACCAAGAATTCGAGTACTCATTTAACTGTTCAAATCTTTCGTTAACTGAAATTAATGTAGCGTCTAAGAGAGAGTTGAAAAATTCTACTTCAAATTTCTTTTCTGGAGAAACAATAGGCTCGTCGCGGGCAGTTTCATCAGCTTGACGCTTAACAAATCGAATTCTTTTTATGGGTTTAAACACAAGTTCAACTTGTAGTTCTTCAGCTAATTTTTTTGCAGATAGAATAGCGCTTTGAAAGCCTGTATTTCTATATTCTTCTAAAAAATTGCAGCATTTTTTCAACATTTCTGTGCATTTACTAAGATCTATTTCTGTTGATTGTAGAGATTTACTAACGACGTTAATTTGAAAAAGTATATCATACCACACAATCAATGAAACCATGAAACTGAAATCTTTAACTTTTCAGCTAGAGTAGTAGCCTCGTGAGAGACTTGAACATCAGTTTTCTGAGTTTCAATTGCCAAAGTAATTAAAGCGTTATGGATTTCACTAATTTGATAACGCACTGCTTTGACACTGCTTATTCTTGCTGCCCAACGTGTGTCACTGAGCTTTTTTATAGTATATGATCTCAAACGATCGGTTAGAATTTTCCATCGATGATTAGAAGCTGAAAACAATGTGAACAACCTCTGAAGTACCCCAAACAAAGTAATTGATTTTACGGAAGACTTAGCGGCATCGCATAGTACGAGATTGTAGCTATGACATCCACAAGGTACATAAACAGCTAAGGGATTTATATCTAGAATTCTCTTTTGAACCCCGATATTTTTTCCTTTTGTATTCGCCCCGTTGTCATAACCCTGACCTCTACAGTCGTTCAATTTAAGTCCGTGTTTATTTAAAACATCAATAATAACTTCTGTTAGTTTTTCACCAGTCGACTTATTTACAGGTAAAAATTCTACAAAATACTCTTTAACTGATATTTTATTGTCATCTGATGTTAAATCAACAAATCGTATAGTTAGTGAAAGTTGTTCTACGCTACTAATGTCTGATGTACAGTCAGCTATAATAGAATAGTATTTTGATGTCTTTGCGCGTGATATAATTTCTAATTTCACTTTTTGACCCATTAACTGTATTAATTCATTTTGAATATCTTTTCCGCAGTAGTGGTCTGCAATATCACCTTTCATAGCTAATCGCAAGTGCTCCTGCATAACTGGATCAAATTTGGCTATTAATTGTACTAAGCTCAAAAACTCCGTTATTTGGCGTATATAATTTGTCAGAAGTACCTCTAAATGCTATATTGTTTTCAGCTAAATAAAATGTTATGTGCATCAATCTAGACAAAACATTATTCCATCTTGTAGTTTCCTTTTTAATCAAATATTGCTCCTGACAATCTATTGTTTTGCCTACTTTTAATCGTAGTTCGGTTTCAATCCACGAAAGATAAAACTTCTTATGTAAAGTGCTATTCTCGTGAGTTTTTAATATTTCAGATAAATGTTTCCAGTTGTTATATCCTTCATATACGAAACTCGACGTTGAGCTGCTATCAAACAGCCGGCAACAAAAACAATAAACTCGATCCTTGGAAATGGAGTATACTAACCAACGACGCTGAATCGTTTCATTGTTTGCTAGTTTTTTTATAAAAAAAGAATTAGAAAAATGTCGCCCCGTATCATTTTTTGGATAATTATCAAAGTGAGTTTGCAGTGGGCCATTAGTTATTAAATAATCAATTATTTTGTTATTTTGAATGAGTGGCCAAGTAGCTGGATCCGCTATATTCGGGACAATAGTCTCAACGTCATCTAGTTTATGTATTTGTTGAACACTAATTACAGAGTCATCCTGAGCAGTATCTGTAGTTGTACTGCAACTTGCTCCCTCATTTTGAGACTTTTTATCTACAATCTCTTGAGTAGCTACCCGATCTGACTTACCAGACTCCACTGCCAATGCATTCGTTTGTATTGCAGATGTATGTGATGATGTGTTTGTTGTGATATATTTATCTATATTCATAAACTTTTTAGTGTTTTGTAATTCTTTTTCTTTTTCTGCCTTCCGTTTCCTATATTCTGACCCAGATGGTTTTCTTTTAATGATATCACCGTGTTTAGATATTTTGTACGTACTAGTATAGTAATAATTAATTAAATCTGCAAATCTGCAACAAAAAATAAATTTGTCTCAGTCATAACATTTCTAAAAATAAATTGATTATTATAAAACTTTGTTACAGCGCTATCGACATTCCAAAGATTACACTGCCCAAACGTTTAAGCATACAGATAAATGTCATAGAATTTAATAGGTAGATAGCAGAGAGAGTAAAATACAGTGTTTTTGTCAGCACCACTTAAAATGAAACCACAGTTATAACGACTCTATATTTTTTTTTTTTTCAAAAAAAATAAAATAAAATTGTCGTTGTAAAATAAAACGCCATTTGTGGAAGACGACGCACGCACACATAAACCTATCAAAGGAAAACTGCCGCATGCGCCTCATTCCGAAATCGAGTCTAGGTATTGGCGGCAAAGTTCAAAGTTGTTTAACCCTTAGCAGTATTTATCTATCCGTAACTGCGTCACATATGACGCAGTTACGGACGCACAACATAAAACAATATTTCCCTAAATTTTGGGAAAATTACAAGTAAGTAGGCCTTGCTCAATTGAGCGAGGAATCTATTAGGGAAATAGGAATAAGAAATTATAAAGGATCATAAAATGGCACTGGACGAAAACCGCCGACGGATATCTGCGGCGCCCCTTTTAATCTGGCGCCCTGGGCGGTCGCCCTACCTCGCCCTACCCTAACGCCGCTACTGAAAATAATTTTAAAAAATCTATTACTCAATTAGAGAATATATAATTATGTATAGAAAAGATTGTATAAAATATATAAAAAAAAAATACTTAAAGATTAAATATAACAAAACTTATAATAATAGCCTTTAACTTAAAATAATAATAGCCAACAACGAATATTTTAAAACATATTTTAGTTGCTTTAGAAAAATCAACCTATTATGTTTGTTAAATATAAAACATTTAAATAAACAGTTGTTATAAATCTGCTTACAAGTTTAAAGCTTAGGTATTTTTTATTCATTGTGTTTGAAGTTTAAGTTCTAAATCTGTACAAGAGAGCTTTGCCCGTCGGTAAACCATTTAAATGGTTTGGTGGAGTAGATGTAGTTTTTTTATATTTGTTATTTTAAAAAAATAATTTAATTAAAAAAAAATCCGAGAAAATGTATATGTCCGTCGCAATGTTCAGTTGCAGATAAATATAGCCGTAGGTAGAGCTATCTACGTTCGGTTTGCAGCAAACAGGTCGTAGTTCATCTTGGCGCGTGTTTCGCCGTTCTCGTTTAAATGCTATGAGGTAACCTATTTGACCACAATGTTCTTAAAAATGTGTCCAGTGTTGATTTGCCAGTTAATGTCCGCAGATGCCGTAAAAATTGTGATGGTTTACAGTCTCCCAAATCTTCATGGTCTAATAATTGCTTTACCTTCTTTTCTTGTTACTGAGATAAACGGTTTATCAATTCAAATTTTAATGCCTGTTTTAATAATAATAATAATAATCATATTTGCCCGTTGAGGATGGATCTTTAATAACGTCTTTCATTCAGAATAAAACAGAGTGCAGGTTCTTAAGCCCCAATTAGAGATATCTTCAAACATATTTTGCAGACTTGGGCTTCTCCTCGGATATTTAAGTGTGATGGACGTGTGTTTTGTTAGTAAATTATTTAAAAATTAAATATTACAATTAAAAATATATTAAAAATAATAGGAAAGCATAAATCGCGAGGAAGTATCCGTCTTAGTGCAATATAGTGACAGTGGCCTGTGCTGGTGTTATAGTCTTTGTCTACGTAAGTGCAAATACGCTAAAAAAACGCACACTATTAAATAATATTATGAACGCATTTAAGCTGCACTTGTTAGAACGAGGCGACATGATTACATGCACCTTATATTCAAAGGAGACACACTAATTAATAAATTGCATTAGAGAGGTCTACTTATAGTGGACGGAAAACGAAAATATATGAAGTCGTCGATCGCCCGTCCAGTTACTTGACCCCTACGGCAAGTTGTTCGTTGCATTCTACGGTTGTTTTTGAGCTCCTTGCATCTTATTGCCGCCTGGTACTTTACATCGTAGTGCAAGATGCCGTTAAACCGCACGCCTCCCGCCTCACACTCAGTCCCTTTAGCTGATATCGAAGATGAATATAAAAACGATAATTTGCCATCATTGCGTCAACACTCGTCGGAGCCCGACATTCCTTCTCTTGCTGCCGCCCTCAATGTGACGGAGCGAAAAAAACGCAAAAGAGACGGTGACCCTAATATTACCTCAGTTCTTAAGGATATGTTTGTTGCGTTTTCAAAGGAGCAAGAGAAAAATTTCCTACAACTAAAATCAGTTATAGAAAATTTAAAACAAAATACGGAGTTAAAAATGAGTGTAGAAATGATGTCACACAAATATGATGATTTTTTGACTCAAATCAAGGTTTTAGAACAGGGAAGAAAGGAGGATAAGAAATTAATAGCGCAACTTGAGAATAGAATTGACTCTATGACTAGTTATAGTTTTCATAGTTTGCTTGCTTAATATATTAGTTAAGTTTCCTTTATATAGATTTATTTGCTCGTTTTCTTTTGCAACTTATATTTCAGTTGTATTACATATCATGTATAATTTTAACACACACACAACACATATACAGCGTTTGTTATGGTACAAAGGTCGTTATAACTATAAGAATTATGGAACTCGTGTTTTAAATTTGCCTACATTCGATAATTTTATTGAAATTGCTGAGGACATTGATAATGTACCTGTCTCTAATGAATTAATTTGTGATATCGAGAACTGTTGTAAATTGGTTCCTAAAACTAACAACAGCTTAAAAATAATAACTCAAAATATACGTAGTATTAATCGTAATATATCCGAATTTGAAACTAATGGAGAGACTTAATGTTGATCTAGATATTATTGTACTAACAGAATGTTGGATTAGTGATTCTTCATTTATACCAAATTTAGATGGTTATACTACTTTTGAAACAAAATGTCATGCTAAACAGAATGATGGCGTCGTACTTTATATTAAAGAACTTAAGGTGAGTAGATTATAATATAATATAACCTATCCAAATTTGTTATGCAGTTTATAAATAATAAAATATTATAATTTCATGTTGTGTTATCCTTTTACTAATAAATATAATAAATTTATGAATTTTATAACTTCTCTTACTTCAATAACCTTAAATTGCTATTTCATTTATTTATAACTAAATTTGTAAAGCTCTATTTCAACTTCTATTCTAAGACACGCACGCACGCTCTAACATAACTGCGGAGCTTATTACTTTGTCTTTAAAATTTCTGCCAGTTGCTAAAAATTGAGTTTTTTTTTTCCAATATATTTATGCAATTAAGGTATTCTTTGCGTTCATGTTGCATTTCTAAAAAAAAATTCGTAGATAAAATTGTAAAGCCTTCTTCACGTCTCCGTAAGTCGATTGGATTTTTGACTTTTGAATTTTATGTTCTGAGATCTGGGAGCATAATTTATTTAAAGTTTTATCTTGTTCTTTCTTTAAAGTCGTAAGCAGAGATGATAAGTTTTTTAAGTCCTCCTCGTCGTAAACTAAAATTTCTCCTAATAAATGTTTGTAAAACAGCATTTGCATTTACACTACTCATAAAAACTTCACCGGATTCTTAATTTCTATTAATTTTAATGCTACTGTCTATTTGCATATCTCCATGGTCAATAGCAATGTTGTGAAGCACAGCTAAAGCAACTATTGTTGTCTTCACATTTCCTAACTTGTAGGCCAAATAAAAGACATTGAAAGCGTTACTTCCACACTCCATAACATCGTTCTACTGTATTCCTTGTTGCAATATGTGCTTCGTTATATTTTTTCTCACTTCGGCTTTGAGGGTTTAAAATAGGAGTGAAGAGGTATGTTTGTAATTTGTACCCAGAATCACCTAAAAGACGACCTCTAAATGACCCTCATTCAAACCGCTCTTTTAATGAAGATTCATTGAATATTCCCGCATCATGAGTGCTCTCCAGCTGGCAACAATATCACGGATGCGGAAATGCACATCACAGGTTACCTGTGTTAAACAAAATAATATTTTAACTCTGAAGAAATGTGTAGTTTAGATTTTATATCATTACTAGTATAAATAGTGTACCTGAACATTGAGTGAATAATATCTTTTTCTATTTATATAATATTGGGCTGCATCACCTCCACACTTGCGGATTTTGATATGAGTGCAGTCAATACAACCAATAACAGTTGGAAAGCCTCGTATTGCTCTAAATTCTCTTATAATATGCTCTTCTTCAGCAAAAGTACTGGGCATTTTAATATGAGAATTTGAGTGTCGAGCAAGTGCACGTGCAACCCTGGCACGGATCCGACTATTGGTTGCTTGAGACAGCCCATGGTGGTCTCAGCCTCCTCTTGATATTGTAATAAAAGAAAGGTAACTTAGTAAGTATTTGTACATGACTATGTGTGACTTTATGAGTACGTGTTATACGAATAGAATATTCAAGTCAGGTAAAATAAAAATAATTACCTCTCGACGACCCCAACATCTTATAGCTGTTAGTACTTGTATTTCAGGTAAGGTACCAGAACCTCTACTATCTAATTGGAGATCATCACGCACCATGTTTACTATAAAATGCGCAGTAGTTCCGCAAATCTTGGTCGTTCAAGGAAAACGGGTCACCCCTGCTTCTATACACTTTTCTTCGCTGCGATCTCTTTTCCATTCCATTCCTGCTATCGTTTCCAAAGCGTTTATGCTTTGTAAAGCTTCCATTTTAAATATAAAAGTGGCAAATTAGCACAAATTCATATTTTTTTATGAATTATGCGTTATGCGAATTCGATTAGCTAACATCTGTCGATGTTAGCTAGTCATTTACATCAAATGTCATTTTCAATGATCAGCTGTCGAGAATCGGCCATTTTTTATTTTATAGAACGGCTATAGTAGGTTATAGGTATAGAGGGTTATAGGTATATAGGTTATAGATATAGAGACCAAGACGGTCTATAACTTAATAATAGGATTATATAACTGTTAAGCGCTAAAATGCTGTTATTGTTCGAGACAAACAAAAGAAATAAATTAAAAAAGACACTTCTTCTTGTATGTCTTTAATAATAATAGGCTTCGTGCGAGGAGTGGTGGTACTTATGGCTCTCTCGTGGAAGTTTTTAGAGAAGTGGGTTGCGGATCAACTGTGCGCCGCTAGAAATAGTGTCGGATGGCATTGGTAGCTTGATACGATAAATAAAAATAATTCTTAGTGCTATTGATACACGGTCGACGCAGGCAAAACGGCGCCGACAGTTATGAATACAGCTTTTTGACGTTTTTCTTACAGTGAGTTTATAGAACACTTTTACTGTTCCATAACTTTTTATGAATAAGGTCGTTAGTTTCTTAAGTTAAATTACATAGTTGTTGTTTAATTACACACAGCAGATTTCAGATTGTCTAGCTTACACAAAAGAGCCCTCCTCGAGTCTAGAGCAATGCCTCTATCACCCTATTATCTATTTGTGACATTGCTTCTTTGTTATTTGCCTCGGGCACCTCTGCGGACGATGCTCCTACTGCTCGGCTGATGAATTTGCCGATCGCGTCACCGTTGTCGTCGGAGTAATATACGATGTAAGGCAGCTGGTTTATGTCTCCGATGAGTGTGACTTCTCTTGCTCCTAACAGTCTGTCCGCCATAACTATGGCCCCAAAATGTTTAATGAGGGCTTCGTCCACCGTTATTCGGTTTATAACTAATCCCTCATGAAAGCCGTTGACTAAGATCGAGGCCATTGTTCGCACCTTCCTCCTCGCTTTCGCGCCAAAGCGGTGCGCCAAAAATATCTTATCGTCCAGCATCACCTTCGTGCATTCGGCTACTGCCACCACCCAGTCGCTCTCACGTGTTAAGAATTTTGGAAGACCGTCTCCTCCTTCACTCTCTACCAGGCCTACGAAACCCTTGATGTTGTTGTAAGCCGCCATGTATTGTCCCGACATCTTTCCGTGGATGACGCGGGAATTGGCGTTGTCATAGATGGCAGCTTTGGCTTCATCGAGTTCCACTTCCAGGAACTTGATGTTTCCTCTCTGGAAGGTCTGCAGGATCTTTTTGCAAGTGTTGGTGTTGACCTCGCGGGTTCTCTTTAATATTGCTAGGAACTCGATGTATGCGTTGATGACATGTTCTCTTGGGCTTTTGGCTGGTCTTAGGTCCGGTAGGGTTATATTGCCCTTCAGTGCGCCAGAACGCCACCGCGGAGTCCTTCCTGGTTTTCTTGGTATTGGGCCTCGAGGAAGGCTTTAACCGCTCTCTCTTGAGTTCTGGAATGGTGCACAGCTGTGTGGGAGCGAAACGTTTTGAGGGAGTTGTCTCTCTCGGGGCTACTGTTCCCAGGATGACTTCCGCCAGAGTCCTCTGATCTTCGTCTGTTTGGCGCTGGTGTGAGTGTCGTTGATTGTTTGGTGGTAATGTGTCTTTTGAAGTCTCTCGAAGCCGCTCGGTTGAGGTGTTGCGGAAGGGGCCCCTGTTGAGGAGAGGGACGGATGTTGGTTCGCCTTTAGAAAGTTTAAACTCTCCCCTCTGTCCTCGTAGTTGATTAGTTCGTGGTTGTGGGAGGCCCTGAGGCATTCATAGTATGCTTATGGTCTTGGGGGGTCCTTCTCGCTGCCCTTTCATTTAGTATTTCCATAAAGTTATTTTGAGGATGAGGGGGGGATGTCTGTGGGGATTGTGCAGGTGCTGATACGGATAGGGACGCTGCTGGCGAGCTATTACTTCACGCAGCTGTTGAGACGATTTTCCTGGCAAATGTGAGGTATGAGGATGGTGAGTAGCGATTGCTGGTCGAGGTTTTTGTTGATATTAACCTCCAGCACTGCTCGATCAGAACCGTACCTTGGGTATTCCAGGATTATGTGTAATACCGTTTCCTCACAATGCGGATCGCAGAGACAAGATGAGCTGTCTCTTAGGTGGAATCTTTGCAGGTAGGCTGCGAAACCACCGTGGCCGGTCAGTAGCTGGGTGTCGGTGGCTCTTAGCTTTATTTTTCTTACCAGATCATATGCCTCTTTGACATCTGGTAAGATAAACTTGGTCACTGAGCCGGTGTGGGAGGTCCCGTATCTTGTTTGTTTAGAGGTCACGCTCAACCGCAATAACGTAAACATCGGCTTCGTGAAAAAAAAAACCAAAAAAAAAATTGGAAATTTCGAGCCTAGCGCCTCAATTTTCGGTACAGAGGCTGCAAAGTGTGTGACTAGTCTATGTGCACGAGCCCGATACGGCCAGAAAACACCTTAAAAAATCACGTGGTAAACACGCGGTTCTAATAACTTAAAACAGCCTAAAAGTAGCCCACTTGCTATCTGATCGATAAAGTCGGACTTCGCAGCAGATCGATCAGCCGCCGAGGAATCCGCCATTTCACTGCACCAGGCTGTCTCCTATCAGGTGAGGATCGAAGGGAACTTAACCAACCTTTTCCACAACCCCATCACTTCCTACGACGGGTCGTCTGAACCGTCCTTAGGAGCTCCTGCCAAAATAACCAAAACCCTAAAACCTCTCCTTAAACCCCAAAACTACCCTTCACCTCCCCGACGAAAAAATCCCCACTCCGGAAAAAAATCCTGAAATAATTGGGAGGACTCATCAGAACGAGCGCCGCACGGAGGTTTCAACCACACCCTTATAATTGATATTGATTGATTAAAGACGAGTGATAACGTAATCACAAAGATAAGAGATATACTCAAACTCAGGAAGAAGTGGGCAAAGGTGGATCGGGTGCGCAAGACCAGAGACCAAACGGTTGTGTTACGGTGCCCCACCAAAGAGAACATGAATATGGTCAAAAGTATGAGTACGGTGGTGATGGGTATCGATACTTCTCTAACACTTGAAGAGTCCTGCTGGCGCGCAGGATATTCCGTCGCACAGGACTTTTGTGTGTGCGAACGTCAACTCAATGAAAAGGTGTTCAGGACTGACGGAATTGTCTATGTTGTGTTGGGAGTAATCAAGCGTACTAAATGGTATGTGAGCACGAAGATTAATAGCAACTCCGCCACCAGTTCGGCTACTCCGATCATTTCGAATCAGATGAAATCCCGGCAGTGTATACGCGGCTGACGGCAAACAAGGCTTGAACCACGACTCGGATACCAATATGGCGTGGACGTTAATATTATCAAAAGAAGACAGAAGATCAGGAAAATGAGCTGGAATACTCTGAGCATTGATGTGAACCACATTGAAATTTTTAGGGAAAGGAGAAAGATGAGAGATTAAACAATCATTTAATGAAGGAATACTCTGAAAACTAATATCACTTAAATCTTCTGAAACAGAGGAAAAAGAACAATAAGTATCTAAGTTTAATGAAGTGTCAGACATTTCTTTGCTAATGGGTAAAAATATGTTTATAATATATTTAGTATATGTAAGCTAAAATATGATGTATATATTTAAATAAAAAATAAACAGTAAATGTAGTATAAATAAAATAATAAATAAAAATATATAAAAATATGCTATAATATAAAATAAATAGAAAATTACGCTGATAAAGCTTACTAAATTTGAATTTGAAACCCATCTGCCAGTTGCTGGAAAGGAACTTTATAATATACCGGAAGAAGAATAAAATATACGTCAAGTTCAAATCAGAAACAATAAAAAAAACAATGTCGAAATAAATGTCGGTTGGCAAGATATATAGGCAAAGCATTTCAATTAAGTGATAATGAATTTTATAGAAACTATAGCGTATCAAAAAGTTTGTTTGAGGACATTTTTACTGAGTTGCAACCATTGCTGCCTTTAAATAAACGAAGAAATGATACAACTTCCAACAAGGTAGTTAAACTTTCTAATTGAGACTTTATATTTTTAAAAATAAAATACTAAATTTAAATTAAAACGATTTATTGTGTCCAATCGATTCGGAGATCATGACATTATTAAATTATAAAGTTAAAAATATTTCTAATACAAAAGTTATATGTGTTGCGACATTTAGCATGAATTTATATGAAACAATGAAAGTGCTTATAACAATAATGGGAATATTCCGGTGGTCTCGCTGAGCCAGCGGAATAATCTCGCTTAACCTAATACAGAGGGTTTGGGTGAGTGCATAACTCCTCCCTCCCCAAGTGCGAAATTATCGGGTTGTTCATTTTTAATAACTTTCCGATGATTTCGCGAACAATTTATATGTAAGATTTTATAACGAAAAATATAAAGTAAAAATGAGAGCATACATAAAAGAAATAAAAATATAAAGATGTAAATTAAAATTTCACTGACTCTAGGATGCCTTTCACTACTAATTATTTCACTATCACTGAAAACACTTTGCTTTAGTACCGCTGACATGTATTTTACTTCATCCAAATTGATTCCCCTCATATTGAGTACGCGTGTACTGGATAATACAGGGGTTCTATCCATAGGCAGCTGTGGCAAAACTAAATCTTGCTTGGTTCCAACAGGATCACTCTCTATGAGGTTGACATGACTACGAATCTTTATATTCTTTACCTCAATAGTACATGGTTCGTCTAAGGTCATAACGTAAGTCCCAATAATAGAATATTTATTCACATCCTCATTACAGGTTTTAGTTAAAGTGTTTCTAAATTTCGAAAATAGTATCCAACTTGTAGATGTGATTCTTTGGACACTTACATTCTCTATGTCAATCTCTCTTTGCTCACATTGTGTTAAGTTATCTTCGAATTTTAAGAGTTGCTCGATACAAGTTATTTCAGGATAAAGAGTTCAGTGATGTTCGTTACACAAGAATTGTTCTCCAGCAGCGAGTGACCGGCATGGTTTTATAATCGGTAAGTATTTCGTACTCTTTGCGAACAGGTAGGGATATTTAGGGATAATGGAAAAGGTTTTATTTTCTGATTTACGAAAAATAGGTAAGGAATATAATTTATAATATTTATAAGTAATGTTATCCGTAATTGGAATCTCCATTATAAACGTTATCTGGTTTTGCTTAATATATGATTTAATATTAATTGTTTCCTCTAGTTTTACCAAATTTTCCGCACTCGGCGTGTATAATAAATGTTCAGTTTGAGATATTAAAACTAAATGTTGTAATAGTTCAGTAGAATTAATAATACTTTGATGTAATATGGATATTTTACTGAAAGCTAATGCAGTCTCTATTTCTCCTAACTTAATGAATATAGTACAAAAGTTACTTACGAACAAATTAAAAAGACTTATTATATATGTGGTATACATTAAATGATTATCCTTAGAAACTATGATCATAGATTCAACTATTTTCAAACGTTCATCTAATACAACAGAATTTTGACTTAAAACTTCAGTAGTATTTATAAAACTATCAAGCATTTTAGATATTAAAGTAAATTTATTCCTTATTGTAGTTTGATCGTTTGCGAGCTGAGAAATGATTTTCTCATATCTTACAGCGTCATTATAATCCAAATTTCCGGTAATAATTTTAATAAGAGAACCCAGTGGATTGAAAAGACCTCTCTTGAAACGTTTTTGGGGAACTAGCTGTTCATATTTCTGTATAGTGATATCGCGAATATATTCAACGTGAAATCTTGCAACTTGGAAATATTTTTATTAATTAAACTGTTAAATTCATTGTATTTATTTATAACAAAGTTTAAATCATCATATATTTTATTTAAATTTAAAACCTTAATTATAGTCCAGTAATCTGTTTGAAGATACGCCTGACCTTCTTTTACAGGATACACACCTGGATTATTTTCAAGAGATTGCAGATGAAGGGCCAGTACAGGTTCGATTATTATCAGCGTCAGCAAACACCACCTGCGGAGGGTGTTTTATGTTTTTAACGGGAACTTCAGATTTTCTTTGACCAATTTGTATCGGTATAACATTATTTGAGTCTTTTCCTATAATTTTGACCTTATGATATCGCGGTTTATCCTTACTTTTCCGTTTATTAACGTCTTTCGTAAATATAATTTTCCCTAATGGAAGATCTATTTCATCTTCACCACCTCTACTTTCCTTTACTTTCTGCTTAATTTCAATCATTTTTTCAGCCAAGTGCTTATATAATACTTTTAAACGTTTTGCATGATCTTTAACCAATTGCTGTATGTATTGTTTCTCTAAATCTATATCAAATAAACTACTTGAATCCGTGTGACCAAATACTACTTCGAAAGGGGTTAGACCTGTGACAGAATGGATAGAATTATTATAGGCAATAATGGAATACATCATCACTGATGCTGCATCCGTGCATTTCTCCTCGTATTTCGCGCATCTATAAATTTCATTAATAGTAGAATGTAAACGCTCAATCAAACCCATCGAATTAGAGTTGTTCGGGGAGCCGATATGGATTTCGATTTTATGTAAACTCAAAAATTCTTTCATTAGTTCATTATTAAATTCGCTACCAAGATCGGAACTAATCTTTTTAGGGATGCCATAAAATGAAAAATATTTCATAAGTGCACGCACTACTTCCGCGGTTGATCTATTATCTATTGAAATGGCTTGACCTAATTTACTAAATGCATCTATAATAGTTAAATAGTAATTTCCTTCTATTTGAAAAAGATCAATGAATAATTCTTGAAACGGGGCATCTTGTGTTTGAGTCAACTGTAAAACAGGTTTAAAAGGTTTTCTATCGTATTTCATTTTACAGCATGTTTCACAAGCGTTAATAATAGCTGAAATGGTTTCTTGCATATTGTGCCTAAAATAATTCCTACGTATACTTGCCAGTGTCTCCTTAATGCCGCGGTGACATGTTTTACCTTCATGATGTTTTAATACGATAGCTTTTTGCTCTTTTTCATTTTCTATAAAAATTACTCGCTCTGTACATTCGAATAATAGAACGGTGTCCTTCCTAAATAATTCTATGACAATACTAGTAAACTGTTTCCGATGTTCATTATTTTCAAAATAAATGAAATATTTGGTTTTTGGTTTAATATACTCCTTTAAAAATTGTTTAACTAAATCTCTATTATAAGTGGGTAAAAATACTTCCAACAACTTTTGCTTTTCACGTGAAAGATCGCGAACTTGTATTTCATTCTTAAACCATGTATATACTAGAATTTGATTTGGCTTTGTGTCTATTGCTTCGTGTAATATTGGTATACCTAACGATTCTACGATATTAGCGGAATGAATTGTGTCTGTTTGGGATGTTTCAGATGGTGACCTAACCGGATAGTCACATGTCCTAGGGGAACTCGGCACTGATAAGGTTTCAGAATCGGAAAGGGTTATAGGTTTTTCACTAGAACATTCTGATATAGTTATTGTACTAGACTCGTTGCGTTGCCGTAGCCCTTTCTCTTTTTTATCAAAATTAACTACCATAGAGTCCTTTTCGTCTTCTGAATGTGTGGCGTTTATTCTAATTCTCGATAAAGCGTCCGCATTTAAATTTTGATTTCCCTTTTTATAAACTATTTCGTAATCATAGTCCTGAAGTCGAAGGCGCCAACGAGTAAGTTTATTACTTGTATCTTTTTGTGAGTTCAGCCATGATAAAGGCTTATGATCTGTGTATATCATGAATTTCTTACCGTAAAGATATGGCCTAAAATGTTTAATGGCCCAAACAATAGCAAGACATTCACGTTCTATTGTACTATATCGAGATTCCGTGTCACTTAAGGTACGACTAGCATACGCGATTGGTTTATCGCCACCAATGGGACCTTGGGATAGAACTGCTCCTAACGTGACATTAGAAGCATCAGTAGTTAAAATAAAAGTTTTATCAAAATCAGGATATTGCAAAAGAGGTGCATTTGTTAAAAGTTCTTTACATTTGTTGAATGCATCAATATAATTTTTGTCTAATACAATTTCATTTCGTTTTTTCAAACAAGACGTTAGTGGTTTTGTAACATGAGCAAAATCTTTAATGAACCGTTAATGCCGTTTTCTTTATGTCTTGCTCATCTACTTCTATCTGATGGTAACCGCTTGCTTGCAGCGGATTCAGTGGATGCAGTGGCGCCGGTTTTCATAAGAGTTTGGTGTCCCGTACGACACCGATACGAGACATGTTTCAGTTTTTTGAATCGTCAACTTCGTCTCGACCATAATCATCGGTCTCGGTCACATGATTTACTCGTGATTGAGGTGTAAATGAATTGCTTGGGCGATTGCGATTATTGAATTCACGTTTGCGGCACTTTTCAATGGTATGACCTACTGCTTTACAGTAACGACATATTAAATTACCAGGAACAAAGTTACGATGGTCGGTTGGTTTGTCGGTCCTTTGTGAGCTAGGTCGCGGGTTTGATTTTGAAAATGACTCTTTCGATTGATAATTATTTGTAGAAGAATTAAATGTAGAAATAGCAGATCGATTTTTATAGACGGATTGCATAATACGCTCTTCACAAATAGCGATATTAATAGCCTCGTTTAAGTTCTTTGGAGATTTACATCTTAAGGTTAGTGACAAATTAGGTTTAAGACCCATTATAAAATGATGCAACGCGAGATCCTCCATGGCGGCTGTGCGCCCAGGAATCTCAGAGAGCTTGTGATTTGACAAAGAAATTTCTGTGAGCAATTGCGATAAACATGTCTCTATTTTTAAAGCATATGAATTAACGGACTCTGTCTGACCTTGCCTGCTTTCTTGAAGTACGGTTAAAAGATGTGAATAATGTTTTCTGTCGGAAAATTGCGTTTTGAGAAAATCTTTAAGTTGCTCCCAAGTACTAAACTCTTTAATGGAACAGGCGAGCTCAGCTTTTCCCTCCAATTGACACAAAATAAATTTAAGTAAAATAGGTCTTTGTATTCTTTGTATTTCAGACGCCAGTTCAATTGCATTGTTACAGTTTATAATAAAAGAATTTAAACATTCGCGATTGCCATTGTATGGCTTAATAAATTTGAATAACGTGTTAATATCCATTTCAATTTTATTTCTTTGTTTTATTATTGGAGATATAATTGGCGATTTTGGTCTATCTAGTTCGTGGATGTCCACTTTCAATTCGGTTTCGCCTCTAACAGACTTTGGCATAGTAATAATTAAATAAAAATTATAAAAGTAATAGCAATAAATGATTTGTAACAATGGAATTGAATATTATAAATTCATACAGTTCGACTTACAATAATGCAGCGATAAGGTACAGGTGCATGATGATTGGAATTCCGTGGGTGGATGCGACGCGACGATACGGCGAACGGTGTTGTTGCACTTACGATGAAATTAAGTTCTTAGGACTTAGACGGGAACGGCGAAGATCGCTTGGCGATTGAGAGCTTGTTTTGGCTCTCTGATTAGAATTACAGGAATTGTTCCATCACTTTTGCTTTTAATTTCTACACTTTTCACTAGAACACTTTCATAATTCACTGATTCACTAGGAGATACGGAGACCCGAGGATACTTAAAAATTTGTATCCCTTCACAGCTGCCACCAAATGTTATATGGGTCCGTTCAGAGTTCTTTTTAAAAAAAGATTTTATTATTTTTCTCTACATTTATTTAGTAGAAATTAAAACACAATTTTAAAATAACACTTAATAGGATTGAGTCACAATGGATACAGCGGAGATACAGCGGAGATAGGAGAATGTGTGGCTGTAATGAGAGTTCCGGGTAGACTAACTGCGCGTCTCTCAAAGAGTACTTTTATATTAATGATATAATGTATACATAGCGTTAAACTAATGCAATGCTGCATGTTAGGGTTCAAACCCTGTATATAACAGATCGTCAACAGTCACTTCATGAGGACGTCGATAATCGACTACCATACGCCATTTTACTAAACCTGATGCATCACGCTTTTTGGGAACTAAATGAACAGGTGCATTCCACGGGGAATGTGATTCTCTTATTACATTATCTTGGAGTAATTTTTCAACTTGTCTATTAATTTCGTCTGCTTGCGCAGGAGCCTGCCTAAATGGTCTAATAAAAATAGGATCTTCACTCTTAGTACGGATTTTATGTTTAACTTCGTTAGTAAAACTTAACGGTAGTTCATCACAATAAAATATATCCCTATATTCGTGACATAATTCTAGTATTCTAGTACGTTCAGTTTCGTTAGGGTGGTCTAATCTAAGCTTTGCCAAATTTTGTTTCAATATATCGTCGGTGTCAGTCATTGTTTCGTTATTATTTTGTATGAGATTACATTCTGAAATATTAATATTCCATGTTTTAAACGCTTTGCTAATAGTCAAAGTCATAGGTCTATCTAAAGTGTTTTGAATTATGGTTGATGCATATCCATTAATACAATTTACTAATGCAGAAGGCATTCGTATACCAGGTGTAAACTCTTTAAATTCAATAACTGCTTCTCCCGAGTGTAAATCAGTAGGGATCTTTACTCGTTGTTCACACCGAGGTTGTAAGTGAATGAGATAATTCAAATTATTAATTATAGGAATGTCAATGGTTTTAGTTCTCAGTAGTAAATGTTTGAGGTCAATAATTGCGTCCAATTGTTTAAGTAAATCGTTTCCAATAAGTCCGTCATAGCGTTCATCTACATCATATAAATGAAATTTATGATAATCCATAGTATTAAAACTCGGAAATAGCGGAATTTCAATAATTTCATTGTGTAAGCTAGAAGCATGTGTGCTAATAACTTTAAAAGGTTCATATTTAATAAAATTAGGAAAATATTGGTAAGCAATACGGGGGCTAATAAACGAGCGAGTGCTGCCTGTATCAATCATTAATTTTGAATTAATTTCTGGAATAAAAACATGAGGTAATTTAAGATTCGGGTCACAATTTAATTCTATGATTTCTCTTTTTGCGAGGCTTCTGTAGCCCAAGCACGAAAAACTATCGAAAAAGTATTCGTATCGTTATCGAGAGCAATTTGTATAGGAATTGAACAGCGCCCCTACCGTGCGTAAAAGGAACTAGCTCACGGCAGCACGAACAGTTTACGTATCGTCTTACGTTCGAATAGCGCGATACTTGACCGCAGTAAACGAAAATTGGTAGCACGAACGCCCTTTGCAACGAAAACGTCGAAGATTGGCCATCGAGTACGTCGGGACTTTATTCGGTTAATATTTGTCAGTGAGAACACTTTCGATACATAGTAAATCACACTTTTAAAAATATTTGTAGTGTTTTTGGGAATTCTTTTTGATTTTTTTTACTTGTACATGTTTTTAGAATGTTGTTTAGTAATTTTAGCAATAATTAAATAACGTCCACTATGCAAAGACAGCCGCTATCCGAATCACCACTATTTAATTTATTAATTAATTCTTTCCACTGCCTTTGAATAAAAAGACGACCTCGTGGACCTTCTGAGTGTTTAGATAAATCACCATTCCTAAAATACGAATTTCATAATACCTTACTTAGATTATTAGATGTTTTTAATTTTAAGACTTTAATACAACTCATTCAAATATAAAATTAATTCATACTAAATTTATACTCACGCTTCCATGAATTCCACCATCGTTAAATATTGTAGGTAGCCCATTATTATTTTTTAATAATCAGCTTCACGCTGTATCCCGCACACAGCGGAATAGGCAGGGGAAACCTAGTGTTAAGACACTCCGTTCCCCACTTTCTGCCGAATTCTGTAGGCATTGCGTGTTGAGTAGCAAAACTCAACACCGCGCTTTGCCTCGAAACCAGAGCGAAGAAATGGAAATATAAATTTAAATAAATATTTCATCTCCTCGAGTGGGGATCGAACCCACAACCAGTGTTTTACAGTCACGCCTTGCGCCACTGCGCCACGACTGCCCTTTTTAATAATAAAGAATTTACTCTTAATGATTACAAAACAAATACAAACTTAGCTATAATTGGCGGGGCGTCAAGTGGATTCGTTTAGAAACATTGTTTTAAATATACAAAAGGATTGAATTTCTTCCAATCTTGATAACTTACTTATATTTTTCGTAATATTTTCATAGATTTTTCTTCATTTTCAACGTAAATTGTAATGTAAATTAAAATAAATAAACATTTTAATTGAATGTTTTAACATTCAATATTTTATTTGGTTTTTGAACGTCCATTTCATTCGCTCAGTGACATCTCTAAGTCTCGTTAGCATGACGTCACCTACTTAATCATATCGAGGCCTCGATAGTCGATACGCTATGGTTCGTGCTTCGAACTTTGTAATCGTATCGTTACCTCGATACGTTTACAATACGGACTCGAATATTTTTCGTGCTCGGCCCACTGTTCGAAAATTTTCCTCGACTGGTGGAGCTACAGTATAATTGTCTGTTTCGTCAATAGGTGCATAAGGCACGTCCTTAACATACGGTTTGTAATTCATGTAATCATAAGGATCATAATCGTAGTAATAGTCGTATTCCAAATTTTCATTTTGCAAATCAGTTTCGTTTAACCTAAAACCTTGTTGAGCTGTTTGAGGTCGCGGGGGTGCCGTTCTCATAGATATGTCAGTTGATTCTAAACGGTTATTCTGAGGTGGTCTTTGACCAAACTGTTGTGGTGTCATAGTAGGATTTTGGGGATGCTTATACCCGAATTGTGGATTTTGGAGTGGCCTATACCCGAATTGTGGATTTTGGTGAGGCCTATACCCGAAATGTGGATTTTGGGGAGGCCTATATCCTAATTGTGGATTTTGGGGAGGCCTATACCCGAATTGTGAATTTTGGGGAGGCCTATACCCAAACGATTGAGGCTTTAATAATGTTTGCTGTGGTTTATATTCAAGTTTTGATTGTTGTGTAAATTGAGGTCTAGTAGTATGGACTCCAAAATTAAATTTTTGCTGAGGGGTAAGACTATTTTGTATAAATAACGACCCTGAGACGTTAAGTGTTGGCCTCGGTGCCGTTGAATTATTAAGAATGCGATTACGTAGTTGATACTGTTAATGAAAATTAACCTCCTCTAAAACTATTGATAGAGCTTGTTCTAATGTACTAGGTGATTTAAGTCTCACAATACGCACCATATTTTCTGGTAAATTACAGAGAAAAACATTTAAGGCTGTATGGTTATAAATAGCAATTTTCGCGTTTTTAACTTCTTCATCTGCCGATAAATTTACTTTAGATATTAACAGGGACCGAATATTTTGTATTCTGTTACAAAACTCTAAATAACTTTCCCCTGCTTTAATTTTACATGATTCGAGAGAAATTTTTATACATTCTTCGCTACGTGGGTCACCGAAATGTTGTTCCAATAATTCTTTCAGCTCAGGCCAAGTCTCTATATCCTCACGCTCGGATAGCAACGCGGCGGCGTCATCTATTAATCTACTGGTTATTATAGCATGTAAAACATAAATAATCTGATGCTGATGACCACGAAATTTATTTATAATGTACTCACATTTCCTAAAAAGTAAATTTAATATTCTTTTGTCACCACCGAAAAGAGGAATTAACCGTAACATTTCATTGGGTATTGGTACTACGCTATTTGACGCTAAAGGTATTTCTCGCGATTGTTCCATTTTGTAGAGTAAAAATTAATAGAGAGCTCTGAAGTTTTAAATCAATCACAATTATTTTAAACTAATTTAAAACACACAAAAATATAAAATATATCAAAAACACATATAACAATAATATATATAAAATAGCACACAGTAAATTAAAAATATAAAAATAGTAGGATAATAAAACACAATAAAATTCAATTTTTTTTTTATTTCACAATACATAAAAACAATTACGACCGATTTTTAGATCATTAATTATTATAATTTTTTTTTATAATTATTAAAATATTTTAATTATATTACTTCTAGACGTTAATTAGTCTATGGAGATACTTTTCTTAGAACTACAGTTTTAATAGAGTTTTATATTAAAACCAGATACGTTATAATGCGAGACGTTCAATCCCAAAATAACGCCACTTATATCTATTATAAATCTCAAATAGAATGTGGGAATATAAGAAAAAGGAAGGCAAAGAGTTTTACTCACCGACCGATCGCTGATCACATCTTCTTGTTCAACTTATTTCTTTGGTTCGTGGATAGCCTAAGTCTATTCGCACTGTACTCGCGATTTTTGGGCGAATTTGGACACCCAAATCTACAAGACACGCAGACCTTTAATAGACTATCCTACCGGCTACGCCAGTTAAACTTTCTAATTGAGACTTTATATTTTTAAAAATAAAATACTAAATTTAAATTAAAACTATTTATTGTGTCCGATCGATTCGGAGATCATGACATTATTAAATTATAAAGTTAAAAATATTTCTAATACAAAAGTTATATGTGTTGCGACATTTAGCATGAATTTATATGAAACAATGAAAGTGCTTATAACAATAATGGGAATATTCCGGTGGTCTCGCTGAGCCAGCGGAATAATCTCGCTTAACCTAATACAGAGGGTTTGGGTGAGTGCATAACTAGGTATGTTAGGTATTGTTGTAATTACAATTAATGTATCTCCTATTTTATATAATATCAATATATTTTTAAGTTTTTAAATAAGGTGCCGAAATAAATGACTTCTTTACAGGTTTTAGTGACATTATCCTTTTATGCTACGGGAAGTTACCAAAGACTTGTTGGAAATTCTTATGGCACAGTAATGTCACAGCAATCTGTTTCTCGTGCCATAAGCCTAGTAACAGATGCACTTAATGATCCGTCAATACGTGACAAGTGGATTAAATTTCCTCAATCATTTGAAGAAAGACTTGTCATTAAAAGAAGATATTGTTTTGTATATTATATATATATTTGTATTTCTAATAAAAAACCTTACTTACATTACATCTAACCTTATTTACATTTCATTTATTTTAGGTTTTACGAAAAATTTAATATTCCTGGGGTTTTGGGTTGTATTGACGGCACACATGTAGCAATTATAAGACCCAGAGAGAATGTTGTAAGTAGGTATGTTAAAGTTTAAGTTCCCTCAAATTTTAAGATAATATAGTAAGAGTGTCTTTCTATATGAAAGAGGTTTTAAATAACAAAACAGAATAATTTTCAGCTTATATTAATGTTTGTTTTATTCAGATATGTGATGCAGATTTAAACATACTGTCGGTGGACTCATCTTTTGGGGGAGCTCCACAGGACAGTTTCATATGGAACCAGCATCCAGTAAGAAGTCATATAATTCACTTGAATGATAGTGGAGAACATCTGGGGGCACGGCAGTGCCCCCGCCAAGTCGAGCAAAAAAAGCGGCACAGCCGTACCATACTTTTCTCGAAGCAATTCAGGCCATTTTCGACCCCCTATAACTTCGTTGTGGATGAAACAAGAAACCTGAATTTTCAGTAACTAATCAGGCATTATATAAACACGGTATATTTGAAATTTGAACCAGTAGTTTAAGAATGACAACTTGTTAAAGTTTCTAAATTTTGTCACTCACTGACTGACTCACCGATCATCAAAAGTCCAAGGCACTTCTAGCAGACATAGAAGCTTCAAATTAAGAATACAAATAGAGTTTAGTGTCTTAATCATGGGAAAACCTAAATATTTTGTAATTTCGGTCCAGTTTTCCAAATACACCAAATGCATAAATAACTTTGTAATCCCATATAAATGTATAGGATTACTAGGTTACATTTGCAGTTAATGAATCGTTATTACTGTATAATGGAATACTGTAGAATTAGAAAATATCATAAGACAAAGTCTTTAACAAAATTTGTTAGAAGTAGAATACCAAAAAGCTCTACAAAAAGAAGTGAGATGCCATCAAAAACATCCTGTAAAAAAACCCTAGTCTCGCAGCTCAGTCTTTCTACCGTAAAAAGGTGTGAGATTGATGTAATACCAAGTCGGTTAATCTATTTAGTCTCTACTTAAAGGACTCTCTTAAAGGTCTGTCTTAAGTTATTACATAAGTTATTATCATGCCAATATTAAAAATATTTTACGTTTTAAACAAATAGATTGACTTGGACAAACATACATTTAAATAAGTAATAATTTGTTATGTTGCACATTATCATACTGCTTCACGCTTTATCCCGCACACTGCAGGGTAGGCAGAGGGAACCTAGTTTTAAGACTCTGGATATGCTCAGAGGGAGTATGTTATGACTCCCATTTTAGACGCCCCTGCAGGAAGTCCAGAAGAATTTTACACAAAAATTCACTGTTCTGCACGCAGTACTGTGGAGAGAACTATAGGATTATTAAAAAATAGGTGGAGGTGCTTACTAAAACACAGTCCTACACTACGATCCCATTACAGCGAGTAAAATAATAAATGCTTGTTGTGAATTGCACAACATGTGTAATAGAATATTGGCTAATAAGGAATTGGGGGATTTGGAGCAGGATGATGATACCCTCGGAGCAGAAGTATACCAAACACATTGTTTTAATAGAAATTCATCTGAAGATTTAAGCAGAGTTATTGAAATAATGACAAGGTTGGTCGAGCAGCTCTCGGTTTCAAGGTTAGAAAATCATCAATTTATTTATTCAATATGTATTAGTTTGAAGACTAAGTAGACGTATCTAAATCGATCAATATGAAATTTCAGATTACTCAACAACTAACTGGTTCCAGTTTTTTTAGATGGAAAATGTTATGTTATACATATTTTGTCGAATTCCTTAATAAAATAAAAAAAAAATATACTCCTAAATGTTATTTTATTTATTTATATAAGTTACATGTGGTGCTGCTATGTAAGACATTGCAGCAGCCATGCTCGTCATTGCAGCAGCCATATCTGTCATACTAACAGCTATAGTGCTTACAGCATCTATGGCTGTATATTTATTAGCTTTTTTTTCAAATGAACTGGCAGTTTTTAACTCCGCTTCCACCCGCCTCTCTTCAATTGTACTCAGACGATCCATCTCCACGTTAAAGTGCCGGGATGGACGCTATCTTCTTACATTTTGGGTCCTTCTAGTCCTTATACTATCTGCTAGATAAGAAAATGAATATTTGAATATGTTATTTACTTACTTTTCTAGCACTTTAGAAATTATATATGTATTTACTTAATTATGCCAAGAAATAGCTAACTTGCCACTCTCATTAATAGGTATTGAGTTGCCAGTACCTACAATAGTTGATGGAGATCTAACCACAACCCTTTAAACTCGGCTACTTATATTCTGGGAAAGAAGAAAACAAATTGTTAGTAAATTTTATATTCAACAATATACATTAAATTATTAAAATACTTTAGCAAGGGAGGGCTGTCTCCTAAACAAACTTCACCACTTGCAGTAGGTACTGCTTCAACTACATCCATGGCGTAACTTATATCATTATCTCCACCTCCAAGGCGTACAGAGTTATTGACTGCAGTTGGATTATAGAAAATAATACTGGTATATTTATATCTCCTTATAATCTTCTCCTTTAATTCAAAAAAACAATTCAATAACATAAAAAATAAATATAAAATAATAGAAAAAATATAGTTATTAAAGGACTACCATATTTGGGAATGGGTGGACTGAGGCCCCCGGGTCACCTGTAGACAATCTTTGCCCCTCCATCAAAGCCCCAAGCCTTGCATCCAAAGGCGAAAACTGCGTTATGTTGGTTATACCACCACCAGTGCGCCTGGCAGAAATTAGATGCACAGCAATTTGCCCCTTAAGTGCACCCTTTTTTTCAGCCCAGTACTAAAAATAAGCCACGCCCATGCATCATGTTAACATGCTGTTAGTTTAGAACCATTAACCATCAAAGCAGCTTCTCTATTAACCATCAAAGCAATTTCCCACACAGCAGGGTAAGCAAAGGGAACCTAGTGTTAAGACACTCTGATTCCCAATTTCTACTGAATTCTGGAGGTGTCGTGTCTTAAGTGGCAAAACTCATCGCCACGCTTTGCCTCGACACCAGAGCGAAGAAATACAAATATACATGTAAAATAATTAAATAATAATATAAAATATTTTATATCCTCGAGTAAGGATCGAACCCACAACCTGCTTCTGCGCCACGACGGCCTCATGATGATGAAAAATAGAGTTGGAGTTGTGACGGACGGGTTGTCATTTTAAATGAAGACTTCTGAAAACTTTAATCGTAATATATATATATATATATATATATATATATATATATATATATATATATATATATATATATGTTAATTTGCTAAAGATACCATTGATTGACCTCTCGTTTTTGGTGACAGCATTCTACAACAAAATAAGTATAAAGTTAACGTAAGATAATACCTAATTTAACAAACACCACAATATTCATAAAGACACGGCAATAAACTTTTTTGCTTATATTTTAAAAACTACATTCGACAATAATATTTTAAATGCCATAAGTTCAGTTCAGGGAACTTTTTCTATATTTTTTTAGTTTTCATTAGTATTTATTTATTGTGAATATTTCATTATTATTATATAACTAAATTTACGATATTTTCAAACTATAAAATAAAATTTACTTGATAATCTGTTTCTTTAGACTTGTCAGTGTCATTTATTTTACTGTTATTGTCTTTTTTTTTAATTCTTTTCTCATAATTGTTTCAAGGTTGTAACTCGTGTGATATTTTTGTTGAAAACGCGAATTATCAACTGAGGAATTGCAACATTGACTGGAAGACAGTGACTTTGGATTGAGTGAAAATAAAATGGATTCAAACTGTGAAACAGCGATATACATACAAGGCGAGCCTGATTCAAACATTATAACCGTTGATCGTAGTAGAGACTCTCCAGCTGATAATTCATCGGATATCGTCATAAATTCACCTAGGCCAGAAATGAGCAGAATGCGGACTGCTGGTGAGATTATGCGGCTTACTCCTCAGGAAATAAATGATATAGATATAGAAAATGGCTGGAGCCAGGAAATCTTACCACAGTCACGTCAACCCTCTGGCAACAGCCCAATACTTCATGTCCAAAACGAACAAACCGTTGTATCCATTTATCGACGTATATTGACCAATGAAGTGTTAGATCTTATGGTCACTCAAACAAATTTGTACGCTTTTCAACTAAAACAGGATGTCAACATGTCACTTCATAGCCGCATACATCGGTAGACAGATGTTATACGCGAAGAAATGTTGAAATTTATTGCCTTGTACATGTTGATGGGTATTGGAAACTAGATGCGATTTACTACCATCCAATATTTCACAACGTAAACATGTCATATAATAGGTTCTAGTCAATATTACGTTGCTGGCCATTTGTTGATAATGAAGGTCCTAGGGATCAAAACGAACAAAATAAACAATATAAAACCACTTTTGCACCTTGTTATCACTAACTGGAAGAGCTTACTAACACCTGGTGAATGTATCGTCATTGACGAGTCGATGATGCCGTTTAGAGGCAGGATAGGCTTTTTCTTGTGGCAACACTTCGGTATAAACGTCTTTAAAACTTCTCCCGTTATTTAAAAGATTTTTGTAAAAACTACACCAAATTAGCCACTGAAAGAGCAATCTTAAAAAATAACTTTAATTTTTTTTCAGAAACTATGTTAAATAAAAAAAATATTATATGAAGCTGAGGTGAGTTCCATTAGTTACTAATTAATTTGTAAAACATAATAAATATTGTATTTGACATAATAAATCATTTTCATATTTACCTTCAATATTCAGTTCGTTTTTTATTTCTTCCCATAATTGGTTAATTATTCTTCTATTTTTATGGTTCACATCTCTGCTGTTCCATATGGGTGTCCTCTCAAAGATTGCCGAAATAATTAGCTCTTGCACGTCCGAAGACATTTTGATACGTCACAAAAAAATATACAACACTATACCTACAACGCGCAACGCGGGCGGTCATCGCTTGACTGGAGTGCACCGCTCGTTGCCCGCCCCCGCGCCGCTCCTGCACCGCTGTATTCGAGGGTCGGTCCATTTGATTATACGCGTAAAATCCTGCCGCTCCCGCGCCGCCGCCGCCGCCGCCCCGCTCCCCGCAAGATTCGAGGCAGAGGCCTTACAGTTAGAGATTGCCACATTGCATAATAAGCTAAAAACCATTTCTGATAAATATGAATGTGCCCAGAGACAAATTGCAGAGCACATATCTTCTATGGACGAGCTACTTAAGATCTGTAGTCATAATTCAAAGCGCTTTGAGTCACTCACTAAAAATTATGTCTGCGATTGTCAAGCGCTCACACCAAGCCATCCAAGGGAGAGAGATGACAGAAATATTTTCCCAATCTCAGGCTGGTGGAGCTCAGGACAGCTTTATAGAGATTAAAAAGTCACCACCCATACCCACACATAATCAAAGTAATATTGTAATATATAGTGACAATCAAGAGAAAAATATGGGAGTGATTTTAAATAAGATTTATAAGGGACAGTCAGTATTAAATAATTGTATGCCGAGAGCTACTTACTCTCAAATAACAAAATTCTAACTAATACTCACTGTCGTAATACAGTTGCAATTATTTTTTAATTTTTTTTAAAGTGTTATTCCACACTTAGGAAAGAAAAATACTTATTTAGAAAAAGTATAAAAATTTGTGGCTGATTTGATGCCACTAAAACGTTATCAACAAATACGTTGTTTTTTACATTTTGTTGACAACAACGTACAAGATTCTGACAGATACTATAAAGTTAGGCCGTTAGTGCAAGAAATAAGAGCCAATTGTTTAGCTCAAGAAAATGAAAGGAGATTCAGCATCGATGAGATGATGATCCCATACAAAGGGACAAAAGCAGGAAAGCGGCGTCAATATATGAAGGACAAACCTAATAAGTGGGGTTTTAAAAATTACGTCCGTCAACCATCATCATCATCATCTACCGTGGTTCAAACGGGGCTTGGAGGAGCGTTGAAAAAAAGAAGTGCTGAAGCTGACGTGGAAAACAACAGTTCATCAAAAAGACCTCGAAACGAAGAAGATACTTCGGTAGTGGGCATGGTACATTGCGCTACATGTAATAGACTTGTTAGTAAAAGATATTTTGCTAATCATCTAAAAAGTAATACTCATAAAAATAATATATTAAAATCACACAACTCGTTCGAAAATGTATCCGTTATAGAGTCAGCTTTCGGACAGCGTATCATAACTTACAAAATCAAAAGTAAAGAACAATCTGACTTAGTTTTTCAAACGCCAGAATCTTTTCTCGTTCAATAAAAAGCGAAATGTTTTTCTTAATTGATGATACCCTTAAACAACATGCTACTGTTAAAATTATTTTTGATTTTGTCCTCTTTTGAGAAAAAAGATAGCGGATGGAGTCTAACTAAAATCAATTACATAGAACTCAATATAAATAAAAAAAGATATAAAGTTAAAAAAGGCAGTAATAAACGTACAAAACAAAGATAATTTATTTTTCAAATGGGCATTACTTTCAGCATTATATCCTGTAAAAAAACATACAGAAAGGCCGACATCTTACAGTGCTCATGTAAATAACCTTAAATTTGATGGTGTATCGTTCCCGATTAAGTTAACAGACATATCAAAAATCGAAAAACAAAATAAAATCAGTATTAATGTTTTTGGATTAGAGTTTAATACCAAGTCCCAAAAGCATTCCATTGTAGGTCCGCTTTACTTCACAAAATCACGAAAAAGCAGCTATGTCAACTTATTATATTTACAAAATAGAAATAATGTGTCACTACTGCTACATTAAAAGTCTCTCACGATTAGTGAGTAAACAGTTGTCTAATACTAATAGCGCAGTTTATTTGTGTGATGGATGTTTGCTGCGCTTTACCACTGCAGATAGATTAACTAGTCATCAACAGCATGACTGTTCTCATATTAAAACTATTTTGCCCAATAGTGAGAAAACTTCGAAGAATTGGTTTGGACAGCCGGTATCCAATGATACATTGCAATTCGATAAATTTGAAAATACCCTTAGAATCCCTTTTGCAGTATACGCCGATTTTGAAGCATTTTTAAACCCCATACAAACATGTGCAAAAGACCAATCAAAACCATACACTAAACTAAAGTTCAAAAACATGAGCCTTATAGTTTTGGGTACAACATCAAATAAAACACTGGATAATGTTAACCCTTTTCTTGTTAGTGAATCTGTAGAGATACACCAGAATTAAAAAAAATCTAGTGTTACTATTTTTAAGCGAAACCATGATATTTTTTTAAGAATATTTAGGCCATTTCTTAGTTTCGGAACGCAACATAAGTTTTTTGTGTTGGTAAGACTGACGAGCTGTCAAACTTCACTTTAGTTCAAGTTCCGACATGTTGCCTCGCAAAAAGGTAAGAAAAGTTTAGATTTTTTCTTGTTTTTATGTATTAAATGAGTGGATGTGTTAAGTTATTAATTATAGATATATTTAGCACTAAAATAATTACTTTGGACATTCTTTAATTGTCTGGTTGATGCTTGATGTGACTTTTTTAATGAATGTATCTCCTCGTGCACATTGCCAAGAAACTAACAATTCTATATATATTTGAAATGTATCTCATGGTACACACTACTAGCTTTACTAATAACTCTTACAAAATCGTCATGTATCTGTATGTGCACACTGCCAAGCTGAATAACTGTTCATATGGCTATGCATGGCTTTTATATTATATATTAATTGTAGGTCCATATGCTTTCAAGAGCTCGCAAAATACTCACATTGGTGCCAAAACACAGTCAGTCATCAAATGATGAAGAAAGTTCGGATTCTAGTAGTGAAGTCGAGAATTTTAATCTTCAAAAACGCGCTAGTACTGAATCTTCATTTGCTCCTTCGCTTCCTTCTTTTCTTGAAAATCTTCACGTACTTTCTGACGATGAAAACAACCTCACTTCCTGCCCTACAGTATCAATGAAACCAGCGTTTGAAAGTATTTCTTTGGATTCTTCAACTCAAGATTCTCTTTACTCGGTCATACCTCCTTCACCAACTGCTATTGTAAATGTTATTCGAAATAAAAAGCCTAGATTTAACCGAACAGTGCCTGAAACACCAGAGTCATCGCCAGCAATAGTAGCAGCCTCACCATCGCCGTCAAATATAAATACACGCTCAAAACAGCCACGGTTAGCTGTAAGGCGCCTTGCACCTATACAAAGAAAGCAAATCTAATTCGCTGAAAGAAGCTGGCCCTGACCAGTATTATGATCTATTAGTGCCTGAAGAAATTCTTGAAATGATTGCTGAGCAGAGAAATTTGTTCGCAAGCCAAAACATCACAGCCAGGCAAACAAAGCCTGGATCAATGTCTCATTCATGGAAGCCAACAAACAAGACAGAAATAAAACAGTTTCTTCGGCTGGTCTTGTTTATGGGCGTAGTAAAGTTGCCGAAATTAGCTTATTATTGGAGCAAAGACAAGATACTTGGACAAACTTTTCCAGCCACCGTTATGAGTAGGAACCGCTTCGAGATACTACTGCAATACCTACACTTTAGCGACAATTTATCTGTCGACAGAAACGATCGTATTGCCAAAATAAGACCTTTAATCGATGCTCTCAATGCTAATTTCCAGAAATATTATTCGCCTAAAGAAGATGTTTGTGTGGATGAAAGCCAAGTACCTTTCAGAGGTCGAATAATATTCAGGCAATACAATAAAAGTAAGCGACACAAGTATGGCATGAAGCTATTTAAGTTATGTACTGTTCCCGGATATACTTGCAAACTTAATTTGTATAGTGGGAAAAACATTGACGCAATAAATAGTACGCCAACAAATGTGGTGATGGCACTATGTGAAAATATATTTGACAAAGGACACACGCTAGCAACTGATAATTGGTACACTAGCTTGCAACTGGCTTATCGGTTATTGGAGAAGCAAATCCATTTAATTGGCACATTGCGAAAAAACAGAAGAGGATTGCCTAAGGCTGTTGTTGATTCGAAACTGCAAAAAGGTGAAACAATGGCTATGGAGAATGAAGATGGAGTAACAGTGCTTAAATAGAAAGATAAGAGGGACGTGCTTATGCTGTCGACAAAGCATTCCGACAAAATTGCTGTGGTGGTGAAAAAACGCGAACAGATTCGTAAACCAAAAGTTATTTTGGATTATAATAAATCGAAAGGGTCTGTAGACATGAGTGACCAGATGGGTTCTTCGCCATTGCGGAAAACCGTAAAATGGTATAGAAAATTGGCAATAGAACTACTTCTAAATACGACAGTTGTAAACGCGTGGGTCATGTACAATGAAAATAAGCAGAGCAAATCTTCAATTGTCGACTTTAGGAGGGCTCTCATAAATTATTTGACTCGGCCAGCAGATTCCCAAGAAATAATTATCAATGAAAGACCTAAAAGACTCAAGCATGTTCTAAAATTAAAGAAAGGAAAAGTAAGGAACACGCGTCGTTTTTGCGTGCAATGTTATAAAGATTCAGTACAGGAATTTAATCGTAAAGTAGCTAAGAATAAAGCTAAGAAAGTGAGTATGTACTGTGTGCAATGTAACGGGGAGCCTCACTTTTGTCTAAAATGTTTCAATTATGTCCATCGCTAATATGTTGATGCTATAAAAGGTTTCTTATCTCATCTTTTACAGCATGTTTTGTCAAATATTATGGCTAATTATTTATATTTCTAATGGTTGTTTGTAATTATGCTTACTAATGAGAACTTTATTTTATTTTTCAGTAAAACTGATTTTTATGTTTGTATTTCATTAAAAAATAAAGACTGCTAATTTTCGTTTAAATAATAAAGACTAATTTGAATTATATATCCTGAATTTTTATTTTGGTTACTTTTTTCGCTATCTTTCATTTTTTCAATTCCTTACAAGGTATGTTTGTCCCACTGCGCAGTGTAGTTCTACAGCACCGTGCCGGTCACGGAGTACGAATAAAGTAACAGTCAGTATGGCCGGCGGCGAGAAAAAGTAGTTTGAATATGACTATACGTTGAGGTCACCGGTGACCCCCATGGCGCTATGATAGAGGAAGGGTGAGGTCACCGGTGACCCCCATGGCGTTTAGCGTGTTAAAAAACATGATATGATACTTCGCAAAGTAACTAAAATTCATATTTTTAGATTTGGGAAGATTGGCATTCCTGAAAAAAACTATTAATCGGACTGGTGGTGGTCAAAGCAGCAGCAGACTTTCACTAACTTCTATAGAACATAGAGTATTGGGCATAATGGGAGTAACGGCTGTTGTGGGTCTCTCAGTTGTAGAGGAGAGAGGCTTTGATGTTAGTATATCTGTTCGCGACGTTGCGATATTCTCGCGTTCGCGGACTTGACTCGACATGTCGTTACAAGTTCGTAGTTGCGTGTCGTGACTCGTGACGTCACACAATTATAATAGTTTTAAAGTATTATTTAATATTTTCTAAATTAGTAATATGTTTAATTAATAACATAAATAGAATTATAGATAGATATAAGTATCACCTTTTAGTTTTATATAGTAATTCTCGAGTTTTTATTGTAATTATATAGTTTTAATATAGTTTACCGAGCTAATTGTATTTTAAGATAATAATCACTTTCGTATCGTAAAAACTATTATTCATTATTGTTAATTATAGGTTTGTATAGAAAAATAACAGATTTATAAATGTTAAATGTTAGTAAATAATTATTAAGAGATTTTTTATATAATAACTTGTGTGAATTTCGTCATAGTTACAGTATCTTTCGTAAATTTCTAATAGTAAATAATTTAATAGTATATTAATTTATATTTAGTTATATAGATATTTTTGTGTTCTTTTAATATATATAAATTGTAAAATCGTCCGATAAATAGTTATTAAAATATAAGTAAAAACATGTAATAGTGGTAGTGAAAATATTAGTTTAAATAAAGATAAAACGGCTCGGTGGCTTGCGGCTCTCTTTACGGTATAGCCCCGCGGTACTTAAGGTAGCAAAGACGCGCAGTCGTGTGTCGGGCAACCAGTTCAAGCATAGTGAAAAGGACGAAATATAGGAAGAAAAATAGAATAATAGGAAGACACATTTGAAGAAGCCGTCAGTCACCGACCGTTATATTGAAATATCATCTTATTTCATTCGGCGATCTCCGCGTTCCCACTATCCGGAACCTATAGTGTACAGGGCGTCATCGGCTCGTTCGCTCGAGATCCGCCCGTCCGGTACAACGAGCTGGTCCTTCGAGCCGGATCTGGGGAAGTCATCGCCACATCGCTGAAGATCATCGCCGCACGCTCTCCGCCGCGCTCGCGTCCGTGTTGACTGTCGCGCTCGCAACTGCGCTGACGTCACGTTTCCGCCGCGTTCGCGTCCGTGTTGACTGTCGCACTCGCAACTGCGATGAAGTCACGTTTCCGCCGCGTTCGCACCCGTGTTGACAGTCGCGCTCGCAACTGCGCTGACGTCACGTTTCCGCCGCGTTCGCACCCGTGTTGACAGTCGCGCTCGCAACTGCGCCGACGTCACGTTTTCGCCGCGTTCGCACCCGTGTTGACAGTCGCGCTCGCAACTGCGCTGACGTCACGTTTTCCGTCGCGCTCGCAGACACGGTCGCCCTTGCCTTCTTCGTCGTGCATCATCGTCAACATCAGTCTTCGTGAATCTTCGTGCGATACCATCCGTCTTCGTCAATCATAGTCAGATATCACCAGTCTTCATGAATCATCGTGGGATATCATCCGTCTTCGTGAATCTTCGTGCGATACCATCCGTCTTCGTCAATCATAGTCAGATATCACCAGTCTTCGTGAATCTTCGTGGGATATCATCCGTCTTCGTCAATCATAGTCAGATATCACCAGTCTTCGTGAATCTTCATGGGATATCATCCGTCTTCGTCAATCATAGTCCGATATCGTCAGTATTCGTTCGCCTTCGCGTATCATCGATCAGTATTCGTTCATTACCAACTATCCTCGGTTGTCGCTAAGATGCCCATCACACGATCAAGAGGTCAGGCTGAGGAATGGAGATATGAAGCTAGGGGTAATCCTACATCTAGTCACACAGAGGTGACACATCCACCTACGGTTACACAGGAGGATTCCGTAATATTGAAGAAAACAAGTGACGAAAAGGAAAATTCAATAATTATTTCAATTAACAGGGAGGCACAACTTGAAGGCGCACAAATAGGGTTAACAACTTCAAAGTGTTCAAAATCGAAGAAAACTACAAAATCCAAGCGTAAAGCAAGAAATGCTCGTGAAGAAATACTTCGCATCAAGCTTGAACTCGCACAGATAGCTCTGGAAAACGTTGAATCAGATAGTTCAGAATCAGAGGAAGATAATATATCGAAAACTGACTACGTTAACTCCTGGGTTGAGAAAAGTGTACAAAACATAGAAAACTCACCAACACCACATGCAAACGTTCCGAGGCAACCACATCCCATGCCTTTGTGCTATACAACGCCTCAATATCCAAATATCGTTACCGACTCCGAAAATCAACAAGCAATACAGATAGATAGAAGAAAGGAAATAGAAGAGCTAAAAAAGGAAATAGAAAATTTAAAGAAAAGATGCGAAAAAGAGGAATCCGCTCCTACTTCGTTGTGTAAGAAGACAGAGGTACCTATAGCTACCATGTTACCTCCATCATCGTCAATGTAAGTAATTCTAGTATATTTATGCATTTACATTTGAGTGGTATTCATAGATAAAAGCAGTACTCGATTGCTATCCGTAAAATGGTAGAATGTTATTAGATCTTTTAAACAACTTTAGTAGGTACCACCTAATGAACGAAAATGTGCGACCCTTAGTGCTGGACAGTAAACATATTGATATTTCTTGTAAGAAATTACGTATTTTATTCTAATTATTTAATTTTGTTTTAGAGTATAGAAGATAATTAAAATGGAAGAGAAGAAATAGAAAGGATCCTGGGAGCCACAGAGCTTACAAACTGCTATTGATAAGGTTATGTCAAAAAAATGGGTGTAGGACAAGCTGCAATGCGATACAATATTCCTAAAAGCACTGTATATGATTTATCATTCGATAACTATCGATTCTCGATCCGAAAGGCCCTCGATTTAGGGCCTTTATTTTAATAAAGGCCCTAAATCTAGGAGAAGAAGTAACAATGAAACCAAAGTTAGGTACGTTCACTAACACCTTCTCAGCGGAGTATGAACAAGTCTTGGTAGACCACATTAAAGATTTATCGAAAAGATGCATGGCTCTCATGAAAAAAGAAATTTCTAAACTTAGCATGCGACTTAGCTGAAGTCATGAAGATTCCTCATCGATTTAATAAAGAAAGCTGTGCTGGTAAACATTTTTATTACGACTTCATGAAAAGGCATTCTGACATTTCGTTGAGAGCACCGGAATCGACAAGCATGATGCGCGCCGTAGAATTTAACAAACCACAAGTGGATCTATTCTACGACAATCTTGAAAAGCTGATGAAACAGTACAAATTCACACCCTCAAGAATTTATAACTGTGATGAAACTGGTGTCAGTTGCGTGCACAAACATCAAAAAGTTCTTGCTCCGAAAGCCATCCGTCAAGTAGGGAAGCTCACTTCTGCTGAGCTCACTTCTGCTAGAGATTTCTAGGCAAAGAATGAATAAAAGGCTAATTATGAATGCTCCAGATGAGAACATCTGTGTGGCCCAGCCAAAAGGGTGGATGAATAGTGACTTTTTTTGCAATATCTAAGAATATTCGTCAAACGCACGCAACCAACCAAAGAGAACCAAAAAAAAAAATTAAAAAAAACCCACACAAAAAAAAAATACAAAGATAAAAAAGAAGAAAAAAAAATATATATATATTGTTAACGGTCACTTCCCCTCCAGAACAACCATCGACGTTACGTCAACAAAAAGCGTGAAAAGGAAAGCAGCGGCCTATTTCGTCGTTTCACTCGATCCGATCACAGCTCCCTTTATAATTAAAGTTTGTTAAAATTAATTATTTCTGCATAATAAAAGCTTGTTTATCGGTTGGTTTCCTTATTTTTATTCTAAAAATAATAGAGTAGCTAATATCAGAAGTGGGATACGCACGAAGTTTTCATATCTTTGTGTGTATCCCATCGCCCAATGTTTGTTAATCTCAAAATTAAAAGCGATTTCTATTTACTTTATACCCTCTAATTTTATCGTAGTTGCATAAAACCCGATAAATACCTCCTGGATAGAATCGAGGACGACAACGGCGAGGGCTGACTAGCCCTCAGCCTAATATAATAGGTCAGCAACTGGAGACCATCCTGAATCGGCAGTCGGCGTTGGAGCAGCGTTCAACTCCTAAGGAACTCAGTCCAGTGGCACCACGTGAAATATTCTCGGGTGTGGGCCCCGTGAACGAAGACGCGCAACGTGAACCACTGCTTTTGGACGTGCCTGTGGCAGAACCGACTCCGTTGCCACTGTGGCCGTGGCCGTGGCCGAAAAACTCCTTGAAGCACTCACTTCATCAAGCACGGTAAAACCAAACCATTACTATGTTTCGAATTTCGATCCTAAATTGCATGATGTGACTTTGTGGTGTAACGAGGTAGATAGGGCCCGTATACGTAATAAATGGGATGATATTGAGTGTCTGGCTCGGGTTGCTCATTGTCTCAAAGGAGATGCTAGTACTTTGCTCTCGGAATGGTCTAGTAATGATAGAACGTGGACAAATTTTAAATGTGAATTAATATCTTTGTGCCCTAAACACGTGGAAGTAGCTAATATTTTATTTAAAGTTATGTGTACTAGTAGTGATGACTACCCGACTTACGCTGAGTATGCTCGTAGATCAATATTACGATTAAAAATTATCAAAGGTTTGAGCGAAGACTTACTTGTTGCAATTGTATTTCACATTCTATCTGGGTCTCATGGAGCTCTTTCCTGCAGACAATTTAATTTTTTGCTATATGCTAAGATGCCCTGCAGCTCAAGCACGAACAACTTGTAAAAAATTATTCGTATCGTTATCGAAAGCAATTTAAAAAGCTATTGTACGTAAAAAGAACTAACTTACGTAAGCTTTCTGGCTGTAGCATCAACACTGGTGAAGCCCTTATATATCATATATTGTAAATCTATTGAAGACGTTAAATTTCCTACTATTGTTTTTAAAAATGATAATAAAAAGCGCATTAAAAATTATAGGCCTATTAGCATTACTATAATACTGATGTATTTGCATGAAAATATTTGAGTCGCTTATCTGTTTATACCTAACTTGGCACATTAAATCTGTGATATCAGATAGTCAACATGGTTTTATAAATAATAATAATAATAATAAGTGTTGAGGATATCGCGTTGTCATTAGACTCTAGTTACATATATATTTCCCATGATTCTTCATGGGAAATATATATACAGGCCGATACAGGAACTCCTTTTATGTGAACAGTGTTGTGTTGCCATCATCAGCGTGAGAATGCATAATTGCAATTTGTCAATTACATATTTTATTGTATTTTCTAGATCATAATTAGTTTGAACTTACAACGAGTAGGTCATACTTTCACTTTTAGTAATAAGATTTAAATGTAATTATTTTAATTAATTAAAATTAGTTTAAACAGTGTTTGGTTTTTTTTCGACTTTCTGGCCGTAGCTAACGTAACTGGCGCAGTCGGTAGGATACTAGAATAGGGACTGTTATGTCGGTGCTAGTATCCTGAACCTACGGACCAGCTGCAGAACCGGGAGGAGAATCCAGACTTCGATTCACGGAGAGAAACCAGAAATGATATTTATGTGAGTACATTTGAACTATTCTCGTGTTGCTCCTTTCCTAGTTGTAATTCCTTTCCAAAATTTATCATCCTAGAGTTTATAGACAACGGGAATCTGCATCGCATCAGGCCCGTAACCGTAGTTTAGATAATAGTAGAGACTTAGGTTTAGAAAATAAATTACAATTTTTGAATAACGAAAAATCTAATATCGCTAAAGATCTTGATAGCGTTTACAAAGTTCTTAGGGTTGTGCTGGAATTCGATGGGAACCCTAATGTATTAACTAGATTTATTAATATTTGTGATCAAATTGTAACGCAATATTTAAATAATACGCCAGTTAGTGAATTAACCAATTCATGTTTATTAAACGGGATACTAAATAAAATTACGGGAACTGCCGCTTCTACAATAAATTCTAATGGTATACCAGATAGTTGGCTGGGTACAAGAACTTCATTAATTAATAATTTTTCCGACCAACGTGACGAAACAGCCCTTTACAATGACCTCTCTTTAGCTGTAAAGGGAAATAAGTCTCCCCAAGAATTTTATAACCATTGTCAAACGCTATTCAGTACTATAATGACTTACGTCACATTACATGAGACTATACTGACTTCAATAGAAGCTAAACGCGATCTTTATAAAAAAGTTACGACTCAAGCATTTGTGTGCGGCTTAAAGGAACCCTCAGGGACACGAATTCGCTGTATGCGACCCGAAAGTGTAGAAAAAGCTCTTGAATATGTACAGGAAGGAATTAAATGTTATATATTTACAGCAACGTACTGACGGACAGAAACAGCAGTCAACCCCTAAACCAAAGCCAATACCATTTTTACCCCCTAGAATACAAAATTTTCAACATCCAGTTTTTAATTGGTCAAACCCTGTAAGTCAACGCCTTGTTCAACAATCACAACTATTTAAATTTAATTTTAATCGTAATCAACCCCAACATAATATATTTATGCATACAAGAACGCAACAAATGTTTAGCGCACCACCCCCCAATTATAATCCACGTATCAGCATTTTCCGTTTGCCCCCTAGAAATAATCCACCCCAAAACTCTATACCTAGGCCTATGAGTGGAGTCCAGAGCTTTACCCCATACTTTGATGACTGGACATGACCGGCGAAAATCGGGCAATCCGCCACCTACAAACTACTTAAAAACACGTGAAATGAATATGAATGAATGTTTGTCTTATGAAAATATGTATTATAATTACCCTGAATATTATTACGAGCCAGAGTACAGTCACTATAATGAATATGATACCTATAACAACGAATACGGACCCGACTTTTACGATAATATTCTAATCACATAAAATGAAATGAACGACGTTAATTTATTAAATGAAATTGAACCACCATTGGATTCTAATGTTTTAAATCAGGATTTTCGGTCCAGAGAGAAATCACTCAAACTAAAATAGATTTAAATTTACAGACAGAGACAGCTACCCTATATTCAAATTAACAATCCCCCACTTAAATTTTTAATAGACACTGGCGCAAACCAATCTTTTATTAGCCCCAGTGTTGTATCTAAATATTTTTCAAATATTCCCCTGAATTATGACCCCTTTGAGGTCACAAATGTACATACAGTTAGCAGAAATGAGTATTCCATAACTTTACCGTGCTTTGAGGAGTTCAAGGACACGGGAAATATATATTTTTTTATATATAAGTTTCATCATTATTTTGACGGACTTATAGGACTAGACTTATTAACAGAATAAGAAGCCAAAATTGATTTAAAGGGTGGATATTTAATAACTCGCTCTGCTTCGAATCCTATTTCTATGTATAATTCGCGTAATGTTAATCTTTACGAGGATATAATACCAGCCGGGACTTCGAAAATAATTCGTATTCCCATAAATTCCTCAGACGGTGAGGTTTTTATTGAAGAACAGTTAATTTGTAATTGTATTATTCACGAATGTGTTACTACTGTAACTAATAACCGCGGCTACTTAGAGGTACGGAATCCGACACCGAATAACATTATATTATCTCTCGACCGACTGGCGAGCGCTGAATTATTTAATATCGAGAACACCTGCACTCGATATACGACACGTAGTCAAGACGTAATATCGCGATTAAGAACTGACCATTTCAATAATGAGGAGAAAGGTAATCTCGTTGCTCTCTGTTTTAAATATTCGGATGTATTTTTTTTTGAAGGTGAAGCTTTGACTTTTACTAATAAAATTAAACATAAAATTAGGACGACCGACGAAACTCCCGTACATGCAAGAACTTATCGTTATCCTTTCGCACATAGACAGGAGGTTTGGGACCAGGTTTCGAAAATGCTAGACCAGGGTATAATAAGACCATCCGACTCTGCCTGGAGTTCACCAATCTGGGTAGTACCTAAAAAGATTGATGCCTCCGGTAAACAAAAATGGCGAGAATAGCTCTATACATAGCTTTACTAAATGTAGGCTAAATGTAAGAATGCGATAAAATTATTAGAAAATAATCAAGATAAAATCGTATCCGAGTTTAACAATCATGTTACTTTAAGTAAAGAGTGGATGTCGAAACAAAGTAGCATACTTACTCAGTTGGTTGAAAAACAAATTAAAATTATTAACACTTTAGAACTCATTTTAAACTCAAATATCTACAGGGAAGATAGTTTAACTAAATATGCAAAATTTGCCCAACTTTTGGTAATATTAGGAGAAAATATAGAAGATTTAATGGCCGAGTTAATAAGGCTAGAAAATATGTTAGCTTTTATTCGAGTTTCAAATACACACCATTCTATGATAGAGATAAGTGTTTTAAAAGTAATGATAGATAAATTGAGAAGTATATATAGTAAGGATCAAATTGTAGACTTAGAATTAAGATAATATTATGATATTATAGAACCAGGATGCTATTATACAGATAAGCAAGTTAATAATTTTTAAATTTCCAATAACTTCTGCAGATACCTATGACCTCTATAAACTCTCCATTGTACCTAACAAAGCCCAAAATATCATTATCCATATCCTTTTATAGCAATTAACGAGAACTCGTTCTTGTACATGGAAACTGAATGTCCGAAGGTTAAACACTGGTATCTTTGTGAAAAGTAAGTAAATCAACGTGTTCGTACTAATCCTGACTGCCTGCAACAACTTATTGTTCATCAAGTTTTAAATTATTTTTGTCAATACAACAGTTACTTTAGCAAAAGAGGCAATAGAAAAGCTGGATGATCAACATTATGTTCTATCCTTCCCGCATCTCAGCAAAGTAAAATTAGTCTGTGACAGAGAAGAATTCACATCGCTCCAGGGCAGCTATTCAGTAAAATGTAGAGTATTCCCGTGAAATGTTATATGAAAACTGCGGAATTTACCGTCGTAAATGACGGTGATGAAGTAAAAAGACAGCCACTGAAATTGATGCAAATACCGTTCAGCGCAGTGAAATAAAATAATGTTCCTACCCATCTCAAAGTAAACTCAATATTTTAATTAATTAAAATTAGTTTAAACAGTTTTTGACCTTCTGGCTGTAGCAAACGTAACTCTCTAATAAACAAATTGATTGTAAATACTTTTATTGAGTAAACCTTATAAATATGGAGTACATGGAAAAGTACTTAGATTGTTAAAAAGTTCTTTGCAAAGCAGAAAGATGAATATAATAGGTTGGGGAAAAATTAATCCATTATTTTCTCGGTAGGTGGCTTTAGTGATTGATATATCGAAAAGCATCTATCAAACAATTTGAAGTTTACGCTCGTTGTCAAGGTGATCTTTCACACTAAAAACACCTTCTATTGTTTTCCGCCTGTTCCATTCTGTCGTGAATTACAGGCCGTTAAAAATGGAAGCCAACAAAGACAAAGGCTGCTGAAATTGTGAATGGTGGATGAAATTTATGGTGCTGATACGGTAACAGCTAATTACGTGCAATTTTGACAAATTTTCGGTTCAGGCAATTTTGTTGCACCTCGCAAAGGCAGGCCCGTAGTCGGAAATGTCGATAAAATCATCGAAAAAATCGAAGTTGACCGGCATGTTAGTAGTCGCAGCATCGCCCAGGAGCTAAATATCGACCATAAAACAGTTTTAAACCATTTGCGCAAAGATGGATACAAAAAAAAAAAAAAAGGGCCAGTCGTGGCGCAGCGGCACGAAGTGTGACTGTAAAACTGACTGGTTGTGGGTTCGATCCCCACTCGAGGAGATGAAATATTTACTTAAATTTATATTTCTATTTCTTCGCTCTGGTGTCAAGGCTAAGTGCGGCGTTGAGTTCTGCCCCTCAACACGCAATGCCTCCAGAATTCAGCAGAAAGTGGGGAACGGAGTGACTTAACACCAGGTTCCCTCTGCCTACCCTGCTGTGTGCGGGATACAGCGTGAAGCTGATTTGATTTTGATTTTTATTTTTATTTTTTTGGATACAAAAAAAAGCTCGATGTTTGGGTGCCGCACGAATTAACATTAAAAAATATAATGGATCGAATTTCCATTTGCGAAGTCTTGATCAAACGGAATGAAATCGACCCATTTCTTAAACGGATGGTGACTGGGGATGAGAAATGGGTCACAGGCGCCAATATCGTACGAAAACGATCGTATTCAAAGCGTGGTGAAACAGTTTAAACGGTAGCTAAACCAGGACTAACGGCCAGGAAGGTTCTCTATTGTGTATTTGGTGGGACTTTAAAGGAATCATTCATTATGAGTTGCTTCCGTATGGCCAAAAACACTAAATTCTAATCTGTACTGTGAACAACTGGACCGTTTGAAACTAACGATTGACCAGAAACGGCCAGAATTGGCCAACAGAAGAGGTGTTGTGCTCCATCAGGACAACGCACGGCCCCATACGTCTGTAGAGACTCGCCAGAAACTCCGGGAGCTTGGTTGGGAGGTTATAATTACCACCTTTTTCTCGCATTGCAAAACTTCCTGAGCGATAAGAAATTAGGATCAAGAGAATAAGTTCTTTGATTTTCACGATTATTATACATATTAAATGAAACTATTTTAACCGGATTAATCGCGAATATTTTAATTTTTTATACATTTTATACATATAATGTATAATAATCGTGAAATCAAAAAAATTATTATGTAAACCAGTACGGTCTGGAAAACGCGAATAAAATACGTCGATTTGAGTGTCTAAAAACAAAACGTGCAAGATATTGAACATCGATAAATTTCTTAAAAAGGTGCCGCGATAATAATCTCATACCAGCTTGTGTACAAATCGCGCCGAAAAAACACATAAAATATTGCAAAAAGATACTCAATCAGGCTAGTAAAAAATTATTATGTCAACTCATTAAAGAACACCGTTACGATTTAAATCGATTCGACGAACAAATTAAAGCATTAAGCAAAGATATTGAGACGTGTTTTTCTAAGACAGATTTCCATCAATGTGTAGTTTTTACTAATAAACGCGCGCAAAGTCAATATAAAATTAGACAAATTCGTAAGTACCAAAATCTCGAATTAAAATCCGAACGGAAAAATGTCTGGTAACGCCGTAACTTCTACACAAACAGACAACACAAACATCAGTTGTCAATCTGTCAAAATAAACTATCGATGATTCGACTATTGAAGTGTTAAATAAAGGTTTTAACTTTGCGCCGGCGCCTAGAAAAATACCTATCAAGCAAATAATAACAAACGTTGAGAACTGTTTATATAAAAACCAGATTTTGAAGGAAGATTCTGAAGCTATTCGCCAAGACATATCAGTCTTATTGCGCCGTAGTAAACCACCTAAATCTAATCTTTCTCGTGATGAATCTCGGGCTCTTACTAAATTACGGAAAAACGAGGATATAACAGTTCTCAAAGATAAAGGTAACACGACGGTTATACTAGACACCGAAGAGTATATTAAAAAAATGTCATCATTGCTATCGGATCAAAAAACTTATAAAATTGTTGACAAGACCCTACAACAAAAATACTTAAAAAGCCATCCGATTTAATCAAAAAACACGCGAAATTATTACATCTTGACATTAAATCTGTCGTGCCTAGCTGTGTAAAACCTCCGAAGTTGTATGGGTTACCAAAAATACACAAAAAAGATGTACCTCTTGGACCAAAAGTCAGCCAAATCGATACACCAACGTATAAGCTGGCTCAACATGTCGCTAAAGTACTTTCTCCACTGCGTGACCACACAACATCTTATGTCAGGGATTCTTACCATTTTGTTAGCGAGCTGAAAGACCTTAAGCTAGCTGACAATGAAACCATGGTCAGTTTTGATGTCCAGTCGCTGTTCACCAGTATACCCCTTGAGGACTGCATCAGGATTGTCAAGCGGAAACTAGAGGAAAACAATATGCCCATGGAATATCTTGAACTTTTAGAACATTGCCTCACATCTGGATATCTAATGTTCAATCAAGAATTCTATTTACAAATAGATGGCATTGCTATGGGTTCGCCTGTGTCCCCGGTAATAGCAGATATATACATGAAGGACTTTGAGGAGATGGCTCTTAGCTCTGCGCCTTGTCTACCTAGGATATATAAGCGGTACGTAGATGACACTTTTACAATTTTACCTACGGACAATATTTATAAATTCTTAAACCATCTTAATTCTATTAATAACAATATTCAATTCACAATAGAGTTACAGGCCAATAATTACCTAGCTTTCCTCGATGTGTTAGTCATAAGAAATCCCAATGGCACAATAGGCCACACAGTATATAGGAAACCCACGCACACCAATAGATACCTCAATGGTGAATCGCATCACCACCCTACACAGTTATCTACCGTTGGCAAATCTTTGTTTCAGAGAGCCCACCACCTCTGCGACGCTGAACATCTAGGGGACGAGCTTCGCCATGTGAAGAGTTCCCTTCAGCAGAACAAGCTGCCAGTTCCCCGCCAGCGTTGTCAGAAGACCAACAAGCCACCCACAGTAGAGAGACAGCCGGCATTTCTACCATATGTGAAGGGGGTTACAGACAGGATTGGCAACATCTTAAGAAGAGCTTCCATAAAAACTATTTTCAAGCCTAAAAAGAAGGTGAGCCAATTCTTGAGACCAGTTAAAAGTAACATTCCTTCACAGTGTGCAGGTGTATACAAACTAGATTGTGACTGTGGCTTATCATACATTGGTCAAACAAAGAGAAGCATCGGTGTTAGGGTGAAGGAACACATATCCGATATAAAGAATGGGCATGTATCAAAGTCAGCTGTATGTGAGCACACTGTGGATAAACCTAGCCATTACATAAGGTTTGATAAACCCCTCATCCTCGCTAAGGAAAACAGATATATTCCTAGAATGATCCGCGAGGCTATTGAAATACAAAAATATCCTAATTTCAATAGAGAGGTGTTAGAGCTTTCTAACACCTGGGACCCACTCATCAAATCTTTGAAGTCTCAGACCCACCATACCAGAGGGCAAGATACAGTTAGCTCATTCTGCAAGAATCCAGGGCAGTACGCGAGGAAATTAAGAAACCGTTGGCGGTAGTTTCATATAGTAATTATGTCAACTGACAGACGAATGCCACCTCAGTCTACCCGTGACCACGGACTACTGCAAAGTGTTCGAAACGTCGGGTTTCCAAAAATGTACAACCAAACTAAATATACGCGATTAATCCGGTTAAAATAATTTTATTTAACACATGGATCATACCACGAGGTAAAAAAAAAACGTAATAACTTTATTTACTTACTTTAAAATCACAGCCAATTTCTCTTCGGGTGTGATCGCTTTTCTAAATCTTGTGTTTTGCTTAGGTATGGAGTCTTCATTATGAGACAGTATGTTATAAAACACACATTGCGGCATATGATAGTAGGAATAATTTTTTTCTCGTCGGCTAGCAACTGCCTACGAGCTTTTCAATATTCACCCTCTTTTTTTCTTTGTTTAAACATTTCGTGCACCCAATAAGCTTTCCTTTTTTTCTTGGGTCTTTCATTTTCTTCTGCATCAAGCGCTACAGCTATGAGTGCCAATTCACGGTTTGTAAAATTTAACATTATGAAGCACACGTGTAGACGTAGTGCCAATTGTTAACAGACTACGCGAAAATTCTTGGACTAACCGGTCTCCAGTCGTAAACCCCGCGGCGTCCACCAGCGGCCAGCGCGGGGTCCACTGGGTGACGATGCGAGGTCTAATGGTTGAATGCGCGACGTTTATTGGTGATAACACGGTGTCCACCCCTGGACCACCTGTCGACAACGAGTGGACGCCGCACTATGGATAATGGTAGAACAACAGCAGATCAAAATTCATTTTTCTAAAGTCGTCCCTGATGCACTTTCTTTTTTTTTTAATAGTATAATAGTGGAACTTTAATATAATGTATTATTTTTTTGGGAATTACATTTGGAATATATTTTTTTTTGTTGTTACGTTGTTTATATCACGGAGTACATTTATAAAAGCTGGTATAACATATTATCACTTTATTTTATAAGAATATTTGATAAAAACTGATGAGGACTTAAAAGTACCGTCAGGTGATTTTAGTCTAAAAAATCATGAACTTTGATAATACACATACTCGATGAAGTAGGTATTTTGGTTTATCAAACATTATTGTTTTTTCTTTTTATTATTTTTTCTGAGCTATTTTTTTATTGTTTTAGCCATTGAGATGGATATTACTAAGAATACTGCTCTAATTGAAGCCCTGCTATTAGAAGAGATTCCGGACTGTAACGAAGAGTCTGATGCAGGTGTGTCCGTTGATGAAGTGGAAAATATTCAACTACCCTCACCAATAGGCTTCGATGAGATTTTTGAAAGAGCTCTAGAAAATACTTTAGCCGAAGATCCGCCATCATCGCCTTCAAAACAAGTTGAACTGGAGTGCCCTGTAAATCAGGTACCACCATCACCAATACCTGGATCTAGTGATCAGACTGATCTACCGTCTGCAAATACGTCCTCACACAGAACTAATCAGCGATTACCTGAACCAAACCGTAAATGGAAAAAGAAGGACCTAGATACAATTTTACCGGAATACGTTCTAGATACTGGAGTAATAGAAGACTACTTTGCTCACTGTAACACCCCGACTGATATATTTTTAGTATTGATTGAAGATTTTATTGATAATATTGTGTACCAAAGCAACCTTTATGCTACTCAGAGAGGCAAAGTACTGAACCTAAAAAAGGAGGAACTTCTAACATTTATAGGTATGAACTTTTTTATGGGTTACAATACTCGTCCGGCGTGGAGAGACCATTACTCTTCGGCATCTGATCTCAACAATGCACTTCTCTGCAAAACAATGCCCAGAGACAGATTTGCTATTATTTTATCTCATCTGCATTGCAATGATAACTCCCAAAAGCCTAGAGACTGCAAAGATAAGTTGTATAAAATTAGATTGATGATTGATGCACTCAATAAAAAATTTCAAGAGGTTTATAATGGTACTCGCGAACTGAGTGTAGATGAATCTATGATTAAATTTAAAGGTAGGTCTGTCTTGAAACAATATCTTCCTATGAGGCCCATAAAAAGGGGATACAAGTTGTGGTGTCTAGTTGACCAGAGAGGCTATATAAAGAAGTTTCAAATTTACCAAGGAAAGGACGAAGAACTGAACTCTAAATTTACCGGCTATGGCTTGGGAGAGAAAGTGGTTTTGGAGCTGACGGAACAAGATTGGGGTAAAGGGAACATAGTTTACTTCGATAATTTTTTCTCGTCTGTTGCTTTGCTTGAGAAACTGAAAACTGAGAACACCTACGCCTGTGGAACTATCCGAAGTAATAGAAAAGGACTAGCCGGAAATGTGATCGCTGATTCTCAAATGAAAAGGGGCGACAGTGATCATCGATTTTTAAATTTAATTGGATATTGGAAATGGAAGGATAACAAAGTGGTTCATTTAGTATCAAATTTTCATGGTAATGAATCGGCAACTGTGTTACGTAAAGAAAAAAATGGATCCAAGTCTGCCATTACATGTCCTGTGGCTGTCAAAGATTATAATAGCTATATGGGCGGCGTAGATACAGCTGATCGTTTGAGAGCCCTTTACTGTATAGATCGCAAATCTCCGAAATGGTGGCACAGGTTGTTTTGGGGTCTTCTGGACATCGCATTTGTCAATTCATATGTCATTCATGGACTCATAATGAAACAAACCACTGTAAAAGATTTTCGACGCTCTGTTACTCAAGGCTTGATGACAATGAAAGATGTTAGTCAGAAAAGAAAGACTTCTACTGATAATACTGCGAAAGCTGGCCCATCCAAAAGACTCAAATCTGAGTACTCTACTATAAAAGACATTCGCTTGGGTAATAGAGGCATCCATTGGCCTACTTTCGTAGAAAATAGGGAAAGGTGTGAGGTTTGTAGTTTGAAAAAGATTCAGTCGAAACCTCATAGTAAATGTTCTCATTGCAACGTGTTTTTCTGTGTAAATGAAAAGAAAAATTGTTTTGCTGAATACCACGAGGTCAATTTGTAATTAAAAACCTATTTATTTAATTATAACTAAGTAAATATTGGATCTCATTATTTTTGTAGTTTCTATCATAGTTCCTAACATTGTAATAACACAAAGTTCCTGACGGTACTTTTAAGTCTAGGCCTTGGAAATAATACTTCTAGGTACAATAAAAATCTTAAAATAATCTGAGCGTTTCCTTTTACCTACCTTATTATGATAATAAAGTTGAAAAGCGGAAATTCCCGGGTGGATAGGGTTAACAAACTTTCAGAAAATATGTTTAATTCCTTACAGCTGGAGATTCAGAGCGCTTGAGTCACTCACCAAAAATTATGCCTGTGAGTGTCAAGCGTTCACACCTGGCCACCCAAGGGAGATGTCAGAAATATTTTCTCAATCTCTGGCTGATGGAGCTCAGGACAGCTTTATAGAGATTAAGAAGTCACACACACACAACCCATACCCACACAAAAGCAAAGTAATATTAAAATATATAGTGACAATTTGGGGAAAAATATGGGTGTGATTTTAAATAACATTTTTAAAGGACACTCAGTATTAAATTGTTGCATACCTGGAGCCACATACTCCCAAATTGTTGATAAAATTCTATCTAATACTTATTGTCCTAACACAAGTTTAATTATTTTGATTGGGGGAAGGGGAAATGTGAATAAAAAGTTATTAAAAGAATACTATTTACAATTCATGAATTTAAATGTAAAAAAAATCATTACATTTCCTTATATAAGACAGTTGCCTTATCTATTAGATAATTAATTTAAATAATGCAGTACATACATTAATAAATAGTAACTATGTTACATTAAGTGATAGTAAAAATAAAATCAATCAAAGAATTTGACATGTGATAGGCTACACCTATCTTTTTTTTATAAAAGACAGATAGCAAGTATGCTATCATGTTATTTACAACTTAACTTAGCCAATACTGTGGCTATAAAGAACACTGTACCTCTTGAATGGTATACATTGACTTGCTTGGAATCCATTACAAATAATTTAAATTAAATATTAAGGCAATAGAGGCCATCTCTGGCAAAATTTAATACAGTAGTAAAAATAAAAGTAATAATGATGTAAAAATAAATACTGTTCGTCATGATAATGATACTAACTTGGTGCATCAAAACATACAAGGGATGTTAAATAAAGACCTAGATATTGAGCTATTCTTAAATAACAATAATATTCATGTACTTTGCATTACAGAGCACTGGCTTCGAAGCTCTGAAGCTATATTTAATTTTAATAATCACCAAGTAGCTAGTATGTTCAACAGCGAAAAAGTAATTCGCATTCCTTAATAATTTTGAATAAATCTTATAAGTTTAAGGAACGTAAAAACATTGTGAGCCTCTCTGTTGAGCAAACAATTGAAATGGCCTGTGCTGAGCTTGAGCATTTCATTGTATACAAACCTCCCAGTGGGAGGTCTGTATACACTTGGTTATATGAAAATTGAAAATAATTTTAGTACAGGTACTTGTAAAATTATCTGGATCTAAGAAATTAACAGTTGTATGTGGTGATTTTAATATTAATTTACTAGATAATTCCAGCACTTGTATCAGATTCAAAAAATGTGAAAAGATATTTGTGTGTTACAGGTTATTACCAAATTAATGATTTTGTAAATGATAACACACCTTGGGAATGAAACGCTCGCTCCAGTCTGTTTCAAAGGTATCATTGTCACAGATAATTAAATATGTATTTGTTTAAAATAGATTTAAAAAAATAGGTCCCTCTTGAGTTTCTTGCGTCGGTTCTTCTCAGTTCTGAGGCATTAACTTTAGTGAACTGGTGGTAAATTATTTGACGTTCAAAAAATGAAGCATGTAATTTCTTATTTTGAATAAAATTATTTGAATTTGAATTTTGAAAAAAAGAAATGATTATTGTTGATTTTTAAAGGTTGAATTATTATTTACCTACTTAAGAATTCCTAGTGTTTCATTATTTTTTGGATTTTTAATTTTAAGTTCTACTAAATAAAGAAATTGTTAAAATCCAATATTTCTTTACATTTCCTTAAAAATATCACTCCTACATTCCTTCTCTAAGCTAGTGGACGCCAAATGGTCCACGGGTGGACGCAATTTGGATTTTGTGGACGCAAATTAGGTAAAAAGCCTAATTCTGAAGTTTTAAAAAAAAAACAAGATGTTTCGAACAAAACTGAAAGTTAATATTAAAATAGACTATATAGTGACTACGTAACATAAATTTTGCATTGAAACTAGTGCTGCAACATTTTTATTTTCTCCTTCTAATTTGCCAACTGCACTAAATGGATGCAAAAAGGCGAAATTACCCTAGTATGAGGTCTGAAAATAATACTCCAAAAGTGACAAATTTTATCACTTTGATGATTTTTTAATGTAGCATCAAATAAATGTTTATATTATAATAAAATATGCACTTGCATTAAAAGCAATGAAGTACATGTAATTCAACAAGCATTTCTTATACATTATAGAGTTTTCAGAAATTATGATTTAAAAATAGATTACAATGAAACAAAAACATTATTAGTGCAAATTATAGTGAACTAGTACTAGTAAGTAATTAATCATTTAAAATAAGTCTAAAATTTTCTGAATCTTAATTCACCAGCAGACCTCAGAGTATTTAGGTCTATACTTATGTGTGATTCTACAAAAATTGGGTAACTCGATTTCATCACTTAATAGTTACAAAATATTCATAAATTTTCTTGATGTTTCTTTTAATTTAGAAAGTATTATAAGTTTTTAAGCTGGTCACCCAATTTCAGCAAGAAATATTTAAAATTAGTTTGTTAAAATAACAAAACAAACCACAAAAAGTAAGTCATTTGGCATGTCACAACTTCTGAACTGCTCAATAAAATGGCTGTCTTTATAAAAATACAGCAAATCTAAGAAAATTTATGATTCTACTGTAGTCTCAGATGTACTAAGTTATGTTGAACATCAGTTGCATAATGTATAAATCTCAGAGTTGATTTTTGGAAACCACGAAACTTTGTGTTTAGTTTCATTCGTCAGTCCGTTCGCGAGTGAAGTTAGCTGCAAACCGCGCCATTCGGCAACCGCCATTGCTGTGTTAGTGCTCCACCGCTTGTAGGTGTGAGTAGACGTTTCGTTCCAGTCAAAATATCAGTACTGTGGTAAGTCGCTATTTGCATTTAAACTTGAATTTAATTTCGATTTTTGTACATGTGGTTGTCATTTGTTCATATGTAGCTAGCTGATATTCAAAAATACTTAAGGAATCATAAATTTGAAACATAGCCTCAAACTTAGTTCATTTTCGTCAGTACCCTGGCATCAGTCCTTTGTCTAATATTACGCCAGAGGACTGACGATGTTTCCAGGGTACTGATTTTTATTTTGTTTTAGTTTACTTTTACCTTAATTCTTACTAAGTGCATGCATTTATTTAATTTGTCTCAGATTTAGACATAATGGCGCCTAGAAAAAAAAAATATCCAAAGACGATATATTAAAAAAGAAAAGAGAAGCTGAAAAAGCTCGCTTGGCTCAAATTAAAAGCAACCCCATCAAATTGGCTGAATACAAAGAAAAACAAAGGTTGCAGTACTTAAAGAAAAAGGAGAAAGGGCAGAGAAAAAATGTCAAAGAAATGACACCCCGGGAGCAAAGAATGACTAGACAAAAATGGAAAAAATATTCATTGGATTACAGGCACAAAAAACAATTGTTGAAACAAACTACTCATAACTTCATGCAACAAAACACACCTCCGAATACTGATGATGAACTAGGTTCTGTCGAAATAAGACCTATTATTAACGAAGACCAAAGAGCGAAAGAAGCAAAAAAGAGAAGTGAAAAACAGAGAAAGTACAGGAATAAAGAATTAAAAAGAATGCAAGCAGTAGTTTCAAAACTCAAAAGGAAACCAAATTCTCAGCGACAAAAATATAATCGAGTCAAAAAACGTCGAAAAAAGTTGTAAAATCTGCTGAAAAAACCCCAAAAAACAGAATTGCAGAGATGAGTAAAGATGTAGCTAAAAAGAAGGAATTGGTGAAAAAAGCTCTTTTCGGCGAGGTCATTAAAAACCAATTGGAAGAAAACTACACGAAAATAAAGAGTTATTCGGATAAAAAGAAGTTTAAACAAGCTTTATCTGGAAATCTAGTAGACAAATACAAACTGTGGAGAATACAAAACAAAGCAGTAATTTATTAAAAAAAACTGGGCATAATCTTCCATGCAAAACAAAACCAAAAAGAAAAATGAATGTGCCAAGTTACTTCAGCAATTTTTAGAAGATGATGCCAACAGCCGTCAAGCAGCAGGAAAGAAAGATTTCATATCTTGTAAACAGATTAAAAAACAGAAGAGATATTTACTCGATACTATGAAAAATCTTCATGAGAAGTTTTTAAAAACTGTTCCATTCTCAATCAGCTATTCCCAGTTTGTTAGACTTCGACCGTTTTAGGTAGTAACCCCCTATGTCAAACCGTGATACCTGTGCTTGTACGATCCACGAAAACATGGACCTTCAACTTTCCGCTTTAAAAAAGGCAAATATTCTTACAACAGTATATAATCATCAAACTATGCTGAAAATGCTGTTGCGATCGATATTTTGAAAGGTGTCTAGAGAGAACCTGTGATGAATGTTGTTTAAAATTTTTAAGGTATGAAGAATACGACAACTCAAAACCGATCTCAGTGAAACAGTGGGTGAGCAAGAAAGAGGTTATAATTCATCTCAAAACCAAGAAGGAACGATTTGTGACGAAGTACAAAAAAGAAACCCAGGAAATGTTACCAAAGGATCTTATTGATAAACTTGGAGATACCATGAATAGATTTTTCCGCCATGAATTTAACATAGTGCATCAGTACAATGCAATTAAGTTATTGAAAACGTCTCTATCTGAAAACGATGTCCTAGTACACATGGACTTATCAGAGAATTTTTGTACTAAGTACAACCAGGAAATACAATCCTTTCATTTTGGAGGTTCCCGCACTCAAATTTCATTGCATACTGTTGTCGTTTATCTGAAAAACTCTGTTATATCCCACTGCACTATGTCAAGTGATTTATCTCATAATGCTGGAGCAACTTGGGCACATCTAAAGCCTGTGCTAGCATCGCTACCATCCTCCATTCAACATATTCACTTTCTTAGTGATGGTCCTGTGACACAATACAGAAATAAGTCTATGTTTTAAGTACTGGGCTGTAAGTTGCAAGATGTACCCTTATGTCATAAAATATACCTGGAACTATCATGAAGCCGGTCACGGAAAGGGGGCACCCGACGTTGTAGGGGCAACAGCAGACAAAGTGATTGCTAATGGTGATATAACTAATTTAAAAAAGTTTGTATCTGTTATTCGCCAGAGATGTCCTGGTTCTTATACCTGCTGCTGTGGTGGAATCCAGTGAAATTGAGGAGATGTACAACTTTATTAACGAAAAGATATCTGAGATGGTTACCTTTAAAGGCACACTATTGGTGCATCAAGTGACAGGTTCATCTTACACTCCTAAGACAGTAACTATGAAGTCATTAAGCTGTTTCTGCACACCTGATGGATGTGACCACTACAAGATGGGATCAATACGTTATGAGACAAAAACGTCGGCTACCTGTCTGAATACTGCTACTGTATACACAAACTCTGAAGATGATGATTTACCACTATCGACTATAAGAGACATTGATGACCACCCGGAATTGGATAGCAATCTATCACTGCCAGGAGTTAGCGACTATGCACGGCAAGAGTGTCTTTACAGCAGTGGTGATTATGTTTTGGTGAAATATGTCACAAGAAAAACAGAGTACTGCTATGCGGCAATATGCTCCTCTTTTGTTGAAAAAGACAGTGAATTGAGAGTGACTTTCCTTAAAATCTGTAATCAGGAAGGCACTTTGTTTAAATTAGATGAGAAAGATGTGTCCGATGTACCTGCAGAGCAGATAATAAGGAAATTACCTGTACCAAACCTCATTACAAAAAGGGACAGAGTGTTTTACCAATTTAAGGAGAAGATTGAAGTTTTTGAAAAGTAATATTTTTAAGGTTAAATTTGAAGTGTTATTTTTTTATGTTGAGAAGATCTGATTTTTTTTTTTTAAGACGATATGTTACGTTTTCTTTGATTAATATTTGTTGATTCTTAATAAGAGTGATTTTAAGTAAAACTACCTCAGATATAGGTTAATAAAGATTATTATAAAAAAAATTGCAGAAGACTGTTTACAAGGCTGAAAAGTTAATTATTATTAAAGAAATTAATAGTTTCTAAGTGTTCAAATACTTATAAGATATGTGCCATTATTATATTATAAACACTTTGTTAAAAATTCAATAAACAACATTACACTTTCCATAAATTGGTGTTTTTATCAGTCCTTTGTCATCCTCGTCAGTACCCTGGCAGTCAAATTCAGAAAAATCGAAATATCTCAAAATGTATTTGAAAAAGTCACTGGCCCGTTTAGGATCAATATATTTGAAAGATTTCCTATCTGAAATACCCGAAATTATGAGGATTTGAACCAAAAAATAGAGTAAGCAAAATATCTCCAAAAGCTACCCAACTTTTGTAGAATCACCCTTATACTATACTTCCTCTGAAATATCAAATCAAGAATATGATGATAAACATCATCTAAAAGCTAAAATTTGCAATTAAAAATAACCCACTTAAAATCTAACATGATTTGCAAAAATCTAAAATCAATGCATGTATGTAGGGAACTATTATTTATATTTATAGTTTATTGTGTTATCACTGTATGTACATTTAAAGTGGTGTTGATTAAACTCAGTGCTATTTGTAAGTAGACTTTTATTCTCCCATCATCAACTACAATGTACAAAGTTTCTACACACACTTCATTGATTGAATACTGACTGCATGACCCCAATGTAAAATCCCATAGGACAAATTTGAATTTACAGTGTCTCTCGTTCCTAATAAAAGTGCAATTTAATAGTAAAAATAAATATTTTATTAAATATTATTCTAATTAAAATTGTCTTTGATTTAAACAAAATTAGCAATATCCAATATAGTGCAAATCAAACAATAATATATCTCATCTATTTATTATTATTACAAACAGTAATCTCTACTTGATAGAAACAAACATTTTCACAAATACAGATTTTTTTAAATTTTTTTTTTAGAAAACTAAAGTGGATATTATCTTTTTTGTTTCTATACCCGTTATATATAAATAAACACTCTACTACAAATTTGTACTGTGTCGTAATAAATAGTTATTTTTAAGAAACAGATGTTAGTCCTTTAGGATGGAGCAGTTTAGTGTATATAGTTTAAATTTTTTGAATGAAATGTTTAAGCCCTTTTCTACTTCTATAATTACATACCTCATATTATATTTAAATGTAATTCCACGTTGACTCTCGCAATAGATTTTATAAATATGGTTGACTGGAAGTCCAGGCCTTACGACAGCCTTTTCGCAGATTGTGAGAACCTAAGTAATACATTGCATACATGCAATAAATGGACAGAAATGGAGGAGGCCTATGTCACAAGACAACCTGACCTGGTTGCATATAATGTGCAATGTAAATAAAAAGCAAAATAAAATATAATATATAAAATATTGTATAATTAGATATAAGAAACTTGGGTCAGAGAATAAAGGCTATTTTTATTTTATTTATTTATTTTTTAAGTAATACATTGCAATGGTTGCGTATCAAAATACTGAAATTGAAAATTTTGCAATAGTAAATAGTTATTATTTTACATATAATGTTTTAGGAACTTACCTAGCATTGTTATCTATCGTGTGTCGTGAGTCTGTATTGTGTTATATTCAATTTTATAACGTCTAAGCAAGTTTCTTCGGAAATCTGACACATCCCATTAAATGCAATGGGATTTATAAAATAAGTAAAAAAACTATAGCTTATGAAAGACTACATGTCTATTTACTTTCTGCTGTCTTCTTTAAATTAAAGATTAATTGTATATGGACGACGCAGCGTGCGCATTTCAATTTTGAATATACACAACACACAGATAATACAAGCATATTAACACAGATAGAAAATTTATTTTTAAATATTGATTTTCTTTTCAGTTATAAATTAAATTAAATTTAATTATAAGCGTAAAAAAACATTATTAATATTTTATAAAACAAAAACTTTATTTTATAAAATGATGAAGGGAAAAAGGTTCCTAATTTTCCAATAAATCAATCAAAGCCTCAATAAAATTTATAAAAAAGATAATGATAATCAACTAAATAGTAAGAAGTATTAGTATTCTTGTTACCTGTTTCAATGTTATTTTATTTTAGGAACCTAAGAAACGATTAACGTACAAAAGACACTCCATTTCCCAATTTCAAATAATAGAACATATTGGTGACAATGAAACGCTATAAAATATGGTGATAAAGTTACATTATGCAATTTATTTATGAAATGTACATAACATTTCAAACTTTGATATTTACTTAAAATAAATCAGCTTCACGCTGTATCCCGCACACAGCAGGGTAGGCAGAGGGAACCTAGTGTTTTTTAGACACTCCGTTCCCCACTTTCTGCCGAATTTCGGAGGCATTGCGTGTTGAGTGGCAGAACTCAACGCCGCGCTTAGCCTCGACACCAGAGCGAAGAAATGGAAATATAAATTTAAGTAAATATTTCATCTCCTCGAGTGGGGATCGAACCCACAACCAGTCGGTTTACAGTCACACGTTGTGCCGCTGCGCCACGACTGGCCTCGACTGACTGACTGATATTTACTTACTATAGGTATATGTGTCTATCGATAGTAGTTTGATGAAAAATCCATAAATGATAATAATATGAAATGTTGCTACAGTAAATGGTTCACTATCAATTCAGCGAAGCTATGGAAGACCTAAACACGTGATATAAAGCATTGTACATCACTAAAGGTATAAATAGTAAGCTACATTCCCCGTCTACTCTAGCATCCCCACTCGGTGACGCTGTAGGTACTTGTGTGAACAGAAACGGTGTACCTAGGTACTAATAATACGAAAAATAGAAGTTATAAAATGCAATCAGGAGTAACGTTTCGTTACTCGGTATTAGGTGGCGCACCTGTTACTCAGTAACAAATACATGAGGTTTGTTAAAGTTGTAGTATTTTGTAAAGCAGCATATCTGTAGCTGTATAAATATGTATTGTTTATATTAAGTATTTTATATATAAGCCACTACTCCTAATACAAGCTACAGATCATTTCACTTTGTTTTTGAAGTTTAATTATTGTACAAACTATTCTCGCTTTTCTTAATCGATACCTACAAATCAGTTGCCTGGAAATGATCACTTTTTTAGTTTACTTTACTTTCTTACTTTTTTAATTATACATATCATGCTGTAAAATAAAGGTTTTTAATTTTATATATGTTACATTATTTGATTGGTTTTTACCACCAAAAAAAAAACATAAAAGAAAATAATGTTCAATATATATGGTCGGGACTTAGCAAAATCGGAATTTACATAAGTAATAAATTCACTTTTATTCTATCAGTAGGTTTTATATCATAGCAACACTTAAAGTAGGGATTTAAAAAAAATAAACAAGAAAAAAAAACAATAAAATAATTTTAATTACTCAAAAAATGTATATCACTACAAAATGTTAAATTATATTTATAGAATTATCTAAATACATCATATTATTATATGATCATAAAAAATAAACATACAATAGCCTCTAACTACAAAAATGGCACGATCAGTCTATGACAAATTGATTATTTAAGTAAATTTCATGACCTTTTTGTTTCACGCCGTATCCTGCATAGAGGAGGGGTGGCAGAGGAGAGGAAGTGTTAAGACACTTCGTTTCCATTAAGACATTTCCCTTCAACACTCTCCTCCGAATTTTGGAGGCATTGCGTCGAGTCGAGTTTGTTTCGAGTGGCGAAAACCAACGCCTTTGCCTCGTTACGAGAGCGAAGAAATGTAAATATTTAATATTTCATTTCCGCGAGTGGAAATCGAACCCACAACCTGTCGCATTTACTACTAGGTGCGCGATTGTGGCCGCGCGCCACTACATAGTATAAATATAGTACAGATATATTATAAAACTAACATAGTATAGGTATAGATATAATATATTATTTAGCGGAAACAACATCTGTCTATATGTCTATTACATTGTATGTAATTAAATACATTTTTCATAGGAGGCTTTCCGATTAAAGATCATCCAGTTTAAAAAAAAAATTAAATTTATCAGGGAGTTATACATACATACATGCGTCAAAGCCACTTTTTCGAAAGAAACTTACGAATGTTTTCTTAATACCGGCAATCGATCGATTTTGGTTATTTTGTTTGATATATTAGATCTATATGGATCCTCAACACAAGTGGACAATATATTGATAGGACAGTGTTTAGTTATGAGGGCTCGAAGTCTAAGTGACTGGTGGACATGTACTCTTCCAAATCTCATTATCTTATTAATAAGTGACAAATTAATAAACAAAGAAGTGGAAAAGATTTCTTATTACCTGTCCACTTCGTGTGGAATACCCAAATTTACTTATTATTTGTTATATATTTTTTCGATGATGCTATTAATTGCTGCCTACTGAAGGACAATTGAAAAACTTTATTATTGTAGTTACACTTATTTGTATGTGTTTGTAAGTTCACTTTTACAATAGATGATCCCCAATGCGTTTTTAAAATACAATATATAATATAATACAGAGTTAAATCCGCTTATATTAGCATAAATTTAGTTGTTGTATCTAGTAGATACAACAACTAAATTGATATAAGACATGGACTGATCTATAATTTTCGATTTGAATTCGATTAACACAAAAGAATTCAATATAAATTATAAAAATAATAGTTTTAATATATACTATGTATGCTTTAAAATAAACTCGCATTATTTTGTACTGTTTGTATCACTGAAATTACAATTAGCATAAATTAAAAGAATTTATAACAAAATAACGGAACTATTTGTTTTTATATTTTCACTTATTAAATAAAAGCATAAATAATTATAGAAAAGAAGAAAAAAATATATATTTATTTGAAGAAATTCATGAATTAAGTTAAAATGTCACATTGTTTTTTTTTCTTTTCATTTAATATTATTTTTGTTATTTATTATTATTATTTTTTATTATTTTTTATACAGTTTAACACTAATTTCGAGATGTTAATATAAATTCAAATCAGAAGATTCCATAGCAAATGTGATAGAAAAGTCTTTCTGCAGAGCGAACGAATGCTTAAAATTTTGATCTGTATATATATATATATATATATATACAGATCAAAATAATATATATATATATATATATATATATATATATATATATATATATATATATATATATATATATATATATATATATATATATATATACGTAAAATAATGTTATAAGTAAATAAAAAACACGCAGTCACCCGTATTTGCAAAAATAACTGTTAATCTAGTTGCCATTAAAACATCTGCCTAAAATTCAAAAATACGTATTACCATTGTTAATTTATGTTACGTATAGTTTAGAATGATATATTAAAAGAACTATAGTGTAGGTTCAAGTCCCATCACACAATATGAGTGCTGGGAGTATGATTTAGCTGGAACCTGGGAACCTATATAATATTTTTCATTGCACTAAAATACATAAGAAAACCAAACTATTAAAAAAGATTTAGGTAACAAAGATGGACTTATGTATATCTAGTGTTAGGACAAATGTAAATGTGTCCACGGAAATCAGGAAACGGAGTGCGGAATTTGTCTTGTTGCCGGAGCAAGGAAAATAAAAAATAAAAAATGTAATTTCCTCAAGTAGGAATAGAATCCATAACCTGTCGCGCTCTCTGGCATGCTCCTTCGCTTGGATTGACCTCCAAGTTAATTAATATTATAATATTATTATTTCAATAAGCACTGGGGCGTTGAGTTTCGCTGTTCAATACGCAATATCTAGAAAATTCAGCTTAAAGTCAGGACGGAGTGTCTTAACACTTGGTTCCCAGGTTTCATCTGCATATCCTACTATGTGCTGGATACAGTATGAAACTAAATAAGTAATAATAAAACTAAATACAAAAACATATATATAAAACATTTGTTCTTTCACATACACATTTATATATAAATTAAATATATTTATTAATAAATTAAATACTTACAAATATATTAAATATATATTCGTATTTTTTTTTGATAATGGAACATGAACCCACACCTAGTGTTTTATCTTAATGACTAATTCAATTACAGAAAATTAGTCTACAATAGTTATATACACATCATTTAAAAATTACTAAAATCTCTATAGTACTTTATAATATTAAATATAAAAACCTGTGTTAAAAATCGTATTATTATAAAGAGAAAAAAAGTCCAGATTAATACAAAAATTTATAAAATCTTAACAATTCATTTTTATACATACTTATAACGACAAGCTCTTCAAGTAAATATGTATATATTACTGTACTTAACAAATTGAATCAAAATACACCATTTTTGGTAAACACATTAAACATTTCCAGACAAAAAATATATATAGATTAATAGATTTTTTATGAAATTGGCTAATTTTGCTCATGTCTTTGAAACAATGACTACCAATTTGACAGATTTTTAAAAATGTCAATTGTTTTTATTCAATTAACTGTAAATTTATATTCGGGAAAACGCCATAGTCTCTATAATCTGTAGGAAAATTTTAAATAAAAAAAGAATATTACACTTACTAATTTCGGTATTTTTTTCTATTAATTTAAAATATTACACAAAAAGACAACAATATAAAAACAATTAAATACTCATACTGTTATTATTACAATTAAAAATATGTATATACGAAATAAATTTGAACGTGTTACCTTTGACAGTCTCTTTGATCTGTACAGGATTTGAAATTCACAATATTTAAAAACAATACACATTGTATTTTGTTTTTACTTTATGATATGCTTAAAAAACAGAATATATAAATAAATTTCCTGTTATCAATATAAAAGAACGTACTTTCAGGCTATCTATCTTCGGACTTATCTAAAGATACGACTGTGTCGCGATAGATGGCGTTGGTTGTTTGCAGCATTTTCTCTCCTTCCGGTGACGCCACTTCCTCTGTTTTTTCGGCTGAAATAGTGCAATATATGGAATATTATACCCATATATGTAAAGTAAAATGTTTGTGTCCCTTTTTCTCGAAAATGGTGCGGACAAAGTAGGAATATGAAATGTGGCACATCTATAGTTTATATGAATACAGGAGGAATGCAAATGCATTTTTTTTTAAATTTATGCATTAAAATGTTTAAATTAATAAAATAAATATAACAGTACCATATGTTAAGTGGCTGACTTTGTAAAAGCTTTACTTTTTTGTATTTTATGGTTATAAATGATAAAAAAATAAGGACATACCCTTATCATTCTTCGTCACTGTCGCGTACAACAAGGCGTGGATAGCGGAAGCTGCTAGCGCTAAGCCTGATAATATTCTAAAGGAAGTTCGACCGCCGGCGTAACTGTATAACTGACCACCTAATAAAGATCCTAAGGCGAAACCTAAAGACAAAATAATGAAAATATTTAAAAAATGAGGTCATCGTGGCGCCGTGGCATACACGTGGAACTGTAAACTCGATGGTTGTGGGTTCTGTAATTACTCGGGAGAATGAATTACTTCATATTTTAATTTCCTCGCTCTGGTGAACAAACACTCAACACGCAATGTCTCAAGATTTCGACGGTCGGTGCGGAATGGAGTGTTTAAATATAAGGGTTCCCTCTGCCTACCCTGCTACATGCTGAATACAGCGATGAACCACATAACTCATCTTTCATAAGAAAGGAGGTTATGGATAACAACAATATCCTTCCAATTTATAAAACAATTATTTTATTTACTTATTTCGAAAACGTTTAAAAATTTACATAAATACCACTGACCGTATGGCTTAGTTATCAAAGCACCTGGTCGGTTTCCAGGAAGCGCGGGTTCGAGTCCCGCTACGTTAAAAATGTTATACGTTTTCTATATAAGTATTTTTCTTTCCTAAGTGTGGATTAACACTTTAAAAAAATTATAAAATTATTTTATGTTCTTTTTAAGGTTCCGTATTAAAAAGAAAAAAAAACTGAACATTTTTAATATAAAGAGATCCCTCGACTTTGTCGTCTTCAGCCCGTCTGTCAAACTCATTTATCTCGAGATTAAGGTATATATAGGCATTAAGTTTAAATTACTATCAAATAAACAGGTCTATGGTTCCTTGAAGCCTTTGAAAAATAAACCTTATAAGTCAACACAAACAATAAAAAATATTAGCAAATACGAGCGAGCCTACGTTTATCAACTTTTAAAAGCTGTACTTCCCGTTGACCTACAATCATGAAATTAGTACGATTGGGAAGTCTGACTCGCACTTGACCGTTTTTTTGAACTTACCAAGTCCATCGTCCATGCCAGCAACAATTCCTTGTACGGTGGCAGAATAGCCTTCGGGCGCGACGTGAGCCGCATATCCCACTATGGTGGAATAGCATAGTGCATATGTCGGACCTTGCATTACACTCTGTTAATGGAAGAAAAACATAAAACAATAAATACGTGTATTATACCGTATTGTACGTACTGAGCTCATCGTAGCGCAGAGGCACAAGCGTGGCGACTGTAAACGCGACGGTTATGGGTCCGATTCCCACTGGGGGGAATGATTAATTTTCATCTAACAAAACGCGGCGATGAGTTACGCCACTCAGCAAGTAATATCTGAATTTTTAAAAATTCAGCGGAAAGTGAGAAACAGAGTGTCTTAACACTAGGTACCCACCGCCGACCCTGCTTTACTAAATATATAATACAAACCTCAATAAAAACAAGATGCCAGGGATGCTGTATTAAAGAGATGAGAGCCAATCTAACGCCGTAGCAGAACAACGAAAAAGTCATTGTCATACCGTAACCCCACTTCTTTATTATTTTACCTGAAAACCAAAAAAAAACACGATTAAATGCGAGTCATATTTACCACTACAGCCTCTGTACCAATTTCAGGATTCAACGGGAACTACAATTTATAAATGTTGACAAACATAACTCATTCTGCATGAAATTCATGCACTCATTTTGCATAAAATTATATACTAATATAAATAATATAAATTTTTAATAATATTGTTCTACGAAACATATATAAGTTTCTACTTTATTTTCCTTTATTTACATTGTAAGTTCTTACTATGTACCAAATTTCATAACTGTTGGTCCACCGGTAGTACGCTATAGGTTTTGATTATTTGATGCAACAAAATCAATGCATGAATGCTTGATGTGTTGACTTAGAAGCATGATTTGTTTTGTGCTCCGAGCGATCTTGAGACAAATGGTCTTGACAGGCAGACAAAATTATCCTATAACCTTTCCATTCCATTTATAATTTTATTACTATTACTAGAACAGCGAAAATAATGAATACTAAAACACACTGAAATTTTATTGATATGTTAAGCTTGTATAAAAAAGATAAAATAGAAAAAAAGTCTCACCAGAGAAGAAAAAAAATAGAAGTTCCCCAATAAAACTCTGAGCGGCGACCACAACGCCCTCTATCAACTTAATCTTTGCCGTACTACCCGTTTGTTCTGCTAATTCTTCTAAAAACCTGGAAAATATATTGTTTATAAAATTATTTACTTTAAGTAATAATCAAAAAAGAAGGAAGAATTAAAAAAAGATTTAATAATTTTATCATCTGTACAATATCAAATTTTAATACGTCGGTGATTTTTGAAATAGCTGTATTTTCAAGTGCCTTTTCTTTTTACTCTTTGGGTCCGGGACCAAAAAAACTAAGTATCTGCACTTAAATAACTTACCAAAACATATAATATATGACAAAACTGTCAAATGTACCCGCGACCACCGCGAACGTAATAAAAACTAAAACCCTGGGTATTTTGAGAACATCTCTCAGTGCTTTTCCAGAATCTTCTGGACTCGTGAGTGAGGGTAGCTGTAAGAAAGAAGCAAACAAAATGCACTATATGACATTTGGTTCTTAAGATTTTTAGAAATTTAAATTCAGATTTGGACCAAAGTATTATACGAGTAGAATCATTTATTACATAAAATTATGACTAAGTATATTTATGTAAAAGTTCTTTACTTATTAATATAAATTAAATATAACATTTGAGAATAGGGCTGCCGTGGCGCAGAAGCACAGGGATGTGACTGTCATGCGCCGGTTGTAGGTTCGATCCCCATTCGGAGGAATGAATTGAATAATTCAATATTTCCATACAGAAAATAATAATTAATGTAATTAAATCACAATACTGCCGACGAACGATCTTCAGCAACATTCTCCGTTAACAATAATATATTATATGTTACAACTAAATATCTCAATAGTGAAAATTCGAACTAATTATTGATATAAAATAACACTTTATTTTCCTATAAAATTGAATTTAATTCTTTTAAGGATTATTTTAATAAGCCTTACATAGATGTTTAACATTAATCCAGATATCTGACAAATATTATATCTACATGTGCATATCATTTTGTAATCTTCACATATTCCTGGATAGGGTAGAGGGAACCTAGCGTTAAGTTCTCCTCCACTATCCAAGCCAAGCCAATTTTTGAGAACCATACGTATTAAGTGGGGGAGCTCATCTCCTAATAATAGAGGGAAGAATTGAAAATATTCAATTCATTCTCCCGAGTCGGAATCGAGCCCTTAAACTATTGCAAAATGCGCACGGTGTGCCTTTATCGCTAGCGTGAGAGATTTTTTTCTTTATAATGATAAAATATGAATAATACATTATTATATTATCATTATTATATTCTATACTCAATTTGATTAAAAATAAACTCACACTTAATTTTCTACAAGCCACCAAATCAATAACCGTCGCTACGATCGCTATTACGAACGCCGGTGTAAAATCCTTATGTATGTCAGTGCTCGACGTGGCATCAACTAAGCAGCCCCCTATTAACGCTGTTATGCCATACCCAGCTGTGCCCCATGCCCTTTGTGCCCCATATTTAGAACCTCGCTCCGGACCTAGTTTTTAAAAAAAAGATATCCATTAATGAAGTATTTCGATTTAAGCAATCCATGATGTTTTATATAAAAAAGATTTAAATCAAAATAAATTACATATTCTATTAGGATATTGTTAAAGAAATTATCAAATTTAATCTAATTTGGAGATTAAACGTTTTTTTTTTTAGTGGTGGAACTTAAAGTAGTTTAATCTTTCTAAAGCAAAGCATCAAATGTAGTCTTGCCATAAATGATGTTACGGAGAAAAACAACAGCATAGCAACGGAGCATTTACAGTGTGTTAGTTCGATAAATAAATAAAATAAATAAATCAGCTTCACGCTGTATCCCGCACACAGCAGGGTAGGCAAAGGGAACCTAGTGTTAAAACACGTCGTGTTTCAAGTCGTTTCCATTGGTTGTAATACAGTCCTTTAAAGATCCAGGTGAGGCCATTTATCAATGACCACGCACCCACTCTTTCTATGGGAATATTCTTTACTACCAGTCGTGTAGATTATTTTCTTCACTCCAAATTTTTATACACTTCGAATTTTTATGGCGATTAGGGCAAACCTTAGTCTGTAAAACTCATAATCAAATAGATTTAGATCAGGTCTGGACTTTATGACGCAGCGCCGAGTCTTGCTGAAAGTGCTATTATTGGTGAACATCATGTTGTTAAAATTGATACAGTCGTGCAGATGTTTTGATACTTTTTTCACAAAAAAATATCTCAGTCACTCCTTTATAGCTAACATCCCACCAAATAAACAGTGAAGTCAACGGTCAGATCTTTTTCTATCACAAATAGAAGAGGTTTACTTGTACCTGTCCTGGCCGGTATACAAACTTTTGTCTAATACCAAGCGTACGAAGACTTTTTAAATATTGTATTTGGCTCTATAACTGCTTTATGTAATATAATTAAAGAGATTCTCTTTTCTTTATCACTCCACTGCATTTTAACATAAAAAAATATTTTATATTATATTGGCCCGAAAATAAAAAAACCCAATAAACAATCATATAAAAATGACAGATTTCAATTCAGAACTCATATTTTGTATATTTTTAATCGTAACAGTATTTATGGCGAGACTAAGTACATTACAAATTACACATTAGTGTTTCACATTATGAATAAAATAAATCATGTTAAATACATGCTAATTAAGACTTTGAATAAGCTCACCTAAAACATCGAAACACACAGCATCGCCTATGCAGTTGGCAACATTGAAAGCAACAGTTCCAACACACATCAGAACAACAAACGCCCAAAACGTAGCTGAAGTATAAAAACTACCACTTTCTACAGTTTCTGGTATAACTATTTCTTTTATTTTATCTTTTTCTATTACTCCTAAACTGTTTACGTTTGAATTACCTACTTCTCTCCTACTCCTATTTAGGATACTCTCATTTAAACTATCCTCAAAACATAATAAATTACAATCCTTTTTAGGAATACACATATCACTTCCATTAACATCAGTCGCCATTTGTAAAATTGAACACGAAACGTTTTTATTATCTATATACATTGTGTTTATGTATGTCGAATTTGAAAGGTACACTTGGAATTTATAATCTGTGGTGCAGTTCCAGTGACAGGTGTATTTTTCCAAGATAGCGTCTGTCCTGTCATTGTACGGCTTCACAAGTACTGTGTCGTTGAGTTGGTATACGCATTCTTGTATCACATCCGGTTCATGGTCTTCATGGAGGAACCATAACGAACAGTATGACCCACTCATGACTAGAATAAGCATGATAAAGACCAGTTTTCTGTGATTCTAAAATTAGCAAAACAATTAAATAGTCTATTACATCGTTTTTAATATTATGTTTGAGTTACATGTATATTTTTAATTATGATTAAAAATAATATTTTTATTTTTGTAGTTTACTAGGTTCCTCAAAGTAGGAATGAGATTTTTGTATTATTTTGAATACGTTACTTAAGTGCCACATTTGTTTCCTTTTTTTGTTATTATAAAATATTCAATATTGTTGAATATAATAATTAAAAATATAGTAAAATAATATTGTTAATCAGAATTTACTTAAACAAACTTTTATCATCTACTGACATTCGTCGTCATTATAGTGTATAATAAAACATATATTTATATCTTTATTTATTTCTTAAAGACTCACCGGCCAAAAGTCAACAACGTAACCAAACAACGGTTTAGCTACGGCCCACAACAAAGGCAGTACCGCCGTCACTAGCCCCATGACTGATGGTGACACACCCAATTGCCGTCCGAACACATTTAGTTGGGGCAGAAGAGGGCCTAGAGCTGTAAAAAATTATCCTACTAATTAATTTTTGGAGTAAAACGTGTCATTGGAAGAGGTATTTATATTGAACTGGCAACATTTGACTAATTTATATACATATAATAAAACTGTAAATTATCGGTGTCTGTACATAGCTTAGTTGTGTATCTATACATATGTTGTGCATAAGAGAAAATCTGTTACTGGAGGTATTTAACAATGTTATAGAACCCAAATATGACGATCTACAACGATATATATCCCCGGGCTCGAATGTATGAAGACAGTGGACGAGGCGAAAGAGGTATGTTCTCTACATATCACCACCTCGTCCACTGTCATCATCCTCTTCATATATTCGATCCCGGGGATCGCCATGCTGTTTACGTGACCTTCCTCCAGTATCTTTGATACTGTGTTTTCGAAGGTCAACCGAGGTCTCCCCCTCTCTCTCTTACTGCTCATTTTATCATCATAAATCTTTCTTGCCATTCTTTCATCACTCATTCGTACGACGTGCCCAAACCAGCTGAGCACGTTCTTCTTCATTCTCACCGTGACATCCTCTGCCATATCTGCCATTCTGTGTAGCTCTTCATAGCGCATTTGATCAGATCTGACTGATCTGACTTCGCATATCCTACGAAGAGATCGCATCTTCACGGCATTCATTTTTCTGTCATAATTCTTCTGTAAACGTGGGTACACGTTTCGCTGCCGTATAACAGCGTCGGTACCAACACTGCATTACAGACACACGTGCAGCTGTGCTGACGTTTTGCCGTTTGATTAATGCAGCTAAGGCTTTCCAAATCCGTATCGTATCTTATATAATAAAACATGTCCTCTTAAAATATTTCAAAGAATACAATACGTCATTTTTTCACCAAATGATGAGTAATTAACAAAAAGCGCGGTCAAAACTACAGGAAAAACAGTACCATTTCAGTGCAGTTATATAGTTATTATTATATTGCACGCGATTGGAGAATGACTATAATATCGTCACTTAAGTACTATTTTTATCTTTTAATCACTCGTTATAATAAGCGAATGAATCAGTTTATGAAGATATTATAAATCTCCAAAGAAAAAAGAAAAATTTAAATGTAGTTTAGTCGAGAAAATACCACAGTTGATTATAGTTTTTTGTTTCTGGATAAAGATTAAAAAAAAACTTTATTCAGAATCACTATTTTCCACTTTCCAATAATTTTATTGAATTTATTTATTCGGTGTAGGTAAGCAGTAAGAGTGAGACCACTGTGTCGCAGTGGGTAGCGAAGTTTGTGGGTTCGATACCCACTGTGGGGTACGATTAATATTTTTTTTAGCTCTGCAGCATATAACATTGTAGGCAGAGAAAACTAGAGTTAAGACCGAAAGACTTCGTAGGAAAGGCACCGTCCAGTTTTCGAGGCATTGCTATTTGTGTGGCGCAACTAAACGCCGCGCTTATTCTTTTTACTAGAGCGAAGAAAATGAAAATACTAAATATTTCATTTCTTCGAGTGGAAATAGAACCTGTCTGAACTGTCGCGTTTACAGTCATACGCTTGTGCCTTTGCGCCACGGCTGACACCAGTATGACTTACGACACATTCTTACTGCCCGAGGCAACTCTGACCACAGGTACAATGAGGTACTATTAACGTGATATTAATATAATAGTCCACCACAATAAACGACCTGCCCAAAACAAAACATTTGTTTCTATTTGAACCAACACCACCATACAAACTGTTCAGCTTTATCATATATAATGCACAAAACGTGCCATCTTGTATTTTTGTAAATGGACTCGAACCAGCTATCTTCGTCATAGAAAGCTACACAACACCTCGGATATACCGAACTCTATACATTATTTGCACGACGGTTGTTTAACCAGCTATCGCTATCTAATACTTAGGAGATTATTTCTATCATATCTCAGTAATAATAATCATGTTATAAAGTGTAAGATCTCTGTATACATTACTTTGAGGCAAGGTCGCTAATAAAATTATATGAGAAAGTTGTATTTTGACCCACCATTCCATTTTAAATTACCTAAGAAGATTTTTTTTTTAATTTTTTTACGCTGTGTCCCATATATAGTTTGTTACCAGAGCAAAAAAACGTTTCGTACGTTTCGTTCCCCGTGGCGGCGATAAGTTTCTGAGATTAGCGCGTTCAACCAACCACACCAAAAAAATTAATATATAGATTATAAAAAAATCACATTGCAAAATCATTCATCTCGTGAGATAATCGTGTGTTTATAATAAATAACGTGAGTTAATAGAATAATATCGGTCCCAAGTGTTAAATGACGGAGGGTACACTGTTGCGGCCTTGACCTTTGCACAGGCGGTTATTTGTTAGGTGAATACCGTGTAAACATATAGCGCTAATATAGCACCGTAGTGTTTGACCGTATACAGAATAGTTGTGGATTCGATCCCTTCTCGACGCTATGTATGTATTTGTAAAGTTCAATGAACTTTTCAAATATAAAGGTTTCATTTCCTCGGTCTGGTAAAATAAATCTTAAATAGGCGTGAATTAGTATATACCTACATGTTTTGTGCGAGTCATTTTTGTATAGCATTGTTAAATCTAGATTCAAATCCATCAAGTACGAGGAAAACTATCCTGAATACTATAATACAAAAAAGATTGCATTTTCTCTCAAATATGTTTTTTTTTCCATTACAGCGAGCGAAACGAATGGGTTATTTTTGTGATAATTTTTGAAAAGTCTTTGGTGATGACCATCTAGCACAAATATTTGCAAGGATCGTAACATGAACAATGTATACAGAATTAGTGTTAATGGAGGAAATTAGATGGTTATCAGCTTATTTTTATGTTTTTATTTGTTTTTATTATGTTTTTACATACTTATGTATTATATAAGTTATATTGTAGCAATTATCATAACAAAATATTTTACTGAGGCCGTCGCGACGCATGGGAACAGTGTCTGGTTAAATATTTAAATGCTGGTCTTTACGACTTTTATTAGGCTTCACACAAACTCCTGAAATTAGCAGAATTTTTATTTGCAATTCCAATCCATAATACCAATGTTGAAGGAATTTTATCTTTAAGAAACGCCCAGCGACATCATCTTATATACACATGGAATAGTTTCTGTTCTTTGATCATGGCGATTGCGGCGATTAAAAATATTATATCATGAATTTTACGAAACAATGAAAATGAAAATTCAACGTATGAGTTGTAAAAGTTATATCCAAAATTACGTACTTCCGGCTTCTAGCGCTTTTTTTAATTAGAAGATGGCAGCCTTAGTTAAGGTAGAAAATATGGCATGTCTTGATATTAGGTTTGTTCTGCTTACCCTGCTATACGGGAAAAGCGTGAAGTTGCTTTATTTTTAAATATATAGCAATACATGAGTTACAGTTTTATTATAATTATATGTGAGATAAAAGGCAACTTTTCCCTTCCCTTTTGCTGCCACGTTATATGTAAATAGCTAAAAGTTTATAGGGCATTTCTAAAGACAATAAATAAAGTATCTAACATTTATTCAATGGAACCAGTAGTTTCTGAGATTCCCGAGTTTAACCAAACAATATTTTTCACTTTATAATATTAGTAAAAATTTAACACTTGTAACATTTTTTGATCACTTCAGCGAGCAAAGCGAAGCGAAGTAGGCGAGGGTAAGCATAAAAATAATAGTGTTGTGTACAGTACTTAATTTTTTTTCTATAATATTGCATAATAGATGCCGTCGTGGCGCAGCAGCAGAAGGGTGTGACTTGTAAGGCAATGGTTGAGTTCGATCGTAATGCCTCGCAAAAATTGGCGGTAAGTGGAGAACGAAGTATCTTAACACTAGGTTCCCTCCGCCTACCCTGATTTGTGATGTGGTGATTGGTGGGATACACCGTGTTGCCATACCGAATATCAATAGAAAGATAGCATTTAGGTAAAAATTGCAAAAAACACGCGATCTTTCGATAACAATAATTAATGCTCAGAATTAGATTTTCTTATGCGATAATATTCATAAATATACCTATTGCTAGATCCGATTTAGTTTTTTAAAAGACATACGGGAGGGTGCCCTTTATTATATTTATTTTATTATTGTATAAAAATTGTATAATGGATCAAATATTACAGTGTATAACTGGTACAACTAAAGTATATTTTTTGTTTATTTGTACTCCTCTCAATATACTTAGGTATAGCCCTAATCTATGCTTGCTTCTAAGGAACTATTGAACATGAGCGAGCGAGTGGTAGAAATCAATGCCACGCTACGACTACCAGAAAAAACTAACTAAAATGAAAATAAGTTAAATATAATCATTCCCCAATTGGGGTTCGAATTTATGGCGGCCGCCTTTACCAGTCAGGCGCTGTCCCACTATGCCACGGTGGTATTTCTACGTCTATTTTTTAGCTTCACGCTATATTATACCACATATAGCTGGGAAGCAGAGAAAACCTGTAAACTTAGTGTTAAGATACTCCGATCTCGATTTCTCTTCTTGAATCTCGATTAAGACACTTAGTTTCACCACTTTCTGCCGAATTCTTGAGGCATGGCGTGTTGAGTGATGGAACAAAACGCCGCACTTTGGTTTGTTACTAGAACGAGGAAATGAAAATATAAAATTCTTCATTCCTCTGAATGGGAATCGAACCCACAACAGCCGAGTTTACAGTACCACGGTTGTGTCCATGCACCACGGCGGACTCTCTATGTTTATATTTACCATTAATCTACTAATAACTTAATTGTAAACAAACACTTAACTTTATTAATAAGAAAATAAATATCATCTAAGCACATTGTTTTCCAAAGAAATATTATTAACTATATTTTTTAAAATATATTAAGAGTTTGTTCTGTTGAACGCTCTAATCTCAAGAACTAGTGCTTGTTTTTTTTTCGTATATAGGAAAGCTGTAGGTTTTTTATTATATCACGTTAATCGTTTCGATTTTACCCACTGTAACCATTGGAGTAATAATGGAGGCCGGGCACCCCAGATTTTTTTTTTACTGTACCAACTGTCTGTCAGAGATACCTACCAGACTTAGAATGTGCCATGTGTGTTATACACGTCGAGTTGTTAATTCCATTTGAAATCTAGTTTAAATATAGCACACAATCAATCATAATTTTAAACATCAATCTTATTTTTATCTGTAATTATTAGATAATGATAAATAAAATGCGATAGTTCTGTTACGTCATTTTATATTTTAACTTCCTTTTACTATTGTATTGTTGTTGTAGTAACAAATGACATATACGAGGTCGCCGTAGGACATTGGCACAACGTCTCACGCAACCGCTACGGTTGTGGGTTCGATTCCCACTCGGAGGAATGAAATATTGAAGATATTGAAATATTGAAGGACGGGGCGCGAGGCACAGCGATGTGCCGTGTGACTGTATCGCGACGGTTGTGGATTCGATCCCCACAAGGGCGAATGAATTATTATTTTGACATTTTCATTTCTTTGCTCTAACACCAGGGCAAAAGCCAGGCGTTGAGTTCCGCCACTTAACACAAAATGCCTCGAATGATTTTGATACGAAATTGGGAGAAAATATTATATATTGCATTTTTAGGGTACTGTAAAGGCAAAAAAAAATATAGCATAGATTCATCATGTCTATCTGTCTGTCCATAAGTCACAGCCACTATATTCAGCTATAGCTGTTATCTGCAGCTTGGTCCTTGTAGTAAAATGAAAATAACAACCCATAATGACACATTCTAAGGCCTATATTTAAAAACCACTCCCAAGTCGAAGATCGATATTAAGAGAGATCTTGAAATACCTTTCATACATAGATTATTAAAACGGCATCTCAAGATCGATCTCAGAGCAGAGAGCGACTTATAAATAAGGACCTAAGTGCGGAATGCAACTCGAACCGCAGGTATAGTGGGTTACATCGAAATGAATAACGTGATTTATTAAGACTTCCTCGACAACGGGGCTATCCAACAAAAAAGAAATGTTCTATTGGAACTATGAGTTTTTGAGTTTAGCGTGTTAAAAAGGAAATCAGCTTTATAATAATAGTTTAAATCAGCCCTAGTATATAGCAGGGTAGGCAGACTGAATCTAGCGTCAAGACACTCCGTTCTAAGCTTTCCAATCGAATAGGAAACATCGTGTTACACGTTGTCGTTCTTCCGAGAGGGGATCGCATTTATTTTTTGGCTGTACCTATCTACCTTTATTACAACATGTGTTGATTTTTAGATAACTGATATTGGGTATTGGCACTTTAACTAATAGTTTGCACTCTTATCAGCGTGTTAAAATATTTTGATTAAATCACACATACATATGTATTAAAACATACATAGATAACGCATCCAATCTATTATTTACTTTGTGATGGAAAAGTTCCGATTCAAATGCAAATTTATGTAGTTACTTTTGGTATTTTTATGGTTCAGTACCCTGAAAGAAAAGAATGGAATCTTATAGGAACACTTTGTTGTTTGTATGTCGGTCTGTCCGAATGATTAAATTTTTATGTCTGTCAAAACCATTTTTCTAACGTTCACGTAGGTATCAAGCTGAAATTAGTATCAAATATCCAGATCTAGACTCCACTTTGAACACAGAAAAAGATTCCGTCCTCCACATATAAGCAATATGTACTTTTGGTAAAAACAGCAAAAAGACAACAGAATGTGTTACGTCGTTCGTTGTTGTTGCCAACATGTCTTGATAATTTAAAAAAATTACATAATTTTAGAAAATTAATCCAGCTAAGTCCATATTAACTATACCCTATTCACGGCAATGAAATTAATGGTGAACAAATAAAAAAAAAGGTTTTACTATATTAATTTAAAAAATAAAATATATTAATTGAGGTCGGCCGTGTCGCAGAGGCACAAAGTGTGACTCGACTGGTAGTGGGTACAAATATTAGTTAATATAATTTTGATTTAAATTTGTGGTTATCAATAAAAAAAAAATTATAATTATATTACCAAATTTAAAGCGAAAAGAAACGGATACAATAATAAATAATAAAGATTGTTCCCATATTTAAAGGGAGGAACATTGTAAAACCCCATTTAGTTGTATCATAAATATTAAATACCTTAAATTATTTTCTAATCTTTAATAATATTCTATTAAGTACTTAATATGTAAAAGCACACAAAAGTCACTATAACTTAAAACTTCAATCGCATTTTTATTACTTTAAAGAGACTGAGGACTTCGCTGACGTTTGTTTTGGTTGACACACGTTTTAGTGAGAGCATCTCATTTTAGTATTTTAACTTACAGTCTTCGATCGATACTAGATTCGATTCCATACTAGATTATAGTGTAATTAAGAGCACAAAAAGAGTTGTGCTCTTCTTTGATTTTAAAATGATCCAACTTTACACAAAGTGTGCTTTATAAAATCAGTATTAAACAATTAAATAAAAATATTTCATCGGTTGGCCAATATTTGCGACAGGAATATTGGTTGGTCTGGACTAAAACATGCATAGAGTGATAGTTTTAATTTAGATAATTGTTTTTATTTTTTTTGTAGTTGTAGTTTTGACCCATTTTTTCTCGTTAGCCATTTCACTCATTACCAAACGAGGACGTAAAATATTGAATTTTTTATTTCCCCGAGTAGAAATCGAACTCGCAACCGTTGCGTTTACAGTCGCAGTACGCCTCTATAGCCTCCCTGCATCGGGATCGGGATCGGGATCGTATTAAGCTGTATGATTATTATACTAGTGCAGAAAAAATTATATAAACTAAAGAAATAGCTCTCCCAAGTGAGGGTTGAACATGCAATTTAGATTTATGTATTTTAACAATTTCTTAACTTGTTAATCCAATCCTACTAATAATAAAATAATAATCCTACTAATATTATAAATGTGAAAGTTTGTGACGGATGTGTGTGCAGGTACCACTTTCACGCAAAAAGTCTTAAACAGGTTTAATTAAAACTTTATCTTACTATAGCTTATATATCAAAATGACATACAGGATGTAATGCAATGGGCAGACCAATGCTGGTCTATGGGTAGGAAATCTCAGTACCTATCCATATTTAACCCCCATATCAGCATGTAAAATATTTATTCTAGAACCCCTGAAAGTTAGTAGCTACCAACACCTTAGTCACGGCCTTTGCTAGTATAACTTTACAATATCAAAATATTTGTATTTTGCAAACATTGTTTTACTATAGTTGACTGAAACATGCAAGCACTTAAGAAAATACCTAAAGAAATTGATTTAAAGGTCAATTCTTATTAGCAAATAACAATTTTTGATTGACATGATTTAAGTAAATTTTTCTAAAATGTTGTGTTTCAGGTAGCTTTATGAAATTTTTAGGGATTATTCTACGTAAAAGCTTAGTTAGCTTCACACTGTATCCCACACATTGCAGGGTAGGCAGAGGCAACCTAATGTTTAAGACACTCTATTCTCCACTATTGGCCAAATTCTGTAGACATTGTATGTTGAGTGGCAGAAATCAACATAGCACTTTGCTCCGACAATAGAGCAAAAAATTTAAAATATAAGATAAATAAATATTTCATTTCCTAAAAAAATTCCTGTTATAAAACTCAGAACCAGTCGATTGTACAGCCACACAGTCATTACATTTAATATTATTTAATTTCTATGTTTTAATATTTGATTGCATTACATAAAAATAACAAAAAAAATATAAGTTGTTACGTTAGGACAAAGAAACTAAAACTTCCTGCTATAAATTTCTTTGTTAGCATTACTATAAGATATCTATCTAACAATGCAATATTGAAAGATAATATTCATACAAATACCTATGAAATATGATATTCATGATGAAATAGACTAGACAAAATAAAAGCATCTGACTGTAGGCATGACGATTATAGGTTCAATTCCCACCTGGAGGAAATTAATTATATTTATTTTCTTGCTCTGTCACTGGCCAAAGCTCAACTATGAAATAGCATTGCATAGGTGAAGCTAACAAAAATATTAAATTGAAAGTAAATGTAAACATATAATTAAACAGTGCGTGTACTTGAAACAATCTAACAGACCTACATTACATATTCAAATTTACTTAAATGCCATCTAATCTTATTTGCATAACTTGTTTTACAAAGTCTATAAACATCTCTTTTAGACAACAACCAAAAATATTGATTAAACCATTAGATAATACATTTCTCCTTTATACACAATATATAAAAATAAATGATATAATATTTTAAGAAAATGTAGTAAATAATAGAAAAAACTTACCAGCAAAAAAGAAGAAGAAATGTAGCTTTATAGGCAGCAGGCCTCTGTCGATTTTGTTCTTCATTATTGTCAATTAATTAAAGTGATGGAATAAATAACTAAATTGAAATAAAATTTTATATTTAATATTATTTATTATTGCATATTTGCTTATTTTGTACGCTAATCGCCTATTTACTCGTATACGTTGACTGGAACGCTCTCTAATGTAACATTATACATAGCTATTCAGAGTTCAACTAAAATACAATAATTGTTTATAAGTCTACAGGAGAATGTAATCTCGAATGTTATCTATACACTGATAAAACGCAGTTCTTCTTTGTTTTGCATTTTGACATTGATATTTTGAGTTTGACAGGTGTTTTAATGGACAGATAAAAAAATTGGTGTAGATAAAGAATGTGTAAAAAAATGGATGTCATACAATGAATTGCTGGCCGTTAATAAATTAGGTTATGGTTATGGTTATGGTTATGTATCACTCGAGAGTATTAATATTTAAAGTAAATATACAATAAAGTTTAATTATAATATGATGTTGTTTATCTGTGTGGAATTTTCCGGTTCTTTTTGAATAAGTAAAAAATGTATTTATATTAAATAATTACAAATTTAAGCTACATTTAAAAATTATTTTTATAAATAAAACAAATTAGTTCGTGAAAATTAATATTTTTGCTTTAAGAGCACTTTATTGTTTCTATCTTAACAATGCAATAAAGAAACTGGATGTGTACAGGCGGCTTTATAACAATAATAAAAAAAATAAACAAAACAACCGTTCATTTGTTTTTAGCACAAATTTCGAATATAAATCAAAAATTGACTAAGAAAATTGAACGACCTCTTTAAATATAAAAAATGTTGTTATAAATTTACGTTGAAATGCTGAAAAAAGTTTAAATATGGACGAAGAAGAGTTTGTAGGTTGCATTAGTTGTATGAGTACAAACGACTTGTGCGATTTATTCGTTTCTTATGCAAACAATGAACAGACTTTTGGACAAATGCTAGAGAATTGTTTTGATGTTAAGGTTTGGCTTTTTAGTTTTCATTTTTATTATAAGTTAATTATTTTAAAATATATTAAAGTGTAAGCCGCAATAGTTGCTTAGAGCGCTTGAGTCTCTTGATTCAAGAACTACCGGTTCAAATTTTGCTACATTTTTTTTCTGTAATTTCATACATTTTATCCTGTTAAAAAGTGTTATTCGAATATTTAAATTAATAAAGAAACAAGTTCAATTTTGTTAGTAGTAACATTTGTCCGCTATTTTTATATAATTCTAATTTTTAGCCAATAAACACATCTTGCTACACAAAAAAATATATTTAATTGTAAAGTATAAAGAATTAGACAAAACACACAGTTATTGGTGGTTTAAATAGCATTTTTTTTATTTTAGTACATACCTGCATAGTTTGTTAAAGCTCGACCTAATAAAAGCGTGTTAAAAATATTTTACCACGCTAATGGACTGTCGTTGCAAAAACGAAATCACGACGGTTGTGGGTTCCATTGCCACTCATCACTGATGCAAATGAGTTATTAATTACTTCGCTCTGGTAACAAGACAACGCGGCGTCGACTTGCGGGACGGGAAAAACATTGTTTGAGCCCTTAATGATTTTATATTAAAAATATTTTTATTCTCAGGTATCAAATGATTTCAAATATATTTGCGCCAATTGCGTAGAGAAGCTGGAAAAGGCATACACTTTTAAATTACAAACGGTTAAAACTATAGATATGTTACAAAGTATTAAAGGTAAATATGTGGGTATTTGCGATATGCTTTAACTTCATGGAATATCGTAGTGCTACTTGAATAAAGTGCGGTGTTGGGTTACGCTATGTGCGGTCTTTTTAACATTTTTAAAGTGTTATTCCACACTTGGAAAACCTTATATTACTTTCTTAATAAGTAATGTCTTTAAAATGGGCGTCTGAAAATAATAAATATAGAATCATAACCAATCTGATTACTTTAACATCAACAACAACAACACAAGAGCGCGACTGATAGTGCGACATTTGTGGGTTCGATTCGATTTATTGGCGAAATGAAATATTTAATACTTACTTTTCCTCGCTCTGGTATCGAGGCAAATTGCAGCGTTGAGTTTCGCCATTCACACAATGCCTTCAGAAATCGGCGGAAAGTAAGGAACAGAATTGTCTTCAAGGAGACGGATCTTATTATTAAGATTCTGGGTTCCCTCTGCGGAATGTGCGAAATACAGCGTGAGGCAAAAAAAGTGTGGTGTAGAGTGAAACCATTGCGCATATTGATGATTTTTTATTTCATATTTTATACTTTTTTATTAAGACGAAGAATACTTAGATGAAAATATATTGGAAGCGGATGAATCTCAAGGGTCACAGGTTCAAAAAGCAGTGATTGTGAAGAAGAAAACTACTGAAGAATATGGAAAGGATGATGATGGTTTGTAAAATAAACTGCATTTTTATTTATATAAGGGTTTCCAGGGGAAACCTAGCGTTAAAACACTTCGTTCCCTAAGCACCGCTCAATTTTAGACTCATTGCGTTATTGGTGGCGTAGCTTAATTCCGCGCTGTGTATCGTTACTACAGCGAAGAAATGAAAACAATAAATATACCATTCATCGACACGGAATCGAATTCATAACCGTACGACTGGCCTCCAGTAGGTATTTGATGCTTAAGTATGTAAAAGTGGCTAAAGAATATGGTTACGTTTTTAGATAATAACATTATTTTTTTATAAATAATATTATTTTTGTAATGATTATAGAGCCTTTGGTATTATTATTAAAGTTGTTTAATAGAATTTTTTTTCATGACGGGGCCAGTTGTGACGCAAGAGCACAAGGGTGTGTCTTTATTGAAATATTTAATTCTTGTTTTCATTCCTTCGCTCTGGTGTCGAGGAAGGTGCGGCGATGAGTTCCTTAACTCAACACGCAATTCCTCCAGAACTAAAATGAAGTGAGGAGCGGAGTGTCTTAACACAGGGCTCCCTCTCCTACTCTGTACCATGCGGGATACTGCGTGAAGGTGGAAAAATAAGTTTTACCTTCTCTACTATAGTGCACACCATTATTACACTACATAAATTTCCTCAGACGAATTTGAAGAAGATCATGAAATAGAAGCGTTAGATGAGACAACATGCATTTATTGTAATTTACAACTAGATTCTATAGAAGATATACATCATCATATACGTATTGTCCACGGATTGGAACCCAGGACTGGACGGAAGGTGAAAGAGTGTAATATTTGTGGCGCTTCCTTGAGGGATTTGGCTGATCATTTTAATAAGTAAGCCTTTACATTTAATTTTTTTCGTAATTTAATAGAAAATTGTATTTCTTTAACATGCTTTTACAAACATTACTTTAGAGGAGGAACTACTTCCATGGATTCACCTTGCGAGTGCTTATTACGTTGCAGGGTCACGAGTTCAGAGCAGTGCCTGGGATTTGGGATTTGTATTTTAGGGGGTACTCCCTTAAGTATACTAATTATTTGAAGGAGTCCCTCAAAAATTGTCAGATATATGTTTATGTTTACTTATTTTATTTGACTAGGTGTTTTTTTGTTACTAAAGTTTCTGGAATGGGCACAAAACTATCCTGGGGTAAGCATGACCAACCTGGTTCCCCTTTTCCTACACCTATGTTTTTGGTTTAAAATCAGACCCTGTGCCACTGCGCCACTATGGCTTCAATTTAATTAATAAAGATCTAATATTAAATTTATGTTTCTTTGATTTTAGGTGTCATAATCAAAATTCTGACGCGTCAGGGCGACAGTACGCGTGCCATTTCTGTGACAACGTATACAATAGTAAGAAAGCTTGTTTCACGCATTTGAGGATGAAGCATGGTTGTAAGTTGTTTACTTAACTATTTAAACATAATTAAGTGATACATCATTTGATTTTCAATTTAAAGTTTTTGTTATTTAATTTGGGAACTTCCAAGTGTAAGGTGTACACTGTACCGATTACCTTCGCCATCAAAAAAATGTCAATGGGTGGAGGTTCCTCGTACCATCACGTCCGCCAGATGGTAGGCGGAACCTTCTTTTATCCTTTTTGGTAATAAAAAAATATGGAAACTGATTAATAGAAGTAGATCGTTATATTTTGTGTGACAATACCATAATTTTAAATGTTAATATAAATTAATCTATAATATACCCGTATGTATATATAAAACTCTTTTGTCACTAAGTGACTGGCAGACAGCGAACAGACAAAAATACTGGCTCTCTAACACTTTTCAAGAATCCTGTTTAGAGAAAGAGGGAGTTCTAAGAGAGGATTTCCCGCGGTGTTCCAAACGAGAACGGGAAACATAGATTTTTACATTTTACGCCACAATTAATAATATTGAGTGTTGTATTAGTAAATGAAATGCTGTATCGGTTTTAGTAAAACTCTGCAATGATCATACACCAAAATATTCGTCACGTGATCGTAAGAAATGTCACATTTGCGGACGGGATTTTAGTCAAAAGCAAATATTGAATAATCATTTGTGGAAAGCGCACGGTTTTGAGGTAATTCCCCTAATTTTTAACGATTTTTAAATGAAATGAAGAATTGAAATTATTATTCAATTGTATATCTATATTTTATAAATATTTAAATAGAAAATAAATTAAGCTTGTGTTATTCCTATGTATAAGCTTTACTGTAAAATTTTATCTAAATCCGTTCAGATTTTTTTTAAGTGAAAGTGGAACAAACATCCACATTCATAAACTTTTATATTAATGATATTGTATTGGGATATTTTTTTTATTTTTATATACTTACTAGCGACCCGTTCGCGGCTTCGCCCGCTTAAACTACTAAATTATTTACTTAATAGATAGAATTACATTCCTATTTTAATATATAATGCACGTATATTTGCAGCGCACTTAAGATTTGTAATGTAAAAATAATTAAAATTTACTTTGCATTTTCGTAATTCCCATAAGGGCAATCATTTTTTTTAAATAAAAACAACTTATCTATACTTATAATAAAATCGTAACTTATCGGTATTTGTACGTGGAAGATATATATGAAAAATTGTTATTGGGGACATTTATTTTGTCTGTTCGTTTGTTTAAGTTAAACTTAGAAACGGCTTAAATAAATTGATAATATTGTTAAAACACGTAAGTAATTCAGTTTAGTAAATAAATAATTCTGTTATTCAAGTGAGTGAAGACATGAGTGGCTTGGGTCGCTAGTGTTTATATAAATGATGTAACATTAAGCATCGGTTTCTAAAATCGGTTGATTTAACTTTTGTCTTGTATACCTATAACATTCGTCAATTTGAATCAATGAATTAATTTACTGCTATGCAATGATATATTCATTTATATCCTCACAGGGATATGATATGACGATACATAGTTAATTTAATAAAAAATGATTAATTTTAGGATAAAATCACAATCACATTTTATATTGTTGTTAGTAATTGAAAAATAGTTATATCACTTATCACATATTTAAAGCTATTTTGTTTCTGTGACACAATATAAAATAATATATTCTATAGAGGAATCACACAATCTGTGTATTCTTTCACAATAATATATAGTTATATTCTTTAGAGGTTAGTCTGTACTAAGATGGCAGCTGCCTCATATTTTACTTTCGCTAATTTTATCGTTTAAAATAATATTTTTATTATTGTTATTAATTGTAATTTCCTCTTTTAAATAGAGGTTAAATTAATATTAGGAAGAAATTAGAGGAGAAATTTATTTTAAAAACTTTAGTGTCGCAGAATTTCCCTATAAACCACATTTGACGTTGTTTTATTTTGTGGCAGCAAAATAATTTGATTTTCTGGAGTTCCAACTCGGGATAGGCTAACATACAATTGCCCACATTGGGTAAAACATTCTTTACGCAGGTCAATACCTACTAAATCGAAAGTCTGGCCCTGGCCTTATTTATAGTTAAGGCAAAAGAAGTTTTTACTGGAAATTGAACTCTTTTAAAAGGTATGGGTATATCTGTGGGTATCATTGGTATCCTTGGAATATGAGCTAACTCAGAGTTGCAGGCCCAGTTAAAATAGTCGCTACAATTAAATTGTCTTTCAGTTCTTTTATAAGTAGTCTTGTCCCGTTACACATATTTGGAGGGCTTAAGTTTCTCAAAAGCATAATATTGGGGTCTCAATTTTCAATGATAGATAATGATGTGGTAGTCCTGCAGGGTTAAGTGAATTTAAAAATTCCTGTGGGTAATGAACTGCATCTTCTGTATTAGAAACTGTATCTATTGATTTGTAATGCTTAACCTGGCCGAGAACGTTTTGTGTGATAGTATTATTTATTTCGTCGGACGTCTCATTCCGAGGTGACACTATTGCTCTAGAACACAGCCAATGAAAGTTAATACACAGGTATAAATAATATGTTTTGAATATTGTCGGCACTTTTATCGACTTTTAAAATATAAAAAAGTAGTTATATTGACATAACTATGGTAGTTGGACATCGCGGACTTTTTAAATAAATATTGATAAAAAAAATCAGCTTCACGCTGTATCACAGAAAAGGGGGGCAGAGGGAACCTAGTGTTAAGGTACTCCTTTCCCCACTTTCCGCCAAATTCTGGAGGCATTGCGTACTGAGTGGCGGAACTCAATTGTAGTACATCACTTTACTCTAATGTCAATAATCTCCACAGCGTGCGCGATATAAGGTTTTTTTTGATATTTTTTACACGTTAATCGTCTAATTGTAAAAGAATTTTCCAAATTGGTCCCGTAGTTTCAGGGCCTATTCAATTCAAAAAAAGAAACAAAACATCTAATCGGTTGTCTTCATAATGTTAGTGAATCGATGCACCTCCCCCCGCCCCGCAGAGCTAGTTACTCGCTACGACGCGCGAGGTACACTCTGCATTTTTTATTATTACGTGATTTTCTTTAGAGTGATACTTTTAAATTCGTTATATCTTTTGAACGAAATGTCCGATTTTAATAATTTAAAAAGTACTTGACACATATTGAAATTATTTTTAATAAAATGTAATTTAATAGGATAAGGATTAGTGCAGAGGTATGAATAATATGGTTTGATTATTGTCGGCACTTTCATCAACTTATAAAATATAAAAAAGTTGTTATATTGTCATAACTACAGTAGTTGGACATATGGTATCGCGGACTTTTTTATAGATATTGACGCGTTCTATAATATTATAGAACATTGTTTTGTTCTATCATCAATAGTTTTCGCAGCGCACGCGATGATAGAATTGTTAAGATCAATTTCTTCACACCTTGGGTTACATTATTGCATTTTTATTAGGGATCTCTATTTTTTTTTAAATGTAATATAGCCTATGCTGGTCAGTGAAGATGCAGCTTTCTAATAGTAAAAGAATTTTTGAAATCGGTCCGGTAGTTTTTGTGTGAAAACATTACAAACATACATACAAAAATACAAATCTTACTTCTTTATAATATTAGTATAGATTATTTAAAATTAAAAATATTTAAATATACATAATAGGTGGAAAAACGTAAAGCGTTCTTCTGTCCTCTCTGCTCTGAGAAAGTAAGTTACGGCTCCAACTTCAGTGCCCATCTTCTTCATCAACACCAAGTGACCGAGGAGGTTGAACAATTGGAATTCACCACTATGGATGGTAAGTTAATGATTTGTATTTAGGGACATTTTAAAATTTGTTCATACTGGGACTCAAACCCGCACTTCTTCTCCTTCACATTTAATTTCTTCATAGATTTCCTCATATACAAGAGTGTAATACAAGAAGAAACTAAATTCCGTTTCCGTAAGACGACAGCGAGTAAACAAACTATAGAGGGGATTCGATCCCATTACATGTGCAGTCAATCCGGGATATATGTTTATCAGGTAAGATTTAAAATTTAGCTGTTTTTTTACCAAAATTAGAAAAAAATATAGATATGACGGTTTTCCTATGACTAACAGAGAGAAGTTCTCGTAAGTAGTTCTCGCACGTTTTGCTTTGATGATGCCATTTTCTTCTTACTATATAGTTGTGCTATTGGTTAGGAGACTGCGAACTGAGTGAACATTGACTTTGTAAACTAATTCATCGATTTAAATTATCAAACATATCAAACTAACGAGGCGCACGTTGGAAACTGCATCAAAACGAACAAAATAGGGTATGCAACTATGGAAATCGTCCACACATCAGATCACACGAACACACATTAGATCACACATAAACGCATAAGATTACAGGTGCACGTGTTATTATATATGTTTGTACATCTAGTAATAACGAGAGGTTGTCGAGTGGCAGTTTCAGAGTAAGCATTCAAATCCAGATTTGGACGATATTTCTCGTCATCGTTAAAAGACTTATATATATATTATCAAAGTATAGTCAAATGCGTTGGATTTAAATCCAACCAAATTTACTAGACTGTATAAAAAAAATATTAATAAATATTAATTATTACCAACCAAAAATAAGCTAATTAACTAGATAATAAACTTTAATTGTTCTTTAAGGGCAAAGGTAAACGTCCGGCGCCGGAAAGGCAAATATACAAAACGGGTAAAGCGTGTCCCGCTCACATGATAGTGACTGAGACACTAGATAAGGTGTTAGTGACGTTTTACAAGACACACGTGGGACACGGGAGTAAGTGCTCGTATTCGTTTATGTATATTATATTGAGTTTTTTTTATATTTTTAATATCAATTTCTGTCATCATTGTCGTTTTTGACACTCAAAATATCGAATTTTCAAACTCATGTTGATTTTGATAATTATGATTTGTGAAACTGCAAAAAAAGGAATGTTCTTTTTTCTTAAAAACATTCTAACAATATTTGAAGTCGCACCTCTTTATGGCTATACGTTCACATCTCCTCTAAAAGAGTCTATACAATTAAAAGACTCAAGACTTAAAACTCTAAACTCACAAAATTTTAGCATGTCCCTACTACGAGCCCAGAGAACCAAAAAGGCCTAAAAGCGAAGAAACTAACGAGGCTTTACTAGTATGTGATACGTGTGGAGCTCGTCTACCGGCAGATCAACTACATGCACATGTCAGTGCTCACGGAACTCACATGTTTACATGTGATTTGTGTTCACAGGTATACGTGTTTTTTTTTTATTTAAAGGTACTGGTACAGTTCGCGAGTATTAAGTTAGTATTGCATTTGTGTGCATGATTGCTAAAAGTAGAGTCAGAAAAAACATTATTATATTGTTAGAAATCGGAAGTGGGTAACGTTTTTAAAGAAACACGTTAAAAACACACATCGTTTATATGTTTCTAAACTATTTGGAAAGGGATACTATGTAATTGCAATAAGTGATATGTATCACCTACTAACAATACTTCACACTAGTTTCCTTCCAATAGGGCCGTCACTTACAAGCAACTGTCCCCCGATTGACACAATTCCACTCCTTTCATAATTATTTTCACCTAAATCTACCTTCTTTTACACAAGTACGCTAACGATATATAAAAATTCTAACATTTCTCACAATTCTAACGTATCAATAGTTCTACATCAGACGTAATGTTCACTCGCGTCATGTATCGTTTGTGTTTCTCGTTATATCATCAAAACCAAGTGTTGTGTCCAAGACTGTGTTTTCTTCTTTTATTATTTGGGCACATAACCTTTTTGTCACTTGTACAGTTAAAGTGAAAACTTTATATTTCACTTAAATCAAAAACAAAAAAAATATTAAGGATCGAATGTGTGATGCTGCTATCCGTACAAGAGGTCGGCTGCCAAAAAGCAGTATAAACCGGTTTAGGCTAAACAAGTGACGTCACACCTACAAATAACTATTCTAATTTTAATAGATATGCCTATATTTATTTGATCACATGATGACGCGATAAATTAGGCTTTCTACACTTTTGGTACATTATTCACTCGCGCTCGGCAAGATAATGATGAAAAATATCAAAAAATATCCAAAAACCAAATAGCCAGCCGCAGCCATCTGCAGCTAACTTCAAGGCGGCCACGACTCATCGATCGGACTGTAATTTCACTTCCACGTTCGCATTGTACAGTGTTAAGTTTCGTATTCGAGTGCTGTGCTATGCTAAGCTATGTAAATGTCTTTTTTTTAATTTATTTATATAAAAATTGATATATTTTACAGTTATTCCAAACCGTAGAAGAATGGTCTCTTCATGTGAAAACAGAACATCAGACTGAGGACTTAGTTTAATTTTTTTTATCGATTTCTCAAAGATTGTGGCTAAGGTATTGTTATATTGTAAAAATATTAAAATTTCTTACAAATTATTTGATGTAACAGAATTAGAACCCGCGCCTTTTGTTTATGAGTTCATAGATAACTATTTAATATACAGTTATTTCAAATGTCCCGTAATTTTGGCGGTGCGTAGAAAACGGAGTGTCTTAACAATAGACTGATAGGTTTCCTCTGCATTTATTTCTATTGTCGAATTAAAACGAGTTTTATCGTCCAGTGAGTGCCGATTCGATACTTGTATTTTATATTTTTGTAAGTAACTTCTATGTTTATTATAATTGTAAGTATCTGAAGAATACTCTAAATTGCCATAAAAAGAAATTAAGTTAAGGCATTTTGTTTTTTTTTCTAATACCATTCATTCTGTTGTTAGTAGAATAATTTTAAATGCATAAAAATTTTATTTTATAAATATAGTTTAATTTGAATTCCCAAATCTCTTACGCTGCAAATTAAAGTTGAGTTTTTTATATTTTTTAAAGTGTTAATCCGCACTTCGGAAAGAAAAATATTTATTTACAAAACGTATAAAAATTTGAACGCAGCGGGACTCGGACCCGCGCCTCCTGGAAACCGACCAGGCGCTCTGACCACGTCTGTATGGCTCAGTGGTAAATAAGTATTTAAAGTTGAATTATTTCTCAAATAAGTAAGCAAGCGATGTGAGTTAATATATGTATATTTATTTTCCGTAATAGATTTTTCTATGAAAAACATAACTATAATAAAGGAAAGAACCATTGAAATTATAAAGAATTTACGTATGGGGAAATTTCAAAGTGACTATGTGTCCCAATTTTGGACACGATATCATTTTTTTCCGCATCACGCTGTATCGGTCGCATAGAAACAGACACGCCGTTCTTTGTCATGTTCCCAGAGGGAGAAAATTAAAAAAGCTTTATTTTCCGATTGGGATTCGAATCCTCAACCGTCACGGAATCCTGTTATTATTTTCAAACCATGTGAAAGTTACTAAAGCGAAGTAATCGGGAAACTTAGCGGTGAATAAAAAACTTCCTACTTCATTTTACTCATATAAAACAAAACACAGTTTTTTTTTCAAATCAAAAGAAATATTTAACATAATCATTCACTCAACTGAGAATCAAAGCGACAACCAAATTGTTTTACATTCATACACTGCCCCAATATGACGTAATAGTAATTATTAATAAAATATAAAAAGGCCCGCGTCCATTATCTAATTCGCTCGTCGATTTATTCGTGTTATTGTAACTTCTTAACCTGTTTTACGGTCACTTTTGTAATGTTACTAGATTTGTGTAATTTACCATTTATTTGGTTAAAAATATAGTGTATATCAATATATTTACTATGATACATACAACAACATGTTGTGTTGTTTACCCAAAAAACTTTTTTTAAATAATTTAAATGATGTGGATGAATAAAGTGCGACCATAAATTTGTGAATGCAATATGGTGAAAATATTTTTTCATAAACTTATATAAAATCATTATTACATCTTGTATACTTAATAAGACACCACTTCATCTATTAATATCTAATAAAGTGAATGGACGACATGACCTCGAATATGACCTGCCTTTTACTTAGGCTTAATTAACAGTGAGTGGTATATTTCTTATCAATTGGATATAGAACAGATATTTTTTTTTATAAAAAAATGTGAAATGAATAATGTTTTATGATAGCATATGCTAGATTAGTATTCCTCCTGGCTCCTTGTTATAGTAAAAATATACAAATATTTTTTTGCATTCACAAATAAGAAATAATGTATAAATTTGCAAAGTATCCGTAAGTTGGCATAAAATAAAATACTATTTTATGTAAAAGAAATATTGGGACAACACTAAAAATAAGGTCGGTGTGCGGCAGTGGCGAACCGGGTGTCTTCTAATTGCCTTTGCTACCTACTAGAAGCTAAAAAATAGTATATGTGTCCTTATTGCACATCAGCTACCACAATTATTACAGTTTCTACAGGAATTAGGAATTATATTTAGTTGATTAGAGACTTCATATGGAACACAAATTAACTTATGTAAGGATTATTCCTTTATTATGAATTCATTAAATCAAGACAAAAATCTCAAATGTAATAGTTTTGTCATTACTTTGGAAAATTTAGGACACACCAACCAAAATATATTGAATGCGCCTAAATAAGTTTTCTTTTTCCAATTGCACGAAACAAAACATTTTTTTGCATTTTCAAGAGCTAGATATGTATTATAAAATATTAATAAAAAACTATTTATAAAATTCAAATCAACAGTAAAAAAAATTGTATTAATTTAATTTATGGTAAACAGAATCTGTCAATTGGCAACACTTAGGTTTTTCCAGCACTACATCATTATAAGAAGATACGTGCGTTTTGAGCATTGTTGTGTTATCGTGCTAAAACAGTTTTAATCAAAATAACTATGAAATAACAATTATATTAATATAATACATATAAATGTAAATATAATTTAAGTATAATGTTTTTTATACTTTTCATCTTAGGTAAGTCTTTTTTATTTCTTATAATTTTTAAGTTTATTTTTTTTTTAATTAAAATTTTGATACCTAATGATAGTGTCGACGTTGACGTTTGTATTTCGGTAATTAAAAAAAAAACATAAATATAAATATAGACTTTCAGTATTCGGCGGGAAATTGGGAACAGAAGTGTCTTAATTGGAACGGAGTATCTTAATACTAGGTTCCCAGGTTCCCTCTGCCTACCCTGCCGCTTGCGGGATACAATATGAAGCTAAAAAAATCACCGAAGTGGGAATATCTAACGAACTTAATTTCGAGATATAGCGTGAAACATTCATATTAAAAATATGTATGAATAAAATTGAGAGTAAATTAAGAATCAAATCTACATCTATCGTTAAGTTGTTCACCATTTAACCTACATAAGTCTATCTAATTTGAACTTTGTCTTATTAAGACTCGTCAATCGTCTTTTCCTTTTATATATTTATGCGATAAGAGAGAACAGTTCGAATTTCCATTTTATCTTTTGTAAAGACTTGTCCACGCAAACAAACTTGCAGGCGACGTCTACTATATGTACGTACTATAAATCATGCACTTGGGAAGTACCTTTACCAATAAAAATATTTATACTGACTAATATCATCGTTTTTCCATTCCAGTTCTAGGAACAACTTATATCGTTAGCGAAACTAATTTTATGGTTTCTTGACCTTGATTAACTTTTAACCGATGCAATATAAATGTTGTTTTTTGTTATATTAAATAAAATATTGTTGTCACAGTGTCGCAGTAGGTTATGGGAAAATGGTTCTTTGTAATCGCGATGATCGTGGGCTCGATTTCCATTTGGTGATATTGATTCTCCACTTTGGCAAGAAAAATGCGGTTTTTTGACACATTCTTCAAGAACGCCTGCTTCACGCATATCCTACATAAAGCTAAGGACATTCTATATTTAGGTTTACAAATTAAAATATAACAGAAAGACATTTATACTCTTAAGTAAGCTCTTTTGTTTAGGATTTGATGATTGCTATAAATCAAAATTTAAGTCAAAATCTAGCTTTAAGCATTTTTTTACTTTTAAGCATAATAACGAGAAAAATAGCGTAATTTAAATATAAATGTTCTCTCGAGAGTGGGGATCTCTAATGGATTTGGCTTACTAAACTTACATAGTGTCGAAACTCTGGCGAGAAATAGAACGGAATGTAACACTAGGTTCTCTTTATCTATCCTTCTATCCTGCCCATTTTGAGACACTGAAAATTAAACGGTAGAATTCAAAATAAAAATAATTCAAATACATTAATTTCCAGTAATAACAATCGAACCCAAGTATATATAAAATATATGGGTGGTGTACCCACATTTATTTTATATATGACGTTTTCTTGATTTCCTTTTTATCTGATTACAAGCGGTAAATATTTAAGCAATTAAAAATCAATTACTAATTATTAATTTTATGCAATTAATAAATAGGTGCCTAAATCTTACTAATAAACGGGATTTTCCCATGAAAAATCCGATACTATGTAAATCGGTCTTTATAAATTAATAACAATAACAATTTATTATCTGTATTTTAAGACGTCAATTTATTACGTCTGAGTCTAATGGCGATAGTTGTGACTTCGATTTCCAAGTGGGGGCAAATGAATTGTTTTCATTACCTCACTTAGGTAACGAGGCGCTGGGTGCGTAAACAAAAAAAAGACTGGGTAGAACGAGGCGAATAGAATGTTTTTTTTAGAGAAAAAAAAAAAAGAAAAAGAAAAATTTAAATTATTCATAAATTCTACAAATAATTAACACAAACCCCACAAGACAAAAATATACTATTAGCCCCGTTTTGTAAGGCGTATAGGATCGAACAAGAACTAAATTCTAAATATTTTTTTGAAATCAACAAATCAAGGAACTGCCCTTGGCGTAATAACAAGGGTACAGGGTTCAGTTCAGTTCTTCATTTATGGCGCTTATAAGAGTAGGAGAGAGGGAAGGAAGACGCTAGACGGTTAAGTTATTTGTCTCAGGTTATTTAAAATATCAACGAATTTCTTACTCTTGATCCGATTTGCCGCGGTCTACTATATATTTTAGAATTCGGCTCGAATCTTAAGAGCAAAGTACCTTCCAAACAGGTTCACTCTGCCTACCTTCCTGACCTGCCTGCGGGAAGTTAAGCTGAACAGTGAAGCTGCTGCTGTTTTTTAGTTTATTTGTTTATGACTAAGAAAAGACCTTTTTCAGGGGGTGTTTCACCATTATTTTCATCATCTGTTAGTGTAAGAAGACCGACAGATTATTGCTCGTGGGTATTTTTTGTTTAACTATGTAACATAGAATTGTGTAGGTAAATGTGCTAGGTGTGGATTCAATCCCTATTCAGAAAAATTATATATTTAAAATTATTTTCCTCTCTAAACTGTAAGCATTCCAATAAACGCATTGGTTATGGATTCGAGTTCTACTCCGGGAATTAATATTTTCATTTCTTCGCTCTGTGTCGAGGCAAAAGGCCTCCAGAATTCGGCAGAAAGTGGGGAACGGAGTGTCTTAACACTAGGTTCCCTCTGCTTACCCTGATGTGTCCGCACGTGATTGCTGATTTATTTTTTATGTAGTATACTAGAGTACTGTGATATGGTTTTTATTTACACAGTGCTTCCTCTTACCTTTATAAATTATACACTTATAAATTTATTTTATATACACAGACAGGTATTGAACTCCGCATAAATTTTCAATATTTCAGACACGATGACCTCACTTGCATGGATGGTGGTTGCGTTAGATTTGACAAAATCTGTGACGGTACAAGAGATTGCCTTGACGGCTCAGATGAAGCTATATGTTCTGGAGTGTAAGTATTTAAATCAAATTATCAATAATTTTGTAAGTGTTAGTCCAAACGCTGATACGTTATTAACAGATTCTTTTAAAAGACCTACAAGAGTAACCCCTATAATATCCGCAACCGTTATTATAAGGGATAATTCGAAATAATTTGAGGCCAATCATGGCGCAACGGCACGAAGTGCACGATCCCTACTCGTGGAGATGAAATATTTTGACTACAGCACTATGGAACGACTCAAATAATGAACGTACATACATACATATGTATATATGCTTGAAAACCATTACCCTCTTTCTAACGCAGTCGAGTACAAATTAATTTATTTTCATTTCAGTTCATACGACGATTCTTGGATGAACAACCGAGTGAAGCGTCAGTCCACCTGCCTGTAAGTGTGGTTTTATAGTATTGTGTAATAATCTGCCAATTAAAAATGTTTTAGTTACCATCATGTTGGACATTTTACATTCTAGATCAAAATTTTGAATATTTTAAAATTTTCGACGTTGAATCTTACTCTACTAGTAATGGACAAAATGTGTCAAAGGCAATGGCTATAAATTGAAATTCCAATGGTCGTATATCTAGTTTGTTTAAATAATGAATGAAGAAAAGACGGAATGCGAGATCAGCGTGACATATTAAAAACTATTGTAATAGCCGAGACCTCATTCGACCTTTAAAAACACAGGAAGGTTATCTCTAGCGAGGTATGCAGAGACCCAGCATTTGGCTCTCCGTCCTCTCTACCCTGTTATGGATAAATTGTGAAGCTTCACAATAAAAACGAAAAAGAGCTAGGACAGTGAATGCGAGCGAGTGTCAAAGGAGCCCTTTAAACCTACACTTGTGTCGCAAATCCTAGACACTGCTCTGAGCTCCTCACCCTGCACTTACTCTCACAAACTCGCACGACGAATCCATGGAGTGCTAAGTAGGATACTCTCTTATACATCAACTAGCGACCGAAACGCTGCCGCTCCCGCTCAAATTTATTGTTATATTATAAAAAAATAAAACAAAATCTTTACATAAATTGTAGCCTATGTATTATTCTGATGTATAAGCTATATAACGGTACAATTTCATTGAAATCCTTTCAGGAGATTTTGCGTGAAAGCGGAACAAACATCCATTTTCACCAACTTTCACATTTATAATATTAGTAGGATGAAAAGTAACGATATAAGTATGATATTTCAGAAAAACTCAATGGCAATGCAGGGACGGCACGTGTATAGGTTTCGATGGCAAATGCGACGGTATCGTCGACTGTCCCGATGGAAGCGACGAAACGCATCCTTTGTGTCGGAAAATACAGTGAGTATTATTTAAATTTTCTATATATATATTTTTTTCTCATGTTCACGCTGTATCTGTATCCCCCATACAGCTGAGTAAGCCTAAGTTCCCCGTACACACACATACATATTCTCTCAATGTTGTGCAAGAGAAAAAAATAGAGCAATTCTAATATACTAGATATATAATCATCCCTCCGATCGGGGACCAAACCCACGACCATTTTCTTTTTTAATAGGCTGAAAGGAAATATAATACAAAAATAATATAATTTCACAATATTCTATATATCCAAATTAAAATTTCATAAAATTTAAAATTTTCTAACAAAGTTATTCTAAAGTAACACATTTGTATAATTTAATAATTAAAATAGCTGGTTTATCAATAATGTTTTCTTTAAGTACCCGCTGTTTCCCATATTGAACAGGATAGGCAGAGGAGATCTAGTGGTAAGAAGCTCCGTGGGCGTGAGGAACCACGTCCCGCGCTTTGCCATCTTCGAGACTCTCACTCTGTTTGGTAATCATTGGAATTGAACCCACAACTATTACGTTTTATAGTCACGATGGCCTGGACATGCCTCGATGGTTTTAATAATAACCACATTAAATTTAACAGGTGTCAAAGCAATTGGTTCCGTTGTACGTACGGCGCTTGTGTTGACGGTACAGCCCCTTGCAACGGTATACAGGAGTGCGCTGATAACTCTGATGAGTTATTGCCTAGATGCAGGAATGAAACTGATGAAGTACGGTAAGGGAACATTTTTCTGATTTCTTTCCCATTGATTTTTCCATAAAAACTAGTAAATAAGCAGCACTTTAGAAAAAAATATGTATAATGAATGCGGTTAGTAAGGTGGGGTATATTTTTTCCGGTTTTCTTTGTGTGAATTTGAATTCGGGAATTGACGATATTATTTTCAATTGTTATGTCAATATTACAAAATTTATAGATTTTTTTGTAGATCAAAATATACTTTGAGTCTAGATTTTGTTTGTCACTTCTTTAATTAACAGAAAATTTACATAACAGGAAAATTTTGTCACTATTATTACAGCGGTCAATTTAAATGTCAGAACGGTCAAACGATACCCGCGTCACAGCATTGCGACGGCGCTGTGGATTGTTCTGACGGATCTGACGAGACCATACGCGCCTGCGCCGCGCGGACGTGTCCGTCCTACGTGTTCCAGTGCGCGTACGGCGCGTGTGTTGACCAGGGATCTGATTGCGATGGGGTGAGTGATCTTATGTTTTTGGCAATATAAAAATGTCATCTGTTCTTCAAGCTATCTTGAAATAATAGTGAAGTTGAAATAAGGCCATGTCTATATAAATTTGAGACCAGTCGTGGCGCAGTGGCACGACGTGTGACTGTAAAACCGACTGGTTGTGGGTTCGATCCCTACTCGAGGAGATGAAATATTTACTTAAATTTATATTTCCATTTCTTCGCTCTGGTGTCGCGGCTAAGCGCGGCGTTGAGTTCTGCTACTCAACATGCAATGCCTACAGAATCCGGCAGAAAGTGGGGAACGGAGTGTCTTAACACTAGTTTCCCCTTGCCTACCCTGCTGTGTGCTACAGATGATGTGGGATACAGCGTGAAGCTAATTTCTAATAATAAATATGCACATATAAAATATTTTTTTACATTACAGAAACAAGACTGTGCCGACAATTCCGACGAATCCGACGAACTTTGCAACAGAATATCTTCGGTAACAACTAAACCTGTCGTTACTCAGAGGTAAATTCAAATTAAAATCAAAATGTTATTTTCTTTGTTAATAAGGATTCAAACCTATTTGACATGACATTATAATCACTAAATTAATCTTATCTAAATCAAGTTAAACTCAAAATTGGAAATATATTTATGTACATTGTATACATATATTTTATTGTATATGTATACATATACATATTTGTAAATTGGAAAAATTCAAAGATTTTGTTGATTTTTATATATGTATGTATATAAGAATGAAATAAAATTTAATTATGCTATTTCATGTCATTTTTTATTAATAAAAGAAGTAGAAGTAGTAAGAAAACATATTTCTTTCAGACCGTTACCACAAGGTGGTAAATGTGTGTTACCACAATACCCTAAACACGGTGCATATGTTGTTGTTGGAAACCCAAACGCAAAACCAGGACAAACGTATCCCAGCGTGTTTATTAACGTAACCTGCAATCCTGGCTTCGGTGTAGAGAATCATAGAGATACATTGTACTGCTTTGACGGAATCTGGTCTGAGGAAATGCCTAAATGTGTTCGTGAGTATTTGTTTTATTGTCTGTTTATTAATAAGTAGGATCGACTGATATGGATTTTTCTTTTCTTATATCGTATATGTAATATAAAATATATCCATACTTTACTCTCTAATATTTCCGGCATTTTGTAATAAAAAATACATAATATTTCAAATGTATACATGGAAAATAAAATTCTTATGGAGTGTCTTAACATTAGGTTTCGTACACCTACCCTGCTGCGGTATAAAGTGTGAAAGTAAAAAAAATAAGGGTAAAAATCTAGTTAAATGTAGACTTAGGATTTAATTCTACAGTTATCCAAACTACAACACCAAATACATATTTCATTTACACATGTTTAAAAAACGTAAAAAAAACCACAGACCCACGCCTCTTGGAAACCGTCCAATTGCTCTGTCTGTTCAAATGTTTATATATATTTTTATTAATGTATTTTGTAATATTACTGTCATTATGTTTACTTAATTTCTTTTTAGGCTTTTGCCGTCTATATACAAATCCAAGTGTGGAATACCGATGTCTCATATCAGGTGTTAATGGAGTGGAAGGTTCTAGAGAATGTGGATCCCTTGAAGCCGCTGGCACAGTGGTTAGACCCGAATGCCGAGCTCCCAACTATTATTCCGGAACTTTACCTTTCATGCATTGTATTGACGGAAACTGGGACTATATTGCTGTATGCAAACCAGGTGGGAACATAACAATAAAAATTAATGATTCCGTCGTAATTTATGTCACAAATTATGATAAAAATACCAACATTGAAATAAATGCAGGTAAGCAGAACGTTAGTGTTGAAGGGAACGGTTTTAATGTTAATATAATAAATGTGGGTAACGCCACTGATATAAATAGTGTAGAAAATAATTCAAAGAGTAACGGTAGCGGTATGTTCCCATATAACTCTAACGGTAACGTAACGAATGATGATACTGGTAGTGGTAACGCTTCTACCAATCAATATAATTCAATTTATGATATAGATGAAGGAGATTGGCGAATCGGTCAGGCAGTAGTTACACGACCGAATTATTTAAATTATAGAACTGATAATAGTATACACAAACATACGGACAACCCAGTTATATATTTTAAGAATTAAATGATTTTATTTAATGGTAATTAAACTTGTATGCAGAAATAAATAGTATTGTTTTTTAAATAAAAGATCATACAAAAAAATATTATTAAAATTTTTATAGAAGTAAATAAGTCTACTGTTATAAAACATTTCACATTCACATCACGGTCATACATGTTTAGTTAGATATGAAATGAAATGAATAAGATATGTTACCGTTACCAAATAGGTACCATTTATAATGTATTTTCAGCGACACCAAATGTATAGTAAAACGTTCCTAAGTTAATAACTCTCTAATATTATATTCATAAAAATAACTTATGTCTAGAATACTAAAGTAATATATTTTTAATTATTGACAATTAATTGATTTTATTAAAAACATGACCACTTACAATAATTTGGTAACAAAAAATACCTTAGTTAAACTAGTTCTTGTATAATATAATCAAATACTTAAAAAACCATTAATTATTCAAAATATTTTACATATTTCTAACAGTACTCAGAAACACCAGGTAGCATTTAATTCACATTAATCTTATATTTAATGCGGTCTATTTGGGGGTCGTGTGGGAAGGATTGCTTGTATTTTTTTTTTATATAATACATGTATTACAATAACCAGCAAGTATTCATTTCCAATATTAAAATGTAGTGTAGGTATTCTCACTTACAGGAATAAATTATTTTAATCGCCTAGTTCTGCCAAAGTAATATTATCTTCATCTGTATTTGTGCTTCCTCTGTGCTGAATCTTACGTTTCTTTTTTCTTTTAAAATTAACACTTATTAAGTAAAATAAATATTAAACAAAAATAGTCAATTATATTGTATCATATAGAAAATTGTTCGAAACTAGTTCGAGGTCCCACTGTGACTGTTACACGAACGGAACGTAATCAAAGTTACCCAGATTGACTGTACTATTATCAATAAAAATATTTATAGGATGTTCGTGTCGCAGTAAGACAGAGTGAGTTATCAGTCGTTGGGGGTTCAATCCTTACTCGGAGAAAGAAATATTTTTATTTCTCCGCTCTGGTAGACAATGTGCGGCGCTGGGTTCGCCATTCAACACTGTCAGTGTCTCACTTTCGTGTGAAAAGCGGAGAATAGATTGTTGTATGTGTTTGCAGGATAAAATGTGAACCAAAAAAAAATTACACATTTCAAATTACCCTTCCCATTGTCTTTCCTTAACATAACCATCACTTATATTTATATTATTGACAGGCCTAATCGTGTAGTATTACAGTTAGTACAGTCCACTAGTTCTGCTTGTACTCATACGATAAGGGTCTCGTGCCCAAAGCCCATGAGCATAGGATTGACAGGCCTGTGCCCATCCCTAAATAATCTGGTGCTCGTCCCAGAATTATTTTTAACAAAAATTGAGCCCGAAAACTGGTAAAAATAACATTATTCAAGACAAGGTCCTGTAATATATTTTTAAATACAGCAATTCCTCATAGGGATCTTGAATAGCCTGAAAAAATCTACTAAATAAGCTCTTATAACAAGAAAATTTCCTGACGTTGATATTATTATATTATAAGTTTGTCTGACCTATTATGCATTTGTGAGGGAGCCTAGTGCGAAATGTCCAAAGAAATTGTATTTTTTTATAGGAGTATTTACAATTACTGTAATAAATAATGTAATGTTAGAAGGATGAAGTGTTTCTTTTCAATAAATTTATCTAAATTAAGAGAATCAGTAGTTTTGTTTTTTTTTACCTTCATCCTCCATCCTACTAACGTTACCTGTCCAGTGATTTAACTTAAAAGTTTATTCATATTACGTACATTACTCAAGGAGCTGTTTTTTTAAGAAACTAGCATTAGCCTCTCTAGTTAAACTGTACTGTTTTATTGTGGCTTTACCTTGTATGCAGGATTAAGACAGAGAACCTGGTGTTAAAATACTCCGTTCCTTTTAAAACTGCATTAAGTGGCATGGCATAGGAAATGAAAATATTAACAATTTCATTCCCCTGTTTGAGAATCAAACCCACAATCGTCGCAGTTACAGTCGCACGTTTATGCCCCTGCGTCACGACTGTTTTATTAATAAATTAAAAGTTAAGTTAGATTTGAGGATTCGACCCCCACTCGAGGAAATGAAATATTTATTCACGTTTATATTTTCATTTCTTCTGGTGTCGAGACAAAGCGCGGCGTTGACTTGCCTCCAGAATTCGGCGGAAAAGAGGAAACGGAGTCTCTTAACACTAGGTTCCCTCTGCCAACACTGCTGTGATATATGATATAGAATGAAGCTGATGTGACCATAACCATACACTTAATGAATAAAAATCAACTATTCAAACATCTCTATAAAATTACTAATTAGATACAGGCTACTGTTTTTTGAGGAACCAAAACAAGATTCAATTAAAAATAATTGAAATAATTCAATTTCATGGCAAAAATGTTATTACATCAAGTTGGAAAAGAGCCGTTATACACTTTAGACAGATTTTTACCATGAAGTTGATAACCACCACAAGGAAACTGACTGTCGAATGAAAAAACCGTATCAAAATTGGTCCATCCGTTGAAGTGCTACGATGCCACAGAAAAACAAACAAACACAAATACATAAAGCTGTATCAAGTAAAAAAATAAAATACTATCTTCATTTAGTAGAGAGAGAATTTCTCTGTAATCTTTGGTACATTATGTCAAAGAATTAAGAAATTATATTATGAATATTAAAATAAAAAATTATATATATGAAAAAAAATATAATTTTTATTATATATATTTGTTATTATAAATCTTCATACAGTTATTGTTTTGATACAATCGAAATTAGTTGTAGAATATTAGTTTACATTTTTTTTACGCACGTCATCCGCTCTTAAGAACTGGATAAATGAAAATGCCCAAAGTAACTTTGACCGCAGATAAATGTGCAATGGGTTCCATCGAACGTGATTAACGTGACCACCGATTAACGTGATGTAATATACAGCTTTTCTTGATAACTTGAATATCCAATACAAAAAATATTTTTCAACTCGAGCCGTGAACTCGAGTAGTTGCTAAAATTAGCGCGTATTTTAATTAAATAAAGAAACTTTTCAGGCTTATAACATTTACCGTACATTCCTTTTATTTTCACTCTTCTCTTATTAATTAGTCAAAAGATTTGATTCACATAACACAAAAAATTACAATTATTAAAAAATAACAAAAAGAATTGATTTTTTTTAATTACACTAAAAATATATAAATATTATATTTTTGTATTATTTATAGTCTATTTACAACATACATTATCCATTTAAATAAACATATATTGTCAAAAAAACATATGAGAACTTGGATGTAGCAATATAAGAACGTTTCGCTTAATGATCAGAACGTTCCCCTAGAGTTCAATTACCGCTATATTAAGTTTTTATAATATGTTCTAAAAATATTTTTCTTTTAATAGTATAAATTTACAATTTAAGTATATATATATATATATATATATATATATATATATATATATATATATATATATATATATATATATATATATATATATATTATTAATAAAATAAAAAAAAAACCTTTGAACAGAATGTGGTACAATAACACCGGAGGGCATACAACTAGTGATCGGCGGTAAGACTGCGAAACGTGGGGAATTACCTTGGCACGCGGGGATTTACTCGAAGACCACGACGCCGTACATGCAAATATGCGGGGGTTCCATTATTAGTACTACTATTATAATATCCGGTAAGTAAATAACTCATAGAACATTCCATAAAAATAATACGAAGAAATTTGTACGCTGTAGGCTTTTTGCTTAACAACGACAATCCAAACTGCTATCAATGTTAAAAGCACGTACTCGATAGTTGTTGTTATAGTTTCTACTATAACAACATACAAATACGGCGTTAAAATCGACACTCAACATACGATATGTTGAAAATTATGCGGCAAATGGGGAAGATTCTCATATTTTGACTAATATTCAGCGGACGCGGCGTCACATCTTGCTTTATTAAGAATTATATTTAATAAAAAAATTGTAAAAATTGTAATATTTTTTTAGCTGCGCATTGTTTTTGGAGTGACGTCACTAAATTACAGCCTGCCTCAAACTACGCGGTTGCTGCGGGGAAACTTTACCGTCCTTGGAATAACCCTCGCGATCCTGATGCCCAGAAATCTGATGTAAGTATAATTTAAAATCGCACTCTAATCTCTCAACGTGGCCTAGCTCAGGAATTGCAAAAGAAAATAGCGTAACACTGTGTAGCAGGGTAGGTTGAGGGAACCCAGATCTAAAAGACTCTATTCCCCACATACTTAACATTTTATAAGACATTGCGTGTTGTCAGAAAATGAAAAAAAAGTGACATGAAAATAAAAATCATTAACTTTTATCATAATTCTTTTACACTGCAACACGAAGGCCTCAAAAGATCAAAATCAGAAGTTGTAATTTGTAGGAAATCGTAATAGACTCTTAGAATTGGCATTTTATTTATAAAGTTTTAGTAGATTTTTTAGATTGTGTCATTTTAGTTATTAGGTTGCCATATAATACACTCATTTCGTGTAGCAAACTTAAATATATGATATATTATGATCCCTAACATAACATCCACTTTTGTTTTACAGGTAGCGGAAATAAAAATCCCATCAAGATTTCAGGGCTCCGCAGCAAACTTCCAAGACGATATAGCCCTAGTTGTAGTGGTTACACCATTTACTTATCAAGTGTACATACGTCCCGTCTGTATCGATTTTGATGTGATTTTTAATAGGCAGCAGTTACATGATGGGAATATGGGAAAGGTAAGATAATAAATTAAAAAACCCCCAATACTATATATCTCTAAAAATAAAACAAACACATAGAAAAGAGGAAATCGTATTCTAGCTTTAAAACGCTGAAAATATTTTCTTATAATGCAATAAATAAAAAATTGTAGTTCCCGCCATGTTTCATTGTTATCCAAGCAAGCAAATTGAACGTATGTGACGTTAAAGTTTTATTACAAAAAAGATAAAAATGCAACGAACGCCGCGAATAAAATTGGTGCGGTTAACAGAGCTAATACTCGAATTGAAGCGTTTCAAGTCTGGAAATATTAGTGTGAAAGATGAGGTTCTTAGTTAAAATCAGTGCCATCTTAGAGAAAGTGGAGCAAGATCGACATATTAGTAACTATGACATTGCTGAAGAACTAGATGTTGATCATGAAATAGTTTTATGTAATTTACCAAAGTCTGGGTACAAGAAAAATGTTGAGATTTGGGTACTACATGATCTCACTGAGAGGAACCTAATGCAACTTGTTTCCATTTACGATTCTTTGTTGACTCGTGAGAATTCCGAATCATTTCTTAAACAGTTGATTACTTTTTAAATTTTATTTAATGTGGTCCAGGCTTACTAATGTTTGAAAATATGAAAAAATCCATATAACGGAAAACAAAATAATTAGAAAACAACGTTACACCTAATAAAAAACAATAAAAGTAAGCTTGGCCGGTAATAAAAATGGCGAATATAATCTTTTCGGTGACTAATTATCACATTTTGATGTTAAATGTCCGCAGTACCTGTATCTCTACAATTTAATATAGTAATTTATTTTTATACAATAAAAATGCGCCTCAAGTTTGAGTGAGAACAAAAATAAACTTAAAATAAAAATTAAGACAAAAAATATGGTAAATGGGGTCAATAGAAACATTTTTAGATTTGAAATTAGATTTTTACTATGTTCTTGGCTTTAAATATGAAAACAATCTTTATTTTTGGTTATTAATTATTATATCGTTTCATCTCACTTAAATTTTTATATATCTGAGAATACATATAATTAAAATATGTTTTTTTATTCAAAAAACTATATCAAATTCCATCAATCGTGACCTATAAAATAACCTTTTATTTGTTTTCCTTTTATCTCATGGCTTTGTGAAAAAGGTATAAAGGGTAATAGGTATCTCAGTCTGGACCTTTATAAACTTATTACAATTTACGACAGGTAGCCGGTTGGGGTTTAACAGAAAAAAATGGTATCGCATCCCAAGTACTAAAAGTAGTAGACCTTCCCTATGTTAAGATAGAAGATTGTATAGCAACCTCTCCGCCGGGCTTCAGAGAGTACATCACTAGTGACAAAATATGCGCTGGATATACTAATGGTAAGTTGGAGAAAATAATAATTAAGTCTTATTTATTTTTATTTTTTTACCTTAAAATTATATCCTGCACATAGCAGGGAAGCCAAAGGGAGCCTCGGAGTCTAATTAAAAGACATTTCATTCTTCATTAAGACACTTTCTCTCTCCACTTTCTCTCCAGACATTGCGTGTTGAGTGACGGAACTCAACGCCGCGCTTTGCCTCGTCACCAGAACGAAGAAATGAAAATACTAAATATGTATTTAATTTCCCTACATGGGAATAAAACTCACAACCGTCGCGTTTACAGTCGCAGTTTTCTGTTTTCATTTACCTTGTTTGGTTAGAGCTACATTTGGATTAGCACTTACAAAACGTCTGACAAAATGGACGGAAGGTGGGAAACAAAATATATTCCTCCTGGATTCTTTTGGCTTATAGTACGGTCAACGAGCCGTGGCCGCTCTGACATTACGTTTCTCCTAATTTCAATTCGGTCACGATTCGAAAACACATGTTATACTAGCTACCTTCGGCCCAGGCAAATTGTTCGGTAGTCTTACATTTGTATATAGGTGACATATATATTTTTGTTTTTATATAATAACAAATTTAAACGGGCAAAGCCGAAATAGATAACAAATATATACTTATTCCAGTTTTATAAGTATTTTTCCCTTATCCCTTTCAGGTACAACACTCTGCCAAGGTGACAGTGGTGGTGGGCTCGCTTTTGCAGCCCAAGAGAGAGGTACCCAACGTTATTACCTTCGAGGAATTGTATCCACTGCCCCTCGAAACGATGACTTGTGTAATGCCAACACTTTAACCACATTTACTCAAATCGCTAATCATGATCATTTTATTAAGGAATTTTTGTAGATAATATAACTTAAAATTCTGTAGGATTTTAAGCGATTGTTATTATTTTTTATTTTGGATATAGTGTGTATTTAGATAGTAATACAAAGAAATGACGTCACAAGTTAGTAAATATATTATTTTGTAAAAATTACATTAAAAAAAAACAAAAAGGTATATTTTAAATTTTTTTTTACACTTTTACGGTTTTTTGTTAGTTGTTGAATAAATAATAGTCATTTCACCATAAAATTATAGATACAAAGTCTATTATATTAAGCGAACACAAACAAAAATACTAAATAACATTAATATAAAATAAAAAATACTCCAAAAATGGGTAATATGTTATTTGACATATTTTTATGATTTTTGATAAAATTTTGAAAATTCAAGTGTACTTGAAACTAAATGAACAATGAAAAATTATGACATCATTTCTTTTTATAGAATCTCTTCCTCGAACTCTTATGAAAAATAAAACGCTTAAATGTTCATAGCTTTTAACGCTGAGCTCAAAACTATTGTGATTATAGATTTTTTTTTTATTTTTTAAATAAATTTTCAATATATTATGTTATTTTTTATTTTTACTCTGTTTACTGCATAATCATATACAGGAGAATAGGCAGAGAGAATCTACTATTAAGAAACATCGTTTACATTGAAACATCGTTTACGTTCCGAATCTACTTTCTGCCGAATTCTCGCAGCATTGCGTGTTGGAGGAAAGGAAAATATATTTTCATTCGTCAGGGGAAATTATTAGTAATGATTAAAATTGGTGTATCCCGCACTCAGCAGGATACTGCAGAGGGAACCTAGTGTTAAGACACACCGTTCTCCACTTTCCGCCGAGTTCTGGAGGCATTGCTTGGTGAGTAGTGGAACTCAGCGCCGCCCTTTGTCTCTTATTCCCATTATTATTTTTTTCTATTATTGTATCTTCACATGGTATATATCTTCTAAGAATAAGACCCATAAAAATCAAAACTATGAACCTACATAGCATCAATAGGAAGAGGGAAAAAATACAAGAAGAAATACAATAATTATCACATTTTATTAATACTTAAAAGTTGATATTATTAATATTCTACTAACAAATATACAAGTCAATCAGGAAAAATATCCCGTTTTGCGTATTCCTCCGTAGTTACAGGTATTGCGTTAACTACATAGGTAAGTGGTGCAACTCAACGCCGCGCTAAGACTTAAAAAAAAAGGCTAAATAAAAATTATTTAAATCCAATATTGAATGATCATCGAATAAGAGTAAAACCCACAACCATTGCAAATTAAATTATAGTCACTATCACACTGTGCCATGATGGCGTCCGTTTTATATACATCAGTATTTTATCCTGTTTAAATAATTTCCTCATTGAACAAAAGAGTTAAATTACATAGTTTAAAAACAATTCATATTCAATAATTACATTTAAAATGGTAATAAAATGTAGCAATAAAGGCCCCTTTTGGCAGAAGGGGCTTTTAGTATTAAAGGCCATCAAAGGCTCGAACAATACTTTATTATTATTAGAAAATATAAATGTTCTTAAAAGTACGTTAAATATATATATATATATATATATATATATATATATATATATATATATATATATATATATATATATATATATATATATATATATATATATATATATATATATATATATTATATACTTATTATGTTTGAGGTGTTGTGTAAAGATATTATTAAATATTAAAATATGTATTAAACGTTTTTTTATAATTACGTATAGGACAGTGTGATTGATTAAACATTTTACACGAGCTTATTTTCTAAATATATTTTGACAATATTGATGTATTTCATATATTTACAGTAACTGTGATAAGAATTACATCATTTCATACCATTTTTCTTACAATGTATACGAGAGTGAGCAAGCGAACTTAGTGTTAAGACACTTTGTCCCATAGTTTCCATCAAGTTTTCGAGACATTGCGTGCGCATTTTGTCGAAACTCAACGCTACATTTTGTCTCGTTACCAGAGTGAGGAATTGAAATAAAACGTAAGAGTGGCAATCCAACCTACAATCATCGGGTTACTCAATAACGTGAAAATTTTATATTTATGTAAATACATTCTCCTATCTTTTTGTATTATAAGAACCTAGTGTTAGGATTAAAAGTAAACAACAAAGACAAGGTTTTTTATTCTTAAAAATCTATTTTTGTAATAATATCATAAAATTACCAAAAAATATAATATATTTATTGCTTAAATTTTCGAATAATACACATTTATAACAAATTCGTTAGTTGCTATGTTAATACATTTACGTACATTACGACACGAGGCCCTTTGTCGAGAGGGGGCCTGAAGTTACAATTACCTCTTAAATTTAATACTAAAAATTATTACAGTCGCCAAATATTTTAAATAACAATGATTTTGTCAGCATTTTAACTTATTAATCAAAATAACCACAACTAAATATTAAAAAGAACAATGTTTATACACCAAAAAAATATCTGATATTAACACTATACAAATGCAATAAACGCGTTAAAAAAAAAAATAAATAATGTATTTATAACATGTAGAATCGCTTATTCTCTAACAATTGGTTAAACACATAAAACACATTCTTATTATATAAAGAAATGTCCAAATATCCCAAATGGAAAGTATCAGGATGGATGTTCTATCACTTTCACGCAAAATCTATATAAAATGGATTTAAACCAAGCTTTTCAATCAGGAAAATATCGCATAGGCTACAATTTATGTAAATTAAAATATGTACCTGAGTATAAAATCCTAGATATAACCAAATTTGTTCTTCAATTCCATTTCAAAAGCAAAATGGAACCCAACACCGCGATTTTAATACATCATACATTTAAGTTTACCTTGAATGTCACTAAGACTACAGGATCTTAATAACATATTGTAAATTTACCTATTTAGTCAAACATTTATATACCTAAATATAATTAAGCAAAAGAATTTGTTTGTTTTATTGCGTTAATCTCAGAAACTATCAGTGAAATTAAAAAAAAAATTGTTAAAAAATATTCTCTTTTTTACTAAAATTATTTACGTTTTCGTCACTTTTTCCAAATTCTGTTACTTAATATAAATTAATTTTTATAACCCAATTAAAAATTAATTTACTTTATTTACACAATAAAACACTATTAAGTACTACACAAAATAAAAACAGAAAAGCACAGAAGGCCCCCTATTAATGGGAGGCCTTATTTAAAATATAGGAATATCTTAACTTTTTAAAATTTAAAACGGCAGTTAAATCTTTAGTTAAACCATTGTTTTTTGTCAAAATTTTAAGTGTCAGTATTATTATAATTTATATCAGTCTCTGTAACGAATGTGTAATTCTGTTGATGTCAGGTATCGAAGGTGCGAGGCATATACCTGGTGGGTACCAATTAAAAAAATATTATTTTATATATATCAGAAAAGAAACTAATATCAAGACACACTGTCTCTAATTTCCCTGCCTATTTATTGAATAGCGGAACTGAACGCCTTAGTTTGCCTTACCAGTTCGAAGAAATAAATATCAATCATTTCTCTGAGGGGGAATCGAACCCACATTCATCCATGTTTGCAGTAAGAAACGGCCTTGAAATCATTATCGACAATTAAATATATACATACATTTTATATAGTTTAATGTAAAATTGTTATTACTTGTTTTAAGGATAAACTCACCTAACACCAAAATCGTGAATTCTGAACACAGCGTAGTGTACATTCCTAAAAACTGGGTAAAAATGCTCCACAGGCTCGGTGAGCAGTGTGTGACATAATTTCGGGTTCGATTTCATATTGGGGTACTCTATGTCCCATATACTTTCGAATGAACAGCCTTTTCTATTAAAAATATATATATATATATATATATATATATATATATGGTTAGCGAACTAGTTTAAATGAGTACCCTCATTTAGGTGAAAATAATTATAAAAGCAGTGGAATTGTGTCTATCGGGGGGTAGTTGCTTGTTTTTAATGTGTTTTTTAAAAACGTTAGTCACTTCCGATTTCTAACAATATATATATATATATATATATTTATATATATATATATATAAATATATATATATATTATATATATATATATTATATGTTAGAATATATATATATATATATATATATATATATATATATATATATATAGGTGTTAACTTTCAAAACCCTTGGCACTAGTTTTAAATAAAACAATTTCCCTGAATAGTATTTCAAATAATATTGAAATACTATTTAGGGAAACGAAAACACACGGTCTTATGTTGTGTTAAAACACTAGGTTCCCCACTTTCTCCCGAAATCTGGAAGCACTGCGGTTTGAGTGGCGAAATTCAGTGCCGCGCTTTGTCTCGACACCAGAACGAAGAAAGTAAAATATTAATTTAAATAAATATTTTATTTCCTCGAGTGGGGATCGAACCCACAACCAGTCGATTTTGCTGTCACACTTTGTGCCCCTACGCCACGACTTATGTATGATGGTATTTTTTATTATCCATATGTTTTTATTGGATATAAAATGTTTGATTGAGTGATTTTAGTGTAATTCTTGAAATATATTTTTATATCATTAAATATAGCGAGCGAGGCGAAAGGATTTGCCAGCGAAGCGAGTGGTGGGATTTATTTTATTTTTGTATTATACGTACTTGCTCTTCCCATAACAGTATTTGGTTTCAATTATAAGATAAGTTGCTTTTAATTTAGTCAATTCGTCATAATAATCATGCGGTAAAAATCTGCCATACACTTTATATACAGAATATGCGCGGTTTCTGAAAAAAAAAAAATTTTTATAATAACTAAAAAAAAAAAATTTTATATATTTATTTTTATAATTTCATAATCCTATTCACATTTTGAGCGAATGATTGATATAAATATTGCATAATTGATCTCAAATCTTGTAACATCTATCAAAATCCCCAAAATAAGTATAAAAATTTTGCAATCTTTTCCAAAGTTCTCTAACATCTATTTTAAATCCACCAAAACCTACCAAAATCCATCGAAACCCTTCAAAATCCCCCTACTTACCGAGCCTCCGTATGTTCATAATGAGGATGTGCCACTATAGGTCGTCTGGTGGACAACATAACACTGGCAAGCACCGGCATTGAACCTGCGAATGCTCCACAACTAGTCTCCTTGGAAATCCATTGAAGTAATTGCTCTTGAGGGTAGTCGCTGAATTCACCTAAAAAATAAATATATTTTCAAGTGCCGTTCTATATAAAAACAACAAATATACAAATAATCAAAATACATACAGGATACATTTTGAAATATTTTTTGTCTTATTTCACAATATCTTAGATAATTTAAGAATTCCACTCTGCTAAATTCCGCCATTCACACACTGCCGCGACAATACGGCGGTGAGTGACAGTGTTTTAACACTAGGTTCCCTCTGCCTAAACTCCTGCACCGGACATAGCGTAATGCTCACATAAGATTATGTTAACAAGAGATACATACCAATATGCGACATTTCATGCGATACATTTTGTGAAAGTTCCCTCAAAATGGTCAAAATTGCTATAGCCCAAAATATGGGTACATATTTTGCAAGGACTTTTGGATATCTGTAAGACACAAGGAAAGACAATAATATGAAAACAAAAAAATAAGATAATAGAAAGAACACCGCGCTTTGCATCGTTACCAAAGCCAGAAAGTGAAGATATATAATTTTTTATGTCCCCGAGTGGGATGCAACCCCCAAATGTCGCGTTTGCAGTCACACGCTTTTCTTGCACCACGACCAAATATCTTAAAAACTAAAAATGGGGAATGAAGTTTCCTGGCACTTGGTTCTCTTCCGTCTCACCCTTCTCTACCCATTTTTACGGGGTGAGGACAAAAAATACTTACACATTATAATTCCGATTGGCTATAAGTGAAAATACTAGACACATTTGCGTAGAAAACAACAACTTCAACCTCATTACCAACGCCGCCATCACACCAAAAACAAACATCTGCGACAGATTATAAAAAATCGCAGGTTCTATATACAGATTCTTCAAAAAGAACAACTCTACATTCTTCATTTCGTCCAATTTCTTCATTTTACCGTTAAACGAGGATAGGATCACATCCATATCTTTTCGTTCTTTATTTTTGACACTTTCTGAGTTATTTTCAATGCCGCTATCATCATCGTCTCCTTCTGTTTCTTCTTCTTTAATTAAATCATTTATTTCCTTCTTACATTTGGAAATAGCCGTGGAAATCCAATAGGAGACCACGTTAACACAAATGAGTAAGACAAAAGGAATCAGCATAGATTTTGACATATTTCTAATAGATTTCAAAGGCAGAAAATCGAAAACTTCAGAGCAAGTATAAATAAGAGTGTGAAACGTTTTATAATCAGATATTTTGGAATACAGTATATCCCACACGTGGGAATCGTCTTGGACTTCTAGAAAATCGCACAAAACCTTCTTTAGATACAAGGACGAAGTAACAGCGAGTAAAAGTCTAAGAATAACTAGCCAAGTTTCCACGAACAAATCCAATTTATTCTTGATATTTATCCGAAATGTGCTGAATAATAAGCAATATATAGAGATTATTGCGAAAAACGACGTGTACAAGGAGGTTTTGAGCATATCATTGCCTTGGAGAAGGAGTATGGCAGTGTGAAGACCGCAGAAGTGAGAATGAAGGAAGATGGACAGAGTCTTCGTATCGATTATCCTTAATTGCTCCATTACGAAGAAAATTGCTGTTTGGGTAAGAAAAATAAACTGGGTGAACTGCCAGAATAGGAGGCAGAGACTGTTCGTGATGAATATGCCGACCTGAAATAAAAAAAATATAATTATGGTGTTAGCTGTTTCATGCCGTAAATCTCCGTTTGTCGAAATCTTTCTAAAAAGTATTTTTTATATTTACTACACTAGTATTTCGCGGGACTCGAACCCGCGCCTCAAAACCGACCAGCCGCTCTGACATCGCTACGTTAAAATTATTATACATTTCCTAAATAGGTATTTGTTCTTTCCTAAGTGTGAAATAACACATTAAAAATGTTAAAAATTCTTACCTGTAACTTCAATACTTTATTCTTATTCTTCTCCCGTAGTTGTAGAGTGAGAAGCCAAGTTTGCAATAAAAGAAGTGGTGCTGCCAAGTTTTCTCTTTCATTTGGCGCCCATTGCACTCTTGTACATTCGGCGTGATTGGCAAAATATTGTACCACTGCTAAAATACCGCCGAGAACGCTTTGGCTAGAGGAAAAATCGGAATAAAATGAAAACGCTTTAAAGAAACTAAAAACAATATACAAAAAAATTACATCAAAACGCCAATAATCATACAAACTTCGCCATATCTCGCTTACTCACCTCAAAACCGAGGCGTGCACGAAAAGGACAGCAACGGTTAGACCGGCCAACCACCATATAACTTCTAAATAAAAGTAAATGGGCTGACCAATTCCGATACAGCTTTCTATGGGTGGGTGATCATCACCACGCTCTACTAGATGACACTCTCTATGCGTGGAGTTTAACCACGGCTCGAAATATCGATACATCGCACCGATTATTACCTGGAAAATTTTTAAAGAGACTTTATGAATATATTATGGGCACTATAAGCATGTATTATATATTTAATTCATACCATCACAAGCTCGCACAGCTTGGATAGATGAGAGTGCTTAATCTGAGTGAATGAGCTTTTCATAATCATGACATTGGTGGATAGTAGTGTCAGACCGAAACAAGGTCTTCAGCCGAAACCAAAACCGAACTTTCGGCCCGGCTCCGGGGAACAAAAAAAAATCTGTCATTTTTTTATGGTTTTCGAAAACATACATAAAGTTATGGTAACATCCCCAACGAATCTACCTAGCTAGCACTTTGGGTTCTATATTATATGGCAAATTTGGTTACAAAAGTAAAGGAAACAGATCATCCAATTTCAGATAAAATCCTACCAAGCATACTTTGGCATAAAAATTGCATAAAAGAATGAATTGGTGCCCAACATTGTCTGTAAATTTTGTGTAGAATCTTTGACATACTCAAGTATGAGTCAAGGTGGATGTAAAGGGCAATTTGGAGGGACTGAGCCTACTAAGACCTGATAAGACTGGTGCTGTTGTAAATAAATATAGAAAAAGTTTCAGTCATCTTCTATGATCTGTGAAGCCATACTCTTAAAAAAGTCAGCATATTTGCAAATCCTATGAAACAAATTTAATCTAAAGTATGGCTAAGCTTTGTTTTAATAGTCAAACGTTTTTTTAAAATAATAAAGTACCAGAATACTCAGAGTTAGTTGCTAAAATTTTTCAAATGTTTCACATTTAGTCTATAGTAATCTAATATGAGCATTAGGTACTTTTTACAATTTATCCATTTGGAGAGATTCCCGCAAAGTCTGGGCAGACTATGACTTAAGACTATTGAATGCTATTGAAGGATTGTCCTGATTGCTCAGGACCATGACAGTATTTTTTTTAAAGTAAAACTTTTAAAGTATTTCTTTATATTTTTAAAGAAAAGTTTACACACTTCTTGTTTTTATATAGTTCTCTCTTTCTTTTTTTCAATGATATAGCACAAAGTTTTTGTGTGAAACCAATCCCTTTTGCCAATTTGGTAAATCTGATAATTTTCTAGGATTTGTCACATTAGTATTTTACGAAATTGAATTCAAGCTCCCAGACTGTTCCACAATGTAATTTCCCTAAATATTTTGTAGAAAAATTTTGAAATTCATTCAATAAAAATATCATGTATATTTTATATTATATAAATTAACAATTAAGTGATATTACAACTATTCATTTTAAGATATAACATAGTGAACTGCCTGTACCATCTATTTTTGAAATCATGTAATCAAAATTTAAATATTATAGGACTAGAAATCTTGATAATATGTATACCTTGTTGGTGAAAGCATTTAGACTTCTTGCAATTGACGCGAGATTGAATCTAGCTAGCTATGTTGAAATAGTTACAATTTTTATATATTTTCATAATGGTTAATAAAATAACATAAGTTTTTAAATACATTGTGTAGTGTATCTAATAAATGTGCTCTCAAATAAATATCCTTTAATTTCTTTTAATTGATGTTAACAACATATTTCTATAGATTAAGTTGTGTTTGTTTTATACTTATTTATCAATAAAGACATTTATGAAAATTTAAAAAAAATAGACAAAAAGCAATACAATCCTAGATGAAACAAATTAACTAACATGCAGTGTAGTATTCATATGCTTACCCTGCTGGGTAGAATCCTGCTCCCTTTATAAAATGGAAATACACAAAAAAATATTTACATAACATTAAGCTTACCTCAGGATTTATATTGAATCTGTTAAAAGCATTTACATCTTTAGGGTACTCAACTAATTGATCATACATAATTTTTGATATTCCACTAGCAAATGTCTTTTCCTCAACAATAGTTTTGTAATATGAATAGTAGAAGCCCATTTCTGTCCGTAGTGACATTTCTCTCTCCAAATCGGACAGATAGGAAAAGTTTCGATCATTCTCAAAAAGATTAGATACATATTTGTAATGAATGGAGCCAAGTAAGATTGCTGTAATAATAAAAAAAACTGTTTTGTTTATTTTATGTCTTTTTTATACTTGTTATAACTTGTTTAGGTCTATCAATGTCATCATTAAAATATAATGAATGAAGTTCATAGTCAATAGACTTGGACAGTTCCCATGGCCAGAGTAGTTTAATATTCTGTTGTATAAAAAAAATTATAATTTTTTTTCTCATAAATATAACATGTATTTTTGCCATAGAAGCAGAAGCATAGCAGATTGTAGAGCGATGGCTGTAGGTTCAATCCTTACTGAAGCAAAATTGTTTTTATTTCCCTGATCTTAAAAGACAAGACTTGAAGTCCCGATCCTGTTGCATTTCAATTTTGAGTGTAATACATGCATAAAGTTAATATTATCTAGGTTTTCTCTGCCTACAATAGCTGAAGCTGATTTTCTATCTATAATTCTTTTATGTTTTACATTCTAAATAAAGTAAATTATTTTATTAAGCACTTAGGATCTTTTATTGACAAATTATCAGTTTATAATAATTGGGAGTTATGTTTTTAACCATTATAGGCATTAACAATCATATTTTTTTAATAATTTTTAAAATAACAGTAATTTACGAAATTAAACAAATTCATATAATTGTTAAACAATTTTTTTATTTCAAACATATTTCAATGAAAATCGATTTATAATGTCTAATTCAAAGTTTTATATCAAACCAAGATGAATGTTAATAGTTTTGGTATTATTAATCATTTTGCATATTAAATAGAATCATAAAAAAGTTTTAAAAGGAACAAAAATTCGTACCAAGTATTATAATCAAAACATATTCGCTTATTTTCTTTCCATTATATCTTTGTTCATTACTTTGGTTTCGAACTTCTGATTTATCACCCATTTTGTATATTTACATGCTTTTCTTTATATTATAATATAAACACTTGTTATGTACTTCAAATATTTAGAAATACCGATAATAAATCGATTTCTTTTTAAATGACATTGACATTTGACATGATGTCACATGTGATGTTATCGAGTGACAGTGTTGCTATATTTATAAAAATATAAAAAATGTTTCATTTATTGTCTATTTTTTTGTAATTTTCACCTTCACGCTTTATTATGCACCGTTGCAGGGTAGGTGGGAAGAACCTTAACTAAAACACATATATTTTACAGGCTCGCACCCGCCCTCTATGGACAGATTAGTGACACGTTTACTCTCACCCGTGGCTCTCGTGCCGTATCACTTGGTGTGCACTATTTTCTAACTGATTAAAACTGCTATTGACCTAGAACGACAGAGACACCGGGTACTCTCGAAGATTGATTCAGCAACTGCAGGGGGGGTTTCCTAAGGGATCTAATCATGAGTACATACATAATATATATATATATATATATATATATATATATATATATATATATATATATATATACATATATATATATATATATATATATATATATATATATATATATATATATAATATATATATATAATAGAGTCAACAGAATCTTAAAGAACGCTGCAAGGGCGTGAAGCGGGCGTGGATGGCGAGCGTAGTTATAGGCTTAGACGAGAGGTTTTGTATATGAATCTGCACGCTCGTATTAGCGCCTGTATGAGCCAAGGAGCTTCCTGATATAATTCGGAAGAATACGATTTTGCACTCCCTGCAGACCTGAAGTAAGTCTATCTTAATGTGCGTGAAGATACGCTACAGGGTGAACAGTACGGTTATGCTTATCTCCAGGTGAATCTGAAACGACCACATTCTAAACCAATTGCCTGAGATGTTGGCAGCTTATGGCAGCCTTACGACTGTAGGATCCATGGAGCAGCACGTGGTGAAAAAGAGGGTGTCGTCGGCATTCATCGCCAGTTCGTCATTGTCTGTTGAGTTAATAAATCATATTCGTAGACTAAAAATTTTGTCAATCAGCTGAAAGTGAGTCATATTTGTGTTCTTTGTGTTCTCAGTCAATAATTAAGTGAATTAGGGTTAACGTCAATACTTTAATAACTCCTAAGTCTTCATATAAAGTACCTGTGAAATTTAGAATTTTATTTATTGACAACGATTTTTATTTTCAAATAATAATTAAATATATCAAACTACCGCCAACATTTAAATTTAACTGTCCAAGTTGACACTAGTTGTATGTGAGCGAATAGTCATGAGTGGCGGAACTTAACGCCGCTCTTTGCCCCATTACTAGAGCGATGAAATAAAAATAATAAGTGGTAAATGTTAGAGTGGGAATCTAATTCACAATCTATCGCTTGAAGAATTAAGAAATCATGGAAAATAAAACACAAAAGAAAATTTGTAAAATTATATAATTGTGACAATGCGTTAGATTATTTCTCTTTAATTTTTTTCGTATGGATAATTATTTTAATACAAAAGATATTTAATATACATTCTATGTGATTTATTACATGATTAATTGTGTACAGACCACCCTTAATTTGTGAGATTTTATAATAAAAAATCTAATAAGAAATGTAATTATGGTCGACCTGTATAATGAACTTAAGAATTTGGTACATTTACGAACCGATTTAAAAAAATCATTAATTTCTTTAAATATGTAAATAATTTCTAATAATATACTGGCAATAAATTAAACATAAATACAAAAACTAAAACTTTAAATAGAACATGAACAGTTAAATATTTAAGTAATAACAATGGAAGATTTAAAAAAATACTTCTAATATAGATATCACAATTACAGTTTAGAATTATCGAAAGCATTATGCCTAAAGTATAATATATTTTTTTTACAAAACAGATTTTTTAAAATGTATTATGATTACATAATCAATCAGCTGTATCTCGCACACAGCAGGTTAGGTAGAGGGAACCTAGTGTTAAGACACTCAGTTCCCCACTTTCTGCCTAATTCTGGAGGCATTGCGTGTTGAGTGGCAAAACTCAACGCCACGCTTAGCCTCTGCGCCATGACTGGCCTCGAAGGATTACATAATATTATAATATGTATCTTGAGTTCATATATTCTGAACTTGACAGTTCTATAATGTTACTCTTTCTATTTAGCTTACAAAAAAGGACGGACGTCTGAAAATTTTGTATATTACTGCAAAATTCCAAATTCTGGTAAAGCTTAGATTTAACAGGGAAATTTAAATATTTACCAATATAAAAAACCAAAATACATTAAAAGGAAATATGTTTTGAAATATTATGTTAGTGTATGTTAGTTTAGGAATAAATTTTGAACGTTCAGTGTAAATAAGTGGCAAATTTTAGATCAGATTTATATTTCGAATATTTACCAGTAACAGTTAGTGTAGTGTTAGAATTTGCTGGAAAATTTTCAAAATTGATTCGATTAGCTTGGAATTTAACAGTAATTTTTATTTTAAACAAATATCATAAAATATGGCAATGTTTACAAAAAAACGTTAATAATATTTAAAAAACAACTAATAAATAGCATTGGACATAGATAGATTTAGTACAATTTTGAAATTTAAAATATGTGAATTTAAAAGTATATTTCATAATTTTCTCAAAAGCAGTTGTAATGATTATTATTATGACAGACTCAAACAGATTTGTTAGTCATGCTACACTCGAAGATATGTTTGTATCTTTGTTACATTAATAATAAATTCATTTTTGAGCAAATATCTAAGTTGGTAACTAAAAATATAAAAATTATAAATAAAAAAAAGCTAAAATGGAATCACTAAAGAATTTAAGAATAAAATCATTTTTTTTTAACTTGACACTATATCCCGCACTTATCAGAGTATGCAATATGGTGATATCCTTTAAATTATAAATATTTCAGTTTAAGTTTATGTCTGCGGTGGGACTTATAAATGGCTTTTAAAAATTAGCATTATTAAAAAAAAATCTATGAAACGTCATTTAAAAAGAAATTTAATCAAGATATTTGGTTTCAATTTGGTCAAAATATATGCCATCAACATTGGCTTACATATATACATATACTTATAATATCTTTAAATATATTCTTCTAACCATGACATAGAGCATTTTGATATAAACTTCTTAGAGCATTTTAAGGCACTTCCTTCTTTATTATAGGCCCCTAAATGAGCGGGGGCCTAAAATATCCTGTAAGCCACTACATTTCGTTTTCAATTCGGCTTAAAAATAATGTCCTTCCAAGGGTGATATATAATAAGATGATATGCTTAAGCAGAATCCAATACATAATAAGTCTCATTTTTTTTAAAATATTTTTTTAGTATTTTATACTTAAATACTTAATAAGATAAGACTTAATATTAAATGTATGTATTCTTCTGTCATTCCATTAGTTAAATCCAAAGGTTGAGTCGTTTAGCTTGTTATGCATGTCACATATTTTTATTGATAACATTAGCTTAAACATTTTAAATGAAGCGAAATTTGAAGTCGTACAATTTATCGAGGTAAAAAATAGTTTTTTTTGGTAACTTCACAAGTACTGTTTGACAGATTCAGGCCCCGCTTCATTTAAAATTTTACTAGAGTGAAAATGTCACTTATAAAAAGTGTATCTATAAAAATTTTAAGGCTATTAACATACATTTGTTTAAGTATCAACTCATTTAACTTCAAAATGGTTTTGATGAGGTAGTTTTCTTTAAATAATGATATAGTGCTCGGCAGTAATTGTAATCGTAATGAAAAATAAATATTAATCTCGATGGTATTGAGTCATTTCTTAAGTGTAGTATTAATTTGAATATTGTCAAAGAATTTGAATATTAACAGCCACCAACGATCAAAAAGGAATTCGCGACAACAATTATGTGAAATTATGTATCATTGTTTAAAAAAAAATTATATAATTTTTTTTTATTCCCTCCACCAAGACCAAAGCCCGGTGTTGAGTTATGTCACTCAACACGCAATATCTCAAAGAGGGAAACGGACCGCCTTAACACTGGGTTCCCCCCAGCCTACCCGGCTATATTCAGCATTTTATTTTGATTTCTATATACATAGCTTAGCCAGCAAAATGTAAAAAAAATTGTGTTTTTTTTATTTAATCTGATCTGAAATTGTAACATTTATATTATACTGTTTTTTAATATATTTTTTATCAACATGGCAACAAACAAAGGCCCTCTTCCATTAAGGGGCCTAATAATATTTAATTTATTTAATATGTACTTTAAAACTACACTTACTACTTTTAGTTCAGTATAAAATAAAAAAAAAATCTCAATGCGGTATAAAATATGATTAAACGTAATTTAATTTATTATTTTGTAAGAATCACAAAGTTTATTAAATCATTTTGCAACTGTAAGTGGTTTTATTAAAGAGCGTTTTTGTTCCCTGTCTTAAAGAAAAATGTTGTTCGACATTGGTGCAATAATAACGATTGCTGACGTCACAATTGTTACTAAGTATTCACTTAAAAGTATATGCTATTGTTAAAATATGAAATTGAACATTATTAACTACAACAGAGCAAAAGTGAAAGAACTTTAATCCAGAAAAAATAAAATGAAACGAATTATAAATTTATCGTATTAATAATAATTTACTTTGTTTAAATTTATTAATTGTTGTTCTTTCATTTGAGCAATCAGTTTATTTGCTTAAGTATTTTTTTTAATTTTAAACTTAATTAAAACTATTTCGGATACGTTGAATTACGCTTTTCAATATAATGCTTAACTAACATTAACCTTATTATTTATTAGACATTCACAAACACAACACAACCAAAACGGATTTAAGAAATAAATATTTAGACAAGATTACAAATTTAGTGAAAGATTACTCATTTTATAGTGGAATAACAAAAAGCTCAGATTCTAAACAATAAAACAGAAATAAAATGTAAAATTTTGTTTAAATTGATTTAAATAAATATAATTTAAATGTAAAAGATTCAATCACAATATACATACATATAATTCGTACCGTAACTAACTAAAATACTTAAGAACAGGCGGGTTCCTAGACCCCTATTTTACGAGGGCCTACATACTAAAATTAATTTTAACAACTAACTAATTTATAATATACATATATATGTATGTATTATTGTAACGATTTTTTTTTTACATTTTTAATTGCGATAAATATTTTTTTAGGAACAAAATCGATCCGGTAATCATAGCCAGGGGTCAAAAATTTTTGCCGCGTTGAAATTCATTCAAGTATCCAATATATATTACAGAAATTTATAAAAGAGAGAAGCAAAGAGAGCAAAATCTTTTTAATTTCTTACCTTCACCTTATTTGTAAAAAAAAATTTTCTACGTTTACAAAAGTACAAAAGCTGGCAAGAAAATGTAAAATACATACAAAACTTAAATTAAAAAAATATATTATGTCCTTAGTGTAAAAGTGATCTAACCCAAAATGTCAGAGACTTTTGACTTTGGTAAAAACATGACAAAAGTCTACCCCAAGATTTAATAGAAGCAATAATAGCAATTTTTTTAGGTTATGCCACTTTTATATTTTATATATTATACTAACACGAATCGCATATAAATGCTTACTTTGCCATCAGCTCAAAGATTTTTACAAAAAACCTTTAATCAAGCTGAATTCACTTATATATAACTTTTCTCCACGACAAAACGCTGCCATCTATTAGTAACATAAACTATAGTTTTTTATCTTTTCTCAAGTTCTATAATAGTAGAGACTCGATTATCCGGCTTTCAAGATCCGTACTATATGGTTATATAGACAAGATACTTAAATGACAGATATATTTTGAAAAAAAAATATGACAACGTTAATCTATCTTTGTATATATAAGGACATGTTCAGTACATGACAGTACTGACTAAGGTAAGACGCACGTACAGCCGTAACCGCTGTGCGTAGAAACGTGAAATTTAGACAGATGTTTATTTTTATAATCTGGACATCCACTAAGAAAGGATTTTGAAAATTTCAACCCTAAAGGGATGAAATAGGGATTAAAAGTTTGTATGGATTTTTTTTAAATCGACACCGATTTTTATAAAATTTTAAATCCAGTCTCTTAATAATATTTCATTGAACACGTGTTTTATGGTTTTTCAGAATTCAGCCCTAAGGGTTCAAATAAGGGGATGAAAGTTTATATGGAAAAATCTTTAAATCGCCACCGGTTTTTATAAACATTTAAATTCAGACTGGTAAATAAATATTTTAATGAACACGTGCGTCGTGTTTTTTTTAGAATTCACCCCTAAGGGTGCAAATAAGCGGGCGAAGCCGCGCGCGCAGACTAGTAATTACTAATATTACTTTGTGATTGAAATTATATTTATACAAAAACATAATAACATGTACATATTATATACATATTGTGTATTATATTTTGACCTCATTGTTGTATCCAAATGAACTTAAACAAAACAATTAGTCCGGTTAATCGAGTATCTACTGGGCAAAAAAATCGTGACCAGTAAAGAACGGAATGCATCACTCCCTTTTTCACCCACTACGTAAGTAAAAAATATATATATTAATCTATACTAGAAAATAATAAGACTGAATAGTTTAAAAATAATAGATGACAGCAGACTAGATATGTAATATTATTTTCTTTAGAAGCACTTTAACTATTTTAATTTCATAAGTAAAAAAGAATATATAAAAAAATTAGTACTAGATATTTTATCCAACATTTACTATCCAGATCACTTGGAAAGATACCGGTATCTGTCATCATACGCCCTGAACTCAATTAGTATTAAGTTCGGAGTAATATACCGTGTACAAATTTTTTAAATATTCTTTTTTAAATAGAATTATAAATTTACATTTATATTAAGCTAGTCTTTAAAATATAAACATCCGTGATTTATTACATATTTTGTATACATACTTTACAAATATTATTAACTTAATGATTTAATTAAAACGTAAAATAGTTCGTGATTTAAGTTCACAAGATAACTCATTTTTCAATGATTCGTCAAAATACTCATACTATAAGATATTATTTTGTGACTGCCAATACAGACACTGGAGAAATTATAAGCAAAAACGTGTCAAAAAAATTAATCGTTTTTATGAGCGCAACATATTTTTTTTAATTAGACAGAGCAGAAGTTTAAAAGTGACGTCATAAACTAAATATTAGTTTTTGAGAGCTCAATCATTGTCATTTGGAACTAAAGCAAAGTCTATATGTACTTATTTTTTTTTCTGTGCCTAAAATTACAAAATTAAAATGCAATTTATAATTTTTTTGTATGTTGTTGCGCCGGTTTGAAATATTTGACGTTCAAAAAAATGAAGCATGTAACATCTTATTTGGAATAAAATTATTTGATTTTGACTATGTATACAAGTATATAAACCACGAATATTTATCCAAACAATTTTTTTTTATTAAAAACTTACTCAACTTTTAAAAAACTAAATAACTACCTAATTTACACAACTTATCAAGGAATCCAGTACCTTTTGACCATTTTTGAGAATTTATAGAAGTCTGTGAAACTTCTCAGGGCGTGCATATTACACTGAGATCCATCGTCGGAGTTGGGGCTGGTAGAAACTATACCCCCTAAATAATAACGGATTCTTCCATTCATCATTTTAACGGGATAGGCCCAACTTCCTCCACTGTCTCCTGGGCAGACTGTTGTTCCTGTAAAAGAGAATCTTTTTTAATAATTATTACTAAGGAGGGTGGCGTAATAGCATACCTATTGCACGACGGCTGTAGTTTCGATTACCACTCAAGGATATGAATGATTCAATTTTTTTATTAACGTGGCGCAGGGGCACATGGGGCAATAAATTATTATTTATCCATATTTTTATTTTTCCGCTCTGTCATCAAGGCAAAACTCCGGGGTTAAATCTCTTGTAACTAGGAAAAGCATGAAGGTGAGTTTCATGCTCGCTGAGCTCTACTACTTTGAACTAGTGACCAAATAAAATAATCCCGTTTTCTCGCTTTGGTAAAAAGGCAAAATGCGTCGTTGAGTTTTATCACTCCACACGCAAGGCCTCTGCATACCTTGCAATATGCGGGATACAGAGTAAACTAAAAAATATAAGTAGTCCGAGTAACCGGGGTTCCACTCACCATTTCCATATCCGGCGCAAAATTTGTCACTCGTGATGAATTCCACAAATTCTCTTTGCGTCCTACTCAGACACTCCTCAAAGGGGACGAACGGCATATCGACCACTTTAAGAATGGGGGATTCGGACCCCTTGTGATCGTTTGTAAGACCGAAGCCAGGTACCTGGAATTTAAAATGAGCTTTTAAATTAATAATAATAGTAAATAAATTGCCACTGTAAACCACTAACCACTGTAATGTCGATTGTTGTGGGTTTTTTAATTATTATTTTTATAATTAACCACCACCCAAAAGTGGAGAATGGATTGTCGTACTAGTACTTAAAAAAACTTAAAAATAGTAACTGGTACATTAAATAAATAAATTGGTTAGTGAGAAATAAACGGCTCTCATAAAATCGTGTTTCATTCGTCAATATTTAAAATGAGGAGGTAGTGTCGTAGGGGAGAGGAGCATGTGATAGTAAACGTGACGGTTACGGGTTCAATTTCCTGCACTCCCTTTTAAATTTTTATGTTGTTTTATTTTTTTTATATGTGAAATATTATTATTAAAAAAAGTGTAACGGTTGTTTTATATATTAATAATTCTGATATAGCCCACCTTGCCTACATCTCCAATCCTCATGTTATTTTCATAGAAAGGCCTAGTAAAGTCAACACATAACGGCCTAATGTGAGGTTTATACTGAAAGGGACGTTTTGCAATTATAATTGCTAAATCACTTTGGTAGTTCATATCCAGGCCTTTGAAACGCGGCGCTAAGATATTTCTTTTAACCTAGAATAAAAAAGAAATTATACATTACATTACAGCTGTAAATACGACTGTTACATGTTCCATAGCCATTCAAGGTAATATATTTTTTTATTTTCTCGCTGTAAAAACTTTATTTATAATGTGTCTAATAATGTATTTGATTGTGTGTGTTAGTTGAGTTTGAACGGTGCCTGAAAAACGGAATTTGCTAGCACTAGTTTGCCTCAGCCAATCTTGCCGCATGTGGGATACAGGCGTGAAGCTAACAAAAAATATTCCAAAAAATCAAAATACACTTGACGAAATTAATGCGTTCACACATAACTTAAGAAAATAAATCTTACTTCAGATTTCTGAACAAGTAGATTGTCGTGGGGGTGGTTCCATTCCCTGTAACGTTTTCCGGTGGCCAATGCAAATAGATGCTCCGGTAACTTGCCATAGCCCTCTCTCCAGAAGCAATGGGCCGCTGGAAATAAAAAAATAATAATTTTAAATATTATTGCTTCTATTCCCACTCAGGAGAATAAAAAAAATTCATTCTATCGCTCTGGTAGTAAGATAAAGCGCGGCGTTGAGTTCTGTGCCCTCTGCTACCCATATTTTTTCATCTTTCTTTTTTTAAAAAAAAACGCATTGTACCTGATATCGCAATGTTTTCGCTTATAAGCGATCCTCCGCATATTTGATCATGTCTACTTCTCCCACGTTTTCTATACACACCGACATGCCACGGGACTTCCCCGCGCTCCGCCACTCGACCACCCGCTATCAGTGCTTCCCCCCTAGGTGTTAAAGTGCCACATTCTGAAATAAATATATTTAATTTTTATAATAACGGCTAAAGAAATAAGCAAATAAATACTAAGAAAAGTTATAGACGAGATGGCCGGGGAAATGATTTTATTGATATATTATCAACTTTAATATTAAAGATGATGATGATATTTCAAAATGTAACGCCTAATTGTCATAATTAAGAAGAATGTTAATTATTATTATTGTCTATGCAAAGTTTTGTTTTTAAGAAAATTTATTTTTATTATTATAAGTTTATAAGTACATATAATATTATATTCTTTTATCTGAATATAATGAGCCTACAGCCCTCCTCAATAATTTGGACTAATTTAGATAGTCCTTACACTAGATCTCTCTATACATTAGCTGACTTATACAACATTAGATGTCATTGGGCTGAAAACAAAAATATTTTTCAATTCCTGAGAGATGTTTAAGATGACAAAGTTTAGCTTTATAAATCAACAAGCATTATAAAAGTCTAGATTACTTTTGGTTTGGTACCAAAAATACTTACCCGGTTGGCACTTAGGAATATGGCTCCAGGTACCATCAACACAGTACATATACGGCAGATCAACTGGACTGTAATAATTAGGCGCCTTACAGGATGGCACCACCACTGTACTTTCAACTTCCATGTCCTCACACTCTCTGGTACCTTCCGACCCCTCTTCCGTGATAAGGCAACGGTAGGAAACGCTTAGTGATTCCTCGATTTTGCAGGCACCTGGACAAATAATAGAAATGCTTACCAATTTTTTTGTCTAATATTATAAGTTATATTGTATATATATTTACTATATTGTTGTCCGTTTTTTAAGGTTACACTTCCAAAAGATGTGTGTTAATGTGATGTTATACTTGACCAAACCATTGTGTATCACATATCATTTGTTTGGTATGAGGACTAGTTTTATCAATTTCACAACTTGGGATAAGAAAATATGTACTTAAAAAACACTACTTCTTAAAATTGGAAAATAACAAAAACGGTCAGACAACAGCGTGATCCTATATGGGTTCCATGTATTTTTTTTAATGCTACGGGACCCTAAGTAATCATTTAAACCATTAATCAGCGTTATAACACTTACGGGCACAGGTTGGAAACGCGTTAGTCGACCAGAATCCTTTGTAGCATATTATCAATTTACTACCAACGACCTTGTAGCCAGGTCGGCAAGTCACGTTCAGGTAGACCGGGTCCACTATATCCCCTGGGTTGTAAGTTGAGGATGCGCCGTTTTTCAGGTACATCCCATTTTCTGGATGTGGTGGTAGCTTGCATATGTTTCTTGAAAAATAAAAAATAAAATGTTTTACACATCATATGTTTCTTAAAATATGGATTTATTTGTACTGAAAGATCAAGCTAGTCCAAATTAAATTACTTAAATTATCATAAAAAAAAAAAAATTAGCTTCACGCTATATCCCGCACACAGCAGGGTAGGCAGAGGGAACCTAGTGTAAGACACTCCGTTCCCCACTTTCTGCCGAATTTTTGGAGGCATTGCGTGTTGAGTGGCAGGGCTCAACGCCGCGCTTTGCCTCGACACCAGAGCGAAGAAATGGAAATATAAATTTAAGTAAATATTCCATCACTTCGAGTGGGGATCGAACCCACAACCAGTAGGTTTTACAGTCACACTTTGTGCCACTGCGCCACGACTGGCCTCATTATCATAGATTATATCATATCACCCGCGAGGCTGCCGTAATAATTAATCTGCTACCATCTCCTGCAGTTACCCCGAGATGGACTCCAACTATTGCGTCATAATAAAATATTTTGACATTCTCTAAGGGGCCTCTCTACCAAGTTCTTTTGAACCCGTGAATTATGACGATTAGATAAATACTCACTCATTCTGAGCACTCTCAACAACAGGCGTGGGAGACGACGTCTTGCTGTTACTACAGAGCAAGTCATGTTCATCAGAACCATCAGCACATTCTTTGATCTGAAATAAAAAAAAAAAAAAAATCTTAAATAAAAATTGTATAATTATATTATAGGCTTTTTTTATAAAGAAGAATTTTTAGCTTCTGTGCTTCATTAGAAAATATCTCTAGATATACGCCCATGGGAACGGGTGTCATAACAATATGTTCCCTTTGCCTACCCTACCGGGATACAGTATAAATATTAAAAAAAATAAACTCACATTATTACATTCGGCTGTCTCATCAATACAAGCACCATATGCGCATTGGAAATAATTAGATGGACATGTGAAACTCGAACATGACATCAGGTTCTCATCAGAGCCGTCCCGACAGTGGATGGTACCGTCACATTGTAGGTATTGCTCGATGAGGCTGCCATCATCGCATTTAAATTGGCTTCTGGAAATAAATAAGAATTGCGTGTAATATACCAGTCTATCAAAGTAATGGCGCAGTTACTGACTGTAAAGACGACGGCCGTGGGTTGAATCCCCACTAGGGGAAAATCTTGGCACTAGGCTCCTTCTGCCTAACCCTGCTATATGCAGAATACATGGTACACCTAAAAAAAGAAGAAAAAAAAACAGCGAATAAAAAAATGTTAAAACGATAGCTTACCCAATAATATTACTCTCATTTCTACACTTTATATGAAATTCATCAGAACTGTCAGCACAATCAGAAACGCTATTGCACAGAGCAGATCTGTCCACACAGCCTCCGTAAGTGCATCTGAAGAGATAATCTGGGCACCTGATGACAAAAAAAATATTTTTTTAATGTTTCAATTTAAATAAAAAAAATATAATAAAAAAATAAAATAGCCAGATGCAATAAACCTGCGGTTTCGCTTCGAAAAATAAAAATAATAACTAAGGTCCAAGCCTGGTTAAAGTAGGACGATGTTTTTTTTTTATTTTCACGCTATATCCCGCATGTTATATATTCATGTAGCATATACAGGATAGGCACAGGAAGCCAGAACAGGAGGTAGGAAACTAGATTCTCTCTGCCTACCCTGCTATATTATATGCGGGATAAAGCGTGAAGCTAAAAAAAATCGTCCGCACCTATTGTCACGGCAAAGATAATACGTCTCATCAGTTCCGTCGGGGCAGTCCACTATGCCGTCACATTTCCTCTCCACTGTAATACAAGTCCCATCACCACATCTGTACTCGTTCTGCCAATATCTGAAAAAAGTATTAAAATGTGTTCAGTTCCACAACCTAATGGGCAATACGATCTTGAATTTAAACGTTTACGACTTATATTAATGTTAAATTTATAAAATTATTAAGCCGTCACGGAGTACAAGGGGCTATGTGGTACAAGCGTGAAGCGTGCGATTATAAACGCGTCGATTGTGGGTTCGATTCCCACTCGGAGAATAAGATATTGAATATTTCCTAATTCTCGCTCCAATAACTAGGCAAGCACAGCGTTGAGTTCCACCACTCTACACGTAATGCCTGTATAATTCGGCGGAGAGTGGGGAACGGAAGTGTATTAGTCCCTTTAGAAGTAGCTATAGATTATATTTCTTACCCACACTGTGGCGATCGTTTGGCCCGCAAAAGCGAATGTGCGTTAAATGATGTTTTACTGAAACAAAAAAATATTTAACATAAAAATATGGAAAATGAATGGTTTTTCCAATTAGGAGTGTCGTAATGGAAACTAAGTTACACTAGATTCCCAGGTTCCCTCAGCCTTATTAAGAGCCGAATATGTGTGAGATATGTGTAATGCTAAAAAAATCCTTTGTAAAAAAGGAATAGTAATTCGAAATCCAAAAACATCAGTGACATCCCGGATTTTATCCAAGGATCACTCTTCAAATTCTTACTTTTACTCTCTCTCTCTTACTTCTTATAATATGCTAAGTTTCGAGACCTTGCGTGTTGATTAGCACCCGCCGCTCAACGCCACGCTTAGTCTCGCTACCAAAACGAGGAAAACTAAAATAAATAATTTATTCCCCTAAATAAATCGAACCCACAAACGTCGCGTTTACCGCCACACACTGCACCACGAGAACCTCAACATATAAAAAAAGAAAATAAGGGGAGTCCCCTAGCATAAATCAAATCTTAACCCATTTCATACAATCGTATGTGAAAAAGGATAAAACGACTGTAATGATGACGTAATACTATGAAATGATGACGTCACATGCTTCTAGAAGTACACAGAAGTTGCATGAATCATCAACGCTATATATATGGCGCGAAAACTTTAATCAGAACTTATTTGTTTTTGCGCAGTGTTAGTGAGAAGAAGTGAGATTTATATTATATAAATAAATAGTGATTTATTAGTGTAAATGGTGAACGGTATATGATCATTTTTTTCGTTCGATAAAATAATGCACGGCGTTAAGTTCCGTTTCTTACAAGCAATATTAAATAATAAATATCAATAATATAAATAAGATACAGTAAACCTGAACTAAGATTTTTAAGTTTTTCAAACCTAGTGATTAGTATACGCGACGGTCGCGGGTTCAAATCATACTTGGAGGAAAAAATAAAAAATAATAATTTAGCATATTCGAAGTAATATATATTTTTAATTTGTTACTTATACTTTTAACCAAAGTTATATATTTTTTTCCCGCGGGAAAAAATTAAATGCGACGTTGAATTATGTTACTTAACACGCAATGTCTCAGAAAGTCTAAAGGAATGAAGAGAGATTGAGATTAAAACATTTTATTGATGTGCAGTGAAAATTGTAAGCAAAAAAATATATTTTTATGACCCATCAAGGCACCAGCAGAACTGTGTTCGACTTTATACACGACGGTCGCGAATTCGAACCCCACTCGGTGGCATAACTTTATTTATTATTTTCGTGTCCAGACCAGTCGTACAAAATACATCGCGGCGTTGAGTTATGTTATACGGAGTGTCTTTACACTAATTTGTTTTCGTGTTAGCAAATATAAATATACCTAGTGATTCGTTGTGTAAGTGAATTAATTATATTGATATATACTGGTAAGAGATTTTTGTTTTTTTTTAAGTATATATATTTTTTAATAAATTCTAAAGAAGAATGTGTGTTTTCGGAGCGACACAGGGAAACTTGGTTCCCTCTCCACTACTATATACGAGATACAGAGTAAATTTGAAAAAATTATGTAATGTGAGGTTTCGAAAAAAAAAGTATTTTTTAATAATAATATGGACGTTTCTTATTACCTATCCTTAAGATATAGATTAAAGTAATATGTATGTATAATGCATTCGAGACTTGACGATTAATACTAAAATAGTATGTATAAAATCTAGTGACGGTTTTGAGTTTGATTCCTTCTCGGGAAAATTATAATACGGCGTGAAGACATTTTTTGTATAAATTAAAATAAAAAAAATATATAAAAAAAAACCAACTACAATTATTTAAAATAAAAACTGGATCCTTTTAAGAATACCATGTATCCATCCATCCATCCATACACAATATGTTGATTTTAAACTCTGTGATTCTTATGAGCTTAGTTTTAAAACAATTGAAATAGAATTAAAAATAAAAAAAAACAAATAAACACAGTATAACCATTTCCCTAATACCCTAAAACTGTCCGTAAAAGTTAACACGAAATAAACATTACGAGTACATTTGTTCAAAACCTTTTCATAACGAATTTAAAATTTTGTAAAATATTTTAAAAAATACTGTAATATAAATATTTAATAAATTGAGGCCAGTCGTGGCGCAGTAGTACAAAGTGTGACTGTAAAACCAACTGGTTGTGGGTTCGATCCCCACTCGAGGAATGAAATATTTGCTTAAATTTATATTTTCATTTCTTCGCTCTGGTGTCGAGGCAAAGCGCGGCTTTGAGTTCTGCTACTCAAAACGCAATGCCTCCAAAAATTCAGCAGAAAGTGGGGAACGGAGTGTCTTAACACTAAATTCCCTCTGCCTACCCTGCTGTGTGCGGGATATAGCGTGAAGCTAATTTAATTTATTTTTTATTTTATTTAAAAAAAATATATAATTTACCTCAACAAAAACAAGTTACTTGATATAACGAATATTTTCTTATTTCTTTCAGTATCGATAAATCGCAGTTGCACTATATACTTGTGTATGTTTAACGCTGTTTAGACATGTCTAAACTTGCTCCACGATGACGTCAGAGACAGGGTTTTTATATATTTTTTTATAGTTTTACGCTGTTTCCCGCACATAGCTAGTAGTGTAGGCAGATGGAACCTGGGAACCTAGTGTTAAGACACTCCGTTCCCACTAAGACACTTCCGTTACTCATTTTCTGAATTCTAGAGGCATTGCATATTGAGTGGCGAAATTCAACTCCGCGCTTTGCCCCATTACCAAGCAAAGAAATGATAACATTCAATATTTCATTTCCTCGAGTGGGAATCGAACCCACAACCTGTCGTGTTAACAGTTACGCGTTTGTGCGGCATGCATTTCACATTAATTTATATGAACATTTTTTTAGGTTCACGCCGGTGAGGAGGTTCAGGTTAGTGCCGTGTTTACAGTCACGCAGTATCAGTATCACTCAGTCAGTATCTTTTAAAACAAGGCAGGCAGAGATTACGTAGTGTCAAGACTCTCCGCTCCACCCTTTTAACCGGATTGGCTGCTTTTCAACTTCTCAGGACATTACATATGGACATTATCTTTCGATCTATAATTCGATCGACGGATCGACAATAGTCGGTAAGCACCTCAGTACCTATCCATGTCACTCCCATGTACAGCGAGTTTCAGTGATTCAGCTAATATTAGGAAATTTGTGATTATTTGGAAAAACCCGAATTCTCGAACAAAATAGGCAAATACTCGATTGTTGGGTCTGCGCTCGTAATCTTTTTTGTATACTACAATAGTTAAAAAGTTGAAAGCTATAGGTCTTTAAATTTTAAAAATAAGATCCATAAAACCTTAGATTTAAGAAAAATACAAGTCTACCAAAAACTTTCAAGGGCTGTATCGGAAAAAATACTGGTGATTTTTCCAAAAGTAATTAAAGAACTCCTGATATCATATTTATATAGAACAATTCCTAAAAGCTTAATAAGGTTAGCTGAAAGACATGTTTAAAAAAAAATATTCAATCATGGAACAATAACAAAATATATTCTCATTACAAAAATTGACTAACTTAAAATCGATTTATTTCTTTGGGCATTTTTCACCAGTCAACTATAGCAAAATAATGTTTGTAGAGTACAAATATTTTGATATAGCAACGTAAATATATTTCACGTTTAAATACAACGTTAGTTGTCTATTTGTAAAAGAATTTTTCAAATCTATCCAGTAGTGTTGGAGCCTATTCAATTCAAACAAAGAAACAATAAATCTCAATTGTTGTCTTTATTATTTCAGTGTAGATATCGATGCACCTTCCCCCACACCCCCGCAGTCATCAGCTACGATACACACATTATTGGATGTTTTTTTTTTATATTTTTAAATTCTTAAATTCATTATATCTTTTAAATGGAATGTCCGATTTTAATAATTAAAAAATATTTTACAGGTATTGAAATTATCTTTAATAAAAAAAAATCAGCTTCACGCTGTATCCCGCACACAGCAGGGTAGGCAGAGGGAACCTAGTGTTAAGACACTCCGTTCCCCACTTTGCATTGCGTGTTGAGTGGCAGAACTCAACGCCTCGCTTAACCTCGACACCAGAGCGAAGAAAATGGAAATATACATTTAAGAAAATCTTTCATCTCCTCGAGTGGGGATCGAACCCACAACCAGTCGGTTTTACAGTCACACTACGTGCCGCTGCGCCACGACTGGCCTCAATATCCTTAATAAAATGACATAAAATCTTTAATAAAATAACATTTAATGGGATAAGGACGATACAGAGATATATTATGGTATGATTATTGTCGGTACTTTTCAACTTTTAAAATGTATAAAAGTAGTTATATTGGCACAACTATAGTAGTAGTGTGTGTGTGTGTGTTCATCAAAAGTTTCTGCAGCGTATGCGATGACAATTTTTTTATTACATTTTTTTTCCAACCTTGGGTTATATTATAGCATTTTTATTAAGCTTTCTAATGATGAAAGATTTTTTTAAATCGGTCCGGTATATTTTGTGTGATAACAATACAAACATACACACAAAAATACAAATGTTTCCTCTTTATAATATTAGTATAGAAGTATAGACTAGTATAGAAGTATGGATAACTGACAAATATTTCATGCACATTATAAAAAAAGACAGTACAAGGTTTTTCCTCATATTTAATATAGGCGAATCGGATTATTTTGTTTTTGAGAACATGAAAATCACACTAAAGCACACTATATGAAACTTTTATTAGCCAGTTAGTATTCATTAACCATCTAGCTACGTAAAACATATAACAAGACTTAAATTATTTATAAATTCTCCAAGTAATTAACACAAAACCCATAATACAAAGATAACTGTTTCGCCACATTTTGTGTGACGAATGCGATTCTAAAAAAAAATTCTAAATAATTTTTTACAACATTTTTTGTAAATAAATAAAACAACACAACAACACACTGCAAACATCAGAAAAGTTGAAATAAAAAATAATGAGATCAATATTAATGACACACACAAATCACACTTATCACCAATCCTTGCATCTATGGCACTGAATCCGATCATAAGGAATCAATTTTGACAAGCCGTTACAGTGCCTTGTTGTTGTCTGTAGAATTTGTGTTGTTCTCTATAGAATTTTTCTTTAATATTTAGACGTACAAAACACCTTGGGTACCATTCCGAAGCTGCGACTCGCTACATACAGTAAACGTTATAGTAAAATCTTCTCCGTGTTCTCATCTAATGATCGACTGTTCAGCATGGATATTATTGGCAGTCTAGGAAATAGTTAATCATCTTTGTAAGTTTTGTATGGTAAGTTGTAAATCTCAGCAGCTCGACATAGGGTACACTTTTTGGCCAACACTTTATTTCCGGTTTCATTTTTTTCTTTTCAGTTCATCATCATCATCTCATCTACAATAAAATAAATAAGAATAATGAACCATAGGTATGAAATAATACATTTTAAATACGAGATCCACTTCATCCCTCAATATTTTGGGCTTTTACTTATCACATTATTTTTAAAAACTAAAATATATTCTAAAATAGGTCCTTTTCCAATCAATATAAAATGTGTAACTCAAAGTTTTAACATAAATCCTTGGAGTTCTGTAATTAAATTATAAGAAAGTACTCACTTACCTTAGATGAGTGGCAAAAAAGTAACACACCCAACAACATGAAACGCTGTTGATTAGCATTGACATTGATGTAAACAAAGAGTTAAGAGACTACCCTTGACGGACTAATAAGGGTGGGAGAGATCTAAGGATGTAAGACGTTTGAGTTATTTATCTCACGTTATTTCAAAATATTAACGAATTTCTTATTATTGATCCGATTCACCCATCAATCCTCTACTATACATATATGTAGATTTAAAAAATGTTAAGCAATTTCCTTAAATGGAAATGGCGAGTTAACCAAATTCATATTAACATAGGCATTTTAGTTTTTCCTATATACGATTATACCTATATTAAAATAAAAAACCCGTCAAGTGCAAGGCGGGCTTGTTCACCGAGGGTTCGCTACCAGTTTCAGGATTGTAAAGGAGGAAGGTCCACGGGAAGTACAATTTATGAAAATTTACAAAATTAAGTTTGCGGGCGTATGCACTAATTTTGTATAAAATAAACTACAAATATAAATTTGTGTAATTACTCTTTCCATAAAATATCTCCAAATTTTGACTTTTTGGATTTTTTTTATTTATAAAGTTCTCATTTAGTGCCAAATTTCATAACTGTAGACCTTCGGAAAGTACTCGACGCACATTTAATCGAATTTTGGCTGAAAACGATGAACGAAGGACCTACTAAATTCTTTTTGCCTGCCACTTATTGCAAGTATCGATAACAACGGTTCGATTATGGAAATAAGATGGCAAATTTAGTTATCTAACAACATAACAGTAATGTTACAAGTCGACAAAATAAAAGCGAGTAAATTATAAAAGCCAGACAGAAAGAGCCTCACTACGGTTCACGAGTCATGGTCGCCCTGAAGTGAACGTAGATTCGATTTAAGAATTTTTCTTCCCGAGTGAACAATACGCGAAAGTTCAGAGAGCCTAACTTCAGGGCGGCCTCATTGTACCTTCACAACAATACGGGCTTAAAAGCATGTGCTTTAGAAGCAAATATTTTTAGCTATATTAGAAAAAAAATCTTATTTTGACTTTAATAGAGACGATATTATTCGATTTTAAGTCGTAATTTATACTTCTCTAAGTACTAATATCACAAAGCTCAAGTTTTCTTGATTTAACGCTCTAATCTCAGGAACTACTGGTTCCATTTTAGGATAGACAGATTGATTTATTTGTTGGAACATTTATCGAAATAAATAGGTAAAAGAAGTAAATAAGAAGAAGAAGTAAAAGTTTAAGCTAAATTACATGACGTCAATAGTCTCGAATGTGTCAGTGACATCAGCAGTTCTTAGTTATTTCTCATTAAAGACGCCGACGTGTGAAGTATAATCTATTATATTATATTATATTATATTAATAAGGTTTATTTTCTAATAATTTAATTTAACACATATATATAGATATTGTGCATATTAATATTGTTCTCTCGTTTAAAAATATTTTGTTGAAAATTTATTTTTATTTCTATGTTTTTAAAGAATAAAATGAATCTAAAAATTAAAATTAAACCTGTGAGTGATTTCAGGCGTTTGTTTTGTTTTGTAGCGTTAAATATTTGTTTTGTTCCAATACTTTTAAGGATATCGTGGGCGGCGCGACGTAGTTCTTTTAAGTATTTCGTGCCTGATTAATAACTGGCCCTGGACTGTAACTGGTCTGCGTATTAACACCACCACCAGCAGGTAGACAAAGGGAACCTAGTGCTAAGTCACTCCTTTACCCACGCACCGCCCAAATTTCGAAACATTGACAATCAGTGTGAACGATTTGAAATGGTAGGCAGAAGGAACCTAGTGTTAAGACACTCCGTTCTCCACTTTCCACCAAGTTCTGGAGGCATTGCGTATTGAGTGGCGGAACTCAACGCCGCGCCTTGCCTCGACACCAGAGCGAAGAAATGAAAATATAAATGTAAATAAATATTTCTTTTCTTCGAGTGGAGATCGAACCCAAAACCAGTCTATTTTACAGTCAAACCTTGTGCCTCTGCGCCACGACTGGCTTTAATATACTGCACGACATTTTCATAAAATAAGTAATTTATTACGTACTATATTCAAAAACAATTAATTGTACGTAAAATCATATTATATTATAGCGGAAACTATACTTTTTTCCAGAATCAGACTAGTCATTGAGCCTATGTAGGGGCAGTGATCGCATTGGTTATGGTTTCACTTACAATCAACGTTAGAGGGAATTTGTTGAGAGGGGCGGAACCATAATTCAGCGGAACCAAATGGGAACGGACGTGTCACATTCGGAACACAGTGTCTTAACACTAGGTTTCCAGGTTCCCACTGCCTACATTATTATGTGCGGGATACAACGTAAATCTAAAAATACGATACGAAAGATTAATTATATAATTAAACTTTCGACACTTCCTCACATTCCTCCCAAATTTCGAGGCAATGCGTGTTGAGTGGTGGAACCTAACGAACGTATAAACAAACTGTTACTGTCCCACTCAACACAATCGGTTCAACTCCTCGTTAATTTATATATAGCATTTCATATGGCGAAGTTTAACGCCGCACTAGGTCTTCCCAAACAACGAACAAGAAATTAAATATAATTAAATTAATTGAATTATATAAAACATTAGTGTGACTACAGCGCTAAATTACTTAAGTATTCATTACTTTAAGAACGTAGTCTTTTGCAGGTTCACCCTGTTTCCCGCATATAACTGGATAGGCAGAGGGAACACAGTGATAAGACATTAGGTTCCCCACTCATCGTTAGTAGAAACACACATACACACTCTGACAAAATAATTAAGTCCCTCGAGTGGGATTCGAAATCATAACAGCAGCGATTACCGTCGCCACTGTGTACCACTACCACTACTATATAAAACCCACCCATGAATAATATTTACAAATACAAATTAAGTGCAAATTATGAATCATTTTATTTATTTATTTATTAAACGTATATTTACTATTTACTATGAAGTAGACTATTAGAATAACAAACTTCCCAGACTTTTGATTAAATATATTTTTAGAATGCTAAGACCGTCGTGGCGCAGTGGAACAGCATACCTGTAAGAGGCGGCGGGGATTCGATTCGATTATTAGAGGGAGAAGTTTAAAATATTTAATATTTCATTTATTCGAATGGGATCGAACCCACGACCTGTCGCACTACAGTCGCTTCGCTACCCCTGCGTAATAACACGTAAATATGCGGTTACTATATTATCAAGAAATCCATCCAACTTGACTCATCAATATTGACTACCGATAAACTACTACAGTTCTAGATGTAAGCCATAATTATCTTATTTATTACGCAATTCACGCACCTAGTAGGTATGGGTAGATTTAGTGGGGTCGGGGTTTCGTTGGTCCTTGCCCAGCCCAGTTGGTCTGGTGCCCACACAATAACAACCAATACAGAAATAAAAACAACAAATAAACACATCGCTGTATACATGGTCTATACATATAAAAGGACGTGTACCTAACTGACTGAGGTAAGACGTACGCACAGCTGTAACCTCTGATGGTAGAAACGTGAAATTTGGACAGATGTTTATTTTCATAATCTAATCCACTAAGAAGGGATTTTGAAAAATTTTTACCCTAAAGGGATGAAATAGGGGTTAAAAGTTTGTATGGATTTTTTTTAAATCGACACAGATTTAAATAAAATTTGAAATTTAGACTCTTGAAAATATTTCATTTAATACGTGTTTCATGGTTTTTTAGAGTTCACCCCCGAAGGGTTCAAATAAGGGGTTGATTTTTATAAAAATTTCAATTCAGACTGTTAAAAATATTTTATTGAACACGTGATTTGTAGTTTTTTTAGAATTCACCCCTAAGGGTGCAAATAAGCGGGCGAAGCCGCGCGCGCCCTCTAGTGTAATATTAAAATTTCTTGCCACGTTGACACTAAACCAAAATCAGACCACTGCAAGCCAGTGAGGCCTGGAAAATATCTATAAGTACCTCCATGGTTCTGAATACATTAGGTATCGAGTGGGGAAAACCCAACGCGTCGCCATTTTATCATGCTGGCATTACGCGACCCGCCTGGCGTTTGACCTTGAATATTTTTTAGCATATACAAGTTTCAGCTTCACACTATTTCCCACATAGCAGGGTAGCCAGAGATAACCTAATACCAGTACTCACTTCCCAGCCAATTTTCAAGTAGTTTGATGTGCGGAGCTCAACACCGCGCTTTATGTGTTACCCCCAATGTTGGACCCACAACCATCACGTTTGCAATCAGACCTTATGTTGCTACGCCACGATGACCTATAGCCACGGTTAACTAATTGTTTTCGGTAATCAATTTAGTATACAAATTCCGCATAATGAGGGTAGGCGGAGAGAACGTAGTGTTAAAACACTCTTTACAGGCCACCAATATTATAAAGACATTTAGCATTGAACGAGAAATCCCAATGCGTTGCATCTCTTATCAGTGCAGCTTGCCTTGTATTTGACCTTGAATACTGTTTCGCACGATATACATGTCAGTTATGGTAGACAGAGGGAACCTGGGGACCAAGTGTAAAGACACTCCGTATCAATTCCACTTCCGTTCTAATCTCTACTTGCAATTCATTGTAAAGACATTTAGGGTTGAGAGTGGGGAAAACCTACGCGTCGCTATTTTCCAACTGCAGCCTTCCTGACCTTGAATAACGTCTTTAATACAATTTTAATATCGAATTAATACAATTTTTAAAACATAATTGATGCAATTAGGTATATATTTTTTTCGGAAAACATATAGGTAACAGGTTTTTTATCCTCGAAAATCCGCAGGTTCAAATCCCGCTACGTTAATTTTTTTTTATGTTCTCCATTAATATTTTCCTTTTGCTAAGTGTGAAATAAACACTTTAAACATAACGCACCTCATTATTATTCATAATATGTATACAAAAGAAAAAATGGAGAAAGGAGAAAAAAAGAGAGGACCTCGTGGAGTTTTGCCATTCAACACGCAATAACTCAAGAATCAGCGAAAAGATCGAATTTAGAGAACAGTGTTTTAACAATACCTTTATAAACTTTGCCTACCCTGCTATATGCGATACGGGGTGAAGTTATAATAAAAAAAATAAATAAAAGACAAATACTAATGGACTTTGACGAGTATAAAAAAACAAAAAGAAATTAAAAAAAACATAGGTACAGATAAATAATAAATTAACTTCAAGGCGGCGAGGAATCATCGAATCGTCCGACCGGCCGGCGTCTGACGTAACGGCACGCGACGCGCGGCGTGCCGACCGATAACGACTTACTGAACGCGTTCAACTTTTATTATACTTATTGTACAATATTATGTACGTTTTAGGCCGTCGTGGCTCAGTGGGGCAGCGTGTGATTACAAACGTGACGGTTGTGGGTTTGATGTTTAATCAGGGGGGATGCCATATTTAATGTTTTCATTTGCTCTATCTCCTCTGCATTAGTAAGGAAGCTGAATAATAAACAAAAAAATATTAAAAAAATTACCTTCGTCTATAAGAGTCTCTGATAGCGCCTTGTAAGACCGGCGATATGGCTGAAACAAAAGAAACAAACAAAATTAACAATTTATCGCTTATTAACTAGGCCATTTTATTAGAGAAAATTACTTTTTTCAACAAACCACAAAGATATTGAGGTCAGTGGTGGCGCAGGGGCACAAAGTGTGGCTGTAAAACCGACTGGTTGTGGATTCGATCCCCACTCGAGGAGATGAAAAATTTACTTAAATTTATATTTCCATTTCCTTAAATTTTTTTTTTTCGCTCTGGTGTTGAGGCAAAGCGCTTCGTTGAGTTCTACCATTCGACACGCAATGTGCAAAAGTGGGGACAAAGTGACTTAACACTAGGTTCCCTCTCCCTACCCTGCTGTGTGCGGGATACAGCGTGAAGCTGATTTATATTATAAAGATATTGGCATGGGAGTGAAAATATCTCTAAATACGTCCATGGTTATTGGTGCTTTATACTTTATTTTTGGAATTTGAACAAAGATACTTACAACTTCTCTTAGTATTTTAAATTGTCTAAAATTTGCAAATTTCATACAATAAAAAGATTTTTTTTTAAATGTCACCCGTTATAGTAACGTTTTTGTTTAAATTTCAAATATAAGAAATGTTTATTTTTATTATATTGTTGAATTATGATTTTAAAAAGACATAAAAGTTAGAAATTGTTTGACATTAAACATAGGTTTTAATTTTTTTTAATTTAATGGTCTGATATTGCAATGACAGTAGTTTTTAATTTTATGTCAAGCAATGTTTAAGCACCATTAACTTGTAAAATCATAAATAAATATATACCTATTTTTAAATAATATATATAATAATAGATTGATTGGTTGATTGATAATAGATAACAGAAATGCTGGAAGTCGAACCTGAAAATTGGACTTACCCAAATTAGTCATTAACCACAAAATAATTAATAATAAAAAGAAACATGACTTAGAATCTTTGGGTGTGTGTGTTTTGTGACTTAGACTAACGGTTTTGATGATTATTGGTCACAAATATACGCAGAAAGTTAAAAGTAGTGTCTTATTATCCGGTCTTTATCACCCAACTTCATATTAAAAAACGAGGAAAGTTTTTTTCTAATATTTTCTTTTAGAATAATACAAAATAAAGCAATATATAAAAAAAAAAACTTAAGTAATTTGTTAAAAAATAAAATTTATCTGTGAAAAAATTATAATTTAAAATGCAAATAACTACAATTGATGTCTAAAAAGGATGTATTTGGGTTTGAAACTCAAACATATCTAATAGCTTAAACTTTTATTATAACTAAAACAGATTCTACAAATAATAACACATATTTTCAACAATTTAAATATGTATAGACAATTTTTTTTTGTAGTAGTGTGATCCCCGTTTGGGGGAATTGCTTCTTCTCTTTCTATCTTTGGCAAGTCATTAATCTCAACTATCAGTGTTGTCTACCTAACCAATTTCAAAAAAAATACTGGTAAGAGGTACTGCTAAATATAATTTTGTTAAAAAAATTCAGTAGTGGCTCGAGGAAATTACAAATTTAATATTTTTATTTCCTCGCTCCTAGTGTAGTGCCTACAGAATTCAGTGGAAAGTGAGGAAGGGAACTGAGTGTCTTCAATAGGTTCTCAGGTTCCCTCTACCTACTACATACGAAGCGATATAAATAATAATTATTAGAATTTTTAAGAAGTAATTAAGAATGGAACAACCCCCTGCTAGATGGTCCGACGACCTAAAGAAGGTGGCAGGAAGCGGGTGGATCCGAAGAGCTGAAGATCGGGTGTGGTGGCGAGAATTGGGAAAGGCCTATGTCCAACAGTGGATGATTAACGGCTATCGATGATGATGATGAATTAAGAATATCAAAGATATAACTCTATAGACATATCCATATACTTTTTGTTCATATAGTCTAACTATACACAATTTCTTTATTTTGTTCTAAATTTTCACACTAAAACTTAGCTTAGTTGATGCTCAATAAGTTTCTTTATTTCTTACATAAAATCTTTTACAATTCAATTTTTTTTAATATATTGCAATGTATAAATAACACACACAAAAATAAACTATTATTTTTATATATTATTTAACTAAATAAAGTATACTTTAGAATTTGTGTCCATAGCACTTTTGCAAATAGATCTAAATTAAATAAAAAGTACCTACTTAAAACTAGAAAATCTAAAGATCATACCTTTCTACACAAAGTGCAATATGCTCAGAGCTATATATTATATAACTTTAAACTGCAATGGTTTACTAGTGACCTCTGAAGAGTTTCCCTCCCAGGTCCTGGCTCCATCATGAGACCAGCTCGATGATATAATATTATTCTATAGTGACTTGAGATAAGTATAACTACCAATTTTCATGTTGATACAATTATTACAAGTGTATTAAATTCAGTTTCTCATATTTTATTACAAATTTATATTTCCATTTCTTCGATTTGGTGTCGAGGCAAACCGCGGCGTTGGGTTCCGCCACTTAACACGCAATGCCTCCAGAATTCGGCAGAAAGTGGGAAACGGAGTGTCTTAACACTAGATTCCATCTGCCTACCCTGCTGTGTGCGTGATGCAACGTGAAGCTGATTTTTATTTACACCTAGAAACAAAGCGGAAACTCATTCTACAATAACTAAAGTTATTTTATTCATATTGCAATCCTTTTTACTCATTGATGGTTAAAAATAGTTAATACCTATATTAGTAACAATTTAAATATATCTTTAATTTAATTTAGTTATATAAAAATTTACTTAATTGCAATAAAAATATAATATATTATTCTTAATATATTTTTTATAGCTGAATCTTGATCTAACCTAACAAATAATTAGTAATGGAAGGTTATGGTAATGTTCTGTCACCGCGCCACTGAAAATTGTCATAAATCACCAAAAAGTAAGTAATTTTCTATTAAATTATTTGCCATTTTTAAAATAAAACTATTTTGTAACGAATTGATATTCATTATGAAATATACATTTTTGCAAAACCAATATTTTGGTAACTTTATATAGTTTATAGTAGTATACGTACACGTTCACAAGTTCAGTTAGTCTGCCTGAATTTGAATTGCATAAAAATCTGGCTAAAATAATTTCAATTATTAAAAATGTTTAAAAATAGGAACAATCGATTAAATATTTCCAATTTGTTCTCAATACCGATCGGCGATCACAACAATTCACTTGCATTCATAGTTCCTTTTGAGAAAACAAGATGGCGTTACTAAGGTCATGACTGGACTTTTAAACTTTTAAGGTTATACAAACTTTTTTCATTATAACGATAGAAAAAAGCTGTTTTACAATAATTTTATGAATAATAATCGATTATTAATTTAATTTCTTATATTTATATGTTATTCGTTTGATTATCGAATAATTTACTTGCATATTAAGTGTAATAACTTTTACAATGTATATTTTATGTATAACTTTTACTATATTAAAGTAAAAGTTACACACATTATGAATGATGTACTATTGTTTTATATTAACACATAAATAATTACCGATGTATATATATATATTGGTACCTATTTCTCAATAATTTCTACATATGCTGTTTACTAAGACAATTTAAGTAGAAAATTTAAGTATAATTTGAGTAGAAAAGACTAATTGCAAGGTGAATTATTGAAGTTCGATATTAATGTAATAACCTAGTAATAAGCTCTCTAATCACAAATAAAAATCATACACCAAAAGCTTAAACAAAAATGTTACTCACTCATTAAAAGTAAAACTGTTTTGATTAACATCATAACTGTTTTGTGTCCACATTCACAAAATTACACTATTAATACACGTATTTAAATAGAAAATATTGATAAATCACTAAAAAAACCCTAATCTTCATTAGAAAAAAAACGTCCTTTCTTGGTGGGTGCGCGTGCGCAACTGTATACTGACAATCGTATGTTCCTGCGAATATGATTCATAATTGTAGCATACAGGTTAGCGTACAGGTTCTTGAATTTTTGTTGTTGTGTGGTAAATACTCAATTTAAATATGATAATATTGTTGGAGAATGATGTTTAGAAACTATATGGCCAACAAGTGGCCATAGATGGCTATACATATTTGATTTTAGGGTTTTTCTTGCTTTTGATTATATTCGTTCCGAGTGAAGAACACTTAGGCAAAAGTTCTGAAAACTTAACTTGATTCGAGGGCGGCCGCGATTCGTTGAGCCATAAATGATATAAGGATTTGACATTTGAAGAATTTATAGTTAAAACTGAACGTTATGTTACTAGGTTGATTAATATGCGTTTATTGTAAGTTATATTTTATAAGAACAAAATACCGGCCGCTGGTAGCTTTTTCTAGGACTGACGCTACTGACATTTCTATGCAACACGACCATTCGAAAGCTCTTGAACATCTTTACGTAAAGTATTATATTATTAATATATTGTTTGAATGATACGCACATAAAAATAGTAAAACGTGTTTTAAAATATCATTAAATATATTGAAATTAGCTATTAAATAAATATTAGGATTATAAAAATAATAGAGTTATCATTTTTTACTTTGGCAAAGTACATAGGTTGGCTTGAGGAACTGTCCATCTAGAGCGAGAAAATAACTCATTCCACCGAGTGAGAATAGAATCCTGAACCGAACCGACCTATTTTCAATGTTATGCTTGTGCCACTGCTAACACAACCTAAAAATACGCGGAAATCACAACAATTAATTAAATGAGATTTTCACACGAAACAAAGATCACTTGTTAATATTTAATTGTTAATTTCTATTAAATAAAAAAAAAAAAAATTAGCTTCACGCTTTATCCCGCACACAGCAGGGTAGGCAGAGGGAACCTAGTGTTAAGACACTTCGTTCCCCACTTTCTGCCGAATGTGGAGGCTTTGCGTGTGTTGGCAGAACTCAACGCCGCGCTTTACCTCGACACCAGAGCGAAGAAATGGAAATATAAATTCAAGTAAATATTTCATCTCCTCGAGTGGGGATCGACCCCACAACCAGTCAGTTTAACAGTCACACTTTGTACCACTGCGCCACGACTGGCCTCAATAATAATTTCTATTAAGATTTGCCAAAATGTCATGACATGTATGTCAATCTGGCGAAATCGAAATCTTCTATCGCTTCAGTCAGTCAGTACGTGACGTGACGTGACGTCACACACTCGTCGGGCGTCCTTCGATAAAGAGATATCGAGCATGAACACCTCCAAGTTCATACATACGTATATCTTCTATATTATTTATATTTCCATACTAATATTGTAAAGCTGAGTTACAATTGGTAAATTTGTAAACTTTTAATAAGGACGTCGTCGTCGCGCACCGGATTTAAACCCGACGACTGAGGGTTCGATTTCCAGTAGGGAGATGAATTGCTTATTTTTTTTTGTATGTTTTAGTTTATAGGTTTTACTTGTTAATATTGTTTTATATGTACTTAAAGTTTTTCGTAATGGCAAATGTAAAATAAAATAATTTTAAACGAAATATTTAATCGTGGTTTAACATGTTGGAATCAATACAATGCTATCTCTTTCTGTCCTTTTTATCATTTACAACGCTAAAAAGAGAGACCTACACAACACATTTGATGCCGGTCGTGGCACAAAGTGTGACTAAAATCGACTGGTTGTGGGTCCGATGCTCGAGGAAATGAAATATTTATTTACATTTATATTTTAATTTCTTCGCTCTGGTATCCACGCAAAGCGCACGGCGTTGAGTTTCGCCACTCAACACACAATGCATCCAGAACTTGGCGCAAAGTGGGGAACGGATTGTGTTAACACTAGGTTCCCTGCTGTGCTGCTGCTGTGGCTTCCCTGCTGTGTGCGGGATACAGATTTTTTAGAGGGAATTTTCAAGACATTGCGTTTTGAGTGGCGCCAACTCTAGGGCACGCTTTGTTTTATTATCAAACGGCGGGACAATGAAAATAGGTCAAGCCACCGAGTGGGAATCGAACCCACAACACTTAGATTGCATTTAAAGTTTGGAATTTAAGCATAGAACCGGAAATTTGTAAATATGCAGCCTACGTGCGTATCAACCAGACGAAATTGAAATCTTCAATCGGTTCAGCCACTTGCTCAGTACGACGTCGTCACACGCCCCAGATGGCGCGCGTCCTTCGATATCGAGGTACATATACCTATCTAGTTCTACGTTATCTATACGCTCAAATTAATTATAATATTAGCTATAAGCTGAGTTAGAACTACTAATTTTATAAACTTTAAGTAAGTATGCCGTCGTAGCGCAGTGGCTGTAAACGCGACGGCTGAGGGTTCGATTCTAACTCGGGGGAATAAATTATTTTCAATTCTTTTGTTTGGTGACAAGGCACGTTTATATGACTAAAATATTTTACAAAGTTCTATGCTTAGTTTCAGATTTTAATATACATTCTAATTTAAAATAATAATGCGATTTGTGATAGATGCAAACATTCTTGATTTAAAGAATTTTTACTAGTTAAAATATTCTATATTCTATAGTATGGGGATCACATTATTCTGGGGTGGGCACGGACCACTCGGCACCGCCATTCCTTTGCCCATGCTCAAATCTTACGTCATTTAATCTATGTACTATAATTACATGTTTAATATGATAGTTATCGGTCCTGACATTTGTAAAGAGTATTACATATTTTTATATTCAAAATTATATTTATTATACCTTTTTTATTTACTGTTTACTCTGGTAAGGAGGCAAAGCGCGGCGTAGAGTTTCAAGAAGCAAACAAATTCTCGACTCGGTCTTGAACCCACAGCTGTCGCGCACGCTATTGCAAACCACGGCGTCACTTGGCTTTATAACTTTCATGCATACACGTCAACCAAACGAAACTGAAATCAGTTTAATTACGGTATGTGTATAACATGTATAAACATGGAGGTTTTTATCATAACGGAAGGCATGCGCCACCTGGGCCGTGTTTTTTCATACATATTATATGGCATTCCACGCGAAGCGGACAGGTTAAAAAAGTCGAGGTCTCCGATTTTGGTTATTGTTTTAATATGTTAAGCCTATATGGCTCCTCAACAGAATTACACAATGTTTTGATAATACAGTGTTTAGTTTAGTAGTTATGTCAGTGACTGGTGGACATGCACTTTTTCAAATCTTATTATTCTATAGAAGAAAATAGATTCCTCATTAAATAAGCTTTTCATACTTTTAGTTAAATAGTTTAGTTAAATAAAATTATTTTATTTTTGATACAAAAGGAATGGTGTTTATTTTATGAAATGAAATTTAAGAAATGTAGCAATAACCACTTTTATTTTTATATTTTGTCTTAAAACAACTAATTGTGTGTAGACAAGCCTTATAAAGTTTTGAGCTACATCGGTTACGGTCCGCGGCGTCCGACGCCGCAATTTGCACACGCCTCACCACAACCAACACACGGAAACCTTTAATTCTACTATGTTGCTAACTAAATTGATTCGAGATTAACTTTGATTAAGAAAACGGATTTAACTAAAATTTGTACTTTCAAATTAAATTAATAGTTTAGTGGCGTTGTACACTGTTGTAACTGCTTACTTAAACCGACGGTGCTAAACCACGCACTTGCTAGGGAATGCCAATCTTGCCATAACATTGTTGGCTTCCAACTTTCAATCTCTTTTCATTTTTTAGATTAAATAATTGTAATAATTATAATAAGAGGCCAGTCGTGGCGCAGCGGCATGAAGTGTGACTGTAAACCGACTGGTTGTGGGTTCGATTCCTACTCGAGAAGATGAAATATTTACTTAAATTTATATTTCCATTTTTTCGCTCTGGTGTCGAGGCTAAGAGCGGCGTTGAGTTCTGCCACTCAACACGCAATGCCTCCAGAAATCGGCAGAAAGTGAGGAATGGAGTGTCTAAAAATACTAGGTTCCCTCTGCCTACCCTGCTGTGTGCGGAATACAGCGTGAAGCTGATTAATTTTTTATTTTTTTTTAAATAATTGTAATAGATTAAAATATCTATTACCAAGGAGCTTTTGTACATGTAAATAAATAAATAAATCTTCAGTGCAGTATGCGATATGTTTAAAGATCTTTATTGTAGTATTAAATTAAAATTTTCTTGATGATTGACCTAAAAATATTTTTGACATTTTTACACATTTATTCCACACTTAGGAAAAAATAATTAATATAGACCCGCCAAATCGTTTCTTATTTTCTACACCAATGTAACGTTTGCAGATGACCTTAACATTCTAAACCTGGATAACGTATATATCCAAACGATATTTTATTGCTACAAAAGAATCTTACTACCTTGAGTAATTGGTGTAAGCTAATTGCTATGATGTTGAATGTCAAAAATGCTTTTATATTACTTTTACAAGAAAAAAATACAATATAACAAGTAAATATTATTTGGATGGTTCCCATAAAGTGGATACAATTAGAGACTTACTCGTAGGTTTTATATTTGACCGATGTTTATTTGTTTGTTGGTTTGTAATCAAATCTTGCAAGCTACATCTCACCCACTTCTCAATGTCCGATTGAGGTGAAATTTGGCATGTATATTTATTACCCGTGACAATGCAATCATATAAATTCAGTTTGGTTGGTAATCCAATATGGCCGCCACAACAAAATGGCGCCGTTTATATTTTAAAACAACCAACCCATGAATCTAAGTGTTTTTATTATTATTACGGTGACCTGTTACTTTAATAACAACGGAAACGGAAAAACCAATATTCTATTACAATACAATAATATGTAAAATTAATAATAAAACATTGTGACAAAAAAAAGGAAGCTTCATGACGCAGTACCCAAAACGTCTGACTGTAAACGTGGCCGTTATGGGTTCGATTTCCACTGAAATAGAAAATTTGTTCTGGCAAAAAGAAACAAAGCGCGGCGTTGAGTTCCAACACACAATCTACAATGTCTGGAATTCGGCGTGGATGGTGAACTGAGTGTCCCTATACTATGTTTTTTTTTCAAGTTTTACTTTTTATATGCATAGGCTAAACTTTCAACATATTTAGTTGAGATCTACATAAAGATAAACGTTACGCGTCGTGACGTCATACATCGAAATGTCATAAAATAGCCTGTAGCCATCATCGATAAATAGATTGTCTATCCAACACAAAAAAATCTATTTGAACAAGTTTCTGAGATTAGCGCGTTCATGCAAGCAAACTTTTCAGCTTTATCACATTCATATCAGTCGGGGAAATTAGTTATTTAATATTTTCATTTCCTCGCTTTGGTTACAAGGGGAAGCGCGGTGTTGAGTACCGCCACTCCATACACAATATCTCAAGAGTTCAATGGAAAGTAGGGAATGTCTCAACTATAGGTTCCCTGTGCCTTTCCTGCTATATGCAAGATACAGAATGAAGCTAACAAAAAATATATATATGAATGAATGACGTCATACTCACCGTACGTACGTGTAACTGAACCGGTTGGTGATTTTTGTCTCCTCTGGTCGACATGCTTATATGAAAGTTATGTCACATATTTGGAATTTCCAATTCTTTGCATTAATTATACCAAGTACTTTTGTATCAGAGGTCACTTGTGGTGCAGGGGCACAAGTGTGTCGACTGTGCAAGATTGGTAGTAGTAGGTTCAATCCCCACTCTAGGAAATCAAATATTTATTTAAATTTATATTGTCATTTCTTCGCTCTGGTGTCGAGCCAAAGCGCGGTGTTGTATCACTCAACAGGCGATGTCTCCAGAATTCAACGGAAAATGGATAACGGAGTGTATTCAAACTAGGTTTCTTTTGCCTACCCTGCTGTGTGCGAGACATAGCGTGAAGCTGATGTTTATGTATCAACGCTACCGCAGCTACAAATTTGGCGATTTATAAATGCGATTTGATTTGATTTATTTTAAAACTTTATAACTTAAAAATAGCTAACCTATCGTTTATCATATAAGTGCATATCCGTTAAATAATTGTCTGAGTGTAATCGCAACGGTTATGGGTTCGATTTCCACTTAAGAGAATGCTCTGGTAAAACGACAAAGCAAGTAATTAAAATTCGCAAAATAATAAATAAAAAGTGAATAGCTTTACGCTTTTCCCCGCGTAGTTTATGTAGGTAGAGATAATCTAATTGGTTAAGACACCGTTCACCACGCACCGCCCATTGTTCGAAACATTGCATGTGGAGTGGCAGAACTAAAGACCCTTCTTCGTATGCTTATACGCACATATAGCAATCAAAAAGGAATTTTAATAATTTCGCTGAGAGAGAATTGAACCAACAACTGTCGCGTTTACAGTCAAACGCTCTACCCCTGCGATATGACGGACTTGACTTAAAATAGACACAGTAATATTGTTTACATTTGTGTTTTCCGCCAAATGTGTAATATGTTTAAGGAAAAATAGTAATTCAATCGAGGCGCCATTAGTAAAATATTGAGTGTATAAAACCTGGGATACAAAATGCTTCACGTTGTATCCCGCACATAGCAGAGTAGACAGAGGGAACCTAGTAACCTAGTGTTTTGACACTTTCGTTGCCCACTATTATTAGGTGCATCTATATATAGGTGCTTCTATACTAACATTATAAAGCTGAATGGACGCGCTAATCTCAGGAAATTAATAATTATTTTACGGAGGAAGGCTATTATTATATATTACATTATTTTGATATAATCCACTGTAGGTACTTATGGCACTTAGAATGTGTCATGTCATCATGTGTCATACACAGCTCTCAGTTATTTCCAATCGACTATAGGGGTGAAGCCGTTGGTAGAAAACATTGTGTGTCCGTATGGTACTCGTGTGATGTCATATATATATATATATACACACACACGAGGACGCCCCAGAATGCCCCAGCTGCAGTGGTATGCGCGAAAACGCTGAGCATGTATTCTTTGAATGTCCAATCTACAAAGAAGCCCGAGATGTCTGGTATGCTAAAGTTGGCAAGCAAGTGTACACTGAGAACATAGTCGAAATAATGCTTTCAGGTATATCAAACTGGGAAGCGACAAGTGAATTCGCACAGAATGTCTTAAAAGATCTACGTAGGAAAGAACAGGCGCGGAAAGAGAAATGAAATAAAATCCATCAAGAGATAGCCTATGCTAATCGTCCCCTCGTGAAGTAATGCCTCGCGGCCATGCCACGGGGAATTGGACGTTAAGAAGTCTGAGGGTTTTTTAGTCGGTAGAGGCCAATTCAGGCGAGTCCGACATACGGGGTCACTAATAGACTAGACCTTATGATACAGAAGTGTGTTTTTCCCTCGATGAAAATAAAAAAAAAACACACACACACACACAAACACCCATATAAGTTAATAAACTTATAACTGATATCCTCTTCCTCTCTTTCTTTTCTGCAAGAAATCTCCTCACTTTTAATAAAATTTGTCTGTGAACTTGGCTGAGCATTGTCGTAGTCGTAGATCGTAAATAGTTGGAAAGGTAAAATAATTTAAAAAATAAATAAAATAATACTTGGACGCGGGAACTCTTAAATTTGAAAAAAGACATAGTTGAATGTTTGAAATATTGAAAAATGACTATTTATACTTTGCATATGAGAAAGTACTAGATATTTTTTTTAATCGTTAGAAATCGAAGTTATAGCATATTTTGTTAGAAGAGTTCCCGAGTCTCAGCACAGACTATAACGCCATAGAATCGTCGGAACGATTTGTAAAACCCATCAGAAGCTATACTGCTCAGCTGCATGCGAAGAGAACTCAATTTTTTTTGATCTGCTGGACAATGCTCTGCTAAGTTCACAGGCACCAATAAAAGTTTTATCCAATTCGGACTATTGATATTTTTATTTGTATACGTGACCATTTAACTTGCTTAATAACAAGTTTATAAAAAAAAAAGAAAAATTATGAATCATTTATTGTGCAACTTATATGTTATGTTTGTTAGTTCTTGTAAAATAATATATAATAACATATTGGAATTACGTCGTAGTTTCAATAGAGTCACCCCGTTTTTTACTTTCTGGTGGATGTTCGAGACATTACATGCAGTGGTGGAACTCAACGACGCGCTTTGTCTTATTAGCGTTACATACCACGTGAAGCTAAAAAATGTCTCTATGAAATTGTTCTGCTACCGAGTGATTAATAGATAACACACTGACGTACGTGTATAACGCTGCAAATTGTCATATACATATAGGTTCCTTGGGAAATCTAAAGAATCCTCTCGTAGTGCTCACTGAGAGAGGATTTCCAGAGCGGGAAAAAAACTGGACCATACATTTTGTAGTCCTCACAAATAACAAGAAATATATATTTTAGAACCGATTTAAAAGTATTTTTGACACTATAAGATTTTATAAATCGATCAACGGCGGCTGCAAGCACGAAAAAGCGTGCAAGTAAAGGCGCGTTATATAAGTACAAGCGATAGAGGCTAAGCGCGGCGTTGAGTTCTGTCACTCAACACGCAATGCCTCCAGAATTCGGCAGAAAGTGGGGAACGGAGTGTGTTAATACTAGGTTCCCCCTGTCTACCCTGCTGTGTGCAGGATGCAGCGTGAAGTTCATTTTTGTTTTGGTGATAATAATTCAGTGTTGCTATGTAATAACGACTATTACTACTTTTACCTAGCAAGAATTGAACCCACAACCGTCCTTCAGACTATTCTCATTTTCAATATGGCATCTAAATCTAATTTAAATAATACATTTATATGTAAATCTTGAATGAGTAATCAAGTGGAATTGGCTAATAAAAGTATTAACCTTATTGATAACTAGTTATAGCCCGCGACTACGCCTGTACCGTGAAATATTAATATAATTCCCGTAAATCCTGTCTTAGTGATAGATATCAGCGTTCTACGCCGCGAGTATTTCAGGCGGTTAAGTTCAGGCGGTGTATTGTCTGTCAGACAATAACAGAAGAGTTTTATTTGCTTCTATAGATTTATTCCATAGATTTATTTTATGGTAAATGTAAGTTATACATAGAACTTGAAATTCCAAATATGCGTCTTTTATATATTTTATAAATTTTACGTTTCAGAGCGACCGCAAGGTACGCAGGAGACCGAGGAGACAGAGAACTAACGAGGAGAAATAGAGAGTTGTGGGTTTGAATCCGGTTGACCGGGGATGTTCATATCCTCATTCTGTCAATAAGACAAAGCACGGCGTTTAGTTTCGCCAACACTGATCAACACGCAACGTCTGAACAATTCAGCGGCCGCAACGAAGTGTCTTAACACTCGGTTCCCCTGCCTACCTCGGCTATATATTGGAAAAATAAAAAAACTTAAGAATACAAGCCAAGACCGACAAGACGTCGACTACATCGTAAAATATAATGTTATTGCAATTTTTGTTAAAATTGAGATGACATCATCAAGTTAAGGTTTGCGATACGGTTACTTATATTTATTAATATCTAAACAAAAAATATGTTTATATATATTTACAAAATATCGCTTCGTTCGAATAGCTCCTTACGTTTTACTCGCTCTATTAAAAAATAGGCCAAGTGCGAGTCGCACTAACATACCAAGGGGTTCCGTACTAATTTGTTACAAAAGATAACAGACTTAAATTTTATATGGAATTGATAAGTAATGTAAGTTTTTATAAAGTGAGTTCTAAGTTTCAAGGTCAACGGGAAGTACCCTATAGATTATCTAGATTAATCTGCGGAAGTCAAAATATGCGTCAAAAATGAAGGGACAAACAAACCTGGATATTTCACATTAATTTCAGCTTGTGCCTCATGCGCCATATTTTTGCATTTATTTTATTGAAGCATAAAATAAGCATAAGCCTGATGACGTCATCTTGTCTTAACAACAATTGCAAAAACATTGTAGAACACACCATGATCATTGTACTTCCGGTCTTAGATTTTAGCAGGGGGAACTTAGTGGGGAACGGAGTGTCTTAGCACTCCGTTCCTCACTTTCTGCCGAATTTTAGAGGCTTTCGTGGTGAACGCCGAGCTTGCATGGGAATCAAACCTACAACCTGTCGTGCTTACTTTCGTTTTGTTCGTCGTTCGTTTTTAATTATTTTTTTTACCAGAACGAACGAAAATATAAAATATTCCCCCGAGTGACAATCGAACCCATAATCGTCGCGTGACCGGTTGCACACCTGTGCCCCTGCGCCACGACGGCCTTGAAGGACAGACACAATCACCAAGTATACCTACGCCTAATGTTTTCACAAGGTTTGTTAAAGATACGATTCCAAACTCGAAACTGACCGACTATAGTAAGGTCAATGAACTCAACGTCATCTCTAAATATGTATAACTTACTAGCATTCACCTGTGGCTTTACTCGCGTTGAAGTCAACAAATGTCTGTAAATGATCCTTCAAAAGTAAACGAAATAAAGAAATTCAAATTAGTTTAAGATATTGTAAAAATGCTTTTTTGATATTGAATTGGGTACCTACATTGTATATAAGAATTCTTCGTCGTCAATACGTATGCTGACATTAAGTATTTTTGTTATCTTTTTATCTATGTCAACGTCAACAATTTATTAACACTTTTTTTAACAACTTAAATTAATTAAATTAATAATTGACAAAACTATATATTTTTAACTAATTGTTTTTATTAATTATTAATTTAATTTGTTAAAAATATATACTTATATATATTTTTAACAAATTAAATTATTAATTAATAAAAACTAAAACACGCTTTGCGAAACACGTCAAAATTCTTATACATACATACAACGTTATTTACCTATATTTTTAATTTTTTTTAGAAAATTTTCACAGTGCCCTACGACTGATATAATCTCCATACTAGTTTGTACATCAAATCAGCTTACGCTGTACCCCACATACCTCAGAGTAGGCAGAGGGAACCTACTGTTAAAACACTCCATCTCCCACTTTCCGCCGAATTCTGAAGGCATTATGTGTTGAGTGAGGGAACTCAACGCCGCGCTTCGAATCGACACCAGAGCGAAGAATTTGAAAGATATCTTTAATAGATACCAAGAAGATAAACTTTGACGTTAAGGGTTGTTACTCCGATTTTGCTGTAAGGGCTAGGGACAACAAAAAAATGGTGTGTCGCTCTTTTAGATGAAAAAAAAAAAAGCCAGTGCAGATTTCCCATGTAATCGTCATAGTGAGTAGGTATGTAAACTTTGTACGCGATTAACGTTCTTAAATTTTGGCCAAATTTGGGGCTTTAATTAAAGAATCTATTACTATAATGGACAAAAAGTCAGTAGGGTATCGTTTTTTTATAAAGAGCAGAAGTTTCAGTCGCATTGTCTCTGTACTCACTGAAAATCCATATATACGGTCGAGACGTGGCCACCTCGAGGTTAGCTGCTATAAATGGCTGAGCAGGTTTGATTTTAGCTTTTTTCTTATTTTTAATTACTTTCTTCCCGATTCCACAATGCGCAAAGAAATAATTCAAAAAGGCTATCTTCAAAGCGGCCACGACACGACGTCCGTACTGTAAAGTAGTGTATCTTTTCCTACAAAAACACATATTTACCTATTATAATGACGTGTACTCTATACGTGGCGTTCAGACGCACAATATAAAAAACGAAGTTATGCTATATTTCATCACGCTAACCGTTTACGTGTAACCCACTGTCTGCGGTTAAAATCATTTAAACGATTAAAATGTTTCATCGATTCAGTGTAACTCTTATTTCATTTTATTTGACCACCTGTGCGAAGTAAATTACGACCGAATTTTCCAGGCATTGCTTGCTTTGTCTTGTAATTAGAGAGATAAATAACTCATTCCCCTGAGTAAGAATTGAACCCATAACGACGACGACGTCTTAAAATAAAACATTTATATAAAAAAAAATATTAAACCTAGTATGCCTACCGTTCTGATATAAAACGTATTTATACATTTACTTAAAATAAAAGTTATGGCGGTTTATATAGCAAAAAACAAGTATTTCGACTCTATAAGGGTAATCAAAATTAATAGGGTTAACATAGAATCATGCAATTTGGTGGTCGTACCAGTTTAGTAAAAAATCTGAAAACTATACGTTTGTGGTTCAATCCAAAAAAATATAGCCTTAAAAGGAGTGGAAAATTTAAAAAAAAATTTTGCCAAGTTGCAAGTTTAAGTGAGGTATCAGATGAAAGGTTTCTGACTAAGCTACAGGCGTAGCTATAGAATTTCAGAAAAAGCTTAAGACCTCCAATTTATGTACGGAACCATCGGTGGGTGAATCTGACTCGCGCTCGGTTTTGTCTTAAAAAAATATTGTCTTCTACCTACGTAAGATATAATTTATATTTAATTTTTTCTGAACGCTCAAAAATTGTAAATACTATAAGAATTTTAAAATTTTAATTTATAAATTTTATCGATTCGATATATTCGATACAGCACACAACACAGCCTATTTCCTGGTCCTGGTGCCGTAGTGGTGCAATGTGTTTTGCAACTGTAAACGCGGCGGTTGTGGGTTTAATTCCCATTCGGGAAGGAGTTTTGGTAGATCCATTATCCTACATCCTACTACGAAGGCAATGCAATGTCTCGGGCAAGGAACTGTTCGTGAAGTATCTGGACAGTAGATTCTCTTCGTTCAACTAATATGTTGTTCAAATTAAAGCTGAAAGCTGAATATTAAAATAGTAAAACACAACGCCGTTTTTAAACGTCTTCTGTAAGAAAATGAGGTTATCAATTCGACTGTTGTTTTTTTATGTATGTTACCTCAAAACTTTGAAATGGGTGAACCGATTTTGAGGATTTTTTTGAAAGGTAGTGAGTGCTTCCCGTGTGGTTTGTGGTTTTTTTGGTCTATTTGCAACAATGGTATCTATGAGAAAATCACATAAGTTTTAAATTCTCATTTGGTATGTGCGCGACAAATAGACGTATAACTCAATATCAAGCCAACCGATTCAGATGATTCTTTTTTTATTTGAAAGGATACACGTCAAGGATAGTGTGGTGAAAGTTTGGTTACGCTTTGATAATGGGATCTGGTTAAAATAGAACAGGTTGTATTTTTGTTATCAGCTGCACGCTGTATCCCGCAAACAGCAGGGTAGGCAGAGGGAACTTAATGTTAAGACACTCGGTTCCCCACTTTCCGTCAAGTTCTGGATGATTTGCGTGTTAAGTGGCGAAGCTCAACGCCGCGCTTTGTCTCGACACCAGAGCGAAGAAATGGAAATATGTAAATAAATATTTCATCTCCTCGAGTGGCCATCGAACCCACAACTATTCGATTTTACAGTTACACTTTGTGCCCCTGCGCCACGACTGGCCTCAATGTTTTTTTTATGGTACAAAATATAATTATACTGCAATAGTTACAAGGGAAAACATTGTTAAAATGGGTATCAGAAGTGAAATTTCTCACCTTTGCATTTCTTTTTAACCAACTTTAAAAAAAGAAGATGTTCTCATTTTCAACAAGGTAATGATACAATATGTTTTACTTGGCACCGACTTCAAAATTAAAAAATCTTTTTTTAATTATATTTGTTTAACAAAATCAAAGTACGTTTTACTTTATGTAAAATTTGTTGTTTGAAGTCGGCTTTTTTTTTTTGGTAAAAAATAATTTATTCATAAAACTAAATAAGGAATATAATAAATGATACCTTAATTGAACTTCGAACCAATGGCTAAGTCATATAAACCTAACCAGAACTATTGCGTCACATGATATACGGTATATGATACCTATGGTATTAGATATGTACATATATGTATATAATAAGGCGACCGTGTCACGGTGACGATTACACGCAACGGTTACGGATGTACGTCTTATCGCCCTCTCTCGCTAAGTGTGGCGTTGAGTTCCGCCATTCAACATGCAACGTCTCGGTATATATTCCCGCTGTCTACCCTGTTGTATGGTTTTTTTTTTAAACTGACGTCAAGATAACCTGGCTGTATGTAGGTATATATGTATAATAAGGATAATATGAAATACGATTCCCACTTGGGACAATAAATTCTTGTTATTTCCTCGCTCTGGTAACAAGACAAAGCGCGACGTTGATTTCCGCCACTCAACACGCAAATGTCTCGAAAAATGCGCAAAAGTGAGAAACGGTGTGTTTTAACACTATGTTCCCAGGTAGTAGTAGCAGTAGGTACTGCTTACCTATGAGCTATGAGCTATGAGCGCAACATAGAATTATGAAACTCCGTTCCCCACTTTCCACCGAATTTCATGCATTTTCGAGGTATTGCATTTGGAGTCAATGCCGGGTTTTTGCCTTGGTGCCAGAGCGAAGAAATGGAAATATAATATAAACGATAAATCATTTCACCGAGTGGAAATATAACTCACAACGTCCTCACAACTAAAACATAGAAGCAATACATACAAAAGTGTATAATGTAGAATAACAACCCTCAAAATAATAAATATAAATAAAAATAAGCGTAGCGTTAGGTTCCGTCACTCAACACGCAATGCCTTCAGAATTCGGCGGAAAGTGGGAAACGGATGTGTCTTAACGGGAACGAAGTGTATTAACACTAGGTTCCCAGGTTCCTCCTGCCTACCCTGCTATGTACAGGATAAAGTATGAAGCTGAAAAACAAAGAAAGATACGTAGAAAAACCTAGTGCCAAGACACACCGTTCCCTACTAAATATCAAATTCAAGACAATTAATAGAATTCTGAACTTAACGCCGCGCTTTGTTTTACCGGGACGGGGACGCACGTACAGTTATACGTTGTCACAATACAAGTCCTGACGTCATAACAATGACGTCGTATTATATATTTTTAATATTTTTTATTTTTATGTAGGTACTCACTCTGGTAGCAAGATAACACGCGGTGTTAAGTTCCGCTACAACACAAAACCAACCAGCAATGCCCCAACAATTCGGCGGAATGTGGTGACTGGAAGTAGTATCACTGGAAAATGAATGTCTTGACACTAGGTTTCTAGATTCTCTTTACTTACCATGCTAAGTGCGAGATACAGTATGAAGGTATGAAATGGGTTCTTCCTGTGGAAATCGAACCCATTCTACTACAGGCTAAATATAATAGAAAAAATAAAAACGATATATAAATTTAAACAAATAAATATTGCGACATACCAAAAAAAATGATGAGCACCTCCAAAACAACTGTTGTCAGCAACAACGACATTTTCAACACTACATTACACCCGACCACATGAACACAATTGACTAACTATATATTTTTTTATCTACTAACTAATTATTTTATCCTGTCATTAATAAAAAAAAATAACATACATGTGTTTCGAAGGAATCTTTAACAAGGACTGAGGTTTGGATATTCCGATTGCTTTTTTTTATAACAAAGTATATCCTCGTGTGTATTTGAGTGTGAGGTTTGTGTTGTGATCGCTACATGAAAAGGAAGGCAAACATCAACGCCATCTTGTTTAAGTGATGTAAGTATGTGCGTCTTATTCGCACTATTATAGTCATCGGAGTAAATGCCAATGTGTCATTTTCGTATAAAATTATAGTGCAGTCTTAATGTTTGTATATATATTCATATTATATATATATATATATATATATATATATATATATATTTGCCAAAATGTGGAGGCATTGTGTGTTGAGTCGCAGAATTCAACGCCGCGCTTAGCCTCGACACCAGAGCGAAGAAACGGAAATATAAATTTAAGTAAATATATGAAATATTTACTTAAATTTATATTTCCGTCCTCCTCGAGTGGGAATCGAACCCACAACCAGTCGGTTTTACAGTCACACTTCGTGCCGTTGCGCCACTACTGGCCTCTGAGTATATATTTAAATGTTATAAAATGCAATCATAATGATGCCCCCCCCCCTAAGGCTCCCCTACCTTCCCCAAGGAACCTAATCTTACGCCGTGTAATTTTGTTCAAGTGCGTTTCTGTCAGTTGAAATCATCAGTGACGAAATCGTTTCCACTGTGTGACGTCACACTTGTAAGTGTGGGCGTGTTGAGATATCGCTATTTCATTCATGTTTTTTACTTGTGTGTGTAGTGAGTAGATAGCAAATAGTGAGCCGCACTGAAAGGAACTGCTCATTTATCTGTGTAAAATTGATAATAACTTAATAAGGAATTCTAGAGGAAAGAGGAAATGAAAAACTAAACAAAACTAAACTAGCTTCACGCTTGCGTGTCATGCACTCAGCAGGGTAGGCAGAGGGAACCTAGTGTTAGGAAACTCCGTCCCACTTCCCACCGAATTGCGTGTTGAGTGGTGGAACTCAGCACCTGGCTTTTACCTTGGTGCTTGAGCGAGGAAATGAAAATATTAATAATTATTAATTCATTCCCTCGAGTGGGGATCGAACCCACAACGGTCGTGTACCTCTGTAAACCACTTTTAAAAGTATTCTAAAAAAGAAGTAGATGAGACCACGTGTTGTTATTACGAAACAGCGCGCGGCGTGCGACGTGCGACCCCAACTACTTCAGTGTATAATAATATAATAATATCACGCCATAACTGTGGTTTCATATAAACAATTAAGAATGCTTTTGAACTAATACAAAAAAAATCGTGACTCCAATAAAAAAAAATATTTAAAAAATATATTGCTTTTTATTTAGAAGCTGTGATGTTGTAAGTTCAAATAATAATAAAATTGCTGTAGCTCTTAAAACGGCTTTTTCGATTTTCATAAAACATAGCTAAGATCCACTGCAGTGAACAGGGTATAAAAAAAAAATAAAAAAATAAATAAATAAATAAAAAGTCGCACTCATCATTAATCCAAGAGATGCGGTGCCACAGACAGGCAGACAGGTAGATCTTATAATACCTGCCCCCCTTTTTGGCTCAAAAGATAATAAAATAGGTGATTTTTTTTCATTTATCGAAAAATGTTGAGGCCGTCGTGTTGCAGGTACACAAGAGTATGACCGTAACGCGACGGTTGCGAGTTCGATCCCCGAATGAAATAGGTATAATTTATTAATATTATCGATTCTTCGCTCTGGCACAAAGCCGACTTTAAGTCCCGACGCTTGAAAAATTCTGCGGAAGGTGAGGAACGCAGTGTCATAATACTAGGTTCCCTCTGCCTACCTTGTTATATGCGGGACACAGCGTGAAAGTGAATTGTTTTTTTTTTAATTGTGATCAGTGTTATATACAACACTAGGATCACTTCTGTTTATACGTCGTCGGGGGATTTTTAACATATCACTTATTTGGTGCAACAATTACGTAATTTCATTTAAAATAAACAAGCTCTCTGAACTGTTTCAGACGACGAGTCGTGGCCGCCCTGGAGTTTAGACTTTCGGATATTGTAAGCGTTGGTCTTTTGGATATACAATAATCACAAGTATAGTACGGTTAACGAGTCTTGGCCGCTCTAAAACAAGATTATCTAAACTTATACGCGTTGAGCACTCGGATGACACCGCCGAGGGTACCGTGAAAAAAATATTAAAATTAAAATCACCCAGCCACCTACAGATAATTTCAAGCGAAATGAATGTCTCTTACAATGTTTTGAGTAGTGAAGACGCGTCATTGCACCAAATGACCGAGAACGTCGCCCGCCGCACGCCGCACGCCGCGTGTCGTATGATAAAACGTCGGTCGGTCGATGATTTGTTTTAATAACCTACCTCCTAGCTTCACGCAAGAGGAACAATTTTCGAGACATTGCAATTGAATCTCAACGCCGCATTATAATAGGAAGATGTTAGAAGATTTTTGACAGATGGACGCATAATCTAATTTAACGTGTTTTGAACCTACAAAGACGCACTCAAGTTAATGTGATTTGAACCTAGGACCTATTTTCCAATGTACATGTTCATGATAAATTAATTGTGTAATAAAATCTATGTTTTTTTTTCAGTTTCACGCTTTACCCCGCATATTCATTTGGGAGTGTAAACAATCAAAACAAAGAGTATCAAATTTTTATTTCCCTGAATAGGGTATGGTGTATTTTTAATGGAAAAGAAACATAGATATAGAGAGAGAGAGAGGACTTTCAAATTTAATTTCAGTATAAACTCACACGTACACGTGCTACCAGTGAGCCCTTGAACTTTTAGCTGTTCAGTTAGATAAGCTTATGTTCGTTTCGAGTTGAGGTGTAGAGCAAATTGATTATTTTGTTTTGTTCATTACAATACAATTATTATATTACTAACGTTGAGTTATAAATTAGCTATTTTATTAAAATATATTTCTATTAAATACAATACGACGATTTCACGATAACGAAGAAGTGATTATATAAATTTAAATAAATATTTCATTTCCTAGAGTTGGGGTCGGCCAGTCATGGCTCAGGAGAACAGGTGTGACTGCAAAATCGACCAGTTGTGGGATCGAGGAAATGAAATATTTATTTTAAATTTATATAATCATTTCTTCCCTCTGGTGGTGACGCAAACCGCGGCGTTGAGTTCCGCCACTCAACACTGAGTGTCTGGGAATGGAGTGTCTTAACATTAGTTTCACTCTGCCAACCCTGCTGTGTGTGGGATACAGCGTGAAGCTGAGTTGGGATCGAACCCACTACCAGTCGCGACGTGCCCTTGCGCCACGACCCAGTTGGCCTCAACACTAACATATATAAATATTGAATTATATAATATATTAAGCGAACCAAGGTGGGGGGTTGCTGGCTGAATATATAATATCGTAAATATCGTAATCCACTCCCAAAAAGTATTTTATCGTCAGTCAATTTTACGATCAGTTTTATTATAAATTATAAGATAAAATATTTATTATGCGTTACGGCACAGGCGCCATTGTCGCGTGTAAAATATTGTCATGGCGTTGCTATATGGGGTACATCACTAGTGAGTGGTAAATACTCGACGTAATTGAAGTTCCTCAGATAAGACTCTTAATATTTTAAACATATTAATTAATCAATAATCATGTTAATTAAATAGGTCGTTTAAGATATCGTGACGCAGTGGCACTAGCGTGTGTCTGTAAATGCAAGGGGTATGGGTTCGATTCTATTTCGGGGAAATTAGCTATTTAATATTTGGATTCTTTGCCTACCCTGTTATGTGCGGAGTAGCGTGATAAAGTGAAGCTTAAAAATATTAAATAATATTTAATATTGACATATTTTGACCACACAAGTGGTGTTCTTTACCAGCCGTAGGTAATGACAATGAGTTTCATCAAAAAATCATTTAGCATGCATTCAGATGGGACTTTAGGTAACACGAACTATGAGAGGTTTGTTACTGCTGTGAATGTTGTTGTAACCTCTCCAAGACTACAAAAAGAAAAAAAACAATAATTTTTGGATTGAAAAAAAGAAGCTCTACACAAAAGAGTCACTTAAAAATTTAAGTCAAACCCACAAAAATCTCCCTAGACGCCAATATCAGTCCCATAATTTTAATTAGATTTGAATAAAACGAGCAGCGTCACGTTCTAACTGTTGTACTCAATTAATTCAGGTTATTTTCTTTTTGGAACTTGGAGTTGATGCTGTTAGCCCTACTGGCTAGTTGAGTAAGAGCAACCTCTATGTAGGTGCATGTGATGCCGACGGCGGTAAGGGCGGACCCTGCGGGAATCAATTGTAGTTAAGCATAGTAAGTAGTACATTCATATATTTTTAAACTTACTATGAAATGAGCTACTTTTATATGTTAAAATTTATAGAATATATAAAGTTCATGAATCAACTCAATTTACAAATTAAAGTATCATTATTTATTTATCTATAATTAAATTGATAATAACATATTCTTTTAATGTACTAAAACAAAAATACAATAATATATAATGTTGCTGGTGTTGTTCAATAAATGATATAATGTTGTAATGAATTTTCTAAGAATTGCTTATAAAAAAAATTGTAATTTAATTTGAATTCAAAGAAATTTATATAAATGCTATTTTTGGAAGCGGTGTTATTAATCAACATTAAAAGTTAAGACAATTTCTAAGAAAATATTTAGGTACATTTAAGAATTTTCATTTTCCGACGCCATTATGGCGCCGATTCCCACTCGGGGGATAGAATATTTTCATTTTCCTCGCTTCGGTAACAAGACAAAGTACGATGTTAAACTCCGCCTCGCAATGTCTCGAAAATTGGACGTCGCGTAAATAACGGGATGTCTTAGTGTTAAGATAAAAAAGTTCCCTCTGCCTATTCTGCTGCGGGATACAGCGTAAAACTTGCAGTATAGGAAGACTTCTTAAAATAGATCACCCGTCGCGTTATCTTACAACACGCGACGGGCGACGGGCGACGTGCGACGTGTGACGTTTAAAGAATTATTGGACTCAACCATTAATTAAATATCTTTCGACGTGAAACAAAAGAAAAAATAAATAATTTTAAAAAGTTTCTTATTAAAAGTTATTAAAAGTTTGTCATATAAATATTTTCGCCGAACATAAGAACCACACAAAAACCATGTTACATAAAAAATATATATCAAAATACTCGACGTTAATGTTATAAACATCATTGCGACCATTGTATTGGCACAGCGTTCGATTTTAATAGAGGCGGTTGTAAGTTCAATTCCCACTTGGAGAAATGATTTTTTTTTCATTTCCACTATTCCGTTAAAACACAGCGCGTCGTTCAGTTCCACCGCTCAACATGCATGTCTCGAAAATTTGGCGGTCCGTGGGTAACGGAGAGTCTAACACTATAGGTTTCTGGTTCCTCTGATTACCCTATTGTTCCCATATGCGGCAAAAAAAAGGAAATACGCGATTTTTTAGAGAGTTTTATAGCAAAAGTGGTACATCATCATGAATAAATCAAAAGTAATGTGTGCGAATTATCTTTAATTCATAATGAACATGCATTTTGTTAAAATTATTTAAAAAGTAATTTTTTATAAGGTCGTAAGTATCTCTTATATGCGTGGTTGGCAGAGAAGAACCTTCCTTCCTCAACTCTCCGAGTTTAGGAACTCAACTCTGTGTTAGTCTTCAATCTAGAGCGTAGAAAGTAAAACAATTAACCCCTAAGCCGATATCGAATCTACAACCATCGTACAGTTATACACTGCACACGACGGATTCAAATGTTTATATACATTTATTGATATATGTAATATAGGTATTATATCACCTTATCATAGTAAAACGAACACTCGTCTTATCAAACAACACGCGACTAACGGCGTGTGATATGTCGCCATATACAAATATTCTAATACAAAAATCTTAAAGCGTTGCGTGTTGAGTGGCGGAACACAACGCCGCGCTTTTTTACTTTACCGATCGCCTCGCCTTAATTCGACATGTAATATAGGGGAGTACTAAAAGAAAATTTCTAAATATTTTTTTTGTTTTATGCTGTATCCCGCATATAGCAAGGATGGCATATAGAGCCTTAAACACACCCCACGCACCGCCCAATTTTCGAGACATTGACTGTTGAATGGCGGAGCTTAACGCCGCGAATTGTCTTGTTACTGGAGCGAGTAAATTAAAATAAATATCCTAAATTCCAAGTAAACAATGAATTTATACGCAACTACTATACAGTAAAAGTTAAAATGGAGTTGATAACGCTACAGTGAGCGTGTGTGACGTCACGCGATATGTAATAATGAATGAATTATCAAATTGAAGTCTTATTATAAAGAAGTTATATAAATCATATTTAGCTTCACGCTCTATCCCGCATACAGGGAACGGGAACGCATGAAGGGAACCAGACATTCCGTTGCCCACGCGCCACCTAACTTTTGAGATTTTGTCTTTTGTCTTGTTACTAGAACGAGTAAATAAAAATAGTTCTCTCCCTCGAGCAGGAGTCATACCCACAACCGTCACGTTTACAGAGAGGCGTGGTGGGCCGTCGTGGCCACACTTTTGTGATTGGCGTGTGTAGTAATATATAGCTGTTCAAAATCAATTAAATTTCAAATTCACATATTTAAATCCGCATTTCAATTCAGAACTTCTAGAGAAATCTGTTTTCCGCCTTATACACTAGTCTTTAATGTATATTAGTGACCTTATGTGTTGAGGGGTGGAACAAAACGCCGCGCTGTATTACCAAAACGGGAAAATGAATGTAATTAATTCCGCCGATTAGGAATCGAACTTGCAACAATCGCGTTCATTCAATTGATGTTCTACTGTGTTAATATGACCTCTAAAATGTTCTAAGAAATTAACAATTATCATCACAAAGTTTATAGATATAATAACTGGTAATCATAAAAATAAAAACTTTAAATTTGAATTTACTTCGAAATCGATTCGATTTTAAATATTATTTAGATTTTTACATTCTTAGAAAAGGTATTACAGCTTTCGTTATTGATTACAATGTAGAGTTAAACTGTGAGAGGTGGAAGTGGTACAGTACGGTCGTCGAGTCGTGGCCACCATTGTAGAAAAAAAGAAAAAAAAATAAGCCTATTTTTGAATTTGAACTTCACGCATTGTTTACTCGACAAGAAAATAATCTGTAGTACATTATATTAAGTACAGTATCACACGCCGTTCGTCGCGTGTGGTTTGATAACACGGGCTTAATACAATTGATAAAGTTGATAAGGGAGATTTTTTTTGTTACACGTTTGAGTCTGATGATGTTTTCTGTTTTGCAACAATACATTTAATTTAATTGAAATTGATAATTAAATATTACCAACTCACCATTTCTATGTGCGGATATCACAATTAAAAAAATATTAAAAAAAATACCGATTTACGCGGTATTCCGCACAAAGCGGGATAGGCAGAGGGAACTTTGTGTTAAGACAATTCGTTCCCCACTTTCCACCCAAATTCTGGAGGCATTGCGTGTTGAGTGACGGTACTTAACGCCGGTCTTTGCCTCGAAACCAGAGCGAAGAAATGAAAGTATGAATGTAAGTAAATATTTCATTACCTCGACCAGAGATCGAACCCACAACCAGTCGATTTTATAGTCCTACTTTGTGCCTCTGCGCCACGCTTGGCCTAGAAAAAAAAAGGTATATAAAATACCAACAAAAATACAGTCAATCTGGGTAACAACTCGGAACCAGTTTAGATAATTTTTCCATATGATACAATACTATTGACAATTTTTATTTAATATGTTTATTTTAATTAATAAATCTAATTAATTTTAAAAACGAAACGAAACTTAAGACTCAGCACAAGTAAGACACAAGTATAATTGAAGTTAACATTTTTTTTTGCGCCAGTCACAAAGTGCGACTGTAAGACCGACTGGTTGTGGGTTCGATCCCCACTCAAGGAAATAAAATATTTACTTAAATTTATATTTCCATTTCTTCGCTCTGGTGTCGAGGCTAAGCGCGGCGTCGAGTTCTGCCATTCAACTAGCAATCCCTCCAGAATTCAGCAGAAAGTGGGAAACGGAGGGTCTTAACACTAGGTTCACTCTGCCTACCCTGCTGTGTGCGGGATACACCGTGAAGCTGATTTGAGTTATAATATTTTTGACACCATTAAAATGAAACGTGCTAAAGAATTTGCGTCTGAAATACAAAATAAATATATATGATGATGTTGTATCTACACTAGATGCCAGTAAAAATTGTATCCAGAGCCTGGGCTCTACATAATTGATGATTTTGGGGAGATTATAGCAGGAGTGGGGAATAGACAACCAACACTTAAGTTCTTACATTTTTTTTTGTTTCTTTAAATTATGTTGGGTCGTCCCCTTGTTAATTTACTTAAAAGCTTTCTGTTAAATATGTTTTTTTTTAGTATTTTTTATGCTGATTCAAAATATATTAGACAAATCTGCAAAGTGACACGCACCAACGTTACCTAGATCAATAAGAACAATAAATATGACTATCTTTTTATAATTGGTTCAGTGTGTGTCAAAATATGTGGGTGAATTCGATCCCCATACGAGGATATGAAATATTTATTTAAATTTATATATATATATATATATATATATATATATATATATATATATCCATGTCTTCGCTCTAGTGCTGAGACAGAGCGCGGCGTCAATTTCGACAAATCAACACAAGATGCGTCCAGAATTTGGCGGAAAATCGAGAACGGAGTGTCTGTGATATCAATTGTGAAATGCATAATTAAAATATAACATTTTCACAGTCCATTTAGATAAAGCACGGCGTTTAGTTCCGCCACTGAACCACTCAATGTCCCTAAAAGTGGCAGGGCTTTACATTTCATTTTGTTTATATATTTGTGTTATTAAATAGGCTAGGTGAAAGGAATCTAGTGTTAAAACACTGCCGTTACCCACTTTTGGCCAAATTCTTTGACGCGTTTACAGTCGCTAGTTTTAAGCTTTTGAGTAAAAAGAACTCAGTAACAGGTGAGAGGAAAAAAAACACATTATTTTTTATTATTATTTACTCTTTAATTTATAATTATAATATAACAATAAATATTAAAATTAAATTTAACAATACAATATTTATATTTACAATATTTAAATAAAAAAGTGCTTTCAATATCTTTTGTTTACATCTGGAGAATAATTATAATTTAGAAAAAAAAATCGGCCGGAGAGATATTGTACGTATATCTCAATTTCTATATTAATAAAACATGAAAATTAAAAAAATAAGAACGTCGTGGCACAGTGCAGTTGTGAGTTCGATTCCCACTCAGTGGAACAAGACTAAGCTCGACATTGAGTCAACGTGAAATGTCTCGATAATTTTGCGATACGTGCGGAACGAAACTCCGTTCCACTTAACACTAGGTTTCCTCTGCCTGTATCGCTATATGCAGAATACAGCGTGAAGTTACAAAAAAATACCATTAAGAAAAAAACAGAGTATCTTAAGTAGCTTCTTATAAAATAAAACATGACATATAAAAACATGGTCCAATTTAGTCTTCTTATTAAATTCAAATATAGTTTTATTTATTTCTATTAACAATATTATGTTAAAGTTAAATATTTTTATATATTAAATGATATATTAATATAAATATCAATAATTTATATTTCCCTTATACATTTCCTCGCGCTAGCAAAACAAAACAGATTTTATTTTTTTATTTAACAGACATTATTAAAATCTCTGCTCCCATTGAGACACCCTTTCATTTCCACTTCCCGTGTGTTCCATCATTCGGAACACAACGCAGCGTTTAATCTTGTTACCCCAGCGGCATGTAAATATTAAATAAATCTTCCTCCGAGTGGGAATTGAACCCACAACCGTTGCGTTTACAATCATTAGACGGCTTCAGAAGATGATAAAAATAGATGAAGAAGTATAAATATTAATTTTTATGTCGGTGACGAACACAAAAGGGTTTGATAAATTTGACGTGTGATTATCTGTATGTAAAAGTGTGACTGTAAAATCGACTGGTTGTGGGTTCGATCCCCACTCGAGGAGATGAAATATTTACTTAAATTTATATTTTCATTTCTTCGCTCTGGTGGCGAGGCAAAGCGCGGCGTTGAGTTCTGCCACTCAACACGCAATGCCTCCAAAATTCGGCAGGAAGTGGGGAACGGAGTGTCTTAACACTAGGTTCCCTCTGCCTACTCTGCTGTGTGCGGGATATAGCGTAAAGCAATTTTTTTTAATCTGTATGTATGTCTGCGGCACCATAGGTCCCAAAAGGATGAATCGATTTTGATTTGGTTTTTTTTGTTTGAAAGGGGTGTTAATCGACTATTTAAAATATATTAATTTATATTCAGCTCTTTTCTCTTTCGAAGTGGTGTGTACTTTTATATGACCGCTCTATTTATCTCACTAACATTAAGGTTCATTCAGAGTCGAGGTCGCAGTGGGTTCAATTAAAATATTAGTCTTTTGTCTTCCAGGTCTTTGGGCGGGAATGAATATATTATGTTGTTTTTCTAGATGTTTTTTCCAATGGCATCGTCGTGTGAAACTCGAATGGCATATGTCACAGGAAAAACTGAAAAAAAAAACAAAATAAAAAATGGCCAAAAATATCATTATTTAAAATCAAAGAAGAATAGAATCTATTTTAATATATTTACATTTCCCAATACTTTTTTTTCTAATTCGAATGTATCAGGGCTTGAACGAACACTAATTTGGTACTATGCAAGTCTCTAAGCCAATTAAGATACCCATTAATTTCACAAGTAAATTTTTAAATAAGGAAAGCAGAGGGAACCTAGTGTTTAAACACTCCGTTCTCCACTTTCCGCCGAATTCTGGAGGCATTGCGCGTTGAGTAGCGGTAGTCAACTGAGCACACTGAGCATCAACACCAGAGTAAAGAAATGAATTATCATTAATTTTCAATTATCATTTAATATTAATTAAATATTTCACTTTATCGAAGGGAAATCGAACCCACAACCTCATTGATGTTTCTATTGGGAGGCCAGTCGTCTTACGCCCAAGTCATTTTACCCAATAAATAAAAAAAATTACTGACCGCTTAACACTATTATGTGAATCGACGTGTCTATTCAATTTGGTCCTATCGTAGAAGGTCAAGTCGCACAAGGCGCAGTGGAAGCGTTTCAATCGCTGGTGCTGACGGCGCTCGTGGTCGTGCAGGTTCGATATCGTCGTGAATGATGATTGGCATTTGGTGCATTTGTACTTTTTTATACCTGAAAAAGAAAGCAATAAAATATGTAAATAGATATAATACCCAGCCACTGAAACGGGTTTCCTCGCCTTAACCTATTAGAGATATATTTAGAGTAATTAACAAAATGTTTAGCATAAATGGTATAAATTGTGGATTATGTGTTATTCTGTATATCCAGGCCAGTCGTGGTGCAGGGGCGCAGAGTGTGACTGTAAAATCGCCTGGTTGTCGGTTCGATCCCCACTCGAGGAAATGAAATATTTATTTACATTTATATTTTCGTTTCTTCGCTCTGGAGTCGAAAGTGCGGCGTTGAGTTCCGCTACTCAACACGCAATGTCTCCAGAACTCGGCGGAAAGTGGGGAACGGTGTGCCTTAACACTTCCCTCTGCACCCTGATGTGTGCAAAATACAGCCTGAAGCTGTTTTTTTTGTTTTTTCTGTTGTATATACTGTAAAGTTACATGTAATAATTTTTGCGCCAAAGTAATTTTTCATTCATAGAGGTTAAATATGTGACTTTGAAGAGAGCAACTGTTGAGTTTCTTGCCGGCTCTTCTCAGCAGAACTGCCTTCCGAACCGGTGGTAGCTTTTTTTTCTGTTTATCTTCACTTGACGATTCGAAAGTGCTTATAATTGTCTATTTGAATAAAGAATATTATCTTTCAAAAACAAAGATTTAAATTTTCTCCACCAAATTAAAATAACACCACTCGGTTAACACCACTTTTTAAATTTAAAAAAAATCCTCAATATTGGTTCAATCAGCCAAAAGTTCTGTGATAACAAAGATTAAAAAAAAAACAGTTGAATTGATAACCTCCTTCTCTTACACAAGTCACTTAAATAAAACTCTTAGAAGTACTAAAACTCGAAAAAAATATTTGGTAAAAAATCACTTTAGTATTATAGAAATGAATTTAAAATTATGAAAAAATGTGGACAATGTATACAAAATAATAATATTTTGGCATAAATAAATATTGAAGAATCTTAAAATCAGGCCGTTGTGGTACTACGATGTGGCCGTAAACGCGACGGTTGTGGGTTCGATTTCTATATTTTTTTGATTCCTAAATTCTAAAATTGTCTTAGGAACTTGGGTATAAAAGAATTTGAAAATAGAACCTGCACTAACCTAAGTGTATCCTGAGGTGTTTCTCCAAGTCGCTCTTAGTTGAACAGCTGTAGTCACAATGTGCGCAGGAGTACCGGGGCGGCATGTGGGATTTGACATGAGTATAATGGGAGCCGCGGTACGGAAATGTTTTACCGCATATCTGGAAAAAATATATATATCTCTAGATAAGCTAATGCCCTAGGCTATGATATTTATAATATTAGTAAGGTACATTTAATGATTTTCCATACTTCACATATCCAGCTTATATTCTCCGCATGAAACAATTTTCTATGATCATCGGACTCTTGTTTAGATGAGAATTTTAGTCCGCAGGTTTCGCAGGTTAGCCTTGTGAATTTATATTTTCGAATTCGTGGTGGATTTTTCTTTTTGTATGGTCCACGTTTTTTCCTTTTAGTTATTTCTTGTTGTTGTCTGTAATGTTATTAATAATATTGATATTTTTTGTAAGTATAAAGTTAGGCAGATGGAACATATTATTAATTTACTCCAATTTTCATGCATTTCCCTATTTTCAAGATAGATTTTGAGTAGTGGAACTCAACTCTCTTATTTATAATTTTACCAAAGAGAAACATAGCTACATAGTATAAAATAAAGTCTTAACCCTACAACATCTCGTTCTAACAATGCAAAAAATTTTAAATTACTTTCCACTATATACCAAAAAATTACAGAGAAGAGTGTCAAGACACTGTTCAGTGCTTGAACAGCGAATAACTATTTATATATTTCAATATTTCATTCCCCCAAACAGAAATCAATCTCACACTCATCAGCTTTACACACAACTTAATAAAATGTCATTTTCACAATTTAAACCTTACCCATTATTGACTTTAACTTTTCTTGACCTTAAATTAGTCTTTTCTTGCAAATTTTCCCTTAAAATCTTGTTATCATCACAATTGAGATTCAAATTATAATCATCATAATCACCATTTGTATCATCATCACAAAATTCAGTTTTAATAGTCTTTATTAGATTTTGGAGGGTTTCTTCGGTTGTTACACATAATATTTTGAATTTATATGCAGCAGATAAATTATCTGTACATGTTTTACATATTTTTGTTGGCAGACCATCTGTTTGTTTAAGCTAAAAATTTAAAAATACTACAATATGTATAATAGATGAATTCTTTTAACAATACTGTTAAAACTTTAATATTTTGTGTTAATTTCTGTTTATATTACAATGAAATATTATTTTGGCTTTGCATTTTATTCTACATATATAGCAGGGTAGGCCAAGAGCACATAATATTAAGATAGTCCATTCTACAACTTTTGATGGATTTCATGACATAGTATGTTGAGTGGCAACTTCATAAGAGAAGGAAATAAAGTTAATTAGAATCGAGCTTACAACCTTTATATTTTGTTATAAATGACAAAATACCCTAGTTATACTAAATAAGCACATCTATAAATTATGAACATTATAACAAATTGTCCGTTCTCTCTGACTACCCCGCTAGGGATAAAGCGTGAAGTTAAGTTAAGTTAAGTTTATAACAAATGAAATTAAACTAAATAATTTAATTATTATGTATAAAAGATTTACCAAGACTCCAGTACAAAATTCGATATTATCTACTAATTTACTATTAGTTTCGGTAAATATTTGGTCCATGTCAACATTAGTTGATAAACAAACTCTACACAATGTTTTCATATTAAAAGTGAAGTCTATAACACTTGTTGATTCCATTTTGTATGTGACATTATATTAACATTCCGTTTTTATTTATTAAGAATAGTCTTAATATGGTGTATTGGTATTGTGTATAAGTAAATCTGATTTGAATTGTGTATTTATCAATTGAATTGCTAATAAAATTTTGGAAAATCGTCAGCTTGAATGTCAATTGTCAATATGCGAATGACGTATGCCCACTGCCCATTACGCTCAGCGCTGTCATTTTGATTTTGACAATAGTATATATTTTTTTTAGCCATAGAGTATAAGCAGAACAAATTGTATTTAGGCTTTTACATTATTATGAGTAACTATTTAAAAAAATATGAAAAAAATAAGCTTAAAGTAAAACAGTTGCTTTACTATTATATATTTAAGTAGTAAACTATATAAATAGATAACTAATATGGACTTCATTAATTCTATAACGGTAAAGAGTACAATGGCGCCGACCGATTTGACAACTGACACGCTTATAAATAAAATAAGGGCTGCTTACAAGCTAAGAAATGAAATTATTAACATTGTGATTTAATATATTTATGTGATATATTATAACTTAAAAGAAAATGAACAAAAAATTCCTTTTATATTTATATATCACAACAAATTGTAAAGAAGTTACAGTCTTAATCTTACTAACAGTAAATTAATCATGAGTTATGAAAAGAAACACACAAAAAAAAAACAGTTTGAAGCTAAACTCATGGTTCCCTCTGGAAAAATCCTCAAATACGCCACAAATCTCTCTCTCCAATTGATAATTCTAAGTAATTATCCTTGGGCAGTGGAAATTTGTAAAAACCTCGCTACAGAGATGTTAACAACATAAATGAAGAATTTCAACGTAGCCAGATGAGAACGTATCAAATCTCGCTACGTTCTAAATTTTATATGGTTTCTAAAAAGTATCCCTAAATACGCTCATGCACCGATTTAAGTTCACGCTGTATGTTTCCTTTGGCAGAGACAACGTTGGAATCTTGCTTAAGGCACACTATTTCCACTAAGACATTATCGTTCCAAGCTTTCCATCAAGTTCTGGACGTATTGCTACAGCGCTTTGTCTCGTTACAGTGGCGAGGAAATGAAAATATTCAATATTTCATGGATCCCACAACCTTCGCTACCACGTTCTCTATAGTTTGTAGCGAGCCTAAAACACAAATGTCAAACTAAAATCGCATACACCATAGTCGTACGCTAAAAACCGCCGGATATACATTATTTGTGTTATATACAATACAAATTCATATAAAAATCTACTTAGGACTCATCCAAGAACTATTAACTGTAAGTACTTTTATAAGAATTCATTTTAGGTTATGTATTGATAACTTAATCACTTTTATCTGTATTGGACTGTTATATTAATATTTATTGTGATTATCTTACATTTGAAATTATATGTTTAATATACCGTTAATTTGTCGGTCGTTGCACGCGATGTTAGTTGGTGTAATATTGATTCAATTTCTTGTTAGAATTTCGTGTCGCTATGCCTTTTGCTGTATAGAATTTTTGGTGTCTAAAATGTATTAACAAATTAATAATTTTATTAATAACATATTATTACATATTATTACATAAATATAATAAAAAATATGTAATATTTATATCTAAAATGTTATTAATTTTAACAAAATATTTCTTATTTATTATAAATGTGAATTGAAATTTAAAATTTTGTCATTATTGCTTGGATTATATATATTTTGAGGTCATCGTAGTACAAAGGGAAATTTTGGTGGAAAGCAGAAATCTGAGTGTCTTGTCACTAAGCTTTTTCTGTCTTTCTTGCTATGTGCGGTAGTGTTCATTAAATTTGGATTAATTATATACTTTTAGTAAATTTACTTTTATTAAATTAAAAACGAAATGAAAATCAAAGCAATCAAATAGATTTTTTACATAAATATAATTGTATAAAAAAAGTTACATATATAATATATTCATACTTTGAATAACTACTTCTGATCACACTGAGGAAATAATGCAATAAAATCTAAGGAAAACAACAAATATGGGTATTTTGAAATATAACACTTACATATTCTTATTTAATAAGGAAAATTATTTATTCATACTTTAATACAATCTTATTTATATTAGCCATTATGGGTCGGTGAAGAATTCCAAATTCAGATTCAGAATCGAATTTGTGATGTGAAAAGCGAGAATGGTGTGAAAAGTGGGATACAGAAATGTCTTAACTCTAGGTTCTTAGGTTCCCTTTGCCTATCTGGCTATGTGATACAGTAAAGCCGAAAAATATTATTGAATAAACAATAAATATCATATACAATTGTGGGTGCCGTAGAAAAATGTTTGATTTTGTATTGGATTCCCACTCGGTGATAATGAATTATATTCATTTTAACACTGATACAAACTTACCAGTGTGGTGTTAAGTACCACCACTGAAAGTGCAAGATCTTTAAAATAGGCAATTTGTGGAGTCTTAACATTATATGTTAGATATGACTTATGAGTGGCGGCGTTGAGTTCCGCTGCTCTACATGCCTCTCCGGCGGAAAGTGATAAGTATATAGCTTCAATTATTGTCTTAGATGTTAAAGTCATTCTTAATGAATCTTTTTTTTAGCTTCTGGCTGTAGTTATAACTACATTTTAGGGTAAACAGAGGAAACATGGGGACCTAATGCTAAGACACTCCATGCTTATTAAGAGAGACTTCCGTTCCCCATTTTCCGCCGAATTCTGGAGGCATTGCGTTTTGTTTTGCCTCGTTACAAGAGTAAGAAAATTATAATTTTAAATATTGCATTTCCTCGAGTGAAAATCGAACCTGTCACGCTCACAGTTGCACGCTTACAATTGAATAGGATAAAATTTTAATTTCCAATGTGTGAAATTACCTCTAAAGCACGAGCATAATTTAGTTTCGTAAATCAATAATTATGTAATTTGAGCGGCCGAAACAGCGAGCGGGTCGCTGGTTTTGAATCAAATCATTTGACTTTGACAAAAGTGAAGACGGAATCTCCCAATATGCGAATCTCATTTGCCATTGACCAATTGTTTTAATAATTAAAATAGTAAATATTATATAGTATGTATACATAAAAAAATTAACAATTTCCTGGGATTTTTTTTAAATGACTCGAATGTGATTGTTTTTTTTTTAATTTTCTCACCTATGTTTTACTCGTTTTTTTGTATTATTGTAAATAATATAATCTTCGAGATAAATTTTAACGTCTAATATTAACATTTATCTCGAAGATTATATTTATTTAACTTTACGGTGTATCCCGCATGTATCAGGGTAGGCAAAGGCTAACCTAGTGTTAAGGCACTCCATTTCTGAGGCACTGTCCAATTTTCAAAACACAAAAGAAAATTTGACGGTATATGTCTTTTTTTTACACTGTATCCCGCACATAATAGGGTAGGAACAAACAAACCTGGGAACTTTGTATTGAGACACTGTTCTGAAAACTTTCATTCCCAACTTTCTCGCCGAATTCTGGAGGTATTTTGTATTGATTGGCGGAACTCAACGCCGCGCTTTATCTTGTTACCCGAATGAGAAAATGAAAATAATTCATTCTTTAAATGAAAATCGAACCCATAACCATTGCCTGTACTTTCAGATTCCGTGCATCACAATGATTTATTATAATATTAAATAACTAATTATTTGAGTTTTAATCGCACAGCTGTGTTCAAGGTCAATAATAATACTTAAGAAAAATCTAACAAATAATTAAAATTAATTTACTTATTATGTTAATTCACCCACACTTCTATAGCTATTGTAATATTATAAATATGAAGAGTTTGTTTGGTTGAACACGATAATCTTAGGAACTACTGATTCCAATTAATATTTTTTTTTTGTGTATAATTGTAAATTCGATGGGTGGCATCAATTCTCAGTCCAGAATTCCGCGAAAAAAGGTTCAATGATGGAAATCCCAGGTTCCCTCTGCCTACCCTGCCATATTTAGTGTGGCAACTTTATGTGATCAGACGCTGTTCCATAGCACCACAGGAGTGTAGAAATGCGCACAGATATCTATGTCGAAGGTCGCGGGTTCGTGTGTCTTCCGCGATATCAGAGGACGGTGTGTCATTGAAGCGACATTGGAAAGGTCGCGCCTATCTCAGGTCGGAAGGCCATAAGAAAACAAATTTATTTGCATGTATATATACGTAATTTAACAAAATACGAACTATTCCATCATTTATTATAAAATTTGGGGGGTAAAGCGGAGAACGGAGTGTCTTAACACTCGATTATCTCTGTCTATAGTTGGCAACTTGTCATATAGTACTAACAGCAAAGGCACATCGTGTTACTGTAAACGCGTCGGTTACGGGTTCGATTTCCACTCGAGGGAATAAATTAGTTTTATTTCCTCGCTTTGGTATGATGCCAAAGCGTGGAGTTTAGTTTCATCACTCAACACGCATTGTCTCAAAAATTGACCATAAAGTTGGGAACGAAGGATAAACAAAATATTTCGACATTCAACTTGCAATGTCGTTATATTAAGAGTCAGTATAGGCAGAGATCCCCTATTCAGACACTCCGTTCCTACCTTCTGTTCAATTTCCGAGGTATTTTTGAGTGGCGGAGCACAACATAATTATAGAGTAAGTAGTTTAGTTTAGTTTTTTACATTAAAATATATAACCATTCCCCCGAATGAGAATTGAACCTAAAGCCGTGGCGTTTACAGTGACATGGTTGTGCCACTGCGCCACGATAACCTTAAAAAGAAGTTGTATAATATTACAACGATATAAATCCTTATTTAAATCTATATAATATTTTAAGCTTTTAATATTATAAATGCGAAAGTAACTAAGGCTTTTTTATCACTTTAAACATAATCCTATGTTTATTGCGAGGATTTTTTTTATTGGAAAGGTTACCTTCAATTATAGTTTGATATGAGAGTTTGGTTAGGTTCCGATTATGAGAGCCATTCAAAGTCGATTGTTAGGGTTCCATACCTTTTAAGGAAAAAGGAACCCTTATAAGATTACTTTGATATCCGTCTGTCGAGATATCGAGTTGAAATTCAAACCATATTGCAGAATTCCTGAAAAAATTGTATATACACATTTACTAAAAAGATATGGCCGGTTATATAGCAAACACCTATTTCACCGTTATAAAGGGAATCAAAATTTATAGGGTACTTCCTGTTGACCTAGGATTATGAAATTTAGCAGCTAGCATCTACAGGTAGTACTAGTTCAGAAAAAAATCTGAAAACTATGAATATACGTTTGTGGTTAAATCCTTAAAAATAGTAGGCTCAAAATGAGGGATAAATTTGGTATTAAAGCAGCTAGTTCAAGTGAGGTAATAGATGAAAGGACTCTGGATAAGCTAAACTTGAATTTAGCCTCCAATTTTTGTACAGAACCCTCAGTGCGTATCCAATTTTTTTTTTGTTAAAAATTATAATTATGTATAAAATGAACTACAAATATACGATAATTAATTGATACGATCGCTCGAATCTTTCAACATATGTTTGATTTTTTGCTTAATACCTCCGCGCTTTCTAGCGGACGATGGATAGACAGACAGATAACAAAGGATTTCGTGTTTTTGTTTGAGGAACCGTAACGGAGCCTTAACTATACCTACTACGTATCCAACTAACATAAAAATACCTATCGCCGTAATACATACTATAACCTATTGTTTAACATTATAGATGTTATTTATTTAATAACTTTAATAAGTTTTTTAAACTCATACGTAAGTTGTAATATTCTTGGGAATATAAACAAGTAATCAAAAAAATATTAACACAAAAAACTTTTTAATTCTAATCTTTTCATGGTCTATTATATTTTTTTATTACACCTTTGTTTGATATTATAGATATCAATAAAGGTGGGTTGTGCAAAAATTTGTAATGCGCCATTTTGTTGCAACGGACTTTTTTTTTATTTTTGTTTTTTTTTTGTAATTTAATTATCATCAGAACTAAAGTCGTAATTCAAATCTCAGCTCATCCCATTGATCTAGGAAGTTGACCAAATTGAGCTTGCAAAACAAATACTAAAAAGAATGTTTTTTTTTCGTCTTGGCAAAATAATTCTCCGCGTTTAGTTCCGCCACTCAATTCTCAATGTCTCGAAATCGGGGCGGTTTAACACTAGGTTTTGTCTCCTACCACGTTAAGTGAATTAACTAAATTGAAGTTTATTCATGACTGAAGATTGGGCATTTTGAGCTGAAGACGTTTGCTCATTTTTTAGCTTTTGTTATATCCCTCACATAACAGTGTAGACAGAGGGAACCTGGGAACTGGCACTCAGTTTCCCATTAAGACAATTCCGTTTTCTAATTTCAAGCTTAAAGTCGCATGGTTGTTTCTTTGCGCCATGACGGCCCCAGTAGAAAAGCTTCCATTCTGTAGATCTTGCGTCAGCGCTCCTTTTACGAAAGCAGCATATAGAAGAATAAAATATTACAAACCCATGCCTAAAGTAATTAATCAAGATATCTCAGCAGTTTAGTTTTTTTTTTCATTTCACGATGTTGATCCATACTTGTATTTCGAGTGACGCAGTTACGCATAGATACCAATAACGTAAACACATACAACCAAGCGTTGCTGAACTGCTTCTTTTCATTCTCAAAAACCATACTAGAACGAGAAAGGGATATCTCTCCTTCTCAATTCAACATCGCCGTCATTACCTACGACTCGATTTCATGAATGAGGCGTGTGCGGCGTTAACGCTTTTGTAGGTTTGTGTCTATGGGCGCCATTTTTGACAAATGGCTTTTTATTTTACAGCGATAATTTTATTAATTACTTTGTTTGAAAAAAAAAACACTTTTTTATTTATGAAAAAATCTCTCTTGTTTTCATATTATTAGGTTTTTAAAGATTAATTAAAACTGTGATTTGATTTAAATTGGTGATGACAAAAACATCTTGTATATGCTTATTGAGCTGAAATTTGGTGTACAGGCAGATTAAGTGTAGGCGAGCACGAGGAAAAAAATTCTCGAAATTGCTACGAGAATTAGGGGAAAGACAGGATTTTCTATTGTGTGTTTGCAACACAAATAGTTGCAGGTGGTTATATTAGTATGCATAAACCTCTAAATATAATATAGGGTCAACCATATTGACAGATTTACGATAAATAATAATCAACCATTCATAATAATATCTAAGAGAATGTAGATACTAAGTGACACATTTTTAAGTGACCTTACAAAACTGACACAACAAAGGCCAAGTGGCTGACTGACCTCTTTGCAAAGCCTCATATCGACCCTCTCAACCCCGACGGTGTTATGTAAGTAACCTTGATATATATTTTTGTAGAATTTATCTCTTGTTTGATTGTATTTATTTAAGTTGCTTTTAGTAAAGCTTTTTGTTAATACTTAAATTCAAATTAAATCAGTTGTACCCTGTAGCCCGCATATAGCAGGGTAAGCAGAGTTAAATTAGTGTTAAGACATTCCATCCTCCACATTCCGCTAAATCCCCGAGACACTGCGGCCATCGTGGCGCTGGGTCACAAGCATGTGTCTGTAAATACGACGGTTGAAGGTTCGATTATCATTCAAATATTTCATATATTTGATACATTTATTTCCTTGCTCTGGTAACAAGGCAAAGCGCGGGGTTGATTTCGGAACTCACTCAACACGCAATGCCTCAACCTGCATCGTCTGCATGCTGTGCGGGGGATACAGCGTGAAACTAAAAAAAATCTGGACAAATTCTTTATCCTTATCAAAGTAATGTTAAATCTCATATCTTGTTATTATAAATTATAAATATTGAATCACACGTAATCTAGGATTTATTATATGAATACATTGTCAATATAAAAACTGATTGATTAAAAAAAATACCCACCAAGTGTGAATTGGATTCACGTGCTAAGGATTCCGTATAAAATGAATCTTTGTAAATATATACTACACGTTCATGAGAAATAGTCTTAATTGACGGATTGACAAACAGACAATGAAATTATCCTATAGAAATATATGGAAAGATAAGGTAATGTTTCAAAAGGTACATGTTTTTAGGCTATCATTTTGACCATTACCTATATGTGTAAGTTTTGATCTATTTTGTATGATTGTCCACATTTCTTTGTTCCAAATTTCTCGAAACTAAAAGTTTTATCGTAATGGTCCTTTTGATTGAAATGATGTGTAAGTATTACAAATTTGGAAAACACCCAAGTTTCATTAAGATTGGAAGTTTTTGAGAAATTGGTAGGCGAGGAAGTTGGTGGGAGCAGTTTCTTAATAGTAGACTTCCTCTGTCTATTCTGCTACATGCCGGATACATCGTGAAGCAGAAAAAGAACGTATTTCCAGATAATATTTGAAGTGGGCTTAATTTTTGTCAATAACATTAATTATCATATATTTTTATTAGATTTTCAAAAATATGGCTTATTTTACAAATTGAGACATCAGATTCTTGTCTTCAGATAAGTGTTGAGATAACTTATAAAAGAATGATTGTCATGTGACTGTTTTTTAAAAGACTTCTGTAAGAAAAAAGTTATCAATTCGACTTGTTTTTTTATGTTTGTTGCCCAGAACTTTTGATTGGGTGAACCGATTTTGATATGATGATGAAATGATTATTTTTTTTATTTAAAAGAAATATTTTTTGAATTTCAAAACTACTGAAACAATTTTGATGAAACATGGGCTGATCACTTGAATCAAAAAGGTTCACCTCGATATTACCAAGAAGTGGATTTTCATACAAACTTACATTTACAAAATTTAGCACACGCCCCACACTCAAATATTACCCAATTTCAACGATATCACATACATACATATAAGTCAAACTGACAACTGAATAGACAAAAAAAAATCAAAACTACAAATGCGTATTGAAGACGTCACTTCTTTTACTCATCCATTGTACAATATTGCATCAGCCCTAGATGATGAAATAGTAGGGATTATTCTCGAGTATTTTTGTAATTTTCAATCATTATTTAAATTAAATTAAATTTCATTAACCAATATGAACTGTAGGCCTGCTGCTAGGACAGTCCGTTCCACACTTTTTAGCTTATAACCCTCATTCGTTTAGCACACATTTTAATATTGTTGATAATTTTTTAGTCTTAGGTATGTGTATGAATATTTTAATTTAATAAATTTGAATTCGCGTCCCTTAAGTATGGTCCAAACGCCAATTAAGTTATATACCTACTGTGTTCACATTTTACACCTTGCCGTAATGTCCACACGACTTATGATTTTTATTGATAGCATCTCTTGTTTATCTAGAATCGAGATGATGTTTGCTCTTGTAATATTTCTTTAATTATTTTCCATTATTTTATTAAATAAGTCTTCTATTACTTTCTATTTAAGAACAAAAACATCCCTCCTTTTTACAAAGTATGGCATTGAGTTCCGCCATTCAACGATGTCTGGATTTCGGGCGTAAAAAGTAGAGCGTCTTGACTCTTGACACTAGTTTCTCTGTGTCTAATTTACTATACAGGGTGGAACCATTACCGCGCAAATATTTTAAAATATTTTGGCTACGGAAATGCTAACAATGATAGATTTTCTCATAGATTTTCGTATAGATTTGAACTCACCGCTACTTGATACAGCTCAAGCTCTTATCATATATTTGTATGTGCCTACATATATTTTGTAAGTGATTCATACACCTGTAAAATATCTTTTACTTTATCTACAAGTGTTTAAATTTTTTTATCATCGACATTTTACTGTGATATTGATCTAATGTCTACGTGTTACGTCTGTAGTTTTCCATTTTTTTTTATTTTCATTCATTTCATTTCAAGTAATACAAAAATAACGGGTATTATGATTACAAAAAAATACAAGTAACCATAGACGCTAAGGGTGTCTTGTAACAAAGTAAAGCACGGAGTTCAGTTCCGCCACTCAATACGTAATGTCCGTAAAATTGGGGAACGGTACATAGGTAATGGAGTATATTAACATTAACCCAGGGGGGGTCTGCTCTGCTATAAACAAGATACAGCGTGAAGATAAAATGATTTATTATTTTTTTGTGGCAGTTATATATATATATATTATTATTATAGAATAAAATATCTACGATTGATGATATAAGCTATATATAAGCAGTGAAAGAGCACGTGACTGTAAACGCAACGTTTGTGGGTTCGACTCGAACGTTAGCTGGACATTATCGAGCGTGGCAATACAATAGGAATACAAAGAGGAAACAATTCAAGGATTACGAAAAGTATATAATTTAAAAATATATCAGAGTTTAATGCAGCTACAGATTGCCTTTGTTCCTCTCTCTGTGTTTCTATTCCTCTCTCAATCCTTCTTTATCTATTATAGATAAAGTAACCAGAATTGTGGAGGCGTTGCGTGTTGAGTGGCAGAACTCAACGCCGCGCTTTGCCTCGACTCCAGAGCGAAGAAATTCTCATATTAGGCAACTTCCTTCAGATAAATCGTCAGATTATGAGATAGCATGTCTAGGCTATGAAGATGAATCATATATATCTTAATCTGACGCGCTTGAGTATTTCAAAGTGATAAAATTGTTTTTACTCTTTCTAACAATGGCTGCGAATATCGCAAATACATCCAAAATGGCACATTATTATATAAGAGGATTTTAACCCTTTTTTAGGTTCACCTAACATCCCATTGGAAAATGTTCATCAATTATGTTTTTTCTTTTCATTTTTAACTCTTACGTACGACCACCTTATCATGATAACAGATTAAAATAGTTACATTTTTAAACCGACTTCAAAAAGAAAGAGGTTATCAATTCGTCTGTATTTTTTCAAGAACACGTAGGACATGAATGACGCGCTTTTTATAGATTTTTCAAAATTGCTCCCTCCACTGATCAAAAAATATTTATTATATGTTTTTTTTTTATCATCTAAGCTTCGTTTCTATGAAAACCTGATTTAGCATCGTCGCCTCCCCTAATATAATATTGTATAACAATAACAATAATATGCCCATATTATTGTATTTCAAGCGTGAGAGAATGTAATTAAAGATGTGATTACATATACACACATATATATATATATATATATATATATATATATATATATATATATATATATATATATATAAAATTCACATAAAAAAGCAAAAAGCTATTGTTGTGAACTTGACCTTACAATATGTAAATATGGTTCACAAAAATGTTATGAAATTCAGAATTAGACTAAAAAAAAAACAAAAAAAACGGCCAAGTGCGAGTTGGACTCGTTCACGTTTGGTCCCGAACCATTATAAAACTTTGCCCCACCCTTCTACTAAAAAAATATATTATTAATACAATCAATTCTAAGACCGTTTTACATTCATCATCAACAAAAACGTGAAGAATTAAAAAAAATGAAGACTGAACCAAAAAATCCGATACAAGCTAAAACCCCCTGAATCAACAATACCTGTAGATACGCCTATTATCTAGATGCTATTTGGTGTTACTATTGGCCGTACATCAACATGCCTTTGCCTCGATATTAAGATCATTACTTAAATTCTGCTTTATGACCTTTGCTTGCTTTGACTGATACGCGAGTTAAACACGATTTATTAAAAAAAAACAACAAGGTTTTCAATAAACATATTTTTTAATTACTTTACAGTAATTCTAATATTAATGATAAAAAAAATAATTTATTAGTTATTAACTTATTATATAATTATTACACACAAAATATATTAAATGAACGATTTTTTTTTAATATTGTATCACACTTGTCAATCTGGCAACACCAGCTATCAGACGATTGACGATTCAGTCGTAATCCAGCTGCCGTGGAAAGAGCACGCTGTACGTCACCGCGAGTGATAAAACGTGCAACGGATTTTAATAGATAACCAGTTCAAAGCCGAAATTGGCAACTGTGAGTTAGAGTTATATTTAATACATTTATATTTATATTAGAAATTAAAAAAATATACATATATATATATATATATGATTTTTTCTTTTTCATATAGGATTTATAATAAGAATTTATTATATCTTAATTATGTATGTATGTATAATTCATACAAATAAAATTCCTTTTACACTTTTACGTAAGTGAAGTGACGATGACATAGGCATGTTTAATACATCAAATGTAAATATAAATTTGAATAATGCTGATCGCGATTTACTTTGGTTGGACTTAACTGGTTCTTGAATCACTTTCTAGCGTTTATGATTTTTTTTTAATTTTATTTTAATTGTTTTTAAGGCTTTTTTCTGTTATTTAGTTGTTAAGTACTGTTTATATATATATTTTAAATTTAAACATATATATTTACATATATGTTCATTTGTAATAATTAATTTAAGAATTAAGAATTAAGAGATTTAAATATTAAGAGTAAGTTGATATTGAGGCCAGTCGTGGCGCAGGTATATGAATATGCGCCTGTAAACGCGACAGATTATGGGTTCGATTCCCACTCGAGGAAATGAAATATTTAATATTTTCATTTCCTTACCTGAGTAACGAGGAATAGTGCGGTGCTGAGTTCTCCCATTCAATGTCCCCAGAATTTGGCGAAAAATAGGAAACAAAAGTGTTGAAATCGCAGTGTCTTATAAAAAAGGTTGCCAGGTTCCTCTGCATACCCTGGTACGAGCGAGATACAGCGTGAAGCAAAAAAATAAAAAAGAAAGAAAGCAGGCATATTTGTGATTTTTTTTAAATAACTGGTTTTACGTATTGCCGTTTACACGTCTAAGTTCAATTTGCATAGGGAAATGAACGCGCGGTAATTTTTTAAATTAACTTTTGTTAACTAAGCATTATCGACATTAATCGAATAAAAATAATCGTTGTTGTTTTTTATTGTATTGTAATATGATAGTCAGTAAAGTGATATATTATGTTTTTTTTAGTTCCACATATCAATATACGCATTAGATAAAAATAACTTAATGTTACGTCAAAAGTCCACACTAATATATAGTTATGTTAAACGCGCGAAATCTCAAGAACTTCTGGTTCGAATTGAAGAAGTTTTATATAAAAATATATTTTAATATATATATTATGAAAGTTACTAAAATTTTCATTAAAATTTTATGTAAATACATCTTTTCTTTTATATAGAGAATAGAACAAAAAAATGTATTAATAATTGTATGTAATGAAACTAAATATTTTAATTTAATTTGTACTAATAGTTTTTGGTAAAAAAAAATATAAAGTATCGTAAATATGTAATTTTGTACATAGATACACTGTTTGTAACTTTAAAAATGATATTTTACGTGAACTTAGTCTTTAAGTGTATTTGTGCCGTGTGATCCCGGCCTAGAATAGGATCATCCTGGTACTGGTGGTGTCGTAAGAGGCGACTGAAGTGCGTGTGGTAGAGTCACGTCACCAGCAATGGCAACACGCATGGGCAGACTCGACCGGATCATTACCACCCCCGGCATTTAAAACCGGCGTTAAGTAGTGGATTTATGCCACTGCGTTTCGCATCAGGTAATGCCGTGCCCCGGCGCCCAATCCACCTTAAAGGTTGGCAACGCACCTGTAGCTCCTCTGGTGTTGCACGGGGTCGTGGGCGGCGGTAATCACTTACCATCAGGTGACTCGAACGCTCATTTGCCTTGTCTTTTCCATTAAAAAAAAAATAAAAACGTTTAGCAGTAGTGCCATGTTTGAGAGTTACAAATTCATTTTGTTGTTTTACCTTAAAAAAAATACATAATTAGTAGAAACTCAAATAAATAAAAAACAATAACTACATTATAGTATGTAAAATTACAACAATAATTTTAAGTCGTTTTATAAATTTGTATAGAAATAACATTTTCATTGTGTTTTTTTACGCTGTATCCCGCACATAACAGAGTAGGAGGAAACCTAGAAACCAGTGTTAACACCTTCCGTTCCCATAAAGACACTTCCGTTTTTTCATTAAAAGTATGGCATGTTATAGGCTAGATTACGAGACATTGAATTGGCTTAAATGGTGGAACTGAACGCCGCGAATTGTATGTCTAACAATAAATTGAATATATATTTATCAATACATAGTCTAAAATTATTACTAACAAAACTCCAACTTCCGTATAGAATCGGTACTTTTTGCATTTTTTTTCTCATTACGTATAACGAGTCAAAAAGTACGTATCACATTATGTATTTAATTGCCCCCTTTGACGTAAGAGTCCACGGCCATTTGCAAATAGGTAAACACTGCGTGTTTTACTATGTTAATAAATATTAAATAAGGACTTAATGATGTCCTATCATTAAGGCGTCGCGCTGTTGTGGCGCAGTGGGACAGTGTGTGACTGTAAAAGCGACGGTTGTGGATTCGATTCCCACTCGGGGGAATGGATTATCTTTATTTCCGCTCTCTGGTACAAAATAAGAAAACAAAGCCAGGCAGCTCGGAATGTCTATTAGATTCGGTGGTGCGTGGGGAACGGAGTGTCTTAACACTTGATACTATTGCCTACCCTGCTATATGCGGGATTCGGCGTGAAACTAATTTATTTCATTGATTTGATTCACTGTAGGGACACGCGGTCCAATATTGGTGGGCAAGCATAATTTTTGAGTATTGTTACTATGTCTGAGTATTTATTAAACGTTATGTGAAAAAAACGCATATGTGACTGTTGGTTGGATATTTTATGTTTTCATCAAAGAGTAAGGAGGTCGTGGCGTAGTTGCATGAGTGTTTGTCTGTGTGTAAACGCGATTGGTTCGATCCCCACTCAAAAAAATAAAATATTTATTTCACTGACTCAACACGCGCACAAAGCCTTTAGAATTCGAAGAAAAAGGGAGCGGAGTGTCGTAACACTAAGTTCCCTTGCCTGCTCTGCAGTGTGCTGGATACAACGTGAAGGTGATTTGATTTGATCAAAGAGTAAAGTTGAGGCCGTCGTCGGCACGGGAGAACGTGTGTAAACGCGACTGGTGGTGGACACTGGTAATGAGGCAAAATGCGTCGTTGATTTCCAACCACTATCAGCCACGCCTGGAAAATTCAGCGGAAACTTTAAAAAGAAGCTTGGTACCAGAGCGAAGAAATGTTTTTTTTCGCTCAAGAGGGAATTGAATGCACAACCGTCGTGTTCATAGTCGGTCACTGTGCCGCTGCGTTACTATGGCCTCATGTACAATTGTACAATGACCTTAGAAAATTATACATAGTGTATTATGAATAATTAATATCACACTCTAATATTATTAGATCAAAGTAAAGTAACGTAAGTTTAATAAATTACCCCACAAATTATCTTTTTACTACGTACGTTTAGAATTTTTCCTACTAACGAAAACTACTGGATGAATTTAGATGAAACTTCACAGCAATATATCTTAAATTTTTGAATATCATACAGGCTACAGTTTATGTAAATATATTATATAAATTAAAAAAATTAAATTAAATTAGCTTCACGCTATATCCCGCACACAGCAGGGTAGGCAGAGGGAACCTAGTGTTAAGACACTTCGTTTCCCACTTTCTGCTGAATTTTGGAGGCATTGCGTGTTGAGTGGCAGAACTCAACGCCGCGCTTTGCCTCTACACCAGAGCGAAGAAATGAAAATATAAATTTAAGTAAATATTTCATCTCCTCGAGTGGGGATCGAACCCACAACCAGTCGGTTTTACAGTCACACTTTGTACCACTGCGCCACGACTGGCCTATATATTATATAATTTGGCTCCAATAAGCGGACGAAGCCGCGTTTGGTTTGCTAGTCGTTCATTTTACGCGTACATATCACCCTGAATTGCAAATAGAGATTGTCAGTAGGTCATTTGTCCAGAGAAAGGCCTGGAGGTCGACCGCTTTGACATAACCGGAAAGAAAACGACACAAACTTACTGATACATTGTTATAAACATATTTGCATGTCTCAATAATACTGAACTCCAATATGGTTGTTTAAAATCCCATTACGGATAAATAAATTAAGGAGTAGAGGTCGTCGTGGCGTAATAGCACAGGGTCTCGCTGTAAACGGGATTGTTATAGGTTCGATTCTCATCTGGCAGTATGAATTCGCATGCTAATCTAAAGAACTATTAGTGAGAATTGATTTTTTTTCGTATCTTGGATAGTTCATTCATCGTAGCGCTCAAAATTTCTAAATAACCCACTGTGCCTGCGGTTAGTTATTTACCGACCAAAAATGGCCTTGCCAAGGTTTGGTGGTCAACAGGCGTCACTTTTGTTGTCCACGAGTAATACGCCGTAAACAACAGTACCTAATAAATATCTCCCGCATTTAGTATGTTAAAACAACAATAACGACAAACAAAATCGATTCCATTTGACGATTCCATCCATATCATTCGATTTGAAATATATTTCCATGTACGCCTGAACGGTTATTTTATTTATATATTTAAAATACTATAAAAAATAAATGACAGATTGACAGATACAAAGATACTTCATCTCTTACCTGGCGTTTGATTTCTAAGAAGAATTTAGCGAAACTTTTTCGTTTCTTAGAAGGACTTTTACTATACTTTTAGCTCATATATATGATCTTAGCTTCACGCTGTATCCTCGTAGAGGTAGCAGGGTAGAGTAGACATAGGGAGGAAACCTAGTGTTAAGACACTCCGTTTCTCACGCACTGCCCAATATTCCACAACTTAACACATTACGTGTTAAGTTGTGGAACTCTTAAGTAGAACCTTCTTGCTAGACGCAGACCATTTAAATATTTCTATACCTATAGAGGGAATTGAACTCACAACCATCGTATTCCCTGTCAGACGCTATCCCGCTTCAATTCTATCGCTTCGACAGCCCTCATAATTCGTTTTTTAATATTTTTTTATAAAAATGCACTTGTGGATTTCAAATTCCTTGCACCAGTATCTGCTTAATATTCTCCTTGACTTATAAACCACTAAATAAAATGACATAATTTGTATTTTAAAAAACTGCGTCCAGTTTGGGGCCGTCTTGGTCACACAGAGTCTAAACGCTATGGTTGTGGGTTCGATTCTCACTCTAGGGGAACGAATAATTTCATTTTGATGTTTGGGTTATTAGACAAAGCACATCGTTAATTTTCACCACTGAACACGTGGGGAAACGGAGTGTCTTATCTCTAGGTTTTCTCTGTTTACCCATCGATTGCGGGACATGCGCGAGCGTGGGGCGAAAAAAGTTACAGAATCGTATCATGCCCTTAATATAATCAGACTAGAAGAAAATTTGGATGATTATTTTTGATAAAAAAAAACATTCTCCTCAACTGGAAATTGAAGTCACGATCCTTGCACGCGGGTAGATAACCCTCAACACCTATATATCATGAATTATTTTTTACTTAATGTTTTATTTATATTTTTTTACTGCGTGATGAAATCATCGCGTAGTGACCCAGCATCTGAATGTACAAGCGACGGTTATAGGTTCGATTGCCGTCCGAGGGATTATATTAAAAAAAAATCTCACTGTCATGTCACTCAAAACGTTATTCAACGCGTTAACAAGCACAGCAGGTTTAAAAATTAGCATGATGTGGAGAACGGAGTGTATTAATACTAGATTCTTTCTGCCTTTCCCGCTTTATGATGTAGTAGCTTTAAGAAGCTTTGATATATATGTAATTTATACCTACATAATTATGTCGTCAACATACTCGATAGTGTCCATTGGCTCTCTTGTCCCGCATCACGACATCATTGGGACATCCTGGGAGGTCTTAGTCCAGGGACAGTACGTCCAGATCTATTAAATCATAAAAATAATATTTTGAATGTTCACGCATACAAATTTGCTAAAAAAAAGTAAATTTTCAGAAATATACAGAACCCTCTTAAAATAAATCAGTCTCGAGTTGCGGTCGATTTTTTTAAGTGATTTAGGAATTCGTCTAGCACTTCGCTCACCTCGTGACCTTTAAATGTTTATTTGTTCACGTGAAGTCCACGGTGACAATATAATATGTATTATTTATACACTATTATACATGGTATCTAGTTTTGTTAATGCCAAATTAATTTGTATTTCTTATAAAATATAGTCAATAGTTTATGTAATACAGAAATAAAAAGTCTGTGTCCGGCGAAAAGTGGGGAACGGAAGTGGTCTTTGGGAACGGAGTTCAACACTAGGTTCCCGGGTTGTCACTGCCTAACCTGTTATGCGCGGTGTACAGATTAAGTGACATCCGTTCTCCACTTTCTGTCAAATTTCGAGACCTTCGTGTGGAGTGGCGGAACTCAACGTCGCGCTTTAACTCGTTGCCAGAACAACAAAATAGATATATTAAATATTTGATACCCTTGAGTGGGAATTGAACCTATAATCGTCGCGTTTACAGTCGCAAGCTTGGGCCACTGGGCCACGATGGACTTCATTGATAATTACATTATTATTGACGATAGTAATCTATGTCTGTCTATTAATGATAAATCTATATTATACGTGATGATTATGTTTACACTGTAATAATTAGACATTGAGGCCGTTTGACTGTAACCGCGACGGTTGTAGCTTCGATTTCGGTTCAAGGGAATGACTATATATATTTAAATTATAGAAGATTTTTGAAAATTGGGCAGTGGAGTGTCTTAACACTAGGTCCTACCTTCTCTACTCTTGTATATATGAAACACACCTTGAAGTTATATAAAAAAAAATGTTATCATATTTGCTATCTATCATGTTTACACAATTTTTCTTTGCCTCGTGAGTGTATGTGAAGCTCGTGGTGAAATTATTAAGTATACTTTGTTTATTCAAACTTAGTAAGTTTATTAAAATTTTATTTTTTTTACAAAAAAAAAATATTTTTTTTCACAAAAATCAACTAATTGGATATTCTATAGGCGCAAATACTGATGAGTCGTTCACGCCACTCGGATATCAAGATCACGGCCGCAGAAGGCCGACCGACACCATATCAGCGGTTGTTGACCTAATTTTAACCTGTCGATCAGTTCGCTTAGACCGATAAGGTTTTTTTTTGACTATACTAAATTACTCGGTCTTACTTGACTTTTTAGATAATTTTGGATAGTTTTTTTCCTTTTTTTCTAGTTAATTTTTGAGAGTTTCGATGTAACCTGATAAAAGATACAATACATTATTTTCAAAGCCGTCTGATTGTAAACGCGATGGTTTTGGGTTCGATTACCACTCAGGTTAATGGATTTGTCTCATTTCCCCTCTCTGGGGGCAAGATAAAGCACGACATTGAGTTTCGCCACTAAACACACAATATTTCGTAAACTTTGCGAAATGTAAATGATGGAATATGTTAAAACTAAGTTTCCTATGCGTATTGTAACATAAAGTATGGCGTTGATTTTCTTTTCAAAGTAAAGGTTCACATTAGGTTCACAGGTTCCCTCTGCCTACCCTGCTATGTGCGTGCATACAGCGTGAAGCTACAAAAAAAGTAAAGGAAAAATACAGATTAGATACAAAAGTTTATATGACCTACAACAAACGGTATAGGTCATTTGCACACCAAATGTACGTTGAATATATGATTGGAATGAACTTTGCATACTCAATCGATTAGTTTTTTTATTTTGTGTTACTTTTTAAACTGTATCCCGCGTAAAGCACCCGGGAAGTGCGAACCCGGGATCCCAGTGTTAAACATTTCGTTCCCATTAACACACTCCCGTTCCTCATTTTCCACTGAATTCAGGAGGCGTTGCGTGTTGAGTGGCGGCACTCAACGCTGCGCTTTGCATTGTTACCAGAGTGAAGAAATTAAAAAAATAAACATTTCATTCTCCCGTGTGAGAATTGAACCGACAACCATCTACAGTCACGCTTGTGCATTATATATTAGTGAATATGGAGGCCGTCGTGGTACAGCGACACAGCCTTTGATTATAAACGCGACGGTTGGGGGTTCGAGTCCTATTCGAGGGAATTAAATATTTAATATTTCCATTTCCTCGCTCTGCTAAGCTCATTTTTCAACAGCATTTGTATTTAATGGGGTATGCTAGCAAATTCTAATGACAGACTTAATTAACGGGTAAAAAAAAAAGAAAATCTTTCCTGTTTATAATATTGTTGGAGATAAATACTAAGTAGGTTATAATGACTATGGAACGACGATTTTATAATGACAAAAAAAACGCATTGTGGTATAGCTAACATAAAGAAAATGTTATGTAACCACGTGTCGAGGTAGTATATAGAATATATAGAATCCATATTTTACATATATATTTTATATAATATCCGAGATCTCCGCTAACCTGCTTCGTGCTCACTGATTTGACTTCCTCGGGAGGAATACAGGGTTAAGCTAAGTTAAATTTTATAATAACAATTACTGAGTGAATGCAATGGACAGATGCAACTAGTGGACTTGAAAGGTAAAATTTGATATGTAGGTAGGTCAGGCAGTGTAGAGGAGCACTTACAGTGGATTTTCCTCCCGGAAAAAGGAAAAAGTAAATTTTTACTTTTTAAAGTTCACGTATGATAACTATTTTGTTCACGGATGATAACTATTTTGTACTAATTTTATAATATTGTGGAGAGTTTGTTTAGTTGAACGCACTAATCTCTGAAATTTCTGGAGGAAATTAGAGGCTTTATTAGTTCATTTTAATCGTTTTGACGTATCATCAGAGTTATTTAGGGCAATTTAGGTGTGTCATTCTCTTGGTGGTTCCATTTTATATGTAAGTATGTATCTATAAGCTACTATAACATACTGAATGGAACCTAGTCTTAACACATTCCGTTCCCTTTGAAATACTTCCGTTCTCCACTTTTCACCTAATTCGTGAGATTTTACGTGTTGAGTGGCGGAAGCGGAACTCAACTACTCCATTTACCTCGTCACCACTACTAGAAATGAGATGTGAAATGATAATATTAAATATTTCATGAATGAAATGTTTAATACTATCGGGTGAACCCGAGTGAGAATCGAACCGAATAACATCGCGTTTACAGACGCACGCATATGCTCCTGCGCCACGACGGCCTCAACATAGCACAACTCATATTGTCGATTGTATAACATACTCGTACAATCAAATATATATACAATATTTGATAACGTTCATTCATTCACCCCTAAGTTCAATGGACTGTGGTTATAAGTATAAAATCATATATTTAGTTAAAATATGCATTTATTAATATTATTACGTACACAGTTTATTTCTCGTTTCACTAAACAACTGCAAGATAATATGTCATTTATGAAATAACATTAAAATGTATTTGCTATTCTCATACTTTTGATTTACTTTATTATAATATGCATGTTTTTTTTATATATAGACGACCACTGTTGTCAGATTTTATTACGGGGGAAAAGAGGTTTTTTTTTTAAATAACAAATATAAATAATCAGTAGTTTTTGGGGTTACGTTAAGACACTCCGTTCCCCACTTTCTGCCGAATTTTGGAGGCATTGCGTTTTGAGTGGCAGAACTCAACGCCGCGCTTTGCCTCGACACCAGAGGGAAGAAATGAAAATATAAATTTAAGTAAATATTTCATCTCCTCGAGTGGGGATCGAACCCACAACCAGTCGGTTTTACAGTCACATTTTGTACCACTGCGCCACGACTGGCCTCACAATATATAATTAAATATTATAAAAAAAGATATTATGGGGCGCAGTATGTACAGAGCCAGTAAACCATTCGAGCTCCGAGCACATTCTATATAGCAGTTGTTACACGTGGAAAAGCGTTTTTTTTTTACTTTTTTGTTTAAATCTATATATTACATTATGTAAAAATAATTTTGCACCTTTGTATTGAAAACGTATGATAAATAACTAAAAATATTCTAATTAAAATTAAAAATTATGTATGTATTAATGTATTAGACGTGGACTTTACACCTTGTAATAGAAGAAGTTGATGAAAAAAGTTAGTTATATTAAATAAATATTTAAATTATATATTAAAAAAATAGTCGCACAGTAACTACGGTTGTTGAGACTCGTTTTGAATTTTAAATTTCCTAGACACTTAATGTTTCACGTAGTAGTGTCAATTTACTTCGGATTACAACGTAAATCTAAAAAAAGGTAATAAAACTAAAAAGTATATAAAAAAAAATATCTGGCATTCCGGCGTTGAGTTCCGGGACTCAACCCATAATATTTCGAATCCATTTGGAAAATGGAGTGTCTCGACAGGATCCTTTTGCCTGCTCTATGCAGCTCTGGGTGTTATAGCGTGAAGCTGTTATCCCTGCTACACTTATTTTTGGGATTGAACTGCTCTTTTATAAATTACACCGACTTCTAGCCGCTCTTATTGTTGTCTAATAAAAGTCACAGTCACTCTGAATTGTATCGGTCATTTCCTTTCACGTTCGTAAGTTAAATATTTAGATTGTGGGTTTTAAACTCAAGTTTCTTTATAAAAATGGACGTTGTTTGAGCATATTTAAAGTAAATAGCAGTAAGTAGTATTTTCTCCCGCTATAGCGGTCTTGAGATTGACTGTAAACGTGACGGTCGTGTGTCGATTCCAGGGGAAATGTTTATGTCTATAGTAAGCTATAGTAAGTATTCATATTTGCCTGCTCTGATAGACAGACCGCGGCGTTGAATTTCGTCAATCGAGTGTCATAAGTCTTAAAAATAATTAACTTCCTTTCCCGTATAGATAGGTAGGGTAGAAACCCTACCTATCTATACGGGAAAGAATCGTGAAACACATTTTGTAAACTGTTCCATGACTTCCGTTAGACAACACGCGGCGTTAAATTCCGCTACTCAACACGCTATGTTAGTAAATTATATTTAAGCGCGTGTTTATATCAATGAATACGTAACAACATATCGTAACTACATACTATATGTGTACGTAATGTTCACGACCTGCACAATTACATAAGGCCTTGCCATAATAAAAAGAAATAACACTAGAAAACTGCGTTTCGATAACGTTTTAAAATCAACAAATCAAATCAGCTTCACGCTGTATCCCGCCTATAGCAGAGTAGGCAGAGGGAACCTAGTGTTTGGACAGCCCGTTCCCCACTTTCCGCCGAATTCTGGAGGCATTGCGTGTTGTGTGGCGCAACGCAACGCTGGGTTTTTTAATTTGGTGCCAGAGCGAACAAATGAAAATATTAATAAATAATAATTCATTCCCTCGAGTGGGGATCGAATCTACAACCGTGCCAAGACGGCCTCACGATTGACATTTAAATAATGATAAATGATAATATAAAAACTACTTAACTCATTTCCATGAAATTTGAACAATGTTCTAAGATAGCATATATCTACTAAATAATTAGTTAAAAAAAAAACAATTTCGATGTAAGTTTTGGACAAAGACAAACCCATTATACACCTATGAAATTAAGCATACGTGCTTGGAATTCCAGTAATGTCACATACACATACATGTGTGTGTGTGTGTGTGTAAATGTAAACTAGTAACCTCCTTTTTGAAGTTGGCTAAATATATATGTATTCGTTCACTATCGATTATTAAAGTTTCTACAAATAATAAAATATACTAATTAAAATAATAAAATACACTAATTGCGGGAAAAAAAACTCGTGACAAATTAAATAATAAAATTTATGTTGTATTTATTATCTGTCAAAATAAAAAAATGATTTGTTTTTTAACAATTGCAATTTACCACCAGTTTTTATTTATAATAAATTAATCGTTTTTTGTATTCCGTATTACGTAAAATATTTTTTTTTACCAGTTTAACTGTTTTTACCTGTTCAACTGCTTGAGGCGGTCGTGGCGTAGGGGCACATGAGTGACTAAACGCGACCGTCGTGGGCTGGTTCCCAGTCGGTGGAATGAAATATTTACTATTTTCATTTTCCTCGCTCTGATGACAAGGCAAAGCGTGGCGTTGAGTTCCGCCACTCAACCTGCTAAGCTAAAGTAACACAACACAAATTTATGAATCATGCTATAGGTATCGAGTAGTGTAATCTTTACATAGTAAATAACACGCGAAGTTGTCATGATATCTTACGATCATTTGTACTTATTTTTTTTTGTTGTTTACGTGAACTTTAAGGCGCCAATAGGAAGTATTTTTTCCCGTTCCCTTAGGAATTTCCAGAAATCTTCTTATAGTAGGTACTCCCTATACCATACCTACATGCCAAATTTCAAGAGTAGAGAGAGAGGAGAGTGTCCACTACTAGTCGAAATTCGTAAATTATACAGATAGTATTATTATATTTAAACAATTAACTATCCGTATATTATAAGGCTTAAGAATTTGTTCGATTGAATACGCTAATCTCAGGAACTGTTGGTTCGAATGCAAAAGTAAATTTTGTAGTGTATAGCCCTTTAACACTGCGGCTTGAGGTTGAAATCGGCCTCATACTATAGACTTCTCAACGATGCACGTTATGTTACCTATGTTTAACATATGAGGCCTTAAAGACCTCAGCCGCAACAGCTGAAAGTTACCGCGTAATACAGGTCCGTCCATTAATTAATAAATATAAATCTAAAGTACTACAAGTTAACTATTTTATTAAATTGGCCGATACTTTTACCGTCAATTTATAGTTATTGTCTTTAAAATGATAATGTTATGCAATCAAGAGGTCAAGAAAATAATTCTGATTAATAAATTACTTAACTGTGTAGTTCAAGCGGGCGAAGCCGCGAGCGGGTCGCTAGTAATTAATATAAGTAATAAACCATTTATTTGACATTTGAGTGTGTATACAATTATTATATTTTTCGTCACCTTTTTTATGTCTATGGGAATAAGGTTGATTTTTGCTATATGAAACACAAGGCAAAAGTGTAACGGTACAATCCCAATATCGCGCGATACCACACCATCTGTCTCGACCAATCACAAGCGAGTATGACCGCTGAGGTTTTTATTTGAGTATATCTGAGTTGCGGTGTATGTTTGGCATGTTTTTTTTTTAAAGTATGAAATGTTTTTTTTAATTGAATAATTAATAAGATAGCGAAAAAAATTTTTATTTAGGATATTAATTTATTATTTGATTAGGATATGTAGTTATTTTTTTTTTTTTTAATTTTAAATAAGTACTGCTTTATATTTTAATCAGCACTTTTTAATAAAATATTTTTTTATAAATGCATTTTTGAGGCCAAGCACAAGCGTACGACTGACACAATGGATTGGGTTCGATTCCCACTCCAGGATAAAATATTTAATAGTTTTATTTCTTCGCTCTTGGTAACGCGGCAAAGCGAGGCGTTAAGTTTCGCGTTTAATTGAAAGTGGGGAACGGAAGTAACTTAATACTAGGCTCCCAGGTCCCCTCTACTAAGATGTGCGCGATACAGCGTGCGGCTAAAAAATTTATATATTTGTTTATTATGTAATAACGTACATATATGTATACTTACAACCTGGTACAGTGCGCAAAACAAGCAATACTAGGAAATTATTGTTAATAATTATAAATAAAATATTTTATAAAAAAAAAAATTCACGCTGTATCCCGCACACAGCAGGGTAGGCAGAGAGAACCTAGTGTTTTTTAGACACTCTGTTCACCACTTTCTGCCGAATTCTGGAGGCATTGTGTATTGAGTGGCAGAACTCAACGCCGCGCTTAGCCTCGACACCAGAGCGAAGAAATGGAAATATAAATTTAAGTAAATATTTCATCTCCTCGAGTGGGGATCGAACCCACAACCAGTCGGTATTACAGTCAAACTTTGTATTAATAATTTATTTGTATAGAACATTTGTATAGATTGATAGTATTGAAGATCTAATGCTAAAAAAGTTTTTCCATTTATTATAAGACTAGCGGCCCACTCGCGGCTTCGCCCGCATATCACTTATAATTCTTTTATTATTCTGCATTTCCATACGATAAAAAATATAAATTATATTATCAACATGATTTATACATATCATAATTTTGAGAAAGCTTGCGAGGACGACATCGGCGACATGTGCGCCCCCCGCAGGACTCTTGTCTATGCGGCCGTAAACAAAGCCTTGAATATTTTAAAATTTACCTTTTCTCAAAAAGTATACATTCAAAGTACATGCTATAAAAGCCAAAGCATATCTTCATAAAAAATCTTGATGATGGAATAACTTTCGCTTGTAAGTTTCAATACCTTTATCAAATAAAAAATGTTGAAATCACCTTGCAATTTTCAGTTGTTTTTTGTCACAAAATGTCTTATTGTTGTAATTATAATATTGTATTTTGCTACTTACTCCACACGCAATATCTCGAGAAATCGGCGGAAATTGGGAAACGGAGAGGTCCATCCTGCCATGTGCAGGATGCAACGTGAAACTAAAAAATAAATTATAAATAATGTTTTTTTTTTGTTACAGTTAACAACTGACATCTCTATGACGCGAGGCTACTAAAACTAAGAACACACACAATGTCTTCAAAGGCCATATACGAAGTGACCGGCAAGGACCTCATATCTAGGTAATTTAAAAAAAAAATGTATAATCAACAGGTTCGAATCTGTGCTGTGCATCCTGCATATAGTAAGGTTAGCAGTTTGAACCTCGTGTTAAGACGCTGTTGCTCACGCGCAGCCCAATTTTCTATACATTGTGTGTCGGAAGTCGGAACTCAACTTCTTCGTACGAGATCGAGGAGAGAAATAATTCAATACCTCGTGAGAGACTCGACCCCATAACAGTCGCGCTTACAATCAAATACTGTTATTATATGCGCGGAGCCACGACGACCTCAAGAAGTATTTATATATTTTTTTGGAATACGAGTAGATAAAGAGCGAGAAGAAAGAAATTTTCCAGCAACACTAATTGCTTTAATGTCCATAACACTTTTTTATATATTTTTTTTTATTCTGTGACTTTAAGAAAATTTGAATTGAATGTCAGATATCTACATTGTATTACATAAAAATTTTGTAATTTTTATGTTAAAAAGAGCAACTTGAGTTCGTTACTGGCTCTTCTCAACAGTACCGCCTCCCGAATTTCGAAATTTTAATTCACATCTTAGACTACACAGCTATAATTGGGGCCGTCGTGGCCAGTGCCACAGCGTGTGATGGTGGTGGGTTCCACGCCCATTCGGAAGAATAATTATTGTCATTTTCACGCTCTTGTAACAAGACAAGCGTGGCGTTGAGTTTTGCCACTCAACACATAAAGTGGGGAATGGAATGACATAACAATAGGTCTCTCTGCCTTCCCAGTTATATAGGGGATACAGAGTGAAGGTAAAAATAAAAAAGTTATAACGTATATTTGTTCCAGGCACATAGCACCAGGCACAGCGTTGGTGCCGTGCCGGTTCGCTGTATTTGAACACGATACTGTTTGGGAGGACGAACTCGGCAAAAATCCATGGCTTTCCAAAGAGGTATGTATTAGTGGGTGGTGGGTTTTTCTTTGGGTTATGATAATGAAGGATTTTAGGGGTTATTTGTCATTGCCAAATGATGAATTGTAAACTCAATAGTATTTTGATATTTGCTACGCTGCGATAGAAAAAAAGTGAAGTCTTACATTAATTCTGTTTCCTTTTTTTGTGTTTAATTAATACTTTTACAGTCCCATATTCTTGCACCTGCGTCACGATTGGCCTCCAGTGCTACCAACCTGCTGTTGTATAGGGACGAAACTTCAGTTAACATTGATTTTCAAAATTAATAAAACAAAAAAATATATATTTACAGCAATTGGTGGTGAAGCCCGACCAGCTAATAAAGCGTCGCGGTAAGCTAGGTCTGGTCGGCGTCAACAAGTCCGCCGTGGAGGTGCGAAGATGGATATCCGAGCATATGGCGAAAGAGCAGAAAATTGGTGCCGCCTCGGGCAAGTTGAGGCGGTTTGTGGTGGAGCCCTTCGTGAAACATGAATCGGTGAGCTACGTAAATATTGTAACTGTAGAGTGAGTGAGTGAGTGAGTAACTGAGTGACTGACTGCCTGACTGCCTGACTGCCTGACTGACTGACTTCATTTACGGATGTGACTTACTGACTTGATCTACGGATGTGACTTACTGACTTGATTTACGGATGTGACTTACTAACTTGACTGATCTAGAGATCTGAACATATGGCGAAAGAGTCGTATTTGTTTGATTCCCACTCGGAGCAATCAATTATCCGATCCGATTTACGCGTTGCGTTACAATTATAATAAACGTAAGGCTGGTTACACACTAGGTTCCCTCTGCCTACCGGGATATGCGGGATACAGCGTGAATCAAAAGAAAACAAAAAAAAATGTTATAGAATATAGCCTATCGTCGCGCTTTATTTCTTTTGATAGTTCGTTTTATTATTCCCAGAATGAGGAGATGTACCTATGCATCCAATCGGGCAGGAGATCGGACACCATCATGTTCCACCATCAGGGTGGTGTTGACGTCGGTGATGTTGACGCCTTGGCTATACGGCTTGATGTGAGTTACTTTTTTTATATTTTTTTTATTATTATATAAATGGTATTTTTTGTAATCTACCCTAGATTGCAGAAAAAATATTTGGGCAAATAAATGGGTAATTTAGGTGTTAAATACTGGTATAACAAGCATGAAAGTGAAATTATTACAATGGGTTTTTTTTTGCATTTTATTAAATAAAAATAATATTAATTCTACATTTGTAATAAAAATTAAAGATCAATTTAAAAAAATGGTTTGTTTAGATCCACACGTTTTTTTAACATATAGCAAAGTAGGCACCAGACCCAAACAAAAAACACTCCGTTCTCTACTTTTTGCCCGAGTTCGAGACATTACGTGTTGAGTAGCGGAACTCAACGCCGCACATTCACTTAGTGGGTATCGATTACTTAATCCCAACATGACACGAGAGCAATAGAACTTATATAATAACTAATTTGTATATATTTTATATAAATAATAAAAATTATACAAAAATAGCACTTTTTACTCTACAACGTGAATGTTTAATAATAATATATCGGAGTTAAATGCACTAATGAGGTTATAAAAAGCACTTAAATAATTATATAATCTTTTAATTAATATTTTTATGTTATTTTTATAAAGAAAAAAGTTCCAAGTTCAAGGTAGGTAAAGTTCTGTCACTTAACGTGCAAGGTCCCGAAAATTGGGTAGTGCGTAGGGAACGGAGTGTTTTAACACTAGATCTCCTCTGCCTATCCTACCTAAAAAAAAGTGATGTAGTTATATAATGACGTCTGCGTATTTATGAATTATCATATAAATAGTTTTTTTTTATGTTAAAAATGGTAATTATAAAGGTTATTAAAAAAAATAAGTAAACACAATATTAATTAGTTTTATTTCTTTAATTCTTCCTTTTTAAGATACAATGAAACAAAAAAAAACTTTATATTTATAATTATACAAAATAATCTATACAGATGAAATATTACAACCAGTGATGTAACCAATGAATGAATGAATATTTAAATATAGTTTCACGTTGTATAGCGGGGTAGACAGAAGAAACCTAGGGTATAGAGGTTCCTAACCTCTATTCTCCAACTTTCACTCAACTTTCGAGGCATGTTGAGCGGCCGAACTCAAAGCAGCGCTTCGTCTCGTTACCAGAGCGAGCCAATGAAATTGAAAGTAATTCATTACTGCCGGTAGAAATTGAACCTATAACCATCACACTTAGATTTGGATAGTAACTTTAAAATTAATAAAAAATGTCTATTTATATTTTATTCTTAGGTGCCTGTGGACACTTTCCCCACCGGTGAAGAGATTGACCGCGTTCTGCTTAAAAATATCAAATCTACTACAACTAAACGGTAAGTTCATATTGAAACACAAACTTACCTTAATAGGCGACCCATTGAATGTTGGCCACTGCGTCAGTGTGGTCAAATGGAAATAACTATCATTTGTGTATGACACGAGATTTATGGTGTATGCAACATGACACCTTTGTATTCGATGGGTGCGGGTTCAATTCTCATTTATAATATGTTGCTTGAAAATTACCATAATTGAGCTTAAAAATACCTTAAAATTATGACACGATACTAAAATATTTTTCTCTTTTTTTCAGTATTCTGACAACATTCATTTTATCCCTATACCGTGTTTTCGTCGATCTTTACTTCACATACATGGAAATAAACCCCATAGTGATAACGAACGAGAGGATCTATCTACTAGATCTGGCTGCCAAGTTGGATCAAACTGCGGATTTCATATGTGCCAAGAACTGGGGGGAGGTTACCTTCCCTCCCCCATTTGGTAGGGATGCGTATCCGGAGGAGGCGCATATAGCCGATTTGGACTCGAAGAGTGGTGCTAGCTTGAAGGTAGTTTGAGTTTTTTTTTATTTTAGCATCACCTGTATTCCGTAGTGCAGGTAGAGGGAACCTATGGTTCAGTCACACGTCACTCCGTTCTGTATCTGTCTAATTTTGGAAACATTGCGAGAAAAAATTAAACAATTCATCCCCCGGATTAAGAATTGGACTCATAACCACATTGTTTACAGACACAGGTTATTTCTTTATAATGAAGTTAGACATGTAACAAGCAATACACAATTAATAAAATTCATTTTACCAACTAGCGGTGTTAAACCACTACGATGGTAACTGGAGAATGGTGGTGGAAGTAGAGGGAAGAGGTATATGTAGTAAAGATATCTGGAAGTGTCGTGGCGTAGAGGCACAGCATCTGGACTTTAAACGTGAAGGTTGGGAATTCAATTCCCATGAATTAATTATTTTTATTTGCTCACGCACTAGACAAAGCACAACGCTGTGTCTACTCAATTCTCAAAATTTGGTGATGTGTAGAATGTCTTGTACGAGGTTCTTCTGCCAATAAATTTAATTATTTATATTGAAGTCTGTTAATTGATTTTTACAGTTAACGGTGTTAAACCACTCCGGCCGTATCTGGACGATGGTAGCCGGCGGTGGAGCCTCAGTGGTGTACGCGGATACGGTGTGTGCCCTTGGGGGGGCTTCAGAGCTGGCCAACTATGGGGAATACTCCGGAGCACCGAGTGAGGGACAGACCAAGGACTATGCCAGAACTGTGTTTAGCCTCATGTGTCGGGATAAACATCCTAAGGGGAAGGTATAGCTTTATAGCTTTTTATATATATATATATAATATAGTAAGGTCGAAGAGTTGTATATTTTTTTGAGTATTTTGAACAATGTGCACAATCTCATAAAACTTAATTTCGGAGACCACGACTCATCATCTGTCCTATAGTCTACAATCTGTAGGGTAGGTAGAAGAAACTTTAATGTTAGATAACTATGGTGAATACTTCGTACTCAGGAAGTGACACACTGAGGAGTAGTTTTTAGTTTATCCTGGTATAGACTAGGATAAACATGTTTAAGTAACGGTATTTGCTATAAAACAAAAATTAGGATAGGTTAAGGAATTATATTAATAAATATTGCTTGAAGATTAATTACTCAAAAATGGTAACTATGTAAATAGAACTTGTATATTTAAAAAAATATCAACCAATTATCAAACTCCCACCCGCAGGTTCTCATCATCGGCGGCGGTATAGCCAACTTCACGAACGTAGCGGACACTTTCCGCGGTATTATAACCGCCATTGAGATGTATAAAGACGCGCTAATACAATACAACGTGACGATATTTGTGAGACGAGGCGGGCCTAACTACCAGGAGGGTTTGAGGTAATTTTTTTTAATGCATTATATGGATGTTAAAATCCATCCTACTAATATTATGATTGTTTGTGTGGGTGGATGATGTAACAATTGATGTAAAGATTTTGTACAATTTGGCTAAGATATTATGACAAATTTGAGGAAGCCGAGCTAGTGTTGTACGTAATGAATGCGAGTTTAATTTCTCTTGTGACTCTGATCATTTCTCAACTGTTTCCCGCATTTTCCAGGAAAATGCGTGAAGTGGGCCACCGTCTGCGCATCCCGATGTACGTGTTCGGGCCCGAGGCCAGCATGACGGGCGTGGTGCGCCTCGCGCTGGGCCACGCCGACGTGCCGCCCGACCACCAGCTCGACTACGCGCCCAAGCGCCTGCCCAAGCCCGAGGAGACGGTCAGTGGGGATACGTTCGGTTCAGAGTATTTCTATTTAAAAAAATTCAAATGTGGACTATTTTAACATACTTTAATTGCATATTGAAATTACAATTGTCAATCGGGTTTCAACTTCCAATCTAATCATTTCTTTCATATTTCGAAGTTTAAACACAATTTTACATACTTTTAAAACAAAACATATAACTAATCGACTCATTTATTTACAGGAACCACCTAAGATCGACATTCCAGAGCTAACACCGTCCCTCCTAGATCTCGTGTGCTCTCAAGCACCAACCCGCAGTGACCTCGGTCAAGCGCTGTCCACATCGCGACCACTGTTCTCAGATAGAACGAAGGCTATTGTGTGGGGTATGCAGAATAGGGCCATACAGGTTGGTCTAATTTAAATATATTGTTTTTATTTCTTGCTTAATTTCACGCCGAATCCCGCATATAGCGGGATGGACAGAGAGAATGTGTATTAGGACGCTTCGTACCCAATTTTTCACCCAATTTATAAGATATTGTGTGATGAGTGGCGGCATTCAACGCTGCCCCTTGTCTCGTTACATTTTTTTGTATAATTTATTTTTACTGTATATGCGATTGTGAATTTAGTGTTAAAACTTTCCGATCCTTACTTTCAAACATGCTTTACTATATTTTTTCCATTTTTAAAATGTTATTCCACACTTAGGAAAATTATCTGAAACAAGTATTATACTCTCTCTCAAACTATTATATTCTCTCTTGAGCAGCACACTGACCCACTGAACTCCATATAATTAAAATAAAAAAAAAAGTTTTGTATGAAAGCAAATATATCATTAATTAAAAGTAAACTTTCTCCAAAAGATTCACGCTGTATTTCGCAGGTTAGGCAGAGAGAACCTAATGTTAAGACACTCCGTTCCCCCGTTTACGCGCTTCGTTTATATTACTATATTTATGTTTATTTATTGTATTTTCCAGGGAATGTTAGATTTCGACTATATATGCAGACGTGCGGAACCGTCAGTTGTGGCCATTGTCTATCCCTTTACCGCGGATCACAAACAAAAATATTATTTTGGCAACAAAGAAGTATTCATACCAGGTAATTTAGTTATTTAATTAATATTCTTTAATGTATGCGGCACGGTAGATAGAAAGAAGCCTATGAGGACACTACATTCTCCGTTTTTTATTAATAAAGTTCTGAGCCATATTCCAACAAAAATGTTCGGGCTCTTGAAGATTATCTGCTCTTTTGTAGTTGTTTGTTTACATTTTAAAGCTATTCCTGTCGGGTTGTTTTTGTTATTATAATTATTATTTATATTTTTTCTAGTGTTCAGCGACATGGACGTCGCCATGAGAAAACATCAAGAGGCAACTGTGCTAGTTAACTTTGCATCACTCCGCTCTGCCTTCGATAGTACTATACAGGTATAAAAGAAAATAAAGTTAATTATTTTATCTTAGTGTGTTGAGTGGTGGAACTCCACATGGAGTTTGACCTCGTCACCACAGCGAGGATATGACAATATTAAAATATATTCTAATTTCCGAATAGCATTCGATCCAACAACCGTCGCGTTGACAGACGCACGGTTGCGCCTCTGCGCCAGGATGGCCTCTAAACTTTTTATCTTTATAACATTAGTATAGATATAACTTATAAGCCCTGACGCAAAAAAGAGGTGTTACAGTTTTGATAAATGTATGTGTATCTGTGGCATCGTAGCTCCCGAATGAATGGATGAACCAATTTGAGTGTTTTATTTACGGAAATTGAATGAATGAGTTATTAAATCATCGGTGCGGTTCTAAGTTATGTTTTATGAACATCAAATTAGCAGTTTAAGACAACAAGCACTTGGCTAAGACGAGGTAGTGACTTTTTGCGTCAAGGGATTTTTAATTTTTTTAATTATTTTTAATTAAATATTTGTCATAATTTCTTAAAGGCAATGCAACACCCACAAATCAACACTATAGTGATCATAGCCGAGGGTATTCCGGAGAATATGACGAGAAAAATTATTAAGCTTGCTGATGCTAGAGGGGTATGTAATTTTTAATATATTTTTTCTTATTTTTATAGAAAAAAGAACAGCTATATAAATGGATTTATGAATATACTGTCGACAGCGGAACCTAACGCCGCTTGATCGATGTGGGAATGCTATCATTTCCCTAACTGTGGGGATTGAATCCGCAACCAGCGCGTTCATATTATTCGGACGGTGCCCCATATGAAGGTAGCAAACCTAGTGTTAATACAAATTCTGCCGTCGAATTCTGCATTCATTGCGTCTTTGGTGGCGGCATTTAACGCCGCACTATGCCTCGTTACCAGAGCGAGAAAATAAAAAAAATTTAGAAACACATTACATTCTAAACTTTCTAACCTATATATATATATAGGTTAGAAAGTTATATATATATATATATATATATATATATATATATAAATAAATAAAAATTTTATATATATATATATATATATATATATATATATATATATATATATATATATATATATATATATATATATAATTTTTATTTTTGCAATTTTTAGGTAAACATAATAGGTCCGGCCACCGTAGGTGGAATAAAACCAGGGTGTTTCAAAATAGGCAACACGGCGGGCATGATTGATAATATCATTGACAGCAAACTGTACAGGCCTGGCAGGTGAGTTATAGATTTTATTTTATTGTTCTTTATTTTATGTTCTTGATCCATTAAACATTACCATTCAAATATATATATGTTATATAGAACATATCATATTCCGTTTCCCGCTTTACGTGCGTGTTGAATGGCAAAACTGAACGTCGCGCTTTGCATCGTTACCAAGTTGAGCAAATGAAAATATGAAATATTTCATTCTCCTAGTGGGAATTGAACCCGCAATTGTTGCGTTTATAGTAGCACACTTATGCCCCTGCGCCACGACCTCTCTCTAGCCTCTTAATTTTATGTTATTGTTTTTTGTATTGTTTTTTAATAAATAATTTTATTTTAAACTAATTGTTCTGTTCATTTTTCCAGTGTGGCCTACGTATCCCGTTCAGGAGGTATGAGCAACGAACTAAACAACATACTGTCCAAAAACGCGGACGGTGTCTGTGAAGGAGTTGCCATAGGTGGTGATAGATATCCCGGAACAACCTTTGTTGATCACTTGCTCAGGTATAGTCACTTTTTCTCCGCTTTTTATTTTTTTTTATTTTTAGCTTTACACTGTACCCTGCACTTAGTATAGTAGGTGAAAGGAATTTGGGAACCATTTAATGCCGCGACATTATCCTGTTACCAGAAATCTAAATATTAAATAGTTCATTCCCTCAGTAGGAATCAAACACATATACGTCTTACAGGCACATGGCCGGCCCCATTGTTATTTTTTTTATATCAATATATGTATATATTTGCCCTTTTCGTAGATATGAAGCGGATCCCAATATCAAAATGATAGTTCTCCTCGGAGAAGTGGGCGGTGTGGAAGAATACCACGTGTGCAGGATGATAAGAGATAAGAAACTCACAAAGCCGCTGGTCGCGTGGTGTATCGGTACTTGCTCAGGTAATTGTTTGTTCTCTTACGATTTTTTATGTGTATTTTGTAGGGTAGGCGGAGAAATTAGTGTTGAGACGTTATGAATTCTAGATTTTGTTCTTTTTAAATATATTTATAAAATTTCCCCTTGGAGTTAAATTTTGACACTCAACACGCGATGTCTCGAAAGTACGGTAGTGCGTGGGAAACGGATTGTCGTAACACCAGGTTCCTCTTGAACTAAACTGACTTCTTTTATTTCCAGACATGTTCACATCAGAAGTACAATTCGGCCACGCGGGTTCGCTCGCCGGCTCTGCCTTAGAGAAGGCAGTTGCTAAGAACGCAGCCCTAGCTGCCCACGGCGCCACTGTGCCGGAGTCGTTTGATAGCTTAGGGGAGGCTGTACAGATGGTAAGTGACTTATGGGGATTTAGGGGAAGTTTATGAGGGTTTAAAAAAAAGAGAGGGAGCTTATGGGGATTTATGAGTATTTATGGGATTTAATCAACCTCGACTTAGAGAAAGCATTGGCCAAGAACGCAGACTTCTAGCTGCCCACGGGGCCACATTGCCCAAGCCAGAATTAGATAAGATTTGTGGGTGTGGGGTTTTATTGGAGTTTTTACCTATATATATTTTGGGTAAAAGGGAAAATGAGGCTGTGCAAGAAGTAATTTTATGTAAATATTTTTTGCTTATAATGAATAGAGATATTTTTTTAAACTGTTTAAAAGGTTTATAGAAAAATATTGATGCAGCAAGATTTGTTCCTATCTTTTATAAGTCTTAGCGCTTTTTTATATTTTCAACCTTGAATATTGTATGTACCTCAAATTATGTTGGTATTTTCAAAATAATTGTTATTTTGCAAATAAATAATCTGGCCTTCCCAGAAATTTTCATAACAAAAAAAAACTCAAAACTAGTAAATTAAACTCCAAATTGCATTTTGGAAATTCTTAACGTTGGCGCTACTTTTGTGTTTAGGGTACATAGGGACATTGAACGAAAATATTTTCATTACGTTCGTGAAATGTCAATTCGACTTCGATATGTCTATGGATGGTCATTGTTGAGACATGCCTATGATGTTAATATTTAAAAGAAAACAATTAATTAACACATTATGTTTTTTTAGGTATATAAGAAATTAGTGGCTGAAGGCAAAATCATCGAAAAGGAAGAAGTTGAGCCTCCCAAAGTGCCCATGGACTATGACTGGGCTAGAGTAAGTTATACTTATACATATCAATAATATTTTATTGGGAAATTGCGGCGTTAGATTCCACTTGACACTTGAATTCAGTCGAAAAAATACGGTTTCCATTCCATTGTAAGAAAAAATATACAATTTTCAAATACTATTTTCTATTCTATTATAAAAAATCTATATTTAATCCTATTTTTAAAAACTAATAATATTACATAATTGTGTCTTTACTTTTACAGAAACTAGGCATAATTCGTAAACCAGCCGCGTTCATAAGTACTATTTGTGATGAAAGAGGTCAGGAACTGAGCTACTGTGGTGTCCCCATAAGTGCAGTGTTAGAAAGACAATTGGGTGTCGGCGGTACCATTAGTTTATTGTGGTGAGTTAGTTCACTTCGAATTATTTGAGTTGATTTTAGTTGCTTTTGATTATGGTCGATTTTGTTTGTTTACAGTTGCTTTTGATTGATTGCAGTTGATTTTAATTGAATATAATTGATTATGTTTGATTACCCAAAGTTTTGGTTATATCATTGAATTTGTGTCTTGTTATTGTTGATACTTTATTATTTTATTATATTTAAAATCAACAACTAGTTGCAAGACTATAAACAGATGGATTGCTTATTATATGGCGATCAATCTTATTTGATTTTAAATTATTTTGTCTTGCTTCATTTAGTGTCGTTTTTGTGAATAAATAAAACTTTAGTACATAATTTATAATGTTACATGTTATAATTTTTTTTTTAAATAACACCATTATTTACCAATTACCAATTCAGTTTCACTTAATTTATTCTGACTTCAAACACTTTAAATTGGTTTAGTTTGACATAGCCGTTCCCTTCCGACGCAGGTTCCAACGCGAGCTCCCCGACTGGGCGTGCAAGTTCTTCGAGCTGGTGGTGATAGTGACGGCGGACCACGGGCCCGCCGTCTCCGGCGCGCACAACACCATGGTCACCGCCAGGGCCGGCAAGGACCTCATCTCCTCCATCGTCAGCGGGCTGTTGACTATCGTGAGTGTCTCTTATATATGTACTGGTGTTCCGTTTATTGTATTATACAACACAATTTTTATTTTATTTTAAACTAAAACTACCCAAGATTAGCATGTTCAGCTTCAATTTTACAAAACTTCTTCAATTTTATAATATTAGTATACTAAACACGCAATGCCTCCAAAAATTCGGCAGAAAGTGGGGAACGGAGTGTCTTAACACAAGGTTCCCTCTGCCTACCCTGCTGTGTGCGGGATATAGCGTGAAACTAATTTTATTTTTTTATTTGATTTATTATTTTTTTTTTTAACTTTATTTTTAGTATAGATATGTTTGTATATTTTTTTTATTGTTACAGTAAATTACAAGTATAATTTTTTTTGTGTGTTTTAGGGAGATCGTTTCGGTGGTGCCCTAGATAAGGCAGCTCAAGATTTCTGCGATGCATACGACAAAGGGCAGCATCCGCAAGAGTTTGTCAACGAAAAGAGAGCTAAAGGAGAACTCATCATGGGGATTGGGCATAGGTGAGATTTATTTTTTATCAGCGAGAGTACACCTGTTTTGTCCTCAACACTGCACTTAGCCTAGTTACCAGAGCGAGGGAATGAAATTATGAATAATTCATTCCCCTGAGTAGAAACGAACCCACAACTGTCTCGTTTATAGTCGCACTCTTGGGCCACTGCGAAAAGACGGCCTCAATATTTTTTGTCTTTTAAATTAGGAGAATTATGGAGAAAACCTTTCGATAATACTTATATCTCTTCGTTTTCTAAAGACTATGTTTCTACTGGGAATTTATTATTAGGCCGTTAGCTGGTTGTCACGCTAAGCTGACGTTGACATATTAGAATTTTCTATAGAAATACATGTTATCATGTAACATATAGTTACAATAACCGAAATTTCTAATATCAACTCGTCTCCCAGAAATTACCACCACTAATTTGTATCGTAGTAATAACGACCATAATAAAATAATAATTATTATTATTACTGCTTTGTAATCCAAAAAAATCCATTTGTTTCCCGTGCAGGGTAAAGTCAATAAACAACCCTGACTCCCGAGTCCGCGAGCTGAAGGCGTACGTGACGGCACGCTGGCCCGCCTGGCCGGTCACGCGGTACGCGCTCGATGTGGAGGCCATCACAACCAGGAAGAAGCCCAACCTGATCCTCAACGTGGACGGTATAGTGGCCGCCGCCATGGTGGACCTGTTCCGACACTGTCAACTGTTCACGCAGTGAGTATCGGTTATCACGTACTATCCCGCATGTAGAAAGAGACTGTAATGACTCAAATGACATTACGAGATCAGTGCGTGCTTAGAATGATTAATAATTTAAATTAACTTACGAAACAGTTCTTAAGATTTTTTTGCTTTTATTGTTTATAAAATTATAGAAATTATATATATTTTTTAAATTACTTAAATCGTTCTTCTTTTCTTTTTCTATTGCATTCACCTGTTGAACGACAGAAGCTAGTAATTAATTTAATCAACTAAGACTAGCCCAATGACTGTAATTTTTTTCCATAATAACTTTGGATATGGCAATAACACAACGGAACCAAAGAGTTTAAGACACTTCCAAATCTCCTTATTTATTTTGTTTCCTTATTTTATCACAAAAAATATTTTATAGTATATACATATTCCGTTTCTTTTTCGCTATATTGCATGTTGAGTGGCGCAACTCAACGCCGCGCTTTTACTCACAAATAAATAATGGGTCTTTCCTTCCACTTTGCAGGGAGGAGGGCAACAACTACATCAACATTGGTTCTATAAACGCGCTCTTTGTACTTGGACGCACCATCGGACACATCGGGCACTACCTGGACCAGAAACGCCTGAAACAACCCCTGTATCGCCACCCCTGGGACGACATCACCTACATGTCGCCCCTGAACTAAGAAACCTTGTAGAAACTGTACAAAAGAGTGGTGAAATGTCCTAGATCGTCTAAAGTAACCCTCTCAATGCTTCCCGTCAACTGAACACTATTTTCTAAAACGCCAGCTGTACCGCCACCCCTCATACTACATTATCGTCTATTACCTTTTAGAAGGGGGTAGAATGGTCTAGAAACTATATAAAAGTCCATGGAGTATTCTAGAAAGCATAAAGTAACATTTAAAGCGAACCTTCTACTGGAACCTCTGGGACGACATCACCTGTATTTCACCCCTTACCTAAGGAATCTTGATGAAACTACTTAGAGGAAGGAGCGGTGGAATGTCCTAAAACGCCTTCTGTACCGCCATCCCTTAGACTGCATTCCATTTTATTAGAACTTTCTAAAATGTGCTAGTTATGTGAAAATAGATGGCCTTAGGATATTTTACTTAAAAAAATCATCGCCTATTTACATGTCACCCTAGGGGGGAGGTGAGGAACATTCTAGAACATATATAGAAGAGCGAATATTCTAAAACATCTAAAACACCACCACCAGTACCACCACCTCTAAACGATCGAAGGCGGTGGATTGTTCTAGAATTAAAACTAGCCATGCACTGTAACGATAAATGTAGCTCTTTGGATATTTTATTAAAAAAATTACCCACAATGCCACCCTTTAAAAAACTTACTGGAAAGCGTTTATTAGGCGGTGGCACGTTCTACAACAAATTGTAGTTTTATTATATAACAATAGAAGATGGTGCTCTTAGTTTACAGGTATCGTAAATTACAAATTAAAAATGATTCTTACATATCTTGCAAGTGAAACTTTTCATGGTAGTTTCGATGACCTTTAATAGATAGTTTTCTTATTTTGTACTCTTCTCGTGTGTTCTTTAATTTTTATCATATATTTTTTAAGTAATTGTTATTAATTTTATTAAAAAAAAGATTACATTTTATACAGTATAAATATATATACTAAGAGCGCCATCTTTAATTAAATAGATAAAATAATAGTGAATGTTAGCTCGGGAATAATTGTTAGTGTTTTATTTCTTATTTAAAATATTTCAAATACATTACAGTCGATTGGATAACCTTTTAATAAATAATAAAAAATGTAAAAACTTTAAATGCAGACTTCGCAATGGTAGTGGGTTCCGTCACTAGTCGCGCAATGTCTATAACATTTAAAATAACACAATCTTAATATATATATTTTTCATTTTATAATAAATAAAAAAAATACTATCATTCCAACACTGAAACAATCGACTGTAACGAACAGACAGAATGGAAACAAAATATGAATAAATGGTATGTTGTTTATATATTAGATGAATAGGTAATAAGTCACAAATATAAGATATTATTTTGAATGCAAGAGTCGATGTGAAAATTGTATTGAGTGCAGATTGAATAAACTGGTCTAAATTGAGTTTTTATGGAGATTTTTCAGTGACTTAAAAAATTGATTCTGTGACTAATTTTTTTTGACAACATTTTTGTAAAAAAATGTGATTTAAAAAAAATTACAATTTAGGCCATTTTTGGTTTTGATCCATGCATTTTTTTATTTTCAAATCGACTCGAGTATGTTCTCTAAGTAGTTAGGGGTGATGATAATTATTTAAGAGTTAATATGAAAATAATAATAATTAATCATATTGTTTTTTTTTAAAGCACAAACTTTTTTTTAATGATAACAGATAATAAATGTTGAATGCAATTTTTAAATATGACTATGTGTTAGAAGTTAATACAATAGAAACTTCGTACAGTAGAACCTCAATTAATCGCTCTTTTAGCATTCATAAACTCCGGATAATTGAATGTGTGACGAAAAGTTGATTTTTGTGTATATGAAGCACATAAATATATATTAACGAAAATTAACTTTTATTAAAAAATACAAAACATATATTTTTTCCGGATAATCGCAAATCCGTGTAACTGAGTGTCGGATAATTGAGTTTCTACTACATATGCAAAATAAGTTAAATAAAATGATATAATGTATTAAATTATATATTTCTATTATATTATTTCAGGCCTAATTATTTTTAATAAAATTCACTCATAGCTCTTTCCCATAGAGACGCCTCGAAGTAGTGTTTCTCGAATATTTTTTTAGTTTGTAAGCTTATTTTATTTTATTTATATATGTATGGAAGAGTGTTGAAACGAAATGGTCTAACCTTGATTTTTATTATTGATTTTCTTTCAGTTCTGAATTTTTTGAAAAAATCTGATATTATAATTACAACTATCTATAATTATAAATATTACTATAATCTGATAATTATATTTTTTTAATGTTTCTTTTCTGTTATTTTCTTATTTCCATTAATAGCTTGAAAATATATATATAATATTTAAAGGTTAGGCCCTTTTCGTATTGAACATACATACACACAATAAGTAAATGCAAATAAATGAAATAGCAAAATAAAACGTAATTAAGATAACTTTAGACAGGAATAGCGTCACATCGCTTTGTCTCGCTCAGACGTTTCGTAACTTAACACTGTGTTGAGTTAATATTAACTAACTTGATATATTAACGTCGACTTATTATGATAATTAGAAAGATACAGCAATACATTGAAACTTTGTTAATGTCGCGTCATCTCTTTTTTATTGTAATAATGAGATATCAATATGTCGATTAATTACAATAATTTTAATATTGCTATCCTTTTCTGTTTTATAAAGACGGAAGGAGATGGCAATTGTTAGTTAATATTAACTTAATAGATAAGTTTTTTGTTAATTTTTATTGTAAAGAGGCGTCCAAAAGTTTCTAGATGTACGTAGAAGTTTCTAGAATAAGAAAGGATTAATTTATTGGTTGCACTCTGCTCTGGTTGGTAGGTAGCGCTTAGTATGTGTACATATTGGTATTTGACGACTTTGAAATATATTTTTATTTACTATTTCTTTTGTTTTATTTTTATATGTATTTCCTATACTTGTTATAATTAGCGACTCTGTTCTTTTATAGTTTCATCCATTTTTTTTATGTTTCCGTGTCTCAAAATTAAAAAAAAGGCACCCTTATATACAAGGGTGCGTTTATAATATCAAGTCAGATCTACATCAAGCTTCTTAGTCAACGCAACAAAAGTTACGAGCATTTATACATTATTTTGCTGCATTTTAAATGAAATTCGCCGCGTACTCAATACGTATAGAGTACTTCCTATAGATCCACAATCACGAAGTAGGAACTTGCAATACAAATAAATCACGCTGTGTCCCGCAAAGAGGAGGGTAGTGTTAAGACACTCCGTTCCCCACTTTCCGCCGAATTCTGAAGGCATTGCATGCTGAGTGGCGGAACTCAACGTTGCGCTTTACCTCGACACCAGAGCGAAGAAATGGAAATATAAATTTAAATAAATATTACATTTCCTCGAGTGAGGATCGAACCCACAACCAGTCGCGTTTACAGTCACACTTTGTGCCCTTGCGCCTCGCTGGTCAATACAATACAAATAAAGGGAAAAAAAATCATTCTTCTCTTGCCGACTGCGCATTGAATGGCGAAAATTAATATCTCGTTTTATCTCCTTAACGCAAGAAAATAAAAATCAAATACAAATTAAATATTATCTTGTGAAATATGGATTTCAAAGATTACTGAAAAACTTATATTTGAAAAAGAATATCGTCGTCTTTGAGTGTAAACTAGCGAAATCCGTTTTTTTGTTATATGTATTGTTACGCGCCACCCGACTCGTCGGCAACTCTCGGGTACGCTGTCGCCGAGCGGTCGGAGAGGGGCTTGGCGGGAAACGAATGACGCGGGATATTGTAAAATTTGGGCGGGAAAATGTTTTTGTGTTGGAGTAAGCAGCAGAGTAGATTGTAAATGTAATTAACATTATTGTAAGAATATAGCCATTGGAAGTGAATAAGTGTTTCTATATCAACTTTTTGCGTTATAGTATATCTTTTTCTGTTATACAACTCCAACATCCAAGGGTTGCCTTGTCGTACTTTTTTAAGTTGTAAGTTGTTTTGTTTTTTATTAATGTGCAATAAAGTATATTTATTACCTTTTTACCATTCGAAATTGTAGCAAAAAACACTAACAAATTTATTTATTTTTCAAACATATATATATAAATACATAAAACAACCAATTTATTTATTTTTCATATAGAGAATACAAATCAATGTTAAAAATTTAAAAATGTGATAAAGCTTAAAAATATAAATATTCCGTTTTTTTAGAAACGCTTTTGTCTCTCTTATTGTACGTAGCGATCGGAGTCTCAACCCGCTATGTGCAGCATACACCGTGAACCTATATAATTTAGTTTATACAGAGTGTTAATATAAAATAAAAGACGTATATATAATAAGACATATATTATATGTAATATATATTTATATTTAGTCAATCTCGAATTCGATAATGTTCCCGAAGTCGATGTCGGCGTCGCTGTCGCTGCTGTGGTTTTCCGCCGCCTGTAGACAAACAGACATAAACATTATAGAGAACATATAAATAAGTTTTAAATCATATTTGATAAAAAATATAACTATTGTTAGCAAACTCCTAAAAGAGGGTAAATAGGTGAAAAAAACTAAAAGCAACGGAATTGTGTCCATCGGAGGCATTTGCTTGTAGGCAAAAAGCTTTTATTGTTATTGGGTTATACATATTACTTATTGCAATTAATAATACTAATTAAGAGACATATAGACGATATGTGTTTTTATCTTACGAGCGAGGAAATAAAAGTTTTAATATTTAAATTTTCTCGACTGGGAATCGAACCCACAACATGCCACGTTTACAGTTTTTAAGTCAACATACTACAATAATAAATAAAACAAAAAAAAAGCTAAGGCACATACCCGCCTGCGCGTGCGCATACGTCTATGCCGCGGTCTCCTAGGCCTCTCCCTGTCCCGCTCGCGCTCGTCGCCGGACGCGGACGCGGAGCCGGAAGCGGACGCGGACCCAGACGCGGATGCGGAGGCAGACGCGTCTGCTAGGCCGAGGACCGCATTGCGGAGGAGGCTGGACGCTACTGGGAGTGTTATATAATGTATTCATGTATGGGTTAAAAATATGAGATTTTTTAGATGTACTGGCTTTTAGAAGGAATTTAGTAGTGTCACTAATATTTTAATTAGTATTAAGTTGCGACGCAATGGTACAGTGTGTAACTGTAAATTCGACGGTAGTGAGTTCTATTCCCATTCGGGGGAAAAGATAATATTTAATTTATAGCTATATTTTTTATAAATATATATATATATATAGCTCCATTTTTGTTCTGTTCCCCGTTTACGATTCAATTTTCAAGACATAACGTTCATACTGGCCGAACCCAACGCCGCCAATCCTAAACCTACATATAAACAAGTAACACAAAACAAACAAACACTCACAGTCATCATCGTTGTCGGAACCGGAGTCGGAGCCGTCGTCGTTCTCCGAGCCTCCCGCCAGATCCTCCTCTTCCTCTTCCTCCTGTTATATAAACGATAATAAAAGTAAATACACGATTAAATTACATTATAAATAATATAGCAACTTGAGATTTTTTATGTCGCTTTTCATAAAATTCAGAGAAGTTAGCATGTCGGTTTAAAAGTAGGTTTTAAAGTGAACATTTATTATGTGTGAGTACAATATGATGGCCTGTTTGTGTGTGTGTGTGTGTGTGCATGTGTCTTTTAAGTATAACAATGAAAGATATTTGTACGTTTACGTGTGCGAGGCCAGTCGTGAAGCAAGAGGCATAAGGGTGCGATTGTAAACGCGGTTGTGGGTCTGATTTTAACTCGACGGAATGAAATAAAATATCAATATATTCATTTTTTTCGCTCTTGTATCGAGGCGAAGCGCAGCGTTGAGTTTCGCCACTCAACACGCAATGCCTCCAAGTTTCGGCGGAAAATGTGGATCGGAGTGTCTTAACATTGGTCCCTTTCCTATATATGACCATGTTGTTTGTGTGTGTGTCTGCCTTCACACAGTATACTCACAGCATCATCGTCGTGGTCCCTCTTGCGCCCCACGTCGTACAGCTTGACGCACGACTCCTGCACCTGGTCGTAGTCCCCCAAGTTCTCGACCAACGCCACCTGAGTGCCGAAACGCGACACGCCGAGGGAATATATGTTGCGTTTCACGTCTATCGTCGCTGCAAGGAAAAGAAAAAAATATTATATTATGAATTTTATGTGTTTCTATTTTCAAGTTCACGTTGTATCCCGTATATTGCAGGGTAAGCGAAGGGAACGGTAGTGTTAAGACACTCCGTGGCCCATGCACTGTCCAACTTTTTAGCGATTGTGTATTTAGTGGCGGAGGTCAACGCTACACTTTGCCTACCGGATGTGAGGAAAAGAACAGTAATTTAGCTACAAATAAAAAACACGTTGTCCCTACGCGATAATGTTCCCGAAGTCGATGTCGGCTTTTTCTTCGATATATATATATATAAATATATATATAAGCAGGGAAGCGAAGAAAAAGCGAAATTCTAAATAATAAAAAAAAAATAGTCTTTCTACATACCTATACTAGAATAATCATAAGGATCCAACGTCTTGAAGCTGGTGTCGAACTGACTCCTCTCCTCGGAGTCCTGGTCTGAGCACACCGCGTATATGGCGCTACAGGTTGGATTGAATATCACCTGGAATTATGAGCAGGAATTTAAATTTTGATATAGTCTGTGGATAGTGGGTTTGACTCCAGTACGCAATAAACTTTATTGTCACTCAATTTAACGACGAACTCGCTATATATATTCGACTTTGCCAAAAGCTAAATGTGTAATTTTTTTCTATATATTTATAACATAATATTATAAAAAGCCATAGTTCAAGTAAACCAAACGCAGCGTAGAATTCCGTTAATCAACACCAAATACGTGTAAAATTGGGCAAAACGAAGAGGACTAAGAGTGTTAACACTACGTTCCCTCTGACGACCTCTGAAACAAAAAAAAAGCTTTCTCATATTTACCTCAGATTTATCTAAAGAAGGCACTGTCCTAAGTAAATGAAATGTTCTCAAGTCCCAAACCTCTGTGTTTGATATCACCTAAAAATAAAATAAAAATTTATTAGTACAGAAAATCAAATGTCCCACGATGGTTGCAGATTCGAAATCTCATTTATGGTCTGAGTCTTTTTACAGATATTATTTATTTGCGTATGATTTCAATAAAATGCAGTATAAATGAAATGAGAAATAACACAGATATATATTATGTTAATAGTTCCTAGAATGGTTCCTTATAAGGAGGATTCTATTTGTAAGCGTGACTGTTGAGGGTTCGATTCCGTAAGTAATTAATTATTTTCAGTTACTCTCTAATGTAACAAACAAGACAACAGCCGGCGTTATGTATCACCATTCAACACACATAATATCTCAAAAATTGAGTGATGTGTGAGAAACAGAGTGCTCAAAATTCAAATAAAAAAAAGTATCAATAAAATACATTTATAAATCAAAAATGTAAAAAAGGGGACATTCTCTTACCTCAAGGCCGTTAGGATGAAACACTCCGCTATGCGTCTGGTTCAACTTGTCGAACTTGTGGATCTCTTTACCCGTGTTCACGTCCCAAAGCACGCCGTCTGTAAATGTTATATGTATAAATCAATAATCATAAATATATGTAAATAAAAAGAAATACAAAGGTTGTGGTATTTGAAAGAAATGAAGAAAAGACCGAAATCAAGAACAGTGTAAATGATAAGACATTACAGGGGGAGTGGAGGTCAACGATAATAAATAGTATATAATAGTTGACAGACAAAATCTAACATCAAAACTCGATTCTTGACGTACGAAAACTTTATAAGAAATATGCTTCCACTCCACCCAAAAATCAACGTCTCTCACAAGTAGCGTAACTAACCGGACAGCACCAGCTCGTCAGTGGGGTTGAAGGTGGCCCGGTTCTTGGCGTACTGGTTGCTGATGGCCGGCGTGAGCGTGAGCAGCTCTGCGCCGGTGCGCGTGTCGAACACGCTGGCCGTCTCTCCTTTCGTGCCTATTATACGCTCGTCCGACATCTTGGAGAATTCCACGTATTCCTCGTTGTCTAGTTGGAACCTGATGGTTAATGGAAAATAATATATAAAAGATAGATCAATAATAATATAAAATAGATCAGCTTTACGCTGTAGAACGCACACAGCAGGGTATACAGAGGGAACCTAGTGTTAAGGAACTCTGCTCGCCACTTTTCACCGAATTCTAGAGAAATTGCATGTTCTGTAAATGAAAACATTAATATTTCAATTCTTTGAGTAGGAATCGAATTAACAAATTATTTATAATGTAATACTTACAATTGTTCAAATTCTTTCATATTCCATAGAGCTGACGTCGTCCGCCATGAAGTTGTCGATGATGCTAGCAAGAGGAGACCGTCTCTGCTCGCCTAATATATTAATAAAACGTTAATAAATCCATATAAATATTATAAAACTCAAGAGTTTGTTTGGTTGGACGCTCTAACCTCATAAAAAAACTGGTTCGATTTTTTTTAGGAGTCCTTTTATCACTTAGAATGTGTCATACACAACGAGTGTTTAGTTCCATTTGACTAAGGAGGTAAAGCCGAGGGTAAAAACAAGTTAAATATAATATTAACCAAACAGTCATCCTATGGATGGTATTTTTATATGCTCCTAAACCTCATCTTAAAATTACTCTGTATATTGGAGAAAGCAGCATTAAAATCTGATCCACCCTTCGAAAAATTAAAGGGCACATTTAAGTATGTGTGTTCCACTTTCACGCAAAAACTACTAAAATGATTAAGATGTTTTTTTTTTTACAATAATATTACTTATACATCAGTATAACACATTATATAATTTGGGTTAATACCTGCATATGATAAATATATGACTCATGGACTTGATAAGAACTCTCTTCTACGCCGGTGAACAAATTAAATATTCGGATGTCTCCTGATGAAGTCGCTGTTAGGAGCTGTTGTTGAGTTGGCTGGAACATTACAAAAAACGCTATAAAAGTCAATGCTTATTGTTTGAGTCTAACTAATAATAAAAATATTTTTTATATAGTCATGTAAAAATGGTAACTATAATATCTACTCTAAGACTGAACTTATTAATATTAAAATAAGTAATTACAATGACGTCACTATATACACATACAAGCATTAAACGTAGCACGGTCTACTATATTATTGATATTATACACAAAGATATTAATAATATATTGAGGCCAGTCGTGGCGCAGTGGTATAAAGTATGACTGTTAAACCGACTGGTTGTGGGTTCGATCCCCACTCGAGGAGATGAAATATTTACTTAAATTTATATTTCCATTTCTTCGCTCTGGTGTCGAGGTAAAGCGCGGCGTTGTGATCTGCCACTCAACACGCAATGCCTCCAAAATTCGGCAGAAAGTGGGGAACGAAGTGTCTTAACACTAGGTTCCCTCTGCCTACCCTGCTGTGTGCGGGATAAAGCGTGAAGCTAATTTAATTTAATTTTTATATTAATAATACACAGTGTTATATACCGAGTAGTGACGTCACAGAACAATTTATAAAACACAAAAAGAAACACATCTACTATACTACACACAAAAACATATCAACTCACACAAAAGCTCACAATACTCACATGAAACACAGTATGCGTGAAATACGCATCGTCATCCTGCAACCTCAACGTGCGCACGTGCGCAAAGTGCGAGTGCGCGAGGCGGGCGTGCGCACGACGTGTCGTATGTGCGCCGAGCTCGCGCCGCACTAGACGAGATATTATACTCGGGGGAGAGCCACGAGGGGCGTAGGTTAACCCAGGGGGGGACGGCGAGGGGCACTTGTGTGGTCTGCAAAAAAAGTTAACCATTTGTATACCAGATACTAGTATATTTATAAAATTTAATGTTTTTCAATACAACATATTTCATGTAAAGTGGAGCAGGCGAAAATATCTAGTTTTTTCAATATATAATCAAATATCAAAGTGCGCATGTGCGCTGAATGCGAGTGCACGAGGTGAGCTTGCGCACAAAGATTAATAATAATAATATAATATTTGTAAAAGAGATGAAGACATATCGACCATTCTCTCCGCTTCTAAAAGTTTTACGAAAGAAACATAAATAAGACACTTACTCAAACAAATTAAACTGCGGGCAGGTGACAACAGGGTTTTTGCACAGAGCGTGTTGATTGTACAAATACTCCGTTATGATTGAGTGTAGAGTCACTCGCGGCGGAGAGGGAGGTCTCTCTCCACCGGCAGCGCTTAGTTGTTTCTGTAGTGACCTCTTTTCTCCGCTTGGTGTTGAGGGAAGAGCGCTCGGTGACGCGTGGGAGGAGTTCTGGACCTTCCTGGAAGAAATGAGTTTGGTCACTAAGGATATTTTGCATTATGCGGATAATGTATTAATTTATTTTTTGAATTTTTATTGCAATGTATGATGCAAGAATATAGTCATATTTACTCTATATGCCAGGTTAATATTTATAAAATTTTATATACAAAACATATTTTTTTCAATCATAACTTTGTAATATTTTTTTATGTTAAATTTGTGATGTTAAAGACCAACCAAATATTTAAAAAAATCAAAAAGAACTCTAAAACAAACCAAAAAGGATGCACGTTAAAATCCCAATACATACATACATCTTGAGGAAAGTCGTAGCGCAGGGGCGCAAATTATGACTCTAAAACCGACTGGTTGTGGGTTTAATTCCGTGTGGGTAAATATAAATTTAAGTAGAGATGAAATGTCTACTTAAATTTATATTTCCATTTCTTCGCTCTGGTGGCGAGGTAAAGCGCGGCGTTAAGTTCTGCCACTCAACACGCAATGCCTCCAGAATCCGGCAGAAAGTGGGGAACGGAGTGTCTTAGCACTAGGTTCCCTCTGCGTCTCCTGCTGTGTGCGGGTTACAGCGTGAAGCTGATTTATTTATTTGATTTATTTACATACATATTCTTTTTAGAAAAAAATACTACTTACCTAAGCTTAATAACAGGTGGCATTGGACTATCTTCGTTTGAATGGGAGTGGGAATAGGCGTGAGAGTGGGAGTTAGATGGAGTGTGGGAGTGATCCATGCTGTCGCGGTGTAGAGCGCCGCAGCTGCTTGTACGGGATACGGAGAGTCTTGGCTGAGAAGAGAGATATAGATTATAAATATTATTAGTTTGCATTAAAGAAAAATATTGAAAATATGTAGTTGAATTAAATTTTTTAATATTTTTGTAACTCAAGTTGTGAATTATATGTTCTCGTAAAACTAAATTTGTTGTTGTTGTAGTTGTTTTTTTTTAAACTTAAAAGAATTAAAACAAAAGAAACGATTTGACTAATGATTAGATTTGCTTGTATCGCGTCTGGAATAGTCTTTCCGGAGCTGGTCCGCCACGATGCGGCGGGGCGGGCGGGTGTGTGTCTGTCTGTGCGCGCGTGTCTACTCACCCTGACGGGCGTGCCGGGCGTGTAGACGTGCGGCGGCGGGGGCGGCGCGGCGGGGCGGGCGGGTGTGTGTCTGTCTGTGCGCGCGTGTCTACTCACCCTGACGGGCGTGCCGGGCGTGTAGACGTGCGGCGGCGGGGGCGGCGCGGCGGGGCGGGCGGGTGTGTGTCTGTCTGTGCGCGCGTGTCTACTCACCCTGACGGGCGTGCCGGGCGTGTAGACGTGCGGCGGCGGGGGCGGCGCGGCGGGGCGGGCGGGTGTGTGTCTGTCTGTGCGCGCGTGTCTACTCACCCTGACGGGCGTGCCGGGCGTGTAGACGTGCGGCGGCGGGGGCGGCGCGGCGGGGCGGGCGGGTGTGTGTCTGTCTGTGCGCGCGTGTCTACTCACCCTGACGGGCGTGCCGGGCGTGTAGACGTGCGGCGGCGGGGGCGGCGCGGCGGGGCGGGCGGGTGTGTGTCTGTCTGTGCGCGCGTGTCTACTCACCCTGACGGGCGTGCCGGGCGTGTAGACGTGCGGCGGCGGGGGCGGCGCGGCGGGGCGGGCGGGTGTGTGTCTGTCTGTGCGCGCGTGTCTACTCACCCTGACGGGCGTGCCGGGCGTGTAGACGTGCGGCGGCGGGGGCGGCGCGGCGGGGCGGGCGGGTGTGTGTCTGTCTGTGCGCGCGTGTCTACTCACCCTGACGGGCGTGCCGGGCGTGTAGACGTGCGGCGGCGGGGGCGGCGCGGCGGGGCGGGCGGGTGTGTGTCTGTCTGTGCGCGCGTGTCTACTCACCCTGACGGGCGTGCCGGGCGTGTAGACGTGCGGCGGCGGGGGCGGCGCGGCGGGGCGGGCGGGTGTGTGTCTGTCTGTGCGCGCGTGTCTACTCACCCTGACGGGCGTGCCGGGCGTGTAGACGTGCGGCGGCGGGGGCGGCGCGGCGGGGCGGGCGGGTGTGTGTCTGTCTGTGCGCGCGTGTCTACTCACCCTGACGGGCGTGCCGGGCGTGTAGACGTGCGGCGGCGGGGGCGGCGCGGCGGGGCGGGCGGGTGTGTGTCTGTCTGTGCGCGCGTGTCTACTCACCCTGACGGGCGTGCCGGGCGTGTAGACGTGCGGCGGCGGGGGCGGCGCGGCGGGCGCGGGCGCGGGCGCGGCGGGCGGCAGGCGCGCTTCGCGCCGCAACGCCGCCGACGACTCGCGCAGTCCTCGCGCCCGGAGGTGGTCTGCCACGAGAGTGAGGAGTTGACGCTCGTTGTATGTAATACGGGTTTGGGCTACTACGTTCGCCTGGAATTAAAAAAATAATAATTGGAGACTTCGATTTAATATTATAATACTTTTTATCAATTTAAAAGGCTGGGTTGTCAAATATCTCACATTTATTCTCTGTTCTAAGCTCATTCATATCAGACAGAAGTATTTTTTTGAAATATGTTTATATGGGGTCCACAAACAAACTTAACGTTAAGACACTAAATTTTCCAGTTTATCAGATACTGAAATATCTAATATAAAATAGCAGGATCAAATGTCTCTTCCAAAGCCAAAGGAAATTAAAATAATTATTTCCCATTATAGCAAAACGAGTTTTATGTACATTTTCTTGCTCTGGCAGCAAAGTAAAGCGCGGCGTTGAGTTCCGCCACTCAACACACGATGTCTTGTAAATTTAACGATGCGGGAGAACGGAGCTTAACTCTAAGTAAGTAAAGTTGTAACACTCACCCTATGTATATTAGCGAGTGACGTCTCAAACTCGGCGCCCATTCTCTTACTCTTGCCGGACACTCTTTCTAATAACTCTAGAGCATATTTCTGAAACATGACGTGTTCTTGCCTTTTTTCTTGTAGAATTGGATCTCTCATTAACACTAGTAGAGAAAAAATAGAATGTTAGGTTCCAAGGTTATGTTTTTTTTATGTGTACATATATGTACTAAGCTAAGTACAGTACGGTTGACGAATTATGAACGCCCCGAAGGTAGATGTAGATGACTGTGCAGATGTCTATTTAAGGATTGTTCTTACTTTCATTTTTCCAAACGCAGTGTACAATGCGCTAATATTCTCAAATCCTTTTTAGGGCAGCTAAACTCGTTGACCGTACTATAAATGATAGTGTTTTTAAGAATCAGTCTATACCTCGTAAAAAACAAAGTATCAGCTTACTAATGTATGCTAGGATTAGTAGTTAAGTTATACATATATCTATGTATTAATAATTTTCACTAATAGAGAGAGAGAAGGAGACATTTAAGAGGTAGGTTTACAAGTATAACATATTATATACAAGTATATATACAAGTATAACAATTGCATAATAAATATTTGTGGTCAAGCGGGCCCGGGTTTTTGAGTGTATTTTTTTTAGCACGCACATAAGAAGGTAGGCAGTGGAGCCTGGGAACCTAGTGTTATGACACTTCGGTCTCTCTTTCCGCCGAATTCTTGTGGCATTGCATGTACACTTGAGGTATTCGACTGCGATGCGCGGCAAACGCAGTATCTTAACAAGAGATCCCTATCTTGCGGGATATGCGGGATACAGCGTGAATCATTACCTTGCAAATGCGAAGTGGTGAACAACGGTAGCTTAGATATAATCTGTCTCACTGTGGGACAGCGTGCCAGACCCGCGAGAGCCCTACACGCCAGACCTCGGAGACGATCCGCGTCGGTTATTGGTGATTTTACCATCATTAAAGAGAGGAGGACCTGTGGGAATAAATTTATAGATGTAATCCGCGAAGTCCAAGACGAGCTTTGCATTTGTGTGAAAGTTCCTATAAACGGTAGTGTGACGTCACTTGCCTGGCTGTTTTATACTGCTTTTTGACGATCAGTCTACACCTCTTGTACTGATAGCAGCGTCACTTATTTAATTATTAATATTTTATATTTGTTCAATTTATTGAAAGCAGAAGATGAAGTTGGCACTGTCAATCACTGTATAAGAATGTAACAATGTATGTGACCAAGTAGTAAAAAAACATCATGGATATAATATGATATAATGGAAATGTTCATTATTAACTCAAAGGACTCATCATCATCATACACCGAAAGTAAAAAATATGAAATAAACAAATAAAGAGCAAAAGAGTAATTGCTAATAACTAATAATTGCTATATATACCTGATCACGGATACAGTGGTATACACGGGTGCACTAATATTCTAAATGTCAGAGGTTGTGAGGATGAGGATGATGAGGATGAATGTGTGTTCCACTTTCACGCAAAAACTACTGAACTTATTTAGATGACTTTGACAGAAACATTACATTACAGTACATTTATTATGTAAACATTTTGTATAATTTGGTTGTAATAAGTCAAACAAAGCAGGCGAAGCCGCGTTTTGGCCGCTTTTTATACATACCATTATACCATTATTAGTGCGCACACTCTCCCACACCTTCTGTATAACGTCCTCATACGATTTGGCTGTTGTTTTTTTTTTACTTGAACCTGTTATGGAAAAACGTGTTGTTGATGTTCCTGCCTGAAAAAATATTGTATACAGATAAATATAACAAATATATTTTTAAAATATATTAAGTATTTTATAAATTTAAGTACTCAGCTTCCCGCTGTATCCCGCACAAGGCAGGATAGTTATCATTTAAGTACTCCATATTTTTTTAAAAAATAAAAGAAAATAAGGGTTAGGAGGAGGTCAATCGTGGCGCAGGAGCATAAGCGTCATGTGCCTGTAGACTCAACAGGTTTTAGGTTCGACACGCTATACCTCCATAATTCGAAAAACAGTTAGGAACGAAAGTGTCTTAATGGTAACAGAGTATCTTAACGCTAAGTTATCACGTTCTTTCTGCCTACACTGCTAGGTACCGAAGTAAAGCAAAAAAACTACTTACTCTATGTACAGGTGCGCATACGCAATTAACTAGGACGTTTAAAGCCGCCTTTTGTACTTCCGGCTCTGGGACTATATCACCGTCGGCCGCTCCTATGAACATAATTATGTATTAAATAAATAGATTTCTTGTCATTCTTAAGTAAGATGTAATTTAAATTAGATTTCAAAATAAAAAGATAATTTTTTTAAATATTTTTATTTTTATATTTTTATCGTTTAAAATGTTATATATTTTAACTAAAAGTGAATACCACCTAGTATTCGAACTTCGGACTCTAGTAGTATGATCCGGGTTTTTAGTGTATACCATCTCCATTCAGCAACCATACAACTGCACCCAGAATTTGTCCTTATGGGATACATATGAACCCTGTAACCCCAAGTTACCCAACGAAATGTGTAAAATAATCTACCTTTATGTAGTAAATTTGCACCTCGGACTTACCCAAAACAATATGAACCCCAGTAGTGTGGTCAGCGTCTCGCGTATATATCATCTCGGTAAGCAACAACTGAACTCGAGGGGCCACGCAGCACACTGATACCACGTCTAAAGCAGAACGTACTGTCTCCGCCCTAAAAAGAACTGAAGAATATATTTTTATTCTTTTTTAGGGTTCCGTACTTTAAAAGAAAACAACGGAACCCTTATAGGACCACTTTGTTGTCTGTTAGTATGTGTGTCTGTCGAGACTATTTATGTCAAGATTACTTTGAGGTATCAAGCTGAAATAATATTAAATATACAGATCTACTGTCCCCTAGAGCACGAAAAAAAACACCAGATACGGTGTATCAATATTTGCACCAATTGTTTTTTTAATTTTTAGAACCTACCTTTTTTCTATTACTTTTTAAACATGTTTTTCTGTTAACCCTTTCTTCTAGCCATTTAAATCAATCAACAACTTACAACAATCGGGCAACTGCAGCGCGTCTTTGAGGAGCCAGCCAGCCCACTTCTCTGGTGGTGCTACCTATATTGGTTCTTGAATCTCGTTAAGAAGAGGATTGCTTATTTTTCATGACATAAGGGAAGGGGGGTCAATAATTGCAAAAAAATTGCTTACGTAATACTTGAACGGCCCCTTAGCTACAATTCATTATATTTAAATTATCATTTCCCTGCTCTAGTTAACAATGCGCAGTTTCTTAATTTTTCCCTTTTAACAAAAAAAGGAGTAATATCAATAGCAGCAGTAGGCTTCAAATCAACACTATATTTTTTTACTTTTTAAAATTCTTTTCATTTTTTTAGATGTTTTTTATTCTTAACTCTCACCTGCCATTAAAATTCCAATCGTATGCGTATCCAACGACTTGCAGTAGTAGAGCAACTCCTCCCAACTCGAGCAGCTCGTCTACGGGGGGCCAGCGAGCCCACGCCGCTGATTGCACTATCTCTATCTGTTCTTGGATCTCTTCCGCTGAAGATTTTGAGGCCTAGAGGATGTAGAAACAAAAAAACATTTTTTATAAAACATAAAAATTTTAACGCAACTTTTAAGTCATACAAAAAGCAAAAGAAAATACTAATATAATCATTACATTCTACATTCTCTATTGAAATTGTTACCTTATAAGGAGGCGGTTCCGGAACATTATCTCCTTGTTGGCGCGCAACTTGAGCTGCTCGTATCCTCAAATGTGCCTCGAAATATCTACAAATATAAAATATATATATATATTAACATTGTAGAGGGCGTCAACAACGCGGCGCAGGGCCACAATTGTGCTACTTTAACTGGTAACGGAGTTATGTTTCGCCATGCAACAGCAATGTGTTAAGAATTCGGCTGAAAGTGGAAAACAAAAGTGTATGAATGGGAACGGAATGTCTGTAACTGTGTAAAACTAAAAATAAGTAATATAATAAAAAGGAATTCAGTTTGTAATTTGATTAAGAACGAAATAAAAATTTATTAACGAATTAATTTATAAATAGATATTTTTATGGAAAATCTTTATTTTGCTTCTACTTCAGGTTTTTTGTTCTTTTGTTGCAAGTGCATAGGTGTCTATAGCCAAAACAAAAGTATAATACGGTTAAAAAGTTGTGGCCACCCTGAAGATAGGTTTTCTGATCTTTTGTACATATATTTGGGAGGCAAATAATCAATAATAATAAAAATAATAATTTACAGTAAAGTTCTGGGCAGCCACGAATTTGAGACTGTACTTTATAGCATTTTCTTTTCTTATTTGTTTTTTTTCTGTCTTACCTCCTCAAAGCGACGCACACATGTCTAACAATTTGCCTCGCAGCACAGGTCTCGTCATCAGACACCCTGGACTCCTCATCATCAGAACCCAGGATTGGGAGCGTTGATATCACGTTGTACAGCTTCCTGAGGCCGTCCTGGAAAGAAGAAAAAGCGAAATAGAAATTAACGGCGTTATCTTACACAGATCAATTATTCAATTTAACAATAGGAAAAACAAAACAATCTCAACCCTAAATACACTTAAATAATATTAAAGGAATATTATTTATCGGGGACCGCTGGTTTTTAAATAAAAAAACACATAGATAATATTATTATCATTAGTATTTCCTTATATTATCGCACATATTTGTATAATAAAGCAAGCAAGCATAAAAAAATCTTACGACACTTCAGTCGACTCTGCCAAATAAAAAATGCATTTGGTATCTAAACTCTTCTTTATATGTCTAGCTTACCCGTAAAAATACCATGACTACTCGTCTCTCATAAAATTGGCTCAAACAAGAATCGAACCCACAACATCCCTTTCTTCATGTAGTATATAATATCAAAATCACCTGATTATCAAATTCCTCCAAAATAACGCGAAATTGGAAGGAAAGTCCAAAAAACATGGTGGCGTGACACCGACCCGAGTCGTGTGAACATTCTAGAAGCCACAACGCGTATCTGAAATAGAAATAAATCAGACATATATATGTATATAATAATACTTTACTATTTTTATACCATATAGCAAGTATCCTAGCAGGGTAGGCAGAGGGAACCTAATTATGTAAGACACGGCTATTATTTAAGAACCTATACTTAATTAAGAAAGTAATAGGCATTTATGCCTTAATTTTTTTTAACTTATAAAGTATCTCGCAAATAGCATATACAAATGCAATATACAAAAAGAACCTAATATTAAAATTTCACCCATTTCACAACTTTCGACATAAATTCGACACATTCCTTATTGACTGGCTTAATTCAACACCGCGTATCTTGTGTAACATTTATGTATCTATATAGTCTTTTGTTTAAAAAGTTTCGCGAGACATTGCGTATTGAGTGGCGTAACTAAACACCGCATAACTCACCTAACAAGATCAGCTAACGTGTGTCGAGGCATCAAACAAACTCTCTCCATAGCATCTTCACAGTACGCGAGGTAGTAAAGACATATCGACACACCGGTGGCCGCTACCGATGGACGTGGGACTTCTAGAAATTTCTGTAATATATTAATGAGATATTAAATGATAATTATATTAAAATACATATATTTGTGTGATAATAAACTTATATAAACTTGGCGGTCTTTTTCTACTTAACTACATTTCTTTTCATAATCACACTTAATAGCTATACATAAAATTAAAAAGAATGAGCTTCACGCTATATCCCGCACACAGCAGGGTATGCAGAGGGAACCTAGTGTAAGACACTCCGTTCCCCACTTTCTACCGAAATTTGGAGGCATTGCGTGCTGAGTGGCAGAACTCAACGCCGCGCTTTGCTTCGACACCAGAGCGAAGAAATGGAAATATAAATTTAAGTAAATATTTCATCTCCTCGAGTGGGGATCGAACCCACAACCAGTCGGTTTTAGTCACACTTTGTGCCACTGCGCCACGGCTGGCCTCAAATAGCTATAAATATTATATATTTTTTATATTTTTAATGTTATTTCACACTAACAAAAAATCAAGAGTTCAAATGTTTATAGGTTTTCTAAATAACATAATTATTTGCAATTTTACCTGCAAACCACCCATATTAATAAAGTCGATGGAAAACTTCTTATGGCACAGTAGCGCCGCCAAGTACTTGAGCGCTTCGAAGGCCAGTCGCGAGTCGCGTGACTCACGCACATTTAGGTAACCTAGGATAAGACCTAAGGCGTTTTTTTCGAAAACGTGCGATAGAAACTAGAAAGAAAATAAGGCAAAATTAGTTTATTTAATGAGTGACGCCATTGTGATAGTAAAGATCGTGAGGTTTTTTTCCACTGCGGGGAATTATTCATTATAGAATTCTCTTTGCTCTGATTAAAAGAAAGTGCATCGTTAAATTTCCTCACACGTCTAACAGTACGTAACAGTTCGTAACAAACGTAAGTTCCCTCTGCCTACCTTGCTATACACGAGAAAAACTGATGAATATGGCAAATTAGATACCAGTTTTAAGGCCAGTCGTGGCTCAGGGACACAAGTGTACGATACGCGCAACAAATTATAAATGATCATAGGCTAATATTAAAAAGAAATATGTTATAAATAGGGTTTGAATAAGTAGGGTTTCAAATCCGACTCTCCTTAATATATATTTTGTACATTATTTTATTAATAACTAAAACTAATATTATAAGTCGTCGCACCGCAGTGGAACAGCGTTAAACTAAAACAAATTAATGGAAAACAATAACATTTTAAATACTTCCCAGCTCTGGTAAAATAAACGCGGCGTTAAATTACACTAAGTTTCAAATTCCGACAGGATAATGCGTTAAGGTGAAAAAAAAAAGTTAATTCCCTACCTCTTGATACTCCCCCATAGGCGTCAAGTATCTCAGTATGAGCATTTGCTTTGTCGCGTCTGTGGGCGGGTGGATGTGGATATTGCCTGTAAATAACAATTACATTTTGGATAAATATATAAACGTATTAAATATTAATTATACAGGATGGAAGTGTCAGTGCTCCTTTTACGGGAAACAACATATAGGATAAAATATTTGAAACTCGTTATGAGTTAATAAAGAAATTAATCGAGATACCTCAACAGTTTAGACGTAGGGTTTTTTCCTTCCACGATGTTTATCCATACCTGTCAATACCTACGACTCGATCCCGGGATGCTCCCTTTGATAGGTTTATGTGGGCGTGCATGGTTCTTGACAAATGGTGTTTTATATTATAACAATAATTTTACAATTTATTTTGTTTGAAAAAAATCTCTTTCATTTTGGGAAAAAAAAGTATTTGAATTGTATTAGGTTTTTATAGAGTAGTTAAAACTGTGGTTTCATTTAAAGTGGAGCTGACACTTCCACCCTGTATTTTTAGCTTCAAACCGTATGTGTGCGGGCACACAGCAGGGTAGGCGGAAGTTAAGACACTCTGGTCCCATTTAGACATTTCCGAGAGGGAGTCAAATCCGCAAAGCCACATAGGCCTCAACGGATTTTTTTAAATACAAAATATTTAATAATTATATGTTGTAGAAGCTTAACTAAGTAATAAATAAAGTAGCTAATTGAACCGTAATGTTATATAGCCTATAGCACTCTTGAAAAATGTAGCTTTCATACAGAACAAAAAAAAAGTTAATCCGATCAGCACTTTCTCCTCACCTATAACATAAGTTTCCATTTCCGCCCAACTGGAGTTAGAGGAAGTTTCTAGAGCCATTGGCTGTGGGGGCGGAGGCCTGGCCGGTGGAGACATGAGGCCTCGGTCGGATGATACACCTGGAAAAACCAAAATAGTTATTATCATGGGCTCCTAATGCACGCACGCAAATGTGCAGTGCACGTCCAATATCTCTTTACTAACCAAAAAAATAAAAAATACATGTCTAAATACGCCTATGTTTATTATATAAATACGGTCGACGAGTCATGTCCTCTCGAGTTGTAGATGCTCAGATTTTATTTAAATTTTTGCTTTTTCATTATATACGTCCCGAGCGCGAATGTAGAATGTGGAAAAGTTCAGAAAACTTAATTTAGGGCAGCCACAACACATGCTGTACTGCACAAACTTACGCTGTGAAGTTGCCAAACGCTTTTCACTTTATACTTTATCCCGCACATGCACCTTCACTGGCCTCAAAGAAGTTTATATCAACAAATTCAAATTCAATTCAAATTCAAATCATTTTATTCAAAATAAGAAGTTACATGCTTAATTTTTAGAACGTCAAATAATTTACCACACATTTAACAATTAAATAAGAAGATATACTCACAATTATAATTCTTAACAGGTGTTTCAGGACCTCGTGGTGGCGTTTCGTCTACCATCATGTCGCCCCCGCCGCCTTCATCTTTGTCACGATCTGGAAAAAATATTAGTATATTTTATGAGAAAACATAATAGGTAAACAAGAGGCACGGGTTCGAATCCCGTTAGATGAATCAAATAGTGTTTCTAAAATCTCCTACTAATATTATTAACGTTTAAGTGTTGTGGGGATGGATATTTGTACAATCACACCCTCGCCTCTTATCTATCTAATTATAACAGTTTCTTACCTCTTTTATCCGGTGTAGGCCCATTGCTTTTAACATCGTTGTTCCGTTTCTTGTCGAATCTTGCAAAATGGCGCGTTTGATTCGGCGGCGTCACTACATTTTGATTTGGTTGCTGGAATAAAATTAAAACAAAAATACATAACAATAATATAAAAATCTCGCATGGAGCATACGGAACTTCCTGTTAAGATTCTCTGCTCCCCACTTCCCCTGAATTTTCGTGGCGTTGTTAAGTGACGGAACTCAACGCCACGCTTTGTCTTATTAGCAGAGTGAGGAAATTAAAATATAAAATATTTAAATTCTTCGTGTTCGAAGTGGGAATCACCTCGAATGACCTTGAAAACGAGATGACAATTTAGATGTAGTGTTTTTGTTTGAAAAGTGTCTCAATCAGTATTTTGGTAAAGTAGAAAATAATAACTCACTTTTTCTTCTAAGCTCTTGTTTCTCAATTCGTGTAGCCTCTTGAGCATGAGTGGTATTAACATTGCATTTAGTTCTCTGGAAATAATAATAAGTACATAATAAAAAAAATTGTAGCACCCTTATGTCCGAATGTTAAAAAAAAACATTTTTGCTTGAGATTCAATTCCAGTTAAGTAAAAATTACTAGAATATAAATAATTAATTTCAAATTTTTTTGTCTGTTTGTCTGTGCATTTGTGCATGGTAATCTTAGAAATGGCTACCCATTGGATGCAATTTTTTACTTTTGTACTTTGACAATCTTCCATTAACATTTAGTGTTTATTTTAATTCAATTGGTTTATAAATAATAAGTTATATCAATTTAAGTACTTTGTTTCATTATAGTCTTAAACGTACGGCTATTGTCTTTAAGTGATAATGTTATTATAACACGAAAGTAATTTAAATTAGTAAGCAGAATTGTGTAGATTAAGCGGGCGAAGCCACGAGCGGGTCGCTAGTATAAAGTATAATTGTTACAATTTTTATTGAGTAATTAAATAAATTGAAGAATGCAATTTGGAAAATTATAATAAAGAATAAAAAAACTGGCCAAGTGCGAGTCAGATTCACGTACGAAAGGTTCCATCATATTGTCTATAAAAACAAAATCTACGCAATATTAATAAATATGTAAAAATATTTTACAAAAGGACAAAACTTTTTCGACTTTAAAGTATAAAAAAACAGTATTTTCTTCGTATTTTCTTTATCTTTGGAAAAACAACCCAAAACCTACCTAAAATTTGTAGCAATCTCCTGCACCTCCATAGCGGCTGCCAATAAACCAGTCGCGTAACATTGTAAAGGCTCAGGCGAATTCGTCGCCCAGTTCACTAGACGGTGTATTAACGCTTCATTATCCTAAAAAAAAGAAATAAATATATTTATATATAAATACAAAAAGAAAATTCTCACTTAAAATAATTAAGTTTAATTGTGTGAAAAAAAAAACGAAATTCAGATGAATATAAAATTTATTGATGAATGAAAAGCTTTTTATTTTCATATCTTGCATATAGCAGGGTAGGCTGAGGGAAACTAGTGTTAAAACACTCTGTTAGCCATATGATATAACAAAATTATACAAAATATTAACATAAATTGTAGCCTATATTATGTTATTATGATGTGTACGCTATATTGCTACAAAGTTTCATTTTATCCCACAAACACTCACTCACTTATACTCACAAACTCAACATCTATAATATTAGTCTTGGTTGTAAGTTAAAATTCTTATTAAAATAGTAACATATACATATGTCTAAATCGGCGCTATGTGGAGAACGCAATGTCTCAACGCTAGGTTCCCAGGGTCCCTGCCTACTTTGCTATATGAAAAATAAAAAACATAGATACTAAAGCATTTTTTAAAAGCGCTTACCTGAGTTAGGTATCGGACCGACTAAAAATGCAAGAAAAAGGAATATTGTTATTTTGTTGAACCAATTTGACAAACAAAAATAATTAAAATGGCTACCTTTTTGCTTAATAACTAGTTTATACTATGCATTGTTATTATTTAGGCCAAGAATCTAAATTTAACAAATTAATTTGAATATGATCTTTTATTCAAGCTGAAAGACGTTTGTACTGACATATTTACACAACAGCACCTCAAAAAAAAAACTTATTTTTACCATTGAAATGAAACTTTGCTGTGAAAAAATCACTTAAACATCACAAAAAAAAAAATTAATTTTACGCTCGCAAAAGTAAAATTATGACGTCACATCGCCCGACATAATCGCAAAGACTATAGTTCTTATAGGTTGATTATTGAGCATCACTTTCATTTTATCAGCGATGTTTAAATATATGCTACAAAATTTAAAAACAACTAAAAAAGACACGCTTTTCTTCACTATGTGATACAACTGCTATAGAATGTGCTCAGATCTATAAATTGTATGAGCTTAAACTCTAAATGGTTTGCTAGCATATGAAGAGTTTCCATCATCATACTTAAAATGAATTTATAACTGAGTTATTTATTAATCAATTTCAACTTTGACTTCAAATTTAAATGTAAATTTAATAATATTATGTTTTTTTTTTCTATACAAACATGTTTAAGAGTAACCTATAGTGAAAATAGATTGTATTTATACATTTTTAATTTTACTTATTATTTTAAGGCAACTTTTAAAATAATTAAAAATAATATTGTTACCTATTAATAATGGTATATATTTCTTTTATTGGCTCAATAAAATAATAACAATTTAATCTTTGCATTTCTCATAGGATCGACCCTCAGTACAAGTAAGCTTTTAAAATAATTAACATATATATTTTGTTAGCTTCACGCTGTATCTTGTGCATAGGACGGTATGCAGAGGGAATCTATGTTAAAACACTCCATTCCCGTTCTTCACTCTCCGCCAAATTCTGGACTCATTACGAATTGAGTGGCAGAATTTAACGCCGCGGTTTGCCTCATTACCAGAGAGAAGAAATGAAAATGTATTACGTGCTTGGCCGATCTTAACACCGCTTTTAGCCTTAGACATATAAACATTGCCTCATTTATAATTTTGATGGCTTTCTTTTAAGCCCTCGACGAAGACATAGGAGTTTTATTAAGCTGGTCAATTCTATGTACGTATCTGTATGTCTGTGTGTGGCATCGTAGCTCCCAAACGGCTGCTCCAATTTTGTTTTTTTTAATTGAAAGGTGATTTAAGCAAGAGTTCTCAATTCAAGAATTTGTTCAGTTATTTCTTTGTTGGTCTTTAATTATTGAATATACAAAGGTAAGGAGTTAAAAACTAGCTAAATTTAAGTTCTACTAGGCAAAATACACAATAAAAAAAAACATCCTACCTGAAAAACAACACTCATTTCGAGCCCAGGCATCAGATCCAGTGTCAATCTACACGCTGCTACGTTTAGCTTGTGAACATCTCGGCCTGTTATATTCTGTCTTGAATAGTATGTGTCACGTACATAATCGTTTACTAACTGAAAAATAATATATATTTATTAAAAAACGGAACTAAAAACGGAAACAATTAATCAAAACATATTTTTTTTACTTTTGGTATAACTTTCAGCATTTGAGTTTCTTTTAATTTTAGTTTTTTTGATCAATTTACATACAAAATACTACTAGAACAATAACATTTTTTTTATTTTCACTTCCACATAGTTTTTTTTTTAATACCCTTTAAGAGCATGTATTAAAGTATATACAATTACTACTGTAACAATTACTAGAAAATCAATAAAGATCTACTTACTTTGGTCATAAAGTTATCTTTTTTAAACATAACTTTGAGTGCATGTCCTAAAGCACACTCTGGATCAGTTCGGGACGGGTGCCTCTCATCGAATGGGTCTGGGTCTTTCTTCATGAAATTCTCAGTTTCAGCTTCTATTATTTCTGCTATTCTGTAAAATTAGTTAATATTTGTTTTAAATAACTTCAAAATTAATTTAATATAATCTGGAAAATGAAACATAATTTGTTAATGATTTTATTTGTATTATTAATATTTGTAACTAACTTTATTTGGTAATATATATTTGAATATGGTGATCAGTTTTGGCATTCAAACTTGTGTTGAAAATTTTAAAAAATAAATGTTTTTCTACATTTTTTTGCATCTTATCAAGATTATATTTTCTTATTTTAATGTGTTAAGTTGAAATAAACTTATTTTTTAACATATAATATCTATGTATTTCTTGAAAGACATACTGTTCTATCCACTCCACTTGGATTCGAGATATGATAAGATGAGAGGCAGAACTTAACCCACTTTACCTTAACAGAGCAGAGAAATGCAAAAAAATCACTCCACTAAAAACTAAAAAGATTAAAACCCACAACCATCACATTTATACATTGCCCCGTTCTGAAACTATGGCCATAAATTGTATATAATTTAACTATTTAAATTTATTAGGTTTATTGTAAACTAACATTAACATAAATATATGTCTGATTTGATATTGAGAAACTTTTATTACAGCCCATTATGGCATATTGCCAGCAATGAATGGAAAATATAATTAAAGAAAATTATAATATTCAATGTCTATAGCAATTATGGCACAGAGGGATCATTGTCAGACATTCTAATCATGATGATTGTAGGTTTGATTCCACTAACATGCAATGTTTCTAAAGTTCAGCAGTGTGATAGGAATAGTGTTTCTTAACACTCTAGGTTCACTTTGCCTTAATATATTATTAATCATTCCTATAAGTAAAATGGTAGTGAATTCAATCCCTGAATCCACTATCATCTCATTTTTATGCCTATATTAGCCTATATTATATTTCGCAATGACTAGTCAAACATTCTTTCAATTTCTTTTATAATATCAACATGCTCTAACATGCTCTATCTTATTTTATTATTTAGATGTTTACAATTTAATTTGTAACTGATTGTATCACATTGTGTAATATTTTTAGTTGACTAAAGCGAAACTTGTCACAACATGTTTTAACATGAATCATAATGCATAATTTTTAAGTTTTACTTTATTATTACTGAACAAAAAAGACTAGAGTGCAGGCTGTTGAAGGTTCAATTCTATGCTTCTGGCAACAAGTTAAGTTGCCTTGATGAATTTCATTTCCCTACATACAATGTCTTAAAATTAACAGTAAGTATGGAGCAGTGTCTAATCAATAGGTCCACTGCATGTTCGATACAGCAAAAAAATATATACTGTAAAACACCAGTAAAAGCTATTTAGTAGTTAAATTATTGATATTATAAATAGACATAAATATTGAGAGTAAAGAATAATTTTATCTGACATCAGAATAGAAATAAAAAGTGGTTTTAAATTATAGATACAGGTGGAAATATGTGAGATAAAACATATGCATATGCATGAGGATTACACCACACTAAATTACAATGACATTGCTAATTTGTGCTATTTACTTATAAATTATCTTTTGCATTTTTCCTGTTAGATATTTGTAGAATTATTAATTTTATAAAAGATTTATTGATTAATAGTTTATTATTATATTTCTCACGTTAAATTCATAAACTTGTGTCTATTTTTACATTAAAAAGATTAATTTACAGACTAAAGAATCATAAAAAAAGTAATTTTCACACTATATCAAATACAAAATAAAAGTAACATAAAGCCTTAGCCTTAAATTAAACAAGAAATATAACATTATATATATAAAAATCAGAAAATTTAAGCTTGTTTCCATAAGCTTAGCCGGTAACATCTGTATATAATAGAATAATCGTATACAATGTGGTAGTTGACGTTTCTGATAACACAACCTCACCTTGTCAAAGTAGGTATAGGATCGTAATTTGCAGTAGTATGCTGTTCCTCCCATTGCTTCAGCAGCTCGGTGACTTCCTGAGCTGGTGCTGAGTCCATTTTATTTAACTAAACACTTTTAAAAACTTCTCGAAAACTCATATAACCTAAGTGTCAAACCAGTCAATACAGGCTGGACGTAAAGGTGCAATATGTCTCTTATAATTATATATTAATTAATTAATATAAAATATTTTTTTAATAATGCGCATTGTCTTTGTGCCGCGCACTGTTTTACGTTTCTAATTTTATTATATTATAGTCCATAGGCTATAGGCTATAGCCATACCATCAGTTTTAGTTTGGTGATGCCATGTTTGAATAATTAATTGAATTGTCAATTATTTGTTAAAAGTAATGCGTTTCTTTTTTTGTTTTATCTGTATTTTTTTATCATATTACAAAAGTTAAAAAAAAAACTTTTTTTTGTTATTGATTTTTATTTTAACTGTTTTGTTTTAAATAAACATTATTATTTCTTAAAAAAATAAGTTTTGTAGCTTTTTTATAATACAGATAATTTATAGTTAGAAGTTGTGTAATTGTGGAATTTTTTACATTTATAATAAAAAAATGAGGCATCTAGCGTCTCGAAACACATCAATTGTGGGTACGATTCTCACTTGGGCAAGATAAGATTTAATATTTTCATCATTTCCTGGCTCTTACAACGAGGCAAAGTACTAAATTCCGTCGCTCAACACACAATGCCTCAAGAATTGTGCCTATAGGTGGGTAAGCAGAATGGACCTAGTGTTAAGACACCGTTGCCCACATTCCGTCAAATCGAAAGATTTATACATTTACTTATAATATTATATTTAATATTTTCATGTCCTCGCTCTAGTTACAAGGCAAAGCGTGGCTTTGAGTTACGCCTCTTAACATAAAATGCCTTCAGAACTCGGTGAAAAATGGGGAACGGAAATGTCTTAATGGGGACGGTTATGCCGTAACACTAAGTTCTGAGGTTCCCTCTGTTATTCTGCTATGTGCGGGATACAGCGTGAAGCTAAAAAAACATGCATCTAGAGTTAGTTTTCCGTTCATAATTAAACTTTAGCATAACATTATTAACAATTACATTCTTTGAATATACATTGTGCATATTTGTAAAAATTATTTTCATTTAAAAATGAGGTAAATACCTACCATGGCACTATTGGAAATGTCGTCACTGATATTTGAGAGTATTAGTTTCTACATATCGAGTGTCGACTAAATCGATATTCGATACGTAAAAAATAGTCGATTCAAGAATCGTCTTATTATTTAAATTTTGAACTTTTGTCGTTTCACGAGTTGAATAGAGCCGTTAAGATTTACGTTCATATTATTATAGATATGTAATAAGTTGTTTTAAACTGAAAATTTTCCTTTTTACAAATTTATAGTAAAATGTAAAAATTGCACAGTATGTGTAAATGGTTAATTTGTGTTGTAATTTCTTCATCGGGTGTTCCATTTAGACTCTCTTTTATTTATGTTTTTCTTGGAAATTATGTGTAGTGTTTTGTCGCATTAATTCCACACAACTTTCTTTGAAATAAAGTTTTTGCGTTGGTCTACGAAAAATTTAAGAAGAGGTTCATGAAGACTGACTTTACTACTGTAGTAATCAAATCTTTATAGGCGTCAGCTTTAATTGTTAAACACGGAATAAAACCATTTTGTTAATTTTCTAAAGAAACCATTTTATAATTTTGAAAAAAATAAATAAAATCAATTGCTTCATAACTTCATTCATAACCAGTATAATTTTATTATTTGAATATTTAGGTAAAGTAGTATATTATTTTGCTGAAAAATAAGAATATGTGTAATAATCATAGCGATTTATTTTATTAAAACCTCTACTTAATTTATAAATCAAATAATTATAGGGACAGCCGTGTCCCATAATAAAATCCCAAAGTTAAAACTACTTTAATATTTTTCTTTAAAAATATATTTTTTTAGATCCACAATAAATTATATTAAACAGTTAAAATAATGGTAACACCTCTTAAAACCTTATGGTTTTCATGCAAGGAAAGTTCTAAATGTATATTCTCTAGCTGAACCAATATGCGAAGTAAACCTACTCTCCTTATTGTTTTCAATTTATTTCAGAATTGTGTCAAACGCTATGTATATTCCTCGAAGAAAAATAAAGAAGCGCCAGTTGCCGTTTAATTTATAGTGTGAGCAGGTCAATGAATTACGTAAAATTTAATTATGATAGGCTTAAAAGAGCTTAACGCTGTATTCCGTAAATAATAGGGTAGAGTTAAATTTCACCACTTAACATGCAAAGCCTCAAAATTAGGCAGCCACTAGAGAATAAAGTGTCTTAACACTCAGCTGGACAATAAAATAGACAAATTAAGCACTTCTGTCGCAAATTAGATTTGCCACGTTGTTTAAATATTAATTTTGAGTTGCTTGTGTAAGGTAACTACGGAATACTAAAAATTTAATACAAAGAATTTAAAAGAAAAGTTATTTAAAATAATTATTTATTATTTACATGACTTTGGGTATACGTATACATAATAGGTGTCTAATTCCTTGGTGAAAGTGCCGCTATATAGTCCAAGGCGCGTTGTATTTGTGCGGGTATAGGCGGCGGAGTCGGTAGGTGATCGCCGACTGGATGGTAACCGTTCTCATCGGCCGTATACAATAAATGGATGACCTGAAATTAGAAATAAAAAAAATAATATAAGTTGTTTTTATAAGCCAGTCGTGGTGTAGGGGCACAAAGTGTGGCTGTGAGCGCGAATGGTTGTGGATTCGATCCCCACTCGAGGAAAAGAAATATTTATTTAAATTTAATTCTGGTGTCGAGGCTAAGCGCGGTTTTGAGTTCCACCACTCAGCACACAATGCTCCTAGAATTCCGCGGAAAGTGGGGAGCGGAGTGTTTTCCCAAGAGGTTCCTTCTGCCTAACCTGCTGATAACATCAAAGCATGTCAATTGGTTGGCAAATGCAGCATAATAAAATAATTGTAGTATGCGAATTAAGCCGCGAGTGGGTAACACAAATAAGTTGTAACAAGCCTATAAGAACTTAATGAGATCGTATGGCTTAGTGGTTAGAGCACTTTAAGCGGTTCAAATCCCGCTTAGTTCAAATTTGTAAAGTGTTTTTCTTTTTTAAGTGTGGAATAACATTTTGGAAAATGTAGCAAACATTTATTACCTGGCCATCTGGAGCGGTATATTGATATTGACCTTCGACTAGTAGACTCGGTGCTTCATTATTTTGTACGGAACCCCGTTGTTCATGATAAATACCACCTTCTGGAGAATCAAAGGAAAAAAAAATATAGTGGCAAATTGTGTTTCGTCTCGAATGCTGTAATTGAGAGTAAGTATTTATACTTCGTAGTACAACTTTTAATGTGGATTCTCTCGCTTGAATGTTCTTAAATAACAGTCAATATATAATACTTAGCATAATTACCGATACTTTTTTTTTTCTTTTTTTTTTTTTATCGTGAGTATAGCTCGCCCCTGAAGACTTACCGATACCGATTACTGACATTGAAATTGGGGGCGCGTTGGAAACAGAGTGTCTTAACACAAACTTATATCTTTCTTCCCTGCTATATACGGGAGATGCAAATACCTGTCTGTAAAGCCCATCTATATGATCCATCTTCATGTGGTCCGTCGAAATCGTTTCTTAATATCGCTTCGGTACTTTGGCTTGTTGATGCGTTAACTAGGCTTAGAAGCTGAAATAAAATAAAATTTTTAATCAAAGCCGTCATGGCGCAGTGGAACAGCGAACTAGAAGAATGAATTATTTAATATTTTCTGTTCTTTGCTCTGGTAACAAGACAAAGCGCGGCGTTGAGTTCCGCCGCTTAAAACGTATTGTTTTGGAAAATTCGGCGAATAGTAGGAAACGTAAAGCCTTAACAATAGATTTTTTCTGCTTACCCTGCTACACTATAGTAGGAATATAGCGGCTTGAAACTATACAAATATTAAATTAATATTATATTCACATATCACGTCACCTTAAATTGTGATATAGATTTACGTTATACCCTTAAAATAGGACGAAAATAAATAAAATGTAAATATTGATTAAATAAACCAGCTTGTTTATCTAAGATTCTGTAGTGTCTCTCATATAGTATTTCTCATAAATTGTATTTTTGAGTTAAGACTTCTTTAATTTTAAAGATACATGCATGCATATGTCTGTCACAAAAAAAAAACGAATATTAAGAAGAATTGAAAACATGAAAACTAGGCAAAGAAAAACAAAACTAAAAATCAATAAAATTGCTTTTTTTTAGAAGAGTGTCGATAAAATTGTTCAAACAGATTTGAAATTATTATAATACAACAAATTTTGAACCCACTTCTATTTTCTGTCTACAAATCTACAACTACTACTACGTAGCATAATTTTTTAGCAAATCAAATATTTGTGCGAACGTGGAAGCTAATTTAAATATCATATATTATAGATAATATTTATATTTTAAATTCCAGTAATTGTTTGTTTTCATATAATTAATATTCAACTTTTAGTAGCTTCAAAAGAATTTTAAATAAAGAATCATTACTATTGAGCTCTTCTTTTCTGTAAACGTAACGGTTATGGGTTCGTTTTAAGCTCAGAGAGATGATTATATTTAAATTTTTTTTTAATTAGAGGCCAGTCGTGGCGCCGCGGCATGAGGTGTGACTGTAAAACCGACTGGTTGTGGGTTCGATCCCCACTCGAGGAGATGAAATATTTACTTAAATTTATATTTCCATTTCTTCGCTCTGGTGTCGAGGTTAAGGGCGGCGTTGAGTTCTGCCACTCAACACGCAATGCCTCCAGAATTCGGCAGAAAGTGGGGAACGGAGTGTCTTAACACTAGGTTCCCTCTGCCTACCCTGCTGTGTGCGGGATACAGCGTGAAGCTGATTTTTTTTTTTTTTTTTATTTAAATTTTTCCTCTCTTTTACATAAAGCACAGGCCGTGCCATGTCATATGCCGTGCGTGCCATATGTCCATAAAAAATATATAATCAAATCGAATTAAATACCAAAATGTACGAAAACGACTTTACTTAAATCAAACAAAGACAAAAGCTAACAAATTACGGATAAAAATTATTCAAATTTTATTTACTTTGATGTTAAATAAATATTTTCTTAAAGTTTTAAAGACCATCCGCGACACGTGTCTTTTAGCCGTTTCAGATTCTTTACCCGAAGTGTTCGAAATTTGATGGGCGCAGGGGTACACACGTGCAACAGTAAACGTGACAGGTTGTGAACGGAACCTCCATTCTCACTCGAGGTAATAAAATATTTAATATTTGCATTTCCTCGCTCTGGGCACTAGGCAAAAGCGCGGCGTTGAGTACCTACCACTATGGTTCCAGAGTTTGGCGGAATTTCAGCGGTTTGACACTAGGTTCCCTGTGTCAATAATTTTATTAGAAAGTATAACGTAACTTACATATAAAGCCATGAGATTACTTTAACAGATTTTTTTACGACATCTATAAAGCCTCTTAACAATTTTGTAATGTACAACTATATTACTTATTTATGACTTATGAGTCATCATGACATGACTGCTACAAAGACTTAGCGTGGGTAACGCTAATCGTGGCGCAGAGGCACCAAGGTGCGACTGTAAGCACGACAGGTTGTGAGTTCGATTCCTATTTGGAGGAATTAAATATGTAAGTTTATTTTTATTTTTATTTTTATTTAATAGGAAGCCAACGTCGTATACAGTAATAATTATTATGCTAAAAATAAAACAATCTGAAGGGACTACAACATAAATTTTATACCGCACTTATAGGCTAACTTGACATGCATGAATTAATAAAAAAAAACATAATACAAATCATTCTTTAATATTATTTACACATAAGAAAAAACTTATACAATTAAAGGAACAGAAAATAAAAAGTTTGTAACAATTTTAACTATTTAAAAAAAAACATAGTAAAAAAAATAATAATATTTTATTCCTCCAAATAGGAATAGTATTTATATCCGAACAGAAGAAATCTTAATGGGAGCGCATTGTCCTAAGACTAGTTTTACATGTTTCTTTTACCTGCCCCCTGCAATGTGCTGCATCCCAGCTTAAAGCTGTAGAAAAGTCATCGATCATGATATCAGAGGTGTATAAAAACATTTAAATTTTATACTGTACATACGTTGGCTGTGGATTCACACTCCTGGGAGGGATTACCTATATCGTATAGGTTCCTATTCCGTTCCCTCTTTTCAAATGGGGAACTCAATGCTGCGTTTTGCCTCGTTACAAGAACGGGGTAGTAAAATTATTAATATTTATTTCTCTTCCCTAGAATGGAATTGAACCCACGAGCGTAGCGTTTACAGTCACATGCTGGTGGCTCTCTACCACGACGGCCTGTACACAGATTATATTTTAAATATAACTATATTCTTTTCTCATATTTTGACATAAATTTGAGAACAAGTGTCTTCCATTAGCGGCATACTCTGTTATGCGGGATAGAGCACTTAGCGACACGCAATTACAACTTAAATAACCGATTACAATTAAAATAACTTCAATAACCTTGTATTGTATAATGTATGTATATATGTATGTATGTGCAATAAAGATGCGATGTGAATGGAATGCTTAGAGAGGCGGAAATTGCATCTTTACTTAGTGACCTTAATCTATACTAATATTATAAATAAAGGAATTGTTTGCTTGAACGCGCTAATCACAGTGAGGAGATGAAAATATTAAATATTTCATTCCTTCGATTGGGAGTCGAACTCACAACTGTCGCGTTTACAGCTAAATGCTGTTCACGACTACTTAATTTTTAAAAAATATCGTATGTTACATTTTTTTATTGAAGTACCTACTAAGATATTTTTTTACGATATTGTAGGAACCTAGTGTACCACTCCATTATTCGCTTTTCGGTAATTTCTGAAGCATTGTATGTCAAGTGAAAATTATTATTTTGTAAAAATAATTTTAGGTACTTTTTTAAGATTTTCTTAAATTGATCACTTATGAGTTATACCACTTTGGGTAAGAGTTATATGATGAGTGGACGTTTGTTAAACGTTGACCTCCTTAAGCGAACCTCTTGAGTCACAACTCAAAGTCGATTTATTTGTGGGCAGAAGTCACAAAATATTGGGCCGTAACAAACGCTAAATGTTAAAGGAAGCTTGTCACAATGCAATAGTGAAAACTGCTTTGGGTTAAGCCGTTTCTAAGATTAGCGTGCACAGACAATAAATTAACCGTCGAACAGAGAAAAAATAATTAAATAATTTCTTTGGGTTATTTTACAATGATAGATGTTTCCAATAGTAAATTAGTTACAATATGTATACTTCTTTCTTGATAAATGCGAGCGAAGCCGCAGTCAAAGTTAGTGTAATATAAAAATACTTCCAAGACCGATATTGATTTTCAATGGTGAAACTTAAACTTTTACTCTTAAAAATGTACCTATGTATTGGAATTGATAATTTAAGACCCCCGACACAAAAATCTCTAAAACGTAAAACAAATTACTAGAAATATGCTGTGAATTTTCAAACGATTAAGTCACCTGTCAAACAAAAATCAAATTAATCAAAATCGGTTCAACCGTTTAGGAGCTATGATCCCACAGATAGTCTTACATACAAACACAGACACGTCAAACGTACAACACCATTCTCTTTTCGTCGGGAGTTGAAAATTATATATTATTTTGTTTCCCAAAAACTTAAGCTACTATGTATTTTACGTAATGTTTAAGATTGTGATATTTCACTTTAATTATCGTACTGTATATAATAAGTGCTTTTAAATCAAGACTGTATAGAAATGGTATAACTTATTTTTTTTATTATTTAAATATTGTTAGGGTGGTGTCATTCCTAAGAAAATAAATAGCCATTATAGGATTATTTTGTTGTCGGTCTGTTTGTCGATTGTTGTTTGGCTGTCCGTCAAGACCAACATTCTTAAGGAAGCGTGGTATCTCTACACATAAGCTGAAGTTAATTTTAAATTTGACACCGTCGTGGCGCAGATACCAGCGTGCCACGGTTGTGGGTTCGATTCCCACTCAGTGGAATAAAATATTTTCATTTTCTCGCTCTGGTAACAAGCGATCTGATTTCCGCCAACATGTAACGCGTCGTGAATTCGGCGGAATGTAAGAAAGGGAGGTATCATAAGGGCGACGGATTGTCTTATCACAAGGGATTTCCTCTTGGAAATCTAAAAAAGCTTAAAAAATCCCAAGTCTACAGCACAACCTTAATACACGATCATTTATGCTTGTTTTTGCTGCATATTGGAAAAAAATCGCCGCGTGATAGAATACCTAGTTGAAGTTGACCTAGATTTATGAAATTAGAAAAGAGGTACAAGATACAGTATAAAAAAGGAAACAGGATTATTTTTTATAAATGCATACACACGTACCCGCTTAGAACATAACCCTCCTTTTTGCTTTGCCGCACTCGAGTAATAAAAAGTAAAGACATACTTCTTTTTTTAGAAGGTTTGTTTAGTTGAAGATGAGGAACTCTAAAAATAAGTCAAACTGATTTCTAAACGGCCTTTTAAGCGTTCATTTTGCAATTACGTATTCATTTAGTATCGTTTTGACCTTTGATATTTTATAAAAACATCATAATTGATTCAGATTTGTGTGTTTAGCTTCACACTGTATGGTGCACACAGCAGGGGGAACCTGGGAAACTAGTATTAAGACACTAAGACACTTCCGTTCCCACTAAAACACCCTCGTTTCCCTCTTTCTACCTAATTCTGAGGCATTGCGTGTTGAGTGGGGGACATTACGTGTTGAAAGGTAAGACTCAACGCCGTATTTATCTTGTAATCACAGCGAGAAATTAAAAATATTTAACTCCCTCGAGTGGGAATAGAACCCACTAGCGTCGTCTTGACAGTCGATCGCTGTGTAACTGCGCATAGCGTCGCCTCATGAATATTAAAGATGATTTTAGATAGCGATATGATAATGTTCAAATTATATTTTATAAATAATAATTTGTATTCACATTTGGTATTAGTTTTGTAATTAATACCTACTGTTGTTATATTGTATTACTTTATTTAGAACTCTAAATGAACTTTTAAAATTTTTCATTATTTAATGTATTGGTAGCAAACTCGTGTAAAAGAATGTAGATATAGGTGAATTAAAATCAAATCAAATCAGCTTCACGCTGTATCCCGCACACAGCAGGGTAAGCTGAGGGAACCTAGTTTTAAGACACATCGTTTCCCACTTTCCGCCCAATTTTGGAGACATTGTGTGTTGAGTGGCGAATAACTGCTCTTTGCTTCCACACCAGAGTGAAGAAATGGAAAATACAAATTTAAATCATAGAAAAAAATAATTAGAGGTTATATTAGAAACCCTTATTTGAAGTTCGTTTCATATAAAATGCGTGTATATGTCCGAAAACATTCTCTTTGTTTTGTAAAAAAATTGTCAACTTTAATAAGTTGTACTTTCCCTGGACCTACAATCCTGAAATTGGTACGGAAGCCTCTTTGGAAGCCTCTCCTTTTTCTCTTTCTTCTTTCAATGTTTTACTGTAGATTTATTGGAAGACAAATCTTATCTATTCTTTAAGGAGAATCAAGCAAGCAGGGCATGGAGATTGGTTAGGGAGTGTAGGGGAGCGAACACCAAGAGGAAAGCCCAAAAGTACTATAACACAGGAAAACACTTGATTTTCTGTTTTACATACTAAAGACCACGTAAAGAAAGTAACAGGAAAATCCCCCAGGAAGAAGATATATCCATTATACCTACTTATACAGTAGGTATTAAAGGAAGATCGGGGAAACGGGTAGGCATGCAGAGACGGTAATGTTTGACACTCCGTCCTGTCTGACTACCCTCTAGCTTATATATGTATGTAGTTAAGCACAGTACCTACAGTCAGACTCAGTGGACGTATCGAAACATATTTTCCAGGAGGATCTGCCCTTCAGTGGTAATTATAAATTTATTCGGTTGTATGTTCTTTTTTATTAATTCGAAAAAAGAAAAACCTATTTAGTTAACTATCGAACCAAGCTTATTTGATTTTAGTTTTAAATTCATCTACTGTTCAGATAAGTTTACAGCCATTTTTTTGCTAGAGAAAAAATTGCAGATGGGCACATCCTATTCTGGGATGGGCGCAGCCCTCCCAGCTCTTCCATTCCTACGCCCATGTCAGACATTACAATTGCGTCATGTCGACAAATAACATAACTGATTACATTATGTTAAAACACACTTTCTTTGAATCTTTGTCTTCAAGAAAAATTACTTGTATCTTTTACGCGGCCGTCACGTTGTGGAATTATTAGCGATCCAACTACACTAAGTGCGGCACGCTTTGTGTCCCGCTACCCAATACATAAATTATCTAAAAGAGGTAAAAACGAAACAACGAAGTATAATAGCAAGTGTCTTCATGGGAACGGAGTGTCTTAACACTAGATCCCCAGGTTTCCTCTGCCTACCTTGATATTGGCGGGATACAGCGTAAAGCTAAAAAAAAGAACTATGTATAAATTTCCAGGTAGATTTGAACCTGCTACTTTAATTTCTTCTGCACAATACGAACATCTTACAAGTTACAATATAAAGTTGGTTTTATACAAAAAAAATATTAAAATAAACATACAAATAATATTTTGTAATATATTGTTAATTTATTCCTTTCAAAATAAATTAGCATTTTATCTCTCTTCTGATTATTGTTTTAAATCGCTTATATTTTTAGAATCGGCTTGTCTTTGGCAATGTAATGTATTTGTATGTATATATATATATATATATATATATATATATTTTTAGGGTTCCACCTTTAAAACAAAACAACGCAACTATTTAGAATCGCACTTTTCTCCGTATACCTCATGTCACCTGTGTGCAAGTAAGCGTAACTTGTCTAAACACGTGAAACTAAAAAATCCAACCCTTTTTTTTTAAACAGAAAATGAAGAACAGATTTCTTTCAGGGTTTCTATGATAACTCAGCGATACTGAACTGAAAACCTTCGTTATCCATCATACAAACACAACTATTGCGCCGTGAGGTAGTGATAATAACTTACATAATAACTTTTTAACTTTTTAGTCGTTTATATAAAACTGGTTACTCCGTTGAGTAAATATTTCGTAATTTTTTTTCAATAATAACTTTAAAAGTTATAATTTATTCGGCAAATTGACCTCTGACAGTAGATTAAGCCAAACATTACTAAGGTTTAACTATAATTTAGATGTTCGACTTCGCTTGTGTATTAAATTATTCTTCATTATTTATAATTAAAAAAATATTTATATTTATATATGAGGCCAGTCGTGGCGCAGTGGTACAAAGTGTGACTGTAAAACCGACTGGTTGTGGGTTCGATCCCCACTCGAGGAGATGAAATATTTACTTAAATTTATATTTTCATTTCTTCGCTCTGGTGTCGAGGCAAAGCGCGGCGTTGAGTTCTGCCACTCAACACGCAATGCCTCCAAAATTCAGCAGAAAGTGGGGAACGGAGTGTCTTAACACTAGGTTCCCTCTGCCTACCCTGCTGTGTGCGGGATACAGCGTGAAGCTAATTTAATTTAATTTATTTATATTTTTGTAGTGGTCTGGCTCAAAACGCTACAGTAGCGAGTTCGATTTCTACTCGGAGTAATGATTACATTTAAATTATTTTCGTTTTCCCGTTTTGGTTGACAAATCACGGCGTTGAGTTCAATCACTCAATGCTTCAAAAGGTTTATGAAAGTGATGTGTCGTGAAGAGTGAAATTGTAAAACATGTTAACGATTATAAAAATAATGAAATTTCTTTTAAATATTGAGGTTTGTTTTATCTTTCTATTCAATGAGATGTACAAAATTATTTCAACATTGCTTGATAGAACAGTACAGGACAATAGTCCACAGCGCTATTGGATACCATGCAAGTTGGCATCTAAGAGTCGCGGGTCCAATACATATGCACGTCCTACCGATCAATAATATTAGGCACTTTTTAATTAGGTTCGTCATATTTTTGTTAAGTAAAAAAACGTACTTAAAAATAGATTTTTTTTCTTTACGCGGTAACCCACACATAGTAGGGTAGGCAGAGGGTACCTGGGAATCTAGTGTTAAGACACTTTCGTTTCCTTTTTAATCTCCCTAATTCTTGAGGCATTACGTGCTGAGTAACGGAACTCAACATCGGGCTTTACCTCGTCACCAGATCGGGGTTTTATAAGCAAAATGAATTTAGAACCGACAAAATACAAGTACTTACCATAGCAATCACCACAAGATTTCGCATTTTGAATTATAAAATAAAACAAAATAAATTAGAAATATTTTTAAAAAATAAATTTGTAAGGTTTTTTAAAAATAAATTTGCAATGTTTTAAAAAAAAAAAGAAATTGTCGCGAAAATTTTATATTTAATAAACAAACACTGATGTTTAAATTAAAACTTTTACATTTATTAGTTACACTTATTTAGTTCAAAACCAAATTTTAGTTAAAAAAAAACTCATGGAAAAAAACTTTCCTTTTTTTATGAAATTTGCAAATTCTACGTTATTTAAGTCTTGTTATAAGAAGAACTACACCTGTACTGGTAAAGTATAAAGGTGATTGCGACTTTTGACCTTATCCCGAGCTGTGTTTAGCAATTATCGTATGTATATAAAATGAAATGAAAGTGTATGTTATTTTGATTATATGTACGTAAATTAATATTTATATAATCTCCTCATGCAATTTTCTATATAAAGAGTTTCAAAGAGAACTTAGTAATCCTCTTGATGTATTTTCAATGACGTGAGATGAAAAGAGTGGTAATGTGCTTGTGTATGTATATAAGTCTGTGGGTTTCTAGACACCAAACTGGTTGACCGATTTTAATAATTCTTATAAGGAATGCACATGACATTAACTGAAATTTGCTGCAGCGAAAACCAGATATAAAAAATATAAAAAATAAAAATCAACGAACTGTTGCCATGAATAAGGATTCAAAAATGTCTGTGATTTATTTCATAATACTTCAGTGTTAGTGGACTGCGAAAGGTTTAAATTGTCACGATGTTGATTCCCTTAATTTTTGCCATCTTATTAGATGGCAAAAACTGCAGACAGCCTTTCTTAGTGTAGCAAGCGAGAGCAACGTTCGCGCGTTTACTCAGGCCAGGTGAATAAACGATCAGCTTCCCCAAGCTAACTGCCCTCTGGCCGTTCAGAGCGTCTCTTACAGTGGATGGTGAGTTCAGAAGAAGCCGACGTTTTCCAACACCAGATTCAAGCCAAGCCAATCACGAGATGTACAAAATGTTCTGATATTTATATTTAAGTTCAAGATTTAGCTTTGTACCACTGAGCCACGAGGCCAGTCGTGGCGCAGTGGTACAAAGCGTGAATGTAAAACCGACGGGTTGTGGGTTTGATCCCCACTAGAGGAGGTGAAATATTTACTTAATTTTACATTTTCATTTCTTCGCTCTGGTGTCAAGGCAAAAGCGCGGCGTTGTGTTCTGCCACTCAACACGCAATGCCTCCAAAATTCGGCAGATAGTGGGGAACGGAGTGTCTTAACACTAGAGTAGGGTATTTTTTTTTTATTATTATTTTGTGACTTTGAATAAAACAACCACTTTGAGCTTCTTCCGTTGCAAGCGTTTCATTAGCGCGTTTATGACATTTAAGTGATGTACCTACAGAGCGCGAGGTCCCCTGGCTCGTGAGGCTGTAGGCGGTGTCCCACGTCGCCTTACGCCGCCTATGCTTAACCTATTGCCTCTCTATTGGTGTTGGGGGCTTAGAATCGGCATCGAATGCCCATGTGACAAGTGACATGGAAAAGTAATAAGTTAAAATAAGTTATAAGTTAAAATAAACCTTGTTAAATGCGTTTTTAAAAGAAAAAAAATCTTGGATAGAAAAAAATAATTGAAAGTCGTGATTTACAAAAATAAAAATTTTATACATTTCCGCAGTACTAAATTTGTGTAAAGCAATTATTTGTACATTATTTATGGCATTGAGAGTTTTTAATATGTAATGCTGATTTCTGGTTCTGGATATTTATTATTTTTGTTATTACAGCAAGCAAAATGAGGCGAAAGAAGCCTCAAAGTTATTTACATACTTAGTTTTGCCATAAATATTGTTACAATATTGTTGTTTTTGATAAAAAATGGAAGAAGAAGGGTTTGAAAGGACCATTATTGATTTTTGAACGTGGTGTTGTTAAGGCTTCACTATCTTCTCAAGAATGGTGTCTTGGTACACTTGTATCGATCTTTGGATACTTATTTCAAAAAATATGGCGCAGTCACTCCTTCATAGCTAACACCCCACCAAATCATCACTGAAGTTCGATAATGCAAACGTTGTACTCTGTTGGCTATTTGGGCTTCTTTAGAGTTTTCGGCAAAAATATAGTCATTTTGTTTGTTAAAATATTGCTAAATTGTAAAAAAATATCATCAGTAAACATTTGTTTTCTGTGACATCACTTTGCGTGTCGCTTAAGCAGTTGTTTTGATGTGACCAATCTATTTTTTTTAAATTAACTATGGAAAAATATTTTAAAAATGTTTAAAATAATTAAGAAATATCCAGTGCGTCATGGTTCTAGATGCTGTCTTCATGTCCTAATACAAAATCTTTTGCTGTCGGACAGGATTTCTTCGAATTCTTTTCCTTACTGCTCTTATCACCTTTCTCCTACGTGGACGGTTACATTTTTTTCTGTCACAAACAGAAGAGGTTACAGGTGTACCAATGATATTCTATACATTTGACTAATACATTTGAATAAATTAATACCAAAGATGTGGAGGATTTTAAAAAGGGGCCGGTTAAGTATTACGTAAGCAGATTTTTTCCAATTATTGTCGATGTCGATATATGTCCACATTTTTCTCTGAAAGTACTCAACCGATTTACTTGAAAATTTTACCAATTGCTTTGTTTTAATTCAACTTAACTACTCACTTTTTAGTTCATCAAAATCGGTTCATTAAAGAAAGATTTGAATGAACTGAAGGTGTACTCAACCGCTTTACTTGAAATTTTTACCAATTGCTTTGTTTTAATTCAACTTAACTACTGACTTTTTAGTTCATCAAAACCGGTTCATTAAAGAAAGATTTGAATGAACTGAAGGCATTAGTTTGCCTGCGAATATTATATAGCAATCGCGCTGGTAAGATTCCTGGCAAAAGACTGACTGACATTCGAAACGTCTGGGTTTTATGACTGTTGATAAAAAAATATATTTTTTAAGCACTATTATATAATATTTTATACAATAAAGTAAACAAAATTGAATTGTTATTAAAGATTACCTTCATAAATCATATTGCAGAGATAAAGAACGATCTTGAAAGAAATATCAAGTTAATACAAAAGTTTTTTGGTTGGTTCGTTCATATAATATATACCACAGTTATTTTAAAAAGAATATTATGAATCAATACCCAAATCAATGATTTAACATTAAAGGCTGTTTTTGAAGCAGTAAATAAAATTATTAACTGACATCAGTAAAAAGAACGTAATGTTACAAAAATACACGTATAGTATACGTATAATAAATAATTAGCTTTATGTATATTTTATAAATCAAATATCAACATTGGTCGTAGTTTTTAGTCCGATAAACAAAAATTCTTATAGAAATTACGAAAAAGTCGTAAAAAAATCATATTAGAATATTACAGATTAAAGTTATAAAAATCATATTTGAAGTCATTTTAGTGTCAATCAATTCTGCTTATTAAATCAATTATCATGTAATTTAAGCGGAATTAAAGCGGACCAATTATCAAATATTTTACAATATATGCGATAATAAGAAATCAATGAACAATCGTATAAAAATGACAGATTCAAAATTCAAAAGTAACATTTTTCTTATATTGAATATTTTTTTGTAAAATAGTGATTTTGCCAGATTAAGTATCATATGAAATATTTATCTAAAAATTATATTTTCATTTTTTCGCTCTGGTGTCGAGGCAAAACGCGGAGTTGAGTTCTGCCACTCAACACATTTTCAGCATTTAAAACCGGTGTTATGTAAGGTTTTTTGTCAGTGTGCTCCGCATTAATGAATTATGCATCAGATTTCATGGATGTCGTTTATTTCTTTTTTATCTTGACAAATATAAAATTAAAAGTATAATTTAAATTAAAGATGTTGTTTGTATTACTAGTATTCTTATATATGCAAAAAAGTATAGTCTATAAATTTAATAACAATTTAATCTAATTTACAATTCTCATTTAAACCTAAAGCTAGACTAGTAATTGAATATTATGAGTTAACACATCAAGTGAATATCGAATCGATACGATACATCGATTTCTTTTAACGATAGCTTTAGTGGTTTAGTATCTATATCTATTAAGTTCTATTTATTATCTGTCTCTTAATTGTTTAACTTCCTTTTTTAGCGATTTTTCAATTGATTTCATTGTAAGACATTAATTTTAAATTCGATTCTCTTTATGTCTTTATTTAAATACTTTTTTTTTAAGTGTATTTACTACCATGAAAACAAAGTATAGGTATAAACTGTGCTTCATTCATCATAATTTTTATACTAAAATATTCACCCAGATAGTCAAATGGAAATAACTACTCCTGTAAGTACGATATACAACTTTATAATATAAATAACACATTCTAAGTTCAGGAGAGGTAACTCTGACCGCGGGTACAGTGAGTAGAAACATAAAAACGACTAACGTGTTATAAACCCTATAGCCTTCCACGATATAAAAAAATGTTCCATTCGAAGCGCTAGTTCCTGAGATTATAGCGGCTAACTCAATTAACACATAATATTCTGATTCCCAAGTAAGTATAATTAATTTCTTAACACGCTTTTCATCAGGTAAATAAATCGTTTCTTAACACACTTTCAGGTAACACACACTAAGTAACTATGTAATAAAATCTAATAATTTGAATTAAAAGCATTTATAATTGTATCATCATGAAAGGTGGCTGATAGTACCTTGGACTGTTTAATAGTAAAGATATCGAGCGACTGTGCTCAATAACTTCATCTTAATTTGTTTTCCACTGTGAAAAAATCTTGTTTTTAGTTTTTAAACTATTCATATAATTATAAGTGATTATTTCTTTTATAAAAATGATTTGTATTACTATTATTAATGTAACATTCCTTTATGTTTGAAGAAGTATTGTCTGATATTTTAATTAAATTTTGTTTGTATATTATCTTATAAAATATATATTTGTTGAATTTATTAAGAATAACATTGATGTTGTGTTTTCTAAAAATCTGAGACATAATAAAAAAAGAAATGATAATATTTATAAGCTAAGGCTAATATAGAGTTCTTTAATTATTAAATTTTACCTGTACCTATACATATAGATATATTGTGTATGACACATTCTAAGTGTTTCTTGGACAATCCTATTTATACATTTCTTTAATTCAAACTAAAAATGGTTTTAAACTTACTGAGTCCATCCTGTTGCGGGATACATTCTAAATGTCATTTGAAACTGATTTTCATGATACAACTTAGTTTTTTATCTTAATGATAACATTGATATGTCTCTCTCTGCCTACCATCTTAGTTTGATAATCATGTTAGAGATATTATTTAAATGTCAAATAAAAACATATTTAATAAAGCTCATCATTGGACTGATTTAAGCTTTAATCAACTATACTTATAGACAATACATTGCATACAAATATGGCTTAAAAATGAGGCAAATACTTCTGACATAAAATTCATTTCAATAAAATACAACCTTATCCTTTAAATGCATGATTTTTCAAAGGTAGATAATTAAACATAGATTGAGGGAAAAATAAAGATTTTTTTTCTAAAATTGTATATTTTATAAAAAAATCTTACTGATGTAAATTTACATCAGTATGCATTACAGTTTCTATTAATAATATAGCCTAAGTACCTTTTATTCTATTATACGATTGTCTTCGAATTATTCTTAATGCACTGAATAAAAATTTTTGAAACAGTTATTTCTCTGATTTAGACACAACGGTACATTACATTTGGTACACAACCATTGTGTGGTGCCCTTACAATTGGGCATCTTGCACCATAATCGATTGGCAAATACAGGCCAATGTTGGAATCCATCTACGCGCACATCTTTTGACGGGAGCGAATGTTGCGGACCTTTTTGCGATTTTTATTTTCAGCTCGCGTTCTAGAGAGGAAGTACTAGGTCGCCCTCTTTTACTACCACCAGACATACCTATATTACACAGTGTATCAGCCGAACAATTACGAAACTCCCCACGATTAGACAGTTGCTTTTTTGAGACACCTTTAGCAATCAGATTTTTTTTCATAAACACCCATGAGTTGATCGTAGTGAGGTCCAGTAGGTGATAAAACAACCGTAAATACCATTTCCGACTCTTTATTCGAATCCGATAGCGTTCTAAAAAGCTATCCATCATATCGACTCCACTCATGTTCATATTGTACTCTTGCACAATTTTGAGACAGGGGATGTCAATTCTTTATTTCGTCTTCTTAGCGTACCTTTATACTTTTCCAACAGTCTCGGCGTCAACGTAAGTCGATAGTAACGATTTTAATATCTTTCCTCGCATTGGCCGAATAGTTAACTGCATCTGAATGAATAACGCGTTCCTCATACGTACCTCTCGGGATAGAAGTTTTCATAAGTTCCTTTTTGTCACGGAATCGACAATTCGTTAGCCTGTTTTGCTGAATTGTTCCTACACATTGACATTGACATATAACCTGTTTATTTAAATAATACCAGAGGTAGGAATGTGTAATAATTATCAAAGAATACAATATGATTGTTCATCCTTGGTATAGCTCTCGCCAAACGTAAAACGACGTTATTTGTTATTCCGAGATCAGGCTCATCGGTTGGCTTGTCTTTTTTTCTTCTTGTCCAGAACAGACCTCAAATCTGTAAGTATATCCCATATGATTACAGAGAACAAACGTATAACCCCACTTGTGAGGCTTAGTAAATATTGCTTTAGAAAATGTATAACGTTGGTGTATTGCAACTGATGAAAATGTCGTATTTAGCTGTTCTATTACAGGACGAATCTTATGGAGGTGATCGTGATCAGAATGGTCTCGCGGAAGATATTTACTATAATCGTTGAAATGAAAGTAGCTCTTAATCTTCTCAAACCGATTTACCGGCATTGCGCTCTTTACAGGATCGTACCCAAACTTTGAATGCCAGTATGAGCGTACGCTAGGGAAATGACACGGGAAAAGAATTCCTATTATCGATTTTTTTTGTAGATTTGTAGCTCCCCAACACTAACAGTGAAAGATATTGAAAGGTTTTTTGTACGGCATATAAGTTGGTTTCATCAACAATTTTTTACAGAAATTCGAGTGTGAAGTAGTAAGGTGTATCAAGTTCAGTTATAGCAGAGTTTGTTGTGCTTGGTTGGTGAATTATTTTCGATTCGTCAAAGAACAAACGGTCGTTTTTCGAAACTGAACTTATAGTTTCGACTGGCGCATAGTAGATATAAAATACTATTTTGTGGTATTAATAAACAAAAAAAAAATCAACTGCATTATTGAGATAACATGGCTTATTATTGTTATACCAATTTTTCTTCAAGTTATTTTTAACTCTTAAATGCATGATAAAGTATATTACCCAAAAAAATATATATTTTGTCTCATAAAGGCGTACAATTTACTGAAAAAATAATCTATATTAGTATTTATTTTAGGCATTTATTTTTTGATACAATATAATCATGATTTTACAAAGAGTAAGAATTGTGAAAATGAATGAAAATCTGCAAGGGTCACGATTTTTTTGTGGTTTAAAAAGGAATTCATAGGTATGCATGTTATATTCCCTCATTAGCTTTGGGCACGTGATAAGAATCCTTTTTTTTTCTTTTTTTATCGAATCGTTTTATATTCCCTACGGGACATGCTCCAATGTATGTTGACGCTAACACAACTTGCTTAATGCCCTTCTAACACAACTTGCTTAATGCCCTTCTAACACACTGCTTCATGTATTGACATGAAACAGAATGCCTTCAAAATTTGTGACATACTCTTCATAAGACGCTCTTGGATTTGAACTCTTCATAACATCCTGCTTAGTTAACAACTTGCAAGTCGGTCGGTTGGTTTTCCCAGTCCGTTTCTTTGAATAGTGCCTAGGCAATGTATGCCTTGCTAAGCAAGTATACACATCAATGGCAAAGATGTGTAGTAATTGTCAAAATAGACAATATGATTTCTTTGCCTGGGTACCACACACAGCAAATTCATAATTGTTTGTCCCACAATTCCGAGGTTTTAATTGTTTGAAGATCCTTCATTAGCTTCTTTCCCAGAGTAGATTATGAACCATAAGCAAAAACGCCCAAATGTCATAAAACAAACAATTTAAAATCCCATTTGTAGGGTTTGTTGGGGAGATATTGTTTGAGAAAATGTCCAACTTTGTTGGCGCACATCTGTTCGTTCATCGTTGCTCGTTAGTCACGCTAGAAAACTTTTTATACAAATATAAATGATTATAGGACGTAACTTATTAAGCCTGTCATGTTGCGCGTGGTCTACTGGTGATCATCATAATCTTTGAAGTGCAGTAACATTTGCATTTTCTGAAATTTATTTACTGACATTGCCTCTTTGGTGAGACTGGAGCCAAATTTATTAGACGAATATGACCTTGTGCTCGGATAATGGTAAACAGACATAAATATTAATCCGCCCATCTCGGGCCCCTCCCCCGCAACACATCGGTATTGGCCCCCCCCAGATTCGAAGGGCTTGCGTGCCGTAGCACGAAGGGATTCTCCGCCTCCTGAAGGAGTGGTACCCTCCTGGGGTATAGAAAAATTCTGAGATACCGACATGCTGATTTGCGCTGCTCCACAGCGGGGCTTTTCTGTCGGGGTGTGCTCCCGTAGGCCGTGTCCATAACGATGGACTAAAGGCACCCCCATGCCTGCTGGTTTTGGTCCGCGCCTGGAATAAATTCCCGGTCCACTCGGCCGCAAGTGCGAGTGGTTTCCCCTATTCGCCACCCGGGGGACGCGCCCAGTAGGAGTCCAGCAACTCCCTTGGGTTAGCAAACATTCCTGCCGCAACTGAGTGACGTAGCACTTGAGCAGCAAGGTTCACTCGCATTTTCTGCTTGGCATTTGGACACACATGGTTTTGTTTTAATTTTAGTGCGAAAACAAAATTTCCATTGTCTATTTAAAAGAAATATAACATTTATATGTTATCCCATTTGGCAAGACCTATTATGTAAAATATAAAATTTTATGCTATAAAATATTTCTTACAAGTTTCATTTAATGATTAGTAACTAGAAATTTGTACTGTGAACTGGACTATGCATATTTGTGCGTTGTGTAATTTTTAATATAAATTAAGATAACAAAATATTACCTGTTCCTTCAACATTGCATTTTATATTATATTTTAAAAACAAATTTCTGAAGCATTTCAGCAGATGTGGATCAAATTTTGTAACATCTTCTTTACCGTGAGACATAAAATCCTCCTTATTCTTATTATGTAGCTTCCAAAAGCTTTAATGATTTTCTAATAGAAGACACCGCCCATAGTACAAAATATTTAAGCTATTTTTGAAACATTTTTGGATAATCTGAAAAAAATAAATAAATAAAATAACTAACTTCATAAATCTTTACAAATATGCCTTAAAGTTCTCATTAGTTCTTACTTCTTTTATTAGAACAGATAATTTATCTGCTGTAACATTAGAGCCTGACAAATAATATGCAACCGGCTGCTTAATTTTTCTTCTTATGCCTCCCACCATAAATACGAGTGCGTGTGTAACTTCATGTGAGGATCTTCCATGATTACCATGGTCTTGGCAACCCTATATTTTTTTTTTTAACATATGACAAATATTTTTGCTGACATTTCATCAAACATTAAAACATATTAATTATTAACTGGGCCTTGTTTATTAGATTATTTATTTTAAGTTAGGTTTTTTTTTTAATTTTTGCCCACTTTCAGTGGGAATTTTCTTAAAATATGTTTTAAATTTGTTTTAATGCTGGAAGACACCAAAGTCGTCGCTACAATTGATAAGTAAATGGTAATCTCTTGTAAAGCCTTAGTGCAAGAATTTTTACCGCCCCCTTCTAGGTACATATTTTCTCTTTGCATTCCTTAATTCCCCTTGTAAAACTAACGCTAGTGATGAGGTTAGGTGTTTTATTAAACCTTGTATTGCTTCATTATCATTAAGGACAAGCATCCTATAACATATGCTATAATTTGTTGTCTTTAATTGGTTTTTTCAGCCTACACACTTTAAACATAATTTCTTCATTTTTTATATATAATATCTTTCTTTATACACATTGTAAATTGATCAAACAGTAGTATGACATTAAGCGAGCGCCCCCCCATTCCACGAACTTTTGAACCTCCCAGTGTAGGTCTTAAATCTAATGTTTTCGCGGTTATCCAGCTTGGCCATTTCTAAATGATAGTATTCCAGGACTCTCGTGTAACTCCTGAAGTTGAAAGGCCTAGGACCACATCGTCGCGACCAGGGTCAAGACCAGTAGGTGATACCTGTGGGGGTCGTTTAACATTTCTTATTGTAATTTTTGTACTACGGTCATAAGACATCATAACAGGGACGGTATTTATTTATTTTCGATATTTCTTTAGCTACTTGTGCCTTTACGTAGCGCGGCTTATCTTTACTATGTCTTTTATTAATATTTATACCAAAGATTTTATTGCCTTGTTGTTGATATTCCTCCTTAATTTTAATTGTTTATATAATTAAAAAAAAAATGTTTTTTTAAATGTTCTTCATTTTTTTGTATTGCTTTTCAAAATCTACACCGAAAGTATTTCTAACTTCGGTGTGTCTAAATAAAACTTCTAAGGGCGTAAAACCAGTAATTGAATGTATTGAATGATTGTACGCCATTATCGCGTAAGTCATTACGGAAGCGGCATCAGTGTATTTTTGTTCGTACTTAGCTATTGTGTAATTTTTTAAAATTATCGAATGAAATCTCTATGAATCCCTTAGAAATTGGATTATTTGCAGTACTTAAGTATATTTCAATTTTGTATATTGATAAAAAAAAAATTAATTAAGCGTTATTAAATTCGGTACCTAGGTTGGAACTAATCTTAAGAAGTACACTATAGAATGAAAAATATTTAATTTATACTCTAACTATGTCCGCTGTTGTTCTATTAGCAATTTTAAATATTCTATTCTTTATGATAATTTAAAAAACAATTATTATTTTTATTTAAGCACAAATTGACGCCACATTTACTACACGAAATTGTGGAATAGCCTTTACATTTTGGAAATTTGCACTGGAGTGACCCATCTACTTTTGGCCAATGTTCAGCACCATCTTTTCTGATGTCTTTTGGAGGTGGTGGAGCTGCAGAACCTTTTCTTTTTTTTTACTGTATTTCTTCTTCTAGTACACTGGTACTCGGACGCCCTCTTTTGGCTTCTTTGGTGGTACCTCTCTTGCATAGCACAAAGGCCAATTCATTCCTGAATTGGCCCATTGTAAGCAGTCTTTTTTTAGGTTCACCTCTTTCTTGAGCATTTTTTTATAAAGATTCTAAGAGTTTTGTATTGTATATGATTTCTGCCCAAAAAGCTATCCATGAGATCCACTCCTCCCATATGTTTATTATACTCTTGGACAATAAACGGGCAGGTAATATCAATTTTTCCTTTTGTTATCCTGTCAAATCCATTGACTGTAGTTACAGGCAATGCTCCAGCATAAGAAGATAACAGGGTTACTATCTTATTATCTTTCCAAGCCACACAACTCAAATCTATACCATCATGCACAGACACTCTTTCCTCAAAACTACCTCTGGGCACAGATTTTTTCAGGATTTTTTTCTTCTCTGGAAGTTTATTATTTGGTATCCTGTTTTATTGCACAGTTCCCACTGTGTGAATTCCTGATTTAGCTAAAAAAACTACCAATGGCAAAGAGGTATAAAAATTATCAAAGTATATGATATGGTTTTGCTTTCTTGGCACTCCTCGAAGCAAACGAACTACAACATTTCCTGTTGCACTAAGATCTGGTCTATCTGGGAGTTTCTCTGTATTCTCTTGTCCAGAATATACCTCAAACTTGTGGGCATATCCCATCAAATCACAGAGAACATATAATTTGAAGCCCCATTTATCTGGCTTCTTAGGCAGATACTGTTTTAAAAAATGCCCTATTTTAGTAGAACACATCTGTTCATCCACAGAATGTCTTTGATTCATTGGCACTGTGGCAAACCTCTCATTGAGATGCTTGATAACAGGGCGGATTTTATAAAGCCTGTCATGTTCTGGATGACCTATAGGTTTGTGAAGATCATTGTTATTAAAAGGTAATGATAACTTTATTTTCTTAAACTTGTTCAGTGGCAATGGGCTCGTATCCAAACTTTGGTGACCAGTATGATCTTGTGCTAGGAAATTTGATTACTGACATGTATAATAATATACCAAAGAACTTATACAAATCATGTTCTGTAAATGTTATAGATGAACTGGGATTACTCTGTACTATTTTTTTTTTTTTTTTTTTATTAGGGAAACAAACAGAACATAAAATTCACAAACATTACACAATTTAAAATTATACATATTCTAATCAAGTTTCCACATATAAAAATACAGATAATTGACATTAATAATACATGATTAAATTAAATATTATCAAATAAAAGCACAAAAACATAAAATATACTAATAAAAATTTTAGATAAAAAAAATCTATTCAATCAATTTAAAAACAAAAAAAAAAAAATAAGGAAAAAAAAAATTAAATAAAAAAAAGAAACATTAATTAAAAAATAAATAAAATATATAATAAATATGTATATATATTAAAAATATATATATTAAAAAAAATACTACAAATTAATCACAATTAAAACATTTCATAAGTTTCTTTTTAAAATCATTAACATCATTGCTTATAAAAATATCAATACTGGCAAACAACTTATTATAACTGGTGCAGGCTCTACTGACGAAGATATTCTTTGCATGCTGGCTTCTATTAATGGGCGTATTAAATAGTATAGGATTACGCATAACTCTTCGCGGGCATCTAATATTAATGCAACTGAAAAGAAATGGGGAGTTCATATGATTTCTGCTCTGATTAATCTTCTATCGGCGAGTGATAATAACTTAAAAGAATCAGAAGATTCATTTAAGGTTTGTTTTTTAAAATGTATAAATTTATTGAATTTATTTTGAACAGCTTCTAACCGGTTAATATATGTTTTATAGTGTGGGTTCCAAACAGTAGAACCGTATTCAAGAATCGGTCTAACAAAAGAATTGTGCAAAAGTATCACAGTGCTTGTTTTTTTTAAATCTCTGGAAATTCTAAAGATAAAGCCAAGCATACGATATGCTTTAGCTATCGTTCGGTTGATATGTAAATTAAAAGTAAGTTTATTGTCTAGATGTATACCCAGGTCTCTAACCTCAGACACCCGAATTATCTCAGTACCATCAAGACGATAGTCAAATACAAAAGGATAGCGTGAAATAGATAATACAATTTATTAGCACCTGCTGGATTCAGACAACTATAATGGAATTTAAGCCCACATTTGCTACATGAGAGTCCATCTGCCGCACCTCCAACCATAGATTTACAGCAAGGATACTTCATTTTACTTTTTGATTAATATAAGTTTGTAAAATATTTAATTAAAAAAATGCCTTAAATAATATAAAAAGCAAAAAAAAAACGAACAAGTGAGACTCGAACTTAGGTTACACTGTAATTCCTTGCGATTCAACCATTAGGCCAAGAGGTATCGATTGATTTTGTTCAAAAAAGCACATAAAGACCAGTTTTGTTGACTAGTATCATATGCACTCTTAACGGATCATATGCACACTCAAAGTCACTCAATGTCACGAATTATAAAACTTTTACTGACAAAAAGTCAAATAACACTGATATTGAAGATTTATTTGCACATAATTGTCTTAGTAATATATTTTATTATAGGTAAATGCTTTAAATGTAGTTAAAAACTTCATTATTTATAACTTTGAACACGGATACAAACAAAATAGCATCTGCTTATTGCGGTAGCACGTACGCGACTGAATTTATATTATATAAATTTGTGTCTACTAATGTTTTGATAAAATCTTCAGTGATAAAATGGTTAAAACATTGATATGATTTGAGTTTCTAGGTGTGATAGACCACCTGAAGCGGTAGAACTCCCCAAGAAAGTAATTTTATCTGTGTCATACACCAGATTCCTTTTTAATCAAATCAAGCTTCTTTTGTCAAATAGAAAACTGCATGAAGACTGCAAATTGGACGAAGTTGATGGTTGAGAGGTTTCTTGATCTTCTGGTTCTACAAGAGGAGGATCAATGTCAGCAGTTTCATCATCATTATCGTTCTCCTCCTGCAACACTCTTATAACTTCATCAGCATGGCGGTTTTCATCATCGGAATCTTGGTCATCAAGGCCATCTTCTGAGAGCCATCCGTCTTGTAACTTACTAAGATAATCTTCAATATCTCTTTCATTCATTTTCCCCTAAAAAACAACATAAAATAAACATTTACAAAAAAAATATTTCCATACATTGCAAGTGAAGTTACTGCATAGTGATGTAAATTTCCATCACATAGTTTTGAGAAATTTATTCACAGTGTTTCGATATAAATTATACATAAAATAACAAAAACATGAAAACAAACCTTTTTTCCACTCATTTTCACTTTTATTGTAGTTTATATCTCCGTTTATTCCCATAAAACAATTTAAAATCTCGCTCTCTCTTTCTTCCAGTTACAACAAACAGCGAAATTACAAGTTCTAGGCCTGGTAATTCACAGTGACGTTTGCTATTTTTTGACAACTGCGTCTTATTGTACGCAATAGTCGCTTATGAAGTTGCTAGCAACAACAAATTTACAGTACAAGGGTTTTGGGTACCTTTTTTTGTTGACTAAATATTATGATGGAAATTTCCATCATCATGCAAAGAAGGGTTAAGTGATCGCGTCGTTGCTTCCAGTTACGCACACGTCATCTAAAAAGACTACCGTTTTAGGTATACCTCGAAGAGTCTCTTCCATTAGTTTTTGAAATTTTCCGGGTATACACGATGAACCAAATGGAGTTTGTATATACAAAAGTGCCTAAATGTGTCGTAACGGAGGTATACGGTTGAGAATCTTTTGATAAAAACATTTGTTGGTAACAATTTTTAAATCAATTTTCGAGTACTCTCCCCCACTGAGCGTAGCGAACAATTATGCCGTATAAATATACGGGGAAGCGAATACGGATCGCGTTTTAGTTAAAGGTTAATTGTTATTTTATAATGCTCGCATATCCGTATATCGCCACTCTCTTTAATTATGCGTAACAATTGGCATGCCGTTATTAGACGTCTCAACCCTTTAAATTGTGCCTTCTCGCTCTAAACGCTCCAGGTTACGCTCAACGCGCTACAACGCTAACGGAACTGGTCACGCGCGCACCTACACCGGCGTATATTTTATTATTATTTTTTTTAATATAAGAAGACCGACTCTCCTCCGGCATGACCGGAGACTTTTTCTAATCTGTGCAATTTTTGTTGCAGTTTGTATTGTTTAAGGGAATTTAACAGTTTGATTTGTTAAGTGTAAATGTTATTTTGATGTAAAGTTAAGTTTAAAATATTTTTGTCTGAGTAAGTATACGTTTTAATTATTGTTATTATTATTATTCATTTTTTTTGCTACTTTTCTAGGCCTGGACTTTTTGTGTTATAAATGATTTAATTTCACGTGTAAATCTAAATTAACAATATAACTTCTATTCTATCATTTAATTTTACTATGGTAAACTCTATAACGCAATATGTTATAGACTTTACATATATTTTCTTATCGGTAGTTTTTATAATATGTACTTAAAGTGGTGGCACATTGTGTGTGTTTATTTTTTACTTTATGTTAGTGCTCCCATTGTTCCTTAAACACCTTATTGTTACGTAGTTACTTAATTCCCCTAAATATTCTCGTTTGTATTTATTCTCCACTATTTTTGGTAGCAGATCTCTACTAATGGGAGTGTCCATAAAATTTTCAGTGCATCGGGCTTTGGAGAATATTGGGCAATCGATGAGTATGACATATGATGTAAGACACTTTCCTCCTTCTGCTGGTCACAATCGCACTCAGCGGTGTTTTTTAGTTTATATTTCGCCAAATACTCTCCATAGCCCCCGTGACCTGTAAGTGCCTGCCTGAGTTGTGATTGCATTTAATTTTAAGTTCTTTATTATTTAAGGTTATAGAAAACTTTATTTTCTCAAAAAGAACAATGTTCGCTTATATTGAGCTTACATACTAATATATAACTACTTAAAGTTATCTTAAATAAACAAATTTCCAGTGGTCGCGTGTAACATACAATTTAATAGGTATTTTTAATAGGTACTTTAATAAATAAATAAGTATTAATTAAGCAACGAGTATACATATGATTTAAGATTTTTCTTAAATTCTTTTACTGTTGTACACGTCTTAATACTATTTGGCAAGTTATTAAATAGTTGAACACCCTCAAACATAATATTTTTAATTCCGTAGCAGATAGTTCTTGGCTTTCTTGTTTGAATTTTTTGTTTATGTCTCATTGTATGTTTATAAGTTTGAATTGTAAATTTTAGGCTCGAATGTAGATTACCGCACATAATTTTCTTTATTAAGTTACATGTTGCATACGTATATAATTGTTTTATATTAGATATTTTGGTTTCTTTATAAAAAACTAATGTATTTGTATAGAAATCGTAATGAAATAAGATTTTTACTAATTTATTTTGAGCCGCCTGGAGCGGTTTAAGATTTGTTTCAGCGGCACATCCCCATATTTCTACAAGATATTCCAAATGAGGTTTAACTAACGAGTTGTAGATGGTCATTCGAACTTCACGGGGTATACAGCCCACTGCCCTGCGTAAAGCTCCTGTAATTGATGATACTTTGAAAATCATGTAGCTTGTCTTTTTAGAATTTATTGACAACAGATTGCTTTGACACCAGATGTTGAATTTAAATAGATCGGTCTGTGCTTGCTTTAGTAAGTCAAGTAAGTTGCGTCCGAAATAAAACAAGCAGGTATCATCGGCATATAGAGTTATGTGTCCAGTGAGGCCTATTTTACTAATATTATTGACATAAATCAAAAACAATAGAGGACCGAGCACTGAGCCCTGCGGTATTCCAAATTTGACGGGCCTTGGGCTACTTTGGAAACTACCAACTTTAACAACTTGAAGTCTATTTCTGAGATACGATTTAAACATTTTTAGTGCTGTACCCGTTATACCCAAATCTCTTAGTTTATTTAACAATATTGTGTGACTAACCGTATCGAATGCTTTTTTTAAATCAATAAATACTCCTAAGCAATAACATTTTTCGTCTATATTTATTTTAATTTTAGTAATTCTATGGTCGCAGATAACGTACTTGATTTTGATCTGAAGCCATATTGGTGTTCATATAAAAAGTTTAACGTCAGTAAATGCTGCTCTAATCTGGTATATAATATTTTTTCAAACACCTTGGATATAACGGGTAAAACAAAAGCTGTTTGTACTGTTGGCAGGAAAGCTTTCGTGGTTTGGCCTTAGTCGGATTGTCTGTACCTTCTATTCCAGGCTTCCACAGTCCTCTCTCTTACTTTGCTCAGGGTAGGCAGACGGAACCTTTTCTTCTTTGTGATTTTTGAATCACGTTTTAAAAAACAAACAAGTTTTAAAAAAAGATTTATATTAGTAAGGTGGTTAGTTGTAGTGAGTGCTTGTGTCGTCTTATTTGTAAGTGTGATTGCAATATAAGCTAGGTTTTGTTAATTGTATTTATAATGGAGCCGGATCGCCCTCCTGATCCCCCTGACCCTGGAGGTAGTGTTGATTCTAAGTTGTCGTAGATATTTACATTTTCTAATATATACAAACACTCAACTTCTTTTAATTAGCATTTAAAACATTATTTGGCTAACTTTAAACGATGTAAACCTTGTTCGTCTGTTCGATATCAAATTTCACACGGCACAGATGTCACTCCAATATTACAAGCCCTTGTAAAAAGTGAATATAAAATAGGATAGAGTGCTTTACGCTCACGCCACCATTTTAAAGGGCAATAAGTGCGGGCGATTATGCCTTCATGCCTTCTCAAATTCCTCATTTGCCTTGGTAATGGCTAATTTAGGATTTTTTATAGTTTGATTCATGTCGAATTCGAGCCAAATTGATTGTGAGTTTATCTCGGCTTGGGGATTTTCTTCGTGTTCGGGTGTAACATCAACGTCATCTTCAGCTAATTCAGACGCTTTTTTTAATTACATGCATTCGATGTTAGTTAATTCATCCTTGTCTTAAATGCATGTTCTTTGAAGCGTGGATCTAAATCTGTGCGTAATGCTATTGTTTGATTGTGTTTTGTCTTTAAATCGGTAACTGAGACTTTTTTTAAGACGGTAATAAATTTTTTGATAGGTCCATAAAATTATTTTTGTATGAGTTGGTCATAAATATTTATTAAGGCCTTTGTAACAACAAATACTCTACTGTAAGATATTCTCGGCACTCATTATTTCAGTAATCTCAAAAAAGGTTTCAACACTTCAAGCAATTCGTCGATGCAACGCCATCCTTTTAAAGCAGGGTTCCCAAATTTTTCTTGATCAAGGACCAATTTTATATTATTCTTGGTAGCAGGGACCACTATGCATGTAGGTATAATAAAAATACCTGTGAAAATCAAACAAAAACTTCGCCTCACCATCCCCAGTAATAAAATTAAAATCGTCGCAGACCATATTAAAGCTTCTGCGGACGGCTAGTGGTCCGCGGACCACTAGGTTGGGTTCTAAAGGTATTATGGGTAGATTACCTGTTAAATTGGGAATCGTTGCTCTTAACGCTTCCTTGAGCTCGACGAAATGCTCGGCGGCTCGGCGAAGTACACAGAGTTCCAACGCGTAGGAATAGATATACTGTTTTGGCCATATTTTGTGGAATATTTTGAGCGTTGACTTGATATTTTAATATTCTGCCTTTAGCTATTAAGCTTCGTTTAAAATGAGCTACGGTCTTTTGTCCCTTCAAAATAGTTGATTCTATATGGGATCCTTCAAGTGCACTACATTGAATCACTATCGATGTTAATTCTAAAGTTTCACTGCTTAGATTATGACCAGTTACTGCTATGTAAAGTTCCATGGTATTTGATGTCCAGCAGTATACAGTCATACAAATAAAATGGCAGAAATTGTATAATTTATTTTTAACTTATGATAATTTATTTCCATACTCTGCTGCTAACAATCTATTAGACAAAGTTTTTCGACTTGTAATTTCATACGCAAGATTTAACGCTTACTGACTGTATGCCCGAAATCGTTTGACGTTTACTATGTTCAGGGGCTGAAAGTCCTCCGTGAGCATTTTTAACAAGCAATCATGGATGTTCGATTTCTCATGCGACGTCAGTTTTCTTAATATGCAGAAGTTTTTTTTGCGTGTAGGGCAATTTTGGAGGATTTGGTCTGCACAATCACTACCGACTCGTACGTTAGTCCCTGCGACTCGTTGATGGTTAGTATGCGGGAGTTTGGCCCTTTCCCAAACCCTTTCTGGGTGAGGTCCTTCTTCTCCGCTTGTGTGTGGACCAGGTAAAGGGTGTTGGGAGCGTCCGTTGGGATCCGTGAGCCAGTAAGTCGGGATCTTCTTAGGGACCGAGTCTTGGTGCGAGCAGTATATATCCCGTCGTAGACCTCTTTTAGGGCGTAGGTGACATTCTGTGGGCATCTGTGTGATCTTAGGAGTTCTTTAGTGATGGACGTCACGAGGTTCGGGCCGATGTATTTAAGTTTGAACAAATTGAGCCTGTCAATGTAGGGCAGTTGATTGTGGTCTCCTATCAGAATAAGCTTCTCGACTCCGGTGAGTTTGGCGGTCATTACGATCGCCCCGAAATGGTTCATCAAGGCCTCGTCCACTATCAGTCTTTTAGGCCTATCTTTGATACCATTTACGAGGATTGAGGCGGTCGTTCTCACTTTGCCGCGTGCTTCCCTCTCGCTTTTGAAGTTTAGCTTTCTTCTGAGGTCGCTGTCAGGGGTGAAGATGTTTGTAACCCAGGTAGTTTTCCCGCAGCCTGGGGAAAACTACCTGGGTTACAAACATCATGAGACTCCGTTGGCCCATTCTATTTGTGGTGTATTAGGTTGGTTTGTGAGATCTGTTGGGCTGTTGGGTGGCATGATGATTTTTGCCATATCTAAGATTTTCTGTTCCAACGAGACCTCTGTACACCGGGCTAGTACTAAGATTGGGTCATCGGGCCATGTTTTGTACCTGGGTTTCTGTGTGTCTTCTTCGGCCTGAGTATCCCTTTCCACGAAGCCATGGTTCCCGCTGTAGGCCGCCATATGGGGGAGTTTAGGTGGTTCTACCCTCAGATGTTTGTAACCCAGGTAGTTTTCCCGCAGCCTGGGGAAAACTACCTGGGTTACAAACATCATGAGACTCCGTTGACCCATTCTATTTGTGGTGTATTAGGTTGGTTTGTGAGATCTGTTGGGCTGTTGGGTGGCATGATAATTTTTGCCATATCTAGGATTTTCTGTTCCAACGAGACCTCTGTACACCGGGCTAGTACTAAGATTGGGTCATCGGGCCATGTTTTGTACCTGGGTTTCTGTGTGTCTTCTTCGGCCTGAGTATCCCTTTCCACGAAGCCATGGTTCCCGCTGTAGGCCGCCATATGGGGGAGTTAAGGTGGTTCTACCCTCAGATATGTCGATGTTGCATTGTTGTAGATGGCGGCTCTTTCTTCCTCGAGTAAAATCTTGAGTAAGCCTTCGTTTTGGAGTACGAAGGTCTTACGGATCTTTTCGCAGATCTCAAGGTTTACTTTTATGGTTTCACGTTGGATAGTGATGTACTCGAGGAATGCGTTTTCCATGTGCTGCTGTGCCTCGTGTGCTGGGGGCAGATCGGGTGTTGTGACCTGTCCTTTGTCGGCTCTGGTGACCTTCTCTTTTCTTATGAGTCTATCCTTGGGTTTTAACAATCTTTGAATTGTGTGGGATGTTTTGGTTTTGGTTTGTTCAGTTTTTCCTTTTTTCTTCTTTTCCTCTTCTTTGGCTATTTTGTCTTGGAGTTTACTTGCTCCACTTGGTGTGTTAGTTTTTCTCGCCTTTTCCCTTCTGTCCCTCAAGAAGGACAGATCTTGATCTCTATCCTCGTATACGACTACTCTATGGTACTTCGCCGCTTTTACGCAGCCCAGAAAATCTTCGACGGATGCTCTGTCGAAGCCTGTCTTCATTACGTCTACGCTCAGAGTTTTTGGACTGTTGATGTTATCATCTTCTGTTTTCTGTGTACTCAGGTGGTCGAGCACTCTGCATGCCTTTTTGAAGGGAGACTCGCCGTCGGTGCCGTCGAATAGTGCGATGGTCTTGTTTTTGGTTCGCACCATTCGGAATTTATAGTCACCCAGCGATACAGAAGGCACGCTGTCGTAGTCCGCTCTCCTCATTGTGGCTCTGGTGGTACTGCCTTTAGTGACGACAGCTAGGCCGGGTGAGACATAGACCCATTTTTGCGGACCAACGATGCAGAAACAGAAGCCCAGTACCTCCTCATCCTCGTCCATAAAGAGGGCTACAGGTCTGAGTGATAGCCCTGGGATACCGGGGTGTCCGTTGCGAAGAAAACTCTGAGCGTGTGTCTCTGGGGATGTCGTATTCACGGAGTTGGTGGGGCCGGTGGGGCCAGCCTCTATGATGTATGTGGATGCGGTGAGGCCCTTTCTTCCCTCGAACAACCTACCTCTTGCGATCTCGCTGCCGTTCCTAAGCATCGCGACGCTGAAGATATTTAAAAGGTATTCTAAGAAGATAGGCCTTCTGAGGTTGTGCGACATTATGGTGGCCAGGTTGCTTCTCTCTAAGTTGGTATAGATTGAAGCTTCCAGGTCATGGCGGACTGAGGAGAACCTTGGGCAGTCTAGAATAATGTGCCACACGGTCTCCTCGATGTTAGGGTCGCATTCGCATCCCGGCGTATCTTTGATTCTGTGCTCGTGTAAGTAGCTGGCGATGGCTCCATGGCCTGTCAGGATTTGCACATGAATAGGGTCCCATTTTGCCTTCCTAGTTATTTGGAAGGCAGTCTCAACGTTGGGAAGGAACTCCCTGGTGGTGTTTCCTGTGCTGGAGGTGGTGTATCTGTCCTGCCATCTTTTCACGGATTCCTCCCTAATGTTGGCTTTGACGTAGGCCACTGGAGTTTTTAAATAGTCGTATGGGCGGCTTCTTTAGTTAGTTCGTCTGCCCTCTCGTTCCCTGCTGTTCCTATATGGGCGCGGAGCCAGACGAACTCCATTTGCCCTCCCCCTCCCCTGATGCACTGAATGTCCTCTTGTATCGCCCTTGCTAAGGGGCGGGTGGACTTAGGGTTTGCCAGTAAGTCAAGGGACGATCTTGAGTCACTATAGATGGTGGCCAGTGGAACTCCGGTCCGTATGACCTCCCTGCAGGCTTTATGTATAGCGAATAGTTCCGCTTGGAACACAGTGCATGAGGGGTGAAGGGTGAACATCTGGTGCTTTTGTTCTTCCCCTCCCTCCCACCAGGAGAATGCGGCTCCAACTCTATCGTTGATCTTACTGCCGTCCGTGTAGATTGAGGGACCGTCTCGCTGATGGTTTTCGGGGAGCTCCGTTTTTTCTTCCTCTATGTTCCGGTATTTTATGGATTCTCTAAAGGCGGGATGCTAAAGTGAGGTAAAACTTATGTTGGTTTCCAGGCAGGTGTTTGGCGGAAGATGTTAGATATTTTACCTCTTTTCATTCTATGGATTAGGGCCTGCTCCTGTATTCTGATGTCCAAGGGGAGCAGGCCTGATAAAATAAGTGCTGATATGAGCGAGACCGTACGATATGACCTACAGATTTTTTGCGCGAAGCCTCTCTGCAGCATATTCAGGTGTTGTTGAATCATGCGCAGGTCCGTTGATTGACTCCAGGCGCTCGCGCCGTAGGCTACGATAGGTTCTATCACCGCAGTATATATAGTACGTATTATCTCCGAGTTAAGCCCTCAGGTGATTTTCGCCGTGCACGCCAGCCGGTTGTAGATATCTGTGGCCTTTCTGCATTGTGCTACGACGTGGGGCTTGAAGGTCAGGTTCTTGTCTATGATGACTCCTAGGATCTTAATCTCCTTAACCATTTGGATTTTTGTGTTTGCCATGTACACATGTATGACCTGGAAACACTGCCGACGGTAGGCCATTCCACAGTTCCGTGGCGCGTGGAAGGAAGTTCCTACGGAACCGCACAGTAGTGGATTGCCACGTATCCAGGTGGTGTAGATGATATTTTAGCTTATGGCGTACTGTGCGGTTAGAAAACACGGCGGCAGGTAACAGGTCAAACAGTTCTTCAGAACACTCTCCATGATAAATGCGATAGAGAACGCACAGTGAGGATACGCCTCTAGCTTCGGGCGCCCATACGCTGGCAGCGTATATTATTATGGGGTCAATTATCACGTATATCGTCCTGATGATTTCGGGATTCAGGCCCCACTTTAATTTTGCTGATCTTGAAACTTTTTTATATAGATTATTGACTTTTGCAAGTTTTACTAATATGGTTACTAAAGGTTAATTTTTTGTCTATTATTAGGCCTAAAATTTTTATATCATTCACTAATTTAATTGGCATACTTCCCATGTATACGAAAGGGTCATCATATTGTTCAGTCTCTTAGTTACAAGCATTGCGTAGGTTTTGTTTCGTGCAAATTTTAGCTTGTTTTCTATTATCGAATATTGATCGAATATTACTCCGTCTGTACCGGCATAGCCCCATTCGTACACACAGGATAGAAATTTGGGTGCCTGAATCAGCCGAAATCACCAGGACAATGTCGTCGGCTTTATAACTTTTGGACCATAATAATTAAAAGAACAACGACTAACAAGTACTTAGTTCCTGTTTGGCCGAATGTTCCGCCGTATTTTGGCCGAAACCGAGATTATGGCCGAACCTAAGATATTTGGCCGAAACCAAAACCAAATCTTCGGCTTGTCACTAGTTTTATGATAAAAAAGAAAAAAATCTAATAATTGCTCAAAAAAATTTATTACTTTCCTAAAGGATACAAATCTTGCTGTATTTGCCAGATTGGTATATAAGGATTATTTGAATTACCATCATATATACCTCCCAGGCCCTGACTCCACTGAGGATAGGCGTACTCATAATATTGCCCAGGATAAATATGAGCATATTTATATATCCAGTGGACATAGTAACGTAAGTCGGTGAACACATAAATTCTATCCTCATTATATCGTATCTCAAAACAACCAACGCCTACAAGTGTTGTATACTCTGTCATAAGTGCACCTCCGTTCTGAATACCAGCTAACCTTTTAACATTTTTTATACATATAAATTTACCCCACCATTTAGGGATGTATATAGAACAATCAACAATATCATCTCTAGATAGTAAAGCGTAGAAGATTTTATAATTTTGAAGGATATGTTCCATGTATTCGTAGCCTGAGCCTGCCATCAATAAATCTTGTTCTAAAATCTGATGAGATTTTGTTAATGTTGCGCGAAAGGCATATTGGTAATGGTAAGGTCTAGCACTCCAAATATATATTTGGTCTAACGTTATGATAACGGCTACATCGTGCCGTGGTACGTGGGAACCTCTCGGGCCGTGCTGGTGTTCTGGATTGCTGCTTCTTGGGAAAACGCGAACAGCGCGATGAACACGATATCTGTAAGGTGTATTAAACATGCCAGCTCTCCCTAAACACCATACTCGAAGGTCTCTTTGTCGGTGGATGTGTGGGTCTAAAAAATTGGCAGCTGTTATGAGGTGTCGTCGGTTCATTATTGTGGCGGTGGATAGTGGGACAAAATCTGTAATATCAATTAGTACTTTTTTAGAAGACCTATAAAAAATGTACGTAGAAATCCTTAATTTAAACTTGACAAAAACAAAGTATAAGTTGCTAGAAATGCAAAAATTTGGTATAATTTTGATGGAAATGTGACCATTTCGAAGTGGTCAGGGCGCATTCAACTTTTTATACATTTTCTAAAGATAATTAGACGATAATAAGATAATTAGACTGTAAACAGTTTAAAAATAATTAAAGTTCATGAATTATAGTCATGGTCACTTGACCTAGACTGAATTTACCACAATAAATTTATATTAAAAGCTAGACAATCTAAAAATAATTAATTCCCCCGAGTGAAAATCCGGCCTTAAACTGGTGGTCTTAAGTTTTGTAAATAGTAACAAAAATATACCTATAGATACTCCTGCAATGACATTAAGACGCCGACGTCTTTCAATATCATCCCAATCGAAATGTGGACACCAAAATTTCGTAGATTCAAACTCTGTAATTTGCCATCTGAAAAAACTCGTCCTTGGTAGTCTGTCTTCGCGGAGTGGGTGCGGGGTGGTTGTACCCACATCCCAGAAACATTGTACACAATATAATAGGAAATGTAGAATAATTCTGAAATAAATGAAAAAGATTAGATATTTTTTGGTCGGGTTTGTACCAAGATTTTACCTAGCGTTATATTCCGTCAGTCAACGCGCAATGTCTAGTAGATTGAGCGATGCTCAGGGAAGAGTTACCACAAGGTCCCAGCTGTATGCGGTGTAGAGCGTAAAACTAAAAGGTAAATAAAAAGGAAACTTAGTATAAATGCATATATTGCCGAATTCTGGAGGTATTGCGTGCTCAACGCTGCACTTTGGCTAGATGCCAGACCTAAGGATAAATATATATTTAATTAAATTAAAAAATCAGCTTCACAGATACCTATTGTCAAAAATGTCAGGAGGAGAAATAAGAGGTGGTAGCACTTTACGATCACAATTTATTGTTACACTTTCATAAATACGCGCTTCATACCTTCCACACTGTACACTTTACACTGGTCCAATTTTACACTTAACACAGTTTCAGCATTACTCTTTTAGCCCGCAAATTTAGTTTAACACATAGTAACAGCGATAACACTAACACTTTTAACACTTGAACACTGTGACAATTTTTTTACACCTTACGAGAGGCAGAATAACAACGTACTAACTCAATCCATCAAAACGTCTCGTTAAACATTATTATTTTTATATTTTATAAATTACCCTAACACTGACAATTCTCTTACACTATGTACTGTAGTCGTGGTTTTGAGGATAGTAACGACACACTTCAATTGAACTTCTTTATTACAAATGCTCGGGCAGAGTTCCCTCTTACTTAAAGTTCCAATACAGTAATGTCGTCCGTCCGGGTCTTCTTTCTTCCTGCTCAACCTGCGGGGGGGAGCAAGGGAACGGCTTCAGGGCTTGGCCCTCTGTCCGTGGTCTCAGGCGGCACCTATTACTATAGGTGCGTCATTTGGTGGCCAATGGCGTGGCATGAGCGCTACCGCTCCGAAGGAGTTGTAGCAGGGGATGGGGGAGGCGTGGGAAGGATGAGCTAATTGTCACCTGGGTGGTCTGCCCAGCCAGGTGAGACTCCCGGTTTCCCGGGGGAGGCCCAGCTTAGGCGACCAGCGACCATGGCGACAGCTCAGGAATCGGAGATTGGGGGGGGGGGAGGATATCTCTGGGCAGTCTGCGCTTATCCGGGGGTCTCGAGTGCCACGGGGCGATATCTTTGAGGTGCACGTGGTCAGAAACATCGGCACGGCTAAACACTTTGGAGGCGAGCCGGCCGATGTGCTCCTCCAGGCTCTCCATCTTGAGGTCGCGGTGTAACGTCGCGTTCCTGACAAAGTATGGGGCCTGGGTGACTCTTCGCAGGGCAAGGTTTTGGACCACTTGCAAGTTGATACGTTGGCGTGGGCTGGCTAGGGCATACCATGCGGGTGATGCATACGTGAGACGAGGCCTCACGTAAGTCTTGTAGAGTGCAAGCTTGGTGCGCAGCGGCAGATGCGAGCGGAGTAACGGTCGCAGCAAGAACAGCGTTGATTTTGCGGAGCTGGTGGCGTGGCGGATGTGCCCGATCATGGTCAACCGCCTGTCGACCACGACTCCCAGGTAGGTGGCTTGAGGGCTCCAGTGTATCTGCTGACCCTGTAGGCTGAGTGGAGGAGGCAGCTTGAGATGGGTGCCAAAGGAGATGGCCTGCGTCTTCTTCACATTGATGGTGAGCCTCCACTCCGCTAGCCAGTTTGGCAGCAGATCCAGAGCTCGTTGAAGTTTTACGGCAGCGTGGTTGGGGTTAAGGGATTTTGAGATCAGGGCGACATCATCAGCGTATAACGCCAGGGTGGCGTCCTGCTGGACCGGACCGTCATCTGTGTAGCAGGCATAGAGTGCTGGGGACCAAGTGCTGCCCTGCGGTACGCCCGCGGTGGCTGACTAATGGCGTCCCTAACATAGGCTGCCTTATTTATACTATTTATTTTACAAATAATAATATCCATTTAACCAATCATTCTACGAATAAATATCAAATATTAGTTACAATAATTCTACTTATATTTATGCATTTATCATTGATTATATTTAAATTACATAGCCTCTTTTATAATTATATTAAACTAAAACGATTAATGCTAAGGAAGTAAGCTTTAGGCGCCATATAGATAATAACATTGAAACACAATATTTAGTGAAAGATTAACTACAAAAGCTTGTTATTATATCATAAATTAATATTCAAGTAATTACTGTGCTATTGAAAGATTATGTAATCTTATAAAATTAAAAAAAAATCAAATAAATCAGCTTCACGCTGTATCCCGCACACAGCAGGGTAGGCAGAGGGAACCTAGTGTTTTTAGACACTCCGTTCCCCACTTTCTGCCGAATTCTGGAGGCATTGCGTGTTGAGTGGCAGAACTCAACGCCGCGCTTAGCCTCGCCACCAGAGCGAAGAAAATGGAAATATAAATATTTCAATATTTCATTTCCTCGAGTGGAGATCGAACCCACAACCAGTCGGTTTACAGTCACACTTTGTGCCGCTGCACCACGACTGGCCTCATCTTATTAAATTGATTATTCTAATAACAAAAAATAGACCGGAAATTAAATAATATGGTAAGCGGAAAGCGCTTACAATAATATAGATTATTAATTATAAATATAGATTATTAATTGTATTTATGTAACCATTCAAGTAGTTTTGATTTTCATAGTTTATTAATTGATTGATACATACGTTGATAACAGTACGTATGATACGTTGTATCCAGCACGCAACAACCTTGGCAGAAGAAAACCTAGTGTTAAGAGACTTCGTTCCCTACTTTCCGCCGAATTTGGGAGACATTACGTGTTGAGTGGCGGAACTCCACGCCGCTCTTTGCCATGACACCAGAGCGAATAAATAGAAATATAAATTAAAATAAAAATTTCATTTACTCGAGTGGCGATCGAACACACAACGGTCGCGTTACTGTTACAGCTTGTGCCCCTGGGCCACGACGGCCTCAATTATATATAATAAATAAATTATTGTATGAAATTCACCGCGTAATCAGAACCTATACGAGGATACGTCCTGTGCATCTGCAATTATTTATAATTAAAAGAAAATATCCGCAAAGTGAAAATTAATAGATTGAGTAGATTAATAGATCCTTGAACTTACATATATTTGTAGTTCAATTTAAATGAAGTATGTATATATACACCTGCAAACTTAAGTTTGTCGACCGCACATGACTGATATTTTTTACAATAATTGCTTAAAATCCAATACAAAATGTTTATCAAAAAATATTCGCTTTAATATACTGTTGTGATGTATTTATTTATATATTATATTAAGATATTTTACCTAATAACACCCAACACTCGAAATAGTTAATTTCTTTTACTATCTCTACTTTTATCTAGTAATAAGATAGCGCTAGGTGTTCCGTTCCAAGTTCCAACACTCAACACGTAACGATTCGAAAACTACGTTAGGAATGTAGGTTCTCCCTGCTTACCCCGCTATGTGCGGGATACAGCGTGAGGCTAAATAAAATACTGTACTTACATAATTATCATTTTCTTTCTAATTATCGTTCTCTTAACATACGTACGTAATATGTCCATCACACGTAAAGACAAACTCTTGATAAATGCCACTAAATGTAAACAATCGCTTTCTTTATATAAACATTTAAGCAAATATTTATTTATTTATAGCAATAAAAAAATTGTTAGTAACAATAACTTTCTGCGGGAGAATACACAATGTTTATTTATTTGTAGATATACATACACCAAGTGGTAAATGTGTCAACTTTCATAATGTCCGCGCATTATATGTAAAATGAATTCGGTAGAAAGTGGGGCACGGAATCTCTTAACACTAGGTTCCCTCTGCCTACCCTCCTGTGTGCAGGATACAGCGAAAAATCAGCTGCTTAATTAATGTTTGCTGAAATAATTCTGTTTCTTCATATGTTTTCTTTTGTAAGAATGAGCGGACAGTTGCTTCACATTCATGAACGGATAACTTATAGATAGAAGTACTTGTATTCATTTTATTGTATAAGAAAAAAAACATTGCGTGTTGACTAGACTAAAAATATTTCCCGGAAGAATCCAGATCTGATGAAACAATACTTCATTATTTATGTTGGAAAACAAAACCACACTTTACCCTACATATATCTTCTATTTAGTTATTAAACAGATCATATAATAAAAAAAAGAACAATAGATATTATAGGATATATATATTATAATCAATCGGCCCTGAAGCAGCGGTCCGTGCAGCGTTTGAGGCAGTCGGGGTCGTTGCGGCAGTGCGCGCGGCAGCTCGCCTGGCATCGCGTCACGGTGCGAACGTTGGTGCGAGTGAGACGCTCGTCGAACATAAGGCTGTTACATCATTTATATAAATATAATGTATTGTAATATATTTTTAACATTTTTAAAATGTTGAGGCCAGTCGTGGCGCAGAAGCACAAATGTGTGACTGTAAACTTGACTTCGATCTCCACTCGAGGTAGACACGATTGTATCGTGTAGACACTCCGAGACACTTCGAGTTGTGTAGCGGAACTCAACGCCGCTCTTTCTCTTGGAACCAGAGCGACGAAATTGTCATAAGAAAGAATTAATGCCCTGTAATAATTAAGTAACACGTAAAATACGTGAAGAACCTGAGTCCGTTCAAATATTTATACGTAATCAAAAAAATACTTCTTACATTTAATATATAATAGTTCTGGTTTTTTTTTTAGTTTCACTCGGTATCCCACATAAACTTAATTTCAAGACACTTCGTCGTCCGTGTTGCAATGATATTGCGTATTAATTAAAGTTGCGCATTGTGTTTACCAGCAGAACAGGGAAATGGAAAATATAAATTAATTAATATTTCAATGCGTGGAATTGAATCCACGTTCATCGGGTTAATAATACTCATCACCTCTCTTACTCACCTATCAATAAAAGGCACAGAAGTACAAGTAGCAGCATCACAATGAAGAACGGGAGGAGCTACAGCTGCCATCAGGGAACCATCTTCTCCTACCACGTATGGTATATGATCTATGTATACGTTGTCGAAGAGACACATTCTCTTCATATACTCCTCTGTATGAGTGAATAAAGTAGGAGGAATTCCTGGGGAATAGAATAAAATGGAATATTTTTTACTTTTTTTGAGGCCAGTCGTGGCGCAGTGGCACAAAGTGTGACTGTAAAACCGACTGGTTGTGGGTTCGATCCCCACTCGAGGAGATGAAATATTTACTTAAATTTATATTTCCATTTCTTCGCTCTGGTGTCGAGGCAAAGCGCGGCGTTGAGTTCTGCTACTCAACATGCAATGCCTCCAAAATTCGGCAGAAAGTGGGGAACGGAGTGTCCTAACACTAGGTTCCCTCTGCCTACCCTGCTGTGTGCGGGATACAGCGTGAAGCTAAAAAAAAAAATTTTTACTTTAATGTATACAAAATTTTAAGTAGAAGCGCTCTGATAACAAGGCGAAAATCGGTGTTAAGTTCCGCCGCTCAACACGCTATGTCTCCGAAAGAGAGTGCGCGGGGAACGGAGTATTTTAATATGGACTGGCATAAATCCATCGGCGGGCGGGCAATGTACAATATTGACCCCTTTTACAGTTTTATAATATTTATAGATAATATAAACTTATTTACAGAGCCGAGTCAGCTGTCAGAGAGTAAGAAAACTCATTTGATAAACCATGGGTTTTTCTAAATAATATAATGTAAATACAGTTTTTTTACAAATTGCGTTAGTAACGCAGCTGCACATCATCTGGCTATAAACGTGACGTTGGTGAGTTTGATTCCCCACTAGGGGAATAAAATATTTTCATTTTCTTGCCCTAGTAACAAGACGCGGCGTTGCGGGCCGCCATGCAATTTGAAATTTCTCGAAAACTGAGTGGCAAATGGGAAACACAAGCAAATAATTCATTAATCAAATTATTTAGTATTATATAATTACAATGAAATCCACATTTTTATTAATTTTAATGCTAATTTCTTTATTTTTTTCTACAGGTCCTTGTATTTTTAACCAAAAGTAGCTAGGTATGTAGGTATGACTTTATTTAGAGTATTACTTTAAAGAACGTCACAATGCATTTGCATACATTTTATATTGTTTCTACATGAGAAATTCATGAGGCCGTTGTGGTCCAGGGGCACAAAGGTGTGACTTGTAACTCGACTGTTGTGGGTTCGATCTCCATTTGAGGAAATTAATTTATCAATTTTTATCAATATTTCCTGCCCGACTTCAAGGCAAAAGCCCGGTGTTCAGTTCAATTTGGCGAAAGGGGAGGAGTGTCTTAACATTAGGTTCCCTCTGAATACCTTGCTTTGTGCGGGATACAGCGTGAAGTAAAGCTGATTTTTCTTCTTAAAAAAGGCAGCTTGGCGCTGTATCTAGCATAGCATGGTTAACAGTGGGAAGCAATATATTATTTGAACTTGCATGATATTCTTAAATGTTTTTATGTCATGAATGAAATGACAGCCGTTACAAAATGGCGGACTTCATATTTTATATTTATAACCCTGTTAGTAATGGAAAAAAGAAAGGACTTGACTACTTCTTTACAAGAAAACCGTTTTAATAAAATAATACTTCATTGATCTCTGCATATCACATTTAAAAAATTATATATTTTTTATCATTCTTACCAACAGAATAATATCTAGTATTGCAGGTATGTTCTTGAATCAATTCCGATCTGTTGCTGAACCATCCGACCAACCACTTTAGATCCTCAAACTTGGTGATTTCGTCGTTTATCACTTTGCGAGTCAAACGCAGGTATTCCACATCAGCCTCAATGACCGATTCGTCTTTGTCTTCACCGTAGCTAAAACAGAATAAAAATTTGGACATATTTGAATTTAACTCAGGCGTATTGTTACAATCAAGACCTCTTTCGTTAGCATAAGATTTTTTTTAGGTAAATAAAGGAAACATAGTGTTAAAACACTCCGTTCCCCACGTAACGAGGAATTTCGAGTTATATTGTGGTAAGTGGCGGAACACTACGCCGATCTTTGCAATGTTATTATTGTTCGCGTTATAATTATTGGCGAGAAAATCAAAATATTAAATGATTAATTCATCCAAATGAGAATCGAACCCATAAAGGTCGCGTTTGCAGTCAGACGCTGTGCCTCTGTACCACATGGTGACGGCCAAGGCTATCTTGACTGTGGGTTTTTGTATTGCGTTGACGTTATCACGGTTGGACATTCAAGAGTGATTATTTAAATATAATTGTTAATTAAAATTTGCCAATTTATCAAAGTATCTTCCGAGTTTTATAATATATTGAATCATTTTAATTATGTAGGGCTTGAAAATTAAAGGTAAACGTTAGTGCGTATCTAAAGGGGACCCTTCAACCTACACTCGAAAACCCCAGGGACTGCTCCAATCTTCTCACTGTTCAACGTGATGCTATGTAAATTTTTCTTTAGTCTTGGACTTATTTTATCTATTTCCATGCATTTCCAGAGCAAAAATAATATTTTTGCTTTTGATTTGGTTGGTAGAAATAACGTTTCCCCAATGTTTATTTGAAATAATGAATACGCAGTATTCCGCACACAGCAGAGAAGGCAGAGGAAATCTAATGTTGAGACACACAACTCCCGTTTCGTTGTAATATTCGAACGAATCAAAATTTAAATGAGCGTCGTTCTGGGAACAATATAAATTGTTTCACTCTTTTTTTCCGCTTTACCCTTGATCCATAGGCAAAAAAACTAATGTCACCACGTTCTACTCGAATTCGATATACATGCATGTTGACCGGCAGAAATAAACGCCGCGCGTTGTCTTCCTGCATAGGTGAGATGAAAATATTTTAAATTGTAAATTAGTTGCTTATATTTTTTTCTTACTTGCGATACTGCATCTTGAGTATTGCCTCTGACATATGGATGCGGAAGATAACGCCAGGTCGTAGATGGGCTTGGTACAGATCTTTTGGCATTTCGACAAACTTCTCCTCAAAATCCTAAAAAATATAACAAAAGATTCGTTTTTATTTAAATTTTAATCAATTACTTCTTAAGGGCCTTTTTTGAGAATGCAATTTCTTTCTGTATTTTTTAGCTCCACGTTGTATCCCGCATATAGCAGGGTAGGAAACCTAGTGTATGACAACACTATAGGTTTATAGGTTCCTCTTGTTCCCACCAATTGCCACTTCAATTTTCAATTTGTGGGGGGAACCAGACAAGGAATTAAAAATAATTAATACCTCCAAGTGGAAACCGAACCCACAATTGTTTTAGTCATTTGAAATCAAATTTAATTATTTCAGTTTTAAATTGATCCAGACGTAACCTAGTGTTACGACACTCCAGTCCTCATTCTCTACCTAATTTTCGAGACATTGCGTGTTGAGTGACGGAACTCAACGCCAGATTTTATCAATCAGAGCAAGAAATTGGAAATCAATTGAATGAATATACGTGATCCTTTTCCAGATTGAGGTTTGGACCCACAACTGTCGCGCTTACTGTAATACATAGTACTACTGCACCACGACGGCCTTGCTTATTTAAATAATCATATCAAATAATAAGAACGTCGTAGCGCAGAGGCATAAGCAGTCTCAGTCAATGTAAACACGACGGCTGTGGATTGACTTCATATTTAGGGAAATGAAATTTTCAATATTTTCCTCGAGCTGGAACTAATCAAAGTGCGGCGTCGAATTTCGACACTCAACACGCAAAACCTCTAGCGGAACCGGAAATGTTGTAATGTGGAATGGAGCGTCTTAACACTAAGTTTCCAGGTTATCTTTGCCTACCCTGCTATATGCTAGATATAACGTGAAGTTAAAAAAAAATAATAAAACAAATGACCTTACCTTCTGGGGAGGATTGTAAGATTCCTGAACTTTATTCTTCCTACTTTTCTTCTTTTGTCCTTTCCCTTGTTGTGTATCTGAGAAATCGGCGCGTCTCGCTATTGGTAGTACCGTTGATGATATGTTTTTTAACTGAAATTAAAATAGGATAGAAAACTGTATACATACACACACCCACAAACAAAAAACACTCGGTTTCCTAATTTATAGTCCACATTATCATTACCAAGTGATCCACAGGGATAGTAGTTCGGGATTTACCGCGTCGTCTCCCGTGGCCGCGACGACGCTGTAAAAATAAAATTATATTAAAGAGAAGGCCCGTCGTGGCACAAGGGCACTGCCGTGCGATTGTAAACAAGACAAGTTAGGGTTCGATTCCCACTTAAGGTACAATATTTAATACTTTTGTTTTTCTTTTTCTCCTCTGATATTTTTTTGTTCTGGGAACGACGCAAAGCCCGGCGTTGAGTTTGGCCACTAAGACGAAGTGAACGAACACGAAGTGTCTAGGCTCCGTGCACGACTACAGCGCCACCCAACGTACGCAAATTTGTTGGCTATGACATTTTGACCTACGAAATCGCACAGTAGTGGATTGCCACGTATCCAGGTGGTGTGGATGATATTTTAGCCTATGACGTACTGTGCGGTTAGAAAATTCGGCGGGAGGTAACAGGTCAAACAGTTCTTCAGAACACTTCCCATGATAAATGCGATAGAGAACGCACAGCGAGGAGAAGTCTCCACGCAAAGCCAAAGTATCAAGTCTCTCACAGATCATTGGGTCTCCAATGATTCGAATGGCTCTACGAACTAACTCTATAACTGTTTATATCTGGAAAACCTTTAAACTAAAACAATATCTTTGCTGATGGTTTTAATAATAATTCTTGCATATCATTACAGATAGATGAAAACCCAGTAAAATATTTTTTCCTGTTGAAATTACCACATCTGTGTGGATTTTTTAAAGGGTATTACGTATTTTGTTCTTATTTTTTGTCCCCTTTTAATGTAAATAATCGAGTTGTCTCTTCTGTTTGTACTTCATCATCACATACTTGGCTATAAATATATCTATTACATGTAAATGTGTTTCTTGCATTGTGAAATTTTTCATTTTCTTGACTTAATAAACCGATAAGACGAACATTTTGCTTTGACATTAACATTAATTTGACACAAATAGCTATAGTAGCATAACTTTCTTAAATGTTTTATAGCATTAACAAAGAGTTTGTTAAAACTTTGGTAATTAAAATGATTAAAAAATCAGAATATAAAGGTAAAACAAAAACAATTCAGTTCAAAAATAATTTATTTTTCTTCAACATCCTTAGGCTCAGTTATAGAATCTACAAATATAACTGAATTGCACTCAGCTGCGTCACATTGCAACATGGGTGGAACTTCGACCGGGGTCACCGAGTACTCATCACCGATCACATAAGGATTACCATCGATCCATAACGCGTCGAAGAGACAATAAATATGCACTTTTATTGTCATATAACTGATAAACTTGTAAATCCTGCCACCACATTCACCCAAATGTTCTTTAATGCTCTTATCAGTTTTATACATTAACAGAAGATTGTGGAATTTGGTAATTTCATCCATTACAACTTTTTTTATGAGATTTGTATAGATTATATCAGCTTCGATATGCCTTTCAGGGTCTTCGTACATTCTTTGTTTGATCCGTAAAATTGCGTCAGACATTCTAACTCGGAAAATCACCCCCGGGTTCATAGTTTCGGGCAGAATTCCTGGTTTTTTCGTTGTTGTGGTGAACTCTAATATTCGGTCTTTCACTGGTTCCGGATACAAGTAGTGATTTGGACGTTCACGTATCTTCGGCCCGTTTAATGTATGAAATCGCCCGTTCTGCGGAAATAATACTTTTGAAAGTCTTCGTTATTTTTTTTGTCGTCGTTGGTTAAGTTTTTTGGTGTTTGGTTCTTTTAATTCTGTCACTTCACAAATGTCTAAAATAACGCGTATGGGACTAGTGTAGCCTATGCAGTAAAACTCAAAACTTCAATTGGTTTTATACCAAATACAGAATTTCTAACTTAAATATTTGAGTATACAAATATTATATATCTACATTCAAAACGCGTTTTATAAATGTATGACTGTGGCTAGCTGCGGAGACCTTTCTAACTTGGAAGAATACTTCTAAAAGCTTCACGCTGACCCCCACATGTAGCACTGTACCCCACATATAGCAGGATATAAATAAGGAATCTAGTATTAAAACCATTCCCCGACCACCACCCAATTTTCTGAAGTTTGCATGCTAAGTGGCAGACCTTAACTCTACAATTTACTTTGTAAGAAGCGCGAGGAAAATAAAAATATTTTCTCCGAGTAGGAATCGAACTCACAATCGTCATATTTATAGTTAAGGCCTCAATATAAGAAATACAAAATAATAATCAGCTTCATGCTGTATTCCGCACACAGCAGGGTAGGCAGAGGGAACCTCGTGTTAAGACACTTCGTTCCCCACTTTCTACCGAATTCTGGAGGCATTGCGTGTTGAGTGGCAAAACTCAAAGCCGCGCTTAGCCTCGACACCAGAGCGAAGAAATGGAAATATACATTTAAGTAAATATTTCATCTCCTCTAGTAGGGATCGAACCCACAACCAGTCGATTTTACAGTCACAATTCGTGCCACTGCGCCACGACTGGCCTCAAGATAATAATAGTAATAGTAGAATAATAATAGTAAAAGTCATGAAAAATTTAACGGTACTTTTAATTTAAGTTGTTGTACTGTGGATGCCTTCTATCTAATTTACATGAGGAAGTGGAAAATCCTTCAAATCCAAGTATTATTATTTACTTATTTGCAAAAAATAAACAAAGATAATCACACCTTAGCTCTTCGCTTCACACGGTTACTGTCATTGTCCATTGCGCCAGAATTGAATGCGTCAAACTTAGAGAAGTCGAACGGCGACCACGGATCTTCTGTTTTTGATGTATCCTGCTCATTCTGTAAATTATTTAAATTTTTTAATATGGACAGTCCAGAATGCAGTGAATTATCGCTTAGTTTATATTTAGCATATATAAACTACTGGGACTTCGCAGGTGTTTGCTTCGCTTAACAACTTCTGGCTTCGCTTTGTGTGATAATATACATAACCTCGAACGACATTGAATTTATTGTAGTATAGCACTTATTATTAGTATATCACTTATTATTAGTATATCACTTATTATTAGTATATCACTTATTATTAGTATATCACTTATTATTAGTATATCACTTATTATTAGAAAGCGCTTTCTCATAATTGGTTATTGTTATTTCAAACTGCTATGGGCTTAAAAATCTGCGTCGATCACACATAAATTTAATTTTAGTATATGTAAATTTAAATTTAGTCATAGTCTGAACTCGAAAGAAATTATTACATTATAATTAGTGATCCCATCTTACTGAAAAAAACTGGAATATTAAGGCATTAGAGGAAATCAACTAAAGTTATTCCAAGACTACCTATCTGATAGATTTCAACTTTTTATTCAACTAGTTATATTAGTGGTGATCTCCAAGTCTCTTTCGGTGTTCCACAAGGAAGTATTCTTGGTTCCACCCTATTTTTGATTTACATTAGTGATCTTACGTCACTGATACACCTTTATAGTAAAATATACTCTTATGCAGACGACACTGTTTTCGTGCACTTACTGTATGGAAGGGGCGGAAACCAGATTGATATGGACAAACTATATTATTAGAGGAAGGAAAGGAATAGAGTTGGTTGTAAGCAATGGTTTCAAGGACTTTGAAGAGACTAGGTAGAATGTCTTAACACTAGGTTCCCAGGTTATTTCTGCCTACCCCGCTATAGGTGGGATGTCTGTTGTATGTCAGCGTCAAGCTTAAAAATAATTTAAAAAATATAATATGAATAGAAATATAATTATATGTACATTATTAGATTAAAGAAACGAAACGAAAGTCTTTTTGAATGATAATAAACATGTATGAACTTACTTTAGTATGAGGATTCTTATGTGGCGTCATAAGCGATACAGGTTGTTCATAAATATCATCTTTGACCTGCATTAATGTTGTATTATTAATAAATTTATTTAGTAAGCTCCTAGATATTTCAAAATTTGATGGCCCTGCAAAGCATAGTGGTTGTGGGTTTAATTCTCATTCGGGAAAATAATTATTTTGGCCCTATGACACCCACCGCTGGATTTTGGCAACCAAGACCAATTAATAATATTTTCACAGTCGATAAAACAAAACACCCGGCGTCGCATTAGCCACTTAGGATTTATCTTTTATGTATTCACAAAAAAAGAAATATCAAATCTATACTTACATTTGGATAGTTAAAGTCTAAACTAGCCTCCACAATCCGACCCAAAAACAACGAAGTTATCTATAGAATTTACACAAAATTTTACATGTTAAATATCACAATATCACAGTTGAGACCGTCGTAACAAAGTGGGATAGCTAGAGATAGGGTTGGATCTCCAATCGAGATAATATTTTTTAGCTTTCCCACACATAGTAGGGTAGGCACATGGTAACTTAGTGTTAAGACACTCCGTTCCCTTCCCCAGAACCCAAACTTTAGATTTCTGCGTGGATTAGTTTCTTTTGTGCGTTGTCTGTCATTCGCTTATTTAGTAGAAAATAATATGTATATAAATGTATAGACATATTTTTTACTTATATTATGAATGTCAGTGGATACTTATAAATTATTAAACATTTATATGGCAGTTTGAGGCCACGGCCATTGCGATATAATTTAAGATTATAAAAAATATTTATTTTTTAGTCAACTCACCACAAAAACTGGAAACATTTCAAACTAAATGAAGAAAAATATTTTATATCGATCTTTAACAAACGGAGCAATTAATGTATGTAAGTGCCTGTTAAAAACGACTAATTTGATAAAAAATATTATTTTAAAAAATAATGGTTTTACCACTTGCACAGTGTCTGAATATCAACGCGATGGTTATGGGTTCAATTCCTACTCTTATGATTTATTTTCATTAATGACTTATTTTCACTTCCTCGCACTGGTAACAAGGCAACGCGCGGGTTTTAGTTCCGCCATTCTACACGCAAAATAATTTTATTACAAACTTTTTGTTACCTGACCGTTACCAGAGGAAATGAAAATTTTGAATATTTCAAAGTCCCCCGAGTAGGGATCTTTGGGAAGCGTAGTGACATATCTAAAGATATATTTTGGTGGGGATAGAAGTGGTTACTAAAATTTTAAAAAGGAATCGAACCCATAACCGTAGAGTCTATTACACAGATACACAGACGTTGTGCCACGACAACCATTTGAAAGTGTATATGTTATCCAAAAAATATAAATATCGTAGTCCTTCGAAAACTTTTATTTTACAGGAAACGGCGAGCGGAATTAAATATCTTGACTAAAATTATGATCTTTAAATAATATAAAGTTATACAAATTGCTGTTTCGATATATATTTATTTTGAGATATTATGTCGGGTACTAAATGTGGGCCCAGAACAAAAATGAATCCATCATCTGAAACCAATACAAGGTTAAATTGATAATTTTTATCGTATACAAAATAAGAGCGTAAATTTAGGTTTGTCGATTTTTTAAGCTGTACTTCTTGTTGTTACAATCATGAAATTAGTAGTAGAACCCTTCGTGGGCGAATCTGCTTCACGCTGTATCCCGCACACAGCAGGGTAGGTAGCGGAAACCTAGTGTTAGGACACTCCGTTCCCCATATTTCACCAAGTTCTGGAGGCATTGCGTGCTGAGTGGCGGAAGAAATGGAAATATAAATTTACGTAAATATTTAATCTCCTCGAGTGGGGATCGAACCCACAACCAATCGCGTTTACAGTCACACTCTGTGCCCCTGCGCCACGACCGGTCTCAATGTGAGTGAATCTGAAGGGCTATTAACCAGTTTTTTTAATATAGCAAGCGAAGCGAGGATTGACGGGCGAAATATTAAAACAATTTAATCACTTGACTAAAATTCTTTATTTACTTATATATTATATAACTTTATACAATAAAAATGTCTTGATGAGTATTCATTTATTGTGTAAATATTTCATATTTAAGTTGCACCTAAAAAGTCATTAATCGACTTATTTAATATAATTTAAATGTTAATTGCTATCTCTGAGTGCGGCTATACTTGTATTATCAATTCATTTTAAGTGTACATTGTCGAAAATATATTTAAATATTCATGTTATATTCTAGCTTAATGGTTTAATTGTATAATTCCAACGATTTATCCAAATTATTTTAAGGAAAACATTTTAAGTTTATTTTAAAAAAATGATTTTAAGAAAAAAAAAATTTTTTTTTGAGTAAATATGGAGATAAGAAATCGATTATAGTACTTTATTAAAAGAAAACATGACCTACAGAAAACGTTTTGTATATTCAGTAATAATTTAATAACAATGCAAACTGAAATCAATTAAGATTTGGAACATTACATGTTGAATGACGGACCTCAAACCCGCGCTTCGTCTTACTAGAACGAGGAAGTAAAAATAATTCCTTGAATCCGGATTGAACCAACAATCAGCGCGTTAATAATAAACCACTATGCCATACTTTCCCATCAAGCTACGTTGAAATTCTTGTAATAAGCTTTTTTACCTTTTCGTTATTTTTTTTGCTAAGTGTGGAATAACGTTTTAATGATGTTAAAAGTATTTTTCTCTCAGATCTTTATTAAGACGGTGATTTTTTATATTTTTTCTTCTATTAAAAAATAAAACTTAATAATAAAATAGGACTTAGTTATAACGACGTGGCAGATGACAATTTAGTAAGTATACTCCTTTACACTGAATTGCTTTTCTTTGACCTTATCGTCTATCCAGTTCCTGAGGTTAGAGACGTCAACGTACACGCCTGGTGTACCGTCCTGGCCGCATCCGATACCCCAAGCTACGATACCACTTTGTATATATCGGTCTTGTTCGAACTGAAACAATGAAAAAAAAAACGATTCTATTATTATTCGGGTTATAGCAGAGTACCTAGCGGTAATCTAGTACTAATATACTCCGTTCTCTATTTTTTCGAATTTTAGAGGCATTGCGTTTTAAGTTACAAAACTCAACGCCGGACTTTGCTTTGATATCAACGGGAGGCAATTTAAATATTAAATATATAACTCCGCAAAAATGCGCAAAATGTGCAAAATGCGTGAGCTCCCCATATAAGCTAACTGCTTCTGGATTCAAACACTTACCTCTATAGGGCAAACCAGTGGAGAACCGCCGTCCCCCTTGCAGGTGTCCGCACCGTTCTTGCCACCAGCACACATGAAAGAGGTGTGCAATTCAAAGAAATGTCCCAGGCGCGTCTGACGTAATTGCTTTTGACATTGATTGCGTTCTACCACATCTAGTTGGACCTGTTGATAAATTTAAGTTTTATGTTTTTTCTTGTTTGTTTGTTAATTTTTTTTAGCTGTGGCGGACCGTATAGTTAAATAAATACAGTAAAGAACTGTGTATAGCACATGGCACATTCTAAGTGGCGACGTAGCCCTTTCGGTAGGTACAGAAAACTATATAGAAACGACTAACCTGATATATAGCCGTCCTCGGTAATAATTCTAAGATTATCTTACATTAAAAAAAAATCCAATAAAGAAGACAGTTCCTGAGATTGAAACCAAACTCTTAAGTTTTATAATATTATTAAAAGTAAACGGATAATCAAACAAACCTTTTTCAAAATGACCTGATAACGGCCCTCTTTGCCGAATTTATCCTTTCCCCAGCCAGAGGCGAAGCATTGAGTACCACCAGGAACCCTTTGGCGAGGGGGTGGTAGACACACGACTCCTACATTGGGCGCCAAGTCCATGGGTTTCGATAAGAAAAGGAGAGCGATGTCATAGAACAGATTTCCTGTAATTTTTTAAATATATTCCTTGAGTATGCTGTTTTAAAATGTTATTTATACAATTAATTATTAGAACTGAGAAAAAGAAGAAGTTTCACACAGGTGACAGGTATGCAAAGAACGGCCACCTAATTATAATAAAGCGTAGCTAAAAAAATACAAAAAATAAAATCAATGGTCTGTTAATTGATAAAAATCTGAATTCGGTTTAATGGAATCGGATTGTAGTATGGTAACAGAGTGGCTTCAAGCTGTATCCTGCGCATAGTAGATGAAAACTGACAACGTAGTGTTAACAAGGTCCTCAGGTTTTTATTTGTATATTTATATTGCCCTACTATGTGCGGAAGGGTACTATGAGCCCAGTCGTGGCGTGGCGTGGTACAATGTGTGACTGTAAAACCGACTGGTTGTGGGTTCGATCCCCACTCGAGGAGATGAAATATTTACTTAAAATTATATATTCATTTCTTCGCTCTGGTGTCGAGGCAAAGCGCGGCGTGGAGTTCTGCCACTCAACACGCAATGCCTCCAAAATTCGGCAGAAAGTGGGGAACGGAGTGTCTTAACGCTAGGTTCCCTCTGCCTACCCTGCTGTGTGCGGGATACAGCGTGAAGCTAATTTTTTTTAATGTGCGGGATATATCGTGAAGTTAAAAAAAAATGCAATAAACACTTACCCTTATTAAAGTCCTTATGAATTTCAACGGACTCTACATCTCTGTCCTGGTACGAGTATATCTCTTTCGTGGTCTGCGTATCCCATTCTCCTGCTCTAACCCGGAGTGACTTAGTGGTAGCTACATAGTGGGCAGCCGTGAGTACGATGTTCGGATGAATCAGGGAACCGCCACCGACATACACGTTCAACCGCTGGGAGTTCGCATCGTTTTCGTCTACTGCCTCGATCCTAGGATCAACGTACCCCATACTTGATGTAAGATTAATAGGCATAATCTCAAAGGTCTAGGAGCTTTTCCAGACATATGAAGAGAGGATTTTTTGTATAATTATATAGCACATTGGGAACACATGAACGCATAGGTTTTGGACTCTAAGCCATTTGATAGAGGTAATATACTAGGTCTGACTGTAAGCGTGACAGTTGGGGATTCAATTTCCACTCGCGTAACGATTTTTTTTCATATCCTCTGGTAACTAATAGTCGGAATTTTTCAATTTGGACCAATACTTGAATCCTGAGATTAGCGCATTAAACCTTCAGCTTTATATTATTAGTGTAGAAATTATTATTGTATAACTATAAATATTTTAAGTCATATGTAATCTAGTAAGGCCAGTCGTGACGCAGCGGCACGAAGTGTGACTGTAAAACCGATTGGTTGTGGGTTCGATCCCCACTCGAAGAGATGAAATATTTACTTAAATTTATATTTCCATTTTCTTCGCTCTGGTGTCGAGGTTAAGCGCGGCGTGGAGTTCTGCCACTCAACACGCAATGCCTCCAGAATTTGGCAGAATGTGGGGAACGGAGTGTCTTAACACTAAGTTACCTCTGCCTACCCTGCTGTGTGTAATCTATGATTAATACTAATCTACCTGTAAAATATTTAAGGCATTGCATCAAGTGGCGGAATTCAAAGCCGCGCTCAGTCTTGTTACCAGAGAGAGGATATATATATATATATATATATATATAGACTGTTTACTTTTATATTTTAAGAGAGACACTTTTATTATTTTGTCGTCTGGTACTTTTGAGATTACTGAAGTTACTTTTTACATGCAGGCCCTTTGTAAAATCAGACCTATTGTTACATGCAAATTTGTTTTTAATTAATCATGCCTATAGTGCCATAAAGTTGTGAAGTTGGCTTTTAATCCGCCCACATATTTATTTGATCGAAGTATAGAATTATAACTAGAATAGAATTTGAACTAGCTACTAGTGAACACATTGATTTGTATATAGCATAGGAATTTCGGAAAATCTGTACTGAGTGCTTACTACACTCCCCAGTAAGTGCCAATGATCTATGATGGCCAGTGTAGTGCAAATTACAAACAAAAAGCATTTCCAGTTTCATAGGCGATGCGGTGAATTTATTTATGAATGTTATACATTTTCATCATTTATATATTATTAGTGTTTGACTCTAAACGTAACGGTTGTAGGTTCAATCTTCATTTGACGTTCAAGGGATTGTTTTATATATATAAATATATATGTATATATATATATATATATATATATATATATACATATGTATTATTTTCGTTTTTTTATATTTATGCTGTATTTGGTACATATATCGTACAGTAAGGTAGGCAGAGTAAACCTGGGAACCTAGTGTTATGACACCCCATTCTCATTACGACACTTCCGTTCGTTGCCTCGTTACCAGAGCGAGGAAATGATAATATCAAATATTTCATTTCGTCCGAAAACCGTTGCGTTTGCAGTCACATCCACGGGGCACTGGCTTTACAGCGACACCGGGTGGATAGGAAAGAGGGTACTCTATCCCTGCAAAATTTTCAAGAACTATGTGGCTGATTTTGAGGATGCCGACGGCGTTAATGGCGACCCCTGCGGGACTCGATCCACGGCTTGCGGCCGTCGAACGGACTGGGCCGACGACAACCCTAGATTATACTTATTTAAATTATTTTCAATCACCCACTTGGATAGACAAAGCGCAGCGTTGGTTTCAATCATTTAACACAGTATTATCTAACGCAGTATCAAAAGTCAGGCGTTAAGACACTGACACTGCAACAAATAAAATCTAATTGTGCTATACAAAGCCGTGCTAACCCTCTAATTATCATGCCAAGATACCCGTGCCTTGAATACAGTATGTACTCACTTTAATACGGCCACCATCCATGGGAATTCAGCGAAGTTCGCTTCACCATCCTTAGCTCCTGTGATTTTGAAGCCTACACCATCTGGGTTCCGCCAACCGCAACCTTCACGCTGAAATACATGTTATAATTAAAAACACAAATACAAAAAAAAAAAACAAAACACCTAAATAGATATACAAACTTAAACAAAAATTATATTGTTTTAACATTTTAAAGTTGTATGCCACGCTTAGCAAAGAAAAATACTTCCTTGGGAAATATGTAAAAGCTTTTTTGGATTTGAAACCGTGCTTTGGATAACGGTAAACTAAAAAGTAGGTAAACAATTAAAAAACAAAACGACTTCTAAACAATACATATACTCGTACATAACATAAGAAAATTGGAGTTACACAAGTATAAAAAGAGGCCGTCGTGACGGTGGGGGAACAAGAGTGTGACTATTAACGCGACGGTTGTGAGAGTTCGATTCCCACTCGGAGGCATGAAATATGAAATATTTTTATCTCTTTGCTCTAGTAACGGGGCAGGCAGAGCGCAGCGTTGATTTCCATCACGCAACATGCAATGCCTTAAGAATTCAGCGGAAAGTGTGGGGAACGGAATGTCTTAACACTAGGTTCCCTCTGCCTACTCTGTGTGCGAAATACAGCGTGATGCTGTAAAAATAGTTTTAACTTTAAAACAACAACAGTTGCTATACAATGTGACATATGAACGAGCCTACGCTCCAGTAATTTATTAGTAACTCTGAAGAGTTCCGCTCTGGTACTGGATACATCATTAGACCAGCTCGATAACACCATATTGTCATCTAAGCTATGCCAAATTTAAAAGTCACGCAATTATTATCAAATGATTATTATATTAGATCTTATAAAAAGTTGCAAAGTTACAGATCGACATAATAAAGCTTGATTTATAATTTTAAAAATAAAATTAAATTTTACCTGAGGCAGTTTATCTGGCGGTGGTGTGATGGGATCTTGGGGATCTCTAGTGTCACCCAAAGCACAGCAGACGTCCAAATATGATGGGCATTTGTCATCTTGTGCCCTGTAATATTTATTTTTTTTAGCTTCGTGCATCTGTTCGTAGCAGGATAGGCAAAGAGAACCTAATGTTATTAGACTCCGTTCTCCACCTTCCGCCCGATTTTGAAACATTCTCTGTTGAGTAGTGGGACCCGACGCCGTGGGTTGTCTAATAAAGTAATTTAAATATAATAATCATACCCCAGAACAGAGGCAGATGCAGACCTCGAAAAAGGTTATAAGCCCAGCCACCCTAAATCGACCGATTGGTCGGTTTCTTATTATCAGTTATTGCTCCTTCGTAAAATAGGCGTCCAAAATTTGGAAGAAAATGGGGAACGGAAATGTCTGCCTACCCAACCCAATAAGGTGTTTTGTGCGGGATACAGTGTGACGCTTATAAAAAGACCAACGTGTGCCGTCACAAGTCACTTAGGATAAGTACAAAATTTAGGAACGCTTAAAAGTGTACACACATTTTTTTTTTATCTTTTTATTTGTAACCTTTCCGTTACATAGTGAGTGACAGACAACGCACAGACTAAAGAATGCACAGAAAGTACTAAAACAACGCACAGAAAGTACTAAAACAACGCACAGACGAAAGTACTAAACTTAGAATGTTCAAGTTTGTGTGAATGTTAAACATGTCTTTTTTTGTGATGTAGTGGAGTACTAAGAAAAGACTTCTCAAAATTTTTCGGGTACGGAGAAATGCGGGATTTCGGATTTTTTTTGGACACGCAAATGTTACAGGTGATGACTAGTATTTTATAAATTACAAAATAAACTAAACGTGCACTTACCTTATATCAATAACTCCTATACCATCGGTAATGATAGAATTATTTGTACTACACAAGTAATAGTGGACGCAATATCCTTGTTTTCCTTCATCTGTGACACATTGTACTGATTTGTCTGAAGCTGTGAATAGATAGATATTTTTTAGTTTCACGCGAATCTAGTGTTTAAATATTTAGGACCATGGGTCTTAAGTGGCTGTACTCAACACCGCTCTTTATCTTTTTAAGCGGTGAAATTAAAATAATTCGTGCTCCCAAGTAGAAATTGAACTTACAACCATCGCAACTTGACAGCTTAATTAGTAAAAAAAATATAAACATCAAAAAAGTAGGTTGTCTCATTTTTGTAAAGTTCGACTTACTAAATTTCATAAGTATGTGTATGTTAGCATGATTGCTCGAAAATTAACAGTTATATCGAGATGGTTCTTTTTGATGTCATTCTTTTGCTTCTTTTACGGCTTCACGACGTGAATCCCGCCCATAGCAGGGTAGACAAGAGTAACTGGAGAGCCTTCTGTTCAGTCTATTTCGTTCCCCATTGGGACACTTCCGTTCCCCACTTTCCGTCGAATAATTACATTGATTTATATGAAGTAACTATATCCCAACTTAGGGAACAGTTTAAGTTTCATCAAAATCAATTTAGTTATTTTTGTAATCCATATATTTCTGGAGGATATATAAGTAATGAAGGTGGTTAACAAGTATTTTACAAGGGTAGCTAGAGAGAAAGAAACGGAAACCGGAAGTAAAATCCCTTATTTGATACGAACGTTATCTTACCTGTAGGAGTAACAGGAGGCACAATAGTAGAAGGTTGAATTGGTTTTATAGATGAAGCTGCAGTTGTGGGCGGAGGGCCGAATATTTCAGATATGATAGCATCCAAGTCCCCAGACCGTGTCGCTTGAGGCGCCGCTCTTACTATGACCAGCACAGAGAGGTAAACCACTATTTTGTACATCTATAAAGATACAAAATAAAGTATTCATATTTTATTTGTGTATTGAAAGGCGGCACTCACTGCCGCGATTTGCCTCATTACCAAAATTAAATATTTCATTACGCCGAGTGGGAATTAGACCTACAACCTCTCATATTTACAGTCGCAAACCAATGCCTCGACTAATAAAATTCTGCTACTTTCATTTTAACTTGGCTTGATGAGGACGCAAACCTATCAAAATAAAATAATCTTTAAAATAAATCAGCTTCACGCTGTATCCCGCACAAGTAGGGTAGGCAGAGGGAACTAGTGTTAAGACACTCCGTTCCCCACTTTCTGCCGAATTCTGAAGGCATTGCGTGTTGAGTGGCAGAACTCAACGCCGCGCTTAGTCTCGACACCAGAGCGAAGAAATGGAAATATAAATTTAAGTAAATAAAAAAATGATCTTTGGCAACATTACTTTCTTATATATTTACTATCAAAGTATCTGTTGCCCAGCTAAGTAAATTTGGATATATTGATAGGATACGGATAGGAGGAAATGGGTTCAAATCCCTTTACTTTCAAAATCACCGCGTCTACGTTAATGTTTTGCGTCAATAATAGCGATGTGACCTTGATAGGTGACCTTATAATGTAAACGGCTTAAGTAACACTACCAAGAAACAAGCATAAATTTAGTTTTGTATTTGTTTTCCTTATAACATTCGATAAGCAGAATAGAAAACGCCTAAAATAAATTGTACTATCTATATTTCTTTTAGCTTCATCCTTTTTTTTACTCGAAACAGTAGTTCCTGAGATTAGCACGATCACTCAAACATACACTTTAGCTTTATAATATTACCATGGCTTAGTATAGATGTACAGATAAATTTGAAAAATATTTTTTTTAAGATATACCTTTTTGGTTTAAGCTTTTAAGCGATAGCAATATTTAAGAATCTATGTGTCAATAACCCAATGTCAAACAAGTATGTTAGGTACATACTTATAGAATAGTCAATAAATTATTATGTAAATATATTGGTTATTATTATTTCTAGTAATAAGAAGGCGCAGGGTAAACGCGACGGGTTGTGGGTTCGATTCTCACTCGGGGGAACAAAATATTTAGTATTTTCATTTTCTCGCTCTGGTAATGAGGTAAAGCGTGGCGTTAAGTTGAGATACTTCGTATGATATTAAGATGCATATACTAAAAGAAACTATTGAGTCTTACAAAACTAGTATTATGTATACATAGGTTTTAGAGGCCAGCAGGGGCATAGAGTGTGAATGCATAATCGACTGGTTATGAGTTCGATCCCCACTTGGGGAATTGAAATATTTATTTACATTTATATTTTCATTTCTTCGCTCTGGTGTCGAGGCAAAGCGTGGCGTTCAGTTCCGCCACCCAACACGCAATGCCTCCAGAACTCAGCAGAAAGTGGGGAACGGAATGTCTTAACACTAGGTTCCCTCTGCCTACACGGCTGTGAGCGGGATACAGCGTGAAGCTGATTTAATTTGATTTTTTTTAAGTTAAATGGCCCTTTAATTATTAGAAGCTTCATTGCTCATTAGTTTTATTACAAATACGACGTACGAACGACATCTTTGAGGAACTATCTTATTAGGTAGTTCTTCAAAGAAATAATCATCGTATATTGCGGACTTAGCAGGGTAGGCGGAGGGAACCTGGGAACCTTGAGTAAAGACTCCCAATTCTGTCTTTTAATTTAGAGGTCATAACTGCTGGAACCTAATCAGAATTCAAGGTTATTTAACGAGAGCGGGGAATCACCTATAGCTACTGCTATTATTATTATAAATACCTACTAACTCTTAGGTATTAGAATTTGAACGCTAATGACTTCAAAGAATAATGATGTGATGAGAGCAGAGGCGATTAGTCAATCTAGTATTTTTTATATTATTTATTTTTTTATCGTCACTGTAAAACCGTCTGGTTGTAGGTTCGACCCCCACTCGAGGAAATAAAATATTTACTTAAATTTATAATTCTATTTCTTCGCTCTGGTCTTTTGGCAAAGCGTGGCGTTGAGTTCTGTCTCTCAACACGCAATGCCTCTAGAATTTAGCAGAAAGTGGGGAACGGAGTGTCTTAACGCTAGGTTCCCTCTGCCTACCCTGCTGTGTACGGGATACAGCTTGGAGCTGATTTTTGCTGTAGATAGAGGAAACTGGAAATCTAGTGTTCAGACAATCCGTTCTTACTAACACACTTCCGTTTCCCACTTTCCGCCAAATTCGTAAAGCATTGCGTATTGAGTAACAGAACTCAACACTTCGCCTCGATTTTAATTTGATTTGATTAATATGAAAACATTAAATACATCATGACACCGAGTGGGAATCGAACCCACATGTGTGTGTGTGTGTGGCTTCCAGTTTCTTCTTCTTCTTCTTCCTGGCATTAATCCCGGCTATTTGCCAGGGTCTGCCTTCCTACTCAACCTACTCCACTTTGCACGGTCTTTGGCGTCCTCGGTGGTTAGACCATTGGCTCTCATGTCCTGCTTCACGACATCCAACCAGCGCTTCCTTGGGCGTCCGAGAGGTCTCACTCCAGGGACTGACATAGCAAGGCACTTGCATCCGACATAGTTCTTAGGCCGGCGCGTAACGTGACCAAACCATCTCAGGCGACGCTCTTGGAGCTTATCCGCTACGTCACGGACTCCAAGACTACCTCGAATGAATGTGTTGCGTATGCGGTCAGACCGCGTTACGCCGCACATCCACCTCAGCATCTTCATTTCCGTGACGTGAAGCTCCTGAGTGTGCCGAGATAGTACTGGCCAACATTCGCTGCCGTATAAAAGAACCGGTCGAATGATGCTCTTGTATATCAGACCCTTGAGTTTGGGCGGTATCCTGCGATCGCAGACCACGCCAGTGACCTCCCGCCATTTGGCCCAAGCAGCGCTTATCCGGCTATAGACATCGTGATCGATGCCTCCAGACTCGTGCATAACGGATCCAAGGTACCTGAACTTTTCCGACTTAACGGCGGGTTCAGGACCTATAAGGATAGTGCTCGAATCCGGGCTCCCACAGGCCATGTACTCGGTCTTCGACACATTTAGTTTAAGACCGCCGTTCTCAAGCGTACCCTTCCACAGGTTCACTTTACGCTCCAGCATCAGTCGGTTCTCGTCAATGAGTGCTATATCATCGGCATACATCATCAGCCATGGAGGCTGGTCTTGGATGTGAGCCGAGACAGTATCGAGCACCACATTGAATAAGAACGGACTTAGAGCTGAGCCTTGGTGAACCCCTACTGTAATCTGGAAGGGTGTAGTGTCGCCAACAGCAGTCCTAACCATAGAAGCGGAATCGTGGTACATGTCTCTGATAATCTCAATATAGGCCTCAGGGATCCCTTTGGATCGCAATGCCCACCAGATACACTCACGAGGCACACAGTCAAAGGCCTTCTGCAGATCTAAAAAGGCCACATGCAGAGCTCTCCTTTTTTCCCTGTATGCCTCCATCAATGTTCTGAGGGCGAAAACGGCGTCCATAGTGCCCGATCCCGGCTGAAATCCTGCCTGAGGTCGATCATGCGCTCGAAGAGCTTCATGGTATGACTCATAAGCTTAATGCCCCTATAACTACCACAATCTTGAACACTGCCCCTTCCCTTGTAAATAGGGGTAATGAAGCTAAGCCGCCATTGGTGTGGCATCTTTCCAGTGTTCAAGATATGGTTAAAAAGGACAGTAAGTATGAGGACACCAAGAGAGCCCAACGATTTCCACGCTTCGATCGGGATATCGTCAGGTCCCACTGCTTTTCCGTTCTTCATGCGTCGAAGGCAATTACGAGTTTCGTCAAGGGTTATTGGGGCAATAAGTCCGAGGTTAGGGGGTGGGTCGTGATGAAGACTGCATGAGTGCTGAGTATTCAACAACTCCTGGAAGTAGCTTCTCCACCTCTCCTTCACAGAGTCATGACTACAGAGCAGCGTGCCCTGGGAATCTCTGACGCAAAGACATTTTGCGATATCTTGCGTCGCTTTATCCCGGGAACGTGCCAGTTTGTAAATGAACTTCTGCCCCTCCACAGTTTCAAGTTTATCATACAGTGGTGACAAACTCTCACTGCGGGCTCTGGCTACAGCTCTTTTACTGGCATGCGGCTTCCAGTTTCTAACAATGTAATTATACATATAATATTATAAATGTGACACTGGAGTAGCGTCTGACTGAAAAATGTGACAGTTGTGAGTTCGTTTCCTATTCGGGGGAATAGTTTAATTATTATTTTTTCCTTCTGGTAGATATAGGGCAGTGTTAAGTTCCGCCACTCAACACGAAATATGTTGCAAAATTCGGCGGTGCGTGTCAGAACAGACTGTTTAACGAAACTTTACGAAACTTAATAAACATAATATTACTAATTCCTTTGCCTTAAAATGCATCAGGTAGTAAAAAAAAATATTAATCATAAACTACCAGTTGTTCTAACGCAGGATTCAAACTAAATACTAGTTTTACTAAAAAAATATGAACAACTTAATAATTAAATAAAATTTATGGAAGACGTCTCACGAAGGTCAAGATTCCGGTTATGTTGCTTATTGACGCTTGTAACAGAGTTAATATAACATTTATTTCTTTTATTCTATTAGTATAGAAAAAAACCGGTTGAGTGTTAGTGAGACCCGCCCACCAATATGTTCGTACTAATTTCAGGGGGATTGTAAAGGGAACCTCGGGAAGTATCATTTATAAAAATTGACAAACTTAAGTTTGCGGGCATAAGCACAAATTTTGTAGAAATGACCGACATGATAAATTTTCATTTTTTGTTTTTTTTTCTTATTTCTAATGTAAATTGTTCTAAATTGCATAAATTTAGGTTCACGGGAAGTACGGAAAGTAGGTTTTGATTAGGTGACGAATATCATATAAAATGCAGCAAATTCTGTACATAAATGCTCGTATCTTTTGAAGTCTTAGAACTTTGATTTCTTCAGTGCTTTAAAAGACCATTAATTTGAATATTTGATATCAATTTATATCAAACGGTATATAAATAAGTGATCCTATAAGATAACTAAATGATCCTATAAGGGTTCCGTTTTCAAAATTTTCAGATACGGATACAATATAAAAAGTAATAAATGGTATATTTCAAGAGTTCGTTTTATTGAACACGCTAACTTTAGGTACTATTGGTTCAAATTGGCTAATTTTTTGAGTTAGATGGCCCATTTATCGAATAACGCTACAGCTAGGTATGTTATACAATGTTCCTTTGAAACCCACGGTACCTAAGACATTATTTTGCTTTGATTACGCGGACGAAACCACAGATAAAAGGTAGTATAATATAAAACAAAATGTCCGACCGATAGAAGATATTTTTTTTAAATCTCACAATACTCGTACATCAATTTACATAGATAATCTTTGTATAATTCAAACTTAACTGATTGACCTTAGGTTAGTGTCATAATAAACAAACTGATAAATATACAATTATGTTCTTAATATATGTATAAATAGATGATTTAGTAATATGACATATTGAGGCTATCGTGTTGTGTCGCAGTGGGTTTTTTTGGCCTCACTCGAGGGAATGTATGATGAGGTTGACGACAGGCCTATTAAGGCCGTTGTGGTGCACAAAGTGTGGTGCATTTGGGGCACGAGCAAGCGACTGTAAACGTAAGGGCTGTGGATTCGATTTCCTCTCGGGGGAATGAAATGTTTTATATTTTCATTTTCTCTGTTAACGTGGCAAAAGTGCGATGTTGACTTCGTAATACCTCTAGAATTCAAGTCTTAAATAACACTTGGTTCGCAGGTTTCCTCTGGCCATCCTACCTTGTGCGTTATACAGCATCAAGCTAAAAAGATCCAACCGTTAGATGACGCGCCTAGTCTTATTGACAAGGAGGATCTCCGAAAGAGAATTGAACGCACATTATCCGATGAGTCACACACTTTTTTAATGGTATACGATAGTTATATTATATTCAATCTATATCCAATTACAATACATAATTGACAAACAGGCAAAAAGATAATTAATTTTGTTGATCGATTCGAAGTTTTTTTATTAGTTTGTATTCCGCATATAGAAAAGTACGTAGCGGGAACCTAGTGTTTAAGTTAGACGACGCAACGCCTAATTTTCGAGAAGCATTGTGTAAGTGGCGGAACTCAAATTCGATCAACTTGAGCGAAGGAACTCAACTATTGAATGTATAAATAATAAACACGTCTTGAGAAGGAAGTACTCGCACAGTCTGTTTTGAAGGTATCACTGACACTAATAATTAGGAGTAAATTTGTAATTTAAGTAATGGTAATCGAACCCACAACCGCCGTTTTTACAATCACATTCTGTGCCGCTGCACTTTAAGTTGAACGTTGCAACGTAACGTAATGATTTTCAAAAATTAGCATATCTTTTTATTGCAATTTTTGTTTGTATTTGGGGAATTCCATCTTAATTGAAAAATATGTTTAGAATAGTTAATATAGTAAAGAGATAATTTAGATGAATATTTAACCTTTGCGTGGCGCATGGGCACAAACGTGCGACGATTGTGAGTTCAATTCCTTCCCGAGTTCGATTTTCTATTGTAAAAAAATATTGTACACGTTCTAGGTACGAAAAGTAACTTTGACCGCAGGTACAGTAACTTACATCAAAATGATTGACGTGATTTACCGATTAACTTCTAATAGCCTTTCTCGACAAAAGAACTATTCAACATAATAATAATATTTCATTTAAATTAGTAGTTTCTGAGATTAGCGTGTTCAACTAAACAAAATCTATTGGGAAAAAAAACATAAAAGATGGCTAAAAAGTAAAGCGGAGTGTCTTAATTGGCTTCACGATCTACACAACGTGTTCCGATAGGAAGGAGGAGCTTAGGACATAACACTAGATAGTGTTAAGATATCCCGTTTTCATTAAGATACTTACTTCCGGTCCTCACTCTCCGCGGAGTTCTGTAGGCATTGCGTGTTGAGTGGCGGAACTCAACGTCGCGCTATGTCTAGTTACCAAAACGAGGAAATGAAAATATTAAATATTTCATTTTTGATTACAGCACCCTGAGCCACAGATGGCCTTCATATTTTTTAATCAATCGAGAATCATATACGTTTGTTAAAATAATAAACTTACCTACATACTTATATCTTTATACATCATACAAAAATAGTTTTAATCACTTTTAGCCATCAAATCCACATATGCTTATTTTTTTAATCATCTTCACGCCGTATCCGGCACACAGCAGGCTAAGCAGACGAAAAGTAGTGTTGAGACACTCCGTGTTGAGCGAAACTCTTTGTTCAAACGAAAACAATTATTCCCTCGAGTGAGAATCGAACCAACAATCGTCGTGTTTACAAAGACACGATATGCCAAAATACAAAATGTTATACATATTTAGATATATTTTTATTATATACACATAATATATATGATATGTTATAATTATAAAAGATATAAATAGTTATCAACTGTAGCTCACTCTACGTACCTTGACCGCGCGTCCGTTCCTTAAGAGCACTGACAACTAACTGGTTTTTACATTTTCCTCGTCGGTTTTGCAGCTAAAGTATTTTTTATTTTACCCGACGACGACGTTACAAAAGCGAATCTATGTTTACAGTGTAAACACTTAATATTATGAAGAGATTGTTTGGTTGAGCGCGCTAATCTCGGGAACTATTGGCTCGAATTGAAATATTATTTTTTTGTTGGATAGTCCACTTAATAAAAAAATCTATGAGCTATAGGTATAACAAGTATGTATATTTTTTCAACTTTTAATGGAATTTAGTTTCATGTAGACGATGTTGCAGGAAGAAGCTATTAATATTTTACATGCAGACAAAACTGCGCGGCGTAGAACGCCAAAATTTTGGCATGTAGGTAACTTAGAGAGTGTAGGGAGCAATTGAAGAAGGTTAGGTACATAAAAGACATGATTTTATGTTTTATTGTCCGTAGGCCAAATATTGTTTCTGTTATCAGAGAGGTCGCCGGTTCAAATTTTGTAATGTTTTTTTTATTATTGGTTATCTTGAGGTCGTCGTGCCACAGTGGCACAAAATGCGACTGTAAGTGCAATAGGTTTTGATTTGATTCCCATCTAGTATGAACATTCTATCATTTGCTAGCTCTTGCTTCGTCTTGTAGGTACAAAGCTTGGTTTCATTAGGTCAACATACAATGTCTCGAAAATTTATCTTAACATTAGGTTCCCAGGCTTCCTCTCCCTACCCTGCTATGTTCAGGATTCTGGGTTTTTGTTTTATTATCATATTTTATAACAACTTTATTTTATTAACATTCTTTTGAACGTACTTTCCACTTACTAAGGATTTACCCAAGTGCAAATTTAAATTTATGTAGTATAAAGATAAAATCAGTTTGAGAGTCATTGGCGGGTATTTTTCTATACCCATAGACGTCAATTAATGTTTTATTAACATAATTGGTAAAAATAATCGACCATCGACCATCGACCACCGACACACAAAGCTGCAAAAAGTAAGCAAACACCTAGAAAAGAGGCTGATGTTCTTTACACGACTGAACATATTTTCTTTCTCTCTCTATTCAAAAGTCATATTTCGAATAAAAAAAAGGTAAATCAAAATCAGTTTACCCGTTTAAAATCGACGACAACACGTCAAATTTATAAATGCTCTCTGTTTTCGTCGAAGGTTAAAAAAATTGTACTAGAGGTCCTCCTTCCTCGATAACTGGACTATCTAACATAAAAAAAACAATTATACAATTAGAACCTGTAGTTCCTGAGATTAGTGCGTTCAACCAAGCAAACTCATTCTCACTCTTTATAATATTCGTAGTAATTTAATTTAATAAAATTTGTTGAGTTCTGCCATCTAGTGTAGAATTAACATATAAATTATAAAATTGTATTAAAACCTCTTGATAAAAGTACTAGTAAGTATTCAAAATTAATACCAGGTGGCGTTAAATGTTCTTGTCTATAACAATTTTATACGAGACTCAATGGATTAAGAGCCGAACTATATCAAACTTTCGTTATGTTACAAAATCTGAGAGTCCCTGATCCCTGTGCATATACACCCAACGATAAGTACAATTATGGAAAATGGCGTTTGGGTGTTTACTTTGGCAGTTATTAGGTAAATACGAGGGGAGATCCAAAAGTTCCTGGAAATGAAAAGGGTTCTAAATTAAATGAAACAATAAATTTATTTTTCCTTTTCAATATAATCACCCTTAAGCTGAATACATTTATTGGATCCATGAATAAATTTTTCTAAACCGTCAAAATATTTTTTTTTCTTTCGCCTCAAAATGGACCAAAATTGCCTCCTTCACCTCATTGTCGTCGGAAAATTTTCGTCCCATTAAGTATTTTTTTTTAATTGGAAAACAAAGAAAAATCACTAGAGACCAGGTCTGGACTGTGAGGTGGATGGACTAGTGATTCGAAGCCGAGCGAGTGCAGAGCAGCCATTGCAACTCTGCTCTTGTGAAAGTGTAAGATGCATATAATAGTACCTAACTTTCGTTCAATTATAAATTAAATTTTAAATCTTTTCTTGGGGATTTTCTTTATTATAAATAATAACAAAGAAAAACGGCAATAGATTAAGAAAGTAACTGTATTCGCGACGGTTACCAGTTTGGTCCTAATCCAGCTGAATTATTATATTAAAAAAAAAAATCCTTAATTTTCATTTTCTTTTCCAAAGCGTGGCGCTGAGTGGCGCCATTCATTACGTCCTCTCTCGAAAATATAGCTGAGCGTGGAGAACGGAGTGTCTCAACACTAAGTTCCCTCCCTGCTAAACGCTTGATATAGCGTGAAGCAGGCAGGAATTTAATTTATATCCATATAATATAATTTCAGTCCGCTTTCAGTCTGCTTTCAGTTGTCACGAGCAACGGTCGTGTATTAAAATAATTATTTTGTTATAAAAAAAAGTTTTGTGATAATCCTTTTTTTTGCATGTAGCAGTGGGAACTTACGAATATCGTGTATGAAGAAGTATTGTTGTAAGCGATAAAATATTCATATATACTTTCTTTATTTTATATTTTTATATACACACAACGGTCATGGGTTCGTTTTTCACTTGGGGGAATGAATTATTTTATTTTAATACTTCGTGGCTTCTGTTGAGTGAATGAAAGAAATAATATGGCAGGACAATGGACACATTTCTGTAGCTTATTTTATTTAGTCTCGTGCCTCGTTTTTTTCCCAATCTTGGGCCGAACGAAACCGAAAAAACCGAAATGTCAATATTTCGGGATCCCATATTATTTTCCTGTCCCGCGAGTTGTGATATTCAGGGTGCGGTATTCGTGGGATTCTTCACGTCATCATATTAATCAATACAATCATCAACCGTAAAAACAGGCTAAAAAAATTCGAAATAAAGGACTTTTTTGGGGCTGGCTATAATGCCTCTTAAATTCAAAATAACCTCAAAAAAAATTATAAACGAGAATAGGCAATTCTGTCAAAATTCTGAATGAAATATCCATGTTTTTCTACAATATTGAAATAATTTGATTATAGAATAAATAATTATTCTCCTGTCTATAATTAAATAAAAGTGGAGTTATGTTAGCTGACAGACCCATAAATACCTATCCTATCAATGTTAAGACACTCCATTCTCCACTTTTCGCGTCGTAATTCGGCCACCAAGAATCGATTTTATTTCTTGTAGTAATAAGTAAATAAAAAACGTTAAATAGAAAAAGTTACCAAAGCGAAGTATGCTGAGTTCCCTGGAGTCGGAATCGAACTCACAACTGTCATGATTACAACGTTACTTGAAAATTATTAAGGTCTAAGGTCCTTAGGTATAGTCGTTTCAAGGATCTGTTGAAGGGCGAATTGTAATCACACATGTTAACCTTCGCGATTATTTGTGACTAACTCCAGCCTAGGTCATTAATGTGAAAGAGAAATACGAGGTCGTCGTTGCACAGTAATAAGAGGACTGTAAACGCGACAGTAGGTTCGATTCCCAATCGGGCTAATGAATTGTTTTCATTCCATTTCCATTATATATACATTTCCATTTGTCCCCATAATAATTAAAAATTAAAATATTAATGATTCATATTTTCATAGTTTCGCAATGGAACATTCGGGGTTCGATTTCCACGGGAAGTGAACGATTATATTTAAATCATTTTCATTTTCTCCCTTAATTCCGCTACTGACAACGCAACGTCATAAAAAAAAGATCGAAGCAGTTACTTTTTTTATATTTTCATTAAATATTTGCGTATTCCCGATTCTGTTAATCTAACCAGCAGGTATCAATAAAAAAATAGGCACGAAAATAATAACCTATATATATTTTTTTCCAAGTCCCATGTATTGCTCCAGGTCCCTCATCCTGCAACCACTCTAACCTGCGCGATAAATACAAGGAATATTAAAGAACTTTCTCATATTATATTTTAAAAAAATAAATTAAATTAGCTTCACGCTATATCCCGCACACAGCAGGGTAGGCAGAGGGAACCTGGTGTTAAGACATTCCGTTCCCCACTTTCTGCCGAATTTTGGAGGCATTGCGTGTTGAGTGGCAGAACTCAACGCCGCGCTTTGCCTCGACACCAGAGCGAAGAAATGAATATATAACAACATAAATAAGTTGTAACAAGCGTATAAAAATTTCGACGTAGCTTGGCGAGAACGCATGGCTTAGTGGTCAGAGCGCCTGGTCGGTTTCCAGGAGGCGCGGGTTCGAGTCCAGTTGCGTTCAAATTTTTATATGTTTTCTAAATAAGTATGAAAATATAAATTTAAGTAAATATTTCATCTCCTCGAGTGGGGATCGAACCCACAACCAGTCGGTTTTACAGTCACACTTTGTACCACTGCGCCACGACTAGCCTCATATTAAATTTTTTTGATGTAAAATTTGCCTTTGTATATCTAATTTGTAATTTGCAATATTCAATACGTACTATAAATAGATTAGAAAATCGATTTAAAACGGACACAATATGCAATACACCGATGCTAAGTCTATTCTACTATATGCGGGATACAGCGTGAATCTATATATAGATAAATAGATATGTAACAAATAAAATCGGTTAAGTGCGAGTTGAGCTCGCCCACCGAGGCTTCCGTACCAATTTCAGAATTGGAGGTTAACGGGAAGTACAAATTATAACAGTACATTGACAGGCTAAAGATTGCGGATGTAAACACTCATTTTGTATGAAAAGAACTACAATTGTTAGTTTGTAATTATTGTTTTCTACAAATTATCTATAATTGTTAATTCTTTTCGATTTTTTTCCTTTCACGGAAAGTGCATATAAAATGCAACAAAAACCATGCATGAATAAACGCTTTAAATTTTTTGACGGTGTTGAACGACTGTGGAGCTTGCTCCAAGGGTAGACCTGAATATTTGATATTAATTTCGAATCGATACATCCACTCGATCCCGAGATTCAAATTCTCTTGGATCATTTTTTATCTGTTTGTAACAGGTAACAAATTGATCTAACTATAACGGTTTCCTATTATTCGTTACGTGAGGAACCCTAAAAACCCTAATAGTATGTAATTTGACTTTTATATGAGAAATGGACAAAGGGAGGGGTGAACGGTCGCAGAAACAGCCATATCAATTATACATTGCATGATTCCTTAGGGAGCTCACGTTACACGCTATAGGGAAACTTATGAACAATTTTTTTAATAGAAACATGCCTCTTATATTTTTACGGCCGTCGTAATTGTTAACGCAACGGTTCTGGGGTCGATTACCACTCGAAGAAATGAATACTTTTTATTTACTCGCTCTACTAACAGGATAAATCGACATTCAACACGCAATAAATGGAGAATGTGGCGAAAAGTAGGAAACGGAGTGGCTTAATACTAGGGGACCCTTGCATACCCTGGTATATGCAGGATACAATGTAAAGTAGTAGGCATAGAAAATTTAAAAAACACAAGACATTCAGGTCAAGACACTCAGGTCTCCACGGATTTACTTATTACTTATCGCATCTTCTCTCCCCTCTCCACTTTCTGCCGAATTCTCGAGGCATTGCGTGTTGAGTGGCTGAGTGGAGGAACTCAGCTACGCGCGCTGTCTCGTTACCAGAGCGAGTAAATGAAAATATAAAATATTCTATTACAACCCGAGCCACGACCATCTCATGCATTTTTTATCTGTACCTCTACATCGTTTATAGTTTATAGTACTACAGTTGTACAAATTGTTTTAAATACAATTACAGGTTTATAGAAAATGTGCGAAAAAACCGGCAAAGCTTCGAAACTTGCGGCGTTTATTATAATATCGTTTAATTTGTTGACTTTAGTGAGTACCTTTGTTTCTATTTCGTAAAAGTAGTCTCTTATTTTTCAGTTTCACGCAGTATCCCGCATTTAAGCGATGTAGGCAGAGTGAAACCTAATATTCGTGACATTGCGTCTTGAGTGGCGGATCTCAACGACGCACTTTGCCTATCAGAACGTAATAACTAAATACCTATATTAATATAATCATCACTTGAATGGGCATCAAACCCACGACTGTCGTGTTTACAGTCAGATATTGTACGGTACAGTCGAAACAAATGAAACGTTTGCCGTTATAGTCTTTGCCCCGAAAAAATAGAAAAATGCCATGCGTGCCATGATTAGAAAAATACTTTTAAATATATAATTCCCTGGGAAAAAAATTTAATTCACAACCGCCATACGTAATAACATAAATAAAAATAGCGTTCATTTCTAAATACGGAATACAAATAATGTTGTGAGGCCAGTTTTTAACGATTTTTTTTCACTTTTTCAGATTTTGAGCATGTTTTTCTTCGCTTTGAGCTTATGGATCATAGTGTCTCCTAACACCTTGCACTCTAATGTTCAGATGTATGGAAGTCCCACGGTAAAAGTAAGTTCCTTTAATAATAAAATATAGTGGCGCAGTGGCGGAATGTTTTAATAGATTTCTTCTGCTTACCCTGCTATATGCGGGATACAGCGTGAAGCTACAAAGGGATGGCAGTTGTACCAATCATGATTTCATAAAATATCTAATTCTTTGTAAGCTTAACTATATACATTTGCAATTCAAAGTAAATATTCAATTCCGTCCCTCGTCACACAATTTTCGAGACATTGCTTGTTTGATGGCGAAACTCATTGCCGCTTTTCATCTAGTCACTCCGGTAATAGTATAAATATTGTTTACCGGAGTGGCTAGATGAAAATAATTCATTACCCCGAGCGGGCATCGAACTTACAATCGTCGCGTTAATAGTCTGTGCTACAACGACCGATTTTTTTGTGTACTTATAATTATAGTTTTAATTTGAAAAAGCGGAGAACGTAATGTTTTGACACAAACTTTACTGCTCAGCGAGTAGCTGAGAAAACAAAAATATTTTGTAACTAAATATGAACTATAGCTAAACATTCTACTACATTCTTCATCTTCTCGTTGTAGGTAATAGAATAGTATGATATAAAGTATTAATCCCCTCACTCTTTATTATAGGACACTTTAGCGTAACGCTTCGAGTGGATTATTACCATTTTAAATATTCAAATACCTTTCCAATGCAATGAAACGCCCGTGTAATAGAAAATCTATTATATGTATACTACATATAGATATGTTTAGATGGTAGAGACCGTCGTGGCGCAAGGCGTGTGCCTGCACGCTGCTTGTGTGTTCGATTCTCACTCGAGGAAATTATTTATTCGATATTTTCATTTAGCTATGGTAACAAAACAAGTCGCAGCGTTGAAATCCGTTGCTCAATTTAACGGAAAGTGGAGAATGTAAGTGTCTTATCAAGGCTCCATATGCCTACTATGCTATTTGCGGGATACTGGCTGAAGATTATATTCCTAAAAATAGTATTATCAAAATAATTAGGTCAAACTTAGTACCAAGGGGAGATATCGTTTCTATTTATTATTTTTACCATAGCAACATGGCGAATCAATTTCAACATATATAACTAATGTCAGCCACTCGTCGGGTAGTCGTGGCGCAGCGGCACAAGCAAGCGCATTTTATCCTGCTCTTTCAGCCTTAATTTTTGAGACATTATGTAGAGTGTCGGAATCCAACGCCGCGCTTTGTCTTGATACCAGAGCGAGGAACCGGACGCCGAGCCCATAATCTGTAAAGTCAGTCACTCAACACTACAATTTATCCAAAAGGAAAAACAATTAACGAGAACTACAAGATCGCGTCTTGTTCGCTTCGCTCGCTGCCTAGACCATTAAAATTACATTTTATGTCAAATTTATCATTTTAATATTTATACATGACTTTCTTCAATATTTTGGAAAATTATTGGCCAAATGTTGTTTAAATATAATAATTTTTAATTGACATATCGCAAATATTGTCAAACGATCTTTTAGTGATTATTTTAAGATTATTACTTTCTCACCATAAAATAATTAAAAATATACATTACGATATTAAACATATGAAATCATATAGAAAAAAGCACATTTTCTGAACTAAACCAGGGTACATCAACAATTTATATAAATACCCTTCGTGCTTGATTTAAAGTTAATACATCGCGTGTAACAGACAATGCTAATTGCACTTGCCGGGGCGTCGTTCTGTGCAAACTTACTATCACAATAGTTTCTATAAAATATATATTTTTATATAATATGTTGTTTAAAAAAAAATGTGACCAGTTGTGCCACAGAGGCTCAAAGTAGGTATGACTGATTGGTTATGGGTTCACCACAACTCGAGGAAAATAAATATTTATTTGAATGTTCATTTCTTTGATTCGGTGTGGAGGAAAAACGCGGCGTTTAACGTCGCTCAACACGCAATACTTTCAGAATTGGTCGGAACGTGCCCATAATTGAAAGTCTTAACACTAGGCTCCCTCCGTCTACTCTGCTGTGTGCGATACGTTATACGTGTTACATAGTTTCAGCTCGGCCCAAAAAAGTGTGTTAAAATGACTTTTTTGATGTGTAATATTTTTAAGTTCATGCTTTTTTCTTGCATTTAGCGGGACGTGTAAGAGAGATTGAAATTTTATGCCACTCCGTTCTTCATTTCTCGAATTCGAGATATGGTGTGTTCAATGGCGGAACTCAACGCCGTACTTTTTTAAATCAATTTAAATTCAGTCATCGTTTCAATTGGGATTCAAACCTACAATTATCGCTTTTGTATTATTGTATTGGTATGTCATTGACATACAGAACAGTCCTAAATTGAAAAATGTTTTTATGCGATATTTTTTTACAGACAAATGTCGTTTTTCCCAATTGTCCAAGTTTTGTTGTGTGGCGGAACTCAACGCCGCGATTTGCCTACCAAGGCGGAGAAACTATAAAAAATAAAGTCCTCCAAGCTCGGATCAAACTCACCATCTATTAATAATGTGTAAATATAATAAAATACTGTTATTTATAAACAAAACCGTAGCTTAAGCATAGTTTAATTGCCTTCATGATAACAATAAAAGGCAATTTTAAACGATTACAAAGTAATGTGAGTATTTACTATTTGGGTCACATCGATACAGCTTGTGTCACACGCAAACCATTTTTTTAATATATATTTAATAGTTTTCGTCCTTTTAGTTGAGGCCGTCATGATAGTAAACGCGACGGTTGTGGCTTCGATTTCCACTCAGGGAATCAATTATTTACACCTATTCGTTCTCTTGATAAAACCAAGTGCAACGTTGAGTTTCGCCGTTCAACAGGCGTGGAAATGGGCGTAGAAATACACACCTAGTCTCTCCAGAATTGTCTCCAAAATTCTTGTGTAATTTAAATTTAATCTTTAATTTTTCCAGATGTTGATAACGGATACCACACTGACTTTACAAATGGGTATTGTTAGTGCTTTTCTTTCCGTATTCTTCTTTTTCATATCTGCTATGGGACTTTATGGGGCGATTACTGCCTCACTCTTTCTTCTATTCATGGTGAGTTATAAATACATATTGATAGGAAAACAGAAATAATTGAGTTTGATTGCGCCGTCGTAGCGCAACGGTACAGCTTTTGACCCTTAACGCAACGGTTGTAGGTTCCACTTGGTGTAATGAATTACTTTCATTTCCTCGCTCCAGTTACAAAATAAACTTAAACAACGGCGTTGAGTGACGAAACTTGTCTTAAAATTTGAGCGGATTGATGAATGCAGAAAACTGCGTGAAGATGACAAAAAACACAAGTAATACAATTTTTTAATTTTGCGTATTGAGAATCGAAACCCAACGCGCTTGCCCAATGGCATAGACGTAAACGGCGGTTGAGGGTTCGATTCCCAATGGGAGAATGAAATACGTAATATTTTCATTTCTTCGTTCTAGTAGTTAGGCAAAGCACGACACTGAGATCCGCCACTCTCAACCGGAACCGAAGCGTCTCTAAGCAAGGTTTCCAGGTTCCCTCTGCCTGGTAGCGGTATACGGTGTGAAGCTACAATACCCCCGGATTTATAACTTAATTATCGAGATTTAGACAACAAGAGGTGTTAACTTCAGTTCCAGATTTCATAAGGTATTTTAATATTTGTATATTTATTTTTCCTAGTATGCAGCCCTCGTGATACTTCTACTCCTTCTGGAATGTTCTGTTATGTTCTACATATCTTCTAACATTGTTGAGGTAATTTGATCATCTTTTCAAATGTTATTACTTATGTTACGTACTTAGTTTTCAACAAAAAAATGAACGCAGATGATTTTTTCATTTCCTCGCTTTGGCAATGAGGCAACACGTGACTTTGATTTCCCAACACGAAATGCGTCCAGAATTCGTCGTAGGTTCGCATCCCTCTGTTTATCCTGCTATGTGCGAGTTACAGCAAGAATCTACAAATAAAAAATAAATAACGTAAAAAAATATTCGAGATTTTTAAGATAGTTCAGCGTCACAAAAAAATGTTTATATATATACGTAATATACGTAACGAGGCCGACTTGGTGCTGTGAGATTGTGTTTAGCCGATGGTAATAAGTTCGATTCTTGGAGGAAACATTATAATTAATTAATTTTCTTTTCCTCGTTCTGGTAGATTAACCGCGTTGAGCTCCGGTGACTAATTGAGTAGATCAGAAAATACCAGTATTTTTCAATATCATTATAAATATAAAATCAGTTTCACACTGTATCCTGTATTTAGCAAGATAAGCAAAAAAACTTAGTATATTTGACACTAAGCTCTTTCTTGCACCGCCAAATTTTCGAGAGAGAGTCAGAGTAACAAAATGAAAGTAATTCACTCTCTCTAGTGGGCATCGAACCCATAACTAGCATATTTAACTGCCTAGACTGCGTTATTGCGCCATGACAGCCTCACACTTAATATTTGAAGTTTTCTAATTTCGTTTCCAGAAAGGACTTCAAGATCAACCAAGTATAATTTCTCATTACATTCGTACATCACTGAAATGCTGTAGTGTAAATAAAAATGATACGTAAGTCTTATTTTATCTTTATAATATTTTTTTTAATGCTACAGTTTGTTTAGTTGAACACTCTAATCTCAGGAACTACTGGTTTAAATAGGAAAGAATATTTGTGTCTATTTATGGAGGAAGGATATAATATGCTATATCATGTTAATCGTTTCGATGTAACCCACAGTAGTTAGACTTTAGAGTTACCCTTTATTTTTTAGGATATATACATATATGTATGTATGTATGTATGTATGTAGTTTTAAGATTACATCTGTACTCAGCAACTTCACTGTTTTTTTTTCTGATTTTCAGTAAACTACTTGAACTTCCGTGGTCTTGTTGTAATCAAACTTACTACAACAATAATTGTACTATAGAGGTTTCTTATAAAAATGTAAGTACCTCTTTCTTCTAGTAATTAAAAATATTTTTTTGTGAGGATGGACATTTGTTCCACTTTCATGCGAAAACTACTAAACGGATTTAAATTAAAATTTACAGTTATGTAGCCAACACATCGTTATATGTAGGCTACAAATTATGTTAAACTTGCCTATATTATAATAATAAGTAGTGTAAGCAGGCAAAGCCACGTTTGGTAAAGGAATAAACTGGTTAATGTTTGATTTTTTTCAGCTATACGCTGTATCTCGCTTAGCAGGATAAACAGAGAGAGACACTTTGCTCACCACTGTCTGCCAAATTCTGGAAGACTTGCGTGTTGAGCGGTGGAACTCAACACCAGACTGAGGAAATGAAAATATTAAATATTTCATTTCTTTGAATGGAATTCAAAACCCACAAACTATCGCGTTTACGGTCACATGCTTATGCCCCTGTGCAACGATAGGCCAAAATTTAATTGATTTAATATATCTTAAATTGAATCCAACTCAGACACGGAAATTCCAATATTCGAGTTGGTGTGTCACTGAAGGGGTGCGAGGTCAGAAATACGTCGTGCCGTACTAAAATGGACGGCTTTAGATCTCTTGAAAGACGAAAAATTGAGATGTGTCCATCCATTTTTTTACTTCAAAGTAAAAAAAAACCTTTTAAACACTAGTAAACAGAAAAATCATATCTCAGCATTCCATATATTCACCGGGCGGGGTGCTCAGAACAGCGCTTACAAACTTCCACTACCCAGATTTCTCTACAGATATTAAATAAAATGACTTGAATTGAATTTATTATAGGTTTATTATATACTTTTTTTAAATTTAATCAGTTTTTCTTTTATGGTGTTTCTCCAAAGTTATTTCGTGACAGTTTAGCATTTTTCACCAGTAAAAAATAGATAGCTTTACACAATTCTAGAATACACGTGAAAAACTTATTTCATTCCCAGAACTGTCAACAGAAAATAAAGGAATGGCAGAACAAATACTCAACTGTCATATACGTGACGTTGGCTGTCATACACATTGTATTGTCGTCCTGTTCTCTACTACGGCGGCGGTATAGTGCGTCTCTTTCGCACACCTAACGTTCGGAGCGCCGGTCTGGCGGTAAGTTAACTTCATACATATTATTGAAAATTTTATTAAATAACTCAGGTTACCCTTTTCTACAATCATTTTATTTTATTTTTGTTATTATTATTATTATTTTGTTTTTATTTATCAACTTACGAAAATTATCCCAACGGCTTAAACTTTGGTACAGTTATATTTTTTATATTAAAATAGTACCGAAGAGCATTACTTCTTAAATAACTATGAAAAATACTTTAAATTACTTTTATACTTTATACACTTTTATAATTTATACAATTTTATTTTCAGCATCATCAACACCAAACTCACGTGGGTGGAGGTCACGTGTATCACCCAGGATTGAACCTGCGACTGACGACGTGTTAATGCTAGTATTGGGCAGAGGAAGACTTGGATGGATTGAAAAATAATATCTTAATAACAATTTTTATATACTTTTGAAGAAATACGAAGAAAGAATATATAGTAGGTTATTTTTATTTCATCAAGACAAAGAAGAGTGGCGTTGAGTTCCGCCATTTAACACGCACTCTAGAATTCTAGCTAAAAGCGAAGAATTGAATATGTCGACACTAAGTTACCCTGCTATGTGGGGAAAAGTGGTAGTTAGCAGAGTCTAACAATTTTAACGTAGCAACATTTATAGCTTTATTTTAACCAGGAGGCGAAATTAATATAATAAATTTCCCCATCAATTAATTTTTAATTTAGATACATATTTATGCGAGTTGTTGTGCAAAGACACAAGCGTGTGACTGTGAATGCGACAGGTTGTGGATTCGATCTCCACTCGAAGAAATGTAATATTGAATATTTTCATCACTCTGATATCGAGGCAAAGCACGGCGTTGAGTGCCGCTACTCAACACGAATGCCTCCAGAGTTAGGCGGAAGGTGGGGTGCGAAGTGTCTTAGCACTAGGTTCCCTCTACCGTGCTAAGATGAAAAAAAAACAAGAAATAGATAATATATGTATGTATGTAGTAAACAGAAATAAAACAAAAACATATTATAAAAAAAGTATTTCATTTAAAAAATACATGTACATTTTAATGCTAGTTCGTGAATTATGGACCGAAATTTGTATAAACTTTTACCTTTTAAAACTCTAACTTTTTATAACTATGTATCCACTAGACTATATTATATTTATTTTATCTTCTACTTTCAAACGTGTAATGAAAAATTCCGTATTTTTCCGTTTTCTCTAGAAGTTTCGAGAACCCCAATCTCTCCTACTCTGCGGGAACCTACCTATGTCAAATGTCAACTTTCTGTTCGGTCACTATAACTATTAATAAGGAAAACAAATTTCGAACCATAACTCAAATGTAATAAATTACAATACAATCGCATACACACGAAGAAAAAAACTTACTCTTAACTAAAATCTATTCTAGTAATTAGATTATAAAATTGTCAAAATAATAATAATATTTAAATGCATAGCTACGTTTGCCTCCTGGTCTATAATTTTTATAATTTAACTCTTGATAAAATTTTACGCATGTTTTCTATACTGTAATTACTATTTTCCAAATTATAGGCCAGGAGGTAGTTGTCAAGATTATTATAATTAATATGTCAAATTTTTTTTTAAATATTTTCATATTGTTTGTAGGTATTGGTATATTTATTGTCTTAAGAACCTTCGCAATTGTAAAATTTTAATTTGTAAATGTGAATATTTACTAATTTTTAACGGTAAATCTAGTTTACGAAACAAATTGGTACAATTCATGTGAGAATGTTAGAAAATCTTAACAAATACCATATAAGAACATATTTTGTTACCGAAAGTCAAAAACATACTCTAAGACCCAGCTGGTAAAGATTGCATTACAAAGTTAAATTATAAAATTAATTCAAAACGAATTTCGTAACAAAAATCATGATGAACAGAGTGACAAACGACAATATGTGCCTATTTGCCGTGCCGGGCAAGGGCGCCGCGCTGGTACAAGATTCCAAGTGCTTGAACAAATCGTTATAATTCCTTGCTGCTTCATTAGTAGAGTCGCTTGAGGGTTCTGCGAGACCTACGGCCGTGTCCTTAAATAATAGATCACTTATCCCATCGAACGGTGAATACATTTCGAAATTTATTAACTGGGCCCCTGAGGCTGCGTTGTAGCCGAAATAGAGGTCTAAGGTATCGAGAAGTGCGTTTAAGCTGTTTTGGTCGCCCCTGTAACAAAATGGATTGCGTTAATAGATTTTTAAGAAATCGTAAAATATTATCTGCATTGCAGGGTAGAAGGAACCTTGTGTTAGTTGTCAGTTAACCTAATAATAATAAGTTTTCGAGACAATTTACTTAACGGCGCGCTTTCTCTACTACAGATCACAGAGAAAAAAACAACCGACTTTATATTTATTTGAAAAAGAATTGACATGAAGTGCGGGCGTGTGTACTTTTTGATTTAGTTTAAATTACTTTTTTAAGTTACGGAACTTTCTGTACGTGTCTTGTTTTTTTTTTTCAATATATTAATTTATGAAAGAGACATAAAAGATTTACCTTCTAGCTAAAACTTCTGAATCAACAACGTAAGCTAAGAGGCAGTTTCTATCAACATTGACACCAGTGCTGACAGCCAAAGTGTTATTCCTGCATAGAGCTCGTACTTGGCTCTCTTGGAGACCGGCGGCTTGCAGATGAGCTAAAAAAACAAATAAGGAAAAATACTGAAATTTATGATTTTTATAATACTATTTTATTAACTTAATTAATGGTGTCACATACATGAGATTGACACATTAACACGACACGACAACTCAACGCTGTGATTTGCCTTGTCGCTAGCGAAGAAATTAAAGTAATAGGTATATTTACCCGAGTGGGAATCGAACACATAACTGTCGCGTTTACAGTTTTTTCATAAGTTTAAAAAAGGAGAACAGTAAAATGCTATCGTGAAGCATCGGCACAGTGTGACTTTTCTATAAAAATATCTTATTTTATTATAAAAATGCGACATTATAAAAAAAAAATACTTACCATTAATATTTCTCAGTTCCACAAAAGCTATATCGCTTGAGGGGTCCGCGAGGCAATGTACCGAGCCATTGTTTCCGTAAAACATGTTCGTGTAGTCGTAGCTGCAGGTGACTATAAGAAAAAAATATTTAAAAAAAATGCTTTTACTCTATTCCGTGGTCAAATGGAAATAATTAGTGTCTGTCTGTATCCGCAATTGTTGTGGGTTCGTTTCCCATTCGGAGAAATGTATATGTTTAAGTTATTTTTATTTTTCCATTCCGATGAGTAATGTGCGGTATTGAATTCCGGCACTCAGCACACAATGTCTTGAACATAGGACTGCGAGTGGTTGTGTAAAGTTGTTGTTTCTGTAGCGTGAAAATACTTACAATTACTTTCGTCTGTTACTACTATCGGTCTGCATAAAGAACACAAATTGGTTGCGTTGTATGTCTGTAAAAAAATGGAAAAAAAATAAAAGTTAAACGTTTCTTTGGTGGTAAAAGACAGTCAAACTAAACATGTATGTAGATTGACTGACTGCACTGACAGGACGTCAGTGTAGGACCTTCTAAGTGCAAATTTTCTTCTATAGTAGACAGTAAAAACTACCCCAAACTTTTTTAACTGTATCTATTCCGCAAATAGCAGAGTAGGTAGAGGGAACCTAGGAATGTAGTGTTAAGACTCTTCCTATTAAGTGGAAAATAGAAGTTTCCCACTGGCTTCCGAATTCTGGAGGTATTGTGTGGTGATTGTGGCGGAATTAGACGCCGCGCTTTGCGTCGTTACCAGAGCGAAGATATGAAAATTATAAACATATCATTTCTCATCCTTGGGTGAGAATAGAACCTTGTGCCCCAGGACACGCCTCCTTTTATTAAAGTAATTTAAAAGTAAAAAAAATAACTCACACTTTCGACCAAAGCATGGCTATTAGCTAGAGCACCGGGCGCACAGCTGCTATCGAAGAACTCGCCGACCGCCTTCCCATAGTCACACTCTGATGCACTAATTATACCGCGTTCATGAGCCACTTGGACGAAGGCTACGTACGCTGGAAAAGAAAAAATTAAGGATTTTTAGAACATTTTTTTTGTTTTGCGGCGATAGCTGTAGGTTCGTTTCTACTTGGTGAAATGAGTTGACAAAATGGTAGTTTTTATAAAATTTTAACACAACGATGCCTAAAATAACATTTTTAGCATTCATATAAAAACGAATTCAAGTGAAAAGTAGCCTGTCCGGCCTATACTGCTATACAAATATAAAAGATAAATATACTTACAAATGCCTCCAAATTCAGGGAAACACGCTTTTCTGCCCCTCAAATTTTCAAATCGAGTGATTTCCCCCTGAGCTGAACTTTCTTTCAATAAGGCAACGACTCGAGAAAAGGCCGCTGAGTTGCTTTGGGAATTTTGAACTAATTTCACTGATGATAACTTATAATGTCTGAAAAGATAGATAAATAATTAATTACTACGATTTCAATGCTCAAATTTGAGGCTTGAGCGGGGCGTGAAAAAAAGCCTGAAAGAAGGTTATATCAAAACACCCACTTAACCCCTATTTGTGAAACTATGTGCGTGTATGGGTGCGTGTTCCAAAGCAACCGTGTTTTGCGTTATGATGACTTTTGTATGTTGATACCTTTTTTGTTCAATTTATTCTGCTTTCAATTCTCATTCGGGAATTAAAAAAAAAAGTAATCTGTCTCCTTACATTCTCCTTTATACCGTAAAGCAAAAACAGCAAAAACTAAATATATATATATATATATATATATATATATATATATATATATATATATATATTAAAAATTTAAACAAACAAAACTTACTGCCGAGTAAGATATCCATAATTAGACGCAGCAGCTATGAAATCGGCAGTATTATTACTTATATCGGAGAAGCAACTGAAGATGTTATTCCTTGACTGGCAGGATATGGCGGGTTCGATGCCAAGCGTGTGCGCTGCACTACGGAGCCAGGAGCACTTGTTGTATTCTTCAGTACTGATGGTACACCAACGGAGTGGTGAGAAGCAGGAGGAGGAAGCGTCCACGTTTGAAAAATTGCGAGCTGTAGTAAAGAGTAATTAATATAATTTAATTATAGATGACATAGGGACACAAATGTGCGACTAATAAAACTACTGAATAATAAAATTAAAATAGCTTCACGCTGTATCCCGCACACAGTAGGGTAGACAGAGGGAACCTAGTGTTAAGACACTTTACGACACGTGCTCCACTTTCTACCGAGTTTTGGAGGCATTGCGTAATGAGTGACGAAACTCTAGCGCCACGCTTTGCCTCGACACCAGAACGAAGACATAAAAATATAAGTTGAAATAAATATTATATTTACTCTAGTGGGGATCAAACCCACAACCAGTCGCGTTGATATAGTCATACTTAGTGACCCTGCGCTACGACTGGACTCACTGTATATAATCCTGTAGGTGGTGATCGAACCTACAACTATAGCCATTATAAATAGGCGCTGTCCCACTTTTCCCTGATGACTTCATTTTGTAATTAGATGAAGGTGCGCTTTTGCTATAGAAATATAAGTCAATCTCAACTATTACTGAAAAGAATTTTGAATGTTACAATTTTTAACTTACCTCCTAGAGTATAGTTCTGAGGCGAATCTATCTGTCCAAATATAACCCTTGCGTTATTCCCACCCACAACACCAAGGAACAGAGACGCTTGCCAAGAATTACCACCAGGACTTGCACCATTCGGCCACCATTGCTGTAGAGCATTCGAGATTTCTGATGCTCTAGATCTGTTATACATACATAGAAAAAATAAATTAATGAAAAATTGAAAACAAATATTAAGGTTACTTCATTTTGGACGAACTTTGCAAAACTATAAAGGGTATAGCTACTCTTTAAACGTTTAAACGTATATTTTCCATTAGGGAACCCTACGCCCGAATGAAATATACGAATATTTATTTAAGTGTATTTAAGAAAAAATAAACCAAGTGCGAGTCGGTCATCAGGATTTCAGTAGTTTGATTGAAAAATAAATACCTTTAATTATTTTAAATAATAATTGAACTAATAAATAACTAATAAATTTTTACTTTTTTCCTTTATTCCTATTAAAAGATCTTCTCTTCATCGTCCTAAATTTCATAACTGTAGGTCTACGGGAAGTACACTATAGGTTTTGGTTACGCGATGAATTTCATACAAGGTGAAGCAAAAATTATACGTAATTGCACATATCTTTTGGCTATGTTTTATTATATATAAGTTTAATTTCTGTAAATAGGAAATTATTATTTATTTTTTATTATATGTTTATAAAATAGACCGAGATTTCAAGATTTAGGATTCTTCAATGTAAGTTGATAGCCTCCCAAACAGCAACGTAGTGCTTGACATTTGTCAATGATAGATAGAGACATGGAGCAATATACAACCAATGTTTTAACCTGGAATTTTTGGGGAATTAAAATTTATGTAGAAAAAAATACGTTTGCAGTTTGTGTGAAATTTCAGACTGAAATATCAATCTAAAAATAATATCAGATATTCAGGTTTACAGTTCCTTGGAGCACAGAAATTAAGCTTCTAATATAACGCAGACAAAAGATATGAGCATTTATGTATAGTTTTTGCTTCTTCCTGTATAAAATTTCTACTAATCAACCTAAATAAACCTATGTACTTAATCAAAACCTATAAATGTTTCCCAATTACAAGCCTGAATTTTGTACAGAAATTTCCCATAGCCGGTTTTTTCTTAAAGCTTATGAGCCTTATCCTTCAAATGTATTGTGAAGACACTCTCTGCTTACTACTCGAAAATAGTGAGCAAACTGCAGCTGCATTTGTGCTTACCAAAACTTTGAAATTGAAAGTAATAATTACTCACGTCGTAGCAACAATACCGCCCCATGGTTGTCTTACAAAGGAACAAGGAGCAGTAGCTGATGCTAGAGCCTCAGCTGTCAACACACGGAGAGAACCGTCCTCGCAGAGTAAAGCATACGACGTCGCCTCTTGAGGGTTGCGGAGCTGGAAATAAAGAAAAATGTAAAGAATCCAAAAAAAAAAAAATACTGAAGAGTTTGTTTACTGAAAGGTCCAATTTTCGATTACAGGATAATGCATAGTAAGCGGATCCGCTTATATAATAAGTTAGTAATGTAATAAAAATATACTCACATTAAAGAATTCTCTCACATGTTGCCAAGCAGCATATGCAACAACTTTGTTGTTTTCATTGTTGTTATTAGATCTTAAGCACTCCAGAGCTTGGATGTGTCTATTGTTATTCTGAATGCCAGCAACACTGATCCCCATGTCGATGGTATACCTTGAACAGTTCGCGTTCTCTCCGCAAAGTGAACAAAGGGATGGGTAGCGGTTCCCTGTTGAAAGAAATATATAAAGTTTGGTTATAGAATAATAAAACAAAATTGTATTTTATTTTTTAATTACTAACAGCAGGATAGGCGGAGGGAAATTTGTGTCAAGATACCAGTTCCCTAATTTCCGATAGATGATTGAAGTATTTTAATATGTTGGATGTGGAATTCCGGTTCCATTCTTACCAGAAGGGCGAAATAAAAATTATTTAAATACCGCCGATGGTTGTACCATCGCGTTTACAGTCAGAAGCTGCTGTAAGGAATCACAATATTTATAAATGATAAAATGAAATTGGCCTTGTGGTTTGACTTAATGAAATTATGTCACATCTTCCCAGTATATATTACAAATTACGCTCCTGATAGGTACTTAGCATTTTAATAAAATTAAGATCACGATATTAATACAGAAATAAAACAGAAAAATAATACTAAATTAAAAAAAATCATCACTCACTAAGATCAGCATCAACTTTAGCATTGGCGCTCCAAGGTCCAGGACGACAGGCGCTGCTGAAGAAATTGCTTAGAGAATCTACCTCCAATTCCTCTGCAGTCTTACCAGTTCGATCTGCTTCTGGACATTGGTCTGTTCTTGCAGCCTGTTAAAGGATAACATCTAAAATTAATATAAAACTTATTTTTTTATGTTGAACAAACTTATCTCATTAACTACTGCTTCAAATAAAAAATACTTGTTGTTGTTGTCCATTTATCCTCCTGCGATATGATAAAGAAATACTTACAGCTCTCTCAAAAGTCTTCAATACACGAGGAGACCAGCGGAGATCTGATTGGTCGAAGCCCGGGTGACAGTATCTACCACCTCTTAGGCCTTCAAGTCCATCTGTATGGCTTGCTGGGACTACGGCTACTGCTTCAAATGCGTAGGGTTCTGAAAATTATAAACTATTGTCAGATAGATAGATTCAGACCCTAATGGCGTCATAACATGAGGCGACTGGCTTCATAACATGTGGATAACTTATGTATCTAAGGATTTACGACTAACCAGTTCTAGAAACATCTCTAATAGACCCTATGACTCGATTCACATCTGGCTGATGTTGTCCAAGCAGAACCATTTCTTCTTCAGAAAACACACCAATATCAGCAGCTCCACGGGATAATTTAATGGCACAGTCGATTCTAGACAAAGAGAAAAACTTGTTAGAATTCCATAGATTGCGTTCCAGGGTAAGGACATCGGTGCAGTTGTTGGGACTTAAGATATAATGTGTAGGCTTAAAAGCCCCATTCAAATGCACATCAACGCTCACCTCCATTGTCTGAGACCCTCTTACTACATTTGAACTTATGAGCTAATCAATGATTTCAGTTGATTTTCAAGTCTTCTATGATTTTCTATAATATTAACCACCATTAGTTCGGCGAGGCCAGTCGTGGCGCAGTGGCACAAGGTGTGACTGTAAAACCGACTGGTTGTGGGTTCGATTCCCACTCGAGGAGATGGAATATTTACTTAAATTTATATTTCAATTCCTTCGCTCTGGTATCGATGCAAAAGCGCGGTTGAGTTCTGCCATTCAACCCGCAATGCCTCCAAAATTTAGCAGAAAGTGGGGGACGGGGTGTCTAAATACTAGGTTCCCTCTGCCTACCCTGCTGTGTGCGAGATACAGCGTGAAGCTAATTTAATTTTATTAGCTTGGTAATGGTTAAAATATTTTTTGATCATAACAACCGTCGAAAATGCCATATCTTTAGTAGTTAAAATTTATAGTTAATAGTTCTATGATATATTGAAAATATTTTTTTATTGATTTTAAGATTTTTGTCATCTGACTGCGCCATTTAAAAAGGGGTAGGTAGTGTTCATTACTTACTTGGACTCAACTGACTCGCATATAGCTTGGCTTCCATCTCTGTCTAAGCTCTGGCACAGTACTGGGCTAGTTGAAGGTATGCACACGCGATCTAGAAATAAAATAAAAATTAGATTTAATAAGAATAATCAATATCTTGAAAACCATCTCACTAGGAAAATAACTAGCAGAAGCAAGTTTATCAAATTAAAATCATTAATAATTTTTATCCAAAATAACATTGAATATGTTGCTACTTCAAAAGAAATCATACAAATTCTTTTTAAATATATAAAAATAGGCTCTATTTATTATAGATAGAGCTAATAAATAGAGCTTATTTTCATGAAATGAACTTGCTTCTGGTAGTTATTTTCCTAATATATGAAAATAAGCTCTATTTATAGAGCTTATTTTCATATATTTAAAAATAATTTGTAGGATTTTTTTTAAGTAACAACATATTCAATGTTATTTTGGATAAAAATTATTATTTCTTAATATTTTAATTTATTGCAAATGCCCGGCAAAAAATTCAAGGCAAAAGCCCGGCGAGTTCCGCCACTCAACACGCAACGCCTCGAAAAATTCGGCAAAAAATAGAGAATGGATTGTCTTAACACTAGATTCCCTCTGCCTACCTTGCTATACGACGTATGCGGGAGACAGCGTGAAGCTGATTTATTTATTTTTTAAATCTATATGCACAAATCTTTATAATATATACTTTATTGGCCTTTTGCGTTATTGAGTTACTGACAGTAGTGTACAGATAAATTTACGCGTAATTTAACCATGTATTTGGTATGGGGAGATCACTAAGAGAAAGTAATGAATTTTTTCAGTGACCACGTAAACGAAATTTTCAATGTCATTTAATCATCAACATCAGTATCATCATTTCTTTTTAAATTATCATTTATTGTTTAATATCAAAAGTAGTATCCAATTTACAACAGTTAGAAATAGATCAGCTTATATAATATATAATTGTATACAATCTATTAGATGTAAATTATATTGTAGAGTTTCACACTGTATTCCGCTTTAGCATATAGCATTTCCACGTTTCCGCGGAACCTTCCAGACATGTGGTGTAGCTAAACGCCCCGCACTTTCCTAGAGCGGTAAAATTAAAATAATTCATTCCCCCGAGTGGCAGCACAGTTCAGTCGGAGATCTTCGCAAAATTATTAATTATCAAAATTCCCTTTATATTTTTGGTCAATATATAATAATATTGTTGGAAATTGGAAGCGGTTAACGTTTTTTTTTAAATAAACAAGATAAAAACACATATCGTCTATATGTTTCTAAATTAATCAGAAAAAGATTCTACGTAATTGCTGATGCCCCAATAACAGTACTTCACGCGAGTTTATTTCCTATAGGAACCGTTGCCTACAAGCATCTGCCCCCGATTAACTTTTTTTTTCGAATGGATTTTATTGCTATACCGGGACTGGTCTCGATAGCGTCATTGGGCGGGCAGCGACGAGAGTAGCTTCCAACTAAAGAAAAAATACGAGCTTTGATGGATGCTCGTGGAGCTCGGAGGAACTGCCCCCGATTGTCACAGTTCCATTGTTTTTATAACCTTTTTTACCTACGTCTACCCTCTTTTACATGAGCTTGTTAACAATATAAAAAATACATGGTAAAACCAAGTGTCATGAATAGTTTATCAAGCTTATCGTAAAACGGTTCTGTTATCATTTAGTGATAACAGCAGTAAAGGGGTGGGCCGGTGATTCACTATATCAACGATGTTTAAATGGCAATCATTTCAACATATTGGTATATATATATTATGTAAATAATATTATTAAGAATCGTAATTTAAGTACTTTTTTTCAACTTTACGCGATATAAAAGGTTAGGCAGAGGGGACCGGGGATCCAAGGGGTTAACATACTACCGTTCCCCACTTCCCGCCAGTTTCCTGTGGACGTACATAAATACAAAAGCTCGAACAGCATTACCCTCTGTCTAAGGCAGTCGGCTAAAACCAGTTTTTTTTAGTTACTCTGCATACCGTATATAGCAGGGTGGGCAAAGCTTCCATAGTGTAGAGACACTTCGTTCCCTATGCACCACTGACATTGCATGTTGAGTGGCAGATCTCAATCAAAACGCTTTGTGTTGTTACCGGTACGTGGAAATTAAAATAGTGCAGTCCCTCGACTGGAAATCAAAATCGCAGTGGCTGTCTTAACACTTCCGTCGGTCATCTTTTTCTAGAATTCTACGGTACTAGCCCACGAATTGTATTTTTTGTAAGAACATGTGATGTGTATTTTATTGTATGTATGACTGATAATATAAATCTTATCTTCAGCTTAGGCACCGCCTTATTACGAAATCGCTTTTTCATACAGCATTTACCAACCTAATATGAATTCATTTAAGTCCCTCGAGTGGGGATCGAACCCACAACCTGTCAGCTAATAAGCTAGGTAATTAATAAGCTAGGTAATTAATAAAGAATAATAATGTGTTCTATTACAATACATTTATAGGAGGTATAGCTACTTTCAGACGTACAAAAATATTGAAACTAAAAAATCGACTTCAGGATCACTCTTTAAAAAATATCGATAAAGCGATACGACAAAATTTTTGTCACTTAAAGGAGTATTACATAAAAAAAAAATTTACTTACAGGATTGCGCATACGCATTCGCCACTAACAGCATGCATAAATATAATTTTAAACCCATATTTGAGAGAACTATCACAAAATAACACTAAAATTTTACATTAAAACCGATCACTTGGTACAACGTTCACTACCTGAGTGATTCGTTATAGTGGTGTTTTATCAGTAAGTTATAGCCTTATCAATTTCCAAATTCAAGTGATAAGTGATAAGAGATAAGTCCATAGGGCGATAATCATTTGATATTTCAGTTAGCGTGAACGTTTTCGTAAAAACTATTGTTGATTCCTTGCATTAGTTGGAAATTTGAAACGCAGTCATATTAATTATTGAGGCCGTCATGTCACAGGTAGTTCAACTTCGCTTGGGATAAAAAACTTAAATGTGAAGAGATAGCCAAGTTCAATGTTGCGTAATGCTCAAAATTTGATGCCAAGCCGTAATTTTAGAGAGTTTGAACAAAATAATAAACATACAAAAAATATATATATACAAAAAAGCCTCGCATTTAATAGATATGTTTAAGTATCATATGTTTATATGTATCACATATTGAACATCTAAAATTATATTAAATGAACTCCGTCAAGGAGTAGCATTCAATGCAATGCATAATATTTGATATGTTTAAGCAAACAAACACGTAAAAAAATATCTATATGGAAAATTGCCTTACTTACAATATGTATGTATCATAAAAAATTATATCATACATATTATTAGCAGTACCCGCACGCCATTGAGATAACAATTCAAAGAACTACATTTCGTATTGAGTATTTTATCAACTTGGCTCGTAATTTGTATCCAGATATGATTTATGTGTAAAATATTTTTAGAATTGAATAATTTTTTCCTCTATCATCTTCCGTATTTTGTGGAATTAATAACAAAAAATATTATAAAAATCACCATAAAAAAAAATAATAGTATGGTATATATGATATTTTTTTTGTTTGCCCCATTGTCGATTAAATCATTAGTTTCTGTAAGTGCCATCTATGATGTCAACGTACTTCTCTGGGACATTTTTCTTACTAAGATTCTACTAGATTGTTGAACGTGGTACACGATCAAATGATTTTCCATGTCCAGGAATGCAATAAAGAGAGATGTGTGAAAAGTCGTGAATTCTTAAGCAAGGAATTGTGAATTATTGCATTAATATCTTCTGCCCTCACATTTGGAGTTTTCCCAGGTTTTCTGGAAAAACTTTGTAAGAAGATATATTTCTTCTTCTCGTAGGCATTTCCAGGCTTTGTTAGGAATTCTTTTGGGGCCCAAAGACTTCTTGTTTGACATTTTTCTTAAAGCGGTCTCAATAGACGGACAGTAAGAAAAACAGAACGACGAACAACAAAGTGAATGTATAAGGGTAAGAAAAAACGGTTTCTCTTTTAAATGACGTAATCCTAAAAATATCAACGATCGGGAAGGAAGTGAATCATTTTTTATATTCCGAAAAATATATTTTCTAAGAATATACATATGTATGACACATAGTTTGAATTTTTCAACTTGGTGATAGGTAGGTGTATTTATCATTATTTCAGTTCATAGATATTACATATATACGAGTGTAATACTGTCTCTTTCTAATTATTTGTATTAGAAAAAGACAGCAATGTAAACATCTGATAATAATGTTTTCCTTTCTTTTGATTCTGATAACGCGGCGATATTCATACAAAATTCAGCAAATCGTTTTGTTTTATTTTTTGAGGTAATGGTAACGGAGTGTCTTAGGTTCCCAGGTTTCCTCTGCCTACATTGATATGTGCGGGAATAAGTCTATGAACAGAGAAATTGCGGTTCTCTTCAGATTATTTACACTCAGAAGATAATAATCAATATGTCATCATTGCTTCTTGAGTCAAAATCGAAATAGTAGTAGTTACTATATACTATTTTGAATGCACAACCATTGCGCGTCTCGAAGTCTACTGTGTCACTACAGCTTTATTAGGTTTCTAGCTTAATTACTCTTCGTGATATCGTGTTAAAATACATAATATTTTAATTTAATGGATTTTTCATGTTACTAACGAAAATGATAAAGTATTTTCATTTGGATAATAGTAGCAAATATATGCAACCGACTGAAATAAATCAATAATCCTTTAACAGTGACAGTCATAACTAGAGAAAGATTCTTCATTTTTAGATTTTTCTTCTGCAGTTCCATGGAACAGTAAAATTTTTCAGCGTCAACAATCCTTCCTGTACCTATAATATTTAGGAGATCCTTTTACATGATCGTATTTATTTATTTAGTATTTTGAAGTTTAACGTGTTGCATTTGCTTTCGGGAAATAAATCACGAAAGTAAGAAAGAAAAGTAGGTAAAATTCGACTTTATAAATCCAGCAGTTTCATCTGATCGTTGTCTGTCGGTCACTCAATTGTGGAAGTATTGTATATAGAGGTCCAAGGTCAGAGCTCCTCTAGCTCAGCCTCTCATAAAACCCGGTAACGCTGTCGAGTTTGGCACTAGGACCAACATATTATACGTTCGAAACGTACGAAAAGAAATAATAAGCAATAATTGAGCATGATGATCAATACACGTGAAAATAGGTATGGACAATCATGCAAAAAAGGTTTTTTTCTTAAGAAGATAAAGAAAATAATCAATTGCTGCAAAGAATACTGTATGCAGACAAGTATTCACGGTTTAAACCACATAGCTGCTCCTAGAAGACACTGGATAGAGAGGTGAGAAGCTGAAACCGATAACCTTTTTTTTCTAATGTCACTTAAGGAGGCCAGTCGTAGCGCAGCGGCACGAAGTGTGACTGTAAAACCGACTGGTTGTGGGTTCGATCCCCACTCGAGGAGATGAAATATTTACTTAAATTTATATTTTCATTTCTTCGCTCTGGTGTCGAGGCAAAAGCGCGGCGTTGAGTTCTGCCACCAACACGCAATGCCTCCAAAATTCGGCAGAAAGTGGGGAACGGAGTGTCTTAACACTAGGTTCCCTCTGCCTACCCTGCTGTGTGCGGGATATAGCGTGAAGCTAATTTAATTTAATTTAATAACTTAAAAAGACCATATCTACTTTTTTCCTAATTTACGAGACGTTACGTGTTGAGTGGCGCGTCTTGACGCCCTTCTCGATAACATAGATCGAGGAAATGAATATCATCCATTCTCTTGAACGGGAATCGAACCTACAACCATCGCTCATATAGCGAGGCTGTGCCGCACTGCACATCGGCTTCAAATATAATATTTAAAAAATATTTTTAGATTACTCTGGATAATGGTAATTAGTACGGCAGTTTGGGGTGTGATCGACGTATCCCTTGGACAATGGCAGCGGTACATTGAAAATCCTACCGTAGTCACTCTCGAGAAGGACTTCAGAACCTGGAGATTTAATATACCTGCTGTAACCGCTTGTGCAAAGGTAGGATATTAGTCTTAGGTAGGAGATTAGTACACTCCGTTCCCCATGCACCGTCCCTTTTCATTATTGAGTTGAGTGGCAGAATTCAACGCCGCGCTTTGTCTGTAACAAGAGTGAGAAAACTGCTACGAATATCAAAAACTACTAAATTGAGCTTAATAGGCTTCAATTAAACTTGGACTGCTCTCTAGGTTGGGATGTAAGTTATTAAAATCAAGAAGGATCATTATCTCGATATTATTCTTAAAGTGTTACTCAACACTTAATAAAGAAAAATACTTATTTAGAAAACGTAAAAAATGAACGTAGCGGGACGTTCTCAAAGTATGGCATATTGGTCAGAGCGCCTAGTCGGTTTCCAGTAGGCGCAGGTTCGAGTCCCATTATGTTCAAATTTGTACACGTTTTCTAAATAAGTATGACTCTTAATTTCTGAGCAATTTAGTGAGCAAGCATTCAAACATATACCTACATTATTCTTTTTAGAATCGTGTCAGCAAGGAAAAAATGCCTAAAGCTATAAAATCACGTTGGAACATAGAAGAGAGTGATCCAAAATACAAATATTACGAGAAATTTGTGCAAACAGTTGCTAATTCAGATTTGTTTAATTTAAATAATTATGAAGGATTTAAGGACGATCCAACACTAGAAATTGATTTGTATGAGCTAGTTTTAGAGGTAACTACTAAATTTCTATTTTTTTTTCATGCCACTTAAGATACAAAGAAACTAGAGTGATATATCTCTGTTCTTCGCTTACCGTCCGAATACTAGACATGACGAACGTAGGAATAGGAGGGGCGAGGTTGGCCGTGCCTATCCCAGAATAGTCTTGTGCCTACCCCAGAAATTAAACAAAAAAAAAATTCAAAAAACTAGCTTCACGCTGTGTCCTACACACAGCAGGGTAGGCAAAGGGAACCAAGTGTTAGGACACTAAGAGTTCTGGAAGCATTGCGTGTTGATTTGCAGAACTCAATACCGCGCTTTGCCTCGACACCAGAGCGAAGAAGTGAAAATATAAATGTAGACCCACAACCAGTCAATTTTACAGTCACGTGTTGTGCCCCGACCGGGATGCGATCGGACTCGCCTTGTTCCGCACAAAAATTTCCGGTCTCGGGCTTTTTTTGAAATACAAGGTTAGCTTAGACAGAGCCACTTAATTTGATACTTCACTTGATCTAGTTAGCGGCTTTAATATCAATTTTTGCCCTCCTTTTAAGGTTGCTAATTCTAGGTCAACTGAAAGTACCTATTAGTATTAATTTTGATTCCTTTTATAATGTTGAGACACGCATTTTTTTCTACATAAATGGCCATATTTTTTTAAAGTAAGTATAGAAATATGCAAGCGTTCCTGAGATAAATGCTCACAGACAGACAAACAAACAGACGGACAACAAAGTGATCTTATAAGGGTTCCTTTTTTTCTTATACGTAACCCTAATTAGTGTGGAAATAACTTACACGAAAAGAGCAAAGACAAAGTCCAGGCCACTGGAAATATCTCTAGATGCATGCGCACTTAACAAGGTAGCTAGAGGTAAAGTGTTATGACTCTGTTTTTCAGGTCGGTAGAAATTGGGGAATGGATGTGTCTTACTTCCATTCCACACTCTCTGCCTCTCTCGGACCTCTTAAAACTTAAAACAATGAATGCTCAACTCAACTTTGCGCTTTACCTCGTTATTAGAGCTAGAAAATGAAAATAATAAACATTTCGTTTATGGGATTCGAACCCACAATCTGTCTCATGAACAATAGCACGATTGTGACCATTCTTAACAACTGGCCTCAAATCATTTAAATACACTTTATATTTAATATATTTTCTTATCTAGGTATTATCAGACCATCGCATCAAGATGAGATCTTCGGAAGCGGTAAATCATAAGTGGATCCCAGTTATGACAGAAAGTGGATGCTGTCATACCATCAATTCTATAGCAGTCACTGATGTCGCTTTGGTGTAAGAACTACGAGAAGCTTTTGCTTGCGCTTTCACAAGAGTGGTGTAAAGCAAATATCTCAGAACCACACATGATATAATCCACTTGGATTATATCATGTGTGGTTGAGGTAACTCTTAAGTGTCCGAGGTAACTTAAGAGTTACCTCGGACACTTAAGGCACGTACTGTAGGTGGGTTATATAGAAACGATAAATATTATGAAATTCCACTTAAATTGAACCTGGCCTTCATCGTTTAATGGACTGTGCAATGCAAAAATTTTTTTTTCAATTTGAACCGTTTCAATTGTTTCTGAGATGAGCGCTTTCAACCAAGCAAAGGTTTAGTTTTGTAATATTTAGATTTTATTATTAGGAGACATATACGAACGGAATCGGAACGGAATGGAGTGTCTTAACACTGGGTTTCTTTTGCCTATCCTGCTGTGTGTGGAATACAGCGTGAAGTTGATATTGGTATAAAAGTATAAATTATACATACCTAATACCTATATAAGCTCGATTTGTGGGTTCGATTTCCACTCGGGGGATTAAAATATAAAACATTAATATTCGAGACCAGTCGTTGCGCAGTGGCACAAAGTGTGACTGTAAAACCGACTGGTTGTGGATTCGATCCCCATTTGAGGAGATGAAATATCTATTTAAATTTGTGTTTCCATTTCTTCGCTCTGGTGTCGAGGCAAAGCGCGGCGTTCATTTCTGCCACTCAACACGCAATGCCTCCAAAATTCGGCAGAAAGTGGGAAACGGAGTGTCGTAACACTAGGTTCCCTCTGCCTGTTCTTTAATATAAAATCTAAATAAATATTCAATTTCATTTCCTTGCTCTGGTAACGAGACAAAGCGCGGCGTTGAGTTCCGCAACACGCAGTGCCTCAGGATTTTTTCGGAAACTGAGGAACGGAATTGTCTTAATGGAGAACGAGTGTCTTAAATTTAAGTTTCCAGGTCGCCCTGTCTACTGTGCTATGTTCAGGATACACAAGCATCCGACTAATATAAGTATATTTTTATTTGTTCAGCTTCACGCTGTATCCCGCACAAGGCGGGATAGGCGGAAGGAATTATTATAGTGTCCCTTATTACAGGAATTTGGACGAAAACAATACGGTACATGCTCCCACTACTTGTAAATATTCATCGCAAAGTTGCTACATCATGTTCGAGAGCTCTGCTATTTATAAGGTAAGGAGCTAATTTTTAAGGCCAGTTGTGGCCATAAACGTGCGATAGCTAATGCGACAGGATGTGGGTTTGATTCCCACTCGAGGAAATTAAATATTTCATATTTTCATTTCCTCGCTATCGTAACAGGCAAAACGCGACCTTAATTTCCGCCACCCAACACACTATACCTTCAGAATTCGGCGGAAAGTGGAGAATGGAGTGTCTTAACACTAGATTCCCAGGTTATCTCTGCCTATCCTGCTATGTGCGGGTTACAGCGTAAAATCAAAAAAATTTTTTTAGAAAAGTTTACAAAAATTAGACCACGCATTGGATAAAAAGCTTATGTATATCTATATCTATCTATATATCTAACAGTTATAATATAATAAATAACACAAAAATATTTTTGCAGTACTACATTCATTCCCCATACGACATGGTCAACGTGTTGTCCACACCGAACAAAGTGTATCCGACACTAAACAGATACATCGAAATCAGTTCAATGGAAACACGCACAGGAGTTGGTGTCAGATCACTCTCTCCAAGAACAAGACATTGTTTCTATACCGATGAACCTACAATACCATCGAGAAAAGTAAATAAATTAGCTGCACCTTTACGTCGTCTCCCCTATTCTAATATATTTGAGTAAATGTTAAAGATGTGAGGTCGTCGAGTATGCGAATGTAAACGCGAAGGTTGTGAGTTAGATTCCCACTCGGAGCAATGAAATATTTAATAGTTTCATTTTGTTGCTCTGGTTACGAAGGCAAAGAGTGGCGTTGAGTTCCGCCACTCAACAAGCAATGCCTTAAGACTTCGGTGGAAAGTAGGAAGCCTAATAATAGGTTCTCAGGTTACATTTGTCTACTATGTCATGTCTTGAATATGAAGGCATGAAGTTAAAAAAAAAAGGTATTAAAATTCAGAACTGATGTGCACGTTTTTATTAGTCGATCACCAAAAATTATACAACGTCTTATTATTTTTTGCCAACATTTTGTAATATCCCTTACATCTCTCCAACATTATTATAAAAACGTTGTTATTGTTAGTACGTCTTATAAACTTAGTACGTCTTATCAAATTTGAGAAACTTTTATAAGACGTACTTGCCGTTAACTACAATTAGATGTTTGAAATAGTTTTTATATGTGATGTTATTTTTATTTTTTTAATTTAAAAGACTCTAGCCAGATAAGCATGGGAAAGTTGCGCTGACTTCTGATGAATTACTTTTAATATGATTGTATTGTTTATTTTTCTATGAAATAAATATTAAATTTTATTATTCAAAATTCGAAAAAAGTTATCGCAAATCAAGGTACAGACAATTAAGTTTCGTGCCAAATTTCATAACTGTAGGACTACGGAAAGTACCCTATAGTTTTAGATTACGCGGCGAATTTCTTATAAAATGGGGGAAAAACAATACATAAATGCTCGTATCTTTTGATTGCGTTGATCTACATATATGCTGATCTTGACAGACAGACAGATGTACAACAAAGAAATGCCATAGGATTTCTGATTTTAGGTACGGTATCCAAAAACAGTCTTCAGTATAATTTTATTTTTCATTTAATAGGTATACAGCACTAACAGTTGCCGTCAAAATTGTAGAAGTCGACTGGCGCAGAAGCTTTGCGGATGCATCCCATTTTATTATTTCTTTGATGGTAATTCTAGTTTTTTTATGTGCTCTTGTACCGTTTTAGTTCGAAATGTAAATAATTGTTTCCCACACACATCAGGGTACGCAAAGAGAACTTAATGTAAAGAAACGCCGTTACCCACTTTCCACTGAATTCTGGAGGCATTGCGTATTGACTGACGGAACTTAACAAAAGATCTAAGAAATGGGAATATAAATTTAAATAAATATTTCTATTCCTACAGTGGACATCGAACCCACAACCAGTCGCGTTTCCAGTTTTATTTTGTGTCCCTGTGCCACGACTAGCCTAAATTTAGTAGGTTCCAAGCATGTATGTTAAAAAAACAACAAATCAAAACGTCACGTCACGGGTCACATACAATATATATAACAAGGTAATCGACAGGTATTTTAAGTAATTTTAATCTTTTTTAAACATTTTTTAAAGTGTTATTCCACACTTAGGAAAGATAAATACTTATTTAGAAAACGTATAAAAATTTGAACGCAGCGGGACTCGAACCCGCGCCTCCTGGAAACCGACCTGGTCGGTTTCTAAATAAGTAATTTTAATCTTATTCTTGCCATTTGTAGGTGGTCCACAATGTACTCCAGCTGGTATGTGGTGTTTGGCCGCGTACAACCAGACCCTGGCCAACTTCAACGGCATCAAGTGCCCCTGCAAACAACAATGCTTGGACTCTGTTTACAGGGAAATTTCTAGTGATGATCAGATTTGGTTAGTCTTATAGAGAGTTTTTGGAGATTTCCACAATTTTTTGGGTTGTATACTAAAATAAACAAAAATACTTGTTTATTTGCTTTATAAGGGTTAACCAAATAATTGTTGATTTATTTGATGCAATGTCATTAATATTATATGTTCTTATAAGGGTTCCGTTTACACTTTTTGACGTACGGAGCCCTAAATATGTCGATATAAATATTGTATCTTATAGCAATATCAGTATTGATTAATCGATATTATTTTAACATCCATTTTTCGCTCAGGTTGTCCTAACCATAAGCGGTACATTATGTTAAAACTATTAGTTATTTAGCTTAACGCTGTATCCCGCACATAGCAGGTTAGACAGAGGGAGTGTTTAGACATTGCATGTTGAGGGCAGAATTAGACGCCGTGCTTTTCGTCGTTACTGATGCGAGGGAATGAAAATATTAAATATTTCATTCCTGCGAGTGAGAATCGAATCCATAGCCGCTGCGTTTACAGTCGCCTCATTGAAAATTAAAGTTAAAATAAACATTATATGCAGGGATAAAGGGCCTTTCCAAACTAATGGCGCTGTACGCTTCACAGTGCAAGCTCCCCGCACGCGTTACACCAGGCACATCGTATTTCATCTCCAAGATCTTATTGGTAAGGCATAAATTTGTTCTAACGTTAATTATAATACCTATTCTTCGTTAGGCCAGTCGTGGCGCAGTGGCACAAAGTGTGACTGTAAAACCGACTGGTTGTGGGTTCGATCCCCACTCGAGGAGATGAAATATTTACTTAAATTTATATTTCTATTTCTTCGCTCTGGTGTTGAGGCAAAAGCGCGGCGTTGAGTTCTGACACTCAACACGCAATGCCTCCAAAATTCGGCAGAGAGTGGGGAACGGAGTGTCTCAACACTGCGTTCCCTCTGCCTACCCTGCTGTGTGCGGGATACAGCGTGAAGCTAATTAATTAATTTTATTTAATTAATTCTTCGTTACATGTACATGTATTCTGCACATAGCTGGGAAGGCAGAAAGAATCTAGTGTTAAGGCAATTCGTTCTCACTCTCCGCCCAATTTGCAAGACATTTCGTATTTAGTGGCGCTTTGTCTTGTTACCAAAGCGAGGATATACCAATAATTTATTTGCCCAAGTGGGAATCGAACCTATAATTGTCGCGTTTTATTCTATTTTTAATTCTATTTTTAATTTTAATACACTTTGTCAGATGTACCTCAACTTACACTCAGTGTTTAAAATAAGGGCCTGAGACTTGCGACATAATGTGTAGGTTTACACTCCTCATTATATATAGCTAACTTCATAAAAAAACAATATTAAAAATAAATAAATTATCACAGCATGGTAGGCAGAGGGAACGTAGTGTTAAGACACTCTGTCCCCCACTTTCCGCCGAATTCTGGAGGCATTGGGTGTTGAGTGGCGGAGAAAACGACGTGTTACCTCGACACCAGGGCCAAGAAACAGAAATATAAATTTAAATAAATATTTCCTGCCCCGAGGTGAGATTGAACCCACAACCAGTCTCATTTACAGTCACACTTTATGCCCCTGCGCCGCGACTGGTCTCAAAAAAGATAGTAATATAACTTATACTTTAGTACACATTTCTGTATTTTATGACAGTTTCCTTTGGAGGTGCTGCGGGGCTGTTCTTGGGCGCCAGCTTCATTAGCTTCGTGGAGATAGGCTACTTTGTAATAGAAAAAATATTTTTTAATAGACCTGAACCAACTGTGGTAAGTCTGAAATTTTGAATAAAATAAGTAAAGTAAATTTCATAGATATGGTTCTTGGATCGATACTCACTGACTGACCAAGAGAAAATGTTTTTCTCTTTTTAAATAAAGTTCTGGTGAGACAGTCTTCTATCCATCTAATCTTATAATGTAAATTTTACCTTTGGCAACATTTTAAACTTTCCTGTTTTTGTTTGGTAAGGGAAATATGGACAAAATGACAGGATATTTAGTTTTTGAATCATTTTTATTTATATATCGTATTGATAGTCAGTCTCATTTATAAAAAGTCACCTTTAGATAAGATGAGATAACGATAAGAAGTCTTTATAGCACACTTAACAGGATCAATTACATAAAATTACATAAGACAATTATATAAAATGCACAACGGCCTTATCACTAAAAGTGATCTCTCGTGAAGGCAACCAATCCAAATTACTGAACGACAGAACCACATTTCGCCCGGATACAAATTTTGTCCGTACTTTTATTTGGAGCAAAATGTGGTGCAAAGTGATATGTACAAATTATAAATAAATTTATTTAAAAAGGCAACCTTTTAGTTAAATAGGAACTCTAAATAATTTTGATATAAAAACTGTAACGAACCAAATTTTTTTGCTTCGTTACATTTTTTAAAGAAGTGAAATAGTACTTTTATTGGATCTAATTAATAATACTCACTTTATATCATTCGGTCGGGTTTTAGGATTCCGTACCTCCAAAATTAAAAACGGAATTTAAGATCACTATATTGTTCATTTGTCCGTCTGTCAAGACTATTTACCTCAAGATCGCGTGGAGATATCAAGAAGAAGGAGAAAGGTGGAATTACTTACTAAATAGATTTACCACTGACCTGGTCGGTTTCCAGGAGGCGCGAGTTCGAGTCCCGCTGCGTTCAAATTTTTATACGTTTTCTAAATAAGTATTTCTCTTTCCTAAGTGTGGAATAACACTTTAAATGTGTAAAACATTCCAAGTTATTATAAAGACCAAATTATTATATCGTTAAATAAATTTCCTTTACCTCCTTACTCCAAAAATGTACTAATTAATATTATTACTCCAAAAATGTATAAAATGTGTATTACAGGTAAAGAAAACCAGTATGCCTTATGAAGCCAGGATCAAAGAAATCAATTTCATCTTAGCAGAATATTATAGGGAATAATATTTAAAATACCCTAATATAATATATTAAATTAAAGAACTAAAAACAAGCTTAAAATTATATCAGTCACTTTCCAATTCCATAGTTAAGGCTTCGTCGCCAAGAAAAATCAACAGAATATATTATACCGAATTTAAGAAGTTAATATGCATAATTAAGTTGCTAATCGACATCCTGGACTTAATCTACGGACCAGCTAGATGGTATTATATTTTACCTTTCACAGCATTCCAGGAATTTGTATGGACCAGCCTTTAGTGTTGCCCAAGTGGTGGCCCAAAAAACTCCCATTGAATAGCACTTTGACTCTCTTACTTAACTAAATTATCAAATTATATAATAATAAAAAGTCGAGTAACTTAAACTTCTAAAGTTATAGTTTGTGACTGATTCCTTGAACACCTTTGAAATATATATTTATTCAACAATTCTTTGGCCCTGACTAGACACTAGATATATATCACAGAAACCACGCTTTATTCATCAAAGCTAGAGACCATTTTTCTATTCATGACGTTCTAGAATTATCCTAGAGCAAAGTGCCACTGCCATAGATTATATTTTGATGTACAATCTAAGATCAAGTGCAGGCAATTTAAATGCTACGCTATGTGGTACAAAGTTAGGGGTATGGAGACCAATATGATTTTCTGACGCACTCGAGTAAAGGATTATTGTAACATGCATAATAAATATTTTTTTCTCCAATCAATTCTCTTTCATTTTCTTTCTTTTCTTTTCTACATATTAAGTTAAAATCTTCACGCTGTATCCCCCACTATCCGCTGATTTCTGGAGGCATTGCGTATTGAGTAGCGGAACTCAACGCCGCGCTTTCCCTCGACACCACAGCGAAGTAATAAAAATATAAATATAAGTAAATATTTCATTTCCTCAAGTGGGGTTATATACTCTGTTAAGGACAACGTTTTTTATAAGCAGTTTGACGCTCTTACCAGTACAGGAGTATAGTAAAAAACATAGTATTAAAATACGTAGTGTTGGTTGTTGGTAGCACGGTGTTAAGTTACGCTACTTAACGCGAAAAGTCTTGAAGATTGGGCAATGCGTGGAGAACTGAGTGTCTTAACACTAGGTTCACTCTGCCTACTCTGCTCTGTGGGAAAAAGCGTCAAGAACCATTATGTATGCAGGTTCATTCCCAGCTGAAGCAATTGTTGTTTTATAATTTCAGGGGCGTATCATCTCAATCACATTTTTACGCGTGGTACGAATTATGGATGTTAGATCAACTCGCCTTTGTATTATTAATACTTTATTTAATTTATGTAATTATGTTAGTTACTCAATTTAATATTATGTTTATTATCTTCTAAGAAGACAAGTAAAGACAAGAAGACGAAAAACACCTGAATAAACTAAAAAATAATTCTGAAAGATCTGTTTTTTTTAATGACTCTGTCCCATTAAACTTATTGTTATTATAGCCAAATCTTACAAAGTATGTTTCATATCGATCAAAAATCAGCTTCACGCTGTATCCCACACACAGCAGGGTAGGCAGAGGGAACCTTGTGCTAAGAGACTCCGTTCCCCACTTTCCGCCGAGTTCTAAGAGGCATCGCGTCTTGAGCGGCGGAACTCTACGCCACACTTTGCCTCGACAACAGAGCGAAGAAACGAAAATATAAATGTAAATTAATATTTCATTTCCTCAAGTGGGGATGGAACCCAGAACCAGTCGATTTTACAGTCACTCTTTGTGCTCTTGCGCAACCGATTGGCTCATTTTAATATTAGCCGATCTTTAATCAATCACTTTCATCAGCTTTTCTTTCCTCAAAGCAGCGACCAGGTTCACATCGGTATCAGGCATCGGCATTCGCAAAGAATGTGCTTGCGAACTGATTTCCCGATGAGACGTCCATAAATATTACGTATCTCTGTGGAGTTAGTTCTGAAGTCATTAATCTTGACTGGATTTACTTTGAAAATTCCTGTCGAATTAAACCGAATCTTTAACAAGGTGTGCATGGAGATACAGATCCAATATGCACTCACCCAATCTATAGCATTTCTTATCTACTCTGCCAGCCAGTAAAGGCATGAATTAAATACGTAGGTGCTTGTTGATGCGGCATCTATCCATAAATATATTACAGTGTCTAATAGGAAATATTAAAATACTCATGATATAAATACTTTAACGAGGCACTTTCTATATAGAAGTGTAGAAGTCTTTAGGGCTTCCTCTTTTTGAAAATTCAATAGAAATTCAAACATTTCTAGTGTCTGTTGCAAATATATTCGCTCATAAAAGCAAAAAAATTCAAATATTCAATATCCCTGTATAACAAATTATGTTTCAAAAGCATAGAGGTCGGATGTAGAACGTATTTAAAAATGTATTTCCAATATTTATTTTGGTAAATAGGATTTTAAAAAAGTGGGGCATCTACCCTGGTTTTACATTAGATATATGATAATGATTGGCTTACAGTTACTGATAACGATTGATAACATTTCCATTACAATCATAACAGTGTATCAGTGACGAACGTATACTTTGAATAGCAGGTATTTTAATTGAAATATTTATATAGCACAAATATATTAATATTAATAAACCGTCGAGTTAAAAACAGTCGTGGCGCACGCGGGACGCGTGTCAATCAGACTGTATACGCTTCGATTAGTAGTTGGAGTCTCACACGGGGGCGTAATTATATTGATAGATGTATTTACGATTCTCCGCTCTAAAGGAGTTCTGCTATTTAACACGCAATATCTCGAAAATTCGGCGAAAAATAGGGAACTTTACTGTGCCTACCCTGGTATCCGGGAAAAAGCGTGAAGGTACTACATTAATATAAACCCACGTTCCCAAGTTTACGGGCAGCTTCTGGCGGTTGGCGATTGGCGACCTCACAGACCTGAGTCCTCCGAAGGAGAATCACAAAAATGTTGCCTCTGACTTCCCTTTAGTGGCCGGCAGAGTGGAGCAAAAGAGCTATTTGATCACTTACGAGCTCCTCGTCTTGGTGAAACTGGTGCACACATCTCTACTCCCTTAGGACACGCCGATGTTTCGCCCGTAGCATTACGTCGATATGTGGTGGCCCATTTAATGTGAGGTGTAAAAGTGGACTCATTCAATAAACAAGTAGCCAGTCCATCCAACTTCCGTTGCATAATCCTAATTCTAAACTTCTTCCACAGTTTCCATAGTACCTACGCATTAACCAGCGACCATCTCTGGGCGATTATCTTAGAGATGGATGGAACATAATAATAATAGTTTCTTGCAAACAAATTAATTAGTAAATCAGCATAAAAATTGCTAATAATATATATATATATATATATATTATTAGCAATTTAAAATAAATATATATATATATATATATATATATATATATGTATTTTTTTTACTTTTTGATTTTTAGCAAAATGAAGCTTTTTCTTCTTTGGCTACTATCAACAACCCATGTCTCTTATTGTTACAATATATTCTGCCTACATCACATACCTTCCATTAGTCATCATAATTTAGCGGCAGGAATTGTGAAGCCTCTGTTAAAAGCCTCTCATAAGGTAAAATTTATTAATTTTCATTTAATATATATTTATATTTTGTTCACGCTGTATACAAAATAAACATAACAAACATATGGCAGAATAGACATAGTTTACCACTTCCCGTCCAATTGGTATAACTTTGTCTTCCTTTTTTAAATTTAAGGAGAGGGAACCTGGGAACCTATTATTAAGACACTTCACTCTCATTACGATGCTTCCAATCTCCACTTTGTATTTGAGGCATTGCGTGTTAAGTGGCGGAACTCAACGCCACGCTTTGCCTTGTTCCCGGAGCGAACAAATTAACATATTAAATATTTCATTCCCCCGAGTATTAATCGAACCCAAAACCATCTCATTTACAGTGAGACACTATGCCACTGCGCCACGATTGCCAATATTTTTTGATTTTATTGAATTTTTACGATATATAGTATGTAATACTGGTTCTTATTTGAGTGTAGATACTCAATAAAGAACATATACATATGGATACCTACACTGACTTAACACGTGGAATGCCAACGCGGTTAGTGCTGACCAACAGCATACTATGTCTTAAGACCAAGTACCAAATTGAAAACAAATGATTTGACGTGAATACGTCTATTGTTTTGCTATCTTACGGGATCATTTATTTTTACATTTTTCAAAAACCAACTTAATTTGTAACTATAAGTGGGTCCATGAATATGATTTTTTGTGTGATAGCAGTGCACTATGGTCTGTATGAATGGATATGAATGAATCAAAAATAATCGAGAACCGCGGTCATAACTGACCGACGCGGCCTGAACGTGATGATACACATTGTTTCTTGGTGTTAAACGTGGTAAGAAATAGTAGAACTAATCTTTTTATCTACGATTATGAGCCTTGAAATATCTTTTTTTTATTTTCAGGTTACATGGGTAACACCATTCCCTCGCCTAACTCCGAAGCACCAAAACTTGACAGTGGTGGATGTAAGCGCCATCCTTGAAATTACTGGACGTAATAACTTGTTCATATTAAAACCTAAACTACCTTTTATTATAGTGCTCATTTATTTTGCTTAGTATTAAATATATAACATTTTTGAGAGGTAATACCTTGGTTTACCTTCGATACTGCTCATCAATGATACTGGAGAAAGGTCACGTATAAAATGTGAAGAAATCCCGAAGGGCATGTATGAAATGGTTAATGAATACTCTCTTAGGCAACCCCGCTGGGGATAAGGCGCGAAGTTAAAAAAAACTCTAAAAGTATCAAGATTAGCTAAGAAACTTTAAAAAAATCCAGGATACGCTAATAAAATGTTACGTTTTGTGCATTTACAGCTCTAGACGACAAGTTACGTCGAATAACCAGTATATCTACAATAAAAGCTATCACCAGAAATATATCGCTAGCTGCCTTACAAAACGAAGAGATCAGACAGACGTTGATAACAAATCAGTATGACGCAGTTGTATCTGAGTGGTTCTTTTCTGATGTAGAAGCTGGGTAAGGTGTCATTTATTGTCTTTGTAGATTTCTAGCCTATTTTGGTTTAGGTAAATAGTAAATGGCATTAATGTTTATTTTTTTTTAATTTTCATAGTCGTTCGTAGTTCACTCGGATGAATGAATTATTCTCATTTCCTTAATCTGGTAAAAAAGCACGTCGTTCACCTGTTCCGTCAATGTGTCAAACATTAGGCACGGAGTGGCAAACGAAGTGCCTTGATACTGTTAATGTTAATGGTTTCCTTCGTCTATGTACATATGCGGGATATAGCGTAAAGCTAAAAAAATATAAGATAGAGCTCTATTACTTAATACGACTACATTTTCTTGTTTATAAAACAAATAAAACATAAAATAAAATAGTTACGCAGCTATCCAAGGAGTGCCCTGGATCCTTCTAAGTTCTGTACCCATGCACCCATACTTGGAACATCTGGTGGACATGGTGAGATCAGTACCCACACATCCAATGTTCTTGGATTTTCCAATCCCTATGAGTCTGAAGGAACGATTAATTACAAGTGCTTTATATTTTCTGTCTAGTTATGATGCTTGGTAAGTATAATCGTCTTTTATTGTCAGTATATTTTACAGTTTCGTATCTGTACTCAGTGGACAGACTACCAACACGGCATAATTATGTATGAGTGAGTGGATGGCTGTGTGTAATGAGCAAAACACATGTACAATAAGAATTTGTAGTTTTTTTTATGACATTTTCTTGAAACATTTTTAAAGTGTTATTCCACACTTAGGAATCTGGACACCTGGTCGGTTTCCAGGAGTTTGAGTCGGTTTGAGTCCCGCTACGTCCCGCAAATTTTTATACGTTTTCTAAAAAAGGATATGACATTTTTCTTGGATTTAATTTTTTGCTGAAATTATTAAATTTTATTATTTAACTATTCAACTATAACGTTGATATATAATATTTGGTTAGTTTACCATTAGAGTGACGATATGTATCTTTATCTTCTTCTACTTAACACTTACATATTACAGGAAAGATCGTTCATTTAATGCTGCACTTTATGAAACCTACTTTACACACCTTGCAAGAGCTAGAGGTGTAATTCTTCCTGATTACCTCTCCGCCCTCCACAATATATCAATTTTATTAGTTAATTCACACCCTTCGTTCACACCAGCTCAGAGCCTACCCCCTAATGTTGTGGAAATAGCTGGGTTTCATATTGATGAAGATACTCCTAGATTGCCAAAGGTAAAATTGTTAAATATGATAAATTATGCTATGGAAACATCCACAATTTAAAATAATTAAAATTAAAATTAAATCAGCTTTACGTTGTATCCCGCATACAGCAGGGTAAGCAGAGGGAACCTTGTGTTATTGCACTCCATTCCCCACTTTCCGTCGCATTTGTTTAGACATTGCTGTTGAGTGGCGGAGCTCAAGAAATAATAATTCAGTTCAAAATTTCACCTCTTAATATTAAAATTAAGAGTTGCCCTTTTAATAAAAAGTATTTTTTCAGTGTCTAGAACAATATTTTTACTATAATTTAAAAAAAAAGTTTTTGACCCTCCCAAATATATTATACATTATACATATATATAAGATAATGACATGAGAGATTAATAATATTCAGGATCTCCAAGAAATCCTAGACAATTCTCCACAAGGTGCGATTTTCTTTAGCTTGGGCTCTCTCTTGAAATCTTCTTCTATACCAGAGCAAACGAAGAAGGAACTCATCAAGATGTTAGGAGAACTTCCATATACTGTACTTTGGAAGTTCGAAGAAAACATTGTGAATCTTCCAAAGAACATTCACCTACGGAAGTGGATGCCACAGACAAGTATATTAGGTAATTACTATTTTCCTTTCATCTTTGCTTTCTTTCCTAAATTTTATCAAACATTTTTAGTTTTCTTACTGGTTCTTTCTTTCTATTATTCTATGAGTCGTACGTGGTGGAATGATCATTAGATTATGCTGAAAAATGCATGAAACTGCAAAAAAACTAATTCATTTTTCCATTCAACAGCCCATCCAAACACTAAAGTTTTTATATCCCACGCTGGTCTATTAAGTACGTTAGAAGCTTTACACTACGGAGTGCCCATGCTTGCTATCCCAGTGTTCGGAGATCAGCCACGAAACGCAGATAGTTCAGTGAGAGCTGGTAGAGCTGTCAAAGTAGAGTTCGGTCCAGATATGGTCCCAAATGTTAGAAATGGACTAAAGGTTTTATTAGAGGATGACAGGTAATTTTTCTCCAGTATGTAAATATGGATATTTTATAAATATTTTCACTTTTTCAAATTATTCATTATAAATATTTTATTATATTTCAGCTACAACAGCAGAGCAAAATTCTTGTCCAAGTTATTCAGAAATCGTCCCGTCTCACCTTCTAAGCTCATTACTCACTATATAGAACTTGCCATCGAGAGTAAAGGTAGTATAGAGTTCAATTTTACATTTACCATCTACATAGCTTACTAGATTTTGCTTACTTCAGCTACATGGTTGAATGTAAATAAGACATGAACTAGATGGGTTACATGTAAACGATCAGCGTAGTGTAATTAATACTATTAGCTTAAGGCAGCATTCCGCCATAAATAGATAATCCCTCAATTTTTTTTTTTTTGAAAATAAAAGCCAGTCACGGCGCAGGGGCACATAGTATTGCTGTAAAATTGACTGGTTGTGGGTTTGATGAAATGAAGTATTTATTTAAATTTATATTTCCATTTTCTTTTTCTTCATTCGCGGCGTAGAGTTCCGCCATTCAACACGCAATGCCTCCAAAATTCGGCGGAAAGTGAGTGTCTTAACACTAAGTTTTCTCTGCCTACTCTGCTGTGTGCGGAATACAGCGTGAAGCTAAAAAAATATATATTTTCAATATTTTTAGGGGCCTATCACATTCGTTCAAAAGCTCAACTCTACAAATGGTACGAACTCTTGATGTTGGACCAGATCTTTATATTAATAGTAATATTGTATATACTGTATTTAATTTTGAAATATTTGTATAAATTTATAAAATTTGTATTAAAATTTGTGTTTAAGAGCAAAATAAAAGAGAAAAAGAATTAATTCTTGAGTTTGTTTTGTTTCCTTAGAATATTGTCAACGGGTAATGAATATATGATTTACCAAATTAACTTAATTTTAAGATACTACTACTACTTTCTTTATACTTACTTGGATACTTTTAAGAAACAAAATCATTAAAAAAACTTATGACGTATCACACCTATGACAGGGAATAAAATGGGAACATATTTGCTATGACACTCCATTCCCCACGCACCGCCTAATTTTTGAGACATTGCGTGTTCAAATTCTTATACAAAATTTCGTCTAGAACTCAACGATGCGCTTTGTCTAGTTATCAAGGCGAAGAAATAAAAATAATTCAAAATATTAACCAGTCAACCTAACTGCCAACTGCGTCACGGCGCGAAAGCTTCATTTAAACATTTTTTAAAACCGGCCAAAAGCGAGTTGTACACTGAACTGAGAGCTATACCACCAATACTCATTTGTTTTATGGATCCTAAAAAATATTTATTTTATTTTGTTTTCTAGTATTATGTCTAGTATTATGTATTCTTAGTATATTGTTGTAGTGGAAACAGAAATAAATGAACTGTGATAATTTCAGATGTCTTACTTATCACAATTAACGAGATACAGCCTGGTCACAGACCTGCAGACAAACAGACAAACAGCGAAGCCTTAGTAATAGGATCGGAATCCGCAATTTGGCCGGATCCGGATCCGGATTTGTAAGATTTGATTTCCATGATTAATTTTGAATTTTGAAGTCTTTTTGAACTGAATAATCATTTAATCACATTTTTTTAAAATTCGAACTTAAAATCTTTGCGTGCCTCATTTGTATTAAGAAATAGGCTCTTATTTAATATTAAATAATTATATTTTCACATTATTTTATTTATAATTGAGATCGATCAATTTTATTAATTAAAATCTAAAGGTATGGGAAAATTTTATATTTATGTACAAGAAATTTATTTTGCTCAAAGAAAATATATTTAATAGGGATGGTATCTTTCACTTTTCAACGTTCAGTGACAAAATAAAAGTACAGTGACTTGGGTTAATAACCAGAGATAAAACAGTAACAAACAAATGAATGTAGATAAAAATATAAAAATGAATTACTAGAGGTTGAATTGACAAAAAACCTTTGTTAAGGGCGTTGTGGCGCATGGGCACAAGGGTTAGACTGTAACGTGACGATTGTGGGTTCGATCCCCACTCGAGAACCTAAAATATTTATTTAAATTTATATTTTCATTTTCTACGTCCTAGTATCGAGGTTAAAACGCAGCGTTGACTTCCATCATTCAACAGCAGTGCCTCGAGAATTCGGCGGAAAGTGAGTAACGGAGTGTCCTAACACTAAGTTCCCTCTGCACAAGTGCTCTGTGAAGCAGAAAATCACTACACAAAGTGGGAATCGAACCTACAATCAACCCGGTTGCAGTCAAACACTGAATTTCGAAATGATGAACTATTTCTGTAAACTCTTTTTTAGAATGCCAAACCGTTTTTAAGGTAAACTTTATAAGTTCACTTTGTGGTCCGTCCGTGTACCTCTCTGCCTGTCAGAAAAGACCTTTATCTCAGGAACGCTTGGAGATATTGAGTTTTATTCAAAGTGTGTCTTGTCGTCAGTGTACTTAAAAAAAGATATGGGCGCTTACATCGCAAGAAACGCGTTATCGACACTACAAAGGGAATCGAAATTAGAATGATACTTCCGTTTGACCGAGAATTATGAAATATGGTCTATAGGTAAAAGTACTATTTCAGAAAAAAATCTAAAAACTATATTTTTGTTGTTATTTCCTAAAAAATAATAGCCTTAACAATTTAGTTCTAAAACCACTAGTTCAAGAGAAGTATCAACATAAAAGAGCTCAGTCAGCTCAGCTTAGCTCGAATTTTAGAAAAAGCTGGGCGAGCCTGACTTACGCTTGTCCGGTTTTTTTATTTTGTTATATTTTTTTTTTTTGTTATATTGTTATATATATATATATTATTCAGGTTTTTTTTGTAAGATTTCATGATTCTTGGTGGTGTCTGCTGAACAAATTGCTACGCCCATGACTGTCAAGAATATAACCTTCCTCGGTAAAAGGACTGTCGAGCACATAAACATTTTATAAATAATAACAAACCTGTACATTTTATAAATAAACATTTTATAAATAATAACAAACCAAAAACTTAACTAATAATTGAAATCAGTTTCGCTGTATCCCGCACACAATAGAGTTGGAAAAGGGAACCTAGTGCTAAGACACTCTGTTCTCCTTTTTCCGCCGATTTCTGGAGGCATGCCATGCTACGTAGCGAAACTTAACGCCACGCTTTACATCGACACCAGAAGGAAGGAATGAAATATACCTAAATTTATATAAATATTTCATTTCATCGGGTGGACCACTCCGCCACGACTGACCTCACTAATAGATAATGTTACTTTACAGATACCTATAGCATTTAAAACAAGACATAATTTACTATAAATGTATGTGTTTATGGTTCTATTGTTAATTTGTTTATGTGTCAATTTGTTACATTGGAAAAAAATAAATGAGCGGCGGAACTCAATCTGACTGTGTGTCTGGGAATTCTAGTCTCGGTAGAGGAACGTTTATGTTTAGAACATAGAAATTTCCTAGGTAATGTTCATATCATCTTGGTTTCCAGGCATAGCGCGGCGTTGAGTTCCACCACTAAACAGACGAGGCCTTCAGAATTCAATGAAAAATAGGGATCGGAGTGTTTGAACACTTGATTCCTTGTAACAACTCTTAGTTATAAAAACATAAAGTTCTTTTCATATAAAATATAGTAATTACTAACTCTCCTTCCTTGCCCTGCAACTTTAAGATTTTTTTTTGTAAGAAACAGAACGTTATACGCATTTTGTCTTTCACGAAATATTCTCTTAAAACATTTTACTACGAATAACTATACCATACACGTGGAACTAATTATTGAAATTCAAAACAAAAAAGTTATATATAGAAAAAAAGTTGTTTCTTAATAAAAACACACGGTCAGAAAACTCTTATAAGAGTCACCGCTATAAACTAAAAACTCACTCTACAAAGTCTTAAAACTAAAAGAGTAAGGTAGTATATCAATTATTTCTTTAAAAAAAATATATTGTAACATGAATTATCTGTTGACAGCATTATGACATTTAACTTCATGGGCATAAGACTTAAAATGGCGGTTAATAATGACAAAAGGACAATGCCTTGTTATAGAACCGTGTAATCCTGTTATTTGATCGTTATTATTATGCTAAACGAATATGGCCTTTAATTTTAAATGAGTAAGAGTGATTTTTCTTCATATTTAATTTTATTTAAGTCCTTATATTATTAGCTTTTCGGTCTCTGAGAACACGAGACGAGTCAGTTGTCATCTGTAAGGGGCAGATAACGTTTGATTTTTTCGTTTTAATTTAATGAAATGTTGTGATATTTTTTAAAATTTTCAATTAAATTGTAAGTATTGATTTCATTATATACAACTTCATATTATATTTTAAGGAAATAATATAGTAAATAACAATGTATGGATATTTTATAACTGTTTGTGAATATAATTTTATTGTGAATTAAAAGGAGGAATGTGGATTTAAATCCCAATTGGGGATATGTATATTAATTATAGACGCTTTTTTATATGAATCGCAGGATGTCGACGCTATATTTTAATAAATATAAAAATATATAGCTTAATACAAAACTGGCAAACTGAAAATTCCATATTTACTGAATATTCTTTCCAGACAAAAATATTCTTTCTTAAAAGATATTTTCTTATATAAAACTTTTAATTTGTTATCAAATTAATATATTTTTACTTAAACTTACGTAACCTAAAAGTAGTATATTCATTTGGCGAAACTTAACGCTGTGCTTTGGGCTTAAAGGGAAAATTATAAGAATTTAAATATAATTACTCCAATAAGTATGAATCGAACTCACAATCAACGTTAACAGTTCCGCACTGCGCCGCAATTGATATTTTTATTAACAATTATATATATATATATATACGATGCCATCGCAAGTGGCGCATTATTACGACTGCTTCAAATGTCTTTTGGGTTCGAGTTTTTTTTTCATATTTGATAGCCTATCCTAAGACAGGTTGTGGTCGAAACGGCCGCGCCCTCCAAAACGCCGAAAAAGGCGCCCAAACCTGCCACCGCTTCTGACTCACGAGTCAGCAGCGGCGTTTCCCCGCGCTCGGCAGGGAAGACAAAGTTGGCCCCTCAGGCCGAGGCCCGCGCGCCCTCTCCAACGGCCCCTCAGGCTCCCGCGTCCGCGCGCCCACCAACGGCCCTTCAGGCTCCCGCGTCCGCGCGCCCACCAACGGCCCTTCAGGCCCCCGCGTCCGCGATCCCACCCTCGGCCCCTCAGGCCACCGCGTCCGCGATCCCACCCTCGGCCCCTCAGGCCACCACGTCCGCGACACCACGGGTTCGCATGCCCCCACCGATCATAATCCAGGACAAGCAGGCCTGGGACAAGGTGTCAGCCTGGATGCTCGCGCAGAAGGTGAATTTCACCACTGCGCGTGCCACCCAGGATGGCATCAAGGTCCAGTGCCCTGCCACCTCGGACCACCGCCGCCTCACGGCACACCTTAGGGAGGCCAACGTTGGCTTCCATACATACGCCCTTGAGGAGGAACGACACCTACGAGTCGTCATTAAGGGAATCCCGAAGGAGATTGAGTCCGGACTCGTTCTCCAGGACCTTCAGTCCCAAGGCTTCCCCGTCCGCGAGGTACACCGGATGTACCACTTTCGTGACAAAAAACCGTTTGACAGCGTTCTTGTCATTCTGGACCATTCCCCCGCGGGTAAGCAAATATATAACGTACGTGCGATTTGCTACCTGACGGGGCTCCGCGTAGAGGCCCCTCGGAACCGCGGTCTAATCGGGCAGTGTCACCGCTGCCAACTATACGGGCACTCGGCCCGAAATTGTAACGCCCGCCCTAGGTGCGTTAAATGCTTAGGCGACCACGGGACCGCGGACTGTCCCCGCAAGGTCCCAGACCCCGCCGTTCCGCCCAGCTGCGTGCTGTGCGAGACCCAGGGACACCCCGCCAATTACCGCGGGTGCCCCAGGGCCCCGCGCCGCAGGCACACCGGGCAGGGCGGCAGGTCGGGTAGGGTTTCGAGACCCCACCCTAACAATAACACAAGGGCACCTGAGGCGCCCTCAGCACCCCAGGTGTACTACCCGGCACCACTTCCGTCCCGGAACGCGTGGGAACGACCGGCGACCGCGCCAAACGTGAACACACGTCAGTTCACCACCCCCGCGTACGTCCCGAACCAACGTTCGTCCGACTCCGCAGTCGTCTCGGACTTCATAGGGCTCTTCGACGTCAACGAGCTCTGTGTATTCGCCGACAAAATACGCCGAACGAACGGCAACGCGCAGGCCAGAATACAGGCCACCATCGACCACGCGAAACTCATTCAAGCCATCGTGGGCTTCGTAGCGTAAAATTTCCAATGGCGGTTTTTAATAGCAATACGCCTTTGCCCGCTGACGCGCGTCTCGCGCGTATCAAACCCAGAGCCTTAAGCATCGCGACGTTCAACGCAAACAGTGTCGCCGGCCAACGTGACCTAATCCGAGATTTTACTACCGCGCATCAACTTGACATCCTGTGCGTACAGGAGTCATTCTTAAAACCTAGTATCCGCGATCCGAAAATAGCTAATTACAGACTCATCCGTAACGACAGACTCGCCACTAAAGGCGGAGGTACCCTAATTTATTACAAAAAAACACTCCACTGTGTCCCATTAGATCCACCAGCGGCACTCGAAAACATCGAAGCGTCTATTTGCCAGATCTTTCTCACAGGCCATCAGCCAATCATCATAGCCTCAGTTTATCATTCTTCTTCCAAACCACTTCTAGAGAATGACATCCGTTTACTCCTCAACATGGGAGACTCCGTCCTTCTGACCGGAGACCTAAACTGCAAAAACACCATCTGGAACTCTACCAAGACTTGCACACGAGGACATTTATTAGAACGCCTCGCGGACAGGTACAACCTCTCCGTAATAGGACCACCGACCCCCTCCCGGTTTCCCACCGGTAATCAAGGCCACCCAGAAGTTCTGGACATAGTGATTCTAAAGAACGTCGCCCTCAGGCTGCGGTCTATAGAATCACTATCGGAACTTGACTCTGACCACCGCCCAGTTGTTTTTAAATTGGGCACAGACTCCCCTTCAGGGCCACCCACCAAGACAATAACCAATTGGAAAAAGTTCGCTAAAATCATCAAAGCGGACGACTCTCCACTCACCGATCTCATTCCTGGCATTATAGACTCCGTAGATGTTGCTAAGGAAGCCGCGACCAAATTCACGACATTCATCCAACAAGCTCTCCTCAGCTGCTCGAAAGAGGTCCCAGATCTGCCTGAAGGTAGATTTGAGATCTCAGGGAAGCTCAGGGAGCTAGTCAGACGTAAAAACTTAGCTACTAGAGCTCACGACGCGTGCCCGAATGCCGCAAACAGTAGGAAATTAAACAATCTTAGGAGACAAGTCAAATCCCAATTTGAACAGCTCAGAGATGAGTCTTGGGATAGTCGACTCGAAGGACTCTCGCCATCGTCCCAGGCGTACTGGGCGCTGTCGAGAACCTTTCGATCTGACACAGTGGCGACTATGCCTCCTCTTACTAGACCCGACAACACGATAGCGGCCGACGACACTGACAAGGCAGAATGCCTAGCGGACAGCCTCGAGGCACAATGCTCACCGAGCACCCTACCATGTGACCCGGATCACTTGACGGAAGTGGACTCCGAGGTCACAGAGTGGGCTTCGATGCCCCCGACTGGCGAACCGGTTCGCCCCACGGACATAGACGAGGTTAAGTCCATTCTCAAGGACTTAAACCCAAAAAAGGCCCCGGGGCCCGACAAGATCCCAAATAAAGTTCTCAAGTCCCTTCCGATCCACTTAGTAACATTGCTAGTCCTTATTTTCAATGCTCTTTTAGCAGGTTGCTCCTTTCCTACCGAATGGAAGGAAGCAATAGTTATAGGCATTCGCAAGCCCAAAAAACCCGCCAACCTTCCCTCCAGCTACAGACCCATTAGCCTTATCAGTAGTTTGGGGAAAATCTACGAAAGAATCGTTCTCAGTAGGTTAAAGGAGATAGTCGAGGCAAAACAACTGTTCATCGACGAACAGTTCGGTTTTAGATCCCACCACTCGTCCATACACCAAGTTCACCGGCTTACCGAACATATCGCGAAATATAACGTCCGCCGATCGATTCGTAGCGACACGGCGGCCATCTTCTTAGACATCGCCAAAGCCTTCGACAAGGTCTGGCACAACGGCCTGCTCTTCAAGCTCCGCCGTATGGCCCTGCCAGACTCACTCGTTCACATCATTCGGGAATACCTGTCGAATCGTACGTTCCGATATAGATTAGAAGGGACACTATCGTCCCCTAGATTCGTTCGCGCTGGAGTCCCGCAAGGCTCCACTCTGTCACCTTTACTCTACGCGCTTTATACCAGCGACATACCGCGTACCGATAAAGTCGAACTTGCGATGTATGCCGATGACACCGCGCTCTACACCACGGACCGCTCCGCTTTTGTCCTAGCCGAAAGACTGCAACAAGCTGCCGACGCCCTAGGCGTTTGGTTCAGCAAGTGGCGGTTTGAGGTTAACCCGGAGAAAAGCGTAGCCGTCCTCTTTCCGCGTAAACGTTACGAGACCGTCTCGACTATCTACCTACAAGGCAAACCTATCCCCTGGGAATCCACGGTCAAATACCTAGGCGTCGTACTGGATTCGAAATTCTCCTTCCGGCCGCACATCACGTATGTCAGGAACAAAGCCACATACGTCATGAACCGGCTGTACCCGCTCATTTGCAAGCGGAGTAAAATGTCACTTCGTAACAAGCTGACATTGTACAAAACTTGCATCCGTCCCGTCATGACCTATGCTTGTGTCGTGTTCGCACACACTAAGATAGACCTCCTTCAGAGGGTCCAAAATAAATTTCTACGTATCGCATCCGGATGCCCATGGTACGTCCGCAACGTTGACCTCCACAAAGACTTCGAGCTAGAATCGCTCAAGGAATTCTGCAAGCGCCTGGCCAAGCGCTACTACGAGCGTGCAGATTCCCATTCCAACCCACTGATCGTCGAAGCGTGTAAGTACGCTCCTCACCCACATCCGAGTCTTCGACGCCCCAGAAGCATTCTTCTGGATCCTGACGATCCAATAACTGCTGCCAACGCCCAATACACAGGGAGGATCCACTCCTCAGTCTTACGTCCCACTCACCGCCGCCGTAAGAGGCGGCGAGGCCAGTCATTTCTCACGGCACGCCCGCGCCTCGGCGCGGCGGGGCCCAATGGACGAAACCCCCCATGATTAGCGTACGCGGGGTATCCCCCCGCGATCGCTAACACTTCACGAGCGTCCATCAAAGCTCGTAATTTTCTCTTCAGGGGCGAGCCACACTCGCCCCTCCCAGCCCGGTGACGCTGTCAAGACCATTCCAGGTCAACAGCATTTAAGTCCATCAGAAAAAAAAAAAAAAAAAAAAAAGACAGGTTGTGGTCTGTAGATGGTTGCGGTGAACAGATAACTGACAGACATACATACTTGTATATTCCTATATGTAAGTAAACTATACCCATACGGAAATCACGTCGCAGACTGTAAGCGTGACTTATATTTATCAACATTATTCACTCAGTAATCATTATAATCGTATATTTATTATAATAATACAACTAATTTTAAACAAACTTACTAATTTTATACAAAATAAACCTTACCTCTAACTCTAACTTAGAAACCTTCGTAGGCTCATGCACAATAACTTTGCTAAAGATCATCACATCATCAAATGCATAGTTCACGATTTTATAAAGTACAAACATACAGACAAACATTCATTTTTATATATAAAGATGATTATTTCTTTAAAATATATTTATTTCTATTACATAGTTTACATTGTATAATAAAATAAAAGTTGAAGTTGTAATTCTATTGCTATTACCAATTTGTATCTGTATGATTAAACACTCTAATCTTATGAACTACGAAGCAAAACAGTAGAGGATTGTACACCCCGTTATAGTTTTTAGCGTAACCTTTATCTCGGATACTTTGAATATGGCATGTCTCATACATAATGTGACCAGACTTCTCACTTTTCACTTGTGTGTCTCTGTATCCCGAAATATACCTCCGGGATGTACAAATGTCCCGTTTTTTCGGAATGGCATGTAAACTGGTTGGTCGAAACAAGTTCCTCCGTGACTACCGCAGTACGCTAGTTTTAAAAAAAAAAGAAAGTATAAATTCATGTTCATATAGGGTTCATGTTTGACTCTTTTGCAGTCGCCGGAGTCAGGCTATGGAACGAATTTCTACAGCACTCAAAAAGAGCTCCCTCTCGTGAGGTATTCAAAAGCCGGGTAAAAGAACATTTAAAAAAAAATACATAAATATCACCTATTTAATTTGTTATGTAATTATTTGTGTATATTGTTATATATCGTTTACATTTTTGTGAAGTTTATTTAGGATATCGGTAATATATTATTATAATTATATATAGTATGTTTATGTTTGTATATTTTCCTTCTGCACACCTGCACAATTATTATAACACATGACAAGGTAGGCTCGTAGAGAATGCTCTTTAGCGTTAAGCTCGCCTTAGGTACATTTTTTTATTATGTGTAATAAATTTTATGTAAAATAAATAAATTTACTTATCAAAATTGTCAATTATACCTAAAAAAACGAAGCACCATCAGACGGTCGAAGCTCTAAGTAAAAAGTAGTAATCGTTAAAGAAGAGAACGGATTATTTGGAAATAATTTGTCTTCGCCATGATATGCATGAAAAGTGCTCACCATGACAATGAACAAAAAACATTTTACATTATATCTAGTACTAGGCTACTAGGGTTATTATTTTAACTTCACGCTGTATACCACATACAGCAGGAAGCACTGCGCAATTTTCAGCTAGTTCATTGACGGAACTCAACGCCGCTTTTGGTCTTGTTACCTGAGCGAGAAATATATTTTCTTATAGTGGACATCGAACCTCCAACCCCGTCGCGCTTCCAGTACCCCTTCCAATATAAAAACGGGCTTAAATCCTGCTGTGTTCAAAATTATCTTTGAATTTTTTTTTTACATATTAAGGAGTAAAAAAGTCCAAAATTAAAAAAAACAATTTTTACAATATTTTTTGGATTTAATTGCTTGAGATATGGTAATGAAGTTTTTTTGATTATAATATTTTTAACCTTGGACTTGGTCAAATATAGAAAACGTATGACCAATTTTGTATTTCGAAACGTTATTTTACGATAAAAATATAAAAAATAATTCCCCGAACTGGAAATCGAACATTGATTCTTGATTTGATTTTGACATTTCCGTTTGCACAAAACTTTTAGATAGTTGTAAGTAAAAATACTTTAGAATCTGGAGGCTGATTCATCTTTTATTATATATATATCTAATAGTTTTGTCTAATAAACTAATAACACAAGCAAGTACCTGTGCCCGCGTGGTCAAATAAAAATAAATAGGCTTAGGTGACTCTGACCACAGATAAAGTTGGTTAGATCAAAATTATATTATATTTAACTTAGAGCCATATAATTGGGGTCATTTATCGAGGACAACATCCAACACAAAAAATATTTTTTCAATTCGAATCAATAGTTGCTAAGATTAGCGAAATCAACCAAACAAACTTTAGTTTTATAATAGGGCAAACTCGGACAGTTAGCAGCCACGCTATTAAAAATCTATATTAAAAATCATTTTTAACTGACTTCTGTTGCAAAAGGAGGTTATTAATTCGACTTTCTAGATGGTAGCTGCCAATTTTTTTTACTTCTAGGTCTAAATGCGAGTGTCTCAACACTACACAATTTACCATACAAACTTTTAAATTCTTAGTAAAGAATAAATTTAACAAACAACAAATTATCATTAGATATCATAATTTAAAAAACTACTTTTGTTTTAAATAAAAATAGTATTATATATTTTGAGGTTAATGACAGTGGACAAAGCGAAAGAGGTATGTATTTTCTGACTACCCGCTAGGGATACAGCGTGAACCTAAGTATCAACAAAGGTGAATTTGTTGCATTAATATGTATTATATGAACTATCTCCGTGACTACATTTCAATATATAGGATCCATTGTTACAAACCTTATAAGAACGAGGTCGCCATGTTTAGTATATGTATTCTTGTCCATACACACATTATATTATTATTTATTTTAATGAGTTTTTACAAAATTGTAATAACTCAGAAATTATTATTATTTAGTTAATAGATCGATTTTTCAAGCTCCGGTATAAGGTCATCGTATCGGTTGAGGCATCCTTCAGATAAATTTTGCCCCATTGTCGTCAAATTTGTGGATGTTACTACGCGGAATAAAGTTTGGTATGCCAAAACCAAATTGAAAGGTACTGGTTTTACACAATCAGAATTCCTCACAAAACCTCGTCATACAGCGTTTCTTGAGGCGAGAAAGCGCTTCGGTGTTACCAAGTGCTGGACAAGAGACGATAACATTTATGTAATAACACCTGACGGAGCAAAGCAAAAAACTGAATATTTCTCTGAACTTTAGAGCTGAACTAGCTCCAAATGACCGCCTAACACAATTACACAGCTCACTATCCTGATCTCCTGTCCTCTTTTGAAAATACTGATGCGCACGCCATATTAATATCAGAGTCATAGTTAAAGCCCTGTCTGCCATTGGTGGCTTATTCGTTACCTGGATTTCATCTGACTCGAAATGATCGCACAGGGCGCACTGGTGGGGGTGTTGCAATTTATCTTTGCTCAATATCATATACTATTTACAGTTCTCGACTACTCTCATTATAATGCAAGTGATGCCACTAGACCTGAACATCTTTTTATTGAACTGTCGTTCACACAGACAAAAATCCTTTTAGGCGTGTATTATATAGCCTGTCACTTATTGTGGATTATTTCGAATCTCTTGAAATTCTGCTTGAAAAACTGACTCCTTCATATAAGCACTCAGTTATTATGGGAGTTCTTAACACATGTCTGCTGAGTAATAATAGCCGAACGTCTCCGTTAAAGGCTCGGTGAATAGTGTTAATATGCACATTCTGCGTCTATCCTCTACGCACTCATTTCCAAACTGTACTTCTTCTCTTTTAGATTTAATCGTAGTCTCTTCCATTGACTATGTTGAAAAGAGTGGTCAATGTAATGCTATTGCATTCTCTTATCATGATCTCATCTTTCTTTCTTATAAAGTTAAACCACCATAAGCAAAATGAAGAATTCTTCTCCAGCGTAACTTTGCGTGTATGGATTTAAAAAGTTTGCGGGAAGATAGTACAAAAATTGTCTGGAACATAGTCTACACAGAAATGTAGAGCAAAAGAATGTAGAGCATCAGGTAGCTGTTTTTAATTCAATTATAATCCAACTGTACGATAATCATGCACACGTGAGAAATATGCTAAGGCTCGGAATCGATGTTACATGGTGTGTAAAGATAATCAATCACTGGGTTTAATAATTAACGCTAAGAAAACGCAAGCTATTACAATAGGTAGTCCAAGGCTTATTAGTCAAATCCCATTTAACATAGATAAAAGATGATTAGAAAAGTCATCAGCCGCTTTAACCGATTAACACCATAGATAGGATAATTAGTGGTACCTATAAATAAGTATATTTCTAGCACATTTCCTTACTTGCTTGAACTAAATTAGTCTGTCAATTTATTGAGCTACGAGAGATTCGGTCATCCGTTCAATTCTCTTATTGTGTCAAAAATTTGTGAAGTCTCAGTAATTTTAAATAGAAAGGAAATTAAGAAAGGTCTTCAAAGTTAGGTATTCTAACTAAGTAAGTAAAACATTTTTACTGTTCCGTACCTTAAAAAATTGTACTTAACTCTTAAATTATTACAAACTTACAATTGTAGTTTTTTTCAAACAAAATGAATGTATATGAGGTCAAAATCATTTTGCCCCCAAACTAAAGTTTGACAAATTTTTATAACTTCTTCTTCCCACTGACCTGTAACTTTGCAATTGGGACGGAACCTCGAGGGGTAGACCGACTCCCACTTGACCAATTCTTATTACGTCAATAATTTTACATTTTTGCCATCGAAACTAATTAAATCTTCGATTAGTAAATCATGTTAATATAATGTAAACCATATTATTATATCATACGAAAAATTAAAGCGTTAAAAATCGCGACGCAATTCGCGTTTGTTTTTAGGGTTCCGTACTTTTAAAGGAAAAAAGGAACCCTTACCTTACCTTACCTTATAAGACTTACGAACAATAGAGTGATCTTATCACACTCTGTCTTTCAAGACCCTTTATCTCAGAAACGCTTTTAGATATGGAGTTGAAATTCAAACCATATACTCAGATGATTTCCTGAAAATAAACATATTTCTATATTTACTTAGAAAAAAAATCCTATAGTTTGTATCGCCGACCGTTTATGGAAACCGACCAGGCGCTCTGACCTCTAAGCCATACGTATCCGTACATAACAAGCTAAGTCGAATTTTTTATATTGTTGTTACAACTTATTTATGTTGTTAGTAATAAGTATTTTTCTTTCCTAAGTGTGTAATAACACTCTAAAATTGTTAAAAAAAAATTGTGTTCACGGTGAGACCTTTATTGAGAAATGTTAGCTGGTGGTTGAGGCGTTATCAGCCTCATATTTTACACAATACAATAACATACTCCACACCGGCGTGAAGTCTGTATGAGGACGATTTCGATGAACAATTAGATTTCAGGAGCTGTAGTGAATGCAATTTTTTTTAATGAGTATTGTTATTAATGCTCTCTGGCTTTGTCCGGTACACCAACTTTACTCCTATTAACCGATTCACAATATAATGTCCGGAAAGTACAGAACCAAATTATTTTTCTTCTTCTACCTCACCATATACAAAGATAAAAAATATTTAAAAAAATCTTGAAGAAGCCTTGGCGTACGGCACTCAGTCTCCGGAAATGTAGCGGTTGTGAGCTCGATTTCTTGACTCGACTTGGGCGAATGAATTAATTTCATCAGCCGGAATGGACTGTCTTAACACTAGATCCCGTCTAACCAAAGTGCTATATGAGGTATGTAGCATGAAGCTAAGTAAAAAAATGTAACTAAAAAATATTTTTCACAGAATAAAAATGAAGATAGCTCTCTTGCTACTCGCGCTTGTGTCGTCAGCGTACGGCTACAAGATCCTATGCATGCAGTCAGTTCCTTCGAGGAGTCACTTTCTACTAATGATGGGGCTTATTAACCCCTTGTTGGAAGCTGGCCATCAGGTTTGTACGATGAGTGTTTGCGAAATTGTAAGTGTGACGGTTGTGAATTCGAATTTCACTCAAGGAAATAAATATTGTCATTTCATTTATGGTAATAAGACAAAATGTAATGTTAGTCGTTTTTTTAGTGCATTGTGCATGAAACTAAAATAAATATATATAAATAGAGTATGCCATTGAATCCTTAAAGTTAAGTTGAAACATTTATAAGAAAGTCTATTGTTTATTCATCACTTTTTCAGATAACGCTTATAACAACGTATCCAGAAATAAAGCAACCCAAAGAAATTAAAATAATAGACGTGAGCCACATAGTGGCATTTAATAAAGGTAAGTTTATAATACAAGGCGCCAACTGGGGAACTGAAATATTTCAAAGGAAACTGAGTCTTTTATCACAAGGTTCCCAGGTTCCTTCTGCCTATCCTGCTATTTACGGGATACCGTGTGATGCTAAAAAAAAAAGTTTACTATAGTTATAATGTGCTGTAGCAGAACTAAATGCTTTGTCTTTTTACTAGAGCGTGTATATGAAAATAAGTCATTATTATTACCCGAGTGGAAATCAAACCCACAATAACGCGGGTATATTCAATTGTTCATTATTCCGTAATATGTAATTTGTAATATATACATTTACAAATATTTACAGTAATGGTACAGCCAATTCGGACAAAACAATCCGTTCAGAGCATCAGAACATCAAACATCAGAGCTAAAATATGAAAATAATAAATTTCTTCCTGTGCATTAAATAAAACGCAACTTCTAAAGCAACGATTATGTACGAACTTTTACAGTAATGGCACAATCAGATCGGTCCAAACAAGGCATATCCCTAGTAAAGGAGTTCGCAAGAAATATTTCACTGGGAGTTATAGAAACTCCTGCGGTTAGGGAGGTGCTGGTAAAAGAACAGTTCGACGCGATCATAACCGAGTGGTTCTTTTCGGAAATAGAAGCTGGGTAAGATCTAAGAATTAATCTATTATAATAATTTACAGAGAATTTAGATTTGAGTACATTTTTAACATGTCATTGAGCTGCGCCTATGACACTTACTAATACTATGTAGTACTTTTTATTTTTGGAAAAAAATCACTAGTAATGCCTTTTCGTAGAGAAAAGAAATTACTGATGATTTTTCAGCTTATTTAAAAACTATTTTTGTTTCCATATTATTGCCAAGATTTATAAGCCAATAGTTTTGAAATATTTATTTTTATTTATTTATCAAAACACATTATCAAAGTTATACAAAAAAAAACGATTTGTACCGCATTAGTAAAACACTGTGTCGCGGCTATTAACGCCCACCTCACACAAGCTTTGGTTAAATTTCAAAAATAAGTTACTAACTGTTTTAAATATATATATGAAACAAAGCAAAATTTACAATAAAATAGAAAAAAAATTAAAAAAAACCGCTAGAAATCCATTGACATACATGGAAGTAAAATGGATAGGTACTGAGGTCCTCTACCCATAAACAACCGCTGATCTGTTGATCGCGTTACAACCTGTACGTGATACCCAGTGTCTATAGTGACATTGACTAATAAATAAAAAAAAAGATCTAAGAAGTAATTATCCTATTAAATATTTAAGCAAGGACCTAGTGAGGCATGCATGCAGAAATTGATGGAGGATCAGTGGAAGAGGCAAAAGAGGTTGCACAAACTGTAGCGTTTAGCGCTCCGTTCTCTCTGGCTACACCGCTAGAGATAAAGCGTGAAGCTTAATAAAATAAGAATTTTTTTTTTTTATTTATCTCTTATAATCGTCATAAGCTATTGATATTTTTGAGAAATTTAAATAACATTGTCCATCTAAATGTCATTTTTATTAAATTGACTAATATGAAATTTTGTCTGAAAAACTTGATGAAGAAGATGATTCTTTTTGACTGGTGAGACATCATTTAAACCTGCATTATTCTATTGTTTAACTCAATTACCATAAAATCTCTTTCATGTAATCTCCATACAATGTAGCATAGAATTACTTCCGTCCGTACCGTCTGTCTGTCCATTTTTATTAAGATCCTGTAGGAATATCAAGCTGAATTTAATATCAAATATCCAAATACACGGTCTTAAAAAAATTAAATTAAATTAGCTTCACGCTATATCCCGCACACAGCAGGGTAGGCAGAGGGAACCTAGTGTTAAGACACTTCGTTCCCTACTTTCTGCCGAATTTTGGAGGCATTGCGTGTTGAGTGGCAGAACTCAACGCCGCGCTTTGCCTCGACACCAGAGCGAAGAAATGAAAATATAAATTTAAGTAAATAGTTCATCTCCTCGAGTGGGGATCGAACCCATAACCAGTCGGTTTTACAGTCACACTTTGTACCACTGCGCCACGACTGGCCTCACGGTCATAATTTCTCCAAAAAACAGAAATAAACTAGACAAACATGAAATATCTATACATTTTCGCTATTTGGATATTTTCCTATATTGTAAATTTTTACTTCGAGTTAAATTTCATGATCGTGTAGTCAAAGTGTACAGAAAGCACCCTAAACGTTTTGATTACACAGCGATTTTCAATTCAATTTCCATTTTGCAATACAACGAAATCGATGCGTAAATGCTCGTATCTTTTGATTGCGTTAACTTACATCCAATATTAATAATCTATCTCTGGATTGAATAGATATATGGAACAATCGAAGATTTACGTAGGAGATAGATTATTAATATTGGGCGTTAGACCATTGTCTTAAATATTTAATTAATATAAATTTTAGCTTGACATATCTACTCGATCTCTATATATATATCGATAAATGATCTTGACGGAAGAACAAAGAAAAAAGTATTTTAAAAAATTTTAAGTGTTATTTCACACTTGGAGAAAAATACTTTTTTAAAAAAAAAGTATAAAAATTTGAACCTAGCGGGGTCCGTTTCCAGGAGACGCGGGTTCGAGTTCCGTTACGTAAAATTTTTTATACGTTTTCTAAGTAGACAAAGTAATCACAAAGTTTTGATAGGAATCCTTAGTAATTGAATCTGATTCGTACTTAACCTTTTCTTTCCAGGTACGCGGCCATACAGCAGGTGCCTTGGATTGTTCTTGGCGGTATGGTAATGCATACGAATATAGAATATTTGATAGACCAAGTGAGGACTGTGCCCACCATACCATCTATTCACAGCCAAGCGTCAATCCCAATGAATTTCTTCGAACGATTAACTAATACAAAGGACTATTTGTTTACCATGTCTGTATTTTGGTAAGTAATGACTTGATATTTTGTAGACTGGGCGGTTGTTGGACTGGATTTGATTACCGCTTGAAACAATAAGTGAAGGAATGAATTATTTTTCTTTCCTCGCCCTGGTAACTAGACAAAAAGCGGCGTTGAGTTTCGCCACTCAACATACAATGTCTTCCAAGATTCCCATTTAAATATTTGTATTATATATATTCATTTCTCCGTTCTGGTTAGATACAGAAGATTGAGTTGCGCCACTCGACATTCTTAGTGCATTTCTTCTGCATTTGCTAACATATTTCATTCATGAACAACTTGTTTTCATAACTCTGAGAATTTTCTCAGTTTCTTTCTTTCTTCTTTTGAGAACTTCTTTCGCAAGCACTACGTGGCTACTAGAGAGGATGTAAACAGTGCGTTGAACTACTTTAATTTGACATTTTATCGAAAAGATACTATAAAAGCCGAGAGAAAGATACTATTAAAGCCGAAGGTTATCTTCACAAAATTTCCTTGATAATGGAATAACTTTTTCTAGTAAGTTTCAATGTTCTTGTCAAATAAAAAACATTTCAATTATTTTTTCGTTAAGAATATAATAAGGCAATTATTGTGACTTATTTGTAAGAGATAGATATACGGTGACGCCGAGTTTTTTTTTTTTTGAACAAATAAAATTGAATATTTTTGTTGTACAACATACTGGTTGAGATTGATTTAGCTATAAATGCAAGCATTTTCTTAACACAATATAATTTTATTTATTTGCAGGAAAGATTATCCGCTACTTAAATCGGACTATGAGTCTCAATTTTACCCGCTAGCCGAGTCCCGTGGGGTAATATTACCTCCTGTATTATCATCTATGCACAATATATCCGTTTTATTGATAAATTCCCACCCTTCCTTTGCCCCCGCCCAAAGCTTACCTCCAAATGTAGTGGACATCGCCGGCTATCATATTGACACTAAAATTCCACCGTTACCAAAGGTAAGTTAAATATGCCTGTTGAGCATTAAATAAGTATTTTTAACACGTTAAAAAGCTGACTTTAACCCTCTTGTAATAATTGTATTATCATGAAACTTTGCAGTTATACGTAACTAAGGTGATAATACAATAAATGTGATGTCACCGAGCTGGTGATAATGGAACCAGGACCTGATTAGTGGCCTACAGGAGTTTCTAATAGGCTACTCCAAGCATTTGCCCATTTAATTTATTATATACAATACAATATTCAGCAATATAATATAGCATTAAGTGTAGGAAATAGTAATTTTAAAATTCATTTTTTTTGGACTATTTTGTAATTGTCAATCGTATCTGACGGATTTTAAACATTTTCTAAGTTTATTAAACTTCGAAAATATTTAAAATTATTCTTTTTATATCTTCACTCTGTATCCCGCACTTAACATGAAAGTCAGAGGGAAATTAGGAACCTAGTGATAACACACTCCGTTCTATAGGTGTGGGTCACGGGCGTGAAAAAGAAAGTAAAAATAATTAAATCTCTTAATAAGCATTGTTTAATGAGGCAACATTATGCCGTGAAAAGCGCCAGGACAGGCAACCTAATATATACGTCTAGATACATCCAAATCTAAATTGAAGACTTTTGTTTCCCTTTTTCAAGGATCTTCAAGACATTTTGGACTCATCAACCCATGGAGTAATCTACTTCAGCATGGGATCAGTGTTCAAGACCAGTGAACTACCAGAGTATACCAACCAGAATATACTAAAAGTCTTTAAAGATTTGGAAAAATACACAGTCCTATGGAAATATGATGGAAAGTTTGATAATTTACCCAAAAACGTCCATGTTAGATCGTGGATGCCACAATCTAGTATTTTAGGTGATTTTTTTAATAGTTTTCCTTAAATCAAATTAGACAGAGAGAAGCTAGTGTTCAACTACTCCGTGCACCATTTATGGCTTAATTTTCGGTACATTTCGTATTGATTGACATAACTCAATGCCGCTTTTTATCTCTATAATTTAGATATAATCATTCCCTTGAGTAGGACTTGGACAGACAACTTACGCAGACGCTGTCCTTTTATTTCTATTTTTGACTATTTTTTTTGTTGTCAAATATTAATTTAAAAATGAAGTGAAAGTGAAAGTCAAATAATGTTATTCATAATAAGAGGTTACATGCTTCATTTTTTGAACGTCAAATAATTTATACCACCAGTTCAAAAAAGTTAATGCCTCAGACCTGAGAAGAACCGGCGCAAGAAACTCAGCGGGACTTGTTTTTTTTTTTTAAATCAATTATACAAAATCACATTTCAACGTTTCTGACAATGATATTATATGATATAATGATGGCTGTGGGTTGGATTGCCACTCGTGGGAAAAAAATATTTAATATTTTTATTTCTTCGCTCTGGTGACAAGACAAAGTGCGGCGTTGAGTCCCACCACTCACCATGCAACATCTCAAAAAATCTTCGGAAAGTGGGGGAGCTCTTAATAATTGGTTCTCTCTGCCTATCCTGCTAATTACGGTATACAGCGTGACGCTGAAAAAAAAGATATAAATAGGATAGGTACAAGGGTTTTTGTCGGCTTAATCCATAAAAATTAAGTGATGCTTCTGATTTTGTATTATGTTAGCTTTACACTGTATCATGTAGGTAGAAAAAAAACTTTCAATTACCACTTTTCGGAGACATTGCGTATTTTCGGAACTCAACGTCGCATTTTCTTATTACTAGAGCTAAGAATAAAAAATTATTCATTCCAGGTAGTGGGAATAGAACCCACAACCATCACTTTGACAGTCAAATAGCCTGAATATATTTCTTTTATATATTTTAGCACATCCAAACGTGAAAATCTTCATCACACACGGCGGTTTGCTCAGTACCATGGAATCCCTGCAATTTGGGATTCCCCTTATTGCGATACCAGTTTTTGGAGATCAACCCAGTAATGCAAGACGTTCAGAGAAGGCAGGACATGCTTTGGTAGTCAAATTGGGTCCCAATATGGACATTGATTTAAAAGAGAAATTGAATATAATGTTGAATAATAACAGGTGAGCTTTCTATGTTTGTTTTTTTTTTAAAAAAGGGGGTAAAGAAGCAGAAGGTTCAGGTGGACTTTATTATTGGTAGGGAATTAAGTGCTAATAATCATATACCCTTAAACCTCTATCATCGTCGTCAAGTGTTTGCGGATGCGTTTCCGGCCTTGAGGATCGACGATATAGTACAAGTGAAGTAAAATTAACGCAATAGTTTCAAGTTCATATTTCGTTTTATGTTCAATCAACGGAAAAGCTTTATAAATTGGGGAGCAGAAGTGACCTTATGGGGTCAGTTTCATTAATAGTGTGCTATGTAGTTTTAAGACAGGAAAGGAACCTAGTATATGCCTCTGCATACTCAGGTGTGCATGATACAAATAAAAATACCTATACGAGAAGCTGTAAAATAAATAAAAAATGTAAACTTTGTGCTTTTAATTATATTATTTGATTGTGAATGTGGGGCACTAGGATTGGTAATAACTCATGTTCTTTGTTGGTGTATTACCAAAAATTTAGGTGATTATAGAGATCATCTCTGTAACTGGAATTCCTGCACAACTTGTAGGTGGCTTTACATTAAATAGTCTGTAACAGACCGGTCCGTGTGGGGTGAGGGGCAAGGCTACTTACGACAGAGTTTCACGTTTTATCACCCTCATACCATCCAGCCCTCGCCTTGGGTGGAATCTTTAAATCTAAGACAACCTACTACACTATTTACAGACCAAAATACATCGTATTTACACCTTTTAATAATGGATAATTCAACTGTGATCAGATTTCGTTTTTTACAAACCTTACCCTAAACTTACCCTATATGTTAGCTTTATTTAGGCTCCAAATATATGTAATAAGGTAAACAAGGATCTTAATTTATATACTCTCTCTAATTTTAATTCTTTTCTTTATTTTTCAGCTATTATAACAAAGCAAAATACATATCGAAATTGTTTAAACAACGCCCCGTACTTTCACAGAAGTTGATTCAACATTATGTGGAACTCGCTATAGAAAGTAATGGTGAGGACATGACATAATTTTCTTTTACCACTTAAAATTAAGAAACAGAAATAAGCACCATAGGTGTGGGTTCAATTCCCGCTCGGAGGAATTAATATTATTTTATTACCTCGCTCTGGCAACAAGACAAAGCACGGTGTTGGATTTCGCCACTCTACACAGAATGTATTGAATATTTGACGGTACGAGTGAAGTAAAAACAAAAAAAAACGAAGCGTCTTTATACTATCTAAGAAAGCGGTAAATTGTCGACCTTTAGTATAAAATAATCTTATGTTAAGACACGTCGTTCTCCACTCTCCACACGAATTGAAGACATTGTGACGGAACTCAACGTTGCACCATGTTCTAATAAAGCGGGTAACGCAACGCTGACTTCTACTACTTGGTTTTTGTTAAGATTGGAAGGTGCTTAGGCACCAGTACACTTAAAACTAGGTTTCCCTTGCATACTCTGCTATGCAGTACGATAAAAAAAAACAATAAAACATATAATAACAGGTTCCTTTCCAGGTGAAGTAATTATAGCTTTATAATTTCAGGGGCATATCATCTCAGATCTAAATCGCATTTATACGCGTGGTACGAATTATGGATGTTAGATCAACTCGCCTTTGTATTATTAATATTTTATTTAATCTATGCAATTATTAAGAAGTTACTCAATTTAATATTGAGCTCGTCATCTCCTAAGAAGATCAGTAAAGAAAAGAAAAAGAAACACTGAATAAATATATATTTAGTTTTAGAATATTTGTTTTTTTTTATACCCTCTGATAAATGTGAATGTTGTGGATTCGATCAGCTAAACTAACTCCGCATTTAAATGTTGCTCTTAATTTTTTTTGCTTTCACAGTTCTATGTAGCTCTTAGTAGTCTATGGATTTTTTTTTTTTTATAGGGAAACAAACAGAACATAAAATTCACAAACATTACACATTTTAAAATTATACATATTCCAATCCAGTTTCCACATGAAAAAAAACGATATTTATTAGGATATTTGTACTATTATTTTAAATTTTCATATTAGAGATTAGTTTTGAGTAGCTACTCAGTATATAATCAATTTGGTTCCTATCTATACTGATATTCTATCTTCAACTCTAAAGGTTTTTTATAGTTCTCTGTCGTCCTTTTAAATAATAATTCCGCTTGCATGTTTTTGAGACTCTTCTATTTTTTCTCTTTTGTCCCGTTATAAACATCGTTGTTTTGTCTTCTGATTTCTAACATCTATTGAAATATCAATCTTTGTGAGATTTGGGTTACCATTTTTAGCGTCAGATCTGGTTACATTTACAAAACTCTTTTCTTCTTTTCATAATTTTGTTTCCTGGTTAGTTTTTGCAAATAATACTTAAATTGCCATTTATCTTTAATCTTATAATACAAGTAAGAATCCCTGCATTTTGCCTTATTCACTGTCCTCGACCTCTTCATACATGCATTCCTATATATCCACATTAAGTTCTCGAAGGTCTACCGATGTTTTCTTTATACAATTTACTGATCGTTACGTTTTTAAATATATTATAAATTCGACATATGATTTGATGATGTAATTACATTACAAAACTAGTTAAATATTAATATATGAAATTTATTTATTATTATGTTAATTTGCAAATTTATGTAAATTTTAATATTGTGGACTGAAAGCTTCTCCTACGATATAAACGTGGTACGTTTGGGTAAAATTAATCGATATATCAAAATATCATATTTTTTTAAATAATCGAATTAAATATCGAATTTTAACAAATCGTTAACCCAACACTTATGAAGCTTACAGTCACATGCTTGCTTGTTTTTTTTTTGATAATTTGAAAACAAAACAAATTCTAACAACAATATTCTAGTCACCGTTTAAATTTAAATATTTTAGAATATAGCTGTCAAAAATATATACGACTATTAGGTATAATTTTAAAATTATTTATATGACACCATTATAAAATACCATTAATAATATTATAATGTTTAATTCTAGAAAGATCATTTAAAAACAAATACATAAATTTGAGTACTTATTTTAGTTGCCATATGTTCAACGATCTTACTTTACTTAGTGATAAATTAAACATTTATCTATTATAAGGAAAAAGGATAAATAAAATAAGATATTATATTGATAAAAAAACAATATATTATAGACAAAAAACACATTTTTCTTAAATATAATTATTTTACATTACGAGAATATCTTAATTTCGAATACTGTTCAAAGACATTATAATTTTGCTTTGAGTTCTTCTAACATAAAATCAGAAATATCTCTCGCCATACAATCAGGATCGAAGATGTGAACATTATGGCCGCCTTTTACTGTTTTAAACTTATAATTTCCATTTGGCCAAGCACTTTCGTCAAACGCGAAAGGTGTATGTTTGTAAGATCCGTTGTCTATAATATTAGAAGCAAATATTGTAAATATGGGTGTTGTACTTCGAGTGTATAGTAGTCTTAAATAGTCTGATGAGAATGGCAGTCTAAAAGAACATTTCATTCTTTGATCGTAATTAAATCTGTAACAATGATCGTTTTATTTATATATATTTTACCTTTACACTTCACTCCGTTCCCATTAAGACACTTCCGTTCCTCAGCCAAACTCTGGAGGCGTTGCGTGTTAAGTGGGGAAATTCAACGCCGCGCTTTATTTACCGTCATCGAAGAAAATATTAAATATTTCATCACTTCGAATGGGGATCGGCTCACAACCATCGTGTTTACAATCGCACGCGTGTGCTCCTGCACAACGACGATTTCGACATCTTTAAAATCTTTTATAGAGCACCAACATATGGATATATATAAGGGGCATCGAAATTCGTTGCAAAATTTGTTACATATTAAAAATATATTAATTTTTCCAAGAATGTTTTATATTATTACCTATAAAGTCCATCTTCTTCCTGCCTAACATATCCTTCCTTCACATAGTCTATGTTTTCATCTGAGTCTGTGAAATATTCTGCCTTTACCAACATTTTCTTTAGCTAGAATGTAAAAATGGTTTTTAATTGTGATATTAAATATGAAGAGAATTGAATGGAACAACAATATATTTGATATTAACAAGACAAAGCGTGGCGTTGTGATGCACCACTCAAGACGCGCTACTTCGAAAAAAGAGAGTTTTCATCTTCGAGATTATCATCTGCTACCTAAACATAATTTTCTTATTTGTATTAAAATATTGTTACTTACACTTACCATTTGCTTTATTTAATTTTAACTTCAAACGTTTTCATGCATAGCAAAGTAGACAGAGAAAAAAAGCAAAGCAGCTTGAAGAATACGGGTCACTTAGTTTCCACTTTGTAAAACATTTAAAAATATATATTTTACGTCATATTATATATGAGGCTAGTCGTGGCGCAGTGGCACAAAGTGTGACTGTGAAACCGACTAGTTGTGGGTTCGATCCCCACTCGAGGAGATGAAATATTTACTTAAATTTATATTTCCATTTCTTCGCTCTGGTGTCGCGGCAAAGCGCGGCGTTGAGTTCTGCCACTCAACACGCAATGCCTCCAAAAATTCGGCAGAAAGTAGGGAACGGAGTGTCTTGACACTAGGTTCCCTCTGCCTACCCTGCTGTGTGCGGGATACAGCGTGAAGCTAATTTATTTTATTTTATTTACGTCATATTAATGTCGGCTGGCCAGGATGTTACTGGAGGATGAAAAAGAACGTGCCCAAGTGGTGGCACGTCAAAGGAATGAATGAAGAGACAATTATAAAAAAAAATTATGAAGCAAGAAAGAGCGGTAAAAGAGGGGGAGGCCTCAATTGACCTTCGAGAACACAGTAGCGATACCACTGGAGGAGGGTCACGTAAAAAGCACAAGGAACCTCCTGAAAATCGTGTATGAAAAGGTGGAGATTACTTTAAGGCCGTACCTCTTGGCGCTCTGTTCTCTCTAGCTAACCCGCTAAGGATAAATCGTGAAGATAAAATAGATATTGTTATTGACTTCAGCAAATCTCTATAATTCTAAGCTATTATCACTACAATTTTAGGCTGACGTAACTTGTTACCTGCTCATAACTGTACTTTGGAGCTGTATCGATGCTACTTGTGTGTATTTTGTATTGGCTATCCTCATAATGACTGCCATATACTTCGTGGTACCACTCACTCATTTGTTCTGGTGACGTCGACAGATAGGCCGGGATAGGATCTATCTCTACTATCCTTGTCATACGCCCTGGGTATACCATATTGAAAAATTTTCCTGCAATCGTCATTCATATTTTGATAAATTTAATAATATTTGAATATTTCTTCATTTTCTTACCTTACGCTATGCCCCCAGATACAGCTTGGTATCACGGTAGGCTGAGATAATCTAGTATTAAGATATTCTGTTGCGCCCTTTTTGCCTAATTTTGTGTTGGGCCAGAGCGAGTAATTGGAAACACACCTCCTCCCCCTTCCCCTGAGTGCAAATCGAACTTACAACGTTCATTTACAATGTTCACCTAGTCAGACGCTGTGCCCCTGAGCTACCACGGCCTCACTTTGTCAGTTATTATTTGCATAAAATTTTGTTTATATTTAAATTAATCAAGTCTTATTACTTGAGTGTTTTCTTTGTTATACTTTTAAAGTAACTAAAAATGGAGACCAAAATAAAATTTGCAAGAGTCCTTACATACATCTTACAAAAAACAAAAAAATTAGATGGCTTACCAATAAGAGTTCCAAGAGAGTGCCCAATATAAATAAACTTCTCGCACTTAAAATGATCGGATACTATCAATAAAGACGGTATAAGATCAAATATTGTAAATCTGACGCCTTTGGGCAGGTGGTCAGACGTTCCATTCCCGGGGAGATCAAAACAAATGTAGAAGAAGTTCTGTGGTAATTTGAGGATGAGAGGGCGTATCGTTGAATATGGCATTTGGCGTCCCGTACCCACTACAACTGGTGGATTTTTAGAATTGCCCAATGTTGAAGCTGAAAATATTGTTATAATATAATTTCTAGTAAAAATGAAAAAGCTCGTGATCGGCTGGGGGCTTAGGCAAGTGTAGAGTACGAGTGCTGAAAGAATGACAAAAAAATATATAAAATAAGAGTAAGTGGTAAGAGATTTAGAGGGGCACGCAGTATCGACGACAATTGAGGAAGGTCACGTAAACAGTATGAGCATGTACGAGTACGAAGAGATTGGTGTAAGTGGGCGAAGCGAAAGAAGTATGGAGAAGCTGTAGCGTTGGGCACTACACTTCTGGCTACTCCGCCAGGGCCAAAACGTGAAAATAATAGATTGGAATAATTTGTCTTTTCTTGTCACAGGTGCACAGTGTCAGACTGTTAGCACGACGGTTATGGGTTCGATTTCCACTAGATAGAATTATTATTTACATTTTCCCACACTCGTGACAAGAGAAAGCGCGGTATTGAGTCACGCTAATCAACAGGCAGCGTCTAGAATGTTGCGTAAAAAGAGAATAACTTAACATAATTCGGTTCCCTATTCATTCCCTATTATACTGCAAGATTCCGCGTGAAGATTAATAAAAATTATCAACTTTACGCTGTCTCCCGCACACAGCAGAGTAGGCGGAGGGAGCCTAGTATTAAGACACTCCGTCCCCCACTTTCTGCCGAATTTTTTTAATCATTTATGGGTGAGTGGCAGTGGCGTGGAGATAAAAAAATGTTTTAATAGATAAGATTAGAGACGTAGAGCAATACATTGCCTTGTTATCAAGGCATTGTGAGTGATTAAAAGTATTTATTAGTACAGTACGGCTGATGAGTCGTGACCGAATTCGCTGTAGATAGCTGCGCAGATTTTATTTTAGGATTTTCCTTACTTTTACGATGAGGCCAGTCATGGCGCAGGAGCACAAAGTGTGACTGTAAAATCGACTGGTTGTGGATTCGATCTCCACTGGAAGAGATGAAATATTTATTTACGTTTATATTTTCATTTCTTCACTCTGGTGTCGAAGCAAACCACGGCGTTGAGTTCTGCTACTAAACACGCATTGCCTCCAGAATTCGGTAGAAAGTGGGGAATGGAACACTAGGTTCAGCCTACTTTGCTGTGTGTGGGATACAGCGTGAAGCTGATTCTTACTGTTCTTCCTGGATGAATAACCTAGCGTCAAAGCGGCCATGGCTCATTTACCTTACTTCATATTCGGGTGCGGCTCTCGTATCTAGTTATATCTTTAAAAAATGTGTTGAATATTAATATCAATATTATACTCTGTATGCGAAAAACTTATTGAATTTGTTTAACACTTTTAAATTGTTATTCCACAATTAGGAGAAAATAGACTGACACAGTTTTATGATAACGCATGGTTAGAACTCCTGAACTATAAACCAAGGGGGCGGGTTCCTTTGTATTTCTTAATATTATATTATCTTACCTGTGATATTGCCCCAAGGAGTCCTTATAAGGACCTCTCTTTCTGTGTTTCTTAAAGACATCATAACTGTGAAAGTATTTAACAACATTTAAAGTGTTGTAAAGATTATAGCGGTACATTGTGTGACTGTAAACGCGACAAGCTGTGGGTTTGATTCCCACTCGGGGGAATTAAATATTTAATATTTTCATTTCTTCCCTCTGGTGTAAAAGCAAAGCGCGATGTAGCGTTTTGCCACTCAATATGCAATACCTCCATAATTCGAGGGAACGGATTGTCTTAACATTAGTTTCCCTCTACCTATCCTCTTTTTTTTTAATGTCTTAGCACTAGATTCCCAGGTTCCCTTCGCCTACCCAGCAATGTGCGGGATACAGCGTGAACCTTAGAAAAAAAAGAGAAAACATTCCAAGTGTGGGAGGATTCACACCACATCTACAGTGGCAACACCATTTACGTGATGTAATAAAGCCTATCCCGATAGCCTGCCCCGATAAATATAATATTCCAGTACAAACCAAGTAATTCCTTATATTAGCATATTCAACCAAACAAACTCACACATTCACTTTTATAGTATTAAATAAAGAGTCAAAACTAATATATAACACTTATTGTATAATTAATAATAAACTACACTTTTATAATTTTTATAAAACGTCCAACAATTACAGTACTCTAACTAAATCTATTGTGCTATCAAAGAAACTATTATTTTTTATCTATTTCTATTTATTTAAGGGAATAGTTATCAATCATATCGCATACATAATCGCATGTCATTGAAGTTATCTTAGGCTGAGGCGTAACTCATAGAATTATAAGTGAGGCAGTAGTATTTCACAGTCAGTTCTTAGCATAAATTTATTAAGACGATTTGTGAAATATGTTATAAAATTTAAGATTTTAAATAGGATTCAAGCTGGCGAATTGGAAATGATGTTAAAAATTAAAATCACAGCTCCCCTTGAAAAAATATCTCAAGATACGCCTATGTTTATAATATTTTATACGTAAACATAATATTATTTAAGTAATCATATCACTTAAATCTCGGGGCCAGTTGTAGCGCAAAGGCACAATCGTGCGACGGTAAACACGACCGGTTGCGAATTTGATTCTCACTCAATAAAAGAGATACAGAGATGAACTCTGATGAATTTATTCTCTTTATTAAGGTAGGTGCTCTCGGTTTTGGCATCTTAAGGCTGCTATAACTTTAAATTATTTAAAATATATAGGTGGGAGCGTCAGAGCTTCTTTTACGGGAACAGCATATAGGGTAAAATATTTTGAATCCATACCAAAAAAAAATTAATTAAGATACCTCAACAGTTTAGACGTATTTTTTTTTTCATTTCACGATATTTATCCATATCTGTATTTAGTGTGACGCAGTTACGCATAGATACTGATAAAATATATACTATATAACGATATATATACCGATAAACAGATAGTACAATAAAAATACTACTTAAAGGTTAATCAACTTTAAACTTTGCCTCCAATACCTGCGACTGGATTTCGGAATAATAAATAATAATAAAATTTATTTATTGACAAATAACATGTACAATTTTTGTTACATCTGATTGTACCCACACTAGGTAATCCTGTATCGTGGGTTCCAATATATAATTTTACAATTTACGTTTAATGTTAACGCTCGTTTTACAAGAGATAAATAATACGGTAAAAAGAAAAGAAGGTAAATAAACATAAGGTAATTTTAAAACAAAGTTAATTTTTGAAAAATTGTTATTTCAATTACAATAAAATTATAATAATAGGTACTATTGTAAATGTGATAAAAGATTTTCAGTGTTATTATAGTCTAAAGAAGTGAGCCAGGACGATATTTTAATTTTAGCTACATATGTCACAAACACTAGCAATTTTATTGTAAATAAATAATTCTATATAATCACTGAAACGTCTGGCGAAACATTAAAATATAAAATTATGCTCTGCTTCTAAGTTCGTGAACTGTGGCTCCTATTTCAGGATATTTTTTTACCCCACGAGTAAGGTCAATTTGTAATAATAAACATAAAAAAGGTTTTGATTGTAAAGTTCGCAAATAGAAAAAAAATGGGTGCGATCAGCTTAACGACATTAAAACTTTTATAATTTTTTTTAATATATTTTTTTTATAAAAAAATATATATAAAAGCTGATTTACTTCAGCAAACATAAATCCTTACTAAACAATAACATTAATAAAATATCATTATCGCAAATTCGATGTATATAGTCCGTAAGAGATTCGTACCGCATTTTTTTAAAGTTTGGGGTTAAAAAAATTTAAAAACAATGGACTATATATTTGACTTATGGCTTTTAGCCATAGCTGTTGTACGGTATTTTATAATCGTAAAATAATAATCCGAGTACAATGTAATACATAATAGAACATATTTGCAAAGGGTTAATAATTTTATTTCCTCGCCCTGGCAACGAGGTAAAACACGCCGTTGATTCCTGCCACTAAACAGGCAATACCTCCAGAATTCGGTGGAAAGAGGGGAACGGAAGTGTTGGATTAGGAAACGAAGTGCCTTAACACTAGGTTCCCAGATTCCTTCACCGTCGTCCCTCGATATGTGCTGTGTCCCGCTGATATCAGTGTGATGCTAAAAAAATATAGTAGATTAAAATATATATTATTATCTGGTGATAAATATAGATATTTGTAATAAACACTCAATTTATGTTTTGGTTCAGGCTATTTTTTAGATATCTAACTATATTATTATTTTATTTTATTGTGACCTATTTAGTTATGTATTCAGTGATCGCAATGGTGATGCAGGGGCGCAAGCGTGTATCGAGGCAAAGCGGCGTTGAGTTCCGAAATTCACCTCCAGAATTCGGTGGAAAGTTTGTTTTTTTTTATCCTGGTTCAGGCGGGGTACAGCGTGAAGATGAAAAAAATATATCTATTCGAATTTCTCAATATTGTTTTCTAAAGGGCAACACTGTACTTCCAATTGACGTTTAACCAATATAGAGTTGAATTGTATTTTATTAAAAAATAAATATATCGAAAAGGTAAATTTATACATATTTTCAGATTACCAAAAATATTATATTTAGATATAACATTTACTTAAGTACTTTTCCTTGTAATTATTATTTTAAATTTTCTTTTTTTTTTGTAACGGAAATATGTTAATCGGTTTCTTCCTTAAGGTACCGATTACTGATGCCATTACCCTATTTATGACTCTATTATATTTCTTATTGTACCACGTAAGCATGTAAACATATAATATGCATGAATTAAAGCAATAAAAAACAATTACTTAACAATACAAAAAATATAAAAGTATATTATTTTCAAAATAAAATAAATTATATATAATTCTCAAAAAAACTGTACACTGAAAATGGTACGGAACTCTCGGTTGAAGAGTCCGATTCGCAATTGGCAATTTTTTTAATCGATATATTTGCGTTTACAACATTAATCGATTACATTACTTTTACTAACATTACATCACTACTGATAAGGCAACAATAAGATAATGTGACAGTTCTTTTTAGTTATCAACAAAAATAGTGCAAATTTTATTTTTTATGTATTACCTTATTAACAATAAATCTATTTCTGATTGTATAATAACTTAACTTACAGAATTAAAATATAGTTTTCCAACAGAAAAAGAAAGAACTTTACTTACAGAATTAAAATATAATTTTTGAAACAAAAATTTTATTCATTTGAAATAAACTACTTTTGTTTATAAAATGGCTTTATTAGAAAAAGAATGGTATATACAAGCACCGTGGGGACGAATATGCAGTAAGTATCGTAACTTTTACTTATTAGTTAATAATATTAATAGGTATTACATATTCATAATTTATACATTTTAATTTTACACTTTGACCTAGGCTTTCTAAAGTCAGCTAGTGTATTAAATAGTGTACGAGAGAATGAGAGAGCTCATTGTACCTATTACATTTTCTTTATAAATGTTTTTTGTAATTATATATTAAATAAACATATCAATGATAATTATTAGTTTTTTGTTGATTGATTGACTTGAATATTATATGAGTATGTAGGTGTACAGTTGTGTACATTTACAGTCTAAATTATTTTTCAAATTTCAAAGTAAAATAAAATCAATCCACTACAAAAATGTATTTTTGTAGTGGATTGATTTTATTTTTATGTATTTAATTTGTATTAAAAAAAACCATGACTCAGCAGTATAAGAACTAATAAACAAATAATAATATGAATAAGATGGGGAATTTTGTGGGGGAAGGATAAAGTAGTCTACAAAATACTATATTTCAATATTGACTTAAAGAAATATATTTTATTTTTAACTTCAAGGTTTTTAATATTATGATATATTTAAATTTACAGAAATGTTTTACATTTATTTTATAGAGGAGATGTACTTATCTATTAAAAACCATTTTAAGCATTTTTCATATTGTTTAAAAAAGCCAAGCTGAGAATTCCTGACCATAAACATGATACTTGTTAGATTATTTTCATTTGCTCATACATTCAACATACAATGTTCTCAAATATTAGGAAATGGGTGGAGAATAGAGTTTCCTAACACTAAGTTTCCTTTGCTTATCTTGCTATGTGCTGAATAAAGTATGAAGATGAAAAAAGATAACCATAGAAACTGTGTATAACAAAAAAATATGCTGCGAGCAAAGCAAGGTGATATCTTCATGGTGTATGTCCAAGACACTGCAGAGTAGGTAAAAGGAACCTAGTGTTAAGACACTCCATTCCCATTAAGGCACTTCCTTTCCCCACTTTCCTTTGCACATTGACAGGTAGAACTCAACATTGTGCTTTGCATTTTTACTAGAGCAAGGATATGAATTATTAATATATAATATTTTCATTTCCTTGATTGGGAATCAAACTCACAGCATGTTGTGTTTACTGTCCCATTCATGTGTCCCTGTGCCACAGCTGGCAAGGGAATATTGTGTTGCATAAACATAATATATGAAATATATTAATATTTAATATTTCAATTGGCGGATAAATAAAAGAGTTATATCAATATAAAGTTTTTTTTCTACTTAATTGATGCAAAATGCTGCTTTATTAAATTCGCTGTGACTTAAGTTTTCAATGTAAAGAGTTATCTTCAAAATTATAATGTTTGTTATCATCTATGGGCAAAGTCAACTTCAACCAAGTCAAAGCTATATATATATATATATATATATATATATATATATATATATATATATATATATATATATATATATATATATATATATATATATTGTCTGTCTGTGCTGTATATATAGTAATAGAAATTTAAATAAATATTTCCTTTCCTTGAGGATTAAACCCACAACAATTTGTTTACAGTCACACACTTGTGGCCCTGCGAGACGACTAGCTTCAGTGCATAAAGATAATAAAAAAAGATATGGATAAAGATAATTAAAAAAATGTAATTATAATTTTCTCTCTTGGAATTTTTCATTGCAAGATATTGGACGCATACATCACTATGACGTCAATGGCGATTAACAATTTGTTATTAATTAAATGTTATTGATTGTTGTATTAAATTTATTGACTGAATCTTATGCTTTTACATTTTTTTTAAAAATACAAAAAATAAAACACCTACGTCAATATGACAAATAAATACTATAGGATGAGATGATCCATCATGGGATGGATTTTAATTCTAAAGTAAAAAACCGGCCAAGGGCGAGCCGGGCTCGCTCACTGAGGGTTCCGTACAAAATTAGAGGTCTTACGCTTGTGAAATTCGGGCTTAACTTAGCCAAAACTCTTTTATTTGATACCTCACTTGAACTAGCGGCTTTAATATCAAATTTTGTCCCCTTTTTAAGGCCAACCTCCTTTTAATTTTAAATTAAACAATTTTAACCGGATTTTGGAAACCGTGTAACCCGTGGTCACACGTGCTGGTAGACTGAGGTGGCATTCGTTTGTCAGTTGACATAATTATTATATCAAACTGCCGCCAACGATTTCTTAATTACCTCGCGTACTACCTTAGAATGAGCTGTAGTATCTAGCTCTCTGGTATGGTGGGTTTGAGACTTCAATGATTTTATGAGTGGGACCAAGGTGGTAGAAAGTTTCCAGCCATCATCTCTATTGAAATTAGGATGTTACACTACATAGGTTTGATTTTCCCCAAATCCTTGCATATGAAAACAGGTACATTCCTAGAATGATCCGCTATTGAAATACAAAAACATCAGACATTGCGTGTTGAGTTGAGTGGCGGAATTCAATATCGGTTAAAGCATTTTTATAACTGTGTTTTCCAAACAAAATTGTGACGTTTTTTATTCCTAGCCTTTACAGTAAAGGAGTTATAATATACATTTTAAGGGTTGGAACCCCTAACGGTAAAATTAATTTTCTTAATATCTATCAAATATATATTCCTGAAATTTAAAGTGATTATTAAAACTGATAAACCAGTGCAGTTTTAAAAATGCTTTTTTTCTTTTGTTTTTAGTAATAGCATGGGGAGATTGTTACAATCCACCTGTCCTCGTGTATCACGGTACCTGCGATACGGCGGTCTCATTCCGACCTTTGATCAAACTGCTACCGAGGAAATTTTATTATATTGGTGAGTATAGTTATTTTTTAATACATTTATAACTTAACTCTAATTACATTTGCTTTTAAGAAATTACTTATATAGAAAATTACATTGTAATATATATTTCTGTTCTCCGTTTATGAGCATTGTCATGCTCATCAGTTCAGTGGTGTAACTCAACACCGCATTAAGCCTTATCTAATATATATTATTGTAACGTAATATAATAGATATACTATCTAATTAAGTATTTTTACTCGGAAAATATGAACTATGAAGGAAATATGGACTAAATTGCCGTTCTTTAGATAAGACGCTGACGCTATAGTAATTTTAGTTATAAATCAAATCCATCTCGCACACAGCACGTTAGAGGGAAGCTAGTGTTAGGACATTCCATTCCTCACATTCCGCCGGATTTCGGAGGCATTGCGTGTTAAATGGTTGAAGTAAACGCCTCACTTTACCTCGCCACCCGATTGAAATTATAAAATCTCAAAACTCGCAGAAATTAAATATTTGTTAATATTAAATATTTCATTTCCTCGAGTGGTAATTGAACTCATAACCGTCGCATTTACAGTCACACTTGACGCCCCTGCACCACGACTGGCCTCGTTCATTCTTTACTTACATTTTTTTTCTAAAATATTTTTCCATCTTAAGTTTCGAATAAAACTTAAACATACTTTACTTAAAAATATTTATTATCTGTCTGTCCTAAAAATATTTATTAGCGTAGACATTACGTATTTTGCATACTTTTACCAATAGGTTACTATGTGGTGTTATCTACACGTAAGTACAACGTTATTAGCATTTACGAAAGTACTCATATCATTATTTTACAACATTGTAAAAACGTTTGCACAATAAAGATAGCAACAATATTAAAATTCGTAGGATGATTTAAACGTTTGCGGTGTTGAGTTTCGCCGTTTCTTTTATAAGAATTAATCAAAATCTGTAGTCATTTTAGTTATTGATTAAACCAGCTTCACGCTGCATCCCGCACACCGTAGAATAGGAAGAAGTTTTTCGACGACCCATTCTCCACTTTTTCCAATTTTAAATACAAGACATTGCGTATTTAGTGCGTAAAGTCAACGCCGCGTTTTGTCTTAACAAGTGCAAATAGAAAACAAAATGTTTAGTCATCAGTCGCTGTGCTACGATGATCTATAGAAATAATTTTAAACGTTCAAGCTTCAAGAAACTGAATTGTCAAATTCAGTTGTAATAACTTAATGTGTTATAGTTTAAGTGACATTACAAAAATATAGTAATCAGAGAGAACACTTTCTGCTGATTTTTTGAGACATTGCGTATTGAATGACGGAACTCAACGGCGGCAGAGCGAGGAAATTAAGATATGAAATAATTCATTACCCCGAATCGGACTCTAACCCACAACATGAACTGAACTTACTGTCAATACATCTTGCCACTGCGCCACGACGGCCTCAATGGCGTTATTCTTTAATTTATATATTATTTTTTTATTCCAGGTGTAGATTTACCAGGCAACGGTAAATCTGATCCAATGCCGCCAGGTCTAATGATAAGCACATACGATCTAGTATACAGTTTACAAGTTGTGGTGAAACATTTTAGATGGGACTCTTTCGTTTTTATAGGACATTCTCTGGGATGTACTTTGGGTAAGTCGTTTATTTGTGATTTAAGTCTTAGGGATATAATTTATATAAATCATTCTTATATCAAGTTTATGATTTTTCTTTTGTTTATGATTTATTTTGAGACATTACGTGGAGTGACTCAACATCACGTCTTGTAGAACAAGTCAAGATTTTTTTAACTTAACACTGTATAACGTATATAGCACGATAAGCAGAAGGAACCTAGTGTTAAGATACACATTTCCTACACATCACCTAATTTTCGAGATATTGCGTATTGAGATTCGGTAATAAACGCCGCGCTTTATTTAGATACCAGAGCGAGGAAATAAATATAACTCATTCACACAAGTGAGAATCGAATTTCTTCGAGTTGCGTCAAATTGACGTCTGTGAAGTCTTCCATGTATATATTTTTTTTTATTTCAGGTAAATTCTACGATTTATCGTATCCAGGCAAAATAAGTAAATCGATTGAATTGGATCCACTGCCTTATAATATAACGGTTCCTGCGGACAATTTTGCTAAATGGTATGAGATTTTATTTATGACACTAGGGAACCAATTGACGCGTACAATACGCGTTGTTATAGCAACGTGTATAACAATTTATACAAAACTATTGTCAAACATACTGTAGAAACTCCTCTGTATAAATTAAATTGTGCCAAATTTCACAGTCCTCCGTCAGCATAATTTTCGTTAAAATGTTGTACACTTCACGTATTATACAGAAAAAAAACAATTTAGGTCGAGGCAAATCGCAATTTTAAGTTCCGCCACTCAAAAAACAGTTCCGCAATGCCTCCCGAAATTGACGGAAGATGGAAGACGCGGTGTTTTAACACTAGATCCTGCTACATCCAGGATAAAGAATCTAGTTAAAAACAAAAACAATTATAATCATTCCCGAATCTATCCCATTTTATTGCAATGTATTTTTAATGTATTTTTTTATTTTATAGGTACAAAGTGTGCTTCATTGATTATTTTGATAATTATGAAAAGTTTAATTCTAATCAAAAACCGAAGATCACCAGAGAAGAGGTGAATATTTTATTAATATATATAAGAGTAGAGGAGTCAGTCCCCGTTCCCCCAAGTGGGAATCCAAACAACAACCGTCGCGTTTGCAATGCCCCCTGCGCCACGGACGGCATCCCAATGTTAATTCATTAATAAATATAAAAATAGTTAATATTTTTTTACGTATTTGGCCTTTTTATACAATTTATTTGAATGATGTAATTTGTTATTTTATAGGCAATATCAAAAATTGTATATCGGCGTGGTATCAGCAAAGATGTTGCAGAAACAATAATGGAAAGAATGAGTGAAACTTTTAGTGATGGATTAGTGAGGTATGTGCACTTTGATGTCCGTCTGTCAATACCTTTTTCTCGATATTGCAACAAATCAAGCATCTAAGTCAACTCAATAAAATATATGAGCATGTATGCATCGTTTCTGCTGCATTTTGTATGAAATTCATTGAGTAATCAAACCTTATATGGAATAAATAAAGAAAAAAACACCTGAAAAGTGAAAATTATAAGGCGGACTTGACCTTGTTGTTTCGTATTTCCTATAAAGGTGAAGCAAAGCGTGAAAATTTAATAATGTGTAATAGTTTCAAATTTTTGGTTTGATTAATAACAATGTTAAGTGAAAATATATATTTATTTTATGTTTATAAAATCGTGTCGCAATGAGTGTCTGACTGTAGCGATAGTTTTGGGTTCGATTTCCCACTATTGAGTTCGAAGAAAATGCTTACCCTTAACACAATAGTTGAGTAGATGAAAATTATTATTTTGAAAAGAAAGCTCAGGAAATCAACGTAATACAAATAAAAATGTTAATCAAAATCTGAATTTCTAATTTTCTCTGGTGTATCTGGTGTAAAAATTAAAAATTAAATTAGCTTCACGCTATATATCCCGCACACAGCAGGGTAGGCAGAGGGAACCTAGTGTTAACACACTCCGTTCCCCACTTTCTGCCGAATTTTGGAGGCATTGCGTGTTGAGTGGCAGAACTCAACGCCGCGCTTTGCCTCGACACCAGAGCGAACAAATGAAAATATAAATTTAAGTAAATATTTCATCTCCTCGAGTGGGGATCGAACCCACAACCAGTCGGTTTTACAGTCACACTTGGTACCACTGCGCCACGACTGGCCTCGCATATCTGGTGTATATTAGTGTATAATTTAATAATAATAGTATATTAATTATTCTATAATTATTTTTCATAATAAAATATATTTCTTTCCAGGTTCACATACGATGATAGATATCAAAAAATAACATTTCCGCCATTTTCAGCAAATTACAAGAAAACATTATTCATGTCGCTTAAAACGCCTACTTTGACTATAATCGCGAGTGATTCTAGAAAATCTAAGAAATATGATACATGTGATTATTTGTTAAGCGAAAATCCCGCTTATCCCAATTTTAGAGTTAGAGAAGTTGAAGGGAATCACGATTTACATATAATACATCCGGATAGAATCGCCTCTTATGTCGCTCAGTTTTTGCTTAACGGTGTAAGCGGTTTGGATAATAAAGCGAAATTATAGAAAAAATATTTCCTATGCTTAAAAAATATATATTTATGTTTAGTGAAAATTTGGATGTCTTTTACATTTTTTTTATCTTTATGTGACCTTATTTTATTTTGTAATAAGAAGGTGATGGAAGTTTTAGGGAACCGCGATTTGCTTATGATGAATCCGAGCAGAATCGCTTTTTTTGTCGCCCAGTTTCTGTTAAACGGCCTAAGCTGATGAAATTTGTATGTTTAGAGTTATTGAATGAAAATTTGTATTTTTTGGCATTTTTTTTTGTTTTTGACAATTTTACGTATATTATTTAAATTAGAGTAGAGAAAAGTGACCTTATTGAACTTAGTAATAACAGGGTGATGGAAGTTTTAAGAAACAAAGATTTACTTATAATAATTATATTCTTATGTCGCTCAGATTTTACTTAACGGCTTAACAGATAATAAATTGCAATAGATTCTTTTTGAGTTCAATTCATTTCTTGAAATTCTTTATTTCTCTTTATTAGTGGAAAAGGCTAGGTGTTACAGTAGATTGTTTTTTTTTTCAATTTTATTTTCTTATTTATATCATTTTTTGCAGTAAATATGTAATTTTATATACGAATAATAAACAAATATATCTACGCTTAATTTTTATTCCTTTTCTGATAAGTTCTAAAAAGAAATAGTTGTATTAAGTATTGCATTTGTTTGTATAAAGTGTTAAATAACAATCTTTTATATATATATATATATGGTCTTATATTTTATTAGTAATATAAATATATTGTGGTTGCTATTGAGACAAGTAGTGGCGCAGGGGTACAAGCGTGTGACTGTAAACGCGACAGCTTGTGGGTTCGATTTATTTACATTTCTTCGCTCTGGTGTCGAGGCAAAAAGCGCTGTTGAGTTCCGCCACTCAATATGCAATACCTCCAGAATTCGGTGAAAAGTAAGAAACAGAGTGTCTTAACACTAGGCTCCCTCTGCCTACACTTGCTGCATGCGGAAATCTGAAAAGAAAGAAAATAGAATGTTAAAAATGTTTAAATTTTACTTTAATTGTATTCATTTTTTACATGTTCTGTACCCAAGATAAATGTTAAAAAAAATAAATTATAGAAAATTACTATGACATTTTTAATTACAAATATATTTATTTGTTGCCATCATAATAAAGAAACTGGAAACGGTATAAAAATAAAACAATGTTGTTACATAATTTTATGTAATTTGTAGACATAATTTTTTTTTTTGAAAAAGTAGTAAATGATTTTAAAAAATCCTTTTAATATTTAAGGTAAAAGTATATTTCAATATGTTAACTACTTAAATGGTCTTTTATTTTTATTAATAAAAAAAATATCCCTTATATCCAAGCATTTCTAAAATAGTTTCTGAACCAGCTTGCTTAAAGCTGTAAAAGTTTGGGTATCTTGTCTCCATCTGTTATGCACGAGTCTGGTGGCATCGCTCACAGTGCCACCTGGACCAAATGGCGGGAGGTCACTGGTATGGTCGGCTTGCGTTGAATACTGTACAAACTCAAAGGTCTGCTATAAAATAGTATCCTCCGACCGTTGCTTTTATACAGCATTGAAAAGGCCAGCACAGAAACTTCACGTCACGAAAATGAAGATGCTGAGGTGGATGTAGGTGAGCGTAACGCTGAGTACATACGGAAGACAATCTCTCGAGGTAGTCTTGATCGCCCTCAGTCAGCTGAGATGAAATGGCATATGGCCTTGTTACGCGCCGGCCTAGGATCTATGTTGATAGGAAGTAAAAGTGGTGCCAAAAAAAAATATTATTAAAGTTTATTTAACTTTTGCCACTACTGCTAAAGCTTTTGCTTTAAGCCACTACTGCTAAAGCTTTTTTTTTTGGTGTACAGTTAGGACTAACTGTACACCAAAAAATTACTTTATATTTGTACATTTTTGTTTTTCGATTTATTGCTTGCTGATTTAAATCGATTTAATATAGAATCGATTTAAACCATTTTAATAACAATACGCATCTCTATTTAACATTGACATTTAAACTGTCACTTAGTTACTAATGAATAAAAATAGCAATGGAATTTTACTTTTCAATGTACATTAAGTGAAAAATGATTTTAATTTATAGCATTATTAAATAAAAAAAGAAAATAAATTATAAAAGGCAAATATATAGTTCACTTAAAATAAGGTAGTACATGATTAAATTATTCATTATGCTTATTATAATAAGTTAATTTAAAAACCGGTGTTTTAGATCTTTTATTAATTGCTATTTATATTATTACTAAAGTTGAAATACAAATTTAATATTGTTAAAATATTTTTTTGTATAAATTTTAACTTAATAAGGATCTTGCAAGACTTATTTCGTCAATTTAAATAAAATATTTCAAATTTCCAACACATATTAGAATACTTTATTAAAATATGTTTAATGGTTATGATCTATATTGGCCTACTTCAAACAAGTTATATTTATAATAATTTTTTTTTTTTCAGATGGCACTATTTATAAAACAAGATTTTGCTCCACCAATATTTTCAAGAAGATGGCTAGCTCTAAAATTTAGGCCTAATATGGTAATTTCATTTAATTATATTTAAAATAATACATGGCCTTTTAACTGAGGTATTATTTTCTTTAAAGTAAATTATTAATAACCCTATTGTTAACAATTTAATAATGCCGGGACAAGCATGCAACTATAAATACGGCAGTTTGTGAGTTCCATTTCCACTCGAGGAACAGAAAATATTCAATATTTTATGTCCTCTCTGGATACGAGGCAAACCATTGCATTGAGTTCCATCACTCGACATGCAATTTCTGAAGAGTTCAGCAGAAAGTGGTTAACAGAACATTGGAAACAAAGTGTCATAACACAAAATTCCCAGGTTCCCTTTGTTCACCCTGCTATTTTTGAGATATATGAGAAGCTCTAAAAATTTATAATCAAAAACATTTAATTCCAGCTTATATACAACCGTGAACACATTATATCAATACTAGAAAGTGGTCTATTATTCCGTGAGGATAGTGTAGAAGTTGAACAAGAGGCCCCCGATTCCACAATATCTTGGCAGAGAGCTGGTGGTTGTACAAATAGATGGTTTACTAAAGGAGAAAGGAATATAGTGATTGCTGCTACTATATCTTTGGTTGTGGCTTCACCGCCTAGGAAGTGAGTATTTTTTTACATTTGTGCTGTAGGCACAGCACACAACAGGGAACATTCTCTGTTCTCTTTCCTGTTTTGATTGATGCATTCAATACGCATTGCCTTAATTACTAAAGCAAAATTAAATAATTCACTCAGAGTGTGGGTATTGAACTCACAATTGACACAGTTATAGCCACAGGCTTGTGCACCTGCACCACAACAGCTTCTTTATATTTTTTTCTTCCAGTTTACAACGCTCTTCTCTTCTAAAGTTATCTTCATATCTTCTCCTACCAATAGCAATAAGAACAATGCATAGAATATATTGCAAGGGAACTCTGAACACACTGTTATGTATAATGCGTGATTATATGTCGCTGGTGCGACGTGCTACGGCGTGTTGCCGAGAATACGCCTCTTTGCATGCTAAATTGTGAGTATGGATATTTATCTTAATAATTTGTATACATATTTTTTTGTATTCCACACAACAGGGATTCCATAGAGGGCATCTGAGAACTTAGTGTTAAGAAACTCCATTCTCCACATACTGTCGAACTCTAGAGGCACTGAGTCTTGAGTGGTGGAACTCATCGCCGCCGAATATTTTAATCTCATGAATGGGAATCCAACCCACAACCATTGCCATTACAACCGTCGCATTTACAGTCACACGCTTGTGCTCCTACGCCACTGCGACCTCATTCATGCGTTAAAAACATTTTAATTGCTGATGTTTGTGGATTTGATCTATTGGGGGAGAATGAATTGTTTTCATTTCTTTCACTGGTGGTAGAGTACGACCACGCAGAATTGAATCCAGCCATTCAAAATTTGTTTAAACTAAACTGTTGATGGTCGCCAAGTCAGAACTTTTGTGAAAAATTAATCATATACATTTTACTTCCCAATTAACAGAGCATCAGTTACAACAATCATAGAATCAACACAAGCGATGTTGTTACAACAACAGACATCGTTGTTGTTGCTAATGTCACGCGCGGGCTCCTCTCTATTGGGCAATGTGCCGTGGCTGCGCGGTGACGTCACTTGTGACTTTGACAATGACAATTTGATGGTGAGATTGCTTTTGTTTTTTCAAGTTTACATTTTTTTTTATCTTACACAGCCTTGTTTATGTTTGACAATACTTGTTGAAGTCATAATATCATTTATAAACACTTCTTTTGTGTATTTTTTAAATACTTGCATGTTGGTGATGATTTTGAATTTGAAACTTTGAATCCTACTTGACACAACACTTATATATTTATATTTTCTTTTCTGCAAACTTGATGGATAAATACAGTGTTATAGTTTAGCTAATCTATATTAATATTATAAAGAAAGAAAGGTTTGAATATGTGTATGTTTGTAATGAATAAACTTAAAAACTACTAAATTGATTTTAAAAATTCTTTTACTATTGGAATGGTTTGGTGGTTGTGAGAATTATTCTTTATTGTGAAATACAAAAAATTATTGCTATTCATCCTTATACTATTTAAATTTATAAACCTAGTTATTATATAAATAAAACAAACTTTTTTTCAGAAAGTACATCACGCTTTTCTCGTCGTACAATCGACGTTACTCAAAAATATAGCTCTAGCTCATTCAATACCGACGGCCCACATTTTAAAGATATACAACAATCATAATGAACGAATATATTGGATACACAATGTTCTGATAACACATCTTATAGTGGAATTCAAAGAAAATTTCGAGGCTTTAGAAAGAATGTATAGATTATTAAAAAATATAGGCACTAAAGATGCCAACGGTGTGAAAAAACTTGGTGCAGCGATTAACGATACTTGGTTATATTCAGATGTCCATACGAATATCGCTAGGTCTTGCTTAGAAATGAGGGTCGCTTTAGAAAAATGCAGTCATTTGGACATGTTCCTAGATTCATGTGCTATGAACAAAGAACAGATAAATTTGGAAGTACTAGACAAAGATATAGATGAAATAATAGATGAAATAACGAAATGTCTAACAACAGTGCAAAATTCACAGATTCGTTTGAAAAAAATGCAGAATAAATTAATAAATGATGAAGATATAAAACATGACAGTGATAAAGAGTACGAAGGGAAAGTGATAGTGAAAATAGATGATAAAGAACCAGAGATAAAAGATGAAGTTTTTTATTTTGTTAAAACTGAAGACGACAGTTTGGTGTCTCCTGTTGGTGATATAGTAACAGGTCCAGGGAAGAAGGAAAAAGAGACTTCTAAAGTTGTTTTGAAAGAATTGAAAAGGAAATTAGTTAAAAGAGAAGATTTAATGCGTGAAAGGGAAAGGCAAGCGTTAGCTAAAACGATGCCAGAACTAAAAAATATACCAGAATTTCCAAGACAGATTAATTACGAAGAATATATAGACAAAAAAGGATTTATATCAAAACTGGATAGAGATCAGTCAAAAAATACAAAAATATTCGCTAAATATAAAATTTGTAAACGGCAGATGCAAAAATTTAGGAAATTTAAATTAAAAATTGAAAAATATGAAACTGAAGACAATTTACCTAAAGAATATTATGAAGCAAATGCTAAACTCGACGTTAAAAGTAGATTTTTAACATTAAAAAAACTAAAAGACATCTTCATAATAATAAAATGGCAGAAAAATGACAAAAATACAAAATACGATTCTTTATCAAGTGATTTTTCAGAAACATTAAGCGATACTGAAACAAAATCAAATGAAAACCAGTATAGAAATAAATTACAGCTTGAAGATAGGAATTTCAAATTTTCAAAAAAAGATCTAGAACTTTCTCCATCGTCATCAGAAAGCGATTTCGAAAATCTAAATAAAGTAGCATTATTGAATGATGTTAGAAAATACAGAGCTATTAGAAAGAAGAATTATCCTAAAAGGCCCTCCATAGACAATGTAGATGAAAGTCTAAAACCCATAAAGTATAGCTTTGGCACGGGACTGGCAATGGCGTCAGTTTTACAAGTGAATAGCCAAGCTAAAATGCCAAATATGGTGCAAGAGGAGGTTTTTATTGGCAATGGTGAAGTTTCAACAGATAGTGGCAACGATGAAGATGCTTGAAGTCATTTTGATCTTATAATTGGAATGGATTGGATTAAAAAAAAATCAATTTGATTGCCGCTCTATGCGGTGATAGTAAAAATGTCTGCTATGATCTTATTAGCGCAGTTGAAATTTTAATGGACTGAAGCCATCGAAGTTGAACATTTGACACCACTTGCAATAATTTTTTTAACAGTTGCTTGAAAAAAGCATTAGAGATTAAAATCTATTCTTTAAACAGATTAAAATATTTCTTTTTGGGAGTGCAATGTGTATCAGTTTAATTTAATAATTACTGCGCCGTTTAATTCGACGACTCAGTGCAATCATTTGATTACCGCCAGATTCGTTTGATTACCGCATAATTATCACTTACTGATATAAATAAATTAATTAAAACGTAATTTTATCACAGAAATAGTATTGTCATAAGTTATGAAAATAATTTTAATTTACATATATACTCCAAAAATTACAGAAAAATATCATTATTTTATTTTCAAAACAAATTATTTATATATCGTTTTTTTTTAAATTATATTTATTTATGAATCTGATTTAATATAGCAAATAATTCGTGATAATGCTAAATTGCTGAAAGTTTTAATTTTATTTGAAAAAGGAAATGCTATTCCTGAACTTTTCCTTAAAGCTTATATATAAAATTTGACGTCAGTTGTCAATAACTAGTTTTTTTTTATAACCAGTAATGATGTTCACGATTTAATAATAATTAATTATCATAATAATAATGACAAAACACATTTCAACATATTTATAATTTAAATATTTAAATGATTGTATATAATTTTATTGCTAATGCCTTTAATAAAATGTATATAAAATCCAATATTTTTAATTCTTTTTTTTTTCCTCTGTTTAACTAATGTAGTTTCCTTGCTCTGGTAAGTTAAACAAAGCGTTAAGTTTCATACCTCAACGTTGTATATATAATGTGTATGTATAGTTAGATGTACTTTACCTAACTAATAGGCCGTAGTGGCGCAGGACCACAAACGTGCGTCTGTTATACTGTTCCCGGGTACCTTCTTCCTACCCTTCATAAAGGATACAGCGCGAAGCTAAAAAAAACTTACAATGTAATTAAAACTAGTTTTTTTGTAGCACATTATTAAAGAAAAAAATATTCGTTTCTTTACTCTTAATGATCGTGGCATATTCAGATTATAAATCCAATTTTCAAATATGGAATGTCCATTTATTTAAATTTTACGTTAAAATACTTACGGCAGAGCTTAAAATTATTCTTACTTTCTAAGACATTTGTGGACAAATTCATATAAATTTACAGAGTAAATAGATCGCCATATTCAAATAGAAGGTATGTAAATGGTAATGGATCGGCGGCTTTATTGTCCACCCTTGGCTGCCATTAAAAATAAATTAAAATTCTAAACGTCTATTAGAAACAAAACAAGAAACACGACTGCATAAACTAAATGTATCCAAAAACACTCGCGCGTTTCAAGATACATCGAATGACGTATCGTTTAACAAAATCAAAAAGTTCGATAGTTCAACAGTTACAATGGAACAAAAGAACAGACATACATACGAGCTAAAAGCATACATACCACAACATCTTTTTGGACTTCTCTGCAGTCGACTAAAAAATATACAAACACCTAAATGACCACATGACCATATCATATTCAGATTTCAGTCTTAAATTGATTATCAGAGTGAAATTACTCTTTAAACAATTGATATTTTCTTTTTAAAGTCTTGAAAATTAATTTTAGATGACATCTTTCACTAACTGAACGTCTCTTTATTTTTTTTATATAGTTAAAGAATTTTTTTGTAAAATTTATAAAAATATAAAACGTAATAAATGCTTAAAATATACTTGGTTTGCATGTAAGTAAAAGTACCTACATAGTTTTATTTCAGTGACGCTGTATCCCGCAAAATTTTCTCGCAATTTATCTCGTTACTTGGCGAGGAAATGAAAATAATTCAATCACCTGAGAGGGAATCGAACCCGCACAATAAAACATCAAAAAAATCTATCAGGATCTTGGAAACCTAAGCATGTGCTATGTGCTTAAACACAAATATTGACCCCATCACGTGTATCGAACCTATAACCGTGGCGTATTCGGTCAGATACTGCCCCACTGCGACACAAGGGCGTTTTAAATAAGTATTTTTTTTCTTTTCAGCACTTTCTTAGCCTGTGGAGTGAAAAGTATCCTGCAACTTGTAATGCCATATCTACAGAATAGTGACTACGGTTTTTTTTTTTATTTTTGTTATTCTATTATGTTTATCTGAATCAGATTTTTTTTAGGTTGCCTCACATTATAAGTGTTCCACATATAGCAAGATAGGCAGAGTGTACATAGAAACCTTGTGTTAAGACACTGCCGTTCCCGATTTTCTGTCGAATTATCGATTTTATGCATGTTGAATGGTGTAACTCAACGCCGAGTTATGCCTCGTTACCAGAGGAAGGAAATGAAAATATCAAAATAATTAAATATTAAGTTCCATTTCACTGGGTAAGAATCGAATACACAACCGTCGCGTTTATAGCCATATGCCCTGCTCCATAATGGCCTCTGAATATGAAAATGTTTGAATTATTGAGGCCAGTCGTGGCGCAGCGGCACAAGGTGTGACTGTAAACCGACTGGTTGTGGGTTCGATCCCCACTCGAGGAGATGAAATATTTACTTAAATTTATATTTCCATTTCTTCGCTCTGGTGTCAAGGCTAAGCGCGGCGTTGAGTTCTGCCACTCAACACGCAATGCCTTCAGAATTCTTCAGATTATTTTTGCGTAGTTTTTATGTGTGCTTAATATGTACATAACATTAGTTATCATGGCAAGGTAGCGGATCACTGTAAGCGCGATGTTAGTGACTTCGATTACCACTCGGGGGAATTACTTTTTTCTGTTTTTTGCCACGATACTACGGAGGAACAACGTTATGTTTAACAACCCAACACTTAAAAACAATAGAAATCAAAGTCTCTCAACAGAACATAAGTGACTGACAGACAACTCACAAATCTATCTATTGGACTTCTAATCTAATCTAATTAAAATATGGCATATTGGTAGATAGTTGAAAGGCCGGAGGGAACGGAGTGTCTTAACACTAAGTTCCCAAGTTCCCTATACCCATCATGCCATGTGCTGGCTGCGAGTGCAGGGAGGGAGAGAGGCACTAAGAGAGGAGAACTCGTATTTCCTGCGAGAATGGCAAAACGACTTATAAATTACAAATTACTCAACTATAAGTGAGCAGTAACTAGTCCTTAAAAAATATAATCTTTCAGGTCTTGGAGTATATTATGAACACTGCTGCAGTTCGGAGGCTGTCAGAGCAAATGATCAATATAATATGGACTATTATGATGTATTAAAACATAGAAAGTGGATGTCGTTTTAATTTTAATCACATGTCTCTCGTATGTAGTGAAGTAGGCAGATAATCTAATGTTAATATAAGTACTCTATTCTCTTCTCCATTAATCACCACTGGATTTTCAATAAAATTCTATGACTGTTCTAGGGTGGGCACAGACCACCTGGCCACGCCCATGATGACTAACTAATAAAATCCAAATCAATCAGTGTATGAACGCTAAAATTCTAAATACTAACAAAAATCTGTACTCTTTATGAAGGGTTCCGTATCAACAAAAAAACATACGTCACCATTATTCTTAATATGCTATTTTTAACCTACTTCGAAAAGAGAGGAGATACAAAATGTGACATTCTCAAATCGACGTATCAGAGCTAATCTACGAAATCAATTATCGTTTGAAGTCTATGAATTATTAAAAAAAAATCTTAGAAATCTCCACATCTCTAATATCCATAGTGATGACTGTGATACAAAGACAGACAGGACAGACAGACGGAGATGATAAAATTAGAAATTCTATCTTTTACCATTTGGCTACAGAACTCTAAAAATGAGTTATTTTGTGAATCATCACAAACTTCTCGTTAAATCGATAACGCATGGTAAGAATGATTTTATATATTTTCCTAGTCATCTCATTTCTGATGTAGGGGAGAACGGTCTAAGGTGGGTTAACTAAGATTATATGAGTAAAATTAAAGGTAGGTACTTGCTATAATTTGAACTTTTATTTTAAGACTCGTTATTTCCAAGACCAGTCCACCATTAGGCACGTATTTTAAAATCGCTCTCAAGTCTGAAATCGATCTTGAGATGCTGCATGCAGCATTAGACCTCGGCCTTAGAGTTCGCCTGTCTAAAATTATTTTTATTTCAAATAAAAACTGTAATTTAATGAAATAAAAGAGATTGATTGCCGGTGACAGAATATTGACGTTATTTTTTTGCCATAAACACATCGAAACTACAAAACGGAATGACAAAAATAAGTAGCTTCACGATTTATCCTGCATAGAAGAGTAGGCAGCATCATCCAGTTTTCAAGTCATTGAGTGGTGGAACTAAGCGCCGCATTTTTTTATAAAGGCGAGGATATACCCCTGAGTTGAGATCTAATTTACCACCATCGTGTTTTGAGACAGACCCTGTCATGCCACGACAGCCTCATATTAGTATCAGATAGTAAAATTAAAAATGCTTATCCGTTTTGAGATGGCGTCCCCAATGCGATAAGTAATAGCCATTCATTTCTATATTTCACGCTTCAATTTCACATAAATACCACAAGAAGAACTTTCGATACTTTCAGTTTGATATTAGTTTAATAAGATTTTCCTATATCAATTTATTATATAAGCAAATAACTCCACCTCACGTAACATAGGTACCCTCCTATAGGACCGAGGGAACATAGGGTTAAGGCACTCCGTTCCTTGTCGTGTGTTGATTGGCTTTGTCTTATCAGAGGTAAGAATGATAAAAATACATTCCCCTGAGTGGGGATAGAATCCATCCACAATTATCACGATTTCCGCCAAAGGATGCCCCACTGCGCCACAACGGTTTCCCGCTAACTAACTTCATTCAGCATATTAGTTTTCAAATCGCGTTCGTGTGGAATGGACACAAGGAACTTTCTCTTATAGAACCGTATGTCTGTTTAGTAATATTATACATTTTTTAATTTCTTTAGTTGTGTGTATCTCCTACATATAAGAGGGTAGATAGAAAGAATCTAATGTTGCACTCCTTGCCACATTCTGCCTATTCCAGTTATTAGAGTTAGAGACATCGAAACAAAACGTCACTCTTTATTGCACGACACTAAACAAATGATCTTTTTTAATATAAATATTTCTCAAATAAAAATCGAAAAGACCACCAACGTTACCAATTGATTCTTTACCAATTAATTCTTTTTTTATAATAAATATTAATATATATATTTTTTACATTTCAGATTCATAATATAGAAAATGTTCATCTTTGTCTATATGTTAGTACCTACATTTATCTATATTATATTTATATGTATAATGTTTTTTACAGGACAAAATTTATTCAAGATAAATTATTTTATCGCCAGTGTGGCATAGAAGAGCCAAGCGGCGTGCCCACCCCAGAATGATATAGGGCCCACCTCAGAATTTGATTTAACAAAAAACGAACTGTAAACGCGATGGTCTGGTCTCTAAACTAAGTTGACACATTTACTCGTTTTATAATTACGTTGATGTTATCTTAAAAATCTAATATTAATTTAATTTTTAAAAATAACGTAGTACTGTTATACTGGATCCATAGAGACGCCGATTTAAGCCCGTTGTGCCGCAGCGGCACAGCCTCTAGCTATAAGCGCGACGATGTGGGTTCGCCATTAAGACACTTCCGTACTCCACTATTCGGCGACTACTTAGGCAATGCGTGCTAAGTGGCGTATCTCAACGCCGCGCTTACCAGAGCGCAGAAATGAACACATTCTAAATTCCATTGGAACGCATGCTTGTACCATTGCGCCACGACGGCTTTAATTTTATGTAAAATTTTAAAATAACGATCTCTTTTTCAATTTCAGTGTCTTTATTCTAACATGTGCATTACCTAAAGAAGCGCTCCTGCAGAGAGCAATTGAAAGCGAAAATGGTAATATTTTCAATGAATTCTTGCTTTAATATCTTTTAACTATTTTCATGTTAAACAAGGGGAGTCTAGTGTTAAAGAGGTCGGCCGTAGCGCAGGATACAAGCGTGCGACTGTAAACGCGACAGGTTGTGGGTTCCCTCTATTTACCCTGCTATGTGCGGGACAAAGCGTGAAGCTAAAAAAACCTATTCTTAAACATTAATTCAAATTTATATTACAGATTTGAAAACTGAACCTAACACTACCCTGTATATAATAAAAAAAATCGTTCTGACTAAAAACGTAATGGTTGTAGATTCAATTGCTTTCATTTCACCCGGTCACAGTGTCCCGAAATTGTGTCAAAAGGGTAAAGGGAAACATTAACTTTATTATACTCATAAAATAAAGCAAAATTTTATAAAAATATCGAACGCAGTTAGGCTGCGGAGTAAAGTATTGAGTTCAATAAATGTAATGAAAAATTTTTGCTTATATTTTTTTATCAACTAAAAAAAGAGTTTATTATCTTTAAATTGCTGATAAAATGTTCTTAAAACATGGCTAAGAGTGTTCTTATCTCTCTCGATTGTCATTTTTCAAACAAAAAAAGATGGATCCAAATCGGTTAATCAATTTGGGAACTACGATACCTAAGACATACAGACATACAAATACTCACATACACAGGATAAGTCAAATTTATAAGACCCCTTCCTGCGCTGGAGATTAAAAAAATAATATGATCATTTACATTTTTATAGCACCCTGTACACGTAAAGACAATGTAGCAGGAATTTGCACTGAAAATATCAACTGTAGATACCAACCTACACCTGACGAAGGCTTGGTGCAGTCGCCATATGGGCTAGTAAGGTATTATTTCACTTTATAAAATTTGGATACTTAAGCGCGGCGTTGAGCTCCGCCACTAGACACGCAATAACTCAGTTCAAAGTGGGGAACGAAGTGTAACGACACTTATATATTACAATTAAGGAAATAGTCTTAAGTCTAATCAAATTCGGTTCAGTAATTTTCTATATATATAGCAAGTTATGTATTTAGTGAAAACCATTTTTTTTTCAGCCAATGTTCCCCAAGAGAAGTATGTTGCCCGCCTGACCAAGTCGTCGTAAATTATTTTATGCTTCAATAATATAAAAAATCTAAAAATATACAAATATTTTTGTTGTATGTGTTTAATTTCTATTATCACCCATTTGCTGCAGAATGGGGGTCGAACTCACGACCATCTCATGTATTCGCAGACACTCACCAACTAAATCATAGTGTTCATTTTTGTTGTAGTTGTTCCCAACCTGTTTTACAATAATTAGATTATTAATTTGTCGTTTAAAATATTTTATTAATCTGTTTTTAATGAAATTAAAAAAAATACGAAAATATTTTAATACGTTCTATATATTGTAACAAGATGCACGTATCTTTATACTACATGTAAGTATTCAATTCTTTTTAATTTGTCTGTTTGTACCCGACTTCAAATATCATTATGTAGATATTGGTTTAGTTAGACTTGTGAGACCTGAAGCCTGATTCAAATGTGCGATTGCAATAGAAACAGGTTATGAGTTCGATTCCCACTCGAGGAAATTTAATATTTAATATTTTCATTTACTTGCTTTGGTAACGAGGCAAAGCGCGGCGGTGGCACGCAATACCTCCAGAACCGAGGGAGAATGAGGAACCGAAGTATGTTAATACTAGGGTTCCAAGTTACCTCTACATATCCTGCTATGTGTAAGATACAGCGTGAAGCTAAAATGAATGTTAAACCTGTATGTTGTTGCAGTTGGATAATATTTATAAACTATATTTTTTATTTTCTTGTTCTGGCAACAAACATTATAAGCGTAGAGTTTCCCAACACTGAGTCCGCCAGTCGACCAGCAAGCCCGTCGTGGTGCAGGGACACACCCACAACCGACTGGTTGTGGGTTCGACTCCACTCGAAGACATGAATATTTGTTTAATTTATATTTCCATTTCTTACCTCTGATGTCGAGGCAAAGCCAGAGAGGCCACTCAATACGCAATGCCTCCAGAATTCGGCAGAAAGTGGGGAACGGAGTGTCTTAACACCAGGTTCCCTCTGCTTATCCTATTGTGTGCGGGATACAGCGTGAAGCTGATTCGTTTATTTATTTTTTAATTTTATGCCTGCTCAGCAATATAAAGGAAATTCATAATGCTCATACTTTTTTATAACATTCCAGTATTTTCTCCGTCACAATATGTGGATTGATGACAGAGGGACTACAACAAAACGCTACAAGTGAAAGTAATGTATTATTATTTTTTTATATTTACAAAGTGCGGCGTTGAGATACGCAATATCTTAACATTGGGTTTTTGCCTGCCCTGCTTTCTCAAAATAAAGATAAATAAATATTATAAATTTAAACGAAGAAGCTGAGTTGTAGATTCGATTCCTACAGATAATTTAAAACAAGCCGTCGTGACGCAGGGGTACGAGTTTGGACTCGAGAGAGTAGAATATTTAATATTTTCGTATCCTTCTAGCAAGGAACTCTGGCAAGGAAACAGAACACGGCATTGAGTACCGCCACTCAACAAGCAATGTTTGGAAAATGCCCTGCTATATACGGAATACAGCGTGATGCTATAAAACATATAATAATAAACTTATTTCCTAATGAGCTCCTCATGGCGAAGGGAGCGGTAATGTAATGTGTCTGATTGTCAGCTCTATAGTTGTGGGTTCGATCACCACTTGAGAGAGTGAATTATATTCTTTTCCTCGCCCTAATAGTCAAAACACCGAGATCACGTATATTTTTTTAATATCTTTTACAGGTTTTACAGGACAGGTTTTGGGTTTAATTCCCGCTTGATAAAAAGAAATATTTTTTTTTTTTAAAAAATTTTCATTTCCTCGCTCTGGTAACAAGGCAAAGCCACGCCACGCAATGCATCTAGAGTTTGGCGGAAAGTGGGCAACGAGTGTCTTAACACTAGTTTCTCAGGTTCCCTCTGCCTATCTTCAATTCGAAATTCAGCATAAAGCTAAAAAATATATAATAGATTTCATAATATTTTTTGTTATTTTTTAGTAAAATGTAAAACGGGCAAAGGCATCGTCGGTATTTGCAGCAAAAGAGCCGATTGTAACTTTTCTACGAAAAACATAGATCTCACTTTATACGAACCGCGTGGTTTTAAGAGGTAATTATTATTTTAATTTTTATAATACAACTAGCCCTTGACTGTGGGTTCACCCGCATGGGCAATTGAAAATAACTAACCTATTTTGTATGTGGCGTGACATTCAAAATGATTAACGTTATTGTTACCCGTCTAAGGTACAACCTACAGTGTTTATAAAATACTATTGACCCTTTCGCGGTCTCGCCCTCTTGTACGATAAACATATTTTTTATTTTGTCATCTGAATTAGTTTCTTGTTCTAATAACATTATCGTTTACATTTTATTTACTGATATTACTTTTCTATTGATGAACCGATTTCAATAAAACAGACACTAAATTTTATGGAAAATTTACCAAATTGCAATAGTGGAAAATACATTTACGTCGGATAAACCGTTTGTAAGACTTCGTGTGTACAAAAGGAACAGACAAACTTAAAAATCATTGTTTTGAAGGTTATCACATTGATAAGTGTGATACTAATAGATTCTTTCACATTTCTTCTATGTACAGTACAAACAACGATCTGTTACAATTTTATTATATGTATAGAGTACCTATAAATACCTAATATATTTTATTGTTTACTATATAAAACTGTATTTTTTTTTCTTTCATTATAACAAAAAATTATATCTCGTCTTATCTTGAAATATATTTTTTTATCAGGCTTGACAGCTTTTAATTGCCCGCCATTTCACTTGGCCATAGATAATAAGTTTTTGATAGTAATCATAATTTTTTTCTTCACCACTTGAAAGTACAGTTTTAACTACTAATGCAATTAAAAAAGTATTTTTTCAAACAAAATAAATAATAAAATTATCGTTCTAAAATAAAATGTCATTTACTAAACAGTCACTTACCTATTAAAGCGACAACGTCTCACATGCCTTATTCGTGAAATCGAATCGTAGGTGATTTCGTAAAGTAGAACGAGTGATACTAATTTCTCGTTTGATATGATTTTTTGAGAATTAAAAGTGGCAGATCGGATTCGTAGTAGCATTTGTTTACGTTATTGATATCCATTGTAAATGCGTAGTCTGCGTTACACTGACGTTATACAAAATGAATAAAAATCATTAAATGAAAATAATAATCCTACGTCTAAACTGATTTTTTTTTGGTATAGCTTGAAATTTTTACTCAATAGCATATTGATTCCCGTAAAAGGAACGCAGTCGTTGTATTATATAATATATTTTACATTATTATAATTCTTCGTTGAGCTAACAAACTAATTAATAGCACCAAATATAGTAAAAATAATGCAATGTATTTTTATTAAACATATTTAACATATTTAGTACAATTTTGATTTTGATAATGCTAAAATCTGAAGAACAATTAGCAGTGCACGTTACGTAAAATCTTGAACTTTTTTTATACTTTTTTATGATTTTATTTTTATTTATTTATTTATTTAATATATTTAAAAATTATATTCAAGAAGTTAATAATATGTATTGAAAATTAAAATTCCATTTTTTTATGGTCACTGTCACACTTCACAAGCTAAGTCTAAAAAAAAACCAATTTATTTTTGTCGAGCTACTTATTTTTTTTAATGCTGAATACTGATAATGTGACAAGAGACATGATAAGAGTATCGATACTTTGTTTTGTTACGCTTCTACTAAGTATTCTCAAGAAATCGCGAAATAGCGTATCACCAAAACGGCTGGAAATACTTTCTTATTAAGCAATTGTAAGGAAAAAGAATAGGATTTCTATTTTTTTTTATTTCTTATTTTTATTACTTACTGACTGACTTTGACGTGCTAACGATGCACATTAGTCCTTAAGAAAAGTACTCGATACTTCAATTTCACCTTTAGTTTTGTGTCGATACTTTTATAAATAAATGACTTAAAATTTATTTAAAAAATATATATATTTTATTAAACGGAATTTTATTATTTTAACGTTTGCGCGCATTCCGCTCTAAGAAAAGTACTCGATACATCGAAAAATCGATAATTTGGTATTGCTATATAACTTAAATAAATAATCAGTTTAAATTTTTATTGATTTTTTTTCTTATTTTTTACAAAAGCTTAATTAGTAGAACAGAAGATGACTAAAAAAATGTTTTATTCACCTTCTGTCTAGATTGATTGATTAGATACATCAAAATCGAAGTATCGATACTCCTTTTTCAATACTACTCAATTACTCATGACATGAATGCGGTATCGATACCAATACTTTCTAATCTATTCGATACCGTGTCCCTAGTCCCTACTGGTGTTGGGCGTTACTGTTATATTTTTTATAATGTATTTAATATAATTCATTATATTATATTTTTTTAACTGTTATTTTAAACCGCTGTAATATATATTATATTATATTCAACGTAAATATAATATAATGACTAAATGAACGAAGTTCAGACTAATATCAAAGAAAAAATTATAATTTTCGTTATTAGCTATATTTTAACATAAGTAATATTTTTCCTTACTGCCATTGAGTTAAAGCTCATATTTGTGCGAGGTTATACGATGTGAAGTTCGCCATCATTATTTTTTTAAACCGAATATCTACTAAATATTTCCGATCACTACCGAACCGAGGCGCCACACGCCATTTTCACAGCAGAAAATGAATATTATAAATAAGTCAGTGTTGGAAATAAATAATGATTAGAACATTAGAAATTTATCTGCTGTATGTTATAACGCCCAACTTTAGTCCCTACCCACGTCGACTAATAACATTAAAAGTTGATTTAACGTTTTTTTAAATGTATTTTTCTATGTGAAAAGTGCGAAATAATTACGATGATACGATTAGTCGTATCGATTACAAAACTTTTAATTACTACTAAAGTAAATAAATAATATTATCGATTATCAGTTAATAGAAATAATGCTACAGTTCAAAACGGATTGAACCTAGAGCATGTCAAAAATACTCAAAAACTACTGAACGGATTTATTATTTTAGCCTACCTCCTTTCTTATATACTTTTGAACAGAACGCGACGATAGCGCGATCCAGGAACAATCAACGCCATCTATATTTTAAATGGGAAATTCAAATTAGTTCGAACTTTTAGAAGTATATTATTCTCGAAGAAATCAAAATATTTTTGTAGAATTATATCCAGTTAGTTATAATTAGAAGTTTTATTAAAAATTAAAGATATACTAGGGGGTTTAGAAACTTTGTTTTAAAATAGGTCTTCTTTTTATAAAAAGTTTCTTTTCTACCTGCTATCTGTTTCTAATTCATTGGATATACCGTAATACCGTAACCGTGGAAAATATGGTCCGCGAATGATTTAAAAATTTGATAAAACATAAAATATTTTGACATTTAAATTTAGTAAACTATGAAATTCATAGATTTTTAATATTTTCTTAAAAAATCACACACCCCATCATACAAAATGTCAGATTACTATCTTGAACACTTTGAATGTTTCATATAACATACCCTATTTGACCAGACATTTGACCACAGACATATTCTGGCTGTTCCAATATTCCCTTTGAGCGGAAAATCAAAAATTCAGATAGCAACAACAACAATCAACAATCAACAAGGAAAATATTTAAGAAAAATATATTCTTTATTAATCTCAACTGTTTTTATATCTAAATTTCAAATCAACATCTATGAGTCCACCAATTTTGAGCTAAATTGGCCATTGTGAAGTTTTGATTACAATTACTACATTCAAAATTCGGTTCCAACACATGATTCTCCGTAAAATGACACCTCAAATCATGAATTAACGTATCTCCCACAAAATTTACGTTACACAGATTACACTTCACTGTTAGATTTTTGCACATCATATCTATTTTACCTATGTAAGTCGCGTATTGAGGGGAAACTATTTCTCTTAATTGAATATCATAATTGCAATCCTCTTTAATCGTTGAATCTTTATATAAATATCTAATATAGGGATATTTGTTCATATAACGTTGGTACGCGTTCCTCAAATATAACATTTCGGGTAAAAGTTCAACATCTTTCTTTATAAAATCCAAAATTTCTTTATAACTTTCGAGTTTGGCTGCCATATTGCTGATGAACTGTATGAATTGGTTTCTATCTATTTTTGGTGTAACTACAGCACTCGTCACTCGTAAGTCCTGTGGCAATGGTTCGGCTTGATAAGGACCGGAATTAATTTTCTTATTCATCAATAAATGCTCAATTTTATGCTTTGTTTCTCGATGATAGAATATAATTTTATTATTTTTTTTTATATCCGAAGTTATTGATATACTAACGTTCCACCAGTTGAGTATCGCCTCCAACGGCAACATATTTACACTTATTTGTGACGGTAAATTGTATGTGGAGTTAAACAACGTATTATTCGTATCAGATTGAGGTTGTCTATAAAATAATTGATTTAATTGATTTCTTGATGCGTAAATTTCTAAAAACGCAGTCCCCTTAGACTCATCTTTACTAGGAGCTCCTTTTTTTGGTATATCCTCGTCAATAACCTTTTGAACCGTCTCCTGTGTTATATCCCGAGCGTAATTTAACACCTCTCTCAAATATTGCTTTAAAGTATCATAATTAGTTTGCAACAATCGATTGACGCCGGCGTAATCTTTTTTAATTTTTAGTTTATTAACCACTTTATCAAATTCGTCCCACTGAGGCCAGTCTTTTAGGAATTTCTTCATAATAGTCAAGTATATGTCTCCTTCTAACTCGTGTATTTTAGATATTTGTATGTCAAATTCTTTGTTTAATATTTCAACTATTTGGGCGTTCGTTAGTACTGTGCTTTGTTGGTTGTGGCTGGTGATAAGTCGTTGAAAAAGTTGGATGATTGGTTTATCTGAAACTGTATTTATAACATTAGTAATGTTAGGGAGCCGTTGTGGAGAGGGAGAGCGACACTATAAAAGTGACGGTTGAGGGTTTGATTAACACTTCAGTATAAATATTTTTTTTATCAGCTTCACGCTGTATCCCGCACACAGCAGGGAAGGCAGAGGGAACCTAGTGTTTTGAGACACTCCGTTCCCCACTTTCTGCCGAATTCTGAAGGCATCGCGTGTGGAGTGGCAGAACTCAACGACGCGCTTAGCCTCGGCACCAGAGCGAAGAAATGGAAAAATAAATTTAAGTAAATATTTCATCTCCTCGAGTGGGGATCGAACCCACAACCAGTCGGTTTACAGTCACACTTTGTGCCGCTGCACCACGACTGGCCTCGGTATAAATATAATTATATTTAAATTATTTTCATTTCTTTACTCTGGTAGACAATGAATTGACGAATTGAATTGAAATTGGGAAACTTATTAAATTAATATTATTAAGTAATTTAATACTAATTAGGCCATTGCAACCTTAAACATTAGATCAGTTCTCGGTGTTAATTCCAATTGATTAATTTGTCTCCTTTTTGTAAATGCATCAACAGTTACCAAGAAACTACTAAAATACAAGAAGAGCTTAGAAGACAAATAGTTCGCATCAACACTGTATTAAATGTATATCTAAGGATGAGGCCAGTCGTGGAGCAGGGGCATGAAGTGTGACCAGTTGAGGGTTCAATCCCCACTCGATGAAATTAAATATTTATTTAAATTTATATTTCCATTTCTTCACTCTGTGTGTTCCAGACAAAGCACGGTGATGAGTTTCGCTACTGAACACGCAATGTCTCCAAAATTCGGCGGAAAGTGGGGAACGGAGTGTCTTAACATTAGGTTCCCTATGCCTACCCTACTGTATGCGGGTTAAAGCGTGAAGCTGATTTGATTTGATTTAATTTTATTTTAACTAAATGGATAGCTAAATACGTAAGAGAAATATAATGACATGGGAACTGCCTTAAAAACAGCCTAAACCTAAACACTACACAACAAAAAATATCCAATGTGGCTCAGGGCCACAAGCGCGCGAAGGTCAATAGGTTCGATTCTGACCCCAAGAAATGAAATATTTAATATTTTCATTTCCTCGCTCTGGTACTGAAAAAAGCGAAAGCGAAGCGTTGTGTTTCGCCACCCTGATATGCGTACAGAATTGATGGGAACAATGGGAACACAGAGTGTCTTAACATTAGGTTCCCAGGTTCCTCCTTCCTAGCCGGCTATGAGGGGAACAACACATTATTGTAACGGAGGTATAGAAAAGTAAAAAAAATATTAAACAAGATGAAAAACTGGATCACAAAAGTACATTTACAAAACAAAAATTTAAGGAGAGACATACTGGACATTGCAACAAGTTTTTACAAAGATTTATATACAAATAACAAATGATTTCATCGAACTAATATTACAATACACTTAGGGACATCCACAATATGAATAGTTACAGACCCATCAGTATTACAATATAATATAACACAAAGTTTGTAGTTTGAACAATGAAGTAACTATTACCAATAAAACTTAAAAAAATCTATATGCTGAGATAAGAATACATCTTGTCTGTATGATATTAAAAGATGTCATAACTAAGATTTTTTTAATTAGGAGGAGACATCTCTAAGCAAAGTTAAAGTGGTAAGCCTTTCACAAATCACTGCCCTCAAAGATTCAAATGGCTCTATGTTGTACGAGATCAAATGGTTCAAGCTGATACTGGCGTGCACCAGCCAAAGATGAAAACGGTACTCCATATGTGGGCAAACCTGGGCCAGTCGGTTTTTTGTCGTTAAGTATTGTCTTGATCTGCCGATGACTCCCAGTCTTTTCAAGGTCAACTTGGCCTTGCCAATCAAAAAGATTTTTATTTAGAAATTTTAATTTTTATATGTTTTCTATAATAAGTATAGATACGAATGGTACTATGGGGCTGTTCAAGTATTACGTAAGCACTATGGGGGCGGAGGGGTCTTGTAAAATATTTTTAAGAGGATTGGTTATTTTTAATAACATAGGGAGAGGGGGGCCAATAATTGCAAAAAAACTGCTTACGTAATACTTGAATGGTGTTTTGATTTGTGTTGGGTAACATGGGCTTTAACAAATATATACACCCATAAACTGAAGATCTGTCAAAGATCAATGAAACAAAGTATGTTAAGCATCAAAAGAGCAATCAACAGAAAAGAAAAGAACCATATTAGATTATACTAACCTTGAATATCACTAAAAAAAATTACAAAACTTAAATAGGCATTTTCAATTAAGTTTTTTATTTTTATTTGCATCACTATACCATAACATATGTAACCAGCCATATGCTGAGAGACAAAGAAAAAAGTTGAACAAAGATGCTTTATTATTATTATTATATGAACATTATAATATGGCAGTAGTAAGCGCTCGGGCCACTAAGCCATACTATTTCATCAAGCTGTATATAAATTCTTATATAATAAATCTTACTTGTTATGTTGTTGGCATCTCTGTAGGGAGATTTTTAAGAATTTCCTTTATATACAAATAATAACTATTTAGAATTAACTAGTAACTATGGGGTAAGTGTTAACTCCTTAAAAAAATAATAATAATTTATGTTGAAACACATGTTTAAACTATCACGTTTAGAGTCGCACGCTTGTGCCCCTATACTGCAACTGACTTTAAAGAATAATAATTAAATAGAGCAGTAATAATAATATGTTCCTACAAATTAAGCTAAATTAAAAATCATACCTGTATTGGATATAATTTCATCTTCTTCATCAGAATTAATAGCAACAACATCATTTAAGCTGTCCTCGGAAAGCATTGTTGCAAGTTTTTCTAAAATTTATTTTACTATTACCTACATAGACTAAAATATTTTATTTCACAATTTAATTTCAATAAAATACAGTATTTCATTGAGTATTATGTATGTATATATAAAATAATCAAAGGACTAAATATAAATAATACTTTACAACGTTGTTAGCTTATACTTTAATATTATTATATTAAATATTTTTACATACGAACTCAAGGAACAAACACAAAACGTACTTTGTATCAAAACACCACAGAAATGCCGTATAATTTTGAAACGTCAATGTCAAAGAACTTTTAAAAAATATTACACAGATTATGAAATCAGTTTTTTACCAAAATAATTATTGTTTGTACGTTAATAAATCATATTCTATTAATATTTGTTCATTTGAAAAAAACTATAAAAATATATCTCTCGAATTTAATTTTTTTGACAATAATCTTTTCACGTATAACTGCATACGGTATACTAATTATTTTATTCGATAACTATTAAAGTACAAAAAAATCATAATTTAAATACTATAACATTTTTTTTTAACTTACAGAGTATGCGATGTGGGTGACGTGTGCTGCCCTCCACAATATGTTATAAAAATTCAAGAGCCAAAAGTTGAGAACACAGATTTTACTTTCGACAACGATGACTAAAACATATGTAATAAACATATAACGCAGTATAAAAAACTATATTTTTATTAATTTAAACATGTTAAAAAAACATAATTCATAACAGATTAATGAATACAAATTTTATAAAAATATTTAACAAAAGTTATGAATATTTTAAATATATTTTCTTTATACTTTAAATAAATAATGGCCAAATAAATAGATTCCAGTCAAGTACTTAACAGCCAAATTCAGTTTAATCTTCGTAATTACAAAGGCTGCAGCAATCGGGGCATCTTCTTGAAGGCTTTCTACCTCGACGACTATGCTTGGCATCAGCTACTTTATAATCATGAGCGTTCTGCTTAGGCCGGGATCTTGAACGTGAAGACCTTAAATCCGTATAAACATACCTATTTAAGAAAGGCAGGCAGAGGAATTCGTTTTAAAACACTCCGTTCTCCACTTTCCACCCAATTATTTCTATCTATATTCGTGTGGCAGTACCACACGCGGAATAAAGCATAAAAATGAAAATATATAAACCAAAATATATAAACCACTGTTGTGCACAGTTTAAGCCCATTCCCTTCTATAATATTAGTGCTTTTAAACATTTTTAAATTGTTATTCCACACTTCGGAAGGAATAATACTTATTTAGAAACCGTATAAAAATTTGAACGCAGCGGGACTCGAACCCGCGCCTCCTGGAAACCGACCAGGCGCTCTGACCACTAAGCCATGCGTTCTCGCCAAGCTATGTCGTAACTTTTATACGCTTGTTACAACTTATTTATGTCGTTAGCATCTCTGTAGGGAGATTTTTACAAATTTCCGTTACCCAAAGATAATTACTAAGAATTATCGTTTGGCAAGAGAGAAACTATTTTCAAATATTTTTAAACATTTTTTAAAGTGTGAGCGCCTGGTCGGTTTCCAGGAGGCGCGGGTTCGAGTCCCGCTGCGTTCAAATTTTTATACGGTTTCTAAATAAGTAATATTATTGCTGTTTATATTGTTAACATATGTGTAGGTAGGTATTTATTACAAATTTCTGCTACACAAAGATAAGAAATATGTATTTTGTTTACGTTTTCTAAAATATTACAACATTATAATAACCTGGATCGTGATCTGGATCTGCTGGCACGTCGACGGGGAATTTCGTCTATTTCATTAAGTTTGAAGAGTACATTCCTGTATTGATACACTATGTATCCTAGCGTCAATAGAGCTGCAAACTAAAGGAAATATTTTCAAAATATTATTAGGTATTAAAAATCGATATTACCGGGAAACTATATAATTTATATCCAAAAGAAAGCTTCTAAAGTAATTGTACGTAGCAGACTCTAAACCCCCACCTAAGAAAATCTCATAAGAAAGCAATTTGATTTGAACATTATAAATAAAATGTCGCTATTTGTAAAAAAGATTTTTAGCGTATTTAGCATTTGGCATATCTTCGTGCTGAGCTTTGTCTTGTTACCAGAGCAAAGAAATAAAAATAATTCCCCCTAGTGGGGATAGAACCCAAACCCGTCGCATTTACGGTTAGTCGGCCACTAGGTTACAAACAACAAAATTTAGTAACAAATTGATGTAATCAAAGTTTGAATAAAAGAAACACATTATGTATGTACCTACACCTACGGCTTTTAGGTAAATCATTTGGCTACGTAAATTGCTTCAAATTGGTAACCTAATAACATTTCCTTTCATAGTGAGTATCATTAACGTTAAAATGAACATTTTTTTTGGTAAAAAAGCCTTTTAAGCCTAAGCTAATGGAGATACGACAAAAATATATCCTTTTTTGAGCAAACTATATAAAAAGCTTTCTTTTCTTTTAGACAGGCAATGCACGGACGAAAGTACTGGATTTACAAACTAGAAATTTGAATCTATATACAGGTAGGTAGGTTAAACTGATAGTATTTGTTACTTACTTTAAACATCACAATTTAAAAAAATTAAACAAAATTCAAAATTAAACCGGTTCCAAATACTTGTCAATTACCTGGGTATCTAGATATAAAACACCACACGTGCTCTCAAGAAATGCGTTGATACCTGATCTTAAATACTACTGCACAGACTTTGATAATACTGTTACTGTTCAGTGTATAGAAATATTCCTCATATAAATTTTAAAAGGGATAATCTTGAAACGACATTAGTTTTTGAGACATAAATGGATAAAGATACGAATAAGGGAAATCAGTCGTGGCGTAGGAGCGCAAAGTATGACAAGGAAGTAAAATATTTATTATTTTTATTTCCATTTTTTTGCTCTTGTGTCAAGGCAAAGCGTGGCGTTGAGTTCCACTATTTATCAGGCAATGCCTTCAGAATTAGGTTCACTCCATTCCTAAGGTGAGTTCCTGCCTGCTAAGTGTGGGATACGGTGTAAACCGATACAAATCAACCTATATTCGACAACAAGGGCATAGTAGACTAAATCGATCATCATAGTGAAATACTGATCCAATTCCAACAATATCCCATACATATTGTATGGCTGATAACCACTTTTGGAAATGTATACATTAGTACTATCTACACTCATATCTTAAAATTAAAACGTTTGTTCGGTTGAACAACAGGAACTACTGACCTAAACTGAAAATTTGATTTTGTTTTTGATAGACCAATCATCAAAGAAGCTTATGGAATATGGGATGGGAATACAGCATAAAGCGATGTAATCGTAGCAATAAATAATTCGATGTTATCCATTGTACGGTCAAAGCTAATTGGGACACATAGAACGAGCCATGCGGGCGAATCTTACTTTCGTCCACGTCAACGGCCAAAGAAAAAAAAGTAAAGTGGACCTACTTACACAAACTTTTTGGTAAAATAGCCTTTTTTTAGAAATTTCCCCGAATTTATATAATGGATAAAGAAAAACAAGAGCCTACCGCTATATTCAGTTGCCTGACCCGTAAGAACTCAATCATCCAATCGATTATAGTCTCCATAACGAAAATATACTCGATTTACTCCGCCTTCTGTAAGCAGACCTCACTACATGGCCTGAAGCATACTGTCGCTGCTAATTTTTACTTTTTCGAAAGGTAATTTAGAATTTTATCATTTCTTATAAATTATTGTGCAAAACTATAATTTTAATTGACAGTTATTAATTAATTGAAAATTAGTGAATTTTTCTACTTTTTGCAGCCAGTCTCATTATGATAGATTAAAAATTGATAAAACCTATGCCTATTTCGATTTTAATACGCTCTTTTTAGGATCACATGTAAGAATAATATGTAATAAAATATAAGAAACTAATTTGAACGATTTATCTCATATAATTTATATAATTTATAGCTCAGAGGGACACTCCGTTCCACTTTCCGCGAAATTTTCGACTATCAAACCTACAACCGGTCGCGTATGCAGTTACACTGTCTCTCCGCCACGACTGGCCTCACTTATACTTATATACCTTTATATTCATCTCATATCCACAGATTCTTATGGTTCGTCCTAACAATAAGCGCTTTCGCTGGTGCAGTGTACTGCGCTTTAAACCAACTAGCTCGTTACAATTCTGAACCTGTGGTCGTCTCCTTACAAAGAGACTACCGAAGTTGGTCTACTGCATTTCCTGCTGTAACAGTTTGCTTTTTGGAGAGAATCCAAGTGGAAAAAGCTAAAAATTTTATATCGAGGTACTACAATATATTTTGATATTACTGGTGTATCAAATTACCATCATAATTAATATATCGTTCATTTGGTACAACAATGATGGCAAATGGCAATAATAATATCTATTTACGTGCGACGAAGCACAGTGATTGTACATTCATATGTGTGATAACTTATGGCCTCAGGTTTACACATGTAATTAGACGTCCACACGAAGAGCTGAGAGCGGAGTGTCTTAACACTATCTTTGTCTTAAATTAAAACAGATTTCAACAAACTAATGCAAAAAATAACTTTCAGCAAGTGGAATGTAACTGAAGAATCGGATCCAGATAAATATCAATATTATTACGAATTCGTTGAACTCATAGCCGAAGTGTCGTTTCGAAGGAATTTACAGAACTTTTGGAAATACCAAAGTGATGATTCTGTCAATGACATAGATCTACTGCAATTGGCACTCAGTGTACATCCTGATTACCCTTTGGAGGCTGTCACATCAGATCACAGGGAAGTAAGTGGTAATAATTGTTGTTTTTTTAGGCAGAGTTAACCTAGTCAAAACACACTACTTTTCTCTTCTCCATTCAACGTGACCTTGGAGAAGTGATATTGTGCTCAACTGGCACGCTCGGAATGCTATTAGAAAAGAATTTAACCGAACTCTATTTCCTACTTTTCTTAAGAATTTGAAACATTGTACAATATTTATATATATTACCCACAGCCGTCGGTATTGCAGTCAGACTCTGTGCCGATAATATAACCTTGGTAAATTGTCTTCAAGGTGAAATGGACTCTAGTAATGACAGAAGAGGGTGTATGCAAGAGCTTCAATTCTCAATATGCACAGCATCAGAAAATGGGAGACGGCCCTTGGAAGCCGTTGGACCTTATGAAATGTCATTATCATAGTGAAGCTTGTCATATACGAATTAGTTCATTGGAAAACGGTGTTAGAGTACGTATCGTTTATAGCTACGTTATCCTTCTTCTATTTAAATATGTCTAGATACAATCCAAATGAGGGTGTCGTAGCTCAGGAATACAAACGAGCGACTGTAAACGTGATGGTTGTATTTTTGCAACAAACAAGAACGGGGCGCAAATTAATGTCTACAGGGAATTGAATTGAACCAGGTTTCCCATGAGGTAGTATTCCCGAGAGTTGCCTTAATAGAAAACATTAGTTTAACTTGACACTAATCGACGTTTTCCGGAGAAAGATTTTCTCTGCCGGAGTATATAGTTTCCACTGGCAATGTATGTTAGAATCCTCTAACATGTCATTGATATGCAGAAGAAACAAACTAGGGGACAACACGCAGCCTTGGGGACGTCAGCGTTCACGGGCAAGAATTAATTTACTTTTTCTTTAATTAATTAGATAATCTACAAGTATTTTTGAAATAATATCTTTCTATCATAATTTTTATATAAAAAAAAATTAAATTAAATTAGCTTCACGCAATATCCCGCATACAGCAGGGTAGGCAGAGCGAACCTAGTGTAAGACGGTTCCCCACTTTCTGCCGAATTTTGGAGGCATTGCGTGTTGAGTGGCAGAACTCAACGCCGCGCTTTGCCTCGACACCAGAGCGAAGAAATGGAAATATAAATTTAAGTAAATATTTCATCTCCTCATCATGTATGTCTCTATAAAAGAAATAATTTTACTTAATTTTGTCTTTTTTCTCCTTTTTGTTAGTACTTCATTCATTCACCATTCGACATTGCCACAGCCATCTCTAATCCGACCGGGGAAATTTTTCCTGGCGACGAACTCATAACTGATTACAAGGTAAAAGAGTATTCTATACGAAGATTATAAAGATGAATAGTAAGTTTGGTACAGAATGTGGCCCAAATTAAAATAAAACATCGTAAATTGTCACACGCCTGTCGTGGCACAGGAACACAAGGTGCGACTGTAAATAGGCCAGGTTTTGGGTTCGATTTCCACTCGGGGGAAAGTAATATTTAATATTTTAATTTTTTGCTCAGGTAACAAGGCAGAGCGCTCAATATACAATATTTTGCATCTGCCTACCATGCTATGTGTGGAATGCAGCGTAAAGCTAAAAAAAAACTTTTAAACCACTAACTATGTTTTAGGTAGTAGAAATCGAAGCTGCTAACAGTATAGAAGGCTTAAGACCGGAACAACGTCGCTGCAAATATCCAGATGAATGGCTCGGGAATTCTATCAGAGTAAGCATGGTCCCAATAACTAAGGGGAACCTAGTTTAAAGATATAAAGCGGAATACAATGTTCTTACGTATGTTTAATTACATTAATTTATATTGTAACTGATATATCTTTTTAATTCATAATACATTTTAGTCTTTAGTCCACCTCTTTTGCACGTATATTTTTATATTACAATTACATATGCACAAATCCAAGTCCAAATTATCTGAATTAATAATAATATAATGTACGAAATGATTAGGCAATGTGTTTTAATTGGCGAAACTCAAAGCCGCACTTTGCCTCGTGACCAGAATGAGGAAACGAAAACATTAAATATTCCATTCCCCTAATTAGAATCGAACCCACAACCGTCTCTGTGCCCCTGTGCCGCGACAGCTCCAGATCTTCGTTAGTATTAATTATTTATATTTACATTAAAAAGGAAGTTTTTGTTTTTTCCAGGCTTATAGCTTTGGCCTGTGCCAGATGCACTGCAGAACACGTTTGGCACTTATGTTTTGTGGTTGCCGCCCTTATTTCCATGTAAAAGGCGGTAAGACAAAAAAAATATCTGGTTGTCTCTATAAAGTTGGGTAATTGAAAATTTCAATTTTATCCATAAATTAAACGTATCACAATTAAAATGTTCTATTTAATTACAAATAACATTGAATGGATAGATACTCGTGCTTCTCTATCGTTTGTAACGCGCTCTTGCTTGCACGCTCGGCTCAGGCGGAACGTGACAATGAGTCATACCCTTTCGCGTGCAGCCGGCGTTATTCGATCTATAAGAATGCAATGCACGTCAACATTTTATCTATACTTCTATTCTAATGTTATAAAGCTGAAGTCTTTTTGGTTGAACGTGCTAATCTCAGGAACTACTGGCTCGAAATGAAATATAATTTTTCAAATTTATTTATTTTATTTGCTAGGCTATTATAAACTTTATTATTACTAATCATGATCATCGTCGCGATGTATTTATATTTTGTAGCCCACTGCAACTGCGGTCAGAGCTCCTCCTGCTCTTACACTTAGAGAGTGTTGTGTGTCGTATACAACGAGAAATTAATTTCTTATGACATAACAAAAAATAAATACAACCTCATTTATAACTTTCAATACGCATTGTCAGAAAAAGGAAACAATAAGTCAAAATAAAGTCGCAAAATTATCAAATCATAATTTCCCTATACCTACTATAATTTCTTTATTAATATATCATTTTAAACATTAAAATTATTAGTTCGTATAATTTGTTATTGTCGCTTTTTGCCATTGTGTCAACAAGATGGCGACGTGTGTGACGCGCACGGCATGGCGTGCATCGGTCGCAACGTCGAAATCCTCATCAATTTACCAAAAAATCTTGCAAAATGCCCCTGCATGCCACAGTGCGAAGAATCCAATTATTATTCACACACAAAAAAGGTCATTAATCAGTAAGTATACATATTTTAACATTTATATATATATATATATATATATATATATATATATATATATATATATATATATATATATACCTATATAAGTACAAATATAATAATATTTAAAAGTTTTGTATGAATATTATTTTATATTTGTAAATGTATATGTATATTTGAATATTGTGTATAGAAAGCACTATCATAAGTGCTGTAATACAAAAATAAAAAAAAATAGTTTATTTAAATAAAATGGACAATACTACAATCCAAAGCCTCCTAATTGAATTTATATATTAAGATTATATGTATATATTGAAAGAGACACTATTTTTTGTTCCTCGCTTGTAATGGATAAAATCATACTCTAACATATATATATTAAAATTTTTATCAACATGAACGACACGTCCGAGGCGCCATCAGAAGCGGTGGTCAGGTTTAAACTAATGCCGCCCAAGTTTCGTCTCCACCGCGACATCATATTCAGTCTGGACGATTTGTTCTGTATGTTGTATACTGTTTTAAGCCATATTAAGATATGCATGTGATTTTGCTTCGTTTTTTAGGATTCCATTCCTGTTAAGGAAAAAAGGAACTCTTATAAGATCACTTTGCTGTCCGTCTGTAGGTATATCTGTCTGCCTGTCTGTCAGCAACGCTTGATAGCAAGTTGAAATTCATATTATGTATTTATATTTACGGTCTTAATTTTTTGTAAAAATCGTAGTCCTACATTTACTTAAAAAAAGAGTATTTGGCCATTTATATCGTAAAAAACTTATTTCAATACTATAAAGGGATCTAAATTAGTAGGGTACTTTCGGTTGACACAGAATTATGAAATTTGGTAGCTAGCATCTACAGGTAGTACTAGTTCAGGACAAAATTAAAAAAAATACATTATTACATAACATTTGTGGTTAAATAATAAGAAAGAATAGACTTAAATGGGGGACAAAATTTGGTATTAAAGCCGCTAATTCAAGTGACGTATCAGATGTAAGGGCTCTAGCTAAGCTAAGCTTGAATTTCAGCAATAGCATGAGAGCTCCAATTATTTGTACAGATTCTATTCTTTATCAGCTGGTGTTTTTCATATTATTATGCCTCTTTTGCATTATTCCAGGGAACTCTTTGCCCCACACACTTTTATATTCACTTCGATATCATTTGACTCTTTTATTTTAAAAACAGTTTGAACTATTAACTTTTTTTTTATTTTAGGGGTAGTTTTTTGTAACTCAAAAATATGGGAATGGACAAATTATGATATAGGTACTATATGTATATTTGGCAGACTATTCTGGGACATGGCCCACCTGGTGGGACCAAGTGGACCATGTCCCATTTGTTCGTCCGTTCGAAATTATTGTTTAATAAGTCCTACCTATTAGTATTTTGCCTGTGTTTTATTCGTGACTTTGATTACCTTTCCTTTTCTATAGAAAGGGTTTTTTTTTATATTGCTTTTTTGTCTTGCGCTTTATCATTGCATGTCAAAATAGAATAGTGGCACCAAATCTTGTAACTAACTATATGAAATTTTCTTTAACATTTTTTAATATAATTAATACTTTTCTCTTGTACATTCCTTTTGTCCAGCTTCGCTAGGTGGTACAACAGCGTTGTTCGTCGGTGCCAGCGTGTTAACTGTCGTGGAGACGATTCTGTTCATCTTCAGATGTATTGTGTCTTATTTAGTTGATTGGTATTATAATAAGCAATTGAAATTTCAATCTTAGTTGTATAAGCTGAGTGTTTTTGCTGTGGTAGAGTTTAAATAAAACAAATTTATAAATTTTAGACACAAAAGTGTTTTTTATGGGATTTTAAAATTAAAAAAACATATATTAGCTTCATGCCGTATCCCGCACACAGCAGGGTAGGCAAAAGAAACTTAGTGTCGACTCCATTCCCCACTTTCCACCGAAATCTTCAAGCATTGTGTGTTAAGTGGCGGAACACGAAAGCGAAGCGAAAGTAAAAATCAAACACCTAGACCCGTTTCGTCGCTTGATGCAAGATCGATCTCAAAGATGAGAGCGACTTGTAATTACGGGCCAAAAAAAAAAAATTCTTAGGAGGACATTATTGGCTTGTAGAATCACATTTATTTCAAAAGCATAGTAGGTACCTAGCTAAAGTATATTCATATAATTATTAGATATTGAAAAAAATTAAATTAAATTAAATTAGCTTCACGCTATATCCCGCACACAGCAGGGTAGGCAGAGGGAACCTAGTGTAAGACACTCCATTCCCCACTTTCTGCCGAATTTTGGAGGCATTGCGTGTTGAGTGGCAGAACTCAACGCCGCGCTTAGCCTCGATACCAGAGCGAAGAAATGGAAATATAAATTTAAGTAAATATTTCATCTCCTCGAGTGGGGATCGAACCCACAACCAGTCGGTTTTACAGTCACACTTTGTGCCACTGCGCCACGACTGGCCTCATATTAGATATTATAATGATAAATATTAAAGTATATATCATATTTCTATGTAATCGTAGATTTAGTTTTAGCAGTAATAATAGCAGAAATGTTATTTTGTTTTTGTTTAATATATTGTTTGAAACCATCATTGTTTTTTATTATAAGTATCGAAGGCCTGCCGCACATACTCAACAATACAATATTGACAATAATATTGTTCAATATATGGGCCCGCACACTAAGCAATAACATTGACAATATTTTGTAGTAAAATCTGACGCAATTGCTCAGTATCTTTATTAAATCAAAAATACCTGTTAAATTTAAAATAGCTAGAATTAAATAAGCCGTTGTTTAAATTATTGCATTAAGGTTACTTAGAAAAAAACGGCAATAAAAAAAGAGTAGATGAGAAAAAATTAACAAACGGAGGCCATTTGTGGCCCAGGGGCACAAAGTGTGACTGTAAACGCAACACAATTTTGGCGAGGTGATTGTAAACGCGCGGCGAGGTTGTGGGGGTCGATTCCCGCACAAGGAAATGAAATGTTTAATATTTTGATTTCTTTGCTCTGATGTCGAGACAAGGCGCAGCGTACATTTTAAAGAATACATGATGAGAGAAAGGCGCTTTCAAAAAATATTATCGCTATTTGGTTCGATTTTTTAAATGTCGAGCAGCTATTTTAGCGCACTATTTTTCTTAACTTTATCGCGATATGCTTCAATCTTTGAAAATAATTATATAATAGCTCTGAATAAGTTTCGGATCTTTTAATAACTCTAATAAATATTGTTTTCCGTGGGAATAGTAATATCAATATTATTTTTGTTATTTACTCTGTTTTTGTCATCTTGAATAAAAAATATAAACGTCCGGCCCCTTTGAAGCCTTTTCTTTAACTTAAGTATTGCCGTGCGCCAGCACACGATACTACTATTGACAATAACTTTGCCATCTCCCCGATATTGCCGTGACAAAACACAATTTCTAGAAATATACAACAAATAACATAGATATAGGTACTTACATATTTATAAAAACAACTTTTCAGAAAAATAAAAACATACATTACAATTACAAATACAACATTATAGTAAAATATAATGAGATAAGTATGCTTTCGCGGATTGTTTCTAAAATTGAAATATTTAAACAAGAGTATTTTCGTTATAAATAAAACTAGTAATCATTTTTTTGTTATTTTATCAATATAAATATTTGTTATTAATAATAAATTAATAATCCTATTTACGTAACTACGTGCGTGCTTCGTGCTACATGTTATATTATTAACTACTTAAAATTAGCTTAATCTTGTATCAGATTTTCTTCAGAGGTAGACAGTTGTGCTTAATTTTATCTTCTAAAATTAAGTGTTATTTTACATTTAATTAATAATATCAATATAATACAAAAGTTATTATTTATACTCAAAAAATTTTATTTACAAGAAAATGTAAGTATTCTAAATATACAAATACGTTTAAGCAATAATAATACCTTTTGAGGTTATAAATAATTTGCAACTATTTTTAATTTACATTTTTATAATTTGTTATTTATGAATTATTAATAGAATATAGCAGAAACTAACTGCTAAACGCATCACGGTACAATGTCTAACTGTCAATGTCAGGAAGCCCCTCCTATTCGAGACCAATGTTTTTAATTTCGAAAATCATAACATACATTAGATAATCGAACGGACGATCGAACGAAAATATGTTTTTGTATATAATTTCTTATACATACAGCGGTACATACTATTTAATATCTCTTTTGTTTACGTTTATTTCGACGTTACATGCAGTTCTGCCTCTGGGCCTCGATGTTGGCTTACTGGGCGTCGCAGCGTATTATTTTACGAGATTGAGGAAGCCAGACCGTAGCAATGTGGAACATATCTTCGGACCTGAACCGGGATCGAAGGAGGCGGAGATGTATCCAGAGAAAGTGGTCAAGGGGATAGCTCATAGGGGTGCTGGATGGGACGCGCCGGAAAATACTCTGGAAGCTTTCAAATATGTGAGTAATGTGTTTTGTTGTAGATAATTAGCTAGCTAATTCTGCGCTCGTGGTCAAAAAGAAATAATTAACACTTATTTATCTTGATGACACATTCTAAGTGTCCAAGGTAACTGTGGCAATACTAGGTACAGTGATATAAAGACAGACTACAGACTAAATGTCTATAGCCTTCATCGATAAACGGACTATCTAACTGACTAAATAATATTTTAATTTGAATTGGTTGTCATTAAAGCTAGCTCATTAAACTAAACAAACTTTAGCTGTCATGTCAATTCACAACTCAATTCTCATAGTTAATGTATTGAATATATATAGTTTTTACATTGAAAATGGATTACTTATGTAATTAAAAATATTTTTTAAAGAACTGAATTTCTGCAAAAAATATTATTCAGCAGATTCTCTTACTTATAATTACTAAGTTCTATTTTGAAGGTCATTGTAATTAGTGAAATTACAGAGTAAAGGAAAATAAGCCATGCATCAGCTTATTATTTTTATTTGATTTAATATTTCCATTTTGTCATTCTGGTGTTGAGGCAAAGTGCCGGGTTGAGTTTTGCCACTTAACATACAATGCCTCCAGAATTCAGGAGAGAGTGGGGAATGAAGTGTCTTAACACTAGGTTCCCTCTGCCTATCCAGCTGTATGTTGGATATAGCATAAAGCTGATTTATTAAAACTTATTACTTAAAAATTTTTGATGTAGCTTTATTAAACACAAGAGTTGGGTTGAACTCCCACCATTTCAAGAGATTAAATGTTTCTAAACATCCTTTTTTTTTAAAGTGCATTAAAATTACTGTAATAGACAAAAAATGAACAATAGAGTTTTTTCCCAAAAGGCTTTTTTGGAAACATGAGTAAATGATAACATAACAACATAGATTTTGAAAACATTTTAAAAGAATTCTTATTATATTTTCAAAAGATATTTAAAGGTTTAACTTAGTAGAACTTGAACTCACACCTTTTGCATATCTTACTTAGAAAAATATTATTGATGTCAATTGTTAATATGGTGGAAATTTACATGATCTCTTCAATTTCTTTTTTTTCCTTAAGTAATTAAACTTTAAAAATAATAAAATAATGATTTTAATATTACAGTGTGTAGAAAGCGAATGTAATTTTGTTGAACTCGACATAAGAACAACTAGAGATGGTCAATTGATTCTTCTTCATGATGAAGGATTAGAGAGGCTTACTTGGAGTTCAGAAGTAAAAGATGTTCGGCAAACAGATTGGGACAGTATAAAGAATATTGATATAGGCAGTTTACATGTAAATAGGTTGGTGTAAATCATTATTTTATTAAGGTATAAATGTATCAATGGGCTGTCAGTTGTTCAATTCCCATTTACGATATTGTATAAGTGGGATACAGTGTGAATCGTAAAAACCTTGTTTATTTTAAATTATATATTATTAATGCACTGTCATTCCACCCAATTAATCAATAACCACTTAAAAACATATATTAATTTTAATTTTGTTTTCAGGCACAGATTCAAAGAAGTACATCTTTGCTTATTAGAGGATGCCATAGAATATCTTTTGTCTAAAAATGCCAAAATGATCATAGATGTCAAAGGTCAAGATAAACAGGTAAATGTTATATTATTTACCTGATGCTATAATAGAGCAGTGGTTACAACTGTTTGATCAGGAATGGAGTGTGAACAGTAAAATCCCAGGTTGAATATACTATAGAGCCTATAGTCTATTCATTTTTACTTGAAATAAAATGTAAAGAAACAAAACTTCCAAATTTTTTCGTTATTAACAATATTACAATTCTTTTACTTTGACTACTTGAGAAAGTTGACAGTCGTTGCTTGGTTAAATGGATCACTGATGTTATAAGCACGAAAACGTCAAATTGCCAAAATAAAACAATTAATAAGCTTAATAAGACAAGAAACTTCAAAAACAACTACAACAAAAGTAACAATGGAATAACATGAATTAAACGAAAATATATGGAAACAGTACTTGGTTAGGATCTTTATTAATGGCGTTTCGAGCGCGCCAGTTGGGTACTAACTGCCACAAAACTACTTTGCCAAAGTCTCATTGTAAGATAGCTTACGAAGGAAAAGAAAAAATTGACTAAATTACACAATAAACAGGTTCTCTTGTATTAACAAGTTGATCTATTATTAAAATTATTGTTAAAACGTCGCATTTTAATGTAAAAGGTAGTATCTATGCTCTATAATTGATTAGTGCTAAAATGTGTTTGCAGTTTAAAAATATTTTTTTTTATGGGTATTTTTGTACGTATGCTATTTTACATGTAATTATTCTTAAAAAAAGAAAATAATTTAAGGCATTTATAATAATTGATTTCTATCAAGCCAAAATAGTATTGCTTACAGTGCTATCACCATATTATTTAAACTCCATCAACCAGGACCTGTAAACCTGCCAAGTGACCTTTTTCTAGTTTGTTGTCATTTTATTTCACTGCTCCCTGAATAGGGTATAGTTAAATAAAAAAAACCAAACCTGTAACTTGCGCCATAGAGTCTAATTATAATCTATGAAGACTTGATTGATTTATGTAACATTGTCTGTATTTTATATGTTATTAATTAATATGCTGTTTGTTTGTTATTTTTAGGTTATTGATGGCATTATAGATACATTCTCATCCCGACCTGTTCTATATAAACATGCTGTGGTCACGGCGTTTAACCCATTTGTTCTTTATCAGGTGGGTTTTTTAATTCAACAAGAAAATTGCATTTTTTTTAAATAGTGATTGAGAATCTTACTATCTTGCATGAACTTTTGTTTGATAGATGTTTGTTCAACTTTCACACAAAAACTACTGAATAGATAGGTGTAACCTTGCAGCAACATAGCTTATACATTAAACGTTTTGTATATTTCGTCTTTAATACAACAATATATTTAGGGGGCGTAAAATTGTGTAATATAATCTGTATCACTTCGACTTGCAAGTACTAAGTAGGCAATTAAATTATATACAAATATGATAATTTTTATTTATATATTTTACAAAATGTATTTATATATTTTACAAAAAAAAAATACAAAATTTAGCCTTTACAAAATGTGTAAAAATTTTATCAAATATATTTAATGCTTAGATAGTTATTATAAAAAATTACATTAAAATTTTGTTTTGCTCACATTTTTGTATATATTTTTATCTCCTAACGTGTAAAATAACAGTTGAAAAAAGTTTAAAATATTATTTGTTCTTCTTCTTTAATAGTCTTCAAATTGTTTTATTAAATTTTTTTATAGATACGCAAAAAGGATCCAGAAATAGTGGGCGCAATCAGCTATCGGCCATATTGTTTTAGCGCCAAGGAATATGATGCCGAAAATGGACCTAGACATCCAAGGTAAAAAATAATATGTCATTTGCTTATTATACACCCAAACCTTTTTGCATGACTGACATTTTTTTAGCTTTACGCTGTATCTTGTGCATAGCAGAGTAGGCAAAGGGAACCTAGTACTAAGCAACTCGGTTTCCAATAAGAAACTTCTGTTCCCAACTTTCCACAGAATTTGTGAGGCATTGCATGTTGAGGGCGAAACTCAATGCCGCGCTTTGCCTCTACCAGTGCGAGAAAATAAAAATATTAAATCTCATTGCTTGCGAGTGGAAATCGAACTCACAACCGTTGCACTTACAATTGTACACTTGCCACTGAGCCACGACGGCCTCATTTTCATTATACCTTTCTATTTATCTTACGCTAATCTTAATGTTTCGTTTCAGATACGACAACCTCATATATCATATAGCGTGTCGTGCGGCCGATTTCTTACATTCACTTGTATGGCGTTATACAGCCAATTGGTGTTCAGTTAGTGCAGTTTTATTGCATAAGGATATTGTTTGTCCGTAAGTTTGTTTTTTTTTTATATGTATATATATAAATATATTGGGGGTAACCTGTACTTTTTTGGAAGTGCTTGAGGCCATTAATTTATTTTTTAACTTCAAACTGTGTCCTACACATAGGGTATGCCGAGTGAACCTGTTAACAAAACGTTGAGCCACATCGTACCCGTTATGACACTTCCATTCACCACTTTCCTCCAAATTCAGGAGGCGTTGCGTGTTGAACTCATCTTAACGATGCGCTTTGACTCGTTCCCAGAGCGAGGAAATAAAAGTATTCAATATTACATTTCCTTGAGTGGAAATCGGACGCGCTTACAATCGTACCCTGAGTCGTTCGTATCATGTAAATATTTTAGGAAAAAAAATAACCTGTTCTTTTTTGGGATGGATAAGGGTATCTATTTCTTTATTCAATGTTTCATTTCACAACAGTAGTTCTAAAACTGTTTTTACTAGGCATAGGAAACAAAAATAAAACAGAAGTAGGAAAACAATGTATTTCTATGATAAAAAAAACAAATTACATATAAAATAGTATCATGTATATACATACTTCTTGAAAACTATTAATACCGATAAAATTTCATATGGATATTAAATAAAAAAAAAAAATGAAACTGTCAAGTAATTTTTAAAATTATTTATATTAAACTTTTACTTATAAAAAAAGAAAACAAAAATTTTGTTAACGAATATAGAACCTCAACCTTTTTTACAAAAGAAGTTAATTAAAAATAACATCAAAATAAAATACTATTTTGTATATAATTCTAAACAGAACAATGTTTAAATTCGATTGTTACAATTTGGTTAAAACTTTCTTACATTTTTTTATAGAAGTGAAGTCTCATATTGGAAATCCCAAGGTGTCAGATGTATCGGGTGGAGTGTGAATAGGCCATTAGAAAAGTTGTATTGGCGTGGTGGTCTTAAATGCCCTTATTTGGCAAATACTTTACTTGGGGAACCTAAGGTTTGTAAAAAAAATAATTTATGATGAATTTTGAAGACAATATTTATACACTTTGAACTAAAATTTCAGTGGAATAAATATTTTTTTTGTTACAATTTTTTCAAACAAAATACTTTAAATTAATATAACTTCTTATTTATGAAACAATTGAAATAAATATAACAATACTAAATGCCAGGGTAAGTTTCCTAAAATAAAATAGTAAAAAATTGCAGTTAAATCCTTTAATAATATTTTTTAATATTAATATTTATAAAAATGTGCAGTATAAATTTAGCTTTACGCTATATACGGGATACACCCGCATATAGAGGGCTAGGCAGACTTACCGTAGTGTAAAGACACTCCACTTCCCCACGTACTGCCGAATTCGATTGTGCGGGTACAGAGGTGAACGCCACGCTTTGTCTTATTAACAGAGCGAAGAAATAAAAATAATTTATTCCTCCGGATGAAACACAACATCGTTTCATCAAACTCAAAACCGTTTTTTTACAGTTAACAGGGTTTCTTATTAATAATAATAGTAATGATAATTTTTATTATGGTGTAATTAACAGATAGAACAAAAGAAAGAAACCCCGCAAGAGGACATTTCCAACGGACCGATCGTGGAGGACGCCGCGAGATGTCGCTAATATATAGAAATTATTGATCTTAAACTGAAAATATACGTATTTATATTAATAACAAAAATAAATAGCAATAATTGTGCAATTTATTTATTTTATTACAGATTATTTATTTATATACTTGACAACTGTCAAAGTGACGTATTTATTAGAGGACGCTAGTGTATATTATTTTAATGCCAAAACAAAATGCTGTATTAAGATGTAGACCAAAAATTGTCTTTTCATTTTTTTGTTCAACAAAGAACTGTTTTTTATGAAGCCAATATTTGGTCCAAAGAACAGGAAAGTTATCCATTATTGCATTTTAAATAGTTTTCTATATAATAAGAATTATATTATACAAGGACTAACGGTTTTTAGACAAACACAAATATTTTGGTTATTCAGATGATACATTTTTTTAATGGAAAAAAATATTACAAAATTAAAACATCGTAAGTGTTTGTTTATAAACTGTTAACATTAAGTCTCAACACGTTTGAAATTTACTTGATGTATTTTTTATTTATATTATAAATATAGTCAAATTAATATATATAATCAAATAATAAATGAATTCATTTGACATGAATTTTCTAACATTGATTTTTATAATCCGATATAGATTTTGTAAGTATGTTTTGTGATTTTGAACAATTAATAATTAGACTAAATTGTAATATAATATTTGAAACAAATTAATTCACCTTACTTCAAAAGTACACATTTTTTGTTATTTTTCTTTAGAAAAAGAGGCTTTTTAATTTTTATTAAGTTATAATTTGTACCTGAATAATTGTATTTGTGCAATAGTTTTATTTATACTGTATTTTTAATTGTTGGTACAAAAATGGCCTTTGGTATTTAGAAACAAATATATATTTTTTATTCTGCATACAGCAGGATAGAGATCGTAGTAGCGCAGTGACACAAGCATGTGGCTGTAAACAGGGCGGTTGTGGGCCCACTCGGCGGGAATGACATATTTCATGATTTCATTTTCTCGCTTTGATATCGAGGCAAGGCGCGGCTTTAAGTTCCGCCACTCGACACGCAATGTTTCAAAAATTCGACGGTAAGTGACCAACAGAAACTTAAAATTAGGTTCTCAGGTTCCCCCTGCCTACTCTTCTATGCGCGGGTGTGAAGCTAAATAGAAGATAACCTAGTGTTAAGACACTGTTCTCTACTTTCCACCCGAATTCGAGACATTGCGTGTTGAGTGACGGAACTGAACGCCTTGCCTTACCTTTTTAAACCTTTGCTCAATATAAACATTCCTAATATTAAGATTTAAATCGAAAGCTATAAAACCGAAGATATAATAATTTTTACAAGTTTCGTCACTAAATATACAGTATTTTAAACAATTTCATACAATTGTAGGCAAAGACCATTTTCGTACTGACATTTTAATTTTATAATTTATATAATAATAATAAAATCTGTGGTAGTTTTGTAATTTAAAAGTATTATTTTGTTTTATGTTTGTTTTTTTGCACAAATTTTATGTCTTTCTCGAATGTTTATTCGGTTTTGTGTATGTGTAATTATTATTTGATTGTAATGTATTTGTAATAAAAAAAATTATTGTGATTTTTTGTTTTTTTTCATATCCCGGGAATTGGACATTTGTTGCTAGCTTCACGCTATACCTGAGATCCTAGTGTTAAAACACTCCGTCCTAAGGGACGGCGGTAAGCCGCCGTACTTTTGCATTGCGTGTTGAGTTACGCATCTCAACACCACGCTTATACCTAATAATTTACTTCTATTATATATGGGATTATATGTTATTATTTCTAAATATCAACTTTACATTTATATATGTCACTACCTAATTTTTTCACGGACGTAATTTAATTAATGACTAAAGATTTGGTAGGTATATTAAGGCGGCAAGGGACTTTCCGGTCAATTCATATAAATCCGAAAACAACACGGTATTTACGGTTTACCGTCATCAGAGGTCCTTATTTAATGTTATTGTTCTCTTGTACTAGGAAAGCTACTAAATTGGATAGACTATATGAAAAGTATAAATTAAATTAATAATAATATATTCTATAAGCATATATATATATCATATAAGCAATGTTTAATTAATTATTTATTATATTATTATTTGAGGCCAGTCGTGGCGCCGTGGCACGAAGTGTGACTGTAAAACCGACTGGTTGTGGGTTCGATCCCCACTCGAGGAGATGAAATATTTACTTAAATTTATATTTTCATTTCTTCGCTCTGGTGTCGAGGCAAAAGTGCGGCGTTGAGTTCTGCCACTCAACACGCAATGCCTCCAAAAATTCGGCAGAAAGTGGGGAACGGAGTGTCTTAACACTAGGTTCCCTCTGCCTACCCTGCTGTGTGCGGGATATAGCGTGAAGCTAATTTAATTTAATTTTTTATTTAAATTAATTATTTTCATTCTCTCGCTCTGGTAGAAAAAATTAAGCTCCGGTTTGAGTCCCACCATTCAACTCGCAATGTCTCTATAATTCGGCGGAAAATAAGGAACGGAGAGTCAAAAATAGGTACGTTCTGGTTACACGGGCTTTTTGGCTTTATAGGTATTATAGGTATTAGGCACTAGAGGAGTCGTTGACGCGTAAAATACGCCTTGCCTAAGCACCGTGATGTCATTGACGGACTGACAATAAAGTCAAAAATTGTCAGTCTGTCTGTCGAGAGCTTTATCTCAAGAATGCTTGGAGATATCAAATTGAAATTCAAAACATATATTTAGATCTACGGCCCCTTGATTTTCTGAAAAAATAGTATTTCTACTTTAAAAAACTTAATGGCGACTTACATCGCAAAAAATTCTATAAAAGGAATCAAAATTAGTAGGGTACGTCCAATTGACCTAGAATTATGAAATTTCGTAGTTAGTATCTACAAGTAAGTAGTACTAGTTCATAAAAATGTATAATTCTAGTTTATTTCTTAAAAAAATAGGCTTAAAAGAGGTCAATTGAGGTATCTTATGAAAGGCCTCTGGCTTGAATTAAAAAAAAACTCAAGACGTCCAATTTTTGTATGGAACGCACGGTGGATGAGCTCGGCTCACGCTTGTCCCATTTTTTAAAGTACGTTAATAAGAGGATTTTTATGATGTATAAGCAAAAGTAATATGTAATGCGAGGTGCAATCCGTAACAATATAAATAATTAAAGCTTGACTGTGAGCAGCGTAACAAAAACATTATAAAATAAAAATAAATAAAGATATTTTTCATTAGGGGTTCGCTAAGACAAAAACGCAACGTAATAGGAATTGTCCTTGCCCACTGGTTTGTCCATCTGTCTATACAATTTTTCTCAAGATCGCGTTGAGCTATAAAGCTGAAATTAATACAAAATCTCCATATCTGCGGTCACTTGAACCATAGAAAAAAATTTACTTGCTAAAAATTTACTTAAAATTAAATTGCCAAGTAATTTAAGCTTATAGGACCTTTCCATTAAAATAGAGTTATGAAAATTAGTAGGAAATCAGAACTTACAGTTTAAATGAAACAAAATAATCGAAAATTGGAAATTAATAGGTATATCGCAAAAACATACCGTTACAAACTTATATTAATACTTCATTTCAATCAAAATTTGTACGTACTACCGCAAACTTAAGTTTGTCAACTTCTATAAGTTGTACTTCGCGTTGTCCTATAAGAAATTATGATATTAGTACGGAACCCGCGGTGGGCGAGTACGACTCACGCTTGAGTAGTTTTTTATGACTGTAAGATTACCGCGTCTTCAGTAAACTTTAAATTTCCATAGAATATCAAGTGTTTAATCCAAACGGACGGTTGTTCATCTTCATACATAATATAAACATTTTTTTTTATAAAAATGTTCTTCACAAGGTAATTTAATGTTTGATATAATAGCATTTTAAAAACATTGCCATTGAATTTATTAACGGATATAATGTAAAGAAACATATTTTAAAACTTATTTTTTTAATATTTTTATTTTAAAAGTGTGAGTCACACTAAAGAAAAAAATACTTATTTATTTACTTTTAATTTTTTACTTTCATGCCGAATCCCGCATACAACAGTGAAGGCAGTCACAAGCCTAGGAAACCTAGTTTCAAGACACTCCGATTCCCACATATCGCCCAGTTTTCTAAACATTGCGTGTTACCAGAGCGAAATAATCAAAATATTTCATTCCCCCGAAGCGGGAATCGTACCTACAACCTTCGCTTTTACAGTCAGGCGCTGTGCGACGCGACGACCTCGGATCTCTTTTAATTTGAGCAGGAGAACTGAGAACCTCGAATGAAATTAAACAAAACGAAGATTTTGAATAATAATTTTCCAAGTGAGGTAAGCGCGGAATTTAGTTCCGCCACAAAATACGCGGTGGCGCGAACCGGTGTGCCTACTATATGCGGGATAAAGAATAAAGTTGATTTTTTTTATTCAAAATGTGATTTTAAAATTTGCCATACACAGATACTAAGGACGAGGTAAAATCGAGGGGCAGGGGCACAAGTGTGGAATTAAATTTTCTAATATTTTCATTTTCTTCGCCACTCAACACACAATGCCTCGAGAATTCGGCAGAAAGTTGAGAACAGGTTTACCCTCTGCCTACCCTGCTGTGTGCGGGATACAGCGTGAAGCAGATTTGTTTTAATTTTGATTTAAAAAGTTACATCAATTTAAAGCATGTTGCTTGCCAAAATTGGTTCCTAAAATACACTCCAATAACTTAAACACTCCAATAAATTAAATAAAAAAAGCGGGCGATGTCGAGAGGGGGCCACTAGTAAATAATAAAATTATAAATTACCCTTTATTTCTGCTTAAAATAATTTAAAGAGCGTTAAATATAAAAATAACGATAACTTCTCTCCATCGCTGAGATGACGAGAACAGTGAAAAGCATCCTTTTGACGTCATCTTTCCAATGCTTTGTTCTTTAGCCATTTCATTATGTGTGATACTTGAAAACAAACAAAAACTTGAAAAATTATAATGTGATTTTCTTGAGCTAGTATGGCAGTGATCACAGATTTATTTACACTAATATTAAGGGCGTGCGGCTGTAAGCGCGACAGGTTGGGGGTTCGATTCTCACTCGAGGAAATGAAATATTTATTATATACATTTTCTTACTCCGGTAGCAAAGCAAAGCGGGCGTTGAGCTTTGACACACAACACGTAATGCCTTCAAAATTCAGTGGAAAGTGAGAAACGGAGGTGTCTTAATGTAAATGAAGTGTCTTAACACTATATTCCCAGGTTCCCTCTGCCTACCCTGCCATGTGCGGGATGTAACGTGAAGCTAAAAAAAAGCTTATCGCCCAATTTCCTCTGCGCTTTTTCTTGCTACTAAAACGTAGACAATGAAAACAATTTATCCCCTTGAGTGGAAATTGAACCCACAATCATCACAATGCCCCACTGCGCCACAACAAAATCAAATAAAAATTTTAATCTTCAAATAATCTTTGCAGGATTATGATGTCTTTACGGAATACAGAAAGTGAAGTTATTATAAAGGCACCTTGGGGGAATGTTGGAGGTATGATGATATAATGTAAATTTGCTAGGCCTCGAACCTAGGTTAGGTGCCTATGGTAGTCGTTACGCAGAGGCACAAGTGTTGAGACTGCAAACGGGACGGTTGGGGGTTCGATTCATACTCGGAGGAAGTAATTATCATTTCTTCCCTGGGTTACAAGATAAGCGCGGCGTTAAGTTTCGTCACTCAACACGCAATTTGGCGCGTGGGGAACGGAGTGCCTTAACACTAGGTTTCCTCTGCCTACCCTGCTGAGGAAACCTAATACCCTGACAACCTACTCCTAAACTGAAATAAAATATAATAATTTTGGTTTAAATTTAGCATTTGACTATGTCACCAAAGAGATTCACTTAAAAGGTCCAAAGTCTTTAAGGGATCTAAACTCAATTCACTATAACTTTCCCCCGAACACAATTCGACCCCACGAAATTTGAACAAAAGTGATTGAAATTTATATTAACAATTTTAGTTGTAAGTTTGATTTCAGGGTAATGTTATTTACGCTTACGCTTAAAATTTGTAAGCATATTATTAGATACAAAAAGATAATAAGACCATAGTGGCTCAGTAGACGGCATCTGTAGATGCAATGGTTGTGGTTCGAAGCCGACTCGGCGGATTATATATTCCCCCCTCTGGCTCTAAAAATTACATATTTTGAATTAAATTTTCATATTTTCAGCATTAACCTGGGGTAATTCAAAAAATCCACCAGTCTTATTGGGATCAGGTCGACAAGTACCTTGTTCAACATTTCGAGCTCTCGTACTGAAACTGCCGCAAGATTTCTTTTACATCTCGTTTGACTTCCCCGGGAACGGATCCTCCGACCACCTGCCTAAAGGCGTTAGATTTACAGTATTCGATCTGATACCGTCACTTTTGCTAGTCTCTGACCATTTTAAATGTGACACGTTTCGATATGTTGGACATTCTCTTGGATCTATCGTCGGTAAGTTTTTTTTAATAAGGCATAGAAAAGCTATTATTTTAATTGTAGTAATATAGTATTATTGTGTAATGGCACAAAGTGTGCCTGTAAAATCGACTAGATTGATCCCCACTGGGATGGGAGGAAATTAAATATTTATTTACATTTATATTGTCATTTCTTCGCTCTGGTGTCGAGACAAAGCGCGGCGTTGAGTTCATCCAGCAGGCAATGCCTCCAGAACTAGCGCGAAAGTGGAAAATCTCCTTCCCTCTGCCTTCTCTGCTGTTTGCGGGATACAGCGTGAAGCTAACTATATATGTAGTCTGTACTCTTTTCTTTATATAATGTCACAAAGAGTCAAGGAATCAGATGATCCGTACGCTCGTTTGCCTTGACTTTTCCATTAAACAAACCAGAGAAAGAAATCCCGGCGGATGTGGATCGAACCTACAACCATTACTGTAAGCCGTCTCACTGCACCACAATGGCTTTTAAAAATTTAATTATGTTTCTTACTTAGTTCTAAATATATAAATCAAATTAGTATTTTACAACTTTAAATACTGATGTACATAATATGTATGTATGTTATAAATAGTTTATAATATTAGAGTTGTAAATAATAATTTGTGTTAGTCGTGGCGGAATAGTCGGATAGCGGCTGGCGGGTTGTAGGTTCGATCCTCATTTGAGAAAAAGAAAATATAAATTGTTAAACAGCTGAAATTTTGCATTACGACTTCAGTTCCAATGACAACGAAATGACATATAATCAATATTGTTGTTAATCCAAAATGGCAGCCGCAACAAAATGGCGGGTTACAAACTTTTTCACGATCCACCTTATATGGGTGTCAAATAAGAGGGCTTGATTTGTAAAACACCTATAGATAGGTACACCATGGAAAAAAAACAAATCTTGCTTTCTTAATATTTTATTTCATTATAATAATCTTCTATAAATAAACATACTTATGTACAATAAAATTATTTATATTATAATCTTTAATAATTACATATATGCATATGTCTTGAATGAAAAATTACAACATAAATTTTATTGTAAAGCAAAAATAATAATATTTAAATTTCAGTAAACAAAATTAAAAATTTATTTTATTATGTAAAGTATGTTTAAATATTTTTTTTTATATAAAAGATTTAAAATTCATGAAATTTTAAATGTCGTCAATGTGAAGCAGTGGTGAAGATTACGTCGACTTCTTTGTTATGAGGTTGTAGGTTCATTAGGAACAAAGGTTAATACTGTTAGCCCTCCTGGCTAGTACAGCGAAACCGGTTGAATAAGGAAAAGTTAACTCTGTTCATGAGAAAGTACAAGAAGTGCCCTGGATGTCCTCTGCGGGACTCGAATCTAGGCATACGGTCGTCGGGCTACAAATCAAACTTTGTTATGTGGACTGATAACGGCTATCAGACACATTTCGGTAGTTTCTGAAACCGATTAGGTTAAATAATATCTAGTATTATATTTATTAGCATCCCTGTAGAAATACAACAACGCTTCTTTTTTAGGGTTCCGTACCCAAAGGTAAAACGGGACCTACTTTACAAAGAATTGTGCTCCTGAACCGTGACAGTTAGACAGTTGCAATCTTCACAGGTGGTATTTCTGTTGCCTTAAGATCTTACTTAAAATTATTTTTTATTTAAACAAATTCTGGTAATTCTAGGTAAATTCTTCAACATGGCATACCCGGGGCGTATGTCGAGGGTAGTCGAAATAGACCCCATCCCGGCTTACCTGTCCATGCTACCCGGGGAAATGGATGAATGGTACAACGAGATATACTCAAGCCACTATGAGGCCTGCGCTTATAGGAAACATGCTAATTGTGATACAGCACCCACTTATAGTTGTGATGAGGTAGGTTTAACGTTTTTAGGGTTTCGTATCTCAAATGAAAGAACGGAACCCTTATAGGATCACTTTTTTATTAAAAAAATATTTTTATTCAACGCAATCAAAAGATACAAACGTCATACTTAGATATTAAAATATATTACTTTCCAGGTGAGAAAACTGTTAGCAAAAGCGCAGTATATCAACGTTACTGAAAACACAGACTTCTTAAAAGATAAATATGTTAAGAAAGATGAAAATGGATTTTATAGGTAATAAATTATTTTCTGGTATTTCACATGTATATTTTTAATTGTGGTGGCACATGTCTTATCTAATACTGCATGCCATCGCTTTAAATGTGATGGTTACGGGTTGGACTCCACACTTGGGGGAATGAATATTTTTTCTTTCTGGTAAACAAATCGTGGCGTCGAGTTCCGCTACAATGGAGTGTCTTAACACTAGGTTAGCACTAGGTGCTATGCGGTAAAACGCGTGAAACAGGTGAAATTTATTTTGGATATTATTTTGTATAATTTATAGTTCTTTACTTTAATACGTAAAGTTACAAGAAGTTTTTTTTCCAAGTACAAGTCGATGTAATTAATCTTAGTATAATCCTTAAAAACAATTATACCCATACCCTATTCGGGTACCCGATTAAGGTCACTTTACAGGTCACGATTAATGGAGTTAATATAATATATTTTATAACTAGTGGTTTTTTTTATTTAATGTAATTTCTTAAGTGTATTTGGAAAAACATGGTCATTTTAATATAGTTATTTATACTGTTAATTAATTATACTGTTACTTAATTATTTATAAATTGTATATTTTGTATGTATGTATGTATGTATGTGGTATGTATATATGTATTTATCTTTCCATATGTTTATGTATTATTTAAATTGAGTATTGTTCACACCCTCGCTACTTCAGCGATAAGGTCGCCTATTGGACATGTTCTTTTATTTGTATTCTGTTATTTCTTTTTTTGGGGTGTACAATAAAGAGTTTATTATTATTATTAATTATACACTTAATTTAAATCGGAAAGATTAATCTGAACAGCTGAACTGATTTATATGGAAATTTCACTGGCCGATACCTATACGGAGTCCTGGAACCACATATACTTTACTATTTTTTATTCCGAAATTCCCACAGGTTGTTTATTTATTTAATAAGGGAAAAACCGCGTTTGCCGTGCGCGCGTACTTCTGTAGATAAGTGTATATTTGTGTGCGGGATACAGCGTGAAGCGAAAAAAAGAACCAAAAAAATATGAAAATGTCTGTCATTCTAAAATTGTAGTGCTATAATACTAGCAGAGTAGACAGAGTGAACCTAGTGTTTAGTGTGGGAGAACACAAATATACAAGATAAAGACATCAAATGGGAGTCGAACCCACAATCGCCTCGTTAACAGTCTGATGGCCTCAACATTAAAAATAAAATACATTAAATCATTTTGTTGTTACAGATTCTCGCACGATCAAAGAATGAAAAGCTCATTCAGGCTGCCATTTTCGCCGGAGTATTTAAAACAGTTGTATACTCAAAGTAAAATACCTACTTTGGCGATATTCGCCGACAGTTCTATAGAATACAGTACTTTTAGACGCTCTGCCTTCGCTTTAAATGAAAACGAATGGCCAAATCGGAATTATAAAGTAAACATTATTAAAGGAGATCATAATAGTCATATACACGAGCCGGAGTGTATGGCGGAAAATATTTCAAAGTTTTTGTTAGAAGGAGTTAAAAATAATTTGTCTTAACCAGGATTTGAATTGACTTTATATATATATATATATATATATATATATATATATATATATAAGAATTGTAAATCTTTTTATTTTATTTTATTGTAACATATATGTACATCTACCTATTTTCAAGAACACTTCGATTTTATTTCTCTCCTTTAGAAATATAAAAAAATGTACCATTACCCCTTTACTGTTATTTTTTTTTCATTATATGAAACTTAAAGTATTTTGAATATTTTACAAATTTAACTTAAAAGTTGTTTTTAATGAATCAAATTAGCTAAAAAAACACAAGACATGTTTTGTATATCATTTAATTTCCTACAAGAATATACAAAAAAATGGTTTTATACCGACCGATACTATTAGTTTAATAGCAACAAAATTTGAAATGAAAAATACAAAATTCTCTTAATATAAAAAATAAGAGATGCCCTTTAACTTTTAAAAAAAATAATAAAAAAAATGTTTGTAAATTGATAAATTTACATTTATTTGCACTTTGCAATTGGTTAAATAAAACATATTTTTACCTAAATTATGCAGATTAATATATAAGTATATGCAGAATCATATGTAACATATAAGTATATATAAGTATATTAATATATACATGTGACAATGTAAACGCTTAGGCCGATCGTGCCTCTCTATCGCTTGTTCTGCTCTCGCTTGCACGCTCGGCTCACACGGAACGTGACAAATGGGTCACGCTTTTTCGTCGCACGTCAAAAAAATCTCAATTTATTTTTTAATTCTAGATATATTGATAGGCTGAATAAAATTATGTTTAAGTTATACTATCAAGAAGCATGTCGTGGCGCAGGGGCATAAGTGCGAAAATGTAAATGCGACAGGTTGTTTGGGTTCTATTCCCACTCAATGAAGTGAAATATTTACTTTTTCTTTGCTCTGATAACGAGTACTTAACACGCAATACCTCCAGAATTCGGCAAAAAGTGGGTAATAGAACTGTCTTAAGACTAGGTTGCCAGGTTCCCTCTGCCCTGCTATCTGCGGGATACAATATGAAGCTAAAAAATAAGTTAAATATTAAATAATCTATACAGTAGATTACTCGATTTACTACTAAATTTACTTTTAACGAAAAAACATCAAATAAAACCAAGGCCCAACCTTTATTCACCTTTATAAACAACATAAATAAAATACAAAATACATTTGTAGTATAAGAAAACGAAAAATAACACTATTTTGAAAACTCACTCTTTTATATTTAACTTAAACTTACAACTATAAAAAGTTTATTCCATCGAACATTAATACCTAAAAATGCACTTTTTAGACATTTAAAAAAAATCATTATGTACAAATAACAAAAATAAAAATCTCCTAATAAATTAAATTTCGCTTTTTAATATGAGATATAACATTTTATTGCAATTTAAAACACGCACATTTTCTCATCATCTTTTTTTTAACAATTACAACTTAGATATCACATCACTGTTATTCAAAAAAGCGGTAAGCACATCACTAAAACACGTCGGATTAATGAAATGAACGTCATGTGTGCCATCTACCCGCAAAACTTTGAAATTTTGGTTATTTTCTTCCATTTTTTTAACTAATTTATCGACAATTTCCTTCCCTTCCGTATTAAAATTACGACTTTGGTTCGCGTGAATGTACAGAGTGGGCGGAATGACCGCGGAAAATATTTCGTAGTAATATTCCGGCGGAAAATTCGTTGGCACTAATTGTTTTGTCCGTTTGTCCCACGATAACCTGTAAAATAATAATATATTTTTATATTTTAGATTAATTTCGTCAAGGCGATACGTTTGACTATACACGTGTCCATTGTGAGATCGATTCCCACTTGGGTAAATTAATTATTTTCATTCTGCCCCTTTGATAGGCAAAGACTTAGCGCGGCGTTCAGTTACGCCACTCAACACCTAATATCTTAAAAAATTAAACTGAAACACTAGGTCTACGCTACGCAGCCTACAATATGCATAAAAGCTGTATTATGTGAATTGAATATATATTTATTTTCACGCTGGTGAAATCAATTAACACTAAGTTCCGGAGATTAGCACGTTTAAGCAAACAAAGTCATTAACCTTATTGTCTTATTTATATTAATTATTAATGGGAACGGAGTGTGTTAACACAGCTTCCGAGGTTCCCTCTGCCCCGCTATGTGCAGGATACAATGTAAACCTAAAGAAATCTTTATACTCACCTATAACAATTTTCACTAATTTTAATCAAATTTCTAGACAAAATAACTTCTGCTTGTTTGTCCGTCATGCCCCTTGCTTTCACAACTGAACTTATCGCCTGTTCTTTAGTGTATAATCTATTATCGTTATTATACGTTGCATAATTTGTATAATAATCATCATAGAATCTATAAAAGTTGGTAAAATCGTCTAAAACAAGTCTACATAGGCCCGGGCCGGGGTCCAATAGTATAAGTTTGGTTATTTGTTTTGGATGTATTGCGTTGTAGAATAATCCTGAAATAAAAATAAAAACTTAAATTTTAAACTTTCAACTCCAGCGAGTAAAAAGATTAACATTTAAGAAAAAAGTCATAAAAATGTATAAAAAAATACAGTATAACCTTGATCTAGCGACCTTCAATACAACGATTTCCTCGCTTTGACGAATTTTTGAAATCACCTAAAACTTACAATCAATTTCATATTAAAATCAAGTCTCTACAGGTTCAGGGTTGTTAAATCTTCTTCGTAAGTGCGTTATTATTTTTTGGCGTTCAGTAATGTAAGTATTGCTATTTGACACTGTTGGTTAAACTTTTAAAGTTTGCAATGGCCGACAAACGAAAAATCTGAGATCATCTTTTTTTTTTATAATGACCTCATTTTAACAAATTACTTGATATAACGAATATTTTCTGATACCCTTCAGCATCGAGGTTGCACTGTATTTAAATCTTAAATAACATTGAAATAAATAAATATTGAGAATTTAATTACATATTTTAAACGAAACGATTTAGCCGGATTAATCGCGTATATTTAGTATTGTAAACGTCGGGTTTCCAAAAATGTATAAAACTCGAAAAGAAATAACCAAGACCTTATAAGATCACTTTGTTGTCTATCTGTCCGTCTATCAAGACCATTTAGCTCAACATCGCGTGGTATCGAGGTAAAATTAATATAAAATATCAAACGCTGATAAGCGTTTATATTAATTTAAAAAAATATTTTATTTATTTTAAATTAAGCTATATAGGTATATAAGAATTTACCTTGTTCCGAACCCATAGAATGTCCTATATAATAAAACTCCTTCCAACCCAAATGCTTTACCACCATATCTATTGCTACAACTGACAAGAACCTTGTAAGGGCTACACCTATAACAAAAAGAACTATATAATAGCTTCGCGTTGTATGCTTCTCATAGCATGGTAGGGAGAGGGCACTTGGGAACCTTGCGTTAGGACACTCCGTCCCCACTTCCGTTTCCCATTTTCCGCCGCCAAATTCTGGAGGCATGGCGTATTTGGTTGTGAATTCAACGATACGCTTTGCCTCGTTACCAGAGCAAAGAAATAAAAATATAAAATACTTAATATAATATTTCTTCCACTGAGATTTCGAAAGTAACAAGTCCTACTAATATTATAAATGTGAATTTTTTGAGGGTGGATGTAAGATTATACGTTAGTTAAATTTTTATTTGATAGATATATTATAAACTTTTAAGCGCTGGCCTGGACTGGTCGTTTTTACAGCAAAAATTACCAATTCCAATCAATAAAATGAGAAGAATTCAAAAAATAAATATATCTTCACGCTACACACTCCGCAGGGTAGGCAGAGGGAACCTAGTGTTAAGACACTCCGTTCCCATTTTCCGCTGAATTCTGGAGGTGCCTCGACACCAGAATGAATAAATGGAAATATAAATTGAAATAAATATTTCATTTCCTTGAGTGGGGGTCTCTTATCTGATACGCATGAAACCGAAAATTGTAGCATTTAAACAATAAACTTTTCTATAAAGATGGTCATCAGTCGGTGGTGAAATCAGTCCTAAGACTTCATTGCAAATATTACATAGAAAAAATAAATAATTTCAAAAAATATATCACCAAGTGACTGTGGTGAAAACTATTGGTTTCCATTGTACATTGGCATGTAGTATTGCTATTTAAAAAAGTTACATAGATAATTGTGGCTCTGTGGAACAATGTAATAGGTTCAATTCTCATTTTGGAAATTATAATATTATGATTATTATTTAATCTATTTTCATTTCCCTACTCAAACAAGATAATATTATTTGTCACTCAACACAAAATGTATATAAGACATGCCTAAAACAAAACAAATCCTAATACCTATAGGAAAAGCATCAGACTTTCCATGTCCCGGCAAGTCAATTCCAACATAATAATTATTTCTTGGTAACAATTCCAATAGTGGTAAAAATGTTGCTGAACTGTCCTGGCGTCCATGTACTAGGATGACTGGTTTACCTTGAGCGTTGCCCCATGATATTACTGAAATATATTATAATACATATTATAATTAATCTAATTAATAACTTGTTTTATATTAAAAAAAAAAACAAGTTTTTTAACTTCATGAGTTTGTGCACTGAATTTTGAAGACATTGCATGTTAATTAGAGCTGAATAATGTATTTTGTTTTTGGAAATATTTTTTTTTATGTTTTCATTTATTTGCTCTGGTGTCGAAGCAAAGCTTGGCGTTGCGTTCTGCCACTCAACACGCTATACCCCCAGAAAAGTAGAGAACAAAGTGTCTTAACACTAGGTTCCCTCTGCCTACCCTGCTGTGTGCAGGTTACAGCGTGAAGCCGATTTAATTTATTTAAAAATATATTTTAATAAAAGTTGGGTCCTTCTATCTAATCAAGCTAATCTGATAAAAATTAAGAATTAATAAACGTATTGATTTCTCTATTTTTTTTATTTTTCTTAACAAAAATCGAGAAAATAAACATGTTAATGCATAATATATTACTCACATGATATTTTACCCCATGGAACGTCTATAAACCATTCTTTTAAAACTTCCATTTCTTATTAAAATATTCAAAACAAATTAATTATAAAAAAATAATATTTTTATAAAAATTATGAAAAAAGTGTATTTTCTTTTAAAATGTAATTTCTTTTCTTATGTACTTTAAGATTAAAATTAAACAATTTTTAAGGTAAATAAAATCAAAAATTAATATAAAATTGACATTGTAATTTGTAACTACTAAAGTAAATAATAAATATGTCAAATGTTAAAATAATTATGTATATGCAGATAATAAATTAAAATCGATTTTCAAATCGAATGAAGATTCTTATAATTATAAAAAATGTTCCTAAGAAATATAATAAATGTTAAATAAACTGTTGTTATAAATAGTTTAAAACAAAGGTTTAACTATGAAAAACGGCATTTTTTACAATTTAGAGACGATATTATTTTTAAAATCATTATTAAGAAAATCAATAATTTTATCAGCAATCTTTTTTGGACTAGTGATGTGCACATCGTGTGAACCGGCTAATTCATAAATTAAAAAAATCGGTAATTTTTCCTTGAAATGACTTAACAAATTATTTTTATTTTCTTCAACAAAGTTAAAAGGTTCGTCTTTTATAGCGACAATATTGAAAGAAGGTGGTGGATTGCTCGATATTATACATATAAGCATTTCCTCAGATATAGGTAGTCCTGCAGTTACTTTCATACATGGTTGCCACGTTAACCTGTAAATGAAATAATGATTACTAAAAAAAACTATAAGTAGTATTATCAAGCCATTTATATTTTAAATTACTAATAATTTAAATTTACACTTGCTCATTTTTCATTTTTGTTTTAAGGGTCAAAACAAGTCTGTCAATCTCGAGACCGAGAAGTGAACGATAGTTTGGAGAAAATAAAATATTTAATACTTTCGCTTCTTCACTCTAGCGTCGAGTCAAAGCGCGGCGTTGAGTTCTGTGTGCGGGATACAAGGTGAAGCTAAAAAAGAAAAAAGAGAAAATGTTACATACCTATACAGTCCATTTTCTATAGGTTCTAAAACTCTAGAAAGTACAATAGCAGCTTGCTCTTTATTCAGTTGTCTGGATTCAGTTATAAGATTTATCACTTGATCGTATGTATATTTTTTATTTTTTCTCGATGTCCACCTAAAAATATTACAAAATTAAAAAATTTAAAAAAAAAATAGCTTCACGCTATATCCCGCACACAGCAGGGTAGGCAGAGGGAACCTAATGTTAAGACACTCCGTTCCCCACTTTCTGCCGAATTTTGGAGGCATTGCGTGTTGAGTGGCAGAACTCAACGCCGCACTTTTTGCCTCGACACCAGAGCGAAGAAATGAAAATATAAATTTAAGTAAATATTTCATCTCCTCGAGTGGGGATCGAACCCACAACCAGTCGGTTTTACAGTCACACTTCGTGCCACTGCGCCACGACTGGCCTCAATTAATTACAAAATTAAGTAACATTTATAAAATTTACATAAATAAATAATAATGAACAGTAAAAATAATGTCATAAATAACTTCACGCTGTATCCCGCATATAGCAGAGTAGGCAGGGAAATCTAATGTTAAGATTCTCCGTTCCCCACTTACTGCTGAAATTTTCAAGATATTGTGTGTGAATGACGGAAGTAAACTCCGGTCTTTTGCTTTCTTACCAGAGCGAAGAAATGATAATATTAAAAAACAATAATTCATTCCCCCGAGTGGGGATCGAACCCACAGTTACACGTCGCGTTACAGTCACACCCATGCACCTCAATAATAACGGCCTGTAATAATAATAAACATTAAAGATCAGCAGTAATACAATTTTATGTTCTCTAAGGACCTAAGCCTCTGCGTTGCATCTAATCCACATGCAAGCCTGGTCCAAAAGACCGGATCCTTCGAACGCAAGATCAATTAGAAAAGCGGAAATAATCATAAAATAATAAAATGCAATTAGATATTAATGTAATAGTAAAATAACTTTCTGTAATATGTATAAAATATATATTTTTACATGTTAAATATTAGGTGGTTCGGCATGTTGGGTTTAGTTGTTAGCCAAACTTTAATAATTATAATTTTTAACAAAAAAAAACTGCACTTGGATTCATTATCTTCATCAGAACCTAACCAAACTCTTATCAAACTTACGAAGAATCATCGAAATCGGTTGGCGTGATGTTGAGTTATTGGTCCAATTGTACCGCACATGTTTAATGCAAATTTAACAAACTTATATGATTTTCTCATTAATAACATTGTCAGAAATGAACCAAATTAAAATGGGAGGTAGAAGCACCTGCTTTCAAATGAAAAAAGATAATAGAAAAAGATAACAAAATAAGTTCACCTAGTCAAAAGTTCTAAGGTAATAAACATAAAATAAAGTATCAATTGATAACCTTCCTCCTGACGGAAGTCGATTGACAAACACTATAGTTGGTGTGTGTATTTACAAATGTAAATCTATTTAAAATTAATAAACTGGTCAAGTACGAGTCGCACTAGTCCACTGAAGGAAGTAAAACTTATATAAAATTACAAATTTAAATTTATGGGCATTAGTTTTTTTATTAAATGAAGTGCAATAATAAGTTTATAATAGTTGTTCTCATTTCTTGCTAAATTGCATAATTCTTGATCTACGGGAAAGGAAGAGGTCCTTTCCCGTAGATCAAGAGTTATATAGGAAAGTACTAGGTAACTAGGTAGTTATGAAATTTGGCACCAAGTCACACAAATGCAATGTATGTGAACCTTAGTGAAAACAAAAATAACTTACCATGAAAAATTCTCATAATATACATCATACATCAACTTGAACCAAACAGCAGGTTCATTAGTGCTGTACAGTGGCATGGGGAACGCGGGCTCCAAGTTAATCATTTTAGTTATTTTGAATGGATATAAATTGTTGTAGAGATTACCTGTAATCATTTATAATTCAATTTATAATATTTATTTTACTATTTTATTGTAATAGTCTTGATTTTTAAGGTTCCGTATCTTAGGAGTAACCAGACAGACAGCGAAGTCTAAGTGATAAGGTCCCGTCCTTATCACTTCTATTTCTAATAGACTCCGCTGTTTATCGATCCGTCTGTCACCAGGCTGTATCTCACAAACCATGCTAGTTATACGATGATTTTTTTCAGACGATGTATTGTTGCCGCTATGACAACGAATATAAAAAACAGATTCATAATTATAAATGTTTAAGGTGGCCCCCGTACAGCAGACATGATTATTGTGCTGTTTTTAGAGTTCCGTATTGAAAAAAAAAAAAAACGGAACACTTATAGGATCCCTTTGTTGCCCATCTGTCTATCTATTAAAAGCATTTGTCTTGAGATTGCTTTGACTTAAAAACGTATTTTTTTCTGTACTTCAAGAGACGTTAGACGTAAACATTTGATATTAATTTTAGCTTGATACCTCCACGCGATTTGAGATAAATGGTCTTGACAGACGGATAACAAACTGATCCTTTTAGAGTTCAGTTTTCACCTTCCGAGGTTCAGAAATTTAAAAATTATACTATTTTATAAACTTCACTTAGGCAAAGAGACCCTTACTAGGTTCTCTGCCTAAAAATTAGAAAATAAAATTGGAATATCTTAATACTTTAAGATACTCCAATTTTATTTTCAAATATTTTATTTTTATTATTTAATATTTTTTTTTATTTTCTCTTTCTCATGATTGATCAAATGTTCACCGTTTGAGATGTCGACGTGTCGTTTTGATTGATAGATAATAATTGATAAATAAAAACGGCATCTCAAGATCACTCTCAATATCTGTTTCAAAATTGAGAGCGGCGTACAAATACGGACCTAAGCGAGACCCGTGCCGTAGAACCAGATAGGTCGATTTTTTTACATACTAATATGTTTTGTTTCGCTTGTTTAAGACACTATTTAAATATAAAATCTTCCAAAAATCTAAAGTAAAAATTGTCGGATAATTCAGAAGCCACACAAATTAACTTTAAAAGTGAACGATCCAATATCTTAAAAACCGGCAAAAATAGTGAACATCGGACAACAACACAGTCGGTGGTAGATACTGACATTTTAATGTAACTACGGTCGATAACAGTCGATTCAAAAGTGCTCGTAATGGCTATATAGAATAAATAATATTTTGATTTAGTGTTTTTTAGCTTCACGCTTCAGCAGAGTAGGCAGAGGGACCCTGGGAACCTAGCGTTAAGACATTAAGATACTTTCGTTCCTCACTTGCTGCACGGATTTTGACTTTGATTTAAGAATATATTTAAATCACTAAGACTTACCCACAATGAACGCTACAGAATGTGATATAAGAACAAAATTATCCCATTTTAAGTGTTCAATTAATCTGTGTATAGTTTCTATATAGCAGCTGTGGTTTATGAGAGGGCCTAGAGGTAATGGACTTGATTTTCCGTGACCTAGAAATTGATTACATAAATACAATAAAATTGATTATATTTCTACGTACGTATATACAATTATTTTGGCTTATCGTATCCTGCATATTCATACAGTTGGCAGAGGGAACCTGTGAACCTGTAAATATTAAACATTTCATGTTCTCAAGTAGGAAACGAACCCACAACCTATCGCGTTTACAGTTGCACGCTTGAACTCCCGCGCCACAACTATCCTCAATATATAACGTTGTTATTATAATTGATGTAATATAGCAGTGTCAAATCAACAATATTGTACTTACGGAAGTACTTTTGTAAGTTGTGTAATACAAAAAAAAATCCTTAAAATAGTTCCTTTTAAAAAATAAACCAATAAACAAAAACAAAAAAAAAACTTATTAACAAAGCATATAAAAATCTCGCTACGTTTAAAATGTTATACGTTTTCTTAATAAGTATTTATCTTTCCTAAGTGTCGAATAACTTCACTTTCAAAATGTTAAAAATATTTTGAAAATTGTATTTATATTTATTTCTCCCTTACCAAAAGATAATTTTAACTAATTATCTTTGGGTAGCAGAAATTTGTAAAAATTTTCCTACAGAGATGCTAACAACATAAATAAGTTGTACGAGGGTATAAAAATTCCGTGGCTCGATAAGAACGTATGGCTTAGTTGGTCTGAGCGCTTGGGTAGTTTCCAAAGAAGCACGGGTTCAAGTCCCACTACGTTAAAAATTTTATACGTTTCCTTAATAAATATTTTTCTTTCCTGAGTATAAAATAATACTTTGAAAATGTTAAAAACAAAAATATAGATATTTTTAAAATTTTGTAATGATTTAAAAAACTTTTTTTGAATGTTAATGTATGATGATTTTTGTTGGGGATTGACTTCATTTATTTATCACAAAGCGAGTAAAATGTTGAGATTTATTTTGTTATATTTAAAACATCCCCATAAAAAGTTATTATATATAATTAAATATTTAGTACAAACGACAATCACACAAAAATGTTATAAATGGCAAAAATGTGCTCACCAGGCAGATCCAAAGAGACGTAATAATAAGTCTTAGGAAGATGTTTCAAGAGAGGAAAGAAGGTAGCTGCACTATCCATGTAGCCGTGTAACATAAGAATTGGTGGGTCCTTAGAACGCCCCCATGAGATACCTGTAAGAAAAAGTCTTCTAATATACATACTAAATGCGGTATTAGTCTATAGTCGGTCTATAGTCTATATAGCCCGGCAAATAATTTATGGAGTTTGTGAACACAGCGTGTACAATCGTATGAATAATATTCGACATTCGGAGTTCAGCATCAGGGGCGGCTTAACCTATAGTGTAGTGTGTGCATTGCACACGGACGCCGCCACACCCTGAAACAGCTTAGAGCATCGTCTTGGGCCATCATGATACAACAATGATATGACAGAAGCGCGGTGGCCATAGTTATTAAACGCGAGCGCCCTAATCGATACATCGAAATAAACCTTATTTCCGGTATTTAAAGTTTAGAAGCGGCCACGTGCTCGAACGTGAAAAAACTGTCTTGTTACGACGGCAAAGTTATTAGTTAGCCGCGGGGAGGCCTAGAGGTCGATATGGTTTCATTGCAAACGGGCGCTACCCGATCTATTCAACATCACTTTGTTATATACTCATATACAGAGTGTTTATTTTCTCAAACAAAATAAATAATAAAATTATCGTTGTAAAATAAAACGCCATTTGTTAAATGACGCACACAGACACTAACCCATCAAAGCGATAACGCCGCACGCGCCTCATTCACAAAATCGAATCGTAGGTATTGATCTTCAAACAAGTTGATCGTTGTTTGAAGTGCAAGAACTACGTAGCTGTTTGAGAGGATGTCGTCAGCGACATCCTGCGCCTACCTCTAATAATTGATCATTTTCTTGTCGGACTATATATACTAATAAAGAAAAAAATGCTATAACAATCTTACATGCAATTTTACCCCACGGCACTTCCACATAAAACTCTTGTTCTGTCATAATCAATATATAATACACCTATATATATACATGTATATGATTTAAAAATGTTAAAGAAAATTATTTTCACTTTCGAAGTGCAATTACTGAAAGCAAAAACGCAAATGTGACGATAATGGTAATTATTTAATTTATATATTCATTAATTTAGTTATCTTTTTTTGTTTATTAACGACGTCGTGGCGAAGGCGGACTATACTCACTTATACTTTATAATTATATTTTATTTGATTCACTGTGTATCCCGTGAATAGCAGAGTAGGCTGAGGGAATCTTCTACTTGGTTCCCTTTAAGACATTTTCGTTCCTTACTTTCCGCCGAATTGAATTGTAATTAAATATTCAATTATAATTTGGGAAAAAATATATTTTGATTTACATAGTAGGGAAAGGAAACTTATGCTCTATTCACTTTGGAATGAGACAAAATGTAAACTAAGATTTTTTTTATTTAATTCTTTAATGTTTAATTATTTTTGGTCCCGGTATAAGTAAACACTCATGTTTTAAAATATGAAAATTTAAAAAATATCCGCAGTACCAAAAATTAACCACTAATTTGTTCCCCATGCACCGTCCAATATTCGAGACTTTGCCTATTGTGCGGCGGAACTCAACGACGCGCTTTGTCTCGTCATCAGCGCAAGGAATTGAAAATAATACCTACATTCCCAGGGATGGGATCACGGATGGAAATGGAACCCACAGCCGTCACGTTTACAGTCATAGCATCGCTGTACCGCGACGACCCCCGAAAGATACCTTTTTATTTTTTAAAAAGCATAAAACAATGTACAGACTAACTGTCTAGAAAACCATTTTTATATATGTTAATCTAGTATTAGAGAAATTAAAACTATCTATTACACATTACACATAAATTACTGTTAATGTAATATATTTTATGATAATTTTATTAACAAGCAATAAGTGCTCACCGACCTAATTTATTTCATTTAATAATGATCAAAATTACTAATTCAGAAGAAAAAGCCAGTCCTATATCGTCAGTCAATGTAAGCGCGACAGGTTGTAGTTTCGATTTACACTTGGGGAAATGAAAGTACCGCCACTCAATGCCTCCAGAATTCGGCGAAAAGTGAAGAACGAAAACGTCTCACACTAGATTCCCAGGTTCCTTCTGTATAACCTTCTAATGTGCGGGTCTAGTGTGAAGCTAAAAAAAGATTGAAATAAACTAAATTTGTCAAAAAAAATTGTATTAAGAATAATTCCCCAGTTAAATAAAGAATGGAAGTCTAATGGAGAAGGGAGTTTTGTAACGTAACACTAGGTTCCAAGGTCCCAGTAGAGTAGCAGGTAGCTGCTACTCTGCTATGTGCAGGATACAGCGTGAAGCTAAATTAACAACGTTCACTAAAAACTTTTTCCCGCATGGCAGCGTTGCGGGAACTTAGTTAGGTTAGGATACGTCATTATATAATATTTTTTATTAATATCTAAATTTAACGTGGAAATTAAAATTATTACTTCAGAGTAGGAATAGAACCTAGAACCATCATCTTTATAGTTTGACGCTGTCTCTCTGTACTAGGATGGCCTGTCATAAAAATATGTAATAAAAATTTTAATGTCCTTCAAAATAAATCTATATATATAAAATCGAAAGTTCACTCACTCACTCATCACGAAATCTCAGAAACTACAAGTCCTAGGAGTTTGAAATTTTGCACGGAGGTTATTTATAGGACGTAGTTGCTCGCTAAGTCGGGAATTTGTAATATTCGACTCCTAAGGGGATGTTTCGGTTGATAGTTTGTATGAAACTTCGTTACTCCAAGTCCTAGGAGTTTCAAATTTTATTATTTAATTTTATATACATGGGCGTTGTTTATAGGACGTAGGAGGTCACTAAGATGGATGTAGAGAAGAGTAATTGCAGTATTCGACCCATAAGGGGTGGTTTTCGGGGTTGACATTTCCGAAACAATCTTATGGAAGTTACTATAATGTAATCCGAGGTGCTTAAATCTTCATAGTCTTTATAGGTACTCTACAGATAATGTATATAAACACGAATACTGTCATGATATCTAGGACGCTAGTATTTTATATAATTAAGCATTACAGCTACAGCAAATGGAAAAAAAAACAAATATATTTGATATTTTTAATATTTTGCATCATTTACAAAACTATACGCATAGAAAAATTAAATTATACAATACACCAAACATAATCACAGTTTTGCCTTGGATACAAAAAGTCGATATTATAAAACTCAATTAGTCAAGTATTGAATAACTTTTAATCAAATCGAATTGAGGCCAGTCGTGGCGCAGCGGCATGAGGTGTGACTGTAAAACCGACTGGTTGTGGGTTCGATCCCCACTCGAGGAGATGAAATATTTACTTAAATTTATATTTCCATTTCTTCGCTCTGGTGTCGAGGTTAAGGGCGGCGTTGAGTTCTGCCACTCAACACGCAATGCCTCCAGAATTCGGCAGAAAGTGGGGAACGGAGTGTCTTAACACTAGGTTCCCTCTGCCTACCCTGCTGTGTGCGGGATACAGCGTGAAGCTGATTTATTTTATTTTTATTTATTTTAATCAAATCAAAAATATTAATTAATCAAAAATATAAATAGTTAACCTATGTTGAATATAGTAGTGTGTACATATGTGGGTACATATTAATAAATAATAAAAAAATAATAAATCTTTATTAAACTTAAATATCTTAATCATCTACATTTAGCTTTTACAAAAAATACATTATCTTGTCAAATGATTTGCACGTATTACGATTTTGACGAAATTAAATCTATTATTGACATTAAAAAAAGGTATTCAATTCGTTGTTTTTTCAATTTTTTAAGTGTTATATGTACTTAAAAATTCGTTGTGATTAATAGATTTAATTTGGTCAAAATCGTATAAAAATTATATGTAATACAATTGACAAAAAATATAGATAAATAAATAACACCTTAAAAACCTAAAAATAATATTAATGGCGCTATATCACCAAAAGCGATAACATTATCAACAAGTGATTAAGGATTAATTATGGGTATATCGTCCGGTTCTTTATCGCTTTCATTTTGAATAAATTACAAACCTTTTTTATTAATTACAACATGTATAATTTGTTTGTTAAAATAAAATGAAAAGATAAGTATACAGTTATAAGATAAATAACAAACCTTAAAAACCTAAAAAAAATACAATTTCGCCTTCACATCAAAATCGATTTTGAAATAACCGATAATCTAATCAACAAACGATCAACAATGGGACCCTTCACGTTAATACCTAGAAACTCAGGAATCGATTTAAATAAGTAAAAAAATGTAATATATTTAATTGTGTACAATGGAATGCAAAATAAATATACAATACAATTAATTTACTGAAAAACATAGATTAAAACTATCACCTTCAAAAAAGCACTACAATTCAACTTTAAAAAAACCAACAATGTCATCAAAAACGATTAAGGATTAGTGATTTGTATATCGTGCGGTATGTATAAGTTTCTTAACATTAAATTGAAAATAAATATGTTATAAAAATAATTTATCACAAACCTAAAAAAACTAAAACAACCACAACTTCCTCTCGACACCAAAATCGATATTGGAAAAATAATAATCTCATCAACGAACGCTGTTTTGATACGCTACGTTTAGTAATGTGTACAACGTGCGGTCCCTTCAAAATAAATAACTTTTTAGGGTTCCGTACTTTTTAAAGAAATTAAGGAGCTCTTATAAGTTCTCTTTGTTGTCCGTCCGTCTGTCTGTCTATCAAGACCCTTTATCTCTCTCTCTCTCTCTCTCTCTCTCTTTCTCGCGTAATTTACACTACAAAGGGAATCGAAATTTACAAGGTACTACATTTATTTTCTAAGCTAAATTTAAATTTCAGAAAAAGCTCGAGATCTCCATTTTTTGTACGGTGCCCTTAGTGGGCGAGCCCGACTCTCACTTGTCCGGTTTTATTTTATTGTGTAAACTGGCATAGAAAATCTTTGACATTGAATAACCTTAAAATAAACTTAAAAAAGGAATGTAGTTCGATGAATTTCCTATGGATATGCATATATCAAAGCTAACCCCTAAAAAAATCACAACTTCGCCTTCACACCAGAATCAATATTGAAATAATCGATTATCTCATCAACAAAAGACTCAGGATTAGTGATGTGCAAATCGTGCGGTCCCTTCACATCAATAACTCGGAAATTCGGAATCGATCTGAACAAATTAAACAATCTTGTACCTTTTTTCTTGAAAAACGGTAAAGTTTCATCTTCTGAAGCTACTATATTCAACATAGGTGGTGCATTTTCTCTGACTATTGTAATCAACATTTCCTCTGTTATTGGTAAACTTGCGAGTTTTTTCGCTGAAGGTTCCCATGATAATCTAAAATTACAGACGTAGTATTAGTTTACATAACTATAGTTAAGTTGGCAACTTGAACTTTGATGGATGGATGGAATGACTGGGCTCTCCGTTAAGAACACAAAATTGTATAAATCTTAAGTAAAACCTAAAGATAAATAAATAATGAACAAAATTATATGATAACAAAAGGTACCGACTACGAATTTGTAAACTACATATGCAACAATAACCTTAGTTTTTAAACACATTCGATTATCCGGATTACAATTAGTCAACATAATATTTTCCTCACCTATACATCCCATCACCTGTAGGCACTAAAATTCTAGAAAGCACTACAGCAGACTGCTCTTTTGTAAATTTCCTACTTTTCACCAAAAGATTTATCGCTTGGTCGTATGTAAATTTTTTGGTCTTTTCCAAATTCCATCTGAAATATGAAAAGTTATAAAATATTTATTCATATAGCTGGGTTAGATAGAGTGAACCTAGTAGACACCCCATTTGCCATTGTCCTCCCAATTTTACATACGTTACTATCTATTCGATTTAACGTAGGTAAAAATTTTCTTAAGCCCGTTTTTTCTTTAAATTGGTCGATTGACTCGCTGACGGCTCTTTTTAGACCTTAAAATAATTGTTTATGGGTTCAAATTATTGAGATGAGAGCTACTGATTGTGTACAAAACATAATCATAAAATAAGTTTTAATTAAACCTAATGGTATTAGACCAAAATTGAAATAGAAAAAGTAAGTTTATATGTTTCTCTCTGGACACAGATTAGGCAGATAGAACCTAGTGTTAAGACTCTCTGTTTTCCATTTTCCGACATCGCAAGCACGACGTATTTAATGGTCAAAAGAAAACAAAATTATTTGAAAAAAATGAGGCCATCGTGGCGCAACGGCATCATCGTGTAACTTTAAAATCGACAGAAAATGAATCATTGAACATTTTCATTTCCCTTCTCTGGTGACAAGGAAAGCGCGGCGTTGAGTTGCCCCCCTTAACAAGCAATGCTCACGGATTGAAACTGAAGTTGAAATAAATACATAAAAATAATTACCTAGGAAAATTGTCATAATAATCATCGTAAACATAAAGATACCACAACATTGGGTTCCATTGATGGAAATTATATGTAGACAATGGCGGCACGGGATCTATGTTGATCATTTTACTTATTCTGAACGGGTACAGGTTATTGTAGAAAATTCCTGCGAAATAAAAATATATAAATTAAAAAAAATTAAATTAGCTTCACGCTATATCCCGCACACAGCAGGGTAGGCAGAGGGAACTTAGTGTTAAGGACACTCCGTTCCCCACTTTCTGCCGAATTTTAGTGGCCTTGCGTGTTGAGTGGCAGAACTCAACGCCGCGCTTTGCTTCGACACCAGAGCGAAGAAATGAAAATATAAATTTAAGTAAATATTTCATCTCCTCGAGTGGGGATCGAACCCACAACCAGTCGGTTTTAGAGTCACACTTGGTACCACTGCGCCACGACATTGGTACCAAGTTAAAAATATATAAATTTTATAAATACACAATTATTTCCCGCGTCTTCTCTTGCGTGGCCTTATCACTACAGGTCTCTTTCAGGTAATCCTTACTGTTAAAAATATCAAACAATAATTGTCGTAAAATTACATGTTAATTTACATAAATAAAAAATATATAAATCAGCTTCATGCTGTATCCCGCACACAGCAGGGTAGGCAGAGGGAACCTAGAGTAAGACACTCTATTTTATACTTTCCGCCGAGTTCTGCAGGCAATGCGTGTTGAGTAGCGGAACTCAACGCCGCGCTTTGCCTCTACACCAGAGCGAAGTAGGTAAACTATATTGCCTTTTTCCTTCCTTACCAGTTATAAATCCCACAGAATGTGTCACTAATATAAATCTTTCCCATTTTAAGTAATCAATTACTCTGCGCATCGCCTCTACTAATGTAGAATGGTTAACCAGAGGACCCATAGGAAACGAATCTGACTTGCCATGCCCTAGAATTGAAATGAAAAAAAATTTAATAAAGCGGCATTGAGTTCCATCAATAAATAATATCTGGAAAACTTCAGTAGAAAGGAGAGTATAGTTAAAATAGTTTTATTTAAAATGTATAATAATCGTGAAAATCAAACAACTTATTAGGAGAGTATAGTGTTTGAACAGAGATACATATATTAGAATTCTTTTTCAAATAAAAGTGACAGCTCTGTTTAAATTTCTTGTAATAATCTTGTACTGGCCTATCTGAGATCTGAACTCAGATTTTAAAGCACAAAGAACAAAAAAAAATCATTTACATTGTTAGTTTGGTTCTCTTCGAAAATGTAAAAAATAGCTCAAATTTAAGCTTACCAGGCATATCAATAGCAACATAATAATTAGTATCAGGTAAATGTTTCACTATATAAATGAAGGTTGCAGCGCTGTCCATATAACCGTGAACCAATAATACTGGTTGGTTTGTAGGTTGACCCCATGTTGCACCTATAAAATAATGTTTAAAATCTTAGGTATCTCACATAACATTATAAAACTTAAGAGTTCATTTGATTGAATACATATATTTTTTTGTATTGGATAGTCTAAATAATTATAGGAAGGCCTTTCTTTATAATATTTAAAAAATGTAACAAAATAAGCCTGAAATATATATAAAGCCTTCTAATCCAAAATAATGTAATTTAATAAGGCACACTGACACTATATATTTCATAATTTTTACTAGACCAAAGGAAAGGAGTTAATTTCAGTAGAGGTTATATTCAGAGAGATAAAGTAGAGGCATTAATTTAGTACAATTTCCAGGTCAATAATATTACAAAAAAAAAGGCTTTACATATCACTTTAATTATAACTTGCAAGAAAAACGCAAACATTTTTTGTTTATTTATTTACATTAAAGAGTGTTATTTCTAGTGTCATTTTGGAGAAATTTCATATGAAGTTATATATTATAAAATTATAATATTCTAATAGTAATTCTACATGTAACATACATGCGTTTATGTTACAGTGATATTGATTTAAATTTTAATTTTATTGTTTACAAAAAAGTAAAATTATTAAATATTGAAACATTTTGATAACTAACCAATTCTGTTTTGTTAAACTTCTTTATAAGTAGAACGAGTGACCATTTATTAATATTTTTTTTAGTTTACACACAAAAATAAAAAATATGTAGCATTAGCATTAATTTGACATTTCTTTTTTTATTTTTAAATAAATAAGACTCAGGAGTAAGGAGTAGATTAAAAATGAAAAGCATACTAAAGGAGATATACTCACATGCAATTTTTCCCCACGGGGCATTTATATAAATATCCCCACTATCCATAATTAATATGTTCTATGTATATTTAGTAATACAATTAATAATATTTTTAATATTTAAAATTGGCGTAGGGACATTGTATTACGCGACTTTTGTGTCAATGGCTAAGCATTCAACGAACCGAGAATATTGTTATATAAAAATGGTTGGTTCTTATGTGTTGTAAAGAATTATCAAGTTATTTGAATTAAATGGATTTTAAAAAATGGTGCATAATAAATAATTTCTTGAACTAAAACAAATTTTATCAGCTTTTTGCGATATGAAGTTAGTAGATATTTTTTAACCGACTTCTATAAAAGGAGGAGGTTATTAATTCCACTGTATTTTTTTAATGTTTGTTACCTCATAAATTTTGACTGGTATACCCAATTTCGGTAATCCTTTTTTTATTTGAAAGCTGATGCTTTCCGTGTGGTCCCATCTTAATTTGGTCCACTTCTGACAATGCTATACATGATAAAATAATATAATTCTTCGTGTTGTTAGGTTCTGATTATGGGATCAGGTTGGAGACGGTTTAACTAAAATATATACATTGTCTAAAGTAATTATATCACCAATTCAATTTATGATTTGCATACCCATGGATTGATAAAATTTATAATACTAATAGATGTTTAATTCAAACAAAGTTAAAAAATATATTTCTGATATCTATTTCATATTGCAGAATTAGCATTAATTATTTATTTATCTTATCCGATAGCGTTTTTAATATCTACTTAAACAACAAAAAACATAACTAACTTTAGTATATGAAGTAAAAAAAAAATACGGAATCTTAAGTAAATAATATATAAGATTTACTTATATAAAACTTTAGACAGAAACAATTGACAAAGTAAAATAAATAACAGGTACATGTGAAAGATCATTTTTTACCCATGTTCATGTTAAGAGGTATTTATCGTGGTTAATTGGTATGTTATTATTATGATGTTGAGTACTTACGTAATAAGTAAAGACGCTATCATGGCTTAATATAACAACGCTAGACTGGAAAATGGGATAAATATTTTTTATTACTCGGTATCTAAGAACGAAAAGAGGGAATAATTAGTTAAAATTTACATTTCCTAGCTCTGGCAACTAGACAAAGCGCGGCGTTGAGTTCCGACACTCATCTAGCAATGTCTCGAAAATTCTACCTAACACTAGTTTCCCTCTTTCTAGCCTACTTCATGTGGGAGTCTATGAACCTAAAAAAGAATGGATAGAAAGTTCAAAGCGCAGTGACTCATCACTACGGTTAAAAAAAATAATAAAACAAAAATGAAAGCTTCGATTTTGTATATTTGTATATAAATTGTTTTTCTATTAATTTTCTTATAGCATAATCGTAATTTACAATAACATCGTTGTCTTTTGGTATGTTTAAAAAAACATTGCTATTATTTATTCGCCTTTTTAAGATTATGTCTTCAATAAATATTTTCTGTAAAGGAATAACTTCTGGTTGTTTCATACAATCTTTTTCATACACTTCGCCATTTTGTGTGGCGTACCTGTAAGTTTAAAAACAGAATATAATTCTAATATGAAAAATAAATATTTTTTTGTGTAGTCGTAATATAACAATTAATTATTGAGATAAAAATACGTCCAATAGTTCGTAATAGTGATCATTTAGATCCTGTCGAGATTTTTACATAAATAATTTTAGATAGCCAGTCGTGGCGCAGTGGTACAAAGTGTGACTGTAAGACCGACTGGTTGTGGGTTCGATCCCCACTCGAGGAGATGAAATATTTACTTAAATTTATATTTTCATTTCTTCGCTCTGGTGTCGAGGCAAAGTGCGGCGTTGAGCTCTGCCACTCAACACGCAATGCCTCCAAAATTCGGCAGAAAGTGGGGAACGAATTGTCTTAACACTAGATTCCCTCTGCCTACCCTGCTGTGTGCGGGATATAGCGTGAAGCTAATTTATAATTTATTTATTTTTTATTTAATTTTAGATACTTATTAATTACACATGCACTTATATTATACAATGACTTATTCCCCATTCCAGAAATTCATATTATACAGAAATGTATATTTCACAAATCACTGAATCGCTTCTGATGAAACTTGGTCTGTTCTCTGCATTGAACAGTCCTCAACCTCATTTAAATGGAAAAATGGTCAAGTGCGAATCAAGTTCGTGCAGGAAGTGTGACTTACCATTATCTATAAAGATGGCAAAAAAATCACGTTTGTTATATAAGACTCCCCTTAGATGTGTATTTTATTATAAAATTTCAACTGTCTAGCTAGTCAAACAGTTGAAACTGTGAGACACGAATCTGACAGAGGCACAGCGTAGTTGTTGTAATAGGGTCCCATTTTACCCTTTGGGTACGGAACCTTAGAAAAGATCATATCAATAATGACTCTTAGTTATAGAAAATTTGTGAACAAAAAACAAACTCACGAAATTTAACATATGTCCTTAGAAAGCTAATAGATCAATCTCAAATATTAATATATGTACATGTTAATAATAGCTTTCTTAGGAGTCAGTTATCAAGGGGGGGCGTAGCTCAGATGGTAGAGCGCTCGCTTAGCATGCGAGAGGTACCGGGATCGATACCCGGCGCCTCCAAATACAGTGTGTTTTTTTATTTTATTTTTTTTATTTAATTATACTTTTGAAAAAAGTAAAGATCATAATAGAAGTAAGTCTATTTATTTTTAGGATTCCGTACTTCAAAAGGTAAAAACGAGTGAACGGGATTTCTTGTTCTCTTTCTTTCTTGTTCGTCTGTACGTCTGTCAAGAATATTTATCTCGATAACACAGGGTCCGCGGGGATGTTCCAACTCGCACTTTTTTTTTCATTAAATAGACATTCCTTCAGATTCGTTACTTACTGTTTAGAGAAGCGTCTGGTAATTTGTAATATCCAGCCATCGAAATCTGTGTATATTTGCCCCCATCCCTCCAAACGAGTTTTGATATCTAGAAAAGATAAAAAAAAAATATGATAACAACATTTAATTACGCAACGCTGCGCTTGGTCTTCTTTTGGCATATAACTCAACATGCAATGTCTCCTAAATTAGACTGTTCGTGAAGAACGGAGTGTCTTAGCACTAGGTTACCTTTGCTGATATTCCCCATTGACAGACAGATCGGTACGAAAGTCCAACTCACTCTTAACCGATTTTTTAATATAAAGTGGGGAACAGAGTACCTTTATTAGATTCTTTTTTTTCTACCTAATTATAATATTAGATTATTAACTTATAATGAGTTTTCATGGTGCAGCGGTACAGCATTAATAAACGCGACGTTCATAGGTTCGATTTCCACTTGTGACAGTGAATTATATATAATATTTTTTAATATATTTTTACTTCCTCGCTCTGATAAGAAGACAAAGCACGACGTTGGGTTCCATCACTCAACACGCAATGTCTCAAAAATTTGATGGAAACTTGGGAAAATTATTATTATATTAATACACTCCGTATTAATATTAAGTTCCCTCTGCCAATCCTGCTATGTACTAAAGATGTCTTAAACAAAGAAAATATTAGTTTCACCATAATATTCTTGGTAGAAACGTTAAATCTTTTAGTGATGTAACATGTTACCTAAACGACTCCGCAATACCTAATCTACTCGTAAGGAAATATCGACTTTCTACTGTATACATAATCGATATATTATGCAATTATATAGTGTTATACGTTTACTTTAGTTAGGTCACTAGATTAAAGAAGTTCAATATGGCAGACTTAATTTTATAAGTCAATTTGTTCTTGTTAAGTATAAAATGGATGTGCAATATTTTTAGAAATGATTGATGTGTTTGTGTTTTGTTTGCATTTACACTCGAAAGAAGAAACTGCGGGTAGGCAGAGGGAACCTAGTATTAATAGACATTCCGTTCTACATTGTCCTCTGAATTATAGATGCATTGCGTGTTGAGTGGCGGAACTCAAACCCACCAACCCACTTTGTCTCGACGCCAGACCAAAGAAATGAAAATATAACATATTTCACTTCCTCAAATGGGGATCGAACCCACAACCATTTGGGGTGCACAGTCACACACTTGTGACCGTGCGCCGCAACTGACCTCATCTTAATAATAGAGAACATATAAACATGGTTGCTAAAGTAAATAAGAAGTTGTATGTAGACATGCATTATTGCATGCAATGATTTGATGAATGATTGACCCGAATTTTTGCAGTGGTTTCGAAATCTGTTTTATAGCATCTACAGGTAGTACTAGTCCAGGACAAAATCTTATTGTACGGAACCATTGGTGGGCGAGCCTGATTCGTGCTTGTCCGGTTTTTTACAAATCTAAAACTCCATTCCTTACCTTTCGTCTAACTTTAGTGACATTGCGAGTTAAGTGGCAGAGTACTCTTTGTTATAATACCATAACGAAAAAAGAAAAAATATTGAATGCCCTTAGTCAGAATCGAACCTTTAACCGTCGCATATTAGCCAGACGCCGATCCTGCGATCACTGCGTCGAGGGCCGGAGATTCATTGTCTTTTATTTATCAAATAATAAAAACAAATATTTGTTCAATACTCATTATCAATATGTCCCCAAGGGTAATGCACTGACGTCCGATAACGATTTGTATTATATTTACAAACTGGCTTAAAACTTTCTTAAACATGATGTAATGTAACAGATAGCTCGATATACGGACTGTCCCACACGATAATAATTTTTCAATTGGAATTAGTAGTTCCTGAGATTAGAGCGCTCAACAAAACACACGCACACACAGCTTTATAACAAGTATTACGACCGGAGAGCTTGAGAGCTTCTGAGAGCATCGTGCTCAAGCCTTAATTGTTTCCCTTTGTCATTCCGTTCAAAGCCACAGATAAAACCTAGAAAAATACACATAATTATGTATTTGGATTTCATATGAATTTATGGACAATTTTTTTTTTTCTTTATGATCAAAAAAGGTAAGCAACCTTCTTAAATTATGTGGTTCATTGACATTTAGTATAATACGACATTGACTTACGACGACGATCTGAACTCAGGATATCAAGAGATGCGAGTTCATTCAAAGTCAAATAATTTTATTCAAAATAAGAAGTTAAATGGTAAATTTTTTAATGTTAAAATTTATTCCACCGGTTCACTAAAGTTAAAACAGTTGGAGTGGCGGAAGTAAATACCACGCATTGTATTCATGAAGCGAAAAACTAAAATTATTGACTTCCCCGTATGGGGATCGAACTAACAACCATCGCGTTTACGGCGAGACGTTGTCGCTCTGCGTTATGATGGCCTTAACGCTACGCTCAATTGTTCATAACACAAAGACTCCCTACAAAAAAGTATATTATTAAAACTAAGCGTCGATGTGAAAAAATATACATTTTTAAAAACTGTGTTATTAAAAATATATCACATTGACAAGATATATTTTTAATTTCCTTACTCTTTTCCTTTAAAGATTTGACCAAGGTATACAAGTTAACAGCCAACGTCTGTGCAACCTCGAAAAAATACCTATATGCCATAGTCTTGAACAATTTCGTAGTAGATTGTTTCTTATATTAGTAAAGTAGTGTTAGGGCCCTCCGTTTCCCACTCTCCGCCGAGTTTATCGAGGAATTGCGTGTTGAGTGACGGAACTCAATGTTGGGCGTTTGCCTCAGTGCCAGAGTAAAGAAATGTAAATATTAATAAATAATAACTCCGTCCTGAGAGTGGGGATCGAACCCACAACCTGCGCGTTACAGTCACCCCCTGTGACCCTGCGCCACGACGGTCTCACAATTTAAAAGTAATAATAAAAATTGTGTATACTGTATATGCTTTCTAAATTTATACGACTACATACTAGCTAAAGAGTTTGTTTGGATGAACGCGCTAATATCAGGATCTACTGGTTCGAATGGAAGACCTACTTTTGTGTTGGATAGTCCATTTATCTTGGAACGGAATATTACGTATCAACGTAATGTTCCAAGATTATCGGAACTCGATCACGGAAGGTAAAGCAAATATTTTATATAATAAAACGTTCTCTCTGGCTACCCTACTATCTGGGAATAAACGTGAAGTCACCTAACTAAACGTATATTATAAATTTTAAAGTAATCTTAAAATAAATAAAAAAAAACGTACACTTTTGACCTACCTTCATTGGAATCCATATCACAATTATAATTTTATTTAAACAATAATAATAAAAAAAACAATAATAAAAACACTAACTAAAGAAACGTGCGCTTGATAAACAATAATAACTCGAATGATATGCTCCTCGTGTTTGTAAACAAATGGCGTAGTGATGTGTTTCGATATCGATGTTTTTTGAAAAGTATAATTTTCTTTCCCTAACCTAACCTTCCTTTAATACGATATGCAATAATAATATAGCTTTAAGTCACTTTGATATGTTTTCTTATTTTATGTTATATGTTCTTATGACTCCTTACCTTCATATTTTTTTAGCTATGCCTTTATATCATAAATTATGCCTGCCTTATTTCTTATCTAAATTTATCTTTACATTAATTACGTCTTTTATTCTTTTTGGTTAGCTTAGTTAAATATTAGTTGATGTAAAACCATTTTGTTATTATTGTTGTCAGAACGTTCTGATTTGCCTTATTACCTGTCCTCGATTAGTAATCTAATTGTCGCTTTTACAATCGCTCACTTTTATCTATAATAGTACAGCCCACTGCCCAAGTAATGTAAATGATTATAACTTAATATATTTCAACTTAAAAAAATATATTAAGCTGAAACCGATAATTATGGTTTACAAGGAGACGAAAAATTGTGGACCTAAATGTAAAGAGTTGAGATATGGTCTAAAAAATTCGTATTTTTTATTTTAGCATACTAGAAATCAGCTCAATTGGTATAGGTTGGGTAATCTGGGAGAAGAGAAAAATAAGAAAAATAGTTTTAGATTCTTAATCCTTTTAAATAATCCATTACAGTTTTTTTAAAGGACAAGGCAAACGACCGTTCGGGATACCTGATGATAAGTGATCACAGCCACCCGCGACCCACAGCGCACAGCGAGGAGACCTCTCTACGCACAGCTAAAGTGTCAAGCATTTCACAGATTATTGAGTTCCCAATGATTCGAATGGCTCTACGTTGTATGTGATCAAATGGTACAGTACAGTACTGCGGAGAAATAAAGAAAAGTAAATAAAGAAAACGTCAATTAATTACTAAAAATAACAAAAAGAAATCCATATTGCATTGATTAAAAGCATTCATATTTTAAATGACATGTGACAGCTGATTGACATTGATGTGTAATAATTTTGCACTTGTGCTTTACTCGTTTCGTTCGTTTCGATGTGTTTTGATTGTAAAAAATATCGATATTTAAATCAAAATTAAAAACAGCGATAAATCAATTACAGCATCATATACAACACTAGAGCTACCAGTAGATCGACTTTTACCAACATTTTACAATTTAATATACAACAATCTATGACGCAGTGACCTTTGTAAGTATGTACGCAATTACTTAGTTGAAATTAAATTAAGTAATGGTTAACATTCTCCTCACGTGTAATGATTATTACAAATTTGTTAATAAAAAGGTAATTAAATGACAAAATTTCAAATTAATAATAGAGAATGAAAAAACTATAGTTTCACACTGTATCCCGCGTATAGCAGGGTACGCATAGGAAACGTAGTGTTAAGGCACTCCTTCCTTCACGCATCGCTTGATTTCCAAGATGTAGTGTCTTCAGTGGCGGAATACTACGCTGCGCTTTATCTTGAGGAAATGAAAATAGTTTCTCGAGTGGAAATCGAACACACAACCGTTGCGTTTACAATTTAAGTATGAAATTCGATCTACATATTTCATTTTAAAAAATTTTAGTTTAAGTAAATTTTTACGCAGTCGTGTGTAAAGTACGTATTTTTTGCATATTTTTTTGGTATTACTTTTTGTATATGTGTATTTTGTATATAAATACTTAAGAGCGTCGTGGAGCACTGGTACGGCTATCTATACTCGATATCTATAGGTTCGATCCCTCAGCGAGGGTATGATAATTTTAATTATTTTCAATTCTCACATCAAAAAGAGAGAGTTGGACCTGTCTATCTGTCCGTGTCCCTTAGCTCCTGAGCCCAGAGCTATAATCTTTGTCTAGACGAGACGATGCGTTTTTTTTATTTTGTTTGTTTGTCATGCCTAGAAGATAACATGCAGCACATAAGGACTCAAAAATTGGACTAGGTTCCCTCTGAATAACCTGCAATGCGGTAAAAAGTGCGCACATAGCAGGTTAGGCAGAGGGAACCTGGAAACCTAACCTACCTAAAACACTCCGTCCCCATTAGGACTCTTCTGTTTGCACCTAAGAATGGGATGAAAATAATAAAAATACGGATGTAATATAATACAATTTATTAATAAATCACTATTTACTAAATATATTTATTTAATCTAAATACAGTTAGTTACATTTACCTATTTAATTAAAAATATTTACAGTAAACTAATTTGTTGTTAAAATTAAAAATAATCTTATGAAGTAGGTACTACCAAAAATGGTAGATAATTTATATTTAATTATATTTTAAAGAGATACTCACATAATTAAAACAAAAAAAATCGTATAAAAACGTACGTTGAAGACACAGTAGACAGCGCTTGTGGCTTCGATTCTCACTAGGGGGGAATGAATTGTTTTATTATCGTTACCCCGCTGCATAAAGATTGAGTTCCGCCACTCAACATAATGTTTCAAATACGGGCAGTTCGTGAGAGCGGAGTGTCTTGACACTAGCGTCCCCTTTCCCAGTTATACACCTGACAATGCATGAAGCAATATATAGACGTATAGTACGGTCAACGAGTCGTGTCTGAACTAGTTTCTTTTCTGCTTTCTGAACTTTTGCGAATTGTGCAGTCGGAGAGAGATTAATCAAAATAAAAAATCTAAAATGCAATCTGCACAGCCATCTTCAGTTAACTTCGTAGCGGTCACGATTAAAAAAATACTTAATAGATAATATATATATATTTTTATATGAAATTTTAATATGACACACTTATATTACATATATTTATTTTCAATCTAAATTTATATGTTATATGTTATGTAAGAATGTCAAAAAAATCTAAATAATATCAACAATGTCTATTACATAAAATTAAATTTCACAATAAATTATTTAACTTTTTTGTTACTATTATATTTAACATATGTCACAAATAATATACAATTATGTCTAACCTCTAAAGAGAATTTCTTTAAAACTGTTATAAAATAAACAAAACAAATAAAATATCGTATTAAATGCAATATTTTTCGAGAAAATAAAATTTATAATAAACGTATCATTGTATTTGGTTGTATGCTATATAGCTGTACTATCATTGGGAGTCCGATCTAAAGTTTAATGGGAACGGAGTATTGCAAAAGTAGGTTCCTAGGTGCCCTCTGCCTACCCTTCTATGCACTGTACATAGCGTGAAGCTAAAAATATTAAAAGGGAGGAAGGGGGAAAATATATGTTAAATGTTTTTTTACAGACACTGCACTTGTAAAATTTTACCACCTATTCTAAGAAAAATACAGATTATTAAATAACAAAAACCAAGTAAATTAAAAAAAATATCATCAATCAATCCAACGTTAAGTTAATACTCTAATAATATATTTTATTTAAATATTTCATATATTATAATATCTACACATCTCAGAAACTATCTGACTGTACACGCAACAGTTCTCGATTCGAACGTCACTTGAGGGAATTATATTTCAATTACTCCCATTTTTCTGCACTAGTAGAACAATCGGCGGAGTCTTTAAAACAAATAGAAAGTGGAGAACGCAGTGTCGTAACACTAGGCTTCTTGCTGCCTAATTACTTATTAGATACATACATATTTGCTTGAGATACGGAATAAAGAAACCTATACGTCATCTCCCTCAGGCCTGTGCCTTTGTAGAACTGCCAGTCTTTGCTGAGTGACTTCTAGGTGATGTTTACGCCATTTTATTCGTCGATTTTGAAACCACACTTTTACCTGAAATTCAAAAAAACAATAACAAATAAAGAAATCTACATTAATATGATAAAGCTGAAGAGTTTGTTTTATTGAATGCGCTAATGTCGGGGACTACTGGTTTGAATTGAAAAAAAAAATACGATGATAGTCCATACTATCAACTTTTTAATATCTGTTTATTATAAAACTGTTTACTACTACTACTATACTCATTCGACATTTATATGCAATGAAGAGCATTCAACCAAGCAGAAGTATCAATCGGCAGTGTGGCTAGCCAAGTTCAAGAACCAAGATAAGAAATTAGATATAGAAAGTTAAAAAGGGTAGACCGAGTGTCTGCAGTGCTGAACTAAACAATTATTAAAAAAAAAACAAGATCAAAAAGCAAAAATACATAAAAACCTCCATGTATTTCAAATATATGAGTATATTTTTTCCCGAACATAACAGGGTATGCAGAGGCAGAAGAAAACCTGGGAATCTAGTGTAAAGACACTTCGTTCCCACTAAGATACTACTTCCGTTCTCCACTTTCCACCAAACTGAGCGGCGGGACTTAACGCTGCACTCAGCCACGTTACCAAAGCAAGGAAATGAAAATATTAAATATATCTTTTCCTCGAGTCGGGAGCGAATCCACAATATGTCGCGTTTAAAGTCGCACGCAATTCCCTTAGCGCCACTACTGGCCTCAAATATTTTAAATTAAAGTACTACAGTTCTACTATAAAAAATATTTAAATTATTAATTAATACATTTTGTCGCTCACCTGTGCCTCAGTTAGCTGTAAAGCGTGGGCTAAGTACAGCCTTTCTGGTCCAACCATGTATTGTTGCCGTTCGAATTCTGCTTCGAGCCTCTCCAACTGCTCAGGCGTAAAAATTGTTCTAATACGTTTGCTTCTGCCCGAACTGTAAATAATATATAAAAATAATTCGAGAAAATCTTAAAAGTGTGACTGTGAACGCTATGATAGTGGGTTCGATCCGAATCGGAAGAACAAATCTCGAATTGGCGTGAATCTTGACTTTAGATTCTCCTACCTGCTTTATGGGGTATACAGCATGAAGCTGAAACTACCAATGTTTTAACATTGTAAGGTGAGTGGAGAACGAAATGTCACTATACAATTGTCAGGTTACGAAATACTACGAGGGGGTGTCGTAATGGCTCGCAGCGCTTATGGTGGCCAAAAGTAGAAAAATGTAAGCTTTGTCACCTGTTAATGTCATGTTCGACTTGTCGTTTTATTAAGTTAACAAATATGAGAAATTCTACAATGTAAGAAATTCATATACATGTAATAGATATATTTATAGCCAAGTATGTAAATCGTAATTCAATTATGTATACTAAAAATGACAAAGAAGTTAAGAACAAATTATGTAATTCCCCTCAAAAAACAAACACAGATGTGGCAACTTCAACAAAAAAAAAATATTTTACTGGGTTTTTATTTATCTGTAATGATGAACAACTTATAGATCTTGCAGGTGAGACGTTCAACAATTTTCAATTATTATTAAAACAATCAGCAACGATATAGATTTTCCAGAAGTCCTAACTTTTATAGATAGAAGTGAAAAATAGGTGAAGATTGTTATGCAGATGATATTTTATCTCTATGGAGGTAAAATTTTGTTTGGTTTCACGCTATATCTTACATATACCGTATTCGAAACCCAACGCTTTGTCTACGAGAGTGGGGTAATGAAAATACTTTTAAGCTTCATGCTGTGCTGGGAACCTAGTATTAACACTCCATTAAGACACTTCCGTTCCCCAATTTCCACTGTATTCTCGGGGCATTGTGGGTTGAGTTGAGATAGATAATAATTTTAATTGCCTTTACGAGTGGAAATCGAACTTACAATCCTCCCGATTGCAGTCAAAGGCCGTTCCACTGTGCCACTACGGCCTAAATTAATAATAGAAATTAAAAGAAAAATGTGTTCTTACCTACTAGAGCAGGTTATGGGATGTGGTCTGGATTTCATTTGAGCAACTTGCGGTCGTAACTCCGGTCTGGGACTGTCTGAAATATTTAAGCAAATATTACAAATCAATTTAACAATATTTTATTTTAAAATAACTTAGACTTATTAATTTGATAGTAAACATGTTAATTTAAAATGGAAATTTTATTTTTTTAATTTGAATATTTAAAATGATAGAAAAGCACTCCTATAAATCTTTGAATGTGGGAAATGTTAAAAAAAAGCGATGTGGCTACCGTGTATATACAATAATTATACAATATTTTTTGTCAATCTGGACCATTTTTAAATATTCTTACGTATTGTAGAGTCTTCTAGAGTGCCGAACTAGCTTGGTTTGATAACTTCATACTCTATTCCGCATTCAGTAGGATAGGCAGATGGAACTAGTGATAAGACATTTTTTTCTCTACTTCACGACAAATTTCGTCAATCCATCTTTCATTTGAGCCGTGCAGTCGGGATCACTCCGTTCTCCTTGCATCCCTCAAATTTTATTGAATGTTGCCCTATTGGCTACCAGAGTGAGAGCATGTCTTAACCATTACAATTTATATTTAGAACATTGTCTCCTAACTACTAATCGTTGAGGAATTGGGTCTTCTACCAACATCATCAGTTCTGTAATGCGATTAAAGGACTATTACGAAAGACAATCTGATAATCTCAAACTGATTGTTGTTTGCAAAGGAGACGGTAGAAGACCTAGGCCGGTCACCTTGTCGATGGTCCGACGCCTTCAAAAAATAACTGGATGTGAAGTATAACTGGACTATTCATGATTCAAGCTTTAAGGCAAGCTGAGGACAGGGAGGCATAGAACCAACTCGTTAGCTCTTCCATCGGGACCTTCCAGAACAGGTTCGACTTTCAATAATGAAAAAAACGACGAAGAAGAAGAAGAAGCTACGATATTACAAGTACTACGTGCCTATAATATTCGAAGGCTTCTGTCGATTCCCACCATCAGATCCTGACTTGGTGGTAATGAAACAAAGGGAAAAGTACGTCCGTTTAAACAATGAAATAATAAAAAAATATATTTAATTGAAAAATATAGAACGTCCTTCTTTTCTAAAAAAGAAATGTGTCAATGAAAATATATGTAGATATAACGCAAACTGAACCATTCCGTTAAGTAAGGTCAATAAAAACAATTTAAATAATATAATTTCAAGCGATTCCGTTGCAAAGCGATTTGTGCCGCGTTAAATATAAGAGGGTATCAAAATAAGGGTAGTTTTAGCCCCCATTCCTATAATCTACTAATTTTAACTCCCCCTAGTACTAACAATATTAACAATTTCCCTTTTAAGGTACGTCTTTCTTGACTTTTATTGTAATTAATTTGGTATTTATACGTAGAAAAGGAAAAATATCTATCTGCAAGTGTGGTAGTGGTGGGTTCGATTCTCACTCGGAGAAATGAATAAATTAGGATCACTTTCTTACTTAAAACTATATTAGCTATGGTAGAACGAAAACACTTGTGACTGTAAAACCGACTGGTTGTGGGTTCGATCCCCACTCGAGGAGATGAAATATTTACTTAAATTTATATTTTCATTTCTTCGCTCTGGTGTCGAGGCAAAGCGCGGCGTTGAGTTCTGCCACTCAACACGCAATGCTTCCAAAATTCGGCAGAAAGTGGGGAACGGAGTGTCTTAACACCAGGTTCCCTCTGCCTACCCTGCTGTGTGCGGGATATAGCGACGCCACGACTGGCCTCAATATATAAAATTTATACGTAATTTATAAAATAAACATAAAGCTAATTATTTATTATACGTATAATATACGTATATTTTTGTAACATTACGTTCTTTTTATCTATGTTAAAAAAAAGTAAACTAAACTAACTTCACGCTTTATCCCAAGCGGGGCAGTCAGAGAGAACGGAGCGCCAAACGTTACGGTTTCTACATACCTCTTTCGCCGCGTCCACTGTCATTAACCTCTTCATACATGCCCTCCGGTAGGCACCTCCATTTTGCGCGCGCCTCCATTTTTACGTGACCTTCCTCCAGTATGTTTGATATTGTGTTTTCGAAGGTCAACCGAGGTCTCCCCCTACCTCTCTTACCGCTTACTTTACCATCTAAAATCTTTTTTGTCATTCTTTCATCACTCATTCGTTCCACGTGCCCAAACCAGCTGAGCACGTTCTTCTTCATTCTCACCGTGACATTCTCGCTAGTACCTGCCATTCTGTGTACCTCTTCATTACGGATTCGATCAGCTAAGCTGACTCGGCATATCCTACAAAGAGATCGCATCTCCACAGCATTCATCTTACTTTCATTCTTCTTCTGTAATACCCACGTTTCGCTGCCGTATAACAGAGTCGGTACCAAAACTGCATTGTGTACGGCCAAACGCGGAGCTGGCTAAGGCTCCGTTAACCTTGTTACCGGCAGCAATACGCCTTTCCACATCCATCTCGTATCTTCCATCTCTACTGAACATACTTCCCAAGTATACCACCTCATTCACTTGTTCTAATATCTTACCATTTACACTGATCTTGCATTCCGTCCTTTCATCATCTCTTTCAAAAATCAGAACTTTTGTCTTACTCGCGTTGAGGCTTAGACCATTACATTCACACCCTTCTTTCAGAGTGGTAACCAATGCCTGCAACTCGCATTCTGATGATGCAATGAGCACTGCATCATCTGCGTACAGCAGGCAATTCACATTCAGGTCACCTACTTTCACTCCCTTATCACTTTGTTTCACTCTTTACCTTTACTTATGTTATGTTTTGTAAAACTCTGTTAAATGTGCTGATGTCAGTTAATAATTTAATTTACTGCTTCAGAAACAGCCTTAAATGTTAAATTATTGATTTGGGGAATGATTCATATGGGAAATATTCTTTGTAGAATAACTGTAATAATATACCACATATTACCTCCTGTACAGTCTTTAGATTAGTTACATATATTATATGAACGAACCAACCAAAAAATCTTTATATTTCCTTGATATTTCTTTCGAGATCGTCTTAAACTTAACTGTTATGATTTAAAATCTCCACTAACAATTCAATTTTGTTTACTTTATTGTATAAAATATTATATAATAGGTGCTTCAAAAATATATATTTTTATCGACAGTCATATAACCTAGACGTTTCGAATGTCATTTTTTAACCAAGAACCTTACCAGCGCGATTGCTATACAACATTTGCAGACAAACTAATGCCTTGAGTTCATTCAAATGACAATAACTTTTTTAATGAACCGATTTTCACCACTTTTTAGTATTTAAGCTGAGTTAAAACAAAGCAATTGGTGAAATTTTCAAGTAAATCGGTTCAGTACTTTCAGAAAAAAATGTGGACATAAATATCGACAGACAGACAGATAAGAAATTAAAAAAAAATCTTTTTGCTTTCTATTCTATTATTCTTTTTGAGTATCCCTCAGTCCATTTCAGTCAAAATTACTAAATGTACAGACAAAATATTTCTTCTTCGTCTTATTATATAAAAAATATAGAGAAGAGATTATTTTATTTTCCCCGTTCTTGTAGATAAATCGCGACATATTCAAAACTTAGAGAAAAATGGAGAATGGAGATCTTAATACCTCCCTGCCCTACTATATGTGCTAAAGCGTAAAGCCAAAAAATAGATGATTCCAACAAACGCTTAAAAGCAGAAGATTTTGTTTGGTTTAACACTTCAATCTTAGAAACCACTGGTTCAAATTGAAAAAATATTTTTGTATTAGATAATCGTACTCACGCTCAACATTACCTCGAGCACTTACGACATTTCATATATAGATTTGAACAAACTTAAAAAAATATAATCTATGGAAAAATATTGTTACTGATAAAAAACAATATAAATTATTTTACTGGGGTTTTACAATTCGCAAATAAAAGGCATTAGCCTCTCGATAACCTTATTTCCAATTAATAAGATAAAAATTATATAAAATAGTACGTTTTAATTGTCAGTATTCGTCATTCGTTTTTGGAGTCAATCTTCAAGTGTCCGCATATATAGTATGCGGAAATACTATAAACGGCCTGATTAAATTATAGTTAAGGTAAGTTGTTTTTTCTATTTATTTAGATTTACGCTGTATTCTGCATACCGTAAGGCAGGCAGAAGGAACCAAGCGACAAAACACTCCGTTCCCCACTTTCCGCCGAAGTTTAGTAACGAAAGTCATCGCCGTTTTTTGTTTTGTTACCAGAGCGTGAAAATGACAATATTAAACAATTATAAATATAAACATATTTTTTTATACATTTACGCACTAATATTCCATATTTTGTATGGTAAATAGAAGGAAAACTGACGCTTCTCCCCACGGCTTAACCCGCATCCCGCACCCGCACCTATAAATGAGATTGGAAAAACCTAGAATCAAAACACTATGTTCTTCGTTTTCTACCAGACAGCTAAAATGAGAGTAATTCATTTATAAGCGAAAATGAGAATAATTCATTACTCGAATGGGAGTCGAACCCAAAATAATTACGTTTATAGTCTAACTGTACCACTACTCCACAAAGGCTTTTGCCATTTCGTCTTTGAGGGCGGAATTTGTCTTAACACTAGATTCCCAGAGTCTCTCTGCATAGCCAGCTATGTGTGAAAAACAGCCAAAAAAATGTTTTTAAATATTATGGAATAGCTCATGTATACATGACGTTAATTATTTCTATGCAATTAAATGTAGCAAATGAAATTATCTTGGGTACGCAAAGTTTTGCTATTTTTATTTGACCAAGCGAAAAGTAATGATTTTTTTTTAATATAATCAGCTTCACGCTATATCCCGCAGAATGCTGTTCCCCCCTTTTCCACCGAATTCTGGATGCATTGCCTGGCGAGAGTTGCGGAACTCAACGTCGCGCTTTACTTCGACATCCGAGTGAGGAAATTAATTCTATTACCAATCGCGTTTACAATCACACACCTTCTGCCACGACTGGCCTCCAAAAATATGTTAAGACGTAAAATATATAAAATAAATTGGTTTGCTAATAATACCTAATTTAAAAAAAAAAACTTCTTTTCCACAGAAAACATGGATAATATGATTTTGCTACTATTATTAAGTGCGTTACTGATCGCTCAATCGTCCGCTGATGGTACAAGATACATTGCCGGCAATTTGACCAGAGTTGACTGGATCAATGACAGCTGTTTGTTCGGAATAAACGGTGAATACAGTCCAACTCGAGTGAAACATTACAGACTGTGCAAAATTCTGGAACAGGCCTACTGGAGAAACCAAGCTGTCGTGATAGAGATTAAGCAGAAATCCGATGACTATTACTATTCAGTTAGTTTTGCCTATCGTGGCGCTTCCTGGGCTAACACGAAGCTCGAGAATGAGCCATTTCATTACCAAATGTTTGGTACTGTCGAGGATATTTACTATCATTCTCCTGATGACCATTGCTACGTAGCTATAGACACCGGTTTCGATAATGTTAGAAATAATAAACATTTCCATATGACTTTGGTTTGGGATATATGCGTGAGAGGAATCAACGCCTTCTACAGTAAAGACAAAGTACTGATGGTTGCCACTGTTAATTTACATAAAACTTTTTCAAACACAATTGATAATTTGCAACTGACAAATTGTCAATAAGAAGTTTTTTTCCTAATTTGCATAATAAAGGATATAATCGATCTGGAGATGAGAACGGAGTGTCTTGCCACTTAGTATCTGCCTATCCTGGTGTAGGCAGGATAAAACATGAATCTGAAACTTCCTTGTGTTATACGATATGTTATAAGTATAATATAGATAATAATCACCTCCACTCTTTCTTTCTTTACTTTTCTATTGTTACCTTATTTTACATGAAAGTGAAAGTATAATTAAAATATCTGATTTTAGATAAATATATATTTGTTTGCGAGTTGAAATGGTCTTGGCCTAGCGCCACAACGTGTGGCTGTAAACGAGACGACGGCTGTGGATTGTATTTTCACTCGAGGATTAATTTATTTTTATTTTCCGGCTCTGATTAGACACTGAGTTCCGGCACCGTCACTCAACAAGGAAAATCTAAAAATTAGGTGAAAATGGGAGCGAAGTGTCCTAACACTAAGTTTACCCATTGCCTACCCTTTTATTTATGTAGATAATATAGTGCACCCACAAAAATGAAGCCTTCCCACGGTATTAAGAACTGTTTACTGTTTTGTTTCCATCAACAGCGTTATTTTGGAACATATTTTGCCGTCCGACTTGCTTGAACTTATGACATAGCTTGAACCTAATGTTTTTGCTGGAATTACCACTATAAAGATATCAGTTTCGGAAAATCCATGTTTCATCATAATCTTATTTGTGAAATTTGCAACTTTTTGGATGTCACCGTAGGTTTTGGGAACATTAGAATTTTCGGATTCATCGTGGTGCAGTAGGACAACTAGAACCTCGTCGAACTGTAAGCGTGACGGGTATGAGTTCAACCCCACTCGAGGGCAATGATTATATTTATATTCTTTATAAGTTTGGATTAACATTTATTGATTTTTTATTTACCTCACATAGAAGGATAGGCAGAGGTAACCTGGGAACGTAGTGTTAAGTTACTCCGTTCTCCATTTTCCACCAAGTTTCTCGAGGCATTGCGTGTTAAGTGGCAGAACGCCGCGCTTAGCATCGACACCAGAGCGAAGAAATAGAAATATAAATTTAAATAAATATTTCATCTCTTCGAGTGGAGATCGAACCCACAACCAGTCGATTTTACAGTCACACTTCGTGCCACTGCGCCACGTTGCCTCGCTGGCCTCGCTAGCCTCGCGCTTCACATTGTATTTCGCACACAGCAGAGTAGGCAGAGGGAACCTAGTCTTAAGACTCCGTTCTTCACGGCACACAGTACCTAAATGTGATTACATTTTTAGACCAAAAGAAAATTAGGTTATCTGTTCTCCTGAGTTGTCTATTTAGTTGACATAATATTTGTCGGGCGCAGGTCACCATTTTTGTAAGATAAAAACGACAAAAATATTTCTATTCAGAGTAAATAAAATTAATACCATTTAACATAAACTTAACCCTTCTTTTTTTTCGTCTTCACAACTAGATACTAATGAACAAACCTACATACATATATGCATATAATATAAAACACATATCCCTCCTTTTCGCCGCGCAGTCGGTTAAAAAAGAGAGATGAAATTCCTATTTCTCCTATGGTGTAGGTATATCATCATAATGTTATAAATAAAATTACAGATTTAATGATGAGTTATACACAATGTCTAAAATTCAGTAAAAATATAGGAACGAAGTGTCTCAACACTAGGTAGGTGTCTGCTTACAATACTATATGGAATTAAGCATGAAGCCAAAAAAGGAGGACTCCGACAAATATTTGAAAGCAGGAGATTTTGTTAAGTTAAACGTGCTTATCTCAGAAAATACTAGTTCGAATTGAAAATTTACTATAGTGGTGATATGGGGGATTTATCGATAAACTTATAGCCATTGTGCTTACTGTCAATCACCTTAGGCACTCATAACATGTCATATATGCAATTATTATGATACGCAACTTTTAGTCATTTCAATTTGACCACAGGGACGAAACCGCGGGCAAATAATAGCTAGCTTATTATACAAGATCTACTTATTAAGATTACAGACTGATATCGGCACAGATTCAATTAACTAATAACAAGATAAATTTGCCATCTTGGCGCAGCGGCAGTATGTGACTGTAAAAACGACGGTTCCGACGACGGACGATTTCCACTTGGAAGAATGAATTGTTTTCATTTTCATGTTCTGGTAACAAGATAAACGCAGCGTTGGGTTCCGCTACATGACACGCAATCTCTTGAATTGGTCGGTACGTGGGGAACAGAATGTCTCAACACTGAGTTTCCTTAGACTAGTCTGCTACATGCGGGATACAGCGTGAATCTAAAAAAGGTACAGTAAAATATTTGTCATTCTAAATAAAATATTTTTAAACGACTGGGGTTTTACAATTGCTGAATAAAACAGGATGTACACGATAACTCCAGCAAGAATATGATAAAAAACAACATTATAATCATACATTTTTAATTTACTATTATGCATTAATCATCTGTGGAGTTCATAAGTGTTTGTGTGCTCGCACACCGCAACCGACGCGCGTTAAATATTATTTGGGTGAGATATATTTTTATTCTTTTTTTTATTCACACAGTAAGAAAAGTAAAATTTCTTCACGTCGTATCCCACATATAGCATTGTAACTAAAAATAATATAATGCCAACACTGAAAAATAATGGCTCACAACAATCGCGTGTACGGCCAGACGCTGTAACACGGCGCGATGGGCTCTATATCCTTTTTAAGGCGTCTGTTTTCATCTTTTCTTTCTTAAGTTCGAATGGAATGGAGTAAAAAGCACAACGCTACTAGCACATACGTTTGCACTGATTTTGTATCTCACGCTACTCCGTTCTATGTCTATCACTGGCTAGCTATATTGAGCATACAACTAGACCACGGTGGCTAAATTGAAATAATTAAGTCTCAATAAACCAACTGTCGTGATCCAGGGGCACAAGGGTGTAACTGAAACCGACGTCGAGTTCCGTCACTCAACATGCAATGTCTCGAAAAATTTGGTGGAAAGTGGGGAACGAAGTGTCTTATCACTGTGTTCCCTCTGCTTACCCTACTGTGTGCGAGATACAGCGTGAAGCTGATTTGATTGGATTTTTGAAGTTTAAATTAACTTTTTGCATCTGTATGTATGAATTATCAATATCAATACCATTTTAAAACATTACTTTTTTCCGCAGATGACATGGATAATATATTTTTTTTACTATTATCATGTGCGCTATTGATCGGCAAATCATCTGCCGATAGTACAAGGTACATTCCCGGCAATTTGACCAGAATTGACTGGATCGGTGACAGCTGCACGTTCAAAATAGGCGACGAAAGCAGTCCATCTCAAGTACCTAATTACAGATTATGCAAAATCCTAGAGCAAGCGTACTTCAGAAGTCAACCTGTCGTCATGGAGATTAGACAAACACCTGATAAATATTATTACGGAGTTAGTTTTCCTTATCGCAATGCTAACTGGGCTAATGAGAAAGTTGAGACACATTCATTCCAATACCAACTTTTTGGTACTGTCGAAGACGTATACTACCATGCTTTTACAGACAATTGTCATATAGCTATAGACACCGGTTTCGGCAATATTAGAAATAATAAACAATTCCATTTGACTTTTGTTTGGGATATATGCGTTAGGGGAATCAACGCCTTCTACTCTAGAGAAAAGCTACTCATGATAGCCACAGTGAATTTAGAAAAAATGGGTACGAACGCTATTGTTGATTTGACAGTGACAAATTGTCAATAAGGATTTCTTTAAAATTTAATATCTTTAAAAATGGAATATCTTTTTTCACTGGGTTCTCTACTCTAACCTAGTGACAAACGCCCTAGGCAGAGAGTCTATCCTAAGGCGAAGATTTCTAGTGATATACATACTTTATTTTATAATTTTGTATAATTTAAGTAATAAATACTTTCACGCTTTAGACTTTATTATTTCCTCTTGAATATACATATATTTAAGTAAAAGTATAATTAAAATGTTTAGTTTTAGAAATGATTGACGAGATGATAAGTCGACATCGCGGCGTTGACTCTCACTCTGGTATTTACAAGATACAGTGTAAAACTAAAAAAACACTATACAGTGTACATACAAAAATCACTATTGGCCACCATAAAAAAACCTGTTTAGTTTCTATCTTTAAATAAAAAAAGAATACGTCGCTATTTTGACATATATTTTTCCGTCCGATTTTCTTGAACATTTGATAGCAATATAATATTGACAGAGCTTGAACCTAAGGCTTTTGCTGGAAAGACCAACATAAATATTTCTCCCATGATGTACATCACAAGAATCATAAAAAAAGATTTGCATCTTGTCAAAAATCACTATAGATTTTGGGAGCAAGAGGTTTAGGGCTGTCCGCGTGGTATTTGGCAGTAGTTTAGTATTCGAGTATTCGAACCCTACTAGACAAAGATTATTACAATTAAATTATTCTCATTTCTCGTGTCTGCTAAAAAATATGCGGCGTTGAGTACCGCTCAATACGCAATGTCTCGAAAATTAAAGTCTTGTTTTCAGAGCGAGACGATGAAAGTAATTCATTCCCCCGAGTGGGAATCGAGCTATAAACAGTGTACAGTGGTTAGTTTCAGTCAGATTTAAACTTCAATGTTTGTTTAAAATTGTTAATATGGAACAAAAATAACTAATTACGTTATATAAATTAATCAAAATCGCAATCGTCGTGCAATCGTAATCGCCGAATACTTTAGCTTGAAAAAATTAACCAATCTAAATTATTTTTAACATTTTTATTCCACATTTAGTAAAGAAAAGTACGTTTCCTACGTATAAAAATTGTACGTGGCGGGATTTGAGGGGTAGATAGGAACGAGTGATTTGACGGTCAGAGCTCGTAGTTGGTTTCTTAGATACGTGGGTATTTTAGAAAAAAAAATATTATACGTTTTCTAAAATAAAAAAAGAATATATTTTTTTAAGTTTTAAGAATTCAACTTACCTTGCCGTAAGTTTGACGAAACACCCATAGTTCTACAAAATCCATCATTGAGCCTCTGCATTTCATGCCCCGCGTACAAATAACTATGGAGCTGCCTGTGATTCTGCTGTAGCCTCTCCTGCACGCTCAGATTCATAACATCCTCCTCAGAATTCGTGAGACCTAATATTGCTGCGATTGTAAAGGACTTTCCACCTAAATTAGTCCCTTTTCCTGTCAGATCTACACCAAAAGCTGATTGGCTGCTGTCTTCTTCCTCCAGGGTCGACACTGGAGAAGTCGGAGAAACATCAGTCTCGCCAAACCTATCTCCAGGGAAATTCTCCGTAAATTTCTCATCTTCAATATTCAGCCTATCAATGTTTTGCTGATATGCTAATAAATCGGATAAATTCGGATAAATTTGACCCTGCCGTTGCTCCATCATTCGTATTTAATTCACTTTATACGCCATCGTACACTTTGACATTATTGATAGACACGGCACAGATTATAAAAATTATTTGTTATAGTTTTTCTTTAATATTTAAAAGTCCTTTTAGCACTTAGAATTATAAATATAGAGTTTATTAAATATTTTCAAAAATAACTCCTAAGCTAACAAATTAATTATGTAATCTATATTAGGGGTCAATACGACGGGTGCACTAACTGGCGGTTGTGGCTCGATTGCGTTGCGGTTATTATTAAAAAGTACATTTTAAAATTGGCACTGGGGCGGGGCCAGACGTCAAACGATCGGTTTGGCGGGAAAAAAATGACATCGCACGAAACGGACAATTGGGGGAGTTGGGGGTGTTTGGGGGTGAATTTTCTGAGGGTGAGGGGGTCTTTGGAGCCGTTTCATTGGACGATTTGGCGCATGCGCATGGAGAGGCGTGGCCAGATTTAGTGGGTGTGGTCTTGCTCTGATTTGCGGTGAGGAAAGCCTTTGATTGAGCCAGAGTCGGATTTTGTATTGTATTGGTCTAATTGATTACAGAAAAAGAACACAATTCGTGTTTTTTTCTTTTTCTTCTAATTATGAAGGTGTATGGAGAAATACATAGCCTTTCTTGCTTCTTTTTATTCAACGGTAAAATATAATGGAATTCAATTAATTATATTTAAAATATTGTAACTCTACGTTACTAAATATTTATATTTTTACGTAACTATATATCAAATAAATGATTTTTGATATTTGTTTTTTTTTATTTAAAAATATTTTAGTACGATATGAACTGAAATATTTTTTAATTATTAGTTTCAGCATACAATTAAAAAAATGATAGATATATATTTTTACCCATTATCTCGCTTAAGTATAGCAGGGTCGACGGAGGCAACCTAATGTTAAGACACTCCATTTCTCATTTCTGCACAATTATCGAGACGTTGCGTGTAAAGTAACAAGACTCAATGTTGCGTTTTGTCTTGTTACCAGAGCGAAGAAATAAAAATAATTTATGTGTGTGAGTGGATATTGAACCCATAACCGTTGCGTTTATAGTCGAACGCTGTGCCGCTACGCCACAACAGTCTCAAAAACATATACGTATCTACGTGTGAACTAAAGTAGGTATCTCCCTGAATGCAAATATTACATTGAAGAGATAGATTTTTTCATTATTTATATTTCTATTGACTGCTATTTAAACTCTTTATTTATTTTGTTATCTCCAAATTGGGTTGAAAGTGAAGAATAAAATGTCGTAGAATTCGGGTACCCTGCTAAATTGGGGTAGAAAAAAAATATAATAGTAATCTAAATTCGCCCCTGTAAGTCTTGTTCCATCCGTACCATGAAACAATTTAATATCATAATCTCATATCAGTTATGGAGTTGCGAAACAATGGAGGGTGTAAACTTTGATTATTTATTATATTAATTGGATGTGGTACGTTGTTGTACTAATATGTTTAGTGGTGTAATGGTTCACTTATTATTTATTTATGTGGTCCTAGATTTGATTACTGTATGGACTTAAGGGTGAAAAGTTTGGACTTTTCTTTTCTTCTTATACTTAGGTCTAACCTCCTCTAACTTACGGAATTGGCATATATTTATACATTTTCCTTGTTCTCAATATGTAAATATCATTATAAAAGTAATGATAATATGGTGCTTTTAGACGTTTTTACACGTTTTTATTTGGTCCAATTGTAACTGTGCAATAAAATTTGTCTATATATATTACATTTAGGAAACGTAAAAAAATTTTAATGTAACGGAATTTTAATACGCGCTTCTTGAATACCGGTTAAGAGTCCAAGAAAAATTAATAAAATAGAATTAGTACTCACTTATAATAGTAGCATCGCCGTGAAATATAATAATATGATATCACCGAGCTGGTCTGATGACGGAGCCAGGACATGGATATTGGATCTCTTCAAGGTACTACTAGTAAGCCACTTCGAACTAGGTTTTATGGCTCAGAGTACATTCTATAGGACTTGTAACACAAGGTGTGGAAAAGCGGTTCTTTCAGTTTTTGTAGGGTTCCGTATCTTTTTTTTAAAAAAGGAATCTTTTTAAGGTCACTTTGTTGTCCGTCCGCCCGTCTGTCTGTCAAAAAGCTTTATGTCCGGAACACTTAGAGATATCGAGTCAATTTAAACCATATACCTAGACTGCCCCATGACATCCTGAAAAAAAAAATCTACATTTACTTTTAAAAAATATATAGCCGTAAATATTAAAGCCGCTAGTTCCAGTGAGACAAAGCTAAGCTAAGCTTGAATTTCGGAAATAGCTCGAGACATTCAATTTTTGTATGGAACCGATGGGAAATTCGGTGAGCCGAAACCAAATGCGGTGCGCGAGCCCGATTCGTGCTTATCCGTTGTTCTTTCTTCATTTTATTTACCTAAATTACAATTCTATTTCATATTAAATAATGAATCTCGAAAAATTTAGCGTTGCGTTGGAAACGGAATATCTCAACACTTGCCCTACCATATAACATTGCTTGCGTTGCTCGCTGTAATGTTGACTATTAAATATTCATAAGAAAAAACAAAATAAAAGCTCCCTAGAAGTCCTAATATCTCTGCAACTTATCTCCTAATATCTCTATAAATTTCAGATCTAGATTCAGGTTTCCTGTCTTCCAGTTCTACAATTATCCTTTCTTATATGGCTTTACTTTGACATCCTGAAACTGACAATTCTATTTAAATTATGTTTCAGCGACGATCAACAGAGAAAAAAGAAAACGGCGGTTATAATACTTGGTTCTTTACATACACACGTATACATATAAAATAAAATATGTGCGTATTATCCTTAAGAGAGAGACGTATGCTGTAGTATAGATTTTTTATTTATTAGTTTAAAAGGGTACAATTCGAAGCTTTGAACTTTTAAACAAGAAAGTTCTCAAGTTTTGCTGTTATTTTAACATTTTTTTTGTTACTCCACTCCTATAGATTTAAGATTGGTATAATAGTATAGCCTACCTCAATAGACCAGAGTAATCGTTGCCAAAGCAAGGAAAAGATCAAATATTTCACTCCCCCAACTGATAATTGAACCCACAACTGTCGCGGTTATAGTCATATAGGCCACGTATATACGGCCTCACGTACAGATTACTCGCACAATTTTTTTTTAAATTTTAAAAGAAGAACATATGTATAAAATAAGTAAATATTTCACCGAGCTATCTCTAGTTAACAAGTTTTCAATTGGACTTCGACAACCGTTACTGTAAACTTTACACAAAGAAACCTTCAAAGAACTTGTCCAGTCTCATACAATACGGTCGACTGGTATGGCCGTCCTGAAGTTAGCTACGTTGATTTTGGGATTTTTGTTACTTTTGATTCTTGTTTTCTATCCGAGAAAACAAGAATCGGGAAATCTAGCTTGCCACGCCACGACTCGCCGCCCGTACTATCCATGAAGTCTAAATAACATGGTAAATAAAAATATATTATTTACACACTTAAGTTATTCCTATCCGAGACCAACGTATTGCAGTGTAGCGGCGTTTCAGTGGCAAAACGATGGTTAGGGATTCAATTCCCGTCAGGGGAAATGATGAATAAGTATATTTGTTCAATTATTTCATTCAAGTGGACGAAAAGCAACTTTGAGTTTCATTGAACAGTTGGGTGGTGCGTAAAGAACGAAATCAGCCCTGTGCTTTTTTAAAATTATCTATAACAAAAAGCCACAAAACAATATGTGCATATATTATAAAAATTATTCATTCCTCCAAGTGGGAATCGAATCTAAAAACACCGCTTTTACAGTCGTCTTTCCACTGCGCAACGGCTTCTGAAATCATAAAAAAGTACTGTCTAACCCTACTACTTAGGGGATTAAATACTTAATATTGTCATATTCTTACAGGTTTCCTCTGAGGAAACGTAAATATTACATACATACTACCGTATTTATATATTTTTAAATAATTAATTGCAATAAATATTCTATTATTTCATAGAATTAACACAGTCGAAGAGCCCCACCAGCGTCGCCTCAGATGGCATAGCCAAGTTAGGCACTGGCCGCGGAAAATATGTTGGAAAGAACACATCTGTCTTTAGATAAAAGGAAACGAAAAGATAAGAAGAAAGGATTACTGGACCCCGGACACAAGTGCCATGGACCATGGAGGTTAAGTAGAGAAAAGAAAGAGTATATGGTGAATACTTAATATTTTCTTTTCCTCGATCTGGTAACGAGGTAGAAGTGCGGCGTTGAGTTCCGCCACTCAAATCGCATCGCCTCCAGAATTTGGCGGAAAATGGGGTCACAATATTGCCCTATTCAATAAAAACTCCAATTTTCGATACTGATTTCAGTTAAATGCCGGTATTCCGGTATTTCCATATTTACGGGATTGCACAAAATTAGTAATTTTTCAAGTCTCTTCTTATTTGAGTTAATTTAGGTGAATATTTTCAGGAAAATAGCAAAAATAAAATATAATAACTAGGTAATCAAATTTCTATTTTTTTTATTTATTATTACAATAGAATGTAATGACTCTTCTTCTTCCTACTCAACCTACTCCACTTTGCACGGTCTTTAGCGTCCTCGGTGGTTAGACCATTGGCTCACATGTCCGGCTTCACGACATCCAACCAGCGCTTCCTTGGGCGTCCGAGAGGTCTCACTCCAGGGACTGACATAGCAAGGCATTTGCATCCGACATAGTTCTTAGGCCGGTGCGTAACGTACCTGCCGAACCGGTCGGATGATGCCATTGTATATAATCAAATCAAATATGGCATAAAATTGTTTTAAAATCTAACAATATAAAACTTTTAGTAAATAATCAAAACTTACATGTCTAGATTCAGTAGCATACAAGATGTATATTAAAATTTAAAATATTCAAGTATTTTTGATTGAGCAGTATAAAGACATCGTAGGAATAACAACGTATGTTATTATATAAATTTTACTTATTCAAGCTTGATAGCAAGTGGTAACACAAATGATCACAAGAAGTGAAAGCTCAACTTTTTTTTCGAACTTGAGGTTAATGCTGTTAGCCCCACTGGCTTTCCCAGCGGCATCCGCTGGGTAGGAAAGACGGTACTTTATTATTTAAAAAAAGTCACTAAGCACTATGTGGTTTTTCGTCGCTTATGAGGATACCGACGGCGATAAACGGCAGCTTGCAGCCATCAAGTGAACTAGCAAAGATCAAGCTCAATTTTTTTTAATAGTGGAAATAGCAGTCTCTGGACCCATGTGGATACAATACCTTGATTTTGCATGGGCTGGCCATCACTATCTCGGAACGGAAGAAAAGGAAAGAAAAGGAATAGGCTGAGCAAGCATGCAGACCCTGGAAACTTACCCCGGGATTAATATCAAGAAGAAGAAGAAGTTTCAAAAGATGTTAAGGTCACTGACAACTGTATCATGTTGCATAGTGCCAATTTTTTTAACATAAACAATGTAAAATTTTGGAATTTCTTAGAATCTTGTTTCTTGCGGTTTCGTGACGATTGGATATCTTGAAGAGCTTGCATTAGATTGCAGACATGTTTTTTAATTAGTATTTTAACTTTTATTTTGGTAAAAATCGAAAACATCAAAAATCCCGGATATTGTAAAAATTAAAACCGGTATTTTAAGACCTATATTTGGTCAGGTATCCCGGTATTTTTAATCATGGGATCCCGATTTGCGACCTTAACACTTCATTCCCAGGTTCTCTCTGCCTACCTTGCTATGAGCGGAATAGAGAGGGAAACAAAAAAAAAAAGATACTTATTTGATCCTTTGACTTTGGTAAACAGTCATGTAGAGCTCTGTAAAGTTACTTACAACTATTTTGTACCCTTTTTTGAGTTCCCCACTTTCCACTCGATTTTCAAGACTTTTTTTGTGTTTTGTAACACGTGGTTTTATGTATAAAAAATACGTCTTTTTATTGTAATAATTCCAGGCTCCCATCATATCCCTAGTCGAGCAACCCCTATTATTCACCCTTAATTTGTTTCGGCTCTTTGACAACAATATTGCCCTATGAATTGAGTTTGGTATTAAAAAAGTTTCAATATTGTTTATAATCACAATAGCTGGGGGTTGCAGGTTGTTTTAAATTATTATAAGTACTTAACCATAAAATATTGTGTGATTAAATAATAAAAGTGGCGGAACTTAACGCCACGCTGTAAAGTAAGCATTTTAAATTTAATCATTTTAGCCAACAAAAATATTTCGCATATTTATAGAGGTAAGCCAATAAAATTCTGGAACAAATGTATATTTTATTTAATTTCTTTTTATTTTTATACAGTTAAGGTCCGCCACTCAAAATGCAACGCCTCGAAGAATGCGGCGAAAAATTAGGAACAGAGTGTCTTTACGCTAAGTTCCCTTTGCCTACCCTGCTGTATGTGGAATGCAGCGTGAAGTAGATTTTTTCTACTTATACAATATATATTTTTGACTCTCACGCTGTATCCCTCACGCCACGACTAGCCTCAAAACTTTATTGAAATAGAATTTTATATGTACTTCTGTATTCATTGAATGACCTTAAAGCCACCACCGGCTCAAAAGGCAGTTCTGTAATCTGTTGAAAAGAGCCTGCAAGAAACTCAACAAATGCTTATTTTTAGGGTTCCGTACCTTTTTTTTTTAAATTGTCCCTTATCTCAGGAAAACTTGGAGATATCGAGTTGAAATTCCAATCATATACTCAGATCTACGGCCCTATGATTTCCTGATAATAAACTAGTTTCTATATTTACTTAGAAAAAAGACATTTAAGTATATCACAAGAAACGCGTATTTCGACACTATCAAGGGAATCAAAATTGTACTATACGCGATTAATCCGGTTAAAATAGTTTTATTTAAAATGTGTAATAATCGTGAAAATCAAAGAACTTATTATATAAGATTTATTCATTCAAAATTAGTATAAACATTTACCATAGACTATATTACTGTAAAATTTGATCTATTCTAGTAGTTTTTACGCGATAGTGGAACAAATCCATCCTTACAAACATTTACATATATATATATATATATATATATATATGTGTATATATATATATATATATATATATATATACCACTCGAGGAAAGGAAATATTTATTTGAATTTTATTTGCATTTCTTCTCTTTAGTGTCGTGACAAAGCGCGGCGTTGAGTTCCATCAGTCGGCGGTGTGTCTTAACGCTAGGTCTCCTCTGGCTATCCTGCGGTGTGCGGGACATAGTGTCGCTGATTATATAATATGTACAAGTAGTTCCTTAAACGGGATCTCACAAGACACTGCAATTGCACCACAATGTCTTCAATTTTCAATATTTTTTTCTTTCTGTTTCCTTTATTCTCGTCTAGCATTAATAACAAGCTACAAAGTTGGGGTAAGTGAACAGAATCGAGGGTCTCGCGACCCGCAATCGGATGATGCGCTTTTTACTACACTCCCCTTGTATTAGTAGGGTTGTCATCTAAGTCGAGTTGTTTCTTATATATTTTTTATTGTGAACCAAAAGATCAGCAATCAATCAACTTTAAATGTAATATCATAGTTGCAAGTTACGATATTTTTTAGCAAATGAAGATCGAATTCATAACGATTCCATCTAAAATGAGACAATGTCCATATATGCTATAATGCCGTCCAAAGGCAGCAAAAGAAATAGAAAGAGGCTTTCAAAGACAAAAGCAAATACGCGTGCGTAAAGAGATGAGCATGGTGAATCTCGAATTCGATCGAATAATGGAAACGGTAGTGTCTTAATGGAAACATAGTGCCTTAGGCCATTAGGTTCCCAGATATCCTCTTCATACTCGCTAAGTGCGGGGCTTAGGTACTCTTTGCCTACGTAATGTTAAGACACTTCCGTTTCCCATATTCCATCCACATTCCATGCAACTTAGAAATGTAATAATTATTATTTATATTTATTAAGCACTGACAACCCTAACCATCTTCAGTACCGTTGCGTGGTGATTAAAATACCTCGATTTAATATCATCCTCATATATAAAGTGTTCTAATCGCAACGCTGACATCCATTCGGTTACGCGTACCCCTGTTATTGCAATTGTCTATTGCTTTTTCAATAGATTTACAAAAATATTATTTTATACTAGCTTTATATGCAGCTGTATTCGTCCGAGTGGAAAAAAATTAAATATTATTAAAATCAAATAATTTTATTCAAAATAAGAAGATTTTCAAGGTACATTTTTTGGTATTCAAATAATTTACTACCGGTTCACTAAATTGTTGTTTACTGCCTCAGACTTGAGAAGACAAACGCAAGAAAATCATTGGGACTTATTTTATCAATGATGAAAGATTCGTATTAAGGCTCTCGCGGCTCAAGGGCAATTGAGGCGACGGTTGTCTTTTCGATTCCTACTCGAGGGAATGAACTATTATTTAATAATATTTTTAATAATTTTTAATTTTTCAATGCCATAAATACAGCAGTTTCTGAGATTCCGAAAAAACATATTAAATTATATTATAAATAAGTTGTAACATTTCCTATGGAGTTAAAAACCGGCTTACAGCGCGCAGTAACTCAAAACCAGGTAGAGAGTAAAAAAAAGAGTTTCTTAATACTAGATTTCCTCTGCCTACCCTGCTATATGCGGCATTTATAGAAGGCACAAGCGAGAGCGTAAGCTAAAAAAAAACTAAAGTTCCAAACTGTCGTTTGTCTAACAACTTTATTTGTGAAAGGAGGAAAACGTTGTTAAAGACGTTAAACTTTTAAAAATATTACTAAGTATAATATATCGTGTTGAGTGGTAGAACTTAACGCCGCGCTTTGTCTACCAAAGCGCGGAAATGGAAATAATGAAATATAGCACCAAGACGGCCTCGAACATATTTAAACACGAAGTAACCTCCATTTAAAGTATGAATCATCACTTCACTTAGCACAAACTGCGCAAGCTTTATTTAACTTTAAATTAATATAATTTCAATTTACAAAGTGTCTTTGATCAACATTTACCTTACGTTACGGTAGGAGCATGTATGTACTCGCGTAATATTAGCTCATAGCTTACTATCTCATTATGTGCCATACCAACTGTATCACAGGATACGGAAATATGCAGAGACGTACGTTTATTTCAAATTTAAATCTAGACATTGCGTGGTGAATGGCGTAACTCAACACTGCAGTTTATGTACCAATGGAAATCAAAAATGTTTAAATGTGATGAGTATATAAGATGAGAACAATAAATTCTTAAGCAAGATTATTGCTTATTTTTCCGAATTTGTCATACCGTTGAACGCGTCGCTTGTGTGTTCGATTCGCACTATTTATGCTTTATTTTTGAAAAAAAAAAATATAACAATAGCTATTTAATAACTACTCTATTCCACTCCTTGTACACCAAGCTCGCAAAGTACCCTCATAACGCCGCCCAATAAACCTGATTCCTTTGTGAACGACAATTTGTCATCCATTATATTATCCGTCCCCCGTCCCGGCTGAAAACATGTTGTTCAAGTGCCGGCACGCGCCGAAAAAAACAATTAAATATTTTATCTGTGCTAATGTCATTGATGTTTGACATGAAGGGTGATGGCGGGCTTTTTATTTTTTATTTTTGCATTTCATTAAAATGTTATTTGGAATTATTTCAGATAATTGTGTGTTAGTTTTCTTAACGTATTGTTATCAAAGACCTACTATTGTTTTAATTATTAGATTTTTGTATTGTGTAAGATTATGTAATTAACGCAAGATAAAAACCACAATATTTCTTAATAAGCGTTTGTAGAAACCATATTGATTCAGCGGGACACCGTCTATAAACGCAAAGATTACTGATATGATTCCCACCCTAAAGTATAAATTATTTTCATTTTCCCACTCTAATATGTACAAAGTGCGGACGGTAAGTTAACAGTAGAATCTTTGCCTACCCTATAAGATCGAATCTACAGCCATCACGAGGCACAGTCATCCACAATTGCGCCTCAACGGTGTTTAAAATAACTGTATTGTTACCAACATGATAGCACCTGCTTTTATACAATTAATAATATAAGGGACCAAACCATTACAACGACAACAAATATAATCATAAATCATTGCAAATTGCCTCCCTTATGGCTTATATACTGTTATTCGATGTCGCAGTAAATGAAAACGTGGAGGAGAAAGTGTGGAAGGTGGTATTTTAAACTTATTTATTTTATATTTCTCAAAGAATTTAATGTTAAGATTATAAGGCCCGTATTTATAAATCACTTTCAACTCTGAGATCGATCTTGACGATGCTGAGTTCACTCATAGACTATAAAATTAAGACTTAAGATCGATTTCAGATTTGAGAGCAGTTTAGAAATACGGGCCCAAATTCTTTATTTTCTGCCTGCTTTAGACATTGCGTTGACGGGGTTGGCCATCACCACATCGCCTGTATGCGTATGCCCCTACATATTTTTTTAAATTTTTAGTTTCATGCTGTATACAGCATATGTCAGGGAGGCAGAAGCAACCTAATGCTAAGCCACTCCATTGGAGTCAGACACATTATGTGTTGAGTGGCGGAACTCAACGCAGTAGTTTATCTATTACCACTACGAATATATGATTATAATTGCTTAACACGCTTCTGTTAAGTCGAGTCTTTGTAGATTATATAATCAAATCTAGGAATCCGAATTACAAACACTTTGACAACAATTATATGTAGCTTATTATAGATATGGTACTATTGATGGAATTGAAAGACGGATTGGAATAAACAAAATAAGTTGAAATTGTATTGTTTGTAAACAAATCATCAACCCACGGTTGATATGACAGTTGCGGGCTCGATTTCCACTCCAGGGAATGAAATATTTAATATTTTAATTTTCTCTCTCTGATAACTAGGCACGCGCGCAAGTGTCTAGATGGGTATACTACTACGTGCGAGATGCACCTTAAAGTTATTAAAGTCAATTGAACCATATATATAAAATGAAACAATATAGTTTCGTTTCGTAGCTCTCGTGTTTATTCGCAGATCATATTTTTGGTGGTAAAGAGCCGCGGAATGCAATAATCACCGGCCACCGCTAACGGACGGTGTTGCCATGTTCACATGAATACCCTTTGTCGAATGTAACTTGGATAACAAAAATAATAAAAATATAACATTATTACTCATAACGGAATAACAGATTGATATTTTTCTCGCTCTAAGAATCGGTTCCGTAACCATGTTGGACTTACTCACTGAGGGTTCCATACCAATTTCAGGATTGTAGGTCAACAGGAAGTACAACTACCAAAAGTTGACCAATTTATCTTATCTTATATTTATCTACTGGCGAATGCGCTCATCGTCAATCCTTAATTTTGTATGAACTGAACTACAAATGTAAGTTTGTAATGTATTTTATCAATTAAATATCTATAATTTTTCAGTTTTTGATTTTTTTTCAATATTAAGTTCTCGTTGTTGAGTTAATATATTATTTTATTTTTTATTAAATATTAACATTTGCCGTTCGCGGCCTGCATTTAAATATTTACCGTAGAGGCTTACATGCTGAGATGTGACGGTGGACAAAGGCGTGTCCCATGGTTTAACTGTATAGATTACTTCTGAATCTATAAGAAAATTATTATTCTTACAAACTTCGGCGTCAAGTAAGTGACATTTTTTAGTGTCACACCGCATGCCACTTATAACAAAGTAGGCGAAGGGAACCTAGTTAAGGTTGCTTGGGAACGAGGTATCCACTCGCCAAGCATTATCCTAATTTATACACTGAGTGTTGAGGGCCGCAACTCAACGCCGCGCGTCACCTTTTCAAAAAATATATTAATTCCTTAATAATGGGGAATTCCCCCCACTCCAAATAATGGCAACACTGCGGTATGCTTTGTGCGGGCGGTATTATTGAATGTTTTTATTATTACCGGCTGGCGGCTACATCAAAGCGCGCTTATGAAATATTCGCGTTTGATGTCGAACAATAACTATGTCCAAATTAAATTATTAAACTCAACTTTTTCATAATTTTCCCCTGTGCTTACATTGTTTTGACGCTATGGCACGGCTCACACGGGACGGTGGGTCTAGATTTACTTCTTACTTATCCTAGTTATTATTAATTAATAAATTTATATTATTAAGGTCAGTCATGGTGCGTAGTATGACTGTAGCACGACAGATTTTATCCTCTATTTTTATTATTATATCTTCGTTCTGGTGTCTAGGCAAAGTACGACGTTGAGTTACGTCACTCAACACGCAATGCCTAAACTCAACAAGCAATGCCTCTTAATATTATAAAATATAATATTGGATTATACATCTCAAAAATAATTTATCTATTTGTAATCAGTAGTTCCTGAGATTAGTGCGTACAACCAAACATACTCTTCAGCGTTATAATATTAGTAAAGATTTAAACATTAAACATTTAGCTTTCACTATAAAGTAAACTGAAGTGTCATAAACACGTGCACGTTACTAAATTAAATTGTTAATATGATACAATGATAATATCCGACGTTCTCCCTACAACGGGACCTATAAATATCCGTCTCTTTTATAACAGGGGTGGATTTAGATAGTTTTTATGTTATTTAATGGGTGTAACGGAGGACATTGTGACAATTATTACCAGCACATTTGTTTCTTAGTAACTTTTTTTTAAAGTTTCCTTTTAACTAAGCGAGGAAAATAATTTCTATGAAAAGAGTGGAGTAAAACATACAACAACAGAGTTTTATTCATTTCTCCTGCCTCACGATGTAACTGAATGGAAGCTTATGGAGCCTTAAGTATGTTTTTCGATTAAGAACCTAATTTGATTAATAGTGTGAAATAATGAAGCGTTTAAAATATTAAATAACAATTCCAAGTACGGCCCTGAGGTATAGGAATGTGAAGTATTCAAATTAAAGCGATAGGGACCTTTATACTATTTATTCGGTCCAAAACTTGCCGATTCTATCGCGATCTCATAAAATAGGCTGAAATGGAAATGTTACTATTGTAATATATGCAAATTTTATGATGAAAAAATTACATATTTTTCTCACTAGAGACAATAAAAATATGTGAAATTACATACTTTTATTCCCTCTAGTAGAAACTGAACCTATAATAGTTGCGTTTACAGTTAGTTAGTTAGACGCTATGTAACTGCACCACGTTATATAGTAAGTTCAAGTTTTTATCTGCGTTATAGAAAGTATTTCTACTTTCCTAAGTGTGGTAACACTTTGAAAATGTAAAAAATATTTAATGAAAATAAAAATCGATAACATTTTAGTTAAATCATAATATATTTTTCAAAATATAGAAATATAGCTAAGGAAAATATTTTTAATGTAACTAAAATAACCACAAGTTTGCTCTACCGACCATGAGCGTATCTAGGAATATATCTGGAGTTCAGCTTTAAAATTTTTAGCTTCAGCTTTTAATTTAGTCTAGGCAATTTTTTGTCAGTAAAATTTCTGGGATGGTCACAATACTATTCTGGGATGGGCGCGGATCACGCTTCGCATTTGGTGCGCGACACATTCTATGTGCCCAAGGCAACTTTGACCGTAAGTATACTGGGTTATATGAATACGATTAATGTGATCTAATGTAACTTATAGCCATTCTCGTTATAGTTCTATAGATTTGTCTCCTCTTACAATTTTATTATATTTGTAGATTACCATATGAAGAACAAGTGTGGGTCAGTTTGACATGTTTTTGGGGTTCCGTAACTCAAAGGAGGTATCAAGCTGAAATTTATATGAAACATTAAATAAATATTAATAAACAAAAGTAAAACTTCTAAGCTAATAGTATCAAATGATGCGATACATTTATGCGTCGTTTTTGCTGTATTTTGTGAAACATTCGCGGTGTAATCGAAATATAAACATATAAACTAGTGAGTGTGATTTGCACCCTTAGGGGTGAATTCTAAAAAAAAACGCAAAACCTGTGTTCAAAAAATTTTTATAAAAATCGGTGGCGATTTAAAAAAAATCCATATACACTTACGACCTCTTGTTTTTACACCCTTAGTTTTTAAGTGTCTGAATTTCAAATTTTATAAAAATCGGTGCCGATTTAAAAAAAAGTCCATACAAAGTTTTAACCCCTATTTCATCCCTTTAGCGTTAAAATTTTTCAAAATCACTTCTTAGTGGATGTCCGGATTATAAAAATAAACATCTGTCTAAATTTCTCGTTTCTACGCACAGCGGTTACGGCTGTGCGTGCGTCTTACCTCAGTCAGTCAAGTTGTACTTTTCGTTGGCCTACAATTATCAATTTCAACCCTCGGTAGGCCGACTGGAAATACGGATACCCCCGGTAGGTCGACAGACTGAATAACTAATACTTGACCATATTTTTTTTCTTAAATTAGAGGAAATGTTTTAAAATATTACTAGAGATTATTTTCGCTAGTCCTTCAGAGCCGAATGATGTTAAGTAAAACTCGATGATAATACTTTCATATTACACATTGTTTTACCTATATGCTGTATCCCGCAAGTAGGAAAGAGGCCATAGGAACCTAGTGTTAAAATATTTTGTTCCTATTAAGATTGCATCATGTGATGAGTGGCGGAACACAACGTCCTGCTCTAAGCCACCAGAACGAGGTATTAAAATATTAATATTAAACTGATAAAAATCACACACATTTTTTTATATGAAAAAACATGATTAAATGTGCATGTAGTCGATGATATTTTTTATATTTTATCATTAACATGCACTAAAAATCATGGTTTATGTATGGAACGGCGTAAATCTGTTATTACTACTTAATAGCCACCCGCCCGCGGCTTCGTCCGCTTGCGCTACTTAAATATAAAGGGAAATTTCCCAAAATATAATGGTGAAAACTGCACTTAAGACGATTAATCTAAAGTTTCTAAGGTCAGCGTACAAGCACGCCAATAAACAAACAAACCGACTAAAGACAAATAAAATATACATTATTTAATTAATCCTCTCCTCTACCCAAAGGTCGCCTTTTGCACTGATTTATATGTTTTTTTTTCAATATTGAAATCTCTATTTCTGGTGTATAACAAAGAGTATTTTACTTTACTTTACTTTAAATCATTGTTTTGGGTTCTTGAGTGGTGGAACTTGTCGCTGCGCCTGTTTAGTCGTAGCGAGGAAAGAAAAATAAGAAATGACATGTTAAAAGCTACGTACAGGTTAGACAGGGGAAACTGAGTGGGAATCGAATTGACAACCGTCGCATTTTTCGCTAAGGATTGCGCATTTAACGCAATTTTAACACTATTTTAATTTTTTTTAGTACGATAATTGTTAGATTAAAGTACAAGTAAGGATTTTTTTTGCCAAGGAAATAAATAAAAAATAAAACAGAATAAAGAAGGGCAATAACTTTTATTAAATTCAAGACAAAATTGGAATATATTCGAATTAAACAATCGATTCTGAGATATTTTTTAACTATATACAACTTTATTAATAAAATATTTAAAACTTTATAAAAAAAAAATAATACATTTTATTTATATAGAAACTTTAACACAAAAATCGTTCAATTCACAAATAGAATAATCTAAGAATCGATTCTAACAACATCTAGATTTAAAATTAATAATAAATAATAAAAATCGATTAATTATAGCGGTTTTGTAATCTTATGTTGTACATAAATAATACTATACAATACAATTGCTATATATCCATCTCTTTCATAACGATGTATGCCATCTTTCTCTCTCTCATATTGGGAAAGAAAGAGATAGAAACTTATAGTATTAAACATTAAATTTGTTGGAGACTTAATATTTTTAGTAAGAAATATTGTTAAGTAACAGTAAGTAACAGTTTTAAACTTAATTATATTATATTATTATTATATTTTTATGTATTTTAAAAGTTTCATTCGCACACTGAGTATTAGAAACTTAGTTTCTTATTAAAAAAAAACCGGACAAGCGCGAGTCGGGCTCGCCCACCGAGAGTTTTGTATAAAAATTGGTAGTCGACTTTTTTCGGAAATTCAAGCCTAGCTTAGCCAGAGTCCTTTCATCTGATACCTCGATTAAACGAGCGGATTTAAGATCAAATATTACCTCCCTTATAAGGCTTTATTTTTGTAGGTTTTAACCACAGATGTATAGTATTGAGATTTTTTTTTTTGAACTAGTACTACCTGTAGATGCTAGCTACGAAATTGCATAATTCTAGGTCAACTGTATATATAAACGGCCATATATTTTTTTAAAGTAAATGTAGAATATTTTTTTTAGGAAATCATGGGGTCGTAGATCTGATTATATGATTTGAATTTCAACCCGAAATCTCCAAGCGTTCCTGAGATAAAGACTCTTGACAGACAGGCATAAAAGTGATCGTATAAGGATTTAAAATTCCCCTTTAACTTAAATCCTAAAATTCTAACAAAACAAAACAAAAAAATCATTTCTAAATTCTCCAACATAAAATTTTTCTACAGAGTATTTTAGTATTAGACTACACTACATCTCTTATAAATGCAACATATCTTGTTATATATTTCCCGTTAAAATTAAAGCTGTGTCATAGCAGCAGTAATGGAACCCGCGCCTCTTGTATATTGTTGTACATGTTGTATGTGCTTGTATTTTGTCCCACTCATTCGCTAGTCCCACTCATTAGGTTTTGCTATCTCTATCTCTCTCTCTCACACACACACCTTTTATCTTATCTGTCTCACTCATCTTTTACAATATCTGCCTCACTAATCCAACTTTTTCTATCTCTTTCTCTCCCATTTTATTTTGCTATGTCTATCTCTCTCAGGCGGCACATACTGTAACGTCCAAGGGTTTCAAATCGAGTTGTACATCTTCAGATTGTAGCTCTGTCACTATTTCGCGCAACCTATTTGAAAAAGAAAATAGAAAATATATTATTGAAATTGATATTTAAAGTTAGCTTATGAAATATGATAGACAAAAAAATTATTCTATATAGTATTTTTTTTTGCTTAACGCTCTATCCCACAATAGCAAAAGAAATCTAGAGGAAAGACGAAACAATGCCAGTCGAAATAAAAATATTTCATTTCCGATTCCGAGTGGGAATCGAACCCACAACCATAACGTTTTTAGTCAGATACTGTATTTATTTACTTATACACAATATTAATATTATAACCTACACGATAGGCGCAGAGCGTATTTAAACTTATTGTTGTATAATATAGATATTAATCTGTATTATACAAATTTTGAGGCCAGTCGTGGCGCAGTGGTACAAAGTGTGACTGTAAAACCGACTGGTTGTGGGTTCGATCCCCACTCGAGGAGATGAAATATTAACTTAAATTTATATTTTTATTTTTTCGCTCGAGGCAAAGCGCGGCGTTGAGTTCTGCCACTTAACACGCAATGCCTCCAAAATTCGGCAGAAAGTGGGGAACGGAGTGTCTTAACTCTAGGTTCCCTCTGCCTACCCTGCTGTGTGCGGGATATAGCGTGAAGCTAATTTAATTTTTTTTGTTTAACATAAATTGTGGGTCCGCCGAATACCGTATACCGCGTGGGTCGCTATAACACAATATTTTCGCTATATTTATTTCAATACTCACTTAGCCAATTGAGTGGGCGTGACGTATATAACATCCTCCTGCGTCGGTTCCGCAGCGGGGTATTTGATGGTTCCGATGTCAACTGCCTTTGACGATAATGCCTTCGAAACAAACATTTTTATTAGTACAAATGGGGGTTAACTCATACTCACAGACGATAATTAGTATTTAATTAAATTGATTTATTGAGCAGCTATAAGTAGCAATGTTTAATAATTGAAAACACATTTTTTTATATTATGTATACAATTTTCGGAGGAAACAAGACGATTTAAGTGATACCGCTCTGTTTTTCACTCCATCAAATTGAAAATATATATAAATAGCAGGGAAGGTAGAGGTAACCTAGTTTCAGTGTATGATGTGATGAATCAATATTTTAATTTATTCCTAATGGTAGCGAAACCATTATGAATAAATTAAAATATCAATTTCATTCCCCCGGGTAGAACCAAATCCACAAACTTCGCGTCCTCCAAACCAACAATCACTCGCTTTTGTCATACAAAAAAAATTATAACTTACAGCTGTCAACTCCGGCGCAGGGAATTCTGTAAAATCGGCTTCAATACAACGCCACGGACGATGTAGAGACACTAAATTACGAACTTCAGCTTGCAGGTTGAATAATTTCTCCTAAAAAAATATAAAAAAAATACATAATTATATATTAAATATAGACAATGTATTTCAACTGTAAATCGAACCTACTATACATGTTACAGTTATGAAAAATCATATTTTCTTAATTAAGTGTATATTATAGTATATTTTTACTACATAACCTAGCATAAGGACAATCATTTATTTACGTTAATGAAGGGAAAGTTCTGGACTTTAACGTTCTGGCTAAGCGACAATTAAAGCTATTAGGCTGATTTCTTTTTTTTACATTTTTAAATAGTATGAACGACACCTGCACGTACTATAGCGAAGGTAGAGATGACGCGGTCAAAATGTTAATTCGGAACGCGACGGAGGTAACGACGAAACGCATTGTGGAATATAATTTAAAGATGGCTTTAAAAGATAGGAACGCAGCGGTCACCTCTTCCACCATAGCGGTCATGCCTTTATCCTAGTGCAAAATTCCTCACATCCAAATCAATTACCAATTATTATAAAATTTTAGCATAGTTATGTAATTAAATATATATTGTTATATGAAAAATTGTTAAATGTACATATATAAACATTCGCTTAACCTTAGATCTAAGTAACATTTTGTAAAATAGCGTAAAGTTAAAAATATAATTTTCCTATTATAGGTATTAATTGTATGTAAACTATAATGTAATTAATATATATGATAAGGAAATTAGATATAATAATACATTTAAAAAGGGTACGGACCAAGTGTCTGTAGTGTTAAGAAATAACAATAAAAAAAAAATAGTATGAAAATGCACGAGTGTCGTAAAAAGGATTTGCAGTTACACTTGAAGCCGAAGACATAATGCTTTGACTCGCGACTTCGACTATATTCTGTCAAGAAGTCGTGGCCGATGAATTGAAAATGTCTAAGATATTTTTCATCTTTGTGATGAATTAGTGGTGATCACGAATTAAGTGTTCAAAATGTTGAATATATTCAAAATATATAGTACTGAATATACGCGATTGTTTAAGAGTTTCATGTACAAAAGGCTTACCTCTAATCTCTTTCTTATCTCTCTCTGTTTCTCCTTATGTTGTTCTAAAGCTTTGGCGTATTTGCTCAAGTCGTCTGGGAATTTGACCAAACCTGATTTAGCTACAAAGAGCGTCCATTCCTGCAAAGGAATTAAAAAAAATATTATAAGATACTATTAGGTATTTATGCATACTTAATATTTAAGAATAAAATACAAACATAACATGATTTGTAAGGAGGCAATAGTAAAAAAATATATTTATACAAACTTCTAGGAATTTCAGCAGATAAGAGTAGGATTTTAGTTAAAAAAGTCGTACAACATTTCGCCCGCCAAACATGGCAAAACAACAAGTGTAGTACAAACGACGCCACACTCACGGAGTGCAGCTGCAGCAGCTGGCGCTCGAGCAGCGCGGCGGCGCGGCGGCGGTGCGCGGCGGCGGGCGCGGCGGCGCGGTGCAGCGGCCGCAGCGCGCGCAGGGCGGCGCGCGACGCCCTGGCGCACGCCGCCGCGCGCGCCTCGCGCTCCCGCTCTACTGTCCTGTTCACAATTTTACACTTCAAATTCTCAGCCGTTCGAGTTCTGCCACTCAACACGCTATGCCTCCTAAATTCGGCAGAAAGTGGGGGACGGAGTGTCACACTAGTTTCCTACTGCCTACCCTGCTGTGTGCGGGAACAGCGTCAAGCTGATTTTTTTTTATTTTTTTAAATTCTTTCTTTTGTACTAAATTCACCGTTCTAAACCTTGAATCCCCCGTGGAAATCGAACCTCCGACCATTGTGTTAGCGATCAGACTGTCAAATCATAAAATATGATATTATAATTCTATTAATATTATAAATTCAAAAGTTTATACGGAAAGATGTTATAGCCTCGAATTGATGTAAATATTTTATATTTATCTATAATAATAGGTCGAGGAAAATGTATTTTCATATTTTAAATGTATTATTAGTAATCAAACCTCTTTGGGTGTACTGAATGTAACTGGCTGGTTTTAATACCATTAAATGGGATATTCTAAAGATGCAATAAATTAACAAAAAATTAGTGCCTGCCTTTTTTTATCTGTTTTTCAAGCAAGCAAAATGAACATATGTGACGAATTTTTCGTTTGTTTGTTTGTCGTAACGTTTTATTACAAAAAAAAATAAAAAATTAAATAAAAAATTGTGCGGCTTTCGGACCTAATGCGGTATCAATAAGAGTAGCACAAATGTGGTTCAAACGTTACAAGTCTGGAAATTTTAGTGTGAAATATGGGGCTCGCTCTGGACGCCCTATCACAGATAAAATCAGTGCCATCTTTGAGAAACTGGAGCAAGATCGACATATTAGTAGCTACGACATTGCTGAAGAACTGGATGTTGATCATAAAACAGTTTTACGTCATTTACGAAAGTTTGGGCACAAGAAAAAACTTGACATTTGGGTACCATGTTATCTCACTGAGAGAAACCTAATGCAACGTCTTTCCATTTGCGATTCTTTGTTAAAACGTAACAATTCCGAACCATTTCTTAAACAGTTGATTACGGATGATGAAAAAGGGGTGACTTACGATGAGAATGTGCGAAAACATCACCGGTCGAAGCATGGACAATCAACACAAACCGTGGCAAAGCCCGGCCTGACTCGGACCAAAGTGATGCTATGTGTATGGTGGGATTGGAAAGGAATCGTCCACTATGAGTTTTTGTCAGCGGGCAAAATTATCGATTCTGACATCTACTGTCAGCACATTGATGAGGTTAAAAAACTTAACCAAGAAAAACCAGCTGGAGCTGGTGATTAGGAAGGGCGTGGTGTTCCACCATGACAACGCCAGACCGCACTCGTCTTTACCCAGCAAAGATTGAGATAGCTTGGCTGGGATGTGTTGATGCATCCTCCGTATAGCCCTGACCTTGCTCAAAAATCTTAAATTTTCTACAGAATTGGATCATGGCACTACCCATAAGATGGCATCGAACAAAATGGCAAATACATATTATAAATAAATGAAAAATTATAACGAAATAAATATTTTCCTTTGGATGAACAATACGAAAATACTTTTGCCCCTACCTAGTTATAGCAGGCGGAGTCCCGTTTAGGTCGCCAACTATTTATTACGTACCAACTAAGTACTTTCAGCTGATGCTGTAGAGCTTCATTCACTTCCCCTGCGGCGATACCTGGAGACACCTTAACTGGCGTTTCCTCTGAAAATTTACAGTTAAAATGATAAATATATAATATATGTATAAACATGAATTTTTTGGTTAATTGTTTGTGTCGAAATAGTTAAACAAAAATATAGAAAATTTACACTTACATAAAATACTAAGTATATACATTAAAATTTCTATTTAAATCATAAATTTATTTATAAAATAATAAGTTAGAATTATAGTATTAATGTTTTTTAATTCAGTCATTTTAATCAAATTTGTTTACGATCATAAAAAAATAATGTTAAATTTCTTTTTATAAAACAAAATTGTACCAAGATACTAATAAAATAATTATTTACAATTATATTTTACATTTAATTTTTATATTTATTTATTCATTATAAAATTTATTTAGTTTGCAATGTGCCGTCGTTGAAATACAACAATTAAAAGTAACAAGCAACAACAATATGACGTCAGAACTGTTATTATTTTTCAATGGCAGCATATAATGAAAATATAGATTATAATAACCATGCAAATTCACACAAATTAAACATTAAAAAAAAGCAAAATTAGTCACATAAAATACATTTTTTTATTATATTTTGTAAAGAAAACAGAATATTTACACCGCAAATTAATAAAATCACGAGCATGCCGAACATAAAATGATGCAACATTGACAAGAAACGTCATTTTAATCTTACGCAAAGTGTCTTTTGGTGCTGGAGTTGGTGTCACCACCGCTAAAACATTAAGTTGAAGATTTTTTTTAACAACTTGAAAAAAAAAACAGATGATTTTCGGCTAATTATTAAAAAAAAATAATTCAATCATTAATATAGTCAGTCTTAAGTGATATTAAATAATCGATATACATTTTTAAAACGAATAAATAAATAAAATTAAATATTATTCTTAAAATAGACTAGGAAAATAATATTTAAAAAAGAAACAAGAAAAAGAACGATTAACGTTTGGTCAATTAAATAACATTTAACAATCTATCAATGTTAAACTGATATTAGATTATTTTTACTTTCAAAATACATTAGTTTTATTAAAAAAAGATAGTGGATCCAAATCTGGGATTAAAATTTCAAAAAAATCTTTATCCAAAAAAAATATCACTACAAATAAAGTTTATAAAACTCTTTAATTGTAAAAAGAAAATATTTAATAGTAGGATCATTAATTACTAACAAATAATCAAATTTGATGAAATTTTATAATACATATGGACTGAATACAACAAAATATTTATGAATATTTCTATTGTCGCAGATTATAAAACATTAAAGTTAGTAATGTCTTTTTAATCCTTGATAATGTAGCAAAAAAAATATGTCATTCAAAGCTTAAAAGTGTAAGTCATTAATTGGTTAAATCATTAAATAAAATGATAATGTAATGACAAACATAAATATATCTGGTGGTTTCTTGGTACTATGTTACTTCTTTCTTTAAAAAAAAATACGAAACATTACATGGAGCATTCCACGCAAAGCAGACAAATAAAAATAGTCGAAGTCTCCGATTTTAGTTATTTTTTAATATACGAGTCCTCAATTCAATTCCAATCTTCCTTCTCCCTTTAATTAACGAATTTGTGAGGCTTATCAATACACTATTAGTTGTTTTTAAACAAAAAATAATAAAAAGAATTTTAGCGATATTTCTGAAATTTCGTTTATTTATTTCGAAAAATAAATTAATTGATATTTAACTTAACTAGCTAACACCATTAAGAAGCTCATTTTATGAGGAATCTATACCATTACTTTATTTATTTATTTTTCACCTATTAATACTGGATAATGTCATTTTAAAGTTAGTCAATCAGTCAGTCACTCTCGATTTCGAGCCCCCATAATTTCTAAATTGAATACAGTACTATAAAAATATATAAATATATGAGTTGTTTATATATCATAAGGATACATTTAGAAATAATCAAAATAGAGGACCTCGACATTCTTTTACCTATCCGCTTTCCGTGGAATACCCCATATAATAATAAAATTATGAAATTTAATAATTTTGTGTAATATTAAAAAAATGTATAGTATTATATTAATAATGCAGTGTATGGAGTGTTAAGACATTCCCCATACTCCATGCACCGCATAATTTTCGAGTCATTGCGTGGCGTTAATGAATTCAACGCCGCGGCATCTCAAGCAAAATAATAACATTGAAGAACATATTAAATTATAATTTAAGCAACATAACAAAATAATATAGTACCAGAGACGAAACCTTTTTTGTCATAAAAAAAATTAACGATATTTTATTTCCTTATTAATAATGTTAAATTAATAAATGAATGATAAATAACATGCTGTTATACACATTATTATTATTATTTATATATACACGTATCTTACGTGAGTAGTCGCGAGCCACCGGCGACGCGAGCGCTGTACACAATATATTAAAAAATATATTACCAAATATTAAAATAGGTAATTCAAGGCGAATTCCTTGAATTGCCGTAGGTCACTTAAAAGCACTTTTCGAGCTAATGTATAACTTTTTTTTCCTACTTTTTTTGTCTTCCGTTTGAGTATCGAACTCACAATCATCGAGTTTACAACATAATTGTGTCTTATAAAATTTTTGAATTGTATATTTATAATATTCTACTCCTTACTAATATTATAAATTATAATGTTATGAGTGTTGATATTTGTTCCACTATTACGCAAAAACTACAGAACGGATTTAGATGAAACTTTACAGCAACATTGCTATACATCAGAATAGCACATAGTCTTCAATGTATGTCAACATTTTGCATAATTTAGCTATAATATAACAAAAGTTGAAGAAGCTAGAGAAGTTGTCCTGGTATGCTTTTGTTATATGCTCATAAGAAATATTCTCACCATGATGTGTTCCTCTCTTAGCGTACAACTTTAGTTTTTCACGCAACGCGCCTCTCTCGTTCTCTAATGAATCGATATCTTGTTGAAGATGGTCCATTGTTTCTTCGAATTCTTTCTCTTTGCTGAAAAAAAAACAAGTATAAGTTATTAGTTGTAAGTTCTTATTTCATTGTATCAAAGTGATATTGTATAGTAAAAATTGGTTTGGCCAACGACAAGAGTCACACTTGACTTAGGACTAGATCGCCAGACTCACCGTTTCAGCTGGTTGTGCGCGTCGTCCAGGCGTCGCTGCAGCTGCTGCGCTCGCACTTCAGCGTCTCTGGCTGCGGAGACAAGTTTACGCTCGCCAAGCTCCCTGCGTATTTGCATTTCCGATAGCTCCTCTTGTTTCGCCTAGGAAATGAAAAAAAAAATTAGGCATAAACCACCTACTTTGAAAAGACAGTGTGTTTTTAGTGGCGGAATTCAACGCCGCGCTTTATTTTGTTACCAGTGCGAAGAGATTAATATGGTCAATTTACAATAGTAGTAGTCAAACTCATTATCGTCACGTTTACAGCTAAACAAACCAGCCGCTGTGTCAAACAATAAAACTTACAAAATACTTAGATCACAAAGAAAAGAATAATAATATCGCGAGAGAAGATACTTTTTAACTAAATCAATATTAAAAAATTAAATTCAGAATCTTACCTTTAGTGCCTTCCTAAGTTCCTTAATATCGGCTTCTTTATTCTCCAAACGTATAGTCAATGTTTTTGTTTCTTCAAGTTGTTTCTTCACGAGTTGCGCTCGAAGCACTATGGGTGGTGTAGGCTGAAATAAGAATAGTATAGATTTATTTATATACTCTCTATAAAAGCACGTAGAAGAGTTCAGTGGCATAGCTTCTGACTGCTGTGGGTTCGATTCACACTCGGGGAAATTAATTACTTTATTCTGCTATATGCGGGATACAGCGTGAAGTTGAAGAGACATTTTTTCCCCTTAATGTGGAATATAATTATAATATGTTAAAAGAAGTCACCTTTTCCGAATCGACATTAGTAAGGGACATGACATCGTATTCCTTGTCTTGAGTGAATGTTGCCAACTTGCCGACATCCGCTGAAACTATTGATAGTGCGTGTTTGATTGTCTTCACTGCCCCGTGGTCGTCCTGTAAAATTGTAACAGTTAAATAAATTATTAAGATCAAGAGCGGCGTTGAATTTCATCAATAACAAAAAACTCATAACTTGAACTCTAATTTAAAAAAATTATCACATGTGTATGTGTATGGAATCTTTCAATTTGTAAAACTTATTTTCAAGCCACATCACAGGAACCTTTTTAAGACAAGTTCAAAGTTTCCAATATGCAACTCTTTTGTAAATTGTGATGAACAATTTTCAAGCAAATAACTTTTCACATTATATGATGTTTTGTGTAAGTAAACTTTTATAAAATTGTGAAATAAAATCTTTAAGTTTTGTGTAAATCACAATTTTCAGGACGCGTGTAACAAAGCTTTTTTCAAGATATAAACCCAAATAAGCGTGTAACCTGCTGATAGGCCCTGTCGATGGCGGCGGCCCACACGCTGGCCAGCGCGGCGTGCGGCAGCGGCGCGCCCTCGCCGCGCTCGCCGGCGGTGGCGGCGCAGGCGGCGGCCGCGCGCGCCGCCAGCGCCGCCGCGCGCGCCGCGCGGCTCAGCGTCGTCGCCGTGTCGCCGCGCAGGCGCTCCACCAGCTGCGGACAGATAATAATACACAACGTGGATCTATACTGGTATAAATGAAAAAAAACCTCATTTTTTAATTAATAAAAAATATATCTCCTACGGGAAAATAAAACAAAATTCAAGCCCGTTAGAGAAAGTGCCACAAAAAATTAAACTTAGTGCCTTTCATGAAAAAAGGAATATTGAATAAATTATATAAAATGACACACTTAGTTAAAATACACATATATAACCAACCAACCTGTAAATCTATAGGCAAAGCGTGCAACTGCGCGCCGGGAGGTAGTCTCCGTCTGACACTCTTTAGCTGCTGCTGGAGGGACGCGCAACTTGTTTTTATAGCTTCATGTAGCTGTCCCAGCTCGAGATTCTGCTCTGATGGCTGTAAAATTTTAATTTTATTTTATAAATAGTAAATAAAAAAAATTTAAAATAGGAAAAAAATATATAAAAACTGTACTGATTGTCAGTTTTGCTTGCTTGCTAACTTATAATAATAAGTTATGTGAAAAATTATAATGTTTTCATTTATTATTAAAAAATATTACATTTGCTTTAAGATATAACTTATAAAACCTTACTTGTTGATTGATAAAAAAAACAAACAAACTCATGCTGGAGATGAAAGGCCAAAAATCAAACTCAAAGAAACCGAAAAACATTGATAGAAACCTCACAAAAAAAACATTAAATGAGCTCTTACCATCAAAACATGATTCAACGCCTGTGCGTCGGCCGACAGAGCTCTCGCCAATGCATCCAACGCCGCACACGCGTGCAACACCACGTTGCGGGCGCACGCCGAATCCCGTCCCCCGGTAGTTAATGCACCCTCTGCACCCTCTTTACCCTCGGCCGCCATGTTGAGTGCTGACCACATCGCTGATAGGTACGTCCAGGTGCGTTCCATGCCTGTTTAAAAGAATTGTCGTTGAAAAAATTTTGTTGTATAAAACTAAATATTTAAAATTATCAGAGAAATTCCAAATCATTCGTAAAAAACCACTCAATAAAATATAAAAAAAAACAGTCTTCATACCGAATATATGAGGATTTATGTATCGATTACAACAATAATATAAACAAATATGACACACACACTCTCCTCTCAGCCCCCCTCTCCCCACTCACCATCCAGCGAGCAGTTCTCGTCGAGCTCGTTACTCTTGAGCAGCTGCGCGGCGGCGTCCAGCGCCCGCTCCTGCGCCTGCGCGTCGGGCAAGGCGGAGGCGGCACGCAGCAGTTGTGTGGGCGAGCATCGTTCTAGGGCGTTGCTCCACATGCTGACCATGCACTGGGGGCAAAACAAAGGAGATAACTTATTGTATTATATATAAGAGTGTTCCCTAAAGAATATTGATTTAAATAAACGCGGCACAACGCCAGACACCATAGCCATTTAAGTGACTCAACACGAAATGTCTCAAACATTGGACGGTGCGTGAAAAACAATAGATTCCCTCTGCCTATCCTGCTTTATGCGAAACAGTGTGAAGGTAAAAAATACTGGTTTTTTAAAAATAAAATAATTTGACAGACAGAATTTAAATGTAGACTGATAACTTTGTCTTCCAACTTAATGTGTTTTTTAAGTAATTACTTAGTAACCTTATATGGTTATTAATTAAAACGAACCTGTATCATCTGCAGTTGGAACTCAAGCTGACACCGGAAGCTGTACTGCACGGCTGTGTGGGAACGCATCACCGATTCCTTATCCCACACATTCACAGGTGGGAACCTAAATTATTAGACAAATATTTAAATATATTAAATATACAGATTTTTATATATCTTTTTATTTTATTTGAATGCGTGACCTTAGCCATAAATAATAGCCTAGTTAGATGATTTAGAAATGTCATTCAAGTGGATAATTTTAAAAACAGTTTCATGCTTATCTTTACTTACTTTTCACGAATTTGACTTAAAATAATCTCAGCCTTCTTGTACAAACGTTCCAAGAGAAGTATGAACAAGATGGCATCGTGGTCACCTGGAATAAAAAAATATAGTCATTTTCCACCACACATTGTAAAATACACATGTAAATAATAATACATAAGATAACTTGATAAACCCATTTAAAAAATAATAATAACAATTTTGTCACTTTTTCGATGTCACACAGTACTAAATCAATTCTGAATCATGTCACAGTACTTTAACAATTATGACTCCTACTATACTCCGGCAATTCTCAGTCATGTCATACTGTAGTAATTTAAATGTCACACTATCTATAGCAATTCTAAATTATGTCACATTGTATCAATTAATTTCATTCATTTCACAATTTAACAATTCTGAGTCATGTCATTACTTTAACAATAATTTACGCACCATTAGCCGTCATGAAGTGATCAGGTAAGCATGCAGCCAACATATCAGCTCTCGCTTTAGCCTGAGCTAATTCCAGGGCCCTGAGCTGGAGATCTATGGACCTAGTGGATGCCCTAGACTGCTGCACAAGAGAGCCTAGTTCTGGGGGTGTGGACCTGACGTCGGGGCTGGGGTCCTGGTCTGAAGGTGGTGGTGAACCGGCTGAAAAATAAATTTCTGATACAAATACATATTCATATAGCTTTGTTTGTGATGAATTGTATAACAAAATATCACTATGAGGAAAAATTAAATGTTATTTTTGCAAATATTCATTTAAAATATTTATATAAAATGTATTTTTTAGACATCTTCAATTAATGTATTATGTGGTTTTTATTCATTTAATCAATATAATGATAATATTATAGTAGTCAAGTAAAATGCCTTTATACTTTGACAACTAATAAATTTTATGAGACATGTAAAGAAGACTTACTTCACTACATTTAAGGTTCTGTTTTATTTAGCAACAGTATCCAACTACATATATGTTACACAAAATCTAAAGAATCCACAAATGATTATTAATATAAATATTCCTTGATTTAAATTAATATTATTAAATTGAAAAGTTAATTTGGTTAAACATGCTATTCTCAAGAACTACTGGTTGCAATTGAAAACTACCTTTTTTGTTCAATTTATCAAGGAATGCTATATACTTTAAAATTATTATCACCATAAAATATAGTTATCGTGATAATAATTTTAATATAACCCACACAAAGGGGTTGTTGGTTCAACTCCCACTCGAGGAAGTTAAATATTTAATATTTTTATTTCCTCTCTCTGGGCGAAGTATAAAGCGTGGCGTTCAGATCCGCCACTCAACACGCAATGTCTCCAGAATTCTTTGGGAAGTAACAAACGGAAGTATTTTAATGGGAACAAAGTGTCTTAGCACTAGGTTCCCGGGTTCCGTCTGCCAACTCTGCTATGTGCAGGATTATAGAGCTAAAAAATCCACGACATATCACATAATTTTTTAATATGAAATAATCCTAATAACAAAAAAAATATATAATAATAACAATATAATTTAAATCCAATAAAAAAAAACGATAATACTACCTTGTTTGGATTCCAACTGGTTTCTCATATCATTGTACTGTTCAGTCATACGCTGAACTAACTCCCTAAATTTAACAATTGTTGAATCACGATCCATTATAGTTTCTAATGCCGCTTCTCTTTCTCTAACCGCCTGAAAAAAATATAAAATGAATCCCTTTGACTTGATAGAAATCGAATGTTATTAAGGCCCGATATTTCCGTTTATTTCCCGTTATTCCGTAGTTACTTTTGTTGTTTTTAAGAATTTCTTGTTTTATTAATCTTAAAGATATTTATTGTTTTGTTTTGGTTACATTGACTTTTTCGTGCTTAAAAACATGAGTAAACCTTAGCCAATCAACCCTTTTACTTATCTTCACCAAAGTAAAAGTAATCAAAGAAAACTCCATTACAGAGGCAATTTTGTGTTAAGACACTCTGTTTCTCATATTCATACTATTGGGTGTTGAGTGGCGGAAATCAACTCCTTGTAATATATATATAAATCGAACCGGTACCCACCTCTCTAGTAGCAGCATGCGCCATCTCCAACTCCTCGCGCAAATCCATCTCCAGTTCCCTATTGGACTCCACGAGCTGCTCGTGGACCTCTTGCAGCGCTTCTAATTCTTGGACATCTTGTTTTAGTTGTTCTACCTGTTGATATTGGATAAAATAAATTAAATGTTTAGTTAGAAAATATATTAGATTCTATTTAAGGCAAAACGCGGCATTAAGTTCCGCCATTCAACACATAATGTTTCGACGTAATGTCTCATTGAAACACTCCATTCCCCGCTTTCCACTCTTTCTTTTCCACCATTTTCGAAAATGTGGTGGAGAGTGGGGGGAACGTTAAGTGATGATGAAGATTCATCTTGTTACCAGAGCGATAAAATGGAAATGATTCGTTTTCTCTTCGCGTTTACAGTGAAAATAAAACGCTGAAATATACCATGATGGCTTTGTCATAGTCTTTATATTCTATTCACCTGATCTTCCAAGCCCATTTTCTTTTCAGCGAGTTGTTCCACCATTTCTTCAGCGCCTAGAGCTGCATCCACCTTAAAATAACATAATATATATGTATTTATGAAATGTATACATATAATAAAAATGTTACTTATTGTCTGAACATGGGAAATATTTATTTATTTATTTTTTGATTCAATAGTGGCTATTACATTGTATGAGTCATATAATTTACATAACCGAGGGATTGCTAATAAATTAAACTAAATTGGAGTTTGTTAATCTGCCGTTCCAAAAACAATGTTTAAAATCGAAAAAAAAAACACTTAGAAATGTAACTGTATCGATGGACAGATTATCGCTTCAAAGACTTTAGCAAAAACACTCAGAATCGATGTCGGTCGGTAGATTTGAGTTTGGTTTTTCACCTTCACTTTTATATATTGGCACTTCTTTAACCTATATCTACGCTTGGACAATAAACTTTAGAAAGGGATTTATTACATATTAGAAACAAGGGTAAATCGAAACATAACGCATAGTATTAAATAAAAATTAGCGGAATGTTATCTGGACATAACCCCTAGAACCTTTTGATATGTTTAAATTGCACAGCTTTCGAGTAAAAACTTCTCAATTTAGTTGAAGTGAAGAAAAACAATCACTATTATTGTATGTGGAATATAAGTTGAGAGCAAACTGTGAATCGAAATCAAAAGGTATATTGCTTACCTGTAATTTAGTAAAAAAAAATATATTAAAAACAATAATCACCTGTTCCCTAAGATCAGCTACTTGAGCTTCCAGCTCTTCTACGCGCGCCGAAAGCTTTTCCTTTGTGCGACTTAGTTCAGCTATTTCTGATTTATATTGCTCTAGATCCTGAAAAAAAAGTTTGTGATTGTATGTTATTAGTTCATATATAATTGAATATTATTTATTGCGCATAAAAGATACAAGTAGGGATCGTTATGGCAAATTATTATGTTCTATATATGAATAGGTGATCTAATTTCTCTATCTTACTCTAGACTTACCGTTGGATCTTTTGCATGGCGTGTTTACTGTGGGCCGGCATGTCTCTCAGTCTCACTAGTATCTCTAACCCTGTCGTTCTGTTGGTCTCACCCTGTTACCTTTCCAAGCTTATACCAAGCTTATCCGAGGCTTACCATCTGCGTACCGTTTTATGTGCGAATTAATTCCTCGGTCCCACTATCGTGTCTTTAAGCCTCACATTCTATTTTTGCAGTTGTCTCATGTTACATGCGACGAATGCCTATTCGCTCTATTTTTGAAGACCCGTTATTTATATGACTAAAAAACCAGCCAAGCCAGTTGAAGTCATGGCGCAGAGGCACCAGGCACAAGAGGCATGTGTGACTGTAAACTCAACAGCATGAGAGTTTGATTCCCACTCAAGGAAATAGAGTATTTAATATATTCATTTCCTCACTCTGGTAACGAGGTAGAACAGATTAATTCTGCCACTCATCACGCAATGCCTCAGGACGCATTCGGCAGAAAATGAGTAAAAGAAGTATCTCAATGAAAACGGAGTTTCTTAAGGTTCTGCCCACCCTGTTATTTGAGGGATACAGCGTGAAGCTAAAAAAGCCGATGCCAGCAATGGGTTCCAAACTCTCGCTGTACTGTGCAATAAAGCACATAGACTGAAAGTGTTACCTCCTTAGGCTTACCCTAAGCTTACTCTTACCTTCTGCATCTTCTGCATAGCGTGTTTATCATGCGCCGATAAATCCCTCAGTCTGACCAACGTGTCTCTAAGCCTCACGTTCTGTTGTTGTAGCTGCCTCACTTCGTACCCTGTCGCGCCCTCGTTGAGACCGGCCGCTGCGTACGGGTGCTCTGGTCAGACACGCCGCTATTTACACATGCTGGTCCTCTACTGCCGTCAGTGTTTGTGCGTGTCAGTCAATATGTGTGTTTGTCAGTCATTATAACGTCATTTTGGAATTTTGATATTTAGATATCCGTATAATATCCGATCCGATATTTTATATATGGCGTCATTTCAAATTCTATGTCACAAGTGGTGTGACCTCTGTTTTCTAAATTTCTCCGAAATACGAGATTTTAAGTTTTCAGATACATAATTCAACACCACATTATTGCCAGACCAGTAATATTAAAATAAATCTTGACCCCGAATAGGGATGGAACCATCGTGTTTACTAAGGGGATAAATAACTTCAGTTCTATATTTATAGGGATTATTATGTTTTTTAGTCATAGTTTCGTCATATTTGTCACAGTCTTCTGGCAGATAGAGTTATGACACAAACACAGAACACAAAACATGCGTAAATTAAACATAAATAAACACTTCACACATTCGCTATAAATTAAAGAAACAAAATAAAATTAATATCAAAAAATATATTGTTTATATCTTGAAAATAATTGTTAATATCATGTCATGAAAATGTATATATACATTCTTTTATTTCTACCTATTTCATAGGTAGATCATTTGAACACAAAAATTAAATTGACAGATTTCGAAAAAATACAATAAGCAATAAATTAAGATGAAAAAAGGGGTCTATGGAACTAAAAAAATATCTAGAAGAATGTGTGAAGCAAATGATCAAAGCAAAAAAGAAAAACAATATAATTATAATATAAATACTTATATACGTACATGCTTAAGTTGATTGTTAATTTCTATAAATAAAAAGAGTATATTTATATGCAAATAAGAAATAAAAGTCAAATAATTAAATTGAATTATAAATTTGTCTTATTAAAGTATGGCAACATTTTTAATTTCAATTACTTAATTCCACAGATAAAAAAAAAATTCTCACAAAATTACACTCTAATAAGACTTTTTTTTAATTAAAAAATATATAAAACGTGCATAAAACATTATTATAAACATATATAACATTTATTATAAATATAAAATACTTGTATATTACACATTTAGAGATAACGTTAAATATAGAGCGGTCGTGTCTGGAAACAAGTTTTAAGAGACATAACAGTTAAAAAACACTGAGAGTTAGTTTTAAAATAAATCTCCAGCAATTAAGATTTATAAGAAAAAGAAAATATGAGTACATTTAAGTTATAGAGGCAAAGCGCGGCGTCGACTTAAATAATAATAATAAAGTAAAATTTTTACATTTATTTAAATTAATAAATTAATTTAAATTGCTTGACTTCAAACCATATATAAATATTAAATGATATCTTTACATTTGACAGTTTAAAATAAAAAAATAATAATTGTTTCGTTGTTGTTATTGTTATTTTTTACTTATCTATACCAATATTATAAAGCTGAAAAGTTTGTATGTATTGTACGATCTAATCCCAGGAACTATTGATTCGTATTGTGTATACCTAATTTATTGGCGAAGGCTATACTCTACATTAGATAGGTAAAAGTTAATTTAAATATAACAATAGAATACTGCCGCCATAACTGTTTAATTAAATCAACAATATACTCACGTATATTCCCACCAGCCTCCATCTCGGCTCTCATAAGCTGTAAATCTAAAGTGGCTTCCTCCAGCTTGTCCCTACACTGTTCTAATTCGAGCTGTAACGCCTCAGCTCTCTCCTCAGCCATTTCTTTATCCAGGGCCGCCATTTCTGCTGCTTCCTGTAGTTCTGCTGTTTCGTCGTTGTGCTGCTCAAGAGCCTCTTGGGCTTCGCGAACCTTAAAAATGTTATATATTTATATATTAGCGTGGGATATATATATATATATATATATATATATATATATATATATATATATATATTAGACGCACAAAAAATATGTTTGTTGAAAGGAAAACTCTCAATTTTTATAACACTGATTTAAAATAACACGGGGATAACGCGACGGTTGTAGGTTCAATTGCTACACGAAGAAATTAAGTTCAGTTCCGGCCCGGGTTGAGTTCGAAAGTTGAGAGCTAGAGTGTCTTAACACTAGATTCTCTCTACCCTACTGCATGCAGGGTACAGCATAAAGCTGATTTATTTCCTTTGATTTATTATGTTAACTAATCAATATTGACTTAAACTTATAACATCCCTCTATTTTCGTCGGGGGCTTAAAGACCTACCGACTCTTTCGTACCAAATGCAGTTATGGTTGTTATTTTTTCCATAAAATAAGTAAGTTCTCACGTCGTGCCTTATATTTCTATATTTATTATATTTTTTGCTTTTGACTTAGAAGCTAGATTTATTTGTGCTTCAACGAATTGTTCCTCCATGCAATCTGTACATAAATGATCTTGAATGGACGGACAAACAGAGTAAACACCAAAAATCTTACTGTAAACGACAAAACTAGGACTATTTTATAAGAAAATATATATATCATAAAACGTTATAAACATAATAAATCGATACCTTTTTAGAAAACGATGAAGATTTAATAGAAAAAAAATCGCAAATGTCAATATAAAACTTAAAAAACGTTGAAATTAATAAAAAGATTCTAAAACCGGCCACCCATCCACTCACCTCCTGCTTGGCTCTCTGCAGATCCCTCTGCAACTGCGCCTGCGACTCCATTATCTTGGATTTGAATTCGTTGGCCTGGTCCAGTTGTAGTCTGACTCGCTCGAATTCCCTTAATTTTTCCCTGTCTTCAGCGCGACGTACTTTAAGGGTTTCTAATTTCTCTTTTAGATCTTCTACTTCTGATTTTAGTGCTATAATCTGTGGAAAAAAAGTTTTATTCTTATTTTTATGTGTTCAATGACTATGACGCTAGTTAAGGAAGACAGAGAGAACCTGGGAACCTAGTGTTTAGACACTCCGTTCCCATGAAGACATTTCTTTCCCCACCTTCCGCCGAATCCCAGAGGTATTGTGTGTTGAGTGGCGGAATTTAACACCGGACTTTTGCCTTGGTGCCAGAGCGAAGGAATGAAAATATTAAGAAATAATAATTAATTCTCTCGGGTGGGGATCGAACCCAGAACCGTCACGTTACAATCGCACTCTTGTACCGCTGCCCTACGACAACCTCAAATTTTATTGAAAATTTAATTTATTTATTTAAAATTTTATTTACTTACAGATTGATAGTGATAGAAACTTTCCCAATATCTACATCACATTTTTTAACACCAAAAGAAGAAAACAATTAAAAAACATATAAAAAATAATTTATATTTAGAAATACGAAATAAAAACACGTTATCTTTACCCACCGACCATTCATAAATGGTTATAAATAAAGCAAAAACCACACGCGGTTGCTATCGAGATATTATTATTTCATAGAAACTTTATTGTGAAATATTATATTACGGAACTAATAATTTCAATTTTTTATTATTAACGGTCCCAGTATTTTTAAATATTAATTTAATTATTTTTTTATAGAAATATACGTATTTTATTTGTATGATGTTTGTATATATCTATTTCTATGAATAATATCTATTTGTATTAATTTTAGATATATTTGATATCTATATTTATAATTAAATCGTAACTGACAGGTGAATGTACTGGTATATGCAAGACATATAAGTAGAGTTGTTATTGGGTTTATTTTCAACAGAAATTAATATTTTATGCCAGTTTATCGGTTTGTCTGTACGTTTGTTCACGCTAATCTAAGAAACGGCTTAAATCTCGTAAGTTTTCACAATTGTATTTTAGCAAATTTCCTTACTTTCTTTTATTTAGTGTTTGTATAATATAAATCGGCTCGCAAATAAAAAAATGCGTTAATATAAAGTATTACATATGGAAATATTGCTGGAAAATGAATGTCTTATTGAATTGGCTGAATCTTTAGGCACCCTGGTGCAATGGGAGTTCTAACTGTTTAACGATGGTCCACTTGGAGCAACAATTATAAAGGACGTAGGCGTAGAGTTCCGCCACTCAACTCGAACGAAATTGGAGGACGTAGTTTCTTAACAGTAGGTTCCCTCCCTCTATCTACCCTGCTATAGGCGTGAAGCTAACAGTATGAAGCTTAAAAAACAAATATTATATTTTCATTTTAAGTCCCTGTGAAATAGCGTTGCACTATTTTCTTACATTAGAAACAGGCATACATACACACACAAAAATATAGGTAGATACTGAAGAAACTGATATGACTGATTAAAAACAACTAACTTCCTGCTGAGCTTGCATATTCGCCAGTTTATCCTCGACAGCTGTGGAAACCGGTTGAGGGGATGTCAAACTTTGTCCCGGCGTGAACTGTGGTGTTAGGGTCTCCACGAAACCCGTCTGCAATGGAGCAAAAAAAAAATTTTATTATATTTATTTCGTTAACAAAATACATGTAAAAGGAAGCACTAGGTTCCTAGCTTCCCCCTGCCTAACCCTGGTTTGTGACCCTGGTGTGGAACGATTTCCAGATCATTCCAGACCAGTTTTTTTGTTTCTTAATGTGGTGTGTCATTTTAAAAAAAGTTAAATTCATTAAGAAATTGAGGCCAGTCGTGGCGCAGCGGCACAAAGTGTGACTGTAAACCGACTGGTTGTGGGTTCGATCCCCACTCGAGGAGATGAAATATTTACTTAAATTTATATTTCCATTTGTTCGCTCTGGTGTCGAGGCTAAGCGCGGCGTTGAGTTCTGCCACTCAATACGCAATGCCTCCAATTCGGCAGAAAGTGGGGAACGGAGTGTCTAAAAACACTAGGTTCCCTCTGCCTACCCTGCTGTGTGCGGGATACAGCGTGAAGCTGATTGATTGATTGATTGATATATATATATATATAGGTATAATGTACCTCCACAAAAGATGCCCTTTTGCCAGTAAGGTCCGGCGACGTCGCCCTCTCAGTAGTAGGCGACACGTAAGAAGTAAGGGACTGACGACTACTCGCCAAGGAAGTCCTGGAACTGTTTACCAATGGAAACTCTAATAAAATGCGTACATATGAAGCCAGTAATTTGTGTATAAAACAAATAAATGATACAAAATAAAATGCGGAATGTAGAGAACGTAGTGTCTTATGACACTAGGTTGCCTCTGCCTTACTTGCTAAGTGCGTTACGACTTGTTATGTACAAAGGGAAAGGGAATAAACAATATATAGTCGGCTTAGAGTGTAAACCTGCTAAAAATCTGCTAAAAAATTATCAGGAGAGACTTAGAGAGATTTTGTATATTTTTTTTAAAGTTTCAAATGGTACAAAAACAACACAATGAAAAATACAAATCTAGTAGACTTATACTTTAAGCCGTCGATATACTTAAATAATAAGGAATATATTGGTAGTAAAAATTGGTTAGATTTAAGATTTATTTAGACAGACAGACTGACATTTTCGACACTATTTGTAAAAAAATATATAATAATCTAAAATTTTATTGAAAAATCTTGAGGACAGTCGATACGCGATTGTAAACACGACGTATTGTGGAATCGATTCGAAGGAAATGAAATATTTAATATATTAATTTTTTCGCTTTAGTGTAAAAGCAAAGCGGGGAGTTGAGCGACTCAAGTCATAATGCCACCAGGATTCGGCAGAAAATGGGGAGTGGAGTATCTTAGCACTAGGCTCCCGCTGCTTAACCTGCTACATGCGGGGACAGCGTGATAATTGTATAGAATGATCTGAGTTTAATGGAAAACTCTATACTGCATGTATACAATATACATTTCTCATAGTGTGCAAGCTTATTCATAAATGAAATGAATGAAAAAGTCTGTGCATATAGAAACTTAAAAATAATACTCTAAAGACAGTGAAAAATTACGTAAAAATAACAAGTATACGATGCTACACGCATGAAATTATCAACAAGAATATATACATAGAAAAATAACCGCACAAGCGCGAGTCGGGCTCGCCCACCAAGTGTTCCGTACAAAAATTGGAGGTCTCTTGAAACTTGAGCTTCTTCTGAAATTCAACTTTAGCTTAGCCAGAGCTCTTTCATCTGATACCTCACTTGAACTAGCGGCTTTAATACCAAATTTTGCCCCCTTTTTACGGCTGTTATTTTTTTTACAGGATTTAACGACAAATATATAGTTTCCTGAACTAGTACTACCTGTTGATGCTAACTAACAAATTTTATAATTCTAGGTCAACTCTTTTAATTGTGAGTCCCTTTATAGTGTCTAAATACGTGTTTTTTGCAATATAAACGGCCATATCTTTTTTTTCAGTATATGTACAAGTACAATTTTCTTTAGGAAATCAAGGGACGGTAAATCAGAGTATATGATTTGAATTTTAACTCGATATCTCTAAGCGTTCCAGAGATAAAAGCTGTTAGCAGATAGACGGAGGGGCAGGGGCGGAGAATAAAGTGATCCTATAAGGGTTAGTTTTTTCCTTAAAAGGTACGGAACCCTAAAAAGAAAAATGTGGAGAATAATATTGACATTTTATTGCAGATGCAAATCCCGCTTTGGAAATAAAAGACAAAAAATCTTTTGCATTCGTTGGAATCACTGTTTGCCTCGCTGGCCTTGCAACTTACAACCGGAAGGTAAGGCTTAATGGACCCCTTTAATATGTGATATCTTTTTTTATATGGACTGTAAGTGTACGAGTAGATCCTCTCTGCCCACTGCCTAAAATACTTTAGAGGTGTGAATATAAAACAAGATGAGCCCATAAAAAGTAATTAAAGTTATATATAAGTAATACAATTTATACAACAAGAATACTACAGACTAAAAAGATGAAGAAATAAAAAAATAAACAAGCAAAAAAATAAAAAAAAACAGTAGTAATATCAAAAGTATAAACAAACAAAACATAATATATTTTAAAGGTGTATTTATGTAATATTTGTTTATATTTCTGTATCCTTGTATGTTTGCGCATTTTTTTATATATAAATTGAGTATTATATACATACAAGTGACGGCAGATCGCATACCTGTCTACCGATCACCTAACGATCAATATTTTTTGTTATATTAAAATTATTAAGCTCAAGCTCATGAACTTACATCTTCAAGTTCGACTAAATATAGCTCTAGCAGTTCATTAACAAATATTATTGATCACTTATGCATTAAAAACTGTTCTAATAATATATACAAAAAATGCATTACAAGAAGAACATATAAAAATTAAACTTCAAGCATTTTAAACTAAGATTACATAAAGTGCATTTGGGTAACTCCGAAAATCTGTTTCAGGTTAGACTAGATCTTAGGACACCTTAAGGTACCTCCTGGGTAAATACTGCTGTCATTGGTTCGTAGTGGTAGAAACACATGATTTTCGTAGTTACCCATACAAAAATTACAATAAAAAATAGGTAAAATGTAACAATCGTGCCCATATATACATACATATGTACAGTGCTTTCTATAAATTTTTCATATAGTATAGTATTACCTCGACATAGACAAATTGCCTGCCTTTGTCTGCGCTGGCGACGCCTTCCGCCGCACCCTTTTTCATAACCCAATATGTTAGATACGAGTAATTTAATTAGGAAACAAACATTTATATATTGTAGAAATACTTTATAAGGAAAAGATTATTATTAAAATATTAATAATTAATTAATCATGTCTCAAATATTATCTTTGTTGCTGTTTGCGGCGTTGGGTTCCACTAACTAATGCGCTGTCTTATAAAAGGGCGATATTTATTTGTATTAAATATTAAAAATAAACATCAGCAGATAAGAATCAATGTCTCTTGAAACACTTAAAAGCAATTTACACAAGAAAGCTATTATTTGTTTTTTTTTGTGATACCCGCGGCATTGATGTTATAATTGATTTCATTTGCATGCAAAATTTCACATAAATAAAATAAAATACTAAGTAACAAATGTGTAAATAACCATAATCCTTCCTTTGACACGTAAAAAACATTCTTATATACTAGAACATATTAAAATACACAGATAACACACAACTTATTTTATACCTTTTTCACAAAAAATAACACAAAAAGTTAGCACTTTGGTCTTAAAAAGAAAAAAATACAACAATAATCATTGAATTGTCATAACTTGTGAACGAGTGAGTGTTCACTTTCTAGTTTCGTGAATGCACTGAAGTGTAAAACAAATGGTTAATGGCCCCTAAATTAAAGCATTGTACAACAATATTTGTAAATCAATCTTGTATTACATAATATGACATTTTTGTTTCTTATCACACTGTATCCCGCATATAGCAGTGTAGGCGAAGGGAACCTGACAATTTAAAGACACTCCGTTTCCCGCTTTCCGTTCTATTTTCGAGAAATTGCGTGTCGAGTGGTGGACCCGTTTTGTATTGTTATCAGAGCGTGGAAAATGATATCATGATCATCATGATTTACTCACACGATGTGGGACTGTGCCGCGTCAGCCTGAGCCTGATATTTATATATTTATTTTTAACTCTATCCTTTATCTCTGACGGGATAGCCCTCTTTCTATTTGCTTTATAATAATATTTATCGAGGCTGTTTGACTGTAAACTAGACGGCTGTAGGTTACGATTTCATTCCCCCGAGTGGACTATGTTCGTTACTTCAGCTAACAAGATAAGCCGCAGTTTTGCAACTCAACATTCAATTGTTCTGTTTAGCACTAGGTTCCCTGCCTATTCTGCTATATGCGGCTAACAGCGTGATATTTGTGATATTTTCATAAATAAATCTCCCGTGTATAAAAGCTATTTTGTTTATAATAATAAGTTGTCATAAATTTTATATATTTTTAATTCACAAAATATGCCATTAAGCACAATTATAACATTATATAGCCTAAAAATGTCATTGCCTAAACAAAAAAAAAACAATCATAATTAGAAAAGGTTAAAAATTAATATGACACAGCAAGCATATTTTTTTTGTGCTAACTAAGCTAAGCGTGTGCAGATCTACCGTATCTAATACTTACGTGGTCGGTCTAGACCTCTGGGCCACTGTTATACTAGCGAGAAAGAAACACACACTATCAGTTAGAAAATCTAAATGATTTAACATATAGAAAATCGAAAAAAAAAAACAATAGAAGCTTTTTTCTCATTCAGTAATGATGATGTATATGGATTACAGCCAAAAAAATTTTTTATTTTTTTATTTTCTATACGTCAAAAATGACATAATATGCCTGCAAATCTTTAATAATGTTGTTATTATTATTAATAAAATGTAAATATCACGTTAATATAATTATTATTGGATTGGAATCTACAGATTATAAATGAGTGACATTCTACATCTATGTTAATGGATTCATTACAATTGATTAATTAATGATATATAGACTATATTATATGGCATATATAATAATTTCATGAAAAATACTTATTAAAAAAATTTACTATAAATGATCAAACTTTTCTTAAAATTCTACATTTAAATATAATTAAAATATTTGTTTCTAAGATCACAAAAAACTTATTCCAGAATAAAGTTTTCAAATATTTAATTTAATTACCAATAAATTAATTAAGTTAACACTAATGCCACAAATTACCAGTGAAAAAAACAATATGCAAATAATATTATATTAAATTGTGTATAATACAATTGAATTTTCATATTTTTTGCAAAATAAATCTATTTTTTTAATGCAAAAATAAAGTCTCTTGTCAAATTTAATTGTATGTTTGTTGTATTTCCTTTGAATTATTCTCATTTCTTCACTCTAGTAACAATTAAAAGTGTGGCTTTGAATTCCACCACTCAAAATGGAGTATCTAAAAAATTATGCAGAAAGTGAGGAATGGAGTGCTTTAATACCATGTATCCTCTGCCTACTCTTTAATATTAGAGATGCAGCATGCAGCTATTAAAATATATACATATAAATACCTGCTAAGACGTCTATTAGAAGGCTTTGATTCCTCAGTGGATGTAGTCATGGATGTCTCCATAGGATTGTCTTCAGCATCAAGAAGCTGAATTTGTGATTGACGTACAAACACACCATAATTCTCCTCACACTGGAATTCAACAAGAAAAATATTTAAGAAATCATAATAAATAGAATTTTGTGGTACTTAAATCCAAGCTCTCTGAGCATTATATATTCCTATCAAGCTATGTTAAAATTTTAAATGCTTGTTACAACATTATTTATGTTGTTAGCAAGTCAATAAGGAGATTTTAAAAAAAATCCATTACCAAAAGATACATTCATTTCCTTCGTTTTTTTTTCTATCCTTAATATGAATAAACACATGATACAAAAGGTACTTAAAAAAATTATATATAAAAAAAATATTAAAATAAATTGTCAATATAAATATACACTATATTACTATTGGGTTCTTACTGGAATAAAATTTTGGTCTATGCAATTTTATTGTATTGCATTAATGTTAGAATAGTGGTTGTTATATTAAGACACAAAAATTCTCAAATTTAATTAAATAAAACACAGAATTTAACAAGTGAATACTAACCCGAAAGTAAGCGTGACCACGCACTGTACCATTGTTCTTGCCTTTAGGTTCATCTAGGATAATTCCTATCCATTTACCAGTTGCAAATGTAGGATACCCAACGTAAGCGATCGACCCCTTTACTTCTTTCCCGACGACCATTACCCGCTGTCCTAATGTTAAGTGTTTGTCTGACATCTTCTCTTATTACTTTAACTAGAAAACACACAATAAAAACCTGTATTACAATTAAAATCCGACTTGAAAACTTAAATAAGTCGATAATTTTTTTACAATACCTTATATGTAAAGTAAAAGGATTACGCCAATAAGAAGCTGCAATTGAGTACTCAACTAGGTACTTTACTTATATTATTACATAACAGAAGTTTAAGAAGTCAAATGTTGTTTTATTTAAGAAAATATGTGCATTGAATGTAATTTCACTGCAGTGAACAATTGACAAATTGATGCAGGTACGTCAAATTTAAATGTCAATGTCAAAGTATGAAATCATCGCGACGTGTGGTTTCTACACCGAGAGCTTAATATATACATATATAACAATATATAATACGTAATTTAATAGCAATACTTTATAGATATATTATAGGAAATAATAAAAAACACAAATTTTGTCTCAAAAATTCATTCATATTTCATTGTTATATTTATTGAATTTCAAATCTATTAAACACTTATTGCGATTTGTTACTCCTGCGTTACATATACATAATTATATATGTAATGCAATCTTTATCAATTTATTTTAAAAACAATGATGAAATATTTCTATAAATTGAATAATTCATTATAATGTTTTGCAATATTTACTATACGTTTCTTCATTATTGAATTTATTACACCTAAATAAATAAAAAAAATGTATAAATACTAATTTGAATCTACAACCAAATTATTAAGTAACTTAAATACATTTTTTTAGTGTCATATTTTAGGAACAGATTCTGTAAATAAATCGATACCTAGGTTATCTTATGTTCATATCTCAGCCTCACTCAAAATAAAGACCAGTATATATAAAAGGTACTGATTTTGTCTCGCATAGAAAGAATATAGGGTATCCGACGCGATTTGTTATAGTTCTTTTTATTTGAGCGTCTATGCGGTTGAAGTAGGTTCGGTCCTTAGAAATGAATATTTTTACGTCGATCTTGTATCAAGATGAAGCGCGGCGTTCAGTTCCACCACTCAAAAAGCAATATCTCGACAACTCGACGGAGTGTGGAACGGAGTGTTTAACCCTTGGTTCCCTCTATCCACCCTGCTATATACATACGAGTAGGATGCGTGGGTAAAGTTAAAAAAATATTTTTATATGTATATTCTTACTAACGCTATCTTTACACAAAGAAATATACTTCAATAGGTTTTAGTATCTATATAAAATATTTCAATTATTATTTTAATTTCTCAGCTCTGGTAAGAAAAAAAAAGTTCCACCACATTTTTAAGCTTCAACCTGTATCCTGCTCCCAGGAGGTGGGCATAGAGAAACCTGGGAATCCATTGTTAAGATAATCTCCGCCGCACTTTCCGCCACTCAACACATTTCTCAAATATATGGTTAATTCTTATTTATTGTTGTCTATCCTGCTTTACAAGATAAAGCTTGGGTTAGCTTTACGCTGTACCCGCTGTACATAGCAAGGTGGGCAAAAGGAACCTGAGAACCTAGTGTTTAGACAGTCCGTCCCCATTAGATACTTCCGTTCCCCACAGTCAGTCAGTTGCAATAAAGCCAGTCCAGTATAGTTTGGGGCTTAATTATAATATTAAAAATACATTTAATCTACGCATCTGAGGAATAATTTGAGTTTTGAACTCACGACCCCAAAGCCGGCTAAATAGCTACTTAGTATTTACTGCAATGAATACAGTTTACTGTGCCAATAAAACGATACTTCGCGTTTTGCACGTTTTGTAAACGTTTTTAAGGAAATTAATTTTCTAACTGATATTATCTAAATAAAAAAATATGACCTACTTTTACTTACACTATTAATGCAAATATGAAAGTTGTATTTAGATTTTAATTTATTTTAATAATAAGAATTAACATAACAAATTTCGATAAATACTTAATTGATGTAGATGTGGATTATAACTGTTATATGGAAATAGTAGAAACTTTGGTTTTTAATTTATATTGTCTTGCTTTATATTGTCTATATGCAAGTAATCCAGGTTAGTAAATAAATAGTTATGTAGTTTCAGCAGGCAAAGCGAGCGGGTCGCCAGTAGGTAGGTAACGTAAGCGTGAACTTTTGTATTGTACCTAATATCAAATCAAATCGCGGTATATCCCGCATACATCAAACTAGGCAGAGGGAACCTAGTGCTAAGGCACTCCGTTCCCCACTTTCCGCTATTTTTTTCGAAGCATTTCGGGTTAAGTGTCGGAACTCAACGCATGGCTTTTGCCATGGTGCCAGAGAGAAAAAAATAAAATATTCATAAATAATAATTCAATGCCCCGAGTGGGGATCGAACCCAGAACCGTCGTATTTTCACATCCTTGTGCCCCTGCGCCACGATGGCTTCAACCCCTATATTGTGCCTATTCTTAAAAATAAAGGCCATCGTGGCACAGCAGCACGGTGTAACGTTTACGTATGACAATACGGTGTAAGTTCAGTTCGCGAATTGATTATTTATTTTCCTCGCTCTCTTTCTCGAAAGTGGAGATCGGAATGTCTCAAATAGGTTCCTTCTTCCTACCCTGTTATACGCAGCACGTATTTGGCTTTTATGTGACAAACTAATCCCTCTTATCGGTTAGTAACGCTTGTACTCGTCAAACTATCGGAAATAATACTTACTTCTCATAATAAAATTTATACTTTATACATAGTTATGTACGTACAGCTAAATTCAGCTTAGATACATCGCAGTGTTCACTGTTATATCTTATATGCAATGTTTCTAAGAAACGATGGAATGTAAAAACGTATAAACTTTAAAATGTTTTTATATTTTCTGTGCCTTAGTAGTAAGTACCAGCACTAAAGTATGCTAATGCGAGTTGCGTGAAATTTAAAAAAATATGTAAGACAAAATAAATGTCGTAGAGATAGCGATTTTCTTCACTTCACGTTTTTTCCCTCATAGAGCAGAGAAGACTGATAGAGCCTAGTCTCAAGACTGCATTCCGTTGGTCATTTGGTTCTTTGGGTACTTTCCGCCTCCACCATAATTCGAGGAGACACAGCGTGTTAAGTGGCGGAATTTTACACTGCATTTTGTCTTTCCAGAGCGAACGAATTCAAATAATTCATTTTCCCAGAGTGCTAATCGAATCCAAGAAAAACGCATTTGACGATTTCCTATTGGGCCTTAAAATAAAAAAAAAGTTATAAAACAACGATTCGAGCTAACTACAAAAAAGCCACATATTTAAAAAATATATTACAAAACTAAAATAATAAGTTTAGAAACAGAACTGTCTCGATACAACAGAGTGTGACGCATTATGTGATAAATACTTACCGTCATCAAACCGAGTGGCTGACCTCAGCCTTGAGTCATTGCTTCCTTCTTGGCTACTAGTCTTATAATATTGAAATTTAATATTATAAGACTGCTAGATACTATTTCAGTTTTTTAAATTATCCCGCAATTAGCAGGGCAGGTAGAGAAATTAGTGTCAATAGACTCCGTTTCCCCACTATCCGCCCAAATACGAAACTTTTATTAAATCGGTTCGTAAGTAAAAAAAATATATAAAAATATTTTATTTTAAAAAATTGCTACAAAATAACCATTTTATTGAATCGGCTGAAACTTTAGTTTTAATGCAGATAAATATAGTATTTATATAAAGACCTCGAAAGAAAATCAGATTTTTTCGAAGTGTTAAGTATTTATTTAAATATCAGTTATATTTTACTTATACCTACGAGTAGTGTTGGAACCTGCAATTATCGTTTTTAGAGTCAGACGCTAGCCACTGCGCCACAATGGCATCTACTGATTGACATAATTACTATTATTGGCATTGTTTACTTTTATTATAGTCTTTATAATAATAATTTAATCTCCTTTATTTTATATGATATAAGTAATTTACATTCCTAAGTATTAAAATGTTATCTATATTATTTATATGCTTTTTCCACAATTTAAAGAGACACCATAAACTTATATATCGGGTTGCAACCCCCAGACACTGCTCCGAGCTCCTCACCAGCAACCCATCTATCTCATGCATCTGGTTTCTTCTTAATATCTTATAGTATATCTTTATGTATAGTTCCTTTATACCTATTTAAGTATATTCATTTAAGTAGAAGTAAATAATTTAAGGATCCCCACTGTTCAGTTACTTAATGCATCTACTCAAATATTTTGGATTCTTTCATGATGTATTATAATAAAAATAGTAATATGCAATTTAAACATTACTTGACATTAAATATTCTGTCAAAATTTGAACTTTCTACCATCAAATGACTACCATCAAAATTTAACTCCCAAATGTATAAGGAAGTTTCAACAAGGAAGTGTCTAATTTTAAATTTGTATACATCAATGTAAGTTACAGAATATTGTTTGAGTAATATTACATTTTAGTGTAACTTTCCTTAATCAAACTCAATGTTTTAAAATAACATTAAAAAAAGTTACTAATGTTTCTATATTAAATAAGAAAAAATATATATGATTTTTTTTCTTTTCGAATAGTCATGGCAGACAGACTGGCCTAAGGCGACTTCTTCTTGACACATACATGTTTATAATTTTCTATACAAATAAATTAATATACAATTCAAATAACCATTAAAATTATAATTGAATGATATAACTTGAATCTGTAACAGTAGACAGCTAGGTTTAAGTTTATAGACCAAATAGCTTTATTTTAATATAAAGCTAATACTTACAAGTATGTGTTTTTTTTTTCCAAAAAAACGTACTGAAATTTATTAACTACATATATAATTCATATAAAATATCGCACTAAATATTGTTAGGAAAAAATATGGCAAATGACTCACTGTTGTTTTAAATTTCAAATCATGTTTAATAAGTGACTAATGAGAAAATGATATAAGCAGAGGTATGGTTCAGTGGCTTTTGTTACTTTGAATTGGAATAAAATTAATTAGTATTTTTTTCATACTTTTTATCTTATGTTTATGCTGTAATCCACATGGTTGGCTGAGAAAACCTAACGTTAACTGTTTCCACAACTTTCTGCCTAATTTTCGAGTATTGAGTGGCAGTATACAATCCCACTCTATCTTATTGCTAGGCCAAAAAAGAGAAAAACTAAATAAATTAGTCTCCAAAGAGGAATTGCACCCACAACCGTCGCGTTTTGTCTCATACACTGTGCCGCTGCAACACGATGGCCTCGTATTAATATGTTTAAGGATTGAAAAGAATTAATGATTTTTCCTATAATTAATTAGTTATTAGAATATTTATATAAAAAAGTTAAACTACAATGCTTAAGCTTAAGTTATAAAAAGCCATATAAATGAGAACATGGTAGTTATATTAGAGTTTAAAGTAAAGAGGATTTATTATTGTTTGATGTTCTTAACAAGTTATTTGTAGAAACGATAATGCGACGCTCTGCCTCGTGGAAATTACGAGTAGTAATGCAACGCACAAATACATTATAATGAATAATCAAATAGTTATTTATGGAAAAATTTAAATTTTGTTTAATAACAAGTTTTGTACGATGTTAATTAACTTGGACTTTTGAGGTTAGGTGTTTGTCTAAAGATTTTTTACATGACAGTTGACAGGTGCACTTCACGATTATAACAGTTTAATGTACGTTATTATATTTTATATTTATTACTATGTAAAATATATATTGTTTTGTTAAAAGTAAGTAGGCTTAATTTTAACTGGATCACATGTTGATGGATGGGAACATGAATACTCGTATTTTATTTATTATTATTATCGTACATTCTTCGTCTTCTCCATATACGTAACATTGGCGAAGAATATCTGCCCTCAGCGCTCAACGCTATATTAAAAGAACAGAAAAGTTTCTAAGCCCCCACTCAGCTACTTTCACTATTATCCAGTCGAGAACCGCCAGTCCCGTTAGGACGCCACCGCGACAAATGAAAGCCACAAGTACAAAAACATGTTTAATAATTGAGACACATCATATTATAATTATTACAGCAATTTATAATAATGTCGTAAAAAAAACAAAAAGTGATTATTGACTATTTCGTTCGGCGTTAATTGCAACAGAAGCTGTCCGAGATGTGGGAGACGGCGTCGATATTCAAAAATACATTTATATTAACATTATAGGGTGACAGCAAGGCACAGGACGCGGGAGGCGAAGCCTCTCTCCTATACTCTCTGTAAACGTCGGTACTTTCTAAATACATATTCAATAGGGTTATAACGGGCACGCTCTCATAATATTATATCAACTATGATGATGTCACAGCGGACATGGTTATACAGCCTAGAAGCCGTGCACCTTGAGCTGCTCGGGCTTGACCAGCCCCGATTTGGTGAGCCACTGGCAAATGTTCTCGCGCTGGTCGCCTTGCAGCTGCAGCACCTCGCCGTACTCGGGGTGCTCGACGACGGTACCGTTGCACGCGAACTCCTTCTTGCATGCCCGCACGATCTTCTTCAGGTCATACTCCGACGAGAGCCCCTGCACCGTGGTCAGCGTCTTGCGCCCGTTCCGCTGCTGTATGCGGACGTGGACTAGTCCATCTTGTACGTCGTCTTCCGAGCTTTTGATAGCATCGGCGAATGGGTCGAATGTGTTGAGATTCTGGATGGACATACGATTGAACGTCTATACTCTTTGTTCTAACGAAACGCTGCTGCGTGATGACGCACGACAACACCAAATGTCACTGATGTCTGATAGTGTAAACGCAACGCGCAGACGGCGACGGAGACCGGCGACGACCAATTTACGCAAACTCCAAAGTGTAATGGCGGATGTTAGAGCAGCCGCACCGAGAAATGGGAATGTCACGCGGAGGCGGAAATTATTATTGATCAGAACCATAGACAAATAAGGCACTGAATGCACTATCAAGCTGTTTGAATTTTGAATATATAAATTTTCTTTAAATCTATTATTAAATATCTTAATTTTCTTTCTTTTGCATTGCATTTAGCTAAGAATAAAAAAACTTTCTTATAATATTAAGACTCAGTATTCATTAGTTTGCATTTTGTAGTAATAATATTTTTTATTAACCTTTAAGCTGAGCGTAGAGTTTTGGTACATAGTCATCGTATTTAGCAACAAAAAAATTACCAGCTATAGGCGGTCCCAATTTAAACTGCTGGGCAAACTTCCCAATAGAAAATTTACCTCTTTTGTCATCTGAATTGTTAGGTAACTTTGGCATTTTGGAAAAATCGCATTTTTCTTGTTGTTTGTATACTAAGAATATATAACGGTGTAAGTTTGTTCCTTTCGGAGGTCCAGCTCCAATATAATCAGATAAGACTTCACCTTTATTTATGTCTCCACCGTATATATTACCGACTAGCCAATGATGCCATTCTCTAAACTTTGGATTTTCACGGCTTGGAGCATCAGGATCCACCATGGCTAAAGTGTAATATTCTGTGTCTTTAGAAGACCATTTAACTGCTGGTCTGTCCTTTACTTGAGTTGGGGTTAATTCCTTACCAAGATTTACTGATATACCTCCAGGATACTGAATGGTCAACAGTTCTGAAGGTGGTGTTGTTAAAACATCAGGTACTACGCCATGTTTTTTAAATGCACTCTGAATATCCGACATTTTTTTTCAGTTATTTATGAAACGTGTTAAAATATTAAATACTTAGTAAATCAACAATGATTAGTTGCCTAGCAACTTAGGTTACGTTACACATGGATTTAAATCTTGACATATAACTTGAAGATAATTTCATTACTGAAAACACTGTCGTTTTAATAATAATCTCAGATAAAAAATAAATTATATTTTGAAATCATAGATAAAATTTTCATTTTAATCCTTTTTGTATTATGTGTGTAATGTTAGCACTGAAAATAAAATACATCAAATTTTAATAATTTATTCAATAATTACATAAACCCTTAAATATTATTTTTACATTTATTATATATGAAAATATCAGCAGTTTATTATTTGCCAGTTCTAACGCAGGGGTACAAATGTGTGACTGTAAACTACATCACACGTCAACTCTACTGGTTGTGGGTACAATTCTTACTCGAAGAAATGAAATATTTATTTAAATTTATATTTTCATTTCTTCGCTCTGATGTCGAGACAAATAGCAGCGTTGAGTTTCGCTACTTAACACGCAATGCCGGACTTTCCGCCGAATACACAGCATAAATATAATAGAAACTAGAGTAAAGGAAGAGGATCTAGTGTCAGGGCACTCCTAACTCCTCGCACTGACCAAAAATCATGCTCTGACTACCAGAACAGGAAAATAAAGGCAAAATAAAAAATTAAAAGGAAAATAAAAAAAATAATGGGAGATAAAATATGGCTAAATATTCAACCTCTAAATTTCACTTAGCAATTTTTTTTTATACAGGCTTTGTTATATTTGCAAGTCAGTGTAATTCTAGCTTGTACTGCTATTAGGTTAATATTTTGCTTCATGACTGGTGGTAAAAATTTGCCAAGACCAATTAAAAGCTAGAATTTTATCCCAAGTGAACATTGTGATTATACTGAAGGCAACAATATTTCATATTGAGGAGAAATAAATAAAAAAAAATCTATTATTATTAACTAATACAACTTAGTTACAAGGTAGGAAGCCTCAGAAAATGAAAATATTTAATAATTAGACTTTTTATTTTCATTATTATTATTAGCGTTTGTTGTTGTTCCTGTGTTTTAATATCTTCTACTCTTTTCTTTCGTATGTATATCTGCCACCACAGTAGAGAATGTTCTGCTATATGCTAAGTATAAATATTGATTTAAATTAAACGCAGTGATAATCTTTATTGTAAATATTTTTATTTTTTTCTTGGTTGATAGCAATTTTACTAGATCTTTTTTTAACACACAATCTCCTATTGTGTAACATTATCATTTTTATCATACTATTATTGAAAACTTTTGTGTGTTCTTCATATACTGTGACAATGGTAAAGTGATTAGTGCTCAACTGGCAAATTTAGGACACCATAACCACAGAACAGAACAAAATATTATAGCTAGCCGAGAATAGTTTGCACTCAAAAATCAATTTACCCCAACAATCAGTAATCATTAGTAGAGCCAAGATTGAACTTTCTAACATGTTTAAAGAAATCTTTCCAACAGTAGAAATCGAGTGTAATATTTTGTAAAATGGTAAAAATCATTACTTTCTATTTCTTTTCAAATACAAATAATACAATTAATGTCAGCTCAAATTTTGCAATTAGGTTTTCTTGGCAATCCAAAATTCATTCTACGGTAGCCTGATAGCACCTTTAATATTTATATTATTAATAATGGAATAAATTATAGTTCAGGGTAACATAATTTTGTTTCAATATATTATACATCAAGAATGACTTTTACTTTTAGCAGCTGCCAACATTGCTTCCGCTGTAATTGGTTTTAACAATTTTTTTGAAACATCATCAGATTTAAGCTGTAATATCACATTATGCGTATTCTTTATATGATTTTGTAATTTCTCCATTTTTTTTTGAGCATCTAAGATTTCCTGTTTGAATTGATCATCGTTTTTCACTATTTCCTCCACATTCATGTCTGGTAGAGTAATTTTAGATTTAAATCGATAGTTAGTCATAGTTTCTAGTTGAAGGTTTAGCAATTTGTTTTCCATAACAGAGGTTTTTCGGTCATAGTCGATACACATTTTGCCAAAACGTTTTCTAGACTCAACTACTACATTCATTAAATGTTCGCATTTCTCTGACAGTGTCATATCTTCTGTATCTAAAGACCGAGATTTCTTTAATAAAAACCATTTGCATATTACTACAAACACACTATACAAATCTAATCATAATTAATAAAATAACACAAACCAAATCATTTTAAGTGCATTCAAATTAATAGTAAATTACGTACCCATTATCAAAATGTTTATATATATTATAGTATGTATTGTGCTTTCTTACTTTATTTTTGTCTCAATCGTTTACTTGTCTTATAAAATAATTAAAAATAAAATAACAGAATTCAGTTATAAACAACTTGATTTTAAATACAAACGTTAGAATTACAGATTAAAAAAGTAAAAGTACACATAGATTAAGAAGGAAATAGATGGGAAGAAAAAATATCTTTGGTATTTGTTATTACATATTAAAATTATAAATATTTTATATATATATATATATATATATATATATATATATACACATACATACTCATTAGTATGGAAAAAAGTATCGTATTTATATATCGATACTTTGAAGTATCGAGTACTTTTCATAGTAAAAACATTCCCTAATTACGATTTATGCTCCTCAGAGTAGGCAGACAGAGTATTTCAATGAAAGAGTGCGTGTGAGTGAGATGGTATTATCATGAGTATGAGCCGAAATGCCAAATTAGTTGAGTAATTTATTCGATACGATATCTACTTAAAATATTAGATAAGAACAAATATCGAATACAAAGTATCGGTATCTACGGGCAATAAAAATAAATAAAAAAAAAATAATTCTTTATTCAGTAGTTAAATGTTACTTATACACTCTAATTAAGATGGAATATGGAAAAACAAGACAAAAATTTAGTAGAGGTGAGCGATGGCAGCAGTACTAGTATGAACTGTGTCACTGCTGCCAGCATCTTTGCAAAAAAAAAAAATATATATTTATATACTTGATACTACAAAATATCTTTTTCGTCTCTAATTATCTGACAACAAGTCGACTATTGTCTTTGATACTCACATTTTAACAAACGGAAACACAATATCGTTTTGATTACGTTATTATTTATTAATACTTGAGGACCTACTACAGGTTAGATCCATACTTAGGGGAATAATTACATGTAAAATATTATAATTTACATATAAATATTTTAGATTAAATTTCAAATATATTTAAAACAAGGATAAATATATATTTTTTATTTATGAGATTAAAAAGGCTTGATATCAATTAACTAATAAAAATCTAAGGCGTTACAATATTAACGGCGTTTTTAATCATCCTCATAAATTCTTGCACAGATATCTGCAAAAAACAATTATTAAATAGGAATATATATTTTTAAATAAGAATTGTAAATATTATAATATAACCCATGGAATGTAACTTACATATCCATCAAAATCTTTATCAGCGTCATCTAGCATTTCTTCAATCTCCTCATCAGTTAAATTGTCTCCAATTGTATTGGCAACGTGTTTCAAGTTATCAAAACTAATGAAACCTAAATTTAATGATAAATTTAATAAAATATACTTATTATGATAACAATGAATCAAGCCTCGATTGAATTTACATCCAATGTAGACAAATTCCGCAGTTTACATTAAGTAATAACAATATTCCAATATATATGAATTTCACCTGTGTCGTCTGTATCAAAAAGCCGAAAACTCTTCATGATATCGCCGTCACTGTCTAAAGCCATAATTTTCCTCATTATAGCAGTTTCGAAATTCTCAAAACATAATTTTCCCGACTGGCCCTTGTCGACAGCATTAATCATGTTTTGCAATTCTTCTTTCGTCGGTTCATATCCTATAACATTAGTTATATGACATAAAATCCGCTGTGAAACGCTGTATCCCGTATGTAGCAGGGTAAGGTAATTTTTAAGATACTCCGCTCCCCATTATCTATAGAATTCTGTAGGTATTGCAAGTTAAGTGTCGGGACTCAACGCCACGCTTTGAATCGACTTTAGAGCGAAGAACTGAAAATATAATATATGTTACTCCACATTTTTTTCCATTCATTTTATGGACAATGCGTATTGTGTGGAAAATCTCAACGCCCATCATGAAGAATATGTTTATATTGTAATATGTATAATTCTTCTGTACAATGTAGGATGACACACATGCGAAATGGCGCAAATCATCTTACTCCTGTTAAATACATAACTGGATAAATTGAAATAAAAAAATATCAATAAAAAAATCAACTTCAGGTTGTATACAACAGCATGGTAGGCAGAGGGAACCTAGTATTAAGATACTCTATTCCCCACTTTTCGCCTATTTTTCGAGGCATTGCGTGTTTAGTGGCAGAACTCAACGCCGAGCTTTTTACCTTGGTGCCGAGCGAAGAAATGAAAACATAATTAATATTATTTTTTTTATGTGTAATTTGTATTTAATTTATAATTTCTTATAATATATAATTTTGCTCACCTAGGGCTTTAATTGCAACTCGGAAATCTGCTGCTTTTATTTTTCCTTCACCAGAATAATCAAGAAGGTTGAAAGCTTCACGGAGATCATTTTTCTAAAAGATGGTAATATATAAGCTGAATTTTATATATCTAATATAAAAATTGTTTGAAATCGGATGCGGTATACGTTTAAAAAAAACACCATAAAAACACAGTTTCCTTCCGGTAAGTTGCGGTTGCGGTAAGGGCGGTTGCCTACAAGCAACTGCCCCCGATTGACATTTTTTCGTTTTGGCTTTATTGCTGTTAACCTGGACTGGTGTGTTGGGTAGCGGTCCCCAACACCACACTCCTCGCCACTTGACACACCAGCGGGGACGCACTAGTACCCGTTGCTTTGGGACTTTGGGCGTCCTAATAGTGCGCGCTAGTTAGGTGAATGGCGGATGGATCGTGGTCGTTTTGGGTAAGCATTCCGCTATGGACTCCCATTAATTTGTATTATTAAATAATATAAAATCGACATCATACCTGACTTTTAGTTAAAATTAAAAAAGGTTTAACATTTTTGATGTCTAAATTTGAATCTAACTCTTCTATATCTTTGTCAGAAATTTCCGGTGTGACCGATAAATTCAACGTGCCGCTGTCCATTTTATAAGTATTCAATTTTTAGTATAACATTCTACGACTAAATGTAAATTACTTAACGACGTGCATATTGATTAAACAAGCCATCTTGATGTTTATTTTTATTTTTTGAGGAATTACTAACTTATTATAATTAATTAGTTCTTCATTAGGATGAATAAGCAAAATATAAATTTTACAATAAAAATATTTAGAAACTATAACAAACAATGATAAAATTTACATATTTTTCAGAAGAAAATTAAACCTGCTCTTTTGTAAGGACAAGTCTGGCGCAAACATTTTTTTCCTGTTCTTCTTCTTCTGCCTCTATTTCTAGTTCTGGCTCATCCACAGTAACTTCTACATTCATTCTAAAAATAATTCAATATGAAACTTATAAACACGCCTACTTATTTTAGAGTGTAAAATTTTTATTGTGCTTTTGACACATCTTTTAAATTACTTAGTTTGTTGAAAGAAATTTCAGAAGGATTTATTCTTATTAATCAATAGTTATGCTAAAAAGTTCTTATATGAAGTTCTGATTCTTTTATTTTGTATTAATAACACAGTTAGTGGTAAATAAAATCAAAAATTGTCCATGGTCAGTAACTCGTTTTGTATCTGTTATTCTAACTACGAAAAGTGACATTTCTTTTGAACCGCCATATTTTGTTTGGACGGTGTTTTAAGGTTAGATTCAGAAGAGACGCTTACATTGTTTTTCATTTAAATAACTAAAAAACAAAGTCACAAACATGAAATTAGTGAGATTTTTGATGAAACTCAGCCATGAGACTGTTACAATTGAACTAAAGAACGGTAGCGTCGTCCATGGAACCATCACCGGTGTTGATGTCGCTATGAACACTCATCTCAAAGCAGTAAAGGTTACTCTTAAAAACAAAGAAGAGCTGCAATTGGAGACTTTAAGTATACGTGGAAATAATATTCGATATTTCCTGCTACCGGACAGCTTACCTTTAGAAACTTTGCTTATTGATGACGCGCCTAAAGGTAAGGGTAAACGTGAAGGTTTCCCTCGAGGCAGCACAAGAGGCGGTAGAGGCAGAGGAAGAGGCGGACGTGGAGGCCCAAGAGGCGGTCGTGGTGGCCGCGGCCGTGGTCGACGATAATAACATTTCCAGTGTTAAATAGATCTTAAGATTGCGTGATTACAGTCATATTCCTAAGAGGCGTTTTATTTTTCATCTACTGCAGTGTGGTGATTTTTTAAATATTTGGTATTAATACAATATGTAAGGAATATTGTGATAACTTCTAATACATATATATGTAAGCATACTTTCTTATTTTACCTGGAACTTTTTTGTAAAAACAATAAAAGAAGCTTTTTAACTAAGTAATCTTATAGATTGTATCTAAAACTTGTATAAAAAAATATTAAAATACCAAATAAATCTCTTCACTTCCGTCTTGTTTGTGTTCATTTTTGTTTTAAATTTTAATAAAATTATTCCTTTTTTTACTTGTCATTCGTATAACACAATGTTTAGACATTCCGAGTTTAACTTTTTGCCAGAATTTAAAAGGTAAAAATGTAGATATTCAATTTTGAAAAAAAAAAAACTAACAATATATATATAAAACAAACAATGTTACTGTTTGTTTTTCAATATAAATATATATGTATGGTATATTATTTTCAGAAATAATAAACAACTTAGTAGTTATACTTTTTTTAAAAACAATAATTAAAGAATATCTTTGCTGTTATAGAGATAATGTCAACTACAGAATACATGTCAAAAATAATCTTTTAATTTTCTGATTGAAATTATGGGAGTTAATATTTTATAATATGAGATTGATTATTCATAGTTTATTTTTTTTTTAAATTATAAATTCCAATGATAATAAAGTTTTATTTAAATGTGTTAAGTTTCTCAATTTACAATGGGTGCTGGGCCGATACCAGTAAATCAATCAGACAATACACAGGTAATTTTTCTTTCTTTATAAACTTTACAAAGTTGCAAAATATATGCATTAGTAGATAATGTTTGTATCATTTTCTCTCTTGCATGCAGCTGAGTAAGCTGAGATATAAATAGTGACTGACCTAAGGTTTTGACCAAAAATCACAGTTTCAATTATAGCATAGTATGTAACATACTTTTGGCCCTGCTGAACTTAAGTAGATAGTTGTTAGTTCATTCTGCTTATTATTTTGGTCTACAAATAAAAAAGTTATTTTTTTAATTCCAAATTATAAAAATATAATTATTTATTACAAAAAAATATAAATATTTGAACTGAACCGGACTCTAACCCTCTAAAAGCTTTCACCACTTAGTGCTTATCAATGTAAATTTTTTTATGTTGTTTCAAAAAAATATTTGGTACCATACATTTTTTATTTTATCATTACTTAATCGAAGATCGAAAAGGCAAGAATTTAAATAATTTGAGGTTAATTAACATTGGGGAACAGCCATTTTGGGGTATGGTAGCTTGAAAACAATTCTGTATAAGACTAATATGCTTAATACTAGAAAATTATTAGATTGCCAAATTTGCTCTACATAGTTTTTAAAACAAAAACTATTTCTCTGGAAACATCTAAATAAAAATACAACTATACATTGTTTTTTTAATATTAATTATTCTTTATAAAGCAATGTGTATACAAAAATTTTGTATGTTAAATAAAAAAATAAATTATAAAAAACTTTCTATCATGGTCCTGAGCAATCCTTTAGTAAAGCTAGTAGTCTGCCCAGATTATCCGGGAATCTTTCCAAATGGATAGATTGTAAGAAATAAAATTTTATGCTCACATTACTTAACATTTTAACAACTAATTCTGAATAGTCTGGTAGTTTATTATCTTCAAGAAACTTCTTAATACTAAAACAAAGCTTAGTTATAATTAAATTTGTTTAATAGGGTTTGCAAATGCAGTCTCTTTTATAAGAGTACATATTTACAGACCATAGAAGATGGTTCTGTAATATAGATGGCTACTTTTAAGTTTCATATCCTTATAGCTGGAACCTTTGATATACTTATTTAAAAGAGTCGCCAGTCTTATCAGGCCTTAGTAAGCTCAGTCTCTATCATCGTAATTCCAAATTGTAACCTTCTACGTCCACATTGACTCCATTATCATGGAGATTCTCCACAAGGATTGTAGACGACCATTATCTAAAATTTTGTGATCTGCTTTCTTTATTTTAGGATCACCAAATTTCAGATAATATATATAAACAAAATTTGCCACATAAACTTTATGTTAAAGTGTTGGGGGTGCAGTGGCGTAACTAGGGTATTTGCTGCCTGGTGCAGCCTAGGACTTGATGCCCTTTAAAATGGTCAAAATAATTTCAGATTTCAAAACACAGTAGAGTAGATATATATTTTTTTTATTATGATATATATATGTCTAATATGTTTTTAAAAACCATTAGCAAATTAAATGCCACAGATTTGTTTATGTTCCACATTGTAATCAATTGAAAGTTACAACTTGAGACAAAACTTTATCGTATTCAAACTTTGTAACTTTATAAAAAATTAACTACTTTTGTACTATTCATCATAAACCTATCACAAAATACAAATATCCCATTATAAATTTTCTCAACCATTTATTGCCTAAGTAAATGTGATATTTAATAAAAAACATGTTGTTTGGCTTAGGTATATGTTGTCCAACATCGCATTTACAGATTTTGTCCGACTTTTTTTTAGCGAGTACACATGTTTCATAGCAGGGTAGGCAGAAAGAAATTACCTTCTATAATAATCAATGCTAGGTTCCCAGGTCCTACCCTGCTATGTGCAAGATATAACGTGAAGATATACAATTTATACATTCAATAATTTTGAGAAAGTTCAAGCATTACATGGCTGCTTGTGAGGACGAAATCGGCAGCAACGGCGCCCCCCGCACTACTCGTCTATGCTTGCGGCCGTAAACGGCCGTAAATTGAATTATTTTAAATGTACATTTTCTCTAAAAGTACTTTTACGTTCAAAATACATGCTATAAAAGTCTATGCATATCTTCGTAAAATTTTCTTGATGATGGAATATCTTTCGCTCGTAAGTTTCTATATCTTTATCAAATAAAAAAGGTTGAAATATCATCTTGCAATTTTCAATATTGTTTTGTCACAACATACCTTATTGTGACTTCTTTATACGAGACAGATATGCGGTATCGCGGACTTTTTTTAGAATTAATAAAATAGAACATTTTTCCTATAATATGAACTGACATATTTTACAATTTTTACGCGTTTAAAGCAATTCCACCATGTTGGTTATTATTATTGTTATTTCGTTATTTAGGGCTAACTTATATATTATATAATGTTAAATAGCCTATAACACTCTTTCATACAAAACCAAAATAAGTAAATCGAACCAGTAGATCTGTGATCCTTATTATATATATATTTTTTTGAATGAGATTGTTAAATATTTTATCTGTTCCTGTTATTTGTCATAGTGATTTTTGATGTTTGTAGTTTTAAAAACTACGAATATATTGCTACAAATTTTTAAAGTATAAAATAAAATAAACGTTTTTTATTAATAAAAAAATTTTAAATTCACCAACCATTATGGAGGAAGGTCCCGAACCTATGAAAGATATGAAACCAGTACCGGTTAATATGTCTTATATATTAATTTTACTATGTTTAAGTGCATTATAATACTAGTGTCTCATCACTCAGGCAGAGAGAATCTAGTTTGAGAAAGTAATACAACATTTCACCAAAAAATCGTCGAAAAGTAAAAGGACAATATTAAGTAATTCGTTCGCCCGAGTGGGATGGAACCCACAACACACATTATGCAACGGCGCCATGGCGGCTTTACATTGTGTGTGATGACTGGTGGGCGAAACTAAACGACGCGTTTTGTCTGGCCAGAGTGGGGATATGAGTAATTTATTTCCTCGAGCGTAATGGAGACGACCACTGCGACACAATGGCCTCTACATCGCCAAATACTTAAATACATTTTATAAATCAGCTTTAATATATTTTTATCGTTCGACAATTAAAAAACGAATAAGTTATAATTATTGTTAGGTTAGGTTTTCCCCGCCATCTAGATGCAGGAAGAAACACTGTACCTATTGTTTCTTCTCCTATCTGAACTAAATAAAACAAGCGAAAAAATATTACATAAGAGCTTGACTCTTTCATTTGATACCTTTATTGGGTGAATATCACAAAAATATATTATTCGCTACTATATTATACGGTATTACGGATCATTTTGTATAATTAGTCATCGAAATTAAAGGTATTAGCCAAATTTCAGTTATCTTGTTCAAAATTTAGTTGGAGATATCCCACGCTAGAATTATCTAGATTTATTCCACGCTAACAAACCAACAGGTAAATTTAATAAAATCTTGTAAATGATCATTTTTTAACTTGTATAGGCTGTTTGCCTTACTCTCTCCACGAAAGTGTCATTGTTACAATCAAATGTTTCTTAGGCCAATTTCTGAATAAATTAAAGTGAGTTATTGCTATGAGACATAAAAATAGTTTTTGACAGTAGGCCTAGGGCTCAAGTCTACTGAGCTTACTTTTAAATTCGCCACTGTTAGTAATAACAAATTAAGACATCTTACAGAAGAACCCTAACAGTGTTGACCAGTTTCGTGGAACTCACAAGCCAGAGTATAACGTCAGTTCGCGACCCAGTACTGATAACGTGAAGGAAGTCCACCAACATAACTTGGCCTATCCAAAGTTATTGGATGAACTGAACAAACGAAGGTCTACTGTTCAGGTAATATAGATTGAATATGTGAAGTCATTGTGTGTTGAACGGCGGAACTCAACGAAAGCATCAAGCAAGCAGCAACACATGACTAAGAAGAGAATTAAGCATTTAATATCCCCGAGTGGTAATCAAACCCACAACTGTCGCGTTTAGAGTCGCACGCTTGTGCTCCTGCGCCATGACGGCCTCGGCCACGGATTTAATTAAGATCGTATTCTAATACGTAATACATACTTGTTTAATTGAGAAAGTAGCGATGTACTAGTTATGGTAGCGACATTGCGTCATTGCTCTCATTTTTTTTATACATTCTTTAATGGATTTTTTCTTTTGACGAAAAGGAAGGCACTGTGGTGTAGTAATAACGTAACACCTGTGTATACTAGATGGTAATAAGTTCAAGAGACATTTTTTTACGTGTAAAAACTGATAATACTTTACAGAGCTATTAAATTGTTTCTGTACTCTTCTTCTTCATAATATATTACAAATATATTGTATTGTATGGTATTGTAACGATTATTGTTTTGTTTTACCGTATTTCTATATTTTAAATATTCACTCTAAAACTAAAGCTAAGAGCTACCTAATAGTTCTAAATAAAAATCTTGAAATGCTTAAATATAGTTATTGTAGTAGGTACACTGACAGGTACTTGTTTTATAAAAAAAGCAACATCACGCTATTTCCTGCATAGCACATTAGCCAGAGTGAACCTAGAGCCAGATTAAGCATCATCATTCCTCCCGCACGGAAATCAAACCCTCATCACTAACCGTCTACTGTAAGACGTTGGCCCACCGCGCCATGACATCCTCTACGATATATATTTTTTTTCTATTTTTGTGGCTTCTTTACCTTTTAGATAAAGACACAACCGAAGAATGGTAATTCAAAATGCGCCGCCTGCATTAAACTTAGACAGTTAGCTGAACTACAGAAATTAAAAATAAAACCTCGATGTGGAAAACAAATAAACAAACGTAGCAGATTAAAGAAAACTAAAAATTCAAGAATTAAAAAAAATAGAAGGAAAAAGCGAGTCAGAATACGTGAGCCTAAATGCAAATGTTGTTGTTACAATGCAAGTTTAAGAAAAAGTTTCGGAGATTCGAGTGTCAGGTGTCGTGACACTGCAATTAGATCTAAAGATAGTGGAACGGAGAGTGTGGTGAATAGTTTAGGAGATCCCGACACTAGTGTACCGTCTCTAAGCAGTTATAATAGTTATCCATCTCTAGAGAACGAGCCTTTGGTGAGAATGAAATATTAATACTTTTGATTTATATAATTTCTTTTTTAGTTTTTTTTTATGGCTTTATTTCGAGGCGGGAACTGAAGTTGTATGTACTTCTGATGGTGAAGTTATGTTTGTATTCTTTTTATATGCTTTTAAACGATTTCTGGTGATTGTCAAATTATATGCATTTTTGTTTATGTTATTGCTTTTTTTTATAATATATATCTATCCCATTTTATAGACCAATAGTGGCACAGGAACACCAGTGTGTGATTTTAAACGCATTTGGTTGTGAATTCAGTACCCACTCGAGTAAATGAAATATTTATTTATCTAAATTTATATTTCCATTTCTTCGGTCTGGTGTCGATGCAAATCGCTACGTTGAGTTCTGCCGCTCAACACGCAATGCCTCCAGAATTCTGTTCAATTTCAATTGAAAAAAACAAACACTGCATGTTAAGGAAAATTGCCAAAATACAATAGAAGAAACTGAAATGAAATCGGTTAAGCTGTTTCTTAGATTAGCATGAGCAAATGCACAGACAAACCAACAAACAGAGTGAAAAAAAATTAAAGATATTGTTTTGAATTCTATTAAATTGTATAATAGCATTTTTTATATCTTCCACATACATCAACAGCGAGCAATAACGATTTTATTATAAGTATAGATTATTATTCAGACGTTTTCCCATATTTTTTCTGCTTCAAAGATTTACTGTGCTATATCGTAGTTTCCTCTCCACTATTAGGAAACTACAATATTTTTATTATAATAACAATTGAATTTAATTTTTTAAAATGCCTCAATTAAAAATATTATTTTTTTAATTCTTATAATTGCGTTGTACTCTTAGTTTTTTTTTATCGTTCTATTGCATAGAATTATGTGAATGATCTTTATAGTTTACAAATGACTAATGTCTAAAAAATCGTACACACAAAATACATCACACATTTTTTATTATTATTAGAAATTACAGCGAGCGAGACGAGTGTGTATCAAATTCGAAGCCCAATAGTTAAAACATTCATAATTGTTCTACAAAAATAGATACCTATTATACCATTATAAGTACCTTATGCGACGATGATATAAACAATGTTATAATTTTTGGTTTTTACCTCCACATCTCAGAAATCTCTAAGAGATCTTTGTATGTGTGTCGGTTTATCATCACACTATATTAAAATTCACATTTGCCTTGACGTCTCAGTCCGAAGTTGGTGTCTACCGCGTTATGTCGTAACTAAAGTACTTATATGAAATGGACAAACGAGGATAAATTAAATTGCAGAATTAAATAATTATCTTCAAGAAAAAAATAAAAATAAAATAAAGGCTGTATGTGCAGGATTTAAGCGCAGTTATCAAATTGAAAGAATTTTGGCGGGAAATTGTTTTGACATCGTGATAAAAATGAAGTCGTGTTTATTATTAATACTTTGTTTTTGTGTTCAATTTGTGCATTTACAAAAGACAGGATCTGGATCTGGCGGGAATTGTAAGTAGAAAAAAAAATGTTTTCTTAATGATACTGGCGTGACTGTAAACGAGACGGTCGTTTCTTCGCTCTGGTACCAAGATGAAGCGCGGCGCTGAGTTGCGCCACTCAACACGTGTCTCAAATAGGGCGATGCGTGGAGATCGGAATATCTTAACACTAAAATAAAAATATATATAAGTATTCTGATTTTTGTGGTTCCTATATTAAATTATTGACTGCATTTTAAATGTATTTATCGCGATATTTTTTTCACTCTCGCTTAGGTATTTTTTTAAGATAGATAATATAAGAGCGTTTTTGTAATCTATCTATGTCTACCAAATTATACACGACAAGTCCAGTGAAATTATGTAATTTAATATAATATGTAGGAATGCATTAAATATGCGTAAATAAACCCACAGCGCATTCATAATAAATTAATAATAATTAGTTATTTTGTCTTTACTACGCTACTACTATTATAAAACAACTTTTTAGTTGAAAGACTTCATCTCGGAAACCTCTGGTTAACTAAAGATTGAATGGCGAAACTCAACGCCGCGCTTTTCCTCGTTACCAGAGCGAGGAAGTGAAATATTTAATAATTTCATTTCCTCGAGTGGGATCGAATCCATAACTTTTAAAGTATATTTATTAATAGGTACTTCCTATTAATAAATAGATAATATTCCAATTAATATTAAATAAAAATGCGTGATAAACATTTATTTCTTTTCTTATTAAATATAGCTAATTTGAAATAATGAATGAAATAATTGTTAATTTATTAGCAATAATTGTGAGATTGATGTTACCAATTTTATATTTAATTAAGTATATTAATTTGATCGGTGTGGTAAGGCAATGGACATGCAATATTAAGGGCATCGTAGCGTAGCGTCTTACTATAAGCGCGAATGTTATAGGTTCAATTTCTACTCGGGAGAATAAATAATTTACATTTCCCCGCTCTAGTAAGAAGACAAGTTGCGGCAATGAGTTCCACCACTCAAAACGTATTGTTTTGAAAATTGGCAGAAAGTGGAGAACGGAACGGAGGATTAACACTAGGTTCCCGCTACCTATACAAACATTTGCGAGATACAGCACGAAGAGAAAAAAATATAAGCCATCCAAGTATTTTCCTCTCTTTTTACTATAATTTATATATTATTTTTATAACGTTCTTTATTACCCTACCCGGAAAAAAAAAACAATAATCTATGAAACGTATCATAAATACATTAGTATTAGTACAGGATAAAAATAATGACAATAGAATAGTTAGAGATATATACACCTACATAATTAACTTCTACAATAGAAGTATATTGAATGACAAAAAATCAAGGAAGTCATGACGTTTTTATTTTAAAATGAGTCACTTAATGTCTGAGTGAAGTCTATATTTTTACCCGACTGCAGCGAAGCTCATAAGGAGGGTTGTGTTTCTAGCATGTATATGTTCACCTACATATATGGGTATATGCGTTAATTACTTCCTTAGTAACTATTAAACCAGTGAATCGATTTTGGTAGATGATTCGTCGTTATATTGGTCTTGACGGCGTGAATGTTACTGAATGCGGTCGGGTTTTTTGTTTTATAATTATTATAATTCTTTATATTACATGAATAACTACAATAGATAGAATCCCACTCGGGGGCATCAAATGTTTTCATTTGCTCGTTCTGGTTAAAAGGCTAAGCTCAACATTGAGTTCCGCCAGGCAACACTCGATCTCTCGGAGTATCTTAACACTAGGTTCCTTCTGCCTACCCTGATACATATGGACAACAAATAAAAAATTCTTTAGCGTAAACATTCAATTCATTTAAGTTTAATTCATTCAATTGAAGCTAGTCGAACACAAGCATAATACTGTAAACGCGACATTTTATGGGTTCGATTCCCACTACAGGTAATGAAATCTCTATCTAATATAGAAAAGTCAATTCAGTCAGACAGGTGATGCCTAGGATCTGCAGGTATATCTTTTTTGGGTTTCATCCGGGTTTTCATTATAGTTTCCTTAAAAAAAAATTAAAACCGAGAATGATAAATTACTTAAAATACCGATAACCACTGGATGGAAGTGAATCAATTTTGGTATGGAGTATACAGCAATTTTAGTAGGAAGAATAAAATCTGAAATAATCAAATCACGTCGATTACTAACAAGTGAACCTAAATTATGTATATAATTTTAATCAAAATTGTTAAGCCGAATAAATCACTTATTTTCCCATTATATAATTTTAAACGACAACATTGGTTACACTAAAAAAATAATATAGAGAGTAGGTATATCTACATTTGTCAGGACTTCAAAATAAAAATTAAATAAAAACAACTAAACCGATTTTAGATAGTAATGCTTAATGTTACATCATTTATAAACTAGCAACTCGCTCGCGTCTTCGCCCGCTTGAACAACATCAATATTTATTTACTAAGCTGGATTAATTACGTGTATGTTATTAGAACATTATCATTTTAAAGACGATATCTATAGAGTAGGGTTCGATCCCCACTCGTGGGAATGAATTATTACTTATTAATATTTTCTTTTCTTCGTCATGGCAACAAGGCGAAAGTCCGGCGTTGAGTTCCGCCACTAAACACGCAGTGTGTTCCGTGTTCGGGCGGAACGGGAACGGAGTGTTTTAACACTAATTTCCCATGGCCTACCTTATTGGTATGCGGTATATAGCGGTAAGATGATCTATACATTAGAAACCAAAATTTCAACCAATTCAGTAAAACAGTAATATTACAGTATTTTACAAAATAGTTAATATTAATATAACCTTTTTGTTGAAATAAAACAAATACTAGAAGTTAAGGGAAGTCTCTTAAATTATAATAGTGCAAACTGTGCACTTAAATTCGGTTTAGCCGTTTTTGAGACTAGCGTGAACAAACGTACTGGTAAAAAGACAAAGCCGGGTCTTATTACATTGCGCCCAATAACATTTTTTTAACAAATATTTCCATGTACAGACACTGATGGGTTACGATTTTCTTATAAAAATAGATAAATTGTTTTTTTTATTATTTTAAAACAATTGAATACAATACAACATACAACTACAATAATGCAACCCTAAGATTTTCATAATTATACATTAGAAATCTCAAGTGGTTTGCAAACATACATTAACTTCATATCAAAACACGAACGTAATTCACCCTGAATTAAGCCCTAAATTAAGTAAATAATTATGTAGTTTAAGCCCTTGAAGCGAGCGAAGCCGCGAACGGGTGTAGTAGGTTAGTCTTTAATATTTTCGATATAGCGGGGCATAGCGCGGCATTGAGTTCAACCTCACGCAGTGCCACCAGAACTCGATGAAAAATCGGGAATGGAGAGTCTTAACGCTAGTTTCTCTCTATGCTTACCCTACAACGTGCACCATGCCACGTAGTTTATTTTATTAGTATTTTATTTTTTTAAATTAAAAAATTAAAAAAATTAGCTTTACGCTATATCCCGCACACAGCAGGGTAGGCAGAGGGAACCTAGTCTAAGACACTCCGTTCCCCACTTTCTGCCGAATTTTAAAGGCATTGCGTGTTGAGTGGCAGAACTCAACGCCGCGCTTTGCCTCGACACCAGAGCGAAGAAATGGAAATATAAATTTAAGTAAATATTTCATCTCCTCGAGTGGGGATCGAACCCACAACCAGTCGGTTTTACAGTCATACTTTGTGCCACTGCGCCACGGCTGGCCTCAACAAACAATCAAAATTCAACAAACAATCAACAAACAATCAAAATTTTTATAACAAAAAATCAAAACATTAGCATAAAAAAGAATAAAGATTTATTATTTTAATATAGGGTTTTTTTTAAATTTCCTACTCTGTAGGTAGACAGGTACTTGTTGACATTCGCCAAGCAGCACAGTCTCGAATTAATGTGGAAATTACAGAACTGAGTGCCTTGGCATTAGGTTAGTTCTGCCTACCCTGATATGCGGGATAAATAGTGAAGCACAAGAAAAATATTTTCACAGATGTATACATATAATTATATAAGTATATCTCTATATTAATATTTAGGGTTTGTTTGGATGAACGGACTGATGTCTGAAGCTACTGGTTTAAATTGAAAAAAAAAATGTATTTAAAACGAGAGAGGCTATATGACATCACGTTAATCGTATTGATATAAGTCACTGTACCATTTAAAATGTTTTAGGTATCTTACATGTTTGTAAGTGAACTTAGAAGCTGTCGTGACGCGCGGGTTCTGAGTTCGATTCCCATTAGGGGAGTTAACAGTCTCATTTTCTCGCTTTGGCAACAAGACAACGAACAATATCTCGAAAATTGGGAAGCGTCATTTCTGAATGACGGAAAGGAGTGTCTTAGCATTAGGTTTCTTCTGACTGCCATATATGTAAAAAATATATAAATATATAATTACATACATTTATGACTTATACTAAAAAAAAAAATCGTATATATTATGTGAGTTGCATGGGTTTTCCTTTCATTTAGCGTTCTCGCAACTCGTTTCGGAACTTGTACAGCCAGTAAGTAGGCTGTAGCCGGTAGGTAAATGGGGTTCCCCGACCACTTCTCAAAGAAAGGTAAGATCGATTACGTCATCACTTAGAATTATTACGTAAGCCTTGCTTGGTTTTACATATATAATGATATTACACTCTTTTATTCTCTATTTATACTTGTTTTTAATTAAAATGTGTATATAGGCATATTTAGTTTTTTTTAATTAAATGAGCATTTACATACGTCTGCAGTCTACGCGTGGTTAATAGAAAATAACTAAGAATTTTTCTATTAGCATGATTCAAAGTAGTAACAACCGAAAACTTCTCCTTTTCTATAAATTGAGCCGCGCAATGGTAACGTTTTGTTATATTGTCAACTGATGTTCAGATAAGTTTAGTGATTTAATAGTGAAGTTAGTGGGCGAAACGAAGTGGAGGAGTGAAATTGAACTTCTTAAATATTATTATATGTATAATTACAACTCGATATGATATAAATGTATTAGGAATGTGAGGTTGGTATACTTAGTTATAGAGCTTATTCAAAAACGCAAAATTGAATTACTTTTAAAATTTGGTAAATGTTATTCCACACTTAGAAAAATATTAAAAAAATATAGTTACATCATCTATTACACATATCGCATTAAAAAAATTATACAATTTATACGTTTATTTAATTCCAATACAGGTAAAGGTAAAATAAATGCGTACCAGAGTTCTTTGTTGCACGGAGGCACAGCCTCTGACTTTAAACGTGACGGTAGTGACTTGTGTTTTCAATTCCTATTCGAGGCAAAAAAAAATACTGGCTCTGCTAACAAGACAAAACCCTTGAAAAATCTTGACATTTGGGCAACAGAATGGTTTTAGTCTTACTAGATTCCCTTGCGTTTCACCTCTTGCCAAATTTTCGTTCCCTGGTGCTAAGTAAGAACCTATACATATCACACAGACACTTAACAACTGCACTAACACAAAAAAATCATCTGCATGACCTTTGATTTTAATAACAATATCCAGTTCGAGTGTAAATAATATTTCAATGTAAAAAACAGACAGGTTGGCCTTGAAAATGACCGTACGTAAGATCTTCAACGTCGACTGATGTACCAAATTGTATGAGGAAAATGTGAGACAGCACTTCGTGTGCCCTTTGAAATTGCGGACGATCAGATTTTATTATATTTATTGCTTTGGTTTTTCTTATAACAGGTTCGGTTTGATTAACTGAAGCAGGTGAACAAAATGGAATGTACGGCACTCAGCATACAATTTCTTGAATTTCGCCTGAGAATAGAATCCAGGCCCGACTTTGCACGGTCTCCAACAGAAAAAGGAGAAAGCCGTTCTTTTTTATTAGCCGAATATATCAGTATTATTGTATAGGTTATGGCTATGGACGGTTGTGGGCAAAATTTGCACTCGAGGGAATGCATTATTATTTACAAAGCGCGGCGTTGAGTTCCACCACTCAACACGCAATACCTCATTTCGGCGTTTGTTAACATTTTTTACCCTGCTACTTGCGGGATACAGGGTGAAGCTGAAAAAAAATCTTACATCTTACAAAGATTTTAATGAAGCAAAGATTTTAATGAAGAATTATTTTGAGATTGAGCGAAGTAACTCTATAACAAACTTTGTCTTGAGGTGTCGAAGTATTGTAATCATCGCTTGCGGTTAAGCATATAGTAGTAGCAAGACGACAATTGCTTGCGGTAGTCATTTATGTTCCTAACAAGCTAACTCTTAATAAGATGATAATTTCTACTCTGTAAATTAGGATAGTCCTATTCACGGGACGAGGCCGAACCCACCCCCAAAAAAGTGTAGGCACAGCTGCCTTAAACTGGTCAAGTGCGAGTGGAGTTGGAGTTACTACCAAGTTCCACAGTCGCAGTATCACCAATTATAAAAAGTTAAAGCGTTAAAGTAGAACAAGACAATTTCATTATATTGATGTAATCATATTAATATGATAAAACTAATAAATTATGCTTTCCTAAAGGTCCAAAAAGAAAAAAAATAAAATCAGCATCATCATTATCGGTTTATCATGAAAGAATTGAGTTAGCCAACTCGTCCGTGATGTCACACCACCCTATTTGAGATCGTTGCTAGTATATATCAACATCGTATCGAGATACCAACTGTTAAAAGTCGCACTTATAGGAAGTTACGTTATGAGTGGCAAAAGCTGTGACCATATACAAAGTAAGACAGAACGGCTAATTTATGGTTAATAATTTCCTCGTATTTCATCAATAAAAAGGTATTTTATAATTATTACTAAAAAAAATCAGCTTCACGCTCTATCCCACACACAACAGAGTAGGCAGAGGGTACCTAGTGTTAAGACAACATTCCCCACTTGTGTGTTGGGTAGCGGAACTGAACGCTGCGCTTGAGCACTTTCCCCGACACCAGAGCGAAGAAAAGAAAATATAAACTTAAATGGATATTTCATTTCCTCCAGTGTAGATCGAACCCACACACAAAACCAATTGCGTTTAAGGAATAACACATTTCGTCCCATATAATTATTAAATGATGATTATTACAGAATGTATGTTACTTTACGTTTTTTGCCACAAAGCAGGGCTGATGGTGTTAAGACACTGCATTTTGCACATTCATAAGCTAAATAAATAAGGAACACAGTAACAAAAAAGCAATAAATCACTAACATGATAGTAAAGTAAAGGCATATATGTAATATGTATGTATTCGGTTACTTATGGGCATTTAGATTATTGCTAATAATTTCCTCTTGTCAAGAAACAGGTATCTTTTAGGGTTCCCTACAAAATCCGTGTCGTAGAGGAGGGACTTTTGATACTACACCAATATTACATTTTTTTTAAGTTCAACGACAGAACGTTTTGAATAACTTCAAGAAAAAGATCATACTACCCCATTTCGATCCCCACTCGAAGAAATGAAATATTTCCATTTCTTTGCTCTGGTGTCGAGGCAAAGCGCGGCGTTGAGTTCTGCCATTTCACACGCAATGCCAAAAAAAAAAGCAAAGTGGGGAATGAGTATCTTAACACTAGGTTCCCTCTGCCTTCTTTATCCTGCGTAAACTACAAAATAATCTTAATCTTAATGTTATTATTGAACTTTAAAGCCCACGAAAACTAAGTAGCGAGCGCCAACTAATATGATTACGGTAAAACCTAAAAAAATACCCACAAGAAAATGTAAAGACAGAAAATTATTGTCTAGTGACATACCCGCGGAAGTGTGTTGAAGTATGAATAGAAGGAAAATACGTAACACTACTGTTAAATGCCACCTAATAATTTCAAGGAAAATTATGTTTTTTTTCCCTCTTTTTTTTGTTTATTTATTTTCTAAATCGGGGAATTTTTGTAGGGAGTTCAAGAGAGAGGGAGGGGCAAGTTGATTTTATCGTATTTACCTTTCGCAAAATTAAGTGATAGGACTTGTGGGTGACTCAATTGAATATCATAATTTGAAGCTATTGTGTCGCAGTAGAGCAGCATTTAACTGTAATCGCGAAGGCAAGGCTGTCCGTGGCGTTGAGTTCCGCTACTCAGCTAACTCTGCTTTCGCGATAAGAATTGACACTGTAAACAAAATTGACCATACAAAACGGGGAAGCAAATAAAATGATAAAATCTAAAATATACTTTTGCATAAGTTGCTTATCTATTAAATAGTATGTGTTATCACTTTTATTTTTTTTATTAGCTTCAACCTGTATCTTGCACATAATGAGGTAGACAAATAGATCCTGGGAACCTAGTTTTATGACATTTTCTTTCCATTAAGATACTTTCACACACACGAATTCGAAGGTATAACGTGTTGAGTGGCGGTACTCAACGCCGCGTTTTATTATATTTCTAAGACTAAGAAAAATATAGCATTTGTATACTATATACCGCCAAAAATAATCGCCTGTTACGTACGAGTAAACTGCGGCGTTAAATTACGACGCCTATTTCTCAATGTCCCTAGTTCCTTTTTGAAGATCGGAGTGTCTCAATATTCATTTCTTTCACTCTATAAACATATTAGTGTAGTGCATTTATTGCGCCATTAGAGACATCAAGTTCTTGACTGTGTGAATTTGATTTCGTCAGCGACGAGACCTTGAACTTTTTATGTTGATTGAATACAACAAATAAAATAAAATGAAGGAAAAACCGGACAATATCAAAATGTAAACGTGTCCTTAATTATTTATTTTTATTTTATAATTTAAAACTGTTTTTTTTTTATAATAAATTATTAAGTGTGAGTTTTTCCAAATATTTTTTTTATAAAACAATGTTTTATTTTGTTAGCTTCACTCTTTGTCCCGATAACATAACCTAAATATACCTTAAATATGAAATGAGAGCCAATTTAAATGTTAAGTAATATCTACAGTTTAGCAGTTTGTAATTTGTCACTCAATGAACGTCGTGACAAAAAATTGCATTGAAAAAAAATATAAGTAATAAATAATAATTTAAAAAATATAGATAATAAATAATATATATCTAATCTAATAAATAATATATATTTTTGGATCTATCGACCAAACTGCCTTTCGTTTTTCATTTCGTTCATTTATGATCTAGGATCATAATTCAAAATTAAAAGCTGAAAATGGAAAAGAAATAACACAAACAATTCCCTTCACGAGGTGCTGTGTAAAAAAAAATGATGTCTTCTTCCGACTGAAAGAGCGATTAATCAATACTAGTTTTAATAGATCGTTATGTAGGTACCTATGTATGTAATTACTGTTATTATTACTATTAGCATATAAAAATATTATTTTTCCTTGAAATCACGACATTTTAAAGTGACTTTGTGATGATATGATAACCTCTAAATAAAGTAAAAGTCGCAGGTTCCTTTTTATATGTATGTAATGGAATATATTTTTTTATATATAAATTAATTCAATTCTTCGCTCTGGCACGGTGTTGGGTTCCACCACTTAGCACGCAATGCCTTCTGAATTCGGTGGAAAATCGGGAATGGAGTGTCTTAAAACTAGCTACCCTTTGCCTATCCCGTTGTAAGCGGGATACAGTTTAAAGCTGATTTATTTATTTTATTTATTTGTCCTTCCAACCAAAGCGTCTGTCTGTTTGCCATGGTTGTGGATGCAATACCCACTTCACGGAATGTCTATGTTTTAATTATTTTTATTTCTCCGCTCTGGTAGATAAAGCGCGGCACTCCGACATTCAATACGTAGTGCCTTGAAAATTAGGTGGTGCGTGAGGAACGGAGTGCCCACTACGTTTTCTCTGCGTACCCTGTTACACGAAGAAAAGCGTGAAGCATGAGACATAATTTAGTGCGCATCATCTCTATAGCATAAATGGGGAACGGATAAACGGAAACGGAAAACGACAGGCATGTTTTTTTTGCTACTGTACAAATGCTGAAAAATAAATAAAAGACGAAGTTAAGAGAAAGTATTATTTAGGTAAATAAATAATTAATCGAAAGTGATTTTTAGAAGAAACTATAAAAAACAAAGAATTATAAAATTAAAAGGATTGACATAGAGAACTCAAATATATTTATTATATAACGAAAGAGTGTTAAATATGAAGATAAAAATTGAATCTACGACCGTCTACTTTGCACTAACCGTAACTAATAACACTAATACACCAAAACGAATAAAGCAAAATTTATTACTCATAGAACTACCGTCAAAATTAATTTATCTACGTTTAATAACTTTAGAGACTTAACAGTATGACTTCTTAATTAAATATACAATGCCTAATTTGTATGAGTTTACACGCGACGGAAGTGAGTTGGATTTACAGTCGAGAAAATGAATTATATTCATTTCCTGGCTCTGGTAACGAGGCAAACCACGGCGTTGAGTTCAGCTATTAAACATGGAATAGAGAACAGAAGTGTGGGCATTCGTTTCTCAGGTTCCCTCTGCCTACCCTATTCTATGCGGGTTACAGCGTGATGCTCAGAAAAGGCCATCATGTCACAGAGGGTAAGGGTTTCAGTGAATACAACGGTTGTGGATTTGATCCACCCTTAAACTTTATATTTTACGTTCTCGCCTTATCCCGCATTCGATATATTGTGTGTGGCTGTGTGGGCAGGCGGAGCTCAACACCATTTATTTAGTTTCACCTTATGAAAATGAAAATGTTATATATTATTTTATGTAAATTTTATCCAGATAGTAGCACAAGCCGTAATTTGTATGCAAATAAAATTATATGTCACAACATCGTCTATGAATGTACCTTTGTATATTATTGCTAAACGATGCGGCGGCCTTGGTGTATGTATTACATAATTATTTAAATATACAAAATGTGGAGATTCATGGAAATGGAAAATGTAATGGAGTCTGTTAATAAAAAAATAGCTTTACATTTTTTCCTCAAAAGCAAGATTCGAGGAGGAAACTTAATGTTAGGACACTCCGCATAATTTTGAAGACGTTGCGCGTTCAATGATTAAAATTAAGTTAACATATTTTAACTTGTTTAGTTCTTATGAAAGCACGCACGCAGGAAAAAGAGGCACTCAATTCGCAATGCCTCCAGAAAGTGAGGAACGAAAGTGTTTTAATGGGACTAGGGTGTTTCAATTTAAGGGTCCCAGGTTCCCTTTGCCAATGCACTGACACATAACAGGGTATTGCTATTTGCGCTTTACAGTGTAAACCTAAAAAAAAAAAATAAAGTAAATAAAAAAAAGTTTCTGTCAAGTCCTACTTAGGTAATTTATAGGTAATAAAGAAGAAAGAAAGATTTACGCCATAATTTTAATAATATATGAGGTACTGTTATAATAAGCGTTATAAAACTTTATATCGTCCTACGAAAAAAAAGCATAGGCTAAAGGGGTTTATGTTATAACACTGAATTGGTGGATAATTTGATATAAGTTATTAGAATAATATTAAATGTAATAAATAACAATAAAAAAACCCCTTATAATCATTTTCTATGACAGTTGATCTGGGACTTAATGGCAAAATTGAAGGTAAAACCGAACGCCGCACTTTGCGGAATCATATAGTTTTCCTTATTAAAGGTGTATGAACCCTCGACTATCTCAATATTAGTCTCGATTGCGCCACGATGATGTCAGCAGATGTATAAAGTTTGCTCTACAACAAGTATAAAAAATTAATAAAAAATACACTTTAATTTTATAAAAATAATTCATCAAATTTAATATTGAACCCTGTCGTGGCGCAGGAGTGTGCATCTGTAAACGTGATAGTTTATGGGTTCGATTTCTAGCTTTGGTAACGAGATAAATGCCTCCAGTATTCGGCGGAAGGTGGAGTGCGGAAGTGTCTTAGGATATAGCGTGAAACTTTGAAACATAATAAACAAAAATTACGTATTATATCGTTTGATAAATAATTGTTGTCCAATTCTATATTTTAATAGCTTCACGCGGTATCGCTCATATAGGAGGGTAGCCAGAGGGAACTCACTGTCAAAAGACTCCGTTCCATACATTACGCCGCGCTCTGTCTACAATAGCAGGAAAATAATTTTAATATTTATAATTTTAATTGTAGGGATTGAATTCAAAGCCATCACGCTTACAAACGGACGCTGTACCACTGCGCCATGACGGCTATCTATGACGTCAACTAAGGACAATGTCATAAAAGTATTTATAAAATAAATGGACTATAATAATCGATGTATTTAAATAAAATAACTTCTTACGCTGGTTAAGCATCAATTAATATGTCACATTATTATATGACGGCGTCGTTGCATACCTGCTTATTAGTCATTAATTATAATATGCTTGATTGGACGATGATTGTAGATTCCAATCTGAGTTGGGGATTTCTTTTTTTTTTTTAATTACTTTCGTTTTTTAATCACATCATCATTTTAAAACACCATTCAAACATTGGAAACTAAAGTGTTAGCCAAATCAATTATAATACTTTAATATTCATATCTTTTATGAACTTAATTTATAAGCCGATTTAAATAAAACAAACACTAAATGTTAAAGGAAGTTTGCCAATATCCAGTAGTGAAAAATGCATAAAAAAATTGTCAAGCCGATTCTGAGATTAGCGTGCACAAATAAAAGTATAGACAAAACAGATAAAATAAAAATTTCAAAATGACTACTCCTTAAAACAAATTTACATTTGAATTTTTAACAATAATAATATTAATTTATACATTTATCTTTCAGTACGGCTATGTCTGGTCGCAGAACGAGGCCCATTGAAGAGAGGGGAGACCTTCTGCCCCATTTTGGACGAGGAGGATTCAGGTGTCGAATGTGTTTTGGGAGTCGATCAGTAAGGAAATGCTTTTTTTTTTGCTTCACGCTTTATCATATATACATAAAATATTGATTTTTTGTACAAAAAAATTAAACTTAGTAGAATCAAATTTTCGTTTGATTTATATTTGCGTTAACATCTTATTTTAAGATCTCTTTGCCTACTCTGCTATATTATAAAGCTCAGGTTTGCTTAGTTTAACGCGCTAATCTCAGGAACTACTGGATCGAATTGAATTTTTTTTTGTGTTGGAGAGTCCATGTATCGAGGAAGCTTATATTTGCTATTACCATATGAACTTTGGGAAACTGGAAAGAACCCGTTGAACGAAGGCAGAAGTTGTGTTGTGCATGATAAAACTTAAGCTAGAAAAACAAAATAATTTATTTTCTAATCATAATAACTATTTCTAGAATGGACTGTTTAAGACGTATAAGCAAAGGTACCGTGGACTTCGGCGTGTTCAGTCCAGAAGATTTGATAGCCGCCCAATGGGCGAACATCGACGTGCTCGTTACTAACGAAATCAGACTAAGAAAGAGTAAGTGACAAGTATTTTCAATTTTTAAAAAAAATATTGTGCTAGCGGTCACTAGGCATTCATATGGTTATTATCTTATATCCATCGACTAAACTGAAAGTCAACTAAAAAAGAAAAAAAAATCTTTTAGGAAAAACTTAAAAAAAAACTGCAGGATCGTGTTTTTCCAACAATAATTTTAAACATGTCCGTCATCAGGATTTACAACACTAATTTCACCTTTAGAACAGCAACTTCTTCAACTTCAGCAACTTGAATATTTTTTTTTCTTCATTTCTAGGACCATATGAGCGCAGCATAGTATCTATAGTCAATCGCCGCATAATACCCAAATACGATTCTTCATTAGAGAGTGTTCTGCGGAACACAACGCTGTGCCATCCGGGAGTCGATCCTTATACTATTAGACCACTTTCAGACACTTTGTCTCATGTAAGTACTTTTGAAGTAATGAAAATTTCTTTTGTGTTTAGTTATAATTTTTTACATAGCATTGAATATATTAAAACTATTTTAATTTCTTAGCTCTGAGAGTCAAAGAACGACGTTGGGCTATGTTGGATACACGCAATGTCTCGAACAGCAAGGTCGCAATGTACTTATCCCTAAGTTCACATCAGGGTGGACAAAGGGAACCTGGGAACCTACTGTTAAGATACGCCTTTCCGTTTCCGTTCCCCACTTACCACCTAACTCTTGAAGCATTGCGTTTACAAGTTCAATATAAAATAATAACTTAAAAAAAACTACACACATCCTTCTCAATTATTTCCTTTATTAACAAACACTTAATAAATTAATGAATCACGATTTAAATCCACTTCCAGTACTTAGAATCGCTAGTATTGCCAAGAACGTGCGATCCAAAACTCACTTTAGAAGAGAATCGTCTTAAATCCTTGTCATCTTTCTTCTACCAAGCGTGCAAAGCTGGACCTTGGGTGCCTTTCCGATACGGAGATGCTATTCTAAGTAAGTCACTTATTATTTACTAGCTACTCATACAAGCAATCGAAACTTATTGTTATATTATAGCCAGATTATATAAAATGTCGACATAAATTATAGTTTATGTGTTAATGCTGACTATATAGTAAAGTTTCATCTAAATCGACTCAGCAGTTTTTGCGTGAAAGTGTAATAAATTCTTACAAACTATTGAACACATTACATTTATAAAATCAGTAGGATAGTGTTACTTTTATATTAATTACAAAAGCTGAACATTTTGTTTAGGTGAAGTTTCAACCCGCTAATCTCGGGAACTTCTATTTGGACGTGAAAATTTATTTTTGCATTTAAGCTCAGGCTGCGTTCGGTTACGTGCATAGTATGTTATGTGTAATACACAAATTTCCTGCTAAGATAAAATGCAGTGCTAATTTTCGCCACTAAATATTATTTTTTTAATTAATTTTCAACAGAAAATAAATATAAGTCACTTTGCGCTGCGTGTGCTAATCCAAATTGTCAAATGGAGGACAAATACTGGGGTCCCATCGGGAACCTGCAGTGCATGAGCGACGGGGTGGGCGACGTCATGTGGGGGGACTTGGACGATGTTCAAACTTACTTTGGTGTAAGCATCTATACTTTTTTACTAGAAAACTAGAAAACCAATAGTCACATATAACACGCGCTGCCATAGCGGGTATGTTGCGACCTTAATTAATTGTGGAAATTAAATATTTCATATTTTCTTTACTACGGAATATCATAGGTTTCTATGATATTCTGTTTCCATTAAAGTATTGCGTGTAAAATGGCAGAACTCAACGCCGCATTTTGCCTTTTTACAAGAGCGAGGAAATTAAAATATTAAATAATTCATTTTCTCAAGTGGAAATCGAATCTGGAACCTGTCCGTTTAGAGTCGCGAGCTGGTCAACGACTGGTTTCGCAATATTCTTGTCTAAATTCCAGGTACCTAAACTAGATATGACCCTGAACAACAACAAGTTCGCGTACCTGTGCCGCGACGGCAGCACGCAACCGCTGAACACCACGGAGCCCTGCGTGTGGCTGCACAGACCCTGGCCGGTGGTCATCGCCAAGCGGTACGTGGAGGGCTGGGACACTTTGTTTTTTGGACTGTAAAAAAAGAGAGATTTAAATAAAGATTATTTTTACTCAATTTATAATATTTGAAAAGATGTGAAAATAAATAGTCGTTGCGCAGGGACACAAGTGTGTGATTGTAAGCGCGGCTGGTCATGGGCTTCAGGAAATTAAAATTTTATTTAATTTCCATTTCTTCGCCCTAGTGTCGAGGCCAAAACGTGGCGTTAAGTTTCGTTCTTCAATGGAAATTCAGTGGAAAATGAAAAACTTTATATCTTAATACTAGCTTACCCTACTGTGTAAGAAATACAGCGTGGAGCTAAAAAAAGATACAAAAAAACTACGAGCATCTCATTTATAGTTCCTCATACCCTCATTTTGTAATATTTCCTCGTTTATGATTATTTACAGGAAGGCTGCGGCCGCTGTGAATAAACTGATCAGTTCATTTACCGAAACCGATTTCTTCGACAACAACTGGAAGGGCGCTCTCGCTTACCTTTTGGAAATGAGGCAACTGTCGACCTCCATGCACCCCGCCAAGAACCCCTTGGACTACTTGGCCTCGGCCGCCGGGTTCAGGGAGGCCTATAGCCAAAGCGGGTGCGACCCACCGAGGTGAGGGACGTGGCGTGATTTGTGATTATAGTGATTTATTTTTTCTACTTCGATTTCATCCGTTTATTCTCATTTTATCCATTCATTAATTCATTGAATTAATGTAAAGTACATATTTTATTCAATTTATATCTCTTGGAATCAGCTTTAGCTCAGGGGCTCAGGGAGGCGGGGGATGGACATGTAGTGACTTAGTGACTGTGATAATCCTTCACTAAATTATTTATTAATTCATTCACACATTCGTTTCTTAACTAGTTAATGTATGTCAAAATACTCATTCATACATTCAATCAATTTTACACACTATCATTTTGGTTGATTTTGTAAGTGTGTATTAAAGCAATTGAAAAAAAATTATATCAATTTCGTTCATAAAATGATTTTTTTAAAATGAAAAATCCTTTTTTAAATATTGACAAATGCATTTCTTTTAGGCATGATGACGAAGACTATACATATGATATAAAAACTAGTGTTTTGATAATTTAACCCAAACGGTACACGGGGTGAATAAATTCCAGGCACATAACCCTGTGCACCACGTCGCTGCTGGAGAAGAACAAGTGCGAGTGGCTCAGCGAGGCGGGCGCCGTGTACGGCGTGTGGCCGCCGCTGCAGTGCGCCGCGCGCGCCGGCGCCGCCGCCTGTCTGCGCGCCGCGCGCCGCGGGGACGTCGACCTCGCCGCCGCGCGCCCCGACCTGCTCGTGAGCGCCGCCAGGTCCGGCTCTAGTCACTTATTTTAAATCGTGTACCATTCGCTGAATATTTATCTATCTATATCTTTTTTCATTTTTTACTCACTTTTAGGGACTACAATCTTCAACCACTAATATACGAAGTGACACCGTTATCACAGACGCAAATGAACACAGTGCTGGCGTACGTCAAAAAGGACTCCATGTTGGATAAACTGGCGGATTTGCGCGGAAAAAGGGCATATTTTCCTATTTACGACGGCATCGCATGGCATTCGGTACTAAATTATATCAGAAGAAGTGAAAACTTAAACTGTTTTGAATCAATGCATGGATACTTTGGTGAAATATGCGCGCCTGGTGTGGAAAAAATGAACGTTACTGCTAACTTGGTTGAGGAATATTCTAGAAATTGTATTTTAAAAGATGGAAATGTTTTGAGCGGGGAAATTGCAGCGTTAAGAGCTTTGGTTGAAGGGAAGGTAGATGTCGCCTTTGTCAGTATGAAGACCGTTTCAAAGTATGAAAGTGAGTATTCGCAATTATTTTAGCTACTCTTATTTTATTGCAGGATAGGCGACCGCGCACCGACAAATTTGAGTTTCAGTTGAGTGACTGAATTCAATATCGTATTTTATCCACTAAAGCGGAAAGCGGAAAATAATGTCAATATATTAATTTCCCGAGTGGGGAATGAACCCACATTAACCGTGTTTATTAATGCGAATTAATAGTATTATATTAACTCTTTGGATTATATTTATAGAAAAACATTCTAATGTTATTTAAAAATGTTATTTAAGACCACAGTAAAAATGAAAAAAAATATTTTAGAAAAGTAGTTGGGAACGGAAACCTTATTGATGAACGGAGTTTCTTAACACTAAGTTAAAAAAAGAAATGTAAAAATAACAAAAGGTACTGACTATAAGTCTAGTGTAAGTTACAATTAAACACTAAACTTATTATTAATATTATTTTCAGATAAACTAATAGACGAGTTATGGGCAATCGATGGCACTGTCGCCCTAAAACCAATATGTCCGAAAGACAATCCCGTCCACTGCGCCTTTTCGTGGTCACATTTAGGTCACATGTACACTTCAAAAACAATGAAACAGATGAGACGAGACGAAATAACAACAGTTTTCACACAACTCGACAAATTATTCGGCCGCCATTACGCCAATGGAATGTTTAAAATGTATGGACCTTATAATCATGAGTTGGACATCCTTTTTAATAATAATACGGTAACTTTGTCGACTGAAGATATATTAAACTCCGATTTATATAACATTCCCTTTAATTTTGAACGCAGCTTAAATTCGACACATGATAGCTGTCAAGTGACAGACACGATGACAGCGTCCGGTTCTAGAATGAGCTCTACTGTTTTGTTGTTATCTGTGGTTATGTATACTCTGTTTAGATAATAAATGTTTGATTAGGTGTAGTTAGTGTTAAGAAATCGTAGACTATTTAGGGTTAAATTATTTTTTAAGGCATTTGTAAATAAATATACATATAATATAAATAAGAGGCACCTCGTGTTTTTTTTTAATATCATTTATAACTAGCGGCCCACTTGCGGCTTCGCTCGCAGAATTACACGTATTATAATTAAATTGTTTTATTATACTGCTTTTGCCAACACATTAATTATATACTTATTAAACAAATGTATAAAAAAAATCACGCAGCGGGATTTTTTTGGAATTTTTTATACGTTTTCTTAATAAATATTTTTTTTCCTAAGTGTGGAATAACACTTTACTATGAAAAAAAATCATCATAAACCATTCCCCACGTCCAATCATGTAAACTATCATCCACACACGTGAGCACACATCTACACATGTGATTACACATCCACACATGTGACTACACATCCACACATGTGATTTCAGATCTACACATGTGGTACCACATCCACACATGTGGTATCACATCCACAAATGTGATGTCGCATCCACACTTGTTATCTCACATCCACACATGTAATGAATGAAGAACGATTTGATGGAGAAACGAATGCAGAAGACAGTATTTTATGTGGCGTAAATCATGAGGAGATACCTGGAGACCAACCATCGACGGCAAGGGCCCTTTGATTTTTTTGTACCTTTTAACGTATCTGTGGTAAATAAAAGTATTATAACGCTACTGAAGGTATGGCGTCTTACATACACTACGAACGTAAGGAAAACCACCTCCTCTTTTATAATGCGAACTGCTAAAAAGTGGAACTCCCTGCCTGCTGAACTGTTCCCCGACACGTATAACTTGGCCCTTTTCAAGGAAAAAGTGAATAGGCATTATCTAGGTAAGCATGCTCCACCATCGTTCGCATCGTCTCTTACCATCAGGTCAGATAGCGGAACAATCTTTGCCTATCTACAATAAAAAAAAAACTTAATTACATAATAAATATGTTTATTATCGTGGACGAGGCCTTAATGAACCATTTTGGGGCAATCATTTGCCAGGCCACTTACACTTATCGGGGACATAAAACAACTACCCTTTATAGAAAGATTACACTTCTTCCAAATGCACTATATCGGCCCAAACGGCGTGACGGCCGTCAGCCAAGAGCCTGCGAGATCCTAAATATATTCACTGGACGGAATCTACTCAGGCCCACAGACGACTCGGTACGATACGGAAGATGAGGAATTTAACTCACCCCGACCATCAACGAACCTCAGGGACTTAGGAACATACGAGTTGGTAGTAATACTACACGACTGTCGTCGTTTGTCGTCGCCTTAACTGGGATTGGGATTTCTTAATATGGGAGAAACGCATGGACGTACGTAAAAATATTTTCCAATGGAGGCCTCGACTTTAGCTTGGAATAGACATGCTTGTGTAAAGGTTTTTTAGAAACTTTTTAGGGTATTCGTAGTGTCCTAATCTGACCACCGTTCCGCTTCTACGTTTAAAAAAATAACCATTGTGTGAAGGAAGAAAAACAAAAGGAACGTTTCAAGTATTTATTAATGAATAATAATGAACATAAATATATCTTAATTTTAACTTTAGTTTATTATTAATTTGTTATACATATAACGAGACAATGATATAATAATATTTTTTAGAAATTATGTTAGTCAATAAGGACAAGGAAAGTAACAAAAATTACATTAATGTAATAGAGAAAAAAAAAGCAAATACAATCAAACATATCAATTACACGAATAAAAAATTAAAAACAAGACCTTATTAATTTCCATTAATAATATTTATATATAATACTTGTAACTTATATTTAACTACAAAATGTAGAAACTAAAGTTATTTTTTATAATAATAATTATTTTATCTTATTAAATCCGGGTAACGTCCAACAGTAAATGCAAAGGTAGAGCAGGTTCGATTCTGAGGTTATTCATTTTGAGGTAATTTTGTCATCATATTGTCTTATATTGGAACTTCTTCAACAACGTTGGGTAATAATACCTATATTCATTTATCTTTCGCCGGAAATGTTGATATATTATCTTATTTAGCATTTGTGTCGTGCTTTTCGTATCACAGACCTATAATTAATAAAATCATATTGTAACAATAATTATTTCTTTACTTGAAGATAAGAGATCCTAATATATAAATATGCTGATGACGATAGTGATATGGAGCGGGAGCGCAGGGCGTTGTCAGTTGGAGGGAGCATGTTAGCGAGTAGATTTGCACATTGGACATTTCTAGTAAAGTTAGCCTTATTTGGAGACTACCGCCAATCGTTTTACACCCGCAGTCTGCGGTCTAACAATGTGCTGAGGGCCCGTTCAAGTATTACGTAGGCAGTTTTTTGCAATTATTAACTAGGCTTAATGGGGGCCTATGTCATCAACAATAAGCAATCCTCCTAAAAATATTTCATTGAACACGTGTTTTGTGGTTTAGTTTAATACCCCCCACCCCCCATGTCATGAAAAATAAACAAACCCCCCGCCCCCCTACAGTGCTTACGTAATACTTGAACGGCCCCTGAGGGCGGTGCTAGGGAGTCCTCAGCACTGGAGTGCGTCAACGATGTTCGCGGAGGCAGGAGTTGATGATGTATGATGATGATGATGATAATATACATGTGAAATGAATATACGATAAATAAAAAAATATAATAATAATGTTGCTTACGTTGGTTAACTAATTATATACTAACAAAAAATATATGGATGTAAAGTCTGAAATAAAGAAATTATTATGAAATAAAAATATTACTTTAAAAATATAGTCCATTGCATAAACGTATTCACGTACAACACACGGCTGTCCTGCTCGCCTGCTCGCTTTAACTATACAATTATTTATTTAATCCGCTATGTGCTTTATCCCACACATAGTAGGGTAGACAGAGGTAACCTAGTGTTAAGATAGTGTTCCCCGTTTTCCGCCTTATTCTGGAGGCATAGGGTGTTGCTTTCGCTTTGCTTTAACACCAGAACAAAGAAAATATAAATTAAAATAAAATCTCATTTCCATGAGTAGGAGTTGGACCTACAACTTATCACGTTTGCAGTCTTGGGCCCAGGTAGTTCCAGTCGCACGCTTGTGCGCCTGTGCCACGCACGACTGACCACAATTGTTTATTTACTAATCTAGATTTTTTTTACTTTAACATCACAATTTTAAATACAATATCCATACATTGATTCAGCCAATTCAATTTAACTTATTAAATTTAATCAATTCTTTAGTAGTAATATTGCCAAACAATGAGTTTAGGCATTTGCTAGGGGGAAGTTTTCAAAAAATACAATAGTGAAAACTGCACTTAAAATGGTATTAAGCTATTTCTGAGAATAGCTAACACAAATGCACAAGAAGGCTGACTAACAAATAAAAAGTAATAATTCATTGTTTTGGAAATATTATATTAATAAATATGTATTCAATAATAGTTTATCTCTTCTATATACAAACAGTTCTCAGACTGAGGAGAAATATTTAATATTTTTAATTCCTCACTATCACAACTAGATAATTTAAATATTAAATACTTCCCCCCTGAGTGGGAATCAAACTCACAACTGTCCCAGCCACACACATTAGCACATTTAATTGTATATATAAAATTTTCAATACCAAGGCTCGCAAAGTTCATATTTCTCCAAACATTCTATCAGCCAGCCTACCGGCAATGCTTTGATATGAGACATATTATACATTGGTTCATACATCTCCTTAAATATGATATAATGGGAACAATTCACAAGCTTGCCATCTCTTTTTGCATGATATGGTAGTAGCTTCTCCTCTTCTGGTATTAACTCGGGGTTGGGTACTCTACGTAACACAACTCCGCCTGCATCCAAGATCAACTTAGTTAATATAGCCTTAGTTACTATTACATCTTTAGACATTTCGTATTTTGTGTTGAAATTGTGTAAATAGAAGTGACAGCCATTGAAAATGCCTGGTAGTTGTTTGTATTTGTTATATCGGGAGTTTTTTGGGCCATTGTAAGATATGTTGCCGACCCCTCTTATTTCATATTTATTAAATGGCTCCAGTTTTTTTTCAGATGAGTTTGTTACCCATAGACTTGACAATATCCATATACTATTAACTATTCCTTGCAAAATATCTAATGATGAAGTACATACAAATTCATCATCAGAGTCCACTATTAAATGTGTCACATTTTTTGTAAATTTAGCCCTAATATTTATATTTGGACTATATTTCAACAATAATTTCAATTTATTGTGTACCTTTTTGTCCTGAGACACACAATAAATTTCTATATTTTCGAAATCTAACTCCATATTAAGTTCAGATATAAATGTTTCATTGACACATTGGATTATATTATCTGCAGCTTCTTCCAGAACTTTTTTCATATCTGTTGAAGCTAACTGTATTGGTGTCTCTCCTTTACAATTTATAGCTTTGATATCAGCTCCATTTTTAACTAATTCCTTGGCTATTTCTTTATGATTATATCTCACTGCTTCATGTAAAGGTGTTTCATTGCCTGGTCCCGGCACATCAAGTAGAGTATTATGTTGTAATAAGATTTTTACTAAGTCTAAACGGCCATTTTGAACAGCTTCATGTAGGGGAGTCCAGCCTGCGTTATCTTTGGTGTTAGTGATAGCACCTTGCTTCAGTAAATCAACTACAGTGTCTACCTTTCCCAAGCGACAAGCAAAATGTAGAGATGTCTCTCCTTTCTTATTTCTCTTTTCAAAGCCTTTATTAACTTTAGAACTAGTAGTAGATGATATAGTAGAGTTGAAATCCCTCTTACTAGCAACTTTTTCTAATTTAGTTAAAGATTTTACACTCTTATTAGATTTCTTATCTGTAATTATACTATTTTGAGATGTTTTATTCACATTTTCGCTAGTTTCATTAAGATGAACTTGTTTTCTGTCGCGTTTTCTATTAGCATTACTTGAAGCTCCTTCTTTAGAACTTTGTAAGAGATTTTCGTTTTTGAAACCCTCAAACATGGAGTTTAGTTGTTTAGTTGAATCTATACACTTTTCCAGGCCTTCATCTTTGTATGTTTTACAACCGGAGAGAGGTATATTACATGCGGGACAGTTTTTTAAAGTTGCAAAATGTTCCGAGCATATTATGTGAAAACATGTACTTAAAGTGACGGGATCTTTACATAGTTCAGAACAAAGTTTGCATATGTAGTCTTGAGTGAGAGTATCTAATGCTTTGAGAAATTTACTCAGCTTTTGCTTTTCTAGAGACATTGTTCATATAAATTGCAAATAATATTTTCAAAATAAGTTTAAGGCGCGAAAAGCTACTTTAGAGTATGACTTTGAAGTTTAGTTATTTGACGTTTTGTTTTTTTTACGTAAATAATCTGTGACTTTCTCCTTATAGAGCTTTGACGTTTTAGTCTTGAGTGAGAGTATCTAATGCTTTGAGAAATTTACTCAGCTTTTGCTTTTCTAGAGACATTGTTCATATAAATTGCAAATAATATTTTCAAAATAAGTTTAAGGCGCGAAAAGCTACTTTAGAGTATGACTTTGAAGTTTAGTTATTTGACGTTTTGTTTTTTTTACGTAAATAATCTGTGACTTTCTCCTTATAGAGCTTTGACGTTTTCTGATTGAAATAATAACGTACCATACGGTATATTTTTTTAAAATATAAATATATTTACCTATGTTTTAAGATAATTTTTATGTTTACAACTTTTTTGTATATTATTTTAGTACTTTATATATTAATATATAAAATCAGCTTCGTGCACACAGCAGGGTAGGCAGAGGGAACCTAGTGTTAACACATTAATATATTATACATGTGTATATTTTATATATATATTATATTTTAATATAATATTTTAAAATAATTTTTAAATCGTCCTTCATACGTCCATTATATTTGGTTTATTACTTTTATTTATTTCAATAAAATTATAAGAAAATAGAAAATTATCAACTAAAATTGGCCATTATGCTCCTAGAGCATAGCATATATTACTAGTTTTCACATACCTACCCTGCTATGTGCAAGACATAGCGTGAAGCTAAAATATTCAATAGCGGAATCTAACGCTGCACTTCATCCCGCTTAAGCAAGGAAATATCTTTAGTATAAATCGATTTCAACCCGTTACATATCCGGTTATTATGTTTTCAAATAAATATACTTACTTACTCACTTAGCTTCACGCTTTATCTCTAGCCCCTCTGGGTATGTGTTGTGATCCCCAATGGGGTAGTCAGAGAGAACGGAGCGCCACACGCTACGGAATTAATATGTTTTAAATTATTTTTAAGCAATTCAGATTAGGGCCTGTAAGGTAGTTAATAAGAGATTTATTACAATGCAATAAAAATATATTTTATGTGTATAACTTTATTTATAATCTTATAATCATAAAAATTGTCCTAGTCAACAAAAAATACTTTACATAACAACGTTACAAAGCAATGACCAAGTCAACGCCTATTTCAATAATTATTGTAATAAAAAAAAACAAACAATATAACAAATAAAAATATAGGTATAATATAGTCGACGAGTCAAGAATTTTATTTTTGAATTTTTCTTACTTTCAATAACTTTCTTCTCGTGAACAATAGTTCTGAAAGGTCAGTAAGCTGAACTTCAGGCAAACTACTACTTCCGGCTAAGAAAATGAAATAATCAAATATTTTCATTTCCTTGCTCTAGCAAAGCTCGGCGTTGAGTTCCGCTCTTCAACACGGAATACCTCTAGAATTCGGTGAAAAGTGCGTAACGGAGTCTCTTCGTAGCAGGTTTGTTTTTGCGCGATACAGTGTGGAGCTCAAAAAAGTTTTCAGCTTAAATACATAATTATAACAATGTTCTTTATAACATTAACATCAATTTTTTTTTATTTTTTTTCACAAGGTAAAAAATAGAAGCACTATACCATTAAAGAAAAATTGACGTTCTTACAAAAACTACAATTATTATTCCGTAATAACAAACATATGTATATAAAAAAACATTATAAAATCCAAATTTCCAGAAAAACTTAAGATCAAAAAGAACATTAGTTCTTTACGATATATTTAATTTTGAGGCCATCTTCATTTAATTAATTGAATCCAAAATCGAGCCATCCCGTGAGTGTAAATTGTAAATTTTATCCGACCGATATAGCGAACGCTTTCCGTGAAAACTTTGAAGTGAAGGTGTCCCTCCGGAGTCGCAGGTGTACGATTTGGCTGGATGGATCATAGATTTGGTTTGTCGTGATGGGGACTTTACTGTAGGGTTTTATGAGTTTGACGTCGCCTCAGTTATTAAAGGAATGGTTAGGCCTAAGTCTCCCGGTCAGTGGCCGAAATACGCCCTGGGTGGATTGCACTTGCCGCGAGTTACAATGTTCTTTATTCTATCTAAGCCATTGTTATTTACCGAATAAATTGACGTACTATCTTGTCTTGTATTGTAAAGAATAAAACGAGAGTTGCCTCCGACTTGTCTATTTATAGACCTATATCCTTAGCTACGGTTATAGCCCAGGTGCTGGACTGTTTGCTTGATAGAAGATTGGCCGATAGTATCAAAATCCATGACCTACAGTTTGGTTTTAAGCCTGGTCTGTCTAGGGAGAGTACCATTTTCTGTTTCAAGCAGACTGTGCAGTAGGTACTACACTGCTCGAAAAACCCCTGTATATGCTTGATTTTTGGATTTGTCGAAGGCATTCGATTTAGTTTCTTACAATTTATTATAAAATACACTACAGTGTGAAACACAGTCGGATGAGTACGGGTTAGAATGTGGAGTGAGGCAGGGGGGAAAGACCTCACCCAAGCTTTTATGTTAATAAGCTGACCGAGGGGTTTAGTAGCACCTACATAGGATGCTATGCAGAAGATATGGTGGACGAAATTCCTTCACAATAACGCATCTAAAAGTGAGTTCATAGATTTTCGGGCAAAGGACGTGAAGAGTCCACGGACAGTTACTAAAGTTGAGCTTGGGGGCTATCAGTTGAAAAGAGTTAACCGATTTAAATATCTGGGTCACTGAGACTTTGTCAGACACGGAGGATAGATATAGAAAGAGAGCGTAGGGTGCTGTGTGTCCGCTGTAACATGACCTTTTAAAACTGACGCTTTTAAGGCTTTCTGACAAACTTCTACGTGATCTGTATATTAAAATATTTTTCAACGCAAGCGCTTAAAGCATTGGATGGCGTTTAATATAATTAATATTTCGTTATTTGAAGCTAACTAAGGCTTACACAGTAATGTTATATATTTTATTGCACCCGACGAATAATTCCCGAAGAATGTAGGTTTTATATAAAAAAAAAGTAAATAAGACCAACCACCGTTTAAACAAAAAAATAAACAAACTTTTTTGCTTCATGGTATTAATATAGAAAATAGATGTAGGTACCTAAATACGTAAAACATAACGAGAGATACCACTCTCTCGTTCCAATCATGATTGGCATGCAATTTTGTTTGTGGAAAATTCGTGAAAATTTTGTGGAAATTTATACAAAAACTAAATATTATCATATATTACCCAATCTTCACTTTGTAACATTAACATATCTATATAAATAAATAAAAAACACCGAAAAACTAAACTTCTAGAAGAATATCAACTTCTCGCATCGTTTACGCTTTCTGGTACTTTAATTTCTAGGCCATCTAGTTCCTTAGTTAGATTCACTTGACATCCCAATCTAGATGTGTCTGTTAGACCGTAAGCTAGATCTAACATGTCGCGTTCTTCGTCAGCTGCTTCTTCTGGTAATCTGGAAACGAAATTAAAATCAAAATTATTATAAGAATCATGAATCTCACTGCTTTAGAAGAAGAAACGCGAAGTTGAGTTGCGCCACAATACGCACTGCCTTGAAAAGTAAGAGGTTGGATCTGAGTGTCTTAATATTTATATAACAGTGTCTTTATATAACAGATTAGGCAAAGGGGCAAACCTGTATGTCTAATATGTTATATGTCCGAATAAGTTTTATTTTGTTAATCGATTTTTTGGAGACATTTCGTTTCTCACTTCTTGAGGTATTACATGTTAAATGGCGGAACTCAACTTCCTAATCGAATTATTCTTTATGTAAATAAGTGAATAAGCACTTTCGATTACCTAATTAATATAAAAATGTAAATATTGTTTCTATTTAAATCTACTCGATACAGTCTCGGCTAAACCAGAACGTTATAGCATATCGCTACTAATTGCTATAGTGTAACTTCATATTATGTTCATGCTCCCGTAACAAGCAAGGTCAGCCTCAAAATCGTCTTCAATTGAACGTTGCTAAATGTTGTTTGCTATTACAGGTATATAACATATTTTTTCTAGTTTCACGCTGTATCCCGCATATATGAAGGTAGGCAGAGGGAACCTAATGTTAAGACACCCTGTTGTTTCACACTTTCCGCTTCCGTTCAAAAATTAAGTTCAGTTGTTAGATGCATATTTAAAATTCATCATGATGGGAAGGCATCGATGGGATCCTAATAAAAAATATAATAAGCATAGATATCTATACTTAATATAATAAAGTGTAAGAGTTTGCTTGCTTGTTGTGACTGTAGACGTAACGGTGGTGGATTAGCTTAGCTTTCCTCTGCCTATCTTTATTACGCGGAAAAGAGAGTAAAACTGCCAAAGCAAGACCCTTACCTATCATAATCCTCCTGTTTTAACACAACATGACACGTCGAACATGTCACGGTTCCTTCACAGGCGCCAAACCCATCTATGTCCAAGTCATTATTGACCACCACGTCCAGTAACGAATCACCTACTTTACCTTCCGCTTCTATTCGTCTTCCGTCGTAGAGGTGAAAGACTACTTTTACTCTGTGAAAGAAATATTATAATCAATATTATTAATAAGTAGTAATATTGAGAGAAATCAAATTAATTTTAATTATATACTTAAAATGTGGCAGTGTTATTAGGTAGCTAGGTAGCTGTTCCGTTGTTAAAAGAAAGAAAAATAAAAGAAAAAAGTTTATAGAAAAAGTCTCAAAACAAAAAACAAAACATTCTACCATCTTCAAAAATTTTTTTTTAAATATATATATCTGTATTATGTGTAGTGAAAGATATTAATAGAATTATGAATTGAAACAGATTGATAAACTGTATTTAAGTTTAATTATTTTCCGTTTTCTGATAAAACACTTAACAAATAATGTCACTAGTTTGAAGTCAAAAAGTGGAGAATGGACTGCCTAGCTTTTTATAATATGGGTGATGGAAGATAATAACAAATAATAGTAAATACATTGTCATTGATAGCAGTTTTTACTTCCTCGTTCTGGGTAATTGTTTTAGTGAGTACTGAGTGTCAACACTAGGTCCCTAGGTTCCCATTGCTGACCAAGCTATGTGTGGTGTACATGAAGTTAAAAAAAAACACACACACTCTACAAAAGAACAAATACCCGAACAAATAACTCATGTGCGCAGGTCCTGTTCATGGTTTAAAAATGTATATACATTTTCTAATTAAGTAAGAACAAAAACATTATACACTATCATAAAATGTTTTTCTTCTTTTGTAGTGTTGTTGTTATTACAACTTGTACTGTTGGTATAGATAAATTATTGTATATCTAGGAGTCAACTTGATTTATTATCTCAACAGATTACTTATCAATATCAACATTATCATAAACTATACCACAAGTCAATAAGAATATTTAAATCAATTATTATATATTTTAACTATGATTAATGCCTTGAGGCTCTGTGTCACAAGTGTGCGCCTCACAGGAAATCACAGGAATGAGATATTTTCATTTTCTCGCTCTGGTAATGAAGCAAAGCGCGGCATTGCCACTTGCCGTTACTTGCCGTTAACATGCAATGCTTCAAGAATTTGGTGTAAAGTGGGGTCGATCTGAGGAAAAGTGTCTTAATACCTACCCTGCAATGTGCTGGATAAAGTATGAAGCTATAAATGAATTATAATAAACATATTGTAAGTTACATTGTTGTTGTGTTTTAGTTGTGATTGAACAATATGGTTGTCTCAAGTCTTTTTTTCTCTCTCTCTGTTTTATCTGATGTCTAATAAAAAAAGCTTAAAAAAAATACCTACATGTTATACAATTATACATATTGCAAAAGTTTAGTGTTAATAATTAATAAATAAATCAACATATACAAAAAACACATTCAAAATTATTCATTTTTAGATATATTTTTTTATTATGAGCTGGAATAATAATATGAGACAGGATCATCAGATCATCTTTAATTTATTAACAATGTATATACATCATGTGTACAAGTAAAAAGCTAAAGTCAAACACACAACTCCAACAAACAGAAAGCTACACTTTTTATACTATGCCCAAGTTGTTTACTCCTAATTAGATGAATTTTATCAAAAATGGGTAAAGCTCTTGGAATGATAAGTATAGAGGTATACAATAGATTACCCCTCCACTCTTCTATATGCTCCTAATGTAAACTTTTTAAATACTGATTAAAGAAATGAAGTTAATCAAGAAATTGTTTTATAGCTATAAAACATTTTTAGAAATTAAGATTATTAATAATTAGATAGAAATGAAATAATATTAATAATGTTAATTTATGTAATAAAATTGTCAAATGTAATATAAATTCAAATTATATAGTGTAATTAATACATAACCCGTATATTACTTTAACTGTGTTACAATATTGCTTGATTTTTTATTGAAATTGCATTGTTACAGATACAACCTTGTGGTCCTGTGCCATGACTGAATCTCGGAATGATTATATTTGAAAAAGAAAATATTACAAGCAATAGTTAGATAAACAAATTATATTCTTTTATTTATTCCTAAATTACTTAATATTGTTTTCGTCGCTTATCTTTTGCCTTTCAAATATAATAAATCGTATTTAATTTTAAAAAAAATCTATTACAAAATATTTATTTTATAAATAAAGTTTACTATTTCTGCCAAATTAATGTTATTATTATAACATAAGTTGACGTCATATATAATAAATACATTATATTATAAATTTAAATAAGTGCTCTTGTACTCACTTATCATCTTTTAACGCGAGCCGTGTTGTTGACAATGGTATTACGTTCCTATAATTTCCAAATGTATTAACAACACCGTTACATGTCCGTAAATATGACGATCGAGATTGAGTGAAAGTTTTTAATATATTTCTATAAAACATTTTCACTATAGTTTTTGGTAAACTAAGCAATATATAAAGTTCGTTAAATGAATAATTCAAGCGCGTCCTCTATGTCCAGATCTTATGTTAATCTGATTTTCTAAGTTTGATTTGAGATACTATTTGAATATCTTTTTGACCTCGAAATTACGACATTTTAGGTTATCTTGTTTCGTTTCACGTAATGTGCAATTTTTGATTATTAAATTAAGGTTAAAAATGTTGTGTTTTAAATCAATTGACAGTATTAATACTGCTATAGTTCAGTATTGTATAATATATATTTTTAAATTTAGTAATAGGTGAAAAATAAATAAATAATAAAATTAAAGTCCAAATGTGAAAAGGAACATAGGTCACGTAACAATTAAATGTTTGAGCGTTTTTTTTATACAGAATTTTAATATGGTTATCATAGCATTATATATTGCATAAAAAAGAAACGAAGAAAAAATATTTCGTTATCAGTGGTTACGATATTTTAATTAATTTGATTAGGAAAGCAAAAACTAAACGCAATTACTGTAAGTGTAAATGTTAGTTAGTTAAGCCCAAATGTCAACGTATAGAACTTTGAAGTGTCAGTTGTGTCAAATGTGCTTCTAAGCAAATGATGAAACAGCACACAAAGCTAAAAAACTAAAACATTTTGTTAAATATAGTGCCTTCTTAAATATTTTATATAACTTAGCAGTCATATAAATATATATCTAATTATTATAGTCTTAATTTTCTAATATACAAAAGAACAATGTCGGAAAGATTGAAAAATATTAACAATGTTTCTAATGAGGAAGTAATAGATGATTTAACAAAAAATTTAGAGTTCTCACTTCGTTCTGGCGATGAAGAAAATGTTGTTAATCCTGACACATATGCAGAAGAAATTCCATCTTCCAGCGGAGATTTTAAGGAGCCAGCAAGTACGTTGTTTTGCTTATAGACAACATTGCCACACCTTTTAAATATATGGCAGGTTTTCTATTACTGCTGCAAATATTAAGAACAGATAGTTGCTTATTTGATCTACTATATGACAGTATTTTTTGAGGGACATAATGTACCTACACACAAATATCTAAAAATATTATATATATCAAAAATAACTTAATAATTTTTTATATACTTGCAAATATAATTAATATTTTATGATATCAATTGTATGCAAATAGAAATTGGTATTTGATTGGCCTCTCCTGAGTAATTGAATTTAAAGTAATGCATGTACGGTATAACACTTTTTCACTGTACCTCAATAAAATAGGAGCTCTTTTTTATTGATTTAAGTAATGATCAAAATTGAATTGAAGTGCTTAGACGGTCCAAGATGTATTAGATCAAATGCTGCTTTACATTTTATCGTCAAAAATATATACAATGTTTTTTTTACAAAAATTGCTTAAATTTTCAGCCAATGACATTTTTCTTGAAGATGAACCAGATAAAACAGAAAAAATTGAAGATAGCGACAAAGACGACAGCGACACAGATTCAGTAGATGAATTATCATTAAAAGATGCCGAAGTTGATTTAACTGATGACCAGAAAGCAGAAAGACAGACTATTGCAGAAGAATTAAAAGTGGCAGGCAATAATGCATTTAAAGTTGGTGATTTTGACCAAAGCATTGATAAATATACTGAAGGTGTGCATTTTTAAATTAGAATATTATTTTGCATATAAATCAAATTAGCTTCATCTGTATCCCGCACACAGAGGGGTAGGCAGAGGGAACCTAGTATTAAGACACTCCATTCTCTACTTTCCGCTGTTTTTTGGAGTGTATTGAGTAGCGGAACTCAACGCCGCGCTTTGACTCGACACCAGAATGAAGAAATGAAAATATAAATTTAAATTAATATTTTATTTCCTCGAGTCCGTTGTGCCGCTGTGCCCCGACGCTATAACTTGATGCAAATGGGCATAAGTGGACAATTGTAAACACAACATATTGAAAATCAACTCCCAATTGAGGAAATGAAATATAATATTTTCATTTTCTGATTTTGGTAAAGTGGCAATCCGATGCATAGAGTTACGCCACTCCACACGCCATGCCTCCAGGAACGAAATTGTCCTAGGGACCGTTCAAGTTTTACTTAAACCGATTCCTTACTCCCCCCTCTCCTATGTCATCAAAAATAAGCAATCACCCTCCTCTCCTATGCTTACGTAAAAATTGGTATATGCATTTTTATTTTAATTATTAATTTTTTTTTATTGATTCACTTGCAGCAGTTATTATTCTTTAAATAAAAAAAAGAACACTTAGGACATATAACATTCTCTTAGGACATATAACATATTAAGTTTAGGATATATATATAATAAGAAAATAAGCTTAGGATAGATCAGTGGTTCCCAACCAGTAGTCCGTGGATCACCAGTGGTCCGCAGAGGCTTAAATATGGTCCGCGAACGATAAATTGCGAAAATTCTGTAATTCAGTATAACAATCGTGACACAGTGATTACAGAATCGTGAATTACAGAATTTTCTCGTAATGTACATACAAAGAAACTACATAGTGGTTCCTGCTACCAAGAGTGATAAAAAAGTGGTCCTTGATCAAGAAAAGTTTGGAAACTCCTGGGATAGATGGATGGATAGTGAGGACACTAAAATATTCATTTTAATAAACTTTATTGACATAACATAGTAATCAAGATTGTGTAATATATAAATCATCATAACAAACAAAATAAATTTCTCTTAAATCAGTCAGGTCAGTCCATTACACCTGAATCCATGATCCTAAGTTTTCCAGGCAGGTAGCAGGTGGAACTGTTCCCAGAACATATACCATGATAAATGGGGTAGAGAATGCACAATGAGGAGACGTTTCTACACTAAGCCAAAGTATCAATCAGGTTGTTGAGTCCCCAAAGATTCTAACGGCTCTACATGAAGCAGTATTTCATATGTAGCCGAAGCTGTGCCTTATGCAGCCATATTTGAGCCTTACTTGGCCTTGCTTTCCAGATAATGGTCATATTAGCTGTTACTTAAAATCCTAAGGCCCGATGTGCTGATACTGGGCGTGACTTTAGGAGGGGTATTTGATGATGATGAGGGGTATTGAAGACTGGTGATACGAATGAATTTTTCGTAGTGACGGTGGTGGGGTATGGCCCAAAATGTGGGGACCCAAAACTGATGAGTTCCGGACGGGCAGTTATCAAGCTTCTCTCCGATTTTGGCGATATGCTCGGACCTTGCTCTGGCAATTTGCCACTTAAAGTACCTAGAGGCTTAGTTAAATTTCCTCATTGAGGCATTCACCTTCAGCTCCTCAGCGACCCATGCCTCAGCCATGATTCTATATGTCTCGCGTTTGCTAAAAGCAGCATGTTTGCATGACATATCAAACCAAGGCTGTGAGCTACCCCGACTGGCACAAAATAATCAAAACAAGGACCCCACTCCCCTATAGTGTTTACGCAATACTTGAGTACTTGAATGGCCTTCTAATGGAAACAGATTATCTTAACACTAAGTTCCAAGTTTCAAGGTTAAATTTTCCTTTAGATATTCTTTATAAACAATATTCATACATTGAACACTAAGGCCAATTCAATAAAACATTCATTTTGTAGCAATATTGCCATATGGAATCAATTTATATTGACATAACTTTTTTATTTAATATTTCATTTCCACCAGTGGGAATCTAACCCACAACCTGTCATATTTACAGTTGCACGCTTGTGCCCTGGCGCCACGACTGACTTTGATGTATTAAATATTTAATAATATAGTAAGTAAGTAAGTCTAGGAAAATAATGATATATTTTTTTCTTTCCAGCATTAAGAATATGTCCATTACAATTCCCGCAACAAAGGGCCATACTGTATTGTAACAGAAGTGCGGCAAAAATGAAGCTACAAAAATATAAGCAAGCGGCAAAAGATTGTACTAAAGCTGTTGAACTGGATGATAAATATTTAAAAGCATACTATAGGTAAGGAATAAAGTTACCCATGCACCACTGAATTTTCGGAACAATGTGTGTTGAGTGGCAGAGCTCAACGCCGCCCGGCGCTTTTCACTTATTAGCCAGTAGCCACTCATATGTGAGTTTACCTGCTTTGTTATGTTAACATAAATATAAAATGTTTATGTACATTTTTGACTATGCATTATTCTGATGTATAAGCTATATTACTGTAAAGTTTCACCTAAACATTTCAGTAGTTCTTGCGTGAAAGTGGAACAAACATAGTTCGTCATAAACCTTCGTACTTATAATATTAGTGGGATTTACAGATGAATGTTTATTTATAATTGACAATGAGTCTCTATTACTATATATTTTTTTATTTCAGACGAGCACAATCATATGAAGCAACAGACAAATTAGATGAATGCTTAGAAGACTTCAAGAAGATTCTAGAACTCGATCCAGAACACAAAGAGGCTCAAAAAGCCTTAATCCGTCTACCGCCTTTAATAGAGGAAAGAAATGAGAAATTAAAAACAGAAATGCTAGGTAAATTAAAGGATTTGGGCAATATGATATTGAAACCCTTTGGACTATCCACTGAGAACTTCAAGATGGAGCAGGACCCGGAGACCAAAGGATATAAGATTAATTTTAAACAATAGTTGTTCTTAAGTTATTGCTTGTGATGTATAAAATTGTATATTATTAATGATTGGTTAACTTTTAATGTTTTTTTTCTTATGTGCACCCAGAGTTTTTTGTTGTTGTTTGTATTAAATATATTAAGTAAAATGCCAACAATACAAAAAAATACAACTTGAAAATCGCTGAACAGTTATGTATGAAATTTTGCCACAGATTATTATTTTTTTGTTCACATGTGGAAGTGGCAGTCTCAACTCCGTGTATATTTTAATATAGTGGGGAAATGAAAATAATAAATTAGTTTAGAGAGTCATTTTTTTCTGAGATATAAAAAAATGGAATGGACAATACATTTTTTACAATTGGTTTCTTTTTTTTCGAATTGGCCTAATGCTGTTGACCTGGACTGGTCTTGACAACGTCAGCGGGCTGGGAGGGGCAAAAGTAGCTCGCCCTTGAAGAAAAATTACGAGCTTTGATGGACGCTCGTAAAGTGTTGGCGATCGCAGGGGAATGCCCCGCGTACGCTAATCTTGGGAATTTCGACTCGACTCGTCGCGCTGAGGCGCAAAAAGCAATGGGGGAGGATTTTTTGTTAATTTCACGCTATATCCTTTAAATAACAGACCAGACTAAAGAACTTATGAATCTAGTATAAGCTCTATTCCCAATAACACACTTCTTCTACTAGCTGCCAAATTCAGAAAAATATGACGTAAAAAAAAGAATTTTAAATATAATTAAACACCGTAATTTTAATTTATTAATACTTAAAACGTATTGGAAGCCGCACTCTTGGATATTATTAAGGACCTCTAGACGGTTGTGTTATAAACCTTATACATATAATACGTATACGTACGTATGAAGTTTGAAAGTGAGATAGAAGACGTCGTGACGTAGGGCACAGCGTCTCTTCAACCGCGACTGCTGTGTGTTTGATTTAACTTTGGTAAATTTATTATTTTTATTTCCTCACTTTGATAACAATATAAAGCGCGGCGTTCTGTGGGCAATCGGGAACGGAGTGTCTTAACATTAAATAAAGCGAAGCTAAAAAAAAAACAAACGAACTATGAAGGTTTATTATAAAGAAGAATAATTATAATTGACATATTAATATATATTCGAAAACAGAAATAATTTGATCCATTTCATTTTAAAAATTTTATATGGATATGTTTTTTACGGCGTTTTACTAAAAAAAATTGAATGTGTTTATAATTTGTAAATTAATATTTATGTGAAATTACAAAGTAAATAGTAAATAAAAGGTAAGTTTTGTTTATTAGTTACTAGTTAAATTAAGTTAAGTAGGTTTGTGTTTTTTGAACATGGTGATGGACTTACAGTTGAAACTATACTATAGAGAATGGAACTGGCAAACCCTGGCAACTCCATATTTCAGCGAAGGACGGCTTCGCTTAAATATTCAAAAATAGCCCCTTAAATCACAATGATGTAAATCAAAAATAATAATATATATAACTTACGACAGTGGTTCCTCATACATGATAGTCTTTATATCACACCGCTACAATATAAAATATAAAAATCTCCATCTGTCGGTTTTTTATATCGCTTTTGGTCGATTGTTTTCAATTAAGTACTTACGTATTAAATATTGGTTTTTGTTATGAGGCGTACCTCAAATAAAAATAATATGCTATTATTTTTATTCCGACCGCGATATTTTTTTATATACCTACCTAAATGTATATAAAAAATCTAGCAAATTTTCTTTTGTTTTGTAATATTTTATATATGTACTTATGGCCATATAAAATCAACAATAGAGTTCCTGAAATTTTATATCGTCATTACGGTAACCGAAGCGAAGGTGGTTTGTGAGTGAAGCGAGCGGTTGAAACATATCATTCGTTGTCTAGGAATAAATAAATATATACATAAAGAGGTCCATCGTTGCGGAGGGGCACAAGCATGCGACTGTAAACGCGACAGGGTGTGGGATCGATTCCCACTCAAAGAAATTACAAATTTAATATTTTCATTTCCTAGCTCTAGTGGAAGTGTTTTAATGCAGCGGGAACCTAAGAAATAATAAGTATATAATATATTTGCAGATACAATGGCAAGATGCTGTCGAACGCGAAAGTATGAACGTTAACATATACTATCAATATATTACTTTTATTAACTAAAATTTTAAATTGTTTTTCTTTTTTTTAATTTCAGAATGCGTAAAACGTAAGTAAACGTTCATTTACTGTATTAAATATAGTTTCCGGTTTAGAAATATATCCATCTTTTAAGAAGTAATTTAGCAAGTCGGCAATATTTTATTAATAATTGAGAAAAGTTAATGTGAGTTATTAGTTTTTTTGTTTATTTAAAACATAAAAAACAAATAAAAAGAATAATAAAATTATACCTATAAATACTATACTCCTAAAAGTTTTGTAATATAAAAATATCGTTAATATATTATACGTACTTATGACGTACTAAATTTGCTTGCAGCTTTGCTCTACTTAATGCTATACGGTCGATGGAGCGTGGCCGCCCTGAAATTAGGTTTTTTGAACCTTTGCGTATTGTTTTCTGGGGATTTCTTACCTAGAGTTGTTAAAATTAATGACAAAACTCCGCTAAACTCTAATATATTACAAGCACTTACGAATGTAACGTACCTAAGTGTACATGTAGTAACTGACAACGAAAAAATGTAATAATAACCAATAACTAAATTAATTAAATAAAAAAATGTGTAATTAAAAATATATATTTTTTATGTGCAAAAATAATAATTGCTCCTAATATGTTCGTAGGCGCTTATAGCTTATAGGGTTTGGGGGTGTCTGTCTGGCAGGAAGTTAGCCATACTGTAGCCATAAGTGTCTGTGCGATGGACAACGTCATTTCTAATAATAGAATTGGCAATTGGCAAGAAAATATTAAAATATTGAGCTTCATATTTTACGAAATTTAGATACTATTTTTCGCATCTTGGTTACTTAATAATTGCTATGTAAGTACCACCAAAGAGCCATACTCTCTAATAGTACTTTCAGACTTTAATAAAATAACAAATGTCTATTCTACTATTGGCTCTCTCTCTATACGAAGAACCCTTGATTTGCTAATTTTGATAATTCACACAAATTCGCGCAAAACCTTGGGAAACTTCTTTTAACTTTAACGTTAATTTTATTTAAAATATTTTTTATTGAATTGGCTGAAACCTTCGTGTTCATCATGTTATATGAGACTATTCTTACGATGAGATATTCTCTTTAACATGATAATGTCATGAGAATGACAGGACGGAGTGTTCCCTCTGCTTTACCCTGCTATATGCGGAATACAGTGCGAAGCTATAAAAAACAAAAATGTAATTAAATATTTTTATACAGTCGATGTCGCACCAAGAAAGGCAGGTTTAAACGCTGCAGATCAGGCGACCGACGGTACCGTATCAAAGGTAGAAGCAGACGAAGCAGTAGTAGACGGCGGTCCAGATCTAGAGCACGGTTAACCTTTAAAATAATACAATTTTGTTTTTAGGTTCACGTATCAAGCACAAGCGGGGTAGACAGTGGCAATCAAGGTACCTAGTATTAAAACACTCCGTACTCATTTAGACACTTCCATTACCCTTGTCCGCCGGGGCATTGCGTTTTGAGTAACGGAACTCTACCTCAAATAACTCTATTTGAGGTTGAGAAATGAAAATATTAAACATTCTATTTCCTCGAGTGGTAGTCGAACCCACAACCTTTTACGTAGTACGCTTGTGCAACTGCCACGACTGGCCTGAACCACGTGATGCTTATAGATAAAAAAAGGTATATGAATTCTTTAAGTTTTAAAAACAGACGAAGAATGTATTATAAAGATGTTTTCTAAAACATTTGAAAGAAAGTATGACATTACAGGCCTGAAGTCGAGAATATTTTATAAAATATGAATCAGCTTCAGTTATATAATTTAGCTTTATATCGTGTCAAATAGTGTTGTTTAAGATTTACATGAAACATAGAGTTGCTTAAAGCCCTTAAGCACCATCCAAATGATGCGGGTTCAAATCTCCTTTATTCAAAAAAATATTTGAAAATGTATCTCTAACAGTTCGCAATGGCGATGTCGATCGCGGTCTGGCAGATTCAAAAGGTGCCGCTACTGCGACAGGAAACATCGTCTCAGGCGCAGATCAAGATCTGGTTCATAACGCTGAATTTTAGGGTAGTTATTCAAATTTTTTTAGCTTTACGCTTTTCCTCGTTATCAGTGCGAAGGAATTAAATATTTATTAATGCTTCACACTAAATAAAATCTCGCGGGGTCAAAAATGAAATAATTAAAAAAATTAAAAAATAATCATCAAGTAGGTAACTTTACAAATGACGACCATATATTTTCAATATTGAAAATAAAGGTGACAGTCATTTAATTTATTTTGGGACATATCTATTTGTTTAATTATATAAACGAAAACTGTATTTATAAGCAAAAACCTTTACAATTACCGGTATTTTACCTGTAATTATGAAGGTCCCATCGACCAAATCTGTAATATAAGGTGTTTTTATATTAGAGGTATTGAATTTACCGGTAATTTATATATTTATAAAACCTTCAAGGCCAATGTTACCTGTACTCAAAAAATATCGGTTTTACAAGACTTGGCCCCCTGCACGACGACAGCCTCATGAATATAAAGAAAATAAAAAATAATTATTAGCTTTTATTTGTTTCAGTACCGCGTTTCGTGACTGTTAACGTTCATATTTTGAAAATTGTTGTCCAATAAATTTATACACAACATATTATTACTTTTTTCACTTTTCCCTACCTCTAACGCACCAGAGCGCCCCTCTAAGCTACCTAAGTGATCTAACCATAGTTATTAAGTCTAAAAGCAAACGAAAATGTGTGCCATCCGTCCATCATGGACGCATTGAAAGTGAAAACTAGCATTTGTTTTTATTGTTCTTTTGAACTATTAAGGACAGATAAAAGATTTAATAACTTTATTTTGAAATTAAACAAAAAAACGTTGAAACGTGAGGCCAGTCGTGGCGCAGTGGTACAAAGTGTGACTGTAAAACCGACTGGTTGTGGGTTCGATCCCCACTCGAAGAGATGAAATATTTACTTAAATTTATATTTTCATTTCTTCGCTCTGGTGTCGAGGCAAAGCGCGGCGTTGAGTTCTGCCACTCAACATGCAATGCCTCCAAAATTCGGCAGAAAGTGGGGAACGGAGTGTCTTAACACTAGGTTCCCTCTGCCTACCCTGCTGTGTGCGGGATATAGCGTGAAGCTAATTATTATTTAACGTTGAAAAGTGTACATACCTAGTGGAAAACTATCCTTACTATTGGTTATAGTGTAGCAAAACAGCAATAAAATAATTGCTATTTTTTCGCTTTCGATACTAAGGACTAGAGACTGCTGAGACACAATGTCCATGTCAATAATTTAAGTGTACAAATATTAATTTTATATGGAAAAGAATATATTTTATTTTAAATCAAAACCAGAAAAGAAATTTAATAAAAGATAAAAAATACAGTATATGTTTTATTTCCAACAATTTTATAAAAATTAATTCTATATATCATATAAATGAATATATTAAATATTTAATGGTCCCACTTAAAACTAGTACAATATAGATAGGCTGTAAGCACATATAAATATACTATAGAAAAATATTTATACAAGCTTTTACAAGACTTGAAACTTATAACTTTAAATTTATCATTTATGTTATAAGGATTATCTAAAACTAAATGGTAAAAAAATAATTTATATCTTTTGAAATTATTGCCAAATTTTGTGCATTACAAATTGTATAACCGATTTAGTAATTAAAATTAACATAATAGTTTTATTAATCTTAAATTGAAACTCTCATAAATAAAAAGATATTATTAAACAGTAATTGCATAAATTCATTAATTCTTCCAAATAAATCCACCTAGTCTAAATGTCCCAGACATATCCCAGTTAAAAATCCTTTCTCCCCGTCCTTCTCCACCAGCTCCTGCAATAACTATCAAAGGCATTAAATGTTCTGCCGCTCTAGGAGGATGAGCTTCAAGAGCACCAGGTTGTTTATCCCATTGTATTAACTGGGCTTTTCTTCTATCATTACTAGATGTACAAGCATCATTTAGAAATTCATCAAATTCTTTATTTATAACTTTTTTTAAGTGGCGGCTAAATTGAAATTCTCTCATATTGTGATAGGACATTCCAGAACCAAGTATTGCAATGCCTTCTTTCCTAAATTGGCTTAAAGTTTGGCCTAATTTATAATGCTTTTCAGGGTCTTGGTTTGATAGAACTGATATTTGTACTATAGGAATATCTGCTGATGGGTTTATTAACATCATTGGTACAAATACCCCATGATCCCAACCCCTTTTTGGATCTAATTTTGAATCTATACCTGCTTTTTGTAATGTTGTTTGGATGCGTTTAGCCAGTTCTGGGTCTCCAGGTGCATCATACCGATATTTGTACGTTTCTGGTGGGAAACCGTAGTAATCAAAGTATAAATCATGATGTTCGCCTGAAGAAATTGTAACTTTACTCTCCTCCCAGTGGGCAGTAACCAGTATGATAGCCTTAACTTCCTTTAAATTTATATGTTTTTTAACATCGTCACGTAAGAAGTGTGTCAAGCCTAGATGGTCTTTTTCTCCTAACAAAGGCATGGGACCTCCACCATGGTTCACAAATAATGCAGGAGCTAATACAGCCATCTTCTTAACACCACTGGTAAAATGCCTTATAATGTTCATAGACAATAACGTCATAAAAACAATGAACGTCACTTGTAATAATATCGAGAATGTATTTAGAACTAGCATGTAGATAAATGTGTTTCATTCAACAAGGAAAATAACGTAATAAAATATTATATGCGGAAAACCTTGGAGTTTTGCTATGAAGGCGATATTTGATTTTTATTACTAAATATATAATACGGTTTTTTAATTTGTTTGTTAAAATTATAAAATAGTAAATTGAATTTAAACTATTAGCAAATTTAATTTCCGTATATTTTGTCAACATTACATTTGACATTTACAATTTAAGTTTGCTAAGCGTCAGTTGCACTCACATGACTGAATTTTAAAAATACACTTAGTTTATTAAGAAATTATATTAAATAAGTAACAAATATTTTTTTTTATAACGGATAATTAGTAACAAAAAACTAAATTCAACAATTTAATATAAATATTTTTAGAAATAAAATATTTATAATTTTTATTTATATTACGGGATCGTAAAATGTTTCTAACGAGTTGTTACCTCCACCACCATTACACTTTTTAGATTTTAAGTTAATACATTATAAAATATGAGGCCATCGTGGCGCAGGAGCACAAAGTGTGACTGCAACGCGACAATTATGAGTCCGATCCCTTTTTGATATTAATAAATTATTATTTATTAATATTTAGATTTTTTGGCTCTTGCTCCAAGCCCTTGCTTGGAGCAAGCCCGGCCTTGAATTCCGCCACTCCACACACAATGCCTCGAAAAATTCCGTAGGAAGTGGAGAAGTGTCTTACCACTAGATTCTCTCTGCTTCCAATCTTGTGTACGGGATACAGCGTGAAGCTATTTTTTATTATAAAATATAAATATTTTCTATTCAGGCTATATGTGGAGCAAATTAATACGCAATACAATTTAAATCTGTGCTTATATTAATAATCTGTGTAATAAAACAAATAATACTCTGTTTCTAAACGTCAGTAGCTAAAAATATTTTTATCGTGTGCCTTTTAACATCTCACTAAATACGTTCATATAAAGACTTAATAAAATAAACAAGTGAAAATCCAACAAAATAAAATGGGTCTCGCCGAATGCGGTGTACCTGAGGATAAGCTTCCTCCATGCTGGTCAGACGATGTTCGAATGAACGCTCTTTTTGCACCCTTCCGATTAAAATCCGCAAATCCCGAATCCTGGGAGATGAAAATGAAATTCTGGTCAGATATGGTCAGACAATGGTGTCGGTTTAAAGTCGATCCTATAGTGTCTGCGACGGATGTGGGGATTGTATTTCAGAGGAGGGGCAGGACTGCTGCCTGCATAGATATAGTTATTGAAGAAATGTTCAGGTATAACTTTAATGTTTATCCTTTGTTGATAATTTTTTTTTCTATATTTTCACATGTAATAGCCATATTTTTTAAATAATTTTATTGTCTTTAAAAATTTATGTATTGTTATTTTTTTATGTTTCATTGCTGAATTTATTTTTCAATTTAATTTGCATTTAATAGGTTACCAAGTAATGTATGTGACAACATAAATTGATACAACTCGCATGGTCACTAAATAATGTTAATATATTTAAATATTTACTTCCTGTCACTTGACGAAGAATGCTAATGTTTTGTAAATTTTTTTATTATTTGTGTTTCCCATGTTGTAAAATAAATTATATATTTTATAAATGATTGCCAAATTGCCAAACAAAAAGACATTGAGCTGAGAGTTTATGAACGTTTTAGAGTTGGTTCATAATAGGACACTTGGTGAAGTTAAATGTGGTAAAGTAATGCATTGTACACTCCAATGTTTCCATTTGTTTGTTTTATGCTATATCCTGCATACAGGAAGAAAATTTATCTATTTTAAATATAATCACCCTTGATCATCATGTTTACAGTCAAACACAGTGCCATTGGGCTATTATAGCGTTATCTATCAATATTATTAAAATATTCCTAAAATTACAGTTCCGGTGAACTATCTCCTCTTTCAAAATATCAACAAATACTCTACAATGGGCCAGAGGGATGGGTCAAATGGGGTGCCCGTCTGGCATTCAGACCTGCAGTCTTTGCCTTGACAGCAGTCACATCACTACTTCCTGCTCGACAAGTAATTGATTCTAATGGCCTTCCGAAAGCAAGTATTGATCCTACACAGAGATTTGTATTGGAAAGCGCTGTTAAGGTTAGTGACTGATTTTTTAATTATGTTAGTACAATATAGTTGATGAGTTGTGTCCATCCTAAAGTAGGTTTAGTAGGGAGGCCTCCTGAAAATTAGCACATGGGAGAAAGATAATTAAGAGTAAGAATAAATACCTAAAATCTCCACAGCCATCTACAGTGAACTTCAGGGCTGTCACAGACCATATTGTATAAATGTAATTTTGCAATAGGCTTAATATATTAAAATAAGGATAGATTTATACTTTTATATTATAACAAATAGTTTATTGCACTAATCTTAAGAACTAGTGGATTGAATTGCTTTTTTTTTGATAGTTCATTAATCAAGGAAGATTATAGGCTGTATTACATCATGTTAATTGTTTTAATGGAACCCACTCTACCTGTAATCAGGCTTACTTTGGATACTTAGAATGTAACAGCAATCAAGATTGAATCAAGATTTGTTTGTTTGTTTGTGAATTGAATCAAGATTGATGGTATTAATATGTTCATCTATACTAGTGTAATAAATTGGAAGATTTTGATTGTTTGTTTAAAAATTTATTTAGATTCTTTGGTTGTTTAAAAGCTGGATCTACTGGTCCAATTTATTTTCTTTATGTTTTTCATGAATGCTGTATTATTCAGAAGTGCCATAGTCTATATAATATTACAGTGTAAGTCTTAGTTAGCCTTAATTACGAAATAACATTCATAAGGAATGTCATCAAATTGCTTTAAGTGCATGCACTGCAAAAATAGTTACTTGTATGTCATTATGTTGTATGACAAAAATATTCTATTTTATTAGTTCTAAAAAAAATCCAAAAAAAGTGCAATAAGACAATTTGTGACAATAAATAATTGAAAATTGTAAGGTTATATTTCATAGATTTCATATATTACCTACGAGCGAAAGCTATTTGATCATTCAGGAAATTTAATAAAGATATGTTTTGGTTTTTACAGCATGTAATTTGATCGTATACTTTTCAAGAAAATGTAAAATTAAAATTATTCAACGCTCTGTTTACGGCCACAAGGCTCGAGTCCGGCGGGGGCGCCCTTGCGCTGTACCGTCCTATCATACAGCTACTTGTTCATGATTGAATGTATCAATCTGTTCGCAAATTCAGTATAATTAAATATTATAGTATTTTATTTCATTTTCTTGAGTACGTTTCGGACGGACAACCTGCGCCACGACTGATGTTTATTAACGAATACTTCGAATTTATATATTTTTTACTCTACTCTACTCTAGGATCAAGCAACAGAACTACTAAATAATTTTCCACCCGATGCAGAAAGGATTGGCACTATAGAAGAGCTGATGAGAACAACCAACTATATTAATAAGGAAGTTTTTGAGGTCCTCCTGGGTTACTTGGTCAGTCAAGGCATGTGTGTCAAAAGTGGGGATGTAATTAAGTTAGGTAAGTTGTTACAAAAACGCTGGCTCAATGCTGTATACCGCATAAAGCAAAATAGTTGAAGGTAGAACATAGTGTTATGACAATCTATTCTTATCTTTTCGCCCGAATCCGAGACGTTGCGCGGTTGAAGTCACGACCGTGGTTAATCTTAAAATCGGAGTATAATTATTGCCCTGAATAAAGATGAAGAAGATAATAAAGAAGCAGACAGCAGGATAGGCAGAGGGATCCTAGTGTTACGACACACCGTTCCCCACTTACTGCCGAATTCTGGAGGTATTGAGTGTTGAGTGTCAGAACTCTCTTCATCTCCTCGAGTGGGGATCGAACCCAAAACCAGTCAGATACAGTCACTTTTGGCCTCTGCGCCACGACTGGCCTTAAAGAAATGTTGAATATTTTAATTTTCCCGCTCTGGTAAGTGCGCTGATAAATTCCTCCATTCAATTCCCAATTCTTTGAGAAAGCAAATGGTTGCCAGATTCCCTCTGGCTATCCTGCATTTTGAGAGTTACAGTGTGTATCAAAACATATAACATACATATATTTATTTATTTTCAGCGGAACCTAACAAAAAAGTGAATCCAGTCTCCGAATTAGACGAAGCGCTAGTGAAATTAATGAGCGCCGAGACGCGTCTGTCGATGGACGCGACGCGACTGTCGCGTGACGTGTCGGTCGCAGAGGGGGAGGCCAGAGCCGCTATCAAACTAGGGAATAAAGTTGCTGTGAGTTTTTATTTTAAGTTTTAAGCAGATTAGTTAAGTCATTGAAAAAAAATAAAAATCAATTTAAATTCTTTTGGATTTGGACCTGGGGGATTTGGTATCTGTCTTTGTGATTTAAGTTAGAAAAGTGTTAAATTTTTATCGACTCATATTAAAATAAGTGGTTACTTCGTCGTGAGTAAGTGGTGGTTCCTTCAGCTTTATGATTTTTTTTTGGCTATACAGGTGAAAACGCTCCATTTACGGGGCCAGCAATTAGGGTAAGAAATTATATATCCATGATTTCTTGGATGAGGCGTGTGCGGCGTTATCGCTTTGATAGGTTTGTCTGTGTGCGTAATTCTCGGCAAATGGCATTTTTTTATAAAAATAATTTTATTAATGAATTTGTTTGAAAAATCTCTTTTGTTTTAATTGTATTAGTTTTTATAAAGTAGTTAAAACTATGATTTCATTTAAAGTAGTGATGACAAAAACATTAATGCGATGGTTGTAATTTCAATTGCCACTCAGGGAAGTTTTAATCACTATATTTCCCTGCTCTGGCAGACAAAGCGCGGCGTACAATTACATGCTGCAATGTAACAATATAAGTGAAGTTTAATTTTTGTCCTGTAATTTTATGAAAGGTAAAAAATGTTGTAAAGAAAAATCGTATTGTAAATTACTAGTTTAATCGAATCTATTCAACACTTAGGAAAGAAATTTTTTTTTAAAGAAAACATTAAAACAGCAGCAGAATTTGAAACCACTCCTCAGACAGTAAACTTTCTACTGAGCGCTCTGAGCACTAAGCCATACATTCCCATAAAGCTATGTTGTAATTATTATATTTTTTTGGACATTTTTCTAAGAGGTGCAGTTACGTATTCTGTTACTTTCAATTTTCTTTAGGTTAAGTAGTATATTTCATAAATATAAATCGACAATATCTAAATTAAATTTAACATATTTTATTTAAATTATAGGCAAAGAATTATTTAAGAAGAAAAATGAAAGCACAACAGCGCTTAGAAAAATGTGAAGCTGCCTTAGAAAATATAAAGGAACTATTACAACAGACTCGCAACACAGACATCAATAATGTTGTTGTTGACACATACAGGTTGGTTCTTTTTTGTTGGTTGGTGATAGTATTTAATGTAGAATGTTAGGATTTGGTGTTTTTTTACTTTATAATTGATCACTTGAGAACTCTGTTTTCTATTTTCCATCCGAATTCGAGACAATGCTAAACGGCGGAACCCAACACTGTACTTTGTCATATCAGAGGTGGTTAAATGAAATTAGTAATTCACGCCCTATTAGCAACACGAAGGCAAATTTTCGATTTATTTGCCAATTAATTATTTATTATTTTATTTTCACCCATACATCTAGGTTTCACTTGCTAGTTCAGTGGCGGAAGTGAAACTTAAATTTATACCAATACACGCACCCACGGACGCACTAGATTATGAATAGTCATGAATCACTCAATACCAAGATGTGTGAAGGATCTTAAGATTTTTTTTGTCACAAATATTAATGATTTTGTGTTCGTTTTTCTTTTTCAGGAAAAGCGCACAAGCAATGAAACAGAGTATCAAAGATGGCGGCTTAGAAGATGATGGCGTTTATGACACTATGGATGAACTGAAAGAGGTATTTTTCTTTAATGGAGAAACAATAGAATAGCGGGGCCTATATGCGGAATACAGCGTGAAAAAAAAAAACTATGTCTAAATATCTATTATGTTGAAGTATATGTTTAGTCTGAGAAATGATAATTAATTTTTGGATTTATAATTTTATATTTTTTTTTAATAAAATATTTTTAGTCATTGAAAAACAATTAAAAACACCGTCATATTCCGTCCGTCGTCCGTCCGTCGTTCCGTCATATAAAATTCATCAATTCCTTTATAGAAATAAAAAAACTACTGTCTAAAACGTAAATCTGTAATTTTAATAATATTTCACCAAAAATTTTTTCCCAGGTAATGGAAAATTACAATGAAATTGAGAAAGCACTAAGTGGTAACATAGATGACTTGGACACTACTGAGTTGGAGCAGGAGTTGAACGAGCTTATATCAGGTCCAGGATCTGGTGGAACACCTGGGAAGAAGGAGGACGAAAGAAAGGGTATGGTGAAAAACATTTTCTTTATTATATAGTATGTAAGGCAACCCTTGGTAATAAAGGACTAAATTCTAACAAAAGAAAAGGGAATAATGTTATAGTGCACAATTAAAATATAATAATAATAATAAGTAATTATATGTTGAGGCTAGTCGTGGCGCAGTGGCACAAAGTGTGATTGTAAAACCAACTGGGTTCGATCCCCACTCGAGGAGATGAAATATTTACTTAAATTTATATTTCCATTTCTTCGCTCTGGTGTCGAGGCAAAGCGCGGCGTTGAGTTCTCAACATGCAATGCCTCCAAAATTCGGCAGAAAGTGGGGAACAGAGTGTCTTACACTAGGTTCCCTCTGCCTACCCTGCAGTATGCGGGATATAGCGTGAAGCTAATTTAATTTATTTAATTATATGTAAATAATATATATATATATATATATATATATATATATATATATATATATATATATATATATTAACAATTTTTTTTTAATCAATCAATATACCAGAACGAGAAAGGGATATCTCCCGTTCTATTTTACACAATTACCTTCTTTCTATAATAGATCTAAACAACGTTCAACTCCATCCGCCATTACCTACGACTCTAGGCTTTACGTATTAGGCTTTTATAGAATAGTTAAAGCTATGGTTTCATTCAAATTGGTGATGACTAAAACATTCTGAAAACTGAAAAGAGAAACGTTTTAATATAATATTTTTATTTTGTATGCAATGTATTGCTTTATACTTTATAGGTATATATAAAGTATATTAAACCTTTTTTTTTCCACTATCAGCTCCAGCTTCGAAATTACCCTCACCTCCCAAGATATTACCACAAGGGAAAAAAGAGAAAGATTTCATATTCGACGGTGAGGAACAAATGCTGGCGGAACTCAACAATTTGGGGTTTGAAGATGGTCCCAGAGCAATGTTAGCTGAAGGAATGGGTAAGATATTTTTTTTTTAATTTTAACTCTGGAAATAATCATTCCCCCGAGTGGAAACTGAACTCACCATCCTATTTACTATAAACCCTTAGCGCCTTATTTTATATTTTGGGACGATAATAATTAAAATAATTTAAAAATTATACAATGAAATTGTTTTGCTTTTGAAATTTAAATACTTATTATATATTTATAATTGTTTTATTTGAAAAAAAAGAAAGTAATAAAAAAATTTATAAATATAACATTAAATATAAAGAAAACGAAACAAAAATATTATTAATTTTATAATGTTATTCCATAAAATGAAAAAAAAAAATATTTTAAACATTTAAACACATTAAGATTAAATGTAGAAGAGTTTTTTTTTAATTTTCCTACAATGCAAACTAATGGTCTGTACCTTTTGATATCATACATATTACTTAGAAATAGACTCATGTTATTATACAGAGCGTTTTTGTCATCACCACTTTAAATGAAACCACTGTTGTAACTACTCTATAAAAACTTAAAAAACTAAACTAAACTAGTTTCACGCTTTATCCCTAGCGGGGCAATCAGAGCGAAAAGTCTTTATATACCTCTTTCGCCGCGTCCACTGTCATCGACCTCTTCATACATGCCTCCTACTTTTTTACGTGACTTTCCTCCAGTATCTTTGATACTATGTTTTCGAAGGTCAACCAAGGTATCCCCCTACCTCTGTTACCGCTCACTTTTCCAACGTAAATCTTTTTTACCATTCTTTCATAACTCCTTCGTTCGACGTGCACAAACCAGCTGAGCACGTTCTCCTTATTCTCACCGTGACATCCTCGCTAGCACCTGCCATTCTGTGTACCTCTTCATTGCGGATTCGATCAGCTGAGCTGACTCCGCATATCCTACGAAGAGATCGCATCTCCACAGCTTCTTTTTCTTCTTAGTCTTACTTTTATTCTTCTTCTGTAATACCCTTGTTTCGCTGCCGCACAGAGTCGGTACCAAAACTGCCAACGGCCAACTATTGAAATTAAGAATTTTGTGTTTGAACCCCCGCTACTTAGGAACTTAAATAAGTAGGAAGCGCGCATATAAGAATGTATGGCTTAATAATGGGTGATTAGACGATAAAAAAGGCGCGGGCTTAAATTCGGCTATCTTAACATTTTTTCACATTTTTTAAAGAAAGTAATAAAAAAACAATTATTAAATAATTTTATTACTTATAGTAAGTTAAAAACATACAAAAAATAATTTAAATATGATTGAAACCCAAATCTTTTTCTATTTCCACATAATAACAGAACATCGGTCCCCATCGAAAGCAAAAGCCAAGGACAAGAAGGAACAACCATCACAGGCGTGGTATCCACCTTCCTCGGAAGCCCTATCCTCGAAGACCTGGTCTTCACTGGACAAATCTCTGGAACAAATGGCCAAGGAGTACGTAGAGGTGCGCCAGGATGAGAGGATACACCCTGGTGAGAGAATAGGTAGTTTGTTTTCACGCTGTATCCCGCATATAGCAGAGTAAGCAAAGGGAACCTATTGTTAGGACACTCCATTCCCCACAGAGCGAAAAGTGAAAATAATTTATTCTCTATGGAGGGATTTCAATTACACAATTCTTACGTTTATCCAACAAACCTAGAACGAGAACGTATGGTTTAGTGATCAGAGCGCGTTGACAGTAAACGAGGTGATGCGAAGGTTCTGATCCAGCCTCGGTAAATATGTTAAATGTTTTCGAAATAAAATATTTTTTAAGTGAATAAGTTTATTTGTGAAGCATTTTACTATATTCAAGAATATTTACAGGATTTGAATTTCATGCAGGGTAGCCACTACTGTATTATTCTTTTTAATAATGCAGTTGTACCGTTTTATTTAGCATGTTCATTCAACATAAAAGTGCTTTAAAATATCTTTTAAGACATGATATATTTTGACTTCGAATTTAAATAAGACTGATCTAGTGTTTTTTTAAACTGATAACTCTACAGACATTTGGCCTGTATCCTTTTTTATAACATTATTATTATTTAATTTTCTAACGAGTTCGACTCCCACTTGGGGAATAATATATTTAATATTTTCAGCTACTCCAAGTACCATCTATCTGCTCTGTTGTATTGTATTGTTAGTTATAGCGTGAAGCTAAAAACTTAAGGCTGACTGATGCCTAAAAGAGATTCACCTAGTATTAAGACACAATTCTTTTTTTCTTAGGACAATCTCTAAACGTGGACTTCAAGACACCTCCCAAACATTACGGAGCTGAGTTCCAAGTGAGGGACCACAAGGAGGCGGACGGAGTGTGGTTGTACAGCAGTCAAGATGAGCTAGCTGCGAGCACTGCCTATTGTAGGTGAGTCGGAGAAAATCTTACACGCGTTTATTTTATTTTATTATATATTTTTAGGTTCACACTGTATCCCACGTGGATACAGTGGTCGTGGTCGCGTGTAGACTGCGGTTGCGGTTGATACTGTATGGAAAACGCACGTGGTGCAGCGGCACGAAGTGTGACTGTAAAACCGATTGGTGGGTTCGATCCCCACTCGAAGAGATGAAATATTTACTTAAATTTATATTCCCATTTTCTTCGCTCCGGTGTAGAGGTTAAGCGCGGCGATGAGTTCTGCCACTCAACACGCAATGCCTCCAGAACTCGGCAGAAAGTGGGGACCGGAGTGTCTTAACAATAGGTTCCTACCCTGCTGTGTGCGGGATACAGCGTGAAGTTGACTTTATTTAATATTTAGAGGGAGTCTGATTTGTTCTAAGTGTTAGATAAAATTTTGATTAATTGTTAGACAATTTTTAATTTTATTCTTTAAAAGTCTTATGGAAATAAATAATGTTAAATGATAGAATTTATCTATGATTTCGTTCCATATCTTATAAATTTCAAACATATTTTTATATTCAAAAGTAATGCTTATAAGTCGTACGGCATCTATTTTATTATAAAGTCGCTAACAGGATTCATTGCTCCAGGAAAGTATGATATATTTAGTAAAATATACAAAAATAATAAACTAGAAAAAAGATACTAAGTTTTTGTTTAGTCAGTTCTCTTGTAAAAGTGTAATTTTGATTAGTGGTGATTTTGAACTTTGAATTTCAGAAATTGTGAGAGATAGATTATTTCAATAAAAAATGTTTTTTTTTATTAAATGAGTTTTTAACTATTATACATTTTTACTTATGAAACAACAACAAGTACCTATATAATTATAATTATAATATAGCAATTTTACGTTAACGTCATTTAAAAGTAAAAATGTTACAGAATTTTTTTAAACATGTATCTTTTCTATGTCTTTTCTGAATAGTTTGAAAACAGTTTAAAATTTTAAACTATTCAGAACAGAAACATTATATAAAGGAGAAAAAAAGGACTTAAATGATTTTTCTTAAGTGTGTAAAGGACACATTTACCAAAATATTATCGAGTTCCTTAGAATAATTTTATTTAAAAAAACAAAGATAATTTAAAAGTAACAATAATAAAAATACATATATAATTAAAAAAAACAAACAGCGACATTCTGTTGCGCTTCTCAAAGTCCATCAGTCACAAGGAACCGATTTGAGTGTTCTTTCAAACCGCACGTAAAATGCGTCATACACAACGAGTATTTATTTCCATTTGACCACGCGAATAAAGCAGGTATCCTACTAATATTATAAATATAATGTAAAAATAAAGTTTATGAGAATGGATTATTATTTCATTTCCAGTCAAAAACTCCAAAACGGTTTAGATGAAATTTTATATTTATAATACTTATAGGTTGAGATCCCATTGCTTTGCATTTCCCATTGGTATGCAGATTTACTGCAGAGATCTGTTTTTTAATTGAAACTTAAATTTAAGAATGACACATAATAATAGAATAGATTACACTAGGCTTGCTAAAAGAATCCTGCCGCAATCACCTTTAATAATTTTTTTTGTACAAAATTGCACTCATATGTTTTTTTATGTAAATCCCACTTTTAAAAAAAAATCGCACTAGGATAAAAATTATTGCCAGCTCTCAGTCTGCCGCAAGTTTCATTAAAAAACAGATCCCTGCAGATTTAAGCAATGGGATCTTACGCCATTATACATGTCGTATGATACATAGACTACAAGATATATAAGCATTTCGCACAATTTAATAAAATATTAATAACTTTTGGCGGGCAAAGCCGCGTTTGGGTGACTAGTTTTAAATATATATATTAATCATTACAGTTCAGAAAGTCCAGGCAAGAACATCAGTAATTTCCAAATGGCACCCGGAGGTGAACGGAAGAAGACCGAGCCCTGGCCAAAAGATGATAGTAATCTAGAGGACTTAGAATTAAGATTGAAAAATTTGAGAGGATTCAATTTATAACATTCTATAAAATGTAATTTTTTTTTTAAATATTATTTTTGGTTATTATTGTAAAAAATTTGAATTTTCATTTCATTTGTGTATAGTTTGTATAGTTAGTATTTGACTAGTTAATATTTTTTAATAATAATACATAAATAATGTTGAGTTTTAACGTTTGCTTAACTTCCTTTGTCTGAATCTGTGAATTAGAATAATGATGGATTATAAATAATAAATATTATAAAGCTTTGTATAGTAAAATAAAAATAGTTGTAAAATGTTATATTGATAAAAAATGTATGAAAGTGAAATGTTGCATTCATGGGTTTTAGTACAATTCATAAATTAGGTTATGTACATAATATAAGTGCATGTAAATAATTGTAAATCCTGAAATCAGCACTTTTGAGCAAAAACAATTCGTAACCAACACAATTAAAAGTTACAGCCTAATCAAAACCAATAGGAATTGGTATATCGCAAATAAAAACCATTATAAAGTTATATCTGTAGTTAATTTCCTACAAAATAAGTGCGTTTTAAGTTTGTAGAATTTTATAAACTGTACTTTCCATTGTCCTATAATCATGAAATTGATTTTGTTAATTATTTTCTCTAAATTCGAATTGTGCGACATATCAACTTCATACATTCATTCCTTATAATAAAAAGTTTATAATTAATGTAGATAGAACAAAAATATATATTCAATTCTAGAATTATAGATAGAAACAAAATGAATTGAAAATGAAAAAAAAATTCTAACTCGTGCATGATATATTTAGTCTGTGTAAAAATAAAAAAAATAAGAAAAAAATTATGCTTATTTTAGAAATAATATTTTTTATAATGTTTGTGATATATGTATATCTTTTTTATTTTTTTTTTATTGTTTTCTAGAGACCTTTTACTTTTAAACTAACATTAAAAACATACAAATTAGTGTAATTACAATAACATGCGGCTTGCCATGATTTTGATTTGTCTGTTCTTAGAGCTGTTACGTTATTACATTCAGAACCCAATGGCATGCCAACATTAAAAAATATGTAAGTATGGTCCAAAAAAGTTTTGAGGCCTGTGTGGAAACCCAATAAAAAATTCTTTCAATTAAAATATTTTCAAATTCATATAATATAATAGACATATAGATAGATTTGCGAGAGATTACGATTATTTTGGAGCTTATGCACTTGAAATAATTGAATAAATAAATAGAAATGTATTATTTATTTGTTACACGAGAATATATATTTGCTGATGATATTTTTATGTTATTATGATTACCTATACGTGTGATGTGTACGTAAGTTTGTAAGTTCCGTTTTACTTTAGATTGTCTATACCTTTTTTTTTATTATGACAATCAAATGAGAGTGGATCTGACATTTTCTTAATTACATCAAAGGAACCGAATATTTTTTTAAATAAAAATAATTTTAATTATTACAACTAATGAATTACTATTTTCATATGTTTTCTTTTTTACATTATATCGAACATTATTTACTCGATTTCTATAGTTAAATGATATGAACATTAAATTGTCTTAAGTTATTATATAATCAGTAGGACAGTTATGTAATATATATATATATATATAATTTTTTTGTAAAAAAAATTACCTATGATTATTTTAAGTTACACAGATTTTTTGATTTTTTAAACATTAATATGACGCAAAGGCTATGTGATTCAATTCTAGTTTTTTTTATCTTTTAGTAAACTTGTAAATATGATTATTTTTAAAATATCGTGCCAATGGAATTTATTATTAATTATTATCTATTGTTAGCTACGTACCGTATGCAATTGAAAAAATAATGAAGGCAGTAATTGCACGGATTAAAAATATATTTTTAATTTCTATTTATATATTTTTTCTTTTAAGGGCTTATTCTTGTTCATGTTTTTGTTTTTATTTTTTAATAAGTGCAATTACTTTCGTTAATCAAAAAATAAATAAAAAAATGATCTTTAGTCATTATGTGCCTTTCCTAATAGTTAGTTACGCACAATTATATATACATTATTTTTTATATATATTATTTTTGTATGTATGTCTTTATTAAATATCTTCTTAACTTTACTCATGTTTGTGTCGTTTTATTTAAAAGCTAGATAACTTTTATTTGCATAAAGAAATTATTTTAATCATTTTAAAATACTTTGGAAACAAGCAATACAGTAGAAACTTGATTATCCGGTACTCACTTATACGGATTCATGATTATCCCATACTACCAACTGTACACAGCAAATTATTATATTAAATACCTAAATAATACTATGAATTCTATTAAAATATAAATGTCTATTTACATGAAATAGATGTACACATTGTATAATAATAGTTTTTTTCTATGATTATGACTTTTACACAAACACAACGTTATCCACAAAACCAATACCAACCAATCCGATTAATCTAGTTTCTACTGTAATTTCGAATACTGTTAGATTGTTCTGTCATGAGGTTCTCTGGTTTATTTGAGAAAAACCCTGTGATAAAACATGATTATTATACGTACATGTGGTCTATTCATTTGGGTTTAAGACAAAATGTAAACAAACAAAAGAGAGTTTTGAGAATATAATTTATTGATAATAAATATTACATTGTAGTATCCGTAATACAAATCCTTCAGCCATGTTTATTCCACGTGCTGGAACACGTTATTAACAGCCATTTTGTACGTGTTGGAGTTTTGTTTTATTGTTTTTCCTATCAAATCTGAACGGGTTTCTATATAATATATTAACTTCATCAATCGTGACCTGTGAAGTAGCCTTTTTTTGGTTTGTTTACATTTTAATCCCACTGCTCCCTAAATATCGTATAGTATATTATGTTTCTTTAAATTTTATTAATAATGGATATTGTATATGTAAAAAAATACGTGTGTATATTTTTAATTTATTTTATATATAAGAATAAGTACTTTATGTGAAATTCCCCTAAAAAGTTAATAAATATGTATAAAAGAAACTTATTATAGTTCATAATGTAAATAATGCCTTACGTTATCAATAATAGTTAAGATTTACCCGATTTTTTTGTAACTTTTATTATATATTTTTGATAATTTTGTACATAGATTGTAATATAATGTATATTTTTTTTAATGTAATTATGTTTCATTAGTATTTTTTGTAATATTGTGTTTGTATTAAACGGGCGACGAAATGGGATTTTTTTTATTCTAATTATTTCAATAATAATATTTAAAAAAACTGATTGCTTTGGCTTGCTACGATCATTTTATTAATATTTTATGCTGTGCAGCTGATTCAAATATTCCTCGTAAGCAGAATGGGCGTAAATGATTATCATCTCCTCCTTGGTGGGACGAAGAATGCACTGCTGCTATTAAAATTCGTAAAGCTGCTGAACGGAAATATATCCAGTGTATGACCCCCTTAAATTTTATAGTTTACAAGAAAATAGCAGCCCAAACTAAAATACTATTTAAAACCAAAAAGAAAAAGGGTTGGCTTCGGTTTTGTCAGTCCTTGCACTCTCGCACTTCATCCTCTATAGTTTGAAATTATATCAAAATTTTTCGTTCCTCCATTACTGATTTTCTGTGTAACAACGAATTCAACTTGATAAATAGTTGTGTTATTTTATACTGTCATACTGTCACTAAAATAAACAAGGCGGGAAATGATTTCATGTATCGATAGGAATTACATAGAAGGTATATCAAGTATTATGAATTGATTACTCAGCCCCACTTTGCTTTGTAAAAGTAATTATTTAAAATTTAATATGATATCGTAACGTATTTTGTTATCAAGTTTAAGCCTCTTTCCTCTATGTATCAGTTAGTTGTTAAACATGATTTGTACATTTACTACATAATTATACAGTAGTGGGTGCATATTTACATTGCCTAGAACTAATCAGGAAAAAAAGTGGGGAACGGAGTGCCTTGGCACTGGGTTCTCTCTGCCAACTCTTTTGTGTGCGAAACACAGCACAAAGCTAAAAATAAATAAATCAATAAATAAAAAAATAATAATTTTGTACTTACTCATTTACTGCAGAGGTGCCTATTTTTATAAGATGTATAAGGCGTACGAGCCTTCGTGAATAGTAAATCGTACGTAATTCTCGTACAGGCTGTACGGGCCCTCAAGAAAAACCATGCGTAATAGTGATGATAGGCTGTACGGGCCTTCCTAAAGTGAAAAACCGTGCGTAAAAATAGTTGCGTGGGCAGTATAGGCCTAGTTTTAAAATGCAAACTATACGTATAATATGTGTATTATTATTATATAGCCATTATCAGTATAGGCAGTATGAGCATTCATTCAATGAATGCAAAGCATACGTACCTTTGTTGTTATCCATAAAAAAAATGGTTTCAGGTTGCCCCTATTGTACTCAAAAAATTACAAACCTACTTCCGGCCCCCTGAGAAACTCGACCTAGAAGGCGACAATGCAACAATTGCTTTACGTTGGGAAAGATGGAAAAGATCATTAAATATTTTCTTGGATGTCACTGAAACCGAGGGTGCCGAAAAGAAAAGAGCCACTCTGTTACTGTTAGGTGGATCCGAATTACAGGAGATTATATACAATCTACCCGGAGCATATGTTGCTGTTTCTGAAGGAGTCGATGTATTTACTACAGCTATAGAAAAATTAGACTTGTACTCTCTTCTAAAGAGAAATAAAATTTATAAAAGACATATGTTTCGTCAAATAAAGCAGGAAGAAGGAGGAAGGAGAAATTTGAGAAATTTGTGGTAAGATTGAGGAACCAAGCTGGAAAATGTGATTTTACAAATTCGGAAGAACAACTAATTGATCAGATTGTGGAAAAATGTGCATCATCAGAGCTAAGGAAAAAGATATTGACAATAGGAGACAGTGTAACACTAGATAGAATAATAATTGAGGCTAATACACTGGAAGCGGTGGATCATCAACTGGAAGGATATGGGCAGAGCAAAAACACAATTTTAAACAACTCTAACAATAACAATTCTGAAGTTTGGAACACAATTGGGAATTATTCAGCTAAAGCAAATTCGAGTAGGCAGCAGATAATAAATGCGGCAGGTGTGGATATAATGCACACACCTTACCAAACCATGAATGCCCAGCGAAGAGAAAAAAATGTCGGCCTTGTGGAAAACTAGGACATTTTAGTATGCAATGTAGAATTAGACCACAGAAGCGAAAGTTAGAAAATAAGAAAGAGGAAGACAGGAAATATAAAAGGAAACGAAATGAAAGGAAGGTAAATTTTATTGAAGATGTGACGACATCGGAGACTATTCATTATATCTTCAATGTAAATGATGATGCTACAATTGAATGCACATTAGGAGGAATCAAATTGCGTTTTCTAATAGATTCAGGATGCAAACTACATATTATTACAGACAAAACTTGGGAGATGTTAAAACAAAAACAAGTTAACATTATAAATCAAACAAAAGGCTCGGACCAAACCTTGTACCCGTACGGCAGTAAAACACCCTTAAATGTAAAAGGATCTTTTCAAACGACTATTAAAACTAACGGGCAGTCTGTGCGAGCGAGAGAGTCTGTCTATGTGATCAATGGTGGATCTAGAGATCTCTTGGAAAAGAAACTGCTATTAGTCTGGGAGTACTGAGACTAGGTACTGGAGTACACGAAATAACGCAAAAACACAGACCATTCCCAAAGTTCAAGGATGTTCTGGTTGAAATCCCGGTCGATGAAACTCGTAAACCAGCCAAATGTATCACAGCCTTATAGAAGGATACTAATTCCTATTGCGAAGAAAGTGGAGCAAAAAATACAGGAATTATACACTGTCCAGCAGTGACATTATTGAGGAGGTTCATGGTCCATCATCGTGGATTTCTCCAGCGGTCCCTATACTAAAGGACAATGACGACTTACGTCTGTGCATTGACATGCGACGAGCTAATTTAGCGATACTAAGGGAAAACTACACATTACCATGTATGGATAGTCTGCTACCCAAGATAAAGAAAGCTAAATACTTTTCTAAATAAGACATTAAAAACGCTTATACATCAAGTGGAAATCCATCCCAATTCAAGATAATTGACTACATTCATTACATCTAAAGGTACCAATATAAAAGATTGATGTTTGGAATTCCTTGTGTACCTGAGTTGTTCCAGAAAGTATTGGAAATAATGTTGACAGGACTAGACGGGGTCATAAATTTTATAGATAATATTTTAGTTTATGGAGAAAATGAAAAACAATATGACAAACGACTGCAAAATGTTATGAAGAACTTAAAAGATAATAACGTGTTATTAAATGAAGCCAAACATGTCTATAAAGTACAGAAAATAAATTTTCTGGGACATGAACTGACACCAAATGGGGTAAAAGTGCTTAAAAAATATATGACGAGCATTAAAGAATTTCGGGTTCCAAAAACAGTAGAGGAACTTAAAAATTTTCTAGGATTGGTAAATTATATCTATAAATGGCTGCCAAACCTTGCAACTATAACGGAACCACGGAAAAAACTGTTGAGATTTAAAATAGCAAAAAAAGCGAGTATAGAAGATCTTTGGAAAGAAGAACAGGACCAAGCATTCCATCAGTTGAAGCAAGCACTGTCTACTGTTAAGACACTAGGATATTATGATGCTGAAGATGAAACAAGTCCTGTTAGAATAGGAGCCGTTTTAATTCAAAAAGATAGCAGGGGTCCAAGAATCATTGCTTATGGGAACCGAACATTGACTGCATTAGAACGAAAATATAGTCAAACCGAGAAGGAAGCGCTCGCTCTGGTCTGGTCTGTTGAGCATTTTAGTATATTTTTATTTGGTAAGACATTTGACCTCATCACAGATCATAAGCCACTTGAATTTTTATTTGGGCCAAAATCAAAACCATGTGCGCGAGTTGAACGCTGGGTGTTACGGCTGCAGACTTATCGATTTAATATAAAATACCAGCCAGGAAAAGTAAATATCGCCGATCCATTGTCTCGACTGTGTGTATTCCACCTCTCTCTCCAGTATTCCACCGGGAAGTGTTGAAGATTGTATCCACCATATAGTTGAAGAAGCTCGACCCACCATATAGTTGAATGTCGAAAGTAAAGACTCTAACAATAACGAAATTGATAAAGATATAATAAATTATTAAAATAAGAGGCCAGTCGTGGCGCAGCGGCACGAAGTGTGACTGTAAAACCGACTGGTTGTGGGTTCGATCCCCACTCGAGGAGATGAAATATTTACTTAAATTTATATTTGCATTTTCTTCGCTCTGGTGTCGAGGTTAAGCGCGGCGTTGAGTTCTGCCACTCAACACGCAAAGCTTCCAGAATTCGGCAGAACGTGGGGAACGGGGTGTCTTAACACTAGGTTCCCTCTGCCTACCCTGCTGTGTGTGGGATACAGCGTGAAGCTGAATAATATTGAATAAAAAACAAACATAAAATTAAATACTTTTATTTTCCCCTATTTATAAATTTATTATATTTTTTTATGATTAGTCATTTTATCCTAATATCAGTAAATAATTATAACATTATTTACTAAGCAAACAGGCCCACGCAGTTTCGGCCGCCTAAACTATATGTATATTTACTTCATATTTTTTATATTATTTTTTGGAAAAAAATATTATTTTTTAAGTATGGTTATCTATACTGTAATACGCATATATGCGTATTTTAATTCTTTTGAGAATTGATAATTTTTGTTATATATTTGCTGACACTTTGAGGAGAAAGTTTTTGCCTTTGTGTGGAAAATCTGAGAAAGATTTTGAAAAGCTTAAATTAAAAAATAAGCCGATTGTGATCATAGCAGATGAAACTTCGGATAGGGAACTATCGACTACAAAGTAACTAAAATTCAACCATTTTATCTATATCACCATCAATCAACAATAACTCCTACCAATCTATACCGCTTAAATAACCTATTATACTAACATAGTCGGCTTTATAAAATGTCTGCCATGCCTTGCCATGCATGCCTTGTATTCAAAGTGTTTTTATTAACTTGGCAAGGCTTGAAATTTGTAACAGAAATTTCGAGCGGTGGGTGCAGAGGGTCGACTTTGCATAAAGATGCCTGTGACCCAATGACAGAACAAATAGGCAAATCTGGCAAAACAAGATGTAAATTTTTTTGCTTATTATTAAGAACTAAATTATGTTGCCGTAGTCCGCTTTCTAATACAAAATCTAGAAATGTTTGCGAAAGTGTAGAATTTTTCTCTAGTCTAATATTGTTATTTAATTGATTCCACTCAATGCTACTCAAATTAAAATCACCAACAATAAATCTGTACTTATCATGTTGACCAGAGACTCTGTTACAGTTACTTATAAAATGTTCTAAAAAATTATTAAAGAATTATTTATGGGTGGTGGAAGATTTACTGCACATAAAACAAATTGCCGAAACGATTTCAAGCTTGGAACCTTGATGACAACCCAAATGTCCTCGCAGTCGCTTTCCCACTTTACAATTCTGCTAGATTTAATAGTTTTTAATATTGTAACTAAAACTCCTCCACCATCCATTTTACTACTAAGTTTACAAGTGTTGCGGTCTCTTCTATATACATTATACCTCATATCAAATAATTCACTGTTATGAATTGAATCGTTTAACCAAGTTTCTGTTAGTATAACAATATCATAAGTATTAATTAATATGTTTCTGAACAGTTCATGAGTTTTTGTTCTAAGGCCACGAACATTCTGATAAAATATATTTAAGGAAGAGAATTTTAAAAAGACAAACTATTATACATGCAAAATATTGAGGTTAGCACATCACTATGTCAAGTTACTTAGATGGCCCATGCTTCTGGCAATTAGTGCATCGGAGTTATCATCTTTTCTCATTAGTATTTGATCGTTCCTAACCCAGATATATTTGTATTTTTTTTTCCTTAGCCTTTAACCTTGCTGCAGCGTGAAGGGCTTTATTTGAGGGTAATAGATCTTCCATAACGAAAATTGGTATTTTTTTATTTGCTTACTGCTGAAAGAAATTGAACTTTTCATTTCAATCATTTCCTGCTGAATATCCTTTAATTCTTCACTAAGTAAATTTTTCATCGATAGCTTCATTTCTATAAGCATCTCATTCAACTCGGTCGTAATTATATCCTTTACCATCGCGCGGTATTCACTCTGTCCTAGGGAATGCATCGGTGATAGTTTAGGTGGCGACGAAAGAGCTACTCTTTTGTTCGACCTCTTTGTAATGTTTTGATCATGCGATGATTTTGTATCCGTTCTGCGAATAGGAACTACTGATTGTTAGTTGTGACAAAAAATCCTATGCACATGTTAATATTTAAGTTGGAGGTCCGCACTTGACCAAAAATATTGTTCTTCGTAAAATAGTCCCAAAATGCACTAAATATTAAAGTTATAACAACGTTTTAATAATTCATAAAATGTATGTTATTGTTGAGAAAAAAACATTTCGTTGTTCAGATATTTTTTTACAATATTTATATATATATATATATATATATATCCATCCATCAGCCTTTCTAAGTCCACTGCTGGACATAGGCCTCCCCTAATGCTCGCCACTCCGTCCGGTCCTGCGCCCTCTGAATCCAGCGGATTCCCGCTGTCTTCCTTAGGTCATCGGTCCACCTAGCTGGAGGGCGGCCTGTAGCCCAAGCACGAAAAACTATCGAAAAAGTATTCGTATCGTTATCGAGAGCAATTTGTATAGGAATTGAACAGCGCCCCTACCGTGCGTAAAAGGAACTAGCTCACGGCAGCACGAACAGTTTACGTATCGTCTTACGTTCGAATAGCGCGATACTTGGACGCAGTAAACGACAATTGGTAGCACGAACGCCCAGTGTAACGAAAACGTCGAAGGTTGGCCATCGAGTCCGTCGGGACTTTATTCGGTTAATATTTGTCAGTGAGAACACTTTCGTTACATAGTAAATCGCAGTTTTTAAAATGTTTGTAGTGTTTTTGGGAATTCTTTTTGATTTTTTTTACTTGTACATGTTTTTAGAATATTGTTTAGTAATTTTAGCAATAAATAAATAACGTCCACTATGCAAAGACAGCCGCTATACGAATCACCACTATTTAATTTTTTCATTAATTCTTTCCACTTCCTTTGAATAAAAAGACGACCTCGTGGACCTTCTGAGGGTTTAGATAAATCGCCATTCCTAAAATACGAATTTCATAATACCTTACTTAGATTATTAGATGTTTTTATTTTTAAGACTTTAATACAACTCATTCAAATATAAAATTAATTCATACTAAATTTATACTCACGCTTCCATGAATTCCACCATCGTTAAATATTGTAGGTAGCCCATTATTATTTTTTAATAATCAGCTTCACGCTGTATCCCGCACACAGCAGAATAGGCAGGGGAAACCTAGTGTTAAGACACTCCGTTCCCCACCTTCTGCCGAATTCTGTAGGCATTGCGTGTTGAGTAGCAGAACTCAACGCCGCGCTTTGCCTCTAAACCAGAGCAAAGAAATGGAAATATAAATTTAAGTAAATATTTCATCTCCTCGAGTGGGGATCGAACCCACAACCAGTGTTTTACAGTCACGCCTTGCGCCACTGCGCCACGACTGCCCTTTTTAATAATAAAGAATTTACTCTTAATGATTACAAAACAAATACAAACTTAGCTATAATTGGCGGGGCGTCAAGTGGATTCGTTTAGAAACAATTGTTTTAAATATACAAAAGGATTGAATTTCTTCCAATCTTGATAACTTACTTATATTTTTCGTAATATTTTCATAGATTTTTCTTCATTTTCAACGTAAATTGTAATGTAAATTAAAATAAATAAACATTTTAATTGAATGTTTTAACATTCACTATTTTATTCAGTTTTTGAACGTCCATTTCATTCGCTCAGTGACATCTCTAAGTCTCGTTAGCATGACGTCACCTACTTAATCATATCGAGTCCTCGATAGTCGATACGCTATGGTTCGTGCTTCGAACTTTGTAATCGTATCGTTACCTCGATACGTTTACAATACGGAGTCGAATATTTTTCGTGCTCGGCCCACTGTACTCCTTTTGCCGAGACGTGGTCGCCATTCGAGGACCTTTCTTCCCCATCGGTCGTCAGTCCTCCTGACAATATGGCCTGCCCATTGCCACTTCAGCTTGCAGATTTTGAGAGCTATGCCAGTATCGCGATCATCTGGAAAGCAAGGCCAAGTTGGCCTCGAAGAGACTGGGGGTCATCAACAGAGCGAGACGGTATTTCACGCCAAAACACCGTTTGGGCCTATATAGGGCCCAGGTTCGGCCTCATATGGAGTACTGTTCTCACCTCTGGGCTGGTGCACCCCAGTATCAGCTTGAACCATTTGATCGCATACAACGTAGAGCCACTCGAATCATTGGGGACCCAATGATCTGTGAAAGGCTTGATACTTTGGCTTTGCGTAGAGACGTCTCCTCGCTTTGCGTTCTCTATCGCATTTACCATGGGGAGTGTTCTGAAGAACTGTTTGACCTGTTACCTGCCGCCGAATTTTCTAACCGCACGGTACGTCATAGGCTACATTATCATCCACACCACCTGGATACGTGGCAATCCACTACTGTGCGGTTTCGTAGGAACTTCCTTCTACGCGCCACAGAACTGTGGAATGGCCTACCCGCGGCAGTGTTTCCAGGTCGATATGACATGGGTACCTTCAAAAAGCGCGTCTATCTCCACCTTAAAGGCCGGCAACGCACCTGTAGCTCCTCTGGTGTTGCACGGGGCCGTGGGCGGCGGCAATCACTTACCATCAGGTGACCCGAACGCTCGTTTGCCTTGTCCTTCTCCATAAAAAAAAAAAAAACTTGCGTTCGTCTACGGATTTCATCGTTTCGAATTCTGTCGCGTAGAGAAATACCAAGCATAGCTCTCTCTATCGCTCGTTGAGCGACTTTGAGCCTGTGGATAAGGCTTGCGGTGAAGGACCACGTCTCAGCGCCGTAAGTCAACACTGGCAACACACACTTGTTGAAGGTTTTTGACTTTAAGCACTGAGGGATACTAGACGAGAAGATCTTTTGTAGTTCCCCAAACGCTGTCCAGCCGAGTTGGATTCATCGGCAAATCGAAGGTGTGTTAGGTATTCACCGTTGATGTTAATACCACGCCTGTTTCACTCCATCAACTTAAACACGTCTTCCAGTGCAGCATTAAAAAGTTTTGGGGATATTACATCCCCTTGTCGAACTCCGCGCTGCAGTGGAATAGGTGCTGTTCTTCCATCGTGGACACGGACTGACATGGTCGCGGCTTTGTACACACACTTCAATACCTCGATGTATCGATAGTCAATCTGACATCGTTGGAGAGACTCTAGCACTGCCCAGGTCTCGATAGAATCAAAGGCTTTCTCATAATCCACATACGCAACACATAGCGGCAGATTATAATCCTCTGTCTTCTCTATAACCTGTCTCAGCGTATGTATGTGGTCCATGGTACTGTAGCCTTTTCGGAAACCTGCTAGTTCGGGAGGCTGGAAGTCGTCGCGCCTGCGCGCAATACGATTAGTGAGAACCCTTGAAAAAAGCTTATAGATGTGGCTTAAAAGCGCGATAGGTCTGTAGTTCTTCAATAGAGCTCTATCGCCCTTTTTGAAGAAGAACACCACCACGCTCCTGCTCCACTCTTCCGGAACAGTTCCGCCACTGATGACGGCATCAAACATTTTTTGCAGCGCCAATAATAGGGGCTTCCCTCCGGCTTTCAGTAGCTCCGCTGTGATACCGTCCTCACCCGGTGCTTTGTTGTTCTTAAGCTGATTAAGGGCTCCTCTAATTTCGTACAGGCTGACGTCCGGAATATCTTCGGTATAGTCTCGGGTCAATTTGGCTCTTTTGTCATTGATCAAATTGGGAACGAGTGGTTTCGAGGATGTATATAAACGTCCGTAGTACCTCTCAATTTCTCTCTGAATTTCAGGCTTAGATGAAACTATAGCACCAGACTCCGTCTTCAATCTCGTTAGCTGGCTTTGCCCAATACTCAGGTTCCCTGTAAACACCTTGGAGCCTTGGTTCCGCTCGATTATAGTCTCGACGCGCCTTGCGTTATGAGCACGCAGATCACGTCGCCTGCTACAACAGATCTTTTTATTGAGCTGCCTGTATTTAAACATTGAAGACGGGGACCGGATACATAGTTCACGCCTCTCCTTCATAATGCCAAGGGTATATTCAGAGAGCTCCTGCGGTTTACCACTGGAGGGGGTCTTGAAGAACTTGAACCCTGACTCGTGGACGATTTGTACCACCCTCGTGTTGATGTTGTCCACAGACGTGCATAATTCTAGGTCTGCGAAACGATTTTGCAGCTCTAGCTGAAAGTTTTTGGAGCCCTGGATTTGGACAGGTGTCGGTCGGAGTGTAGGCTTCATTAAGCGTGACCGTTCCAGCTTAATATTGATATTTAACGTGCCTCTTACCATTCGGTGATCGCTACCGGTTTTAAACCTATTGATCACTGAGACATCGTTAAATATGTGCCGTATGTCCGTCAGAATGAAGTCTATCTCGCTTTTTGTGGAGCCACTGTGGCTTCTTTTTGAAGAAGGAGTTCATCATAAAGAGGTTCTCCTTCTCCAAGAAGTCAGCGAGCAAGTGGCCTCGGTGGTTCCGTTGCCCAAACCCAAAGGGCCCACTTTCTGCTCGTCGCCGTCTCGTTGTCCCAGTCTTGCGTTAAAATCCCCCATCACCACCGTGAAATGAGCCTTTGAGGCGTGTATGGCTCTACTGACGTCCTCATACATAGCCTCAACCTCAAGGTGATTTATATATATATATAAATGTTCTACCTCCAAAACTTGAAATAAACCTATTAACAGTACCTAGTAAACTACGCTCTGCTACCATATTAAAGTACAATATAAATAAGGAACACACAAATATAAAAACTCTTTATATAAACTTGTGCTTCCTTAACTACAACTTTATCATGAACGTCTAGGTCATCAAAATAAAAGACATGTCAAACAGGTAATTCAAAGAGAACTTGGTATACAGTTTAATTTTGATGTTAATTCAGAAATCTGTCAAGGATGTATTTATAGAAAAGCACATAGATTAAAATTCGGAACTAGACGCAGAGCTACAAGACCAGGCGAGCTTATTCGTACTGATGTTTGTGGACCATTTGTATATTCTAAATTAAAATTAGCTTCACGCTATATCCCGCACACAGCAGGGTAGGCAGAGGGAACCTAGTGTTAAGACACTCCGTTCCCCACTTTCTGCCGAATTTTGGAGGCATTGCGTGTTGATTGGCAGAACTCAACGCCGCGCTTTGCCTCGACACCAGAGCGAAGAAATGAAAATATAAATTTAAGTAAATATTTCATCTCCTCGAGTGGGGATCGAACCCACAACCAGTCGGTTTTACAGTCACACTATGTACCACTGCGCCACGACTGGCCTCACCTTGTATATTCTATTTCCAAATATAGATATTTTATTATTTTTAAGGATGATTTTACCCGTTTTCGATACATATTTTTTCTAAGACATAAATTTGAAGTTCATGCACGCTTAAATGACTTTCTAGCTGAAGCCAAAACATCTGGTCACGCTATTGAAGATTTTAAGCGACAACGGTGGTGAATTTGATAATGAACAAATTCGAAATACTTTAAGACGATATGGAATTAGGCAAAGAATGACAATGCCATATACACCTGAACAGAACGGTTGTGCTGAGAGGGAAAGCCGTACTGTAGTTGAAATGGCGAGATCACTTATGCATGCTCATAATGATATTTCTCAAGGTTTGTGGGCTGAGATAATCAATACATCAGTATAAATACTGAATCGAACTGGACCTACAACAATTGAAGGTAAGTCACCTTATGAGTTATGGTGGTCTAAAAAGCCTAAAATAAGTCATCTGAGAATCGTCGGTTGCCCATGCTATGTACATATTCCAAAACAAAGGAGACCAAACAAGTTAGACCGAAAAGCACAGATGGGAATACTTGTGGGATATGATGGTGATGACGGATATCGTATTTTCGACAAAGAAAACTTAAAATTGTGGCGATCTAGAGATGTCTCTTTTGAAGAAGTATCTTTGTTGGATAAAAGTGAGCCTAATTTTGAAATCCCAGGCACAATAAAGAAATCATACGAGTTACCAACAACTACTGCCACCAGATTCACAAGTCGAAGCTCACAGTGACAATGATTATCAGTCTATTGATTCAGAGAATGAGACAGATAATAGTAATGATGAAGTGAGACATGAGCAAAACACACCTGACTTAAACAGGCGTGTGCTTCGTGATCGAAGTCAAATTAAACCTCCAAAGAGATTTAGTTTTCATCAGTTCATTAATGAACCTATAACTGATACCGAACCATCTTCATATCGAGAAGCAATTCAAAGCACTGATAGAGACATGTGGATAAAGGCTATGGATAGTGAAATAAATTCTTTAAGAGAAAATGACACTTGGGACATTACATCACTACCAAAGAATAGAAAAGCACTTCGCTGTAAATAGATATATAAAATAAAAAGAAATCCGGATGGTTCCATAGATAAGTATAAAGCAAGATTAGTTGGCTATTCACAGAAAGAAGGTATAGATTATAACAAAACATTTAGTCCAGTAGCTAAACTATCTACAATTAGAATACTATTAAGTATAGCAGCTAATGAAGGTTTATCGCTCAGACAATTTGATGTTTCAACAGCTTTCTTGTATGGTACTGTCAAGGAAGAAATTTACATGCGACAACCAGAGGGGTATAATGATGGAACAAGTAACGTCTGTAGATTAAAAAAGAGTCTCTATGGACTGAAGCAAGCGCCTAAATGTTGGAAAGAATGTATTCATAATCTTCTAATTGAAACTGGATTTTTACAGAGTGACGCCGATCCCAGTTTATATGTACTTCAACGTTATAATGTAAAAATGGTGTGAGCGTTGTACGTTGATGATGGCTTGATAGCTTCTTCAGATGATTTTGTAGCAAAAAAAATTATTGAAGAAGAACTCGGAAGTCGATTTAAAATAACAACAAAGCAACCATCCTATTTTCTTGGATTAGAAATAAATCATAGTAACAATGAACTATTAAGGTATATCAAACTGCTTACACAACAAAGATTTTAGACAGATTTGGAATGACTAACTGTTGGGACACCAGCAATCAAGGATGTTTCAGAAGACGAGATAGAAAAAGATGAGACTTATAATTTTTTTCCTTATAGACAAGCAGTAGGAGCTTTATCATATTTAATGGTTGGAACAAGACCTGATATTGCTTATGCAGTCGGTGTTGTCTCTAGAAATCTTGACAAACCTAGTGCAAGAAATATTGTACAAGTTATAAGAATATTTCGTTATTTAAAAGGAAACATTGGAAACGGTTTAGAATTTAATAAGAACGACAAAACGAATGGTTTGTTACAGTGATGCAGATTTTGGAGGTGACAGTTTTAGTGGATGCTCTACCAGTGGTATGATATGCATGTTTGGTGGATCAGCTATTTCTTGAGAAGTACTAAACAGACAACAGTTGATTTATCGTCTACAGAAGCAGAAATAATAGCTGCTAGTGAAGCATGTCGAGAGATAATGTATGCTGCAAAGATTATTTACAAGTTTAGGAAAAAAAATCGAAAACCCAATTTTATGAATTGATAATCATTCTGCAATAAAACTGGCTCACAATCCTTGGTATGAGTATCATAGAAAAACCAAACATATAAAGCTCAAACACTTCTATATTAGGCAATGTGTTGCTGAAGATGAGCTTGTCGTAGAACATGTCTCTGCAGAAGACCAGATTGACCAAATGAAGAGCTGATTTTCTTACTAAACCAGTGTTCAAGCCCAAATTACTAAAGACCTGTAAGCTGCTTGGTCTACAAAAATGAGGGAATGTTAAGGAAGCACAAGTTTATATAAAGAGTTTTTATATTTGTGTGTTCCTTATTTATATTGTACTTTGATACTAAAAACGCTGGTAGAAGCACTTTATCGACGCCTAATTCGTAGAATAACACTTTTTCCATAATTTTAACCCCTTTTATACAACTTTAACGTATTATTTTTGATGAACAGCGAATTTAAATTTAGAGAGTGAAACGGCACACGTCTACCTTACGCGCTGAGCAATGGTGTTGTGGATGTGATGTGAATTATAGGTTTATATAGAGAAATAACAGATGTATAAGTGCTAAGTTTGTAATTAATTATTAAGAGATTTTATATCATAATAACTTGTGTGAATTTCGTCATAGTTACAGTATCTTTCGTAAATTTCTAATAGTAAATAATTAAATAGTATATTAGTTTATATTTAATTATATAGATATTTTTGTGTTCTTTTAATATATATAAATTGTAAAATGGTCCGATAGATAGTTATTAAAATATAAGCAAAAACTTGTAATAATCATAGTAAAAATATTAGCTTAAATAAAGATAAAACGGCTCGGTGGCTTGCGGCTCTCTTTATGGTATAGCTCCGCGGTACGTAAGGTAGCAAAGACGCGCAGTCGTCGTGTCGGACAACCAGTTCAAAAGAAAAAAAAAGAAATATAGGAAGACAAATAGAATAATAGAAAGACATATTTGAGGAAACCATCAGTCACTGACCGTCATATTGAATCATAGCAACCGGTTTCATTCGGCGATCGCCGTGTTCCCACTATCCGGAACCTATAGTGTACAGGGCGTCAGCGGCTCGTTCATTCGAGATCCGCCCGTCCGGTACATTTCCAACCTTAATACCTGGGAAAGATCCCAAAGAGTCTTCTTCCTACCGTCCCATTGCATTGTCTTCCACGGTATGCAAAGTCATGGACCGCTTAATAAATAATAGACTTAACTGGATACTGGAAAGTAGGGGATTACTTTCTAAATCTCAATTTGAATTTAGGAAAGGCCTTAGTATCCTCGCCTCAGAAATCCGCCTAAGCTTTGCTAAGGGCGAATATCTGATAGGTGTTTTTTGGATATTAGATCCGCATAAGAAAGCGTCATTCTCTCTAATCTTAAAATTAAAATGCTTAGACTTGGTATCCCTTCTAAATTATCTCAATTTATTTTTAATCTATTTGAATGGATCAGTCTACCGACTTTCATTCGAATCAGGCATCAAGGCAACCTTCTTCCTCCTAGATCTCTTTGGAATGGCCTTCCTCAGGGCTCTGTGCTGAGCCCTCTTTTATCTTTTTTTCTTTGTATCGAAATTGATACATTATGCAATAACGGTAAGTAAAATTGTTATTTCCTAATACTATAAATTATTTTGTAAAAATATTTATAAACTATTTATTTGATTTGCTTTGCTTATTTTTTCTGGAGTTGGGCTATCTATATGGTGTGGTGCATAGTTGTTTTTATTTATTTAGTCATGGATTCAAGGGAAATCGAGAAATACCTGCGGCAGCTAAAAAATGGTGAACTCTCTTCAGATGGAGAGGAATCTGATTATGATGATCTAGATTATTACCATACTCGTGACGCTTTGGAGGCTGAGTTAAAAGGGAACATTGAAAATGGCGTCGAAGTAGACGAGGTTATCCCTGACATCACGCAAGGCCTATCTACAAGTAATGCTGATTCAAGTTTCGTTGCTCCCAGTACACGTGGAATATATGGCAATTCCATTAGAAGAAATCTCATTTGGAAGAAGGAGTCTATGGAATTCAACCCAGAAATATTAAAGTTTACGGTAGATACCAACTTTCCCACACAAATACAAGAATTTGTAACTCCGTATGATTATTTTATGTATTATTTCACATTTTTATGCAGGAAATTGCCACTGAAAGTATAAAATACTCTATCTAAAAGCAACCAGATAAACCTGAGAATTTGTCTGTCGATGATTTTAGGAAATTTTTGGGTATTTTGATATTCATGTCTGTCTATCACTACCCTAGTGTGAGATCGTACTGGGGTAAATTTGGATTTACTCCTATAAAAAAAGCGATGACGCTGAATAGGTTCGAAAAGATTCGAAAAATCTTGCATTTTAACGACAATGAAAAGCACCTACCTATTGATCATCCCCACCATGACCGTCTTCATAAGCTGCGTCCAGTTATAGATCATTTAAACAACAGATTTTTTTAATCCCAATAGACCAGCGCCTTTCTATTGATGAACAAATGTGCGCCACGACGATAGGACTTTTCATGAAACAATATATGCCAAATAAACCCCATAAATGGGGGTTCAAACTCTTCATGATGTGTAGCCTGCACGGATATGCTTACAGATTTGTGATCTACTCTGGCAAAGCGGACTCAGATACATTGCCAGGTGCGCCCGATCTAGGACCAATTGCTCAGACAGTCATTAAATTAGCGAGAATTATTTCAAGACGTCAAAATTACATAGTTTATTTTGACAACTATTATACTTCTATCCCACTTATGGCGTATTTAGCAGGGGAAGGAGTTCACACCTTAGGTACCGTTCAGAGGAATAGACGCTGAAAAGAATGCAAACTAATGACCAAGGAACAATTATTGAAGCAGGCTCGTGGAACCTATGAAGAGAATATGACTAGTGTAAATGGCGTAGATAACAGCAGTAGCCTGGATGGATAATAAACCAGTCACCCTAGCTTCTATTTATGTGGGGGTAAGCCCTGTGGGTGGGTCAAACTCAAAGGTATAATAAGAAGGAAAAGAAAAATGTAACCATTGCTTGTCCCAACTTGGTAAAGGAATATAACGCACACATGGGAGGAGTTGACCTAATGGACTCATGTTTGGGTAGGTACCGAATCAGGATGAAAAGCCGCAAGTGGTATATGAGAATTTTTTACCATCTACTGGATCTCACTGTAATAAACATTTATAAATGAAATAAAGGTAACAAATCGCAAATTGAAAACGTTGACGTTAAGTCTAAGCTACCGCCAAAAAATACGAAGTTACAGGACATCAAAACTATTTAGTCACTCTAGGCCAAAAGAACGTTCGGTAAAATGCCAACTGTGCCAGCTGGTGCCATACACTATGCGCACTTATCAAGAAATATTTTTTTTGTGATGGTATAAGACGACATACGTGTAAAGTCTAAGATAAGATAATTAGAAATTGAAATATTAAAGATTCAACTTGAAAAGGCCAAAAAAGATTATGACTATCATCATACTTATAAATGTTTATTTTTGTACCGTTTTACTTTGTTTGATTTTAGTGTGGACTGATATTTTTATGGATTATTAGTATTATAAAATTTTTACATATTTCCATAAATATTTATTTTGAAACTGTTGGGTTTTAATTAGACTAGATTTAAAAAAAAACAATTGTATGCAGTTATTAGCCTTTTATGCGGGCAGGCCCAAATATTCGTGGAATGGAGGGGATGGAGTAAGGATAGAGGCGCCCTCTTAATGTCATACTACTCGGGGACTCATTATTAGTACATAAAATAAGAGTCTCAGCCCTGATGCGTCATTCGGACGGACAATCGCCTGCTAAACAAGTCAATCCGGAAGAAAATTGAAACTGGAGATAATTGAACACCGTGCCTACCAAGCAAGAAAAGAATGGCCAAACCATTTTAAATGAAATGCAAGCCGTTTATAGGGAAGATTGCCCAGGTGAATCTTTTTTGGCATGGTATTTTTAAACATGGTCGAGAATCGGTTGAAGGCCACCACATCAGACATCATCGAATAAGTGGAATTGATGGAAGTGATATTGATGGATTACAAAGGAAAGAAAAGAAACATAACCGGAGAATACTACGCATCGATACTTAACATATTAAAGGAGGCCATCAAAGAAAAACGTCGAGGAAAGTTGGGGTGTTTGCTCTTGCAAGACAACACACCAGTTCACAAGAACAAGAGTTACAATGGCTGCTCTGCAAAAGCAAAGCCTTCGAATCACTAGTCCATCCATCTAACAGTCCAGACCTGGCCCGTAGTGATTTTCTTTTTTTCCCAATTTTAAAAAAGACTAAGTGGAAGGAATATTTCGACGACATGGGAAAAAAATCCATTAGTAAAAATAAGACAGTGTATTTCTTTGAAATAAATGTCAAATAGAAAAGTTAATTTAATTCAAAGCAATGCAAATTACTGTTGGATAAAATAAAACATCTGTGGCTAACAACATTATACATAAATAAAAATAACTTAATTTCATGAATATTTATAATATAACGTCATATGCAATATCGACTTAAATATCCCTATTGCCACATTTATTGAAAACGACACATGCGCTCATGCAGAGATCAAACCAATCGTTAGCTTGACCCGATGCGTAGCGAATATCCCTTGCTTGCGTACCACTAACTGTATTGTATATTCCGTGTTTTTCTTACAATTTCTCCTTCTTTACTTGCTTTCTTCATCCTGTAAACTGTAATTACCTTCTACTGTTTGTGCTTTGACTTTTCTCTTATTTCGTGCCTTCTAAACTTAAGTATTATATTGTGTGAATTGTGGACTTAAAATTAAAGATATAAAGAGTGTTTTTTTATTTAATATATCTACAGAATTTGAACAATGCCTGTTGATAAACAGTAAAAGGCGCAACCGAACTACGCCCTGCAACCAGTGCTAGGGCACGGTCGACATAAAATGTCGATGTATTTCGAGTTGTCAAAGTGCCACCAGTTTCGGCAGAAAAACCTGATATGTGGTTTGCTCAAGTAGAAGGTCAGTTTTCGATATCTGGAATTACTAGTAATGTGACCAAATTTACAATCGATACGATATCTCGATAATCAGCATTAAGTCGAGACGATATAGCGAGGAGGATACTAAATTTATAGAACAAGAAATCAACAAACTTGAAGAAACTGGTGTAATTGAACCAAATCTTTCACCGTGGCGAGCTCAGTTTCTTGTAACACGCACTCATCGTAAACGCTTAGTGATTGATTACTCTTTAACTATTAATAAATATACTTATTTGGATGATTACCCTTTACTTTCTATAGAATTTATTATATCTAATGTTGCTGGATATGAAATATTTACCAGTGAATAAATTTCAATATAAGACAAAGAAAAGATGTGTACCACATTTAAAGCTTGTGGTAATTTATACCAATTTTGTAAGATACCTTTCGGAGTAACAAATGGTGTTGCTGCATTTCAACGAACTTTTTTTCCGATCGACTTAAAAGACAGTACAGCTGCGTGCCGCGGATCACTGCAGACGCGAGAGCTTCCCCAGCGCCACCATGTGGCGTGAAAAATAAAAAAAAATGAAATGTCTTTTTTCCACATAAAAAAAATCTTGAAAAACGGGGTCACAGTGGTATTGTAATTAATAGGTAGATATTATATCTTAAATCTACAAGACACCCAGTTCCATATGAGGAACATCCACTTTGTTTCTATAGTTATAAAACTAGAAGTAGCGGCATCTATTGACATCTTGATAGAAGCTACAGACCTTTAGCAATATTGTAGTACGGCTCTTTACCTAAAAATGTCATTCGTGTATAGTAAATGTCAAATTTGAATAAAAGTGAAACGTTACTCATTTGCTTGAATTAAAAAATATTTTAAAAAAGTTATTCGATAGTTTTGACTCAAATAAAAATGTTGTAAGTTAAAACCAAGTGTATATTTTGCAGAGGTAAGTTGTATTTTATATTACAAAAAGTAAATTTATTAGTAAATCATACTTTTATGTGTGTTCCACATACGGTACAATGAGCTTTAGAGGGCGTTTTCACTTATACATACTTACGAGAAACTTTCTTTATAAATACTGTGATTATTTTGCAGATAATGGCGCAAAGAAGATTGCGTGACGAAGATATTGAGAGTTTCTTGGTCATTCCTTTGGGGAGTGAAGACGGACAAGATTTTTCTGATGCTGAAAGTGATGATGATATCGAAAGGATTCATTCTATCCAAAACTTTCTATCCGAGCCACTCAGCGAAGAGGAAACTTCCTTATCTCCGCAGAGACATTAGTGTTCTCCCTTCAACTAGGTTGTTAGGAATATTAAAAATCGTCAGCCAGAAATATCAGACCCTCAGCCTAGTACATCAGGGACAACTACAGGTACCATTACACAATCTCGGGCACTTGACGATCATCGACTATAAGAAACACAATTGGTCATGAATCTAACCTGGCTCTGTAACTGTCACCCAAAGAAAAAACAGATTTATATATGGAAAAAAAACATCTTTTCAGTCAACTTCTATTTAATGGAAACACAAATATTGTAGAAGAAATGCACAAATTTAGTATCCAAAAGAGTTCTTCGAAGCCATTTACAATAACAACTAATGAATTGAAAAAAATTTTAGGTATCTGTGTGATTATGAGTTTAGCGCCGCTGCCGAATATTCGAATGTATTGGGCACCTGAATTGGGTATTCCTTTGATTATGCAGACAATGTCGCTAAATCATCTAAAAAAAATTGTCACTTTCTACATTTTAACGATAACTCCACACAACCCCCATCGGGTAGTCCAGGTTATGATCATTTGCATAAAATTAGGCCTATATTGATTGACTCAATGGAAACATTGAGAAAGAAATGCCAAAGAGTGCCTAAAAGAGAAGCACTGTCTGTCGATGAGCAAATGTGCGCGACAAAAGCCTCTTCTACGACAATACCTTCCTAATAAGCCACACAAATGGGGCTATAAACTACTAGTTCTTTGTGACGATCGTGGCTTTGCTTACGATTTTGAAATTTACCCTGGAATGGAGAACGCTCCTGAACTAGAGTTGCCGATCGATAGTGGACTATCGATAGGATATCGATATTCTATCGATAGTAGTCTGATAGAAGGACTATCGATGTTATAATCGATAGTATCGAAACTATCGATAGTTCAAAAAGGTACAATACTATCGGACAACTGCAATACTATCGATATTATCGATTGTATCGTATCTCCAAATCAGAAAGATATCGATAATATCGATATTATTGAATTTGTAGGAACGGATAGTATCAACAGTATCGATAGTATCGATACTATCGATTATTGTGAACTGTCGATTGCTTGCTAATTTGCGATAGTATTGCTTATTATTTTCATGTGTAGTAACCAATCATTATAATACTAGAAACATTTTAGTTGAAGTACCTAACTAATTGCTTATTCATTCATAGCTTCGGTATTCCACCCGTCAAATTTGTATGTTTTTAATGTGGGTAATTGTATTTAAAATTTTTACTTAACTGTCGATGTTCATTTGCAGTGTTGTTTACGAGAATTGTTGGTTATTGTAATTTAATCAATTCACTGAACGTGATGTTAAGAGAAACATTATAGCTGTTAAGTCGGATGAAGTCGGTGCTGACAGCGTTAGTCGTAAAATGATCATTCCTATAATGGACCTGTTAACTCCTGTAATCATTTTGAAGCACTCAATACTATAGATTTACCAAGGTAAATCACCTTGTAGTAAATCGCCCTTCCACGTGGGAAAAAACCTAAATCTTCCCACTACCTAAGAAACCTAATCCGTCTTCCTATTCTGATTATCGTCCTATTTTCATTCTTCCTTTGTTATCAAAAGTGCTAGAACGTCTCGTTCACAATCCATTGAGCATAATCCTTTCAAAGCATAATCTGGTAAATCCACTACAATCGGGCTTTCGCCATGGTCGTAGTACTACTGTACTACACACATGGTCATGGTCGTAGTACAGTAGTACTACGACCATGGCGACTGCTTTAGTCAACCACCAATGATATCAGACAAGGTATGAATGATCAAAAGATTACGGTGCTGACTTTGCTAGACTGTTGATTTTGACATACTACTGGCTGTACTGCGCTCTCTTAACATATCTCCTGATGTGGTTGATTGGTTTCATTCCTACTTGTACGGACGCCGACAGTGCATTCGAATAGAAGATTCCTATTCTGAATGGTCCTTAACCAGTACTGGCGTCCCTCAAGGTGGCGTGTTGTCTTCTCTTCTATATTACATTTTTATTAATTCTGTATGTCCTAAAATCTCTTCTCTCTACCACCTGTATGCTGACGATTTACAAATTTACGCACAAGGAACTCTCACTGAACTTTTTGATACTATTGCGAGAATAAACAACGACGAACTTAAAAGTCAATCTAATTTGATCGGCAGATTATGGAAAAAAAATATAACTCACAGATTGCACCTTTAATAACCGATGGGGTTATTATTCCATATTGTGAGACTGTAAAGAACCTAGGTATAGTTATTCTATCTATCTATAGTAATACAACATCTGTCTTGGGAAACACAAGTAGGTAAGTAGGTTTATGCTGTTTCTGCTTCTCTAAGAAGGCTGCGCAATTTCCTACCAATACCGACCAAAATTGCGCTGGCAAACTCTCTCCTATCACCAATTCTTGATTATGCGGATGTATGTTATCTTGACATTAAAGAGGAGCAATTAAATAAACTTGAGCGACTTCAAAATCTTAAATAAATATGATCACATTTCCGAGTTTCGAAGTAAGCTTAAGTGGCTCCCTATCCGCCTCCGCAGGAATACTCATATACTTCATCTTCTCTATTCTGTGCTGTTTAGTCTTTTTACTCCTTGTTACTTAAAGAAACAGTTCATGTTTCTTCCTGACACTCATTTACGTTCTCTATGCTCCGACAACAAATTACATTTTATGTGTATATGTAGTATATATAAATATAAATTTATATGTATGTTTATGTGTGTATAACATTTATGTATATATAATATGTATTTATCTTAATATATATATATATATATATATATATATATATATATGTATATATATATATATGGAAAAAAGCACCTTTTATTTCAGTATATATGTATATACTGAAATATATATATATATATATATATATATATATATATAAATATATATATATATATATATATATATATATATATATATATATATATATATATATTCAGTGTTCCATATCGTCGCTGCGCGTGCGAGACCGCGTAAGAGCAACTTGTAAATACCGCGTATCAGCAAAACGCGCAAAATTGAAATATCGTGCCAGCCGACTCTAAAGGCCTATTATTGGCTACTAGACCTGACGTGATTGGAATTATCCAATCAGAAACGTCTGTAGGGCCATCGAAGCAATACTGCGGAACAGTAGGAGGCGTGAAGTTGGAGGCGAGCGCGCGTATTTACAGCGGCCGCGAGCAAAGTGTAACGCGATTAGTGTGTGCTCCCGAAAATAATTATTTTTACGTGAAAAACCACCATGTAAGTATGTTTTAATTATTTATTGCTTTTCGTTTGTAATGTGTTTATACTAAAATATTCAAATTACATGTAATTTTGCTTTAATTTAAAGATTCTGACTAGTATAACCCCTAACAAGTATTTACGCGGTCTTGACATCGCTTGATTTATTCGTTTTGTTAAGTTACGCGGTATTGCATTTTACTGAACGAATAATTATTTATTTTTTATTTATAGATAAATCCTTGCATTCTCAAGTTATTAAGTACCCAAATGATGGAAGATCAAGAAAACTTTATTTTAGAAGATGCGGATATTAATAATAACGTCGTAACTTTGCGAGAGCTAGCTGAAAGACGAAAAATATTGTTACAGAAGAAGACAGAAATTTTAAATAGATTTAATTATCAAAATCAACCAGTTATACAACCAGTGTCTACACCTTTGTCTGAGAATCAAAATTTACCACCAGAGATACCTTTGTCTGAGAATGATAATTTACCTTTGTCTGAGAATTTAACTTCCGAGTTTACGACACTGACGACGATTTTGGACCCTCCAGATACGTTGCAAAATGAATACCTACCTACGCCGATTGACTCTAATGATGTAGCAGAAAATCTAATGACTAATGACGTTGATTTTACGTCTGATGATCATTCTTTTGTCAACTTATCAGACATTACAAACTTAAAGCCATTATCGTCAGATTGTGTAGAGTGGTTTCCAGAAAGGGAAATGGAAGAAAATAAAAAAAATGGAAAAAAACGCAAAGGAGATCAGAATAATTGGAAGAGAATGAAAAATAAGAGACAGAGAATGATGGGAAAAGAGTACATTGGATTTAAAAAAGAGGGCACAAAATTTGTTCAGAACGATCTTAAGCCAGCAAGAGTAATGGGTCCATTATGTATGTCAACAAAATGCTTCGGTGGTAAAGCTATGTACTGTTCAAAATTAACAGAAGAAGTTCGATCAGAAATATTTAATAACTACTGGAAGATGACTTGGCAAGAGAAAAAAATGTACATATCTTCAATGGTGGATAAAAAACCTACATGTAGAAAAACCAACGACTCAAATTCAAGACGAAGTGATACTAAAATTTACTATCTAAAAGTTAATGATAAAAAAGAAAGAGTTTGCTTGAAGACGTTTTTGGAAACACTGGGCATAAAAGAATGGACAGTTCGCTATTGGCTTGGAGGTAGGACAAATATTATGGAACGGGAAACAACAGAAGTCATAGAAACAGAACCCAAAAGAGAATTAGCTAAAAAATATTTAACTGCACTACCGAAACTACCGTCCCATTACTGCAGACAATCTACTTCAAAGTTGTACTTAGAACCCATCATACAATCAAAATCACAGTTGTATCACCTTTATGTAGACTACTCGGCTTCAGAAAATAAACCTGTGGCATCTAGAAAAGTATTTGAAAGCGTTTTGTTTGAGGAGAATATTGGATTGTTTCAACCAAAAAAGGATGCTTGCGACCTGTGCTGCGCTCACAAAGTTGGCAATTTATCAGATGAGCAGTATGCTAAACATATCGAACGAAAAGACTTAGCTAGGACCGAAAAACATTCTGACAAAGAATTAGCACAAAAAGGGATCATACATGCATTAACAGCAGATCTTCAGGCAGTCAAACTATGTCCATTTCTCAATGCCAGTGCACTTTATTTTAAAACAAAACTCGCCGTGCATAACTTTTCTGTGTACAATCTTGGCAATAATGGAGTCACGTGTTACTGGTTTGATGAGACAGCATGCGACTTAAAAGCCACTACTTACGCATCTTTTTTCGTGGACTACGTAACTAAATTACTGGATAATGATTGCAAGGATGTCGTTATATTTACAGATGGTTGTACAGCACAGAACAGAAATAATGTTGTATCGAATGCTTTGTTGCGTTTGGCTATGTCTAGGAACGTAGTAATAACTCAGAAGTACTTGGAGAAAGGTCACACGCAGATGGAAGTTGATTCAGTCCACTCGGTGATTGAGAGAAAGTTGAAAACTCGGGAAATATTTTTACCCTCACAATACGCCACAATAACAAAGGAGGCCAGAAAAGTACCAAGTCCTTATGAAGTTATTACACCTGATTATACGTTTTTTAAAGACTTTGGTCTTAAAGATTACCTGATTTATGAATCAATAAGACCTGGTCGAGGAGCGGGTGATCGTTGTGTTATTGATATAAAAGCACTGAGATATAATCCAAATGGCACCATAGAATATAAACTCCACTTTTCAGACGATTTTGTTCCATTGCCTAGAAGACCAAAGAAGATTACGTCTTTGATTAACAGTACGCCTTTGCTTTATGAATCCAGGCAACCAATTTCCAAGACAAAGTATGATCACCTACAAGAGCTCAAGAATGTCATACCTAAAGACTGCCACACTTTTTATGATAATTTGCCTTTCAAATAATTTTAAGTTCCTAATTTGACTGTGAAATGCTGATTTCTTAAGAGAATTAAATTAGAATTTAAGAGCAAGTACCACAGATTATTTTTGTTATGATTATTATTTGTTTATGTTTAAGTTTCATTTAAGTTTTTTGAAGAACCTAGAAGAGGGTTCATTTTTGTTATTCCAAGTTTTTTATATTTTTTGTTTTATAAAAACGTATTTTTCTTTTCTTCATTAGGTAGGTAGGAATGTATGTATATACCTACCTATGTATAACGTTTAATTAATAATAAATTGTTATAATTTCTTAGTTTTAGATGATTATTTTGATCTCTCTCATAAGAAGTCTGAACTCTTACAATAAGATCTCTATTAAAAATTATGAATATCCTTTCGTAAACTGATTATGATAATAAATACATGATATTTTTCTAAAATTATATTGATTTAGATTTGTTTTTTTGTAATAATAAATACAACCTTTACTAAATTGTTTTATTTCAAAACCGCGTACCTAAAAAAAGTGTACTACTTATTTTGTAATTAGTTAAAGCATAACCGCGTAAATGACTTTACACAAAATCTAAGCCAACTACGAGTAAATTTACGTTATATTCCAACGATGGAAGTTATAAAGGACTAGCTGTTAAGTTCAGTCGCTAATAAGAATTGAAATCGCTGAGATAATTAAGTTTTTCTTCCTCCTGTAAAATCATCAAAAAGCACATACGCGGTCTTTACAAGTTGCTCTTACGCGGTCTCGCACGCGCAGCGACGATATGTGGAACTGAAATAAAAAGTATTTTTTTCCGTAAAATATAGTTTAATTTGAATTTTTATAAGTGTTGCCTATCACTAATTACCACCTACACAAGTACACACCCAACTACCACACGTATAACATCGGCTCCGTTAAAAAAAAATCCAAAAAACGGGAATTTTTGAGCGTAGCGCCTCTAAATTCGGCACAGAGGTAAATTAGTGTGTGACTCGCCAGGATTAATGTGCGCGTGTGAAAATTCCGAACGGTTCCGGAAATATAGTGCAGTAACTTTAGCCCCCGAAAACAGTGCCTAGAATATCAGGGCGCGAAGTGCAACAAATTGAAACACGTCGGCACCAAGAAAAGGAACAAAACGACACCAGTTGCATCGCGATCGACGCAGGATAAGCGGAGATCTGGCCAAAAAACATAAAAAAAAGCACGTGGTAGGCACGCGGTTTTATAACCTAAACTAACCTACAATACACCCACGTGTTTTTCGATCGAAATACTCGGCCTGCGCCGCGATCGACCAGCCGCCGAGGAATCCGCCACCTCCCCAGCATCACGCCAAGTCTCCAACCAGGTGAGGACCAAAGGAACTCACCCTTCCAACAACCCAATCCGCCTCTGCGACGATCATTCAAATCGCCCAGAGGAGCCCCTACCAAAACCACCACCTCCCCAAAAACTCCCCCTAAACCCCAAAAATCTTGGCCAGGAACGAAAAACCACCACCGGCGGCAGGGCCAAACACATTCGCACAGGCCACCGCCAAGCCAAGAAACTCCCACCCGAACCACACACTTATTATTGCCTCCAAACTCCCCACGGAAACGAGTGAAAACGTTATCACCAAGCTAAGGCGCACTCGACCTAAGGAGGACGGGGGCAAAGGTGGACCGGGTGCGTAAGGCCAGGGACCAGAAGGTGGTACTGCGGTGCCCCACCAAGGAGGATATGAACAAAATCAAAACTGAAATAAAAAAGGATAATAACTTACTAATCATAAGATCGAACGCTGGCGACTAGACTTATCCTGTATTAAATATGTTATATTTTATCGTCCTGATGCCATCGTAGATGTATCATACTACTTGGGGACTCATCATTAGTATATAAAAATAGAGATTTAGCTCTTGCTTCATTCTTTTACGAACACTTGCCTGCTAAACAAGTTGAAGACGACCCCCGCTCTGAACGGCCAGTTGAGGCCAATACATTAGACATCATTAAGAAAGTGAAAAAACTAGTACAGGAGGACGCCCGTTTGAAGATAGATCAGTTATCTGCATTAGTTGGAGTATCATATACTACCATTCTGTGGATCCTACATGATCATCTGCGTATGACAAAAGTCAATGCAAGATGGGTACCAAGAATACTTACACCACTTCAGAAACACCAGCGCGTTAAGGCTTCGAAGCAATTTTTGGAGTTGTGTGTGAATGAACCGGCACAGATTTTGGAACGTATTGTTACGGGAGATGAAACATGGATACATCACTTTGAGCTAGAGTCAAAACAGGAGTCCATACAATGGCATAAGAGGGCACACCACCCCCAAAAAAATGCAAGGTGTCCCAATCGGCTGGAAAGTTGATGGCTACTGTTTTTTGGGAATGTGAGAGGAAAATACTGATTGATTACAAAGAAAAGGGAAGATACATAACCAGAGAATACTGCACATCGATACTAAACAAATTAAAGGAAGCCGTCGAAAAAAAACGTTAAGGAAAAAGGGTGTTTTGCTCTTGCAAGACAACGCATTAGTTCACTACAGCAGAGTTACAATGGCTGCTCTGTACACGCATGGCTTGGAATCACTAGTCCATCCATCTAACAGTCCAGACCTAGCCCCTAGTGATTTTCATTTGTTGCCCAATTTAAACCACCCTTAGTGTAAGAATTGACTGATGAATCTGAATGTGAAGAAGAGTCATGGGGGAATGATTTTTGGACATCCAGGCCAGATCCAGATGAATTTGATAAGGTGACAATAAAACCTTGGTATAAGATAAAATTGTATGCGGAGCAGCAAAATTAAAAAAAAAATGGCATCCTGTTGACAAATAAGAAATTAGTGCTTTTTTGGGCATTCTTATTATAATAAATTAAATTATCATAATATTCCACATATCCATTTATATTGGTCATCGGATTATGGATTTCGTGTGATTGAAATAGCTGAAGTTATGCGAATAAAACGCTTCAAAAATTTTTTAGAGACTTTGCATTTGAACGATATAGCATTAACCAAGTAGAGAAGATGTAAATTTTGATAAATTATATAAAATTCGTCCTCTCATATCCTTACTTAGTCAATCATTTCCAAACAATGTCTCTAATTTTCATTTTCCAAAGTATCGATGAGAGCATAATACTATTCAAAGATAGGTCACTTTAATTCAGTATATGCCGCTAAAGCCCATAAAAAGGGGCTATAAAGTGTGGTGCTGTTGTGATAGTAGGACTAAGTACTTATGACATTTATACAGGCAAAACAGGACAAGGAACATAAGAGAGTCTACGGGCTAAAGTCGTAAAGAAATTGTCAAGTAAATTAGCACAAGAAGATGTTACATTCTCATGTATGAAAAAATATTTATGCCACTAGAACACAGAGAAGAAATAGAGCAGTTTTATCTAACATAATAAAAAATAACACAAGTTAGAAAAAGGTGAGTTCAAGTGGAGAATTAAACTAAAGTAAACTGCTACATCTTGTAGCAGTTACTGTGTGGCAAGATACTAAAGAGGTTTTATTGTTGACAACTACATTTCATCAATTGATTGCATTTCATAAAGTAGAAGTAAATTCTGTACAAACAACGCAAAAACTTGGCACCAGGGAGGCCGTACATTGTCCACGGTTTTTGGAAGAATACACCAAAAGAATGGGCGGTGTCGACCGTTGCGACCAATTGAAGTAGACGTACGCCGTCGGAAGGAGAAGTAAACACTGGTGGTTGCGGATATTCTACTTCTTGGTGGATGCAAGTTTGACAAACTCTTACATTTTATATTCTCTATCATTGAAAGTACAAAAGCTTACCAACTTAGAATTTCGGGTGGCTGTTGCCAGACGTTTGATTGGTGGTTATAGCCACAGAAAAAGAAGATCAAGCCTACATACATCTGCAAGAAATCACGAATAGCATGCCCAGAGGTATATCAAAAAGTGTAAATGTACCTGAAGAACTGGGGTTTGTAAATGTAGGCTACCATATGCCAGCAGAGTTGGAGACTTACCAACGCTGTAAATTATGCAGCACAAAGGTCAAAGACAAGCATAGCAAAGTAAAATGCAGTAAGTGTAATGTCCCTCTTTGCATTGTGCCTTGTTTTGCATAATTTCACAGAAAATAATGTCACAAATTTATCTTGCATGTGGGTCTATTGATGGGCAGTGGGAATATTTTTCCAAAACTCCAAAACTTCCGAAATTATTAGTGTTCTTCTTAAAGTTTATTTTTGTTATATAAATAAAAACATGCCAAAAATATAAGTGCAAGTTATTTTATTCCTCTGAATCCTTCTGCCTTATAAAGGGTTAATCTTGAATTATTGTATTAATTCTACAATATTAATAAGCAATAATCATATGTATAGACACATTTCTGCACTCAAGCTATTTATGATCAGTTCAGTTTCAAGGTCTAAAAATAAATAAATAAATTAGCTTCACGCTATATCCCGCACACAGCAGGGTAGGCAGAGGGAACCTAGTGTTAAGACACTCCGTTCCCCACTTTCTGCCGAATTTTGGAGGCATTGCGTGTTGAGTGGCAGAACTCAACGCCGCGCTTTGCCTCGACACCAGAGCGAAGAAATGAAAATATAAATTTAAGTAAATATTTCATCTCCTCGAGTGGGGATCGAACCCACAACCAGTCGGTTTTACAGTCACACTATGTACCACTGCGCCACGACTGGCCTCAAATAAAAATCGGTCTAAAAATTTCCTTAAATGGCTTGGGACTGGTACACCCACCCTATTGCCTTCTTGGCTTGGGTGCATAGATGCAGTGAAAACCTGCTGTCCAGTAGTGTTGAATGCTACTGACAGAATTCTAAATTATTAACAGTGAGCACAGAACTTATTTTTTTTAATGCAAAGAATATGGCTATTGTAGTAAGCCAAGATGCAGTCAAAACAGAGAGCCAAATCAGAAAAGCATATTTTTTGTGTTTGTAATACAGTAAAAAAGACACAGAAACTGGTAACACAGACAATTAACCGATGAGTTCATCTGCTATTTACTAATAATAAAATAATACTATAACCTACCTTAGTGTGAGCATGCAGTCAAGCCAAGAGTGGATACAAATCTGTGTAAAGATGCAGTATTAGCTACCTTTAATCAATGTCATTGGCCTTTGTAATAAGAGCTTCTGTATGCTTGAATTAAAGCTTCGAAAGCTTATGAAGCTGGATAATGCAAAACATTTGTTAGTTTTATACAGAAAAATGCAGTACAGCAGGTAAAAAGTTTGACTGCATAACAGGCACGCAGTGAAACTTTTTACCTGCTGTACTTCTTCTCTTCTTCCAAGGTCTAAAAGTTTCCTTAAATGGCTTGGGCTAATATACTGAAAGACTCATTTAATTCTCATTTATTTTCTTCAAAGTAATTTAAACATCTACTATGGGTAATGGAATGTTTACGCTCAATAGTTTTATTAAGTAGAAGGAAAACTGTGGTACACCTATCAACTTTTTAGATTTCTTGTCAATATAATATATTAATATAGATGGCTAGAAATACAAGCTGTTGAATTGTTGAAAATTGTTCATGTATGGTGTTTTAAGAAAAAGTATTTATCTTAAAACACCATACATGCTTACCAAGTACAAAACAAACAAAAAAAAATAATATTGCCTATTTATCATTTACCTTTATAAGAAAATAAACATATAGCATAAACATAGCTCATTTATAACTAAGCAACATGCAGAATTGATTCTACAACCTAAGTAAAAAACAAAAAATCAAACAGTCCATACAAATCTTTATACTTGGCAATCTTGCTAGTGCTAAGATAATAAGATTATCATAGTACCTATAACCATACATAAGACATTAAAAAAAATATACAAGTTACTTTTCTTAAAATTGTTATACTTAACCGAAGTATTACGTTTCCTTTTTTTAAAACCAGCATGTAAAGCGTTGTGAGATATAAGCTAGGACATTGTTTTTTTATTTAATGGCCTGATTTTGGGATAAAAAGCGCAAAATAATCTACCAGTGTCACGTATAGTAGAAAAAACATGATTGATATGAAGCAGTAAATTTTGAGTGATATTATAAATTAAAGATATAATAGTGGATGTACTGGTTTAAACTCTAAAACAATCAAACGCTATATTAGAAATGTACAAATGAAAAGAAATAGTAAAAAACACACACATTGAGAACAACTATAACTTAATGTCATTATCTACAATAAACTTTACCAACATTTTAATAAAAATAAGCTTGGACATTGTAATGCACGTTAATAAAGTGGCAATTATAAACCACAGAAGACATATATCCGAAGTATATAACTATATACTATTTTATTTATAAAAACGACGAGGACAGTGTACGAGATGAGATATGCGAAAAGCAGAGCTTTTAGCACTCCGTTCTCTCTGACTACCGAGGGCGAGATGTTAAAATAATAAGAATAATGAAAAAAAATAAAAACAACTTAAGAATATTAAAAGCTCATCGTTCGTTAAAAATCGTTAATTTTTATATATCTTTTTTACTAACACAAGCTCAAGTATCTTATTTTAGTATTGTTTTGAAAAAATCATATATACATAACATTTATAATTAGTGAAATTGTATACCATGGAAGTTTTATAGCATGAAGATTCGAAAGAACAGAATCCGAGAAGAGTTCACGGACAAAATTTAGATAAGTATATACTACATAAATTTTTAGTCATAACTGGCTTAGACATAAAAACTTCATCACTCGAATTGTCATTGTTCCCAATTGTCATTTTTCAAAAAAAATCATTGTCTTCAACCAGCGTTATTGCTTTTCATTTTGCTGGCAATGACGTTACTATCAATGATGAATTTATATAAAACATGTTAAACATCTTTAAACTTTATCAAAAACTCATTCAAAGTACGTAAAATGGGCTGGTTACACATTTTGTTCGAAATGTTAATGTAAGTATATATTCATAATCACCGAAACATAATCTAAAAATAGTAGTATAAAAGACCAATGATGATTGATGTGCTATAATTACGAGAATGCAATTTACGACTCAGCTGTGCGTCACTAAAGTTGCCGTGGCGTCTGTCGGAGAATAAAACTCTGCATGCCAACATTATTATACTCAAAAATAAGCAGCATATTTACCGAAGTGTCGTGACACTTTTTAAAACAAACGGATAAACCAAGAGCTGACTATTTAAAATGCTTTCCATCCTTTCGAGAACAGGGAGGTTATAGCAATAAACTTGTAGTTAGATCGATCGGAACCATCGCCTTTCTTCGGATCGGGTGGATAAGAGCGCTCTTCCAGTAGTAGAGGAATACACCGACTGAGTAAGAGAGAAATAGCGTTAGCACTAGTGTTAGCTCAGAAGCACATTAACGGAGCACTACAGGAGACATGCCATCTGGCCCGCTCGACTTGTGGAGGTCGAAAGAGGACATAGCTCGCCTAATAGCTTTTTGGTTAAACGTAGCCGCAGGCATTAAACTCTAGCACCACGGAATGGTCGGTTGCATTGTTCTTCGGTCATCTAAAATAAAGTTTGACGCAAAGAAAGCGCCCAGGAGATCGTCTTTCGTTTTCACCTTTGCGAAGCAAGATATCATTTCCTGTGCGTCCGTAACGACGGAAGCGTAGGTGGACTAAGGTCCCCAAGTACATCATTTGAGAGCGCCCAAACCTGATGAGTTTTGGAAGGGTGGCTCTTAAGCTTATCGACGATTATGGTGATATGTTCGGACCTTACTCTGGCATTTTGCAACTTAAAGTATCTAGAAGCTCGGTTATACTTCCTCTTTAAGGTTTTCACCTTCGAATCCAGTTTCCAGTGCCACGGCCTAGATTTGTTACGTTTAGCGTTTGCTGAAGGCAGTAAGTTTGCCAGACGTATCAAATCAAGTCTGTGACTTGACACCGATTTGCACTATAATGGTAGGAATATAAGTTCTATACCCTGTAGAATCATGTCGGCAACAGCACAGCCACGGGTACTTGGATCATCAAAGATCAAGAGAAGCAAATCAGCCGCCGGGGATAACACGAGTAAAATGTGCGCATCCCATACCAATCTTCTGACTTGTAGTGCTAGTCGCACAAAATGCGGGTGTTCTGCGACTGCCGCAACGCAACAACTGCAACTTTAAAAAATAATAAAAAGTCGTAAATTGTATGTACTTATTATTTATTATATTTTTATTTTTGAAACTATTTATTTTTAAGTCATCGTGATCTATTTCTATTTTGCATGTATTTGACAGTTCAATTTTACAGTGGACCATCTATACGTATTTTATGATAATATTCTTATCATCTCCTTTCACCATAAGGGATTACGTCTATTCACCTCTTTGTACATATCCGAAGATTTTCATAAATTTTAATAAATTTAAAACGCAACTGTACTTACCAATGCACTAGACTTATTCCTAATAAATGAAAGATGAATAAAAACAGTATTTTATAACGTAATCCAACGTTTTATATATAAAAATGACCGTTGTAGTTAGTTTTCACACAACGTTTGTTGTGCAAAAATACAACAGTACAAGCTATGACATTTTAATATATTTTATTTTAATTTCTTCTGACTTAACTTCAATAAATTATTAACCATAAAGGTTACTAATAAAAACTAAACTGAAAATTTGTTTTTTTTAATAAAAAGGAATAAAATAGTTGATTTATTAACGGAAGTTATTCGATATTTTGATATAAAAAAACTTAACGTTAACGTCAAAGTCACGCTGACAAAATTGGCGGGACGGAACGTGTTAGCGTCTTTACTTAAAGAGTTTTGCGGTGTTTTGTAAATAATGGTTCAATAAAACAATTTTTAACTTTAAATATGGTTAACCAAAAGTTTTTTGTGTATGGCGGTGATAGATGGCGTGAAATTAACCTTTCAACAGGGCGAGTTGCTGGATGGGGTGTAGTAGAATATCTGAGTGTAAGGCGCGGGAGGCTAGAACTAACTCGGAGGAATGCCGTCTTACGTGGCTTAAAAGCATTAGCTGCTGGAAAACCAACATCTGTACATGATGGCCCACAACTATCTCAAATAAGGTAAATTTCTAAGGACAATAACAATGTCATGCTAAAATGTATATGAACAACAGTATTTATATGTATTTAAAGCTTCATAAGTCTGTGTGTTCCAAGTTTTTACTTTTATTTCTATTCAACAAACCAATTTTGATGGTGAAGTGTAGATTAAAAGCCAAATTAAATAAAAATCTTATTAAAATGTATCTAACCAAATATCAATATAGTCCATTACAAGTTAGCAATACACTATCTTGCAAATATAATAAATCCTGTCAATCAGTAAATCAATGAAAAAATTTTTAGCTTGAATTTTATTCTGTGTGAGCACAGAACTCTTCACTAATATAGATCCCCGATTCTTTTGTTGGTAAAGTCAAGAACCACACTTAACTTATATGTATATAATTCTTTTTTTAAAACAAAATTATTTGTTGTTTGAGGTCAAATATGGCACAAGGGCACATATTCAAACCGTAAATGTGACTGGGTTTGGGTTCAATCCCCACCTGAGTTCTGCCACTCAACATGCATTGCCTCCAGTAAACAATGAGAAGCCGATTATTATTTTTTAATCTTAATTAAATTCGCTACTACCTCTGGAAGTAGCCTAACTATTATATTGCATTTATTAGAGGATTTTACAAGTTATAATTTTCACGTAATTTTTTTTATTTACATGGGCTTAAAATTTTTCAATTTGAAGTGAAACAAATAGTTACTTTATATAGAATAAAATTACTATGCATTTTTGTCATAGAAACATAAAGACAAAAAATGTTGAAGATCCAAAACTAATCAACAATGAGTGTCAACATCATCAACATTGCTGTCAACACATCATTCAGTAAGTAAAAAAAATAATCATTCATTAACTTTAGCTTCATTCTGTATTCACACATAGTAGTGTAGGCAGAGGGAACTTAGTGTTAATACTCTCCTTATTTGTCAAGCCATTACCATTCCTTAATTACTGCTAAATTCTGAAAGAATTGTGAGTTGAATGGTGGAAATTAACAACAATTATACTTCTTTTCCCCAAATGGGAATCAAACCGACATTGACAACCTGTTGCATTTACAGTTACATGCTTGTACCCCTGCACCATTAAAGAGCCATAAATTAATAGTTAAAAAATGAATAACACACTTTCAACAGAATACATTAATAAGACAAATATAAGAAGCACAAATTCTATATTTTTGCTAGTTGTCATTTCAAGGTTTCATTAGCCATCTTCCAATTCTATCATAAGACCAACATTGATACAAGTGACTTTTTGACTTGGCAATTGCCAAGTTTTGTGATAATATGTACAATAAGTAGAAGTGTGTGTAACTTAGATTCTTAGATAGAAGATTTTATTACATAGTTACATAATTACAGTTAAACTAATAAAGTAAAAAATAAGGCTGATGTGGCCCAACGGTACAGCATAGTTCTCAATTCCCACTCGGGGAATAAATATTTTTTTATTTTGTCTGTTTATATAAGGTCCGCCACTCTTAAAGCTTCTCTGGCTACTCTGTTATATAAGGATTAAGGCGTTAATCTCACCGTTGTAATTATAACTAACATTTTCCTTCATAATGATAAAAGTAAAATATTTTTCTTTACTTAATGCAGTAAACTATTCCAATATTAACTATAATATAAATACTTGTTTAGAAAAAGTATAAAAATTTAATTAAACACACTAAAATTAAACTTAGCGGGACTCGAACCCGCGTCTCCTGGAAACTGAACCAGTTGCTCTGACCACTAAGCCATATGTTCTTATCAAGCTACGTCGAAATTTTTCATAATATTTGTTCTTATTATATTACAGGTCAAATACAGATGCTAATTTTAATAACATACTTAAGCCTATAACTAGTACTATAGCAGTTCAATGTACACTAACTGACAAAAATACCTTACACAAAGTCACTGAATCTACAATAAAAGCCGATAAAAGTAACGAAAAATCTGTCAAACGAAAAAGATCGTCGAGCGAAAGTAGTGATGTGTTTAACACAACAGATTCACAAAAAAGCAATAATAATCAAAAATTAGCTACATCACTAGCTCAACGTGTTAAATCATCTAAAACACAAGAGCCCTGTAAAGAATTGTTAATAAGTGAAGAAGATATATTATTGATAAGAACATTTCTTGAACACGATGATGATAACGTATTTGGTATTGATTTAGAACGTTTTGACAGCGACGATCTTTACAAATGTCTTGTTTTCTACAAGCTTAATCCTTTAGTGAACGTGGAAAGATCTAAAGAAATTACTGAACTAGTTAAAAAGAAAAGCGTTTTGACTGAATCTTTTAAAGATTTCATGAAAAATTTAGGCCTCCAAAGCGTAGAAGAAGCGAGTCAAGTTAGCAGTAGTAAATATAAAATGCGTGCGAGGCGGAAACGGGTGAAAAATACAACCAATGAAAGTGAATTTGACAAAGAGAATATAGAAAAAGATGTCATTTGGAAGAAAACTAGAAAATCTAGCGGTGTCTTGGGTGAAAGAATCAGTCAAGATATCTTAAGAGATGTGAAATCTGGAAAACTTCTATCAACTGCAAATTTGGTTAAAGGAAGTAAATCACGATCAGTGTCAAAGAAAAGAAATGAAATAACAAAAAAATATTTAACCAAAAAAAATAATTTAGAAAAGAATAAGAGTGCAATGATAAATAAAGATGAGAACACTAATGAATCGTCAAATAAAATTGAAGAAATGAAAAAAAAATATTTAAAAAAAAATAAACAGGCAAAAGAGAACGAATCGTTAACACTAAATGATTCACCAAAAAAACATAAAGAAAAAAATGAATTATTGAAACAAAAGGAAACAGAAATACAAAATAGGACTACAGATAAAAAAATAAAAGAAAAAATTGTTGACCAACAAAAAGTTAGTGATAAAGTTATATCTAATGAATTAAATAACAAAGAGTCACAAAATGATAGTGACGCAGTGTTAGTGAGCAGTGATAGTGACCAACACAGTGATAAGAGGAAAAATGTTAAAATGCCACGTCTAGCTGTCGTGACTGCGAAACGGTAAGTCCAAAACTGATTTATAACAACAATTTAAGATTCTTTAATGAAATTACGAAATATTTCAATAGTTTTAAAATATAAATTTATATATACGAGTACTTCTAAATGTTATTGTTACTTCTCTTGATACAACCTAATTCACACCAACAAACAAGTCACACCAACGTTTTTTGTTATCACCGTTAGTTATGTACGAAAAATTGGTAACTCGAGAAAAACGGATGTTTTTATTTTTTCCTATCTTCAAAAATGGCTTGATGAGAAAAATGACTATAATTAATCTGGCTAAGCGTGTGACGTCGTGTTTCATCTTGCCAGTAGGTGCCTGCATACTTTGGCTCGTTTAACTCTCGCGGTTTCGCTATAAATTCAATTATTTTTTTATCTCTATATATAATAAGACAGTAAAAATATTTTGTCTGTACATTTATTAATTTCGACTGTAATGGATAGAGGGACACTTAAAAAGAAGAAGAAAGCAAAAATATTTTTTTTAAATCTTGTCTGTCTGTCTGTCTGTCGATAGTTTTTTGTCCACATTTTTCTCTAAAAGTACTTAACCGATTTACTTGAAAATTCACCAATTACTTTGTTTTAACTCAACTTAACTACTAAACTACTTAGTTTATCAAAATAGGTTCATTAAAAAAAAGTTATCGTCATTTGAATGAACTCAAGGCATTAGCTTGCCTGCGAATATTATATAGCAATCGCGCTGGTAAGATTCTTGGCTAAAGAATGACATTCGAAACGTCTGGGTGAAATGACTGTTGATATATTTTTATATATTTTTAAAGCACTATTGTTCAGACAACAATGAAGTAAACAAAATTAAATTGTTAGTGAAGGTTACGTTCACACAGATAGATTTTATCCTGACTAATAGATCATCCCTTAAGACCGTTAAAGACTGCAAGGTAATACCAGGCGAAGCCTTGACTGCCCAGCATAGAATTTTAGTTGGATGCATTAAATTACCGAAACATATACAACATCATAAAATTAAAACCTTTAAAATAAAATGGCACCTATTGCATACTGAAAAAGGAAATGATCTTTTAAATAAACTCAAACAGAAGCTAATAGATAATATAGAAATAGATGATACCGCCACAGCCGAAGACATGTGGTTGAACTTTGAAACATTCTGTAAAAAAGAAGCAGAAGAAGCCCTTGGAATTTCAAAAGGAAGGTTAAGGGATAACAAAGATCCTACGTGGTGGAAACCAGAAGTAAAAGAATCTTTGCAATCCAAAAAAACCTACTTTAAGCAATGGCAGGAATCAGAATTAGAAGAAGACCGGGTACAATACCAAGCGGCAAAAAAGACGGCTAAGCGTAAAGTAGCGCAATGTCAATCTGAAGTACGGGAACTCCTTTACTTTAAACTTGAACAGGCTGAAAACGATAAAGAAATATCCAAGCTTGCGAGTGGAAGACGTCAAGCCAGTTTAGATATCAAGATAAACAAGTATATTAAAGATAAAAACGGAACCATGCTAACAGAGAACAACAAAATAAATGAGAGATGGAGTCAATACTACCAACAATTGCTTAATGAAGAGTTTCCGAGTAAGCCATTGGAAAACGCTCCTAGGATACAGGGTCCTATCTCAGAAATAACTGTTAATGAAGTTAAGAAAGTAGTCAAGAAGATGAAGAACTACAAAGCGGTAGGTCCCGATAATATACCAGCAGATCTGTGGAAATTGCTAGGACCAGCGGCCATACACTGGCTGTCTAAACTTTTCAATGCTATCCTAATCGGCAGCAATATCCCGGAAAACTGGAGACATAGCTTTATTGTCTATAAGAACAAGGGAGATGTGAGCGACTGTGGATATTATAGAGGTATCAAGTTGACATCTCACACCCTGAAAATTTGGGAGCGCATCTTGAATAACCGCCTCAGTCACCTCGTATCCGTGTCAGAAAATCAATACGGTTTTACCCCGGGTAAAGGCACTCTGGACGCAATACAAGCGCTAAGAGTCCTCATGGAGAAACACAGGGCCAGCAAAGAAGATCTTCACATGGTTTTCATAGACCTGGAGAAAGCATTTGATAGAATACCACGTAAGTTAGTCTGGCAAGCGATGAGGGCGCATGGAATACCAGAGTACTACATATCACTAGTAAGAGACACATATGAGCGCAGTAGCACACGAGTAAGAAGTTTGGCTGGAACTAGTGAAGCATTTGAAGTTAAAGTTGGAGTACATCAGGGCTCGGCTCTCAGCCCGCTCTTGTTTAATTTATTCTTGGACTATCTTACAAAACACGCCCAGGCTGCCCCTCCTTGGTGTATGCTGTACGCCGATGATATCGTGTTGGTTGACAAGGGCGCAAATGCGATCCAAAACACCCTGAATGACTGGAAACAAGCTCTAGAGGAAAATGGCCTACGCATTAGTAGAAGCAAAACCGAATATCTACATTGCAAATTCTCTGACCACCTTCAACCTACCAATTCCCTACACATCGACGGAAAACCACTACCGAAAGCAAACAGATTTAAATATCTGGAGTCAGTGTTAAGTGCGGACGCCAGTGTCGACGCGGACGTTATCCATAGGGTAAATACTGCTTGGCAAAAATGGAGAATGCTATCCGGAGTGTTATGTGACCCAAAGATGCCAATACAAATAAAAGGAAAAGTGTACAAAAGAGCGGTGAGACCCGCTATGATGTATGGTACTGAATATTGGGCCGTTAAAAAACAACATGAACAAAAAATGCATACAAACGACAAGGTCGCACCCATAGTAGATAAGATGGTGGAAAGTCGCTTGCGATGGTATAGACATGTAATGAGAATATTCGCATGTAACGCCGTAAGAACTGCTCTGGCTATCCCGGACACAAAAAAGGGTAGAGGAAGACCACAGGCCACGTGGTGGACAACCGTCACCAAAGATCTGGCGCGGGCAAATTTAAATGTTGAGACAACCCAAGATCGTCTGATTTGGCGCCGGAATACGAGGAGGGCCGACCCCAAATAAAGGGAAAAGACACGGAAGAAGAAGAAGTGAAGGTTACGTTCATAAATCATAACAGTTAAGTTTAAGTCGTAATTAATTCAACAGGTAGATAAAGACCGATTTGATCTTCAAAGAAATATTAAGTAATTACATAGTCGTTTGTTTGTTTGAAATAAATCTATATAAAAATATCTAAAAAATTTCTTTCTTCGTGTACTTTTTAATAACTACATATTTACCAATTGTACATTTACCTAATAATATATGTTACTAATTTAAAAACTATAGCAAAAACATAATGTACACTCATTACAGTTATTTTACAAAGAATATTATGAATCCTTCAAATCAATAATTTAACATGTGAGGCTTTTTCTGAAAGGGTAAATTAAAAAAATCTGTGACATCAGCAAATTTAACAGAGTTTTAAAATTATGATGAGACTTACATTACATAGGTAAAACGAACGTAATATTACAAAAAAATATACGTATAAGAAATAATTAGCTTTTTATATATATTTTTGTAAGTATCAAATATCAACATTGGTGAAATTTGTTAATTCAAAACAATCAAATGCCCTAATAGAAATTACGATAATGTAGTAAAAAAATCATATTAGAAGTTAATATAATTGTCAGTAAATTCTGTTTATTAGATCAATAATCATGTACTTTAAGCGGGCGAAGCCGTAGGCGGGTCGCTAGTAGTAAATAAATTATGAGATTATTATTTAGAGGGTTTCCAGTAGGTATAAATTCAATTGTTTTTATAGTTATTTTTACTATAAAAAACAATTGAATTTATACCGAAACCGCGAGAACTAAACGAGCCAAACTATGAAGATGTTAACAAGCACCGACTGGCAAGATACAGCATGACGTCACATTTTAGCCAGATTTTATCGAGGCCGTACCTTAATGTTTAAAATCTCAGTCTTTTTTTAAGATACGAAAAAAAAACAGATTGTTTTCGAAGTACTTGGTGTGATTCAAAAACCTTGCTTTCAAAAATCGACGTAACGCAAAGCGAGGCGAGGACAGACGCAGGGATATGAGCACATCATCTTCACTCTGGTACTCGTTTCTCCTCGCTTAGTCGAAAAGTGTGGATCGGGCAAAATGATCTTGAGCTTCTGGCTACATTGTACATTTTTCCAGTATAATATATTAACAGATAATGGTACCCACAACCACTATTGTATGTCAAACCCTTTCCGCATAAATTTAATGCTTGAGTGTATACAGTTTATTGCACGTTCCGCCTACCTAGCATGTTGAGTGGTGGATCTGAACGCCGGATTTAATCTTGTTACTAGAGCAAAGAAATGAAAATAAATAATTAATTCCCCTGAGTTGGAATCGAACTCACAACCGTCGCGTTGCTGCAACCGCGGTCAAAGAATCTAATCCACCATCATCTACAACGGCTACAATACATACATTAGGTTATATATCAGAGGTGACTCGAGACGTCAGCCGTATACATCAGCAGAGGACACAGTGATTGTACAGTGGGTCCGAGGTCCGGGTCGGGCAAGGCAGGTCAACGGGAATAACCTATGGAGGGAATTACAGCCAATATTCTATAAGAAGACTGGACGATGTGAGTTGATTTTAGATTCTTATTATTTTCGAAAGGTTCTTTTTATGTTACTCAGAGAGAACTTAGTATTAAGACACTCCGTTCCCGATATTCCGCCAAATTTTTCGAGTTGTTTGTTAAGTGACGGGACTCAATGCCGGGCATTTTTTTTATTTTACCGAAGTGCAGAGCGAAGACATAAATAATTCATTCCTTCTAGTGAGCATCGAACCCACACCTGTCGCTTTACAGCCACAGCATTGTTTGTACCCTTGCACCACCGCGGCCTATTTTTTTATTTTAGTTTCTCGCTATATATATATATAAGCGGTTATAGCACGATAGGATAGGGAATCTGGTATTAAAATGGTATTGCGTGTTAAGTGGCAGGACGCAACGCCGAGATTGCCTCGTTACCAAAGCGAGGAAATAAAAATCATCAGACAGGAAATTGAACCCACAACCGTCGCGCTTACAGACGCACAATTGTGCCCCTGCGGCAATAGTTTTATACTAGATCGAAAAAGGACGATTCTGTGACTTGCAAAATAACTCCGCTAGTATAGTTTCGTTATAAAAAGATTGATTATTCGGCAAAGATATTTTATAATATTTAAGCCTTTAATGCACAATTACAGTATTTCTCTGATCATCATTTAATATTTTACTTTCTTGGTATTTTTTTCTACAAGCTTTCATTTGACTTGCCAGTAATTCATTATATTGTTAATTAATATTTTATTTAGTTAGATCATGGCATTCACTTCGGAATCGATATCTGAGGTCGTTGCTACCCACTTTGGGTAATATAGCGATACCTCCAGATGAAGCTGCAAGACTGAGAGCAGGTGCTGCAGCTGGTAAGAAATTATTTTTATTACAGTACATAAGTATTCTTATGGTCTTAAGTATATTTCACATTTTGAATTTGAGGCGGAGGCCTACCCTGCTGTGTGCGGGATATAGCGTGAAGCTAATTTAATTTAATTTAATTTTTTAAGTGTATTCAGGTAAATTGGTTAGTTTTTTTAGTATGGTTATCTATATTGTGGTTATCAAATCAATAAATCGTAATTTCAATCTTACTTTACTTTTATTTTACTTTTGCTTCAGGCTGTACTAGGAAGTAAGCGTACGACGCTAACAACATAAATAAGTTGTAACAAGCGTATAAAAATTTCGACGTAGCTTGGCGAGAACGCATGGCTTAGTGGTCAGAGCGCCTGGTCGGTTTCCAGGAGGCGCGGGTTCGAGTCCCGCTGCGTTCAAATTTTTATACGTTTTCTAAATAGGCATTTAATTGTTTTCAAGTATTTAGATACAATAACAAAAACGAAACGTGAGATGACATTTAAAATTAATATGTTTAATTTTATTTTAACCAAATTTCTGCTCATACATGTGTCAGTGGCAGAACTTAACTCTGCGCTTTGTTTAACCAAATTATGACGACACACAAGGCCAGTTGTGGTGTAGGGGCACAAGTATGGTTAGTTGTGGGTTAGATCTTCACTCAAAAAATTAAATATTTATTTAAATTTATATTTTCATTTCTTTACTCTGGTGTCAAGGCAGAATGCGGCGTTGACTTCCGTCACTCAACACGCAATGCCCCCAGAATTTGGCGAAAAATGAAAACGGAGTTTCTTAACACTTGGCTCCCTCAGTCTACCCTGCAGTGTGCGAGATACAGAGTGAAGCTGATTGATGTTTCTATCTGGAATCAATCCTCAATAGAGTGAATTAGTTATTTCAATTTCCTCATAATAGGTAACAAGCGTGACATTGAGTTTAACCACTTAACATGTAATATCTCTAAACTTGAGCAGAAAGCTAAGAATGAATTACCCTAACCTTAGGTTTCCTTGCTTGCGCTGCATTATTCGCGATACAACGTGAAGCTAAAAACGTTTATCAATAATAGAATTCTAATCGCCGATCCACAACCACCAATTATTCCAAAAATTTACCTCATAACATTATATTACAGGAGAAATTAAATCAAAGAAAATGCTCAAAAACTCAATTTACAAGGAGAAACGAGTTATAAGTGCTTGGTCTCGTCGTCCCCGCTCCCCCCTACGTAAGTCCCCTACTCCTTCCCAAACAATAGGTTTCTTAAATTCCTCTAGCGATCGATCTAGAAGAAATCATGATTCGGATTATACAGCGGAGTCTAGTGACAGTGAAGAACCAAGGATGTATAAGAAAATAGGTAATTTTTTAAAGTTTTGACTTTTGATTATATTTGTATGGATTTTTTTATATTGATACGTAGCGCTGGGGCACAAAGTGTGACTGTTACCGACTGGTTATGGGTTCGATCCCCACTCGAGGAGATTAAATATTTACTTAAATTTATATTTCCATTTCTTCGCTCTGATGTCGAGGTAAAGCGCGGCGTTACGTTCTGCACCTCAACACGCAATGCCTCAAGAATTCGGCATAAAGTGGGGAACGGAGTGTCTTAACTAGGTTCCCTCTGCCTACCCTGCTGTGTGTAGGATACAGCGTGAAGCTGATTTATTTTATTTATTTTTACATCGATACCCTAGTTACGCAAGTCAGGTAACGATATCTACATGAATTTTACAAGAGACGACGAATACAACAACTTTGTTTTTTTATGGAAATGCCGGATTAATGAAAAATTTATGTAATCAAATAAAGTATATAATATAAAAAAAATAGATTTTCTTGATTATTTTAATTTTAAATTTCAGGTACTAAAATTGGTAAAAGTAATAGGACATTGCGTTCAAGCGCTATCGGAACTTCCCCTAAAGCGAAACAAAAACAATTAAACGCACGAACACCTACATATTCGGAACTCACTAAAAGATTTGCTTTAAAACATTCTACACCAGATTCTGATTCAACTGGTTATAATAATACCGATCAAAATGTTAGACCGATACGAATTTTACGTAAAGATGCAATTGAACTACAAAATGCTGAAAACAGTGTTGATGATAGAACAAAAGACAATCAGTCTAAACGCAATAAAAACAATATTTTAAAGAATAATAAAAAACGTACGCGTAAATTTTCAAGTGAAGACGAGGACGATATGAATGATAAAAATAATGTAAATGGTGATCAGCACAATTCGAAAAATAACTATTATTTAAATAATAGCAAAAGACGTGCACGTCAAATTTCAACTGACCCCCATGACACCGACACTAATGATGATCAAACAAAGAGTGAACGGCAAAACTCAAAAAACATTAGGACTAATAATTTGGTTAATAGAAGAAACACACGTAAATATTTAACTGACAGACAAGATGCCGACAGTAGTAATCCTCAAAAAAATGAAAAACGCTTAAGAAACGCCGAAAAAAAGTCTAAAAGTATCAAAAATCATGATTTAAAAAATAAGAAAAGTATAAGTAATGTTTCAACCAACGAAGATACAGATCCTAGTGATAATCAAACAAAAACTAAACAACTGACTTCGAAAAATAATAATATAAATAAAAGCAGGAGAAGTACACGTAATATTTCATCTGAACGACAAGAGACTGACACTGAAGATCAAGTTAAGACTAAGAGACTGCGGAGTACTGATCGACAAAACAAAAAAGCTAATTTAAACAATAGCAGAAAACGTGCACACAAAAGTTCAACTGAAGAAGAAGATATCGATACTAGTGATGATGAAAAACAATCCAAACATAAAAACAAAACGATAAATTTAAACAAAAGTCCAAATAAAAGTACTAACAATCGTCAAAATACTAGCAACCATAGAATAAACCAAAAAACCAAAATAATACGTAAAAGTGTTCGACATGACAATGACAATGTAGTAAACAAAAATAAACAAAACAACACAAACAATTCAAATGAAATTTTAAATGGCCGTCATGTTTCATCAGATTCAAGTGATTTTGAACAAGATATAAAACATGTAAAGAAATTACGGTCAAGTAATGCAAAAACAGACACTAGCCGATCTAAGACTCGCCGACTTTTCAATCCAAATGCCTTTTGACAGTAATTTGACCGACTAATTAATTATGAAAATATTAATAATATTATTAGGCAATAAAAGATCAAATTGAAATATCCGCTAAATAAAAATTTGCTTGTTCATTGGCGGAATTCAGCGCAGCACCATCTTATACGAACAGAGAAGGATATATATAATATGAGAATCAAGAATATATCTTATCTGATTGTAACCGACTAACCGAAAATACCTTTAATCGTTGATAATTTATATATTTCTATTTTTCAAGCATTATTAGAAATATTCTTACCAGTATATTTTTAAACTTTTTCTTATACACGCTGGCGCTGCTATCGGTACAAGAGGGACAAAATGAATATCTGTACTAATATTATGAAACTGAAGAATTTGTTAAGTTGAACGCGCCAATAAAAAGAACTACTAATTCAAATTGATAAACTTTGATTAATTAAACAATTATTACATCACGTTAATTGTTTTTATGAAAAACATTATAACAGCGGTCAGAGTTAGCTCGGACACTTAGAACATTGTCATACGCAAATAATTTTTGTCTAAAGAAGATTCAGAGTGTTGAATATCACTTAATTAAAAACATAAATTCGTGATCTTGTAAATATTATCACTATTGTTATATTATATTTTTAAAGTTACTTTCCCATAATATACGATTAGTTTATTAGTTCACAAAACAGATTAAAATTCTTACTTTTTGTTATTATTACAAAATAAATGATCTGTTACAAAAAGTGTTGTCAACCTAGTTATTATATTTTTTTTTTTTTTTAAATTTCTTAATTCTTTTAAAGTGGCTATGGCTTTATACAGCCAATTTCTTTAACAGTTTTCTTTTCTTTTTGTTAGATTTTTTTAGATTAAAAAATCTAAATTATGATGTGTCTGTTAAATAAAAGTATTTTAATATTTGCTGTTGTTTCTTTTTTTATTTTCGTAAACTTGTTTCTATAAACAGATACTTTTTTTTCTAATTTTACTACAGTTATTACACTTACTATTTTTTTTTGTTTCAACGCGCTTATTTCAGGAAGTACTAAACTAAAAAAATATTTTGATTTTTAAAAGTCCTATTAAGAAAGTCTATAGGCTTTATTACATCAAGGTTTTCGTGTTAAATCTCATTATAACATACTGTAAAGTGTAACTGTCGCAGGTAAAGGTATTGTATTATAATAATATAATGAACTCAATAATATGAAGCCGTCGTGGCTTGGCAGCGCAAGGATAAGAAGAGACTGTAAACGCAACGGTTGCGGGTTCGATTCCCACTCTGGCGATTTTTATCAGTTCCTTGTTTTGGTCACAAGATTAAGTGCGGCGTTGAGTTTCGCCCATCAAAACGCAATGTTTCGAAAAATTGGGCGGAAAGTCGGGAACGGGATGTTTTAACACTAGGTTCCCTTCGCCTTATTTGATATATGCGGGATACAGTGTGAAGCTGAGAAAATATATTAATCTATCATCGTGTCCTCATTTGCATATTATTTACCAATACAAATAAAACAAAATAAAAGAAAGGTTTGATCACTTTATTTTTCGGGAACACATGTAGCGGGTGGGACTTATACATCATACTCATATTGTTATTGTAAATCGTAATACGTAATAAAGAAAAAAATATTAAAATACAATATTTTTTTGTCAGTTGATTTGCTCAATATAAATATGTAATGTATATACGTAATTTTATTTTAGTATCATAATGTGATTTCAAATCTTATGTGATTTATGATTTTTCATATTATAGAAGGGTGTCAGAGGCTAGGGCACCTAGTGTTAGAAACCCATTACTCACGCACCATTAAATTTCCAAGACATTGCCTGTTGAATGGCGGAACACATACATAACCATACCAGGGCTATAAACAAAAATAAATCATACCTCCGAGTCGGCATTAAACCCACAACCGTCTTTACAGTCACACGCTGTATCAGCCCGAATCTTAAGCATTTTATTAACCAAGACTTAACATTTTATTACTTGCCACTCAACACGCAATGCTTCCAGAACTCGGCGAATAGTTTGGAAAGGAGTGTAACACTAGGTTACCTCTGCCTAACCTGCTGTATGCGGGATACAGCGTGAAGCTGATATATATATTTTTTTATTTGACTAATTAACCAAGAGAAGTAGCTTCAAATTCAGACACATTCCTAATTCGTCTACTTTTTTTTATAAATAAAAAAACCGTAAACGCGACGGTCGTAAGTTGGATTCCCATTCGGGCAGTTAATGTTTTATTTTTTTCGCTTTTACCGGAAAGTGGGGAAGGCAATGTCTTAACACTAGGTTTACATTGCCCACCCCGCTACAAACGGGATACAGCGTGAAGCTAAAATTTAGTAAAAGAAATTATAAATTTTCTTTACAACTGGTAACAATTTAATTACGTATATGATTTACATTTAGCAAATATGTTCTACACTTCTAACAATAATAAATAGCACACGATTTTGGCACTTATTTACTTCTAACTCTTAACTTCTAACTTTCAACCATCTACAATATTGAACTTTTAATAAAAGAAGGAAATATGAGAATAATAAACTTAATTTAATATACATAATTAATTTTTTAATGAAATTATGTTTTTAGAAGATTTCCAGGTATGAAAAAAACGATTGCTAGTAACTTATTGAAATATACAACGTTTAACTCTGAGAAGTCAACGTGTATTCACAATGTATCACACAAAAAATATATATTTAAAAATATTTTAGAAATATAGAAAATATAAAAATTATAATTTATTAAAGAAATGGGAAGGATACCAATAAACTAGAAAAAATGGAGCATAACAATATTTTTTTATGGATTTCTTTGATTTTCACGATTATTACACATTTTAAATAAAACTATTTTTACCGGATTAATCGCGTATAGTCTAGCCGTGACCACTAAATGTATATTATCAAATATACGCGATTAATTCGGTTAAAGTATTTTCATTTAAAAATTTTTATGTTCTTAGAGTTCAGTACTTTTTAAGAAAAAAAGGAACTCTTATAAGATCACTTTGTTGTCCGTCTGTCTGTCAAAGAGCTGTGGCTAGAAAAAGCTCAAGATCTCCAATTCTTTACGGCATCCACGGTGGGTAAGCCCGACTCGCGCTCGTCCCGGTTTTTTTTATTTTGTAATACAACATGGACCTAAACAACTTTAATAATGAGATGGAAATAAAATCTGGCAACACTATGCACAGGTTATAAGAAAAAAAAAACAAAAATAACATAAAAAATATCTATTTACAAATATACAAAACACTTATATGTAATTAAGAAAAATGTTTTAATAATTTCCCAAATGACCGTTTCCTATAATAACATCTGATAATAATAATAATACAAAAAATATTTTTGAACTGTGTTCTCTTTCTTAGTGTCAATTAAAGCGACATAAATACAGCAGCCGTGAATATGGGTGACCATTTTAGGAAAAAAGTAAACATTTTAGATCATCGACATGTATATATCTTAGAGTGGGCCTAAAAAATATTTGCCTTTTTTTTTAATTATAGTGAAAATGTTGTTCTAGACACTGTAAAATACGTCTTCGTATTTTTTTTCATTTGAAATTTTGTTGCGATTGAGCTAATAGTATCGGTGTAAAAATCAATATTTTCTTACTACTTATTCTTGTAGGAAATTAAATTACAAAAAAGATCTCATATATTTTTAGCAAAGTAAATACATTTAAATTATTTTTTGGCCCACCCTGGTATGAATATAATACATAAGACTCTCTAATTAAGTACTGTTCTTTAAATTTTATTATAACAGTAGATATATATATATATATATATATATATATATATATATATATATATATATATATATATATATATATATATATATATATATATATATATATATATATATATATATATATATATATATATATTTTAATTGATAATTTTTATAATAAAAAAAATAAGAGAACACAGCACAAAATGTTAGAAACCTAATTTACATAAAAAATATTTACAAAACATCAAATAAGTGTTCCAAAGTCGATAAAAACATAATTACTTATTATTCGAAATGATTTTTAAGAGATTATTAAAATCAAGTCTTCAAAATAGTACAATTAAGAATGATTTAAAAAGAAAACAAGAAATATTGTGTTATTATAATTTGTTTTAAATATATTTTAAAACATAGTCTAAATAAAAATTAAATTTCTTTAAGAAATCTCAATTACAAATTGTTGCGACAAAAAATTGTGATATAACACTATTTAATTAAAATATACAGGATGAAAGTGTCAGCACCATTTTAAATGAAACCACAGTTTTAACTACCCTATAAAAGTCTAATACAATTAAAAATATGTTTTCCCAAATATTGAAAAAATATTTTTTCAACAAAATAAATAATAAAATTATTGATGTAATATAAAACACGATTTGTCAAGAACGACGCACGCACATATAAACCTATCAAAGGGAAACCGTCGCATACGCCTCATTCCGAAATCGAGTCGTAGGTAGGCCTATTGGAGGCAAAGTTCAAAGTTGATTAACCTTTATTAGTATGTGTTTACGTTTTTGGTATCTATACGTCACTGCGTCACATGAAATACAGGTACGGATAAACATCGTGAAATGAAAAAACAATCCTACGTCTAAACTGTTGAGGTATCTTGATTATTTTTTTTTAGGTATGGGTTTAAAATATTTTATCCTATATGTTGTTCCTTTAGAAGGAGCGCTGACACTTCCACCCTGTATATCTTTAAAACCGCTTATACGTATAAAAAAACGTTGCATTTTTGCGTTACTGGAGCGGAAAGATAAACAATATATAAACACAATCATTTCCCCAAGTCAGACATTGTCAAAGTGCTCTAACTTTTATTTTTTGTACAATATATTGAGCATATAATTACTTTTATATGAGAAATCAACATGTTACCAACAAGTAAGTTATAGTCACCATTATAATTAGTTATTTTAACCTTACTATAATCCATTTCTAATATCCATACAAGTTTTAGAATATTTATTTTTCTCATAACATTTATTAAAAGATTGTGTTTACGTATATACGAATTTGGCAATATTTCAAAACACGGGAGAATGTTTTTTTTTTACTTTATTAATAAATATACAACAGATAGCATTTTAACTTTATTAATAAATATACCACAGTTAGCATTTTTTTAAATTTGCTCTTTAATAAAGTTTAAAAAAAAAAAATACTATTAGAAAAATCTATGAATAAGGCCAGTCGTGGTGTAGGAGCACAAGCGTGCGACTGTAAACGCGACAGGCGAACGAAAGTGTTTTAATGGGAACAGAGTGTCTTAACACTAGTTTCCTAGTTTCCCGCTTACCCTGCTATGTGCAGTATACAAAGTGAAGCTAAAAATAATATTTTTTTTTTTTCAATTCAACGTTCATGTTTTCAAATATTGCCACTGGCAATATTAAATATATTAAATAAATCAATACATTGAGCCAATATAGCAACACTAGCATCTCTATTATTCATATTGAGTTAAATTTTATTTTTTTAGTTTATGCAAATACAATTAGATGTTTCCTGCGTCTGACACCTACATATGTACATATTTCACTATAGTAGAAGTAGAAAGGAGAGTGGGTTATTAGAATTGAGAAATAGAGGCGTAGAAGTGAAAGGGAGAGAGGAGGTCATAGCAGAAATGGGAGAGGGGTATATAGTACATATAAAGGGGGGTAAATAAAAAGTAGGCTAAAGATGGAAACGGGGTATAGTAAAAGTGGTGTAGAAGGGGGAGTAAAAGGGAACGAGCGGTTTTGGCTGTAGACACTGCACATTTAATTAAATTTTATCCCACAATTTTGATTTATTAATCTTAATAGCATAGAAAGGGACCACACCAAAGATACCTATCCCTTTCTTATTCCTTTGTTTCTTTACATTACATAAATTTAAAGAAATTCTATAAAAATCCTAATAATAAGAATTATATTTTTGTATATTAATGTCAAATAACGTTTGTGAACAAACAAGGATATAAAAAAGATCTTATATGTATGAAATTGCAATTGCAAAATAAACAGAGGACCTAGTGTTAAGGCACTGTTCTTTACATTTCATCCATTTTAAGACATTGTGTTGCTCTCACCAACTCAACGCCTCATTTTTCTTAACAAAATGAAGTATTCTCATAAATATAATTGAAAGTCACATCTAATTAGACTCTTCCAAATTTATAGTTTGTCATGAAACTAAATAGATTGTCTTAACACTAGGTTCTATCTGCCTACTATGCTTTATGCTAGGATGGACTTCTTAATAACTTTATAGAATATATAATAATAATAGTCCTACTTAAACTAAATCTACGTATTATGTAGATAAAGCGCATCACAACATTTATTTAATATCGATTAAAATTATAAATTCTTTTTTTTTTCATTTTTCTTTTGAACTGGGTTTTCAAAATATTTCTAATTGTTCTTTTATTAACATTTTAAAATACAATATATTAAAATTTCATTCGGAAAATTTCATTTAATTTCTTAAGAAAACACGAAGGTATAACGCGATTTCAATCCCCCGAATAACACGGGCATTCCCCCTTGCAACGCGTTCGACTTCTTACCTTATACTTCTGGACTGTGACATGAAGACAATGCTTTGTTCAGTTCATAATTATTTTCGCACGTTTGTTAATCGTGTCGTCATATTAGTCTCAATTTGCGTCCAAAATATTGTTTAGCTTCACGCTGTATATCGCGTACAGCATGACAGGCAGAAAGAAGCCAGTGTTAAGAAACTAATTTCCCAATTTCCTTCCAATATTCGAACAATGCGTGTGGAGTGGCGAAATTTAACCTTGCGTGCTTTATTCTCTTACTAGAGCGAGAAAATGAAAATAGTTCATTCCAACCAACCAACCGCGCTTAATTAAATTTAGAGTAAATTTTAATTTTTTACATATTACAATATGCCCAGTTTCAATTTATACATACATATACGAGTTTATTTTTTATATAAGATTAAATTGATTGATGGATGAATTTTCGTTGTTGAGCGTGTTTATTTAATCTTTAAATATAATATAATTTTAAAATTCTACAATATATTGAACTCTATAAATTTTAGTTACCAGTATCAAAATGACCAAATAATAATTAAATTAACAACAAAAGCATATTTTTAACATTTTTGTTTTACTGTATACAGAAAACGAGTGATAGACAAATTTCAGCATTGCACTTGTGTGTTAGGACTGGAGAAAGACTTATATTAAAATGCGCGACCCACTCGCGGGTTCGCCCGCTAGAACTGAACAATCATATTAGTAAATAAATTATTTACTAATCTAAATTATTTTCGTGTTCTAATAACAATAGCATTTTAATGGCAATACATAGCAAACTAAAGCTTCAAATTTAATAAAACAAAACTATATTGTGTTGTGGCAACTTTGTCAAACATTGATATAAGTTTGTTATTTATGAACCGATTTAATTAAAACGAGTACTAAATGATATAAAATAGGTTAAGTCGATATTGAGGTTAGCGTAAACAAACGCACAGACAAACAGACAAATTATAAAAAATAACGCTACGCTAAAAGCGCCTAGCCTAGGCAGAGGGAACCGAGTGTTGAGACACTCCGTTCTCCACACACCGTGAAATTAGCGCTGTGCTATGTATCTTTACCAGAGGGAGAAAACAAAATAATTCATTTCCCTGAGTGAGAATCGAACCAACAACCACCACGTTCACAATCTGTTAATTTAAATTAAAAATATATATATATTTATTAAGCTGATTCCCCAGTCAATACAGCATATATTTTTCGTTTTTTGTATTTTATAAGGTAGAATTTAAATACAATTTGAAATATTTGATCATTTTTTACTGACAACTAGAAAGAACCTTACATCTATATCATAAGAAGGATGGACTATTGTTAAGAGAGAAAAAATCCTAAAAAAATTCTTTGCTATTATTTTAATTATTATTTAAAATTTCAATATTGAGAATTTTTTAAATATCGTGCGTAATTAAACCTCTTTTAAATTTGACATTTGATTATTTTACAATTCAAAAAATATTTATTATAATCTTGTGATCACAGATAACAAAAGGCTTGTTATAATCTGTCGTTTTAATTTAATTCAATTAAATATAATAATTTATAAGAGTTTTAATAACGAACAACAATAAGAGCAAACATCTAAGAAAATATTAAGTTTTTTTTTTATTTATTTCTGCCTTATTTACGATATATGTATCTATGAAATTTACTATTAAAATATAATTGAATATAAATAAACTTCAGACTGACAAAATGACTTCGGGTAGCGTGGTGAACATTGGACATAACTTGCATTTTGGAATAAAAGTGACTTAACTAAAAACTTTATGGAGCTCGTTATTTTCCAAAGAAAAAAAGTCTATGGAAATACATCATAAATTAGCTTCTTAAATTATATCCAATTTATACTAAGTTTGAGACTAAGAATGGGGAAAAGTCACACGCAAATCACAATTATTTCGAGTTATGTCACTTTAGTTCCTTTACTATACAAAACAAAAGAACAAAAAACAGGTAAATACCGTTCAAATTAGACTAACTCCAACACTTTGATTGTGCCTTGACTATTAGCTGCCAACAAAGCTGGCCTTTCCTGCGATCTTCTCCAACACACCGCAGAAACAAACTCCGCGGGCTCTTCATCTCTACGCTCTCTCTCCAAAAAACCTCTAACTGCATCGAACCTATACGCTAGGAGAGGTCTGGACAAACCCGCGTAATAAACATATAAGGCGTTATTCTCTGAACCACAAGCAACATAGCGACCGTCTGTTGCTAAGCCAACGAAGTTTTTCTCATTTGTGTGCCCAGTGAACGATCTGACACACCTCGGAGACTCAACTCTCCATAATTTTAATTGAGAATCGGTGGAAGCCGACACTAATGTACGGGCATCTACGAATTTGACATACGACACTGCTTTCCTATGATCTTTGAACACAGCCAACGGTGCCCTGGGAGCTCTAAGATCATAATAATGAACACAATGATCTGCTGAACCGAAAGCCAAATGGCATGACGATTTCGGGTTAAATCTGACACAGCAGACATTAAACTTGGCTTCTAGGGTCGCTACTGATCTCTCAGCATTTAGGGACCAAAGTTTAACTCTCGCATCATCAGATCCTGACGCTAGGAGTCTCACATCAGCTCTATTAAAATGTACAGACCAACATCTTTTATCGTGTTCCTGTAACGATCTGGTCCTTACGCCTGTGTTGGCATCCCATACACTCACAGTACCCTCGTAATCGGATGACGCTAACACATGTTTATGGTAGGCATTCCATGAAACACAGGAAATTTTGTGTGAACATTGCATTTCTGCGCAAGGATAGTGTACGTCAACGGCATCGCGGACTACAGCTTCAAATTCGAAAACTTTAATTCGTTTAGTAACACCTGCTATCGCAAAGAATTCGTCATCTTTATCGAATTCTATCGTAGACACTATTGTTGAATAATTAATGGCATCGCTGCAATATGATAGTGTTGCTAGAGGCCGTAATGCTCGATACCTGGTGAAGGCAGCTAGGTCTTCCCTGAAGGCTTCTAGGCCTCCGAAGCCTTCGCCCGTGCCTACAACGCTTGTTGGTATGTTCGGTGGTATATTTGTTGTAGTGGGTTGGGGTTCACTTTCGGGGGCGCGCTGGTCACCTGTGGTATCGGAATTAATATAAATAATATATAAATTTTAATTTGTATTTCTTAAATTAATAATATTGTTATAACACTAGACTAGGTTGATCATGGCTATTTTCTGTGTGTCAACACAATACAAATATAATCAATTATATTAACATTATATTATATATTACATATATTATATATAACCTATATTTGATCTCATCATAAAAAAATATATAGAGTTCATGCCAGTTACATTTGCTTTCACAAAAGTTCATTCGTAAAGGACGGGTATTTTACAAGACTCCATTCATCAAGACTTTATTTTAATTTGAATTCATACAATACAATAACAGTACATTGTACCTGCAGCGTCGCATGGTGAAATATAAATAATATAGTCATGTTACATAGTATTCTTCAATAATTGGACTATGCAACACAAAAATAACTTTTCAAGTTCCAAACCAGCAGTTCCTAAGATTAAAGCGTTCCAACAAACAAACTCTTCTAGCTCTTCTTTAACTATATCATATTAGAATGTATATCATCTTACCCATGGCACTATTAGCCCTAGATTCGGGAGCGGAGGCCTGTTGCGGTACAGGGTCGGCATCAGCGGCGCCACAGCTTTGAGGGGGAACTGCTGGTGTAGCCGAACCTGACCCGGGAAAGTACAGCTCGTCGGCACGATGAGCAAAGTAGCACTGTGAAAAAAAGGTTGAAAATAATAAATAATTATAATTTATAGTTTGCGTTAATATTATTGTATTTCATTCAAAGCTCGACAAGGAATTTATTAACCAGATTAAATCTATTCGTTTCCCATCTTCAGCCGGATTCTGGAGGCATTGCGTGTTGAGTTGCGGAACTTAACACCACGCCTTGTTACCAGAATATATAAAATATTTTAGTTTCCTCGAGTGGCAATCGAACCAAAAACCAGTCGTGTTTTCAGTCGCACGCAGGCACCCCTGCGCTACGACAAGCCTGGGCAAGTCATTATTCGTTTTTAATTTCAATAAGACGCTAAGTTTTCTTTCTTTTATAGCTGGAGGCTTTATCCTGCAAATAGTAAGTTAAGATAATCCATTCAGGTATTTGTATTTACAGTTAAATGTTACACCGCTATGCAATGACAATCTCCAAATTCTTTTTTTTTCAAACAAAAACAAACCTGTACAAAATCATCAAAGTGCGCGGCTAAGCGCCGCCATCTTGCCGCCAAAGCATCACCGTTACCTGCTGAACCACTTGCGAAACTTTCTTCTTCTTCGTTCGGTGGACTTCCTGTGGTAAGAAAGTGATAAAATTATCATTTTGTATTACCCACTGGGGGGCAATAATTTTTGAAATAGTAGCATTTTTGTTTAAAATTATAATTATCTTAGTAATTTTCTATTTATTTTTTCTCATACTTTCTACTATACTGAAATTAAATTTAACATTTTGTTTAGATCTCTAAAAAAACAAATGCTCCTACTTGGTACACTTTCCCCCAGTTCTCCCAATCTCGGACGAACATCCCTCACCGACTCCGTGATAGAAGTAGGTTCTGATGGTGATGGTAAGCGACCCAGGTCAGTCGCACCGGATCTTAAGTCCCGAAGTACACCTGCTACATGTTCCATGTCCTAGAACAAAGTGATGAAATGAAAATAAAAAAATATTCTAAATATAAATGAGGCCGACGCGTACGCAACGCGACGGTTGTGGGTTCGATTCCCTCTAGAGTAAATAAAATATGTCAAAAAGAGTATTCAGTTTAAATAAATCTTAAATCAAGAAATAAACTCTCAAAGTGCAACCATTGAAGGGAATAAGTTATTTTCATTATCTCGTTTTGGTAACAATGTGGGAGTGTATCGTCTTACACTGACATGAGTAAAAAACAATAAACAATCAAACTCACTTTCTTAACCAATGCGGCTTCCCTAGCCAATTGATCTAGCTGATGAGTCCTATGTCGCAACAACTGTGCCAGAAATTCATACAACAATCTATGGTGGGCCGCCGCCGATTCAGCTTCTAATAATCTCTTTCTTCTTGTTAGTACATCTAACATACCTTCTACATCTGGTAAAGCTAGATGTCTTGCCTAAAACAAACAGAAATTAAAGTCATATCATTAGCTTAGCTTAGAGTGTTAATATTCTTAAGCAAATAAAATAAAGGTGATTTTTCCAATAATACAAAAATACGTAACATAAGAACACCAGATTTAGCAGGTTTATACTTTTTGTGGTTATATCATAATTTCAAATTCTATCCTTTTCTTATGAATATAACGTGCAGCTACGTAATTTTATTGATATATTAATAAAACGAAAAGCTAAGTTGTGTTGATACAATCCTACTTACTAATATTATAAATGTGACAGTTTGTGAGGATGAATGTTTGTTCCAATTCCATGCAAAAACTATTAGACAGATTTAGATAAAACTTTACAGTTATACAACTTATACATCAGGGTAATACATAACATATAACTTATATTACGATTATTTATATTAAGCTACATTAAAATAATAAAAAAAACATTTAATGGAGCAATTGTCATATTAAGATTGCTAGTTCAATATGTTTATAATTCAAATAGACTTTTGCAAGTACTTTTGAATCAATAAGTAAACATTATACTCAATAAATCAATCAAAATTTTTAAAATATTATTTTATGCACACACTTTATACTCATATGTTGACCAATTCCTAAAATATTACATATAGATTGACCTTTTTTAGTTAGCTCATAATCATTCAAATACTGACAATAGAATATATGAAATAATAAAATGAAACATAATGGTTCTTACCTCCAATGCCAAAAGAGCTCTTAGCCTTTCAGTATCAGCACCAGGCGATATCACAGGTCCACTGGTTACAGGCGGACGGGATCTCATACGCCGTCTAGCAACCAATTCATTCAACAAAAAATTTGGAAAGTAATGATCACGACCAGCCAAAGCTGCGCCACATTTAGGGCATCTCCTATGAAGCTCCACCGACTTGGCTATGCAGGCGTAGCAGAAAGAATGACCACATCGCGTTACATAGGCCTCGTCTATAAGTTCAAAGCAAACTGGACAGAGAAGGTCACAGTCCTTGTCTTCGAGGGAACCTCCGAGTCCTCCGAGGGTAGAGGCTGATGTGCCAGCTCCACTGGCTGCTGCTCCTGACATTCTGTCTTAGAACTGAAAAAAAAAATCAAGATTATTTTATTCTTCATTTTATGCTTATTTCAAAAAACTTCAAAACATTGTCTGGGTGGGAATAATCTTTACTAGATCTATATTATAACAAAACAACAGAAGTCTTTATAATAAATTACTAAATAATATATGCCTTATAAATTACTTTAAGTGTAGTCTGTTTATATATATACATATATATGATGTATATACATCACAGGAACTAGTGTATGAGTTTCAATGAAACTTTTCTTTACATTGCCAGCTATGTTGATAATCACGAGGCCAGTTGTGACACAGAGGCACAAGAGTGTAACTGTAAAACTGCTTGTGGGTTCAATTCCTACTTATATTTATCTAAATTAATATATTAATTTTTTGGTGTTGAGGTAGCTTGAAGTACATTGAGTTCTGCCACTCAAAATGCAATGCCTCTAGAGTTTGGTAGAAAGTGGGAATCAGAAGTGTCTTAGTGGCGGCAGAAGTCTTAACACAAGGTTCCCGTGTTCCTTTGTCTACCTTGCTATGGGGGATCCCCGTCCATCAAAGTATAGTATGTAGCTAACAAAAAAATGTTTATGTATTATAAAGTAAAGTATTGTGATACATTAACAGAGGGAACCTATTGTTCAGATATTCTGAGGCATTGCGTGTTGAGTGGCAGTACTCAACGCCGCGCTATGTCTCGACACTAGAGCGAAGAAATGGAAATATAAATTTAAGTAAATAATTCATCTCCTCAAGTGGGGATTGAACCCACAACCACTTGGTTTTACAGTCACACTTTGTGCCGCTGCAACATGACTGGCCACTATTTCTGGGAAAATAATTTTATTATTTTAATCTGTAAAATCTAAATCAGTCTCATCAGTATATAAACTAAATGAAGTGTGAAATAGATATTTATAGAATAAAATCAATACATCCCTTTAAGAGTGTTTTTACTAAAGTGACCTTTATTTACTGGTTATTTATAAATATATTCATAGGATAAAATAACTTGGATCTTTTTTTATTTTTGCGGCGTTATAGTAACGCGGGAATACTTGATATTTTAATTTAACAAATATATAATACATAGAGATAATATAAGAAAATGTAGAATAACTTACGGTCAACTTATGAGCATGAAAACGACGACACCAGCATAATATACAAATCAAAAATCTTTGAACTTCTTAAGACATAGTCCATTAATATATGTAATATTCAGATTTCTTAAGAATTAAATAACATGGCACTACTGCGAATTTCATTTATATATCTACACTATTGCACTTTATAACTTGTCTTAAATCAATGTCACCTTCAGACTGCTACTTTTAAAACAAATATCCATTACTGAATGGAGTAATATTCTCCATATCACGATTCTCGTCGCTCTAGAATTCGGTGCATTCACCTCGAAAACTTTGACATTTACAATTAGTTTTGCCATATTTTAAAACAATTATGATGTGAATGACATTTTGTTTTAATAACAAAAAAGCTTTTAAATTAAGCTCACAGTGGATTAGATTAAATATTTTTCCATAATTAAGCAATTTAATATTGAATGAAATTATTATTAATATTAATTAATAATATAGTTACATTTAAAAAATATAATGCTAGCGTCACCTTTGTAAAGTATAGTCAACTACATAGAAACTGCATTACCGACAGCTTGCACTGCTTGACCGTGACAGCTAACGCCATTTTGCTATTATTACAGGAGGTTGCATTATCTTTCGTCAACAATGTAATGTCCTAAGTGAAATGTTTGATGGATTTTAACAGTGTTTGTGATGATTGAGGTCTGTTTTGGCCTAATATATTGAATATAGGATTATGGAGGATTCCGACGAGGTGGTTAATGTCGTCCCAGGTAAGTCTACAGCTTCAAAATCGAGCTACATAATCTGAGTGTCTTACGTGCGAGGTCGTGTAATGCTAGCTTTCCCGGTTTCAGAACTCTACTTTTTGATAGCGAAATTTCTCTCCGGCGGACCTCTTAAAGAGACTGCAAAGGTGAATATGTTAGAACTATTATTGTATATTAATATTGTGATATCAAAAATACTAATACAAACGTTATGTTTTACAGACTTTGCTAAAAGAGTTGCAGAGTGTAGAGGTGAGTTTCAAGCTTTTCCTAGCCGGGCTTAGAGCTTATTGTTGTTTTGGTTGGGCACGTGGTGTCTGTCAAAGTCGCTGAAAGTTTACTAAATAGGTTTTTTGCGTATTTTTATATTGCAGGTGCTGCCCCGTCGCCTCGACTGGGAGGGCAACCACCATTCCCAAACTTACAATGAATTGGTAAGTGTACAAACAATTTTACCGCGAAATCTTGTGTTTATTTACATTTCCCCGATAGATTAGCGTTTGGAAAAAATTGTAATAGCGAAAAAATGCGAAAATCTACTGTTTTACAATTAATGTAAATGCGTTCATGAAAATACGACAGAATGAAAAAAAAAATATTTTTATTGTGTTTCAGTTATTATTTTCGATAATTTTTGCATTTTGCGAAAAATCTGATATATCATTCATTCGATCTTTATGATCATGTAAATCAGGGCGCCGCTGTCCCTTTCTAGCATATAGTATGTTAATATATCAGTCTCGGTTTAACAGCCGATCTGTTGTTCGCTAGTTTCTTATTGGGCGATGAGAGCCGAGTTGGCATTATTGTTCACGATAATGGCGGACACGTAGAGGCGCCAATATTTGAAAATATTATTTTGTTTTACACTTTTGTTTTTAGTAATTTAATAATTTTGTATCTTTTGTTAAAATTATGGCTTAATTTTTGCTCATTTAAAAATATATTCATGTAAAGAAAAAATACAAATAAATTATTTTATTAATCACTGTCCACTTATAGTAAAAGGTCAATCAATCAAAGTCAAGGTAATTAAAACATTTAACAAATTTTATAATTTTAAAATATTATCAGCACGCTAAGTATACAAAAATATTTAAAAACATTTGAACATAGTGGTATCAATAACAACAACTTATATAAAAATTTGTACTTCTTATTTTTATTTTTTATTTCCCTTTTTTTGTCTATAACAATAAAAAAAACTTTTTTTAGGTGTAAAGGTATGTGTGGTAGTTTAGCTTATTCAGACAAACATAAATGCAATGCGAAAGTAAATCTTAAAATATTTATTTGTTTCATAATCATTTTCTTTGGAATAGATTTAAGCAATTTAAGCAATATTAAATAAAAAAAAGGACATAAAATAAAAGGATATAAAATGTACTCGGTTAACGTAATTACACAAAAAGTTACAGATTAAAAGTTACATGATTTTTTATAATATAGCAATGAAATGAAATATATATATATATATATATATATATATATATATATATATATATATACAAACTAGCAATTAGAGGGTGTCGTGTCGTTGCATGGAGAACGGAATGTTAATATTATATCTTCTTCTATTCTAAAATAATAACTATTTCAATTATTTTCAGGAATCACAATATTCTGAGATATCATGGGACCGCTTGGCCTCAGTGTGCGAGAGGGCACTACACATTGCACGTAAACCGGAGCTGCCGCTTTCTAACACTGCAGATTTACAGATATTATCACAGCAACAGAAACAAATAAGTGCTAGATTGTCTGTGTTAAGTGAATCGTTAGTACGACCGAAGCCTAAGTATGCGTCGTTTAAACAGGATCATACTTTGGGTTAGTATTAATGTTTTTGACTATGACGTTGCCTATATGGTTAGTTGGAAATAACGAGATAAAAGTTGTGTATAACATGACACATTATGTTATACACAATCAATAAAGAGTCGGTTCCTGGAATTAGTGTGCTCAACCACAAGCTAAGGTTAAATTTAAGCAAAAAACCTGAGACCTCCAATTTTTGTATGTAACACATGGGCAAGCCTGACTCATGTCTATCTGGTTTGTCTTTTTATCAATTATTTATTTTAATTTTCACAGTTCGTAGACTGATATCCCGTGAACTGGGTGCCGGTGGTGGAACTACAGCATCAGGAGGAGCTGGAGTCAGTGGTAACCACCCTCGAGCTCCACGACCCTTCCCAGCTAGACTTCTAAAAGGATTGAGCTTACAAAGACGAACTCTGGGCCATCTATCGGCTGTATATTGTTTAGCCTTTGATAGGACTGGCCGATATGTATTGACAGGAGCTGATGATCTACTAGTCAAAGTATGGAGTGCAATTGATGGAAGATTAGCAGCAACACTCAGAGGTGCTGGTGCGGAGATAACGGACGTCTGTGCTTCATATGATGGTGCTTTACTAGCATGTGGCTCAGTCGAACGTTTGGTACGCGTATGGTGTCTAGCTACGGGTGCTCCGAAAGCAGTTCTTCATGCCCATGCTGGTACTATAACATCAGTTCAATGGTCGCCAGGTGCTCATGGGGAGTTGAGGTGGCTGGCTTCAACTAGTACAGATGGATCGGTTGCTTTTTGGACATGTTCTCGTGAGGGTCAGTTCTTATCACAGCCAGTTCAGTATGTGGAACGGTTGAGACCTGGTGCCTGTCACATGATATGCGCCGCGTGGTCAGCAGGAGGAGCCTTCTTGGCAGCTGGATCGGCAGATCAACGAGTCAGAGTATATGCTCTAGAAGCGAGTGGGCCACGTCGTGTCCTAGAGACAGCGGCACATTCTGACGCAGTAGACTCCTTGGCTTGGGCTCACAGAGGTCTTAGATTCGTTTCCGGGAGTAAAGATGGCACGGCAGCGTTATGGACACTACATGCTACTCAGTGGCGCCATGTAGTGTTAAGAGTTGCTCCAAAAGGTGATACAGGAACAGAAGATGCTGGAAGGAAATTGAAAGTGACAATGGTTTGTTGGGATAGAAGTGATGCTTACGTGTTGACAGCGGTGTCAGATAGTTCAGTGAGAGTGTGGTGTGCTAAACGAGCAGTGCAGATTCGAATCTTGGCTGGGCATCGGGATGAGGTGTGTATATTTTTTTTACAAATTATTAATGTTTCCCGCATATCCTATGATAGGTGGCCGCCCAGTTTTCGAGACATTGCGTTTTAAGTAGTGAACTCAACGACGCACTTCAACATTTTACGAGCATGCGATAACGAGAATAATTATTCATTTTCACAAAATGGAATCAAGCCCACAACCTAAACAGAATATTAATTGAGGCCAGTCCTAGCGCAGCGGCACGAAGTGTGACTGTAAAACCGACTGGTTGTAGGTTCGATCCCCACTCGAGGAGATGAAATATTTACTTAAATTTATATTTTCATTTCTTCGCTCTGGTGTCGAGGCAAAAGCGCGGCGTTGAGTTTTGCCACTCAACACGCAATGCCTCCAAAATTCAGCAGAAAGTGGGGAACGGAGTGTCTTAACACTAGGTTCCCTCTGCCTATCCTGCTGTGTGCGGGATATAGCGTGAAGCTAATTATTATTTATTATTATTAATTATTATTAATTATTATAACTTTCATTTCTAAAGGCCTACGTCCTAGAAGCCCATCCTATACTACCAGGCGTGGTACTATCGGCCGGCCACGACGGACAATTATTCATATGGAGTGCGGAACAAGAGGAACCATTGGCGCGGTTCCACAATGTCATAGCTGGACAAGGCGAAGGCGCCCTTTTCGATGCCCGTTGGGGTGCATGTGGTGCTCGAGTGGCAGCAAGTGATTCACATGGTCACTTGCTTTTGCTTGGACTCGGGGCTGGTCACTCGAGACTATCCAAGTTGCCTTTGGAGCTGTTCTTCCATACTGATTATAGACCCTTGGCAAGAGATGCTCTAGGTGGGGCACTTGATGAACAAACTGATTTGCCACCACATTTAATGCCACCACCGTTTTTGGTTGATGTTGAGGTGATTATTTTATATATGTTTTAATATACAAGGCTGATATTATATTCGTTTTTATATAGAGTATTATATTTTCAAAGCGCCTGGTCGGTTTCCATGGGTCCCGCTACATTCAAATTTTTATATTTTCTTTCCTAAGTGTGGAATAACACTTGAAAAATCTATATTTAATGTTTAAAATGTAATCATGTAAAATCTTCAAAAATGATGTGCAAGTCAGAGTTTTTTTTTTATAATGCAAAGATGCATAATTTAAATAAAAATATTTTACAAAAAAGTATGTATTATCTACCATCAGCCCCACTTGTTTTACGATTCCAGGGAGCACCCCACCCACCGGAATTCCAACGTCTAGTTCCTGGCCGAGAAGCCCTACCCCTAGAACAACTAGTGCCCCGTACCCGCTTAGATGCCATGATAGAAGCCCTAGCTGCCGACCCCTTAACACCACAGGGAGAGGCGGGCGCGGGTCCAGGAGGCGGAGGGCACGGCGTGTGGAGAGGAGAGGGCGTGCGACACACGGCGGGCTCGTGGCAGGGGCTGGATGTACCACTCAGCACGAGGCCGATCGTGCCCCCTCTATCGTACTACGCGCGGGAGGAAGTGGAGAGGGCTTGGTGAGTCGCAAGTACATAATACACTCCCTGGCTATACCTGACACACTAGGAGAGGGGCGGTCGTGGGTTGGGGGGGCACTACCTAGCCCCCCCTGACTCAAGGCGTGAAGCTTTTTGTCAGGAAATTATGGGGCTGTAGTTCTACGTATATGGTTTGAATTTCTCAACTCGATATCTTCAAGCGTTCCGAAACTCGATATCTTCAAGCGTTCCTTTTTTCCTTAAACGGTACGGAAGAAGTTTAAGCCACCGTAGCGCAATGACGCAGCTTGCGATTGTAAGCGCCACGGTTGTGGGCTCGATTCCCTTTCATACTCGTAGTGAAATATTTAATATCTTCATATCCTCTGTGGTTAGGAGACAAAGCGCATTGAGTTATGCTACTCAACACAATGTATCGAATTCTGTAGAAAGTGTTTCACGGGAGTGTTTATTGGGAACGGAGTGTCTTAATACTAGGTTCCCAGGTTCCCTTGAACCCTCCCTACTCTGGAGTCTTGAAATATTTGCACATAGGTTATTTGTCTAACATAACTAAATTAGAAGAAAGATGTAATTTGGACTTACAAAACAACTAAACAGATTTAGATTGAACTTTACAGCAATATAGCTAACATTATATAATTTGGCTATAATATAACAATAAGTTTAAAAGGGGCGAAGCCCCGTTTAAGGCGCTAGTACAATATTATATAGTTTTTATTTACCCCAACAGTACAGAAATGAACACGTTCGAGATGTCCTGGTACAAGCGTGAGATGAGACGACGTCCGGTCATGATTAGTACAGCAGTAGAGGGACCGAGGCGAAGGCCTGGGCGACGCCCCAGGGCTGCTCCAAGGGCTAGGCCTGCGCCACCCAGACAGGCACCTACGGTAATGTGTTAAATATTAATAAGAGTCCAGTCTTGGTGTACGGGCATAAGCGTGCGACAATAAACGCGACATATTTTGGGTTCGATTCCTACTCGGGAAACGAAAATATTTAATAATTTAACTCTCTAGCAACATGTTCACAAGTTCATCCCATTTCTTTCAATATTTTTTAGCTAGTAATAGTCAATTCCTATTAATTCAAATGAAACCACTACCATAAGAGCGGTATTGAAAAAACAAGCAAAGTACATTTTGTCACAAAATTAATATATAAAAATTCCAGATGCGAATAGAGGATGATGTGCCAGACATCATAGACGAGACTGGTAGCGACACATCAGACGAGTCGGTGCGACTATCGGGATCCCGGTCTTCACACACTTCGCGCTCATCTCGATCGTCATCACGCTCTCATTCTTCTAAATCTTCCCGTGGAAGACATTCCAGTGCTGACATGTCGGATTCCGATAGGTCAGTAATTTTTTTATGTTATTAATTGTTCATTCAAATTATTTTTTAGTGTTCTACTTACGGATTCGCACGCTCCACTGTTTACACATTCCTTTATAGAACACAAATGTGTTCTTTTTATATTCATATTAATGGTTACAAATTCACGCATAAAAACAAGCATCCACACACATTAAATTTTTACTCCCATGAGATCAAATTTACACATCCACATAAAGATCTCACAGTTACACATGTGAACTCACATCCATACATAATCATTCGTATGCATATGTTAAAAGATCTCTGAATGTATACTTTGGTGGACAATGAGTTTATTTTGTACTATGTTAAGATAAACGTATCAAGTTTCTTGTATCTATTCAGTAGCATTTGTTTTTATTTTATTTATGTGATATATTTATGTATTCCTTTCCGTTATATGAAAATATGATTAAGTTAATTATTTTGTATTTTTCTTTGTTTCCAGTTCACACTCAGCCAGCAAAAGTGACAGGTTAGTTATGTTTGATTATAAATTATTGTTTTGTTAGTGGGTTTGATTCCCATTAAACAAATGATAGTGTTAATCAAGTTTAGAGCCTATCATCCATGGATATATCTAAAAATATTTTTTATATATTTTCTTTTAATACAAAAATAAAGATTTTGTATTTTTTTTTCAGTTCAGCGTCTTCACAATATTCAGATTGGGAAGCTGGTACCGCTTTGGCTCCACCAGCTCGAGCGAGACGAAGACCTGTGCCTACTACAAGGTATTTGTAAAACAAAAAAAAACAGCTTCAGCTGTTGCAGGGTAGGCAAAGGAATCCCAGTTTTGACACGTTCAGTCCTCCACTTTTCGTCCGATGTCCAATTTTTGAGAAATTGGGTTGGATCGCTAAATGTATTACGTGAATATAAATTAATATGTAATTTTTGCTATGACAATAAAAACGATTGTGTGTAGAATAACAATTGTGTAACAATTTAATTTATAAAATATATCAAGATGACGCTTACAAGAGAAAGAGAGATAATAATAGACATAGATAGATCTAAGATCTTTAATTTTTACTATTATTACAAATTTTAAATGAAACTATTTTAGTTTCCTGATCCATGATCCATGGCGTATATCTACTAATATAAATTTTTGGCAACCCAACGTTTCGTACACTTATTATATCAAACTAGTTTGGTAAAATAATTATGTCATCTGACATACAAATGCCAACTCACTCTACACGTGACCGCGGACTACTGCAAAGTATTCTATCTATGATCCGGTTAAATAGTTTCATTTAAAAAGAGATAGACGTATTAATAAACGAATGTTCCAATCGCGGCTAATAAAATTGGTTTATCTTTCCTGCCACAGACGGGCTTACCGATAGATACACAGACACGTGAAACTTATAACATTCCACTTTTTTAGTTGGGGGTTGTATGTGTAATTTATTTTATACTACAAAAAGATAACTTATATTCCAGATACAGTCCGAGCACTTCAACGACAAAACGTACAACGGGCGGTCCAAGTACGAGTACAGCAAATGTAGAAGTTCCGGAGTTGTACCGCGTGGGCGAGTGGCTGACCGCGGTTTTGCCCCGCAAAGCGCCATATCACCCTCAGATGGGTGACCATTGCTTTTATTTTAGATTAGTGAGTATTGAGTATGTTGTGCGCAGATAATAGTATTATATTGAGAATAAATATTAAAAATGAAATTAATAACAAATTACGAAAAATACGTTAATTTTGACAATATTATTAATTTATGTATTAAAATGGCCTAAAACTGCGTTAATCTAAAAATGCGTAATATCACCTTTATTCCTTCATGTCTCTGGTTCAGTTTTTTATTTAGACATATATATCCACAGTAACATAATAGAGCAGAAATTGTAGCGCCTGATTTTTGCTCTTTAGCTTTCCTTCTTTTTGCCTTACTAACCTATAAAGCAATAACCAATATTAATATTGTGCAATAATATCAAATGTGAAACATGTTAAGAAGAGGAACAAATTGATTCATTAGACCAAAAAATTGAAACGTATTTTAGTTTTACTTATACTAGTGGAGAAAAAACTTACAAAGAACGCGTGTTTAGTTTCACAGAACTTTTCCACTGCAAATTTGTTTTAATTCATAAAGTTAATATCACAATTTCCATTGTCAGGGTCACCAAAGGTATTTTGAAGCAGTGGCAGAGAAGGATCTCTATAAAATACATCCTCGAGACAAGCCATGGGAGCGAATGCAGATATGTGTAAGTGTGAATATATATTTTTAGGATTTTATATTGAGAAATAGATAACATAGGCAGCGTCACGTTTTTTTCTATTTGTAACAGGGTAGGTAACCTAGTGTTAAGACACTCCGTTCCCGCCGCATCGCCCAATTTTCAAGACAGCGTTTTCAGACTTTGGCTTTGCGTAGAGACGTCTCCTCGCTTTGCGTTCTCTATCGCATTTACCATGGGGTGTGTTCTGAGGAACTGTTTGACCTGTTACCTGCCGCCGAATTTTCTAACCGCACGGTACGTCATAGGCTACAATATCATCCACACCACCTGGATACGTGGCAATCCACTACTGTGCGGTTTCGTAGGAACTTCCTTCCACGCACCACGGAACTGTGGAATGGCCTACCCGCGGCAGTGTTTCCAGGTCGATATGACATGGGTACCTTCAAAAAGCGCGTCTATCTCCACCTTAAAGGCCGGCAACGCACCTGTAGCTCCTCTGGTGTTGCACGGGGCCGTGGGCGGCGGCAATCACTTACCATCAGGTGACCCGAACGCTCGTTTGCCTTGTCCTTTTCCATAAAAAAAAAAAAAGAGTGGCAGAACTTAACACGTCGAATTGTCCCTGGACAAAGTGAAGAATTTGTCATATCACACTGAGACAGCCTTACTGTAAACTTAATATTTGTGGGTTTGATCCTCATAAGAAAACAATTTAATCCTCTGTCATTAATCTCTACATACATGCCCTCCAGGGGTTCTCACGCTTTTTATGTGACCTTCCTCCAGTATTTTTGAAACTCTGTTTTCGAAAGTCAACCGAGGTCCCCTACCTCTCTCACCGCTCACTTCATAAATATTTTTTTGCCATTTTTTCATCACTTATTCGTTCAACATGCCCAAACCAGCTGAGCACGTTCTTCATTCTCACCGTTATTATTATCTCTTCTTTGCTGATTCGATCAACAAAGCTGATTCCGTATATGCTACAAAGACATCACATCTCCCCAGCAGTCAATCTTTATTTCATTCTTCTTCTGTAATTCCATATAAATTTGTTGAAACCAACACTGCATTGTGTACGGCTAAACGTGCATGTGTAATTGTACGTTACGTTTATGGATTTCGTTTCGTGTCAAAACGATGACTGCACCTCGCCAACTGTACGTTGAAAATGATTATATTCAAATTATTTCCATTGCCTCTTACTGGTACACAAAACCGCAGCGTTAAGTTCCGTTAGTTACGCTAGTCCGTCCGTAATTCCTGTTGGCAAGGCGGAGAACACAGTGTCTTAATTAACATATCTGTGATAAAGTGTTAAGTTATAAAAAATATATATTTTACAAAAACATTTTTTTGAAATATTTTTTTTAGTGCTGCTTTTCGATTAACTCTGGCATTGTGTTTTGAGTAGTGGAACTTAACGCTGCGCTTTGCCTCATTACCATAGAGGGAAAATGAAAATATTTAATTTTCATTTCTCCGAGTGGAAAACGGACCCGCTTTCTGTCTCTCTGTTCTGTTTACACTTATACGCCCGTACTCCTGCGCCACGATGGTCTCCTAATTTTTTTTTTTTTTTTTTTTCAGGACTGTGAATCAGTAAAAGTGGTTGGTATAAAGTACGTAATAAAACCACCGAGGGTAGTCAGTTTGAAGTTAGCGCGGGCTAGGGATGGGCGCTCGTTCACCGTCAGATATCACGACATGCCCGACGTGATAGACTTCCTAGTGCTGTCCCATCACTACGAAGCGGCCGTGGCCAGGTGTTGGGGCGCAGGGGATAGGTGAGTACTGGTTTTTTTTTTATTATCTATAAATGTTCGAGTACATTTACGTTAACGGTTTTTAAATTGCTTTAAAAATGAGTTTATTATTTTTTCTAGTAAGTAATATTGATGTAATTTGATAATATTTAAAATATTTAAATATTATCATATACGAAATATTCAAATATTATCATATATGAAATATTCAAATATTATCAAATTTAATGGTCAATTATGTAATGATATAAAGGTGTTTCTTTTATTATTTTTTAGGCCAAATTTTTGTTAGTAAAATTTGTGGGGTGGAAACGTGCAAACTGACCTCCCCTATACCTATCATCATAACCCGCATTTTTTATGTTTACACAAAGTTTACTAATGATACGCAAATAGGAGAAAAATAATTTTAGAAAATACAACCGGCTTTCAACATCTGTCAATTACGAAATATCCCCATATCTCAAAAATTATTATTTTTAGCCCAAAACTAGTTTTGAAAAACTACTAATACTTAAAATATTCGAATTTCCATTTCCCAGATTCCGCTGTATGATAGACGACAGCTGGTGGACGGGGCAAGTGTTGGAGCGGTCGCAACCCGCCCACGGCTCACAAGACAGTGATGTTAGCGCTAGTGATGCGGCTTGTGAGTATTTTGTTTTTTTATTATGGGGATGTAGTTGGTTTTAGAGTTCCATATTTTTTAATTAAAATAGGAACCCATATAAGATCACTTTGTTGTCCTTCCGGCTATCTGTCTGTCAACAGTATTTATATCAGGAACGCTTGGAGATATCGACTAGACTTGATTTTCTGTAAAAATCATATTTCTATATATACTTAAAGGAAAGATACAGCCCTTTATATCGCAAAAAAATAATAAGTTACTTTCGGTTGACGCAGATTATGAAATTTGGCAGATAGCATCTCATCTGAAAACTATATTTGTGGTTAAATGTTAAAAAATAATAGCTTTAAAAGGAAAAAGTTGATATTAAAGCTCTAGTTTAAGTAAGGTATCAGATGAATGGCTCTGGCCAATCTAAGCTTGAATTTCAGAAAAAGCTTGAGACCTCCCATTTTTGTACGGAACCCCTTGGTGGGCGAGCCCGACTCGCGCTTGTCTAGTTTTTTGCTATATGCAGCCTTTAGTCAAAAAGGACCTGTAGTGTTTGACCCTGGGTGATTGTGACAATATATATTAAGTTATTACAAAAATTAACTTTTTTTTTTGTATTTTCAGCACATTTCCTTTCGTTACGAGTGCGGTGGGATAACGGTGAAGTGGAACGGTTATCGCCATGGGACCTAGAGCCTATTGATCCTGAAAGGTATTTACAATAAAAATAATACTAGTAAAAAAGTTTTTTTTTTCAGATTGTTTACTACAAAAGAAACAACAGAACTGTTTGTACGTCTGTCTGTCATGACTACTTTTATACGATGTAACATATATTGGCTTAATTTTATCATTCTTCACCTCCAACATAATGATAATCCAAAGGGTGCAAAACTTCATTTTGACACAGTTTATCAAAACAATGGAGCTGCAAATGATTTTAAACCTTAGTAAGGAAGGCAATAAAAACTGCAGCAATCCACTACAAATTAAGACTTCATGTATAGAGTAGTGGATATTTGCAGATATATTTCTAGAGATGCTCACAACATTTAAAACAATAAATTTTAATAAGACATATCTTGATTACAGACAAGCACTTACATGATTTTCAATCGATGCGGTTTCGAGTCCCGCTCAGACACGTTTCTAAAAATTTTCTCTCCTTAGTGTTTAGATAACAAAATAGCCTTATTTCACTGTGTATTCTTTTCACAAGATTACCATCAGAGCCCGGTGGCGCAGTGGCAGTTTTGCCTCACGAATTGGAAGCGGTGTTAGCCAGGTCACACGAGTGGCCGCCGCAAGCTTGTAGAACTATAGCTCAGCATATATCACAGGTATGGTGTTTAGACAGACTTTTTCTTACTTCTGGCTGTATTCCGCATATAGCAGGCAAAGGGAACTTAGTGTTAAGACAGTGTGTTCTCTGATTCCTACCGGAATTCGAGACATTGGCTGTTGATTTGTCTTTACCGCGTTTTATCTTTACTAGAGTGAGAAAATGAAAATAAATATATTGACCCTTGCAGGGATAGAACCCGCAATCATAACATATATAATATAATCGGATGCTGTGCCATATGATGGATACACAACTTATGTGACAATATATCTGATACCTACATTGACATTTGATGAATTTAGAAAGATTGAGATAAATGAAAAAATCTATTATTGGAAGCAATTATCAATGTAGTAGAGCTCAAACATTTTTTTTAATGTTGTTTGGTTGTTTGTGCATGCTTATCTCAGAAAAACCTTAACTGATTTAAATGTTTTCACTACTGTATATTGGCAAGCTTCCCTTAACATTTAGTTTTTCTTCCAATCGGTTTAAAAATAAGAAAGTTATATTAATTTAAAGCATGTTTAATAAATAATAGTATACTTCAAGCTGGCGAAGCCGCGAACGTTAGTGTTAGTATTTTTTTTTAAAACAATTATTTTTAACTATGATTAATTTCCAGGTGATGTCGCTCTCAGTGGCCGAGCCTTTTGTAGCGCCAGTGGATCTTCAGTTATATCCGTCTTACGCCCTAATAGTTCCATATCCGATAGACCTTGCTACGATACGAGCTAGATTTGAGAATTTGGTAAGTTTTTATGTGTATTTATATGTACTTATGTGTATTTATGACAAGTCCGTCAGTTGTGATGATCTTGCATAATTAGCTTATTAGTGTGGTAGGTAGAATTTCTAGTAGCAGCTGCGCGAACATTATTATTTTGACAGCTTCACGCTGATAAAAAAACATATCTTTTATGTCCTTTATCAAAATTTATTCCAGTTCTACCGTCGTGCTGCAGCAGCTCAGTTCGACGCGCGATGGTTAGCGTCAAACGCTGAGAGGTTTAATGAACCCCACTCCCCCATAGTGAGGCAGGCGAGGCTGGTCACTGATCTACTCTTAGCTATTATAAGGTAGGCCATCTTGGAATGTAAATATGGAAAAAATAGCAATCAAAGCGTTGTGATCGACAACTTGTATCTCATTTCCTTTTTAATTTCCAGTAACTGGGAAGAAGTGGACGTGGTGGCCAAATATCACGAGCTTACCGCTTCTTATCACTCTTCTGAAGATGACGTCACTACTGACAAGGTGAGATTTGTATAGTAATGTCTATTTTGAAAAATGAATTTATTTTTTAAAGAGATTATATGGATAGTCATTTAATAATATATATAAAAAATATAGTTTTTTTTAAATTAGTATAAACCAAAATTTAATCAAAAGAAGCATAGGTGGAATACGCCTAATTGGTGCTTTTCGCCATAATACAAATATATTTGGTGGTATTATTAACAGTAAATAAATCAGCTTTACGCTGTATCCCGCACACAGCAGGATAGGCAGAGGGAACTTAGTGTTAAGACATTCCATTCCCCACTTTTCGCCGAAATCTGCAGGCATTGCTTGTTGAATGGCGGAACTCAACGCAGCACCATTAATTTGATTAAAATTAAAATATTTTGAACATTCTTCTGAATATTATTAATTGAGAGCTGATTAATTACAGAAACGTCGCCCCAATCGTCCCCGAACCTATACACGTAAGAAACAAAATGGCGGCACATACAACGACAACGAGGACACTGAGCCGTGGCAAACATCTTGCGCAACTCTGCTCCGCGAGCTGTGCGCCTCGTCCGACGCGGAACCGTTCCGGCAGCCTGTGTGTCCCGCGCAGGCGCCAGGTAGTGACTGTTACTACTAGAGACTACACATGAGGCTTAGCGTGTAGAGTGATAGAACGCAACGCCGCGCTATGCCTCTTTACAAGAGCGAGAAAATGAATATATTAAATGTTTTATTTCCTCGAGCGGTAATCGAACTCGCAATCTGTCGCGCTTTTAGAATCCAGCTTGTGCCCCTGTGCTATAACTGATTTCCATACATATTACATGTTTATAGAATTATTCATTATTCTTGCTCTCTTATTAAATCGCAAAAATGATTCTTTTTTGCTTCACGTATCAATAGCAGGATAGATAGACTGAACCTAGTGCGAAGACACTCCGTTTTCTACTTTTCTAAATTTGAAACATTGCATCTTAGAGACGGAGTTCATCGCCGCCCTTTATGTGAGACTAGCGGGCCCAGCGCGGCTTCGCCCGGTTTTTTTTTATTTAATGTTATTTAGGTACTAGCGGCCAACTCGCGGCTTCGCACGCATTTCTATAATACTTTTATTATACTGCATTGGCCAGCAAATTGAAACATTCAGTCAAGAACAACTTATTTTTATAATTTTGAGAAACTACAATGAGAATGGAATCCATAACCAACACATATAATCAATAAACCTTTTTTAATTATATTCGAAAATTGCTAGGTATAATGCATAATGCTAAAAATATATTTATTATTACAGATTACTTAATGATAACAAGTCAAATGATAAATATTATAATTTAATAATAATGATAATAAAGTGGTGTCCCAACGCAAGCCTTTGAAAAGACTGTGTTTTTGTGAACCTGAGACCCTTGAGGAAAGAGAAACATGATAATATTAAAAATAATTAATAATAAAAAAATATATAGATATATCCTTTATTACAGATTATCTAACAATAATAACAAATCCAATGGACCTGGGAACTGTACAACAGAAATTATTAGATGGCCAATATTCTCACGCTTCGCAGCTAGCGGCAGATGTGAGATTGGTATTTGCTAATAGTCGACTCTACAACACTAACAAGAGGAGTCGTGTAAGTATTAACTTTGTTTGATTTAAAAAACATTGGACATTATGAATGAGTACAGTTGTGTGAAAATTTGTAGAAGAATCAAATCCTACCAATTTGAAGCTGCATCCTTTGATAATTAAGTTATATGTTATTATGCAAAATGGAAGTTCTTATATCTTTGTTATATTTTTCATTGTGATGTATCTATTAAGTTTTTTAAAAAGTTTTACTGACCATATGTTATGTCTAAAAAAATATCATTAGTTGATCATAAAACCATCCTACGTTAAAAGAAATTAATTATTTTCACTTTACAGTTTTACACCACCTTTGAAAAAATTAAAACCAAACTTACAATTAACATTACAGCAACAAGTAAAAATTTGGTAAATTCCAGATCTACTCAATGACGGTCCGTCTGTCCTCCCTCTTCGAAGCACTATGGGCACGTATGCCGGTCGAAGCGCGCAGCACGCGCACCAGCACGCGGCGCGCCCCGCGACGTGAACGTGTCCGTGAACGAGAAAGGGAGCGGGAACGGGATAGGGAGAGGGATAGAGTGAGAGCGCGTGCTAGGCGCGTCCGGCCCCATAGACGCGCTAGAGAACCTAGAGGTTGGTTTTTAGTATTGTTATTTGTTTTAGTGGCGTTATAGTAATGTAGTGCAGTACCAGTGAGGCCAGTCATGGCGCAGCGGTACAAGCGTACGAGTGTACGCGTCAGGTTGAGAGTCGATTCTTGCTCAAGGAAATGAAATATTTAATATTTCAATATCCTCATTCTGATCACGAAGCAAAGCGCAGCGAGTTGCGCCACTTAACACGGAATTCCTGCAGAATTCGGATAAAAGTGCTAAACGAAAATGGCTTGTGGGAGTGAATTGCTTTAACACTAGGTTCCCAGGTTCCATCTGTCTACTCTACTGTGTGCAGGATACAGCAAGAATAATCCAAAAAAATAGTGATGTAGTAGGGTAGAATTTGACTGTAAGCGTGGTAGTTTTGGGTTCGATTCCCACTCACTCGCTAGAATCACTCACTCACTCAATTTGGTAGAATATTATTATATTTTAATTATCTCTCCGCCTAAACGGTGAATTTTGCTATCAATAATGTCAGAGTTAAAAGTATGTTTTTCGTCTTTATAATGTGTATTACGTGCTTGCAAAAAAAGTTGCATAAAGTATAGTTTGAATATGAATTTTCTTATATGTCCAGTGGCGAGTCCCACGCCCGCTCCCACAGCGAGCATATCCGGTACTCAACGCGACTCCTCATGCTCCTCATCCGAGCCCCTCGCTGAGACCTCGAGGAGGGTGCACGCCATGCGGCCTTCCCCGTCGCCCCCGCTGCCGCCAACTCCCCCTACCGCCCCAACAAGACAGAGAGGTGGAAGAGGGGAGGGGGACGACTCGTGGGACAGCGACGTTCCACTCACGTCCCACAGGAAGGGTGAGTTAGACTAGATATATGTACTTACACTGTGTGCCTGTGTGTGTGTGTATTAGAAGGACGCCATGCGACTCTCCTCCGCCTTGCCCCCTTTTCACCACAAAGAAGAGAAGAGGCAGAGGAAGGGTAGTATACGATGGTTTTCAAGTCTCGCTATCATCAATTTTCAATATGTTTCTCATTATAACTAATAGCTATTTGTTTGTTTGTATATTAAAGGTAAAGGCGTGGGTAAGAAGAGCAAAAGTGCAGCATCAGCATCTTCGAGTAGTCGGCCGGCACCAGGTACAATTTATTCTGTTTCAATTTATCAATTTTTAAGTCTTATTCACATACTAAGATAAGAAAAAAAATGGAAATGGAGATTTGAATCCGTGCTCCTTGTTTACTTTCCTATCGCTTTGACTCTCATATGTTATAATAATAAAATACCTTGTTTATTATAGAAAGTTACACTTTAACAAGTAATGGCGTACCATCAGACTCTGAAGAGGAATCACACCGACAGCCCCCCAACGAATCCGGCTCCGATACTAGCGCTTATTCGCGCATAGAGGTATTTTATATACATTTATATGAATTTATGAAATTGAATTAGAGCATCATGACGCAACAGCGTAACGTCTGACTATCAACGCGACGGTGGGGGGTTCGATTCTAATCCGGAGGAATGATTTATTTTATGCCCTAGTACCAAGGCAAAGCTGAACGATGTGTTTTATTTATTACATGATAGGTTCCTTACCTAGTTTACGATACAGCGTGAAGCTAAGAATTTCTCCTATTGTAGATTGAATTTGCATCAACGCGTGCTATGTATGTTTCGTATACATAGTTCAAGCCTTTATTAATTACTGATCCATTATATTGATTATTCTAACAGGTCGTAGAAGAAGAATTAGTAGAAGACGAAGTGGAATTAGAATATGAACCGTCACCTTCCGCCCAAAGACATCGAACGAGGAATGGACCACAGGTGTGTTATATATATTTATTTATCCATTCATTCGTTCGTTCATAAGTGTGAGACTGTATGTACTGTACCGTGACGGGTGTCGGTTCGATTCTCACTAGGAATAATTAAATATTTTCATTACCTCACTCTGGTATTGAGGCAAAGGAAATCAAAAATGGAGTGTAACTCTATCTTGTTATGTGCGGAATACAGCGTGAATTTAATAATAATTATAATGAATATTTATTAGTCTATCATTAAAAACCAGGACTATAAACATAATGGTTATGTGTCGTCGTCGTCAAAACAGCGTTAAGTGTCGCCACTGTGCACTGCAGGAGGGAGAGGAAAAGAAATTATTGGTGCAGATTAGTAATTTATAATAATAATATTTTTTTTAGAGAGGAGCCCGACCCCCTGGTAGTAATCGTAAACGTAAGAGACGACGTTTACGCAGTTCTGCTAGTTCGGGCGCTTCAAAACCACATAAACGGTACTATATATTTTATTTTTTGTGAAAAAGGAATCTATTACTATATGTCCGTCTATAATCAGGCTGTATCTCATAAATCGTGAGTTAGACAGTTAAAGTTTAAACATTATGTATTTACGTTGCCGCTATAACAATAAATATTCAAAAGCAGAATGATATAAATATTTAAGGGGTTTCCATACAACTGACATGACTTATTGACAATTTTAGTACTAGAGAACGGTTCACGGACGCCAGCTGGTCGTCCTCGTCGAACTCGGGCTCACCTTCAGGCTGGGGCTCCGCCGACGCCTCTCGCCGCTACGAGTCGGACCGCTCGTATCGACCGTACTCTAGCGATGAGGACGCTCCTCTGTTGACATATAGGCAAGTAGACCATCTCACTCGCAACCTGATATTGGAATCGTATCGTAATTATATCTTAGGCATATTTTAGCCGCATAAAAGGTAGGGAAGAAACATTGTAATAAAGTGATATACAAATCTACAGCCATGCATAAATAATCATTTAAAAAAAATCCTATATAAACATGTAGATTTTTTGTAGAACTTATTAAAATATTTTTGTTTCTTTTATTTCAGACAAAGGCAAGGGGAAGATGACGAAGCGGGGCCATCCCGAGTTACTCACAATTCTCATAGGGTTAGTATATTTAAAAGCCAGCTTTAGGCTGTATCCCGCACGTAGAAGGATAGACAGAGAGTTTCTAGTACTAATAGACCATATTTTTCCTATTCTGTCGGATTTAATCTAAAAAAAGCTTTTGAAGGGCTCTACCTCGCATTTAACGGACAGACCACCAATACGTCTGCTCTCGGTGGCTCTGTGGGGTGGCGTGGAAGTTGTGTTCACTTTATGAAGTTTGTGAGAAACAAACTCGCGTGTAGAGTCGTGTGCATAATATTCGATGTGCAGAGTTCGTAGACACTTTGTGTCATATATATAAAGGTTTAACACAGGAAGTGACACTTAGCTTCCAGCTCTTTTATACTTTAGTGTTCGCGGGGTAGCGGCGTAGTATGAGTGGATAGTGGGTTTCTCTGTAGGGATCTACGCATTCTGCGCGAGTGTCCACGCGTATCTCCGATAGCTCCGATAGTTCATCGAAATTCTTTCTTGTTGGTTTATATGAATGAATGACTGTACGTTATGAGCGAATGTATGAAAGATGAGTTTACAAATGCATACATTTCAATTGAAATAATATATCTCCTATATTTTTTTCAGAGTGCAGGTGTATCGCTAAGGAGGCGTGGCAGCCCACGTCGCTACAACGAAGACAGCGAGGAGGATTCAGTAGCGGCCATCAGTAAACGACTGCCCCACCACCATCACCACCATCAGCAGCAACAACAGGCCCTGGCTAGGAGACGACATCATGCACAGGTAGGGATAGACCTTCACGTTTTTTGCCGCATTCACATTTTAGAAAGATACAGTGTTAAGACACTGATTCTCAGCCTTCCACCAGAATTACACATATATTGCATGTTGAGTGGCGCAACTCAATGTTTTACTATAATAAACATTAATCGATTATTATCCTAATTGGTTGTCTGTCGTAGCACAGAAACACAAGAGTGCGAGTGCGAGTGAGTTTCTCAATATCGCCTCGTATTTGCTTCCTGCCGTATAAAAATAGCATAAAAAAGATCAAATTTTAATAATCTTTAACTTATATCTTTATTCCAGGGTTCGGCAAACGTAGGCGTGCTATCATCAAACGCTGCAAACGCCGCGAACGCCGCAACCAACGACCACAACTACTTCAACGGACATATGCCTAGGCATAATGGTAATATTAATTAAGTTAGTGGCACAATTCTCTGTTTTTATTCTCCTGTTTTTAAGGTGATTTAAAAGTCACAATTTACTTTTCACTTTGTGTTACATACTAATTTTGCCATTTTTTTTAATATACACGCTTCATTTGGTTGAGGCCAGTCAAGGCGCAGGGTCTTAAGCGTGCAACTGTAAATGCGACAGGTTGTGGATTCGATTCCCACTCGAGAAAATAAAATATTTAATATTTTCATTTCCTCGCTATGGTAATGGTATAAAAGTATCTTAATGGGAATGAAGTGCCTTAATACTAAGTTCCCACGTGCTTTCGGCTTACCCTGCTATATATATGATACAGCATGCATTTGTGTGGAGTGCCAAACTCGACGCCGCGTTTTGTTGTGTTACCAATGCGAAAAAATAAAATATATATCGCCAAATGTTAATCGAACCCACAACCTTCCTTTTCGTAGTTAAAAGCAATGACCCTGCGCCACTTCGTCTTATGTATAATTCGGCATTTCGCACATTTTTGTCATCATTGATTTTAAATTATATCCATTACATTATTTGAATGCAGCATCTCGACGGGACAACATCTCACTATAAAGACAATGACTGTGGATTCGATTATCACTCAGGTGAATTGATATTCTCACTTCCTATTACCAATTGAACTGGAAGAAAATGATGAAGTGTCATAACACTTAAGTTTTCAGTGTTTTCTCTGCCTTTGTTTTGTCTTACTCGGCTTTGGTTACGAGGGCAATCAAAAAAATATATATTTAATAATATATAAGTTTCTATTCTATAATTATTCCCAGGAGCAGGCATGTCCTCCGGATCCGGTGGTTCAGGTCCAGTCTCCATTTCCTCCAGAGGTCGCGTTCGCAAGTTGACAGCCAAAGCACGAGGACTGCTACGTCCCTGATATGAAATGTAAATTGATTTACTGTTTTATGACGTCATAGCTTATGATGATTAAACTTTTACGCTATTATGAAATCCTGGTATTCGAGAACTAATATTTAAATGATGTGTGAGAGTGATGTTTGCCATTTTATTATTCTCCTTTCATAAGGGGTTTGTGTTGATGTTTAACATTCTACAATATTATTAAGTCCTGGTACCTTAGACGAGGTATTTTGATTTTATAATTATATACCTCCATTCCTTATATATATGTCCTCCTTATATACATGTGCACAGCCGTAACCGCTGTGCGTAGAAACGTAAAATTCGGACAGATGTTTATTTTTACAATCTGGACATCCCCTAAGGGATTTTGAAAAATTTTAACCCTAAAGAGATGAAACAGGGGTAGAAAGTATGTATGACTTTTTTTTAAAACAGCACCGACTTTTATAAAATTTGAAATTAAGACTTTAAAGTATTTCATTGAACACGTGTTTCATGGTTTTTTAGAATTCACCTCTAAAGGTGCAAATGAGCAGGCGAAACTGCGCGCGCCCGCTAGTGGTTTTATAAAATATTGATTTAACAACCGTTATGTACTCCTGGTACACTGTAAATTAATTAATACAGTGTAATTAATTAAAATTATATATATTCATTTATAATATTTTTAAAAAAGATTATTTTTTTAATGAAAATTTCTCCAAGCGCTTTAGGCATTTTTTTTTAATAAAAGATACGTAATCAGTTACGTGCAGTACACAATAAAAAAATGAGAGTGATTTAAGTTTAATGAATAACGGGAAATACAGGTGATACTTATATAATATATTAAAATTTACACTACGTCAATACAAATCGTTGCATTTGTTGTACCAGTTTTAATGTTCATCGATCTTAATTGACATCTTTGTGTGTCACGGCAGGTTATATTGGATTATTTAACTTAACAATAAATACTTAAAATTAAGTAATAATAGGTGATGGAGAGCTTTCTTTTGTCATATGCTAACCAAAAATAATATTTATAAAGGAATAAATGTACATTTTTTTAATTTATTTTTTGTGTATTGTAAATACCTTGGTCTGGCAACATTTGATAGTAGATTTTATATGAATTCTATGTAAATATAGTGATTTTTAAATAATTCTATTGATAAAATAATAACGTATTAATAATAATACTTAATTTAATAATACTACATATTTCCAGTGGTTCATATTTAAGAAAAACGCTTCTCAAAATATTTTTTTCTTTGAGTATTTTAAATTTTTGTAGGTAAATGAAAGGATTTCATAAGATTTTCTCTTTTTATTTACTACTAAAAGAAAAGGACAACACTATATATTATTAAAAAGGACAACACTATATATTATTAAAGATACAGTAATATAGTTATAAAATTAAGAATTAAGGATTATATTCAAAATAATTGTAAATACATTAAAAATATAACACTTTTATACTCATATATTCTCCTAAAAATGGACACACTGCCATATTTAAAACATACATATATTAACAAATGTATTAAGTACTTGTTTCTATTTAATCAATATGGAGTCATAATGTCGTATAATTTATGCTTATTAGGGATTTTTTGTTTGTTTTTGCGAAGTACTGTAAAGTTTTTTGTATTTTAGCACGTAAAGGTGTGGAGAACATAATATTTTATTATATTAAAAAAGTTATTAGTTATGAGGCCGTCGTGGCAGGGTGTGGCTGTTACGTGACGGTTGTGGGTTTGATCCCCATTGGGGTAATATTATTTATTCATATTTATAATACACCAAGGCAAAAGCCCGGCATTGTGTTCCGCCAATCAACAGGCAATGCCTCGAAAAAGGAGGAATGGAGTGTCTTAACACTAGGTTTCCTCTGGAAGGTGAAAAGTTATTTCATAATAAAAGAAAATGGTGAATTACTCTTTTAATATTAACGTAATTTTTGGAATTATTTTAAAAAAATTGTGTAGTTATGACGTCGTAAATATTAACATAGATTGTTGAAATTATAATTTTCCTTAGAAACCCCTTTTTTATGTAATTAACATAAAAAATATAATTAATATGTTCTTGTCGATATCGATTAAGTTGTAGTACTGATTCAGATTCTGTGTAATCGAATTTTTCGGTGTAATTTAATACTTAATTAAATATATTATAAAATTTGAATTGTAAATGAAAAATTGTAAATATATGTACTTACGCACATTATATGTATGTCAGTATATATGTGTTTCTATGGGCTTAAGCCATTTTTTGTGTTTATTTTTATTATTATAATTATAGGCACTAAGATCTCTTTATCATTATGATTGATAAACTTAGCTTTATTTTTTTTATAACTGTCAGTGTAGTAAATATTTTTTTTATTTTGTATATAATTTTCTAGACTTTTAATTTATAATATTTTATTTTCCATAGGTTAGTAGTAGGTTTTGACGAAAATCTAGAAATTTGGCCTAATATTATTTAATTTAGATAACATAATTTGCTTTTATATTTAAATTAAATTTGTTTTTTTTTAAATAGTGACATCGACGTTTGCCTTTGTAATATATTTTTTAATGTAATTTATATTATCTTTATTATAATTAGTTAGTTATTTAGTTAGACGTCCGCAGTACCTGCGTTGAAGAAGTTGATTTAGTTTGTTCAAATTAAATATGGTAATGGTTAATATCGATTAAATCGATGTTTTTAAGGATTATTGGTTATTTTTGAAAATAAAATCTGAACAACAAAAACATATAAGGGGTAAAAAGAAAGATTCATTAAATGATCTACCTCTAGTAAGTGTTTAGAAAATATTTCCCATTATCACTGTCATGAAGCAAATTATAAGTTTAATGGAACATGGTCTTTTTTATAAATATTGTTGTTTGACTGATCTTCTAAATAACAACTGTTCTGCTGTTATGAGCATCTGAATAATTCAATTTATATATAGGAGTAATCGTTAATAGTTTCGCCTGTATATTGTAGTGTACTCCTATACCGACTAGATATTTTTTTTAATAAATATGAAACATTAAATTGAATAATACTTATACCTACGACCATTATATTTAGTAAGCCATAATTCGCTCATTCGGCGTAACAATGACGTATTTGTAGTTTTTTAAATATTTCAATAGACGCAATCAAAACATTAGAGTCTTTTTCAACATATTTGATCTGGTTTTTGAAAAAAAAAATCAATTAAGGCATTGTCGCTCCGAATGAGTAGTATGTCATATCTGCTATATTGCTCTTAATTATTTAATAACTCTTAATTTAAAGTTAATTAAACATATATATATTTTCATAAAATGTCACTACAAAATTGAATGTGATCTCCTTATTTAGTATAACATAAGATTGTGTACTTTATTCATTAAGATTTAGTGTAAATAATTGTATAAGTAATAATGCTCGAATAAAATGAATATTTGACGCATTTAATTGTTTATAATTGTAAATATTGATTTCAATATGGGCTTAACTTGGCCCAACGCTCAAGCCAACATCGGTTGTAGTTTCGACATATTATTACTATAATAATAAGGTAACAAAACGTTTGTTCTGCATGTTCATGTCCATACATTAAAAATTGGATCCAAACATATATAAATCTATCCTACATTAATAATTAATTTAGTTTTTTTCTATGTCTTATCTTTTTTTATCTCAAGTCAATAATTGTTCTCAGTATGAGTAAGTATGTATATTTGAAATTCGGATCCAATTTTACAAGTAGGCAAAAAATCCCTATTATTCTCTTGGTATATATGATATTCTAAATAATAATATACCGAGTATGTAGTCGTGTATATTAAATGTTTGCACAACACTAGTGTAAGGTTTTAAGGCAGGATAGTTACAATTTAAACAAAAATAAAGCATTTTTCTATCTATTTCTTCTCCAACATCTTTTTATAATCTGTGCGTTTAAATGTTATGTAGGGATAGCAGTAGAAACATTACAAGCGGATTTTAGCTGTTTGGTATTCATACAACAGTCAATGTCAAAGTGACATTTGATTTTTTTTGAATTGGGCGTTTATATTATTTATTTAATTTTTGATTTTGTTTTAATTTAACACTGTTACACAGTATTAAATTTGCTTACTAATTAAAACAGCATTTAGTTATTTATAAATAGTAACAGAAACTTACTGCTACCCTTCATAGTATATAAGAATATATTTAGAAATAAACTTTATGACATTAATTTATGGGGCACTCAATGTTTGTATATATTATGTATGTGCAACATATGTTGCGTGATGAAACAAAATAAATCAATTATTTTGTATTTTTTGATTTGTACATTATTTAGATACCATTCCTATATCTTCTAACCTGAATTTGTGACACTATTCCGTGTGATGAATCAATCGATTATTTTTTATATGATGAATTTTCTAATAAACTTATTTTATATATACGAAATGTAGATGTTCAATTTCTAAAATAATAGTCTGCACCAGGTTAATAACCTTTAATGATCTTTGATGGGTCACTTAATTTTTTTAATATTTTCAATAGTTTATTTAATTTGCCTTATAGATTAAATTTAAGTAGCTTAACTTTGAAATTATTAAATCCTTTAACTTAAAAGATTTGTTAATCTTTTTTTGTACACCACTTTTTTTATATCACCAAATTAAATCAAATATACATAACGTAAAAATAAATTGTCCGTAGTTCTTTTATTTCCGCGAGCAATGGGTTTTAATTTAAATTGGAGTTTTTTTACTATATGTATTTCTACTCTCACTATACTCAACAAGCTTTCTAGAATGAAACCTAAACCAAAATTACTGCGAAATCGAAATATGTGACAAATTACCATTTAAAAATCAATTCTAACACCTTTACTTCGAGTAAGTGATATCTGAAATGTAGTGCTCCTCCTTGATTTTATGTTGTGTCGACTGATTTAGCGATTATTGAATTCAACATTATTTTTAAACGTCCCTAGAAATACTTTAGTTTGAATAAATTTATATTATAAATATATATTTTATCTTTTTTTATTATAAAAGTAGGCAATTTGTTTGGTTGAACGTATGTTACGAAAGGTTAGCCCAATGATATAACCCACACACTACACCTGTGTAACGCCAAGTGCGGTACACAGGTCATTTATAATTCATTCATATTAAAAGAAAAAAATATATTTTCGCAGACGAAGCCGCCGGCAAAACATGGTATAATAGCTAAACATAGCTGCCACCTTAACTTTATAATAAATAAAGTCAAGGTGGCAGTACTGCCGAAATGTCAAAATGACATTTTTCTCAACAGTAGCATCACAGAGTTCAATCATTCGTGTTTTTCAAGGGACGTATATAACTAGTGTTTATATATGTTAGCAGATTATTTTGCTCCCGCCATCGCAAATTCAGGCTATTAAAAATAAATTAAGTTGTCATAATGTCTAATGATCCTGAAAACGCCAAAAGGAACTATATAAATCTATTGGAACGTGTAAAAGTACTTCGTAAGTGTAATATTTCGCTGTTATTTATTATCATGGTAAAAACTGAAATGGTTCTTATCATATCATATAATATCGTACCATAGTATACATGTTACGATTAGAAACACTTTACCAACTTCATTCAATCTAAGAACATACATCTAAACTTTTTTGTTATCTTTATGTATTTTCCCTCCTAGCAGAGTTGTTAGAGGGAACCAAGACATGTACATTTCTAGACATTGCACATTGAGTGATGAACTTTACGTTGCGCTTTGTTGCATGTTCGGGGATTAAGCTCAAAAGCCATCCATGTTTATGGAACCACACCAATGCGCCAGGATTGAACCCAAAGCCATTATGCTTTTAGAACTTACCCCGCTGCACCAATATTGCCTCAATATACAAATTAATATAGTATTGCATATATATATCGGCAACATTGCACACACCCATTTACGAAATCAGGCCATAAGTAATTTCAGTGAAGTAGAATGGTACTTTACTTAAGATTATTATAGTAAATAGATAATTACGTAAAATAGAAGGAGAGATATCACTTTCTCATTCTAGTATACTTTTTAAGAATAAAAAATGACAGACCAATGTTTATGTTATTGGTATCTATTCACAACTGCCTCACACCAATAACAGTATGCATAAAAATTATAAAATTAAAATAATAATACTATATCTAAACTTGATAGAGTTGATGAATCTTAATAATTTTATTTTAGGTAGAAGTTTAAAATATTTTACCATACATATGTCATAATAATATAATATAATAAAGTGGAAGAGTTTGTTTGTTTGCTTAAATGCTAAGATCTCTGGATCTACTGGTTGGATTTACTTTGTTTTTGCTTTGTATGAAAACTGGATTCTTCAGAAGTGCTATAAGCTATATAACATTACATTACTCATATATTCTAAATATATTAAAATTATTTTCTAATTTGACATGCAATAAATTCTGCCATGTTAATAACAACCGAATGTTGCTAAGCAATGGTTTGCAAAGTTTGTTCTTTTAAGAAAACATCACCCAAAATGAACTTGCTTGCCTGATATTCATCCTAATGAACATAAATATAATAGTCACTTAGCTTAGCATTTTATCTACATTGAAATTATAGTTTATTATATAACATTCTAATAAATAATTAAGGAGATGTCACTGATTCGAAATGACTTAGCCTTCGGGCGGCACAGTATGACCGAATTTTTATGTTAATTTTGTTGTTTATAAATTATTTTAAACTACACTTTGGTTCTCTTCTTCTCTTTTTCTTGATGTTGTGTAAAATTTGGTCCTGTGCGACATTGCCCGCTTTTATTTAATGTTTATCTATACTATTGAAAATATATTTATAATGAAACACATTTATAATGAAAACTTACGATCGAAAGTTATTTCATCTTCAAGGAAATTTTATGAAGATATTTTACTAATACTTTTACTTATATTATAATATATTAAAGGTGAAGAGTTAGTTTGTTTGTTTGTTTAAACGCTAAGATCTCTGGATCTACTGGTCCGATTTACTTATTTTTGGTTTTATTTGAAAGCTACGTTTTTCAGAAGTGCTATAAGCTATAATAAATAGTAATATTATGGTGTACGTATTACGTACGTAGGCGTATACGTAATTTAAGTTAGCCGAGCCGTGTTAGTTAGCCGATTTCGTCCTCGCAAGCAGCCATGTTAGTGCTTGCAGTTTCTAAAAATTATTGAATGTATAAATTATATTAAAATTAAATTAGCTTCACGCTGTATCCCGCACACAGCAGGGTAGGCAGAGGGAACCTACTGTTAAGACACTCAGTTCCCCACTGTCAGCCGAATTTCGGAGGCATTGCGTGTTGAGTGGCAGAACTCAACGCCGCGCTTTCCCTCGACACCATAGCGAAGAAATGGAAATATAAATTTAAGTAAATATTTCATCGCCTCGAGTGGGAATCGACAACACAACCAGTCACACTTTGTGCCACTGCGCCACGGCTGGCCTAAATTATATTAATTATATAATTTATATTGATTATCTTAACATAATAAAACAATTTTAAGTGGTATGCGAGCGAAGCCGCGAATGGGCCGCTAGTATGTTATAACCACTGGTATATGTTATATCTTTGTAGTTGCAACTTACTTGCTAACTTTTTCCATGCTAGTGTAATGAATTAAACTTAAAATTTCCTTAACTAATCCTTTTCCTTACTTATTGCTAATTAACATAATTGTTGTTTTGGTAATTATCGTAACTTTAAAAAGAAATGTTTTAGTAATATATTTTTTAACTTCCGTTTTAATAAGTCTTATGATTTTTTTCTTTTTCAGCGGCAGAAAATCTGGCAGTGGGAATAAATCAGGCACAACAAATTATATCTCAAGAAATATCTTTGCATGATTCTCAGTGTAAGTATAAAAATATTTAAAATTTTCTAGCTTTACACTATTCCAAAGAGGATGGAGTGCCAAATGCAAATCAAACAATCTCCGCATATCTCTTTTGACACATCTACTATTGTTAGCCTCTTCATACATGCCCTCCATGGTATACCCATGCTATTTACATTACTTTTATGTTTTTAAAGGTTAACTGTGGTGTCCCTCCTCTCTTACCACTATAATATATATAATCATATATATTACAGTGGTAAGAGAGGTAAGTGTAAGCAAATATAAGGATTTATTTAGGAAATATATCCAAATCAAAGAAGCATCTATGACCAAATCTTAAGAAAAATTTTTCATACTGTTATGGCAAGAGAGAGACTTGCTACTTACAAGACCTGTGAAACCAAAAATTATAGTTTGTTTGGCAGATAGGGATGTTCGGCACTACGGCCATGTCTTTCTAGCCTACTGTAAGTTCCACGGTGTGCAGCTGTATAAACATATGTACATCTACATGAGTGTATGTTAGGTGTCTAGTATTTATATTATGACATATGGAGAGTTTGTGTCTGGACTGTGTGTCAGGTTTTATAAAGACTAATTTGTTTAATAAAAGGTTGACTGACTATTGTTACATTCTGCTCGTTCCCTAACCATTTTCCCATCTCATAATGACTTTTGTAACTGTTATCTCAAACACCTTTTAAAATATTATTTAATAAATAATGCCTTTGCTCGTGATGTGTCTAGTGATTAGAACCGTCTATAGTTGTGATCGTGAAGAACCCAAAATCTTTTAGAGATTCAGAGGTAACAGTATTAAGAATTTTATATTATGCCATTAGAAGGTATCGCTTTAATAACATATTTGCCATCAGAAGTTGTTCTTGTGTCAGTTATTAAGATAACTGGAAACTCGACAATATAACATTGTCATAACTCGAAGCTCGTCCGAAGAAAAGCTAAGAGCGCGTCCTATCTTCCTCTCCACTATAACAGCGAACTAGTTATAATAAAAGGAAGAAAGAGTACGGGCACCTCCCCGCCCTACACCGTGAATTCCTACCTGACTGCGGCTGCAACAGTCTTAATGAACTCTCCGGGACGTTTGTGTGTGATCAGTCTGAAGGTACTTGTTACGCTTATTTATATTAAGATTATTATATTAGAATTGTGATTCGTGATGTTGATTGATTTGTGAGATCAATATAAGTCGTTGGAACGAACGCACTGCCGCAAGGCGGCCGATATGTTAAATAAACGCACGGCGCACACCCCACAGTCGTGTCTCGAACCGTAGGCGGACACTACTACATACACCAGAGTTCCAGGACATAAAATAGCACCACACACCCGTATGCGACGAGCGGACACTACTACATACACCGGAGCTGGGACATAAAATAGCACCACACACCTACTAGTCGTATACCAAGTCGTAGAAATGGTATATCAATATATCAATGGCTAACGCCATACAAGCACAGCTTACGTACCGCGAGCGTACTGCGAGACGGCATCAGCCAAGACATAGCTAATGTCACTGCAACAGTTCGCATAAGCCCATCACGTCAGCTTCCGCGACGTCAAGTAACATTCAATATTATAACATTGGTCAAAGATAACTTTGATCCATAATATGTGTCGCTCCTGCACATATATTTCCTTTATAAGGAATTCGATCCTAAAAGATCGTGCCATCATAAACTTCGAATTATCATATTATATTCATTATACATTTGGTACGAGTCTTTATGTGCATCATATTTATTAGTACCGTAGTACTTTAGAGTTCGACTCGACCGCTGCCTTCCAGCATCACCACCACCTATATATACAGAACGACGGTTGCGACATTCGGGACGACAATACACGAACTCGTCTCGATTAATATGGTATCAAAAATATATAGTTTGTATTATACATAATTAGCTATGTTATTTATGTGTATTGCCATGCATATTTTATTTTATTTATTTATTTATTTTTAAGTTATATCCCAAGTACATACTGTTACATTCAACCCCCTAAATTCTATGGAGTTCATCGAAATAGAATTTACATTTATTTATTTATATATTTAGTTATTACCAACCCCCAGACTAGGCAACCCCCCAACCTCACTATGTTTTGTTTTGACAATCCCCAAACATAAATATTCCTTATACTGTAAACCTCCTCTATCTCATTCCATTTCACGGACAACAAATTGTAGGCGTATGCCTATTTGTATATATATGTACTTTATTACAAAGCCGTTTGACCATCCTGGTCACGGCACCAAATTGTAACTGTTATCTCAAACACCTTTTAAAATATTATTTAATAAATAATGCCTTTGCTCGTGATGTGTCTAGTGATTAGAACCGTCTATAGTTGTGATCGTGAAGAACCCAAAATCTTTTAGAGATTCAGAGGTAACAGTATTAAGAATTTTATATTATGCCATTAGAAGGTATCGCTTTAATAACATATTTGCCATCAGAAGTTGTTCTTGTGTCAGTTATTAAGATAACTGGAAACTCGACAATATAACATTGTCATAACTCGAAGCTCGTCCGAAGAAAAGCTAAGAGCGCGTCCTATCTTCCTCTCCACTATAACAGCGAACTAGTTATAATAAAAGGAAGAAAGAGTACGGGCACCTCCCCGCCCTACACCGTGAATTCCTACCTGACTGCGGCTGCAACAGTCTTAATGAACTCTCCGGGACGTTTGTGTGTGATCAGTCTGAAGGTACTTGTTACGCTTATTTATATTAAGATTATTATATTAGAATTGTGATTCGTGATGTTGATTGATTTGTGAGATCAATATAAGTCGTTGGAACGAACGCACTGCCGCAAGGCGGCCGATATGTTAAATAAACGCACGGCGCACACCCCACAGTCGTGTCTCGAACCGTAGGCGGACACTACTACATACACCAGAGTTCCAGGACATAAAATAGCACCACACACCCGTATGCGACGAGCGGACACTACTACATACACCGGAGCTGGGACATAAAATAGCACCACACACCTACTAGTCGTATACCAAGTCGTAGAAATGGTATATCAATATATCAATGGCTAACGCCATACAAGCACAGCTTACGTACCGCGAGCGTACTGCGAGACGGCATCAGCCAAGACATAGTTAATGTCACTGCAACAGTTCGCATAAGCCCATCACGTCAGCTTCCGCGACGTCAAGTAACATTCAATATTATAACATTGGTCAAAGATAACTTTGATCCATAATATGTGTCGCTCCTGCACATATATTTCCTTTATAAGGAATTCGATCCTAAAAGATCGTGCCATCATAAACTTCGAATTATCATATTATATTCATTATACATTTGGTACGAGTCTTTATGTGCATCATATTTATTAGTACCGTAGTACTTTAGAGTTCGACTCGACCGCTGCCTTCCAGCATCACCACCACCTATATATACAGAACGACGGTTGCGACATTCGGGACGACAATACACGAACTCGTCTCGATTAATATGGTATCAAAAATATATAGTTTGTATTATACATAATTAGCTATGTTATTTATGTGTATTGCCATGCATATTTTATTTTATTTATTTATTTATTTTTAAGTTATATCCCAAGTACATACTGTTACATTCAACCCCCTAAATTCTATGGAGTTCATCGAAATAGAATTTACATTTATTTATTTATATATTTAGTTATTACCAACCCCCAGACTAGGCAACCCCCCAACCTCACTATGTTTTGTTTTGACAATCCCCAAACATAAATATTCCTTATACTGTAAACCTCCTCTATCTCATTCCATTTCACGGACAACAAATTGTAGGCGTATGCCTATTTGTATATATATGTACTTTATTACAAAGCCGTTTGACCATCCTGGTCACGGCACCAAATTGTAACTGTTATCTCAAACACCTTTTAAAATATTATTTAATAAATAATGCCTTTGCTCGTGATGTGTCTAGTGATTAGAACCGTCTATAGTTGTGATCGTGAAGAACCCAAAATCTTTTAGAGATTCAGAGGTAACAGTATTAAGAATTTTATATTATGCCATTAGAAGGTATCGCTTTAATAACATATTTGCCATCAGAAGTTGTTCTTGTGTCAGTTATTAAGATAACTGGAAACTCGACAATATAACATTGTCATAACTCGAAGCTCGTCCGAAGAAAAGCTAAGAGCGCGTCCTATCTTCCTCTCCACTATAACAGCGAACTAGTTATAATAAAAGGAAGAAAGAGTACGGGCACCTCCCCGCCCTACACCGTGAATTCCTACCTGACTGCGGCTGCAACAGTCTTAATGAACTCTCCGGGACGTTTGTGTGTGATCAGTCTGAAGGTACTTGTTACGCTTATTTATATTAAGATTATTATATTAGAATTGTGATTCGTGATGTTGATTGATTTGTGAGATCAATATAAGTCGTTGGAACGAACGCACTGCCGCAAGGCGGCCGATATGTTAAATAAACGCACGGCGCACACCCCACAGTCGTGTCTCGAACCGTAGGCGGACACTACTACATACACCAGAGTTCCAGGACATAAAATAGCACCACACACCCGTATGCGACGAGCGGACACTACTACATACACCGGAGCTGGGACATAAAATAGCACCACACACCTACTAGTCGTATACCAAGTCGTAGAAATGGTATATCAATATATCAATGGCTAACGCCATACAAGCACAGCTTACGTACCGCGAGCGTACTGCGAGACGGCATCAGCCAAGACATAGTTAATGTCACTGCAACAGTTCGCATAAGCCCATCACGTCAGCTTCCGCGACGTCAAGTAACATTCAATATTATAACATTGGTCAAAGATAACTTTGATCCATAATATGTGTCGCTCCTGCACATATATTTCCTTTATAAGGAATTCGATCCTAAAAGATCGTGCCATCATAAACTTCGAATTATCATATTATATTCATTATACATTTGGTACGAGTCTTTATGTGCATCATATTTATTAGTACCGTAGTACTTTAGAGTTCGACTCGACCGCTGCCTTCCAGCATCACCACCACCTATATATACAGAACGACGGTTGCGACATTCGGGACGACAATACACGAACTCGTCTCGATTAATATGGTATCAAAAATATATAGTTTGTATTATACATAATTAGCTATGTTATTTATGTGTATTGCCATGCATATTTTATTTTATTTATTTATTTATTTTTAAGTTATATCCCAAGTACATACTGTTACACTTTGTGTTAGTGTTACTGGACCAAGTATGCCAATGGAGGACTTTTACACTAGTAGGTCTGTTCTATTTCTACATTATAAAATTTTATAAAATATATATTGTTGAATATGGCTCTATTGATTCTTAATTCTCTTATGGAACGTAAGTTTGACCAAGCGCAGTCAAGCTTGCTTATATTGCAGCTTTTTCAGAAACAAAAATCAGCTTCACTCTGTGTCCCGTACACAGCAGAGTAGGCAGAGGGAACCTAGTCTTAAGACACTTTGTTCCCTTCTTTTCGTCGAATTCTGGCACTCTCTCACTCAAAACTCTGCATAATAACTAATGCCCCATGGTTTGTCCCTGATTTTCAGCTGATCAATATTGAAGGATACCCACAGAAACAGTGTAATTGGAAATTATCAACAGAGTACAATCAAACATCCTAACATGCTAATAATGATTCCAATTAATCTTATTTTTGTAATTTTTTGTTGCTGTTTTTTTCTAAATTATGTTATAGTTTATGAGAAGTGAAGTTCTCTCAACAATATTGGCTACATAGCTTGCGTTTATGAGGGCTAAGCTTGTCTTCGTCATTTTAATTAGATCTAACGGTGTTTTAGGGACTAGACAAGTAGGACTTTTGGATGGATAAAGGCCATTTCAATGTTACTGCTGTCGTCTGTGCTAATGTTTGGTTGTTGGTAGTCGTCGACCATGTTGATTGTGGTGCAGTTAGAGACAGTTAGAGTTAATTTTGTAAATTTTAATGCCATCTTTGCCTCATCTCTGTAAGAATAAGCCATTTATTATGGTTTATAAGTGGTATGGTTGATTCAAATAAATTGGTTCATAGTTGCTTCGGAGAAGTAGTGTGACGAAGATATATTATATAAGAATTATAATATATATAAAATATATTCCCAAAATTTATACCCAAACGTGTATTGAGCCTACTACAATCGAGTGTTATTCAATCAATATTTTTTTATATATTTTACAGATGATAGTATATTAGATTCAAGACTTTCAAGCTGCACCACTAAAGCTGTTGTCACATTAACATCGAACGCTTCTAACGAAATCAATACATATGATAAAGATGCTTATGCAAGACATGTGGTGAGTATATAAATAAAAATTCATTTAAGTATAATTTCAAATGACAATAAAAAATAATATTATTTTGTATGAACTAGTCACATTATTATATTTTTTTTAAATTAAAGTTAAACTTGATTAAGGGATTTAGACTTGTCTAGGTATTCTCAGGCTATGTTCCCAAGGCCTGTCTGGAAAATATCTATAGACCTATGATTTTATCATGCTGGGACAGGTTAAGCAGTAATTAGTAATTGATAGACAGAGATAACTGTAATTTTAATCTTGTCTAATTGGATAACTCTTGAATTTTTCTCATTTTTTGAATTCAACACACAATGTCTCGGAAATTGGGTGTAAAGTAGGAAACGAAGTGTCTTAACATTTCTGGTTTCGTCGGCTTACCTTGCTATTTGAAGTTAAAAAATAAAATATCAATTGAATGTAATATAGTAGGCTTAACCAAATATTATGAGCGTTTCGACGTACTTCGTGAAAGCGTAAAGCTTAACAATAACATATGCATAAGTATATGATATAAAGGCATTATTTATTCCCGCTGTATTTCATACATAGCAGGGTAGGCAGAGGGAACATAAAGTTAAGCCGCTGCGTGCTCTATTTTTCACCAAATTTTCGAGGTGTGTGAAACTCAACACTGCGCTTTCCTTTGTTGTTACCAGAGCGATAAAATTAAAAATTAAATATTTTTTTAATTCCCCCAAGTGGGAATCACACAGCACACACAACAGCTTCCAGTGCCAATAAATTATTTATTATTTTCTATTGTCATTTTGATATTTCCTTTTTTCAAATAACAGGCGTCTAATCCAATGTTTTGGCATTTCCCGTTTCCAAAAGAAGTGCCGGAGATATCTTATTTGTATGGCACATTTGAACCTACTCAGCCGGAACCAAAGCAAAGGGCAGCAAGGAAAGTGGTTAACAAGCAAATAGCGGGTTCAGCTCGTGCCCTCGCTAAATTGGCAAAGTATTTTTTATTATTCTTGAGTTTTTTTTCTTTAGCGTTTTTTTCACAGTATCCCGAATGCCGCGAGATGGGCATAGGGAACCTAGTGTTAAGACAATGCGTTCACTATTTTTCAACTAATTTTTGACATGGAACTATGCGCCGCGTTATGTCCATTAAATAAAGGAAATTAAATTTATTTTCACGCTGTATCCCGCGTATAGCGGGCACACGGAACATAATGGTAAGACACTCCGTTTTCGTAGTGCATGTGGAACTCAACGCCGCGTTTAGTCTTCCGGAGCGGTAAAAGAAAATAATTGAATGTTATCAATTCTCAAAGTGGGTATCGAACTCACAACCATTTAGCTTAAAAGCTTGACTGTTTGTGTCCAAAATTATACGGAAAATGGGAATGCGAACGGAATGTCTTAACACTTAAAACAGCTTTACAGCGTTATTAGATTTATTACATTTTTAATATGACAATGGTCAGATAGTAAAAAGGCTGGAAATTGTTTGAAACTGGCTTTTGTTGTTCTTGTAAATATTAAAATAAATCGAGGCCGTCGCGATGCAACGGCACAGGAAACTGACTGTGGGTTTCTTTTCATTATATTATTTTTATTTCTTCAAAGTTCGGAACGGAATGTCCTAATTAGGTTACCTCTGCCTACTCAGCTATATGGGGCCCCCCTAAAAATGTAGTACATAGTAGCTACAAAGACAGTTTTTTTTATTTTATTTCAGTATAAAAAACGATACAAAGGAAAATCCTGAAGGGGCTTCTAAAATATACCAATTTTTGCAACAAACGGAGGATGGCGCCTGTAGTTATTTCCACTTAGTATTGAACCCTATGAGTTTTTCCAAAACCGTGGAAAACATATACAATGTGGCGTGTTTGGTTAGAGATAATCTAGTTGCCATTTATATACGTGAGTATTTAAGTATGTACTAGTTTTTAACTTTGAGGCCATCCATGGTGCTGCCTACCCTACTGTGTGCTTAGTACAGTGTAAAAAGCTAAAAAAACAATTAATATTAATTATACTATCATAAACTTTTTAGTATTTTATTCTATTTTAATTATTACAGATAGAGAATCAGGGCTGCCACATGTAAAATATTTGCCTGTCAAAAAGGGAGATTTAGTGAATACAAATAGGAAACACTTCATAGAGTCAATTGATATGCAACGGTGGAGAGTGAGTTTTTTTTAAATATATATATGTGTTATGTCGTTTTTTACCAGACTGCGCCCAGCCTAAGAGGAGGTCTACCTTTATAGGGCGCTTGTATGTACGTTCCCTTGTTCCCATGTAAACGTTAAACCAGTGAAACACGGTTTTTTAAATCATACGTCATATGTTAAATAAAAAACAATTTAAATATTTTTTTCTAATAGAACTCATTTTTTTTAAATTTAATATACCAGAATACTAATTATATAACAGAATAACAATGCAGTGAAAATTAATACTAAACTATATTAAATAGACAAATGTTAAAACAGAGAAGACTATCCCATATTTTTTTTTTTAATTTATGTATCTTTTTTCATATTTTAGGATATGATCAAGGCACTAAAGATAACAAGACCTTTGCTTTCTTCCAATGACAGTGTCATTGAAGATAGCTATCATGATGATGATGATGATGATATGTCCAGTTGATATTATATATATATTGTTATATGTTACAATAAAACCAAATATTTCATGTTCTTTATTATTTTTATAATGTTTTGTATTAAATAAACTTTGAGTTTATATATGTTTTTGTCTTTCTTTTTTCCTATGCTTGAGTCTTAATGAATATATGTTTTTATTTTAAATATTAATAATAGGCCAGTCTCGGCACATGGGGACAAGCGTGCGACTGTAAGAGTAATATATTCGATTAAATATTTAATATTTTCATTTCCTCACTTTGGTAACGCAAATGCAAAACACGCAATGCCTCAAGATTTCGAAGTGGGGAACGGAGTGTCTTAACTTTAGGTTTCCTTTGCCTACCCAGTTATATGCGGGGATACGTGAAATAAAAAAAATATGAAATTACTAAACAGTTGGTATTGTATATAAAGTAGAAACCAAGAATAAAGGAAAGGTGTTCCTTTTTAATATCTACATAGTCTAGAACCATATCACCTTCAGCTTGAGGAGAGGAATTTGCCCTGCTGTTCAACTGGGCAATGCTGTGTTGCCACATTGCGAGTGTATCAAATACCTTGGTTTCTACTTGGATCGGCGCCTAACCTGGAAGACACATATAAAACGCAAACGTGATGAAATAAACCTCAAATATAAAAACCTACATTGGCTTATGGGACGTAACTCAATACTCTCCCTGGATAACAAATTACTTTTGTACAACGCGATAATCAAGCCAATTTGGACCTATGGTATCCAATTGTGGGGAATCGCCAGCGACAGCAACATTATGTGCCTCCAAAGAGCACAAAACCACATCTTGCGCTCAATTACCAATGCACCCTGGTTCACTCGCAACGAAGAAATTCATGATTACTTCAAGCCTGAGCATGAGGCCAGTCGTGGCGCAGTGGTACAAAGTGTGACTGTTAAACTGACTGGTTGTGGGTTCGATCCCCACTCGAGGAGATGAAATATTTACTTAAATTTATATTTCCATTTCTTCGCTCTGGTGTCGAGGTAAAGCGCGGCGTTGAGTTCTGCCACTCAACACGCAATGCCTCCAGAATTCGGCAGAAAGTGGGGAACGGAGTGTCTTAACACTAGGTTCCCTCTGCCTACCCTGCTGTGTGCGGGATACAGCGTGAAGCTGATTTATTTCAACATGCCCACTGTAAAGGAAGAACTTAAAAAGCATACTAGACGTTATATTCAACGTCTAGCAAATCATCCAAATCCCTTGGCTACCAAGCTGCTCAACACCCCAGCCGTGAAACGCCTAAAGCGAAAGCACATTGTGTGAGGCTAAATACCATTGGTTTGGTTGAGGCGATGGCCTCCAAAACCAAATAGTCAATTAGAATTCAGCTAAACTGATTATAGTTGTTATCAACTGATGGCAGTTTATATATATAAAAAAAAAAAAAACATAGTCTAGAAAGTTTTGTGATAAAAGGTCGTATTAAATAAATAAAAGTTACATAGTATTTATTACTCAGTAATTCTACATAGTATTTTTAATTTAAAATTTTAATACATTTATATTGAAAAATGATTAAAGTAAATTGTAGTGTGTACACATAACTAAGATGAAAATAGAATGTTGCACCCAGTATATAATTTGGAGTATAAACTCAATACTTGTGAATGATAACAATCGTGATTACTTTTAAACTCAGTTTTATCTTTAGTTAATTAGATTATCTGTATTTTGTATGCTTATGTCAAACATTAATGTCAAAATCTTGAAACAAAACACGTCATAGTTGAATTAAATTAAATTTAATACAAACTATTTATTCTTCAGTTTCTGGAAAGGTAGGCATTTAAAACGAAAATTTAAGCATTTTCTTTCAAATTAATGTATTAATCTCAATAAGAATATTGAGATAATTAATTAAAACAATTTCGCAATATTTCAGAGCGGATATTGTTATCAAGTTTGCGTGGGATTTAACGCGAATATTTCGTTTATATACACTACATACAATGGACCGTATTGTTGAAGAAAACGAAGCGTCAACCATGTTTAATCCTATTACTTTTGGTAAGTATTAATATAATTAATATTTCAAGGTTATTAGTAAGCAATACATCGCGTCCTGTGATGAAAAATATTATGTTTTTTTATCACGTAGCACAGTAGACAGACACCGCGATGCTACACTAAAACTAGGAAATAAACAAACTTTATTTTTATATGTACAAATATATTTATTATTAACGTTTTCCAATATTAAAATATATGCAAATATTTAATATTTTATTGAGGCTATCATGCCACTGTGGGAAATATTCTAACTGCAGTAAACATTTCGATTGCGAACAGTTTTGGCGATATGCAGCAGAACTAGATTTTCTGCCATTCCAATCACAGTGTCCCAAATTAAGTAAGTAAAGAATAGTGTGTCTCAACACTAGGTCCTCTGGCTACACTCCTATATGCAAAAAAAGTAAAAATATTTGATCACTGTAAATTTTTTAGCTTTACACTGTATCTGACACAGCAGGGCATGGGGAAACTTAGAACCTACTGCTGAAACACTGCTTTCCCATTAAGATACTTCCGTTCCCCACAGTCCACAGAATTCTAAAGACATTGCATCTTGAGTGGTGGAACTCAAGTTGCACAATGCCAAGTTATTAAAGCAGTGATTGAAATTATTAAATATTTTTTATATTGTTGCTATGAGGGCCTCCACATAATATATAAGTAGGAAATAATTCAAATCAATAGTCATTATTATATGATTAATTGAAGGTATAATTTCACATATTCTCATTGCTTCGGGATGATTTGAAGGTTAAGGAGTGAGGCGGGGGTGCAAACATAATAGAAAGTTGCGTTTAGCAGTTAATAGCATAGTTAGTTACATTCGAGAACCATAGATTTGACCTGACCTGATATTAACTCATTTAGTAACTTTTAAGACCAGTTGTGGTGCAGATATACAAAGCATAACTGTACAACTGTCTGATTGTGGGTTCCATCCCTACTCGAGGAGATAAAATATTTATTTAAAGTTATATTTCCATTTCTTTGCTCTGGTGTTGAGAGAAAGTGGGGAACGGAGTGTCCTAACACTAGGTTCCCTTAGCCTACCCTGCTGTGTGCGGGATACAGCGTGAAGCTAATTTATTTGATTTATTTTAATTAGTAACTTAATTTAATAAGGACTTGAGTTACTTTATTACAAAACCAAAAAAATAATTAATTCTACTATGTTTTTTTTCATAAGTAATGAAATTATGTTATGTTTGTCGATGAATAAGAATTTGTTCTATATATTATACAAATTATTTTAATAATAATTTTAATGCTTAGTAAATACAAGTTAAAATTTAAAATTAATGAATTAAATAAGCCTTTATTCAGTATTTACAACCTTTTTTTTTTAATTGTATATTTCACTTAGTTTGTACGATTAGTGATTTGCTTAAGGTTTGCCAATTGGCAAAGGCCTCCTCCAACCTTTTTCACTTCCATCTATTGCTTGCAACTCTGTGCCATGTTTTCTCTGCAACATGTCTTATGTCATCTTCCCATCGTCTTGGTGGTCTGCCCTTTTTTCTTTTTCCTTCTCTGGGGTACCATTGTGTAACCAATTTGCTCCATTTATCCTTGCCTGTGATTGTGTGTCCCGCCTCTCTCCATTTAAGTCTCTTGATGCATAGGACTACATCATTTGCCTTTGTTCTGCATCTGATGGTGTAGCTTCTTATCTTATCTGATTTCCTCACTCCATGCATACTCCTTTCCATTGCCAGTTGACAGGATTTTAATTTATTTTTGATTAACTCTGTAGAGGGCCATGTTTGGCACCCATATTTTAAGATAGGCAATATGGAAGTGTTGAACAGTTCCCCTTTGATTGACGTTTGGCAAGTTTTGTCCTTCATAATCTCCTTCATGCTCCAATAACTTCTTCAACCGCTTACGATTCTTCTTTCTATTTCTTTGATTATATTATCTTCTGGTGATATCAATTGCCCCAGATACACATACTCGTCCGAATAAATGATATCAGTGTCTCCCACTTTTATTGGATCCTTCACTCTGTTTGTTATTAATTTTGTTTTCTCAGGGTTAAGTTTGAGTCCCACTTTCCTGCTTTCTCTTGCAAGATAATTCAACATGCCATGTAGATCTTGGGGTGTTTTTCATATTAGCACGATATCGTCCGCGAATCTCAGGTGAGTTAGTTTACGACCATCAATGCTTATACCCTGGTCATTCCAATCGAAACCTCTAAAGAGGTTTAGAGGCAAATCTTTATAGAAGTAATCATTATAAAATATAGAATGTGACAAATTTGTCACTATGGCGGTTCAAGGGAGGTTTTAATCTCCGGCGCTTCAAATGTTAAATTACATTACGAAATCAATTAGCATTAAATTTTAGTGGAACATTGTTTTTCTCTGAATTATTAACAATTCTAATTGAATTAGTAATTTTGTCATTTGTTACGTAAATGAAATCAGTGCATCGTTCTGTTAAATAATTCAGAGTCATTTTGGTAATTTACATTACATTTTATGTTTTTATTTTTTTATTTTTAACTTGTGAAGTATTATGGTTGGACTTTAAATTTGCAATTAGGCGACTTCCAAACGGCTTACATATTACTTACATAAAAGACCCGCGTCTATTGGCTCTGCCCATCTAGTTAATAAAACCATACGTTTTTATCAATCTATGCACCATGTCAGTTGAAAAAAGCGTATCATAGGCTTGGAGTGTAAACCAGCTAACAGCCTATTAACCAAATTCTTAGGAGAGACAAGAAACATATTTAAAAAACTATGAGTATATAATATGTATTATTAGACCCTTTTTCAAACATTTATTTGTATTCTCTACTATATGACATATATTAGTAACTGTATTCCACTCACAATGGCATACCTAATTCGACGATACTAAGACTTCAATTTAAGTACCAAAATACATTTTAAAATAATCTTCTTAGTTAAATGCTTGAACATTTAAATTATAATTATTTTCATAACAATAATGTTTTGTGTAATGTTTAATTAAATATTGTTATATACATGTGTGTTATTTACTCTTTCATTGTATTTTTTCAGTTCTACAGTTTTTAGCTAACTATGGCTGGTATTTAGTAGGAGCGGCAATAGCTTCTTTTTATTTACTACAGAAACTAAGACCGAAGATAGAAAGTTGGAAACAAGCGAAAGAGGATGCTGAGTATCATAAAGGTATGTAGATTTAAAACTTCAAATTAACTTTTTTTAGGTTAAAAAAAACTTTTAAAATATTGTGTTATTTAATCTTTTTCATATTTTTAATAGAGGGTGCCTTAGAATGTGTCATACACAATTAGACCTGATTTTCAATAAACTATGGAGGTGAAGCCCTCGTCCATAGTCCAGTTTTAAAGGAACAGAATGAGTAAATTTTAATATACTTCAAGGAACTATTTTTAAATTTTCTTAAGTATATGTTCAATAATTTCAGATCCTGATAAGGCATTATCCCGCATGGAAGCAATACAATGCGCAAGGGAACAACAACAAGCCCTCCTAGAGGCAGCCTCACAAAGAGCTTTAGAACAACAGAAAGAGGTATTAAATATATTACTATTTTTAGGTTATATCAGGACAGGTTGACTTTGTCTATGATACAGGTGAAACGAAAATAATTGAAACATTAGTTAAATATAATTGTCACTCAATTTAAAAATAAAATTATATTAATGGCACTTATGGCACTCTGTACTCCCATTAAGTTCTGTTTGTTCTATTGCCTACTTTCCGCCTGGAAGTCTGGAAGCATTGTGTACTGAGCGGCGGAACCCAACGTTGCGCGTAACCTAGTTACCAGAGCAAATAGATTTATTTTTCCTAGGGGGCAAATCGAACCTACAATCTGTGGCGTATACAGCCACACTTCTACCCCTGCGCCACGATTGGCCTCATGCACATGATAATATTTTTACTAGAATGCGTAATATTATATATTAATTAATAAATGTTTTCTTTCTTTATTTTTATTATAGCGTGAAGAAAAGAAACGTCAAGAAAATTTAGAAAGGTTGGAAAAGTATGGAAAAGCCAGTGGACAGAAATTGGGATCTGATGAAGGTCAGTAACAGCTTTTTTGATTTTTATCGACATTTTAATTGAATATTTTTTAAAATAAAAAATAAACAAATATATATTTTTTGAAAGAGATGAAGAAAGGACGGTATGCAATACCAGTGTAAATGGTAAGATATTAGAACAAGTGAATGAGATGGTATAGTTGGGAAGTATGTTCAGTAGAGATGGAAGATACGAGATGGATGTGGAAAGGCGTATTGCTGCCGGTAACAAGGTTAACGGAGCCTTAGCTGCATTGATGAGACGGCGAAACGTCAGCACAGCTGCGCGTTTGGCCGTACACAATGCAGTTTTGGTACCGACTCTGTTATACGGCAGCGAAACGTGGGTATTACAGAAGAAGAATGAAAGAAAGATGAATGCTGTGGAGATGCGATCTCTTCGTAGGATATGCGGAGTCAGCTCAGCTGATCGAATCCGCACTGAAGAGGTACACGGAATGGCAGGTAATAGCGAGGATGTCACGGTGAGAATAAGGAGAACGTGCTCAGCTGGTTTGGGCACGTCAAACGAATGAGTGATGAAAATAATGACAAAAAAGATTTATGATGGAAAAGTGAGCGATAAGAGAGGTAGGGGGAGACCTTGGTTGTCCTTTGAAAACACAGTTTTGAAGATACTGGAGGAAGGTCACGTACAAAGCATGAGGACCTCCCGGAAGGCATGTTTGAAGAGGTTGATGACAGTGGACGAGGCGAAAGAGGTATGTAGAGACCGTAGCGTTTGGCGCTCCGTTCTCTCTGACTACCCCGCTAGGGATAAAGCGTGAAGTTAGTAGTAGTAATAGTAGTACAAATATATAGTATAATTAATATTGTCGATGAGTCGTGGCCGATCTTAAGTTAGATTTTGCGCAGTGCTCACTCCAGAAGTACATATTCAAAAATAAGAAATATCCTAAAATCAAATCTGTGCAACCGTCTGCAGGCTACAGCTAACTTCAGTGCGGCCACGACTCGTCGACCGTACTGTAACAACAGATCAAATCATTAAATAATATAACATTGCATACATATATATATGCACGGAGTGTATTAACTTTAGGTTCCCGTGAAGCTGATTTGATTTTTTAATTTTTATTCGCAGATTATCTACCTCTGAGTGGCGGGGCGTCGACTTCTTCATACAAACCGCCGAAACGTTCAGCGTGTTCGCGCGGGGGTTGTGGGCGATAGTCACAAAAAATTCTTTATTTAAAAATATATAGATATTTAGAAATGTATGTTGACTTTGTACTCCAAATTCACTGTTTTATATGTGAAGTTGTTGCTTTAACTTCAAATTCATTATTGTAATTTCAATTAAATGTCTATTTGGAAATTAATTAATTAATTGAAAATAATTAATTAAAAGATAAAAAATATAATATTAAATTATAAAATGTTAATTTGATGCATTAAAAAATAATTCGAAGTTCAAATTCTATGTTATAGTCAAAGTGAAAAATTTAAATATTACATACATATACCTACACAATAAAGGTATTATGAAAATATCATTTAGGACTTTGCCTAAAGTGAGAAAGCTCACCAACGCAGCTGTAGGAGCCATAGGTGCGTTGATGACCTTTCTCACTTCTCTTCTTCCTCTGGTACTAAGCGGGGTCGTGGGCGGCGGTGATCACTTACCATCAGGTGACCCGCACGCTCGTTTGTCCTGTATTTTTCTATAAAAAATAAAAATATATTTATAATAACTAGATAGTACTTATAATGTCTAGGTTTATTATGTTGCCTGTAACATAACATACCAACAGACAAAAATACGCTTTTTAAAATGACTAAACAAATTGGTTTTAGGGAAGGAAATATGGAAATGGAAGTTTTGTATTTAAATAATAAAGTAATATTCAATTTATTATAACAAAAATGTGTTTGTTTTCTTTTCCACTTTGTCTTACATACATGTAAATTGCCATTGTATTGCAGTGTCTGAGTGTAAACGCGACGATTGTGGATTCGAGCCTCACTCGGCAAATTGATTTTTTTTATATTCACGCGCTATCCCGCACTTAGTAGGATAGGCAGAGGGGGCTTGTCTATCTTCCTAGTGTTAAGACACTCCGTTTAAGACACTAGTGTCCTAGTTTCCGCGGAATTTTGAGGTCGGAACTTAACGTCGCGCCTCGTTACGGAATCGAGGAAAATACATAATCTTTCATAACTTCGAATATGATATGTTTATTATATCTCTATTAAGGTAAAAACGCAAGGATGAGTTCCGTTGTGCACTTTAGTTGGTAACTAAGTAACACACCAGTACTAGTACAAAAGGTACACAAATTAATAAAAGGTTGTTTTATAGGTGACGATTGATGGAACTTAATATAGTAAATACGTAAGTATATTAAGTAAGAAAATAACTATGGATATTATCCATAAAAGGAAGTTTTCATGATATGACATTTAATGTCATTACAAGACGACGTACGACGACGACGGACGTGAACAATATTGTTGAACGATATCTATAAAATTTGATAATAATTGTGATTTAAATTTTTTCGATTTTATTGATGATGAAATGTGAAACGAAACAAATATTATAATAAAAAATAAAGATTTTTTCATATTAAAAGACGGGAACATAAAAATCTAATTTAAAATCTAAATATATTTCTCAAACTTCTTATTTTCTCAACAAATATTGCGCACTTGTCCTAGTATAAATAAATAGAGGTCATTGTGGCGCAGGGACACAAACATGCGTTTGTAAACGCGACAGTGGTTTCGAATTCAACTGGAAGGAATGACAAATTCAATATTTTCATTTCCTCGCTCTGGTAATGGGGCAAAGCGCGGCGTTGAGTTTCACTACTCAACAAGGAATGCCTTGAGCATACGCCGGGAAAAGAGTAATTGAAGTATTCCAATACTAGCAGGGTAGGAAGAGCTGCCTACTTCGAATGACAGAGGGATCTGCCTACTCTGCTAAATTCGTGATGCAGTGAGAAGCTTCCCTCCTTTCACTATCATCAGTCTTACGCAGACTTTCTGCATTTACCATGATTAAGAAAATAATGTGTAATACAATAATAATTTTTATAAGTATATGTTTTTTTGTCAATTTTCATAACATCGCATCCCAACGCCCTGTTTTGTCTTATTACCAAACTAAACCACGACTATCGCTTAGAATCACTCTTTTGTCAACCACGCTGCGACATCGTCGATATCTCATTTCTATTGCTTTTAATATAAAATAGTGGTTTTTTATCTTTTTCTTTGAACACTTTAGAAAGTAACGGCTTTGTAATAATAAAGAAAAAAAAACTGCGATTGAAAAAGTATGCAATAGCTAGGTCAGATTTTATAGTTGATTGTTATTTGATATCACTGTGGGTTTAGTAGTTGATTTACATAGTCTATACGATAAGTTGTAGGTTCTAGTAATGAGTGAAGCTTAGAATAGTTTGACTACTTTTTATTGACAAAGCACGGTGTTAAGTTCCGCCAATAATCAAGCTATAAGTACCAATTTAATGATATTTATAAAAGATAACACGCCTTGGGAATGAAATGGTTGCTCCAGATTGTTTCAAAGGTATCGTTGTCACTAATGCACGAGTGTGCGGTATGTTAAATTATTTGACGATCAAAAAATGAAGCATGTAACTTCTTATTTTAAATTAAATTATTTGATTATTTTCTTAATCTTGTTTTGCGGAAAAAGTATGAAGCTGCAACGCTAATCTTCTTAAAAGCAACAATTACTTTTTTAGCATCGCTTCAAATAATTAGGGTTACCTTATCAACAAAAATAGTAAAGTTTTCATTGAAAAGTTTCAAAGAAGAATTGGTCTTGAACAAGATAGTGGATACTTACTGTATACAGCTATATTTAAATCTTGGCGCAGTGGGGCAACGCCTGATTTAATTCGAAATTATAGAAATTAATTATTTTCAGGAGGCCAGTCGTAGCGCAAGGGCACGAGCGTGAGCTGTACACGCCACAGGTTGTAGGTTCAACTTCATTCAGGGGAAAGGAATGTTAAATGTAATCTAAATGTCAATACTAAGTTCCGAGGATTCTTCTGCCTAATCTGCTATATGCGTGATATGGCGTAAAATTAAAAATATATATATTGATTCACACCTACTAAAGGTTTTACTTTTAAGTTTGTCGTGTTACCACAGCGAAGAAATAGAAATAACTTATTTTCACAAGTGGGAATTAAGCCCACGACCGTCGCGTTCACAGTCGCTGACCCCACAAAGAGTTGCGAAATCGTGAAAAAGATAATAGAAATTCAACCATAACGTAATCTTACCATAGTAAATGAGATTAGAAAAGCATTTTGTAAAGTAAATAATAAATTTCGTGATTTCAATTATAATTTGCGACTGTAGATTTTGTATTGCGATATTTTGTTCGAGGTTAGGAAGGCATCTGTCGTAATATCTTCATGCGGTGTTGAGTTCCGCCGCGTAGCACGTGATGTTTCAATTTCAAACGGAAAGTTGAGATCGTCTTGGCAAAATGGTACAAGCGTATGGTAGAAGTGACGGTTCGGGGGAAATAAATCCTTAATATTTTCATTTCTCCGCTCGGGTAACAAGGTAAAGCGCGGCGTTTAGTTCCGTCACTCAACACGCAATATCTCGAGTAACGGTGCATGGAGAAAGGACTGTCTTAACACTAGATTCTCTCTGCCTACCGTGCTATACGCGGAATACAGCGTGAAGATGGAAAAAAGGTATAAGACTTCCTTTTTAATACGTTTTTATAAGGTCGACTTGTAACTTTATAATAAAGTTTAAACTTTAAGCTGAATTTGACCTTCCTATAATAAAAGTATCATCACGTTACAAAGTCACGCGAAGTTTAGGCGACAATAGAATAATATATAGTTATCAAGCTGGTCTGCTGACGGAGTTAGGACCTGAACAGTGGATCTTCTACAATATACTTAAACAACTCAACCTATACTGATACACACACGTTATATGATACATAAGTTGTTGTTGAGAATAAAATTAATAGATTTTTTAAATCGCATTATAAAATTTTGTTATTTATTAGCTTTGGCTGTACATAGTGTAAAATAGTTGGACCTTAGTGGTAAAGCTCTCTGTCCTCACTTTCCATTTCACGCTCCCTGGGCTTCAATGTCGCATTTTGTATTGTTACCAGAGAGTGGCGGAAGTTAACGCAACGTTTTGTCTTGCCAAAGTAGATATTATATATCCAGAATGAAAATAAATCGTTTCACCAGAATATAAGTCCCAAAAATAACAAAAATCAATCAATCAAAATTGGATGCTGAACTTCAGTAGGTATAGTTCTAATTTATAAGACTATCGTGTTACAGTGTTATAGTAAATCAGCTTTACGCTGTATCCCGCACACAGCAGGGTAGGCAGAGGGAACCTGTTAAGCCACTCCATTCCCACCTTTCTGCCGAATTCTGGAAGTATTGCGTATTGAGTGACAGAACTCAACGCCGCGCTTTGCCTCGACACCAGAGCGAATAAATGAAAGTATAAATTTAAGTAAATATTTCATCTCCTCTAGTAGGGATCGAATCCACAACCAGTCGGTTTTACAGTCATACTTCGCGCCGCTGCGCCACAACTGGCCTCAATAGTATGTAATTCTTAATGTAATCTCTGCTTTGATAAAACAACAATGCCTCTAAATCGAGTGCAGAGAGAAGTGGAATACGGAGTGTCTCAACATTAGTTTTCCTCTACATTCGTTACCCTGCAATGAGGCAAATAGTGTGAAGCTGATTTTTTTCAAGAATAAGATGGTAAAAAATCTTGATTTAATATTATTAAGTAGCAAGGAAAAGTATATATAATTCGGACACGTGGTTCAACCACAATGTGGCGGATTATATGTATGTAGATGATCTTAGAGATCAAATGACATCTTTGTAATATCCTAGAACTACTTACTCAGAGCAGAATAGAGGCTTCATGTTGTATCCAGTATATAGCAGAGGACGTAGAGAATACCTAGTGTTAAGACACTCCGTTCCCACGTACTATCTGACTTTGAGACATTTTTTTTATTTTGACGAAACACTACACCGTACTTTGCGGAGTCACTAACATTAATGATAACGTGGACTTTAATTATATTTATTTAATTAATAAATAAAAACAATATTACATTGATATTAAATATTAAAAAAAGTCAGTGATTCTCAAATATTTTTTCGTAATTTCCACGATTTGAATTTAATTTCAAATGACAATACAAATGTAAGTAAATTGTTTTTTTTTTTCGTTAATATTGTGTTTATTTTTCTATGATTAAATTTATGGCCGGTAGTTTTTTTTTAGAAAACGTTATTCACCTATTTAATAAAGTTTTTTAAAGGCTTGCAAAAGCAAATTATTCATTGAAGACAAATGTCGATCGATATCTTCAATTAATAACTGTATCAAGTTATTCATAAATGAAAACAAAAACTAACTTCAAATTTATACCTATATGCAAAAACTAAAACAAATTATCAAAAGTAGAAAAATAATATTTTTATGATTTAAAAATAAAAATAAATAAATAACAAACAACATTATATTATTGTTACTTATATAATGTTTCTAGCAAAATTTATCATAATTATATTACTTGATATAAATGAAAATAAATAAATAAAATATATGTATTTATTATTTTATTTAGATTATTTTTGAAGTCGGTGCTAATCTTATAAGGAGTATATTTTTGTAACTTATTTAATTTAGCTTTTAATTCATTCACTTAGAAAATTACAATATTTCACGCTTAAAATTACAGTTACTGAGACGACACTAAATAACTTAATGACTTTCCTCTACAGGTTATTCGATAAATTTTCTACCACAGATAGCAATTGTTACAAATCTTCGAATGTTCCGAATTTTCAAACCAATAAACTAAAAGCTCTTACCGAATACCGAATTTCAAATCGTCTAAATCAATAGCTGGCATTACTATGATTGATTTCTCGCAATTTTTAAATGTTTAACGTTTTTAAGCGTTTGATAAACGTTATCAATATATATAAAGAGAATTTGGATGTATGTTTGCGAGTTTATTTTTTTTATATCATAATATAGTTTTTTTTTAGCATTTGTAATTTTTTAAAAATATTTTTTAATAAATTATATGGGGCTTCACAAAATAATTTACTTTATGAACAATTTACATGTGGAGTAACAAACATTACATTATGGAGACCGTCGTGGTGAAGTGGCACAGCGGCTGACTGTTAACGTTATAGTTGTAGGTTTCATTTACTCTTATCTTACTGGAGGCAATGACCTACTCGTCGTGGTAAAAACACAAAGTGTTGCGTTGGGTTTCACCACTCTACTTGCAATATCCCAAAAAACGGTCCGACCAATTTTTGCTCATTTTACTGTGTTGGTACAGAGTGGTCTCTGTTGGTCTTAATACTAGGTTATGAATATCTACTTTGCTATATGCAGAATATATCGTGAAACTAATACAAATTACTAAAACAATTTATGTTGTAGTGTACTCGCCCAAGAGCTGTATTTTAACCGAGTGAAGTAAAGAAACTTAATTTATCACATAACCGGTGCCGGTACTAACAACGAAGTTAGGACTTTACAATATATAGTTTCAAAGCGATCACAAATATTTGTTAAAGTTAACAAATTGTTTGATGCGAGTCACGACCTATCCTATCCAACCGTAAGTGGGAGTAATAAAGCGTTTTCTACTAAAACAGGTTATTCCCTTCGGATTCATAACCTAGGAGAATGTCTGACACAGTCGATATATTTGTGAATGATGGTAAATTATGTAATTCATGGTAGGATATAATTGCTATTTAGAATGCTGTCCAATTGATTCAATTGGTGTTAGTATTTAACGTCATTTAAAACTGACTTACTAAATGATTAGTAAAGCGGTAGGCGCAACGCGAAGCCCTACAACATAAAAGAGGGGCTGAGCTAGAGACATACGCGTCGCCACCGTACTTACTGCGGACTTGTATTCGGGTCTCTTTTCTTCTCGGGGCGGGAGATAAGGACAAAAAAAGTGGTTTGTGGCGTGGTGACGTCACAGTGCGGGGAGGGTGAATAGTCAGTGTACGGCCGGCCGCCGAACCGAGCGGAAGAGTGCACGATGCACGCACGGTAAACAAAACAATCGCGATGCTGTTCGAGAATCCCAACGCGAAACTGTTCCCGGCTTTCAACATCCCGCCGCCCGTTAGGCTCAGGTGAGCGAGCCCTTATACCTAACCAGCCTAGCCTGTATGTGTGCGTTAGTGACCAGTGTCAAGTGTTCTGAAGCCGTAAAAACGCCGATAGAGTGATATTTCAACGGTTCAGCGGTGCGACATCGTGCCTGTCTCGCCTTGCGGCTCCGCAAACCAAACGTCGATACAACATTACTGCTCCGTTTTTTCTGCGTGGTCGTGATTCTTTGGGACGTGTCGATGTCCTGACATTCAGTGAGACCACGCTTCAAGAGATCGTTCCAACGATCGTCCGACTTCATGTCGATTTATTGTCGCCCGTAAATTAGGATCATTTTGATTCAGCAATATCGATACGAGTGGTGGTCGTGTATTGATGTGAAGCTCAGACCGACACCGGCTCATTGTAAACAAAAGACGTTATGTGCTGTGTCGCCCTCTTCCGTTGAAGCGTGGTTTTGTTTTTATACCAGTGTTAAAACACTATTTGATGTTTCAGCCGCCGCCCTTACGACTATCACAATCCGAAGCAACAGATATTTGAGGCACGGATTTCATTTATAATAAGCTTTTCTTCCATTTTCTGACTTATTCCGTACATCCATACTATGGAGGTATATTAAGTTTCTCTTGACTCTAATATGTCAAAGATTCTTGGAAATTCATATTAAGCATGTCGACCATTCCTAAGAAGAATTATATAAACGTAATAGCGTTTTCATTAGAAGAAACTAACCTTGAACACTTACTTAGCTTTTGCTTTTGGTAAATCGAGGTGCTTAGAAAGTAAAAGTATGAGAATAAATAATGTATCAACAATTTCAACGATTTACATATATTGTATTAGATACATATAGCTTCACTTTATTTCGCGCTCGAGTAGTTTGTTGCTTACATACGCGCATACATTTTTTGCTCGGACGAGTAGTTACGAGAAACCTTTGTTTTAATTATACAAAAAAATCTTGCCGGTATGAAACTAGCAACGTTTTTCAATGAACATTTTTAATTTCCTCTTTTTATTAAAGATTATGGCTTCATTTATGCTTAAATTGGGTTTCATCAAATTATTAAGATTATGAGATATTACAAGAGGTTTACACACTTTTGTTGAACATTTGTGCGGAATTTTCAAACGCATGCAATAACTATTATCGATTTTATAAGCCTAAACGTTCATTGGATATATAGATGCAAGGACGTTCAAACTTTATTAGGCTTCTTTGATCAATATCCAAAGGGACATGAAACCGTTTGACTTTTTGTTGGAACATCAGTTTGAGTTGAATATTTTCCTTTAAATGAGAACGCAATTAGTAATTCAAATAAACTTTATATAACGCAAAGATTTTTATATAAAGCAATTTCTTTTAAAGAAACCATTTAATTTATTAAAAAAAAGCGTTTTAAAATCTATTTCCTAGATTTTATGAAAGTAAAATGCTTTTTAACTAAGCAAGTAACAACTAATCACGGCAACGTCACACAGTTAAGAAGATCACTTCTTCTTGGTTTCGGATGATGGATTCATCATGGTTTCGATTGCCTCTTACGGGAACCTTAAATTTTATCGTTTATCCAATTTAATTAAGCAGTGCGTTGCTCCACTACCTTATACAGAAAGTCTCCAAAATTACATATAATACTGAAGACACATGGTAACGCGTATAAATAATAAACTTTTATGGAATATGAGGCAGGAAGATCATGAAATCTCTTCGTGCAGTATATTGACTAAATTAGTCTTGCCTATAAATCAAGAAACAACCAATAAATACGTAACTATATACGGTTGAAACGGTCAAGGTGATTCCTATACTTTATCTATCTTCGTCACAGACAACGATCTCAAATTGCGGCGATATACAAGTATAAATATAAACATTCATTTATCACAATTCTCATACAAAAATGCCAGCTGTTGCTCTTGTTATGCATGAAAGAAAGCGACATCATTTTAAGATTTGACGTTTAATTATTGAGTTACTGAGGCTACTTCTACAACGCTACTATAAACTTTAGAGCTTACGAATTTTTAAATGGCGGCGTTTCTTTAAAATATCTTATAATTTATTAGATGTATGAAATTGAACATTCTGCATGGTATATTTTGTTGTTTTAATCTTTTTTAACTTCACATAGCTCCGGCATCATGCTGAATAAGTGAGGTCCTCTAGTGATAAATCACTCCGTTCTTTAGTTTCCACCTATAATGTCTTTGGTAGAAAAATGTTCTGCTTTATCTAATAAAATGAGAGAATCTAAAATACTTTAAATACGATTAAATAGTATTCTCCTGAGTGAAAATCAATTTTGTGATGAATTTGGCAAATATTTGTGTTTGCCGTATGAGGTGCTTTAGAACTCAGGATCAATATTCGAAACATATTGCCCATCAAGTTGTCTACACAAAATGTTCAGCTTAAAGCCATCTATTAAACGTTTCAGAGTTATGAACAGAAAATAGATTACAAGGTATAATACGCGCATATTAAAGTGAAAGTAACTTTTAACCAATAAACGCTCTAGCTCCTCAATCAATTTTCGATTATCTTTGTACTTCTTTCGGAAATACACAAAGTCATAAAATGCGGTGTAAACAAGTGGTTAGTTCAAAAGAAAGATTTACAAATGTTTATACGAACACATCAGTAGTTGTTTTAAATATATTTTCAATTCTCTAAAACGCTCTTGCATTTAAAAATTAACTGCTCAACGATTCTTTTGTATGAATTATTTACCTGTTAAAAGTACTTAAGGAATATTATTTTGACATTCAATTCTAATTAACTAACGTTTTCATATCTAATTCTGAATTAAGTTTTGATTAAAATTATTGAAATAAATCTTAAGTCTAATTGTTGTACTATTGTGGTACATTTGGGATGTACCTAATTCTGATTGTACTAGTTGTGGGCTCGATCCTTATCCAGATTTCACCATTACATCTCGAAAGAGAAAATAAGTGTATGAACATTAAGTTTTCTCAACTTATCTCGAAATATAGCGAAAGACTTTTAATTTTTAAATAATTTACATATTTCAATGAGTTTAGTTGTACTACACTCATTGAAATAGAATCTTAATAGTCTTAGCTAAAAATATCTCAATGTTACCATTTATGATCAAAAGCAAAAGGATAGTTTGGCAATAACTGCACTGCGCCCGGACTGACCTCATGTAACGAATTATTGTTTTTTTAGTATTTTGGCTCACGACCAATAGTAGTCAGGAAGGAAGTAGTTTTCGAGTGACTGTGATTGTAAATGTCACTACCAAGCGTAAGTGGTTAGACAAAGCGGATTACTGTTTAAAATTTAAACTTATCTTGTGGTAATTGCACTCTGTATCCTGCGATTGTATCAAGTCATAAGTGCATATATATATGGTAAATGCTAAAACCTATTTTACGAAAACAACTATCTAATGAATATTATTATCTTAACAAACTCGTGCCTATTGTGTGGTCAGCAGAAAGAGCATAGAGTAAAATCATTCTTTTCTTTTCTGCACTCGTCGTAAATTCTAAGATGACGTGTGCGTGACAATAATTGTTAAACGTGTCAAATTTGAATCTAAACTTATAGTGTGTGCAATTAAAGATTTTCGACGAAATCATATTGAACAAACAGTGATCATAAAATATTTGAATTCCTTGAAGCCTCATCATATTGACACTATGCAATTGGATGACTGCCAACAACGCTAAATTCATTTAAGGCTCATACGATAACTCCAGAATGAATGAAACGGCACTGAGTAAAATTTCCTATTATGTTGTATAGGTTCTATTTTATTCAATATCTTTATTTTAGCTTCATGACGTATGCCGCTTATAGTAGGGTATGCAGAGAGAATCTAATGTGGGGACACTCTCCACTCTTCCGGAGGTCTTTAACTCTTCTCTAATTTTGAAAGTATTAGTGGCGGATCTTATTGCCATTCTTTGTCTCTTTACCAGCACGAGGAAGTTAAATAATTCATACCATGAGTGGAAATTGAAACCACAATCGTCGCGTTTTCAGCTACACGTTATATTACTGCGACACATTTTAATTACATAAAATAATATAAATAAAAGTATCGGTTGTGTGATTAATTTTGTGCTTTCTATTTCAACGGAAAGTAACAAAAACTATAAATACAATATGTAATTAAAGTATCTATAAATAGACCAACGAATGTATTAAAACGAGTTGAAAGTAGATTCTTGAGCAATTTCTCTTCAAAGGTTCTATCGGAGGCGGATACTATTAACCATTTATTCTTAAGAACATAATTATTATTTTGTACGTTATAAGACCTTCTAAAGAAGAAATTAATGTTTTACGTTTAGTATTTTAAACGTTACTAAATAAATACAGCAAATTGACCTCGTACCTTTTTTATATACTGACATGGAAATAAATAGAATTAGATGGAAAACATAAAAATATTATTTAATGAATTAATTATTAAACAGAGAGTCCGTTGTTTTTATATTTGATATGAATTTATACCATTTGTTACATAAGAGAAATAAATTTTGAATTTTTAAATATAAATTGATGTTATTATTACAATTGTTGAAGTGGCCGTGGCACAGAGGAACAAGTGTGTGACTGTAAACGTAAATGCGATGATTGTGAGTTTGACTACCACTCGGGGGAATGAAACATTTTCATTTCCCTAAGGCTGGTATCGAGACAAAGCGCGGCATTGAGTTTCACCAATCAACATGCAATGCCTCAATAATTCGGCGATAAGTGGAGAACGGAAGTGTCTTAATAGGTTCCCAAGTTTCGTCTGCTATGTGCGGGATACAGCTTGAAGTATAAAAACTTATAGTACACTATATTATTATGATGAAGTACGTTTAGAAAACGGCAAATTATTATATTTTAAATTTATTTTTACTGATATTCCTACATAGCCTGCTATATTCAGTATATAGCTTGAATTCAAAAATAAAACTGTAATTAAATCAAACTTGCAAAAACAGGTCTAATGAAAACACCTATATTATAAAATATTTGTCCTATATTCTTTGTATTTTATAAGAAATATTAATATCAAAATATATTTTTTTAATGTAAATAAAGCTTTTTTAATGTAAATAAGATTATTATTTCTAAAATTACACAAAAATGTTTTTAACATAAATCTTAATAAACAATCAAAGTTTAATATAACAAATTCATAATGTTGGTGTTCCGCAACTGAAGTTTGGAAAGTTGTGGAAACTTTGAAAATGACGACTTTCTTAGGGAAAGCTTTTATTTAATTATTTTTACGTTATTTTACGACTGTTGTACATTATTTATTTCAAAAAAATATTATTTATTTTACAAAGGAGGAAAAACGTGAAAATTCCTACTTCATATATTTATTGTTTTCAAACATTTTTTTTGCTTTTAATTGTGAGTGTAAACGCATCAGGTTGCGGGTTCGATTCCCACTCAAGAGAATGAAACTCGCGGCGCTTAAGAATTCTGTAGAAAGTGGGGAACAAAATGTCTCAATGGGAACGGTGAGTCTTAACTCTGGAGTCTACTACACTATTATGTAATATTATTCCGAGAAGTTTTTCTGGTTTATAGCGCTAATGTCAGGAACAACGGGTTTGAATGAAAATAAAAATCTTTTTGTGTTGTTTTTTGTTATCGTTCATTTATTGAGATAAGCTATAGCTGGAGTTACCTAGGGCACTTAGAGTGTGTCATATGTCATATACAACTCTAGTCATATCGTATAGGCCACGGGAGTGACGCTACAGATAATAATTGGTAGGTTATTTTTAAAAAGATATTACAAGAATATATACATATTTGCACTGTATTACAAGGGAGCTTCGTTCCCTACTCGCTTCGCTTCTTTCAATATTAAAAATTAAACAAATGATGTTAAATATAATTTCTATCACAACACTTATGCCAGAAGTCGCATAAAACTTTTAAATTACAAAGTAAATACATAGAAACTATTTTTAACTTTTAAATAAAAGTTTTAAAAAAAGCTTTTTATATCATTATATAAACATTAGACGAGCATATACGAAAGAACGACGATGACGATATATATATATATATATATATATGATTTCATGATCATTTGTTTAAGTTTGAGGCCAGTCGTGGTCATGGCAAATTTTATACTTCTTATAATTATAATATAATAAATGTTAATCGGTCTTTTTTTCGAAATGGTTACCTTGCTTAGCTGCATTTAGTTTCAAAAGAAAGACATTACACAGAGCCAGGTAGAAAAAAAACACAAAAGAGGTTAACTAGTTTTTTTATAATGCAATTGTGTTCACTTGGTGTGCCTATTCAATTTTTGAAATGAGCTTCGGCGATACTCTAAGACCGGCTTCAATTCTGTGGCGGTTGAAATTCTTAAAAAACTTTTTTGCATATATGCCTGTGAAGCGACTGTAAATGCTACAGGATGTGGATTCGATTCCCACTTGAGCAAATAGAATATTTAATATTTTTCTCGCTTTGGTACAACATAAAGCGTGGCGTTGAGTTACGCCACTAAACACAAAATGCTTTTAGAATTCCCATCAAAGTAGGAAACGGAAGTCCTTAATGAGGAACGGAGTGCCTTAACACTAGGTTCCTAGGTTGCCTCTGCCTACCTTGCTATGTGCGGGATACTGAGTAAAAAAAAGGCAAACCTTTACCTTTACAGTTTGATTTCAATAATGGTTAAATGGCTAAATGGTTTTTTTTAAGAAGTGAGTACAGGAAAATGTCAAAGATTATTCACCTACCTGTGGAGTGTTGTGAACGGTGGTACGTATTAGGGTTGTTAATTTAAAACTAATACGATAATATAAGATTTTTAATCATCAAATTTTATTTTCTTAAATAATTATTATTTTGTTGAAGTTTTGAAGTAAGTGAAAAATGAAGATTACTATTATTACTTATTGTTATACAGTAAATTTCACTGATATTAGAAAGTTAGATAGAGGTCGTACCTACAGCTGTTTCGAATCATCGTTTTGCTTGGTTAGTTTTTAATAAATAATGAAAGTAAAATTTTTTGTTAAAATAGAACGCAATGCAGTTTCAGAGGGAATTAAAATTATTGAATTATTCAATTACTTTTTTTATTTAAACATATTTAAAATCTAGCTTTACGTTTTTTTTCATAGCGGATAGTAGTGTGTAACCTAGAGGTAAGATACTGTATTCCTCTCAACTCCACTGTATCATTATACAGCTCAATTCTCTCCTCAATTTTTTAAATATTGCATGTTGAGTGGCGAAAGGCGGCCACGATCACGGTCTCGGGTGGTCATCGAACCTTCAACTATAGCGTTTACAGTTGAACATTGTCTCACAGCACTACGATGGCCTCAAAGAAACTTATAATGGTTTGGTTTGGTTCTTTGATTATGGCGTTCCGAGCGTGCCAGTAAAAAAAAACTTATGATGTTTAAAAATATTTCATTTAATATTTAAAATAAGAATTGTCTTCAACACGACGCGCGACGTGTAAAGTCCATCCCCAATTCCCCACTTAAGGGAAATCAAAACAACATTTTGAGTTCTGCTACGTATAACTTTATACCTTTGTTAAAAAAGTATACCAGCTTTTACTGTTGAAACTAGTTGCACTTCTATGTTCCCTACGCTTTATACAGAAGGAAATAAAAGATGAAAAAAAAAACCAAAATATTTTTATTCAACAAGTGTCAGCCCTACCTGACAAGGTGATGGCGTGTAAACGACTCATCTTTCTTTGTTCGATCATCTTTGTTTCCGATTGTTTCTACACAAGAATATTCTACAAGATTATGTTCAAAAGAAAATATTGTATATATTAAGAAAGTATTGTAAGTCTATTAAATATTCTATGTAAAGATAGTCGATACAAATATATTATAATCATTTTCTCGCTACTGTAGACAAAGCACAGCGTTGAGTTTCACCACACAGCGCGCAGTATCGAGCGCGTTTACAATGGCGATTGTGAGTTCGATATCTACTCTAGGAAATTTAAAATTTGCATGGATTCGCTCTGGTAACTGCTATGTGCGGGTTACAAATGTAAAGATAAAATACTACTAGTGTGACACTTCGTTTTCATTGCTCTTGAAATCATCGTGGCGCAGTGGCACAACGTTTCGCTGTAAACGTTATGATGGAGGGTTCGATTCCCATTCAGGAGATAAATTAATTTAATTATTCTGGATAAACAAAAGTTCAGTTGAGTTCAGACACTCAGCACGCAATATTTGGATAGAAAAACAAGTTACTTAACTTATTTAACAGTAACGTACTTACCTACTACCAAGTTACTTTCACCGAGATGAGAACTTGCTTCCTATATTTCAATCAGAAGTTTCAAATTAAAAATAAATATTTTTCTCATTTCCGAATGAGAATCGATTGTAACACGAGCGGGACATCTGTCGCTGTTGCCTGCGAATTGGCAACGGCGCCTCTTGTATAAAACACCATATTAATAATTATGAAACTATTTCTTAAGATAAAAAAATAGTTTGTGAACGCGACGATTGTGAATTCAATTCCCGTGAGGGGTAATGAAATACGCAATCTCTTCGAAATTGGGCGGTGCGAGAGGAACGGACTGTCTTAATACTCGTTTCCCTATGCCTGCTCTGCTACGTGCAATATTTACGACTGCTGGATCTCAACGCCATAATTCGTTTGATTTGATATTTAAAAACAAAATGAATATACTATTAGTACATTATATTAAAAATGGCTTGGACTTTAGATTTGAACAGATGTTCGTGTAAAATAAAACACGTAAGTCTGAGTTAATGAACTCAACGCCGCGTTTTATCTATCGCAGTTAAGTTAAAATAATTGTAACACAATAATTACACCTCATGGAAATCAAAGCTACAATAGTCACATTTACACTTAGACGCTACACACTGCGCCACGACGGCCTTTAAATAACAATATTACTCGAAGTGTGACGTCATTTGTGAACCCTTCACGAAATTCCACACAAAAGGAGAGACCAAGGTGAAATCCTACGGGACGGGTACCTGTCTCGTTCGCACAGCATTAGTTTATTAGTACGTGCGAAAGAGACAAAAGAGACATTGTTAACATGTCCAGATTGCCTGATCCTGTACAAATGAAATTTTGTTTTTGGTCTATATTTTATAAATATATTTTGTTAGGCTCTGTGGCACAGCATGTGACTGTAAGTGCGGCGGTTGTGGATTCGATTCTTGCTCGGAGGAATGAATTATTTCATATTTTCACTCTCTTCCACTCATCTAGAAAAACTGGTTGGAACACTAGGTTCCCTCCACATAGCCTGGTATATGCGGGATAGCGTTAAACGTAAAAAATACATTCGTTTACATCATAAAGTAAATCATTCACAGTTTAAGTCTATTAAGAAGTATATAAAATAAAAAATACATGCGCGTGCGCATCGTTTACGGATAACTTATTACAAACATATAACTCTGTAGAGACACCATGTTTATTAGATTCCTAAGATTCTAATTAATCGATAATTCGCATTTCTTTTTCGCTTTTTACTTAGAGCAGGCAATATGGACCTAGCCACTAAATTCAGTCAAATTTAGTCACTAAATCTTTTATTATCTTTATCTGTCCAAAAAAAAAATCGTGTTAACATGAAGTAATGTACTTCTGCTAGTTCATAATAGCAATTATAACTAACTACCCCAGCGATTTTGAGGATTGCAAACGACGGTTGTGGGTTCTACTTCACTTCGGAGGGCTGAATTATTTAATTTCCACTATCCCGTCTGGTATTAGGGCTAAACACGGCGTTGAGTTTTATCACTTTTTTATTTACACGCCAAAATTTGGATATAAGTGTGGAACGGATAAGTGTATTAACACTAGGTTAAGGGGACCTAGAAAAAACTATGAAAGCAGCCATTAGAATATCCAATCACTAAATTATTTTTGCGTTCTCTGCTAAATATGTAAGATGAGTGTTTTTAAAAAATTATATTTGTTGCCATTATTTCTTATAATTTCAATCTTAAATATTTGTAAACATTTTTACATAACAAGCGCTATTAAGTCTTTAATTGCTTCATTAAAAATCATAGTAAGTAATTTAAATATACAATACGATTTCATATTTGAAAACCCACGTGTTTAGAATTATATATGGAAAATTGTATAAATTAAAGTCCTTGTGACTCATTTTAACGCAACTAAAAGGTATTTGACTAAATGTAATGTTTCGAAGTTCAAGTTTCAAATACTATTTCGTATAATGTTTACATTTAATTAAATGTCCTGATCAATAAATGTAATAAAATTTTTAGCTTCACGTTAAATTTTTATCTCTCATATTGCAGGATAGGCAGAAGAAATAACGTTCATTACTTTGCAACTTCGGCTTTAGTGTCTTAATATCTTGGTGTTCTCATTTCAAAATTCAAAGTTGCGGCTGGGTCGCTAATTTTTAATATATTAAAAAAATTTTTATAATTAATCATATCTATTATTAAAAATATTTGGCTTTTGGGCTATAATTTTTTTATCTTTTATTCAGTTCTATATCCATTTCAGGTCCTGCAGTTTTACTCATCATGGTAACTCTACAACGTATACATTCCACACACTATCCGTCTTTCAATAATCACTGTAGATTTCACTTGTTTAGACTTTTGTTGAAGTGATTTATTTTTTTTTAAATAAAAAAAATATTTTTTTTACTTTTTATAGAAATTAGTCGGAAAATTTGTGATCTGATATTATTCTATATTATGGTGGTGTTCTTTATAGGAAAATTCTTTTATTTTTGGAATTTAAGTCTACACTTGTTAACTTTACACTGTATCTTGCATAAAATAGACTGAGAAAACCGAGTGTTAAGACTCTTTGCTCCCGTTAAGACACTTCCATTCTCCTCTTTCAGCCGAATACTCGAGGTATTGCGTAGTGACGGAACCTAACGACGCCCTTTGTTTCGTTACCAGAGCGAGAAAATGAAAATATTAAATACTTATTTCTTTTCCCCCAGTGGGAATCGAACTAAATAATACCTGTCTAAATTTATAAGTTTCATAGTATAACACCTGTATAAATTTCAATTATTTTATTCAATAAATAATTATTTTATTCATTAAATAATTAATATTATAGCTCCACAGCTGACGGACAAACTGAGATAAATATATATTTTTTTACTTAGGTATAAAAAACTTCATGATTTATCCCGTAAATATGCGGTATAGATGATCTAGTGTCAGTATAATCCATTCTCTATTTTACCTCCGAATTCCGCCTGCCTTACGTGTATTTTTTTATATTAAAAAAAATGAGAAAAGAACCTGGATCCGTCACTAATTTGCTTATTATCGTGAGAAATACATACACTTTCTTGCTTTAAAGTACCTATTGTTGCAATAAATATAAGACTTAATTAAAAACTTACACTATTTAATGTCATGACAGTTTTTGATTGTGAAAGCGGTTTTTGTGGGTTCAATTGCCACTCAGCGAATTTTTATATATTTTTCTTCTGATAGATAAAGCGTCTCGATTACTGGGCGGTTCGTGGGGAACGAAATGTCTTAACACAAGATTCCCTCTGCTTACACTGGTATATGCGGGATACAGCGTGAAATTGTTGTATAGCAATTATACACACATTATGCATGAAAAACAAATGCCATCAAAGAAAGTGATAGCGTCTTATAATGTTATATCAATATTGAAAGCGATCAGCCTTTCTAATACTCTCTTTATAATGCAGAGCCGATAAAATTTCTGTTGTATCCCGCATGGATCAGGGTAGGCAAAAAGAAACTGGTTATTAAGACTCTCCGCACCCTGATTTACCCTTAAATCCGAGAATGGTGGAACCTAACTCTGCACTATAACTTGGCAGACCTTGTCGTACTGCACCGTAGTGATTTCACGTTAACTCTGCCCTTTGATATTAAATAAATTTATATTGCTTGAAATTAATTGTAAATTGTAACGAAAATATCTAAAAGGCTAGTTAGAAGCTATATTTTTTAATTCACGATCCCTGAACGTATTAGGGTAGGCAGAGGGATACTGGGAACTTACTTGCTTTTGTTAAGACATTCCGTTTCCATTAAGTCACAAGTCACAATTCCGTTGACCACTTTTTCCACTTTCTGCCGAATTATGGACACATTGTGTGTTGAGTGGTTCGTTTTCAGAGTGAGGAAAAGAAAATGTTCAATATTAAATTGCTTCTAGTGGGGATTGAACCCACAACCAATCTCGTTTACAATCGCACGCTTTAACTCCTGCGTCACTACTTTATAACTGCTTATATATGAAACTATGCTATGTGCACAGCGTGAAGGTAAAATAAAACCTGTAAAAAAAGTAAAAAGAAATCGTGGGTTCGATTCTCACTTAATGAAATGGTTATATTTTAAATTATGTTGATTTCTTGCTTTGGTGGACAATCCGCGGTGTTGAGCACTACAAGCTATGTCTCGAAAAATGGGCGGTAAGGGTAAAATAAAACATCTCAATAACTTCCCATTTTTTTCTTCTTTTTTTAGTAGCTCTCTGTGTTAACAAAATTCCATGTCATTAAAAATATCTGGGTGTTAAACTACAACTGATAGTTAAGTGATGATTAAATTTAATATAGTTTTCCTCAAATCGTGTCCAGAAAAGAAAAATCTTTAAAAAAAACAACCACCCCGTGTGCTCATTGTTCCACTGTGTTACGACGACACAAATTTCAAATATTTGCTATGTCTCAAATTTAAGGGACATTGCTAACGGCGGAACCGAACACCGCGCCTTGTTACTTAATAAGCGAAACTAACTAACTATATTTTAAAACTTTGCTCTGACTATAAGCAGAGCAGTGTCACGGACGACGGGATTTCAAATGCGACCACACTGCGACCGCGCCCTTCCGCAATCAAAACAATGGACGCTAAAATTTACTGTTATATATGTATAATAAGTATATCTATACTACGTGTATTACATAACTTTACTTACATAGATTATTTATTTATTTTCTTAAAAGAGAATAAATTATAAGCTGTTTGTTCAACGGTTGGCACTATGGTAGTAAGTTAAAATGCGATGTCGAATTTCTATTCAAAATGCAATGTCTCGAGAATTAGGCGATTATTAGGGGGAGCGTAGTGACTAAGCACTAGGTTCCCGACTAGCTAAACACAAACTATATATTATAACGTAATGTTAAAGAAACAGTCCTCTCAAGGGAAGTGTATTAATGAGAACAGATTGTCTTAACACTAGGTTCCTAGGTTCCCTCTGCCGATCCTGCTAAGTGGGATATAGCACGAAGCTAAAAAAAAAGAATCCAGAATCATTTCGTGCATATCCGACGACCAAGTAGGTCAGTATCCCCCAACTCAAAATTCACATTATAATGATACCCTGAGGCTTGAATATTTCATAATTTCGCATTTCAAAAACTATCCGGGTAACGATTTTACTTTAAAATTAAAATTTTTCGTCCAACAAAGAACTGTTTTTTGTTGGACAGTTCGAAATGAGATTTTGAGATATATTAAAGATGTAAAAGGTGGGAATATTAGACCGTAATTGATATAAGGGTCGCAGATTCGACGCAAGTACGTTAAAGTTTGTATGTTTTTAAATTATTTAGACGAGAAAAAGTGAGTGCGTAAGGTAACTTTGACCTTCGACGATTAACGATACCTACAACCTTCATCAGTAAATGGACAATTTTTTTTTTCATTTCGCACCAGTAGTTCCTGAGATTAACGGGTTCAACTAAAGCAAACCTTTCTCGCTTGATAATATTTGTATATATATATTACTTTCAAGGTACAAATGCCCGTATATTAGCAGTAACATCTGATGTAAAGAGCTATATATATATAATATGGAGGTCGTATTCGTATCGCTACTTAATATCCATTTATATGGTGGATGACATTGATATCAAGGAGGTCCTAGATTGAATCCATTTTTAATACTCATCCCTATATGACTTTATCGAAAAAAATATTTATTTTCATTTCCTCACCAGGATAGACGAAGTGCAGCGTTTAGTTGCGGTACTCAACATGCAATGTTTTGAAAATTCTGTGAAAAATGGAGAACTGAGTGTAAACGTGACGGTTGAACTACGTTTATTTCCTCGCTGAAAATATTAAATATTTATTATATTCTCCTTTTTAGTATTTGTTGTTAAAGCGGTTACAAAAATACATGATGTATTGTACTGTGAAAATTTCAAGTCTATCATGGTTCATGAGATACAGCCTGGTGACAAACATACAGACGAGTGGATAACGGAATCTCAGTAATGGGGTTTCTGTTTAACATTTGGGTACGGAACCTTAAAGGAGAAAAAAAAACGATCTTAATATTTCTTGCATTTCAGTCTAGTGTAAAACACGTGTTCTCTGTCTACCAAAAGTGACACAACTCAGCGCTGCTCTTTAGCTTGTTAAAGTGGGAAATAAGAATAAATCATTCCTCTTAAAGGAACCCTCTTTAAGGAATGGTTAGGTATAACCATTACCTCTCGTAATTTAAAATTAATTCCACATAATTATGACATCTAGAGAATATTAGCATAGCGTTTTTCATTGAAATACTACAGTAGTATTTCTATAGGAAGTTGCCTCCGTTGAGTTTTCTTGTCGAGGGATAAAGGAACCCTGACCTATTTTGTTTGCGGATGCCCTGGCTGTGTCACACCGAAGCGAGCATGAAATAAAATGGAAGGGAAAATATTCAAAATTAGTATTAAAATTTTTCTTTTTACCTCTATTGCTTTTTATGTGCCGCCTAGCGCTCTGACAACTAAGTCATACGTTCATATCTACTTGCGCTTACGAAGCATTTTTAATAAAAAAAAGTTTGCAAATAAAATATACTTTTATTAAAAGAAGTGGTAAAAGAATGGTAATAGGATTTCTTTTCTAAAAGTACCACCGATGTAAAGACTTTGTCTATTGAATGACGGAACTCAACGCCGCCTTATCTTTAGATGTTTGACATTGACATAATTAATTACCTCAAATTTGTTGATTCCATGACCATTGTAAAGCTGCATATGCCTTTTCTCAATTTTTTCATTTGTTCTTGGACATATTCCAGAAACATCGAATCGTAAATTGTACAAAAAAAATGTAAATCAAGATCCGAAGCCATATTTTTTATTGAAATCATCTGCTATAATTAAAATAGATATTACTTCGCCTTTTTACACTTTTCACTTGTCAGTGATAATTTATGTTACATTCATACTATGTATAATGCTTTCGAAATGTACACACGTATATTATTTTTTTAATGTTTATTTTACTTAAGGATATAGTGTTGCAGTGGGACAGTGAGTGTATCAGCGATAGTTGTGGGTTTGATTCACACTTGGGAAAGATTGATTAAAATTATGTTTTTACGGGTTTCGATTCCTAGTCAATATTTTTTAAAATTTTATTAATCAACAATTTTCATTTATTCGCTATGTAACAAAACACAGAGCGGCGTTAAGTTTCGCCACTTCACAACATGTCACTGTTTTTACTCTGCATACTCTGCTATACTCGGGATAAAGCGTAGAACTGAAAAAAAATTAAAAATGATATACTTCACAAAACCACAGATTCTAAGAACATGTAAGAAAAACATATTTCAATGTTTAAGAGCCATCATAAAAATAAATTCCTTATTTACGATGTTATTTAATGTTTATGAATGTTGTCTCTGTCTTTATGACGAAGGTTGGAAGTTCCAATGAAAGTAGGTTAAGAAACGATTTTTTGATCCGTTTTCACTGAAAATCAAGTGTCTATAATTTTACTTTGTAAAGAAGTAACTTAAAATATATATTTTTAAAGTTTCATCATCCATTCCATTTCCATCATTTACTCCTTCTCATCTTTTGACTAATGGTTGTGCAAAACCCATCACTTTAATTAATAACATTTTCGTTAAGCTTATCTAAAATAAATAAAAAAACAGCATTGAGTTTCGCCACTAAAACCAAAAACAAAATAGTGCCTTAATGCTAAGTCGCCTATTGTTACTACTTACCGTGCTGTAAGCAGAAGAATAATTGTTAATTAGAGAAATTGGAAAAATAAAAATAAATAACATTTATATTTTATGCAACGGTGTGAGTGGCGGACGGCTAACGTCAGTTCTCTGAGATCTGACATGAGGCGTATTGTATTCTTATTACAATATCATCTGAGCAAAATGAAATTTAATTAAAAAGTATATAAAAAATACTTATTTAAATAGTAGTTAGCCGTCGTGGCTGGAGGGACTAAACGTAACCGCGACGGTTGTATATTTGATTCCTGGAATGAGCTAATTTCTTTTAATTGCTCTGATAAAAAGACGAAGCGCGTTCCGCCACGAAATGTCTTCAAATATTATGGAAAGTGGAGAACAAAGTGTCTTTCCACTAAACCACTACTACCAACCCTGCTTTATGCGGGATACTTAAATAAAATCGGGATATTAAATAAAACAGCAGGTGAAAACGATTCATAGTTGCTCTGTTTGTCATATTGTAATGTATCTATATATGTACCTACACGATACTGTGGAAATTGGCAAATATTTGAGGTTAATGATCTACTTAGGCTATCAAGTACATATACAAAATTTCGTAAATGTATGTATGTATGTCCACAAATTTCTCAGTAAATAAAATTCATATGAAGATGATCTTCTGGTTGAAATGAGGCATATTTCAATTCCGCACACTGCAGGATAGGCAGAGTGAACCTAGTGTTAACACACTCCGTTCCCCACTTACTCTTCTACATTGACAACCAGTCGCATTTACAGTCAAACTGTGTGCCCCTGCGCTACTCTATGTAGAATCTAGCTATAACAAAATACTTGTAACAATTGCTGGAGTCGAAACCAAACCTACAGCTATTGAAATTTTTTAGAAAGTCATAACCGTCACAACTGTGTCACAATGGTGTTTATCTCTACAATTTAGTAAAAGCAGAAAAAGTGCATTCATCATAGCAATTTTCAAAAGGAAATAGGAAATTAGAGACATTTTATAGCGTTGTATAAATTATCGGTTATTAATGTTCTTATTTATATGCGACTATTAATCTTTATGAGGCCGTTGTGGCGCAAGGGCACAAGTGTGCGACTCTAAAGGCGGCGATTGTGGGTTTGATTCCCACTTGGTAATTAAAATATTTTATATTTTCATCACTTTGATAACCAGGTAAAGCGCGGCGTTAAGCGACGCCACTCATAATGCAATGATCTTATAAGTTAATAGTATCTCCTAACCAAGATTTTATTCAATATTCACAATTCCTCTCACGTGTGAAAGTTTCACATGAACAACGTTGTAATTCGATTTACTTGTAAAATTTTATTAGGGACTTGTCTTGTCTTGATTTAATATTATTTTAATCTTTTTTACTCCAAAATGATTTTTTTTTTATTTTTATGTAAGTATAGCCGTGTATTGGGCTGAGTGTGCTTCATCACGGTCACCGACAGGATAGGAAGGAGGTTGACACCGATTCTAAGATGAATCTCAGCTTTACATTTTTTTTATAATTATTATGAAGTTTTAATATAAGAAACGGGGTCATGTTTATGTGGACAAAAAAACAGCTTCACGCTACTTCCCGCATTTAGTGGAGTAGACAGAGGGAACCTACTGTTAAGACAGTCCGTTACCCACGCATCGCTAATTATTGAGATATCATGTGTCGAGAGTTTCAACGCTACGCTTTGTCTTGTTACCAGAGCGAGGAACTGAAATATTTCAAAAATATTTCATTTACCCGAGTGGGAATTGAACCCAAAATCGTCGCATGTTAAATCAAATGCTTTACGGTTGTATTACTTGTCGGCTTCTGTTTAATGTATATATGTATATAATTTAATATTAACCTAAACCTTAACCTTTTTGTTACAGGTAAATAATAATAACTATAATAAGTCTAGGGTGGTAAGTTGCATAATACCTTGAAGAATTATAATTTCTGTATATACAAATATTAATTTATAATTTAATATATATTAGACTACGGCGTTGAGTTCTGCCACTCAACACGCAATGCCTCCAAAATTTGGCAGGGGAACGGAGTATCTTAACACTACGTTCCCTCTGCCTACTCTGCTGTGTGCGGGATACAGTGTTGATTTATATATTAGACTAATACTTTAAACAATATAGCAATGAAATACAAATTTAAGCAGGCTCCCATACAACAAACGTGATTTTTTGCCGTTTTAATAAATAATGGTACGGAACCCTTCGTGTACGAGATCGACTCGCACTTGGCTTGGTTTTTTTTATATGTTTTTTACTGTATTTAGTTAGCTACAATCATTTTGTCATACAAATTGGTTGCAAGTCACGCATGTTTCTTACCATACAAATTTTGTAATAAATATATTTTTTATACATGATACTAGGTATTTAGAAGCAGCCGTGGCTCAGTGAGGCTGACTGTAAACGCAACGGTAGCACGTTCAATTTCCACTTGAGGAAGGAATTAATAATTTTTTTTGGCCCTGGTAACAAGACAAAGCGCAGCGTTGAGTTCTGCTATTTAATAGGCAATGTCTCGAAAATTGGGCGTTGTATATTGAACGTAGAGTTTTCAAATTAGGTTCCCTTCCCTGCTATATGCGGGATTCAGAGATAAGATACGGAAAATAAATCTGTCCCAAGCATTAATATTCAAGGTGCAAACCTTGTAAATCGCATCAATATTTGTTTACCCAATAATTTAAACAATGTATGAGCATCCTCGACCTCTATCCGTTTTCCGTTTTTACCATCATACTGCAATTTTCCTTATAAAAGTAACCTTTCGTAGTTTGACTCACAAACTTAGATAGAGAGATTGAGAGGCTACTTGAGGTGGTTATCAGTTATAGTAATTGTGACGGGTAACATGACAAAGCGCGGCGTTGAGTTCTATCGGAAAGTGGAGAACGGAGTATAACTTAAAATAAGTTTCCTCTGCTCTTTTATATGCGGGGTATAGAGCGAAGTTAGTAAAAACTAATTTCTAACTCAGCTAATGTCAGCTAACAAAATCCTCGTCATCATTATTACCTCTAGAACAGGTTAAGTTCAATTTCGCACGAATTTCTTTGGAATGGGTCTAAATTCTTTTAAAACTACTTCTAGCAGTTTCACACTTTTTCCCAAAATTGCATGTTAAATGGTGGAACTAAACGCTGCGCTTTGCCTTCTATAGTAGGGAAATTAAAATATTTGAAATATCATCTCAACCCCCAGTTCTAAGTTTGATATCGAACTTACAAACGTCGCGTTCACAGTGAGATGCTGTCCCATTGCACCACGACGGCCTCTAGACCCAAGCTGTATAGGATATACATAACTAGGTATAAAGCGGGCGACCGTGAGTGAGGTCGTCGCCCGGCTCATTACCGTGTAGAGTAGATTCTAGTAGAGATTGCTATAGTTTTTATTTTTATTTTTTACGATTTTAGTATTTGTGTTTCTTTTTATCTGTGTACTGATGTATGTTAGTTATAGTTTGATTTAGGGAATATATGTCGATCAATCTTTTTAATTTAATTTTTGTGTTGCGGCTAACCTGACCCTGTGCTTGATAATTGACCTATACCTTGATAGTTCAAATCTTACTTTGATTCAGAAGTAGGAATTACATACAGTAAGTGAGACTATACGTAAAATAAAAGAATATAGTAAATATTTTTTTTATAAAAATTATAATAGAGTAAGATTTGAACCCATAACCATCATCATTATTGAAAAGAAATCGGTTACCAACTTTAAAAAAATATAAATGATCAAGTATTTATTGTAATAGAGTTTTATAGATTTATACCATTGTAAGTCAGATAGATGTCTCTTTATTTTTATTCTCTAAAGGAGTGGAATATGGTTTATTAATCTTTTTCTTAGCTTCAGTTTTATCAATATCATTTGGGGCTCAATTCTCTGATGTAACTTCTCAACTCCTTCATACATGCTCTCTCATGCTTTTTACGTGACTTTATCATCGACTCTTTCTTCAATTAAGATCTCCTCCTCTTCCTCTCTTATTACTCAATCTTACTTCATCATTCATCACTTATTTTCTCCGACGGTGTCGTGTTCTATTGTGAATAAATAAAGTTAATTGAGCATATATAAATAATTTTGTGAGAGTGATAGATCTATCATAAAATTATCTATGTTACTTCGCAAAGTGCAATAAATATATATATATTTTTAAAAATACTATTTTCTTTATCACGTGCAACAAATGCCATACTAACCTAAATATATAATAAACTAAAAAAAAAAAAAACTGCTTCACGTTGTATCTGACACACAGCAGGGTTGGCAGAGGGAACTTAGTGTTAAGGCACTCCGTTTCCCACTTTCCGGCAAATTTTGGAGGCATTGCGTGATGAGTGGCGGAACTCAACGCGGCGCTTAGCTTTGACAGTTACAGTACTTTGTGCACCATCGCCACCATTGGTCTTTAACGACTCCATCATTAGACCAGAACCAGAAATTGTGTTGTAACTTATTAAGCTACATATAATCGACAAGTTTCATGATAATTGACAGTTTCTTAGATTTTAATATAAAAGCGTGTTAAAAATCAAATTAGTGGTCAGTCATGACGCAGGCGCAAAGTGTGACTGTAAACGCGATTGATTGTGGATTCGACTCCCACTGGACGAAATGGAATATTTATTTAAATTTATATTATTATTTCTTCGCTCTGGCGTCAGGGCAAAGCCTGCGTTGAGTTTCGCCACTCAATTCGGAATAGAATATCTTACCATTAGGTTCCCTCTGCGTAATCTTCTGTGTGCGGTATGCAGCGTGAAGCTGATTTTTTTTCATATATTTAAAAATTTAACCTACTACAACCTATTAGTTACTACATAGTCTCTATAGTAAAATACTCTGTATCTACACACAAAAGATTAGTGGTAAAGCAAATCACAATAACATAGACACGCCACGCTCCGACGGCTAACTAACATTTAAATATTATTATTTATATATAATTAATGACAGCGGATGGTGGATGTTGATTCGATTCCTACTTGCTCTCTAGCAACCAGGTAAAGCGCAGTGTTGAGTTCTACCGCTCAATATGCAAAGTCTCGAATTCGGATAAAAATTAGAGAACGTAGTGCCTTAACACTAGGCTGAAGTTTATGGCTTTTTTTGTGTATAATGTATCAATCAAGTTTAAATATTTGACCCATTTTCTATCCGTATTCGAATCTAAATCGAGGGGATATTGTTTCTTTTTTATTTACAAGTATCTCACCTCCACCAGGTTCCCTCTGCCTACCCTGCTATATGTGGGAAAGTCATTTAAATGTTTTAGACATTGGAACCTAGCCTGGATTTTAGATACGAAATACAATAAGCAGAGGAAACATAGTGTCAATGTTTTGCTACTAGATTTTTATTCTGCTTTCTCTTAATACATTGGCAGAACTTAACGCCGCACTCTGTTTACCAAAGCGGGGCAATTAATATAATAATTTAAAAAATAAAAAATAAATATAATTTTAAAATAATAGAAAGATAAGAAGTAACTAATAACCTTAGAACCTGTGACCATCGTACACTCAAACAAGTTCATTGATATTTTCTATTTTAAAGGAAAAATAATTTACATTATTTGAAGTATGTATGTATATATAATATATGAGTTCAACAAACTATGTAGAGCAAGTATGAGCTTCAAGAAGCAAACCCGATTTACGATTGACTTAGTGTATTATTGTGAAACTGCTTTTTTGTTCAAAAATATATTAATGATACAAGTCGTGGCGCTGGGGCACAAGCGTACGACTGTAAACGCAACAGGTTGTGGGTTCGATTCCCACTCACTCATTTCGTCGCTCTGGTAACTAGGCAAAGGTTGAGTTCCGCCACTCTACTCGCAATGTCTCCAGAAGTCAGTAGAAAGTGGGGAACAACTAAAATCGTATAGGCATTCCATGGGAGGTGGGCAGATTCGCAAAAGGAAAACCCCTTATTCATAATTTGGGAACCAAAGCCACAACCACAATTTCAATACCTTCTTTTGCAACCCAATAAATATCGTAAGTCAAGATCTGATTAAAACTTCTAAGGTCATGTACCAATTAACCCCAAATGTAAGGGGATGAAAACGCTAGGGTGGCCCTTAATATATTACTCTTAGGTTACAAGTTCATAGAAATAGGTATCGATAATGAAATTGTATGTATGTATATACAATGCCGTCTACGACTCGTTATACAGATACTTAATTCATTCCAAGTGAGAATCGCACCCATAACCGCCCCTTTTATAAATTTTTCTCTCTCCAACATACAGTTTAGTCGCTTGGTCAGTAAAGGTTCAAATCCGAGATATCCTTATATATTATCGGAAATTTTAGTATTTGAATGGCGTATCTCTTTTTACTAGAGAACCAATTGACGCGTAGAATACGCGTTGCCATAGCAACGTGTGTGTCACTTCATACTATTGTAGAATGTAAATTGCAAGTGTATATTGTCTGTCACACTTGTAGTTGTGTGCGTTATGTTTATTTTTATTAATCCTATTAATATTATAAATGTGAAAGTTTGTGAGGATGGATGTTTGTTTCACTTTCATGTAAAAACTACTGAACTCATTTAAATGATACTTTACAATAATATAGACTACACATCAAAATAGCACATATTCTAATTTTTACTAACTATTTTAGTATAATTTGAGATTAAAATAATAATAACTTTAAGCAGGCGAAGCCGCGTTTGGGTCGTTAGTTTAATGTATTTTTTTAAAAAAATATTAGCATTCATCGCTTGTCCATATAAACTATAAATGTTCCGCAAAATTTTCGTAAACAGGGGTACAAAGTATTTGCTTCACGTACTAATATATAGATACTGCTTTGCAATCAGAGCTTAGGAGGTCTATTCTTTCTCAGCATCCATTCTTGTTCAGCGACCCATTTAAGGCTAGTTTTGAGCTGTAATCTTCCTATTGTTTGGACTTGCTTGTGGATTGTTTACCTGTGTGTATGTATGTGCTTATATATGTATATACTAAACTATTTTTTTACTTATGGCTTCGCCTGCATGACCACGTTATGGAATGTCACAGTTATGACAGATTTTATTTGCCTGAGGTAACTATGACGTATACTAGAAATTCAAGACAAAAATAATTATTCTATTTGTTCCTGAGATTAGTGTGTTCAGCCAAACAAACTTTTTAGTTTCATAATATTAGTATGGATATATCGTTCTTCGACGAGTCTTTACGTATAGCGGGTAAGGTACAAGTAACTTTAAGTTACTTTTTATTTTATCTTTTACAGGATAGATAAAGAAATAGATAAAAAAAGATATATATACCTATCTTTCAAAAGTAACAGAAAAAAAGAACAAAGACCATATTGTATGTCGTTAAAAAGCGTGCGCTCCATTCTTACTAAAAGATACTTCCCGCTCTCATTATAAAAGTACTGAACGAACTTTGATGCGGTTTCCTTTGACCTATATATGCAGAAATTATTTGATATATATTTTTTGTAAATATAATATAGTGGGTTCTATTCAGTAAACATGTAGTCGTAGCGCAGTGTTGCGGTGTATGACTGTAAAGGCAAGGGCCGTGGGTTCGGTTGCCACTCAGGAAATTGAATTATTGTCTTTTTCTCGCTCCAGTTAGAAGACAAAACCTGGTGTTAAGTTTGACCCCAAAAAGCGTAATGTCTCGGAAAATGATCAGTACGTGGGGAACAGAGTGTCTTGACACAAGGTTCTATCTGCCTACTATAAGCGGCATATTCAGTAAAGGTACGACGTTAAGTTCCGCAACTCAACAAAATAATTAACAATGAATTATAGATTATCTTATCTAATATTTAGCAAACGTATAAATACTGTCGTAAGACAAAGAGCGACTTCAAGTTTCACCACTCAACGCGTTATATCTTAAAACTTGGTTGGAACAGGGTGTCTTTACATTAGATTCTCTCTTCCCTCCCTGAGATACTACAAAAGCGTGAAGATGCTTTTATTAAACCGTTCCTTGAGTGGAAATCGAACCCGTTACCTTCATTCTATATAGCAGCTAAAGGCAGGAACAAAAGGTAATTCAATATTATATATTACCTATATAGGTATGACCTCTCAGATGCCCCTCCTTCCGGTTCCGGAGTCTTGTCAAATAGTGTAAATTTATTGCATTCAGTTATTTTCTTATGAAAATACATAAATTTTGGTAATATTTCTTAAATATTTATGTGAACAAAGGAATTTTTAGTAGAAATTTTCGGTGTTAATCATATAGTAATAATCAAAAAAAAAAAATCAGCTTCACGCTGTATCCCGCCCACAGCAGGGTAGGTAGAGGGAACATATTGTTAAGACACTCCGTTTCCCACTTTCTGCCAAATTCTGGAGGCATTGTGTGTTGAGTGGCAGAACTCAACGCCGCGTTTAGCCTCGACACCTTTTTTTTTAGGAGGATAAATCAGAATATTGTTCTCTATTGTACTTTGTATCTACCCTGTTATGGATAAGGGATGAAGCTGTAAAAAAGAGTATTCTTGTACGAATAGATTATTGAGAAACATATATGCAGGAAACGTAAACAGACCGACATTTTAAAATAAATCGAATTTTATTACTTCGAGATCAATGAAAGTATTTTTATACTATAGTTTCCTTAGATAATAAATATATTGAAGGTGTTATCTGGTCTAGATCGTACTTATTATTTTCGGTGAAGTCTGCATAAAGTATGGTAGGCTGACGGCAAATAGTATTAAGACACTCCGTCCCCTACGCACCGTAGAATTGGTGAAGCATTGCATGCTTACTTATCGTGGCAATCAATGCCACGCTTTATCCTATTACCAGAGCGAGGAAAATAAGACATTTTCCCTAGCTAGACTCGAACCTGTAACCGCTTACAATGAGGCGCTTACAGTCATTATACCGCTACACCACAAAGGCATCGAACTCAAGTAATTGATATAGTTAAAAGTATATAATTATAACGTCCTCGATTGCTATTTTAGATCATATAAACTTTTAATTAATTGAGTGATGACATCTTAAATTATATATTTACTTGTTTTTTTCATTTTACTAACACGCTTTCTGAAACTAAAAAAACATTTTTAACATTTTGGCAAGCTTGCGTGTGCCACTTCTATTACTGTCACGTTCTATGATTTCGTCGTATGAAAATTCATTTCTTTGACGTCATAAATCTACCCACCCGTCTCTTTCACTCAACGAATATTTCATATGGTAAAAAGAGATAGCTATATATAAATCAACGAATAGATCACTATCTAGAAATATACAGTAAAAGCCCAAATAGTTATAATCACGCATATCAATAAAAATATACAAATATTTAGATTTTGTGTGTTGAATGAAAATGGGTGGAAATTTGGAATTTAAAATTGGATAAAATTCTAGTGAATTGACACTAGGTTTCTCTACGTTCTATATGTTACGTTTATTTACATGTTACCAAGGGTACCGAGATAACTAGAAGGTTAGGATTTTTTTATATATTACTTCTTCTATAAGAAATTATACACGCAATTTGTAGAAAAGTCTACATATCGCGTGTTTTGTAGCGGAACTTACAATTCTTGTCTAAACAGAACGTATTTTTTTAAATAAAAAATATTTTTAAATATCTCGGACATTTAAGAAATCGGGAATGTTGTATGTAGTTGGGGTTTGAGACCGTTGCAGCTCAAGGCAAGGCAAGGCATTTTAGCTTCAAGCTGTATCCCGCACATTTGAGGATAGACAGAGGGAACCTGAAAATTTAAGATAGCGAAAATTAGAGAATGGAAGGTTCTCTAATTTTCGCTGAATTATTATAATAAAATATCTTGAAGAAACACTGGTAGGGTGGGTGTATACAAAAATAAAATAGAAACTTTGCTTATATAAATTGCATAGGCGCTTGGAGTACCCACGCTCTTTGGTTAGACAAAGCACAGCTTGGATTTCCGTCACTAGCACGCAATTTCTTGGATTCGTTTGGAATAACAACACCTGAGTATCTTAACTCTTAACACTACGTTTACTATACCCACCCGGGTAATGCGGGGGACAGCGTGAAACTGAAAAATATAGAAATTTTCCTATACGAAATCGAACCTGCTATCCATTCAATACCATTGCGTCATAATAACAAATGGTCAACAACTGTCCAGACGTATTGTTAATTAGTTGGATTTATAACAGCGGCTGTTAGGGCGTCGCGTAAGTGTTTTATTATTAGACCAAAGTAATATCCAAATGACCTACAGAAATTAAAATAATTAACAGTCATTTTCCTATATATATTCGTACGTACGTATTAAAAAAAACAGCCAAATGCGAATCTCGCGCACGATGGCATTATCTTTACAAACAAGCAAAAAAATCACGTTTGTTTGCTACCTTAAAATTTTATTTTATTACGTTTTTTTACTATTTGTTGTTAGAGTGGTACGGATGGACGGACAGCACAGACTTTCTTAGTAATAGGGGGTCCCCGTATTACCCTTTCGATGCGGAATTCCGGAAAAGAATCTTTCATCGAAGTTATTATCGTGTTAAGTGACGGAACTTAACGCCCGCCTTTGTCTTACCAGAGCGCAAAAATGGTATTAATTAATTTAAAACAATCGCGATTAACGTCAGACGCTGAGCAGATTTCCAACGACGACCTCATGGAAAATAGAATATTTGTACTTGGAATTATTCTCACTTCTTCAGCCTTGTTGGACAGAAAGCAGCGTTGATGTCCGCAATTCAATACGTAATGGCTACTTAAATAAAATGATGAAAATCATAAATTTTGAAACTAAAACGACGAAAACGAAAATTTAAAACGAAATGCTGTAGGATCTCGATTCAATCCTAGAAGATTGATAACCTTCTCCTTTTAAAGTCGGTCAAAATATATTTACTAATGCATGGACAGGAGGCGTACCTAGTTAAATATAATAAATTAAATCAAATTTGTCTCCCGTAAATTCCTCTAACTCCAAATATAATTCAAGATGACGCAACCGTAAAAGCGTCCATCAATATCGATATTTCCGACGCGCGCGCATCGCTCGTGGATCAATTGATTGGGGCCAATGTTTTTGGCCGAGTTCGAAAAAAGAAGGTTATCACTTTGATATACTGTATGTTTGTATGTATATGATATTGTTGGAATTGGATAATATTTAAGCGTAATGATCTATATAGTGTGTACGCAGCCAACAAAATTCTCGGAAACTAAAATTCGTATCTCGATAGATATTTTTTAAATGAGTTTACATACTCCATGTTAACCTTGTATAACTGAACATACAGACCCATACAAATAGGTAATCACAATGATATAAAAATAGCATCAGTACAAAAATATCTAATAAATAAACAATTTATTATGATATATATTTTTTTGTTCTTAAAAGCAAAAATACCTAAAATGTTATATTGGATGTAACTGACAAAATTTTACATTACAATTTTAGATTAGAGACAATCCAGAAGAAAAACATTAAATTTATCGGGGAGTTTCTATTCAGGCATCAAAACGTTCTGGATGAAATGACAGTTCTAAGAAAAAACGAATCAAAATAATTTAATAACTAAAATAACTAATAATTTGAAGCAAACTCATTTCCTGTTCGAAGGCGAATTGAAATTCTAGTATTTATTTATCATATATTTTTTTGCTCACGCTGTGACGTTTATCGAGTGACAAATGGCAAATTGCGTGTTGTTGTAATTACTTTTTATGTACGTTTGGTTTAAGAGTAGACTGTCTCTAATCAATTTACAGGTGTATTTTATAAACATTTTTTTCACCTTCATTTCTTATTCTTCACCTACACCTTCACCTTAATTTCTTCTTTATAAAGGAAATGGAGCAGAGAAGACACTATCCTACCTCCTTTCTGCCCAAGAGCGAGATTATGAAAATATTAAATTTAAAAAAATCAGCAGGGTAGGCAGAGGGGGCCTAGTGTTAAGACACTCCGTTCCCCACTTTCTGCCGAATTCTGGAGGCATTGCATGTTGAGTGGCAGAACTCAACGCACGCCTCACCTCGACACCAGAGCGAAGAAATGTAAATATAAATTTAAGTAAATATTTCATCTCTTCGAGTGGGGATCGACCCACAACTAGTCGATTTTACAGTCACACTTTGTGCCGCTACGCCACGACTTAAAATGAAAATATTAAATAATTTATTTACCGTTTACAGTCAGACGGTTTTACTATTTAAGAAATGTTTACAAATAAATTCTAATAAGTATGTTAATAGAAAATAAAACGCTGGACGAAGAAAGAAATATCGAAGAGCCCCGCTAAAGTCTTGACTTTAAAAGCATGGCGGGTTATTCAACTAACTGTACATGAAAGTAGGCTTAAGCGTCTTTTCAAGATGCTTTTGACTTCTATAGTCGAGTATCAACTTGGGAATAGAGCTCTCGATACACCACTCGCTGAAAGAACCTATTCGATACTGAAAAGTGGCTGTAAAATGTAACGAATATCGATTTTTGTACTGTATAAAAGTATTTTAATTCTGTGTTTTAAATAGACTATCAAATCATTAAGATTAAAAAAGTGTATACTTTCTTTAGTTTCACGCTGTATCCCGCATATGGCAAAACTTTCTTTTTCCTCCTGGCCAAGGATTTTTCCATAATCCTAGCGGATATAGAAGAACCTAGTGTTAAGACACTCACTCCAGTTAAAGCCTTCAGCCTCCAGTTAAAGCATTTTTCTACGATAAAAGGAAGTTTTGCAACAACGAATAATGAAAACTGCATTTAAATCGATTAAACTATTTGTGATAAAAAATAAAAAAAAATAGTTTTGGGTTCTATTACATTTATATATACGTCAATAATAGATTTTCTCACAATAATAGATTTTCTCACATCTTCGATGTATGGACAGCGATCAGTTACAATTTTATTATATTTATAGATATAAATTATGACACCGCTAAACCATATATATTATTATAAAATTTCTAGCATGAAACTAGATTATAAGGATTGCGTAAAGCAATTAAAGTGGGATGATATGAATATAAAATGTATAGGGCTGTCTCCGTAGATAATATTATAGAAAAAAAATACTTAGAGGCCTTTGAGACTTGTGGCGCAGTCTCATTGCCAACGCGATGGTTGTCGCTTTGATTACCAGAAGAATGAGTTACTTTTATTTTTATTTGGTCGGGTAACAAGCAAAGCGAGGCTCCGCCGTAATGATTCAAAAAAGCTCTATGAACAAAAAAGTATATATTTGTAACAAATAAGATATTTTTTTATTTTATTTAATTTCACACTGTATCCCGCACAAGGCAGCGTGGGCAGAGGGAACTTGGGGACTACTAATATTATTTGATAGTTATTTATGTATTGGGTAATCCAATTATCGAGAACACCTTTACAAACTACATCAATAATTTCGATGTATAGTTATCTCGTGTGTATCTCTCGTAAAGATCCATTAGAGTGAGCCATGTGTCATACACGATTCTTAATTACTTCCATTGGATCACGGACGAGGCCGCAGGAGAAAACTAGCTCAGTATATATTTGCGACAGCATCTTTAGCGATCAAACTCGACCTAAAAGCGAGTACAATATAAATATACACATTTACTATTATTTCTAATAGAAATGCCTTTATGATGAAAAAAATAATAATCACGAAACTACACAAGGATGCTCTATATCCTTTTAAATAATTAAAAAAAAATGAGAAAATAAAAATTTCAAGAATAAAAAAATATAGAATAAAATTTTCTAAAGGTACATTATGCTGTGTCAGACGTCTGCCACTTGACCGATTTTACTTTGTGTTTTATTATTATTATGAAGTTCAAATTTATTTATAAACTAATTGTAGTTCGCGGCTTCGTTTGCGTGGATCTTGTGTGTCTTCCACTCAAAATCAATATCTAGGTTTTTGACGTTACTATATTACTTTCGAAAACTCTCTTAGGGTTCATTTTAAAATTTTTAACTTTGAAAGTCCAGTAGTTTCTGCTGTGAGTTGCCTGTAAGTCACTCTCAGAACGTCAAAAGTGATTTTTTTATGCCAATCAAGTAGATAGTTATTTATTGAAGAGAAATGCTTTTATTACCTATTTTTTTGGCACATTATAGATCTAAATTTATTTTTGAAATATATAAAATATTTTACACATTTATTACAAAATATTTTATGTGCATAAAAAAATTGATATTAAATCTCTCAGACTACGTAACGGATTTCAATGCGGCTTTCACTAATAGATAGACTGGTTCAAGAGGAAGGTAGGTAGGTGTATGTATAGTATATTATTGTATTCCGAATCTGTGAGTAGGTTGTTAGTAAATTAAAAAGTTTCACGCTGTATCCCGCATCGGTATAGCAGAGTAAATAACATATTTAAAAACCTGTCCCACCTTCGGCCCAATTTACAAGGCATTTTTTGTTGAGCGACGGAACTCAACGCCACGGTTTGCTTTGTTATCAGAGCTAGAAAGAAAACATAATTTAATCCGCAGTCGCTTTCAAAGTTATAAGCTGAGCCACTGCCCTACGAATAACGGTGGCTTCATCAAGATATCATTATTATTTTGTGTAATTTTATTACAAAACATCACAAACTAAATCAAAACAAGAATTGTGGGTAAGAATCTAATTTATAAACTGTATTTTGACGAAGTTTAAACAAAGTTTTCTAACACTATCTCGCTGTAACATTTAACACAGTTACGTGTTACCCTGAGAATAGAGGGGAGAGGAGCGGGGGGAAGGGGGGGGGGGGAGCTGTAGGAACTACCGCGTCAAACTACTGTAACTTCTGAGTTAGGTTATACAGATAAACTGAACGTTTAAGTCTATTCTATGCTGATATTATAAAGCTGAAGAGTATGTTTGGTGAACGCGCTAATCTAAGGAACTGCTGTTCACATTGAAGTTATGGTGAGTCATTTATTTCAAAGCTTAAAAATGTTACAATTTTATTGTGTGAGGTGCGACTGTAAACTCGACAGTTGTGGGTTCTATTCCCACTCGGGGGCAACAATTTAATAATTTCATTTACTTGCTTTGGTAACCAGGCAAAGCACGGCGTTGAGTTTCACTTTAAGTACGCTATGTCTCAAGAATTATAGGGAAAGTGAAGAACAGAAATTTCTTAATAGGAACGGAGTATCTTAACCCTAAGCTTTCAGGTTCCCTCTGCCTACCCTGCTATGCGCGGGACCCGGCGTGAAATTACATAAAAAAAACAATGTGGGGTTCACCAATTCGAATAAGTCGCCTCGACGTCGACGTCACTGTGATTGCTTTAAAAGTGATATATTATTTAAGCAGTTATTTTATATAAAATATGTTTAAATCAATAATCCTCAAGTATACTTGTTTATATATTGACTAGTTATTACTGGCGACTTCGCCTGCTTGTTCAAATAGAAATAACTAGGAGTGGTGCATCATGCTCTTAAAAGCTCTCATGCTCTTCTGTTTAGCAACACTTTTTATGATTACTCTACTTTTATTGATTATAAATAGTAGTTCTTGAGATTAGGGTGTTTAATCAAAAACCTATTCAGCTTTATTTTAGCGTTTAAATTGTAATATATTTTTTATCTGTAGACAGATATATGATATATTATAATTTAAACATGACAACCCTAATTGGTACAGCTGTGACGAGACGGACGGACGGTTTTAGACCGACATTTATATGACTGTGATTTTCATTACACGTCATATACATACGTTGCAAAGGAAATTGTTTTATGTATAGATATGCATATCTAATATTATACAGTTGAAGAGTTTGTTGTTGTTTAACGCGCGTATCTCAGGAACTGGAAAAATCTATGGTTACTTTTATCTAGATATTGTCTCTTTGAGTATCTCACTCGGGAACGGAGTGTCTTAACACTATGTTCCCAGGTTCCCTCTGCCTATTCTGTTATGTGCGGAAAATAACAGAATTTTGGCTGAGAGGTAATAGAATAGTTGCACGATTAAGTAACAACCATAAATCAAACCTATTATCACAGTACATTCTTTAAGAACAAACATGAGAATTCTTGATTGAGGTTAAATCGTAAATTCCAACATTTATATGAAAATAAATTGAAGCAATAACGAAAACAAAATAAACTGACACACTGATTTTATATATACAAGAAAAGTAATTAATTTTATTATAAATAGAAGCTATAGTGAGGCTGTGGTGCAGCATATAACTGTAAAAGATGGTTTTGGGTTGGATTACCATTGAGGGAATTAATTATTTTAATTTCGTAATTATGGTAACAAGCCAAAACCCGGCGTTGAGTTCCGCCTATCACTGTCTTAATAATATTAGGCGGTTCAATTAAATATCAAAGGACACGGATTCAAATTGTATAGAAAAATTATGTATCGAGACTGTCGTGACTCGTAGCACTGAGTTGTGGGTTCTGTTTTCATACAAGGAAATTAAACATTTAATATTTTCATTTCCTCGCTCTGGTAAAGAGGCTAAGCGCGGCGTTGAGTACAACCACGTTACACATAATGGATCGAGGATTCGACAAAAATTTGAGAACGGCAGTATCTTAATCGGAAAGCAGTGGACAACTAACATTAGGTTCTCAGGTTCACTCTGCTTGTCCCAATTAGTTCGGGATGCAGAATTATGTTAAAAAAATATTTATTATGAAATTACTAATTGGTTTGAACGTATTTTCTGATTTCAGGAGGATAGGGCGAGAAAATGGAGCTTTTAAACGATTATTGATTGAATAAAATTGATCAAATGCCGCTGTTCTTATTAACAAAACTGGGACGAAAAAAGCATTTAAATCGTCCAAAAATTAAACAATTAAGTCTTTACTCGGACAGATCCAAATAATCATGCTAGTTCAGAGCATATGCATTAAGTTTCATTTGTTAGGCCCCAGGTGCTTGCGACGGCATTGTAACGGCAACATTTAGGCGTGACTTAGATTTAGTGGTTGAATATTACAAACTAACTAATATTGGAGAGGCCAGTCGTGGCGCGACTGTGAACGCGGCTCGTTGTGGGTTCGACTCCCACTCGAGAAAATGACACTGGCTACGAGGCAAAGCACGGCGTTGAGTTCCGCCACTCAGCATGCAATGCCTTCTTTGGTAGAAGTAGGGAACGGAAGTGTCTTAACACTAGGTTCTCAGGTACCTGTCTATGCTATGTGCGGAATTCAGTGTGAGGCTAAAATAAAACAAACTAAATGTGAAGAAGAAATCTTTTGAGCCTGTATTTAGTAATAAGCATTCGAGGTTCTCTCCCAATTTAAGATTGTATCAACAGATGAGTTCAAGTGATCTACGTACTCTATTATTGCCAAAGTTTTTTGGGCTTCTCTTTAATTTTTAACGAGATTGCGCAGCGTTGAGTTCATTCATTCAATACGCATCTCGAAAATTGGGCGGAAAGTGGAGAAAGGTTACTAATTTGTTAAAAAAAAACATAATTTATCAAATCCATTTTTAACACCCCTTACCCTAAGGGTAACACGAGACTCTGCTGATCGTACGTCTGTCTGTCACCTGGCTACAACTCATGAACCGTAATAATTACAGTTGAAATTTTCACAAATTAGTACGTATTTCTGTTGAGCTATAATAACAAGTACAGTAAAATATCAAATAAAATAAATATTTAAGGGGGCTTCGATACGAAAAACTTGTTTTTTTTTTGCGGTTTTCGGGATAGGAATAAATAATATAAAAACTCGTGCGCGAGCCCGACTCGCGCTTGGTCGGGTTTTTAATATATATCTACAAGCAAAGGACACAGATACATACATATACGATAAATGGGTTTTTTTAATTCATTTTTCAACTACCAGTGTTTGTATGTGGCAGGTGTCATCGCAATTTGGCGACGGAACCCTAATTAATGACATATCGACCATCAAATGATTGATGGCTGGACGCAAATTGCTGGATAATTTTTAAGTAACATATGGTATTTCAGATCGTCGTGACACAGTGGAACAGTGTCTGGAAGCAAACGCGATGGTAATGAGTTCGATTCCCTCTCGAAAGAATAAATATTACTTTCCATTTCTCGCTCTAGTAACAAGGGAAAGCGCGGCGCGGCACTAAAGAATTTGGTGGATAGTGGAGAACGGAAGCGTATTAATGGGAACAGAGTATCTTAACACTAGGTTCCCAGGATCCCTTTGCCTACTCTTCTAAGTGCAGGATGCAGCGTGAAGCTAAAAAAAATACATTCAATATCATGAATCCGATCGTTTCTAAAAACTAGATCACCTACAAGCGTTGAATACTTTACGCTTTTACCTATAGAGCAGAATCGATCCTGGATAAACAAATACAAAGTAAAGAGCTTTCGCTTTAAAAGCTGAAATAAAATAAAAAATGTCTACTTGATGTGTATCTACTACAGCTTCACACAGTATCCCGTATATAGCGGAGTAAGCTAAGGGGACCTAATATTAAGACAATCCGTTCCTCACGCACCACCTTGTGTTCGAGACAATGGGTGTTAAATACTGGAACTCAACGCCGTTCTTTGTCTTATTACTAAAACGTAGATGTGAAATTCTTTCCCTCGAGTAGGTATTGAAGCCGTAACTGTTGTGTTTGTAGCCAGACGCTTTACCGCTGCGCCACGACGGCCTCTTAAATTCTTCTTAAAAGTGTCAAATACTTTAGGCGACTTAATAATAAAATTCTTAGACAACTTACTCACGCTCATTAGTATACGTACTAGACTGGAGTGTGTTTTAACGATAACTATTAGAAGTTTCACATTGCATCCCGCATTACGTGACGAGGCGGTAAGTGTGTACGATGCCCGGACGGTGCAATTTTATTAATATTGTTAATATAATGTGTATTCTTAGGACTCATATGATATATTGAAATACTAAATAGGTTAACATTTACTTTATTTAGAAAATCATAGATATGCAAGTGATTGGAAGTTTAAGAGCTTGCGTCACGTTGGAGGTTAGATTCCGGAACTTAACGCCGTGGCTTACATAATAAGGAAACTTACAAAAATGAGGAAATCGAATCTATAATGTTTGTCAAGTCTGACATTTTGTACGTCGCGGGGTAGTGGAACAGTATATAAGTTTTATCTCCAACACTCCATAATTGGGTGGTACGATAGGAACGAAGTCTCATACCAAACTATCCATATTTATTACAATTAAATGATTAATACAATAAACTGAGACATCGTGCAAATCATCGTACGTGATTATTACAATAAACTAAGACATCGTGCAAATCATCGTGCGTGATTATTACAATAAACTAAGACATCGTGCAAATTTAAACATTAAAAATGAAAAATTTCACCCTTTCCCAAAGGTAGGCAGCACACATACCCATATGTGTATTTCATTTGACTTTTATAATTCAATATCAAGCGACCAGGCAACGACCTCGTTACGCGAAAATGTGAAAAAAAAACCATATTTTAATTAAGCATTTTGTTCATACATTTACTAACATACGTACGTGTACTGCATGTATTTGTGTGTATGTATGTATGTAGATGCTATTGAGTTTTAGTTGGTGAAGCTAAAGTGACTTTTAAGAAATTTTTAATACCGTCTAGCTAGCAATTTTAACTATTACCTTTGTAATTTTCCTTTTTACCTGACTGCGTCAGAAGGAGGGAGGTATTGGTTTTTCGAGAGTATGTATGAATATATGTATGTTTGTATGTATTTTTGTATATTTACTATTATGACAACATGTATATCACATTTTGATATCTTCTGCCATAGATAGAGCCAATCCATTTTTTAATTAAACAAAATGTACCATTTTCTAACTAAAGTAAATGTTGCATAACTCACTTAGTATGTCAATAAATTATATAAGTCTCATCATATTTTCAATATAAATTTAATTGCACTCTCCCGGCATCGAACCCGCGTACCATTTATAACAATTATGATCAAATTTAATCTATTTCAAATATTTTGAACGCGAGTAGGCCATTAATTGTGCAGACAATGGCTAAGTAATGTCATCCCCACGCCCAATGAGTTATGATATAAAGGTATATCCTATTGTTCTATGGAATTTTGATAATTTATAGTTTATATTCTTCGTTGCGGTTCAGTTGTCAATGTGTATGACTTGATTGGGTGATTATGGGCTCGAATCTTTATATTTCTGTAATAACACAGCTTTAACTTGTATAACTTAGTGTTAAGACACTTCGTCCTCCACTCAATATCATCGAAATGCGTTACTTTTGTTTAGTTATTAACTAGATTTATATAAAAAGAAAAGTAGATCTTTTATTTTAGCTTCAAGCTTTTTTTTAGATACATATACAAGATAGGTATAGGGAACCTAATAATAAAACACTCCATTTCCTACTTCCCGCCCGGTTCTAGAGAAATTGCATGTTGAGTGACGAAACTCAACTCAGTGAGATGAATTTAATAATTCTTTCTCTCAATTTAAACCACTAGTAAAAATACTCTTTCCCGTATAACTTAAACTTTAACATCCAAGAAATCGTATTTACGACCTGCCAGCTCGCCTTGGCGCTGCGCCAATAACGTACCGAGGTATGGCGGGATTTTAGTGTCATAATTGTAATTACTTAAATACTTTAAATTATTACTTTAAAGCAGAAACTGTGAAAATATATCAGTTTTATGTCAATAAAGGTTTTGAAACAGCGTCTGACTGTAAACACATTGCACCAATGGTTGTAGGTTCAATTACCTGTCGAGATAATAAATCATTTTTATTTCCCCGCTCTGGCCAAACAAAACGCAGCGGTAAGTTTTGTGAAAACGGAGAATGGAGTTTCTTGATGCTCAGGTTTTTTTTACTATGCTATGCAAGATAATTGATAAAAGAATATAGATATATAAGTAAGGCGATTGATTTGATTAAATGTTATGTACCGATTGATCGTTTGTTTGTCAACGCGACGGTTGTGGGTTCGATGCTTACTCGGGACAATGAATTTTATGAATATTTTCATTTACATGAGAAAACGCGGCACTGAGTTTTGCCACTCAACACGCTATGTTTCGTAAATTTTGTGATGCGTGGAAAACGGAGTGTCTTAACACTGGGTTCCCTCTACTTACTCTGCTATATTCGACGCGAAACAAAAAAAAATAACAAACATAGTTATGTATCTACTAAGAAATAATGCATATTTTATACTACTGTTTTACGATCGTCAGCGTGGTTTCGATATAAGCCGTCTGGAAAATTGAAATGCGTAATCTTTGACTATAAAATGGCGATATCATTCTGGTTTACCAGTATTTTCACGTCTGTCTATAATCGTGATGGTTGTGGATTTGATTCCTACTCAGGGTTTTGATTTATTTTCGTTTTCTCGTTGTGGGTAATAAGACAAAGCGCGGCATTGAGTTCTGCCTTTCAACACACAATGTCTTTAGAATCTTGCAGAAAGTGGAGAGTTTCAACATTTAGGTTCTGACTACTTTGCGAGAATGTGCAAATAATTCATTGTTCAGAGTGAGAATCGAACCCCGGCCGTCGCGTTTACTATCAGACATATATCTATAATATGTAAAAGCGTTTCAAACATTTCAATAGGCATTGTAATTAGAGATCCCTTGCGTTCGCACCATAAATCCTCCCCATTGTACGGCACCCATAAGCTAATAAGGTGTAAATCTGTCACAGCCATTGAAAAGGAAATCGTTCCTTTTCCTTTAGAATGTACGGAATTTCTTTTATATATATACAAATTTCTATTAGACGCCGTTGTGTCACAATAGGAATGATTGCGATGGTTGCATGTTCGATTCTCTCTCTGCGAATTGATGTTTAAATTGTTTTCATTTCATTTTTAGTATGCAAAGCGAGATATCGAGTTCCGTTGTCCAACGTCATGTGCATTTTATATTTTAACTAAACTATTTACTTGTCGGTCAGTAGTAGGTGGTGGCGCCTACACCGTGACAGATTGTGGGTTCGATTCCCACTCAGGAAAATGAAAATCATTTTTCATTGAGTGGCGCTACTAGAGCGAGGAAAGCGAGCGAGCTGGTAGCGGCCACTCAAAACGCAATAATACCTCGAGAATAGGACAAAAAGTGAGGTACGAAAGTATTTTAATGGGAACGAAGTGTTCGAACTGCCTAACCTACCTAAAAGAAAAACAAAAACCTATATTTTCTATTCACTCCGATTGTTGAATGAACAATCATACAATAACAAACAATTAAGTGCATAAATACATACACTTATTAGTTAAATTGTATGTGCCAGGCCATTAGTAAGGACGGACAGACATTCATTTTATATATATATTTAGATTTTCATCATAAATCATTTAACCCGCACCTGTGGTTGACCGTACAGGAGCGACGACAAGGCGTTAGTGGGTAAAGGATAATTAAAGTTTACGATGGTACAGTGTTCAATTGTTGGCTTAAGAATAAAAAATATATAACGACATGATTAAGAAGTTTACTATTTTCATTTGACGGTTGTGGATTTGATTTCCACTCGGGGTAATGATATATTAAATATTTTCATTTCCTAGCTCTGGTACTGAGGCAAAACGCGACGTTAAGTTCCTCCACCCATGACCCAACACGCAATATCTCAAGATAGCGAAATGCGAAAAATGCGGACAAGCGGAAGTGTATATGGGGAACTGAATCACTTAATATTAGGTTCCCTTCTTCTCTCTGCCTAACACATTGAGTGAGATACAGCGTGAAACTGAAACAAATGTGAACAATATTATTATTAGACTGCGTGTATTATGGTGGTGCACACTTTGTCTTCCAATCATAGCAATCAAATGAAAATAATTCATACCCCCGAGGAAGAATCGAACCCACAACCGTCGCTATAATAAAATTTGACATAAGTGAACCACTTTCCACTCACCGCTATTAATAAAATAACCAAAGCAATAACTCGGTAACGGTTATAACGATACATTTAACTATTCAGAAGGCACTCTATAACTTTACAGTGGCAGATGTACTTTAAGTTTACGAACGAAATTATTAATTAATATTTCAAAACGACATAAACTAGTTACGTTAAAGCTTGGTAAAACATTATACATTTTTAATGTTGAGGTAAAATATTCTAGAGCGACACAAAGCGTGGCGTTGAGTTCCGCCAATATCAACACTAATATCTTAAAAATTGGGCGGAAAGTGGCTGTGAACGGAGATTTCTTTAACACATTGTATCATACATATAACATTGTGGGCAAAGAGAAAACTAGTGTTAAAACACTCCATTTCCACCACCCATTTTCAAGGCATAGCGTGTCAACTGGCGTACCGCAACACTGGGTTTTGTTCGTCTTGATACCAGAGTGAGAAAATGAAAATAATTCGTTCCACTAAGTAAAAATCTAAATTCTAATTAAAAAAAAATATTTTATAATAATTAACAACTCAACATGTAATGTCTTTTGAACAGAGAACGGAGATCTGAATGTCTTGACACTACGTCCTCTTTGCACTCACTACAAATCCCACATATTTTAACCTAAATTCTAAAATCTAATGTTATTTACTTCCGCCGCGAATAGTTTATATTACAAAATTAACTGCGCAAGTGTACGTATTAAAAGTTATTTTTGTTTATCAATATGTCAGCATCCGCTATCTCGGGAACGACGGATTGAGATGAAAAGATTATTCGCGTATAATGTGGACTAAATCTAAATATTAATTAGACGCTGTCGTGGAATAGGATGTGACTGTTAACGCCATGGTTGTGGGTTCGATTAAAAACAATCAGTATACAAGAATAAGAAGAAATTAAAATCCGACCAAGTGCGAGTCGGAAATGTCCGTACTATCTATAAAAACGGATTGATGGATGAATGGTTCTGCTTTTTAGTTTTTGTTGTGATAGCGGCAAAAGTAAAGTAAGTAACATCATCTGTAAAAAAATTAAACTGTTAATATTACGGTTACAACCTGGTGTAAGACGTACCCTTAAAATCATTACCTACAAACTACACAATTAAAGAAATTTTAAAATAAATAAATATATATATATATATATATATATATATATATATATATATATATATATATATATATTAAATTAAAGATTTAATAGCCAGAATCCATTTAATTATTACCCACATAATAATATGTGGTCCATGAAATGATTTAGTTATTTAAAGAATGGGCCCTGACTATTAATCTTTGATCTTTGGTCTCTACAACGCCACATATGAAAAAATTAATATTCATACACAGTTATAATCTTTTTTACTAACTTCAAATCCCATACAACCTAGTGTCAAGACACTCCCTTCTTATTAACCTCTTTCATTCTTCATTTTCTATCAAATTTTTGAAGCATTGCGTATTGAGTAGTTGAACTCCATGCCACGTTGTCTCATTACTAGAGCGAGATAAAGAAAATATTTAAAATTTCATTCCCACGATTGGGATTCGAACACACAACCTATCGCGTTTACTGCCACACGTTGTGCCCCTGCGCCACTGCTGGCTTCTATACTTTTTATGACAATAGGCTATTATCATAAATAATAATTTATAGTTCAAAGAACAATTCAAGGATAGCTCAAGCTAATCTGGTTATTACACACGATTGCATGCAAAATGTATGAGCGCGCGTTATCTTCCACATTTCATTGGTTTTCCCAAATGAATGGCATTTACGTTGTAGCTGTTGTCTTCGGTTGAAAGGAGCTTTAATTCTCGCGATGGTTGTCGGTTCGAACATGATTGAGGGAAATGTATGTAATAGTGGTTTAGTTATTTAGTTATTAGAGAAATATCAGGACGGTCTATGTGGTAAAAAATTATATTGCTGTATAAAAAAATCTTATAGTTTCACGTTGTATCCTGCATATACTTGTATGTTAAGACAATTTCGTCCAATTTTCTTTGAGGGACTTTGTGTTTTGAGTGACAAAATTCTATGCATTTCGTATTGTTAGTGTTACCAGAATGAGCAAATGTCAAGTAATTCTTTTCAAGTGGGAATCGAACCCACAACAGCCACCCACTTTAAAAATTAAAATATTTAATAAAATCATTGTATTGTTTCTTTTCAGGTATTTATAAAGGACATCACATGCATGGACACGCAATTTTTCTATACACACACATATTAACAAATCTGTGGGAGAAGAGAAGCTCATAATATGAGGTAACTTTATATAAATTTAAATAGTGTTCCCCACGCTAGCTTAGTACCTACTGCTTACCGTAGGGACTGGAGTTCAAATCCTGAATTTGACATAATATGCTAAGATAGGCAGGAAAAATCTAGTGACAGATTCTTATTTCCTCCACTCTTCCTTCATTCAAAGGTTAACTTTGTAAAATCATTTTAAATTTGTTTGGACGAAGTGGAATGCTAAGTATAGTGAGCAAGCCTAGCGGAAGCTAACACTGCGTTTATCTTGGTATGATTATATATATTCCAGCGTCCCAAATATGTATTTACGTAAATAGATGGTCGTCGATTCAATTCCCAATAGACAAATGTTTGTATGAGTTTAATGTAAAATAAAAAATAAATATTTTAAATATCTGTTGGAATAATCTATACTTATATACTAAAATTCTTATTTATGGGGCGAAATATCAAATAAAAGGTAGTCAACGTATAAAGATAAAAATCCCTATTTAAAAAAAAAACTATTGAAGCAATAGAGGGCAGAAAATATATAATATTAATAAATATATTAAAATAAAAATATTTCAACTTGAAATAAATTATAAAAACAAGTTTTGTGGGTTAGGGCGCTTGAGTTACTTATTTGTATGGAAAAAATGACTTTTCATACATACATACATCAATTAAAAGATTTTTGTACCCGTTCTAGGTTAATTACAGAGGTGAGCCTTATGACAATACTGCCATTGACTCGTTGATGGGCACTCGAAGACATGCGTACACAAACAGACATACAATATATTAATGAATCTATGAAAAGAGATGTTCCTATTGAATATATGAGATAATGGATTGGAAGTCTTTATACCGCATTGGGCCAGTGACGATTGTGAGTTCGATTCGTGCTCTGTGATATAATCTGCTATAATATTGATAACAAAAAAGCGCAGCGTTAAGTATCGCTACTTAATATACAATGTCTCGAAAACTGGGCGAAAATTCGATAGTGTTCGTGTGTAAAACGTAATGGTTGTTGGTTCAATTCCTACTCGGAGGAATGAATTATGTCAATTTCTCGCTCTGGTAATAAGGCTCATCTCGTTAATATCCAAGAAATAACACACAATGTTTCAATAGCTGGGCAGAAAATGGAAAACGGAGTGTCTCACACCAGGTTCACTCTGCCTACCTTGTTACAAGGAGCGTAAAATACTAAGTACTAAAAATATTATTATTATTATCGCCTCAAATTTAAGAATTGTCTTCAAAATAAAAAGTCGTCTCTAAATTGAACAGAAAATGAAGAACGGAGTGTTGTAACATTATTTTCTGCTAAATTCTTAACTTAACTTAGCTTCATGCGATATCCCTAGCGGGGTAGTCAGAGAGAACGAAGCGCCAAACGCTAGGGTCTCTACATACCTCTTTCGCCTCGTCCACTGTCATCAACCTCTTCATACATGCCCTCCAGGGAGTCCTCGTGCTTTTTACGTGACCTTCCTCCAGTATCTTTGATATTGTGTTTTCGAAGGCCAACCGAGGTCTCCCCCTACCTCTCTTACTGATCACTTTACCATCATAAATCCTTTTTGTCATTCTTTCATCACTCATTCGTTCGACGTGTTCAAACCAGCTGAGCACATTCTTCTTCATTCTCACCGTGACATTCTCGCTAGTTTCTGTGTATATCTTCATTGTGGATTTGATCAGCTAAGCTGATTTATATAAAGTAAAAAAATTGGACTAGGCTCGTTATGACAGTGTCAGTCTATTTTGTAAGAGTTATATCAAATAGTTTCGAATAGGCGACCAACGTCTCATATCACCTGGCACTGAGCCACATATGAAAAATAATATTAATTATGCAACGTTCAAATAACGACGGTTGATTTCTGAGCGACATTTTGGCAAAATTTCCTACACGATTGTAATCTTGATGTATGTATGGCCGTGTGTTCGTCATATGATATGATATTTAATTGAGATTATTTATAGTTAGTAGTTCGAATAGAAGAATTATAATATTCGATTGCTTCACATATAGTAAGTATGTAGGAATATTTATTCTATGTAAAGACAATGAATATCTAAAAGGGCGGAAAGTGGAGAAAGGAGAGATAAAATATTAAATTCTCTCTTTTTTCGTTACCCAGTATAAAGTAGTTTAGTCAGCTCGTGATAAAATTAGGATTCAGGACAATCCGTTCACGTACCGTAAATTGCGTGCCCAAAACATTGCGTGTTGATTGACGGAACTTAACCCCGCGTCTTATCTTGTCACAAGAGCTGGATAATGAAAATAATCCAATCCCTCAAGGAAAACGAACCCACAACCATCAATCAACTCAAATTTCATTTTTCATACGTTTTTTTGAACAAATCAGTCTCACAGGACACCTGAGTTACAGGTCCCATCCCCATTCCACCATACTTTATGACTTTTAATTACGACTCCTTCCAAACTAATTTTGCAGACAATTACAACCCGTCACACGTTCCCTTTGAAAGTTAAATGTCACATACGATGTGATAAATTTCTTGTGACACCTTGATGAACCTCTTGTTATTTGATAGAAAAGTTCTACGGTTAGTATCTAATGAACAGACAATTTATTTTATTAAGACGGAAAATTTATTTTATTTTACTTTGTTATTCAAATAAAGTACTCAGTAGATACATATTATCGTTTTAGATTCGATCGGTTTTTTTTAAATAGTCGTACGTTTGTACCTGGGTCTGGTCTCTTTATTCAATCAATTGAAATATGTAAAATTATAAGATAAATACTTTTTAGAAGTCCAGGGACTTGAACTTGGACTCTAGTTGTACATACATCAGTTGTGGGTTTGATTACTAAAAAATGTGTTTTTGTGTGTGAAATTTAGTGGCGAATTTCTATATTATACCTTCTTATGAGAATTACACAAATAAAATAAAAAGAAACCCCGACACTATTTCAGTTATTTACAAAATACTGTATAACTCAAAAATACAGCTATACCTTAACGAAGACCGCCATTGTTACCAAAATAAAATCTCTCAACTTCTTTATACGTAAGTAAGTAGTTCAAATCCCCAAAATTTTGTAAATCCGAGTTAAGAATGATATTTACAAGGATATTGTCTTTAAGGACAAAAGGAGGAGAAACATATTTGAGAATGCTCGAGCCGAAGATGTCATTGTATCAAATAATCTTCGACCCACATAGTGTATGGTCGAATGGGGTCGATACCGTATTAGAAGCCTTATGCTGCGAAGCCCTTTGTACATTTGAAGTGTTAACCGACTTTGCTACTTTCGTTTTGTGGAATGGTTGACTTTTTTTATTGTGTTGATGTTTTTTTTCTTATTTATTTTGAATTTTATAGCATAGGAATGATTAAGATATGCTTATAAATATACTATAGAAATAAAACGTAATAATTGTATATTTTTTATAGTTCTGTTCCTCGAAAGGATAAAAACGGAACCTTTATACTCCATATTCTATAACGCGTCGAGGTATCAAGCTGAAATTTATTCCCAGTGGTGATTGTAGGAATCATGAAAGTGGTACAGAAGTCCCCGGCACGCCAGTCCGACTCGCACCTAATCGATTTTTTATCTTCACATTGTTTTCTGCATAAAGCTGGATATGGTGCAATAAAAAACAAAAATCTATTTCTGAGATCAGTGTGCTCCACCAAACAGACCCTTCAGCTTTATAATATTAGAATAGATTATAATATTAATAAAGATTTTAATATTAATATAAAATACACAGTTTTTAAATGTATTTTTAAAGGAGTCCAGTGTTTAATAGAATTTATTGGTACAATTTGTCAAATTAAATTTGATAATTATACTTTATATTATTTAAAACTATTGTAATGGAATTAAAATTTACTATTAAGATTTCAGGGAAGATTCGTGCCGCATTATAAAAGCGACGGTTATTGATTCGATTCCACTGGGGGAATGATTTTTTTTTATTTCCTCTCTCTGGTCTGGTCTGGTCAGCGCGGCGTTGAGTTCGGCCACACAAACACCAACACAAATTGGGTGATATTTTTTTCAAATTAAAAAAAACGCAATTACGTTACGATAAGCGTAAATGTATCGGTTATCGGAACGTAACTGCGTTTTTGCGTATTTAACAAGATTTTGTCACCAATTTAAACACTATAATCCACTTCAATCAAATTTCAAAGTTGTTAACGTCGGTAGGAAATATAAATCAAGGAGCGAGTGCAACTAACGTATAGTATAGCCGTATACTAGCGTAGCACGTGCGTAGACATGCTACGGTGCTACGGCGTAGCTTTAACTTTATTACCTACTATAGACATGTGAAGATGGTGTATTGATATTATATTACACTTTTTATAGTTAAATCATAATATATAGAACTAGCTTTTATACGCGATTTCGCTACCTTCAATTAATTTACATAATATTTATTTAAAAAATAATAATATTAAAATAACTTTGACTGTGGTGGGTGATGAAATGTAGCGTATAGACTTTCATCGATACTACTATGTAAAACAAAAGGTTTTTTTTAAATTGGAACCAATAGTTCCTGAGATTAGCTTTGAACCAAACAAACTTTATAGGTTTATAATATTAGTATACCTACACAGCAGCAGGCTCAATGCGGCTAAAGTGTGGCCGTCGTAACGCAGCGGGATAGTTTCTGTTTGTAAACGAGACGATTGTAAGTTGAATTCCCACTTGGTGGAATTAATCGCTCGCCCTCGCTCTGATAACAAGACAAAGCGCGGTGTTGAGTTTCGCTACTCATTGAAATTTAGTAGGTACGTGGGAACCTTGAGTCTTAAAATCAAGTTCCTTCTCCTTAACCTCCTCCTAGATACTCTTTGCTTATTCAAAAAACAGATACTTAAATAAAAATATCGAACCCGCACCTATCACAAGTGTATTTCAATATGAATGAGCTGCGTAGTCAATTTTTCAAGTGTTTTATCTCAAGTCCTGGCACGCCGGCTATCGATGATCTTCCTCACTTGAAGCTCTTAACATATTTTTGTAGGATTATGGCCCTTATGTTTAACAGGAGTAGGGCTTAAACCGCAAGAATACTTGAACTACCCCCTAAAATTATATATTGAAGTGGCTAGAAACGCTTAGTTGAAATTTTGAATTTAATTTTATATTATTAGAAGAGTATATCGAGGTATACAGGATGATCATGGGTTGGTTGGGGAAAATGTTGTTAAAACACTCCGTTCCCAACCTTCTGCCAAATTCTGGAGGTGTTGCGTGTTGAGTGGCAGAACTCAACTGGCAGAACTGCTTGGCCTCGACACTAGAGCGAAGAAATGGAAATATAAATTTAAGCAAATATTTCATCTCCTCGAATGGGGATCGAACCCACAACCAGTCGGTTTTACAGTCACACTTTGTGCCGCTGCGCCACGACTGGCCTCTGTACCACAGGTACAGTGACATTACTAACGTAATGGTAGATAGTTCTAAACCTTACTCAATAAGTAAATGGGCTATCTCACAAACAGGCTTTTTTCCAATTGCAGCCAACAGTTCCTGCGATAAGGGGAGAGGAACCACACAAACTCTTCAGCTTTATAATATTACTGTGGATAAATAGGTGTAACTTGGTGTGAATTGTCTAACAGTGCGGTTAGACAAATACGTCGCGAGCGTTGAATTACACCACAGTACTTTGATCAATTTGGAATTAAAATTACATTTGGGAATTAATACCAAATATTCTATTTTTACATTATCTGATTCTCGGTTCAAGGAAGTTCTTTTGACTAATCGCAAATATTAACATTAATAATATAAGTCAAAGATATTCGACGGTTCAAAATACTGTTTTTATTCCTTTTAGAAAACGTTATAAAAATTTGAACGTAGCGGTATTTGAACCCGCGCCTCTTCCTAAGTGTGGAATGACACTTTAAAATTGTTAAAAATGTTTTTATTCTTTTATTTACGCTGTAGCCCCCATAAGCAAGATGGACAAAGGGAACTTAATGTCAAGCATACACACCGTTCCCCACGCAGTGTCCAATTTTCGAGACATTGCATGTTGGGAGAAATTTAACGCCGCGTATTGCCTAGTTCTCAGAACGAGGAAATTTAATGATTTCCCCATAATGGGAATCCAACCCACAACCGTCGCACCTCAAGTAGTTCTTTAGAATATAATTTTAACTATATTCCAGTACATCCTACATACATAAATAATAACTTATACCATATATATGGATGGAGTGCACGGATGCTTGTTATTATGTGGCGGATACCCAACACCGCAAACAATTGCAATGTGATACACTGAGCGAGGTTAAACAACTGATTATACGAACTTAATTCCTGGATTTTCTTGACTAAATAGGAAATAATTCTGGAAAATAAAAAACGGAGGTCTGAGTACCTACACTTAATGGTAGCAGATTCGATGCTCATTCGGGTCAATGGTGATTATTTAAATTATTTTCTTTTCTCCTTCTATAGTAAAAAAGTAAGATAAGCTGCGGTGTTGAGTTATATCACTGAACATGTAAAGTCTAAATTCGGGTGATCAATGTTGTGAAACTACGTACTTTTTTCTTAACCTATCCTTCTATTTAAGACGATAAACATGATTTCTCACTTTTAATTTTTAAATTTACTTTATTAGTATCCAAAGAGTCAAAAGTCAAAGTGTATGAGGCAATTTACAATATTTGCCGTATAAGATAACTGGAAAATTTTAAAGCAGAATGAGGAAAAGATCCTTTCTGTATATGTAGATCCTCTATGGCTACTTTTATAAAATTTATATATATTTTTTTCTATTTACCTTCACGCCGTATCCCGCAATTAGGAGGATAGAGGGAATTGATTGTTTAAATTTAAATGTCTGTTCTTTATTTTAAACTCTGTTCAATTTTTAAAACTTATACCTGAGTAATGAAAATAATATGTTCCCTCGAGTGAGAATCGAACTCACGACTACGATCTCAATATTATATTATTAATAAGCAAATCTCAATATGAAATACGTTATAGATATAATTTATCTGTATCGTTCTCATCACAGATAATCCTGGATTTAGTCGAATATTACAATAGCATTCGATGGATTCGATGCAAAAATAGCATAATCGATATTCGGGTCAAAATGTACTATTTCGGTTGTAAAGTCCATTTTATCTGTTATTATATTTTTATATTAGTAGTCTTCAGGAGTCTTAGTGCAAATGTGAACGCGACAGTTGTGAGTTCGATTCCACATCGAGGGTATAAAATATTTAATATTTTTAATTCCTCGCTGTACCTGCCCTGCTAAGTGCGGGATAAAGTGTGAAGCAATGTTTAAATGGAAATAATTGAGAATAATGAAAGAAGGAACCGTGATGAGTAACGTGATGTAATACAGCCTATAGCCATACTCAAATAGTATTTAATTTTTTTTTCGATTTAAATCAGTAACTGTATTCATAGTGATTAGATGTTAATATATTGGGGTACTTTATCATAATTTTCATAAGGATTTAAGAAAATATATGTACTATTATACTTCTGGTGGAAACAGCCAGTTCTATAGAACTTACGTAATTCCTTTAACCTTACTTTAGTTTAACGTGACCGATCAAAACGGGATTTAATGAATCCGACGAACATTAATATGGTTAATAAGATCTTTAATTTTTGAAATTTATAAAAAAAAATCAATTAGACTTTAAGTTCTTTTCATTTTATATATTTTATGAAACCCCGACATTTCGAACACTTTGCGTATCTCATTACTACGGAAACTTTCTACCAACAGAAACCTACTCCTTAAAGCTTTGAAGTCACAAATCTATCGTACCAGAGATCAAGATACAGTGAGTGAGAAGATGGACTACTGCTAAGTATTCAAAACATGGGATCTCTACAATATATACAACTAAATATACGCGATTTATACTGTTTTAATAGTTTTAAAACACCATAGTTAATAAAGCCGCCGTCTCTTAGACTACAATCGAATAGCATTCTATAGAACACATTACGTATATAGTCCGAGGGACGTTAACAAATCAATGATCCCGTCACCAGCAGGTCATAGGGGGTTAGGGATGAAATATGAACGTCATACATTAATGTCGTGTGCACTGTATGAAACGATTTTATATACAATAACTGGTAGTGGTCGCTCGCAACTTTATTTGCGTGAATGGTGAGATGTGAAGTTTCTAAAGATTAGGTTCCTAAGTTCCCTTTGTCTACCCTGCTATGTGCGGGATACAGCGTGAAGCCAAACAAAAATTGTAAGACGTAAAATTTCGTTTTCTCTCGTAGTGCTCCCCTGATTTCAGCGTTATACGCAGTTAAGTTGCGGTCATACATTAATGTCGTGTGCACTGTATGAAACGATTTTATATACAATAACTGGTAGTGGTCGCTCGCAACTTTATTTGCGTGAATGGTGAGATGTGAAGTTTCTAAAGATTAGGTTCCTAAGTTCCCTTTGTCTACCCTGTTATGTGCGGGATACAGCGTGAAGCCAAACAAAAATTGTAAGACGTAAAATTTCGTTTTCTCTCGTAGTGCTCCCCTGATTTCAGCGTTATACGCAGTTAAGTTGCGGTCATGACGTATCTTGTAGTCAATTAGTTATGAAAGTATAAACATGTATATCACAATTAAGGCCGTTCTCGTTAAGTTGCTAAATATTTAGAAGGATAGGTAGTAGTAGTTAATAGAATATTTAGGCTTCTTGACCCGAATTAACGAGAGTGTGACAATAAACGCGACAATTGTAGATTCGATTCCCAATTTAATATTTTCATTTCCCCACTCTGGTAAGTTCGGCTTTGTGCTCCGCCACGCAACACGCAATGCCTTCAGGATTGAGAACAGGATGTGAGGAACAGAGTATGCTCCTCACTTCCTGTGCTCAATCTGACATCGTGTCATTTGTCATTTATATCAAACAAGTCAATCTGTCAACATCTGTGATAGGGGGTAAAATTGCAATTACTTGAATTGACCCACAGCGATATTAAACTAAATGAAACTGTTAAAAAATGTATTTATCAAATCGAATCAGTAGTTTTTTAGATGAGAGCGTTTAACCAAACAAATTTTTCGGCTTTATATACATGTGTATAGAAGTGCAAATAGGGGATATAACTGTAAGTCAGTTCCAAATTGAAGTATTTGTCTGTCACCCTACAAAGGCTGTTTATATTTATACTGGTACGAAAATCCATATACTTTGTAAATAAAATGCTGAACAAAATTAGGTTTTTGGGAAATGTGTTTATATATAGTATAGGCGTATAAAATAATAAAATAAGATATAAAACGCGACGGTTGTGGATTCGATTACCACTGGGAATAATAAATGACATGCATTACCTCGCTCTTATAACAAAATAAAGCGCGGTGATTGTTGATTGTTGATGTCCGTCACACAACACGTAATGTCTGAATTTGTTAGAAAGTGGAGAACTCTCTGTTTTGTTATGCACGGACTTTTAGAACGTAAAAGTAGAAAAACCCGTTTTATCTCGTTTCCGCTGGAATTTTAAGATATCCTCTCCCAGTGTACCCGCTACTGTCTACACTTTCCAAGCAACCTATTTCAAATTCCGAAGTCCAGTAGTTTCTGTGCGTTGTCAGTTGGTCACGCGGTAAACGGAGAGTATTATAATAAATAATAATAATTAAATATAGTGTTAGGAAACTCGTATAAAAGAGGGTAAATGTAGGTGGAAAAGAATATAAAAGCAATGGAAATAGAATGGAATGCACCTGTGAAAACGTTATAAATGATAGATATATCTTTAATATTTTTTGCGCCTACCCAACAAAATGTGACATAACGAAACAGCCATAATCACGCAAAAGACACGGATATGTAACCGGAATACTATCATTAAAATAACGAAAACTGGCAACACTGCACATAAATGAAGTCTTGAGGTTGGCAACTATTTTCAATATAACGGTGCTTTAATAGAGTATTGTTAGATTCACTGTTAGGTGCTAAACCGCATGCAATTGTCCTCTACTTGTCTGAATTATAAGCTGGGATTTGATTTTATTAAAAGTCGTGTAGCTTAGCGTGGAACTGTAAACGCGACCGTTGTGCGTTCGATTCCCACACAGGGTTTTTTTTTATTTAGTCGCTCTGGGCAAGAAAAAACGCGACATTCAGTTCCATCATTTAATCAGGTACTGAAAATGTGGTGTTGCGTTTCAAACCGAATGTCGTACTCAAAGTCCGCTCTGCCTTCCCTGCTATATGCAAAACGCGGAGCAAAAAAAATATCGAAAAAAAATAAATTGTTCATTTTATAATTAAACATTGTGAGAACAAAAATTCTAAATTTATAGTTTCTAATAAAAATATGAATATTTCTTTTTTTACCTTCATCTTACCTGCATAATATAAAGCCAGAGATACAATATTAAGACTGCGTTTCTGACGCACTAAAATTACGTCATTCCCTGATAGTAATTGAACCTTCAACCGGCACGTGTACAGTCGCGCGCTGTGCCTCTGGGCCACGACGACGGCTTCTATATACATACTATATAAAAAATAAAATAAATAAACCAGCTTCACGCTGTGGCAGGGTAGTCAGAGAGAAACTAGTGTTAGGGCACTCCGTCCCCGACTTTCTATCGATTTCTGAAGGCATTGCGAGTTGAGTGGCAGAACTCAACGACGCGCTTTGCCTCAACACCAAAGCAAAGAAATGGAAACATAAATTTATGTAAATATTTCATCCCCTCGAGAAAGGATCGAACCCATAACCAGTCGGTTTTACAGTCACATTTAGTGCCCCTGTGCCACGACTGGCATCTATATATATGTATATATTTATATTAAATGAACATCTCCAAGTTCTACGTTCCTGTTGAAAAATCAATACAGACCAACTATAGTCCCGGCTAGACTGTATAGACTAATGTAATTCTGAAACTTTCATACTATAACTATAACGACTATATTTACCTCTTGGGGAGCTTTGGTGTGGCGGTACAGGCGACGCTTCTGGATTCGATTTCCATTCGTGGACGTATAAATAAGTACAGCTGCTTGCTATTACAATATATAATTTATCTTTGCGTATAGTAGGTATATAATGCCTGTGGTGACAAGATTAAGCGCGGCGTTGATTTCGACTACTCCCTACGCAATGTCTCGAAAATTTGGCGGAAAATAGAAAAATGTTTTGTCTAAAAACAGTTATGTTACAGCGTAAACCTAAAGAAGATAAAAGACTGATTGACTATCTTTATAACTAATGCCTTGATTGCTATAAATATTTGTCCTAAGCAAGTATTGAACCTATTCCTTTCGTCTTAGAAACCACAATCCACATTAAAAACCAGACCACACTCAGCAGAATTACATTGTAGATTTTTTTATTTTTTAACATCACGCTGTATCTCATATATAGCAAGGCAGGCGGCGAACCTATTGTTGAGACACTCCGCTCTCCACTCACAAAATTTTCAATGCGAGAAGAGACGCTGCGCATTGTCTTACTTTCGCAATCTCGTAACAAGGCAAAGTGAAAGTAATAAATGCCTTATTACGAAATATTTACCCTAAAAAAGTACTGAACCTATATCCTTTGGCTTCCTAACCACAACTACAAATTCTAGATTAACAAGCCAGGCAACCCAGTTAAATCTGATTTTTATTCCCCTGCGAAATAGAGGGAACGCTAATACAAATTTAATCGAATCACTTTTTGTTAATGTAACATTAATATCAATATACAATTAGAAAGCTGATGGCGTTATTAAGAAGAGATTTAAGATGGGGTTCCGTATATTTTTTATTTAGTTTTCGAGTTTGAGGGTATGACAAAATAATTATGGTTAAAATCTTTGAAGTGGGAAATTTACTTATCCATTTCGTCTCGTCCACAGTCGTCAACCTCCTCATACTTGTCCTCCGGGGATACTTTTTACGTCAAGCTGGAACTGAATAACACACTTTGTATAAAACCAGTTTTCGATACTCGATGCTCGTTGTTTTATTTTTTTTTAGATTTACGCCCTATTCTGGGAAACTTGGGGAACCTGGGAAGTGCTATCCCACTGTCGTTCCTCACTTTCCGCCGAATTCTGGAGGCGCTGCGTGTTGATGCACATTGGCCAATTACCGGAAGGGGGAAATTAAAATATTAAATATTTCATTTCCTCGAGTGGGAATAGAAACCACGACCTCTTGTGTTTACAGTCGCTTTGTGTCCCTGGTCTGCGACTGTCCTCAAACTGCCCTTTTTTCAAATTAATTTTATTATATATATGGTTCTTAGTAGATACACTAATCAGAATACACCAAATAGATCAATTTAACCAATAAACCAGGTAAAACGCTGAAAAATAACGAAATCAGCAGTAAAAGTCAAAAATTATACGGAGTTAACAAATTATAGAGCTCACGGCAGGCGGGGATGTCTCCAAACAAGTTCAGTTCACAAACAATGGCACGCGATGCTAAAGCCGCATTAAAATCGGTAAAGCAATTAATTTTCGGCTTTCAACTTTCGTATTGATGTGAAGCAGTTACGAAAAGTTTATATGAGAATAGATTTTTTATTATTAAAATAGTTTGAGGCCTGTCGTGGTACAGGGGCGGGCGTGCGACTGTAAACGCTACACACTGTTATGTGGTGGAACTCAACGCCGCGCTTTGCCTCGACACTAGAGCGAAGAAATGTACATGTAAATAAATATTTCACTTTCTCGAGTGGGGATGGAACCCACAACCAGTCGATTTTACAGTCACACTTTGTGCCCCTGCGCCACGACTGATATTTTAAATAAATTTGGTTTTTTGAAAAATTACTAAAGATTTTCGTTTCTTTATATTTCTCGATGCTAGTAAGATAAAATGGTACGTTGAATTCCGCCACGTAACATGCACCGTTTCGAATCCGGGTAGGAAGCGGAGACTGTGGGGTGTATTGACACAAGGTTGTTTAAGTCATTTAGCTGCACTTATTATAAATATTTTGTCTACCTTTACTAAAGGCACATACAAGCATATAAGTATAGGCTTCTAAGTCAACGTAAACATAAGATACGAGCGATTATGCATCATTTTTACCGCATTTTGTACGAAAAACGCCGCGCCTTTCCGTCGACCGACTATTATATAATTTGGCAAAAACTGAAAACTTACAATACAAATAAACTAAAAAAAATAAAAAATGTATATGTACAAAAATATATCAAAAAATAATAACGATTCTATATTTATTAATTTATTTCATAAAAATAAATGCAAAAACTAACTTAATTTTGTCAACTTGTATTTGTAAATCTAAAATTATGAAATTGGTACTGAACGTTCGGGTTGCCAGTCCGACTCGCACTTGACAGATACTTTCATTTTATGCCGAATCACTGTTTTCTCCACAGATCCCAAAAGTACGTGAAAAGCACTTTCTTTCAAGGTTCCCCAAATGTATATTATGTTTACGGCCTACTTCCCCCGGGATGATAAATAAATGCTGAGGCGCCCGGTCGTCTCATCGTATATTGATCGCTATATTACTAGGATAATAGTTAGGAATTTTTCACGGGATTGGTATTGGGTAGATATTTTTTTTATTTCACATTGTATCCCGCATATAGCGTGAAAGACAGAGGGAGTTTCCTTTGCTTTGCCGTTGCGTTACAACAGAACTAGTAAAATCTGTTATGTTTCATATTATCAGTGATATCATTGAAAACTTAGATATATAGAGGGCGTCGTGACGCGGGGGCACAAGGGTGTGACTATAACGCGATGGTTGTGGGTTCGATTCACACTCGGGAGTGAATTAGTATTTATCTTTTTTTTTTACTTAACTTATAGTATTCTATTATATACTATTTAATAAAAAATATTCATTTAATATTAAATACAATACGTATAGTGAAAACGTACACGTATTGTTATCAAATACTATAGATAAGACAGGACGGCGCCGTATACGATTTACCGAAAGAATAATATATGAATTGAGGCCGTCATCGTTATACAGCGACTGGCCATAAGCGTGGGTTGTGGGTTCGGTTCTCATTCGGGAAAATGAATAGTTTTCATTTCTTCGCTTTACACAACATAAAGCGAGACATTCGCCATCTAACACGCAATGCCTCAATTATTCGGCCGATAGTGTTCTCCACGGAAGTGTCTTAACTTAGGTTCCCAACGCAACTAAAATAAAATACGGTCTAACCATAAAATAGCATCTAACCAATAAACTGTACGGTCTTACGACAAACAAACAGACAGACAGTGACTATCGTAAATTCCGTGCAATTATGCGTCGCGGCGGTCCTCATATGCACTTTATGCTGTGTAAATGCACTAAATAGGGAAATGATTACTTGTGACTCAGTAGCTGCCATGGTAAGGTTATACGAGGGGTGTATGTTTGAATTTTCAAAATTATGTAGATACTAAAATGTTGTTCGAGTTCGGCGTGACGCAGTGGCACAGTAGCACAGTACTGCGTGTGGTTGCGAACGCGACGGTTGTCGGTTAAATTCCCACTCAAGGAGTTAAATATTTTAATACATTTATTTCTTCGCTCCGATGACAAGGCAAAGCGCGGCGTTGAGCTTCGCCACTCAACACGCAATGTCTCGAGTGGCGGAGAGTGGGGAAGGAGTATCTTAACATTAGCGTGCCATTGGCAGGATACAACGTAAAACTGACAAAAAATAAATGCAACATATATTTTTTGCCCAAACCATATATTATAACAGAGAGATATATTAGTTTTGTGACTTGCTCACCAATTTTTAGATAATTTTGTAAATATTTATTTTAGTTTCGCGCTATGTGCTGAATATGGTAGGGTTGGCAGAGGGAACTTAATGTTAAGACATTCCGTTTCCCAAACACTACAAAATGTTCGAAACATTTTATGTTGAGTGACGATACTCTATATCTATTTGTCTTGTTACTAGAACGATGAAAGATAATTTAATGATTTATGGAACTCTGAAAGTGGAAATGTAGAGTATTAGACACTAAGTATATACAGTACATACTAAACGCTGGACTTAGTTTTTTTCAGAGCAATTTTAAATTTAAATACAACTTTTGCCCTCAACAGAGACCAAACCCTAAACTTTTGTGAACATTAAGCGGTGCGTTGGGAACCTGAGTATCTCAACAGAAGGCACCTCTGCTTTTAGTGAGTTATAGCACAGTAGGCTCACCAACTGGCCTTCCCTGCTACATAGTATATCAAAAAAAAATCCCAAATTAATAACCTACTTTTTACATGACGGTTAAATAAAAAGATCCCAAAAAATACTAGGCTACAAACATATATGAGTCCCGCAATACCACCTTCTTCTACAGCGGTTAATCTCAAGCAAGACGCTGATTACTCACTGTCTAAACATAGATACAAAGGAGGGTTTCGTTTCTTGTCGTTGTTTGTAGGTTTTTTAGACGTTAACATTTTTTTCATATGTATGTACGTCACTACTTTGCTGTTACACTTATCTCTAAAATGTTACGTAACATATCTACATATATGTATGTAGTATGGTGAACAAGACACGAAATCTGGATATTTTTGTTTTGAACATCCCGAAAAATGGGGAACGGAGTGTCTTAATACTAAGTTCCCTCTGCCTACCCTGCTATAAGCGGGATACAGCATGAAGCTGATGTAATTTAATTTTAATTTACTTACAAACATGGCTATCTATAAACAATTTTGCCTTAGCATATTAGATATAGTAAGACACACCTTATTACCATCGTTAACAGTATAAACATAAATCTCCGATTTGGGATCAAACCCACAACCGTCACGTGCACAAACACTGTCCTTCTACCCCTTTATAACATACTTATATGCATATAAATAAAGGCTTTATAAATTTATAATAAAACAAAATTTGATTAATGTAGGTTCTCATTATAATATTAGAACCATCAGCCCCACCTGTGGTTTCCGGTCATTTGGCGGGATGAACGGACGAACGACGTTACGTATCGAATAGGGAATTTTGAATTTGATGTTTTTTAGTTTCAAAATAAGTTTCCCGTTCTCCGTTTCCCGCACATATAGAAGGAAAGGCAGAGTAACTTAGTATTGAGATAATTCGTTTTCCACTTTTAGCAAATTTTCTGCGGGGAAATAAAACTCATTTAAATATAATCATTCTACCGAATGAGAAACCACAACTATCGCGATTACAGTCAGACACCTTTTCACTAAGCGATGATGGCCTCAACAACAGGAAGTGCACAAAGTCTTAAAATTAGGTTTCCCTTCTACCTATCCTTATGTGCGGGATAAATAGGGAAAATACGAAAAAAATACTATATTAAACAGAAAACACCGGGCGTATGGACTAGTTTTATTATTAACATTAACGTGAAACACAATGGGAAGTTACGTATTGTGGCGACTGAATGCCGCAAAACTTTACAGATAATACCCACCGAGCTCCAGTTATAATGCACCGCTAAAGCTGAAATATTGTTTTTTTTTTTTAGCTTCACGCTGAATCCCGCACAGCAGGGTAGGCAGAAAGTCTAGTGTTAAGGCACTCCGATCCATACGCAACGCGCTTTGAGTGGAGCGGTTTGAATTTACTTGAGTACATTTGCCCGAGTGGGAATCGAATTCATAAATTTTCTTTTTAAATTTTAGTTCATGCTTTCCCGTATAGCAAAGTAGGAAGGGAGCATCTATTTTTAATCGACTTTTGTAAAGTGTGTGTAAAGGAGAAGGAGGCTATCAATTCCCTCAGTACTTTTGATTGGGCGAACCGATTTTGATGACTCTTTTTTGTATTTAAGCCAGTGCATCCCTATTTTTATGGATTTGCCAAAAATGGACCAACCATTTTTGACAATAGTATCCATGGTAAAATCACATAAGTCTTAAATTTGCATTAGGTATACGCTCGACAAATGGACGAATAAATCAATATCAATCCAACCGATTTCGATAATTCTTTTTTATTGGAAAGAGAACACTAGTGTCTACCATAAGGGGAAAATTAAAACTTAACCGTCTTATAAAGAGTGTCCAATCACCACTATACATATATATGAACCCCTCAAAGTTCCCCTATTCGAAGTAAATGCATATAAAACAGTCTGTCTGTATGTTATAGTTTCAATATGCAATAAGGTATCGTTATCTAAATATTTATGTATATTACCACGAAGCCTAAGGGGAGAAACGTGAGCTTCGGGGCTTTTTCTGAAAATAATAGTTTGGTAGAATTTAAAAATCGATAATAAAATATCGATTTATTACCAATCACTATGGCAATATAGATATGTTGTTCTTTGCAATTTATTATTTTATAGTATTTTGCATATTTAAGTTAATAAGAGATTCCATATAAAATTATTTCAAATGATTTCTTGCCCCGAAAACCGGGCAATACTACGTGGCTAAAGAAGTATCTATATGCCTAGGTTCCCTCTGTCTACCCTTTTATAGACACGGTACAGTGTGAAGCAAAACAAATTGATTTCACACCATCGTCCTGACTGAGTGGGTAAGCTTTTCAAGGCTATATCAAATTTTTATGAAAATGTGTAGTGACAATTTATTCCAGAATCGAACCCACAACCGTCACGTGTATATTTAGACACTGCACTTCAAATAAGGCACATTCACTACACGTTACACCTCATGTTTTATTACAACACTAATTACGAACCAATTAATTCTTTAAGCGCGAGCAAGTAGCTGCACGCTTTCGAATTTTTACCAAAATCTGTGAAAAAGTTTTTGGTTTCAAAGTTAACTAATTTATGCTTTTTTTTCTGAAATATATCATAAATATTTTTTTTGCATAGAAAACAAAGTGTTGGAATTTAAAATATAATAGAATCGACTATGGCTGTATACGGCACCGTCGCTCAGTACTATTATGTCCTAAAAGTGGGTGAGTGGAGTGGACGAAAGCGGAGTATCTTAACAAACTATATAGTTTTAAATAAAAGCGACATTAAAAGGAAATATTTAATATTTTTATTTCCTAGCTCTGGTAACGAGGCAAAGCTTGGCGTTGACTTAGCAACGTTTTTTATTATTTAACAACGATCTTCTATGAAGGACAGAGTGTCATGCTAGTATGAAAAATGTGTGTTATCAAAACAAATAACACTTCGATTGCTATTATGGCATCATTCAAGGGATGAAGCTTTTCATTCAACACGCAATGTATCAAGATGGACGGAAAGTGGAGAACGGAATACATTAACAGTAGGTTCTCTCTGCTTACTCTGCATTCTATGCATTCAAAGCTTGAAACAACTTTTTCTTTACTACCGCCAATATGACTTTTATTATATTTTTATTTAGCTAGGACGCTAATATCAATCTTCCCAATATAGTAACAGATTTAGTTATTTCCAAGTAAAGCCTTTTTTCAGACGTAAAAGGTCACAATTTAAAATAGATACCTGCCTCCGCCCAGACGAAGTCGCGTAGAATAATCGATATTCTGTAAATAAACTGTACGCCTAATTTAAAATCTTATTTCTGTTTCAATAAAGCTTAAAATACCTTATTGAGTAATTTGAGTAAAGTTAATTAAAGTATTTACGCTATAAGAAAATAAACCTTATTTATAGAAGCATAGAGTCAAAATTGTATGTGGAAGAAAATTTCTGAGGCGTGTTTTCAACGTCATCTAGCGGAAGTAGCTTGTACTAAAACGTAAAAGGTTTGGACTTGTTTCCGACGAAATGATAATAGATGTCGCTGTAATATTTTATTTTTCTTTGTTTCAGGTTAGTCTCATGAAAAGAATATAGCCGAATGTTGAAAATGTCGAGGTAAAAATAATTTGTTCATTAATGAATACAAAATGGTGCATAATAATAAGTTTGTTGTGGAAAAGTGGTAAAGCGTATGTCTGTAAACGCAACTGGTGTCGGTTTGACTCCCTCTTGGGGAATGAATTATTTTCTAGCAAGGCCAAAACGTATCGTTGAGTTCTGTTTCTCAAGTCCCAACACACAATTTCTCAAATTTAAAGGGAGAGTGAAGAACGGATTGTCTTAAGCCTAAGTTGCAATACCTCCTTTGTATAATATAAAAATAAGCGTAAAGCTGAAAAGGGAAAAATTAAATGTAACAAGGACACAAATAGACCACTTATACCGAATCATTTTTGCAAACTATGAACGCAATAGTTGTAGATTCAATCCGTCTTTGGGGAAAAAAATAAATAAATAAGAAATATGTTTTTAAAAAGATTATTTCATGATTATAGAATAATTTTTCATAATTTAAAAAGTTTTTAGTTAGGCCAGTCGTGGCGCAGGGGCACGAAATGTGACTGTAAAATGAATTGGTTGTGGGTTCGATCCCCACTCGAGAAAATGTAATATTTATTTGCATTTATATTTTGATTTCCTCGCTCTGGTGTCGAGGCAAAGCGCGGCGTTGAGTTCTCTCAACTCAACACGCAATGCCTCCATAACTCGGTGGAGACTGGGGAACTGAGTGTCCGCCTACCCTGCTATGTGCGGCGTAAAGCTGATTTAATTTATTTTTTTTTGAATTGGACCACTATAATTCCTAGAATCTTTTTATTGTATATCTACATCTATAGGAAATATGAATAACCGGCATAAATCATTCGACCCTTCCGTCAGCCTGCGTTTGATTGTTGGTTAAATAGCGTGCAAATTTCTATTGAGTTGAGAACTGATGTGACAGCAACCTTTCCTCGATATTTGCGGGGGCATTGGTAGTCTAAACGCGGCGTTGAACCCCACTACATACCGCGGAAGGTCTTGCAAATTGGTAGTCAAGTGAGAGTAAGGGGTGACCGTAGTGCACGTCACGTTTTTTATGTTTTTTTATTTATATATTTTTTTGATACTAACACAAATAATAATTTTGAAAAATCTATGGATTAATTTTGATGTTCAAAAATTAGATCAGGTAAATTACCGAAATACAATAAAAATATTGTGTAATTGAACCCACTACTCCCCGTACAATATGTAAGTTTAATATAAAACCTAAGCTATATAAAACTTTATAACTATTTTGACGTTAGCCACCCCAGTTAATAACAAAAGGACACAATAGGTTCATTCGTCTGCGCTTTATGGCTGGAGATAAGTGAAGTGAATAAAAAAATATAATGTTATAATTTATTACTTCTTGATTAAGTGATTCTTTGACGCTCGGGAAATTTATTTCCCCGCTGTGGTAACAAGACAAAGCGCTGCGTTGAGTACCAACTCTTCACACGTAGTGTCTCGAAAATGGGAACGGAGTATTTGTCAAAATACTCTGTCCCCATTTTCGTGTACCTACTTTTATGGTTATGTGCAAGATACAGCGTGAACTTAAAAAAAACTGGACAAGTGTGCGTTGGGCTCGCTTACCGAGGGTTGCGTACAAAAACTGGTGACTTCGAGCTTTTTCTGAAATATAGACTTGACTTGGCCAGAGCTCTTTCATCTGATTCACTTGAACTACCGAATTTAATAAAAAAAACTTTGTCCCCATTTTTTCCTGAACTAGTACTAGCTGTAGAGACTAGCTGAAAAAAATCATAATTCTAAGTTAACCGAAAGTACCCTATTAATTTGTTTTTGTTTTTCTACTATTTAAGGGTATCGATACGGAACCCTAACAACGATATTCATTGCCAAAACAAATAACAACTTCAAGACGTTAACGCCCGTTTCTTACTACAAGCGCCAGAATTTTTTTTAATATAATTTTAGTTTAACCTTCAATGCGATTCGAACCCACAACTGCTGTGTATATATAGATAAATAAATATTGTATGAAGATATTCCTTTTATCACTTTCTCTTTATATTATCATTCGGTACTAAAACGCAGGCGGTTGCTAATGGTCGGTCGCATGCCGTTGATAGGTGGGAGGAGTTGGATGATTTAACTAGCTATTATAACTATACTATGACGTATTCGTGGCTTTTCTTGGTAAAATTACATATTTTTTTAATAAAATTATTTATAATTTTTCTCGCTGTGGTAACAAGTCAAAGCCCGGTGTTGAGTTCCGCCGTTTATTGAGTAGCGGTATTTACGAAAATTGAGCGGGGCGTGGAGAATGGAGTAACTTAAAGAACATTGCGTTAATGTCTATAGCCACGGTATTTTTTTAAATTACTATCGCCGAGTAAAAATCGAACCCACTTCTTATCGGAACAATTATCATCTTATTATAGTGTAAATGTATAGTCGTACATATAGCGGGTAGTAGTGTCGATGATTTCTTTTATATTATCCATAGATTAATCTTGAATATCACGTTTTTTTAAGTCATACCAATACTATATTTAGCCATGAGTACTGAAATATAAATAACTGTTTAATAAGCAAATTTTATTATATTATCTTCGTGAGCACGTTTGTAAACGCGATGACTGGATGATGACAGACACGGTGTGTGTGTGTGGCGGAAAAAATATACAAAAAAAATAATTCATTCATTCCCCCGAACAGGAATCGAATCCACCACTATGGCGGTCACAGACAAATTTTGTTCCATGTTGTCACGATATCCTCTAATAATTATAATAATTAATTAGTAATAATACTGTACATAGATTAATTAATTAGAGCAAATTATTGTGACATAAGTGTTAGGTTAGTATTATTATTACCTTCACGCTATACCCCGCACATAGCAGGGTAAACAGAGGGAACCTGGGAACCTAATGTTTAGATTTCAATTAAAATTTCTACCGCATCGTTAAAGCGTATTGAGTGGTAGGACCCAACGCGGTCACCAGAGCGAAGAAATAATAATATTAGATATTTCGAGAATGAAATATCTAATATTATGGGAATCCCATCCACGACCGTAGCGTTTACACGACTGTGCCACTGCGCCACGACGGCCTCATCCTCTTAAATAATTTACATATTAATACCTTATATGAACTCATTACCGAAATAGGTTTAATTAATGTAGTGCATTGAATATTGGAGAGACACTTTGACATAAATATTATAAATCGAATCGACATTGTGACATAAATATTATAAATCGAAAACCTATTTATTGTAAATTACCATTGAATGTTGGAATGACACCTTCGGATTCGATTCCCGCTCGGAAAGTTTCCGAAAGGTGCGGGTTCAAATTTTTAAACGGTTTCTTAATATATTGTAACATTCTTCCTTACGTTGCTATCATTTACAGGAATATTTCTACTGATTTGATTTTTTTATTTTCACTACACAAACTTTATTATTAAGAATGATCATTTGAAAAGAGAGAGAGATAGAGAGAGATTTAACATTTTGAACATGGTAAAAATATTTTTTTATTTTATAAGTATTGTATAGAGACAGACTGCGAATTCGATTTCCACTCGGGGAAATGAAATATTTTTATTTCTTCGTTCTGTAACAAACAGTAGCCTAGAATTCAGGCACTCAAACGTAATGTCTAGAAAATTGGACAATGCATGGAGAATAGAGAGTCTTAACATTAGGTTCCCTCCGCCTAAACTGCTATATGCGGATTACAGCCTGAAGCTAAAGGGAGTATCTTAACACTATACGTTCTCATTGTCTACCTCTTCACAAAATTTAGCTGGAGTGTAAAATTTTAAAAATATATAGGTAAATGGTTCGTAAACAACTTACCTTTATTCCGATAAAAGTTCGTCCATGATTGGTTGTTGGTCTTTTGTTAATTTTCATCATGATCGGATAACGGAAAGTAGGATGTAAAAGTTTTATAAAAGTTAAATCCAATTTATGAAAAACGACAATACTCTGTAACAATAGTGATATAATGTTTCTTATACCAGGCAGTATACGCGAGATGGATTGAGATGATGATTGACTGAGATGCTGTGCGCCGCAGTGCTTGGCCGTCCGTGCTTGTTTGTTAGATGTAGTGTTAGGACCCCCCTTCTCAAATATTATTTACAGCATTTCATGATGAGTTGTGATAAGTTCGGTTAAATATTTTAAATATATAAACATCGTGAAAATAAAAATCAAGCAACAAGCTCGTGGCTTCGCCCGCCTGAATTATATAGTTATTTAATTACTAATCTTAATTATTTTCATATTCCAATAACTCATTCATTCACATTCACTCATTTTAAAGACAAATATATGAATTTAAGCACGAAACTTTCAGACTATTCTATAATATAGTTATATACTTAGTAGCAATTTAATTCGATCTTTTATTTATACATCAATTGAAATAAAATAAACACTAAATGTTTAGGGAAATTTGCCAAAATAGTAATGAGAAAACAATACACAATCGGGTAAGCCGTTTGTGAGATTAGCGTGCACAAACAAGAAGACATACAGACGAACCGATAAAAATAAAAAAAACATTGTTTTGAATTCTATATCATTTGGAGGTATCCAATTATACATTTTCTTATATATGTACAGACAGAAAAGAGTTATATTTTTATTATATGTACAGAAAATATATGCATATATTTTAAATATATTTAAAATAAAATTTTATACCTCCTTTACATGATTTCCTATTAGCATCACGATTTAGTTATGATTCGATCGATTGTATTTTTTTTTCATAAATAGACCATTTTTAAATTTTAATATCCTATTTATTAGACGCCATCGTGGTGCAATGACTTCCGCCATCCAAAATACAAAATGGATGGACAGTGAGAATGGAAGCGACTTAAGCGAGCTACTATTTTCCCTTTGCCCAAAAATAAATAAACTACAAATACAACTAATTAAATCATTTACTATACAGGGTGTGCCACTGAATAACAATCATTTATAGAACCCCAGCAAAGTAATAAAAATGTTATAAATAAACATAATACACATAAAATTATGCCAGAACTGCCATTACGCAAATTGAAAGTGTCGTTAGGCATCAATGATAATAACGAAAAGATATTATAGAAATATCGAGGCTATCATTATGAAATAGAATGGGGTCAGAATGGACCTTGCGGTACGCCTAGCTTTTTAAGAAATAAGTGACTTTTTTCTTAATTTAAATATGTTTTAGTCACTTTTTTTAAAAATGTCTTGAACAGCAGGTGAACAAGGGAGGTATGTGGTGGTATGACCTTCCTTCAGCATCATATATTGTTTTCTCGAACGTTAATCGAGGTCTACTCCTGCCTCCCTTACCACTCACTCTTGCTTCATAATCGTCATTGCTATACTTTCGTCATTCATACTAATTTGTAAAATCATGAACTGCATATACTCGAGGATTAGGTGACGGTTTCGAGTGATTCCAGAAAAAGGTTCATATTATATTAGTATATGTATTTATTAAATAAAAACTAAATACTGTTGTTTTGTTCCTCTAAGGAAATATATTTCCCATAAACGTACAATAATATATCCCGTAAAATAAAAAAAATACTAATAGTAAATAAATAAAACTAAAGAATAGGAAATAAAATTAAAAATAAAAAATAAAAATATTTCAAGCATTCATCAGAAAATGGTAGTTTACAATATATTTTTTTCTTTTTTCAAGGAAAAACTTGAATAGTTAGAGCTACCTTGGGGATAGTTTTTTGCAAGGCGTGGTCCGGTACTAATGAATCTTATAGACTATGAATCGGCAAAACTGTTTTAATAGGGGAATCGATGGATATTTTGCATTTGTACTTGTTTTACACTATTTTACTTATTATTAGTTTTAAATGAGTAGGCCAGTCTTAGTACAGGAGGAAATGAAATTCTTATTTAAATTCATATTTTCATTTTTTTGCTCTGAAATCGGTGCAAAGCGCGGCAATGAATTCGGCCCCTCAGAACGCAATACATCAAGAAAACTACGGAGTGCCTTAACACTAGATTCCCAGATGCCCTCTGCCTACTCTGCCCTGGGATATAGCAAGAACAAAATAATGTTATTTAGTCAAAAAACGTGGTAGCCAAGATACTATATCTAACAAATTGAATAAAAAAACCAAGACACTAACACAATATGAACAGATTTTACAACTAAAACGACAAGTCTCTAAAAACGAGCATTCTGATTGAAATAAAACGCCACCCCATCCAAAAAACCGACTGTCATTTAGTAGCTTTCCCAACAGCGTAAAAAGCGTCCTAATGTAGACACAGAGTGCAATGTCATCTCCACTGTCCTCGGACAGTCGGCTATCAATCTTTTTTTTCTTCTAAACTTGCTTAATTATCTCGTAGTTTACCAGATAGGGGAAAGTTTTTAATACACATTGTTCATGTCATTGATTTATTAAAGATATATGTATAAGTATATTTATCTTGCCACGTGGCAGGTTTACCCAGGGTAGGAAAAGGGAACCTGGGAACTTTGTGTCAAGACACTCGGTTTTATCGTTCAATTATTGGGATAAACTTGAGAGGAAGTTGAACTCTAAAAATTTATTAATTATTAGAAACTCCGCTCCCAAATTTGTGGTAAATGGCGGTACTCAACGCCGTAGTTTGTCCGTAGCGGCTGACGTCATAACAAATGCCTACTTTAGTAAACACAAAATTAGAGCACGCCCTACAAACAATTTGCTTGTGAAATTTTCCGCTCAGAAAATCGATCGTCACATGGGTGTGAAGACAGTGACAGTTGACGTGAACGTTAGACAAAAATAAAAACTTCTTACAAGTTAAAATACACGCGATTATTGTATATTAGATTAGCCTAGTGACCCAAACGGGACTTCGCCAGCTTAAATCTGTTGTTATATTATAACCAAATTATACAAAGTGTTTACGTAAATTGCAGCCTATGTGTTATTCTGATGTATAAGTTTCATCTAAATCTGTTCAGTACTTTTTGCGTGATAATTGAACTAATATCCGTCCTCACAAACTGTCATATTTATATTATTAAGTAGCATGTTTATTTCTAATTATTATTTTCCTAACATATGTATATATTTTAAAGATTATTTTACTGTTAGTAAAATCGTTAATATATGAATTCTAATAAATGCTTGTTATAATAATGTCAATCAAGGCTGTCACAGCGCAGGAATACAAGTGTGTGAGTGTAAACGCGCCGGTTGTGGGTTCGATTCCGACTCGCAGAAACGAAATATTCAATATTTCGTTTCCTCTCTCTGGTAACAATACCAAGCATTTTGCATTGAGTTGCATTGAGCTTTGTTACCTATATCACATATATGTGATATTATCCCTGGTAAGGCAGGGGATCCTAGTGTTTCGAACTTAAGACACTCCCTTCACAACGCACCGCCTTATTTTCGAGACATTGCGTGTAGAGAGAGTCGCCTTGGTAGATGAAGGGAAGGGAAAATAAATTAAATCATCCAAACGAATGGGGATTGAATCCACAAGCGTCAAAACCTACGGCACGACAACCTCGTACAACCTTATATTTTTAAAAATTATGTTTATAGAAATAATATTAAAGCATTTAAATATTTAATTAAATATATTATTAATTCAAAATTAAATTTTATCTTCTATTTAAAAAACATATTTACTAAATGCAATACTTATATCCATATTTGCTAAAATAAAAAAATACAAGAAACAAATTATTATGAAATATAACTACAATACAATAAGAAACACATTATTTGTAACTTTCATTTATTTTTTTAATATACATATAACAGAAAAAGAAACAGTATTATCTATATTACACATCAAAATTCTATATAATCTACATTCACATTATTATTTGGATATTATACATAGAATGTACATATAAAATATATAATTCAAACATCCTAAGTTATATCTAAGCTTTAAAATCGTGACACACATATTAAATGCAGACATTTATACAAAAAATACAGATAATATTATAACAATTTACTACAAATATTATAGTAACAGATAAAACAAAATATTCCAAAAAAAATACATCCCCCTAGCAACGTGACATAAAAATTCTCGCCCCCGAAGTAAAATGGCTGAAAAACCGAGCGCATGCGTCCAACTCCGCTCGATATCTACCCTAGGGGCTATTGAAATGGCACGCACAGCACATCACTACACTTTACTTTATAATCTATATAATATAATTCTTCTTTTTTTGTTCTTTAATTGTAGTTGTACACAACTCAACCGGCATGTCCGGCTACAGCAGTAGATTGAACTTACTGCTGTGACAGGACAATATGGCTGAGAAGTGTTTCCTTCGGTGTTCGGGCAGCATGTGAGACGCGATGGCTTGTAGCATCCGCCCAACTTTCGGACATGCGCACTAAGGGTTAAACCCACCCCTAAAACCCCGACCCCTCAATGAATACCCCCAATCAACTATCGATTTTCTGTTAAACTTTTTTTTTCTTTTATTATCTGTGCCCGTGCATTACGTTACGTTATGCCGAAATTTGTGTGACCTAATTATTATATTTAATCTGCTTCCATTCAATAGTCGTTTTAGTTCCAATTTAGCTTTATGTAAATAGCAATTTCTATTTAAATCTTCTCTTTAATTCGATTTACGTAATTAAATACTATTCTTTACACTTCCTAGTTGCAAATAAACGTTTAAATATAAAAATTATATACACATATCTAAAGTTATATATAAAAATGGCATACATTCGCAATGCTTACGTTAAAATTACAAAGCTTGTCTATGGCCGTCCGCTGACCCCATCCACACCCTCAATGAACTCGACTATCGATTTTCGGTTTAAAAATTATACCTAATTTTACATCTATTCTACGAAAGTCTTGTTTTCTCTTTTCTAGTATTGAAAATAATATTACGTTCGTTAATTTTATACACGTTTATATAAATATTTTCGGTATTCGGTAATTTGAATATATATTTAATTATTCCTAGTTTGTAATAAATATTATTATGACAATTACAAAAAGTCAATACAAAGCCGTATAAAATATACCCAATACAAAAGGATAAATTGTTTCAATAAGCTATATAAAAATAATTAAATAACGTCATAATTATAATAAATTAAATCATAATTAAACATGACTTTCTATAAAAAAATTATAAGAAACTAATACTAAAAAGCCTTGTCTATGACAATTCGGAAATAGGTTAGATACAGGTCGTCGCCCTCGCCGCCTGTTGTCAGCGTTGCTCACGAATATTCGCGACGGGGACTTGCGAAAGATATTTTGTTAGATGTAACAAATGAAATTCTCATTTTATTTTCTACTATTAATAATATTATTGTAAATTTAGTTTTTAAATTACATACTTGTGTATACGCGGCATTTTTATTAATTAATAAGAAATAGGCCGTCGTGGCACGGCGTCGGGCACAAGCGTGCAACTGTAAACGCGGCGGTTGTGGGTTCGATTCTCACTCGAGTCTCGAGGAAAACTCAACACGCATTGCCTCAAGAGGTTATATCAATATAGAGCCGAAAACTGCTGCGTTTACAATCCGCTTATTACTTCACCCACAAAATTTTCTACACTCAACAAACTCAGAAAACTAACTCATTTTACACAAAATACATTCATTTTACTTTACACTGTAATTATTTAAAAGCAACATTATTTTACTTTCAGTAAAGGGTTTATTTAAACAATTTTAAAATTGAAAAATGGCCGTCTCGGAAACGAAACCGTTTTGTTTCCTTCCCAAGCTTTAGATTGCGTTGGTTTTTATGAAAATTTTAGTCAATTCAAAAAATAATAGTTAAAAGCAAGCATAACTCTTTTCCTAAAAAAACACATAGAGCAAGTAAAAAGTGTTTGTGAAGAGTTTCATTGGTTTAGTTTATTTTAGGAACGAGTTATTGAAATTGAGAAATATACTAGCATTACAAATGAAGAATTTGTTTGATTGAACGCGCTAATCTCAGGAACTATTGACTCGAGTTGAAAAAATATTTTTATGATGGATAATTCATTTATCGAAGAAATGTTATGATCACTTTACCTGCGGTCACACTTATTTCATATAAACCGCTCTCTAGTCTGCGATCGATCTTGAAATGTCGTTTTCATTGATGGATATGTAATTTACGAAGGCGACATAGTGCTTACCAAATTTCAGCGTTTTTCGCCGCTTTGTTTCCGCTGTGCGTGGTTTGTTAGTCTATAATTTGTATAGATAAGTATGATTCTAATTTCTCGTTGTGACAAATCTTTCTGATCTTTGACCATATTATTATAATTTGGTAAAAAAAGTGACGCAATCTATTTTTATTTCTATGTTGACAAAATTATGACGTGATTTGTTACGATTACATAATGAATATCCTCGCTCTGGTAACGAGGCAAAGCGCGGCGTTGGATTTCGCTACTCAACACGCAATGTCTCTCAATTCAGCGGGAAGTACAGAACCTAGTGTCTGAAAACTACATTCTCAGGTTCCCTCTGCTCTGTGCGAGCCGGAGATGAATTCACTCAAGATCAGTTTTCACTTTCTCGTAATGTTTACCATGTTGCACAGCTACAGTGCTAATTATAGGTTATAACGTTAGCCTCCTCAATAAGCCGTTAAGTTATATAAAGACCAAAAATGAAGATAGACAGACAACGATAACCTAGTGTCAAAACATTCCATTCTCCACATTAACGCACGATTTTAAAACATTGCGCGTCTGGTGGCAGAACACAAGTCAACGCCTTGTCAAGCCAAAATAGAAAAATTACAATAATTCTTTCGTCCGCCCAATTAAGAAGTTATGTGTCGATTGGTAGAACACAGCGCTGCGCCTTGCCTTGCTAGAACGGCGTAATTAAAATGATTCTTTCCCCCGGACCCCGGACCCAGTGCCGAACTCGTCATCATCGCGCTTACCACCGCTGTGCCACTGCGTCATTTTACATTTTCATTTCATTGAGCTTGTATAAATAATATTACAACGTCTATTTAATATAAAAAAGGTCAGTATTGAAAGTCCGGTAAGCCGTGAGAGGCAGTTTTACTTACAACTTCGTATCAAATACTTAAAAAGATAAATGGCCACACTGATTTATAACCGTCGAGGAATTCTTAAAGGAAAGTAAAAGAACATCTATCAAGAAAGTTTGTGAAGGAGATTACGTATTCATTTGTAATGATAACAGGTGGAGTTCCTTTGAAATTTTATGTTCAGCGGAGGAAAGCGTCTCAGTTGAAAATGTACATGGCCATAGGTTCATTTTAATTTTGTTTTTGATTTATTTTTAAGTTGTACGCACACTGTATGCTGCATATAACAGAGTAGACAGAGGGAACATTGTGTAACGATACTCCGATCCCCATGCACAGTGACGAAATTCAACGCCGCGCTTTGTTACTAGAGCGAGGAAATTAATTCTTTCATCCGAGCGAGAACCCACGACCGTCGTCCTTATAATCACACACATATAAGACAAATATTAAAAGAAATATAATTTAGTCAAAAAATTTACGCAAGCGAAGTTACAGGCTACATTTAATACAAAGATACAAAAGTATGTAAGAACCTAGGTCCTATTAAACAGTATAACCACAAAAATAAAACATTTATATTTTGTACCCAGGGCGATTTGACCCAGGGCGGACAGGGCGGTCCTTTTCATAGCTCGTGTAAATACAAATTTTCCTTATAAATTTTGTGATTAAGAAATATTATGAAGAATTTTTAAGTAACTCCTTGAATATATATATAATTTAGATGAGGCCAGTCGTGGCGAAAGGGCACAAAGTGTGATTGTAAATGCGACTAGTTGTCCATACGATCCCCACTTGAGAAAATGAAATATAAATTTAAATTTATATTTCCATTTTTCGCGGCGTTGAGTTCCGCCACTCAACACACAATTCCTACAGAATTCGATGGAAAGTGGTGAACAGAGTGTCCTAACCCTAAGTTTCACCTGCCTACCATGCTGTGTGCTTGATATAGCATGAATTTGATTTACATATTTATTTGATTTTTTTAGATATTTTTTTAACGTTTCTAAAGAAATCATCCCATTCGGAGGGAATTATATTTTTTTATTCTTCGCTCTGGTAACAAGACATCGGTGGACAGGGCGTGGCCAACGAAGTGTCTTGACACAATGTTCCGAGGACACCGCCTATACAGCGTAAAGGTACAACATGGACGCGAAGCCGCGTATAAGAGCTAAGTAACCCCTAAAATCGATAAGCACTCCGTAGTAATTACACATTCTATTCGTTGTAAGATAAAACGCGCAAGGGAGAGCAATTTGAGTAGCAGCTGGATGCCGGATGTTTATTTTCAATAAAATAAAATAATGGAACCCGCGGGCGGCGTCTAAATGAGAGTTGTGGCTGTAGGCGATACAAATACGGAGTAATGGCTTGATTGGACTGTCTCTGTTGTATTCGATTTGATGACTTGTTACAGTTGACTAAAGAGGTAGCAAGCAGGTTTGATTCTCGGATGAGATCGAAAAATAATGTTATACTAACATTTTTTTTGTTTTATAATATTAGCATAGATTGTATAGTTAATATACAAAAGTTAGTTAAGTTATAATCCATATCATTTATATTTTCTTCAATACCCTGCCATATCTCAAGCAATATTAGTAATTAAAAAAAAATATCAGATTTATGCTATGTTCAAGGAACCTAAAATACTTTCCACATTGTATTGTGAATGGCGGGACTACTTCACTTCGACTTCATGAGAGTGGGGGAAAGATTATTAGTAGTACCCCCTAAGTAAAATATGAATAATTGAGAGAAATGTTTAGTATTTTCATTTCTTCGCACTGGTAGTGGCAACGAGGCAAAGCGCGGCATTGAGTTCCTCCAGACAACACGCAATGCCTCAAGAATTTGGGAAATGGAAATGTATTAATGCGGAACGGAGTCTTTATACTAGGTTCCCAAGTTCCTTCTGACACTGTAAATAGTAGTAATATTCTCCTAAGTAAGTTTGAACTCACAACCATCTCATTTACATTTACGCTGTCCCACTGAGTCACCGTGTACTATTAATGGATATTTAAACTATGTGTAAAGAATTGTTCCCGCTGGCGCAATATATATTACACGAGCTATTAAGCATAGGATTATTTTGCATTTGCTCGCTTAATAACATTTTTCGTGCTTGTATGGGAAATGTGATACTTTGTGTCCTGTCTTATTTTTCTTATAAAATAAATCAGCTTCACGCTATATCTCGCACACAGCAGGGTAGGCAGAGGGAACCCAGTGTTTTAGACACTCCGTTTCCCCTTTCTGCCGAATTGTGGAGGCATTGCGTGTTGAGTGGCAGAACTCAACGCCGCGCTTAGCCTCGACGCCAGAGCGAAGAAATGGAAAGATAAATTTAAGTAAATATTTCATCTCCTCGAGTGGGGTTCGAACCCAACAACCAGTCGGTTTTACAGTCACACTTCCTGCCGCTGCGCTACAACTGGCGCTATTTTTCTTATACTTTTTACTATATATTTCATATTATTTAGATGAATACAAAACCTACCAGATTCATGTTTTCCCCTATAGCAGAGCAGACAGAAGGTATCTAATGGAAAAATACTCTGTACCCCATGCACCGTTCAATTTTCAAGACTCAACGCTGCATTTTGTGTTACCATGGCGGGGAAATGAAATCAATTGTTTCTTCCGAAAGGGAATCGAACCCATAATCCGCAAAAAGAATGTTTCACTTTTGCCGTCAAAAGTTGGTTTGACAGATAATATTGATAAAATAATACAGCAATTCGGTGCTCGGTAACAATTTTTTTTATGTTACTAGCGTGCGCGCGCAGCTTTTTACCTGCTTATTTACACCCTTAGGGGTGAAAAAAAAACAGTCTGACTTTAATTTTTTATAAAAATCGATTGATTTTTTATATAAAAATCGAAGGGCCTGAATTTCAAATCTTATAAAAATCGGTGCTGTTTTAAAAATAAATCCATACCAGCTTTCAACTCCTATTTCATTACTTTACGGTTAAAATTTTTCAAAATCCCTTCTTAGTGGATGTTCAGATTATTATGAAAATAAACATCTGTCCAAATTTCACGTTTCTACGCACAGCGGTTACGGCTGACGAGTGCGTTTTACCTCAGTCAATCAGGTACATGTCCTTTCATCTGTATATTTTTTAAAATAAAAATACGCATTTCAATTATAACGGCAGGAAGAAGTCAGTGAAGCGTATAATATAAATTGGAAACGATGAAAATGAATACTATTCTTCAAATTTCAAATATTTTTATAACTTAAAAAAATACCTGTATGATTATTAAAAAAAGATTATTCTCTCTATATATTATGTTTTATTTATAACAGTATAGTAGTAGAAACTACCGGTAAAATAAAAAGGTGATGGTATCGTGGGTCGACGGTATTTAATAAAACTCGAAATATTGGACAAAGGCTAAGTAAAGTATTTATAAGGCATATTAGCTAATTTTGTACATTTATTATTTTATAACATTACTGTTGTTTTTTTTATTATTAACATATCGATATCTTAATAACATAATTTTATTTAATCCACCCACACTTTGAATTATATTTTTATAATATAAGTTAATTACAATGTTTAAAAATAATTTTATTAACAATATTTATATATAAATTTATAAACGTTAAATTTTTATTTCAATAAACATTAACAATTTTTTGTAACTCATTAATATAAACAACGAACAAAACTCAAAAAGGACCGGCCCTAGACAAAACCACCTGTCAATGACACTTGACAAGCGTTGAAATACGAACCATAGCTAACGTTAAACTAAAACTTATACAATTTAAAATTTAATTACAACGTTTAAAACTTTTAATTACCATTTCACACAAAATGATAGCTTTTATCGAGATGTAAATATTTCAGTTTGAATTTTTAATTATATATTACTTTATAACAATAGTCATATAAAGTAATAAAATAAATTAAAATCACCAAACAAAAAAGTACTGGCAGTTAAGAAAACAAAAAGAGAAAAGACAGCGTTTCCCGCCGATTTACAAAGCCCATTCGTCTGTGACATTGCGTTTCGCTTACGTAAAATTAAATAGAAATTTAGTTAGTTATTTTTATCTAGTTAGATATTTTAAACTTTATATCAACATGATGGTGTATTCCAGTGGTGCTCTGGGCGGGCTGGAGGTGGTTGATGGTGGGTTGGTGGGCGGCGAGCTGGCGGCGCATGTGCTTAGCGCCCAGGCTGCCGCCCACGCTGCTGCTACCGCCCATCAGCAGCAGCAGCAGATAGCTGTGCAGCAAATTAGTGAGTAGTATTATTTGTCTATTCATTGAACAAAAAATGATGCAAAGATGTGCCAAAGAGTAAATAGAATTTTCTACCAGTTAATCTAGTCATGGGGTACAAAGTGTATAGGAATGCAAAAATAATATTATAATTTTCATTTTTGGCCCTCTATCTCATTAGACTTTTCAGATATAATATCATTAATAACTTAAAAATACTGTAAGCTAGATGACCATTTGGTTTATATTATTATAAAAAATGCATTCTTAAAACTAGTAACACATGAATTCTTTTCTTTAATTCAATTATTGTTATGTAAATTAATGCAAAATTTATAGGTATAAGGTTGAATATTCCTAATATTTTTATTTTCAACATGATAAATAATGTAATTACTGATACCTAATATTTTAATTGATAGGTATAAGCTTTTAGACTGTTATAGTGATCTTTCACTTTTTATTAATTAAATTGTGATCTTAAAGTGTACCATAGCCTCATAGATATTACTTTAAATATAATTACAATAACATTAATAAATAAATTAAGAGTATTGCTATCTGTGTAAATGTAGCAAACTAAATATGTACAAATTGAAAAATATATACTATTTCTTCTTTCTTGCATAACAGGGTAAAAAGGGGGAACCTAGTGTTAAGAAATTTCCCAATTTTTTTCTAATTTTAGAAAGTCTGGGTGGCTGACATTTTCTCTCAGTCAGGGAAATGAAAATAATTTTACATCCAAGTGGCCTAAATTTAAAACAAAGTTTCAGCCTGACTAAACTTTTGAACAAATTTTGACCAAAACGAACCAAAACCGAAATAAACTTCTTGATATAAAATATATGTACATATGTATGTATCTAGTTAAAAATTTACTGCTTAAAAGTTTTATATGGCTGTTTAGAAAGTTAAGATTAATGGAATTGGAATAGAGTTTAAAATCTGTAAATGACTGACTGTTATAAGTTTGATTGTAATTCATGGAAATGACTTTTTTTAATTTCTTCAAATGTGATGAGAAGACAAAGCGCAGCAATGACTTACAAAATTAGGTAATGTGTCAGAGTGTCTTAACACTAGATTCCCTGCTTAGCCTGTTTGTGGGATAAGAGTGAACCTATCCTCCATAACTTAAATCAGGCAACATTTCTTCAGAAACCTCCCCATCATCGGGTCGTTCGACTCCAGTGGCCTCGACTGCTGGTACCACATCACCTTCTCCAAGCAAACTCTTCGTAGGTGGCCTCAGCTGGCAGACCAGCTCTGAAAAGCTGAGGGAATATTTTGCAATGTTTGGCCCGGTCACAGATGTACTGATAATGAAGGATCCTGTCACACAGGTAGGTGTAGGTTTGATTTTGTAGGTACTATTGGTGGTTTTGAGAACAAATATTATTGTATATTTAGTTTAAATGGTGGATAAAGTTTTTTATTACAGGCAACTTTTCATTTTTTAAATTGATTTGCTTTATATCAAATAATTAAAATTAAATGAATTTGATAGTTGCTGAAATGGTTTTAATCAATGTAATTTTACTAAAAAATATATATATATATATTTTTAGAGACTATTCAGTATATCTTGAAACAAAGGGTATATAATAAAATTTGTTTTCAATAAATACTTTATAAATAGGTATTTTAATTTGAAATATAAATTGTTTATAAGTTAATCATTTTAATTTTTTATAAATAAGGACTTTATTGTGTATAGCTTAAACATGTGAAATTTGTGTGAATTAATTGCAAAAAAAGCAAATTACAATAATAAATACGAGAATGGACTTACTACATAGGGTATCTATGTATGATAAAAAGTATAGTTAGCTACTAAATATTTATTTATTAAAAGAAAAAATATATATTTTAAATATATATTTCATATTTTCATTTATTCGCTCTGGTATCGAGGCTAAGCGCGGCGTTGAGTTTTGCCACTCAATACGCAATGCCTCCAAAATTCAGCAGAAAGTGGGGAACGGAGTGTCTTAACTCTAGGTTCCCTCTGCCTACCCTGCTGTGTGCGGGATATAGCGTGAAGCTAATTTAATTTCATTTATATATATTTATATAGACTGGTAAACATATTACCGTCCCAAAACAAATCTTGCTGTAACTTTAGTCAATCTTCCAATATATTTTTTCAACTTCAGAATTATTAACATCCGTGTATTAAATAGTTAATAGTTAGGTTAAAGATCGAAAGTTGGCTGTAAAATTTCCTAATTTATGTATCTATTTGCAAACGCAGATCAATTGTTTATAATATTTTTGTTGATTAACCTTTGGGGTTATTTTTAAAAAAATACTCTAAAAAAACTACAATCGTAATTAATTGACCATGTCAGGGTGACATATTGTGGTTGGTCAATTTTCGGGTGTTTTTGAGAATTAGATTTGCCCCTGTCTCCTCTCAGCCAATTGGAAGGCATGTCATAAACAAAAAAAAAGTAGATCCATTTAGCTGTTGAGATGGAAACACCTATTTCTCTATTTTAAGGACAGTCGACTATAATTCTGTGAAAGGTCGAGATTCACTATCCATTTTTAGCCTTATAAAAATGTTGGTAACTGGTATTGGTTGATGAGACTTTTTGACTCATAAAGTGCTTTGTTCCATGTCTCGTAGTACTGGTAATTGAAAATTATAGCATTTTTTTCTTTCCTTGAAATTGATTGAATGGAAACTGAGCAACTGAATTAATTTTTAAAACGGCTTTTCGCAGATTTAAATCTTCCAATTGCTTTTAAAAAAAAAATACCCAACACCCGAAAACATTGATCAATCGATTTATTTTCTCCTTGTCTTATGTTTTTCACCTCGTCTATTTTTTAAAACGATGTAATGTTGGTTTCTCTTTGTTTATTTTGATTTAGTGAATTTGGCTCAAACATTTTTGATGAGGATCGCTCTGGAGAATTAATTAACTTTGGGTCGAAAATTATTGACTTGCTTTGTAATTCTCAATTTCACGTAACTGTTGTATGCACGTTTTGTTATTTTTTTTTTGTAGCTTCACACTGTATTCCGCAAATAGCAGGATAGGCAGAGGCATATGAACCCTTTAAGAAACTTCTGTTCTCGAATCCTGGAGACTGATCAAAAGTGCGCGTGCGAGTATTTTATTTCTACCTTAATTATTTCACTTTCACTTTTTGACGATAGTATCTCGTTTGCCAAGTGTTAGAGTTCGTTGTTGGTTTTAAAAGGCTTCACGTATCTTTGGTGATGCGGAGGCCCATAACATCATAATTTCTTTTCGTTCCACTAATTCATATATCGGCTGAGTGTGTAAGCGATTTTAAAAAAAGTATGCTTATATATAATCTAATCGGATAATATACATATAGTATGCGTATATGTATATTATCCGAAGAATTTAACAATATTATTTTTTATAGAGCACATTTTGTATTCTCTACTCTATGAAATAGAATAAAGGTTGATTTTGTATTTTGACTTGATTACTGAGGACGTATAATTAACAAATGCCGGTTGCACGCACGAGAAACGTCACGTGACATTTGACGACCACCTGAATCAAGCGATTGAAAGCCAAGATCGACTTAAGCGTTTGGCTTGTGACGCACCTATCCATGTTAATTGTAATTAAATAGTACATTGTTACTTCTATTTTACTTGTATAATTTAATATATTTTTTTAAATGAGCGAGAGCAAATAAATGTATGTTTGTCATAAAAAAAATATGAGAACATAACGAATTTAGCAGGTTCACACTCTCAGCCATGGCCATAAGCAAGCCATGGCCTGACTATCAGTGAATATTTAATTTCTGTCTAATTCAGCGACATGAAAAAAATTGTCTAGTCCATTCTCTATCAAACAAATATAATTTAAAGCTATTAAATTTTTTTTTGCAATCATTTCACAAATATAATAAAAATAATAATACTCGCCGTTACTCAAATATAATTTTAAATTATTATTAATTTATTTCGTATTCAAAAATAGCCAAAGTGAGAGAAACCAAAAACAATAATGTCATGTTTTTTTTCAATACATATAACTTCTACAGCTAGAATAACGAAGCGGAGTAAAGATGGTCAGTGTTTCAGCCTTATGGCGGTTAGGTTAGATATACATAAATAGGACGGATTGGATTTTATGTACCATAAACAAAATTTTGTTTTCCTTTTTTTTTTTGTATGTTTTTTATCAATTTTTATTCTCAAAATGAGTTTTTTTTTGTAGATCAGGTTTTTAGATTTTTTTTGTTTATTTATACCTATTTTCATTTTGATTATACTTAATTTTGTAAAGAATAATTATAATTTTGTCTATGGTACAGTAGACGAGTAAATAGTTGGGCTATGGTTGAAATGAAGTATTTAGGTACACTAAGAATATTTAATGTGAAACGCATGCTAGTCTCACTAACATTCTAGAAGTTAGGCATAGACTTAACTTTCCGATTCTTGTCTGTCTCTTTACGGTTTGAAATCTGTGGTAGATTCCCGTTTTGTAGGTTGGTCGGTTGGTGTTGCCATGTAAAATAATAATAGTATTTAGTTATAATTGGAAAACTTGCTGTTAAACCAGTTATTTTTTATAATCATTCTTTTTTTTCTTTTTTCAGTATTTGTTTTAAATATATTTTTATTTTCGTAGGCTTTTCATTATCTTTTTTTGTATATTTTAAGTTCCATAAAAGTGCATGCAGCAACACTGACTCCAATATTTTAATAATAAAAAAGTACATTTCACTCATTAGAAATATAGCTAAAATTGCCGGTTGTTTAATTTAAACATGATTTAGTAAGAAAAGTAATTTTAGTATAGCAACATTGGGGTTGATACAATATACTTCTGAAATAGTAACAGGGTGACTGCTCGGTAGGATTATTAGAAAATTGTGCTAGCATAGTTCTTGAATATATTTTATATTTCATAAATTTTTGGGTTGTGACATACAACAAAAATACCATAATGTATGGTAGAATTTGTTTGTGGTTTTTAACAGAATATGTTAATCCTTGATAGTTTGAGAATAACATGTTTCATATTATATTTATTCGCCCACTAGTGATAATAGAAACTAAAATAAGCATGAACGTAATGTTTATATCCTGTAAAATTACCCTGAATTTTGATGAGATTTTAACATGTAACGTAGGTTTTGTAGGTAATTGTAAAGATATTAGTACCTTTTAACAGTACATTTTGATTTACCCTATAATGTTTATGTCATACAGAAATCTGGCTTTCAAATTTTTTTTAATTCACTAGCATATTTGTCTTTCTTTGTATATTACTAATTTTTGTACGACATATTCATTTTGACAGTGCGTAACTTTAAAATACTGAGTTTTCGCCGCGCGCAGCGCTCGCGCGGCTTCGGTTTCATCACATTTCAGGAAGCCTCATCCGTGGACAAGGTGCTGGCCGTTCCTGTTCATACTCTAGACGGCAAGCGCATCGATCCGAAACACGCGACGCCCAAATCGGCGCCCAAACCGGCCAAAACCAAGAAGATATTTGTGGGTGGAGTGGGACAAGACACTTCTGCAGAGGAGGTTCGCGCCTACTTCGCACAGTTCGGCCTCGTCGAGGATGCTGTGATGCTCATGGATCAGCAGACCAAGCGCCATCGTGGTTTCGGTTTCGTGACCTTCCATTCCGAGGAGTCGGTGGAGCGCGTCTGCGATATCCACTTCCACACAATCAAGAATAAGAAGGTGGAGTGTAAGCGCGCTCAGCCTAAAGAAGCAGTTGCCGCCGCGCCGCTTACGCTCGGCAAGCGACTGGTATTGCGGCCGGGCCGTGGGTTAGTGTACGCGGGTGGAGTGGGCGTGGGCGGCGTGGGCGTGGGAGGGGTCGGCGGGGTGGGCGTGGGTGGTTACCGGTACGCGCCGTACGCGCTGCCGGTGGGCGGCGTGGGCGTGGGTGGCGTGGGGGGCGTGGGCGTGGGCGGCGTGGTGGCGCCGCCGGCCCCCGCGCCCGCGCCGCTGCCGCAGTTCGGGGCGGCGTACTCGCTGGCGGGCGTGGACATGTCGTCGTTCCAGGGCGTGGACTGGAGCGCGATGTACGGCGTGCCCATGTACATATAGACGCGCAGTAGCACGCGGTAACAGCGAGTGCGGTTTCGTTTTCGTTTCCCGAACAGTTCCTAATTTATTTCGGATTTAGCGACGTCTTGCCGCGTATCTATCAGTATTTCGATTGTTTAAGGAGGACGGCTCGTCGTAGGTTAAGAGTACGAGCGGTGTAGGCCCGATGCGGGACCCGATGCAAAGATACGCATTTTTAAAAAAAGTTATTTTAAGGCGAAGATCTCAGATAATTAATTTAGTTGAACTTTGAAAAGTATTTTTTTTTGTCTTGGATTTTTTGTAATAGCATACTTAGTATATATAATAAATAGGTAATGCACGATCGTTGGCAATACGATGAATAATAACTACATATATTTACATATATATTATATATATACATTTATGAGGAGTGTATACTGAATCTCATCGCTGTATTGTATTTTTATTGTGTTCGATTGCGTGCTCGGGCCGTGTGACGTGCGTCACTTGTGTAAAATCGTATCAGTATTAAATTTTCGTGCCATTTATGAGAGTTGTGCCAAAAAGTGTTCTTTTAAACGTTTGCTGTTACAAAAGAAAATAAAACTTCTATGTCTGTCTATCTATCAGCAGGTTCTGAGAAAAAGAATATTCTCGACATTCAATTTGTTCTAGATTCGTATATTTTTTTTTTAATATTTTACAAACGTCGCGCTCATGTCGTGACGACGTCACACTCACGTCACTGCGACGTCACGGTGACGTAACGCGCACGTCACGCGGCGCCGACGGCAGCTCACTCATACATATCTAACGAGTAAAGCAATCATTACATGGCATTGTATGACTTAGTAGTTTTAAACATACAGTGGCTTTTGATATTTGCTGATTGATATATGAAATAAATGAGTATATCTCCTTTCATACTCTCGTATTGTGACGGTATTTCGATAAAATTTTGACGTTAACCGTTCGTAATTCATTAAAGATATTTCTTTAATAGAATATAAATATTTTAAAGTAACATAAAAAGACAGTCAATTATACAGTTATTTAAATTTTCTTAATCATTTTCGTATGTAGGAGAATTTGTACCTTTACTGTAGGGCACTGTATAAGGTCAATAGCCATTTGTGCTAAAGTACTTAAAAATACGATTTTACAATTAAGAACATAAGATATGATACTTTACAAGTACAAGTGCAGGTACAAATCCTTCTACGTTCCAAAAAGATATATGTCTATGAAACTAAGTGAATAAACATTTTTTAAACAAAGCGTTATTGAGAGGCTACATAAGCAAATATCAAAAACACTGCAAAACTGCCGTTCTCGTTTCTATTGAGACACGTCTCTATAGATTTCGATCAATCAAAAATATAATGTTTAACGTTACATAAAATAAAAAGTCAATTCCGATTTAAAAAATAAAGCAAAATAAGAAAATGACTGTTTTCTTAAGCGTATAATATAATGGACAGATAAGTGGTTTGATTAAATAAATGTTAACGTAAAACATATATTTTTGATTAAATGGCGTCTTGATTATACATAATTATATTAGTTAATATTATTAGTTTAGCAGTTATAAGGGAATGCGAACTAACACCCCGAGTGTACCGTGACAATACTTAGCCTAAGTATTAAAACGCTGTAGAAGCCACTTGTCTTTGCCTGGATTTTATAAATTTTAATGTTATTATATTATGGTCATTATGGACCCACGTTAAGCCCCATTTTGTTTGTAATAATGTTTATATTAGGGCCGTTGGCTTAGTATTTTTAATTCAGCTTTTGGGGGGAATAGAAAAAGTATAGTGTTGAGACACTACAAACTTAGTTTTTTTAGATATTTTCAATATATATTGTTTTAATATTTTTTTTTGTTGCAGACCTTATTTACGTTTTGTTTAATATCTTGGGGAACCGAAAAAAGAAAGTTGAGTATTAGTCAATAAAAATACTTCACACATAAGAATTGAATTCACGACCATCACGTGTACATCTCGTTCACTTCGTCACGGTGGCGTCATTTGCTTATTATTTGTGGCTGAATAATAGCAAGTCGGGTGCCATTTTTAAAGATCCAAGGTTTTTTTTATCTAGATATTCTCTTTGTGTTGAGAGTACAGGAAGAGTGGCCCAGTTTTGCTGCAACCTTGGTTTGCTTTTATCCTAATGCCAGTACTTAGCCTCGAAATGTTGGTTATTTATTCAATAAATGTATTCCCGCCATTATTATTATTTATGATCTAAATGCTATTTTATTATCTGTGCAGACACATTTAAAAAATAGAGCAATTTTTTGTTTTTTTTTTTTATATTAAAAAAAAACCAGTGAATCTCAAAATTTTTCGAAATTGTACTTACGTAGGTTAGGTCTTAAAAGCAATACTCGAATCTTTATACTCTGTGATTAATTAAAAGTATTATAATTATTAATATTTAAAAAAAGACGATTGATGGTTGTGTTCGTGCAATTTCTAGTTTTTAAGTCTTTCGGACTTGGTCCTTTATGCACTTACTGAGTACTTAAACAGTTTTCTATAGTGTTTAAAAAAATATATCAAGCAATAATTCTTAGATATCTTGCCGTAAACCAGGCAAAGACAGGGGGCGAGTAGAGCTATGCATGAGGTAGTTTGTCGGCCATATTCCCCCGCAGGTCGACAGATTATGTAATTTTGGCTTTTGGTATCATATTTTTTTTTAAATATTTCAATACAGTAGGAACTCGATTATCTGGCCCTGAGTTAGCGAATTACCAATCGCGACGAATTGTATTAAACATACAAACCTACTTTTATGTAATCTAGAAAAATATGTATATATGTACGTAAATAAGTATATATACACATCGTATGTTGAAACGTGTAACTCTTAATAAACGTATTTGTTATTTTTAATAAACTCATAACATTATGCACTACTATGTAATATTATGTATGTACAAAACCCGCTTTTCTGTATGACATCCGGTGAATTCACATCCGATAAGCCGGATTTTCCATTTTCTGAATGCCTAATGACAACAATTAGACCGGTTAATCGAATTTCTACTGTATATTGTTTTTGATTTAAGTTTTTTTATTTTGATTCTGACACAGGTTTAACTCCTATAAGCCAAAGTTACTGCGCTATTTCACATGTATACACATCCCTTATTATAGCAGTATTCTTTATATTGTAAGTAGGTTAGAACCTTCTGAGATTTGCGTTCGCCGCGTTTTCCATATGACTTTGAAGTGACTGATTTTTTTTCTTTTAATTTTGTCGGTTTTTTTTATTTTGGAACCGAACGAAAATGCGGCGTTCGCGTCGCCCATAACACCTTTTGTATAGTATTTTTTTCCTGAATTACTCAGTATTAGACGGTTGATATATAATATTGTCATGTAACCCTGGCCGCTTTGTCTTGCTCAAGCGAGGCCCTTAAATATGTACTTAATTTTTTTTATTATTCATATGTATATTCGAAGTGCCACCATATGTGGCGCTTCACTAACAATATTTATATTTTTTTTCTTTAAACACTTGTATTAGTTTGGTACGTGCTGGCTGAGGCCATTCTCAGTCGGTGTTTAGTTGTAGTTTTTGTATTTAGCTGTAGTAGTTACTTTGCCCGTATCTGTATCTAATAAAGCACTTAGATACCCGATGTGTCATTACATGATATTAGAACAATGTGTGTTTTATTTCGACCGTGGGATAGTTTGTTTGGGTTTTTGTTTCACGGAAAACCTTTTAGCTTATGCACGAACCTTTTTTTTTTACTTAGACTCATATCGGGCGCCATTTTGACGGAGTGGGGTAACCGGAACAACGGTAAGTCGGCTTGAAAGACGGCATGTCGAAGTAGTATTCTGTAACTAACAAAACTCTAAATTTTCTAAATCTTGGCATGGTTTAATCGTACGTAAACATTTATCTTCCAAATTCACTGTCAATTTCAACAGGCGTTTGCCACACGTTGGTTGTGAAACGTGCTATTACGATATTTCTCTTAAACCCAAATAGCTGTATTGGTTTTGAGAGAATTATCAGGACCTAGACACGTAGTGTAGATCTTTTAGACGCTTCGCTTAAGGCCTACAGTCTTCCCGGTTTTGTATCTGATTTGCCAAAAATAGGCCAAATTTGCATCTTTTGCTCAATTGATTCTCAATTTTTAAATTGATTGTGGTCGCAGCCATAGATTATAAAAAACTATGCCTAATATGTTTACGGCCATCTTGTGTGCAAGACAAAATGGCCAACGGCTGCGACTGAACGCTGGCAAGGGTGAAGTGTGCATTGCGCCAGAGTAGTTTAAGGATAAGACAATAATATGGGAGACGTTGCCAACTAAGACGCTATATGTATTCTAATTTATTGCCATAGAAAAAAATACATTCCTCTCTCTAGTCATTTTAATAAGTTAAGATTCGATGTTGTTTTGGAGGAAATTTCTACTACAAGTCTAAACTTGCTCAACTTTTTCTTGCCTAGTTGTAGTCTGTTCTCTAACGACGAAAGCTTACGCAGTAGTGATGTGCCATACACCTTACATGCCAGCACAGCGACGGTAACGATAGTGATGTTCATACATTGCTTCGCAATTCCAGGCTCACTGGACCAATGTAAACAGAAACAAAAATTATATTCATAATTACTATAAGGTTATAATATATACATGGATTATTATACAACTTTTGGATTGGTATAATATAAAAGTATGTTATGAAAAAAAAATTACGTTATGTGTTTTAAATGTACGGCAGATGCTAGAGTAGTGATGTAGTGTAGTGATTTTGAAAATTTACATATATAATATTAAACATAAGTAACTAACCGAAAGCAATAACGTTTATTATATAAAAACAGCACGTGCGCGCTGCAGCTATCGACACTGTGTAAAGTACATCACTAAATAATGGAGTGCACATATTTTGTATGCGATCAAAAATGGCGGACACGGCAGCGCGCGCATTTAGATTATTATTATACACACAGCATACGAAATTACAATATTTTTGTATCATAGGATCAGTGTATTCTGTAGCGAGTTGGTATTTGTATTTTAAAGTTAATCATCGTGATAAATATTCGAACACTTGTTGATAAGTGATGTGATTTAATATGTTTAACGTAGAGGGAACGCCGCTTGGGGCGTGCGGCTGTGGCTTTTCGACTTAGAGTTAAAGCGCATTGTGGTATAAAAAAACCCCATACGCGATTATAAGTACCGGCAATGCGCGAAACTAACATGGCGACACATATATAATGCTATTGTGTTTTACGTCACATTAAGTGGCAATTGACAAGTTTTACGATTATGCTACAGTATTTAACCTAAGTTTTTTAGTCTTTATTAAGGAGTTCATCAATAATATAAGGGTTCGAGTGGCTTAAAACTGGTATATTTTGGTTTTGGTCGCCTTAAGTAGCTGTCGTGAAACTTCGATTTTTTTACCCTAATAGAGGCTGTATTGACATTCCTTTATGTATATTATTTATTTGGTTGATTGCATTTTACGGTAGTATCTACTTAAACATAGTTTACCATAGACAACGTAGATATGGGCTGTTTTTCTCCACAGACTGCTAATAGGCGAACATTGTGCAATATGTAATGGATTTTTATTGTATAATCTGTTAAGGATGCCCGTAGTGGGGAGGAGTGGGTTCTGTAGAGTAGATTCGTTTTTATATACATGAGAAATTGTTCCTGGGCATAGACAATGTTATTTTAATAATTCTTTCCCAGGAGTTTTGGATTTATATATTTTAATAAAAGATTATTTTTTCTATTCAAAATGATTATTAATTATAAATGGTTGTCTATGCCATTGGAATGGATTCTAACTTTGCTTCATTTGCAGAGTAATTAAGATTACTGAATGTTATGTAAGTTATCCGATAATCCATATATGTAGATAATGTCACTGCGTCTTTTAGACGTCTAGACGAGCGGGCCCTAGGGGCATAGCTAGTGTAGCGTAACGCGCAGGCCGCGCGCCTCTTTTCAACGCCTTTATCTATGGTTCATCTTCACTTAGTCGAAAATTAGAAATAAATGGTAAAAAACACAGCTGATCTTTCATTTATCGCTTTTTCGTACCCTACATTTTTTTATTAAAACTCGATGTAGATAGAAGCTTCAGGTCCCATTTTGGGCGCCAGTTTTTTTACTTTTATTTTATTAGTTAGTTCAAACCCCAGTTTTCGGTAGACATTAGTTTATAAATGTTTGGACTCAACCCTTGGATAGATGCATGAGAGAAGTAAAGGACCATAAAGTATTGAGAATAGCGGTGAAGTGTGCATGGCCGGCGCGGCGTCATCAAGACACACGGCAACAAGAACGAAGAAACCTCATTCTATATAACGAGACAATACTGAACTTACTTGAGTTATTCGGAGATCCCCCGGAGGATGCTGAAGGTACTGCATCAGTATTGTCTTTTATCCACTGCTGTATGCTTAGTTTTTTATTTTTAGTACCCTCTATAGTAAAGTGCATCCCAGTATATAGACGTAGTTCCATAGGCAATTGGGTGCTGGGTCTATACATGTAGTTGAATGAATTTTCTTAAAAAATATATAATGTGATGATATTTAAAATTTGGAGATGCTTGTAAAGTTTTCAAATCTCGTAGACAAACTTAGTGTAGATTAGATGGGAGAAGCATATCATCTGACTAAAGACACAATCGCATTGTGCCTTAAAATTTAGGTTTTTTTTTCATTTAAAAAAAAAAGACGCTAGAAACGTTAGAAGTAGAAAACGGACCAATAGTTTGGAAAAGTGACAATATTTTTTGTAATTTATTTAACCCGTTGATCTATATGTGATTACCGAACGAATTAGTTCACATCGGTAGTGTATTCTAGTGATATAAATATAATATGGAATTTTCTAGAAAAAAAAACCCTTCTGTAGTACAAAGTATATGTAAGTTTAAAATGACATGTCTTCCCGACAAATGATAGACTGATTAGTCGTCTGTAATGGTTAAATCCCGCTGGGATGCACTAGTTTTGGTTTGTGTAAGGGCACTTGTTTGGATCGCCATTTTGTCTATTGAACATAGACCATTCTTTGTGTTTTAAAAATTTTTAACTAACCTAGGTCTGAAAAAGTGCTTTTTCAAGGAATTCATAGTTTTCAATGTAGAGTAAAATGTGTTCAGTAGAAATATATCCTGTTGAACGGTGAAGCAGTGCCTCGTGTGACAATATCACATTAATATTTTTCAAACTATTCCCAAAATGTATTTTCAGTACAATTTGAAAATTTAATACTGTGTGTAATTTAAACGCTTATCAAATAGTCTAGTCAACGAATAAATTGTTAATTATCTTGTTTTTTTCTAGTTTAGTTTAACAATTATTTTTTTGTACATTTTTTTAATTTGCGCGATTCCTTTTATTTATCTATGACACATATTATTTGGACTCGCGTAAACATGGTTTAAGAGATTTTTTAGTTAGTTTTGTAAATATATAGAATAAGATTGTTATTTAAATGATTGTGTGTATTTTAATGTAATTTCTTCGTAGGGTTTTAGACATAATCTTTCTCTCATTTCGTCGTGAAATTTTTGAAATAGTTATTTCTATTAGTAGATATTTCGACGAAAAACAAACGTTTGTGCGCGAACACGATTTATTATGACATATCGTTATCTTAAAGTAATTGTGACAATTTCCTAATGTTTGATTATATAATCTGTATTTACTTAACTTGTGGACTTAATGTTATCTATTTGAAATAACGGTTTTCAATTCGTCGTTCGCTAACAAACGCCATGTTTAAAATTGATACAAAAGTGCTCTACGAATTTGTATAACATAAGCTCATAATCGAAATTAACGTATTTACATTTTTAGACGTAGTTTGGATTTGTAATTCATACTTGGAATGTATAGATTTTTTACGACAATCGATATATGGCAACACAGTTCTATTTTATACGAAATAAACGCAGTGTATAGCAAATTTTCTGCTTTAATGGGATTTTTAATCTGTATTTCATATGAAATTTTCTGTATACTGCGCTTTTTTAGTCTTAATTAGTTTGTTAATGTTATCGACATATAAAATTAATTTACTGTGTTGCTGTTGCATGTGATTCGACCATTTCTAGTACAGGGACATTGGCCTAATTCTTATTACACTACGTGTCTAGGTCATACAAAAAACATAAGCATACATTTAATACTACACAAACTCATTGACAATAAATATCACTGACAGATGTCAAATTCGGTTTCTTAAACTAAACGACTTGATAAATTTAAAGTCGTGTTGCACGCGCGGAATAATCGATACAAAATCGGTTTTTTCCACAACATTTTTATTGTTATTACGATTTTTTATCAAAATGGTCCTTTCACATGACATAGCGTAGTTTTTTATCATGAAGAATATTGTATGTATTGAGAGTTAGCTTTGATTATTTATCTACAGCGGAAGCGACGAACTAAACGGTTTAAATAAATGGTTTCGATTTCAATGGTGTTTTTTATTTTGTTTTCGCCTGTTTCACAATATTTAAGAAGTTAATAATAATTATTGGGTAATCTTAAATTATTAAAAAAACATATATTTTATCAAAGAAACTGTTACAACGAAATTAACACTGAAAACATCAGCCGTGAGTTCGAATCTCACTTGGAAAATAATTATTTAACGACACTTAAAATAAGTTAAAGTAAATAGCACAGTAGTCAAGGACGGTACGTATTTCAATTTTCGTCAAACTTTCCGAGACAATGAATGTTAAGTGGAGAAAATCGACGCTGCGTTTTGTCTACGAGAGTGGAGGTAATAAATCGTTCCTTCGCAATACGATGGCCTCTAGTTTAAATATCTTTTAATGTTTTATACTTTATTTAATAAATCTTACATAGATTTAAATTTCTCAACCTTAAGTAAGTCCTCCAGTCGTGGCGCAGGGGCACAAAGTGTGACTGGTTGTGGGTTCGATCCCCACTCGAGGCAATGAAATATTTATTTAAATTGGTTTCTGTTTCTTCGCTCTGGTGTCGCCACTCGACAAGTACTGCTTCCAGATCGGATCGGCGGAAAGTGTTCACGCTATAGAGTGCATGAGAGCCATCCCATGAGACAGTTTCATTTACCCTCAATATTTTTTAAGAAATACTAAATTTGTTGTCATAGCGGCAATAGAAATACATAATTTGTGGAAATTCATGACAGACGGTTGGACAGCGGAGTCTTAAGCCATATGTAATTTATGATTGAAAACGGCATGTCAAGATCGAAGTCGAATTCTGATGGCATTAGGTGTTGAGTAGGTGTTTAATTAATTATTATTGTAAATGTAAACTTATAAATAAAATATCATGCAACAAACATCATACGCACTCAGAGAGTAAACTATTTTCATTTCGTCGTTCTCGTAACTGAACACAAGAGCGCGATCTTGAGATCCGCCACTTAACAATTAACACACAATGTCTCGAAAGTTGGACGTCTTAACTCTATCTAGTTTCCCTCTGCCTAGCCTGTTTAATTAATAAATGAAGACCGTGGGTTCAAATTCTACGTCATTTTCAGAAGTTTGCTCTAAATAAAATTATCTCTAAGTATATCGACAAAAAGAAAACATTATACATACTTATTTGTCTTTAAATTAATGTGATGGAAAGTATTAAGAATTTACTAAATAAATGAAATTTAATGAATAATTAAATGTGTTTTATTTTTCGTTACCATATCATAATGAATATACAAACAACAACTAATACATGCTTAAAGAAAGGAAAGAATTGAGTGTCTTATTAAGTATGTACGAGGTTCCCAGGCTATAGGCGGGATAAATCGTGAAGCTAACCAAAAAGTAACTGTATTTGGAATAAATCACTATTACACTCTCACTTATATCCTAAATAATTTGCTTTGTATCATTAAATTTTCCTTGTTCACATATAACTTCAATGTCAATAAATGACTGTAACCGTACAGGCAGGTTGTGGGTTTAATTCTCACTTGAGAAAATGTTTTTTACTCGGAAAGCGAGACACGCACAAGATTATTTTACATCTATTCAATTTGCAGCCGTTGCGGCGCAAGCGTGCGGCTATAAACGCTACCATTGTGAGTTCAATTAACGATAACTCACGGGAATAAAATACATATTTAATATTTTCATTTCCGTTGACATCCGCCACTCAACATATACCTAATGTATCGAAAACTCGGCGGAATGTGTGAACTGAAATATCATAATGGGAAGGAAGTGTCTTAACTCCAGGTTCCCGTATTCCCTTTGCCTACCTTTGTAGATGCAGGATACAGCGAGAGGCTACAAAAAATAATCATTTCATATTTTCGTTGAGTTTTTTATTTTTTTTTCTTCCATGAAGAACCTTCTTTTGACATTAACCAAGACAACAAAATAATATATCATGAAATCGGTTCAGCCGTTTACGCGGGATGGTGTGGACGTGACATAACATACAAAAAATCACCTCCTTAATTACATTTCAAGTGAAACAAAATATAATTTTTCGCCTGACAGTGACAGTTGCACAATTTTTTCCGCTCACAACAAATGCCGCCAACCGTGAAATGTCACGTCACTACCAACATTACGTGCAAAAAAACATCACTCAGCTTACATAACATGGCTGAAATTAAACTCGGTTTCCACCGCGAATTAGGAAAATGAGGAGGTAATGCTTAGAAACGGACTCTTTTTTAAAAAATAAATAGTATTTATAGGTAGAGAACTCAGCGAGTTCATTTTAACTCTTCCTGCTCTATTTGTTGATAAAAATATAAATACTTGTCGTGTAGATCCCAGTAAACTTTACGTTTGCGAGTTCAACGTAGTCATTTATGGGCACTTGCGGTGGATATTTGAATATAGAGAGCTTAAGCCATTTTCCTTCCTTTTATATAGACTATAGACTGATATGGAGCGGGAGCGCAGTGCGTTGCCAGTTCGAGGAAAGTCTTGTCTCGAGCCTACTGCCCATGGTTGTACACCCGCAGCCTGTGGTCTAACTTTACGCGACGCAGCTACAATGCGGGTCCTTGAGGGCGTGATTATTTATATATACTAACAAAAATGTATATGGACCAAAAGTATGAAATAAAGTTTATTATAATTATAAACGACTTTTTGAACATTTTTTTAACTTAGTTTTAATATTATTAAATTTGCCTTGAGTCTGATTAATCATGCAATGGCTATGTACCTATTTCCACCCAAGAGAGCGGGGATGAGATTTCTGTGGTCTTGTAAGACAGACTATGGTGTTGAAATCCGTTAAATAATACGTAACGGCTCTACTTCCACCGACTCCATTGTTGTAGGAGCGTTATTATTCCTAACTTTTTATATTAAGAAGCTTTTTATATTAAAAAACATTTTAATGAAGTAAAATGCTTTTAATGAATTAATATGCTTCTTAATATAAAAAATATCTTCACGCTTATTCCCGCATATCAGAGTAGGCAGACGGAACCTAGTGTTAAGACACTCCGGTTCCATCATGACACCACTGTTCCCCACTTTCTTATCCAATCCACAATCGTTGTGTGTACAATGACACGTATAAAACCCTGCCCCATGATAGCCTCAATTTAAAAATATATATTTTTTAGTAATGGTTGGTCCCGTTCTCTCTGACTACCCCGCTAATGAAAAAGCCTAAAATTAAGTAAATAAGTAAGTAGTAATGGTAGTTTTATATATCCTAATAAGAAATACATGAATTAACGACTCACCACGTGGCACATGTAAGGACAAAGAAAATTTAGAATAACTTTAAAATAATAATAGACAAACAAAGCATCGAATCCACAACCACCCCCTCCGTAAGAATAACTTCACAAAAACATCTCGTACTTACATTTTTTTTTTTTTTTTAGCTTCACGCTGTATCCCGCACACAACAGGGTAGGCAGAGGGAACCTAGTGTTAAGACACTCCGTTCCCCACTTTCTGCCGAATTTTTGGAGGCATTGCGTGTTGAGTGGCAGAACTCAACGCCGCGCTTTGCCTCGACACCAGAGCGAAAAAATGGAAATATAAATTTAAGTAAATATTTCATCTCCTCGAGTGGGGATCGAACCCACAACCAGTCGGTTTTACAGTCACACTTTGTGCCACTGCGCCACGACTGGCCTCATACTTACTACATATATAATAAAAAAAACCTATTATTATTTTCTGTTGGAATATTCACAACAAAAACAACAAAATAATTTTCAATACAAAAAACAACAAATATTCCAGGTCAAATATCCAAATTATCCATCAAAAATACTCGAAACTCATACAAAAGCATATTTTCGTTTTAATCATTTTAGAACGTGGCATCTAAAGCGATATTTAGGTACAATGTACGAACATAAATACATACATACATTTTAATTGCTGTAAAAAATCAAAAGGCATTTTTGTACGTGGGCATAATTCAAATCGCGTCGTTTAGGCGACGCAAAATAAGAAATATTCTACGAATGTGTGGATTTGTTTCCATTGTTGATGAAATCACGACGGTAGAATGAAGAATATTTATAGCCAGTCGTGGCGCAGGAGTGAGAGGTTGCGGGTTCGATTTCCACTCGAGAAAAAGGAAATAAATATTTAATATTTTCCAATCCTCGCTGTGGTAAAGAGGCTAAGCGCGGCGTTGAATTCCACTACTCAACACGCAATGATTTCCCCGGAAAGTGGGGAACGGAAATGTCTTAACGGGAACAAAGTGTTCCCGTTAAGACATTTCACTACTATAAACACTAAGTTTTCTCTGACGATTCTATCTGCGTTACATAGTGTGAAGCTGAAAAAATAAAACTGAATGGAGTCTTAGATTTGGGATTTCCTGTGTGTTTAAATAAATGATCATTTTTCTTAAATAATAAATATAATAAAAAATAAAAAAATATATAATGTACATTTCATTAGGCAGACAATGGAAACCCCTTAGCCCGCATGTGGACATTTTAAAAATATTAAAAAAGCGCGGCAACGTTTAGAAACGACACCTGCGAGCTTTAATTGCGGCGAAACTTGCGTTATGTAAATATATTGTTTTAACGTGAGATAATGGTGTTGTTTTCTGTTTTATTTTTTTAAGCTTCACTCTGTATCTCGCATTTGGCAGGGTAGACAGAGGAAACCTAGTGTTGTGACTCCTTTCTTTTTCGAGCACCTCACTTTTTTGAAACGTTGCGTATTGACAGGAGGAACTTAGCGCCCCACTTTGTCTTATTACATGAGATAATAAGACAAATCGGGACCACCAAGAGATGAGAAGTTATAATATAAATTAGGAACTCGACGCTGCACTTTGTCTTGTAAACAAAGCAAGGAAATCAATAAAAAAATATTTTTCCATTGCGAGTGTCGAACCATTTCTTTTGTCTTCATTGCCTGAAACCTACATTAAAATTTTTATTTTTATTACTTAAATGGTTAAATTATCTCATAAAATGTGTATTACTACAATAGTGAGTCCGGTACAATAGTCGAACAGTACTAGCTTCACGCTGTATCCCGCATATAGCACGGTAGGACGAAATCATCTAGTGTTAAAACACTCTTTTTCCCACACACCGTCCAATTTTATAAATAGCATGTCGAGTGGTAAAACTCAACGTCGCTTGTAATCAGCTCTAGATATAGCCTTATAGGAACAAATTCACTATAAAATATGACATAGCAAAATGAACGTAGCTAATGGCGTGTAAGAGATAAGCTTTGTAACGCTCATTTATGATATATTTGTTTTGGTGTCTGTTTAGAAATGTTGGTCTATAGAATGCAAAGCCTTCGTGGTGCAGAAACATGATTGTGGGTTCGATTCTCACTTGGATAAAAGTATTGTTTTAATCTCAGTTTTGATATTAAGAGTACAGCGTTGAGATCTGCCATTTACTGTCTCGATTGGTCTTAACGATGGGATCCATAGGAGATTTCTGTTACGTGGGAAAACACGTTAAATCATTTTCAACATTTAGTCAAATGATAGTTAAGGGTACGGAAATGTATTTAAATGGGTAGAAAATAAGGAACAGAATATATACTTATATCATCGAGTTTCTATCTCACTGTATGGAATAAATATAAATTATTAGCGCTTTTTTTACCAGACCATGCTTTGTTAACATAATATTAAAACATTTACATTCTCCATTAAGACATTTCCGTTACCCATTTTCCATAGGACTTTCAAATCGTTGCGTGTTGAGTGGCACAACTCAACGTCGCGCATTACCTCGTTACCAGATCGAGAAAATAAAAAAATTAAATATTTCCTTATCTCGAGTGGGAATCGAACTCATAACAGTAACACGTATACAGTCGCATGCTTGTGACTATGAATAATTTTAATAAAATCAACGCCTCGGATTAATTGGGACGAATTAACAATCGTCGCAAACAATGTCAGATACTATAAGGTAGCGTCACAAAGACTATCTCTATATTAGATATATACAGACTGGAACCACAATTTTCCGACCCCTTTTGAAGAAATTTACGCTCATCAAACTCATAGCCATTGACAAACTTACAGTCAAACAGTAACAAATAATATTTTCATGTCTTCATTTCATTTGTTGTCGTTGAATTCCGGCACTCAATACGCCTCAAGAATATGGCAGAAAGTGGGGAACGGAGTGTCTTAACTAAACTTAAGCTAACCCTCCCACGTGAGATGGAACCTACCACCGTAGCCAATAATTTAACATTTTTTTATGAGCACAGATAGATAGGTAGGTATATGCTGTTAAAAAAAAACCTGCTGATCTTCATGCTCCGGTTCTATTCTGGTCTGCGTTTCGTGAACTGTTGGTAAATTATTAGACCCTCAAAAAATTACACACGTACCTTTTTTTTAATAAATTTATTTGAGTTAGACTGCAACTATAACTGTACCTATCTGTGTGAGACTCTAGCTTCCAAACGTATGAACTGATTTTAATTTAGTTTTGTTTTTGTTTTAAAGGTAACTAAATCGTGAGTGTTCTTACTTCCTCAGCCATAATTGCAGATTATCAGCTCTTTTTTAAGTTAATGAATCCATATTTCGTATCTTGGCATTTTAATTTGTTTACATTTTAGAGACTTTATGTGACGGGGGCTTTTTTTTAATTTAATTTATATGTAGTTATTTGTTTATTTAACACATCTCAACGACTAAACTATAGTATGAAAATATAAATTATGCAATTAATTAACATAATGCTGTTAAACCTAGTATAATTTACAATAGCAGGTCGGCAGGTGTGTTGTCCGTCACGGCGGCCATTTATATTCATTACTCATGCAACCCACAGGTATCAACTTAAGATTAGATGCTTTAACTTGTGCGGAAAATTATTATTATTTAAGTAAATAAATGTATGAAGAAATAAGTTTGGGCTTAAATACACGTATAAAAATTTGAATGTAGCTGGACTCGACCCCGCGCCTCTTGGAAACCGACAAACAAACGTATTTACCTTTCCTAAGTGTGGAATAACACTTTAAAACTGTTTTAAAAAAAGTTTGAGCTTATTTGTATGTAAAATTGAAAATAATTTATTTTAACTGTCTAGAAAATCCTAATAAAGGATAGTATTAATCTGAGGCACCCGCAACATTTCGTATTTTAAAAGGCAAAACACGGCGTTGAGTTCCGTCGCCACTTAACAAGCAAGCCTTTAGAAGTATGGTAAAATGGAGGACGAAACAATAAAAATGGAAGATGGCATGGAACCTTGAACTGACTACTAGTAAGCATTCGCCTTATTAATGTTTTGTTTTATTTTTATCTTTTATATAGATAGAAGACATAAGATATTAACGTCCCCTTTTCCCCGTTTTTTGTTCCTACCACCTTAAAAATGATCTGTGTTGCGGACGAACTTTTAAATAAAAATATAGATAGACTGACTTTTCAATAGCCCAATAACTTTTTACCCGTAGTTATACTTTTCATGACACATTTATAATTTTTTTTTTATTTTTAAACAAACCTAATTATCTGTTATCAAAACATATTTAGAAGCACAGGATTTGAACACACGACCCCTTACAAAATAATAACCCCAAAAAACAAACACTTAATAATAACTGCGTGAAGACTATTAGCTAAATAATGATCCGGGGTTTTTGCCCGCCATTAGCCGGTTTCAGTCGTTCCGCGACAAAATGGCCGCGGGAAATGACCTGTGAACTGATAACTGGAGGGTGCGGCTATATTATATGATGTAGCGATTTTATTATTTATTTTGATGATGTATTATTTAAAAGATAAGTCTAAGTCCGAGACATTATTATTTTTATTTTCATGTCCTTGTACTGGTTAACAAAGTGCGACATGGAAATCCAGCACTCAACATAGGTACAATGTTTCGAAAATTGAGCGGTAAGTAAGTTTAAGTTTAAGTTAAGAAATGTTTTGGTTGTTTTCTGATATACGCTTACCGCTTTTAAAAACGTGAAGGTCCTTTTCTTGTTTCAAGTTATTTGTTTACTTTATTAGTTTTGTAATATGTGTTAGTTGTTTATATTTGTATTATATATTTTTTATAAATCTTCCTCGCCTTATCGTAGTCTTTGAAATTTTAAATGTGCCTGCTGCATCACCTAGAAATATTTCATCATCATCAGATCTCTGTGGTGAGTGAAAGAGTAGTAAAAGACGAATGACGACGAACGAACACCGCGCTCTAGCCTGTTACTAGAACGACAACATATATATATATATATATATATATATATATATAAATAATTAATTACCCCGAAAAAGGCTCTGATAATTGTAATACAAATTAAAGTGATTATTTAAATCGCTCCTCTTATAAACTTATCCGCGCCCCTCCAAAAGCTACATGACGAGAGATTCACTGGTTTTCTATTTCACTTATCAGTTGGGTTAAATGGTTTGTTCGCGTTTGTTACTGTAAAGTACGAGCGTGTGCGGTCACGATGAAAACACTAGTCATAGATTGTATCTAATTACTAATGCTACTTTTTAGCTTCACGCCGCAACGGATAGCAGAGTATGCAGAGAGAACCTAGTGTAACGACACTCTTTCCCTCTGCCCTATCCTGCTACATGGGGGTTACAGTGTGAAGCAAAAAAATTTTATCATTTCTGATTTTGATCAGACACCATCAGCGGCGGAATTACCATGCCGGCAGGATGAAAAATTTACACGCCGACTTTTTACTACTTCATAAAAATTAAAAAGATTTCCGTTCTAAAATCTATAGGTACTTTGCAGTAAAACATCAAATTCAACCATCGCTTGTATATGTTACCAATTTTATGGTTTCTAATTTAAATAAGTATAAATAATAATTTTAATATTATTAATCTGTTATTTCACACTTAGAAAGAAACTAACTGGTAGTCTGTAAAGTCGGTGTACCGACGATTACTTTACGTGATAACGTCATATGCTCCTGAGCCCCAGAGCAGAAATTTACGGATTTGAGACGCGATTTTTTTTATTATTTTAGAGCTATTTGTGATTAGTTTAAAAGAAATCTATTGTTTAAAAATAAAGTAAAAAAAGTATGTCCTGCTTTTACTAGACGAGACAATGGTTTCTTCAAAATACTTGCACGTATCTTTAAAAAAAGTTATTCGGTTCTGTAGATTCTCTTACGTGACAGTCATTAATAATCTTTTAATGTAATATCAGGATTTGGCTTTGTAATGCTACTAAGTCCCATGCTGTTTGTTTCTGAAGTATAAAAATGCTTTATTCTTAGCAAATCCAGTAGTCCTATAGCCATGCCACATCTAAAAATACATTAAATTTCTGCAGCACTAGTATTCACATTCATATAATGTGACATTTGTAACAGCAAAGTTATTTTTCCAACAAAATAAGCAGCCATATAACATTTAAATTAATCTATTGGATTTCTTAATATCAGAATTCAGAATGTCTTTCATGAGTCTGGTGGTGATGTGACAAATAAGGATTTAAAATGTGTTTAATTCTGCCAAATCGCTGGCCTACCTCCAGAAAACTTATTTGTCGGAGATGACGGTGGTTGATGCCTACTGCCTGTTTCTTGGTTTTCTTTTTCACCTTTTTCTTTACAATCAGGGACATTAAACACTGTTAATAAAGTTTATATGGGTCTGGAATCACTAAAAGTGAGTGATGTAATTTTTCAAGCTACCTGAAGTATCATATGTGATGTGGTCAATATTTCTGATGATATTCGCGCAAGGATAAAATTTTACATTACTTATAGTACAAAAAAATTAAAGAGAGGACTTAATTACTAATACCAATACTAATAACAGCAGTTATTAGTATTGGTATTAGTAAATATGAAATTCTACAGTTATTTAGAATATGAAATTCTATTTTCACTATCACTTTACTTTACCTTACGTGACGTTGTCATGGCGGAAATTTTAAATTTGCAAAACTAAGGCAAAACATTTTAAATTACTAAAAATCGTAATATTATGTTGTTAGACATCTAGTTGCTTACTGAAACCCAAAATTATTAACACATTGCAAGTGGTGGTGCAGCTATAAGTTTGTTAATGCATGTATCAATGTGATACCCAGGCCGCTAGGAGCCAGCAAAACGGTTGATGAAGAATTGCATTTTATTTTTATTAATTGAATTATTATAATTGAACTATACTAAAATAATTTATGTACTTATTTACAAAAATACTTATGTAGAAAACGTAAAAAATATTTGAACGTAGCGGGACCTCTTTAAATTATAAATTAATTATAGTTCCTGGTAAAGATTTTATTGATTGAAAAATTACTTACAGGTCCCGACTGTTAATCCTAACTATTGGCCTTGTTTATTTTCTTTTTAGTTTTATGCAGTCGGGGTTTTTGTTTTTAGTGAAAAATAAAAAATATTATGAAACATTTTTTTTATTTTTCACTTTTTTTGTTAGGATTCATTATGGTAGTAATAATCATGATATATCCTCGTATGAAGCTCTTTAATTTGATACCTATATTATGGTATTCGATATCAAAATTATTATTTTTTCATTATTCCAATAGCGTACCACAGCCGCTATGATTTTTTTTTTAAATATCACCTATCTAAGAACACTTGAGATTCGAAGACGAATCTAACGAATTACCTCAATTATGTAAAAACGCGAATAACATAACCCTTCCTTAGCAGTCGGGAAAAATCATTGAAGACGGTATGAGGCAAAATAAATTTTCAATTTTTGACAAATATCTACCATGTACAATGAATATGTTATTGGTATTTTTTAACATTTTTTGTAATAAAAATTAAATATAATAATATTAATATTTAGTTAATTATATACTTTTTTATGTTTTAAGATAGGGAAACGGAGTGCAAGGTCCATAGCGTTACATTTGACACCAAACGTCAAGTAGATAACCTATAAATAAAAATAAGCTCTAACAACAGATCTATTTACAATTAAATGTATATAAAATAATACAAATAATTAAATATACATTAGATCAAATATTTTTTTATGTCAATTAATTTATTCTTATAATAAAATTTGTATATAAACTAAAAAAATAAATAGTAAAAGAAAATGAGACTTCTATCGCAAATATTTCAACCGGCAATTGTTATACCAAAAGGAGCTAAAATAAAAAACACTGAAATTACATGTAAAAGTCAAAAAGTAAGTTATATTATTATTATCTATTCTAGTATATTTAACATTTTACTTTTAAATTAATGCTTAAATAATAAAGCTCACTTTATTTTATATACTCCGGTTCTCCAAATAGAAATTAAATTTGTTAGCTTAAATCTAAAATATATGAATAGTAAAATTAAGTTTAGAAATAGTTATTTTTAACTTTTGCTACAGTGTTATTCCACACTTAGGAAAAAAAATTCAAAAACAAAATTTTTAACATTAATTTTGTAAAATATTTATATACTTAATTTTTCAAGTCTAGGTTATCAAAGTATGATAATCCAACTATTTAACCCACTGCACCACATTAGCTACAGATTATCTAAAACTAAAATAACTTTTTCTACTAAATAGATTAAAATTTAAATAATTCATTTAAACAAAATATGATTATTATTACAGCTTCTTCTAGAATCTGGGCTTGTCAGACCGACAAGTGCAGGACTCTTCACATTATTACCTCTTGCAAGAAGAGCCTTAACAAAACTTGAAAAGATTATTACAAATTGCTTAGACAATGTGGGGGCTCAAAGAATAAATTTACCATGTTTGACTACGGCAAAACTTTGGAAAATGACTGGAAGGCTAGAAGATATTGGGCCCGAGTTGATTAATGTTGAGGATAGACATGGAAAGAAGTATATTTTAGCGCCAGTGAGACATTACCAATACTTTTATTTCAGCTTCATCTAAAATCCTGTTATATTACTGGGTAGGCAAAGGGAACCTCACAGGGAGGTCTAATACACTGTAATTTATGTAGAGTGAGACAACTCAACACATTACTTTGTGTCATTAATTTTTCACCCACAGAGTGAAAAATTAAAAGAATTTCAGTGGAAATCAAACCAACAACCATTGTGCTTATAGTCATATGCTTATCCAATGGGATACAATGAATAGGAAAAAACTAAACCCTTGTAAATAATAGAATCATGAAATTGGTACAAAGCAACCTCTTATACCACTTTTAAAGAAAAAATTGAGAAAAGTAAAAACCTATTGGTTTTTCTTACAAAAAAATCACCACAAAGTTAAATTTGTATGTTATTCCAAACAAAATTTTGAAATTAATAAGATGTTGTTACTTATCCCAGTTGCCCTACAATTCTGTAATTGGTCCTCAGTACCAATTTCAAAAAGTTCGGAAGCCATTTTTTCTTTTATATTACATACCTAAGATCAGCATAACAGAGGATATGAAAACCCAGCCACAAACAAAGTTTTTGAGATATTTCTTATTCAATAGTGGAACGCAATGAAAAAAATTTTCAGCTGCGTTTGAAATTTTTATGTTTACTGAAAATGTTTTTAATATTTTTATAATGTCTTCATTCCAGACTCATGAAGAAGCTATAGCTGATCTCCTAGTGGATGCGAGTCCTATATCTTATAAGCAATTACCATTTACATTATATCAGGTACAAAAAAATCCTTTTTTTTCCTAAGATTCATGCTGTATCCCACATACAGCAGGGAAAGCAGAGGGAACACAGTTAAGACTCTGTTTATCTATTCAATTTATTTACCCAAGTGGGAATCAATCCCACAATCATCACTCGAACAGTTAAATAATATAGCTTGCTAAGAACCAGAGTTGCAGATTCAGATGCCGCAATGTAATCTGTGTTTCTAAATGTTTTTTTCTCTCACTGTTTGAATAATATATATGCATAACTCTTTTTGTGAAAAAAACTTTTTAAAATATGTTAGGCAGAGGAATCCTGGGAGTCTATTGTTAATATACTCCGTTCCCATTAAGACACTTCCATTCCCAACTTAATTGCCCTGAATTCTAGAGGCATTTTGTGTTGAGTGCCTTATTTTTGAAGAATTGACACCAATTTTAAGTAACTATTAATTATTTTGGTAATTGACAGTTATTTGAAAATTCCCTTCAAAGTAAAAGTTCCCTTCAACAATGCGTCGATACCTCAAAAACCACATAACCGATTTTAATGAATATTTGAACTATTTCCCGAAATGCAACATACCACAAAAAACAAAAATATAATCTCAATATGACTTAAATAGTCTAATATTTATCCAACTTCAGTAATATCACTAATGTAGAGATTCACACACACATCAAATAGATTACCCTTATTTTTTGAAATTGGTTAAAAAATAAGTTCTATTTTCAGATAGGCAACAAATATCGCGACGAACACAGACCCAAACACGGTCTCCTCAGAGCGAGGGAGTTCAATATGTTAGACGCATACAGTTTCCACAGTTCAAATGAATGTGCAACAAAAACTTATGATGTTATGACACGAGCATATAAGGAGATATTTAGGATTTTAGACTTACCTGTGGCTAGAGGTAAGTTTTTAAGTTTAAGGTAAGAGGTAAGTTAAGAGGTAATATTGTAACTTTCATATATTGACTCAATAGCGGCTTCACCCGCTTAAATTTATTGTTATATTGTAGTAAAATGTGGAAAATCATTGTGTAAATCCAGTCTATATTATATTTTTCTGATGTATAAACTATATTACTGAAAAGTTTTATCAAAATTTGTTCAGTAATTTTTGCATGAAAGCATAACAAATATCAATCCTAATAAACTTTTAAATTTATTATTATAATATATTAAATTTATAAGAAAATAGAATAATTGATAATTATAAAGATCTAACACAAAAACCTCTAAAACTCACAAACAAACAACTAGGGCTGATAATCTTCACAATTCTGGACATATTTTCTTGAATCACGGCAAAGCACATTTAAATCACCTTTCAAACAAAAAAAAACTAAATCAAAATAGGTTCATCCTTTCGAGAAGTACGAAACATATTTATTCATAATCTCATCAAACTTATGATATGTAATGTTTTCGTCGGGTTAATAAATAACTATAATGTAAACAAAAACCAAAAATCTATAACCTACAAAGATATATTACTTCTTATTATGAATACCCGCTCGCGACTTTGACTGCCTGAACTGAATTAAATAAGTCAAACCGTTTCTGAGCTTAACGTGAATAAACGTACAAGCAAACGAAAAAGTCGTTGTTTTTCTTTCATGCACAGACACCGATCTGTTACGATTTTATTATAAGAATAGATTTTGTACTTAACTGTGAGATAACTCAAGATGAGGTTTTTGGAATAACTTTTATAAAGGTATTTTTTTTAATAATTTTAATAACTATGACATAAAATACATGATTTTATGCGTCGGTGGGTTCTCTTCTCTAGTAATTATAAATATGCATAAGTAAATATGAACACGTATATAAAACCATATATTACTGTAAGTTACTATAATTTTTCAGTTGAAGCGCCATCTGGAGATATGGGCGGTAGTTTATCCCACGAATGGCAATTACCAGCGCCGGCTGGAGAAGATTGTCTATCTGTCTGTCAGTCCTGTTCTCATCAAAGTTTGGATGAAGATGTTTGTACAAAGTGTGGGAGTAAAATCAATAGAGTTAATAGTATTGAGGTATGTTTTCATATATTTTAAAAGTTAATTTATTTTTTACCTAAATTCAATCAACTTATTAAGTTAATTTATATTTCTATATGATATTTAAATGGTGGGCCAGTCGTGGCACAGGAGCACAAGCGTGCAACTGTAAACGCGACAAGTTGTAGGTTCGATATCCAATCTAAGAAATTAAATTAAATTTAATATTTTTCATTTCCTCCCTTTGGTAAGGGGGCAAAGTACGGCGTTAACCCGCAGTACCTCCAGAATTCGTCGGAAAATGTGGAACATGAGTTGTAATGGGGAACAGAATGTCTACACTAGATATCCAGGTTCCTTCACCTTGCTATGTTAACAAAAAATTTATTCTAAAACAAAAACAAAAAAGTATATATATTAATAAAGAATATAATATATTAAATTTAATATTTATTTAAAAAAAACACATCTTCACGTTCAAAGAGAACGGAGTGCCTAACACTACGGCTATTTTTTAATATCTAGACTTATGATTTTTTGTACAGGTAGGCCATACATTTGTACTAGGCACAAGATACAGTGAGCCATTAAAAGCTAATTTTGTTGGACCAAAATCAACGCAACCGATACATATGGGATGTTACGGTATCGGCATTACCAGGTAAATAATACTACTTGAAACAGTGCCGTATATGTACTTTTTGAAATATTGGAGGAGAGAAATAAACTGTCGTATTAAAAGCCACATAATAAAGAGACCATTACGTCATTATTGCGATACGATGGCAAATAAACATAATCGAATTACGATATTATATAAATATTTACACAAAGTGTCCAGAACTTGGCGGAAAGTGGAGAACGGGGTGTCTGCCTACCCTGCTGTGTGCGGGATACAGCGTGAAGCTGATTTGATTTTAGGTAATTAATTAAAAAAGGAATAAGCTGTCAAAACCATCACGGCTTAGTTTTCAAACTCAACAAAAAATAAATTCTATCTTCACTTTTATCCTGCATATATATATAATCGTGTCAAAATACCGTTCTCAAATTTTCTTTACAATTCGAGAAAAATTGGTGCAGTGAGTGAGAATCGTAGTAAAACACTAGATTCTCTGTCTATATGCAGGAAACAGCGTGAAACTGAACAAGAACTATATAAATGCTATTTATATGTATAAATGTTATATATATTTTTTAGGTTATTGGCAGGCAGTATAGAGGCGTTGTCGACTGAAACGTCTTTAAGGTGGCCGAAAGCAATAGCACCTTACACAGCCATTATCATTGGTCCCAAGGTAATGTTCTGAAATAAATATTATTGAGCGCGAGTGCTCAAATCCAGTTTGTGGTAGAAATTTAATTTTAGAAATGATACTTGAGATTTGAATAGTGTAAATTATATGATATTAAAAATGTAGATACTTACACCTTGCGCCGATACTAACCTAATCAACATAATTATCTCAGTGATTTCTTACAGGAAGGCTCAAAAGAATGGTTAAGCCACGATTTCTCAAAAACACTGGCTTTAGCAGAATTGCTGGAACAAAATGGATTGAACAATGATGTTTTAATAGATGACAGACATAATCTTACTATTGGGAAACGATTAATGATGGCGGACAGGTGATAAATCAATCTACCTTTTTTTAGATTCACGCTGGATCTCCCACATGACAGGGCTTTACAGTAGCCCACTTTCCACCAATTCTGGAGGCATTGCGTGTTGAACTTTGAAAGTCAAGCCTACTCAAATAAGTACCTTTTTTAATTTCATGCTTAGTGCCTATTCATTGTTTTTTTTAACTTTATGCTGTATCCCGCATACAGCAGGGAAGGTAGAGTGAACATAGTATTGCGACATCCTACTGTCTCACGTACCGCTTAATTCTTAAGAAATTCCGTGTCTCATAATAAAATGAATTTAATATAAAAAAACAACAAAATAATAATTTATATAGTGTCAAATTATTATATTTATATTTCAGAATGGGTTACTCCTACACAGTAGTGTGTGGTGCATCAGCATCGGACACTCCGCCCCGCTACGAGGTACACGGGGGCGGAGCACCCCGCCTGCTCACTGAGGAGGAGTTACTCGCGCTGGTGCAGGGAGACGTGGAGAATGCTAGTGTTCAATGTAGGGGATAATAAATTATTTTTGCTATATTATTGTTTTATTTACTATACATGTATGTTTTGTTTTATTTTACTTTACAAAGAAACTTCTAATAATCTTTTTATCCCACACAGAGCAGAGTAGACAGAGGTACCAGGGAATTTAGTATTAAGACACTCAGTTCCCCATTTTCCGCCGAATTTTGGGAGGCATTGTGTGTGGAACTAACGCCGCGGAAACAATACAAAGAAAATATTTAATGTATGGTATCCTCGAGTGGGAATCAAACCCTCAATCTGTCGCGTTTACAGTCACGCTGTGCCCCTGCGCCACGACTGAGCCCCAATAAACTTACCTATGATAATTCTTATTATCTTCTTATTATAGTATAATACTTGTTTTCATTCGCTTTTCAGTAAATTAGGTATGATCGTGCGGAACTAAGACATTTATTAAAACTGAGCATACTTAAATACATTTCACAAAATTTAAACTCATTTATTTATTTTCTATTAATAAATTTTATGTATAACTAAATAAAAACAGTAAAATTTGAATTCCGTGATCTATCCGATAGTGATAATTGGCGTAAGGAATTTTCATATTCCCGCCATTTCTTCACGACGTGAGTAAAAATACAGATAATGTAATGAAGTAAAGGTCTATTGTCTTTCAAATCATGTACCAGGATTCCCCAACACAATAGTCTGTGGTGCAGTGCTAGCTTAGAGGGTGTTAATCGCACTGGGAGACAAGGACGAATGATATTTGTGTTCGATGTCCCCTACATTGAGTTGATAAAAAAAATATTAATAGTTTGTTATTTTATTTTTTATATAAATATATAGAAAAAATCGATGTGTATTATTTTATCTTGTGGCGCAAAGGTACAGCGTGTAACTGTAAACGCAATGTTTGTGGGTTGGATTCACACTCGCATGTAATATTTTGATATTCTTGCTCTGGTAACAAAAAAAAATACCTATACCTACTCACGTATAAATCTCTAATCGTTGTTTTTATTCTCCTCAATATACTCATTTAAAATTGTACAGAAGTAGTTAAGACAATTAGAATAATGGAACATACTTAAATACACTTATAAAGATAAAAAACATGTTAGGTATGTGTTTTATAGTTATTTAGTATCACATATTCTAGAGAGATGCTCATTGCAAAAGGTAAAAATAGTCTGTAAGAATTTTAAATATGCAAAATGCACTTATTAGTACTTAAGGGCACATTTATGCTGATTTTTTTACAATAATATGATGATCGTGTCCAGTGATTGTGCACTAGAGGTCATCTTATTATGGGAAGCATAAGATGCTTTCCATAATAAGATGACCTCTAGTGTACAATCTCAAGGCTTCTCTGAACACTATTCTTATTATATTATTTTAAATATATATCTTTTTTTTAAGGTGTACGTTGTATCTCACATGGATATACTCTCTCCGTATATGCTGTTTTAAAACTTAACTTTAGGTGTTTTTTTATATTTTCATTTCCTTCGCTCTGGTTACGAGGCAAAGCGCGGCGTTGAGTTCCACCACTCGACACAGAACACCTTCAGAATTCAGCAGAAAGTGGGAAACAGATGTGCCTTTATCGTGTTCGTAACCTTGCTGGGCGAGGGACATAGCATTAAGCTAAGAAAAGGAAATAAAACCAATGGAATTGATTATAATCAACTCATATTTTAACTCCTATTTATTTGAATAAAATCAGTTTGTTAGTTATTTAAATACTACATGCCATCTCTGAGTGCAGCCATTACCGTATTATTTAAATGGTAACAGTAATCTATTGTTTGCTGTGCATTTAGTGACACTGGACCTTTCACCGTATATTTATTTAACTTACATACTAATCAAATAACGGTGTATTAAGTTGAGCATTTTTGCCATTTACTTTTGCAATGTCGCCGTTTTAGTTTATATTAAGAGGCAATTTTATATTTTAAAATTATGAATAAAATAATTGAGGCCGTCGTGGCGCGGGAACACAACCGGGCAACTGTAAACACGAAGGTTGTGAGTACCATTTATATTTAATATTTTCATTTCCTAGCTCTGATGGGAAGGCAAAGCGCGGTGCTGTTTTCCGTCAGCACGCAATGCCTCGAAAATTCAATTGAAAATAAGAAACGGATTTGTCTTAAAGGGAACGGCGTGTCTTAACGATAGGTTCACAGGTTCCCCCTGCCTACGCTAATATGTGCGAGATATAGCGTGAAACTAAAAAAAAACTATAAATGCAAAGGTATTAAGGTCGTTTCCCACTTGGGCAACGTTTTCCTCGCTCTGGTGGACAATCGTGGCTTTGAGTTTTGCCACTATTACCACGCACACACACTATAAAACCATACTATTCAAAGCATCACGTTGGTGATCTATTGCTTTTAACCGATTTAAAAAAAGAGATTGGTAATCTATTTCTTTAAGTTCCATATTGAGATCCATATGTGATGTTGATGGATATTAGATTTGCTTAATAACGATGAGATTATAGAAAGCTCAACATTAGGTCCGACCATACAGTTTTAATATTATTTTCTCTCCATCTTCCCTACAAGAAGTATAGTATAAGTATGGAAGTATATTACAAAATCTGCTACTGTAAATCGAATAAAAAATCGTAAAAGAAAGCTAATTTAAAAGGATTTTTAATTTCTAGGTCATTATAGAAAGTTGACCCTAGTTTAATTTTTATTAAACATAAATCAGTCTCATAAAATTATTGGATTAATTATCAGTGATTGTGAGCTTGGGCTCGCAATGGGCAGAGGGTTCGATTCCCACTCGCACTAATGATTTTTTATTTCTCTACTCTAGTGTGCGTCTAAAGTTTTTCCACTCAACAACGAATGTCTCGAATTAGGACATAATAGCAAATTTAAATTTTTATGTTACAAAAAATAAATAAAAAGATATCTTTAAAAACAAAATAATAAATTTATCGATAATTAAACTTTTACTCAACACTAGATTTATAATTGCTTGCTATAAGAACATTTAACATACTAATATCTGTAGGTACATCACAGAGATTTTTTTAAATGAACTAAAAACTTACATTTAAACCCATAATTGTCTCATAAAACCATATAACCATATTTCAGTAATATGTAAAATATGATAAGATTATCATATTAGTAAATTAAAATAAGTATTTTCCTGGGGGTTTTTTTTACTTTTGCCACGAACTCCGTATCGCACATTAAAAGAATACGTAAGTAATCATTTCATTAAACTTCTTCATACCTTATTTTCTACTTAATTAGAGATTGACCATCAAATATAAATTATGATGGATTTCTTTTAATTAAGATGGAAAAAATCATTTCGTTAACTGACTCTGTTATACAGTTACGACAGATAAAAAACCATATTTACTGAGGATACTAACAAAATTCTTTTTTATTCGTTTACTTAGACAATCACCACATACCAACAGCCAAGTGGTTTTTAAAAAATAAAACTCATCAAATTAAACATATGCACACAAAAAAAAAACGACTCGACTATCGATAAAAACTAACATGTACTGTGTCCCGGTACTAACAATTTAAGAGGCATTGTGTACGCAATACTAACGAGAGAAACACGCATTGATAGATATAAGTATACTTGGAGCACGTTTACACTATATCGTATTGGATTAAAATCCATATGGAAATTTTAAAGATAAAAATATTCATTATTATTTTGTTATTTTATTGCTAAAAAAGTCTATTTTTACTAATCCTTAATACATTCAAAATGTTATGTCTAATAAAAATTATCACATATTGGAATTATCCAATTACACAGAATTTACACAAAACACAAAAAAAACCTGTAATATTATTAATCTATAAAATACATTTACCTAATCAAAACAACATCGCAGTTACATTTTTATCAAATATTTATATACAAAAAATCAGTCGTAAAGACATCAAAAGTCGTTGATTCAATCAACGTCATACATACATTACCTCAGTTCAAGTGGAAAGGAGCGCTGTTAACCAGTTGGCTGTCGAGTCGCGTCCGTTCACCGCGTATACGATACACAAGTAGGTAAGTTTTATTATTGTACAATAATATATATATATATATATTTTAATAGTAATTATTAAATTAGGATGTTTGAGTAAAGCTTTTGCCTTTTTCTCAAAATTTAAATCGTTCCCGCCATTTTAGTTTCATTTATTATAAACAATAATTAATAAAAAAATAATTTCAAACTAGTTCTATTTAATTCTAGCTTATTTTAAATGGTTATTTTAGTAATAATATTGTTAATAATAATGAATTGTTAAATGGATTATTTACATTAAACAAAGTGAAATTTATTTATTTGCCTAAACAAATGTTGCAGATTTTTTAGGTTCACGCTGTAGAGTTTTCTAGGGTTATTTTACTCCGTTATGCACTTTCCGCGGTATTTTCGAGATATGGCTTGTTGATTGACAGAAACGCTATGCTTATTACTAGAGAGCGGAAATAAAAAAATAAATAATTCATTCCCACGGGACACAAGTGGGAACCAAACTCACAACCGATGCGTCACAATCACACACTGTACCACTGCGCCACGACGCTCTCTGCAGTTTTTTTTCTTTATTTTACAAGGCTATTGTTAAAAGCGATCTTTTTGTGTTTTGTTTGAATTCACGAACCAGTCGGGTGAGTTTAATTGTAAGTTTAATTTAAGACTAGTTAGAACAAATAGGTAGTTTTATTTCCATTTGCATTCTGAAGTTAGTAGTTTGTAATATTTAACTTTTTTGTTTGACTTGGTAATTCAGATATTTTTATATTTATAGTTTTTAAATAATTTTCATTAATAAAAATTATATAGAGTTTTTACTCTATGCTGTTTTAGCATTTGTTTTTGATAAATAAAGAGATAATAAAGATGATAAAAATATTAAAAAAAAATACAAACCAGATTTATCTATTGCTATCAGAGAGGTCAATTGGCTCAGCATAAATGGTTATTGAGGCCATCGTGGTACAGGGGAATAAGAGTGCGACTTAACAAAACAGTTGTGGATTCGATTCTCCATCGTTAAAATGAAATATATTAATTTCTTTGCAATATGTGCGGGATGCAGCGTGAACCGGAAAAAAAGCTCAATTGGCGTCTAATTTTAATTAAATCACCGCAAATATCGAGATAACAACATTTGCAAAAGCTAGGCTAACGGTGAATCTACAAAGTTCTGTTATTTTGTACGCAAAAAAATATGTAAATTAAATTTACCTTCTTTATGTTTACCGCGCGAAGCAAAAGAGGCCAATGTGTTTACGAGCTTATGGATGAATGTATGTATGTTTGTTCTTATGTGCCATCCTAGCGCCTAAACGGGTTGCCGTTTTTAATGATTATTTCATAAATCGATACGTTTTATTCCTTCAATAGTCACTCTTTATTAGTAAAGCAGAGGGAAGCTGCGTGTTAAGATACTCTATTATAAATCTTTGTTTAACATTAACATGAATAAACTAATATCAATTTCTTATGTAGGTACGTGGTTAAAACAGTACGTTTTTTTAGCTTCATGCTAAAATATTTCCCTTCTTTACGCCGAAGTCTGGATGCAATTGATGTTGAATGGCGGAATTCAACTCCGCGTTTTGTCTTGTATAAAAATTAAATAAAAATCATTTAAATTCAATCGTTACTACCAAATGAGCAAAGTAATCATGTATTGTAGAGTCCACGAGAGACGAGGCGAAACCTTAAGCAAAACCCTATTATAGAAATATTGCGTAACGGAAACTAACGCCACACTTTGTCTATTTTCAATGTAGCATTAAATATAATTCCCACAAAGATTTGAATCAACAGACATCGCTCACCATCAATCTTTATGGAAACGTAATATTATAAATGTTTTTTTTAAATATAAAAAGTATTCCAGAGATTCCTGCTTCATTACATAGAGTCCGGCGTTGTTGGGATTATTATCATTAATTTGTACAAAAAAAACATATTTCAAAAAAAATATATGGATAAATGTAAAAACGTACTTTAATAACTCAAAATTCCAAAAGGAAAAAAAAGAATAAAAGTGTGTTCGTAAAGGATTTGAACCCTCTACTATTTCGTAATAAATATTAAACATATATACATTTAAATGCTCAATAAGTGTGTCATACATAAACGTATGTGATCGAATCAAGGACGACCAGTTTTGTTTGCTACAATTACTCTTTATAAATATTGTGGGTAGAATATTTTAACATATATTAGTTCATAACGAGAGAGCAGTCGTGGGGATCGAACCCACAACCAGTCGGTTTTTTCAGTCACACTTTGTACCACTGCGCCACGACTGGCATCAAGGCCAGAAGGTGGAGAATATGAAATATTTGATATTGTCAATTCCTCGCTCTGGTAACGAGGCAAGAGAACGCGCGACTATGAGTTCCGCGGAACGGAAGTGCCTTAATGGTAACGGAGTGTCTTAACACTAGAATATTAAATATTTCAATTCTTAGAATGGGAAACGTTCCCAGGATCTATCGCGTTACAGTCGCATGCTCGTACCCTACGCTCCGACTGGCTCCTTTTTTGTAGACATTTTTTTTAAGTATCAGAGTGTCGTAACAATAAATTCCCTTTTCCTACCCTGCTATATGCGGGGTACAACGTGAAGTTAAAAAAAATAATCAAATACTTAAAACGATGTATTTTCCTCAAATTGTCATATCATGATATCAACCGGTTTTTACCATTTCATTTACATTATTAGTTCATCTCATATCTAAGGTCAAAACCAATAGTAATTGCTGCTAATCATTATTTTCGCGCCGTCTGTATTCACTCTAGAACTGCCTAACAATAAAAACGATTGTTATGGATTCTTCCACCATAGCTGGTAAAAAAGTTATGGTAGTAAAAATATTTATTTCGTACAAGGTATCGCCTGCAACTTAAAATAAGTTAATAATTTTATTACAAAAAATAATTAAAAATTGTAAGGTTAAGGTAAATTTATGGTTTTTTATTTCAAAAGTATATTGAAACTTATGAGCGAAATTTATTTCATCATCAAGGATATTTAATGAAGATAATTTTCAGCTTTTATAATAGCATGTAATTTGGACGTATACTTTTCGAAAAGAACTAAAGTTAAAATAATTCAAAGCTCTGTTTACGGCCACAAGCCTAGGCTCGAGTACCGCGGGGGGCGCCCTTGCCGCCGTTAAACTCCTGTCATACAGCTACGTAGTATTCAAGATTAAATGTATCAATCTGTTGGCAAATGCAACATAATAAAAATATTAAAGGTGGTATGCTGGCGAAGCCGCGAGCGAGCCGCTAGTATCAGATAATTCTAGATAAACAAAAATATACGCATTAAAATTGATTTGAACTGATAACCATCTTCAATAATATGCAATATTAGACTCGTTTCCATTTTCCAAGCAATAAAGTAAATGAGACGCGACGACCCTTTCTAAGCATAATGAAAGTAGCAATTTTCTTGCGTAATCTATATTGCGAGATAAAAAATAGCTATTATGAAATTGTAAACACTGGCATCTTATCTATCATCTATTGTGTAACAAATATTAAGCAAAAACGTTAAAAAACGTGAAAATTTTTAGCTTCACGCCGTATTCCGTATATAGCATTACCATGCTAGATGAGCAGAGGGAATGTAGTGTGGTTAGAGTGGTTAGTGGTACACTATGGAGCAGCCCCATTCGTGGACTAGTTTTTAGGAAATTGTTGAATGGCGGAACACAACACCGCCAAATCTGTTCTGGTGTACACGAAAGATAGATATAATTAAATACAACATTGAGTTTCTTGCTGGTTCTCGTCATGAGAACTGCTTACCGAGCCGGTCGGTGCTTCCTGTTGCTTGTTGCAAATTGCTTGGAAAGGCACAATCGAAGAAATAATATTTTATAATTTTAAATAAGTATTACTAGCGACTACACGCGGCTTCGCCCATATATTGCAGTACTTCTAGCGTGAAAGTGGAACAAGCATCCATCCTCGCAAACTTTCACATCTAGAAGTTCAGGATTAAGTGAAAGTGACAGCGACATCATTATATTTTCTTACATTTAAAACAAAGATAAAAACAAGATGGAAGGAATAAAAATGTTATATTGTAATGCATCTTTATGTTTTTGACCTGAATTGTCAAACTACCTTCTGCAATTTGTTTGACCCACTTCTGTTGTGGTATTGTAAATAATACAATAAATATATTTTAATTTATGTATGTATAAGTGGATAATGTGTTGACATGCGGTTTCTTATAATCGCGACCTTTAGGCTAATTTTCAATGTGGTGTGCAACGCTGTCGATCCGACGGTTACGGGTTCAATTATATAGAAGGTGTTTTGTTGGTCATATGCTATGACTATTGCAATTTAGTGATAGTCATAGTATTATTTAGATATATAAAAAATCGGTCAAGTGTGAGTTCTTGTTCCTGATTTCCGTAACAATTTGATAATCACGGGAACGCGGTTTACAAAAGTTGACAGGCTTAAATTGCACTAATTTAGTATGAAATTTATACAATAATGACTTAGTAATGGTTTTTCCATTTTTGGATTTTTTATTTATACTGTACGGTATCCATAAGAAATGCTGTAAATAATGCATAAACCCTCGTATCTTCTCATTGTGTGACTTAGAATTATTTTTTTTCTTTTTCTGTGCTTCTGTTGACGTGGATAAATTTACATTAATTTGATAGCTCTACGCGTTATTGAGAAAAATGGTCTTGCCGGCGGACAGACAGACGAACAGACAGACAGAAAAAGTGATCTAACAAGATTTCCATATATTTTTTTTAAGTACGGAACTTTAAAACTCAGCTTTACACTGTTTGTCACGTATAGGAGTGTAGGTAGGAGGGAGACTGACTGTGTTTCACACTCTTGTCTAGTTATTGTCTTACATTAATAAAAATAAACTTTTAGAGAACCTACACATTTTACGCTATGTTGACACGATAATTAGGACACAAACAATAATTATCATGAGAAGTACCTCTCATATATAAATTCTGCCTTTAAAATGTTTTTTATCTTGTAATTAAAAGTACTTTCAGTTTAAAAAAGACTAATATAATTATAAAAATTCTAATCAATTTAACTCTCAGTTAACGTCTTCCTTAATCTTACCTTAACCTTAAGGTTATCTGGATGTTATCGCTACATCAGCGATAAGGCCATCTTTATATACAGTTCCAGAAAAAAGAATACATTCAATATTTTTTTTTTACAAATCTCAATATTATCTCATCGTAATCATCGTAAATATCTAATCTCCACAAGGCTAATATGAACCGACTGAAAACGTGATGGGTTATGGATTCGAAAGTGGGTATGGGTAGTGATTGTATTTATTTATACGGAAATAAAATATTAAGGCGAGGCCAGTCGTGGCGCAGTGGTGTCGAAGTGTGACTGTAATACCGACTGGTTGTGGGTTCGATCCCCACTCGAGGAGATGAAATATTTACTTAAATTTATATTTCCATTTCTTCGCTCTGGTCTCGAGGCTAAGCGCGGCGTTGAGTTCTGCCACTTGACACGCAATGCCTCCAGAATTCGGAAGAAAGTGGGAAATGGAGTGTCTTAACACTAGGTTCCCTCTGCCTACCCTGCTGTGTGCGGGATACAGCGTGAAGCTGAAAAATATTAAATATTTAATTTCCTCGAGTGGGAATCGAACCCACAACTGTCATACTTACAGTCGCACACTCGTGCCTCTGCGCCACGACGGCCCCTGAATATTAATTTATCATAAGTATTACATAGTAAAAGTAAAAATTTGACTTTTGATTGTACGATATTACGTAGCTATTGTTCTAAATGACGTTTCCTTTTATCAATATATTGTTGTCATTAAAGCGCGACAATATACCATTAAAGTTTATGTTTCAGTGTGGTAATCTACACGTATCCACCTTTTAAATGACTCTTCTATACTTAAAACTTTTTTACCAATTCGAGAAGACCCCGGTGGCACAAGGGTGGGTAAAGGCGACGGTTGACAGCTCGATTCCCGCTTGAGGGAATGAAATATTAGTATTTTTATTTCCTTGCTCTGGTAACAAGGCAGAGCGCGGCTTTGATTTCCGCCACTCAACACGCCTAGAAAAATAGATGGAATGTGGGAAACGGAGTGTCTTGACACTAGGTCCCCTCTGCCTATCCTGCTATATGCGGGATATAGAGTGAAGCCTAAAATAATACTTAAAAGTTTAGAGATCGTAGGAGGAGAGATATGCGAGATTTACCATTTTACGTCTTCAGATTTAAAGTCCACAAAAAAAAAATTGCGAAAGATAACTATTATAATATATATCTATCTATGTATACATATAGTGACAAAACACAAACGGTAATTTTGGTCGTTGACCGACGGGCCGATGTAAATGGCGCTTAAATGATAATAAACTACTTTGCTGACTTGACCTTTGATTTGAGATTATTTAAATAAATATTCTTATCAATTTGACATCGTCTTGATACAAAGGAGTTCTGTCGCTAAATGAGATGAGTGTAGGTTGAAATTTTACTTGAGTACAGTTTTATATAAAAGTAACTTTTACCGAAGCTGTTGTGTCGTACTCGCACAAGTGTGTGACTGTAAGCACAACGATTGTGGGTTCGATTGCCATTTGGAGAAATGCATAATTAATTATTGATGTTTTTATTTCTTTGTTCTGGTAACAGGGCAAACCGCGGCATTGAGTTTCACCATTCTTCACGCGCTGCCTCCAAATCTCGAAAAATGGGGAGTGTCTTAACACTAGATTCTCACCAATTATAGTGATGTAATATAGCCTATATATAGCCTTCCTCAACAAATGGACTGTACAACGAAAATAGAAATGCTTAATTCAAACTAATAGTTCCTGAGATTAGCTCTTGCAACCAAACATACTGTGGAACTTTACAATATTCGTATAGAATATAGATGTATCGACTACGACAGCTTACTTAGTTATACTTTCTTTAATTTCTTATCTCAGTAATGACTCCTCCATACATATAATTTACTCAGTTCGTCGTCTTCTGTGTCCTTAGAGGTATTACTTTATTGGAAACTTGGGAACCTAGTGTTAAAACACTCCTTTCCCATTAAAACACTTCTGTTCCCCACTTTCAGTCAAATTCTGGTGGAATTCCGTGTGGAGTGGCGGAACTTGATGTTGCGCTTTGCCTCGTTACCACAACGAGGAAATGTAAAAATTTAATATTTAATTTCCTCGAGTGGGGATCAGACCCACAACCTGTCGCGTTTACAGGCGTACGCCCCTGCGCCTCTTGTGCGCCAACATATCTTATAATGTAAATTTAAATTATTTTTCAAGACAAATAAACACAGTTAATAAATAGTTTTCGATAACAAAGTAAAAGTTCAAGTCGTCAGGTCACATCCATCCACAGTGATGTGATAGCGACCGAGCCTGTTGCATACTGAAGTTTTTAAAGTTTAAAGTAAATACTAACAAAAATTAAATTATAGCCATTTTGTATGAAGCTGAAAAGGTTGTCGATTTTAATTTTGAAGGCAGTATATAGGGTAAGTTTAGTTTTTAATAAAACTTTTTTTGTATTGCACTAAGATGATAAAAAATGTAGTCTCTCGGCAATACGTTTTTTAACTTTCTGCTTATACACTGTCAGGAATCGGTGGGAAGGCCATGCCAGTCTTATGCACATCCCAGGATACTTAGTTACAAAAATTAAGGCTGAAAACTAAAAAAAGTGTTAAAAAAATATTGTTTAAGTTGAACCTAAGAAAATTTTGAAAACATTTTTTATAAATTACATTTTCTTACTTTAAATTAAAAACCGCAGCTCAAAAAATTCTTCACGTTGACACTACTTTAGTATTGCGCTACAAAAGTAAAATAATTTGTATGAAAATTTTTATCTTAATACATTTCACTGCCCCAAAATGTCCACCGAGAGCCAGGTTCCCATAGAAAATATGTTTAGATACGCCTGTGCCCGTCTTTAATTAGACGACTACCTTTTTTGATCTTTTTTGTGGAGTCGTCGTTTAATAAGCCTAGTGTTAAGACACTCTATTCCCCTCGCACTACCCAATTTTAGGGACATTGCGATGAGTCACGCCGCTATATGCAGGATAACGCAGGAACTTTATTGATTTCTTGATACGTATTAAATAAGGTAAGTAATTTGCAAATTACAGTCGTCGAACCTGCTCCGACGTACTTGTAATTGCTATACATTGGCTTTCCACTGTAGTATACCGCACATAGAAAGGTAGGCAGAGCAAACCTTTTGAAACCAATATTAAAACTTTCTGTTTTGATTAAGACACTTTCGTTCCCCCACTTTTTGCCTTTTATCGAGGCATTTCGTTTTGAGTGGCAGAACTCAACGCCGCGCTTTGTCTTGTTAGCAGAAACCTAACGGTTTGTAATGATTTGTTAAAATACTAATAAATAAATTTATTAGAACATTAAATATTTTTTTAGCTTTACGCTGTATTCCGCATACAGCAGGATAGGCAAAGGGAACCTAGTGGTAAGGCACTCCGTTCCATACTTTCCGCTGAATCTTTCGAGGCTTAAAATATAAATAGAGAAGGTGCTGTCTTCGTACATGCCTGTAGCGCTAAAGAAAGGACACAAAAGAAAAAATACATGTATTTACATACATATGTATATAAAAATTATATAGATTAAGAAGACATATTCACTATATTTATGAAACGATGTCATATGTCAATTATCTCGACATCAGATGTCAACTTTTATTAATTAACCTCGTCAGAAATTAACAATTACGAAGGTAGGTGGGTACTTCTAACAGCTGCCGTCTGGATTTAAGCACAGAAAGCTATTAAACGGTTAGTCATCATTAAATAGCTTTCTATTAAGCCGTCGTAGCGCAGCGACACTGAGTATCGGTGTGGTTGTAGGTTCGATTATGACTCGTGGTAATGAATTAGCAATTCATCTGCAATTCATATGCAGTTCATCAAAAAAAGCTCTGGCAAGAAGGCATTGAGTTTTATCACTTTATGTGGGAAACGGAGTGTGTCACCGTGCTATATGCGCGATGTAGTGAAGCTAAAATTATAAAAAAGTTTTTTGTCGTTTCCATGGCAGTTTTAGGTAATCTAATCTTACAGCTCTGATATCCTTTTCAAATAACTTACATACTAAATTCCAACTTTCCACGATGCGTGGAGTCGGTCGTGTATTGTCTTCAGTCACTCAGTAACAAAAGCGTACAATTGATTATTGCTTTAAATATTATTTTATTTCACTTCTATCAATAAGAGTATTTGTTTGGATGAACACGCTAATCTCAGCAACTACTATTCCGAATTGTAAAATTGGTTTTGCGTTGACCGAGACAGGTTATGGACATTTACATCACGATAAACATTTCGATGTATATGTATTTATACGCGAACAAAGTGAGAATTGAACCCACTGCCATCTCATACCTTCATCAATCAATCACCCACTTGAGAGCTATATAAGTGTTACTATGTCTATTGATGCGCTTTCACCAACATTCTATAGAGCGATGGCACGCAAACATTTCTAAAGAGAACGAACGTGTGTTTAAATATACATTAGTGCTATTGTTCAATACTTTTAAAGTAAATAATATAATGTAACCTCTGAAGAGTTCCAATATTTAGGTCCTGGCTCCATCATCAGACCAGATCGTTGATATAAAAAAAAAATAGCTTCACCCTATATCCTGTACACAGCAGGGTAGGCAGAGGGAACCTAGTGTTAAGACACTCCGTTCCCCACTTTCTGCCGAATTTTTGGAGGCATTGCGTGTTGAGTGGCAGAACTCAACGCCGCGCTTTGCCTCGACACCAGAGCGAAGAAATGGAAATATAAATTTAAGTAAATATTTCATCTCTTCGAGTGGGGATCGAACCCACAACCAGTCGGTTTTACAGTCACACTTTGTACCACTGCGCCACGACTGGCCTCAAATATTTCAACAAACAAATATTTCAATCTCACTACTACGTATAACTGACAAGTTTCAAATTAAGTTTCTTAGATTTTATTACATAGTAAAAAGCAAGTAAACTTAAAAAGCAATGCAACAGATGCTCCCTCTGCCTACCCTGCTATGTACGGGATACAGCGTGAAACTAAAACCAAAAAGCATGCATTTAGGACCTTTTATAATCGTGGTAAGTTCTTAATACTTGCTTTGTGGTTATACGATTACCAGAAAAATATTGAAAACATCTTTTAGTCCTCCGCCTAAGCTAAAAACATAAATTACACATTAAAATATTTTCTTTTTTACGTGTTCTAATATTAGTTTGGCTTGATAATACAAGACGAATTGCACAAAACCACTTTTCTACATAGTTCTAGAATTTTTTATCTACATCATAATATTGACGGGTTTGATCGTACGCGGAATACAAACAACCAATCTTAGCGTCATCTAGTTATTTTCTGTTGAAAATAACGTTATAAAAAAATATTAGCTGAAATATATTAGCTTCACGCTATATCCCGCACACAGCAGAGTAGGCAGATGGAACCTAGTGTTAAGACACTCCGTTCCCCACTTTCTGCCGAATTTTGGAGGCATTGCGTGTTGAGTGGCAGAACTCAACGCCGCTCTTTGCCTCGACACCAGAGCGAAGAAATGAAAATAAAAATTTAAGTAAACAAAATATATTACTATTTCCCCAAATTAGTTTCCTTATATTATTGGTTTGATTTGTATTGTAATCTCATAACATGAAGTGATATGGAATATCCTACGCTTGAAGCATCTCCAAAATATAACTTCAAATGGCTACCTACTACAGCAGACCTGATAAAAAATATTATATAAGTGGCACATGAGTTTCTTTTGAAAAACACATCATCGAAGACATCGACATCGACCTCGATCGATTTCGACATCGAGAAAATTTTATTTCAGCTTTTATTCCAAGTAAGAGATCTGAAATATGATTGACGATTTTTTGAAGTAGCATCATATAAATTTTAAAATTATAACATCATGCGCTTGCATTAAAAGTTTGAAGTACCTGTAATTCGACGAGCATTTCTGTTACATTATAGAATTTATGAATTTATATATTTTTTGTTTCATTGTAATCTATTTTGAGATTTCAAAAAAAAAATTGATTGAGAAAAAGCACAAAAAATTGGAACAAATAATTGTTCTTAAGAAAGAAGAGTAAAATTATTTACTAAGAACACGTATAAAAAATTTAAATAAAAAGTAGCGAGATTGAACCCGCGCCTCTTTTGAAAGCGGCCGAGGGCTCTGACCAACCAGACCATACGTTCTTAGTTAATCAGAGCGCTTGGACGGTTATTTACGTTTTCTTAATATGTATTGTTTTTTCTTTCCTAGGTGTGGAATATCGCCTTAAAAATGTTAAAAAAGAGTAACTTTTCTGAGTCTTTAGTTACTTCACCAGCACCTCAGAGTACTTAGGTCTATACTTATACTGTACTTTACTTTAAATATCAAATCAACAATGTTCATTACATTTGTAAACGTCATCAAAAAAAAGGGGAAAAAATATAAATTACGAGTACATTTTTAAACTACTGAAATTTAGGCTTTTTTTTTGTTGAGTAAAGGCAATTGAAGGAGAGTTTAATATAATAAAAAACCTTTTTAATACTATGATTTCTTTATTAGATCCTGTGATAGAAGACTAAAAAATATACTAAATAAAAACAACAAAAAAGCACTCTATAATTTTATATTTTGACGCAATTTTTGAGATAACGCATGTATAGTTTTAAGATTTTTTCCTAAACGAATACTACCTGTAGATGCTAGCTGCCAAATATCATAATTCAAAGTCCACCGGAAGTATTCCCTTTATAGTGTCGGAATACTCGTGTTTTAGAAATACGATATTTTGAGGAAATTAAAGGATCGTAGATCTGAATATATGGTTTGAATTTCAACTTGATATCCCTAAGCGTTCCTGAGACAACGACTCTTGACAGAGAGACAGACAGACGAACAACAAAGTGATCTTATAAGAGTTCCTTTTTTCCTTAAAAGATACGAACGCCCTAAAAACGTCAAAAATCGACCCACCCTAGCACACATATTTATAATATTACGTAATAAAGTAGCGAAATTTTTTTTAGGTTAAAAATTTTAGGAAATTATATACATTATAATTCATTTTTTTTTTTATTATTAAAATTCCATCTCGGTTTTCATATATTATGTTGTTTGATTGTTTGATAATAAATTAAAATATATATATATATATATTGCATTTCAAATCAATTATAAGCATTCTTTTGTTCTTTTGCTAAAACTACAGCAATTGGGAAATTACAAATATAAGTATATAGTATTAATCTTTTATTTTTGTCGACAGAACAAAATGAGGGCGCTGTTGATTTTAACCGTACTTGCGTTTGTGTGCAGCGCGTTGGCGAAAAACAAGAAAGAAGAAAAAGTAAGTGGTTTTATAGCTTTATTCTGTATACTGCATGTAGCAGAATAGGCAGAGGGAACCTAGTATTAAGGTGCACTGTTTCCCGCGTTCGCCTGATACTCAAGACGTGCTGAGTGCCAAGCCCCAACGCCACTTTGTTCTGTGACCGCCCCCAGGGCGCAAAACAAACTTAACCCCTAGTTTTGTAAATTGTATATTCTTATTATTTCTTATTTTTTTTAAACTGAAAAATAATAATATTTTTTAAATCAAATCAGCACATTGTTGTGTGCGGGATAGCATGAAGCTGATTTGACACTTGATTTTGACACTAGGTTCCCTTTGCCTACCCAACAGGGTAGTGTTAAGACACTCCGTTCCCTATTTTCTGCCGAATTCTGGAGGCATTGCGTGTTGAGTGGCAGACTCAGCGCGCTTTGCCTCGACACCACAGCGAAGAAATGGAAATATAAATTTAAGTAAATTTTTCATCTCTTCGAGTGGAAATCGAACCCACAACCAGTCTGTTTTACAGTCACACTTTGTGCCCCTACGCCACGACTGGCCTCGATAATATTTATAAATTATTTTTTTAATATATATATTTTCTCTTCTTTAGGTAAAAATTGCTGTATATTATGAATCCCTATGCCCAGACAGCAAGAAATTTATAACAGAACAGCTCGCACCAGTATGGAGGGACTTTAGAGGACTTGTCAAAGTCAAACTGGTGCCTTATGGAAAGAGTACGGTAAGAAATATTTAAAAAAAATGTGTAAAACAGCTTCACGCTGTAACCTGCATTTTGCGGGAGGTAGTAGCACAAGGTTCCACTGTGATAAGACTCCGTTACCCATGCGTCGCTGAATTTTCGACACATTGCATTGCACTTTTACAGAGCGAGTGAACGAAAATAATACATTCCTCAGCATGGATATCGAACCGACAACCGTGGCTTTTACCACGACGCGTATATATGTATAATGCTGTTATTGCACTTGTTTCCAAATCTATAGGAAACTATTTTGACTTAAACAACAGTTTAGTAGACATTTTTAACATTTTTAAAATGTGTAGGTATAAGACACAAAAACGTGAAAAATAATTTATTAAAACAAGAATTATGATGTAGCTTGATAAGGCTATATGGTTCAGTGCTGAAGCGCTTGGACAGTAAACAAAAGGCGCGATTTCGAATTTCGCAACGTTTTATTTTCCTCCAAGTCGGTGGGTAGCCTAAGTGGGAAACCATCACCAAAACCACGACGTTTACACACACTCGGTCCTTAAAGATAAATATTTGTTACTTTATTTTTTTTATAATTATCTTCCTTTATTTTTATTATTTTAGCATGACCAGGTGAATGGTAAATGGGTGTTCAACTGTCACCATGGACCCGATGAATGCTATGGAAATAAGGTTAGAAATTTACTTACTATACTTATACTTATATAATTGTTATAGATAATGTATATTAAAATACATAAAATGTATATTTTTTTACAAAAGATAGCTGAAAATGTACATGCATATAATAAATATGTAATATGTCGAAAACTTAATTTCCCAATTCTTTTTTTATTTCATTGTAAACTTTAATTTCATTTAGTAATTTTATTGGAATTAAATGTTTAATTTTAAAACGTCGAGGTCTGCACTTGGAGAAATCAAATTTTCATTTACTCGCTCTCGCTCGCTCTGGTAATGCGGCAAAGCGCTCCGCCACTCGACAATATCTCAGAACGCATGTGTTTTAATAGGAACGAACTGTTTTAACACTAGGTTCCCAGATTGTCTCTGCTTGTTTTGCTGTATTCGGGATACAGCGTAAATCTAAACAAATATAAGTAATTTGTCTTTTTTTCTAGGTTCAATCTTGCATCTTAAAGGATCGTAGCCTCCAAGACACAGATAAAATGGAAATGATCATTTGCTTGATGAAACAAGCCAGTCCCGACAAATCTCTGGATACGGTAATATATATATTTTATATAGAATTACAATAAATTATAAACATTGTTTGATAGAAAGTAATGGAAATCGATTTTTGATATCAATTATTTTTATAATCTGTATTCTTTTATAGTGGATTTTGAGTTAAAATATTTTAACTATGCATATACCTACGTATAAAGATATTGGTATCATATATATTTCAACATTGTTTAAAGATAAATAAAATACAAAAAAAATACAGCTTCACGCTATATCCCGCACACAGAAGGGTAGGCAGAGGGAACTTAGTGTCAAGACACTCCGTTCCCCATTTTAAGTTAAAAAAGTTAGAGAATATTTATTCATAACATATATACCAAATTTATTTTTCACGCTGTATACTGTATAGAGCAGTGTAGGCAGAGGGAAAGCTAGCTGTGGTCTCGCCAGTGAATCTGTTGAAGTGTTATGACACTCCGTTAATTGGCGCCGAGTTTTACCACTCAACTCACAATGCCTCCAAAATTGAAAAAAAAAGAAAATTAAAAATACACTTTTCCCACAGTGCCTCCAAAGTGTAAAATCCCAGGGCAAATCGGATAAGCTCTCGTCGTGCGCCAGCGGAGAGCAAGGCGACGCCCTCCTCGCGTCGTACGGCGACAAGAGCGACGCGGTGCAGCGGCCGCTGTCGTTTGTGCCCACTGTCGTCATCAATGAGGTTAGTGCGGGTTCGGTTTTGAACATAAAAAATATTTAGGATTCATTAAACCAAATAACTTGTTATATATTTGCTGGTCGAATATTTAATATCATTTTTTTTTTTTATATTTTGATTTTTTTAAAAGTGTAATTCCACACTAAAAATAGAAAAGCAAAACAATTTTAGAAAATATATAAAATATGAACTTACAACACTCTCAACGCAGATTTGATTTAACAATTTTTCTTACTTCTCTTTATTTTCTTACCGAGTCACCAATACGCAAAGTTGAGAAACCATCAGGCCACGATCTTTCGGCCGCACTGTAACTGGCTTAGTAGACAAAGTGCTTGAACAGTAAATAAGAGACGCGGGTTCGAGTCCCACTACACTCGATTTTTAATATATTTTGTAAAAAACATACAATCCAATTGATCCTTTGATTATTTCCTTAATTCCAGAAATTCGACCAAGCTATCCAAGACGAGGCGATTTCTAACCTAAAAGCTGTTGTATGTCGCGTCTCGCCTAATAAACCTTCCATTTGTTAATATTGTTAATAAATACTATTATAATAATACATATTAAATAAGTACATTTTTAATACATTTTATGTATAAATGTTGTTTTATTTTTTGCTGCTGGTTTGTTGGTGCTATAGCAAAGAGAAAGAGTATAATGAGACTCAGTTCTTATTTTTTTCTTGTTTTAAGCAATATTACAGAGCGGTGCTTAATACCGCACTATCTTTTTAAAAAATGGGGAACGGAGTGTCTTAACACTAGGTTTCTTCTGCCTACTCTACTGTGTGCGGGATAAAATATAATGTTAAATACTATCTATTGAAAATTGCTTAGTTAGTTTAGGTAGCGATTTTGTAGAACAAAACACATTAAGTTGAAAAAACTTTTATATTTATACACCGATTTTATATTTTATAAAACAAGCACTACATATCAAAATCAATCTCAGATTTGAAATCGGTTTATAAATACGGGATGCCTTAACACTTGGTTCCCACTTCTATTCTATACTACCAACACACAACTGTCACATACAAAAATTCTTATAAAAGACAAGAAATAAATAAAACAAATATTCAATCAGTATGTATGTAATTAAATTTATTGACATAATAATTATTTAAAAATATATCAAAAAAGTCATATCATAAAACAGCGACCCGCGCCATTTAAAAAAAAACTGTTGTTTATATTTGTTTGTTTAATATGCGTCGTTTATATTTTTTTAGCTTGACGCTCTATCCCGCACAAAGTAGGGTAGACAGAGGGTACCTGGGAACCCAGTATTAAGAGGCTCCTTTCCACTGAATTTTCAACACAGCTACGAGGCAAAGCGCGGTGTTGGCGGAATTTGACAAAGAGTGGGGAACGGGAGTCTTAAAAGGAACGAATACTTTTTGTCCAGGTTCCCTCTGCTTACACCTCCGTGTATGAGATACTGCGTGTAGGTAAAAAAAATCACATATGAATAGTTATTCCTCGATATGAATAACACATATGAATAATAATATCCCGTACAGATAAGTACATTAAAAAATTAAATTAATTTTATTTTGTATATACAGTGTGACAGAGGTTCAAAAAGTTATTACCTCGACAACGTTTTGAACTTGTCATTCTTTTTTATTTCTTACTTCAATAAAATATATGTACATTATGTTCCAAAGTTTTTCGAAACATAATCATTTTTTATTTAATTTAATAATCATTTTATTGTATAATATAAGTTTTGGAACACTGAATTAAATTCTTTAAAGCAAAAAATTGTAGTTTTTTATTTATAAAATATTTTTTTCTTTTTTTCAATCAATATTTAAAATAAATAAATTTGAAAAATAAAAATCTGAAATAATCTGACTAAATTTGAAAAATAAAAAGAAAATCACAAATTCATTGTTATGAGCAACAAATTTATCTTATCTATAATTTCAATCATTTCATTATTTTTTCTCCTTTTAAACAAAGAATTTGAAAAAAAAAAAATATGTGAAAAAATAACTAACTTAAAATTTATATATATTTAAAGTACAATAACAACAAGTGAATTATAAAAAGAAACAAAACTGGATAAACAAATCCACTTACACTCGCGCTATCAAAACAAATTACACGATGTATCATTAATCAAAATCGGCTCACTGGTTTAACGGTTACAAGGGAACAAAGAAACGGACAAACATACAAACACACATACGAGCTAAAACATAATCTTCCTTTCAGACTTCTCCGCATTCGGGTGAAAAGGAGAGCTAATCTAGCTCGTCCATTCCGGCGGTACATTCATGAAATTTATCTTTATATTTATTATTTTAAGTTTCAAATTCAAAATGCCACTTTAGATAAAAAAATGGTATTCTTAATCTATTTATTTATTTCTATATATACAGTAAAAAAACATTTTAATCATGTTAAATCATTTCTTTTTCCTCTTTATCATCACAAATTCTTAATTTTTTATATATATACAGCGTGTTCCAGTCATTAATTTAGATCATTAATCATTATCATGCTTATGATTCTGTTTTTTTATTTTAATAATAATAATAATGTTTTTATTATAATATGGGTTCAAATTTATCATACTTCATATATATATTTTTAAATTATGAATTTAAATGTACAAAAAGATTGTGTTTGCTTACAATTCATTATATTAATGAAACAAAAAAAGACTAATTCTTAATTTCTATATATACAGTGTTTAAAAATCATTGTATGATAATTTAGAATTTTTTTTTCGTATTAAAAAATAAGCTAATCTAGCTAGCAAACCCCGGCGGCACATACTCCTCGTCATCGCACAACTCCTTGTGCCGTCTCACTTTGTGCCTGTTCAAATCCGATTTCCTTTTACTCTCATAATTGCATTTATCGCAAACATACTTCCTACTGGCGCTGGAGCACAATCGAATATGCTTCAGCAGTTCCACTTTCACATCGGATATGAACCCGCACTTTTCACACTTAAAACCCTTCTTGGCGTTAACTAACTTGACGCAGTCGTGTGTTTTCAAATGATATATAAGACTCATATTGTGTCTTGCTTTGTAGTCACACAAGTGACACTTGAACTTTCTGTCTTCCGAGTGCTTTTTTTTGTGACGCAAAAACTGCGCCTTACTGGCCGTTGTGTATCCGCACATTTGACATATCTGCAGAACTGTTGGATGCTCGACGCTGTGAACTTTGAACTCCGACTTGCTAGTCGTTCTAAAATGGCACTCAACGCAGTAGTACTCATACATACCCCACATTATCTTATCTATGTTATTATCTTTGGTTTTCCTTTTTGTTTTTTTCTTAATTTTCGTCGGATTTTCGACGAGTTTGACGAGTGGCATGTCGTCTTCGTCGGTTTCGTCGGACACTTCGACTGTGTCGATTTTTGGTTCTTGCAATATGACGTCATCTTCATCGCTCGACGTCAATAGGCTTATTGGATCTTCTTTTCTATAAGAATATTATATGAATATAAAATTCCAGTGAGGCCAATCGTGGCGCAGAGTAAACGCGATTGGTTGTGGGTTCAATCCTCACTTGAGGAAGTGAAATACATATTTATTTACATTAATATTTTCATTTCTTTGCTCTGATGTCGAGACAAACCGCGGCGTTGAGTTCCGCTACTCAGAATTCGGCGGAAAGTGCTGAACGAAGTGTATAATGTCTTAACCCTAGGCTACCTCTGTTTACCCCACTGTATAGGGTAACAGAATAAAACTCTATCATCCAATACTCACTTCTCCCCCAGATCCACTACATCATCATCCTCATCATCATCCTCAATATCTGGTCCAATTTCTGGTTGAGGGTCAGGCTCAGGTGGGTCTTCCAGCATGAGGCTCGTGGGGTCGACCTCACATTGTACACTCTCTAATAACATTACACAGTCTTGGTTGCTTTGCTCACCTGGAAATAAAAAAAATTATATACAGTGTGTTCAAAGGTGAACACAAGATATTAATTTTAAAAAAATAATGTCATTAATATTGAGATAGTTTTTTATTGAGCTTCACCCTGTATCCCGCTGCATATAGCAGGGAAGTACAGAAAACCAAGTGTTAAGACCCAAAAAAGCTTTCCACGCACCGCCGAATTCGCTTTTTTTATTATTTAGGTTGTAAATTATGGAATACCTAATGTTATAAAACTCCTTTCCCTCCTCTATTTTCTTAAGTCAACGCAGTGCTTTGTCTTGCAGCGTCTTTAAGCTAATACGATGTTCAACGGTTTATTTTCTAATCAGGACAATTATTGTAACTTACTCACGAGAAGAAAAAGCGCGACGCCGAGTTTCGCAACTTAACACATAATATCTCTAAAAATGTGCGATAAGGGGAACGATGTGTCCTAACACTAGGTTCCCTCTACCGACCACGTGGGAATTATCTCACGTGGTAGGTAGAGGTAACCTAGTGTATGAACGTGAAAAAATAAAAAAAACATACCTTTATCGAGAGAAACTTCAATGAACACAGGGTCTTTCAAATTATCCACATCAATTATATGAGAATTTTCTTCTCCATTGAAATTTTTATTTTGTTTTATATGAAAATTTGTTATAAGATCTTCAATTTCCTCGTTTTCTTCATTTTTTTTAGTTTCATCTTTTTCTGTTACTTTAGTCCTATTTATAGGTACTTGTATATGATAATTGGTAATTATATCCTCAATATCTTTATTTGCTTCACAATCTGTTGTAACTGTAGGTTCAGTACTAAAAAAGGTGTTTTTTTTAGATTCACGTTATACCGCGCACATAGGGGGAACTGGTGACCGAGTGTACTAACATACTCCGATCCCGACTTTCCCTCGAATTTTTGGGGCATTCAGTTTGGCTTACTCAACGCCGCGCTTTGCCTCGATACACGAGCAAGGAAATGTAAATATAAAATATTATTCTACCGAGTGAAATTGAGCTCACACCGTCGCGTTTACAGTCACGCGCTTGTGACCTGAAATAATTTAATTTCCTTGCACGACGCCTCCACCATCGTAAGAGGAATGGAGAACGAAAGTGTCTTAATGGGAAACCAGTGTCTTAATACTACATTCCCAGATTCCCTCTGCCTACTCTGCTATTGCGGGATACAGCCTGAAGCTGAAAAAAAAAGTATCACACAGTTCCAATAAATGATGGCAAAAATTAAAATATTCATTAAAAAATATTCTTTTAATATATTTAGAAAAATAAAGTGTGACTTTTTACCTTTCAACAACACTGCCAACATTATCCTCATTTTTAGCACTTTCCACAGATTCTTCTGTACAAATAGAATTATTTTTCTTCTCTTCGCTTTTGCGCTTTTTTATCTCTTTTTCGCTTTTCCTTCTATCTCTTTCTATCACCTTATCTTCACTGTTGACATCTCTTTTTGGACTCTTTTCAACTTCTGGTTTTCTTATCTGAAAACGAATTATTATTATTATTTGGATTTTTAGGTAAAATAAAGAAATTCGTAATGTCATCACGATGTTTTTTAGCCTTCCTTATCTCAAAAGGTAAAAACGGAACTGTAATAATGTAACTTAGTTCTCCGTCTGTCCACAGAACACTTATACTAGACCCTTGTTTGAAACCCTTAGAGCGCAGAAAAAAATATTTATAAAAAAAAATCAGCTTCACGCTGTATCCCGCACACAGTAGGGTAGGCAGAGGGAACCTTGTGTTAAGACAGTCCGTTCCTCACTTTCTGCCGAATTCTGGAGGCATTGCGTGTTGAGTGGCAGAACTCAACGCCGCGCTTAGCCTCGACACCATAGCAAAGAAATGGAAATATAACTTTAAGTAAATATTTCATCTCCTCGAGTGGGGATCGAACCCACAACCAGTCGATTTTACAGTCAAACTTCGTGCCGCTGCGCCACGACTGGCCTCAAAATTACTTCTAGGTCAACGCAATTCCAAAACAATACCTATAAAGTACCTACTTCTCGATAACCTGTAATCATGAAATTGAAATAGACCACAAATCACGGAAAAAATCTTAGAAATGGGAAATTTTAAACTTCACAACTATAAAAACTCACATGATCAAAGACACTGGGCACTACTTTCGCCTTCAATCTTTTTTTACCTCTCACAGTCTCATATTGATCTTCCAAAAAGTGTTTACTGCATACCACGGAGTGATTGGACACTTTGCAGTTAGACTTGAACGCATCTAGCCACTTCTTGCGTAGTGTTCGGCTGTTCGGCACACTAGAGAGAGAGGACACACTAACGTTATTGTGTAGACAGAAGGAACCTAATAAGGAACTTAATATTAAGACATTCTGTTCCCATTAAGACACTTTCGTTTCTCAAGGATTTGCGTATTAAGTGGCGAAACTCAACACCACTCACTCGTTACCAGAAAAAAGTTGATGAAAATATTAAATATTTCAATGTGGTTTGTTTTAAGTAATATTCACAGTTAGGAAATAAAAATACTTTTTTTGTTTTATATAAAGAAAACAAACGCGTTTTGACGGTTTCCAGAAGAGGGGAATAACAGGGTAGTCAGAGAGATCCCAGTGTTAAGACACTCCGTTCCGCACTTTCCATCGAATTTTTGAGACATTGTGTGTTGTCTTGTTACCAGAGCAAACAAACGAAAACATTCATAAATAATATAATCCCCGATCGGGAATCGAACCAATCACTTGCATTCACATGTTTGTGACACTGTATCACGATACTAATAGAAGCATTAGAGTGTTTAACCAGACAAAATCTCAAGCCTCAGAATATTATTATTGATTTCATTACCATCACTAGAAATAATAGTTTAGAAACATTTTATATTATCTAGTAAAGAATGAATGTAATCTTTGTATGTTAAATAGTGAAATGATGAAAAAAAAACTAAATTTAAAGTAAACTTTTTGAAAGTAAAAAAAATTATAACTTTATATCTAAGCCAAGTGCATTGAAATTATTAGAAAAATGAAAAAAAAATAAAAGAATTTATGTAATTTTTTTTATTTAATACTCACTTAAAATATATCACATCTTTAGTTTGTACACAGCCGTCTACGCAGCAAACATTGACCATGGTTTCAAGCCATAAATCCTAGACAAAAACATTCATTTTATCAGCTATATAATATATTTTAGTAGTTTTTACAACAAAATGCAATGTGATGAGTTTCAACATTCAAGATAAAAAAATCTTAAAAAATGTGTGATATAGGATTTTTGTATCAAACCTCTTTAATAGGCACAAGTTATAATACTATTTTTTACAAAGAAAATATATATATTCTTATAAGAGGGAGACAAGTAGGTTATATACCCACAACAACTCCTTTTAGTCAGATGCTTTGCTGCTATACAGCAACAGCTACAAAAATAATTCATTTTTAGTGTGTATAGCTTTTAGTTATTGTAAATCACTGATACTATGTTATTCTCTTATTATGGCTACTTTAGATGTCCTATTACATCATTTTTATAAAAAAAAATATAAAATACATATTTTGTAATATGAAAACTTCGTAACTGTGTAGATTTTATTTGACTATCTACAATTTTTTTATATTAAAACCAATATATTGATAAAACGCACAATAGGTATGCAGAAATAAGAAAATATCTAAAAAAAATATATATTATAAAGGAAAGAGTGTATAATTTAATAATTCTAATATAATCCAAAACTGCGACGCTTTTACATTCACTAATAGTAATAACTAGTTAGGCGTCCTTATTCTGGTATATCTAAATCTTATCCCTTTTTCACTAATTTTTCAACTCTATCTTCTAAGCACTAAGATATATTTTAAATTATAGCGCGTCGCCAAAACGCCGAGATAATGCGATGCGATTTACAGAATACGCCGGCGATAAAATTGTGTTCTAATCAATTAATATGCGTGTAAAATATTATTAGCAAATATTATATTACTGTTTTGAATCTATTTTTTGTATACAAAACATATTTCGCGCGCAAATACTTCGCAAAAAAAAGGTTAGTAATAACATAAATATAATAAATTACTCACAGCAAATTAAGTATAAAATGGCGGGTTTTTCCTTATTTTATATTTAAATTATCAAATACATGTTTGAATTCAACTGAAATGCCATAAATATATTCGAAACACCTTTGAAAAAACAAGCACGTAAAATATTTACTAATATATCCTTTTTTTATTGCTCACTTGACAGACGCTAGTGTTGCACCATGCATGTCAACATCGATAATAATAGTTACGGTTCCTAATTTTACCGGCGAGTCGTATGAAATACTGTACCGTATTAAATTGTATACTAATTAGTAATTACGATATTTATTTCACTTGATTTTTTATATTATTTTTTGTAGGAATATTGGGAATATGAAAATAAGTACCTATATTTTTTTATAACAAAAACATTTTTATGTTCTTAGTCAACCGGAAAATAAGTTTAATAAAATATCTATAAGTATAATAAAAATTAAATAATTTGTGTAATATAATCTTATAAATTTAATTTTAGTTGACTGATTTAAGTTTATATCATATATTTCATTTATACAGGATCTTATATTTGCACTAATTAATGTAACAGTACTGAATGTAAACATAATGGTTGTGGGATCGGTTCTGTTCATTAAAATACATTCTTTTCATCTTCCTACTCTCTAGCAAGACAAAGCGCAGCGTTAAGTTTAACCACTCAATAAACGGTATCCTTGATTCGGGTGGAAAGGAAAGATACACCATTTTGTAATCACATTTTTTATTTGTTACTTTATAAAAGTTTTCTTGTACATACAACTTAAATTTTGGCAGTACATGAAAAGTGTATTACTAAGATTATTTTTTTATAAAACTTAAATACTTTACATATATATTCGTAGTTCTTTTTTACATTCATCAACTCTTTTAAAATAAAAGTTATTTATAAGATTCAATATAATAAATTCAAATGGAGCAGTGTTCAAAAATAAATTAAAAAATTATTATTATTTTAATTCAGAAATGTCCGAAATATAATTTTCAATCTTTTTGTTGTTCTTTGTTTACGGCATTTCAAGAGTTCACTTTGTTAATGTCATGTTGATTGGAGAACACAAAGGAGAATTTACAGTAAAAAAGATATAATATTACAAAAGAATGCCTGTTAAAAAAAGATCCAGTTAAAACACTGCCTTCACCTTACAAAATAATAAAAGAAAATGATCACGAATCTGGAGGTCATAATATCAACATTATAACAAAGTGTAATATTTTAATTTAAAACACTATTAACTGTAATATCACATTTCACTTAAAAGACTCTATCCTGGTATCCAGAGTCCTGTGTAGGTTGTGTGGGTTTGGGCTGGGCTCCAGGTGGATGGTGGTGTCGGAGATGCCCTGGCCTCCGCGGTGGAGCTAGGTATTCGAACATACTCTGAGTGTGCTGGGCCAGCATGTTTGCTAGATCACAGGGCATGGGATCTGTCCAGAAGAAATCGTGGTTTAACGCTGTGTCGGCGTCGAATCTGAAAGGAGTAAATATTTTTTAATGAAAGTGTCCCTTTATCCATTTTAGTCAATAATACTAAATGAAGAGACAAAATATTTTCACTGTTTTATTATATATAATGTAGATAATGGAACTTAAATATACTGTCATGTCAGTTATGAAAGACTGAATATGACAGGTTGTTGGTATGCTGCCCACTCCAGGAAATTTAATATTTAATATTTTCATTTTCTCGCTCTATTCCACCTCTCAACACACAATGTCTTTATATTTCAGTGGAAGTTGGAGAACAGAAGTGCCTTAAATTTGAACATAGGGTCTTAGCAATAGGTTCCCAGGAGCTCCTATCCTGAAGTCTGCAAGATAAAGCATCAAGATAAAACAAAAGAAAAATACCTTTTTGCAGGATCCAGTTGTAATAATTTGTCAAGTAAATCACAACCATAAGGGTCTTTAACATAAGGCTTTAGTCTTTCCTGTAAAAAAAAAAAATATTATGAATTAAATGTGGAAATTTAGCTGATAACTTAACAGTATTTGAGGTGTATAAGACAGACAGATCTATAAATAATAAAATATTGAGACATAGCATGTTGAGTGTTGGTACTCATTGCTGTCATTTGTTTATATAAAATGAAATTTATGAAAATATTAAGATATTAAAAAAATGTTTTTAGTTAATATGTCACATTTTGGTAATTTCGCAGTTCTCAGCTTCACCTCTTCACATTTTGATTATTTTTTAACAAATAAACATTCTATTTTTTTAGGGTTCCATACTTCTTTAAGAGAAAAAGGAACCCTTATAAGATCACTTTGTTGTCTGTCTGTCTGTCTGTCAAAAGCGTTTCTAAGATAAATCTTAGAAACACTTGCAGATATTGAGTTGAAATTTAGGCCATGTACTAAGATCTAATATCCCATGATTTCCTGAAAAAAATATATTTCTACATTTACTTTAAAAAAAGATTTGGCTGTTTATATATTAAAAAGATCAAAATTTAGCATCTTCGAATTAAGCATTGCCAAAATTTTGCAGCAGCAGCAGCTGAACTAGCATTTACAGGTAGTACTAAAGCAAGAAAATATATGAAAAATGTACATTTATGGTCAAATCTTATATTTGCCTGCGCTTCTCAGATTTTTTAATTTATTTAACATACCTTAACTTTTCTCTTCTGACCTTTAGGCAGCTCCATTTTGTTATACAAATCTAAGCTTTCTACTCCCGGCCATACATCTGGTGTGCATGATCCACACAGTTGAGATATTAATATTAATTGTTGTTGTTCTGTGGGACCCTGAAAATCATAGAAAATACAATTATTAATACTTTTTCAATTATAATTTATAGCTATTGCATCATCCTCAATTAATTTAACGAATTAATTATTTTCATTTTTCCATGCTAATAATTAAAAGTGCATAGTTAGATAGATAGGGAGGTAGGTTAGGTAGATCGCATAGAATACTGTCTCTGACCAAAAAGTATTAGTCTTATACTTTGGCAGAATACAATGAATGCATATTAAATCTTGACACAAATACTCTATGCAAAATTTGTCATAAAAATTATTATAAAATATAAAAAAAAGCATAAAAAATACCTGCATAATAGGTGATCTTGTCCACATCTCAGCCATAATGCAACCGGCACCCCACATATCCACAGGAGGACCATAGTTACGGTCACCTATTTGTAAAATTATATTTGTTTAAACAAAATTTACTGTATTTTTTAGTTTTTTTTATAATGCTATAGTAAAAAACTTTTTATTTATCATATCATTTAGGTTATTTAGTATTGATATAATTTTTACATTTATCAATATTATTACATTTCATATAAATTGAAGGTTGTCTCTACTAAAAAATCTAAATATTTTTTATATTCAAGATAGATTACTGTACAGATGAAAACAAATTTTAATATAATAACCTATGTGTTGTGTATACTATTATTTTTGTATTTAATAGTCAAAAATATGTAAAGTATTACATAGAAATTACCTAATAATAATTCAGGAGGCCTATACCACAAAGTGACCACTCTGTTTGTGTATTTATTAGCTTGCCCCGACTTAGGCACACTGAAGGCTCTAGCTAAACCAAAATCAGCCAATTTCAATATCCCATTCTTTGTTATCAACACATTTGCAGCCTTCATATCTCTATGGAGAATTTTATTATTATGTATGTAATACAATCCATTTAAAAGCTGTTGCATAACTTTTTTAATTTCACCCAAACTAAATTTTACGTTCACATTAGACAATAATCCTGCTAAATCGTGTTCACAAAAATCAAAAACTAAATAAAATGTTGATCTGTACTTGTTGTGTAATGTGGCCTTTGTCCTACAAATTTCTATTAAATTGACGACGTTTTCGTGTTTTAATAGCTGTAATATTTTAATTTCACGTAAAGCGGTAATCGGAAAGCCCTCTTTTTCGTTATCCATTAAAACTTTTTTCATAGCTACAAATTTTTTGTTGCTATTCCTGGCTCGAGCTTTGAACACCTCTCCGAAAGTACCTTGGCCGATTTTAGCAACTTTTTCATATTTCGAAGATTCATCACAAAAAGGGAAATCAAAATCTTCTATATATTTTTCCTTTTCCCTCATATTGAGGATGGTAGAACTAGTACTTAATACAGGCGCAGGCTCACGCGGAGCACTGACGCCTTGCATTTTGGAAGCAATTTTGACGGTTTTAAATGACTCCTGTATAAAACAAAATAAGTCTTACGTGTCTTTTTCATAAGACATACAAATTACAAAACCTTAAGAGAATAGCACGTCTTCAAGTTTGTTAAAGCAAAAATATTTTGAATGAAGGGACATCAAATAATACTGTCAAAATGCCAACACTTATAGACAATGTCAAATTGTATAGTGATGCTCCAATTATGCTTTAATCGTATATTGTGCCGTAACTATACAAAAAAAGTTGTGACTTTTTGTGAAACAAGTACGTAAATTACAGTCTCCACACAATGTCTTCACATCACGAAGTGATATGTGCTTAACTATTACGATCAGAACGTCATGCTCAAAGAACCTTACCATATCATAAATTGGAGTCGATTGATGATGTCAATCGAATTGTATAATATATTAATTTGATAATTGAGTTTAATTTTCAAAATGATTCTGATTTTAGGCAAATATAAAACATGTTAGAGCATGAGTAAATACCAGTACCTGTGGTATTTGCCTATAATTATTTGTTTAACTATTTATTCATTGCTCATGATATCAAAATAGACATTTAAAAGATTAAACAATATAATCAAAAGTATATTAAGATCACAAAACTGAAATAATTATAAATTAGTCAATAACTTATAGTCATACAACCACAAAACACATATACCCAAACGGCAACATCTGTGCGTGCATACAACATCTGTGGTCGTCATTGTCAGTTTGTTGTCAAATCGTGTCAGGCGTCAATAGTACAAATTTTGATTATTTCAATATTTATTTTTCTTCTCTTAATTACGAAACCCGGCTTTTACAAATGTAAGTAAATAATTAGTCCTTTATATTATTTTAGATAACTTACATTATATAATTACAAACTAAAGGATTAATGGAGGTAATTATTACTGCACTTGCAATATCGATCCACTTTTGGCGAAATAGGCCAAGCATTTTTCGTTCACCTTTCTTTTGTTATCGTATTGTTATATCGAGGTAATTAATATGTATACAGTGATAATGTATACGCCTACTTTATCCTTTAGCACATAAATACTTTAAAGTGTCTATTGTTTGTTATCTTTTTAATAATATATGCGAAAATATTTTAAATATTGCTTATAAGTTTTTATTTTAATCTCTTTATATTGTTTAGGCTTTTTATATTTGAATATATTTTCGTTGATATTTGTGTAGTTAATAAATAATGTATTATTTATTGTATTTATTGTATAGGCACAAATAATTTATTTTTCAAGATAAAACCAGAGTGTAAAATACTTTTGTAGCTCATTTTAAAAGTTCTCATTATGCTATGATTTTTAGTGATTATTTCAGTTCAAGAAAACCTACTTTGTTAAAAGGAAATTAAAAGAATTATAATTTTTTAATGGTAGTAATAAGTAAATGTGAGTCATTTATAATTGAATGAATCATTCCATTATTATGATCGGTTTCTTGAGTTATTGTGTTTACAAGAAATTTAAAAAGCTTGTATAGAGAAAATGTTAATAATATGTGTATATGTATGTTTAACCTTTTTTTATACTAACAACTCAAATGTGACTTCATTTGCTTAAAGCTTATTGTTATATGTTATGATGCCCAAACTATACAAAATGCTTACATAAATTGTATCTATGTAAGCATTTTGTATATCATCTAAATCTGTTCAGTTTTAGCATGAAAGTGGAACAATTCATCCCCACAAACTTTTACAACTATAAGTAGCATGTAACGTCTATTAGTTAGAATATACTGAACAAAGTAGTAATGTATATATTTTTTTAAATTTGCTATATTTAAAAGTTTCTAATTCAATATCAACATTATCACAGAAGCCAAAATGTGTGTAAAAAACATGTAAAAGGTAAGATTAACATGATATTCTATTTACAATATAGTTAACTCAGGAAAAATATTTGTTGTTTTTTTATATATAAAAAGAAATTAATTATTTCAGAACAAAATGGCAAGTGAAAGCAGTTCGGCAGTACTAGACTTGAATGATGCAGATGCAACTGACACTGATGCTCCAAGTGTTACGGAAGACATGAACGACGGAGCACCCCTGATAATGGAACATGGCTTTGATATAGCTGTGAAGGTAAGAATCTCATTATTGTTACAACTTGACATAAGGCAATATTAAGTTCCACCAAATGACTTGTAATGTCTCAAAATCTATAATCTATGCTAAAATTATAAAGCTGAAGAATTGGTTTGATTGTACACACTTATCTAAAAAACTGCTTATTATAATTCAAAATGTCTTATTGTTTCCTGTGTTGTCATAAATGTTTTACTGCATATCATAAAACACAAAAAGTCTTTTGAATGCATAGCAAGGGTCTTCTTTATAGATGTCTATCTATAAAGACGTCTAGGAAAGCAACGCAAAATCATAGCCAAAGTGTCAAACCTTTCACAGATCATTGGGTCTCCAATAATTCGAAACACTACATTGTATGCAATCAAAGATATAAAAATAGCTTAACTTCGGTGTACCCGTTTAGAGATGACAAGTACTCTGAGTGATCCAAAGGCTGATCCTGGACCTTATACAGGGCCAATCGGTGCTTTGGCGTGTACTACTGTATCACTCTGCCCATGACTCCCAATGTTTTTGAGACCAATTTGGCCTACTTATATAATCACGGAAACCCACTGAAAGGAATATTTTTTTATTTCCTCTATGGTAACGGACAAATTGCTGCGTTCATTTGTGAAACTCAACGTCGTTTTCGCCTCGAGAATTCGGTGGTAAGTGGGAAACGGAGATTTAATGCAAACGGTGCGTTTCAAGACTAGATTGCTGTCTAGCCTACCCTGCTATGTGCGGAATACAGCGTAAAGCGTCAAAAATGGTAACACATTGTCCTTTAATACTTTCAGGTAGACGCGCCGCTAAAACAACTGTCAACGCTAGAGACATTCGTAACTTATAGAGTGCGTTGTGTTTGCGCGCGATGGCCCACTCCTCCCAGTGTTAGACGGAGATACAATCATTTTAAGGTAGGTTAGAAACCATATTTTATATTTTCTTTGTCTTTTTAATAATAATAATAATAATCTTAACTTACATGATTTAATTATGGAAATTTGGAAAGTATGGCCGCCCTGTATATCTGCTTTGATTTGATTTTTGCGGTTTTTCTTACCTCTCATAATTTTTTTTGCAGGAAATGCGTGAAAGTTCATAAAGCCTAAATACATGGCGGCCACGATTTGTCGAACTCACTGTACTTTATAAAGCCCAAGCGGTAGGACTGTTTTTCACATATGACCTCTCTATATGAAAATATGTCGTTTGACATTTTCAAGAGTATCGTAGAAATTATCATTGACAATGAAAAAAAAACTACAATTTATTTAAACATTTGTTGTAATTTGGGTATAATATAACAATGAATTAAAGTGGATATATATAAATTAAGCTGGCGAGGTCACTGGTTGGTCGCCAGTAATTTTTTAATACCCTATATGACCCTTAATCTTTATTTACTCCTTTTCTGAAGCTTCTCCACAAGCGTCTCTCGGCGTCTCACCCGCTGGTCGCGTCGCCGCCCCTACCGCCGTTGCACTCCGCGCGGCAACAACTCGATAGATACTCGCCCTCGTTCGTGGCTGTTAGATGTCTGGCGCTGCACGGGTTTTTGGGTGAGTTGTCTTCCGTATTCCGCTTTCCGTAACGGTACCCAACGCCGTGGTATTGGCTTGGCTTGATTCACATTAGGGAAGGTGAATATATTTAAAAAATAGTGTTTTCGCTCCGATAAACAAAGCGCAGCGTTTAATTCCGCTACTCCTCCTCAAAATTGGGCGATGCGTCGGGACCGTAGATCCTTGTCACTAGTTTCCCTTTGCCTACTCTCAAATATATGTGCGATACATTGTTAAACTTTTTTTATTATTTGTTTAATTTAATAATATTTTGTTCTAGATCGCATCGCCAAACATCCTATTTTGACACACAGCGAGGACTTCAGACTGTTCTTAACAACTCCAGATGATGAATTAGAAAAGGTTGTTTTTAAATTTTTTAAATAACCTGTATTCATTTGTTGTATAAAATAATTTACTCTTTTATTAAATACAAAAAATATTATAAACTGATAAATTTATTAACTCATTTTAGAAATTATGTTACCAAAGAAATATATAACAACTGGCTCTTGATACGCTCGCCGCTAGGTCTGCAATTTTACTACAATTTTTTTTATTTTCTCTTTTGCATAACTTTTCTGATCTAATTCTGATTCTATCTTTATAACTAAAGCTGATTTAACAAAAGAACTTGTTTCGAAACAATATTGTCGTATCCAATATTTTATATTGGCATTTTTTTTTAATGAACCGATTGAAATAAGACAAATGTTAAAGGAGGTTTGCCAAAATATAACAGTAAAAACTGGCTGTTTATCAGTCGCTGCTGAGACTAGCTTGCACAGTCGTACAGACGAACAGATAAAAAAAAATTAAAATCATTGTTCTTGGGTACATCTGTGAGTGCTTCGAATAATAGTTTTTCTCTTATATTTTCCAAGTATGGACAGTTCTCAATTACAGCTTTATTATATGTTCTCATTTTAATTGCAATAGGCTACGTGTTGTTTATAAAAGAAAAAATATAAAAGAAATGTAAACTTTAGAATTTCCAATACATTAAAATTTTATATGGATTTTTTAAAGATTATTATTATTGTTTATTTACAGGTATTTAAAAGTGAAAACAGTGCACTCAATCTATGGGGCCTAAGTAGTGCTTTATATGGTAGCGGTGAAGCAAAACCGACGAATGGAGCTAGGTATTATTTATACATCTAAAAATTTATTTATTAAATATATATTTATATAATCTTATTTTGTTTACGTTTTTGCTAAAGTAACGAGGCAAAACGCAGCGTTGAGCTCCGCCACTCAACACGCTATGCCTAGGTTTCCAGGTTCTCTCGACCTACCCTACTATGTTCAGGCTACAATATGATCTATAATATCTATTCTAATAATTTAAAGTTGAAAAGTTGTTTGTTTGAACACACATATCTCAAGAATTATGGCTTCAAATGGGAGAAAACTTCCATTGGATAGTCTATTATATTAAATTATTTATTGTAATGCATATTTTTACATTATTTTTTTTTGTTATGTCTATTTGAAGTTGGTGAAGCCACAGGTGAAAGACATATAATTTTAATCCTATGCTTACAGAGTAAAAGATCCAGAATTTACATCAGCCGCTGATTATTTGCAATCTTTGCAACAGAAACTAACAACACTTTGTACGCTCACTACTAAATTATATAAAGGATCCGTGTCGTTAAGCACTGAGCTTATGGGGTGAGTGGAGAGAAATGTTTTTTAATAAAAAGATTGAATTAAATGTTTCATAAAAAATATGTTTATTGTAGACTAATGATTCTTATCTATAGATGACAGCGATTGTTCCATTTCGAGAAACATGGAAATACTAAACTTAAAAATTAATTTTCAAATATGGGAATGGAACCTACTACTGTGTCGTGTACAGTAACACGCTGTGCCACTCAACGGCAGTTTCTACTTTATATAAAGGGCTATTGATATTATAAAACTTAAAATTAATCAATTGTCATCAGTTAAATGGTAAAATATTGTAAATTGTGAAATATACAGTACGACTGACGAGTCGTGGCCGTAGATCTGATTAGGTTTGAAGATTTATTTAAGCTTTTAATGATCATCTTCCCGAGCGTGCCATCCGCCAATGTTCCGGAAGTCATAGCTGAGTTCAGCCACGACTCGCGGAGCACGGTGTACATAGTAAGTGGACAGCCTGCGGCGCGCGTGCGACGCGTGGGCGGTGCAGGGCGGGGGGCGCAGCGCGCGCGCCGCGGCCGCGCTGTCGGCGGGCGCGGGCGCCGCCGCCGCCGCGCGCGCCGCCGCGCCGCTGCACTACCGCGCCGCGCTGCCCTCGCTGGCGGCGTACAGCGCCGCGCACCTGGACAAGATCCGGGCGAGGGACGGGTTGCACGGTGAGTGTTTTTCATTTAAATAGTTACAAATTTATTTATTTTTAATTTTGCTTTGTTAACAAAATTATATATATATATATGGAAATCACAACCCTTAACGACATTTGCTCTAGAAAGAAATTATATAGTCCCAAATAGCAAACGGCCAATATTTACTTGATAAAAACGTAAATAGTAATATTTTTTAACTTAATATTCCTATATTATTTATGTAACTGAATAGTTAAAAAAATGTAAAAAATATATGTCTTACAGCTGCGTTCGTGTCAGGCAATACTACAGGCGATGATACACATAATAGGTGAGATTATTTTTTATTCTTTATTAGCTCAACGCTGTATTCCACATAAAAGAGGGCAATCGAAGGTAACCTAGCGTTAAGACACTCCATTCCCTAATTTATCTGATAATTTAAATATGATCTTTAATGAGTGGAACCTACAACCATCGCCTTTACAGTCAGTTTTCTGTTATAGTCATAGTTTCGTCTAGTATTACCCGTCGAGCGGGCTGTTGAATTTAACGCCGCGCATTGCCTCGACACCAGAGCGAAAAAATGAAAATATGCATTCAAATAAATATTTAATTTCCTCGAGTGGGGCGAACTCACAGACAGTTGCGTGTACAGTCGCTCTAAGTGCCCCTGCGCCACGATTGGCCTTAATTGATCAAATACTCTGCCCTACTAATGACATATCCTTTTTGCATCAATAATTCAGGTTAGAACAAGCTTCAGAAGCACTCAGATCAGAGTTGTCCGATTGGATACCAAAAACCAGAACGGAAATAAAAGACATATTACTAGAACTAGCTAACAGACAAGTGAACATACACACACAAACACTGATGGGCTGGGAGAATGCCCTAAAACTCTCCTTAGATGACATATCACAAATGTTCAAAACCGTATCAAAAACGGCCGTTCAAAATTTATCACCATCTAAATGTAGAACACTGACGACACCAAATGAAACTGAGAGGGACTTAGATGACATGGATGTGATAAGTAATTATTCTGATGTTCAAGATGTTAGAAATGATGATATGAATGGCATAAATAATGAAGAAATCAAAAATAATTATTCTGATATCCGAAATAATGATGATATGAATGGCTTAAATAATGAGGAAATTAATAACGATGATAGTAATAAAACTAATGTTAATGATGAAAATTCAGAGGGCACATCGAAAAGTTATAAATTAGACTCCGTTAAAGATGATAGTTCAAAATCTGATAAGTTTTCCGATCCGTTGCAAGAGTTCTCCGAAGTGGACCTATCATGATTTTGTGATAGTGTTTTTTGTAGTGTTCTAAAAGATTTTTAGTGATTGTAGTTTTGTCTCTCGTAAATTTCCAAAAACGTTATAAAAATGTATTACCCTCCACATGTAAGTGACGACCCCAAATTAAATTAAATGAGATTTAGACGATATGGATATTATAAGTTATTAACCTGATATCCAAGATGTCACAAATTATGATATAAACGGCTTAATTAATGAGGAAATCAATAATAGTTATTCTGATATTAGAAATGATGATAATAATAATGATTAAATTAAAAGTAATGATTGTGACAAAAATAATGATGTGAATCAAAATTCAGATAGTTCAAAATCTGATAAGTTAATTCTTTGATCTGTGGCAAGAGATCGCTGAAGTGGAATTATCATGATTTTGTGATATTTTTTATGTAGTGTCCTAAAGGATTTGTAGTGTATTGTAGTTTTATCTACATGTGTTTAGTGTAAAATTTTTTTTTTCTGGTGTTTCAATCAATTGGTGTTTCGTTCAATCTCTCGATTGTTTCGATTATTTGTGATTATTTGCTTGTGCAATTTATTTTTATCTATATTCAAAAGAAAAATATACATACTAATAGTTTTTAAATACTTAATTGTACCAAGTATTTGTTGTTGTGTATGTTGTTATATATTTAGTTTTTATGTAAATAGGCAATATTTACTAATTTTATTAATAATGCTATTTCACGTTCTTTTTTTCTGTCTATCTATATATATATACCAGTTAGTTTCATACCAGAAAACGCAGGGTCGAGCTCCGCCAATGTCTCTTAACATTACTCTCTGCCTTCCCTCGAGTGAATACAATTGTGTATAATATATTTATGATCTGTAAACGTAAACTTAAACGGATAGTATATTAAAACTAGCATTTAATATTTAAAGTATTTTTAGTCTGTATTGAATTGTATATCTGTTTAATTTAGAGCTCCCGGTTTTATAATTTTAATTTTGAAACAAATGAAAAATGTGTCAAATTTAATGTAAATATATTACATTAGTATTAAGTTTAGCGGTCTTTAAGTGATGCATTATATAGAAATTTTCAAATTTATTAGTAGAAAATATTATAAAAAAAAATGGTCTTTCTTTGTCAGCAATTTCAATTTATTTATGTAAAAGGTATCATATTTTGATAGTATAACATTATATTATAATTATTTATACCAGCCTTGACCCACTTAATGTAATGTTATATGGTCCCTCGAGAAATATACTATCCAATATACACAAGAGACCGGTCGTGGTGCATGAGCATGAAGTGTGACAGCAAAATCGACTGGTTGTGGGTTCGATCCCCACTCGAGGAAATTATATATGTATGTACATTTATATTTTCATTTATAAGCTCTGGTGTCAAGGCTAAGAGGGCTTTTCCATAGCCTCCAGAACTCCGTACAAAGTGTAAAAAGGAATGTTTTAACACTAGGTTCCCTCTGCCTACTCTGCTCTTTGCGGGATATAGGGTGGGGATGATAATGAATATAAATAATAATATAGACTTTTTTTTTGTTTTATATATGTTCACTTAAAGACCGCTAGGAAGTTTACTAGTAACGCTGTGACGGATGGACGGATAATACGGCATAATGTAGATATAATAAACTTATTTATATAAATAACAATACAAGTAAATAAACGGACTTAACTTCTTTGTTGTGGATTCGATTCCCATTCGGGGAATAATTATTTTAGAATATTTTTTTATTTCGTCGTTCTGGTAAAGTAGAGAAATTCCAGAACGTAGTGTCTTGAAGTGCGTTCTGTCTTTATCCTGCTAAATGCGGAATAATGTGGTAAAGTATACAAATAATGATAACATATCTCTGATTTTTAAATTTTTTTAATGTAAAATTGTAAGTTTTTACATATTGTAAACTGATTATTATTTATCTGTGCAATAGTCTCATATGGCCTTATACGTTACTATTTGTATCTTTTACTTTGTTAATAAATAATTAAGAATATTATCAAATCATATTGTGAACATTTAGTTTTTCCTGACGCTATTGTAAATTAATAATGTTTGTTATTTTTTAATTGAGTTCATATTCATGTATTTCATTCCTTCGCTCTAATAAGACAAAGTGCGGCGTCAAATTTCGCTACTTAATACGGTTTGAATTCAAACAAAACGTGGAGAACATGTGTGTATTTACACTAAGTTCCCAGGTACCTTCGGTCTTTCCTGCTATATAGGCAAGTTACTGTGTAAAGTTATAGGGCTTTAGCGTACGAAATGCATAACATCTTTTATATAAAAGAGAATGGAATATAGAAAACAGTAGCGTCAAGCTTATTTCAATTTATTGGCATATATTTTTTTTTATACAATGTTTCGTCCAGTGTTCATTAATTTATTTAGTACAAGTTTGTTTTTGTTTATATCATGTAAAATTATCTGTATATAATGACCTGGTAGGTGTTTATGATGTAAAGGAAATTGTAATATATATGATTCATAATTTTTTGTTTGTTTTATTTTTGACCAACCATCACTTACTTCGCCACCGTGGTGTAGTAGATACAACTGCCTCTGTGTATGACATAACCTAAGTCGGGATTCTGTGCTCTGGATAGACAAAGAGCAGCCCTAAATAATAAGCGCTGTTAAATAATACGCAATGTATTATATGTGGGAAGATGGGAATGGAGTGTCTTAACACTAAGTCCTCTCTTTCTACTCTGTTTTGAAGTATAAAGTGTAGATAGAGACAAACTACATTTTTTTACACAGCGAGGAATTAAAAATAATCTAATCCCTCGGTTAAAATCGAACTCCATCGAATTTATAGTCTAATTATAATAGAAAGATATAAAATAAATATTTCAATAAAACAAATGAAAACGAGGTAATCTTTTATTAACAATATTTTTTAAACTAAAACCTAATTAATTATATATAAAAATAATTTACTTTTAAGGAAGATTTACACTACAGTGCCGGTCATGGTAAGGGGATGGGAATCGACCCCTAACCGTCGCGTTTACAGTCAGCTTGTTGATATAAAAAAATACGACTATATTTATATATACTAGCGACGAGTAATTTTCATCTTTATATTATGTATAATAACAAAAATATATAATAATAACAAAAATACATTTGTGCTACATTTTATTTTCTTAGGTACGTACAATATAAAATAAAATATTTTAAATTATCATTAAATGTAAAGGAAGACAAACTATCTGGAATTATATTTATTTCTTTAACAAATTCTTAAGAAATAATAAAAATACACATTACTTTCACAGAACAGTGTTCATTATACATATACCTAGCAAAATAGTTGGCTGTAAAGGCGGTCTACGGACGGTAATTTTGTGTGATAACATCAAAAGAAAACATTAATAACAAATTGCATACTTCACGAATCCAATTGGATTATTATCACTTAATTATCACACAGAGAAAGATTTAATTGAAAAAGTCGTTCGTGTTCTCTCTATCGCTTGTACCGCTCTCTCGCTTGCACGCTCGCGAGAGGCGGAACGTGACAATGACTTGTGTATATGTAGTTACGGAATCACGTAAAAATAATATTTATACTATATTATAATCTCAAATTAAAATAAAAACTAAAAGCTGATGATTCATAAAAGCTAAAGTAATTCTTTAAAGACACTACACATAATTGTTAATTATTAAAATATTAATAATACAAGTTTTTTTTAATTAAAATAATTACATATATAAACATTATGAACGAATGAAACTGTCTTAACTGATAAATTTTCAAAAACGAGACATCTAGTGGCAAAACTTTACGTCGCGATGTTACTTTGGGAAGAAATTAAAGTAATTTTAATTCCATTTCATTTACTCTAGTAGAATCGAACCCACAACGGGTGAACTCAATCCCGTTTACAATCAAATACAGTACCAATTTAAAAATTATGAGTTACTGTAAAATTATATGTTACATAAAATATTTTTATATTTTTTTAAATATACTATAGTTTATGAATTATTGCAAATATTAAAACATACATTTATAAGAAAATATATTATTAAACATTTTTTTCTTTGAATATGGACAGAAGTACTGGAAGGTTACTATTACTTATCAATTGAATAAATAAAAAAATATTTTAAGTAGCTAATTAGTAATTGATTTAAATTTAAAAATAGAATGTGCTTAAGTTATTTTTTTGTTACATTTTTACTTAACATGTGTTGTTTGTGACTAATAAACAAGATTTTTTATCTGTGACAAAATAAAATTTAAATCTCACTACTTATCTTTAATGCATAAAATACACGTTTTTACAAGAAAATAAAATTTTTCGGTCAAAATAAATAAGTAATATCACAATTAAATTTTCATTTAAATTAAATCACCTTCACGCTGTATCCCGCACACAGCAGGGTAGACAGAGGGAACCTAGTGTTAAGACACTCTGTTCGCCACTTTCCACAGAATTCTGGAGGCATTGCGTGTGGAACGGAGGAACTCAAGGCCGCGGTTTGCTTTCGACATTATCTGGTATAAGTCGGTTTTTTTTTTGTAAAAATTTTTAATGTCATTTAAACTAACGTAATAATATGTATACTAAACTATAGATCCCATATAAAAAAGTTGTAAAAATATTTTTTAAAGCAGAAATTAAATTGTTAAAAACTTTTTTAATTAACTACCTTTTTTACCTAACAAAAATAACTAGAACTAATTCAAGTTATTTAAAATACTATATAATAATCAAAACTACACCAAAACGAACTTAGCAATTTATCGTAAAAAACATTTTTAACAACCATTACTATTGACCATTTAATGTTTTTTAGCCATTTAACCTAAAAAAATCTAAAATAATCAAAAACCTAAGCCTTTACATATAACTTGGATCTACCCGGAAATAGTTCCTCTAATATCGTGAAAGCATCAGTCCAGGGCACTATTTTAGCTTTTACTTGAGGATTTGATGAAGATAGGGTCTTCTTGATCATGTCATCCATTGGGTAACCTTTTCTTGGGAATACTGTGGACTGCATTAAAAATACATATTTTAAAAATTGGGCAAACAAAAGCATTTATATATTTTGATAGATTGATTAGGGTTATCTTCTACGCTGTATCCCGAATATTTCAGGGTAGGAAAAAGGAACCTTGTGTTAAGATACTTCGTCCTCAACTTTCCATCCGAATCCGTGATTGTAAGTATTGAGTAACCGAATTCAACGCCGCGCTTAGTCTTATTTACAGACGTTGACCCGAGACCCAGAGTAGACCTATAGATTTTAATTACGCGGCGAACTACATACAAAAATATTGCAGATCTAGCAGAATGGAATATTTGTTATAATTTTTTAGGGAAAATTATTGCTTTTTTTTGGAAATCTTAGAATAAGAAAAATAGAAAACTCACACTAGGTGGCAAATTTGTGGCAGGACAATAGTCGTTCCTGCCGTCCCCACTGTACACCACCCTGTCGAACCTGCGACCGTCGCTCCACTGAGCCAGGGCGAGCGACTTGCACAGGTTTGATGGGCACCTTGGACAGGAAGTTTGATTCATACACGGCTCTATGTAGAGGCGGTCGTTCTTCCAAAATGCACGATTCGTTATTACTGCTGTTATAGATTCCTGTTAACAAATTTATTATGAACCTGGTGTTAAGAGACTCCGTTTTCTACACGAATTCTATTGCATTGCACGGGCGGGGATACTAAAATAATTCATACTCTCGAGAAGGAATCGAACCCACAAACGTTGCTCGACACTGCGCCACGACAGCCTTTTATTATTATTACGTTAGCGTATGTACGTCACTTATTAGAACGTTCTTTTAATGTGCATTTGTAAAAATTATGTATTAAATAATTAAATTTAAATTAATCTATATCAATATATCTAAAATAACAGTCCACTAAACATCCTTTTTTGTCCTATATACACAAAGAACACACTTTATAATAAAACGGTTTAAAATGGGCATCAAACCTATAACTCTGATTTCCTAAGTTAACCTACTAGAGGACACTTTGCCCGTAGATTACATTTACACTATAATTTGATACCATTTCCTGTTGAATATTCACAGAAACAATATAATTGAGTTAGATCTCCGCAAGGTCTTCAATGACGCGTGTTTATATTATGTACGTAGGTACATATACATTAGTGTCATATGTACGTACGCCTGCAATTATTTTATATAAAAAAAACTTCGCCCCTTTTCGCTTCGCTCGTCAACCACCTCTCACTTCGCTTCTATCGATTTGACTGAACATAGAATTTTCAAAAAATATATATTTTTTGTATAATTTAACTTATGGTATTTTTTTAATTCACAGATTTTTTTATTTCACAGAACTATAATATTTTGGCGGAATTCTACGCCGCATTTTGTCTACCCGACTGAGAAAATGGGATAAAAACAACAACCATCGGGTTGACAGTCTGGAGTAGTCTCGTTTTTTTAATCTATTACAAGCTATATCCAACATTTCTATACAAAATGTTATGAAACTAAAATACTGATATAGAGTTTCCTACCTGCAATCCGTGCACTTTAAACCAATGGTTAACAAAGACGCTGTTAGCATCAGTCAGGATCAGGACCTCCCAGCCCTCCTGCGCTAATGTGGTGATAAGCTCGATGATGCCAGGGTTTGGGCGCATCGAGGCGATGCTGTCCAAGATGTCCGATGGATGGAAACCAGCTGAGTACGCATGTTCAAATACCTGGAATTAGTATTACATAAAAATCAAATCGAATCAGCTGTATTCCGCATACAGCAGGGTAGGCAGAGGAAACCTAGTTCATAGAGTGGTGGCCGCGCTTGGTCTCGACACCAGAACGCTGAAAGGAAAGTGTAAGTAAATATTTCATTTCCATAAGTGGGGATCGAACCCATAAGCAGTCGTTTTTACAGTCTCACTTTGTGCCGCCAAGACTGGCCTCAGATTTTTTTAAATATATTCTTTTTTTCTACTATTATCTCATTACCACACAGCACATAAGCAAATAAAAATTATGTAAGATAATCTATTTTTACTAAAAACACGAGGTAATCTCAATCATCTCGATCTAAATGAAAAACCTCGAGTTATCTGGAGATCCTCATTTCTTGGCACATTGCCAAGAGCCTTGGCACTGAAAAGTGTACGGTAATGACCGTGCGACCTTCTGTTAAGTACTACGCTAAATAGGAACATTTCTGATAGTAAGTCTTAGTTGGAATTTAAGCCAAAATCTATAAAACCAAATACATATGATGCTACGAGAAGTGACGTGACCTTATTATGTCAGTCTTATTATTTTTTTTGCTTTGTGTCTCATTTTGCAGGGTAGGCAGAGAGGACCTAGTGTCACAAAAATTCTGCTCGCACTCAGCTCTGCCCTGAAAATGCAGTGTGCATGTGGAGTGGCCGCGGTTAGCGCCGCACTTTCGGTTACCACAGCGGGGACATGATTTTTTTCTTATTGCTAAGAAAATCTGCTCCTTCTATCTATTGAATTCTAGAAAACCCCACATTAACAGACGTTTACAGTCAGTCAATGTTATGACTGACTTTATATATATATGTATATATATATATATTCTGCTCCAGTATTCAGTAGGTAAAGGGATAAAATACTCCGTTCCCTATTTTCCGCCGAATTCTTGGGGCATTGCGGGTTGAATGGCGGAATTCAACGCCGCGATTTGCTTCATAATACCAGAGCGATTAAATGAAAACATGAAATATTTCTTTAGTTTGAAACTAAAGTCACGGAATGGACCAGAAAACATTTCTAGATATAGCGAATTATCATGGTACGACAGAACGCGGCGAAAATAAAACTTTCAAAGTAGAGAACGAACTACGGAGTGTCTTAACACTAGGTAGGTACTATTTGCCATATTAAAAAAGATTGTAATATGCGTGAAGATAATGTATGTTTCTATAATATCATATTATACTTATGTGTTCATTTAAAATTAAATACAAACATCCATTGTTAGGTTTTCCCACGGAGTAATCAATTATAACAATAATTAGATATATGAATGTGGCTTCTCATTAATAGGTCTTGAAGCCTTGCATTTATTATAACTGATATGTATATGCTGTATCCATCTGCACCTGGATCTTCAGATACATCCTGAAGGTGCAGATGTAGGTATTTAAACATCTGAAAATCGAAACGAGCTTCTCCATTTCTTACCAGATTTCAGAGCAAAGAAATAAAAGTACAATACGATCATCAAGTCCTGCCCGCCCTAAAGTTAGCTGTAGACGGCTGCGCAGATTTTATTTTAAAACTTTTCTCTCTTTTAAATATTTCCTTTCCGAGTAAACCATGCGCATTTTTGTTCAGAACATTTAGCGTCAGGGCGGCCGCGACTTAAAACTTAACGACGCATTTTGTATTATCAGTTTTGAACTGATAATCGTTTTATTTAAATTTAATTAATTATAATAATTTCTATTTCTTCGCTCTGGTGTTAAGCCAAAAGCGCAGCGTTGAGTTCCGCTACTGAATACGCAATCCCTCTGCCTACTTTGCAATATTTTTTCCAAATGATGATCGAACTTCCAGCCATCGCGTCAGAAGTTCAACAATCATGAAGATCAATCAAGAAGATGTCCAACTGCGCCACGGTGGATTTTAAATATTCATATATGAGAAATAAACTTATAATTTTGCTATAAAACTACGTGATCAAATGAATATAGTATTATAAGCATAAGAAATTATAAAATAACTTAAAACTGACTCACTGGTTTTCCATTTGTAAGGAAACTTCGTTTATAAAAAATATTAAAGTGACTTATTGTTATTTTGTATTTAAATTTATGCATACGCATACTTATATAGGCACTGATATTATAAAGCTAAGTAGTTGGATTGGTTGAATATGTGTTAATCTCCGGAAGTAATTACTGGTTCAAATTGAAAATAATACTTTTGTGTTGGATAATCCCTTTGTCGAGGAAGGGTATAGGCTATTTGGAGTGGGCTCAGTTCTATTCTGGGGTGGGCACACACCAAAATATTTTCCTAGTCTATAAGTCTTGTAGTAAAAAACAGCAGCTTCTCACGTGCTCTCGCATAGCACCGTAGGCAGACCTCACTTTACGCAGTTCAAGTTATTTTCAAAACATTTCATTGATTGTCGGGATAGAATGCCGCTAGAGCGAAAAAATGAAAATAATACCCGACTGTATATCGAGCCCACAACCATCGAGTCTTCTGTCAAAGGCTGTCCCCCTAAGCTACGACAGCCTAACGTCTCTGAAATTTCGTACAAAATTTGAACCAGCAGTATTTGAACCAGTATTGGTCCCTTTGCAATTTATATAAGCTCCCATAATATTAACGCAGATAACACAGATTGACTGTTGATTTTCTGATAAGGACATAGTAATGTTTATCCATAACCTATTCCACTTTAATATAAAAAATTGAATAACAACTTTATGTTGTGTTAAAGTGCTTTGTTCTAGAATAAGGCTGCACCTATGCATGAAGTGAATTTTTCCTTTCTTTACATCAAATAAGTGTTAGAAAAGTATAATTTATTGACATGAAAATTGAGTTTCGCCACAAAGCTAAGGTAATTAGAGGAAATGTCTTAGCACTATGTTCTCAGGTTCTCTCTGCCTACCCTGCCAAGTTCAGAATACAATGCGAAGCTATAAATAAGGAGCTTTTACCTGTGACCTTGCCCACATGGACTAATAGAATTTAGTAACAATGGTATATGATAAGAGCAACATTCCGAGTACATGTTAGCATGTTACTTAGACTACAGACACAGTGATAGTAGGGTATACTTATATCAAATGATGAATATGGTGTAATATAGCCTATAATCTTGCTTATTCAAGAGAGAAAGATTTTTTAAATTCAAACTAGTCATTTCTGAAAAAAGGATATTAAGCCAAACAACTTATTTAGCTTTAGAATATCCATATAGAACTTGTAAAGTATAGATATAAATCTTGCTTCTTATACTGTACACCTAAAATACATTATATTTTCAGTAATGGTATTTAAATATTTTTATTATATTATAATAATATTTAAATATATTGTTATAGTATAAGAAAAATATTGCTACTTCCATTTAATTTCTAAATAAAAAATTTATACATATGTATCACGAGGAAAAAGCATTATTTCATAAAACAAAATTTTAACAAAATATCTTGATGTTAATAAAAACAAATTAAAAATCATTAATCTGTTGTGAGCAAAAATTAATTCATTATCTTATATTTTTTACCTATTTTTTATATATAATCTCTGTATATATTATATATTAAATGTCAAATATATATATGATACAAATTATATTCCTTCTCTGCATCGAAAATGAAATTATAATAAAACCATGCTTAAAACTCATGTTGAGCTACATAGCTATATAATATTTTCCTTTTAAATATTTAACTACAATAAACTGATTCAATAAAACTATTTTCCAATCAATTCACTTCATTTAGCATAATAGAATATTTTATAATTTTCCTGTTTTTACATTTTATTATAAACCACAAGTTAATAGCGATGATGTAATAAACTACCCAAATCCAAAACTTATACTAAATAAAAAAAAGTAAACTTACATTGCTCATATAAGGGGTCCAGTCGTGATTCCCAGCCTCCCATTCAGGTGGTGGTTTCTTCTCACGTAATCTATTAATGATAGTCGCATCTGAATCATCATTTACTATCGTGCGATCAAAATCAAAAACTGCTAGAGAGGACATTATTTATATTTAAATATGCGCGCGCAGAGCAAGTGACGAGAATGTACTGCGGCACGGCTTTGAGATCGCGACAAGGGCAAGGCCGAGCTTCTATTAAAATAGGTTGTATGACACAGAAGCAATTTTGGCATTGTGGATTTTTTTGCACAATTTTCCCGCAAACATTGAAAGATTTGAAAGTTTGACGTTCTGCAAAATCCAATGTCAGCTGTCAATTTGATTTCAGGAGAATCGTTCAAAAATGTATGTAGTAATGTAATAAAATAGTGTTAATACTTATTCGTTTTGTAAGAAATTTCGTGACTAAAATTACTTTTAGTAATATCTTAAATTGTATGGATCGATTTAATTTATTAATTAATTTTTTATCACACACAACACTACATGTGACGGATTATCAATATAAAAAAAGTAAATGTCAGATAAAGAATTCGATTATAACCTCTTACGTGTAGTTTTGTAAATTTATTTGAAAAATTATAAATTACTATAAATATGGCATCTTTAAAAGTATATTCAGTGGGCAGACTAGCTAAATATGTTACGGATTCATCTTTAAGGACTTTACGGACAAATATCTATAGGTACGTTGCGCAACTTATTCCAACCTAAAAATGTATGTAAAAACTTAAATGAAAATAGAAAATTATTTTTAAATAATAAACGTCATGTAATCAATGTAATAAAAAACTACTATAAATTATTCAATCAATTTCGGTATATTATTATTTTTGTAAATCTTAGTAGTATTTCATCATTTCATACAAAGTCGATCATTTTAAAGACAAATACTTTAATTAAGAAAATAAAGCCTATATTGTATTAATACTATTGTTAAATTATAAAAAAAATGTAATTAAATATTATAGGACATTATTTATTTAATTTTTATGAAAACATCCTAAGTAATGTATTCACACAATTTCAGAACATCAGCTTATAAATATAGTACAGAAGAAAAAGCAGCAGTTTCAGATGATAAACAACCACCTTCTTCTATAGAAGAATGTCACAAACAAATAGAAAATTTGACAAATGAACTAGGTTCAGTTAAAGAGCAAATTAAAGATTATGATGTAAGATATTTTCACCTTATGAATCAATTATATAAGTAGTTTATTGTTTTATCTTGTGCATATAATAATAAATGTTAAGTCATTATGGTTGAGGGTTCATATATTATAATACTAGTACTCTAGAACTGAATGGTATTTTAGAAATGGGGTCCCCCCCTTTTCCATAAATACACCTGCATTAGTCCAAAGATACCTAGATTTTTTGTTTATTTTTTTATAACAGAATTTATTAATTTTATTCTATATAGGATAAATATAAAAGAGCATTAGCAGATGGAGAAAATGTTAGAAGACGGATGTTAAAACAAGTCGAAGATGCTAAATCATTTGCCATACAAAGTTTTTGCAAGGATTTATTAGATGTAAGTCAAATTAGAGTATTTTTTAAACTTATAACTTTGAAGTAATAAAATTATATAGAAGCATTTCTTATATTGCCTTAACAAAATGTTTAAAATTTTATTTAGTACTTATATAAAGGAAACATATATTTTTTTAGAAAAATTGAAATGTTAACATAGCATGAAACCCAAATGAAAAAAAAGTCTGAGCTTGATATTGAGATGCTGCTTTCTTTCATAGATTTATAATTTATGAATAAAAATGGCATCTCAAGATTGATCTCATACACATAGACATAGGTGGAAACTTAATTGACTCATAATAAACTTATATGTTATCTGTTATTCTTCCATTTTCTATAAAACGAACATATCTGTATATGTATACTTTGTTATCTATAGGTAGCGGATACATTATCAGCGGCGGCGGAGAGCGTGCCAGAGGGTGTAGAGGGTGAGAATGCACCCGCGGCCCTCCGCTCTCTGCGAGATGGATTGAATCTTACTAGAGCTCAGTTGCAACAGGTAATACATAATGCAGTGTCACAAGTGTGCGACGCAACAGTTGCGGGTTCGATAAAGAGGCAAAGCACGGCGTTGGGTTCCGTCACTCAACAAGCAATGCCTTAAATATGTGGTTTCAAGTAGGGAACAGAGTGAGTTCACAGTATGTTATTCCCTGTTACATGCAGAATGCAGTTAAAAAAATATATAACTTAATTGAGACTGTAATGTCATAGCGACTGATTGCGTAATGCATGAACTTAGTGAACTGGTGGTTTTATTTTGTATTTATTACACAGTAACAGCTTCATTTGTACTTCAAATAATAAAGTACATATGTCACTTCTGATTTTTGATTAAAAATATTGACTTTGACTTTGTAAATGCAAAGGTTTATATTTATTTCATATGTATATAATTATAATATTATAAAGGCCTTTGTTTTATTATTATTCTTAGGTGTTCAGTAGACACGGTCTGGTCGCGGTGTCGCCGTTGCGGGAAAAATTCGACCCCAACCTCCATGAAGCGTTATTCCAACAAGTAAGTTACACTAAAATACACATGTATAAGTTTTATTTTAGATATGAAGAAACAAAAAAAAATCCGCTAGAACACTGACTGTCCTGTCTCGTGCGTTGCATATGTCTGGTCTCTGGACGCTTGTTCACGCTAATCCCAGAAATGTCTTAAATAATTTAAAAGCAGTTTTCACTATTCTACTAATTAGCTTCCCTTAATATTTAGTTAAATCGGTTTATAAAAAATCATAAAAATAAAATGTTACATAATTTTAAATATTGTCTGAAAGTTTATTGTTTAATATTGAAAAGTACATATATATGTAACGCACATTAGTTAATTAATAATTATGTAGTTCAAGTGGGCGAGAACCTTAGCGGGTCGCTAGTATACACTAAAATAAAAATCTGGTTGTAAACGTGGGAGTTCTGAGATCTGTCACCACGGGGAGGAATTTATTGTTTTAATAGAGGAAGTGCGGTGTTGAGTTCCGACACCCAACACGAATGCCCCGAATTTAGACAGGGCGTGTGCAACGGCATGTCTACGCTAGTGTGTCTAACACCTTATACAAACGGAATCTTAGACCTCTTTTGTTGGGGCGGTTTCCAAGCAGAAAATCACATTTTTTCTATATTACAGGAAGTGGAAGGAGCTGAACCCGGCACAGTGGTAACAGTTAGCAAAGTCGGCTATAAACTACACGAGCGTTGCGTAAGACCAGCGCTGGTGGGAGTCGCCAAGGGATCATCCTAGTATAGAATAGAATAATATTTGGTTAATTATACAACTATATTATGTATCTTTATATTAATATATATATAATAGTTTTAATGTTAATTTGTTTTTTTTTTGTGTTGCCAGATTAAGTTTTTTTGAGGTCTTAATGGTTATAGGGTGGGAATGTTATATGAATTCTAAATTATTCAAGCAACACTCATTGATTTTTTTTTTTTTAACTTATCAAAGTTAGTACTTCAGTATACCAAATAAGGTGAACAATGTCATAATAATTGTTTACTTATTATGTTGATAAGAGGTGCAGGTTCAAATCCTCCGAATATTTAATATTACATTATAACTAGCTTGTAGCTGTGGCTTCTGTGTGGTCAAATTTTCGTAACTACTGTAACTATTTGCCTCTCCAACACGAAAATATTTTTTCTATTCAAACTAATAGTTACTTAGCACATTCAACCAAAACAATCTCTTCAGCTTTACAATATTCATAATATTGTAAAGCTTTTTATTGTTTTTTTTTATTTATTTCAATTATTTTGAGTTTTTTATATTGCAACACTGTACTTTAATATTTTCTTTTGTTACTATAAAGATGCTTTTGTGCAGCATTTTGAAAAAAAACATTGATAAGGAACAATAAATGTATACATATGTACATAAGTATGTTTGCATTTCATATATAAATAAATAAATGTTATATATAAAGTAATTTCTAAGTTACAGGGATTTGCTGTAACATATACATACATACATACATATATATATATATATTTATATACATATATAAATCTCTAAATTATTATTTTTTAAAAGACCAAATGTCTAGCACAAATTTAATAATACATTTTAATTTTTATTAATAATTCATCAAAGGCATTCTATATGGAAGATATTTTTTATTATTTAATTTTTGTAATTCCAAAAACTTAATTTGTAGTTTTAGAATAATGAATAGGTTTATTAGTTATGATTAAAATTACTTCTTAAATAATATGCAAGAGAAAGATGTTTGAGGTCTTCAAACCTTTTGAAGTGGAATGAGCTTTTTTGCTAGATTTGAAAGTTAACATATCAAATACAAAATAACAAATAAAATATTAAATATATGGTTATTTTAAAAAAATATATTTTGAGTACCTTTTTCTATTTTATCCTTATAAAGCCTCCGTTTGACTCTCTTACAGGGGGAAAGAATTATTTTAGTTCACCGTCGTTCTACTTGCAACGCCTCCATTTGAGAGGAAAATGCAGGACAATGTTCTAATTCCCTCACACTCACATTGGGCATTTACTATAAACTATTTCGCCATTATAAATACATCACAAAGTCCGAAAATTTTAATTGTTATTGACAATTAAATAATAACAACTAATCATTTGTTTATGCGGATATCACACTCGTTCCTTGTGATTTTCGCACACAAAAATGAGCAGTTTTTAATATTTAATTGCAATTACAATTTACCCACCTCTGATCACTATATATTTTGTATAAGCAGATTTTTTAGGGGAAAAATACATTTGCATCATCAGTGTCATTCAACAATCATTAATTGTATTCTAGAAGTAATTTTATTTCTTTTGTAGTATGTAGTATAGAATAGTTGTCTGTATGTGTGTATGGTATCTGTTGAATAAACACTTTAATTGTTGGTTATATTTTGTTTTAATTATCCTCTATTCTCATGTAATCATGATATAAAAATATTTTGTAATATAAAAATACATAGTGACAAACGAATTGGCAACACTTGAAAAAATATTTTTAAACAAAAAAACTTTCAACCGGACCTGGTAATCCTCAATTTAATATTTCGAAACTGCAGTTGAAAGGTATAAAACTCTTATTCCTCTTTTTCTCTCTTCAAGAAAACTCAATAAAAAAAGGTAAATAATGATAAAAAAAAACCTCATTTCTTACATAATATTTAATCCACATACACTGCGCTATCACTTAGCTCCATACAAAATCTAGACATGACAGATCAAGTATGTATATTTTTTGATATTATTGTTTGTGTTTCAAATTCCTATTGAGTTTGTTATTATGTCACAAAATACAAGTATCTAATATACTTGATTTTTCATAAAAAAAGACTATAATAGGAAAATAATAGCAATATTTTTTTGAACATAAAGTTACACATGTTTAACACTTTACATTACTCCAACATATATATATTTATTTCATTTTAAAAATTATTTGTATTTTCTTTCATTCCGTTTCTTTTTTAATTGAAAAAAAATCTTATTATTTCGCTATTATAATATTTCCTTACACATACATATTTCACTATGTTTCATATAACAAACATTGTTTTACAATTTAAGTAGAAACTAAAAAAACAAAACAATATGACTGCAAAAATAAAATAAAAATTACAACCAAATCTATCACTATCTAGATTATCTGCACAAAAGTCTACATTTAATTTAGATTTAGCCCAAAATCTAGGTATAACTGGTATTTTTACGTCATTTAATTATTAGCTTGTAATCTTTTATACAGGCTATTCAATAATAACATATTGTTTTAAAATATATTAATAACTTTATAAAGTTTGACAATATCAGAATTTAAAACCGCACCTATAGAAACAAAATCAAGACATATTAGAATAAATAAAAAAAATATAGTAAATTTGACACACATTACTTCCTTTGTCTTATCAAGATTAACATTAATATTAAATATACATATAGAATACAAAAATATATATTTCAAACTTTAAAGAAAATGGATCAATCAATATAACTATTAAAAAAATGTCCAGACTAACAAACATATGATCAATCTACAATTTCAAAGCAAATTCTCCAAAAATCTTAGAATAAAAGTGGCATAACTCAAAAACTCTCAAACCTCTATATTAGCTAAAAACTGATAATAAAAAAGCTTATACTAAGAATCTATAGAAATATAATTACAAATTTTCGAATTATGTCACTTTCTCTGGTTACCTGTTTAAATATTACATAGTTAAATAAGCGCGGCGTTAATTTCCTCAACTGACGTCACGTCATTGTAGCCTATATGTTATTATGACTTATGAGCTATATTACTGTAAAGTTGCATCAAAATCCGTTCAAGTTATTTTTCTGTGACAGCGAAACAAAGAAACCTTCACAAACTTTTACATTTATAACATTGTTAGCAAACTAGTGATGGTAGTTGGTTGGTAGTTGTAAATGGAAATGACTTAAAATAATGAATTTAATTTATCCAAGGCAGTTGTTTATAGGCAACAATTAGTTATTAGAAGGAAACTTTAATGTTATTAAGTGATACCTTAAACCTGCTATTTGTCTTAATCCGTTTTTGTCGCTATGTACATTTTTATACAATTCGAAAGTGTAATAAAAAATCCAAACTCGACCTTTATTGCGTATATTACAAAATATAAATTTATTTTCGAAATTGTAAAAACCTCATAATAACGAAAAGAAACTCATCGTTTTTTAAAATAGTTTTCGTCTCTTGTTGATTTGCTTAATAGGCTGTTAACAAGTTTACACTCTAAGCAGCATAAATAGTAGGGCAGGCAGAGGACCTGGGAACCTAATGCTAAGACACTCCGTTCTCATTATGACACTTTCCGCAATATCAAGACACTGCATTTAGTGTTCTTATTTTTGATTTTAAAAAAGTAACTAACTCCACTTTTGGTTTCTAACAATATTATTAGCGTGAAATTAAAAAAAAACATAAGACACAAGTCCAGTTATACCTAGACCTAAACTGAAATCCAGACATTTTAAAAGCCTTCTTGATAAGCTTTTGAGTCAAGACGTGCCTGTAGCAGTTCCAATTGTCTTCGGGCCTCGCACTGTGGGAAGTTGTTCAGTTCGTAGTATTGAGGCGCTATTTTAAGGAGCCACTCCGCTGTAAAATTAAAGATTAAAGAGAAGATATTATTTAAATATTAACATATAATTATAAGATCTCTTGTTTTTAAGATTTGTCAAAGTCCAAATAAAAATTATTGTAGGATCTATGTCAATTCAAGGGACAATATAATATTATTATAATACAATATTAATAATTTTTAAAAGCAAAGCAGGGTGTTCATATCCACCACTCAATATACAAAAGATATAAAAAATTACTATTATTTTATTAATAAAAATCTACTCACGTTTAATATCAGTGACCGTCCTTATATAATTCTTGGTGGTCAATACAAATTCATTGTAAATGACCCAGTCTGGTTTGTGGTCAAGGCAGGTGGAGGGATGTAACTGCACCACCTGATTGTCTTTGACTGTTAGGTAGTGACCCGTTCTCTCTAAGTGTGCCACCTGAAATGTAGTGGGTTTGATTGTTAACAATCATTATAGACTGAGATCTCATTACTCTCAGACCTACATCAATTCAACAAAGCTGACATTTTTAAAACTAAGAATCTAATATGTAGTTAAGACGGTATGCCTATTTACTAACTTAAAAGTGGGGCCTTTTCTGAGGTAGCGCCAATTTTAATTTCAGCTTTGCTAAAATGACGTAGGTCTAGCGGCCCTAGGATCTTGAACTATTTTTTGTTTGTGGTACATTTTTATTGGCAACATTATTATTTTCCATACCTGCATAAAGAATCCATTTACGAGTGCTTTCCTTATATTTATATAATAGTCTTTACTTGTAAACTCTGTACTTGTTCTTTTTAAATTAAATCTGAAACATAAAAACATTTGTTTGCATTTAAATAATAAATAAATTAAATTAAAATTTAAATAATAAATTGAGGACGTTACGCCGGTACACAAGCGATTGACTGTCGATTATACATATATACGATGCCAATTCAGGGAAATAAAATATGTAATAAGGTTTTCATTTCCTCGTTCGGGTAACAAAGCAAAACCGCCAAACAACATACAATATAAAAAATTTTTTTGTCACGCTGTATTCTGAATTATGAACAGATAACTTTTCAATATAGGTTCTCTTTTGTGACAAAATCAGCCAAATCACCTGTTTTTTAAATAAATGTTTAAATTATATTATGAGCATAGTTACAATTGGCAACACTGTAATAACACATGGGGATTCTACATATTTAATTTTGTTAATCTTGCCACAAAGTGTCTATGTGTATCAAAACGGGCGCAAAGTTTAAATCATAGAGACTGTAGCAGCCACTAACTAGCATTACTAACCTGTCCATAATCCTGCTGAGTTGTTGGCGAACATTATCTCCGGATTTTAGCGATCTGTAATTAATAAAGTTGTCGTAGCACCAGTGCGGGTCCTCCATGTCTGAAATTATATATAGATATATAGAAATTTATATTAAAGTTAAATTGAAGAATTTAGTTCTATTGTGATTTGTCTCATCACTATTAGTGAGTCATCGTAGATTTAAGGTTACTCAAAATATATGCCGAATTCTGGAGGCATTATGTGTTGAATGGCAGAACTTAACGCCGCGCTTTACCTCGACACCAGAGCGAAGAAATGGAAATATAAATTTAAGTAAATATTTCATTTCCTCGAGTGGGGATCGAATCAACAATCAGTCGGTTTTACAGTCACACTTTGTGCCTCTGCGCCACGACTGGTCTAAAGCTATAAAAATGAAAAATATTATTAAGTCAATAGTCCATGAAGAAAGTAATATTTACTCTGTTTAAAGGCGTGATAAACGTTCAACAAAGTAAGATGGTCGCCGTCGATGTGTGCAAATCTCATTTTAGCTTCATCCGCAGCTTTTCTCGCTTCGTTGGGACGCACGAAGCATTGTGGCACTGAAATTATTAAAAAATAATTACATTTAAATTAAGATTAAATAATAAAAAAATATTGTTCAAGAGACCGTGCCGTGGTGGCGAGAGGAAACAAACGTGCGACTGTAAATACGATGGCTGTGGGCTCGATAGCCACCGAGGGGAATTAATTATTTTATATTATCATTTTTTTGCTCTGGTAACGGATGCAAGGCGTGGCTTTGAGTTCCGCCATTCAACATGCATGCGAAATTCGGCGTAATGTTGGAACGGAAGTGCCTTAATGGAAACACAGTGTCTTAACTTAAGTGTGTAGGAAACTAAACGTTATAACTAGATAATATGTTTTTATATAAATTTATTTTATCTTTTATCTATTAACTCAGGGAACAGAAAAAAAAATATTTCTGTAGTTTTTGAAATATGGATATATCCACGCATTTTGGAGGAAACATGTAAATTTATTATAATTTTTTATAATATAAGTTTATTTTTTTTATAAAAAGAGCTGATATATAGCAATATAGCTAAGTTGCAACAAGAGTAATTTATTATAAATTTTAATTAGATAAAGTGAAGGAATCATATATTCACTCCTGATATGTTTGTGGGTGCTTATAGCTTATAAGGGTTTATCCAACAGGGTCTGGCATAAAACGATGCTATGTGTCAATGGATAACATCCAATACGATTCCCAAGAAAATATAAAAAAATTAAGCTTTAAATTTAACGAAAATTAAATACTATTATATGCACCTTATTTGCCTAACCATTGCCAAAGTAACCAACATTCAACTTTCATATTCCCTTATAGTACTTACCAGTGTTTGGGTGTATGCAAAGAAACTTTCAGGTTTTATAACAGAACAAAGATCTGTCTTGGGCAGGCTCTTAGGCCATAAGTAGCAAAAAAATGCTATCCTGTCTCTCCTTCTATGTGGGAAGCTGAATAAAAAATACATACCACTCAACATGGCAGTGATGGACAGTATCTCATTGGAACAGTTGTGGTTGCAGCTGGCTATCAACATCTTGGCCAGCTGAGGGTCGAGGGGAAATTCCGCCATGACAGCGCCCAAGTCGGTCAAGTTGCCGTCGTCGTCTGAAAAATTGGGAAAAACAGTGTAAAATTTATGCTAGTTCTGGTAAAGCTGTCGTTATTAAAAATTGCGACGATTGCAAACTTTTATAAACCCAGTGCCAATAACACGCGATTGAATGTTATTTTTACTAAATAACACTACATTATATCTTAATTTTGTTTTAGCTTCACGATGTATCCCCCGCACATACAAAACCGTATACAAAATATAAACCCGTAAACACTTCAGTACATACCCAAGGCAGCTAAGTAATTCAGCAATTCCAACGCCCTCATCAAGGTCTCGGGCGCGGGCGGGTCCATGAAGTCAAAGTGCACCAGATCATCGATGCCCAGCTTTTTCAACTGCAAAACTACAGATCCTAAGTTTGATCTGTGAATGTGAAAGAAAAATGCGGTGGCCGTTAGATTTTGACGCTTCACCCAGCTTCAAGCTGTATCCCACACATAGCAGGATAGGCAGAGCAAATAGTGTCAAGACACCGCGTTCCCCAAGGTTGAGTGTCGAAACTCAACGCTACACCTTGACTTGTTTGAGAGGAGGAAATGATAATAATAATTTATTCCCTTAAATGGGAATCGAACCCACAATTCCTTGTTAACAGTCACATGCGCCTATGATAGATATATAATTTAATTCTAATTGCAAATATTAGCGAAATATAGCAGCGTATGCTGCAAAACAATAGTGTTAATAAAAATCTAGACACTAACTTTCCACTTTCAAATTACGATAGGTTTACTAGAGTAGGAAGATAAAAATGTATTATTCAGATGTAATCCCTTCAATAGAAATCATGCCCACAACAATACAGCCAGACGCTTGCCTGATGTGTTACTGTAAGCAGCTTTTCAAAACCAAATTCGGCTTAGCGAGTCACATAAGAGCCTATCAAAATAAAGGGACACATGCAAGGAGTCGCCATCGCCGAAATCGGTGTAGATGTGGATATATATATATATTTGATTGATAATTGTAACACATCATATATATATATATGTAACACATCATATATATATATATGATGTGTTACAATAATATAATTTTAAATTTTTGATTATTTTAGTTCATGAACTAATGGCATTAAGCATATTAGTGTAGATATTGAATTGGAAAGCTGTGACCATTGTTTGTATAAATTAATTATAAAAATGCAAACATTAGAAGGAATAGAGAAGATGACAAATTATCTCCTTTTCCTAATATGAAAAAATGGAATTGAACTCACAGTCCATTTTACTGATCAATTAATACAAATAAAATATTACATTTTATATAATTTATTTATATCACATACAAAAAATTTTTGCAACAATTGACCAGAGTAATTTATCATCAGATTCTCTTTTTTATCCACAAAAACTTAACATAATAAATAAGAAAAAAAATTTTTAACACCACTATGTCACCTCAAAATCTCAGGATATGTATTATCCTGCATTTCGTTCTTGTACGCCTTTTCCGTATACAGCCTGAAGCACTTCCCCGGTCTGGTTCTTCCAGCTCTTCCAGCCCTTTGCTGGGCTGAAGCCTTACTTATTGGTGACACAAGCAATGATTCTACACGAATCCTTGGGTTATACACTTTTTGTTTAGAAAATCCTGTATCTATTACAAACACTACACCATCTATTGTTAGGGAAGTCTCTGCTATGTTTGTTGAGACCACTACTTTACGTCCTATCGCCCCATTAGCTCGGTTGGGAGGAGCTGGTTCAAAGATTCTTTGTTGTAAATTAGGGGGTAATGTGGAATACAGTGGTATACACTTCAATTCCCCCACATCTGGCCCCAAATTGTCAATCTCCCTTTTAATTCTCTTACAAGCATCCTCTATCTCTTCCTGACCAGTCAAAAATAGAAGGATATCACCAGCTATTTCTTCACAAACATGTATTTGTATCACAGTCCTGATTGCTGCCTCCAAATAGTCCCTCTCAGGTTGAGGAGTGTAGAATATTTCTACAGGATGTGTTCTTCCAGGAACATTCATCAAGGGAGCATTATCAAAATACTGTTGAAATTTCCCTGCATCTAATGTAGCAGACATAATAACTAATTTCAAATCTGTGCGTTGTTTTATAACTTCTTTTAAGACACCCATGAGAATATCTGTAGCTAACGTCCTTTCGTGGGCTTCGTCAAGTAAAATAACTCGGTACTGTTCTAACATGGGATCTGACATGGCTTCTCTCAGCAACATACCATCTGTCATATATTTGAGGACTGTTTGAGGTCCAGAGCAGTCTTCAAAACGGATGCTGTAACCAACTTGCTGTCCAAGAGCTACATCCATTTCTTCTGCCACTCTCTGTGCCACCGACATGGCGGCGACCCTTCTAGGTTGGGTACAGGCAACCCCTAAAGACTTCCCAGCTGTAACTGCAGCAAATTCGACACACCACTGTGGTATTTGTGTAGTTTTCCCTGAACCTGTTTCACCGACTAGCACTACACACTGATGAGTGTTAAGGAGTCTCATAAAGTCATTTTTGTATTCCCATACCGGGAGACCTAGACGACGTCGTAGCAATTCATGATAGCGAGGCGAGTGAGGGAGCCCTGGAAAAACAAAATTGTTATCAAATGATTAATTTTTTAGCATCACACTCTGACCCCATATAGGGTAAAAAAAACTTAGTGTTAAGACATTGTCCACGCACTGCCCAATGTTCAAGGTTTGTGTTTTAAGTAATGAAAATCAATGCAGTGCCATGTCTCTTTATAATTGTCATTAAACTATGAAATGAAAATAATTTACTCTCCCTTGTGGGAATCATACCCACAACTGTATATTCAATTATTTTTTATAATTGATTTACCCACAAAATACATAAGAAGTTATGAAATATTTTGAAACCATATTGACTAAGACATATACACACAATTTCAAATAACCTATGTAATATTATGCAAAAAATCTTTTGCATTACTGAAAAATATCAATATACCTGTATACTGATTAACACCAGGCATGCTGGTTGCAGTTGGTGGTGGTGCATTGCCTAGGGTAGCTACAGCATCTGAGGCTTCCCCACTGCTGCCAGATTTAGCTGCTGCTGCTGCTTTTTCCTCTCTATAAAATAAATTTATGGTATTTCATATAAATATTATGTCTCTAATAAAATAATTATTTGTAATATGATAAAACTAGCATAGGCAAAATAATAAAAATATTATATATTCCTCTGATTCCTCTATTAACAATAAGACATTGTATGACTACGACAGGATGATCTCGAGATTATCTATATACACATATAATAAAACTGTAATTCATCACTGCTTATATGTGGAAGACATGAAAAAATCTATTATTGCCAATGTACTAGAACCCAAGACAATGATTTTAAAGTTTTGTCTGTTTATTCAGTGTGTTTGTGCAAACTAATCTCAATAATAGCTTATTCATTTAAATGCAGTTTTTAGTATTGTATTTTGTCTTACCTTCCTTAACATTTAGTATTTGTTTTAATTAAATTGGTTTATAAATAAAAAAGTTATATAAATATAAAGTATTACATGTAACAATATTTCTACAAATAAGTGTTTTATTAATTTGACTGTAACTTTAAGTTTTCAATGTATGTACATATATTATTTTTTATGCAATAAAGTTACTAGATCACAAAAATAATTATGGAAAGAAAAAAAATATATTATCTTAGTAAAGTTTAATTACAAAATATAATTTACTATAATTTGTACCTTAAGTATTACAATGAACTATATATGTTAGTCAACATAATTTATGTTCCTAATCTGATCAGCAATAGTATAACAAATTAAGTGTGAAGTTATGATAATTGGCTAGGTTAGAAACTATAAAGTGAGCTTTCATATATTCTTTTTTTTTAATTATTAAAATATATTTAGATAATTTTGACTATATTGTTTTATGAATTTTCTATTCTAGAAATATCCAAACATTGAATAAATAAATGAAGCTGTTTCTTTGCATGCGGCGTTGAAATCCGCTACTCAACACGCAATTGTTTTGAAATTTGGTTGGAGCGTGGGAAACGGAGAAACGTGTACCATTGATTACCTCTACCTAGTCTTCTAGACGGGAAATACAGTATGAAGCTAAAAAAAGAATAAATAAATGAACTTAATATATTTATGAATATGGATAGGCATACTTAATTAATTAATAAATGCAAGTGTTTTAGCCGCACTAATAATATATAACTAGATTTTTACTCGTTACAATATGTTACTAATTTCTTAGAATAAATTATTTAATATTCCCTTATAAATGCTAACATTTCATTTCATGCGGTTAAAAGTGAAGCACGTTTAATGAATGTTTTTAAAAAATTGCGAGAAACACATTGTTAGTTAAATGTAAATAACGCACGCTTGGATTTAATTTTTTACCGTAAGAAGTATAAACTTATGACCAGTTATTTTGTACAATAGTTCACCTAAGACATTTTACTTTGGCTTGAAATGAAAATTGGAAAACAAAGGAAATATGATTGTTAATTTGGCATGTTTTCCAAAATATACATAAATGCATAGAAAATGAACAGCGTACCTTTTTTTCTTAATAAACGGATCCATCACTTCAATCCTTCGTTTAGACATTATATCAACTAACACATATAACAACAAAATAATATAACACAAGAAAATGTCCCGAATTATCAATAAAACGAGGCAGCCAACAAAATGGCGACTGTGCGGTATACAATTTATGATACAGGTAACACATTACAGAGATGGCAAATAGAAATATTAAGGGGAATACGGTACTACCGTAGTACTGTATAATATTTAAAAAAAAGGGGAAATTTTGTACCTATTCTAATAGGTAAAACAATTCAACAAATCATTTGAATCTTTTTATAATTTTCAATAAATTATAAAAATAAAATCATAAATCAAAAAGTACTCTAGATTATTTTGATATATTATTCAGATTTTGATTTACTTTTATTTAATATTAGGTTAATTATATGGTTGCAAAAAATATTTTGGAATGCTTTATTTATCTAATATACGCAAACTTATAAAAATAAATACTTCGTTATACATTTATATAAAGTACCGTTACCACGTTAAAATACGTACCGTAAAATGGAACGTTGATGAAATCTCAAACAGAAATGTCACCGACAAAGTAAATTGCGTATTATGGCTGCGTGCTATTTATTATTACATCGTGTAATTATTTGATGTAAATGTGGATATGATATTTTGTCTAGTGTAGGTAAATAATGTAAAATATTAAATACGACATTTTTGACTTCCTCTTCAGTGCTTTAAAGTGTTTATTGGAAATGAACGACAGACATAAATAGTTGAACTGTGTTGTGCAATTATCTCGAAAACGACTTTTACAGTGGTAAATTATAATAAGAAATAAGACGTAAGTAAAGTTATCTATTTATCGCTTTATCTGAAATCTCAATGGGTCTCATGGGTTATGGATGGATCATAGCCATTTCAAGATGGCTGCCATTGATTTTCTATGATTTGTTTATTTTCTTCTCAATATAATAAATATATATTAAATTTTATATACATAGTTTTACTTAAATAATATTAATGAAATATAAATTTTTATATAATAAAATTATTTGAACTTGTTCAATATGATGTCATTTAAGGTTGTTGAACCTGTCAAAACATGTCCCAAATAGGTAAATGTATGCTGCAATATTTTTTCTTGCTGTAAAATAATCGTGATGATGATATTATAAAATATTTAAGTGCAATAGTAGTTAGATTTTTCAATTGCTTCCACATTTCTTATGGCAACCTAGTTTAGTTTTGCTGTGATACATTTCTATTATTTTGAGATGGGAAATAGATAATTTCAATTGTGTTGAAAATATTGAGAATCTATAAAAATATATTCTAAAAATAACAAAAAATATGTGGTGATTAGTATCTAAAACTTAATAAAGTAAAAAAAAAACAATGTAAAATAAATATTGCTGATTATACTTGTTTTCTAAGAAGTGAAATTTCAAGTTTCACATTAATATATTTTTTTAATCTTTGATTAACATTAAATTCTAAGTACCACTAAACAATTTTTCTTACTTTTTGACAAAGTGTTTCTTACCAATTTATTTACAATTTTACTTTTTTATATTTTAACATATACCCATAATAAAAAATAATGTTTATAATATTATTATTATAAAGAAATCTATCCAGGCTTAAATACACCAGTTGTGAGTCTAATTTCTTAACTTGATTGAATAAATAATTTTCAATTCCCCACTCAAAATACAATGCTCAGGCATTCATGCAAAAAGTGGAGAAAGAAGTCTCTTGACACATGGTTGTATATAGGATACAGCATGATACAGCATGTACATTATTTAATAAGAATATTTATTCATATGGGACAAAGTTAACAAAATAATTCTACATAACATTGATAAAATATTAAAATTTTTGTTGGATAAATTGCCTTTGTATTTTTAATTCTGTTCAATCATGTGTTTCTGCAACAGTAACAGCTTGCATTTGACTCATCATACAGTTCAATGTAACTAATTAATTTGTTGCTAATTGATTCTAATTGTTCCAATTTAGGTCTCTGTGAAGCTGTAACCTATTTTTAGTGCATGTTGCAGGAAAATATCCTGTATAGATGTTTGATTTTAGTTTTTTTTATAAAGAACTAGTGTTAACAAGCAGACTACAATCTGTGGTCATATGGAATAACTAAGAGTTGTATACAATACATAATATTGACCACAGGTACAGTTGGTTATATTTATGCAATGTAATGTAGCTCTCCTTGATAAATAGATTATTCTATACAAAAATATTTTATCCATTCAAATCAATTGTTAGGTTTAGTGAATACAACCAAACACACACCTTAGCCAGTATGATAATGATAGAATAGAATATGGTTATGACTAAAGATTTTTGGATGTTGATAGACATATTTTCTTTAGAATTTCATAATTTTTCATATTTTTCCTTTTATATGTTTGTTTTATATTTTTTAGAATGAATAAGTCATTAGTCATCAATTGTTTCTTGATAAATCACTATATTATAAATGGCAAAAATCAATGCTATACATTATTTTGAACATCAAAATTGTTGTATAGTTGAAAATTTTGTTACTTTTTTTATAATGTATAACTTTTTCCCTAAGTTTCCCTTTTTTTTGCATATCAGTGATGGCACAGCAAACCAAGTGTGATCAAGTCCCACTAAGGATTCCCCTATATGGGAATCAAACCAACAATTGTTGCATTTAGAATTGGAATTAATTTAAATAAAAATTACTAACTTAATTAAATTATAAAATATATATAATATACAATTAATCTATATTTAAATAGGTATTTAATAGATACTTTAAATTCTAAATTTATTTCCTCTAAAGGATGATTTTGTCTATAAATTGTTAATTAATTTATATAGCAGGATAATATAATGTATTAGTTATCTTTGCCTAAAGAATTACATCATATTTATATTTAGACTGAATACATGGAATTTGTGTGCTATTGCTAAGCATCTCAAAGGTGTTAGTTATTATTTAGTTACTTTTTGTTTTAATTACATATGTATAAATTTTTTAGGTCTCTTTAAAAAGTTCCCCTTAATCACTCTTTATATTAGTGAAAACCACATTAAAATCTGTTGCATAGTTTGAAAGAGCTTACCCTAGCCTAGGCTGTATTTACATTAAATAAAATGTAGTATTAAAAAAATTTCAAATATGCATTTTCGTAAAATTCTCTTCTATTCTCTTTATCTTTATTCTCAAAAAAAAACATGTATGCATTTTGTAATCATCATGCCATCTAGGCAAAATGATTATATTTACAGTATCTTCATTTCACCATTCGTGAAAGACAAACCGCGGCGTTGAGTTCCACCAACCAATATTCCGTGCTTTGAATTCAAATAGAAATTAAAAAGAACAAAAGAACGAAATATTTATATACTTGGTTCTCTGGCCTATCACAGTTTACAAGAAAATGTTTCACTGCTAGGATAAAAGTTTTCTGGGGGGGTTTGGTGTAAACATTGTTTTATTAATTTTTCGGGACAATTTTTTTGAGTGAGACGAGAGAAGATTCTGGGGTGGTCACGGTGCGCCTAGCCCCTTTTATCCTTCCCCTTGCACAAACCACGTTGTTGAGTTATTTTGTTGACTGACTATGTAATAAAATCTAAGAAACTTAATATGACCCACTTGTAATAATTTAAAAAAGAAACAAAAATCAGCTTCACGCTGTATCCTGCACACAGCAGGGTAAGCAGAGGGACCTAGTGTTAAGACACTCCGTTCCCCACTTTCTGCCGAATTCTGGAGGCATTGCGTGTTGAGTGGCAGAACTCAACGCCGCGTTCGACACCAGAACGAAGAAATGGAAATATAAATTTAAGTAAATATTTCATCTCCTCGAGTGGGGATCGAACCCACAACCAGTCGATTTTACAGTCACACTTCGTGCCGCTGCGCCACGACTGGTCTCGGTCTGTAATAATTATATAATCGTGAAACTTGGCAGTTATAGGTAGTTGAGGTGAAAATACAATAATATGGTATGATCAATCTTCTCTGAAGATGGAGTCGGGGCCTGAATAGTAGAACTCTAATAAGTAAACCACTCAAGTTTAAGCTCATGTAGCTTTGCCACCAATACTTACGACTCTATTTCGGAATGAGGCTTATGCGGCGGTTTCCCTTTGATAGGTTTATGTCTGCGTACGTCGTTCTTGATAAATGGCTTTTTGTATTTATAATTTATTTTGCTTAAAAAAAATAACGTTTTAATGTTTTCATTTAAAAAAAACTATTTTAATTATATTAGGATTTATAGATTAGTTAAAACTGTGGTTTCATTTAAAGTGGTGCTGACAAAAACAACTGTACCTTGTAGAAAATCGTATTTTATTAACTATATAATCATTAACTAACACGCAATATGGAAAGAAAAGTGGAAAGGAATGGAGAATAGAGTGTCTTAATTTAAAACCATATGATAATGTTTTTTTTTCTTTGTTCTAGATGGTAGTTCGCTGGGCGAACCACGCATAGTTTGCAAGTAACAATAGAACAATGGGTCAACAAACATCAAGGAAAAGTAACTAATTTTTAAAATTTTTAAATTTTTTTAACATTCAAATAAGGCCATATTGACGTAATATCTCAAAAATTTATCGGAAATCTAGCAATGGGGAGTCCTAAAAGTGGTTCCTTCCATCTATATGCAGGGAACAGTGTCGAAGGATGTGTCGCAGTGGGATAGAGCGTGACTGTTAACGCGATGACTGTAAGTTCAATACCCACCCAGGGGAGTGACTTAATATCCACTGAATTAATAATGCATCCCCTTCTTCTGGCAAGACAAAATGCAGCGTGTTAAATATATCTATTAACTATATTGAAACCAAATATGTATTTATCTTGTATGAGTATGACGCATTCATCATACGACGCATGTGCAACAAACAGATCAATCGAGGCCTATCCTAGATTATTTATAGGTATCCTAGGATTACACATCTCGACGCCTGTATCCAGGTACTGCAATAATTGAGTACGTATTACGATTTATTACCCCCATCGCACATATAATACGCTCATGACATGCTTTTGGAGTCTTTGTGCTATCGGCTTAGACGGCTTTTAATACATATCATTAAAATGTAATATTATTAGCGATTTTGTATGGTTATGTATATATGTACACGCAATGCCTTCAGAATTCGGCAGAAAGTGGGGAACAGAGTGTCTTAACACTAGGTTCCCTCTGCCTACCCTGCTGTGTGCGGGATCCGCGTGAAGCTGATTCTATATAGGAGGAGGAGAGAGGATTCAAGTTCCATTTAGGTTTGGCACTTGTTGTGTAGGTGTTACAAAAGATTAAAGAAGTTAAAATTCGGAATTATATTCTACCGTCTTGTCGCAACAGGACAGTCTCCCAGGAATGTGCCCGTGACGGTCATAGGTTCCATGCGAACTTAGAAGAAAGAACATGAAAAAAAAAACCCAAAAAAATAAAAATAAAACAAGAAATAAAAATCCTGATAGCAAATATTGCTATGTATTTAATATACTTGTTATCTGGATATATGTATGTAACTTGTAGTGTTAGTTGTAGCAGAGGCCAGTTGTGGCACAAGTGTGTGACAAAAAATGCGACAGGTTGTGGGTTCGACTTCCCCGCTTTGGTAACGATGCGCGGCATTGAGTTCCGCCACAACAAACCAAACCTCCATAATGCGGCACGAAGTGGAAATTAGAAGTGTCTTAATGGGAACGAATCATTACACTAGATAAAAGATAAAAACACTAGGTTCCCAGGATCCCTTTGCCTATTCTGAAGTGAAGCTCAATAAAATTATTGAATTTGTAGTGTAAATCGGAGTATGAGACGACCTGCCAGAGTGTAGAAATTATGTTAATTCATTCGAATGGCAAAACCCACAACGTGCCAATACTGTTTGTTACACTGCTTATAATTGGGAGATTCTCTCTTTCTCTTTCTCTCTCGATAAAAATATTCTTCTTTTATTGACATAAACTCGTTCAGCCTCCGCACATTCAATTTCATTTAGTTGACGCATGTGCAACAAGTTGATCAATCGAGCTCGATCCTCGATCTATTTATAGCAGTGCACTTTCAGACAGGCTTTAGGGATCATTCATCTTGGGAACATCCTCCTGAAACGGCTTAAATTAAATCACTACTTACTTTTCTTTACTACCTACAAGATGTTGAGTCGCGTGATGCGTCGTTCAGAAGGTAGGTTTACAATTGTTAATAATTTAAGATATTTCCGCTCCCCACTTTATTGATGAATTTTGGACGCATTGCGTGTGACGAAACAAGATTATAAAATAAAACATTTTAAAATAAACACGAAGAAATGGACGGTGTGTATAGTTAAGAGAGTTTTTGAGATTGTTAAGCACTCCCTTGGCGCTGTGATCGGTATTTTACGTTTTATAGTTCACGTAAACGAAGTTACGATCAGCTATTTGTATTATGTTTCTTAAACATTTACATAAATTGGTTACACGTTCAATTACCCATGTTAGTTATATTTGAGATACTCTACAGGATTCTGCCTTAGTATATTTTTAATTTAATGATAAATTTTTACGTTTTATTATTTTGAGTCCTTGATTCAAAGAAACCAGAAATATAAGTGTCACAATCAAGAGCAATTTTAGTGACCTGTCACTATATGTCTAGTCATATTTATACAAATATTTCATTAGAAAACATATATTTTTAAGGCGGAGAGTGCACATGTGGGTGTGGCGCTTGGGAGAGGCGGAGATACGCAGAATCACCGAGTAGTGTCCACCGGTACGTCAGCGCTGTTACTGATAGGTGAGTTACTTGTGTTATATCGTCATTGAAAGCGAGTTTCATTCCACCACTAGAAATAGGCTCCATCATATCTATACTTATAAAACACTTCCGTTGCAATAAACTGCTGAACTAACCCCTCCTGGCTGAAGAAAATTTTGACATGTAGGCCTTTAGAGTGGGGACTAAAAGAAGGAACGTTAAATATCTCGTTTTCCGTTCGGTCGTAGAAACAGATCTGGATAGTTCGTGTAAAGGTTTTTTTATCAGGCAGAAGGTATCTGGGAACCTAATCTGTTCCCATTAGGAAACTTCCGTTCACCGCTTACCGACAAGGGAGATGCGTGATAGGAAAAATGTACCACATTATAATCATCATATGTTTAAATAACAAAAGAGGACTTGTTACTAAAGAAGATTGTAACAAAAGAAGAATTCGTTTTAATTTATATATTGATTAAGGATAATTGATATTATCTATACAATTGTTCCTTACTATTTTGTGGTGGATCTCAAAATTTAGCAAACAGGAAACATTTAATAATACTATACAGTACGGTCGATGAGTCGTGCCCTGTCTGCAAGAGTCTAAAATCATCTACATTGTATATAAAAGAGTCAAGTCGTGGCGCAGGAACACAAAGTGTGACTGTGATCGCGATAGATTGTGGGTTCGATTCCCACTTCGCATAGGAAATGAAAAATGTATTTAAACTTCTGTTTCTATTTCTTCGCTATGGTATCGAGGCGAAGTGCGGCGTTGAGTTCCACCCCTTAAAAATACCTTCAGTGTCTTAATACTAAGTTCCCTCTGCCTACTGTGCAATGTGCGGGATACAGCGTGAAGTTGTTTTGATTTTTTTTACACTGTATATAACTTTTATACATTAAATTAAAAGTTAAAACCTAGTTCCCCTGTACCCCCCTCTTATTCATATAACGTGACAGGCAATTAAGATATTAAATGTATGTATCGTATTTAAGAGATAAGGAGGTCAGATCGGGATCATTTTAATTAAAAAAACATTAAGTTGATTGTTTTATCACATATTTTATTTGAATTAAAATTATTTTGTTTTTAATAGGACATCATTTAAAAAATATATACACATGTATTGATATATAACGATTGTGGACATTATCTCTCACGACTTATATTTATGTATATGACTAGTAAATATTTAGATGTGAAATGTAAATTTTGAAGTTTAGTTACGTGAATAAATTTCAAGTGTGAGTTTGTGGAAATATAAATTTCTTTATATTTTATTTTCACACTTTTCTGACAATGAAGGATAAGAAGAGTGAACTTAGTGTTGAGACACTTCGTCCACTTTCTGCCGAATTCTGCAAACTGCGGTGGTAAAATTCAACGCCGCGCTTTTCCTCTTTACCAGATCGGAGGCCTTTACATGGATAATATTATATAAAATATTTTCTTCCAGATGGAGTGGCAGAGAATGCGCGTGCAGAAGGCGTAGATGGCGCCGGCCCGCGTGCGTGTGCACGGCGTACAGGCGGGTCAGCGACGCGTGCCACGATGATAGGTATGGCTAAAAGTATATGTATTGTTTTTAGTTTCACGCTGTATACCGCATATCGCAGGATTCGCAGAAAGAAACTGGGGTTAAGACCTTTCGCTCCACATGCATCGCCGATTTTTGAGACTTCGAATGAGAATCAAACCCACAACCGTCGCGTTTCCGTCCACAGACATACGCTTCTGGCCCTGCATCATGACGGCCTCAGCCATGATGATGTTAATAATAGAACTGTATCCCACCCAACAGGTAGTGGTTAAATTCCTATCAAAATTATTTTAATTTAACTTCCTCAATTAATTACATATAGTTATTGGGAAATATAAATGGCTAACTTTAAACCGCAATAATGACTTGTTATATACATATGTGATTGTACGAGTCGTGGGCACTTTGAGTTAGCTGCAGATGGCAGCCCCATTCCTCCAGTAAAATTTGAACCTATAGCTCCAAGTTTAGTCTAGCATGTCTGATTTGCGCCACTATGGCATTTAAAATTAAATTACATTTTTTTTATTTTCACACATCAACGGAATCTAGTGTGTTAATTAGAGTTAGTGTAGATACACTACTGATAGTAGGTTATTTTTCTGTTTATTTTTATTTTAGACTGGCGGCAGTCCTGACACTGGGCGCTAGTGATTTGAGGAGGGAATTAGACGCCATTGTCATCAACACTGGTAAGTTTATATGTCTTTAATTAAAACTCGAACATCAGCAAGATCTCCTTGAGCCACACTAGAGGTGACAGTCAGCTTTTAGTTGTAATTAAATTGGTAATTGACTAATATTAAAGAAAATGCTTAATGTCAGTTAAAATGTTGGTTTGGATGTAATTTGTTGAGCTCCTGATCTCTATCTATATGTTACTTATTAGTGTGAAAGGAAATAATTTTATGATACATATTATGTGTTCGAGTAACATTTTAAAATAACACTCAAGTTTCAACTAAAACACTTCCCTAGTCCACTTTCAGTCAGATTTTAGAAGCATTGTACGTTTAGTAAAGGAACTCAATCCCGCTCTTTGCATTGTCACTAGAGTAAGAAGATGAAAATATTAATTCTCTTCAGTGGAATTCAAACCCACAATCGTCGCGTTAACAATCGCACGTGCAATATAGACCTGTCGTGCCTGCGCCACGACTGACCTATATTATATAGAGTAATAGAAAAAAAAGTTATTCTATTCAAAATGCTTTTTACTTTTCCTTTCTCAATTTTTGTTTCTTTTTTAAATGACTCATAATTGTTTTCTTCTTTTCAGAAAGTGACAATAACAGAGAGAATGGTGAGCCCACGGCGGAGGTTTATGTGCTGTCAGTCGCTACTAGGAAGTAAGTGTAACTTTAGTGCGGCCACAACTACGAGACTGTACTGTAAATGATTTTATTATTTTATACTATGTATTGTATGTATATATATTTTGTATTAATATATACATCTGTTCTGATTTTTGCTGTTATGTACTCTTATTTTTATTCGAAAGTGTTAAAAATAAATGCAAAATCAACTTTTATTTATATTTTATATAATGGAGAATATTCATCAATTTTCAAAACTGTAAAAGCTTTCTGCTAATATATGCATACTCATAGTTTTTTAAAGACATATTCTGTCTCTCTCCTCCATATTTGTAATATAAATGTATTTTTTCTCATTTTCAGTGACGGCGAACCTTCGCAAGAAGGCCGGAGAACAGAATTGGCTCAAGCCAACGACCCCTCTATAAGACGATTTCAGGTTAGTTATACATCTATTTATGAATGTACCTTAATATATTTCTGTACTGATATATTATAAAGCTGAAGACAGTGAACGGCTGTTTGTTTGTTTATTCTCTTACTTAGAAACTGCGTAACGGATTTAGATGTAACTTTATAGTTATAACACGTTATAATGTATGTAGAGCAGCGGGTCGCTACCTAAACACAATTATTTATTTTTTTGTTTCTAGGTGGTCTGCGGTGGTGAGCTCCGCGCGTTGTTGTTCAGAACGCCGCCGCTCGCTCATCAGTCGATAACTCCACCCACAACTGTACATACGCAGGTAAGAGGATCAAATTCTCTACTCTACAGAGGATTCTACAGATTTTAGTGATACTAGTGATAAAATAGTGATTACATTGTTTTTCTTAGAAAATACTAGACACCTGACTATTATGTAGTATTGTTTTATATGTAAATCTTATTGAAACACAGGTTAAAGTTTAAAAAAATATATTTACCATAGCCATAGCCATTCAACTAGAAGATCCTTGAGATCCTTCCTTTGGTTTTTGAAAATTTTTTACATTTTTTAATTTTAATTTAAACTTTGTTCTTTTAGTAATGTTAGAGAGCGGGGTCCCCCTTACAAGCTGTAATTGTTTAAATGCTGAAACATGAAAAACGATAAAAAAAAATCTAAAAGAGCGTAATCTGAAAGGTTTGGAAACCCCTGCCTTTTAAATAAATCAAGCGCTACTTCAAAATAACAAAATTCAAAATGCACATAATCTAGATTGACATATGCTAAACATCAGCTAACTACAATTTTATATATTAATTTATGTTTAAAAATGTATGCATCATACATAAAACATATAATTATTAATTATTCCAGGTGGACTACAAACATTGTCTGGTGCCAGATCTGCAAGAGATAACGGCGTGCTCGTTCTACTGGGGCAAGATGGACCGATATGAGGCTGAACGGCTATTGGATAATAAGCCTGAAGGTGTTTCATTGTTTTTAATCTGTATTACAAGTACACATACATATATACATACTGTAGTGTAGAAAAAAATTATTAATACTTTCCGAAAATGTATAATAATTTGAACAAAATTACTGATTACATTTATTTACTTTCCTCCTAATAGAGAACCTTGCCATTTATATTCCAAAGGTTTCTTAGGCAGTAATAGTTTAGTTAGGTCATGAGTACACAAAATACTAAGAAATCACCATTCAATTTTCAATTTTTTTATTATTTGTATTGATTTTAACATTACTGTTTGATATATTTATACAATTGACAATGATATTTTTTTTTTTTTTCACTCACTCTATATAATGACCACTCTCTATACTCATGCTTTCAACTGAGTTTAACACTGCAATCAATATTTTCTTCTATTCCCCAGGCACGTTCCTCCTCCGCGACTCGGCTCAGGAGGAGCACTTGTTCTCGGTGTCGTTCCGCAAGTACGGGCGCTCGCTTCACGCGCGCATAGAGCACTACCAGCACCGCTTCAGCTTCGATTCCCACGATCCTGCGGTCTTTGCTGCCAACACTGTCACGGGATTGATTGAACATTATAAGGTGGTTCTTCTTTTTTTTGTCTTTATTTTGCGCAGGGTAAGGAGGTACAATTTTTTTTTATATATTCTAAGATTTTCTTGCGACGGACACAGGGAACCTAGCGTTAAGTAAGTCTTCCGCCATTAAGTTTTGTCAATCAACACACAATGATTTTATTGAGGAATCTCAATAAAATATTACCATCTGTTTTCACTAGGTTTCCTCCCACAGCCTGTGGCGTTAACAGTCGCTAATAATCTATAAATTCTAAAGAATTTGCCATACCATAATAATGAATAGGATTACAACATGCGGTTCCAAAGGATGCGTGTACGGAACCTATGAAAATGAGCCCTTAAACTCCATACACATCCTTGTTTTCCATTGAACCCACACCAACCCCCTCATAAACAAGACCACAAATAACAAATTTGACCTTCCAGCAGGACCCCGCGTGCGTGATGTTCTTCGAGCCCATGCTGACCGCCCCGCTGCCGAGGACGGCCCCGTTCGGCTTGCAGCAGCTGGCTCGGGCGGTCATCGTGTCGCGCGTGAGCTATGATGGTGTGTATGTTGTATGTTAATGTGGCAAGGCTCTCAAACTCAACACCGCAGTGTTGAGTTACGCCTCTCAACTTTGATGTCAAATTTTTGGGTGTTAAAGCAGAGGGTGGAATGATTTGGTACTAGGTTTTTTCTGCCTACTCTATTATAGGCAAGATGAAAATGAAACTTGGTGTTTAATTTTACTATTTAACACACGGAAATATAATAATGAAAATCAAACTCGCAACTATAGCGCTTAAAGACATATTGCGCCGTTGTGCCACGGTAGTCCCAGTAATATTATAAAATATATATACATATGGTACAGAGAGGTTAGCTGTAGATAGCTGCGTAATTTAAATTTTCGATTTTTTCTTACTTTCAATTATTTTCTTGTCGAGAGTACAATTGCGTAAAAAGTCCGAAAATGTCATTTTAGGTCGACCACGATTTTTCGACCGTACTGTACCTAGGTTATATAAACAATTTTACATTATATATAACACTCGACAACCCCCACAGGTGTAGAGCAACTACCGCTACCAGCGCGTCTTCGTGCCTACCTAAAGGAATACCACTATAGGCAGCGGGTTCGAGTCCGCCGTCTCGAACCGGACGCGTACGAACAGCAAATATAGCCAGCGATGTGGCGCGATTATGCGCTAACAATGATCATTATGTATCTTATACTGGCCTTCATTCGATTGTACTTTGGTGGAATCGCGCCTTTACGTTCTGTGTGTGATGGTTGACAAATGTGGTGAAGTGTTGACATATGTGGCGAAGTGGTTGCTGATCGATTTGTTGATTTGAAAAATCGTCTTTTTATAAGGTTAGTTTTTGTTCTTTTAGTTTTTTTTTTTCTTGGGGAAAATAAATTTATGAGCAGAAGCGCATTTTTTGTATTGGTATTTTTATGGATTTTGGATGGATTCAAGCATTTATAGTACAGTGGAATATCCTATTTTTTTTTTGTTTTATTGGAAATTATATTAATAGTTAATTCAATTATAATATAAAATTTCTTTAAAGTTAATGAAAAAGTTACTAATAAATATAACAAACTGTTTATAATATTAACACAGGCACATTAAATATTGTCTATTAATAAATAATCTATCTGGATTTAAAATTGAAAAATAAAGCAATTTAAAATTGAATCTGCAATCCTCGTTTATTGATCATTCTTTCAATAATAATCAACAAGTAAAAATCAAAAAATCAAAGAGTAGTAGTGCTTTTGATTCATTATTGTGTAAATATTCACATTTACATATAGAACTACTTAAATCAAAAAAATAAAAAAAAAACAATATTATAAAGGTCAGTCTTGTAAACAAAACTACAATTTTTAATAAAATAATCAGAAAAGTCATTTAATTATTAAATGACTTGTAAATAAATAATTTATAATACAAAACACTTCTTATATAAATATTAATAATATTGTATCTGTTATAATATAATTTTGTAAGTGATATTTTTTTTAATAATCAGTGTATTTAAACAAAAATGGCGTCAGCCGATCTATTCTATTAAAAAGTAGTCTCAAACTGCTATAAGTATTATTATTTATATTAAGTGTAAATGTTGGGCCAATATTGCCAATGTTTGTGGACATTTAGTATATATATTGTACTAATATTTTTTGTCTATATTATACAGGTGGTTATTAAAGTGTAATTTTCGAGACATTGGGTTTTGAGTGGCTCAATGTCGCTCTCTTGTCTTGCTACCAGTGCGAGGAAAGAAAATAATTCATTCCCCGAGTAGAAATCGATCTCATTACCATCGCATTTACAGTCAGACAGCCTTAATATGCGAATTTTAAATGTAATTGTATATTAAAAAAAAAATCTTTTGATTGTATATATTAAAGGTTGTGATTTCTTCCTAGGACAATAATATATAATACTTAAATAACTTCCAATTGGCTTATAAGATGTCTTTTATCTGTGTTATTGTGTTGTGTCGGTTATTGTCTTAAATGTAAACTATCAAATACATTGATACATTTTAATGAACACCATGTATAAATAATATGGACAAAATATGTTGCCCATTGGTGTATTGGCCAATACTGGTAATAAGTAGAATAATATTCAATGTAAATACAAATATACTGTAGGTAAAATTAATAATTGGTCAAATTAAAAAGTTCAAGAAGTTTAACTGATAAAATGTTGTTCTATACAAAATATAGAAAATTATTTTAAAAAAGTATATAAAAAAATAATTAAGAAATGCTGGTTTTTGTCTCTCTACATTAAAATTTCTTACCTGTGTTTAAATATTATTAATTTTCTGGTCTTTACCAGAAATTAAACGCCCACCATTGTGGTTTATTTTATACAGAACATATCTTATAATTTGTGCAGTGCAGTTTTTAAAATCTCCTTTTTAATTTGATTTATTATTATTATTGTTAAATGTATATAGAATTGAATTATATTATATATTAACCCTAACATGTATATTATTAGTTTTATATTATTTAAAAAAAAATGTTGTGTCTAAAAATATATGTGTTACGGTTGTGGGTTCGAGTCCCGGTGCGTACGGAATTAGTGTTGTAGTCGAAATTTTAATGTAATTTAGAGTAAATTGTAAATATTACATATTTTTCTAATATTTTTTTCTTTGTTAAAAAAATCATCTATTTTTCGAAAGTATTAGGCGGTCTTTATTTTTATTTATACTTATATTATTATTATATAAAAAATATTTATCCTATTTTAAAGTAACGTATAAACACAATATTTTGGTCTGTTATCTATCCTAAGTTTGATTCCTGATTTTCAATGGTGCTTTCATTTAGTAAATTATGGTTTTTATTTTTCTTTTATATACTACGTATATTATACGGACCGAATTTTGTATTTTTCTTAAACTGTTTTTTATCTATGAACTACCATTTTAATTTGGACTTATCGGCTTTTTGGCTTACCTTTGGAATTATCGTTTCTTTTTTTTATGAAATTTTCTACATACACAAAAATGTCCAAATGTTTTTGTCATCGTGACTTTCCTTGCAACAAACTAGAACATGATCCTAAAATATGAATATTTATTATTATAATATATATTAATATTTTTTATATTATTATTTTATATTTATATATGAATAAAGTATTATTATTCTACTTAAATGTAATATAAACATAAAAGTACTCAAATATGAAATAGAAATAAGGTTATTATATAATTCAATATGGCGTCAAATTAGATGAAGTTAGTAATTTTTTTGACTATGAATTGAGTCTACATTGCGGACAACGAAATAAGCTTCAAAATCGTTTTGCCACCAACGTTGGCCCATTTTATGTCACTCATAAAATGGGCCAACGTTGGTGGCAGATTTTTGTGTATCAAATTGGAACATTCATAATTATCTAGACACTTCTTTCCAATTTAGAGTGCAAATTGTTTGAACTATACAGGTTTATTCCGAAAATACATAATTTTATATATATAGTGCAAACGACCCTACTTTTGATTTTGATTGAAATAACATGTAGTTGAAATATAGTAGAGATTCAAGTAAATATAGATTTCTTTTAAAGTACAGGTAAGTAATTTGTTTTTTTTTTATTTTGGGCCTATTGAATTGTATTATTTTAATTTACTAAAGGTCTAAAGGAAAATAAATAATTTGTTTTTAACTGGATGTATAGCGTGTTTTTTTAAATATTGATATTTTTTGTAAAATTTTATTTTGAGAAATATTTATTACATTTATGATGTAAGGTGTTTCTTTTATTTGATAGATACAGTCAGTTCAGTTAAGTTCAAAGAATGGAGTAATATAATTTAATTTAATTGGGTTTAATTAAATTAAATTATATAGCTTTCAATAGCGCTGTACATCCAGTGGAAGATATTTTTGTGGTTGTTAAATTACTTTTGGGACAATTTGTATAACTGTAAGCCTTATCTTTTAGTATAATTGTGGTTTTTTTTGTATAATTTTGTATAATATGTGTACTATTTACTATATTAAGAGTGTAACTGCGCGAAGCGTACAAATTATATTGAAAAATCAATAAATAAATGTATTTTAAAATTAGTCTCTTTTTGTTTTATTTCAACAAGTGGGCCCGTGCGGCGCCCGCTTGAAATATAGGCATGTTTATTTAAGTATGTTGAAGAAAAAACTGACGGACTTGCCCACAGAGGGTTCTGTATCAATTTAAGGATTAAGAAGAAAAATACCATAGGTTTTGACTTTTGATGACGCGGCGAATGAAGTTAAACTAGAAAACTTAAGTTTGCGTATACACTTATTTAGTAAAAAAATAAACAAATAAGTTAATATTTTTACTTTTCGGAATTTATTTTTATTTGTATATAAATATAATATAGGGAATCTAGTGCTAAGACACTGTATCACTGCCCGCGCAATTTTCGAGGCATTGCGTATAGAAATTGCGGTAGAAAGGTGGTCGTGTTGAACCACTCTGCCACCAAAGCGAAGCAATGAAAATATTAAATGAAATCAGCTGCGCACACGGCAGCTCGACATGCTTTGTCTCGACAACATATAGAAGAAAATGGAAATATAAATTTAAATACAAAAATCATTTCCTCGAGAGGGGATCGAACCCACAATCTGCGTCTACAGTCACACCTTAATGTCGTGTTTAAAGTCACGCGCGTGTCCACTGCGACACGACGACCTCATTAAGTTATTTAAGTTTTTTGGGAATTTATTTTATTTTACGCAAAAAATGTTGTATTTAAAGAAAATGTAAAACAGTTGCATAAAATTGCTATTGCAGTTACCAAATTTGTTTGTGTAACAAACCCTTGATGTTAACGGAAGCTTGCCTGAATCCAATAGTGAAAACCGCATCTAAATCGGCTAAGCCTATTCTGAGATTAGCGATAACAAACGCACAGACATACAGACAAAAAAAATAAAGTTTAAAAAAAAAATGTTTTGAGTTCTATTACAATAATAAAGGTTTTCAATAACATTTTTTCAAATATCTTCCAAGTACAGACACAGACCCTCTTATGATTTTATTATAAGTATAAAATAAGAAAAAAAAATTGAACCAATCTTATAGATTCTGTGAGATAATGAGCTTCATCATGTTATAGATATATAGTTACCTGAGTAATAGGTTTTGTAGTAAATTAAATAAAGAGAATAGAATTCGAAAAAAAATAAAACAGCCACGCTATATCCCGCTCACAGCAGGCAGGGTAAGCAGAGGGAACCTAATGTTAAGACACACCGTTCCCCACTTTATGCCAAGTTCTGGAGGCGTTGCATGTTGAGTGGCGGAACACAACGCCGCGCTTTTCCCTCGACACCAGAGAGAAGAAATGAAAATATAAATGATAATAATATTTCTTCTCGAGTAGGGAGTTTACTGCCTTCAACAATTAGACTATGTCATTTAAATATTTATGATTAAGCCGTAAGCGCGACGGTCGTGGGCTCCATTACAACCGGAGAAACAACATATTTATAATTTCGTTTCCTCGCTCTGGTAATGAGACAAAACGCAGCGTTGAGTTCTGTCACTCAACACACAGTACCTCGGGAATTCTGTAGAAAGTGGGGAACGGAAGTGTCTTAATGGGGAATGGAGTGTCTTAACACAAGGGTTCCAGACTCCCTCTACCTATTGTGCAACGTTCGGGATACAGCGTAAAGTGAGAAAAATAATCTTTATTTGAATATTTTTTTTATTCCTTGTATGAACATTTCGCCATAATGTAACAGATTTAATTTGTGGATATTGTATTTATAGTTACAAATTAAGAGAAAAGGAAAAGAAAGTCGTAATATTTTTTAATAACAATAATATTATTATGAAACACTTTAATAAAATGCACTTTTTGTTAGTTTCATATAAGATATTATATATATACACATAAAACGATCAGTAGAAGACCTAGTATCGCTTCCTTCCTCACATTCAACATTTTGTATGTTGAGCGGCGGTTATTTTCTAATAATCTTTCACAAATTGTATAGTTACATAGTACAAAATATCAAATTTGCGCTACGCCGACGACACTACTTTGTTTGCAACCAGTGCACGCCATTTAGAAGAACTACTTTTGAAAGTGGAACGCGTAAGCCTCGAATTTGGATTAAAGATCAACCGCATTAAAACAAAAATTATGATTATAGACCGAGCAAATAATAACTCGCCCGAAGTCACACAGATCGCGAGCTGCAATGTTGTCCAATCGTACATCTATCTAGGAACTTTAATCACAAACAGTGGGGGTTGCGTAGAAGAGGTAAAGAGACGTATGGCGATGGCTAGAACAGCAATGGACAGACTGAAGAAAATATGGAAAAATAAAAATATTACAAAAGCTACTAAGATCAGGCTTGTGCAGACGCTTGTTTTTTCCATTTTTCTTTACGCTTCGGAGACATGGACCCTGCGACAGGTCGAGAAGAAAAAAATTGATGCTCTAGAGATGTGGTGCTGGAGACGAATGTTGGGTGTATCATGGACCGAGTTTCGCACCAACGACTCTATTCTCCATGAAATCGGCACTAAACAACGTCTGTCGACGTCAGTACAAAGTCGCATATTGAAGTTCTTTGGACATGTCTCCCGAAGAGGATGTGGCTCCATCGACCGCCTTGTCGTGCAGGGTAGAGTGGAGGGAACTAGAGGGCGAGGAAGATCTCCCATGCGTTGGACCGACCAAATTAAGGCTGCAGTAGGGGGTCCCTTACATGAGTGTACCAGACTTTCAGCCAGTAGAGATAAGTGGCGAATACTTGTGAGGCGTATAACATCTGCCCCTAACGTGACTTTGTAATGACCACGACCGCTCTGACAAGAGTGTTACGACTAAGAAGAAGAATTAAAATAAAATTTAAAGGAAATGTAAATAAAAACAAACATTATCTAACATCCTCTTTATTACATCAAATAAATTATAAATATTATAGACAATATTACTTTTTAATATTAATAAAAAGCGCATGCATCCGCCTTTACTCTGTAGCGACACGTACGAAACTTACACTATAACTTATTCTATGAGAAATCTTTATTCATAATTATTATCAAAAAAGGTGAATAAAACAAAAAAAAACACATTTGTTGTAATTATTGGATTTATTTAATTATGAATAACAGTTTCTCTTCTAAATAACAAAATTAATACTGAAAAAAAATGATAAAAATGATTTCTACCATTTTGGTAGTTCTCACAAAAATGTACCATTTTGGTAGTTTATGGTAGAAAATAAATACGGAATGTTACTAAATGGTTTACTCACTTAACTTACTATCTAGTAATTTACAAAAAGGCCTAAAAGCTACACATTAGCAACAAAACTGCAATAAATATAATAAATCTATTATTATTTATTATACATTACAAAAGAACTCTTCAGTCGAACGCTATTTTTTTACCTAAAAGATAAAATATAAATATATAATGGCAAAAAATACCGATATGTTGGTTTTTTTTATGGCAAGGTGAAGAAAAAATAAGGTTCGGTTCATATTGTCTTGCTAATCGTCTTTATGTAATACACAACTAAGCACCTTTCTTATGTTTGTTTCAAACTACGCAAAGGATTTTAATGGCGTTTTCACTAATAGAAAGAGTGCTTTAAGAGTACATATACCTACATGTATCATACATGTATATTGTATTAGAGTAACGCCGATAATATCAACGATTTGTGATGTGATGCTACGCAAGAAAAAGGAGTAACCCGCGCGGGCTAAGCCGCAATGGAAACAATACTTCCTAATAACATTCAAATTAGGTTTAAAATTGAGGGGAATTTAATATTTGGAGAATTAAGACACTTACACTTTCAGAGAACGTGAGTCGTAATATTTTGATGTTGACGCTTATTTTTGTGCAAATTTATACTTGTGCATTTTTTTCTGTATTTCAAATAAATTGAAAGAAAAGAAAAAAAGGCCCGAAATTAAGTTCACAATCAACAAGTCAATATGAACCACCTACAAATGCCTAATTTCTACTAAATTACATAATAATAATATCATTATAATTAAATGAACACAATAATTATATTATTTAAGATAACTTCACATGTAAATGGCAGTTTGCAATTAAGTCTGACATTTGTCCGAAAAAATAAAAGATAAAGTGTAATTATAAAAACAAGTAACTGTTGTTTTTTCATCTTTTTGATTAGTTAAAGAATGCGTGTGCATTTTAGCACTTTTAAAATGTTTCAAACGATTTTAAGTAAAGTTTTAAAGTTTATCTTCACATTAATCATCAATTACTTCTTTTCTTATTCTTAAGTTACTTATTTTTATAAATGAACAACCTGTATATAAAAAATATTAATTACAAATAAAAATGAATATATTTGAACATTCATGTATAAAAAGCATTTTTACATAAATCAGTTTTTTAATGATGTTTGAGTCAGTTAAGCACAGATAATAAATATTTAAATAATATAAAAACTAATACAGATTATAAAAGACAAAGTTAGCCTCCAGGGCTTAAATTTAACAGTAAATATTAACCTATTTGAGTATATTTAATAATCTAATTGGTTACAATATTAGATCTAAAGTACATACAAAATATTATCAAAATCGGTAGTTTCAATTTTGAGAAGTTATCAGAATCAGTTCAAATAAAAAAAATCATACTTATCTATTTCTTTCCTTTTTGTATAGAGAGGAAAAGAAGAATGTACATAGATAAGAGTATGGTTAAACGTTTGTATGATAGTACTCAACCATATTTTAGTATCAAAGTTTGTTCATCATATATGTATATTAAATGTTTATATGTCACTTTTGCTGTGAATAAGTTCAAATAAATGTTAAAATAATAACAATTCATATATATTTTCTTATTTTTTTTTACTTTAGGCCGAATATAGGCAGAAGAAAACGGATTTAGACCTACACCTTTTGTGTTACAGTAGAATAAAGATAAAAAATAAACACTATTGACATTATTGTCTGTAGTTTTTCGTTGATTTGCTTTAAATGTAAAAAAAACAAAACTTCTTTATAAATAAGTTATTAAAAATATAAAAACTAGTTAATTTTAAATGTCACATCACATTCAACTACAACAGTTGCTTTTATTAGTGCACTGATTGTTATTAATTGTATAAATATCTCACTCGCACATCAACTAATTGCCATATATTAAGAGTGAGATGGCTAGATGAAACTTATTTTACATGTATTAAGAATAATACTACTATAAATACAAATGAAAGAGATAGCTATATGTTAGAGTGAGATAATTTCTAGCTTGTGTTTCCTTTTAGGGATGAAAATTGTAATTTTGTACGAAAACAAGGTCACCAATCAATAATGTTACATGATAATCTGTGGAATTTTTATAAAGCTTATAGAATTTGTTTGGTTGGTTGCGCTTATCTCAGGAACTATTGGTTCGAATAATTTTTTTTTTCGAGTTGCATTGTCCATTTACCAATTTATATTAAGGTAATAGTTTCGTCATAACCCACTGTACCTACGGTCATACTTATCTCGGACACAATTTAGTTTTTTTGCATATGATCTCGAGGGAAAAAAAGGTTACAGGTTCATATAGAGATTTGGGTTTCACATTATAATGGAAAAATATTACGTTATTAAACATTACCTTATTACATTTATTGCTTGGTGACAATTATTAACGATATTTCTTAAAACATGGTATATAGATTGGCTTTTAGTCTTTTGTTTTTTAAGTTGTTGTTTAATTTTGACTCTATGTTTGTTTGATTAGTGAAAAGGCGTGTTCTTAGAGCATTTCTTACCGCAAGCGCACTTGCGTACTATTTCAATGTCTTTGGTGTAACGCGTGCCGTCGGAGCAGACTAGGCGTATCTGGAAATTAACCAATAATAATAAATTATAGTACAAAAGAGCCAGCAGAAATTTTCACCTAAAAATGAAGATAATATTAAAATATATACATATATATATATATACACATATATATATATATATATATATATATATTTTTTTTCTAAACTTTCTTTAAATACTATTATTTTTCTCTCCCTTACTGTCTAAATACTTACTACATTTTCTACCTTCCCCTTCGAAGTCTTTCTAATATACGTACAGTAATACAGTAGACGTACAGCCCGCGAGGTCTAAGCTAAGCTTTACATTGGTGTGAGTGTTCACATAGACTGTAGGAGTACCTGTTGGTGATGATGTAAGGGAACTTTTCTTTATTAACTCTAACTACACATCAAATAGAAGTGAAAGTTATGAGGATGCATTCATGCATGGTGTAGAAAAATTGATATTCTCTTAATATGTCACCTTCAGGCATCCCGCATACAGCAGGGTAGGTAGATGGAACCTAGTGTTTAAGATACTCCGTTCCTTATATATAATACTTTATTATTAAAATCATTAATATATTTTTATTCATATTTTTTATTGGTTTTTAATAACACTTTACTTTTTATTGATTTTTAATACTTTATTTTTATACGGTTTTTTCTCACACACAAATGCAAAGCTTAGCTTAAGACTCGCAAACTTTACCTTCCTCTTCTTAATAGCGAAAACTATCTAACATAGTTTTTAACCTACCCATGGGCTTAGGAAGGGGAGATCCGCGGGACCTTGCCTACCTCAGAAAAGTCTGGTGCCCAGCAATTACCATAATTTATTAATTATCCTAAAAAAATTACTTATAAAAAAATAATCATCTCTATCTTATCTCCAGGTGCGCTAATGAACCCACCTTCCTTTTCTTAGTCTTCCTGGCGGCGCAACAGGCGTTCTTCCCGCAGGTGTGCGGCGCGCGCACCGTGCACCTCGCGCCGCGGACCGGCCGACGACTGCGGCACGGCCCCTCCGTTATGTAGTCGCGGGTTGCTTCCTGTGGAGGGTGGAAATCCATTTGATTTTAATATCTTAATTATTTATAAAGTAAACATTTTTTTTCAAGTTAACGCTTTACCCCCATATGCCAGGGTAGGTTAAAAAAATCTAGTGTCAAGACGACGCCCATTAACACCAGTGAGGAGAAATGGCAATAAATCATGGATGCGAGAAAGAATTGAACTCATAAAAAATAAAAAAAACAGATGTCATGGGTTGTTAATATTATAAAAATATTCATATTTGTTATAATTTTTATTTATTTACCTTTCTACAGGGTGTCTGTGCAGGAGGTTGCGCAGGCGCTTCGTCTGGATATTGCTTCTGAGCTGGTGCAGCTATAAGCAATATATTAATTTTAAAATATTAAATATATATTAAAAAAATCTACTTCATGTTGTATGCCGCACACAGCAGGGTAGGCAGAGGGAACCTAGTGTTAAGGCACTGCGTTCCGAATTTTTCGAGGCATTGCGTAGTAAGTAGCGGAACTCAATCCCGATTAACAGGTTACAAAATAAATTATGTGATCTAATATAAAAGCAAGAATAAAATAATATTTTACTTTCACACTAAATTCATTTTTTTAGTTTAGATTTTTTGCATTGTTTGCATTGTTTGATAATTCATAAGATAAAAATTAAAGCTGCAGGTAAATTTTTTACCATATAAAATAAATAAATACACACAGACACACTTCGTTCCCCCTTCGTTTTAATTCGATCAGAGCGAAGAAAAGGAAATATAAATTTAAGTAAATATTTCATCTCCTCGAGTAGGGATCGAACCCACAACCAGTCGGTTTTATAGTCACACTTTGTGTCGCCGCGCCACGACTACCCTGGTCTTTTTTACCATATAGCACTGTAGAATAAGTTTTAACTACCTGGCGATGCTTGAACGTTGCTAATCACTTGTTTCCGAGGAGGTAACTTCGACTGAGTTATGACCGGAGCTCCTCCTGTAACATAATTAAAAAAATATTTAAAAATTTAGGTTTTTACTTAAATCTCTAAAGTTTATTAATTCCACTGATTTTTTTAAATTTTTGTTACCTCAGAGCTTTTGACTGGGTAAACCGATTTTGATGATTTTTTTTAGAAAGCTAGTTGCTTCCAGTGAGTTTTCATTTTAATTTGTTCCATTTGGACAATGTAAGCCATGAGAAAATCACAGAAATCTTAAATTTGCATCGAGTATGTGCGCAACACATGAGCGAATGATTCAACATCACGCCAATCGATTTCAATGATTCTTTTTTTATAAGCATACATTTCAAGGGCAGTTTGATTTGAGTTTGGTTAGGTTGTTTTGTTAAAAAATATTTTTTTATGTTTTCATTTCATAGCTCTGGTAAAAAAATCACAAGCGGCGGCGTTGAGTTCCGCCACTTAACATTCATTGACTCCAGAATTCAGGTTAGGTTACCTCTAACAACTTGCCATGTAAGAAATACAACTAGAAGCCAAAAAGAATACGAATAGATGGAAAAATAAATGACCGCAGATTAAAACCCATGGCTCGTCGAAGTCGAGCGACTGAGAGACTATGGAAGCAATAGGCAAAAACAATATGACTCTGCCAATTCTTAGTTTAGTTTATATTTCAAACAACGTTGACAAGGCGTCTCACCGACGGAGGCGCGGAGCTCGCACTGCGCGCCCGCGGTGCCGGCGCGGCACCGGCACGTGTAGTCGGAGCGCGACGCCGGCTCGCGCACGCAGCGCCCGCCGCGCGCGCACGGGTTGGGGATGCACGGGTCCTGCAAGGCCACGAGTAAGGAGATAATACTGGCTGTGCTTCAAAGCTGTGTTGTACTCACTGACTAAATACTGTCTGTTGCACTGTTATTTTAATTTTTTACAAGTCTCACCGGTTCATGGGCGCCGTCCTCTTGCAGTACGTGCGCGGCGGCGGTGATAGCGGGTTCATCTCCGCCGCAGCCGGCGCGCGTCCGGGAACTGCGGAGGGCGTTCACGAAGTCTACACGCTTGTGGTTGATCCATGCTTCTTTGAGGCAACCTGGTGGAGGATATTTAATTTAAATTTATACGTGGTATTTAAGGCGAAGAGTTAAATAATAAGGTAAAAAGAAAGAAAAAATAAGTCGTTAAATATTTTTTTATAATTATATATACAAATTATTTGCAATATTGTGTATTATAAACAGAAAAATATGTAGTTTTTCTGTTGTCCATTAAAAAATTCAAATAATAAATATGCATATACATGAGAGTATCTAGAGATATTTTCTTTGGGCTGGACTGTTCCTTGTTGCATTACTAACCAAATTTTGTTGTAAATAAAATTTCTACGATGGGCACCAGATCATTCTGTGATAGGCACGAACCACCCGGCTCCTCCCTTTCCTATGCCCATATGCAAATAGTGCTTTAAAATTATCATAATATAAAAAAAAAACTACGCTTACCTTTGAAACTAGTGATATTCCTCAAATGCCATTTACTGAAGGCATCTTTAGCGACATCCGGCGGCACTCCGCCCACGAACATCGGCCTCTCCAGACGTAAAAACTCTTTGCTGCCTGAAAAATTGTGTGAAAAACATATAAATGACTAAAAAAATCTGGCTCCTTTATATGGTTATCCCTATAATATAAGCAGTATCTCTAATTTTGAGTTGAAAAGTTAATGTAAAGCTTTTAAAGTTTGTCAAGTATAGAAAATGTGCTTTTGTAATTAACTTAAATATTAATAGATTTTAATTTAATCACGTTTCAGGAATAGTATAGAATCTACAAATGTGACACAAGAATGTTTGGCGGTTTATTGGTTGGCAATACACTAACCATTGATTAAATAATTAATTGGCAGCATCTATTGATTGGCAGTATGGTAACATTTCGAGCAGTTTGGCAAAATGGTAAACTACAAAATTTCACAATCACTATCTCACCTTCATTAATAATAGACCTGGCGGGTCCGTCGTCGACACGCAGAGTGAAATTCTTCTTTACAGCTATAAGTTCTGCTTTGTGGTAGTTGCCATCGGATACCATTTCGAAACTATGAAGTATTGGAAAAGCAACGGTTAAATCGGTTAAATTAACTTACTTGAGTAATAAATAAAATAATCTCCCTTTAAGATTTAAGGCAAGTGGACAGTATTTATTTTTGTTATAAATTAACTCATATAATATTTTTATTCAACACAGATTTCACACAGGTTCAATAAATTAACACTTTAACCGTTGTGACGCAATGCGATAGTTGTGGGTTCAGTATTCACTTGGGGAAAGTTATATTTTCTTTTTCTCGCCGTAGTAACAAGACATCGAGTGGCTTCGACACAAATGTTTCGAAATTTCAGCGGCGCGTGGGGTACGGACGTACGTTATTTGCGGGATACGGTTTGAAGCTATAAAAGATAAAGAAAAAAATCCCTGCGAAATGTATATATAAATTTATATATTGTATATAAGGTAAGTGTACCCGTTTTCGGCATATTAAGGCTCTTATAACTTTAAACAATTTTAAATATATTATTAAACGTTATATGAACTTGCAAATTTTACAGTCACCAATGTGGCTATTTTGTCAGTTATGTTATGTATAAATTATGTGGTTTAACTTAAGTTTAGATTTTATAATAATTTATTTGTGGACCTCTTGTTTGAACCCTAATTCGTGATAAAAATTAGCTCTGTTTCCAAGTTCGTGAATTTGTGGCTCCTGTTTCGGGATAAAATTTTTACCCCACGAGTAAGGTTATATGTTAAGGAGGTTTGGTAAAGGAGGCCTTTATATGTTAAAGTTTTTTTATTACATAATTTGTAACATATAAAGGTTTTTATAGTAAACAATTCGTAAATAAAAAAGAATGGGCGACATCAATTAAACGACATTAAAACTTTAATAATTTACAAACATTTCAAAACTACATATATTAATATAGCTTTTATATGTATTTTTATAAAACAAATCAAGTCTCAGTTTTGTAGCCATGAATGCCAATTTATTGTTATCTCTTTGATTAATTAGAAAATAAAATTACGAACTTACGTAATATAAATAAAATTAAATAAATTTTATTAATAATAATAAAAAAAATAATTAACTTCAACAAACGTAAACCTTATTAATAATAAAATTAATAAAATGAAAATTTCACTGTCACAAATCCGATGTATGTATCCTGCCAAATCTTTTGTACGACATTTTATATTTAGTATATTCTTGAAGAAATACTAAGATTAATAACAAGACTAAGATAACCAATATTAATAAATACAGAGAAGTTAATGTGTTAAATTTACGTAGATTTATGTGTCACGAACTTGGGGAAAATAGTGAAATGTAGAGAATCTTGTTTCGTGTTACTGATTTTTGTAACTTCCTCACTTCTTCAGTATTTTTTACATTACGTAAAGTAATCACTAACTACCATATATATTCGAAAAATACACAAAAATAAATAATAAAAGTTAATTAAAACGCAAATTTGCATTGGTAGCACCTATACGAATTTGGCTTAAAATTATCAATTCAGGTTACCTTTAAAATAGTAATAAAAGAATTTAAGCGAATAAAATATATACCGAATTTCGATCACCATAAACCTTAATACATACATTAAGTGTTTTAAAGCTTTAAATTTAAATTATTTCAATTATTATATAAGTATAAATTTATTAAAAAGTATCTAGGATCTCCCTAATTCGGTGGTAACACGAACTAGGGGACACATTATAAATAAAATGACTGCTATTTCGTGAATCGATTTATTGCAATTTTAAAAGAATTTAATGCTTCCATCTTATTTTTTTTTCAATTAAATGTTTTTTTATAGAATACAAAAAAACATATATTCAAAGTTTTATATGAATAACTTACCTTTGTCTTTCTACAACCTTGAGAAATTCTTACGCTAGTCTTACGGTGGTAAGCAACATAAACTCGTTACAGTGCAATTCGTAGTCAACTCTGCGTTTGAAATGTCGCTATACGCTCAATTTTGTCATTAAAATATTGTTACTTATATTTTTAGATAGTTGAAATCATATAGTTTTTTTACATATATATAGTTTACGCAAATAATACTTAAATTGCTTATTTTCTTTACCGGAACCAAAACTTACGAAATAACGTACTAGAACGAACTTTGGGCCATTTACCTTAATCTTTTTTTATCACTTACCTGTACATAGTGGAAGTGGGATGGTTGCCAACATCGTAGCTGATACGTATCCTGCCGTTAAACAGTTCAACCGCGAGATGTTCGTTGTCTCCGAAGTACATGAGAACACCGTGCAATTGCTTCGTGCTGAACACTGGGGGGTGACATTTCAAATTTAATTATATTTTAGTAAAGACGAAGAAACTCATTTTATTTTTAGTTTTTTTTTTATTTTTGTATTTTTTCTAAATTGTTAGTACTAGATACTATATTTTTTTATCTGCGCCTTAAATTAGGCTAATAATTCTAACTAGAGTTAGAATTATCTCACAGAAAGTCATTCTTAAAAAAATAATAATGGCAAGAATAAAATTATAAGATTGATGTATTTTTTTTATCTACCTATTTTTTGTGACAAAATACTCTGTTTCCCACTTTTCACTAGTAGTACTAAATAGCGGAACTTAATAAATATAACATTATTATAAGTATTATACTTCCAGAACAGTGAAAAAAATTATCCAAAAACAGATGGAGAAAGACAAAAAGGTTTTTAAAAATAAACAGACCAAGCGTGGAAACTCTTTTCTGATTAATAACAGCGATCTTTGACAACTTTGGAGGACAGTAATTTAGGCTTAGCAGATACTAGGTGTAAAAGAACATTTGAAAAATTAAAAAAAAATAATAAACAGAATTGAATCCACAACCAAAGCAAAAGAACATTTTGCGTAATTAAATCATAAAATTACATAATTACCAAGAGTGACATTGGCCTGTGGGGCGGTGCGCAGGGGCTCCAACTCCACGAGCGAGTCGTTGTAGTTGAATGTGAGTGACGTGAGGTATTCGCAGAGGCGACCTGTAAATGGAAAATATAGAGGTAAATATTTTTAACATTTTTAAAGTGTTATTCCACACTTAAGAAAGAAAAATACTTATTTCGAAAACGTATAATTTTTTTACGTAGCGGAACTCGATTCCGCACCTCCTGGATTTATCTTGAACATAGAATCGTAGATGGAGAGAACCTAATAAACCCACTTTCCTCCCAGTTTCTTCTTCCGAAATATTTCGCGATGATTAGCTATAATATGACATTAAAAAAGTCTTACCGGAGTAGCCCGGCGCGCACTTGCACAGGTAGTCGGCGTGCGGGGCGAGCAGCGGGCGGTCCATCACGATGTCGTCCTGGAGACCAGGTACTGATATTTAATTACATACCCCTTTTATTTTTACATCTTGGTTAATCAAGGTTTTACTTTTCAAAAACTCATTTTAAGAGCTAAAACGATGTTGACTAGTTAATATTACAAATGATCTTAAAAATATAGTTAATTTTATAATCACGTAGTATTTATATAGGTTTGTTTGCATTAAGTTTAACTTAACCTTACATCCGTTTAGCCAAATCTGAAGTAGGAAAAGAATACTTTGTTTTGAAGTATTTAGTATGGTAGACAAAATAAATTTGTTGGCCTGTAGAGCTCTACTTAGCATTTTTTCTATTTTTTTCCCTTATATATTAGCAAATTAACATATAAATATATTTTTAAGGATTGAACACCCTTTACATAACATTATAAATTGGTGAGTAGGACTCACGTGCAAGGCGACGGCGGGCAGGTAGCACACGCCGTGCACGCAGTCGTGGTGCGCGCACGGCGACGTGCCGAGCGCGGCGTGCGGCGCCGCCTCGCAGTAGCGCCCCGCGTGCCCGTCCGCGCACGCGCACTTGTACTCGTCCAGCCCGTCCACGCACGTCGCGCCGTTCTGTGCGTGTCATTGTGCGCAAGTGTCAACTAAAGCTACTGCTGAGAAGAACCAGCGCCAGATACGACTGTTCTTTTGGATTTTACATTTTGGTCATTCCACTAATATATTGTAGCTTCACGCTGTATCCCGCATATAAAAGAGGAGATAGAGGGAATTAAGTGTTAAAACACTTCCTAATAAAAACGTTCAGAGACATTAATATTTTTGAAAATGAAAATAAAGATTCTAAAGTTAATAAGTATATTGCAAGAATTTACCAGAAAGTGGTGATGAATCATCAGTCAATATTTAATAAAACTTAGAGGCATATCGAGCTAACCTGACACATATGATTGATGCAATCGTCGGCGTTGACCGTGCAGTTCTGCCCGGAGTACCCGCGCGGGCACGTGCACGCGTAGTGGCTCGTGTGGTCCACGCACAGCGCCCCGTTGGCGCACGGGTTGAAGTGTTCAGTGCAGAACGGAATTTTCCTCTCGCAGAATTCACCTGTTTTTGTTGAATGCCCAATTAATGTTTTTCTATTTTTTTCAGAGGCACACTGCTTTCCATACATGTCTAAGTAGGCAGAGGTAACCTGGGAACCTAATGTTAAGACATTTCCATTTCCCACTTTATGGCACTGCCGAATTATGCCATTGTGTTGAGTGCTAGACTAAATCTGATTAATCTTATTAATGTGCCAATATTTAAATCAATATAAATTTGATTTAGATTACCACAGAAAAATCGATAGATGGTATTTAATGTTAAGACTTAAGACACTAAACACCTTTGCCTTCTAGAATAGTAAACAGAAAGAAAATGAAATTAAGCCATAACCCTAGTGGGCATAGAACCTGCAATTAAAGGAATTAAATAGCACAACTTTTTATCATATAAATAAATAATACAATACCAACCCATGAACCCAGGAGCGCATTTACAAGTGTACCCCTCGAGGTGGTCCACGCAGGTCGCGTTGTTCTGGCACCTGTGCGCCACGCAGTCGTCGATGTTCACCTCACAGCGGACGCCGGTGTAGCCAGCGTGACACGCGCAACTAAAATATAATATATAAAATAAAATCAAATAAATCAGCTTCACGCTGTATCCCGCACACAGCAGGGTAGACAGAGGGAACGTAGTGTTAAGACACTCTATTCCCCACTTTCTGCCGAATTCTGGAGGCATTGCGTGTTGAGTGGCAGAACTCAACGCCGCGCTTAGCCTCGACACCAGAGCGAAGAAATGGAAATATAAATTTAAGTAAATATTTCATCTCCTCGAGTGGGGATCGAACCCACAACCAGTCGCTTTTACAGTCACACTTCGTGCCACTGCGCCACGACTGGCCTCAATATATTATTTTAGAAAACGTAACGTAACGTGTTACTTTTTGATATTGACGTATATTCGCTATTATATAATAACGGTGCGGCGTCTATAATCATTAAGTGCAATCAGTTCATCACTTGCAACAGCATATACTCACTGGAAGCGCCCCTCCTCCAGGAGCTCGCAGGCCCCGAAGGCGCAGGGCGAGCCGTAGCAGGCGTCTATCTGGTGCTGGCAGACGTCCCCGTGGTAGCCGCGCGCGCAGGCGCACGTGAAGCCGCCGCTGCGCGTGGCGCTGCAGGCGCCGTGGTTGTGGCACGGGTTGCGGTAGCAGCGGTCGCACTTCGATATCACGTCGGCGGGCGGCTCGCCTGCTTGTGGAGCCGAAATTTGTTTTTTTATTTTTATGGCAGGATACTTAGGGTAAGTGAAAAGTATGAAAAGTATTTAGTTCTAGCGAAAATATCCTTGTTTTACACCAGTCCTTCTCAGGTCTGAGGCATTAAATTTAGTGAACTGGTTTTAAATTATTCGACGTTAAAAAATAATATAACTTATTTTTATTTGGAATACAATCATTTAATTTTAACATATAGCTGTATCCTATAAATAGTAGGCATCCTACATACAGCGTTAAAACATTCCGCTATTTTCCACCCAGAGTGGGCACTCTACGTTAAATGGCAGAACTTACGCCGTATTTCGTCTACCAGAACGAGGAAATCAATCAGTTTGGAAATGGAAATTATTTTGAATATTATTATTTTCCCAAAGAGAAATCGAATCTACAGCCATCATGCTCAGATTCAGTCACTGTCCCATTACGTCAAGAGATTTAATATCTTCTATTATAAGAAAGATACATATTATTATACAAAATAAACTATAAAAGAGAACACTGTATATATAAGCAAGATTAAGAAAAATATGGAGAAGAGTAAAGGAAAAGAACGAAAAAATGAGGCAGGTAATATGGAAACGATACTCAAAGCCATTTTTTAACACCAACAAAGGTTACAAAAATAATAAGACAGTATGTGACAGTAACCGAAACGATGGGTGCGATTTTCACTTGGGCAAATGAATATTTTTTTTAACCGCTCTAGCAAAACAAAATATGGCATTGATTTCCACCACTTATCACGCAATATCTTGACAAATTGTCGTGGGCGTGTGGAACGGAGTGTCTTAACACTAGGTTTCCTCTGCCAACCCTGCTATAAGCGGGATATAGTTTGAAACTAAAAAAAAGATATAATACATACCTTTACACACAAAAGAACTAGAACTTGTGCTCAGCACCAGCTTATCCCTCATTGGAGGTGGGTCGGCACATCTGGCTATACCTGCCTCCACGTACTCGCCCGCTACTTTCACCCACTCTGACAGCCAGCGGATGGAGCAATCGCAGTATAGTGGGTTCGAACCCAGCGCACTGAGGGAAACATATATAAAATAGTATATCCTACTAAAATTATAAATGTAAAACATTGTGAGAAAGGATGGAATATGGTTCATCTTTCACGCAAAAGTACTGATCAAATTAGATATAAATTTTATACAATAATTTTATTTTAATTTTTATTTTAATTAACGTAAAGATTTCGAAAGCTAAAATATTGTTATATTACTAGTAAGCACATAAAAATTGTGTTATAAGTATCACGTTATTAAAATCTGATTCTGTTAACAAATAAAAAAATACATTTTAAAATTGTATAAAAATGTAATATCTTAATTTTTACGTGGCAACTTCGGTTTTGCGTTTTTTTTAAGTCAATAATTTTTAGAAAATGTGAATCTGGGAACATTAAGATACTTTCTTTCTCCACTTTCCACTGAATTCTTGATCCATTGAATATTGAGTGGCGGAACTCGACCTTGCATTTTTTCTTCTTACTAAAGCCGAAGTGGTATGAAAATATTAAATATTTCATTCCCATGAGTGGATATCGAACCTACAATCATTGCGTATAACCACAACGCTCTAGAGCCACGACGGCTTGAAATTATGCCTTTGAATTTAAAACTTACACATGAGATATGGATTCCAAATCTCTGAACACTCCATCAGCTAGCATCGATATGTTGTTGCCGTGTAGAGACAGAACTCGAAGTTGTGTTAGACCTTTGAGGGCGTCACGCTGAAACATTAATTGTTTTATTTTTATTTTTTTACTGACATAGACTTGCGGCAGCTTTGACTAATGTGGGTTAATGGTAAAAATCTAAATATTATCATTCTCCTCAGTGGAAATCGAATTCACAACTCTCATATACATCATCAAGCCACAAATCTCTCCCTATATCCGCTCATAGCAGGATAGGGGTAGAGGATAGACTCTTCGCTTATTTTTTAAGATACGACGCCACGAGAGCGAGAAAAAACAAAATAATAAACTCTCTCTCCCTCCAGTTGAAATCAAATTCTGGATAATATTGTTACAAGCGTTAATCCCCTGCGTTATTTATTACACAAGTAAATAAAAAGAAGAGTTACCTGCACACATCTCAGCCTATTGTAGCTGACAATCAGAGTCGACAGTTTTGTTAGTCCTTCGAATGTGTTATTAGATAGAACACTAATTTTATTATTAGATAAGTCGAGACGAGTCAGCTGTGTAAGGTGCCTTATTTGATCTGGCGAAATGCTTGTTATTTCGTTTGATTCTAAATATCTGAAAAAACAAAAGGGTTAGTTGATAGTAGATAGTATTTAATAAATCAAATAAAATAAATTAATCATCTTCACGCTGTATTCTGCACACCGTAGGGTAGGCAGAGGGAACCTAGTGTGACACTCTGTTCTCCACTTTCTGCCGAGTTAAGAGGCATTGATTGTTTTAAATATTTAATTTCTTCAAGTGGCAATCAAAACCAGCCTATCGCCACGACTGGTCTCAGTCTAGTATTTATATCCATAAATACATATTTGTACAACTCACAACTCCGTAGTGTAGGGCGGTATCCGCGCCGGCACCGAGGCGAGGCGGGCGCGCGCGCACCTCACCACCGTGCCCGCGCACGCGCAGCCGCCGGGACAGTAGTCGTGCGGCAGACAGCCTTTATCCTCCGCTGCACAAACAAAATAATCTTTTAATTAATACCTGTATAGTTTGATTTATGTATGGAAAATGTATTTTTTAAATATTTTGGTACAGTTTCGTGTATGTTTGAGGTAGAGGTTCCATTCCCGTCCAAGAGTAGAAGTGAAGTTGGATATTTTAGGCAATTGGAAAGCCATAGCAGATATATTACTTAAAATTTTATGTCTTGAGAGTGAGATAATGATTAAACACTCCCATCTCTAAATCCATCTATGTTCTACATATATATACCCATTATATTTTTCTACTAATATACTTACGTGTACACTTAAAATCAGCCAGCTCCAGATGGTGCAACTCGGTACCCCTCAACGAAGGTGGTTGGGAACAACTGGCTCCGGTGGATAGTCTTCTGGACCTCAGCCACACACTGACCCAGGATATGTGGCAGGTGCAGTGAAACTGGTTGTTTGTTAGAGATCTGGAAAGGGTAATATTTTATATATGGGTATTCCATTTTATTACTACACTTTTATACTAATATTATAAAGTTCAAAGATTTTTTTTAGTTAAAATTATAAAACTGTTTTAAATATCTATGTGCTATCAAGTCATCGTTTGTAACTGATATACTTCACATCATGTATGATACTTACAACGATGTCAGCAAGTTGAGATGGTCGAACGATCCTGGCGTGATGCATCTTATCTTGTTATCTGTTAACGATCTAATGAGAAAAAGAAAAATATATAATATATTAGGCGCTTTTATAATATTTAGTATTAAAAAAAAACGAATAATCAAAAGTTGATTTTTAAAACCGTTTAATAATAACAAAAAAAAGTACAATATTACAAAAGTAAAGAGCGAAGTTGATTAATTTAAATTAACAATGGTGTTAGGTGTAATATTATAATATTCACTTCGCCTAATCTGTTCAGCTCATTTCCAACTAAAATAAAGTGATTCGAAGGGAAAAATTCTTTAGCTATCCTCGAAAAACCAGAAGCTTCTTTACGTAGTTTATATTACGGTTTTCATTATAATGTTTAATTTTTTATTATTAAATACTTACAGCGTAGTAAGACTGTGTAATCCGAAGAACATTTTATCAGTGACTGTTTGCAGCAAGTTGCCATCAAGCAATAGCTCTTGCACGGACGCGGCGCCGTCGAACGCATTATCTTCTACCAATGTTATACCTAGAAGGAGGAATATTAGACTACTATATAGTATTTTGATCAAATTATTGATATATGCATATAGTCATGCGGGACAGTAAACGTTGTGTTCCGCCATTTCTCACACAATGTCTCGAAAATTAAGTGATGTATGGGAAACGGCGTGTCTAAACTCTTTTTCTGTCTGCCAACTCTAATATTAAGAAAAATTATTTTAGCGTTAAATTCCGCCACTTTGTATTATTTAATGATTTATCACATATATAAATTAAAAATAAAATAAATTTTACCTACCATTATTCCGTAAATCTAATTTTGTTAGATCTGGTAGTCTTCCAAATAAACCATCTGACTTGATTTGACCTAAATTATTGTCTGGCATAATTCTGAAATGAATATAAATATAAATGTAAATCTGACCATGTTATATATATCACAAATATGTAAAAAATGCCTAACATGTATGAGTTTTTGGTTTCAAGAATTATAAATATTTTAGATAATGTATAAACATTTTTACGTAGCGGGACTCGAAGCCCCGCCTTCCGGAATCCATCCAAGTGCTTGAACTGCTAAGTCATACGCGTAAGGATTTCGATATAAGAAACGTATAAGAATTTCGTCGTAGGTTGATAAGAACGTATGGTTACCACTAGGTCAGAACACTTAAGCTGTAAACAAGAAGTTTGAGTTCAAGTTCTACAAGGTTTAATGTGTGTTTCATTCTATCTTCTAAATAACATTAATTATTTAATGAAACAATAAAGTCAAATTCACTATAATTCTTAACTGATTTCCAAAAAAATGTTTTATAAACCACTCACAACGCATAAGTACTGAGAGGCAGGTCCCTAGGCAGGTCAGCGAGAGCGGCGCGCGCGCACGCCACGCGCACGCGGCCGGGCGGCGAGCGCGAGCACGCGCACGCCGTCGGGCACGGGGGCTCGTCGCCGCACGTGTCGGGGGGGTCCTCACCGGCTGTGGGACCAGAAATTACTTTTGTATTTTTCAATTTTAAATTGTTGAAATTTGAGATTCCAAAGCTACAGACTAATATCAGACAAATTTATAAAAAATCGTAAAATTTAAAAATTCCAATTCCCACACAAGGGAATTAATTATTTAAATTTTCTTGCTCTGCTTACTTAATGTCTTGAAAATTAGGCGAACATTGGGAACGTCGCAACACTAGGGATCAACTGCCAACTCCGCTATATGCGGAATACAGCGTCAAACAACTTCAACACTCACGTTTACATTTGAAGTTCTCCTCTCGCAACGCATCGATTCGTTTCCTATTCATTCGTTTGGGCGAATCGCATTTCGCCCCAGAAGTTTCTATCGGGTTTTTTCTTAAATACGCCGCCAGCCATCTTAAGGAACAGTCGCAGGAAAACGGGTTTCTGCCTAGATGTCTGAGAAAAGAAACAAAATTAACTACTGTTTCCACAGTATTGTACACGTCGGGATTTTGTGATTTATTTTATTTATCTGTATAAATCATGTTACTTAATTTAATCCGTGGTTTCAGTTTCGAACAAAACAAACAAAAGTTTTAACATGCTTTCATTGGCTTTACTTACTTTTTATATACTTATTATTGTAAAGAAAATTAGGAAGGCTAATTTGACTCCCTTTTAGTCGTCTGATTGCTTGAACTTTAGTTTTTTTTAATTTGAATTGCTTGTCCTCTGATTAATGACAGTGCAATGACGTCATAACAGAAATTCTTTTTTCTGAATTCTTGCTCAGAAATAACAAACAGACAGACATAAAAAAAGGTAGGTAGTTTTTTTTTTAGTTTAAATAGAAGATAAATAAATAGTAAGTTCTTCTTTTCAGTAGTAATTTTATTTAAAAAAAATATGTTAATTTTTTTTGATGTTCTCTTTGCTGTGTAGTAGTGTAGTTACTTACAACGTTTGTATTCCAGTGAGAGAGTCGAATGTGCCATTCTGCAGCGTCCTTATATTATTATCGTATAGAGACCTGAAGTCAAATAAATTTGTTATAAAGATATTTTTGCTTATGTTCGCTTTTCTTGTCGACTCCCATACGCTCTGCTCGCTGTGATATATCAAAAATATTAGAAGGATAGGTAAATATTTTTTTGTATTATTATTAGTACTTATGACGCTGCTCTGTATGACAAATATATCCTTTATTCCCTTTTTTCTTCAGTTTGAAATAAAATAATTCGCACAAATATTTTTATATAGAAAGATTTAAGTAATACTTTTGCTGTACGGTAAAACAGCCTAATGCAACGCATATAAAATGCTTTTATTTTTTAAAGGTTTTGTGTAATAATACTTACAATAATTTTAAACTTTGCAAGTCCCTGAAAGTGTCTTTACGTACACAAGTGATTTCATTCGAATTTAGTAACCTGCAAAAAAAAACATAATTTATGTTAAACATAATAATGTTGTCTAAAAAAATTACAGTTAAAAGTTACCAGTTTATAAATTTAAATTTATATCTATCTTTTAATAATTACATAATTCAAATAAATAGGTATTATTATATATTTAGAAAACTTACAAAAGTTGTAATGATGTTAGGCCATGAAATATCCCAGATGGCAGATCTTTTATTTTATTTCCATAGAGGACTCTGTAAATTAAAAAGTTATAATAAAATCTAAAATATCAGTATTGTATTTTCGTCGGGCTTTTGGCACGTATTTTGGGTATTACGTAAATGATAACTGTGTTCATATACCGGCTAGGTAAAAGTTAAGTCACTCAAAATCTTACTTTTAAAAATGATTTTCTAAGTCTGGTTAGATAGTTACAAACTCTGTTAATTAGCACACAATGTCTATGTGTGAATTATATTCAATTTAAATTTTATCTAATAATGTGATAATATAAAAAAAAAACAAAATACAGATTAGCCAAATAATAAGAAATATGAAATATATTTTATAAAAAATAAAAATACCGTAGTTAAATTAATATTATAGTATTAAAATAACTATAGTTCATTAATTAAGAAATCATGTTATTTATTATAGTACAGATAAAAACTTACAAAGAAGTTAAATGCGTTAAACCGTTAAACGCATCGGCGGCCATTTTGACGATTTTATTATTTGACAGATCAATTCTGGCGACCCTCTTGACAGCTGAGAATGCGCCTGCACCCACCTCCGTTATCTCGTTCTGCTCCAAGCGACTGGAAAGGGATAAAAGACTATGTATGTAATAGTACGGTCGACGAGTCGTGGTCGCCTTGAAGTAAAGCTTTCTGAACCATTACGACAGATACTCTCGGAATGAAAATAATCAAATGTAATAGCTAACTTCAGGGCCGAAAAAGTCGATGATTGTTAGGTAAATTTTAGCAAGAATTGTATTGAGAATTAGTACAACAGCCATCGGTGAGATGAGTGGTAATGGGTACGATCCCCTAACGCAAACAGCAGGGTAGGCAGAGGGAACCGTGTGTTAAGACTCTCCGTTCCCCACTTTCTGCCGAATTCTGGAGGCATTGCTTGTTGAGTTTCAGAACTCAACGCCACGCTTTGTCTCAAGACCAGAGCGAAGAAATGGAAATATACATTTAAGTCAATATTTTATCTCCTCGAGTGGGGATCGAACCCACAACCAGTCAGTTTTACAGTCACACTCTGTGCATGATATGAAATATTTTAAAATAATACGTAATATATATGAAAATCAAATTTCCTTTCACACTAAACTGACAATGAAATAAAATAAACATACATTTTTACTCTGCACGAAACGGACCTGAATCCACTGCTTTCACAGTACTTACATCTCAGTCGCCCTATGTGGAATAGTAGTGGGTAGTTCAGTAAGCAATTTCTCCCTACAGTCCACAGTACCGTCCGGAGAACATCTACAGGGTGGTGGACAACGTGGTTCCGCTGAACACTCTGTAGTTATTGCTGTTGTTGGCCCTGTAAATAAATTTGTTTTAAATTCGCATATAGCAGGATAGGCAGCGGGAAACTTGTGTTAAGTTCCGTTACCCATGCAACGCCCAAATTTCAAATATTGCGTGTTGAGAGGAGAAACTTAATGTCGCGATTTGTGTTATTACCGGAGCGAGGAAATGAAAGTAACTCATTCCACTAAATGTGAATTGAACCCACAACCGTCGTGTTTAGTCACACGATCTAACACTGTGCCACGTCGACCTCGCGGAAACACGCAATCGTCAATAACAATTTTAAATATTGATTTCAAGTATAGATTTTTTTTAAATATACTGATTTAATTGAAATAGTACTAAAGACAATCCACGATGAGGAGGTGAAGACTCGAAGACTACGGTGATATAAGATTTATAAATAAATAAGTTTTATTTATTTCACACTTGACTTTTAGTAATTAGTATAAATGTAAGTAAAGATATATTAAAACCTGTGCAGGTTAATTCGTGTGCTTCTAGTTCTGTGAGTAGGGCACCTCTGAGTGTAGCGGGTGCTTGGCATCTGAAAGAAAATATATTTAATTTCATTTTCGCGTTCAGCTAGTGTAGCAATTTCACGCTTTTTCTCGCATAGCAGGAAAGTAGTAACCTATTGTTAAAACACTCCGTTTTCCATTTTCTGCTCAATTTATGAGATATTACGTGTTGAGTGGCCGAACTCTACGCCGCGTGCGCCTGTGTCTTGTTACCGGAGCAAAAAATTAATATACGTCATTCCTTCGAAAAGAAATCGAATTCTCAATCGCGTTTTCTCACAGCCCCAATAAAGAAAAGAATATTATAAAAGAAGGAAGAAAGTTAAAATATGATGTTTAAATATAGAATTTTTTTTTTTTTAAATAAGTATTCAACGGTTTACAAATCAAAACTCACCTTGCCCCAACACCCTGTATACCAGCCGCTCTTACAGCCGCAGACAGACGTGCCACACGACAGTCGCACACAACAGGATTGTCTGTCAGTCGCAATGTGTGTAGACGCGCGACTGATGCGGCTTCCAGAGATAGGTAGGTCAAGTTGTTGTTGTTTAATGTCCTGAAAAGGGATAAAAATATTTGAATTTAAATGAATTATTTGAATATTATTAATTAATACTTTCTAAATATTGTGATTTCACGTTGTATCCCGTATATATCAAAGTAGGCAGCGAACCCAGCGTTAAGACACTAATATCTTTATTTGTCATCCAATTTTTGAAATATTTGTTGAGGGGCAGAAGTCAACACCGAGTTCTGTCGTGTTACCCGAGCAAGGAAATAAAAATAATTCATTCAACAATGCCCCATTTACGTCAGACACTGTGCCCCGCTGCGCCACGATGGTTTCTAGTATTATAGTTATTTGTTTTTTATATGCATATATAGTTCACTTACAAAACTTCCAAGCTTTTCAAGTTTTCCAAAGCTTTCTCGTCGATACATTTCAATTGATTCCCGTCCAAATGTAAACTTTTCAGTGCGGTCAGACCTCGAAATGTCCTTCGGCTGATAGCGGTAAGTTCGTTGCGGCTTAGGTCTCTGGAAATTAAAAATAAAATAAGCTGTCTCTTTCTTATGTTAACTTAGGATATATCTATCCTTGTCATAATAACCCCTAGTCGTTTTGTACAAACATCCAAAAAGGAAAATTAAAATAAAATTTTTTAGAGGTTTGTTATTTTTTTAAAAGAATGCAACTAAATATTTAAAAAAACAATGTAATGAAGGTAAAGTTTCAAATCCATTTTTAAATATAGTGATTTATTGTGAATTCAAATCCCATTTATTTAATGTTTATATTCATAATATAGACATTTACTTAGACAAGCTATACAAAGTGCGGTGTTAAGTTCCGCCACCTGCACTAACTTGAAACTTAGTGGTTACGATTCATAATATACAAAAAAGATATTTTCAATATTAAGTTATTTACAAATTGGTGTTAATAAGACCAGACGAGGGTCTGTTTAACTAACTTGTTTCGAACAAGTTAACGACCCTCCAAAATATAATTTTGGGGGATTGAAATTAATTATTTTTTAACGTCCCTTAAGAACACATAAAAAAGTATCTCTGCTTTACAAAAAAAAAGAATAGCTTAATATTTTAGCGTTCATAGTGGGTAGACATGAGTCTACGTACTATTAGTTGGTAGACGAAATAAAAAGGCTAAAAAAACACTTTTCGCCAGAATTCGGAACATTGTGAATGGAGTGGGGAAACATAACGCCGCATTTTTTATACACGCCGAAAATTAACATAATTTATTCTTCCAAGCTGGAAAAGAACCCGTAACCGTAAAGTATATGCTATGCCTCTGTCTCACGATTAATTACTCAACACGTATTTTTAATTTTTGCGTAACGAAGTGTAATTGTCACTAGACTCCCTCTGCCTCTCTCCTCCTCCTCCTCCTCCTCTCTCTTCTCTCTAACTCTGCCTCTACCTGCCTGTCTATCGTATACGCGTTATACAGCGTGAAAAAAAAGTGACCTACAATCTTACAAAATATAATTAACACTCGTATTATTATTTATTACCATATCTATCGATATATAAATATACGAGCATACGAGTATAAGTAGTTCGTACATTTCAGCTCGGGCCACGAAGCTCTTGGCACGCGATCGTTAAAATTTCACGAACTTCAAACTATTATGATAGTTTCAGCCAGATGGATAAGGCTTTTGAATTTGTAATATTAATTTTTTGTTTTTATGCGTTTCCTGTTTTTTTTCGGGTTCCGTTCCGTTCCTTTTAAGGAAAGAAGGAACCCTTATAAGATCACTTTTTTGTCCGTTTGTATGTCAAGAGTTGAAATTAAAACCATATACATAGATGTAAGGCCCCATGATTTCCTAAAAAAAATGTATTTTTACATATACTCAATAAAAAGATGGTCATATCTTTTTATTTATATAGCAGAAAATGCATATTTAAATTTATTTTTTACGGAGCCCTCGGTGGCTCGAGTCGCGCTTGTCCCGTTTTTTATTTCGTGTTAAGACAAGTTGTGAAGATAAAGCAAATTTAGGCATATTACGTGAGCTTTCTACTTTCACGCTGTATCCCGCCTATAATAGGATTCACCAAGAGCCTTAGTTTAAGACTATCCCGCTCACCAATGTCCATTTCCCAATTGTCGAGAGGTTGCGTGTTGAGTGGCGGAGCTCAACACCGCGCTTTATCTATCTTGACCATAGGGGGGATGGTTAAATGTAATCATTACCCGTAAATGGGATCGTCTACTTCACTACGTCAGCCTCATTAAATGATATCTACTATTCAAACAATCAAAGTTCCTAAGCGGAAGATAATAAGAAAATTAATATTAATTAAATCAAATCATATCCATACTATTATAGCTTTTTGGGTATCTGTCGAAAATTGCTAGCTATCTGTTTCGTCTGAATAATTAATTGCGTTCCCAATTGGGCGGCGCTACCCTGTTGAGTGGAAAGATTGTGGACATGGCGTTTTGATTGTATGGAAATATGAAATTTATATGAAAATATAGGAGTTTTCTATCATCTGTATAGATTCTCAGTTTCTAATTGTTAACGCGACGGTTGTGGGTTTGATTCTTTTTCGGGTGAATGAGTTATTTAAAGTCATCAAATGTGTGTAGAAATATTGATTATTGATTTGTTTGGAGTTTGATGCGCTTTGATTTTGGAATATCGAATAGGTTTAACGGAAATTGGGGAACGGAAGAGTTTTAACGGGAACGGATTATCTTAACACTAGGTTTAGGTCTTAACCCAGGTTCCCTCTGCTCTCCCTATTCTGCTGTATGCGGGACACAACGTGAAACATTTTTTTTTGAGTACGTTGAAATTGTACGATAATACAGTATACCATCTCCATATATTTTAACTTCCTGTATCTTTCGCTAGCGGAAATCAATTACTCTATCGTTATATATTATTAATATTTGATGAAATTCGGAGGTCTTTTGTTCTTTAAGTGTAATACAAGGTTCAAACATTTGGATTTGTTTATATTTTGAATCAATTAAAATTGTTTAATTGTTTTGTACTTTATGAGGTAATAGGATGCAGGTACAATTCAGTACATAGAAATGATTATGTCACTCTACACGCATGTTTTTATAAACTAGGTGAAAGTAGTTGAACGGAGTGTTTCTTAAGCATTGGTTTCTCTCCGCCCACCCTGCTACACGCAGGACACGGCTTGAAGTTAAAAGTACACGTGATTTTTCCCACAAAATGATAACTAGTATTATTTTCTTACATGAAAAGCTAGACCTCTGTAGTTACCGCAAGTGGTTAAGAGGAGTTGCACTTCTTTTTAGGCACAGTAGGTTAAGACTTGCCTCATTATAATGACACCTCTCGAGTGTTTTAAGCGGTAATTCACGCATATTCTAGAATGTGTGTTACCAGTAGTAAGTTTGTTTTTTTACCATCACATTGTATCCCGAAGGTAGCAGGGTAGGCAGAGGGAACCAGGGAACATAGTGTTGTGAAGTGTCACAACCGTTTGTTAACGTTCTTATATATTGACTGTCTTTGTTTTGTACAATACTTAATTTTAAAAACTACCTTATTTTTTGTTTAGAATTGAAAACGACAAAATGAATTTACTATCTGGCTCTTTAGACGACAATTTTGAATATTTTTTATAATCTTGAAAAGACGGAAGGCACATGACATTTCTCACAAAAGTATATTTCGTAATAGTACTATGTTGCAGTATGAACGTTGAATTCGCAAAACCAGGTAAGAATTGGAAATTTCTCCGAAAGTTTATCCTTCCCTGCATATACCAGGATAGACAGAAGTAACTTAAAAATAGTGTTAAGAAACTCCGCTGTCCACTTTCCGCCAAAGTTAGTATTTGTTGACTAGTGGAACTCAACGCCACGCTTTGTCTAGTTGAGTGAGTAAAGGGAGGATGTGAAAATATAAAATATTTCACTCCTTTTAGTGGGAATTGAATGCAAAGGCGTAGCACGCTGGTGCCCCTGCGTCACGACAGCCTCGTCAATTTATTATAAGTTTATCTGTATGAAGAAAAAATCTTGCATAGACTGAAGACAACCTGTCTGTCAGTGCCCTTAACGTTTTTACTATTTTAAATATTAATTTATGAAATAAGAAAACATATAAAAATATAGATACTATTTGCTTACAAGAACAAATACAAAAATAGCTAAACCGCATATATGTCGCCATTTGCTTTCCACTTGAACAAGATGGCGGCACACAATGGCGTTAATGCATTTCAAGTTGGCGGGAAAACAAAGGAATCTTTGAAAATGGCAATTCGATGTGTTCGAGAGCTTACTATGCTTGAAGTGGGATTATTGTAGACACCAAATAATATTATAGTATTATGAATGAAATAAATATCTGACTGTCGACACCACGGTTGGTGCTACGATTCCCACTGGTGTGGTGAATTGTTATCGTTTATAACGCAATGTGCAGCGTTAAGCTCCACCCCTTAAAAATTGGGCTTAACCTTTAAAATTGGGCTGTGCGGGGTGACAATTATCATAAGTTTAGGACCGGGGCCCTTTTTGCCTACTCTGTGTCATGCACAGCGTAGAGCTAAAAAAAATATATTTACCAACATTTCTTTCTTTCAAGCACATTTAACTATCAGCAGGGTAGAGTAGGTAGAGTGGGTCAGAGGTATTCCTCAAGTGCGGGAGAATGCAAAATGATATTTCAGTGTGACTCGAGTAAGATATTTCCGGAAATGTTCGTAATTAGTAATTAATACTGCGGCACTCCGCAAAGTGACTCTCGCTACTGCCATTAGATACTAATTGGGCAAGATGTATTTTCGACGACATAATTTTATATTATACTAGTGATTCAAAGCGGGTTTGCTCGCTTACACTTATTGTTATATTATAGGAAAATTATACAAATTTTTATATATGTGTTATTCTGATGTATAAGTTATATTATTGTTTTTTGGTGAAAATGGAATAAACGTTCATCCTCACAATCTTTTAATTTTATGATATTTGGACGACCAGCTTCATTCTTCATTCAGCTTGTCTTCAAACGGGTGATTTTCATAATTCATTCAAGGGATTGATAGTTAGAACTTTATTAAGTATACGGCCGTCGGATATATAAGGCCACAGCGTCAGGTTACGGCCGCAGTAGTTGCGCGTTAGATTCCCACTCGGGGGAATTAATTGTTAAGAAATTAATATATTTCTGAATGAGTTGAGTTAGTTGAAATCGGTGATGTATATAATAATAAAACTAGAAATAGGCTTGAGCGCGCCTCTACAGAATGTCCTATATCACAATTTTAAAGGACAAAATGTTTATTTGTCGGTTATTATCAAATTAATAATTTTATAAATGAGAGCATCGCTTGGGATTTAATGTTCGTTCCATAGAAATTATATACATAGTTACTAATAATTAAGTGTGAATTTGGAAATAATTAATTGAAAAAAAAAGTGGTTAAAATTATTTTATTTAATAATTAATTTAATTTTTGCTCTAAATTTTATTGGACATAGAGCCGCGACAAGTTCCAGAATGGATTCCCTTAACATTAGGTTCTCTCTGCTAATGCTGCTGTACGTGGGATATAGAGTAAATTTAATTGGAACATTATATAGTATTTTTTTATTTTGCATAAGTTAGATAATATTATACTGGCATCTTAAATCATGATAAAAGGAGACGTCTCAATTTTGTTTAATATTTGCCCGACTGCGGAGAAGCGGAGGGTTATGTTTTAGCGAGTATTGTATATTGAACTCCGTTTTTAGGGTTCCGTACCTTTAAGGAAAATGGAACCTCTATAAAATCACTTCGATATCCGTCTGTTTGTTTGTCTATCAAGAGTCTTTATCTCAGGAACGCTTGGAGATGTCGATTTGAAATTCGAACCATATACTCAAATCTATCGTAGATTTCCTTAAAAAACCTTATTTCTACATTTACTTAAAAAATTATATGGTTGTTTATGTCGCAAAAATCGCTTATTTCGATAAGGAATCAAAATTAATAGGGTACTTCCAATTGACCTAGAATTTTGAAATTTGGCAGCTAACATCCCTAAAAGGAGGTTTAAAAGTGAGCTATCAGATGAAAGGGCTCTAGCTAAGCTAAGCATGAATTTCAGAAAATCTTGAGACCTCCAATTTTTATACGAAAACCTCGGTGGGCGAACATTAAACTCTAGTAATGTTCCAAATTCATAATAGCAGCCTCAATTTAACTGAAATAACGTTCCGCACGTCCGTACCGGAAGGAATTCAGACACAGACTGAGCGTGCCGGACGTGCCGCCATCTTGACTCCGGAAGTCGGTGCCCGTAATGAGCTCCTCTTTGAGTGTTTTGTTTTGTGATCTTTTGGTTTCATTGTAGTGTGTACTTATGGTGTATGTATGTAAACTTTACATAATTATTTTATTTATATTAAAAAATTGTAAGTTATGACACTTATCGATTAGATTGACACATTTGACACATTGAAAATATTACGCTGTCTCGAAAATTTGGCTATGCGTGTGGAAAAAAGTGAACTGAACACTAGGTCCCCACTGCATACCATGGAAAAAGCGTGAAGCTGAGATGTTGCAATTATTTATTTACAGTCGATTCGGGGCCTTACAGCGGGCCGGGAGCCATGTGCTCTTAGCCTTAGATCAAAAGGCGGAATTATTTCTGCCTAACCCAAAAAGGAAATTATTATTGCAAGCACAAGTAAAATTAAACAATATAACATATTAACGCTGCTAATAAATAATAATTAGTATAAATATTTAAGTTAAATATGAAATTTCACTGTTCAATAAACAATTAAACACACGCCGCCATATTTAATTGCAACTCAGCTTTCACCAGGAAGTTGCAACAATGTTATGAACTTAAAATAATGAATTAGTTTAGTCCCTTGATATAGAAAATTGAATTTAGTGGTTTTAGGTTCAAATACGTATAAGGGATATTCATAGTTGTATATGTTCAATGGTTGTAGGTTCAAATACATATAAGGGATATTTATATATTTAAATTATATCTGTCTAAGTTCCTTTTTGTCTTCACAATCTTCACAATCTTTCAAAAAATATGTTTTTGAAAGATTGTGAATATACACTGAATACAGGATAGGTGACTATTAGCAACTCATAAATAAATATATAATATAACAAAAATACGCCAATATTCCACATATTTTTTTTTTTCAATATTTTAATTGGCTGTACAATACTACTTACTACACGTCAACTATAGGGAGTGATAAAAAAAAACGTCATAAAACAGACATTTCAGAAAGCTATTGTTTTGGCGCGTAATCCGCCATTTTGGGCGGCCATGTTGGGGATTTGGAAATGCCAATTTACTTAGTAGAGGTAAGTTCACACAGCATAAACATTTAATTTATTTATTTCTTAACTGTTTTCTAGATTATAATAAGACAACCTTGAATAAAGTAAATATGCTTTCCACCTATCGTTCATTTTACTAAAAAAATAATTAATTATTTAGATATTTTTTTATCTTATATCAGCAACACAGCGTCTGACTGACTGTCAAATCGATATATATATATTTAATATTCAATATATATATTTAATAATCAATAAACTGTTGTGTCGCCTGTATAAAATCGCAGGGGCACTCCAGGAAGTGTGTAGGAGTGTTTAAAAAAAAAAAAAAAAAACTGTCAAATCGAAGGTTGTGGGATTGATCTTCACACGGGGGAATTGAATTATTTAAATTTTCTCGTTCTCACTCGATCTCAACACGCAATGCCACTAAAATTTGGACGGAGTGTTAAGAACGCAGTGCCTTAGCACTAGATCATCTGCTTACACTGCTATATGCGAAATACAGCGTAAAGGCTAAAAACTCTATTACATTGTCTTACAATTTATTTGGACATTTATGTACAACCCGTGTGAATATAGCCCAAGCATTATCACACTGTTTGTTTATGTCACTTCAGACATAAGAAACCTTTTTGGAGAACGAAGGGTGGTTATTATTTTATAACCATCTTCTTTTATTTCCTTTCTAATAGAGCTTTATTGGAGTACTGTTTAAAAAAGCTTGATGAAAGTTAGTTAATATATCTATACTAATATTATAAAATTATTCAGCTATATCAAGGCCCGTCGAGGCTAGTCGTGGCGCAGGGGCACAAATTGTACCTGTAAACGCGATTGGTTATGGGTTCGATTCCCACTCCAGTAAACGAAATGTTTTATTTAAATTTTTAATATCTTCATTTCTTTGCTCTGGAATAGAGACACAGCGCGCCCTTAAATTTTGCTACTGAACACGAAACCCCCCTAGAATTCGGTGGAAAGGGAACGTAGTGTCATAACACTAGGTTCTCTCTGTCTACCCTGTTGTGTACGGAATACAGCATGAAGGTGAATTATTTTTTTTTCAACTTTGTTTAGAAATATCTTTGTGTCGTATATCTCATTTATTGAGGAAGCCTTATGATATATTAAATCACGTCAGAGGGGCATCTGTAAACGTGACGGTCTTGGGTGCGATTCTCACCCGGGAAAATTTAATATTTGTGAATTTCACTTCTCTGGTAACCAGACAAAGCGCGGCGTTGAGTTCCTCCCCTTTGACACACAAAGAATATGGCGGAAAGTGGGGAACGAAAGTGTCTTAATAGAAACGGAGTGTCTTAATATTTACATTTCCAGGTCAGCTGTGCCTACACTGATATGTGAAGGATACAGCGTGAAGTTAACAAAAACTATTACATAAAGGAATTAATTTAAGATTTAAATTCGTACATCGATTGAAAACAAAGCAATAAAAAACAACTCCATATACAAAATTGACAACTAAATTTAAAAAGCTCTTTTCAACGAACAAGTAATTTTGCATACGAATCTAATATTCCCTGTATTTTATAAGGCTTCCATAGATATGTAAATTTTGAATATTTCACGAATATAAGGTCGGTCTTTTATCTATTTTATTTCACTTGATAACAAGGAAATGTTGAGGCCGTCGTGGCGAAGTGCCAGATTGTAAGCACGACCGATTGTGGGTTCGATACCCAATGTAATAAAATTGAAGAATCTGAATTACTCGCATTTCTTAAGTTATATATTATAGATTAGATGCCAATACAATATTATAATACCATCAAGATGGTCTGATGATGAAAAAAGAGGACGGCTGATGGCACCTTTGACTGCCTTCTGGTAAACGTATCGAGTTTGTGCTCAAATAAACCATATTTTATTTTTGTACACTATTTTATTCGTTGGTTTTGGTGAACAATAATAAACAAGGATTGCTTGAAAATTGATTGTTGTCTTCTCTCATCTACGCAAATTAGGCAGAAATAAAAAATAAATAAATAAAAAATGAACTCAAAGTTGCGTGTGTATAAGTTAGTTTACACAATTCTAGGGATGTCCCTGCCCTTTGCAAAATTAAATGCCCTTCTACCGGTCGTTGTATGAATTATCAATCTCCCCCCATACACTTTCCATCCCTTGTCCCATCCCTAGGGACTTCACTGAGGGTCTTTTCACGTTCTTTAGACCTTTTGGTATTCTTTTGCTAGATAGTACTATCTTTTAGCGTGAATTTGAAAAATTTATGTTTTTTTCTTCTCTTAATAATATTATGAAGTAACCCTCTTTTATATAGACGTGGCTGTCGCTGCTTTTAGTCAAATACACATTTAAAATTGTCAACATAAAAATATGGCGAAGTGTACCGTACCATTATCTATAAAAGTGGCCGTTTGTTATATGGGAACATATAAATTGGCTAACTATAAATGTTCATGAGAAATAGCCTGGTGACAGACGGACAAACAGATGGACGGTCAACGTAGTTTTAGTAATAGGGTACCGGTCTATCCTTTTGATAGGGAATCCAAACAAGGCCACCATGGCTCAGTGGTACAGCGACTAACTCGAAACATAATGTATCAGGGTTCGATCCTCGCTTGGGAATTAATTATTTTCATTCACCAGATTACACGACATTAAGTGCTGCGGGAAGGAGTCAACGGAGTATCTTAATACAAGTTTCACTGAGCCAAGCCCGCTATATGAGGGAGAAAACGGAAAGTTCTAAAAAAATAAACTTAATGTTGTACATCTAAGTGCAATAAGATCATCTGTCTCCCTCGTCACAATAAAAAGCGGCAGAACGCCGCGCTTTGTCTTGTTACCAAAACGAGGAAATAAAAATAACTCATTCCTCCGAATGGAAATCGAATCCACAACCGTCGCAGTTCTAGGTAGGCGTTGCGTCGTCATAGCGGTGTAGGTATAGCGATGATAAAATCTGCAAAGTTGCATCAAAATTCAATGACAAACAATGGTTTTCACTAGCCAAAGCATTTCCGGTTCCGCTGCGAGCTTCCGCCGTACATTATGTATGTCAGCGTATCGGCGTGGCCGCGCATAATGTGTAGTGTAAGCTTTAATAAGCCCTATTCTATGTTATTATAGCGAAATTAGAATAAAATATAGCATTTTTTTTATTATAAACAGAACATTATATCGACGACGAGTCGAGGTAAAATCGAGGATAACAGGTTCTATTCTCTCTGGGGGGGCTGAATTATTTTCAGTTCCTCACTCTGGTACCAGGGCGGCTTTGATTTCCGCTATTGAACACGCAATGTCTTGAAAATTGAGCGGTGCGTGCGGAATGAAGTGTCTTGACTCTTGAAATTAGGTTCCCTCTGGTTACCCTGCTATATACAGGATACTGCGAGAAATTTTATCCCGCATATAGCAGGACAGATGGAGAAGGCCTACTGTTCTTCACTTTCCGACAAAACATTGTAAAATTATAAGAACGTATCTTTTAAAGTGGACGGTGTCGAATAGTAGCCATTTCAAAGGGCTAAAGGCAAGGCAAATAAAACACTTCGTCACTTTCTGCCGATTTCTGAGAAGCATTGTGTGTTGATTGGCGGAACTCAACGCCGCGGTTTGCCTCGTTACCAGAGCGAGAAAAATAAAATTTTAAATATTTCATTTCTCCAAGTGGAAATTGAATCCACAATCGTCACGTTTACAGTCGCACTCTTCAATTGAATACAAGAAATGTAAATATTTTAAGTAAAACCATTCCTTTAACACTATATACAAAGGCGCGGTAAAGAAAAGCCGCGTCTGAATGCTAGCGAGCTGCTTTGTAGTAGCTCCTTTGAGAGTAGCTCGACCTCGCGAGGTACAGTGTATGCCAGGAATAAGAGCAAATATGTTTTTATTTTCTTTAAATTATTTTCAATATTTCCTTTTTTAATTCTTTCTACTTCTTTCTCATTGTCTCTGAAAATATTATTGATATAATAATAATAATTTCTGGTTTTTTTTCCCGAATGCACATATTATTTTTTCTAAATAATTACTACTGATTTAAAATTTGTAGGTCGTCATGGCGCAGAGAAACAAATGCAACTGTAAGCGCGACGGTTGTGGGTTCGATTCCCATTAGGAGAAACAAATTATGTCACGTTGCGTTCTTGAGGCAAAGCGCGGCGCTGAGTTTCGTCACTTAACACGCAATGGCTAAAAAAACCGGGAAGATAAAAAAAATCGGTAACACAATTTTCTTGTCCTGCAATGTAAATTTTCATAAAGCGTACGCTTGTTGTTGCTCTTTCAGTGGTCTCTGAATAGACGATTATACATCACTATGGTGTACTATTTACGCTTTTATATTGTTACTACACTATTTGTATTTATTAAAATGTAAAAACAAATGAGTTCGACATGGCGTAGCAGCATAATGTAAGCTTGACGGTTGTGGGTTTGATTCCTTTTTATAGGAGATTATTTTTTTTATTTTTTATCTCTGGTAACGAGAAAAAGTCCTGATTGTCATTTCACGAATAATACGAATCAAATCAATTATCATTAAATACATTAAATAACAAATACAACATTATTCCAATATATCGTCCGTGTAAAAGGTCGTTGTGGCACAGTATGACAGTGATCACGAAGGTTATGCGTTCTGTTCCCGCTCTATTATGGGGTTATTTTGTAGCTTCACATTTGGACCTCAACGTCGCGCTTTGCTTCATTGCCAGAGGTAAATGTTTTACTTCCTCGAGTAGGAATCAACCAACAACCGTTGCGTTTACAGTCGCACGCTTGTGCATCCTACTAAGATGGCTGATTATATTTAATTAATTTTCACTCCGCTCTGGTAGACGAAGCCCGGCGTTTAGTTCCGCAAATCAATACACAATATCTTAAGGTTAGTAGTAGAGTAGTTAGTAGGTTTCCTCTGCTTACCCTGTTATGTGAGAAAAAAACGTGAAGCCACATCTAATTATCACATCTTTGAGTCCGACTGTGATACATTTAAGAGATGATTGACCTAAAACCTATGGCCCTTTGACTATCTACTAATAAATAGAGTGAGATAATAAAAAAGTGTATGTCCGTTCACATGAGCATATATCATGCTGTCACTAAAAGTTTCTTAAGTAGATTCGGTAGTCAGTGTTGTATGTTGGTTTTTATCGGTATCGATTGACTGAGATTTTAGTATTTTTTAAATTTTTAACCACTAGGCTACTCAGGGGTAGGCACAAGATTTCTTCAGATATTTCTACAATCGCAGATAGCTTAAAATAGAAATATATTCAAGAATAGAATATTCAAATATTTTTTTCAGTTTTCTAATTTCTTTCGAACCCTTAGAGCGGAATAACATTTTTGAAATGTTAAAACGTTTATAATAAGTAGACATGTTTTTTTAATTAGTGGAAAAATAGTTTTCACCTTCTTCTTTTTCTACGATGAACTGTATGTATGCTGAATTGTATTTTTCTCATATTTGTGCAATATATATATTAATATTATTATTATTTCTAAAACAAATTTTTGCGTTCATATTCAAAATTGAAAATAGAATAAACTTATTATATCAAGTCACAGTTTACAAAGATTCATTGTGTTAATTTCGTGAGCAGAAACATTAAACACGGTTTCAGTCTTTCTAGACTGATTTATATTGTTTATGTATTATTATTTTCTTTTAAGTTCTCTCCTGGAGGTCGTTGTCGCGCAGCGACATAGCGTATTACTGAAAGCGCAACGGCTATGGGATCGATCTCCACTCAAAAGAATGAATTATTTATCGTCATTTTAGCAATTAGCCAAAACGCAGCTATTAGTTCCACCCTTCAACACTCATAGTCTCGGAAATTGGGTGTAAAACGGGAAACTTAGTGACTTAACATAAGGTTATCTTTGCCTACTTTGTTTGGGGAAGTAGCGTGAGGCTGAACAAAAATATGAAATTAAGAAAGTTACTACTTAACACGTTCTCTCTAAAAAATTATACTCCCAAATATGAACAGTATGACAGCATTAGAAAGATCTTAATAAATAATAAATATTTGTAGATATAAATATAGTAAATTTTAATAAAACACCTAATCCATAAAGAAATATAGCTAGCTCTAGCTCAACCTGTGACAAATTTCCTAAGTCGGGATTACGGTGGAACATCTGCTTGGTCTAATTAAATATAAACACGTGAGCTTTGTGGAGCTTTACATGAGTTGTAGCAATTTAGACCTTGAAATTACTATGTTTTTTGGGACTTAAGTAAAAGGTAATCCTTACTTTATCTTAATAGTTGTGGATTCAAGTAAAAATCCTGTGAGAATGTTAAAATTAATGTAGGGTGTTCTTATATAATCTGCATAATATTTACATATAGAGTAAAAGGTTATCAACAATATCATTTAAACCTAGCACCACTCTGATCGCACCAAAAAATGGATGTGCAAGTGAAAAAACTTTCCGCACTTTGTCATCCAAAAAGGAATCAATAAACAAAAGTATCATTGTTATACCATTTTCAAAATTAAATCAAGAACAAACAACGGAAAAATTGTTTAGACGCAAGGGATTTAAAAATTACTTTGGCAATTTCCTTTTTATCTTCGTATGTAGGTAAGAAGATCCAGACAAGATATTCGATTCATACGTACAGAAATAAAAATTAAAAAAAAAAGAAAAATCTTATGAAAATTACTATGTCGTAGAAATTCAAAAGACTTTACTAAGTGAATGACAGACAACAAAAGTACGGAGAAATGTAAATTGTACATGTTAGTTCTTTGGGAAGAAATAGTGAGCACTTAGTTAGGAACGGAAAAAAAATCTTATTAACATAGAAATTTGAACGTAGCGGGATTTGAAACCGACTGAAAAAAAAAAGAGGCGCGGGTTCAAACCTCGTTACTGAACGTAAAATTTCTATACGTTTTCTTAATAAATATTTTTCTTTCTTGAGTGGGGTATATAATGGGCTGGGAATAAATAACACTTTATAAATGTTAAAAAGGACAAAAAGTTGCTTAGGAACGGAAAAAAATGATTTTACGTCCTGTAACCACCACGAAGTTAGCGAGTTACAACTCAGCGTAAGAGATTACTTGGTGTTAATACACTTCATTCTCAACCTTCTGTCGAATTTATGAAACATTTGAGGACACCAAGTCTAAAGGTCTCAATGTCTATAAGAGTGAGGAAATAAATAAAAAACAAACCTACAACCATTGTGTTTACAGTCAGTCAACTCATACTTTAATAAGCACTATACAATAAATCAGAAGCCGCACATGTATCATAAATATGTATGTATAAGTACATACATTCACGATATTATAAAAAAATCACGTACACCATTCATTTATAAGAGGCTTATAAAAACATTTGTCTAACATACATTTTGTTTTATCGACAAAAGTAAATCTCCTCACTACAGCGAATGTCACGTCCACTCTATTGTGGACTAATTTTATTATGCTATAGTACTTGCATCCGGTTCCAATGCGTTTTTGTCGTTATGTTGATATAATTAATTATTTTATTCTAGTTTTGTCCTGTGACTTTACGTGAGATTTAAAGAAATTGATATGCATTAAATTACGTTATTTCACATTATATTTCATAATTGTACGTGACTGTCTTCGCTCGTGGCTTTGCCCGCGTGGTTTCGCATTTTGCCAAGAGATTTGGTTCGCTGTAACAAAGTTACCTATAATCTACAAATAAGTAAATTACGCACAATAATATGATAATGATTAACGTCTTATAAATTCATAAAAATATAATGTTTTTGGAAAAATTATGTCAAAGATGTTGATACCAAATACATACAATTATCTTTTGTGTAGCGGGAATTTATAAATATCTCTCTAATAACATGTAACGTATAAGAACTCCGACTTTGTAATACGTTCGATAAAAACTTATTTTTCTTTCCAAACTGTGAAATACTTTATTTTTCTTAAAATACTTACGATATTTCACTTGTAAGGAAGTTATTATTTATACTTATTTGTTAATAAATATGATATATGATAAAAAATATTGAGTTTCAAGATTAAAGCTTTTCTTTTAGCTTCACTCTATATCCCACGTATAGTAGGATAGACAGAGGGAACTCGAAAACCAAGTGTTTAGACACTGTGTTACCATTAAGACACTTCCATTCCAACAATCAAAGTTAGGGTGTACAATTGAGCTTAACATATAAATTCTAGCTTACCCTATTTTATTTACAAAACACAAAAAGCTTGTACCCTAGAGGGTGGCTTAGCACAACCTTGCACCGAAGAAAGCCCTTATGGGTTACCTAAAGGAAGAGTTAGAAGAAACTGATGAAAATATATAGTTTTGTGAATAAAATTATTTTTAGAAGCTATCTTACGGAGAAAATGACACAAAAGCTAAAGTGAAGAACGAATTAAACGCCAATATTAGGTTTTTACTGCCGACCCGTCAAAGAAGGGAAAAAAAATTGAACCCAGAAAACATTTTCATCCAAAGTGTTGACTTGACTTGATGGCTCCAAATACATAAGATAAGAATTGTAAAGGTATCTACAATATTTAATATTTTTTACTAATATATATTTTTTGTACTCGCATATAAAACGTACATATTACCAGTTACAATTTCATGAATATCTTTAACACTACTAACGCTATACCTGTATATGATTTCGATACAAGTGAAAAATGAACTGACTAATTTTAGATTAACTATAACATTTACCAACAACTAATCTATTTCTTTGATTCTAGAAATCTAAACTTTTGCTTAGAAACTTTCTGATATATGAATTAAGAAAAAAGATAAAATAGAACATGTTGTGAAATATTCAAACTAGTTGTATATTAATTGGAGTTATAAAAAATTAATTGATCAAAAAATTATATTAACTATATATGATTCAAATACACGAGGTATTTGAGTCATAAAAAAGATACTAATCTGTAATTGCTGTAACACGAATCTTAAAAAATCTATTTGCTTTTAGAAAAAATAACTTCTTGTTAAGTATTTTTAAATTTTATTCACAAAACATTGGACTATTGATTGTATATCCATTAGGGAGGTAACGGAAAATTAATAACAGTGAGAATGGTACATTAATCGGAATAGAACCCGCACTAAGCGAGGGTATCTGCGAAGCGGGTTTCGGGTAAATGAGTCAAGCACCGGGGTACCTACAGATAGGGTAAATTCGAGCATCAAATTGAAATGCACTGTAAAGAAGCACTGTTTTCACTTATTTTTGTGGCCTTCTATTCTTATTTTTATTACTTTTTTATTTCTTTATTGCTTTGGGAATTTAATAACGGTTGATAGACTTTCCAAGTCTTTGACCAACCTGTATAATTTTCTAATTTGACACAAGAATTCACCCAAAAATACTAAAGATTGTCATTTTACTGGTGTATATTCATTATTTATAGATTGTAGATTTTCTTCAAAGGACAAACTCATTTTAAATATTTTTATATAAATATTTTTTTCTATTATATAATCAGAGAGATTTTTTTTCTAAAACATCAAATGAAAAAGACAAACAGCTTTGACATCACAGTAAAATACCAATCAACAGTATCCCATTGGGTTAAGGGTACCACACCACGTCTGGGACACCCCATACCACTACTCACAAACGTTGGAGATGCCTCAATCTGACAAAAATGCCATCTGGCAAGTGCCCCAGTCGATTATTGCTCAGTTTCCTGAAATTTAAACACAGAAAATAAACTACACTACAAAGTTACCCCGTACAATGGTCGCGAATAACACGCTAGAATTGGTCGAATTTGCTTTTAATACTGAGATTATTGGCGACGGTATAACTTTGTATGGACGTTTCTTGTACTTACAAGCGCTCTAAAGTGTTCAGCTCCAAGAAGGCATCTCTCTCGATGGTGTGGATTTGGTTTTCTGATAGTTGTCTGAAACAAGATTGTTGTTCATTAGTGTTTTTGAATACAAATATTTTTATTACTAATTAGTAAAATAATTAAATAGAACGATAAAGTAGTGGCGCAGCGGTTGAGCGGTTGTCCGTAAAGTTTAAAATTTGACGGTTGCGGGTACGAACACAAACGTTACAATGACTTATTTTGATTTCTTTGCTTTCATAACAAGACAATTCGCGTTGAGCCGCCACTATACAAACAATGTCTAAAATATTGGGGCGGTATTTGGACAATGGAGAGTCTTAAAACTAGATTCCCTCTCCCTATTCGCGAGATACAGTGTGAAGCTAATAAAAAGGAATAATAGGTATGCACCACCTGCACTATCTTTAAAAAAAGATGTAAATACTTACAAAATCTTCAATTCCTTCAAATTCTGGAAATCACTCTGGAAAATAATGCTTATGTTGTTTCCTTGAAGGTCTCTGTAACAAATAAAAAATACATACATAAGTATTTAAAACTTAACAATAATAATACATTATCATCTTGTCCAAGTTATCGTGTCGCATTACGACAGTAATGGACTGTAAGCGCGATGGTTGTGGTTTCAATTTTCCACACGGAAAAAATATTATACCTAATTATATTATAACATAAAACACGGCGTTGAGTTTCGCCACTCAATGTTTCGAAATTCGTGTGATAGGCGCAGCAGTTTTCATTAACAATTGGTTCAATTTGCCTGCATTTGATAGGTGAAAAAGAACAATTTAGCCACACAGAGGCAGAGGGAGACTTCGGTTGGTCTGTGACAGCAATAAGGATAAAGACACTCGAAGAGCATATATGTAGAGGTTAATGACAATGGATGAGGCAAAAGAGATATGCAGAGACAAAAGAGGTATGCGGAGACCGCTAGGGATTAAGCGTGACGTAAAAGAAAAATTAAATAACAGTTTTTATGTAGCGGAATTTGAACCTGTGATACTACTGTAATTGGCCGCACTCTGTGTAACTTTAAATACGTGTAATAATTCCTACAGTGTAATATAATACTGATATAACTATTGTTTTCTTTATAGATCATTAAATGTGTTTATATTACCAAAGCGTGAGAATAAATATGTAAAGATATGCTTATTTTTATAGACCTATATGCTTCTTATCGGGATAGACAGAAGTGACATGGTGTTAACACACTCCAACTTTGGCCTCAATCCAAGATTGAGATTTGATTGCATTTTGAATGGCGGAGCTCAACGCCGTGTTTTGTGTAGCAACGCGGAGATATGAACGCATTTTTTACTCGGACGAAAAGCACCCTCCATATTATAAAATAGTTTTAGGTATTTCTTTTTCATGATACTTTTAGAAAATTTTATAGTAAAAGTATATAGTGTGTAGTGTACTACAGTAATTTTAGTTAATCTCCGGGGCAGCTATATAGCTCCCCGGTTTGTCCAACATTTTCCATCGAAATTTCGCTCTTATCATAGTGTGAAATAGCATAACCGGATAGCCTTCCTCGATAAATGAACCCAACACAAAAAAAAAAACAATAATTTCCGAAATTAACGCGTTCAATCAAATAAATTCTATTAAGTTTTTATAATATTTATAGAATATACAATATAAATTAAATTTAATATTTTCTTTAATGTTTTGAACCCAAAATCATTAAAATATCTAATAATTATACCATCTGGTTTTTTACAAAAACGTCCATCCATGGCCATGGGTGGTCGTTCCAAATGAGTAAATAGATATATTTTTTGTCTCTCTTCTAACTAGTTGCTTCTGGTGGAAGTCACGAATACTCCCATATATGGCGAAAACAAATGATCGATGGTTGGTTTAACTATTAACACCGCAGTGAGGTTTCGCACGTGGTTTTTTTGCTTTAATATTTTAACTTCTTGTGAGGTATACGAGTATAGGGAAATTAAACATGATATGTCTAGTTTCTCGCTGTATCCCACAAACAGCAGGATAGAGAAAAAAAATTGTGTTAAGACACTTTGTTCCCAATTTTCTACCGCATCCTGGAGGCATTGTGTGTTGAGTGGCGAAACACAACACCGCGCTTTCCCTTGGTACCAAAGCGGGGAAATGAAAATTGACATAAGATTCTACTTACTCTGCTTTAAATTGGAGAAGCGCATTATCAAAGATTAAAAGATACTTTGAAAGTAGGCCACAGTAGCTCTCGAGATGGTCATTTTGTTAGAGGAATTACCGTTGACTTGTAAAGGATTGGCATTAACAATATAATAGCGGCGTTTAGTGATCACTACCTGTGTTTAGCATTGTTAGCGGGTTCGGTTCTCATATGAATTTATAGATGTCGATAGCGTGAGACTGTAACCGCGACGGTTAGGTATTCGATTTCCATTCGGCAGAATGGGCTCCGGCAAGACGAAGCGTGGCATTGAGTTCCGCCACTTAATCGCCGCGCAATATCTAGATATTTTTTCAGTGTGTGGGAGTATTTCAACACTAAGTCCCCTCTACCTACCCTGCTAGGTGCGGAATACTGTGTGAAACTAAAAAAATACTAACCACTGAGTCGTGAGGATTTTTTAAGAAGAAATTATAACGAAATTATTCATATAATTGACAACCAAGGCACGTTCAAAACAGCACGACTCTAACTTGTATTTGTATTATCTTATAATGTAACACCTTGAGCTTAAGAATTCATTTTAAAATGCATAATGCATGCACCTTTGCATATATAAATGACAGTCGTGTGGGTAACAAGTTTGGTTCCCACTAGATAACTTTTTGTTTGAATTTTCGTTAGGCAGAAAAAATCTGTAGTTTCTGTTTTATTGTTTTTGTATGTGACATTTTTCAGTATCACGCTGTTTATCGTAGATCAGTATGTGGTAGACAGAGAAAATATTCTGTTAAGACACTTCGCCCTCCACTTTCCGCCCGAATCCGAGACAATGCGTGTCGACGGATGTGGTGGACGTTGCGGAACTCAACGCCGTATCCTTGTTACCAGAGCGTCCTCGAGTGGGAATCCACAACCTGTCTCGTTTACAGAAACAAGCTTGTGCACTACGCCACGACTGACATTTACTAGGTGCTGTATATAGATATATATCATATATGAGTTTCTACAGTATTTTCCCCTTGGAGTCTCCCACCTATACCTGAGTGCTCTCCACCTAACTGCCAACGTAAGTTACTTAACAAACTCAATTAGTACTTTGATATCGTTATATTCATATATATGCATATATTTATATGGGACAGGTTAGCGTATTTAGTATTTTAAATATACATATATCTAGGTTTTAAATATACATACAAATTTCCATTAATAAAAATACAATTCTAATTAAACTACTTTTGTTAGCTTTACTCGGTATCCCGAAAATCTGGGAACTTAGTGTTAGGACACTCCTTTCCCAATAAGATACTTACGGTCCCCACTTTCCGCTGAATTCTAAAGTATTGTATGTTGAGCAGCGGAAATCAACGCCGCGCTTTGCCTCTTTGCCAGAGCGACGAAATGTAAATATTAAATATTTCATTTCTATCATAACAATAGAACAGATAAGAGAAGAAAATTGATAATTCTGTAAGCCCGCATATGGTAGTGTAGCGGGGAGAAATCAATTTAAAAAAAAAATAGCATTTTCCATTTTCTGTGTGAATCCGAGGTGAATTTCCACACCGCGCGCTGTCTATAAGAGCTACTACAAAAAAAAAATCTAAAAACTTCCTTCTAGGCGAGCGTCGAGTTTACAGTAACGCTGTCTCGAAATTTGCAATAATTTGAAGTATTTAAGTAGGCGCGTATTATAAAATATAAAAATATTCGCGCGCGTATATAAAAATATTCCTTTAGGCCGTACTATAAATTCAATATTAATTTTTGGGACTAATTAGAATCGTCTATTGGTTTTTTATCTTATGTGAACGTTTCTCATTACTTGCTTATGTTAAATGTAGGGTGACAAAAATATTATAGTACAAAATCTTACAGGTAGCTCAAGTGGTAGCTGTGTTCCGCATATAGCAGGGTACCCGGTAGGGAATCTAGGAACCTGGGTGTTAAGATATTCCGTTCTCATTAAGACATTACCGTTCCCTACTTCCCGTCGATTTCTGGAGGCATAGTTGAGTTGCGCAACTTAACGCCGCGCCTTGCCTTGTTAATTATGTTTTATTAAATAGTTAAATTAAATAATTTTAATCGAAAGCCAATTTTTTTTACTCAAATACAATTTTATTTCATTTATATATTGCGTATATCTCCGTAAGTCAACACGCTGTCTCGAAAATTTGGTAAAAAAGTGGTCTAGAAACAGCACGAAGCTATAAGAAAAGAAAACAAACAGTAATAAAAATGTATTTCTTAATTATGGTCACTCTACCGGATCTTAAATTAGGCAACGCCGTCTATTTGCTAGTGTTGTGCGTGATACACATCGATAAAGAATATTAATTTTGCAAGTTTTTTTCTTCAGTTACGTGTTAGTTCGCATATAATAGGGTAAACAGGGGGACCTAGTGTCAAGACACTTCGTTACGCTCTCCGCCCGAATTCGAGACATCTTAAGTTGAATGACGAAATTCATCACCGCGATTTGTCTTGGCAGAGTGGGGAAATGGCAACAATTAATTTTCCCCTGCTGAAAGATGGAGCTCAATGCTTCGCTTACTGCCGCGCTGTGAAAATTAATCATTTCTCCGAGTGGGGATCGTATCGTATATGAAATATGCAGACTATATACCTAGTACGTTTATAGAAAAAAATAACACTTTTTAATACTTACAACATTTTCTAAGAATCATTTGATTTAGGAAAGAAAAAAATCTTTCTTTTGGAAACTAAAAAAATTGAACGTAGCGAGATTTGAACATGCGCCTTTTTTGAACTGTCGAAGCGCTATGACCGTTAAGCCATGCTTTCTCATCAAGCAACTTATTTAATACACTTTCAAAAAATATTAACAAATTCTATTATTTATAATAACAGTAAAAAAATTTTTTAGGAATATTGTTTCTTGGATTTCTTGCTAAAATGCAGAAGTCAACGCTGCAGTTTATGTATAACGATTTATATTATTAATAGATTTATTCTCCCAAACTAGATTCAAACATAGCGTAACGTTAATTCGCATATAAAAAAATATATCAAATCAGCTTCACGCTGTATCCCACCCACAACAGGGTAGGCAGAGGGAACCTAATGTTAAGACACTACGTTCCCCACTTTCTGCCGAATTGTGGACATTGCGTGTTGAGTGTCAGAACTCAACGCCACGCTTAGCCTCGACTCCAGAGCGAAGAAATATCGATAATCGATATAAATATTTACAAGTCACTATATAATCTTATACCAGCTGGCACAATTGACGGTCAATCATAACTAATTTACTGTAATTGCGTTCAATAAATTATTATACAGTACGATTGAATTTGGTAATTACATGTGTATGTTAGGTATGTACCTACATAGAAATTGAGGCCGTCGTGAGACTGTAAATACGACAGTTGTGGGTTTGATTCTCTTTCAAGATTATTATTTATTTAAAACAAAGCCCGGATTTGAGTTCTGCTACCCAACACGTAACATGTCTAAAATTGGCCAATTATAATAGAAAGTGAGGAATGGCGTATCTTATCACTACGATCCTTCTATCAGCCTTGTTATATGCCAATAAAATATCCAAAAAGGAATTATCATTGCAAGGGTCTTTTAATCCACGGAAACCACGGTGCAGGGTAAATCTAGTAAAAAATATAAATAATTAACATTTAAAACCACTCAATGGGAATTGAACCCGCAACCCAAAACATTCCCACTGATCCATTAACATTATGAAATTATTTACTTAAGAAATTGTCACTAAAGGAGGCAATAACTAACGGTATCTCAGCTCGTTTTCAGCTGATGTATTGACATACATTATAATATTATTACATACATATAACTAACCATACTATTTGTTACTAATATTATTAAGTTTTAGTGTCTTTGGTTGAATAAGCTTAGAGCTCCGTTTTACCCTTTGGTGAAAATTTTCGAAAAAAATTGATGATAATAAGGTTGGGACTTTTGGCGAGTTGACAAAGAAAAAAAACTACAATCTAAATAAAGAAAAATGTTTTTATTCTTATCACCGTCAAATGATAAAAAACAAATTTGTATTTAAAGTACGTAAGCTTAGTATTTGTAAATCATTTTTTAAGGTTCACACTGTACCTCGCACATAGCAGTGTAGGCAGATGGAACCTGAGAAAATGGGAACCTATTGTTACATTTCGTTCCCATTAAGACACTTCTGTTCCCCACTTTTGCCGAATGCTGTAGATTTTGTGTGTTGAGTGGCGAAATTCGACGCCACGCTTTGTCTCCTTACAAGAGCGAGTAAATAAAAATATTGAATATCTCATTTCCTCGAGTGGGACCAGAACCCAGAACATCAGACGTTTAAAGTCACACGAACTATTATTAAAAAAAACCAGTTCTATCTTGCTGTGATCGCTTCCTTAATAATGCCTTTCTCTCTTATATCTGTGTTAAAGTGAACCTAGTGTTAAAATATTCTATTCCCCACTTTTCACTCAATTCACAAAGAATTACCGTTATGTCTGTCACCAGATCGATGAAAATGAAAATAATTCTATCCCTAGAGCGAGACTCGAACCCGCAACGGCCACGTTTACAGTTACACAGCCTTATGTATAATATAATTTCTAGTTGAAATTTATACAGACACGGTTGTTAAGTGGCGCGTGCCTTCGCATTAGCACCGCACATACTTGGTAAAGCAAATAGATATTATGTTCTTAGAGCTTTTATTTTTGGCCAGTCGTGGCGCAGGGGCACGAGATGTGACTGTGATATCGACTGTTTGTGGGTTCGATTCCCACTCGAGGAAGTGAAATATTTATTTAAATTTATATTTTCTTTTCTTAGCTCTGGAGTCGGGGCAAAGCGCGGCGTGGAGTTCCGCCACTTAACACGCATTGCCTCCAGAAAGTGGGGAACGCAGTGTCTTAACACTAGGTTCCCTCTACCTACCCTGCTGTGTGTTGGATACAGTGTGCTGATTTCATTTGATTTTTTTTATTTGAGCTTGCTAAAAAATAAAAAAAATGCGGGATACAGCGCGAAGGTAAAAAAAAAGTGATGTGTATTTATATATTTATAAATATATTTCTATTTTCCATAAAGTAAGAAATTTCGTTATCTTTCTCAGACAGATTTAACTTTGATCAGTTATAATTAAAATCGGGGTAAGGCGCTCATTACGCTACGACCGCGAGAACGGTATACTCTCGTGTAGAGAAGTGCTAATATTTTAATTTTATGTATCTAAGTTAAATAAAATATTTGTTAGAAAAATGTGGTCTTATATGTAAAACAAATCGCGCCCATAAAATTAGTGGAAGTAAGTGGAAGTGACTGTCAAACAACGGAAAGAGAGTACAGAGTAATTGTAAAAACAAGAAAAAAAAAGAAGGGTCATCCGTCATGAGTAACATACAGATAAATGGAAACAATTCCAGTTTATATAATCAATTCTCCGAGTGAAAACCACCGCGTTTATAGTCAGACTACTATGATAAGATGTCATTTTTTATATTTTTTATTATTTGCTTTAGCACTTCTCTTATCGCCAGTCCTACAGTAGACTGAAATTAATCACAACTTTGTAATAGCGAAATAGTTTGAAGTGCTTCCATTGAAATATAAATGTAAAATTGGGATTTTTTTTTATAAATCGAGCTCTTATGACTGTAAACGTGGTGGTTATGTATTCGATCCCTGCTCAATGAAATTATTATTATAGACAAAGCATGGCGTTGGGTATATGTAGGCTTGGAAAGTGGGGAGCGGATCGTGTTAGCTCTAGGTTTCTTTTACCTTGGTGTGTATAAAATATTTTTTCATTTCATGTTGAATGGCGATGCCAAAACAGCGTTATGTAGCCAGAGTAGTGAAATGAAAATATTGAATTACTCAGGAAAGGAGGAATCGAATCCATGTTCGCGTTTACAATCATACGTTGCCACTGCGCTACAATGGTCTCAAGTACTGGTTCAATACATTTTTATATCTGTATTTAACTAAAATATACAAATTTAAACGAATCAAGAATCGAAGCCGTGCCCCTTGGAATGTGTCCAAGTTTTTAACTAATATCTTTTTAACCAATTCTATATACGACTGTAGTAAGTTAATTTAATAGCAAAACTTTTAAGCTTTAGGGTATCTTATGTAGTACGAGGTTTTAAGTGTATAAAGTTGAGGCCGTCCTGGCGCAGTGGCATAATGTAGGACTGTTGTTGCTTCGAATCCCACTTGAAATAATAAGTTATTTTCATTTCCTCGTTCTGGTAATAAAACGAAGTGTGGTATTAAATTCCGTCGCTCAATATCTCGAAAATTAATTGAAATACTCTGTTACTGAGTAACTGACAAACATTGCAAAGCAATAACTAAGCAGTGTGGAAAGCTGAAATTCGTCCATTTATGTAGTTACCATTAAGAAACTTCCGTTCCCCAGTTTCCGCCTAATTTGAGGCATTGCGTGTTGAGAGGCGGACCTTAACGCCGCGCTATGCTGTGCCCCTGCGCTCGTTGTGACAAAGTGGCACAAGCTTTGTTAGTAATTAATAAATTATTTAGTTCTAAAACATTTAGTACTTATATAAAACATAAAATAGATCATCAGCTTCACGCTATATCCCGCACACAGCTGGATAGGCAGAGGGAACCTAGTGTTAAGACATTCCGTTCCCCATTTTCATTGCATATTGAGTGGCGGAACTCAACGCCGCTCTTTGCCTCGCCACACCAGAGAAAAGAAATGAAAATATAAACTTAAATAAATGTTTCATAATCTCGAGTGGGGTTCGAACCCTCAATCAGTCGCGTTTATAGTCAGTCACACACTTGTGCTCCTTCACCACAGCCTCACGAACTGGCCTCGAGGCATAAAATAAGTATTATAGCACATTCTCTCTCCATTGATTAGGAATTACACGAAATTTCATCAAAATCGATTCAGCAGAATTATTGCTATAGGACCTCGAATAGTATGGGAGATGACTGCATTGCGCGCTGGCTGGACGCCAAAACTGCTCCTGGCTTGGAATGCCTTCCTACTACGAAGTACTGAAATTTTGATAAACTTATTTTTTAATAATGGTAGTAAAGAGAAAAAAGTATTGTGGCGTAGTGGTGTAGTATCGGAATGTAATTGTGATGGCTTTGAATTCGATATTCACACGGAAGTATGATTTTTTTTATTTAACTGGTCTGTCCAGACAAAGCTGCTTAGCATAATGCTCATATTTAGATTTTTTGTTTTTTTTGTAGCTTTAGCTGTATTCCGCACGTAGGTTAAGACTATAAAAATACTCCGTTTTCATTGAGACAACTTAATTCCCCACTTTCCATCGAATACTGGAGGCATTGCGTGCTAAGATACGGACTTTCATCATGTTTTGATGAAAGTCAAAAATTGACTATTATAGCAAAAGGTTCCCTTTACTTATCCTGCGATATGTGGAAGATTCGTGAATGTAGAATGAAACAGAAAAAGAAAAAAAAGAAAGACCATTTTATCTTCTTACCAGAGTTAGAGCGAGGAAATGTACATATTTTACTGCTCCAAATGGGAATCAAACCCACAGCCGTTGCGTATACAGTCAGACGATGTCGCTATGTCAAATTAAAAATAATGTTTTAAAAAACAATTAATTAACCGGAATGGATTGTCTTACAACTAGGACCCCAGGTTCCCACTGCTTACTCGGCTTTGTGTGGAACTACAGTTATTTTGCAAAACTTTCAAACTAAATCAACTACTGCGTTATATGGCTATACCTAGTGTTTAAGTAATAGTCTAGACAAATAAACCCTAGGATTAGATGCGATTTTGTACTGTCGCGATAGTTTTATGGGTTTCAGGTGACATTAGTTTTTTTTAGTTTCACGCTGTATCCCACGTAGCTAAGGCCTACCCAGGCAAAGAGAAACTACCGCTCAATTTTAGTGACGAATGGGGGAACACTGTCGGCATCCTCTGGTAGGCTGCCTCTGGCCCTAACAATATAGATGATAAATGCGTTATTTCAAATTTTAATGAAGTTATGGGGTCTTCCTGGTGCAATGATACAGCGTGTAGTCGGGTTAAGGAGACATTTATGGGTTCGAATTCCAACGGGGAAATATTTAATTTATTTCTATTTCACCAGGTAGACGAAGCTCGGTGTTGAGCCCAGCCGCTTAAGAAAAATATCCGTAAAATTAAACGGAAAGCCGAGAACTAATAATATACATATATCTGTTTATTACCAAAGAAAGTAACTACTAACAATAATATTATATGAACGATACTTAAATTATACAATTATAAATTGGTTTCCTACCCCATAAAATAGGAAAAATCTGTAAAAAAATTAATATTAAAAAAAATATAATCTGCTATAAGCGGTATACATTGCAAAGCGTAAAAATATATATTTTTCATTAAAATTTCCATACAATTATTAACATAAATTGGGTATAATGGTAAGACCTTCCCCTACAATAAATTTCGATAAAGCGCCTTATAACAAACGAGGCAAGCTGGAAAGGTGCCAGCGTTGGCAGTGTTCCGTAGATAATTGAATTAACTAGATAATAATTTAGAAAAGCAATGAAATATGCTGTTTTTTAAATGAATACGGTGTAATAAATACCTTATGGATTAAGAATTGCGTCAACTTTGATTTCAAATTTATTAAAGCCTGAGGCCTTGGTAGAGGCACAAGCACGTAAACAGAAGAGATTGTGGGTTTGATTCTTACTTGAGTAAATAAAATATTAATATTTCCATCCTCGCGTTGGTAACGAGGCAAAGCGCAGCGTTAAATTTCGCATTTCTCCAGAATTCGGCGGAAATTGGAGAATGTAGCTTCTCGAACGCTGCCAATCCTAACTAAGTTCCACGAGAGATATCTTTCTGGAAGTTGGAATTACCTTGCTGAGCTATTTGTCCTATTTGAATAATTGATATAATTATTTCAAATATCATTTATATATATTTTTTAATTTTGTTAAAAGCCATTGTGTCGCAGGAAAAGAGTTGAGTAGAGTGGCATGTTTGGCATGGTTTTAAGTTCGATGTTCATATAGGGGAATAGTTATATTTTAATTAGTTTCATATACCCGCATGCAGAGAGAGGACAAATCACGGCGTTGGGTTCTATTAATTTACACACAACGTTTAGATATGAGCCTTTAAAGGTTATCTCTACTTACGTTGCTTGTCCAGTATGGACATAAATAAAGATAAAAATTACAACAAATGGAAATAGAACAGGTAATTATCAAAAACATCTATTTTAGTCATATTGCGTCACAACGGTGTCATGTGATAAAGACATTATGTTCCCCCCCAAATAATAAGGAACCCTAATCTGTTCAATTAATATTAATTTACGCTTAGAGTTGGTGCGATGAAACGTTGAATTTCTAATATATGTTATGTTGTTAATTATACTGTAGTCAGATTTAGATTGGTATGGATTCGATTTCAATTCGGCTGAATGAATTATTTTCATTTCCTTGCTCTGGTAACAAGACAAAGTGCGGCGTTAGGACGCGACTCAATGTCTCGAAAACTGAGTGTGTGAAAGTGTGTCTAATTATTAGGTACTAAGATAGGTTTCAAAACCTCACGTTAGCGTGGATAGATTCATGGCTGGGCTTCGTCTACGAAAGCGAGGAAATAGAAATAAGTCAATTATAATCTTTCCCCTGAGTCGAATCGAACTCACAACCATTGTGTCTAGTCAGCCGCAGTCCCACTACCTTGCAAAACGGGAAACTATTAATTTACTACAATGATGTAGTCTATGCGGGCGACGCCGCGGGTTGAACACTAGTTATACATATAATACTTTTTTTATTTGGAACTATTTTACATAAACTTTAATATTTTAAAACGCCACAACAGGTAGTAAGTAAAGGAAAAAGGAGCAAAATCTTCCTTCCATACATTTTGTCGTGAACTACTCAATAGATAGCACTTGCCGCGGGGTTAGACGTTAAAAGTGGTTTAGGGTGGCATAGAAAATGGTTATTATGGGATATGTCTAATATATTATTATTATAACAATTTATTATATACGTCAAACAAAAGATAAGAAAATATAAGAAACATACATTTGATTTGGCCAGTCGTGGAGCATGTGAAAGGTTGTGGGTTCGATACCTACTAGAGAAAATAAAATTTTAATTAATATTTTAATTTCCTTTTCTAGTTTTGATAATGTAGCAAAGTGCAGCGTTGAGTTCTGCTCCTCAACACATATTGCTGCTAGAATTTGGCGAACGAAAGTGGCTCAATGGAAGTGGAGTGTTTTAACCCTACTTACCCTGCTCTGTTTTGCTCAGGACACAGCTTTACGTAAAAAAAATATATTAGTAACAAAAGTGGTGTAACTTTGTTTACGTGACCTTTAAGACTTGAAATGAAAAATTACGATTTTTTCTTTTAGTGTGAGTTTCAAAAAATCTTCTAACTTTCTTCTACTCTGCCTAACGTATGTACATGTCAATATATTTTTTTAAATTAACATTCACACTACTACATGTAGCAGGGCAGGCAGAGGGAGGCTAATGTTAATACACTCCGTTCCCCAATTTCCGCCGAATTTCGGAGGTTTTGCATGTTGAGTGGCGGAACTTAACGCCGCACTTTACCTCCACACCAGAGCGAAAATATTTAATAATTCATTACCTCGAATGGGAATCGAACCCACCACTTGTCCTGTCTACAGTAACACTTTTGTGCCCCTGCGCCACTGGAGATTCTGTTCTTCACTCTGTATACAGAGATTACCATTACATGGTCACCCTCTTTCGTCTCAGTTTCATGTTACAAAGGCAGTCTTTCCGGTCAATCTATCTAGCCTTCAGGCATTATGTAGGTACGCTATTTTCTATATTTTTTTCTTTTATTTTATATTAAGGAATGTTGTTTTGATGTTCAAAGGCAAAAGTTACTTTAGATATGGCTTCCTTTTTTTTTGTTACAATGCTCTATTTATTTTTGAGAATGTGTGGTGAACAGTTCTCTTTCACAGCATTCGCCTTTGGTATAGTACGGTCGACGAGTCATGGCCGCCCCGAAGTTAAATTGTGAACTTTTACGCATTGCTCACTAGGGAAGAATATAATTAAATTTAAAAAAGAATGGCTAGAAAAGAGGCTAGTCCTGGTGCGGAGGTACAAAGCGGCGCAAAGTAAAATCGACTGGTTGTAGGTTCGATCCCCACTCGAGAAAATTAAATATTTATTAATATTTTTAATTCTTCGCTTTGGCGTCGAGGCAAGGCTAAAAAAAATATAAATCAAATCCACACAGCCTATCTGTAGCTAACTGTATAACTTTAAACATTCAGAGATCATTGTAGCGCAATGAGCGAGCATCTAACTGCAAACGGGATGGTTGTGAGTTCGATTTCCACTCATGGAAATAAATTATTTTGACTTCCCCGATCTTAAGTAATACAAAACGCTGTGTTAGTTTCAGCCGCTCAACATGCAAAATATAGAATTCGGACGGCAAGCGGTCGTCAGCGATTTTCACAGGTTTCCCTTAAAAAAAAGATATATATAAAGATTTTGTGTATAACGTAACAATATTTTTAAGCGGACGAAGCCGCAAGTTGGTATCGCTAGTAAAATATGTATATGACATGTCAATATTCACAAGAGAACCGAACCCACGACCCAGTAACCGTAATTATGTAACCAAAACAGAGCTTTTAAGCTCCCAATGACACAGTAATATAATTTGAAAGCTATCTTTGAAAGTACACGTTAAATTTAATAACGCATCGCATATAGAGGGAGTAATAATTTGCATTTACATAGAGTATATTGTTGTAGAGACTAATTGTTTTTTTAATAATTTTAAAGTATTAAAAAATCAAATGAGCTCTAGGCTTTATCCCGCACACAGCAGGTTAGACAGAGGGAACCTAATGTTAAGATACTCAATATCTTACTTACCGCCGAATTTCGGAGGCATTGAGAGTTATGTGGCGGAACTCTACGCTGCACTGTGCCTCGACACTAGAGCGATGAAATGAAAATATAAAAGTAAATAAATGTTTATTTCCTCGAGTGGAGTACGAAACCACAACCACTACTACTTTTACTTTTCATAGAATGCCTCTGAATTGGTAAATACAAAATCTACAAAAGAATACCAGTACATAGTAGATTAAAATGTCTATGATTAAAACAATCCGTTTTGTTTTTCTCATCCTTATAACGACAACTCTTTAATCTTAATAAACATTCACTAAAGTGAGAATCAAACCCATAACTATATGGAAAGTAAAACTCACAATTGAGATACTTTTGCCTGTCATATCCATTAATTTGTCTGTATGTCACTTACCCTGAACAAATGCGACACAAGCATATAAATAGTCTCTCGCAAGGAACTGCATTTTAAATGTATTCGAGATTTCTTTGAAAATAATAAATCATTGTTTTTATATGCATTTGTTTTACTTGAACCCACTACTTTAGATTCGATTAATATAATTTTGCGTATTTGCATATTTTTAGCTTCTTGTTGTATCTCGCATGTAGCAGGGTAGGCAGAAGGAATCTGGGAACCCAGTGTTAACACAGTCCGTTCCCATAAAATCTTCCATTCCCCATATTGCGCCAAATTCTGAAGGCATTGTGTGTAGAGTGGCGAAACTTAACACTGCGTTTTGCCACCAGAGCGTGGAAATAAAAATATTAAATATTTCATGTCCTCTAGTAGGAGCCGAACTCACAACCTGTCGCGTATACACGCACGCACGCTTGTGTATCTACGCCACGACGGCCTCAAAAATACGTGTATTGTGCGCTACTGTTTGAACTTTTTAGCATCACGCTGTATCCTGCATATAGCAAGGTAAGCCTAGTATTAAGTTAAACATCGAACCCATAACCATCGCAATCGAGCACTAGCAACAACCAAAAGTAAAATCGAAATATACAGTATATTGTTACATTTCAACTTAAATAAGATTTCCATACATTATTACTATATTGATACACCCACAGACGTTGGTGTAAGGCTATATTGGGTACAGTCAGCTAACAACAATTTTAAATGGAATATAAAAATAACTTATTATTTACATACTTTTGATTTTGATTTTACTGTATTTCTGTAAATGTGTCTATTGTCTGCCTATTCATCAAGTAAAGATCATGGAGAGGTATCAAACAAATTATATCAAATATTAAGGTTTATAGCTTTTTTTAGTAATCACTCTCTTCTTTTTGTGGGATACAGCGTGATTTATTTACTTATTTTTTTAATAATTACTTAGAGCACTGGAATATTAAGCCTTTACATCAATTCAATCAAAATTTACAAGCATTTATGAATCCTATTGTTGTATTTTATAAGAAATTAGTCCGCCGTTTAATCACAACCCTGTAGTGGAGATCGAATCACAAGGTCAGTCATGAATACACTCCTACACATACAGTGGCACTATAGTCTCTTTATTTTTCGATCAAAGTGACGAAAACTACTCAAGGAAAAAGCAAATAAGTGTCCTGCATAGACAGAAGGCAGAGGATAGGCAGAGGGAACCTAGAGTTAAGACATTTCGTGCCTAATCCACCGCCTAATTTTTAAGATTTTGTGACATTACAAAAACAAATATCATATATTTTTTAGTTTAATTTTAATAACACTTTTGTTCCCGAATGTGCGAAGTTATTGCGTACAGTGTATTACACGCCCCTAGTTTATTGAGTATAGAGTTGACTGAGACGCACAGAGTAGTTGTGATACAGACGTGTATATTATACATATTTATATACTATATATTATTGTTATAAAGCTGAAGAGTTTGTTTGGTCGAACGGGCTAATCTCAGTAACTACCGATACGAATTGAAAAATATTTTGTGTTAAATAGTCTTTTAATAGAAGACGGCTTTAACCTAGTTTTTTAGCTTCACTTCGTATCACGCACATAGCGTGGTAGGCAGAGGGAACCAGGGAACCTAGTGTTCACTCTATTCCCATTGAGACGCGCTCCCCATTTCAAATTCTAGAGGCTTTGGGCTCTATTAAATCATATTCATCGTTTTAATATACCTGCGCTCAGAGTCACTTCGGACATTTATAATGTGGCATATATACATAGCTCTTAGTAATTTCTATATGACTACGAAGAAAAAACATATATGGATAAAGAAAAATGTAAATTATTTAAAACAAGTAGTCTACGCCTATCCTACACTCGCCCCATAACGTAATATGCTCGCTATAAGCAGTCAGCAATGTTCCCCTACCAAAAGCATATATTGACTCATTTTACAAAATTACCTATTTCACCGATAGTTTTCTTTTACTCAATCTGACAGAGAAGTTTGTCACTCAACCAAGTTCTAATTCGTTTTTTCAGCTTTCAAGCCATTGCGCTGTACCCCGCCTATAGTAGAGCAAGTAAAGGGGAGTACCCGGAGGTACTTAGTGTTAAGACATTCTGTAATTTCCGCCGAATTCTTATGGCATTGTGTGGAGAGTGGCGAAAACTTGCCTCGTTACTAGATCGAGGAAATGAAAATATTAATTGTTTTATACCCCTGAGTGGGATTCGAATTCCACAACCGTCGTGTTACAGTCGCCCGCATGTGTCCCTGCGCCACGACTAGCCTCTGTTTATACTGCTGACCAATACAGAACAATATAAACTCACGGCGGTACAGTATTCAATTTATTGAGAAGCCATAGACATTCCATAAGGGACTTTCCCATTTATATTTATCGCGTATTATGGTTGGGGTTGGAAAGGTTAACGCGAGGGTTAAAATTTGTGGTAAAGTAAAGAAAACTTTTGTAAATGGCAATCAATTTGCTAGGAAAAGATACTTTATAAAATATGGCATCAGTGTTGAAGTTATTATATTTAGTGGTAGGTCACTACGCGTTAAATCCGGCATGACACTAACGAAAATTTGATCCTGAAATGATATGAATTTTTGTTAGTATGATGACGGCATCATGTAGATACAGAGCTAACGCATAAAGGATAGGCACGGAAAGCTCAGTGTTAAGACACTCTCCACGCTTCGCCCAGTTTTCTAAACGTTGCATGTTGAATGGTAAAACTTAAAGCCACCTCTTGTTTTGGTAATAGAGCGATGAAATGAAAATAGTTAATTCTATCGAGTAAGAATCAAACCCATAAAATCCTTCAACGTATCCAATCCAATCCAATACAATATTATGTTCATATATGTATTTCTGATAATATCATCACTTTTTTGCACGCCTTTCGACGTCATGAGGAAATTTAAGCAGCGGTTCATTTTTTTTAGCTTCACGCTGTATCCCGCTCACAGCAGGGTAGGCAGAGGGAATATTATATTTATGGTTAAGTATACCGTTAAGCATTACCTTAAATAAAGTATATTTTCCAAATATTCCAAAATGGCAGTAATATAGCAGACGACTTGTACCTTCAAGATTTTTCACGCAGAACAAACACAAATAACCTAGTGTTAGCGTACCCTATCCACCGCCTTTTGCCCAAATTGAAGCCATGGCGCGTTAAGTAGCGCAACTTAACCCCGCTAGATATCTTATCTACAAATATATGCAATTCGCCACTTACAATCGATGGGCGTCAGTAGGTAATCTCCTCGGGGCGTGTAACAGCGCTCTGTGGGCACAGTCCGCGGCGTTGGGCCGGCAGGAGCACGCCCACGGACAGGCGACCGCGGCCGCCACCAGCAGCAACACTAGGAGGATAGCTCGACGCATGACTGTCGGAACTAAGTCATCTGAAACAAGAAAATAGAGTTACTATACTATAAGGATGGATGAATTATTTTCATTTCCTCGTTTTGATATCAAGTACGGCGCGGCGCTGAGTTTCCCCATTGAACACGTAAACATTTTAAAATTGGGCTGTAGTAACTTTAAAATGGTCTCAAAACTGGGTGGGTTTCCTCTACTTTCTCTGCTGTCTAGGAAAAATAAGTATAAACCAAAACAGCAATAAAATTATTTTTAAAATCCCAAAAGAAAGTGAAGTGTAGCATTTCACCATACATTGTGTCTAAATTGTCGAAAACACGTAAAAAAATGTTTTAACTCTTGTACTATATGTATACGTACAAAAATAAGAGAATATTAAATTTCTATGAGACACATAAACATTTTAATTACAGTCTATGAAATAAATACACATGAACATATTCTATAGAGGTCAGCTATGGCGCAGGAGATTCGTTCCCAACTTAAAGAAATTAAATAAATAATATCTTCATATCCCCGCTCTGGTAACGAAGCATAGCGAGGCGTTAAGTTCCACCACTCAACACGCAATGTTTCTAAAAATCGGCGTAAAATGAGGTACGAAAGTGTCGTAACTGAGTATCTTAACTCTTGGTTCCCAGTTATAGTACTTAACACTAGATCCCCCTGTCCCTACATATATATAGCATCAATACATAGTACAAATATAATACAGCATAAAGCTTAAAAGGAACATAGTCTATAACTATTTATAATTAGACTTAAAGCTCAAATTAAAGTTAAAATAGCAGTTAATTTTAACTGCAACAGTAATATCAAAAGCGCTCTACTAAAAGCCAGTAAGCATTCAATAACCAACACATTTCCGTTCCATATATAATTGTGCCACAGACCGTGCAAGTAGCAGCTAGTTCACGAACTTTATGAGATTGAAAGATCGTCATAAAGTTTTTTGTTTCATGCTGTATTCCGCACATAGCAGGGTAGACAGAAGGAACCTGGGAACCTTGGAACAACTTTAAGATAGTAGTGTACAACTGCAATGTTTAAAGTCGCACGCTTGTACCCCTGAGCCACAACTGGCCTCAAGTTTAATAAGTTCTTTATGATTTTTTTAAAGCTAAACGCTTTTCACGCTTAGCAGATGTAACGTTGTGTTACGAAACAATGCGCGTTGAGTAGTAAAGTTCACCGCCGCGTTTTTCTTGTTATCAAAGCGAGGAAACCCAAATAATTCTTCCGAAGACTGACTTTTTGAAGCTAATTTCAAGGCTTGACTTGTGGTTTGTATTTTTGGAACACATCAAAAATTAAATTTAATCCAGCTGGTCTTAAGTTATGGCACAAGTCGATTATGATAAAGTACAGAAACATCTTAGATAACGCACTTACAGGTTATCGCTCCTTAATGTATCTGAATGGGATTTTTATGATTTATTAAACAAGGTTACCAGTTCGATTTCGGGTTGATACACATCGCTTTTTGGAATACTATTTTTGTTGAAACCTGACCATCTACACAGACCTTGTGGCTCCATCCGCATGGCCATATGAAAATAACTACAAGTGCGGGAGGTAGCTTTGACCGCAGGTACAGTGAGTTACAACGAAATTATTAACGTGACGTAATACAACATATTCATATATAGTCTTCAACATATTCCACAATGAAGGGAGTATCTAAAAAAACGTTTTTTTTTTAATTTGATCCAATATTTCCGGAGACTGCTAATCTCCTATCCGCCTTAAATCAATCAAACTCTAGCTTTTTAATATTAGTTAAGAAACATAATTATGAAAATATTCTTATGAAAAGATCTTTTGGCTAAATTATTGTGAATAAAGTGATATTCAGTTGTTTAACAAAGTAAAAAATATATTTTACCGAGTGGTAATCGATTCCACGATCTTCGTGTTTACAATCGCTGTCTCCATTAAAACAGCAAAATGAAGTACAGACATAAAGTTAAAAGAGAAGCCAATTCAACGACATCACAAGATCATATATAATAAATTAATCAAAGCCATGACGAGGTCAAGTGATTGAAAGTCCACCCCATCGCGGGTTCAACACCCGGACGAGGTATTTCTTTATTGTAAAAAGCTATTCAGGTTGATGAGAGGTAATTAAAATTGAATTGATGAGAGATTTTATTGATTTACAGGCTTATTTATTATACAACTTTAATACTTTAGTGGGCTTTGTGTCGTATTGGGATAGTTCCCGACTTTAAGCGTGACTGGTTCGATTCCCGGTTGAAGGAATACTAAATATACGCACTGGAGCAACTACACAAACTACAAGTGTCGGTCGAGGGTTCGATATTCATTCACGGAAATTTATTATTTTAAATTGTAATTAATAAATATAGAACTACTTTAGAATCACTATGGCCCAGTGGCTGTGTAATATTAAGTGAAAAGTAAAGTGTCCGCTGCTAGATTTGCCAACGAAAAAGAAAATTTTTATTATCTACGAGGAACCTTACGCCACAATCGAACCTAAAACCAAATATCAATAATAGACAATATTAAAAACAACTTTATTATAATTTAAAATAAGAACATTAACATAAATGCGTCAAACCGAATAAACGTTTGACAGTTATAAATTATCTGTGACATTCGAATAAAGGTGTTGAATTCAAATTTGGAACAATGGCGTTTGACAGTTGAATGCTTTCGTGCAATGAAAGCGGGGTTTTTGCCTTTCTTTTTTAAAATTTAAATAGGCTATGGAGTTAATTAAGTAGGGTTCAAGTAATTAGTGTGAGAGTTTTTATAATTATGTGACATATTGAATATTCAGTGTAATGTTATTATGTCATGTTGAGGCATTTATGGGTGGGAAAATATTTTTATATGGTTTTCTTAGTGATAATGATGGGATATCTGTATGGTGAACAATTACAATAAAAAAATATATACTTGTAAATTGTAATGCAGGTGATTTCCCGGTCTGTTTAAACGAAGATTCAGATTATTGCAGAGAATAAAAAAATGTCATTATATTACATATTTTTTTACTCTAACAAGACGAAGACTGACTTACTTATATTTAATTTGTAAAACAGTTACATTCATTGTTATGCTTTAACAGGTAAACTATTTAATAGATTATCTTATGTTTTTTGTAAGACTATTTTTAGAAGTATAATTAAAAACAAGGACATACAATATCAGCTTTTTCATAAAAAAAAAATAAAGGATTGACGAAAACTTTTTGATGTTGACATAAAAACATAATCGTAGCCTCTTAAACTAATTTGAATTTCATTATGTCATTTAGGTACTTTATAAAGATTATTGGCAGTATTATGATAACGATTTTTTTCTTTATTATAAATATATAATAGTAGGACAATATAATATTAAATTTCGTTATTTTGATTTATTTATTTATTTAACGAACGAAACCGCGATTGAAGCTAGTAAATTGCAATAATGAACCCACAGCCCTCGCCAACAGGTACCTACTTATAAAAAAAAATACCTGCCATTGTTTCTTAATTTCACAGTTATTGTATAACGTATAAACAATAAGTTTTATCTTGGAATTGAACAATACGAGCGCAAAATTTCGGTAGCTTTCGCCCGTCCCACATACTGTGTTCAATTGAGACGGTAGTTTTGGGAAACAATTGAAATGTCAATACAACTGGGTTTAACGCCGTAGTGGCACAGTGTGATGAAGTCTGTCTGTACTCGGTGATTTTACGATCTATCCCTATTTTTATTCTTTTTTAGCTGCACGTTGTATCAGGGTAAGCCTTCCTTCTTCCTTCATTAGAACACCTCTTATTCCATTATCTGCCGAAATCTGGAGGAAATGCGTTTTGAGTGGCGGAACACAACGCCGCGCTTTGTCTCGTCATCAAAGCGATGTAACAAAAACATTAAATTTTTGAGTCATTTCTTCGATCTGATAATAACAAAATGGTGAAACTCAATGCCATTGGCATTTGGCTTTGGCATTGAGTTCCAACATCCAATGTCTAGAAAATACGGCAGAAAATGGGGAAAACGGAGTGTCTTAACACTATTTTCGTCTGATTAGGTTTCGTCTGATTGCCTCGCTACACGCAGGATACAGCGGAGGCTAACAAAAAATGTATAAGAGGCACCCCATTTATTCACTCGTACCAAACGAAAGCTGCAGGCAACTAAGCAATCCTTTGAAACCCTCTCAAGCAGAGATCAAAAGAAAGAATTAGATCAAAATGTCATCGTATATACCTATATATATGGTATTGTATAGTAATTTTAAGCACTCTTACATTATTGAGTGTTCTTAACCAATTTAAGGGTAATGTTCTTTTCTAATTGAATAATTAGAAATGGGACCACCTGACTAGAAACGCGACGGTTGTGGATTCGATTAATACTCGGGGGAATTTATATTGTGTTTTTCTCGCTCTGGCAACAAGCCAATGTGCAGCGATGAATTTCGCCACACAACATGCTATATTCCGAAAATTTGGCGGTGTGCGGGAGACGGAGTGCTCTAACTCTTGATTCCCTCTGCCAGCTATATGCGGGATGAAGCGGATATGTAATATGTATGAATAGTTTGGAAGCATTCTTCCATAATGGATTACTCTTAAATATATTGTATAGGTCGTGTTCCTTTTTAATTAAGCAATTTATAACGGTTGTATTTAGTTTTCAAGCATCTTTTCCCGGGTTCCGTAACTCTAAAAGAAAAAAAGAAAAAATCCTTGTTGGACCACTTAGATGTACCGTCTGACGGTCACTTCATCAAATCAAGTATTACCAAACTGAAATGATGTAATATTAAACATAAAATAAAATAAATAAATCAGCTTCACGCTGTATCCCGCACACAGCAGGGTAGGCAGAGGGAACCTAGTGTTTTTAGACACTCCGTTCCCCACTTTCTGCCGAATTTTGGAGGCATTGCGTGTTGAGTGGCAGAACTCCACGCCGCGCTTAGCCTCGACACCAGAGCGAAGAAATGGAAATATAAATTTAAGTAAATATTTCATCTCCTCGAGTGGGGATCGAACCCACAACCAGTCGGTTTACAGTCACACGTTGTGCCACTGCGCCACGACTGGCCTCATATTAAATATACAAGCCCTAAAACAGTCCCTTGGCACACAGAAAAAATTAAACTCAAAGCGATCAAAAGATACAAGCCTTTGTATCGTTTTTTGCCGCATACCTATTATATGAAATTCCGTAATCAAACCTCAGTGAAACAATGGGGTATTATGCAGGATATTTTTAGTTATTATGAAATTTGCTGAAAAGAAAAAAATAACAGTACAATAAAAAAAAACAATAATTATTGGTCACAGAAAAAAATCGTTACAAACTTATTTATCTTTCATTTCTTATAACTTATTTATTTTTCCTCTGTGAAAAGACAAAAGGAAAGCGTGTGGTTGAATTCCGCGATGTAATACGAAGTGATACTAAAAAAAAAAGATCGAAGGAAAAAACGGAGTGATATAATTATCCTATCTTACTATCTTATACGGGGAAATTTTGAAAATAAAAAATATATTAAATGCAAATTCCTGCGGTATATTTCGCAATGTATAACACAAATTGGCAGTAGCTACTATAACGAAGGGGCTCTAAGTGAGACGGACGGACGACACGCGCGACTGTTATATGTACAGACGAATGGAAAATATATTAAAAAATAAATATATTTATAATTAACGCATTTTTTATGCATTTCTCTTTTGAAGCTGCCATTGCGCTATGTGACGATTGTGGTTTTAAGTCTTAAAATCTCACTTTATTTTAATTTAAATGATAGTTAAACGCTGATTGACGTTGCGAGCGTTCTTGTTGCGTGCCATACATACAATCGAATAGTGCTTAAAATTTTTGAGAAAAACAAAATATAGGTATTGTTGCTTTTTATGTGAGAGCAAATCGTAAGATATAAATATATCTTACGATAAAAAAAAGTCCCAAGTTCACATCCAGAAACAAAAAAAACAAAATAATAACTTTTCTTCACGATTGTACTCTAACAATACTCCACTCTGATTGCCCGCTACATTCACTTAATTGTATCCCAGTTGCGAGTTACACATACACATACATACATACAGAGCCTGTACTTTCTATTTACCTATATACATATGTATATATGAACTGAATGTAATTGAATTAGGCAATAGTCCATCAGAATTCCGCGGAAAGTGGGCAACGAAGTGTCTTAATGGGAACAGTGTGTCTTAAAATTAGGTTCCTATGTACCCTGTACCCTTTATGTGCGAGAAAAATATGAAGGTGGTATTTGTGTGATTGTGTGTTTTGTTACAAGTAAACAAGACAGGCGACCTTACAGGCGAATCCAGCTCAAACAAAAGTAATATATAGTATACAAAAAAAAAAAAAAATAAAAAATATTCAGCGTTTAGTTCTGCCACTCAACTGTGAAATGCCTCCAGAATTCAGCAGAAAGTGGGAACGGAGTGTCTGAACACTCTGCCTACCCTCCTGTGTGCGGGATACAGCGTGAAACTGAATTTAAAAAATAAAGCTTAGCTTTCAACACGACTTCAACTTTATGTACAAGTTCGGAAGCATATCATCGATCAAACTTATCAAGTTAAATATACTAAAACACTTTGAATGTACGGTAGAATGGATAGGGCCGGATGGTTCAAAAATAGGGTAGGAAATAAGAAGTGTGGGATCGACATAAGATGAAATTTTATTTTTTTATTATATAACTCTACCTAGCGGGGTAGGCAGATGAGAACCTTGTGTTAAGACATTTCGTTCCCGCTTCGCCAAATTATAGATATACTGCGTTTTGAGTTGGGTAATTGAACATCGTGATTTGTCTTGTTAAGTCCAAGTGAGAATCAAACTTACAACGCTGTACCGTTGCGCCACGACGTCTTGCATATTTGGAATGCCTATGGAAATATATATATTTTAGGTTTAGCTTCACGCTATTCCGCATATAACAGGGAAGGTGTAGGGACTCTCAGGAACCTCGTTAAAATACTTTTTTCATTACTTTCCGCCGATTTCTTGAGAAGGCGGAACTCAACGTCGCGATTAACGCCGTCGCCTGTGCGAAAAAATGAAAATGTCAAATATTTAATTCCCACGAGTAGGATCGAACCCACAACTGTCGCAGTTACAGTCGAAACGAGCGGAAATGTCTTGATGGAAACGGACTGTCTTTACACTTAGGTTCTCTCTCCCTACCCTGCTCTGTGCAGGTTACAGCGTGAAACTAAAAAAATAAATATACCTAAGCGCAAGTTACAGCTCCATCATGATACGTACAGGAGCTAATACATCACCCGCACGTCAGTTATCTCGTTAGATGCGATAGCAATGATTTATATGACATGTTGTAACATACGCTTGGCCGTTTAAAGTTTGTATAGTAAATGTAAGCTCGGACGACCGCACCCTCGTCTTTTTATTTGTTTTACAGGTGGTAGTGGTGAAGATTTTATGATGATGATAATGGTGATTATGATGATTTTTTTTAGCTTTACTCCATATCCTGCACGTATCGGGGTAAGCAGACAGAACTTAGTGTTAATACACTCCGTTCCACACTTTCCGTTGATTTTTCGAGACATTGCGTGTTGAGTGGCGAAACTGAACCCAACTAAAACAGAAAAAAAATCATTTAAGCCAATAGTTCCTGAGATTACGGCGTTTAATAAAAACGTATTTATCAGTTTTATAAATCAGTTTCACGTGGAGAATGAAATGGGGATATGGAGGGGGATACAGATCCCGCTCCATTCTTCACTTTCTGCCGAATTCCTGAGTGGCGGAAATCAACGCCGCGCTTTGCCTCGACACCAAAGCGAAGAAACGAAAACATAAATGGAAATAAATATTTCATTTCCTGGAATGGGGATCGAACCCACAACCAGTTGCGTGACACCTTGTGCCTCTACGCCACGACTGGCCTCAATTATAATAATCGTAAATATATAGATTTCAAGTAAAACCGGCGGCCCCAATTAGTTTTTTTTATTCTTCCATACAATCCTAGTCACGACGCGACGCGACGGTATGCAAATGGTTGTTGTCAAACAAATATTTACTTATACGTCTCTCTATTATGCTGGCGAGTTTAAATATTCCCACGTTGACACTTCTTAATGAATGCCTCACTTTGTTTCGTATTGCCCAACTGTTTGGTGAGTGGATTTGCTTAATACTAATATAGGTAGTAGGTTCAATTTTGGTTTTATTTAAAAGGTAAATACGGTATTGTTCCTAATAAATACGAATTTGAAGTCATCGTGCCACATTGGAAAATAATAGGCTGTATGTACGATCTCTTTGCTGTGGATAAATCTATTTAAATTATTATATTTACTATGAGCTATGATGACACAAATACACATACACATGAAACTTAACAGTCAGTTTTCGTCAAGAATTAAATAGAGAAATTGGTCACTAAGTCAATGAAAACGTTTTAACAAGCGGCACAAAGTGTGACTGCAAAACCGATTGCTTGTGGGTTCGATTCCCACTCGAGGAGATAAAATATTTACTTAAATTTATATTTCCATTTCTTCGTTCTGGTGTCGAGGCTAAGCGCGGCGTTGAGTTCTGCCACTCAACACGCAATGCCTCCAGAATTCGGCAGAAAGTGGGGAACGGAGTGTCTTAACACTAGGTTCCCTCTGCCTACCCTGCTGTGTGCGAGATACAGCGTGAAGCTGATTTTTTTTTGTTTAGGATACAGGAAGGATGCCTGTCAGCTTGATTGGCACGGCTTTGGATATCTTATGAGCTATGACATACTTTTGGCATAATCTTAGTTTTATCTATAAACGCTTAAGAAAATATACCTTTATCATTTAACCGACTTGTAAAAAGTGAAGTTAAATTTTGTTTTTTTATGATGTGGAGCAAAGCGGAGTGTGGAGTAAGAGCGGGTTCAAATTCTTTTAATAAAGTCAAGGAACTTAATTTCTTCAATATTCTCTCTAAACTTCGTTTGATAAATTGATTAGGTAATATGTATTCCTATAGATTATACTTTCGGTTGTAAAACTAACTAGATCGGGTCTCGAACTCCCGATATGACTTATACAATTCCAAATGACATAACACTGTGCCGCTATGGATTTCTTAATTGGGTGAAAACGGATGCGTCACTGTATTACAAGTTACAACGTCGCAGCAAATATTTGAACTTGTAATTAGGCTATGTTCAATGTACAAAAAGACAGACACGTATATTTTTACATTTATATATATATATATATATATATATATATATAATCATTTAGTACTACTGTTCGTTTATTATATACAAAAGATATCGCCTAATTTATTTTTAGGGTTTCGTACCTCAAGAGGAAGAAACAGAACCTTTGTGGGATCACTTTGTAGTCCGTCTATCCGTCAGTCAAGACCATTTAATTCTCGAGATCGCGTAGAGGTATCAAGCTGAAATTAATATGAAATTCAGGTCTACGGTCTCTTGGGGCAATGAAAAAACTTAAGCTTCTAAGTTATTACAACCAAAAGAGTCGATAAAGAGGCGCGGGTTCAAATCACGCTACCCTAAATTTTTTATACGTTTTCTTAATAAGTACTAGTGTTTATGGTACATCGTTTTCAAGGCACCGCCAAATTTTTCAGATATTGAGTATTGACAGACGGAACTCAACGCCGTGCCTTGTCTTGTTACCAGAGCGACGAAATGAAGTAGAGTTATTTTCATATTTCTTCAAGTGGGAATTGAATTCACCACCATCACATCAACAGTCAGTCACAGACACTGTGCTGCGTGCCACGACCACCTCAACTCAATTATATTCGAAAGAAACAAATCCCGAGTCTTAAAATTAGTATAATATATACATTAAAAAAAAAGTTTTTTTTTTCAAATTGCTTAACATACGTCACGTACGAGATAACTTTTTACACTTGAACGGTTTGAATGTAAAGAATCTGGTTCCCTTCGTTTAAAAATCTACTGTACCTTAAGGTTATAAGTTTCAAAATTATTTGTTATTTACATTAGAGCTTATTAAAAACAATTTTAAAGATACTTTAAGTTCTATGTAGATGTGAATAGGTTCGATTTCGCTTAGCATCGGGTACTGGTTCAAATCCACGGTTAACGAATGCCTTTCAACTATTTCACAAAGATTGTCAAACTTTTATAAGAAGTAAGTAATTGAGAAGAAATTTTAATTTGTGTAAGAATAACCTATTGCACTGAGAAAGTTTAAATTTGCCATGATAACGACTAATTTCATAAAGGTTGTAGGTTCAATTTCCAGTCGGAGGAATTATTTATTTTTATTTCTTTTCTTTTCTTCTGCTTTTTTTATCCCATACATAACAATGTAGGCAGAGGGAACCTGACATCCTAGCGTGAAGACACTACGTACCTATCAAAACATTGAAATTATATTCCCCACTATCCACCGAATGCTGAAGACATTACTTTTTGAGTGGCGTAATTCAACGTCTTGTTTTGTCTCGTTACCAGAGCCAGAAGAGAGCTTCTCTCTGGTAAAGAAGACAAAGCGCGCTTGAGCTCCGCTTCTTAACACGCAACGTCCCGAAAATTAAGCAGTGCAAGGGAAACGGACTGTTTTAACAGTAGGTTTCTTCTTCCTACCAAGCTATATGCGGGATACAGCGTGAAGAAAAAACGAACAAAAATAAAATCTAAAAGCGACAAAACTTTGACAATAGCTGTAGAAACCGAACCTCCACTTGATACCATCAAAGAGACAGTCATAGTATTGAGAGGACGTTTTTTCTATATTTAATTTTGATCGTTTTATAGATACTTTATACCATTATGTCGATGACAAATGTACAAACAAACTGACTACTGTTCTGATGTATTATTTCTTTTCTAGCTTCATCTCTCATATAGCAGGGAAGCGGGGGAAACCTGAGAATCTAGTTTTAAGAATCTCGTTCTCATTGAGATATCTTCTTTCCGTTCCCCATTTTCTATCGAATTATAAAGACATTGTGTATTGAATGAACAAACTCAAAGTGGTTAATCTTGTCACCAGAGCGAGGAGTGGGACTCGAACTCATGACCGACGCGCTTACTGTCAGAGGCTGTGCCACTGCGGCTTCAATGAGATATCACTTCGTACTTTAATAGCCAATTAGACACATTGTTGCTAGAAAGAAATCAAAATATTTTAATGCTTAGGAACTTTGCTATGTTTTTAAATATTTTTAAAGCGTTATTCCACTCTTAGTAAAAGAAAATACTTATTAAGAAAACGTATAAAAAAATTAACGTAGCGCGATTTGAACTCACGCGTTAAATAATCAATAATTAGCTACACGTACACATCAGGGTAGGCAGAGGGAACATACTGTTAAGACACTCCGTTCCCCACTTTCTGCTGAATTCTGGAGGCATTGCTTGTTGACTGGCAGAACTCAACGCCGCGCTTAGCCTCGACAGCAGAGCGAAGAAATGGAAATATAAATGTAAGTAAATATTTCATCTCCTCGAGTGGGGATTGAACCCACAACCAGTCGGTTTTACAGTCACATGCTGTGCCCCTGCGCCACGTATATAGAAGAAGAAGAAAAGACCTAACAATATTCACTTTACTTCGAATCCATCTATGGACATTGCGAGTTAGCTTGTGAAAACTAGGTAAGACAAACAAAAATATTAATAAATGAGATTGGAACCTGTGACCGTAACGTAAAAATACAATAGTTTATCCTTTAAGAGAATCATATTATTTCTTATATCACAAATAATGTTAATATAAAAAAAATACTACACATTAAAAAAAATGGTTAATAAATATAAAGCGCAAAAAGCTATTTATTCCCCGCTTAGTGGGGAACTAAAATTTAATCATGCACGAGGGTGGGAATTGAACTTGCAACCATCGCGTTTACAGTCATTACGACTCTAAGGTAAATATTTTAAAATAATTAAAATCTATAAAAAGACAAACACCCAAAATCAGTCGAATGATTCATCCTGCCACAACAGAGCACCGAACCGGAACCGACGACAGGATAATGATGCGCCATCATATTATATTAACAAAAGAATCGATAAACTTTTCAACGCAACTGTCACATCACTAGCGCTAAGTGATTTAACGTGCATTCCTTTGTCTCCTTTTAAGTATGGTTAGAAAAAAAATATACAAATCATTTAAAATATGTTTTTTTTCTTGGTAAAATAAGATAAATAAGCTTCACGCTGTATCCCGCACAGAGCAGGGTGGGCAAAAGTAACCTAGTGATAAAACACTCTGTTGCCCACTTTTCGCCAAATTCTGGAGGCATTGCGTGTTGACTGACGGAAGTTAACACCGCGCTTTGCCTCGACGTCAGAGCGTGAAATTAAAATATAAATGTAATGTGGGATCGATCTCCTCTCGAGGAATATTTCTATTCCTCGAGTAGGATCAAACCTACATTTCAACTTCCTAAATATCAAAACAATCGGTTTTACAAATAAATAAGATTAAATAAGATTCTTAGCGTAAATAAGCGGGTAGCCCGCAATTTTGTTTGCTTGTAATATAAAATGTCTATAAGGCCAGTTATGGTGCAGGGAAAAAAGCGGATGAGTGTCAATGCGACAGATTGTGGATTCGATTCCCACGCAAGGAAATGAAATATTAAATGTTTTAATTTCTTCGCTCTGGTAACAAGACAAAGCGCGCCGTTTATTCCGCCACTCAACACTCAGTGCCTTGGTGGAAAGTTTTTTTTTGTATATTTTTTACTTTTAAAGATTCTACGAGGACTAGCAGTGTCCTAAAAAATGTCTAACGAGCGATTATTTGACGTGTAGAGATTAAAAGATTGGAAAACGTAGTGTTTTACTACTAGTTTCTCTTTTCCAGCCTGAATACAGAGCATGAATAAAGATAAAAACAATATAATCCTTTTACGGCTTCACATTTTTTATAGCTGTATGCTTTATTCCATCGAATAGACAAGATCGAACCTAGGGTTAAGACATTCCATTCCTCATGCATTGCTCAATTGCTTAAGACATTGCTTGTCGACTGGCGTGACTTAACGCCGTGCTTTGTCTCGTTACCAGTGCGGGGAAATTAACATAGTTCATTCTCCCGAGTGGGAATTGAACTTACAACTGTAGCGTTTACAGTCAGACGCTCCTTCACATAATCGGATAAAAAAGGAAGGCATTTTAAGCACTTAAGTTCATTCAAAGGCTACTATTTATCTTATTTAAGTGTAAAAGCTTTAGCTTAAGTTGTCATAAAGTTGTGTATATTTATGTAACAAAAGGCAAGGCTTTAGCTGTAATTTTTATATCCCTCTATAGCAGGGTAGGCATGGAGGAATCTGGGAACATACTTTGTAACCATTAGGACACATGTTCACCACTTTCTACCGAATTCTGGAGGCGTAGCGTGTTAAATGATGAAATACTGATTACTGCGTTTTACCTCGTTACCAAAGCGAGAAAATGAAAATATTTACTATTTCATTTCCTAGAGTGGGAATTGATCCCACAACCTGTTGTGCTTATAGTCGCATGCTTGTGCCACTGCACCACGACTGGACTCTTTTGTATTTTTTTTATTGAAATCTAAAATAATTAGTAATTATTTTAAATAATGCGTGAAGAAAATGGTGACAAGATTCTCGTTTATCCAATTTTTACTAATGCACATTAGGCAATAGGTATAAATTAAAGTGTGCGTGACTGTGCCCAGCTGAGAATACTCTAGCTGGATAACTACAAATAATGGTCAATATTTAGTGTATAATGATCAATATTTGCCTTTGAAATTTGGCATTTTTCTAGTCAGAAAAATTGTAGTCAAAAAAATCGTGTTTTTTACGTAGTAATTTAAACAAATAGTTAGATAGAAAATAAACATACAACTCTAAATTTAAATCCGTCCGCATCTAGCTGAATAGACGGAGGAAACGTAGCACCCTTGCATTGGCCAATTTTAGAGATATAACGTATTGAGTGACCGAAGCTTGTCAAAGTATCAGAGCAAGGAAAGGTAAATAATTCTTTCCCACGAATGGGAATCGAAGTCAAAGTCACCGCGTTTTCAGTTCGGTTTATTAACTAAATAATTAATTAATTAAATATAATTTAAAAAATATATTAATAATAATAACTTTACACTTAACACTAGGTTCCCTCTGCCTACCCTGCTGTGTGCGGGATACAGCGTGAAGCTGATTGATTTGATTTATTTTATTTAATAACATTCAAATTATCGATATTGTCAAATCACTACATAACAAAATGGAAAGCTGCGCGTGCGCAGGTCAGAGTGGCTGCGGCTAATTCTACGGGTTTTTATTTCAAAAATAGTTTGTTGGTGATATGTTATAGACAGACAGATTGTTTTTTTTGTGTATTTCAATATATACCTGTTCGTATAGAAGTTTATTGCTTGACTGGATTCTCATCTAGACTCTAGAAATTATGCTATGACCAGATCGCATATATTTTAAATGTATTAAAAAACCGATGTTGATAAAAAAGTTCTTTCTGCTTATTTAACTCGAAAATGCAGAAGATGTGGTAAGATAAAATATGTTTAAGCTAACCACATATTATCACGGATATGGGTAAAGGCCAAAAAAACACCTAAAAAAATTATCTCTAAGAATTAGTGAACAAATAATTAAATCACGCAAAAAGCATAGAAAAAAGGGTGTTTTCTGTCTCTTTTTTGCAAAGCGTTTTAAAAAAGAACAGACAGAGGGTCACTAAGACCTTTGTTTGGAAACCGATATTATCTAATAAAATATAATGATGAGATTTTAATATGAAATTTGAAATGTTATTTTTATTTGAAAAATATAATAAGCTTCTGCTTGATAAGGAGCTGTTTAAGTCTTACGTAACGTAATTTTTGAACATTTTGATCCTTCTCTCTCTGTTTTTAGCTTTACATTGTATTGCTTTTTGTAGTTTTACACTGGACCTATTCCGAATATAGCAGAGAAAACATAGTGCTAAGATATTTTATTGTGCGTGGCGGAACTCAACGCCGTATTTCTTTTTCAATTCACTTTTTTAACTATGGCATTTCGAGCGTGCTAATTGAACAAATATGTATTTGTTGAAAAATAGTAACTATTTTTCAGTTTTTGACTAACAATGAACGGCGTTAACTGTAGAGGCACTCTACATAATTTCTTCTATTGAATTCGGATGGAAAGTAAAGTACAAAGTGTATTATAATACTAAGATTTCTCGATCGCTACAACTTATTATATATGTTTGAGATACATATAGAGATGGGTTAAGAAAGATATCGTAATCGAACCCATAATCATAAACGCAATAGCGTGTTAATGAATCATATATACCACAGTTCCCCAAAATTGCAGCATACAAGTCCATTTCATGGCTATAATCGCCTTCTGGCGTTACACGCTTTTCTAAACGCTACGAGTGTAAAATCAAAAAGCACTTTTGTATCCCCTAACCCTATAAAACCACCCCTCTGGCCTTTGCGCTAGCAAAGGAAAATAAACTTTATTTTAAATGAAATAAAGTTGATTTTTTCGATATATTTCTGTTAGAAGCGATAAGGGTGAACACGTGCAGATTCCCATATAGTGACCGTTTGAGTGTAGGAATTTAGAGTGTTATAATGAAAAAAACAATTGCATTTTGTTTTAGAGTCTGCGAATTTAGTGTTGGGAAGTGGTTTAAGGCGTGAGTTTTATTATCCCTTAGAAAAGATGTTTAGCTAAATTTTGTCTACGAGATTCCGTTTTTATTAAATAGATATATTTTAAATTGATTATATTTAAATTTATTTTGTTTACCCGGTCTGGTCGACGAAGCAGACGTGCTTAAGTTCTGTCACTTAACACTATGGATGTAAGATGTTGACGTAACATGGCCATGTCCACTCCAGAATCGTTTTGTGCCTACCTAATTTTACCAACACAATTTTTTCCCTAAACAACGTTTACACGCTCAGCAGCTCTGTGCAAAGCTAAAATCCGCCCATTGCGTTGGCCGTTATGCCACAGAATTCTTAATGACTAACAACTTTGTAAATATACGGCACTTCAGCATAGAAAAGGACTCCTTGTCTAGGACTTCATGACTCTAGGACTCTAGTATCCTAATAAGAGTATTCATGTAAATGATAAAACACTGAAGGCACGCGTTACAAATTAAAGTGTTACAGGGAACTAATCAGTCCCTTTTGTTCCCGTATTTGCTAGGGTGGAGCCCTATCAGTAAAGGGTTACGCATTTCATTTGAATATTTTATTTGGCAGTTTTTTAGTTTACTTACCTATTTTATTATAGCCAAAGAAAATCTGATTTAAGACTCCTCTTAGGTATGTTTTCTATGTGTTTTACGTCCAAATCAACAAGCGTTCGAGGAACAATATTTATCCAAATATCTATAATCTATAACTTTAGGTTCACAAAATCATTTTCATATTCTTCTAATAGTATCTAACTTTATATTTTTTTTTAGCTTTACATATATCCCGCAATGTATCCCGCATAAAGCAGGGTAGGTAGAAGAAATCTGGCAACTTAGTGTTAAGAAACTCTGTTCCTATTAAGCTACTTCCGTTGGAGGAGGTCCTGTCATTGCATGTTGAGTGGCGAAATTCAACGTCGCGCTTTGTCTCGTTACCAGAGCGAGGAAATGAAAATATCAAATATTTAACTTCTATCGTCACTACCACGTCATGGCGCTGTGGCCTAATCTAGTGACTATAAAGGCGACGATTACGGATTTGTTTAATTGATTTCGGATTCCTACTTGAATAAATATTTTTCACGACTGACATCAAGTCTTAATAGAATCTTACTTTACTCTATTATACTTTATTTATAAGTGGCTTTTAAGGTTCATGCTTTTCAAGTTTTCTCTAGAGGGATAGCCAGAGATAATGAAGCAGAAAATGCTACAGTCTCTGCCTCATAACTCCTCGTCAATTTCGAAGATCTCGTCGTTTCATGTGACTTTCCTCTAGTAGTCAAGTCAGTGGGTCAGTCCTCCTCTGCCTTACTTATCATTCACTTTTCCATCATAAATCTTTTTATTAATTTTTCGACACTCATTTATAGACGTGTCTTAATCGTCTGGGTAAATTCTTTTTCATTCTCGCTGCAGTCCTCGACAGACTTCGACACTTAGATAGTTAAAATTTATGCCCAGGTCATGCAATATCTTGGTTTTTTCGGGGATCAAAATATGGAGAGAGCTATTCCTAGATTCTCTTAACTTAAGACGTTGTTTGAAAAAAAATAAATAAAGCAAAGCTATCCCATCTTTTCAAAGTTAATTAAAGTTTCAACTTCTATTTTTTCTTCTAATATCAAATTCCAAGGGTTGTGTTTCAACAAAAAATATTTAAACCTAATGAAAGAAGCCAAGCAGAAATGGTAAAAGGGATAAAGATTAAAAAAAAACATGATTTTGACATTGACAGGTGTCAAATTTTGTAGTCTTTTTTTAAATGGGGATGCTAAAAAGACCTGTCTGTCCGTCTTAAGTCATAATGAGGTTTATATTTTGGTATAAAAAGTGGTTCTTCTTTAAGAAACCGTTGGTTAGTGAGAATAATACGCTGTATCTCGCATATAGCAGGGTAGGCAGAGATAACTTGGGAACCCAGTAATAAGACACTACGTTCCTATTAAAACACTTCACTTGGGGCAATGCGTGTTGAGTGAGGAATGAGCGCCGCGCTTAGCCTCGGTATCAATGCGAGGAAATAAAAATATGAATACACTGTCGCTTTATCTTTACGCATATAACAGGATAAACAGATGGGACCCAAAGTTTAGTTTTTTATTATAAATTGAGGTAAGGTAGTGTATATTACCTCAATTTCGAAACATTGCGTAGTAAGTAGCAGATATCACACTTTATGTTTTTATCCGCGCTAGGAAATATAACATTTTTTACAGTGTCATTGATTTGTTTCATATTTTTGGTCTAAACAGGGAACTGAACCAGTACTCGTACAACTAAAATCCACAAGAACTATCCCGACAACTACCTATAAAGATAACAAGTAGCACTAAGAATATTCTAAATGTCTTAACAAATACTAATGAAGTTCATTTAATTAGCGAATGCCAGTTAATATAGAGGTAGTGGGAAACAGGGCTTTTACATTGATAAATGAATTTGACACTATTTTGAAAACAATCGCACACAAAGTATTCGACTATTTACTAAAGGAATCGAACCCACAAGCATGTGGGTTCGATCCCAAAGCCAAAAATTTTATAAAAAGAAATATTTTTTTTCAGTATGTGGCGCGAATTTTATATAGACACTTAGTCCGTCGTTTTCCGCAGAATTCTTAAGGCATTATGTGTTGACTGGTGAAAGTCAACGCCGCGCTTTTCCTCGTTACCAGAGAAAGGAAATGAAAATATTAAATATGGCACTCCCTCGAACGGTAATCGAACCCACAATCATCGCGTTTACAGTCGCACGCTTGTGCCTCTACGCCTCTCTTATAGATAATTTGCCTTTGAATTAAATTTAAATGGATTACTTTTATTTCATCGCTCTAGTGAAACAAAGGGAGGCATCGAGTTCGGCCATTCAACACGCAATATTTCACCTTGAGTGGATATGGAAAACGGCGAGATTGTCTTTACCAACTCTGCTACACGTGGGCATGACATAGGAGTAGGTGGATTAGGTTCAGCAGTGTCCACCCCTGAATAGCCTTGTGGCCACTCCAAATATATTAGTAAAGAAAATTGCCCTAAAAAATTTTAAATGAAAAGTTTTACGAAAAAATCTGTCCAGGTCCGTCCCTAGAAAATATCTCTAGTCCTGGGTGTAGGACTGCAGGATAACGCAACGTGCTGTGAAACTAAAAAAATAATATGAATAGAACTCTAACTAAGCCAGAACAAATTATACAAAGAAAACAGAATATATTTATCGAAAGTTTTCCATTTTAATTCCAGTCCCAATTTAAATATAACTCAATACAAACACTAGAGTGACTCGCGATGAGCCAAACTAAACAACGCTTCCTCTCTTTATGTAAGCGTTGAGAGATCAACGGCGCGTGTCAAAAGAGAACTTAATCTATCACGAAAATACTTAAAAATATACAGCAGGTATAGGGAGTTAAATTGTTTTTATTTTTAGCATCACGCTGTATCCCGCATATAGCAATGTTGGCAAAGGGAACCTAGTATTAAGACTCCGTTCTTCACATACCGTCCAATTTCATAAACATTGCGTCTTGAGTAGCGGAACTTAATTTCACGTTATATCTAGCCTCTATATACCAAATCGAGAAAGAAATTAAAATAATTAATATTCCTAAGTGGGAAGCGAACTCACAACCATCGCTTTTGACAGTCAGTCGCTGTTCCACTGTGTCACGATTGCCTCGATAATTATAATGAACATAATAAAAATATTTCAGTATAAAACTCGAGTCATTTATTAATCTTAATAATTACAGCTAATGTGTGGTCGTTTGTATGAGTTAAGGGGAGGATCGTCTTTTGAAATTAAATACCTATAATAATAATAAATAAACCTCGCGATGGTTGTGGGTTCAAATATCAGGAAGAGGGAAGTTTAGTAAGTAGCAGTAAATTAGTAACCAACCTATGATGTCTGAAAGGAAATATAAGTTTTACATAGATTTAAGCCCCAGTTTACATTCCCAGGATTTCCCTATAGATTAACTCGTAAAACAAAGCTTCCATATTGATTACTATACAATTGCTAATATTTCTAATATTATATGGATAGCTAAGAACAAAGATGCCAAGGCGATAAAAGGTCTGACACGAAAGGCCTGATTATTTCTATGTGAGGGATCACTTTGTTGTCATTGTAAATATCATGGAGGAACTGGGGGTAGTCACGAAACATGTGCTAACATGTACAATATTAGGATTACTAAAATCAATAATCAAAAAACCAAATCAAATCAATAATTATTATCAGAACAATCGATATACATACATACAAAAGAAATAGACATTGGAAGTCATAACCTCGTTCTTTTTGAAGTCAGTTAAAAAAGAGGTGCGTTGGATTTTGGCCACTAAAGAAAGAATATTTAAGAAAAATTGTGTTCGTTCACTACTTTTAAGTGAACCTAGTTAGAGTCACTACGTCTGTCTGTCACTAAAAGTCCTTAAATTAAATTAAAAATATTTAAAATAACTTAAAGTTAAATACTAGTACAACAAATGGAATGTAACTTTACAGAAGTTTGATGTTATCAATAATTTTAATGTAACATTACACCTTTTGTGTAGAGATTGTCTTTTTGTATGTAAAGTCGTTTTCGTTCTTGAAGGTACTTGTGGTTTTTATGTCCCATGTAATTCGACACTTGGATCCATTTTGAATTCCAAGGGTAAACACGAGAAATTAATTTAAAAGTTTATTTTTTTATTGTACTTTTACTTTAGTTTCATCATGCAATATAGCAGACTGAGAAAGGGAAACTAGTGTTAGGTCACTCTGTTCCCATTAAGACACATTTTTTCTCCACTTTCGGCAATAGGTATTCTGGAGGCATTGCGTGTTTTTTCTTCGATTTCGGTTTTTCGAGTTCCGTTCAGGTAATGAGGTAATGAGTTTTAAGTGGCTTAATTTAACGCCGCACTCTAGTTCACTCAATCGGGAAAACATAATTTAATAGCTTCACTGTATTCCGTATATAGCATAGATATATTAGTATCAAGACACTCTATTCTTCACCTAACTTGAAGACTGTGCGTGTTGAGATGCAGAACTCAACGCCGCGCTTTCTCTTGTTAAAATGTTCCGAGTGGAAATCGACCCTGCAACCGCTAAATTAGATACTTCATACATTGCAACAAAAAATATCTAGTATGTTTTTTTTTGTTCTATTAGACATTGACATTAAGTTTTAAAAAATAAAACTGCATTCCCCTTAAACAGAATGATCACACACGCACTGTACTGGTACATTTGTGAAAGTAATTAAAACGAGATTTATATTAGGCTTATTGAAATATAAACATCTTTGCGACGTTGGGTTCCGCCAACACGAGATCAAAAGGGATGAGAACTTATATCAATACCAAAATATAATAAAATCTTTAGTTTATATCCTTTTTGAGGGTGTTGTGACGTGCTTTTGGGTTTGATTTTAACTTAATATAATATTGAAAATATATTTTTTTTTTATTTCGCGTCGTTGAGGTTTGTCATTCAACAAACAATGTCTTGAAAATTGGGTGGAGGTTGTGAGGGTAATGTTTTAACAATAGGTTCCCTGCCCCTGCTCTGCAAGAAAGAGCTATACAGTCAGCTTCACACAAAAAAAACCCTGTTTTACTTGTATATTGGCTCTTCGTGAATATAGAATCCAGGACTATCTGCTTACCAGTAAGTCTTACTAACCACTACACAATGTGATCACTCAAAAGACAGTCACATATCTCAATATATTTTCACATGCTTCTCTCGGGGAGTGAGTTAGTAATTTCTTGTGCATGGAACTGCAATACATACGTGAAACAAAGAAGTAAATTATAATAACATATTTACCAGTATTTTAAAACATTTTATAAATGTTATTCCACACTTAGGAAAGTAGAATACTTATTTGGAAAACGTGTAAAACTTTGAACGTAGCGGGACTCGAACCCACGCCTCCTGGAAACCGACCAGGCGCTCTGACCACTAAGCCATACGTTCTCATCAACCTACGTCGAAATTTTTATAAGTCTATAGGTAGTTGTTTTCGATAAGTGGACTATGAAATACAAACATGTACAGATATCGTGCGGATGACATGGACAAAACCTGACACAAAGAAAGGCTAACATCAATATTTCGCGGAACTTAACGCCGACTTTTGTCTTATCGAAAATATGAAAAGAATGTAAAACCATCACGTGCGCAGTCAGTTAATTCCCAGCTGCATCAAGACGACTTTTCATACCGTAATTATGTATATTTACAAATTTCTTGTAATCTCTAATTTATTAGTCGACGGTCTGTTAAAAAACCATTTAGAGAAAATTTATAGCACCCCTTACGTTGGGTCATAATAATTCAAAGTGAAATATTTATAATTTTTTCTATGATATAAAAGAATGATTGGTGTTAGGGTTGTCTACTGTATTTATAACTTATATATAATTATATAAATTATATAGTTAAAAAAATACGCTTGTCTATTTCGACTGCCTAGTTTTTAACCTCTAAAACACTCGACTATCCAGGTTCTGGCTCCATCATCACACCAGCTCAATGGTACCATATTATTGTTTTCTCACCTAAGCTCATACAATTTGTATCACTTGTATCACTTGATGTAGACAACCATGTTTTTTTTATTTTTATTTTACATATCTATAACTATGAAGGCAAAGAGGAGAGTGTTGAGACACTCTTTCTCTCGTTCCACCGTTATATCGTTATATTATATTATAATATGTTGTCCTTAAATTTAAAATTTTATAATCTCGAAAATCCCTCATATAGTAATCAAAAAGTGACAACCATGACCACAGGATACTGTATACAATAATTTAGACCACTATTATTAAGGCGCCTAAACTTCATCAATTTCTTTCAATGATTTACTCATTTTAAAGAATGCCCGCGAGGTATGAGAGTGAGATAGAGTTATTAAATAAGTACATTTGATAAAAAGCAGTTTGATTATTTTCTCGCTAAGCAGGGTAGATAGAGTGTTAAGACACTCCGTTACCTATTTTCCGTCCAATTTTCAAGATATTGCATGTTGAGTGAAACTCAACGCCGCTTTGTTTATATATATATATATATATATATATATATATATATATACAGATTTAGATGAAACTACACAGTAATATACCTTATAAATATTCACGCCAGAATAACAGAAAGGCTACAGTTTATGTATTTTTTTTAATAATTTGGTTACGGTTACAATATAGCAATAAGTTTAAGTGAGAATCAAACCCACATCCTCTGTTTACGGTCACGCGTTGACCGACTGCGCCACGGCTGGTACGTATATAATATCTCTTGTTATTTCGAACTGTCGAAATCCAATAATAACTCACGACTTTAATTAAGATAATATCAGGTAATACGCCTTCACAGTTATAAACAATGATTTTAATGATTTAATAATGAATCGTAATCTTATAATATAGTTATTTTTTCTGTTGTTTTTCGCTTTACGCTTTATGAAAGACGAAGAAAATAGACATTGGAAATGTTATTTTATTGCCTCGAGTAGGAATCGAACTGACAACCTATCGCGTTTACAGTCACTCGCTTGCGCTCTTGCGCCACGACTGGCCTCTATAATAAATATGACTTAAATAATAATTTGCTGCCTGTTCTGTATTAATTCTTATATGGGAATACAAAAGAATACCAATGATGGTTGAGGTGGTATTCTATTGTATTTCTTAGACAAAAGTTAAAAAAAAAATGCCTGAGTGGGAATCGAACCCACAACCGTCGCGTTTACAGTCAGACGGCCCCAAGACTCTTTACTTGTAGTTCAATATATAGCTTATATAACAATGTTGCTGATAACAAAGCAAAGTTATAGTTATAAGTACGGGTACGGATACTTCACTGTTATGACATACGAGAATGTTTATAATACTTTATATAGATTTAGGGTTTTATAGACTGTAGACAGTTGGATAAAAATCGCAGATTCAATTTATTTTAATTTTTCCACTTCCTGTTGGTCTGTTAGAGGCATCGTAGTTCCTTAACTAAGACTTACGGGATATTTTCCTAAAATATTTTCTTTAAGTCCTTTCTTTACGTTTAATTATACAATTTAATTTAAGTAATGATATTTTTAAGCCAATATCACAAGAGGGCCGTTCGTATATGACTATAAATAGTCCGATATATAAGTGAAATCGTCAGTTTGAAAGGACCCTTAAACTCCCATACATCATACGCGTCGCCATACATCTCTTCAATCAACTGGCAAATCTATTAATTTGAATTTAACTGCCGATAAATTGTCTACCGACAGACAATTATTTATGTTATATTTTTGTTGATAAATTAATTTAATACTATTGTAAATGACGCTTTTGTGCAGTTAAAAATTAATGTCTTTAATAGGCGATGGTTGTGAGTTTGATTCCCATTCGAGAAAATTATTTTAATTTTGGTAACAAGATGAAGCACGGTATGTGTTCCGCTTCTGAAGAGGCAATGCGTCGAAAATTTTGCAGCGAACGGAGTGTCTGTACACTAGGTTTTATCTCCCTATCGTGCCCCCTATACAAATAAGCGTGTTGCAAAGTGATTCAAAAATCTAACTTTATTCTGCGTTTCCACTTTTTAGTAAATATTGGAGACTCTCTAACAAATTACCTACACCACAAAAAAAAATACAATTTTAATAACTTATTAAAGCCGTTGTGGCGCATTGCACCAGAGATTGACTTTACTTAGAATTATTTTCATTTCTTTGAAAGGACATAACATGGCGTTGAGTTCCGCCATTCAACACGAAGAGTTATTTGAGTTTAATAAAACATAAAATGACAAACACGCTAAGTATCTCATTAACATGTAAATATTAAAAGTAACAGCTTTCACTTGTAACTTTATTCTAAAAGAAATCGTCAAAAACAATCTCATGTATAAAATGCCAGGTTTGAGTGTCGGGTTGGCGGTGGTTGTAGGTTTGATTTGCACTTGGGATAAATTATTTATATACTTTTCTACTTCTTTTTGAGCCTCATACTGTGCTTTTTTTAGTATACATATATGTATGTATGATATGCATAGGGGAACCTTGGAATCTAATATTAAAACACACCGTTCCCATTAAGACGCTTCTGTTGTCCACTTCCAGCCGAATCTTGAAGGCATTGTGTTTTGAGAGGCGCAATTCAACACCGCGCTTTGCCTCGTTATCAGAGCCAGGAAATAACAATATTAAATATTTCATTTCCTCGAGTGGGAATCGAAGCTACAACCTGTCGCATTTACAGTCGCTTACATGGACTTATTGTGGATTATATTTTTTTACAATTTCAAAGACATCTTGTCTTGTCTTGCGCGGGAATCAATGCCGAGCCTTGTCTTCTTACCAGAGTTCGCTCTACACTTAGCTATTCCATTTTTCCCAAATTGTAATTCAACCCATTACCGTCGAAGTTACAGTCACACGCTGTGCCGCGCCACGACGGCCTCGTTGCCACGACGTGGACACGACGTATAATGAGTTACAGATATAATTTTAAAAATTTAAAATCCTTTATTCTCTTTTGGGATACAATTAAGTATATTTTGTTAGAAAAAAAGTTTTAGTTGGGAAGTCCATTAATTGAGCCTCATGGCTCGAAAATGGGGAACAAAGTGTCTTAACACTAGGTTCCCTCTGAATACCCTGCTGTGTGCGGGATACAGCTTGAAGCGTTTCGATATTGCACCACGTTAATCGTTTCGAAGTAACCTACACTTCTATACCTGCGGTCAGAGTTACCTAGGGTAAAAATACTTATTTAAAAACATATAAAAATTTGAACTTAGCGGGACTCGAACCCGCGCCTCCTGGAGACCGACCAGGTCGCATATGTCACACACATTCTAAGTACCCTAATGCCATAAATTTTCCCATTTCACGCGGGCGAAGTCCCAGGTAAAGGTTAGTTTGTTGTGTTAACGTATGTATTCCCATGCTTTTAGCACTTACAACGATTGTATGTACCATCGATTTTTTATATATTTTTATCGACACTTAAATATTTACTCACGATAAACCCGACCTTCAAATATAGTTTGACAAAATGTCACATCACTAGAGTCAATATTGTCATATTGTCAAAAACGTTATGAATTACAAATATTCTATTTCTTTTGTGAGTTATGGAGAGGGAACCTGTGTTAGGAGTTAAGACACTTTCTTCTCTTCTTCTTTCTTTTTCCGCCTTTTATTCATATTGTGTGCTAGTATATCTCCTATATACATATAATGAGGCCATCGTAGTTTGGCAGCGTAGCGTCTGATTGTAATGGTGATGGTTGTGGGTTTGATTCCCTTACAGGGGAATTTATTATTTTCATTTAAGTAACAAAACTGTACAGAAATCAGAAAACACAGTGATGTGTCACTAGCTTGTCTTAATAAAATAATGATGAAGTCTTATAAACAATCATCTTTATAGCGTTCTCAAATCGTAATACAAATCACACATTAAAATCAGACGTTTAGCATTAACCGAGAATTGAAGTCACGACCTTATACAATAAATTAATATGAGCGCGACACTTGATACAATTGGTGTGATAAAGTTAAGTAGTTATGATTGTTTCTCACAGTCGCAGTGACCCAGGGTTCGATTCCTTCGGTCAGTTTTAAAGAATAATAATAGTAAGACTATTTTTTAAATTAAAAACAACATAGGACCGTCGTGGTACTGATACTGCATCTGCACCATCAGGTAAGCGCGCCGGTTGTGGATTCGATACCTACACAAGGGAATGAGTAAATTTAAATATCCTTACTTCTAATTATTTGATTTTTCTTCTTGAGTGAACATGCGCAAAAGTTCAGGAAGCCTAATCTCAAGACGGCCACGACTTGTTAACCGTACTGCAGTCGGGGTTTAATAGAAATACAACCGGCTTATGAGTCACTCGTTAGATTCTATTCAATCTAATTCTACGAGTGTTATGGTGTGGTCACGACATTTGTATGTTGTTGTTATACGTATTTTGTATGTTGATTGTATAGTAATAGCTTCACGCTGTATCCAGCACTTCGCTGGGTCGGGAGAGGGAACCTGGGAACTTAGTGTTAAGACATTCCGTTCTAATGAAGACACTTCCATTTGCCACTTTCTTCCGAATTCTGTAGACATTGCGTGTTGAGTGGCGGAGTTGCTATGTAGTGGTGCCGTGATATTCCTTAGCAGAGCCGGAAAATAAAAATAACTCATCCGTCCATCGAGTGTCAAACTCGCAACCATTGCCTTTATAGTCATACTGCGCCACAACGCCCCGGTGTCCCTAAATGGAGATTTAATTTAATTTTAGTTTCTTATATCTAGAAATAATCTCAATCTATGATTACTTATTTATCAATTTTTACCCAAATGTGAATTGAACCTAATACCATCAATGTGGACTTTATTCATACACATTTCACCTAAATGGCGTTGATTATGAAAATTTTAGAAGTATACCTACAAAAATGCACCAAAAATTAATTTTACGTTCAAAATGTAACTGATATAGTGTTGACGCGACAGATCGATACGAGGATATTTACAGATAGTGGTGGAAATGTTCTTATCGATTATACAACCAACCCTAATTTTATTTCTATAGAAAGTATAAAGTAATATAATCATAGCCTTTCCCGATAAATGGACAATCTCATACAAAAATAATGTGTGTTACTATGTTATATATTTTTTAGCTTTAAGCTGTATGCCGCATACAGCAGGAGAAATCTGGGGACCTATTATTAGACACTCCGTTCTCATTAAGACACATCGGTTTCTCATTGCGTATTTATTAGCAGAACTCAAAACCACGGTTTGTCTTGTTTTACCAGAGCGAGGAGGTTCCTTTATAAGAATATAAGCAAAAAATATTAAGCTAAATATTTTAAAAACATTAATATAGAATATTGCTTACAACCATCACTATTACAAATAACTAACAAAAAAAAACTAATATTTTTTCTAGTATGTAACAAATATTAGTATCGATAATTGTGGGACCCAACTCTTCTCTTATGAAGAGGCAATAAGCTCGTGATACGGACGTTAGCAGGTACTTTTTTCCTTTTGTTTTAAGTGTTTTTGAGAATACGGTATATTACGGTATCACTAATAGGTGCGTTTAATGGCGCTATTTAGCAAGAATAGATCACTGTAAAGATATTTATTTGTAACAGACAAAGCTACAAATAAATATCATCACAGTCCGTCACAAGTCCGTAGTCATGAAGACCGTCGTGGCGCAGGGATACTGGGGGGGATTGTTAATGAAACGGTTGTGGATGCAATTCTCATTCGTGGTGACAAAATATTTAATATTTTCATTTCCACACATATCAAACACAGCTCAACACGCAATGCCTCGAGAATTCGGCGGAAAGTGGAGAACAGAAGTGTTTTAATAGGAACGGAGTGCTTTAACATTTGGTTCCCTTGTTCCCTCTGTCTGCCCTGCTATGTGCAGTACACAACGTGAAAAAATATGATATTGAAAACATTGGAAATATGAAAAACTAAGGATCTTACTCCGAAAACTGTGTTTCAATTATAAAAATATTATATATTTGTTCACATTTTTTTACATGATTGAAGAAACACAACTTCAAGATTTTTAACGCATAGCACTCATTACTTATTTATTTGTTTAGTATCTTAAATAGACATCGAAATTTCTTTACCACAGACAACACGGCACAAAATAAGTCTTGTGTGGCCGGACTCACTTAATATATACAAATAAGTAAGAAAAAATCTTTCTGTTAAGCAGAATTTGAATTTGATAGATTATATTTGGGAGCGATATAACAAAAAAAATAATATAGTTTTGTCGATATATAGACATGGACCTCACTACTCAAAGCAATAAGCGCGTGACAACATTGTTAGACATCACTACTCGCTAGCTTTGATGATAACGAATTTCTAGTTGGAACCTACTAAATTACATTGTATGAGAGAAACATTTCATATGTGCCACACAGCGTGTGACTGTTAAAACATCGGTCGTGGGTTCGTTTCCTACTCGTGGGAATGAACTATTTTCATTTCCTCGCTATGAGGTCCGTACATTTATATTACTTCTTAGCGACTGTTGCACATGAAGCGTGCATAAAGAAATATTTTTAATTTTTTCGTATCATGCGTACTTTTTTAGTGTACCACATAAAGCAGAGTCAAGAGGCAAACCTAGTGTAAAGTCATCAAGTCCGTTATTTACTTCCCGCTCGTAATTTTTTAAATTAAACATTACGTATTTAGTGACCGAACTCAACGCCGTGTATTGACTCGTTATTAGAACGAGCTAATAAAAATAGTCCCCCAAATGGTAATCTTATATTTTACCATAGAGTAACCTGACTACTACCTTTTTAAGCTCAACAGACATCATTTTATGAAAATTTTATTGCAAAAATATATAAAAGTTACTTACATCGTTTTATACGTATCCCACGCGGTTCCATATATGTATATACATATTAATAAAATTCAAAAGTATATGTTATTATTTGGTTATAAAAGTTTTTATAAGCTTATATTCTTATTTGTATGTTAAACAGCATAGATAAGTTAATCGTATACTTTTTTTTATGTTATTGAGCTATCTACATCACAATTTTAAAATTTTAAAGTTAGCTATAGATTCGGGTTTGCAGATTTAATTTTAGGATTTGTCTTATTTTTTATTATTTTCCTCCCAAGAGAAAAATGCGCAAAGGTTCAGAAAGTCTATCGAAACTATAAGTTCACGACTATTGTATGCATATTATTAAATATAACTAAACTTTAACACGCAATGCCACCAGAATTTGGTGGAAAGTGTTTTTTTCCCTCTGCCTACGCTGCTATGTGCGGGATATAGCATGAAATGAAAAAAAAATATCTATTGTATAATTTATGATATTCAGTCTTTTAGATCCTAGAGCTAGATCAAAAAACCATTCAATTTAAGATAAGAGATGATTTTAGTAAAAAACTAAAATGAATCTCTTCTCATATTTTTGGTTTAAATAATCGAACTGGTAACCCTCGAGGGTGGTATTAAAATATGCATAATCCTTGGGGGGTCATCGCCACAGCTATACAAAATATTTACGACACTCACGTATTTTTTAAGGCTTAATAGACGCAATTAAGGGAAATGGCCTCCAGTTTATACCCTGTGGTACACCTTTCGTATTTTTTAATTATTTCTTAAGAATTTTTAATGGTAGCGCAGTGGTGGTGATACAAAATGAATAAATAACAATGGTTGTGGATACTAATCGATACATAATTTTATAAAGCTGAACAGTCTACATATACTCGGGAACTAGGTACTGATTAGAATTGATTTTTTTAACTTCAGAGGGAATTTGGGAACCTAGTGTTAAGACATTTCTTTCTCATTAAGACATTTCTATGCCCCTCTTTCTGCCGAAGGCAAATATATACATTTTTGTTATATTAGAAGTTTGGACACTTAAAATGTATATTTCAATTAATGCGTAATTACTTATATTTAACCAATTAGGTACTTCAATTAAAAGTTCGTGGGCATCACTGCAGGTGCCAGTTAGTCTAATTATATTTATGATACTTAAGGATTTTCAAATATTTGCATTTGTTTAAAAAAAACATAATCAAAATATTTTGTTATTTACCGAATTAAATTCCGAAGGCATTGGGATTTTCGTGTTTTGCTTGTGTTGAAGTAAAAAGTGCAAAAAGCATATTCAGATTTCTTTATGCATATAGAAGGGCGCGCGTGTTGAATGGCGGAATTCAAAGCCGCGCTGTGGCTACGCACGGATACAGTGCGTTACTATCGTTACTATCAAATCAAAATATTAAATATTTCATACCTCCGAGTGAGAATCGAACCCGTAACTGTCGCGTTTACAGTCGCACGCTTTTTGTAAAGTAATTGTTCTGTTTGTTTCCCAAATAATTTATAAAATAAAAAAATCTTTAAGCTAGGAACTGAACCTACATCCACTACTATATTAGCTACAAATGCATCTCGCTGAGTCAAAGCGAATGAAATACATAGTACAATAAACTTTTATAGCTATCATTTAAAATAATTTACATATAAAAAAGATTTAAGTCTGTCCGTCGCTTGAGAATTTTATTCACTTAAAATATATTTTTATATACATTTTCATTTTAGGTTTAAAAATCTTTTTCACTAATAATAGCAAGTCTGTGTTGACTGTGGGTTCATTTCTATAAAAAAGCAGCTTCACGAAGCAGAATAGTACCTACAACAGCGGCAACCTTGTGTTAAGATACACTTGATCACCACCATCCGCCCAATTGTCGTGTTGAATGGCGAACCTCAACGCTGCGTTTTGTCTTGTTAATAAAACGACAAAACGACATAATGAAAACAAGCGAGAATTGAATCCATAATTATCGCATTTACCTCAGAGACCTTCAAAATAAAAAAAAAAATTGTCTACACACATATTAGTTTAATAATTTGACAATTGTTTCTTTCTTTGTAGTATATTTTTAATTAATCTATTTTTGTTACTAGTCACAATTTAAAATAAATTTAAAGCAGATTGAACTCATAGCTTGTCTCCTCCACATCGTTTCTAACCTCTGCACCTAGTGAGTCAAAATCGAAGAACATAATAAAATGATACGTTATCAGTACACGAATGTCTGTATTGACATTCCCACGATATATTGTTTGGTGTATTCTAAAAATGTAGCCTACTCAAGGTGGTTAAAACGAGTCGTGGCGCAGCGGCACGTGTGACTGTAAACGCGACAGGTTGTGGCTTCAATTTCCATTTAGGGGGACGAATTATTTTATATTTTGATTCACTCGTTCTTATAACGAGGCAAACCAATTTAACACGTTATGCCAGAATCCCATGGAATTTCGGGAATGGAAGTGTCCAAATGGGGGACGGAATATCTTTTTCTAGGTTCCCAGGTTCCCTATGCGTACTCTTCTATGTGAGGGATACAGCGTGAAGCTAAAAAAAGTACAGACGTACAGACAAAACCTAGATAGACTTTTTATCAATATAATGCTAGACTTAAGAAGTCCGTAAGCAAAGGAAAATGAATATAAATACTATTTCCCGTCTAGACGTTCGTCGATAGAACGAACAGTTGTTGATTATATGATTTTTTTTTTTTTTGTTCCAAGGCAAAGTGTCACCTAGTGATTGTCTGTCACTAAGTTCTCCGATTTATGTTTTATGAAAATATTTATCATTCTACCAGTTGTATTTACATGCGGCCTCACCAACATTTTCACTAAGAATTTTGAATAGCCTCTCTGTCTGGACTTCAGCTTTTCGTAAATGTACATACAAGACACTCATTTCCTAATATTATTTAAACACGTCAATTATGTGCAAGCGTAACTACAAAAACCTAAAAAAAATATATTTTTGAGTCAAAAAAAACTATGATTTTCAATTACAGTCTCATTTTTTGCCGAAGCTAAACATCGAACCCCAGAACCACTCCTAAATCTATAATTTTAAAGCCTTCATTAAATAACCTGTATGTTTTGATATTAAATTGAAATTTCCCCCGCTTTATCCGTATTTGCTCAGCTAATCGATAATTTATGGTAATTGTATGCACATCACTATTTGTATGCGTTATCTTCGAATTGCAGCTATATTGTAGTGATGGCTTCGACTTATCGATATTAGCACTTTTAATTATATTGTATTTTATATTTTCATTATTTGAGGCCGCCTTGGTGAAGTGCAAGGGCATATGACTGTACACGCGATAGTTGTCGGTTCGATTCCCTCTCGGAAAAATGATAATATTTAAAAGTTTCATTAAAAACGAAATTCAAACCACGGTGTTGAATTTCGCCAACAACCTTTTATTGTTTTAGAGAAACAACATATTGGATATCGGAGATCAATACTGCACTTTGTTATCAGCCTGTTTTTTTATATTTTTTTTATAATATTAAATAAAAAAAACGGGCGAGGCCTCGTGTATACCGCTAATGTTAAAGAAATATATATATTTCATTATTTCAATATAAATACCTATTAATTAAAAAAAAAAATCAAGCCCTTTCATTTCATAAACGTATTAGATACTCGTATAAGTTGTGCAAAAATTCGTTTTCCGCCATTTTCTTAGTACGGCCATTTTGTCTTAATACAAAATGGCCGCACCAACAAAATATTAATTACATGTCATCGTCATTAGAACTATAGTTGTGATCTAAATTTGAGCTCAATCGGATACTAGGAAATGGGTCAAACTGAGCTTGCAAAATTTGACATACACTAACACACATAGAAACATGGAAAGTCAGATAAAAGTTGTAATATAATTTTAACCCATTAAGTTTTCTCTCATCTAGGATCAGGTCTCAAATCAGATGCTATATGCGGGATACAGCGTGAAACAAAAAAAAATATCTTTCAATATCTATACTATCGTATATCGTAATTAAAAGGAAAATCACTAGCATATGTATTTAATATACATATGTAAATATTTATCCTATTGCACCGTCGGTCTGTTTGTACAGCGCTAATGACTCCTAATTGGCTGCAAGTGTGTGTGTTGAATTGTAAAATATAATGTAATGTATTCATTCATCTTTTTAGCTTCACGTTGTATCCCGCATATAGCAGGATACGCAGAGAGTACCGCAGAGAGTAGTGATACACTGCGTTCTTCACTTATGAATGATATTAATTGACATGAAAAGATCTTAGTGACAAAGCTCTCTCTACCGTGTTTTTTACCGACTACAAAAAAGTATATAATTTATAAGTTGGGATTGTGCGTAGGTGCTATTGTTAGAATTGGATAACATTAGATCAGTGGTTCCCAACCAGTGGTCTGCAGAAACATAAGTATGATCCGCGAACGATTTTAATTTTATGACTGAAGATGGTGAGGCGAAGTTTCCGTTTGATGATCAGAGTTAATTTTTACTATATCTATGTGCATAATGGTCTCTGCTACCAAGAATGACATAAAAGTGGTCCATGATCAAGAAAAGGTTGGGAGCCTTTGCATTAGATGATACCATTACCATCATACGCTATGATGGTAAATGTGACGGTTGTGGGTTCGATGTTTACTCGGGGGAATTAATTGATTTCATTTCCTCGCTCTAGTATCAAGGTTAATTGTGTGTTTGGAAAAATGGGGCGAAAAGTGGGAAAGTAGTGTGACTCTTAATCCTATGTTCCCTTACCTACCTTGCTCTATGCGGGATACAGCGTGTCGGCCAGAGCGAGGAATATTAATATACTTAATAAGCCCGATCGACGATCGAACTCTCTACTGTCGCGTTTGTAGTCTGTCGTAGCACTGCGTCAGGACGACCTCACAGTTTCGATCCATTGACGTTATAGAAACCTCAACAATTCATACACAAAAATATGCCTGTTAATAAGATTATTTCAATATTATATAATTAAATTAAAGATCTCTGTAGGTATACTTTCTTCGTTATATACCTACAAAGTTTCCGCATTTGGTTTCAGACGCGTGTGTGGTTTGTTTTTTTTAAAGGAGTTGAGGAACCCTAAAAATAAATTTATCATATACTTTTTTCCCCCAAATTTAAATGAATACTCGAGAATTCGAATCCGCGATCTTCAACACGTATTACTGCTAAGCTGTCAAGGGTAACAATATGACAAAGGCTGTGAAGTATGCGGGCGGACATAAGTGCTCGGTAGTATTATTTAACCCTTTTTAAACTAAATACACTTCCTATAGCGTCTGATTGTAAATGTGATGGTTGCGAGTTCGATTTTTACTCGGCGAATGGTTTTACGCTATATCCCGTGTATAAGGCAGGATAGGCAGGGAGAACCGAGTGTTAAGACATTTGGTTTCCCATTTTTTTGCCAATATTCGAACTAATATATGTTGGGTGAAGGAACCGCTTTTTATCCCGTTATCATAATAATGAAAACATTTATTTTTTTTAAGTCGGCATCGAACCCACAACCTTTAAAGTCAGACTGTGCTGCACGACGACGATAACGACGACCAGAAGAATGGAATGTCTTGTATTATATAAGGAATACATTGTGAAGCAATTGTTCTTCTCCCATATATGTTAGATGGCCTATGAGAATCAAACAAAAAAAGTGTAATTTCGAATCCATAATTACGTTCATAAAGACGACCACCTTCACTCCTTCTGTGCCACGACAGTATCAAAAAATATATTTCACGCGTGTTTTTGGCAATTAATACACAATTTTCTGCCAAAATTTTATGAGAAAAATGTGATAAACAAACACACAAACAGTGATATATAAAACTCCTTCACTTGGACTTGACAAATTGCTGACAAGAAATTAACGATTGTTTACGTGAATTAATTTGTCTCGTTTTGACTTTGTTTGTGGTAGTGGCTTCTGAAAATTAAGCTAAAAATATTTTGCTTAAGTATTTTTTAGACGGTATCGTGTCCAAAGGGTAAAATGGGACTCAATTACTGACATTCCAATGTCTGTCTGTCTGTCCGTCTGTCACTAGGCTGAATCTCAAGAACCGTGATAGTTAGATAATTGAATTTTCTCAGACGATATATTTCTGTAGCCGCTATAGCAAAAAATATCTATTACAAACAGAGTAAAATAAATATTTTTGGGAGCTCCCATAAACAAAGTGCGATTTTTTGCGTTTATATTATAGATAATGGTAGGGAACCCTTCCTCCTGGGAGATCAGGTAAAACTTAGTGCTAAACACTTCGTTCTCTCACATGTTGTCCAAATCTCGAAATATATATGGTTAGTGGCGGAACTTAGCGCTGTCCCAGTCTTTTTTTAAATGTTAAATGCTATGTGCAAATATAGCATTTTGGATGTCGTCCGGCTGTAATCGCAACGGTTCTGGGTTCGATTCACAGTCGGAGAAATGAATTATTTTCATTTTCTCGCCCTAGAAACGACACGACACGACAAAAAAATTGCACGCAAATTGAGTGGTGCTTGGGTGGTCTTTACATTAACTGTTATCTATATTTTCTACACTTAACACGCAATGTCTCCAGAAATCAGCGGAAAGTAGGGAAACGGCGCGTCTTAATGGGAACGGACTATCTTAACACTAGGTTTCCAGATTCCCCCTGCCTAGTCTGCTACGTGTGGGATATAACGTGAAGGTAAAAAAGGGTACTATTATATTTTGATGTTTTTACTTACTAAAGAACCACCATGGCACAGTTAAAACAAGGTGGTCAGGTATACAAGTTCATTCATCCAAGTACACTACTTCGTGGAATAATAATGTTTATCCAATAGTCATTACTCAGGTCAGTCCATAAAAACAAATCATCTGAATCGACACGTAAGAAATAGAGGAACCGAACTAAATAACTTAAATATAAAGTTACTTTCATTTTTCGTTATGGTACCCAAAGCGCGGCGTTGAGTTCCACAGCTTGATAGACAATGTATCGAAAATTAGACGAAGAGTGGGGAACGGAGTGTCTTAACACTATAATTTCTTTACCTACCTGTAATATGCGGGCTACAACGAGAAACTACTTCAACTTTTAATATAATAAAAATAAATATAAAATTATAGTAAAATCAATATTTCCATTCGCTTCAAACAGATTTATGTTATTAAACAATCAATTACAACTTATACAACTGAAATACGTTTAGAACTAGAGCTTTTAAAGCTCCATACAGATCGATATCGACAAACTTCTATGAAATTCTCAACCAATATACATAAAATAAGCTCACCCTTTTCAAAATATGGTAGAAACGATCTCTGAAACTCGTTGGTAATCGCACAAACTGACACACACTACGTATACGTATATTATTGACTGACAGAACTGACAACTGACACGGACGGTGGTATAACGCGGACTGAGGCAAGGAATTTTGTTTTGTAGCTTTCGTGGCTTCGGTGTTGCCCGGTTCTATTAGTATTATTGCCGTTTTTAGTTTTTTTTAAAGTTTTGGATTTTTTTTCATTGTCGTTTCTTATGTAACAGTCTCAAAGTAATTGTATTGTCAAATTTGTTAAATTAGATTATCACAAACTAGTTTTAAAAATATATTATTATACAATTTTAAATGTTGAATAATTGGTTTGGATTATGTTTGTAAAAAAGATAGTAACAAAATTGATTTAACTTTACGCTGTATTCCGCTTAAAACAAAGTATGCAGAAACCTAGCGTTAATGTTCGACTATTATCAGAGTAAGAAAATAAAAGTAACTCTTTCTGCCGACGGAATCAGACCTCGTCAGAAGGCCCCTTTTGATGAATATTGTTTTATTTTGATTATGTTAAATAAAGTTATAACTATTAGTATGCCAATAACAGAATTATATGTATATAATATATATATATATATATATATATATATATATATATATATATATATATATATATATATATATATATATATATATATATATTTTAATTTCATATATATGTGTATATATGAAATTAAAAATTATATTCATGTATATTGCAATTTTAATATCATTATTCTACAAATCTAAATTTAGATATTTTGTACCTTTACAAGTAAACGCCTCTCATAATATTTGCTAATGTTTAATGTTATTACTGTGTAACAAGAAAAAAAACAACCAAAAATCCGACTAAATTACCCCAAGAACGGGGCAGATTTCCATCACACCAACACAGTTCCGATACCTGTATTACACACACATAGATATTCCTTTCGTTCTCTCTACACACACATACATGCAGCTACAGTTGATTGACACAAACGGGTTTGAGATTCGACTCCCGTGCAGGGGAAATGGTTCCGGGGGGTCATTATGAGCTTTTGATTCCTTTTTTTTTGTCATAATACCAATTATTACGCTTTGTATAATAATGGAGTTGTGTAAGTCATGAAATTGTATTTTTATTTGATTGCAATTATTAAAAAAAGTATTTGAATTATAATATATTAAGCACGAGCGTGTCTTGAGGCCGTCGTGTCGCAGAAACGCAATGGATGTGGGTCCGATTCCAATAATATATATATATATTTTTAACCGCTCTGATGAAAAAGGGCGAACATTAGTGTATTTAGAGATATTTTCTGGGGGATCTGGGGCTGGACTTTAGCTTTAACAGATATGTTCGTGTAAATGTTGTTTATTTAATTTTCGGGGTAAATTTTGTTGTAGGTAAAATTTCTGGGGGTGGTCGGAGCCCATCCCAGAATAGTCTGGGCACCAGACTTCCTACTTCCTTAGTTCCATTATTCAATACACAATGTTTTGAAAATTGAAAGATAGTGAGCACGTGTGGAAAGTACTCTCTACCTATCTGATATGGAGAAAAAACTGTGATCTCTTACCGTAGGCGTATTTAGAGGTATTTTCTAGAGTGGTGTTAACTTTAAAGTTTTTTTTTAATTTCCCAGGATATTTTTTTTAATACAATAAAATATGGGGTGGAACCAAAAATTATCATTTAAGGCACGGCCCTTGAAAACACTCCACTCTCTACTTTCCACTTTTTCTCTCTATTTCTTTCTAAATGTATCTTACTTGTTTGGTTAACCAGTTTAAAAAAATACATATTTTTTACTTTCATATTGTATTGTGCTTAGCAGAGTAGGCAAATGAACCTGGATACCTAATGTGAAGACACTCGGTTTCAATTTACACACACAATTATATTTTATTTCATCATACTGGTAGTAAGACAAAGCGTGGCGTTGAGTTCCGCGGCTCATAACGAAAATTGGACGGTGCGTGGGGAACTACTACAATATGCAGGATACAGCGTTGAATAAATAAATTTTATTGCACCAATAAACATATAACACATTTATTTTAAGAAAGTATTAGGTTTTTTTTCTATTTTTGCAATGTAATTTTTAATCCTTGTATTGCATGCTTGTGCCATACTTGTGAATCGATTGGTGGGTGTTCGAATTTACTTAAGGTAAACCTTTTTTTTTTTGGTTAGCTTTGACCTCTGTCTTGTGTAGATACATATACTTATTATCTTAGTTGTAGTGCATAAAAAAAATATTAATTTCCCCGAATGGGAATAAAATCTAAAACATGGTCTCTTATGGCCGCCATTTTTTTAATATCGCTCATTTGACGCAACAATGACGTCGACTTTCCGTATCCATTTATATATTTAACATGATCAATCAATTCTATTTACTTCTTACTTATATAATTTAAATAGAGAGTGGAGTGTCTTAACACTAGGCTGCATGCGGGATACAGCGTGAAGCGACACAGGCGTAGCGTTAGTTTTTGCACTCGTTATGCCAAATGCCTCTAAGAAAAGATAGAGAAACAAGAGCGTATAGATATAGATATATTTTCCAAGGGAGGCCTCTTCTCCAATGGGTTAATGACAATGTAGAACGAATTTAAATATCACTGGTCAATAAAAAATAACTTTTTTTTTTAATTTTATATTAATCTTCTATTTACATATTTCGATGTCATAGATTTTTATTTATTATATTTTTGTAGACACTTATACATGACAGGTAACGAAATTACCAAACTTTTTACACTTAGGTAGGTAAATTAGCTTCACGCTGTATCCCGCACACAGCAAGGGTAGGCAGAGGGAACCTAGATACTCCGTTCCCCACTTTCTGCCGAATTTTGGAGGCATTGCGTGTTGAGTGGCAGAACTCAACGCCGCGCGCTTTGCTTCGACAACAGAGCGAAGAAATGTAAATATACATTTAAGCAAATATTTCATCTCCTCGAGAAGAGATCGAACCCAAAACTAGTCGATTTTACAGTCACACTTTGTGCCACTACGCCACGACTGGCCTTGGCTAACTTTAGATAGATATTGTTTTAATTTTTCAGACTTATTTTTTACCCATTGTGAGCTGGACAAGGCCGTATAGAAAATAAAGAACGGTGTGTCTTGAAAGTTAAAAAAGATAAATGAGCTCGAAAAGATATAACTGCCAAAATTTTTTAATAAAAAAGGTAATCATAAAAATATAAATATAAGTATGTCATCCCACTATCAGTCAACGTCGAGAGCACGACGCGTTATTCAAATTTGTGAATATTTTACCCTGAGACCAATTTTCATATAAAGTGAATGTTTGCTTCAGCTAGCGATGGTGTTAGGTTCTATCCCGTTTTCAATTATAGTTGAGTATAGTAAAGGTTACATTGTTAAGGTATTCGTATTCGACAAATATAAGCAAAATTTTATATATTTACTTATGTATATTCGTTTTCTTTTTAAGAGATTATTTAGAAGAAAAAATATTATTATTTATTTGGTCATCAAGGCGCAGCGGCAAAGTGTCTGTTGTGCGACGAAATGTGGCGGTTGTGGCATCGATGCTCAAACGGAGGAATGAATTATTTTTAGATATCCATACAAATCGCATTGAGTACCTCCACTCAAGATGCAATGTTTCATTTGTCTCGGAAATTAGCTTTTCTGTGGGGTACGGAGTATCTTAATACTAGGTTCTTACCCTGCTATACATTGAGAAGCAAAAAAAAAGATAAAATAAAAAAAAAATAAAACACATTTTCCGAATATAAAGCTGTATATTTTATGATCGTCGCACTAAATCCAACATGGCGGCGGCGTTCACGCGCGAACTGCACCTGACAGTTGACGTGTGACCGCCATTTTGTTGGTATTTATCGCGGCAATAAAACGTATTGTTCTTGTTTATGCGCTTTATTCATATCCATTGATGCTTTTTGGAGCTGAAGATATATGGGCATGTAATATTTTTATGTAAATACTAAATATATATTATTATATAAATTGTACAGTAGTAAGCTTAATAATTTTTGTATTAATAACAATGAATTCAAGCTCGTGTTGGGCTAAAAATGTTTTTGTTAATATTCATGAAATTATTTAACTTCATACGTTATATATTAAAACAGAAAAACAAGGTACGATTTCTAAGAATAATGCGAAAAATCAGAAAAGGATATAAACAAATGCATTTTTATTTCATCATTTATTTACGGAATTATTCATGACAGTAATATTTAAAAAAATTGGCAGCGGTGGGATTCGAACCCACGCCTCCGAAGAGACTGGTGCCTTAAACCAGCGCCTTAGACCGCTCGGCCACGCTACCAGTGATCGCGTAGAGTGTATTTCTATATAGAAAGCATATTTCAAAGTTGTATCATATAAGCTTATATGTAAATATATAATAAACGTTTTCTACTTTCAAAACAATTTTCTCAATATTTTATTTGATTAAATATCCATTAGGCTGTCGTGTCGCACCGGCAATGGCAATGGTTATGGGTTTGATTCCCACATGACACTAACAAGACAAAGCGTGGCGTTGAGCTTTGTCTCTCAATCCACAATGTCTAGAACATTGGGCGGAATGTAGGGCACAAAGTGTCTCTCTTAACAGTTCCTTTCTACTATATGCGGGATATAGCATGAAGGTATTTATAAATTTGTTTACTATTTGATTCATTTAATATATCCAACAACAAATCAACAGCGCCACCTATTGTAATTCAATAAAAAATCGATTTCGTACTTTTTCGTAAACCAAACCTAATGTTGCTCAGTTCTCTACTTTCCGCAAAATTATAATACGTAACGCCAGAACTCAAAGCCGCGTTTAATTTAACAAAGCTAGGAAATATAAAAGATTACTAAATATTAATTATTTCCTAGAGCTGGCATCAAACTCATAATTATCGTGCAATCAGACGTTAGCCACTGCGCCACGACTGACTTAAATATACTTAATAGTATCATTGAATTGTAATAGATGGCGTTAGCCAATGACATGGTACAGAAGGGCTCTATACACTTGTATATATGTACAGGGTGTAACGCGATCGACGGATCAATGGTTATCTATGGGTAGAGGACCTCAGTACCTATCCATTTCATCCCTATGTATGTTAGCCGATTTTCAATATTTGGGAATTTGTGATTTTTTGGAAAAAATCTGATTCTAAAAGCAGCCCGACTGTTGAGTCTGCGCTCGTCATTTTTTACACTGTATATAACAATATATATGTTAAAAAACCGTAGAAAGTAGGATAGGCAGAGGAGAACCTAGTGTTAAGATACTCCGTTCCCCATTTTCTGTAGAATTTAGACAGCCGTTTTAAAATTTGTACTTTTATTCGAACTATAAATTCATATTTTTAGGCCCCACATCTAAGAAACTAAATATTAAATTACCTAATAAATTATTTACTATTTAGAGGCCAGTCGTGGCGCAGCGGCACAAAGTGTGACTGTAAACCGACTGGTTGTGGGTTCGATCCCCACTCGAGGAGATGAAATATTTACTTAAATTTATATTTCCATTTTCTTCGCTCTGGTGTCGAGGCTAAGCGCGGCGTTGAGTTCTGCCACTCAACACGCAATGCCTCCAGAATTCGGCAGAAAGTGGGGAACGGAGTGTCTAAAAACACTAGGTTCCCTCTGCCTACCCTGCTGTGTGCGGGATACAGCGTGAAGCTGATTTATTTTTTTTAATTATTTACTATATCTTTAAAGTCATTATTTTACTTCAATAATAGCTTTCAGCTGCGGCTTCACCCCTGTGGTCAAATGAAAATAACCACTCGTTGCACAATATACTAGCGAGATGACACATTCACGGACTGTACAAAATAACTTTTTTAATTTGAACAAGTAGTTCCTGAGATTGAAAAGTTTTACCAAACAAACACTTTAGTTTCACATACAATAATAGTATAATTTTTAGTATAACTTCATAAAACAATGAATTTTATAAAATTTAAAGCTGTTGAAAGCTGTTCAGATAATGTAAGGATGGAAAATAAAAACATTAATAAAGAAGAAATTATTTTATTATTAAAATTATTAAAAATAACATTAGAGCCGTAAAATCTATAAGAATCAAATCTTAAGCAAGCATTGTAAAGCAAATTATTTTAAATTACATAATTTTCAGCTTCACGCTGTGTCATGCCATGTGTCATGTGTCATGCGGGAGGCACACAGCAGGACCGTCATACGGTCTACGGTCCATGATTTCCTCATAAAGTCGTATTTGTCGTGTAGGCAAAATGTGGTATTAAAGTCGCTCAAGTGAGGTATCAGATAAAAGGGCTTAGTATTGAAAACAGAATTTCAGAAAAAGCTAGAATCGAGACCTCCAGTTTTTGTACGGAACCTTTGGTAGGCGAGTCCGACTCGCGCTTCTCCGGTTTTTATATATTACCCTGCTATATGCTGCGGGGTACAGCGTGAAGCCTTTTAATAAATATTGATAAAAAATAAAAATAAAAAATGATAAAAAATAAAAATAAGCTAACTAATATTAAGTCCGTCATGGTGCAGTGACATAGGCGCCTGATTTCAAACGTGACGGCTGTGGGTTTGATTCTGACCCTGCGGAATGAAATATCATTGCCTCGCTCTATAACAAGACAATGTCTAGAAAAGTAAACAGTGTGTGTGGGAACTTCAATTCCCTAAAAAGTTTCAAGCACTGTGAGGATGCCGACGGCGGTCACGGCGTACCCTGCGGGACTCCAACCTCGCCTTGCGGATTTCGAACGGACTCGTACTTATATGTATAGCCCCAGAGGAGCGATTGGTTAGCGCACGGTACTTATAGGACTATTTTTCATCTTATATTCCAATGCTTATATTCGGTATTGAGTTAATTTTACTAATCATTTTTAATCTTTGTATTTAATGTCACTTAAAAGCTAATTGACGTATCTGAGTACGACCTGTGCTATACTAACGACTCACACACAATCACAAAGCTTCAATACGTACAAATTATTATTAGAGAACATGTTTGTTTTGCTATTTTTCTTTTGTTAGAGACAATTGTGATCCTGTAGTAAATATTGAATGTACGCGCCATTAATGTGGATTCGACTTTGTGGATAACTTTCGAAGGAATGTGTATTTTTTAAATATTCTGTCTTTCGTTAGGTCTCGTAAACCAAGGTGCGAAGTTGAGTTACGCAAATCCACACTACTAAAATGGGTAGAAATCACACACAAAGCGAGAAATGGAGGCATATAACACTCGTAAAAATGCTTATATGATAAAATTTTCTTAATTACAACTGAATTATGGCACTTATATATATGAAATTATAGAAAAAAAAAGGTGGCTTATTTTAAGAAGTAAATCTCCTAAATAAAAAAACAAACATATTAGGAATGTTAGGATACAACCAAATGACAATTAAATGTAAAAAAAAAAATAATAAAATTTAATTAATTAAAACAATATAATTACAACTTTATTTATAACTAATTATAATTAAAATTTTATATTTTTAGATAATTTCCAATATAATATATAAAAAAAATATCACCAAGTCACAACCCAAATATGAATCTATAGGCAATAAAAAAAAAAAGGAAATAATCATTAAAAGTGTTTAATAACATTTCTTTCTTATATTTTTTTATATGAAACAAATATGGCGGTGAACATTTACGACATATGTAATTAAATATATTACAGTGCGGTCAACGAGTCGTGGCGACCTAAAATTAGGTTTTCCGAACTTTTGAGCATTATTCACTCTCAATCCTACACTCCAGCCTCAAGACACAAATCGTCAATCGTATTGTATAAAAACTTAAATCAAAATAAAAACATCTACATATAGCTGAGGCACACTGTATGACTGTAAACGCGACGAATGTGGGTTCGATTCTCATTCGATTTCCTCTATTTTATTATATTTAATATTTTTATTTCTTCGCTGTGGAGGCGGAGGGGGCGCTTTTGACAATGTTTTTAAAAAAATATTACAATGTATACAGTTGACAAATTTTATCAAACGAAATTTTACGAAACGAAGGTATTTAATAAAATTTGTCACGCTTATACGGATAATCACGAATTCGTATAACTGAGGGCCGGACTATCGAGTTGCTACTGTGTAATCATTTCTCCCCACGAGTCGAACCCACGACTATTGCGTTAACAGTCAAACGATGTCCCACTTTAGTTCTAATATTAGAATTTACAATAACCTCAATTCCTCTATATATTATTACACGGCCTTGGTATCCATGTATAACCTAAATCTATCATTAAGTACTCCTCTTATCGGAAGCGCACCCACAACCGTCATGTTTACACATCGTACCTATAGAGTTTTTTTTATTTATTAATATAATTAAAAGTTTATTTTATAATATTAGTATTACAATTTACAATGTGCTCCTTTTCTGGGTATATTATTAAATGGCGTCGGGTGAGGGTAGAGTGGCCGACGGGATTTGAAGTCCACTAAATCCGATATTACAACCGGCTGGAAATTAAAAAAAAATAATAATAAAATATAAGAATTATTATAAAAAAAATAAGAATTATTCACACGTTTAGGCAGTTCAATCACAGAGTTGAGAGCGGTTTATAAATACTGAACATAGCTTTCACTTTTTTTTAAATAAATTCACGCCGCAAGGTAGGCAGAGGGAACTTGTCATATTCAAACCTCGTTACCCATTTTCCGCCAAATTCTGGAGGCATTGCCTGTTGAGTGACGAAACTCAATGCTACGTTTTGCCTCGTTATTAGAGCGAGGAAATAAAAATATATTTTTTTTCTGAAAGTGGGAATCGAACCCACAACTCGTTTACAGTCGCACCCTTTTGCCTCTACGCCACTTACATTATATTTCACCTTCACCTCGTATGAATATTATCACCAATACGTTTATATATTCCGCATTTGGGTATATATACACACACACACACCCACATATATACACATATACACACCTGTCTGTCGTTCTGTTTGGTCTCGCTCGCGCCCTCTGCCCGTCCGGCTCCTCCTTCGGCCACAGATACTACGTATATAGATAACTTCTGTCTGTTTGACGAATTAGGACTTATGTGTTTCTGTATGACAAAATAAAATTTATTTATTAGTGCTTATGTCTATTGTTCCGTACTTAAAAAGTTAAACAAGGAACTCTTATAGAATCAGTTTGTTTACATTAAATATGAATTAAATAAAAAAGGTTTTTTAATTATAGAAAATAGCTTTACAATTTCAAGGGATTTAGTTAAGGAAATATATTGACATTCTTTAATAAGGAAGGCACTTCGCACGTCGATGTAATAAATAGTTTTAGTTTAGTTAAATATATAATAATTAATTAATATGTAGTAGTTTACTACTTTTACGATACATCGTTCTCTACTTTTAATAAGAGTAGAAAAGGACGAAGTGTTTTCCCACTATGCTCCCTGACAACCAACCAGCTTTTAATAGGAATTTCCAAACTGGGTTCACCCAGTATCACGTGGAATTGAAACCATATTTAAAATATGTAGACAAATTATGAAAAAAATATATAAATATATATTTGTATTTTTTGTACCTTAAAGAACTCTATAAGCTCCTCTTTAGTGACTGTATTTAATTCTTCCACTTCCACTCGAGGTCTGTCAAAATTGTAGACCTACAAAAAAAATAAAAGTTAATATTTAAAGTACGGTCGCCGTTGTGGTCGCCCTAAAGTTAGTTTTTTTGAACTATTATTTACTTTTTTCACAGGGACAAAAAAAGTATAGAGAATAGTAAAATTATCTCGTAAATATCAGGGTAGGCAGAGGGATCTCGGGCACCTAGAATTAAGACACTCACATTCCCAGACACACATTCCAATTAAGACACTTCAATTCCCTTTCTATCGAAAAATGGATATTGAACTCACGGCCGTTGCGATTGCGCACGCGCATGTGCCTCTGGGTTATGACTACCTTATATATTTGATCGCAGTTGTTAGTCCGGATAATCGCGAATCCATATAACTGAGAGCCTGACAATGTTGTTTCTAATGTATATTTCATTACCTGTGCTGTAATTTCCCCCCATATCTGCGACGCTCTGACCGCGAGTCGTTTGGGCCTCTCTAATTTTTGGGCGGCGAGAGCTGACCTGTGTTTTATGAATTCCTCTTCTGACATTTTCTCTAGATATTCCTGTTTAAAATAAATAAATAAAACATCAAAAACTGTTTCACGCTGTATCCCGCAGCATATAGAAGTGAAGACATAACGTTTCCCCACTTTTTACCTAATTAAAGTACTAAGACTTTTCCGTATTGGGAAGATAAGCACCGTTTGGTCGGTATTATCACGTAAGTCGAATATTTATAAATTATCGCGATGGTTATGGGTTAATTAGGATTTTTAAAATAAATTAGCTTCACGCTATATCCCGCACACAGCAGCATAGGCAGAGGGAACCTACGTGTTAAGACACTTCCTTCCCCACTTTCTGCCGAATTTTGGAGGCATTGCGTGTTGAGTGGCAAAACTCAACGCCGCGCTTTGCCTCGACACCAGAGCGAAGAAATGAAAATATAAATTTAAATAAATATTTCATCTCCTCGAGTGGGGATCGAACCCACAACCAGTCGGTTTTACAGTCACACTTTGTACCACTGCGCCACGACTGGCCTCACTAGGATTTTTAAAAAGATTATTTTCGTAAGTATAGACGATATTTATATTATATTACCTTTTTGTTATAAAAAATATTCTGTGTCCTTGGTTATTTTACTCATAAGAGTACATAAATAATATTGCAAGATAAATAGTTAAATAGTTGACGCACTTAAGCTATAAAATAAAATTAGTACCTGTGATCCTTCAATAAAACTTTCAATCCTTTCCTCCAAATACGCGGGATGTCTGTCACTCTGGACTATAAACCTTAACCCCTGAACACCGTTGGATCTTCGTACTCCACTAAACACAATATAACCCAATTGTTCCTGAAAATAATAAAAAAACAGATGAAATGTGTGTCGAAATCGTTCATCAAGGGTTCCATATTAATTTTTGGATTGTGGGTCTACGGGAAGTACAATTTATAATCATTTTGTTTATTTGCATTGTAAGTTCTCACTTAGTGCAAATTTTGTAACTGTTGTTCAACAGGAAGTACCCTAGAGGTTTTGGTTGCGTGACGGAACTCTAAGAAAACTATGTTTAAGTAAAATATCCAATTTTTTTTACATCTTAGATAAATTTTCGCAAAAAGGGATATGACTTATTTAATGAATTCTGTAATTTTTTGGTCTCACTTTTGCATATATATATAATTAGTATATATAGTAAGTAACCTGCGTCCGCAGCACGTGGAAGCAGGGCTCGCCGAGCGCGTGCGCGAGCAGCTCCAGCACGGCGTTGCGCCGCGCGTCGCGCACGCCGCACGCGTAGTACAGCGCCGCGCACGACGACTTGTGCACCGCGTTCTGCGTCTCGCGGAGGTACCACGCACCTTTAGGAGAAATTAGAAGGAATTACATATAAAAAGATCTTAGATTTTTGCGATCATTACACACATTTTAAATGAAAGTCTTTAACCGGAATCCCTCATATTTACTATAATACATTTTATATTCAGTTTAAATATTAATAATACCTTTTTCCATTTCAACCTCTCTATACAGCAGTAACTGCTGTGCTAGCAAAGGCGTCGCGTTTTGTGGTAATCTAAAAATATAAAAACAATATATTTAAATATTTTATTACACTCGTAGCATGGTTGGAAAAAGCGTTTATAATGGGTATTGACTGTAGATTTTACATTTTTTCTTAATAATGTTTTAGACTTTTTCTTTTTTTTTTTCAAATTTTTCCTTATAGATGCAAGGGCATAGGTGTGCTTATGTAAATGCGATAGGTTGTGGGTTCGAGTCATATTTAATATTTATATATTTAATATTTTTAAAATAAATAAAATAAAATATTTAATATTTTTATTATCTTGTTCTGGTAACCAGGCAGATATTTTCACTTCTATTTGCGTTGGTGTATGTGTGTGTGTGTGTGTGTGTGTATAATATACTCACTTGCTCTCAATAGTATCGGCGACCGCCATTGCCCTCTCGCGCGTCAGGTTACCGTACATCAATCCTTCTACATGCACTTTACGCACAAAAGACGAAGCAAAATCGTTCAACTGTTCCGGAGTTATACCTAATGGAACAAAATATTATTATTTGTGTAGGTTGTACTATTTCCTAACTGTACAAGCGGCTTCACCTTCACGCTTAGTCAAATTGATGGGAATAACTAAGGCCCCTCAAGTCTGAGATCGATCTTCGTTTTTCAGTCATCGTTTTTACAATCACATGGCACAATAAATAAGCTTTTTTTTATTGATTATATAAAAAATACTCACTTTCCGCTGCATTCAATAGTTGGCACCTTGTCCAGACAAGATCTGATAGACAAAGCGCTTGTTGATACACTGCATGCTATTAAAACAGATAAAAAAAAATATATAAATAAATATATAGATTTTTTAAATAAGTGTCTCAATAGGGACGAAGTTTCTTAATTGGGTTCCCAGGTTCCCTCAGCCTACGCTGTTCTGTGTGAGATACATCGTAAATCTAAAAACGTTAAGCTTTGCCTCGTTACCAGAACGAGCAAAATGAAAATATAAAATATTTCACTTCCTCGAATGGGAATCGAATGCACTGTCGCGTTTACAGTCACACAACGCAGGCCCCTGAGTCAATAGTCATTTATCGCTACATATTATTAAAAAAAAACACTTTTAAAACACAAGCATAATAAACATGTCATATAGGGAACAAAGTGCGTGTACGCATCCCGCATAGCAAAAAAATATTCCATCTATTTTAATAAGTCGAAGTGTTTCATTCTATAGTTTAATAAGAAACTTAAAACACATATTTTATCGTAATGTGTCAGTAACTGAATACAAAGGCCGTTGCCTTTATCGGTATAAGCTCGATTTTCGTTCCTAGATCTAATGACCTATAAAAAATATTCTTCGTTCTGGTTAACACGGTATCTCCCTAATTCTCGCTGAAAAGCGGAGAACAGAGTGTTTCATAAAAGGTTCCATCTACCCTGCAATATGCCGGATACAGCGAGTAGCTCTCTCTTCCTCCTTATCACTTACCTGGTAAGGCGGTTCAGCCTCAAAATTCTTGATACCCCTAATATGACTCTCCTTCATGATTTCAAATCGCTTCGGATCCGCTTTAAAGTTGACCACGTGGTCGATTATCTTCTCAAGTAAAACATGCTGTTTGTCATCGTAACCGTCTACTGTTATCTGAAAAGGGTTTTTTACATTATCACTATAGATACCGGATAAAAGGGTTTTTTACATTATCACTATAGCATAGACAAATATCTATAAAAAAAGAAAATATACAAATAATAAATTTAAATAAATGAAGAAGGCCGTCTTGGCATAGTGGCCCAGTGTGTTATTACAAACGCAAGGGTTGTGGGTTCGATTCTTACTAAGGGGAACGAATTATTTTATATTTTCAATTCTCGATTTGGTAACAAGACGTTAAATTCTGCCACTCAACCCGCAATATCTCGAACGTTTTTCAGAAATTGGGAAACGGAGTGTCTTAACACTACTCTCCTACCCTGCCATTTGCAATAACAGCGTATAGCTAAAAAAACAACCAAGTCTAAGTAATCAACAATTTAGTCTAAGTCAACATCAATACAGTCTAACATAAACAAAAACGTCTAATTGCCAATAAACTCACACTAAGGCCATATTTAGCGTTGCCAACACTCCACCTGAGCCCTGCGAGTTCCGCTGCATATGCAAATTGTTGTAGCGAATCCCGCAATAACAACACCCATATTGATGTTAGGTTGCAGTTCACTGGGTCCGAATATGATAGAGGACTGGAAAATTTCATATTTTTAAGTAAATAAGGGCCCTGGGTTTGCTTATTTTTGACGTGTTCAATGAAGTATTTTTAAGAGAATTGCTTATTTTTAATGACATAGGGGAGGGGGGTCAATATTTGCAAAAAACTGCTTACGTAATAATTGAACGGCCCCTTACATATTAGAGCGCTCAACCAAACAAACTCGAAAGTTGAAATTCATAATATTAGTATGAATTGTATACAAATAAGTCATTTATTTTTCTCCCTTAAGTAGATAATAATAACGAAGCCAATATAACGAAATGAAAATTCAACTTTCAAACAAGAATTGAATCCACAAAAGACTTACCTAACCAAATCCAAAGTGACAAAGGCTTTAGGCAGCAAAAACTCGTTATCCCGTTTGTACCATAACCTCATTAGTGGAGTATCCTGCAAAAAAAGTTATATTATCGAGAACTACCAAAACATTAAATAAATATGACTGTACAGCGTGAAATTAAAACAATAATATTTACCTTTATAATAGCCGGAGCAATGGACTCAGCCGTCGGATCTTTGCTCTTCTCTAAGTCTAACTTAGCCGGAATAAATTCATTGGGCAAAGGCAAGTGTAGTTCTGAGTTCAATTTTACTGACCGCCATTTCTAAAAAAAAAACATGATATGAACATTATTATTATTATTTTTACTTCACGCTCTATCAGAGTGCGCATATAGCAGAGTGGGCAGTGCAAACCTCGTATTACCGGTATTATCCGGTCCACGCACCGCCCACTTTGCGAGACATTGCTTGTTTGTTGAGTTGTGGAACTCAACGCCGCATTTCTACCAGAGCAGAGAAATGAAAATAAATTAAATATAACCATTATAACCGCCATATAACCATCTGTGGAAATTGAACCCGCAACCGTCGCATTGACATTAAAATAAAAAAAATCATATATTCTACAACTTACATTTAGTTTAGCTTCATCGATGTCCTCCTGTAAGTATTTAGTCCCGTACCACGGCTCTTTTTGTGTGCATTTCTTTTCAAAACATCTAAAATAAGAATTATTTTTTAGTTTAAAGCTGTATCCCGCACATAGCAGGGAAGCAAAGGGAACCTGGGAACCTCGTGTTTCTATACTTATAATGTTTACTTATCATCCGCATAAATCAATCAACTTTTTAGAAAACATTACGGCATTTGAACCCTCTTGGAAACCGTCTACGTGCTTCTCATCAACTGTTGCTAGCAACTCTGTAGGGAGATTTTTACAAATTTCCGCTACCCAAAGATTTGTCATTTAACGAGAGAAAATGCTATTTATTAAATATTTTTTTACATTTTAAAGTGTTTCTATACTTCCCGTTACGTTCAAATTTATAACTGTTTTCTAAAAAATATTATTCCCTCCAAACACCTTTAATTGTACATTAGGACTGTAAATTCAAGTTATACAATTAAATTGGTTTTATATATTTAAAATCAAGTTAGACAATACGCGATGTTAAATTCCGCAGTTCAATATAACGCGTCATCATCTCTAAAAATAAGCAAAAAGTGTAACGTAAAACAATAAAATGTAGGTGAAAATTAAAAATAAAACTCACTTTGCGACTACGCCCACTCTTACATTATCTGGTGACAGCATTGAAAGCAGATCGTCTATTAAATCCGGTCTCCACTCCGTTATCAGATAATATGCACTTAAAATGTCTTCCATTGGAAATTCCTAAAAAAGAAATAGCTTTTTGTTAAAATTATTATATATAATTATGTAATTATAGTATAATATTATTATATAATTGTGGAGGTAAAGTGCAGCGTTGAGTTTCGCCATTCAACGTGTAATCTCTAAAGTCCCGCAGAAAGCGGAGAACAGAGTGCTTTGATCACTAAGCCGTACGTTCTTAGTATTAAGCTAAAAATATGTACAAAATCTTTAATAGATATGACTAGAAACTGTTAGTATATTATTATTATTGCTTGAGACTTGCTCTACTCTAAGAAGAACGTGACATCCACACATGTGATCTCACGTCTTCACATGTGTAGTACCTCACCTGCAACAAATGTACGTGTCCCGTGACAAACGCCCTCGGGTCCTGCGCGTCTTTGAACCTGAACTCCATCGCCATTAGATCACGTTGCTCCTCCCACACCCAGCGTTGAGCGCCGGTTTCTTTTAACATTGCTATGTACTACAATAAAATAAAAAATACTTTTTTTTAAGTGTTATTCCACACTTATGGTAGAAAAAAAAAACATTTAAGAAAACGTATTGAAACTTGTTGGAAAAAATAAATTGTATATTTTGATAGATGTTCCACTTTATGTGGGCGATATTTATATGAATTAACATATATTTCTATCAGTATTTCTAAATTATTTTACAATCTTAGCCACCCATAACCAAAAAGTACATATAAATATACCATTCAATTTGTTTATCTATTTGTAAATCGAATTCCCACTCACCTGGAACACTAATTCGACAATATCATCAACATGATCTACTCCAGCTTCAGTGAGGTCCACTTGCACTCCGAAAAATGCGAACCCACGAGCACCGATACGAGTACCACCGACAAGACTGTAAATACATTTAGTTTCACAGGTTTAGGTTAGGTTAGGTTTTTTAGGGTTGGTAGGGAGCCTTAGTGTTAAGACACTCCTTTTCCCACTTCTCGTTTAGTAATGAAACAAAATGCCGCGTCTTGTTTTGTTACCAGAATGAGGATATGAAAATAGCTCATACCCCCGAGTGGGAATCGAACTCACAACCGCCATGTTTCCGGCTTCTATAAATAGATAAATGAGCATTGCATTTTATGAGGTAAATAACTTTAAATATAAGCAATGAAAAAAATGTAGTTTTAGTTTTAATTATAAAAAAAAATCATACAATTATTTTTTTATCTGTGACGTTATAGGGTCTTGTAAACTGATACGTGCGCGAGATTTTTTTTATCAATACCAGCACATCTGTTTGCAAAGCTTTTTGACGTCAAAGCAAAGCAAAGTGCCGTAAAATAAAAAATAAAAAAATCCATGCCACATATTGATTAAATGAAAAAATATGTCATATAGTAGTTTATTATGAGGCCGACCCTGGGAAGACGGAACGCGGTGTTGAGTTACGCCTATTGCATACAAACACTACTACTCACCTGTTACACCACCCCTTCTCCTTGAGAGCGGACAACAAGCTGCCGGGGCCTTCATGACCCAATAAATGGGAGAGGTAGTGACTTGGCTGTAAAAAAAAAGTATTGATTTATTAGTCAGCGACTGAAACTGGACTTCGCTCGCTTAACTTTATTGTTATGTTATAGCCAAATCGTACAAAATGTTTACATAAAATGTAGACTTTGTCGTTCTGATGTATGTATAAGCTACATTATGGTAAATTTTCATCTAAATGCGTTTAGTAGTTTTTGCGTGAAAGCGAAACAAACATTCTTACAAATTATTACATTGATAATATTAGTAAGAAGGATAGGATAGGATATATGATTTAAATTTATTTACAACAACCCATAGATGAAGGTAGTAAATAGGTAACTAGAATTTTGTGAAAATTCTAAAATTTTTATTAAAAATAACAACAAAAACGATATATTTTTTTAAATATTTACTGAAAAAATGATTATAATGTATTTTTTGTATTTAATACCGAAAAAGAATATTAAATTTAAATTATTTTAATTTTCCTACTCCGATGAGACATGCCGCTGCGTTGAGTTCCGCTATTACACTAATTTCAAATTCGGGCAATTAAAAAGAGACTTCCTAACCTGCTAGAAAAATAAAAATAATGCTTAAATCATCCTTACCCCGCTCTTATAATATTTCCTCGTGTCCGGTATAGGGAAGTCAATGGATAGTGAGCGTAGATCCTTAACGGGGTAGCAGTAGGCCTGCTTCCGTCTCAGGTGCGGGGGGAAGGGGTGGTCCGTCCAAGTGGGCGCTGCGACGGACCTGTCCTCGACTGACGAGAACAATTTGGTCACCATATCCTCTAGTTCGTCGAGGGATTCTAAAATATATGTATCCAGCTTATAGTAAAATAGCAGCAGACGAAACCTATTGTTAAGACACTGTCTCCGCGCTCGCGCACGTTCAGTGGCGTAAGTCAACGCCGCGCTTTGCATCTTGACCAGAGCGCGGAAATGAAATTACTTCACTACCTCATTCCTCCGAGTAGGAATTGCACCCACGATCGACGTGTTGTACTCGATTTCGTAATGAGGCGTATGCGGCGGTATCCCTGTGATAGGTCTATGTGTGCATGCATCGTTCTTATAAAACGGCGTTTTATTTTAGAACGACCATTTTATTATTTATTTTGTTTGAAAACTTAACCCTTTTTTATTTTTGCGAAAAAAAAGGCATTGTGCTTTTATAGAGTAGTTAAAATTGTGGGTTGATTTTAAGTGGTGCTGATAAAAACAATTTGTATATTAATTAATTATAAAACAAGAACCTTTTCCCAAAACAATGAGAGTCATGATATTAGAGGAATACCATTTTTGATGAAACTTTAGTAATTCCTTTCTGACGTCTATTCCTTTCTCTTTTGGAATTTTTTCCAATGTGTCTTTATTACCTGTAAAAGAACAAATAAATATTTAATTACATTTTTATATCAGCTTCACGCTATATTCCGCAAAGGGAACATAGTGTTGAAATTCCGTTAATCACTTTTCGCCGAATTCTGGAGACATTGCGTGTTGATCGGCGGAGCTCAACGCCGCGCTTTGCCTTAACACCAAAGTTACGAAATGAGAATGTAAATTTAAATAAATATTTCATATTTCCACATCCAGTTAAGTTACAGTCACATCTTTGTGACACTGCTCCACGACTGGCTTCGCAATTACGTTTTTAAGAAAGCTTATTCAAATTTTGACATACCGGGATTTGAACCTGAACTTTTTGAAACCGTCCAATAACCAAGAGACGCGCTTTTAAATCCTGATTCGTTAAAATTTTAATACGTGTTAGCTTTGTGACATGTATCTCGTACATAGCAAGGAAGACAGAAGGACAATGATAATCTAGTGTTAAGACACTCCACTAAGACACTTCCGACCCTCACTTTCCGCCGAATTATGGAGGCACTGAGTGTAGAGCGCCGGAACTCAACGCCGTGCATTGCCCCGTTACCAGAGCGAGGAAATGGAAATATTCATTTATTTCATTAGGGATGCCCGATGATCATAGACTTTCGACGAACATCGATATTAGCAGATAAAATATTGATGTTGCATTAAATAAAACACCGTAACATCGATGTCACCAGAGACACACAATCGGAATTTAGTCACGCGCAAAAAAATGGGGACATATAATATGTTTTTACGCCCTGATATTAAAAATGTTTAATACCTTTAATAATTTGTGTTTTAATTAAAATGTCGTGTAATATTATTATAGTTCATTTATTAACTATGACGATGAGTGCAAAAAAAAACAATGTTGGCTGACATCAATGTTTTCTTTCTATTTTTATAGTTGCCTTAGCTTCGATTCTAAAAGAAAGAATAATTTAATACTTACCAGTTCCAAACTTATGATACGGATGTTTCGGATCAGCAGTGCTCTTATTAAGCTGATCCAAACGCCAAGTATCGGAGGACAGATTCTTCTCGTGTTCGGAGTTCACGGCGTTTAACTCCCTACCCGTCGCCGACTCCGTAAATAGTGGTGAAATAAAGAATTGGGCGAAACTGTGGATTATATAAATAAAATAAATCAGTTTCACGCTGTATCCCGAACACATACACACAGACAGAGGCCTACCCTGCTTTGTGCGAGATACAAGTTAAAAATACGAAGAGTAATGAAGTTTAGTAATATGAGCACGATCGGACTATAAATTAATATTATATGTAGTAAAACATTTTTTACAACTTTTTGATAGTGCTTGTACGTAAAACCAATGGCATTTTTTTATGAAACAAAAAGAACAGATTTTGATCATCGATCGATCGTGTTCGTTATCTTGAATAGATGAACGCCGGCGGCACGCCCGTAAAGCATGGTACATTGTCACGTTCCGCCTGAGCCGAGGGTGCGAGAGAGAGCGGAACCAGCGATAAAGAGGCACGACCGGCCAAAACGATCTGATAGTTACTCGTGGCGGCACGAAGTGTGACTGTATAATCGACTGGTTGTGAGTTCGATCCCCACTCGAGGAAATGCAATATTTACTTAAATTTATATTTCCATTTTCTTCACTCTGGTGTCGAGGCAAAGCGCGGTGTTGAGTTCTGTCACTCAACACGCAATGCCTAGAGAATTCGGCAGAAAGTGGGGAACGGAGTGTCTTAATACTAGGTTCTCTCTGCCTACCCTGCTGTGTGAGGGATACAGCGTGAAGCCGATATATATATTTAAGGTAAAAAGTATTTGGATCGACGACTATAAATGTTAATTTATCGGAAAAAATATATTTTATTACAATAATACATTCTTTGTATTAAAAGTATGCAATATTTTCATCAAATATATATATATATATATATATATATATATATATATATATATATATATATATATATATATATATATATATATATATATATATATATATATATATATATATATATATATATATATATATATATATATATATATATATATATATATATATATATATATATATATATATATATATATATATATATATATATATATATATATATATATATATATATATATATATATATATATATATATATATATATATATATATATATATATATATATATATATATATATATATATATATATATATATATATATATATATATATATGTTTTCTTATGATATATTTCAAGCAAAATTATCGCCAGTAAACCTTCTTACAGTTAACCGGTTAATACTGGAAAAACTTTAGTTTAATGTAACATTAATATTTTATTTTTATTATTGTTGTGATATATTTTTCCTACGTCGGTTGTGAGTTCAATGCTCACTTGAAGAAATTATTATATTCAAATTATTTTCATTTCATCGCTCTATATAAAACATGCAATGTGTGCAAATATATAAAAAATTGAAGAATTTATGTTAACACTAAATGTTAGACTTAGTGAGACAAGTGTATTTTTACATTTTTTTTTGTCACACTTAGGAATTAGGAAGAGCGGGGTTAAATCCCGCCACGTTTAAATTTTATATGCTAAAAAAAGTACTAAAGATTAGATGTTCTACATTTCTTACATATCCAATGCCCCGGGTAAATGTTGCGGCACCACATCGAAGTAATACATAGTGTGATCGGACGAAGTCGACGCATTCGAGGAACCACCGTGAGCCGATAAATATTTATTGTATTCATTTTCCTAAGAAAAAAAACAATATGAAAGGTATTAAGAAGTTAAAAGAATCTTACTCACCCTATTAATATCATAAATGTAATAGTTTGTGAGGATATATAATATGTTTGTGCTACTTTCACGCAAAAACTACTGAACGGATTTGGATGAACTTTACAGTAGGAAAGTAAAAAGAAAATCATTGATTGAAAATATATGACATTAATATGTTTTAAAAAAGTGAAATATTTTCAAATTTTAATTGCTTTTACTTCTAAATATTTTAATAGAAACACTGACAAATTAGGAATGTACATCCAGCTATTAAAAATTTTGTTAAGTGCCTTCTCTTTATGATAAAAGGGTAAAAATAATAATTTTAAACCAAGAATATCAAAAAATATAATTATTTCCATAAAAAGAGTAATATTTTTCTGTTATCTCACCTCAGGATACTTTTCAGTACCTAAAAAAAGCATGTGCTCGCAGAAATGCGCCAATCCCGGTAACTCATCCGGGTCACTGAGGTATCCTAGAATGAAGGAAAAATATTATAAAATTGAGGTTGTGGTGGTGTAGTAGTAGTAGCACATGCTTGCGACCTTGAACACGACGGTTTTAAGTTCTGTTTCCGTTTAGGGGAAATCCTGGGTATGGTAATAAGACATAGCGCGATGTTGGACTCCGCCACTACACAAAATGAGTAGTCGGCGAAAAGTGGAGAATGGAGTGTCTTAACAACAGATTAAGAAAAAAAAATAAAAAAACAAAACATAAACTTACCAACATTGACGTCCAAAGCAGCTGCGGATTTATCAGTAGTTGGATCACTGACTAGAAGAACTTTGAGACGATTTGCTAACTGAAGTCCTCTTGAATGAATATTTTTACATAAATTAAATTAGGTAATTTATTAGGTAACTGTTAAGTAATTTGAGTAATTTTGTTACTACAGACTCAGTTTAATTGTAAGATTTAAATTTATATTTATATTATTCTTAATTATTTTAATAATCCCATTAATAAATGTGAAAGTTTGAGTATCCTCCCTGGATATGTGTTTCACTTTCACACAAAAACTACTGAACATACTTAGATGTAACTGTACAGTATACAGGGTGGAAGTGTCAGCATCACTTTTAATAATAAGAGACCACAGTTTTAAGTACTCTATTAAAGCAGTTTTAAAAAAATATATTTTCCAAAAATTGAAAATTATTTTTTTTAAACAAAATAAATAATAAAATATTGTTGTAATATATGACGCACACAATATATACGCCTCATTTCGAAATCGAGTCGTAGATATTGGCGGTAAAGTACAAAGTCGATTAACCTTTAGTAGTATTTTTGTGGTAGTGTGTTTACGTTATTGGTATCTATGCGTAAGTGTGTCACACGAAATACAGGTATGGATAAACATCATGACATGAAAAGAAATCCTACGTCAAAACTTTTGAGTTGTCTTGATTGATTTCTTTAGGTACGGGTTTAAAATATTTTACCCTATATGCTGTTTCCGTAAAAGGAGCGTTAACACTTCCACCCTGTATATACTATAGAATAACACATAAGCGACTACTAAGTTATAACTAAATACTTCAACATACCTATACTCTCTCTTATCTTCTTGACTCTTTAAAATATCATCATATCTAGTGACAACCCCCGCACGCTCAGTGCCACTGACACCGTGTCTCACGTCTGCGGGACTTTGTCCCCGGTTCGGTGCCCGGGGTGCACATTGAGTCACTGTCATGCCGGACTGGTGGCGTTTTTGTATTTGTGTGTAACTGTAACAATAATGATACAATTAATATATAAAATTTTAATTATCTACATACTGTTATATGCAAGACTATAAGAACATACATTTTAAATTGAATTGGGAATTTTAAGAAAATTTTCCTTTCCAAGGTTTCCTTAAAAGTAGGCTTTTAAAAGGGAAGGCCTTTTTTTTCTATGAAATGTTTGTGGCAAATTAAATACATAAAATATATTTTTTGTTACTTATTAGTTATGATGTAATGTGTCCACCATATCACCTTTACTGTGGTTAGTTACAAATTTTTCATTTAATTGCATAAATTATTTACATTTTCATTGCAGCAGCAGCAACAGCAAAGAGTTCCATCAAAAAAGAGGATGAAGTGTCTTAACAATAGGTTTCCTCTGCCACATATGTTTTCCCTCACAAAGATAACTTTGATAAATAATATATAAGATAAATGTAAATGAAATATGTAATTTCACCCAGGTTTCCGAGGAGTTTTGTTTTGTTTTTAATAAAATTTCAGATATACACATCAAAATGATTCCTACCATATCTATGTACACTTGGGTCTTTATTAATAAACATATATAATAAATAAAAAAAAATAAAAAAAACTAGTGAAGTACTTTCAAGAATTTCTAAGATATTTCTTTAAGTAAATAGAAAGGAATTTAAAATATTGTGATCATAATAATGATTCATCTAAAAAGGAGGTATATTGTTTCTATAAAGAGTGAACAATTACTGCAAGTGTATAAATAAAAAGTTACTTTATACATATACATAACTTAACTTAGCTTCATGCTATATGTCTAGCAGGGTAGTCAGAGAGAATGAAGCGAGGAGAACATTTTAAAAGACCCAATACTCCAAAAACTAGAATCATTCATTAATGATCTTCAGTATAAACATCTAAATAAATAAAAAAAAACTCTATTGTTGAAAATCTTAAGTTTCCAAACAATATTTTATAAATGCTATATATGTTTTATGTATGATTAATAAAATAAGAAAGATTTGATTCCTTTAAATAAATTGTGAATGGTTTATTTATGTGATACATCACCTTACATTTAAAGAATCTTTATTTTCTTTGTTTACTTTGTCTTTGTACGTTATAAGAAGATAATCTTTTACAGATTTAGATGCTCATCTTAATAATAATACATTAAAGAAACAATGCTATTTACTACTAAAATTAAAACTTTGTTATTTTCATAATTACTTACCTGTTAAAATTAATAATATAGTTAATAAGATGTCATCAATTAATTAAATGTTATTATTTCAGAAAACGTACAAAGATTTGAACGTATCGGGATTTAACCCCGTACCTCTTGAACAGTTCAAGCTTAGGGAATAAACGTTCCTTGATTTTAGTGGTCAGAGCGCTTGGAGGGTTTCCAAGAGGTGCGAGTTCAAATCCACTTACGTATAATGTTTCATGTTTCCTAAAAGAGTATTTTTCTCTCCAAAATGTGGAAATCACAATAAAATTGTTAAAAATAAGTTCTAACCTATTAAAGGTGGTACGATACGTAGGTGAAAAAGTGCGGACGCCGATGAGCAATACCCTTCTTGATGCCAGCTTGAAAAATGTTAATTATTTTGCAAATTTAATTCTTTTTCTTTGATTACAATTGGCAGTAAACGCAATGACGATGTTTTATGTACTGTTGTGCAATCTGACAGTGACATTGACACATGACACAGTGTATAGTGCTTATTTAACATCGATAAATTGTTCGATAGCACTTGAAATATTGGTATCATAGATAATCTGATTGAAATATCGATTTATTTTTTGATCATAGTAATGCTTTTTTTAACTTTTATTATTATTAAATAAAACATACCACGGATACTGCTCGTCCGTACCCTTTTTTGCTCTTTATATTTTACTTTGTATGTTGTAATTATTATTACATATTATTTTAATACACTTTTTTACGGAGCAGCATCAGTTTGGAAAGAGAAGAATGTATATAACTGCAAAAATGCTGCTGCTGCTAGAAGAGCCCTCCTTAAAAATATTGTCATGATTTGTGAATAGTGAAGGATTTCATTAATTAATATGGTTTGTTGTTGTCTGTTTTTTTTTGAGGACCTTTAATTTATTTGTGTTCATGTTCAGGAACAGGTCAAGGGCTCGCTAGAGTTTCTTGGTTGTTTGGTACGGATCTAGAGACTTCGAGAGGGCAACCTCGTCGGCGTAGAGCGCCAATATTGTAGCCGGCAGCATTGGGAGGTCATCGGTATATAATGCGTAGAGGGCAGGTGACAAAATGTTGCCCTGGAGAACTCCCGCAGCAGTCGATTGGCTGCTACATTCTCCACTTTTACGAAAAATGTCCTGTCAGGTAGGTAGTCGGTAAAGATATGCGCGACGTGATGGTGCTGGCTCTGAGCATTTTATAAAGTAGCCGCGGATATCACACACGGTGCTACGTCGAGGAACTATTGTACTCTTCTTTCGGTTAGGTTAGGTTAGCAGGGTGGTTGAGTGCCCGCTGGCCAAACTGCTTACTTCGTGGTGCTGAAGAAGTGGGAGGAATAACTTTTCAAATAGCTTCGGTACTTTCTACGCCACTTCCCAGCCTTAGAGAACATGACCAGGCCCTCCTTCTACGCCCGCTTGGTAGGCATATCGTAGCATAGATTTTTTATTAATGTAATTTTAAATCTGTGTTACAGCTTCTTAGTACTTATTTTTTTTTAATTTAATGGCCTGATTTTGCGATGACAGGCGCAAAATAATCTGCCAGTGTCACGTATAGTAGAAAAGACACGAATGATATGAGTCAGGTAATTTTGAGAGATATGAGTTATAGATATGGAAGTGGATGAACTGGATCAAACACTAAAACAAACAAACAAACACTATATTAGAAATGTACAAATGAAAATAAATAGTAAAAAAAACACACACACACACACACACATTGAGAACAACTATAACTTAATGTCATTATCTACAATAAACTTTACCAACATTTTAATAAAAGGACTAAAAACTAGAGCTAATGTACATTTTACATTAACAGGACGCTGAACATTAAGAGGAAGGATATCATGAAGAGAATAGTTAAGTTTTGGGCAATTAAATACAATGTAATCCGTAGAACCTTCCTCCAAACCACACTCACAAATAGAATTATCTTTAATCCTTAATTTAGCTAGATGTAGGTGCGTACACGCGTGGCCTAGGCGTAGTCTACAAATAATAGATGTTACAGATCTATTGGCGCGCCTATATCGAGAGAACCACGGCAAGGTTGGAACTTCCGGTTGGATAGAAGCATAATATCTACCTTTTAATAATACAGATTTTTAAGTACTTATTAAAATGAAAAACAGTAAAGGACAGTTTTTATATACATTAAATGGTCAAAGAAACTAATATACTTATTTATATGCTGAGAGTAAGGTATAAATGAAACATTAGTCGATACAGCTGTTTGTAGCCTGCATTATGTTTTTATACTGACAATTGTCATTATAAAAACATAATGCAAAAAAGACGGACACACGGACAACAAAGCGATCTTATAAGGATTCTGTTTTTTTTCCATTTGATGTACAGAACCCTAAAAATAGATTATTTTATAGTGTCGTTATCCATACTGTTGTGCATTAAATAATTATAGATTTAAGTCTTTTGGGAATTGATTTGATTTAGCTTCCAGGACTTGTCAAATTTAATTGAAAAATGTTTAGTCATTTTATATTTGTCTAGGTGAACTGTAACTGCGCGCTCACTGCAAATGTATTTTTTACACATAAACCGCAAAAATTCCGGGTTACAATATAGATTATAAATTACTACTCAAATCACTACCTATCATACAAACTACTTTGTGGCTGCTTGAGAAAGTCTCAACTTATATTGAAGAATAATAAACATTATAATCATATAGTGTCGAGTTTTTTCTATCATCACACAAATAATAATTGGAAACTTAGAAAAATATTAGGTACACGATATTTAAGCTTAAAAGTTAAAAGTTAAAGCTAAAAGTGCAAAACGGCGCGGGGCGCGGAAGACGCAAGCGGCGAACCGTTTCGTAGCAAGAACTTTTTGGTAATGTCATTTTTTGTAAATTTCTGTAAAGGACATTTTGATCAACACCAAATGCCTAAGACAACTAATATAATTATTTATATGCTGAGAGTAAGCGAAAAATGAAACATAAGCCAAAACTGCGGTTTATAGCCGGCGTGATGTGCCAATAATTAAATGAGTTTTTCTCTAAAACTATATTTCGAAATAGTGTAAAAAGCAAATTTTATCTTCGTTTAACGTAGAAAATTAATAAAGTACTTAAAAGGATAAGGATTGATACCATTATGGACAAACATCCCTCACAATAAAAAATATACTTCAAATTACTATTTTTAGACAGAAATAGGTATGCTCACTGTATGTAGTATGTCGCTGACATTTATGGAGATCTTATTAAGAGGAATAATACTCTAGTCCATTGTTTTCATGTAGGACTTACCATTAAAGCAGCGCATGCGTGAGAGTGTCTCAACAGGTAGGACTTTACACATATTTATCATATTTATGTCAAATTACATTAAATATACATATAATAAATAATAAACAATATAAGAAAATTCAGAAAAAGAGTTAGAAAGGCCAAACAGAGGCGGAAGGCGTTCTTATTTTAGAATATATAGAGATAGAGATAGATTGAATAAAGTGATTTATTCCAACGGTTCCGGACATATGTACGTACAAACAGACCAACAGGCAGAAAAAATAAAAATATAACAAAAAAAAAAAGATTCGTCTTTTATTATTGATTGTATCACAATAAAGAATTTCAAAGGTTCCACACTTTTTAAGAAACATAACTTTGTGGTCCAATATAAGCTCTAAATAAACGCAATCAATAAATACGAGCTTTAATTCTTCGTTTTTGCTGCGTATTCTAGGAAAAACTACACTAGGCAAAAGGAAGCTAGACAGAATTCTGGATGCAGGCAGAACTAAACGCCGCGCTTTGTCTCGACACCAGAGCGAAGAAATGGAAATATAAATTTAAACAAATATTTCATCTCCTCGAGTGGGGGTCGAACCCGTCGGTTTTACAGTCACACTTTGTGCCGCTGCGCCACGACTGGCCTCATTTTTAATCACACATTTAATTATATTATTTAAAATGAGTGCATACAATCATGAATAAAATTATATTTGTATTTTTTTATAATTTGTACTCTTGAATGAATCTCGAAATTGGTGCGGAACCCTCGGTGGGCGAATCCAACTCAAACTTCACCGATTTTCTGCTACTACATTTTAAGTACACTCAAATAGATACTTCAAGTAAAAAGGTTGTATAACTTTACAAAATAAACAAATACGTCTGTCTTTCTTCTATTGAGCAAATGCTGATACATATAAAAAGGACTCTTTTCATAGTTTTTTCATTCAAATATATTGCTTCATCACGTGTAGTAGTTGATTCCAGATTCCATAATGGTCAAAATTTCAATTATTTTATCATTTCTTGCTATGTTGTTTGGTAAGAACTGCATGAAATTGCTTTGTAATGATTTCATTTTTTTCTATAATTATATCTATAAGTACAAATATACTAGGGGAATATACTAGGACTACTAGGGGAAATATTTAAGAAAAATATATAGAATGAAGCTTTTTATCTCAACATTTTATCGCGCAAAGCAGTATCGGCAGGAAGCACATATTTTCAAAGTCTCAATCTTCAATTTTTCACCCGTAATCGAGTTACCAATTTAAATATCAATTCGTCCGAAATTTTTAGTTCCGGACCCAAAGGGTAAAATGAGATCTTATTACTACGACTTCTCTAGCTTCTTCAGCTTCAGAAGATATATATTACCAAAAATCCTGCTTGTTCCATTCACCATACAATTTTCAGGCTGCATCTTGGCATCGAGAATGTGTAACTCCTGCGGTAGTGAGTGCGCTTCGGCGTGCGGGACCAGATACTTCCGCTCCTGTTGCTTCAACTATTTGCGGAAAAAACGTGGACCTGTCAAGGTACGTTTAGTTTAGTACATACATAATAAAAATACAATTATTACAATATTTGCAGCCAAAGGGAGTATTAATCAAAGCACAAAATCTAAAGCTTAAGTTGTTTCTTTAGATAAAATAGAGCGTTTTTTATAAACTAACTAACAACTATAAGAAACTGTATTTAAGAGCTAGTAATAAATGTATCATCATTAACATCGTCAATTGTTTGTAGCCTTGATGACAATATAATAATATAGTTTCATCATGTCATGTTGAAGTAGCCAGGACCTGAATAGAGGAACTCCTAAATACTTATTTAGAAAACGTATAAAAATTTGAACGCAGCGGGACTCGAACCCGCGCCTCCTGGAAACCGACCAGGCGCTCTGACCACTAAGCCATGCGTTCTCGTCAAGCTACGTCGAAATTTTTATACGCTTGTTACAACTTATTTATGTTGTTAGCTTCTCTGTAGGGAGATTTTTACAAATTTCCACTACCCAAAGAGGAACTCCTCTTGAGGTGCTAGTAAATCACTCAAGTTTAGGTTTGCATATTTTGTAGCTTTTAGTACTATTCACGATGCACGATAAAAATCGTGCTAGTCCGCCCAGCCAGCCAGTCATGACGCTGGGTGGTGGTAAGTTCGAGGTGTAAGTGGGTTTGAGGTGTAGGTGAGTATGGTGTCGAAGCAAAGCGCGGTGTTCCGCATCCCTCCAGAACACTCCAAAAAATGGGGAATGGAATGCCTTAACACTAGGTTTCTCTCTGCCTGCTAAATAATTTTGATCTCGCCACATCCTCTAACATCTAAATGATGTTAACCATTTCTTTTAGTTGCTGAAACAAAATCACGAATGGAAAGCAGACAGTCCTCAATCTCAATGGACGTCACTACCAGTCATCGCCTTAGAAGATAATTTATGGAAAGAACAAAGCGATATGAGGGTGGATCAACCGGATGAAGCTGACAAAGTACTGCAGGCGTTATACATGTGAAGAATGATGACTCAGCTTGTATAGGAAATTGAATGTTTTACAAATATATGTATCATAAATTATGCTAATTAAATATTTTAAAATAATGAATGATATTTTTTTTTGATTTACCGATACAGTATAAAAGGTTCGATATGATAAAAATTTGAACATTTTAAAAACATTTTCAATTTAAAAATGGAATTGTTACACACCTAAAATTAAGCTACATCTATATATTTATATAAATTTGAAATATTTTTACGTACATAAATTACAAGACATACAAAAATGATAAATATTGGAACATAGCTGAATTCGAAACTGTGTCAATTACAAACCATCTAAACGTTTTCGCAGCTAAGCCATAGCAGTCTTATCAAAGATTCGACTCCTGCAACATTCAAATTTTAATTGCATGATTGTAAAAAAATATTTGGTATGTTTTATTTTTATTTCGCTCCTCCTTTAATCTATATCTATACTTATAATAAATCTGTAGAAAAGTCGTTTCTGTACATTGAAAATAATTAAAAAAATAGCTAGGGTAATAAAGGATAATTAACAGAATCCATTTCCAACATTTTTGCAATTTTTGTCTGTTTGTCTGTTTGTCGGTTTATGTCAACCCGCATCACGTAATAAGTACACAATAAATTTAAGCAACTTTTATACATAAAAATTACAAGTAAATCAAAGTAGGTTTTAGTGTTTATTTCATTGAAATCGCTTTACTCTATCAAAAGACATAATTGATTTAAGTTTTCAAGAAGTTTATATTTGAGACAGTAAAAAATCGATACAAGTAACGCTATCTATTGACAATAAATAGTAGGTACTAACAAACTTTGATACTCCCTTTCCCCCATACACGTAACGCTATCTATTGACAAGAAATAGTAGATACTAACAAATCTTGATAACGCAAAAAACGTTCTGTGGAGTTAAACACTAATTACGACGGGAAAAATATTTATAATTTTAATATTTAGCACAACATCGTTTTCGGTTAATATAATTTTATGTTAGGTAAAATTTAAAATAAAAACAGCATTTTTAAACTGTCATTAATTTTAAGCCTAAATAGATGGCGCTTTGCATACAATAAAAAATATATAGTTTGGAAAAGTTACCGCTACACTCTATCAAAAAAATAATGTACTTAAAGTTTTAAAGATATTTATATTTGAAAAAAAAAAAGAAGAAACATACGCAATGATATCTATTGACTTCATATGATAATGAATGTTGATAACGCATAAAACATATTGTTGAGTTATTATTCGCTAAACGTTAATTGCGTCGTGTAAGTGTAATCTATACTTATAATAAATTTAACATAGATGGCCCTGTGCATAAAACGTCGTTTTCTGAATCGCGCTGGCAAGATTCTGGGCAAAAGAATGACTTTAGAAACGTCTTATTTATTACACTGTTGACAAATTTACGTAAGTGACGTTTTTAATGTACAATTGTTCATAGTACTAACCACAAAGTAAACTAAATTGAATTGTTGGTGAAGATTTACAGTTTACCTTCGTCACAGTCTAGCTTAATTCGTAATTATTTAACACAGTGATAAAGAATAACTTAATATTCAAAGAAATATTATGAATAGGTTCTTCAGTCCGATCGTTCGTTTATGTTATTAATATTTTTTTATGAAACGTACAATAAAAATAACTTTTGGGAGCAACCTCTAAAAAATTGTGTCTCAAGAAAAAAAATGCTCTGACACTGTTTATGAAAATACCCCGCAGTATTATTTCATAAGTTACAAGCACACGTACCGACATTGCACTATTGCACCTGTATGTTGCATGTATGTATGTGCCAAGGGTATTTTAGGATACAAAAACACCTCAAAATCCTTTTAAGATAACTTTGTTGTTTGTCTGTCTGTCAAGAGTATTTTGTACAAGATCGCTTAAAGGTTAGATACCTCAATGTTCGAGTCTATATTCTCTTAGAGCACAAAAAAATCTATCTTCTAGATTATCGCAATCAAATGACGATAAACTATGAGGGCTTATGCATTCTATATACCATTATATATTTACTTAAAATATGTTACTGATTTAAAAACTGTACAGGAGCTAATATAAGTTATTTTACAAAGAATATCGTGAATCCAAATAAATAAATTAATAATTAAGGCTGTTTGTAATATCTCTATTTCTTAATTGAATAATCATCTAATTCAAGCGGGCAAAGCCGCGGGCAGGCCGCTAGTTCTAAATATGTTGACAAATAGACCAAACCGGCAAAAAATTGTTACATTGCGGTTAATTATGTAATATCTTAAAATTACCAAATGAAAGAGGATAAAGTGAAGACTGTTTTAAAATACTTTGTCTAAAATTTCGAGAAATAGCATTGGGGAACCGTTACAGTGCAGCGTGATATCTTGAAGTCAATTCCGTATGAGACTAAAGTGCTGAATACGAGAAAATTATCAGATTTTCCAAATTAGCTCTAGTTTTTGACACAATTTTTTTTGAAACTGAAAAAATGTACCATTCGATAGTGAAAAAAAATATATATATTTCATATTATCTTATATAAGAATGATATAAAATCAAAAATTTCGTATGCTGTTCAGGAAAAAAATATATATTTAAAAAATTTTGTGTTTCTTTTTTTCTGTCATGGTCCTGAGCAATCGTTACTATATTCAGGGCTGGAATCTTTTGACAAACTTATTTATAATTGTCACTATCATCAGGTCATATCAGGTCGTAGTAGGTGCAGTCCGTATTATCGGTACTCCACACTAAAGCCCTTTATGCCCAATTTGAGTCCAGTACCGTAAGATTTACACAAGATCAACAGACGATGTTGGATATCCAATTCATTGTTTTATGCAAGTTTTATGCAAAATAATGCTTGGCAGGATTTTACATGAAATTAGGTAATCTTTTTTCTTTACTTTAGCAAGAAAAAATGCCAGATATATAACATAGTGTTGGGGATGTTAACACGAGATTCTATTAAAGAACTCACATTTTTCATGACAAAAAACATACAGGATATGTACATATGTTGTGTGTCTAATAAAAGCGTTTCCAAAAACTATTGATCTGTGAAAGGCTTGATACTTTGGCTTTGCGTAGAGACGTCACGAGCTTTAAGGTGGAGATAGACGCGCTTTTTGAAGGTACCCATGTCATATCGACCTGGAAACACTGCCGCGGGTAGGCCATTCCACAGTTCCGTGGCACGTGGAAGGAAGTTCCTACGAAACCGCACAGTAGTGGATTGCCACGTATCCAGGTGGTGTGGATGATATTTTAGCTTATGGCGTACCGTGCGATTAGAAAACTCGGCAGCAGGTAACAGGCAGGTAACATCAAACAGTTCTTCAGAACACTCCCCATGGTAAATGCGATAGAGAATGCAAAGCGAGGAGACGTCTCTACGCAAAGCCAAAGTATCAAGCCTTTCACAGATTTGGGTCTCCAATGTTGCAAATGGTTCTACGTTGTATGCGATCAAATGGTTCAAGCTGATACTGGGGTGCACCAGCCCAGAGGTGAGAACAGTACTCCATAGGAGGCCGAACCTGGGCCCTAAATAGGGCCAAACGGTGTTTTGGCGTGAAGTACCGTCTCGCTCTGTTGATGACCCCCAGTTTCTTCGAGGCCAACTTGGCCTTGCTTTCCAGATGATCGCGATACTGGCAGTCACTCGAAACATTAAGGCCCAATATACTGACACTGGGCGCGGCTGTAAGAGGAGTGTTTTGATAGACTGGCGATATGATTTATTTTGTGGTTAACGCGCAAACTTGTATCTTCAGGGGGTTGAACTGAACTAAGTTCTTTTCACCCCATGAGGAGACATTAAAGACTCGACCTTATGAGACACATAAAAGACAACAACAAACATAACATTCCAACTATTTTTATTCATTATTTTAAAATGTTTATTTTGTTCATAATTTTTAATACATATATTTACAACACATTCAATTTCCTATACAAGCTCAGTCATCATTCTTCACATGTATAACGCCTGCAGTACACTGTCAGCTTCATCCGGTTGATCCAGCTTCATATCGCTTTGTTCTTTCCATAAATGATCTTCTAGAGCGATGACTGGTAGTGACGTCCATTGAGATTGAGGACCGTCTGCTTTCCATTCGTGATTTTGTTTCAGCAACTAAAAGAAATGGTAAACATGATTTAGATGTTAGAGGATGTGGCGAGCTTAATATATTGTTTGTATTTTGTATTTATTTTCTATTTATGTTTAATTATTGTTAGTTTCAATAAAATTACATACTTAAGAGAACTAAAAAAACACTTTTTTATCTTCTCGCTGTAACTCGCACACGGCAAGGTAGGCAGAGGAAACATCGACACCGTATAAAAATATCAAATATTTAATTTCGTCTAGTGGTAATCGAACCCACAACCTGTCGTGTTTACAATCACACACTTGTGTCCCAGCGTTACGACTGGCTGGCTGGGCGGCCTGGCACTGGCGGACTGGCCTTCATCATGCCAGCTCGATGATGCTATATTATTGTATTGTCGTCTAAACTGCGTCTAATTGACTAATTTCATGATGATAGATACTATTAGATTCGTTAGAACGCTCTTTTTTATCGAATGGACCAACTTAAGCATTAAAATGTAGTGTTTTGATTAATAATAATCCTTTTGAACGCCAAAAATAAACTAATATGTTTATTATTTATGTATAAAAACAAATGTACCTTGACATTGTCAGGTCCACGTTTTTTCCGCAAATAGTTGAAGCAACAGGAGCGGAAGTATCTGGTCCCGCACGCCGAAGCGCACTCACTACCGCAGGAGTTACACATTCTCGATGCCAAGATGCAGCCTGAAAATTGTATGGTGAATGGAACAAGCAGGATTTTTGGTAATATATATCTTCTGAAGCTGAAGAAGCTAGAGAAGTCGTAGTAATAAGATCTCATTTTACCCTTTGGGTCCGGAACTAAAAATTTCGGACGAATTGATATTTAAATTGGTAACTCGATTACGGGTGAAAAATTGAAGATTGAGACTTTGAAAATATGTGCTTCCTGCCGATACTGCTTTGCGCGATAAAATGTTGAGATAAAAAGCTTCATTCTATATATTTTTCTTAAATATTTCCCCTAGTAGTCCTAGTATATTCCCCTAGTATATTTGTACTTATAGATATAATTATAGAAAAAAATGAAATCATTACAAAGCAATTTCATGCAGTTCTTACCAAACAACATAGCAAGAAATGATAAAATAATTGAAATTTTGACCATTATGGAATCTGGAATCAACTACTACACGTGATGAAGCAATATATTTGAATGAAAAAACTATGAAAAGAGTCCTTTTTATATGTATCAGCATTTGCTCAATAGAAGAAAGACAGACGTATTTGTTTATTTTGTAAAGTTATACAACCTTTTTACTTGAAGTATCTGTTTGAGTGTACTTAAATGTAGTAGCAGAAAATCGATGAAGTTCGAGTTGGACTAGCCCACTGAGGGTTCCGTACCAATTTCGTGATGGCAAGTCAAAAGTACAACTTATAAAAAAATCTAAATTTACTTCTTATGAAGTATAGAATTTATGAAATTATTTATGGTGATAAAATCAATATGATCAATACCTCTAGAACAATGGTTCCCAACCAGTGGTCCGCAGAAGCCTAGATATGGTCCGCGAACGATTTTAATTTTATGGCTGGGGATGGTGAGGGGAAGTTTCTGTTTAATTATTGCACTTATTTTTTATTGTACCTACATGCATAGTGGTAGCAGGCTACCAAGAATTATATTAAAGTGGTCCTTGGTCAAGAAAAGGTTGGGAACCCCTGGTCTAAAATAACATATTGTATTATATTAGAATTTAAGAGATACATTCTACAAGCCTAATGATATTTTGTTCTAGAAGGAAATATAAGTTCTGTAAAAGCCTCGAGTTGTTTAGTTTCGTTACATCAGAATGTATCTATATATTAATGAAAAAATGTGTCTATATAGTAACAGAAGTCTAGTCTTAACTAACACCTAAAGATAAATAAATGACGAAAAAAATATAAATATGGTATGATAACTAAAAGTATTGCTCATGGTTATGTAATGTAAGAAATAATAACAAAAGAAAAAACTTCAAGTGGATGTAATACCAGCTCAGCAAGCAGTTTGTAACTGTTATCTCAAACACCTTTTAAAATATTATTTAATAAAAAATGCCTTGGCTCGTGACGTGTCTAGTGGTTAGACCCGTCTATAGTTGTGAACGTGAAAAACCCAAAATCTTTTAGAGATTCAGAGGTAACAGTATTAGGAATTTTATATTATGCCATTACAAGGTATCGCTTTAATAAGATATTTGCCATCAGAAGTTGTTCTTGTGTCAGTTATTTAAATAACTGGAAACTCGACAATATGACATTGTCATAACTCGAAGCTCGTCCGAAGAAAAGCCAAGAGTGCGTCCTATCTTCCTCTCCACTATAACTGCGAATTAGTTATAATAAAAGGAAGAAAGAGTACAGGCACCTCCCCGCCTTACACCGTGAATTCCTACCAGACTGCGACTGCAACAGTCTTATTGAAATCTCCGGGACGTTTGTGTGTGATCAGTCTGAAGGTACTTGTTACGCTTATTTATATTAAGATTGTATTAGAATGGTGATTCGTGATGTTGATTGATTTGTGAGATCAATATAAGTCGTTGGAACGAACGCACTGCCGTAAGGCGGCCGATATGTTAAATAAACGCACGGCACACACCCCACAGTCGTGTCTCGAACCGTAGGCGGACACTACTACATACACCAGAGTTCCAGGACATAAAATAGCACCACACACCCGTATGCGACGAGCGGACACTACTACATACACCGGAGCTGGGACATAAAATAGCACCACACACCTACTAGTCGTATACCAAGTCGTAGAAGTGGTATGTAATATATCAATGGCTAACGCCATACAAGCATAGCTTACGTACCGCGAGCGTACTGCGAGACGGCATCAGCCAAGACATAGTTAATGTCACTGCAACAGTTCGCATAAGCCCATCACGTCAGCTTCCGCGACGTCAAGCAACATTCAATATTATAACATTGGTCAAAGATAACTTTGATCCATAATATGTGTCGCTCCTACACATATATTTCCTTTATAGGAAATTCGATCCTAAAAGATCGTGCCATCATAGGCTTCGAATTATGATATTATATTCATTATACATTTGGTACGAGTCTTTATGTGCATCATATTTATTAGTACCGTAGTACTTTAGAGTTCGACTCGACCGCTGCCTTCCAGCATCACCACCACCTATATATACGGAACGACGGTCGCGACATTCGGGACGACAATACACGAACTCGTCTCGATTAATATGGTATCAAAAATATATAGTTTGTATTATACATCATTAACTATGTTATTTATGTGTATTGCCATGCATATTTTATTTTATTTATTTATTTATTTTCAACTTATATCCGTGGTACATACTGTTACAAGTTCCATTGTAAAGATCATGCAACAAAGTATTTTCTTTACTGATTTAATTAATTGTTGCTTTAGTTAGTTATTATTTACTAAATTGAACTATTTACAGTTGTCAGTAAATAACTATTTACAGACATTTTAACATTTTTACCACTTGGCCAAGTGGCCAAATTTCGTATTTCAAATTTAAGTCAACTTTCAGAAAAAAAATTAGTAAATTCAATGAATTTTTTAAGACCTGCCGACACCGCAGTCTTATGTTTTTCCATTGGCCCACAAAACCCTAAGAAAGGAGAAAAGGAAACTAATAAACCAATTTCGTAATATATTTATTCCATCCGTTTATATAAAGCTATGGCCATACAATGTTCTCTATCCAGGGCACGTACGCCGCCACCCGGGTGTATATCCCAGGCTCACCTATGTACCCGCAGGCCCTGCCGAAGGAGGTAACGCCTACTATTGTGTACATACAGGTGATTTGCTTGTGCTTAAGCTGAAGTGGGCCGCCGCTGTCGCCCTGGAAAAAAATTGTAAAAAAATGAATATAACTTAATAATAACATTTCGTATTGTAAACGCGATTACGGGTTTAAATTACACTTAAGGAAATCGGTTATTATCATTTCAACGTTCTGTCAAAAACACGTGTTGAGTTCCAGCACGCAATGACGTGATAAATGGGCGGTGAGTGGAGAACGTAGTGTTTTAATAATAAGTTCCCTTTTTTACCCAGCTATACGTGGGATAGAGCCTGTACACTCAAGACATGATAGTGCTTCCATTTTCACTCTTCATTAATAACGGGACTCACATACTGTATTAATTACTATTGTTTATTTTTTTTTAGGTAAATTTTTCTACCGAACGTACTAATTACTACATGAACAGCTGGTTGTTACTAGAGGTTCCTTAGATATTTACCTGACAAGTGTCTTTGGACATGTTTTTGTCGCCGTAACAGATTTGAGTCTTTTCATCGAAACCATTGCGCATTAGCCGCATCGGTGGGAACATTTTGTTGCACTCTGAGGTTGCAAACTTTTCTAGGATAACCTGTGAACAATAAATTACAATAAATCATATTTTTTTCCTTCCGTCCATTGTTTACTCGGGAATAGAATAATGAAAAAAAAAGAAACTAAAATCAAATCAGAAAAAATAAAAAAAAAATAGCCATCTACTGATAATTTCAGGACTTGTCGACCTACCTACCTACGTAATAGGTATATTTGATAAAAAAATATTCATAGGTAACAGAACTTCTGAAAGAGCCCGTAATATTTAAGGCATCAAAAAATAAAAATTAAATTAAATTAGCTTCACGCTATATCCCGCACACAGCAGGGTAGGCAGAGGGAACCTAGTGTTAAGACACTCCGTTCCCCACTTTCTGCCGAATTTTGGTGGCATTGCGTATTGAGTGGCAGAACTCAACGCCGCGCTTAGCCTCGACACCAGAGCGAAGAAATGAAAATATAAATTTAAGTAAATATTTCATCTCCTCGAGTAGGGATCGAACCCACAACCAGTCGGTTTTACAGTCACACTTTGTACCACTGCGCCACGACTGGCTTCAACTCAAATATTTAAGGTATCATTTTAAATAAATAACTCTACAAAAATAATATTTTAACTAGGATAAAAAATAACAATAATTTAGTATACACGTACCTTCTGTAATTCATCAGCATTAGCACCTCTGTTCTGAGTGGCGCCCCACCCGCTGGCAAGTGCTTTATCGTAGACGTTAGGACTGCCTAAGTCTAGACAGGCTGGTACTGAGAACTGATCGAGGAGCATACTAAAATGGACAAAAAAAGAATTACATTTTATTATTGTAACTTGGATTTTATTAGAGTCGTGGACAGTGCGACAGCATATGACTTCCAACGCATTGGTTTTAAAAAATATTTATTATATTCAGACCTTCACTCTGACAAGACAAAACGCGGTGTTGAGTTCCGCCACTTAACACAGTATATCATATTTCGCTTCATGCACTGACTTCAACTTATTGTTACATTTTCTTCGGGATGCCCTAATGCTTTTTTCTGTTGATGATTCTGTTACTTCGAAGGTCAACTGATATCCCCCTCTGCCTCTCATACTCTGACTCTCTTTTCATAAATCTTTTATGCTACTCATACATCACTCATTCCTTCGACGTGCCCAAACCACCTGAGCACCTTCATTCTCACTGTGACATCTTCGCTAATATCTGTCATTCTCTGTATCTCTCCATTGTGGATTTCGATAAAAGAGAGCATCTCTATAGCATTCATATTTCTTTCTTTCTTTTTCTGTAAAAATTAAATAATTCATTGCCCGGGAATTGAACCCACAATCGTCACGTTTACCGTCGCATACTCGTACTCTAGTGTGAAGACAGCCTTAATATTTATTTACTTTTCTTTTGTATATAATTAGTACTCACTCTCTGTCAGCTTCTAACAATGCAATATCATTATATCTATGTGGAGGGTAGTACTCCGGGTGTTTTATGATGTTCTTGATTTTATACAATCTCTGGCTGTCAACTGGGTCAGTGCGACGCTGGAGGCCGATACGGGCGTACGTCACTTTGCCCCTGTAAAAAAAAAAACGTAAAAAAAAGGTAAAAATAAAAAAAATTACCATATAGTAAAAAAAATAAATACACCTAAAAAAAATCACAAATATTTTATCTAACTAGAAACTAAGATGACGAACCAACCACTTCCGTTTAGTAACAAATAAAGTAATTAGCATTAAGTAGTGTAAAGTGCATTTACTATGAAAATTCACCGAATGATATTATCAACACGATATTACTCATTTTGTGTTCATACACTTATTGCTCATTTATGTGAAACCGATAAAATGATGACTAAGCAGGAATCCACGTTCAATATTTAAGAGGCCAGGGGTAAAAAGCGTGACTGTAAAGGCGAACGGTTGTAGGTTCGGTTCTCATGAAATGAAATATTTATTTAAATTGATATTTCCACTTCTTCACTCTGATGTCGAGGCAAACCTTGATTCCGAAGCGAAAGATTCCGGAATTAAGCGAAAAGCAGGGAGGGAGTGTCCTAACACTAAGTTCCCTCTGCCTACCGTGCTGTGTGCGGGATACAGTGTGAAGCTGATTTATTTTCATTATCCCGCAAACCTTTAGCAAGGTAGGCTGAGAGGCTAGTTTTAAGATACTTCTTTCTCCTTTTTTAGGCCGAATTCAAGACTACGTGTTAAGCCCACGCGTCCAGTGAAGTCAACGCTGCACTTTATTTACATAAGCTCCCTCATAATAATGAAAATAATTCATTCCCCGAGTGGGAATCGAACTTGAAATAATCGCGTTTACATACTTATATAAAAGAGCGTTGGCTTAAAGTTAAGAAGGATCCTCTTAATCTCTCTGTCCTCTTGATCTCTCTGCCTATCATGTTATATGGAATATTAAAAACCAAATTCTAACAAATTATATGTCAATTTTATGTATTTCACATTGTAAATATTTTTTGTATTATTTTCTCAATATCTTCATTTTATTATAGAGAGGCCAGTCGTGGAGCAGGGCCACAATCGTGTGTTCGTGTGTGTTGTGGGTTCGATTCTGACGTAAGAAGACTAATATGGAATATTTTCATTTCTTTGCTCTGGGACGTGGCAAAGCGCGGCTGTAAGTACCGCTACTCAACACACAATGCCTCTAGAATTGGGTGGAAAGTGGGAAACGGAGTGTTTTAATGTTAGGTTCCCTCTGCCTACCCTGCTATGTGCGGGATACAGCGTGAGGCAAAAAAAAATTATAGAGAAAATATAAAATAAACCATATTAATCTTCACTGTCTGCCTAATTAGTTAAAATTAACGGTTCGTGGAGTATCTTAACAGTATGTAGAAAAATAAAGCATTCCCTTTAGTAATCAACATCAACACTTACAGATCCCTGCTCGAAGTACAATGTCCCGCTGTCAATATAAATCTCTCACTGATTATGGATCCACCGCAAAGCCATTGAACGGAACTTTCATCTTTCCCATAACCTAAGAGCGCCTAGAATAAAAAAAAAAAAGAAAAATTAAAATGGCTGGTAATTTTCAAATGGCTGAACAATTTTTTTTGTATCATCCGCCTTTTAAACAAAAATAAAAACAAAATCGGTTCATCCGTTTGCAGGATACGACACCACAGACATACGCAGAGAAACAAACTTACACAGATATTACGTCAAACCATATTAATCTTCACTGTTCAATTAAATAAAAAAAATATATGACATTTTTGGATTATAACAATTAAGTTATTAAAGCCCAAATATTTAAGAGGAACCATTTCACCACAATTCAAGCACTTGATTTAATATTTAAATTATTATATCTATTTCTCTGTGTTTGGTGGACAGAACGGGACGCTGAGTTCCGTCACTCAACGCTATGTCTTGAAAATTAAAGGGTCCCGCTTGGAAATGGAGTGTGTTAACACAAGGTTCCCTTTGCCTATCCTGCTTTTCAGAACATAGTGTGAAGTTTATTCTTACCATATGAGGAAATTCTGCAGTTGTAGCCGCAACTCCACCCACTATGAGGTCGATGGCATTATGCCTACATTTATAGGTCCTAGCTTTCTTTCCGGTAAGAGCTACTCCCCTCTCGCAAGGAAACACGAGATTTTGCTGATATTCGATGCATTCTGAAAGAAATAATATTTTTTTTTAATTTCACACTATCTTGCATAAGAGAACGTAGTGTCTTAACATGCATGTTGAGGGAGAGAATACAAAGACGCGCTAAGTCTTGTTACTGGAACGGGAAAATGTAATGTTAAAAGTAGGCTATGAGGCCAGTCGTGGTGGCACAACAGCGTGCGGATGCAAATGCAACAGGTTGTGGGTTCGATTCTCAGTCGAGAAAATAAAATATTTAATAATTAAATTTCCACACTCTGGTAACGAGGCAATGCGCGGCGTTGACTTAAGTACTGTCTAAGTACAAGATACTCACTATCCCAAGCCTTCTGGCCCGTCTTTGGTGCTGTCATGTTAGCGAGTAATGGCTCACATCCGTCATCGGTAACGGGAACTTTGTCATTCATGACGTAGTCATATACTGGTGGCACATACTCAGTAGTGGACGTGGTGGGCCTGCAAAACGAAAACGGCTTTTATTTGCCTTGTAAAGTTCGGTGTAGCTTGTGGGTTCGATGTTGAATCATATTTTTTTTAAACTAACAACCTCCTTTTGTTATTTTTATTTATTTTCACACTGTATCCAACACAGGGCAGGAACCTGGGAACCTAGTGTTGAGACACTTCCATTCCCCACTTTCCTCCGAAGTCTGTAGGCATTAAGTGTTGAGTGGCGAAGCTGGACGCCGCGCTTTGTTTCGTTACCAGAGAGAGGAATAAAAATATATAAATATTTAATTCCACGGAGAGGGAATCGAATCAAAAATAAAATCGAATCCGTCACGTTCTAGTCGTACGCTTACACCTCTGAGCCACGACAAAGTGCAATAAGACAAAGATACCCACCGTCTAGTGCTAGTAGTAGCTACTGGAGGCTGATAGGTGCTCGCCTTGACATTGTCCATGCAACATACAATGGGATCTGCTGTTGCGAACGAACATAACTGTAAAGAAAGAAAATGTTTTGATAAAATAAAATGGTCGAAACCAAAAATATTTTTTTTTATAAAAAAAAATTACCGACTCTAATTACTATCGAACCTATATTTCTATAAATTCCGATATCAGATTTATTTAAATAAAAAAGGACCATCTTGATATGACTTTTAGTTCTTGAGAAATTTATGGACAAACGTACAAACATTTTTTACTTTTGCGAAATATAGCACACATGTTTATTTAGAAGCCTAAATGATTCACGTTTTATATAGCGCCAATCGCTACGTCCGTTCCTTTCCTCCCGGAGGGTCCTCCTTGTTCTTAGCATTTCGTACTTCAAAAAGAAAAACCCGGAACCCTTATAGGTTCACCATGTCAACACCACTTATATCGGGATCGTGTGGAAGTATCATGCTGATATTAATACCAAATGTACAGATCTACCCTCTTATGATCCTTCTCTTTTTTGTTGTGTTTTTATGATTTCTTATAATGTGTTTTAACTTAACGCGCTTTATCTAATAACCGCTAGTGTACCCACAGCCGTCGATAATAGTCAGGCAAATTGGATTTCGTTTAATGAATGTTAAAATTGTTTTTTTTCCTAATTCTACAATAAAATAATATAGCTATTACTCCAGTGCATTCGTGACGTAGAGGCACAGGTGTACGATTGTAAATGCGAAAGGTTGTGGGTTTGATTCCGATCAGAGGAAATAAAATGTTTAATATTTTTGCCCTTCTAGTACGGAGCACAGGTCGGCTTTGGGATTAGAAGAGCAGAGGGTTCCTAGGTTCCTAGGTTCCCTATGCCTAACCTGCATGCGCCGGGATCGCATGAATCTAAGTAAATTTATAAAAATATACGAAACGCGTTTCGGGAAAATAAAAAAAAATGTAATCACCATTTGTAATAACCAGTTAGGTTAAATTAATTGACCTCTCAATTTACTGACGACTATTGAACAACATGCTATAACGGTATTTTTTTAGTTTTCTACATATAGAAACAGTAGACCGAATTTTTTGTGAAAAGTTTTTGTGGCGGAATTCAACGCCGCACGTTCACATTTATCGCACGTGCGTTCGCAGTATTGAAATATTTTTTTACATTTTCCACCGAATTCCTGAGAGGTTACTTGTTAAGAGATGGAACTTAACACCGCGTTTGGTTACCCTAGTTATCGGTGCGAAGAAACGAAATGATTAATTCCTCTGAGTGGGAATCGAATCCACGACCGTCGCATTAACTAACAGTCGCACCATGGTGTCCCTGCCTAAAATAATATATTATTAAATCTGATTCATATAGGTATTTTTTATACTAGTGTTAGGACACTCCGTTCCCCATTTTCAGGCGAATTCTGGAGAAATTGTGTGTGAAAGTGTTGAGTGGCGGAACTAAACGTCGCGATTTGCCTCGGCACCGGAGCGGAGAAATAAAAATATAAACTCATCATAGGTATTTAATTTCCTGTCGCGTTAACAGTCCACACACTTGTGCGCCTGCGCCACGACTGGCCTTGTTTAATTTATATGACTTATTATAATACAAAAATATATGTATATGCATGTCCAGTCGGCCATTAGTACCATGCGCTTTACTCACTAGGTATATGATATACATATATTATGGAACAACATAATTATCGTTTGGTTTTTCCATTTTAAACCGTCAATATCCTCAAAGTTGTTTACATTATATAAATATACCTAGAAGTTGACTTTTACCTCAAACGTCATAGTGACGTATTAATGCGGAGAAAAAGGAGAGCTTTGTTGATTTTGCTCGCTCTATCCAGTATATAGAAGGGTAAGCAACCTAGTGTTAAGACACTCCCTCCTCCACTTGCGGCGTTGTGTGTTGAATGGTGAAATAGAACGCCGCGTGGAAATCGAACCAATAGCTGACGCAGCGCCAATGCACCATTACAGCCTCTGCTGCACAGTGAGAGAAATTGGAGAGTTAGTGTCTTATTTCGACGTTTTCTTAATTTTTTGACGTTTATATCATTATATTTACATTATTAATTTAAATAAATTCTGTATGAAGATAAATGCGCCGCTCAATATATAATGGATTTAATATAATTATTTTTTATATAGCAATGTAGGAAGATGGAACTTAGTGCTAAGACAATTTGTACCGCAAATATCGCCTAAATTAGGAAACACTGCGTTGTGAGTGGTGGAACTCAACGCCGGACAAAACAAAGGGTGTTTTATTCTCAGAGCGAGAAAATGAAAGTGCTTTCTTTATTCCCCCGATTGGTCGACAATTGACTCCATAACCTTTAAGTTAACAAAAAGACAATGTGCAGTTGCGCCACGACGGCCTCGATGGACTTAAGACACTCGATTATCCGCATTCGACCCTAATTGAATTAAAAAAATTGCGTGTTTTGCGTGGCGATACTCAACGCTGCGTTTTGTTCTTTAAAAGTCAAAAAATAAAATATATGAATTCCCCCAAGTGGAAAACTAATTCACATTCAACGTGTTTGCCGTCAAACACAGTTCCACTGCGCCGCGCATCCTACTAAAAATCACTCAAAAATATACTCATATATATTTTTGCACATAGTGAGAATCGAACCTAATATCTAATAATAATTCCTATAACGGTTCGCACGATACCACGTTGACTCACTCGAAGGTTGGCTCATTATAGCACATATTCATTTCCTCCTCATCTGGCTAGAAAGGAATAAATATATGAAATGTTTGAAGATAGAAAGAGAACGATATAAATGTTTATCGCAAGCACGTACTAATAAATATGCCGTACAGCCGGTTGTCTGTATAAATTGTTTAAGTATGAATGAGACTTTATATTTTTTATTATTTTATGCCAAGCGCTGAGTTAAGTATCGTGATAATTTAAAAATGGATTTGAATCTGCATTGGATCGACATTTCAATATTACGATTAACTAAGCTATACGTTCATAGCGTCGTGGTGGATTTTTTATTGTCTTTGTAATTTGTTTTTGTTTTGGTTTTGGTTACATTCTAATTTCCTTTTTGTTATTAAGTGCAATATAATATGATCGAAGCTATAAATTACAACTAAAGTCGAGTAGTTTACTATTATGCTCTGAAGAGTTCCACTATTCAGATCCAGGCTCCATCATCAGACGAGGTCGATTATATGGTATTATTATTATATTGCCCACTAATCTATAATTGCCAAGTTTCATTGATTATACAATTGTAACAAATGCGCTGGATTCATTATTTATATTTATTCGTGTTAATATTATTCTTGTTCTAGAAAGAACAGAGTCGAGATATAGTTTTTTTTTTAAGATCAGTGAACCTAAATTCGCACAATACCCGCGGAAATAATATAATTTGTCTGTCTAAGGCCAGCCGTGGCGCAGCGGCACAAAGTGTGACTGTAAAACCGACTGGTTGTGGGTTCTATCCCCACTCGAGGAGATGAAATATTTACTTTAATTTATATTTCCATTTCTTCGCTTTGGTGTCGAGGCAAAGCGCGGCGTTTAGTTCTGCCACTCAATGTGCAATACCTCCAGAATTCGGCAGAAAGCGGGGAACGCAGTGTCTACACAACACTACGTTCCCTCTGCCTGCCCTGCTGTGTGCAGGATGCAGCGTGAAGCTGTATAAAATAAAATATTTTGTTTTGCCAGTAAGCTTATCTATGTTACCGGATTGCCAATTTTCTGGCAAGCTAGAGCTTGGCATAAAATTGTATTTCATCTTATTGTGTAATAGTCTGTCAAATCATTCAATTTTTTATTAAAAAGTTAAGTACACTTAATATATGGCACGTTATCAAAAAAGGAAGGTGAAGGCACCGTGTAATTTATTCCCAATTGGGATTAGCGAGTGTAATTAAAATATTAATATTATAGTCTGCGTCAGATGCAGTGTTAGGTTCCGCTTCTCGATACTCTGTCTCTGATTAAGTGACTTATCACTACGCCTTCACTGCCCTACAATATACCCTATAATGTGGGAGCGCGTGAATATGAGGGAAAGAAATCCTTTTTATATAAATTATTAACATAAGCGCACGCGCAGGTAAGATATAGTCTTTTAAAGGTGATTATACGACAAACCGGTTTTCAGAGTGGTTTTAAAGTTTTTATTTTATAAACACCTGTTGTGAAGTCACTGGGAAAACCAATTGTAAAGTATTTGACTCAGAGTCATGTGTAAGCGTTTCAAAGCGTCATTTAATTGTGAAGCAAAGTGGTCCAACTGAGTATTATATTATCATATATTTCGAGAGTGGCCTCTTTGTTTGGTGACTGGTGAGTTTAATTATTAGATTCGACCTTTACTCATAGTATTTGTTTACGTATAGGTATTTGCTTCTTTTATTTTGATTTTTTTAACTTCATGCTGTATCCCGCACGTATCAGAATAGGTAGAGGGAGAAAAATGTTTAAAAATAGGTAGAGGGGGCCTAGTGTTAAGACACTCAATTCCCTACTTAGCACCGAAGTCTGGAAGTATTGCCTGTTGACTGGTGGAACTCGACGCCTAGGATCTCAGAAACGCTTAGAGATATCGAGCTAAAATTTAAACCTAAATATACTCAGATCTACGGGCCCATAACTCCCTGATAAAAACATATTTCAATTCAGAAAAATATATGGTGGCATAAAAGAAAAAATATTTAATATATCGCAAAAAAGGCGTATTTCAACACTATCAAGGAAATCATAATTTATAGGGAACTTCCGGTTGACCTAGAATTATGAAATTTGGCAACTAGCATTGACAGGTTGTACTAGTTTAGGAAAAAATCAAAAAATTATAGATTTATGGTTAAGTCCTAAAAAATAATTGCCTTAAATAGCAAAAAACGCGTTCTTCGGCACTATAAGCAGATTCAAAATTAATAGGGTACTTCCGGTTAACCTACAATTATGAAATTTGTCAGCTAGTAGCTACAGAATACTAGTTCAGGAAAAAATCTAAAAATTATACACTTGTGGTTAAGTATTAAAAAAGCCTATAAAAGGGGGCAAAATTTGGTATTAAAGGCGCTAGTTCCAGTGAGATATCAAATGAAATGGCTCTAGCTAAGCTAAGTCTGAATGACAGAAAAAGCTCAATACCTCCATTGTTTTATAGGAATCTCGGTGGGCGAGCTAACTCGCCCTTCTCTGGTTTTTTTTAACCTTTACGTACGACTGGATGGAATGGAGAGGCCATTATGGAAACAATCAGATTAACATAATTAGATTTTTAAGAATACGTAGGACATGGATGGATGGATTGGATAATATCAATATCTGACGCGCTCGAGTATGTCCATGTAGCAGTTTTTCGTTTTTTTTTTAATTTTTGAGAAGTTATAGCCGCTCCCCTCACCGATCAAAAGATATATCATATAACATTTTTTTTATCATCTAAGCTTCGCAACCAAATAGGTCCATAGTAAATACGGATTTAGCGTCGTCGACTCTCCTACTATAACTTTGTCTTAAGCTATACATACATATTAGTTAAAATATCTCGCATAAATCGTTAGACAACGTTAATTGCTAGAACTATTATAATGACGTTAAAAATATCACTTAACAATCGTTATCCGCATATTAATTATACGAGTATTACCGCTAATAAATCGACGCCTGATTACCTTTATGCGTAAAATGACTTAAGTGTAAATCAAAACACAGAAAAAGTAACGACAAACTTATCAGAAAAATGGAATAAGCTGTTGGCATAACGATATTGCCAGAAATGTCACTGCCAAGCAGTAGTGTATGAGTATCGTGAGTATTTTGTCTTAAATTAAATGTTATAAATTGCTAATGTGTTAAGTGTTACAATATACATATATACAAAATGTTTCTAGTTTGTGTGCTGTGGTTATTATCTTATCTAAGTTTCCTTTCGTTTACATATCTAGCACATACGCTTATGTATGTAAATAATATAAATTTTATGATAAATCCATTTATACATATATCACTAGTTTTTCCTTCAGTTTTACCTCCTTAGTCAAATGGAAATAACTAAGAATTATTCATCATGCTCCCGGGAACTATGAAGTTCCCCTTTTTTTTTAATTATTATTCATTATTAATTTGCACGTATGCATTGGTCGTAAATTTATACCAAAAATAAAACGTCTCCCTCTAGTTCCGGAGATTAGCACATTTGACCAATCTCTTCAAGTTTAAAAAAATTGTATATAAGTACGAGTAAACGAGGAAATAATGTCGTTATATATTACTATGCTGTTTCTTTCTCTCACTTTCTCTCTTTTACAAATGTATGCATATTTTGGTGAGATGTATCGCCAATCCCGTAGGCTTATGATTTTCTTATTTGTTTTTTGCTTTTTAGAATTACATTAGTACTTACTTTTGGGGGTCCTCTTTGATTTTTAATATCGTCTATTGCTGTTTTACAATTTCTAATATTTGTGCATACGCCCTCCTTATTATTATTAATACACGAATCACCTGTAATAAAAAAATATCTTTCTTTGAATTGATTGAATACAGCAAGTAGCTTGATTGTTACGGGAATGCCAGTCCCTTCAGTGCCAATATCACAGTTGACTGGCTCATTGTAACTGGCAAAAATTATATTCGGAGGAGGAAAAATCGGAGTAGTGGATTTTTTTGGATAACCTTTTTCAATTTAGCTCAGTTTATTTAGATCAGTTTTTATTTTTTTTATAAAAACATCTATGGTTTTATACTTTTCATTAATTTTGTGTCAAAAAGAAAAGCTACGTCACGTTTTTACAATCTAGCATTAAAATTTCTTGTGCGTTTCTTCAGCTTCTCGTGGTTGCTGAGATTCGAGCGTTTAAGCAGATAAACTCTCAACCTTATATTATTAGTATAGATAATAAATAGTTTATATCCTAATTATGATATACCCGTGTAAAGGGGATAGCTTTGCACGTTATATCGTTTTATTGCTATCACGTGTAGTGCGGGTGGGTGAGTTTATATTTAGATCTCTGATGCATCCATTTCACTCAAGTAATGTTAGTGAGATACGCCACATGCCCTCGTCTAATTTCTAATATTGTTTAACGTTTTATGCGAGTGTGGCCGTCGTGGCGGCCGCTGTGCCGCTGCGCAATGTCGGTGTGCAAAAATCAAATAGATAGATAGATAGATAAAACTCTTTATTGCATACATAGAGGAAATATAACATTTAGCTTAAGCTTTGTTCAACTATCTTAAATTAGTGAGCAAAAAGTGACGAACGGGGTTTCTTAACACTAGGTTACCTTTGAATATTCTGCTATATGTGGGACACAGTTTGAAGCAAAAAGGCAAAAAGAATTTACCGTATTTTTGCGGTACGCAGTAGTTTTTTACTTTCAGCCAATGTTAAAAGGTAAAATGAAAGGATGGACACAAAGCAAGATATGACTTACTGGCCTATGTATACAGAATATTAATTTGGGAGAGAAATGGGGCAGGATATATATTTTTAAAACATAACACATAAAAAATATAGTAATATTTATTGAGAATACAAATTTGAATGTAGCGGATTTGAAGCCACACCCATAGAACAACAAGTTGTGACCACTAACACATACGTTCGTTTCAAATATCTCTTTACAAAGTGAAGAATTACACTTTTAAAATGTAAAAAAATAAGATACAAATTAATAAAAGAAGTACAACCCTTTTGTATTTACGAAGTGACGTAAGCGTTGCTATGGTAACGCGTATTATTATACTCGTCAACGTATTCTTTTTTAAGAATAATATACATAAAAAACTAGTTTTCACTTGCGGCTTCGCCTGCTTCTGTGTACAAGTGAAAATAATTAATATTTTATATTTATATTTTTAATGTCCGAAGGGTAAGGGAACTCTGAACCTAATGTAACCATTCAAAATTTTTATAATTTTTTAATTTCATGCATTCGTTCCTGAGATCAGTGCGTCCAACCAAACAAACCCATCTTTATAATATATGTACAAAAGATATTCATATTACATCCGAGTCAAATAAAATAATATAAAAAATATTGAAAGGATTATAATGACATTTTATAAAAAAAAACGACGCCTTTGTAAGGTAGTTGTTAATATATATTATTAGTTGAACTGAATTGTGTTTGTTCTCATAAAACTAAGTAAGTTCAATACTGTGTCCTTACATAGGCGACAAGCGGAGAGTCTTAACTAACTGACATATGTATACTGTTTTATTAATAAACAAAATAATAATACAGTAATACGTGAAGCAAAAACCCCTTTTGTACCCCTTTTTACGCAATTTTTGCGAACGGAGGAGTGCTAAATTTAGCACAATGTTCTGCTTATACCGCAAATTGCTAGAAATATGCGAAAATATAAAAAAGTACCCTCAAAACGAGTGCAGCTACAATCTAAAAACATACACATTTAAATAAAATATAAATAGTTGGTTGCGGTAAAGGAAAACCGTTATGGTTCAGTGCAAGTATACAAGAGGAGGAGCGGTATCAAATACCATGATGCAAAACTTATATTATGTAGAAAAAAAAAACAACAAACCTTCATACTGTCCATTGGCTTTTATAACATAAATACTTAAAATGAAACTTAATGAAAATATTTTTAGCGGCATGTTTATTTTTTTATATTTTTCCCCTTTTTTTGTTTGTAACTTAGCTTTTACACTGCACTTAGCACTTATATATTATCAGAAAAAATATCAAAGAAAAATTACATTATTTAAAAAAAATATGTATATAATCAGGCAAGTTGTTCAAAACAAACGTCTGTGCCGATGTTGTTACAAATACAAACTGAATATTCACCTCTTGGAACTCGTATATAAAGGCAACAGATATGAGTTTAAAACCGTTGTATCGCAGGGTTGCGTTTGATTATAAATACGATGGTTGTGGGTTCCATCCCACGAGGGGTATGAATTTCTCATTTTCCCGCTCTAGTATCTGTTAATCAACACGTAAAATCTACTAAATTAGTCACTGCGTGGAGATCGGAGTGTCTTAACACTAAATTCCAAATAATAAACAGAGGCTCGTCCAGGTATATGCGGGATATGCTATAAAAAAATAATATTGACATTTTAGTTATTTTCTTTTACACTTCACAAACTAAAATAAATTCGTTATTTTAGTTCAGCTCTTTAAATATGGCGTTAGAGCGTGCCCCCGTTGTCTTATAGGGTTGTCAAAGAATGACAGTTAACTTAAAAATTATATCTATTTAGTATAATTAATTATTATTAAACATGAAAAATATATATTTTTCATATTTTTAAATATTTTATATTTATAATATGGATCTTCGTGGTATACTATCAGCTTGTATACGCGGTAATTATAGAATTCGAATCCCACTCATTGCCTTGCTAACAAAGCGCAAGTTACATATTTCATCCCCTTGAGTGGGAATCGAACCCACAACCAGTCTTGTTTACAGTCACACTCACTCGTCATCAGATCTTCGTTATGACGTATCTATATCGCGTCATAAAAGACGGTGGAGTCACAAATCAAAATAATAAAATACGTAATAAACTTGTATAGACTTGAATATTCTAGCTACAATTTTAAATGTTAATAAGATATATCTATATATTTTTTTTATTGGGGCTGTCGTGGCGCAGGGGCACAACGTCTAACTGTAAACAATAGGGTTTTGGGTTCGATTAATACCTAAGATAACGAATTTTTAATATAAAGATCAAGCGCGGCGTTGAGTTCCGCCACTTAACACATAATATGTCAAAAATTAAACGGATAGTGGGGAACGTAGTGTCTATTAACAGTTGATTTCTTTTGCTTAATCTGCTATACACGGGATATAGCGTGAGTATTCAAAAAAATAAACATTTTAAAATTATTAATCACGATAACGTGGGAAAATATTTATAGCATATGGAAAAATAGTAATATCGAGAACATGTGTCACATGGAGGACAGCATCTGAAACGTGTAAACGGAACGGTTGTGGGTTTGATATCCCCCTGGAAGAATGATTATATTTACTTTGATTTCCTCGCTTTGATAGTGCAAGCGCGGCGTTAAGTTCCACCACGTAATGTGTCGAAAATTGTGCGGCGCGTGGGGAGTGGAGTGTCTTACCATTAGATTCCTATATAAATAATATGAAAGTACGTCATTTTTTTATTTTTATTATAAAAAGGGGTAATCAAGTCGAAGGACTACCTGATGGTAAGTGGAATCTTGGACATGTAAAATCTGAGAGGTTGCGGATGCGTTGCCGGTCTTGAGAGTGAATGTTTCTGTGTACACAACGCTTGAAACCCAGCTCAGGTGGAAGATCTATCCATAGCGTAGCGGCGTAGAGAATATAATTATCTTGGTGCACGCACGTCAGGCTTAAAAAATGCAACTAGGTGGTGCAGATGATATTTATATATGAGGCAGGAGCGCGATGACACTAAATTAAATTATTCCCGTTAGTCGCCTGCCCATAGTCTCTATGGGCTGGAACCCCTCTATATCTCATATAGTACATGAGGACAAACTTGAACCTTGCAAAGCATAAGTCACTATATTGCTTCGCCTATTCCAGTACCTAAAGATTCCTCAAATCAATTTTTCTTTGCCTTTCGAGTGGCCAGTAGATTGAACTTTATATCGACCCTAAGAATCTCAATATCATTATTAATACACAGGAAAATGCCCTGGAGATTAGGCGCTACAATGAAAAGGGGCTTTTTTGCATTAACGCGTTTAACTTAAAAAGGTTACGTCCATCCCACTACGAGATCTACTCCAAAGAGGAATAGATACAAGTTGTATTCTCGTTTGTCCACATCAGCGTCAGAGACATTAGCTCGACCAGTATAAAAATGCATCAGGTGCCAGTGCTGTTATCTGTATAACAAAGAACTTCCTTACAAAACAGTGGCATATGTATACCAAGAGGTGATCAGCGCTGCGATTGGAGTTTTAGTCATATTGTCGATCACTAATAAGTTTGGTTTCCTTACGATAACCAAAGAGCAGTTTCTTATCACCTTAAACAGTAAGGTGATCGTAACACGGTCGGTAGTTAGATGGGTCAAATCTGTCGCCCTTCCTGTGGATAGAGTGATCGACGCTACTTTTCATGAGGATGGGCCAATTCCAGTGATATAGGACAGTAAAAATAAGTGTTAGTACCATGTTTAATTCAGTACTTAAGCACAATAACACGTAAACCATCGGGACCATCATCAAGACTTCATCTTTTTATATATAAAATAATATAAACGCAGCATTGGCTCCCACACAAAGTAATTTAGTTGTAGTTTCTTCAACCACACAAAAATATCACATTCTTTCATTCAACCCTTGTGTTTATAGTTAAAAGCTATCCTACTACGTCATTTTCATATTATATTGCATAATATTTCATACGAATCAGTTTTAGGTTAATTGTTTCCAAACATTACATTCATTCTGAGAACTGTACATTCGTTTGTTTTGTCCTTTCCATAAAAAAATTAGGTCTTCTTTAATGATATATTTAAAATCCCCGTCATGGCACTGCGGCACTCAACTCACAGTGCCTCAAATATTGGAACTATGTGTTGAGTGGTGATACTACGTGGGGCACGGTGTTCTTTAACACTAAGTTCACTCTCTCCCATACCCTGCTATATGCGGGGTAGGTAAAAGGAATTCCAATTCCAAGTCAAGGCCCACCTCAAGTCTAACTGTGTAGGTGTGGGTACAATTTCTGCTATGGTGCAGATGCAGCCACTATAGGGGACCTCATATGAAGACCAAGTGCGAAGGTTGGCTCGGCAAAACGCTGATCACAATGCGTTTAGAGCAGACTGTCCAGTGCGAACTACGTCGAATTAGAGAGAAAAATTACGGGAAGAAAAATGATTTAGATCATACATTTTCCAGATACGACGAACGTGTGATGAAAACAAGTACGCCTCAAAATAGATGCATCGAAGACTCCCTCTACGATCAGATAGAAATATTTATAACACGCTTCATAACGAAACTTGTAAAAATAGATTCACTGGATATAGAGGGAGCCTGCGAAGGCGTACGGTGGGCTGCCGCTGAGAAAAGACTGGTTGAGGAAAATTGTTTTGTCGGGGTGTCAGTAGCAAGTCACTGTTAGTCGTTATATTCATTTACTCGCTCGTTATTGTCACATTATTGTCTTCATCGTCAAATTTGTCTCGCTGTTTGTTTATCTCTTTGTCGTTTTCTTGTGCGGATTGTCGTCGATTGGCATGTGTGTTTTGATGTGTTGCTAAAATATTTTGACGATTTTAAACAAATGTAGCATATTCATACAAGCCAAGCCAAGTTAATGGCCAATATGGCCAATTTATGTTCCTACTACGTATTGCTGGTGAATTGTAAAAATGCCAATGGATGGCATAAGTATGCTAAAAAATAAGAAGTAGTTCTTATGCGATTAAGTTGGAGAACCGAACGCCTCCTTCAACCAAAGCAGAAAAATTAGAATAATTCGTTACATCGGCGAAAGTTAAACCCACAACTATCACAACTGTACATTATAAAAATTATGACGCGAAAAAGCTTTACGCCTCGTCTTGTATAACATGTGTGATAGAGATTTAGGGTTCAGACACTCTGCTCTCCACTTGCCGACCGAATTCAAGACATTAAATGAGTGACGGAACGCCGCGATTAAAATATATGTTTGATTTCCATTGATTCATAAAAAAAACAAGCGCTATAGAATGTGCTCGGAGCTATAAATTATATTATTTAATTAGCTTGCTAGCAACTCTCAGGAGTTCCATTTTCAGGTCTTGGCCGCATCTTCATATTAGATGATACCATATTATTGTATTATTATTTAGGTCTCGTATAACTACGAAGTTTTATTATGGTCATCAAGTTTCTTATATTTTATTACATAGTTACAGCACCGTCGACGTAAAGATAATCTTTTTGTTATTTTTTTATTTTTTTTTTAATTCTTGAAAATAATTTTAAACATCCAATCCGTAATAGCCATCTAACTTCAGGTCGGCCACGACTCGTTGACCGTACTCTACAACGTCGTCGACCTAACAAATGAGTGCTAAAAGGCGTTTATATTCTAAAAGTTTCAATTAATTTCTGACCTAAGATTTATTCTCATCTCAATTAAGTTGCATACATTTAAATTATTTTATAAAACCGCAAGGATTGCCCGTTGTGTTGGAGTTAAGGAAATAACAAACTATATTATTCATAATTAATTAATATTTTTAATATAGTAGCGTAGTGGTCGTATTGTAAACCGCGATGGTTATAGGTTCGATTACAGCTCAGTGGAATTATAAAAATTTTTTTCATTTATTTCCTAGCATTTTTAAAGACAAGATATGGCTTTGCGTGGTTTTATTAAATTTGTTTCGTGCTCTATCCTAGTGAAGTAAATACTAGTGTTAAGACACTCCTTTCTAGAGCTGATATTCTGCGCAATGAAGGCGTCTAAAAAGTAAATAAATAATTAATAAAAAGTGATGGGATCTTTATCCGTAGGGAAGTGAGTGAACAAGCAAAAGTTTTTATCTTATTTATAGAGGACAAGTAACATTTTCTTTAAAAATACGTAATAAAAAAAGTGATGCCATCGTGATGCAATATTAAATAAAAAAAATAAATTAAATTAGCTTCACGCTGTATCCCGCACACAGCAGGGTAGGCAGAGGGAACCTAGTGTCAACACACTCCAATATTAATTCGTCGCAATTTTAAAATTGTAATATACCGATTTAAACCGTTTTAAAACACCAATTGTTTTACATTACACATTACATTACTTTCTAACTGATGGCGCGCGCCTCTGAGACGTTGCACGGGCTAGCTCACCTCACTAACCCGCACAGGAGACGAGGCCCGGACAGACCCGGCCAGCACTAGTGAGGTACTGCGGATGAATTTGGACTCCCTCGGCCCCACGCTCACGTGCGAGGAGACACCGGAGTGGTTCTAGCCGGTAAGAGTCCGGCATGCCCCTCCGTCTTATGGACTACCCCAGACGGAGGTAGTCCATAAGGATTTCCCCCGTAAAGAAAAGCTTCACACTGTATCCCAAGCAGTGTAGTCAAAGAGAACGGAGCGCCAAACGGTACGGTTTATTCATGTTCTTCATACATGCCCTCCGGGGGGCCCTTATACTTTTTACGTGACATTCACTTGTTCTAATATCTTACCATTTATACTGATCTGACACTCCATCTTTTCTTCGTTTCCTTAAAATGCACGAACCTATGGCATACTCGCATTCAAACTTAGGTCATTATTTTCATACCTTTCTCTCAGAGTGGTGACTAATACCTGCAACTCACATGATGATGTAATGAACTGTATTTATCATCAGCGTACATCACCTATTTAAATACAAATTGAACAACCAAGTTGACATGGCGCATTCTTATTTAACATCCGATTGAATGTCAAGACTCGAGACTTGACTACTCGCACGAGGTTGAGTGAACTCAGCAAAGAGATTTTACAGCCCGCAGCAAAGGTCCACTCACATTGTACCGAGGGCGGGGTATTATCTCCCATAATTTCTCACAACTTTGTCTATTGTAGTTTCCAAGTCCACCACCTTTTAGGTTAACGACCAAGATTTTTTCGTGGAGTAAAAGATCTGATCCATAAATCCTCTTCCAGATTAAAAGCCTTTTTGGGTCTCCCACAGCAGCCTTTTAGATCTCTCTTAAATTCTCTTTGCTAATTTTTAAGCATAAGCTTAGCCAAGCTAATGAAGTTGGTAGCCCTATGGTTTGCACAGTTTATCCGTGTACCCTTGCCTTTATACAATGGTACGATGACTGCACCTCGCCAATCGTCTGGGACCTCTTCTAATTTCTAGCATAATCCGAAGCAAGTGAAAAACGCGTGGCCTACTAAATTTGATCATCTCGGCATCTCGACTCCATCTGCTTCTACTGTCTTACCACACTTAAGACTTCGCATTGCACTCTCAAAATTTTTTATACTGATTTCGTCATAATACTTGAGACTGAGTCGTCATCACATTTATACATCTCCTTATAAAATACCGCATATTGCTGCAAAAGGTGTCGTTATTGTTGTTGAACTAAAAAGATTAAGTTTCTACGGCGCTTAGTTCCGCTATTCAACATGCAATGCCTCGAAAATAACACTAAGTTCTCTCTGCCTATATTACTTTGTGCGGGATACAGCGTGAAGCTAATTTTATTTTTTTTACTAACTTAACTCAAGAGTTTAAACGTAACGTAACTCAAGAGGTTAAAACCAAACCCTTATAGGATCGCTTTTTGTTTGTCCGTCTGTCTGTCAAGGTGAAATTAATATCAAATATTCTATGTTCCGTTCTTTTTACGTTTCGTAAGATAATTAAAAAAAAACCTTTTCATTTCCAGTAACATTTTTATTCGAAAATTATTTCTACGAATTAATATTTATATGCTATTGGAATTGCTATTTACTCAACTGTTTTATAATAATTTGAAACAGTTTTATATTACGCTTAAGAAAAAATATTACACGCTTTTTTGATTTGATAAACGATATTTGTATTTTTGAGTTTTTAAAATAATACCTCTTTCACGTCGTCCACTGTCATCAACCCACATATTATGCACATCCATGTCCACCGAATCGAACCACCGTATCGAATATAATATTTTCGAAAGTCAATCAAGGTCTCCCTTGCTTTGTAAATATTTTTTGCTTCGTCGTTTGTCGTCGACGTCGTCGTCGTCGTCGTCTGTCATTCTCTCGTCGTGACGACATTGCATATTCACAAAATTAGCGATTCAACTAAAAAATATATATTTAAACAAAAAAAATTGTAAATCGGGAGAAAAAGAAACAAAAATAACAATAAACTAGTTTTTATTTGGTACTATATTGCAGTAAAACATACAAGTCATTCATACAAAAATACTTAAATAAGGAATGGCACTTTAGAATATAGCACCAATAAGAGACTAAGAATATTTTCAAAAAGGAATTTTCCTCTCTCTCCCGCAGTCCCGCATAAACAATCCAAGTAAAATAAACTATATTGGAATATAGTTTATTTTACTTGGATGGTTTATTATTAAATATACTTTGTTCTTTAACAATATACGGAAGGCAATGCTTTATTTCAAACTATTTTTAAAAGTAGTTCTCAGTAGTTAAATAATATGTAACGAAATATAATGTAGTCACGTAAGTCACGTGCTAGTTAAACCGAAATAATCAGCTTCACGCTGTATAATGTATAATAATATTATTAATTTCCATAAATTCTAAACCATAATTGAAATTTCAATAAGACTTGTTAGATTTGGTGTTTTGTTAAAATATTTAATTTGTTTAAACATCCCATTTTAAAGTTCCTACCTTATCTTGTTCTTTGAAAAAAAAAATATATACCAATTAATATAGAAGAAGAGTAAAAGTATAAATATAAAGGTATAAAATTATATTAAACTGTTATAAAAGTATAAAATATATATACATCTTGATGTCATTTAATGTCATCGTATGGAAAAGCGACTTTTACACATTTTTGCATTTTATTAACAACAATTTAAACATTCTTCTTCAAAAGAAACCTTTAAAAAATATATTCTTTGTAAATAAAGTAATTTTACTTTTCTTGCTAATAATTGTGTTATATATAATATTAAAAAAAATAAAATAAAAATACAAAAATATTAAATAATAATTAACATGCATCTCGTCATATATCATATATAGTTTTAGCTTATACATATGTTTTCATGTACATATACTTATATACTAGTGGAATAAAATGACATATTCAATTTTCTTTAACTAGTGATTATGCAAAAAATTGCCATATAATTTTATAGCCTACTAAAATTCCCTTAAAATGGTAAATTATTGTGCTAAGTCACTTTTTAAATCGTAGAAATTTATATTCTATATTAATATAAAAATTCATAAACTCAAGAAAAAACCCTTAGTGACGCCTCCCACTGTTCCATGCAAAAACAGAGAATAGTCGCAGTTTTTGCCTTTTATTAAAAAAACAAAAGATTTTTTTTACATTGTAATCTTTTCGGTCATTTCATTATATACCATAAAATATTATTTAATAATAGAAACTATTATTATGTATAAAAATGACCACTGGCATGGAAAAATACAGTAAGATTAAATTTATCCTATTAAGCCAGTGGTAATATTTCAAATAAATAATATAATAATTTAATAAAAATATACATTCATACATTTTTTAAAATATAAAACTACATAAAATTATAATTATCATACAAAACATTCCCTGACTGACATTTAATTTCACAACGACGTATTTCAAGAAGTCAATATATACCTTTTGAACTTCAAATTAGTCCTATAAAGCTTCAAATTCGAATTCATCACTTCAAAATTATTTAAAAAATCTATTGGTCCATTTGAAAAACTTTTGACTTGATTCAAAAGATTCAACTTCCACAAAAAATGTCAGTAGCGTCAGTCCTAGAGGAAGCTACCACCAGCGACGAAGGCAGTTCTGCTGAGGAGAACCAAGAATTGCGAATTTGAAGTTCAACACGTAGTAATCATTATAATCAAATCACAAAGTCACAAGGCAGCGGACCATCTGAATCCGGCAACCGGTTCGAATCCCATTCAATTTGTTTTCCAGACTATTGACTCGATCCAGTCCAGGTAGTACTCGATCCGGGTATACAGTCCAGGGGAACCGGTCACGCCGCACCATTTGCCGCTACTAGTGATAGCTGTTATCATGTACATACAACTTATATGGGGATGTTTGATCTGTGTTGGACCACCACTGTCGCCCTGAAAAGAGAATTTTATATTATATAAAGAGATTTATATAAAGAGAACAGTTATCTTGGTATTTTTGCACTCATCAAGGCAAAAAGAACCTTGTAACAAAACACTCTACATTTCACCCAAATTCGAGACTGTGAATAATGGAACTGAACGCCGCGCTTTGTCTTACCACAGCTGGAAAATGAAAATAATTGAAGTATAACCATTCCCTAGAGCATTGGTTCCCAACCAGTGGTCCGCGGACCACCAGTGGTCCACTGAAGATTAAATATGGTCCATATTTAATCTTCAGTGATCTTTAATATGAAGTTTCTGTTTAATTATCACAGTTAATTTTTATTATGCCTACATGCATAGCGGCCCCTGTTACCAAGAATGATATCAAAAGTGGTCCTTGATCAAAAAAAGGTTGGGAAGCCCTGCCCTAGTGTAAGGATCGAATCGAAAACCATCAAGTTAATAGTCAGGCCTTAAAATATATAGGCACCTATATAGGTATATACATATTTTTTTTAATTTCTTACCCTACACGTGTCCCGATGTTCGTGTTTATCTCCGTAGCATATTTGTGTTTTTTTGTCATATCCTTGTTTTAAGTAACGTTCACTTAACGGGGGTAGGTTTTGTGAGCATTCCGCATTAGAGAACTTCTCTAAGGTGGTCTGAAAAATTGTGACAGAAGCTTATTACCAATAATATTATAACAAAAGTTGAGATTCAAATACTAATAAACGTCACTTGAGGCTATTCGTGGCGCAGGGGCACAAGGTAGGTGTGACTACTTTTGGGTTCGATTCCCACACGAGAAAATGAAACATTTATTTAAATTTATAATTTCATTTTTTCGCTCTTTTGTCGAGGCGACGTGGGGCGTTGAGTTGCGACACTTAATACGCAATGCTTCCAGAATTCGATGGTAAATGGGGCACGGAGTGTCTTAACACTAGCCTAGCCATCTGCCTACCCTTCTGTGTGCGGGACAACTTCATCTGTAGGTAAAGGTGCCTAATACCAAATTTCACCTTTCTTTGCTGATTTATATTAAAGAGCTATGAATTCCTCCGTCAGCTTTACGCTGTATCCTGCTCACAACAGGGTACGCAGAGGGAACCTAGTTTTAAGACACTCCGTTCCCCACTTTCCGCCGAGTTCTGGAGGCATTGCGTGTTGAGTGGCGGAACTCAGGGCCGCGCTTTGACACCAGAGCGAAGAAATGGAAATAAATATTTCACTTCCTCGAGTGGAGATCAAACCCACATTCAGTTGTCTTCACAGTCACACTTTGTGCATCTGCGCCACGACTGGCCTCAACATACGTACTTCCTCACACTTCCTACGCACTTGCTTAAAATGTCAAATCATAAAGCTATACTGACTTTAAAGATAAAAACAAAAGAAAATAACCTTTTGTAGGGTATCCGAAAAGTAATTCTCATTGTGCCTTGTGGTACCCCAACCGGTGGCAATGACCTCAAAGTCATTTATGCGACTGCCATCGTGAAGACAGGCCGGCAAAGCATATTGGTTTAATTCCATACTAAAGAAACATAATATGAGCTATATTAGCCTATATATTACCAGCGACTTCGCGTGCGTGGTAAAATAGCTCTAACTTATAGATGTCATGTGTCATGACACAATTTAAGTGCTGCAGGAAACTCTGACCACAGGTACAGTGGGTGACACAATTAACGTCATGTTATAGTTGTGGCCAGTCGTGGCTCAGGGGCACCAGCGTGCGACTTTATACGCGACAGGTTGTGGGTTCGAATCTCATTCGGTGAATTTAAATTATTTAATATTTTCATTTTCCTCGTTCTGGTTACGTGGCAAATGGCAGTGTTAAGTTCCGTCAAGCATCACGCATTGCTTTCGGAATCGGCGGATAGACTCACTCACTCTCTATCAGTTTCCAGTAAAGCGATGTCATGATACTCCGAAGGTGACTTATAATGTTTGTGTTTGTATACGTGTTTCACTTTGTAAGTATTGAAAGGCGTAATTTCTTCAGATTTATTCAAAATCCCGATCCTCACATAAGTCACGTTTCCACTGCAAAAAAAAGAACATTTTTACCTATGTAGATACACTGTTTTCAGTTTCAGGCGGTGTCCCGCATATAGCAGGGTAGGCAAAGGGAGCCTGGGATGCTTTTTGCCGAATTTTGAAGACATTGCCTATTGAACTCAACGCCGTGCTTTGCTTCGTTATCAGCGAACCACCGATATTTTCTTTGGATGTACGGAACCCTAAGAAACAACATACATTTTTTACAGAGCGAAGAAAATGGAAATATTCATAAATTAATTTCACCGAAAGGGAATTGAACCCGTCGCGTTTACAGTCACACGTTTGTGCTACTGCGTCACGGCGGCTTCATATGTATTGTATTTTTATGCATTATTTGGAAAATATATAAGCATCCTGCAGTCCTTATCTTTGTATAAACGAATTATACCAAAATTCTACGCGTAATTTTTTATAAAAAGGAGAACGAGATTTAAGTTTTATTTAATATATAGGTTATATTCTGTTCCATTTTTTTTCTTACCCAGAAGGAGTATAAGTGCAATGGGCAGCAGTTAATATGAATCTCTCGCTCATTATGGCACCGCCGCATTTCCATGTGTCAACGCTTGTGTTGAAACCTAGGAGGGCCTGGAAATAAGATTATTTTTTTAACTGCACGCTGTATTCCGCAATTTAGACTGCGGGGAAGGCAGAAGGAACCTAATGTTGAGTCACTTCGTTCGCCGACTTTCCGCCGAATTCTCGAGGCATTGCGTGTTCAGTGACTGGACACAACACCGCGTTTTGCCTCGGTACCACAGCGAATAAATCAAAATATTAAATAATTATATCACTAATTTTTAATCATTTTTTAAAGTGTTATTTCACACTTAGGAAAAAAAAATACTTATTTAGAAAACGTATAAAAATTTGAACGCAGCGGGACTCGAACCCGCGCCTCCTGGAAACCGACCAGGTCCTGGTATATCACTCCCCGAGTGGGAAATGAACCCACAACTATCGGTTTAACATAACCGGAAATAATGAATAGGTAGTATCTGAGTGGTTGTTGGTTCGATTCTCACTTGAGGAAAAGGGTACTTTTAAGCAATTTTAATTTTTACTCTTTGGTGAAACAAAATATACATCTTAGCTCTATATTATTTCTACCTGAGGAAATAACTTGGAAAAATATTTCGCCCTTTATGGTCTTTTTAAAAAATATATATTTTATACTGTAAACGTAAAAATGTTAGATTCCATCTCCTCTCGAGTGCATAAATTTGTAAGGAAATAAGATTAAAACTTCTCAATACGCAAGATATCGCACTTATTTTTTTACACACTCTATCCCGCACATAGCCCCCGGACAAAACCTAGTATTAAAACACCAACTTTTGAGACGTTGCTTGTGTAGTGGTGGAACTGAACGCCGCTTTTTGTCTTATTACCAGCCTGAGGAAACGTATTAATTCAACCCCTCAATCGAACCCACAACCGGGGCATTTACAGTTAGACGCAGTGCCGCTACGTCACAACGCGCTCATACTCATTAGTTACCATACCATATGGGGGAATTCCCCGTAATACGCATTTTCTCCGCTAATGATCAAACTCTTCGGTTTCCAATTGCAGCGGTTCAGCCGTACCATCCCGCCGTTTGGAATTATACTCTCGCGACACGGATATACAAATTGTTCTTGATATTCCAAGCATTCTGAAATATAACAATATTTTATAATAATGAGGCCAGTCGTAGCGCAGCGGCACGAAGTGTGACTGTAAAACCGACTGGTTGTGGGTTCGATACCCACTCGAGGAGATGAAATATTTATTTAAATTTATATTTTCATTTCTTCGCTCTGGTGTCGAGGCAAAAGCGCGGCGTTGAGTTCTGCCACTCAACACGCAATGCCTCCAAAATTCGGCAGAAAGTGGGGAACGGGGTGTCTTAACACTAGGTTCCCTCTGCCTACCCTGCTGTGTGCGGGATATAGCGTGAAGCTAATTTAATTTAATTTTTTTTTATAATACTCCAACAACACGCTCTATAAGACTACTTAAAGGGCGCTCACATCTCTTTTACTGTATCACCTATTATCAACTGTAACTAAATAACTTTTTCTAGGTGATTAAAAACAAATCGCAGCGTTAAGTTACGCTTCAAAATTAGTTCTTAAGGCATTTTTGACACAAATGTATTTTTTAACATATATGTAGATAATTAAGTGTGGCTGTAAACAAGGCTGGTTGTGGATTCAAGTGGGGACTCGAGGAAATGAAATATTTATTTAAATTTATATTTTCATTTCCGCTCTCTGATTTCAAGGCAAAGCGCGGCGTTGAGTTACGCCACTCAACACGCTATGCTTTCAGAATTCAGCGGAAAGTGGGCAACGGAGTGTTTTAACACTAGGTCCCCTCTTCCTACAATGCTGAGGGCGGGATACAGCGTGAAGGATAACACTTACTTCTCACTGAAATCCTTTGCTTCTGAGGCTTAGACACCGTGTGCGGCGGCGGCGGACATTCTCTTGTGTCCTCGAATGAATCTTTGAAGACTATCGGTTGTTCTTCTTTTCTTTTATCATGCCTGTAAAGAAATAAAATATAACATAGAACAAGACCGCTTCGTTGTCATAATATAAAGAGAACTTCGACACTCACTTCGTTTTCTAACCCCACCTACTATAATGAACAGGTAACGGGTTTGATTCCTACTTGAATGAATAAATTGTTTTCATTTCCTAGTAGGAAAAGCGCGGCGTCGATTTCTAAAATTTCGTCCCGCATTATTTCGAAAATTGAGTGGAAAGTGACAAACTGAGTGTCTTTCCCGCTGTATGCGGGAATACGGCGTGAGCTTTGGGATAGGCGCTGGAAACTTAGTGTTAAGATGTTGCGATAAGAAGTATCTTAAGATACTTATCATGTGTATTTAAATTCAGGTGGGAATTGCGGAAGGGTACCTTCATTAAAATATATTATACATTTAAATAAATATTTCATTTCCTACAGTGGGCATCGAACCCAATACCAATCACGCTTTCAATTACACTTTGTGCTCCTGCGACACGACTGGCCTTTTCACGACTAGTATTTCTTCGCTCTGGTGTGGAGGCAAATCGCGGCGTTGAGTTCCGTCACTCAACACGCAATGCCTCCAATATTCGGTGGAAAGTCTTAACACTAGGTTTCCCCTCCTTACGTGCTGTGTGCGGGATACAGCGTAAAGCTGATTTTTATTTTTGAAAAGTTACTTCTAACGCTAGCTATAAGCTTAAAATAAAAAAAAAATAGAAGAAAACAATATGAATAATGCATTACATTAGCTTCACGCTGTTTTACTCAACGTCTCGAAAATCGATCGGAAAGTGGAGAAAAGAGTGTGTTAGCACTATTTTCTCCACATTCCGACCGATTTTCGAGTCCTTGCGTTTTGAGTGGCAGATCTCAACGCCGACAGGGCGATATGTATATGGAATAAAATAAAAAAAAAAACACTCAATACGAATTTGAATCTGCTACCTTGTTACAACTCCTCCAACTATTCGTCTGCAGATAACCAACAGTCGTCGTTAACTTACTCGTGTCCAGTTAAAATAAATCTTGGTCCGAGATCTGGAATGTATTCTTTGTCTTCGCAGCATATCGTCGGCGGGTCAGTTCTTTTTGAACATATCTGGAAAATAAATTATACTATTATACAGGATGGAATTGTCAGCACCTCTTTATTTGAAACCATAGCCTTAACTTCTCCATAAAAGCCTAATAAAATAAAAAAAACCCCATAAATTAAAAAGTGATTTTTTTGAAAGAAAATATATAATAAAATTTTCGTTTTAAAATAAAACGTCATGTTTCAAGAACGACGCACGCATAAACCTATCAAACGGAAACCGCCGCATACGCCTCATTCCGAAATCCAGTAGTAGGTATTGGCGGCAAAGTTCAAAGTTGTTGAACCTTTAAAAGTATTTTTGTAGTTGTATGCGCATTATTCGAATCTGAAATGAAAAAAAATACTACGTCTAATCTGTTCAGTTATTTTGATTAATTTCCTTAGGTATGAATTTAAAATATTTTATCCTATATTCTGTTTCCGTAAAAGGAGCGTTGGCTTTTCCACCCTGTATAAATATTATTTAATTTTCAACTGACTTCAAATAAAAAGAATTTCTCAAATCGGCTAGTACATATATCCACATAAAAAAATAACATGTGGTGGTAACCTAGTGACAAAACACTTAATTGAGAAGGCACTACGTCCTTCATGTTTTTTAGTTTACTGATTATATTGAAGTAGTTCCTGTGATAAGAGCATCAAAGCATCAAAACAATTGGCTTTGATTAGGTAAGATTAAGCATAAACTCACAAGCTATGAAATAAGAGGGCCTTACATTTATATTTTTATTTCTACGCTCTGGAGTCGAGGCAAAACGCGGCGTTGAGTTCCGCCACTCAGCACGCAATGCCTACAGAACTCGGCGGAAAGTGGGAAACGGTGTGTCTTAACACTAGGTACCCTCTGCCTATCTTGCTGTGTGCGGGATACAGCGTGAAGCTGATTTTATTTTATTTTTATAAAACAAGGATAATTTAGTTACAGTTTGCAATGACGTGGGCAAAATACCTCTTGCGTCATACTAAATAGAACATATATATTACTTGGGAAATGTTAAATATATGTACAAAATTTTCCTACACTTAGATTATTTCTTTCCGAACTAAATATGTTTCAGCTTCACGTTGTATCCCGCACGTAGCCGGCTAGGCAGAGAGAACCTGGCAACGTATTGGTATTGTCAAGACACACTGCTCCTCACGCAAACACTTCCGTTGCCAACTTTCCGCCCAATTCTTGAGACATTGCGTGGTAGAACAAAACGCTTTACTGTGTCTTATACAGAGCGAGAAAATAAAAATAAATAATTTCCCCAAGTGGGAATCGCCTGGTCATGTTTATCCTAGAACTTATCTCTAAATGCTTAACTCATAATTGTTATTCCATATAATGCGATTTACACAGATGCTAACAATATAAATAACTTATAGCAATAAATAAATATTTCGACGTAGCTTGATGAGAACGTACGTAACGTGAACGTGGCTTAGTGGTTAAAGCGCATGGACGATAAATAAGAGGCGTGAGTTCGAGTTCTGTGTTGTGTTCAATTTTATATAAGATTCCTAAAAATTAAAAAGGAAAGAAAAAGTTTTTAAATATTTTGCAGTAGTGGTCACGAGGAGACTGAACGATTGACCATGGATAACCTGTGATCACGAACGTGACCGGATCTGTACATCCAATTAAAGAGGTTCATTTAAATAAATAAATCATATTCACGCTGTATCTCACATACAGCAGGGTAGGCAGAGGGAACCTAGTGTTGAGACACTCCGTTCCCCACTTTCTGCCGAATTCTGAAAGCATTGTGTGTTGAGTGGCAAAACTTAACATCGCGCTTTGTCTCGACACCAGAGCGAAGAAATGAAAATATAAATTGTAGTAAATGTTTCATCTCCTCGAGTGGAGTCACACATTGTTCCTGGCCTCAATTTTCATATGTAATAATCGCGAAAAATAAAGATACTTACCACTAATTTCTTCTTTAACAAAATATCTTTCAAAGCGAAAGGACAGTCGAGGATATATTTACAGGAACCTGGACGATTTTGGTGATCTAAACAATTTTCATTGATCATTGGTCCTGTAAAATTAAGAAATTTCGTTTTTTTTTAATTCCCAGATTCCCAGACGATGGCTGCTTATTGGATACACATGATCATTTTTTTTGTTATAGGAAATAAAATGTTTAAGACATGGGCGGTAAATGAAGCACAAAGTGTCGTAACACTAGGTCCTCTCTATTTGTACTGCTATATAAAGGAGTATAAATAAAATATATAGTTAAAAAAAAGTAAAAAGCGCCATAGAATGTGCTATATGTGTGTGTGTCTATATATGGAAAGTGCATTAGAAAAAATATTTTTGTAGGCCTGACTTTTAAACAAAAGTCTATTTGTCTGTGTGTTTGTTTTCGCTAATCTCTGAAACAGCTTAACCAATTTAAATGCACTATTGGATTCTGCCTAAATATTTTTTTAAAAACAATCGGTTCACAAACAAAAAATTGGTGGATCTTTAAAGTATTACATGTCAGGATGTTACATTATGAATGTTTTATTCAATTGGCTGAAACATTGGCTATTAATGTATGGATTTTGTCTTTAAAATGATAATGCAATTAAGTTATATGAGTCTACTCCTGGTGCTTTTGCTAGCAACCTTTGAAGATTCCACTATTCAGGTCCTGGCTCCATCGTCCGACCACCTCGATGATACCATGTTTTTACAATATCACCTAAGCTATTATTCGCTTTTAGTGATAAGGCCGCCATTGCACACTTATTAATCGTTTTTATCATGAACTGTACTGTTTATGCTCTTCTTATTTGTGCAATAAAGTATTATATTAATAATAATCAGCTTCACGCTGTTTCCTACACACTGCAGGATAGACAGATGGAACCTAGAGTTAAGACACTCCGTTCCCCACGACACCAGAGCGAAGAAATGGAAATATAAATTTAAGTAAATATTTCATCTCCTCGAGTGGGGATCGAACCCACAACCAGTCGGTTTTACAGTCACACTTTGTGCCACTGCGCCACGACTGGCCTCAAGTATTATATTATTATTATTTGATGATTTTATAAATGAGATCAACTTACTATTAATATAGCAGAAAACTGCTAAAAGCGTGATAGCAGCAAACGAAAGAAACTGTAGGAAATATTTAAATATAGTGTTTTTAACGCACTTCGTGTATTTTGTTTTGGATGATACAAGATTCTGAAACAAAAATTATTCAACTTAAATTTAAGTATTGACCCAGCGGTAAACGTGGTGGTAATGGGTTTAATTCCTTCTTGGAGAAAAAAATATTTTCATTTCCTCGTTCCGCCCTGGTAGCAAGACAACGTGTCCTTTGAGTTGCGCCATTCAAGATGCAATTATTCCACATCGGGCGGAGAACGTAGATTTGGAATAAGCCTTTTTTTTTAGCTTCACGCTGTATCATAAATACAGTAAGATAGGCAGGTGTTAAGACATTCCGTTCTCCATGAATGGGAACCAAACCTTCAACTGTCGCGACACAGAGAAATAAAAAAAGATTACCGCAGACGAATGCAAAGATTCCAAGAATACGGCTTCCTCGTTAATTGTCTGCTTATTATTTTCCTCTATTCTATTCATTTCGCTCTGTATATTCCTGCGCATGTACCCTGGATTCATGCCATCTTCATCATCCAAATCCTTAGTCGAGAAACTTTTCTTTGGAGCCATCTGGAAACTATAAAATATTACATATAATAACTGGGTTTTAAGAGGGTAAGATATATATATTTTTTGTTGTTGTTGTTTAAATCTTATTATAAAAGTACTAAGAGAGGGATTGTCAGAGTTAGGAAGTGAGTTCCATAAGCTCGCTGCTTAAACTGTAATGGTTTTTTCATAGAAAGTGTCAATTGTAGGGAACTCAAGCTTTCTAAAGTTGACACGGGAGCGTAACGGTATTTCACTTGGAAGTGCCAATTGAAAACGGAAGAGAGAATAACTTTAAAATTAACTTCTAAAAACTGGTTCTTACTTTAAAAATTATTTGTCAGAGACGATATCTCACTTGACATATTGTGTCATTCTTTTTTCAGATTTCGGTGTCTGGTTTTTCCTGTGGTGAATTTAAATTATTGTAATGTGTATTTATTGTCAAGGTCACTAAACCTTGTAAGGTTAAGACGAATAAACGTAAAAATAATTTAAATTGATCTATTTTGTTCTCTACAACGCCATGCAGGAACAAACATACATAATTATACATTCATATACATGGATACATGTCGCGGACTACATACTAAAGGGACGCATGCACAAAACACCAATTTTTCAGGAGACCGCGTACGATTTTAAAAACAAGTAATCGATAAATTGTAATATTAATTTAATTCTATTTACAAATCGAAGTAGTATACAGTGTTTTATTGTTTTATAATTTCAATAAGTGGAGCCAGAGTCACAGCCTATCTTCTACAACATTTTTTTTATTATTTTATATTATATTAAATTAAAATAACATAAGACGTATCATTGGTACTATCTAGTACAGGTAGAAAACATGAAATATAACAGAGTAAAAGGTGACATAGCTCCTTTGGTGAAACGTCGAAACATCAGAACATCTGCACGATTGGCCATATATACCATTGTCAGAAACCTAAAATGTGATTGTGATAATTGATAATTGATTTAAAAAAATAAGTCCCGCTGAGTTTCTTGCGCCGGTTCTTCTCAGGTCTGAAGCACTAATTTTAGTGAACTGGTGGTAAATTATTTGACGTTCAAAAAATTAAGCATGTAACTTCTTATTTTGAATAAAATTATTTGACTTTGACTTTGACTTTGATATACTCATGTGTATGTCACGTGTATATTAGGTATGTATTAAACACAAAAGTATAAGGTGGAGTGGTTATTTTTAACCGACTTCAATAAAAGGAGGTTATCAGTTTGATATGTATGTATGTAATATTGTTAGGATTGAATAATATTTGAGTATGATGATCCGTTTAGGGGTCCAAGCACGTGTGCTTAATTTGGTAAGTATGTTTGTTTGTATGCTTATCCTCGAATTTCTCTAAAACTCAATGTCCCATAGAGATAATTCTTTTTAAGTTAGGTATACTTCAAATTGGGAACAGTACAAGTTTCATTAAAATCGCTTCAGTAGTTTCAGAGATCTGGGGAAATTAAGATTATAAGCATGTAGCAGAACCTGCTTTTTTTCCTTTTACTTTTACATAGTTCACTGGCAGTTTTGTTTTTTTTGATATTAATTTGTAGTCGGTTTATTTTTTATTTATTATATATATTATTGACAAAATTAGAGTTTAATCAAATTTATCACCGAAACTTTATGTTTATCCTCTAGATATAATCATAACATAACTATGAACATCATTGTAATTTTATTTTTTTTCTGTCCTGGTCGACGTTTTAAGTAGTGGTCTCTTGTAGTGGTTAGTGTCATCTCGTCACATTACCGATGTTCGTAGGTACATATGCGCGTCGATTTTAAAACATATTTAGTGATTGAGTTTAGTATAAGTCTTTGTGGCACGGTGCATTGGCAATCTAAATTTGGTGGCTCTTACGGCCGTTATACGGCTTTATGGTTTTGTCAATGATATCTTGCTTTCGGTAATACGCAAAAGATTGTTTTCTATTTATTTAAAAAATTAACAAAAATCAGCTTCACGCTGTTTCCCGCGCACAGTGTAGGTTGAGTGGAACTCAACACCGTACGTATATTATATTTCGTATATCATATTTCGTTTGTTTGTTCTCGAGTGGGGATTGAACCTAAAACCAGCCGCGTTTACAGTCGGACTTTGTGCCCTTGCGCCAAAACCAAAATTTCTTTGATATTTTAAATTAAAATTGAGAAATGTAATTAAAAAAACATCACATTTTGACGCGTACATTTGGTAATTTGCTTATCAAAGTGGTTTTGATAAACAAATCACCCTCCGATGCAACGCACAATCGAGTAAAACATGCAATAATAAAATTAGTACGGAGCCCTCGATATTTTAATTTACATGTGTACCTACAACTAAAAATAATACATCTAAAAAACCGGAATGGTTGGTGCCGATCTCATCGCCGATTGAAATATATAACTTGACTATTTTTAATGAAAGCACAATTTTTAAGAACCTAATAATTAAAGAAAAGAGATTTTGCCAAAAAATTAAAAGTATTTTTTTTTTAACAAAATAAATAATAAAATTATTGTTATAAAATAAAACGCTATTTGATAAGAATGACGGCGACAATATTGGAAACACCTCATTCACGAAATGGACTTAGGACTACCTAAGTAAAGAAGGGGAAATTGAACGTTGTTTAATTTCAAAAGGTTTATTATAAAATATAATATTTCTAGTACTGGTTTGTTTTTTGAGAATGACATGTGGCAGATCGGCAACCTTTCGTAGTATTTTTGTAGTAGTATGAGTTAACGTTATTGGTATCTATGCGTAACAGGGTCACATGTACCTAATACAGAATTCATTAAAATCATGGAAAGAAAATAATACACATAGACTGTTGACGAATCTTGATTATTTTTTTTAGGTATGGGTTTGAAATATTTTACCCTATATGCTGCTCCCATAAAAACAGAACTCTCGCTGTTACCAGGTATAATCATTATGTTCAATGAATTATTTTGGTTTTCCTCCTCTGATATCTAAACATAGTGAAGCGTTGAGTTTCGCAACTCAACATACAGTACCTTTAAAATTGTCCGGAAAGTGGGGAACAAAGTGTCTTAGAAAGAAAGCTAGTGAGCTTTCTTCTACCCTACCTAATGCGGGATACGCCGTGAAACTAACTTAGTCCGCATACAGTAGGGTAGGAAGATGAAACCTAGTGTCAAGACACTTCACTTCATTATGTGACATTATGTGTAGAGATGCGGAACCAAACGCCTCGTTTTGTTATACTATTCTTTATTCTAACTATACGCTGTACCTCGTATGTAACAGGGTCGGCAGGAGAATCCTAACGTTAAAATCTGAATGAAAATATGAAATATTTAATTTCCTCTAGTTACAATTGAACCCGCACTCCATCCCGTTTATAGTTGCTCGCATTTACCTCGGCGCCACGACTGTTTTACTAAAGCGGCGAAATTAAAAGACTTATATATGTATAAATATCCTCTGAAGTGGAATTTATTGAAAATACCACCAAAAAATCCAAATAAACAAAGTAAACGGCAGGAAAAACCTAAGACAGTCGTTACAATACGAGTCTGAAAGAGACCGCTACACATGTCCCAATCAGTCAGCAGACGCGTTGTGACGTCAGAACTCATTAATACCATATTAGTTTCATACAAGTATGCGTATTCGAGAACCGTACCGTTAAAACCTTATGGTTAAAAATAACCTATAGGACAGCGTCAGAATGTAAGATGGTTGTGGGCTCGATTCCCTGTTGTCGTTGAATTTCATCGGAAAGTGGGGAACAGAAGTATTTTAAAAGTAGATTCCTAGGTTCCTTCTGCCTATAATGCTACATGCGGGACAAAGCGTGAAGCTAAAAAATATATGTATGTAAATGGTGTATTGAATTCCAACTTAACCTTAATTCCAGACAAAAAATTAGTTTCACGCTTTTTCCCGCAAAGTAGGGTAGGCAAAGGTAGTTTAGAGTTAAGACACTTCATTTGGCATGAGTTGAGTACAAAGAAGTATTGGTACTTTTAAAATCTATATTTTTTACCATTCACGTCCTATCCTGCATACGAGTAAAGCAGGGTAGGCAAAGATAGGATTCCATTCCTAAAGGCAATCCAAATCCTGGGAATCCCCGCCTATTTCCACCACATAACCTTACATCACAACCAGTTTTAATTATTTTAACATAACGTAACATTTCCTCGTATCAGTTATTGATAACCTTATAAATTGTAATGGGCTTATTTAATTTATTGCTTAGTTATTAGAATTGTAGAGGTGGCATTTGATTAATGCGTGTGGAACGGCACTCAGTTCCTCAGACTCTAGTGTAAAGGAGTGTTTTAACACTAGAGTCTCTCTCTCTCTACCAAGCTATATGTCGAATACTGCATGAAGCTAAATATATATGTATTAATAAGTGAAGCAAAAACTTAAGGACTTTAGGATCCCTTTCTAAGAAAAGTATATATTGATCCGTAGCGCTGCGAATATACATCTGACTATAAACGATCTGTCGAAAAAAATACGTGGTGCGTGTTGAACGGAGTGTCTTTAATTTTAGGTTCCCTCTGCGTACCCTGCTAGTTACTGTAAGTTCTCAGTTTATGTCTAATTTCGACAAAACGAAATAAGAAGAAAGGAAAATATTAATCTAAATAATAATTCATTTCTTTGAGTGGGCATCGAACCCACAGCAGTCACGCCGTCGTGTCTCTGCGCCCCGACCACGCCACTTACATTAAAAAATACACAAAATGTTAGAGATATTATTTGGTTTTACTAAGAATCTGTAATACAGGCTTGTATTAAGACGTGTTTTTCTGTTCCGACCGACGACACCGGATGTGACTCACACCGCTATTGGGCAGAGAAGCCTGTGATTGTTTATTAACATTTTGTAGACGTTTTTATATGTTTAAAATCGCTAATGCACGAACGTTTCAGTAGAGTAGGCAGTGGGAAACTTGTATTAAGACACTTCGTTGTCCACGCATCGCTCTTTTTTTGAGACATTATGTCTTTAGTGGCAAAACGCAGCGTCACTTTTTGTCTCGTTACCAGGGTCAGGAAATAAATATAATCAAGTCTTGTAATTGAGAGTCGAACCCGCAACCTTACCATTTAAGGTCTAACGCAGTACCACTGCACCACGGAGGCCTCAAGCAAACATTTATTTAATAATTATTTAAGGTTTCAAGATTTCCGGGAGGCGGGAGTAGATTTTTTCTAAATTCTTACAGAAACGGAAAAAATGGAATTTTCCGTTGAACTTTTTAAATTCCATGCAAACATCGTTGCGGACGACGACTGTATATAATATAATACAATAATAATAAATAGAACTGATGTCAATCTCGTTTAGAATATTACACGTCGTTGCCATACAATTAGATAACTACTGATAAGGGTAATGTTATCAATGAACATAATTTATAGTGCTATATATTTATATATCTAGTATTTTCAAGAGACAAAGGTAGATATTTAAATTAAATATTAAATAATAACCAAGTGTGACTGTAAACGCAACTGGTTGTGGGTTCGATCCCCACTCGAGGAAATAAAATATTTATTTAAATTTATTTTTCCATTTCTTCGCTCTGGTGTCAAGGCATAGCGCGGCGTTGAGTTCCGTCACTCAACGCGCAATGCCTCAAATATTCGGCGGAAAGTGAAATAAAAAAGACAAACGCAATAGCTTATTTGGATTAAGAGGCGAGACCTATTACTCCACGAGTCCCGTAAAATTTAAATGGATTCTGACTGTTAAATCGTAATCTTCATCACATATTATAAATTAATTCAGTTTTTTACTTTTTAATATCACGCAATCGGGTTTTATTCTTTTTATAACTATTAGAGGAGGACTTTCAGGGTTTTTTTTACGAAATGGATTAAATGAAACTTTTAACATTTTTGGAAATCTCGTTTAATTTTTGGCCCGTGGTCACGAACAAATACTGTCAAATGTCAGTCGGTATAATAATAACACGTATATTACCTGATAAATCCGGTTAAATCGTTATTTTTTGAGTGTAAAATATTTAATTTGAAGAAGAAAATCGCTATTTCGATGGACGTGGATAAGGATAAATTTCAACTCTACAATTGAGAATTTGTGTGTCGAAGTATGCATTTGGAGTGAAAAATCGATTTTATTTATACACTTCTATAACATTCATATTATCCTTATATACGATTATGCTTCAATATTTAAATATCCAGTTAAGTACTACGCACACCACTCCTCATTTCAATAGTTCTCTACTCTATCATATTCTCATATCGCTATTTTGTGAATATTTTGACTGATTTGTCAGCTTCACGCTGTATCCCGCTCACAGCAGGATAAGCAGAGGGAACCTAGTGTTAAGACACTTCTGTTCTCCGGTTTCCGATAAATTCTTTTAAGGCATTGCATATAAAGTGGCGGAGCTCAATGCCGCGCATTGCAGTTACCACAGCGGGGAAATGAAAAAAATAAATGTTTTATTCTTCCGAATCGGGAATCGAACCCACAAACCTATTATTTTGTTAAAAAACCCATAATTTCCGACAGAAAATATATTTGTTAGAACATTTTATCCTGCTTTTTTGATGTAACGAGTGTCTAATGACAGAACAGTCCATTTTCCAAATTGCGTCGGCTTAAGAGATATTGTGTATTGAGTGACATTGCTCTACGTTCTACGTCCAACGCCGCCTCTTGTCTTATAAATAAATATTAATAATGTAGTGTGTTGAGACACTCCGTCTCCGTTTTCCACTATCTTTTCGAAATTTTGCGTATTGGGTGGCGACAATCTATACAATTTTTTGTCTTTACACCAAAGCGAAAGAATGAAAATCAGTCTTTCTGCCAGATAGGAATTAAACTCACAACCGTCACGTTTACAACTTCTTCTTTATTTCAGGGATTTCAATATTTTATCATTATATAAATATAAAATATTGAGTAACGACGTGTCTTGTATGACACTGGGTTCCTTTAACCTATTCTGCTATACGGGAAAAGCGTGAAGTTGTTTTTTTTACATACATATGTATGTAATGTAAACAATCATAGGCTCCTTTACCCAATACGGTGTGAGTCACATCCGGTGTCGTCGGTTTGTTCAGAAAAATTGTTTTCAATACAAGCCTGTATTTCTTGCTAAAAAAGAATAATATGCCTAGCGGTTGTAATGACCGTCGTGGCGCAGTCGGACAATGGGTAAACGCGATGATTGTGGGTTTGATGCCCAGCCAATAGGATGAATTGATTCCGTTCATTCGCGCTCTGGCACCAAGACAAAAACAATGTGGTTTAAAAACGGCGTTGAGTACCGCCACTCACCAAGCATAGTTCAGAACGAGAAAAAAAAGTGAAGAACGGTATTCCATAGTTATTGCGATACCTTCACAGTGCGTTCTCTGTTCCTACGCTGTATGCGGTTACAACGTGAAACTGAAAAAAGTTGCTTAGTAAACTGCTTTTGCGTCATTCGCGTATTGGTATTTAGTATTATTAGATATTATTATGCGAACTGATAAAATAATACCTAAGAGCCACCTCAGTCTACCGGTGCCCACGGACTACTGCAAATTGTTCGAAACGTCGGGTGTCCAAAACTGTATAAAACTTAAGTCCATATTTATAAATCGATGTTAACTCTGTTAGTGATCTTGAGATACCGTTTTTATTCATAGATTAATCTAAGATCGTAACAGCATCCCAATATCGATCTCAGAGTTGAGGGTGGTTTTAAATACGAATACGCAACACACGTCGATGGTAGCGGGCGTAGCGAGGTCGAGAAACTGAACGCTACTGTTGAAGTATGAATACTTGAGATAACACACACACACACACTTTTCATAATTGAATAAGCTTAGTTTAAGTCTAGAGTTTTATATGAAAAAACAAACGCAAAAAACGGAGTGTTTAAAATAATAGTAAACTAAAGTTTTCACTTTTTACTGTAGGACCAGTAGATCCAGATATCTTAGGGTTTAAACAAACAACAACAACAACAAGTCTTCCCCTATTATATTAGTATAGAAGACTAGTGCAGGCTAGTATAGATCACAGTCGTGGCGCAGAGGCACAAAATGTGACTGTTAAACGCTGAACTGGATGTGGGTTTGATCTTTACTCGTGTAAATGAAATATTTATTTAAATTTATATTTCCATTTTCTGTCTATCAATCCTGGTGTCTACGAAATACCGGCGTTGAGTTCCGCCTCATCACGCATTGTCTCCAATATTCGGCGGAAATTAGGGAACGACTTAACATTAAATTTCCAGATTCCCTCTACCCACCCTGCTCTGTACGGATACAGCATGAGGCTAAAGAAATAACAAAAATTAGCAATAATTTCTAAGGTTATCGCCAAACAGCTAATATGAGATAAAGTAACGTTATGTTAAAATTACCTTAAACTGGTTCTGATGTAAAGTTATGCGGTGGAAATACGCGGGGTTTACCTAGGACTTGGAAACAATAGCGACTAGATGTGAGCAAAAAAACCTTATTGAGGTGGAAATCGCGCAATGGCATGCTTGGAGTTGTTGTGGGTTCGATTCCCACTCAGAGTAATGAACTATTTAACTATTCCAATTGTTCGCTCTGTTAACATTCGACCATTCCATTAATATGCACTATTTTGCATACGGAGTGTCTTACTCTTACGAGGTTCCCTCTGTTTGCCCAGTTATATGCAGGATCCAGAATACAGCGGCTGGATGTATAAAATATTTTCAATTTTTATTTCCTAACTAGAAATACCTAGAAATAGATAATAGAGTCTAGTATTTTATAAAATTTTAGCCGTCTACTTACAAATAAATCTGTTTTTTGAGCTTAACGCTATATACCGCTGTATCCGTGGTGGGCAGAGTTTCAAGACATTGCATGTTGAGTAGTGAATCTTCAGTAGAAAAAACTTCTTGTGAACACATTAGTAGGCATCGAACCTATAATCGTCACGATTCCATTCTGACGCTGTGCCACTGCACCACAATAGCCCAATGAAATGAACGTATGTATATACTATCTCTGTCTAAAAAACTATAGTAAAGTACGGTCAACGAGTCTTGGCCGCCTTAAAGTTAGCTGTGTAATTAAGACTAGGAATTTTCTTACTTTTGAACTATTGTCTTCCAGTATGAAAGCGCAGAAGTCCACCAAGCCTTTTTTTCAGGACGGCCATGACTCGTCGACCGTACTGTATACTTGTATCTTCATGATGTAGCGTCTCAACGTCCATTAAAAATATAAAGTTACTTTACATCATTAGTGCAACGGTGTTTTACTATAAACACGACGGTTCAAGGTTCGATTTAAATTTGGAGAAATGAAGTTAATTTCATCGCTCTAATAATAAACGCAACTACTTTGAGAATCGAGTGTTTTTATACTAGATTCCTTGTACTTACCCTGCTATATGCGAAATACAGCTGAAGATCTTTTCTCTGGAATCACTCTATCTATTTGTGAAAACCGCATTAAGTTTAATTTTTATTAAATGAAATGAAAAGAGGCCGTCGAGGCGCTAGAGCAAAAGCGTGTGACTGTTAAAAAATGAATATAGTAGGTAAATAAATAATCGTAAATTAAGATTCAGCTACGTGCCAGCAAAGTAAAAAGAAATCGTTTGAACATAAACACTTAAATATCAATAAAAATTCAATAAAAATTAACACTCAATAAAAATCGAACTCACAACCAAACATGCTGCCCCACTGCGCTACAACGGCGTCTTGTTTATTTTTAGCCTGTCCTATCGTTCAAGCAATTATCCTTTGATTACGCCAATTAAAATATTCGTATCTTTACACAGTTTAAGTAAGAAAAGTTTGAGTAAAACAAGATAGCTTTTTACTGATGTATAAAACAAACAGACAAAACAAGTGGTTTTGTGGATTTTTCGGATTAAGCGACTACTTCTTAGTTCCACGCTGCCTCTTGCTCATAGTAGGGAACCTAGCGTTAAGACACTCCCAAGTTCCCAAGATATTTCACTTCCCATTTTCTGAAGATAGTTGGAGATATTGCGTGTTTAGCGGCGGAGCTCCACAATGCGCTTTACCTTGTTACCAGAGCGTAGAATAAGACAAAAAAAAATTGATTTTCACTAGTGGGAATCGAAGCCAAAACCATCATCGTAAAATGAAGGAATTTAATATAAATGAAGTCTTTAAAACTGACAGCTTTTTAAACTTGAACTTTAGCTTCTCCGTTTTGTAAAAATTTCAAACTAAGGTCATACTACATAATATAGACGTATAAAAAATGTAGAGGCATTATTAACAAGAAACTATTGTGGTTCAGTGGACTAGGCTGTGACTGTAAATGCGACAGTTATGATTTCGATGCCTAATCGAGGGAATGTATTATTTTAATTTCCTCTTGCAGATAACAAAGTGCAGCGTTGATATATGCCACGTAATATTCAAAAAATTGGGGAACGGAGTATCTTAACACTAGGTTCCCTCTCACTTCCCTACTACAAACTGAATACAGCGCTAAGCTAACAAAAGAAACTAGCGTCATTGTTTCGTACGAATTGGCGTACGTGATCAAATGAAGTGCCTTTCAAAAATATTAATTACATTATTATAACACACTTTAGTAACACAATAAAATCATCAAATCAAAATACTAATACAATTTAAAGTTGTAGACCGAGTTCGTTTGAGAACGCGTTAATAATCATGTCGATGGTTTCGATGTAACCCACAGTGCCTGCCGAGATACCACGGGATACTTAACGGGATACTTTGAATGTGTCATACAACAGTAGGTGCTTTCCATTTCGCCACGCAGGTGGCAAGACCTAGTCTTTTACAAACATATTGTTGTTTCATTAAAATAGCGTACGAGATGTCAAATTTTGAACTAACATTGGTGGTATTGTGCTCTACGTTAGCTTAGTGATAGAGAAGTATTAGTTTTTACATTATTATTTATCAATATTTTTAATGTTATATCACTTTATGTCACTACAGACAGTGATATGATCACAAAATAAGTGATCACTCCAATACTATATAACTAAATAATGATTAAACACCGGCTTGATAGAGCTTTTGCTTCGACCGATTCACAATGTTAAGTTATTTAATAATTAATATCACTCAACTCACCTGTATAATTGAATGATGTTTTCAAAAGAGTGATGATTTTGGAAAAAAAATCGCAATAAATCACCGTGCGAAAATCATTGCGATGATCACTTTTACCACTTCTGATACCATGCACGCGGCAATCCCGGCGCTCACTGATTGGTTATTCCGAATAACTTCTGTCACAATCAAAATAAAGATAAAATATATTGACAGATACAAAATTGCATATTAATACGATTTTTTGCACAGAAAAAAAAATCATTGTCTCAATCATATTTTTTTTTATAAAAAAAACATTTTTGAGTTTTTTTTATATTATATATAAATAAACCGTCCACATTTCACTAGTATCGTTTTCTTTTCATATTTTAGTAAATAGTTTTATAAATATATTGGTTTATAATTTAAAATAAGTTACACCGTTGAACACAACCGCGTTGTATAGAGACAGTGGCACGAATGAAGAATACAAATTTTATAATTATAAACACTTCTGTTTCGCACATGTACAGTTTAATGTATGCTTTTCCTCAATATATATTTTGATCAAAACCAGAACTTAAAATAGAGTTGACGCTTATTTTAAAAGCCTAACGCTGTATACCATATCTAGCAGGGTAGACAGGGAGAGAGACAGGGTAGACACCTAGTGTGATGACTCTCCACTCTCCACTTTCCGCCGCTTTCCGCTAATAAGCACGCAATATTCCCAATATTGCGTGTTCAGTATCGAAACTCAAAGCATTGCTCAGCCTCGTTTAAAACATTTTATCTAAACAAAAAAAAAGCGCAAGCGCGAAGCGCCAAACAATACGGTCTCTACATACCTCTTTCGCCTCGTCTATCAACCTCTTCATACATACCATCCGAGGGGTCCTCATGCTTTTTACGTGACCTTTCTCCAATATCTATGATACTGTGTTTTCGAAGGTCAACCGAGAACTCTTACCACTCACTTATCCATCATAAATCTTTTTGCCATTCTTTCATCACTCATTAGTTCGAAGTGCTCAAACCAGTTCAAAAAATCAAATATTTAATTTCCTTAAGTTGTCATCGAACTCACAACCTGTAGCGTTTACAGCCATACTCTTGTGCCTTTGCACCACGGCTGGTCTCAAGCTTCAGATCTTACCCCGCCTACAGGATAAGCAGTAACACAGTGGTAAAATATTCGTTCTCGGTCTCGAGACACTGTGACGGAACTCAACGTTTCACTTTGTCTATCAAATTTGGGAAAAAGGAACAATTCTTCTAAAATAAAATAACGCTTTTATAAATCTCTGTACATATACGTATATAACTTTTTATTTAAGTCATCCATCGAAATTTATCTAACTTTGATTCTTTGTAGAAACACAGTGACAAAATGTTGTGATCACTTAGTCACTACAAAGCATTTTTTGGATATAAAAAAATACTTTTATTATTTCTTGTGTTAAGAAACAGAACTCAATATCTTTCTGCCGTACCATCTTTGCGCTATCATTGCGAAAAGTAGAAAAGTAAAAATAACTTAAATTTAAATTAAATAAAAAACAATTCTAACATAAAATGGTGGAAAGTGGGAAGCGAAAGTATCTGAATAGGGAACGGAGTGCCTTAACAGTAGGTGGCCAGGTTCCCCCTGCCGATCCTTCAACGTGCGGGAACAACGTGAAGCTAAACTTATATCGAGTCTCCACCGGACACGCGACGTCTCGAAATTTGGGTGGACAGTAGTGAAAGGGACGGAACGTTTCTCAGCACTAAGTTCTGTCAATTCCTAACAGAACCTAGGATACCTTAAGCTGCTGTACAAATTGTATAAATAATACAATTTATCTTGAAACGTTCATACAATTTAAAGCATTTTTGTGTATTTTGATAAAATGATGGTTTACTTAGCCTTATCGAGTGTGGCGATATCTCATCCGGTAGACATGTATGTATAGATTTATATAAAAAAGCAGGACAAGCGCGAGTCAGACTTACCCACCGAGGGTTCCTTACAAAAAATGGAGGTCTTTTGGAGGTCACTCATTCGTTCAACGTGCCCAAACCAGCTGAGCACGTTCTTCTTCATACATCCTCGCTAGTAACTGCCATTCTGTGTATCTCTATGCTGTGTACCTCTTCATTGCGGATTCGATCAGCTAAGCAGATTTCGCAAGAGCAATAAAATTAATAAAAAAAAATTATATTGCAGGATTTTTGTATTCTTTGATAGGTTTATGCGAAATGTAGTTCATTTTTTATAGTGTTACGAAACGCGCTGCGGCTACAAATGGAATATCTGTGGTATTATTTAGTTAATATATTTATTTATCAGCTTCACACTGTATCCCGCACACTGCAGGGTAGGCAGAGGGAACCTAGTGTTAAGACACTCCGTTCCCCCCTTTCTGCCGAATTCTGGAGGCATTGCGTGTTGAGTGGCAGAACTCAACGCCGCGCTTGTCCTCGACACCAGAGCGAATAAATGGAAATATAAATTTAAGTAAATATTTCATCTCCTCGAGTGGGGATCGAACCCACAACCAGTCGGTTTTACAGTCACACTTTGTGCCACTGCGCCACGACTGGCCTCTTATTTAGTTAATGAATTTTGAAAACACTTACATTAGACTTACAGATGTATGTATATATGATATATGTATGCTTTTGTTTTGAAAAACATAAAATCTTACGAAAACCTTGTTAACACCCATTTTGTAAAAGATCTCTAGAGAATAGAAAAATTAAAAACTACTACACACACAATTTTCTCTAAGCTTTGTTTTGGTAGTCTGTCGTTTTTTTGGAAATAATAAAACAGGTTTTCCAGACAAGATATATTTTCACAAGAAATGTATCGTAAATTTTACAAATTTTACCGGCGGTATACAGCGTGAACGTAAAAAAAAGTTACGTTCATCTAAGTGGAATCGAATACCAACAAAACAATGGGTGTGTCAAATAAAGCCTGATTCCTTTTTAAAAAAAATACTTTTCATCTTTAACCTTTTAAGTTAGGAGCAATTATTTAAACATTAAAAACCCAAGTGGGTATTTTGTAAAAAAATAAAAAAGTATAAAAAGATTAAGGAATTAAAAAAACCCATAATTATTTTATATGGATAGCTGTGCCCGCAAATTCTTCTGTGATTTTTTTGGCTTCGCACTGTATCCCTTATATAGTAGGATAGGAAGAGGAGACTTGGGAGCCTAGTGTTAATTTTCGAGGCATTATTGTTGAGCGGCGGACGTCAACGCCGGGCTTTGCGATACCAGAGGGAAAAAAATATATTAATCTCGCTGTATCCCGCACACAGCAGGGTAGGCAGAAGGAACCTCGTGTTAAGACACTCCACTCCGCACTTTCTGCCGAATTCTGCAGGCATTGCGTGTCGAATGGCAGAACTCAACGCCGCGCTTAATCTCGACGCCACAGCGATAAAATAAAAATATAAATTTAAGTAAATATTTCATCTCCTCGAGTGGGGATCGAACCCACAACCAGTCGGTTTTACGGTCACATGTCGTGCCGCTACGCCACGACTGTCCTCACATACAAAAAAAAATTTCATTTAAGTTTCTCATTGTGTGAGTGGGAATTGAACCCATAACCTGCCGCGCTTACAGCTACTCACTTGTGCTCCTGCGCCACGTCTAGACCTTTGAGACATGTAACTTATTCATATATAATTATGAACCGATTGGAATAATATAAACATTACATATTAACGAAATTTTGCCAAACACAATAGTGAAAACTACATTTATCCAATATATTAATCGGTCAATCTTTTCTAAGATTACCGTGGACTAATGCGCAGATAAGCAGACAAAAACATTTTTACACGTTAAAAGTGTTAATCAACACTTCGAAACGAAAAACACATTTATAAAATACGTATAAAAAGTTTAATTAGCGGGATGTGAACCCACGCCTCTTGGAAACCGTCTAAGCGCTCTGACCACTAAGCTATACGTTCTCACGAAGCTACATCAAAATTCTTATACGCTTGTTACAACTTATTAAACAGTATTCTAAATCAATACATTTTATGTCATTGTTTTGGGGTGTATTACATTGACAAATGCCTACAAAATATTTTTTCTCATATATCTTTTATGTATCGACAGCGATCAGCTACTTTTTGACTATACGTACACTTTGCGTTGTTTTTATAAAATTTTGAATCTAAGATTAGTAGAATTTATAATATTTTAATATTACACCTTATTTGTGCAATAAAGTGTGGAACGGAGTGTCTTAACCCTAGGTTCCCTCTGCTTGACTTTAGGTAAAAATCGTCAGCTTGTTACCATTTAAATTTTACGAGGCCCATTGGGTCTTAACTGATCAAAAAATGGAACCCAACTACCACCGTCGTGAACGACTTTCACTTCCTCGTCTTGGAATTAGGTACTCCTGTTATTATCATACACGACTACGGCTGTCAATTTCAGGTGAAAATATTATCTTTTTGTCTTTTTTTGTCACATAGCTTATAACCAGCGGACAATTGACACGCTTCTAATGACATCTTATTTGTCAAATTATGATAATTATATTTCTTAAATGCAAGCGAACAGATGAACATACAAACATACATAGCGGTCAAAATCACAACCCTCCTTGATGCTTTGCCGTAGCCGTGTAATAAAGTAAGAAATTCAAGTTCAGTAAAGTAAATAATACTAATAATTTACTTATAGGAAAATCCTTATGGGACTAAAAACAACAACATTTCTATGAAATAATGACTTAAATAAAATGTAATAAACAAATTATATATTTTCTGATGATATATTGTGATGGTGCAGAAAAAAACATACCGGAGCTGGTGCAGAAAAAAACATACCGGAGCAAACTCAACAGTTTCAAAATCCAACATGTAACGTCTCGAAAATTAGTCGGAAAATTAAGTGGGGAACCTAGTGATTCCGGGTTCCCCTAGACAACCCTTATATATATATGACACAGCATGAAGCTATATTGTATACATTCAAATAAAAAAAAAACTTTTTTATTGTTATAAATAAATTCTAAATGTTTTTATTACATTTTTTTATAGCTTCATACTGTATTCTGCACATGACAGGGTAAGCAGAGGGAATTTGAAAAGCTAGTGTCAAGACACTCACTTTACCACTTTCCACTGCATTCTCGAGGTATTCTATGTTAAATGGCGGAACTCAACGCCACGCTTTGCCTTGTTACCAGAATTATGAAATAAAAATATTATATAATTTATTTTCCCATAACGTCGCATTTAATGTGGTCTGTGATACGACGGCCTGCTTTTCATTTAACTAAGCATTCATATTTTTTTTTTATGGTTTCCAAATTCCATATTTTTTCCTCACTGTGGAATAACAATTCAATTGTTATAATTGTTTTTTTTTATGATAAAAAATATAACCCCTATTTATATAACCTTTGATAGGTACATAAAAAATCTAATTCCATTCATAATTGACTGGGTCATCGTGCTTCCTTCTCCTTCTAATGTCGATTAAAACGGTAAACAATATTTATATTATTTTGAAGCTTATCTTTATCTGAAATAAAAAAAAAAACTATAAAAACCAAATAATAAAAAAAAATATTCTAGCAATATTTCGCAAATATTTGGGTAGACAGAGGGTACCTAATGTTAAAACTTAGCCACATATAGGAGAAATTGCGTGTTAATGTGCGGAACTTAACGCTGGACTTTCAATAACATCCAAAAAGACTATTATACTGTATGGCGAGACATCCCCAAACTCCAATAAATAAAATTGTTACTGGTTAAAATCATACCATATTTGTATATAATAGTCCCGCTGAGTTTCTTTCGCTGGTTCTTCTCAGGTCTGAGGCATTACCTTTAGTGAACTGGTGGTTCTTATTTTAAAAAATTGAATCCGATTTTGACCTCATCCATACACTTCGCTACACGAAGAGAAGATATTTCCGTTTAGTGCTAAAAATCTCTAGGAAACGCCCCATCTGCGTGACGTCTAGATTAGACAGAGAATCTAGTATCAAAACACTCCGTTCTCCGCTTTCCGAATATTCAAGAGATTCAAGAGATTTATAACTAAAACCGTTTTATGGAGTCAAGAGTAAGATTTTTTTATTTGTATTATTTCTTATCATCTCGGCGTTAAGTTTTCCCACTCAACACGTAATATCAAAATTTTATTCTCTTTTTTTGTATCTTTTTTCTCTATTTACCATGCTATATGTGGGATACAATGTGAAACTAATCATTTCATACACTATGGATACATGGACTGTGACTTTTGTAAGGTAAATAAAGCTATGTACTAAACTTAAACTTAAACTAATGAGTTCACATTACTTTATTTAAGGTCGAGGTGGCGCAGTAGAACAGCGTTTGACGTAAATATGGTGGTAATGGATTCGATTTCCACTTGCAGAAATGACATATATTTAATTTATTTTTATTTTTATTTCCCCTCTGGTAGACGAAGTGCGACGTTGACTTCCGCGAATTAACATGCAATTTCTCGAAAATTTAACGTGTCTAAGTATCTACCATAATTAAGGAGTGTCGTAACACTAGGTTCCTCCTGCCTATCCCGCAATATACAGGATAGAACTTACCAGGCAAACAATTTGTGTCACACGGACATATAGACGACACGTCCGGAGTTGTTATACGGATGTTAGCGTATGAATGCTTTAGAACAATCTTCTCTTTATCACATCCACACTTACGGCATGATGATTTGGGCAGTTCTTCTTTCTTACTGTATATTCCTAAATATATAAAAAGAAACTTCAGTTTTTTTTTCGTTTAGTAGTCTTTGGTTAAGAAAGAAAAAAAGAAAAAAAAGAAAGCAAGCAAAGCATGGCGTTGTGTTGCGGTACTCATCGCGAAATGGCTTGTAAAATTGAGAGAAAATGAGTAACAAAGTGTCTTAACAGTAGGTTCTCTCTGCCTACCTTATAGTTAGAATTGGACAAGTTTTTTTGGATTTAAACTAATAAGCAACGGTGCTTATTATATTGTCAAGTAAAATTGACAGGAAAGCGGAAAACGGAATATAATAACACAAGTTTCCTTTTACCAACTTTTGGACTTTTTATTCATAGAAACAGGAAAATACGGCAACTTTCGTGCAAACGACTTCCTTTTAACTGATTTGAAGATCCTCTTGACTGATGCTGCTAAGCTTCGTCTTTCCTCGTTCGAAAATAAAAGTGGGCAAATACATTCATTTACAGGACCTGTCCCTTCCTTCAATTTCTCCAGCGATTTCTCGTCCAGTTTCTTTGTTTTTGTGTAATCTGTCATTTCTCTCTGGAATATAAACTCTAGGTTCTTCAATGAGTTTAATCAGTTGCTAATTTAACCTTATCTTTAACAATACTACCACTATAAAAATACCATTTCTACTGTAATTTCCTTTACATTGGCTTTGGAATTAAATATGTTATCAATATTCAATTTATTTTATTTAAAATGACAATTTTTCCATGAAGTATATATTTTTTAAAAGATTTTTTTTTATTTTACAATAATATAAATAAACTGTGTCAGTAATAAGTATAAATGTCAGGTAAAATAATAAAAGTAATTGTAAGAGGTCATTATTGTCAAAGAAATTAAAAGTTGCCATATTTATAAACTAGCGACCCGCTCGCGGCTTCGCCCGCTTAAACCACAGAACTATTTACTTAACACACTGAATTATGTTCGTGTCTTGATATACTTATAATGTATGTTTGCAATGTAATGAAGATTTTTTATAAGAAAGTTGTTAAAACTTTAGGTCGCATTTTCGTACCTCCCATAAGAATCTTCAATTGAATGTTTGAAATAAAAACACAACTTATCGATACTTACTATATGTGCGTTTCTTTACGATAATCTCAGAAACGGCGTAACCGATTTAAATACTTTTTTGTTTGTATTCTGGCAAACTGCCCTTAAATATTAAGCATTAGTTTTATTTTAAGCAGCTTCATGCTAGTCAGAGGGAGGAACCTAGTATTAAGACACTCCGTTCCCCACTTTCTACCGAATTCTGGACGCATTGCGTGTTGAGTGGCAGAACGCAACGCCGTGCTTAACCTCGACCCCAGAGCGAAGAAATGGAAATATAAATTTAAGTAAATATTTCATCTCCTCGTGTGGGGATCGAACTCAGAGAACCAGTCGGTTTTACAGTCACACTTTGTGCCGCTGCGCCACGACTGGCCTCAACTGGACTGGACTTTATTTTAATCGGTTCGCATAAAGTTAAAACCAGATCCACGCTTTATCCCGCCCTTAGTAGGGCAACTTAGTGTAAGATATTGGGTATAATGTTTGACTGATGTGCGAAATGAAAATATTATTAAATTATAACTCAATCCTGCATGTGTGGATCAGACCCACAACGTCACGTTACAGTTACAATTGGGCATATAGGGTAAAATAGTTTTTAAGATACATCAACAGTGAAGACGTAGGTTTTTTTTCTTATTTCACAATGTTTATTCATATCTATATTTCGTATTACGCCCTTACGCATAGGTACCAATAATGTAAACACATACTACTACAAAAATAGTACTAAAATGTTTAGAACTTTAAACTTTGCCGCCAATACCTACGACTCGATTTCGCAATGAGGCGTATGCGGCGGTTTCCCTTTGATAAGTTTATGTGTGCGTGCGTCGTTCTTAACAAATTGTATTTTATTTTACAACGATAATTTTATTATTTATTTTGTTTGAAAAAATAACTTTTTTATTTTCGGGTTTTTAATTTAATATGTAGTAGGCTTTTATAGAGTAGTTAAGCTGTGGTTTCATTTAAGGTGGTCCTAACAAAAAAACTCTGCATAATTGAGCATATTTAATATTTATAGTGATTTTTTGGAAAATAGATACCAATAGTTATTACAACCACTTGCGAAGAAGCATAGTTTAGGCAATTTTTTATTCTTATACCTTTTGAAAAACTACCAACGTTCTTATAGTTAATATATTATTTTTCCAAATTAAAAAAATTGTCTATGTCATCATAATGGCGGAAAAATTTCATTCATATTGTAAAACCACATTAGTATCGACAATGTAGTGTTGATAGTAATTGAAAATAGTTATACTACAGGAGGACCTTCATATGCACAGTTTTAACCTGTTTTATGTATAATATAGAATAATATATTGTATAGAGGAATCACACATTCTTTTTATTCAGTTTAGTAAATACATTTTTTAGAGGTTACTCTGTACTAAAATGGCATGCAACTCGGTTCCCGCATTTACGTTACTGATATATCGATATAAATAATAGAAATACAAAATATAGGAAGGAAACACAAATGCAATTATATTGCATTTTTTCTTTTTTTCATACTTGAAACGTATTAATAAATTACATATTATGTATTACATACAATTAATTTCTTTTGAATATAACACTAAGTTTAATCAGCTTCACGCTATTTTAACAGATAACATAAGATGACATTAAAACGTATTGACATCACCACGTGATCCATCTAAACACAATATAAACTTTTATAAACTATGAACTCACAATCAGAATTTACTTTCCAAATACATATACTTTTTATTCTACACATCGCCATATGAGCTAATTCCGTAAAATATACCTACTTTATTATGTTTGTTAATATCACCAACGTTGACGTTTGAAATAATAATTATGGTAGACTGAACAAATATTGATTATACTTCTTTTTTTAGCTTCACGCTGTATCCCGCACACAGCAGGGTAGGCATAGGACCTCTAGTGTTAACAACAACACTCTGTTCCCTACTTTTCTCGGAATTCTGTAGGCATTGCGTGCTGAGTAGTGAAACTCAACGCCGCACTTTACCTCGACACCAGAGCGATGAAATGGAAATATAAATTTAAATAAATATTTCGTTTCCTTGCGTGGTCATCGAACCCACAACAGTTACACTTTGTGCCCCTGTGCAACGAACGGCCTCAATTTACTTTCTTCTTTTAAAATGTGGTTAAATGAAATAGTCGTAATTTAACTATGTCAGATTACTATTAACAGACTTCTTAAAAGGGGTCATCAATTGGGCTGTATTTTTTAGCCTTGTTACCTTAGAACTTTTGATTGTATGAACCGATTTTAATGATTCTTTTTTTATTTGAAAGCTAATGCCTCCCGTGTAGTCTTATTTTAATTTAGTTTATATCCAACAATGGTATCTATGAGAAAATCATATAAATCTCAAATTTACATTAAGTATATGCGCGACAAATGAACGTATAAGTCAATATCAATTCAACCGATTTTAATGATTCTTTTTTTATTAGAAAGGGTACATATAAGGGGTAGTTTGGTGAAAGTTTAGTTAAGTTCAGAGTGTGAAATCCGGTTGAAATTGAAGAAGTCGATTTTTTTTATTAAAAAATATAATTATGTAATTTTTTCTACAAAAAATTCTTTATACTCCATGATAAAAGCTATCCTATAAGTGACATTAGGCTTTGAACTATTACCATGCCAAAATTAATTTAATTTCATACAGTAGTTATCGGTATTTTAGGTAATTTATATTTTTCAGTTTTTATTTTTTTTAAAGAAAACTATCATGAAATTCGGAATGAAACCCAAAAAAAATGTACCTTGAGGCCCTAGGCTAACACCATGCAAAAAATCATCAATTTCTGTCAGGTAGTTTTTGCGTGATTGACGCACAAACAAACCGACAGACAGACAGACAGACAGACAGACAGACAGACAGACAGACAAGAATTCTGCTGAGTGGTTTTTTAGGTTTATCTAAATTTAAGTAAATATTTTATCTCCTCGAGTTGGGATCGAACCCACAACCAGTCGGTTTTACAGTCACACTTTGTACCACTGCGCCACGACTGGCCTCATCAACTTCTTTATGAATATATATTATAGACTTACTAGAATTACTTACTAACGTGTTACAATTGAATTACTTTCGAATTCTTCTACACAAAATTAAAAATTAAGCCAATTCATTAAACATTTTGTATCAATTTTGTCGAACTAAATATTTTAAATAGACCGAACGTTCTTATTTATGAACCGATTGAAATAAAATAAACAGTAAATATTAAGGCAAGCTTCACACAAAACAATGGTGAAGAACTGCATTTAGCTGTACGTGCACAAAAACTTTCATAACTTTATAATAAAATCTGAGTTCGGACATTTGTAACAATTTTAATATCATGAATTTCGGCAGTTTTACGAAGTTTAGGTGACAATACAATTATATGATGCTTTCAATTTTTCAACTGTTTTTTAAACTTAAAAATAAAAAAATCAAATCAGCTTCACGCTGTATCCCGCACCCAGAAGGGTTAGGCAGAGGGAAGCTAGTGTTCGACATTACACTCCGTTCCTCACTTTCCGCTGAAATTTGGAGGCATTGTGTGTTGAGTGGCGGAACTCAATGCCGCTCTTTGCCTCGACACTAGAGTTATACACACACTATTAATAAAAATAAATATTTGAGTTGGGTAGGGATCGAATTCAGAACCAGTCGATTTTACATTCGTCTGCATACATGCCCCTGCGCCACGACTGGCCTCTGTTATATATTATTATTTACTATTTATAAAATAGTAACCTCAACTAAATTTAATATAATTATTTTGACTCTAATTTAATTGTCTCAACGAATAAAACTTAATTAAATTTATATCCACTAACTAAAATGGTGCCACATTTTATAAAATATAAAATTTATTGAAAATATTGTTAATTGCGTAAAATAAATTAATTATTTAAGAGTAATATAAAATTGTTTATTTTATTATTTTCGAATATAAAACTATTTTTTATAATGTAATTTCAATTGTTTGTTACAACGAAAGCGGCAATCGTTACAAATGAAAAATTAATTGTTTGCTTTTATGAAAAAAGTTGAGTTTTGAAATATGATTCAATTCTATACTAGCTTTCGTATGAAATAAAGTAAAGGCCCTAGTGTGTATTTTCATTGTGAAAATGAACTCTGAACGTCGATTCACGGGCGTATCGCTGACATACACATGTATACATACATACATACAGACTTCCTAAAATATAAAAACGTTTAAAACGTCAGAAAAAACTATTTTTAAAATTGCCTCTTATTCAAAGGAATAAATTATTTCCATATCCTCACTTTGGTTACAAGACAAATTGCGGCATTGCAATCATGTCACTCAACACACAATAGTGTAGAGATACTCCGTTTCTCACTTACACATATTACATATACATTACCCGAGTCGGAATCGAACCCACAAATCGTGATCATATTTTTTTTATGCTTCCACACTTTATCTCTAACAAACTAGCCAGACGCAAAGGAGTGTATTTGCATATCTCCTTTGCCTCGTCCACCGTCTCCCCTTTCCCGTCCTCCCTCATACTTTCCGCTTTATTACATTAGTATAGATTAATTTTGACAACTATTTCCATTATTATATTAGCATACATTAATTTTAACAACAATTTAAACTACTGGATTTATTTCAGTATTTGTAGGGTTCAGTTCATATATATATATATATATATATATATATATATATATATATATATATATATATATATATATATATATATATATATACATATATATATATATATATATATACATATATATATATATACATATACATATATATATAAATTATACTGTTTATTATTAGGATAGATTTGACCTTTGTTTTCGCAGTCAACGGTATTGTCACAAGTAAGCTACCACTGCTGTTGTCCCCTTGAGCTAAGAGCAGAATATAATAAATTAATATAAAAAATACAATTTAAAATTGAGGCTGGGGCGTACGCATGCGAAACTAAACGCGACAGGTTGGGTTCGATTTCCACTTGGGAAAATGAAAAAAATATATATTTTCATTTTCTCCTCTGCTAACATGGCAAAATCGCATCGTTGAGTTCCACTCAATCGCAATGTCTCAAGAATTTGGCGGAAAATGGGGGATGAAAGTGTTTTAACTGAGAATGGTGTGTCTTTACACTTGGTTCCTAGGTTCCCTTTGCCTGTTTTGCTATGTGTGGGATACAGTTTGAAGTGAAAAAAACTGTCAAACGTATAGAGAAATGTGAGAATAAGGTTAGATTAGACTAAGAAACATATTTGTCACACGTTCGGTGAAAAAGAATGAGTGACGTAACTCTATTTTCTGTCTTAAAAAATACAATAATAAGTAATAATTCACAAGATAACTTAAGAGTCTTCAGGTCAGTCTGGTTAAGCGAGTCGTTGATAACGGTTGTGTTTTCCCCGTTATAATATAAATATATTTTTATATGTTGATAAAAATATATATTTATATATTATTTTATTAGAACAAATATATATTTGCTTATTATATTGTTATTGTATATTCTTATGACTTAAGTGATTTGGTGAGTTTATTATTTTCTAAATTGTTTTGATTTTTAAATGTGCAATAAAGATATTACTCCTACTGAGGGGCGAATAAAATTATTTATTTTCATTATCTCGCTTTAGTACAAGACATTGACTGGCGCCGAGTTCCGACACTCATCAAGCAATGTTTCTAAAATTGGCTGATTGTGTTAAGACACTCCGTTCGAGTGAGAAACGGAGTGTCTTAGCACTAAGGTCCCTCTGTCTACTCTTTTGTACGAGATATAATGTAAAGCTGGATTATATTTAAATTTATACGAGGTCTATTAGTGGAACAACGATTGAATTTAAGCGTGATCATTGTGCCTCCGATATTTAGACTGATAATAACGCGGCGTTGAGTTCCGCCATTCATTAGCTAGCCTTAGAAATAAATTGAAAAAATACTATTTTATATTTATTCCGTACTTAGATTTAAAATAGTCTTATCATATGTTTTGTTAAGAAATATTGGAGTATGTATAATAAAACTCGTTTCTGAAGGTCTCAATAAGGAAATTCCACGTTATAAATATAAAGATACCATTGTAGCTCAGTGGGACGGCGTCTGAAAGTAAGCGCAGTGGTAGAAGATACGATCTGGGAGAACGAATTATTTGCTTTGTCTCATATAGTTTATCCCATATTTTTATTATTTTACAGCCCGCTGTATCGCACCACAAACGTAAAATTGTAAAGCGACGGTTGTGTTCGATTCCTACTCGAAGAAATGAAATATTCAATATTTTCGTCTCCTTGTTCGGGTAACAAGAGAAAACACGGCGTTGAGCTCCGCCACTCCTCAAGAATTCGGCGGAAAGTGGGCAACGGAAGTGTCTTAATGAGAACGGAGTGTTCCACACGAGAGTCCCAGTTTCGCTCTGTCTTCCCTGTTATGTGCAGCATACAGCGTAAAGCTATTTTTTATTTTATTTATTTATCCAGTTATGGTCAGATTGAGAGCGGTATTAAGTTCAGCCTAGATAGTGGGAGATGATCTTGAATAAGAGACCTGAGAAAATGTTCCTATCCAAATTCTTAATGTCTAGACAGACTCTCTGCCCATGTGAGAGATTATGAGACCTTCTAGGCCTCACTTATCTTGCAACATTTGTTCAAAATAAGTATAATGTTACAAATTTGTAAACTTTGATTACTGATAAAGGCAACTATTGGTTATCTACAATTTTGTATGGACTTTAAGATGTAAAATGAAAAAACCCGTTCTTTGCATATCCTCTACTGATAAACTACCTACCCCCGGTGCGGAAAAATGACAAGATTTTGTATTGTATTTTTGAAATTATCTCCTTTAAATTGATTCTCTTATTAGGTGAGTTGTACAAAAAACTATAAACCATCACTTTGTTGCGGCGGCCATTTTGGATTTACAACAATATTAATTATATATAATTTCATTGTTATCAAAACAAAAGTAGTAATCCAAATTTCAGTGCAATAGGAAATGTGATTAATAGAGCTTGCTAGATTTCACATACACTAACACACATACTTACACGGCAAGTCAAATAAAAGATTGTAAACAATTAAGATCAATGAAATAACAATAAAAAATTGTTGTTACAGATTTTTGGCATCAAAATTCATCATGTTAAGGTAATTACGACACTACTTCTGAAGTTATATAGGTAGTAGCAATAAAAGGTTGTGGTGAGTTCCCTCTCCTACAGGAAACATGAAATTATTTCATTCCACCTACTGGCAATTCATCCTACAACCATCGCTAAAGCTGTCTCTATCACACCGATAGACCTGATGGCATCATTCTTTATCAAGCGTTTACCTGGAATCTGAAATGTGGATTTAAAAAAAAAAACATTTCTTTGAAATTATTTTCAGTGAAATTATATTTTTGGCAGACACTGGGATAAGTAATTAGTAAATATGTCGTTTTAATTCACGATATATACTGCGTATAGTAGGATAGGTGGAGGGAACCTAGTGGTACTGTCACATTTATATTTTTGTAATAAGTTTTTTTTATTTTATTATAGGGCTGTAGCTGTAATTTTTCTACTACTGCAAACATTTCAAAAAGCTTCCTCGCAAGATGACAGCGGTGCTTCTGATTCTGATTTGGGAACTTTTTTCGATAGCGACACAGGTCACATACACTCTTTCAAATTTTATTTCACTAATGTTTTTTTTTCTCTAGCGGGTAATTTGTTGGTGGTGTTTTAAAAATTGGATTTAACCCATTTGTTGAGATTATATTGAGGCCAGTCGTGGCGTAGCGGCACGAGGTGTGACTGTAAAACCGACTGGTTGTGGGTTCGATCCCGACTCGAGGAGATGAAATATTTACTTAAATTTATATTTCCATTTCTTCGCTCTGGTGTCGAGGTTAAGTTCTGCCACGGCGTTGAGTTCTGCCACTCAACACGCAATGCCTCCAGAATTCGGCAGAAAGTGGGGAACGGATTGTCTTAACACTAGGTTCCCTCTGCCTACCCTGCTGTGTGCGGGATACAGCGTGAAGCTGATTTTTTTTTTTTATATAATTGTAATCTAAGGTGACAATACAATAATATGGTTATAAACCATACCATATAACCACCAAGCAGTTCTGATGATGGAGCCAGGATTTGAATTACGGAATTCTACAGAGGTTACTAGTAAACCACTCAAGTTTAAGCTCATATAGTTTATAGATTCGATCACATTCTAGTGCCATTATAGCCTGTTTTTATTTTTTTAACTATTTATTTCCAGACGCAAACTGCAGCAGCATAGGAGGTGAAATAGTCAATGGAGGTGGATGTTACGAATGCTATATATGCGACGGTTACAGCTCAAGGATGCAAGAAAAAAGAAAGAAAAATATTTATAATATACAGTAAGTATTACGAACGACGCTATTTCCCATATCAACGTTATAGTTATTAGTGGTGTAACTCAACGCCACACGTTTGCCAGAGCGGAGACATAAAATAAAATTAAATATAATCACAAGACAAGTCTGTGTCTTAACATTAGGTTTCTAGGTTCCCTCTGCCAACCTCCCGCTGGGTGCTGAAGGACAAAAATATTTCATAATTACATTTTGAATGATTCCAAAAAGTAATAAAAGGTAAATGAAATAATAAATAAAAAAAAACTTAATTAATATTTTTTTTCAGGTTATTTGACAAGACGTGTAAAGCAACACAATTCTGTTGTTACTCTCAACAAGACTCTGTAGTTAGGTAGGTAACGAATACTTTGTTTTTGATATATTTTAACCATCGAAGAAAACAACGGCATTATAAATTTGGTCTGCAGCATCGTAGCTCCCAAGTGGATAACCCAATTTTGATTAAGTTTTTACTTGAAAGGCAACAATTTGAGAAAATATGTTCAGCCGTTTTAGTTTTCAAAGTAAAAAAACTTTTCAAAAGTTTTTTTCGGCGGTTATGTATTATTATCAATGATTCATTTTTGTTTCAATTTGTAAATTTTTGAGTTTATATGTGTTTTTCTATACCTAACCTAACTCATTATTCAGTGTTATTTTTCAGGACTTCGCAAGTGGACTGTGGGACAAGAAATCCCTCTGGTGTCCCAAGAAGTTTAAGAAACTCTTTAAAATCTGTCCTTCCAGGAGAATATCCGTGGAGAACTTGGATATTTAGGTAAATATAAACATGTATACTTAAATATATATTTTAATTTTATGGTGAAAGAAACTAGTGTTTAAATACTCCGTTCCCCACTTACCGCAAAATTTTCGAGACATTGTGTGAGCACCGGTATATAAATAACAAGGTCTGGTGATATCGGCTATGCTTACAAAAAATGGACTTGTGGACCAGAGAACCTTTTCCCAGATATTTTTGTTCGTCTCTTATTATTCCGTTGTTACTTTTGTTGTTTTGTTCTGCACTTTCCTCTACCAAAGTAAAGCAATCAAAGAAATCTTCAGCTTTGTTAACGAGTTCTGAAACGTAACATTATTCGTATCCTTAGGAACGAAAAACACTTATTTTTACGATTTCTAAATAAGTATTTTTCTTTCCTAATTGTGGAATAACACTTTAAAAATATTTAAAAAATAGTATTCTCTCTTGCCAAACGATAATTCTTTGTAATTATCTTTGGGTAGCGGAAATTTGTAAAAATCTCCTTACAGAAATACTAACAAAATTTCGACGTAGCTTGATGAGAACGTATGGCTTAGTGGTCAGAGCGCCTGATCGGTTTCCAGGAGGCGCGGGTTCGAGTCCTGCTACGTTCAAATTTTTATACTTTTTCTAAATAAGTATTAAGCTATGTTTTGTTTATTTACATTTTGTCTATAGACTATGGGCTATATAATATCACAGTTTTTTTAATACCATCGGGTGTAATACAGAATGCTACTACAAGTTATGCGGTTTATATTTACATAGTCTGGCCATAAATACTGTTACTATGAAAAATAAACAAAATATTACTTCCGAAATTAGAATCTGTCGTTTTATACGATTGGTTGTTAACTGTGTAAAACAAATATTTTGTGATATGAAAATGGAGTGGAATAATGAAGACAACCAAATCGTTGTGATTTTATTACGTAAAGTAAGTATGGCTTGATGGATCTGGCCGTCCATGTAATGTTCGTTTAAAAAAGGCGATCAAAACAGTAAGGGAAAGAGTTTGAAAAAATCCAACCCAGAAGCAAAAGAGTTTATCTCGGGAGATGATGATAGCACTAAGAACCAAGTTAAAAAGATGAATTAGTACTAATCATTTCTTAATTGCTAATTTAAAAAATTATAGGATGATAGGATGGTAGGACAACTAAATCTTTAAGGATGTCCAAAAAATTTGTTTACGGAAGAGAAAATTTTTACAATTGAGCAAAATGGCCCATAAAAATGTATTAGGCTGAAATAAAGAAGTTAGGCAATTAGTCGACAGAGAACAACGTAGGCATTATCTGACTTCAGTGATGGTGTAGTGGATTGTTAGATATAAGGTAGTGACTGAACCATATTTTTATTAAAAACGTGTCAAAATATCAGCACAAGAGTATCACGATATATCATGACTCTGAAACTCTCCTACTACACGTCCAATGACATACAAGCACCCACAAAACAAAATAATACACACGCACAACCACACACACTAACATTTACACACGCACACACACACACACATACACACACATACAAACATATACACATATACACGTTCAACTATTTTAAAATGTTTATTGTGTTAAATATTAAAACAGATATCTAAGATATGGTATTGGAAGAGCGGGATCTCCTAATACAGGTATTACTTGCTTAAAAGGAGATCTCTGTAACAATTATTTCTGTGTAAAATCTGTTGAACAAATAAAGTATTTTTATTTATTTTATTTATTACTAGCGACCCGCTCGCGGCTTCGCCCGCTTAAACCACAGAATTATTTACTTAACACACTGAATTATGTTCGTGTTTTGATATACCTATAATGTATGTTTGCAATGTAATGAAGATTTTTTATGAGAAAGTTGTTAAAACTTTAGGTCGCATTTTCGTACCTCCCGTAAGAATCTTCAATTGAATGTTTGAAATAAAAACACAACTTATCGATACTTACTATATGTGCGTTTCTTCACGATAATCTCAGAAACGACTTAACCGATTTAAATACTTTTTTTGTTTGTATTCTGGCAAACTGCCCTTAAATATTAAGCATTAGTTTTATTTTAAGCAGCTTCATGCTAGTCAGAGGGAGGGACCTAGTATTAAGACACTCCGTTCCCCACTTTCTAACGAATTCTGGACGCATTGCGTGTTGAGTGGCAGAACGCAACGCCGTGCTTAACCTCGACCCCAGAGCGAAGAAATGGAAATATAAATTTAAGTAAATATTTCATCTCCTCGTGTGGGGATCGAACTCAGAGAACCAGTCGGTTTTACAGTCACAATTGTGCCGCTGCGCCACGACTGGCCTCAACTGGACTGGACTTTATTTTAATCGGTTCACATAAAGTTAAAACCAGATCCACGCTTTATCCCGCCCTTAGTAGGGCAACTTAGTGTAAGATATTGGGTATAATGTGTGACTGATGTGCGAAATGAAAATATTATTAAATTATAATTCAATCCTGCATGTGTGGATCGGACCCACAACGTCGCGTTACAGTTACAATTGGGCATATAGGGTAAAATAGTTTAAACCCGTACCTAAAGAATTTAAGCAAGATACATCAACAGTGAAGACGTAGGTTTTTTTCTCATTTCACAATGTTTATTCATATCTACTGTGGTTTCATTTAAAGTGGTCCTAACAAAAAAACTCTGTATAATTGAGCATATTTAATATTTATAGTGATTTTTTGGAAAATAGATACCAATAGTTATTACAACCACTTGCGAAGAAGCATAGTTTAGGCAATTTTTAATTTTTATACCTTTTGAAAAACTATCAACGTTCTTATAGTTAATATATTATTTTTTCAAATTAAAAAAAATGTCTATGTCAACATAATGGCGGAAAAATATTCAAAATGTATTGTAATACCACATTAGTATCGACAATGTAGTGTTGATAGTAATTGAAAATAGTACTACAGGAGGATACCTTCATATGCACTGTTTTAACCAGTTTTTATGTATGATATAGAATAATATATTGTATAGAGGAATCACACATTCTTTTTATTCAGTTTAGTAAATACATTTTTTAGAGGTTACTCTGTACTAAAATGGCATGCAACTCTGTTCCCGCATTTACGTTCCTGATATATCGATTTAAATAATAGAAATACAAAATATAGGAAGGAAACACAAATGCAATTATATTGCCTTTTTTCTTTTTTTCATACTTGAAACGTATTAATAAATTACATATTATGTATTACATACAATTAATTTCTTTTGAATATAACACTAAGTTTAATCAGCTTCACGCTATTTTAACAGATAACATAAGATGACATTAAAACGTATTGACATCACCACGTGATCCATCTAAACACAATATAAACTTTTATAAACTATGAACTCACAATCAGAATTTACTTTCCAAATACATATACTTTTTATTCTACACATCGCCATATGAGCTAATTCCGTAAAATATACCTACTTTATTATGTTTGTTAATATCACCAACGTTGACGTTTGAAATAATAATTATGGTAGACTGAACAAATATTGATTATACTTCTTTTTTTAGCTTCACGCTGTATCCCGCACACAGCAGGGTAGGCATAGGACCTCTAGTGTTAACAACAACACTCTGTTCCCTACTTTTCTCGGAATTCTGTAGGCATTGCGTGCTTAGTAGTGAAACTCAACGCCGCACTTTACCTCGACACCAGAGCGATGAAATGGAAATATAAATTTAAATAAATATTTCGTTTCCTTGCGTGGTCATCGAACCCACAACAGTTACACTTTGTGCCCCTGTGCAACGAACGGCCTCAATTTACTTTCTTCTTTTAAAATGTGGTTAAATGAAATAGTCGTAATTTAATTATGTCAGATTACTATTAACCGACTTCTTAAAAGGGGTCATCAATTGGGCTGTATTTTTTAGCCTTGTTACCTTAGAACTTTTGATTGTATGAACCGATTTTAATGATTCTTTTTTTATTTGAAAGCTAATGCCTCCCGTGTAGTCTTATTTTAATTTAGTTTATGTCCAACAATGGTATCTATGAGAAAATCATATAAATCTCAAATTTACATTAAGTATATGCGCGACAAATGAACGTATAAGTCAATATCAATTCAACCGATTTTAATGATTCTTTTTTTATTAGAAAGGGTACATATAAGGGGTAGTTTGGTGAGAGTTTAGTTAAGTTCAGAGTGTGAAATCCGGTTGAAATTGAAGAAGTCGATTTTTTTTATTAAAAAATCTAATTATGTAATTTTTTCTACAAAAAATTCTTTATGCTCCATAATAAAAACTATCCTATAAGTGGCATTAGGCTTTGAACTATTGCCATGCCAAAATTAATTTAATTTCATACAGTAGTTATCGGTATTGTAGGTAATTTATATTTTTCAGTTTTTATTTTTTTTAAAGAAAACTATCATGAAATTCGGAATGAAACCCAAAAAAAATGTACCTTGAGGCCCTAGGCTAACACCATGCAAAAATTCATCAATTTCTGTCAGGTAGTTTTTGCGTGATTGACGCACAAACAAACCGACAGACAGACAGACAGACAGACAGACAGACAGACAGACAGACAGACAGACAGACAGACAGACAGACAGACAGACAGACAAGAATTCTGCTGAGTGGTTTTTTAGGTTCTATAATCGACATATTAACCGACCTAATTTTTATTTTTTTTATATCTTTCATGTACAGAATTGACTTTTCTATCCTTTTAATATATATTACGATATCATTCGTGAGAAGCCCCTTAGGGCTTATCTACCTTTCAACATAATGTTCAATAATCAAGAATAATACTTTCAGCAAGATACGGCACCGGGTCACAAAGATCGATCCGTTCACTCTTTTTTGGAAACGAATGTTCTGAACTTATTTCATCAGAACTGAAGACTGCCCATCAATTCTCGTTCTATTCGATCTCAATCCACTGAATTAAGATTTATGGTCAGTTTTGGAGAGTAAAGCTTGCTCTAAACACCACAATAATTTGGAATCCCTAAAACAATCCATAAACAATCCAGTCTTCAGTTTCGATGAAATAAGTTCAGAACGTTCGTTTCCAATCAAGAGTGGATGGATCGATCTTTACAGAGCAAATCTGGAAACATTATGTTCCCACTTTCCACCTAATTCTGGAGGCCTAGCGTGTTGAAAGGCGGAACTCAACGCCGCGCTTACCGCGTTATCAGAGCAAGGAAATGAAAATTAAATATTTAATTCCCTTGAGTGAGAATCGCGTTAATAGTCGCACGTTTATTTATGCGATCGATTTTGATTTGAATAAAAGAAAAAAAATGGAACAAGCGTATAAAAACTTCGACGTTCTCGCGGCTTAATAAAAACGTATGACTAAATTGGTGATAAACGTGAGGACGTTAATACCGTAGTTCACATCCCAGTTAGTTAGTACGTTTCTAATTATTTCTATGATAATTTAATGCAATTTCATTCGTTTTACAGAAAATCAGACCGGAAAAATCCAATTTGCGCTGGAATATACTTTGACATTAGCTCCCGGGCTATATTAACTTCTGCAAATTGTGTCGATGACTACGTAGAGGAGGACTTAATTGTAGGCTTCTCCAGACACAATGGCAATTTAAGTGTTAGAGAACTTATCGTCCATGATAATTACAACAGAGGTAACAAACAGCATTTCCATTTTTCCTAGTGTTCGAAAAGATCCTAAAGATCATTAAAAGCAAGCAATTGAATGTCATTAATCAAGACTTATTGTGATTACGTTTCGTTTTGAACAAAGTTCAGATGGCTCACAAACAACTTAGCAGGAATCCTCATATTCTCTATCTTCTTTACTGCACATCGTTCGATCCATTGACGCCACTTTATCCAAAAGAGGGCTTTGTGATTTTGGAGCGATCTCATCCCCGACATTTACACAAAATTTAACACTGAAAATTCCTTACAAGAAAAATGTACAAGAGATTCCATCAAGAAGGTCCTCTTCCTTCTTGATGGAATGATTTATTATTCATATTTCAACCCTTTTTCTATCTTTTATGTCCTGTGCCTTAAGGTTGCCTTGAAGAAATCACGGTTGTAGAGATATGATTACCTCTTGTACATTTTTCTTTTTATTTTATTTTATTTTTGGGTATACAATAAAGAATATTATTATTATTGTTGCTTCGAACGTAGACATTTTTTCTATTTAATTTTTGTCTTTTTGGGAGTAATATAAATTAATTTAAAAAATGGCAAAAGGCTACGCTTTCACTACTTGACACTATCATCATTCACTGATAGTACCAAATTTATCTTTCACTTTAATAAATCAACCAAAAAATGTAATATTAAGAATTAACCATATGACGCTGTTGCCAGTACGAGAGTTGTGGGGCCCGTTACACTACGTACAAATACACACACAAATGCAAAGCTCAATGTAACTCTCGCCATCTGGAATTGATTGTTTTTTTTTTAGAATCTCGACACAATGACATAGCTATCTTGCTGCTGTCATCCAGTAACAGTCTACCTCACTGGGCTCAAGTGGCTTGCCTGCCGACGTCGCCTCCACAAATTGATACATCTTGTGTTGCAATTTCCAATGATGATAAATATGTAAGAGTCAATAAATAAATCACTATCAGTAATATCCATTAATAATTGTGGAGAAAAGGGATAAAATAATGTCGAAGTGGAGTGACAAAACTCAACGCCACGTTTCTCTTGTTGCCAGTGGGAAAACTATATATTAAATCCATTCGTTTCCTAGAGTGGAAATCGAACCACAACTGTCGCGTTAATAATAACACGCTTAGTCACTGCTCCACGAGGCTATTATGATTACGATTTTAACATTTCAGGTGAACACACTAATTCCACTACAGAAACGTTGTTACTATCCAAGGCATTTAAATGAATCTATGCTATGCGCACTGACAGCAAAAGGCGACTATGTACCGGAGTTTAGCAGTGGCTTGTTTTGTGAAAAAGAGATGGTAAGAAACAATCATTTTAACTGTGAGCGTGATGGTTCTTGCTCAACCTACTCCACATTGCACGGTATTGCAATTGATACATCTTTAACTCTTATGGTGGCTGGTCCATTGGCTCTTATATGCATATACCAGATACCAGCTCTCCCTTGGTCGTCCGGGAGGACTGACTCTAACAGCTCTACAGCTCCTAGCTTTACCTTTAATAAATGCCTAGTTTCGTCAAATTGGGTCAACAGTTCCTGAGATATGATACAAGTATTTCCGACGAAGATATCCTTTTGATAATATTATAACTATGAAAGTTTTTAAAGATGTTTGTTCTCTTTTTACGCAAAAACTACCGACCGGATTTAGGTGAAACCTTACAGTAATATACGTTATACATCAGAACAACACATAGGCTACAATTTATGTGATGATTGACGCTCGATGACGGAGGACTAAGTAAGTAAGAAGCAGGAGAAATATACAATTTATGTAACGATTTTATTTAATTTGACTATAATATAATTATATGTTTGACAAAGTCGCGTATAGGTCGCTAGAATACGATATAGCACCTATAATAACACCTTATTTGAATATGGTATTTTTTTTTATTTCAGGCCACGAACAAGATCAGCTTCGTCGTATTTGGCATATACCTGTACAATGACAACGACCTCTCCGTCTACACAAATATATCAAATTACAACGATTGGATTGATAATAATGTTCAACCATCTGTTTAAAATAAAAAATAGGTACGCGGAGTTGTGTTCCGCCACTCAACACATTGACGTCTCCAAAAATCGGACAGTGCGTGGGAACGGAAGTCACACTTTTGTTTACATTATTTTTTTTATTTTATCACGCTAAAATAGATAAGATGATATTACTATCAGTATAAATACTCTAACGTGAAATAAATTTATATAAAATATATATATTTTTACTTATACCTATTTTATATGTTAGTTTTATTATTTCTCATCGATTTTTCCCATAAAGTAAAAATATCAGATGTGTTTAACTACATTGTTAATTTGGTCAAAAATGAACTAATAACACTTATGAAACAAATAAATTTACAAATTTTTATTGCAATATTAAAAAAAATGCAAACACGTGATTGTTTCGCCAAATGGGGTAGGCGCAAGAATATATTCAAATGTAACTGTTGTTTTTCTTTTTTTGAAAAAGCAAAGGTAACCTTTGAGGCAAGTCTTGGCACAGGGTCATGAAAAGCGATGGATTATGGGTTCAATTCCCACATGAGGATATAAAATATTTAATTTTCATACATTAGCACAGCGCAGCGTTGAGTTCTGCCACTCAATACGCAATGCCTCATAAATTGGGCGTAACTCATTTTCGTGCATTGTTTTGACAGAGCGGGGAAATTAAAATAATTGCTTTCCGAGTGGGCATCGAACCCACAACTGCCACGTTTTTAGCCAGAGGTTGTCTAAATATCCCACGACGGCCTCAAGCAGCAGTAAATTTATTGATCATCATTTTTATTCCGATTTTAGAAAAAATGATGATTAAAAGGTTGATTTTAAAATGTGATTTTACTTTGAGGTCTTCGTGGCGCAGTGGTACAAGCATGTGACTGTAAAGGCACGAGAGTTGTGGGTTCGATTTCCACTTGGCGGAATGAGTTATTTAATATTTGAACTTCTTCGCTCTAGTTTAGCTTTGCTTCGGCTTTATAATATTTAATATTAAAGGTTTTTATTTTATGGAATAAGAAAAAGTAAATGACCTGATGGTAAGTAATCACTGCCGCCCACGAACTCGTGTAACATCAGTGGAGATAAACGCGCTTTTTAAAGGCACCCAAGTTGTCTCAACCTGCAAACACTGCCACAAATATATCTGAGCTTACAACTACAACAGAGAACGTGGCATTGACAAAAGGGAAAATTGAGTAAAAAAAGGATATGGAAAGGAGAATGGAAATTTTTGAATTTGGATCCCTTTTAATAATCTCGTTATTACTTAAAGTTTATATGGAAAATAAAACATCTTCACGCAAACAGCAGGTTAGAAAGAGGAAATTCAGTTTTAAAACACTCCAATCCCCACGTATTTTTAAACTTATGAGAAATTGCGTTGATTAGCAAACCTCACGCTGCGCTTTGTCTGCCATAGCGCAATTGGAAATAAATTACTTTATAATCATTGCCAGAGTGAGAATCGAAACCACAACCGTCGCGTTTACAGTTGGAACCTGCTCCATTGCGCCACGACGGAATCGATCCTCAAAGGCTATTGATTCCGTCGTGACGATATGTTTATAGTTTTTATTATATTCGAGAAAGCATTTACCCATTAAATATAGCGATAATGATGTCTTCCACTTAAACCACAAGTGATCAAAGAACGTGGTCTTTTAGGTAAATTTTTATCAAATGAAAGTCTGATTAGCTCAACAAGGATTCGTATCAATTTCAGTATTGTAGCGAGTAACGAGACGTTCTTATAAATATTGACAAACTTAAGTTTGATATTGCTGTTTCTGCGTGTCATAATGAATTACAAATGCCTGTAATACTTTTTATATGTGATATAATATATGCCTAAGGGCTCTCGTGGCACAGGGATAAAAGCTTGCGACTATAAATGCGACGGTTGTAGGTTCGATTTCCATTTAGTGGTTTTAAATAATTAATATTAATATTATCTAATTTCCTCGTTCTGGCAACGAAGCAAAGTGTAGCGTTGCGTTCCGCCACTCAACACGCAATACCTCAAGATTTTTCGATTTTTTTTTCCCAAAAATCACACTCTTTTCAATGGTGCACATTAACTAGACGAATAAAAAATAAGCTTGGTATGTTTTCTAGTGAGCTGTCCAAGGTTCCTTTAGCTATCTTCCAATTCCATAAGCAGACCAGATCGATCGTAACAAAATAATATAGCATTGTCATCTAATATACATATGATTGCCAAATTTCATGATTATACAACATTTAGAAGAATTTCGTAATTACACGCAGGTGGAGCCGATTACAAGTGAATTATTTTTAACTACTCGCTAATCAACATGCAAAGTCTTGATTTTTTAAAACGAAAGAATTTTTTAAAACTTTGAACAGAAAAAGCGTTGTTTTTATTGTATAATGATTAAGCGCAGGCGAAACCGCATGCGAAAAACGAAGTTTTAAAATAAATAGGTTGCAACGCTATTAAAGAAAATCTTCTATAAGTTGTGGTTTATTTATAATTGGAAATATATAAGATGTCTAAAACACTGACCGCTTAAATTATATTTTTATTTAAAAAAAACTGTAAGAAAAACACGATATAATTAGGGGAAGTTGCACCTTCAAATTCTTAAAATTGCAACTTTTCTATACCAATATTATAAAACGTAGACTTTGTTTTGACGAGCTCATCTCAGAAAGTATTAGTGCGAATTGAAAAAATATTGTTGTGTGAGATAGTCCGTTTATCAAAGAAAGTAAAAAAAAAGTCAAAATTTAAATTAAATTGTAAAAAAAAAGTTAAAATCAAGCTAAAATCAATTTTTCTTGATTTTAGCTTTGATTTTTTATATAAAGAGTTTTGCTAGTAAAAATTCTGGAGTGAGCACCACACACTCGATTCCTACGCCCATGCTGAAATATTATGATATGATACACTATTAGAAGTTTAGGGAAGAGCTATTTATAAAATTCTAGTACGTGTTCAATCTATTTGTCTATTTGGAATTGAGGAGGGGGAAATAAGAAATAAAAAAACATACAAAATATTTTCGTTGAAATCTTATAGAAAATTCAATTTCTTGAAGAACTCGACTCCTTTATAAGAAAGTATTTATATTTATTATACGGCTTAGTGGAGCTTTAAACCATTTCCAATTTAACCATTTGGCACGACCGAGGGTTCGTCAGTTTTTTGGCCAAAACTGGCCGAAACCGAAACCGAGCCTTCGGTCCGTCATCAGAATAAAGTAAATCTATTAAGGTTCCTTTTTTTTCTTTGAGATGCAGAAGTTTATATATTTTACCGTCATCCAACCAGATCAGGAAAATCGTCGTTAGGTTCCGTCATGCTATATTGTATCCATTCATCAATCAAAATATATCATCACATTCATGCAATTTTTTGTATGCAAATATTTTTTGGAGAACCCACTCTATAGGCGTATAAGTACTAAGCTGAGTGTGCGACGTAAGTTCTGCCACTAAACAAGCAATGCCTCGAGAATTTTGCAGCAGAACACTTTCTACCGGAAAACGGTCGGTAACGGCAGTGCTCAAAACCAGGTTCCCAGATTCTCTTTGCCTACCTTGCTATGTGCAGGATACAAGGTTAAGCTAGAAAAATAAGGACTAAGTTCTCTTTTGCTTACAAGCAAACGTCAAAAAGTCAAGCAAAGTCAAAAGAAGTGAATAACGATAAGACGGACCACTTAAAATGTTATTAAAAGTAAGAAAAACAGAACTATTAAACAAACAGTTTTGTTTTTGATCCAAACTTCTTAGTCTTAAAATATAGATTAAACTACGCACTATTAACTAACTAACTAATGATAAAGACTATTGTCGTCCAGTCCACGTCTGTTCGATGGGAAGGCAGTTCAAATCCTAGGAGGGTTTTTTTAGCTTAACGCTGTATCCAACATCTAACGAAAATAGTGTTAAGTCACTCCGTTTCCCTTGCATCGACCAATTTGGGTTGACATTGATACTCAGAGCCTTAGCTTTTTCTTGTTAATCAGAGCTAGGATATGAAAATAACTCATTCCCCTTAGTGAAAATCGAACCCACAATCGTCGATGGGCCTATATCATCCCTCGAAAAATAGACTATCCAGTATGACGATTGTTTTTCAATGCAGACCGGAGTAGTTCTTGATATTAGCGAGTCAATGATGTGCAGACAACTTATAGATTTTCTTTAATGGCGTTGCAAAATATTTATTTATTTTTAGGGTTCCGTATCTCGAAAGGAAAAAAAAGGGAACCCTATAAAGATCACTGTTGTTCGTCCGTCCGACCGTCAAGACCTTTTTTCTCAACAACGTAAAGTTATCAAATTGAAATTTATATCAAACACTCAGGTGTATTGTCCGTTGTGTTGTGTCCGTCCATTTTTCATTTTCCTTATTAATACTTGAAACACGTAAAAGTCATAATTTAAACTGAAAATTATTTAAAAATTGTAGCTAATTGTTATTTAATGCGTTTCTAACTAACTACACTAAAGATAATTACAGTTTTGGATTTAAATAAGTTATTATTTATGTTTCTATTTCTTTAATGCTTGAGGCATTTTTTATTCCGACTGTAAGAAATGAAATATTTAATATTTTCATTTTCTCGTTGAGTTCCGCCACAACACGCAACTCTTCCAGAATTCGAAAAGCGGTTAGTAGAAGTGTCTTAACACTAGGTTCCCAGGATCCTCTGCCTACCTTTCTATGTGCGGGGTACAGTGTGAAGATAAAAAATATTTAATGTGAGAATACCTCTGGATAATATCTCTTAACACGTCTATGTAACACACTGTCCCTATTATTACAGAAGAGAAATGCTGACGTTGGTTTGGCTGTACGTGAACAACTCTTCCGGATTGATAGCTTTTTTCTAATGTTACAATCCATGTGAGACCGTTGTGCAGGGGCACAAAGGTCTGACTGTATCGCGACGTTTGTAGGTTCGATCCCCACTCAAGGGAGTTAATGATTATTTCTTAATATATTTTATTTCTTCGCCCTGGCACTAAGACAAAAACCGGGCGTTGCCGATTCAATTATATTTTTATGTATTAAGAAAGGCTATAAGCAGTAGTTACAACACGTTAAGCATGACGCTTTTTCCTACTCTACCCGCAATCCGAGTGTTTTAAACATACAAATTGTGTCATATACGAAAATTAGATATTTTGATTTAGCCACGCGGAGGAAGCCCCTTACTTACTTACTTTCTACTTATTTCACACGAATTTTATTCTCTAATGAAGGAATTAAAACTTCTCTATTAAAAAGATTGATACACTCAGAAATGTCAATTAGTGTTTAATTGACATTACATGAGTAGTTAAATATATTTGTTTTTGGAGGCCGTCGTATTACATTGTGGCCTTTAATAAAGAGATTGTGGGTTCGATATACCCTCGATGGAATGAATTATTTTTATTTCCTAGCTCTAGTAAATAATAAAATAAAAATAAAATAAAAAAGCCTTTTATTTCTTGCTAAAAAATACAAAAAAGAATATGTCGTTTTGTTTTTTTAATTAACAATGTTATTTTGTATGCAAGAACCCCTTTTCAGGTGAAGGCCTCCTCCAATGCTTGCCAACGTTCCCTATTTTGAGCAATTTTAGTCCTCTAGTAATAGGACAAAATGTGGAGCTGAATTCCGCAACTAAATAGGTAATGTCTCGTTAATTTCGCGATTCACGCACAGCCATATTTTCGATACATTACATGTTGAATTGCTTAACTCAACGGCGCGAAGTGTTTGTCTTGTTACCAGATATGAGAAATAAAAACAATTCATTCTTCCGAGTGGAAATCGAACTCACAACTATCGCGGTCACAATCACACGGTTTGCCGCTGCCTCGCGACGACGTAAATGCACAATGATGGTGGGCGGTTATTTCGTTGATGTATGAATACCGCTACACAAATTCAATTTGGGGTAAATTATGAAGAATATTGTTATAAAAATTCGATAAAGATGAAATAGAGTAAAAAATCACATATTGAATATGTGTTATAGATTACAATTTGGCTGAAAGGACAGGATCTGTGATGTAAAAATTCGAAGGTTATGGATTCGATTTCAACTCGAGGGGATTAAGTATTTTTGTTTCCTTGCGTTAGTGAAACAAAGCGTGACGTTGACGGTCTAGTTTCCGATTTTATACATAATGTCTCGAAAATTGGCGAAGAGAATGTCTTGACATCCCTACTATTCGGGCTGTTTTTTCTTAAATATTATGTTGGATACATGTTATAGATTACTATTTAAGGCCATCAGATCCTGAAAAATTTCATTATAAATGCGTAGGTTCTTAGCTGTCTTATCACATACTATGCGGCGTTAAATTCCGACGACAAAAAGAGTACCCCGCTATGCAAGAACCTGAAAAAAAAATTGATCGATTTATTTTAAATCTCAGCTTCACGCTGTATCCCGCACACAGCAGGGTAGGCAGAGGGAACCTAGTGTTAAGACACTCCGTTCCCCACTTTCTGCCGAATTCTGGAGGCATTGCGTGTTGAGTGGCAGAACTCAACGCCGCGCTTAACCTCGACACCAGAGCGAAGAAAATGGAAATATAAATTTATTTATTTTCGAGTGGGGATCGAACCCACAACCAATCGGTTTTACAGTCACACTTCGTGCCGCTGCGCCACGACTGGCCTCAATCTATTTTAAACCTCCTTTTACATTATTATATTGCTTATATAATTTAAAACTCCCATCACATTCTGTACCACTTGTAGCACTTGTAGTGACGTTTTCTATTCTTTTTCACCGTCTTTTTTTTATCAAAATTCAAGTAATATACACCATTAGAAAAGTTGTTTTTAAAGATTTTTTGTAAGTTTTCCGTATTCAATTCGCTATGTATTATATTTCATATTTTTCTTTTTTTGGGAGAAATAAATAAATTAACACCAGTTGTTACTGATGACTTTGCTTACATTTTTTTTATTTTCTTTTACTTTCTTGTGTCATGGCTCAGCAACACGTGACAGTTGTTGGAACAGACAGACAGAAGGAATGAATTTTCATTTTCTTGTTCCGTTAACAAGTCAACATGCGTTATTGAACTCCACCGCTCAACACACGAAAAAATCAAAAAGAAAACCAGACCAAAATTCGGTCAATCTGCAGTACCTACAAAACTTTCCTATATTAAAAAATTTAAAAAATCTTATTTAATACGAATCTCAGCTTCCAACTTTGTTTGCGTGGACATACATACATATTTTACGGAGACACAATCGATGTTACTAATCAGTCTTTCCGCAGAGGTACATATTTCACTTGTTTATATATTTTTTTATATGCAGTTACGCCAATATTGCACCAAATGAGGGGGCATTTGAACTTGGAATTTATATTTGGGTTTGGGTTTAGGTAGCGTAGAGGAGATCCCGCATATGGCAGTGTAGGTAGAGGAAAACCTAGTACTTTCGTTCCTCACTTTCCGCTGAACTCTAGGAAATTCCGTGTTGAGTTTCCAGAGCGAGAAAGTGAATTTCGTTGCCTCGAGTGGTAATCGAACCCACAACTTGTCGCATTTAGAGTCACACGCTTGGGCCCCTTTGCTAAGGTTTTCCAAAGAGAAAAATTCTCTAAATTCCTACAGAGAGACAAAAGGGGTTGGTCACTTTACATATCACTCGTACAAAGTTGCGGGCGACGACTAGTCTATTTGTATATAATATTTAATACGTATTTGGGAAAATTTCGGAAAGTATTTACTTTTGATGGAATTGCAGTAATAATAGTGTTTGGTCCAAGTGCGTGTACTGGAACACAGCGGGATCTTAGAACACGAGCGGCATGGAGATGTGCGAGTTATTCTCAATCCTATTTTTCTTATAAAAAAAAAATTGTGATGATGAATTTTTGTTCCTATTTCACAAAAAAACTACGGAACGCATTTAGATAAAACTTAAGAGTTATATGGATCATATATTCGAATAATATATAGGTATGAGATAGATATGGATATTTTAGCTATATTATGACAATAAGCTTAAACGTCGTCGGTGGGTCGCTGGTTTATAATATATTGTATAAAAATTTTAATTTATAATTCATTAAACATAGCTGAATTTGAACCTACTTTTCTTTCACCGTGCAACCATATCGACAATTACTGCCCATAGATTACCAATAATATAGCCGATTGATTTACATTTAAAATATACATATTTTTAAATATTGATAGTAAGTAAAGATCGGTGAGTCTTAAAATTATTAAGCTCTTTTAAATATGGGAGATATATAAAAAAAAATTAAACGAAAACTTTAATTAACGTAGGCTACTCCACGCATGTCATTTACTTGACCCCGCCCGCCCAAGATCCTTATATATAGAGAGACTTCTACTGTCGACTGCACTCTGAGTTCAGCTCCAGCCTGAGGTAAGTCATTTTTTTATAAATTAAAAAAAATGCGACTGACTGACTGACAACAAAGGCGCTGGTGACAAGTTCAATCCTTATTTAAATAATAGTTGTTAACACACCATTTTCCATTTTTCGCCCATATGTATTGAGTTGCAGAACTGAAGGCCGCGCTTTGTCTTATCACACGAAATATCTCAGGTACCCTCTGTCTACCCTGCTATGTAATAGATACAACGTGAACCAAAAAAAAGAGATGCTCCATATATCGAAATAATACAATTCAGAGATTAAATCCTTTTTTTTTAATTTTTGGGCTACATTACCTTTTTAATACAAGAAAATAACTTTAGGGCTGGTTAAGGCAACCTGTGACTGTTTTGACTGACTTCGAGTTACGGGTTCAATGTTAACTCGGGGTACTTAATTTATTTTTTATTTCCCTGTCTGGAAGATGAAGTGCGGCGTTTAATCCGCTAGGTCTCATGTATATGTAGAAAAAACATAAAAAAGTAGTTTTATTTTATGTACCTACAAATAGAAATCGATCGGATATTTAAAAATATTCTTTCATTTAATATGATTGTGGGTTCAAATTTACAATCGCCATTTTATTAGAGACTAGCGGACTCAACACGGCGGCATTATAGCTAAATTAAAAACTGTAAGCTATATTACTACAAAGTAAAATCTAAATACGTTTAGTAGTATTTGCGTGAAAGTGGAACAAACCCATTCTAACTATATAATATTAGTGAATTAAAAAAATAACTTAAAATACAGTTTCTTGAGCCAAGTCCTCTCAAGTCTAAGACAATAAGCTCAGTGAATCGGTTAAACATGTGACTAAAAAAATATTACCTACGAAAAGCGAAGAACGGACACTAGGTGATACAATGCTATATGCGGATTAAAGTTAAAAAAAAATTTACCATGCCACAGAAAAACTAAAATAAAAGTATTTTATTTAATCGTTCTCGCACATTTAATAATATGTATACGTTTAATTAAATATTATAGTTCTACATTCACATCCCACTACAGGAAAACTTTATTTAAAGACAAGGCGCGGCGTTGAGTTTCACTACTCAACACACAATATCTCGAATTCAGGCAGGAGTGATAAACGTAATGTTTTAACGCTAGGTTTCCTGTCTGTGACGTTAAGCCATTCCGTATTGTGTTCAAAATCGAGACACTGCGTATTAAGTAGCGAAACTCAATGCTGCACTTCATCTACACGATCTGTTAATCGTAAAGAGAAATACATTTTGGTAGCCATTTCAGGGAACCTTTTAAGATTTGTTAAAATTAGGCACAAACATGTCACTATTTGACTCATACAAGCCTTTGTAATGTTAAACAGGGGACATATGTCCAGTTATAACCATAATTAACTTAAATCCTTATACCATTATATATAAATATAAGAAAGCCAAAGATTTTGAAATTTATTTGGTAGAACGCGCTAATCTCAGGAACTAGTGGTTAGAAAAGTGAAATCTTTTGAGAAAATAAATGTCTCTTTTGTATTGGCCAGTTATGTTGTGTGCTTTGTTTTGTTACTAAAGTAAGGCAATGAAAATAATTTATTGACATTTATCAACTTATAATGGTTAAGAAGGCTACTTGGCTACATTAAATACCTCACTTAGAATGTGTCATACATTATTCTTGGTTATTTTCATTTCGAAGGCCCGGAGTTAAGATTCACCTCATAACACGAAATACGGTAACGAGGCAAAACGCGACGTTGAGTTCCGCCACTCGACACGCAATTCGCGATAAGAATTCGAAAGTGGAGGACGGTCGGTGGGGGGGTCTGGACGGCGGAAAGAGAAATCTCTTATAATACTTTTTCTTTATATTTTAAGACATTTTAAAATTTTTATTTAACCAGTTTAGAATAGATAGTAAAAAGGTTTAAGGAAACTGCTCCAGGCATTTTATTAAAAGTTTTATTATCTTGACGTGCGTTGTTACTTAAATTCTTTGAGGTTGGCAGGACAGTATTTATGGTTGTGGTGGCTATTGTGTCTCATTAAACACAACAAGCACAACCTTAAGCCAACCACGGCTTAACATTCCACCACTCACGAAGTACGTAGTGTATCTAATCGGCAGGAAACCTAACATGCCTTGCTAATTGCGAGAAATTGAAAAATGAAGAAATTGATTTGAGAAATTATAGAGCTAAAACATTCTATAGAGGAGACAGAGGGAACCCAGTATTACTGAACCGTGCTATGTTTTGTTACTAAAGTAAGGCAATGAAAATAATTTATTGACATTTATCAACTTATATTGGTAAATTTAATTTTTTAGCAGAGTCAGAAGAACATTTCGGCCACATTGCTCCATTATTCTATACATTAATACACCGTGTTAATATGAATCAGCATTTCTATAATATTGTTGCTCATCATATTGTTTTTCATACTAGTACGTAACGCAATTAATAATTTTCCTCTCCTCGCCCTGAAGTAGTAGAAGTGTCTTAACCCTGGTTTCTTTCTGGTTATCGTGCTGTGGGTGCGAATCCCGCTCAGGGATTTGAATTATTTTCATTTTGTGCCGTTTTGGCCTAGAATAGGATCATAAAGTACGTGGTAGAGTCACGTCGCTAGCAATGGCAACACCCATGGGCAGACTCGCCCGGATCATTACCACCCCCGGCATTTAAAACCGGCGCGAAGTAGTGGCTTTATGCCACTGCGTTTCGCATCAGGTAATGCCGGGCTCCGGTGCCCAATCCACCTTAAAGGCAGACAACGCACCTGTAGCTCCTCTGGCGTTGCACGGGGTCGTGGATACCACTTGCCATCAGGTGACCTGCACGGTCGTTGGCCTTGTCTTTGCCATAAAATAAATAAATAAATAAATATAATTTAATTTCCTTGTGGTAACATGGAAGTTGCGTCGTTAAACTTCGCCACTAAAAAAATTATGTCTGGAAAATTGGGTGATGCTAAAATAATAATAATAAGTCCGCAACAACAATAGGAAAGCAAGTAATAAGCAAAAATTACGATCATAAACAATATCATAACATCATTTCCTAATTTCGTGGGACTTTTATTACGTGAATAGTTCGGGCGTGGCGTTACAATATACTATATGCTAGGAAAAGGAGCTCAATGGAGATGAGCGTCAATGCGAATTTAATGAGACTCCTTAAAACAACATATATATTACAAGTCCCAGGCACTGCTAAAAGATATACACCCTGAAAACCGATAACGATCCGCACGGTTAATCTTAAAATGTTTTATATTAAGGAGTAAACTCAATTTACACGTGATGTAACTAAACGCCGCATATTGTGGCATTAAATCGGGGCTTGGAAACGATTTGACTATATACAAAATAAAAGGATTTCATAATTGCACTAAAAATAGTTTGGTTTTGCACTAGTTGATGCTGGTGGATAGTGGATGTGGAAGTTAGTGAAATCAAGAATATCCTGGATCATCCTGGGAGAAGGTACAACAGTACTACAGTACTTTTTCACTAAGGTACTTTATACTGTACAAAATAAATTATATATATTACGTCTCTTCACAGTATAAAATAAAATGTATTGTTTATTAAAAAAAAACAAAAGATTTCGCTTTTTTACACCAATATAGAAGGTGCTTGAAGTTATAAATTACATGAGTCTAAACTCGGATGGTTTACTTGTAACTTTCGAAGAGATCCATTATACTGAACCGGGCTCCATTATCAGAACTAATACTTTTTATCATTACAATGAGAAAAATATATATTTGCCCCGACACGATACCAGAGCGAAAAAAATAAAAATATACAGTTAAATAAATATTTCATTTCCTCGAGTGGGGATCGAACCCACAACCAGTCACGTTTACAGTCACACACTTGTGTTAAAGCGTGTAAAGCACGAAGTTCCACCACTCAACACGCAATGCGTCCTGAACTCGGCGAAAAGTGTGGGTTGGAGTGTCTCAACACAAGCGGTACCTCTGCCTACCCTGCTGTGTGCGGAATACAGCGTGAAACTGCCTTCTCAGCTATACACCTAGTTCTATTCCGTATATGTGATGTAGATACATTTTGAATTTATATTCCATACATACCCTCACTAAGTAAATTTATTGATCAGCAACCTACACCTACGTTTAAGCTTTAAGTTAAATATCAACTCCACAGTGGCAGTTTTGGAAACTCAACTAAAATTTTGTAATTTTATTTGAGTTTCCGAGACTTTAGTGGCTTCACGCTGTATCCTGCAGATAGCAGACTGGGCAGAAAACGTATAAAAATTTTGAACGTAGCGGGACTCGAACCCGCGCCTCTTGAAACCGACCAGGAGGACTACGTTCAAAATTTTTATACGTTTTCTAAATAAGTATTTTTCTTTCCTAAGTGTGGAATAACACTTTAAAAAAATGTTTAAAAACCCAAGAACCTATTGTTCTAACACTATGTTCGCCATAAAAGCACTTCCATTCTCCATTTTCTTTTGGATTCTTGAAGTGAGAAAATGAAAATAATGAAATATTTCACTATCCGAGTAAGAATCAAATCCACGACAGTCGTGAGTACAGTTTACATTCCCACTGCTCGTAGTTGGCCTTGCATACAATTATATTTTATTAATTTTTTTATCCATAATAGACAGAAAATAATTAACGTAGTGTCTTTGCACTAGGTTCCCTCTGCTTACCAAATAAAAGAAAAATATATCAAAATAAAACAACTTATAGTTGAGACTTTGCCTCGCCATGTGTTGGTTGGAGTTTATTCCCATTCGGAGAACTGTATTCATTTAATTTCCTCCCACGACATTGAGTTTCGTCATACAACAAACTATGCCTCGAGTAGTACTCGAGGACAGAGCGTAGAAAACGGAGTGTCTTAACACTACATTTCCTCTGCCTACCCAGCAATATGCGGGATTCAGCGTGAAGCTAAAAAAAATACAACTACATACAACAACAAAATTTATCTGGAATACAAATATTATTAGAAGTTAGTTCCCTTCAACAATTTAGTTTAGTTGTTGACTCTTAAAGATACTTTTAATGAAATTCGAAGTTACAATATCCTTCGTTCCCAACTTCAATTCAATTTTAACATTTAGTAACAATAGTAGCTTGTTTTTGGGCAAGTAAATTAAATTAAAGGCCGTCGATGCGCAGCGGCACAGCGTCTGTAAACGCGACGTCTGCGGGTTCGATTTCCACTCAGGGAAATGAATTATTTTCATTGGGTCGCTCTGGTAACAAGACAAAACGCAGCGTTGATTTCCACTACTGTACAGGTAATGTTTCGAACATTTGCCTTGTTAAAACACGTTTTCCGTCCGAATTCCGGATAATAGTGTTGAGTGACAAAACTTCCATAGAAAGATGAATTGCGGCATTACATAACGTAATATGTCAAAATTAACTATCGTAAATTTGGTGGGTCAATACAAGTTTCTCCGTGATTATCGCAGTGGGTTAGAAGTGTCAATTCTAAAAAACGAAAGCAACTTTAGACATAGTTAAAAATAAAAAAATATTCATTAAGGTTCACGCTGTATCCCGCACACAAAAGGGTAGGCAGAGGGAACATAGTGTTAAGACACCCTATTCCCCACTTTCTGCTGATTCTGTAGGCATTGTGTATTGAGTGGCACAACTCAACGCCGCGCTTTTCCTTGACACCAGAGCGAAGAAACGGAAATATAAATTTTTAGAAAATAATTCATCTAGTCGAGTGGGGATCGAACCCACAAACATTCGGTTTCACGCTCCTGCACTACGACTCTAAAGAGTACCTAGGCAGTGTATACTGCCGAAGTATTGTATAGAAAACAGAATTATGCTAATTGCCGTTAACATATATAAATTAATGTTTAACATAACAATCACATGCCGAGAGAGTAAAATCAAAACGATTAATATGATTTAATATAGCTTTCCTCAATTAATTGATTATCCAACACAATAAGAATTTTTCATTTGGAACCTATAATTCCTGAGATTAGCGCATCAAACAAACATAATTTATAATATTAGTATAGAAGCTAGCTTTATAATATAAGTACAGAACCGTAGGCTAAGATTTCTTCACTTCAATAAGTGACCTCCAGCAGAGCTCAGCGGGCGTCGTTTGATGCATTTTCTGTTTTGATGTTTATAACTAAGCGATTGACCTTTGGTTCTGTGATTTAAAACTTTTATGATATTACAGATATAGTTTTTTTGCGCACATATCAGAGCAGGAAGAGGGAACATGGTGACATATTATTATGACAATCCGTTTCCCATTAGGACATTTCCGTTACCCACCTTAGTAGATCTCATCGCGACGCTTTGCCTTGTTACCAGGTCAAGGAAACGAACATTTTAAATATTTCACTCCCCCGAATGGGAATTCAACCCAACCATCCCAAGCCAACCCAACCAAGGCGTTACAGTTCCACGCAGACGGTCTTAATAATACAGTTAACATGCAATATCAGTTAATTATCGAACTGACGTAGCCGCACGAGGGCCGCTACTATTAGTTAAATATATTATTTTAAGGTATTTTTTGCTATCTTCATACTAATTTCTCAATAAGAAGGTATCCGCTGAATTTTTGAAACACGATTTTTCAATATAGCCGAAAGCGAATTCACTTCTATCGCATGTATAGTCAGATAAGAGAGCCATAGTACACCATAAACCTTGTAATTCTTTCGCTAAACAGGTATCTCGAAAAATGTTTTGAATTCATTTTTTCCTTTTTTCATTTCTGGGGAAAAATGAGCAGCGTCATAAGTTTGACGATGCTGTCTGTGTGTTTGTGTCTGTCTATGGCATCGTAACTCACAAACGGTAGACCAATTTCAATCGAGTTTCTTGGCGGTAGTCTTGGCTCTGTTTATAAGGGAAAAAAAAGGTCTATAAGTATACATAGAGATCAGTTTTATCAGCTCTTTTCTGAAATGTAATTCCGTTTTGATATAAAATTGAATTATTCCTTTTTTTAATTTATAGTTATTTCCTTTTTTTATTCTATATAAAATGAAATAAAATATCTTGATATTAAACATTTTTTCAGATTTTTGACATCACCTTAAATAATCCTCACGATGGTGGTTCGAGTCACACTGCTGCTTATTTTTACTATTTCAATCCTGCAATGTTGCTATGGAGCCTCTGTAAGTATATTTTTAACCCCCGACGAAAACAGAGAGATTTTACAAGTTTGACGTATGTATGTGCGTGTCTATCTTTAGTATCACATCTCCTAAACAGATAAAAAGATTTTGATTTAATTTTGTTGATGTGAGACTAAAATGTACAGACGCGGTTAAAACCCTTTTGTTGATGGCCACGCTACATGGAGTGTTTATATTTTAAAATGGCTTGAAGTTCGTCAAGTTTGAGAAATCATATTTAAGAGTTATAAATATTAGATATTTCTATTTTAACTACTCTATGATTCCATAACTATTGTATCTGTATCATTCATGATATAAATAAAAATGAAAATCAGCTTCACGCTGTATCCCGCACACAGCAGGGTAGGCAGAGGGAACGTAGTGTAAGAAACACTCTATTCCCCACTTTCTGCCAAATTCTGGAGGCATTGCGTGTTGAGTGGCAGAACTCAACGCCGCGCTTAGCCTCGACACCAGAGCGAAGAAATGGAAATATAAATTTAAGTAAATATTTCCTCTCCTCGAGTGGGGATCGAACCCACAACCAGTCGGTTTTACAGTCACACACGTCACACTGCGCCACGACTGGCCTCAAATATTCATGATATTTATAAAAAAAATTGATATTTTTACTGTACGAGAAAATACAAAACAAATTAATAAAATGAATAATAAATAGAATAAAGCCAGTGTTAAGCTAATAGATATTTCACAGAAAAAAAAACATTACAAATTTATATTTGTAGTTCATTTTATACATATCGACTGCATTTAAGTGAGTTGGCCTACAATCCTGATTTTGATACGGAATCTTTGAAGGGCCGCTGGGAGCCCGACTCGCACTTAACCGGTTTTTATTATATAATCCGATTATTATTTTTTTGGTATATATTTTTTTATATGATTCCTTTTTCCACTTTGTTAACATTTCAAATATTTTTTTTAGATTCCAAGATCTTACGATCCTCGACTAACTGAAGATGTCATTCTCACACCAAAGAAGAGACCTTTCTGCAATGCTTTTACTGGTACACCTAATTTTTGATATCAATAAGTAAATAATTCATTTTTTTCCCACATACGACAGGTTAGGAAACCTAGTGCTAGGACACTCCGTTCCGTACTTTTCACTTCATTTACGATAAGTGCCACGTCAAACAGTAGCATTCAACAACGCGTTTTATCTTATCAAAGAAGTAAAAACAATTTGATTTTAAATGAAAATTGCCAGTTTCTATGATTTTTATTGCAGATCCCACAAGATCTGTCTTCATTATAATTATGAGTGGTGTATGACACATGACACATTCTAAATGCGATTAAAAATATGAAGGATCAGTTTATTTTTCGTAACCTTCACGCTTTATCTCGTAAATTGCAGGGTTTGCACAGGGAACCTGGGATGCTGGTGGACTCGTTACCAGGCAAAAATGACGAGAAAAATATTTAATGTTTTATTTTTTCGAGTTGGAACCTACAACCTGTCGCATTTACCACGCCACCACTCCGCTACGACTGGCCTTATGATCAGCTTATAATTTTTTAATTTATATTTCAGGATGCGGTCGCAAACGTTCTCAGGGAAACCCTGGTATGCCATCTCAAGAGCTGTTTAGACAAAGACAGGTAAATAGCAATTAAAATTGCTTAAAAGAGGGAACTCAGGGAAAAGGGACACTCCGTTCCCCACGTACTTGCGTGTTGAGTGGCGGAACTCAACGCCGCATTTTGTCCAATAAGAGACAGCCAAGAAATAAGAATAATTCATTCCCACAAAGAAGAATCAAACCCACTACCATCCCGTGTACAGTGAGAAGATGTACCACTACGCTATTATGACCTATAAAACCATATATTTTGATAATTATAAACTATATGGCAACTATGTGGAAAACCAAAGTGCCGTGTAGGAACGGAGTGTCTTAACACTAAGTTTTCAGGTCACATCTGCCTTTCTCTGCTTTGTACAAAATACAATACGAAAATAAAAAAATAATACTTAGTTATTTCCGTTTGACGCAGGTGAAGCTGCAGGTGAAAGAAAGTTAATTTATAATTAATTTTTTTTTTCAAGTTCATAGACGAAGATGCTGTACCTCTAGTTGACATGGATCCTGCAATCGACGACCTATCACGGCAAGTCCTTTCTGACGCCAAGCTGTGGGGGCTATTGAGAGAAGAGATCTCAAGACGCAGACCAATGGACTACCAATAAACGGACTGGCTGTATAATTAAATATCTTTGCTTAAACTGCATATTAACAAGTGGTTTTTTTACATTTTTTAGCCATTTTAATGAAAAATTATGAACAGATTATTAATTTAATTAACTTATAAACATTTTACATGGCTAGAAAAGTAAAAAAAATATTTTTTAAGTTGCAGTCAGTCATAATAGACACCTCGTAGCGTTTCTACAAAAAAAAAACAGTTTGACATAAATATACGTACGTTGGTATTTGCGCGCAAAAATATTATCACAGCCAAATAATGGCGCGATTAATAAAGGAAAAAATGCGCTATTTTTTAATAATTATAATTAGTTTTAAATTGTAGTCTAGGGGGTGACATTGTTGTATATATTTTCTTTATTTATATTTGTAGAATATGATTTTTACATAAGATCTAAATTTGTATTTTATTTTATACATAAATCTTTCACTTCACAGCCTAAGAGTTACATTTGTTAAACAATTAGAAATAAGAGATCAATATTTAAATAAAGGAGATTAACAATTTTTTCTTCATTTTTTTTGTTTTTGTTTATTTCACAAATAACCTTTATAATTTAATTTAATTTAAAATATTACAGTCAATCTGGGTAGCTTTGACAGTGGGATCTCGATAATTTTTCCGTATGTTACAATACTATTGACTATTTTTATTTATTATGTATATTTTAATTAATAAATGTAAAAAAGAGAAAAACTTAAGCCTCAGCACAAGAAAAACAGAAATATAGATGAAGACAATGATACTTTAGCACCATTGTGTGACTGTAAAACCGACTGGTTGTGGGTTCGATTCCCACTCGAGGAGATGAAATATTTTCTTAAAATTATATTTTCATTTCTTCGCTCTGGTGTCGAGGCAAAGCGCGGCGTTGAGTTCTGCCACTCAATACACAACGCCTCCAAAATTCGGCAGAAAGTGGGGAACGGAGTGTCTTAACCCTAGGTTCCCTCTGCCTACCCTGCTGTGTGCGGAATATAGCGTGAAGAGCTAATTTTAATTTTTTTTATTAACATCAAACGCCGTCTGAATTTGAAAAATAATAAAAATGATAATGGTATGTCTACAGTAGATATCAGTAACATTCGTATAAAAGAGAATTTGAAGGGATTATGGGAGGGAGAGGGGGAATAGACATTTGACACTCAAGTTCTTGCATTTTTAGTTGTTTAATATAAGACAAAACTGCGGAATGCTTGTTTTATTACGTCAGTTATATCCATTATTTCATAAAAACATGAACAAATAATTGTTACCTGGATTAATATGTACAGGTTACCTAGATTACCTAGATTACCTAGATTACCTAGATTAATAGAAACAGATTTCGTCTATACTGTGTTTGAAAGGTTTATGTGAATGTCTATAAGTAAAAAGTATTTTGAGAGCACTAATAAAACAAAAACAGGTAGACAAACTGAAACTCTTTTTGATTAGTCAAATAAACATGTCGCCGGCTCCACCTTCGCTTCGGGAGGCACGACAATTGCTCTTTTTAATGTAAAGGTTACAATTTTGATGTTCAATACATTGGGAGCTCCAGCATCCAGTATGAAATTTAAATGATATTAAGTAACTTAAATTTTCTATTTCCTCCTTATGCAGTATAAATTGAGTTGAATTGTTCAGTCATATAACTAAATGTCGCATTTTATCTTGACAAAACCGATAAATGAAAATGATTCAAATATAATGTTCCCAGGCCGTCGTGGCGTGCTTACCACAATAATTTGTGTTACATTCATTATATCGGCTATATTTGCTTACATTTGTTTGAGGTACATCATACAATTCCATTGCACACAAATACAATCTCATCTTCTTCTTGTTAGCAAGATGATAAAATGCAAAGACTGTATAAATAAAATAAGCTAATTTCAATTGTTTGAAACTTTTATTTAATTTTCCTGTGGATCAATATTATATTCCTTCATTTTTTCTTTGTATGCTACCCATTCATCCTTCCACACTATGTTCATTATAAAGTTCATATATTTCGACACCTTCGTATAAACACCCGCGCCATTTCCGCAACCCGCGCCGTAAGAAATAATCCCTTCTATAGAATATGATCGCTTCAGATTTGTGAATGACGCCATCAAAGGACCTCCGCTGTCACCCTAAAATACATAGAAATAAATAAACAAATAAATGTTAGGAACTATAAGAGATTTAATATGCTAAACAAGCTCTCCACTGTTAATGGACGGTTGTCGGTTCGATTTACGAAAAAAAAGTTTTGAGTTTGAATTGAATATTGTTTATTCACAAGTTCTTGGGAACTGTAAGTTACAGAGATGATCCATTTTTGATGTCAATGGATAGGTTATTTCAACTTAGAAAACAGTGCAAATTTAATTTAAATCGATTCAGTACTTGAGGCCATTACTAATATATATTATTTTTTTTTTAAATTATCTTTGTATCATCATTCAATATGATAAATTTTACCTTACACGCGTCACCATTCTTCGTATTTACGCCTCCTCGAGTACACATCATTAAATCAGGGTTGTAGTAGTTTTGATATATATGTTTGCATCTAGTAAACTCTTTTTGTACGTGCGTCTAAAAATACACAGATTTTTATAATTTTCTCAAAGTTTCCTAGCAAAATGGAACAAAAGTTGAACATGAAAATATGATGAAAAATAGTGTATAAATAAAAATAATCATTAAAAATTGTTATGTGTAGTGGCGTCTTTTTTATATTCAAGACTTTTTTGGGCCCAGAATGTAAAGAGACGAAAATGGTATGATTTAATAAATTTAAGTACATCGCTCTCTCCCTGACAATTATATATATATAAATTCTGGCAATCTGAGAGCTGAGTTATTAGAACGTCACGCTTTGACTTGTCAGACCAGTAACAAAAAAACAGTGTAATTTAACACTTTTTTTTTATGGAAAGAACAAAATAAACGAGCGCACGGGTCAGCTGGTGGTAAGTGAACTCTACCACTCAACCTCCGTGTTACACAGGAGGAGGTGGAGATAGATGTACTTTTTAAAGGTACCCATGTCATATAGACGCGGAAACACTGCCATGCCATACCACAGTTATTTGCTGTGTGGGAGGTAGTTCCTAGGAAACCGCCTACAGTCTACTATTAGTAAAGTACCACTTATCTAAACTTAGAGGAGTGTTTAGAAAGACTAGCGATATGATAAATAGGTTTTTCTAGTGATTTAGCAGCAAACTTGTGTCTGGAGGTTGAACTTAAGCAAATTCCAATCACTCTTTATTTCAGCACTGGTCAGCGTTTTCCTGAGAAAGTTTTGCACCAACCGATTATACGGCGTCCACTGTGCTATCGTTTACATAGTGATGAATGCCAGGATCTACCAACATGTCATTGATATACAAGAGAAACAACGTAGAGTAAGCAGGTAACCTTGGAGGACGCCAGCGGTCACGAGCAATATAATCAGAGCAGAAACTGTCGACAACGAACTTGATGCTGCGCCCAGTGAGAAAACTGGTGATCCACTTGCACAAATTTAGGAATAGAATTCATGAACTCCGAAAACTATAAGTTTAGCAAGGAGCGCCCCATACCACACTGGATCGTAGGTTTTAACCATATCCAGAATAACTATCCCAGGCTCGTAGTCCAGCGGTGGGTTATGTAAGCTAAAAGATCACTGGTTGAACGGCCATGTGGGAAACCATATTGACGGTCATTGATTAATCGGTGATCCAGGACATAGTAGCAATATCATCGGAACCATCGCCCTTATTCGGAACTGATGGATAAAATAGTTCTTCCACGAGTTTGACAGCAATATACTCTAAACTGCCGGTGTCATCTCAGGAGCACATGAACGGAACATTAAAGAAGAGATTGCATTTGGTCCATTCAACTTGTAGGTATTCAAGGAAGAAAGAGCTCGCCTAAGAGTTTTTTGAGTAAACTTAACATCCGGCATTAATCGTTGGCACCGCAAGATTGTTGGTGACGAGTTCGAGGCAAAGACAGCGTCCAGTAGATCAGCTTTTTCTCCTTTGCCATATAAACGGACCAGGATGTCATTCTCCGTGCGTAACAGTACATGCGAGGGCTGGCTAAAGTTGCTGAGTGCGGTCTTGGGGAGACCCTAAAACTGACGGATTCCGAATTGGCGGCTTTTAAGCCTCTTACCTCTCTATTTTGGCAATGTGCTGTGGTAGTTTGCCACTTAAAGTATGTACAAATTTGGTAGTACTTCCTTATTAAGGCTTTTATCTATGGATAATTGCTATGCCTGTCAAGGGCAGCAAATTTGCAAGACGTATCAAATTAAGACTGTGACTTGGCACCGATTGGGATGAGAGCATCGATACAGAGCTAAGAATGTAAAGTTCCATGCTGTGCAGAACATCGGCTTTAGCAAGGACACAGGCACATTGTACTAGTCTTGGCTGGCGACATCATCTGCCGACCGAAATACAATCGAGGCAGGCCGTCCAGTTTTCCGCCAGTGGTTAGCAATGTGTCATACTTTCCACACAGGTACTGTTGGGGAATGGCTGCTTCGGACCTGTGGCGGACCACCCGGACACAACCCCCGTTGCCGCCACTGCGACTGCCTCATAGAGACGGCCCTTCTACGAGTATAGGTAGTATAAAGGAAAAAAAAAAACAAATTACATAAAGGAGCACTTGTGAACTTCCCGATTCCTCAGTTTCGCCCCATCCAGCGACGGTATAAGACTTTTCAATCTCTCTTCCCGGCACTGGTAAGCACGCTGGGCGTATGAATTCATTGAATTGGACTCTAAAACAATAAATATAAATAATTATGGACCTCTTTACTAAAGGTAAAGTTAAAAAGTAAAGTTCGTCCTGCAAACTGGAGTTCCTTAGTTTCAGAAAGAACACTTAATGCCAGACAGTAGATACTAGGCATAAAATACTAGACCTTAAAGAATAGTTAGTCATTTAACCTTTAATGAATATACCACAAAAGACAGCCCCCAATGTCAAAGAAATTTAGTTAAGCGCGCTAATCTCAGGAACTACTGGCTTTATTTGATTTTTTTGTGTTGGATAGTTAATTTATTGAAGGCTATAGGCTAGATAAAAAGTAAAGAAGTGTGGTTAATTGGCTAATATATTTACATACCTTTCAAACAGCTCTACGAGAGCAATATCATTCTCTTTAAGTTCTGTTCTGTGACTATAATGGGTGTGCCCATATCTCTTAATAATATTACACAACAAACCATCTTTTATATTCTTTTTATCCAGAACACCCAACAACGCGTAGCGTGCTAAACCTCTGTAAAAAAATAAAGTTTAAGTACTAATATTTATACAAAAAGACTAAAGCAAGTATTTTTGCGTAAGAGTTACGTAAAAGTTAATACAATAGTAACTCCTGCATGAAATTCAAACGATCTTAATTCCAACCATTTTTATTCTTTAAATATGTTTGTATTAAGATATCTTAAATCTCTTCATTAGCTTTAACCCCCTCGTAAATTACCGAAGGATTTACGAGGAGGCTGAGGAGCGCCAAACACCCGGTTGGGTACCCAAAAATGTACTTAATAATATACACGTTATATACGCGTTACATAATTTAAAATAAATGTCAGTCTGAGTTACCCACAACTTTTATGTGCAAAAATTGCTTATGTACGTACTGTTTATTTTGTACTTGTTACGTGATGAACAACGAAACAATCAAACAGACGAACAAACAAAAAATCCTAAGCTGTTAGTAATCCTTTAACACTCGAGGATTTTTTTTATATTTTCAATGTACAGATACAGCTTTTCTACAAATTTATTAGTTTAGTTGCGCGCTTGTGTCCCTGCGCCACGACTGGCCTATAAAAATATATAACATTATTTTTTTAAGAAAATACATACTCTCTCGTAGGTATAACAACATGAGCAGCTGTCAGTATAAATTTATCACTTATCAGGGTACCTCCTCCAATCCATTTAATATCAATATCTGGATCTGTCGAGCTTGCGCTACCTATAACAGCCTGAAAGAAATAATCTCTATATATAATAAGACAGTAAAAATATTTTGTCTGTACATTTAGTAATTTTGACTGAAATGGATAGAGGGATACTTAAAAAGAATAATAGAAAGCAAAAATATTTTTTTTGAATTTCTTGTCTGCCTGTCTGTCTTATGTATAGTCACATTATTCTCTGAAAGTACTGAACCGATTTACTTAAAAGTTTCACCAATTGATTTGTTTTAACTCAACTTAACAATTAAAGATGTTTCATCAAAATCGATTCATTAAAAAAAAGTTATCGTCATTTCAATGAACTCAAGGCATTGGTGTGCCTGCGAATGTTCTATAGCATTTGCGCTGGTAAGATTTTTGGCCAAAGAATGACATTCGAAACGTCTTGGTTATATTACTGTTGATAAGAATCTATAGTTTTGAAGCACTATTACACAGTGCCACTCAACACGCAATGCCTCCAGAATTCGGCAGAAAGTGGGGAACGAAGTGTCTTAACACTAGGTTCCCTCTGCCTACGCTGGTGTGTGCGGGATACAACGTGAAGCTGATTGATTGACTATTATACAATATTTTATACAATAAAGTAAACAAAATTGAATTGTTAGTGGAGATTACCTTCATAAATCATAACAGTTAAGTTTAAGTCGTAATTAATTCAACACAGAGATAAAGAACGATTTGATCTTGAAAGAAATATTAAGTAAATACATAGATTCTTAGGTTCGTTAGAAATAAATCTATATAAAAATGCCTAAAACATCCTATCTATGTGTACCCGTAATAACTACATATTTGTACATTTAGCTAATAATATATATAACTAATTTAAAAACTGTACAGGAGTTAATATGCATTAATATCATTACAGTTATTTTGCAAAGAATATTATGAATCAATAATTTAGAAAAAAAAACAGCTTCATGCTGTATCCCGCACACAGCAGGGTAGGCAGAGGGAACCTTGTGTTAAGACACTCCGTTCGCCACTTTCTGCCAAACTCTGGAGGAATTGCTTGTTGAGTGGCAGAACTCAACGCCACGCTTAGCCTCGACACCAGAGCAAAGAAATGGAAATATAAATTTAAGTAAATATTTCATCTCTTCGAGTGGCGATCGAACCCACAACCAGTCGATTTTCACAGTCACACTTCGTGCCGCTGCGCCACGACTGGCCTAATTATTCAATAATTTAACATTTACTATATACTTATTAGGGACTAATAGACTGCCAGATGTAGGCCATCTAAGCGTCACGTTGCCACTTGAACCTCACGGTGCTACTTTTCAACCGCCACAGGCCGGGAGCTAGAGTTGTCAAAGCATTTTGCCATAACCACGACGACGGGAGCCAAATAGGCACGTCGCAGAGTCAAGGATGGTGAATCACTTCCAATCGCACATTCAGAATCGCAAGACAGAAAGAACCTAGTATCACTACTTTGTCTTACCCGAATATAAAAATAGTTGAAATATAATAATAATGATGAAAAAGCATTAGTGAAGAGAAAATATTACCATATGCGGGTACTGCCTAGGTTCTGCCGATATAGCACTTATGATCCTTGGCTGCGTTTTCTGTCCGAGATCTCTGCCCGTGTCGCTTCTAATAAATTTTGTATTGCTTTCATCTGTAGCAATACAAACGTTGAAATATTGCTGGTAACTGAGGCATTCTGGAAAATAAGTTATATATATGCAATAAAATGTATTGTATTGTATTATTGTATATATAAAGGGGTCTATACTTGCGCATCGCGGCGTATGGTCCCACTACTCACAAATTTAAAAAATCTAAAATAAATAAAAGTTCTTATACTCACTATCCCAAGCGGGGTGCCGTACAGGAGTGTCGAGCTCCGGCCTCGGTAACTTGGGGCAACCTTCTGGTTCTCGGTCTGCTTGCTTTTGTGGAGGATTTCCACAGCAAAGAAATGGTTCCTGATCCTCATACCTACAAGTCTGCACTTACAAATTAATACTTGTTTATTAAACATTAGACTACCCACTCGTAGCTTCGCCCGCTTGAACTAGTAACTATATACGAGTCTCTAGTAACTATGTAGGTACTAATGGAACTGAAAGTTAATCACAAATATCGCAAATTTGGTCGTAAGATCGTCATAATTAAGAATATTTTTATAAAAAAATGGGGCACAGGGGCACAAACTGTGACTGTAAAACCGACTGGTTGTGGGTTCGATCCCCACAGGAAGAGATGATTAGATTTTACAAAAATTTTAATTTATTTGCAATTAAAATAAAAATTACAACTCTGTCTAATAAAAGAGAGTTTAATACCATTTTCTCCGTCTTCAATGTGCGACTAGTCCTGAACATTTTTACTATTACGTCTGGTCCGCTTACAATACTTGTAGGATCATTAGGACAGCAGACTATAGGGACTTTGTCGTCATAGAAGCATGTCTGAAAAAAAAAACAACTGAAAGAGGGTACCCCGTGGGAACCTAGATAGTTGTCTAACAGAGTAGACAATAAAAAATAACTAGAATTCTCAAACATCGCATTTACAGCCCGATTCTTTCCTCTGCACCACGGAGGTGGCTTAAATTGGCATTTAGGCTCACACTGTATCCCACACAACACTTTGCCTCGTTAAAAGAGCGAGGAAATTAAAATATTAACTATTTAATTTCTTCGACGTATGTCTAAAGTCTGTGGCGTTATGCACTGGCTAGTGTAGTACGTAGGAGTGAGTGTAACAGCGTATACGCAATAACTCACTTTCTCTCTGATGTCTGGAATATGCTAAGACTTTTTTCCATACTTTCCACACAGCTTTTGAGACATTGCACGTTGAGTAGCAAAACTCAACGCGGCGCGATGTAATCCAAAGCGGGAAGATTAGATAGTTTACATACATGTAACTACTATTTCGTATATACTATATATTAATATTAGTTATTGAGGCCAGTCGTGGCGCAGGGGCACAAAGTGTCACTGTAAAATGAACTAATTGTGAGTTGGATCCCCACTGGAGAAAATTAAATATTTATTAACATTTATGTTTTCATTTCTTCGCTCAGATGTCTAGGCAAAGCGCGGCGTTGAGTTCCGCCACTCAACACGCAATGTCTCCAGATTTCGGCGGTAAATTCACCACGCTCCGCCCAATTTTCGAGAAACACACAATTCAAGTGGTTGGGAACTCAACGCCGCGCTTTGTAACAAATATCTATTATTAAAAAATATATTAATATATATATTACCGGCGGATATTGTTTTGTACTTTTTACAATATTGATAGCGAATGGGCAATCATAATACTTTTGACAAGTTCCCACATATGATATGTTTAAACTTGTAGTTTTCTCACAAAGTTCACCTGGAAAGAACGTTATCTATTATATAATGAATACCGTAAATAGCATATGTAGGATTTTGGCTTTCTAGTATAACGTAGTTTGCCTCAATTTTAAACAACCGAATCGTAATATTTCCCCTCTGGCTTACCACGAATGGCCGGCGGAGAGCCAAATCTATATGCTCGCAAAGCCTCTACGTCCTTAGCTGATAAAGATGGTGTTGCGCCTCTCTGTCGGGTGACGGTGGGGCTCTTATAATAGAAGGCGTCACTGTCCGTCAAATATACAATTTGAGACCTCTGTCAAGACGAACCCTCGTAACACTAGTCAATAGCAAGTAGCAAGTCTATCCAAATTCCATGTTATAGTCCTAATTTAGATTTTCTCATTTCCCATTGTTCCTCCGCAGTAACGGGCGAGGATCTTTGGGCAATTACCTGTGGATACTCCTCTGACATCAATCTGTATGGATCCCGGCTGCTCTTCATGCTTTTCAGCTGACGCTTAGCAGTAAAACAGTTTTATATTCTATATATAAGGGAATCTACGTGTATCCACCACGTAAGAGTTCCAAAAGATAGAAAGAAAGATAATAATTAGTTCTTACCAATTTGACTGTAACGCACAGAAAAGACACTTCCAATGCAAATAAACAATAAGAATATTTTAAAAATATACATTTTTTTTCCGTTATAATTCTATTTAAATCCTTTTTTTATGTAACAAAGCGGAAAATGAACTAATTTAGTTTTTCAGTAGCGGTTTTATGAATACTTTTTTAATACTTTGCACAAAAGATACGTTCATCTCAAACTGTAAATCCGTAATGAGGTGTATATAAAATATATATATATATTATGGCGGCAGCTAATTTTATAAAAAGAGATAACCTTTTAGATAACTTTGGCTCTTATGAATTCCCGGTACGTCACCAACACACATACACATAAAAATATTATGGATTTAAAAAAAATAAAAATATATAAGTCGCTTAAAAATAACAAAACAGAACGGTTTCCGGTATACTAAAAGCTCTATAGAATGTGCTCGGAGCTTTAAATTATATGAGCACTATTCAGGTTGGGTTAGTACAAATTCTGTAGAATTCAGGCCCTGGTTTCATCATCAGATCAGCTCGGTGATAGCATAATATTACTGTGACAAAAACTATGTACAACTACAAACTTTTATCATGGTACAATTATTGAAATAATTGTGTAGTGAGTGGATCAAATTTAGAATCTTAGAAAGTTACCTAGTGACACCCACAAAGCGTTTAAAAGAAATTTAATTTTATATATTCTTATTAATCTAACCAAGAGCTTATCTTATATTTAATAATAAGCCTAACATAACAGATAATAAAAATAATTCTGTCGCTAAATTTTACAACTAAACATTTTTTTAAGCATGTCAACCTCTTGTCTTATCGTAATAAATAAAAATTATGTGCTCCGCCTAACATAGATTTTATAATATAAAACTCATTCATGACACAAATCGATACCAAGACATCTTACATGGAATGGAGTGAAAAGGAAAAATGACATTTAATATTTCTTTATATCTTTATTTAATACATCGATGTTTATAATAAACGATATTTTTTCATATTTGACAATGTATGATGAGTTGTAATCATTACAAAACCTAGCTCATGAGTTAGATTGCTTTAGTACCGTTATTTTATAAAGTGGTATAAGAAAAAAATCCAAAAATTTTGTATCGATCCAGCCTTAGATACAAAATTGGAGGATTTTTATTTTTTTTTATTAATTTGCAGTTTGACTTAACCACTGAACAAATTACATTTTCTTTAGAAGTAACTTAAGGAAATCGAAACGTGTCCACATATAATCACGATGCATACCACAAATAAAAAAGTAAAAAAGACAACTCAAGACACTACCTTCTCCGCTAACCTGTTCTTATACTTATATAAGATATTAAAGGAGACAAAGAGAAATAACACTAGCTTTACAATTTTTTCGTTAATATAGATATATAAACAGAACTGTGTCTCCCATTCTCACTTTGTGAAAGAAGCCAGTGTCTTAATATTTTTGTCTCTCTGCCTACCCTCCTATATTCGGGTTACAACTAGTGAACCTAAAGTAATATGCTTTTCACTATTTTAATATTGTATGTGTTGATTTAATGATAATTTGTTCAGTAGTTTTAAAAGTTCTAAGATAAAATAAAGAAATTTCTCCATTACAAAAACATGATACAGATGATCTTTATACAATAAATAACAAAAAAATACATTTTTCTATTTATTATGATTTCTTTTCTACATATTTATATATACATTACATCATGTTATTGTTCCTTATTCATTCGTACATAGTCTGTAATCTATTTTCAATTGTATCTTCATAAGGATAAAGACTGAAATCATCTGGCATAAAATTCCAAGGTTCGTCCTGACCATATGTAGGCGGTTTCTTTCCCATATAGTCCGGTTTAAAGTTTTGCATGTTATGAGACAGGATCTGAAAGATAATAGCCAAAAAAAGTTATAACAAAATGTCGTCTTTCTACTTAATAGTAAGAAAAAGCTGCTTTTATAAAACACGTTTTATTTTTTTCCTATGACGGCAATTTTAACTTTTTTGAGATGGCAGTACATAATTATAATATCATCGGAACTAAATATTTATTTTGAACTTCCACCGATTCCAGCTTTTCGACACTAAAACAAACCATACTTTTACAAGCACAGCGTGGTCGACAGAGGGAAACTAGTGTTAAAATATTCTGGTTTTGGGACAATGTTTATTAAAAAACTAAACTAAACTAACTTCACGCTTTATCCCTAGCGGGGTAGTCAGAGATTTTTAGTAAAAGAAAGTTTATTAAATGAAAATAACTTAAAATAGAATCACTTCCGTAAGTGGCAACATTACAGTCAGACGCTGCATGCTTGAAAAATAAAATGTTATAAAGTTTAGTTGTAAATATTTTATCGATCCAGCACAATAAGTCCAAATAAATATAGATTACCTTAAAATTGTCTGGTCCACGTTTCTTCCTCAAGTAATTGAAGCAACATGACCTGAAGTGGCGTGTTCCACATGCTGAAGCACATTCGCTGCCACAAGAGTCGCAGGAAAGACTTGCTGCCCATAATGTGCTGCCTGAATTGAAAAAAAACGAATTAGCACTCTATCGGTTCACAGGGTGAGGAGTCGCCTTCAACGAATGTTCTAGAAATGAATAGAAGATAGTTCTAGACAGGCTGAGTTCTTTAAGCAAATTATATTAAGATTACGCTTTGACACCTGTCGCTCCTATTTCTGCCGCATACAAATTAACTTCATGGTAAATTTTAAGTTTAAACTTAACATTTTTATTGATATTTGTTTTATATGGGAGCTAATAAACTTTTAAAGTTCGAAATTCCTACAGATAATATAAATATTTCTATTTTAGTAGACATGAAAATATCAAGATCAAGATATTTTCAGCCAATTAATTGATTCTAAATTAATGTTTTCAAAAGATTCACAAGATTTTCTAGGTTATTGTAGCTTCACGCATAAGGCAGAGAGAATCTTATGTTAAAACACTCCGTTCCCCGCTTTAAATTTCTAACAAAATAAAAATTACTGAAATTTCGAGTTGTTTCGAGAGAATATATCTACAATAAAACAAAATCATATACATACAATCTACTTTGCAAAAATAACTAAAAACAATAACACTATAGAAAAGTAAGAAAATTAGGGACTAACTAAACCTTTCTCGTTCTGGTATGTTTTTTGAGAATGAAGAGGGGCACATCGGCATCGCTTGGTAGTATTTTTGCGGTAGTGAGTGTTTACGTTATTGGTATCTATTCGTAACTACGTCACACATAATACAGTATGGATAGAAATCAAGAAATAAATTAAAAAAAACTAAAAAAGGTCTAAACTGTTGACGAATGTTGATTTTAGATATGGGTCTGAAATATTTAATTCTATATGCTGCTCCCGTAAAACGATCGCAGACGCTTCCACCCTGTATATTGCGGTAATTTCCATTTTTCGACACTATTTCTAAATCATGCTGGCATGCATTTATTTTAGTAATCGTGCTCCTTATTAGGGTTACTTAAGCTTTCTTTCCTACGAACGCCTTAGTTTATTAAAGTTAACATAAGTTAATCCACTTAAGCCATTGCGGAATTTTACATTGGGAACCTGATCCAGGTTCCCTCTGGAAAATATCTGTATATACGCCTATGTTTATTACTAATTTTTAGCCACGTCTCTACACGCCTATTCAAATGGGAATAGCTAAATCTTGTGTACGACGTATGACACCCTCTAAGTGCGGGAGATAACTCTGACGCACTGATACAGTGTGTTACACGAAACGATTATAGTGATGTTATATAGCCTACAGCTTTCCTTGGTAAAGGGACACAAAAGTAATTGAGCAATTCGAACAAGTAGTTCCTGAGATTTGCGCATTCAACCGAACACAATGTTTAGCTTTACAATATAGACTATTAATACGCCCATGCTTAAAGGATCTATAAACACAGCTTGAGTAACCCTCTATTCTTTCTGTTTCTAACTCCATATATTCGATACCTGTGTCGTAGTCGCGCGAGGATGCCGCTTCTCTTTTGTACCGCCTAGAGTCTGCCTGCGACCAAGTCGCTAATAAAATAGAACATTACGTTACTAAACAAATATTTGGGACTCTGAGCGTAAGAGGGACGGTTGTAGGTTCGTTTCTCATTCAGGGGAATATATTATTTTCATTTCGTTCATCTTCACGCATATGGATCAAATCGTCACTTAGGTTACTCTACCTAAGTGACGATTTGATCCCCACTGGGAGGCATGATTTGTTTACACTTTCTCGCTCTGATATCAAGAGAAATCACGGCGTTGGCTTTCGACACGATACGATAGAGATATATCTAATTGTAGGTTCCCTCCCGCCTCCTCCCCCATATGCAGGATAGGATTTGAAACTATAAATAAATATTAAGCAAACAAAACACGGCGTTAGATTCTGTTAAGTAAAATGGTTAATGGACTGTTAACTCTTACTTTACGCATATTTAAATTTTATATATATAGCTAAATAAGCTGAAGGAACGTAATTATTAAGATAAACTGTTCCTCACTTTCCGCCCAATTTTCGAAACAATAGCGGTCAACCACAACTAGTGCATCACAATAGCATCTTTGTTAAAGTTATACAGTAGAAAAAGGTAAGAAAGAGACAATTTGTGGCGCAGACGTACAAAAATGCGACTGCAAACGCGACTGATTGTGGGTTTAACTCCTAATCTAAGGAATTAACTGAGGCAAAGTGCGGCGTTAAGCTCAAATCAGCTTCACGCTGTATCCCGCACACAGCAGGGTAGGCAGAGGGAACCTAGTGTTTTTAGACACTCCGTTCCCCACTTTCTCCCGAATTCTGGAGGCATTGCGTGTTGAGTGGCAGAACTCGACGCCGCGCTTAGCCTCGACTCCAAAGCGAAGAAATGGAAATATAAATTTAAGTAAATATTTCATCTTCTCGAGTGGGGATCGAACCCACAACCAGTCGGTTTACAGTCACACTTTGTGCCGCTGCGCCACGACTGGCCTCAGCGTTAAGCTCAGTTACTCAAAATGCAAAGCTTCCAGAATTCGACAGAAAGTGAGGAAGGGAAGTGTATAACTGAGGACGGAGTGTCTTAACAATGAGTTATCAGGTTCCCTCTGCCTACCCTGCTAGGCGCAGGCTACAGGAGCTAAAAAGAAATAAAAAAATATACTTACCAATCAACATAAGTGATAAAATGGCGGTTATCTTAAACATCTTCGATTTTAGATGCTATCGTGATGAGATCTCCCAAGAAAGTGGCTTCCAATGAAAAATTTCAGCCCTTATATATGAAACAAAGTTTGCTTATGGGAAACACGGTTTAAATATTTATTTTGTGGTATCATTTTACCCCTTTATGTATAGTAGTCGCGACTATGTTTTACTAGATGAATGTGACTTCGGTTAATTTAGTGAATTTTATTAAAAATATAGTTTTGGAACTTAGATTTAAAGAATATATAGCCGTCGTGGCGCAGTGGCACTGTCGACTGTTAGCGCCACAGTCGTGGAATCGATTCCCATGAATTACCTACTCTCATTACAGGTGGTTGTGAAATATTATCATTTTCTCGCTATGGTGCCAAGACAAAGCGCGGCGCTGAGTTCTGCCACTAAACACTAAACATGCTATGTTTTGAAAATTTGGCAGAAGGTGTAGAATTAAGAGTCTTAACGTAACTTACCTTATGTTAGATAAGTTAAGATTTAGGTTCCCTTTGCATTTTCTGCTAAATGTGGGATACAACGTGAGAAAAAACACTTCACTTTTATACTTTATGGTTAGTTTGTAGAAACAAACAGAAGTTATAGTCACTTTGATTATTAACAAGATGCAGCGTAGAGTTCCGCCAACTAACACTTTTTTGTATTATATCTTCAGGTTGTGTCCCACATATAACAAAAATAGGCAGTATTGAGGCCCTACTCCCCCCACACACCGCCAAATTTTCACAACAATAAATGTTGAATGGTGGAACTCAACGCTGCGCTTTATATTGTTACCAGAGCGAGGAAAAAAAATAATTGATTACCCCAAGTGTGAATAAAAATAATTGAGTACCCCAAGTGGGAATCGAACCAACAACCGACGCGTTTACAGTCATACTTAATGCCCACGGTCGACTGCATTTGACATTGAAGAATTTTTTTTACAAACGCACCCACGGACTTTTACTAGCTTAAAATTCCAAAGAGTTAAATAACAAAAATTAATTATTTATATATCAAAAGTTTTCTTATAAAAATGCTAAAATACTCCTGAAAGTGCGTTATTGACTACAAAATCGATATAGAGTAGCTCCAACATGTACAGAACCTACATTATATAAATAATATTTTGAATTTTGTAGCATATAGATTATGTATTAATATTATAAAATTGAAAAGTCAGTTGGGTTGGACGTGCTAATCTCAAGAACTACTCGTTAGAATTCTCGAACATGCGGACGAAGCTACAAATCAAGGCCAGTGCGTGTATATAGGGAGAAAACCTAGTGTTAGGATATTCTACTCTATAATTTGAAAAGTCAACGTAACTTAACGCCGCGCCTTGTATTCTCAGAGCAAAGAAATGAAAAATTATGAAATATATTTCATATTTTTTCATTTCTTTGGAACAGGAATGGAACCCACAACCACACACATGCTGCCCGAATTCGTCGGAAATCGGGGAACGAACGTGTCTAAATGGGAACGGAGTGTCTTAACACTAGGTTACCAGTAACCCTCTGCTTAATGTACGGTACGCAACGGCGCCCTTTAAGTTCCGCTTCCAGAACGGGGTAATTAAAAACTGAAATATAGGCATTGTCCACAATAATAATCGCACCAAAAAGTGTCGCGCTTACAACCAAGGCCTTTACTCAAGCAATACAGAAACAAGATCTACATTTTAGTTCTATTTGTTTATCTCTATCAAGTATAATGTATTGACATCATCTCACGTACAAACCGTAGAAAGTAATTTATTTAATTTGCTTCAACAATAAAATCTATTTTTTATGGCTTCACGCTGTATCCCGCATATAGGACGGTAGGCAGAATTGCCATGCACCGCCCAGTTGTCGAGACATTGCGGATTGAATGGCGGATTTTAACGTCGCGCTTTGTCTTCTTATCGGAGCGAGTAATTGAAAGAAAGTATTTCATTCCTCCGAGCGGATAGCACCTATGTACTGCTACACGTTCAACCTCTAATTTAAGTAGGTAAAGCCCGGTTTCCACCGCGAGCGGAGCGGGCCCATTAAGGACTAAGTTGAAATTAACTGTTTCCTAAGTAAGTAAAATTAACCAACTTGAAATATCTATATATTTTTTTAAAGTAAACACTTTACACACCTACTTTCCAGACTTAAATACTTTAGAAAACGTAAAAAAAACTGAATGGGTAGCGGGATTTTAAAAACGACCAAAAAAACCTTAAAAAGTATCTACTTTAGTAATCTGTCCTCCAGAATCGCGTGGATACTCATATCTCTGGAACTGCTATTTTTTAATAAAATAAGTTCGCGTAGGAATCGATTCCACAATCATCGCATTTACAGTCAAATATAGCACATATTGCGCCTCAGACATACATATACTTATGTATGAATTAAGTTATAGAATATAGACTCATAACGCAAGATGACCTTCTAGTATACGGACGTCGTTGCTATAAGATACAATGAAACAAAAAATACACACTATTTAAAACATAAACGAAAAATATAATTAAAACTCAAAATTTACGTTATTTTAATATGAAAATGAAGATGGTTTCGTGTTTACTCGTGTTTTTGTGCTTATTCCACGCTGTTTTATGTTTAGAAGTTGGTAAGAAATTCTTAATATATAAAACTCTTCCGTTACTGAGTGACTGACAGACAACGCACAGAAGGAACTACTGGATTTGAAATATTGAAATTTGGCAAGATGGGAAGAATTTAAATTTCTGTACTGAAAAAGGATTTCACGAAATTCCTACAGAAACAGGACAAAATTGAATTTTCTATTTTACCTCCTATATATAAACAAAGCTATGGGCAACGACTAATTAAATTAAATTCTAATCTACTAATTTAAGTTTATAAAAAATGAAAATTTATATGATTTTTGTGTTTATTATAGAAGTTATTTTGTCGCATTCTTTCAAATTTAGCGTTATATGTTGTTTTGTTTTATTTTTAAACGTTGTTAAGAAACAAGTTTATGTATTTTCCTCAATACATCTCGTTTCTTTTAACACAACTAGAGGTGACGGCCGCCTGTTGACTTGTAACTTTAAGATATATTTTATCTGACTTAATAATAATATTATATATCAGGTGTCTGTTCGATTCCCATTCAGAGTAATATTTATAACTAAATAGAACATATGCCATGTGGTAAGCAGAGGAAACCTAGTATTAGGACACTCCGTTCCCCATTTTTCCTTGAATTCTTGAGGCATTGCGTAAACACACTTATATAGTCTGATTTAATATTACTTTTTTAATATTATATATACTGAGGCCAGACGTGGCGCAGCAGCACGAAGTGTGACTGTAAAAACTGGTTGTGGGTTCGATCCCCACTCGAGGAGATGAAATATTAATTTAAATTTATATTTCCATTTTCTTCGCTCTGGTGTCGAGGTAAAGCGCGGCGTTGAGTTCTGCCACTCAACACGCAATGCCTCCAGAATTCGGCAGAAAGTGGGGAACGGAGTGTCTTAACACTAGGTTCCCTCTGCCTACCCTGCTGAGTGCGGGATACAGTATGAAGCTGATTTATTTATTTATTTTATTTTTATTTAATATTTCAGGAGATCCTTGCAATGTGTATAATATAACAGGCGTATGTAAAAACATACTGGAATGTCCATATGCCATTAAACTTGTTGATGAAGATGAAAAGAAACCGCCTGTAAGTCTTCGTATCCCATATACTTATGTATCTCTACTTCACTTATAATAAAATCGTAACGGATCAGTGTCTGTATAAGGGAGATATGTAATATTGTTTATTGTTGTACTGTAAATGCATTACAAAACAACATTAAAAACATTCAGTTCAAAAAGGTGGGCCGGGCCTATCTCTATAAGAGATTAATAGATCAAGTGGATGAGTGACAAGTAGCGAGTGAGAGACTATATAGTACCTACAATTAAGTTATTACTTAACACATTTAGTTAAATAATTAATCACAAACAAAACAAAATACATCTATAATTATATATATATATATATATATATATATATAAATAAAATAAACACATATAACGGTGATATATAAGATAAAAATCATAAGAGAACCAAAAATAATCTAGTCTCCGACACGGCGTGACCGATTTGATTGCAGTTTTCACTAATGTATTTAATTTTCAAGCTTCCCTTAACATTAAGTGTTTGTTTTATTTCAGTCGGTTTATAAACAAAAAACGTTATAATATTTTTAAAATGTTGTCCTACGAATTTGCTTTAAATAACTGTTTTATTGAATTAGCTGAAACTTTACTTTTTAATATAAGTTTAGATATTGTTTTTTTTTTAATTATACTATTATTAGAAAACGAAAGCAATGTAGATTAGCAAATTAATAATTGTGTATTTCAAGCGGGCGAAGCCGCGAGCGGGTCGAAGTATATATATAAAACTCTCCCTTTAATGACTTGACTGACAGAAAACGTACAAGCAAAACTACGGGGCCACTGCATTGGAAGTAGTTTATTTGAGGGTGTTGGGGATTCGATTTTCCTGAGAGTCTAAGGGGAGAAAGAAAATAAAAAACATACAAAAACTTAATATTATAGTGATCTTGCTACCGAAGCGTAATACAGAAAGAAGTTCATTCTTCCGGTTGGGAATCGAAGCCAGAACCTACCCAGTTTAGAAATTAAATAAGATGACATTATATAAAATTACAGATGTGCAAATGGGAAGGAACTACAAGGATAGTGTGTTGTCCCACACAGAACCTATTGTACCGTACGGGGGTGTTCGAAAAATATTTCGTGGGATCTAATGAAGGCGTTCTGAGATCTGATAAGCTCGTAAGTATTTTAGTTATTTTCCAAGATTTTTTTGTATAGCTTCACGCTGTCTGTAAACGCAACTGATTGTGGGTTCGACCCCCAATCAAGAAAATTAAATATTTATTTAAATTTATTTATTAATATATTTATTTATATATGCCATTAATTTCATATTATTTCTTCGCTCTAGTGTCGAGGCAAAATTTGGCGTTGAGTTCCGCCGTTCAACACGCAATTCCTCAAAAATTCAGCGGAAAGTAGAGAATAGAGTGGCTTAACACTACGTTCCCTCTGCCTAGCCTACTATATGCTCGATACAGCGAGAAGCTAATGAAGTAGACTAAAAAATTCAAGCTGCATCCTGCTCACAACATATAAATAGTATTAAGACACACCGTTTCCCACGCACCGCTCAATTTTCGAAATATTACAAAAGAGATAGAAGTTAAAGCGTTTTTTTATATCAAAGATAGGAAATTAAAATAAATATAATCATTTCCATGAGTGTGATAGAACCCAAAACTACCCCATCTACAGTTACACGTTGTTCCCGCTGCGGCTACAACGGCCTCTGTAAATAAAATATAATAACAAAATATTTTTACATATAAATAATCTTTGTGTATACAATTTGTTATTGGAGGCATTTTATCATTGTGATAGAATTATTTTAAAAATGTTGCCTGTTTGTCTGTGTGTTTGTTCACGCTAATCTTAGAAGACTTAGTCGATTTAAACGCTGTTTTCTCTTATGTATTTTGACAAACTTTCCTTAAAATTTAGAATTTAATTTAAATCAGTTCATAAATATTATTTTGTTCGACAAAATAACTACAACCTGTTTTATTGAATTTACTAAATCTATAATTTTCAATGTATGGATATTTCCTTTAAAAATATATTGTTATTAAAACATGAACCATTGTGTAGTTCAAAGGAGCAGCGGGTAGCGTGACTCTATAATTACTAATAAAAAAAATTAAAAAAAACACACACACACAGACTTGTCGTTATGAAGGCAAGCAGCCATTCCTATGCTGCCCAAATCTACCAGACCTGGCAGTACCCCCCGAACCTCGACGATGTCCTGCATTACCAAATCCGAAGCTGAGGACTCCCGTGCCGCATTTGGCTTGGAGAAGTGAGTGTTTTAATTATGTTTTAACAGATATGATGGCAACACTCTCTGCCTTTTCACCTTCACACCGCATTCCATACAAAGCATGGCAGGCAAAGAAACCTGGGACCCCTGTCTTAAGAACAACTGAATACCCAAACTAAAAAATTGGGTAGTGCCAAGAGAACAGATTGTCTTAACACTAGGATTCCTTTACCTACTATGCGGGAAAATACGTGAATAATAAAAAAAACTTAATATGTAATAACATTTCAGAATGCCTAGAATATCAAAGATATTTCAACCAATGTATAGAAGCCGACGACTCCACTCACGGGTACAAGAGAGTGAATACTTGTCCCTTGTCACAGTTGAGGATATCTGGGGGAAGTCCAGCTGCAGTTAAAGAGTTCCCGCATATGGTACAAGAAACTAGGCTAATATATATTTTTTTCCCACGCTCTCTCATATCGCTCATTTGGTGCAATAATATGATAGAGATGTATTTGCACTTTTTTTTAATATCACAGGGCACGCAATCAAAGTTTGTAAATAAGTCATACATAAGGCATAAAAAAGTCATACATTGACATATTAAGCTTATTTAAAAAAAATACAGTTACATCATTTTTGAGGCTCTCGTTGAGCAGAGACACAAGCGTGTGACTGTAAACAAGATAGATTTTGGGTTCGATTCCTACTCCAGGAAATGAAGTGTTCAATATATTTTTGATTTCCTCTCCTGCATAACGAGAATAAGCGCGTCGTTGAGCTTTGCTACTCAATACGCGATGCCTCCAGAATTCAGCGGAAAGGAAAATCTCTTAACGGCAACAGAATGTTTTAACAGAGGGTTCCCTGTTGTCCTCTGCTTACCCTGTTATTTGCGGGATACAGCGTGAAGCTATAAATAAGTAGTGATTTAAAAGACATTATATGTGATCAGAAAGGGCAAATCAATTCCTTCGAAAAGGAAAGATAATGAGGCCGCATCGGCACTGCATCTTTCTGTAAATGACGTTAGTGGGTTTAATTCCCACTCGAGGAAATTATTTATTTTCGTTTCCTCGGGATTCGAACCCGCGCCTCTTGGAAACCGTTCAATATAATATTTTAATATAATCAGCGGAAAGCTAAAAAAGATATATTTCAGGCTGTAATAGGCTGCCATAACACCGTGTCACCAGATGAAGCTGATATAGTATGGATAGGGGGAGGGTCACTTGTCAGTGATAGGTTTATTTTGACAGCTGCCCACGTTCTAGTTGACAACCGTTTGTAAGTACAACGTAATAAATAAAGTAGTACAAAAGTAAAGATCTTATCTATCCTAATATTATAACGCTGATTGAATATATTGTTTAGCTTCACGCACAAGGCAGGATAGGCAGAAGGAAATTGGGAACCTAGTTTTATGATACTCCGTTGCATTAAGGCCCTACCGGTGCCCACTTTCCGCTAATTCTGGAGGCATTTCATGTTGAATGGCGGAGCTCAACGCCGCGCTTTGCCTTGTTACCCGAGTGAGAAAATGAAAATATTTAATATTTAATTTAAAACAATGAAATCGAACCCACAACCTATCGCGCTTGCAGTCTCACGCTTGCTTCCCTGTGCCGTATCCCGCACACAGCAGGGTAGGCAGAGGGAACCCAATATTAAGACACTCCGTTCCCCACTTTCTGTCGTCTGTGTTCTTTCCGTAGGCCTCGACACCAGAGTGAAGAAAATGGAAATATAAATTTTAGTAAATATTTCATCTCCTTTAGTGGGGATCGAACCCACAACCAGTCGGTTTTACAGTCACACTTCTTGCCGCTGCGCCACGCTGGCTTTAGGGAATAATGTATTAAAAACGGCATCTCAAGATCGATCCCAGAGTTGAAAGCGATATATAGGCCTAGGTTCTTTTTTTTATCTTAATTAATGTGATTAAACGTTAAATTGAAGCCTTTTTCCAGTGGAAGAGCACGTTACGCGATGCTTGGCACTCTAAACAAAACGGATATTAGATCAGGGATACTCTGTAACATTGTTAGGACAATACCTCACAAAGCGTACGTGAAAGATGAAAAGCAACATGACATAGCTCTTATAGAGATACACGAAAGGTAAGACAGGGTCTGACTGTAAATTGTATGGTTGCGACACTCAAGAAGAAAGTAAACAAAAGTAAGAAATAGCAACGCTATGTTGAGTACTGCCACACAATACGTTATGTATTAAAAATGGAGAGTCTTGACACTAGGTTCTCTCTGCTTACCTTTCTGTAGTTGATAAAGCGTAAAGGTAATGGTTCAATTTAGATTCGGAAAATGTTTATAATGAAAAAAATACATTATTCAATACGCGTTTAAAACTCTGCGAGGAAATATTGTGTTAAAGACTAAAGCCCTTGATAGATATTCCAAGCATACCGTTCAAAATTTTAAAACATATCTAGTAATCGCCCGCAATTTGTTTAGCATTTAAGACGAGAAATTTAAAATCATGTCTTTTCCCATTTACTTGCTTCCCAACATTCCCATTCATTAGCTACCTACTTCCAAGTCCTGTAATTTCGTCTGTCTCTCTGTTAATCACACCTCCACTCCTCTCCTCTCCCGCTTATCAAAGTGGGACAATCTATTGGTAAGACACTCCGTTCGTTTCTATTCATTTTTTTTTTATTAATATATGGATTTATTTTTAAACTCCAGGATTAGATTCAACGAGTTCATCCGCCCAATATGCTTGCCAGTTCCGTTCAGAGAGATCGGTTCGCAAAGAATTATCGCAGGCTGGGGGGAGACTGATGAAAGAGGAAAGGCATCAGATATACTTCTTACTGTAAGTCTGGGTGGAACAAGCAAAGAGCGAGTTCAAATCCTAGCCTATGTAAATATTAAATAGAATATTAGCTTTTTTGTAAGCCCTAGGATGGAGGAAGTCTGCGATACTGGAATAAGTATTGCAATAGATTTCGCCAGCAGCAACCAAAATTTAATTTTAAAAAATATTAGCTTCACGCTGTATCGCGCAAATACAAAGATCGTCAGAGGCAAACTGGGAATTTAATTTTACGTCACTTCGTCCCCATTAAGACTAAGAATAAATCAACAAGGAGAGAGGAAATTAAAATACTCGTGGAATGAAATGAAAATGATTGAGTTTGTCTCCGTCCAGGGGTATTATCAGAATGGAAATTGAACTCGAAACCGTCACGCTCACGAGTAGAATGGCCCTGTCCCTCAGTTCATTCACCATACGATTTACACTCAACACGCAATGCCTCCAGGATTCGGCGAAAATTGAGGAACAGAAGTTTCTTAATGGAAAAGGAGGGTTTTAACAATAGGTTTTTCAGGTTCCCTCTGCCTACCCTGCTATGTGCGGGACACAGCGTGAATCGAATAAAAAAAATATTAAATGTAAAATCGTGAAAATCAAATATCTTATTGTCAATATTATAATATTTTTTCAGACAACCGTCGAAGAAGACACCCGTTTATGTGAACAGAAGTTCGAGAGGACGGTGTTTTTTCCTGACAGCATGATTTGTGCTAAAGGCCATGTTGGAGGCTTCTCACAGGGCTCTTGCAAAGTATTTTTTTCTTTTTATTATTTTTTAACGAAACTGATTAAAAAATGCAAGTAACATAATTAGGCCGAGTCTCTTGAACCCGAGTCTCTTGGAACTCAAGTCTTTTGGAAACCGTCTAAGCACTCTGTCGTCGTTACGTCGAAATTCTTAAAAGAAAATTTGTTTTTTTTAATACATTTTTCTATCTTTATTGTGCGTACTAACAAAAATTCCGGAAAAAAAAATCAGCGGAATGTTTATCCTTATGTCAGGCTCAGAAACTACTAGTTCAAGCTGGAAAAAATATTTTTTCTCTTATTGAGAAAGGGAAAAAATCACATACAATAATTACGTTACGTTAATAAAAAATATATTTTCAGGGTGACAGCGGCGGCCCTTTAATGGCTTTGCTATCGAACCTGAACTGCACTTATTCCATAGAAGGCGTAGTTTCTTACGGCCCGAGGTGTGGTAAAGCGGCCGGCGTCTACACCAAAGTGTCTACATACTTAGATTGGATCGCGGAAACCATTTGGCCTAATGAATGGAAGATTTATCATAATAAAGTTTAATTTATGCACTTATTTGTAGTGTTTTTACTTATACCTTTCTTCCTAGGGAATGAAGAAGAATGTGCTTAGGTGATCTAGGCATATCTAGAGAATGATCATGGAATTATAAATAAATTGAGTGGTAAGGGAGGTAGGGAGACCTTGTTTGACCTTTGCGAACACAGTATGTACACAGGCCGTATGTACACAGACTGTAAAACTATGAAGCGTGATACTGAAAAAAAAAACAGTGTTTAAAAATATAGGTCGCAGAATCAGCTTCACGCTGTATCCCGCACAGCAGAGTAGGCAGAGAGAACTTAGTGTTAAGATTAATTTCCCCATTTTCCATTCCCAACTTTCCGCCGAATTTCGAAGACATTGCGTGTTGAGTAGTGGAACTCAACGCCGGTCGTTGCCTGGACACCAAAGCGAAGAAATTGAAATATAAATATAGAGGCCAGTCGTAGCGCAGCGGCACGAAGTGTGATTGTAAAACCGACTGGTTGTGGGTTCGATCCCCACTCGAGGAGATGAAATATTTACTTAAATTTATCTTTTCATTTCTTCGCTCTGGTGTCGAGGCAAAAGTGTGGCGTTGAGTTGTGCTATTCAACACGCAATGCCTCTAAAATTCAGCAGAAAGTGGGGAACGGAGTGTCTTAACACTAGGTTCCCTCTGCCTCTGCCAGCTGTGTGCGGGATATAGTGTGAAGCTAATTTAATTTTAATTTATTTATAAATATTTCACTTCCTCGAGTGGTGATGGAACCCACAACCGTTGCGTTACAGTCACACCCTTGTGCCCCTGGGCCACGACGGCCACAAAGGTCGCTTAAGCAATAAAAGTATGATTTAAGCAGGCATGGATCCTTGATTGACAATTATTTTCTTTCACTTTTTTCAACTTTTTGTTTTTTTTGCAAATTTTTTCTGATGGCTGAAAGAATGTTCTTAGAACAAATAACCTTTCAAACCATTCAACAACTTGAAATAACAAGCGACCGTATATTTAAAACTACTGAGTTAGTGCTAAAGAAACAGAGAAAAGGATGGGGTCGACTTTAAATAAAGATTTAAAACTACGAGATTTTCCATTTTATGTCCAAGTTTGTTTTTTTAATGTCACACAGAGCATGGTAGGCAGAGGGCACCTAGTGTTAAGACACTCCATTATGCATTTCCCGCCAGATTCTGGAGATATTGCGTGCTGTGTTGTTGCGTTGGAAGTGGTTCCCTACTTTAATTGAAATGCCTTAATAGGAACGGAGCGTCTCAACACTAGGTTCCCGGATTCTGGGAAGGAAGATGAATCTTTAAAACAAAAAGTGTATACATAACGTATTTGGAACCCAGTGCACCATCCAATCTATTACAAAGATACCAAAATTAGATAGTGAAAAATATATAATACACATAGATACATAAAGAACATGACTCCCATTAAGTAATTTTTTTTATTTCCTCCCTTCGTTAAGACGCAACGCGACGTTAAGGTCCGCCAACATATGTCCACACAATGTCCCGAGTTCACGTGAAAATAGACAACGGAGTGACATGACACTGGATCTATCTGCCTACATAAATGCGTGAAACTGAAAAAAAATGTGCAACAAATTATACTAAGCGCTATTCTAAGAAATTGTAGTCCTAAACGTCCTAGAATGCTATATAAGATAAGACCGAAGATGCTGTTGCATTGTGAATTTCACTTCCAGCTGAGGTAAGTCAAATTATATACATAATTTTGGTCTCCTACAAAGTACGGCGTTAGGTTTCGCCAATCAATACAAAATATATAAAATCTGAGTGCCATAAAATAAGAGTAAGGTTCCTCCGCCTAATAAAAAAAGTTTCCAAACGCAAGCAAAAATGGAAAAATAATAAAGATATAATAATATAACAATGTTATAGCCAAATTAAACGATAAATTCAAGCGGGCGAAGGACTAGTTCAGTCCGTAGTGAATGTAATTCTTAATCTCAGGGTCGGTGGTTCGAGCTACACGTGGGGATTTTTTAATGCTTTTTATCTATCTATATCTATTTTTTTCTCTAATATCTGAGATCAGTCTTGGAGACCATTTTTTTAGACGTAACTCAACGCCTAACTTTATCTGTATTGAACTTACAAACATTTCAAATACTATCAATATTACTTTCTTTATAATAATATTTAAATTATAAACATTTGTGTTTTAATTACAGATATACAACATCTGACCAAAGAAAAGAAGTCATGGCTCGAGTATTCCTTTTCATCATAACCAGCATATTAATCTTTGATACTTTGTTTACAGCCAGTGTAAGTAGAATGCCACTGATCATTCTTATATCTATTACAACTACATATTTCTATTGTTTCACATTATATCCCCGTATATTGCTAGTTAAACAGAGTTAACCTAGAGTTAAGACACTCCGTTCCCCCAGCACTGCCCAATGTTCAAAACAATAGGTACGTGCTGAGTGGCGGAATCAACGACGCGCATTGTCTTGTCTAAACACGAATGTCAATGAAAACTGGTGCGAACAGAGTTTTCTTTTTACTTGTATTTTTTTGTTATTTTTAACGCTGTGCATCACGCTGTAATCCGTACACAGCAGGGTAAGCAGAGGGAACCTAGGAACCTAGTGTTAAAACGCCCCATTTCCATTATATCTGTTGCTCACTTTCATCGAATTCTGGAGGCATTACGCGTTAGGTAGCGGAACTCAACACCACACCACCACCCAAGCGGGGAAATGAAAATATTCGCTTTTATGATTACTAGCGCTTAAAGTACAGAATTATTTATGTAACCTATGTTTGCAACGCACTTAAGATTTCTAATTTGAAAATTATTAAAGCCTTAGGATTGTTTCGTAATTCCCAAAAGTATATTCAATGTTTATAAAAAAATAACCTATCTGTACTTATAATAAAATCGTAACTCTCCTATATATGGAAGATTTATTTAAAAATGTAATAGAACCCAAAAAAAATTAAATATTTCATTTTCTCGGATGGAAATCGAACCCACTACCTGATGCACTCTTGTGCCCCTTTGCCACTACCAGCTAAATTTTAACTCCTATTATATGAATTAGGTAGCACGATCATATCCGATGATGAAAGACGTATTGAGTGTGAGGAAGCGTCCATTCTGCAACGCATTTACAGGTAAGAAAACTTAATAAATTATTAATTAAAAAGCAACGTAAATTTTTCAATACTTTGTAAGTTGGATGGCGGAACTTAACGCCGTACGTTACCTTACCACATTTTACAGAGCAGAAAAATGATAATTATCCAATTCTCCGAATCCCTCTCGAAACCACTACCATCACATCTGAAATTAGGTACTATTTTATTGTATCGAAATGACTCAATGCATAGTTAATTCTCTTTTTTTATAACAGGCTGTGGACGCAAACGGTCTCGAGATACCAATGATTTACAAGTACTAGAGACTTTCCGACGAATGCAGGTAAGTTTTTTCTGACTATAGTCCATTTAAAAATTCAGATCATTCCATTTGTAAAGTTATTTTGATTAAAAATAACTTACAGTGTTGTTTTTAGGGTTCCGTGCCTTTTATGGAAAAAAGGAACTCTTATAAGATCACTTTGTTTGCCATCCGTCCGTCTGTCTGTCTGCATGTCAAGAGCGTTTATCTCAGGAACACTTGGAGATATCGAGTTGAAATTCAAACCTTATACATTTATTTAAAAAAAAAGATAGGGCCGTTTATATCGCAATCAAATCAACACGTTCTGTCGCGTTAATGGACACACGCTTATGGCCCTTCGCCATGACTGGTTTGTGTTTTTAATCAAAATAACTCATCCTTGAGCGCGAATCGGCCACGTTCGCACCCACAACCGCCAAGTTTACAGACGTTGTGCCGCCCCGCCACAAGGACCATTTAGCCCTTTTAAAATAATCTATTTTTAGTTATAATTCCATCATCAACATCCTATCGCAACAAATCTGATAATAGTCTTAATACAGACTGATAGCAGATAAATTATTAAATAAATAATAATAAAAAAAGTTATAATTCCATATATTTACTTTGTTTCAGATGGATAGAGTACCCCTAACAGAAATCGAACCTGCACTCGACGAACTCTCCCAATTAGCTGCAAACGCTGAGCTATGGGGATCTATTCGAGATGAGATCTTAAAACGCAAATATTAATAAAAACTACTGTAATAGTTACTTCAAATATGACACATATTAAATGTTATAAATCTATATAAAATAATGTTTATTTTCTCATTGGCACGCCGCACCTTTGTCTTATTTGGCTGAAAACACAAAGATAATTTAAGTATGACAAAAAAATTCAAACTCAACTTTTAGCTATGTAAATTCTAATAGCTATGTACGCCGATGACCTACAGATTTATGTGACCACGGACGTCAATGACATTGCGAAAGCTATTAATCTGATAAATTCCAATCTATATACAATCAGTTCCTGGAGCAAGTCATTTGGCCTGGCAATAAATCCTAAAAAGTCACAGGTGTGTTTCCTTGGCAGTCGTCAACAATTGTCTAAATTAAATTTCCCTTCCTATCCTCCTATTATCTTTGACAATTGTAAGCTGGAATGTAGCAACACTGTTAAAAATCTACGTATCATGGTGGACAACACTCTCTCCTGGGCTCCTCACATCTCTGAACTGAGCCGCAAGATGTACTATACTATTGGTAGGTTAAAGAGATGGAAAAATCTTTTGCCTATAGAAACCAAGATATCCCTGGCGTCCTCGCTCTTGTTACCTATATTAGACTATGCTGACACTTGTTACCTAGATGTTTCGCAACAATTGCTCACTACACTTGAACGCCTACAAAACCTGGTTATTAGATTCATTTTCGGACTGAAGAAATTTGATCATATCAGCCAGTATCGCGTTAGGCTCCAGTGGCTTTCTGTAGAAAACCGTCGGAACCTCCACACTGTCACGCTCCTCTATTCCATCCTTTTCCATCCCGATACTCCTTCCTACCTTAAGGAACGCTTTTCCTTCCTTGGCTCCAACTCCTGTATTCCTTTCAGTCTCCGCTCGAAAAGTGATAACGTGCTCGAGATCCCGCTGTGCCGCACTCACTGCTACAGTAAATCTTTTACTGTACAAGCAGTTAAATTATGGAATGCGTTACCACGAGATGTGAGACAATCGACTTCGATTAAAATCTTTAAGCATAAAGTTAAGCTCTATTATCTTCGGAAGTAGTTTATGTATACCTACACGTATTATCATCATTTACTTATTTATTTATTTATTTATTTATTTTTTCTAATTGTATATATATTTAATGTTTATATGTATTTTATATATATAGTTATGTATCTATAATTGTATAAATATGATATGTATTGTATGTATATGTTTTATATATTTATTTATATATTAATTAAGTTTATTCACGTCGCTCTGCACCACATAATGCCCTCTCTTTTAGTTGTATCTTATCCCCAGATTGGTTGCCTGGAAGAGATCACTTGTAGTGATAAGGCCGCCTTTGTGCATATCATAACCCTAATTTAATGTAATCAATCCTGTTAAAGTGTGCAATAAAGACTTTTTATCTTATCTTATCTTATCTTCTAAGAATCTGAAAAAAAAATCATAAATCTTGGCATCATCTAGCTGGTGTGAGGATGGAGCGAGGAACTAAATAATGGAACTTAATTGGACTTTTTTATCCTTTAGCATAATTATACAGAATGTAGCTCGAACGCAGGTTCGATGGTGGTCTATGGCTAGGAGACTTCACTACTTATCAATTTTATCACCAGATATTTTGCAATTTGTAATTTTAAAAATAGAACAGATTTTTTCTCTCAATACACTTACCTCAACTTATAATAAATATTAATATGCAAGAGGTAGTTGTAAACAAAAAAATCCTTTATAAGAATCATTTCCATCGGCTATAGCGAAAAAAAGTACTGATTTGATTTTTACCCACAAGTCATATCTAAAACTTCTAGTTTTTATGTAGAATAATCTCTGATAATTTCATAAGGCTAGCCTAAAAAGAAGATTTTAAATATGTACTCAAGAAAAATACTTGCAATGGGTTAAGACTTAAAAGACCTTCGTGGTGGAGCGGCACAACATTTGACTGTAAACCTGACGGTTGTGGGTTCGATTTAAGCTCAAGTATGAGTTATTTTGATATTCTCGTTTTTGTAAAAACACAGGCGATTCATCGTGCACGGCCACAAGCGTGTGACTGTAAATACGACTGGTTGTGGCTTCAATCCCTCACTGGAGGAAATGAAATATTTATTTACTGGTTTTTGCTCTGGTGTCGCGGCAAAACGCGGCGTTGAGTTCCGTTACTCAACACGCAATGCCTCTAGAATTCGGTTGAAAGTAAGAAACGGTAGTGTTTTAATGGGAATTAAGTGTCTTAACACTAGGTTCCCAGGTTCCCCCTGTTTGTCATGCTATATGCAGAATACAGCGTGAAGCTAAGAGGTAGGTTATAGAGTGTGGGCGAGCGGCTTATTTTCAATAACATTATTTTAATTTGTTTTTAACCCTTTCAGACCTGAATTATTTTTTGTGTCCAAAAAATGAAAAAAAAAAAATTGTGGCTAGAGTACAATAAAAACAATAAGGAAAAAATTATGAAAAAAATCCTGGTTGTCAGGTTTTTAAGAAAAAATAGTTTTTCTTTTTGTGTACAAATGTGCACATCCGTCCTATGTTATCAATAGACTAGTGTTTTAGGGGGTTTCTTTGTAATTATAAAAAGTTTAATTTATAAATGTTTTTATTAGGAAATATTAATTATTTTTATAAAAATTTGCATAACTTAAGTACAATTCTTATAATTATTAACAAAAAAGATTCTTTGGGATAGGCAAATAATTGGCACATAGGTAAATCAGTCATCGGCCCCATTCAAAAAGCATGTTTCATAAGTTTACGTATGAAATGCTAAGAAACAGTTTTTATCTTCAGTAAGGCAAAGATGAATTTTGCATTTTATACATTTAATCCTGGTTCTTCCCTTGCATCCAACCATTTTGCAGCGTGTCCCAAGCCCCTCATCATGTGCAGGGAAATGCCCAACACCGTCTTTTGCTATATCCGCTACAGGGCGAACCTCTCCAGGTCTTCTTGGAATAATTTGAGGTATTGGGCTACTGTTACTGGGCCGCCCTCTTTTACCGATGATAATTTTATTACTCAACACCAAACTTTCAGCCAGCTGGCGACGAAAGTGAAGCAACGTTAGTTGTTTATTATTTGGTATGCCTAACAACGCATTGTCAGTTTGGTACTCTCGGTACGCCTGCACTACAGCTAAATCAGAAGCATGAAATATCATACGAAGAGTCCATTTTTTTGATTTTATGAACGTCCTGTAGTAGCTCATGCGTTGATCTAATAGGTCAACTCCCCCCATTGCGTGATTATATTTCCTGACCACTTCGGGGCGTTCGACGTCAATAAATTTCTTGTCTTTCTTACACCACCTGTTGACTAAGTCTTTTTCACCAATACCGACAAAATTGGAAGCAAGATGGATAATCTTATTATCCAGCCACTTGACCACAGTTACATCTTCGTCAAAACTACTTACCTCCTGGGAAAATCCTCGAGGCTTTTTATTAATTTCTTTATCGCTTAGTAGCGACGGGTTGGCGAATCTATTTATACGAGCTGTGCATGCAGCCATAATGCCTTTTCGTTTCATAATTTGTAATAAATGATATGTTGAGAAGTAGTTGTCAAAGTACAGCTCGTGGCCCTTGCTTTCTCCAATTCTCTTAGTGAGATGAAGGACAATAGCTGCACCGTATCCATTTTTTTTTGTCAAATTATTATCAAGTTCTGGACTAGAGCTTTGATAAAGTAGAAAATCATAGGCTTGCCCATGTTTACTACATATAAAGAATATCTTAAGTCCCCATGGACAAGGTTTACCTTTTATGTATTGTTTGGCAACATGTTTCCCAGTGAAAGGAACCATCTGCTCATCAACGCAAAGTTCTTTTTCAAGAGGTAACTCTAAACATCGATTCCTAACAGCATCAAATATTGGTCGAACTTTGTAAAATGCATCTTTGCAATTAGCTGGTATTATTGTATTATCAACGAGGTGTAAATTATTCCGCAATTCAAAAAAGCGATCCCGAGCCATATTCTCTGAGAATAAGGGTATGCTGATGCCTGTTTCCCAGTACATTTTCAAGCAAGGATAGCTAAATATACCAGTAGCTAAATGTAACCCAAATAAAATTTCTATTTCTTGTGCAGTGGTAGGTTTATACCTGGGTTTATTTGAGTGTATTGCGTATATGTTAGTCATTTCAGCCATAATTTCAAATAATTGTTTTGGTACATATCGAAAGTAATAATCCACTGGGGCTGCAACTGTAGGCTCAATTGATATTGGTGGAAACGAATCTGATGAGATTGTGTTTAGGAGTTCCCTGTGTCTCCACCTAATGTTCTGTTTAGGCGTAATATTATGAAGAATATTTTCATGAGCGGACTCTATTTCTGTTGTCAGTGGTACTTCGAGAACCACTTCGTCGTAGGTGTCAGTAGCTACTGGACCATTCGGCCCAATCCACAATGAGCTGGGCCCTTCATCTTCGTCAGTGTCAGGTGGGCATACCTCTCGTTGGTTTTGATTGATGACATCTGCACCAACTCGAACAGGCAGCAAATCTCTTTCAGATGTAAATCCAAACGGTTCTTCGTCATCAGACGATAGCTCCAAATCGGAAAGAGTTCCAGCAAATAGGGCTTTCGAAGCATCCGGTGAAAACATATCAAGGTTTTTTTATCTGAAAATGTAAAAAAAGTATTTTATCTAACACATAACATATTTCGTATACAGCATTAATAACATCAACATTAATAATATAGTTATAAACATATTCAAAATAGATTTTTCAAATATAACTAGAATACTTCAGCAATCGTAAAAACATCGTTTACGCCTGATGTGTACATTTGTGTACAAATATAAAAATTGTGATAATTGATACAAAAATAGAATAACAAACTCAAATTATATGTTACTTATGACCTTAGGAATATAACACATCAATTTATATTTTTGCAGTGCGTATATTTAGCTATTTGATATTTTTTAGAAATAAGAATAACGAGCTTACCTATTTAGCTCCAACTTCGGTCAGCCACTGATCGAACCGTGTCGAAAAAGTCACAAAGAATGCTAAGAGATGGCGTAAGTAGTATATATTTTTGTAGTTTATAATGTGGACATATGAACACAGGCGTTCTCAATTGCACTTGTAGCGAAATAAATACCAAAACATTTTTTTATATTTTATGTGTACATTTGTGTACGCCAGGTCTGAAAGGGTTAAAGACTGCGTAATCCTTTTTTATACTAATAGGTATAACTATTTTTATTATTTTATTAATATATATGAGGAATGCGAAACGAGAACGAGAGAGAAACATTTACCACCTAAAATGAAATGCTATCCATCCAAAAAATAGAAACACAAAGTTATTATTTTAAAATTAACAATATTTATTCCATTTTTTTTTACTCACGACTCAGCCTTAACCCAAAAAATTGGAAACAAACATACACATGTATTATACACTAAATATGAACCAAACGTTACTTTTTCTTTTTATTATTTTTTCCATAATTCTTCATGTGAAGGTGCAAAGAAGTGCAAGATGCAAGAACAAAAGGTGCAAGCATCCATTCGCATTCCTGGGAACTTTTTGGTTAAACTCTTCGAAAAAAAATATTTGAAAAATTTATTTTTTAATAGATATAACGGATGATGAATGACCGAAGACGGATGAATATTGAATAAAAATAAATTCTATTATCTAACAAAATAAAGAAATACAACAGTTATTATTTTAAAAGTAACAATATTTATTCTATTCTTCTTCACTCACGACTCAGCCTTAACCCAAAAAATTGGAAACATAAAAAAACATACATAAATGTACAAAAAATCTATTTTTTAACACTAAATGTGACCCAAAAGTTCCTTTTTCTTTTTAGCCTTCTCATGTTTCTTCGAGTGAAGAAGCATTTTGCTTCGCGTCAAAAATCTTTTATTGCACACTTCGCATTCGTGGGGTTTGTCGCCGATATGCATTTTGAAATGCATCACTAAATTGTTTTTTTGTGTGAAACTCTTTGAGCAAATCTCACACTGGAAAGGTTTAACACCGGTGTGTATTTTCTCGTGTCGATCCAAATCTGCCTTCCTATAGAACGATGCGCCGCATTCTGAGCAATTGAAATTTTTTATACCTGTAATGGATAGATTATTATTATTTTAAGTGTATTTGCAGGCATTTTGTTGTGTAATGTAATAAATAAATCAGCTTTAAACTGTATCTCGCACACAGCAGAGTAGGCAGAGGAACCCTAGTGTTAAGACACTCCGTTCCCCACTTTCTGCCAAGTTCTGGAGGCATTGCGTGTTGAGTGGCGGAACTCAGCGCCGCGCTTTGCCTCGACACCAGAGCAACAAAATTAAAATATAATACATTTATATTACTTCCTCGAGTGGGGATTAAGCCCACAACCAGTCAATTTTACAGTCACACTTTGTGCTCCTGCACCACAACGGGCCTCAAATGTAATGTAATAAAGGTACAAAAAAAATCTACATTTTGTTAACAATTTAAATTGAAAGATTGCAATACCCCATGCCAGCACATCATAGAAAACTTATTGCCAACACACTCATTTCTCTGTTATACACAAGATAAAGAGTGAAATTTAAAATAAAACAAATTTAACATACCCTTATGTGACAAACTATGTATACTCAAATGTCCAAGTTGTGTGTAAGTCTTCCCGCAAGTTGTACACATATATGGCCTTTCGCCAGTATGAGTTCGTTTGTGTTTCTTTAATTCGTATCCTGTTTGGAAGGTTTTGCCACATACATCACAGGGTTTCGGCTCTTTCGGGGTTAGGCACTTGCGACGTTTCCTGTAAGAAAAAGGAAATGCATTTTCTTAGCTTCATGCTGGTGTCCCTGATATAGGAGATAGCAAAATTGAACATAGTGTTTCTCAACACGCAGAAGAAAATATGCCCTTTCTCACTTTCCACTGAAACATTGTGTGTTTAGCAGCGCTACTCTACACAGCACTGCCTTTTTACCAGAATGAGAAAATGAAAGTATTTAATAATTTATTCCTTTAAATTGGAATTAAGCATTGACTGATAAAAGACTATTAAAGCTAGAAATGCACATTAAAAATTAAGAAAATATATATATATATATACATATATATATATATATATATATATATATATATATATATATATATATATATATATATATATATATATATATATATAGTGTACTACAATGGAAAAATAATATCATACATGAGAGATACAGAGTGAACCTAAAAAAAATTGAAATAGATATATTCCATTTAGTAATAGTTTATAGTCAAAAGCTGCCTTATTAAACCATAATGGCCGCCACAGCGATTTATTTACTTTTTAGGTTCTTCTTCTTCTCCTTCTTCATCTGATATTTCGATAACTTCACACTTAATAACTATTTCTTCAACTGGTTGATTTGCTATATCCTCCATTTTATCCCTTTAAAAAAAGAATGATATCTCTATAGATTTTATTAATTAATATTATAATAAATTGCTTTTTACAACAATAAATTTTTATTAAACAGAAAGAACTATTGATTGTGTATGACACATTATATATTCCAAAACCTGGACAATGTCATGTAATAAAGTTTTCCTCCATACATTGTATAGTTCGTAAGAATAATTATTAATATGAAAATATAGATATTGAAGTATAGACATTATAGATTAATGTCTTTTGTATAATTTTAAAAACAACACACAGTCATGTTTTTATCAACTTTTGCTCAATATAGTGCCTTAACATTTTTTCAATACATCATAAATAATATATACATAAAGTATGAAAGTCATTTTAATAAATATATTATTGGAAATGTATTATTAGAAAATGTATAAAGTATTGAATGTGATTACAAATTGTACTAGTATTGATTTAATTATTTCAATATTTTCTGTACATTACTAGGGTAGAGCTATTTGTATATATAAATCCACTTATATACATTTTAAAATGTAAGTTTCACTTTAAAGATAATACTGTATACTTGTCTGTATGTAACTGTATAATTTTCATAAAATTTCATCAACACAAACTATTAACGATAGAAATGCTTATTTACTATAATAAATAAATATATTGAAGTACAAATTAATAAAATATAATAATGATTAAGACATAAATATTAAAAAAATTTAAAATATATTTAACTATATAATTAACCAAACACCAAAAAAAAATCAGAGCACACGGACATTATATAAAAAAACAAGAACTACAGTAATTATTACCTTGTTTTCACCCAACTTGTTAGACCACTTTTTAACAATTCATATTATTTTAATCTTATTTTATAAGCTTAGACCGCCATCTATTCTATATATCTTTACAATTATATATTATATATGAAACTTAACTATTAATATATACTTTATTCAGATTCTTAACCCATTTAATACTAATTAAAAGCCACTTGTTTATATGTACTTGAACTCTGTAAAAATTCGATATTTTGCTTGCAGTCAACGTAACTGACAGGTTGGTGTTGCCAGATTTATGTATTTTAGATTTAGAAGCGATATTAATATTAATTTTGTAGTACGGCGTTGTCCTTTCTATTTTAGATTTTTTTATTGTTGATATTACATTGATTTGATTTTGATTTTTTATAATTTTTATTTTGTTGAAGAATATGATTTGCAGTTCGTTGATATGATTAAGTGACAATAGTTCTTGTGTTTATAACTTTGGCATATTTAAGTAAATTATTTGTCCTTACTTAAACCTACGTATCTTTTATTCCTTTTCCAATTTTAGTTTCAAAAAAAATAGTCGATTATATTCAATACTTAAATATTTTTTCAATTTTATTTACATAACCGTCACGTGAGGTTACAATATTTGTAAACTAGTATAGGAAAGAGTATATTTTAAATATTATACATATTTAAAAAACGTTAAGATTAAATTAAAAATTAAATCAGATTCACACTGTATCCCGCTCATAGCATGGTAGGCAGAGGGAACCTAGTGTTAAGACACTATGTTTCCGTAGAATTCTAGATGCATTCCGTGTTAAGTGGCGGAACACAACAACTCGGCACTGGAGCGAATAAATGGAAATATACATTTAAATCAATATTTCATCTCCTCGAGTGGAGATCGAACCCACAATCAGTCGGTTTTATAACCATAATTTGTGCCCCTATGCCACGACTGGACTGTAAAGATAAACAATTAGCTATTTACACAGTAGGTACATAAATGACAACATTCATTACATAAGTTTATTTGTAAAAATATAATACATAATGATATGCATTCTCATACTACATATTAATAAATAACATAGTAGTAAACTTTATTTAATTAAATTTATTAACCTAATATTTCCAGAATTTTTAAAAAATAAACGGTATTAAAGTTGCCTAATTTTTATCAACTAAAATTTAAATACAAAACAGTGTAATTGTGGGTAAATCAATAAAATAATGACCTCACGTATAACCTTATCAAATTAAAGATGCATGACGATCACTAGCTTACTTCATATGTTTATATTGTTACAATACGCTAGGGTTATATATTTTTTCTCGCTGAACGGTAACATATTTGTTACGAAATTTTAATATCGATATGAAAAATTGGTTTCAAATCGATATGATAAACGAAAACCAGAACACAACACAGACCGTAGCGTTTGGCGCTCCGTTCTCTCTGACTACCCATAGTAACCTTTTTTTTTTCGTGAGGAAATCCCTTTACGGATACCAGCCCGAGTGGGGACTCGAGCGGGTAATGTGGGGCACGCGGACTGGCAGATGGTAGGCCGTCCGAATACCCACTAAAACCTCACGGTGCTCCTCCTCGACCGCCACTGGCCGCGAAACGCGGGGACATTAGTCGTCCGCGAAACCAGCCCGCGAAACGCGGCGGCGGGAGCCTGCAAGGCACGTCGCGGAGTCAAGGGTGTGTGGGCACCCTCGACGGCCTGCTCGGAGTAGCACGCGGGAGCAACCTGCGCGCGACTACTCGGGCCAGGTTAGTAGGCGGCCAGCTTCACCAAGCTGACCGCCCTCTGGCTCGTTAGGGCGGAAGGCGGTGATCGTGTGCCGCCCTCCGGCGACCCGGTCTTTTGCGGCGGATGGCCAGTTCGGCCATGGCCTTGACCACGGCCGGCACGGAAAGAACGTCCCCTATGACGTCGCGCAAAGCGCGACGCTCAGACGCCCAGGCTAAGCACACCTCCAACGTGTGCTGGGCCGTCTCATCGAGGCAGTCGTCACAGTGGTGGCAGCGAGCGTCGGGCTCCCTCCCAGCGATTTTCGTAAGAGAAGCGACGAATATAAACAAAGTGCTTAAATAGTAATTCTTAAGTTGTTGTTATCTATGGACTATGGTACAGTATGATCGACGAGTCGTGGAACTAAAGTTACGCTTTCTGAACTTTTTCGTGTTGTTAAATCGACGATCAAGCGAATCACGCAGAAAATAATCAGAAGTAAGAAACAGTCCTAAAATCAAAATTACGCAGCAGTTTAACTAAGTTCATCTTGGCTACGACTCGTCGGCCGTATTACACGCAATTATTTAATGCCGAATATGTTATCATATGAAAAGTAACGAAGAACGTAACTAAAGAACGATAAGAACCGTTCTTTAGTTACGTTTTGACATATAACGGTATAACAGTTATTGGTATCGGTCTTCAAGCTTATACGCTAGGGTTTTTGATAATCGACACGAATGATGTCACACCTTCTATTTTAAATATGACGCTACTATTTCAACATTGAACACGGCGAAAGGAGCTCATTGATAGAAATAATTAAATTTTCCAGTAAATTTTATAAAATATAAGTGCAATGTCGTATTACTCACGTCGGTCGACCGGTATGTAGTATAAATTAATTATTTTATACATAAAAACAACTGATAATTATGATTTTTTTGTTATCTTTCAATTTTGGGCTAATTTCCTTTACTTTAAAAAGCGGAATAAATATACATTTAAATAAATACATCTCATTTGAAATTTATATAAAGTATTAATTTTATTTAAATATTAAATTGATTATATATTTTTTTTATTATACATATATATTTTTGGTGATTTCATATGTTTGTCTTTATAATTAATATACAATTTGAGGGTTATTTAATTCAATTGTATTGTAAATATAAAACAGCTGTTTGGGATGATGTCATTCGGTGCAACGTTTCGTTTTTGCATTGAAAGTGCAATTTTACATACATTAAATTACATTACCAGATATACTCTAATAAACATATTAAACACGTTTAAAATATATTATTGTATTAAAACAACATAACTTTTATTACAAATCGTAATTATATATTTAAATTATCTTTATATTTTGCATTTTTAGGGTTCCGTACTTCATGAGAAAAAAAACGGTCGCTTTATTGTCATTAATTATTGTATTTTGGTAAATTTCTGTTAATATTTAGGGTTTATTTTGTTTTAATCGATTTATAAATAAAAAAAAACAATTTATTATGCGACAAAGTCGCAGGCACATCTACTCAGCAATATAATTTCAATTAAAACTAAAAAAAAATATTAAGTCTACTAGTTATTATTTCAATGTACAATATAGGTTATAATATTGGAAATTTATTACGTTTCTATGGAAACGATAACCTACTTTTGCAACGTTTATAGGTCAAAATGAACACGGTATAATTTTATTTATAAACCGCCTATTCGTACGCAGCTCGATGTATTTAATGCAAGAATGTTAACTTTTTTTATGTCATTAATTTCTTGAGAGAATAAAAATTTATACTTATAATAATACTACATATACACTTCACGCTGTATCCCGCACTTAGCAGGGTATGTAGAGGGAACCCGGAACCCTAGTGTTAATATACTTAATTCGCGTTAGAGGGGACATTACTGAAATGGCAGAATCAAAAACAAATACTTTAAATATTAAACGTGTATGTATAATATAGTATAGGCTTATAGGCAGTAGATTTCTTTTTTACCTTTAGTAAAACAGAAATCGAATGTGATCCATCGACCCATCCTCTAATTGTGCCACAGCGTGGTCTAAATGGAATGATAGTTGAAAACGATGTAATTTAATACTAAGACTACTTTGATAAGTGAAGATACGAATTAAACAAGTGCGAATTTTACTCGCATATAGAAGGTTCTTTAAGCATTCTCGACATATTCTTTCGACACCATAGTATTATTATTTAAATATAGAGTGGCGGAACTCAACGCTGCGGTTTGCCTTGTTACCAGAGCGAGGAAATAATACACCAAATATTAAATTCCCCCGAGTGGGAATCAAACACACAACCGTCGCGTTTGTCCCCTGCGCTACTACGGCCTCAAGTCCTATAGGTTTTTCTGTAACAATAAAGAACTATAAGAAAGTAGAAAAAGAAAAAACTATTTTCTCCGTTATTTCCCGTAGAAAGGGGACGATAGTCTAGGAGGTAGTATATTTTTGTTTTTCAAAATTATTTTTTTCGTATGGCAATAACATATTATAATATAATATTTCCAATGACTATTTCTTATCCATACACTCAGACTCAAAAACTAATGAAACTTATTTTTTTAACACACAACTTTAATACAAACAAAAACCTTTGTATATTTAGAGGATTACGTATTACATTTTAAACCTATACCTTTTTAATTCGAAATATGCTAATGTCTTATAAATTATTCATATATCCATGTTGTAGTAAAGAAGGTAAGAGGTACACTACACTGTTTGGCGTTAGGTGAGAATTTTTATGGCGTTAGTCATCAAATTAAAATTGGCAATGTATTGTTAAATTAAACTATTTTTAATATAGGTATGAACTATAGGAAAACTCTTTTCAATCAAGTGGGATTTGAACTCGCAACCTTCGCAATACACTTTTAACAGCAGTCATTTTACGAAATATAATTTATTTTAGAATTGTAACGCCTTATAAGCCTATATACCGTATATATTTTAATTAGACAACTTTTTTTGGTATATTTTTTTATTAAAAAATAAAAAAAATAAATAAATTAGCTTCACGCTATATCCCGCACACAGCAGGGTAGGCAGAGGGAACTTAGTGTTAAGGACACTCCGTTCCCCACTTTCTGCCGAATTTTGGAGGCCTTGCGTGTTTTTTACGACCGAATTTTGTTCCATTTTCATTTTTACTAATCTTAATAATTTTTAACTTTACTTATCAGTGTATTAAACACAATGAATCTAAAATATAATGTTTCTTATCATTCATTACATCAGGAGAGGTTGTTGGCTCAGTTTTATCAAACATTAAATAAAAGTAAACAAACAAAATATGAATACATGAAAGACAGTATAAATTATCGTTACTTATCTTTGTTACCATAAAATAAATTAGGAACGGAACCTAGTACTCTATGCAAGGACATATTATTTATATTATTGAATTACAAGATCTATCTAATATTGTGAATCTTTTATTGTACGGATTTGAGTTTATAATGTAGACTACAGTTAGATAAACAGTATATGAGTCATGATGGCTTTGGCCGTTCATTCACTTTGCGTCTCTAGGTCTTCTATTAAATTGAAAAGATACATAACAAATGTGATTTAAAATATTTTTTTAGCTTCATGCTGTATCCCGCACTTAGCAGAGTAGGCAAAACCTAGGAACCTAGTGTTAAGATCTCTGTTCCCATTAAGACACTTCCTTCCCAACTTCTCTGCTGTAGGAATTGAAATATTTAATATTTTCATTTGTTCGCTTTGGCATCGACGCGCGGCATTGAGTTCTATCACTGAACACTCAATTTATATAGAGAACTGCAAAAAGATTAATTTAATGATGAATATTTTGATAAAAAAAAAATGTTGTTAAAGTACCAAATGTTAAGTAAGAGATAAACAACTTATGAAAACCAAACATGTGATATGTTGGGTCACGTCGGTTACTAACAATGCATTTGGGTCAAGGTGAGTTGAGATCGATCAGAGTCCGTACCTGCATCAATGTTCATAGTTCGTTTATACATACATATATATATATATATGACTATGAAAATATATATATATATATACCGAGGCCAGTTGTGGCGCAGTGGCGCGAAGTGTGACTGTAAAATCGACTGGTTTTGGGTTCGATCCCCACTCGAGGAGGTGAAATATTTACTTTAAATTTTTAAATTTATATTTCCATTCCTTCGCTCTGGTGTCGAGGCTAAGCGCGGCGTTGATTTCTGCCACTCAATATGCAATGCCTCCAAAATTTGGCAGAAAGTGGGGAATGAAGTGTCGTGACACTAGGTTCTCTCTGTCTACCCTGCTGTGTGCGGGATACAGCGAAGCTATAGCAGTATATATATATATATATATATATATATATATATATATATATATATATATATATATATATATATATATATACATATTATGCTGTGTATGTAACATGTATTAATTGTTGTTTGTGTTTTTTTCACTTGTCGCCCAATTTAGTAACATTTTGTAATATATTATAGAAGCTAATTTAAATACATTAACCTTTTCCTGCGTAACATTTGACCTGAAAATGTCGAATGAAATTGAGATGTGCACTATGACATGATGGCAGATTTCTTCAGATTTTTTGTCATATACCTTTGTGTATAACACTATGTCATATGACACAAAAATGTGTGTAATATAGATATGTATATAACACTATGTCATATGACACAAAAAAGTTTTTTTTATAAAAAAAACTTCTTGTGTCATGTGACATCCGTAAAATTTGTTTTTTATTTAATGGGGATCCATTACATAAAGTTTTTAACAACGTATGTTATAATAATGTGGATTTATTTATCTAATCTCCATATATAATAAAAGGATAGAAAAGTCAATTCTGTACATGAAAGATATAAAAAAAATAAAAATTAGGTCGGTTAATATATCGATTATAGAACCTAAAAAACCACTCAGCAGAATTCTTGTCTGTCTGTCTGTCTGTCTGTCTGTCGGTTTGTTTGTGCGTCAATCACGCAAAAACTACCTGACAGAAATTGATGAATTTTTGCATGGTGTTAGCCTAGGGCCTCAAGGTACATTTTTTTTTGGGTTTCATTCCGAATTTCATGATAGTTTTCTTTAAAAAAAAAAAACTGAAAAATATAAATTACCTAAAATTCCGATAACTACTGTATGAAATTAAATTAATTTTGGCATGGTAATAGTTCAAAGCCTAATGTCACTTATAGGATAGTTTTTATCATGGAGTATAAAGAATTTTTTGTAGAAAAAATTACATAATTATATTTTTTAATAAAAAAAATCGACTTCTTCAATTTCAACCGGATTTCACACTCTGAACTTAACTAAACTTTCACCAAACTACCCCTTATATGTACCCTTTCTAATAAAAAGAGAATCATTAAAATCGGTTGAATTGATATTGACTTATACTTCATTTGTCGCGCATATACTTAATGTAAATTTGAGATTTATATGATTTTCTCATAGATACCATTGTTGGATATAAACTAAATTAAAATAAGACTATAAATAATAAAATGATCGTTGTAAAATAAAATACAATTTGTCAAGAACGACGCACGCACACATAAACCTATCAAAGGGAAACCGCCGCATACTAGGTATTATTACGCTTAGGTATTGGCGGCTATAAGTTTAAAGTTCTAAACATTTTAGTAGTATTTTTGTAGTAGTATGTCTTTACATTATTGGTGCCTATGCGTAACCGCGTCATACAAAATATAGATATGAATAAACATTGTAAAATGAGAAAAAAACCTACGTCTTCACTGTTGATGTATCTTGCTTAAATTCTTTAGGTACGAGTTTAAACTATTTTACCCTATATGCCCAATTGTAACTGTAACGCGACGTTGTGGGTCCGATCCACACATGCAGGATTGAATTATAATTTAATAATATTTTCATTTCGCACATCAGTCACACATTATACCCAATATCTTACACTAAGTTGCCCTACTAAGGGCGGGATAAATCGTGGATCTGGTTTTAACTTTATGTGAACCGATTAAAATAAAGTCCAGTTCAGTTGAGGCCAGTCGTGGCGCAGCGGCACAAAGTGTGACTGTAAAACCGACTGGTTCTCTGAGTTCGATCCCCACACGAGGAGATGAAATATTTACTTAAATTTATATTTCCATTTCTTCGCTCTGGGGTCGAGGTTAAGCACGGCGTTGCGTTCTGCCACTCAACACGCAATGCGTCCAGAATTCGGTAGAAAGTGGGGAACGGAGTGTCTTAATACTAGGTTCCTCCCTCTGACTAGCATGAAGCTGCTTAAAATAAAACTAATACTTAATATTTAAGGGCAGTTTGCCAGAATACACACAAAAAAAGTATTAAAATCGGTTAAGCCGTTTCTGAGATTATCGTGAAGAAACGCACAGACAGTATGTATTGATAAGTTGTGTTTTTATTTCAAACATTCAATTTAAGATTCTTATGGGAGGTACGAAAATGTGACCTAAAGTTTTAACAACTTTCTCATAAAAAATCTTCATTGCGTTGCAAACATACATTATAGGTAATTCAGTGTGTTAAGTAAATAATTCTGTGGTTTAAGCGGGCGAAGCCGCGAGCGGGTCGCTAGTAATAAATAAAAACAATTAAAACCTTCAGTTTTTTATATCTCACTCGCGGGCGCACACAGCGTCGCCTGCTTATTTGCACCCTTAAGGGGTGAATTCTACAAAAACCACGAAACACGTGTTCAATAAGATATTTTTGACAGTCTATATATAAATTTTTATAAAAATCGGTGGCGTTTTGAGGATTTTTCCATATAAACTTTAAACGCCTTATTTGACCCCTTAGGGGATGAATTCTAATAAACCATGAAACACGTGTTCAATGAAATATTTTAAAGAGTCTAAATAAAAATCAGTGCTGTTTTAAAAAAATACCATACAAACTTCCAACCCCTATTTCATCCCTTTAAGGTTAAAATTTTTCAAAACCCCTTCTTAATGGATGTCTAGATTATAAAAATAAACATCTGTCCAAATTTCACGTTTCTACGCACAGCGGTTACGGCTGAGCGTGCGTCTTGCCTCAGTCAGTCAGGTACACGTTCTTTTATATGTATAGAAGAAGATAAACAATATACCTATATAAATCTGAACTTGTATTTGAAATAAAATCGACGTGGCGAAGTGGCACATCGTCTGACTATAAATGCGACGATACGACGGTTGTAGATTCGATTTCCACTCGGATTAATGTATTCTTTTTATATCGCCGCTCTGGAAACAAGATAAATTACATCGTTGAGTGGCAACACTCAACACGTATTGACTCGTATATTGCCCGATACATAGGGAACGCAATATCTTAAAAATCATATCAAATCAGCTTCACGCTGTATCCCGCACACAGCTGGGTAGGCAGAGGGAACCTAGTGTTAAGACACTCCGTTCCCCACATTCTACCGAATTCTAGGAAGCATTGCGTATTGAGTGGCAGAACTCAACGCCGCGCTTTGCCTCAACACCAGAGCGATGAAATGGACATATAAATTTAATTAAATATTTCATCTCCTCGAGTGGGGATCGAACCCACAACCAGTCGGGTTTACAGTCACACTTTTTACCGCTACACCAGGACTGGACGACTGGACGCAATATCTTAACTGTTATAATTTGCAGAATACAGCGTCAAGACAAGAACATAAGCTAAAACAGAGTCAGTAAAATCAAACATAACCCAACTAAATATTATTTTATCTTTTCCAGGATCAACATCCCCACCACCCCTCATAGACAAACTGCGTCTCTACCATGTTGATATGAATCCCTATGGACACAGGGTGTTGTTAATATTGGAAGCGAAAAAAGCTAAATACGAAGTGTACAAGCTAGACCCTCTGCATTTGCCTGAGTGGTTTAGAGTGAAAAATCCTAGACGTGAGTAACAAATTCGTTTACTTATTTACCTTATTTTATTATGTAATAATATGTAATGTAAGGAAAAATAATATGTAATGTAAGGAAGTCCTGAGATAGTGTTAAAACACTCCTAAGATGAGTATATTTCTTAATAATGTTTTAAGACTACGTACGTACTTATTACTATCTAGACGGTGAGTGGTGAAGCACGTGATTTACTTGTTTCTTTGATCTAAAAAGATAGAAAATACATATTTTTTTTAGGCTTATTTTTATAAATTTAAAATGTACTTTCCTATGGCGAATCCAAGTAGAAGAATGCTTTCTTTAGTACTATCAGTCAGCGTCCCAGTATGCATAAATATCCTATATATATTATTTTATAGTATACAAAAAAATAGTTAACTTTTATGCACGCTAGCTCTTATACTATATTTTTGCTTTACAGTAAAAATACCAGTATTAGAAATACCAACGGAACAAGGTGACAAATATTTGTTCGAAAGTGTAGTTATATGCGATTATTTAGATGAAAAATACGGAAGAAACCCGTTGCATTCCAGAGATCCGTATGTAAAAGCCCAAGACAGACTACTTATTGAGCGATTTAACGAGGTAAATATTTTTTGTGTTTTTTTTAGCTTCGCTATCCCGCACACAGCAGGGAAATATGAAGTACTTAATATTTTTCATTTTCTCGCTTTGGTACGAGATAAAGCGCTGCGTTGAGTTACGCCACTCAACATTTAATGCCTCCAGAATTCGGTGTAAAAAGGGAAACGGAATTGTCTTAATGGGAACAGTGTCGTAACACTAGATTCCGAGATTTCCTCTGCCTACTTTGCCTGCTAAAAAAAATAGCATCTGGAAATAAATGTAGTAAGTGGTATTATACGGGAAAAAATAACATTACCATCTTATCGCTACAGGGGATGAAGCGAGCGAGTACTTTTGGGCGAAGCGAGCATGGGGCAAAGCCTCCTAATTTTTTCTGTTTAATAAACTAATTCCTTGTAATTGATCTTTTTATATTGCTATTTTTAAATTGTTTATTATTTTCAGTTAATAAAAGGCAGCTTAGAGTGTTTCGACACTAACTTCGCATTTGGAAGCGAACAAATTGTACAGACCTTGGAGATATTTGAAAAGGAACTATCTGTAAGAGGTAAGTGTGAGAAAGAGAGACAGTAGGATAGCATTCTGAATGTAAATAACGATTGTCGTGGGTTCAATTCCCAGTCGAGGGAATAAATTACTTTCATTTCCTCGCTCTGGTAACAATACAAAGCGCAACTTTAAAATATGTAAAAAGTAGAACATCCTATGTGTGGTAAATGCTTAAATATATATATTTTTTTCGTTAACTAACTTAAAAAAACGAAGTGATTTTTCACTACTTTATTCAACTTTAGGTACAAATTACTTCGGCGGAGATAAACCGGGCATGCTAGATTACATGATATGGCCGTGGGTTGAAAGACTTTATTTACTAAGATGCGTCAGTGAAAGGAAATTCGATGAGAAAAGATCATTGTTCCCTAATTTTGTAAGTTTTTTTTTTCTTTTATTTTATGCAATTGTCTTTTTTTTTCAATTCTTATGGTGTGACGTTTAGTTAATATTAACTACATATATCGAAATATATTGACATCTCAACACACAATGCCTCCAGCATTCGGCGAAAAATGGGGAATGGAAGTGTCTTAATCGCAACCGAATGTCTTAACACTAGTTTCCCAGGTTCCCTCTGCTTATCCGGCTCGCCGCTGTATCCAGCGTGAAGCGAAGAAAAAAATGAAGAACGAATGTTTTAACGTTACGAGCCCTCGTCTTTCCGTTATATGCGGAATACAGCGTGAATCTTAAAAACTCCCCGCTCTGGTGACGCAATATTTCTCAAATTGACGGAAAAAGGGAGAACGGAGTGCTTAACTAGGTTCCCTTCGCCTACCCTGCTATATGCGGGAAGAGTGAGGCTAATAAAAAAATATTTCATTATTTTACAGGCCGACTGGGGCGATCAAATGCAGTTAGATGAGGTTGTAAAAAAACATTCAAATTCATCGCAAGAATATTTTGATTATTACAAAAACGCTAGAACCCATTCCATGGGTTATTATTTATAAATAACTTTTTTATATATAATCTATATATATAACGTTTTATTTCGCGTTTTTTTTACATTTTAAATGGAACCCTTAAATCGGATAAATAGAATATATATCGAGTATTTATTTACATTATTTTACATTTGATAACTGCATTTACATATTTGGAAACCCGACATTTTGAACATTTTGCTAGGGTTCCCTCTGCCTCTACTATATGCGGGATACATAGTGAACCCGCAAACTATAAATCGAAATATAGATTAATCAGGTATAACAGTACCTACCATTTAAAACTTGATTTATAATTAAAGGTGGTAATAAGTTCGAGTTCCTCTCGTGAAATATTTGTATGATATAGGTGTTTTTTTATTAATTATAATTGTTGGTAAAGATGAATGGAGGTATGACAAAAAATTTTTTTTGAGATAATTTAGTTTAATGTTTGTGTTAAAATTTTAAAAGAAAGGTTTTTCTTTTCAATATCGTGCAGGAGACTAATCAAATTGTGATACAAATAAAAAACTTTTTTTTTCGTAGTTACAATTTGCATAAAAAATTGTAATAAGTAACATTTTTTTTATAGTATCCATTTTTATATATTGATATAAATTAAAATATCGACTTAAAATATAAGATGTATAAATGCTTAGAAATGCGGGAATTTCTAAAAATGTGTTAAATAACTATATAAGCTTCATTTATTGATTATTATTTTTATACATTACTATTTTTCTATATGTCGTATATTATATTAACATTTTATATGTTTAAAATATTTATTTTTTAAGAAAAGATTTTTTTAAGCTAAATGCTTAAAAAAATCTTTTCTTAAGTATATTTTGACCTTGTTGAAGTATTTTTTGTTTTTTGTTGTACTTAATGTTTGTTATATATTATACTAGAAATATAATATGTATGTAAAAATACAAACTATTAAGAGAAATAAGTATTTTTCATATATGTTGTTTATTTAAAATAAGTAAAAAAGATTTGCATAGACTTTGTAATCTTTAAAAATATATAATCAAGTCACTTTTTATACTTATATAAATTATTATATAAATACAAAATACATATAAAATATCGCCTTAGCATTAAACTCAAAAAAAAAACGTTAACTGCATATTTTACTAAAATCTAATCATAAAAAAAAAATAGATTTTAAAAAAAAACTTTGGTTATTATCTTTGACTCATTGACTTTTCTATTTTATTATAGGAGTCAACAGTGATAATTAACATTTTTTCTTTGAATTAGTTTACTTTTGTTTGTAGCTTACGATATATTACATATTAGTTATTTATTAAATAACGCCATTGTGCTATAAAAGAAAAATATCTATTATTGAGATAGATACTACTCATACATTAAATAATATATAACATAAATATATGAATTGGACCTATTAAAAAATAAAAAAAAACTAAAAAAATATATTTACGTTATTTAAGTTTTTCTTATAAAAAATATAGAGTGTTAGTACTAAAGAATTGTATTGGTTTTAAAATTCAATGCCTTTACGTTTAATATTCAGTTGTTTGAATTACAAATTCATTTTCTTTTTCCACTTTAAGAGTTTTCCTTTTTATTTTCAAAATAATACGTTCAAAAGAATAAAAACATGAAGGAATAAATAAAAAATATGAATTTTATATTAAAAAAAATATAATGTTCAAAATCTGTATGAAAGTTAATAAATAAGTTTATATTAAATTATTTGACAGTTAATATAGTGCTATCTTCTTCTTAATCAATGCAAAAGAAAAGGACGGAAACAAAAGAAAACAAAAAGATCCAAAAAAAATATTTATATTAATATTTTTTTTAAAAACAATTGACAAACGATTTTTGTATCGCCGTTATTATAAAAAAAAATAATTTAAATGAATTCTATCGTTTTGGATCTTTCATTGTTTATATTTTGAACTCCGGATCCTATATACATATATGTTTATAGTAGTAGTAAACTATAGAGAACTATAGAGAGTCTTCTGTAGATCTTTAAATGAATATGTTTTGGTGTATTATTAAATTACAAGTGATTTTGGAGAATACGAATACTAATTTGGAAATGTTTATAATTTAAAGTGTTTTGGGTTTTCTTTTCTTACAAGTTAAAGGTAGGTCTTTTAACACTCGATATTTATAAAATTGGCGGAAAGTAAAGAATCCTGTGTTTTAACACTAGGTTGTCTCGATATAAGCATAGTGAAATTTAATTTTGAGGCCAGTCAACGTGTGGCTGTAAAAGTGACACGTTGTGGGTTCGATTCCCACTCGACGAAATAAAATATTTAAGGGGTTCCTCTCTTTGCTTTGGTGGTGGCTAAGCGCCACATCGAGTTCCGGCACTCAACACGCAAAGCCTCCATAATTTGGTGGAAAGTGGGGAACGGAGTGTCTTATGTAGGCTCACTCCGCTTACCCTTCTACATGCGGGATACAGTGTGAAGCTAAATTAAATGTTTTGGTTCACAATTATATGGATAAGCTAATTATTTGTTAGTTCGTTTTTTAAAATTATGAAATAAGTTTAGTTTAATTTTTCCATGGAACTCGTCATCTTCGCATTATATTTCTTTTTCTTTGATAAAATAAACATTTTTTCCTATCTGCACCCTGTATCGGGCACATAGCAGAGTAGGTAGAGGGAATCTGACAACTTACTTAGTGATAAGACACTCCGTTCTCCAATTTCCACTAATATTAAAGGCGATGTTATTAAGAGACAAGTGTGAAAATAAATTTAAATGCGAATTGTTAAATTTTATTTAAAAAGAAAAAAATGGTTGTGATTTTAATTTTGACTTGCGCATATTTTAAAACATTTCATATTTCCACTCTGCCAGACAATGACCGGCGCTAAGTTCTGCCACACAACCCGCATTTTCTACATGCGGGCGGTGCTTGAGGAACGGAGTGTCTTTAAACTAGGTCCCCTCTGCCTACCGTGATGCTATTTATAAGCTTTTTGTTTGTTTTATAAAGTACTTAAATAGGTTATATTTCTTATTTTCCAACATTAACATAACAATTATTTTGAATGATATATAAATATATATGTATATATATATATATATATATATATATATAAAAGTAGTAATAACACTTCATATTATGTATACAATTATTATTATTTATGTTTTGGGTTGGTGATAAGAAATTAAGAAACAAAAAAGTTTTAAAAACAATTATATTGCTTACAAAGATCTGAAGAGATCAAAGAGTAATGATATCTTCTATCTGAAGAGATGGTTTCTTGTATATAGGCCAAGATGCGATCGCTCATTACATACAGTACGGTCGACAAGCCATGGCCGGCCTGTAATTGGTGCAGATTTGTATTTTAGAAAAAAAATATTTTTTTCTTGATGAACAATGCGCAAAACTCAGATAACCTAACTTCATGGCTTCACGACTCTACGACCGTACTGTATTAAAACAGTTATTTTATCATTGCTTCGTTTTGTTTACACTTTCTAATATATGTATATTATGTTTTTAAGTCTTAGAAACAATCTTTTTTTTTGTTTTTTTTTTATATATAGATTTTATATGAAAGGACGCAATGAATATTCAATATTTATGTATATTGGTAGAAATAAGGGTTTTTTTTTCTAAGCATTCTGGAATTGAATCTGTTAACTTCGTGGAATTCTGGTCCTTTATAAATCTCTTATATGTTGTTTTATTTTTATCCATAAGTGTTCATTTTGAAGTACATTTTTTTTTGCTTAAAAAGTCGTTATACTAAAAACTTTTATTGTTATTTTCAAGGAAAACATTGAGCTCTGTGATTTGTTCTTTTTTTATATTAAGACATAAAAATGTGTTTAGTAAGCAAATAAAAAGTCTAAAATATTTTTTAGTTTTTTACTTAACCCTTCCCTTGTCATTTTTGCCTGGAATATTCCATACAAAAACTGTAAAAGAAATACTAATTGCTTAATAAATAAAATAGAGGCCTCCCTGGCGCAGCGTTGATTGTAAACGAAAAAAATTATGAATTATTTCCATTTCCCCACTCTGGTAACAAGATAAAACAAAACGTTTGATGTTTTTTGTTGAAAATTCGCACCAAAATTTTTGAGTGGTAACATCAGTTTCGCCTCGCCACGATATCTGAAACAAAAAAAAGAAAACTAAATGGTGTTTTAAAATTGATGATTGAATATATTAAATTAAATTATAATAGTAGAGGTCATTGCCATGGCCATGAAGGTCGTGGTGGAGGAGCACAAACGCGACAGTTTTAAAATAATTTTATCTTCCGCCATGGTCGCTCAACCGATGATCGTCTGGTTTACCTCACCTGTTGCTGGTCTGCGGCTATAGAAAGCACGCGAAAGGGCCTGTATGACAGCACAGTGAATACTGTTCATCCGATGTGTGACTCCGGGCGTGCAAGTCTTTCAAAACGTGGACTAGTGCCGAAATTTACTTTTGTCCCTCGGAAGTGTTTCCTCATGTGGTGATAGGAACTTGGTGCAATTCAATCACAAGAAGACACAAGTTCGTAAATTTCGAGTGACTGCCAGTATCGGGATCAACTGCTGCATTACGCCCGCTTAAATCTATTTAACTAATAGTTTAATAATTCCATTTATGTGCATAAACATTTAATGGAATAACAAAACGCAGCTTATGACGTAAAAATTGCAATACACAAAAGTCAAAAATTCCCTTGAAATAATAAGTTAATGATAAGCAAGATAAATATAAAAAAAACATTAACATCATTTTTTGCGTCTTTTCATTTTATCTTTCTTCTTCTGCGACTTCTTATTCAACTGTTCGATTATAAAGGTAGAAAAAATAATTTAGTTTTAAAATTAATAATTATTTATTACTTAAGTAATAAATCCAATCTAAAAATTATGACAATTATTTTCTATTACAATTGTATATTTTTTTATAGAAATCGAAATTTACAACATTATGGCAATACAAGTCGTTCTGTCATAAACAGGTTTGCATTACCCCACCACACTGCAATGTTTTGACCAAATTTATTTAACGACAATACGTTTCACAATATACATACATACTTATATATGTTAAATTTAAAGTTTTAAAAATGCCGCTCATACGCTCTGCTAGTTACAATTTGTTTGTAGAGATCCTTATTCGTATTTCTTTGGTTTCAGTTTTTTGGTAAGCTACCATATGTTGAGTTAATTAATTGTTTATTTACTTCAAATTCTGCTTTAAATATGCCACATATCAATTTTAATGAATTTTCTATTAATTTCAAGAACTGCCCGAATTTAAGAGGGTAGGCAATGAGAACTTTGCATTAAGTAACTTTAAACCCTTCTTTCCGTCCTCTTTACTGGGATATGGTTTGAAATTGCGAAATCTAACGCCGCACTTTATTTTAATAGACATTAAAACATTACAAAAGTTTAAATTAAATTATTTCTTAATAACTGCCTTATACTGGCAATTAAAATTATTAATTTGATCATAATTGCTAATACAGTTTTGAGAGTAATTAATTAACATATAATGTACATAATTTTGTTAAATATAATGTATTGTGGAAATAACCTGGGAGTATATATATTTACATTGAAATTCATATATCTAAACTGCTACAATATAATACTATAAAGCAGATATGTTTGCTTTTTTAAAATTAATTACTTATTTTATAAAAAGATGATTGTGAGTTCATATCCTACTTGTTATATATATTTGTATTTAAATTATAGATTCTTAACCAATTAGCATTAGGCTTCAAACATAGTTTAATCAGATGATACTGCTTTAATAGTATGTTATTATAAGAAAAAGTTGTTGCTAACCGTGATGGTTGTGGGTTCCATTCCTGTACAAGGAAGTGAACTATTTTTATTTCCTCACTCGTCTAAGAAGACATAATGTATCCACTCAAAATGTGATGTCTCAAAAATTAGATGCTAAGTAGGGAATGGGGTATAATGATAGGTTTACTTCCCCAACTCTGCTATGTAAAGATTTTTTATGTTTTTATGGCTTTAGCAAAAAGATCCTAATGTTAAGACACTCTATTTCCATAAAGATACTTACTTCCATTCCCAATTTTTTTTTATGATGTATTCTATGCATATGTATATTATATGATATGGTAGGAAATAGCTAAATTTATTAGTTATTTATAATCTTTCAGCTACATGGAATCAATGTCGCCCTTCGTAAGGGTAATCCCACAATCGGAATTAGAAAACAATTGTAAGTACCCTCGACATGAATCCTATGTGCCGAGCGGCATGCTGTGGTCAATAGTTGTGTCCGTGCCAAGCATTATATCTTTGATAGCGTGGGCTCTTTGTAATGATTGTAACGATGCATTAGAGGTAAGTTTATCCTTTTTGAAAATTAGCTGTTATATTTACTACTTAGACCATATACACCCATGATATTATTAACAGTCATTGGTGTAGGAATAGAGAGGACTGAAATAAACCCATTCCCAGAAATTTAACTAGCAAAAAATGTCTTGAAATAAAAAAAAATCCACTTGCGCTGGGCTAATTTTTTATAAATATAAAAAATATATATTTACAGTTTCTTCTATCATGGTCTATGGCATTGGGAATCACCGGTGTCACCACAGACACAGTTAAATTAATTGTAGGTAAGCTTAGTTTATAAATAAGTATGTATATTATATTATGTAAATAGTTGTATTATCCACCAATTCAGATACTTTTAGACATTCATATATTATTTTTCCTAATAAGTAGTTATAATAATATCTTAATGAATTAAATTTTAGTCGGGAGTCTAAAGATTGAGTTCCGCCAATCAATACGCCATTCATCCAGACCTCGACGGAAAGTGGGGAACGAAGTGACCTAACACTAGGTTCCCTCTGCCTACCCTGCTGTATGCTGATTTAATTTGGTTTTGCCTAAAGATTATTAGAAGTTTATTATAACTTCGATCCCCACGCTCCTCCAAATTCAAAATCCGCCAAATCCTCGAGACATTGCACGTTTAGTGGTTGAGTTCAACGCCGCGCTTTCTCTTATTACCAGAGCAAACAAATGAAAATAATTCATTCCCTCTAGTGGGAATAGAACCCATAATTCTTTTTTTTTTCACTCTCGACTCACACGTGACTTCGCCCGCTTAAAGTTGTGTAGTGTTATGAGAAAATGAAACAAAAAATTGATTGATGTATAAGCTATATTACTATATACTTTCGTCTTATTCAGTTTAGTAGTTTTTGCGTTAAGGTGGAACAGACATAATGGGGATCACAATTTACATTTATTGTTTCTTTTTCCCTTACAGGACGGCCTCGACCAGATTTCTTCTACCGTTGTTTCCCCGATGGAGTACAAACAGATGATTTTCAATGCACTGGTGAAATAGCCGATGTGATGGAAGGAAGGAAGTCTTTCCCCAGCGGTCATAGTAGTTGTAAGTATCCTTAAGTTAAAGCAACTTATTTTTTAAATTCTAAAAAAGCTAGTTTTCTCTTTCTCTCATAGCAGAGTAGGCAGAGGCAACCTAGTGATATGACACTCCAATCCTTACTTTCTATATAAAATATATTGAAATAAAATAATAAATAGGTTCAAAATGTAATATTTATTGCGAAATTCTATAAACAAAAATAAAGTTTGTGCTCACTAGTAGTGAAAGCGCGGCGTTGAGTTTCACGACCCTACAATGTCTCTAGTATTTGGTTGAATATTTTTTTCTCTTTTTTAGTATCATTCTGCTCACTCGGTATAGCGTCAGCGTGGATATGCGGGAGGTTGGGCACTATATCAAAAAGGAGGGGTTCAGGGGTTCGAATCTTGACCACTTTGGCGCCGCTATTAGCAGCCACTTGTATAGCACTGTCTCGAACTTGTGACTACCATCATCATTGGCAAGGTTTGTAGAGTGGTTTATACTTTATATATTTATTACATAAATAACTCTAAAATCCATAGGGGATTTTAGAGTTATTTATCCTTAAAGACATCCATAAAATTATTTTATATAAACATATTAAACTCTTTTTTGCCTTATTTTTAAAGGAAAAACGTAATTGAAACATATTTAAGATCATATTTTCTCCAAATTAAATAAAAAATAACATAAAAAATTCTTTACAGATGTCCTCATAGGCTCTATGTTAGGTTTTTCCATAGCAATATTCTGCTACCGTCAGTATTACAACCCGCTATCTTCGGACTTATCCGGCATTCCCTATATAGTGTCCAAGTCTAACTTGGCCAACTATTTCAATGGAAAGCCAGATATAAGCCCGAGCAAAGATGTCAAAGAAGAGTCGACGCCATTGTTGAACGGTAAAAAAGAAGATAAGTGGATTTAATAGGCGCCATTTTTTTTGTTTTTGTTGTTTGTCTATTTTATTTTATTTTTTTGGTCTTATAATCTGTCTTCCTTTTGTTTTGACAGTTCATTATGAACATACCTAACTTTTCCTCTTGTTTATTATTTATATTTTTTTTATTTTGTCTTTTATATAGCCATTATTTATGGATCATAATGGCTATTTGTACAAAGTTACGCATCTTTTATACTTGGTATTTCAAAGTTTAACTCAGTTTAATTCTTTTAAAAAAAATTGTCTTAATTTTTTTTTTTTTTTTGTAAAATATATATTTCTTAATTTAAAATCTATATTATGTTTAAAAAATGAACATGGCAACTGTTATTCCTAGTGTAATGGTTATAGGTTCGTTATTTTTGTAGAGTATACAGATTTTTATTTGTTTATTAAATAACAATATCCCCCTAATAGTAATCCACAAATAAAAGTGTTGTAATTTAAAAAAATGCAAAATTTAGGAAATCATTACAAAATTTGTAAAATTATAGATCTTTTCATTGAAAGAGTTATGTGTTATGTTATTACACTTTTATTTAAATAGAAGATATAAGCTGTAGTTCTTATGTTAAACAATATTTCTATATATATTTGTATCTTATGTTTTTTTTAAATATTTAACTGAAATCAAACATATCCTATACCTTGACTGTATTTCTAATTCAATTTTTTACATTATAATACCTAAACCTAAAAAATATCAAATAAATGTAAACAATCATATGGAATCCTTTAAAATAAAAATTAGGTGTACATAGTGTGACGTCATTAGCTCTCTAGCGCCATATGGGTTTTTCAGTTCTAACATTCATTTTCTCAGAGAGAGATAACATACATATATATATATATGATGTCTCTTTCTAACAATATCTACACATATAATAAAATTGTATGAAATGAATGAAATTACAAAATAATTATTTCGATTTTTTTTGTCTCTTGTATCTATTAGTATTCGTTTGTTCACGCTTATCTCAGAAACTGCTTAACTGATGTAATTCAGTATTAATTATAGTTTTTTGGCAAACTTCCCTTAGCATTTAGTATTTTTTATACATATTTCAATCAGTTCATAAATAAAAAAGTAAATGCAATATTGTTTGTTACAAAATAAGTGATAAGACGTTTATGATAAATCACTTAAATGAATTGGTTGAAGTTTTAACTATCAATGTGTGGATATTGTCTTCAAATTATAATGTTATTGGAACACGAAACTGATTCATATGAGAAATTAAGTAATAGTGTAGTACGAGCGGGCGAAACCGCGAGCGGAGCGAATTATGTCATTTATTAAATTTATGACATTTTTTTTATCTGTTTAAAACAGTATATATATTGAGTACAACTGAAAGAAGCTAATAGGTACTAATAACATTGTTTTAATTAAGTTAGTTTTTTTTATTTTTTGTATTTTTGTATAATTCTATAATTAGCTGTTGTAATATAATTTAACATTCCAAAACGATTGTGATATATTAAGTTACCATTTTGTTACGAATTTATTTTGCATTTCATTTTGTAATAAGTATTATTTTATAATTAAATTAAATACATATATGTTTAATATGACGTCTTTCACTTATTGGTTGTTTACTTAGAACTTGGAGTTAAATTATCCGTTATTCCTAAAGACTTATGAAACATAGGTTATCGCTTTGTTTAATGTCACCTACAGTGCGATCAACGAGCCGTGGCTACTTCGAAGCAAGCTGGAAATGGTTGCGCTGATTTGATTTTACAATTAAAATGAAAAGTAATAAATTTTGTTTACTTTTGGACTTTATGTAAATAATCCGAGTGTACAATGCGCAAATAGTCAGAAAGCCTAACAACACGGCGGCCACGACTCGTCGACATTACTGTGCATTTATTGTAATTTTTTTTTGTAAAAAGTTTCGAATTTGAACTAACGACCATCGTGTTAAGTAAAGCATATGAGTAAAAATAAAGTAAAAATATATAAGTCAGACAATCAGAATGAAAAATGCATAATAAAATATTATTATAATATTAATAATTGTAGAATAAATTGTTTAATAATTCCTTTTTATTTAATTTGCTATAAAAAAAGTTGACAGCTAAATATTTTATTATAAAACTAATGGAGGCAATTGTTTTGATATTGTTATTATGGTTTATAAATTATTTTTGTAAAATATTTTGAAATTCACTCTAAATAATAATAGTGGTACTATTTGGGTTATTTGACGAAATAAATATTGAAATGTATATTTTTTTTATTTCATTCAAACAATGAGACTTTTTATAGTTGTTTTTTTTTGTTTTATCATTAAAAATATATTTTTTTATTGTCAATTTTTTTATTTTGTTATCCTTATATATGTTTAACATGTATTTTTTTTGAAAATTTAAGACATAAGTCATTCTCAAGGTATTATATAGTTTAGTTATCTTAAGCACCTAGAAGCTATACAAGAGGGAAAAGTTAAAAATATATATAAAAAACGTTAAAAATATATATAAAAAAATTTTATATATTGCGGAGTCGAAAGTGTCTTAATGGGAACGAAGTTTCTTGATACTAGGTTCCCAGATTCCCTCTGCCTCCCTGCCATTTGTGGCATACAGTGTGAAGCTAACAAAATATATGATGATAATGTTTTGTATTTGTTATTGAAATCATTTAAATTACTTAATTTATTAGCATATTGGAATATATCTAAATTATAATTATATTTAAGTTTTATTGTATGTAAATAAATATGTTTTATAAGTATGAGTTTAAAACCTACAAGTGTTTACAGATATTAAAGATAATAAAAATATTTTTTTTTATTAGTGGTAATCCTGACATTTTCCCAGTCCCAGTTGAGGCCAGTCGTGGCGCAGCGGCACAAAGTGTCACACTTTTTTTGTAAACCGACTGGTTGTGGGTTCGATCCCCACTCGAGGAGATGAAATATTTACTTAAATTTATATTTCCATTTCTTCGCTCTGGTGTCGAGGCTAAGCGCGGCGTTGAGTTCTGCCACTCAACACGCAATGCCTCCAGAGTTCGGCAGAAAGTGGGGAACGGAGTGTCTAAAAACACTAGGTTCCCTCTGCCTACCCTGCTGTGTGCGGGATACAGCGTGAAGCTGATTTGATTTCTGACATTTTCCCAACATCTTCATTTATACTATTCTAGAAAGAAGTCGACAGCAAAAGAGATATGAAACGAATTCTGCAATATTCGATAATCTCTATTCTCTATATATAATAACACAGGAAACATTTTGTCTGTACATTTAGTAGTTTTGACTGAAATGGATAGAGGGACACTTAAAAAAAAATAATAGTAAGCAATTTTTTTTTTTAAATTCTTGTCTGTCTGTCTATCGATTTGTAAGGTCACATTTTTCTTTGAAAGTACTGAACTGGTTTACTTAAAAATTTCACCAATTGCTTTGTTTTAACTCAACAATTTAAGTTTTTTTTCATCAAAATCGGTTCATTAAAAAAAAGTTATCGTCATTTGAATGAACTCAAGGCATTAGTTTGCCTGCGAATATTATATAGCAATCGCGCTGGTAAGATTCTTGGCTAAAGAGTGACATTCGAAACGTCTGGGTTATTTATATGACTGCTGATAAAAATATATATATTTTTGAATCATTACTATACAATAGTGGAGATTACCTTCGTAAATCATAACAGTTCAGTTTAAGTCGTAATTAATTCAACACAGAGATAAAGAACTATTTGATCTTGAAAGAAATATCAAGTAAATGCAAAGATTTTTTGGTTCGCTCGTTCGTTTGAAATAAATCTATTTAAAAATGCCTAAAACATCCTTTCTCTACGTGTACACTGTAATAACTACATATTTACCAATTGTACATTTAACTAATTATATAAGTATGTAACTAATTTAAAAACTGTACAGGAGTTAATTTCAACGTAATCATTACAGTTATTTTACAGAGAATATTTTGAATCTTTCCCCAAATCAATAATTTAACACTTATGGCTGTTTCTGAAGCAGTAAATTAAATTATTTACTGACATCAGCACATAAAATAATTAGATTTATGTATATTTTATAAATACAATATCAGCATTGGTCGTATTTTTTATTTCAAAACAATCAAAAATTCTCATAGAAATTACGATAATGTAGTAAAATAATCATATTACAAGTTATAGTTGTCAATCAAGTCTTATTAAATCAATAATCTTGTAGTTTAAGCGAGCGATGCCGCGGGCCGACGCTAGTTCTATAATAAAATAGTTTGTTTATGGACATCTTTTGATATAAAATTTAATTTTAAAATTAATACTGATAGTGAATTTAAAATGACAAGGACCGTCTCACCCTCTACTGATGCACATGATACATAATTAGATTCTTACCTATAAGGAGACAAGTTAGTTTTTACCTCTTTATAGTAATTAAAATCAGCTAAAAATTCAGAATGGAGTGTCTTACTTTTAATACAAGTATCTCTTAGCCCGTTGTGTGAAACTATATTTTTTTTAGCTTTTTACTGGGCGTGATGTATTAAATAAATTAAATAAATTAGCTGCACGCTGTATCCCGCACACAGCAGGGTAGGCAGAGGGAACCTAGTGTCAAGACACTCCGTTCCCCACTTTCTGCCGAATTTTTGGAGGCATTGCGTGTTGAGTGGCAGAACTCAACGCCGCGCTTTGCCTCGACACCAGAGCGAAGAAATGGAAATATAAATTTAAGTAAATATTTCATATCCTCAAGTGGGGATCGAACCCACAACCAGTCGGTTTTACAATCACACTTTGTGCCACTGCGCCACGACTGGCCTCAAATCTAATACATATTCGAATAGTAGAAAAATATAATGCCAGTAGTCTCAAGAAAGGATTAGGATATACTAATAAAAACAACAAAATCACGATTACACATATATTTATAATCACGACATTTATTTAATTGAATAGTTTTATATAAGATACAGACATATAAAAATTAAATGCACAGTACGATAGACTCCAAGTCAGATGTGACAAACCTTTTGTTTATTTCATTTTAAATGACCTTTAGCTTACGTACTTAGACAGTCTGGTTTTAGGGATTTACTTGTATACTAATTACGGTTAATAACGTTACACACATATTATTTATAAATACTTATTAATATTACATATATTAATTTACCATATAAGTTCAAAGACTATAAAAGATAAAATAAATAAAAAAAGGATAAAAAGATTTATCCTGCTCCTACACAATAACATTTATAAAATAAATTAAATTCCTCTAAAATAACAAAATACACATTACAAACAGAAATAAGACAGAAAAATCTTATTTTTCCATTATTTGGCTTATTATCTTAACATAGTTTACCATATGAGCCTTTGAGGTTCTTTGAAATCCTTCCAGAATATCTCTTTGGTAAAGAAAAGGTAGAATGTTACAGCATTTATTAAGGAATACCAAATAAATTCACTTATAACCATTTTATATGTTGGCTGAATGAATCTTAATCTTATTATAATGAATGGGACTAGAAAGTATCTGATTTCAACAAGCTTTTGAAAGATTAACACCGTAAACATACTAACACAGTATGGCACCAAGAACGAAATACAGTTTTGATCTTTCAAATTGTCATAAACACTGAATAATAAGAAAATGTATACAGGTATTGTTGCGTATATAGCATAATCATATTTACCGAACCATCTATTCCATATATAAAATGTATAATGCCTATTATCTGCCAATAAATATGGATGAACCATTGTATTAAAATGTATTATAATAGCAAATATTGTAGCAAAGTATAACATATTAATTTTGTTGTATAACATCAATCTTAATGTACTTCTGAGTTTGGTAAGAATGTATGGTAAAGCAAATACACCGTAAAATAACAAAAAATACAAAAGCTGCGGTAAATGAATTGTCATTTGATGAGCTGATTTATCTCCTACAACTATCGAACCATTGTGGTATAGAAAAACTAGAAATAAGACCAAAATTGCCACTTGCTGTATCATAACGTACCAAGTTGAAATTGATATGAATGGGAAGAAATTTATGAAATATGTTGACACATGATGTTTTGTGGCTATTATAAGATCTAACATGCCATAATAACGTTTCAATTTAGATGGATCTATATCACGAGCTATAAGGGATCTTTTGCCTATTACAGTTTTATTTAAATATTTATTTCCGTAAACTCTTGAGCTTCTGACTAATAAGTCTAGTAACTTGTGTACTAACACCATCGCAACCCAAACTATGTTTGTCTGTCTCATAAGAACACTCCATGTACCAACAATTAGTATTAACCATTTACTCTTATTTATAACGCAAAGTTGAGAAAATAGTAATAAAAACAGTAAAGACAATGTGTCTGTGTAATAAACATGTGAGAAAAAGTATAGAGGTGGAAAAATTGAAAGATTTAGAGCCTGCATTACAATTTTTAACCTTGCATCATTGTAATAGCCATAAATAAATTTCAAAATTGATGAAAATAGAAGAAAATTGATACTGGATGCAATTAAATTTATAAATCTTAAATTATAAGTATTGCAGGGGAAGTAGAAACCGACTAGAGCTGCTGACACTAAGTACAGACCGGGTAAAGTAGTTATTTTCGGATCCCAATAAGAAAAGTTACCATTACAGTAAGATAAGCCTTGAGGTATGTGGAAAAGTTCATCAACAACTATTTGTGATGTCTCATACACTTTGTCGAATATAAATTTTGATGCAGAGAAGTATATACCCACTGCTAAGAAAACGTAGCAGTAGTATTTAGTGCCCTTCATTTTAGAGAAATTTCTGGACCTGTAATATAATAAATTTATATATAACAATGGCGACAAACGATACTTACATAAATTTTTTATTAAAATAAACACTAATTACAAAAATAATCACAAGTCTTTGGATAAAAACCTGTTGATAACAGCTTAGTAAGCCGGTGAAAATTTTCAACTTGATAACAATGTGAACTGTAAATACCTTTTAGTATATGTGAATCTGATGAATTAAGGCCGTACCGTACGTAGTTTACGCCTAAAATAATCACAATTTTATATCAAAATGTTTTTTCATTTGCTTATTTATCGCAAAATATGTTATTTCGTTTTTAGTGAGCAATGTAAGGCGGCATTTTCTGACAGTTTGAAAAACTGCCCACACAAAGAAAAATTAAAAATATATGTATTGATTATCGGTACACTATGGTTGTATGTTATTGATTTTATCAAGCTTCTAACAAGTGCTATTATAATTAATCATTTTATATTATTTAATTATATTTTCAAAGTTTCATATAATGTTTTATTTTGAGTTTGTATTAGTAACAAAATGTTTTGCTAGTCTGATATTTTAAAATAGTAAATTATTTTAAAATATTTTCCTATGCCATATGTTTGAAAATAAATATATATTATAATAATTAATATATCAACAAAATTTTATGAAAATTTAATGCATGTACATTTTGTGATTTTTTTTTTTTTATTTTTGAAATAGCTTTAAAATGCGAAAAACGTAATGAAATTTCAATACGTATATACCGTATGTAGCATAGATATATTGTTATACTGTGCTATATACTTTTACCTATTATAAAACTGCTGTTTAAAATAGAAATAAAAGTTCTAGATTAAATCGGTAATAACAATATTTTTTTAGCTTCATATAACAATTAATATGTATTTAATTTTGTGTGTCAAAAAGCTAAATTGTCTATTAACAATTTTATCATTTTGACAGAGGTTACAAATTATAAACGGTCGTTTTAGTTTGAAATATTTATTGTGTTATTATCGTGTAAAAGTTTAATATCAGACTATAATGTTAGTTTTATTATAATGGAGGCGAATGATTTTATTGCAAAACTAAAAGCAAGTGGTGGTGCTAGTGATAAATACGATATAGCCGAAAGTTTTGAAAAATATCATGATATATTACTGAAATTATCATCCAAAGATAAGGCCTCGTTTTCTTTGAACGTGCTGTGTATTTTGTGCAGGTGATTTATTTATTTTATTTTGAATAGTATCATTCGTTAAAATAATAATAATTTTAATATGATTTTGAAATATGACATCGCTTCTATATATATATATACAGTTCTTGTAATTAAAATACAAGTGTTAATTATCTTCAAATTATTCACGTATATATAGAAAATGAAAACATTGTCATTTCTCCAGTTCAACTGTATGAAACGTCGACGATTTGCATCACTACACTTTGTAGGAGTGCCTATAAAATGATCAGAAAATAAAGTTTATTGACAACATTTAAGTATAAGATTATTACTCCTGTTGTTGATAACAATATGTAATATAGACAATAAATGGACAATCCAATGTAGAAATAATTTCAATTCAAACCATAGTATCTATGATTGGAGGATTCAATCAAACAAACCTTTCCACTTAATCACATTGCAAGATCCATTAAAACTATTGTTTTGAAGTAGTTGCACTTATAAAATCAATTCGTTTTCTACTGGTCCTCAATGCTAATAAAATGAAATATTTTTATTTCAGAAATCTAGACAAAGTGCCAAAATGGCGAGATAGTATTGACAATAAGGAACTATTGAAGCTTAGCATACAATGTGTAAGACAGACTCGTATATTAGAAGGGCCAGATAGAGTTAAGACTTTAGCTTGTATATATCATATACACAAACATATTGTGAAACAAGTAAGTTATAAATAAATAAAAATGTTTCTTTCTTAAAGGAAGCAGCTTAAAGCTTCTCCTACATATTATACCTGGGCTGGGAAAAGACAATAAATTATTCCATTCCCCCATTTGAGGATAGAACTCACATCCATCACATTTACAGTCAAACACTGACATACTGCACCAGAACATCTTTTAAATTATTTATTAAAACTGAGGCCAGTTGTAGTGCAAAGGCACAATGTTAAAAGTGAAAAAAAAAGTGTCCTAATGGCAATGGAGATCTTAAGATTAGGATCCCAAGATAAGAAAAAACAATAGCAACAAATGGATTTTCTCTCTGGCTGAGCTGCTATATAAAAGAATATAAACAACAAGAAACTAAAAAATATTTTTTTATTATTACCACATTAACTTGTATGAAGATAATTGTTTTCTTGTAAAGCCATTTTTTATTTAATTTTCAGACTTCTTCAATACCACCGGAGCTTGTACTTAAATTATCATTCATGCCATATGAATGTGACAATTTATTAACAGAATATTGTAACACTTACTCAAGTATTTTGGTTGATAGATTGACATACATTGAAAAATTAAAAATTTTAAAAATGCCCATACTGAAACTTTTATCTAAACTGACAGAAGATATCATAAAAACAATAAAAATATATGATATAGTACAATTTTGCATTAATTTATTGCAATTTTTAATTAAAAAAATGCATTTTTTATTTAATGACTGGGCTAAAGAATTGAATCTGGCTTATGGAGAAATTATTGACGCCATTTTAAAAAAGGATTTAAAAAGCTTTAATAGTATAACGGAAAAAGAATGTATGGACTTATATGTGAAACTTAATGATATTATATTTGTAATAACGGATAATTCATTAAAAAATGATTTTAAACATCCAGCAGTTGAAAGTTTTATGAAATTATGTTTAAATCTTCTAGGAAGTAAACCAGATATGTTTCACTGTTTTCAAACATTCTATATTAATTCATTTTGCTGTATCCTAAAAGATAGGACTAATTCATCTTTAATAGAGAATGGACTAAATAATTTATTAGTTTCCTTTGAAATTACTGAGAAAATGAGCTATAAAAATACATTATATCAAACTTATCCATATATCAGTCAACTTTTTAGATTATTATTAGATAATATAATAAATGAAAAATCAAAAGAATTTATAACAGTGACTGTACAAGAAAGCTGTTTGAAATTAATAAAATTTTTAATGAAAAAATTAAAGAAAACCACTCAGCTATTAAAATGTGAGAAATGTAAAGCAAAATCGGGTCTACACGATTCGTTGCGCCTGTCTTTCGTTATAAAAAATTTTATAATAATATGTGCAGAAAATAAGATCGATATTTTTAATAATATGCCGATTTATTATGAAATAGTTGAACAACAATATTTAATTTTGAATGACCTAAAATCGTTAGGTTGCCCAAATCATGAGAAATGTTTTAGAAAATTACAAACTGACATACATAATACAGCAATTTTGTTATATAAAACTCAAATTTATGAATATTCAATAAAATTATTTGAAATTTATTTAAGAAATGAATTGGTTAATATAAAAAACGATGTCGACTTAAAGAATATTAGTCGAGCGCTATATAATAAGAGTATATGCGAATTGGACTTAAAGTTGTATGAAAGTTCCTTAAAAAATGCATTTTTGAGTTTAATTTTTGCTTTGCCCGACGGTTTGAGTTCGCAAAAGTTTTTGAGTTTAGTAATTGATATAAAGTCTAAGGCATTGAAAAATAATGAGAATAATGATTTACAAATGATGTCTGTATTGAATGTGTGTGAGTCATTATATGATGAAAGTTTGTATGGAAATTTGAAGCCTTTCATAAAAAATTTGAAATTTAGGTAAGTGTTATTATTTTTTGATTTTTTGAAATAAAAGTGAATAGTTAAGCTTTACACTGAATCCCGTATTTACCGTAATTTTGTAGATTTAACGTGATTATTGGCGGAACTCAACGCCGTGCTTTTTATGCGCAAACGAGAAAATTAATATCATTTGCATATAATTAGTCTCAAGGCTGGAGAAAAAAAAATAGTTTCACGATGTATCCCGCACACGGCTGCTTTCCTTTTAGGTTCCTGTTAACATAGTTAAAAAAACACTGAAGTTCCCATGAGGATACATGCGTTCCCCATTTTCCGTCGAATTCTGGAGGCATTGCGTGTTGAGTGGCGCCGCGGTACTATAGTGAAAAAATGAAAATAAAAATATTAAATATTAATTTCGTTGAGTGAGAATCGAACCCTCTACTTGGCGCGTTTACAGTCGCACGCTTATGCCCATGCACCACGATTGGACTAAAAAATATTAAAAATATTTTATAATATTTATATAATATATTACATAAATATTTTCGCAGCATTACGAGTGCGGCGTTTAGTTCCGCCGCTAACCAATGCACAATGCTTCATAAATAACCTAAAATTGCAAAATGTAGCGTCTTAACACTAACACTAATATGTTTCTCCATACTAATGTATATTTATATTTTTTCAGTTCTTTGTTAAAACATGAATTTTCAATTTACATCAAATTGTGGCCCGCAATGGCACCTATAGCAGGTGTTTGGACATCTTTACATGATTTACTAATAAACAAACATACTTGGTTGAAAGGTAACTATTTATTATATTTTTACTATTATATATCAGCTTCACGCTGTATCCTGCACACAGCAGGGAGTTAAGACACTCCGTTCCCCACTTTCCGACGAGTTCTGGAGGCATTGCGTGTTGAGTGGCGGAACTCAATGCGGCGCTTAGCCTCGACACCAGAGTGAAGAAATGAAAATATAAATTGAAATAAATGTTTCATTTCCTCGATTGGGGATCGAACCCATAACCAGTCGCATTTACAGGAACATTGTGCCCTGCGCCACGACTGGCGTCGGTTTATTTTTTTAAATTTATATTATAAAAAAAATATTAAAAGACTTCTATAACATTTAAAATTTTATGATAAATAGTTGTTAATTGTATCCTATTTTGATGCAACAATTTGAAATGTAAGTTTGAATATACTGGGGAATGGAAGTAGCTTAACATCAGGTTCCCTCTGTCCATGCTATGTGCGGGATACAGCGTGAAATTGTTTTTAGAAAGGTGTTTTTTTTTTCATATTTACTGTCGTAGAATAACGAGATAAATGAGTTTAAGCTTTAGGTTTGCTAAAAATATTTTACCTTAGTGTAGGACAACTCTTTAAATATATTAATAATTAATAGTATTATTGTTACTATAAAAAAATATATAATGAGTAAATGCGATGGTTGGGGAGTTCGATTCCCATTTGGAGGGATAAATTACACACTATGGTAACAATCAGTAGCGTTGAGTACCGCCGCTCAATACACGATGTATTGATTTTTTTCGGAAATCCCTTTTATGTTCCCCCGGGGTGCTTTCCCTGCTATACGTGTATAACGACGTGAATCTATTTAAAAAAATATATATTTTTACTAGAATTTTTCTATTTTAGCTGAAAATGAAGACATTGTACTTTGGACTTTATATGGTGTTATTCTACAAGCACCTTTATATGTTAGAACGATACACAGTGATAGTTACAAGGACATTGTTAGTAAATTATTGAGAAGAATTGAAGAAGGTTCGGTAAGAAGTAATTTTTTTATGGAGAATATTTATATATTTAAACTTAGGGAATGTTATGTTTTTACACAAGGTTCCTTCTGTCTTACCTTGCTACCTGCTACACGGCATGAAGTTTAAAAACAAGAGAAAAAAAAATAGAATTTGAAGCCACAACGACACCGTTTTAACTAATTATATAATATTTTTTATTTTCAGTCACATTCTTCTTTAGAAAAATTGGTTCATTCTACGTTATTATTCCTAAAATCTGAATACGATATAGCTGATGCCAGTCTAAAATATGGATGGAAGGTTACAGAACAAGTAAGTAGTTACTTACCCTGCCTACCCTGCTTTACAAGGGATACTTACCGCATAAAGCAGGGTAGGTAGAGGGAACCTAGTGCTTTGAAATTCTTTTAACTATTATATATTTCTACGCTCCAGTAACAAGACAATCCACGTTGATGAGTTCTGCCACTCAAAATGCATTGTTTTGAATAGTGAATGATACTGTGGAAACTGAGTGTGTTGAAATTGTATTTTTATTCTCTTAAAAAGTCATACATACCACTACCTACAGACTACTAACTTATTTATTAAAATTTATTTAATTTCCTTATTTATATACAGTTATAACAGGTTCAATTCCCCTCACACACAAAATTATTATAAAATTTAAAATAAAATAATTTTCAGGTTGATCCAGATCAAATACAAATAACAAGAACTATAGAACAAGAACATAAGGCCTTGTCCCAAGCGTTTAAAGCTGTAGATATAATGACAGAGCTAGTGCCTCTCTTGAAATCGGGTTAGTGACGGGTTTCCCTATATTTTAGTGTCTTAGTGCATTTTTAGTTTTGATATTATTATCCCGCATATAGTAGGGTAAGCGTGAATCTAGTGTTAAGATATGCGATTATTCACTTTTTGCTTAGTTTTTAAGACATTGTGTTGATTGGCGGAAGTAAACGCCGCGCTCTGTCTTAAATAATTAATTTCCCGCTGAGTGGGGTATTAAGTATAATTTTAAATAGTATAAATAGTATCTTCACACCAAATGTACACTTTTACGCATTCCATTTATAATTACACAATATAGATCGGTAATTTTACACATCAAATTTGCTGTTTTAAACCTCAAATTCACCCAAGTTATAAAATTTCCATTTGGTAAACTTATTTAAAATATTTACTACAACAGTCACATGCTGTGTGCTTCTGTGCCACGATGGCTTTAATATTGTTATATCAGCTTCACGCTGTATCCCGCGCACACCCTGCGGTAGGCAGAAGAAACCTAGTGTTAAGAGACTCCGTTCCCCACTTTCTGCCGAAATCTGGAGGCATTGCGTGTTGAGTGGCATGACTCAACGCCGTGCTTTCCCTCGAATGGGGATCGAACCCACTACCAGTCGTTTTTACTGTGTTTATTTTAATATATGACAAAATAATTTGTTAATAGTAATATTATGTTTTATATATTGGGACAACATGTTCACTGGTAGCGTGGCCGAGCGGTCTAAGGCGCTGGTTTAAGGCACCAGTCTCTTCGGAGGCGTGGGTTCGAATCCCACCGCTGCCAATTTTTTTATCAGTTGTATATAAATATATAAATTTTATGTTTTTCTATATTCTTTAAATTTGTTATGTTTATTGTTTTAATTAGTTATATACATAAGATTAGATACAACAGGTTATTTACACAAAGCTTAAATATTTTTTTTTATAATAGTTGATTTTTAATTATTTATTTTATTTATTTATTTATTTATTTATCATAAATCATTATTGTATAAAAAAAACACAAACACATAATAATTTATATGTATCCATACATGTTTTTTCTTTTATATTTCAGAAAAATCACCTTTACTTGGTTACTCTTTACAAATATGTCAAGTTTTCGTACAACAGTTTCTTTTCATGCATTGTTATATGCATGCATTGCATTTGGCGCGCATATGCTGTAATGTGGCTGAAATATGCAACGATGGGTGAGTATTTTTAACCCCCAAAGCAAAAATGAAGGGTGTTTTAGTTTGACGTGTCTTTGTGGTTGTATCTGTATGTCTGTCTTTGGCATTGTAACTTACGAATAGATGAACCGATTTTAATTTAGTGTCTTTTTAGTTAGAAATTAGACAAAGTTATGACCCCATTTCTAGTTGCTTGTTTATTTTTTTGGAAATTTTTGTGCTGGGAGTTATTTTTTATCATTTATTTTAACTTAAAGTTTTTAGATTATATACTCACCTAAAATTGGGCTAATTTTACTATTGTTGATTTAATATTTTTAATTTAATTTTATATGTAAAAAAAACTTGAAATACCAAATAAATTTGACTGGTTTTCAATTTGATAGATTTTTTATGTTTGATATCTCAGAATTTGTTATCTCACCTTTTACTGGAGAGGATACTTTAAATAATGGTTGGTTAGGTGCTGAGTATGGGATCTGGTGGAAGTGGAGTTTTTTTTTTGTTGTTTAAAAAATGTAATTTTTACTTATTACAGAGAAGCCTATATAAGAAACGCAACAGTTTTAACCAGTTTTATGACAAAAAATGGAGAATTTGGTGAAATAATGACACAAGCAATGAAATATTGTAAAGAATTAATGAAGAATGTTGACATGTTAGATGTTATATTGAATTTTATATGTGAAGTTGCTGTAAGTTGCCTATTCATATAATTTTGTTAGATTGTAAACGCGACGGTCGCAGGTTCGATACCCACCTAGTAGAATTAATTATTTTTAATTTCGCTACTCTGATAATAACACACGTAATATATCAAATTAGCGCTGATAGTGAAAAAGGACTTGGTTCTGGCTAACCTGATACAGGCGGGATACAGCGATAAGTAAACTAAAAAAGAGAGTTAAGACATTAAATGTTATTTATATAAAATTTACTCTAATTTGAATGATGTTCTTTCATTATTCTAATTTTTCCTTCTTTTTAGATGTATCACGCAAAGTGTGGGAAAATAAATGTTTCAGCGGGATTATTGCAAATAGTCCAAATTAAATTGTTACAAATATCTGAAGAGAAACCAGATTTAAATGGTAAGATAATTTTTATCTTTATTTTATTTAAATTATTAATGAGCTATCGCTATCGCACACAGTGGAGCACCATGTGTCTGTAATCGCGATGGTTGTGGGTTCCACTCCTATTCGGGGAATATATATTGAAATTTTTTTTTTTTATTTCAGTGTCACTCTCAACCGGCAGCTTGATGAGAGCTCAGTTCATGCTCAGACCCGACTCAGGTCTGAGCTTTTTGAGCGCGCTTAATGGAATACAGAGACATTATTTATCTTTTTCCAGTAATTGTGAGTATTTTTTGTATACTGTATGTGTGTATGTTTTGTATTTTATTTATTGGGACTTGAACCCATTGGCTTTTGAATGTCATGGAAAATAATAATAATAATAATAAAACTCTTTATTTCACACCAAAATAACAATAGAATACAAAAAAAGTAGGCAAATAAAAATAAAATAATCAAAAGTAAGAAAATGCCCTAAATCTCCAAACAAATGAACCATGAATCAACCGTACTGTATTTTATCTTATATAAAAGTCGATTAAATAAAATGACAGCATCTCGTTGGGCACACCGTCGAGTATCTGTACTGTCCGCGCTGTACAACGCTGGTGTCGCGACAATTCGCGCGGTTTGCGGCGCTCGCGGGTTACGCACTTGGCGACGAGCGGCGGTGGCCGCGGCGCCGCGCGCCCGCCTCGCAGCGTTTAATGCCGCTGACGCTGCCGCGCGTGCTTTGCACTCCGCTGCGTTGGATCATGCGCAGGTTGCTTTAACATTATAGTATTTAAAGTGAAATTTTGTCATTTTAAACTTGTACATTTTTGTTTTTCTTATCATCTTAAATTGACTCCTTTTGCCTTTTATTTTTTTTTTTATAACTTTTTCTGATGAAAGATTTAGTTTTCCAATATAAACATTTAAATTTTTATTGTCAATATTAATTAATTATTAATTAAAACAAAAAAAATAACAAAAACCCAATTAATTACAGGTAACAATCGAGAACCGTCTAAAATACGTCCTCGGCATCCAACCAACCACGGACACAACAAACAAAAACTCACTGAAACACGACCATTACACACCCAAACACACAAATTTGGAGACGATGAGGGACTCCATGGTGAAGAAAAACCAGACGAGTCCTTCTTTCCCATGTATAACGGTACCCAGGTTCAAATCCCCGGAGTTTTTAGATCATATGCAGTGTGTATGCCACTCTTGTAATCCGCCATGTTTGATTTTAACTTGCTTCACATTTTACTTAGAATCTTCTATGTATTATAGAGCTAAAGAGCATGATATTGCTAAGAATTACTTTGGCGGTACACTTAACATGTTTGAAGAAACTGAAATTAGATTAAATAATATAATTAAACAGTCCAAATTCGACGATTCAGTTAGAAATGTATTAAAAAGCTATTACATGAGGGAATGTAGAGAGATTTTCATAGAATTTTTGCTTGAATACGCTAGTTTTGAATTATCTCAAGGTGAATTTGAAAAGGTTGATGAATTTATTATAAAAATACACGAAATATTACCAGAATGTGATACAATTGATGATTATTTAAAGAACGATATACTTAATATAATGGTTACATCAGCAAGAATGCGTAACGCAAAGAAAATTAAAGAGACAGGCTTAGAAATCGAAATGGAAAATCTAAAACTAACACCGACTAAAGAAACAGAAATACCGAAAACACCAGAAACCAAAATTTTACCGAAAATAGATACCATCAAAATAGTCAAAGACGAAGAGATACCGAAAAAACGGAAAGTAATCAAATTAAACTTAGACGAAGCTAGCTCAGAGGAAACAGAGAAACCGGCAAAACCCACGAAACCAAAATTCAAAATACCGGTGCCGGTAACAACGAAACCGGTTTTGGAAACCATCACACCTAGGCGAACTAGATCGAAACCAGACATAACTATACAAAAACCATCGATTGAAGAACCAGATTTCGATATTTTCACACCAAAATCAGAAAAATCTGCATTTTTCACTCCCTGTCAGAACACTCCCGCCGAACAGTTCTTCACACCAATGACATCTCTTAAAACATATTCAAAACGAATCGTAAAAAACCTCGAATCGGAATTCTTAACTCCTAAGCTGGAAAAGAAAAATGATACCAAAAAGACAGGTAAAGTAGAAAGTGGTTCCGTCAAAACCCTAAAAGACAAAAGGACTCTAAAAAGGAGCACCAGTCCGGGGAAATTGGTTGAGGAGAAACCGGTTTCAAGGCCGAGACGAATTAGACAGCCGGTTTTAGATGATAAATAGTGTTTATAGATAATAAATTACAAATATGGGTAAAATAAAAATTTAATAAAAAAATGTGTTAATTTAATAAATAACATCAATCAACTAAAGTCTGAAAAAGTTACTTGAACATTTCCGGACTTTAGTTAGAAGCGATTTTAAAGCTGATGCATTAGGCGGTTTAAAATAATAATAAGTAAGAGAAATTGGTTGAGAAACCTTTTTTGAAACCAAGACCATTCTTAGATGATAAATACCTATTATAATATTTAAAAAAAACTATTGAGTATTTTAATAAATAATTGTGAAATTATTTTTTTTTATTTTTTCCTTTCCTGTTTGGTAACGATTAACGATTGCTTATAATAAAATTGTATATTATCGCTGTCTGGTAAACTTTTAGTTTTCAATGTATTGACGTTTTGTTTAAAATCATAATGTTATTAGAATAATTCAAGTGAGAGAAAAATTATATCCGAATTTCTTTCATTTCCTCGCCCTCGTAGGCCATAGCGTGACGTAGGGTCACGCTATATGAACATAGCAATGTCTCGAATATCAGTGAAAATTTGAAAAATCTCTTTCACGCACTAGACTTCCCCTCTTCCACGAGATTAATTGAAACTTAAAAGTTATTAAATTTTCCCCGCTCTGGTGAAACAAAGCGCGGCGTTAAGTTACGCTTCTCAAAATTCACGTTTCTCAATTACGTGGAATGTGGCAAAAAAAATCAAATATAAACACTGAATATTGATATAAAGGTATATTTTCAATACATTACAACAACTACTATATAGATAAAATATATACTTTACACGCTTCTATTCTACACAAGGTGTAATGATAAAATCATATAAGTTATTACAACAGAGATTACGTTTTTACTTTAACTATTTAGTTATTAGAAATCCACTTGTTAAATTTAAAATAAAATAAAAACTACAATAAAAATACAATAACTTTATATTTGTAATATTTTTAAGTAACATTTATAATATTTAAACTCACGATTATATACCAATCTCTATACATAAAAAAATTAAATATAAAAAAGTATTAGCATTTGAACCTGTGCCTCTCATATAAACCTGGGGTGCTATAAGCAATTAAGTCTTTGTTACTTCACGTTTTGAATATTATTATAAATAGTAAAAAAAAATATGACAACAGATAAAATAGAATTCTTTTTTAAAAAATAAATAAAACAAGTGGAGTTTTCAATAATATATTTAAATAATTAATTATTAATAATCACTTACTTTCTAGTTCTACATTAAAATACACATAATCTAGCTCTCCTCTCTATACATATATAATTGGGGCATTAATAAAACATTTTCTAAGACGTGTGGTTTTAAAAATAAAATCTCAAATCGTCATTTAAAAGCAAAAAAAAACGAAGTGTATTTACATTAGGTTCTTTCTGGTTAAAAAAATAAGGTTAATTTTTTTTTTATAAAAACTGTACTGTACGGTACGGTAGACAAGTGGTGGCGGCTCAATAGTTGTAGATGGTTGCGCAAATTAAAATTGAGGACTTCTCTTATTTTGAGTAAACAATACAACACAATTTTTTACAATAACTGCAAAAAATCCTTCAGGGCGGCCACAACTACTCGACCGCACTACATACATATATATCAATCTGTGTATACATATATCTTACCGTGACGTCATCACCATAGTGCACGTTAGCACATAGGTTATTTCTGTTAATTGTAAAATCTATATATTAGAAATTGTCTAACTTTAAGCCTAATACAATAATATATAAATGTTAGTCATCTATCTATCTATATAAGAATACATTTTTTTTGTTGTTCTATATTCTAACTAATACTATTTTATAATCTGGCATAAACGTCATTACAACGTACATAGATAAAATACATAAATTACTATTATTTACAAAATATTATTTTATGGGCATAATTCTAGTGTTTGTTCACAAAAGTATTTAGTAAAAACTAAAATTAATAATAAAAATAATTTAATATTTAACTTTAATTATATAGATAAATAATTACTAATATTATTAAGTATACAGGTTCGATTTCGTTCGAAATCTCAGTGTATTGTATCATCATGCCCGTCGGTGGCAATGTAGCTTAAATAAATGAACAGATTTAGATCTTTTTTTCTTTGAAAGATGACTTAGTCGAGAATGATTTTAGCCATAATTCAAGAAAATATATTCAACCATTTGGGGTTTTTAACTATTAATCAATATCAATTTACGTTACAACAAATACTTCAGCGCCCCTGGGCCACAACCGAATCAAAATTTAGATAAATATAATAATTTTTCACCTATCAATGACATTCCACTTAGAATGTATATTTTTAAAAATAGCTTCAAATTGAAGATTTCGCGCCATTTTTATAATGAATTATATAAGAGGAAAGGCAAAAAAAATTAAAAACAAGTCATGACGGGAACGCACGGGGCGGAGACATGAACTCTTAACGAAAGGCCTCATCCACAAATTTCAAGTCGCTCAGCGCGCCATAGGGCGGGCTATGCCTCTGTGTATCTCTAAAGCAGGGGTTCCCAAACTTTTCTTGGTCAAGGACAATTTTTATATCAATCTTGTTAGCAGGGAACACTATGCACATAGGCATAATAAAAATTTATTTACTGTGATAATCGAACAGAAACTTCCGCTCCCCATCCTCAGTCATAAAATTAAAATCGATCGCGGGCCTTATTTAGGCCTCTGGGGACCACTGGTTAGGAACCAGTGCTCTAAAGAATAGAATCCCGAATGAGGAAATCAGTAGGAGAACCAGAGTTATTGTCACAACAGGAAACAAATGTACGAAGACGTGAAGATCGAGTGTGGTGGACATAATTGGAAGAAGTCTATGTCCAACAGTGGTATATCTGTGGCTGTCGATGACGATGAATAATTTTTAAGTAGCGGGACTAGAGTACCCTATGAAGCTTGACAAGAACGTATGGCTTAGAGGTCAGAGCGCTGCGCATGTAACATACCACTAATTTGGTGCAACAATGTCGTATTTGCACTTTTTTTGAAGAAGAAGACAATCAAATTTTTTAAACTCTTTCCAAATACAATGACATATTTAAATTGTGTATATATAAAAAACTGGAATTATGTCATTGTAGCACCAAATTAGGGACATATATGGTTATATAAAAAAATTACAACATACTTACATATTTCTAATATAAAATACTTAATCAGTACAAACTCTGAGTTACATAATAAACAATCATTTTTCATATAGATATAGATAGATAAGGTGGCAATATAGCATATTTATCGCATTCAAAGTAACTGTTAAATCAGTAAACCAAATTTATTAAATTCAGTTTACTGGTTTAAATGATAACGTTGGATTTGTCTTGATGGCGCGTGTTTGATGGTTATATTAAATTTTCCTCATGCAATTTCATTTCTCCGCTCAGGAAAAAATCAAAATTTGTGTATAACTTGGCTATAATAAAACAAAAAGCTTCATGATAAGTGTGCCTTGCACTAGAGCATAGCTATATTACCTCCATCCATCGACTTCTTCATAAAATTCAATGTTATATATAATTATATCATAATTAAAAAAAACTCACTTATAAAAGTCAAGTATGTATACCACTATATCACTGACCACAGCACACTTACATTTAGAAGTTAAAAAAAAAACACTATGAGGGAAGGATTTATATTGGTGAAACTGCATTTTGATAAGCATATTTGTATAAAATGATGTTCCAAGGTTCAATCCTGATGAAGCAAATATTCTTTGCCTTTAAATTTACGGTTTATTAGTATGGTTATTTTAGGTCGATGTTGTAAGTGTAAATCTGTGAAAAGAAAAAAATATTATTAGTTCAATTTCTTTTAAATTTAATTTATTATTTCAATATATATAGTTTTTGTTTAAATATTTATTTAGTTTTTTTAACTTCATGCCGTTACCCATTATATCGCAGGATACGCAGTGGAACCTAGTGATCAGACACTCCGCACTACAAAGGACTACAGACCTGTGGGGTGTGGCGGTCGCGCGCTCAGTGTCGCGCGGCCCCCGCCGCCAGGTCCACGCACAGGACGGCGGCGGGGGCGGCGCGCCCTCAGCTGCGGCGGTGGCGCCCGCCGCGACGGCGACGCTCGCGGCGCGTCTGGAATGGAGGTCATGTATGAATTATAAACTAATTCTTGCCTGATATTGAGACTCAATATCAGACAAAAATTAGTGGGGTATGCAGAGAGAAAACTAGTTTCATGACAATGGGTGCGACATAAGGAAAAAAAATAAGATAAATCATTTGTTGAAGAATGAATGAATTCCAGAAGTTCGACTCCTAAAATCATCAGTTAAATCGTGTCTTATTATAAACGCTAGGGTTATAGGTTCAGTTAATTCACAGCTAATGTTTCAATTATTTTCAAGTATCCGTCTTATTTGCCAAGGTGCGTCGTTAAATTTCGCCTATCAATCGTGAATATCTCGCAAACAGGACCAAACGTGAATGTTTATTCCCTCCATTATCGATACTGTGTACCTTCTAGACCCTCCTGTGACCTTTAAGAAGGTCCAAGAAAGACAATCAAGCTTATATAAAAAAGATATACTCACAGTGCCACCCTCGCCTTCGGCCCATCGTTCGTAGGCGCGTTCACGTTTCAACCACTCCTGGTACTTGTACCACCACTCCTCCCATTTCACGTAATCGCCGAGGGTTAAACCTACAATTAACAAAATTATTAATATATAAGGCTAGACCAGTCGTGGTGCAGGGATACAAACATGAGACTGAACATAGTGTCTCAACATTCGTTTTCCAAGTTTCATCTGCCTACCCTGTTATGTGCGGGGGTACTGCGTGAAGCTCATAGCCATAGGGAAAAGAACGCTAAACGCCTCTGTGCTCTGCATACTTCTTTTGCCTTATCCACTGTCCTGTCCTAAGAGCCAGTTCTGTTGCAGGAAGAAAATCTATTTTGTTGAATGTTCCTACTAACTTAAAAACCAATATAATCTTTACAAACCTCGCAAATATCCCCTTTTCTTGTAATAATCATATCGCACTCTGACATCATCCCATGATGGCAGCCCTCCCGGAGCCACGGCCAGCAGCTCTTCTGGATAACTGCCTACAGGGGCGGGATCTAGGCCACTGGAAAAGATAATAACAAATATTAATAATATATAATTTGTGGCTGTAAAACACTTATAATTTATGATTCATAACGCAATTGAGTGAAAAATAAGGAAGTAAATAAGAAATGGGTTCAATTTCTCTAGTCTGTTATATGCGGGATATAGCATAAAGTCAATAAAAAAAGGTTTAATTTGATTAGTTCTTCTCATTTTAGAGATCTCCCCTCATTTACGAGTTGCTGTAATGAATTACATTATATTACATATATTGAAATATATTAAGGCAGATCAGATCCAATCAGAGGCCTATGTTTTACAGTTGGCTATAATATAATGCTGTAAATGTTAACAAAAATAAATCAATCATTAAGAAAGGACACTCAGATGTAATTCGCGATCCTCTCTAGGAGGTCTAGGGTCCCCAGGATCTCTCGAACAAAAAATATTAAATCCAAAAAGTATCTATTTACACTTATTCATCAATTGCCGCAATTAAATGTATAGACATTCTTACACAAGAGGCCTGTGTCCAACAGTACAAATAATGAGACTGTATATAACAATAAAAATGATAATTATTTTATAGAAAAAAGATACTCACGGGTAATCCCCGGTCCTGGCGAGCGGGTCCAGGGAGTCTCCCGCTTCTCTCGCGGCCTCGCCAGCCTCGTCCCTCTCTATGTGTACGTGGAGGGCGCTGTCTCTACGTGTTATACGCATGTTCTCTAATCGGGCACACCTAGCAGCCGACCATTGGGCCATTTTACCAAAACGCTCTGAGAGAGTCAACCTGGAAGAGAGTAAAATAAAAAACTATTATTATCTATACTGTAGTTTAAAATATAAGTTTCTACATGTCTCCCCAATGTATATGTAGATCCAAATGTACAAAACCGATTTTGATAAAATTTTGATTATTGTTTAAATTGAAATATATCTCATTTAAATCATAAAGAATCATATCTCGATAGGACACAATTTTCTTTTTTTAAGAAAATCACAATTTGCTTTTTTTTTAAGCAAAAAAAGTACCATATCCCCTGGACCCCCTTCCGTGGACTGAGTTGCATGGGGAACGCAGGGTACATTCCTCAACACAGAGGGTACGTCATAATAATTAAATTCCACATTTCACCACTCAAGTGGTACCTGCCGCTATTCCAGGGGTAAGTTTCACTTCACTACCCAAAGGTAAACATTCCTAGTAGTAGCTGTATACATACCTCTGCGGCTGCACCTCCTCGCTGGCGTCGCTGCTCTCCTCGCTGTCGCTGTCGGCGAGCGCGGCGGCGATGGCGGCGGGGGACACTCCGCGCGGGGGGCGCGAGCGCGGCCGGCGGCGTTCACCCTCGCGTTTTATTTGAGCGGCCGGTATGGGCGGTACGGGACGGACCGCTAGCTGGGAGCGCTGCCATTCTAGTACCTGGGGGTAGGGTTCGTTTTGTAGAGACTCTATTATCCAGATACAGTATTGTCCTACTACCAAGCTATTACATTTATATGAGCGCTAAATTATACAATTTGTGTAATACACATATTATGCTAAAGCAAAAATTAAATTCAGAATTTTTTATTTGACACAAAAAAAAAATATGCAAACATACAATAAAATACAATACATATATACATATTCCATTTCTTGAGACAAAGCTTGTCAAAGTGATAACTACCTATTTTTGAACTCGGCAATACAAAGTAATCGATTAAAACAAAACCTACATACCTTTTCCTCCCTACTCCTCTTGCTGCTCTCCCTCGCTTTCAACAGTTCTCTAGTAGGCTGTACGGCACGGGCCGCCGCGGGCGGAGGAGGGCGTTTGCCGCGAGGGGGGGATGTAGACACTCTAGTACTGTGGGGGTAAATTCACGTTAAAAAAGAGGTTACTATTACTATTATTTTGTAGATATTTGAAAACAAAAACCAAATATATATTTTGTTTATTTACTAAAGCTTTGCTTCAAGTCTGTCTTGTTCAGACAGCTTCAGCTTACATTTTATACTTTCCTACGTTTTTTGTATTATTTGTATTTTTATGTGTGCCAAGAAAAATGCAATAAGAAATAATTCAAAAATTATATAACAAAATATACAGATATAAACTGATTTATACAATAAAATATATATATATATATCTTACCCAGGCTTAACACTCTTAGGTGCGGTCTTTTTATTCTTAGCAGAGCACACTGAACAGGATTCATCGGAACAACTGCTAGCTGATGAACCAGATGGTGAAGACTAAAAAGAAAATTTTAATTAAACTTAATTTCTTTTTAAATTTAGTTTAACTACAGTACTGTTGACGAGCCATTGTCTCCTGTTAAGTTGAAGTTAGTTATAGGCTACTAAGAGAGAAATTAATTTTTCAGACATTGTGTTGCAGACTTAACACTGCACATTTTCTTGTTACCAAAGGAACTGAATATATTTCATTCTTCTCGGGTGGAATAGAACCCACAATCGTCTTGTATAATCAGATGTTGAACTGCTGCCACAAGCAGCTCAATAATTTTTTTTTATGCAAATACAAAAGTAAAAATCCAACCTTTCTGGGATCAGGCGGGCTAGGTGGCCTTGCACCACGAGGCGGGGGCGGGGGCCTAGTACGCCGAGGTCTGGGACTAGGACTCAAACGTCTACGGATGCTGCGAGCTGGACTACGTCTGAAAGTGGAACAATTTATTAACATGCTAATTTACATAATGTAATATTTTTATTATGTAGCATAGTGACATCAGTTTATGACTTTAAATGCGACGACTTGTGGGTTTCATACCTAATTGGGAAGCTTTTTTTTTCCTAGGTCTGATAACAAAGCAAAGCGCGGCGTTGAGTTCGCCACTCAACACGAAATGTCTTGAAAATTGTTTCCCAATAAAGAGTCTTGAAACCTTGCTGCATATCAGCAGGATATAGTTAACAAAATCAATCACCTAATAGGACTCCGTCTAGGACTCCTTCTAGGGCTTCGCCTAGGGCTCCTTGTTCTAGACTTGCGTGGGGACCGGCGTGTCACCGGAGACCTCGATCTACGACCTATCGATCTGGATCTACGTATAGATCTCGATCTGCGGGCTGGTGGGGGCGATCTGAAACGAAGATGGGACTTTATTAACCATACCTTTGAGATTGACATTAAGTACTGCCAATCAATATGTAATGCTTCGATTTTGCCAAGGTGAGAACAGAGTGTTTATTACACTAGATTCACTCTGCCTTTCCTGCTATGTGCCGGATAAAGCATCAAACTATCACTTTGTAAAATCACTACAAGCTCTCTAAATTTTATTATATTTTGAGAGATGTACACAACATTAGATATATGGTACTGTAAAATTGAGCAAATTGTATTTATATATTATATAATATTCGAAGCTAGTCTCGGCGCAGGGGAACAAGCGTGCGATTGAATAAGCTGTCGTAAATGCGACAAGAAATCCCACTCGAGGTAATGACATATGTAATATTTTCAATTCCTCGCTCTAATAACGAGACAAAGGGCGGCGTTGAGTTCCGCCACTCAGCACGTAATGACTCCAGGATTCGTCAGAAAACCCTTTCTACGGGGTAACGGAAGTGTCATATGTCAGAGTATGTTAACACTAGGTTCCAAGATCCTACAGAAAGAAAAGCTGGATAAGAATACTAAGAGAGGATTTAACGAAACCCCTACTTAGGAACCGGAAAAACGAGTGTTTCCTGTTTCACAATCAATTATCATAGGTTGATGAGTTGTGGGGACCCTAAAATTAGATTTTCTGAATGTTTGCCCATTGCTAAGTCGGGAAGACAATAATCCATTAACAGCTAACTTCATAGGGACCATGACTTATTGACCATACTGTTCCTAGACATTCCAGGATTTACCTAGACCTCCGGGGTGAACGCGAACGTCTCGGCGATACCGAGTCGGTACCGTCCAAGTACATCTGTTTGTACCCTGTGTGCCGCCACCTACAATGCAAAATAAAAAAAAACGATAATTGCCTCTTTCTTTAAAAAAAAAACTCTATTTAGCTAAAATAAAAGCTTCAAAACTAAAAACTCTTTTTGGGCAATTTAAAGTATATAATTGTATAAAAAACATTAAAATTATTTTTTATACAGGAAAGTTTTTTTATAATGTTTTTCTTTTTATTTATTTGGGCAATAGATAAATAAATATAATAATGAAAACTAAAAAAGCATTGAATTTTTTAAATGTATATAGACATACATTATTACCGTGCACACAGAATACAAATCAGATATTTTTTTATATTGTATACAGATAACACATTTTTGAAAGCAATATTTTTTTGTAGATATCAGGATACAAAACAGTCGACTAGTCTTGGCCACCTAGACGTTTTCTGGCTTTCTGAACTTTTGTATACTGTACACTCGGGAACAAAATCATCCAAAGTGAGAAAAATCCATTAATCTAATCAACAGCTAACTTCACAGTGGCGACGACTCATCAACTGTGGATTTTCACCACTATATAGTAAATTTTACTATTAAAACATACATAGTCTGTCCTGGACCAGGCCTATAAGTGCAACAGTAAACTAGACGGTTTTGAGTTCAACTTCCATTCGAGAAAATAGAATATAAATATATTTTTTCTCTCCTGTGATGAGGCAAAGTGCTGTTTTGAATTCTTCCTTTCAAAACACTGTTTCTAGTATTCAATGGAGATTGGGCAACAGTGTCTTAATACAAGTTCCTTCTGCTTACCTTGCTAAATGCAGGATACAGGGTGAAGCTAAAAAATTAATAATAAAATAACATACCTATTAGGATCTTTCTCCTCCACTTCTAGAAGCTTCCGATCCCAGCTGCCAGGTGAAGCCTGACGGGCTCGCTTCATAACATTGTCAATTTCTTTCCTGCGGCCTGCAGGGTTTGATGGATCTAAAAGTAATTGTAAAAAAATATAATGTGACAGGTCAATTTTTTTATAATTTTGTATCTATTGTGGCACAGCATCCAATTGTAAATGCAATGATTGTGAGTCCTTGCTTTAGTACGTAGCATGAGTGATAATCCACAACTCAATGACCATAGTGTCACATAGCCCACCTGTCAACCTCGAGTGTTGCGGGTTGCGGTCCATATGGAGACGGTTTTTGGAGGCCGCCTCCGCCGCCCGCGACACCGACCCGTTGCGACGGGACGACATTCTGGAAATCAATTACATTTACTTATATAAAATATTTATTTACTAGAAAAAGAAAATATCCTACATATATTATAAATGTGAAAGTTTGGGACGATGGATGGTAGTTTGTGGATGACTAGTTATATATACATCAAAATAACACGAAGGCTACAATTGATATAAAGATTATGTATAATTTACTAATAATATTACAATAGATATAAGAATGCAAAGCCAAAACAGTATTAACAATTCTTGTAAATTTTTTATTATTTTAGAGGCCAGTCATGGCACAGTGGGAAGTGTGACTGTAAAATCAACTTGTTGTGGGTTCGATATCCACTCGAGGAAATGAAATATTTACTTAAATTTATATTTCCATTTCTTCGCTTTGGTTTCGAGACAAAGCGTGGCGTTGAGTTCTGCCATTCAACACGCAATGCCTCCAGAATTCGGCAGAAAGTGGGGAACGGAGTGTCTTAACACTAGATTCCCTCTGCCTACCCTGCTGTGTGCGGGATACAGTGTGAAGCAGATTTATTTATTTTATTTTAATATTACAAAAGATAAAAGAATGCAAAGCCAAAACAGTATTAACAATTCTTGTAAATTTTATGAGAATGTTTGGGAGAATTTTTGCATTAGATTTCCAGGTTCCCTCTGCCTACCCTGATATGTGTGGGATAAAAATAGATATATTATCAGCTTGATACTTATCAAGACTCGGGACTTTTTTAAGTCTTAATTTGGAGAACGAAAATAATTGAACTTATAACCATCACATGTATAATCAAATACTAGCACACTGATTCACAATATCCACTATCCATCTCTTTCAACACATAATGTCTACAAAATTGGGCATAAAATTGGAAAAAATAAAAAGTCTTCTAGCAATAGGTATCCTCTGCTATATGAAATTTACAGGATAAAGTTTAAAATTATAATTTTATTAATTCATAAAAAATAGTAAAAAAGAGGTTATTTTAATTCACTCACCTTTTTCAAATGAAGATCATTAATAATTAATTACTAACAAAATACTTTCTACTATATATATATATATACACACCAGCTATGTATATAACTAAACTTTAAAAAAAGGTAATTAATCAATTACATATGACATATCAAGGTCAAAGTGCAAACTAAATATTTTATCAGATAGAAGATAAATATAATATTAGTGAACACCTTATTATATGTTTACATGTTAAAATAGTGTTGACTATTTAAATGTAATGTAATATAAGGTTCTATGACATCTGTCAAATAGTGTATTTATTTATTTATTTTATACTTATTTGTTCCTTTGTTCACAGTAAAGCTGGAAGGAATTTTAAAAATGTTTCACACATGAACGACATATACATTGCGATTTTGACTATTGACATGTAAAGTACAAAAATATTTGTAACACGAAGAACGCAAGCTCTGTTTGGTGTTACATTGTGCACCATAAGACAATTGTTCTACATCTAAACGCCTACTTACTCATTAATCTATTTTTACTTTCACAAAATGGCCGGCCAGTATTGATTTTGTCCGCAGGCACTCACCTGGCTTGTAATTTAAAAAGCTTACCTCGAATACTCCGCCCGTTACTCAGGAGCGAGGGCTCCGAACGCGCGCGGGTCGCGAGGGGCGAAGCCCCAGGGCGCGGGCTGCGGCGCCACGCGGCGGGACTCGATGCCCAGCAACGCCGCTGTAACCCAACCGACATACTTAACAACACGATATCGCGACCCGACGGATGTGCGATCATCGCGCGATATATGGCCCACGCCAGGCGAACATGCAGCCTCCGGGCGGACGCGGCGGCGGCCTCGCGATACAGGCCAAACGACTTAAATCACATATTACGAATCACCTCCAAGCTCAACTCCATACTTGACATCCTTATCTCCTGGCTTGAAGGGCTGAACATCAAACATACTAAATCCACCTTAATTAATCACAAAACAAAGTTACGAACCAGTAATGAACACGAAAACTTTCACTGCAGTTCAATGTGGATGAATACTTTCTATATATTTCCGCGACACACCTTTCTCGTAGCATCGGCCATTTTGATTTGCAAGGCATTTCAAAAATTAAAACTTGTAATGTTAATTTGACAGATGCGTTTCGTTACTGCTTACCGAATTATGTACAAGTAAATTAAGTAACTTTTAAAAGCACTATAACAATATATGATATACATTCATATTAGAAAAGTTAATTTATAGTTTTAATTAATAGGCAAAGAATTATTACAATAATACTGATAAAATTATCAATAAATAAGCATTTACAAATGCTACAAGCAATAACAAAACGTTACATCAGCGTAACGTATTGCTATTTGCTATAAATTGTTATATTTAATTGATTCATTTAGTACTACAAAATGATCAAAACATTTACAATTGTCGTGTATTTTACAGTCTTACGGCGAAAATTTTATTTCAAGTGCTCAAAAATTAAATAAAATCATTTTAAGCTGGCAAGTTTATCAGAAAGCAAGAACTGGAATGAAGAAAGTAAACTAATAAAATAAAATTAGTGCGGTTCCGTCGGCGGTAGTAGGTAGTGTTCCGCACTTTAGCTTTAAGTTTTTTCGTTTAAGCTACTACTTTATTAAGTTCATTTAAATATATATAATATATAGCTTACAATAGTATATAGTTTAAAGATCTAAATAATAATATAGAATACTATATATAATATAAAAAAAAACAAAAATTATTATTTTTTTATAATTTTTTATTATTTTTTAAAAATATAAAAAAGTGGAATATAAAACTCATGTCTTTATAATTTAAAACTTTGAAAGGCCGGCGGCATCAAAAAATATTGAAGGTAAGTAGAAATTAAATCTTATATACATATTTGTTATAATCATACAATATTGTTTTATATTTTAAAATATTTAATAATGCCAAATCCAAATATACAGAACGTGGCGCAGTAGTACAATGTTCAAGCGTGTGATTGTCAAGGCAATGGTCGTGGTTTCGGTTCCCACTCGGGAGAATGACTTAGTATTTATTAATATTTTCATTTCTTCGTTCTGGTAACGAGGCAAAAGCGTGGTGATAAGCTCCGGAACTCAACACAATGCCTCGAAAATTCGGCAGAAAGTGGGTAAGGGAGTGCCCTATCAAGATAGACTCACTAGATCCCCTCCTACCCTGCGATAATAGGTGTACATTGTGAAACAAAAAAAAGGATCTTGCGATCTTATGCGACATCAAAAATCAGTTCCGTACTTAATTTATGGCGCTTTGAGCGTGCCAGTTGAGCACCAATCATTTCGCCAATGTCACGTTGTGTTGTATGTCGAACACACGAAGGAGTTCGTAACATCAAAAATCAAATACGTTACTATTATAAAAACATTTAAGTAAGATTTTTTTAAATATATTTTTACAATAACCTTCGTAGAATTAAATTTTATCTTATTCTTCTTCATATAAAAGCTGCACGACATTAGTTTTCGAAGTTGAAAACAGTCATATTAGAAGAAGAGAAGAATATTTCAATTTGTATTATAGTTTGGTAAATGCTAATTGATGTCTATGAGTTAATCTATTAGTATAATGGTACGAAATGTCGTAACACTAGGTCCTCTTTGTCTACCTTGTTACATGCGGGATACCGCGTGAAGCTGAAGCTTAAAAATATTGTGCATATTCCTGGTTGGCGGTTCTCAACGCCGCGCCGTTACGTTAAAATAATTATTGATATTCTTGATGTGATACCACAATTAAGAATCTCAAGATCTTATAGTCTTAAGATGTTTGTATAAGAACATAATACCACAGCAGGTACGTTTTTTTTTTACTTAAAAGGATCTATTATTTACAATGCGTTTAAGTTAATACCAATTTCTTACGAACTGGCATCGTACTAAGACTTAATGTATGGAGAGGTCAAAGTAAATTGGATATTATATGAAGTTATTTATAATACGCCTAAGATTTGCTCGGACGAAGGGACACATTTTAAGTGGGCCGCTTATAGAAATAGGTCGAAAAAAAATATTATAAAACTAGAGTTCTGCATCCGCTTCCCTTCTGTATTTGAATATAATTTGTTATAGTACTAGTACTATGAGTGTGTATATTCTGTATAAGATCTAAGTGGTCTGTGCCAACCCAAAAAATAGTTTATGTCTGTATCCATCTTAAATTGAATCTCGAACATACAACAAAACAAAAAAATGCAAAATTTCCTTAGGTACACAAAAAATCAGTTCTAAGCTTACGTTAAGGATTCCGCTGGAAAATTTATATCTCCATTAAAATAATTGTACAGTACGCTCGACGGGTCGTGGCCGCCCTAAAGCTAGATGGGTCAGCAGATGATTTTAGAATTTTTCTTACTTTTCATTATTTTCTTCCCGGGTGAACAATGCGAAGGGCGGGCATGATTCGTTGCCTGTACTGTAGTTAATATTTTAGCTTCATGTATCTCAAATTAATAATAATCAGCTTCATGCTATATCCCGCACACATCGGGGTAGGCAGAGAGAATCTAGTTTTAAGATACTCCGTTCGCCACTTTCCACCGAATTCTGGTGGCATTGCGTGCTGAGTGGCGAAATTCAATGCTGCGCTTTGCCTCGACACAAGAGCGAAGAAATTAAAATATAAATGTAAATAAATATTTCACTGCCTCGAGTGGGGTTCGAACCCACAAGCAGCCGATTTTACAGTCACACTGTGCAACTGCGCCACGACAGGCCTCTAAAACGAAAACGTTGGAAACAATAGCGCACTGTGTTTTCTTCTGCGACACGACAGCCATACACTAACCAGCTGTTTCTGCAGCAGTAGTGCCACGATGGAACTTGTACTCTTAAATAACGCGATATTTCAAGATTTCCATTTTGTAAACTGAGTGGCGCAAACAGAAAAAAATAGAAGAAAAGAACAAATGAATAACGGTTAACGAAACACAAATACATATATTACTGTTAGTTGTATAAATTTGAATTTGGAATTCCTAACCAAAGAAAAAAAATTTGTGACATAAATGGCCAGTACTTCAAACACCATTATCCTACTCATATTATAAATGCGAAAGTTTGTGAGTATGTATGGATGTTTGTTACTCTTTCACGCAAATACTACTGAACCGATTACGATGAAATTTGGTATGTAGGTAGCTGAAGACCCAGAATAACAAATTGGCTACTTTTTATCCCGGAGTTCCCGCGGGATTGATTCTCAATTAAAATGGATATGTTGATAATATTGTTACGTTATCATAGAGTTTCCACGCGGACGAAGTCGCGGGCGGTCTCTAATTAATTATATTTTAATATATGTTTTTCTTAAATTTCAACTAGTACCTGATATAATCGCTGTCAATCAAATACACTCTTCGCTTCGGCCTTGCAATATTGACATAAAATATAATATCTTTCGCATAGTTTTATATAAATTTACATTTTCCTTACACGGGTATCGAACCTGTACTTATAATTATATTGTACGTGTATATCAAACTCGTAAAGTTGCCTCCGCCTGAACTGGGAATGCAGTTATGAACTTGTAGAATGTTGTTCAATAGTACTTTCCTTATAGTTATAAAATAGGGCGTATACAACGTAACTTGCTTCGATGTAACGATAAATTAAATTTTTTTAGCTTCATTCTGTATCTATATATCCTATTGAGGGTTAGGCAAAAGAAATCTTGTGTTAAGACACTCCATTTCTCACACACCGCCCAATTTTCTAGACATTACATATTGAGTGGTAAAGCACAACACCGCGCTTTGTCGCCAGATTGAGAAATGAAAATAATGCATTCCTCCGATTGGAAATCAACCCACAACCGTTACGTTTACAGACGCTATGTCACCGCTCCACAATGGCCTCTCAATCTCAAAAATCCCTTATTTTATTATATTTTCCGAATTTTGTGGAGGAGAAACAGAAACTAATGAATTGTTATTCCGTTCTCCTGTTTCCGTATCAAAGTCTCTTCATAGACATGAAAACAATTTAGATATAAAGTTAATTGTCGCAGGAGTACAAAGTGTAACTGTAATCGCGAAAAGTTGTGAATTCGACCCCCATTCGAGGAAATCAAACATTTATTTAAATGTATATGTCCATTTGTTTCCTCCCGTTGGTGTCGCCTCGTTGAGTTCAACCACTCAACAGGCTATGCCTCCAGATTACGGCGGAAAGTGGGGAACAGAGTGTCTTAATACTAGGTTCCCTCTACCTACCATGCTGCGTGCGATGTACAGCGCGAAGCTGATTTAAGTTACGAAAGTCTATGAAATTAATTAATTACTCCAAGTGGGAATCTAGACATAACACTGTGTCAAAAGCAAAAAACAAGATTGACTATAGATCGTCAAATGCCTACATTTTTAAAAATATAGATCAGTAGCTAATATTTGAGTTAATATTTGATATTTGATTGAGGCCAGTTGTGGTGCAGGGGCACAAAGTATAACTGAAAATCGACTGGTTGTGGGTTCGATCACCACTTGAGAAAATTAAATATTTATTTACATTAATATTTTCATGTCTTCGTTATGGTGTCGAGGTTTGGCGTTTAGATCCGCCACTCAACACGTAATGCCTCCGGAACTTGGCTTAAAGTGGGGAACAGAGTGTCTTAACATTAGGTTCCCTCTGCTTCCCTGTTGTGTGCGGGATACAGCGTGAAACTGATTAATTTGATCTGCAGGGGAACGGAACCGGTAAACAGTAATTTATTCATGCATGAATATGAAATATGTGATATTATTTATTAACCATAGAAATTGGTGTCCCAATAGTTACTGGTACCGGTTACAAATGACGCGTGTAGGCGAAGGGCTTTCTCACGTTGATCAATCCAAAGTCCAAAAGAAGAAGGTCAAAACGAATTTATATACATAAATGTTTAGGTTCCACATACGTCGATGGGCGTATATTATGTACTTACGACTCGCTCGCGGCTTCGCCCGCTTGAACTATTCGATTATTTAATTTTCTTAAGTCCTTCTATATAAAATAATACTAAAATCGGTTTTTGCAAATTTTCACTGTTCTGGTTGTACAACAGGTTATTGTTAAATACGTAAGTAGACTCGAGTCTGTAGTGTAGTGTAATAGCACGCGATCGATTCGTGCTAGTTGCTAAGCGGTTTCCCTCGCCTTTCACTTTGGCTGTGTTGATTTTGATGACGTTTTGTGTTTATTCAATATACTATACCTACTTTTTTGAACTTTACGCTGCATCCCGCAAATAGTACGGTAGGCAGAGGGAATCTAGTCTTAAGACACTCCGTTCCCCACGCATCGCACAGTTTTTGAGACATTGTACGTCGAGTGGACGGGGAGGGCCCATTAAGGACCACGTTGAACTCGCAAGAGTAATCTTTGCATTTGAATTTACACCAATAAATAGCCGAGCGGGAAGAACCGAATGAGCCGAGGGAGTTAAAGTAAACTCGCTAAGTAATAGAGCGATTTTTAATAAAAAGACACGACATTTTTGAAAAGAGTCTGTTCCGCATTAGCAGTACTCGCTCATTTCTCTTTCGTGGTGGAAACCGGGCTTTAGAGTATGAATCGAACCCTCAACCGTCGCGTTTACATTCATACACCGTACCACCGCGCCACTACAACCTCAAAACAATTATGACGCCATTTTAAATTAACATTTACTTTGTTCCATGATTCAATATTTGCTAACTCATTTGGTTTGCTAACGCAAGCTGTTTTTATTTTTACTCAATATTATTGACGGTTAGTAACAGTAAAAATATTTTGTTTATATATATATATAGTATATATACATATATATATGTAAAGAGAATATACTCTCTTTAAATATAGAGCGCTTATATGACACTTGTCAGATATCTCAAAATAATCGACAGTCACGTAAAAAAGATATAAAAGGGTGAATACGTGCTAGGACAAAATCAAAGTAATAAAATAATAATTAATAGGATAAATATCAGAGGTAAAGGGGAGAGAGACGAATAACTAACTGTATATAATATATATATATATATATATATATATATATATATATATATATATATATATATATATATATGCCACTAATATCATTAAATTATTTAAATATTCTTGACTAGTCGTTGTTTGCAACTATTTTAGCGTTGACTTTGAAAACAAAAATAAAATATATATAATTTTTTTTCCTTTTAGTGCTCCCCAGTCCCAGTCCTCAGTTCCCCTAAACCCCTCTAACTTCCCTACATGTCAAATTCTACTGTCTTAAGTCCGTTAGTTTCGTTTGTGCGTTGTCAGTCTTTCATAGGTTTGCGTTTGAACGCATAAAGCTTGGTGTTGATGCACGCTTGCCTAATAAACACCTAATCACATTGTATCGCATAGAAAATATAGACACCGGCATTAAATTTTCTATAATTCTACGTTATCGCTCGAATACCACGCATTGCCATGGGTGTAGCAATAGGAAGCGTCGGGCGGGCTGTGCCCACCCCGGAATAGTCTGGTGCCCACTTCAGAATTTTTACTAAGAAACAATTAAGAATGAAAGAAAGAAAAATCCTCTCCACAAAAAGATAAGTACGAAACTAAAACTATAACATCTCGAAATACGCCCATGTACGTTGCATTTGGCGAGGAGCAGAACTCAACATCGCGCATTTCCTTATAAGAGCGGGGAAATGAAAATAGTTGTTCGACCTACAATCGAACCTATAACTGTCGCGTTTTCGTCTCGATGCGTAAGGTTGGTCTCGATACATCCTGTATACTTTAAATCTTTTAATTACACAGTATATGGATCGTTAATTCAAACAATGACGTAAATATATACATTTTACGATATCTAAGAAGAAATTAACATTTTTAAAAATAAACATTGTCGATTTATTGCTAATGTTGTTGCTGATTCTCTAATTTCATAACTTTATATAATCTATACTAATATAATGAAGTCGAGGAGTTTGTTTGGTTTAACACGCTAATCTCAGGAACGTGATTCCAATTGAACAATTATTTTGGTGCTGTGTTGTGTAGTCCATTTATCTACTAATAGATTCGATTTAGGTAACTCACAGTACCCGTGGCCTGAGTTTCCTTCCACACATAGATTATTTTCATTTGATCACGCGAGTTATATATTATTAAAAAAATCCTCCCGTATTGTGTGTCTGACAGGCTCCGTTCCCCTAAAACTACGCAACGCAGAACATTTTAATTTGCTTTGTTGGTTCATTGGTGAGTATTGGAAAGCACTAAGGAAGCATTTTAACGACATTCACGTGAGAACGAGAAAATCAGGATTTAACGGTTTATAATTCACACAAATGACGCTGTGAGCCTTACCTCGTTTTCTTACCTAAAATGCCTGAGCTACATTAAATTTATCTCTACTGAATGGATCGTGTAGGAATTGAGGAACGAAGCACTATGTCCAACTATGACAAAACCAATTAAACAACAATATTTTAAATGTTCTTCAAATGGAATTTGTACCTACAACTAATAAAAAATGATTTATTACTGCCCTTTATACCAGTTAAGCTTAATGTAACTCATTCAAATTAAATATAAAATTTTATATAGCTTATGGCGTAATGTTTTTTCCTATACTGTATAAATATGTATAAAGGCCATGTGGCGCAGCGGGACAGTGTTTGCAAGCGCAATGATTGTAAGTTGGATTCGTTTTCAAGATAATAATTTAGTTTAAACTATCTTCGTTTCTTCTCCCTTCACATATACATATTTAAAAAAGAAAGGAAGGCTAGTCGCGGTTATGGTTGCACGTTTGTAGCAGGTTGTGGGTTCGATTTCCTAACTTTAAACTTACGAGATTATCACTGTATGATTAAAATCAAGTATTCAACACAGAGAGCTGTCTAAGTGTCATCAAAATTTGTTTTGGACATTTATATGTAATCTAAATCAGACATTTCTCGTGGGAACATGAATAATATGAAATATTTAATATTTTAATTATCCTAGCTCCGGTAACGAGACATACCGCGGTGTTAAGTTGCGCCGCTTAATACACAATGCCTTCAGAGTTTGGCGAAAAGTAAGGAATAAATGTGGCCTGGACCTACATTTAAAAAATTAAATATATATCCGTATTGAACAAGCGGGTAACGCCGCGCGGGAGCGCTAGTCTACTATAATAACCAATCTATTATTATTTAATATTCCAAGTCGTAAGTCGTAACGCAATGCGGGCCCCCTCCCATTGAACATAACGCGGGCGTGGCTATTGAATACTTATTAGTTTGAACGTAACAGGGTAGGATCTTTTTGATTTATTTTTATATTTGATTAGAGACACAACTTGGACTGTTGGATTACGTTTCCCAATTTCCCAATTTTGTTTTGACGTAAGAATTCCGAAAAATCTTCTCTTAGTGCTTCTCTAGCTTTCAGCTTCACTCTGTATCCCGCACATAGCAGAATAGGTAGAAGGAACTTGGGAACCTAGAGTTGAGACACTCCGTTACCTACTAAGACACTTCTGATCCCCTCTTTTCACTGAATTCTTGAGGCACTGCTTGTTGAGCTTGTTGCTTGTTTGGCGAAACCCAACGCCACGCTTCGCCACGTTGCCAGAGCGAGAAAAAGAGAATATTAAGCACTTGGCCTCAATATATTTGAAATATAAATAATTTCCGTGCGAGAATTGAAACTCCGTCGCATCTTGCAGAGACAGATACGACAACTGCGTCAATAAAGTGCAATGTTACATTTAAAAAAAGAGAGTTCTTTGCACAAACAAACGAAATATTTTTTAAATATCGTTGCTTAAGGTTCGATTACATTGGTAAATGTTATAATATATAATTATTATTATAGTACTTTTCATTCAGGCCAGTCGTGGCGCAGTGGCACGAAGTGTGACTGTAAAACCGACAGGTTGTGGGTTCGATTCCCACTCGAGGAGATGAAATATTTACTTAAATTTATATTTTCATTTCTTCGCTCTGGTGTCGAGGCAAAAAGTGCGGCGTTGAGTTCTGCCACTCAACACGCAATGCCCCCAAAAATTCGGCAGAAAGTGGGGAACGGAGTGTCTTAACACTAGGTTCCCTCTGCCTACCCTGCTGTGTGCGGGATATAGCGTGAAGCTAATTTAATTTTTTTTTTATTTTTACTTTTCATGTAAAGACAACGATCAGTTACATTTTTATTATTTGTATAGATTCATATAGATATAAACATATAACCTACATTGTCTTTTACCTATTTTTTTAAATGTAAAAAGAAGCACAAGTCAACAAACTTGCAATCTGAAACAGAGGTGACGCCCTGTATTTTTATCTGTATACATTATTTATTCAATTATAAATACATACATATATACTTACTTATGTATGAAAATCAGCAGACACTAGTACGTTGACCCGAGAAACACTTTTTTCCACAAGCTTACTACAATTGGTGACTTTATTTGGATTATATTGTTTGAAGAGAAATTTGCTTATGTTATTATAGTACCTATACTCCATTTATCGAGAAAGGCTATAGCTTATATTTCTTCTAGTTTTACGTAAGTAAGAGGATAGGCAAAGTCAGACAGAAAACCCAGTATTAAGACTCCGTTCTTATTAAGACACTTCCCTACTCCATTTTTCGTCCAATTCCAAGAAAATGAAAATATAATTGATTTCATTTACTCAAGAGAAAATCGAACCCACAACCTGTAGCGTTTACAGTCCTCAAGTTAAGTTTGTGCCTCTGCGCCACTACTTGTCTCAAAATATATTTTAATTAAACTAAATGTATTCAAAATATTCCCATAAAATTAAACGATTTATCTAATAACGGCATAATACATTATTTCTTATTGAAAGCAATTTGTTATCTGTGGATTACAGATTAACATTCCAGCTGTCAAAAAGAAGCGGGAACTTGAACCTTTTGATTTATCAAATTGTTATTACACATTCTGTTATTATTTATGTTGTTTTATCTTTGCTGTTAAAATATAAAAAAATAAAATATTTAAACTAGGTTTTAGATGGTGAATTTCATTTAATTAGATTAAATAGCAAATGTGAAGTATATATATATAGTTCCAAATTTTACATATATAGGTACCTACTAATATTATAAATCTTAAATTTTTGGTGTGTCTAACACTCTACTCTCATTGATACTTTATCTTCCTAATAATAGCTTTACAGCTGGCTATTGAGAGGAAGCCTACTGTTAGGACACTCCCTTCCCCGCTCATCGAGATATTGCGTGTTGAGTAAGAAAATTTCTACCGCGGTTTGTCTTACCAGAGATAATGCAAAAAAAATGATTCTTCGAGTGGGAATCGAACCCGTTTGTCTTTCAAGTAATATATTCGTGTAAATATTGTTTTTTTTTACTTTTCAGGGCAAATTTTGTTCTAAGTAAAATGTTTGGGGAGGCCGTGCCCACCTCAGAACAATTTGGGTTCAGCTTCCTCCCTTCCGTCCATGTATACATTTTCACGATAATGTCTATATATATATAAACTAAATTATTCATATATATGTATTAAAGTTTTTATAGGTACTTCGCAATAGCGCCATGATGGCGTCTATCTACAATGTATTGTCATTTCATTTAAATATTATGTTAAATAATTATAAATAATGCGTAAATTTTACGTCTTTGTAAGTGAATAATGAGTTTTATTTCATACGAGGCGATTGAATTATTTTCATTTCCTCGCTCTAGTAAAGAAACAAAGCACAGCGTTGGGTTCCGCCCCTCATTTACCTCTACCTAGAAAGTTGGGCGGGAACAAAATGGATTCTCTTAGTACTAGGTTCCGTTTCCTATCGTTACATAAGAGATACAATAATGCTAAAAATAATAATAATAATAGTATTTTTAATCTGCATACGGATTTTAAAAAATGTAACACCAGTCTACAGCGTTCGGTATAATGTATTTAAAAATAGCATCACGCAACATTCACGTGGGCATCACGTTCTTGGCGTGTGATTTAGAACTAATATATTTAATTAATTTTAATTATTATTAAAATTAGGTGAAATTTTATATTACGTTTAGGCTCTAATTTTGTAACAGCTGTTTTAGTTTCTACGTTTGTCAATTTATCCAATAACTAACTTTTATCTGCGGCTTTGCCTCCGTGCATTTTCTCTGTTCCTCGGTATAATAAAAATTTTGCTATTCAAATCGTTACTTTTTGAGTTTAGCGCGTTGAAACTTGAAACAGATAAACTTTATTACATTACTTTAGGACTTTTTAGATATTTATGTTATGATTAAAATTCAGAATACAGCGTTGTTGTCTATTCCTAAACGGAACCTTATATTAAGACTGGGAACCCATTAAGACGCTTTAGGTCTCCGCTTTCCGCCGAAACGAAAGAGGAATGAAATGCTAAATATTTCATTCCTCCTTGAGTGGGAAGCAGTCGTCGTTATTTCGGAGAATGTGTTCGGCTTTTCTGTCTTTTATACTAAATGTTAAAAATATTAAATAACAATATAATTTCAATATCGAAATAAGCTTGTCCTAATCTTTATGAATGTTAGCTTTAAGCTCTCATAAGTTTATATAAACACGTACAACATACGTGAGGTAATTTTAATACGATGTCTTTAGTAGTAGTTCATAAAAAAAGTTGAATAATAAATATGCATACGAAATGAATGCACAGACTGTGCATTAGTCCATAGACTAAGGATTTTTTTTTAAGTTTTCTAAAAAAAACTAAACCCTTTGTGGACGACTTTCTTGTTCGTCTATCTTTCTGTACGTCTTAAATTAATACCAAATGTCCAGGTCTGCAGTTCCTTGGAAAAAGTTTGCCAGAAGTGTCGATCGTTGGTGCTAGTACCATATACGTATGTGGAAACTTACGTTTGTCAACTTTTTTAAATTGAAGCTAACGTCCTTCAATCTTGGAATTGGCGCGGATACTTCGGGGTTCGAAAGCTATTCCCACTTGATCGCTATTATTATGATTGTTAATTTACTATACCTTATTTATTCATTAATTTTAACAGTTTATAGTATTTTCATATATAAGAGTATTATATATAGTACATGATAATGTCTGCATTTTTGTCACCTTGACTCATTTGCCAGAAGTTATTTTTACATAACCTTTATTTTTGTGTCATAATTTATTTTTATAGAATCGAATATAAAAAAAAAATAAGTGATATGTATAATACAAGCAATCTAATCGCGGCTACGTCCGTTGAAAGTTATTGTTATATTATAGCCAAAACTGAACCATATTGTTATATATTTGCAATGTTACTAATAGGCCAGTCGTGGCGCAGGGGTACAAGGTGCAATTGTACACGCGACTGGTTGTGGGTTCGATTCTCACTCGAGGAAATGAAATATTTACTTAAATTGATATTTCCATTTTCTTCGTCCTGGCTTCGCGGCATTGAGTTCCGCCAGACAAACAATAAATAAACTGTTGGCTATGTGTTATTTTGATGTGTAATCTTTCATCTAAATGTATCACTGTAAAATTTCATCTAAATCCGTATAGTAGGTAGTTTTTTTGTGATAGTGGAATGAACATCCATCCTCTTATAAACTTTCATTTATTAGGATATAATATTATTATATTAGTAGGATAGGATTAGTAGAATATACGTTTAATTGTCTTTTGCCTTATTTTTTTTAACGTATGCAATTTTATAACTGTGTCTTTCAACAAATTTCACGAAAATTAAAATGTCAGACTCAACACGCAACGCCTCCAAAAAACGGGGGAAGTGGAGAATGAAAGTGTCTTAATGGGAACGGAGTATTTTAACACTAGGTGCCCAGGTTCCCTTTGCCTACCCTGCTATGTCTAAGGGATGCAGGATAAAGAGTCACGAGTTTTATATATGTATTTAGAAGTCCTTAGTTCATTACTAACACCATGATACACATATTCTTTAGTTCTCTCAGTGACTTATTTTTCCTCTTTTTTATATAATATATTAAAAAAAAAACAAATATTAACCAAACAGAATTACATACAAAATTCTTGGCACCGTATTTAATTAATTCAATAACCTGTTTAATGAACGGGCAATGCCAAATTATTTAAAGTATCAAGAGCCAATGACGTCCTGTGATGATACAATGAAAGTTTCCTTAACGAAAATAGCTGCAGATTATTTAAAATTATGAAGATTAAGATACGGGGAGGCGTTCGTTGCCCGTTGGCACATGTGTGTGATTGTAAAGGACGGTTGGGGCTTCGATTCCCATTCGGATGAATGTTTTATATTCCATTTCTGGCAAGGAAAAAATGAGAATGGACACTATTATTCTAAAAGACTAAAATAAATTATTAAGAATTTGGCAGAACATATGATAGACTATATAAAATATAGAATACCCTAGTAATTAATAACGGAGTGAAGTTCATAATATGATATCAAAATAGATAAAACCATTCTTAAAACCTCAATGAAAACTTCTAAATAAACGTAGGACATTAAAAAAAAGTATTAAACCACAGACGCTAAGAGCACTATATAATATACACAGATAACAAATAAACCTGACCTGTGAACAGATTAAAAAAATAATTGCTCAGTTACAAGATTGTTCGTTCAGAAAAAATATTGTTTACATAATAAATATTTATAAATAATATGTCTATTATAGATATATATAAAGCAAAAGTGACATGATAATTTCTTGATATTGGTACATTATTTATATGCGATTTCGTATGAGACCAGTCATGGCGCAGGGGTACGAACATGTGACTATAAAGTTCGATTCCCACGTGAGGAAATGGAATATTTATATTTTCGCTCTAAGCGCGAGCAAGAGGAAGTCGCGGCGCTGAGTTCCGCCACTCTATAATCCATGCCTCCAGAATCCGGAGGAATATGGTGAGCAGAGTGTCTTAACACTAGGCTCCCTCTGCCTAGCCTGGTACATGTGGGATACAGCGTGAGGCAAATAAATCTAATGTGGCCAAAAAACAAGCACTAAAAACCCTATAAACTTCTCATATGCTGACAATAAATCAACTTCTGTCCGCACATCCTTTGATAGTGTCCTCAGTAGCATTGACATCCGTCCCGTTGCACTGATAATGGATGCCCTTTTGTATCACCATTTGACAGATGTCAAACTTTATCACCGAACCTGTGACCCTCAGCGAAATTCTTGGTTAACATAATTGCATTGAAAAGGTTTTCCTCATCTCCTACATCTGTACTTTTATACTATTTTTATAAAGCAGAAGAGTTTATTCGGTTAATCACACTAATTTGGGGAGTTATAAGTTTGTATTGGAAAATTCCTGTCGCGTTCAATAGTGCATTTATCAAGAAAGGTTAAAAGCTAAAGTCTATCATCATGCTAGGATCAACGCTATCAATGAAAAATATTGTAAAAACGAAGGAGATCCGGGGAATTCATCATCCCTTTCCTTGGAAACAGAGAAAGATATTAAAATAGCTAAAATGTTTAGCGGCTAAAATGTACCGGGATAGGCAAACAATTCGCCCTCTATTTTCTGCCTAATTTTTGAGACACTGCGTATTAACTATTGAGTGGCGGAACTTAACACTGGGTTTTATCTCGTTAGAACCAGCGCGAGGAAATAACGCTGTGCCGCTGCGTCACGAAGGCCTCAGCAATAATTAATCGAAATACAACATATTTTATTTTTGATACCAGCTTAAATTCTAATTCACATCTCTGAGTGTGGATATGAGTTACGAAAGCCTAACTAGGTTTGACATTTCATATATGTCTTGATACTAAAATGTCTGTGGTCTGCGGCTATCATATTGGATGTCTTGTCAATGAAATAATATATAGATATATACGTATAAACGGCCATAGTGGCGTAGCGGCACAGCGTATGATTGCAAATGCGACGATTGTGGTCGCGATTTGCACTGGAAGGAGTGGTAAATTCCATTTCCTTGCTTTGCAAATGAGAAAAAGAGCATATGTTCCCTACTCAGCATGTAATGTCTTGAAAATTGTATTATTATCCAAATGTGGACCGTAGGTTCCCTCTAAAACAGAATGTGAAACTAAATGTCTCACAGTCATAAATTTCATCATTAGAACGCGGGACATCCTCTATATTATCAAAATCGGGACTGACCCTGCGAAATCTTAAGTGTAATACTAGTTTAATCCTGAAACATTTTCAAAGTGTTATTTTATAATTAGGAAAAACAAATGTGCTACGTCCCCTACGTTCCCCGTCCGCTTCGTTCAATATTTACACTTTTTCGAAAAATCCTTAACTTTCTAGAAAGTCACATATTAAAATGCACGTGATTACTTAGTTTCAAAACAGAACAATTATAGTTAAATCACACACAAATCTGAATCTTATACCACTGTCAAAGGGTCTCAAATCATAGAGTGGGTCGCACAGCTGTTATTTATAAAAGGCATCAAGCCAATTTACATAATAATCATTACGATGATAATATTCGTGTAAATAGCGAGTGCTATTTGTGTATTTGGTATCTATTAAACACATTGTTTATTGTTTATGTTAGTAAGTTTTTCGTGTGACTGTAAACAACGGTTGTGGGTTTAAATTCCCACTCGGTTAAAACAATTTATCGGTTTGGTAAGATAAATCGCGGCGTTGATTATATTTATTTAGAAAACGTATAAAAAAATTAACGTAGCGGGACTCGAACCCGCGCCTCCTGGAAACCGACCGAAATATGTATTTTTCTTTCTTAAGTGTGGAATAACACTTAAAAAATAAAAACGTTAAAGTACACATATTTTTTTATATTAATTTATACCTATGTATATTATTATTATCGTAGTGGCGTGACATACGGCGCCAGATTTGTTGAGGGTCAAGTGACACGTGAGAACGTGTGTAGCGTCTCCAACATTGTTTATTGATTGGATAGCTGACCGCGTGATAGGTCAATATTGCTATTTTTGACAAAATATTAAATATTTTTTGTGGATCTGAAACTGTCATTGATTTCTGGTTTTGATAGATTTGCTATTTTGTTTTGTTTAGCTTCACGTTATATATCCTTAGCTAGTGAGAACGGAGAACCAAACACGTCAATTGTCATCAATCCACACATACATGTCCTTATGCTGGTCGCGTGACCTTCCTCCAGTATTATCGACACCGGTGTTTTTGAACGTCAAAGGTGATAGATTTGAAGTTTGTAATGAAAGTTTGTAAAGTTGGATGTTTATTTCACTTTCATGCAAAAGTACTGAAACCGTACAGTAATATAGCTTATACATCAGAATAAGAGATAGGCTACAATTTATGAAAAGATTTTGTACAATTTGTCTATAATATAACAATGAGTATAGGCGGGCGAAGCCGCGTTTGAAATATTTCTTATTAATATAAATAAAACTATATAAACAGACTCCAGAGAAGCTATTGTTAAGAAAATTCGTTTTCCTTGGCGAAACTCAACGCCGTGTGCCGATGAGTAAAGAAAAATAATATAATATGTATGTATTTATTAAATTTCGATTATTTTTTGCTGGATGGGTTTTAAGTAAAATTATTTTTTTTGTTAAATCAATTCTTAAAACTTATTGCTTATTGATTATATTGTTTATTGATTGACTCTCTTCACAATCAGCTTCACGCTGTATCCCGCACACAGCAGCGTGTTGAGTGGCAGAGCTCAACGCCGCGCATAGCCTCGACACCAGAGCGAAAAAATGGAAATACACATTTAAGTAAATACTTCTTCTCCTCGAGTGGGGATCGAATCCACAACCAGTCGGTTTTACAGTCACACTTCATGCCGCTGCGCCACGACTGGCCTCTTAACAATCTAAGTGATAATATATAAAAATATAATGATAATTTATACATATCTTGTAACTGGGTCTCTAAAACACTAGTGCGAAGACTCAAACAAATGATCTACAAGTAGGTATCAACAGCTTGTTATCTATACTAATATTATAAAACAAAAGAGAACTTGAACTCGCTAATAAAATAATAAATTGAATCTAAACAAATAATGCTTATTTTTCATTTTGGTTAGTCCAGTTATCAAAAAAGGCCATAGTGGCCTTTACTACATACCTAATCATTTCGATTTTTACAAGTTTTTTAGTTTCCAGAAGTTAGAACACGACTCTTTTTTAGTACCACTCTGTATCCCGACACTTGTGAAGCTGAGACATTAAGATACTTCCGTTTCCCACTTTCCACCGAATTCTCGAGAAATTTTGTGTTGATAGCGCTTTGTCTCCGATATCAAAACGAGGAAATAAATAAATTTAATATTTCATTCCCCTGAGTGGGAACCGAAACCCAACCCACTACCGTCGCGTTCACAGTTGCATGCATGTGCCCTTGCGCCACGACGGAGAACGCAACTTTTAGCTATTAATAGTTAACCACGCGGGTGATTTCACGGGTAAATAATATGTAAGCTGTACTTTTATAGTGCAGGTTCAATTACCAATTGGGAAACTTTTGAATTTAGCAAAGACAATTTCAATACTGTCTTTCTAATCGCTTTCTATTATCTTCTAATATAGGTTTTTCCCCTTTTTTCACTATCTTATCCATGACATTATATTTGGTTTAAGCGACGATTAACGTGGTAGATTTTTTATTTTCCAGTTTCACGCGCTATCCCTGAATCCCCTCTATGCAAAAGAGAAATGATGTCAACATATCATGTTTTCTAATTTACCCCGATTTTAGGACATTGCGTGTTGAGTGACGGGTCTCAACCACGAACTTCACCTTGCGTGGTCCTCCACGGGAGCAAAGCAAACAAGTCATTGCACTAAGCTGATATCGAACTCACACCAATCGCTGTTCTAATATACTAAGCCTTCATTAATAAATGCACTATCCAATACTATATAATAATCTTACAATTCCAACCAGTAGTTCCTGAGATTAGTGCGCTTCACCAAACAAACTTTACAGTTTTATAATATTGGTATAGGTATATACATTTTACAAAATCATTTTTCTGCCATTTTTATGTCACGCAAACAGTGTAAATAATGTATAATTATATACTTTTATCAACTCGTACGTGACTTATGACTGCAGACTGTATGATAACTAGTTGTGGGCGAGACTTACTTAAACTTTTTTCTTTTTACTTTGTAAAAAAAAAAAACACAAAATGTTATACGCTACAGGTAGTGCGTTCCATTCCCACTCGAGGAAAAGAAATATTTAAAATTTTATTTCCTCACTCTGTTTATGAGGCGCAGCGTGGCGTTGAGTTATCCCACTCAACACGCTATAGCTCCTGAAATACAGATGGACAAAATATTACGCTTAATTATTATGCAAACAATCTAATTACGCTTTATTTTTTATTTATAGATATACTTATTGACCTCTAAATTATGTAATTTTATTAATATGAGTTTAAAAGTCATTTGTCATGTAGAATTTGCGTGAATTTTGTATTTTATATTAATAAGGCATTAAAATCATCAATAAATTATTTTTGATTATTTTTAAAGTGTAATATCCTACGTAGGAAAAAAAAATAAAAAAAAAGTTGAGGCCAGTCGTAGCGCAGGTTCACAAAGTGTGACTGCTTATCGATTGGTTGTGGGTTTGATCCTATGTCAAGGAGATAAAATATTAATTGAAATTTATATTTTAATTTCTTCGCTCTGGTGTTTAAGCAAAGCGGGGCGCTGAGTTCTGCAACGCAATACGCAATGCCTCCAGAATTAGGTAGAAAGTGGGGAACGGAGTGTCTTAACACCAGGTTCCCTCTGTCTACCCTGCTGCTTGAAGCGTGAAGTTTATAGTTAGAAATATGAATAAAAATCTAAAAATATGTACACTACTAGTTAATCCAAGGCAATTTTAACATCTAATATAAATATAGAATTACTAGATTATTATAAAGAGTAAATATAATGTGTTATATCATATTTTGTTTACTATTTACATCTAAACAGCCACGGTTCCGCCACGATATCTCCATGCGATAAGGTGAGGGAAACATGCATAATGTTATATAAATCCTTAGATGAATACAATAGACGGATGAAGATTCGATTCCTATTAGGGTATATAAAATATATAAATATATATATGTTTAAATTAAAAAATATATATATAAATGTTTATAGATATAAAAGAAACAAGTCAGGTGCGAGTCGGAAGCGGGTACCGAGGGTTCCGTACCAATTAGCAGTTTCTACAATGTTTTTATTTTGTCATATACATCTTAAAATGTGCCTGTTTAGTTTGTTTTTTCTTTTTTTGTACTGCAAGTTCTCACTTTTTGCCAAATTCTATAGATGTAGGCACACGAAAAATATTCTTAGGTTTCAACGCGGCCAATTTCATACAAAAAGTGGCAAAAAAACGGTACAAAAATGCGTCTTTTTTACTTTTAGATAATTCATCGTTCCGAATGTAGATTGAAATTGTACACACAAGACGTAAGGTCCGATGCCTTCCAATGCCCATTTTTTTTAATTTTAGGGTTCCATACTATCGTTGGATAAGTACCATTTGCACTTGACCTTTTTTTAAATATTTTTATTATAAAATTGCAAGTACTTAAAGAAAAAAGGCTCGTCGACAGATTAAATATAGCTCGACTGGTAATTAGTCTACTGGGCGATTATTTACGTTTTAAATATGGGCGTGCTAGGTCAATAGATCCTGCCTTATAAGGGCAAGATTTGTATAAACAACATCTCGATAATTATATTATTTTGTATAACTAACGAGGGATAATCGTGAACCTAATTAATATATTATATAGTAAAACGTATTTTATTGCTATGCCCCCAAGGACAAAGGTTATTTGTAGTAGGGGTGGCAAAAGTGAAGTGTTCATATAAAGTGTTCCAGATAGAATGCAGCGGCAATTTCGCCCACTCAATACGCAATGCCTCAAAAATTCGGAAAGTGGTGGAAACACTAGGTTCCCAGGTTCCCTTTGTCTACTTTCTGTGTGCTTGATACAGCGTGAAGCTAAAAAAAAACATAGTCATTTGACATGATCCTTAAAATTATAATAATGAGTATTAGTATTGTACGTTGCGGGTTATTGTTTTCTTTTAGTTTGAAATTCTTTACCATATAGCAGAGTAGACAGCGCCTTGAAGTATCCCGCCATTTTCAAGATAATGCGTGTTGACTGGTGGAAGTCAACACCGTAGTTTGTCTTCTCCGGAACGAGGGAGGAAGTTAAAATAAATATTCGTTACTGACAACCCTAATATCGGACCTAGGATTTACTTAGGTCTAACCATTATAATCTAAATATGCTAGCTATCTCTTTTGATAGTCTAGTGCTTACTCGACTGTGGAGAACCTAACATTAATAAAAGTCTCCCCGCGTAGAAACCCTGTAAGTAAATAAAATATTTTGATAAAATCAAAAACGTTTTCGATATATTTTTAGCTGAAGTAATAATTTGGCTTTTTATTATTATTTTTATTTTAGCTTCACGCGGTATCCCGCACATAATTTGTAATTCTATGCTGGGGGCACACGGCATTTCCTCGTTCTGGTACCGTAGAAAAGCACGATTGATTGAATCAAAAACGTTTTCTGCATAATTTTAGATTAAATAATAATTTGGCTATTTATTGCTCCCAAAATTTGGCGGAAAGTGGGCAACTTCCGTTCCCCGTGTTTTAATGGATCGAAGTGTTTCAACTTTTGGTTCCCAGGTTCCCTCTGTCTACCTTGCTATGTGCAGGATACAGTGTGAAGGTTGAAATTACCTCACAAAAAGTTATTACTAAAAATATAGCAATGGAAAAGAAAAAAAAAACAAATCATAACTTAACACTCTTTTTGTTTCATTGTTCGTTTCACCCGTGTCACGCGTGTATATTAAAAAAAATGTCAACCCGCGTGTATAGCGCGTGAACAGAAAAAAAAACCAATTTCAATGCCGTGTTTCCGTGTCGAAATTGTACGATATTATTGCATCAGACTAACTGACATCTGATGTAATGGTGTTTAGTTTCTTCAAAGATTCACGTCTTTCCTGCGTGCAGCAGAAAAAAGTCAAATTCAAAAAAAAAATTGGCCAAATAGACTTTTGCGAGATCTTTTGTGTCGTCAGATGAACATGTCGCTTGGAAGGTAATTCCGTTCGGAAGAACCAACAATCTTAGAAATTCACATGAATTCCATATATTTTTATCCTTTAAATATTGCTGAGGCCAGTCGTGGCGCAGTGGTACAAAGTGTGACTGTAAAACCGACTGGTTGTGGGTTCGATCCCCACTCGAGGAGATGAAATATTTACTTAAATTTATATTTTCATTTTTTCGCTCTGGTGTCGAGGCAAAGCGCGGCGTTGAGTTCTGCCACTCAACACGCAACGCCTCCAAAATTCGGCAGAAAGTGGGGAACGGAGTGTCTTAACACTAGGTTCCCTCTGCCTACCCTGCTGTGTGCGGGATATAGCGTGAAGCTAATTTAATTTAATTTATTTTAATTTAATTTAAATATTCCTGAACAGTGTAATAAAAACTTTATTTGTTATTTTTTGTTATATTAACGTTAAAGTTAAAAGTTATATTAACTTTAAAATACAATAGTGGCCAAATTAGAAAAGATCGCAGATTTTTATAGGCATGTAGACCTAATGAAATACAATTAAAAAGTGTATGTATATTTTTTTTACATTACTCAATGTTCCATAATAGCTATCATATAGCCACCATATATTTTGAATAACTGTTCTATAATCGTGGAAAATTCATTAAAATTACAACTTATATCATGTTTCTATAGTAAATAATAGATTTTGTGTTAAAAAAAAAAATAATTAAAAATTGCACCGAAACGTATCGAAGCTGTTTTTTTTGTACATAATTATTAACTCTTCACTAGATAATATAATTAACGCGTGCTTCTTACTCTATTAATAGAATTCCATTAATTAAATACATACTTTTAATTACTTTTACAAGTTGTCATTTCTATTTTGCGGTGCATAGTTCCACATGCAGCAAGTGTCTTAATACCTACTAAGTTTCCCTCTTTCTATCTCGTTGTATGAAAATATAGTATAAAACTATCATATACTATGTATATAAAATTACGCATTAAAAATATTGACGTTTTAAGTCAGTGCTGAATGTACATCCATATGTTGCCGTTAGCTAGTTTGATAGCCGATAGCTTTGACTCTCCATCAAAGAACGCGCGACGCAGAAAAATGGATAAACAATAATTAAAAAAATAAATATAAAAAAAAAAATCAACACCGGTCTTGTATAAGACTCAAGTAAGCGTTACTTTAGCTAATCATTCGTATCCAAACGTAATATTTACGATTACCATCTAACACTTTTATCAAAAAATTTCAGTCAATTCAAATCGAAATACGATTTAAATTTTTATTTCAGCTACAGTCACATAGCAGGGTGGACAGAGGGAACCTAGCGTTAAGACAGTCCGTCCCTCACTCTCCGCCCATTTTTCGACGCATTGAATGTTGCTCATACAAAAATACAAAACAAAAAAAAATTCAATGTACAACTTTGACCCCGTTTCAGTCTTATTATATACTGATAAGACACCTTGTTTTTATGCCTATTATCAGCAGCTAATAAGCTTGAAGATAACCTCAACCTACCGATATCTGCGTCTAGATATGCTAGGAAACCCCAAGCAAAAAAATACATGATTGATATTATATATTTTTTTCGTTTTACAAGAAAGATAAGAGGACAAAGGGCAGCGTTGAGCTCCGTCTCTCAACACCCAATATCTCGAACATTGGGCAGAAAGTGAATAACGCAGTGTCTTAACACTAGGTTCCCACTGCCTGTTATATGCGGTATACTGTTTACAGTGTAAAGCGAGAAAAAAAAAATTGTGTCGAGTTGCTGCATCCTTCACATTTCACCTGTTTAGAGATTATTTTTGGACAACCTGAACTAGGTAATCTTGTCACCAGAGCAAGGACATGAAAATAATTTAACCCCCCATTGGGGATCGATTGTGGGATCGACTTCTGTAAGCGGGAGATTTGTGTCGTGATATTATGTCAGACGACAGATATTTATTGTATTAAAGAATCCAAATAACAAGAAATGTTCCATACTAATACATATAATTGTTCGATGAAATATAACAAACAGCATAAAAAGAAACTAGAGACCAGTCGTGGCGCAGGGGCATAAAGTGTGACTGTAAACTCGACTGGTTGTGAGTTCGATCCCCACTCGAGGAAATGAAATATTTACTTAAAATGTATATTTTCATCTAGGCAAAGCGCGTGCATTGAGTTTCGCCACTCAACACTGTGAAAGTGGGAAACTGTGTCTTAATACTAGGTTCCTTCTGCCTACCCTGCTGTGTGCGGGATACAGAGTGAAACTTATTTTTAATCATTATTTAGGCGACAATTGAACCCACAACCCTCACCTGTAAAGTTAAGCATCGCTTACAGTGCAGCATAGCAGTGCCCCTAATATAAACATTATATTTAATGAAACCTTTTAAAAATTGTGTCCAAAATAACTTTAACATTTGGCGTAAAATAACGAAAACAAATGTATAAATTATTAACAAAATGGCGGCCTTGACATTGGTTTGCATTTGGAATGTCAGGCAGCTCGAGTTCATTCACACCGATGTTATCTTATCTACACTATGTTTAAAATTCGGATTTTCTTCAAAAATAATATTAAATATAGTTATTTATCGGAACTCTTATAAAGGCCGTCGTGGCGCTGTGGCACCGTGTATGACTAGGTATAAACGCGACGATTTTGGGTTCGATTCCCACTCGGGAAAATTAATTAATTTAATTTGCTTACTCTGGTGACAACACGAATCGAGTGTCAACACTCGTTTTACTACTCAACACATAATATCTCGAAAATTGGGCAGTAACTAGAGCATGAAGTGTCTTAGCACTTAGTCTTAGTTCCCTCTGCCTTTTTCTATAAGCGGGATACGGCGTGAAGCTACAAGAAACGGAAAATGTATACATATAAAAAGCATTATATATAGATGCCGGCAAAACCTCGTGTTAACCTTATGGGTTCGGGTTCGGTTTCCACTTGAGGGAATAAATTTCGAAGTAAAGCGTACAGCGGAGAACGGAAAGTCCTAACATTATTGTTTCTGCCTAAAACATCAAGAATTCAAAACATTTCTCCTGTAAGCTCACCTATAGTCATCGTGGTTGTCTTCATTTGTAAGCCTTATTCGAAGAAATGCTTATTACTAAAGTTTGCTCTATTATTATAATTATTTATTACATTTTATGGGTAAACTACTTTGCGTTGACTGTAAGTACTAGGTACCTATATAATTTTCAATTTTTTTCCTTCTCGTAAGTATTTCGGGAAATCTTCTGAGCGTTTTGTACATACACATATATCGATTACACACAGACACCAATATATATTTATTTCTAGATGTCAGACGTAGGCTTAAAATGGTTTCTTTATAATAATTTGAGTTGTGGTTTGTATAGACTTTTCGTAATCTTCGATAAATAATTATCTTTTTTTTCTTCGAGCACGTGTTTCGAATGGAAAAAATATTTTTAAAACTTTATGACGATATTTCACGTTTCAAATGTGTGATTAACCCCACTGTGACAGGTTCAAATTTTCCACTTTGCACGGCCTTTTATTTTTTTTGGTGGTTTAATCCACAGGATCTCATGTCCTGCATCAGAACATCCATCCATCTCAAAAAAATCTCATTAAAAACCTACACTTATCTTCTATCTATAGTACGCAGTAACTATGCGGTATTATTACCACTGAGCCTGAGTGCCTCGTGTCCTTCTTATCAGTGTCTGTCAGACACGTGCTGACACGATGTACAGATAACAACTATATTATAAAGAATATTTGGTTATTTTTATCTAAGTCAATATTATTGATTAAAATTGCGTAGTATTGAACTTACGCGTTTTCCATAGCGTGATAGTTAGAGGATAGCGGTACCGTGCGTAGTAATTGATTTAAGTATTTAGGTTCAATTTCAAGTTTACAGACACACTTCGTGCCTCTGCGCCACGACTGGCCTCTTCATTTGATTTTGATTTAATTTTATCCTAATGGCGGCGTTGAGTTTCCCCACTTGTTGATTAAAATATATATAAAATCAAAGTGAATTTGGCTTTGGACCTAAAATTACGTTACTTTTAGACATCTTACCATTGTGCTAATATAGTGTTTTTTTTATTCATATATAATATTTTAGTATGGAACTAATTATAAAACACTCGAGACACACCTTTGGCAACAAAGCAAATCTTAGCGAAAAGCGTCACGCAAAGAGGTGGGGTTTATACGTAATAGGACAGTGTATGACTGTAAATTGTGTAGACTTTAAACGCGGCAGTTGTGGGTTCAACTCCCACTCGGGAGAGTTATGTATTTAATATTTTCATTTCCTCGCTCTGCTACTCAGTGTCTTAATGGGAAAGGAGTATCTTAGCAGTAGTTTGCCAGTTCTCTCCTTCTAAGTGCGGGATACGGCGTGAAACTAAAAAAAAGGACAGTGTATGACTGTAAATTCAATGGTTTTGGTCTGGATTCAGTAGAATGTTTCGTAATTGTTAGATTGAATCAATTCCTAACTGTGGTATGAAAAGTGCGGCGTTGTGTTCCGCCCTCAATATGTAATATCTCGAAAGAATGGTCAGTGGACTGGGAACGGGGCGTGTTAACACTAGGTATCCTAACTGCTAGATTTTTATACAAACATTACAAGTTCTATTCTGTTAAATAAAATATTTTATAGGCATCCTCACGAAAACCATCTTCGATTATTTAAAAAAAAATGCATAAAATTTCTCCGTTCCCCGTTTTCTCAATACCATTTCGAGTAAACAACTCGACGTATATATTTATCCGTTGTGTGACGTCAAACAATAAGAATATCAAACGTTTCGTTTGTTTAATGTTAGACATTTGTTTGTATTGTCTTGACGCACCTATTTATAAATATTGACTATTTTGTATACAATATTTACTATTGTGAGGCCGTCGTGGTGTAGTGGGGCAGCGTCTGATCCATAAACGAGATAATTTGCTTCAACTCCCATTCGGGGGAACGTATGTTTTTATTTTTTTTACTCTGGTAGAAAAAACCGGGATTTGAGTCTCGCCATTTAAAAAGGCGTGGGGAACGAATTATTATAGGACTAAGTCACCTCTGACTACCCGCTTTATGAAAAGAAGCATAAATAGTTTTTTAATTTCACGCTGTATCCCGCACACAGCAAGATAGATAGAGGGAACCTGGGACCTAGTGCTACCGTTCCCCACTTTCTTTCCGCCGAATTCTGGAGGCATTATGTGTTAAGTGGTGGAACTTTCAGCTTGAGCTCCACGCGATCTGGAAATAAATGATCTAAAGTGATGTTATAAGGATTCCGTTTTAACCTTTTCATATAGAGAACCCTAAAAACATCTTTTAGTGTCATCTCTTTGATCTAGTAGAAGTCCGGTCTATTTTCCTTTCGACCTTGTTATAAATATAACACAGACGTGGCTCGGTGGGTGTGTCTCGTTGGACCAGGCTGTATCTTACGAACTGTGATAATAAGACAGTTGAAATTTTCACAGATAATTTTGGTTGTCAAAAAAAAAATTAAATTAGCTTCACGCTATATCCCGCACACAGCAGGGTAGGCAGAGGGAACCTAATGTTAAGACATTCCGTTCCCCACTTTCTGCCGAATTTTGGAGGCATTGCGTGTTGAGTGGCAGAACTCAACGCCGCGCTTTGCCTCGACACCAGAGCGAAGAAATGAAAATATAAATTTAAGTAAATATTTCATCTCCTCGAGTGGGGATCGAACCCACAACCAGTCGGTTTTACAGTCAAACTTTGTACCACTGCGCCACGACTGGCCTCAATTTTGGTTGTCGCCAATAAATAAATAATTAAAAGACCTTCCACACAACAAACATGGTTTTTATTCCGCATATAAAACTATAGACAGAGGTGACTTAACGTGAAGACACTCCGCTCTCTACTTTGCGCCCAATCTTCAAGAAATTGCGTGTTGAAACGGAATTCAACGTCGCGTTTCGTCTGGACACCAGAGTAGTAATCGAACCCAAAATCGTTGCATTTGCTATCAGACGCTGTGCCGCTGGGCTGGGACGGTGTCACATGAGGGAGATGATATATATATTCGACGGTTAAAAAGTGTTTGTAAAAGTCTCTTTTTGTATAAAAAATATTTTAAATTTGAATATAGGTAGGTTTTTTTCTGTTAACTCTGAGAACTGTGAAGTATTTGCCTTCTGTGTAAGAGCGTATGTTTGAAATCATGCACTAGCTCAATTTGACCCTCCCAGTGTCCGCTAAAGGTGAAGTTTATATTATGATATAGACTTTTCTGGTGACAATGAAATTACATAAAAATAGTATTGTTGTTATAAATGGCCGCTGCAAAAAAATTGACGGGTAATTTTTTTTTGCACATACCACCTAATGTGAGTATCAAATACAGGGCAGGGTAGGGTAGGTCAGGGACTGGGCCTTATTTGTAAACTATTCCTAAAAAGTGTAGAAAGTTTGTTATAAAAATATTTTTTAAAATTAATATTTAATTTTTGTAAATGATTCCCACTCGAGGAAAAATATATATTTAACGTTATGACTTCCACGCTTTAGTGTCGGAAAATGGGAAATGAGATGCATTATTAAGATTATTTTTAGCTTTCGTTAGTTTTTTTTTTCATATTTAAGGTGTCAAAAAAAAATTATATGTGAATACAAAAAATATATAATCATACAATATAATAATACATAATCTATATATTTTGTTTATAACTCATTGAAAAATCCCAATTCTATTTGTTGAGATTTATCAAAACCGGTTCTTGGAACAATTAGTGCATATATACTTACATTGCATATTACAAAAATTAAAAGAGATAAAGAATTGTTTGACTGAATTTTATTTATAGATAACATTTCGAGGCACATTACTCCGCCGTCTGCTAAATATATATACATACCTATATCGATATGATCTAAATTCGTGGCGCAGTGGCACAGCGTCTGACTGTTCTGGGTTCGATTTCATCTCGAGATGTAATTAATTTCGCTTTGTTTTGTTATGCAACAAGACAAGGCGCGGCGTTCAGTGCTGCTACCTAACACACTATGTTACAAATTGGGTGGTGCATGGGAAACGAAGTGGTGATAGGGTGTCTACCCTGCAATACTCAAGGCACTAGCACTAGGCCTATCCATATACTTATATATAAATCAAAAATACACGAGTGCTTTCAAAATATCTCCCATAAATAGAACAAATAGCTTACGAGCGATAAATAAATACATAATATATGCTGCTATTATCACGCGCGTATGAGGCGCAGCGCTGTGGCCGCGGCGTGAACTGTAGGGTGACCATGCTATATTCCACATAAAGCAGGATAGGCTGAGAGGAGTTAATGCTAACGTGTTAAGTGCCGAAACTCAATGATGCACATCTTACCAGAGCAAGAAAATGAAAAAGTTCTCTCCCTCGAACGGGAATCAAACCAAAACCAAGATACTGCATATTGAGTTGTATGTATATGTTTTCTATTCGGTTACAATGGCGTCATGTGGATATTTTTAATAGAAAATAAGAACAAAATATATATATATATATATATTTTTTAATCAAATTAGGACCAATAATAATAGGATAAAATAATATTACTTGATAAATCTCAAATAAATAATATAAATTCAGTTCAGTATTCTTAGCCGAATGACTGGTACTGATTCGAGGGGCAGTTTTACTTCAATTGTATTTAATTTTACATATTATTATAATTATAGTATTCTTGAAGATAATTATATGTTGCGTTTAACAACAACTATGTATGTACGTTGTTCGCCATACCATCTTTTTAATTTACTATGTTAAATTGTTGCCTTAGGTAATTTTTGTAAGTTACGCATATCAAATATAAATTTTGTGTGGTTAAATCCCACTTCTCAATAAGTAACGGTGTACAACGCCACCTTTTTTCATACTAAATCAAGATTTTTTTATTTAAACAACGGAACCATATCTTAGTAACTAGAATTTAGTCTTTAATTACTTTGTTTTGGCTAATTTCCATACTTCGTCTCGACTATTGAAATTTAAAGTTTTAGCTTTGACTTTTAATGTTAGTATAATGTAATACCCAATAAATATTTTTTTATTTTTACATAATATTTAACAATATAAATCAAATTAAAAATATGTTCTTATTTTGATAAAATATAAGCAATATTATATTTTTAACTAAATTTTAATAAAATATCAATTCTAGCAGTCTCCTATGTTAACTTCTAAGTTAATCAAATTATTTATTTAAAGTTAGATTATACGTTTTTTTTATATTAGACCATTCCAATCTTGATCTGCTCTTAATCATTGCCAACACTCACATAGATTGGAGTTAATTTTGTACAGTAAATAATATTTATAATTTATTTTTGCAATAATTTATTATTATCGTAAATATGAATATCTTAATAATTGGCGGCAATCTAATTATACGTAATTAATTAGATAATATCTTTATAAAAATAGGCAAGAGTGGCTTGCAAACTGCAGAAGATACTGATGTGTCATATGTATTTTGAAATCGATATATTGAAAACACATTGATATATGCTACCGCGATAACAAATCAATAAATCTCAATGTAAAGTTATATTTTAAGTCCTCGCTCCACTTTAACGAATGCGTTCTTTACATTTTCTAATTAAAATCTTACCTATACTATAATAAGAATCCATGTCCTTAAAATTAAATTCTAACGTAAATCTAAAGTAAACTTTCGTACTTGACCTATTTTCTCAAATTGAAAAGTCAACATAATGGTCCGAAATTTTTCATTCTAAGCATTGTCACTCTACATAAAATTGTATAAACGCGTGGCCGGCGCTCCGATATCTATAAAAGCCCACGATACGTATGAGCAAATATTCTACGGTCACAGCCCACCGGCGGGGTTCCTCACAGACTACACGCCTCAAGTTAGAAGACCTACTAAACTATCAGCAAGAGGATACTCAGCACCATGTTTATCACTCCTCAAACCTATCCAATTAACTCTTAAAGCAGCACCACGGTCCTGCATCAGGATCTCCACGGATAAGACGAAAAAACGCGTCGTCTTTGCAGATGACAGAGGATATGCGCTGGAACAAGTGAAATTCATGACCGAACCGTCCCATGTACCTCCATATTGGGCATTAAAAATAGTTCCTAGTCCACCGCCCGAAAGAAAACCACCACCAATCAGTGTGGTAGACTTGTGGGAACAGAGGTTTCCTCAACCAGCTTCAGATTATTTGGGATTCCGAAGATGCATTACAGAAAAATGTGTTTCATTAGAAAACGTAATAATAAAACAAAACGAATGCGCGGTAGACGGTACAGTCAAAGTGAAAAATTTAGATTTCAATAAAGAAGTCTTCGTCAGAGCGTCCTCAGATGGTTGGAGGACACATGAAGACACCTACTGTGCGTTTGTCGAAACAGGACCTTTGAGCAAAAATGGCGTATCTGTATATGACACTTTTGGATTCCGTTTACAGCTTCCAATCCATTCCAGGAAATTGGATTTTTGCGTATGTTTTAGATGTCAAGGCAACGAATATTGGGACAATAATAAAGGGGATAACTACATTATAGAAAAGTCCTCAGTCCGTAAAGTGCCAGGAATCTCGTGCGCAAGAATTAATAACGGAAATTCGTGGACGAACAGAGAGAATAACAGTTTTAACACTCCCTATTGGTGAACAGTGTTTGGCAATGCCAGTGTTTAGTGCCATATAGTTTGAGCTTGAAAGTTAGTGAAGTCTAGACTGATTATTGTATACATTGAGTGGATTTGGACGGATGCTCAATTCTGGAAGCTCAATAGGTAACTAGTGTTAAGACTACAAATTGTTATACTTAAAAATAAGAATCTAATCAATTTTTGTTTTAAATAAGCACATTTTAGAGTTTTTGAGATGTTTTCAGACAAATATTTCATATTTATGGATATATACATGTTAATTTATATGTTGTAATGTACATTTGCCAAACATGAATCTTATGCAATTTTAAAAAAAAGTAACATATCATATAAATTAACGACAGTGTATAATTTCATTAATTGTAGGTACTTTGCCGAAGATCACAGGTTCATGAATTATTGAATTGAATCTATTTATATTGTATTTACAAATACACAGACAAACATATATCAACAATGTTTATATTAACTATAACAGTCTTCTTATTAAGCATATACAGTCATGTAGGAAGTGATCTATAGTTAGAAGAGGTCAACTCATGGTCACCCTAAGACACTTTTCAATCTCGTGACTTTGAAGTTTAAATTGATTTTAATTTTATCAATGTGAATGATTAATTATTATTTTATTTATTTTATTTTATTACTTCTCGTATATTCCACTTTTTCAATAGGATAAGAGTAACTTAAAGGTGCAAACTCCGTTTCTTATTTTTCTTTAAATGGCAGGAACGGCCTTATTTTAATAACACAGTTCAAATGCAAATTTCAATTGCTATTAACAAATAAATATTGACAATCACTTATCGGGCGGTAATCACAATTAAGAATGAATTAATAGTTTTTTACTGTTTATTATTATATAAATGTTACTACAACTCGAATTTTAACCCAATGTATAAAAAATATGCTTTTAATTCAAGTGCCTTGACTATGATTGTATTGATCTTATAACATTCCAACAGAACATTTTCTTAGTGTATGTTTGGTTATACACATATAGAAAATTTGTTCGAAAATAACTCAAAAACCAAATAGTGTGATGGATGAATGGATTGAAAGTCCAAAAATTAGAAAAAAGTTCAAATTTAATAAAAAAGAGGTTGAAACGTATTTGTTTTATATAAAAAACTGATTAAAATCTTATTTTTTTAGTAAAGAAGCAAAAATCTGACAACAAATAGTATACATGTTATTTTATAATGATAGTTTTTATGAGAATATGTTGAAACTAGATTTAGAGTACTTGGTAAGAACCCATTTTTGTCTAAAGCAAAAGCGGTCTAAGTCATACTTTTGGTATATTATTTTATATTTATCCCGAGGGATATGAAAGCTAAATAAATATAAAATGGATGAATGTGAGTTAGACCACTTCTCATAAGGCAAATTAAAAATAACATAGTGGGTTTAAGGCCCTTGTTTGTAAGATTATTTAATTCATAAACATATTCCCATAAAACAAATAATAATTTTGCTTATTTTAAATCAATTAAAATAAAACAATTGTGAAATGAATCTATCGAATCTTACAACAATTTTGTACTATAATTGTTAAGTAACGATCGTAATTTTATATATTTTTTTAAGTTAATGAAGTTATTTTTTAAGGATTTGTAATTATATTATTGTGTTTTGGGTGCGATTTTGTTATAATTTTGATCTCATTAATGAAATCTAATGTAACTAATGTCAAAATGCCTTATTTTTATACAAATGTTATATAAAAAAAAGATCTCTATTGAGAAAAATTGTTTTTTTTTAATAGTTTAATCACATTTAAAATACTTAAATTGTGCTAAATTATTTTTAAATCAATACATAATTATTGCAAAAGAATATTTTATATGTATATTGGCGACTACACTACACTACTACATTATGTAGGGCACTAGATGCAGGGTAGTGTATATGCATATAGCACCCTAATTTAAACGGTGTAAACCTTAGTACCCCATACCCAGACCTCGCTATATATATGTAATATATAGCGAGGTCTGGCCTAGCGTACTAGAAGTAGGCTGCTGAAATCGCTTACCATATATTTTTTGAAGAAATTATAATTAAAATTAAGTATAAATCCATATAAAATAGTTTCATTAAAATTAAATTTGAATCTAGATTATAGTTATTTATTATTAAAATATGTATTTTATTTTTATTTTATATCTTTAATGAAAACGGGGTTGTATTTAATGAACTGTTTTAATGAAAGAACTGATTAATGATAATACTGTTGATTTATATTTTGTATATGGAGTAGTGAATAATGATTATAAGAATTAATAATTATATGTAATGATGACTGTTCCTCTCGTTTTTGTAGTATATTAAAGATTGATTTTGTGTATGTTTTTTTTTTTACTCGCATTTTGAGATTATAATAAATAAGACATTATGCCATATTTGACTCAACAGCATGAGTGCAACTTTCATTACTAAAAAAATATTATGTTTTTTATAATTAATGTTTTTTGCGATTCATTTTGTAAATGAACATGGAGAAATAAATATCCACTATTGGATACCCATATGAATAGGAAAAATAATATAATTTGTTCTATTGAAAAAATAATCAATTTCTAATTGTGAATGGTTCTAATGTTTGTGGGTTCGATTCTCACTTTGAATTACTTTATTGTATTTATTTAATTTCTTTGTTTGCTTTGTTAAGACTAATCGCGGTGTTTAGTTCCGCCGCTTAACGCACACGTTTGATATTCAAATGTATTGACGCCGGGTTCTCTTTGTCCGCCATAGTAATGACATTTATTGCTTTTTATTAATATTAGGTATCTAATAAAACAATAGTTACAGTTAAAATAAAATGTTTATTTATTAAAATATAAACTCCACTGATTCTTTGATACATACAAATAAATATACTCTTTCTGATTTACAACATATTAAATATAAAGAAAACATCATCTTATAATACATAGTTTAGTTTAGACCATAAAAAGACATCTTTAGCTTAAACGATTAGACATAGATTGCTTAATGTATTTCAAAATGACCACAGCGAGAATCAAACCTGTTTCTGTTATGCATGAATGATACATAGAAAAATATGTAAAATGATTCCATTACTGTGTGACTGACTAAAATACTGGACTTGGAAAGTTGAAATTTGGTATGTAGATAGGTCAGCGAGTGCAGGGAGTGCTTAGATTTCTGGAAGAAATTTTGAAATAGCATAAATATTCTAGAAAATCCTGCGGTAACGGGAACAAATCGGTGTATTTTATTCTTCGTCTTGAAGTCTATGCTATAACAATGTTGCGGGCGACAACTAGTTTTTTATAAAGTTAGTGGAGTAACAAAATAATTTGTTATTGAAATTGTGCTGAACTAATTATAGAATTCAAATAATATTTTTAAAAGCAGTAAGAAGCTAAGTGATTTTTTTTTAAGTTGTTTCTTATCTCGGACAGTGCTGGGAGGGGTCGAGAGTGTGGTCAGGCATGCGAATTTTAAAGGTTCCCTAAGCCTACACTTGGCTCACAGGTCGAGAGCACGCTCCGAGCTCCTACAACGCGATGGTCACGGTAAATACAAGGAACTCTAAGGTTTTACTCTTTTACCAGGATTCGAACATAGTACCATGTGATGCGTTCTTTACAAGTGCATAACTTTAGATTAATGAAAATTATGTTAATAAAGTTTCTCTAAAGTATTAAAGAAATTGTTTTATATGAAACAAATATGTTAATTCAAGTAATCATTTTGTGTTTATACTTCCATTACAAGCCAAGTAAAAAAAATTGGTAATCAATTGTTTTAACAATATAATTTATTATTATTTATTTCTCTTGTAATAAAAGTATATCTTGTGTAAGTTAGAACTAATTTAATAAAAATAATTATATAAAAATTTCACTCTGAATTCCACTTTCCAATTTCCGCCCAATTTTAGAGACAGACATTGCTGAGTGGAAAATCAACGCCGTGTTTCAGGTAAATAAAAATACATATATAAATACCGCCCCGAGTGGGAGTCCAACATCAAACAATCGTCATGACACATATAGACCTCACTGTGACACGACGACCTCACATATAACACATATTTTCAATAAAAATATTTACTATTTTCTTATGTTTTGAAATTAATTAATTCATTAAGGCCTGAAGTATAAATGTCAAGTAAAGTTATAATATGGGAACATAGTTCATAAGATCACACTTTCAAATAGCAGGTACATTTTCTTAGATAAAGTGATGTAACAACAAAACCGGATATGCTACCACAACAATAAAAAAGTAATAGAAAAGTTATTATTATTAATTTTTAGAAAATAAAAGTTTTACAATCGTATGGAGTCCTATAAAAAGCTACTCTAGACCTAAATTGGAGTCAACAACTTATAGATTTACTCAAAAGCCTATTATACATCTAATCATTATTTTCAACACTTTCCGTTGTCATCTAACTCAACTGTCAGTCACAATTATATCCAACGAGCAAATGCATATTATGTATTTTAGAGAAGCACTGCGATTATCATTTCATAATGCAGTGTTTACCTTAACATCGTAGGAAATTGTAAATTGTATTATTATTTTTTTATTTAATTTTCAAATAAAATTAAAGGGTCTGTCTGATGTGTGATTTTGTGTGATTTCTATTTAACCGTGTTATCTCCAAGTGTACTTATTACACGAACCAAAACACGAATAAACGTTTTTTTAAATATTTAATTAACTCTCTTTCCGTTTGTCCTGGCTAATCTTCAGACCAGCTGAACCAATTGTTATGGGACGAACGCTGAAAGATAAAGAGGATTGTCGCAGAAAAACCTGCGTTTAAGTACCGCCTACTTAAGTAAATGTGAAATAACTAAACATTTTTCTATTAAATACGATAATTTTTGCAAGCATAATCAAATAAATTCCCAAAAGACGTAATAGTATAGACAACCATATTAAAATCAATTTGTCTTATTACAGATAAAACGGGCAAAGCGGGCTGCTAGTACCAAAAAAATGTTTTATATATTGCGTATAGGTTCAAATTCGGTTCCATCCAAATTTTATATAAGCTTTCCGTAAAAAATATTTTGACAATTCTCAACTGACAATTGAATTAGATATCAAATTCAACATTTAATCAAAATCCACTACATTCAAAGAATAAATAATCGTTTAGCCCTACATTAAACATTATAAGGATAGTATAAAATGTGTACATAATTTTTATTTTATATAAATTCAACTTGACATAAATATTTGTAATTTTTTAATGCTCACATTGTACGTTGAATTTTTTTAATTGGGTGTCTTATTTATTATATATGTTATAGGCAAAGAGATTTAAATAGAATGTCACTTAAAATATTTAAAAGAAAAATAAATACATACATATTCTCTTCTTAATAGAATAATATTTTCTATATTAATATTATAAAACGAAATAGCTTGTTTGGTTGAACGCGCCAATCTCAGGAGATTGGAAAGAGAGAAAAATATTTTTTGTTTCATAGTCCATCCATTTATCGAGTACATTATTACATTACGCTATGATTAATAAGAAAGATCAACGGAATTTACAGCTTCTATTTTGTATGTTGTACTCTTACCTATTTCATTCTACTATACGGGTGACGTCACTTGATAATGATATAAGTGGTCATAAAATAAAAAAGAATATGTAGGTATACCCACTTTTGGTATAAAAAATATATTTTTTTCATCATTTCTATTCCTGTACAAAATAAAAGTTTAAAGTAGTATTAATAAAAAATAAAATAACACCCAATAAAAAAATACCAACGTACAAATATAATTAAATATTCTATAATCTATATCTAAGAATATACGAACTATTTATTAAAAAATCTCACTATTTGACCTCGAAATTTCGAGAATTTGCGTATAATTTTATGCCTTAGTCGAGTTTTATATTTTAATCTTATATTTAATTTAGTTATTTTTATAAATTAAAATTTGGCTCTTCTATTGTTTGTAATTCGTTCAACGTAAATACATAGATTATATAGAAAACAATAACTTTATTTTATAATACAACTGACGTAATTTTTCATTGCAAAACAGAGTCATATACATATATAATCTATATATATTTTAAAATAATAGTATATAATTTTTATAATATAAGAACCTAGTTACTTTAATTTTAGAATTTTTATTTTATACATTTTTTTATTGACACAGATTTTTTATATAAAAAAAGACTGGTCCAAACCTAGTTACAGGATACTGTAACTAGAAGTTTAATTTTAGAATACTTTTCGACTCCTAGATATGTTGTAATTTATTTTGATATTTTTAACTATAGTGTAAAAATATTGGGTAATTGTGATAAAAAATATTATCTGTGATTCCCCTTTTTCTGTTCTTCCGTTATTAATAAATATTGAACTTGACTATAAGTCAAAAGTCGGAAGTAAAAGTCATGTTGTATAGCTTTATAGAGAAATATTTTCTAAAATCGGTAATTTATTCATTACTTATGTCATCCATTTTAAAATCTTTCTCTTTGTCGTTATCGTCAAGTAAATCTTCAACGTCGTCCAAACTAGCTTGACCGACTTTATAACCTTGTACATCTCCTTTCAAAATTTCATTTCCACTAGGACTTTTATTTTTTTCTTCCTCCAAACTCTCATCGATTATTTCCAATCGAGACTTGGAGAAAAATCTATGTAGAGATTCTAATTTATCTAATGCTCTTTCGTTTCTTTCTGAACTTGATGTTATTGTAGTATCTTCAGTCATACACGCAGAATCGAATCTTCTTGAGTATTCAGAGAACGAATCTGATATCTCGGTTGTGGATGTTGATTTGTCAACTCTGACAACTTTAGGCTTGATTATCATGCTGGGTGGTAAATCTGGGATGTTTCGCAAGTCGACTAAACTTATCGATTTTTGGCTCGGACTTAAATCGAATTCTCGACTATATTCTTCTGTAGATGGCCCAGAACTGTCGTCGAATGAATAATTTTGAATTTTCTTCTCTATGTATCTTATCAAGTCTTCTGCAGTTTCTCTAATTTGCATCATTCGATCTTTTTCCATTGTTCTATAAGATAATTCTGGTTCGTCTTCCTCTATAATATCAGATAATTCAATGCTGTATAGCATTTGGCCATATTGAAATTGAGGTGGTTTTGTATACATATTAAAATTCTCTATATCTTCTTGTTCACTCATTGTATCATCTTCAAAAATCATTTTTAATTCGCACACTCGTAAAACTGCTTCTTCAAAAATCGACTCTAAATCTGTTTTAACTCCACTTAAATCGATTACTGTTTCGGATATGCGTCTTCTGTCATCATCTCCTCTGTCTATCACTGTGTCTTGTGTTTGTGTTAGTGTTGAATCAGATTTGGTCTTACTAATATCACTAAACGTTTCAAATTTGCTTATAGTCATATCAGATTTTGACTTTTCTGAAAGAGATGGCGTCACTGATAGAGATTTTGATGTATCTTTCTCTTTTCCACTATAATCTTCCATATACTTTAATAACATCTCAACTAGTGTTTCATTGCTATCATCGCCAGGAGTTTCGTCTATATATGACAAGTTTTTAACGTTGACATTAGATTCTGACAAACTAATGCCTTTCGTATTAATTTCTATAACGGGCTTATCGAATTTCTTGTCTTCAGTCAATAAAAATTCCATGAGAGTAATCTTTTTTTCATCTTTCTCATCTTTTTCCACGCAACCACTAGTTGCAAGAAATTCTAAGAGGGTTTCCATTTTTTGCTCTAACTCTGTATTGACTTTGGTTGGAATATACTTTTCTTCTGGTGTATCTTCACTTCTGAAACAACTTCCACCGCTACTTTTTCTATCATCTTTCTGACTTTTCACGATTGTGAAGAAAAAGTCGATAAGATTGGCAATGCGTCTTTCAGTTCCATCCTCATCATCAGAGCTCAAATCTGATTCTTCTTTTACTAATGGGCATCGTTTTTCTTCAAATTTCTTAGCGAATACCGTTTCATGGACAACTTGAAATAGATCTCTAGCTAATTTTGCTGGTGATTTAGTTTCGATGGGTTCGTACGTGCCTGGGGGAGCTGAACGCCGTCTTTCTCTGTCGATTTTAAAGAAATCCCACAGAGAGCCGAGGTCTGATGAAAGTGATGCTCGGTGGTTCGCCAAACTCGTTCCGAGTCGGCGGAACACCTAAAACCACGTAAATAAAATAGATGATCTAATCATTAATTATAATATTAAGTAAATCAGCCAGCAAATGCAAGGTTGCAAGGAAAAGGTAATTTTATTTTTATTTTATTATTGAAACTAAAACTATTATTGCGAATATTTTTCATTGGCTTTTTTAAATTGTTACTTTACTCGGGTTGCTATTTGAAGATTATTCAAGTTCAAAAATATTTGATTTCTTTATTGAAGATTCTTTTTAGCTTTACGCTATATCCCGCAAACATCAGAATAGGCAGATGGAGAGGGAACCTGGAAACCTAGTGCTAAGACACTTTCCGCTAAATGATTTACAAGATTTTTAATTTAAGAAAACACATCTTAACATACATGAAAAATCTCGAGGACGTCTTACCTGCCACACTCAGGATCGCCAAGCCCTTAATTTCCGCAAAGATACTCTCTTGAAGCGCGCCATTTGTGCTGCAAGAGCTTCAGCACCTAACGAACTACCACCAGTCTCTCCTTCTGAGTGTACCTGAAATGTTTTTTTTATTTAAAAATGAAACAAAACTACACTTTTCTACGCGTGTTTGGGGCAGGAATATTTCATATTTTCGTTTACTCGCTTTGGTAACGAGACAGATCGCAAGACAAATCGTTGAGTCTTGGCACTCAATCCACAATGCGTCCAGAGTTCGGCGGAAAGTAGGGAATGAAAGTTTCTTAATGAGTGTCTTGACACTTGGTTCACAGATTCCCACTACCTACCCTTCTACGTGTGGTTCAGAGTGAAGCTAAAAAAATCTCCTTTAAAATATTAAAAACAAAAAACTTCCTTAATAATGTTATAGTAAGTAACAGTGTGTTTAAAAAGAATTCTTCAAAAGAGACCTATACGTTAAAGATTCTGATATTTATATTTCGTTTTAATTTTCTATATACCGTTCACTTGGTACAACAATGACGTAATTACAATTTAAACATGTCAACGTATATGGAAAAACAATTTTAAACTATGATTGCGTCTCCTGTAATATTCATAAAAAAATACTAATAGTTTTTTTACCTCTCTCGAAGCCGATCGTCTTTGTGTGTATGAATGTATATCCTTGTCAGAGTGTCCCTTGGCCCGCCCTATACCTTTACCCAAAGGAGCTGATGATACTCGCCTGCAAATTCAAATTACGCAAATTAAAAAAGTTCCAGAGGCCGTCGTGGTGCAATGACACAAACGTGTGACTGTATACGTAACGGTTGTGAGTTCTCATTGCGCTACGACGGCCTCTATAAAATAATATAAGGACATATAAATTAGGCAACTATATAGTATTAGCATATAAGTATTTTAGATACCTGCAATGCGTTGGGTCGCTGTATGCAGTTTGTACTGGAGTCTTTCCTTCACATACATTGTCATTCGATATTATATTACCGAGAGGAAAACCGCCACTGCCTGTAAAACAAAATAATTTATTTTTTTATTCACTTATTTATTTATCCGTTCGTTTTATTCTTTATTTGCTACTAATTTATATAAAAATAAAAAAAAAATAGCTTCACGCTGAGCCCGCACACAGCAGGGTAGCAGGAAACCTACTGTTAGGACACACCGTTCCCCACTTTCCGCCAAATTCTTGAGGCGTTGTGACACCAGAGCGAAGAAATGAAAATATAAATGTAAGAAAATATTTCATTTCCTCAAGTGGGGATCGAGCCCATAACCAGTCGGTTGAAGTGAATTTACCTTGGGCACTTAGAACGTGTCTAGTGTCATAAACAACCCTTCCTTATTCCCATTTTACCAATGGGGCGAAGTCACAAGTACAAAGACGAGATAAAAATAGAAATTCTCTACTATATTCTTCAATAATAAATGAGTTACCAGTAATAGCTCCTCTCGTCATACTCAGTCCCCGTTGTATTCTCGCGATACATGCGCGATGTCTTGGTAAAGGTGCTGTATTTCCCTTCTCCTGGAGTACGAATCTGCCTAACGTTTTCCAGCTTGCCTGTTATAATTATATTAAATTAATATATTTTTTTGAAATGATGGCGCAAGGGCACAAGGGTGTGACTGTAACGTGAAGGGTGTAAGTTTGATCCCACTTGAGTTATTAAAATTAACTTCACTATTATATATACCGCACACACCGTCTTGTCAGATAGAAGGCGGAACTCCTTCAAGTTTCTGGTCTTCACCAGAGTCTTGAGATAGATACTATATAAATAACATTAGCCACTATTTTTTACCTGTGCAGCATAAACCACCTCGTCATCAGCCAGTGGTCGCTGTTGAGGGCCGGCGCCAGCTCTGCCTCCCCATTCTAGCTCTTCTACTAGCACAAACCTGGAGTAAGAGAAAAAAAAACATAATTTAATAATAATAATAAATCAATGTAAGTGGATGATAAATATATGGGATAGCGTCTTACTATGAAGGCGATTGTTCGTTCGATTTGTACTCGAAAAAAAATATTATTTGCAAATATTTTTTTAGAAAACGTATAAAAATTTGAATGTAGCAGAATGTAAGTCCACGCCTCTTGTAAACCGCCCAAACGCTCTGACGTTCTCAGAGAACGAGAGAGAACTTAGTGAAACGTTTTCTAAAATGTATTTTTTTTTCCTAAATGTGGAATAATGGTTAAAAATTGTTAAAAATAGTTAGCCAACACGTAATGTGTTGAAAATAGGGAACGGAGTGTTTTAATTAGGTTCCGTATACTTACTCTTCTATGTACGGGATATAACGTGAAAGAAAAAAAAATATTACCTTTTAGGATCATCGTGGCACCTTGCTTTCGTCAACGCTTGATATATGACGTAGGAAGCCGTGGCGCCTAGTGGTACCTAAAATAAAAAAAATGTACTAATAAAACGTTCTTTTGTAAATGCATATATTATTATGAAAAATAGATTTGATTGAACGCTCTAATCTCAGAAACCTTTGGTTTCAAATGAAAAACATTTTTTTGTGCTGGATTAAAGAAAGGTTTTATGGCAACATCTACTATTACATTACGGGAATACTTTCTATGTAACCCTATATAATAATTTGCGTAGTTTTGATTAATTTCTACTTACTTTTAAAATGGCGTAAGGTATTTCATGGCACACATTATGTACGCAGACCAAGAAGCTGTCAGGAGGTTTCCTGGGCTCCTCGTGAGCGCTGGAGTCCTCGTCGGAGGGCACTGAGTGATCTCTTGGCCGGTCTGTTGATGCTGACCTGTTAATATATAAGTAGAAGTTAAAATGTATATTTATAAATTTTAATTATGTTTTTTTTCCTTCGATTTAAAGGTAGGCAGCGAGAAACTGATATTAAGACAATACGCTTTCTATTTTCAACATGTATGGTAAAATGTATAAACATGGGTATAGAAAAAGCGGCCTACAATTTTAACCAACAAAAAATTAAGATTAAAATGTTTAAAAATATCTTTAACATGTAAAGATTACTTCAAATTTAAAATCAAGGCTTTTCCTTTGGAAAATATCTCCACATACGCTCAAGAGCAGGAACTGCGCTTTGTCTAATCAAAGCGGGCAAGTGATGACTAATTTATATATGTAAAATCAGTCGTCTGAGTGGAGATCGAAACTACAACAATCGCGTAAACAGTCAAACACTGTCCCAGTGTGATACAACGGCCTCCACAAATAAAATAGGCAGAGTGAATCTAAAAACTTAGTGTTGAAACACTCTAATATCCGTTCCATTCACCACCTTCCGTTGAATTAATTATTCATCGTCTCCAGAGCCTTTCCTTGTCTCCAGAGCGAGAAAAATAAAATATTAAATATTGCAATCCCCCAAGTGGGTTATCGAATCAACACCAGTAACTCGTTTGCACTGCTGCACCAAGACGGCCTCAATTCAAAAAATGTGTCATTTTACTTTCAATAATTTGTGCCACGACAGTTTCCCTCTCTTAAACTAACATTATCTATGAGCCAAATCTAATTTATATGAAATGATATCTATTAGTAGGCTAACGATCGTGTACGCATATACATACGAGTATATCTACAATATTTACTTATTTCTTAAGTGATTAGTAATTGATGTATATAAATTCCGTTTCGGTTAACTGCCAGACAACGCATAGACGGAATCCCCCTGAATTTATAAGGGAACAGGAAAAAACGAAAAAGGATTTTGCATTTATTAGTCCGCGCAAACGGAATTGCGGGATACATATTGTAAATAATAGTTTTTCATGTTATTTAAAGTGATAATACAAATACAACCTTAGCCTTTGATATTTTATATAAAATTTTTAATTTGTACCTTCACTTGTCCGCTATATAGAATATTCTAGTCTACTTTACTTAACAAATGTTCATTCAGACGAAAAACTTCAACATTACCTTATGCTGGTCAACCAAGCTCGACTACTAGGATCATCACCAACCCTCTTCAGCAACAACCTGGCTCCAGGTCTACTAGTGGCCGCCTTCAGAACCCTCTCGTGAGGAGCCAGGACCCTCTGTGTCGGAGCTCTGGAGGCAACTTCCTCTACCAGCACATAGCTGCCTCGCGATGATCGGCAGACACCAGCTTTTGTTAGGCATTGGGCTATTGCCTATAAAGATAAACATATTTATTGGTACAGCAATAACTATGATTTTATTACACTACTGTTTTTATTACGGGGGGCAGGCAAAGATAACTTAGTTTTTGGTTTGGTTTGGTGTGGTGTCTTATACATCGTTTTCCTCTTTCCGTCAAATTAGAAACGATTGAAGAGTTATGACTTAGAGATGCTGTCCCACCAAGATATTTTAAAATAAGACACTTTAACAATTTACAAATAAGAAACTATATATAGTTTAATAGTTTAACAGTTCCTCGTTTCGTCGAGTCCACCACTCGAGAAGCATCTTAACACTAGGGTCTCTCTTATTCCGATGTACGCGGTGAAATAAAAATAAGCTTACCTTTAATAATAGATTATTAGTAACCTTTAATCTAGAGTAAGATTTATAAAAATGTATATAGGCAGTCGTGGCACACCGGCCCAAACGTTCTACTATAAACACGATGACTTTGGGTTCGATTCCCACTCGAGGGGATGAAATATTTAATATTTTATTTCTTCTCTCTCTAGGCAGGTAAAGTGCTAGCTAGTGCTTAGTCACTTTATTTAAAAGACGGTTTGTGAAGCTTATATAAAAAGCATACTTCCTAAGAGGTAGTAACCATGGGTATCTTTCAATATCGAATAAGATTCGTGTAACAAAATATATATGGCAGAGATCGCTTATTGCGATAAGGCCGCCTGCTGTGTTTACTTGTCTTTATTTTGTGTTTTACAATTGAGATTATTATGGTCATCCCCACTCGGGGATTAGATTTAAATCACCTTTACTTCTCCGCAAAATAAAGTTTCCAAAGCACGCCGTTAGGTGCCGCCACTATTCCTATCCTGCTATATATAAGGGATAAAGAGGGAAACTTAAGTAAAAAGCTAACCTCATTAGTAGTAGTGTCATGAGTAACCTTCAGTATAGAGTAAGGTTCGTGTAACACAACCGCGTGGACCACTAAAAAGTGTATTTTTCTCCTCTGAGTGGGGGACCCAGGTTCCGGGTCTCCTCTACAGCTTTCTCCAGCCTGCTCCTCTGTACAGCGGGAAAAGATGAGCAGGGATGCCATGTTTAGAGGCTGGTTTGTTGGTGATCTGTAAAGAAAACAACAACTGTTTGCTAGAATCAAAGATTTTATTTTATGATTAAAGAAGATTTAAGATTTTTTAGGAAAAATGCTTCAGTCGGTATGGTGTATACTGTATACTGTTATTACTTGTGCATACTGTATATAGCATATCCCTGAAGTGTGAATCGAACACACAACAGTTAGACCCTTTGTCACTGCTCCGACAGGACGGCTTGATTGATATTGTAATTTTTGACTTTTTAACCGAACTCAAAAAGGAGGTTCTCATTTCGACTGTATGTGTCTATAGATACATATATAATAGATATTATTTTGTTTCACTTTTTTTGTTCATTGTGTAGAAACTTGTAATGATAAGTAAATAATTTCCCTCACAACTAAAGCAACGAAATATTCTCCTAAAATTTAAATCTAGAACCATTACTCAATTACATTTTACAGCCACCAAAAATTACCTCAGTCTAACATGCCTATATCCAGGTCTAAGACATTGCAAAGGAATGACTCGTTGAGACAACATGTAGTTTGTATCAGCGTCGTATACTTCGAATCTAACAAATGCCAGCTCGGGAAAGTTAACCTGCAAGAAAAATAATAACTATTTATATAAAAATTATATAAAGATTTATAACTTTTTTTAAACTTTAAACTTTTCTTTAAACGATAAACTAAACTTATCCAATTCTAAATCTTGCATAAATGCTTAAAAGTTTGCTCATTTACAAGTAAAATTAAGTTTAAAATATCTTTTCAACACTTACTAAAACTTACCCAAACTTACCTTAAAACTAAAAGTTTCATTCCAAATAGGATTCAAAGCATTTCTTCTAGCTACCCTCGTTTTTATTTTCCTACAATCGGCTGGAACTCCTAATATTTCCACTTCAACATAGGCATTGTAGAAGGAGTAGACATTCTCGGCGACATATTGGCCGGAGATGACGGCGAGAGTAAGATGAGCCGCGTGGATACCATCGAACTCTTTATCCATGGGGTTAAATCTGAATAAATATTGAATATTAAATGAATAGTATCCTTTTTAGCTTCACGCTATATCACGCATATAGGAGAGTAGGCAAAGGGAACTTAATGTTAAGATACTTCTTTCCGAACGTACCACCCAGTTTTAGAGACATTGCGTGGTGGAGCTTAACTCCACGCATGTCTTGATACCAGAGCGAGAAAATGAAATGCTAAATAATTAATTTCCTCGAGTGTAATTGAATAATTTGTGGACTATATGTTTTTATGATGTAGAATATATTACTCTCAGGTTTCATCTAAATCCGTTCAGCAGTCTTTGCGTGAAAGAGAATTAAAATAAAAACCGTGGTGTTTAGTTTTGCTACACACCGGAGAGAACGGAGTGTCCTCGAAGCTATGTTTTTGTTCATATTGTTCTATATTATAAACAATAATAAACTTACCGTCTATAAGCAATATGGCTACAATCCCACATGACTCTTGGTTTTCTAACGTATCCTACACAACCATTGCTCTCGTACATGGCGGCGTTAATCGCCATCGCCGCGTCTTCTGTCTGATAGTTCAGTGCGACAAGCTGAACACCGCACGACCAGAAGGACACGGGATCAAAATTGGATGAATCTATTCTTAGGCTGAAAAAGATTTGATTGGGACATATTATAATATTTATATTGTAGTGGAAGAATTTTGTTATAATTATTAAGTTACAATTAACTTACAAACTACAATTAGTTTAGATAGTCTTGATGTTATAGCGGAACTATGTGTTAAATTGGTAGATTTTTCACGATATAATTCCCCAATTTTTGGCTGTTAAGTACAATGAGTTCTCCCCATTCATTTTGCCTTGTCTAAATCAGATTAGGAAATAACGTTTTTTATAAAAATAAATATTCCCGTAAATGAATTTGAATCTATGGCCACATACCATCATGACAGGTCAAAGGGTAAATTATTATAAATCGTCTAATTTCAAAATAAAACTAGTCAGGGGATTTACTTCTATTTATTTGTTCGCTCTGGTATCAAGACAAAGCGCGGTGCTAAGTTCCACCACTGAATACCCAATGTTTCTAAAGTTGGCGTGGCGCAAAGTGAGGATCGGAACTTAACACTAGATTCAATCTACCTTGCATTATGCGGGATACAGCGAAAAGCTAAAAAAAAGTAATACATACCCGGCGGGATAAGTCCTAACCAGTTGTGTTTCAGTGTGAGCGATCAGAGCTAGCGGGTGTTTTCTGCATATTTTCTTAGCTATCGCTTCGTTGACAGAGGAGCATCTGTAACACGGGTGGTGGATGGCGGGCGCGTTGAGGCATCTACCTCGGGTGTGCTGGGTGATGGCTAACTGCTGGAATGAAAAGTAATTGTGGATAATAAGGGACCGTTTAAGTATTACGTAAGCAGTTTTATTGCAATATATGGTCCTCCCTCTTAAAACTATTTCATTGAACACGTCAAAAATAAGCAAACCCAAGACCCCCCGCCCCCCTACAGTGCTTACGTTATACTTGAACGCCCCCTAATTAATTATAAAAAAATGATTATTTTCGGTGTTCAGACAATTTTTTCCAGCTTCCACCAATTTTGATATTTTTTATTGAATGAGGAACTTAACGTCGCTCCGTGGTGTGGTAACCAGACAAGGGATATGAAAATTATCTCAATATTAATTTTATCAAATTCACACTGGGTTTTCCCTAAATACACTGTCATGCAAGATAAAATATGAAGCTATATACAATCTTACCGTCCCAGCACTATCACTGCTTTCAGAAGATTCAAAGCTGCATGCAGCTCCACTCGTATTGTCCTTCACGTTGCTCGGCTGCCTGATCGAACTCCTCGGTGATATAGGATTCAGGCCTCGGAATTTTATGGCCTTAAAAATAATATTTTTAATATATCAAGAAAAAGTGCGATAGGCAACGTCTTTAGTGTAAGAAATAATAAATATATAAGTAGTGTTAAATGATAATGAGACCAGCATGATGAAAACTGACACCGAATGTAAACGCGGAGCTTGTAGGTTCAATCTTTATGGGAAATCTCCGGGGGAATGACTATTTATTTTCATTTAATTTCTCCGTTCCAGCAAGAAACCCGTTTGCGATCTAGTCAAATTAATATCGGCGTTGCCTTACGCTGCCCAATACATAAAAAAATTGAATTCAAAGTGAAGAAGACATTGTTGCAAATAAATTGAGTGAAAACTAAAGGGCATATGGTTGCAAATAAATCGAATGTAAGGTGTAGGACATATATGATAGATGTTTGCAAATTAATTGTTTGTTAAGTGAAAAACGGATGTTTGAAAATAAAGTGAGTGGAAAATTAAGAACAAATAGTTGAAAAAAAATTGAGCGTAATGTGAAGAACAAATAGTTGAAAAAAAAATTGAGCGTAAAGTGAAGAACAAATAGTTGAAAAAAAAATGAGCGTAATGTGAAGAACAAATAGTTGAAAAAAAAATTGAGCGTAATGTGAAGGACAAATAGTTGAAAAAAAAATTGAGCGTAATGTGAAGGACAAATAGTTGAAAAAAAAATTGAGCGTAAAGTAAAGGACGGATGGTTGTAAGTGAATTGAGTGGAAAGTGGGCGTTGCCTATCGGGCGTGTGGTCGCAAATAAATTTAGTGTAAGAAGTAGGATGGATGGTTGCAATTAAATAAGAGTAGAAAATTAAGGACAAATCCACATCAATGGAGTGTAAAGTGAAAGCAGGGTAGTTGGAAATAAATAGAGTAGAGAGTGAAAGATGGATGGTAGGAAATAAATTGAGTCTAAAGTCAAGGATGGTTGGTTGTTAATTTGTTATAATTAAATTATGGCGTTGAGTTACGCTGCCCAACATCTAATAAGAATGAAAACTGAAGAACTATGTTATGTTTTAAAACTATGTTATATGCATAACTAACTATCTACCTGCACATAAGTAACCATATCGCTTAGTTCTCTCGCAATTTGATTACTCCGTTTTCTATTAGAATGTTTCATGGCGGTAACTTCTTCTCCCTCACTCCTACGAAAACTCTGGTAGAGAGAGAGGGAGGTACGTCCCACCTTCTCTTCCATGGAATTAAGAATCTTGTGTAATTCTTTCTCTGTGAATGATAAAAGCAGTTTGGTATTTACTTTTATTTATTTAAACTAACCAAAGTTTATTTAATCTAGTTTTCACTTGCAGCTCTGAAGCTAAGGTCGTGGATGATTAATAATATCAAACTGTGATACATTTTAAGTAGATTACATAGAAACGATTAAGGTGAAGTAATATTCCTTTCTTTAATAAGCCTTTCCCGACAAAAGGACAAAACAATACAAAAACATTCTTTCTATTTCAATCAGTAGTGCTGTAAAATTAATGTTGAATAAAAAAAACTCTTTATCTTAATATAAGGTAAAAGAGAGATTAGAAAAAACACCTTTTTCTATTTTACTATTTTTTACGAAAATTACAAATATCAAACAACTTTTCTAATAAAATTATGTTTTTCAGAAAGAGCTGAGACTTTTATTATTTGTATCATCACGCCAGTAGGCATAAAAAGGAGCTGCAGTAACAATCGCATCTAGTATAAAATTTGTTCGTCTAAATATTCCCGTACCATCAATTTCGTCGTCTTCATCGTAATCCTCATCAGAAAAGTACTCAGTAAGCGATGAACCAGCGGACTGATTCGACATAATCGAGCTAGTTCTGTTACTGGCATCGGGAAGCGACGATGTTGTGTGACGAATGCCATTTGTCCTAGGAAATAAAATAAATAAATAAATAAATCACGTTTTTTGCCGCACAGATGTCTAATTGTCTAGTATCAAAACATTTTGTTTTCTGTTTTCTTTTTTCTAAATACTGACATTACTTGTTCAGTGACTCATATATACAAGAGAATCAAAAAATATATAAAACTAGCTTTCGGCTTTTTTACTTATTGGTCAAGTGCATTTTGGAAATTGCCATAAGTTGTATTCCGCCATAGCAGGGTACCACAGAGGGAATTTGGGAACCTAGTATTATGACACTCTGTTCCCCACCACGCCGAATTCTGGAGACATTGCGAGTTAAGAGGCGGAACTCAGTGCTGCGCTTTGCTTGGCATTGTTTGGAATCGAACCCACAACTTGTACCCCTGCCCCACGAATACTCAACTGACCTAAAAGCGGTAGCCAAGACTCCACCGTAGCCCTGCGCAGAACTCGTGCCAGTCAAACCTATGGTAGGACTTGATTCTATGGGGAGTAGTTTCTTGTTTTTGATTAAGACCTGAAATAAGAAGTATATTTTTATATTCAAATTGGCCGTCATCATCAACATTATTTTTAATCTACACAAATATTTATTTTAAAGAATTTTTGGTTGAATCTTACGTCAGGTAAGCTCCTGGTATGAATTGAAAAAGAAAGATGTACCGTGGTCCCACTTACAGAACAGAAAGGATTTTAACACAATTCTTTGTTCCGAATGGAAATCGAACCCACATTTACGTTTACAAATTACAAACTACTCCAGGATAAATAAACACAAAAAAAAAGGGATACGGATACCTTATATTTAAGCTGTTCAGGGCTCGGCAGCCTCGGCTCGTCCGTATAGTCGACTTCGAACAGGAACGACGTAACCAGTTGCTCTCCAAACACTGCCTGGATGAAGACAGAGCTAGTAAAGCGTGTGTAATTTGATAAGTAGCGGTTGTTATTAGTCTGGAGATACTAGGTTCAATTTAAGGCTAAAGAAAAGCAGTAACAATCGTTATAATATTAACTTTTTATATACTGTTCAACTGCTCTACTATAACTTAAAATTTACTTTTACTAATTTTGTCTGCTCAAAATAATTTTAAGACTTATTATTTGGTGGAAGAGTAAAATATATCTAAGAAAATAATATTTAAAAAAAAATAACAATGTTATCAATATATATGTGTAAAGAAAAAAATTATAATAAATGTTATAATGCTGACCTCAAAAGTACTGGCCATTACTTGTTGCTGTGGCAAACTGCAGTGGTTCTCTATACTCAGTATTAGCGGATACGGTGAAGCTACAAAGGCACTCCTGAAAAAAAAAATTCTGCCTCACGCTGTATCCCACACACATCAATTTAGGTAGAGGGGACCTAGTGTTAAGACACTCCGTTCCCCAATTTCCACCGAATATTAGAAGCATTGCGCGTCGGCGCGCTTTACCTCGACACCAGAACGAAAAAAAGAAAATATAAATGTAAATAAATATTTCATTTCTTAGAGTCGGGGTCAAAATCACAACCAGCCGCTTTTGCAGCCTCAAAAAAAAAGGAAAATAAATATGAGATACGTCTTTTTTATTTATGCTGTTATAAATAAGTTGTAACAAGCGTATAAAAAATTCGATGTAGTTTGATGAGAACGTATGGCTTAGTGGTCAGATCGCCTGGTCGGTTTCCAGGAGGTGCAGGTTCGAGTCCCGCTACGTTAAAATTTTTATACGTTTTCTAATTTACACATGTTTTTTGTATGAGCCCACAATACTTTTTATTTGTTAGGGTTCCGTACCCAAAGAGTAAAAGGGATCTTAATACTAAGACTCCTTTGTCCATCCGTCTGTTTATCTGTCCGTTTATCATCTGGACAACCGAAATACTCGTGCGCAAGTTCGACTCGCACTTGGTAATTTTTCAGCTTCATATTGTATGCCGTATAGGTAAACTTAGTGTTAAAGCATTACGTTCCCCACGCGCTACCTTTTTTTTTGACTCTTAGCATGCGTGTATTGGAACTTAACGCCGCGTTTTGTCACATTATGAGCTTCGATCTCTACTCGAAATTAAAATTATTTTCATTTTTATTCTAAATGAATTAATCGATAATAGTATATTGACAGTTATGGAAATAAAATAAGTGCATTATAAATGATTATGGTAACAAACCTAGCGATAGTCTCCACCACGCGTCTAAACGGTATCTTCGTGGTGAACGTGTGGCCGTGGTAGATGACCGGGTTGCCGTCGTCCCCGTCCCAGCAGTCCAGTTCGACGCACCTACAGCCTGTTAGTAACACCTGTAAATTATACAAATTATAAATTCATATGTATAATATATATAACTGTAAAGTTCCATGTAAATCCATTAGGATTTTTTAGCGTGAACTATCCAAACACTTTCAAAAGCTATTTGCAGCGTTTACTTACGGCTTCTCTAACGTGGTCAAATGAAAATAAGCAAAATTATGTATGACACATGACTCAGTCGAAGTGGCCGGAGTCATCAAATTTATTAATGTGATGTGTTGACTACTCAAGACAAAAATATTTTACCAATAGTTTCTGAGATTAGTGCGTTCTACCAAACAAATTTCTCAGCTTGATAATCTTGAATAGATTAAAGATTTTAAAGAGAATTTAGACCAATGTAATTGAGTGGTACAACGTTGCAGTGTGTGTATTTGCGATAGTTATAGATTCAATCCTTAATTGGAGTAAAAATATGATCTCTTGATTTGTTTAATTAATTTTGAAATTGAAACCGCCATTTTATAACTTCTCAAAAACAGAAGGAGGATGAAAGACCGATCTGTGACTGAACGGAGAGACTATTAATCGCTTTTAACTCTGAGATCGATCTTAAGAGCAAACTTGAAATGCCGTTTTCATGCATAGATTATCTATTATTTATAAATAAAAATGGCATCATAAGATCGATTTCAGAGTTGAGAGTGGTTTATAAATACGAGCCTAAGTAATTGTTGTTTGTTTTGGGGACGAAAAAAGCTAAACTAACAAAAATAAGGTCTTATGATGTTTTTTTTAAATTTTATAAAGGTTGATTTATTTAAGTAACTATCTAGAGAAAAATACAAGTAAAATGATATCATAATTTTGCTATATGTTTATGACGCCGTCATGGTCGTGTAGCACAAGGATGTGACTGCAAGCGCGACGCGACGCGAGTTGGTTCCAACTCGGGTGAATGCAATATTTTAATTTTTTTCGTACAATTTTGTTATTGAATTTATTTAAAAAAAATATTTGTTACACTATGCATTCCACTATCACTACATCGAAGCGAAATATATAGCAGGTCTTTTTTTGACCTGTTTTTCTACATAATAAGGCACGCATAGGGAAACTAGTATTCAAATTCAAGATTCTCCCCTTTCCGCCGGAATTCGAAACGTAGTTGAGTGGCACAGCGCGGCGTTGAGTTCCGCCACTCAACACGCAATGCCTCATAATTCGGCGGAAAATGGGTAACGGAAGTGTCTTAATGGGAACGGAGTGTTTTAGATTTCCTCTGCCTACCTTTTACTACTATTATATGCGGCAACATGAAGTTAAAAAAATGAGGCTTATAGGTATAGAGGTTTTGAATTCAAGACCACATACTCGTATGTATCTATAATGTAAAAACTATGACCACGACAAGTTGTGCTATTTCATTATAATTTAATTATTATTAATCAAAACATTAGTCTCTTATCTGTAGAATATAATCTAATGTACGATTAGATATTAATAAATTGTATTATTTTTAGACTTTGATTATTTTTCGAAAAAAAAAAACGCTCTGGTTTCCAATTTTCCACTTGAGGCATTGCGTGTTGAATGGCGGAACCTAACGCCGCGCTTTGCCTCCTCACTCTTGTAGTCAATTTTTAGAGTTTTATGGAAAAACAAAAATTGATCGAAAATTAATAAGAATTTAGACTAACATATGTCATATTATGAATCAAAAGATAAGACTGTAAACTTTGTAGATAAAATTTAATCATACCTAATTGTGTGGAAGTATCTATGTACCTATAATATTAATGACACAGAATTCATTGCTGTTACTTTAATGGATACAGCCTCGCGCTGTATCCCATACATTGCAGGGTAAGCGGAGGGAACCTTGGAACCTAGTGCTAAGACACTCCATAACCATTAAGACAGTATCGTTTTCCATTTTCCGCCGAATTTTGAAGGTATTGTGTGTTGAGTGGTGAAACTCAACGTCACGTTTTGCCTCATTACCAGAGCAAGAAGATAATGAAAATGAAAATGTTAAATACGTATTTCATTTTCTCAAGTAGAATCGAATCCACCACATGTTACGTTTCCAATCACACGCTTGTGTCGACGACACGACTTAAGTTTTTATGATTAACTTGAAAAAGTAAAATACCGCTGAGCTGCATCACGCTTTTTACCTGTCACTTGGTAATTCTCAATAACAATATTTATTTAGTAAAATTTAAAAAATCATCCATTTTATACGTTATATAAGAGAATACTGCGGTTACTTATTATATAAGGGAAGAAAGTGTTTTAACACTAGCTTCACAGGTTCCTTCTGCATATCCTGCTATATGCGGGAAACAGCGTGAAGATAAAATAAAAAATATCAACAACGTATAAATTTGCAAGCATTATATAGTTAATGCAGCATGTAAACTCAAAGAGGATTATACGCTGTATTAATATGAGCATTTATCGTAGATAAGTAGCTGTGCCAGTTCAGTGAACTGATTGGTTTCGTTTCATTAAATGTTTCTAAATGAATAACTTTGAACGCATGCTTAACGCAGAGAGCTTAGTGTGAACGTTAACTAACTAAATAAAATGTGTAGAGTGAAATTTTAATTTTGCTTTACTTTATTTTTCTAAATATGTATATCATTTTATATTGTATGTTTGAATTAAATTTAATATAGATATTTTTTATGTTTGAGCTCAGTAACATGTCTTTTTTTTATTTTTTTATTACTGGCTTGATTTTGCGATGACAGACGAAAAATAATAATCTGTCAGTGTCACGTATAGTAGAAAAAACACGAATAATGTGAAGCAGTAAAATTTTGAGAGATATTATGAACTGATATAGATATGGTAGTGGATGTACTGGTTCAAACACTAAAACAAACAAACAAACGCTATTTTAGAAATGTAAAAGTAAAAAAAAATTACACACTCAATGAGAACAATTATAACTTAATGTCATTATCTACAATAAACTTTACCAACATATTAATAAATGGGCTAAAAACTAAAGCTCATATACATTTTATATTAATAAGACGCTGTACATTCAGTAACATGTCATTTAAGAAGTCGAGCAATTCAACGCTATGTCAAAAAAAATTAATAAAACTTATTAATTTATTTAGGATCGTCAACAGAAGAAACATTACAACATGGTCAAACATCGAGATCAATTTATAGATTAAATGTTTTTCTAATTAAAGACAATCACAGCATGAACTAAAAAAATAAAGTGGTATAAATAGCATTAAAATTAACGTATTATAATAAAATAAAATTGATTATAGTAATAAAAAAAAGTCAAACATTAAAAAGTAGTTTTAGAAAGATCTACATCCAAATACGGCCCAACGAAGCGATTTTCAATATATTTATATATATATATATATCTGGATATAAAATAATTAAATTAAAGAGAAAATAAATATTTTAATTTATTTATAGTAAGTGTAATTTTACTCGTTTTTTTAGAAACGTGTCTTATAACACTAGTAAAAGAACGGTGTCGTTGGACGCATGTGCGAAATTATTGATTTCATCCAAGCCTAGGAAAAATTATAAAACCGCTGCACTTAGCGCGAGCATAACGTAAAATTTGCAGACAAATTAATATTTAGTTATTTACCAATTTCTACAAACATTAAAACTTTAAAACGTAACTATATAAAATCTTTAGTGACAGATTATAAAATAAACGTCATTTTAACGTTTGACTGTTTCTAATTTGACATTGACAATTGTGCTTAGCATTTTGCATGGCAAACAAAGTTTGTTTTAACTAGATTTCTATTTAGTGCATTTTCCTATTGTATAAAACTTATTTTTTAACCAACGACCTCCTTCGTGTCTTCTCCATTTTGACATTTGCGAAGTGATTTGTGCTCAACTGGCACGTTCTGAAGGCCATAATCAAAAATTAGAACACATCAGTTTATTTTTCCACCGGTTTTCTTATAGACAGTCAAAATTACGTCCGAAAAGGAAGATATAATGAAAGACATCGCTCCAGTTGCCGCTACTATTGCCACCGGCGATATAGACACTAGGAATGTTGTGAAAAACCGAGAGCTACTATATCGTATGATAATCAGGTATATTTTTTACTATATTACTTGTTTTAGATATACACCTTATTTTGTATGTGTATGTATGTTTATATTATATTATATTTAATTAAACTATTATTTTTATCTCGACTTTAGTTTTTAGTTTCGCCAGTTAAATGAATAATAAATAGGGTTATGTTTATATATATAGTTTATATTGAGATTTTTTGTTATTGTTATGTTTATACAAGGGAATAATTTAATTATGTTTTTTCCTCTAGTCAACTCCACTACGATGGATTTCAACCTATAGCAGCTACATTATCTGCTACTGTTCATGCTGATCCACCATGTCCGCCTAGTGACCGGTACAATAAACAAATTATTTATATAATTCATAGGTGTACTGTACATTTAGAAGCTAGTTTTTAAGTTTAAGTAGCTAGTGATGGATGGCAATTTATTGTAGGTAGCAAAACCCAATGCCATATTTTATCTAATGTGAGTGTGAACACACCCTAACTGAATTTTCAAATTAGTATACTAATAAAATATTATTAGTAAAGTAGAAAAGATAATAAGGACCTGGTACACTTAATTTTCCGCTGACTACCAAAATTTATTTATTTATTTTATTATCATTTATCTTAGGGAACTTATTGTTACAGTTTGTCTTAACAGAGGGATAAAAATAATCCTTTCCTCTTGAGAGTTGATTAAACCTACCAACATACATTTTATAATAACTAGTTTTTAGATTGCTCAATCTCATGATGGTGGGTCTTCAACATGAGCCAGATAGAAAGGATAGGCTTGCTGCCTCTAGTGGTGCTGAACATTTACTTGGAACTACAGGATTTGGTATGAAATCTTTTACTTTTTAATTTTTTTTTAAAACTTCATAAATGACCTAATGAACAGTTATTATTTCCTTAAATATAAAATTATTGCATTGCATACTAATACTGGAAGAACTTAACGAAAAATAATTGATATCAATTTACAATTATTATTTTATACCATTCTTTCAAAAAGACTTGGAATTCGAAATGGACGCGTCTTCGCTTGCCCCCGAACCTGCGACCTATGAGACGGCGTACGTCACGTCACACAAGATGGCGTGTCGCGCTGGTGCGTTCAGTGCTTGTGGACAGCTGGTTGCTACTGGCAGTGTTGATGCTAGTATTAAGGTTGGTTTCTTTATATGTATTTAGTGATATTTATAGGTATTAATATGTTTATGTATAAGAAAAAAGAATAATAATCTTGAGATACATCAGAGAACTTAAAAAATTAATATATAAATATATATTTTTAAATGATTACTTGATGACATATTTTTTTTTGTTATATAAACAGATTTTAGATGTAGAACGTATGTTGGCCAAGTCTGCTCCCGAAGAAGTTGATCCTGGGAGGGAACAGCAAGGACACCCTGTTATTAGGACTTTGTAAGTTAATTTAGCAAAATCTTTAATTTTATATTTTTAAATCATTAGACATTCATTTTTTTTTGACCTTAACATCTATGAATATTTAATTTTTGTTGGCGATTAATATATAGTTTTTTAATATCACCTGTAGTTTATTTATGTGTTTTTGTGTAATTTGATAACTTTCGATTTAAATGTTTATATAAAAAAAAGTGTACATGGATTATTTTTTGATTTCTCCACTTCGGCAAGACAAAGCGCGGCGTTTAGTACCGGCACTGAACGTGTCTAATTCGAGAAGAAACTGCCTATCTACCTTAGTATTTAACAAGGCTCTAAAATGATGTAGTTATAACTTATTAGGAAAATCCTAAATGTGGAATAACACTTTAAAAAATATAAAAATGATGTAGTTTATTTCTTTTTTAAGATATGATCATACAGATGAAATAACTGCGCTTGATTTTCATCCTCGCGAGCAAATATTGGTATCGGCCTCTCGCGATTGCTGTATAAAGTTGTTCGACATAACGAAGGCATCTGCTAAAAAAGCATATAAGTCTATTACTGTAAGTATTTTTTTATTAAAATTCAAATAACTGTCGTATTTTATTTTATATATTTATTATTTCGTGTTTTTTTTACTTCCTGGCGCAGTGTCATAAGAGAAAATATTTAAAATATTTCTTCTCATTTTTCGCTCTGGTAATAAGGGAGAGCGCGTTGCTTTCCATTACTCAACAGGCAATGCCTCGAAAATTCAGTGGAAAGTGGGGAACGGGAGTGTCTGAATTGGAATGGAGTGTCGAGAAGCTAAATTTTTCTAATATGTATGGTAATAGGTTTTAAAATTTGAAAATTTTGTTTAAATTAGGATATTAATTTTTAAATTGGTAGAAGCATTATATTTAGTAATTTTTTAAATAAAATAATATAAATAAATTTATTTGTTGTTCAATTCTTTAAAAATATAAGCTCAACATAAAAATAAAAGAAAAAAATTATGTGATGTTTTTTTGGTAAAAATTAAAGATTTCCTACAATGAATTTTATTATTTTTTTTATTAATATTTTTATTTTTCTATTAGTTCTACCTGTATTAACATAATTTCTACATAATTTAAATACATTCTCTATAAACAGGATGCAGAGCCAGTACTCTGCGTAGCATTCCATCCGTTGGGTGATCATATCATAGCGTCGACCACCCATCCAGTTATAAGACTGTACGATGTGACAACAAGCCAGTGCTTCGTGTGCCCCATACCGTCACACCATCACAAGAAACAGGTTAATAGTATCAAGTGAGTAGATTTTTTAAATATTTTTTGGGGATTTTTAATTTTTTAGTATTAAATGAGAAGATCTTTTATTAATTTTAGATGAAAAAAAAAGTAGCGAATAATTTTAGGATTTTTTTCAAAGGTTTTTGCATTTTTTTTTAATTATTCAATTTTTTTGGCTAGTGGATATTAATATGTTATTCTGTTAGAGAAAAAGAAATATTTATAATGTAGGCTCTTTTTTAAGCGGAATTTGAACCCACAAAGATCGCGTGTACGGCTTCCACCATTCATCTAGTTAGAAGACTGTACGATGTGAGAAAAATACTGTGTTTCGTATGTGTTATAGCTTACACCATTACAGGAAATGTATTAATAGTGTCAAGAATATTTTTTTTTTGATATTTTGTAAATTTATTGTAGTGTAAAGTGTGTAAATTTATTGTAATGTAAAATACATTTTAATCTAATGGTTAAAGATATCTAAACTTAAGAATGTATTAATACATTAATATATATTTTATAAAGTGGTTTTTATTTGTGTCAAATTATATACCTTCACTTTCAATCTTAGCTGTTTTTTTATAATGTACATTCTATGTATGCTTAAGTGGTAGAAAATGGTTGAAGGCGACTTATTACTAAATTATTATCATTTAGTCAGATTTTTTTTTAGTTTTACCAAATGGTGGAGTCTTAATATAAACTTTTACCATTTCGTTTTCACCAGATTTTCTCCAAACGGTAAGTACTTCGCGAGCGGAAGCGCCGATGGTACCGTGAAGCTCTGGGACACCGTGTCCAACAGATGTTTCAACACGTTCAACGCTCACGAGGGCGCCGAAGTGTGTTCTGTTGCTTTCACCAGAAATAGCAAGGTAAGCAAATTTGGTATATATGGTGCTTTTTTTATTCTCATTTCGATTTTTTTATATATCTTGGGAATTGAACACAAAATTATGCATTTATATTTTATGCAGTCAATTTTTTGATCTTCACATTTCACGTTCTTCATTTGAGTTTTGTTCATATTACAAATCAATATTTGTAATATGAACAAAAATAAAATAATTAAATGAAGATTTTTTTTGTGAAAGAAGTTTTATATACACAACTTTCTTCGTGAATGTAACTAAACCTTTAGATTTCTTTCGTGATAGAGAAAGAACAATTATAATTATGCCATTAAAGAAACGTAGAGTTAAATCACTGTATGAATTTATTTTTGTTCTTTTTTTTCAGTATTTACTAACATCGGGTATGGATTCGTCTATCAAGCTGTGGGAGCTAGCTAGTAGTCGATGTCTCATACAATACACTGGCGCTGGTACTACAGGTGAGGAATATATTTTATTTTCTTTTTATTTAATTAGATGTATTTATTTGTTGATTTAATGTATTTGTTTTATGAATAAAGTACAATATTGGGTGTAAAGTGAAGGTTTGGTATACTTAAAAATATACGGCTTTCTTTTTTATAAAACGTAAAAATGAAAAAGAAAGCCAAACCAAACAAATATAATATCACGATTTTAGATATATTTTTCTTACTAGAAAGATAAACATATGAATAACTTATTTTTTTTCACAAAATGTTTTAGAATTTTTCTTATTGGAAAAAGTCCGTAAAAAATATGACTACAGAAATATTTATTATTCAAATGAAAAGAAAACATATCATGATTTAAAAGAGAAAATAAAATGTTCAGGTAAACAAGATCACCACGCTCAAGCCGTGTTCAATCACACCGAGGACTACGTAATGTTCCCCGACGAGGCCACCACGTCGCTGTGTACGTGGCATTCGCGCAGCGCGAGCAGGTGCCAGTTGATGTCTTTGGGGCACAATGGGGCAGTGAGGTGAGTCATTGCGTTAGAGGTGACGTGAAATAAGAAACTTATAGTTATCACTGATAGAGATATATTCGTTTGAGTCTGTTGGTTAGGGCATAATGGAAGTTTTAATCCAAAGTGGGTTTTTTGTGAAAATATAAATATATGAAAGAAAAACGTTTAAAAATAGTGATAAACGTATGTGATAGCTAGTTAAAAATATATATGTAAATAAAGTAACGTTTTAGTTATATTTCTTCATACGCAGGGCTCAACTGGTGTCTTTGGGGCATAATGGGGTTAATTAATAAAAATTCTTATTTCATATAAGTTACTCCAACGATATGTTTTGCAGTAGAAAGCCAAGTAAAATAAAATCAGATATCAAATTTTAAATATTTGAAGCGATTAATGTTCTATTGTATTGTATTATAATATTTACCCACATTTACAAGAGTTTCTATATTACTAAAATACCCATTAATACATATAAATATGTTAAGTTTTTAAATTAATTGTGTTTTTATAATTTTTCAGATACATAGTCCACTCTGGCACAGCGCCAGCGTTCCTAACGTGCAGTGATGATTACAGAGCTAGGTTCTGGTACAGAAGGAACACACATTGATTTTTTTTTATTGTATTGATATTAAGATTAAAGTATGATTTCTACATTTACTATTGTTCTTTTATTTTTCATATGACAAAAAAGTCCGTTCTTCTATATAAATAAACTACATTTTACTCTTAAAAGCCAATTAAAGTTTATAAAATTATTATTAGTATCTTAAGTAAAGACACTACGCCACGTATTTTTCGCCAAATTTTGGAGGCATTGCGTGTTGAGTGGCAGGACTCAATGCCTCAATTTTGCCCCGACACCAAAGCGTAGAAATGAAAATATTAAATATTTAACTTCCTTGAGTAGGAATCGAACCCACAACGCTTGAACCACGACGCCACGACGGTCCCTATATACTAATTTGAAATATTAGTTTGTTATATGTAAAAATCACGTGAACCAATATGGACTGGAAAACAATGGTTGTATGTTTGTTTCCCCACTCTTGATAACGAATTATTTTCATTTCCTCGCTCTGGTGACAAAATACAGCGCAGCATTGAGTTTTGCCACTCAGTTGACTGAGCCACTGTTTGCCTTAGCAATAATAGGCTAAATTGAACCTACACTTACCTGGCTATACAGTTCCACTGAGGACTCTCCTTTCAACTGATGACCTGTCAGATAGGTGTTGTGGCTGCTAGCTATGTAGTACTGGCTGAGTGGTCCAGTCATTTCTCGGGAAAGCTCCTTTGGGAGATCCTCCTCGTCCGGACGAGTGGGCTTTCTAATAATTCAAATTAATTCAGACCCTTAATTTGTTCAAAAGGTTTAAATTATTACTAAAATCTTGATCGAGGCGAGTCGTGGCGCAGTGGCACAAAGTGTGACTGTAAACCGACTGGTTGTGGGTTCGATCCCCACTCGAGGAGATGAAATATTTACTTAAATGTATATTTCCATTTCTTCGCTCTGGTGTCGAGGCTAAGCGCGGCGTTGAGTTCTGCCACTAAACACGCAATGCCTCCAGAATTCGGCAGAAAGTGGGGAACGGAGCGTCTAAAAAAAAAAAAACACTAGGTTCCCTCTGCCTACCCTGCTGTGTGCGGGATACAGCGTGAAGCTGATTTTTGATTTTTTTTAAAATCTTGATAGGTTATCGATATTTTAATTACCGCTAAAAGTTCAGAACCCGTATAAGATCATTTTGTTGCCTATCTGTTCGTCCGCCGTGGTTCCGCTATACACTTTCCGCCAAATTCTGAAGGCATTGAGTGTTGAGTGGCGAAACTCAACGCCGCGCTTTACCTCGACATTAGAGCGAAGAAACGAAAATATAAATGTAAATAAATAGTTCATTTCCTAGAGTGGGGATCGAACTCACTATCAGTCGAATTTAAGGCCACACTTTGTGCGCTACGACTGGTCTCAAAATCAACTTAACGCGATTAAAAAAAATCCCGGTGTTCTACTCCAAGTGCATTTGCTTAGAGCCGTAAATGATGAGTCTGATCACGGAAGGTTTACTAGTGACCTCTGAAGAGATACCCTATTCAAACCCTGGCTCCATCATCACACCAGCTCGATAATACCGTATTATTGTATAGTCACCTAAGGTATGTATTACTGCTAGGTTTGATGGTGCAATTACAAGTGGGTCAAATACAGTTTCTTAGAGTTTACTACATGGTTACAAAGTCGATGTAATTAAAGCATGTTAAAAATATATATAAAATTTACCCCAAAAAGTTAGTAGCTCTTCGTTGTTCAGGAACAAACGCATAATTGTCTTTGTCTGTCAGAAATCTGACAAAACCTTCAAATGATAAGCAGTTCTCAGCTCTCAGTGCTGGATCTGGTTCATGCCTCTGAAAGGAAATCGATTGTAAATAGATTTTCTTATATAATAAGCACTCGGGTATCCAATGCCTGTCACTAGATTGTACTATTGGAACTTAACACCTCGCTCTGTCTACCAGAATGGGGAAATTAATATAATTAATTTCTCTAAGTGGATATTAAACTCGTAAATTGTCACGTTCACGGCGCTGTCCTGCGCCACGACGTTGACCTCAATATTTTTTTTGTTTTACAATGTATCAAGTCACGTTAAGACATTTCGTTACACATGCGTCATCTTATTTACGAGACTTTGTGTATTCAGAGGCGGAACTGAACGCCGCATTCTACTAGAATGAGGAAACTAAAATAATTCATTTAGACAACTGTTTTATTGAATGGGCTGAAATTTTAGTTAAAAATTGATGAATATTGTCTTCAAAATGATAATGTTATTAGAACACGAAAGAAATTCAGATTAGTAAACAAATAATTGTGTAATTCAAGCGAGCGAAACCTCGAGCAGGTCGCTAGTACATATTATATACCTGTATGATATCTTTTAATTGTTGCTCAGTCTTCGGTTCGTTTTGTCTTGTTTCGCAAAATTTTCCAAGGGTAGGCAGAGACAGGACTCTGCCACTAACGTCCGGAGTTGCGCCTAAAAAGATATACTGATTTTATTATACTATCTTATAAGTGCTCAAATGGGTATGGTCAGGATTTCATATTATTAAAATGAAAAAATATCGTTTGATAGTCCCCGAAATTCTGCAAATAACAATTTAATATGTGATCTAATGCTTGTAATTAATTTAATATTTATTTTAGTGCACCCCCATATGCAGGTAGGCAGGCTGTCTGCAGAGGGAATCTGGGAACCTAGTGTTAAGACACTCCGTTACCGTTCCAAGCTTTCTGATTATTTTTCATTTTTTGTAGCAATGACATAATTGTATCTTTTTTAAACATACACAAATTAAATATATCAATGTATGCGTAAAGACTATTCTAGTCTCCTGCAATATTTCAAAAAGGGCAAATAGCAGTCTGAAAAGAATTATGTTCTCATCAATTTCTCATCTCTTTTTGAATTTTGAAACGTACATTTACCTTATATTTTCCTATTCTTTGAATCTAATAAAAATAATTTCTTACCCGGTAAAGCAGCAGCTGCAAGAATGTCGAATGCCTTTTTTCTACCAGCTTTATCACTTGGTGGTTCCAAGTCTAGAGACCCATTTCTTGTTAGGAGACCTTTAAATAACCACTAACCGTTAATTATAAAATAATAATAATGATTTGTACATTATTTTAAATATGTTTTTAATAATATACATAATATTAATAGTTGAGATCTGAGTGTAAGCGCCACAGTTGTCAGTTCGATGTGTACTCGGGGGAATGAATAATTTTATATTTTCCTTGCTCTGAAACAAGACAAAGTGCGAGGTTGTTCCGCCACTTAGCACGCTAGGTTTTGAAATTTCGGAAAGTACGCCATGGAGTATCTTAACATTAGGGTCCCTCTGCCTACTCTGCTGTGTGCGGTATACAGCGTGAAGCTGATTAATAAATGCCAAACAAATAAATCGCTATTACCTGTCCGAAATATAGTTTTACTTCTAAACAATTCGGGCGAGCTTCTACTTTTTTCAGCTCCCAACAAAGGGTTCCGCATTCTTGGTACTGCTAATTGCTCGAAAACGTCCCGTAATTCAGAACGCATTACTAAACTGCAACAAAAAAATTAATCTATAATATATTTTACTCGCTTTCACCTATAGCTTCGCTCTCGCAGTCAAGTAGAAATATCTCTGACCACAGGCTACATCAAAATGATTAACGTCATGTGATATAGTCTTCCTTAAAAGAGACTAACCAACACAAAAAAATAAATTCAATACGAACCAGTAGTTCAACTCCTGGCTCCATTACCAGACCAGCTCGATTATATTATATAATTGTATTACCAGCTAAGCTGTCAAGATTTATGATGAAATTATTAGTATAAATGGGTGCAATAGAGTTTCTTGGATGTTATTATAGATTCTTAGCTACGCAGCTGCAAGTTGACCTTATCAAAGCGTGCTAATGATTAGTATTATTTACCTAAAACTCCTAAATAAGGCAACGAAGTCCATAAAGTCCAATTGTGTATCATAGCCCACTGAGCCTGTCCTTAGATGTTTGAGGTTCTCCCAAAATCTCTCACTTGTCTCCAATCTTCTTAAACTGCAATAAAACAAATAAGATTCGTATCAATATTCTACAATAAATTGTTTGAATATAACATTTATTAAAATTAAAATTAAATTAGCTTCACGCTATATCCCGCACACAGCAGGGTAGGCAGAGGGAACCTAAAGTTAAGACACTCCGTTCCCCACTTCCTGCCGAATTTTGGAGGCATTGCGTGTTAAGTGGCAGAACTCAACGCCGCACTTTTGCCTCGACACCAGAGCGAAGAAATGAAAATATAAATTTAAGTAAATATTTCATCTCCTCGAGTGGGGATCGAACCCACAACCAGTCAGTTTTACAGTCACACTTCGTGCCGCTGCGCTATGACTGGCCTCATATTAAAAATTATAAATAACAATTTTGACTGCGTAGACAATAGTTGTGGGTTCAATGAAGTATTTTCGTTTCCTGTGGCGTACATAGCAAAGACGGTGTTAAGTTTCGTAACTCAATACGCAATATCTCAAAAAGGCGAAAAACAGAGAGTAAGTTTCTGCCTACCTGCCCTGTGGGACACAGAATGACTATATAGATTTTTATAATCTGCTCTGAAGACGACTTTGATGAGAAGAGCTGGTGAGACACTTAAGGGTTATCTTTATTTTTCTTGTATTGTTTATTTTTAAGCTTCACGCTTGTTCTGTGTCAAGTGCTAAGATCAATAGTGTTAAGATGTGCTCCATTTACCACGCAACGCCAATTTTTTAAGATATTGCGTGTTGAGAGTCAGAATTCTATATAATTTTATTATATGACCATACAAATAGCTTACCTACTGCGGTTAGGTGAGGCACTAAGTACGCTGGTGGTAGCAGTGAGGCTACTGTGCCTGTGTGTACTGTGTGTATGTGAGCACTGACTTGACGCAGCCGAATAGGAACTGAAAATAGAAATGCTGTTGATACCTTTGATCTAGTATATTTTTTACTTATACGCACTTTCTATTACTTAAGGAATCGCACGTAATCTACATAACTATAGTTTTTCTAACTTTAATTTCTCTGTGTGTTTTAAACTTGCTTTTAACGTTAACTTCAAACTCGAAGAAGATCAACGATTTTGGGCCAACCGATGTCTCTCCATGCGTATACTAACTTTTGTGTCATAAATATTTTTTGTCATTCTTTCATTACTTATTCTCTTAAGATACCCAAACTGCTTGAGCACATACTTTTTTATTCACATTGTGACATCCACGCTAGTACCTACAAAACACACTACAAAAATAAACCTTAAAATATCTTAAGAATATGTAAAGATCACCTATGCCTTGGTGATCCATGGACAGCATCATCATCACTCCTGGTGCCAGAATTATGGGAGCTGTAGCTTTTTGGTGAACTTTTTAATTCTGAAGTAGATTTATTTTTTTTAAACTTGATAGCAGAACTTTTAATGGAGTCTGAATGGTCTGAATACTTCACGGGAGTTGAATGAGAGGAACTGCCACTTATCGATTCCCTTCCACCGAAAACCTACCAAAACAAATTACTGTTATATATTTCAATAAATGTATTTACTTATGTATGGCTTGTGAGAGCGTTGCGACGGTTTCCAAGAGGTGTCAGTTCGAGTCTAAGCAAAATAAAAATTGGTAGTATCGTCAACTTGATCTCGTGCTGGAACCAGGAACTGAATAGTAAAACTCTTCGAAAGTAACCAGTAAACCACTCGAATTTAGACTCATATAAATCACAGTTTTGAGCACATTCTATGGCACCTTCTTGATAACTTGTAGCTTTGCACATTAAAAGAGCATTTTTTTTTAGCTTATAATTTATTTCTATTTGAAGGGAAGAAAATTATAAGTGAAATAACAACATACAGACCCGTATAGCATCAGATACGAGAGGTTCACAGCAGCACCCGTCCTCGTAGTACAACGCCGTGTATTTGTTCTTCAACCACGCTAGACTTCTGTCCGCTAGTTTAGTTTGGCTTATCAGCGCTTTGATAACAGAATGAAGACCTACTGCCCATACCCTATAAAATATTTAACGTTTTTTTTTTTTTTCCATTTATTGGGGTAAACAAACAGTGCACATATATATAAATAAAAGAACAGCATAACAAAATATACAAATGTAACACCAACACCGTTTACCACAGATTACGTTACGTTGTAGGTATTATGAATTTATCAATTGAAACTTTATCTAAATAAAAAAAAACACGCTTTTCTTAACAGAACATTAATAAGACAAAAGTCCAAACTCGATATGTTTGCTTGTAGGCAGTCTAACGTCGATGGTAGCACAATATTGTATTGTCATCTTATCTACATGTAATTGCCAAGTCTCATGACGATATAACAATAAGACATGCGTGTTTAAGTGCAGTTTATGGTAGATATTTTAATATTTAAACGTATTTAATTTAACCTGCTCATACAAAACGCCAAATTTTTAACTGCGTTTGCACAATAATATGTAGCTATTGTGGTTTATTATATAACAGTACAAAAATGTATTCTCTTTTTAGCTTCACGCTGTATCCTGCAAATAGAAGGATAGATAGATGGAACTTACTTATAAGAGTTATCTCTTGTACTTAGAACGTCACAACTTTTGTAAATTTGACCACGACGCAAAGACGCAGGGAAAAATGACCCAAAATAAAAATTACCTAAAAGAATATGGTGGCAGTACAAAATGTACAGTCCGATTGTCACTCAATGTTTTCCCATAAACTAGAGATATTATAAGTGGACGTTGCGTGCAATTTTCTAAGCCGTGTCGTTTTGCGCACGCGCATAAATCTGAGATATCTCTTGGTTCTAACAGTTTGCCGTAAAGACGCATGTCCTTTACACATTGGAGATCGATGAATCTGAAAAGCAAAATAAGAAGATAGGTTAAAAAAAAAAATATTCAATTAAGTAATTAAAATTCAATTAAGCACACAAATGTTCAATTATACTATTATTTTTAAACGTTTGGTAAATTGTATATTTTTTTTGGTTTTTTGGTTCAAGACCGAAGAATAACATTACATTTTTTTTGCGTTGCTACACAGCTTTGTTAGTGGTTTAGCCAACTTTACAAAGGAGGAGCTTTTTAATTTCTCTGTGTGTTTTTTGTTATGTAATACATTTTTTTTACCCAAATTGACATTGCTTTTTTCCAAATGTTTTATTATTTTTTTTAACTGACATAGATAAAAAAAACACACACACTTGTGCCCCTGCGCCGCAACTAGCCCCAGAAAATGAAAAAGTATTTTTAAAATTCCTGTGGTTGTTCGGAAATCAGTTTATCACCATCACCACGTATCTATCAACTTATTCATTTAAATTCATCCATTCAGTGGTTTTTGGGATATAGGTTTGCATTTCTGGATAGGACATATATAATTATTTTAATTTTCACAGGTAAGTATTTGAAGCCTATTTATAGTTTTAAATTCTCTTTTATTTTATGAACTTACTATATGCAAGATCCAAGATTTGGACGGTTTTCATGACTTTTATATGTATATAAGTTTTTCTTTAAATATTTTTTCCCTAAGTATGAAAAAACACTTCAAAAAATATTACAATAAAAATTGTATTAACTTACCCTTCTTCACCAACAACGCCAGCTTCATTCTCGTGAACCAAATTTCCAGAATATTTTAACGGTATAATTTCTTCAGGATTGTATGACAAACTTATTTCTGGTTGCTGTACATTTTCTGATGGGGTGTCTCCTGTATAATTTAAAGCAGGTTAGCAGGATAAAATAACTCTAGTGTACCACATCATTTTGTCGAATTGCACGGAGAATCAAACAAGGCTTCATAAAATACTTATTTAGAAAACGTATAAAAATTTTGAACGCAGCGGGACTCGAACCCGCGCCTCCTGGAAACCGACCAGGCGCTCTGACCACTAAGCCATACGTTCTCGTCAAGCTACGTCGAAATTTTCGCGGAGCGGCGGAATAACACTTTAAAAAATGTTTAAAACATTTTTTAAAGTGTTATTAAAAGGCTTTATAATTTTTTTTTAAATATGCTAATATCATAAATTGAGTTGAGTTTGTTTGGTTAAGCACAAAAATCTCAGAAACTACTGGTTCGAAAATTTTTGTAATAAATAGTTCGTGGAAGGCTATTATAGCTTATATCACATCCCATTCATCGTTTCGATGTAACCCATTATACCTGCCATCGGTCATATCGGGCATGGAAAATGATATGTGACGCACATAAACGTTAGATATTTTCATTTAACCAACGAAGCCGCAGTTAAAAAGTATTATAAATATATAGATACTTTTTTTAAAATATTCATATACACACAAAATTAAGGTCATTTATGTTTGTAAAAAAAACACTCACAAGACTCAACAATTATAGATACTCAATAATATTTATTCAAACAACTGTAATTGTAAAAATAGTGAGGCATACAAATTAATCAAAGATTATCGAAACAATTTGACGTTAATGTGTTTTTTTAGTTTCACGCTGTATGTAACCTAGGTACCTAGTGTTAAGACGCTCCGTTCACATTAAGATACTTCCGTTTTCCACTTTCCGCCAAATTCTCGAGGCATTGCGTGCATTGCTTTGTTACCAGAGCCAAGAAGTGAAGATATTAAATATAATATATATTATATATATTCTTAAATGGGAATCGAACCCACAATCGTCGTGTTTATAGTTGCACGTTTGTACGTCTGTGAATCCGACGATTGAGCCTATGCCACCGATGGCCTAAACGACCTTTATGTTGTTTTTATGTATAAATTTCTAAATTTACCTAATAACATAAAATAGAATCATATCGATATAAAGGCCATCGTGGCGCAGCGGTATAGCGTCTGGCCGTAAAAGCGACGGTTGGGGATTCCACTTTGTCACTCAAGGTATTGAATTATTGTCGTTTGCTCGCTCTGACAAAACAATAAGATAGGTGATGCGTTAACAGTCACAACGGATTCTTTTATTAAATTATTTGAAAAATTTGGAATGAAAAGAGAGATTTTTGTTTTTTTTTATACTTACCATGATGTGAATGCGGTCGATGAGCAGTCCTGCACCAGGTCAATAGAGCACAAGATCGTTCTAGCCTGAGATGGGCAAAGGCACCACCCCATTCCGCTTCTCCTACTACACATACTGTACCGTGGTGCATTATCTGTAAATAATATTTTTTTAGCTTAAGAACTGAATCAAGCTTACGATTCAATCAGTTATCTTCCATTTCCACCGTCAGGTCCTAGGCTACCAGGGATAATAAAGAGCTCAAACTTGATGATTTTCCTCCTAATTTTAAGACTTTACGCATTTAGTGTTGGTACTTTGGCTTGTTACAAGACCGATGCAGTGAAACTAGATCATTCCCTCGAGTGAGAATCGAATTTATATCAAACAGAAAAATCAGACGTTGTGCCGCTGCGTCACGATAACCTCTAAAAAATACATTAGGAAATGTTTTAGCATACGGTAGTACCTGCAAAACATGCCTGTCCATTCGCTCCCCATTTTGTGGGGCTAATGGGAACATGGTTACACCGTGGTCGTGAGGTAAAGGTTGTACAGGACAGTAACCACCGCCTTCCAGTTCGTATAATGCTTCATTTTCAAAGTCTGATCCTGACGTCTTTTGTGCTGGTTGCACAAAGACTGGATCTTCGCAGGATGCAATGGCTGTTCTGAAACGATATGAGGTTTATAAGTATTGACAAAAAACGTAAAGAAAGAAGATTTACAATTCTTAACGCATAACAGGAGAGGCAACAGGGACCAAGTGCAACTAGTTTAACTCTTGTTAAAATACTTCGGTTCGAAATTTCCGCTTAATTATTAACGGAACTCAATGCTGCGCTTTGTATTTATTTATATATTTTTTTGTTTATTTTTTTTATATCAAAAAATTATATAACAATTTTATAAAATGGGATTCCATTGAAGACGGTGTCCCATTGCAAAAACGCTATGTACAACGACGGTATTTATATAGTCATAAATATATAATTGTTGCCGTATAGCTATATTAAATTTCTAATTTAAACTTAAATTCCCATCGTGAGGTAGTGGCACAGTGACCACGTAACCAGTAAAGCCGTGATGGCTGTGGGTTAAATTATGAATTCGAGGGAAAACTATTTTCATTTCTTCGCTCTGGTAACAAAATAAAGCACTGCCATGAGTTTCAAATTTTCATATTTTATAAATGTCATAACAAAATTTCCCCTCCCTATTATACTTTATGCGGGATTCAGCATGAAGCTAAATAAAAAATATATTATATATTCAAATCAGTTACCACCTCAAGTAATCAGCGAACAGAGGAGAGGTGGTCCTCGCGAGGCTGTACCGGTGCTGGTGGAAACTAGCTATGTGATCCATAACAGCTTGGGTCCTGTAGACCTTTTCAAGGTTCACCAGCCCTTCGGGTCCAACTCGCCTGAACTGTTCACCTTCTTCATCAAATGACGCTATATACTAGTAAATTTAAAAACAGAACGTAGATTAGTCTTTAGAGATTATTATCTTTACTCTTTTTTATATGCATATTAGAGGAAAAATAAAGTTATAAAGTGATCTGGAAAAAAAGCGTGGCGTTTAGTTCTGCCACTCAACATGAGCTGTCTTAAAAATTCTTCGGTAAGAGAAGAACTTTGTAATGGATATTTGTCAGCGATACTTTAGCTTTATAATACAAAAAGCAGCATTTCGCCTTTTCGGTCTCTTTGTCGGGCTCCGAAAGGCCTTCAAGATATGTATAGCCACCACCACGGGGGTGAAGGGGAGGATGCAGGTAAAAAGTCCAAAAAATCGAGAAAAATCGAATTTTTCAAGAGTTTTTGACAGGTTTAACACAATTTAGACAGGTTCAGCGCGGAAGACTCTACGACACGATACCCAACTACAACAACAATCGAAATACGGTATCAGGTTCAAATGTTTTTTTTATATTATTTTTAATGAAAATTTTCAGTGTTTCAAAATTTTGTAAACTATTCTAGATAGTGTTTGAATAAACACTATCTTAAACACTATCTAGAACAGTTCTTAGATTTTATCGAATCGAAATCGATTTCTATTGTAAAAGTATGTTGAAAGTAAACTACCTACCACTTGTCTACTAGGTTCACTGTAACGGGGGTCTCTCTTACAACTGTCTCGCAGCGGACTGGTGGTTGTGCTCTGGTCCATACGCTTTGTGCTTTCTCTCTTTGAGTCCCTTTTTATTGATGATCTGTGAGTTATATTTAGTTCAATTTCGCCATTTGGGCATTATTTTAAATAAGTCGAAATTAATGTTATTTCCTTGTTTAGATGCATGATGTAAAATCCCGTTTTTTTAAGTAAGTTAGTGTGTGTAATGTTTTATTTATTGATTTTATGTATTTTATAAGCATTATTATTGAAAAATATTAGCGTTCTGCACTTCTTCTACATATAAACTGTAAGTGTGCCAAATTTCATACACCTCCGTAAGCGACATTTTTGTAAAAAGGGCTCAAAGTATTTGCTTCGCGTTTTAATTTTTTTTTATTTTAAAAATAAATTTATAAGCAAATAAATATATAAAAAAATTACACAATCTCCGATTCCCGCTTTGCGTCCCATTTCCTTTGTTTGAGCTTTGGCTTGTTACCAGAGCAAATAAATGAAAATAATTAATTCTCCCCAGCGGGAATCTAACCTTCTACCGTCGCATTTACAGTCAGTCTATGCGCTACGATGATTTTAGTTAAAAATATAATTAAATGAATTGTTTTATACAAAATCACTAAAATTCAATGATAATAGTTCAATTCAATTAATAAAGTATTATTTTTTTTACTTATTACTTTACAGATAACCAGATTACTAGCTTTTCTTTATTTAAATGCGGATCATATTATGTTCCTTTCAAACACTTCAGTTCACATTCAGTAGGAAATTTCGATGTAGTAAGTAAGATAATCTGTGGTTCTTGGACAGCGTCCAAGCGCTATATGTGCGTGCAAATAAACACGTCGAAATTTATATAAGTGAATGTTTATTTGTATACGTTTATATTAAAGCGGCCATCGTGGTTGCAGGTTCGATTCCCACTCAGCGGAATGAATTCTTTTCATTCTCACGCTCTAGTTAAAAGACACAGTGCGCTTAATTCCGCCACACAACACACGGTATGTTGAAAATTGAACCATACGTGTCTCAACACTAGGTTCCTTTAGCAATGCCATATGCGGGATACAGTGTGAAGTTAAAAAATGATAATATTAATATTTAATGTTATATAAAGTACCTGTCATCTTTAACAGAATCACGTTTAAAGTCTCGTCTGTGTGTTGGTGTGACGGCGACTGAGTGAGTCGTCAGTGACGGCGTGGCTGCTAGGATTTCCCTGTAAAAAAAATAAAATAAAAAAAAGAGTGTAAATAGGAGGCTGGCTGTCTATAAACATGGTTTTAGGTTCGGTTCCCACACGGAGAAATAAATTATGTATATTTAATTCCCAGTTCTGGTGCAAACTAAGCATTAAGTTCCGCCATTCAACATGCAATCTCAAAAATTGGGTGACGCTTAGAAAACGGAGTGTCTTTAAATTAGGTTCCCTCAGCACACCTCGGTATTTGCGGAATACAGTGCAAAGGGACCCCAAAATCAAAACAACTTTGTCCTCAAAAGAACATAGCTTTAAAAGCTCTCTAAAGCCTTTTCTTTGGTCCATTCACGACAAGATGCTGTAATGAGATGAAATCTTAGCTAATTAATTCCATTAAAAATTTGTTAGGTGGCTTAATTAACACTTGAAGTGATCTCTGTCGTGTTGTAATTAAAAATAACACAACTAGATGCATCCACTCAACCGTCACTGTACGGATGATTAATATTTATATGACGCTGTTGATACTTTTAAATCTTATAATTTTTTTTTGCTTCACGTCTCATAAATCACATAGTAGGGTAGGTAGAAAAAAACAGTGTTAAAATGCCCTGAGCACTACACATTGGCTAATTTCGGAGATGTTGCGTGTTGAATGGTGGAACTCAACGCCTTCACTTCGCTTCGTTTATCGGAGCAGAGATATGAAAATAATTTAAATATTATCATTCCCTCCAATGTGAATCGAATCCACAGTCGTTACATTTATAGTCAGACATCGCCGACGGCCTCAATTCCTATTTTCAATCTCTTTATTTAGATTTATAAAAGATGAATTCTCGATTTCGTTATAAAACGTGACGGTATTGGTTCTATTTCCACTTAGAATTTTTTTTTTTTCATTTTCTCTCTCTGGTAATAAGACAAAGCGAGGCGTTGAGTTTCGCCACTCAACAAGCAATGTCTTGAATTTTGTGAGCTGCGTGGGGAAAAAAATATCTTAACATTAGGTTCCCTCTGATTTTGCCATTATTTTTACTGCTAGGCGTGAAAAAAGAAAATGAAAAGCGAGAGACTTAAAAAAAGTTTTTACCTAACAACTCTATAAATTCCACACATAAAAGAGTATCTAAATATCAAACGCTTATATTTTGCATTGAAATGTTTTTTAAATGTTTCTGCTAAAAAGTAAGTGGAAAAAGCTTCATGTGTTTTTTTTTCTTTAGAAAGAGTGCAGGTTCAAATATGAACACTGTATCCCGCTTATATCACGGTAGGAAGAAGGAACCTAATGCTTACACACCTTTACCCTTGTACCGCCCACTTTCCAAGACATTGGTTTTTGAGTGGCGGAACTGAACGCCGCCAACCGGAGCGTAGCAATTAATCTAATTCATTCTTTCGAGAAAATAATATTAATTTCTCCGGGAATCAAACCCTAACCTAACCGTCTCGTTTACAATCAGGAGATGTCACTATTCATTTTCGCCCAAAACCTTTAGGAAATGCTAGATTTAAAAGTGAGTAAATTGTACACGTGGCTTTAAAAGCACTCCCATATCTAGGCCAAGATCAGTGCCTTGTCCCATATTCTTGTTTCTTATATTTCTCGCTTACACCCCATAAATGCCATAGCACAGTGGTAATTTAACGAATAAAGACAATAGTTTACGCTGTATCCTGCACATAGCATGATAAGCAAAGGGAACCTGGGAACCTAATGTTATGTTATTACGTTCTCATTAAAACAATTCCGTTCCTCACTTTTCGCCAAATTCTGGAGGCATTACGTGCTTAGTAGCAGACCTCAATGCGGCGGTTTATCGCGCTACCAGAGCGATGAAATAAAAATATCAAAAATATTTCATTTCTTTTACTGGAAATTGAACCCACAATCTGTAGCGTGTATAGTCCCTCACTTGTTCCCCTGTGACAAGACAAAACTCATCTTACGAGTTGGGAGATGAGTTTTGTCGAAGCTTCATTGTTCTAACAAATTTGATATATCAACTACTGCGGCAGAGTGTAAATAAAGACGTATTGAATTCATTTCCAATTTACATCTTAGAAACTATAAGGTACATGTTGATGCCAATCGTGGCGCAGCGGCACAAAGTTGACTATAAACGCGATAAGTTGTGGGTTCGATTCCAATAGAATAAATGAAATATTTAATAATGTCATTTCTTCGCTTTTGTGTCGAGGCGAAGCGCGGCGTTAATTTTCGTCAATCAACACGCAATGCCTCCAGACTTCGGCGAAAAAAATATTATATGTATATAATATTATATTTTTTTATATGTATATATATTATTTTTTTTATAACGCGAGACACAAAGTACTTTGTGTGGAATTGTGTATTGATTTTGTAGCCTATACATTTGAACCAACGACCATTTTAAGTACTACTCTACTGTACAATCATAGCATTCTAGATTAATCCAAGCAATATATACTAACTTGAGTGACATTTCAAATCGCGTGACCGAGTTATTCTCCGCAACATATATCACTTGCCTTATTTATATTTTCATGGAAGTACACTTTTCAGTTAATACGTCTCTTTTTTTTATTTATACAAATGTTTTGAAGCTTTTTCAGCCTTGCGCATACAGTAAAGTAGGCGGAATGTTAAAAAACTGGGTACTCTTTTACTGCTTATAAAATATATAAAAATTGAAAGCATTTAACATTTTGGGTTAAATCCTTACCTGAGCTCTCGTAAAAAGGCACCGAAAAATGGTATCAGTCTGCATTCAGGCATGGCCAACGCTCTACCAAGCGCTCTCTCATACTCTGCTGAGAGAAGGGCGGCGGAGAGAAAGTCCAGGGCTGGTAAAGGTTCCTCTGATATGCTCAGCCAGAAGGACTTCAGTTTGTGTGATCTGTGGACGAAATTATTGTTAGTATTTTTTATTTGGAGTATACTGTGAAGACCAATTCATTATTAAAAGACAAAACACGGTGTTGAGTTCCACCACTCAACATGATATCTAGAAAATTGAGTAGAATGTAGTGAATAGAGTGGTTGTGATCCCTTTGTTTATCCTACTGTGGGGGAAAGAAGGAGAAGAGAAAAGGGAAACTTAAAAACTTTGAAGTCTCACGCTCATCATATCAAAGATTAAAAGCAAGACATAGTCAGCTCATTTTGCAAGTATGAAGGGCAGTAAGCGAGGTAATTAAGAAATCGTTGGCGGTAGTTCGTTATAATTATATCAAGTGACAGGCGAATGCCACTTTTAGTCACTCCGTGTTACCATTGGTACTGCAATGTGTTGACATTGACTACTAAATAAATATACGCGATCGATCCGGTTAAATAGTTTCTTTTAAAAATCAGATTTTCATGTTTCTGGTCTGGTTACATAATGGTGTTTCGCCACTTGACACGAAATGTATTACAATTGACCTAAAACCAGAGAAAATAGAGTCTTAACACTAGAATCTTTCTGTTTACCTACTGCAACTGGAGAAAGAAAAACTTAAAGCTCAAGCTTATACGTTCCTTGTCACGTAGATTTTTGTTTTTGTTTTGATTTCTTTTTATAGTATGAACTTTATCATTTAGTTTATTTAGTTTCCTGTATACTGCATATAGCGGAGTAGACATAAGGAAACATAGTTTTAAGACACTCCATCTTTCGCTTTGCGCCCAATTTTCGTGTTGAAATTCAACGCCGCGCTTTGTTCTGTTAACAGAGCGGAAAAACCGAAATATTTCGTATATTTAAAAAAAATGGATATCTCACCATTTAATAAACACTTTATTTTTATTAACTATACATATTGTTCCCCAAATTTAAACCAAAATATAAAAATATCATCTTTCAAGTGGCGATCACTAATTCTCCTCCTTTCTCCGCCTCAATATATTTGACACTTGCAAAGTTTAACACAAGCCCATTTTATTTATGGACCTTAATAAGAACTTCATATAAATTCTAGCCGCGTTTCGATACTGTGCGGCGAAATTGCCTCTAAATTGAAAATTGTCAAAAGCTTTACCCATTCTTGTTGAGATACAAGTGTAAATAACGCTGTCTATAACACTTGACGGGTAGTGGGTTCGACTATCTGGTGATAGGTATATGTTAGTAAAAAGGGTTGTGAGTTCGATTTCGGCTCAAAGAAATTAAATATTTTATATTTTTATAACAAAACGCGTAGTCGAGTTCTACCACACAACACGCAATGCCTCCAGATTACGGTTGAAAGTGAAGCACGGAAGTATCTTACGGAGAACAGAGCGTCTTAACCGTAGGTTCTCAGATTCCTTCGTACTACTAGTATACGAGGGATACAACGTGAAGCTAAAAAGCATCATATAAATAAAAAAAAACTAATCAAGTACTAGTAAGGCCCGCCCACTGGAGGTTCCCTACCAGTTTCAGGATTGTAGGTCAACGGAAAGTATAAGTTATACAAGTTGTTAATTTCTATTTTGCGGGCATATATCTAATATTACATTTTTCGGTTTTTTTCCTTTATTTGTATATTAACTTTCCTTCCATGCCAAATTTTATAACTGTAGGTTCTCGTATACTATAGTAATTTTGGGCTCATAGGTTATGATTACGGAACTTTATTTTTTCTATATATCAAGGTGCTTTAGATATTAAATATTGACATTCAGTCAATAAACATTTTTTTCTATTAAACTACACAGTTAAAAGTAAATACATATAAATAAATATAAATAAAAATAAATGAGGCCAGTCGTGGCGCAGTGGTACAAAGTGTGACTGTAAAACCGACTGGTTGTGGGTTCGAGAAGATGAAATATTTCATTTCTTCGCTCTGGTGTCGAGGCAAAGCGCGGCGTTGAGTTCTGCCACTCAACACGTAATACCTCCAAAAATTCGGCAGAAAGTGGGGAACGGAGTGTCTTAACACTAGGTTTCCTCTGCCTACCCTGCTGTGTGCGGGATATAGCGTGAAGCTAATTTAATTTTTTAATTTAATTTAATTTTACATATAAATACTTCCTCGAATGGAAATCGAAGTCGCGACAATCTCGTCAATCATAATATCAACTTTCAACGATGTCGGATTCACATTCACAATATTAGAATAGTACGTAACAATTATTTTCACCAGCGCGCCCGTAATTTGAATACCCTTGTAACCTATATTTTAGATGAACAATGTAAATTACTGAGGCATACGCGTGTAAGCAGATTGTAAGCTAAATTCTAGGTTCCCTTAGGATTTCATAAGACCTAGTTTCTAATATGAGGCCAGTCGTGGCGCAGTGGTACGAAGTGTGACTGCAAAACCGACTGGTTGTGGATTCGATCCCCATTCGAGAAGATGAAATATTTACTTAAATTTATATTTTCATTTCTTTGCTCGGCAAAGAGCGGCGTTGAGTTCTGCCGCTCAACACGCAATGCCTCCAAAATTCGGCAGAAAGTGGGGAACGGAGTGTCTTAACACTAGGTTCCCTCTTCTTGCAAGAGTGAGATAATAAAAATATTAAGAATTAAAAATCCATTCACTCGGGTGAGGATTGAACCCACACCCGTCCAATTTAAAAAAAAAGAAAAAATATATATATATATATATATAGGAAGATTTCGGAGAAGAAGTAGATGAGAATGTAGTTGTCAGAGCTATTGGACGGGTTCCAAGAGGTGCGGGTTCAAATCTCACTACAGACAATTTTCTAAAGATTACATTTGTTTATAATATACCAATCATTGGTCATAACTTTATCCATGTAAACTTTAAGCCATAAAATAGAAAAAATATTTTGTCCATTTCGAGAAATCCTTCCTCAGTGCTACTCTTCTCTCTTCTTCTCTTAGCGACCTGATCGCAACCACTACAATCGAGGCAGCGGAGGACCTCAGAAGGAAGTTAACTTCAGTTGCGAAAGGGAATTTAAGAATAAAATGAGGACGATCGCTCGTGAATAGTGCTAGAGATAGGTCTAACATATTGCTGGTGGATGAGGCCTTAGTGAACAATTTTGGAAATTTACAGGGGCCGAAATATTTACACTAATGGGGGATATAAACCAGCTACCCTTTTTCGACAGGCTGGCAAAGGCTCGACGCCGCGATTTGCCTCTTTAACACAATGAAGCCGAGTGGGAATCGAACTCACGAACCGCTGCTTTTTCAGTCGCAGCCTTGTGCGCCTGAACAGCCTCAATGTAAGAGTTAGAATTCAGTAGCTGTAGGGAACGGAAATATCGTAATGGGAAGAGATTGTCTTAATAATACGTTTCCAGGTTCCCTCTGCTTACCCCGCTATATGCGGGATATAGCTAAGAAAATATTGATTCAAATTGTGATATAGGTCACTTTGGTGGGCAGCTGCGGGGTTCTGTAAAAACATTAAACGTTCGAAATGGGACCGAATATTTAATGAAGTACGACGAAATCCAACGCGGACGCACCATCTCGTATAAATGTTATTTTCCTTCTGAAAATTTCAGCGAAATCATTCACTCATTTGGAAAAAGGATCGAATTTTAAAAGTTTAATATTTACGTACGTACATCGTCGTCATGCAGTTCGAATCTCAATCTAGGTTATTTGGTGAAATGGAGTATTTTATTTCATACTTGCTTTAACTTTTTGCTCATATCGTAGAGTAAACAAATATAATCTAGTTTGTTCTTTTACGGCGTTGTGTCTTTTTTAGCTTCACGTTGTATTCCGCACATGACAAGGTGGCGAAGCCTATGAACGGAGTGTCTTAACACTACGTTTAGACATTGCCGTTCTTCACCTTTCACCGAAATCTTGAAGCATTGTTTGTTGAATGGCAGAACTCAACGCCGCGCTTTACTACTTTGCCAGAGCGAGAAAATTAAAATATTAAATATTTCATTCAGAGTGGGAATAGAACCCGCAATCGTTGCTGTTACAATCGCACGCCCTCGCAAGATTATGTTAAAATTATTTTAATTTTCGCACTTTGATAGACTAAACGCGGCGTTGAGCTCAGCTGATAAGATGTAATGCCTCAAGAATTCGGTGAAATGTGGAGAACGAAGTGATTTATTACTAGGTCACTACGACACATAGGGTGTATCCTGTATATATTTATTTATTTATTTATTTATTGATCCACCAACATTTGTTTACATCAATACATACAAAAAAGATACATAAGATATGGAAATAAAACTAGGTGTAACAAATACTTATAGGTAGATACATCTTGCAATATTAGAGCGAAAATAAAATAAAACTCCTAAGCGCAGGCACAAAACAAGTAAAAATTAAGAGATGTTAGGATTAATACATTTTTGTGGTGATTGAAATTCGGTGTTCAATATTAATCGAATCTTGTTTGTTGAATCGGCGTTAATGTCAAATAGGTCACTGTACTCATTAACCAACTTGCAAAGTCTAGGAACAGGAGAGTTTGATCCAAACACTGTTTTTCGGGGTGGAGGATAAAGAAGAGTTACTCTATTACGGGGAAACCTCACTGGTACTCGTAAGTTAAACTTATTGAGTAGCTGAGGGCAGTCAATTCCATTGGTGAAAATTTTAGAGACAAAAAATACATCTAACCGCTTTCTACGTTCTTCTAAAGAAATCATTCGGAAATAATTTAATTGATCACAATAAGAAGGTAGTTTCTTTTTTGCAATTCCGTTCGAAAATAATAGGTGCCGCAAGAATCTTTTTTGTATTCTTTCTATTAGTAGAGAATGACTCGCATAGTGAGGTCTCCATACCACTGAACAATATTCTAGGATACTGCGAACAAGAGATGTATACAGCAGTATCCGGACTTTGTTATCACGTAACCCTTTAATGTTTCTTAAAACAAAACCTAGTAGTTTTGAGCCCCGGTTTACTATTTGTTCGATGTGAGGTACAAATGTTAATTTTTTATCAAATAATACACCCAGATCGCGGATTTGCTCTAGTTCCCTGATGTTGTTTTGTGCAATACTATATTGAAATGAGACGATATTTCTTTTCCGATAGTACCTTACAAAAAAACACTTTTTTGGGTTGAGATCCATTTTATTATACCGACACCAGCTGACAAGTTCATCAAGATCTTTTTGAAGCATCATTGAATCCTGTACAGTATCTATAACTTTACTCAATTTTAGGTCATCTGCATACAAAAGGGTTTTGGAAAATTTTATGGCATTAGGTATATCGTTAATGAACATGGTGAACAAGATTGGACCCAGGTGAGACCCCTGCGGAACACCTGACGTTACTTTCTGAGAATTTGAGTGAAAGCCGTTAACTACTACAGAGAATGTTCTATTTTTTAGGTAGGACATAATCCATTTAAAAAAAATACCAGAAATACCATAAGCATATAACTTTTGCATTAATAAATCATGAGGTAAACGATCAAATGCCTTGCTAAAATCTGTGTATACAACGTCCACCTGCTTGTGAGAGTCCAGAGCCTCTGCTATATTTTCTGTGAGATCAACTAAGTTAGTACATGTTGACCGAGAAGGAACAAACCCATGTTGTTGAATACACAAACTTTGTTTAAAATGAAATTGTACAAAGGAACAAATAAGCGATTCCAGTACCTTAGCTAAAGTTGACAAAATGGAAATAGGTCTGTAATTTGATATTAAGTCTACGTTGTTTGCTTTGTGAATTGGGACTACTCTCGCTTTTTTCCATTCGGCCGGAAATATGCCAGTTTGCAAAGACACATTAAATATAATTAATAAAGGTTCAACCAGGTATATGGCACATCTTTTAATAAACATAGGCGGAATCCCATCAGGGCCGGCGCCCTTATTTTCGTCTAAACTTTTTAGCTTTCTCAGTAAAGTTTCATAGTCTATACTAGGTAGCGTTGTTAACTGACTGCTTTTTTTCATGTATTCTAAGGAATTTCTGCAATCAGAGTTTTGAGTAGAATTATTTGTGTACACGGATGCAAAAAATGACGCAAACATTTCACAGATTTGTTTACCATCTGACGTGGTCACAGATCCATTAGTCATATAAAGAGGGTAAGAACTCGTGCCACCACGTTTAGCTTTAACGTAGGTCCAAAAGTATTTAGGGTTTTTTAAGATATTAGTTTCCGAAAAACTAACGTATTTATTATAGCAATTAATAGCCAAACGTGTACAACGCGAATCTAGTAACTGCAACTCTAATTCGTCCATTGGATTTTTATATTTTTGAAAACGACGTCTAAGATTGTATTTTTCTTTTAAACGGTGTTTTAAGTTACAGTTAAACCAGGGTGGGTATCGATTTTTTTTCAATTTTTGTTTAGGCACAAATTTTTCAATTATAGCATTAATGATATTATAAAATTTGGAAAGAATTGCGTTAACATCATTATCATCCCCAAATATCTGCACCCACTCACATTTTTGAAGTTCTTTATAAATATTAATGAAGTCGGCTTTATGAAAATTTAGCTTGAATGATTTGTGATTAAACGGAAGTTTTGTTTCCCCTTTAAATGAAATATCTACATCCAGAGGAGGATGTAGCTGATCAATTTTACTGAGAGTTGAAAGACTAGGACGGACTATGCAAGTTGGAACATTGGACAGCACCAGATCAAGTATTCTGTCGGATTTATTGACTGCACTGTTATGTTGTTTAAGTCCATATATGTTAATTAAATCTATTAAATAAGTATAAATAAGTATAAATCTATTAAAGGTTGACATAAACTTGGCGCCTTATAATCGCAAGAAGTGTCATTCAATAAATTCCAATTAATACTGGCCAAATTAAAGTCACCCAAGATACATGTGCAATCACAGTCGTCAAGGACAAGACGACAATTATCAATAAAGTAATTTAACATGGAACTATGCACCGGAGGAGGCAAATATACCACACAGAGAGCAACTCGACGCAAAGAATGTGATATCGGAATATCAATAATGACCCAGAGGTCTTCAAGATTTGATTCCCAATTAATCATACGTTTGGAGTGGATTTTTCTGGAAATTGCTACAAGAACTCCGCCACCTTCACTTTTGTGAATTAATTCGGCATTACTCCTATCTCTTCTGTAAACCACATATCTCTCGTCGAAGAGCTCACTGCAGGTTACAGAGCTGTTTAGCCACGTTTCTGTAAGAACGATTATGTCGTAATTATTACAAAGTACAGCTTGAAGAAAGCTGTGTGTTTTGGTTCTCAATCCGCGTGTATTTTGATAGTATAATTTTATATTAGAATCGAATTTAAAACAAAAAGAAACTGGACAATAGCATACCAGCGCCGCTTAAAAAACTAGTGAAGTAAAGTTAATAATAAACAAATTATTTGATGTTTTTTAACACATCCAAATTTTTCACTAAGATGAATTCGGTTTCATCGCTTTTTCTCAAAAAGACTCTGCCATTCCGTATCCAGACAAACTTATATCCAGCTTCCTTCGCTCTCTTTCTAGCTGCCGCGTGAAGAGCCTTGTTCATGGGAGATAAGTGTTCGCATACAAAAATCGGTCTGCTAACTCCAGGAAATCCCAGTATTGCAGAGTTTAATTTATTTTCTAGAGATTTTCCTTTGTTATATTTAAAAGACGCAGCAAGAAGCTCGTCGCGCAATCTTGGTGTCGACAATTGTACAATTATTGACCGTGGACGTGGAGAGTTTTGATTTTGCTTAGCAGTGCGGGTGCAGCGCAGTAATCATTTTCCTCTAATTGACAACCGACAATCTTTCCTAGATCATAAACCAGCTTCATTAGGTTTTCATTTTTACTATCCGGCACACATTGTATTTCTATATTATTCTGTCTCGACTGTTGCTCTATTTGATTTACTCTTTGATTCAGAGAATTAACAGTAGAACCAAGCTCATCTCTTTCAGATTCCAACTCCGATATCCTGACCTTAAAAGCGTCAATGCTATTTCTCATGTCTTCATAATTCTCATTAGTGAAATTTAAAAACTTTCTAATTTCAATTATATCATCTTCTAACGGTTTTATCTTTCTATCAATAACTTTGCTAATGCCATTTTAGAAAATAATTCTTGCATTTTTTGATTCATAACCTCCTCTATTGCATCACGTAAGTCGTCCCTAGTTATGCTGCGATTTTCCTGGTTAGGTGGAGACTGAAGTGCTGGTCTTTTACTTCCTCTCACATTGGACACATTGCGAATGGGAGTGTGATCCTTTTTTACATTCTTAGAGGGGTTACGACAACACTCAGGGCAGCACCAACCCATCTCAGTATTAGTTAATGTTGTATCAAGAAATATGCATGCTAAGTGATAATATTTTTTACACTTTGAACATGTTATAAACTCATCATTATTACCGGCTTCTGGCAAACAACAACCCCACCTTGAACGTGACATCCTTATTATTTAATAGATTTCAGTAATTAATATGACTACAATGTTGTCCTCTCAGAGGCAAATGCTTACTCCTTTGTACATGTATCTTATCTGCAGAGCTTAATCTATGACGGAGCAGTTAGGATACGTCATACAACGTCTCGGCGAACGATCTGCGTGCGATAATGGTTCTTTTGCGTAACGCGTAACCGTGAGATTCGATCGCTGATGCACTTTGAGCACTGTGGCAGTTAAGTATTCAACTGACCGCACAAATTGTTACAAAAATGTATTCAAGCAAATATTTCACTATTTTCTAGATTACACACATTTTTATTGCGGTGTTCATATCACTAATGTATTTCACACACTTTATGCACTGAAGTTACGTAGCTGTTGTCAGCCAAAGTGAGTAGAAATAATTTTAAGCCGATATTTTAGCGGAACTTGCGTATAGGAGTGTTATTTAGGCAGTGTCAAAGACTAAAACAATATATAGTAGGGTAGAAAGAAGTGAACTTGATAAACAGAGCGTAACGCAAAATAAAAGTTACAATATGTATATAAAAAGTTTCCAAAGAAGAGAAAATTTCTCAATGAATGTTTGTTTTGTTTAGATTTATTGGACAAAGAAGTAATATAATATATTTTTACATTTTATATTCCTGATTTGCATGTATAATAGCTAATATTGTTAAGATTCACATTTAAACCCTAACGAGGTAGCCAGGGGGAACGGAGCGTCTAACGAGGAACGGTAGGTTCCCAGGTTCCCTCGGCCTACCCAGCTATGTGCGAAATATAGTATAAAAAATAATTTCAAGCTTCCAGGTCAGCTTTTAGGTAGCTACTTAAGTATAAAATATATAAATTGTAACAATAACTTAATTGTGTTTCTTTGTTCTCAAAATTAGAATTAGGATTTGTATTGTTAAATCTATTTTGGATCTATTGTAGTTCAAATATAAAGGATATCAAATTTCTCTAAACACAAAATAATCATACCTTTATTATTTCTTCACGTTGTATCTCGCATATTCGAGTACGCAAAGAGTGTTAAGACATTATTCTCCATTCACTGTTAAATTTTTGAGACACTGTGTGATGAATGGGGGAAATAATCGCCGCGTTTTGTCTTGTTACCAGAGTGACGAAATAAAATAATTAATTACTCCAAGAAGGAATCGAACCCGCAACCGTCGCATCAACAATATTAGTTAATGTTGTCCGCGTCTGTAGGTGAAGCCCATTATGGGTTTTATGACTCTAGATATCCTACACGTGACCCCTGGGCAGTGTCAAAAGGACAACACTCTTTCCGGTGGTAGGCTTCAGCCGAGGCTGGTTACTACCCTGCAAGCTAAATCGTGCCGCCAAACGGGATCACCGCGTTCCGGCACACAGCTAGTAGTAGCCAAAGTGGAGATTGGGTCTGTGCAGTTGCATCTTGACAGTAAGCGGTTTGGAGCAGGTTTGGCTCTGGAGGCTACCGGGATCCGAAGCACGGTGCACCGCTGGCCGACAGTTAAGGGGCAGTAGGCAGTTGGTGGCCCAAGTAGCGGGAAAGCCACCCGCGAAAGGCCACCTGACGAAAAATCCCGGGTTGTTCCACATTGCCGGATAGCGACCGGATGGGAGGACCAGCCAAACTCTTCTCTCTGTGGTCGCAATCAGCTCACTCCTCTGGCTAAACAAGTCAAGCCTCGCACAACTGCCTCTCTCCTGCCTATTCACTTATTTCTTCTTCTTAAATTAAAAATAAAACATGAAGCACAAAAACAGGAACAAGATAAAACAGCGGTTCGCATCGTCACTTACCACCAGGTGAGATAACGGACAAAATATGTTTGACTATCTACAATAAAAAAAAAACAGCCACGGCGGCCTCTAACCTTCAATCTTAGGGCGGTGTAAAATACAATATTTAATGTACACTGTCGTCAGAACACGGATGAGCAAGACTTTCTTCAACACCAACAACATAATAAGCACCGTGCAAGTCAGTCAAATCAGAACTGACGACTGGCAAAATAAATACATGATATCTTACTACATCCCTCCACCTCCCTCTGATACTTCGTGATTTTGCCGAACTCCTTTTCGAGCCTCACGTGATTAATGGACGGCCGTATGGCCAATGACAACTTCAGTAGTTAATAACTATATTAGTATAAAGCTGCCTTGCAATCGTCGTTTTATATAATAATGTAATTATATATTCGAGGCCATTCGTGGTGCACAAAGTGTGACTGTAAAACCGATTGGTTGTGGGTTCGATCCCCTTTCGAGGAGATGAAATATATAGTTAAATTTATATTTACATTTCTTCACTCTGGTGTCGAGGAAAAAGCCCGGGCTTGAGTTCTTCCACTCAACAGCAATGCCTCCAGAATTCGGCAGAAAGTGGTGAACGGAGTGTTTTAACACTAGGTACCCTCTGCTTACCCTGCTATGTGCAGTGCAGTGTGTATGGATACAGCGTGAAGCTGATTTTTTTTGATAATGACATAACGAATAGATATTTATGCATTTAAATAAAACAAAAAATCTACGACATAGAACAAATATAATATACATCTTCTCTTCTATTGTTTATTCTTCATTCTGTTGATAGGAACACCATCAGCAAGTAGTTTCCGCCGGCCTACAGTCTAAACAGCTGAAGGCCGAAAGAAACCCCTGATGATAGTGCTCTGTTCTTCTTTCTTCTTTGCGAATCTTCTTTTCTTCTAGTAATCTCTTTTTAACCTTCACGCACATAGCATATAGTACATAGAGAAAAGGGAACGGAGTGTCTTAACACTAGGTTCCACGAAGACTGGGTTAAGGCATAGATCGTTGAGTGGTGGAACTCAATGCCGCGCTTTGCCTTGTTACCAGAACAAGAAATGAAAATATTTAATTCCCCCTAGTAGGAATTTAACCCATAACCTATCGCTTTTATAGTCGCACGCTTGGGTCTCTGGTCGCAAAAATATCTTACATGTAAAATATAATATTCTAATTACAATTTTTAAAATAGTACAAAAGCGTTTGATAACATTATTGTCCGTTTGTCTGCTTCTCGAAGAGATACGAGCGTTTATGCATAGCTTTTGTTGCATTTTGTGTGTTATTCACCGCGTGATCAAAACCTACATAGTTACCATGGGATTTTTCTTGTTTGTTCACAAAACTCATTTTACTCTTACTAACTTTTAAAACTAACTTGTTTCATATTTAATGAGTTCATACCCTCCGCAAACTTAAGGTTGTCCACTCTTTGAAGTTTTGCTTCTCGTTGACCTACAATCCTGAAATTGGTACGGAACCCTCGGTGGGCGTGTCTGTCTCGCGCGTGACCGGTTTTTATTTTATTATGTAATTTAATGCCATTGATGCCGTCACTTCAAACGAAACTAAGCCCTAACTGGACAGGATCGTTAAATACACATGCCTCACAGAGGTCGTCTACTTAGTTGGCATTATTTATTCACTTAGTTAGTGAGAGTTGGTTTTGGGAACATATGTGTGTATAAGTAAAGAGTAACCATGTCACATCACAGATAATCCATACTAATATTATAAATTACAAAGTAGCTTTGTTCGACTGTAGCATAATCACGGCCAAACTGCTGGTCCGATTGTGATATAATTTTTACATAGATATACTTGAGGGTCTTGGAATGAACATAAGTTTCCAGTTCCAGGAATTTCGCTGTTTTATGAAACGGTCGCCGAAAATAAATCGGCTTCCTGGACGCTTACTTAAAAATCTATAAAACAGTCCGTGATGGTATATGTTTATCTTTGAAGGTTTAGCCACATTATTTGGGTTATTGATATTGGGTTATTGATAACTTCTTAGTCTCTATGATTTGGTATGCATTCTTATTAAAATAAATATAAAAGTCACCTTTGACATTGCATTGCATTGCATATAAATATTTTAGAAGATATCACAGATTCAAAATGATCTAGCCTACTCTGCGGGGGCTTGGTTACGGAATGACTGAACAGGCATATGACGCTGAGCATTGTGTCGATTTTCATATATTTTTAATTTACTACTAATACTTTTGTGGTTACTTACTGTTTGCAAAGCATTAATTTCTATTTTTGTTTGGTTATCTTCGCATATTCGATTAGTAGATTAGTTACTTTTTTTAAATTAATATCAAACATACAGGTTAGGGACTGTATCCTATATGATATAAAAAAAATAAACTACCAAGTCAACACATTTAAAAAATACAAGCGCTTATTTGGTTATGCGTCGTATTTGGTGTATTGTGTGAAAACTTATAGAGCACTTACGCACCCGGGGACTTACAGTTGTGAAATACGATACGATGTGAAAAAATGCAATACAAATAAAAAATCTGAAAGTAAAATAAGAATATCATAGAAAATATCATTACAGGCTTATATCTGTAGTTCCCTTCATATAAAAAAATGCATACAACTGTCAGTAAACTTAACTTTGTTACTTTTACAATTTGTATTTCCCTCGGTAGGCGCTTCCGACTCGCACTTGACCATTTTTTTCCAAACTAAGTATAGAAAAAGAATCATAATCTTAAATCGGTTCGATCCATAGAGAGCATGCTATTCTAACTATATATAGTCGATGTTCTGTTATATATAGATATAACAGATAAATATAGAATAGTAAAATATAGAATAGTCGATGTTCTGTTACCAACCGATAGTTTCTAATAATACGGCTTAAGTTTGATAAGTACTATATAGACTTAATGCTTCACAACTTATATTATCTAAAAGCGACAAGCAAATCCCAGAGTACGTTATTTGATTTTAATAGTTTAGCTACTTAGGGAACTTAGTGTTCTCATCATCATCTTTCGAGACGTTGTCGTTGTCGTCGAGTGGCGGATCTTAACGCCGCGTTTTCTTTTCAGAGTGGCAAATAAATATATACATAAATAAATTTTATTTATTAGCTTCAGTTAATATCCCGGGAATCTAGTGTCGGGACTGGAGAGACCGGAAGAAATTAACTTAACTTAAGATACTCCTTTTTATTTACTTTATTTTTATCGACTTACTAGCAAGGTAGGGGAACGGATCCTAGATAAGACACAGCATTCCTCACTTTCCACCGAATCTTTGAAATTATTCCGTGCTGATTAGCGGAACTCAACGCCACCTTTCGCCTTACATCATTTGCATATAGTAATTGCTATCCAAAATGTATTAAAAAAAATAAAAAAACTTACTTCAAGCCCGCTACAATCTCCATAGCACCGTTAAAATTCCCAATGTTCCAACAGGTTAAGGCAACTCGTAGTATACACGAAAGTGTCACCTTCCGGTCTTCAGAAGATGATGGTGACAGTACCAGTTCTGTCACCCACGCTGATACCTGAAGAGATCGGACAGATTATAATATATTACAATGAGCGGACAATGAGGAACTAAATTTATGCATCTATATAAAAAAAGTTATTAAAAAACTTAAATAAAAAAAGGCAAGTGCGATTCGGATGTCTATCAAGAGTTCCGTACCAATTTTATGATATCACGTCAACGGGAAATATAACATATAGAAATTGATAAGCTTAAATTTGTAAGCGTTTGCAATTATTTGTAAATTTGTAAAGGTTTCAAACATAGATCTAGGTCAACAAGAAGTACCCTATAGGTTTTGATTAGGCAGCAAATTTCATACAACGTAAACGTACGTATTAGACATAGGAGTTTGATTTGAGGCATTCACAAGACACTAGAAATAAGATGTAAATTTCAGCCTGCCACCTCAACGCGTTAATAAGAAAAATACACAGATGACGGACAACACAGGAATCCAATAAGGGTTCCATTTTTTTTATTTTGAGGAACAGAGCCCTAATGAGTTATGAGAGAGAAATCTAAGGTCAAGACACTGCGTGTTGAGTGCACTGCGAGCGTATCTCAAAGCGGCACTATGCCTTCTTACCGACCCTAAAAGAAAAGCACCACTGTCGGCCAGATTAAATATTATCTTTCTTTCTCAGTTTGGAAACCTTTCAGACTGAAATTTCAACTGGAACCTTCATTTATACCAATTCGTCTCTAGCTTCATTCGGGCGACGAGTGCCCTCGACATATTTAGTTTAGCGAGCGAACGATTTAGACAGTGGATATTTGGGATGTGGAAAACGCAATTAAGAATATTTTTATTTTTAATTAACGTTTCACAAGTAAATTTTGTAATAGAGGGTATTGTTAAACTTTTGGTTGTAACATAACACACAATGGTAATCAGCTAGATTCTCATTTACAGAAATGCATTATTTTTAGCTTGACGCTGTTTATTTACTTTGTTTTTTTACTTTTAGATTCCCGTACATAGCAGGGTAGGCAGAGGGAGTCATGGAACTTAATATTAAAACACTCCGTTTATGATATAATTAAATCATTTGCAGCATAAGACTATCTTGGCAGTAGGATTTTGTATTGCGTGAATGACATGGAAAGTTATACATCGTTGTTGAAGTAATATATAATTATTTAAATATATAAGTATTTTATTATATATAAGCATATAAAAATATGAAATATTTTAATTTAGCTGAAAATGGAGAATGAAAGTCTCTTAACGGGGATCGGAGTGTCTTATATTCGACTCCCAGTTTACTCTCTGCCTACCCTGCTAGATTTGGGATACACATTAAACTTAAAAAAATACTTAGTGTTTAAATTTTGTAACTTCGCCTTACCCAAAGTTCGAATCTTTGACCATTATTAACACAAGAAAAACTTTAAAATCTTTACATTTCCTAACTTACTTATTCGACACCGGCTCCCTTGTAGGATATTTACATATTTTATAAGTATTCAAGAAGCACTATGAAGTTTGCAACTTCATAGAACTTTCTATGGTAATTATTAAATTACTTGGAATACGTTAATATGTTTTTAGGATTCCGTGACCTAAAAGAAAAAAACTTATCTTATCTTTATAGGATCACTTTATTGTCAGTTTGTCGGACTGTTCGTCAGTCAAAAAAAATACTCAAGAACTCAAAGAGGTACTGTGTTGATATTGATATAAAAACATTCAGGTTTTTGTAGGTCAAAAAAGTGATACTATAGATCCGATCTTACATGCTAAGGGTTACGTTTCAGGTTTACGGAAGAACCTTAACAAATATATATTAGCAGTTCATTTCCTTTAAAATGAGTGCATACACCCGTTAACTTAAATTAGTCATGTTCACATTGATCTAAAATCATCAAATTAGTACGGAACCCTCGGTAGACAACTCCGACTCGCACTCGCATTTCAGGGTTTCTTACCTTCTAATAACTGTGCCACAACAACCTCAAATAAACGTATAAATTTAAATTCCTATTAAAACCTTGGTGAAGCTCAAATGATAAATATCTTTCAACAATAGTTACGTGTCACACACACTCAAAAAGGGCTGTGGTCGATTTTTTGAAGGCTTTTTATGTAAGCTTAAACCTTTGAAACCCGGTTTACAATTAATATTAATGTTTATTGAGGTTATTTAGCGCAGGCACAAGCGTGTGAACGCAGCGGTTGTGGGTTCGATCCCAGTCTGGGAAATGAATAATTATTTATTAATATTTTCATTTCTAAATACTATAAAAGAGAGTCAAATAATTTTGTATAACTTTAGGTTATATTCCACGTAGAGCAGCTTAATGTTCTTCCACACTTTTTTCCACACTTTTCGCTCAATTTTCGTGGCGTTTCGCGTTGACTGCACGGCACTCAACGCTGCGTTTTGTCTTGCTACCAGAGCGAGGCAATGAAAAAAATCAGTATTTTATTCCACTGCGTCGGAATCGAACCCACAATCGTCGTATTTTCAGTTAAACTCGTATCTAGTGTGGTTCGGAAATAAGTTTTTAATATAACTAAAGTAAGGTAAAAGCCTAACACGTTATGAGGAACTAGGAAGTTCCTACATAAAACTTAAATAGTTTTCTCGCAACTTTAAATTGCCTCTGCGGAAGCTTTGAGACTTTTTTATGATGGGTAGTTTTTTTTTATTTTCACGTGCGTTTAAGACAAGGGCTACAATTAAGTAGTGTTAGGTCACTCCGCTCCCTCATATTTGCCCATTTTATAGATAAATTAAGAAGGATAAAATAAATTGAAAATTAATATATTATGGCTAGGTTCCTAGGTTCCCTCTGCTTACTCTACTTCATGTTGGATACAGCTAGAAGCTACAAAAAATATATTAAGGCATCACGCTGTATATCTATTTATATGCGGACATGTCACAGTAAATAATCGTTACTCACTTTCGAAGTTCAAAGTAAGTAGCGGAACTCAACACCGCGTTTTGTGTTAAGGACGCTTAGTATGTAAGAAAAGCATTTACAAAAAAATATTTTCATAATAATAATTCTCAATTTTTATTAGAGGATCAATTTGACTATATTAAAATTAATATAAACTTTCTTTTAATTTATTTACAAATAAACTGATGAGCTTAAAAGAAAAAAAAAACAACACTATAAGCGTTTTTTTTTTTTTTTTTTTTTTTATTTTTTTTTTTTTTTTTTTTATTTTTTTTTTATGGAAAAGGACAAGGCAAACGAGCGTTCGGGTCACCTGATGGTAAGTGATTGCCGCCGCCCACGGCCCCGTGCAACACCAGAGGAGCTACAGGTGCGTTGCCGGCCTTTTAAGGTGGAGAAAGACGCGCTTTTTGAAGGTACCCATGTCATATCGACCTGGAAACACTGCCGCGGGTAGGCCATTCCACAGTTCCGTGGCGCGTGGAAGAAAGTTCCTACGAAACCGCACAGTAGTGGATTGCCACGTATCCAGGTGGTGTGGATGATATTTTAGCCGATGACGTACGGTGCGGTTAGAAAATTCGGCGGCAGGTAACAGGTCAAACAGTTCTTCAGAACACTCCCCATGGTAAATGCGATAGAGAACGCAAAGCGAGGAAACGTCTCTACGCAAAGCCAAAGTATCAAGCCTTTCACAGATCATTGGGTCCCCAATGATTCGAATGGCTCTACGTTGTATGCGATCAAATGGTTCAAGCTGATACTGGGGTGCACCAGCCCAGAGGTGAGAACAGTACTCCATATGAGGCCTAACCTGGGCCCTATATAGGGCCAAACGGTGTTTTGGCGTGAAGTACCGTCTCGCTCTGTTGATGACCCCCAGTTTCTTCGAGGCCAACTTGGCCTTGCTTTCCAGATGATCGCGATACTGGCAGTCACTCGAAACATTAAGGCCCAATATACTGATACTGGGCGCGGCTGTAAGAGGAGTGTTTTGAAAGACTGGCGATATGATAAATGGGATTTTTTTTGTGGTTAACGCGCAAACTTGTGTCTTCAGGGGGTTGAACTGAACTAAGTTCCTTTCACCCCATGAGGAGACTTTGTTGAGGGATGCCTCAATAGAAGACACAAGTTTATTTCGGCACTGTTCAGCGTTTTCCCGAGAAAGACTTGCTCGGCCGGAGTAAATAGCGTCCACTGTGCTATCATCTGCATAGCAATGAATGCTAGAATCCTCTAACATGTCATTGATATGCAAAAGAAACAGCGTAGGGGACAGCACGCAGCCTTGGGGAACGCCAGCGTTCACGGGCATATGTTTAGAGCAAAAACCGTCGACAGCGACCTTGATGCTGCGCCCAGTGAGAAAGCTGGCGATCCATTTGCATAAATTCTCGGGAAGCCCATAGGATGGAAGTTTAGCCAGGAGCGCCTTATGCCAAACTCGATCAAAGGCCTTCGCCATGTCCAAACTAACTGCCAGGCCCTCTCCCTTGCTTTCAATAGCCGCTGCCCAGCGGTGGGTAAGGTAAACCAGAAGATCACCGGTTGAGCGACCATGGCGAAAGCCATATTGTCGGTCATTAATCAATCGGTGATCCTCTAGATAAACCAAGAGCTGGCTATTGATGATGCTCTCCATGACTTTTGAGAGCAGGGAGGTGATGGCAATAGGCCTGTAGTTAGATGGATCGGACCCATCGCCTTTCTTTGGGATCGGGTGGATAAGAGCGCTCTTCCATGAATCTGGGACTACGCCGACTGAGTAAGAGTGCCGAAACAAACGCGTTAGCACCGGTGTCAGCTCAGGAGCACAAGAACGGAGCACTAAGGGAGAAATGCCATCTGGCCCGCTCGACTTGTGGATGTCCAAGGAGGACAGAGCTCGCCTAACAGCTGTTTGGTTAAACTTAACCTCAGGCATTGAGCTCTGGCACCGCGGGATGGTCGGCGGCGTTGATCCTTGGTCATCCAAAGTCGAGTTTGAGGCAAAGAGAGCGCCCAGGAGATCGGCTTTCTCTTTTGCCGTGTGGACCAAGATGTCATTTCCCGTGCGTAATGGCGGAAGCGAAGGCTGGCTAAAGTTGCCAAGTGCCGCCTTTGAGAGCGCCCAGAACTGATGAGTTCCGGACGGATAGCTCCCAAGCTTCTCGCCAATTTTGGCGATATGCTCGGACCTTGCTCTGGCAATTTGCCGCTTAAAGAACCTAGAGGCTCGGTTATACTTCCTTTTTGAGGTTTTCACCTCCGGATCCTTAGTAACCAATGCCTCAGCCCAGATTTGATATGCCTCGCGTTTGCTAGAGGCAGCAAGCTTGCAAGACGTATCAAACCAAGGCTGTGACTTGCCACCGATTGGCACTACAGCACTAGGAATATAAAGTTCCATGCCCTGTAGGACCACGTCGGCAACAGCAGCGGCACAGGTACTAGGATCATCAGAAGAGAAGCAAACCGGCCCCCAGGGATAAGATGAGTAAAATGTACGCATCCCATCCCAATCTGCTGACTTGTAGTGCCAGACGCGACGAGTTGCGGGTGATCTGCAGCTGTCGCGCTTAATGGGCACGACACTCCGTACCAGGCAGTGGTTAGAGGACCCCAAGGGGGCATCGACGACAACCTGGTACTGCTCTGGATGTGAAGTCAGCAAAAGGTCCAATAAAGAGGCATTGTGGTTGTCCACGTCCGGGAGTCGCGTAGGCGACTCAACCAATTGGGACAATCCGTTCGCCATAGCAAGGTCAAATGCAGCCCTCCCCGCGTGGTCGGTGGTGCGTGATCCAAGCCAACTGGCATTGTGCGCATTAAAATCGCCAAGTATCACGACCTCAGCGGAGGGGATCTGTGAGAGCATATCGTCGATAGCCGATTGAATGTGCTCCATGAGCCGATCCGTTTCTGCATTACCACTGTGGGACCTGTAAAGGCATGCGTAGACTCGGGCACGATCGTCCGAGTCAACACGGAGCCAGATGGTAGACAGGTCCCGACCTTCAAAATGGGCAAGACGACGGAAACTTAGGTCCTCCCTTACGAACACAGCGACCCCGGCATGAGGCATAAAGTTATGTTCTATTTTGTAGCCGGTGTATTGGAGATAGGCTGTGTCGCTCGGTCGGGCAATTTGAGTCTCCGTCAGGAATAACAAAGCCGGCCGTGCCGTCTCGAGGTGGTGGTGGACGGCATTTAAGTTGGAATGTAGACCCCTGATATTGCAAAAGTCCACGTTGAGCGTGGAAGGGGTTGCCGTGGAGCGTACGTCTCGTTTGCCCTGTCTATAGCGCGGAACCTCTTTTGCCCTCCCCAGAATTCGAAGGGCAGCCTGAGTTTAGAGACTCAGGGAGGGATTCTCCAGCACCGGAGGTGCTGGTACCCTCCTGGGGTAGTTTCTCTTTAAGTGCCGCTATCATATTCCAGGGAGGGGTGGGAGGTTGGGCTCCGGAGCCCGGCATTACCTAATGCGAAACGCAGTGGCATAAAGCCACTACTTAACGCCGGTATTAAATGCCGGGGGTGGTATGATCCGGTCGAGTCTGCCCATGCGTGTTGCCATTGCTGGCGACGTGACTCTACCACACGTACTTTAGTCGCCTTTTACGACACCACCAGTACCAGGATGATCCTATTCTTAGCCGGGATCACACGGCGAAGGCGATTGTATGACGAGTGGTAGAAATCAACACCTCAACAACAATCAACTTTCCTCGAGTCGGAAACAAACCTACAACCGTCACGTTTTCAGTCAGACGTTCTACTTTTTGTTTTGCACAAGTTACTTGTGTATTTGATTGAAATAACCTTTTCAAAAATCATAAGTGCACGTATAAATTCGTCGAAACCACTTCCATTTTTCAGTTTTTTTATATCTTGTGACCTAATTCTTTAAAAAAACATACATATTTACAGAAATTGTCTCTAGCGAAAAAATACATTTGTTTTTATGAACATCTTATAAATCAATGTACGCTGCTTACACGAAAAATGACTCATGTCACGTTCCGTCAGACCGAAGCGTGCGAGCGAGAGCGCGGAACAAGCGATAGAGAGGCGCGATTGGCTTTCTGCATCAGATTATTCCAGATTTTTTAGCTTTTTGCCATATCCCGGATATGGCTCTTAAGAAACAGTCACAAATATCGTCGATAGGTTCTTTGTGGATTCTAATCCCATTCGGGGGTGAATTGTTTACATTTTCTCGCTCTGGCAACAAGGCAAGACGCGACGTTATGTTACGCCATTCAACCATAATGTCTCATGCGGTGCGGTGGTTAACGGTCTAAATTGTTATGCGGGAAAAGCATGAAGCTGCTCTTTCGAATCAAAAACCGAAAAAGTTTTTGAAAGTATTTTTATTCAAATTTTATAACGCATAAAGTGACTGTTGATATTGTTTGATTAAAACCCCGCCATTACCGGAGATTACATTATCCAGGGAACTAGAAAAGGGCTTGCTATAATACCAAAACCTTTCATGTGGGTTGACAAAGCTTTTTGAAGTTATAGGACAAGTATTCTGCTAATTTTTAATTGTTGTTCATGTAGTGGTACAGCGTCTATAAACGTTGGACTTGCTCTTGCTCTGGTAAGACAGAGTGTGGCGTTAAGTAAATTATGCAATGCTGCGAATTAAGATGGAAAGCGAAGAATATTGTATCTAGGTTCTGTATAAGTAAGTAATTAATAGTTTCTGTATAAGAATATTGTATTATATGTTAGCGTGAATCCAACCCACAATCAGCGCACTTAAATCAAATGTATTATAGTATTACGATGATCTCATTACAGTGATTTTTGTTGTATTTGTATAAGAGATATATTTTTTAAAAATATTATTCATTGATTTAAGGAGTAAGCTTAATTAAAATATTTTGAAGATGATATGTACCGTTAAGTTGTTTTATTGTCTGTTACTTTACATAATTGTTATCTCGTATACGTTTTGCTACCTAATACTTGTATATCAGCTTTAGTCCGCGTAGATTAGGCACTCTGTTGCTCATTTTCTATCTAATTTTCCATGCATCTCATATTGAGTAGCGGAAATCAACGCCACGCTTGATCTAACAGAGCGGGGAAATAAAAATAATTTAAATGTAATCGTTCCCACGAGAAAGGATCGAATCCACAAACATCGTGCTTTCAGTCAGACATAATTCTTTTAATATATAACAAACTAAATTTAGGTATAATGTGAGGATAAAAAAAAATATATTAATAAAACTTCTACAAGTTTCTTCTACAAATTTTATGATTTGACCAGACTACAATAGCAAAAATACTTCTATATTTTCCTAAAAAACCTAAATTATAGTTACCCTACTAACCAATAGCGTTCTTTGTAATCGGATCATGTAGAGTATGCAAATATGGGTCGTAGGACACCGTTTACATTATGTTGAAACGGGAAAATGTAAATTGAAACCTAGGTTATTTTATAATTCAAATTCTTAATAGTATTAGACGACTGAGAGTGAACAATACAGTGACTTTTGGTTTCTTTGCCTCTGTGCGTGTGTTTTTCCTCAAAAAGTGGTTGATTCTTTAACATTCGATTTATACAAATCGATCAATCGATCGACGCTATCGATGCGCAGCGGCACGGCGTGGGTTCGATTACCATTGGCAGTTATTAAAACAAAATAAGATCTAAAAGAGATAGAGCACTTGCTTCTTCGACCGTTTAACATCTTAATACAGCCTTGATACATGTGGATGATCGAATTAATTAAATCTCCCCGAGTAGGAATCGAACCCACAATCATAGCGTTAACAGTCAGCTTAAGACCAGAGTCTATCCGTTTGGTTCTTCTAAATAAAATATACAAGATTTCAATTTGTATATTAATATAACAATTTTTTCATGACCCGTGGGCATTCTTTTATTTTATTTAGGCAAAAAGTTACATAATTAACTAAACCAACATATTGTGTGAGTATGAAAAAGTTTCTTTATTTTATTAGTAAGTGGAATATTGTATTGGAGGTTGAAGTAGCTACATAATTGAGACCATAGAGACCAATGGAATAGTGTTTGACTGCGCAGTAGATGTAGGTTTGATCATCACTCAAATATATCATCAATAATAGTGAAACGCAACAGATTGTGTTTTCTTTAATTTATATTTCCATTTCTTCGCTTTGGTGTCGAGAAAAAGCGCGGTGTTGAGTTCTGCCATTCAACTCGCAATGCCTCCAAAATTCGGCAGAAAGTGAAGAAGTGTCATAACACTAAGTGTCCTCTGCCAACCTGCTGTTGTGTGGAATACAGCGTGAAGCTGCTTTATTTATTTTAACTGATTAGGTAGATTCGATTCCTGATGAATGATGAGTTATTTAATATTTTAATTTCCTCGCTCTGGCAACGAGACAAAGTGCAGGATTGATTTTTACCACTTAGCAATTAATGCTTCTAGAATTCGGCGATTTCACCGGAAAGTGGGAAACGAAAGTGTTTTAATGGGAACGGAGTGTCTTAAAATTAGATTCCCAGGTCCCTCTATATGCAATATTCAGTACAGGGTACACAGTGAAGCTAAAAAAAGTCTAGATGAATGAAGGAAAACCCTAGAAGTTGTCAATATAAAAGAAAATCTATTTACTATTTCTAATTCTATAGTTAGATAATAAGAGCGATCCCAATGTTATTGACAGATCTCGTATAAATGTCAGTTTGTACGGGACGGTACAGTAGCTCAGTGAAAAAAACAATATATACTGTTTCCTAATATAAGCTTGTTGTACCTGGTAATAAGGATTGTAACAGTTCCAAATAGAGGTCAGCCGTGGCGCAGCGTAAAGGGTAAAGCTGATCTAGACAATTAATTATTTCATTCTTCCGAAGACGAATCATGGTGTAGTGTTTCGCCGCTCATCATGTAATGTATCGAAAATTGGAGGAAGTGAGAAGAATCTCTTAACACTAGTTTCCCTCTGCCTACCTTGTTATACATTGGATACACGTGGAAAACAGTAAAATATACTTTTAAACTACCTCCATTGGAAATAAAACATAAAATTTACTGCTCCAATGATGGCCAGCGACATTCAAACTAAACCTTTCGTCTGAATCAATAATGTCCTCTAGAGACCCTGTTTGATGGTCCTCGTGTCGATAATGTGACAATGTTGCTTGTTAAAAAGCGTAGATTTATGTGCTTTATCTCTATATTATATAAAACTCTTTTGTTATCGAGTGACTGAGTGAGTGGTACGATGTACATACGGAACTACTGGAAAGTTGAAATTTGGCACGTACGTAAATTAGGAAGGCGGATAGAGAGAATGACGAAATTGCTATGGTAAAAGGGAAAATATGGGATTTTCCACTTTACTTTAAGATATTGATTAATAAAATAATTAAAAAACGTGTCCAAAGGCACCAAGATTTTTAAGCATCACAAAAAGGTTTTTTAGATTTTTTATTTATATTTTACAAATCAGGCATTTGATACCTATATGAGGGTGGGTTTTGCGAAAAATTCTAATTTGACATTTTGTTACGGCAGCCATTTTGTATAACCACAATATTGTTTATTTATGTTATTTTATTGTTATCAGCACTAAAGTCGTAATCCATATTTCAACTAAATCGGACACCGGAAGTGGATCAAGTTTGTGAGATTTTACATATATACTAACATAACATACTAGCTCCCAGGGTAGGATAGGAGAACCTAGTGTTAAGACACACAGACTCCTATTGCGGCCTGAATTTGAGACATTGCTCATATGGTGGAACTCAGTGCCACTCTTTATAACTTTACATAATATATTAATAAAAAATAAATATAAAATAAATATCCAATATGAACCGGGTTCCAGAGTTTTAAGCTTATATAAGGCGCCTTCGAAAAATCGACCACAGTCCTTTTCGAGTGTGTGTGTGTGACATGTTTTGTTAGGAGATATTCATTATTTGATCTTGTCTAAGGCTTTAAATGAAATTTTAGTTCTACGTATACTAGTCGTCGCCCGCGTCTTTGTTTGTGTGAACTTATATACGTAGAATAGAAATCTCGTTTTCTTTTCTCGTAAAAATACTCAGGTGAACCAAGCGCGGAGTTGTACACAGAAATAATAAATATTTTAACATCATTGCCCCGGAAACAAGGGTGCCTTGTATGCTAATACAGCGTGAAGCAAAAAAAAATACCCCAAGTGGGGATCGAACCCACAAAGGTCACGATTACAGTCACATATTGTTTGGCAAGGTTAAGGTTATTTTTACTTTGTTTGGCAAAAGAACACACAGTCGAATTGAGAACCCGCCTTTTTGAAGTCGGTTAATAATATATTTTTTAATTTCTTTTCTAATTTACTCCTTGTTGATTTTACATAATTAAAAAGCTCCAGTTATCTTTGTATATAATTAAGGAACAAAGTTAATTTCTAACAAAATCTCCTTACAGTAAGATCGGATAGCCAAGGACGAGAATTATCAACTGAATTAGTGGGATAATTATAAGGTCAGGACTTGAGGACTAGCAATGTCTTTTCTATCGATATATGATCACTTTCCTTTTATTATAGTGTTGTATGTGACACTACTCAAGCATTTATCACTTAGATTTCCGCGCAATGTCTTGAAAATACCGTTCTTTTATTATAGTGTTGTGTCTGACATTAATCAAGTACTCACTAATTTAATTTCCGCGTAATATCTCCAAAATTGGACGGAAAGTAGGAAACGGAATATGAAGCTCAAAAAAAAATCTATATTTGTTTTTTTTATGCTTATATTGACATCATTCTTGGTACCAGTCGTGGCGCCATCGCCACGGCGCACGGGGAAATGAAGTATTTGATATTTTCATTTCCTCGTTCTGGTGCCGAGGCAAAGCGAGGCGTTGAGTTTCACCACTCAACACGCAATGTCTACAGAATTCAGTGGAAAATGCCTATGTGTGATACAGCGTGAAGCTAAACAAAATATTTTTATAAAGGCGTAAAAAAAAGGCGGCGTTCAGTTCCGCTTTACAAGGTTTGCAAGGACAATGAAGTAGATGCAATGTAGTTTTAATTTTTTTTACATATGCAAGTAAAATAAGTGAAAAAACTAGTTCATTACCTACTCTTATATAAAAATATATTCTAGAATTTCAGCTCTTGTCCCGACAAATTGCTTCGCAGGCCGAATGAATACACGCCGCTGTTGCGGAAACTTTGAATGGATCTTGATGCTTCTTAACAATACCATGAAGTAGATTTTTTTCATTATAATATAAGAAATACCTAAATTGTTGACGTTATTTGAATGTAGACGCGGAGGTCGTGGGTTCGACTTCCACTTAGGAGAATTATTTTCATTTATTTCTTGTGGTAAGAATACAAGAAATTGAGCTTCGCCACTCAATACCCAACCTCCCCAAAAATTAGGCATTGGGTGGGGAACATAATACCACTAGGTTCATTCCTATGATATTTTTTGTAATATAATAATAGAATATTTACTGATTCCATTCATCATTTTTAATACATGTTCCGCATTAATTTAATAATATTGACAAAATAATAGAATAGAGTGCCTTGAGTATGTGCCTCTGTCTGTACGGTTAAAAGCTCGTAGTTTTAAATGAAACTATTTAACCGGATTAATCACTAAATATATTAGTATTATACATTTCTGTTTACCAGTGACCACGGACTACTGCAAAGTGTTCGAAATTTCCAAAATTGGTTTCCAAAAATGTATAATACTAAATGTATGCGATTATTCAAGTTACATAAATGTGTAATAATCGTGAAAATCAAAGATCTTACCAGCCAGTAGTTTCTTTGCCTCAAAATCGGTTTTTGCACACTTTTTAGTAAAGTAACAGAACGCTGGACCAGTTTGTGTCTTTGGTTTTATTCAATTATGAAGAACTTGTGTAATATTCATCTATCTAACAACTAAGTAAATAAACAATAGCAATATATGAGCCTACTTTTTGCTTTATTTCTGTGAAATAATCATTAATATTTCAAATCAAAATCCAACAATACGTCTTGTAAGTTTGTTCGATGTGAAAATTGTACAAATAAATAAAATATCGATACAATTGCCACAGCACATCACTATGCAAAAGCTTAATGGCGGCACGTGCTCTCTTCAGGAACACGTTAAATAAACGTACACGTTAGATACTGATGCAGCGGCCATTACGTTGACCGAGATGTTTGTTTTTTTATACTACCTTTTACTAGAGACTTTACGTCAGCAAGCAAATGTCAAGCGAGAGCTGTGTATGACACATATTTTAAGTACCCAAGGAAACTTTGGCTACAGTAGTATATTAATGTAATGTAGTATAACCTACCTTTCTGGATAAACTGAATAATCGCAACAAAAAAAAACAATGTTTTTATTAAAAACAAATCGTTCTTAAGATTAGCGCGTTTAGCAAAACATAATCTTTCTACTTTATAATATCTTTATATATTGGTACTGATTTGGCATTATTGGCATATGGCACAGTAGGCATATATGTAGATAACTGAATGGTGGGTGTAGATTCAAATTTATTGAACAATATTTACATCTGTTATATAACAGGTTTGACACGTTCCCACGTGTCAAACCTGACACCTTCTAGTGCTAAGACAGTCTCTCCCCACACAACGACCAATTATTGCGTGTTTAGTTGCAGGACTCAATGACGCCGTATGTCTTGTTATTAGAACGAGGAAATTAAAATAATGCATTTTCCCGAATGAGAATCGAATCAATAACCGTCACGTTTACGGCCTGACGATGTGCCATTGTACCACGTCGGCGTCTACGTCAAATAGTTATTTTTTGACTGTGTCATATATTTTGTTGGTAACCGGATATCTATCTAACTTGTCGCTGTCTAAACAATATCTAGCGACAAGTGCGCGTGACGACATTAAGAATGTGTAGTGATGTTTGTAACATTATCGATATTTGTAAATACATAATTTTAGTTATATTTTTAGGGTTCAACCCATCAGCAAAAATAAATTTTTTGGATCAATTTTTTTTTCTGTTCATTTGTCGTTGTTTCGTCCATCTGCCTGTCTGTCAAAAAAAAATCTTTGGGCAACGTGAACATTTTAAAGTATTTGATCATCAAATCTTAATCTTTCTTAAGAATATGATATATATTTCAATTAGCATCTAAAATGGACTAGAACATGTCCATGACGGCCCCATAACAATAATTTCTAATGTTTCTAAAATTTGCTTGAAGAAGCTGACAAAAAAAACTTTTATATGTGTTGTCCAATAACCAAAAAGTTAATAAATCAAAACTTAAAATCATAATAATAAGATAATTGCGTTTATAGAGTGTTCTGCTCGCGGCTTTACTTGCGTGAACTATACGATTATGGCTATAATACCTAATGAGATATTGTAGAATAATGATTTTAAAAATTCTCAGCTTAACACGACAAAACAACACGAGCTTCGCCAGTTAATACGCAATGATTCGAAAATTAGACAGTGTTTTGGGAACGGAGTGTCGTATCACTAGGTTACCTCCATTATATGTGAAAAATTGCGTGAAGCAAAAAAAAATAAATTGTAGCCCTAGTAAAAAAAAATAGTAACGGAATACTTATATAGAACACACGAATAATGCTTTTTTTTGCATTTCTTGAAGAAATTCTTAAGAATCGTCGCATAAGTATAATGGTTGAGTTTGGATGGTTGAATTTAAAGGTGCACTCTATCTTAATTTTCCCATTCTTTTCTATCTTTTTTATCTTTTTAATTTAATTTCATATGTGTTTCGTTAGTTTTTTCTACAGCTCGTTGTATGACACACGACACATTCTTAGTGCGCGAGGTAACTCTAACCACAGGAACAGCGAGGTGCGAGATGTAATATAACCTATCCATAGCTTTTCCTGGTCTTTCACTATGACTTCGGTAAGAGAACAATCCAGCACAAGCATTTCAAATATAATAAAACAATTTTGGTAATATTCGAACTCATAATTCCATCATTTCTCATTCCTTAATAGAAAAATCCCAAGAACTCACACTTATCTTGCATTAGGTATATAAAATACACTAAATTACTAGTTTTATGACATCATCAAACACTCGCGAACATTTTGATGGACATTTTCTGGGTCACAGAGCACTAATATCACATCACTTCTTTTAATGTAAGTAAGATAAAGAAAGATTTTGAAACTATTTATATATACTAGTACTACTACTGTACTAGGAAGGTTGGCTCGCTTCGCTTGAAAATCTTCTGCTCGCTTCGCTTTTTGATAATAACGATAAAAAAGGCATTGAAAGATAATTATGAAATTGTATTGTGTATTTTATTTAAAGTCGTCGTGGTATAAGCGTGGGTCTGTAAGCTCGACAAGTTGATTCGATTTCCACTTGCGGAAATTTTTCCTCGCTCTGGCAACAACACAAAGCGCGACATTGAGTTTCTCCACTAAGCACGCATTACCACCAGACTTCGGCGGAAAGTGGAAACGGAAGTTTCTGAATACTTGATTTCCAAGTTTCCTCTGGATACCTTGCTATATGTGCCATACAGTGAAGATAAAAAAAAGTGTCTTCTCATATACGATATTTTTATTTTCACACTGCACCATACCATTCTGCAGAGTGGGAATCAAATCCAAAACCTTCGCGCTTATATTAAGACGGTATCAAGAACGCGCGCGTGAACAAAGTTGCGAGCAAAGACTAGACGTACCGTAGACGGGAGTACTATACATGAGTATCAAATACGTTATACCCTGGAAGTTAACTAACATCCTATTTTGTTTAAAGGCCACCATCAATCTTCCATCGACACTTAATAACGTTATCTGTTTGAGTCACTAATCAATCAGGCTCGAGAGGATATCCTATCAATAAAATTAACTTATTAAAAAGATATAAAGCCCAGTCGTGGCACAGGGTCACAGTATTGCGACTGGGTTTGTGGTTCGATTCCCACTCGAATAAATTAAACATTTAATGTTTTCATTGGAATTCGGCGGCGATTCAACATGCCTTTGGAATTCGGCGGCAAGTGTTAAAGGGAATGGAATGGGAAATGTCTTAACATTATGTTCCCAGGTTCCCTCTGCCTACCCTATCCTATGTGCGGGATATAGTTTGAGGGTAAAATATATATATTAACAATATAATAGCTACCTAAGACAGCTACCAAACAAAAGCTATAGCAACAGTAGACTAGACGCAGTATCTACAGGATAAATTGAATAAAGTTAATTGAAATTTGAATTTTTTATCTCGCAACTCGTTTCCATGGAGTTTTGTGTTAATCGTCTAATCTTTACGATAACGCGACTTATAATTGAGATATACTCGTACAATATTGAACACTCGATGGTATATCTTCGCAGGAGCTTTAGAAGAGCTCCTACGTTTTAAAAATAATTAGTTATTAAATTTGACGTTTGTATTTACTAAAAAGAGGATTTAGAAGATTTTTTTATATCACTTAATATTAAAAAGTTATGTGCTGAAGGGTAATGAAAAATAATATTTAATAACAAATTCATAAGTTAAGATATTTTACAACATTATCATTAACATCCGAACTTTATTCCACTATTACCTACAAAATTAAAAAATAAGTAGGTGCCCTAATATTAAAATATTCCCCTTCTGCCTACCCTGCTATATGCGGGATTGTTAATAAAAATATGAAAATAACCACATACTTCGTTGAATCTCCGTATCAAAGTCCTGACGCTGCTCTTCGCTTGAGGAGTGTGTGTTGGTGGCGCTCTCCTTATCATGTGCCTATCACTAACAGTTCCGAGGACACCTTCTCCCCCAAGGTCCAGTGTAACTTGACGGAGGTAGTCTATTGGTGGTACCTGAGGAAGATATGGTATAGTTTATAAATTTTTATTTATTTAGGTACATTGTTGAATATTGCCGTAAATGTGGTCTTATTTCTTAGTATAATAAAATTTGTAGGCATTTAGGATTGTTACTTGTAGGATTGTACGTGTAGTTAGTGGTGATTTGTGGAATCAAAAGTGCACGTAAACAAAATACAATCAATATATCATTTTTTTAGGTTCAAACTGTATTCCGCATATTAAGAGAGAATAGTGTTAAGACACTTCAGGAAAAGAAAATAGTTCTTCGAGTGGGAATCGAATCCACACCGTCGCGTTTAGTCAGCCGGTGCCGCTGCGCAACGATGGCTTCATATTATTAAATCTTATAAATTCTATAGCACTTTTATCGTTCTCACTACTTTCTGGACTCTATAGATAACGTGGTTTTATTTAAATATTAATAGACCAAATATATTTAATAAATAATTTTCAATGTACCTTTTAGTTTAACAGATTTTTCCGTATACCCGGTTTATAGGGTAGGGAGAAGGAATATAAGGTTAAGATACGCCGTTTCCCACTTTCAGCCCAAATCAGGACACTAAGCGTTGCGTGACGGCACTCAACGCCGCGACATTCTACTGGAGCGGAGAAACTAAAGTAATTTAAATATACAAATTCCTCGGAATGAACTGAACTCGCAACCACCGTGCTTAAAATCAGATAACCCCACTTCGCCACAAAGGCCTGATTCGAGAATGTACAATTAATGGTTTGTTAATAAGTCCATCAGGACCTATTAGGGTACATGATAGGAATATCGATATGCAATTTGTACGAGAAAATGGATGATTGGTGACTGTGGAGGATCTTGAAAGGCATTACACGTGAACGGTAATTTTGTGAGTTCAATTTTCATTAGGGGTGTTGCACAATAAATAAAAATAATATAGTTCTTTATATGGTAAAGCAAATGCAAACTTGAGTTCCATTACTCAAAACGCAATATCAGAGAGATTAGGTGAAAATTGAGCATAGGAGGATTCCTTCACCTTTACTCTCTTGGAACAAAATGAAAAGCATAAAAAAGCAGTGATAAATCTACTTACCTATCTTTTCAGTAATCAAATGCATTGTACTATACTATATATTAAATTAAATTATTTTCACGCTATATTCCGTATACAGGTAGACGGAGGTAACCTAGTGTAAAGACACTCCGTTTTCCACTTTTCATCCCAATATTCAAGACATTGCGTGTTGTGTGATAGAACTCTCAGCCGCACTTTCTTTATCTTTCGTTAGTCCAAGTGGGAGTCAAACCTACAACCATCGTATACAATTCGGCGTTGTGCTGCTGCGTTATTTTTGCCTATGTATCGATTTATGTATATATATTTTTAAAAGAACACAAAAGAACGCCGAACGTATAAGGCTTCCCTTTGACTTTGTGTAACTAATGAAAGTGAAAAAGTGTTTTGTGTCGACTTGTGTTTGAAGAATGAATATCGTAATATTTGCTTCTATAGTGCAGTAGATGTGAGCTGTTTTATAGATAGTTATATATAGTAGGTTTATTTCCTTTTTCGGTATATTCTGTTAAAAAAGCACTCTTTTTGCCATATCAGAGGGAATTTCAACGGAGTGTTAAGACATTTCGTTTCCCATTTTTTCCTATCGTAGTGGAAAGTTGAATATAAAATTAAAATACAGCCTTGTAACCGAGCGGGATCGAACCCACAAGCACCATCACACAACACGTAATATTTTAGAACTAGGCGGTGCGTGTAGAATGGAGTGTCTCAACATTTAGCTCTTTCTATTTATCCTTTGCGGAAAAAAGCGTGAAGCTGCCTTTTTGAACGTGACAAATTGATAGTGCGAGTGCGTGGGGTCTGAGTGCATTTGATACGCGCTCAAACAAACAAACTTAGAATCTATTTAGAAAAGTAAAAAAAATGGAGTAGAAAACGTGTTGCTGAGTTAATTTTTTTTATATGATTGTAAATATTTTCCTTTTCTTATATTTTTATGTATGTCGAACATACCAGACAGAGGGAACCTGGAAACCTAATAAAGTTAAAATTAGGACACTTCCGTTCCCTCCTTTCCATTGAATAAGAGGTGGAGGTTTGTCGCGTTACAAGAGCGAGGAAATTGAAAATATTAAATACTCCATTTTCCCAAGTGGGAATAGAACCTAGAACCGTACCGTGAATGCCACTTTTAAAAAACATAACACGAATCTTACGATCGTACAAGCATTTGATGCTATACTATATATTTATAGTAACTGCCAATCACTTGCAGTAATTCGATTAGCGGACCAACTAATGTACGTGATAATTATATCGCGCTGTCTAACCACAATATGACATAATTCTATGAACATAGAGCAGTTACGGGCTACTTAATTATAATAATATACGGAATAAATAAGATTATAATAAAGTATTAATCAGCTTCACGCTGTATCCCGCACACAGCAGCGTAGGCCGAGGGAACCTAGTGCTAAGACACTCCTTTCTCCACTTTCCGACGAGTTCTGGAGGCATTGCGTATTGAGTCGCGGAACTCAACGCCGCGCTGTGCCTCGACACCAGAGCGGAGAACAGAAAATATAAATTAATAAAATCATTTCCTTGAGTGCGAATCGAACCCACAGCCAGTCGATTTTGCGGTCACACCTTGTGCCCCTGCACCACGACTGGCCTCAAATATATAATAAAGTAAAATAAGCAACAATAGCACTAAAAACTAAAAGAAAAACAAATTATTGTTGTACAAAAAAGTTATTATTGTACTAATAACAATATTTCAGTGAACTTAGTAAATAATATGTATAAATATAAATAAAGGTCTTATAAATTAAAAAAAAATATATATAAAAATTTTAAAAAACAATTTCCACTTTAGGAAATGAAATTGTTCTGATAACGAGGCAAAACACGGCGTTTAGCTACGCCATTAAATGCAATACCTCCAGAATTTGGCTCACAGTTAGGAACGAAATTATCTTAATAGAAACGGAATGTCTTTGAATTCCACAATCCACCAATGACAAAAATTAACGCTATTAAGTTGCCGTCTCTCTGTAGGATATGCAGAATCGATTTAGCTGAGACGCAAAGAATGGGACATGGTAGTGAAGATGTCACAGTAAAAATTAAGAAGAACGTACTTAGGTGGTTCAACATGAGTAAAGAAAGAGTGGCATTTTTTTTATATATGAGTTATAGTTAAGCAGGAAAAGATCTCGGTTGACCTTCGAGAACACAGTGTCGATGATACTGGAGGAAGGTCACGTAAAAAGTATGAGGACCACTCGGAGGGCATTTTAAAAGAGGTTGATACTAATGGACGAGGTGACAAAGGTATGTAGAGACCGTAGCGTTTGGTGCTCTGATCTCTCTGGCTACCTCGCCAAAAATACAGCGTAAAGATATTTTGTAAATGTAATTTCACTAATAGGACGTATAAAACTTTAAGCTAAGCGGAAATTGAAACATTGGACTGCTAAGCCTTACGGACTTATCAAAGTATGTCGAAATTCGATCAAATATTTCATTTTTCAATTCCTAAAAAAAGGTTACACGTTACAATTCAAACGCAGTTCCTGAGATAAACGCGTGCAACCAAACAAACAAAATAAATATATACGAGTAGATTTACAACTACAAGAAATGAACATCGAATAGCTAACTAATCATTGCTAAGCCTTGTTTTAATATAGACAGAGCGGAACGGCCCTTGTCGCTAAAATCCACCGCTCAAAGGCAGAAATTTACATACGCAAACTAGCACGGGCACTCGGCGTGTAACCCCGGCGAGTAACCGTCTACTGTCAAGAGATAAAAGTGAATATAAATCATTTTTATATATATTTATTATTGCTCTCGAAGTTCTATGAAAATAGAAATTATGTCGGTTTTATAAGATCGAGTTTAAATTAAGTAACTATGTGATAACATCTAGAATCTGAATTACAAGCACTTCTATACTATCATCTTGGAACTTAGCAATTATATGTAGATTAGGCGGCAGTACAGTATTATGGTACCATCTAGTTGGTCTGATGATGGAATTGGAAGATGGCTGCTGGAACCATGGACATGACGTATATGAATTCAGAACTCTACAAGAACATATATAAATTTCGGACGGCATGAAGCCGAAAAAAAAAATAAAACGCTCACTCTGCCTCACTCTGCTTGAAAAACAAAAATCAAATATCCACCAATCCACAGACAACAAATTCAATTAACTTACAAGTTTACGTAGATAAGTTACGAATTTAAAGCGATTCCGGCCGTACCTCCAGGCTGCCACCCACGCACGTAGCATACCCCTACCTACGCTTTATTAAAAAATATGGTTAGGTTATTCTAGCATACATTTTATCGGTTGTTGGTGGCGGTTTGTAGATTTTTAGGATTCTGCCTACCTATGTGTACTGTGAAGGGTCTGTATTAAACGCGTTGTTATTAAACTTCCTGCTTTTGACAACAAGATAAAGCGCGGCGCTTAGTTCCGCCGCTCAACAAGTATTATTTCGAAAATATTCCAGAAAATGGGACACTGAGTGTCTTAACATTTGGATCCCTCCGCCAATCTCGCTCTACAAAAGGGTGTTCCTTTGTTTCTACCAAAAAAATACATGCTCAAAAATATAAGTACGTTTTACGAGGTACGTTTGATTCGAATCCACTTCCATCCCATTTAATCAGCTCTGCTAAGCTACAACAACATCAATCATTGTTAATTATAGAGTACAATTTTTCCTTTTGTAAAACAGAACAGCCTATTGTCACTTCCAAACCATAAGCCCGGCTTATGGTTTGATTCATGAAAACTAATTACATAGCTTTCAATGTAATATGTACTGTGAGCACGTTAATACTGACGTATACAATTTTAAGGAAGAGAAAAGAAACTACCGTTCTTTTTGTGTTGAGTAACGGAACCTAAAGCTGCGCTTTTCCTCGTTACCATTGCGTGAAAATGGAAATGAAAAAACAAAAATGGTACTGAGGTATCATTTAACGTGTAGGCAGAGATAATTTTAATTCTTTATTTTGAGCTCTTAGATTACAAAAAGGTATTTTGTAATTTCACGCTGTATCCAGCATTAAGCGGGATAGACACACACAGTGAATTTTTTTTCACTTTCCGCTCAATTTTCTAGATAATGCATGAGTGGTGGAACTCAACGCCGCGCGATGTCAAAAAAGAACTTTTTCAACAAACACGGAAAATGTGAAGTTTCTTTAAAGTGATTCGAACCCACACTTATATTTTACATTCAGCCATATTCCAAAAACACTAACACTGTGCCCTACATAAATATACCTGAACCAAATGATCACCGTTCAAAGATGCAAAGAGATATGGCTGAAAAGGTTCAGCAAGAACCGATGGCTCCCGTCGGATTTGGAAACCTATTTACGTTGCTCCACATGTCACGTACTGAATTATGCGGGATGGCCATTTTTTGTCATCAAAACTGAATATTTTAGTATAATAATCTACAAGGCTCAATGGCACAATGGGTAAGCGTTCGACTATAAATATGATAGTTGTAGATGTAATACATATAGGGAGAAGTTATTTTATTTTCATTTTAACATCCCGGAAATGCAGCCTACCTATGTGGAATATGGTATGAAGCTAAAATAAATAATAAAACACTGAATGTAGTGAAGGATTGAATGAATGATGTATATAGACAAAAAGATCCAATTTTTTTCCTTCCAAAAGGCAACAATTAACAAATATGAATAAATGATGATTGCCAACTTTCCCACTTGGCCTGTTTCGACGACTTTCGACCTATTAAGCTTTGTGAAAGATAGACGAGAGGTATACGCTGTAGGCAAAGAGAACCTGGAGTTGAGATACTTTATTCTTTCTTTTTTGCCTAAATTCGAATGGTGTTAAGTGGAGTATCTCAACGCTGCGGTTTGTCTGAATACCAAAAGCAGTCATCACATTTGCGATCAGACACCGCACTAATAAGCCACTACCGCCTAATTTCTTTTTAATTTCTAGCATTATCGTATTTAATATAACAGGATAGACAGGGAATCCAGAATTAAGATTCTTCTATATACAAATAATTTTCATTTCTTCGTTCGGGTAGACAAAGCGCAGCGTTGAACTCCATCACGTAACACGCGGTGTCTTAAAATTTTAATGGTACCCTGATACGCAGGAAAAATATGCAAGGTAACATGAAGATTATAAATTTGGCAATTCCATATTATCTCATTGTAATTTGCTGCTCTAAGGGTTATATCGATTCAGCCTATTTTAAGCCCGCGAAGTGGACACTTGTAGAGTGGCAATAAAAGAAATTTGACTATTTACAAATGAATAATTTCCCTTTTCTTTTTATGATTATTTTTATTGTGTATTTGTATCCAAAAAGTTTTTTAATGGAAAACACAAGGCAAACGAGCGTTCGGGTCACCTGATAGCAAGTGATCACCACCTCCCATGACCCCGTGCAATACCAGAAGAGCTACAGGTGCGTTGTCGGCCTTTAAGGCCTGTCTGTCTATGTATGTCTATATCCATATAGACGCGCTTTTTAAAGGTACCCATATCGACCTGGAAACATTGTCGCGGGTAAGCCATTCCACTGTTCCTTGGCGCGTGGAAGGAAGTTCCTACGAAACCGCACAGTAGTGGAGCGCAACGTATCCAGGTGGTGTAAAAGATGATAAGCTTGTGACGTACTGTGCGGTTAGAAAATTCGGTGGGAGGTAATAGGTGAAACAGTTCTTCAAATGACTCCCCTTGATAATATTATATATTTTTTTTTTTATTTAACAGATCATTGGGCTCTACGTTGTATGCGATCAAATGGTTCAAATTGATACTGGGATGCACCGCCTGCCCTGCTGAATGCGGGATACAGTGTGAAACTGATTTGATGTGATTAAAAATATGTTGCGTACGTACGTACATATGTACATACATTAGTTACATCATATTTTCCTCAATCAGGAATCAAATTAGTAACCTTTTGATTAAATGACCATTGTACCGTAAGGTTAGAAAATTCACGTTTTAATTAAACGAAATCACATCGAAGACCGTTTATTTGTTGATAGAGTAATAAATATGTTTATTGGCGATTAAATCGGTATAAAACGGCCATAAATAGGTGCCTGTTGCAAGGTTACGAGCTGTAAACCTATTTTAGGACAATGTGTTTGCCAAATTAGATATACTGCTCATCCATAATAACCGAAGTGCTGTACATAAAACTTTAGGGATTTTACAGCGAAGTTAGCAAAATATTGTGTAGGTGCCCTAAAGATAAGAAGATATAATTTTTGACGATATTTATTACAGAAAAATGGAATGTCACCACAATAAATATTTTATAGAGATCGGCGTGGCGTAGCGGTACACTGTTTGTAAACGCAACGGTTGTGGGTTCTATTCTCACTCGAAGGAATGGCTTATTACCATTCTCTTGCACCTTGTTAGGTTCCAGCAAGAACATGAATTCTTTATTCATCTCAACTCAACGCTTTTCACCGATACATACTCTTTCTTCTCCGATACATAATCTTTTAATGTACGCAAATTTTAATGCGAATATTAGATAGACTTTTTATTTGGTTGAAAGTGTTAATCCCAGTAACTACTGGTCGATATTGCATTTTTTTTTGCTTTTGATAGTCTATTTACCAAGAAAAATTATAGGCTATATTATACCATTTTTAAATTTAACAACCCATAGTTTCTACACGACCACGCGGACAAAGATGCGGGCAAAAGATGGTAAAAGACAAAAATAAACAAATAAAAAATAAATTGTTCGAAGAGAGAACAAATGTTTGATATTTTGTATGTTGAGTGGCTGAACTCAACGCAGCAGTACGTAGTATGAGTATAATTTATTTTCAGTGTAATAATCAAACCTACAACCGTCGCGTTTACAATCTGATATTTTGCAGCTGACTAACGGTACTTACTTGATAAAAAATCTTATATTCTGTATCAGTGAGTCGTAAAGCCACCTCTTCTGGAAAATGTAGCAATGTCTTCAGTATCGCTAACTCTTCATGACTGCTTTCTTCACTCGATGAAGCACCTGAAAGTAATTGTTAGCATTAGCTTTTTATTTTTATAAATACATATTTTTTAGGCCAATCGTGGCGCAGAGGCATCAACGTGCGTCTGTCTACGTAAAAAAATGTAGGTTCGAATACCAATCGAGGGGGAAAAAAAATTTAAATATCTATAGATTTTAGCGTTAAATTTCTTAGAGTTTAGAGATATTGCCGCCCTACGACAAGGTACCCCTTGCGGAAATATTCCTACTGTTAAGCCACTCTGTAGTAGTGTGTCTGTCATGCTTACCACCCAATTTTTGAGAAGATCACGCAACGAAGGCCACAAAAATCATTGACGTTATCTCATTTTTAGTGCTATGTACACAAAGGTTGAAACGAGATCCTATGGCTGAGAGTTCGCTGTCTGACTCTTTGTCTGTCTGTATATCACAAGGCTGCATCTCATGAACTGTGAGGTGAAATTTACACAGATGAGTCTAGATCGAGATCCTACCGGAGGGTTCCGTACAAAAAGGAGCTTTTTAAGGAAGCTTTTTCCGAAATTCAAGCTTAGCTTAGCCAGAGCCCTTTTATCTGATACCTCACTTGAACTAGCGGCTTTAATACCAAATTTTGTAACCAATTTTTAAAGCTATTATTTTTTAGGAATTAACCTCAAAAGTATAGTTCTCTGATTTTTCCTGAACTAGTACTACCTGTAGATGCAAGCTGCCAAATTTCATAATTCAATCAAAAATAAAAATCATGCTCTCGACAGACAGACAGACGGACGGACAATTAAGTGATCTTATAAGGGTTCATTTTTCTCTAAAATATACGGAACCCTAAATGCACTATTAAATTATTATTTTTCACACTTACAGAATATTTGAATCAATTTTTGTATTTCAATATGAATAAAAAGTTAATATTGAAACACCTGAGACAAGTGGAGCTTTTTGTTTGTCTCATATAATAAGTGTCAGTAAAGAAGTTTTCTGTATTAAACAAATTGCCGGAATGATATTTTTTTTTTAATACAATTAATATTATTATTATTTTACCCTGTTATATATGGTATAAATCGTCAATGTAAAAAAAAATACCGATTTTTTTAGCTTTACGCTGTATTGCGCATAACAGGATAGGAGGGGACCTAGTGTCATTCCGTTGAGATATTCTGTTTCTCAATTCCAGCCCAATTTTCATTTTGACATTTCTTGTTAAGTGGCAAAATTTAACGCTGTACTATGTATTCTTGCCAAAGCGAATAAATCATAATAATTAGTACCCCCGAGTGGAAATCGAACCCACAGCCGTCGCATTTACAATAAGACGCTGTACATTTAAGAAAATTAGAAAAGATTTAAGTATTTAACCAGTCTTTTATTCTTTCATTCTTTACAAAATAAGAGATGGGCGACGCTGCTCCCAAGGCAATCGAATAACAACGCATTTGAATATATAACTAAATTTTCATCGACTTTAGCGAAATTAGTTCAGTTGTTCCGGTATCCAGGATGACTACAAAGAAAACTTTTAATGAAGTCCACCTAATTATTTTCCTTTATATGAGATTTTCGATTAAAATTGCAAGAAAAATATATTTCATATAAGTAAACAAGAGGATATGATAATTTAAATAGTTACTGAGGCCGTCGTGACTCAGTGGAATTTCAATAAAAGGGAATGAATGAAGAAAAGATAAATAACGGCGTTGAATCCCGCCTTAATTCAGCTCAAAATTGGGTGGAACGTGACGAAGGAAGTGTCTTAAAATTAATTGTCCTCTATCTGAACATTAGTTTAACCTATCCTACCATGAACAGGATAGAGCGAGATATAAAAAACAATAAAAATTGCTTCAAACATATTCTTCGACTTTTATAATAAAGTATTTATTCGCTAAGTATTTTTAAATTTTAATCATCCTTTTATCATCGCTAATTTGGATATGGGTCAACAAATTTGCAAAAATCTTTTTTGTGTATGCAAAAAGCTAGGTATTTTGGGACAAAAGATTTAAAAGGACAAAGAACGATAAAAAATGGTATTTATCCTTAAATAATATGGTTCTTTTTTATACATACTTACATCTTAATTATATTTACTTGTTATTATAAAGCTGAAGTGTTTGTTTAGTTGAACACGCTAATCTCAGCAACTACAGGTTTGGTTTGAAGACATATTTTTGTGTTAGATAGTCTATGTATCGAGGCTGTATGCATGTCATCACTTAAACTATTTCGATGTTATCATATATCAAGTGTCATAAACAACGAGTAATTATTTCAATTACCACAGATAAAATCATAAAACCGAAATAATTTTTTTTCTCAGTTTCCTTTACAACATGTTATAGTTTGAGGCAGTCGTGGTGCAGGGGCACAAGCGTGCGACTGTAAACAGGAGGTTGAGGATTCATATCAATTTCGTGGGAATAATATTTAATATTTTAATGCACGCTCTGGTAACGAGGCAAAGCACGACGTTGATATCTGCCCCTCAATATGCAATGCTTCCAGACTTAGGCTGATATAGGGGAACGGAAGTGTCTTATTGCTAGGTTCCCAGGTTTACTCTGTTATGTTGACAATACAGCGTGAAGCTAAAAATATATATTTAGTTTGTTTAATGGTTCGAGAAATTTCATTTTGAGTTGCAGAGTTTAACGCACTTTTTCGATCTGGGTGACTAAATCATAATAAATTATAATCAATCATTCCCCCTAGTGGGAATCGAATCAACGACTATTGTATTTACAGACAGACACCACTGCGCCACGACGACCTATCACTTCAACAGCTTAAAAGTCGATAAATCAACAAAAGTAATAAATAAAGAGTATCTAAAGCAATTAAACAAGAATTTATCGGCAAAGTAACGTTTAGGGGGTGAGGGCAGATAATTTAGCAAGTTTGGCCTATATCGTGAGATGGGTTCTATTAGGGGTGGACACGTTCTTTTCAATTTCTAGTGGAATTTAACCGACTTCAAAAAAAGCAGCGAGGTAATGAAAATATTTTATTCACCCGATTCTTGCGTAGAATCATTGAAAGTAACTTAAGGATATGATTTTGTTTCAAGGATTTTATTTTTATTTTAGAGCTTTAAAACCACGTCATATAACTCCAGCATCTTCGCTATAATTCTTCTTTTTCAGAGTAGGCAGAGGGAACCCAGTGTTAAGGCACTCCGTTCTCCACGCACTATTAAATTTTCGAAACAGCGTGTTGAGCGAAAGAATAATAATTCATTATAAATGTTTTTTTTTTTAATTCAAACTTTTTACATATTTTACAGTTGAAATATAATTTTTAACCAACTTAAAAAAACAGTGAGACATATATTAAGTATGACAATCTTTTTATGACTTTTTTGCCTTTTTTATAAATTGTACGCCGCTCTTACGTTTCATCATTTTTTAATATTATAAAATACTTCAAATTTGAAATAACATAATATATTTAATTATTTTTGATCATTAAATTCATATTTATCCATTGTACCCTTTATTTTCAGTTTAAAAATGTTTTAGTATTATATAAAACGAAAATAACAGAAGAAGTTATTATAAATAGATTTTTAAATATCTACCTTCAAAGTCTTTATCCAAAACATGCCCGGTAGAGCCTCCACTCGGGCCAGGCCTGGACCCGTCTCGCATCTCACTTCACTTCACTTATCATGAATAACTAAACACTTGTCATACACTTACACTTTCACACTTCACTGTACACTTTCACTTTCATGATGAGAGCTGTTGGCATCATCACGTCACTTTGTTAGTGACATCGATGTGTTCCATTCAGCCTTTTTAATCTGCAAGAAAAAAAAAGTGTTGTAGTAAATTAAGATAAAGTATTTTTAATAAGAATTTATTGTGGTCGGTGTGGCGCTGTGGCATAATGCATGACAATAAACGCGGTCGAAATTTGTAAGTAAAGTTGGGAATGGAGTGTCTTAACACTAGGTTGTCTCTACTGACCCTCTTTTACTCGGGATACAGCGTGAATTAAAAAAACACACACACATAAAGGACAATATAGCAAAGCAAAATCGCATACATCTAACTCGTAATAACTAGCTAACTCGTTAGGCAACAAAAAAACTTTGTTGTGTGTACCGTCGGCAAATAAAGTCGTTGTTTAAATAAACTTTCTACATATGTTCATACAAATATGTTTTACTCAAAGCTTTGTGGGATAAAGAACCACTTAGGATTTAAAAATGATAATGCTTAGTGTTCGCTTAATTTATTTTAAGAGTTTTAGCAGATTTTTTATCTTTCATAGTAACAAAAGTGATGAGTCCAAAATAAAACAATAAAAACTCACGCTTCATCCTGCTGTAAGATATACAAACTCATTATTTTTAGAAATTTCTTCTATAAAAATTTGAACGTATCAGGACTTGAACTCGGATGTCTAAATATTAATAACATATAAATTGTTTCACCATCACTTTTACTGTTCCTTTTTTACAATTTGAACCTAAGAAAGGCAGGAAAGGAAATATATTTTAGATGCACAAAACCATCTCTTATCTTAACCAGCCCTCGTACATCAAAATATAGTGACCAGTCACTTTTTTTTTAAGCAAGAATTAATATTTTGTCACCACTACTTTCCCAAAACGTATAAGGTTAGTTGTACAGAACATATATTTTCTTCTATCGCTACTTTTATCGTTTGGCAAAAGTTTTCGACAGGCGATAAATCATTGCATTCACACCTAATGAGACATGTTCGCCAAATCGCGTATGGTTTTTTGTTTCTATGATTGTTTGTTTAATGTACCACACAATGTACGCCTCACAGTTGATTCTACTAAAGGTAAGGAAGTTTTCAGTTTCACGCTTTATCCCGCATATTGAAAAGATGTATCTAGATTTTTTTCCACCGGGCCTTTACAGATCTAATCTGGACAAAAATTGTGTCTTATGTAGGCTAATGATAATTTGGCGTGAAATTTAAATGTTCAATTTATGCATATGGTTTTGTATTTAATTGCAGATTTATTTATTTTTCTTTTTCACATTCAAATTAAGAAAATGTAATTTATCAAGACACGCGCCAGGCTGTCCAGCCAAGTAAAAGGCTGAAAACACGGAATGTGTATTTTATACGAAACATTTCAAGCTACTTTTAATCAAAACAGTTTGCATATTTGTTAAAACCCCTTAGTTTGTGACTTATATTAAATTTCAACATCTTAACTCCAACAGTTCTTGACATAAATTAACGTATTATTAAAAGCCGGAATAAACACAGAACTTGGGACCCATATTGATCTCCCATTGTTTTGACGGAGAAGTCGAGAAAGACGCATTACTTAACATTTTGCTTAGGTCTCATTTAATTTTTATGCTTTTATGAGTTTAAAAATATTCAAATAATTGATTATACCTTACATGATCTTTTTGTGTAAAGCTTTTTTTCAATATTTTCTGCCTAAATTATTGTTAGTAAAAATTCTACCGGGCTTAAAATCCACTACAGGGATTTTACTACCCATTCCTACGTAGTTTCTCCTAACCTAGTGATAGGACACTCTTCTAAACTGTTTGATCGAATTGTCGAATTCGAGTGGAAAAATTATATTGGGTACGTGTTGAGTAATGAAACTCATGGTTGCGCGGCTGTTGAGTTTATTTCATCAGATTGGAAGAATGAAAAATTAGTTAAATTCAATTATCCGCTCCAGCTTAAATCAAACCCACGACCATGGAATATACACAAATGCTATCCCACTGTGCCATGACAGTCTCAATAAGCAATGATGGATTACCCCTCGCTTTATTTTGTTTCCGCTTGACAGTGTGCCCTTCATGGGGTAGAAATTGTCAACATGCCAAAAATCTGGAAAGCTCCTACAAAAGATTGCAATTTTTTATGTTATGTAAATAATTGAATGCTATAATATAAGATATTTAAATCTATTGGACATTTTCCAAGATCTTAGAATTCCGAAATATTTTTTTATTATTTATTGAAGCCAGTCGTGGCACAGTGGCACAAACATGCGACTATAAGCGTAATAGGCTGTGGGATCAATTCCCACCCAAGCTAATGAAGTATTTAATATTTTCATTTCCTCGCTCTGGTAACAGCAGCGCACACTCAATACGCAATTCCTTCAGAACACCGCGAAACATGGGTAACGGAAGTGTCTTAACTGAAACGTGCTGTCCTAATAAGGCCGTGGGGACCTGGGGCCCTCCCAGGTCCCCACGGCCTTTGTCTGCCCCTGCAATGTGTGAGATACAGTATAAGCTAAAAAAGTGACATAGTATACAACTTTTCCATTACTAAATGTTTGAAAGACAAGAACAGACGAGACTACTGGATATGGAAAAATTAAATTTAACATGGTAAGCTAGAGAGAAGTTACTAGGTTAGAGGGAGTAGGGGACCACTAATAGAGGATTTTCCAAAGTTCCTATGAGAACAAGATAAAATGAGATTTTATGTTTTGTAAGTCATACAAACGGAGCTGCGGTCTATAGTGAGTATAATTTCAAAAATAACAAAATCCCTGGCAAATTTAGCGTAAAATTCGACCAAAAAGTTTCATTTTATGTAGCTTTCCTTAGAACTTTATTAGATATTTCTGTGTACACAGAAAACAGGTGTCGTAAACGGTTAAGGCGCGTCTAAATCAGTAGACATTGCGGAAAAGTAGTTTCTTTAGTGTTGTACTTTGTGTACTCCAAATAAAAAGAAAGAAAAGAAAAATCTGTGTTTTAAGGTTCCGTACTTCAAAAGGTAAAAACGGGACACGATCTTGAAATTAACCGGTTTTTATTTTAGCTTCATATAGCAGGGTAAACAGAGGGAACATGGGAATATAGTGTTAAGACATTCCGTTTACATTAAGACACTTCTGTTCTACACTTTCCGCCGAATTCTAGAGGAATCGTGTGTTGAGCGTCGAAACTTAACGCCGTGCTTTGCCTGGTTACCAGAATGAAGGAATGAAAAAAATAAATATTTTATTTTCATGAATGAGTGAGAATTGAACCCACAAGGTATTTTTTATATTGTTAATAGTCATATCAAAAATGTCTTATTTATATACATTCTAGAAAGAAAAGACCAAAATATGAAAAAAGGAAATTAAAAATATTTCTTGAAATTCAAAGAACGCGATGTTATAACCATTCGACAAAAATATTTTTATCGATATATTTAAAATATTTAAATCACATCACTATCTCGTTATTCTTCTTAGGATGGTAACGTCTGCAACGTATATATGAAACAAAATAGTTTTTGGGATATTATGTACCGTTCACATATTATTAAGACCTTTCTTCGTTACCTTTGCTTTTCGCGAAAGCAATGAAATAATGAAAAAAAAGTCAAGTGCGTACCGTTAAGTTCCGTACCAGCGTACCGTTAAGTTCCGTACCAATTTCATGATTTTAAGGGATGTGAACGTGATTGCAACGGAAACCTGATTGCAAATTTAGTTTAAAAGTTGGCAAATTAAAATTTGCGGGCGTATGCACTCATTTTGTAAGATATGAACTACAGATATAAATCAGATGCACGCTGTATCCCGCACACGGAACCTAGAGTTAAGACTGCGTTACCCACACGAGTTGAGTGGTTTTCACGTTGATTGGCGGAACTCTACGCCGTGCTTTCCCTCGACACCAGTGCGAAGACATGGAAATATAATAAATAATATTTAATTTCCTTGTGTGAGGATCGAACAACCAGGCACATTTACAGTCACACTTTGTCTTGCGCAACGACTGGCCTGATCTATAAATTTTAATTTTTCAGATTTTTTCCTTATATTTACTGTAAATCCTAACTTCTTGATATACCTACAATACAGCAAACCTATATACCTACCATACAGCAAAAAATATTATTTTACTTGTATATCTTGGGACGTTGACTAAGGTTGACTAAGTTTTTATTCTGTACTGCAACAGACTTGGATATTCGACATTAATTTCCGCTTGTCTACGCGATTTAGAAAAAAATTGGAGACAGACCGATAAAAGACAAAGTGATCCTATAAAGGTTTTTTTTTGTTTCGTTTCAGGTACGGAGCCCTTAATTAAAACATAAATAAATAAAGCTCTAATTTTTATTACCTTACATTTTTTCAGAGAATCTGTTGAGTTTTGGAGAGATTAGGAAAGCAGTTTTTTTTTGGGAAAATTCGTCGTGATCCGAATAAGTTGTTGACGGAAGTGTCGTAATGGGAACATGTCTTAAAACCAGGTTCCCTCTGCTACGAAAGTAACATACAAAAACATACGAATACGAAAATACAATATTTAACAAAACGATCAATATGTTTATTTTACACCATACCAAATGCTGTCAAACCGACAACGTCCGCTGAAACTCAATTTAAATTCAAAAGTTCTATCTATTTCCTTTATTTATGCAATTTGTCACAGATAAGGTATGTACATATTAAGTGTGAATATCCTATGATTTTTTTAATGCATCTTCGCTATTGCACATCGGTATACATACACATTTTAGTGTAAGTGCGAGGGTTGTGTGTTCGATTCCCACTAGGGGGAAGGGAATTGTTTTTCACATCCGTAATCCTCAACTCATAACGTCCCGAAAATTGAGCGGTGCTTAAGGAACGGAGTGTCTTTGTCCTTTGTCTCCACCAGGTTTTATCCGGTATATTTACTAAATGAACTCACACTAGAATATATAGCCTTAGCAACCAATGCGCCATAAGGGTGTTGTGTAACAGAAATCACATCACAATATTATATAGGAGTAGGTTTATGAACGGCCGTCATCTTACATATTTAATGGCGGCCCCCAAGCGGCCCGATATGCCCTTAAAATTATACATCAAAAAATATTTAGTTACAGTCGTGGTTTGTTTTATCTCTTCTCATTTGTGAAAGAGTTTACGATGATTTGTTACTATTTTATAGCGATACTCAAATGTAGACGGTTGTGGGTTCCATTTCCGCTCCGGAGAAAAAATGTTTTCAATTCTTCGATCTGGTAACAAAACAGGGCGTTGAGTTCTATTATCAAAAAACAGAAAGTAGAGAACCAAGTGACTAACACTAGGTTCCCTCCGCCCACTAGTAGGGTTACTACATGCGGTGTGTCCCCTTTGATATTAGAAAATATTTCATATGCTTTCAACCGCATATTGCACGGTAGACAAAAGGAAGCTAGTGGCGAGAGTTAAGACACTCTGCTCCTTACTTCACTACCATTTTATAAGCTACAATTTTTTGTATGCTGTATTCGGGATACAGTGTGAAGCTAAGAGAAAGGAAAATACGTACAATCATCCTTTAGGTATCCGTCCCGACGTAGCAAATGCGTCAACTATTTATTAATTTAAGAATTCCTGAACCGTTTTCGCTAAAATAAAAGAATGACTTACATATCTTTTAACGCTTAGAAACTTTTCAAAGGCAAAGTTTGGGTCGACTTTACTGAAAGAATCATAATAAGGCTTATATAAATAAATTGTCTTATTTTTAGATTTTTGTATCTCCAAAAGAAAAAAAACTAATTTATAGGATTATTTTATGTCTGTATGTCGGTCTATCCATCTGCCAAGAGCATTTTACTCAAGAACACATAGTGGTGACAAACTAAAAATAGTCCGAACATTAATAATTTCAATGTACCTTATTCTTTTAGCTCCGTTTTCTACTTTCTACAGAATTCTTGATGCATAAACACAACTGTTGTGGGTTCGATTCCAATTCGGAACACTAAAACATTTAATATTTTTATTTATTCGCTCTGGTAACGAGGCAATGCGTGACGTTGAGTTCCAACATTTAACATACAATGACCCAAAGAATTTGGCTTGAAGTAAGGAACGGAAGTGTCTTAATAGAGAACGGAGTGTCCTAGAACTAGGCTGCCAGGTTCCCTCTGCCTACCATGCTTTGTGCAGGTTATATGAAGCTTTAAAAATCAAAGTTTTCCTACTCCAGTTGGGCCCAAATAATAAAGAGCTTTATTGTAAAAGTGACAGTTGTGGGTTTTATTCCTTTTTAGGGTAATTAATATTTCCTTACTCTGGCAATAAGTCAAAGTGCAGCGTTAAGATCCGCTACTTACAAACGGAGTCCCTTAACTCTAAGGTCTTTCTATCTGTTCTGTTATATGCAAGACATATCATTAAACTGATCTTTAAAAATTGAAGTTAACTATGCTAAAGGTGGGCTTATATTTCTGAAAAAAAAGACCAGTTATGGCGCAGAGGCACGAAGTGTGAATGTAAAATCGTCTGGTTGGGGTTCCATTCCCACTCGAGGAGATAAAACGGAGTGTCTTAACACTTGGTTCCCTCTGCCTACTCTGTTGTGTGCGGAATACAGCGTCAAGCTGATTTTTATATTTCTAAATTTCTTATTAATAGATTAATAAAACAAAATTCTTTTTCATCGCATATACCCAATGCCTACGATGTTGTGGGTGGGATAGCGTGAAGTTAAAAAAAAAAATAATCCAAATACACAACTCTTTTATTTTCTAATTGAGTAACACAGCTAAAAGGAATCCTTTGAAACGCTCACAGTATCGCGCTATCAGATTTGTTATATTAAATCGAATAAACCAAATCTCAAATGTATAAGAGTATGAATATTAAATTTTGTCATGGAATAAATTTATTTACGCGTAGTTGAAAATTTTATTGTATTTTCGAGGATTTTGAGTTCGATACCTGTTCGAGTGAATGCTTATAAACTATAAAATGCTATATGTTTTTTTTTTCACTACGTTTTACGCTGTATCCCGCACATAGCAGAGTAGGCTCAGGGAACGTGGTAACCTAGTATTAAGACACTTCCAGTCCGCACTGTCCGCCGAATTCTAAAGGCAATGCGTGTTGGGTGGTAGTACTCAACGCCGCTCTTTGTCTCAACACCAGAGCGAGGAAATGAAAATATTAAGTATATTATTTCTTCGAGTGAATATCGAACTCACAATCCTTCGCGTTTGCATTTGCATGCTTGTGCCTCTGTACCAAGATTATACTCATATATAATCTTCTTATGTTTAAGTTATTTTTATATTAAAGGGTTATTTTATTTTTTTATCTACATCCTTGAAGAGAGATTTTGAATTTAAAATAATTACAATAGCACCGATTTCACGCTGTATATTTATATACATAGTAATCTACAGCTACTTTTTTATAAATATAATAAAGTTCGTGAATTTGTTGTATTGTATTCGCTAATATCAAAACTCGCCATTTTGAGGTTTAAGGTTATATTACATCGTGCTAATGGTTCCTATACCACTTATTCGTACTAGACCGCGCGAGCGAAGGCGTAAATAAATTTGTCTATGTCGTCTGTCAGTCACTTAGTGACGGAGTTTTATATAATAGTTCCGCCCGCTTAAGCTTTCTGTAATATTATAGCCATATTACTCAAAATGCTTACATAATTTGTATGTATTGTATTGTAATTGTATGTATTTTGATATGTAAGCTATATTACTGTAAAGTTTCATTTGGATCAGTTTAGTAGTTTTTGCGTGAAAGTGGAACAAACATCCATCCTCACAAACTTTTAATATTTATAATATTAGTAGGATAGATAAGGTAATTAATGAAAAAAATAATAATTAAATAAGTAGAATATACTCGATTTAAATAAAATTTAAAGCTATATTTCGTATTTTCCTTAGAAAATTGCTTTTTACCTCACGCTACCTTATTGGGTCGGTAAGACCGGAAGTCCGTTCAAAGGTAGCTTATTGCTTCCAAGCATCCGGTTAGGACGGATATATTGTATTACAGTATACTGGTGGCAGCCCGCAATTTCGTTTGCCTGAACTACAAAATGAAATATTTTGAGACGCTTTCATACTTCGTAAGGAATCAGCATGCCAAATTTCAGCGTTGTACGCCGCGCAGTTCTGGCTGTGTGCTGTCTACCAGTCACTCAGAAACGAAGAGTTTTATGAACATAGATTTCGATATTATTGTGTACCACTACCTGATTATATATATATATATATATTTCTTTTGTTTCAATATTATTTTTTGTAATACAATACAATCCATTGCTGAAATATCATACTGAAATTACAAGTGCAATCGTATATTGTCATATATTCGAGTAATTTTATAATTGGCACTAGTTTTTTTTTATATTCACGCTGTATTCCTCATATATCAGCGGCGGAAGAGGAATCCTAATGCTAAAAACTCCGCCCCTCACTCTCCGCTCAGTTTTAGAAAGATTGCGTGTTGAGTAGTGGAGCTCAACGCCGCGCTTTGTGAGTCTTGTCTTTTCCCAAAACGAGGATATGAAAATAAAATAAGTACGCTTCGAAAATGCAACTGTCATGTTAAGTTGCGCCACTGAGCATGCCATATCTCAAAGTTCGTCGGAAAGTGGGGACGGATGTGTTTAAAGGGAACGTAGTGCCTTAACACTAGGTTCCCAGGTTCTCTGCTGCTATGTGCGTAATATAGCGTGTATATTCAGGTTTTTATAACTGATAAAAAGTTAAATTATTCTTCCACCAGAAATCGATCCCTCAACCATCATGCTGTAATACAGACACGCAATATTCTACTTTTTCAATATATTTTATAGCCATATATACCGTAGCTTCACACTGTACCCCTTATAATACGCTGTAGTTATAGGGTTAGTGTTAAGACACTCCGTTCCCTCTCTCAATACAAATTTGAAATATTGTAAGTTGAGAGGCGGAACTCAACTACACGCTTTGCTTATATTTCTTTCCCCTGAGTGGAAATTGAACCTACAACTGATACGTTTACAACTAAACCGCTACGCCACGAAGACCTTAATTTTATTTTATCGTTAAAAGAAAAAAATATTATGAAATATTAAAGTCCTGCGTCTTTTGTTATTCTTTGCAAGCAAATAATAAAAGAAAGTTTTAAATCAATCCAACAATGAAATAAAAAGTTTGATATAAAGTTCAACACTTTTTACTCTCTTAAGAATTGAATTGCAAGATGTCGTCTGTTGAACATTAACCCTGTATTATACGGGAGATTGTGCTAAAAAATGGCATATATGACAGACTGTGAGAACTTAGTGTTAAGACACTCCGTTCATTGCTCGTTGGGAGGCGGAGATTGATGCCGGCCTAGTCGTTAATTTTTTTTAGGGCACTATAACAGGGTAGGCAGAGGGAACCTAAGTTAAGTTAAGACACTTCACACACTGCCCAATTTTCGAGACATTGCGCTTTGAGTGGTGGAACATAACCCTTCGTTTTGTTAGCTTTCACTGCTAGGAAATTTAAAAAAAATTGGGTGAGAATCAAACCTACAACCGTCGCGTTTATAATCACACGCCGTGCCACTGCGCCACAACAGCCGCTAACGTAATATATATGACGTATATGTCATAAAATTTCAAATATTAACCGTTATAGTCGAGGAAATTGGATAAAATAAAGATCAGTCTATGAAGTAGAAGGTTTATAATTTACCCTCGACCGCGACCGGAAATAACATTTTAGGCTTTTGAATTTTGGATATACTTACTGTTATATTTTCTTTGGCCATCGCCCACAACTTTATTTGCTTGTACTTTGAGACGTAAAATGGAAAATCTAGTCTTTTCCTGTTGCCGTAGGTATTTTGAGATCCTCCGATCCTCTCTAGGTACTTCCCTACACTCCCTAAGTTATCAATATGTTAATTTATAACTTCCGAAGTCCAATATCTATCGATGCTTTACAATCTATGGTGTCGTTGAACTACGACATTGTTTTATATGTACTGTTTAAGTAAAAACGAATGATTTATAATACAGAAGTAGCACTACTTTGGACGTCATGTGAAGTATAATATAAAATGTGTGTAGGTCCATACTCCTAGCTTATTCTAGAGATTAGAAAATTATATTTTTTTCAGGTAGGCCCGAATTTAAGATTTTGTGAGTATTGGATGATGGAATAGTGGCTTAGCGGCACCAAGTGCACCAGCACTGCAAACGCGACGGTTGTTGTTTCGATTTCCACTCGAGGGAATGAATTGATTTGGCTCGCAACAAGATCTGACTTATACTTATTTAGAAAACGTATAAAAATTTGAACGCAGCGGGACTCGAACCCGCGCCTCCTGGAAACCGACCAGGCGCTCTGACCACTAAGCCATGCGTTCTCGTCAAGCTACGTCGAAATTTTTATACGCTTGTTACAACTTATTTATGTTGTTAGCTTCTCTGTAGGGAGATTTTTACAAATTTCCGCTACCCAAAGATAATTATTAAGAATTATCGTTTGGCAAGAGAGAAACTATTTTCTAAATAAGTATTTTCTAAATAAGTATTTATCTTTCCTAAGTGTGGAATAACACTTTAAAAAATGTTTAAAAATATTTAAAAATAGTTTCTCTCTTGCCAAACGATAATTCTTAATAATTATCTTTGGGTAGTGGAAATTTGTAAAAATCTCCCTACAGAGAAGCTAACAACATAAATAAGTTGTAACAAGCGTATAAAAATTTCGACGTAGCTTGACGAGAACGCATGGCTTAGTGGTCAGAGCGCCTGGTCGGTTTCCAGGAGGCGCGGGTTCGAGTCCCGCTGCGTTCAAATTTTTATACGTTTTCTAAATAAGTATTTATCTTTCCTAAGTGTGGAATAACACTTTAAAAAATGTTTAAAAAAGATCTGACTTAGTTTGGTTGATTTGGGTCGATCAACAAGCAATATCTCGAGATTTGGACGGTACGTAAGAAACAGAGTGTCTTAACATCAGGTCTGCCTATTCTGGTACAGGGGTGCATGAAGCAGAGAGAAAAACAAGAGTTTAATACCAACAGAGTATTTTGTCAATATCTACTTTTCTGTCTCATATAACAATTTTATTTATTAAAAGTTTATTATTAAATAAAGTTTTAGGTGAAACCCTATAACACACGACATGCCACTTCAGAAACTAGCGTGATCCAAACTAATAATTGTAAGTTTTTAACGATTTTACAACTTGAGGTCGATCCCCTTATGGCTGAACTGTGAAGTAATCTGAAGTTAAGATGTTTAAACCGACATCAAAAAAGAAGGAGGATGTTATTTATAAGGAAATATGTGGTATTAGCGCCTGAAACTTTGTTTACGTTAACTACAAAATTTAAAATAGTTTTCCTATAGAAATTTCTGGAAATTTTCCCCTACAGTAGCCATGCCTAATTTCAGTCAGTCAGTAAAGGAACTTTTATGTGAACAAAAAGTAATGTCGAAATCATCCTTCCATATCCACTTTAGAGAGCAGTCTAAGTTCCATACATAGCAGTTCAGTAGTGATCTATGAATTTCTACCAAAGAGCATATCTTGCTGCCTTTTTTTCTCTCTCTCTTTTTTGCCTCTGCTTCAAAATAACTGAACTAAGGTACGAAGGCTTTTTAAATAATTTCTTGTATCTTCAAATTATACGGATGAATAGCAAAAAAGTTTTCATGGAATAAGTTTCAACATTAGTCACTATCTTAAGCATATAAGCTTTGAATAGAGTTACTTACTGTCACAGATAGCCCCTATAAATTGCTTTGTTTTAATATTTTCAACTTAAATTTAATATTTTTTTCCCTTGGAAAAAATTGTTCCATATAAGATTATTAGTTATCAGCCGTGTCACACACACGTCACATATTTCTCCGCCTATATCAAAGAATCCTTGGCTCCCGTAGCCCCGGCCTTTGGCGGTCGAGGAGGAGCACCATCGGGCGACGTAGCTGTAAATGAGTTTCGTCACAAAAAAAAAATGTTCACATTCTATAACAAACTTTCAAGTAATACTTTGCAAGAATGTAGACGCTTTTAACGCTAGAATCTAACATAGTTAGTATATATATATATATATATATATATATATATATATATATATATATTGAGACACGTATAGGTATTAAGAAACTTCGTTCCCATTTATTTATTTCCTTTCCTCATTTTTAAATTTTGGAAGCAAAGCCCGGCGTTGAGTTCCGCTACTCAACACACAATGCCTCCCAGAATTCAGATAGCTATCGAGACAGAAAGATATCGAGATACAAAACCATCTTTACACGTCTCTGATTCGTTCTTATTATATTTTTCACATTAAATCGCAAGTTTAAAACGATCACGATTCATAATCGCTTTAATATTGCAGATTTTTTTACGGTTTTATATGTATGCATGTAGGTCACAGATCATGAGATATTAATAATACTAGCCAAAGTCAGATGTTTTTTTTTTTAAATTCACCCTTTATAGAGAGAGAAAATGAAAATGGAAATAATGCATTCCCCTGAGTTTTATTTGAACTCACAGCCGTCGAGTTTGCGATCGAAGTGAATTATGTTTTTGTCTTACAATTTATTAAATTTTGTGGAGTAGGTTAGTGACACATCACTCACCTCATCAAATGCTAATCATTTAAAATCATTGACAAACATCACATTTTGTTTTTTTTTCGCTTTTCTTTAGGTTCACTCTATATTATACCATATCACACCATTGTAGGCAGAGGGTACCTGGATATGTAGCTTAAAGAAACTTTGTACTTTCCACTAAATTCTAATGAGGCATTGCGTGTAGAGTGTCGGAGCACAACGCCGCGCTTTCCCTCATTACCAGAGCGAGGAAAAGAAAGTAGTAAAGTAAAGTATCGCTGCGTCACGACGACCTCGTATGATACAAACACACATCACGTTTAGTTTTTGACTTTTTTTATAGCATTCTTATAATTTCAACTGTAACACAGAAACAGAATATTACTGACACCCTGTTTTCCATTGCACTTAAATTCGGGAGAGTCACTATAAGCACGGGTTTAACTTTACACGCGAAGGTTGTCGATACCATTCTCACTTGCAGAAATTATTTTCATTTTAAGACAGTTCTCGGAAAACAGAGTGCTTAAACACTAAGTTCCCCCTGTCTATTCTGCTTAATGAGGGACGGAAACAGCGGGAACTAAATAAAAATAAAATAATAACAGCCATACTTTTTTTAAACATAATTAAAAACAAAAGTCCATTCTCAATAGTTTCATAGTAACATTATAATGAATTGTATGCCAGTAATGTACAAAGCAAATGGCGGAATGAAAGGGTAAAGCACTTTTATTTCTACTCTTAATAACACTTAAAAGTTTCATTGTTAAGCCTTAAACCGGAACAATCTGGTTTGAATCGGATTTTACTCGTTAGAAATTTGAAAAATATATCGTATATATGCGATTTAATAATATGATTTGTATTGTCCCTTATTTTTTATTTATTGTTTAATGTATGAGGCCAATCGTGGTGGAGGGTGCGAGTGTAAGCGCGACAAGTTGTAGGTTCGATTCCCACTCGAAGAAATTAAACAATTTGTATTTTTATTTTCGCTTTGATGTGGAGGCAAAGCGTGGCGTTGAATTTTGCTACTCAACGTGTAATGAATACAGAACGGAGTGTCTCAGCACTAGGCTCTCTTTGCCTACTCTGCTACATGCCCATACCCCACAGTAAAACTCTTTTCCTCGCTCTAGTGCACCGCTCCGGAGCAAGCGTGAGGCACGGCAATGAGATTAAAAATTCAATAAAGTTCAACGTGCGTCCAGAATTCTCCGGAATGTGGAGAAAGGAAGTAGAATTGGAGGTTAACGGAGTGGTTTACCACTACGTTCCCTCTATCTACCTTCCTAGGTGCGGGGTACAGCATGAACGTAAAACGACTAATATTATAAATGTAAGAGTTGGTAAGGATGGATGTTTGTTTCACTTTCATGCAAACATATGATAAACGTATTTTCGTAGATTTTGTATAATTTGGCTATAATACAACAACAATAAGTATTAATACTGATTAATCATATTTTTGTTCGTTTATGTTCGTTTGCGCACGTTTATCTCAGAAACAGCTTAGCCGATTAAAGTACAGTTTTCACTATTGTATTACGGCAAGCTTCTCCAATTCTCAATTGAGGCCAGTCGTGGCGCAGTGGCACAAAGTGTGACTGTAAAACCGACTGGTTGTGGGTTCGATCCCCACTCGAGGATATGAAATATTTACTTAAATTTATATTTCCATTTCTTCGCTCTGGTGTCGAAGCAAAGCGCGGCGTTGAGTTCTGCCACTCAACACGCAATGCCTCCAAAAATTCGGCAGAAAGTGGGGAACGGAGTGTCTTAACACTAGGTTCCCTCTGCCTACCCTGCTGTGTGCGGGATACAGCGTGAAGCTAATTTAATTTTAATTTTTTTAATTTTAATTTCTCCAATTCTCCAATATTGAGCGTTCATTTTATTTCCATCGCTGCGTAAATAAAAAGGTTATATTAATTTTTAAATATTTGGTTAAAAAAAACGCTATATATTTTGTATTAAATTGTCTGAAACTTTAAATAAGTAATGTTATTAGAAATTTAAAGAAGTCATAACAGTTGTATTTATTACTATGTTTGTATTTTTTCCATACAAAATAATAAGTGAGCTACGGTCTATCATTTTGGACAATATCCAAGCCTTAGTCTTGGCACAGGTCCTAAACTTGGCATATAAATTTTACCCTTTGCCATATTGACCTTAAAGTTTTTGTAGCTAATACATACATATGTATGATATAAGATTTTAAAAAGATTGAAAGAGAGTGAAAATAAAGTTCCATATGAGGTTTGAGCCTCAAGGCTCTCGTGTTGTCGGTTGTGGGTTCGTGTGGATACACGGGGAAATTAAATTAATATTTTCATAGAATTTAATATTTTTATTTCCTTGCTTTAGTAACAAGGTAAAGGGCGGCGTTCAGTTCCGCCATCCAACATGCAATACTTAAGAAATTGTGGAACGGAAGAGTTTAAATGTGAATGGAGTGTTTTAAAGCTAGCCTCCCAGGTTTTCTATGCTATGAAAGTACAAAAAAGTATACTGCATATAGCGTTTGTATTCTGTTGTATGCGGGAGAATGTGAAGGTCAAAGTGCAGCGTTGAATTCCGCCACTCAACATACAAATTCTCTAAATTTGTGCTGACTGTCGATTATGGAGTGACTTGACACGAGATTTTCTTGACCTAGGGTAGGTATGCATGTATAATACAGCGTGAACCTTAAAAAAGAAATCCCAAATCGTTCTTTCTTTAAAGGATATTTTCACAAAATGTATGTTACATCCTCCGAGTAGGAATCGAACTCAATTCCTTTTCTGATGTTTTTCATCTTTCAAATGCTTATTTAATTATATTTTTAATATTTCTTCAGCTTGGGAATCGAACCGCAGATCTAGTTAAAATGTAATAAATAAGCCAACAAGGCAAGTTATGAATAGGTTATTGATATATCCAACCATCCATTACCGGGAGAGACGAAAGCGGAAACGGTTTATTGAATAAAAATCACGCTTTTACTAAAAGATCAAATTTACTACATAAAAAATCACTTACAGTCATACACATATGTACATGCATATAAGAAGATTGAGATACAAAAACAATTTCGTACCAATTTTTTTTGCAGTTATTTTGTTATCTTTTTAGTTTCACGCTGTATCCCATATATATCAAGCACGATAGGGAGACTGAGTTTTGTATGAAGATACAAAAATCTCTACTGTGGTCCAGGATTCGAGACATTGAGTGTGGCGTGGTGGAACGTACCCCGGACCTTTTCTCACGAATGAGGGAAAATAAAATTAATTCATTCTCCCGAGTGGGAATTAAGCCCATAGGTTCTTTGTAGCGTAAAGTTCAGACGGCAAAAATACTTCACTTTTTTTAATAAGATTTTAAATTTGAAGTACATGTTCCTACCTTTGAAAGCGTCGATAATTGTTACAAATTTTCAACCCTTACTTTACTCTGTTAGGGGTGGATTTTCCAATATTACTTCCTAAGAGCTCACTTACCTATTTCAAAGTATCTTTCTGCTCAACTTTTTGATACTAGATTTCTTACAGTTTTATTTACTAGCGGACCATTCGCGGCTTCGCCCGCTCGAACTACTCTACTCCTTATCTAAATGACTTTTATGTCCTACTAAAATTATCATTATGAAGACCAATAACATTCAACACATTGGAAACATTGGAAACTTAAGTTTCAACCATTACATTAAATTAGTTTTTTTGTAGTAATTTTGTTGAGCAAAATATATTTATATAATTATTTTATTTAAGAATAAGAAAAATGGACAAAAATAAATATTTATTTATAAATCCAATACAAAATGTATATTTAAATTTGAACCAATAGTTTCTGACTAGTGTGTTTGTTAGTTTGTTTCGTAATTGTAGATCTACGGGAAATACCCTCTAGATTTTGATTAAGGTAAATTTCATACAAAATACGGCATTTGGTATTGCATAGGCATATTTTATGATTGCGTTGACTTAGAAACTTATTTTTTTTTCTGTGCTCCAATGAACTGAAGATCTGGACATTTGTCATTTTTTTTTCTTTTGAAAAATATTGTTGACATACGAATAGACAGGCAGACAGACAACAAAGTAGTTCTATAAGGGTTCCGATTTTTTTCTTTTATGGTGCGCTCTAAATACAAAAATAAAAATTGTATGTCGTCGTATGATTGAGCACATTTCCGCGCGACTTAAACATGCTGATTCAGAAATATAAAACTAGAAATACGAATCGTTTGACAAAGCATTATAGAAAATTACATAGAAGGGTTCGTTAGGCAGTATCCAAAGATTATATGACAATGTTCATATATTATTTTGATAAAGTTTGACGTGTTTGATTACAGGTGATGGTAGAGGATTCAAATTCCAATTCCAGCAATAATATATTTAATACTAGCGACTCGGTGTATATCGAATAATAATAATATTTTTATTATTTTAAGGAAAAGACAGACAGTCAAAAGATGAAGAAGAGCATGTATGTATCGTTTTTGCTTTATTTTATAATAAATTTATCTTCAAATTTAGGATGAAGTAAGATCTTACAATACAAATATAAGGACAAGAAATGAGCAAGCAAGCTAAAGTTTTTTTTTTAAATAAGCAATTGGTTTTTTTTAAATATACTTAAATAAGGGGTGCTAGTGTATATGAATATGAACCCACTACGTCCATCTACATCTATCACAACAGCTAGAACAGCATTCTGAAGAAAAGGCAAATAATCTTCTAAACAATAACTTTTGTACTATAAAAGCCGATTGTTTCTCATCTTATTGTTCGTGTGATGTCTTCGGACTAATGCCCACGTGGCCATTCGAGCGTATATACTCAGTGTAAAGCTGTGATGATTATGGTGTTTGTTTTAGCTTTTAACTTTAGCAGAGTGAGACCTGTCAAAACTCTCCGTTCTTTAGTTATTGCCTCAAGCCATAGCATTGCAAGATGAGTGGTAAAACTCGACGCCTGGTAAAAACGGAGAAATTGAAATAATTCCAATACTGTTATATAACACACGAAGACGTCGTGGCGCGTCGTGTGCGCAATGGCACGAGCGTGCAACTGTAAGCACGATTTGTTGTGGGTTCGATTCCCAAATATTAAATTTCTTTGCTTGCCTTGATATCCGCCGCTCAACAGGTAACGCCTCAAGATAGTCTCAATTAACAGCCCATTAGCCAGTCCATCCAAAGTCCATTCCATAGTCGTAGTTTGGATTTCCACATTTTCCATAGTTCCTGCGCATTAGCCGGCAACTATCTCTGGACAAATACCTTTGATAACTTCGAAATGGATCTCGACTGATGCGTTCTCTAAGGGACCTCTACGTGTAGGACCAAAGGACCGGGTTCTTCTGAATCCGAGAATTATGAAAGAATAATAATAATAATAATATTGTTTATAAAGCAGAGAATGCAGAAGAGAACTTTATGTTAAGTACATATACGTAGATCTTCATGCAATCCCTGATTTTTGAGATATTGCGTATTGTGAAACCGAACTCAACAAGACGCTTTGTTAACCAAAACAAGTAAATGAAAATACTGGAAATCAAACCCACGACAATCGCGTTCACAGTCACACATATTGGTCGGTATAATATTAGAGGTCGCCATATATGGGGGGCCTCGAATATAATAATTTTCGTGGCCGTCGTGGTGCAGTGGTGGTTGCGGGCTCATACAGGGGAATTAAATATTTAATAATTTAATTACCTCCGCCACTCAACACGCAATAACTCCAGAATTCGGTGGAAAATGGAAAACGAAAGTGTGTTTATAGAAACCTTGGTTCCCAGGGTCCCTGCCCTTATAGCAGAGGCTATTTGCGGGATACAGGGTAGAGCTAAGCAAAATCAAAATAATAAGTGTAGTGGATATATTAACAAAAATCTGTGAAGGCAACCCTCAAGAGTTCACCCAAAGAAGTGAATTGGAAGAATTGTAAAGTTTTCATACTGAAAAGTTATAAAATATGTTTTTCGGCTTCTCACAGAAATTACTAGTTAGATAACGGTAGAACAATATTTTAACTTGAGCTTAAAGTGAAGAAAAAAAAATATAACAATGTATAGTACATTCTATTTCTTCTATTAAGTAGGCAGATGGATCCTGGGACCCTAGTGTTACGACATTCTGTTTTCCACCTTCCACTCAATTTTCGAGATATTGTTTGTTGAGTGGCAGAACTCAAAACGCAGCGCCTCACCCTGTTACAAGAGCGGAGAAAGGATTTTTTTCTGAATTTCATTCCCGAATAGAAAATTTCATTCCCGAATAGAAAAGAACCCACAACAATCTCGTTCAGTCAGACCTTCAGTCGCTGTTGTTAATTGACTGACTGAAATGACTAGCTGTTAACGGGTATAAATGGTTGTTTTCGATCTTTCATCGAGGGAATAACTAATTTAAATTACTCCACTCTGGCAAGACAGCGTTAAACGCATTAAAATGCTGCGTTAAGCTTCATTAATCATGAAATAGGGTGAAAAACACAAAAGCTATAAGCATATTATCTGTTTGTATTTTTTTATATTTCAACCACCAGTTCCTGAGATTTGAACGTTCAATCAAACAAACTTCAGCTTTATTAGATAAATATATTTTTTATTTTTTATACAAACATACCTACATACATAAAATTCCCCCAACATCAATATTCGTCGTCACATAATTTTATTGTAGCCACGCAATGGAGGTAGTTTAAAAGGTATTAAGCAAACTGAGTTATGCTGCGAGTACGTTCTACGAAGAGTGGATCCACTCCCAATATGTAGAGTGACTATGATGTATAGAAAATGTCGGATGTAACTCTTTTTTACTGCACCGCAGGGTAATTAGGGGAATTTTGTAGACATTGCGTGTTAACAAGCAATTATTTTAATATAATATATAGAAAAAATATCTGGCAATTAATAAATATGATATGGTGTTATATGTTTTTATTGGTTTTGACGAACTCATTAAAGTTTCATAATATAAAAAAACTAATGTCATTATTTTAGTCAGTAAAACTTATATATATATGTTTAATTATTTTATTTTATTATTTTATTTCTTTAAATTTTTATCCTATTTTTCGTTAGTTGCCTAAAAAATATTTAAAAATTAAAATGAAAAAATTATTTTTTCAATTAGGAGAAACTCAACAGTATTATTTTTAAATAAAAAAAAACAGCTTCACGCTGTATCCCGCAAACAGCAGGGTAGGCAGAGGGAATCTAGTGTTAAGACACTCCGTTCCCCACTTTTTGACGAATTCTGGAGGCATTGCGTCTTGAGTGGCAGAATTCAACGCTGCGCTTTGCCTGAACACCAGAGCGAATAAAATAAAAATATAAATGTATGGAAATATAAATGTAAACAAATATTTCATCTCCTCGAGTGGGGATCGAACTTGTTGGTTTTGCAGTCACACTTTGTGTGCCATGGCTGGCCTCAAAATAAAGTTTATAATAAACAATTATTACACTTTTTAAATGAACATCAATAGCTTTAAATTTTAAAAGCTCTATCTATAATAGAAATCCTATATGACAATTATTACAACTTTTTAATGATTTAATGAATCATTTCTAAAAGACATGCTGTTATAGAAATATAAAAACTTTAAAACAATTTTTTTTTGGCTGCAAAACATTACACAAGATTTGTAATATTTATTTTTTTAAGGTGAAACAGTAAGGGACGATTTACACAATAGTACCAGTCACGGTTCGTTCCCGGTCCGATTACAGTTTTTAAAATATTCTTAAATGAGAAACAATGCAAGCACTCATACTACCGATCTAGTGTGGGCCCAACCACGCATATAAGCATAGTTAAGATACAAGAATATTACATCAGACTGGGGAGCGGAATTAACCATGCATACCAACGAATTAAACTGTACCTGAAACACAGGAAAAAATTGGACCGTCCCACATAGCAGGTCCGATAAAGGGAGCCTAGTGTTCAGACTCTCCGTTCCCAACTTTCCGCATCATTTTAAAGAACGTGCGTGTTATGTGAAGAAACTTAACGACGAGCTTTGTCCACCAGAGCGTAGAAATAAGATGAGCGTAGAACAAGATTTAAGATATGCAAAAAAGTTCAAAGTTGGTCAATGTTGTAGATTAAATTTTCCTTCAGAGAAATGAGTTAATAGTACTTCAGCAAAGGAAAGCAAGGTTTCTGCTTGAAGGTCATTTCTATTGTCTTAGTTTCCTTCAACCTATCCTCCAATGTTGGTGTTAATGTGGGATAAGGCGTGAAGTTAAAAACTCAAACTATAAACAAAGGTAAAGAATGATTAAAAATTGTATTTTCTTTTTATTTTCTTCTTTCAACTTTATATATCCTCACTCAAGGCAAAGTACCTGTGTATATAACAAAGTATAAAACAAGCATCTACTTTGTTTAAATATTCTCGTGTCTTATTATAATATTTGCTTACTTGGTTCTCCTGGAATTTATGTTTTACATCAAAGAAATCTTGTCTAATATGAAAATATTTAAATATTTGTTTAGAAACTGTACATTTTATAACACACAAGAAACACTATAGTGGTACAGTTCTTTTTGGCTTAATGAATGTGAAGGACGTTAATTTAAATTCCATTTGGGGAAAATCTGTAGTTATAGTATATTTATTGTTTGTTTGGCTTAGTGAAACAAAATGTTTAGTAATTGTTAGTTTAGTACTTAATTTTTGTAAATAAAAATGTAAAAAGTAAATGGTGAAACTTAACACTTATTAATATGCTTACCACAATAACTGTTTATAGGTCTATAATTGCGGCGCAACGGCACACCGTGTGACTGTATACGCAATTGTTATGGGTTCGATTTTCATTAGAACGTATGAGTTATTTATATGTCCACGACCTGAGTTTCACCCGCTGCCTGTTAAGTTAAAAAGCAATATCCTAAAAATATCGGCGAAATGTGGGTAACGGATTGTCTCAACACTTTAAGGTTTTCCATCAAATTATTTCTTTTTAATTGCTAAGAAAATAAAACTCTAGTAAAGACAAGAGCTCTACTTCTTTCTTTCATATTTTAATAAAGAAGTAATTATGAATTTGTGTATCTGAAATATTTCTAAATCAAAGAATCTGTATTCCGCATAGAGATATATATAGGATAACCAACCGGAATCTAGAGTCAAGTCACTCCGTAAGCAATGCTCACTATCACGATTTGTGTTTTTCTTATAATTTAAAAGAAGCATAAATTTATTATAAAATAATTCTAAATATTTTAATTTTGAAAATTCATTGTCACCCTCGTCGTGACAACGTTATATCAAACTACGCAAGTACGTTTGAGATTTGCTTCCTAAAAGCTTGTAGATACTTTGTCTTTTATATACATTAGTTGTTTTGCACAAGCTAGTTATTATTTTAATAGAGATACCCCCGTTTTATATTAAAAGGAGGATATCTGTATTTTAATTTACCTTATATGTCATTTGAACTGACTAATATTTTGTAAAGTATTAGCACTGGTGTTCCCGTCGAGACTTACGTATTTATTTATTTTTTCAGCTTCATGCTGTATCCCGCAAACAGCAGGGTAAGCAGAGGGAACCTAGAGTTGAGACACTCCGTTCCCCACTTTTTGCAGGCATTGCGTGTTGAGTGGCAGAAGAATCGCTTAGCCTCGACACAAGAGCAAAAAAAATGGAAATATACATTTAAGTAAATATTTTCTTTCCTCGACTGTGGATCGAACCCACAACCAGTCGGTTTTACAGTCACACTTTGTACCCCTGTGCCACGACTGGCCTCATGAGACTTATTTTTTTTCTTATTTCTCGGTCTCGCGACAAAGCGCGGCGTTGAGCCACTCACTGAAAATTTACCTTTGCTTAGAGAACGGAGTGTCATTACAATATAATCCATCTACCCTGCTTTATGTTATAAAAGCTAAAAAAAACGTTTAAAAATATCATTATGAAAAATCGACCCTACATCCCACAAAACAAAATTTAAAGTAGTTTAAAAGCCATGATCTTTCATTCTTATTAGACTAATTATCAGGGTGTGGCGTATAATAAATTAACCGTCCCTTTGGGACGGACTCAGGGGTGGTTTTGACAGGGTGGATGTATAAATATTATTTTAGGTCTAACTTAGTATGGATAGATTTCTAGGTTCTAAGTTATTTTCCACCACTACCTCCCCTGCTATTTGCTGGATACACTGAATAATAAAAACAGGCCAAGTGCAAGTTGGACTCGCGCACGTATATCTTTGTACCATTATCTATAAAAACGAACAGTTTGTAGATTCGTTGCTATAGCCATATGAAGAACAGAAAAACATATGTGAAAATGTCAACTGTCGTACTATAAGAGTTCATGAAATACAGTCTGGTGATAGACGGACAGATAGAAAACGAACAGTGGAGCCATAATAATAGGGTACCGTCCTACACTTTGGGTATGTAACTCTAAAAAATTGAGGTCATCAATTTGCAACGGGACAGCTGTAAATGCGGAGGATGTTGCTTGAATCCCTGTTTGGTAAAAAAAATACGTTTTCCTATCTTAAAAAAGAAAGCGTGGCGTTGAGTTACACTAGATTATTATATATATAGTTAACACGCATGCCTCAGCTTCGGGCAAGATTCGAAGTTTTTCTTGATAAGAATTCAAAGTTGAGACAAGCTCTCCGTCTATTGTGCCATATGCAAGAAATATATCGTTTTTAGTTTCACGCTGTTGAACCTGGGAACCTAGGGTTAAGATACTCTATTCCTAATAAGAAACTTCCGTTCCCCACAGGAAAACAATTAATTATTAACACGCTTTTATTAGTTCGACTTGTAACTTTGTAACAGTGTAATAAAATATAAGAAACTGAATTTGACCCACTTCTATCAGTTGTATCATCGTAAAACTTAGCAGTTATACGTAGGTTAGAGTTGAGCTGAGTTAAGAAGATCCAAATATTGGAACTCTTTAGAGGTTACCAGTAAGCCATCTGAGTTTATGCTCATATAATTTATAGATTATTTTCTAGGACCTAAAGCACATGGAACTGTTCTGATAATGGAGCCAGGACCTGAGTAGTGGAACTCTTTAGACTTTACTAGTAATTCTGTGAACAATTAAAATATGTGTGTGTGTGTGTGTGTGTGTGTGTGTGTGTGTGTGTGTTTTAAGTACAATTTCTTTAATTACTTCACATTTTGAACAAGCAATAAACGTATAGAAAGGTTTACTTAACGTATATTCTATTCTATCGCTTTATGTTTATTGGATACCGGGTCTTTTATCGCAGTCCCATCTCTATTATGTTTGATGTGAAACAGTGGTGCTTAAACGAATATATCTATATCTTTATATATTATTTCATTTTAAGGATTTTGTAGGTACAGGAAGTTTAGACTCGTCAGCTTCACGCTGTATCCCGCACACAGCAGGGTAGGCAGAGGGAACCTAGTGTTAAGACACTTCGTTCCCCACTTTCTGCCGAATTCTGGAGGCATTGCGTGTTGAGTGTCAGAACTCAACGCCGCGCTTAGCCTCGACACCAGAGCGAAGAAATGGAAATATAAATTTAAGTAAATATTTCCTCTCCTCGAGTGGGGATCGAACCCACAACCAGCCGGTTTTACAGTCACACTTCGTGCCACTGCGCCACGACCGGCCTTATATATATCGGGCTGATATATGAAGATAGAAAAAAATATATAATCTAATCGAAGAGTATTAAACGCGACCCTTACAACTATTGATTTCTTCGCCCTAATTACAGTTAGTGCGTGAGTTTAAATTATTCAAAACATTCGAATTTTGTTATATTTGGAAAGGACAATGTAAACGAACGTAAATTAATTTAGTCACATAAATTCGATCACATGGCGTTGCAGTGTAGCGACACTGGTACCAGATAGAGCACGGCATCATGTCCTAGGAAAGTAAAGAAAGGAGTGTCTCAATACTAGGCTGTTAGCTAACCTGCTATACAGGAAAAAAAACGAGAAGCTAGTTGTTTTTATAATATTTTATTTTTCAATTTTAATAGTTTTTGTCATAAATACTAGGACAGTGTCCTCTTTCATCTGTCCTAGTCTGTTCCTCTTCAGCGAAAAATATTCAAAATAAATATCTGTCATTCTGCTAGCAAGTCCAATAAAATTTTGAAGGATGTAGCGGATACGATTAAAAGAAAATTACTAAAGGTTCCAGTTACGGTTACGTTTAAAATCTATATTCGGATTATTCGTAAGTTTGGAATATATAATTGATCATAATCAAAATTATCCAAAACTTTAATATCGTTTTTTATTATCTTTATGGATATAATATTATCTTTGAGGCCAGTCGTGGCGCAGTGGTTCAAAGTGTGACTGTAAAACCGGCTGGTTGTGGGTTCGATCCCCACTCGAGGAGATGAAATATTTACTTAAATTTATATTTTCATTTCTTCGCTCTGGTGTCGAGGCAAAGCGCCGCGTTGAAGACTGCCACTCAACACGCAATGCCTCCAAAATTCGGCAGAAAGTGGGGAACGAAGTGTCTTAACACTAGGTCCCCTCTGCCTACCCTGCTGTGCGGGATATAGCGTGAAGCTAATTTAATTAAATTTTTTTTATGGTTATTATTTAATTACGGATATTCACGTTAACGGAGCTCCATAAAAATCATATTTTACCTGCACACATAGCAGGAGGTAGGCAGCGGGAACCTGAAAGCCTAGTGCTAAATCACTTCGTATTTATTAAAACATTTCCGTTCTCCAGTTTTGAATGGCGAAACTCACTACCAACTCAACCGCGATTTGCCTCGCTACTAGAGCTGGAATTGATGTGTGAAAATCGAACCCACAACCTACCACGTTTCCAGTAGCATGCTTGGACCTGCGCCACGATGACCTCATAGCATGTATGCTTGCACAATATATCGAACCAAAAGTCATTTGCACACCCATACTTATTTGACTGTACTTAACGTTACCTATATACATAATTTCCATGATAATTTCAACACTTTGCTACGACCTTAAATTTACAATAACACATTGGTTTAAACGAAATAACTGTTATATTCGAGTGTATTTTATTTTAATTAACTCTACAGTGCTACGGCGTAGCACCGCTACGTATAATGTTGTTTTTGAAAGCTTGTCACACTCGTAGCGAGCTTTTAAGTAATTTGTAACATAATTCAGCTTAATGTGAGGTTTTATGTGAGAAGCATCTAAAGTTAAGATCGTGTTGTTAATTATGAATATATTTTTTCTATAATGTATGTATACTAAGAGATAAACTTTTTGAAAATTAGAGAGAATTCATATTTTTCTAGCTTTACACTGTATCAGACAAATAGTGGGGTAGGCAGAGGAAACATAGTGAGCGAGAAAGTAAAATAATACACGCGAGTCTGAAACGAACCTACAGTTCAGTCACAAAGTTTTATACGATTTCTCGCAGACTTGTTTTTAGAAAAATTGGATGTTTCGATTACTAAACAAGAGAAACCTATTTTTTTTTCTTTAAAATTCACTGTTTTGTTTTTCAAGATTCCAGTTTGAAACGAGCCATAATATTTTTTGGTCAAAGGCACCATTCTGCCCACCAAAGTATGAAGTAAGTAATTTCACAAAGGGTTCTCTAAACCAATTAACATCGGACGTGGCTTACGCTGGGAGATGTTAAAATTTTGACCACGTCTAATAATAAGGCTTAGGATATTTTCAGGGCGGAGATTCTCGACCACAAAACGCTTTCAAAGATTTCTCATGTAATTAATAGGTCTCTTTTTTAGACAGAAATAAGTTAGTGTTGTCCTCCGTTTTGCTGCTGAATTCCTATATTGCCTATGGTTTCGCTCTACGCTTTTCACAGTTTGGCTAGAGTTGCTAAATGAAATATAATAAATAATAATGAGTAGGAATCGAACCTACAGCCGTCGTGTTTACAATTAAACGCTGCAAAAAACTGTAATATAAATGAAAACTATATAATATGAAGGCCGTCGTGGCCCAGTGGCACAAGGTTGTGAATGAAACGCAACGGTTATAGGTTCGATCCCCATACGAGGATATGAATTATTATTTTCATTAATATTTTCATTTCTTCGCTCTGGCACCAAGACAAAAAGTCCAGCGTTGATTTCCACCACTTAACACGCATTGCCTCGAAAAAATCGGTGGAAAGTGGGGAACGGAATGTCTTATCACTGTGTTCAATCTGCCTACCATGCTGTATGCGGGATACAGCGTGAAGCTGATTTTTGATTTATATATACATCAATATTTTAGGGTGGATTTCAACCTCAAAACGTAGAAAGGAAGAAATAAAAAAAAAAGTCGCTTGCTAAAGCTAATTTTAGCTTTAACGTCACTATTGTTTACTAACGTTGATATCAATATCTTATCGTTCTATTAAAAAATCGATGCTTTCACTTTGTGTCATCATAATTAATAGAAATTTATATGATGGAGGGAACCTTTGGTTCAGATACTCAGTTTCCCACACATTGCTAAATTATAAGCAATGTGTGGAGTTGTTAGGTAGTGGATCTCAACGCCGCGCTTTGTCCTGTCACCCGAGCAGTGAAATGAAAATAATTAATTAATTCTGTATCCTTTGTTATGTAAGTGAGCCAGCAACTGATTCTATAACTGAAAGTTGTGGGTTCAATTCCCACGACGAAATTCATATACATAAATGATTGTGATTTGCCCGCTCTAGTAAAGGAAGAGCGGCGCTGGTATTACACAAAAACGTTTCAAAAATTGGGTGGTACATAGGGAACTGAGTGCCTTAACATACGGTTCCCTCTGCCTATCCTGCTATATGCGGGATACAGCGTGAAGCTGAATTTTGTACGTAACAGGGTTCGTAGCAGCTTCTTGGAAATACGTCTATTCTCTCTAACCAAAATACAAACAAATACGCTCATGTCCGATCACGGTTAATATCAGTTCCGATAAAAAATAATTCAGTGAGAATTCACTCGTCAAATGATTCAATTCATTTTATTTCAATATTTCAATTTCATTTTAGGCAGCTTCGGACAAAATTTAACTATAAAACCAATTAAGATTTAAAAAAGTATACGCCAGCCAACATATCATCTTTTTCTACAGCAGGCAAAGAGAACCTTCTATCAAAACGCCTCCGTTCTTTTTGCTTCTTAGATAAATATGAGACAGTATGTACTATGTTGGTGGCAGAACTGAACGCTGCGGTTTGCCCTGTTACCAAATCGAGCAATTTTTATTAACATTCAAGTAAAGAAATCAAACCCAGGATCATTGTATCAAATCAGACACAGTCTCAGTGTACCTGGAATAAAGTGAAATAAAAAACATTCTTTTGTCAAATACATTTTGAACTCGTTATATTATATTATTGGATCATGTAAATATTTTAGCAAAAAGGAAATTATGACTTATAGAAAACAATGCTGAAGGCGAAACGCTACTTTTAAACAAAAAAGATCACCTAATTAGAGGATAGCCGGGGGTTAGACGTGTTAGTTCTAGATGTTTTATAATTTGTATAGTAATAATGTATGTTTCGTCAGACTTAGGGTAAAAAGTTCCACCACCTGACACAACGTTTTTATAGAGATAATCTCATACAAATAAATATCATAAAAATTGTCAGCTCCCATATACAGCTGGATAGGCAGATGGCAACCTAGTGGTAGCTTTAATCAAAAAAATATCTATACAAATGAAACTGGTCAAAACTAAAGACAAAGGTAGGACCCCCTGAAAAACATCTATAGATACGCTGATGTTTGTTATATAAAAAAAATCTGGAAAGATTACACTTGACCCTAAGACGGTTTTAAAATAGACAATTTCAAAATAACTGTTCGAAAATCGTACCGTATCGTGTAAAGTATTAAAGCAAAAATAAAAGCGTTTTATTCTACTTAATTAACATAAAGAAATCCTTTCAACGAGTACTTTGTTATATGAATCAGGTAAACGTTTGTTAAATTGTTTGGATGTTGCTATTTTATATTTACAATGAACGACTTTTGAAAATTAATTTTGATTATACAAAGGTGTTACAATTTAACCACGCTTTTTCCCGAACGCCCACGCTGCAGGCAAAGGAATGCTAGTATTACGACACTCCGATACCCACGCACCAGAAATTTTCGAGACATTGCATGGGAAATCAACCCTAAGTTTTGTCTTATGAGAGAGAAAATAAAAATAAACAAAATAATTCCCCCTTTGTGGGAATAGAACTTACAACCATCGCACTTCCAGCAAAATGTGGGTCACTACGACGGCATCAGTATAAAGGCAGCGCATAAATAAATCTGCTTATAGACGAACAAATCTTTAAATATGATTATACGAGTATGTTCTTCTCTTTGTTAATTTTTTAGGTTCACGCTTTATCCCGTATATTGGAGGGTAGGCTGAGTGTACATAGTGTTACTTTAATTTTTACTCAATTCTTGAGACATGACGTGATGACTTTTTCATGCTGTCAGAACGAGGAAAAGAAAATAGTCTATTCTTCGACTGGGATTCAAACCCTCAATCGTAGTTATGATTACAGTCCAGACAGAAAACTTAGTATTAGAACACTTCGTTCCCCGCATTTAGTGCGAATTCAAGACTAATTTCAGGTAAAGCTTTAAACTTTAGTCGGTTTCAGTTGATTTTGGTGATTTTCGTGGGAGAGATGAATAGCCGATACTTTATAACTTCAATAGCAACTTCATGTCGATATACGTGTAAGGATACATTTATATATAAATTAAGGCCTAAGTTTCAGAATTTGCAGACATTATAAATTTAGCGTTGTACTGTCGACACTAAATTAAATAATGTCTATATTTTTTTGGGTTTTCTAATAAAACCAAACAAAAAACGGAACCCTTATAAGATCAGTTTGTTCATCTGTCCTATCAAGAATCTTTTTCTCATCAACGTTAGTAGGTATTAAGCTTAAAGTAATAATAAAGCTTAAAAAATTAATGATATACTCAGCTCAAAAATATTTTGGAGAAAAAAAAAAACAAACTTTTACGGGAACGCAATTAAAAGTTACAGCCGTTTATGCGTCGTGTTTAGGGTATGTTTCGTGTAATTGTTAGTGTAATCGAACACTATAATATTTTCTCGACTTTATAGGATTTTAAAATCATAAAATTTGATAAAAAGTGGAAACTTAGAGTACAAAAAAGTGAATATTGGTTTTTTATAGATATAACATAGAGAAAGATTTTTTTTTTGGTAAAAAAATAAAAAAGATTCTCTCAAATGAAATTTGAACTCTCTAACAGAGCCTTAAATGAAGATGGGATGTAAATAACATGCTAAAATGGATATCATTAAAAAAATATAAAATATATTATATTTAACATTTTTTTTGTGAACGCTACCCAATTAGCGACACTAAACTTAAACCCTGTTAGTAAACTTTATGAAGCGTGCCTGTTGTTGTTAACTATTAAAAGGGTCATCTAACTGCCATTGTGGGGTCGTAGGTTCGATAGCAAATTATATTATCAGTAAAATATGTAAATATTTTTTTTATTATCTAGATAATATAAAGATTTTAGTTTTTATAGATTTTCTCAAAAACTCCTGAACAAATCAAACCATCAAATTTATCGATATAAATATCGTATGTCAAAATTGCAGTATACTAATAAAAAAAATACACGCGTTTAATTAAGAACATCTTCGGTTAACAACATGATTTTTCTGGTGAAGCCAACCTGACGACAATTGAAAATGATGTCCAGCGGTGCGATTCAGCAGATGGATACAGATTCTATAACAAATACGAATTGGCCTTCTTCATGATGATGACGACGATGATGAAATAGCAGAAATATTGTTATAAATTATTAAGTCTCATTAGACTTAATGGCAAACATTTATATATTTAACTATGCATTATTTTGGTTTATAAATACTAGGTCGGGGCAAAAGTATTTTTGTATTTTAAATGTATTATTAGTTATCAAATCTCTTTGGCTTTACTGAATATAACTGGCTGGCTTTAATACAATTAAGTATGACATGCTGAAGAAAAAAAAAATATTTCATCAAACTTTGTATGAACAATACGAAAATACTTTTGCACCACACTTATATATTTATACATATTTAATAATAAAACATATATTGCGTGGCGTTGAGTTCAGCCAACCAACAGACAATGTCTCGAAAAAGGTCGGTGCCTGGGGGACAGAGTATTTAACATTGAGTTCCTACCCTGTTAGAATACAGGGTTAAGGAAGCTCAAAAAAAGCTTAAAATATACAGAAAATTCTATGGTGTGGTTAGGAATAACGTGACTACCATTCAACAATACATACAATTGACACCTTCGTTCGTATACGGGTATAGTAATTGTGGTTTTAAATATCACACAGAATAAAAGTTTTGCTTAAAATAAAAATATTTAAATCCATTTTGGCCTTACAATGCAATTTTTCCTGCTTAACAGAGAAGAAGAAACCTTATGTTACATTTCGCTGCGACAATTTGCGCCTAAATTGACGAAACTTAATGCAGTGCTTTGTTGTTTTACCAGAACAGGAAAACCAATATTATTAATTCCAATGAGTGTGAATCGAACCCCCAACAGCCAGACGCTGTACCGTGACGGCCTCAATAATTAAGATCTCAATTTAACGTGCTATGATATAAAATAAATTTGGAAACGAGATCTTTTCAATTTAAGTTCTATATCATAAGAATTTAAATTTCAAGCAACACCACAGGCAGTGACTGGTATTTATTTTGAATGGAATCAATTTGGTCGCACGCTTGTTTAATCAACAAAGAAAGCCCAAATCCTTTGTGTACTTTGGACTTATTGTTACCTTGACTAAGTCCACATAGAGAAGAAGAAATCAGATTTTAAATAAAAAAGGTTGTAATCGTGCCTTATTACTGAGGCTCCATACGCTCCTGACTTTATGACGTCATAGTGATGTAATTTTCTTTAAATGACATTTTTTTTAACTTTACGCTTGATCTCGCAGAGCAGGAGTTTCAATAATATTTGACGAAATATTTACAATTATAATGTTGAACAGAGAGATCACAGGAGAGGTTTTAGTATAAAATATATAAACTATTAAATCGATTTTCCATTCACACTCGATAAACATTGATTATTTCCCAGGTATTTATCTGGATTTCAGGTAACATTTTCAACTCTTATGTGCACAACAAAATATTGTCGAAATTCTTTCATAATAAGAAGTCGGAACAAATATGATGAAATGTTTTATGATTTTGACATATTTCAAAACAAACTTTTTTTTTTGTAAATTAGCTTTTTAGTACTGAGGTCTTTTACTTTTACTTACTTGTCTTTTGTGACAACCTTATTAATTATATTTGTTAATTAGTTCAAAGTTTTTTATCAAATGTATAATTCTATATACTTTTCAAATTAAAAAAATATATCATCGACACAATGGGAAATGGTTTCATTATAAATGCTTAAACGATTGTTAATTCTGTTGTTGTTAAATACTCAGAGAAAATATCAAATATCATCAATTACTTTTTTTATGTGTCTGAGTACTTAACAAGCAATGTTTTAAAATTTGACATACGGTAGAGCACGACGAGTTACCTGTAATTTTCGTAGGCACTCGTAACAAATGAGCTAAGATGAGAGTGTAAAATACCTCAAGATTATTTCCTTTCCTTTTTCTCATCTTCCCGCTTCATCCCGCATGCAGCAGGGTAGGCAGAGAAGGAAGGAATCCAGGGTCGACACGCCGCTCCTCACCCACTCCCCGATTTCTGGAGGCATTGCGTGTTGAGTGATGCAACTCAACCAGAGCGAAGAAATCAAAATATTTCCATTTCTCGAATGGGACACGAATCTATAACTTGTTGCGTTTACAGTTAAACGCTTGTGGCCCTGCGCCACACCTGCCTTCGATTATTGATAAAAATTAATATATAAATATATATGGTACAACATGACTATACAAACGGGCTGCCTCTATCATACCTTTATCCGTATCCAGCTTGCTTACACCGAATTGTGGTTAAAATTATACGTTGGATCAATCAAACGATTAAAGATGGTAGATTTGATTTGAGTATCGAGATTATTAGGGAAAATGCATAGTGAGTAATAATCAATTTAATAATTATGTATCTTTATCTTTCGCATCTGAAAATGAAGTTTGAAGAAATTTAAAAATTCCGCACACATCCGGGTAGGCAGAGGAACCTAGTGTTAAGACACTCCGTGCCCCACTTACCACCGAGTTCTGGAGGCATTGCGTGTTAAGTGGCGTAACTCAACGCCGAGCTTTACTTCGTCACCAGAACGGAGAAATGAAAATATAAATGTAAATAAATATTTCATCTCCTCGAGTTGGGATCGAATCCACAACCAGTCGATTTTACAGTAACACTTTGTGCCTCCGCGCCACCACTGGCCGACTAAATAAATTAATTTAATTTCATGCTAATATAATATAATAAATTAAGCTTCACGCTGTATTCTGCACACATCAGAGTAGGCAGAGGGAACCTAGTGTTAAGACATTCCGTTCCCAACTTTCCATCGAGCTTTGGAGGCATTGCGTGTAGAGTGGTGTAACTCAACGCGAAGGTAAACACGTGGCGTGGCGTTGAGGTACGCAACACGCAATATCACGAAAAGTGGGGCTAAAAGTGAAATACATTATTTTAAAACTACATGCGGGATTAAGCGAGAAGCTAAAAAAATAAGAATTGTTTCATTGTCAGATAACATAATAAAGGTTATTATATTGCCTTATCTTATAATATCGAAAAAGTATCCATTTCTTTTTCAATCTAACAAAAAGTATCGAGTTTCTACGAACACGAAACCCGAACGAACTTTCAGTATCTTGATTTTTTTTATTAAAACAACGGCGTGGTACTCTCTGGAACATTCCTGTAGTAGATATCAAATTTTCGTCCAATGGAATACTCGCAATATACATAAATATTTAGGCGTTCCTGTTTTAAAAATCTTATTTTTTTGTGACTATAAACGTGGTGGTTGTAGATTGGATTCCCACTCGGTGAAATTAAATATTCTTCGCTCGGATAACCAGATAAAGTATAGCGTTAACTTTCGATACTCAATATACAATGTGTCGAAAATTAGGCAGTACGTGGATGGTCGTAACACTAGATTCCCTCTGTCTCCCCTGCTAGATGCGGAACACAAACTGAAGCAAAAAAAATATTTATATTTCAAGTTTATTACTGGAAACAATTTCATGTGATGACTTTTTTTTACCTCATATAACAAGTAAATTGTACTATTATTGAATAAAAAGGCAATCAAATAAGATAATCATCTGGAAACAGGGACTTTTATTAGTCGTCTTCATGATGCTATATTCTTCGAAAATTCCAGGTTCAGGTCAATTCTATTCTATTTCGTATATATATATATAATTATATATGCTTTAAGCTACATCGCTACGAGCTACGAGTATCGTAGCTTCGTAGCACGAAATAAAATCTATCACCGTACATTAATATATTAACGCTAACTATTATACAACAGTTTTTATCTTTTTTTTTATGGATAAAGACAAGGCAAACGAGCTTAGGGGTCACTTGATGGTAAGTGATCACTACCGCCCACGACACCGTGCATCACCAGAGGAGCTACAGGTGCATTGTCAGCTTTTCTGTGGCCACCGTAGTGAAATGGAAGTAACTAACAGTTGTTATGACACGACACAATCTAACTTTCTAATACTTTCCGGCGAATTTTTTGAGACATTGCGTGTTGAGTTTCGAAACTCAACGCCGTACTTTGCCTCGATACCAGAGCGAAGAAATGAAAATATAAATGTAAATACATATTTCAGTTAGGATCGAACCCACAACTAGTCGATTTTACAGTCACACTTTGCGCCCCTGCTCCACGACTGGCCTCTATGAACTATGAATATATGAAGGTGTAATATTTAAAACTTTTAAGAAGAATTGTTCATAGAGTCTTATGTAGTAGAGCTAAGGTGGATTTTAACTAATTTTAATTACTTTATGTCGAAAGTGAAGATTTAATTCATATCTTTTAGATAATAATACGCTTGAAAATAATTTATATGCTTAGAGCATGAACACTTGTATACGATTAAAGTCCGCTTAAAATACATTTTAAATAATGCTCTACTTTACTAACAAGAACCATTAGTAATATCATTTCAAATTAAATAACTATTCAACTTTTAAAATTATTATTTATTTTCAAGTCAAGGTAATAATTTAAGGTAAATTGTTACCATAAATTGCCTCAAGATCTCATATTCTAAGAACGTTGAAAGCATATATACATATATATATATATATATAAAGTACACATAATCATATAAATAAAAAGTGAAAAGTTTATCTATTATGTAAAATCATTCTATTTTAAATTAATTATATCCAACACTAGTATAATAAAATTTCAGTGAGATAAATCTCAGGAATATTTAACATTATTCGAGAAAGGTTTTACATTATTACTTTTTCGTGGAAAAAGCTATAAAATGAAATAAACCTTTATATTTCAAAAGTAAAATAACATAGTCTCTTTGATATGGAGGTATAGTAATAAAAATATTTGTGATAAAATTCGTGAAAACACAACTTAAATATATTTAATATAGTTAAATAAATATATGATTTCAACTAAAGAACTTATAATAAGCAAATTACAAAGCAGATTCTATCTAAAATAATATATTTTTTAGATAATTAGCTAATATCTTACATCTCCGACGATGTCTGAACAAGAAGACGAAAACTTTACACGGTCGTATCTGAATTAAACATGTCTACATGATGTTAGAGGCTAAATAAATACCATCCGCCACTCACCTTCCATCCAGTTCACCAACATCACATAAAATAACACACTTCAACATAAAAATAATATATTTTCCCTAATAATACTTCGCGTGGTGTAAACGTGAAGGCGACACGTCCGCTCTTGGTAGAGCACTGTCATCGACTAAGCTTGGAGCGCGTAGACGCTATATATATAAATACTGAGGTCGGCAAAAGTGGGGTAACCAATGTATAATGTTTTTGCTCAGTAAAATTTATTGTTGGGAACATTCTGTTTAGAAAAACGTCTGCTGGAGCTTCTGTGTTGAATTAATATTCTTATTTTTTTTGGTTTATGACATTTTATTAGTGGTTTGGTGGAGATTACAATCGATTTTTTGAACTTAGCGAGTCAAAACTATTTAGGTAATAGACAAACAAGAACAGTGAGAAGAAAATAGAGAGATAGAAGAAGAGGAAACATATAGAGAGAATGTCAGTAAGTGACCGTTTTTATGGTTTCCAGTTTTATCCCGCATATAATTGTGTGCTCAGGGTAGAAAGAAGGAACCTAGAGTTAAGACTCTCCGTTCCCCATGCACCACAATATCTGCTATACAACACCCAATTTTTGATAAATTGTGCGTTGTATAGCGGAACTTCACGCGGCCATTCGTTTTCTTACTAAAACAAGAAAATGAAAATAGTCCCTCCTCCCAAGTGGGATTCGAAGTCACAACAGTCGTATTCTTTAGTAAGTGATATAATAGCTTTGATGAGCTTATAGTGGTTAATTAAGCAAAACTTTCCGTTGGTCATTGCAAAGTTAAATGAAGTGACGTATTTAATTATTTATTGGAGAGACTTTATACGATACCGTGGAAGCATTTTTAATGAGTGTACCTTTTTGTAGAATTAGCAATGTCATGAGAGCGAAATAAATTTATATATTTATACATTTAGAACATTAACAAGCGCGAGTCGGGCTCCCCCGCCGAGAGTTCCGTACAAAAAATGGAGGTCTCCACCTCTTTTTGAAATTCAGGCTCTAGCTTAGCCAGAGCCTTTTTATCTTATACCTGACTTTAGCACGGCTTATAGCGGTTTTAATATCAAATTTTGCTCCCCTTTTAAGGCTTAGCTCATTTTTAGTATTTAGCCACAAATGTATAGTTTTCAGTTTTTTTCCTAAACTATTAATAGCTGCCAAATTTCATAATTCTAGGCCAACCGGAAGTACCCTATTAATTTTAATTAACTTTATAGAGTTGAAATACGTGTTCTTTTGCTATATAAGCGGCCATATCTTTTTTTTAGTACATGAAGAAATACGCCTTTTTTCAGGAAATCATGGGGCTGTTATATCTAAGCGTGCCTGAGATAAAGGCTCTTGATAGAAAGACTGAGAGACAGACAGACGGACGGACAATAAAGTGATCTTATAGGGGTTCTTTTTTTTCCTTGAAAGGTACGGAACCCTAAAAATGCGACTTTAATTTCCGCCACTTACCACGCTCAATTGCTTATCCATGTATGGGAAACAGCCTAAAGCAAATTACTCAATATTAATTATTTCAGTTCTATTTATGTTTGTTTTTTCCGTATATAATGAGCTAGACAGAGGGAAAATGGGAAACAGAAAGTCAAGTTATCGGTTTATAAGTGGCGGGACTCAATGGAGTGCTTCATCTTTTTACTAGAGCGAAAATATCTAATAATTAATATCCCCGAGTGAGAATCGAATCCATAACCGCCCCGTTTATAGTGAGATGCTGTGCAAGTTTAACAATTGAAAGTAAATAAACAAATCAAGCAACGAGTTCAAAACGTCATAGATCATAAATGACATTGTACTAATATCATATATTAAGCTTTACAATAACATGTTTGATCCACCCTAAGGGAGTCATCCCACATCCCCCTGAGGGTGAAAAAAATTTGCGAAAGTCACATACGATTCGGGGTCTAGTAAATTATTATATCACTCTCGATATAAAACAAGTATATATTAATATAATTTAGTTATTGATTTCGATAATGTATATTGTAGCTTTCATAGTATGGTCGGGAATTTTCTGCTGCTTTAATTTTTACTTTCACGCTGTATGTCACATATAGTAAATTATAGGGAACTTAGTGTCAAGACACTCCGTTTCCCACGCACACGGAGCTCAAAACTGTGCGTAGTATAGTGGAAACAAGACTAAGCACGCAGCAGTGAAGTGATGAAAATATTTCGTTACATAAAAATCGGGCCCATGACCAACAGTCAGAATGACTTAAAACACATTAAATATTAGAAAAATTTGTACATAGACAAAAAAAGAATGATTTTAACTAAATACACTTGCTTCCCAAAATTAACTTCCTAAGTATCTTACAAAATCGATGTGTATAAAGCTCTTATGTTACTGAGTGACTAACAAACAACGCACACCCGAAACGTTACATGGAATAAAACATTAGAATGTAGCACGTGCCTTAGGAAGGTACTGGGATAAAATTTCTTAAAATGAGTTGTAATGTAACGTTAAAGTTTACAAAAAACGAAATTGCAGGCGGCCGCTGGTTAAATATAATTAACCAAAATCACATTTCATCAACTCCATTCTGTACTAAAATTAAATATTTGACCTGAAAACTAAGACTATTTCAAACATAAGTTACTTTAAATCGACCTTGGCGTATCACTTGACCTATTGAGTCTTAAGAGGTGGGGGTTCAAAGGGTTCGAAAGGAAAACTTTCTGGTAACATTGGAGTTTTTGATTATAATGATGTTACCGAAGAGAATGATCGCGGTTGCAAAGGATTTTGGTGTACTGAGCGTTATGTACTACAAATTCTCTGTTTTGCTCTATATACGTGAATAGCGTATTGATTGGCGGAACAAAACGCCGCATTTTATCTTGTTACCAGGTTGAGGAATTTTGACGTAGCTCCGTAAGATATGGTATGTCTTAATAGACTGGAGCAATAGGATAATTTCCAAAAGGCGAGGGTTCAAGCCCTGCAACGTTAATATTTTTATACTTACATATTTTTTTTCCTTCGCGTATAACCAAAAAATAAAAAAAATGTAAAAATGTTATAAAACCAAACGAATCAATTGGAAGCTGCGAATCTTAACAATACATATATGTATAGAGCAATAAATCTTTAATGAGAGAGGGCTCTCAGTGTATCCGATCTTTAATCTCCATTTTGATTTAATTAAACAACCGTTGTGGGTAAAACTTTGGTCCAGTTGTTAAGGAAACTAAAATTCATATTTTAGTTACGTTATATATATTAACATGGTAAGTTAAACAAGTGGTATTTAGGAGTCGTTAGGTTCACTTGGTTCTGGAATTTAAGAAGTAAAACGTTCCCATCCCGTTCCCATAGAAATTTCGAGAAATTCTCTACCAGTGCTCCTCTACACTCCAGGCAGTGTAGCGGAGCACGTGCGGTTAACACCTACCTAACATGCCAAATTTCGACTTTTTAAATCCAGTACCTTACGTGACATATGCATTGTCTGTCAGTCACCTTTTAACAGTTGAGTGTTATATATAGTGATTTTAATTGTGCTAGTCTATTTTAATAAATACATAAGGGAAAAATTTAATATTTTTTTTTAAATCGTTATAATAAAAATGGGAAAAAAAAAGAGTTCCCAAAAATGAAAAATCGTTTATTTTTAGTAAGCTTCGCGACACATCGACCTCATTTTACTTGATTTTTTGTTATTTGTTTTAGTTCACTCGGTGTCCTGAATTTAGCAGGGCAGGCGTGATCTCCACTCGTACAAATGAAAATATTTAAACTATTTAGAAGCACGGCGTTCAGTTCCCTTTCTACACAATACGTTATGTCTAAAAAATGGGGCAGAAAATGGGGGAACGCGGTGACTTACCGATTAGATTGCAAATGCCTACTCCTTTATATGCGGGATACAGCATGAAGATGCTTCCTTTTTGCAAAGGGCAGATTTATAATTAAACTAATTACTCTGCTCTTTTAAACAGAATAAAACTAACATAATTTTGTTTGAACATTGCCTGTCTCATAAAATCCTGAGAAGAAGTTAAAATGAAAATAATATTTTGCGCTACATATAATCTACGCTTGGACTACGCCGTAGCGCGTAGCCATGCTTGCTTACTGAGCTTATTAAAATTAGTTTTAGATATAAACTTTGTGTTTTTCTCTTAACCAGACACTTAACAGTAGAAATACTGTTAAGTGTATGATTGTTGTGGGTTAGATTCCTATTTAAAAAGAAAATATTATTTCCTTTTGGCCGTTTTCGGCTCTAGATGGAGGGAACTTAGAAATCAAAAAGAAAAAAATTAAAGACACTGCGATATCCACTTTCAAAAGTGTATCGGAGTATCGTTAACAGAGCGAGGAAATAAGAATCTTAAATATTTAATACCCCAAAATGAGAGTCAAACCCACAATCGTCGCATTTATAGTCCCATGCCTTATTTAATTTAGTTATTTAGTGTTATTATAAAATGTGTATAAAGAGATAACCTTTGCCTGTTAAACCCTATTTTACTCAAAGATTGGACAGATTAAGGGTCAAATCATCAAATGATTCGATGAATAGAGCATTTAACCACACGAGGTTTCATAAACCAGTTTGTACACTTGGAATTACTTGTCGTTTTTTTTATTTTATTGATAGATCAGTCGTGAAATATTTAATATTTTCATTTCTTCGTTCTGGTAGTTCTTATGTTAGAAGGTATCTGTGTATACACGTGACGGCTGTGGGTTCGATATCCAATAGTTATATTGAATAAAAATTATGTTACATCTATCATGTTAAACGAGTATAAAATAGTAAATCACAATATTCCACTCAATAATTTTTGTTTATATTATTTTAATTTCTCCGCTCTGGTAGACATAGTGCGACGTTGGGTTCCGCAATTCAATATACAATTTAAAAAATGAGAACGTAAATCTAATATTAATATATTTGTTAAGATATATTTGGTAACCTATTAGAAACCTATTAGTATTATAACTGAAACTTCGGCCTCTTACCCCAATTCAACTGCGTCAACACGCCCACCATCTAATAAAGGATTACATATACATACATATATATACACACACTTTGTATAAAGGTATATTTTTAGCTACACGCTGCGTAACAGGGTAGGCAGAGGGAACCTAGTGATGAGACACTGCACTTCCCGTTTACCACACAATGTTCAAAATATTACGATTATTTTAATTTGCTGGTTTTGATACAAATACAAAGCATGGTGTTGCGTCCCACTACTCAACACGATATGTTTTCAATTTTTTTTTAAATTTGGGAACGGAATGTTAATTACTCGTTGAATTTCACATAAACTGCAGCAAAAATTATATATAAATTATTGTAGCTTTTGATTGCGTTGATTTAGAAACTTGTTTATTTTAGTGCTCTAAGGGACCAAGAGAGCGATAACCTGGAAATATGATATAAATGTTTGCTTCTGTTCCTGAGATAAGCGGTTTTGACAACGGACAGACGGACAGTGAAGAAATTCTATAAAAAATCCGTTTTATTCCTTTTACGGTAATTTTACGTCTTATGGTTAACGTAAACAAAGTTGTAGTTTACAATTTGTATGTTACCTCTATTATACAAATATTAATAATTTTTAATACAAATACTAACATAAGTAACTCAACAGAGCAGTGAATGATCAAAGGTAACCATCAAAGTATGTAAAACGCATTGAGCTCGAAGCTTAGTAAATTAAGCGTGGGTGAGTTAACCAACTTCGCATGTGTTGGTTGTGTATTTAATATGAGATTATTGATAAACGAGGGTATAATATTCTAATTTCATATAAATTAGACCATTGTGGCGCAGCGGCCCAGCATCAGACGGTAAACGCGACGGTTGTGGATTCGATGAACTTGAATAATTAATTTTTCGCCGCGGTGTTTAGTTCCGCTATCAAAAAGTTTTTTTAAATGCACAATTGTTATTTCCTAAGTGTATATTTGTATTTTTTATTTTTACGACATGGATACGATCAAATGGCGCATCTATCTTTTTCTCAAAGGTCTTTACCGTAGAGGCATACATACATATAATACAGATATATAGGTTTAAAGGGATTAAAGTTAGTTTATTTTTCTTTAATATATGTTTTTTATTTCGCTGATTTCGCTGTATAGGCATAGACACTCTTTGCATTTAATGACTTTCTATTTTTTCTAACTGTTTAAACTAACTGGCATGCATGTTGACATTTAAAAACTCTAGACGATGCATTCAAATTAACTAGACTAGAGAAATATTTAATATTTTGAATTTGCACGTGAGATGAAGCCAACATAGCGCTGTGAGACAGCTGCGGTGGTTATGGGTTCGACCCACAATTGGGAGAATGACTTTTATTGGTTTTCCAGCCCTCCTTTTCTTCCGCAGACACTGGTTGTCTGACCTGATTACGCAATGTGGCGTTGAGCTCCGCCACATTGCAAACAATGTCTTTAATTAAGACGAACAACGAAGGGTCTTGACTCTTTGCCTACCTTGGTATGAGATATTGTTTTTTTTTCACTTCACGCTGTGTGTTTTGCGGGATGCAAATAAAATGGACAATATTGTCAATTCTTTTTTCTAAATTTCAGTCTTTTTACTCACCACTTAATTATCGAGACATTGCGTATTGAATATTGGGAGTTGAAACTTGACGCTGTGTATTGTCTTGATTTAACGGCGAGGAAATGAAAATATATATCACTCCTCTGAGTGGTAATCGAACCTACAATCGTCGCGCTTGCATATAGCTTTTAATATTATGCACATCTGAATCTAGTATTTGATCTCGTACCAAAACCCTATATATAATTAGTTCGCCATACCATTATAATAAAGCGATTGGAACTTATAACTTTGACAAATATTCAAAAAGTTATTGAAATAGGGTAGCTCTTGGTCTCTAATGTCTTAACTTTTAATGAAAGATTCGGGGAATTTTAAAAGTTTAAAAATCAACTTTTTTGTAGGAAAAAAATATTTCCGTTTGGAAACGTCGTAGCACACCGCGTTGAACCACGTGTAGTATGTATGATGGTAGTGAATTCGATTCCTACTAGAGGGGTTTTTTTTTTTATTTCTTAGCTCTGGTAAGAGGACAAAGCACTTCGTTAGGTTCTCAATACTCAAAACGCAATCTTTTGAAACTTTTGTGATGCATGGGAAACTGAGTGTCTTAGCACTAGGTTATCCGAAATACAATGTCAAGGTAAAAAATTGTTTCTACAGTTTTTTGAAGTCAAAAATACAGCTTAGATCCTGAGATCCGCATTTTACTTAAGAAATCTTTAAGAAGAAAGACTACCCGTCTTTAACTACACGTTGATTGTGGGTTCGATTCACTTTCTATCGTTCGACTATACAAAACGTAGTATTGAGTTCCGCTATTCAAAAAACAATATCTCTTAAATTTACATAGAATGATTTATTATTTCAGTTTTGAGTGGCGAGGCTTAACGCCGCGCTTTGAAACAACGGATAATTAAACAGCTTAGCTATTAACATTTACAGCTTAACTATGAACCTAAGACCACGTATAAACTTTTTTAAGTTTCAACTTTTTAACTTCGGCCAACACCTAATATTATCAAAATTTTACTTAAACAAATACAAAGTTATTTTAAAACAAATTACTTAACCGAACAACCCTCATATACGCTTAGTTGAACATGTTAAGCTCTTTACTATTTTAAAAGGGGTAGCAGATTTAAATTTAAAATATTATTAAAAAATATTTAGAAGCTATCGTGTCGCAAAAGGATGGCTTTCTATAAGTGCAAATGGCTATTGGTTCGATTCACCCTTTGGGTACGGAAAACTAAAAATGAAAAAATATTTAAATAAGAAAAAATTTATACGTTGCGGTTGGAGATTCGATTCTCACACGGGGCAATGAATTATATTTAATTCCCCGCACTAGTAACGCAAGTTTCGCCACTGAACACAGAGACTCGAAAATTGAGTCTAAAGTAGGTTAAAAGAAAGAAAAAATAAATCAAATTTGTTAGTACAGAAGCCGGAGAATTTCAAATAAAGTTACATATACACTTTGATCATACTATTTTCATTTCAGAAACATTAACTGAAACAGTGTTAATTAAATTCTTTCATTCGAAAATGCACAAACAAGAGTTGTGCGGATATAGCAGATTGGCTCAAAAGAACAAATATACCTTATTTTTTAGTAGAAAAAAATTATGCATTAATATTAAATGAACTGTAAAATCGATTGGTTGTGTGTTCGATCCCCAATTGAAGAGATGAAATATTTAAATAAATTTAAATTTCCATTTCTTTGCTCTGGTGGCGGTGGCGCGACGTTGAAATCTGCCACTCAACACGCAATGCCTCTAGAATTCGGTAGAAAGTGGGAAACGGAGTGTCTTAACACTAGGTTCCCTCTGTCTACCCTGCTTTGTGCAGGATACAGCGTGGTGATCTGATTTATTTATTTTATTTTTTTAACTATAAAATAAAGTGTAAGAAACTGAATTTGACATATATATAAAACTGTATCATTATGAAATATAGCAGTTGATGTAGCTTAGATGACATAAAATAATAAGGTAACAACGAGCTGATCTGATGCTGGAGCTACGACGTGAATAGTGGATCTCTCCAGAGGTTACTTGTAAGCCACTCGAGATCACAGATGTCTTGTTCGCGAGACCAGGAAAACATTTTTTTGCATTTTTTAGGGTCCTGTAAGATTTTTTTAATTTTTAAAAGAAAAAAGCAGATACCTTATAAAATCACTGCATTAATATCAAATATTCAGGTGGTGATCCCTTGTAGTACAGAAAAAATAAAGTCTCTAAGAGCAAGTCTCTTTTAAAGGTAATAGAATCGGAAGAAAGGACGATTATTCATAGTTTTTGCTGCATATGTATCAAATTCGCAGTGTAATCAAAACCTATAGAGTACTTCCCGTGGACTTATAACTATGAATTTGGCAAGAACTTGCAATAAAAGTAAAGGAAAACATTTTAAAAGTAAAAACTTATAGTTTTATCACTGCAAACTTATAATTGTAGTTCGTTAAAACGAACAGTATCGTTTTAGTATAAATACATATAGTATAAACAAATACATATAAAAGAAGTATATGTCGGAAGAAACTTAAATTTGTCAATATTTATAAATTATACTTCCCATTGGCTTATAATCATGGTACGGAACCCTCGGTATGAAAGTCCACTCGCATTTGACTAATTTTTTATTTAATTTCAAAAACTATTTCGTTACCTTTTCAATATACGCTTAAACAAACGTCAATTCCCACAAAGTGTAAACACAAAAAGGGTAAACATACATGTTTATACCTATATATATATATGTCGTGGTGCGACTGTTGTGGACGGTTCAATTTCTACTAGAGAAATGAGATATTTAATGTGTTCACTCTCTCGTTCTGGTAATGAAGCAAAGCTCGGCGTTGAGTTTCACCACTCTTCACGCAACGCATCAAAAATTCAGCGGAAAGTGGGGAACGGAAGTGTCTTAATGAGAAATGGAATGTCTAAGCATTAGGTTCCCAGATCTGAATCTGGGATACAGGATACAGCGTGAAACTAAAAAAAGCTTAAAATATACCTAGTGATAAGTCACTCTGTATGTCTAGAGACATCTATAGAGCGATTTTATACAAGTGAAAAAAAAAATTTTTAGTGATCTTTTTTAATTTCAAGATCACAATCTAATTTGAACGACACATTCAAATGAATGAGATAAGATTATGTAGATCCTATCCTCCTTTGATATAGTTCATTGGGGCTTAAACACTAAAGTGATTTTGCTAAAAGTGACTTTTTTTGTGATAATAAAATTGAATGCTAATAATTATTAATAACTAGCTTTTTAGGCGAGTCATGACGTAGGAGCACAAAATGTGACTATAAACCGACTGGTTATGAGTTCGATCCCCACTCGAGGAAATTGTATATTTATTTAAAATTTATATTTTGGTGTCGAGGCAAAAGGCGGCGTTCAGTTCCCCCACTTAGTTCCCGCTAGAAAATGGGGAACGGAGTGTCTTAACACTAGGTTTCATCTGCCTACCTTGTTGTGTGCGGGATACAGCGTTAAGCTGATTTCAAAACTAGCTTTTAACTTCAGCCTTTTAGATGAGACCAATCGTGGCGGGGGGCACAAGCGTGTGGCTGTAAACGCCACCGGTTGTGGATTTGATTCCCATCCGAGGAAATGAAATATATTTTAATTTCCTCGCTCCGGTAACGAGGTAAAGCACTAAGGTCCGCCACCCAACACGCAAGAAAATTGGAGAATTCAGTAGACCGTGGGAAAAGTGAGCGAGTGTCTTAACATTATGTTCGCAGGATCACTTTGCTTACTCTGCTATGTGCGGGATACTAAGTTAAGCAGATTTACCGATTGCTGTGCTCACACATACAGCAAAATATGCAGAAGGAACATATTGTTAAGACTTCCCCTTCTCCACAAATTGTCCAATTTCTGAAAATGAATAACTTCCCTTGCCGTATGATTTCGAAAAGATCTCTCCAAGGAACTTAAGTGCCAAACTTCAGCGTTCAACGTCGTGTAGTTCCGGATACCTCCGAAACTCACTAGTCTGTCAGTCACTCATTAACGGTTTTTTTTTATATTTAGATAAACTTTACTTAACATAATCACATTAACACAGATTAAAAATAAAAAATGTATTAAAAAACACAAAGGACAATCAGGCTGGAAATTTTAGCTCCATTAGCTAATTATCACATTATATTTTTAAAACGACAAGCTCCGCCGATCAAAAGATCGTGTGCCCGCCGCTCGAGTGACCGCCGCGCCGGTGTTAAGTGACGCATTATATACAGGGTGGTCACGTACCATAGGTAATATATACATATTCAGTGAACATATAGAGACTTTGATCACTCTTACGGTTCGCTAACTTAATCTTACAAAGGGTTTAATGGGTGGATAGTTTGTTTAAAAATGATAATAATATAAGTAGGTTAGCGTTGGCTATTTTTTTATTTTTATTTTTAATATACAGCTAATTATTTATTGGAAACGCATAAAAAATATTTAAAAGATAAAAAAAAGTACAATATTACATAATGTAAAGGCTATCTTTTTATTTAATCTAAGTGGGTTCGAGTCCCACTCGGGAGAACTAAATGTTATCATTCAATCACTTCGGTAAAAGACAAAACGCCACGTTGAAACCACTTATGACGCAGTATCAAAAATTGGGAATAGGGTGTTATAACATTAGATTTCTTCTGCCTACCCTGCTATATGTGGAATACAGCGTGATGATAAATCCTAAATTAAATACATACATTATATTTTACAAAAAAAAAATAAGCGAGATACAGCATGAAGCTAAAAAAGTTTTATTTTATAAAACGTTTATTTACATAAAAAAGTCTTATGCTATCGAGTTATTGACACAATAATTACTTATATCTAATTATCTTTATATATTATATATATGTTTAGATACTAGGTGCTGTATAAATATATTCTTTCCTCGCTGGTGGTAAGCCTCCTGTAGGACTGACACTACTGACATTCTTATTTAACTTCAAGAATTGAAAGTTCTTGAATAGATAGCCTAATTAAATAAAACTTATTTAAATTTGGATTTTGAACACTATAGTCGTCTCTCCATTTTTTTTCTGGTTAGCAATAGAGACTTTCTTGTTAATAAAAAGATTTCTTTTCATGTATCTTATTGAAAATCTTCTTATAGAAAAACATTTTAAAAAACACACAAAAATTTGAACGTAGTTCTAACCTGCGACCCTCGTCTACCGCCCAAGTTTCTGGATCACTAAACCATACAAGCAAGTTCTTTCCAAGCTACGTCGAAATTACTTACAATTTATTCACAACTTTTCACTACATATATTATGACTACACAGAATATTCCTAAGAACGATAAATTCGTGGTATATAAATTACACAAGCGACAATCGCGCGGCTTCGTCCGCTTAAAATCTATTATTATATTATAGCTAAAGTATACTTGTAGCCTGTTTGTTATTCTGATGTATTCGCTAGATTACTGTAAAGCTTCATCTAAATCTGTTTAGTGGTTTTTTAGTAACAGTGTAAGAAACATCCATCTTCAGAAACTTTAGAAATAGAATTGATTTCAAAAATATTTTAGTCCTTTGTTTTCCACCGTAAGCTATAAACTCAATAGTATCTTATAACTTATTTCTTTGCAATTAAAGTAAATATTTCATCAAATTCTTAGCGCTAAATTAAAAATAACCATAATATAAATGGCAACTCCATCGATATTTTCTTCATTAATAAAAAAAAGAGAGTACGATCTCTATTCTCTGCTATTCCATACAGAATTAACAACTATTGTACTTGTTGTCGCCAGCACATTCTCCACAAACGGACGGCATGTATGATGACGGTATGAGTATAACGGTTTCATTAAAACGCTTGTAAATGACCACACCCGTTGCATCAGATTGTACCTTGAGGCCGGCTGCGATTGGTAGTATCCTAGAAATATATAAGATAAATTTTAGTTCGATTTCCACTTGAAGAAATGAAATATTTAATGTTTTCATTTCCTCGCTCTGGTAACAAGACTGGAAAGTAGGGAATGGAAGTGTCTTAATTAGAAAAGGTTTAAGAAAGTGTTCTAACACTAGGGATCCAGTTTCCCTCTGCCTACCCTGCTGTGTGCGGGATACTGCGTGAAGACATTCCCTTCTTTTTGAAGGGCTGAGTCCGACGCTAAACGTAATGATTGAGGCTTCAATCCCTTTCCAGATAAATTGTTTTATTGTAGGTCATTCAACATGGAATGTCTTGAATTCAAAAAGTCTTAACACTATATTTATTGGCATATTTCGTTAAACACGTTCGGGCGGAAAAATATAATATAAAGATAAATTTTACAAGAAGTGGACCTGGTTACTGAGAAGAGTAAACTATGGCCAAGTCTCAAAAAATCAATCCCATATCGCTTATAATCCTGCGCACAGCATGGATGACAGATCGAACTTGGGTACCTATTATTAAGACACTCCCCAATAAGATGCTTTCCGAAGAATTTATGTTATTCTACATATTTTTGAGAATCAAACTTTCGTCAGTGCAAAAAAATAATCCGTTAAATAAAGTTATAATATTACCATCAATCACTGTCAGTGGTTTGAACGAATCAATTTCCTTTTTAAGTAACATTTAATATTTAGTTCTTATTTTTGAATGTTCGTTCATCCGTTTCTTAGTGTTTCCCTAGCTTCACTGGAATGTACGCGTAGGAAACCGAGTGTTCAGACACTCTGTTTTCGAGCACAATTTTCAAGGCATTGCGTCTGGAGTGAGTTGAACAAGGCTCAACGCCGCGCCTTGTCTCTAACAAAGCGAAGATGTGAAAATATATAATTCTTTAGCTGATTCCCAACGGCTAATAATTTCCCTACATTCGCTTATAAACGATTAAATATTGAAAATACTTACGGAGAATTTTTAATTATATCACTGGTGGTATTGTACAAGTTGCGGTCACCGTCATACATCTTGATGCCGCCATCTTGTAGACGAGTGATCACGAAACTGAAACAAAATGGCGTTGATTTAAAATTGTTTTACATATTTTTTTTATATTTGAAGAGTTGTTGGTTGAAATATGAAGGACTAGACAACTAGTCCTTCATATTTCATTATATACAACATTAATACCCACAACTGTCATATCAAGGTGTACCTCAACTGCGGTATCATAGCACCAATAAAATAATAAATAAATAGTTTCACGCTATACGCCACAAATAAAGGGTAGGAAGACGAAACCTACTGTTAAGACACCCCGTTCCCAACTTTCTGGTCAACTATCGTGACAATGCGTATTATATAGCAGAACTCAACGCAGCGCTTTGTCTTGCCACCAGAGCAAGGAAATGAAAATAATTAATTTCACAGAGTAGTAATTATACTCACAAACGCCGGGCTTACGATAGCACTAATAGATATTTTGTTGTTATACCTGGGGGTCTCAGAGCAATCAGCCAGCACTAAGCTTTCCGAACATGGTGACAAGTTCAACTGCTCGACATTCCCAGACAGTGTCTGTACCGTTGATTCCTGGAGACGACATTCACCTGTAAAAAAAGCCATATTAACTAATGTAACCAGAAAACGTACTTTTTTGGTTTCACGCTGTATCCCGCACATAGCAGGTTAGGCAGAAGGAACCTGGCAACTTAGAGTTAAAACAGTTAAGGAAATGAAAATAATTTTAACATAACATCTCCCGATTGGGTATCGAACTGCAATGCACCACAACAGTTTAATCAATATTTTGTAGTACAAATTTTCTGAATGTGACGGTACATCCGTCGGTTTAAGCCCAGTCCTGGCGCCGGAGCACAAGCGTGCGAATATAAATATGACAGGTCGTGGGTTCTATTCCAATATTCGAAGAAATAAAATATTTAATATTTCCATTTCCTCGCTCTAATAAAAAAAAATGTTTACTTACGATACACCCCAAATCGTTTCATCAGCTGCATCGCCGTCCAGCTGTCTAAGAGCCACGCGAAGCTGTCCGACTCAAATTGTATTTCTGCACCTTTATTTACTCTTACAGAGGCTATACCATCTACTTCCTGTAAAAAAAAACAATATGATAAAAATTAGCTTCACGCATTATTCCGTATTAAGAAAGTTAAGACACTCCGTTCTCTACGCACAGAACGCTACGTTAAAAATTTTATACGTACTGTATGTAAATAAAATAGTTATACTTTTACCTGAATAACAGCTGTAGTATTGATTGTATCCTTATCTAGACTTCCCAACAACTGAGCCACTGGGGTGCCGGCGCCGAGTCCCAATACCGACAGCAAGTCAAATTGATGCAGCTGAAAAAAATTAAAATGAAATGCCTATTTTGTCAGTCAGTCTAATTTTTGCATCCAATGATTTCGGGCCTAAATTTATATATTAGTAACATATTTATATCAGCTTCACGCTGTATCCCGCACACAGCAGGGTAAGCAGAGGGAACCTAGTGTTAAGGGAACGAAGTGTTTCCCCACTTTCCGCCGAATTCTTGAGGCATTGCGTGTTCAGTGGCGGAACTCAACGCCGCGCTTACTTACCTCAACACCAGAGCGAAGAAACAGAACTATAAATTTAAACAAATATTTTCTTGCTTCAAGTGGGGATAGAACCCACAACCAGTAGCGTTTACAGTCACACTTTGTGCCCCTGCTCCACGACTGGCCTCAATTTATTTATCCATATGCAAAAATCAACCAACTTTTAAATTATCGTCGTGAATCTAAATTATTCTTTCCAAAAATATTGGATAGAAACTACAAAATAACCCACTGACTATAACTAACATAAATCATAAGAAAATCGTACTAATACAATACTATATAGATGAAAATTTGAAATAAATTATTTTGGTCTGACTATAAACGCAAACGTTGTGAGATTGATCCACACTCAAGGAAGGATTTATTATAATTACCTCGCTCTGGTAATAAGACAAAGCGCGGCGTCGGGTTTCACGACTTAACAATATATATCCTGGACGTTGAAAGGTATGAGGGTAATAGTGTCTTAGCACTAGGTTCCCTCAGTCTACACTGTGAAACTTAAAATAAAATTTCAGATTCACACTTTATCCCACACACGCCAGGGTAGGCATAGGGAACTTAAATGAGACACTCCGTTCCTTTTTTTTCGCCGATTTCAACGGAACTCAACGTCGTGAAAAAAAAATCTTCTAAAGTCTAGTAGATTCGTTTGTAACGTACAAACGAATCAAACAAAGGATTTTAATATACTTTTTTTTTTATATGAATTTTTACCTTCTCTCCTTTAATTTCAAATTCAACATATCGTTCTATATTTCCATAAACATTTTTCGGAGTGCCTCTATACTCCATAGTTATTTTGCTAACATTATCGTTGTTGTAACAGGTTTGGTATGTGTTGGACGTGTGGTAGGTTAAGGTAGTGTGGCCGTGATACGATGCCGGATGTGTGGTGAGATCTTGATCGGCTGGAGCGTGGCTTATGTCTTGTTCGAAATAGCAGAGCTGAAATTTCAGATTTGAAATTAAAGAAACTAAAAATCACAATTTTCTACACTAAATGATATAAATATTGTAAATTGTGCTCAGAACTACAAATTTTATAAACCTAAAGTCTAGTGATTTACAATAAGATGTATTTATTCTCCATCATCATATTAGCCCAATTTTTTTCAATGCCGCGCTTGGCCCCTTTATCCATTATATAGTAGTAATCGAACCCACAACCATTACTCTACGTCGCTTATACAGTCGCGTGCTTGTGCCCCTGCGATACGTATGGCAGCTTCATACAACTGCCTAAACTCATAATAATATAAGTATTACTACCACAAATTACCCAAGGTCAAATTTAATTTCTTAAATATTTTATTACATAATTACAAATCGGTCTAAAGAAAATCAGGTAAAAAACGTCTCAATTAAGGTAAGGTAAGGTAAAAATGATCTATTTACCTTCCAATATTTCTTGTTGAGATCAAACACATACGGCTGCTCCACATACAAGAACCACTCCACAGAAACATTTCTTCCGGCGCAATTTATTTTACTATTCGAATCTATTTTTAAGAAAATATCTTCTTGATTCTTCTCGTTGAAGCTGAAATTAATTACAAATTAATTAGTTAATAGTATTTTTAGGCATCACGCTGTGTCCCGCATATAGCGGGCTATACAGAGGGAACCTAATGTTAAGAAACTTTGTTCCCCATTCACAGCCGAATTTTTTTTTGAAAAAATATCATCACTCAGACTTGAAACTTAATTTCTTACTTTCATTTTGTCTTTAATCGATATATTACAGCATTTCTACCCTGGCTGGTAGCTCCTTTCGAAATCGGTTAAAAAAAGACTTTTTGTATATCAGACAATTCTCGTGGGATGGTTCCTGCGTTAAACTTTTTATTGATTTTCAAGCCAAAGTCGGTGTTCAACATTTTAACGTTTAAATTTTTCCACTCTCCATTAAAAAAGTGTTGTAATTTTATCCCGCAAAAATTTAAACTCTCACGGGATAGAGTACTTAGATTGCTAGTTTTTATTGACTAAAACAGGTGCAAAATGAGCTTTATATTTTAGTTTATTCGTTCAAATGTAGCATTTTTTATAGACTTTACTATACTAGCGACAGTAACACGGCGTCGCCTGCTTTCACTTATTGTTATATTAATGACAAATTTACAAAGTCTATAAATTGTGGCCTATGCTTTATTATGACTGGTTTTATTACTGCAAAGTTTCATCTAAATCTGTTTAATAGATTTTGTGGCAAAGTGGAACACAATATTCGACATTTATAATATAATTAGGGTTAAAATATCTATATAGAGGCCAGTCGTGGCGCAGTGGCACAAAGTGTGACTGTAAAACCGACTGGCTGTGGGTTCGATCCCCACTCGAAGAGATGGAATATTTACTTAAATTTATATTTCCATTTCTTCGCTCTGGTGTCGAGGCAAAGCGCGGCGTTGAGCTCTGCCACTCAACACGCAATGCCTCCAAAATTCGGCAGAAAGTGGGTAACGGAGTGTCTTACACTAGGTTCCCTCTGCCTACCCTGCTGTGTGCGGGATATAGCGTGAAGCTAAAAAAAATAAATAAATAAGTAAATAAATATCTATAAGTAAATATATTATAAAGCTGTAAGGTTTGTTTGGACGCGCTAATCTCCGCATTGAACAGTTCCTTTTGTGTCGTATTCAAGTCCATTTATCGAGGAAGGCTATAGGTTATATTACATTAAGTTAGTCGTTTCGTACATCAGAATGATATTAAAAGGCTTTATTTAAAAAAAATATCTACTGCGTGTTGAGTTGCGGATCTCAACGCGGTACTTTGTTGGGAAACTAAAATATATGACATATTTATAATCATTCCTCGAAGTGGAAATCGAATCCACAACCATCGCGTTCACTAAGAGACATAGTGTCTGATAATTAACCTGCCTGCGCCACTATGGCCTCTATAATTGTTAGCATAATTGACTTAATAGGTATATATATATAGCATTATTTCTTAACATCCACTTTACATTTAAAGATGCAACTGTACTTAAGAGGACGTCATTTGATTTTGTTTCCGATTAATGATTTATGGTAGACGATGTGTCTCTTCCGGTTTAAATCAAATAAAACCGCAAACGACACGACACTCATATTAATTCAATAGTAGACAGTAGTTGGGAGAAGTTTTATATTTAATTATTATTATTGTATACAATATGAATAAAAGAAATACGAAAAGTGTGATTGTGTGTCTTATTTATTGGTTCGCCCGACATAATTAATATAAAATCTTAACAAAATATCAGCTTCACGCTGTATCCCGCACACAGTAGGGTAGGCAGAGGGAACCTTGTATTAAGACACTCCGTTCCCCACTTTTTGCCGAATTCTGGAGGTATTACGTGTTGAGTGGCAGAACTCCACGCCGCGCTTAGACTCGATACCAGAGCGAAGAATTGGAAAAATAAATTTAAATAAATATTTCATCTCCTCGAGTGGGGATCGCACCCACAACCAGTCGGTTTTACAGTCACACTTCGTGCCGCTGCACCAAGACTGGCCTCCGTAAAAAATATTATCAAATACTAGCTTTTAACTGCGGCTTCGCCCCCTTGTTAAATGAAGATAACCAATAACTGCATTTGACAAATAACGCATTCTAAGTATCGAGGTTCCCTGAATGTAGGTGCAGTGGATTGCACCGAACAATTTATTTAGCGTAGCCTGTATAGCCTATAACTTTCTCCATAAATGAACGATATACAGTACTAGAAGTTCTTCTTTTCATTTCGAACATGTAGTTTGAAGACAGTCGTGACGCATGGTCACATAGTGTGACGGTAAGCGTGACAGGTTTTGGGTTCCTTTCCCACTCGAGCAAATTTAATATTATACGAGTATATTTTCAAATAAAGCGGCAAAGCGCGGCGTTGAGTTTCGTAACTCACCAGGCAATGCCTTCAGAATTCAGCGGAACGGCGTGTAACAGAGTGTCTTAACGCTAGGTTCCATCTGCTTACCCTGCTTTGTGCGGGATACAGCGTGACTCAAAAATAAGTTCCAGACATTAATATGTTTAACAAAACAAATTCTTCACCTTTATAATAATAATATAACCAACAAACTTACCCATAATAACTTAGTGTGAAATCAAAGTTTATCTCGACTCTGTCCACTCGTTCAAAAGCCACTATATCTCCTAAACTGACACTGGCGTGTATCACTTCGTCCCTGCCCTCGTTTTGGGTAGGTCTTGAAGGAGGTATGATGACCCCACAGCCTGGTGATGAGGTGAACCGTTGTATGGAATTCAATATTGATTGAGTAGGTAATATACTGTAATTGGAAAAGAATTAATAGAAATAATACAAGAATTATGAAATAGATTTCTTTTTTTACTATTATTTTATAAAGCATGAGATTCGCAAGTAGTCTTAGCTGAACAAAAATAAAATTAAAAAAAAAAAAACAGCGTCATGTTTTGTCACGCATAACAAGGTAGACAGATGGAACCACTCCGTCCTCAACTTTCTGTGAATGTTCGAAACACAACGCCGCACTTCGTCTCTCACAGCAGAGAAATAAAAAAAAATATATAATAATCCCCTGCGTAGGAATCGAAACCACAATCGTGACGTTTACAGGCAAACGCTTTACCACTGCGCCACGACGGCCTCCAGTAAGAACAGTTAATTTACAAAAGTAAGAGTTATTGTTTCTTTATATTGATAAACCAATATTAATCCTCTTTTGTACAAAAAAATGAACTGAAACTTTCCAGACGTATCACAATTCACAAAAAATATATATTATAGATGTACTTAGTTTCTCTAAAGGTCATCGGCAGACTGAAAACGGCAGACAGTTGTGGCTTTGAATCTCAATCGTGGGAATAAATTATTTCAATTACTTCAGTGTGATAGCAAGACACTGCGCGGTCTTGACTTCCGCTCAACATACAATGTCTTAAAAATTGGCCGGTGCGTATTAACATTAGGTTCCCGCTACCTACCCTGCTGTATGCGGGATACAACGTGATGCTACTAATAATTAATACTGTTTCTGATACTTACTCATAGCTGACAAATTTGGACATTATATATTTTTCTATGACTTCTGCACCTGATGTTTTACGATCACAATCGAAGAATATACCGTTATCATCTACCTGTGTATTAGAAAAAAACGTTAAATTTGCACTTTATATTACAAACAATTATATAAAGGTATAAATACAAGTTTGTAGTGTTTATTGAAATAAATTCCTGGAATTTTCCTTTATCTGTCCATAAGACGTTGCTTCGTACCAAATTTCAGTTCATTTTTGGCGTATTTTTAAGTTAAAAATTGAAACTTTGTTTCATTTAATTTTATCTAGGTCAAAACTTGCTTTAAATATGCATAAATATTTGTCTCATATTTTTAGCTTCACCTGTTAAGATACTCCGTTTCCATTAAGACACTTCCGTTCCCCACTTTACGCTGAAGTTTTGACATATTATGGCTTTACTAGCGGAACTCAACGCCACGCTTTGCCTTTGTTACGAGAGCGAAGAAATGTAAATATTAAATAAGTCATTTCTCCGGGTGGGAATCGAACCCACAATCGTCACGTTTACAGCCACATCGTTGTTTCACGGGGAAAAAAAATCTGTTTTCCACGCACCGCCCAGCGACGTTGGTTGATGGTACACGGTTGGTATAAAATATACAGATAGGGCTACCGGTATTGTAGATTTGATCTCTACTTATTAGTATTACTGAATTATTTTCATTACCTCGTTATAGTAAGAAGATAAAGCGCAGCGTTAATTTCCGCAACTAAACACGCAACGTCTTAAAGTTTGGGAGACAAGTGGGAAACGGAGTACCTCAATAGTAGGTTCCCTGCTTAAACCGATATATAGCGTAAAGCAAAAAAAAAATTACATCTGCAGTGCCTGTTTCCACTGTATAAACATTAGACTTTTGATTCGATAAAGTCTGGATTTGAACGTGTGAATGTATAGCCATGCCCGCGTGTTGCGCAAACGGATTTAACCAGGTTAAACTGAAAAACAAAAAGAATAGTTTTTTATTCTGTTTTTGTTTGTAGGTTAAAAATAATATAATTGAATTCGGTGGAATTATATTATTTTTAACTTATTTTTAAATAGTAAAATAGATTTATGAAGCAAATGTTACTGGTAAGAGAAGCAGGGGGAAATCTCAATTGATCTTCAAAACCATAGTAGCAATGATACTGGAGGAAAGTCACGTAAAAAGCATGAACCCGGAGGTCATGAATGAAGGGGTTGAAAAAAGTGGACAAGACAAAAGAGGTACGCCGAAACCTCAGCGTCTGGCGCCTTGTTCTCTCTGGCTACCCCATGAGATTACAGTTTAAAGCTTAAAAAGAAAGGACTGTTCCATATTAAGGATCGAAAAATATATTTTATTTGTAAAAATTTGAACGTAGTAGAGCTAGCTCGCGCCTCTTAGCCAGAAGTAGATGAATGCACGGTTGCCAAGAGTTTCTTAAAATTAATTTCCTTAATTAAAATCTTTATTTAAGGTTAAATTAATTTAACTTACGCAACAGCTTTAGCGTTAGGTTCCATAGTCACGTTGAACTTAATAGGAATTTGCACTACAATAGATCTTTGTAGACGAACTATGTGTAACGATCGCAACAGCGGCGCTGCTGTTGATAGAGATGTCACTGCTGTACCTTGATAGCTGGAATATTGTATCATTTATCAGTTATTTCGCTGTGTCCCAATGAGATTAAAGTTAAAGGGGCACGTTAGAGATATTTTTTTTAAGCATACCGCCACTTTTGGTCTTAACAAATCAAGCAAACCAATAAATGAATTGGTAAAAAATGTATATGACGCTTTGGTGGGACAATTACGGTATCATATGTGGTCGTGACTTGCAGTTTCGTTGAAGAGAATATTAATAGAATATTTTTTTTCTCCAATAAGAACTGAAGAAACTTGTCATAATATTTTGTCATCCAAAATATACTCGTACTTGGCAAAACGAAAAATTTATTTGGATACAGCGTGAAGCTGAGATAAAAGGTAACAATGTTTTACCGTATATGCAAATCATTTTCCCAATCTAAAGCATGATTCGTATCAGCTGGAGCTGTCAGGTTACCTCTGACCGAGGTAAAGGTGACTATTGATGACTGTAGACGTATTGGTGTACCTTTGAAATATAAAAGTAGTTAATATTTTTAAAGAGCCATAAATAAGGCCAGTCGTCCCGCTCAAAGAAATTAAATATGTAATATTTCTATTTAATCAATTTGGCGAAAAATGGTGAATGAAAATACTCAAATGGGAACGGAGTGTCATAGCACTAGATTACCACAGTTCCTCTGCCTACTCTGCGAGAGCTGCGAGATACAGCAAAAAGCTTAAAAAAACAAGCTACCCCGCGGGTTTGATATTCTTGACTTTAAACTAATATAAAAATAAAAAATAAATTAAATTAGCTTCACGCTATATCCCGCACACAGCAGGGTAGGCAGAGGGAATCTAGTGTTAAGACACTCCGTTCCCCACTTTCTGCCGAATTTTGGAGGCATTGCGTGTTGAGTGGCAGAACTCAACGCCGCGCTTTGCCTCGACACCAGAGCGATGAAATGAAAATATAAATTTAAGTAAATATTTCATCTCCTCGAGTGGGGATCGAACCCACAACCAGTCGGTTTTACAGTCACACTATGTACCACTGCGCCACGACTGGCCTCTAATTGGCGCATTATATTAAAGTAATATAATGCGCCTATATTATAAACATACATTTAAACGTTACTATTTAATAACTAGGTCTATTAAAAACCAAATTAAAATCCGTCAAAAGGTTTAAATTAACATCAGCGGAGAGCTACTTTTTTAATACATCTTTTATCTTTCGTGCGTCGTAGCGCAGCGGCACGAAGTGTAACTGTAAAACCGACTGGTTGTGGGTTCGATCCCCACTCGAGGAGATGAAATATTTACTTAAATTTATATTTTCATTTCTTTGCTCTGGCAAAAGTGCGGCGTTGAGTTCTGCCACTCAACACGCAATGCCTCCAAAATTCGGCAGAAAGTGGGGAACGGAGTATCTTAACACTAGGTTCCCTCTGCCTACCCTGATGTATGCGGGATATAGCGTGAAGCTAATTTAATTTAATTTTAATTTCAAGCCTAGTATAATTTAAGACACTTTTAAAACAGTCCCAGTCCACATTAATCTTTATATCCTACCTGTAAAATTTTAAATGGTTATTAGCATTTTCATTATTCAGCAGTCCCTATTACAATTTAGCTGGTTAAAACACTGAGGTTTATTATAAAAGGATATTGGTTCAAATTTAATTTGGATTGTATATAAAATTTAACTAGAACTATAAAAGTAACTTACTTGCTTTAAAACTATAATCACACTTAGTCTATTATTACTAAATTTCCGACCGTTAAATCTTCGTCGTCAAGAGAATTAAAATTTCATAGTTTTACTAGTTAGACTTCCCAGAGTTTCACTCCTCACCTTCGAGCTTCTAAGCATTTCATGGAATCACCATCACGTTACACGGTACGCAATGTATTGCTTGAAACTTGTGATCCAAAGTTTAAGAGGCTTAATAGGTTTAAGAGGTCCCTTTAAATGTGCTTTAAGCGTTCCCTTATATCTAGCATCTCTACCTAGTAAGCCTAATTATTCTTTAGTTAGTTTCTAGTCGTCATAATAGCACAATTTGTGCTAAAAACACTAAAAAATATTTATAAATTTGTATCAAATAAGCTTACCTAATTCAGATGGTAGATGTACATCCATTTGAACAGGATAGTATGCCATTTGTTGATTTATATGACTACCAAATCTCAGGAACTCCATTATGGACTTTGTCACTGTAATATAAATAATAATTACTATTATTATTGTCAAGAATTTTTAAATGAATAATGCGCATGCTCTTATTATATTAAACAGTATTTACTTCAACAAAATGACTAATTAGAAAACAATAGAACAATTTACGGAATGGTCTCAAACCTAGTTACTTTACCCCACAAATATCAGTATTATTAAAGTAATAGATTAGGTTTTACCTAAGTTTAAAGTAAATTTATTATGTGCCAGCCATTTGTTCACAGCGTCTTCCTTTAACGAGATTTTTAGCGTCAAACCAAGTTTTACAATGTACCAGAAAATAAGTATCTTATATTATTTATGTTTGCCAGAGATAAAGAAGACAGTTTATTAAAATAAATAAAAAATAATGTAGGTCCTGAACACTACCTTGAGGGACACCGACACATAGTTTAATAGTTACAAACATTATCAGAATTACCGATACTCTGACAGCGATCAGTTAGGTTGCTCCTAAAGATATCACTGGATACGACATCAAAAGCCAAAATTAGGTAAGTCTAGGAAGTATATCTGTTTTGCTTATTGTCAAAACTTAAAAATTACGAATCTCAAAGTAAGCTCAAAGATTGGTTTATTCCACACATAGAAAAGATAAACACTTTTTTTACAAAATGTTTAAAAATTCCGCAGATAAATCAGTTTTAGGCGCTAGTAAAAGTATTTTGACGTGGGTCCATAAGAACGTATGTCTTAATTGCCAGTGGGACAAGAGGCGTAGGTTCAAATCGAATAAAGGTAGCGTAATCAATTTTTTATACTTTTTCTAAAAAAATATCTTTAAATTATTTTACATTTCTCTACCTAACACAAAACGGAGAACAAAATAGTAATAGAATTATTTTACCAACCAACACTAATAATAAAAAATATAGCAAAATAAAAGAAACCTACGATCGCGTCCATTCCAGCTGTCAAAACGTGACTGATTGACGTGACTCGCGAATACTGTTTTGTCATGAATCTTTATCACAATGTCGATGTGTACCTGAAAAATATATTTTAAATATTAATATTCATACATGCATACATATTTATTATTACAGTCGTGGTTTGTATACGAACAGAATAAACTAGTGGTCGGCGTAGCGTAGCGGCACAGTACCTGACTGTAATCGCGACAGCTGTGGGTTGCCTTTATAATCGAGAGAATGAATTATTTTTATTTTATCACTTCAGTGTCTTAAGACTAGATTCCTTACACCCTCTTACACCCGGCACCGATTTTTGGCGTGTTATTCCTGTCGGGATAGCCAGAGGCAAAGCGGTCGGCCCTCGACTCGACCACTATTATCGACAGTTATACATGCCCTACGCTGCTTTCGAGCTCCAATGCTTCTTACGTGACCTTCCTCCAATATTATTGATACTTTTTTTTCGGAAGTGAGCCAAGTTCTCCCCCTATTCACTTAAATATACTTTTCATTCATATGTAAAAATGTTACCTTTTCAGGTGATTTTAAGCTGGACACTTTCAATTTTTCCAAAATTTCCACAAGCCGGTTTACATTCACATTTTTTCTATTCAACTTGTGCATTTTCTTGAACAGATTGGATGATATTCCCTCGGCTATGATGTAGATCTGGCATTTTAGAAGCATGAGGACATATTATTATTTTTAACACGCTTTTATTAGATCGAACTGTAACTAGGGAACTATGTAATAAAATCTAAAAATCCGAATTTGAACAAAATTAGAAAATTGTATTCTTTTGAAACTTGACCGGGATACCTAGCTAAGGTGACAATAAAATATTATGGACACTATAATATAACCAACTGGAGTGATGATGGAGCTATGAATATTGGAACTCTTCAGAGTCCTCCTAGTAAATCGACGTTGTTGTGGCTCATACAATTTATAGCTCAGAGCACGTTCTATAGCATTTGTATCACTTGATATAGCAAAGCGTGTTTTTTAGTATTTTTTTATTTATATAAATTATTCTATATTATGTTATAAATTGGACAGATAAAACCTATGAGTAATTAGACTATATAAAACGCATAAATATTATTCTTTAGTAAAACGTGAAAACCATCAATTATATGACAAACATGGTGAATTGTTAAAGAATTTTTTGTCGAAAATTGAGGCCGTCGTGGCAGTGAAAAAACGCCAGACTCTACTACGGTTGCAAGTTGGCGGCGTTAAACTCAGCCAATCAATAGGAACCCAACATTCCCAAGGCGTAAAAAATTGTTGAGGCCATCGTGGCACAAGAGTTAACATTTCCTCGTTTTGGTACCGACTTAGTTCTGCCCATTATCAAGCAATGCCTCGAGATTTCGGTAGAACGGAAGTGTCGTATCATTAGGTTCCCCCTGCCTATCATGCCATATGCAGAATGCAGTGTGGAACTGAAAATAAAATGTTGCTCACAGAAGCTTGATAAGGTCTTCTGCCACCACTCGCAACGGAAAGCTCGATCAAACTCGGTGCCGGTTCAGACCCCACACTCAGGATTTGTATCCACGGCCCTTGTTCTCCGTTAGATACTATATAATTATTAGTGGCCCAGTAGGTGGTATCTGGGTTCTTGACGTCTTGAGCGACGAACGGAATGAAATCGGCTCTGAATAGTTAAAAAAATAAATTATTATTCTCCATAACTTTCATTTATAAATGTTCAAATTTATAACTTTTCTAGCATTCTTTAATTTTTTTCTTTTATTTTTTTAATTACGCTATTGTTTTTTTAAACATTAAAACTAGCATTTACATAATATGTGATAAAAAATTAAGTAATTGTATATTTGTCCCTTAATTATTATTTAACAATCTATACAAATGATTTTACTTAAAATCTAGACCTAGATCTAGAAAAATTATTAAAATGATAAAATAACTTACACAGTTCTGTATCTGCTAAAGAATTTATTAGTTTCCAAATTCTTCACCGTTGTATACCAAAACCTTTGCAGCTCTTTACTGCTACTTGTTGTAATGAAGTTGTGAATAAATAGAAAATCACTCTCTCTTATGCCCGAGGAGAGAATCGCGTGGAGTGACGCGATACGAAGTTGTATGTGCTCTTCTTCATCAAGGAGGACTGGTAAAGTTGTTTCAAGTGCCTGAAAACATAAAATTATATATTGTCGGCGTGGTAGAATTGGAACAAATAGGATACATTTCAAGTTCTTGTGGTATTCCTGGAGAGTTCAGTAGGTAACTATTTTATCTTTATGTTGTATCCCGCACATAGCAGGCACATCAACCTACGTTGAGGGTACATTGAGAAACCTTGTGTTAAGACACTCCCATCCCTCACTTTCCGCCGAATTCTTAAGGCATTGCGAGTTGAGCGCTTTACCAGAGCGAAATGACAATAATGAATATTTCATTTCCGCAATTAAAAATTGAACCCACAACCGTCGCGTGTACTGTTGCCGCCGCTTCACCACGATTACTTCGATTTACGGACGGACGATTCTCGGGTTTAAATCCCAATTATGAAACTCTCGAGTTTAAATTTGAAATTTGGAATTTGTAAATTATGAGTACAGTCCCACAAATAGTTGAATTAAATGAAATATTTACAATCCGTCCTTAAAAACATAATTCTTTACCGTTTTAAAAATATAAAAAAAAAAAACCACTATAAACATGCCTATAGCTTACCGAATAACCTCGTGACTCCAATCCACAAGCCAAAGACGACCACAACCTCTCGTGGCGATTCCTTGATTTATCCGCATAAATAGTACGAATATACGAGTCGGCGGTATAACCTAAAGTACATAAGCCCTGAAGCCAAACCATACGATCCTGATATTGCGGGCAATCTGAAAAAAAAAATATGGAGGGATAGGAAAATATATTTACACCTTTATGGGGACTAAAGCACGAAGCTATAAGTTTTAAAATTTTGCTACTCCTTGTCAGTTTTTGTTATCAGAGTGAAGAAATGAAAATCATTAATTCCACTAAGTGGGAATTAAACCCACTGCTGTGAGGTTTACCAAGACTTTTGAGGATAAAATATGTTAAAATGTTTAAAGAACTTACCGCTATACATTCTAAAGTACTTGACAACTATAGTATCCATATAGTCTTGCTTAACTTTCATAATTTCAGCTGCTTTAGAGACCAATGTGGCGAAGGACAATATACCAGCGTGCCGTATCTCCGCGGGAAAGTCCAGACCGAGTTTGGTGAAAGTTTCCAATTCCTCGAGTAGACTTTGACTCAGATTTGCTATGTTGAACGGCAATTTTCTTATGATAGATACGATAGTCGCATCTTCTATTTTCTCCTAAAATTATAACGTTTGATATGAATGAATATTTTTTTTACTCGGTTTTCTTATTTTAAAAATATTAAAAATTTTAAAGTCTTTCGTGGCGTCTGGATTTATCTGGGATGATTGTGTGTTCGATTCCATGAAAGATTAATTATTTTTATTTCCTCACTCTGGTACAAAACAAGGCTCGACGTTAAATCCTGCAAAAACAACAGACAGAATCAACAATTGTCAAATTTTATGTGAACTTTAAATTAATAAAGATACCTTCTCTTCAACCACTAAGTACTTGATGAAACGTGCGCACGCGTCACTTCTACCGTGCGGTAATACTTCCAAAAATATATTTCTCGCCGTTTCCAACTCATAGCTAGTACCCAGCACTAGGTCTTCGAAGAGTTTGATTAGATTTGTGTATGACAATCGAGTTACTGAACTGAAAAAAATATTTGTTGTGAAATGCATGTAGTACAATGTAAAAGTCTAAATCAATGAACTATGATACTTTTATTTTTTTTTATGGGAAAGATAAAGCAAACCAGCCTACGAGTCACCTGATGATAAGTGATAACCGATGGCCACAACTCTGAGTAACACCAAAAAAGCTACAGGAACGTTGCTGGCCTTTATGGCGGAGTTTATTGACTGTGATATTGATAAAGGAGGGTTGATTTAATACTTTCTACATGTAACACTTCAGCGTATCGGAAATAAATAACGAAGTGCTATAAACATATCTGTTTCGTTTCTTTCAATTTCAATACTGAGTATGAAGAAGTCTCATGCTTCAAATATACCTATAGTTTAAAAAACTGAGAAACACGATTTTACACACTAAGTGCTACAAGTGCTTTAGAATTTGCTAAGAACTATCAATTATATGAGCCTAGTGGCTTATTAGTAACCCCTAAAAAGTTCCAATATTCAGATCCTGGCAACATCATCGCTGTATTTCCATCTAAACGACGTATAAGTGGTAAGTTTTATGATGAAATATTTTGTACAAATTCAGTTTCTTAGAATTTATTACGTGGTAACAAAGTTACATAATTGCCAAGTAACTAGTATGTAAATTTAAGATAAACATAGCACATAAAACATACTTACTTTGACAGATCAATAAAATCCATACTATGTATAAGAGATGCGTTTCTTTCAATGTTGTAAGAATCGATACCTTTGCGTGCAATTTTGAGAAGTAACTGTAAAAAAATATAAATTTGTTGTGTTGATTTAGATTTACCTTACCTTAAAATAAGATAGAGGCCAGTCGTGGCGCAGTGGTACAAAGTGTGACTGTAAAACCGACTGGTTGTGGGTTCGATCCCCACTCGAGGAGATGAAATATTTACTTAAATTTATATTTTCATTTCTTCGCTCCGGTGTCGAGGCAAAGCGCGGCGTTGAGTTTTGCCACTCAACACGCAAAATTCGGCAGAAAATTAATTTAGAAAATTTAATTTTTTAAAATAAGATAACATTTTTTTCCTTTTATTCGGTCTACGCTTATAATATACTATACTGTTTTTGAAAGATCCATATTCCCAGGAAATATTTATTATTCCAAACAAAATGTTCCTTACCTTATAAGTCATATTCGCCAGTTCAGCTTGTGTGATAGTCTGTATGCCTGTGCTCCAGTCGTCAAAGTTACCGGCCTCATATTGTATGCCAGTGCGAGTCACGTTCAATTTTTCAACAACAGAAGAAGGCGAGGCAGTGTCGAAGTAAAGGGATAATCTGAAAAATAATGCTTAAAATAATAAATATGGAATGAAACTAAGATATTTCAGACATGAATGTTGCTGTCGTGGCGCAGCCACACGGCATTTGGCTGTAAAAACTTATAATTTTGATACTAAATTATTTACACTTTCCCGCTCTGCTAACCAGACAAAGTGCGCAGTTGAATTACGCCATTCAATACGCAATGTCTCAAAAATTTATCAATAGGACCTCACAGTGTTCGTGGTTACATTTACATGGTTGTCTTTTTTGGTTCACGGTTGATTCACGGTTGGTTGGTTGCCTCTGCACCACGGCGGCCTCAGGCTAGTTTTATTTTTTACTTACACGGCTAGAGTGTTTCAAAATATACCGACCTCACAGTGTTCGTGGTTACATTTACATGGTTGTCTTTTTTGGTTCACGGTTGATTCACGGTTGGTTGGTTGCCTCTGCACCACGGCGGCCTCAGGCTAGTTTTATTTTTTACTTACACGGCTAGAGTGTTTCAAAATATACAGCATAAACGTATGTTACGTAAAAGTGTAGCTCCACGCTTTTTCCCAGCATGCATGTAGCAGGGAAGACGGAGGGAAGTTAATATTATGACTTCATTTCCCACTTTCTTCCTAATTTTCGAATTGAGAGACTGGTTAACAAAATTCAACGCTGCGGTATTTCTTTAATCACAATTTTAATACAGGTTTGTAGTACTCACTCCGATGACACCGTGAACACGTGCCCATTGACCTTATATTGAAACACTCCACGCATATCCAGATTATCGAGTCCTTTTTCGTTTAAATCGTATATTCGTTCAGAAGTTGCTATACTTTCGGGCTGAAACATTTTTATTTTTTATACAAAAGTGATTTAAAATAGTATCAATTTTTATTACAAAAAAAGCATATTTTGGCGTTATCTGTATAGCCGGATATTCAGAGGAAACACTTTACACATTGCTTATTAAAAAGGGAGTAAATCAATTAAGGGCGAGTTAAATTAGCACTGTATTCCCTCCGAATATCCCGCTATATGCGGGATGTAATGAGAAGCGAAAGAAAATAACATATCCTCACTGCTCCTCTTCCATAGTTCTCCCATGGAACTGAGCTCCAACTATTTTGGGCTCCTTGTGAAGGTTTTTGGTAGGATGTATATTTTCTTATGATATTATTGTGTTCTGTATATACCATCACGCAGCTATCGTAGAGACATGCCTGTATTGAATAAAAGAACAAATTTTAGTTGAAATTATGTAAAATCGCGGTGCAAAAGTTCATAACTCAAAACACATTGTTTTGAATTTGCACAGATACTATTATGCGGGAAAATATATAATTGTAAATGCATATTATTTATATACAAGTTAGGAATTTCAAAATAGTGCTGCTCACTAAGATTTGGAAAAAAACAATAAGAGTAAGCATTACCGTAGTGGTAACACTTATTACCACTACAGTAATACTTATGAAACAATTAATGCTTTACTGCATCCCGCTAAGGGCAGTAGGAAATTGGGAACTTAGTGCTAAGACACTCCATTCCCATTACGAAATTCCCGTACCCAACTTTCCGCCGAATTCTTAAGACATTGCGTATTGAGTGGTGGCACTCAACGTCGCCCTATATCTCGTTACAGATCGAGTAAATCGAAACATGATAAATGATGGTGAAAAAAAGATAATTATAAATTTTTACTTACGTAGTAATAATTGAATTAACAATATTTTGATTATAATTTTGCTAAAGTTTTTTTAATAGATTTTTACTTTCTTAATTTATTTTTAATCTATGATTATAAAAATTTCAAAGTTAAATTACCTCTTCATTGGTATAAGATCCGCTGTCTTTTTTCAGTTGAAAATTTATGGCAATCGCTCGTTTGACATTCGTCGACCACACCGGTTCAGAACCCACATACAATGCATCGATGAAGCCATTTTCCTGTGAAATACAATTAATGTTTCAAAATTTGCGTAGTATAGTGCGTTTAGTGGTGTCATTTCAGGATTCTCTGCCCAGAGAGTAAATAGCCCTATTACTAAGAGCTCTCTGACTGTCTGTCCATATGTCACCAAGCAACATCTCATGAATCGTAGTAGATACCACGAATAGGCAGAAAACTGAGAATTGAGTTATTAGACAGTTGAAACTTTCGCAGACGAAGTACTTGTGCCACTAAAAAGAAGAATATTATATAATATCAGCCGAAATTTAAGTGTCGCTACTGAGTGGCAGAACTCAACATCGCGTTTTATCTTACATATATTTCATTTCCTCCATTAGAGATCCCACCTACCCACAACCTGTCGCGCTTACAGATACAGGCTGGTGTCCCTGCATCATGCCTGTCGTCAAACAATAAGATATACTTATGATACTGACAGTTACACTAAATAGCCATACTTGATTAAAATAATATAAAGTAATTAGCTTTTACCCACCTGATATTCAGCTTCCCAAGGTTCTTCTAAATAATTGGAAGGATCTTCTTTACGTGAAAAGAAACCAGAACTTTGGCTATACATTGATGTCTGTAATAATTTCATACATAACATATAAAAAATAGTAACCATAATATCAAAATCTAATTAAAGTGATCAAAATTTGAAGTTCATGGTTTTAAAGATAAAGTGGTTTATCATAACCTACTTAAGTTAAAGAACTGAGAGGAATCAGTGCAAGAAACTTACTGAGGGTTTTGTTTTTCAAGTCAATAATTAAGAATCAGCTTTAAGCTGTATCCCGCATATAGCAGGGTGGGTAGGCAGAGGAAACTCAGTGTTCTACTCCGTTCCCCACTTTCTGTCAATTTTTTTGCGAATGAAAATAACTAAGATTTGTGGATAAGACAAATGATAGATTTCAAATGCGAAGCCTAAGCCTTCCTCGACAAATCCAATACAACATTTTTTTTTTCAATTCTAGTCTTCTAGTTCTAGTAGTTCCTGAGTTGTTCCTGAGCTTGTTCATCAAAACAAACCCAACACCTTTATAATATATATTTTGCCATTTTCCAAAGGCAAGACATGACCACATTAAGCTATATCTAGTTCAGCATATCTTAATTGGCAGTGACATGTAACCCGTAATTGTTTAAACGGCATAAGTAGCCATTATTAGCGTACCTGACGATGACTGAAGGGCGAATCTATTAATCACAATTGTATGGAAGTTCATTTTTGTTATGTGTCGATCTATTCTGAATAGTTTTAGGTCTATCACTTTAAGTTTTACACTATTTACTATATATAGCGACATAACAGGGAGGAACCTATTGCTAAGACACTTCGGTCCCCATTTACTGCCAATTTTCAAGACGTTGTGTATTGATACTGATAACAAGATACAGTACGGCGTTGAATTTCGGTTATCAACACACACAATGGTTAGAAGTTAGGCAGAAAGTGAGGAGCTTTATGTCTAATGACAAAGTTGCGTTTGCCTACTCTTCTAAATGTGTGTACGCTATAAAAACATATAAAATTTATTCCTCACCTTTAAGCCGTCCAACTTAAATCGCACTTTAGTAAAGTTATCATACACCAGCACCACCAATCTTCCCTCCAAGGTCCAGGAGCTAGCGCTACTGAGAGTACCAGTGGATACATTGGTTTTCACCACGTAGTTGTATTGCTTCAATTCTGGAAATAATAGCTGGACTCCAGCCCCAGATGTGATGGAGAGACCTGGAACATAAATTGGTTCTCTTTATATATGGTTGGTATAACTTCTAGGAAACCATCCAAGTAGTATACAAATATCAATGTCATAACATGATCATAGAATAGCGTTTGATTAAAAATGGAAGGTTTGTGGATTCGACCCCGACTAGGGGAAATGAATAATGAAATTTTCTCATGGTTCTGTTCTAACTCAAATTCGAATGTAGGGTACTAGGTTTCTTAGAAGTTCTCGTCTGAGTGACAAAAATATTAAAAAAATATGTGATGTGATCCACATCTGACATGGAAATGTCATCTGATATCCACAAATAAAATCTTACATCCACATGTGATCTGACCTCTACACATGTTATCTCACATCCACACGTGTGATCTTTCTTCTGCACATATAATCAGACCTCCACATAATTGGTCTCATATTCACATATATTATTTGACCTCCTCACATATAATCCCACATCCACATATGTAATTATAAGTGCATACAGTGATCATATATCAACTCGTGTGATCACATATATGTATATCAGCACACATTTACAAATGCTCTTCTAATAATAGATTACTCTAAATACAACAAAAAAAACTAAAAAAAGGTTATAAAAAACTTACCCAGATTGGTACGGACCGAAAAAAATATAAATTAAATGCATTAAATGTTACACATTTTAATATATTATGATTTTACAAAGTACAACACTATATGAAAAGCAAACTAAATAAAATACGCAACACTATCATTATAAAATATAAAAAAAATAAATTGTGGCCAGTCGTGGCACAGGGGCGCAAAGTGTGACTGTAATGTAGACTGGTTGTGGGTTCGATCCCCACTCGAGGAAATGAAATATTACTTTTATATTTTCATTTCTTCGCTCTGGTGTCGAGGTAAAGCGTGGCGTTGAGTTCCGTCACTGTCACGCAATGCCTCCAGAACTCGGCAGTATATGGGGAACAGAGTGTCTTAACACTAGGTTCCCTCTGCGTACCCCGTTGTGTTCGGGATACAGCGTAAAGCTGATTTTACTTTTTAAAAAAATAAATATATGCTTATTAGCTAAAATTATTAAAGTAAAATTTTATCTAAATCCGTTAAGTAAATTTTGCATGAACGTGGAATAAACATGATATTAAGATAGGATACTAGGATTTCTAAAACAAAACAAAAAAATTACAAAAATTGTCGATACAAAAACAAATAGCACTCACCGGTCAGAAAAAGTAAACAAATAAACATATTGTTATCTGAAAATAAACAAACTTAAATTAGATATGTATTTATTACACATAATTATAAATAAATGAATGAATAATCGTCGTATCGCAGCGGCAAGTGTGTGACGGTTCAAGCGGCGGTTTTAGATTCGATTTCTACTTTGAGGAATGATTCTTTTTATATTTTCTTTTCCTCTCTCCGGTAACGAAGTGAAGTTCCACGTTCAGTTCTGCCGCTAATCAAGCAATGCCTCGTGAATTTAGCGTTAACTGTATGTGGGATACACAGAGTAAGGCTTTTTTTTAGCTTCACGCTAAATCCCGCATACAACGAGGAAGGCAGAAGAACCTAGGAATCTGATGTTAAGACACTTTCGTTCCCTATTTTCCGCAATTACAAATTAACAAATCATAGTTTGTTAAAAATTATCATGAGCATTATAGAAAAGCATAATATTTATTTTGTTACTTGAGAAACTCACGAGAAAAATAACAATTAAAATGTTTCGTTGGAAGGATACCTAATAAAATAAAAATGCAATGCAATAAAAAAGTCTTTTCTTTTCATAAATTTTAGTATACTCAAGAGAACTTTAATACTACGAATTTCGTTCATAAACCATTTATGGGATGCTTTTATATGGGAGAGTAACACTGTGCGCAGGTACGGGAACCTAGTGTTAAGTCACTCCATTCCCCATTTTCCGCCAAAATTAAGACGCATGGCTTTTTGCGTGGCGAAACTCAAAGCCACTCTTTGCCTAGGCACCAGAGCGAAGAAATGAAAATATTAAATATTTAATTCCCTCCTATGGAGAATGAACCTACTATCTGTCGCGTTTACAATCTCGCGCTCGTGCGCCTGCGCCACGACTGGCCTCTCCTTAATATAGCTTATTATATTTTTTTACGATAGAGGATTATAGGACTGTAGGAAAAATTATATTTCTTGGAAACAGCCAAACGAAAAACTTAATTGTTTTAGTAATATGTACATATGTACAAGGAAAAGATGCTATTTATATTAATTATTAATAACTCGCTCGCTTAATCTATACTATCTATACTAATATAATGTTGCGTCAGGTTGTGGGTTCGATTTTCACTCTAGGAAATAAAATATATTTTTCATTTCCTCGCTCTGGTAGCGAGGTAAAGGGCGGCGTTAAGTTCCGCCACTCACCATGGAATGCCTCCAGAATTCGGCGGAAATGAAGAACTTAACACTAGAATTCCAGGTTCTCTTGGCCTACTATACTATGTGCACGATACAGCGGTAAAAAAAGGTAGGTTATGGAGCCTAGGAATGCATTATTCAGATTTTATATGGGAACAGCAAAAAGGAGATTTTTCATTTTACATCTAATCCCTACATATACTTTTGATACAATATCACGTTTAATATCAAAAACAAAAGAAAAAATTAAATTAGCCGTATTTATTTTATCTTAGGTTTTAAACTCACCGTTTTCCTAAATATCACCTTCTAACGCAACTTTCGTCACAAAGTAACCTATGTTTAGGAGCAATTGCGTAATGTACAACCTTTTTTGGTATTTTCTATATTATAACCTTAACACATTTCTACTGTGTTGTATTAAAAATAATCACACACTCACTACTCTGGCGGTCGACGCTTGAATAATTCTTCGAACCGATTCGGTTTAGAGCAAAGTGATATAAGTAGCGTTATTATTTATTTGTAACCTAGTGGTTGAGTGGAAAATAAGGCGACAGTAGCAAGTTCTGATGCAGAAAATTGAGCCATATTAAAGAGACACAACGAAAACCAAATAATTTTTAACAAGCAATGTCTCAAAAATTAGATGGTGGTTGAAGAGCGTCATTAATACTAGGTTCCATCTCTCTCCCCCACTATATACGGGATGCATAGCAGTTTCGAAGACACGTCCTCAACATTTGATTCGCCGCTAGGTTTAATTATGATGTTGTCTCTTGAGCCTTTTCAAATAAACTTGATTTTTCTTCATATATGTCACATGAAATACGGCATCACACGCAACTATGTTTCCATAGGCATTAAAAAGCAGATTAAAAAAAGTATTCCATCAATCAATAATGGAGGTTATTTTTAACTTCACGCCATATCACGCTCCTAGCAAAATAGGAACTTTGTTGAACATCGAAACTTAATGTTAAGATATTATGTTGCCCACTCTCCGCCGAATTTTTGAAAAAATGAAAATGTTAAATATTTCATTCCACGAATGGGAATCGAATCTGCAATCTTCGCGTTTACAGTCGCATGCTTGTGTCCATGTGCCTCGACTTCCTCAACTTTATTAGTCGGGTTTAAAATACTCTAAAATCTAAAGTTACACCACTTTTATTTCAGCGTTATCTCCGAACGTTGACAACTCACTTGCACTCTGACCTCTGGAATTAAAGATTCATTAATACCTGACTATTATAATATGATCTTTCGTTTAAAACTGAATGTACTAGAAATTAGATCTTTCTTTAAGACGGTATCTCATGGAGTTGGGACTGTACACGTGACGGGTATCGGTTCAATTCCTACCTCTTTATATTTTTATATTTAAGTTACATTACACCATTCGTGGCGCAAATACACAACCGTGCGACAGTAAACGCGACAGGTTGTGGGTTCAATTCCCATTCGAGGAAATGAAACATTTCATCATTTCATTTTCTCTTTGGTAATAAGGCAAGGCGCGCCGATGAGTTCCGCCACCTAACACGCAATACCTCCGGAATTCGGCGTAGTGTGGGGAACAGAAGCGTCTTAGCACTAGATTAGAAGTTTAATGTGCCTACATTGCAGGATAAGCAGAAGAAATTTAGAGTTAAGATTCTCCGTTTTCCACTCACTGCACAATTATCGAAATATTGTGTATTGAGTGACAGAACTCAACGCCGCGTTGTCTTATATAAGTAGGTACTATATTTTGTAACTACGTCATATCTATATTTTTACATCACGGGTGTTGTATAAAACAAATGTATTTGATAAACATATCATATAATGATACCCGCATATTTACTTAGCAGTTTGAAACCAACATAGCATTTGTATTTGCTTGCGTTACAGTAAGTGTATTTTAAAATTAAAGCTTTTTTATAGCATGACGCGGTATCGCGCATAAAGAAGGGTAGACTGGGTACCTAGTGGCAAGACACTCCGCCTTCCTTTTTCTCTTAGAAATATTATTGTATTGACACTCCGTCCTCCACTTTCTGCTGAATTCTGGAGGCATTGCGTGTTGAGAGGCAGAACTCAACGCCGCGCTTTACATCGACAACAAAGCGAAGAAATGAAAATATAGATTTAAGTAAATATTTCATCTCCTCGAGTGGGGTCATACCCACAACCAGTCGGTTTTACAGTCACACTTTGTGCCACTGCGCCACGACTGGCCTTGAATAGAAGAAATATTCAAATACACGTGATTGAAACGGAACCGGCTCTCATAGAGTCTCGTATACGAATATTTTTATAAGACTGTGACTGTTACTGAACCGTACAAAGCGCGGTATTGAATTATACCACTCTCCACTATACCACACGCAAGGAATCGAATGTACGTACAGTAAAGTATCAGTCGAACAGGCTCTCGTTGCACCGTCTTCCTGTGTACACAGCTGTGGGTTAGGTTCCCACTAGGGGCAATGAAATGTCATAATTTTCTCTCTCTCTGGTAAGAAGATAAAGCGGAGCGTTAACTGTCGCCACCTCATGCAATATCAATGGTAAAGAAAATAGAACAAAAAGTGAGGAATGGAGTTTCCATATCATTTTTACAGAAGAAAAAGATAATACAAACAAACATATAATAATTTAACATTGTATATATCATTTAAAACTATACTATTTAGTATATAAATAGTAACGGAACTCTTTAATATTATTTCAAAATGTACCGCTATAAAGTATTTTTCATTTTTATTATTATTTACCTCGAGCAAGTTAACGCTGCGGCTTTATCCAGACAAAAACGGTAAAACTTTGTTTGTATCTCGTAGAGATTATAGTGACACGTCACTCCGCTTATAGTTTTTCTTTTAGAACAATATTTTGTAATTTAAATTAATGTTTTTTTAGCTTCACGCTGTATGCCGTATATAGCAGGCAAGCTAAAGGGGGTTTCCCCCTAATCTGAACTCAACGCTGCACTTAGTCTTGTTACCAGAAGAGCGAGGAAATGAAATTAATTCTCATCAATTATATTATATAATCGTGTTTACAGTCACATCCTGATGGACGGTCTCCTCGGCTCGGTCTGGATCTAATTTCTAACAACTTATTTTAAATGTCGACCATCAAGAACAATTAAGAGATCTGGATTAATTACAATATCTTATATAAATAAATTAATAATTAACCCATTTCATTTCAGTTGTATAGTAATTCAGAAGCAGTCGGGGACTTACAATGATGGCGACGACGGAGAAAATGACAGCTACGATCGCAGCCACGGCAGAATATACGGAGAAAAAAATCACTTGAAGGATACTGAGGTAAAAGGTTTTTTAAATTTCATGGCTAACACCCCGTTCTTTATTTTCTGTTTGTTTTCGAAGTCAACGTAAAATTCTATATAAAAATCACTAAATTCTCTCCATTTTATTATTTTCCACTTAAATATATACCTACAACTAGAGACCTATGTATGTATGTGAATGATGCAAATCATGGAACATTTCCATTAATGTGATTTGAAGTAACAACTTGAAGCCAGTCGAGGCGCAGGCTGTACACGCGACAGGTTGTGGGTTCGATCCCCACTCGTGGAAATGAAATATTTATTCCCTCTGGTGTCGATGCAAAGAGCCATTAAACACGCAATGGCGTAGATGCTCCAGGATTCGGCGGAAAGTGGGGAACGAAGTGTCTAACCCTGTTGTGTATAGCGTGAAGCTAATTTAATTTTTAACTAACAACTACAGCGTACAAGCAAACATTCTCATTCAAAGATCTCGATTGCATCGCAATGCTGTATTTTTATTATGAAATGACTAGTTGTCGCCCGCAACTTGGTCTGCGTGGACTTTATGAAGTAAAATATAATGTGCCACTTTCCACCTTATTTCTCTCCTAGTGCTTCCCTACACTTCCTAACCTACCCTCCATACCTTCATACTAAATTTCAACTTCCTAAGTCTATTAGATTTGTCTGTCACTCAGTAACGGAAGAGTTTTAAATACTAGTTACTATTAAAAAAAAAAATCAGCTTCACGCTGTATCCAGCACACAGCAGGGTAGGCAGAGGGAACCTAGTGTTTTTAGACACCCCGTTCCCCACTTTCTGCCGATTTCTGGAGGCATTGCGTGTTGAGTGGCAGAACTCAACGCCGTAGTTACTATTATAGAGGTTAATTTCTATTTCAGCCCATCCCTTCAGAGTTCCTGCGATACAATGTGATACCAACGAACAAAATCGGCGAGCTACTGCGTATTCGAAATAAGTTTAAAACATTTAAATTGTAGATTTCAACACTTTTATATGGCAAAAGCATTTTATGAAAGGGTTTCATTTTAATATACTTAAAACATAATAGACTTAAGAAGTAACTATAATCCATACATTTATAAGCTGCGTTTCGCCACTTCACACGCAATATTTGAAAACAGAAAACAGAGAAAGGAAAATCTCAACACTACGTTCTCTTTGTCAATACTATACCTATGCGACACTAGCGACACAAATGCAATTCGCCCTCTAAATTTTTTTGTTATAGTCAATACAATATCTTTACTTAAATTGTAGCCTTTATATTACAGCAAAATGTCATCCAAATCCATTTAGTACTGTTTGCGTGAAAGGGGAAGAAACAGCCATCATCCCCAACTGAAAATATTTAAAATTAATATTTTGTATGCATAAAAAGTTTTACTACATAAAGTTTAAGTAAAAAACTTTGTAAGAAAGCGTATAAATTTGAACCCGCACCTCTAGGAAACCGTTCAACCGTCCGCGGTTTACTAAGAGTGTAATAACAATTAAACGTGTCAAAAATATCCTTTAACCTGTTGTGTTGTTGCTTTTCTTGTTAAATTACTCAAATACATTCTATGTGTATAGAGTTCGAGTTCCATTACCTTCTTTACTGGGTTTTTTAAATTTTAATAAGATCGAATTGTGACCAAGTAGCTATGTAATAAAATCTAAGAATCCAATTAACAAGCACTTGATGTTACTTAGCAATTATATGTAGATTAGATGACAATAAAATATTATGGTACCACTTGGTCTGATGATGGAATTGGAAGTTAGCTAATGGAACCTAGTACTTTCTACAAGTAAACGTATCGAGTTTGTGCTCATTACATTCGTCTAACATTAAATAAGAGCGTTATTTTTTAAATTTTAAGCTATTATTTTTTTCAAGCGATCTCTTTTCATATTACGTTATAAAATAAATAATATAATGGCACCACAATTATATTTTAATATTCTATGCGACGTTTTTTTTTTATTAGATTTGATTACCATTTGAGATAATGACTAGACGTTTAAATTATTTCCATTTCCCCTCTTTGGTAGAAAAAAAGTTAAAATTAGTTTAGGGTGATATTTTCAAATGTGTGTCAAAGGTATATTTTTAACTTCACGCTTTTCCCCGTTTATAGCAGGACAAGTTAAGATTAAAAATATTTCTTTACTCACTGCTTAAATTTAAGACATAGCGGGTTGGGTGGCGGAACTCAACGCCGCTTCGGCATATCTTAGCGGCTGCCTATCCTCCACTCGGGATTCATCGTGAAGCAAAAAATAAGGACTATTATACTATAATTATAGGTTAAAATAGAAATAAAAATTACATTCACATTGAACATTTTTTTATTGCAAATAAATTCACATCACACGTTATACGAAACAAACAGACAACGAATATATTTCGATTATAAAACATTATAAATATTTTTAATTTTTATAACATTATAATATATAAGATAATATTTTAGAAACCATCCTGACAGTTGTCGATTCGATTCCCACCCGGTAAATGAATGATGTTCCTTTCCTCACTCTGGTAGACAAAACACAATGTCTCGAATATTTGACAAAAAAATGGGGTACAGTGTTAACTCTGGGTTCCTTCTGCCTACCCTTTTATATGCAGGACACAATTTCTCTAAATACATACATTATTTACATTGTGTTAGTAGTAGAAGTGGCCTATTTTGGTTCTGGATAATTAAAAATTAATTACTGATTGCTAAGAAACAAGGCGCTCTTGGCAGACAACACACAGCAGACTATGCGGCGTAGAACTCAAAAATTTATCGTGAAGAGATAAAGGAGAGAATTCTGAAAAGTCACATTTTAGTCCATGTAACCGTGGGAAACAGAAGTGCCTTTTCTAAATCCAAATGTTAGGTTTCACCAAGATAAAGTGAACCATTCCTCAATTAATATATTTTTACTTCCAAAACGCATAAAGACCACTTTTACATAAATATTTCATATCAATACTATATGAATAAAAAACATTATTTAAGTTAGGCCGCTTGCTAATAAAATAATAAAAGCTACATTTGTATGTTTATAAATTTAAAAAAAACTGTTCCACATAAAAAGTTACTTTTTATATTAAAATTCCAATTTCTTAGCAAACAACTTAGCATATTTACTTAGATACACTCACAAATAAATCACAATATAGATAAAACATTTTTTTTAATTCAGTTATAGTTAGGTATAAAACTTTTTAATCTATATTTTATAATCTTAATTTAGCTACAGATAATATAATATACAGAAAAGGCAGATTTTATATATTAAAATAATATATTTTTATTGCATTATTGAGTTCCGTCACTCAACTAACAATGTCTTGAAACTTTTAAGATATTGCAAGACTTTTAAGACTTTTAAGACTGGCAATGTCTTGAAACCTTCAAGACATCGCAAGTTGAATAATAGTAGATGTGTAAGGAACGTAATTAACAGAAACAGTATCTCAATAGTAGGTTCCCCTGCCTCTGCTACCGTGCGATAAGCCGAGAAGCTTCTAAGATGAAACTTTTGTATTGAAAAATCTTTTTTTTTTGTTCCTCCGTGTACATAGAAGGGTAAGCAGAAGGAACCTGGAAATATAGTGTTGAGACACTACGTTCCCATTAACCCACTTCAACCACTTTTTACCGAATCTGTGAGGCATTACGTGTTAAATAGCAGAACTCAGCGCCACGCTTTGCATCGTTATCGGAGTGAAGAAATGATAATATTAAATATATTATTTACTCCAGTGGAAATCGAACTCACAACCTGTCGCTTTCACAGTCGCACGTTTGTGCCCCTGCGCGACGACTGGCCTCATTGACATTCATATATTATATTAAAAATTTATGTATATAAATAAATTACACGGTACGGTATGGAATATCTATCATATTACATACAAAACATACCCACAGTACCCACTTATGCATTTAAATAAAAACTTTTTATTTAAAAAAACAATATCAGAAAAAAATATCTTATTCCTGCCTTTTCCATAAATTATATCATAATTATTAATTACCCATACTTTTATTTAATTTTATTTTAAGTTACATACATACAATAGTTTACACAATGACTTTATGTTTCTAGCTTCTAATAATGACGATGAATGTTTCTTCGAACTTAATTAATTTGGCTCTTCTACTTATATAGATACAATATTGAAAAAAAAAAAAGAATGTCAGTTTGACATAAGAAAATATAAATACAAATTAAAAAATAACTAATGAGTTATTATTATTATTTTAAATTTACAAATTTTCAATATTCTAATAGGTATTTGTTTTAACACTAAAAATATGTACATTAGAAGAACATTTTTTTTATTATAAGTATTATGAACACGATAATTACTAAAAAAAAACTCCAAAATGCCTGACCACATGTCACTGTCAAATAATCAAAAGAAAAAATATATTTACGAAATACATTTATTTTATTAAAAGGTATAACTTTTTTAACTGTTCTTTAATTATGGCATTCCGAAGCCTTGAATTTTATGATAAAGTCGAAGAACATACATTTTGACAGGTGCCATTGACTTTTACAATATTAATAATCTGTACATGTTATGTAGATAAAGTATAAATTCATAAATATACATACATATAAAAACTACTCTAAGCTACAATCTGCACATGTTTCTTCTCTTTAGGTTCTTTGAGAACATACGACGTCGTTCTTCTTAGAGTTCCAATGGAACCTAGAAAAAAAAATTATATAGCGTAATTTGCACCTGATTTATCATAAGGTGTAAAAATTATAAATTACAAAAATAACAATATTGGGCTATCTATAGGATAGCATTTCATTTGCATTCCCATTTTTTTTAATTTCATGATACCTGCCATATGATACCGTATATGGCAGGGGAAAGCAGAAGGAACCTAATATTAAAGAACTTCGTTCCTCGTTTTCCAATTCCGACCAATTTCTTAGACGTTGCGTGTTGTGTGAGAGAACTCAACAGCGCTCGTTGTCTTGTAATCAGAGCGAGGAAATAAAAATAGGATATGAAAAATATAAACGAGGAAAAGAAAATATGTCGTTTATTGTAAACGAAACGGATGTGGATAGGATCGCCCACTCGGAACGAGTACGGCGTAAGGTTCAATCACAATAAGCCACACTCACAGTCGCGCGGGCGCGGGGGGTGCGCGTGCCTCGGCGCGGGCGCGGGCGTGGCGGGCGCGGAGGCGCCGCGCCGCGCCCCGCGCTACGACCAGCGCAGCTCCTTCAGCTCCACCGTGCTCGACGCGTCCGTCTGCCGGGCGGGGTACATATCAGGACATGTTATGTTTGCTTTTTAACGACATTTCATTTCCTGGCGTGGGCATGCCATACATACATACGACCTGTAGCGTTTACAGCCGCACGCTTTTGCCCCTGTGCCACGACTGGTCTCAATATATAAAATCTTAATTGAAGCTATCGTAACTATACTTGTTACTTGTCTAAGTGCTCTGACCACTAAGCCATACATTCTCATGAAGCGACGTCGGATTTCTTTCTTACTTTTTAATAAAACTACCTTAACCGGATTAATCAGCGATCACACACACTTACAGGTTATTTTTAACGCGAACTACTAAAAATATTCGAGGCCTCGGATTTTCTAAAATATATTTTCAAATTAAAAACTATACGCAACTAATGCAATCAAATTAGTTTAATGTAAAGCGATGGATATACGTTGTACGAGCAAGTTTAGGAGAACATTAATAATTACATTTACAGTCAATATAAGAAAAATATTGCAACGCTTCACGCTGTAGGCAGAGAGAACCTAATGTTAAAACACTCCGTTTCGTACTTTCTGCGAAATTCCGAAGGCATTACGTGTTGAGAGACAGAGCTCAACGCCGCGCTTTGCCTCGACAACAGAGCGAAGAAATGGAAATATACATTTAAGTAAATATTTCATCTCCTCGAGTCCGGGGATCGCACTCCCAACTAGTCGATTTACAGTCACACTCTGTGCCTCTACGCCACGACTGGCCTCATACTTGACTTGCAACGCTACTTTGACTTCTTGCTGAAAAAACTCATAAGGCAAAATGTACTATTCTATTCAAGAATACTGTACTGATAATAATGTCTAGAAATAAATAAAAAAACTAAACTAAACTAACTTCACGCTTTATCCCTAGCGGGGTAGTCAGAGAGAACGGAGCGCCAAACGCTACGGTCTCTACATACCTCTTTCGCCTCGTCCACTGTCATCAACCTCTTCATACATGCCCTCCGGGGGGTCCTCATGCTTTTTACATTCAGGTCACCTACTTTCACTCCCATATCGCTTTGTTTCACTCCTTGGAGACAGCTATCCAAATACAAATTGAACAACCAAGCTGACATGGCGCAACCTTGTTTGACACCCGATCGGATGTCAAACCAGGGCGACATGCCAGCTCCTACTCGCACACAGGCTGAGTGATCTCTGTAAAGAGACTTTACAGCCTGCAGCAAGGGTCCGTTCACATTGTACCGGGGTAGTATCTCCCATAATTTCGCTCTAACAACTCTGTCAAATGCCTTTTCCAAGTCCACAAAAGCACAGAAAACTTTTTGATTAACGGCCAAAAATTTTTCCATGATCATGCGGAGGGAAAAGATCTGATCCATACACCCTCTTCCAGGTCTAAAGCCTCCTTGGGCCTCCCACAACAACCTTTCAGATCTCTCTTGCATTCTTCTCGCTAAAACCTTAGCATAAACTTTACTACCAAACTAAGCTACTCAAACTGATAGCTCTATGGCTTGCGCAGTCTATCTGTGGACCTTTGCCTTTATACAAAGGCACGATGACCGCACCTCGCCAATCGTCTGGGACCTCCCCTGATTTCCAGCATAAATTGCACAAAAACCAGAACAAGTCCAAGACGCGTGGCCCACCATATTTGATCATCTCGGCAGTAACTCCATCTGCTCCCGCTGACTTACCACATTTCAGACTTCGTATTGCACTCTCAACTTCTTTTACACTGATTCCGCCATCAGCTACATCAAGACTCAGCGTTTGGCTGTTACTTGAGACTGAGGCGTCATCACATTCATACATCTCCTTGTAAAATTCCGCCCATCGCTGCAAAACGTGTGGTTGTTCTGTTAGAATTTCACCGTCCTTCGAAAGCACCCCTTTCATTCTACAGGTTAGCGAGCAACCCCGAGAAGCACTAACTTCTCGCCAGAAAAGCTTCGTGTTTTCCCTGAAATTGTTCGTTAACCTTTCATCTCTTTCATTCTCTGCCTTTTCACGCTTCATCTTTATCAGTACTTTCGTCTGGTGCTTTTGCAGCTTATACTCTTTCTTTTTTATCTCTCTCATACTTTTATCCATACCAGAGGCTTTATAATCCTGCCATGCCTTCTTCTTTCTTTCTACGGCATCTTGCACTTCATCGTCCCACCATTCGTCACGCTTTTTGCTAAAGCCTCTTTTTCCTTTTCCACATACCTCTATCGCTGCTTCCTTCATACAATCCCTAAGGTTCTGCCAGCATACTTCAATATTTTCATTTCCAGATTCACTGCTGTCTAGCTTTTTGGAAACTCTTTCTTGATATTCCTTTCTAGTCGGTGGGTTTTGAAGCTTCCAGCTTCTTATGCGGTAATTCGACTGCAAGTCTGGACACCTCGTGTAGCTGCGCCAACCTGCGAACAGACCCCTTATTCTAGCAACGACTAGATAGTGGTCTGTTCCCAGATCAGAGCCCCTAAACACTCGTGTGTCCATGACTTGTCTTCGAATACGCTGATCCACTAGGAATAAATCAATCATACTTTTCCCTTCCGTTCGCTCCCATGTATACATGTGAATTTGTTTGTGGTCAAACATAGTGTTTGCCACAAACAAATTCCTTTCCTTGCAAATTTCCAATATAAGCTTACCAGCCTCATTTATTCTCTTGTCACCATACTGACCTAGCACTCCCTCGTAACCGCTTCGTGCAGTTCCGACCCATCCGTTCAAATCGCCACATATTATTAAGTTTTCATTCCCTCTAACGCTACCTAGAACATCCCTGACACTCTCCCAAAACTCCTCAAGTTCACCTAGTGGAGCTGAGGATACTGGCGCATACGCTACTAACAAGAATACTCTTGTTATCCCCAGCTTGAAGCGAACCCAAAGCAGTCTCGGGTTGATCGCCTTGTATTCAACCACTGCACTAACCAATCGAGAGGACAATAACACACCTACACCTTGACAGCCCCGCTCGCTCTCTGGTACGCCGGCCCAGAAAGCGACCCGACTGCCCGGTAAATCGGTAGTATTATTACCCTTCCGCTTGGTCTCAGTCACGCAGACGACATCCAAATCTCTATCATCCATCACATCTAATAATTCATTCATCTTTTCTTCCATCCCTCCTCTTACATTCCACGTAGCTATTTGTAGCTCCGTTCTCCACCTCCCGCCGTTCCGGACATGGCGTGTTGGGTGGCGGTCCCCAACGCCGCATTCGTCGCCACTTGTCACACCAGCGGGGACGCACTGGTGCGCGTCGCCTTGGGGGGACGCCCTATCAGTGCGCTCTCTCGAGATGCACGTGGCGGATGGAACGTTGCAGCCCTCGTAAGGGCTGGCAGGGGTCGCTACGAGCAAGCCTTCCATCTTGGACCCCCAAATGAAATAAATGCCGTTGATAATTTTTTTTACGGCTATTTTAAAATTTATGTTTTTGTAATTAACCGCTCTGGTAACAATAACTGGTTATTAGAGGAAGAAAAAGAAGACTGATATAACCATATATTCCGGGTTATATCAAATACAGCGTGAAGCCAATTAAACAAATTGTACCTCATATCTTGAAGGCGCTGGTGGTACGTGCGTTCCAGGTGAACACCTAGAACACCCAGGTCTCAGGACTGTTCGTGATGAACCACCCCGCATTGCAGTTCTTAGCTCCTGCAATGTAATGAGAAATAAAATAAATACAATAGTGATAAGATAAATAATACAATAGTGAGAAATAAAATAAATAAATAGTCACCTTTGCATATTACCTCTATGCGCAAAATGTTATTCTTATTATTTTTTTCTGTTATTTTATATTGGTATTCCTATTTCCCTTGTAAAATTTTATAATTCCTCTATGTATGCAATAAATAGTTTTATCTATCTATCTACATTGGCATTGTGGTTCGTTTTTATGAATTGGATTAACATTGGACAAATTTTTGTTTGTTTCTCAAAAGTGCAAGATGGCATTTTACCTATCGCAGAAGACATACATAAATCGACAATTTTAAAATCGACATTCTTTTTACAAAGAATATAGAAAAGAGATCGATGACAATGAATTGCCAACTTGCCGGCTCTTCTCAGCAGAACTACCTTCCAAACCAGTGAAAGCTTTACACAGAACTGACACTACTGACATTTTTATTAACCTTGCCGATTCGAAAGGGAATTCAGTATATTAAGATCTAATATACCAAAAACGTTCGTAGTCAAACAAAATTAGAATATTATAGACCTTACCTGACCCATCTCACTACATAAAGACTGTCTTCCCTGTGACGCATTTTTCTTAGTGTTCCAACAGAACTCTAATATAGCCACCACTATGGCCAGCACTAAACCACAAAGCAAAGTGACAAATACACCACCTGAAAATAAAGAGAGCAATATCAATAACGGCGTTTGGTTCCGCCACTCAACACACAATTTCTCTAAAACTGATTGATGCATGGGGAACATCTTCACTAGGTTCCTCGTCTATACCAGGTTCCCTCTGCATACCCTCCTATATTTTTTTTATTGCTTAGCGGCTTAGGTGGACAGTAACTAATGTTTAATCTGGCTAGATATTAGGAATATTGTTGTTCTTGTTAAGCTTTGAATAAACTTTATCAAAAAAAAACAAGAAAATGGAAATAAAACAAACAGCAGCAGAGCAGGAAATGTAATTCCTCGAAATCACTACGGGAACAGGAAAAAAAGAGATTTTACGTTATATAATACCGCATAACTTACCAATATTTTGTACTCCCAACGGATTAGCCTTGCTATCCTTGCCGTCTCTGTTACACACATCGCCGGTATTCTTCCACCACTTGTCATATAATATCTGAATGACCCCTTTCTCTTGGAGTTCAAGGATAGCGAGAGAGATTTTATCCCGCCACGGACTTCCCTTCCAGGTGGCTATACCATAACCCTGTTAAAAAAAAAAGTATTTCTAATTACTTAAGTTTATAAAAAATATTTTCTATCTTAACTAATTTAATAAATCAAAACAAATACATGTATTGCAAAAAAAATCATTGTTATATTAACATAAACTACGTTAAAAGTTGGATATATTTTTAATGGTTGAACATGCAAATCTTAGGAACTACTGGTTACAATTAAAAAAAATTGTTTTAGGTAGTCCAGATTACATCTGGCATTCAGAATGTCATATATATACATAATAATGTATAAAAGCACTAACAAGTGCTAACTTATTATAGGACTTAAAAACAAACTTACCTTAGAATCCAATAATCCACCAATTTGAGTCAAATTACAGTCTCTCTGCACTCTATGGTCCAGCATGGTGGACTCCATTAGGAACGCGTAGTTCCCGTTGAGGACCCTCCTCACTCCCTCCTCGTAGGAGGAGACGAGCGCTGGTGGGGAGGCTGAGGACATGTGCTGCCACATTTTTTGGTATATGTCTATGTTGGAGTCCTGAAATTTACGTTGGTATATTATCGTATTGGGATATGTTGGAAAGGTTTATGATGAATTTGGGCCAACCCAAATTAATCGAAGACATCAAAAGGAGATCAAAAGCTCTTTTAATTATTACATTTAAACTATAAGTCTATTAGTTTTTTATTCAGACAAAACACAAGATTAAGGTTCTTATTAGGATTATTACATTAAAAATAGTCATGATATAAAATACATAGCTTAGTTTCCTGTCCTACCATAGGCAACTTAATATACCTATAGAAATTCAATTTTATCGTTCAATATTCTTCAATACTCGCTATAGTGATTTGCAGAAAACAAATAAACCTTTAGTATAGATTGTAAAAAGCTGAAATTTAGTATTTTTGAAAAGTGTCGAGGAACCCACAAGAGGAGAATTTTTAGAAATTTCTTGGAAAATGAAAAAAAAGAAGAGATAAATTATTTGCAAAGCAGTCGAATATACAGAAAAAAGTTTCGAGTTGCTATTCGTTTTTTTATAATATTTTTTTTCTTTAACCTCACATAGCATTCGATATATAGCAAGGTAAGCTAATTGAACCTAGTGTTAAGACACTCCGTTATCCACACTTCATCGAAATTTCGAGATTCAATGGCGGAACTCAATATAGCGCTGCGTCTTGTTACTAGAACGAAGAAATGAAAATAAATTAAATAATTCATATCCCCGAGAGGGAATCACACCCACAACCGGTTACTGTGCCACTGTCCTACGACAGCCTTAACAATAAATACTTACCCTAAAAAACGTCATGGTAGAGCCTCCATTTAACGTCCCATATTGAACACTATTCTGCGCTGCCAGATCAGCAGCGCTCTGTATGGGTAATACAGTGCGTTCCACTGTTAGGAAGGCCGCAAGGTTAGCTGTATACGAGGACAGGATGATGAGAGTGAAAAACCACCAGATACCACCCACTATGCGGGTTGACGTTGCCTGGAAAACAAATAAATCATAAATCATAAATCTAGTATCAAGACACTTTGATCTTTGTTTTCGGCCTAAAACATAACGTGATTAATAGCGGATTTTAACGCCGCATTCGTTCATGTTAGAGCGAGGAAATAACAAGTTTTTCTTCTGAAAGTAAAGCTTTGTTTTTTGGAATTAAATTTCACAACTTAACATGTTATTTTAGATTTTACGAGATTAACTAGTGTTACAGTCAGATGCCGTTTTACTGCCACGTGAAAGTCACTAGCCGATAAATCTTAAAGAAGTAAAAATATTTAAATAAATTTTGTAGAAAATTGAATTAAAAAATAATTGTACCTTGGGATTCAAACCCGATCCTTGCCTCAAAAATGTTCCAGTAATGAACCAGAAGGAGTTACACACACTGAATTGATTCGTCAATAGTTTCGTCTCGTGACCACATACATGAGTGCTGGAAGACCTATAAATAGAAAAAAAAAATATATTGTTAGAACGTTCAGTTATTTTATAGAAGTAGACCAGAAAACAGTATCGATGATACTGGAGGAATGTCTCCTACGAAGAGTACTCATTTAATCCCCTACTCACCATTCATAGGGAGAGAATCTCGCCATCACAAACAACGTGAACGACACCAGTACGTAAGCGGCCAACACGTACAGCCATATTTCTATCGCGAGAGGATTTAAAAAGCTGAACAATCTGGTTGGCTGGGATGAGGGTACCTGTAAGTCAACAAAATTTGTGGAAATATTGAAGGTCTTCTAAAATATATGAAACAGTCCAATATCCTGTCTATGTTTTATCTATTTTGTTTATATTCTCTCTAACTTTCACACAAATAAGAGACATATGAAATAAAATACCTTAAATAAAATACCGATGCCAAGATTCATAAATGGTTTCGTAAAATCTATGACAGCTTCTCGCGCGTAATTTATTGTCATAGACGCCACTGCTATATCTGCATTCTGGAAACAAAAAGCAATTATTATTTTATAATACTATGAAAAATCACACATCAACGTAAACAAAGAAAATCTAGTGTCAAGATACTCCATTTTCTACCTTCTACAACTATCGTAGTTACAGTCTCCAGTAACTCACTTCGTTTTGCTCCCGTCTATTTTAAAATTGATTATTTTATTTATTATTGTCAATTTTAAAAATAGGCCAACGCAGCGCAGGGGTGGAAGCGTGTGGCTGCAAATGTGACCTGTGGTGTGATTGTGGTTTCGCTTTCCAGAAAGGGGAAGGCAGGCAGGGGAATAAAATATTAATTGTTTACATTTCCTGGCTCTTCCAAAAAGAGATGAGAAAGAGAAAACCATGAAAAAAGCGTTGACCCTGTCCATGAGTTCCTTGACGATGCCGTTCCACTGGCCGGTGTCGGGGTCCCAGGCGCCGTACACGTTGTCGGGCACGAGGCGCAGGCGGTAGTGGAAGCCGGCGCGCGCCGCCACGCGCGCCAGCAGGTCTATGCAGAACCCCTCGAACCTGGCGTTGCCTTGCAGGTTCCAGCCGTCTTTCACCATTACGTATGGCTTTTCCTGAAAAAAAATTGAATTCAATTTGTCACCAAACGATAAAAGATAAATTCGTATTTTAATATATTCGAGGCGCATCGTCGTGACGCCGTATCTGACTGTAAATATAATGGTTGTGCGTTCAATTCCTACTCGAGGGAATATCCCTATATAGCTAGTAAATTATAACCTTTAATGAACTAGCTATACAAATGCGCTCCCGATCGCTCAAATTTATTGCTATATTATATAATATTACAAAATCTGTACATAAATTGAATTATTCCGATAAGCTATATTACTATGAGATTTTCTCAAAATCAGTTCACTTGCTTTTGGGTAAAAGTAGAACAAAATGTATCCCCACATAATTACGCATATATAATATAAATGGGCCCACCTCGACGGTGACCACGGTGAGCGTGACGTTGGGCGGCGGGTCGCGCGTGTAGGCGGCGGGGTCGGTGACCTGCAGCCCGCGCGCCGGCGACCACGCGCCGGACAGCACCGCGCCGCCGCCCTCGCCGCCGGAGAGCCTCATCAGCTGGAGGTGGAAGGTGCTTCGAATACCGTTTTGGAACGATATGGGGCCTGTTAGACCGTGGGCTTGGACCTGGAGGATTTACCGTTTGTTTCATTAAGAAAAAGCGAAGATTATTTTGGCGCAGTAGTACGGCATCTAACTGTAAACATTACGGTTGTGGGTTTGATTCTCGTTGAGTTCCACCACTTAAGAGGCAAATGTCTCTCGGATGGTGCGTTGATAACGGATTCTCTTAACAAAAAGTTTCTTCTGCCTGCTAGTTAAAAGCGTAAGCACGTTTTTTTTTGTTTTACATATATTTTGTATTCTACAAAAAATATTTATTATAAACCTTATTAATGTTTTCCATCAAAGTACTTCCATGGTAGATATGCGTTTCGCTGTCGCACGATGCGTTAGATGGATGCACCTCTTTAGTCGAAGCCAGAGCTAAAACTAGCACTTGTACTGCATCGTAGAGGAGTGCGGGTTCAGTCTGAAAAATATAAGACGCATATCACTAAAGAAAAATAATACATAAAATATATTTAAAAATAATTTTTAACAAAAAAAACCACGACTTACACCGGATTTAATAATCAGAACCTAAGCAATCTCTCACCAAATTAACTAGCCTTGTATAAAACACCAGCTTTCAAAGAAAAAAAAATCAATAGCACGTTTTCTCTTATATCGGAGCAAGCAAAATAAACATAAGTACATTTCCCTGAATGGGAGTTAAACTTTCACCCTCCACGGAAACAGTCGGAAACACCCTGGCGTCATAAGGGCCTCAATATGAAGCCTATATTTAATAAAAAATCATTTTATTTTTACGGCGCAATGGTACAAAGTGTGACTGTTAAACCGACTGGTTATGGGTTCGATCCCCACTCGAGGAGATGAAATATTTACTTAAATTTATATTTCCATTTCTTCGCTCTGGTGTCGAGGTAAAGCGCGGCGTTGAGTTCTGCCACTCAACACGCAATGCCTCCAAAATTTGGCAGAAAGCGGGGAACGGAGTGTCTTAACACTAGGTTCCCTCTGCCTACCCTGCTGTGTGCGGGATAGCGTGAAGCTATTTTTTTTTTTTTTTTATTTTTTTTTTACGTACGTCCCACATTTTGCATAATATTAAAAGATCAAGCAATTCATTTAATCTCATAATATATCTAAACAGGCTAGAATACATATAAGTAATATATTATATCTATAGATATCAAACCCACTACCCACCTTAATATGTCCCCCAGTAAGTATAGACCCTCCAATCGGATGGAACTTCTCCATGACCTGCAAAGCGTCCTTCACTTTATCTGAATCTCGGTCCACTAACCTCCAGCCGCTCATGTTGACACGATTGTAAAAGAAATCTTCCAGATCAAAGAGTTCCATGTCCTGAAGAGGATTGTTAATTTTTTTTTAATTTAAAATTATACACTACAAATCCCTGGTCCTTACTACGTTTTCAACTTTTTAAAAATTATTACCTATAAATGCATTTTTTACCTGCCACTTAAAATATACTTAGAAACTTAAATAGTTCCGTCATTTAATAAGCAATATCTCATATATAATGAGATGTAGGAGAAATAGAAAAAAATAAAAAAAATTACACACCTTAAAAACCTTAAACCAGAGACAAAAGAGTATGTAAACTCATATCAAGAGGTTATAGATTAGTTATGAAGTCTTTTTCTTGTGTAATCTTTAAATTTTCCAGCCTTAATTTTTTGGAACATCAGTTCAGACTATTCTGAGGTGGTGTATAAGTTCAATTACGTAAATTACCTTATCTAATTACTACGGTGATTTTGAAAAAGTTAACACGATCACATTTTGTTAATAAACCACCTGCACCTTTTGTTAATTTTTCTAAATTATTATTAACTATATTTGTTTATTTTTCTTCTGTTACTTTGTTTTTAGGAGCATTTACAGTTGATAACCAATTAAGTATAAAATTAGGAATTGTAGCCACAACGCCATCTTTTCTTAGTATAAAGTATTATAAATGGGGGTAGTTGAAAATATACTTACAAAAGATGTAAATATGTAATGATAATCTTCATTATTCATCTGCAGTTGTAATATCTGAAATAAAAATAAAATATATTATTAATCTTCATAACTAATGTATAAATTAGTATATATTAAGTAAATATATATAAACAGATGTAGGTTCCACCATGTTGAACGTGATATGAAATTGTGGTGCGGTGGTACTGAGGGTCCTTACTAGAGAAAATTAATTATTTATTTTTTTCCGCTGTGGCAAATCAAACCGATACTGTCAGTTGTGAAGTTGAACGTTGTTTATATCTTTTCTTTATTCTTCTTGGATATCTCTCCATTTATTTTACGCAATTACCCATTTCTTTTAATAAACCTAAACAACTATGAAGTTGAACGCAGTTTAGGTTTATTAATACCTACGATTCGATGTCGAGAATGAGCGTTTTGTGATGCTTGTTTACGACATTCTTAACAAAATGTATTTTATTTTACAATCATTTTTTTTTTTTTAAATCACCTTTTCTGTTTTGGCAAAATCTCTTCCGTTTTTATTGTATTATGCTTTTATAGAGTAGTTAAAACTGTGCATTCACTTAAAGTATTCAAAATAAAAACACTATGTAAAATCAATAAGTTACTGAATGACTGAAAGACATAGACAAAACTATTGGATTTGAAAGTTGAAAGTTAAAAAAAACACTAAGAGATATTTTCTCAAAATTAAAATAAGAACGGCGAAAACGTGTTAAAAATAGTATGTTGTCAGCCCCATCTACATACTTACAGCTCTAGACAACAATCTCAGATGTTTAGGATCTGTATCAACAATGATGTGCTTGATTCCTTGGGCTTTAAGTTGGGCCAAAGCTCGCCGGTAGTCGCGCGTCTCGCACCTCACTGCGTACATGTCGCGGCCGTCCCGGGCTAATCGCACTATGTTTAGTTCACCTGGGAAACCAAATAAAAGTTACAAAAAAAATATATAAAAAATATATATTTTTTATAGCGTGTTGTTTATAAGATCTTGAGTTTTTGTATCTATTAAAAGATTATTTTCAATTCCTCGTGCTGTTAACAAAACAAAGCGCGACGATCATATCCGCCATTCAACAAGCAACATGGCGGTACCTGGGAGGAGTGTCTTAACAAAAGGGAACCTTTTGTTAAGACACGCTTGTTTGCCTATCCTGCTAAATACGTGATAAAGAAAGAAAACTAACACTCAAGTGCTATGAAGTGCTATGACACTTACCAAATCCATAATCCTCATATATGATGCCCATCCTCGTCCAATTTAAGAAGGAAGTGAGATCTTTGAACGCTTGGTCCATTAAAGTACGAGATGGGTACAAATTGATTGTAAAAGAGTCTGTACTATTGAGAGCTGAAAGGAAGAAGTAAATAATTACCTCGATGTATTTTAATATGATATAGACTAGAGCGGCCGTTTTCCCACTCGTGGAATTAATTACTTTCAATCCCACGCTTTCGTAAACAAGACAAAGCGCGACGTTCTAATACGCAATATCTCAAATATTGGGTAGTACGTGGTAAACGAAGTTCCATAATATTAGTTCCTCTCAACCTAATGAAAAGGACGACGTATATACTTAATTCATTGTATTTAAAAGTCATAAATAAAAGCAAATATTGATTAGTATCTAAATACTCAATTTCAACTCCTTTCCCCGGTAACAAGAGAAACCGCAACATTAAGTTCCACCACCACAATTAGGCGGTTAGTCAGTAGCGAAGAGAATCCGCGTAATCAGTTCCGCCATCCAACAGGTAATATGTGTTTTAACTCTCTGCCTATCCTGATATATGTGGGATACAACGCGTCACTAGAAAAATAAATACATTAGGTACTTACAGTCTCCAAAATATGGTGACACGGTCAGATGGGGCGCGTGGAGGGATCTGCACATTGCTGTTAACGTCGAGCCAAGAAGCGGACCCGCGCTACTGAATATAGCTATAGCACCCGATCTTATTTGTGTGCAGGCTGTAATGGAAATTTAAAATTTTAAGGTTATTTAATTTTATTTAATAACAGAGACCAGTAGTGGCCCAGGGGCACAAAGTGTGACTATAACACCGACTGGTTGTGGGTTCAATCCCCTACATAAGGAAATAATATATTTATTAAAATTTTTATTTCCATGTCTTCGCTCTGGTGTGGACGCTAAGCGCGGCGTTGAGTTCTGCTACACAGCACGCAATGCCTCCAGAATTCGGTAGAACGTGGGAACGGAGTGTCTTAACACCAGGTTCCCTCTGCCTACCCTGCTGTAGGCGGGATAAAGCGTAAGCTTCATTTTTTTTTTGATTCAATAACAGGCCGTAGTGGATGCCTGTCTGCCTCGTCTAGTCTAGTCTAGTCTGCCAATGCCTGACTGTAAACACGGTGATTGTAAGTCTACTCAAGGGTATTGTATGTGATTGTATTTAAATATTTTTTTAATTTTTTACCCTTTAATAGACATATATATTATACACATTATATTTTTAGGTTCAGGCTGTATCTTGCACATAGCAGGGTAAGCGAACCTGGGGTCAAGACACTCCACTTGCTCCCAATAAAACACTTCCGTTCTCTCTATTTTTAGGCCATTTCGTATTGAGTAGCGGAACTCAACGCTGCGCTTTGTCTCATTAGACAAGCGAAGTAATGAAAATATAAATTCATTTTCCCAAATGAGAATCGCACTCACAACCGTCACGTATACAATCGCTCGCTTGTGTCCCAGCCCCACGACGGCTACGCTTAATTTAACATAATAATATTTGTAACATATTGTTTCTCGGCTTAGTTAAGTTAGGGAAAGATAAGATCAAAATGGATGTTAAACGGAGAATGTATTCACTTACATGAAGTGAATAGAAATGTTAATCATTCAACTGTATGTACTCAATGTTTTAGTAAACTAAAAGTTATCAAAAAGCTTTCAACATGTGAGATTCAAAAATTTGCAAAACATTGTAAATAAGAGATAGAGCTTTTTAAACTTAAACGTTCATTATGAATAATACATTTTGTATTAAGATCGTTTTATAGTATTGAGTACGATTTATCGTATGGTGTAAAAACTATTATTTGTTCTAATAATCTCAAAATTTTAAAAATTATTACATTCATCTATATATTTATTATCTATTATTTGGAGCAAGTGTATGTTAAATTGTGAACCTTTACAACAAGCAACTTTGCCAACCCTCGCTGTATAAGTGGAGTGGGATTTTTTTTTAACATTTTTATTTCTTCCGCCATTCAACACGTAATGTCTCTATGTTCGGCGGAAGGAGGGAAAAGGAAATATCTTAACACTAGTTTCCCAAGTTCCCTCTGCCTAGCTATGCGGGATACAGCATGAAGCTATTAAAATATTATTTATTTATTTATTTTTAAATAAAACTCTTTAACGGATTAATGGCATATATTTACTTTTGTGCATTTTTTGGAACCCGACGTTTTGAACACTCTGTATATGATAGTGATCATATGACCTGGACTACGGACCACGGAAATAATAATATATTTTTGTTCTATACGACCCAAATACTCATTAGCAAATTAAATTAAAATTAAAATAATTTAAAATCCTCTAGCCTCCCCTTTGAATGCTTATAGAGATAAAAATTCTGAGTAATTTTCCTTTACTGAACGCAACAAGCAAGTCATAAAAGTCAAAGTAAATTTTCGATTTATTTTGGTTTACTTAATATAGGCATCAGATTTATCATGTGAAAATATTTTAATGCCATTGGACGACGAAAAGTGGATTTAAAATAACGATGCAAGTTTGACATATTTTTAAAAAGTAATTTCAGCAAAAATAATTAAAATTAAACCTATTATGTATTAAGTCAGTAATTTGATATATATATTTTTTAAGCTTCACGCCATATCCCACACATAACAAAGTAGGCTGAGGAACTGGGAACCTAATGTTAAGACATTCCCTTTAAGACATTTCCGTTCCCCACTTTCCACCAAATTCAAGCGGCATTACGTGTTGAATGACGAATCCCAACGCCGCGTTTTGCCTAATTACCAGGGCTAGTAAATGAAAATATTAAATATTTCATATGTTCGAGTGGCTATCGAACCCACAACCTGCCGCATGTATAGTCAATCGCACGCTTGTGCCAACGAGCCACAACTGCTCTCAGTGTGACATGGAACAGTCTAATAGTTAATTGATGTGTAATCTATACATTATGTATGTACCGATCAGCTTAACGTGTTCCATTAACCAACACCTGTAACGTAAATTAACTTTGGAATTGACAGCGTTTAAATTATTATAACTTCGAGTGCATTTGCATGTTAGTGTTCTAATTGTTTTGTAATTATCTCAATGCCGTGTTATTTTAAACTAAACAGTGACAGAGGTAGGATCCCTCGTGAAAATATATACCAGTATATTATATGAGACTCTCCCGTAAATAAGTTAGTTATTGACGAACCAGTCGTGGGGCAGAGACACAAGTGTGTGACTGTAAGCGCGATAGGTTGTGGGTTTGATTCCCACTCGGGTAATTGAATATTTAATATTCTATATTTAATATTGAGGCCAGTCGTAGCGCAACGGCACGAAGTGTGACTGTAAATCTGACTGGTTGTGGGTTCGATCCCCACTCGAAGAGATGAAATATTTACTTAAATTTATATTTCTATTTCTTCGCTCTGGTGTCAAGGCTAAGCGTGGCGTTGAGTGCTGCCACTCAACACGCAATGCCTCCAGAATTCGGCAGAAAGTGGGGAACGGAGTGTCTTAACACTAGGTTCCCTCTGCCCACCCTGCTGTGTGCGGGATACAGCGTGAAGCTGATTTATTTGATTTATTTATTTACTTCGTATGGTGACGAGGGAAAGCGCAGCGTTGAGTTCCGCCACTTAATATGCAATTTTTTAGTCATAGGCGAATGATATTTGAACGTTTTGCATGTTGCGCTTACAAAGCGATATTTGTTAGTATCAGTACTTATACACTTAAGAACAAAAAGAAATTAGATTACGTTTTCATTTCGCTAAATCTTTCAGCAAAGTTAATTTATGTTCCATTTGAAATTATCTACAAGCGACTATGACGTCCAGAAGATAGTAGCATGCGGGCAAAATTAACTGCCTTAAAAGAAATAAAAATTAAACTTATATTTATTACTTACTTACTTAGTGATAAAAACAAGGATAAAATAATATAAATTAATTTTCGGCATTTTTTATATGTAACCAAATGATTGTAAAATCCAGTCAAGTCAAAGAGCTGCCACTATATCTCCAAACTAGTGTAGGTAATCAAAAAAATATAATTTTTTCTTATATAGATTGATATACTTCAGATTTTAATTTATTTTATTTACATCATCTTATTAATGAGAGTGAGATATTTTCATTTCCTCACTCTGTTAGCAAGACAAAACGCGGCGTAGAATTGATATGCAATGTTTCGAAAATTAGGGAGCAAAGGGAACCAAAGTGTATTAAGTCTACTACCTTGCTATATGCGTGAAGCCTTTAAAAAAAGACATTTATTGACTTGGCTTATGGCCCTCTTTTCAACTTTATATATTTATGTAATAAATGTATCAAAATAACCTCCATTTGTATTAAATGTATCAAAATAACCTCCAACCCACTGTCATATTTCTTTATAGTTCTTTTTAAATCACTACCTAATTTCCATAAATTGTTTCATTACATTAACAGCTTAACAAAAATGCCAATCAACAACGTAAATATATAATCTAACAGAAGCAAGAAAATAATAATGTATCTCAAAATCGTGTCGTAAGCTGTAAATCGCACTGGCCTCTTCTCAATTTCAATGACTCAGTCTACGCTTTTTTAAGTTAGCAAAAACTGGAGAGTGCCCTCGAGTCTGCCACTTCCGGTAGCCATATTGCGTTTCCGCCACTCGACATCCGGGTATTTCCTGTTTCGCGCTCGCACCGTATTATTTTAATCTATATTTGATAGTTTTTTTTATTCTCACATGAATTTTTTTGTATGAAAACATCAACAATATTGGCTAAACTAGTTTTGTGGATTTTTAAATTTATAACAAAATATAAATTTATTGCAAATATATGTCATGGCGTAACGGAACAACACTAGAATATAAGCTAGACGTTTGTGGGTTCGATTTCATGATGGAAGGAATGAATTATTTTAATTTTCTCGCTCTGGTAATAAGACAAATAGAATATGGGATATATAGGTATGGATAGGAATAGGCTTGAAGTGGGGAATAATGAGGCTTAGTACGAGGTTCCTCCTGCCAACTACAACATGTAGCGATATGTAGCGTACACATTGTTATGTTGTAGTTGAACAACGTGAAGCTATTTTATATTCTTTACAATTTTAAAGTGTTATTCCACACTTAGAATGGAAAAATACTTATTTAGAAAACGTATAAAAAATTGAACGTAGCGGGACTCGAACCCGCGTCTCCCGGAAGTCGACCAGGCCCGCTCTGACCACTAAGCCATACGTCCTCATCAAGCTACGTCGAAATTTTTATACGCTTGTTAAAACTTATTTCTGTTGTTAGCCAATGGCTATGTATTTTCTAAATAAACATTTTTCTTTCCTAAGTGTGGCGTAACACTTTAAAAAATAAAAAATAAAAATTAATAAATAACATTCTCCCTTACCAGATGATAATTCTTAGTAATTATCTTTGGGTAGCGGAAATTTGTAAAAATCTCCCTACAGAGATGCTAATCGTGATGATAAAAATGATGATGAACGCGCTAATCTCAGAAAACACTGGCTCTCATTAAAAAATATTTTTGTGTAGGAAATTCCATTCACATTCATCGAATTAGGCTAAATCACGTTAATAGTTACGATGTAATTACAACTAGTAGTCACTTACACTTATTTAGAAAACACATAAAAATTTGAACGTAGCGGGACTCGAACCCGCACCTCCTAGTAGTTACTTCCATTCGACCATGCGAGTGAAGCCGCACGCAAAAGGTAGTTAATAAATAAATTTGAGTCCAAATTACCTTTTTTATAAGTCCTAAACGTGTCCCGCGCGGTGGTGTACTGGATGTCGTACACTAGAGTACTCTCGGGTAGCAAACTCCTTTCCTTATTAATCCTATATACAGCGTATTTGAAGGCTAGTTCTGCGCTACCGCCTCGTGACTCCTCTGTGAAGATTGCCCCTAAAAATGGTTATGATAAAAGAAATTTAAAAAAATATTGTAAATTTGCCTTAATGATTGTGGCACAAACAAGACGGTTGTGGGTTTGATTTCATTTTGGGTAGCAGGACAACGCTGTCTCGAAAAAATCTGATTAACTTTTTCAAACATTTTTTTAGTTTCACGCTGTATCCCGCATGTAGCGTGTTAGACAATGTGAATTCGGTGTTAAAGCCTTCCGTTCTCCACTATCCGTTTAATTTGTTTACAGCGAGACCCATAACCACCGTGCTTACAATCAGATACTCTCGTTTTAGTCCACTCTCTTCATTTGCACTTACCAATTTTAACAACAGGTGACAAAGCAGCTACAGCGTTCAAGGTGACCACGAGCCAGCGCCACTCCCTCCACATATTGCAGCATCACTCCACCATCCAACTTTCAGCACCTGGAAATGAGTGCCACAATTTAATAAGTGCGATGTTGTGTGTTGCGAAAAGAATGACAGTGTTCATTTCATCACTCTGGTAACGAAGCAAAAGTGCGGCGTTGAGTTTCGTGCGAGCCTCCACAGTCCACAATTCACTGGAAAGTGAGGAACGGAATATTATCAGGTTCCCTCTGCCTACCCTGTAGCACATCGTATCCCAGACACAGCGTGTGTATGGGATACGATGTGTAGCTGAAAAAAAAGTAAAAATATATATAATATAATACGAGACATGCGTGAAATCATTCGCCCGTTATATGTTAATATGTCTGCCTTCACAAGGGGTCACGGATATTAATATTTACAACCGTACTAATGGGAATATTTGAATATGATGTAATAGATATGCCAGTCGTGGCGCAGTGGTACAAAGTGTGACTGTAAAACCGGCTGGTTGTGGGTTTGATCCCCACTCGAAGAGATGAAATATTTACTTAAATTTATATTTTCATTTCTTCGCTCTGGTGTCGAGGCAAAGCGCGGCGTTGAGTTCTGCCACTCAACACGCAATGCCTCCAAAATTCGGCAGAAAGTGGGGAACGGAGTGTCTTAACACTAGGTTCCCTCTGCCTACCCTGCTGTGTGCGGGATATAGCGTGAAGCTAATTTATTTTTTATTTTTAGATATGCTTATCTCTTCCATTTCATATAACGATGCATTTTTTTAACTTCACGCTCTCACCTGGCAACCCAGTGTTAAGACACTCCGTTTCCTATTAAGGGACTTCTTTTCGCCACTCTCCGTTTGATTCTACATATTGAGTGGCGGTACTCGAGGCCGCGTATTGTCTCGTCACAAGAGCGAAGAAATGAAAATATAAACTCTGCCTACACTTCGTAAAGTGTATAAAGTGCATTTAAGGCATTGTAGACGTGGTCTATAAACGCGACGATTTTGATTTCGATCAACTCGGAGTTAACGATAAATCTCTTTAAAATGAGACCTGCTTTTTTTACAAATTGCGGCGTTAAGTTCCACCATCCAACACGTCTCTCAATTTGAAATAGAAAAAGGAGTTTTTTAACACTATGCTTGGTTACTATACCCATCCTACTTACCGAGAAAGAGCGTTAAGCTGATTTATATTTTTTTTATAGAAAAAATATCAATTTTAAATCACAACAAATATATAAAGCATCTTTTCCCCAAGCTGAGACATTTATGCAAATTAAACATACGCAACTTGAAGCGAGGTCGGGGAATATGCTGATCAACTCGATGGCGTTTCAGCATAATATATTGTAGCTCTCGTTTGGTTTTGTATCAAGATTTTACTTTTGATGTTCAAGTGGTTTGGTATTCAAATCTTGGGTTGGAAAAAAATAAAATAAGAAAATTTATTTAGAAATTTAAATGATATTTTATGTCAGTGCTAACATTTTTTTTTTGTAATGTATCCACACATAGCATATTAGAGAGAGAACTAGGGAATCTATTTTTAAGACATTCTGATCTCATTAAGACATTTCTGTTCTCCTCTTTTGGTTGAATTTTGAAGGCACTGCGAGTTAAGCGGCGAAACTCAATGTCACCATTCGCCTGGTCAACAAAGCGAAAATATGAAGATATTTTCATTCATATCTCCAAGTGAACTCTCAACCGTCTCGTGTACAGCCGCTTTTGCCACTGCACCACGACGGGAAAAAATTTTTTAAAGATTTTTTAAGTGTTTTTGAAAGTTTTTCATTAAGAAACGAAAAAAAAATTAGATTTCGATGATCGTGGGTTAAGTCCCACTAGATTTAAATATTAATACGTTTTGAAAAACATCTTTAGAGATTAATGGCTTTCTTACTCAATTGCCGGTTTTCAAGACCACCGACAGATAGCAAGAGAGATATCTAGGAAACTAATATGAGAATGTTCTCTAGGTCTTAAAATATGTATGATTGAGTCAGATACTGCATAAGCAAGTCGTGACGACACCACTAAATTTCATTTATTTACAATATACAGCTATAGGAGAAGCCAGTAGACTATAAAAGAGACGGTTGTGTGGTTCGATTTCCACTCGAGGAAATGAAATATGTACCATTTTCTCGCTTCAGTAGCTAGGTACTCCTTTAGGTCTTAACCTGCTATGTGCAGGATACAATGTGAAGCTAAAAAATCTCCACAATACAAGCACTAGTAGACTGACGCCAGTATTATCTACAAAACGGTAATTTCAATATAAAAAAAAAGAAAAAACAATTTTTATGATTTCCCACTGCCTACGAATTTGCATACAGACGAATCATAGCGAGCCGTGTCATTCAAAATTGAACCTTTACCACTGGAAATAGAGTAGATTTTTATAAGCAAAACGAGAACAACAGGCTACAACCGCTGCTCCATTATGCATGGTTTTTTTTTTGTTATTGAGACATCCTTTGTCTGTATGTTTGTTACTTTTGAGAACGATTCTCAAACGTAAAAAAATAGATCACAGTAAAAGCGGGTTTGCATGATATTAAAAATGTATCATAATTTTGATATACTGTATTTTAATTTTTTAGGTATATACACGCCGTACATAGCAGGGTAGGCCCGTTTCCGTTCTCCACATTCCGCCGAATTCTGGAGGCATTGCGTGTTGAATGGCGGAACTCAACGCAACGCGCTTTGCCTCGTTACCAAAGCAAGGAAACCGAAAATATACAGTATTCCATTTTCTCGAATAGGAATTGAACCCACAACTGTCGCGTTTACAGACAGAAGCTGTCCTACTGTGCCACCATGACCTTTTGTTAAATAGTGCGTTATATAATACGAATATTTCCTTTATTAGATCACGCTAGTGTTTCTACGTGCATACTACACGCTTACCCTCTCTTAGCGGGTAAACACATGAAAAATTATTTTTTACGGTATCACATAATTTTTTTTTTAATCTTCCAACTTATTACCTCCATTACATTTAACTGATCGATCTTCAACGTGTCTTCTCCATTTTACGTTATATTGGCTAATTGGTGGAGATACATGTGCTCAAGTGGCACGTCTTAAAGTAAATTGATAAGAAACAAGATAATAGACATATATTAGTATACATATTAACCAATTTAGCTATTAGTGAAAATCGCATTAAAATGAGGCCATCTGACGCTGTGCCGTAAATATAGAGCAATATTTATGCAGAAAACTGTTAAAAAATCGTTACACGCAAAATGAACAATCAAAATTCAAAACTACTAAAAAACCTGATAGGTTTTTCAGTATTTTAGTTACATATCAGGATTTTTCAACGTTAACTCAGTTGAGTTACGTTCCAACCTGTAAATATTTTGTTTCTAACGCTGCTTGTTTACGTCCAAACTATTCACACAGAAAAATATAACCACAAATTGATGTTTATTTCGTTGAACGCACTAACCTCAGAGACCAGTACAGTTCGAATTAAAAAATATTTTTGCCATTTGTGGCATCAAATATTAGGCAAAAGCCGTCGTGTCGCCGCCGTTACCCGTGGCGCAGCGGCACCACATTTGACTGTAACCGTGAAAATTGTGGGTTATCGAACCCCATTCGGAGGAATATATTATTTTCGTTTGCAGGCTCTGGCACCAACAGAACATAGCACAACACGCGGCGTTGGGTACCGGACTCAACGCCGCAATATCTCGAAAATTGAACCGTGTGTGAGGAATAAAATGTCTGAAGACTCGATTCTCTCTGCTTGTCCTGTTATATGTGGGAATCAGCGTTAAAATAAAAATAATAAATAAAAAAACCAATACTTTATATCTAGCTATTTTGAATTTCCCAATCGCTACCTAATTGAGTCACCACACAGTGGGGTAGGCAGAGAGAGCCTGAGAACCTAGTGTTAAGAAACTTCGTTCTGATTAAGACACTTTCGTTCTACACTTTTAACCGAATTACGAAGGCATTTGGGTATTAAGTGGCGGGAAAAACGCCGTACTTTGACACCAGAACGAAGAAATGAAAACGGGAAATACTTTATTCCATCCAGTGAGAATGGAACTCACAACCTGTCGCACTACTGGCAACATCATCAGCTTCACGCTGTATCCCGCACACTGCAGGGTAGGCAGAGGGAACCTAGTGTTAAGACACTCCATTCCCCACTTTCTGCCGAATTCTGGAGCCATTGCGTGTTGAGTGGCAGAACTCAACGCCGCGCTTAGCCTCGACACAAGAGCGAAGAAATGGAAATATAAATTTAAGTAAATATTTCATCTCCTCGAGTGGGGATCGAACTCACAACCAGTCGGTTTTACAGTCACACTTCGTGCCACTGCGCCTCGACTGGCCTCAAACTACTGGCAACACTAAGTCTTATTTAACATTTTAATTAAAAAAACCACATCCCGACTTTATTAAACTGACAACTAAGTGGTGAGCTTATATACCCTCAACGCAAGGGTCCTAGAGCGTTTGTGCGAGTTCAGCCACTTGAGCATTTCCTTTTGACAGAGTCAAAAATGCTGGAAAAAAAATTGTCCTCAACCATACGTGGTACATACCTACACCGGTGTGGAATTCTGCTCTCCGTCAAATTTTTAGGTTCAAATTTTTATATTTTATTTTTCGCTGAATTTTATATATCTTTTTATGCCATCGGTCATATAGCGCCTGTCTGTAAACACGATAGTTGCGAATTCGATTTCTAGTCGGAGGAATTAATTATTTTCATTTCCTCGCGCTGGTAACAAGGCAAAACGTGGTGTTGATTCCGCTGCTAAGCACGCAATGTCTTGAAAATTGAGTGGAGCGAGGGGAACACAATGTACTAACACCTCTTTTCTGTTTCCTCTTCCGACCCTGCTATATGCGAGATACGCTGTGAAACTATAAAAAAATCAGTGTCTAAACCCTTAAGAGACTCAAACAAATACTAAAATCAAAATTAAATTAAATCATCTTCACACTGTATCCTGCACACAACAGGGTAGGCAGACGTAACCTAGTGTTAAGACACTCCGTTCCCTACTTTATGCCGAGTTCTGTAGGCATTGCGTGTTGAGTGTCGGAACTCAACACCGCGCTTTTTCCTCGACACCACAGCAAAGAAATGAAAATATAAATGTAAATAATATTTCATTTTTACGAGTGGGGATCAAACCCACAACCACTTGATTTTACAGTCACGCTTTGCGCTCCCTGCGCCATGACTTTTTTTTTTTTTTTTTTTTTTTTTTTTATGGAAAAGGACAAGGCAAACGAGCGTTCGGGTCACCTGATGGTAAGTGATTGCCGCCGCCCACGGCCCCGTGCAACACCAGAGGAGCTACAGGTGCGTTGCCGGCCTTTTAAGGTGGAGAAAGACGCGCTTTTTGAAGGTACCCATGTCATATCGACCTGGAAACACTGCCGCGGGTAGGCCATTCCACAGTTCCGTGGCGCGTGGAAGAAAGTTCCTACGAAACCGCACAGTAGTGGATTGCCACGTATCCAGGTGGTGTGGATGATATTTTAGCCGATGACGTACGGTGCGGTTAGAAAATTCGGCGGCAGGTAACAGGTCAAACAGTTCTTCAGAACACTCCCCATGGTAAATGCGATAGAGAACGCAAAGCGAGGAAACGTCTCTACGCAAAGCCAAAGTATCAAGCCTTTCACAGATCATTGGGTCCCCAATGATTCGAATGGCTCTACGTTGTATGCGATCAAATGGTTCAAGCTGATACTGGGGTGCACCAGCCCAGAGGTGAGAACAGTACTCCATATGAGGCCGAACCTGGGCCCTATATAGGGCCAAACGGTGTTTTGGCGTGAAGTACCGTCTCGCTCTGTTGATGACCCCCAGTTTCTTCGAGGCCAACTTGGCCTTGCTTTCCAGATGATCGCGATACTGGCAGTCACTCGAAACATTAAGGCCCAATATACTGATACTGGGCGCGGCTGTAAGAGGAGTGTTTTGAAAGACTGGCGATATGATAAATGGGATTTTTTTTGTGGTTAACGCGCAAACTTGTGTCTTCAGGGGGTTGAACTGAACTAAGTTCCTTTCACCCCATGAGGAGACTTTGTTGAGGGATGCCTCAATAGAAGACACAAGTTTATTTCGGCACTGTTCAGCGTTTTCCCGAGAAAGACTTGCTCGGCCGGAGTAAATAGCGTCCACTGTGCTATCATCTGCATAGCAATGAATGCTAGAATCCTCTAACATGTCATTGATATGCAAAAGAAACAGCGTAGGGGACAGCACGCAGCCTTGGGGAACGCCAGCGTTCACGGGCATATGTTTAGAGCAAAAACCGTCGACAGCGACCTTGATGCTGCGCCCAGTGAGAAAGCTGGCGATCCATTTGCATAAATTCTCGGGAAGCCCATAGGATGGAAGTTTAGCCAGGAGCGCCTTATGCCAAACTCGATCAAAGGCCTTCGCCATGTCCAAACTAACTGCCAGGCCCTCTCCCTTGCTTTCAATAGCCGCTGCCCAGCGGTGGGTAAGGTAAACCAGAAGATCACCGGTTGAGCGACCATGGCGAAAGCCATATTGTCGGTCATTAATCAATCGGTGATCCTCTAGATAAACCAAGAGCTGGCTATTGATGATGCTCTCCATGACTTTTGAGAGCAGGGAGGTGATGGCAATAGGCCTGTAGTTAGATGGATCGGACCCATCGCCTTTCTTTGGGATCGGGTGGATAAGAGCGCTCTTCCATGAATCTGGGACTACGCCGACTGAGTAAGAGTGCCGAAACAAACGCGTTAGCACCGGTGTCAGCTCAGGAGCACAAGAACGGAGCACTAAGGGAGAAATGCCATCTGGCCCGCTCGACTTGTGGATGTCCAAGGAGGACAGAGCTCGCCTAACAGCTGTTTGGTTAAACTTAACCTCAGGCATTGAGCTCTGGCACCGCGGGATGGTCGGCGGCGTTGATCCTTGGTCATCCAAAGTCGAGTTTGAGGCAAAGAGAGCGCCCAGGAGATCGGCTTTCTCTTTTGCCGTGTGGACCAAGATGTCATTTCCCGTGCGTAATGGCGGAAGCGAAGGCTGGCTAAAGTTGCCAAGTGCCGCCTTTGAGAGCGCCCAGAACTGATGAGTTCCGGACGGATAGCTCTCAAGCTTCTCGCCAATTTTGGCGATATGCTCGGACCTTGCTCTGGCAATTTGCCGCTTAAAGAACCTAGAGGCTCGGTTATACTTCCTTTTTGAGGTTTTCACCTCCGGATCCTTAGTAACCAATGCCTCAGCCCAGATTTGATATGCCTCGCGTTTGCTAGAGGCAGCAAGCTTGCAAGACGTATCAAACCAAGGCTGTGACTTGCCACCGATTGGCACTACAGCACTAGGAATATAAAGTTCCATGCCCTGTAGGACCACGTCGGCAACAGCAGCGGCACAGGTACTAGGATCATCAGAAGAGAAGCAAACCGGCCCCCAGGGATAAGATGAGTAAAATGTACGCATCCCATCCCAATCTGCTGACTTGTAGTGCCAGACGCGACGAGTTGCGGGTGATCTGCAGCTGTCGCGCTTAATGGGCACGACACTCCGTACCAGGCAGTGGTCAGAGGACCCCAAGGGGGCATCGACGACAACCTGGTACTGCTCTGGATGTGAAGTCAGCAAAAGGTCCAATAAAGAGGCATTGTGGTTGTCCACGTCCGGGAGTCGCGTAGGCGACTCAACCAATTGGGACAATCCGTTCGCCATAGCAAGGTCAAATGCAGCCCTCCCCGCGTGGTCGGTGGTGCGTGATCCAAGCCAACTGGCATTGTGCGCATTAAAATCGCCAAGTATCACGACCTCAGCGGAGGGGATCTGTGAGAGCATATCGTCGATAGCCGATTGAATGTGCTCCATGAGCCGATCCGTTTCTGCATTACCACTGTGGGACCTGTAAAGGCATGCGTAGACTCGGGCACGATCGTCCGAGTCAACACGGAGCCAGATGGTAGACAGGTCCCGACCTTCAAAATGGGCAAGACGACGGAAACTTAGGTCCTCCCTTACGAACACAGCGACCCCGGCATGAGGCATAAAGTTATGTTCTATTTTGTAGCCGGGGTATTGGAGATAGGCTGTGTCGCTCGGTCGGGCAATTTGAGTCTCCGTCAGGAATAACAAAGCCGGCCGTGCCGTCTCGAGGTGGTGGTGGACGGCATTTAAGTTGGAATGTAGACCCCTGATATTGCAAAAGTCCACGTTGAGCGTGGAAGGGGTTGCCGTGGAGCGTACGTCTCGTTTGCCCTGTCTATAGCGCGGAACTTTGCCCTCCCCAGAATTCGAAGGGCAGCCTGAGTTTAGAGACTCAGGGAGGGATTCTCCAGCACCGGAGGTGCTGGTACCCTCCTGGGGTAGTTTCTCTTTAAGTGCCGCTATCATATTCCAGGGAGGGGTGGGAGGTTGGGCTCCGGAGCCCGGCATTACCTAATGCGAAACGCAGTGGCATAAAGCCACTACTTAACGCCGGTATTAAATGCCGGGGGTGGTATGATCCGGTCGAGTCTGCCCATGCGTGTTGCCATTGCTGGCGACGTGACTCTACCACACGTACTTTAGTCGCCTTTTACGACACCACCAGTACCAGGATGATCCTATTCTTAGCCGGGATCACACGGACCAATAATGACTGGCCATCATAATGACTGGCCTCAAGGTCTAGAAAAAGTTTATATTCTTCATCCGGCAAAAAAAAGTATATCTAATTGATTCATGGTTAAAAGCACTCTCGTTTAAATCACATTTCAAACAAAAATACTACACCAAAATCGTTTCAATCTTTTGGGAGCTAAAATACTGCAGACATACAGATATCAGAAGATCCAGGTTCGAATCTAGACATCTCCAGTCAGATTTTATTAACATGCTTCGAAAAAATCGACATTGCTTAATAACAGATAGTGCTTAAAAGTGATTTAGTGAGTGGGAATCGAACCCACAAAAATCGTTCTTATGTCCAATATGTAAAATAATAAAATGTTAAATCCAATATATGGCTGTTAAAAATAGAAACAAAATCTGTCCTTTAAACGTCTTCTCTTTTATCAAAGTTATATAAAACTTCATCGTCATATTTAAGCTGTTTCAGAATTAATAAGCTTTAAAAATTTTGTGTACACATCGGGCAATCAGTAAACTGACATTTATAATTATAATGAAAGACCATCGTAACGCAGCGCCACAGCGGCTGTCTGTTAACGTGTTGGCTGTAGGTTCGATTCCCACTAGGTGAATGTTTTTTTACCCTAGTAAGAAGATAAAGCGCGGCGTAGAGTTTCGCTGATTAACGCGCAATATTTCGAAAATTGGGCGGTGCGTGAGGAACGAGGTGGACTAGGTTCAAACTCTTTATAAACTAATAAGCGTTACAAAGTTTGTACATAATATGATAAATGTGACTTTGTCCTGACACGCTTTTTTATTTTTATTATTAAGTACATCTTTATTTAGCTATCATATTTGCTATGTATAAAGAAGGGATTTACTATTGAAGACACATTCAATACAGAAGAGTTCCACTATTCACCTCCTGACTCCATCATCAGACCAGCTCAACGATACCATATTATTGAAATGTCACCTAAGCTACGTATCATGTTAAAATTGGCAGTTAAAAAGCCACACGCTTTATTAGGTAGTTTAAATGCGTTAAACAATTTAATTGAAAGAACACTTTTGAGGAAACAACATATTTTAAATATTCTTAGCGAAACCTCTGTTTAAAGTTTAAATCGAACCCACTACCGCTGCAACACAATCACTTACCACTAGCCCAAACGGCCAAATATCATGCTATGTTATTTTAAAAAAACTAAATTTATTAAAACTGTACCACTTGACTTGTCACAAAGATTAATTTTGTATTCATCGAGTGGAAAAATTAAGCTCAACATGTGTACTGAAAAAGCTTTTCGTTCAAAATTCGAATAATAAATGTTATAGCTTATAGCAAAATATTGCTAAAATAGAAAAATGGAAAAGAACAGATATTTGTATAAAATTTGAAAAGAATGAAAATTAAAGAAAACATGTATACAGGGGATTGTTAGAGGTGTACAAGCTGATACAGGTCATGGAGAGGGTCAGTTCCAACCATTCTTCTTCATATATAGTATGTCCAGAAATTTTAACGTTTCCGAGATAGTGGCCAATAAAAAGAAACTAAATACCGTATGTACGCACGTAAATGATAAAAAATGCCTAAGTTTCCATAGCTTATTGTTTTTTTTTTATGTTTAATTACGTAATACAAAGCCGTCTGAGAGTTGTAGTTTTTTTTATTGGGTGTCAAAGTTAGAAAACATGAAAAAAATGTCACAAGCTGTAATTTTGCAATTTTACAATTAAAATATTTTACACCCAAAAATGTTGATCCACTTATTTAAAAATATCGTCACTTTATCCACTTTCGATTGATACCAAATAACTGTTATTTAAAGCGAAAAAACGCGATCCTACCACCTGTATCTATTAAAAATACACATACATGCCTCGTTTCCTATTTACGCCGACTTTTAAAAGCTCTGCCGTTATTGCACTTGCGTATGAAACGAAATGTAATCGAAATGAATTAATAATTTTTATTTTCTCGCTTAGGTAACAAGACCGAAGAAGACAAGTCCGGAAGAGAAAGGCAATGCTTCGAAAATTGAGCCGAAAGTGGGAAACAGAATATTATAACACTACATCTTTCCTGCTATATGAGGGATATAACTTGTATCTGGAAAAAAATATGTAAATTGTGGCGTATTGGTAGAGTGATAGCCTGTAAGCGCGTTGTGGGTTTGATAAAGCCCGACGTTGACTTACCACGGTGGGTGGCGGGTGCAACATGTCGAGCGGCGGACATAACGTCGGGCTCACTCTATACGGGATAAAGCGTGACAATAGTCGAACAAAAAAAATGGCCAACAAGCAATTTAAGAATGCAGTGATTATATATCACTTTTTTCAATTCCTTCCAACATTCCAAATGCGGAAAACACGAAAACATAAAAAAAAAACTAAAATAATTAGGCAAATTACTGTGCATTCCCTAAAGAGATCGCGGCTGCAGCTTTCTTTAAAACTAAATTAAAATGTTAGCTGGCTTAATTCTAGATGCGACGCTTGGTTCAAATAAACTAATTAAATTACAAAAAAACGAGACTGTAACAAGGAAAATAACTAATATAATTACTACAGGCTTGTTGTTTTGTTCATCATGTACATTTTTTAGATTCACGCTGTATCCCGCATATATTTGGGTCAAGTGGATTTCCAGACATTGCGTGTTGAGTGGCAGATCTTAGTCTATCTTACCTACATATTATGGGAGATAATGCGTGAAACTGAAGAAAAGTCACATATATTTTGAAATACCCGAGATAAGTGCCAGTGGTACAATGGGTTATATCGAAACGATTAATATGACGTAAATGTAGCCTATAGACTCCCTCGAAAAATACATTTAGTTCAGATTAATAGTTCCTGAGATAAGCGCGTTCAACCACACAAAAAAATCTGATTTATAATATTATAAATAAGACTTACCCGATGACGCGTCTTGCTAAAAACATCAAAATTCGTTCAATCAATTCAACATATGAACTTTTTTTGTGAACCATACATTTCTTGGTGTACGCCAGATTCTTTTATTTGTAACTCTGCTGCCCGAGTTCGGCGTTGCTTTTCACGTTGCTCATCAATTTTCTTTTTACTTTTAGACTATTCTCTACTAGTATCCTAGTTTTAATTTTAACCTTCTTTTTATATAAAACTAGTCGTTGCCCACAAATTTGTTTTCGTGGACTTCAATTAAATTGTAAAATTCTGTTTTTTCCTGTTTCCGTAAAAATTTCGGGTAACTCTGTTTTAGTACTTCCGTACGTATCCTGACCAACCTATAAGCCAAATATGTGTTTTTTAATTTGTTGTGTTGTTTGTGTTTGTAGTTTAGTGTGTTCCTTTACAGAAAACAAAGAATTGGAATTACAATTATTTATAATCAAATCAATATGCATATAATGTGTATATAACTGAGTTCTGGATCTCAATATGTAATAAATATTGAAAATTATAGATTAGAAAGGCCATACGCGGCGGCTCTCCAAAACTAGATATAGAGAGAGGCTCTCTCCGACGAACGCTCCATTGAATTGTCCTGCATTAAATTCAATAGATATATTATAGAATGCGTGTATCGACCCCCTCAGGTAGGTTTGAAGTATTGGCCACATAGTAGAGTAGGCAGACAGAATCTAGTATTACGGCACTCAGTTCTCCATGCATTGCATTAAATTTTCGAAACATTGCGCGTTGAGTAGCTGCATTCAACGCCGCATCAGGGCGAGAAAATGAAAACAATTTATTACCCCGAGTGGGAATTGAACCCGCAGCAGTGTAGGATAAACAGAAATAAATTGGTAAAAAAACACTCCGATTTTCTCACTTTCCGCCTCATTATAAACATAATAATTGAGTTATATAAAAGAGCGAAAATCAATATTGTACTTGACCTACTCAGAGTGTAAAAAGAGATATCAAAATATTTCCCCGAGTGGAAATTGAACCTAAATCTATCGCGTGTATTATTAAGCACATCTCGAGAATACTAAGGCACTGCAAATTTCACTAAACGACTTAGACTTTAGTACCAGTAATTTCGTGCATTTTTCTTAGCGCGTTCATTAGCAACTATCAAGATGGAGAATTCCATTCAGGTAAAACTGACAAAGAAATTTTTTGCTTAAATTTGAAATTTTAACAGTACTTAATCCTTGTTACGAATCGAATTTCATGCCAATAATTCAATAAAAGCTCTCAGCATTTAAAAGTGGATGATGTTCGACGATGAATTTTGCATTTTTCATACGAAGAATCTAAGTCGAGGTATATTCATGACCCAATTTCGCGTACGATTTGCCATAAATTTTGATTTCGTCTATTTTATTATTTAATTTCCTTTCATCTATATAGTAGAAAATTATTTTACATGCCTAGAAATCGTACGGAAAGCTGAGAATGGGGTACCTAATCACTGTCCCTGTGCGTCCTGGTATATATGCGAAATACAATGTGAAGATAAAAAAGAAGACATACATATCGTGGTTGGAAGAGGCCTTTGCCGACTGGCAAACAGATCTGCAGAAAATAAAGAAACAAGAAATATTATATTAGTAAGATTTAGATATATTTTATTAGTAATATTATATGACCATAATATTAACATAGTAGTTTCTTTAAGATTCGTTATGTCAAGAGTGTTATATCATGATCTGAATAAAAGGCTATATTATTATATTATTATTATTATTACATATCGTGGAGAAGATAAATCCAATTCATCACAAATGGTTTAGGTGACAATACTGACGATGGGACCAGGACCTGACCTGGAACTCTTGAGATTACTAAAAAACCATTCGAGTTTAGGCTCATAGCTCCCAGCACACTTCATTATTTCTGTGGCGCTACGTGTTTTTGAATTTTTTAGTTCACGATAATAGGTTTTTAGTTATTTAAAACTATATAATTTTAGTTATCAGTATAATTAGCAGAAAGAACATAATTTTAAGTCACAAATTTCTTAAGCATTGGCTTGGTCACCAGCTAACGCTAGGATTTGTCAGGCGAAGAATAAAAAAAGGAATTTTACACCTTTTCCAGCAAAAAAGGAGAAAAGAGAGCACCTACATCTAATATCCTAATTCTTGACACTCTATTCCCAACTTTCCGCTCAATTTTCGTTACATACTCTATATAGAGCGAAACTGAAGTTGTTAATTTTGATTATACAAATACACTCCTGAATGAGATTTCAATCAACAACCATAACATATAAAGAAATGATAATATAATGCAATAATTAATTATTTCAAATGAGATGAACATGGGTGTTAATTAACAAAACGGATGCTGGGAATGTCAAGAGTAATCGTTAAACAGCCAATACTGTTACAGTTCAACAAGTAATTAGTTCTTACATAGTTTGGATCGCGGCTTGTTGTTGGGATAAATCTTACATTCTATATAATTATACGACTAGATACCAGAGAACCAATGGACGCGTATATGACTTTATTTAAAAATGTGTATTGTCAAACATAGGGTACGTTATATTTATATTGTTAATTTAATATATTTTAACTACCTATAACTGTGTCAAATTTCATATTTCTTCGTCCGCACAATTTTAAATAACAATATAATTCTTTTTCTTAGCTCTACGTTTGTAACCCGCCTAAATTAGCTTAAGTAGAGGGGAAATGGAGAACCTAATGTTGATACACTCCGTTCCAATTAAACACTTCCCATTTTTCGCCGAATTCTGAGGACATTACGTGTTGAGCCGCTGAACTCATCGCCGCAAAATATTGAACTTATTTATTCATTTTTCACAAATTCCCCTAGTAAGTATTAACATTAGTTTTCTCACTCTACTATTTGCGGGAAAAAGACGTGTAAAATCATATATCATATCATATTTTTATAACTTCGTTATAAAAATACCCTACTTCCACAACGAATTCGAATCCACCACCAGACATTTGATGAAAATTTGGTCCAATTATACGCACGCTTAACCAAATTTGAGTCATTTGCGGCGACACTGGCACAGTGGTGTGCGGTTAATTACAGTTTACTATGAATTATAATCTTGACGTGCCCCTCTAATTATTGCGAAATAGGCTTTATTTTTTCAGCTTCACGCAATATTCCGCATATCGGAAGTATGCAAATGGAAACTTAGTGTAAAGACACTCGGTTCTCATTAAGTCACTTCCGTTCCCCACGTGTTGAGTGGCGGTAATCGCTCTTTGCCTCGTTACCCGACCTAGAAATAGATTTTTTTTATTTTATCGTAGTGGAAATCAAACCGACAACCGTCGCGTTTACAGTCAGACGCTTTAACGCTGCGTCACGACTGCCTCATGCATTATAACATTAAATAATAAAGTGTCATTCAAGCACCCAGGATTATAAGCAAATTAAATTGGCAAACCCTTGGCAAGATTTGAACCCACGGCTCTTGGATACCGTCCAAACGCTCAAGCCAATTAAGCGATACGTTCACATCGCATCGTACAACACTGTATGCGGTTGATGGAACTTTTTATACTAGCACTTAATTTTTTTTTAGCTCTGAACTAATATTTTTCAGCTCTGATTAAAGAAACTATAAAAAATATGTATAAATATTAATTATAATTTGAAGTTAAATTTTTGAGGCCGTCATGACACAAGAGCAAAACCCGCTTGTGGGTTCCACCCCACTCAAGGGACTGAATTATTATTTATTAATATTTTCATTTCTTAACTCTGGCACCAAAGCAAAAGCCCGGCGAGAAAAAATTGGCGTAAACCGGGGAACAGAGTGTCTAGACACTAGTTTCCCTCTATCTACCCTGCTGTGTGCAGAAAATGTAGCTCAGATTCTAATTATACCTAATCTCTGCGTCTCAAAAGAATAATATCTATATACTATTTAAGGTAATATATTTGAAGTCGTCATACGACTGCAAGCGCGATGCCTTTAAATTTAATTTTTACTAGGCAGAAAGTGGGGAACGGAGTGTCTTAACACTAGGTTCCCTCTGCCTACCCTGCTGTGTGTGGGATATAGCGTGAAGCTAATTTAATTTAATTTATTTTTTACTAGGTAGAATGAAATATTCAATTCTTTGCTCTGGTAACTAGACCATGCGCGGTATTGAGTTCCGCCGCTCAACGCCCACTGCCACAACAATCCGGCTGAAAGTGCGCAGTGAAAGTGGCAGGGTGCAGCGTGAAATTCAAAAATATCTATACATTAGAGATACAACTCTTTCATTGATATATCGCTGTTTCACAAACACGAAACAGCGGACAGATGCACACATACGAAACGAAGTTCCTTAAGAAAATTTTGAGGGGGCGCTAAGTTACGATTTCTTAAATTTAATTGAGAACGAAAAAAAAAACGGGATTCTACATATCATAGCTTAAATAAACAAAGTTTCAGGCGGCTACTAATTTTACAATAAATTTCAAATAGAAATCGAACTCGCAACCATCGCATGTGTAATTAGACACTTTCTAGCCATCATATAATAATTTTTGGTTGTGATTATCATTGCGTCAAGACAAAAAAGTCCATTAGTCATTCGTGGCGCAGCGGCACTGCCTCTAGTTGTAAACCTAATGGTTATTGGTTCGATTTCCACTCAGAGCAATAACAATACCAGAGCGCGGTAACAAATCAATGTTCCGCCACTCATAACGCAATGTCCTATAAATTGGGGGTGGAAAACGGAGTCCTCACTTTGGGTTACCTTTGCCTACATTTTTTATTTAACATTTTTGAAATGTTATTCACATATTGAGCAAAGAAAAATATATAGCAACGTATAAAAGTTTATTATACGTAGCGAGAATCGAACCAGCGCCTCTTAAAGGTTCCGAAGCGAGATTTTTTTTCTAATAATTTTTTACTCTACTTTAGTAAATTCCCCGTATAGTATAGTAAGCTGTATAGAAACCAGTGACCTTACATAGAAGATAATCAAAAAGGGATTGACCGAGTTATTCGAGACTGTACTTGAAGGGATTCAGCTGTTACATAGTACGAAACGCTATTTCTATAGTCGAGCGTGGGTATTCGTATAAACCTTGGTGTTATTGGTGTGTATGTGGATATCATGGTTGTATGTTCAAATCCCGTTTGAAAAAATATTTATATTTGAACCTAACTATAATACAAACATATTTTTTTAGTTTGAACCTGTAGTTCCTGGGATTACCGCGTTCAAACAACCAAACTCGTTATCTTTTTATTATTACTATGGATATACAACTGTTCCGTAACTAAGTGACTGGATTTAGAAAGTAGAAATTTCGCATGAAGTTTCTTGAGGAGTCTTAGGGAGAAATAAGAGAGGATTTTTTGATATTTCTACAGAAACGGGAGAAAACAGGATATACCATGCTACGTCTTATAGTCCACGCCAACATTACAAACGACAACTACATTTTCATGAAACGTACAAAAGTTCCCTGTAGTTACATACTAAAAAAATGTGATAAAATACACGACTTCCTCAAAGATAACACACCTTGGGTATAACTCGATCGCCTCGAGGTTATTTCCAGTGTCGAAATACTTGTAACACGTTGACTTTAATAAAATAAAACAAAAGAAAAACAAACACATGTCAAATTGAATTTTCTTTTTCCTTTGACAAAGGCATTTTTAGATTCTGACGGACCTATTCAAAAAAAAAATGTAGTAACATTTTATCTTGCAGTAAAAAGTGCATCTACCCTGCTATAAGCGGCATACAACATGATAAAAACAATAGCACTCAATTTAGTAGAAAACCCAATTTAGTATATTGTAAGAAATTAAAAAGCTCTAAAGAATATCGAAGTGGATCAGAGACGGGCGGGCCACAGCTGCACTCCAATTACATAGTGACAGGAAGAAAGTTTGACTTAAATTAGGAAGTTCACCTCTTTCAGTAGGCTTTCAATAAGCAGAGTTATTTATATATGAAGGCTTGGAATACTAGGTTCCCAGGTTGGGAACCTCGCATTAAGACTCTCCAATCGAAATTAGACACTTCCGTTTTCCAATTTTCGCCGAATTCTGGAAGCTTTGTGTGTTGAGTGGCGGAACTTAACGCCGCCCTTTGATTCGTTGCCGATAAAATATTATATATTATATTATCTCTTGTTTTTCTTAGTTTAGTTGTCTTATAATTCATCAAGTTAACTGCGTTATCCGTTGATGGCCGTAAGTTACAATTTCATTCTACACCTTCTGTCGAATTCTCGAAACCACAACCGCAGCGTTTACAGTCACATCATTGTACCTCCAGGCCGCGACGGTCTCTGCTATAAACAAACGAGTATTTTTCTCGCTTTCTCTCTAGTAACCAGACAAAGCGCGGCGTTGAGTTTCGCGACTAAATACGCAACTTATCAGAAATTGGATAGAAAATGAGGAACAGGATAAGAAACGAAATAAAATATCATTCAAGTTAAAGTATAAAGAAGAAAAATCTTACCTTCTATATAATATAATACATAATTAAATAATCGATGCGTCTAATACTGTGTCGCGTACAAAATCCGATTTGTTCAAGATATAGGTACGCACGTCACAGACACGTATAGCAACAAATATACGAGTACTCTTTGTTTTTTATTTGGGTTCCGTACCTCATGAGGAAAAATTGAAACTTAATAAGGTGTCAGAGGCCAGTCGTGGCGCAGTGGCACGAAGTGTGACTGTAAAACCGACTGCTTGTGGGTTCGAGCCCCACTCGAGGAGATGAAATATTTACTTAAATTTATATTTCCATTTCTTCGCTCTGGTGTCGAGGCAAAGCGCGGCGTTGAGTTCTGCCACTCAACACGCAATGCCTCCAGAATTTGGCAGAAAGTGGGGAGCGGAGTGTATTAACACTAGGTTCCCTCTGCCTACCCTGCTGTGTGCGGGGTACAGCATGAAGCTGATTTATTGATTTGATTTATTTATTTTAATAAGGTGTCACTTTGTTTGTATCTCTATCTCCGTCCGTTTGTCAAGAACGTTTATCTCAAGATCACGTAGAGGTATCAAGCTGAAATTAACATGAAATATTTTGGTCTACGATCCCTTGAAGCACAGAAAATATTAATTACAAGTCAACGAAATCAAAAAAGCACCTTTTTGTTGTCCTTTTTGTTGCATTTTGTATGAAATTCACTCCGTAATTAAAATCTTCCCGTGGGTTCTTCCCGTGGACCCACATACTCTCCAAGATCCCAGGGCCCCCAGACCTATGTGATTTTAGCAAAACTGAAATTTGAGGACTGTTTAGTCTAATATGTAGTTTAGACAGTATGCGTACTCACTAACTTGAAAGTGCGGGCCCGTTCAGAGGTAAAGTAAAGGTAAAGTCTGGGATTTAATTTATGAACAGTTATGAAATTTGACACCAAGTGAGAGTTTACAATCCAAATAAATGGAAAAATCCGAAAAGTAAAAAAAATATCGATATTTCATTGAAAGAAATAAGTACAACATTTTATTTGCAGTTAATTTTATAAGTTATACTATCCTACAAATATTATAAATTTTGTAGGAATCAATGAATGTTTGATTGTTCAAAAACTACTGAATGGATTTTAAAGACACTTTCATGGAATATAGTAAAGTATTGATTATACATCAGATTTCTAAATACAGCGTGTCGCTATTTATAAATACAGTGTGAGTACTTACCATAACAAAATATTATTTGAATTTTTATCATCACCCTAGGAGCATTTTTATTATATCACACTAAGCAGTTATTTTATAGAGTCAGTGTTTACAGATTTTTTTGTGCTGATTTTCGCTTTTTTATTCGAATTTGAAATGAGAGATTACCAGTTTGTTAGGGGCCCGTCGTGGTGCAGGGACACAAGGGTGCGAATGTATTGACACTCAGAAAATAAAATATGTTATATTTTCCATTCCTCGCTATGGTAACGAGGCAAATAGCGGCGTTAAGTTCCGCCACTCAACACGCATTGCCTCCAGAGTTAGGAACGAAGTGCTCCAACACTAGGTACCTATGTTCCCTCTGCCTACCTTACTATGTGCGGGATACAGCGTGTCGCTTAAAAAAACAGTTTGTTCGATTTGCATGATTATATAAGGCAATTAGACCTACCTACTTTAGAAGTGCTAATTTCATGATGATATAATTAGGCCTACAGGAGTGGAAATTGAATCCAAAAACCATGATGTTTAGAGTTGTACCCTTGTGCCACGACTGCCTTTTTTTCCTAATTCGCTTAGCTGCGAATAAGGGAAATTACTACCGAAAATTGTCATATATTTAATACATTGTAAATGTAATATGCAAACGAAGCCGACGAACTAGTTAAGAATAAATCAATTTCATATAATGTAAATGTAAGGTAAAGAAGTCGAAAAACCACTCGAAGATGCTCCCGCGAGAACTGTAAGTGGTTAATATTTCATATTATGAATTTTATTTACTTTAAGTTATTTTATAAGTGACACTTAAACGGATCCGTCCTACGGGAATAATGGAAATAAGAGTTTGTTTTTATTTTGAAATATGTACATAAAAATAACTCAGCATTTTGCTTAAAAAGGTTAGGGAACGTTTTTTTTTCTGTAGCAACGAGGAGGCTCAAGGCCCGTAGCTTTTGTTGGCTTTTATTTTGTGCCATTTTCCTAAGGGATAATCGAACTTCCAACCGTCACGCCTACAGTTAAACGTATTACACATATACCATTTTTTTTTCAAAGGCAACCTGAGAGAGAACCTAGTATTATGACACTCCGTTCCCATTAGGACACTCCCGTTCCCCACTTTCCGGCCGGAAATCTGGGCGGAAAGTGGCAATGCATGTTAAATGGCGAAACTCAACGCCGCAATGATATGCAAAATGATATTGTTAAAGAAAACTAGACAACACGGCTATGATTAGCTAAGTGGAAAAAATAATAAGCTACAGTACGTACACATTGTTATTCCAGATTAAAAATTCTTTTCATGTCGTATTTTTTATGGCATAATTTTTTTATTAAAACTATATCGTGAGACAGAGACATTTTCGAGAGGCTGTCGTGGCACAGCATCTGACTGTAAACACAACGGTGTAGAGGTCAAATCCCATACAGAGGTTTTTTTTTTTAATTCCTAGGCTTTGATAACAAGAGAAAGCGCGTTAATAAATTCCACCACTCAACACACAATATCTCGAAAACTGCGCGGTGCGTGGGGAACGGAGTGTCTTAACACTAGGTCCCCTCTATACAACCCGCTATACAACCAGCAGGATACAGCGTGAAGCTTAAAAATATAAAAAATAATCAATTGTAGAGAATCAATTATATTTAAAAAAAATAACATTTTTAATAACAAAGTAAACTCAGTACGTTTCTAAGCGTTTTAGTCTGTTGAATTATTACAAAGCCCCATTGTCCTCTGGCCGACCTACATGGGAATACTAGATTACTAGATTTAACACATTTTCTACGTGATGAATGCTTGTTTGGAATTATATTTTATATTATAAAAACGTTGCTTTTGTTTGTTTTTTTTTTATTCGTTTACACGATTGAAGTTGTAGTATCTTACGCTGGAGCCATCGTATTTGCAGTCGATCACTGTGCCACTACGTCACGACGGTCTCAGTTGTTTTTATCTCACTCACAGCAGTGCAGGCAGAGGTAACCTAGAAACCCAGTGTTAAGACACTCCGTTCTCATTAAAACACTTCAGTTCCCTTTACCAGGCCACTTTGCCCCGTTACTAGAGCAAAAAAAATTAAATATTAAGTATTTAATTTCGTCGAGGGGGAATCGAACCCACACACCTGCGCCACGGCTGGAGGTCATCTAAGCTACTGACGAATGATATGACAATTAATTAATTTTCATTTCCCGCTCTGTTAGCCTGGGACCGCACTAACGGGAAGTATCGTTAACTATTATGATAATGGACGTTTAACGTATGTAGCCACGATTTAACACGATAACAACATCTATATATCATTAGATGTTACGCGATCGAAAACGGAGTCAAAAACTGAGCGGTGCGTGTAGAATAGTGTTTTAACACAAGTTCACTTCTGCATACCCTGCTTTATACGAGGTACAGCGTAAAACTAAAAAAAATTTTTTTTTCTATACATCTAGCTGTATCTTGCAGTATGTCTCTCTTGGGATGAGTTAAAACAAAAGAGCAACAAAACCTATTCTTCTTATATATCAAATGCTATAAAATTAACTTTAGAAAACTTCAAACGGTCGTATTTTACGCGTTGGTTGCGCCTTCAATCCCAGAGGTCTCGTATATGGAATATATAAGAGTTTCGCTGATCTGTTTATCTAAAGCGGGGCGATTTATTTTTGACTAACTTGAAAATAATGAATGAAAAATATGTATTAAATATAAGCGAGGAAATGAAAGTAGTTAATTTTTGCGCGTCATAATCAAACCTACAACGTCTGAATCGGACATTGTAAAATCGCGCCACGACGGCCTCGTGAGATACTTTTAAGAGATTAAAATAAAGTAAATACATTTTCGCAATATATTTAAAATATAAATAAAAATTTCATACACTTTAAAATGTTATCCTTCCATCTTCATGTCAGTAGAGGTGGATTGAAGTACCTGTTACGGAAAAATATTCATATATAAAATTTTGATGTTTCACAAAACCAATGTCAGGAAATTGGGACATTAAGTGGGTAACGCAGGAAACGGACCGCGTATACCTGCGTAGACTTTGGAGATTTAGTGTCAACTCACTCTGCTCTCTGCTCCCCACATAACGATTTCCAACTTCACAGACATATTTAGATGGAGACCGGTGAATGTTTTCACACGAGTTTTTTTTTAGCTTCACCTGGACCTCGGACAACATATGCGGGTAGACAAAGGTAATCCTACGTTATTGTTAGGACCCCTCTGTTCCCCACGCAACACCCAACTTTCAAGACATTGGGTGTGAGTGACATTGGGACTCAACGCCATGATTTGCTACCAGTTGTGATCATTTTTAAATATATTCATTCCCCCGAGTTTTGCTATCACTGATTGTTAAACAAAACTTGGTGCATCCAACACACAATGTTTTGGATACAGATGGTAAGTCCGAACACTCTAACACTCCATTCTCCACGGAGTGTGCGACACTAGTTTTTCTCAGCTTCACGCTATATTCCGCATTTAGAACGGCATGTCTATATCTCAATGACGTTATCGGGAACACGAAAAACTAACTTAAAAGCAAATTAAAGAAACATTTCTTGAAAGTTTCATTACAAAACTATTGCAAACTTAACTGCTGTTTTTATTCTTTAATATCTTTTTTATATCTTATCTCCCGTACATTATAGTTTAAGACCCGTAGCAGCTAGTCTCCTTGCATTGAAAAATATATGTATTTGTCCCTAGCTGGGTAAGCAAAGGGAACGGAGGCCTCTTTCGCGCCATTTCCTGTCCTCATCTTCTTAGTGCACGACCTCGAAAGGTCCTTATACTTTTTGCTCGACCTTCCTTCAGTATCATTGATACTGTGTGTGTGATATTCACCCGCTGCCTCTCTTACCACTCACTCTTTTGTTTCGTAACTCTTTTTAGCCATTCTAAATTGGCGTTCCTCAACTTGAACCCGTTCTCCATCATACAGTGACAATCGCCAGTAAATACGATTTTGTGAGATCATTGCAGATTGCTGATTGTGTCTCTTTATTGCTGATTCTGTCACTTAAACTTCCCATATCCTACGAAGAGATCGCATCTCTACAACATCCATCTTTCTTTAATTCTTCTTCTTACACATGTTTCGCTACCGTATAACAACGGTAACAGCACCAGCCAAATTTACAGATATGATATATTAAATTTTATTTTATTATTTTTTTAGCTTCACGCTGTAACCCGCACATATCAGGGCAACCAGAAGAATCTTGGGAACCTAGTGTTAAGACACTCTGTTTCCCACTTTCCACCTTATTCTAAAGGGATTGCGCGTTGAGTAAGCGGAACTCGAAGCCGCTCTTTGCCTCGATACTAAAAAAAAGAAATTAAAATTAAATATATCGTTTTCTAGAATGGGAATCGGACCCACATCCGACCGCGCCTAGACTGACCTCAATATTATTATTTCAAGAAATGGAAATAATAAATTAAATAATAAAATTAAGTAATTTGTTCCAACGACACACAGATACAAAAGACTTACAATGGGTACAGACTATTATTCTTTTTGAATATTACAAAAATATGAAAACTTTTGATTCCACCGCTTTGCTGTCATGCCTAAATGAAAAATGCTCGACGTGAAACGAGACAGACGCAATATAGACATTTACAAAAAAAAAATATTTTTTATTTTACTAAATAGCGTGTAAAAGTTTGTCCTAGCCCTTCAAACTATTCACATATTGGTGTTTTTTTTTTGCTTGACACTTCCTCCCCAACATAGCAGGGTACGATGACAAAATCTACATCTAATTTCAAGATACTCCACTTTTCATATGATTCATATGAGGGATATCCGACAAATTGTGTCGGATGGTGTTTATTTATTTATATATTTTAATCACTGTATTCCGCACACAGCAGTATAGACAGAGGGAACCTGGTAGCCTAGTGTTAAGACACTCCGTTTCCAACTTTCCGCTTAATTCTGAGAGCATTGCGTGTGAAGGAACGGAACTCAACGTTACCAGAGCGAAGAAATGAATATATTAAATATTTAATTTTGTCGAGTGGGAATCGAAGCCACAACCTGTCGTGTTTACAACTTGGACAGTGCATGAGGACCTTTACGTGGTTTAATCTTCCTCCAATTTGAATCCACTCCTGTCTCCAATCTAAAGAAATATCTAATGTTTCTCTAGATCATTTTAATTGCTGAGTATATTAAGAAGTGGTAGGTGAATTATGATATAATAAAGAAAATAGTGTACAAATAGCTCTTTATGATGAAGTTAGTGATAACAACAATAGGATGATTATCAACGCTATCCTACCATCCTATACCTGCTACAAATGTCCTGTCTCTTCTCTTTTTTTTATGTTCACTAGGTTCGAGAATCTTTAGGTCTTTTAAGACCTTTAGAACCTGTAGAACTGGCACTAATCTCTTTTTTATTAACCAACTTGACAATTCTAATGCATTTATATTGACTTAATTGAAAAAATAATATTTTGATTTCGACTTACGGACATTGAACATTCTTCTGAAACTCCCGAAACTCCATACCGCAATGGAAAATAAACAAAGTAGATACTCGACTTATGAAACGATTCTCTTTTAAAAAGCAAACAGATTAAACTTTTTTAATTAAACGCTTTGCTCAAAATGTAAGGAAAGTAAGTACTTAAAAATTAATTTGTATAGCAAATATTTCAAACTCAGAATGATTTGATAAAAAAGCTATTACGGGAGGTGTGGGTTCCTCAATTTTGTGTGAATTTAATACGTTAGGTACGTGTGTGTGTACTTTGTAATACTTAATAATGTAAAATATTTAAATTTTTGAAACCACGTTATGAAGTTGATTCTAGTCATGGGAATGAATTATATACAGCGTGAAGCTGATTTTTTTAAAATATTTAGTGGCCAATTGTCACATCGTCATCATCTGCCAATACATATTTTAAAAAAAGTATTGCACATTAAAATTTTATCCACATATCTGGACAGTTTAATCTTTCTCCCAACGCTAACGCCTAAGAGTTCTCATAAGTCTAACTTCAAAGCGTAGCTCAAAGGGGTTTCAAAGTGTATCGCACGAGTATATTTGCAAAAAGTGTTATCTTGTACAGATTTAGCTCTTTTAAACATTTTATTATGGGTAGAAACTTAAGAGAATATTTTGTCGTAGAATTGAGTAGGTACATCTATATTTAATACCTTTCCGTTATTGAGTGACTGAATAAACTACTGGTTATTGGTTATGGAAAATTGAAAGCCGGATAAGCGCACTGGAAAGCTGCACTGGCATTAATTATTTTTAATATAATAAACAGGTATAAAAATAATTGCTAAAAAGCTAACTTAACGTTAAAGTTTATTTTCTCGGTGTCTATTGAAGATGTTGTGATGAAATTAAAACTGAATATAGCTATCCATAAGCTAAATATTATATATTTTTTACTGAATTTTTGGAATATTATAGCCAGCCAGCCATCTATACTACAAGTTACATAAAATTAAATTAAATTAAATTAGTTTCACGCTATATTCCGCACACAGCAGGGTAGGCAGAGGGAACTTAGTATTAAGACACTCCGTTCCCCACTTTCTGCCGAATGCTGGAGGCATTGCGTGTTGAGTGGCAGAACTCAACGCCGCGCTTAGCCTTGACACCAGAGCGAAAAAATAGAAATTTAAATTAAAGTAAATATTTCATCTCTTCGAGTGGGGATCGAACCCACAACCAGTCGGTTTTATAGCCACACTTCGTGCCGCTGCGCTACGACTGGCCTCAACCTATCTTAAAATAGAAAAATGAGCGTGAGTAAATGCACGTACCTAACGTGCAGGCTTTTATAAAACTTGTATGGAGATTTCCAATTAGAGATTAAACGTAAACTTTTTATGATAATATTGTGTGTTAATATCAATCCTCGGAGCTTAAAACAAACTGTCAAATTAAACTAAGTCTCGGTCGCAATACAAGTTGGAGCTTCGTTCTTGTTAGTGCCGTTTAGTAAACGTTTATTATGTATGTATGTATGTATATATATATATATATATATATATATATATATATATATATATATATATATATGTGTGTAAGTAATATTCTTTATTACCTAATATCTCCCGAACCGCAGAACGGATTTATATAATTGAGGTATCATCAGATTCATCTTTACAGTCCAAGTGTTATATAAGTGACGTTAGAAAAAATAAAACATGGTGGCGGTGCGACTTGCACTTGTACTTAAAAAAAAATACTGTTTTTTTTTCGAATATTGCAACATGGGTATCAAATTAAAGAGCTTAATACAAGAATTTTAAAAATATATCCATATCACGATTATCATGTAAAACGCATGAGGACCCCCCGTATGGCATATATAAAGAGGTTGATGACCATGAAAGAGGCGAAAGAGGTATGTAGAGACCGTAGCGTTTGGCGCTCCATTCTCTCTGACTACTCCACAAGTGATAAAGCTTGAAGTTAAGTTACGTTAAATTATGACTATCATTACCGTTATACTAATTAAAATAATAATGATTAAAAACAAAAAATCCGACTGCTTAAAACTAAAAAGAAAAAAACAAGCTCAGTGATCATTATTAACAAGTACCAACACACAACACGTAATAATATCAACAAGTGATGTGAGGAATGAGTTTGATTCCCATTAGGAGGAATAATTATTTTTATATTTTTTGGTCCATTTCCCAGGTCTAGTTAAAAAAAACCTGTTTTAAATTTATGCATGGCCTCAAGATTTCGACGAGAAGTGGAGAACGGAGTTTCTTAACACTAGTTTCCCTGCCTACCCTGCTTTGAACGGGAAAGATTTTTTAAAGCTTCACAGAAAAAAATTTATGATATTGTATATTAAATGTAAATTTGTTAACAAAGTTCCATATATATTGGATTGTTTAAGTTCTTTAATTTTTATGGTTGAACCTGAAAATAAAATATCGGATTATTATACGACGAAGTATCAAGCTGAAATTAATATCAAATATCCATGTAAGCAGCTCTTTGGAGCACGAAAAAAAATTACGTTATAAATTATTACAAATAAATAAACGTGTTGAGTGGTGAAACTCAACGCCGCTTTGCTTCGTTACCAAAGCGAGGTAATATAAATATTATATATTTCATTTCGTCGAGTTTGAACCTACAACTAATCGAGTTTTCAGTCGCACTCTGCTACTCCTGCGCCACGACTGGCTTCAAATAAATAGCATGGCTACCTATCCTATATATCTTTGGTAGTCTACAGGCAATTGCCTATTGACTGAGAATGAAACCTAGACGGTCTAAACGTGACCTGTGTGATAAAACTCTATACAAAAGTTCGGATAAGGTGAACGTAAGCTATGTTTATTAATATTTTTTTTTATTATATAAATATTGTTTATTTTACATAGTGAAATCTATATACATATAAAAATTAAATGTTTTTCTTTACTGAATGACGGACAGACAACGCTGACGCCGAAATTACGTGGCATAGGACGCTGACATTTGACATTGTACATTCTTAAGATACGAATAGACTACGACACTATACATTGTACACTTAGTTTATACAGCGAGTGTCTCTGTATCAACACGAGTGTATCTAATTACAAAAATTATGGCAACACAATAATAAGTGTCGCATCAGCCGCTGCACTGTGTTAACACGCTGTATCCAAGTGTCTACTGTAGTTGCCCTCTTGAATACAGTCGAAACGATGTAGCAAATTAAACTATACGTTCTAATCGCACCACGCCGTTATATAATACAAATAGGTATTACCCGCGGCCTCGCCCCCGTGGTCATATGGAATTAACTTCGAATTGTATATGAGACGTGGTATATTCTAGGCCAGAGCTACTAGCCTATAACTCCATCGAGATAAAATATAACATATAAATTTGCTTGGGTGAGCGCGCTAATCTCACCTTCACGCTGTATCTCGCACACAACCGGGCAGGCAGAGGGAACCTAGTGTTAAGACACTCCGTTCCCCACTTTCTGCCGAAACCTGGAAGCATTGCGTTTTAAGTGGCAGAACTCAACGCCGCGCTTAGCCAACACCAGAGCGAAGAAATGGAAATATAAATTTAAGTAAATATTTCATCTCCTCGAGTGGAGATCGAACCCACAACTAGTCAGTTATATAGTCACACTTCCTGCCGCTGCGCCACTACGGGCCTCAATATTACTATGGCATATTACATACAACTAATCTGCGGTCAGATTTACTTGTCGCACTTAGATTGTGTCATGTGTCACAACGATTACTCATTTCCATTTGACCAAGGAAGAATGAATGCTTAAAAGCTAGTTTATAATTTAAACTAAAAAAACTAAACTAACTTCACGCTTTATCCCTAGCGGTAGTCAGAGAGAACGTAGCGCCAAACGCTACGGTCTCTACATACCTCTTTCGCCTCGTCCACTGTCATCAACCTCTTCATACATGCCCTCCGGGGAGTCCTCATGCTTTTTACGTGACCTTCCTCCAGTATCCTTGATACTGTGTTTTCGAAGGTCAACCGAAGTTTCACCCTACCTCTCTTACCACTTACTTTTCCATCTTTACAGAATTTCAATTCACAATCACCCCGTCTTATTTACTACGCAACTGAACCACGGGGTCGATCATTTTCATCTTAACTTCGTCAAAACTCTGAACTAACTTTCAACATTAATTAGTCTCTTGCAAGCGTCTTGGATCTAGCTGAATGATAAAAAACTTACGTACTACCTTGTAAATAACCTACTTTCGAAAGATATTTAAATAAGTATATTTTGTATAATTACACTTCTCTTGTTTTTAGGGTTCCGTACCCTTAAAAGAAAAAAAACTAATTCCTCATAGGAGAATCACTTTGTGAAGTATTACTGACTGACTGTCTGTCGGCTATGAAATTGATAAATAAATAGATGGATAAATTTCTTTATTGTGTACATAAATAAAATAAAGCATTCTACAACGAAAAATAATAACATTAGAAAAACTAAGCAAAATATTAACATTTTACATATAAAGGCAAAGGCGACCTTATTGCTATTAGCGATCGCCTACAGGTAACCTTTAGGAATTGGTACGGAACTCTCAAAATCCGACTTGCACTTGACTTGATTTATTTTTTTGAGTAGTCAGAGAATACCTGGTTGTATACAGCATGGAAGCGTCAGCGCTCCTTTTACGGGAACAGCATATAGGGTAAAATATTTTAAGCTTTAGGTATGCTGAAGAAATTAATCAAGATATCTTAACAGTTTAGACGTAGGATTTTTTTTCATGTCACGATGTTTATTTTTTCGGTTTCCCTTTGATAGATTTATGCTGCGTGCGTCGTTGACAAATAGCGATATATTTTACAATGATAATTTTATTATTTATTTTCTTTCAAAAAAATAATTGTATTAGGGTTTGAAGAGTAGTTAAAACTGTGGTGGGTGTGTTAAAGTGGTGCTGACAATACATGTCATCAGTCTTGCGTAATCCAAGCCCTATAAACAATATAAATAACTTTTATTATATACCTATAATATCAGAATAGGCAGTAAAAACCAAGTGCTAAGACACTCCATTCCTCGTCCCTGCGCCACGAGGACCTCAGCTATATTCATCCTGACATAAATTCCCCCTTAAGCGAACCCAATCTAACTGGGGCTAAGCGAAAAATCTCGTATCTTTTGTGGCCATTTTATCTCCCCAACTGCTACTTACTCCTTACATAGAGCCTTACGCTAGTTTTGTTTATATGAAAAAAGGTGTTATACGGAGCTTTTTATTTACTTTTAAAAGGATACGCGTGACCTTTTTCGTCTGTCTATTGAACGGTGTAATGCAAAGTGGGTATATGGGCCTAAAGAATTAGGCGGAAAGTTGTAGAGAACAAAATTGTCTTAATGAGGAACACAGCGTCTTAACACCGGGTTTCCAGGTTTCCCCCTGCCTGCCCAAGTATGTATGAGATCCAGTGCGAAGCTAAATAAATCTGCGCTAAAAGTGATTGTCGTAGTGAGATGATTGTGGAATCCATCCCCGCCCGGGAGAGTGATTATATCGAAATTGACTTCCGCCATTGAACACGCATTGCCTCGAGTTTCCCTCTGTTACACTACTATGTTGGAGAAAACGTGAAAATGTTTTTTTTAAGTAAATCATGGTTTTCGTCATTTAATATATGATGTTTGCTAATAACGGTAAATTTATAGATTATTTTTTTCTACACGCGTTAGCTTATTTTTTATTATGTATTTTTTTATTTCTGGCAGTTCATTTTTTTTCCCCCGCTATCCTGATCCTTCATTTTTTTGCGTTATTTTCGGCTGTATCCCGCACACAGCAGAGCAGGCAGAGGGAACATGGGAACCTAACATTAAGACACTCCGTTCTCCACTTTTCGCTGAATTCTGAAGACATTTTGTGTGGAGTTGAGTGTACCTCGTACCGCCTCGTTACCAGGGCGAGATAACGAAAATATTCAACATTTCATTCCCCCGAGTAGAAATCGAAACCACATCGGCATCATAGTTATACCTTTTTCTTTTAAAACGTTTTGATTTATTACACTAAAAGCTATATGTATACAATATTTATATAGCCATTATTACAAACGGAACTACACACGATTCTAAATGTGGGTCGTAAATTATGAAGATATGGTAGTACGGAAGGTATTTCGGGGCCGCATTTTATGCTTTACTGTTAAAAGGTTGGTATTTTTATTTGGGGATTTATTTTTTTGTAGATATTGGAAAAGTCCAACGGAAGGTAGTATCTTTAAGGTTCCGTTCCCTTCCGTTTCGTTTTCCGTTCTTTGTTGCGTACTAATATTTTTTTATGTGTTAAAAAAAACACATAAAAAAATATTTAATTTAATTTATGCATACATACGCGGCGATGAGTTTTGCCAGTCAACACGCAAAATTTCGAAAATTGGTCTGAAAGAGGGAAGCCTCTTATCACTAGGTTCCCTCTACCTATCGTACTACATATATACTAAGAATAGTATAATAGAATTGCGGAACCCATCTCACAAAGTGTCCAAAAAAAGTTTGGCACGAACTTAGCATGCCTGGAGAGGGAACAAGCATTTTACGTGCACATAAAAACGCCTATCATACGACCGTACCCGCCTAACTGCTTAGTCGATCTAAATGAAATTCCATGGAAATTCTTTTTGGACATTCCTCAATTGGAAATAGATATAGGCAGTTTTGGATTTTTGTAGGCTAACTGTACTCCCGAATTTAGCAGGGGGTAGGCTGTGAAAAACTACTATCAAGAGTGACACTCCTTGCATCTCTTCCCGCTATTTCATATTTTGAAATATTAGATGTTGTTTTGCCAGAGCGGGAAAATTTAAATAATTGGCGTGTGTACATTTTATTATATTTGTTGATGCCATCGGACAAGACAAAAGAGGTATGCAGATACAGTAGGAAGCTAAAAAAACCAGACATGCGTGAGTCGGTTCGCACACCGAAAGTTCCGTACAAAAATTGAAGGTCTCGGGTTTTCTGATTTTCAGAATTACCCGGAGCCCTTTCATCTGATACCTCACTTTAACCAGCGGCTTTTATATAAAATATTGAACCCCTTTTAAGGGGTACCACAAATTTGTTAGTTAATTAGTTATGTAGATGCTAGCTGCCAAAATTGCATATAGAGCTTTTTTTGCTTTATAAACAAACGGCCACATTTTTTTTAAGTAAATCTCAAATTTTGCCCATATATATAGTGTCCTAACGAATAACTTTAAGAAATTTATTGAATACAAAAAAGAAATTTGAAGAATATAGTTGTAAAAGTTTGTACTAATTTAAAGAATCTAATTGTAAAATGTAGTTTGAGTTTGAGTTTTCTCTGTGATATGATCGAATTTAAATTATTTTCAATTTCCTTCTATCGCAGACATAACGTGGCGTTAAGCTCCACCACTCAATAAGCAATGTCTCGAAAATTGAGCAGAAAATGGAGAACGGAGTCTTAACAATAGACTTCCTCTACCCTTCTACATAAAAAAAGCCTGAAGCTAATATCTTGTCATCACAAACGTTTGTTGTTACTGATTTAATTCATCTATTATAGGTTGTATTTAGTTACACCGCCTGTGAGCTGGTTTTTATAGTATAAGTAATCGTATTAAAGGGCAAAGCGTATAGGTTACGCGCATTTAATAAATAAAGCTAATATAGATATGTATATGTAGGAACATTTTTTTTTTTTATTTAAAATGTTATGGATATATGTATAGAAAACATATATAAATTAATAAAAATTTGAACGTAATGGCGTTTAATTTTTTATGTTTTCTAAAATAAAAAATATTTCTTTCCTAAGTGTGAAATAACACTTTAAAAATGTAAAAACCATAGATAGAATATCAGTTTTTTTTTGCTTTTCTAACTCAAACAAAAAGACAGAGAAACTAGCAAATTCGTTTTCTATTATACTTTACGAAAAACAAGGGTAATTATACTGTATAAATTAATTAATTTAAAAAATGTCCTGTATTTTAACTATAAAAAAACCGGACAAGTGCGAGTCAGGCTCGCTCACCGAGGGTTCCGTACAAAATTGGCTGTAATTTTCTCAAATTCAGGCTTAGCTTAGCTTTCCTTTGAACTAGCTGCTTTTGTACCATTTTTTGTAAAAGGGGGCTCTAATTTTTTAGGAGTTACCCACAAAAGTATGGTTTTCAATTTGTTTCTTCAACATGTACTATAACTGTACAACCTATTAATTTGGATTTCTTTTATAGTGACAAAATATGTGTTTTTTGCTATTTAAGGCTATTACTTTTTAGGATTTAACCACCAGTGTAAAATGTATGTTTTTTTACTAAACTAGTATAATTCCTGAACTATCTGTAGAAGCTAGCTGCCAAATTTCATAATTCTAGGACAACCAGAAGTAGGTGCCCTTTGAATTTGATTCCTTTTATAGTGTAGTCGTATTTATATGCGTTAATTTTTTTTTTACAACATATCTTATAAGGGTTCCTTTTTTCCTTAAAAAGTACGGAACCATTAAAACGAATTTGACTTTTATTTTCTTTCTCTAGAAAAAACTAACACGCCGTGGCGATAAGTTCCGTCCCACTCAGGTTTTATTTTTCTTATATTTGACTCGTGAAGTCCAAAATTGTATTGTTTAAGTATTTTATGGAGAAAAACTGGCTAAGTGTGAGTCAGACTCGCCCAACGAGGCTTCCGGTACGGAATTTCAGGATTATAGGTTAACCGGAACTACAACATACAAAAGTTTACAAACTTAAGTTCGCGGGCGTATGCAATAATTTTGTTAGTATTTAACTACAAATATAAGATTGTAATTATTTATTCTAAGAAATACCGATAGATGTTCACTTTTCGGATTTTCATCTATATTTATATTGTACTTTCTCACTTCGTGCCAAATTTCATATCTTGGAAGTATCTTATAGCTTTTGATAATGCGGCGAAAATTGTATTTTTTAATTGCGTTGCGAGAAGCTTTTCTGTGGTAACTTAGAAGTGACCGTAGACTTGGATAATTGATGTTAATTTCAGCTTTATCCCTTATCCCTGACAGACGTTTTGACAGGCGCACAGACGGACAAGAAAGTGATCCTATAACGGTTCCGTTTTTTTTTACTTTTAATGACCAGAACTCTAAAAATCGGCTAATACATAAATAGTATTTAAACTAGTGAGCTGGTACGATAAAGAAGGATAGAGATTGTGTTAAACTAAAAATTTACGGAAAATGAGAGAGTGACTTAACACTGGGTTTCCTTGCAAAAGATATATGCGGAAAGCAAAAAAAAGTTTCGTAAAACCGTATTTTTAAATTACACAACATTCATTTTACAGTTATTAATATAATATGCAATAACATATTTCAAATTTAATATTATTATAAAATTATTTGTCCCAAATAACAAACGAAGAACGTCGTTTAACTTAAACAAAGCAGACACTACAAAACAAACACTCACTCCATTTTTTTTTCGTCAGGCGAAACTGGAACACAACGACGACTTGTTTAATTATGTCACACTTAATTTAGTTTTCTTTTATATTTTTTCGTGTTTATTTGAAAATAATTATAAAATTGTATTTTGATATTATTTTTGTGTTGTTTTAAATAGGTTAGATGTGGGCGCCAAATTATAATTTGTTTTTAATTTATTTCAATATAATGCAATAAATAAATATGACATAGTGCCTTGTAAATATTATTGTATTAATTAAGTTTATATATATATATATATATATATATATATATATATATATATATATATATATATATATATATATATATGTTTTACAAGATATAATTATATGGTTAAAATATACATATAAATAGCATAGACAATTTTTTTCAATCAATAAAAAGCTGATATCAACATTTTTTAATCTACATAAAAAAAATAAAGCCCGACCATGCGCCAATCAAATGTCACAAATCCAATTATCAACACTAATTATCGAAATCCAATAATAAAAATTAAAATATAACAATGTAAAGCTTAGGCGACATACCATCAATAATTTTCCTTTTAATCTCAACGACATAGAACCACTAATTCTTTTAACAGATATCTCATATAGTCACAATAAAGTAGCAATACACCATCTACAGTAATGTTTACAAAGTACATTTAACGTAAATATACACATTATTTCACATAAAATTACACTGTACACATTATTTTTGTGTGATTAAAGTTGTAAAGTCCTGAAACACACACACACCCCGTGAAAGAGAGGCTTCTACTGATTATTTCATCCTAACACATAGCTATCATTATATAAAATAACATAAATTGTATGAAATCAAGCGAATATGATCCTTAATACTTTGTAGGTAAGTTAATATTTCTATAAGAATAGAGAGGGTGGTATCTACTATCCCCCATCTAAGGGTGAATAGGGCTGTGAAATGAAAAATAAATCTTGACATGAAAAAGACATTCTATTTTTTTTAGGTAAGTAATAAAAGAAAAGAAGAAAATAAAATATATTATACATATATGATTATAATAATTGCTCTTTAAAGGTAAACAACTTAATGATGATATTTTTTTTGATAAAATATATTAAATTTTGTACATTGTATTGTAAAAGTAACTTTTATTTAAACTAATGTAATTACATAGTGTGACTGAAAACGCAACAGGTTGTGGGTTCGATTCTTATTCGAAAAAATAATATATTTACTATTTCCATTTTCTTCGCTCTGATGGCGACGCAAAAAACGGCATTGAGTTCTGCCACTCAACCTGCAGTGCCTAAAGAACTTGGTGAAAAACGGGGAAAGGGGTGCCTTAACATTAGGTTTCCTCCACCTAACCTGACATATACGGGATACATATATCAGCTTCATGCGGTATCCTGCACACAGCAGGATAGGCAGAGGGAACCTAGTATTAACAAAAGTTAAATCTTCGTTCCTCACTTTAATAATAATAATAATTCATTCATTAGAGTGAGGCCAGTCGTGGCGCAGTGGTACAAAGTGTGACTGTAAAACGGACTGGTTGTGGGTTCGATCTCCACTCGAGGAGATGAAATATTTACTTAAATTTATATTTCCATTTGAGGCAAAGCGCGGCATTGAGTTCTGCCACTCAACACGCAATGCCTCCAAAATTCGGCAGAAAGTGGGGAACGGAGTGTCTTACACTAGGTTCTCTCTGCCTACCCTGCTGTGTGCAGGATACAGCGTGAAGCAAATTTTTTTTTTTTTTCATTAGAGTGGGGATTGAGCCCACAACTGTCACGTCACAGTCATACCCTTGTGTCCCTGTGCCGCGACCATATCTAAAAAAATATAATTTAATGCCCATTATTATTCTAATGTTTTCTTTTTTTATTTTTTGCTTTAAAAATATCGACAACACGGCTGTACATCACTAACTTGCCTTTCTGAGTTGCCAAATAATAAAATTCATATTCGATAAAATGGCATGATTGTTCATAATATCTTAATATAAATACACATATAATTAGTTCGTTTTCATTCATTTCATTAGTTGAGCAGCTCATTAGAGTATGGGATTGACTGAATATAAATTAGCAGGTTAAGCTCTAATGTTTTGAATAATTCTCTATTATAATATATAAGGTCCCCTAAAATATACGGCATTACGTGTTTTAATTTAACTTTTGTCATTTACATAATTACGTTTACTTTGTTTAATAGTGTTTATGTTTTTGACTGGTCTTACTGGTTGATCTTAGATCTAAACTTCTATACATTTAAATTAAAATGAAATAAAAAGCATAAGTTTGAAGAATTTCAAACATTTGTTTGAAGAATTTAATTTTAAAAGTACAACGTTATTGTATTGTTTATAATGTTATATTATTTGTTATTAGCAAAAGAATGTTAGTAAATAATCGTGTAATTTTAAAGATTGTATTGATGATTATTTTTATGCTATATATGGGATGATAATTAATGTACTGTTATAATATTAATAATAAACTTGATCTTGGTACCTTTAATTTATGTCATAAAGCTTGCAAAAAATATCATAAAATTCACTATGTTACTAAAATAGTATATTATTAGTGCTTAATTTTTTTTATTTAAATTAATATACAGATCCATAAATACAACTTTATTTATTACTACAATAAAATTAATATCAAAAAAATATTTAAATTAAATGTTATTACTTTATAATAATAATTACAATTTTAACGTCGTCGTTAAAACTATAGATATATTTTAGATAAATTTGTAAAGAAAATATTCATATATTTACATTTCGTTAAAATTTTAATGATAATTTTATAATTATCATGCTATTTATACTTATGCATGTTTTGTCAACTGTAATATATAACTTTATTTTGTAGCGTTTTATGATACGAAAAATTGGCTAATAATAGTACTCCTATACTGTACAATACTTGGTTAATATTTTTTTCTATTGGCAACTATGCCTAATGTCACTTGTCATAAGGTTATATGTCATAATAACCTTAAAGAAAAATAAGAAATAAAATAAAATTAAATATTATATAAGAATTATTCAGAATTTTTATCAAAGAATATTATTTCATTGATTAATAATATTATATATTTAAAATGAATATAGCTCGCAAAGTTTGTTCAATAATACCATATCAAAATGCCCGAAAACATATATACAGAAAATTCAGATTTTCCGCTGCAAATTGCGATTCTGCCGGTTCTCAGCCTCAAGTACAAGAAGAGAAATTTGATTTCGAAGATTTAAAAGTGTTAGAGCGCATTGAACGCAGAAAATCTAAAATTCCGCCTTTTATGAAAAATATTTTTGTTTCGGAATTTAACCGTGAATTACTGGCATATCCTGAGATATTAAATAAAGAAGAATCCACCGCTTTAGAAAATAGGATCGCTGCATTACAAAATGTGTTTTTTGATAAGGATAAAACTAAAGAAGATAAAAGGAACATGTTAATAAAAACAGGCATGTATAGTGCACCACTAAATCTAACTAATGGTGGTTTAGCTATGAATTATACAGAAAGTTTGCGATATCTAGACGTTATATCGTCAGACCCAACATTAGGTCAAGAGATAAGTGATCATTGGGTTGGTCTTAATGTTTTAAAAGGTGGTTTACATGAAGATATGTACCAAAACTTATTAAGTGATTTGACTTCAGGAGAAAAGACTATTAGTATGTGTATACAAGAAAGAATAAGTGAGAGATTGTTGCAAGCCGATTTTCGTACAGTTGCTGAAATGGATGGGAAAGGTATAACAATAAATATTGAAACAAAATAAAAAAAATCCTTTTGAATATGATACATAAATTATATATGAAGTGTACAATTTATTGAACAAATATTTAATATTTAAAACTATTATGGTATAATGTTTCTCTATTATCTGTTTCTGTACTGAAGACTGTTAAGTGGTGAAACTTAGGCCAAATAATTATTTTAGGGATTTGGGCACCCAAAACAGCCTCATGATAATATATAAATATTATTTGTAAGATAGCATGATTCCATTTAAATTATGGAATATATCTTGCATCATTTCAGTGTTAAATGATACTAGATGAATTCTATCAAATAGTGACGAAATCCTCAAATTTTTAAATTATTTTTTACTGCATACCTACATATATGAAATTAAACTATCCTGTAGTGTGTTTAGTTTCATTCTGTATTCTGCACAGCTGGGTAGATAGAGGAAACTGGGAAACTTAGTATTAAGACACTATGCATTCAGTGATGAAACTTAATGCTGTGATTTGTCTTAATACCAGAGCGAATAATTGAAAATGTTAAATATTAATTTGCAAATACTTAGATTTTCTCTATAATATATGTTTTAGGTATATGGCATATAAATGGAGAAAAAGTTTGTACCAACCTAACTGGATACCTTGTAGTGCTATGTCTCGTAGAAAACAGTAGGCTTAAAGCATTCTTAGTGCATCCAGGAGCTGATGGCATAAACCATACTAAAAATTTTGTCACATTCAGAGAAACACCTGGTAAGTTTGATAATAATAATGTACCCCTCACATAGCAGAGTAGGCAGAGGAATCCTAGTGTTAAAACACTCCATTCCCCCATTAAGACACTTTTTACCAGAATGATAAAATGAAAATATGAAATATATCATTCCCCTGAGTGGAAATTGAACCCACAATCATAGCACTTAGAGTTGCATGCTTGTGCCATAACTTAAATATTTAACACAATGCTAGGCTGCCATGACACACTTGCAGCATCAGACTGTAAGCCAGATCGATGTGTCCCCAGTTGTGTTAATGAGTATACTTTAATTATTTTTTATTTTTCCATGTGGCCACCTGAAGTTAGGCTTTTTGAATTTTTTGCGCATTGTTCTCTAATGAAGAAAAAAATGTAAAGTGAGAAAAATCCTTTAATTTAATCTACACGCTACTGTACTGTGTTTTGCTAAAAAGATGTTTCTTTTAACGCTATATTTATTTTCAGCCACACCTCTCGATGATATATCGGAACAAGACCTTGCGTCAGCCTTTGGCGTATTAAGATTGTATACAGCAACGCTTTGCCGCAACAGCTTGTTGAATTCTGTAAATGTATGCTTGAATTACGTTCGTCCAAGGTTCTTTTCCGGTAAGTATAATTAATTGAAAAAAAAAAAAATAGGATTAGTAACATTTTTATAAATTTAGACTCTTTCACGCTTTATGCCGCATGAAATATGGTAGGCGCATAAAACCTAGTGTGCCGTCCGATTTCGTAACATTGCGTGTTGAGTGACGGTGTTGAATTCCGCGTCTGAACATACGATATTTCGAAAATTGTCTCTTACCAAGAAGAGTCGGCAGAAGGAATCCACCCTACCATGTGCGGGATAAAAAAATATTTTTTTCCTTTATTCATAGGTAAACCCCTCAGCGATGTTTCCACAATAAGAGCTAATATAGGCGATACGTTATTAAAGATATACGCGAGCGAAAGCGCAGATTATTTTACAGCTGGTCTCCTAGATGGATACGTGGAACCAGATGCGGAAATGGAGATCGCTATGTGCAGGTTCAATTTTCAAAAATTATATTAAGCAAAAATATATAATATTTATATGAAATACTCACAATAGCGGCTTTTTAGATATATAGATAATAAAATGCATTTTTTTTATGTAACTTCGACAGTTCTCTTATTTAATACGTCATTGAAATAAAAGAGAATCACCTCGATATTACACTTAGTTTCCGACTGAACCACACTATCATACATAATGCATTCGTTCTTCAGAAATTTCATAACAAAACACGCATCAGAACAGCTCCTCCAAATCCTGGCCATACCAGGTGTGGAACAGCGGGATGAGTGTCTCCAACTACTCGAGGATATGAGAATGCTAACGCTCCGAGGGGAATCGGTGGATAGCGTTAATATGTATATAGGTAGGTGAAAACAATCACTTTTTATCCCGCATAAAGCAGATATAGGGGAGATAGACGGAGGTAACCTTATCCGTGGACCTTTCTAATTTGCGTGTTGAGTGACGGAACTTAAAGAAGGGGAAATCATAATAATTCATAATGTCCACACGGAGTCACAACAAACGCATTTGCAATCAGAGATTTACAAACTAATGTACCGATTTTGATCTAGTTTTTCTTGTCTGAAAAGTGACTCGGAGTGCTCAGCTGTTTGAAAATTATCAGCCCATTTTCTAGGTGTTTGTTTTTTTTTCGATTTTATGGCGGATTCCTTTTTATTTTTCTTACTTTTTTCGTATTTTAGCCCACACCGGTCTCCACCACGCCGGCAAGTCAATAGCGACTGAAGTGAAACAGATGCGCAACCCGCTGTTTAATCCTTCTTTTATTATCAAGAAAATGATTTTGGATAGACATCAGGTAAGAATTGGAAGCGATAAATCTATATTTTTCAAAAGTAGGCAGAGAGAATACAGTGTTAAGGCACTCTTGTTTTTATTCTTTTCTTCTTCCTTCATCTAATTAAACCATTCGTAAAATACAATATAGGATATATTGAGCTTGTATTAGAATGTCGACGTATGGAACATAAGACGTTGCGTGGAAAATAAGCAACAGTATCTAAGAACTCGAACCGCGCCTATTTTTTGATTTAAAACAAAATAAAATAAGTTGTATGTGCGCATATAAAATAATAAGAACGTAGATTGGACGGTAAATAAGAGACGCAGATCCAAATCCCGGTGCTATTAAATTTTTAAATGTACATCTATCCATTTTTAACAGGAAAAAGACCAGCCTAAGCTAGAGTTACACCTAGCGGAACATTTGCACCCGACGTTACAGAAGCCGGCGGAAAACTTAGAATATTGTGTAATGAGGATGCGATACACTTGTGAGACGCTCATGAGCAGACACGGCGCCGACGCCATGCAGGCCTACACGTGAGTGTGGCATTCATTATAAAAATTAAAATCAGCTTCACGCTGTACCCCGCACACAGCAGGGTAGGCAGAGGGAACCTAGTATTAAGATACTCTGTTCCCCGCTTTCTGCCGAATTCTGGAGGCATTGCGTGTTGAGTGGCTTAGCCTCGACACCAGAGCGAAGAAATGGAAATATAAATTTAAGTAAATATTTCATCTCCTCGAGTGGGGATCGAACCCACAACCAGTCGATTTACAGTCACACTTCGTGCCGCTGCGCCACGAAGCATCTGCGTCATTATAATTAAGTATTATTGTGTATAGTTGTATGCATTATTTCATACTATACAGTCACTCATTCATACAACCATTTAGTAGTTTACCATACTATATAGTATCACTCATTCACCAGTATACCAAACCATTTTATTTTTCAGGGAATTATCTCGGTTGGCTGAAGCTGCGACTGAAATATTGGTCATGACTGCTGTGTTGGCGCGAGCTTCGAGGTATATTTTTATCTGTTTATTATTGATTTTTATTTATATTTTGACATAAATGGCTGAGATCGTGACGCAGGGACACAAGCGACGGTAAACGTGACAGGTTGTAGGTTCTATTCTCACTCGAGGAATTTATAAAATTTGTTATAAATTATATTGTATTAACATTAACCCTAACGAAGAACTCAAAATAAATATAACCGTCAGCTTTGTCTTGTTACCGGTGCAAACAATAGAAAATATTTCACTTCCCTTCATAGGAATCGAACAATCGCGTTTACAGTCAGGCGGCTTTTATATCCCTTATTTTTTTTAGATCATATTGCATTGGTCTCCGTAACGGTGAACTCGAAATGAAACTAGCCGCCTGCTTTGTAGAGAAATCCAAAGAAAAAGTCCAAAAGCTTCTTCTCGAAGTAAACGATGGAGAATATCTCAATTTGGATCATTTCAGAATAGAATTCGGCAAGAAAATGGTCGATTCTAAAACCGCTTTGATTGAAAAACCAACTTCTAGAGTTTATTGGTAATAAATTATGTATTACATGGTGTTTGTTTTTTTTTTCTGGCAACGCTTTGTTTTAGTTTTAAATCTTTTAATTTATAAAATAAATTTGTGAGTTGTTAGTATATAATTATATTGCGATATACATATATATAATATAATACAAATAAACATTGTCGTCCTTTTAAAAAGATTTATTTTCTTTTGATCTTATAACGAGCGAAGCGTGTAATATAGGTGAGCGAAGCGAGCTTCTTGTATATGAAAAACCTTTGCACCATATTTTTAAATACAGGCGCATAACAATAATCCAAGTGTGAGTTTTTAAAAAAAATATACAGTGAACTAATGTTTAAAATCTTGACAAGTTGACATATAACTACAACACACTCGTTTACAATCTATGGTAATATATTTTTAAGTTAAATGTCAAATTAATTTAAAAGATAAAACTATTATATACAGCTTTTGCTACTAATGTAAATTAAAAATATTTAAAAAGTAAAGGAAATTTTGACAATTAACTATTTAGGACACTAATGTCAATAACCCTAATAATTAATGTACTTGTTGCTAATAAATTATCTGTGGTCTGTCGTCCCTATAATTTGTAAAATCACTACCAGTTGTGAGCTAGTTTAAATTTAAATGATAAATTTTACAAATAAAGTGATTGAATAGGTTTTTGTGCACTACTATCATAGACTAATGTATTATTTATTTTTTTAGCTCCAAGCTGTCTTTCCTTCATACACATGACAGGGTAGGAAGAGGGAACTTGGGCACCCTGTGTTAAGACGCTTTCCTGAGGCACTACGTGTAGAGTGGCGAAACTCAATGCCGCGCTTTGTCTTCAGAGTAAGAAAGTGAAAATAATTAATACTTCATTCCCTCGAATGGGAATCGAACCCAAAATCGTCATCTTTACAGTCGCACGCTTGCGCAACGACGGCCTACTGAATGATTCAAAAAAATGACACGGACGAAACTACAGTACTTAAAAGGTTAAAATTTGTCGCGAATCAAGGATACAGAGTGTAGGGAGACTGAGAATTCCGACGGGAACGGCATAAAACGGTATTTTCTATTTGTGCATCTGTCGGTCGTCAGAGAGATAGATAGATAGAGAACTATGGTCTATAATCACTATTTTTAGGATAAACACTAATATATGAAATTCCTTTGTCAGCCGGCTTAAAATGATCTCCGATAGTTACATTTTTTACTATGTTACCACTTTTCTTGTTCCTCTTTTTCAATTTTACAATTCCTTCAAATTTTTTAGGTATTTTCTCTATGAAAGCCTCTCTTTTTTCTAAAGTCGCGTCTATGGTTGTCACTTTATTTTTTTCTTTACGCTTATAGTAGAACACTTCCCAGGCCAGAGTTATCATTGCTAAGCCTAGCCCGAATAACGTGGCTATGAATACACCGCCTGAAAAAGAAACAATATTATTTGACTAGATTTTTTTATATAATATTAAGTGATAATGTGTATACGTTTATATAATGGTGTCATGGCGTAGTAGTTACAGCGTCTAACTGTAAACGCGATGATTGTGAATTCTTTTCCCACCATGGGCTGGTATTACTCAAAAACAAAAAATAAGCCTCATAAATAGAAAAAAAAAACCAAAACAATACAAAATTATGAAATGTGTGCAGATCGGATCGCCTAAGACTAGGTTTCCTCTACAAAGTTTGGGTAAAAAAGAGTAAAAATATGTATTATATTGATTTTTTTATCAGTACTAACCCAAGCTCTCCAAAGTAATCCCTTCTGATTCATCGGCGTCGGGACAAACTTGTCGGGCTGACTCGTTCCAATATCTACGGAAAAGATAGAAAATTTGCATTACATTTTTACGTTATTATGAAATGGATAGTCCAAATTAATGACAATTAAAAAAGTATAACAAATCAATAAGTACAGAAAGTTAGACAGAGTTAGTAAAGGTAGCTGTATCTTGTTACCATAGCGAAGCAATTAAGATAATTTGTTTCATCGACTGGAAATCAACCTTGTTTACAATCAAACTTCAATTCACATTTTTTATAATACAAAATTACTTGGAAGCCATCTGCTCCAAGAACCGTTCCTTCTGGAGATCCAGCAATGTCCTAGACAAGTCCTCCTGTAACCGAGAGCCCTGTTGCACAGCGATAGCGTAGGGCTGCTCTGCGAAGACTTCCCCGACTTCCGTCAAGTTGCAGTTGCGGGTTATTTCGTATCTAATAAAAAGTTAGATGTTATCGAAAAGACGTATATTTTGTATAAAAATAATATTAAAGTGTAGACCAACATATTTTATATGCAAATTCGAGCTTACAATCCTCGCGTTTACATAGCTTGTGTGTTCCTTACTACATACAAGCAGTACGGGTACTACCTACATATAATTCTAGAGGCCGTCGTGACCGACTAGTCGTGGAAGTTGGTTTGATTCCCACCCGACGAATGAATTATTTTCCTTCTTCGCTCTGGTAACAGAAAAAGATAAGACAAAGAAAAAAATGAATATTTTATTATAAAACTTACTTGATTTCGGCAGAATCATGTATAAAAGCAAAATCGGCTTCAGGGTGTTCGTTGACTTGTTGGAAACCAGTTTTGGCATCTGGTACAGGACCTAAAGCATTAAATAAGTCAAATTATTACCCTGCTGTATGCGGGTTACAGCGTGAAGCTGATTTATTTTCTATAAATTTCATTAATTTATCTCAACGAGTGGAAATGGAACCCACAACCATCGCGCTTATAGTCAGATGCTGATGTTATTGCTATATTTTTCTTACCTGAAGCATTAATAGCTAGCAAGATATGCCCATACTGTTCCCGAATCGGATAGTCCCAAACTCTGTACTGAGACTGGTCTGATGTAGCGTTCAAGGTTATTTCTTTCCACACCCTGTACGTTACGAAAATTATTTGTATAGCTATAAAACTATTATTTAGCGAAAATGACAAGTACAAATTTGGTTATAGAATTTTTTTTTTAAAACAACGTCGGGATTTTTTTTATAAAGTTATTATTTTTTTTATAAGTTTATTAAAGTTATTATTAAAATAGTATTCTATTACTTTTACCTGTACAGAGTATCTTCAGCAAACTTCATATTTATAAAATATTGGTGAATCGTCGAACTCTCTACCACCGTATAGTTGATACGAGACTGTCTAGCTAACTGTTCTAATGATGATACAGGTGTCTAAAAAATATTGTATTCATATATTATACCCACACCCACCCTCGTGCAGTCCTCCAAAAAGGGTCGATCGATTTTTAAGATTTCTTTATAAATTTGGTAGAACTGATAATTGGTAGTAAAAGTCCTGTACATGGGAAATTATTTTCAGGAGGAATTGCGAGCAGTCCTCTCTCAGTGCTCCCCTACACTCCCTATAAAAAAACCTTATAAAATACCTGCATCCTCTCGACAGTCAAAAAAGCAGCCAGGTTAGCTGTAAACGTAGCTAACATTAGTACGACGAATAGCCAATATGCGGCCACTAAAGTTCTTCCAGATAGGGCTTTCGGGGCTTCCCCGCCTCCTTGAGGTGTGAATGAAGTTAGCGCGAACCAAAAACTTTCTTTGAGGGTGAATTCCCTAAAAAAAATTGATGTGAAAAGAAACTATTATATAAATATAAACTAGTGTTCTACTCAAGGCTTTGCCTGCGTTGACTATATATTTTTAGGGTAGACAGAGAAAACTTATTATCTGGAGAGGCGCAAAACGCTTCGTTTTGTTGCCAGAGAAATCCTGGAGCGACAAAATTCTTCTTAAATCTGGCTACAATTCCAATAAAATCCGATTTGTTTAAAATAAATAAAAAACAGTTCCAATTATCTGTTCTTACCTGCAAGGATAGGGATATGCATCAGGATTGTTCCTCGCTGAGTATGGAGAGTATTTCTCCAACAGCCAGATCATGAAACCAGTGAGGAGCAACGCGGCCACTATACTGAGCCACACTTCAGTTCTGAGAACCGTCATGAATTTGAAGAGCGATGTTTTTCTGATGGGCTTCCTGATCACTGTAACATTATTTTTTCAAATTCAGAGTACTATATTTTTTTTACCTTTCACATACCACATTAAAGATAGCGCATGTTAAATGGCGTAACTGTCTTACCGAAGAAAATTATTTATTGCTCCGTTAAGGATCGAACCCACATCCATCACGTTTACATTGAACGGGCTACCATCGAACAACGATGGTCTTATTCAAATATAATTTATGATAAATAAATAGTGTGGGTAACAGGTTCTTTATTAGCTAAACAAGCATTTTTTAGTATTGATATATAATATCGCATACATACCTATAAGGATACCAGTTTGTTCAAAATATGGGGCAACAAAATCAACTACCTCTTCTCGTTCCGCCGTCATGGTCAATGCTGCTATTGCTATATCTGTTTCCTTTGAAAAAAGAATTGAATATATCCCAGAAATTACAAATATATTTAAAAAAAATATTATAACTTGTTGATTTGAAAATATTTTTTCTTATAAGAGATAAACTCACTGCAAGGAGTTTATTATTTCACACTGATAACACAATTATGTATTATAATATAATCAGTTCTATATGTTCATAAAGGAAAGTTAGTTAAAGCCTACCCCAGTCATCAAATCTCCAATAATACCATCCCACGAACCATTGGGCAGCCTTCTCCCGAATGAGCCCGTTTTTGGCGTTACTATCTCGTAATCAAAATCCATTGCCTAAAAGTAATGATAATAATGAAATAAAAATTCTAACGGTAAAACCCTATCTGGTGTCAAATACACAATGGTTGTGGGTTCGATGCCTAGTCAATGAAATGAATTATCCAATCATCATATCCTTATTATTTTTTAGCTACACATTATAAGATCCGCATATAACAGGAGGAAAAAGAGTCTTATGTTAGGTCACTTCGTTCCCACTTTCCTCTGTAATTCGAGCTTTTGCCTTTTGCGAAAGAACTCAAACAAAATTGAAATACCTACAATCATATTCACGAGGTGGAATCGAATCCTTAAATAATAGTCAAATATTTTTTCTCACCTCAGCTATTTTATCAATGAGATCGATACAATATCCTTCATATATTGGGTTTCCGTCCTCAGTGAACATTGGTTGACCAGTTTCTGGATCGTACTTTGGTAATGTCCAAGGAACGGCCTAATTTAAATAGTATGTATTAACTGGTATTAATAAGTGGCTGTAATGACTTTTAAGTACTTAATAGTAAGATACTGACTAAATCAAATAATAAAATAAGACCATAAATAAATAAATAAATCAACTTCATGCTGTATCCCGCACACAACAGGGTAGGCAAAGGGAACCTAATGTTAAGATACTCCCTTCCCCACTATCTGCAGAATTCTGGAACCATTGCGTGTTGAGTAGCAGAACTCAACGCCGCGCTTAGCCTCGACACCAGAGTGAAGAAATAGAAATATAAGTTTAAGTAAATATTTCATCTCCTCGAGTGGCGATCGAACCCACAACCACATCACGGTTTTACAATCACACTTCGTGCCGCTGTGCTGCGACTGGTCTCAAAATATAAGACCATAATTTACATATATTCAAATTAATTAAAATAAATTTAGAGGTCGAGGGTTCGATTCCAACTTTCGAGGCTCTGGTGACAGGACACAAAGTCTCCAAAGTTCACCGGAATATACGAAACAAAGGGAACTTTTCACTAGGTTCCTTCTGCCAGCCCTCCTATTCGGGATATAGCGTGAATTGTTGCACTTTGTCATCTTCTGGCACAGAAGGATCTACCAAAATCAAGTTTTATTAAAATCGATTTAATTTTGATTTATTAAAATCACTTACCGCAGAAGTGCCAATACGAAAGAAATTTTTCAATGGCTCCAATATGATGCCTGGAAACAACTTATATTCTTCGTCAGCAGACCACGACGCTATCCTTTGCATGCCACTCTCAGGTTTATAAGTTGACAGAACAAAATGCGATCGATGAAAAATTCCAGACCTGAAAAAAAATCAGTTTATAATAATTTAACATTAAAAATAGTTGTGTAGGCAGAAGAAACATAGTATTAAGGTAAACTGGCGGAACTGATAGAAAAATTGCACAGTACGATGGGAACGCCACGTACTTAACACCACATTTTCTTTGCCTACTTTGAAATATACGGTATACAGCTAAGAAAAAAAATCGGCCAAAACCTACCTTTCTTCATCCCAATAAAACAAAGACTCATTACTTAGGCTATCCTCGTCGAAAATCTGATATAATTTATGCTTAGTTGCATTCATCTGACCCTGTTGGTTGTCACAGTCTATACTCACTATTTGGTCCGAATCAATTCTCGATAGGGTGTCAGCCATATATTTTATTAGATTGTTAAGAATGTGTTGTTTTTTCTAAAAAATACACATAAAATATATTCGCCTAAATAATCCTCATCCTTCAAATTTTGAATGTCGAACAACGTCGCATTGCATCAGCAGGTTCTGGTTTTAAACTCAGTGGTTATATGTTCGATTTCCGCTCGGGGAATAAATTATTGCCTTTCTTTCGCTCTGGTGACAAGGTAAAGCATTTGAGTTCCTTAGCTTCACGCAATATCTCGAACAATCTGCAGAGAATGGGTAGCGGAGTGTCTTATCACTAGGTTCCTTTGCCTCCCCTACTATATATGGGATATTGGCCACATTATGTGTGAGAATTCCCACGTGGGAATTAGAAACGAAACTGTTGCGCAGACAGAAGCTGTGGCAATGCGCCACGACGACCTCTAAAGAAAGATAATATTTTGGAAATTAAATGAATGAACCTGCATATCCGTAGCACAACTACAATCTTTCATTGCTAATAATTTACAACAGTCCGTTGCATCAGATTGCAGTACGACAGTGGGTAGCACAAGTATAGAAGGATCTAGAGCATTGTAATCAGTTATTATTAGGTTCCATCGATAAGGTCGTTTCACTAATTTTTCTTTTACTGCCTGTAAAAGAATTAAAGAAGAAACTATCATGTAGGTTATATATGTAAACTACATTCACACATATCGTATACATAGATCTCTGAATATTTAATATTCGAGGCCAGTCGTGGCGCAGCGGCACAAAGTGTGACTGTAATACCGACTGGTTGTGGGTTCGATCCCCACTCGAGGAGATGAAATATTTATTTAAATTTATATTTCCATTTCTTCGCTCTGGTATCGAGGCAAAGCGCGGCGTTGAGTTCTGCCACTCAACACGCAATGCCTCCAAAATTCGGCAGAAAGTGGGGAACGGAGTGTCTTACACTAGGTTCCCTCTGCCTACTGCTGTGTGCGGGATATAGCGTGTTTAAAAAAAATATTTAATATTAATTTCAGCTGGATACCCCCTACGTAATCTCAAGATAAATTATTTTTTGTGGTACGGAACCCTAAAAACATACCCGCTTATAAGTAGAAGTAACAAAGTTATTATCGCCGACTATAATATAAAAACTGGGTTCCGGTCGCATACTCTTTAACGCCTTAGCGGAGTCTCTAGTTAGGCCGGCGTGAACCCAAATGCGGATGTGGGAACGGCCGAGAAGCTCATACAGAGCTTGGTCTACATCTGGAAAAAAAATGGAAGATACTGGAAATTATAACGAAGCCACCACAGACACACAAGCAAAACACCTAACCACCATTACATATTATTTAAATGTCTGCTCTAATCAATTGTAGTAAAGAAATGTCTTTAATTTTTGTCAATATTTTCTTCAGCCTGAATATTTAAGCGACGGCCAAAATTTTTTTGACCTTACTGCTTTTAATAGTACCTACGTGACGGTGATCGAACCCACAAGGGTTCGATTTGCGATCGGGGAAAATAATTATTTTGATTTCCTCGCTCTGGTAACATGACAAAGCGCGTCATTGAGTTGCGCCACTTAACATAGAAATTTAAGCAGAAAGTGGGGAACGGAGTGTCTTAACAGTAGCTTATCCTACGATATGCAAGATACAACAGCGTGGAGCTATAAAGAATATAATACTGATGCAAAATATATTCTACAAAAATAAAATTACCAACCACTTTCACTCTCCAATATAATTGCTGCATCTGTTGCATTTCTGGACTCCAAATATTCATCAAAGCCACGAACCATTTGTTGTGACCCCAGCAAAGAACGGACTACCACCAGCCCGGTAGACGAAGATAACTCCTCAATCTTTTCCCATGGTGACCAGGATAGGTCAATTATAGAAGAAACGCCTTTGGATAAAGAGGCGCATACTACCAAACAAATTTGATTATGTAAAACACCGTTTCTGACCGTTACTCTTATAATTTCGACATATTGCACTCGGGAAGGAATCAATATGCCAAATTACATGGTTATACGCCACGTAGTTGCGGCTGTACGTTGATAGTTAGTCAGTTTTTTTGACGCTTAACGTTGTATCCTTCACATAGCAGAGTTGGCAAAGAGCAACTAGTGTAAAGATATTACAGTCCCATTACGACGTCCCCCCGCGTTTTGCCTTGTTATCGGAGCAAAGAAATTAAAATATGAAATATTTTATTTCATTGAGTGGGAATGGAACTCACAATAATATACAGGATAAATATTATTCCCTAAGAGAGACGCAGACATGGAAGTAGGAAGAGGGGATGGGGGAGGGGTCGATTGGTCCGTGCCCACGCCCTGCGCGTGCCAAGTACCGGTAGGTAATGAAAATTAGTTGCGAGATTAGAAATCCTAGCTTTGTTAGATATACTACTTCCCTTCTATACTCATCCGTAAGGGAGCATTTCACGAAATTTCTATGAGAATCGAAAAAAAGGGATTTTTCATTTTACGTGTTTAGGTCCATGCAAAAAATTTTGCTAATATCGAGAAGTTATGAGTTATTGCACATTGAAAAGTGGAATCCAACGCCCTGCAAAGATTTCTGCAAATTTTTGTTAATAATAATCTTCTCACATTTGCTAGAACTTTCTTCGTCATTTTCTCTGTCTAGTTGTATGATATCTTCGCTAATAAGTAAACCTGGCAAATTTTGTTCCGTTTCTTTTATTGCACGACTGATTTCTTGCGGTAGCTCGATTTCATGATTTTCTGTTATAAAAACTACAAATAAATAAAAGTAATTAGTAGATTTTAATAGATGCTTTTTAATTATTTAGATTAAATTAACTGAAATATTGATTTTAAATTTATATTTAAATAAATATTTTAGTTAATTTATTTGAAAAGATCCTCGGACTACCCTGCCGTGTGCGGAATACAGCGTGAAGCTTATTTATTTTTATTTTTGTTTTATATATATTTATTGATTGTAGTTGTTAGGCATTTTTCAGTTTGCACAGAGACAAAACTCGCATGTAATAAATTATGGGTCTCAAGGAAAGCGAAAATCGCAAAAATGTAAATGTGGTTGGGGTCCGAGTCCGTATCCATAAATATTATTTTCGTAATAGTGCTTGAGGCTTTCTAATTAAAAACAATATCTTACCGAATCTCAAACTAAGTTCCGAAACCACACAGCCGAAATTTATTAACAAAAAGAAAAACAAAAGCTGCAAATCCATTTTATTAATTCTTACACCACCTACAACTGTTACAATCCCGCACTTTATTTATTAGGATCGCCGAAATATATTCTTGCAACAAAAACGGAATTAGCAACGTTAACAATAAATAAAACAAAACTCTTAATTTTTCTAGCATTATTTTAATTCGGATTAGGCTGAGCGCATTTTATCTTGCGTCGTTTTCGAAAATGGCGGGAAATAAAAGTTAGGTGCCAGATAGTTTTGAAAAATTTGTATGAAATAAAAATAAATTAATATTTTCTATTTAAAATGTCTGTTATTTCTTTAACTTTCAGTTAATGTCTGTTATTTAGATACATAACCACGTAATAAGTCGCGTGGTATTGACAATGACAAATCAAGAGCGCTCCATTTGTGAATTATTGAAATTATGAAGGGTGAGTCGTGGTTAAACAAAGCCTCTTTACCATTATTAGATTTAACAATGTAGGGAACTATTATTTATATTTAAAGTTTATTTAATGTGTCATTTATATATTTCAATATTATAATTTATTTATTTATCATTTATATATACACGTAAAGTCATACATACATTTAATAGGATTTATATATTTTATAGTAAGTATTCGTATTTAGTATATTTATATCAAAGCGCTCACTGCCGTCGACTGAACCGGTAAGGTGTCGTAAGATTTACGCCTACCCCCTTGTCGACGGCATATTTTATTATATCAGTCGATGCTTGCCACTCGATGCGCTTTCCATATGTTCCTTTGTTTTATCTAGTAGTTTATTCTAAATTCGTATCTTTTGTGTTCTATTGTATATATATGTTTGTGGTTGACTTTCGTATAAACTGTGTCGTGATTTATTATTTATGTTCAAACTATATGTACTATAAAGTGGTGTTGAATATACCTAGTGCTAACCGTAAGTGAACTTTTATTTATCTCCATCAACACTACATTGGTGACCCCGATCTGCACGCCATGGACTATACCACGATGCACAGTGATAGTGACTCAACTCAATATTTCACTAACCGACCACAACGGGCAAGAAAAATGAAGCGGGTAGAAACTGTCAGCGATGACCCACCCACCTTTCTACCCACACACCATTTGAGAACACCACCATTTTGGCCAGAAAAACCTGCGATTTGGTTCGCACAGGTCGAATGCCAATTCTTCCTAAACGGTATCACCGATGACGTGATCAGGTTTTATCTCGTGTCTTCCACGTTAGGCCGAGAATACGCAGCCGAACTGGAAGACGTCATCACTGGCCCACCCAATTACAAGCTACTCAAAGCGGAAATAATTAAGCGCTTTTCACCATCGCGTGAAAGTAAAATTAAACAGCTGCTCTCACACGAACATCTGGGAACTCAGAAGCCTTCGCAATACCTACGTCACCTCCAGCACTTGGCTGGACCCGGTATCCCTGGAGAATTTCTTCAAAATATTTGGACCAGCCGCTTACCTGTGAAGATGCAGACAATCATAGCGTCACAATCAACTCAGCCCCTGGACAAGTTGGCGGAACTTGCCGACAGGCTACAGGACATAGCAGCTCCATCACATCAGCCAGCTGTCATATCACCATCATCAGCACCAGGTATCGACTTGCTGACAAAGCAAGTCGCAGAGTTGACCAAACAGGTTAGTGCGCTTACATCTTATATTTTTGACAAGCCACTACCGAGTGACAGAGACTCCAGCCGAACAAGCTCGGTTCGGTCTACCTCGCCACACACCCCACAATGCTCAGTCAGGAAAAACCCCGAGAAATCACTGATGACGACCAGTGACGGCAATAACTTCTCGGGCCGCCTCTTCATAACGGACGATAAAACAAAAACCCAATTTTTAGTTGACACTGGTAGTGACATTTGCGTATATCCAGTTAGTGCCATTTGTGAAAAACGTAATAAGACACCTTTTCAGCTCAGTGCTGCTAATGGTTCGGCTATCGAAACGTATGGTTACATTAACCTAACTTTAAACATTGGGTTACGTCGAAATTTTCCGTGGCGTTTTATAATCGCCGACGTCACGAAACCTATCATTGGCGTAGATTTCCTCTCTCATTATAAACTTATCGTGGACATCAGCAACCGCAAATTAATTGATAGCCTGACCAATATTAGCACTGTCGCTAGTATTGTAAGTTCTCAATCTTTAATCACAAGTGTCAAAGTATCGACTGGTGGTACCACTATATATCATAATATTTTATCCGAATTTCCGGAAATAACCCGTCCCGCTGGTGCACCACCGACAGTCAAACACAATACTGTACACCACATACGCACTACACCAGGTCCACCAGTAGCATGTTCGCCTAGGAGATTAGCACCTGAAAAACTAAAGATAGCTAGGCAAGAATTCGACGCAATGCTGGCTAATGGCACGGCTCGTCCTTCAGACAGCCCATGGTCTTCGCCCCTGCACCTTGCGTCCAAAAAGGATAATGGCTGGCGTCCATGTGGAGACTATAGGCTCCTAAACGCCAGAACCATTCCGGACCAGTACCCAATACGTCACATCCAGGACTACTCCAATAGTTTATTCGGTTGTAAGTACTTTTCAGTCATTGATTTAGTGAAGGCTTACAACCAAATTCCCGTCGCCGAGGAGGACATACCGAAGACTGCCATAACAACTCCCTTCGGTTTGTATGAATTTCCTTTTATGACGTTTGGGTTGAGAAATGCAGGGCAAACATTCCAAAGATTCGTCGACGAAATGACTCGTGGACTTGACTTTTGTTATCCATACCTAGATGACTTTTTAGTGTATTCTAAGACACAAGAGGAACACGAAGACCATTTACGCCAGCTCTTCACCCGTATGAGAGACTACGGCGTACTCGTAAATACGGCTAAATGTGTCTTTGGTGTTCCCGAAGTCACATTTCTAGGATACCACATCTCACGTCAAGGTACAAAACCATTGGATGCAAAAGTCAAGGCCATTTTAGAGTTTCCGGTCCCCAAAACAGCAAAAGAACTTCGACGGTTCCTGGGAATGATCAATTTCTACCGACGATTCATACCAAAAGCCGCTCAAATACAAGCTCCTCTCAATGCCCTGCTGACCGGCTCAATCAAGGCTTCTCATCCCGTCGCCATAGAGGGAAATTCTTTACAGGCATTCGAGTACTGCAAGAAGAGTCTTTGCGAGGCTGCTCTTTTAGCGCACCCCGACCCTGCTGCTACACTTGGGCTGGTCACTGACGCCTCTGACACGGCGATAGGTGGAGTCCTCCAGCAACTCCAAGACGGAGCATGGCAGCCTCTAGCGTTCTTCTCTCGTAAGTTGAGCCCATCGCAGATAAAGTACTCACCTTACGATCGCGAGCTCCTTGCTATATACGAAAGTATCAAGCACTTTCGCCATATGCTAGAGGCCAGCCACTTCATAGTCTATACTGACCACAAGCCGCTGTGTTTTGCCTTTCATGAAAGGAAGAGCAACTGCTCCCCGCGTCAGTATAGACATCTGGACTTCATCTCGCAATTCACGACCGACATAAGACATATATCCGGCCAGGATAACGTCGTGGCCGATACCTTGTCTCGGGTCGATGAATTGCAGATGCCTGTCAGTTTAGAGGACCTGGCCAGATCCCAGAAAGCAGACGAAGACCTCGCAAATATACTTGCCGGCAGCACTTCGTTAAGCTTGAAAAAGCTGGTAATCCCTGGGAGTCGTACTGAATTGTACTGCGATGTCAGCACATCGACCCCCAGGCCTTATGTGCCAGCTACCCTTCGCCGGCAAGTATATGACTCCTTGCACTCGCTCAGTCACCCTGGCGCAAACGCAACCACTAAGCTCGTAGCGCAACGCTTTGTTTGGCCACTAATGCGTAAAAACTGCCGTGAGTGGTCTAGGGCGTGTTTGCCATGTCAGCGGTCGAAGGTACATAGACATGTGTCTTCACCCTTAGGTACTCACATATTACCTTCGGCGCGCTTCAAACACGTCCATATAGACCTGATCGGCCCATTACCACCATCAAACGACGGATATCGGTACTGCTTGACAGCCGTCGATCGTTTCACGCGATGGCCGGAGGCTGTCGCCATTACCGATATCACAGCTGAAACAGTGGCCAAAGCGTTCATATCCTGCTGGGTATCCCGGTTTGGTTGTCCTACTGACATTGTTACGGACAGAGGTCGGCAGTTCGAATCCGCTCTGTTCGAACAATTGTCTAAATCCATTGGATTTGTACATCGTAGGACAACCGCGTACCACCCGCAATGCAACGGCTTAGTGGAGCGCTTTCACAGGCAATTGAAAGCCGCTATCGTTTGCCACGGTGACAATAATTGGACAGAGTCCCTTCCCCTAGTCCTTCTCGGCATTAGAAGCGCATTTAAAGAGGACCTGCAAACTTCATCCGCGGATATGGTATATGGTGAGCCACTGCGACTGCCCGGAGAATTTTTCGGGCATAACGTCACCGTCCACACCACTGATTTCACCGACTTCTTTGCGCGGATGAAGCACTTCGTTCATAATCTTAGACCAGTCCCTACGCAGCACCACAATTCCAAACGTAAAACATTTATTTTTAAGGACCTCGAATCCTGTAGCCACGTCTTCCTTCGAGAAGACGCGCTACGGGGTTCACTACAGCCTGCGTACACTGGTCCACACAAAGTTTTATCAAGGGACAATAAAGTGTTCAAAATAAACGCAAAAGGTAAAATAGTGACAGTATCTATAGACCGCCTGAAGCCAGCCTATATATTGCACGACACTCACACGTTTCATAACATCTCACCACATCTCCCTAACACACACGCAAGCACACACTCAGGCTCTCAGACCGATACACACACAAGCACACACACGGATACACACACAGACACACAACTACGTCACTCACCCTTCAGACACACTACTCGGTCAGGGAGACACGTACGTTTCCCTGACTATTATCGTCCGTAGACACGGCCTCTGGAGGGGAGTGATGTAGGGAACTATTATTTATATTTAAAGTTTATTTAATGTGTCATTTATATATTTCAATATTATAATTTATTTATTTATCATTTATATATACACGTAAAGTCATACATACATTTAATAGGATTTATATATTTTATAGTAAGTATTCGTATTTAGTATATTTATATCAAAGCGCTCACTGCCGTCGACTGAACCGGTAAGGTGTCGTAAGATTTACGCCTACCCCCTTGTCGACGGCATATTTTATTATATCAGTCGATGCTTGCCACTCGATGCGCTTTCCATACGTTCCTTTGTTTTATCTAGTAGTTTATTCTAAATTCGTATCTTTTGTGTTCTATTGTATATATATGTTTGTGGTTGACTTTCGTATAAACTGTGTCGTGATTTATTATTTATGTTCAAACTATATGTACTATAAAGTGGTGTTGAATATACCTAGTGCTAACCGTAAGTGAACTTTTATTTATCTCCATCAACACTACAACAAGTTGACATGCAAGTACAGTTGGTAAGAAATGAACTATTACAGAAACTAATATATCATTATTAGAATAGGTTTATTTATTGTATGAAATAAGAATTTCTTTTTGTTTATAAAGGATGAAGTGAAGCTACTCAAACACTAGTTACTTAAGCGAAAGTTATTATTGTCTTTGATACTTAAAGTATTATACAAATCAAATTTCGAAATTGTATATACCTAACTATATTTTTTTTTAAAGACGTTTATTATCTCCTAAAAATTAGCTTATGTAGTATGGACCCTGTTATGTCACGCTGTTAAGATTTTGTTACGTAAAAAACTATCAAGATCAATGTGGTATACGACCACAAAGTACCGTGAATGTGTGTCGGTTTTAAACACACTCAGGAGGGAGAAACGTTTTTTTAGAAAACATGTAAAAATGTAAGCCCACGTTCCAAGGAAATCAAGATTATTATTAGTAATTATTTTCTTCATAAGCGTACATAATATTAAATATTCATATCAGCAAACCCACGTAACATTCGTGATTTTGTACTTGGAAGACTAACCGTGAGAAATGGCGCGCGGCTTCTGAATAATAGATTACAAGTTAAAACCTAGCACGCGATTTGTTTACATCTTGTATAGGTAAATTATTATATTTGCGTTTTTTTATCGATTCACGGTGGATATTGCTGGTGGTCAAAGGAAAACTTGTGTTAAGACACTCATTTCCCTACTCACTGGCCAATTTAGGCATTATGTATTGAGTATTGAGGTACTTTGCATTGAGTGGCAGAACGCCTGGACAGTCCTGGAGACGCGGGTTCGAGTCCCGCTAGATTTAAATTTTTATACATTTTCCATATAAGTATTTTTCTTTCCTATGTGTGGAATAACACTATAAAAATGTTTAAAAATGAAAATAATTATTTTCTCCGCAGTGGGAATCGAACTCACAACTAAACAATGTGCAGCTGTAATATGACACCGCATGGTCGTAAGAATAGGGGGTCTGGTCCGTGCCCACCCCAGAAATTTTACAAAAATTGCCAAGAAAAACGTTTACAACAAAAAAAACGTTCAAAGCTTAAGTCCAAACACATAACATGACATTTACTCATACAGTCTCATCGCCATTTAAAAAAAAAACTTTTCCTTAGCTTTACAACATGACGCAGTTCCGATCAATTTTCGACGCGTTGTGTTGCATGGTGGAAGTAAACGAAGCCCTTCCAACCAGAGGGAAAATTTCTATATACGATTTGAAATGGGGAACGGAGTGCCATAACTCTAAGTTCCCGCTTCCTATTCTACTCTGTGTGTGGGATACGGCGTAACGCTGAAAAAAAATTTTTTTGAGGCCAGGCCAGTCATGGCGCAATAGCGCAAGGATGCGACTTTAAGCGGTAAAAGTTGTGGGATAGATTCCCATACGAAGAAATGACATGTTTAATATTTTCATTTATCGCTCTAATACCGAGCCGCCACTCAACGTGAAGCGCAAAGCCAAAAAACAAGATTTAATAGCGTTAACAGTCAAACGCCATCCCACTCTTAAAACTAAGGTATAATAGGGTAAATTCAAATAAAACCACTTATGTAATATATGATAACTATTTAGTAAGTGTATAAACATTACATCAATGACAAAATAAAAAATTTACCTAACACAAATAAAAATAAAAATATTATAACCTTAAAACATACAACCTCACGCTACACGTAATTTAAATTAATAAAACAAACCAGATTGAAATATTATTTTAATTTTTTTTATACTTTAAAAAATTTCGCTCTCAACTCGCACTGACGAAATCTATTTACCGTTTTTTTTTTGTTTCTTTCTTTTACACTAAAATCACTTATTACTAATCTTTTACTCTGCGTTTACATTTTGGTTCTGTTTAGTTAAGTAATTTGACTAATTATTAAAAAAATGCAGCAATAAAAAAGGTTATTTTTTAATTTTATTTACATGACCATGCTAGATACCCGAGATTCTATATAGAAAAAAAATATTTTTTTAAATATGCAACTAAAAAGACCCAAATGCACGCAGAGTCTTGGACAGGGCAAAGCCCCCTTAGAACTACCTCTCGCTAGGAAATAATTCTAATTTTTACAAATTTCCATACACCCCGAAAAAAATACCTATACTATAATATAATGTTACCAGATAGAAAAAGAATCTATTACAACTATTCTCCGTGGTATAAAATTTTATTCTCTTATTTTTTTTATTGGCGGTGGTCAAACATTTTAACGGCTATAATTTTGCAGATTTCCACCATTTTTTTTTGTTACATTTACTTTATCTATTACAGACTCATAAATAAAAAAAAATACACTGAATTGTCAAAACACAGATTTAAAAAAAATCTGCAAAACCACAGCAGCTATATAATAAAAGTTTTAAAGAAAAAGAAAAGGTACTGAAATCGCAGTTTTTTTTTTCAAATTTTCTACAAAATTTTCGGCCACCGCGCCACTAATGCGTCTAAGATTTGTTTACCGCTCGATAAATATTAAAAATTCCTTTATTAACATGAATAAATGCTAATTCAGATGATTGAGGAATTCGTTTTTAGTGAAAAAACAAAATTCTATCACACATCCGAACTTAAACGCGAGCAATACCGTTTTGTGTTATCAAAAATATTAAATTTATAAAAAATATATACAAAATCTTAGGTAAAATGGTAAAAAAGCCTCGTAGCCATCTGATAATTACCTATTAACTTACTGGTAAAATATCTATAACTTTCCTATTCATATGAAACAAACAACTATATTATATACATCTGTATCAGCAGACTATATTGTCATTATATGCATAAACGATAAATAAATAAATAAAATATTATACATTTCAAAATACATGGGAATTCCTTTTTTTTTATTTAAGTTATATTTATTTATTTAAAAAAAATACTAGATACTCGCTTTATTTTTTTTACCATTGCACCTCAGATTTAGAAGAAAGTTATAAAAAAACACTTGTCAACACAAATCGGTACTAACACTCGACGCACCGAAATCTTGTGAATTTGAACTTAAAATAAAAAAAATACACATCTAGGAACATTAGAGCTTAAATCAAAATGTATGCTAAATAATTTATTTAAAATAAAATTATAATAATAAAAAGAACTTGGAAGATGTAATTAATACAATACCGCTAAAATATCATTTACATTTAATATATAAGGTGTAATATTTTTTAAATTAAAAGAAAATAGAAGAAAGACCTCAAAATAGAAATAAAAAACTGTCAGAAGTTATTTAAAAAAAATATCAGTTTTTTAAAAAATATCACACACTTCATACTATGTATTTTTAAACTTTAATAGACAAATAAACTTTTTTTCTTGTAAAAAAAATAATTATCTGTCATTTTGCCTATTATAGCTCAATAAGATATCTTACGCACGAATATCAACAAAATTCGGTGCGTACCTTAAAACAAATAAAATACAGCATGTTTTAACTGCAATATGCTATTTAAAATATAAATTATTAATTTAAAATTAAATAAAATAATCGAAACCTGATATAATTACATAATACTTTCGTTTAAATAGAAGAAAAAATTCACATCGTTTTTTTTTAAATAATAATAATTATCTGTGGTCCAAAATATTACAGTTAAAACACTTAAAAAAATAATATAGATTAAAAAAAATATAGTATATCCATAAAAAGTCTATGTATAGATACATAATATAATATAATTTATTCGACAACTATATGTGAATATTCCATGGGCATAATGTAAAAAGGGTGTCTATTTCATCGCTATGTGCTGACATACTGTGATGTTCATTTTTCAAAAAAAAAGTGAAACGCGCCATATCTTCTAACAAAATTTAAAACTTTTTTCACAATTAAATTTAAAACAAATGATAAAGTTATTTTTTAATAAATGTCTATTTCTTTTTTTTTTCTTTTTTAAAATTAGATATAATTGATCAATTTATAAATGTTTTTTTTTAAATAAATGTGATAAATATATGATATTTTTTTCTTTTTTGAAAAATGACCAAGACAAAATAGTCAAAAGGGAATCCGATGCTAGAAATAATTAATAAATAATCGTATTGAAAGCAGAGGAAGAGTTTTTTTATCCATTCAGATCGTTCTATCGCCAATTTGCCTTAATTCGTTTAAATATTCCATTTAAGTAGATTGGTTCAGGTGTTTTTTAGATGAGTAGGATTTTTTTTTATTAAATTCAAATTAATTAAATTGAATATTTTATTTCTTATAATAAATTCCAGTATGTTATATTTATATGAAAAAAAATGGTCTTTTTTATCATTTTAAGCTCGTTTTTTTTTAATTTTGATATAAAGAACGTGGAACGCCCACGTCATTTAAATATTATTTTTAATGCGGATAAAATAGTCTTGAGATACTCCTTTTCTTCATCTCAAAAACGTGGAATATTTTTATTTCAATTCAAATTATCTTTGTAATGCTTGTAAAGCCATAATCATTCATTTTTAGAAAATGTGTGTGTTTTGAAAAAACTAACTACATACTTTATTTTTACAAATTTTCGATGAAAATCTAAACCAAATATATGTTTACAGAGCCCATAAAAGTTCTGTTAGAATTAACAGTATTCCTACTGCGCAAAATATGGCGATCCTAAAAAAACCCAAGCCACATTAAAAAAGTAGCAAATTGGCGTCTAGAGGTACAATACTACTATCAAATATTTACTGCATAAAATAGTCCGGATGATCTGGATCTTTCTCGAACCGTTTCGCCTCTTCCTGCATGCTCTCTTTAATTTTCAAAATGGCCGCGGACTCAGTTTGATCGTTTTGGTCGCCGCCTGGTCCCCCAAAACCTTTGGGCGATAAATCAAACTTTTGTACACATTACCTATTTGCTCTGTGGTCGGTTGGTGCTTGTTTTATAATCTGTGCGCTTGTGCTATAATCTGTCAATGACAGAGTATATATAAAAAAGGAATATGATAACGAAAGACTTTATTGGTGCTATACAACATGGTCGACAAGTCGTGGCCGCCCTGAAGTTACTGTTTCTAACGTATGTCGCATTGTATGCTAAAGAAATAAATAACCAAAAATAAGAAAAAAGTCCAAATCTATTAAATCTAACTAAATGGTTGCGCAGCCATCTGCAGATGACTTTAGGGCGGCCACGACACATCGACCGCACTATAACTACGTAAATGTCTGCTGTCACTTTCTAGCACGAAAATAAAAATTCAAAAAAGGTGTACGCATTTGACTTTTGTTCATTTTTTGTTGAATCGATGTTAATAATGTTAAAATTTAAATTTACTTTAATTCTTTCGTTACTATATTTCTTTTTGTATTCTTTTTTAGTTTTAAACTGTGCGTCTATATTAATATTTTTTTCGGGTCAATATTTTTGTTTACATCACTGGTTACAGCACTAGTAAATTCCTTTTTATTATTTAAATTGTGTGTAAATTACCTATTATAAATCAATTTTAAAATTTTACTTCACATGTGATGTAACAGTGATAAAGAGATATTATTGTCTTTTTATCTGTCATTTCAAAAACTTTGAATGTCAATTATTTTCTTTCCTTTTTTAATTGTGATAAAAGTTCTGTTCAACATATCTTTTAAATTTTGTCGTTTTTAAAAAATGTAAACAATTTTTTTCTTTCTTTTTTAACTATATTTTAAACTTCAATGTTGTTAAACGCATTACATTTTGATTTTTATTAGTTATCTCTTTGTCATTATGTATATAGTTTAATGAAAAACTTGATTACAAAATTTTGAAATGACAGTGAATGGTATGCGAAACTGAACCAATGGTTTTAAAAACATATATTGTGTAAGGTTGCCATATAATTTAAGAAAGAATGGTGAATGGTAACGATAACTATTTTTCTATATAAGAAAATTAAAGGAGATACATTAAATTTTATAATGTATGAAAGTAAGTTTAGAGTTGTATTATTATAAAGTCACTTTAAGTATTTTTTAATTTTTATGTATTTTTACTTTACTGTTTTTTTTTATTATAAAAAATATGTTAAAAACAAATATTATATATTTATATTAAATTTAAAAATAAATCTTTTACCAAAATTACACATTGGTTCAGTTTCGCATAAATAAGTGTAATTTTGTTTTTTTTAGTGCATTATATTTTTTTTACATACTTTTTTTCTTTTAATCTGTCATATGTTTTGAAATATAGGGAAAACAGTATTAACGGAATGTTCACAGTAAAACAAAAGAAGTAACTTATATTGTTTATTTACAACTTCTTTCAGATATTTAATTTAAAAAATCAACTTATTTACATCAAGATCATTAGATATTACCAAAAAAAAAGAAACAATCACATATTTTTGTCGTTGAACTTCATTTTCCATAGATATATGTAGGTATTTATTAATAATACTCACTTAAGTTGTAATCGCCCATGCCGGAGCCCGAGTCTTCCCTTGGCGTGCCCGGGCCTCCGCCCCCAACGCCACCCGGCGATGATTTCATGCCGTCCACACCTCCTAATCCTGTAGATTTTGGCAAAATTTGTAAATAATGTAGAAACATTGAATAATGTAGGATTTATATAGGATTTATTGTGATTTTTTGGAATTTTACTATACAAACTTTTTATATATTCTTTTATAAACGCTAAAGAAACAATATAATATTTTTAATTTGTAAAAAAGTTCTACAGATCTTTTTTAGTTATTGTTAGTCATTAATAAAAATATGATATTTTTTATTTTTCACTTTTTTTACAATAAATCCCATTTATGATTTTAAAATCTTAAATTACGCTTTAAAACTAACTAACTAACTAAAAAATATTTTTGTCTATGACAACAGAATAAGTTTATGACACAAATCTTAAATTGAAGCAAATATATGTTTTAGTACAATATTCCGAGCGTTTATTTTTTAAGTATTCCAAATGATTTTTTAAAATAAAAAATAATAATAATAATTGATAATTGGTATAGTTAAAAAAACAAAGCTACGGATAGATTGTGAGATAGACTCAGGGAATGAAATATATTCATTTTCTTCTTTTTTTTCTCTCTGTCTTTGACGAGGCAAAGCGCGGCGTTGCGTGCCGCCACTCATCAAGATTGCACGCAATACTTCAAAATTTTCTCAGAGCGACGGTGACGAAAAAAAATCTAACACTCAATCTCAATTTTTTTAATACACAATCATTTAAAAAAGGTTTAAATTGAATTTGTTAAAACATCTTTTTAAGCTAACAACAAACAAAAACTTCGACCACTAACAACAAATATACACTATATGTACTATAGCGTGGATGCACTGAAGTTAAGATTTCTGCAGTGTTGCCCACTCGACAAGAAATAGTCAGGATGACGAAAAATCCAAAATAATATTTTTAATTCCAAAGAATTACTCACCAGAATTTGACGAGTCCTGTGGACTGGGCATAATAGGCGTGGGAGGTCCAGGGGGCCCATTGGAACCTGGAGGTGCCCCATACGCGCCGGGGGAACCCCCACTATAGTTGAGAGGCGCTGAGGCCGGAGCACCACCACTACCACCCGCCCATGCTCCGCGAGGCCCCATACCCATTGGGGGCATACCTGAAGGGAAAATTTAAATGTTTTCAACAAAAAAAAACCCACTTCCACCTGATCTGATAATCAGAACCTGATTAAACTTAAGTCCTTATCGTTTCCAAAAAAACCATGAATCATCTGAAAACGGTTGGCGTAATATTATTTGTCCATTTGTCGCGTACATGTAAATTTAAGACTTATGATTTTCTCATGGACCATGCAAGCATCAGCTTTCAAGTAGGATTCACCTACTGGAAAGTTCAGAGGTAACAAACAAAGAAAAAAACAGTAGAATTGATAGCTTCCTCCTTACAGAAGTAGGATAAAAATAAATAAAAAACATAACAATATGCCAAATAATTTTCAAGAATGTTTTCTTGAATTTGATGGATAGATATTTTTTAAAAATCCATAATATCCTTTAAATCCAAATTAAAAAATTATTTAGTCGCTTCTTTAAACGCTTAGATGTTGAACAGTGGTTACATCTAACTTAATTACCGTACTTTCATCTTAAATATATTTGTTTTATATATGTATATATATTTATTGTTTATGTATATATATATATTTCTATTTATTTATGTAAGCATGTGTATATTATAATATAGTATACACTTATGTATAATTTTAGCTATATTTAATTAGTATTTAAATTTCTTAAATTGTGCTGTGTTTTTACTCGCAACTTTTTTTTCACTCATCCACTTCCACTGGTTGACTGGAAGAGATCTCTTATAGAGATAAGTCCACCTTTGTACACCATTTTGTTTTAATGTTTTTTGTCTATTATGTGTTTTTTTAGTACAATAAAGAATATAATATAAATTACGAAAAATAAAAAAGAAATAGGTAATAGTACCTTTCTTTTAACTTTGGATATTTTTGGTGGCATGGTTTAGTAATAATAGTGGTTTTTGGTTACTTTTTAATAACACAATAGTTATACAATCAAAAAAACACATTTTTTTATAACAGTTGTTATCCTTAACAAAAATTTATAAAATACATTATTTTAGTGTGTACAAATAACATTTTGACATTAGAAAATTACCTGGTGCTTGAGGCGGCGGGCCCCTCATGCCGGCCGCGTAGGCCCCCGGACTCATGGGGCCCATGCCCGGGCGGGGAGGCGTCATGCGAGGGCCCCCCAGCATTCCCGCGCCCCCACCACCACCGCGCTCTAGTGAATTGCCCATCATGCCTTGTCCTGGTTAGAGTGGAAAAAGTATTTTTTTATTGTTTTTGAATACCTTAAAGCTTTGCTTAAAGTTACTATTTTTTTATAAAACAATTTTCTTTCCATAAATCGTAGCCTACATATAACATAAAATTAAAATATTATAATAATATAAGTAGGATTTTGTATTTTTTGTATATTATCAATAATTGCAAAAAAACTGCTTACGTAATACTTGAATGGCCCCTTTTAGGCGAAATTTTTATATAACATAATAGAATGTGAATGATTGCATAATTTAATTTTCAATATTCAGATGATAGCAAGCTTACATATTTTGAATTTTTTTTTTAATAAATTAGGTCCCCTGGTCTAATGGGGCCTATGCTGCGCCAATAGTGTTCATATAAGTGAAAAATATATATTTTTTTGTTTTCTGCATTTCTTATTTTTGTGGTAAAATTGTCTTATAATATAATATTATATTCTGAAAGTATTTGTTGTAGAGTTATTGCATTACAGAGGCCATCCCACTCTGGGGGAATGATTTTTTTTTTTTGAGCTCATCATGCAATCAGTCTGGAGACTATGAGCAGATTAGTTAAATGAAATATTTAATAAAATTAATTTCTTCACTTTACAAGATTCTCAAGTTCGCTGTGCCTACCCTACTATAAATGGGAAATTAGTTAAAATATCTCTAGAGATGCTAACAACAAAAAATTTGTTGTAACATGCAATTAAAATTTTTAATATATTTAATTGTCAATAGTCAGTACTGTTGGTTGGACAGTAAACTAAACCAAGAGATGTGAGTTCAAGTCTTGCTACATAGAAATATATACATTACAAATATTTTTGTAGCATGTATAAAGTTGTGCATAAAAGTCCTTTTTTATCATAATTGTCACTTATACTATAAAAATAACTGATTAAATATATATATATATATATTGCGGTTAGATATGTCAATTTGTCAAATCATTAACAAAGAATTTATCAAATAGACTTTATAATTTATGTCACTCATAATTTTTTTAATTATCATAACAAAAAATAGTAGTTTTTTAAGAATACTTAAAAAAATACTATTTTATAAATATAATTTTTTTTACAATAACAATTACTAATATTATGAAGTTGAGTAATATGTTTGGTTAAACTCTATCTTTAGCTAATCTAAGGAACTGCAAGTTAGAAAATATATATTTTGTCCATATTATATTGTATTTATTGAGGAAACTAGAAATGAAACCTAGTCATAGCTACCTGACACAGAAATTTTTATGTGTGTTCATGAAAATAAGTAGTTGCTGCAGTGATCATGTAAAGCTAGTTATGGAATTTTAAATTTAACAAAAAAAAAGCAAAAATCATACCTGGTGGCCCATTAAAATCGTTGCCCATGCCCATCCTTACTGCTGATCTTGGACCACCTGAGTACCAAGGCCCTATAAACGGCTGGCCAGTGCCCATCAACTGTGGTTGAGGTCCGTGAGGTGAAGGTTGTGACCCTGGGTGCGGAGCTGGTGGGGACGGCCGGAGTGAAGAGTTGGGAAAGAAACCTGGGGGTATACCACCTCCGCCCATACCTGGAATTATGGTTTGGCTATTATTAGTTATGGTAAGTAGTATTATATGGTAATATTATAAATATAGTATAAAATTGTTTGACATTATAAAATAAAAAAAAGATTAGCTTTACACTGTATCAAGCATATCATAGGTTAGGTAAAGGCACATTGAGTGGTAGGAAACTGACACAACTGCCACATTTACAGTCAGACACTATTCTGTTACACCATAAAAAGCTATTTTTTTTTCAATAAAATGATTCAAAAAAGAAAACTTTCATTGCATTAAATACTATCTGTATTTCATATGTATTGCTTTCAAAGGCTATCCAGTAAGAAATCATTGGTGTTAATGCTACCACTTTCACTTAGATTGCAATAAATATTTATATTTCAATTTGATGGCTAGCTTTGTGAAAAACACATTAAATAAACAAGAATTTGAATAATTATATTATTATAAAAATGCAAAAATCATTATGCCAAAACAAAATTAGAATAAGTTTAAAGAGATTGTAACTGATAAACGATGTAGACTACACAGAAACACAGTTAGGCCTCATTCTTACATACCCTACAATATTTACACAAAAAGATAAGAACCAATGCCCTAGAAAGTTGGCTATCATATTAGAAATAGCAATTTTATGTTGTTTTAAATATAGAAAAGCGGTCGTACCATCGTTTGGAGGCGCCGGGCCGGCGTTGTGGCCGATCCCATTGACACCGTACCCAGAATTAACGAAACCATAATCATGAAACGCTTTAGCCTCTGACGAGTGTTCGCATGTGTCGCGTCTCTCGGGCGCGGCGCAATACAGGTCCCAGAAAACACACCACCACGAATGCAAGAACCCGGGCGGCTCGCCGAGTGTTATGTTCTTCTCCCATCTAATCTCCGAAAGGAAAGTCTGCGCTGCTTTCTGAGCACCGACATGTAGTAAGTATTCGTAGACATATAGTGCCAACTTCTCGCGGGCCTGGGCGTCCGATGGTACCGCTGAGCCTTTGCCCTTGGCATACATATCGACTGGAAGCCGACGTTTATGTTAAAATTGTTTATTATTTACATTAACGCTTTATATCAATAAATTCAACTTCACAAAATGTCATTGATCGATGGCGACATTTGGCGTCTGTGGCATAGAGTTTAGATTGTTCTCTATTGCATTTAGAGCGCTTCGTTTGAATTGTCACTTTCGTGTGCTTATGGTGGGAGTAGATTATAAAATCGCTACTTCACCACAGGAAATAAATTTTCTTTCTTTACATATTTATAGAAAGATAATCATTGCAGTTTCAATTTAATTTGAAATAATTTTACTAATCAAAATTTTATAAGCAATATATGATAATACTTTATACCAAAATAATAAAGAAAATCATTCTTAAATAATGTAAAAGATATGCAAAATGTTTGAACTGCAGTAAAATTTATTAGATTTTACAAAAAGATAAATGATCTATATAATCAATCAATAATACATTTATATATTAAATGTTACATTTATAAACTAAATTAATATTAATAAAATCAATCCCCACCCACATTACGAATAATTGTTAAACACAATACCTATCAATTACATATGCATAATAACTAAAACTATTTCCAAATAAAAAAAATATGAAAGCAATTACAAATAGTATTAACGAAGAATTTTTTATATTATATTAATAAATAACTTTACCATTTATTTGCCATTAAAAAATAATATATGAACAAAAAACAAAAATACACTATGCCATAGAAAACGTATAATCTAGACATATTGTATTGTCTATTCCTCCTTCCTTTCCTTGCGACCGTGTCACCGCGTGGTTCGCAAACGCTAACCATATATACGGTTACGCTTAAAAATATAAAAAAATGGCTATAAGACCGGTATACAGGCCGCAAATCGTCAAAAAGAGGACGAAAAGATTCATCAGACACCAATCTGATAGATATGACAAACTTAAACGCAACTGGCGTAAACCGAGAGGTATGTAACAATAATTACTTTTGAATACAAATATTTTTTAGTTATTTAAGTAAGTGAAATATTAATAGAATTTTATTAAAGTTACACCGTTATTTTTTAAGACTTTCTTGGTTTTCTTTATATAATAACAAAACATTAAACTAGTTTCATTTTATAGGTTATAATGTCAGTGTGATTTCCAGTGTGGTCAAAAATGTCTAATAATAATCGTTAAAGTTAGAAATAAATATGCTATATACTTAATATATGCTACTATCATTAGCCTGATAAATATGTTAAGCATTCCTCTAATTTAAAAAAAAAAAACAAAACATTTTTTAAATGAAAAACTGAGATATTTGTCAGAAATAAAGAGATAAATATGATTAAAATTGAATAAATTGTATAATATTTGCAAGGGCACTCTGTGTTACACATGTTTCAATATGTTAATCACAATTTGTTACCTTGCTATATCAAATTTTTCTATATCCTATTCTGAATAACCAAATCTAGTTATTTAGTCATAATAGAAAAGACATTCAAAAAGCACCTTAATTATTGTTTCTGTACCTTTTTTGTCTTTAGTGAACTATGTCTTTTTAAAACATCACATGTTATGTAGGCTATAAAAATAAGTAATATATCACTTGTTACTTTCATAGGAAGACAATAAATATTAATGTATATTTAATTTCATGCTGGATCCAGCACATAGCAGGGTAGGCAGATGGAATCTGGGAACCTACTGTTACACACATGTTTTCCATTAAGACACTTAAGCTTCTGTCTTGAGCGGTAGAACTAAACACTTTGCCTGGTTTACCAGAGCATGGTACGAATAATACTTACAACCTATTGCATTTACAGTTGCTTTGTTTTTGCCTCTGCACCAGAATTAGGATTGTGATTTTCAATTTAAATTCTGACACATCTGTATTTAGATAGTCATGTGAAAACTGCGCCATGAGTGTATCATTAAAAAAGAACTTAAATGCTATTTATAGGAATATTCTATATTGTATATTTACTATACAGTAAATTAATATCATATCATGGATAAAAAAAAGGCTTGTTGTCAGTTAAGCTAACTGACAACAAGCCTTTTTTCTATCCAGTTGATATCCAATTCTTCTTATCAAGTTGATATCCAAATTCTTATTTGCTTCTTACAACTTATGTTTGTTGTTAGCGTGTCTGTTGGTAGATATTAAGCTCAGTTTAAAATTTAAAAATATTTCCTTGATATATTTTTTTGGTGTGGAGTAATGTTTTTAAAACTTATATTATACTTACCACCTTGAAAATATGGTCTTAAACTAAATGTGTTGATGACTGATTACATGGTCTGTGGGAGTACAGAGTCAACCACTATCCATATAGGTTCTGAAACAGTTGTGAAGCCTGAAAAGTTCAGGTGCACGAGTCTGGAGTCATTAATCACAATGTACATAGCATTGACTGGGCCAAATGACAGGAGGTCACTGATATGGACTGGGATTGCACGATACTATCCAATTTAGGGCTGATATACAGGTGCATCGTTTCACCGGTTCTTTTATATGACAGAGAATACTGGCCAGTATTTGCTGTCATATAAAAGAATAGTAGCACTATCTCAGGCCAGGCATTCTCAGGAACTTTGCCTCACAAAAATGATGTAATGTGGTGTAAGTTGAGTAGGAAGGCAGATCCTGGCAATAGCCAGAAGTAATGCCAGGAAGAAGAAAATAAAATTGAAATGACCTCATTATTTACAAAGATTTAGCAGTCATTATTATTTTTTAGTTTAATAATACAGATAATTAAACAACTCACATAATTTTTATTATAGGTATTGACAACAGAGTGCGCAGGCGTTTCAAGGGCCAGTACTTGATGCCCAGCATTGGTTACGGATCAAATAAGAAGACCCGTCACATGCTGCCCAATGGCTTCCGTAAGGTGAGACAAATGACAGGTTTTTTTGGTAAAACACAATATAGTGTTAGATCATTCCGAACTAAAGATATTAAGCCTTGAGTGGTGGAATTTAAAACTTTTCATGATCTTACCAGAGCGAGAAAATAACAAAAATTTAAAATTATACCACTGAGTTAGTGTAGGTGGACTTTTTTATATAAATAATGAAAAAAAACTGTTTTCCGTCATTCATGCAGGAGTTTCGAGAAATCCTTTGTTAGTCAAGTTTCTTAGTGCAGTTATTACAAGAAATGATTTGCAAAGGCACTCTGTGGTAACATCTCTATGTGTTATTTACAATTTGTTACTTTGCTATATTAAATCTGCCTTCCTATTCCTAGTTGTGGAGTTATCGCAACTAGATCATACTGGCAGAAACAGTTTATGTTGACACTATAATACTCGTGGGTTCAAATTCACTCTGAGGAATGATTATTCTCGATTCCTTTTAATTTTTCTGTTCTGGTAAACTAAGAGCGGAATTCCGTATGTTAAAAATGGATCCTTGAAATATAAATGTGGTAAAAAAAAAACCTTACATGTTTACCCTAGATATTGTATCAGTACAAAATAAAAAAAATCTTCTCATTGCGTTTTCTGCTTGTAATGGAAGATTTCATAGATAAATGGACTGGATGGTTTTTCTGTGTTGGAGACAACACAGAAAGACCTTCAATTTGGACTAGCAGTTACTGAGATTAGAGTGCTCAAACAAATAAAAGTCTTCCACTTCATAATATTTATATGGAATGATAGTTTCAATAATTAATCTAAGCACTACTTTTCCATCTTCCAGGTCCTTGTCCACAATGTAAAGGAACTGGAGATCCTCATGATGCAGAACAGGAAGTACTGCGCGGAGATCGCCCACGGAGTGTCGTCTAAGAAACGCAAGAGCATCGTAGAGAGAGCCCAGCAGCTCAGCATCAGGGTGACCAACGCCGCCGCCCGTCTCCGCAGCCAGGAGAATGAATAAATATAAGAATAAATTTATAAAAAATATTTTTGTTTTATTTTTAGTTTCAAATTTCTTCCACCTGGCAATTAATTATTTAGCATTTTGTTCTGGTTTTTCTATCCTTCAATCTCCCAAGTGAGAATCGCTTCCTCACAGACACCAAATACCCTCATAACTAGCCAAGAGTGTACCGATAGCGAGCGCCTATCCTGCTGAGTGGGGCTGAAAGTCGAACCCAAAACCATTGCGTGTACAGTTGGTACTCTTTATTCTCAAATGCGTCACGTCGGCCTCTTGAAGAGACCGGCGTATAATTAATCCGGGAAAATATAGTCTGCCTGTAGTGTGGACCTGCTTACAATCCATTCTTAGTTTTCAGACAAAAATGGATGTAGTAGGTTTAGTTCTAGGTCGACTACAGATGAATATGTCAGTTGTGTGTTCCATAGATATACAATGGGGAATTAATAATTAAAATGTTCCCACATATCTCATATATATGGGCACAAGGTATCGAACAGAGTATCTTAATGCAAGATTCCTGTTCGAACTTGCTATATGCGGGATACAGCGTGAAGCAAAAAAAATACTTCACAAGTAGAGATGAAACCAAACTTATGTCGATCAATCGAATAAAAATATGACGCTTTCTAAATTCTTGTTACTCTTTTAAAACTTAACTTATGTTTTAAAACTTATGTTTTAAAAGAGTAACTGTCGATTTTCTTGCTGGTTCTCATCATGATAGATTAGTCTGGTGGTAAATTTGTTGATTCGACTATTCAAAAGTACAACGTTGCAAGATGACGTTTGAAATATTTAAATCACTTTTTTTCATTCCCTGTTTGACTTGAACACGAAATTATTCTAAAGCGGGGAGTAATAAAAAGGGTATCATAACGGGACACGGCGCCGATGGATGTAAAAATGGAACAGTCTCAAGTGGCGGCTTTCAAGTAGACCGACAATTTGGGCAAAATCCCAGGAAGCCGCTGGATGCGGGAAGCGCAGGACTGATAGTCACGGAGACTCCTGTAGGAGGTTTTGTTTAGCAGTGGGTTATGAAAGATTGATACCATGAATGGTTTTATTTGTTAGGTATATATTATTTACTAGCGTATGTTTTATTAAAGGAAAGCATTATACTTATACTTTGTTCTTAAATTTCCAGTAGGTACCTATAAAAAGAAATGAGCCCAGTCGTGCTATGCCTCCAGAATTCAGTGAAAAGTGGGGTACATAAGTTTCATATTGGGGGCGTAGTCTTAACACTAGGTTCCCAGATTCTCTATGCGCCTACCTTGCTAAGTGCGAGATACAGCGTAAAGCTAAAAAACCTATAAAAAAGCAGCTTTCCAGATTTTCCTCCTTGCAGGATAGGCAGAAGAACCTAATGTCAAGACTTCAATACCCATCTAACTTAAAAGTGAGAATTGGAACTCCACACTGCCTTATCTACCAGAGTAGGGAAAGGAAATATAATTCCTTCCTCAAAGAGAATTTATCCCACACCCATCGAATTTATAGTCAGAACCGAGACACTCTCATTGCGCCACAAAGGTCTCAATCAATACATATCTACCTAATTTGTACACAGATTGGTTCAAAACTTGGATTTACAAAGCAATCGTATGCGTGACGGTGGTCGCGTGTTCGAGAATCGTTCGTCGTTACCAACTACTGTCATAGCAGAGGATGGCATTATGCTATAACACCTGATTAAAAAAATATATTTAAGTACTTATCGGGGGCAAGTCGCGGTGCAGGGGCACAAGCGTGGGACTGTGAACACGATAGGTTACGAGTTCGAGGCCCACTCGATGAAATGCCTCCATAATTCAGCGGAAAGTCGGTAACGGAGCGTCTAAGCGTTAAGTTCCCTCTACTTACCCTGCTACGTATAGGTGGATAAATTGAAATTTTAACTTCATTTCTTAGTGTGAACTACTTATTGGAAAACGTGGACATGTCCTGCTATATGTTAGAAATACCGAAGTTCTAACCGATTTTGGCGGAACATGGACTATTTATTATATTGAAATGCATCGATTACATCAAAGGGGATCACTTTTTGTTTATTTAATTTTTTAATTTTGATTTTAATGGACGTTTCCTTGTAATTGTGTCGAAAACCAACACGCATCCTGTTCTACTTCCTCACTGCATCAAGATACTTCTCTTTAGTATTTGAAATTAGAAATTATAACTCATCATATTTGTTAATTTTGTAAATAAATAAAAAAAAGAATCAAATTTTTGAATAAAAAAGAACGCAGCCGGTAGGATTCGAACCTACGCTCCCAGAGGGAATCTGATTTCGAGTCAGACGCCTTAACCACTCGGCCACGACTGCTATGCATCTAATTGCAAAAAAAGGAAATCCTTTTTAACTTCATAGAAAGTTGAAATAAATCATTAATTTACAAATAAAAATATATAAAAATATGAACTCTATAAAATCACCACCAGTGATTTAATTATAAGGACATGGACGTTTGAGATACATGTTTAACAGGGCGGACCTTGACTTTAGCTTTGAACATTTTTTTTCTCAAATATTGTTTTATTTTTATACGTTTAATTTGTTGTTACTAATAAATATAAGGTGGGCACAGCACGCCATTCCGTTCTCCATTGTTAAGAGGTATCCTAGGGTTCCGTTTCCCTCCTACAGGCCAATTGTCAGACCAGCACGATGGTGCTATGTTACATTTCGTCACTCCGTCCGCAGGTACAGTGGGTTACACCGAAACGATATTTGAAAGAGATTAATTCTATTAAACACAAAAATAATTTTCGAACCATTAGTTCCCGAGATTATCGCGTTTTATCAAATGAACTCCGTTTTATAATATTATATTAGTATGAGAAATAAATAAAAAGGTATTTATTTTCCTTTTATACCACAATTGAATAACAACGTCCAAATATGGCAGATCATTGGCAAACGTTCTGGTTATGATTTTATTTTTTACGATGCACGCGCCCGTACCAAGTACGGCTTGTTAGGACTTATGTACAGGGTGCTCACTAATGTTAATATAATTAAAAACAATTATTAAACATTTATCACACTTTGTTAAATGTCAAATCACTCCCTTAATAAATTGCGCCCAATTTAGAGATTACATGTAGAGTGGCAAAAGTCAAAATTATAGTACAGTAGGCACAGGGAACCTCCCCGGGTGTGTTCCCTCCTACATTTACCCAATTTCAAGATATTGCATGTTGTGCGCAACTCAACGCCACACTTTGTTTACCCTCTGGTAAGGACATGAAAATAATTAAAAAAATATATTTCCCCGAATAGAAACGAGCCCAGATACGAATCTAAGATATTTAATAAGTTAGACTCGAGAGACAAAAAATATTAAAAAAACATGATCAACCTGTATTAACAAAATTTAGTCTCGATACGAAAATGCAGATACCATATTGTAGCCGTTATTTGGTTCGCAAAGACAAGGTTAGTTTTGTCAATAATTTAGTTTCTAGATAATCTCTTTTACTAGCTAGGTGCTCTCTTTGATAATTTTTATGTATTTTTAAAAAAATATATTTTTAAAAAAAAAAATCAGCTTCACGCTGTATCCCGCACACAGCAGGGTAGGCAGAGGGAACCTAGTGTTAAGACACTACATTCCCCACTTTCTGCCGAATTCCGGAGGCATTGCGTGTTGAGTGGCAGAACTCAACGCCGCGCTTAGCCTCGACACCAGAGCGAAGAAATGGAAATATAAATTTATGTAAATATTTCATCTCTTCGAGTGGAAATCGAACCCACGACCAATCGGTTTTGCAGTCACATTTTGTGCCGCTGCGCCACGACTGGCCTCAATTTCAATGATTTTTTTTTTTTTTTATATTTTTTAAAATATTTTTTTAATAGATAAACCATCATTTTTGTAATTATTAAGTGCGCTATACTGTTTATATAAGTATTATTACTATACAATATAAGTAGGTAAAAAACAGGCATTAGCGACAGAAACCGACATCAGGAAAACCAAGTGTCAAAACACTCCGTTTTGCACATTTTATCTAAAATCAAGGTATTGTGTGTTTAGCGTTGGAAACCAGCGACACATTTTGTAAAAGCGTAAAGTAAAATAATATCTACAAATTGAACTCTCAACCACAGTCTACAAGTGAAAACACCGCAGTCGTAAGATCGAAGTATTAATAGATTTTCAATTTCTTTTCCATCTACATACATAGATTTTAGAAGAATTAGAGAAGAAGAAGAACAGAATTTTGGAAGATGTCTTTGAAGATATTAAGCTCAGCATCCCAGAAGCCGCGCAATTTGCACAGTGTCAGGTTCTCCAACGAAGACATGCCGAAATTTAAATCTTTGGTAAATAATCAGCTTCACGCTGTATTCCACACACAGCAGGGTAGGCAGAGGGAATGTAATGTTAAGACGGAGGATGGTAACGGTACCATCCTCCGTCCCACTATGCGCCGAGTCCTGCAGGCATTGCGTCTTGAGTGGCGGAACCCAACGCTGCGCTTTGCCTTAGCACCAGAGCGAAAAATTAAAATATAAATGTAAGTAAATATTTTATCTCCTCGAGTGGGGATCGAACCGACAATTAGTCACACTCTGTGCCACGGCGCCACGACGGGCAACGACTCGTTAAAATCTTTGGTAAGTTTTTGAATTGACAAAAAGAGTCGTGGCGCAGGGATTGGGACTTTATAACTTAGAAATTACAAATACACAAAATGTTTCCCAGGATTCCCCCGAAGGCAACGGCCCGTTCGCAACCCATTCGATGCTGAGCGTGGACTCTGGTGCTCCCAGTCCGGACTGCGTGTTCCAGCCGGCCGCCCAACGATATCGGTTAAATGAACAAAGTAAGAAAATCTAACTAACGAGATTTTCAAAAAAACTTTTTTTTAAATTGACGTATACAGCGAAAGAAAACCAATATTAGGTATATTGGTTTTACAAAGCAAATTTAACCCATGAAATGTAGTATTATTGATTAAAAAAAAACAATTTTTTTTGTCAGGAGACATTGGTCTCTACTGCACATATATTTTATTTGTTTTCTAACAAATTTTACACATTTTTGATTTAATAAAACATTCTTTGCCCAGGAATCAAACTCCTTACTGCCATCAATCAAATAGTACAACAACGTGCTGAGCTAGAAACGAACAGATCAACTTTGTCGACAATGTTGGACGAATTGAGAAGAAAACTGAAACGAAGGGTCGAAGAATGTCATTTGGACAAGAAGGAAAAAATGAAAGTATGAGAAAATAATTTGAATTGATTGTTCAAACATATTACTAGATCGTCGTGGCCCAACGATACGGCGTCTGATTGTATCGTTTATGGATTTAATTCTTACTCAGAGAAAAGTTTTTTTTTTCTTGTTCTGGTAACAAGAAAGAGCGCGGCGTTGAGTTTCACGACTCAAACACAATATTTCTCGTCTATGTATGTCGTCTATCACACTATAAGCGCATATAATAAAATAAATAAGAAGTACTATCTTCTTCTATATATATAAAAGGACATGTACTGACTGACTGAGGTAAGACGCACGCTCAGCCGTAACCGCTGTGCGTAGAAACGGGAAATTTGGACAGATGTTCATTTTCATAATCTGGACATCCACTAAGAAGGGATTTTGAAAAATTTTTACCCTAAAGGGGATTTTTATAAAAATTAAATTCAGACTGTTAAAAATAATTTATTGAACACGTGTTTCTGAGTTTTTAGAAATCACCCCTATGGGTGCAAATTAGCGGGCGAAGCCGCGCGTGCCCACTTGTTATGTATATATTTCTACGCACCGCTTTTGGCGTAAGAATTTAGCTTTTTTAGTTTAAACTTTTGAAAATCCCGCGTTTTGGTAAAAATTGCCAAAGAGTTTCTTTATATAATATGCATTTACCATAATTCAAAACAGGCTTTAAAGCAAGCGAATCAAAGATTAGAACGAGAGAAGTTCAACATCGTGACAGAGATAGAGCACTTGAAGAGGCATTTAGAAAAGGAGGAAGCTCATCATTTGCAACACGCTAGAGCGGCCGTAGCACAGGTAACTGACTGACTGACCATTCCATACTAATATAATATTGCTTTGTTTCTCTCATAATCCCAGGAACTCGCCTCCTGGATTGAAATCATTGTATTAAATAGTAATTTTATTGAGGAAAACAGTAATATATAATGTTAATTAGTTATTTTCATTTACTCGCTCTATATATGACGCGTCACGCGACGCGCTACGTAGAATTCCGCTACCCAAAACGAAACATCTCTAACGTTGGCCGAAGAGCTACTAACATTATCATACCATCTATTTGCAAGATCTAGTGGGAACATATTTGAGCACATTTAGTATACTATATAAGTACTCCTACATAATTTTAGGCAATACAAGGAGTGACAAAGACCACGGCGGATCATCTCTTCACGCCGTGCTCAGTCGCAGAACTGCCCAATATCGTGAGCAGAAACGTGGCAAGAAATGCGCCATCTAGAATTGTAAGTGTAATAATGCTGTTTATGTTTTATCATAATTAGGTATATAAATGGGTCGGTCGTGGCGCATGGGCACTAGCGTGCGACTATAGGCGCGACAGAATGTGGGTTCGATTCGCATTTCAGGAGTCAAAAGGGGCATTGAGTTCCACCATTCAACAGGCAATGCCTTCAGAACTCAGCGGAAAGTAGAGAAAGAAATCAAAAGATTGTTATAAAAAGATATAACTACTTATATAAATAATCTAATACAGTGAAACTCTGTTTGTTTTCCTTTGTTAAAATAGAAAACTCACTGCGGAATCTTGTTGCCTAACCATATTAGTAATTTCGCAAATACAAAGGTTAATTATAATGCGGGATTGGCAGCCCGAAACCAAATTGAAGTGCGTCACAAATTTCATAAAAATTTGTGTTCATATATTAAAAATTAAGGCACTATTCTATATTTTGTGCACACTCCACTGCGCCAAAAAAAGACATTTTTTTATAAATGTAATATTATATTTTCCCTAAAAAAAGGCAGATAACAAGCTGGCAGCCGCGCGTCTCATGCGCGACATCGCCGAGCTGAGGCAGCGAGTGGCGCAAGTAGAAGCCAGACTGGCTAACGAACTTAAGGTGAGAAGTCGGAATTATTGATTCAATTATCTATATATTATTAATTAATAAATTTTGTTGGTCTTGGATTAGAGGCCAGTCGTGGCGCAACGACACATGCGTAGGACTGTAACGAGACAGGTTGTGGGTTTGATCATCGGGGAAATGAAATATCTCATATTTTCATTTCTTCGCTCTGTTGTCTCTACAACAGAGCGAAGAAATGTTAAGCGCGGCATAGAGTTCCGCCACTCAAAGCGCAATGCCTCCAGAATCCCTCCATCTATGAGCGGAATTTCGCGTGAAGCATGATCGTCTTCAAGTTTTTTGAAAACTTATTTTTTGGTTACCTCAATTAAAAAAAAGGCCAAAAGCAATTATAGAAAGTAAATACTCATAAGATAATACGAAACTATTAGAGTAAAATTTTTCACTTCTTATTTTACTAATTACTGCAATAAAATTGCAGTAATTAGTAAAATAAGAAGTGAAAAATACATTTTTATTACATTTGCATCCCATTATGTGAACCTTGTTCATGTTATGACCCAAAATCATGTTTCCTTCGCAACCGACTTATGTCAAATAACATCAAAATTTAAATGCCCGCCCGACTGACGGTTGTGGGTTTCCTTCCCGTTCAGAGGAAGTAAGGACACAAAATGCGACGCTGAGTTTCGCCACTCAAAACGCAATGACTTAGAAATTTAAGGGCACGCACAGTGGGGAACAATCTTGACACTGAGTTCCATGCAAGCTGCTATATGCAGGTTGCATCAAGAATTTAAAAAAATATTTGACGATCGTGACACCAAATAATACACAACTCTGTTGCAACAGTCATTAAAATAATTAAACAGTGTATTTCTAGCGTAAACGGCAGGCTGAGATCGACATTGTGCGATTGAGGAAGGAGCTGTCTTCAACAAAAAGCTGTGTCGCATCACTACGCATAGGAAACATCGCGCCTAGGAAACCTTGTGCTAAGTTCGCTTAGAGATAGACAAAAGAGAGCGGAAAAAAGAAAAGTAAAGCTTCGATTCGTGGCTTTCATTATTTTCTTCTCGAGTGTACTGTAACTCTAAATTCTGGGAGGCCACGACTCGATGATCGTACTGTAAAGTATATTAGAATGTTATCTGTGGTACTGTATAGCGTAACGTCATGTATATTCTTTTAATTAAGTTTTCATATAGTTTACAAACTGCTCCACAAAGCGAAAAGGAAAAAATCGGGGGAACCACAGACAATATAATAAATAACATTCGACTAAAAACAGTGTTGGTTGTTGTATTTTATTTTACATATTACATTTTCAACACTAATTAAAATTAACAACACCATTAACCTGTGCCACTACTGGCCTCAGGTAATGATTATATTTAAATTATTTTATTTTTCTGCACTAGTAAGCCTAAAGCGCTAAATTCCGCCATTCCACACGATGTTTCAAATTCGGATGGATAGTGCAGAACTTGAGTGCTTTGAAACTAAATTCTCTTCCTAATTTTCCCTAGTTTAAATAGAAACTAATGAAAAATATTTAATAATTGATTAGTTGCCTTTTAATTTGTTAGCATTAAATATATAATTACAACACTGTTAAGAAATATTTCAGAGTTGTGTTATATATTAACGTTCCTAATTTATATTTCTATTCCTTATAAAATAGTGTATTCATATTTTAGTAATTTGTATCTTATTAATATTTATGTATGTTATTGGTGGTACCTAGGTGGTACCTACATGTCGTGAAGTGCAATTTATGTACTGTTGTAACGTTAAACAATATACTATATATTTAATTTGATAAATTATGTTTAATTCAATTTTTCCCTTTCGTATAAAAAATAACTAACATTAATATAGTTAGAGCTTTTACTTATTAAAATGTAAGCTACTAGTATACTAAGAAAATAAATAAGACCATATAATAAGCACAAAATGTTGAAAGACTGTATAATGTGCACAAATAATAAATAAAAAATTATAAAATTATAAACAGCTCAGTTTGGCTTAAAAATTTTTAGCGCCATATTATTTTTCTACAGAGCACATATAATTTAAAGTCATAGACCACATTACGTGACGTTTTATGTTCACATAAAATTTTAAACTGTGCACGATAATAATATCGTAAAATACACTTATAAGTTCGTAATTTTTACTTTTATTTCATTTTCCGTGGGATAAATAATGTGTTTGGAATGTTCTTTTGCCCTTAAAGACTCTCATGCATACATCACATCGATATATCGGTTGACCGGTATGCATTCTCATGTGTTTCTCTAATAAATCTTTTCTATTCATGTCTTTTCCACACACGGCACATATATAATTAATATTTTTTAAATTACTATGCACACTTTCCACGTGGTGGTTCAAATGTTGAGCGAAAGAATATTTTTTACTGCATTGACTACATTGATATTTCGGCTTCAAAAAACTTTGTTCCTTTGTGATTTGAGAAGGATTCTTTGGTAAGCTACAGATTCTGTAATGTCAATAATCTTCGGATAATTATGTTCATAAATAATATTAACATTTATAAATATATATCCTAGTCGTAGTACAGTGTGATAGCTACAAGGGGCCTCGCAATGGTTGTGAATTTGATCACACTATGGGAAAGACTTATCTGTGACAATATTTTTATCATTGAGTTAATTGAAAAGTAACATTGGGTTCCATCACTTAAAACGCATTTTTTTAAAATAGTTATAACAAAATTAAATATATAAAGTATTTATTGATACCTGCTCTTTGCTTTCAAATCTGTTGCCTGTAATTTCTGAGTTTCCTTTTTGTTAGGTGGTAATAGCTTAGTATATTTTCTGAAGTTAATCATTCGAGGTTCACTATTTTTCTTACACCTGGAGCACACAAATTTTTTCCATCCTTCAAACGGCACAATCATTGGATATTTATGATTACACACAGTACATGAAATGTTCATTCGTTTAACTTGTGTATTAATGTTCAAATTTCTTTTACGTTCATTGAGCTTTCGTTTTTTATTAGTGCCGATTATTGTAATATGGGTATTCTTCTTTAAAAGTTCGTGTGTATGCAATGCACGTTTCGTTGTAATATTTGAGAAGCCTTCACTGACACCCAATTGTGATTGATAGGTTGAACCCAGTTGAGATTGATGGGTTGACTGAACTAAATGTTGCAATATATACTTCTATAGTTATATAAAGTCAAGATACATTTGATAATGATAGTATTATATAGTACAAAAATACTGTACAAATTTTAGCTCACTCACATGCACTGAGTGGTGGTTTAAAGGCTGCTTGTATTAGAGCATGGAAACGTTGAGCATTTCGTAATTGTCGTGCGCAACTCTCACATATCATACAGTCTATTGGAACAACCTATGGAAAAAAATCTAAAAATTATTTAAGACAGAGTGAGAAAATTACAATTGAACATAAGAGTTGTAACTTCAATTTACATTCATGCGAATATATACGTATACAAAACATTCATTTTCTTTACAACAAGCGTAATAACGAAAGTGGGGAAAAGAAAAAAAGTCCGATGATAGCATCGGAGAGAATAGTCTCTATTTCCATGACGCTAGACAAGGTGTCTGAGGATGAAAGATGTATAAAGCCGTACCCGAATACCAAAACAGTCATACAATAATTGGTCATATCGCTGTTCATTTCCCTCCCAAGAACATTTATCAGAGAAACTGAGCAGATTTTCGTTTCCATTACATAAACGACAGCAGCGTATTGACACACCGGCGTCGCCGGATGCGTGTGCCGTCGTTAACGGTAGAGAATCCTATATTAGAATTAAATATGAAATTTTACAAAAATATAAGAATTAAAAAAAATATTAGCAGACATTATACGTAGAAATATTTGTAATTTTAAAATGCAATTACTTTACTAAAAATTTTCTGTAATCTTTCTTCGGACCACAACATGTCCATTTTATCCATAATTTATCCTTATAATAAAGAATGCAAATAATTCAAGCCAACTTTCATAATTTTGAATACATTCGTAGATGACACTTCGATGTTACGAAATGACATGTATTTATTTATATTTTTTTACTTTTACCCTATAAGATAGAATAGTTAATACTCATACTTTTTTCTTTAAATTAAAAACTCGATAAGAACTTCTCTTTAATTTTGTAGTAACTTGACAAGTTAAGTAGTACAAAATTATATAAAAGACTTAAGGCAAGACTTAAGGCTTAAGAGACTTAAGGCTTTCTTAGAAACCTATCAAGAACCTGAGAAGATTCATAGTACCATAAATATTAATAATTAATAAATATAAATTTCTCAACTTCTTGTTATTCTTAATAAAAAATATGATTTAGAAAAATAGATTAAAATCACACACTACTCAACACCGATGGGAAGTTAGTAACACCGTTTTATAGGATGAGGTTACTTAGGTGTAGCACAAGAGTAATACTAAATATTGTAGGCGGAAACAATTGCCAGTATTTTTTTTTTTACAGTCAGTAAGACTAAATTTTATTTTGGCATCATAATTATAAATATTAATTATAATGATAAGGCCAGTCGTGGCGCGGGGGCACAAGTGTTTGTAAACGTGACTTCACGCTCGGGGAAACTAAATATTTGTTTAAATTTATATTTCCATTTCTTCGACCTGGTGTCTAGGTAAAGAATTACTTTCTAGACACTAGATTCCCTCTATCTACCCGACTGTGTGTGAGAGACAACGTGAAGCTGATTTTATTAATATTAATAAATCCTGTAATAGTTTTAGACTATATATACTTACTATAAGTTAGTATTGTCTCTGTGTATGATAATGTTGATTTGAGAAATGTCAACATTTGACATTTCCAATTTTGACATCTAGCTTGGCTGTTGAAGTTAGAACTTTTGACGTTATTATTTACTATTTAGTAAACCTCATTCGCTTTATGTTCACTATTGTGGTTGTGAATTCATTTTAATAATATAATATTCGTCGAATTGTACACCATAAGTGTACATATAGTGTATATAGTAATACATTAAGAAATTTAATTCTGTCAACGTTTTTAAAACACCACTAATATACGAGTATCAAAATGGGTAAGGCAGAAAAAGGAACACCCAAGTATATAGCAAATAAAATAAAGGCTAAAGGCTTACAAAAACTTCGCTGGTACTGCCAAATGTGTCAGAAACAGTGTCGTGATGAGAACGGCTTTAAATGCCACACCATGTCTGAATCTCATCAAAGACAGCTCTTGTTATTTGCTGATAATGCTTCTAAATACATAGATGAGTTCTCTAAAGAATTTTCAGATGGTTATATAGAGTTATTGAAGAGGCAATTTGGTACTAAAAGAGTGAATGCTAACAAAGTGTATCAGGATTATATTGCTAACAGGTGAGTCTGTTTTGATATTACCATACAATTTTTAGTATATTTAATTATTTATAATATGGTAGACAAAGGAAACTTGGGAACTTACTGTTGGGAAACTTTATTTAAAACTGAAATAAATGGATAAACAACAAATTAAATTGTCCTTATTAATATTTTTTTGTTGCATTTTTGGAAAAAGAGATGCTGACAATACTATTTTATATATCTAAAATATTTTCAGTGATATGACTACTACTATTAATGTGTAATAATTGCATTATTGTTTTACTCTTAGCATTCTTTTGTTTTCATAGTTCCTATACAAATCATTTATTTATGTATTCCAGAGACCACCTCCACATGAATGCTACACAATGGGAGACCCTCACAGAGTTTGTAAAGTGGCTCGGCCGAGAAGGAAAGTGTATAGTTGACGAAACTGAGAAGGGGTGGTTTGTGGCATATATTGATAGAGATCCCGCTACTATAGCGGCACAGGAAGCTAAGGCAAAGAAAGAGAAATTGGATAAGGATGATCAGGTAACATGATTTTTTTAAATTTATTCTACTATCATAAAGTTATAGTTGGGAATTTATAGTTGGGATTGAAAATGTATCTATTATGTTGATGTTATTATTGAGGTTTTTATTAAGGAAGACTATGGGCTTACATGTGACAATACACAGGCTTACAGTGTACAATGTTAATTTCAGTCTCTAAAATAATTCAATAAATTCAATCAAATAGTTCCTGAGATTAAACATTATTTGCATTCAATCAAACAAATTCTTCAGCTAAACAAATAATAAATTGCATTCAATCAAACAAATTCTCCAGCCTTATAATATATACAAAAGTATTAATAATTATACTGTTATTAACGGGCTCTACTTAATTTCAGGAAAGAATGTTAGAATTTATACAAAAGCAAGTGGAAAAAGGCAAAAAAGAGTCCACTAAAGAAGAGCCTACATACACTGAGTTCAAACGAGAGAGCAGTCAAGAGAGGCTCACATTGAATCTTAATTTAAAAAGGAAAACTGAAGGTAAAATAAAAGTTTTTTTCATTTTAAATAAGAGAATGAACAGCAATATTAAAATATTGTATTCCCAATTTTTCTATCATTTAATTACATTGCATATGATGATGAAATTCAATGTTGTATGGTATAGTTTGTTACATTTGAGTAAAGAAAATATTTTTATAAGCTTTGTAACTTTAACCACGTACCACCACGTGTGTGTTGAGTGGCGGAACTCAACGCCGCACTTTACTTCATTACCAGAGCGAGGAAATAAAAATCTTAACTATTTCATTGCCAGTTGCTCGCATGTTACCCCGTGCCCTGGCCCAACTGGCTTATTATTAAGATAGATAGATAAAACTCTTTTAAGGAAATAAACATTTTACAAGAAAACAAGGTTTTACAAGGTAAAGCTAAAGTGTAGAATCGATCGAGTCGATGAAGCATTCCTTAAGGCTAACAAGGAGTGTTGGGATGAAAAAGGGTGCAATAAAATGTACATAGGATGTGGAGTGATGCCAAACTTTTAGCCATTGGAGCTTATAATGAAAAGTACATATATGATCAAATTTTTTCAGCCCAAATATACATATACCTGATGCAGAGATTTTGTAGATACTCAAGATTATCTAGAGGTTGTTATGATAAGTCAAGGTAACAAATGTCGGCATAGTCAATAGTAGGAAGGAGGGAAGTGATTAGTAATGTTTTTGTTCAGACTGGAAGATTTTTTTTCCATTTCTTGAGAGATCCCATCATCGCTAATTTTTACCGACTAACATGTTTGATTTGAGAAGCCCAAAACAAGGTGTTATCCATGATGATACTTAGGTTTTTAATGGAACTACTATATATTCTATTAACCACCATATTATATTATTCTTATGAATAAACGTTTTATTTGTGTTTTTATTGCAGCAAATTACATATTTTCTTTTATGTCTGAATTCACATCTAAAATTTTCGCATACAAAAGACATATAAAATAGTAATTTTAAAATGATGTCCAAGAAAGACAATGACTCAAAAAGATATGCTTTAAAAATTTCATATTTTTGTTTTAGAAAAGAAACCAGAATCAATAAAAACAGCTTTCAAAATCAAATCAAAAGACAAAGAAATCAGAGAGGAGTCGTCAAATAAAAAACAAAAAACCGATGAGAAATCAAAACAAACAGCGTTAGATGAAATAATGGCGATGCAAGAGAGGGAAAAAGAGAAGGCTAACAGGTGAGGAAAATAAAAAAGTAGTTGATTAATTCATTTGTTCTTTTAACTGCCATCAGTTCATAGTGTATTTAATTGTAGATTTAAACATTATACATTTGTAATGTTTCTCTCCATGGCTAGTTGACTATAAATTAGTATTTAAGCCTAGATAGATAACCCACTTTAAATTGTAATAAATTTTGAGAAAATTATATAATTCAATGGTTTTTTGCTTCACTAACCGGGCCGTTCCAGGCAACTCAACTAAGTGGACCATCAGAACTTGTAAAATACATTTTTATTGCTTCGGTTAGTTCATACCTTTCGCCAGTAGTTTCAGTGAAAATATTTCGTCGTTAATTAATTGGTTGCACGCTGGCACGCTGTTCCCGCTCACAGCAGGGTGGCATTGCGTGTTGAGTGGCGGGACTCAACGCCGCGCTTTGCTTCGAGATGAGAGCAAAGAAATAAAAATATAAATTTAAATAAATATTTCATTTCCTCAAGTGGGGATCGAACTATTGGGTTTACAGTCACATGCGTTCCACTGCGTCACGACTGGCCTCATGAGTATTCATTAGTATTAATTTTCAATTATTTATTCGCAAAAAAACCAAATCTCTACTAATCTCGATGATACTATTACAGGAAGGACTACTGGTTAACAGAAAACACTATAGTAAAAATTGTGACAAAATCACTTGGAGATAAATTCTATAAAAGAAAAGCAGTTGTGGAGAAAGTTATAGACAAATATGCGGCACAAGTGAAATTAATAGATGAGGGAATTAAACTTAAATTGGATCAAGTATGTATTTTTTTTTAAACGAACAAATCATTCAGATTTGTCACATTAAGTATGTATACGATCTCAAGAGATGCCGTTTTCGTTAATTAAATATTATGTCACAAAGGAAAGGATCGATCTTGATCGATCTCAAAATTGAGAGCTGTTTATAAATATGGGCCGGTAGTTATGAATATTTCAAAGGTTTATTTTTTTTGAGCTTCTCATTGTTCATCTGCCTTGCTTTTTTTTTTATATAAAGTTTTTATTTTCTTTCTTTTCCAGAACCATGTGGAAACAGTAATACCGTCCCCGGGTAGGTTAGTCAAATTTGTGAATGGAGCTTACCGGGGACAGAATGGAGTGTTGCAAGATATAAATACTGAAAATTTTTGTTGTAATGTAGAAGTATGTATGCTTTTTATATTTAGATATCTAAATATTTTAAGTTTTAGGATTGTTTACAGTGAAGATGCTGTTCCTTCAACACCCGTACGGTGAATAAAATGAAGATTTGAACTCATTTTTATAACGGTAAAGTGGAAGTCTTGTAAGGTACATCACGATGATCATTTCGTACATTTATCAATTTCCTTGAAGTTGCACATAGTTTTGGGTATTTTATTTACTTTCAAGGCTATATCCCGCACGCAGCATGATGGGCAGACGGAACCTGGAAAAATAGTTTTAAGACATTTTGGCTCCCCACGTACCGCCGAATTTTGGAGACGATGCGTGTGGAGTGAGGACTATATAGGCCTAAAGTAATTTTACGAAAATATTTAAAATTATTTTATAATTTTTTATTATATCTTTTATTTGTTGCAGATATCAAGTGGACTACTCAAAGGCAGACTTGTGAAAGGCGTTCAATATGAAGATATAACTAAAATGGCGGCGTTATGAATTTATTAGAATAAAAAATGTATAATTTTTTAACTTTGTATATTTATTTTTTTCTGTTTAAATTTATATATGCATAGTATTTAATGCATATTTTTTTGTAATTTTCATGTTATTAAGTAAACGAAATGACTTAAATTGTATTATTATACATTTTTAAGTGTATTCCAATTCCAAAAAGTATTTACATATTGATTATTTTTATTAAAAAGCTGTTACATATTTCGTCCGAACTTCGCCTAACCGTTGAAGGACAAACGCATCCATAAATAAGTACTTTTTAAATTTAACATGAAACGGTAATAGCACCCAAACGACGGACTAATACTTAATATAGAAAAGGAATAAATAAAACATCCAAAATTATATACTGCACCAGAAATGTATAATAATTATTATATAATATGTGACATAAGTATTAAACAGTATTTGGTAGCGATTATAACACATAAATACATACATCCAACGATGACTGTCACTTTGACAGCGGGCGCGTGTCGCCATATACATATACATATATATATAAAAAAATGTCAATCTACTATAAAAATAGGTAAAGGTGTGACAGCACCGGTGTAAGGCACGAGTTTTTGGATAAAATCTCTAAAATATATCTTTTTAATAATTGCACTAATAACGTTATATATAATCAATAAATTTAATATTTTATAATTGGATGGATACAGGATGGTTTACAATTCGAAAAGCTATAAACTCTAAAAAACTACAGATAATCTACAATTACTCTATATACTATATAACATACAATTAAAACATGAACTTTCTTTTAGTTTGTCAATACCTTCCAAATGCATGAATGGATAAAAATATTTTGTACGGTAAAGAGTCAAATAAACCGAATAAAGACAAATTATACAAACAATTTTTACACAGAATGCATTCAGAAGTTGTGTTCAACGTGAAATGCAGTAAGTATATTTCCGGTAAAAAGTAAAATGTGTTTTGACAATTGTTTAAGCACTATCGCATGTTAAATATAATATAAAAAAAACAAAACTATTAAATTTAAATAAAACCTATTCAAAAAGAGGGACGTTACGACATACTTAAAAAACATAATTACAGATAAAATAATGCAAATCTTTAAAAAAATCTAGTTTAGGACTAGAATTCAAATTGTAAAAATATATTAAAAATTAGATTGTGATGGTTTTATTTATATGATTTGTAAAAAAAATTGCCCAATCGTCGAAAAAAATCGCCGCGTCCAGGCAATATGTGTTGCCATTTTAAAAAATAACGCTGTAAGTACAGTCTCCTACAAACTACACTAAAACTAATGTTAAACGCAAATGCTGTTTTAAATACAAGAAAAAATCTATATTTAACTGATTATTCATTTTAATACAAAAAAAAATTGATTAATTTCCACATTTATAATTTAATGAAAAAGAGTTATATATATTTTTAGACCAAATAAATTTATAATTTAATATTTTTACTATAATTCAAAATAAATGAATAATCAGTATAAACATACAAAATATAAAAAAAAATTAAGCTTTCACCGCGAAATTGTCATACTATGTTCAGTGGCACTGTTGCCAGTTGTTTAAATTGGAAGGTAATACTATTTCTTTAATAGTTTTTCCTCTTCGGGGTTAGAATCACCTTTGTCTTGAGGCTTGAAAGTCGAATTTGTTATGGGACTTGCCGATATTGGTGTAAACTGGAAAATTAAATCAATATTATAAATTTAATAATAAATTTTAATTTAGGTACACGCTGTATCCCGCATATAGCAGGGTAGGCAGAGGGAACCTAGTGTGGCACTTCGTTCCCCATGCACTACCCAATTTTCTAGGCATTGCGCGTTAAGTGCAGTGCGTTAATGTTGACGCCGCGCTTGTTACCAAAGCATGGAAATGAAAATAATTTATTCTTTCAAGTGGAAATTTCTACCCTTAACTCACTACCTTTAAGTTTGGTTTTGCATCTACCACTACATCTACCTTCACACCTGCCTCAATATATCCAAGTTAAAATAAAGCTAATTATTACCATGAAAACTCAACAACTCAACGATGCTCTTTATCTTGATATCTTAATATTGCAGTATAATAAAAATATTTTCATTAAAATCTATTAAACTAAGGTCATTTATAATTCGATACCTAAATGCATGTATCTCTTAAGCATAAGAATAAAGAAAGAGTCGGTCAAGTAGAGCATTACCCACCACTCCTAATATCTAGTCTTAGGAGAATCCATCATCTGACAGCATGAAAATAAATTATATATTTTAAATAAAAATAAAACATTATTAATAGAAATATGTATAAAAAAATATAAATATCATATAAACATACCGGTTTAGGCGGCACTTTATCTTTGACGTTTTCCAAAATCTCCTCAAGCCTATTATCTCCTTCGCGTAAAAGCTGAAAGTATATAAATATATTATTTATCTATAACAATATAGGAAATTCAAGTGTAGTAAATAAGATTTTTATACAATGTATTTTTATCTTCACCATTTTAAATTAAAACACAATTTTAACTACTCTATAAAAGCCTAATACAATTAAAACAATAGAGATTATGCCATAAATTAAAATGATTTTTTCAAACAAAATAAATAATAAAATTATCGTTGTAAGCAACACCATTTGTAAAGAATGACGCACACAAACACAAAGCTATCAAATTGTCGCTTTGACATCGCACACGTCTCATTCACGAAATCGAGTCGTAGGTATTGGCGACGAAACAAAGTGAACGTTGTTTAGGTTTATTACAGAAAATACGTAATCGCGTAAAATAAAGCGACAGTTGTCCCATTCTCGTTCTGTTATGTTTTTTGAGAATTAAAAGTGGCCGATCGGCAACGCTGAGTATTATTTTTGTAGTAGTAGGTGTTTACGTTATTTAATATAGCATTAGCACAATTTTTTATACATTTCTAAAAACTTATACTAATAAATATATATCATACTTTGTCAACTTCAGGTTCAATCTGTTCGTTGGTGCCTCCCTTGTTGAGAGCACCCTTCTCCATTAGTGTTGCACGTTTGGCCGCTAAATACATGGATCTGTAATAATACATTTGTAAGTGTAAGTTCAATTTCCGAGTTGTGAAAAAAAAGTGATTAAAATAAAATTTCTATTAACTGCTATTTTTAAAAATAATCTAAAGTAAAGATTGGATTGTCATATTACTAGTATAATTATCTCTATTTATTTTACAAGACAATCCTTTACAATACAGCTTCACGCTGTATTCCCCACACAGGGTATGCAGAGGGAACCTAGTTAACATTAGGTTACACTCTGTTCCCAATTTTCTGCCAAATTCTGGACGCACTGTGTGTATGGTGGGGGAAACCAACCAGAGCGAAGAAATAAAAATATTTATTTTCTCGAGCGCCCCTGCGCCACGACTGGCCTTTAATATTATTTTACAGTATTATAGGCATATTGGAATACTAAGAATGGCAGCGAAATGCAATATCATTTATTTCTTTTTCACAAAAACTTAAAACTAAAAGACCAAAAAGAGAAGAGATTCAGAAAACCTTAAATAGACCGAAAAGATCTGGTAATAAAAATATAGTAAGTACTTAATAACATTTACCTCTTAATAGTCAAATAGTATAATTCAGCGATGGCCCGCACTGAGTAATCAGGTACGAAGGTGTGACGCAGCATCGAGTCCATGTTTAGATTTTGTAGAGAGCCCAGGGTTGATGGCGCTGGAGACTCCGCTGATGCAGAAAAAATAAGAATATTGAGTATTACTGTTGAATATCATGTTGAGTGGCGGAACCAAACGCCGCGTTTTTTCTAGTCGCCAAAACGAGAAAGTGAAAATAAATAACGTTACACAAATTTCATGCTTTTTTACTCTCTACATCTGACGTTATATAGTTAGAAATTATACACTAACAAAAATTAAAACAGCAGTTGTACGATGTTTGTCAGTCAGTATTTCTTGTAACGACTTATTTTTGTTGTTATATAGTTATATGCTAAAGAAAGTACGGCTTGACCGCCACCTCCATCTTACTCTCCTGATCAGCACAAAGTAGTCTACCGGGAGATATATAAAACTCACCAAGTCCCACATTCTGCGTGAGGGCCTGTACCCCGAAGTAGGTGAAGGGCCCCGCCTCGAACACCAGGTTCTCCCTGCCCACCGTCACCTCCACGCGCCCCTCCAGGATCAGCACGAAGTAGTCCACCTGGCAAAACATGAAAATAATTAAATTGTATTAGAAAAATAATCAGTTGAAAAAAGTAACAAGTTTAAGGTCCCAAGCACCGAAGAAATGAACAAAATATGTTATGACTAATCCTGGTTGGACTAAACTTAATAATGTTTGTACTAATAGGCATTCCAGGAGTGAGGAGGAGAAGGTGGAGATATACCTTCGGACTCTGTCATCTGATCAGCTCGGTAATAATTTTCACCTGATCAACATATAATATCCAAGTTACTTGATGATAAAATGTTGGTTAGTTGAGCTGAAAGAAAAAAAAAAGACAGACAGATACTTGTTACTTACAGATTTTCCTTCTTGGAAAACATATCTCTTAGGGTCATTCTTGTCTTCGTCTCCTTTCAATTTGATATGTTGTATGACATCTTGTTTCAGGAGACGGCGTAGTACCGTCTCTGATATCATGTCAGAACGGAACGCGTCAACACCTTAAAAAATAATTAAATAATGAATTATAATTAAGGCAGCCAGGTAGTCCATGTTCTTCTTAATAAATTGCATATTATTGATTTAAATTTCATTTTTTTTCTGGGAAAATTCTCCGCAGTGAATCTATCCAGTACGACTTCGATTGGAAGATCATCAGATTGGATTGTTATATATTACTAGTTTAATCCCCAAGTGACTATTGGAGATCCAAGCCAGATCTCTATGAAAAATATGCCTACATACTTCCATGAGTAAACATGAATAAGATTTTAGAATAGAAAATAGATGGAGATTTTAAAATAGAAAATACAAATAAGATAAATATTTTTTTATACATAGCTACTTATATTATTTTTGTTTAACATTTTCTAAGCAAGCGTAACTTTTACGGTATTTTAATTCTCAATCAGTTACAGCATTTAAAAGACCCTTTTTCATAGACTCAGAGAACTAAGACAATACTCACTAGTACTCATAAACTGGAACGTAGCTAAAATCAACTGTGGTGAAACGTGAACGCGCTGGTGTTGGTGTCCCGCGAACGCTGCTATATCGTGTAACTTGTTCATTGGACGCATTAGACGTTTCTTAGTACGGTTGTCAGCTGTGGAGAAAAAATAGTGTTAGCCTAGTTTAGATGAAGCAATTTTCACGTTTCACAAAAAATATTAAAAATATATTCTTTATTTTTTTATTCCCACTACCATTTCACCTACTTAAAATAAAAAAAAACCTAAAAAATAAACAAAATCGTACTCTACTCACAAATGACGTCGCTCTCGTCAACGATCTCCGCCTGTATCATCTCCTCGATGACGTCCTCCAGTGTCACCAGTCCCACCGTCTCGTACACAGGGTCGCCGTCACCCTCCTCTATGCGTTGCACGAACGCCATGTGGCCTTTGTGGCCTGTGACGAGAGAAAATAAAATAATCAGTCAAATGAAATTTAAAAAATGCTAAATTATGATTTTAAAATAACCTCTACAAGACCAGATGATACTGAAATAAGTGTTTCTTTTTAGGGTTTTATTCTTACTTAAAACTAAAATATATTTGACTTGTAAGTTTGGCCTATGTTGGCTAGCTCTGAGAAGAAAAAAAAATAGTTTCGAGGTTAGAAAAAAGAATCTTTAGATTAGTTAAAAAGATTTGTTCTATATTAAAATCGTTATTAATAATTTGCAGTTAAAAAACGTACATTAAAAAGTATATTTTTTAACTGCATTCGCAAAACTATAATATTTTATTATAGTTTTGCATTGACGAGAATCGGAATCGTTGCGTGATTTTTATTTAATTTAATCGAATTAGTACTTTTATTACTACCTATCACAAAATAACTTTATATAATAAAAATAATATTAAATTATCTCTGCCTAAAAAAATATTCATTTTCTTTATGCAGAAAAACTAAAGTTAATTAACCTTGCACATATATACATATTTATAAACGTATAAATAAGCAATTAAAAATACATGGTGTTCATTATTTTTTGTTATAGTCAAGAGAGTAGAGAACTGTTTTCATTGTTGCTTTGGACACGTCAATTTATTTTCCATTTGTCTACTGCCTATTTAGAAACTATGAAAAATATAACATTACAATAACTCTACTTAGGCAGAACGTGGATATTAGATATGAAATAAAGGCAATCTGTAATCCACACTAAGCGCAGACAATCAGTCATCTTTTCATAAAATTTAAACTTCAAAAACAGACCAGCTACAGCTGCTATAAATAACACGACCGAGATATTAATCCCGATATTGTTATTTTTTCATACAAAATCTTTTTGGCAACTTTCCTTATATTTTTGTAGTAACTCTTAAACAAAAATATCGTCTGGGATTTCCTTTGATTACTGGCAACGAGCGCGTTGCATAAATTAACGAAAATCTTATCTTAACGTTTTTTGTAGAATTTATAGGACTAATGGCAAATCATTTCATATTTTTATCTATAAAGATTTACAAAAAAAGCGGCTTCAAGAATTCTCTATTTTCTCAAAAAACAAAACACGTACAATAAAAACATACATCTACGAATGGCAAAAATAAATATCGAGCAAGAATGGCTTTAGTGTGAATTGATTATTTAGGGATTTCTTTTAAGAAGACGCTGTTAACAAAACGTCCATTTTATCAAACAATTTATAAAATTTTGGAAGGATAGAAATAGTATGAAAGTATGAAAATATTTTAAGTTTTCCAGAATACATCAAGTAGATGTTACGGTTCGCATAAGTCGTGTGCCAATAAATTCATCTTTAAACGTTCTAGGAACTTCGGAAACCTCTAGAAGAGTTGGAAGACAACTCACCTTCTTTGAAGTGTTTCAACATGATGTCCAGAGTGATATCTTCGAACACAAAGTTGCACGGGTTCTGGTAGTACTGGCAGAGAGTGCGCAGCGGCGTGTTGTCGTCGGGGTCCACGAAGGCCAGATCCTTGATGAACAGCACCGTCACTATGTTGCCGCGGTTGCCCTCGTATACCGGGATACGGGAGTAACCTTGGTATTTTGGACAAATTGGTTGGATAAGTATGGAATAAGTATATAAGACTAGGCTCTGTAATTAGAAGTTTTCAGAAAGGCTGTCCTTGTATTTATTGGGTCAGAAGCTGATCGTAGAAAGAAAGAACAATATAAACATTTCTCCAAGTACGTTAAAGTCACTGACGGCGTATATTTTATATATATATGCTATAGCAGATCTGCTATATCAAAAAAATCCGAGGTTTCGAGGTTTGACTATAAGTCAATTTCTTCTATACGTCATTGTAATATATATATTAATATTTATGTATATTTATATAATTAGTAGTTATATATGAACAGTGATATTGACATCATAATAAATCAATTATTATCATTTCTCTTTGCACCTCCTAGATTCATAAGTTTCTGGTAGAGTTTGATTTCTCTTAGAGACAAGTTTAAGATCATTTTTAAGATACATACATTTTTTTTATTCTCTACTTTCTTTCATGCGAAGTACATAAATAAATTAAGAAAAAACAAACTACACAATAGTCCATAAATTACGAAACAATATTTAATAATATATTTTAATTTATGTGTAAAATCATGTAACAATCAACAATTCATATTATACTTACCATTACTTACAACAATATTCATCATTCATTGTACGAGGACAATCATAACTTTACTTTATCAAGTAGCAAATATATTTAGTAACTCCTAAACTATCCTAAGCAACAACATACCTACAGGAAGTACAGGTTCGAATTGAAAAGATAGATTCATCCATTCAGTCCATTTATACATACATTACTGTTTTAGGCTATATAACACGATATTTATCGTTTCCTTGTAAACTACTGAACTTACGGTCAGATGGCTTTCTAGTGTCATTTTATACATAACTTTTAATGTTTTAATATACAAACAAGGACGAAACCGCTGGTAAATTTTAGTTATTATATATAAGCTCACCAGATTTAACAATTTCTGTCATAGTTTCAAAGTCCAATACACTATTGATTGGCAGCATGTAGCAGTCCTTCAGTTTCGTCATAACATCCCCGACAGTCTTTTTGCGAAGGTCGAGAGCACCTGATATGATGTTCACTTCTTCTTTGTCCAAGTCGTTCACGTGGTTCGTGATCTAGTGGATAAAAAAAATTAAAGGATGGAGAAAGAAGTGATTTATCTCTAGGTTATGTCTGCCTTCTTCGCGGTGTGTGAAGACATGATTAATGATTATGAAGAAAATATGACCATAATAGTCACTCACAAGAAAGTAATAAACTCTCTGAAGTAATGAATGATTTTTTTACTACTGCTGAACTGTTTGAGAAGATATCAGACATTTTAGCCACAAAAAGTTAGTCTATAATAATTTCTTTTGAAACTGAGGAGGACCTCAGGAACATCTGGGTGCAACTATGAGGTGGTCAAGAAGATGATGCCCTCAAGATACCTTAGTTTTAAAAGTTTAATCTGACTAAGGAGACTACAAAAAAAAATAAGTTATTTTGACAACTACATATGTCCGTTAATAAATATTTCATAGGAAAACCGCAATTTTGCAAACCTTCACTAACTCCTTTAGTCTCTCCCTATTGTAATGTGTACCGATTTCCTCTCCCAAGAAGTAGTCCAGAAGTTTGCTGGTCGGCCATGCGAGTGGAGCACAGATACCCATAACGATCTACAAAGGAACAAAACAAATTCTAAATATTATAAAAAAATACTGCTTTAGGTATACCTACTAATTGATTATAATAGGATTAAGTAAGATATTATAAATCTTACTGATTTGACTGTTCTAAAACAAAATCATTAAAACACAGTCGACAATTAATCATACAATGATCGAATTACCTTCATTATCCAAATACTCTTAGCACCAATAAACAGTCCATGTCTTGCACAAATAGCTTGGGGCGTGATTTCGGCTATGAACACTATAGCTAGCGTGGAACCTATTACAGCAACTAAGCCTGACGTCAGATCATCCAAAATAACAGTAAAAGTGCTGTTCACAGCAACGTTACTCAGCAAAATCGTACAAAGTAAGTAATTTCCATGAGATCTGACTGGCATGATGGCTCTTGCGTATTTCCTCTCTTTTTCTGTTCCAGTATTGGCGATAATTTTTAATTCGGTTCTATCTAACGCCATAAGTCCAAGATTCAATCCGGAGAAGAGAGAAGCAAGCATTAGCAATATGACAATAAGAATGAGAGAAGCCCACAGTGGTAATAGTTTGTCGTGTATGCTTAGTATCTTCCATTTTTCCTTTCCTTGATGTACGAAGTCTTCTTCGGGGGAATTTTTGGCGCATATATAGAACTTGTTGTCTTCTAATGGTAGGGGAACAATTAGTTCGAAGAGTGCTGAATCGGCATCCGTGAATTTGACCTGTAAAAAAATTAAAAAATTATTTAATAAAGATTGTTACATCTGATTTGTAATAAATAGGGTTTCCTTTGTTCCCTAAATAAAGTATTATTTGAAGTCATTCGCTAAGAAATTATTTTTTAAATTAAAAATATAGTCATCGTCTTTAACGAAACCCACCACCGCGCTGTATATGATTAGATCACGGAAACTAAAATAAATTAAACATTCCTGAGAATCGGAATCCATCCCATAATATTATATATCATGTTAACAATTACTACCCCACTGCGGTATATTGAAATCTACAATAATTAACTATTGTTTACGAATTACGATAATTTATTTAAATTTAATCTTAACCTTTATCTGATAGCTGATTATTGCAAAAAAAATATTATAACTGGAGCAAGGTGTTCATTTAATAACATTATTAAGAACAAGGCATCTTAGTATATTAAAGTCATTGAAAACCATTATACCTCAGTGGCGTAGCTTCACACTGTATCAAGCATATATCAGGATAAGCAGAAGGAACCTAGTGTTAAGACACCCCACACACTTCAAACTCAACTTGGAGATATTGTATGTTAAATGGCGGAACTCAACGACGCCCTTTGTCTTGTTACCAGAGCAAGAAGATCGAGACGTCGTTGCCATTATTTTTTGCTTTAATTCTTAATATTTAATATTCTCGTGTAACTTGAAACTAAATATAGATTTATTTCTAAGATGGTAGTTCCACAAATCACTTCACTAAATGATTGACGTGTCGGCCCTCACAAGTAACATAAAATAAGCATGGGCGCCATTATCAATATGTACAAACATTAGTGTCCATCAAAAACTGTTATTCGACAGGCGTGGTTATAAACATATTCCTCATATTGTAATATTGTAATTTATATACATATTTTTATTATGTAGTATTTTATTTCTTTTATTTTCATCTGGTAACAAAAAACAAAGCGAGGCATTTAGTTCTGGCACTCAGCACTCAACGTCACGAAAATTGAACGGAAAGTTTATAATGGAATGTGAAACACAAAATTTCTTGTGTCTATCCTGCTTTATGCGGGATAGAACGTGAAGCAATATATTGCTTCACGTTCAACAAAAAAAGGCTACACATCTTTTTTTCTGGACATAAAAAATGATCCTCGGGTTATACGAATTGCTCACAAAACAATATCTTCGCAAGAGTAATATATCCTTTAAATATAACAGAGAAAAATTACCGACTATTAATTATGTATGTAAATATTGTTTATGGATTTGTTTGCATTAAGACACGACGCATTCCTAATAATTTACCTTTAGTTAGTTAGAAGTTAAGCGAAAACCCAGTATCTTATTCTGAACATGTTTAAGCGGTAATTTTACATTCGGGGTTTTTAGAAGTGCTAGTCATACTATGTAGTATGTACTAAACATTGCATGCATAACGATCTTTATCTTACCTGTTCGGTTCTGCTCGATTAACTTATGTAGGTATACCTATAATATTATTTGTAGTAACTTTTAAAAAAATGTTTCTAACGAAAGTGTCTACAAAATCAGAAAAGACGTTTGGGATACAAGCCCAAAAATACAAGAGACAAGCAAACACACAAATCTTATACAAATGAATTTGGATTTTCTCTACGAAAATACGGAAAAACCTATATTATAAATAAAGAGATTTAGCAGAGTACCCATCTAATCATTTTTATGCATAATAAACATAATTTATGAATATTTAATTATATTTAAACAAACTGCCATATATTTTTAGAATTCCGTACCTAAGGAGAAACCGAACAAGTGCGAATCAGGCAGTACCAAGAGTTCCGTACAAAAAGGAGGCCTCGATTTGTTTCTGAAATTTAGGCTCTGGTTAAAGTTGCATTTCAAACTAAGCTCGAGACCTCCCAAGTTTTTGTACCCTTTTTTTTATTTGAAATTTTGATAATAAAATAATTAAAGCTTAAAAAAAAAATTAAATAGAAAATTAAATAAAATTGAAGTTAATGTAAACATGAATGCAATACAAATAAAGATAAAGTAAAAAAAATGCCGTATCTCACCTTATATTCCTCACCTTTGACCATAAAATGACATTTAGTACCATAATTCTCTGGAACATGAGTGAATGCTATCATAGTATCCTTCGTAAAACCTTCACCGAAAAGTCTTAAAGTGAACTTGGTATTTCTGAGAACACTTGGGATCATTCCTTCCACTACTTTGGGTTCTTTGTCAGCTTCTTCGACTCTTAAGCCCACGACCCTTAATTGTCTAGGAGCTGTTTGTACCGGATTAATCTGCGCTGATTCAGCTGGCTGTGCTGATTCAGCTGGCAGCGGAATTGCTGTGACATCAGCTTTATCTTCAGTGGTTAGTGCACTTTCCGATACTGATGGTTCTGCAGCCTGACGTTTGATTCTAAGTGATTTTTGATCAGAATCTTGGTCTGCGAAGGTCTCAATCATGACACCTTCGCTTTGGTCCCCATATTTATTAACAGCTAAGTCCCTGTAGTAAATTTTAACAACGTCATCTTCCAAGTCTGTTATCTCATCGTGTTGTGTTTCTTCGATTTCATTTTCTGATTGCCTGTGCAAATAACCAAGAATTAAAAATATTTTCTATTCAATATTTATTAACTTATATTATTGTGTAAATGTTAACAATTATGTTTATAGAAATGCAATTACAGGCCGTAGTGGCAAAGCAGATCAGCATCGGACAATAAGCACAATTGTTGTGGATTTGATCGCCACTCTGAATAAATTATTTTTTTTCCTGCTCTATAAGAAGCTAGGACTTCGAACTACGTAATTTATCTACGAAATCATATGAGGCAATCTCAACGCAGGGGTATAAACATATGACTGTAAACACGACTGTTGTGAGTTCGATTATTTAATATTTCCTCGTTCTGATAAGCGCTTCTTTCTCCAATGTCTCGAGAATTCGGGGGAAAATGGAAAATGAAAGTGTCTTAATGAGATAGGAGTGTCTTAAGTTCTCAGGTTCCATCTGCGTACCCTGCTGTGGGCAGATACACCGTGAAGCTAAAAAGAATCCACGAGATACGAAGTGATAGGGAGACATAAATTATAGTAAATTATACATAAAGTTGCATCGTTACACTAACACTTAACCCAGTATGATATACCATTCGTATTGATAGTGTAATTGACACAATTTGTATATTGACTGAGTTATCTAACCTACTGTTAATGTAATGCCGCTTTGATGGTAAAGAGAGACAACCGTCGTCAGCAGGAATTTTATTATTTATTATTATTTCCCGTTCCGAAATTCCGATTTTTTTTATAAATTTCGAATATCCGAAATTCCGATAAATTCTGTATTTGCGTTCCCATTCATTAACCTACCTAAATGCCAATTGCCAAGCCTACATGACAAATTAAATTACAGTCTAAGTTCAATCAGTTTCGTCTGTACGTTATCAGACGACAATCCTACTTTGTTCAAGTTTTATAAGAAAATCCTCTATAAATAGGTTCACGTTTCACCCCCCACATAGCTGAATAGGTAGAGGTAAGCTGGGTACATAGTATTCATATTAAAATGCGGTTACAACCGTAACAGTCGACATTTCCAAAAATGATAGAAAACGGAGAACGGATTGATATAGAATCTATACTTGTATACTCTAATCTGTACTAATATTATCAAGCTGAAGGGTTTGTTTGGTTGAGCGCGCTAATCTTGAAAGCTATGGGTACGAATTGAAGAAAAAAATGTGTTACATTTTCCATTTATCGAGAAAGGCACTGCACCAGCGGCCAGAATTAATTACATTATAATATTTATTATGGGTCCCTAGCCTCACCCTAAAAGTGTAAAAAAATGTCAGTAATATAACATTTAACATTATTGCCGTTGAAGAAATCGGGGCAGCGACTTAATGGACGCTATCACGCGATGGCTAGCTTCAATTTTGTTTATTAATCTATGACCTTCCTATCAAATTCAATGAGAAGAAGACAGGGTTCGTAATACCCTATTTTTTATTGGTTAGGTTTAAATTAAACATTATTTTCTTATGGTTGTAGGTTCGATTTACACACTGGAATAGTATTAAATTGCTGGAAGAGTATTATTACTTATTTTCATGTTGAATTCGGCCGCTGAACATGAAGCGTCTCGAAAATTGGAAAGCGTGTGGGGAACGGAGTGTCTTATTATTACCTTAAGGGGTGTTCTGATGACAATATTAGTATAATAAATTCTTATGTCAGTGCAAGTTGTTGGTATCTTAGTCATAAAAATTATATGCAGTTAAGCATGAAGGGACTACGTATCTTATCTGTCGCCAGCATCTTACATCAAGACGCGTACATGTTTGAGCAGCATTACATTCTACTTGTGTAGTGCTATTTTAATGTCCTTAGATTCTTCAGATTTGAATTCATTAAATTTAGAAATGTACGCAATAGCGCCTCGATTTCCTCGTTACAAGCGAAAAACAATTTTTTTCTTTCCCTCTAGTGGAAATCGAACCCATAACCATCACGCTTAAGACTCTGTCCTACAGTGCCACGATGATTATGTACATAAAAGTAACCCTATATGTCTGTAACTTCTTAATGATTAACTCGTTAAGCCAATTTGAATATACACTTATTACAGACTAGCGTTAGAGGGCCAGGAAGAACATATTCAATTTCATTTAAGAATTCGAGGCTGTCGTGCTCGTGGCGAAGGGGCACAAGTGTGACGGTCGTGGGTTTGATTCCGACTCGATGGAATAAAATACTTAATATTTTTATTTCTTCGCTTCGGTAACAAGGCAAAGCGCGGCGTTGAGTCCTTCGTCACACGCGCAACGCCTAAGGAAATCGACGGAAAATGGAAAAAGGAGTGACTTAATGGAAACGGAGTATCTTAATACTGGGGTCTAAGGTCCCCTCTGCTTACCCCTGTGTGCGGGATACACAGTGGTACATCTCCACTTTCATCCCGTTTATTGTAATTAAACATTGTGATTAGGCGGAACCTGACGGCGCATGCTTTCAATTTCGTTCAATCAATAAATCACGGCCAAATTTTGCGAGACAGCAACAAAATTTTAAGACTTTTTTTTCGTGAAATTTGCCAATCCCATCTGTTTGACGAACACATCGCGTCCACTTGGTTCGCTGCCAGCGCTATGACGTCATACTATATTTTAAGAGTCACGCATAATATGAATTATATTATACTTTGCACGCTGTACTTTCACTTTTGAACGTCACTATGGCCAGTGCCAGAACGTGGGAGTCTTTTTTTTTTGTTTTATGAATTGCTTAATAGGCATTTAAGATAAGGGTTTTTTATAGAAACTATTTTAGACTAAAAGGGGTCTCTTATGAGTGACGCGCGCTTTGAGTGACGAAACTCAACGTCACGCTTTATCTTACTACAGCGAGGAAATAAAAATAATTTATTCACCCGAGTAGAAATCAAACTCACAATAGTCGCATTTACTTTCAGACATAGTGCCGCTGAACACAACGTCAATAATTAAACAGAATTCTAATCTTGAATTAGGTCACTTAAATATAATATATGAAATTATATATATATTTATTTATATCACAAAATAACTATTACACTGAAATGGTTGTTGGCAACGACGATTCGATCACCAGACTGGAGGTAATGAATTACTTTTGATTTCGCTCTAAAAGTTGAGCCGCAAAAGCAAAAGCGCGTCACGCCCGTCAAGCCCGACGGTTGTGGGTTCGACTGCCTCTCATGGGAATGAATAGTATCGAAACCAAGCGCGGCGTTGAGTTTCACCACTCAACACGCAATGCTCCGAGAATTCGTCGAAAAGTGTATAACGGAGTTGTCTTAAGGGTGATGAGGTTGATGTGAGTAGAAGAAGCGAAAGACGTAAGCCGGGAAAGTAGTGGTTAATATTTACTTTTTTTTGTACCTACTTCGTTAAAGGGGGATACAAAATATGAAATTAAAAAGGAAGAACTGAGAAGGACATCTACCATATTTTCTAAGACAATTATTCTTTGTTGTTAGATAAGTGCCACCATACTATGATCGGTACTCACCAATAAGAAAAACAAAACAATCAGCTATAAAAAAATCGAATTTGCACCAAAACATTGTTAGTTTGCCTGAAATTACTGTTTTAACTGTAAACAAACTGTATTCCGTTCAAGACTCCTTTGATTTTTCTACAAACAAATCAAATTCCGAAATTCATTGCAACAAATGTACTACAAATACAAATGGTCTCTTAATCGAAGTCGCAATAGCATAATTTTTGCTATAAATATGTTTTTTTTTATTAAGGATGGACGGATAATAGAAATATAATACAAATAATTAAAAAAAACAAATTTTTGAAAGTAGCGTGTCTCGAATCTGTGCTTCTTGTGAACTATCTAAAAGTTGTGACCAGTAAGCATTTTGCATAACGTATAGATTGGACGATTACTGTTTCTTTCTTTATTTACTGTAACATTTTAAAAATATAAAAAATATTATAGAAGTTTATTGCGAAATTTATTATATTTTAAAATTAAAAATATTATATTCAAATTTTATCAGAAATAGACAAACATCAATAGATTACATTATTTTGTATCATATTCTCAAAAAAGTGATAACAAAATTAAACAAAAAATTATTATACTATAATGTTTTATTTTAAGCAGAAAATTTATATAATAATTCATCAGATAGGCAGAATGAGTTGAAGCATTAGTCATAACATAATTAGACCATAAAAAATAGACACATCCCAGCAGACGGTGTTTATGGAGGGCGTAAAGCTAAGATGGCGGCGAGCGAGGCGCGAAATTACACTATAACTTTTTATTTCCATTTAGTATAATGGCCGTTTAATTTGTTAGCGTCATTCGAATATTTAGGTCATATTAATGAGGTTCATACTGCAATATGATACATTTGTAATCATTTTTTTTAGCAGCCTCAAGCTTTTTCACAACAGCATGGTAGACAGAGAACCTTGTGTTAGGACAATCCGTTCCTCATTTCTCGCATGAATTCGCGACAGTGTTTGGTGAAAAACGGAACTTAACGCCGCGCCTCAGTTTAAAATAAAATCATCTAGTGGGATCGAATCCACAAACGTTGCGTTTACTCTGCGCAACAATGGTTCTGACACTCTACGGCAGAATTTATACTTGAATTAAAACTAAAAGGATGTAATAAAATTTCAAGTATGTATTAAATAGTTTAGTCGTTCATTTTTCCAGTTCTGGCGGTCATCCAATACTGCTGTAAGGACATATCATACCGAACAAAAATAAATATAAACTGAAAAATTCTCAACGCCTGCCAAAAATACTTAAATATTCTTAATTTTTTTCAACTTCATGCTTCACTCCGCATATGACAGCAAAGCCAGATTAAATCCAGAGTCGAAACTCCGTTCCCCATATAAATTCGAGACATTACGTACAGAGCGTAGAACCCACAACCATCCCGCCACTATTATTACACCACGATTGTCATTATGGCTAAGTACAGTTGGGACGAGTTTTATCAAATCGATATATCATTCTAATATTTATGTGTTTTTTTAAATGATTCATAGATTATAATTTATGAATGAAAACGGCATCTCAAGATCGATCTCACAGTTAAGAGCGGCTTATAAACACGGGCATAAGACATCTGGAATTATCTTGAATAAATTATCTTGATACGTGTTAAACAAACCGTTTCGGCCTAGGGCAAACTAGTTTCGCCTGATATCAAGTTAGGCTAGCAACATCTACATACATGCAGCTGTAATTAAAATGTTCAAATAAGGCTTACGACAGTTTTGATGGAGAAACAAATATATAACTAAGAGCTACATGGAGACGCCGCTTAGAATTTCCACACATCGCTGATCGGATCCATTCAATGAAAAATATCTGTACTATTCAGAAGATGTTATTTTACTTTTAGTAAAATAATAGTCATTTATAAATATTATACACCAACCGTTAATGTACATAAATGAAATAAGAATATTTACCATAACTGGTAATCAAACCAACTGACTTCCAGAAATTCTTCTATCAATCAATTTCGTCAACACTAATTGTTGAACAAACAGAATAATCTACCAAATAAGTCTTAATTATGCTCCACATGTCAAATTTGGATCATTAACACCCCCAATGTGTGTCGAAAAATATACTTTATTGCTATCAAAATAGATACTATTATTGTATGCATATACTCATATATGACGTAATCATCACTAAGGAAGGGTTTGTTTGTAAACGCTGTAGTTATATTCAATGTCACCCCGCAAGGTCTTTAAAACCGAGGGAAATCAAAGAACAGAGTGTATTAACACAAAGTTTTCTCCGCCTAAATATTAAAAACATTTATTTTATTCGATCAATTTCTATAAGTTCCTGAGATTAACGCGTTTAACCAAACAAGCCCCTCAGCTTTATAATATTAGTTAAGATACAATGGTCAGTTTAAATTGTAATATGGCAGGATACACCTCGAAGCAAAAAAAGACACATGTGTAGTGTAGTTATAAACACAAGTTAGTGATAGCTGTAGCTTCTATTTAAGATTCATATCACACATGATGTCAAGGAAAATACCGTGGGAAATCAACCTAGCTGTAAATCTACCTGTGAAAAGCAGAGAAAGAGGCCGTCGTGGTACTACGTCTGGCTATAAACACGATCATTTTGAGTTCGATTCTCACTCGGGGGATGGAATTAGTTGCATTTCCTCGCTCTGGTAACAAGATAAAGTTGGGTGGAAAGTAGGGAACGGACTGTCTTAAATTTAAAAAATGTTTTTAACCGATTTCTAACCAAAGGTGGTCGTGACATTTTTATCTGATATTATCGGAATAGGGTAATATTTTAGTATCATGATCGACTAAATCTTAAAATTAGGCGGGTTAAATATTATAATTGTAGGGAATTTGTCGGTAAATAATAAAAAATCACATCGAAATAAACCTTTTTGATATCAATAAAAAAAACTTGACTATTTATAGGGATATACTAACTTCAGGAATAGTTCAAGTTTATTTCAACACAATGTATCGTCAAATTTCTGAAGGCCATATATAGTATCAGTATAATTTAGTATTAGTAACAGACAGAGTAGCTTAAGAACTGAGCTTTAGAAACCTGAAAAAAAGGGATTATAAACGCAATTAACTACTCAAAGTTGTTATAAATACGTATAAATCGGTTTCAACTCTGAGATTGATCTTGAGATACCATTTTCATTCATAGAATATTAAAACGGCGTTTCAAGATCAATCTCAGAGTTGAGAGTTCTATTTCCAGTTTTTAATGTTGCTGTTAACAAATACTTTTGATATACGCATAACCACACACTGCACAGTGTATGAAACGTCGACATCAACAATTTATACTTTTTTATATAACAAAATAATATGCAACTCAACTCTTTAAGTTATTTGAGTTTTATTAAATATTCCCCTGCGGCCTGTGACACTTCAGACACTCTGAATTAGAACGCGTTATGTATCATACACAGCAGTTAGTTGTTTCCATTTGACAACCCGTCTCCTATAACTATCACCATCGCTATACGCATATAGGGAGTTAAATAAAAATACTCAGGCAATGTATAGAACCTTGTCAAATTAAACAATCGGAACATTTGCAGTGAACAACAAACGCTTACGAACGAGCGCTCAATGTGACGTAGTTCTAAATATATCCATTGACACATTTTGCTGAACGGATATGGGTAGGCGGAAAAAACTTAAAACAACTTTGAAATAAGAAGTATTTGCATCGCCTGTTATTTAAAAATAATTTTAACCTGCAGCTTCAGCCGCGTGGAAATAAACTATTCACCTCTATAATATTTGTATGAACGTCATAATAATTTTAAGAAAAAAAAATACAATAAAAATAACATGATTATAGGTCATTTTCTTCGGCAGCCTGGTCTACCTAGCCAAGATATCAGATTCAATGACGCTGTATAAGACGGCCTCTGTCGGTACTCGGTTGTGAGTGTGACCAAAATGGATGGCGAGAGTTCTTCAGTGGGACTATGAGATTCCAAAATTTGCAAATTTGTGAACTACGTACAATAGATACACGCTATTTTATACTTTTTTGCAAATCAATTACCCACTTTTAGAATTTATGTTTAATATTCGATATCAAATAATTATACTTAAAAATTATAAAACTATACATCATTTCATTATTAGAGGCCAGTCGTGGCGCAGCGGCACAAAGTGTGACTGTAAACCGACTGGTTGTGGGTTCGATCCCCACTCGAGGAGATGAAATATTTACTTAAATTTATATTTCCATTTCTTCGCTCTGGTGTCGAGGCTAAGCGCGGCGTTGAGTTCTGCCACTCAACACGCAATGCCTCCAGAATTCGGCAGAAAGTGGGGAACGGAGTGTCTAAAAACACTAGGTTCCCTCTGCCTACCCTGCTGTGTGCGGGATACAGCGTGAAGCTGATTTGATTTGATTTATACATCATTTCGATCACCACTTAAAGGGATGAATTATTTTCGTTTCTCCACTCTGACAAACCCTGAGTTTCGCCACTCATCTACTAGGTGGGTTTAGGAAAGATACACACTATATATAGTTCCGGTTTAATCACAAGTCGTACAAGAACAGAACGTAACTTGACCGGCACTATAGTGCGAAACCTCCCTAAATCGTAAGGCACGCATCACATGCTATGATATATAAGGTAAATAACAGTTTAGATAGCACATTCATTCAATTAGAACCTTTCCCCCTATTAGAATGTGAGGTGTAATACGACGCTAATTATAACATAATCTAAAGTTCCGGTGAATGAGTTTATGTATGTGACAGAAGAAGGACTACTAGTACAGTAAATTATATGAATCTTAAAAATAAATCTGTGCGGCCAAACTTTAAACTGGATTTACTAAACACTATTATTTTTTTTCTTTCCCTTCGTATCTCTATGCAATGTGTATTTAATGAAGGAAAGATCGACTTTAGTTTGACCTATAATCTCAATTTAAATATTGGCGCGAATGGGACTCGAACCTGCAATAAACGTCAAAGAGACTATATGGCTCTTTACCACTTTTTTTAATGTATGTAAAAAAAAAAAACATTAAATTAGCTTGACGCTATATCCCGCACACAGCAGGGTAGGCAGAGGGAACCTAGTGTTAAGACACTCCGTTCCCCACTTTCTGCCGAATTCTGGAGGCATTGCGTGTTGAGTGGCAGAACTCAACGCCGCGCTTAGCCTCGACACCAGAGCGAAGAAATGGAAATATAAATTTAAATAAATATTTCATCTCCTCGAGTGGGGATCGAACCCACAACCAGTCGGTTTTACAGTCACACTTCGTGCCACTGCGCCACGACTGGCCTCTTTAATATATATTTTATACAAATATAAATGTTAATGTATGTGACGGGTCAAATGGAAATAACTAGGAGTTTCGTATGACACATGACATTCTAAATGAAGAGGATGACACATTCTAAGTGGAAGTTTGAACGAAATACTTCTTACTACAAAAATATTCATATTGTAAATTTTTCGTTTAAGTAAAAGCTTGTTCGTACTAGGCTTTTTACTCTCTACATATGAAATATTTTTTGTAGCTTTACGATGTTTCCTTAAGTGACTTAGTGTTAGGACACTCCACTTACATTTTCCGCCAAATTCTGGACGCATTGCGGGTTGGAGGGGCGGAACTCAAGACCGCGCTATGCTTCGGCACCAGAGCGAGGAAAAAAAATATATTTCATTTTCCCGAGTTGGGATCGAACTCACAACCTGCCACGTTTACAGTTGTTCCATTGTGCCACGACTAACCTCAAATCTATTATTGAACTATTAATAATAATTCTATATACACGCGATGATGGATAACAACCAGACCTGGATAATTTATAAATATTTATGTGTTCAGGTAAAAATTTACAGCCAACCAAAATATAATAAAAGCCTATTTGTTATTTTCCTAAAGTAAACCTATTTTAATCAACTTCCGTTACCATTTCAAAGTTAGCCAGTGAAAAGATTACATGTATCCGAACTACAAATTTACATGTTATAAATATTTAACATTTTTTGGTGACGAGTAAACGCGGCGTTGAGTTCCTCCAGCAAGCAGATGAGATGCGAAGGAATGGAAGTGTCATAAGGGAAATGGAGTGTCTTTACACTAGGCTACATCTACCTACCCTGCTGCAGGGTACAACGAGAAACCAAAAAAACATTGCACAATATCAATTTATGCGAGTTATATTTTTAGGGTTGCAATAAAACTATTGAACCTGTTAACACCTCAAACAATTACTGAACCCTAGAAGTGGCTTCACATGCCCTTCAAACAGACTATCTACATACCTTTCAACTTAAATCATAAAATGATTCGTCCCAAATTATTATTAGACACATAACAGTAAAGTCGACGAGTAATGGCCGGCTTGAAGTTAGGCTTTCTGAACTACTGCGTATTGTACCTACTCTCGGGAAGAAAATAATCAATGTAAGAAAAATACTAAAATCAAATCTGCGCGACTATCTACAGCTGACTTCAAGACGACCACAACACATCGGGCGTACTGTACACAATTATCATAACCCAATTCGAGTAGCGTCTGGCCAAGCGTCTGGTTAGCTGCCAACATCATCGCCTACAGCCTACAACTACATATACTCATACTAATACAAAATGTGCGTCCGTCACTCACATGGTATGTAAAAATGGCGCTTGCACACTTTTATTATACCTACCGAGTTTTCGGAATGTTTTCAAAGAAACTAATGTTGTTTCTTTGATGATGATGTTTCTTTTCAGGTTTAAGACAATCCTTTTTCGATATATTTAAATATATCGAATTATTATTTATTTATAAACTTATCTATTTTAATATTGTTAAGCCGAAGAATAAGTTTGGTTGACACAGTTGATGTCAGTAACTATTGGTAAAAATTGAAAAAAACCTTTTAGGCTGTATGAACCATCGTGAAGGACAATACACACGGTACACTCAGTGTATACACCGAGTGACACTATAATTAGTGTCGCCTCAGTCGCGAGTGTTAACACGCTGTGTCCAAGTGTCTACTGCAGTTGGAACGTTTTCGAACCGGTTTGACATTCTCAATTTCTCAATACACCAGTTCCTCGTGAATAGCTCGGACACCATTAACTTTACTCAGACACAAAAAAAAGTACAAGTGTAGTACATACAATAGTAATAGCTTAACGATGTATCCCGCACTTAGCAAGGTAGGCAGAGGGAACCTAGGAAACAAGTGTTAATAGATTCCGTTTCTATTAAGACAACATCCGTTTCCCACTTTCCGCAGAATTCTCTCGGCATTGCTCGCGTGTTCAGTGGCGGAATTCAACGCTATAAATGAAATATTTCATTTCCTGAATTGGAAATCGAACTATCCTCCTGCGCCACGACTGGCCTCAGATCATAAGTTCTGTCGCAGTCTATTCGTTTAATAAGTTATTTCCACTCAATCATTTATTTGAAGTTGCATATAAAAGCTACCATATAATAAATATAAGCTAGTGGTGTAAAATTGTATAATAGGGTGTGAATTAGAGCGTGGTAAATTTATATAAGAGACATTGCCGGTCGCCATTTTGATAAAATGTGATTCACATGTTACAGATAAGGAATTTGTTTAAGTTCCTAATTTAATATTGTATTTTTCATATTGCCACATAGTAGGTGGTCCTGTATCCGTTTATTTTTTGCGTTTTACGCGAAATCTATATTAGTAGTAGTATATCTCGTACAGTGGACATTGTAGTGGAGAACGGAAGTGTTTTAATGTCATCGAAGTGTGTTACGACTAGATTCTTAGGTTCCCTCTGCCCGCCCTGCTATGTACATATAAGTACAGTGTAAAGAAATATATTTATTTACTTTTCATGCCCACCCCAGAAATTTTATTTACAAAAAATTTGCTTTAAAAAGCCAAGGACAGCATATTCCCCCAGAAAATATGTCTAAATAAGTCCATGGCAAAAAGTAGTAGTAAATGATAATATAATTATGACATGTGCATGTTCATTAAAAATAAAAAAAAAAATAAAAAACATCATTTATTTAAAAACGGAGCTGTGGTCCATGCCCGCGTCATGTCAATTGTTTATTATACGACCTCAGCTCCTCCTCATGTACGATATTCTTCATTTGGCCCTGCAATATCAGTCATTTGATGCATCATCGACTTATTTTAACTTTATTGTTAGGGTCGTGCCCAAAAGCTAAAACGGGATCCTATTACTAAGACTCCGTTATCCATCCGTCCGTTTGTCTATCATCAGTCTGTATCTCTTGAACAATAATAGGGAAACAATTAAAACTTTCACATATAATGTATATCTGTTGCCGCTATAACAACAAATATTTAAAAAAAAAACAATAAAATAAATAAAAGGATTCCCATAAAATAAACGTAATTTGTTTTGCCGTTTTTATAGATAACAGTACACTTCGTACGCGAGTTCGACATGCAAATTGCAGTTGGCCGATTTTTGATATATTGGAGGAAACACAATCAAACTATATAAATTAATATTATTTCCATGTTCACTTATATATTTGACAGATTTTTAAAAAATAAGTGTCATTACTACACAGCTGCCCCAAACGAGCAGAACAAAAATCATTTACACATTATCTATATACAGTACATATATATATATATATATATATATATATATATATATATATATATATATATATATATATATATATATATATATATATATATATAAAATAAATAAAAGGATTCCCATAAAATAAACGTAATTTGTTTTGCCGTTTTTATAGATAACAGTACACTTCGTACGCGAGTTCGACATGCAAATTGCAGTTGGCCGATTTTTGATATATTGGAGGAAACACAATCAAACTATATAAATTAATATTATTTCCATGTTCACTTATATATTTGACAGATTTTTAAAAAATAAGTGTCATTACTACACAGCTGCCCCAAACGAGCAGAACAAAAATCATTTACACATTATCTATATACAGTACATATATATATATATATATATATATATATATATATATATATATATATATATATATATATATATATATATATATATATATATATATATATATATATATATATATATATATATATATATATATATATATACAGTAAAGAGAGAAAAGGCTGTATAATATACTGCTGAACCGTTATTGATGCAACTTTTTTTGTTCCCTTCATATATTTAAATAATTAAATCCCGATAATATGGTTTTTAATAATTATTTTTACATTTGTGGACAAAGTGGCACTCACGAAGTTTGTCCTACATGTTCGGAAGTTTTAATAGATCATCTTGCTCAAATATTAATCAATTCCAATAATATTACGTCACGTACAAACATGTCAACCCCACGACCTTTTTTTTTGAAGTCGGTTAAAAATGACGGAAACTACAGCCTCCTAATTTGTCGAAATGACTCACGATTATCAAAACATATGACTTACAGTATGATTAATAGTTTATTTATGATTTGAATACCAAAATAAGTTGTTGTTCAATATTTTTGTTCCAACACAACCAGGTTGCCCAGGGTGCCCAGGTTCCCCCTGCCTCTGCTATATGCGAGATAGTCTGTTTTTTTTTTATTATTATGTAAAAATATTATGCAATAATACTATAAAAGTTACAAAATTAAAAAAAAAACAAATAATTTATTAATTTTAACACACTGAGCAGTGTGTTAAAATTATTAAAATGCGTGTAGTGTACTGATCTCGTCTACAGCAACGAAAGCAGAGGGAACTTGGGAACATAGTATAAAGACACTTAGTTCCCATTCAGACACTTCCTTTACCCAATTTCCGTCGAATTCTGAAAGCATTATGTGTTGTGTGATGGAAGTTAAATAATTAATGCCCTCGGGGGATTCATGCGAATCGAACCCACAAGCTCCCCCGTTTACAATCGCACCCTTTGACCTACTGCCTAGGTAGTTCACCACGGCCTAGGTAAAAAAAAAAATAGAATTTGGTTATGTCAAAAGAGGTTTAGGTTCCTCTACTCAACGCACTGTTTCTGTAAATGGGGTAAAGTGGGGTAGGAGGGGAAAATTTAGTCTATGGAGAAATATAAAAAGAATTGTCTAATAATTTGAGGCTCTTGTGGCGACGACGCAACGCGATGATATCTATCACGCTGACTGTAAATGCGATGGCTGTGGGTTCGCATCCCACTTGGGGGAACTAGTTATTTTTATTTGTTAGCTATAAGAAGACAAAGCGCGGCGTTGAGTTCTGCCACTGAATACAGTAACTCGCAGGAATTGGAGTAACAGAGAGGTCGGAGTGTCTTCACACTCCGTTCCGTCTACCTACTCTCCGATACGTGTGATAATGGGCATGCGTAAAAGTAATAATGTTAAATAATATCAAATATACAGATATACATATACTTAAGGAGTCTCGTAATTAAATAAACTTAATTAAATATAAAATCGAAATCAACAGGCGGGCAACAACTCACCGCTGACTGGCGATGACGTCACCTTCCAAATGATAATCCAGCGGGAACCATTCTTTACCCGTTCCACCACATAAATACAACTTTACCGATCTATCAATAACAATTTCTACATCTTCACCAATAAGATTAGATTGTAAATTATCTAAATTACACACGCCCGGTACAGGAGTCAACGACCACCGATCAAAATCGCCGTCAACATTCAAAAAGTAAACACATTTATTTATATCACAATTTCTCTTCAACACATTAATAGAAAACAATGGCGATGATGTTGTAAAAGTTAGGTATAATAAAAGAATTATACCGCTAGTCCGTAAACCGCGCACACGTGCCATTGCTGTTAGTTGCCGCGACTGTTTGTGAATGTATTCTGATTTCTGATCGCCTAAACGCCTACTAGCACTGGTAGTGTCATAGTGAGACGCCCGTCTGTCAGTTAGTAGTGTTGCCAGTTGACGCTTGTGTTTTTATTTTGAAGCAAAGGTTTTGATGTATAGGATGTGGATATGGTACTTTTTTTCCTTATGTGTATATTTTTTTAATTAAACGTATATTTCTCTTCATGCTTTTTTGTTATATTTGTAGCGTACAAAGAGTGTAGTTTGGAGTGTGCCACATATTTCTTTTCTAGACATATCAAGATTGTTATGATATGTATGTTTTTATAATAAATGACATAATATGTAGATTATAACGATATTATTAATTTAACTTAACTTAACTTAGGTTTACGCTTTATCCCTAGCGGGGTAGTCAGAGAGAAAGGAGTGCCAAATGTTACGGTCTATATAGCTTTTTCGCCTCGTCCACTGTCATCAACCTCTTTATACACGCCCTCCGGGGGATCCTCATACTTTTTAGTTGACCTTCCTCCGGTATCTTTTATCCTGTGTTTTCGAAGGTCAACCGAGGAACCCCTCACCACTCACTTTTCCATCATAAATCTTTTTTGCCATTCTTTCGTCACTCATTTGTTCGACGTGCCTAAACCAGCTGAGAACGTTCTCGCTCATTCTCACTGTGAGGTCCTCGCTAGTACCTGCCATTCTGTGTACCTCTTCATTGCGGATTCGATCAGCTAAGCTGACTCCGCATATCTTACGAAGAGATGGCATCTCCACAGTATTCATCTTTCTTTTATTCTTCTTTTGTAATACCTACGTTTCACTGCCGTATAACCGAGTCGGTACCAAAACTGCATTGTGTACGGCCAAACTCGCAGCTGTGCTGACGTTTCGCCGTCTCATCAATGCAGCTAAGGCTCCGTTAACCTTGTTACCGGCAGCAATACACCTTTTCATATCCATCTCGTAGATGGAAGGCCATCTTTACTGAACATACTTCCCAAATATAACACTTCATTCACCTGTTCTAATATCTTACTATTTACACTGATCTTACATTCTGTCCTTTCTTCATCTCTTTCAAAAAAATATTATTAAATAAATTCAGTACAAGTATAAAAATTCCGATGACTCTCTCCATAGTTAGATAAAGTTTCAAATTATTATTATTTTTTACTAAAAGAGAACACCAATACATCGCTTCTAGAGCTTCCACCTAAGGAGATTCTTGTATAAATAAAAACAACAATTGACATTATTATATTCCTTTAAAATAGGTAAAATACTTAAATGGCAACATTAAGTTGATTAGGTTAGGGATGGACATAATATATTTTATCGACTATCGGTACTGTAATATAATAAAAAATATTAAACTTTGCGTAATATAAAAAAAAATATTATAATTTGTTAAACTTACCTTCATGTTACGTAAACAATATTTATCATATTTGCGACATTTACCAGACAAGGACGAACATAGATAAGATTTGATAAAGATAATAAACGTTTTAGTAGTTGAAGGGATTATATAACTCTAAATATATATATATTTAAGATATTATCGTTATAAATGCGTTTATTCTATCGTGTTATCTTCCTAAGTAGGTATTTAAAATATGCTTAAGAATCTTAATAATATTTTAAAAATAGGTGTATCTCGTGTAAATAGTATGTATTTTATTTACTTTTACCCGGTTTCTTGCAGCATATAAAGCAGGAAACCTAGTGTCCAGATACATTTGCTTTGCTCTTAATTACTTATAAAAAATATTTAACAGTATATATATGAAGATAAATCATCTTGACTTAATCGAGTTGTTATAACTAAATTTTAATTAAAGTATGTGAAAAGTATTATATATCAATAATGAATTATTCGATTTAATTATGTTAAACTTTTTATGTGTTGTAAAAAATCTATATATCTTCTTTCAAACTCAGATTATAAATATATATATAATTTACTATCAAATTAATGATCATTAATTGAATGTTTTCAATTATATAGGGATTAATAATGATTTTTATCAAATCATGATGATACGCCTCAAACACAATGTATGCGCATGACTATCACAATCTATTACGAGGGTCGTAAGTTGTATTCGCGTGTGGGGTAATTGTTTGTTTACGCTTTAAAAGTATTTTGACTTCAGATTGACCATCAGTACTTGAGTACATAACAGTAATAACTTTATGTTTAAAACTATGAATTTGATTCTTTGTGAAATTTACGCTATTAACAATTCTATATTTTTGTGAAGTATAAGTTTTGTCAGAAACAAGTTATGACAACTACGGTTTACTTTATCCTCATATTGCATGAGATAGAGCCTATGCATCTTCATCTCCCGCTATTAACAGGGTAAATGGGAAGAACGTGAAGTTCTGTGGAACCTGAACATTATTTTTTTTCCTACAATAATGACATTGTTTCACGCTTTATCCCTGTAAAGGTAGTCAGAACGACCAGAGTGCCAAGTTTACGAGTTTCGTATTTTTTTTAATCAGTCTATCAACTCGGCCTATTGGTAGGTATCCATAGCTGGACACAAGGTTCCCTCAAAGTGCACCAGGAATCCCGGCCAGTAGTACCGCCTTCTGCATCCAGTAAATTTTATAATTTTTCGTAATAGGTAGCAAAACTAAAGAGGTAAACTAAAGAGGTCACAACATTGTAAATCTTTAAAGAGTCATCCACTGCCAGCTTTAGTACTAGAATTTACATTTACAACTTTAAAAAGATGTTCTTGAGTAAAAATTACAGTTCTATGTATGTTATGAAATGATACAGCTAACTTACATTTAAAAATGTGCAAATACAAAAATTTGCACATTTTAGACAGATTGTAAATGTAACGATTGGGTGGTGGGTTCGATTCACTTTGACAAATTAGTAATTATGATTTTCCCAGTCGTGGTGTCGAGTGCCACGAGTCACGACGCAACGTCTCAAACATTTGGCGAAAAGTGGAGGGCGCCTATCTTGCCATATATGGGATACAGTATGAAGTTAAAAATTATTTTCCAAATCATAACTCGAACTACATTTCAAATTATTAAATATTAACACGGCTCACCTACTTTAATATTATAAACATATTAAATAGAAAACAATAATTCAATTCAATAATATAGTAGTTCGTTCACGTGCAAACTTTATCAGTATGATAATAGTCAATCAGTTCATATTAGATTATGACACACTGACATCGTCAATGAGACACAGATTTTTTGATAATTTAGATTTAAAATAGATAAGTAAACACCGAGCATATTACGCAATTTGTTTTTCTTTATAATAATGGATATATGTTACAATATTATGTAGTAGGTATTATGGTCTTCGTAAAATGGTTCACAGAATGCATGAAGTGGCTGTGCTGTGACGGATAGACGTTTTATATTTTATAAATATTTATTGTTTTTTTATACTTGAAGGCCATATTTTAACTAGACTTCTTTTAAACGTGCATTTTCCTGTTGTGTAACATTATTTATTTTTTGTCGTACAACCTCCTTCGTATATTCTTCATACAACATGATATTGGAGAATTTATTCGTGCTCAAGTGGCACGTTCTGAACATCGTAATTGATGAGCAGAATAAAATAAAAATATACTTTAAAACATTAATTTGATGCCGTATCTCAACAGTAGAGTAGGTCACAGATAAACTCGAGTTTAAAACACTTCGTTTTGTATATTCTGGCTAATTTCAACACATTGTATGTTGCGTAGAACCTAACTTCGCTCTCTCATCACGTCACTAGTTCATTCTCAGTCATGAGTTTGGAGACTATAATTAAAATATTTTAAAGTCTAAACACTGTTCAGAGTTAAAATTGAACTTAACTTTCAACATTATTAATTACATTCCGACTCTCAATGATTCCTTTTTTTTTTATTGTGCCGTTAGTTCAAACTAACGTTAGTTCAAACCCCTATTGTTTGAACTAACGATCCGTTTCGACCAACATCTTTAAAGGTTATCCCTGAGCTGTTGGATCAAGAACTGAATGCAGAAGACAGTGCTACTTGGGACGGTGCGTTTTGTGAGGACGTTCCTCTCTCTATTTTAAATGTATTTTTTATAATGTAATTTCTTTTATTTAAAAATGTAATTTCTTCCTCTTTGATAATAGAAATAAATGAAGTATATATAATTATCTTAACAATTTTAAAGTGTTTTTCCACAGTAAGAAAAATACTTTTTGTAGAATCCTACATATAAAGAATGTTTAAAATGTATTAAAATTTGAACGTAGCGAGATTCAACTTTTTGTTTCTAAAAAAGTAATTTTGTTTCCTAAGTGTAGAATAACACTTTGAAATTGTAAAAAATCTACACTAATATAATAAGGCAAAAAAGTTTGTTTGTTTGTTTAAACGCTAAGATCTCTAGATTACTGGTCTGATTAACTTATTTTTAGTTTTGTCACATTAAGGCAATTTGTGACAAAAAAATATTAATAATTGCTATGTATCAACAACTTTTATTTGATAAAAATATTAAAACTTACGAGCGAAAGTGATTCCATCTTAAATGTAATGTGAATTCATACTTTTTGAGAAAATGTAAATCTAAAATAACTCCACGTTCCATTTAGGCTGCAAGCACATGGGAGCGTCCTTCCCGCTGATTTCGTCCTCGCAAGCAGCCATTGACAATATAATTTATATTCATTATCTTATGGCAAATGCAACATAATAAAAGAATTATAAGTGATATGCGAGTGGGCACTCGCGGTAGTGCCCACCCTAGTATTTAATAAGTAGCATTCTCTCTTTCCAAATATCTGACTGAAATTGAACCTCTTAGTTTTCCCAAGTAATGTATTTTTATAAACATAGCCCAATTTGTTACTACAAGCAAACGTTTTGTTTTAATATGGAAGTCTAGTAAATTCTAAAAATCTTAATTTTTTTTATAATTTAGGGAAAGTATTTAGTTCTTCTACTCAATACGTCTCTTTTTGGGTGAAAAGTACTGAAAACTGTAGACTTGTGTGAATTCAGTAACTGAAGTAAATTAAGTGATCTGCTTCTAATGTAATCTCATAAAATTTGAACATAATAATTTTACTTATCAATAATTCGTCTCATTTAATATTTAAATGTGAAACAAATTGCCATTATTTAAATAACATTGTTTGTCTCAAAGAGATCTCTTATACAATTTATTTACGTATTATACAAAACAATAAAAATTGACTGATGATAGTCATCACGGTGGTTGTGGGTTTGAGTCAGCGTAACCAACTATTCTCGTGACCCTAGGGAGAGGATGACAAGTGAACCATTGAGTTTTAACACTTAATATTCAATCGGACGAAAAAGAGAAAACGAATGTCTCAACATTAGGTTTCTATTATTTTCCGCTCACGTTGATTTACAGAAAAAAGCCTAAACTGTTGTTTATTAGTGTTTAACTTATTTTATTTTATTAATAATAAAGACGACATTCAATTGACGTAAACAGGCTTAAACTGATAAAAATCAACCCACCGCTATATATATTTTTATTAGATTAGATATAAATCTTAAAAATATTAACGTATTTCCTTTTTTGAATTTGGTTCAAGTATAATTTCTTAGAATTTTCGCGATTATTGCACATCTATATCTCTGTATATCTATACAAGTCTCTGGAAGTACCTACTGGTCCGATTTACTGTATTATTATTTTGTTTGGAAGCTGCATCCTTCAGAAGTGCTATAGGCAATATAACATTACGGTTAAGTCTCAGTTAGCCTTAAATAACGAAATAACATAAACAATTGCTTAAAGCACGTGCGCTGCAAAAATAGTTTATTATATGTCAGTAGGTTGTATGACAAATATCATCATTTATATTAAATTTAAAAAAAAGTCCGCTACACTATATATCTATCTCTTATAAATTATTTTTTGTCACAAAATGCCTTTTTGTCACTTATAAGGCATTTTGTGACAAAAAATAATAAAAAATTGTAAGGTATATTTCATAAATTTGTAATTCACATGTATATTGAAAAATTACGATCGAAAATTATTTCAACATTTAGCAAATTTAATGAAGGTAATCTTCGGCTTACATAGCATGTAATTGTTATACTTTAGGGAAAATGTAAAATTCAAATGAGAAATGTACAATTAAAATGAAAAAATCTTACTGCTACCAATGACGTCCTATCATACAACCACGTAGTGTTCATGATTGAATGTATCTGTTGGCAAATACAGTATAATAAAAGTATTAAAGTATTAAGCAGGCGAAACCGCGAGTGGACCGCTAGTACTATATTATTTAAATTTATTTATATTTACTCGATATTATTCAACTATAATTGTAATAAAATGAAATAGTAATGTAATAAAACGCTTAATCTCCGCTTCAATAAGTTTATTTTACACTGTTCACGAGTCAAATCATATATAGAAGTACACAAAACACAACTCTTTGATGTTATCACTAGCGAGATCGCCATAAGAGTGATCGGCAGCTGGGTCCGTAAGACTTTTATAATTTTTAATATACATTTGACTACTTCCGGGAAAATTTTAGTCAAATATATATTTATATATTAGAACACTAATATAAAACTTGTATTAAAAAATATAACTTCTAAAAACGAAATTTAACTTTATTAAGCGTAATAAAAAAAAATTGTGATCTTCAATAAATATTTTTAAAACTTAGATATGAAATGTGTATTATTTATTATTAACTGGTATTTTACCTCAATAAATATCTACACAATAGAATAAAAATGGTAATATGTTTTACTTTTTATTATCGATAAAAGTTAATTTGTTCATCCCTAACGAAACGTCAATAAATTCAAATATAACATATCTATATAAAAGCAATGATAAAAATTATATGTAAAATATGATAAAAAAACGATTAATTTGTCTACCATAGGATACAAGACGCAGCCTATTACTACGGGCGTAAGGAGGAGAGCCGGGTGGGTCGTGACCACCTCAGAACCTTTTGGTGTTTTTGGTACACACAAAAAATTAAGGCTAGAAAAATTATAAAATAATAACATTTTAACAAATAAATATTATTTCAATACTTCAACGGTTACTACTACAAGAAAATTTGACAGTTTTTTTTATTAATTTGCATTATAAGAAAGTGAGACCCGAAGTGATTTGTTTTCTAACGGCGCCTGAAATTCGCAAGTAAAAATGGCACTGATGATAATATGTTATGTGCCCCTTTTTTTGAGAGTTGGATATAGTTAATATGGTTTCGATCTCCCCATTCAAGGGAAAAATATATTTAAAAATATTTTCAAATTGGGGATAGGACCCTGGTAGACAAATCTCGGTGTTAAGTTTCGGCACTTAACACGTTGTGTTTCAAAATTCGAGCGGAGTGTGGGAATCGAAGTGTCTTACGCTTGGTTCCCTCTGTTTACTCTCCCATATCGCAACAAACGAGAAGTTAAAAATATTACCGAGAACTCATTACGTGCAATAGATGATACTGCTGCAATATTACTTGGAGAGTGCAAATACATTTTAATATATTGCAAAAAAAAAAAAATTAACTCCTTTTTTGTTTTACACAGTATAATAATAATTGAATCATTATAATTCAATTCATAACCGTACGCAATTTTTTATTAATGTTTTCGTATGACACTATCGAGTAAAATCATCGCCCGCAAAGTTTTTCTTTATGTATAAATAAAGAGAACCGGAGGCCCTCACCTCTAGCCAAATTTCATAATTAGCGGTCTACGGGAAATACCCGAACAGGTGTTGATTAATAAAGGATATAGTGTTTTTTTACATTTCCAAAGCGTTATTCCAAGAAAAATTGTTATTTAGAAAACGTATAAAATTTTTATCATAGCGGGATTCGAACCCGCCCCTCTTGAACTGTCCAAGCCCTGACCACTAAGCCATACGTTCTCAGCTTCTACCTTACGTTACTTTACATTCAAATTTCTATGTTTTCTAAATAAATATTACACAAACTTAGTTTGTGGGCGTTTTTGGCAAATTGACAGGTATAAGTAACTACAATTAAACGATTGTAATCATTTTTATCCCTCATGTAAATTTCCCAAATTTCATAACTATAGTACACGGAAAGTGCCCTGTGGGTTTGATTACGCGGCGATGCATAACTGTATATTTCTGCATAACTTTTTATTCTGTCGTATATTTTATTTGCGCCAATTTAGAAATATTTTTTTTTACCGATCGTAGCACGTAATATTTGATATTTATTTCAATTAGATACTCCGGACACATCCGGACAATGATCCCATAAGGTTGTTTTCTATTGAGGTACAGAACTCTAAGAATATAATTTTCCTTTGAGTTTTGTAATTTCAACAATCTTTTATGTAACTTGCCGCGTTAGTGTATAGAAATCTTTCAACTTGACCAACTTCCCAGTGTCCGATGGAGCTGAAATTTGGATTACGAATGTCGTAATTCAAATTCCATGACTGATGGTACTGCTTATTCAAAATGGCCGCCGCAACAAATTAGCGGATTACAGATTTTTGCAAAACCTACCAATTAAGTCAATCAATACACTAAAGTACAATACACTATGAATAAAATTTAGGAAACTGGTTTGTAAAAAAGGTTTTTTGAATTAATATTTTATGTTATTATTCGCCGTGTTAAGACGTCCAGGCCAGGCCCAGGAGCACAAGGTAGGTTCAATCCCCATTCGAGGGAATGAATTATAATTTCTTAACGTAATAATTTTTTTGTTCTGATGCCAAGGCAAATCCCAGCATTGAATTCCACAACTCAACACGCAATGCCTCGAAAAATTAGGCGGGAAGTGAAGAATGGTGTGCCTTAACACTAGGTTCCCTCTACCTACCCTACTCTATGCGTGATACAGCGTAAAGTTGATTTATTTTAAAATAAATAAATAAAACACACACTAAAAACAGAATTTCCTTTATATCCATCCATATTACATATACAATACAAAATCACAATTAAGGTATATTAGCGAGGTAGTCCTTCACATGCGCGGGGTCGAGTCTTCGGAAGCCGCTCGCGTCGCAGATACCCACCTCTATATTGTCCGCTGTCATTTGACCTTCGAAGCCCTCCTTAAGTGTTAGTATAGCTGTGTGCACTGCGTCGTCGAGTTCTAGTTCTTCTGTGTATCTGAAATATTAAAAAAATAATATTTTTTTTTTTCCTTCACATTTTTTCTATACAAATATTATTAAGGCAAAAAGTTTATTTGTTTGATTGCACTACACTAATATCAGGAACAACTGCCATGAATTACGCTATTATTTTTGTTGTGTATTTAATTATGAGAACTTCATACAAAATGCAGCAAGAACCTAGCATTAACAACTGTATCTTTTGATTGCATTAAAAAAATTGGTTATTTATAAGCTACAAGAATCTGTAAACTTCAGATATTAACTTCAGCTTGAAATCTCCACAAGTTCTTGGAAAAAAGGTACTAGAAAGACACAAAGCAAAGATTCCATATATTACTTTTAAGTTAAGGAACCCTAAAGATATATATATAAATATATACATATATATATATTCTCGTGCTCCGTTCTCTCTGACTACCCTCTGCTAGGGATAAAGTGTGAAGTTAGTTTGGTTTAGTTTTTTAGTTTATATGTTATAAAACACTATACCTCTTCTCTAAGAAAGTCTTGCCATTGTTAAAGTTCTTGCCCATGGCAGTGGCCTTCCATGCAAAGTAGGCTCCAGAGGGGTCACACTGGAACAGGTAGGGCCGGTCTCCGTCCCACCCACAGATGAGCAACGAAACACCAAATGGACGGACACCACTGCAATGTGTATGTGTATATTTTAATGTTATATGAGAAAATTATTGATGATTATCATAATATTCATTGAAAGAAGATAATTTATAAAGACAAAATATGAAAACTAAAAAAATAACAGTTTAAAAAATAATATCTTTTTAAAACAAAAAACATATAATAAAATTAACTAAATTAGTAAAGTTATGTTTTCACAATAACAAAACTTGTGGACTATACAAAAATGTAACTGATCACTGTCTGCACATGAAAAAAAAAGATTATTAGGAACATGTAACAGTACCAAAAATATATATTTTTGTTTATATCTGTGTCTGTGCACAAATATAACAAACATTTTAAATGCAGTTTTTACTAATATATTTTGGTAAAATTCCCTTAAAATTTTCTTGTTCATCTTATTTCAATGGGATCATAAACATATCTATAATTTATTTCCACTCACAGATGAAGTCACTAGCATAGCTATATAGATATAACATTTTGAAATACATTTCTCACCCTGACTGAGTGTACTCCTGCATTACTGTGGCCACTCTCTGCACTAATTGAGCTGTAGGTATTGGCTCTTTGTACATCAAGTAGTACTGTTGTGCCATTTTTCTAGCCTGGGTTACGAGAAGACGGTAGTCTGGTCCCATGCCGGAGTATACCATGCCTGGAATAGACATGTTATATAAATATAATTAATTATCAGCTTTTTACTTATGGAAGCTGGTTTAACTTTAATGATATTTATAATATCATTAATGTTATGATAATTGTAGTAAACTCGAGATATTCTTCAAATTAAAATATAGGTGTTTGTGTGTCGGAGATAAATAGGATTATTAGAAAATATACTATGAAATATTTTGTTCTTTATTTATAATAATTGTAAGACTATTTCTGCTATGTTGAAAACTCAATAAAAAGTACCAATATTAAGATTTTTTTAAATAGCTGGCACCTAGAATTTCCATTGTTTCAAATCTTAATTATATTATATTATAAAACATAGTGTCAATCTTCAACTTACCGATATGGCCAGTGATCATCTCCACTTTATTAACACTGTGTTCATCATAAAGAATACTCTTGTGCTTATTTTCAGTTGCAATTACAACACCATTGGATGCTGAAAACGGTGAAATTGTTAATTCATTTATTTTCCTTCCAATAGCAATATATTTATTAATTATTATTATAAAAAGTTGAATAAAGCAATGAGTAAGCAAAAGTAACCTGTAATTCGGAAACCCACCTTTAATTCCCACGGAGGTGCCCCCAGCGGCTACTGCAGCTAAGGCATATTCAATTTGTACCAATTTCCCTGACGGGCTGAAAATAATAAGTAAATTGTTAATTTATAACATTATTAAACACTTTTAATTGTAAGTTTCTAACACCGGCTATTTCAATGTAAATACAAAAAATTAAAGTAATTTTATTCCTAGTTGAAATCGTGGTTTCTTATAGCATTTAAAACCCTTTCTTAAAGCTCACTGTATATAAATAAACAATAAAATTCACCTAAAAGTAGTTAGAGAAAAACTATAGCGTTCAGACGCCATGATTACAAAGCAAATTGTTAAAAACACAAATTAATCAAATTCACTCTTAAATGTTGCCAGCTTTGATTGTCATATCATGTTCGTTTAGAAGTCGTTTTACTTATGTTATTTACATATTTTCTTTACGATAGCTTATTGGGAATATCGTGATAATCTAATAACGTAAGTGGTTTTGCAATTTTTATTTCTTTATTATTTTAGAAATAGTTTTATCTCTATCTCTCCGTTGGAAGAAGGACATAATTATAACTTATAAATATTACAATAATTCTTACTTAATAATCGTTTTATAGACAAAAAGATTTGAAACGAAACAGCTTATAAAACATTATTTTGACGAATATTCAATAATTTTCCAAAAATATTATCTTAATATATAGTAATAAAAAAAATAGCTCATGTATTGAAGAAATTGAATTACCTACGGTACCATTTTTTCCATGAAAATCGATCCAGTAGCTAAAACATAAGATGCCATACAAAAAAAAAAATGTCAATTGGTCCAAAAATGGGCCAATACCAGTCGAAAGACATCGCTCAATATTTTAACTTTTGAAGGGACTATAAATTAAATGCGCTATTTTAAATTATATTCTCTATTTTAAGAGACGTGATTAAATAATTTAAATTAAAATGTCGAATTTTCGTGGTTCTTCACCTTTATCAGAAGCAATGTCGGATACATTAGAAAGAAATCGTGGAGAAAAGGCGCAGCTAACTAAAACGCCTTCGCACAGTCAAATGTTTCTACATAAAACTAATACTAGTATTATAAAGAATTATTCAGATAAAAATGGGAACGATGTGACGAAATCAATGCAAAAAGGGCGGAAGACATTCGCTTTTTGGACTCTCGTTTGCTTATTATTTGTGTTGGCTGTTGGGAATTTAATTTTGACTTTTACTATTTTAGCTGTTTTGAGACTCGGACATGGTAATTATGAAATAGTATAATGAAAATAATTAAAGTGTTTCACCATCCCCAATGCTAAGGATATACTTTCTCTTATTTTTATATATTACATTTTTAATTTTTGTATATGTATACCAATTTTTTTCATGGCGCTTTTTTTTAAATTTATTATTTACAAGCGTGTGTCACCCGCTTGTATAAATTACAAAGATTGCCTTTGATATCTGATAACATTAACGATTTAAATACAATAGGCATACATTTAAAACTAAAATTTCAGCCAATTCAATAAAATGCTTATCTTGTAACAATATTGTCGTATACAATGCAATATTGACATAACTTTTTTATTTCTGAACCAATATTTATGAATATATAAAACTAACACTATTTATTTAAGTAAAAACTGCCATCATTTAAGCAATTTGGAGTTTACAGTGCACAAACACATACTAACAGACAAAAAAAAATAAGTTCTGGGTTTTGTTATTTTTATAACCATTTATTGAAACATTTACTTCCAGGTTTAGAAAGCATGGAGTTTCTACCAGAGCATAATGCTCTAAAATTCTTTGGTGATGCAAATCTGGACCATGTTTACAAGAGAGATGGTCTCATTGAGAGCTTCCAAGATGTTCCCATGAGTATAACGAGCGAGAATGGATCTGTCTTGTTTAATTTGTTGACTCGGTATTTTTTTCATTAATAATAATAATATTTATTTGCTACTTAAATTCTTGATGTAACTTTTACTCAATAGAAGGAAAAATAGGCTATTAAACTCATTTGTGAGTGAGTGTTTAGACATAATTTACTCTACTTTGTTTATTTTTTTAGACATTGTGTTTTAAATAGCAGTAAACACCACCCTTTGTCTACCAAAACAGGAAAATTTAAATAATAATGCATTCATAACAATATTATTATTATTAAAACCATATTTGTACATATATTGAACAGTACAGTTGGCATTTCAACACTCACAAAAACAGTTACTTGAAACTTCCTCCGCACCAAGTCTGATGATAAAATTTATTACCTTGCACCCTATTTTAAGGCTATCCCGCTCAGACACAAAGCTGGTGGTGAACACGTCAGGAGTTTTCATCAGAGGAGTCAATTCCTTAGAGCTAAAGGATCCAGAAACTGGGGAGCAAGTGTTTAGTACAGCAAACCCGGAGATGACTGTTACCGATGCATTGAAAAATTTAAATGCTAAGGTAATTTAGTTTTGGTTATAAATATTAATATTACAAAGCTCTAATGTTTATTTGGCTGGATGCACTAATCTCAGGAGATACTTGTTTTTTTTTGTTATATTAACGAATTGTTAATTAATAAGTTCTTTGATTTTCACGATTATTACACATTTTAAATGAAACTCTTTTAACCGGATTAATATATCAGACTGATGTGACTACCACCAACTAATATAATAATTATTATGCCAACTGACAGACAAATGCCACTACTAATGCAAAGTGTTCAAAACCTCGGGTTTCCAAAAATGTATAATAGAAAATATATGCGATTAATCCGGTTAAAAGAGTCATTAAAAAACCATTTTAATTGTTTTGATGCTACACTTACAGTGAGGCGACCCATACTTAGAATTCCCCACTTTCCATCAAATTCTCGAGGCATTACTTGTTGACTGGTATCACTTAACACTCTGTCCTGCCTAGTGATTACAAATATTTCCTCTTTTACTACCAAACCTAACCAAAAGTCATAAACATAACCAAAAATAAATCTTACTCTCATTATAAAAATTCCAGCAAATATCAACAAAAAGAGTATCATCACCAGTCGATGAGGACCTGACCTTCCGTTCAGAGACATCAGCCTATCTCAGAGGGTCAGAAGGTACGCGCATGGAGTCCAAGGAACTGTTCTGGAGTGCCGATCAGGACATATACTTGAAGTCCATCAACGGCTCAGTAGTTTTGAGCGGCAAAGAAGGTGTTTATATAGACGTTAGGTATCTCCCAATAGCTTTGCCGTTAAATAAAGATAAGTTTTATGGAACCGGGCAATTTAAAGTATGCGTGTGCATGCCGCAAGGCAAGTTGTTCAGGATAGCTGTTCCTAATGGACAGAAAGTTACCTGTTCCCATGTTAATATGACAGGTGATTTTAATCCTTGCGCTTAATTTTTCTTAAATGTACAGTGCGGTCGAAAAGAAAAGATTTTCATCTATAGCTAGTTTTACAGCAGCCACGACTCTTCGATCGTACCGTACAATATATTTAAAAAAAGTAAATTTGTATAGAAATTTATTATGCTTAGAGTTATTTATGTTAGAATTTGAATGTTTCACACATTGGAGGAGTGTTTGATTCAGTTATTTGTTATATTTCATATTATTTTTTACCTTTATACACAGCTGTAAAGATGTCACATTGGTATAGAGGGGGGGCTCTATACCAGACTACTTCATCAGAAATGAAGATGACTCTTCATCTCTACATTCTAACATCTATATAATGCGCGCATTCAAATTTTAAATATTAGTAAATTTCTATGTACTGTATCTGAGGACTAGATAGCCAATGGATAGATACATTCGCAGAGGTGTTTACAGTGTTAAAATAAACTTAAAGTAAACTTTGCATGGCGGCGGGTAGCTAACTCAAATGAGAACACGCCCTTTGTGCTCTTATTTTTTGTTGTACCCAATTGAACTTTGGTAATAGCTTTTTATTATATTTTATACATTTCTTCATTCTATTATATACATTTTTTTTCTATGTTTATTGGCAGAAATATATAAATATTATTTTTAAAAGTAAAGAGGAGCTTTATGTCGTTAGTGCAATTAAATAAATAGGATACAAACTATATAGACCTAATTTCATATTTTTATGTAATTTTTTTTAGAAGATTATAATATAATTAAGTAATATACGTAGAGTAGGGTACCCTGTCATCTCTCTCACCAAGCCTTTATTAGCTTAAAAATAAACTTAGTACTTTGTTGATTTATATATTTAACTTTGTTATTTGTGAAATGCTTTAAATGTTTTTTTATTATTTTTGGGGATTGGGGAGGAGAAAAGAGTGTCATAAAACTTCCCTTTCTAGTCTTATATTAAGGAACAAAAATTAAAATCAAAACTTAAATAAGCTTCGCGCTGTATCCCGCACATAGCACGGTAAGGAAATGAAACCTAGTATTAAAACACTCCGTTCCTCACTTTCCGCCAAATGCTGGAGGCATTGCGTGTTGAGTGGCGGAACTCAACACCGTGCTTTGCCTCGATACCAGAGCAAAGAAATGAAAATGTTAATTTAATTAAATTTGCACACACTTTGTGTCCCTTCGCCACGACTGGCCTCATATGTATGTAAATGGAATTAGTTCATATTTAAAGTGCCATAATTTTTTTTAGCCACGAATAACTTATTGTGTACAAATCATAATTTAAATTTTAGATACAAATATTATTTTATTCATGTTATTGTTACATTTTTGTTGATTTTATTAAATAAATGTAATAAATATAAAATACTGTAAAATGCATATCTAGTCAATAGAATTAAATGGTTTTCTATGTAATAGAAGTTTTATTAGAAATTAAAATTACTTTGCTCTACGACTTCACTCAAAAATCAAAAATATTAAAATCAAATTGTTAAAAATATGTTTGGTCTATTTAAACGCACAAGGCCGTGGGCGAACTAAATGCAGTATATAACTAAAGTAAGTTTTATTTTTATAAAATAATTCAATCAGCTTCACGCTTAATTCCGCGCACATCAGGGTAGGCAGAGTGAACCTAGTGTTAAGGCATTCCGTGCCCCAATTTTTATATTAGTAGTATAAATTGCTTTTTAAAGGGAATTAATAAAAAGTAACAAATTTCACACCCTACGATACTACTCTGTATGTATATGAATACGTAGAAGCTAATCTATCAAGGCATCTGAATCATCATCAATAACTAAATTTAAAAAATGTAAAATAAAACACACAAATACAAAGTAAGATCTTTATATCTTGTAATGTAACAATAATTTACTTTACTTCATAGACAAAAAAATTATAATAAAATAATAATAACATTACAAATGGCTACGGTTAAAAACTTGCAATACTGCGATAATCTCGGGATGAACGGAAGTAACAAAATGCGTTTATTATCTGTGATTTACGATAAAAAAGCCTGACCTTTTAACTAAACCACAGATAACAAAAAAAACCTTATGGACCTTTGATACATGAGTAAAGTATAGAAGACAGAATAACGATTAATAATTCTATATCACTCATATCAAATATTAGTAAAAATATGCAATTACAATAACGCCATATATAAATAGATGGGTTCGAGCGAATAATTCTACATTTTTGTACATAAGACCGTTTAAGCGTATCGGACTGCGGAAAGAGGGCAACACCGTCAAATATTCCCGCCACATTTTTTTAAAATCTTGCTCTTTTATAAATATTATAAAAACGTATATCAGTAAGTATAATAAAATTCAGATCGATAAAATAAAAGATTTTTTTTCAATAAAATCGGTAGCGTCTTTGGTCTGTACATAAACATGACGGGTTATAAAAATATGACCATAAACTATAGACTTATACTTAGCCATTTTCTTAAAAACAAGAGAAAAAAGGAGTGTTAGTTTATACAAAACAATAAAACCTACTTTGTCGCGTCGTGGGAGTACCCACACAAGTCTTTTATAAATTAAGTAGGCACATTTAATTATATACGAATACTGTACATGAAAAAACAAACAATATTTCTATTTATACAAGTCAGCCGCCGCTTTGACTGACAACACACAACTGTACATAATATACAATTAGTTATTAGAATGACTATTACCAAAATAAAATTACAATAATAAAAAAAACAAGGCGCGTTATATAAAATAAAGTCTTTCTTCTTAAAGCATACTCCTACACTTGGAATATCCAAACTCGATAATCACGATTAGGCCGAACAGTTCACGACGTGGGCCAGTGTGAAATGGCATAATTTTTTTTTAAATGGACGTATGTTGTATGTTTATTTAACAGCTATGGATATGTAATTTTTTGAACTTTTAATTTACAATTGGATGCTGTTGTGCAAAAATGATTAGTCACAGTAAAACATTTATAAATAAAACGATTTGATAGTTAAATAACTGTACAGAAATAAGAAAAAAATATCTTTATAGACAGCTTTTTAGGTCCTTCAAAGTTAACATTTATTTAGGTAAAAATATGACTTCTTTTGCACAATATATCCAATTAACATGTAAAAAAAGTAAGCTGGCATTTTATTACTTATACACTAATTATTTATCTATAAAATTCAAAAAGAATATGTGCTATTGAATTGGTAATTATATCTATCTATTCGTCAACAAACATATTGGACATCTCTCTAAATAAGAGGCAGTGGACATTATCATAACTATAGGAAATCAGCAATAAGTGTTACGCTACAAATAACCTCTAAAATATGTATATTATAGTTAGTTTAAATTGACACGGTGTCGGTGAATGTCTCGAAAATTGGGAGGTGTGGATGTGTTTTAAAACAAGGTTCCTTTTATCCACTTTGTTGATATTGTACTTGGCAAATAGCATTGACCTGTTTTGCTCATTTTATATCTTCATTTTCACTTATTTTTTCCAACACTTGTTGCTTGATAATTGATATAAATAGCCATTTCATCACTGACTCCACATAACCTAAGGCCTAGACAATACCTAGCCAATTTAAACACTATTTAAGCACCACGTGGTGTAAGCAAGCAGTCTCAAGCTCAATGCACTCAAAAAAGCGATTAGGTATAAATCAATTCCTCGATTACTTAATTAGAATCATAAGAACTGACATTTTATATATTTAATTTTAATTTGACATCACTCACCCCGCGTTAAGTAGTCGGTTACTGGTTAAAAGTTGTTTAAATGCTTAAAAATTTGGCACTCTTCATCACTAGTGCTCTACCAATTGTAAACATAAGCTCAAAACGCGCCATTTTCGTTCATATTTTTCTTTAATTCCGAATGAACTACGTTAAACAATAAACAGCCTAATACAAAGAAGTTTAGCGTAAACCCTCAAGAGTTAACTAGAAACGGGTGAAAAGTTCAATTATTAATTTTATCATTTTTAAAGTCCTTATTCCACATATCGGATAGAAAAACACTTTTTTTAGAAATGTTTTTAGAAGCGCGGGTTCAAACTCGGAAATAAAATTTTAATATTTTCTAAAAAAATTAAAAGTACAATTGCTACTTTTTTAGTGAAAATTTTAAAATTGCATAGACAAGAAATAGAAAATCTCCGACTAAAAGCCTGAATTGTGTAGTCCATTCATTTGCCGCCAAAATTTGACTAACTGTCAACTTGGCAATCGAATTTTATTTACAACATTTATTAAATTTCCATCATAAGGCTGATTCTCAAATTTTAGAAAACCGCTAAATAAACGTTATTATAAAAATAGGTATTATTCAAAAATATCAACATCGAATTTTTTGCTCGACATTTTTTATGTAGTACGTACGGTACGGTCGACGAGTCGTAATCTACGCAGATTGTGATTATAGGATTTTTCTTACTTTTACTCATTTACGTATTGTATACTTAATTATATATTTTTTTGGGTAATAAATTAAAAGAATCGCCGTCACTCATAATGGCTGGAAGTTAAGCTTGTTCTCGATGAATGTAATGTGGAGCTGTGCTGTGGCATACTGGACGTGGGCGGCGGTAGCCGGGCGTTTGCCGCCAACCTCTCTTGTTCCTCTAATTGTGCTGCAAACTCATCTTCCAAGGCCTATAACCGTTAAAAGAATGAAAATAATAACATGTATTATTACATTTCATAGGTTAATTCAAGTTTAATGTATTAGGGGCCATTTACTAATAACGTTATACATTATGCAATTTTAAATCTAGAAATTACTAAATTAAAACAGTAATTTGGATATTATAATATTATATTTTAAAATGTGATGTCACGTAATTTAGGACCACATAGGCCCCTTTGACGAATAACGTAAGTAATAGATGGCTACTAATTGTTTGTATAAAATGTTTGTCATCACATTGGTTCAAAACAAAAAAATATATTAAATTAAATATATATACATATAAAATAAAAAGTACATTCCATGCAAATATACAAACACCACATACCATGCACGGTCCATCGTTGCTCCGCTATCCATTTACATTAAATCACCTCACCTTGTTATTCATTAGTTACCATGCTTACAACGGAGTTATTAAAATAAACTAATAATTATTTTATTTTCAACTTCAATTTAAAAGCTGCGGCTGTAAAGTTCAAATGTTATGATTTTGATAAGTAATCTATATTACAGTACTGCCGACGAGTCGTGGTTATCTTGAAGGCTTTCTGAACATTTGCGCATTATACTCTCGGGAAGAAGAAGTTCTCGGGAAGGTAACTTTGATGACTTAATTCAACGACTCGTTGACAGTAGTGTATATGTTAACAATTACTTTGAAGCGAAGAAAACAAGGTTTTTTTTGTTTTTAATAGATATTTACAGGTACCACCACCATAAGAAATAAGGCAAATATTTAGAAACATAACATCTTTATTTACAAGTTTATTATAATTATATCAAGCATTTAGACGATATTTGCTAGTAACAAGCTTTAAAATACTCAATCAATTATAGGCAGGAAGTTGTGGAAATAAATGGAACAATACTGGACTAATTTTGATATAAAAATATTAAAACAAGAAAAAAAAAACTATTTTCATTCATAGATAGTGTCTTTTTGAGAATTTTTAACAGTAAGTTTTAATACTTATTTAGAAAACGTATAAAAATTTGAACGCAGCGGGACTCGAACCCGCGCCTCCTGGAAACCGACCAGGCGCTCTGACCACTAAGCCATGCGTTCAAGTGTGGAATAACACTTTAAAAAATGTTTAAAAAGTAAGTTTGAAATTTATTTATTAGAATAAAAATGGACCAATAGTCCACAATTGGTTAGTAGTTTAAAATTCTAAAAACTATATTATGTAATTTAACTTGTGACTTAAGATATAGACTATAAGTATATTTTAAATAAGAATAAAAAAAATATCTACTAAACTGTTGCATATGACCAACAAATGCTTATTATGGTTTTTTAACGGAATAATTTATCAATTTAAAACTACAATAAAATAAAATAAAGGATATATTATATTGGCTAACATCTGGCAAGTGGCACTGACATCAATTAAGATTTAAAAACAGTATTGTTTTGTTTAGAGTAGAACTTAAAATTATGTTAGTATTTAATGTATTTGTACATAAATTTTATATTACATATCTAAAATAGTAAAAGACATGCATATTTCAAAAAGTAATAAAAGTATAAATTAAATAAAGCTAAAACATGATTGTAACCTATTTTAAAAACAATCATTTAATACTTTTGTTTAATATTTTAAAAAAATATTACCAATAGAGAAGAAATGAAAACGCATGTTGATTAAATAAGAAAAAAACTTTTATTTTTTACCTATAATTACTTTAGATTAAAAAAAAACCGCCAATCTAATAATATCTATATAAATAAATTTAAGGAAATGGACAAGGCAAACATTACCTTTAAAACATAACATTAAAATTTAACAATAATAAAAATATTTTTTTCATTTAATTTAGTTAACTAGTTTTAGGCACATGGAATGTCTTTATAAATCTTAATTTAGGCTTACACCGCCCTCTCTACTATAAACTAAGTTAAATTTAATTTGGACTAAAATATCATAAACGCGATATTTTATTTAAATCTATGCACATAATTTTAAATTATGTTCGGTCTTTGAAGGAAATAATGAGCATTATATCATCTGTAAATACAGATAATATAGGAAAAACTAATTTTTTTTTTTAAAATTTGATTTCGATTGATGTTTTTAAAAGGACTCAATTTGTTTTGATAAAAATATTCTGTTAATATCAAAAAATAAAGTATTTAATGATATTAATATGGCAACACAGAAAAAATGTTTTTTGTCTATATCCAAAAAACAGATTAATAAGACTAGCGCAAAGAGTAACTTACACTTACAACAAAAACGAGACATCCACTACATCTACCTTCAAAATTTGGAAGTAATATTAGGAAAGGTTTGTTTCAAGAATTTTCATGAAAATTGGAAGCATGATTAAGTCTCATTTATAAGCAATATCTATATATGATAGACATAAAATACCGCCCTTGTATCAAATTTAATACGTTTAATCATTATTCATTTAACTAGAAAAAAAAGAACGCCACAGACTAAAAAATCATTAAGGTAGTATCATTAAAGTGTTAGACGACAGAATCCGGTGGTTCCTTTGCTTTATCTGTGGATACATCTTTCAAATTTAGCGTTGACAACTGGCTGACGGGCACATTTGGAGCATTTGAGTAGCTGTTGGATCCTCGAATGGGTCCCCATCGACTGAAATATTTTTCTTCATCACTGCCGGTGCTGGTACCACTCTGTATTGTAGTACCACTTTTGTATGTATCGTATTTGCCTTCTAAAGACGGCATATCGATCATAACGGCCTCCATGACTATATCTTGTTTGAGACTTTGTTGTGATATACTCCTTTTCATTAAAGGCTCATTATTTACTTTCTTGAACAAATGATCGCTTAAGCTCTGCCTGTTTATTTTTTTCGTATTTTTAATAGCAATCGGAGTTCTTTCAACGTTGGTTCTTTCAAATGATTTTCTTGGTTCTTCATCAATTTTTCCAACTCTTTCTATTGGTACATCATCGTACGCCATGATAGGATCTCTTCTTTCCTCGGGCCCATTAAATACGGAGAATCCGGATATCTTTTCTGATACTAACTTCAAATTCGAAGTGGACCCATATCTTTGGGCTTTCGATAGTTTCCCACGTTTTGTTGTACTCGTGGCACTAGTAGCCGCCGATTTTGTTTGGCGGAAGTTAGTATTTGGACTGATACTCCTGCGTCTGTCTAAGCTGGGAGTATTACTATTAGATATGACTAAGTTCAGACTTGTTCTAGACCGAGACAGCGATCCTATGAAGGAATTTCTTTGATGATATGCGGATAAGACATGCTGTAGTACATTTTTGGGCCACGGAACTTCAATGTAGACACTTCTGTCCGGTATTTTTATCCCGTACTTAGCCTCGTGATCGTCTAATTGTTTCTCGAAGGTTTGTATGAGTTTCTGTTGAAAATGTGTGTATTTAGTGTAGCGTTGTGAGTGGGACAGTACAAACATACATCCTTTAGTGTTCAACAGAAGCTTAATACAGTGCTTCTTGAGACAATCAAGATATTGTCTAATTATTTTGTATGCAATATAGATAATAATTGCTAAAAAACAAATATGTCAGACATATATTTTTAAATTAAAACCCACCACCAATTTAGTTGGAAAAGCAAACCATGCTCATGCTCAATATTACATGCCATGCGTAACATTTGAAATATAACTATTTAGAATAAAACTATATAATACAAACATACGTAAATAGACCAATATTAGGGATTTAACATTAACTAGTTAAATTCGTAAAACTAAATAGCTATATTTATGTATATAAAATATATTATAACATGATGAACATTCGTGCAAATAATTTTTTAATGTGTTTATTTGTGTATTTTTTTACCAATTTCATTTATTACTGTTATTAGAGTAAAATAATCAATTTAAGTGTTCTGCTATCGTGGCCGATTCAGTGAAGACGATAATGTGTCTGTCTCACTTTAAATGCAATAATTTGGCTTCAATCCCTAAGAGGGGGAATGACATCCGCAACTTAAAATGTAACGTCACGAATACTAAGGCATGGACAAAAGTCTGCCCTTCAACTATTGTTTGCGTATATATATGTGCATGTTTTAAATCGAATAATGAGTAATTGAGTATACCTGGTATGCATGTATGTATTACTGTGTGTGTGTGTATAATATATATATATAAAGGATTCTCACCGTCTTCCTATCAGCGAGCGTGGCGCGCCACAACTTCAACTCGTGGGCGTACTTCTCCTCGATGGCCTTCATCTTGCCGCTCTCGTGGTTCATTAGCGCTTTGCGCTTCTCGTTTTGATACTGTTCTAGTTCACGGAGGAGTGCCTGGAAAAAGAAGAAAATTTTATGTAAGCTGTACACTCAACACAAATATTCCTTTTTGTTTTTTGATACTGTTCCAAGTCACGGAGGAGGACCTGTGGAAAATAATAAGTAGTGTAGTGTTACTCTTTTCTACTTTTATGTAGTCAGTTGTTTGAATTTTAAATTAAATATGATCTCACTGAGGCAAAGGCCGGCGTTGAGTTCCGCTACTCAACACGCAAATTTTGCTTATATAACAAATGAACCATAATTTTTATGTGCCTTAGTGTGAGCGCTGCGTTCTTATATGAAATTCATACCCACACATTTTTATAAATACAATCATGTTCACATTACAGGGTGCAAATAAAATATAAATTATTGTAAGCAAAATTTTTTTTTCCGTTTTGCGAATTGTTTGTTTTGTTATTTGTCAATATTTGTTTAAACTATATTTTTTTACTTTATTCTTGCATTAATTAATGTTTTAATTAAAACAGTAATAAAGTATTTTTACTAATTTGATATTTTTGTTTGAATTTGGATTGATTAAGATTTAATTTAATAACTTAATTAATTTATTAAAATCTCCACTTTATTAAAAAATATATTTACTTGTCCACAATTGATTTTGCATGTTGCTCAAGACTAAGACACTAATTATTACAATACTACTAACGTGTTTACATGCTCTTTTATGCCATTTTGTTTATTTGACGCTATCATATGATATAACATTCATATTTCACATTAAAGAAATGACAGCGAGCGGTGCGGCATGAGCGGGCGTCTATGCGCAGGTATCAAAATACATGTTCTGCGCAAGCTTGCCGCGCGCGTTCCTCATATACAATAAAGATAGTGTCGGAATATAATCGACATACTAATTGACATACCAGCCATGGCCCAGGGACACTACTTCCAGAATTCGTCAAAAAGTGGGGGAATATCTTAACACTAGGCTTGTTCTGCCAACTCCTAATATCCCATGTGGAATACAGAGTAGAGCGAAATAAAACACCCATCAATATTTGGATTTTGTTTCACTTTCACGCAAAAACTACCGAACAGATTTAACTGAAACTTTACAATAGCATAGCTTACAAACTAAAATAACACATACAATAGTTACATTATGTTAATATTTTGGCTATAATATACAAATAAGTAAAAGCGGGCAAAGTCGCGTTTAGGTCGGTTTAAGATATACAATATAAGATAGATACCTCTCCCGCTGCTTTGAGCTCTTCCCTCGCCTTAGCGTGCTTGGTTGCGAGACGCTGTTGTTCAGCTCGGTAACGACGCTTTTCGTTCTCTTGGAACTGGAACAAATGGATAAAGTTTAGCATTTTTATAGCATTACGCTGTATACAGCATATAGCAGGGTACATAAAGGAACTTAGTATTAAAACCCCCGTCTCGGAATACTACGTCGCGTTATGTCCTCTCACAAGAGAGTAAAAGAAAACAACTGAAAAAATAATTAGCACTGTACCAAGACACAAACAAAACAAGCGGCCAATAATCGTCAGCGGTACTGTTTCTATAGTAAATCTGCGCCACGACTGTAATTACCTTCTTGAGTCTCTCGCGGTCGTCCTCGTGCGAGAGCGTGGCAGAGAGCGCGGGCGCGGCGCCGATGCGCAGTGACTCGCGGAACATCATCTCACGAGCTTTTTGTTCCGCTCTTATGCGCTTGGGGAGAGATCTCTTCTCTAGAGCTTGACATTTGGCTAGTTCTTCCTCTTTGCGGCTGTTCTTCCTGAGAATTAAACATTTTTTTAGTACTCTGTACCCAGCACATAGCAGGGTAGACACAGGGAACCTAGTGTTCCCATTGAATTCCAATCCCCATTTCCGTTGAATTCTAGAGGCACGCAATCGTGTTGAGTGGCGAAACAGAACGCCGCGCTTTGTCTCGTTACCAGAGCAAAGAAATGAAATTATAAAATATTTCATTTACTCGAATGGGAATCGAACCTACAACATTTTGTGTTTACAGTCGCATTCTTGACCCCTGCGCCACGACTGACCTCAATTACGCACGAATAGCAAATGAAAGTTGAGTATAAGTATTTATATGTAATTTTTTTTTAGATTATGTAGGAGATATTATGATATTTGTATCCACTAGTATTCTTTAGCTCTTATATGCTATATTGATTGTTTGGATTTTCATCCAATATGACAAGCGTAACAAAACCTCTCTTTGTCACAATAATTCATTACCTCGACTGCAAATCAAATTCACAACCAGACCTACCGTTTTATCTGCTCCAGTTCCTTGTCATGGCGCACCAGCATCTGGTGTCTGCGGAGTAGGAACTCCTCCTTCAGTTGTCTCTTGGCGAGCTGGTGACGCTCGTGGATCTGTTTCTCTTCCAGTTCCCATAGAGCTGCCTCGCGAGTTCGCATTATCTGATAACGGAAAATAAATAATGTTATTTATATAAATAAAATGGAAGCATTCATATCTGTGGTGGACAGCTACTACAAACGCCGGTGGCGTACCTGGTGGCGCTGCTGCAGGTACTGGCGGTCGGCCAGCGCCTGGCGCTCGCGGTGCTTGTCGTGCACGCGGCGCAGCACGGCGTCGCCCGCGTCCGCCAGCGCCGCCACGAAGGCGCGCTCGCGCGCCGCGTGCTCCGCGTCCAGGCGCGCGCGCCCCGCGCGGTACGCCTCCTTGCGGCGCTCCTTGCTCACCAGCTCCACTTCCTGAACGAAAAACTAAAGTCTCAGACGGCTACATTTTCATACATTTTAGAATATCAAAGGTTATCTACAAGAACAAATTTAGGTAATAATTTATGCCTGATGAACTACTATTATATAAAGTTAACGTCAACCAATTTACTTTTCACATAACAATAAATGATGTAATTAATGGATTTAAAATCTGTTTTAAGAGCGCTCCTTGTTTGAGCGTATCCTGAAAACGCCGTAAATCACGTTAGCGGTCTGCATACCACTTCTTCGTACCTAGATTATTACCTACATGCCATGGATATCGGGCATTACCTGCTTCAGCAATCTCAACTCCTGCTTGAGAGTGTCCCGGAAGTGCCGCAGGTCACGCTCGTGGTCGGCCCTGAGTCTCTTGGCGTGCTGTCTTAGTTCCGCATCAAGTTGCTGGTCGGCTCTCTCTGCGGCGGCGCGCTGGGCCCTCGCTAGGGTGTCCAGGTCTGATTCGTGTGCCCGGGACAGTGATGCTAGTTCCGCATCGAATCTGTTACCATTGGAATGGTTACATTTTTAGAATATTATGGTAAATAATTAATGAAGTTACGCATAATTAGGTTCTCTTTTTTGTGTGTTTTTTAGTTCTTCTCTTCTTGTAAAACATTTATTTCAGTTTTTTTAAAGTATTGGTAAAATAAATAAGTTGTAATATTGAAAAAAAAAATTAACAAAAATAAATGAATGAACAACATTCACAAAATCACCTAAGAATACGACCTAATACAAAAACACCCCTAACAACCCTCACCTCTTATCCTGCTGCTCCTTCAGCTGCGTCTCTTTGGCGTTGAGGTCCTGGAACTGCTTCTGCTCCTGCTTCTGCAGCATTTTAATCTCACGCAGTTCCTGTTTACGAAGGGCATGGTCGTCCCAGGTGCGACCACTTTCTTCATCACCCCATATTACCTATAAAAAAATATATAAAAGGCAATAAACATTTTGTCCCCTGCGCCACCACTGGCCTCACAACAACATTCTTCTAGTAGAGCGGCGGTGGGTTCTACCACCGACCACGCTGTACCATAACATAAGATTATGAAGAGAAATCACTAACATATACGTATGTTCGGTACGTCAAAACTGTTACTTATTTCTTGAACAATATACAAAACTACTAAATAAACAAACATATTTTTATTATTATTTCATATAGATTACCTTAGACGTAGTAGTGGTAACCATAACGCCATCGATCTCAAACTTTCTCGTACGTTTTCTCGTCTTTTTCTTTAGGTTAGCCATGTGGATATCTTCTTTAGACCTATTAAAAATAATAAATTAATTTTACAATATTTTGAAATGTTGGTACTTATGATCTTAAAGTTCAAAAACGACCTGAGAAATAAGAGCACAAAAAGCGTTGAGTTCCTATTTGATTTTAGTATCGTGCAACCATCATTATCGAGCGGACGAGCTAAAATTCTAAGGATATTTTTAAAAAACTGCGTAAATAATCATCGAAACAGTGAAGTTTTAGAACGATTGTCTTTCTTTAGGTATGTACATGTTTAGGTAGCAAAGATTAAATTTTATAGTTCCTTAAAATGATTATTAAGCAATTGAATAAACGACATGCGTTGGGCCAATATTTACCACACAACCAACACTCTCGTCGATTATTGGTGGGTCTGGACTAAGAAAAATTGCTATTATTATTTTAAGCATTGTCATAAGAATACAGTTTACGAGCTACCGAGTAAAATATTTTATTATCCATTATGCGCTAGTCAAAGCTGAACCTTAACTAGCAGTAATAGCGTGCAATTTTATTGAAATTATTTTATGACAAGTCTGTGTGTATTTCTGGTTAATATTGAGCTTTTGCATACAAACGCAACCTATGATAAAGTGGATAGAATAGAGAATTTTCTACATAGTTATTATTTATTTGCGTTAATATAAAATAAATAATACAAACCTTTGTATTCTGTTTGGTTGCCCATCTTGCGGCTTCCTCCTAAGCACTACTTCTTCTGTATCAATGTTTTGATTTTCCGAGTTCACTCTGTAAAATAAACAATTATTATATATAATAGCTTAACATTCTCAATAATTTATTTCAGTTTTTTTTTACTTTTTTAGCTCATTCCATTAAATATAACAGAACAAGATAACTATTCATTTAATAAAAAAAATATATAAATATTAAGAAACTTTTAGAAGAAGCAGCATTCATTAAAAATTATTAACGCATATTGCAAATGTGAAAGTTTGTGAGAATAGGTATTTGTTCCTCTTTTCACGCAAAATCTAGTGAACGGGTTTTGATGAAACTTTATAGCAATATAGTTTAAACGTCAGAATAACACATGTTAAACGATTTAAGTAAAGACTAGCGAACTGACCGCTGCTTCGCTCTCTTAAACTTATTGTTTGTAATATTAGAGCCAAATTACAAAATGCTTACATTATTGTAGCTTACGTGTTATTCTGATGTATAAGCTATACTACTGTTAATAAGTTGTAAGTTCACATTTAAAATATTAATATACTAAGTATTATATAATTTTGGCTATAATATATGTACCTGGCAGCTCCATTGACCATGTGGTGGGAGTCGTGGGACGCGGTGGTGGCGGTGGTGCTGGTGGCTAGGGAGTCTGCGTCGCCGCGTCGAGACCTCTCTGACGCTACTGACCCGCTATCCGACTGGGATCTGCCACTAGAATTGAGAAATACATTGTTTTAATTATCAAGTTTGACTCTCATAACAATTAAATATAGCTAAGTAAACATCTGTTTACTTCTAAGCTTTGTTTAAGTACAGATAACAATAATGTTAATATATAGTTTATAATTTATAAATGTTATATCACTTATTTAATAACGATTAATTGTGATCTTGACGAACATACTGTACGAATTTTTAAAGTGTTATTCCACACTTATAAAAAAAAAATATTCGAAAATGTATAAAAAATCGTATACGTAGTCGGTTTGCAAGAGACGCGGATTCGAGTTCCGCTACGTTAAAATTTTTATACGTTTTCCAAATAAGTATTGTACTGCACGCAAGTGAAATATTAAAAAAAGTAGCACACAACACTTATCAAGGTTCGAACTGAATCCCCCTATCTCCACCATACACCCTACCTCTCAAAGCTATCAGGACTGAGTCGAGGCGGTGCTTGCGAGTGTGCATGCGCTGAACCTGAGTCGCGTACTCGCACTTCCTCGCCCACTGTGACCACCGACACGTGGGATGTGTCCTGTAAAGTTAAATTAAATTATATTCTAGTACATAATAATTTATACATATAACAGAATTGTAACTGATGTCTTTCCATGAGAAAAATTACAAATGACCATTTATCATCGTAATAGATCCTGAAACAAGGATTTTAAAGTTTGTTTGTCTATACGTTGTGTATGTCAATCTCAGAAACGGCTCAACCAATTTATATGCAGTTTTCACTATTGTGTATTCAAGAAAAATGCAATCAAATAATTTATTGAATCAGATAAAACTTACTTCTTTAACATATAGATATTTTCTTTAAGTGATAAAGATATTTAAGCACGATTAAAGAAAGTAAAAAAAAAAGTTTTTTTTTTGTAATTTTTTATTTTAGTTAGAAAGCAACTTGCTTTCCAATAATATTGGGTTTAAATTGTTTTTTTTTAATATCATATAGTTTTAAAATTTAGTGTAATGCATGGAATGTTACCATTTAACACAAAACATTATTAAAATCGCGGTCAAAATAATAATATAATGTAGTAAAAAAAATAATACGCTTTTCCACATCAAATCACATGTGTGCTACAGAAAATGCTCGTAGCTATAAATTGTATGATAGGCTCATACTTGAATGGTTTATTAGTAACCTCTGAAAAGTTTCCATACTCAGCCCCTCTCTCTATCGTCACACCAGCTCGCTGATACCCTTATATTGTATTGTTACCTAAGCTATATAACTCCTAAGTTTCATGAGGAATAGAGGAATATTTCTTAATAGTGGTTCAAATACAGCTTCTTAGATTTCATTACATAATTTGTTACAGCCCGACCTAATAAAAACATGTAAAAAAGGTAAACAAAATATACCAAGTTGAGATGATTATGTTGGCTATCGTCAAAGACACCGGAATCACCGGCGCCGGGGCTCAGTATCAGCACTTCACTGCTATCAAGTCTTCTTCCGCGACTTTTTTCTATAAAAAAAAATATATTTAACTAAATATAACTTTTTGGGTACGATCCACACTCGAGGAAATGAAATATTCATTTAAATTTATAGTTTATTTCTTCGCCTTGGTGTCGAGGCAAAGCGCGGCAAAATCTATTTTTTTTAATTGAATCGGAGACTTACCTTACCTTACTTACGCAGTTAAAGCTAGGCTAAATGCCCAAGTTAAACATACAGATATATTTTTGTATAAAAATTGGAAAACCAAAAACCAACTACCTACGAGTTTTACTAAAAAATTGAAGAATAATTTGTCGTCACAGTAAAATTTGTTTTTTTTATTACATACGGTTGTTGGTTCGATTCCCACTCGATGATATCGATTATTTAATATTTTTATTTTCTATTTCTAGCCCTGGTAGTGAGGCCAAGCGCGTTAAGTTCCGCCTCTATTCACAGTATGCCTCCGGAAATAGAAGTGTCTCCAAGGGAACGAAGTGTCATAACAATAGGCCTACTTCACTATGTACGGAATACAATATTAGAAAAAAAATTAAAACAAAAACCCTATATTCAAGAGTTCTTACTCAAATAAATATTTTATTAATAATTCGTCATATAACACAGTTAAATGTTACTTTTTAGTACCATTACATACCATTATAGCAGCTAGTGCAGTCCAACGAGTCCAAGGAAGACGGTGCGAAAGCATCATCATCATCGGAGGAGGCGGCACGTACTACCACCACTTCATCCATCGGTGGCGTTGTCGATATTGTTACTGCGTTGTGTGGTAACTTAAAATGAAAAAAAAAAAGAAAAGAAAACCATAAGAAAAGTTGCTTTAATACATTTAACAAATAAATATAGATTACATAAAAAAAAATAAAAAGGTTATGATATTAAGCTATAATTTTTATAAAAGAACAAAAAGAAACTATAACAATAAAGTTTTTATTGAAATGAGTTTTTGTTTTTAATATACCACATAGCCTCAATTGTCACATTTACACACTCCAAAAAAAGTAAACAATGTATGTGTAATAATTGGTGGGGTGGTGAACAATATTCAAAAGTCACTACGTATTAGGCAAAGGTAAGTAAATTCATTACCGGCGCAGCGGTGTTAAGCACCGGCGGGTGCGTGGTGGTTACGGTAACGAGGCCAACGGGCGCCGCCGCTAAGGAGTTGGGTTCCGCACTGACTGCTACTACTGTCACCGCTTGTTGGGTCGGCTGTGAAATAGAATATATAAAATTAAAAAGGTGTATTAAAAAAAATGGTTTTATAATTTATTTTAACGACTGTCAGGTGACCGTTAATGCGATAGTCGTAAGTACGAATTATGCTTGAAGAAATTAAATTGTTTTCATTTTCTCGTTTTGATAACGAGACAAGTCGTGGCGTAAAGTTACGTTACTTAACATACAACATACAGTTCATCCAATATTAGGCCGTCCATGAAAAAACGGGGGGTATGTTAACACTATTCCTTCTACCCACCCTGATAGATGCGGAATAAAGCATGAAAAACTTAGTAGCATATTAATAAGAAAACTTAAAAAAAACACAATTTATATTCAAAAAAGCGTAAAACCAAATACACTAACCGTAACCGGTCGTATCTCCACCTGTCTCACACCGCTCTCTTCTATTGAGCTCGACCTCGAGTAATCTTTACTATTTCTATCTCTTTCCCTCTTCACTTCCACACTATACCTGTCCATATCATCCACCGATCTAGACCTGGACTCTATGCGACTCACTTCAGCGCTAACTCTCTTATTCTCACATATTTCCGTTGAACTCGATCTAGACCGTTCCTTTTTATCGTTTTTGATTATTTCCGTTATGGCGCGCACTTCCGGTTTTATTTCGTTGTTTATTTCTATACTAGATTTACTCATTTCCGTACTCCGCCTGTCTTTGACTTCAGCCAGTCTGACGTCATCGGCACTTTTTCTCACTTCAAATTTAGATTTATTATCTGTTGTCACTTTATTAGTATCTACGCTCGTCTTTTTGATAGGTGAAACGTCAACATTCGTTTTGACATCTCTATTCTCTTTGCCTTTACTAGATTTATTATCTTTATTGATTTCTACATTCGATTTTATATCTGTGACGGTAACGTCCTTAATTTCTAAACTAGACCTTTTGACTTGTACGAGTTTATTCGCTTCTGAATTGAATTTCTTGACGTCTGAGCTTATTTTATCTGTGGGACTAGTTTTGTTAGTTTCGCTTGGTTTATCATCTGTGGTACCGTTGACAGCTCGGTTGTCATCCATCGGTTCGGGAGTTGTTACTCTATCATCAGGCTTTGGTTTAACATCCTTATCATTAGCTTGCTTTATTTCTTTTTTATCTGATTTATCTTCTACAGCTTTTTCTGCATCGCGGCATACCTAATAATAAAGCATTATTTGAATTAAAAATATAATAAAATAAATTTAAGGTTATCATGGCGCTGGCGCAGCGACTGTAAACGCGACGGTAATGGGTTCGATTTGCACTTGAGGGGATTAAAATCCAATTTAATCCCCTCTCATCATAAATAAGAAATAAAAAACAAAAGATCAGACCGAATATCTATAGTAATTATATAAAATTTGACATAATAATAAAAAATAAGAAAACAGTATCGACCGACAGACGATAGACACGAACAAATTCTCCTATTTGAATGTCATATTCTTTCTAAATCAAAAAGAGATTCCATAAAACCTACCTGCTCCACAATGTCCCCGGCCACGGTCACATGTGGGGTGGCGGGCGGGGGCGGCGCGGGCTGCTTGCGGGCGGCGCGCGCTTGGGGCGCCGTCGACGTGGGCGACGGGGGCGATGGGGGCGCGGGCGGCGATGGGGACGGCGAGGGCGGGGGCGGCGACACCGCGCCAGGGGGTGGGGGCGCGGGGCCTTTCTCTTTCTTTGGTGCCTGTAAATAATATGTAATGTTTATTAACATTTTTTTGTGTAATATCATTTAGCAACACAAATTACAGCAAAACAAATACAAAATGTAACGATATCATAGTCGTGTCTCTAGCAACTTATGAATTTTATAAGAAGATTTGTTTGGCGAAAATATGAAGTAACATGCTGTCACATATATTTTAAAATTTAAGAAAAAGAAACACAATAAATAATGATAAACTCCCCACAATTGCATTGTATTATACTAATTATACTATGGTTGTCGATTGTAATTATTGTACCATCAAACCTTACTCCAATTTGACTAGACCAATAGTCACAAAACTCCACAATACATATTCAACAAGAAGTGCTTCAATGCCTCTAGATCTAGAATGATTAAATTATCTCACCGGCGGTCTCCTGTCAGCGGCCGCGTCTTCGGGCATGGCGCGCTTGGCGGCGGCGGGGGCGGGCGCGGGGGCGGCAGTGGGGGCAGCGGGGGCGGGCGAGGGAGGCGCACGGGGCGCGGGGGCGGCGGCTGCGGGCTCCGCCTCTGACACTGGGGGCAAAACGTTATATTTGTCATCACTTAACATAAGCATTAAAGTTTATATTTTTTACTAATCAAAAAAGTGTTCATCAAATATTTTATAGATATCTTTATGTCACGTATGAATGTATTTCACACATAAAAACATTTTTTTCAAAGGCAAAAAAAATTTTTCGCAAACGTTATTTTTCGATACAACCCTTATTATCTTTGTTAATATATTTAAAGGGCTAAAAGATTTACATAAAATCCATTTAATGTTACATCATGGAATAACATACCGCGATGTATCACTTAACGTAGAACTTTATATATCCGTGAAACATGTTCCACAATGAGAACAATTTAAAAATAAAATATGTTACCTTATCATAGCAATAAATTTTTCCAGTCTACTATAGAATACAAAATAAACAATAACATGAGAGATAGATAACTCACTCTTGATGTCCGGCGTCTCGCCCGACCTCACCGACGTCGAGTCATCTTCCAGGTCCACATGCATCTGAGAGCTGCGGTGCTCCTGTGAAAAGATAAAGAAAGATGCTATTGTTATATTGAAAAAAATATTTAATAAAAAAAATAAGCACAAACTTTTTTCTAGTAAAAGAAAATTTATACAAAAAATAATATGATAAATATAAAATCAAAAGCAGTTAATGGCAGCCATAAATAAAAACTATATATAATTTTAACTAAAAATAATATGACTTTTATAAATAAAAAAAAACAGAGCTATGATAATAATAATAAAATCTATAAATAAAATAATATATAAAGATAGTTAGTATTTCGTAGTTCGAAGGTACTATACCTTCGACGACGGCGGAGGCTCTCGCGGCTGGTTCGGTTCGCAAGCAATGTAACCACACACGTACGTCACATTAACGTATTGTTATGTATTATAAATAGATATAAACACATATACATACACAAGAAATCAATAAATTTACAGTACGGTCGGGCAGACTTAAAGTTAGCTAGATGATTGCAAAAAATTGATTTGAAGATTATTCTTTCAAGAAGACAAGCAAAAATTTTAAAAATTAAGTTCAGGGCGGCCACGGCACAACGGCCATTCTGCCTGTAATATTTATGTAAAATAAATGAAAATAAAAAAGGTACAATTTATAAATAAAATTTTCAAATTTAGTTTAGTGAACCAATGCTTTGCATATACCATTTGTCAATGAAAATCATTCACTCATTCGAATAAGAATCGAATCTTTAATAGAAGCGGAATTTACTTTGCGTATTTAAGTTACACACTTGGAATTATCAATTACACACACACACACACACACACACACAAAATCGCGCGCGCGCGCGCGCGTTCACACAGTACGGTCGACGAGCCGTGTCCACACTAAGAAAAATTTACTCCATCCACAGGCCGGCCACGACATGTCTACTGTACTGCACTTATCTATTTATTATACATACACAAATTAAAAAACCACAACATACAATAAAATAAAAATAAGTATATATAAAAAAACCAGTGCAAAAAGCTCTCTTTATATATACTAACCAACCCTCTGATATTGTTCCTTGATGCGGAGACGACTGCGTCGAGCGCGCGTCTGTCCGTTTGTATGCGTGTGATATATTTATGTGAATGTTAGTACTATATACTAATACAGGATATACATATAATAACTATTAATATTAGTTAGTTGTTTTATAAGCCTAATTTATATATATACAGCATGTTATAAAAGGTAAATTAATGGTGATATTTTTAAAATATTTATAGATTATTAGTCTATTTAATAATACTTGTATTTTTCAGCTATAACATTATAAATTAAGAAATAATAACAATAATATTAAGAAAAAAAATAGTGTTCTCTTTTTCTACTTAAAGTTAAGTACACCTCACCAAGGGTTAAATTTTAAGCCACCCATACTTTTAAAAAACTGAAAATCGAATATATAAAAACCCATACAAACCTCAGAATCATCATCAAGCAGTTCCTCCTCAACAACCTCTGCTCTATACTCGAGGAGAAGATCCCTGAGCGACTTGGAGTCAAGGTCTCCGGAGACAAACTCATGTTTGAGTAGTTCTATTGAAGTGGGTCTTTTTTCTGGGTCCTGTAAAAGAAATTAGGAATGTTGTAGGTAAATGTGTATAAAAATATTATGAATATGCAGATGAAATTCTATAGTATATACTTTTTTTGAGAACATTGAGATTTTTTTTTGAGGACACTGATATTGAGAATTGATAGCATCTTCCTTTTTGAGGTTGGATAAATTTTATTTATACCAATAGTTAACCAAGACTTTTTTATTACAACATATAATCTAGTGGAAGCTATTAATTTTTAACAATTAAAATAAACACAATCACCACTACATATGAACCCACCTTGACCAGAGCCCTCGCAATAAAGTCGTTAAAAGTCTTGGACCACCGCGACGGCGCGTCCAGGGTGGGGGGGTCGCTCTTCTGTATCTTGAGCAGCACCCGCATGGGCGTCATCTCGTGGTTGGGGGGCTCCATCTGGGCGAACTCTATGAGGGTGATGCCCAGGGACCAGATGTCCACCTGTGGGGAGTGGAATTTTTTATTGTTTATTAGCTTGTGCCTGTAGTCCACATTAGTAATAACAAAAAGTCGTGTATAACACTTTTTAAGTGGTAAGGCGATTGACCACAGGTCCTATAGCCTATAAAGCATTCCAGGCTCCAGTTGAATGTGTGTAATGATAAAAAGTAAAAAAAAAAGCTTGTAGACAAAAAGTAGATATCATAGCTATAAATGTGAACCATGTTTTATAGTATTTAAGCTTCTTTTATAGGTTACCAAGATAAACAGTAAAATCTTAGTGTCGTACTTTACTTAATCGCACTGACAATAGACACAATGATAGGAGTCGAATTTACAACTACCACCAAACACTCTCCGCCTCCACATACTTAAAAGTAAAATAAATAAAATTAACCTTAAAGTCATACGGGTGGTCTCTAAACGTCTCGCACAGGACCACCTCGGGCGCCATCCAATATGGAGTGCCGATAAACGTGTCATGTTTTTGTAGCGTTGACTTGTTTTTCGCTGACACTCCGAAATCCGCTGAAAATTAATAGGGAAAATATTTTAGATATATTTATAGATACGCAAATAGCCTAACAAGAAGATAGTTTTTTTTTTTTTTTTTTTAATGTAAAGCTTTGAGCTTTACTGCGCGTCCCTCTGACGTGATCAGAGACTTTTTGTATCCGATGTATTTATTTATTTATTTAGTTTTAAAATATAACAATTTCCTATAAAGGTTTTGCTAGTTATTTAAAAGTTTCTATTTAACAATCGATTTTACTACATTTTATTTCCATTTTAACAAAAAGTTACACACACACACTAAACCGACAACAAGGCAATTAGTATTATACAACAGAAAGGATAGACGGATAAGAGAGACGGCGAGACGAAGTTTATTTTCGAAGTAGAATGTAAGGGGAGACAGATCGACAGAAGAGACGGCGAGACGGAGTTTACTAACTTAGAAGGGATCAAAGGAGAGACAAGAAGATAGTTACTTAGTATTAAGACACTCTGCCTCCCACGCACCGCCCAACTTTTAGAGAGAGAGAGAACAGAACATTAAATTTTAGCTGGCGTAACTCAACGCCGCTAAGCTAACACAAAAAGAAGCAACTCACCTAACTTAACACCACCAGTCATAGTAGCCAGCACGTTCCCAGCCTTCAAGTCCCTGTGTATGACACGTCGCGAGTGCAGGAACTGCAGTCCCCTGCACATCTCGCGGCACACGTAGGCTATTTGGGACTCGTTGAGACCTTTCTCCAGCTCCGACATCACCGAGTCCAGGGCACCACCATCGCAGTACTCGAGGAGCATCTGGGAGATACAAGAAAACAATTATATTGCCTTTATATATTAACAAAGAAAATGAATTAATCATAATAATGATGATGATATTAGTAATAAATTAATTTAAAAGGATATATTAAATCCTCCAATATGCCATTCCTTTAGGAAAAAAAATAGAAAAAATAGAAAAAAATAAAAAAAATTATCCATTTCACTAAACAAATTGCTTAATTTAAATTTTAACTTTAAGTTGACAATTGACGTCATAAAATGAAAAAAAAACGAAAAGAAACGGTCCAGACAATACAATTATGTTTTTGATACCGTTAACCCAATAAAGTGCTTTACCTATATTTAATTATGATAATATTAGCATTATTCATATAGAGCGTCCATCTCAATCCATCTATCTATCCCTTAAAACCACAAATTAAAAGTTCAAAACTGACTCACCCACAACTTGTTATCAATAAAATACGCCTCATGCATCTCCACAACATTGGGATGCCTACATTCGGACAGTATATCAATTTCGACGGTGAAATCGGCGAGGTCGTCCTCGTTGTCCAGCACGCACATCTTGGCGGCAGCGAGCTGGCCTGTCGTTTTGTGTTGCGCTTTGTACACCTGGGAGACGTAAGACAAAAACTATTTAAAAAAAAAAGGGAATTGACATAAGGTGATCTACTAAAGGTAGGCTACGAACTATATTACATTATTTTCGTATTCTCGCTTTGGTGGACAATATGCAGCGTTAAGTTCCATTGCGCACTGCTGTGACTATATAAATCTACGTCAAAATTATATTTACCAAGTTATTTCTAAGTTACCTTTCCAAAAGCGCCATCGCCGAGCTCGCCCACCATGTCCCAGTTCTCATTCGGGTCGGAGTTGTCCCGTATGTTGCTAAACACTTTCTTCTTTTTGGCATCGTTGCCGCTGCCCAGGTGCAGCACCTGGAATAAATAAATTCATTTATGTGTGTGAAATATATAATTATATAAATAAGGCGTGTACGCTGTTGCCTGTTTGTCTGTCTGTCTATCACATATTATACTTATAAGTCAAATCAAATAAAAGAAACGAGAGGGTATGCATCCTTTTTGTTGCATGTTGTATGGAATTTGCCGCATAATAATATCAATAGGGTAGATACATCCCTATAAGGTGGTTTCTCTTGACTTAAAATGTTGAATTATAGCCAGGGAACTACAAACTTATATTTGTAATTAATTTCATACAAAAAATAATGCGTATACGCCAGCAATTTTTGTCCTTAATCTTCCTAATTTTTGTGGAAGTTTTTATTTGCTCCAACATTTCAAAGTCACCTTGCATCAAACATGCTTAGGCATGCAAGTTAGATGATTTGTTATATAGAAACAGGAAACAGAAAAAACACCTATATTTGGATAAGCAGTGAAAGGCAGTTCTCTTTGCAAACACTGGTCTTAAAGTAAATATGATTTAAGATGAAAAATTAATACTTAGTACTTTTTGGCTTTGTTAATATGTCCCAGAAGTAAATATTCAAATTAAAATTTTGAAATTTACTACTATTAATTTGTAGTCTCACACTTACTACATATAGCAAGGTAGGTACAGAGAACCTTGTGTTAACATACTCTGTTTTTTTGGAAACTGTTGCACCAAAATTTTAAGGCATTCCGTATTTAGTGGAAGGACTCAGCGTCGCGCTTTGTTTTTTGCCTTAGAAGGCAATTAAAAGAATTTATTTTTATTTTTTTTATAATATGGCGCCTACAAGTGAAAAAGAAGTGAAGCCTGTGAATATAGAATGAAACCCACAAGATTAAAAAGAATCGATTGACGTAAGTATCGTTAAAATCAGTCAACCAGTTGGTCGCTATGACGCGAAAGAAACAAATATAAATACATCAACTAATAAACACACTACTCTCTTTTGCGACGCACAATCGGTTAATTAAACAATACACACCTTTTTGAGATTATTAAAGAAAGACATCGTCGTCAGTGAGCGCGTCGTCGCCGACGCGCAGAGCTCTCAACCGTCTTTACTCATCTTGACGCCGCACCTCTGCTATTTCTGCAAGAGAACAAAAAACAAACTATTATAATAGGTAAAACTACTGACACAATGCAACATTTTTTTTTATTTTGCACCAAGTAGTACGGTAGGCAGAGTTAACCAAGTATTAAGACATTCCCCTCCCCAACGCCTTTCCATCAACTTTCAAGAGCGAGGTAAATAATAAGAATCGAACCCACAACCGTTGCGTCTACAGTCAAAGCCCCGATTTACAAAGACGGCGTCTAAGTATTTTCTTTAGTGTATTATCGCAGATATATTTAATATTATAGGCATGTGTTAATTTTTTTAATGCTAAAAAAAAGCAATGCATATAAGTAAAAAATGCGAGATACTTTAATATAAATTTACTATAAAGATTGAGTAGGAAGTGAAATCAGATCTCTTCAATACGAAAACGGAAATGAACATCTATCAATGAATGGCATCTCTCATTGGCTCTAAATTAAAATTTAACTCAGGCGCGAGTTGCAAGGGAAAAGGAAAAATAACAATGGTTCTTCTGTATTTAAATCACACATTGGAAACTACTCTTTTTTGTTTTTTTTTTTTTAATTTCACGTTACCGCATAATGCAGGGTAACCAGAGGGCTAACCACTAGACTTCCTTTGGAAAGCGGTCGTACAGTAGCATAGCGTATGACTATAAACGCGAAGGTTGAATTCGATTCCCACTCGGGGGCAGGAAATTTAATACTATCATGTTTTCGCTCTTGAAGCAAGGAATAGCGTGGCTCTGAGTTCTACCGTTCTACTCGCAGATAGTGGGCTTCGGAGTATCTTAATACTACGTGCCCCTGCCTATCCTGCTATATGAACGATACAGCGAGAAACTAAAAAAAAAAACAAATAAATAATGACAACACTAAACTCAACCTTGAAACCTATCAAACTTCACCTATATAGTTAATTTGAAATTCTAAAAATATCACAACCACGCTATGTGAGTGATAACGACAGGCTGTAAATAAATTAGTAACGCATCACTCGCTCACTCGTGACCTTTGACAAGAATCACCTCGTCCTTGCCCGCTCTGATAGCGTGGCATAACGTATGGCTCTTTACGTTTAATTTGACGACAAATCTTTTTAATATTTAATGAGTCGTTGATTGGAAATAGGATAAAAGCATGACTTTAAGATATTTACATGTTTAGCGACAGTGGATTCTACTTAGGCTCGAAGGAATAAATTATTTTCATTTTCTCGCTCTGGCAACAATATAACGTGCAGCGTTGACTTCCGCCACTAAACACGCAAGGTTTTACCACCAGTATCCCTCTGCCTACACTGCTATGCGGCAAAAAAATTTAAAAAAGTGTTTTCTTAAAACCACCGTATGTGCTTCTGTATTTAATCATAAATTACAGAACGTAGCATATTAAAATAGTAAAAATTATGTCAGTATTGTCATATCAACGGAAACGCACGAGCTGATAAACAAGTTACTATTAAATGATGACTAATCGAGCGGTGAGAAACGGAAACGTTGTAATTTATATTGTAATTGTAATATATCTACTATAATGTAAGTGCGTCAGTATGTTGCATCTAAGCACAATTCATTACGACTGAGATGGATTATCAAACCCCCAAATAGCAATATAATAATATTTATCTACTTTCTTTAAAAAATCTTCTAATAAATTGAATGTAGCAAGATTTGAACACGCGCCTGTTGGTAACCGTCTAATATATCTGACTACTAATTAAGCTATACGTTCTGGTGAATATAGCGGGACGGGACTTAACCGATTTCCAAGAGGCGCGGGTTCAAACTCCATTACGTATTTTTTTTTGAGCCTACCTTGAGGCCTTGAGGGAAACACCCTTAAAATTTTGAAATCCGTATTAATAGTCCTACAATACGATATTTACATACAATTATTCAACAGATTTTAAAGTCTAGGCACACAAGTTTCCCTAGGATATGTGTTTCAGCAAAAAGTGTACCTACTTACGGGTCACCGATACACCCGCCCAGCTGTGACGGTCCGTTACGACACCACCACCACCACGACGTGGCGCTTAACATAGCATTTGTAGATTAATCTAACTTTATATTTGTCTTCTTACTAAGAATGGAATTAGAATAGTGGCGAGTGATAAATGTATGAATATATTGTAAACAGTTGTGAGGCCAACCGTGGCGCCGGCACACAAGCATGCGATTGTTAACGCAGCTTATGGGTTTGATTCCTACTCAAAGAAATGAAATATTTTCATTTTGCTACCTCTGGTAACCAGGCAAAGTGCGGCGTTGAGTTCCGACACTCGCAATGCCTCATGAATTTGGCGCAAATTGGGGAACGGTAGTCTCTTAATGGGAATGGCTTGTCCAAGCTCTAAGGTCACAGGTTTCCTCTGCCTACTCTGCTACATGCGGGATACAGCGTGAAATAAAAAAGTTGCAAATAGGAATTTCATTTGCGTCAGATTACCACAACGTAATATTCCGATTATTTTCCATTTTTCGAGACATTTCGAGACATCTTCTCTTGCACACCCTAACTTATCTGTTATGACAAATTTCTTAAACTTTCCACGTCTGTCACCTATCTATTAACAAAGATAGACAAATACAAAATAATGAGGCTTAACTTTAGGACCGTATTTATAAATGGCTCTCTACGCTGAAATCGATCTTGAAATGCCTTTTCCATTCATAGATTATTTCACAGAAGATCGATCTCAGAGCTGAGAGCGGATTATAAATACGGGCCTTAGAAATTTATATTAAATACAAAAACCTAATCAAAGTACTGTCTAGGCAACAGGTAGAAAGTAACCCAACACTCGGACAGCGAGGGTCACACGGCACGCCGCACGCCGCACGCGTGGTGGCCACTCAATCAGCTATGACGGCCCGTTACCACACCGTCAACCTTTCTCTACTAGTGTGGAGTTAAATACACTGCAGGTACTGCAGGTGTCGGGAACACCATCTATTTAAGTATCATTTTCTATTAGGTACCTAAAGTTGATTTGAATGTACCATTTACTTTGGTAAATTTGATGGAATTTAATCAGCGTATGAATCATCCATAAAGCTATAAAAGTCCAGTTTCTTTAGCAGCAGGACATGTAGCGATATGTTGCTAACAACAACAGTTGCTAACAAGTGCTGCGCGGTAGGTAGGGAGAAATTAGAGTTAAGACTCGCCTTTCTTAAAAGAGGTCTTAATTTAATATAAATTCATGAAGATTTGAATCCAATAATATTGTATGATGGTGTAAAAGGCAAAGCGCGGCGTATACAATAATGATGTGGGCGGCGCGAGTTCCGCCAGTCAACACCCAATACTTCCAAAATTTGGCGGAAAGTACGGAACGGAGTGCCTTAATACTAGGTTCCCATGCTCCCCCTGCCAACTCTGCCATTTGCTGGGTGCACCGTGAAGCTAAAAGATATATAATATATTCCTCGTACAATAACTTTAAAATCAGATTTTATCACAGAAACATATTATAACAGCTGTTATCTTTACTATTATACAGTTATGTTAATCTTATCATCGTCCCTTTGTTAGTTTGTTATCAGTTGCTGAAATAATTCCAATAACTTCACCCATTTTCTAAGAAAAAAAAAAATGTGTATCAATCAATGGTTCTCGCCTATGCGAGATCCCCTACGTCTATACGTATCCTTTTTATTAATAGACAACTTTTTTTTCTCTCTTCTTTTTCACTTAAAAGGAGGAGGTTATCAATTCGACCGCAATGTTTTTGTTTGTTACAATAGAACTTTTGACTGGGTGAACTGATTTTGATGATTTTTTTATTTGAAAGCTGGTGGCTGGTACTTTCCGTGTGGTCCCGTTCTAAATGCCATTCATGAGAAATTTTTATAAGTTGTCATGTTTAAAACTATTGCTTAATGTTTGACATTTCATAACGATTTTTTTGCCAATCTTCAAACAAACACACGCACCGCATTATTGCCAACTATGGCAGGGGAACACAAAATTCGTTAATGTGATGTATAATTTTATTACAAGAAATGTAAAAAAATGAACACAAAAAAAAACTTTGTTTCATCGATTTAATAATCATTACATACAACAATAAAATGCCACATTTCCACTACACCGTTGAATCGTGTCTACAACCTTTTCTCTTGACCGTGGCTTATAATAAAACGCTAAAATATTCCAATTAGTGTATTCAAACTGGTGTATTCAACGGGTGTTTCAATTGTTACATCGAGCGGCCCAAGAGCCTAGGGCGAAGCGGAAAAAAATTATCTATACTAATACTACAAAATGGAAGCGTAAAGACGCTGTCGTGACGGATTGCGTACCTCGGAAGGGTAAAACGGAACCCTTACAGAATCACTTTGTGGTTCGTCCGTCGCATTAAAACCTAAAGGGTACTTGCCGTGGATCTACAGTTATAAAATTTGGCATCTAGTGAAACTTACAACACAAATAAACGAAAAATTCCGAAACGTGAAAGTTTATAGGTATTTAATGGAAAGAAATCATTTCAAACTTATATTTATAGTTCATTTCATACAAAATAAGGGCATAGTGCCCGTAAACTTAGGTTAACTACTAAACTTAAACTTAGGTTAACTTATATATCCCGTTGACCTACAATCCTGAAATAGGTAGGTAGGAAGCCTTCCTGGGCGAAGCCGACTCTAACTTAACTGGTATTTTTTGCACGCGCTAAACTCCGAAACAACTTACTGGTCTAATTCGAAAATTATGTGTTATCCACTTATCGAGGGATGCTATAAGCTATATATCAAATTGTAATATAATTTTTAACGTTTTTTTAAGCTTCACGCTTGTATTCCGCACATAATAGAGGGTAACTAGTGTGTTAACACTCCGTTCTCACTAAGACACTTCCGTTTCCCACTTTCCGCCGAATTCTGGAGGTATTACATAAATTACTTGATTTATGTATAAAACAAGTCGATTACGGAACGGAATTTGAAGGATTTTCCACAGTGCTACAAAATGATGAACTAACAGTCAGGATCCCAAATGTCCCCAAGAAGCCCTGTAAAATTTAAATGAATCCAATATGGTGTTCCATGTAGGCAGCCGGCGTTTTATTATTAATTCAAAAAAAAAATCCAACATAAATAAGTAAAACGTAATTACAAAATTATCAAATTGGCAACATAACTAGATTTTGTTTAATATTAAATTAAACTAGTTTAAATTAAGCAGCTTTCTATTGGGCCTCAATGTTCACACTTTCAGCAAATATTAGGTAGAAAATAAAAATTAAAGACCAATACATATATTTTTAATTACTTCTGCTTGCTTTATCCCGCATAGAAGGGTAAGCACAGAACTAAATTTCAAGACATCCGATTTTCACTTTTGAGAACGTTTTTTTACCCGAAATCGAGATATTATACTTTTTGGCTGTTAGTAAAGATCTGCGCCTGGAAAGCTTCCACAAACCAGTTAATAATATTACTTTATAATGTTTCTTAAAATGAACTAAACCAATATTTGTTGAAACCAACCACATTCTTATATTTAAACCGAGCACATGACATCACCGTCTAAGGCTAAGTAGCGTGTATCATGTGTGTTCGTTGTACGAGTATGTCATGAGCAATCTCCATAACATTAAAATAAAATAAAAACCAGCCAAGTGCAAGTTGGATTCTCGCATGAGGGGTTCCGTACCATTCTATAAAAACGACAGAAAGACAGCGAAAAGAGTCCTAGTAATAGCCCCGTTACTCTTTGGGTACAAATCTTAAAAAACACGTCAATCATATCGCTGTAGAATTATAAGCGCAATGATAGTAGGTTGGATTCCCACTCCGGAGAGTCATTATATTTAATTATTTTCATCTTTGAGACATAAAGCGGCGCGGCGTTGAGTTTGGCCACTCAACATTAAACGACTCACGAATTGGGTGGAAGACATGAACAGACAAACAAACACTACTTGCTACTCTTCATTTCTAAATATAATATAAAACTGTATCGTTACTAACGAATGACAGACAACGCACAGCCGGAAAAACAAACACACAAACAGAACGCTCTAATTTAGCATGTCCTTAGGGGGGTGTAGGGGAGGAGAAGCACTAGATAGAATTTAAAACTCCTATGGGATCTGGGAAAAACAGGATTTTACGTTTCAGGAACCGATGTTGCGGGCTACGAGTCGTCTAAGTTTGAAACTACTATCAAAGGTTTCTAATAAATACACCACTAGGAGGAAAACGTATAAATTCTACTCAGTTTAATTATATATATATATATATATATATATATATATATATATATATATATCTACACGTACACATATTTGTAAGTAAGATTAACATTCCTGTTATGTCAACGCAATTGTATAACTAACTAGTACACTATGAATCGAAAGTTTCAAATGTGACATAAAAAAATTATTTTTTTTTACCAAGCTCTTATTGGGTCGACTGGTACTTTTGTGATAAATGATTAGGTTTCTGCGGACCACTGGTTGGGAACCAGTGACATAAACGATGCCGCGAAACTGAAAATCATCCAGAAACTGGCAATAAATAAACACAACATTTGACCTCTTTGGCCGCGGACACTTGTTGCGTACAGGTAACAAGTAACACGCTCGGGCTGCGCGGGTTTCATTAAGGTGTTTTCCTCGCAGGGCGCGTGCCAAGGTCAACCAACGCTCGTCTTGAATGAATCGTCTTATGATTTTAAACACTATGTTAAATTAAAAGTGTATTAAAACTTTTGTTTCTTGACCGAACTAACAGTAGCTAGAACACGTGATGGATAGGGGATTCGCTTTAGAAAAGACGATACGATATGCGAAGTAACGAGCAATTTCTTTTTATTGAATTATAAAACCTAAAATTTCCTCCTTTGCTATGTGCACATACTACAATACATCTTCATGCCAAATTAACTTATGATTTCTGCAGGCAGAAATATAGATCACCTAGGAATACATTACACATAAATGGAACTGACAAAAAAATATCTTCAATAAGAACTTTTCAGTTCTGTTCTCTCTCATGGATGGAGAATCCATGAGATGTAGAGCGAGTGAATTGTTAAGAATAGAACCAAGAAGAAGAGTTAAGAAACAACATCAACAACGTCCCAATTAGAGTTAATTAATTGACGGAATTTAATACTACGCTTTGTTTAACCAAAGCGGGAAATGAAAATATTTGATTCCTCCCAATACAGAGACCCACAAACCATGCCGTCACGATCTGACGACGTCTCAGTGCGACATATAACCTGACCGAGAATCAAATCCATATTGATCCGTACCACCAGGAATTGAGACTTGTTAATTTGCAGTTGAATAAGTGCAAATAAAGTTAGTTGCTATTTTGAAGGGAATTCGTTCCGAGGAACTATCTTTTATTTTATTAAAGTATACAAACTGTAATGGCATTATAGGAATAATGTTTGAGTATATAATAACAATAAGAATGACGTACTACCAGACAAATAATAGCAAAAACAATAATATAAAGCAAAAATATATGCATAAATACTGAAGAGCGAGCTCGTTCTATTGAGGACGAATTTCAAGGGTCCTTCTCAGTGTAGACCTACAGTGTGCCTACTGCCTATGCGATCGTTCACCTTACTTTGCTTTTATGTTCATATAATGATATAATGATAATGTGTGAGTGTGCAACGAATCGATATGTACTTTTATAATCTGCGTACATACATTGTGAATTAATAAGAAAATATGACGCAGTCTCGCCGGGAAATGAGATATAGTGTGTTATTGTATTTGAAGTCTAGGTGTCGTGTACTCGTATATCGGGATGCGAGAGAGTAGAAAGAGAGAAATTAGTGTTTCACTCTGTTCCCCACTAAATCTTCCTTCTCAATTCGAGACAATACGTGTTGAGTGGCAGAATTCAATTCCGCACTTTACCATAGAGGTCTCTGTCAAAACAAAATAATTTATTGAAATCCGAATAGGAATCGAACCCACAACCATCGCTTTACAGTCTAAAGTTTGAATATTTCTACCATATGGACAATAAGTGGCATTCTAAATCATAATCGCATGTAAACGAGAGGAATCTAACACTTTGGAACTGGTTTCGTGACACGGCAGCTTGTACCGTTCGATTATAGATATGACCGACTTTGAATTTGGGTGTGTCGTCAATTTTATAATATTTTTCTAGTAAAATTATATTTTACTTTTAAGGGTCTAAAGAGTATTCTATAGCACAGTTAATGTAAGCTTCTAAGTAATTTGCTAAATATTAGGCCATGTTCTAGTTTACTGCAAGTTTGCTATTTAACTTTGTCGTTAATAATACAATAGAACTGGGCAGAGCAACCCTAGCACTAAGACAGAGAAATTTTCTACATATTGCTTGTTCAACAGCAGAAGTCAGAGCGGGAATAGAACCCACAAACATCACGCTGACAGTCACACGTCATGTGTTTATGTAAAAAATAAAGTTTAATATTGGCATCAGACCAGTAGACTATAATAATTAAACAACAAAACCGTTACTCACGTGCCAAAATAATGCAATGACTTAATAACACAATGACTTGAATTCTATTTATAGATGAATTAAATAACAATAACATGTAATAAGCACGCTAATAAAATATGTAATATTGTAAAGGATAATTTGCATATTTCATATTAAAATTGCGTGTTGAGTGGCGTAACTCAACACCACGTTTTGTTCATTCGTGAGTCACAGATCCCCATAATAGCCATGGTGTGTATAATTAGACACCGTCCTTCCCTCTCCTGTACAAAACTTACAAAATTGTGAAATGTGAAGAAAATTTGTACGAGTTTACCCAAAAATCGAAAATTTTGTTTTTATCGTACCTGTAAGAATTTCGAAGAATTTTTAATGCCCCCAAGGAACCTACAAGCCAAATGTTTTTAGGCTGTTTGCTGTTAGTCCGAGCCGGCCATTTATCTTTCACATTGTCTATTACTTAGAGAAGCCGTAGTTTAAATCTATAGAAAGTAAATCATATTAAGCGCCTAAATTTTAGAAAATACCAATTTACTAAGGCTTCATCATATTAAATTTAAAAAGAAATAAAAAAATCTGATCTTACATAGTTTCTTAGCGCATGCAACCCTTCAAGTGTTACATTTTTGGTGTAGTTAGAAGGCACGATAATGTATGATAGTAAATAGGTTTAGCTAAGGATGAATTGGTATTTTTATTTGCTTGACGCTGTATGCAGCTTTTGCTTCTCTGATAGACAAAACGCAGCTCTGAGTTCCGCAACTCAACACGCAATATTTTAAGTTGGGTTGTTGCATCGGAACCAGATGTCTTAAAATTACGCCCCTCTGTCTATTTTGCTATGTATATTAACATTTTTTTTGAAACACAACAAGAAACTGAGACAAAAATCACTTAAAATAAAGTATAACAAGGTAAACCGACACCTAGACTTCGTTACGTAAAGTTACGCAATATCAACGATACGGCATTGAAAGTGAAAAAAAATGCATGAAAAACTCCCCCCATGTGGAAGCGCATGCACGCATGAACCGCTCTATAGGTAACTGTATAGATCACATCTACGCATATAATATAATTGTAACAGATTGCTGTTTGCACATTACAGGTATATGAGAAAATACGATTTAAATATGGTTATCACTATTGTATTTTGGTGAAGTTCCTTTATTTTATTTCGTTCGGTATGTAAATAAGAAAAAAAAAGTTATATTAATTTACTTTTCCACGCGGAGTTCTTGTCATATTTACAAGAATAAAGCATAGAATAAAATGTTTGAAGTGTTGCATATTAATATTCCGATTAATGATATAGCTATCTATACCAATACTATATAATATTATAGAGCTAAAATGAGTATACGGTTGAATACGCTAACCTGAAAGACAACTTCTTTTAAAAAATATTTTTTTCCAAAGTGTGGAATAACACATTACTTTTTATTAAATTTCGCTTTGCCTAATTTATGGGATTCGACTTTGTTCCGTTTTATCGTGGAACTTAGTTTTAAATAGTGTCTATACCTAATAGATAAAACTTAATTGCATCAGCCAACACAATATTTCCAAGCGGAATGCACAGGTACAGTACGGCAGATGTGTCGTGGCCGCTTTAAACATAAACTAAACTTTTATGCATTGTTGTTCACTGGGCAATCAAAACTAAGAAAAAATCCTAAAATTAAAACATTGCAGCCATCTTAAAGCTAAATTTAGTGCGGCCACGACATATCGGCCCTACTGTATAGTGTGACTACTCAATAAGTGGCCAATGTGCGTGAAAACGGTGACTGCGTTAGAGAAATTGCGTGTTCTAGAGACGCCCTCCGGTCTGGGAAGACGGTACTGGCGTGAAGAAAACAGTTTTGCATTTTTAATACATTTACTCAAGGAAGTCAGTTACACAAAAAAAATTAAAACAGTTATTCAAACATACCTTAATAATATCGATAAATATTATCTTGAATAAATAGAGATACAATTATCAGAAAGTAAATAAATAGTTTCAAAAGTTCAATATGATATTATTAAACGCGTTTGAGTGACCTGGGTGGTATAGTAGGTTAACAATTACATCCGAGGGGATGTTTACAATTGCAAAATTTGCATTTCCCATGCTGTGCGGACAGCATGCGTTGAATACCACCGACTGATACATTTATCAGTTAAAATAAAGAAAAACCAAACAACGCAATACATTGCTCAAACTTTTTTAAAAGGGACGACGTGGATCATTTTGATACTTCTTTTTTTTATTTAATTAGTAAGTAATATAATTTTTCGCCATTTTTTTATTACACACAAAAAACAAAAATGACAAATCAAGTACAACTTTCCTGTACAACAGTCGCGTAGTCTGTCGGCGTAAGGCCGCCAGCGAAACGCACACGTCTGACACGCTTTCGATTCTAATGCTTTGTCGCATTCCTTCCCTTCGCCTCTCATTGATATCTCTATAGTCTATGGAGCTGCATTTGTTTGTAGAAATCGTACATAAAACACAAATATTTGATAAGTTTTAATTTTTTTACTTGCGGCTTGGCCTCTGTGGTCATATGAAAATAACTTAAGAATTGTGTATAACACTCTCTAAGTGCCCAATACAACTATGACCGCAGTTGGAACATTTTATAACGATTAACTATTAATTTATATATAATTTGAAATTTTATTATTTTAGAAGAATGCAATATTAGGGCATACTTTAAGAGTGCGCAAAAGTAATTGCGAAAACCAACACCGCGCTTCACTTAAGCAAAGAGGAAATGAAAATAATTTAAATACATCATTTGCGTTTGAATAAATATTCCATTTTCTAGCTTTGGTAACAAGGCAACTCACGGCGTTGACTTTGGCCACGCAACACGCAATGCCTTAAGTATTATGACGGAAAGTGAAGAACGGAAGTTTCTTAATGGGGACAGAGTGTCTTAACACTGCCTTGCCTGCTGTGTGCGGGATACAGCGTGAAGTTAAAAAATAATGATATCCTGAGTGGGAATAACACCCTGTTTATAAACAATACACTGTCAATTGCCTAAGGGGATTGAGCTTGTCTAAATTTACTCAAACATAGACAAAATATACAATGAAACTCACTAATAATCTAATATATCAAAAGTTTGTAATTATCCGTCAAAAGAGTAAAAACATTATAGTTCCATTTGTAAAAAGTTTCTCGCTGTATCCTGCGCCGTGTCACTTGTCTGTTGTTACAGAGTAAGCAAATAGATCCAAGTGCCAAATGACTCCGTTCTCCTTTTCCGCTCGAATTCGGAATATTGCGTATTGAGTGGCAAAACTCATCAGAGTGGAGTAAAGACAATAATTTATTTCGCTGAGCGGGAAACGAACCCACTACCATTACATTAACAGTCGATCGAAATATAGGTAAATTATTATATTGTTAGAAATCGAAAGATTTTATAGTTTCACGATAAAAATACATATTGTCTATATGATTCTAAACTATTTGGAAAGGGATACGGTGTAATTGCAATAAGTGATATGTATCGCCAAGTGTGGATCAAACCCACAACCAGTCTGACATAATTAAACACGTAATTACGTAAATAAATAAGTAAATTAAGAAAAATAAAAATATTGAAAGAAATATGTACCAATTATGACAAAAGTCATATTCTTCTTTCTTGTGCAATAAGCAACATAGCTTTACACTGTATTCCATATACAAAAGGGTAGATAGATGGAACCTAATGTATGGGAACGGAGTGTCTTCCGTACATAACGCATCGCCCAATTAATTATTGAGACTTGTGCGTGGTGATTGAGTAGTGTAACTCAACGCGGCACTGTGTCTTGTTACCAGAGGAAGAAAAATTAAAATAATTCATTCCTCACAATGAGAATTGAACCCACAATCGTCCTGCACACAATCCGACAATAATTAAAGAACATATTACTTTATTTTTATTGCCATAAATATATTTACTGCCTACAATCACGGCGTTCAAAGAAAAATTCAATCATCTGCGAGTATTACACATAATCAAACGATGAGTAATCAATCCATCAACAAGTACGTCTTAACATTATCTATATATGTAACGCGTAAGATATAAATTACAATACATATTATAATAGTCATTAATCTAGAGAATGTGGCGACACGTGCGCGCACTTCCTGGCCGTGAGGTAGTATTTTTTTTATACATATAATAGAATTATTTAGTTCTCTTTGTCTGTCTTTTTATTAATATCTTTATAATTTAAGACCATTTTGTATTGGATGTGCACCACCTTCTGCACTTCACCTTATGCATTTAAATAATGTGATTTTCTTAATTCGTCAACTTAAAGCACCTTAGATTGAAGCACAGATTGGTACGTCCGATGCAAGTGTAGGCTCCTTCGTGTAATCAACTATATCGTATGAAAGAGCACATTTTATCAAAGCGGGGAAATGATAATTACATAAAATTATAATTCCCCCGACACACATCGAACTCTTCTTCACGACGGCACGACGACGAAGACGAAAAACCGGACAAGTGCGACTCGGGCTCGCCCATCGTGAGTTCCGTACAAAAATTGGAGGTCTCGGGTTTTTTTCTGAAATTCAAGCTTAGATGGATATCTCTTTTTTTAAGTTAATGTAGATATACAATTTTTTCAGGAAATCATGGGGCCGTAGATCTGAGTATATGTCTTAAATTTCAACTCGATATTTCCAAGAGTTCTTTAGATACAGGGTCTTGACTGATAGACAAACAAACGCACAACAAAGTGAATCTTATAAGAAAAAAAAAATCTTAAATGAGTTCTTATTTTACTTAAAAAGTACGAAATCCTTAAAAGGAACAAAAATATGCCTTTTGTGTATGGGATTATAGATATTTATTAATCTTATAGTAAACTAGCTTTCATCGGCGACTTTGCTCTATTCCACACAAAAAATATATTTTTAATTGGAACCAATAGTTCTTAAGATTAGTGCGTCCGACCAAACAAACTCTTGCTTTATAATATTAGTCCAAATACAGATAGTATCGATGATGAAATTATGTTGCGCCAATGGAAAAGCTATTTAGGCATAAAGTGGAGTTATTTGGTTTCCCTCGTGTCTTAATGAACATATTAATGTTATAAAGTTAAATAGTTTTTTTGAACGCGCTAATCTCCTCCGCATTAATTGCTCCGAATTAAAAAAATATTTGTTTCCAAATTAAAAAAAATATTTCCATTCCTGAGATTAGCGCATTCAACCAAACAAATTCTTCAGTTTTGTATAGGAGAACCAGTAGAATGTTGTATTGTTTATTAGAAGAATAAGGTGACATCAGTCAACAAGGACTATTTTTAATTGAATAAAAAACTAATTCCCTAAATTATTGAGAATTTTAAATACTCCAGTTAATAAGGAGAAGTCGTATTCATTGTAACGGAATATTATTTCCTCTGGATCAAATACAAAAAAAGCACCGTTAAATATTCCACATCCATTATTTACATTGGACTTTTGAGTATCTGCCTGTTATAAATAGAAGCTATATAATCGTGCGTCTAAAATATAAAAGTCAAGGAAATTTAGATAAGAAATACAACCTAATCATAAATATCGCTATTCTGGGACCGCTATAAATGTGTGAAGACGAGCACGCATCCACTGAACGCTATACGGTTAATATTGTTATTTTTATAACTTCACTCTTCATCCCGCGTATAGCCGGGTAGGCAGAGGGGACATAGTGTGACGGCGCAAGTTATTTACGCAGGCTATTTTTGAGATATTGCATGATGAGTGGTGGAAGCTAACGCCACGTTTGGTTTTGCCAGAGCAAGAAAATGAAAAAAAAATGTTTCCCCAAGTGAGAATTGAACTGATAACCATCACATTTACAATCAGAAGTAAAAAATACGAGAAGAAATTTTTGATTCCTTCTTACGAAATTTGTACGGAGGGACGTGTGTAAATTTATAGCATCCATAGAGTCATGAAGTCATTAAGCAGTATAAAAAGCAAATCCTTTTAAAATTATGAATTGGAATTTGTATGAGGCACATGCGTGCAACTGTCTGCGCGACGAATGTTGGTTCGATACCTTCTTAGAGGAATGAAATATTTAATGTAAAACACTCAATGTCACGAGAATTCGGTGGAAAGTGGGGAACGGAAATGTCCTAATTGAAACGAAGTGTCTTAAACGTAAGTTCCTAGGTTCCTTCGGCTTATCCTGCCATATGCGTAATATTTCGTGATGCTAAATTAGAAAAACTTTAAAATAACAAAATAAATTTTAACTCGGGGTAATGATTATATTTTTCTTGCTTTCCACGCCAGGTAGACAAAGCGAGGTTAAGTTCCGCCACTCAAAACAATGTCTCGTAAGTTGGGCAGAGCGGGAAAGGAGTGTTTTACCACTAAGTTTCCTCCACCTACTGCGCGTTATATGAAAAAAAGCGAGAAACTGCTATTAATTTATGTCAATTATGTCACGTAACCAAACATACATTAACTAGTTTGTTAGTGACAATGTTCGATAATAAAATTTTTCCAATTAAAATGTTCGTTTAGTTGAAGAATTTATTTAGTTCAAATTGAACATTAAGTTTTTTTTTAAATAATTATATAAATAGAAATAATATGTATATGATGTAACCATATATATATTTTTTAATATTTTTCTTAAAAACATGAAATGTCACTGTCAAAAATAAGCGAGCGGCGCACAGCGTCTGAATGTAAACGAGAAGATTTTGGGTACGATTCCCACAGTCATCGCATTTAAGGATTAATTTATTTTCTGGGATTACTACTCACTATCGAAACAAGACCAAGTATAGCGTTGAGCCACTACGCACGCAATTCTTCGAAAATTAAGCAGTGTGTGGGAAATCCTGCCGACACAAATTCGGTGTTGAGCTACGCCACTCAACAGTTTAGATTTTTTTCGCTAAGTGTTGAACGGAGTGACTTAACGCTAGGTTCTCTCTGCCTAAGCGACACACAGAGTGAAGATAAAACAAAAAAACAACATAAAAAAACGCCCAGTCTTCTATGGAAACCAGTCCTTAGCTATTACGCGATACATTACGCGTTCCGCAAATAATAATTTTGTTGATATAGCATACACATAGGTAAACGTTCAAAACGTAATAACCTTTTGCTTACTGACATAACGATTTTCTATACTCCTAAACGCCTACCACAGACAACTTATGTAATACCTATAAAATAAGCAAGCTTTTTTTAACTTCTCGCTGTATCCAGCCTGTAGCAGGGCAGGCAGAGGGAACTTAATGTCAAGACACTTCGTTCCCCACTTACCGCTGAATTTTTGAGACATTCGAGTGTTGAGTGGCGGAAATCAACGCAGTGTTTTATTTTGTTAACAGAATGAGGAAATAAAAATAATTGATTTTCCCGAGTTGATATCGAACCACCATCACCACATAAATAAAATAGTCCCAAAGAAGATTTGAGCGTACTAAACCACTTTACTACAAATAAAGAATCAATAAAAACCTTACAAGTTCTGATCTAAGACAATATAATATAATAGCTTTCGCCTTTGTCAGCCAAATGACTAAGAGGTTTATAACATGTGACATATTCTAGGGTAAGAAGTGAATTAAGTTAAGTGTAACGTACCTCTAAGTTTAAGTAAGCAACTGTGACCAGCTTCATTGAAATGATTACCGTGATGTAATATATAGCCCTCCACAAAAAGGGCATCTAACACCAAAATATTTTAAGTTTCATTTCAGGCATTCAATCAAACAAGCTTTTCAGCTTTAAAATATTAATTATGGGTGTATAGATAAACTGATAATCTACATAACTATAGATGATAATATAAATGTAGGTTCACTTAGAGTTTGTTTATAGTTAAAATAGAAACATTTTTTAAATTTAAACAACCAAATCAAAAAAAACCAAACCAAAAAAATACAAAAACATTCTAATTACCACCTATATATGAAATATTTTATTTCCCCAAGTGGGAAACAAACATACAACCGTCATGCTTACATATGCACGCTTTTACCTTTGTGATATAACGGCTCATATTTAATATATAAGATATAAAAAATAAACTGCACAGCATCAATATAAAAGAATAATAAAAAGTTTTGCAACCACTGCCCGATAGCATGTAATCAACAGGACATTATTATCTCGGTAACATTTAACATTATGAATAACAAAGTTTGTTCAATGATTTCAATCTTTATAATAAACATGGTGACTCATTTTTTTTTCTATCTGTACTAATAATTTTAAAGTAATTTCAAAGTATCTGTCTCGTATTGGCCAGAAAGTGGGAATGTAGTGTCTTAACACTGTTTTCTGTATACCCTGCTATATGCGGGATAAAGAGACAAGATAAGAACAAACTTTAATATACATAGCTACTAAATGATTTTTTTATTTCTGTATGAGTAATTTCAAATATGGAAATACCTGACATTCCAATGTTATTGATTATAAAGTTGGGAGTCTGTTTGGTAAGACAATTTTGCTTCTAATGCTATTAATGTCTCCCAATTGACAATTTGCTTAACAGGCTGTTAGCCGGTTTACACTCTAAGCCTAAGTTATGTTAATGCAAATTTTAATTAAAATATACAAAAAGAAAATCATAGAATTATTAGAGAGCAAGTACTTATACAGCTATATTGCCCCTAATAACAGCTATATTGACTTAAATACAAACATTTTCTAGCATAAAGTGTACACTAATTATATTAGATGATTTGCGAACCTATCAGTGAACCGCAATGTTTATAACAAAAAACATGTCAAACCCAGTTTAGTTTATCTTATCAAGGCATCCTAACCTTATTGATAGTCATGTCATGAGACAGTGTTATCAGATCTGTTATCTTTAGATAACAATGCATCTGAAGAAAATTGTAAAATATTGAAATACAATAAATATTTAAAATTGCTAATTTTGTTAGGAGTTTGATCCCCTCTTGGCCAGATAAAAAATTATCTTCATTATCCTGCTAAGATAGAAAAATGCAGGGTAAACCACTGCTCAAAAATTTGGCAAAAAATGGTGAATAGTGTTGTTACACTAGGTTCCTTCCAAACTCATGTATTTTACTAACAACAATTTTATCATGGAAAATTTAAAAAGGTCCTCTTAATATAAACAGATCTGGACAAGCTTAAAGTTCAGGTCCTCCTGGATAATATCACTATATACACCCTATACTTCTAATAAAAGAAAAAGCATTATAAATAAAGGTTTTATTTATATATAATAATTCATTACTTTTCATATTATGACATTGGTTGTGGATTCACTTCCATATTATAAAATAATATAAATGACATAAAAAATGTGGTACTAATATTATTATGTCACTGAAGTGACATAAAAAAAAATTGTAATTGTTGAAAATTGTTTGTCTTCATTTATATTATTATTTGCCTCCTGTATTTTGATATTTTTTTGTATTTAGAAATTATATTGGGTTGATATCAAAGTATAAGCCACAAGATATGTATTAAGGAAAAGGGGAAAAAAACATTAATTTTATATAGTTCAGGTTGTTTTCAATGGGGCAAAATTAAGAAAAGTTTAATATATCACATTCTTTTTTTTATTTAACTATAAAATTTTATAAAGAAAAATGACATCAACCATATATAATAGTAATTCATATCCCCAATTATATTCCAATTATTTATTTCATATAGAAAATTTGTGTAGATCTTAATGTGTTTAGTAATTTCAGTCTATCTCCATATAAATTAGCATGGAATGTGACTAAACTGGTACAAATGTTTAGTAAACAGTATAATTAAAACCAATGACACAAATAACACAGGCTTAACTTAATTAAGAAAAATATAATATTCTAGTCGTGTTTTATTCTTTTTTTAGGCACAATTTTGCTTTACGTAGCTTTAGTTTATTTTTTACCTTTATTTCCATAGCTTCATAATAATTCGATAAACAGTCAAATTACACACAACAACAGTAAAAATATACAACACAGTAAAGTTTTAGAGAAATTGAAAAGGTCGCGTCTCGCTAATTTAATTAGCCGTGCTGACGGCCAAGCGATCAAATCATACAGCACGAGGCATGATCTATGCGTTGGTACAACCATGAATGATATGAAAAGTGAAGATTTGACCCAGCCTCACCTACTACGCGTCCTCGACAAAAAACCTGTCCATCTGACTCACCTACTGAACTAAAGAACGCAGTTTCCGGACTGCACCAAACAATTTCACATCAACAATTAAATTTGCGTCCATATTATCTTCATCTAGCAATGTATTTGTAATGATAATTTGGCAAATAACCGTCTACAATTTTCGATGAGTGAAAGGGGACATACCTTGTAGAAACTTTGATACGATGATATGTTATTCCAGGTGGTAATTGCATATAAATTATCACAATATTCACTGAATAAAGTTCACTTGTAGTTTAAGCACAAATTAAAAGTCAGTTCACAATAATTTTCAATACTATCCCGTGTGCGGCAGATAATTGTACTATCCCGTGAAAGACGCCATTTTGATTTCGTCAACTAACATCTATAGACAAAATCTCTAGATAATAAAATGAAATAAAATGTCACGTTAGAAGGAAATTAGTTAATAATATATTATTTATACCTTATAAAATAAAGTACTATAAGTAATTATGAAAGGTTGATATTTGTTTGTTAAAATTTATCTTTATGTTGTTTGGATACTGTATGATGTTTTAATTTTTTTCTTATCTTTTTATTGATTGTTTTGCCACATTTCTAAACTAATTATTCATAAATTATGAATTACATTTTATTACATTAAAAGTTATCATAAATTATCCTTCTTTTCTATATTTGTTAATTTGGATGATTTTGAATTTCAACTTCATCGAGACATAAAGACTAAAATATAAAAAAAAACATTACAGGGAAACATAAACACCACATTGGCAACACTTCAATTGTCAAACAAATCTACAAGCAGCTGTAATTGTACGTGTTTTCGTTTGATATTTTCATTTAATCGACCATGGAAGTGTAATGACGGAGTGATAAATGTGATATTCTAACATGTCGAGCCGCCGTTCTATGCTCGGGTCGGCGTTGGACTCGCTGCCGGCTCCCTCAGATCCTCTACGCGATTTGTTTGAAGCCTGCAAAGTTGGCGATGTCGCTCGAGTTAAAAAACTAATTACTCCACAAACAGTGAACGCTAGGGATACAGCTGGACGTAAATCAACACCCTTACACTTCGCTGCAGGTCAGGAGTTCAATTCTTTAATTAATTTTAACACAACATTATTATATTTTGGGAAAACAATGCAAAAGTGAAAGGTTATTGTTTTGATAATTGCATAATTGTTCACGGTTAGTGGTTACACCGAATGTCGTGATTTATCTCCTTTAGTTTTTAGTTCCTTGTTATTTTTTATTATTGCCTGTTCTCTTTTAGCATTCTTACATAAGTTACTTTATGTTTAACAACTTCCTAACTATTCTTATTGGTCATGATTCATGATATATATATCTCAATATATTTTTGCTAAGAGGTTGATGTTGTATACCAACTAGCATATGACTCAAGATTTTTATTATATAATTTGAATACTATAAGGCTATTTTAAATTTAATAATTACTTAAAAATACTACTCATAAATTATAATATATTTATATATTCAATATTGTTTAAACAATTTTGCTACATACAAAGCAATAGTAAAGAATTAATTTGACCTACTCACATAATTAATATGGATAATGATAGAACATGAATATTCATTTATTTCGGCTTTATCTATAACCAAAACAATGATTCTTTACATAAATGTAAAAAAGCAAAATTTGAGTAGAATAACTTATTATAGACTAAATTATTGCAACATGAGGCCATTGTGGTGCAGTGGGATAGCATCTGACTATAACCATAATGATTGTGGGTGCTACCATTTTTCAGGTAAACTGATTATTTAAATTTCTCTGCTAAGTAAAGAAAATGTATATTATTCTGCCACTCAACTTGGAATGTCTTGAATGTGGAGAATGCAGTGTCTTTACATTAGATGCTCACCCTGCAAAAGTCATGATAGTGTATATTAATTAAATATTTGACATATTTAAAAAAGATAAAATATTATATATTGCAGCCTTTGTATCCAAATTAGAAAATACATTTAAATGTTTTAATTTATCATTCTCCATTGCAACACTTGTACATTAAATGCTCACTTGGGGAATTAATTTATTTAATATCCTCATCTGGTAAGAGAACAAAACTATATTAAATTACACTTTCCAAAACAAGATATAGCATAAAGATAAAGAATAAAAATTGTTATTTACAGGCTATGGTCGCAGAGAGGTAGTAGAAATACTAATAGCTGGTGGTGCCGCTTTACAAGCTCGAGATGAAGGAGGCCTACAGCCACTCCATAATGCATGTTCCTTTGGTCATGCGGACGTAGTGAGAGCCCTACTATCTGCTGGGGCTCCCCCTGCGGCAAGAGATAACTGGGGTTATACTCCATTGCATGAAGCTGCTGCGAAAGGGAAGGTTGATGTTTGTATTGGTGAGTATTTTTTATAGATATTAAATGCTTACATTTATTCAATACAAAAACCTTCAATGGAAAATAGAGTGTAACCGCAAACTGAGCCTCAACAATAAGCTTTTTATATACAAAGTTGTACTAAAGCTTGTTTGGCCCTATGGAATGCAATATGACAATCAAGATAGTACAAAACATCATACTGCAAACAATCAGCCAAGTATGGTAGTTTGTTACCAACAAGCAAATCTATGAAAACCTCAAGATGGACACTTCTTCTTCTTCCTGGCATTAATCCCGGCTATTTGCTAGGGTGTCCCTTCCTACTCAACCTACTCCACTTTGCACGGTCTTTAGCGTAATGTACACTATTGTGGATGAAATATTTATTATTTCATACACAGTAGTAAATATTGAGACCGATTGGAAAGGCATCTTAATGACCGAATATTTATAAAGAGAAATAAATTATATACTCTAAATGAGAATAAAAAAACTAGCCACACTTTTAAAAGCCAACAGCATAAAACACATTTGCTAAAAGTAAAGAACTGATTGCAAATTTATTGCAGAAAAAAAATATACATTTAGACCAGTTTTGGTACAGCCATATGACTGAAAACGTGACAGGTTGTAAGTTCGATTCAAACTCGAGGAAAGGACATATTTAATGTTTTCATTTCCTCTCTCTGGTGACAAAGCACAGCGTGGCGTAAAAATCCGCCGCTCAAGAGGCATTGCTCTAGAACTCTACCTAAAAAGAGCGGGAGCCGAATCAATCAAGGCTCCCTCCGACGCGCGGAGTGCAGTATGAAGCTAATAAAAGTGTATAACATAATATAATAGTACGAATATTTATTTACATTTATATTTTCATTTATTCGCTCTGGTGTCGAGGCAAAGCGCGGCGTTAAATCCGCCAATCACACGCGATGCCTCCAGAACTCGGCGGAAAGTGGAGAACGTAGTGTCTTAACAGTCGTTTCCCTCTGCCTACCTCGCTGTATGCGGGATACAGCATGAAGCTGATAAATATTTATTAACAAAGTGTGAATATTTATATATTATATTTTGTTTCTTTAAAGCTCTTCTCCAACACGGCGCCGATCCGAACATAAGGAACACGGAGGGCAAAACACCGCTCGACCTGGCTGATGCCGCCACCCGGCCAGTTCTGACAGGTAGGATATAAAAAAATAACAAAAACCCTGAATGTATGAAAAACTAAAAAGAAACATCAGCTGCATTTTAGATAGAGTGGTTAGTTAATGGTGAAATAAAAATCTTAATCTATTCTTATATTATTAAGATAAAAAGTTTGTTTGGTTAAACGTGCTTATCTCAGTAACTGCTAGTACAAATGTATAAATGTTTTTGCATTGAATAGTATATTTATTGGGGATTGCTATATAGTATGGGCTATTAACCCACCGTAACCTTAACCCACTGTATGTTCGGTCATATGCTAACTCCCTCACTTAGAATTTTGTGTCATATCATATTAGAATGTGTTAAATCACTTTTTATGTTTTCGTTGCTACGCCACCAACTAAAATAAATTTTGAAGAAAGACATTATGAGTCATTTTACTGATTTGGTTTATTTAAAAAAAAAAAAAATGTTGTACCAATTTAGAAACCTTCTTGGGATCATGCATAACAACACAACTTTGCTAAAGATCATCACATAATCAAATGCATTGTTTATTATTCTATAAAGAACATACAGACAAACTATCATTTTTATATATAAAGATAAAAAGATAGAATATAAATTAATTTTTAAAATTGGAAAGACCATCTGATAATATGTTTTATATATATTATATAGTCATCGTTTCTTAAAGCTGTTTTTTGTCTCTCCTGATGATATGCTCAATAGGCTGATAGCAAGCAGGCTTCCGCTCGTCGCAAAATATGTCCATTCAACCAAAGCTAATTTAAAGCTAACAATTTATTAACATTTTAAATGTAAGCCTTATTCTACACTTAGGAGAGAACAATATTTATTTGGAAAACGTATAAAAAAATATCTTTTGGTAGTGGATATTTGTAAAAACCTCCCTACGGACATGCTAACAATATAAACAAGTAGTAACAAGCATATAAGAATTTCGACGTATTTTGATGAGAACTAAGCCATGCGTAGTGGTCAGAGCGCTTGTACGATTTGCAAGAGGCGCGGGTTCAAATCCCATTACGTTAAAATTTTTATATGCTTTACTAATTAAATAACTAAAAAACATACTTTCTAATTAAGATTTGAAGCCAAAACCCACTACATCACCACATTAATGAGAGAGGCCAGTCGTGGCGCAGCGGCACGAGGTGTGACTGTAAAACCGACTGGTTGTGGGTTCGATCCCCACTCGAGGAGATGAAATATTTACTTAAATTTATATTTCCATTTCTTCGCTCTGGTGTCGAGGTTAAGGGCGGCGTTGAGTTCTGCCACTCAACACGCAATGCCTCCAGAATTCGGCAGAAAGTGGGGAACGGAGTGTCTTAACACTAGGTTCCCTCTGCCTACCCTGCTGTGTGCGGGATACAGCGTGAAGCTGATTTATTTATTTTTATTAATTCTAATTTAATATATAATCTCCCAGGCGAGTACTGCGCAGCGGAAGTCCTTGAAGCAGCCCGCTCAGGCGCAGACGAGCGGCTCTCAGCTCTGCTAACACCGTTAAATGTGAACGTGCACGCGGCTGACGGGCGCCGTTCTACGGCGTTACACCTCGCCGCGGGGTACAACCGCGCGCGCGCTGTGCGGCTGTTATTACAACGGGGGGCCGATGTTCACGCCAAGGATAAGGGGTAAATGTGATCGCTTTTATCCCCTAATACACTTCCTTGTGGACCATCTAGTATTTTTGCTAGAGATATATCTTATTGATGTGTATGTAAAATTATTTAACAAGGTCTTGGTCTGTTATTTAATAAGAATGATTCTCGCAATTACAGACATTTAAAATTAAACTTTTAAATTGGGCTAATCGCATATATTTAGTTTTATATCTTTGCAGTCCGTGAGTGAGAGTGATCACGGACCACTGTAAGGTGTCCGAAGGATCAGGGTCTACAATTAACAAGGGTTTCCCAGTCCATGGTATAAGCATTACTAGCCCAAATATAAGGAAGGATATTTATATAGTTAAAACCTAATGTCTTAAGAATTAAAGATTATCGTAAGATGGCGCAGCGGGTGCAAATAGCGGTATAGGACGCCGCGGCTTAAGTCTTTACTGATGTAACTCCTGAACGGCTTGGCCTTCCTTTATACAACTTTGTGAGGCTTATCTACACACCATTAGTTGTTTGCAGACAAAAAATAAAAAAAAATGGCTAATATGTTTTTCTGAAATTTCATTTCATTCAAGATTTTAATAAATATAAGAAAAGAAACATACTTATTTAGAAAACGTATAAAAGTAAGTAAGTAATGTAAGTTGTACCTAGGCTATAAAAATTTCCAAGTAACTTGATGAGAACGTATAGCTTAGTGGTCAGAGCGCTTGGTCGGTTTCCAGGGGTTGCGGTTTCGAGTCCCGCTACGTTCAAATTTAAATAAATATCGTTTCATTAAATTTTGTTTTGAAAAATGCATGTCTAAATGATTCGATACTCACTCAGGGGATGAGATATTAAATATTTTAATTTCTTCGCTCTTGTAACAAGACAGAGTGCGGCGGAGCTCCGCCACTCAACTCGCAATTCTTCGAGATTTCGGCGGTGCGTGAAGAACGGAGTATCTTAGCAATACCTTTTTTTACCTAGAAAAATAATAATTAAGTCAGTCATTAGGTTGTCTTAAAATCATATTTTTTTCGTTCAGAGGGCTAGTACCACTCCACAACGCATGTTCGTACGGCCACTACGAAGTAACCGAGTTGTTGGTACGAGCCGGAGCAGATGTCAATGCAACTGATCTGTGGGCGTTTACGCCACTGCATGAGGCTGCGAGTAAAGCACGGTTGGAGGTAGTGGCTTCAATTCTACATAGATTCTTATAACTTATACTCAAAAACTATAATTGTACAATAAAAATATATCTAAAATTCATTTTTAAATACCTATTTATATATTAATATTTACTTACTGCTTCGGCCCCATGATTAAGTTGATATAACTCAAAAAATGCAACCTGTTCGACTTTATATTATTAGTACGACTGATATTTATATATTAAATATTATTTACTTTTAGGTATGTTCGTTGTTACTAAGTGAAGGCGCTGATCCCACTCTGCTCAACTGTCACGGGAAATCGGCGTTAGATGTGGCCCCGACGCGGGAACTACGGGATAGATTAACTTGTAAGTATTATTTATTTTTACATCTTTTATAAATAAAAAATAAATCAATTTCACGTTGTATCCTGCACACAGCAGAGAAGGCATAGGGAACCTAGTGTTAAGCACAACCGGTCGATTTTACATTCACACTTTGTGCCCCTGCGCCACAACTGGCCTCAATTTTATGGATTTTAAACATATTTTATAAATTGTATTTATGTATTTAGTGGAAGGTGAAGAACGATTAGCTGTTAGTCTTTTGTTCTACATATAATTCCGCCAAATTTAGATATTTTTTTATACGTTAGAACCCATTCGTCTCGTTTTATCACAAAGATAAAAAACAATAATGAATGTAAGACTTGTTACTGTACTTAATGTTTTAAAAAATAAAAAAAATATATAAAAAGCAGCTTAACGCTGTTTTCTATATATGAGACTAGGCAGAGGTAATATTGTTTTAAACGCTTCACTTTTAACGCGCTTCAATCAGACGTAGTACCTAAGCCATACCATTTCATATTTGTATGTTTTTTTATAATTTTTAAAGTGTTATTCCACACTTAAGAAAGAAAAATTCTTATTTAGTAAACGTATAAAAATTTGAACGTAGCGGGACTCGAACCCGCGCCTCCTGGAAACCGACTGAACTGGTCGGCTTAAGTATTTTTCTTGCATATTTTTATATATACTTAATATCGTTTCAGTTGAGTACCGCGGCCACTGTCTTCTAGAAGCTTGTAGACTTGCGGAACCAGCTCGAGTTAAAAAACAATTGTCTTCTTTGGGACAGCAAGTAAGTATTTATGTAATTATTAAATCTTTTTTTTCATGCTTATTTTTCCCGCATGTGGCAGAGTTGGCAGAGGATGCCAAAGAAGTGTTAAGACACTCCACTCCCCACTTTTCGCCAAATTGTGGAGGCGTTGCTTGTTGAGCGGCGGAATTCAACGCCGCACTTTGCTTCGGCAGCGGAGCGAACAAATGAGAATATTCAATATTTAATTTCGTCGAGTGGAAATCGAACCGCCAACCGGTCGCGCTTACAGTCACATGCTTGTGACCCTTGGCCACGACTTTCCTCTATTTTATTTTCTATAATGAATAAACACTAACAGTAGGTTAGAGAAGTATTGTAGAAAACTTAAAAAAAATAACAAATATATTACTTGCCTTAATTTTTTTTTTTATTTAACAATACATATTATCTATCCTAGGAAGTGTCAAACTGTTCAATAACCCCCCAGCCGGTGTCGAATCCGGTACCCCAAGAAAGAATAACAGAACTAGTTAACTTCCAACATTTGGGCACTGGGGACAGGCCGTTGCAATGTGCAGCTGGCAGCGTCTACCCTAAAAGGAAACAGGTATTTTAGTATTTTTTTTACGGTTACCATTCACGACGCCGTGAGATAAAAGGTAAACAAATGCAAAAAAGGTTATTTATAAAATAACCTTTTTTGCACACAATGGTCACAATTATATTAACTAAAACAGTTTTTACACTATAATATACAATTATTTTTCTTAGTAAATCTATTATTATTTGATTATTTTTTGTTAAATGTCTAGTATACTTGAAGACTCAAAGTAGTGTTGGGGTTGGTAAAGGTAAAATAGATGCAAAACATATTTCACGTTAGAATGAATTTATTTGTACTATTGTTTTCATATTTAAAGCCAGGAACATTATAAAATTTAACTAAAATCTAAAAATGTTTTACGGTATTATACCGTAAATATCTTTGTAGGGAACTACTATTTACATTTACTGTTTATCATGTCAAATTTTTATATAAACATATACGTACCCAACGTTGTTTCAAAAAAAATATTTATATAAGTAATACTTAAAATAATTTTTAATATTAGCGTTAAGTTAATTTATATTATGTGGGGCTTTCATATCGCCGCCGTCGACTGAGCCGGAACGGTATTGTCGAGTATGAATCTACCCCCTTGTCGACGGCACAGTTTATGAGTAACAGCCGATGTTTGCCGCTCTATGCGCTTTTACTACTTTCCATTGTTTTTTTTTAAGTTATTTTTCAATATTATTGTAATTTAGTGTCTGACCGAAGCAAGATTTTCAGCCGAAGTCGAACCTTCGGCTTTGGTCCTAGGTTCGGCCGAAACCGAAACTTTTTAATAAATATTAAAATTTTATTAACATAAACTGAAACAGTCGATAGAGGTGGTCATTACTATTTTTACCTTAAATTTCATGACCCGTAGTTTGCCGCTGTCGAAATATACGCCATACAACATTATTTTTTATTAAATGTCACGTTTAAACAATAAAATGGTAAAGATAATTTACTTTGCGGAATTTTAGTATGCTTTGATAGGCTTATGCTTAAAATAAATAAGTATTTTATAGGGTTACAAAATTTGAAAATATTAAGATTTTGTCTCAAGTTGTAACTTTAATTGATTACTTTGCGGAACAAAAAAAGACCTGTGGCATTTATTTTGTGAATGGTTTATGAAAACACGTATATACTGTATACACTCAGAGTATACACATACTAGATGGGATTCTATTTAAAGTGCAGATGATATGGACGAGCCTACTATGACCTGATAAAACTGGGGACTGTTTTAAACATATCAAGCGATTCCAGACTGAGTATAGAAATATAAAAAGCAGTCATCTTCTATGGTCTGTGAATTCGTACTCTTATAAACTTACTGTATTTGCAAACAATATGAAACTAATTGAATCTAAAGCATAGCTTTGTTTTAGTAGATAAACGTGTTTTAGTAATAATAAAGTACCAGATTACTCAGAATTAGATGCATTTTTTTTAATATTACACAATTTGGAGCTACAATGGGCACTAAAATCTAATTTTTACAATCTGTCCATTTAAACTGATTTCTGGACTGACTGTTGAACTTTATTGAAAGGTTGTCCTTATTGCTGAGGACTATGTCAGAAAAAAATTACTGAAAAAACATTTTTTTTTGCCGAACAGCTTACACTATTTTTGTTTTCATATCATTCTCAAAGAACAATATAGGATAAGAATATTTTTTTTAAAGTATATTCGTACTTTTATCTACTTTTTTTAGTAAACAGCTAAAAATAAAATAATGTAAATAGCTGAAAGTTTTTGTATCAAAAACTAGAAGTTGGCAAGAATTTTATTCAATTAAGATTACTTGCGTAATATCTTACAACAACACAAAAAAAACTTCCAAGGCCGGTCGTGACGTAGGGGCATAAAGTATGATTGTAAACGCGACTGTTTGGGTGTACGATTCGTACACGAGGAACTAAAATATTTATTTAAATGTATATTTCCGTTTCATCGCTCTGGTGTCGAAGTAAAGCGCGGCTTTGAGCTTCGTCACTCAACATGCAGAAAGCACGCAAAAGCCTCCAAAATTCGGCGAAAAGTGGTTAACAGAGAACCCTCTTACTACCCTTCGGTGTGCGGGATACACCATGAAGCTGATTTAATTTTTTAATTTGTTTTACGCTGCATACGGCATGTTGTAGAGAAGGCAGAGGGGGCCTAGTCTTACAATACTCCGCTTCTCTCTTTGCCTGCATGTTGCAGGGTAGACAGAAAAAGAGAGAGACTTCGTAACCGCTTCGCGCAGTACCGACCCATCCTTGCAAATCACCACGTTATTATTCTTTTCACTTCCTCTAACATTCATATTCATATTCACAACATAATCTTTTTAAAGCTAGCCGTGGCACAGTGCCTTGACCAAAAAAATACATACAATTTTAAAACATGATAAACATTTTTATATATTCATTAACTAGGTATATTTAATTTAAACAATATCATTTATACAAAAAAAAACCGTAAGTTAGCTAGCTAATAAGCTTAGCTATCTTGTTGATAATATAACAAAATTAAATTTATATGAAAACGTAGTGAAAACGTTCTTTAAAAGCGCGATTCAGGATTTGTACTACAAAAGCAAGCTCTGAATCACGCTATTGAAATGTTTTTAACGCTTACGTATATAAGATTAAAACTCGGAAAGTGGAAACTTTTTACTCAAACACTCTCACGCCTCTCGCCGTTGTAAGAAGCGGCGAGGACAGTCCTATCTCAAGGCACGTTCGTGCCTCGGCCTTGACGGGGCCCAACGGTCGAAATCTCCCTTGAATAGCATACGCAGAGTTACATTCCCCTGCGACCGCTAACTCTTCACGAGCGTCCATCAAAGCTCGTACTTTCTCTTCAAATACTCAAGTTCGAACAAAAAAGTGAAAATTGAATAATCAAGGTTGCCCAGGTTAGGAGACATAACAAACAAAAGTAATTTAAAATATTAACAATGTAATGTATTGTAGCTTTAAATTAAAATTATGAATAGTGATAATAATGTCTTGACTGCGCAGTATATTACAAAAATCTTATAAAAAATTTAAAAAAACGCTTTACGCGTTTACAAGCCCTGGGTACAACATACATTTACATACGTAAAAATATATAAAAAATACATAAACGAACTATTTTTTATATTAATTACTACTTACTTATTAATTACTTTTCGAGCAGGTAATGGAGATCCTCATACGTAAAGGTGCGAGGGTGAATGAGAAGAACAAAGATGGACAGACAGCGCTTCACGTTGCGACGGAGAATGCACATTTGGACGCCATGGATTTACTGTTGCGACATGGTTGGTTTTGTTTTTTTATCAATACTGCATTAGTAGTTTGTAGCAGGGGTCTCCAAGCTTTGAAGCCTCGGAGCCATAATATTTTCTTCGGTATGTTGTAGGGGCCATAACCATTTTAAATTTTCTGCTCCCCTAAGGCGTTTATTGCATTTCAATTACTATTGATTGTGTATTGTGACACGTCACGACTTCTAGTGTCGAGTAGTGCTACTATGTATTGTTCTAGGTTATATTTATTTCAGTTATCCATTAGCAAGTGGCATATTTGGGAATTTCCGTATTCTTTAATGTGGCTCTTGAAATCGCAAGACGTGGAAAACTATTCACCGCTATTTCAACGATAAAAGAATTTTTGTTAGTGATATGGATAGCTTGGCAGCAGCTGAAAAAATATGCTCGACGTAAACGTATATTTATTGAAAGATGTCAGTTTGACAGCAAACACCGTGGCTCGGAGGGTGCAAGACGTCTTAGATATTCTATCACCTTAACTGTCCGACAAAAATGAACATTTTAAATGGTTTTCTCTAGCCATGGATGACTCAATGGATGTGTGAGATACTGCTCAGGTGTTGATTTTTATTCGTGGAGTCGACAAAAGCCACGAAGTATATGAAAAATTCCTTGATATTGATAGTCTATCGTCTATAGATAGACTGCACCAAAACCAGGGATGTTGAAAACGCCATTAATAATAAAACCTTCGGTTTAGTATTTCCAATACTTGAAATCTTTTGCACCGATGGAGGCAAAAATATGTATGGGAGAAATAACACAATTTGAAAATTTGCATAAATTTTGTCGTGGGTTATTTTCTGTTTTTGGTACTGCGTATTTGTGAGAGAAGATGTTATCCAAGATGAAGTACACAAAGAAAATTTACAGATCTAAATTAACTGATGAGCATCCTAAATCTCTTTTAATAATTGATACACGTAAAATTTATCATCAACTACAAACAATTGTCGATGGAAAATCATAATTACATAAATCATTAGTGTTTTATGAAACAAAGATGAATACCGTGGAGATGCAATCTCTTCGTAGGATATGCGCAGTCGGCATCAGATCGAATCCGCAATGAAAAGATATACAGAATGGTAGATACTAGCGAAGATTGCACAGTGAGAATGAAGAAGAACGTGCTCAGCTGGTTAGGGCTTGTCGAACGAATGAGTGGTGAAAGAATTGTAAAAAAGATTTATGATGGCAAATGAGTCACAAGAAAGGTAAGGAGAGACCTCGGCTGACCTTTGAAACCACAGTATTAAAGATACTGGAGGAAGGTCACGTAAAAAGCTTGAGGACTCCCCCAGAGGGCATATTTGAAGAGAGATCGTAGCTTTTAGCACTCTGTTTTCTCTGAATACCTCGCTAAGGATAAAACCTGAAGTTATATATGTTATTGTATTTTTTTTTTGTTTTATTAGTTGGACTAATTTTAATTTAATTATTTGTTAGTTATTATGTTAATAATAAGCTTAAAATACCTTGCAAGTAAATAAATTTGAATAATTATCATTCTCTGCAATTCAACTTATCGCAGCAATAGTAACAACAGAAAACATTGGCTGTCGTGGCCCAGATTGATGTCCCTCTCTTGTGTTGTGGCGAGCCGGATTGATGGCAATGACAGGTACCACGCGAGTTTGTAGTTAGGCCAGTTTGTATTAAACTTGTCCTCCGCAGGCGCAAAAGTGAACGCGTGCGACGGGCGCGGCTGCAGCGCGCTGTCGCTGGCCGCGCGCCGCGACTGCGCCGCCGCCTGCCGCCTGCTGCTGGCGTGCGGCGCGCACGCGCCCGACGCGCGCCCCGACGCGCTCGGTGAGTTGCATACACGACAACTGTGCGTTCAGAAATCTTGGAGATATCATTTTTAAGTAAATTGTTAAATTGCATCATGTACAACGTGAAGTTAGGACAGTAGCAGTAAGCTGTTACTGTGTAAAAAATTACAACATGACGACCTTCTGGAACTTTATTATAAAAACGAGCAACTCACGTAGATTTTAAAAAGATAACATTGTTGCCATTGATAATGAGGTAAATGCTCAACAAAATCCGGTCTATTGAAATTGCCAAACAAACAGTCTTTGAAAATGTTTATCGTCAAAAGACCCGCTTCTCAGTACCGATTTGCTATCTCTTTCTCGCTGCTATTTTTATTTTGCTGTTTTGTTTTTTTTATTTTTACACAGATTATATTTTAAAAAGTAAGTCTAATAGTTTACAATAAAATTAAAATTAAAACATTCATTATGTTTTAAAAGATAAAGGTAGAAATAAATCTTAGAAAAGAGTGACACTATAGGCGAAATTATTGGTAGTTAAAGGACTCATCCACCGACATTCTTTTTATTTAAAATTTTCGATCTTTCGAGTAAGACGATAATCATAGTTACATTTATTAAGTGTGACTTTTCCCCAATGAAGAATTGAAAGCACTTCCACATCATTTTTTTAGATGCGTACGTGCAAGACCCACGATTTTTCCATTCGACAACTATGTATTTCCTTTTACTTATAGATTATTAAGTGTAATATGTTTTTATGATACAATAACTTTTTTATGTTGACCTTTTCCTGCTTCAAAAATTCCTCTCGACTCTACATTATTTAAGATTCTATACACTGTAAATGTCTTAGTCTATAGATTTTTAATCTTCACTGTGTATCCCGCTTATAGCATGATATCCCTATCACTAGTATTAAGACACTTGGTTTCCCAGTTTTCGTGCAGCTTTAAAGAAATTGAGTGCTGAGTGCCGTAACTCAACGCCACGCTTTGCTTTGTTACCAAAACGAAAATATGAAAATTTAACAAAAAAAATAATTTATTACCCTGAGTGCGACCTAAACCCACAACTGTCGTATTTTGGCCTCAAATAGATCAATAATTTTAGTTAAATTATTTGTAATCCTCGTTTTTTTTTCTGATCTCATCATTATAGTATTTGTGTCAGCTTCACCTGTGTCTCCCGTATACCAGAGCAATCAGAGGAAATTTACACAAAGTTTCCCTGGGTTTCACATTCCAGTCACCAAGTTCCCTTCAATTTTTAAAATATTGCATATTGCGAGGTCGACGCGTGACAACACGTGACGTATAAGACAGACCTGGGTGGGCCTCCTCCATCCATCCTGTGACCGTCGGATTGACTGTCACACACGACTCGAGCCACGACGTCCACAATTTTTTTAAAAGTTTCTTATTTCTATAATTAAATAACTATAACTATACTATTTATAACTGTAAGATAACTAAATACCATACATAAATTTTTATTACACATAAAATATTTTTTATGTCACAAATTAAAAGAAAATATAGGGCTTTTTATTATTTTTATAAGGTTTTATCCTTATTATAGTCTATACTTAAGATATAAGGAAATAAAATAGTGATTGCGTATAAATATTATTTTAATAATAAAAAAAAACCATTTCCACAATTTTTATCACAGTCACTTTGTATAAACTCTATCTACATATCTTATTACTAGATTATACCGGCGTGGTCCAATGGGAATAAATAATGGTACGAATAGATTGCAACAGAAATTCTAACACGAGGCCAGTCGTATTTAATAAAGCGTGGTATTTAACATTTTCATTTCCTCGCTCTGGTAACAAGGCAAATCGAGGCGTCAGTATTTACCATATATACGCAACACCTCAAAAATTCGGCGGAAAGTAGGGAACGGTAGTGTCGCAATGGGAGCGGAGTGTCTTAAAGCTAGGTCTACCCTCCTCTGTTTATCTTGTTATGTGGGATACAGGGTGAAGCTAAAAAAATATGTATTCTTTACAATTGTACGGATTTTGTGATTCTAAGTAGTGTCTATTTGTAACTGGAACACAAAAACTGGAGATAATGTAATGTGTACACTAGACATTTGAACACAGCGTGCCCACACAGTGTAGCGGCTGATGCGATACTTATTATCGTGTTACTGTAGATTAAGCAATTAGAGAGACTCGTGTTCATACAGAAACACTCGATGTATACTCTGTGTAAAGTATCATGACACATTCTAAATGCCCGACGTAACACCACTTAACCCGACGTAACTCAAATCTAGTTAGAAAAGGAAGTATTTATTCCGATTATATTATTCAATATTGTGACAACAAATCAGTATATTCAACTCGATTATTATATTCGCATAATTTATTGAGCAAAACTCGAATATTAACATGTCATAATGAACAACATAAATATATACAGATCAACAATTCTTAGAACTTAGTAAAATTCACATTACAACCTTAGTTACAAGCTAGAAAAACGGCATGATAAATAAAACATTAAAAGAAATTTTAGCTTAGCTTTTAAAACCCCAACTATCGCTGCCGTCCCCACAGCGGCTGGATCTAGACTGTATATGATCTTCCGAAACGCTTTTCAAGTCGTATGCCCATCCTAAACGCGCAAAAAAATCTATAAAATACGTGGTTACATTCAAATAGTTGTTTCCCAATTCTGCCGTTTTATAATCCCACGGGAACACGTGGTGGTAGTTGTGGAAGCCTTCCCCAAATGCTAAGAATGAGACTGCCAAGTTCTGGGCTGGTTGGATACTCTTGTCGTAGGGCTTGTTTCCCCACATATGGGCGGCGCTGTTCACTAAGAATGTGTTGTGGAGGTTGCATACATATCTCAGGACCGCCAGATGCCAAGCAGTATTTAAAGTTTCCCCCCAGAAGTACATGGGAATTATTGTTGGTAGCACGAAGCATATTGTTCCGATGAATGGTAGTGCGTATCTGAAATAGTGTGTCATAATGAACAACATAAACTTAGAGCTCGAAAACGAAAATAGTTCATTCTCCTATACAGTTGGAACAACTGAACTCAAAACCATCGCGTTTACACTCAAATGCTGCGTCATAATACATCTTCTGTATTTAAAAAAAAATCATAGCAGGGTAGGCAGGGAGAACCTAGGAACCTAGTTCCGTTCTTACTTTCCTCTTAATTCTCAAGTCATTGCGTATTGATTGGCGGAAATCAACGCGACGTTTTGTCTTGTTACCAGAGCGAGGAAATGAAAATATAAAGTTTTACATTTTCTTTAGTGGGCATCCTACCCATAACCTGTCGCGTTTACAGTCACTTGTCCCCCTGCGTGACGACGAAATTCATTAATCATTCATTAATCACTAAAAATTGTCTGTTTCACGGTTTTTTCCATTCTTAGCAAGTCGGTAGAGGAAACCTAGTGCTAAGTATTTCCGATCTCCACTCACTGAATGGTTTTCGAGATATTATTTGATGAAATTCGGAACTCAACGCCGTGCTTCAACATCACATCACTGCACAAATTCGTCACATAATATTACGTGGCAGATGGCAAAAGCACTTCTAAATTTTATCTATAATTTTTTATGTGCTATTTTAAATTATTAACTGATTAAAATTTTTAATATACTATTTTTATGATTTACTGTTTATGTCAATCATGTCCGAACTGCGTCATACGTGAACATTATTTATAACTCTTATTGCAAGGAAGCTTGAAAGGATTTTTATTTATTTTCTATATTTAAAACCCGTACGTAAAGAAATTCATCAAGATACCTCAACAGTTTAGACGTAGGATTTATTTTTATACTTCCCAATGTCTATCCATACCTGTATTTCGTGTGACGCACTTACGCATAGACACCAATAACGTAAGCACATACTACCACAAAAATACTACTAAAGGTTAAACAACTTTGAACTTTGCCGCCAATACCTACTACTGGATTTCGGAATGAGGTGTATGCGGCGGTTTCCGTTTGATAGGTTTATGTCTGCGTGCGTCGTTCCTGATAAATGACGTTTGATGTTACAACGATCGTTTTATTATTTATTTTGTTAGAAAAAAAAACACTTTTTCATTTTTGGGAAAAAAATGTATTAGGCTTTTATAGAGTAATTACAACTCCGCGTCCGGTTTCATTTAAAGTGGCGCTGACAAAAACGCGCTGTATATATAAGTTAAAGATTCTATTTTCTTCGGCCTTCATTTTTTTATTAATTTATAAAAGAATTTATGTTATTTCTCAACTGCCTTTTACTTGTTTACTTCGCTTATTTATAATTTGTTATTTTCATATATATGCACATACAATAAATTATGTAAATTTTTATTTTTTTTGCCATACTTTACAATACTTTTCCCGGAAATTCGTGACTCTATTAATAACTTGCCTTTTCTGAATGTAATAATAATAATCATTTTAAAAATAATTTCTATAGCTTCTTATATATGAATAATTTTATATTATTTTAGATTAGCGTGCCCATTGTGTCAGTTTAGTACTAATCTCTTCGCCAATGTAATGTTCACGCGTTGTCTCGAATTCGGGCAGAATGTCAGAAGTCAGGAGTCTTTACAGTAGGTTCTCTCAGCCTAAAAGTGCGAAAAATGTGAAAAAGGTTATTATACTTACTTTTTCTGAAATCTCAGAACGGGATTTGCGTAAATATCCGACATGTCTATGAACTTGCCGCGGCGTTTAACCTCGGGATGCTTTCTCACAAGCAACCAGCCGATGTGTGAAAAGAAGAAACCTCGTGTCGCGTTGTGAGGGTCCGCGTCTGTATCGCTGTACCTTAAAATTTATAGGAAATATTTTTCATCATATATAGTGTAAAGCATAATGTAGCGTTAACTTCCGTCTCACCAAAATAAATTCTGGTTTTTTTCTAGCCATAATGCTGCGGTAATATTATGTTAAGCTCAAATTCTTTTCAAAATTCCAATACCAGAAAAAAGCAATTCCCGCTTATTGACTATTTTCTGCCTAATTTTCAAGTGACGGTGCTTAATGCCACTCTTAAATTTAAATACACAGACTTAATCACGTATACCCATATATGTATGCACGCTTATATCCTAGCCTTACCTATGGTGTAACCGGTGGTCCCGTACCCAAGTGATGGCAGTGTTCTGGAAAGCCAAGCTATTCATCACCAAAAGTATTATTTGCAAAGGCATTTTAGCTTTATACGCCCTGTGAGTCCACAGTCGATGGGCGCCAGCCGTAATGCCTACTGACGCGGCCGCAAATAATATGTAATCTGTAATTCATAATGTTATTATTGACTAGCTTTCACCCGCGGCGTCTCTCGTGCTGCACTATATATACTCGTGTATGCTCTTATTGATCGGAATGTAATTTATCTATATAAAAGGAGAAGTTCCCACTGTCTATACATGCACGTACGTGTGTTTATGAAACACGCAAAATTGCACACTGTAAGCTGTATGCTTAACGGTGTGACGGAATAAAACGGAAGTATTAACTAAATTTAACCATATCATACATAATGCAAAACATATATAATTAGGCGTTTATATAATGTGCCCTTGGAACTATCATGAACAATGGATAAACTAAACCTTTGACTTGTTTAAGAAAATGAGCTGATTGACGTACTGTACTATAATGTTGAAATAATTTAATAACAAATTAGTAGTAGTCACGCATTTTATTATGTTTTTTTACCTTATATTTATGAGTTTCTTGCGCCGATTCTTCCCGGGTCTGGGGCTTTAGGAAACGGTGGTAAATAATTTGACTTTAAAAAGAAGAAGGTTTTTTCGAATTTTGAATAAAATTATTTGACCTCCTAGTATACATACACTAGCCTACCTATGGCTACGCCCTCGTGATGAAATGGAAATATATCGGTGTATTTCTTGTTACCAGAGCGAGAAAATGAAAATATGAAAATAATTTATTCCCAATAATGGGAATCGAACCCATAACTGTCGCATTTACAGTGAGACAATGTCCACGACGATCTTAAGTAACAATGAAAATACTTACGAAAAATTATAGTATTCCAAGTCGCAGTGGTACATGCTAGATACAACCCGTACAGCGCCGCGGCGTGTCCATAACCGAAAGTTACCAAATTTTGATACACGATCTGATATTTCCTAGGCTCTGCCTGTGGTGCTGTGAGCTTCTCGAAATGGTCGACTAATGATTCCTCTGTAGTTGTGGTTGTCGTGGTTTCTGTGTATGGTGGCATTTCGCCTGAATAGAAAATAACAACATATATAGTATATGCTTTAAATGAAGTAAAGTGGCTATGTATAGTTGATTTTTTTTCTTACTTTACACTGTATTCTTGATTTAGCAGGGCAACTATACGATGCTTAGTGTCAAGGAGTTTGCTGAGAGTTGGAATTGCTGAGAGTGATAAACGGAGTGTCCGTTTATCACTTTCAGCAAATCATTTTTTTTAAGCTTTGTATATAGAATGGCGTAACTCGACAACGCGCTTTGTCTTGGTACCAGTGCAAGAAAATAAATAGTATATATGACTGAATGCAATTGTGGAATCAAATCGACTGGGAAAACTTAGAATAAACAAATAAATAAATAAATAAATCAGCTTCACGCTGTATCCCGCACACAGCAGGGTAGGCAGAGGGAACGTAGTGTTAAGACACTCTATTCCCCACTTTCTGCCGAATTCTGGAGGCATTGCGTGTTGAGTGGCAGAACTCAACGCCGCGCTTAGCCTCGACACCAGAGCGAAGAAATGGAAATATAAATTTAAGTAAATATTTCCCTCTCCTCGAGTGGGGATCGAACCCACAACCAGTCGGTTTTACAGTCACACTTCGTGCCACTGCGCCACGACTGGCCTTAGAATAAACAACAAATTATTTTACGATATATATTGTAATTTTCTTTATCAAATCTATATAAATGTATTTTTTTCTGTTGCTTTGTGTCTGCCAAACAACGCACAGATGAAACTACAGGACATAGAAAGACAGAATACCTCATGTATGAATATGAATTTCGCGATTCACAACGGTCGGAACTGGAAAAATGTCCTTTTATGTCGCCTTAAAATCCATGCAATGAAAGTTAGGGGCGACGATTATACTTATGGGAGTTTCTCTAAAACTTACATACGTTTCTTGCCTAAATGAAAAATCAAAGACTGCTCCAATTTTAAAAACAAATTAAGAATAGATCTAGATGTAATAGTCATCTTATCATTGATGATGCAAATATTTGCAAAATGTCTGATACATAAACCGTTATGTTGTTAAGCTACATATATGGTCGCAATGACCATGACACGATATTTTTTGTGTTAAAATTGAATAAAATTATAATCATGTAAAAAACTATATACATATATAGAGGCCGTCTTGACGCAGGGGCACAAGCGTCCAACTGTACTGTAAGGGCGACGGTAGTAGGTTCAATTCCCACTCGGAGAAACGAAATATTTATCGTATTCACTTCTTTGCCAGAGTAAAGGAAAGCGTGGCGTCGAATTCCACCACTCTCTCTGCCAACAGGCAATGCCTCTAGAATTTGGCAGAAAATAGTAATGTGAACACACTTCGTCTGGATAGAAGCCGAGTGTTTTAACACTAGGTGCCTCGGTTCCCTTCACCCTGCCCTGCTATGTGCGGGATACAGCATGAATATAAAATAAATATAATTACATCCCGATCCTAACATATTGGAAGCCGTCGCGACTAAGTTGGATGGTGTCCGGTATACAGACGGGGGAATCATTATATATTTTTTTTCTTTTTCCCGCTCTAGACAAATTGGGACGTTGAGTTTCGCTACTCAACCCCCAATGTCTTGAAAATTTTTAATTTGGATTGGAAATTAACGGAGTATTAACACATTAATTCAGTCTGTATACACCGCTTATACATTTTTTTTAACAAAAAAGCACATATTCTCCGCTTTTTTTAATTCTTAAACAAATTATCATTTAGAACCAAGCAATTTTGTTGAAGCCAAAATCAAACTGATATTAACCTTGACAACTAACCAAACACATTATTAATCATCCTAGTTAGAGTAAGTTTTCAAGTAAAAAAGATACAAACTCACGTTTCACAATATATCAAGGTAATTTTAACGAGCGTTAAATTGCTCATAAATATCCTGTTCTATTTGCAATTTCATTTCTACTTATGTCCTGTCTTACTTCATTTGTACGAAATATTCATTGCGTCAGGCTAATTTTAAAAAAATACTTATAACGATACTGCATTGATACAAAAAAAAATCGTATCATATAAAAAACGGTTATTAGATCGATAGTGTCCACGAAATCGAATCGAAATCTAGTATATTTTACAAAAAGCCGCCTTTCTCATATAAACTAAAACTTTAAAAACTATAAAACTAAAAAAAAAAAATCAAACTCCTCCTCCTGTTGTAGTAGATCTTCTCGCACTCGAACTCGAATTCGAACACGTCGAACTACTATCGCGTCAAACCGTGATATGGAATATAAAAAGAAATATTATCAGGCTTTAAAAAAGTTTAAGATAATATATGTCCTAGTATCTAATACTCCAGCTTGAACTCACGGTACCTAGTTTATAGTACTGCACTATTTATAATTGATTTAATATTGAACGTCGAAATGTCTATATGCACTTTATTTATAGTTGATATTAAAACAAAACACGGAAAATAGTTAGGTATTAGTGTTCACATTTACACTTCGTACAATGGTTAGGAGATTTATTTTCTAACTGAGAGGAACTTTCAGTGGAAACTATTCCTTTAATCCTGGTATCTATTTTTCCTGATGAGTTTAAATTGAATTTGATTGTAATTGTGAGATAATTCTTATGCATCTAACAGATCTGCGTAGCTCTCTACGTAAAAATATACAAAATATGTTATGATTAAGAGTTCGTTTTAATCAAGTTTGCCCTTTAATTCCTCCCATTCACTCTTTACTGATCCATATTAAAAAAACTGTAACTTGATTTGGAATAAGTAAACGCTTATTAAAAGGCTCACAAAGTGTTTTCCAAGCAATAGGATAAGTTGTTGCTGAAAATTCAATGGATTATGTAACCACTGCAGCAGTACCAGTTAGAGACTAGACTAGAAGGTGTCTTAAATTAACATCCAACCAAACGTCTTAGGAGTCTTAATGTAACGAGGTTATTATTAGCGCGTACCGATTTTTTATCTCTATTTTTTAGCTCGTTTTGCAAAACTGAGCTTGAGCAATTAATTTATAATATTGAGATTAAAAATAATTTCTTTCGATTAATTGGTTTTCACGCTGTATACCGCACACAGTAGAGTAGGCAGAGGGAACCTGGTGTTAAGCTAATACTCCGTCCCCACTTTCTGCCGAATTCTTTTCTAATTTATTTTTTTTATTGGTTTTCCATATCCTCTGTTTTACACTCAAATCTAAGCTGTACTTTATCATATTTTTCAAAAACATTATTTACTAACACGTGATTGAAGTTCGCTTTCCAAAGATTGAGTTAGTGATCTTTCAAAATTACTTAAACAGTTCCTAAATAAAATAAGACGACCTATGAAGCTCGCATGTTTTTTTATTGATTCTCTCCTCTCTGTCAGTTATTTTGGGGTGCGAATAGAAGGGAATGTCAAAGCCTGGAACGATAACGAATCCAAAGTCTTAAAAAAAAAGATACCACAATATGTAAGATTATTACAATAACAACCTACAAGTAATATACAGAAACTTATCAGATTCTTTTGTAATTTGTAGTTTAAACAAAATGTAGTTTTTAATAATTTAAATTTGTAAAATTATAAATTCAATGTTATTTATTACTTACGCAAAATGTTAATGTAAACAGTCGACGTTTTTGTTTTTATTTTTACCTATTTTGACATACAAAATACACAATACTGAATATTACATTCATTCAAAAAACAATAAGAGAAAAGAAACTAAAACAATATTTAAAAGTAATTTCTTGGTATTTAAACATATTATTACCATAGTAATTGAATTTAATTATAAGTATATTGTTTGATGTAAGCAATTGTTTATTTAAATAGACAAGAAAAACTATAATTGTTTTATCGTTGGTATCAAAATACAATTATGGTGAAAATAATGATAAAAAAGTGGATAAACCATTATTAATTACATCACTAAACATTATACATAATTTGAAGCTTAAATACTGCCTAAATAAGAGTACGTACTCGGTGAAAAATATAGACCACGCCTTGTTATGTATTTCGGTTATATTCTTAAAATCAAATCAGCTTCACGCTGTATCCCGCACACAGCAGGGTAGGCAGAGGGAACTTAGTGTTAAGACACTCCATTCCCCACTTTCTGCAGAATTCTGGAGGCATTGCGTGTTAAGTGGCAGAACTCAACGCCGCGCTTAGCCTCGACACCAGAGCGAAGAAATGGAAATATAAATTTAAGTAAATATTTCATCTCCTCGAGTGGGAATCGAACCCACAACCAGTCGGTTTTACAGTCACACTTCGTGTCACTGCGCCACGACTGGCCTCCTGACTGGTTACGACGACTGGTTATATTCTTGAATTCATTTATTTTTTTCATAAAAAAAAACCCAGATGTAACTGATATACTTATCCGGCCGCTGGACCATGTCCACTCAATCAAATTAAACCAAATCAAATCAAATAGCTAGTTGTGGCGCAGAGACACAGAGTGTGACTGAAAACGCGATTGGCTGTGGGATCCATCCCCACTCGAGGAAATGTAATATTTACTTAAAATGTATATTTCCATTTCTTCGCTCTGGTGTTTCACAGCGTTGATTTCGTCACTCAATACGCAATGCCTCCAAACTTCGGCGAAAAGTGGGGAACGGAGTGTCTTAACACTAGGTTCCCACTGCCTACTCAGCTGTGTGCGGGATACAACATCAGGCTGATTTGATTCCATTCAACCAGGTAGTATATTTTAAAGAAAAGCGAGATATACTTAAAAGATGTATGTAGTATTATATATTGCGTTCAACGGTTACTATTGTAACAAGAAAATATGTAAAATAAACCAACAATTAACTAGGGGTATAACCAAAATTATAAATAGTGTAGTTTTCAATATGGCAAAAAATTAACGAAACTAGTATATTATTTCTATACATACAGTTCAATGCGACCGGCATTTGAACGACGATTGCGATCAAGAACAGCGATACAAAGTTCTTTGATTCTGAGATTATGTTAGAATAACGCAACACAATAGTAACGGCGGGTCGAAATTTACAAATGGTGTATGGCCGGTGGTACCTCTCTCACAAAATTTAAACATCGGAATTTGATCTTAGCTCAGGTGACAATACAACCGAGCTAATATGATGATGGAGCCAAGACCTGAGTAGTGGAACTCTTTAGAAGTCGCTTTACTAGTAAACCACTCGAGTGATTATAGATCCCTTAGCACTTGTAAAATACGTGTTTTTTCGTACTATCAGGGAATATGAAAGTTGAATGATGGTTATTTTAGCAGTTGTATTATATTGAAAACAATATTACTTCCTATAGCCCCTTACCAGATAGACACCTTTAATCGTAATAAGCTATAAGCCGTAACGAAGGTGTGGGTGGCTACTTTCGGCTCTTAGGGACGATTTTGTACTTCAGAAATGACTTTAAGTTGTTATTTATTTTGCGTTTGAAAAAGTGTCACAAAAGTGGCCAGTAATATCAACATACACTTGCGACTTAAAATTGCTAAAACTGCATTTGCCAACAGATTGATACATTCAATCAAAAACACTACGTGGTTGTATAATAGGACGTCATCGACGGCAAGGGCGCCCCCCGCGGGAGTCGAGTCTAGGCTTCCGACCGTAAACAGCGTTGAATTATTTTAATTTTACATTTTCTAGAAAAGTATACGTCCAAAGTACATAAAATAAAATAATAAAAATAGCCTTTATTCTCTGACCCAAGTTTCTTATATCTAATTATACAATATTTTATATAAGTATTATATTTTATTATATTACTAAACCTATATAGCTTATTTGCTTATTATTTACATTGCACATTATGTGCAACCAGGTCTGATTGTCTTGTGACATAGGCCTCCTCCATTTCTGTCCATTTATCGCGGCACTTTGCTAACCGTCTCCATCCATTTGGTAGGTCATCTTCCCATCTTCCGATTTGCTCCAAAGTACATGCTATAAGACAAAGGTTGTCTTCTTCTGCTCTAAGTTTCAATATACATGTGAAATAAAACTCGATGGAATATGACCTTATAATTTTCAATTATTTTTGGTCTCAAAATGCATTATTGTCACTTATTTATAAGAGACAGATACATACTTATTTAGAAAACGTATAAAAATTTGAACGCAGCGGGACTCGAACCCGCGCCTTCTGGAAACCGACCAGGAGGCGCGGGTTCGAGTCCCGCTGCGTTCAAATTTTTATACGTTTTCTAAATAAGTATTTTTCTTTCCTAAGTGTGGAATAACACTTTAAAAAATGTTTAGAGACGGATACATGTTGCCGCAGACTTTTTTTAACTAATAAAATTGAATATTTTTGTCATAGAACGTACTGACATATAATTAACGATTTTTGCAGCGCACGTGCGAAAAGTAATTTTAGTGCGTTCGTTTCTATCGTTATTTAGTTATTTAAGGCTAACTAAGACTTACATCGTATATGCTGACTGACATACAAAATAAGAAGAAAGTAAATCGGACCAGTAGATCCAGAGATCTTAGCGTTTAAACCAGGGGTTCCCAAACTTTTCTTGATCAAGGACCACTTTTATATCACTCTTGGTAATAGGGACCACTATGCATGTAGGTATAATAAAAATTTACGATGCTAATTAAGCAGAAACTTCGCCTGGCCATTGGGGACAGTCATAAAATTCAAATCGTTCGCGAACTATGTTTAGGCTTCTGCGGACCAATGGTTAAAAACCACTGGTTTAAACAAACAAACAAACTCACCCGTTTTATAATATTAATATAGATATAATGAATAACGCTTTTGTTATAATATATGTTTTCAGTTCACCTGTAGTGACTCCTAAAATTTAAAAAGTAACCTTGGTTTAAATTATACTAATTTTCATAAGAATTTTAAGTTGTTTTGGAAGTTAATATATATCCATACCTATATTATAAATTCGAAAGTAACTCTGTCTGTCTGTCTAACTTTTACGCAATCAGGGCCAAACCGCTAACTCAATTGTGATAAAATACTCATACATAGGTACTTGAGGGTCTTGGGATGAACATAGGTTATTTTATTTTTCTCATGATTGTAATTTCCTTGATATATACTAATATATTAAATTATATTTCAATCTGACAAGCAATTTATTCTGCCATATTAATAAAAACCGTCGCTTTTTTATCAAAAAGTTGCCCAATATGGGTTACATGAACTCTTACGTGTGTTGGCTCAACCTTAAGAGATAGATACATAGAGATAATATAAAAATAATGTTTTATAAAAATATTGTCCTTAAAAAGATCTATTGAAAAAGTCTGCGATAGTATTTGTTTATCCCTGAAGATTGAACTACATAAAGCATTTTAATATATTTAATTTAAATTTATCGGATTATTGTTAATGTGTTTTCTATAATTTGGTATTGATCCTTATCAAAATAAATATAATAGTCACCTTCAGCATTTCACCATTAAGGAGATGTCACTGATTCAAAATGAGCTAGCCTCCCTATATATATTTTGTATACATACGGAGCACTTCATAAACACAGCTATTTGGCAATCACAAACAGAATTTTAAATTTTATCTATAAGAAACGAACAAAGCAACGGACACCTTGCAGTTATCAATTATTTTTTGTCGCAAAATGCCTTATTGTGACTTATTTATAAGAGATTCGTTGTCGCGGATTTTTATTGGAATGAATGAAATTGTATATTTTTGTACGACGTACTTGCATATATTTTATTATTTCTGCTGCGGTTCGATGGCGTTCATTATTATCGTTTTGTTATACAGCCTATAGCACATTATTTGTCTATCACTTAAGGACAACCAACAGTGACCATTTTTGTTTTTAAAATAAATAAAGAATAATTGCGGAACTATTTTCCATAGTACAGTATTATTCCATATTGGATTAAGTATGTTAGACACACTGTAAGCTTTATACAGATTTAAATTAGTTTTTACAGCATGTCACAGAAATGGATATTTTAGAAAATATCAAAGTTTTAAAATGAGCGGTCATGCGCTGCGTAAATGTTTTAAATTACAAAATTCATGTGTTATTTCACCAAGGTGGAAATTGAATCCACAACCGTCGCGTTTACAGCCACACGCTTGTGCCCCCGTGCCACGACAGCCTCGTTTTTTTAAAACCTTTTATGGTAATTTACCATATAATTTTACCATATTTTATTCTAATGATAGTTTTAATTTTAAGATTTTTTTAATTGATTATTCTCAGTTTTGTAATTAGTGAAGCTGTTTGTATTTAAGTTATGATTAATGTTGTTGTCACACTTTTCATCATTAAACTTTATAAGTAAAAAAATTAAGTATTAAGTTAATAAGTTATTAAGTCAAAATTAAAATAAAATACTATTAATACCAAATTGACATTATGCTTATGCAATAGGTTTAAATCCTTTTTTGACATTTTTTAATTTTTATTCCACACGTTTATTTACATTAATATTTTCATTTCTTCGCTCGGGCGTCGAGGCAAAGCGCGGCCTTGAGTTCCGTCACTCAAAACGCAATGCCTCCAGAACTCGGTGGAAAGTGGGGAACGGAATTGAGAGTCTTAACACTAGGTTCTCTGTCTACCCTGCTATGTGCGGGATACAGCGTGAAGCTGATTTGGTTTATTGTATTCAAACATAAAAATATTTCGCAAAAAGATGGCTGTCGTGTCGCAGAATAGCACACAATATACATAATGTCAATCTCTCTACTTTACTAACGGTAGGTGTAGAAAGTGCTGTGAATGCTAAATTTGGAGTTGGTAGTTTTAATAACTTCTCCTGTGTCCTGTACGGATTATATGTCAAAGTTTATAAAATAGTTCTGCCGTATAAGTAAAAGTACATATCGTCGGTATAATGGGAATCGACATTATTAGCTCAAACATAATTTTTATCAACGTACTTTTTTATATGAAATAAAGACTATACAATAACGCTCCAAGTGCTTTAGATGACGCAAGTGTCGTTTCGCAATTTCGTCGTCAGCCGTAGTGATGACTAGGTACAGAAAAATATTACTGTGTTAGTTGTGAGGCCAGTCGTGGCGCAGGGGCTGTAAACGCGACTGGTTGAGAGTTAAAATACCCACTCGAGTAAATTAAATATTTATTTAAATTTATATTTCTAAAGAATTTGGAGGTAGGTGGGGAATTGAGTGTCTTAACACTACGTTCCCTCTGTCTACCCTGCTGTGTGCGGGATACAGCATCACATGTTCAAATGTAACGTAGCAAGTAAAATTTGATTATTAGAGAACATTAGCTTATCTTTAAAAAATATATATTTAGTATTTTTTTTTATTAGAAAAATGATTTTTTTAGTGTTATGACAAATATTTTTAATATTTTACTATTACTAGTAATTGTGACTTTTTTAAAAGAAAGATATATTTCATGGTATCGTAATAACATAAATTGACGTAAATTTACAAAAAAACAAATTTACGAAAAATAAAAAGAAAATCTTGTTATAACTGCCTTTTCCCTTAATGAATGTAACACTCAATATTTATAACCCATTCTAAAGTGTACATAAATATACCTTTTAATTTTACACTTATATATTCATATTAAACTTTCAAAGAAAATACAAAATTGGCAAACGTAAAACTTTACAATTTGTGCTTTTAGATAATACATAACCACAATAATATATCACCGGCGATACCTACATACATGCTTGATGTAAAGAAATTTTGAAAATAATATTTTTTTTTTTAAATTAATCAAAACACTACCATTTAAAAAAAAATCAGCACATCACTATTAATGACTCTACTAGGTATACTTACAGTATAAAAAGCAGGTCTGAACGTCTTCGCTAACAAACACTAAATGAGGCTTCGATCTATTTTGTAACTAAACAAACAAAAGTAACGCCACTAATAAACAATATCATATTTTTGAGCGTGCGCCGCTATATATATACAGCTACGGTGGCTTAGTGATCGATAAGTTGGTTGTCCTGCAACGCTGGTTGTCCTAAGTTAATATCACGCCAACATCATTGACAATAGAATTTTTTTCTTAATGTTGAAATTGGTTATCTGCGTGTATGTGAATTATAAAAGATTTTTTTTTTTTTTAAATAAAAGGTTGAATCTTTACCTAAATGAAAATAATGAGTAGTTTTATATGTTTTGGAAATGAATTAATAAATTAATATTTAAGTTTTAAATTTTAAGCAAAACTCTATTTGTATAAATGTTTAAGGGCATTTCAAGAAGACCAAAAAAATACACAACACTATCAATCTCTCTACTCTACTATACTTACTGTATAAAGGAAAGGTCTGAACGTCGTCGCCAACAAACACTGAATGAGGCTTCGGACTGATTTATAACTTAATGAAACAAGTAACGCCATTAATAAAAAGTATTTATGCGCGTGCGCAGCTCTGGTGGCTTAGTGGCTGATAAAATGGTACGCTGGTTGATATAGGTTTATATTCCAGTTACAACACCTTTAAGTGCTTTTCGCGTTTTCATATTTGTCAAAGATATGTGTGTGTATAATATTTTATTTATTAAAAGTATCTGCACGTTCCATAAATGGCAGAGGAGACACAGTTTTAAGACACTTCCTTTCTCATGCGCCGCCGTATTTTCGAGACATTGAATGGAAAACCTTTCCGCTCTGGTAAAATACGCCACGCTTTGTTTACCAGAGCGGGATATTTAAAATAATTTAAATATTTTAATTTTCCCGGGTGGGGACCAAACTCACAATCGTCGCGGTCCTAGATTTTAACTTTTAACAGATATGTTCCAGTAAATGTTGTTTAATTTTCTGGGGTGGGCACCGGATTAATCTGGGTGGTCACGCACCGAGTTTTGTTACTGATCACGCTAACAGCGCTCTGCCATGGCGCAGTGTGACCGTCTTACTGTAAACGCCATTGCTGTGGGTTTACTTTATTTTTTTTATTTCCTCGTCATCTCCATATCTCCATATATAATAAAAGGATAGAAAAGTCAATTCTGTACATGAAAGATATAAAAAAAATAAAAATTAGGTCGGTTAATATGTCGATTATAGAACCTAAAAAACCACTCAGCAGAATTCTTGTCTGTCTATCTGTCTGTCTGTCTGTCTGTCTGTCGGTTTGTTTGTGCGTCAATCACGCAAAAACTACCTGACAGAAATTGATGATTTTTTGCATGGTGTTAGCCTAGGGCCTCAAGGTACATTCCGAATGGTGGGATGGGAATGGGTTTCATTCCGAATTTCATGATAGTTTTCTTTAAAAAAAATAAAAACTGAAAAATATAAATTACCTAAAATACCGATAACTACTGTATGAAATTAAATTAATTTTGGCATGGTAATAGTTCAAAGCCTAATGTCACTTATAGGATAGCTTTTATCATGGAGTATAAAGAATTTTTTATAGAAAAAATTACATAATTATATTTTTTAATAAAAAAAATCGACTTCTTCAATTTCAACCGGATTTCACACTCTGAACTTAACTAAACTTTCACCAAACTACCCCTTATATGTACCCTTTCTAATAAAAAAAGAATCATTAAAATCGATTGAATTGATATTGACTTATACGTTCATTTGTCGCGCATATACTTAATGTAAATTTGAGATTTATATGATTTTCTCATAGATACCATTGTTGGATATAAACTAAATTAAAATAAGACTACACGAGAGGCATTAGCTTTCAAATAAAAAAAGAATCATTAAAATCGGTTCATACAATCAAAAGTTCTAAGGTAACAAGGCTAAAAAATACAGCCCAATTGATGACCCCTTTTAAGAAGTCGGTTAATAGTAATCTGACATAATTAAATTACGACTATTTCATTTAACCACATTTTAAAAGAAGAAAGTAAATTGAGGCCGTTCGTTGCACAGGGGCACAAAGTGTAACTGTTGTGGGTTCGATGACCACGCAAGGAAACGAAATATTTATATAAATTTATATTTCCATTTCATCGCTCTGGTGTCGAGGTAAAGTGCGGCGTTGAGTTTCACTACTCAGCACGCAATGCCTACAGAATTCCGAGAAAAGTTGGGAACAGAGTGTTGTTGTTAACACTAGAGGTCCTATGCCTACCCTGCTGTGTGCGGGATACAGCGTGAAGCTAAAAAAAGAAGTATAATCAATATTTGTTCAGTCTACCATAATTATTATTTCAAACGTCAACGTTGGTGATATTAACAAACATAATAAAGTAGGTATATTTTACGGAATTAGCTCATATGGCGATGTGTAGAATAAAAAGTATATGTATTTGGAAAGTAAATTCTGTTTGTGAGTTCATTGTTTATAAAAGTTTATATTGTGTTTAGATGGATCACGTGGTGATGTCAATACGTTTTAATGTCATCTTATGTTATCTGTTAAAATAGCGTGAAGCTGATTAAACTTAGTGTTATATTCAAAAGAAATTAATTGTATGTAATAGATAATATGTAATTTATTAATACGTTTCAAGTATGAAAAAAAGAAAAAATGCAATATAATTGCATTTGTGTTTCCTTCCTATATTTTGTATTTCTATTATTTATATCGATATATCAGGAACGTAAATGCGGGAACAGAGTTGCATGCCATTTTAGTACAGAGTAACCTCTAAAAAATGTATTTACTAAACTGAATAAAAAGAATGTGTGATTCCTCTATAGAATATATTATTCTATATTATACATAAAACAGGTTAAAACTGTGCATATGAAGGTCCTCCTGTAGTATAACTATTTTCAATTACTATCAACACTACATTGTCGATACTAATGTGGTATTACAATACATTTTCAAATTTTTCCGCCATTATGATGACATAGACAATTTTTTTAATTTGGAAAAATAATATATTAACTATAAGAACGTTGGTAGTTTTTCAAAAGGTATAAGAATAAAAAATTGCCTAAACTATGCTTCTTCGCAAGTGGTTGTAATAACTATTGGTATCAATTTTCCAAAAAATCACTATAAATATTATCAGCTTCACGCTGTATCCCGCACACAGCAGGGTAGGCAGAGGGAACCTAGTGTTAAGACACTCCGTTCCCCACTTTCTGCCGAATTCTGGAGGCATTGCGTGTTGAGTGGCAGAACTCAACGCCGCGCTTTGCCTCGACACCAGAGCGAAGAAAATGGAAATATAAATTTAAGTAAATATTTCATCTCCTCGAGTGGGGATCGAACCCACAACCAGTCGGTTTTACAGTCACACTTCGTGCCGCTGCGCCACGACTTATAAATATTAAATATGCTTAATTATACAGAGTTTTTTTGTTAGGACCACTTTAAATGAAACCACAGTTTAACTACTCTATAAAAGCCTATTACATATTAAATTAAAAACCCGAAAATAAAAAAGTTATTTTTTCAAACAAAATCTCCATATATAATAAAAGGATAGAAAAGTCAATTCTGTACATGAAAGATATAAAAAAAATAAAAATTAGGTCGGTTAATATGTCGATAAAAAATTAATATGTTTAAAGTTAATATGTCGACTAAAACTTGACGCTATGACGGTACAATTGAGAGAACTGAGATTTCTGGTTGTAGCACTAGTTGTATTTTAATTAAGTTAAATTCCCACTAAGTGGAAGAATATATTTATTTTTCTGCCCGTAAAAACAAACGAAGCGAAGCCTTGTGTTCCGCTATACTATCTAAAGAAATTGGAAAGTGCAAAATTGAGTAAGTGCACCACTATCTTATTTGAAATTCTTTCTTCTCTCCATTATAAATATTCATAGGATTGAAATGTAATAGTGACGTCTTTGAACAATAGTATATGTTCATAACTGTTAAAGTTAATTATCGAACAAATGGTTTACAACTCTGATGATACAAAGACATTCTGCTTCAGCTGATAATTTAATTAAAATGTCTACCGGATGATCAATTAGCCTGCAGTTTACGTTTTAATTGTTATTATGTATGATGTTACGTAACGTTTCTTTACGTTTATTTATTTATATACATATTACATTTAATGAATTAAATATATTTTATAAAAGGTTCACATATGTGATAACATGTTCACACATGTGGTCCACACACGTGACCACATATTCACACATGTGGTCCACATATGTGACCACATGTTCACACATGTAATCTTCATATGTGACTACATATCACACATGTGGTCTACATATGTGACTACATATCACACATGTGATATGCCCATGTGAATACTTATTCACACATGTGGTACACATATATGACCACACGATGCCACATGTGGTCCACATATGTGGCCACATGATCACATATGTGGTCCACATATGTGAGCACATAAACACACATGTGGTCCACACACGTGACCACATATTCACACATGTGGTCCACATATGTGACCACATGATCACACATGTAATCTTCATATGTGACTACATATCACACATGTGGTCTACATATGTGACAACATATCACACATGCGATCTGCACATGTGAATACTTACTCACACATGTGGTTCACATATATGACCACACGATGCCACATGTGGTCCACATATGTGACCACATGTTCACATATGTGGTCCACATATGCGAGCACATATACACACATGTGGTCCACACACGTGACCACATATTCACACATGTGGTCCACATATGTGACCACAAATTCTCACGTGTGGTCCACATAAAAGACCACATATTCACACATGTGGTCCACATATGGGACCATATATTTACACATGTGGTCCACATATGTGACCACAAATTCCCACATGTGGTCCACATATGTGACCACATTTTCCCACATGTGGTCCACATACGCGACCACGTATTCACACATATGGCCCACATATGTGACCACACATTCTCACATGTGGTCCACATGAAAGACCACATATTCACACATGTGGTTCACATATATGACCACACGATGCCACATGTGGTCCACATATGTGACCACATGTTCACATATGTGGTCCACATATGCGAGCACATATACACACATGTGGTCCACACACGTGACCACATATTCACACATGTGGTCCACATACGCGACCACATATTCACACATGTGGTCCACATATGTGACCACAATTTCTCACGTGTGGTCCACATGAAAGACCACATATTCACACATGTGGTCCACATATGTGACCACATTTTCCCACATGTAATCCACATACGCGACCACATATTCACACATGTGGTCCACATATGTGTCCACAAATTCTCACATGTGGTCCACATGAAAGACCACATATTCACACATGTGGTCCACATATGTGTCCACAAATTCTCACATGTGGTCCACATGGAAGACCACATATTCACACATGTGGTCCACATATGTGACCACATGTTCACATATGTGGTCCACATATGCGAGCACATATACACACATGTGGTCCACGCACGTGACCACATTTTCACACATGTGGTCCACGCACGTGACCACATTTTCACACATGTGGTCCACATACGCGACCACATATTCACACATGTGGTCCACATATGTGACCACAAATTCTCACGTGTGGTCCACATGAAAGACCACATATTCACACATGTGGTCCACATATGTGACTACATTTTCCCACATGTAATCCACATACGCGACCACATATTCACACATGTGGTCCACATATGTGTCCACAAATTCTCACATGTGGTCCACATGAAAGACCACATATTCACACATGTGGTCCACATATGGGACCATATATTTACACATGTGGTCCACATATGTGACCACAAATTCTCACGTGTGGTCCACATGAAAGACCACATATTCATACATGTGGTCCACATATGTGACCACATTTTCCCCACATGTAATCCACATACGCGACCACATATTCACACATGTGGTCCACATATGTGTCCACAAATTCTCACATGTGGTCCACATGAAAGACCACATATTCACACATGTGGTCCACATGAAAGACCACATATTCACACATGTGGTCCACATATGGGACCATATATTTACACATGTGGTCCACATATGTGACCACAAATTCTCACATGTGGTCCACATATGTGACCACATTTTCCCACATGTGGTCCACATTCGCGACCACGTATTCACACATGTGGTCCACATATGTGACCACACATTCTCACATGTGGTCCACATGAAAGACCACATATTCACACATGTGGTCCACATACGTGAGCACATATTGACACATGTGGTCCACATATGTGACCACATATTCACACATGTGGTCCACATATGTGACTACATATTCACACATGTGATCTATATATGTGACTACACATTCACATAAAAAATTTCTTACTACACGAATAAACTTCAATAAAAGTTTTATAATTTAAAAAAGTTTATTTTTTATGTAGGCTGAAGATGTAGTTAAATGGAAAAACTAGGAGGACCAGTGTGTGTGTCAGTGATGACCTATTGCGTTGAGAGACAAGGTCCTTCATCCTTAGCCTCATTCGCAGGCTCCAAGTCAGCTATGGAGACAGCTATTTCTCTAAGCTACTGAATTAGAAACGATGGTACGACGAAAGAAGGTTACCGACACATTGTTTCGGTAAATGAGCGATGTATAAATGCACTTTGTCACGAAAGGTATTTTAAATTTGTATTGAAACGAACTGAAAAGTCAAAAATTAAAAGGAGTTATAAAATGTAATTTATCACATGAATTCACAAAACAATCTATACCTATTTTTTATTTTAAGAATTAAAAAAATGATGTTAGTTTTGTCTTGCCTGACCATGTCGCACTCATTATCTTATTAATGTGATTAATCTCCATATATAATAAAAGGATAGAAAAGTCAATTCTGTACATGAAAGATATAAAAAAAATAAAAATTAGGTCGGTTAATATGTCGATTATAGAACCTAAAAAACCACTCAGCAGAATTCTTGTCTGTCTGTCTGTCTGTCTTTTTTCAAACAAAATAAATAATAAAATTATCGTTGTAAAATAAAATACAATTTGTCAAGAACGACGCTTGCACATAAAAACCTATCAAAGGGAAACCGCCGCATACGCCTCATTGCGAAATCGAGTCGTAGGTATTGGCGGCAAAATTTAGAGTTCTAAACATTTTAGTACTATTTTTGTAGTACTATGTGTTTACATTATTGGTACCTATGGGTAACCGCGTCATACGAAATATAGATATGAATAAACATTGTGAAATAAGAAAAAAAACCTACGTCTTCACTGTTGATGTATCTTAAAAACTATTTTACCCTATATGCCCAATTGTAACTGTAACGTGACGTTGTGGGTCTGATCCACACATGCAGGATTGAGTTATAATTTAATAATATTTTCATTTCGCACATCAGTCAAACATTATACCCAATATCTTTAGCGTGATAAAGCGTGGATCTGGTTTTAACTTTATGTGAACCGATTAAAATAAAGTCCAGTCCAGTTGAGGCCAGTCGTGGCGCAGCGGCACAAGTGTGACTGTAAAACCGACTGGTTCTCTGAGTTCGATCCCCACACGAGGAGATGAAATATTTACTTAAATTTATATTTCCATTTCTTCGCTCTGGGGTCGAGGTTAAGCACGGCGTTGCGTTCTGCCACTCAACACGCAATGCGTCCAGAATTCGGTAGAAAGTGGGGAACGGAGTGTCTTAATACTAGGTTCCTCCCTCTGACTAGCATGAAGCTGCTTAAAATAAAACTAATGCTTAATATTTAAGGGCAGTTTGCCAGAATACAAACAAAAAAAGTATTTAAATCGGTTAAGCCGTTTCTGAGATTATCGTAAAGAAACGCACATATATTAAGTATCGATAAGTTGTGTTTTTATTTCAAACATTCAATTAAAGATTCTTATGGGAGGTACGAAAATGCGACCTAAAGTTTTAACAACTTTCTTATAAAAAATCTTCATTACATTGCAAACATACATTATAAGTATATCAAGACACGAACATAATTCAGTGTGTTAAGTAAATAGTTCTGTGGTTTAAGCGGGCGAAGCCGCGAGCGGGTCGCTAGTAGTAAATAAAGTTGGGCGTTATAACAAACAGCAGATAATATAATTAATTATAAATTTCTAATGTTCTAATCATTATTTATCTTCAACACTGACTCTTATTTATAACATTCATTATCTGCTGTGAAAATGCCGTGCGGCGCCTCGGTTCGGTAGTGATCGGAAATATTTAGTAGTTATTAGTTATTCGGTTTAATAAAATAATGATGGCGAACTTCACATCGTATAACCTCGCACAAATATGAGCTTTAACTCAATGGCAGAAAGGCCAAATATTACTTATATTAAAATATAGCTAATAACGAAAATTATAATTTTTTGTTTGATATTAGTCTGAACTTCGTTCATTTAGTCATTATATTATATTTACGTTGAAAATAATATAATTTATATTACAGCAGTTTAAAATAACAGTTAAAAAAATATAATATAATAAATAATTCATTATAAAAATATAACAGTAACGCCCAATACTAATAGTAAACAAAGCGCGGCGTTGAGTTCCGCCACCTAACACGCAATATCTCGAAAATTAGGCAGTGCCCACGCACTGCCTGTATACTCCACAGTATACAGTGTCTTAACGCTAGGTTCTCTCAGTCTACTCTGCTATTTGCGGGATGCAGCGTTCTTTTCCTTCGCCTGTTACACTTGCGCAGACAATAAAAATACGTTCTATTATATAAAAAGAGTTAATTTTTATCACGTGTATTAAAAATTGCCACCCATTGATACACTGTTCACATAAGATTGGTTCTTTAGAAAACTATGTGAAGTTAATAGTCGTACATAGTAGGGTTAGTAATGCAGATGTTTTTATTTCCTTTTTTTTAGTTTATATTAATCTGTTGTGAATTATTATTTAGCAATAGTATTTACATAGCGTATAGTAATGGATACAACAATATAAATCATGTACCGAGATCTGTGGCCGTGCGAAACTTTTGTTCTCTTTAAGAAACAAATTAAATAAAGAAATATTCTGGAGTCTGGAACTATAACGTATTTTTACAGTTGGCATTACTGAAATTTCTAGACTATTATTACAAGTTCCGCTCTTAGGTTATGTTTGTAATCATTTTAAATCCGCAAAACTTACTAACAAATTGCTTACAATCGAATATTTATTTCATTTAAAATTCATAGACGCCTGTTCCAACGCCGCTGCCCTCCGTCTCCTGGAGGCCGCGCGGACCGGCGACGTGGAGGCCGCCCGCGCGATCCTCGACGCGCGACCGCGACTCGTCAACTGTAGAGATGTCGATGGAAGGCATTCTACACCTTTGCATTTTGCTGCTGGGTTAGTATTTCCTCTGGTGATAGATTCACTTACTTTTTACCTAGACTTTATTTAAATGATGCTCAAATTAAACTACCTATAGTTGAAAACCATACATTTTTATTATTTATCTTAGATATTAAATGTTTCATTTCTCGAGTGGAAATGAAACCGACACACTGTAGCGTTTACAGTACCACCCTTGTGGCTCCTCCGCAACTAGTCCCTCTTACTAGCGTCTATTAGGCCCATTTGTTACTTTGTACAATAATGTATATAGAGTTGGTCTGATGATGGAGTCTGAAGGTGGAGACGACACTCTGGGATTAGGAAAGCCATACTTTGGGCTCCTAAGCGCGTTGGTAGTCTTTAAGTAACTTCAAATAAAAGATAGAGGTGACAACGACGCCTAAATTTTTATATAATGTCCAGTGATTTGTCTCTCATTTCTCTAACCGATGTCAAAAAAATTATCAAACATTATTTTAAAGCGTGAATTTCCGTGATGGCCTCATTGCCACTAGGTCAAGACCTTATTATGGAATAACAGGGAAATTGACGACTTTAAAATTTTATTGGCCTACCTATGTGTTACATATAATTTCCTATATTTGTTTCTTGTTTATGCTAATAACTTATAATTTTTCAGATATAATAGGTTACCGCTAGCACAGCTGCTATTACAGAGAGGAGCGGACGTCCATGCAAAAGATAAGGGGTCAGTAAATTTATATTATATAGGGTTATTTTCACATTTGATAGAAGAAAAAACATTTATTTCAAAAAATTGCTTCGTCGTCCTGTCCAATAATTTTTACTATAAAATTATTAGTATTGAAATGTATTCGAAGTTTGAGAATAAGATGCGTGAGTGAGGTTTTGGTTTACGTGTTTTTACATTTGAACTATTTAATAAATAATTATTTAAAAAAAAAAACAACTTCACGCTGTATCCCGCACACACTCCGTTCCCACTTTCTGCCGAATTCTGGAGGCATTGCGTATTGAGTGGCACAACTCAACGCCGCGCTTTGTCTCGACACTAGAGCGAAGAAATGGAAATATAAAATTAAGTAAATATTTCATCTCTTCGAGCGGGGATCGAACCCACAACCAGTCGGTTTTACAGTCACACTTCGTGCCGCTGCGCCACGACTGGCCTCAATAAATAATTATTAAATGTTATGAAAACAATTTAAGTTATTTGTGATATTCTATTTCTAAAAATAAGTCTTAAAGGATGTAATAACCCTTAAGCCTGTAGGTGCCACCGACATTGTTATATAGTACTAATTGAGGTACTATCAACGTTTTACTTCCATATTAAATTTTATGCGACATGTTAACTTCATTAATCGTGACCTATAAGTATAAATTCTAATATGTTTACCTTTTATATTACGACTCTCTGAATAGGGTATAGTGTTAAGGCACTCCGTTCCCCACTTCTGTTCCGTGGGAAGTCGGAAAGTGATTTCCGCCGAATGCTCGAGACATTGCGTTTAGAGTGGCAAAAATCAAAATGACAACATTAAATATTTTACTCTTTCAGTGGGAATCGAACTCACAATCGTCACATTTACAGTTACTTGTGCCCCTGCGCCTAGACGACCCCAACTGTGGATTTGATATTAAGCTATATATGAATACACCGTCAAATTACGAAATTACAACTACATTTTAGACAAGGCACAAGACATTTTGTTTCTGCCTTATTTAAAAAATATCTAAACTTTAATACGTTTCCTGTTTCTTGTTTTACAAATAATGTTATTTTTTTGTTATAAAATATTCCATGGATAAGCTTAATATTATATTAATTTTAATTACAATATGTTCGTTTGAAAGAATTTTACTTGAAATTTAAAGATAAAATAAACTGATTGTATTTTTTTGATGTTCACTCTTGTGGTCGCGTGACGCAAAGTGGAAAACAAATGGACGCTATATAGAAAAAAAACATGAATGTGATCATTTGTTAAATTACACCACTAACGACCACTATACAATACACATTAAATGTCATTTAAATGTCAAAGATGATCGCTTAATATATTTTTTTAGTAGGCCGAGGGAACCTAGTGTCGAGATACTCCATTCTCCACTAAAGCGAGTATCATATGATATAAAAAAAATATATAAAGCATTATTTCAAGTATGATGTAATACTAGGTATAATTTTTTTTGGCCGTTGTGGTGCAGGGGCTCAAGTTTGTGACTATAAATGCGAAGGTTGGCGGTTCGATTTCCACTCGCGGGACTGAAATATAAAATAACGGAGTTCATTTCTTTTGAACTAACAAAAAAAACATGTTAAATATTTAAACGGGAAGTCTAACTTATAACTTAAGTTTGTGAGTATATGCATTCATTTTGTATGAAATGAACTACAAATATAAGTTTATACTTTATAATATAAGGTTTTGTCTATGAAGTACCTATATTTTTAAAAAAATATTTTTTTTCTTTTATGTGGGTTTTATAAGGGAATTTCGCTAGCTAAAATCGATGTATAAATGCTCGTATGTTTAAATTGCGATTATTTAGAATAAATAAGTAAATTTATAGTTTATAAATCGACTTTCTTTTCCAAAGAGCGGCAGTGAAAATACTTCATTCCCTCGAGTGGGAATCGAATCAACTACCGTCGCGTTTACATTTAGATAATCTGACGTTTATTTTTTTTTTTTTTCAACCTTTATCCTTCATATAATGACATCAAAGGCAAAGAGATCCTAATTAAAACATTCTGTTTCTCACACACCATCCAATATGCCCAACGTTTCGTTTTGAGTGGCGTAATTTAACTTCTTCTTACCAGGGCAAAGAAATCAAAATAACTCTTTACCCCGATTGGGAATCGAACTCACAACTACCACTACTGCCTTACTTTATTTATGTGTTTTTAAATATTTTGTGACAGCGGCCTCGTCCCCCTCCACAACGCGTGTTCCTACGGCCACTTTGAAGTCACAGAGCTGTTGGTATCAGCAGGTGCAGGTGTAAACGCAGCAGACTTGTGGCGTTTTACGCCTCTCCACGAAGCGGCAGCTAAGGGCAAGGCTGATATAGTCAGGCTGCTGTTGAAGGTAAGGAGTTCGGAGTTTATGGATGAGAGTGGTATGAAAGATGCTGGTGTAGTTTAGAATTGAATGGGATGATTGTGTTTTTGGGTTCGATTTTGTAGGTAGTGTGTGTTTTATGTAATTGACGGAGAGATTAATCTCTAAAGATTACGCACAATTGATTCTTGCTTATTTAACTTTTATTTTACTTTATATGATGCCCAAATTAATTAGATATTTAAAACTATCAATTCATCTGACTAGTTATAAATTCGATTCTTATTCACAGGAATGTATACACTTAAAACTATTTTATATTTTTTTTATACTTAGCCAAAATGTAGCGTTGAGCTCTACCATCCTAAATACCATTAAGTGATAAACGGAGTAGAGTTTAAAATAATAAAAGTAGAGAAATATATAAAATGTTGTTGGCAGCATGGCGCGGATCCCACAAGACGAAATCGTGACGGCCTAACCCCATTACAATTGGTGAGAGCTGGTGACAGTGATACGGCAGATGCTCTAAGAGGAGATGCAGCTCTGCTCGATGCTGCGAAGAGAGGAGATCTGGCGAGGGCTAAGTAAGTATTGGAATATAGTATTAAAATAGCATTCTTTTGCTATGCTATCTTAAATGTTAACTATAGAATTGTGGTATGGTGGGTCCCTAATAAAGTACGTTATGCTTGTTGTTATGATTCATAGTCAGTATAATTATATTTAAATTATTTTACACAATAAATTAATTTAAATGTTCTCTCTTATTATAATTAATTTAAATAATTTAATTTAATTAATTTAAATTTAAAGATTCTCTCAACTTACCTTTAATAAAAAACATTACTACAAAATGTTTGGCTAATGTCCTTGTAATATCCTTCTTTATAACTATTTTATTTTTCTTTCGCCAATAATAGTTTAGGTAATCTGTCATCTATGATAACATGACATTTTTATTTTAGAAAACTCATCACCCCACAAAATGTGAACTGCAGAGACGCGCACGGGAGGAACTCTACGCCTTTACATCTTGCTGGTATGTTTTTTTTTACTTTTAGAGCTCTAATGTATCAATTAAAGTTATAGTTTTAAATTCCAAATTAATATGTTTGCACATGAAATTCAATTTCATAAATTTTACCAAATTTGCCATTAACGATATAATATTAAATTTGTACTTTTAAACTTCAAACTAACATATTTCTGGTGGAAATTAAAGTAATATTTTTTTCTTCTTCTTCTTCTTCTCATTCATTCAATCATTTTCTAACACTAAAATTTAAAAAAAACTTAAGTAGGAAATTTTGGAAGTGATTTAACACTAGGTTCCTTCTGTTTACTCTGCTAAACTAATATATAGTAATATATAGTAACTTATTTTTATTCAGCTGGCTACAACAACTTAGAAGTAGCCGAGGCGCTACTAGAAGCGGGGGCGGCAGTGTCAGCCAGGGACAAAGGAGGGCTCGTCCCCCTCCACAACGCGGCCTCCTACGGCCACGTGGAGCTGGCGGCGCTCCTTCTGAGAGCGGGGACTCCCCCCAACGCGGCCGACAGGTGGGGGTTCACCCCGCTGCACGAGGCCGCACACAAGGCCAGGACGCAGCTGTGTGCCTTGCTCGTGAGTATTGGGGAAACGGGACATGAAATAAACCACCTGTTCATCTTTACAATGGGTCTTAGGTGGTAACTTATAAAATACTAGGTTTCACGACGAAAGGTCAATGAGCAATAAATGTATGGAACCTGTGACCACTCTCCGGTAGTAATAAGATGTATGTCATTGGATAGGTTATTGCCGTAGGAATAACTTTTGTTATGATATGTGATATCTTTATTGTAACACAAGTCCATTCAGAGATACAAGAGTATAAGTTCGCGTTCTCTTGTTGTTAAGGGTCCAAAAAGAATGGTGGTCCTAATCTGTCCACTGTCTTGTAAAGAAAGTATTTAATACAATATTTGTTTTAGAAAATGTATAATCAAGTTTTTACTTTCACTTTTCCCTTTTTTGTATTTTTTTTAAATATATTGAATGGTAGCAGAGGGATAAAATATTTTAAATCAAAATTAGACGCTACAATTATCGTCTCCACAACATTTACCATTTCCACCACTATAAACCCACAGCTAGCTCATGGCGCTGACCCGTTCCTCAAGAACCAAGAAGGTCAGACGGCTCTAGAGCTTGCAGGCGCCGACGACGTACGCTCCCTTCTCCAGGACGCCATGACGGGGGGTGAGGAGTGCCCCGCGCCTCTGCCAGCGCCCCCCGCGCCCCTTCCACCGCCCTGCGCGCCTTCCGCGCCGGTATTGTTGCCCAGTGGGGAGACTGCGGCCTTGTCTTTGCCTGTTAGTATATTTTTTTATTAGTTCGATATAAAATTCTTATGACCCATTAAATGAGTACCTACACACTCACACTTTCGAGTCTTCCATCCTTATAATACACTCCACACTAAATAATACTTTCTTTCCCCTTTCTTCTTGTCTTTCTCTTTTTTGTATAGCTTCTGCTACCTCCCTCTGGCCCTCGTGACGATGAGACATGAGTTTACCTATAATTATGTTTATATAGAGCAGATAACAGAATAAATAGTCATTATTTCACTTTACCTGAATAAAAAGTATAAGAAATTAATACTAATAATTATTATTATTATACAAAAAATTTTAGGTAATGCCCAGCAATTACTGGGCAGAAGGTTCCAGAGGCAGTCTCGAGGATGCAGCTGGGAGACCTGCATCGGCACTCTCTACTTCTGAATCTCTTCATACGTTCCTAGCTAGGTATGTTTCATAAATTGGCATAAAATAGCTTATTTTTATATAGGTATACCTATAGTGTCAGATTTTTTAAGCTACAAATTTAAGTGCTTACAATATATTTTTAAATAAAACCAATTTTATTTAAAAATATATTGTAAGATTTCTTCCGATGTACTGAAATTTCACGAAAAATTTTAGATTGTAACAACATTGTAAGAAATGACATTTGTCATTATCTGGTGAGGACAATGATAAATCATTAATTATCATTAAAGAAAAAGTTTTGGTCTAGCAATTATCTACTGGGCTAAGTACGGAGTAAATAAGTTATAGTTGTAAGCCTGGCGTTAATTTTCACCATTCAACTTTTCACAATTCGAATATTGGCGAAAAGCGAGCGTATATGCGGGATACAGCGTGAAGTCAAAAATGCTCACTCTTTAAACTCTATCTTAGGGTCTTCTATCTATTCCAGCATCGGTCTAGAGCAACTAAACACAGTGTTAGAGCGTGAACAGATCTCCATAGACATCCTGTCGGAGATGTCGCACGAGGACCTGCGGGAGGTCGGTGTGGCCGCGTACGGGCACAGGCACAAGCTGCTGAAGGCTGCCAGGTTGCATGTCAACGTTCATCAGACACAATCAGGTGAGTCCAAGTGCATATAGATAGATTAATAGAAATATATATGTTGTTTGTGTATCGTTCACAGATCCGCTCGCTGAGACTTCAGTAAAAAAAAAATATATAAAAAATTATGTGCATATATGATACTGTGATGTTCTTACAAGAAAAAAAAATAACTATAATTATTTTGTTAAATATATGTAATTAATCTATTTAATAAGGCTGTTTTATATATTCATACATTTTAAACTGGGCTTAATAGTTTCGTATGTCAAGTCTGACATCTAATAGTAGATCTGATGTTAAATGTTATTTAAATAATAAATTATACCTCTATACGACACTATAAATAAATTTTATTTTTTATAAAATTGAAATGCCCCTACAGAATGGTATGGCGGCACAACACTAGTGGACGTACCGGGCGGGCAGGGGGAGTGCGGGGAAGGGGAGTGCGGGGAGTTCGCGCTCTTAGAGCGGGAGATGCAAGCGTCCGTGCGCGCGCATAGAGACCGCGCGGGGGGGAACTTCACCAGATACCATGTTGTGAGGGTAAGTTGGCACTCGCTTACGGTGGAAGCGGCTACCAAGGGCGCCTCTAATTTTTGTATGTTTTCAATGGCTTTTAGAAGAGATAGATTTTTGAAGTTTGTTTGCTAGTTAGAAATCTAATATAGTAAAAATAGTATACAATATAATGAAGTAAGTGAAGTAGTAAAGTATTTTTGTCTCCAGATACAAAAGATAATAAACAGCCGCGTGTGGGAGCGCTACCAGCACCGGCGCCGCGAGGTGGCGGCGGAGGCGGGCGCGCCGCACGAGCGCCTGCTGTTCCACGGCTCGCCCTTCATCAACGCCATCGTGCAGAAGGGGTTCGACGAGAGACATGCTTATATTGGTTAGAAGCACTTTATTTGTATCATCATTTTCATTATTATTATGTTGCTCCGTCATAATTCTCGGATTTAAAGACCCCGGTCCTTTGGAAGGCTTGCGTGGGGTCACAGGTCCAAGACGTAGAGGCCTCTTAAAGAATATACAAAAGTTTAACTGTGACGCATCAGCCGGGATCCCTCTCTGCGTAACCACAGGTAATTGCCCAGAGATGGTCGCCGGTTAATGTGTAGGAACTATGGAAAATGTGGAAATCTAAACTAGAACTACGGAATAGAATTTGGATGGACTGGCTACTGGGCTATTGAGTGAGATTAACGGACGTCCACCTTTACAATAATTTCAAATTGAATGGTTGGCGGACGGTGACTCGCCTCCCACTAGATGGGCCCCCACAAAGCGGCGTAGTGCCTTGAGCGCAACATCGGCGTGGTCGGCTAAGGGTGTAGAGAGGTGTGCACCGGTTTCACCATCACGAGGAGCTCGTGAGCGGGTTTCCCCGCTATTACGCAGATTGAGCACTTCCACCCTTTCGAGCATATAGCTCTTGCGCTCCACTCTGCCGGCCAATAAAGGCAAGCCAGAGGCGGGGGATAGATTACAATTCCCCTCCGAAGGATTTAGATCCGTGGGGTTGCCACTCCCCAACAGCTCGCCACAAGGTGCCCTGCGGGTTTACTATTATTATCTTTATCATCATCATTGTTTTTACATTTTTAAAGTGTTATTTCCACACATAAAAAAGAAAAATATTTTTTAAAAAACATATAAAAATTTTGAACGTAGCGGGATTTGCCTTCATATTCTTTTAGCAGTGCAGGATAAGGGGTCCTATATTCCCTCTGAAATACATTCTAAATATTTTAATTGGAGTTTTCTTCCACCAGGTGGAATGTTCGGTGCGGGCATTTACTTTGCGGAACACTCGTCGAAGTCTAACCAGTACGTGTATGGGTTCGGTGGTGGAGCCGGATGTCCCACACATAAGGATAGGAGCTGTTATGTTTGTCACAGGTTTGGTTCTTGATTAAGTATTTTTTTTATTTTATGTAACAATAGCCTACATCTATATAAAGTATTCTTTCTATGTTTAAAAAGATGTAAATCTTTTACTTTTTCTTAAAATACAACTTTTTAAATTTATAAAAGATGCTCAAATAAGTATATTATGTTGTACAGAGTGTTTCTTGATAATATTTATAAAAAAAATATCTCAGCGGGATCAAAACTATCAAATATAATGTACAAACAGATAAATTGAAATAATAAGACAAACTTATTTATTATTCCTATGAGCAGGCAAATGCTACTATGTCGCGTGACGCTCGGGCGCGGGTTCCAGCTGGCCAGCGCTATGAAGATGGCGCACGCGCCGCCCGGACACCACAGCGTGGCGGGCACGCCCTCCAACGGGGGCCTCTGCTACCCCGAGTACGTGGTCTACAGGGGCGAGCAGGTGAGTGACGCGCACACGCCTCACGGCATGCCTGTGCTACCTCGAATAAGTGGAGCCTAGTGTCAAAACACTCAATTCCCCAAACAACGCACAATTATTAATCATAATTCATTTCCCTGAATATCGGTTGAGAATTGAACCGTTAGCAGATGCTGTGCCATTGTGCCTCGTCGGCCTAGTGTTACATACTTATATAATATATTATTACTCAATAAAAAATGAGTAAAATTTGAATTTTATAATTTAATTAGATGTAATTTATTTTTATAAAAACAATTTGACGTAAAAAACAACCAGAATGTACTTTACTTCTGAACCTTTCCCTTCCAGGCCTATCCGGAATATTTGATCACTTATCAAATAGTGTGCGAAGAGACCGGCGCAGGCGCAGTATGAACGCTCAGTATTAGAAAATAGCTCGTCTGGCTTTATTATATTTTACTATATTAGGTATTTTTTATACTAAATAAATAAATTATTGAACTAAAATATATTTTATTTATATATGTATATAAATACGTTTGTATTTAAAATTGTGATGTATTTTTTTTCACCAAACTTAAAATTTCTGTAATTTCTGGTCTTTGCTAAAGTTTTCTTTTTTTCCAGAATTCCTTTCTTTCCTCATAGAATAGTATTCTCGTCTTACAATGTCGCTATGATTGTGGATTTAAATCATGTTTAAATATTCCTATGATGAAAATTTATGTATGTATAATAAGAAAAAAATGTATGATTTTGATTTGATCGCGTTTTTTTATTACTTTCATAATAGTAAATATATTTTTTATTATATGTATTTGTAAAAAGAATATTTTATATATATTGTAATATACATACTTACTGTAAAGAGCCAGGCGTGTTCTGTTTCTCCGCATAAAAAGCCAATTTTTTATAATTTAGTCATATTGAAATTAGGATAATTTATTATTATTAAATAAAAAATGTTAAAAGGAAGTGTTTGTTTTATTTTTCTTTATAATTCACAATTACCTCTTAACAATAAAATTAAGTTTTTAGTAAATACAATTATGACTATTTAAATGTTCAGTATATTTTTTGATGAAATAAAACTTTTACACAAGGCTGTTAATATCAACCTTTTTTCAAAGAAACCAATGAACTGTCAAAATCATGTATAAGACAGTCGCTAATAGAAATGTAAATTTATTGTGTTTATCAAAATTTTTGTATGAAAAAATTTTATTGAAAAATAAAACAATGGCAAAAAGAACTTGCGATATTGGCACACTCACATTAACAGATGTTGAGAAAATCTCAAATCGTTACAAAAAATGTGGACTTTTAAATATAATTCAACATATTGACTATTATGGCAATACATGTTCTACAATAAGGGGAAGAAACGACAAAGTAACAATGTCTTCTATTTCTTGCAGTCCTTCAAAGCTTCTGGAAGTATGCAGGGAAGATCTGGAAGCGAAACTCAGCAAGTTCTCAGTGAGAACTAAAGTATCTGAACTTTACCCAGGCAATGATATATTGTCCAAAAATAAGAAATACAAAATGAAAAGTAAAAGTAATTTTGTCATGAGTAATGCAGTCATGAGATAAACAAAGAAAATGTCTTTCTTTATTTTTTATTAATGTTTGACGTTTGAAAATTTTATTTTGTATATACCTCTAATAAGAGTCAGAAAATTTTGTTATTTGATATATATCTTTTTATTTGGTACTGTCTGCTTGTATATAAATAAAGTAAGTGAAAATCATATTTTTATTGAAATAGTAGTTTCACATTGTATCTCGCATAAAGCAGGGTACCAAAGAATCCTAGTGATAATGCTCTTCGTTTTTCCCAATTTTAGAAACATTGTTTTTTTGCTTCATACTGTATCTCGTACTGCAAGGTGGTAAGCAGAGGAGACCGACTGTTGAGACACTCCCATTATTAACACGCCTCCGTTCACCACTTCCCGCCGAATTGTTGAGATATTGAGTAGAAGACTTGAGTTGCGAGTCTCGTTACCGAAGCGAGGAAAATAAAAATATATATTTAATTTTTTAACGTAATTTAATATTATATATTTATTTACGAAATTTAAATGTTTTCCTCAAATGGAATCGAACCCACTACGGTAGTCGACTTTACAGTCGCTTGTGCCCATGCGCCACGGCATTGATTGAGAAAACTCCTGTTCACAGCAATCACAGTCCGATACCGTATTTACTTGTATTTATTTTAATCTAAAATAACATTACTTATCATTTGTTGTTGAAATAAATGAAAAAAGGCCAAATTATTCTAAATATATTTATTACAAAATTCTTACAATATACAATAATTATAAAAACTAAGCAGCGACGCCGTCCGGGACTCCCTCCTCGTCTGAAAACAGAGATGTCTCTGTAATAATTGAGGTCGTGGCAGCCCGTATCCATCTTGGAGGGTGGTGTCGACCACTTCGAGATGGATATGGCTCATATAATTGAGGAATATTCGGACATTATGGATGAGAAGAGTAAAAAAAGTATTAATATATTCTTTTTTGGGATAATATTCTTTTAAAAATCCTCAGATTTACAATAGTAATAAAAATGGGAAGCCACCCTCCAGGAGGGATAGATCTCATATTTATATTTAGGTAAAAGTCATGGGCATTAAAATTAAATGACATTCTTTAAAATTTTGGCCATAACATATTTAAAAAAAATACAATCCCCCATAGAATGTCCACCTTTATCGTCAGTGTCCATGGGCTCCGGCGCGTCGCTGTAGGCGGGCGCGAGCGGCGACACCACCACGCCGTCCCACACCGTGATCTCCGTGGAGATGTCTTTACCACCCTCGAACGCTTGCAGCCCGAGCACGTACCGGTGACCACCTCGAGCCGCCACGCGAAGCAAACTGATCGTATAATAATAAGTTAGCAGTATAAAGTTACGATTGTAAGCGCGATGATTTTGGAATCGATTCCTAATCTAGGGGATTCCTTATTTAATATATTCTTTCTCTCATTTTGGTAACAAAGCGTTCCCCACGGAACATTTAGCGTATCTTAACTAGGTGCAGGGGGGATACATACGTCTGGGCAGTGGCGGCGGCGTGGTCCTGCGCGGCGAGGTCGAGCGCGGTGTGCGCGCGCGCGTGCGCCGCCTCGCACGGGTCGGGCAGGCCGGCGCAGCCCGGCAGGAACAGGCCTCCCGCCAGCAGGGACAGCGCACGTCTGTATGTATTTTATGTATGTATTGATCAGGAATTATGGATAAATTTGTCTCACATATATTAAAAACCTAGTATTAAACACTAACAAATTATTTACACGATCGTGCTAAGCAAATTGTACTATATAATTTAATCATATAAATACATATTTTTTTGTATTTCGATTGTACATGGCACATGGGCAATCTTATAAAATGTAGTAATATAATTATAAAAACAATTTCATCATCGACGAAATCGACCACAATTATAATAAACTGTTAAGTTTTATAGACATGGTTCAATAGATATAATTTACATCCATAAATTCATAGATATTTTTTTATACTTAATATACTCTATTGTCTTCTTCTCATCTTTTTTTCGTTTTTTTTACCTCTTATCTCATGCCTCCGTGAGTAGGATATGGATAAAATAAAAAAAAGAACTTACCTGAAGGCAACGTTAATGGGCAACGCCTGGCGCGCCGGGTTGTTCATTATACAGTGGTGCGCCAACAGGTCTATCATCCAGGGGCTCAGTGGCTCTAAGCCCGCGTGCCTCGAACACATGTCACGCAGTAAACGGATTAGAACCTGTGGAATTGTAAGACTATAAATTATTTTCATATTTTACGTGCTGATAATAAACAGCGTTAAGCTCCGCCAGTTAACACGAAATGTCTCAAATTCAATCACAAAGTGAAGAGTATGAAAATCGTACTGTATAATGGCTGGTGAACCCATAACCTTACGCTTGCCTTACGCGTGCCTGCGCTACGCCTGGCCTCACAATTTAATAAGTAATAAATAATTAGAGTAGCATATTAAAAAAATATAATATAAGAAAAAATAGTATATAACAACATTTTTACCTATGAAATAATAAATAATATATAATTCAACTTACCTTAATAGATGAGTGGTGGGCGTTCTCCTCAAACCAACGACTATGGCGGATGGCGGCGAGATGGCTGCTGATCACTTTGTAGTCCAAATGCACCTGGTAATACAATTGTAAGATATAAGTATAAAATAAATCAGCTTCACGGTTTATCCCGCACATAGCAGGTTAAGCAGAGGGAAGCTAGTGTTAAGACACTCTGTTCTCCACTTTCTGCCAGATGCCGCTTTTGCCTCGACAACAGAGCGAAAAAATGGAAATATAAATTTAAGTAAATATTTCATTTCTTAGAGTGGGGATCGAACCCACAATCAGTCGCTATACAGTGACGCTTTGTGCCCCTGCGCCACGACTGGCTTCCTTTTATATATAAAATAGGCCAACAAGGCGCGTCATGCCGTAGTGGCACAAGTGTGTGACTGTAAAAGCGGCGGTTGTGGGTTCGATTCCCATTCTGGATAATAAGACAAACAAAACACAACCTCTAGAATTCGGCAGACTGCGGGAAACTGAAGTGTTTTAATGAAGCCTCTTAACACTAGGTTCCCATGTACCCTGCCAGGATACAGCAAGGCATACTTACATCAGGCTCCAATTTTCTCAGGTTCTGATGGAGAGTAGTCACCAGAACCCTGACGGCGGCAGACGTAGCGGTGACCGTGAAACCTCGTTCGTGAGAAGCGCTTGTTACGTTGCCGAGACCTTCGGCTCTCATTAACTTATTTAATTCCTCATTTACCTATAAATGAATAGTTATATTAAATAATAATAATGATACTATCAGACTGTACACTCATAAATATGTGGATCAATCTTAATTAACATTGAGAACACAAGATATTAAAATTGGGCAGAATGTTCATTATTAAACTAAACTGAAGCCACAGAAACCAATGAATTCAGTCTTAAGGTTTCCTTTTAAATGTAATATTTTTTTTTTCTTTTAGGTACCGTTTTCATGCATTAAGTTCCACCACTCAACACACATTGCCTCCAGAATTTGGTGGAAAATGAGGTATGAAATAGGGAATGGAGTGTTTTAACACTATCTCTCCATATCCTGCTATATATGGAATACAGAGTGAAAAATCAAAAAAAGAAGTTTTGAGGCTGTTCTGGGGCAAGAAAACGATATGAATGTAACTGAAACTGGTTGAGAGTTTGATACCCTCTCGAGAAAACGAAATATTTAATGTGTAACAAGACAAAATGTGGTGTTAAGTTCTGCCACTAAACACACAATGCTTTGAGAATTTTGCGCAAAGTGGGGAATGATGTGTCTTAGAACTAGATTTCACATGCATTCAATTCAATACAGCATCATTAAGCTGACAAAACAACAAGTTTCCTTTTTTTGAATAGGCAAAGAACACACAAGCTTAGGTGTATGGTGGATAGGCATATTGATACTATACTCTGTTTCTTTCACTTTCGTTCAGGTTAAAAAAAATTTTTTACTTACTTTATTAGCTAAACCCTCAACTGCCTCCTTAGTGGGCAAAGTCTTCATGATAACAACTATGTCAGCCACATTCTTGCCGGCCATCATTGTGCCTTTTTTGTATGAACCCACTTGACGCACTTCTTCTAATTGCTACAGATATAAAAATGTTATATTGCTTAAAAGAATAGTTATAATTAATGTTTATACGAGACAATGGTGACACAGCAGCTCATGCATGAGACTTAAAATGCAATGCCTTGAGGATTCAGGGGAGAGTTGGTGTTGGAAATGTCTTAATGAGAATGTAGTAACTTTACACTAGATTCCCTCTGCCTACTATGCTAAGTGCATGACACAGTGAAAGTCTAAAAAAACTTATTGCATGGGCAGCTTGAAACTTTTTCCAACATAACCAGGTGCTCAGAAAAAACCTACTACCAAAACAATTCATTCTCTATTTAAAAAATCATGTCAGTATATTTAATAGTGTAATTCAACACTGCATATTATCAAACTCAATCACAATCACATAATTAATTTTCTTGAGTGGTGATTGAAACACTTTAGTGGTGATTGATTGGTTGGTCAAGTTTTAAATGTTGTGATTAAAAAATATTTCTTTTAAATGTTTTTTTTTTCATATAATAAATACATGTTTGATCTGACTCCTTTGTAAGCCAACATAAAATACAACAAGCTGCAGGGCCACAAAAAAGCTTTTTTAAATTTCAATTAAACACAAACAATTTCTTTGTACATACCCATAAGTATTTCACCTTATTGTAGATAATAAGAAAAACTTACACAAGCTGCAAAATCTCCTGGTGCAACAACCAAATTATCAAGTACAGTTTGTAATTTTGTTACAAGACTTAGGACTGAGGCCTGTTCTGATGGAGAAGGGCACAGCTCTGCATGTCTTTTGAGGAGAGCCTAAAACAGAAATTTATTGATCTTAAGCAATCGTTTACATTGTAATGAATATTTTATAAACAAGTTGTTTTCAATGTTTTATTGTAAATGTACCCTGAGGCAATAAAAATAAGTGTAAAACATATCTTAAAACACATCTTCAGCAAAGAAAATGGCATAAAATATATAGAACAAATTGTTAATATAATAAAAGCATTATTACCTGAGTCAATGCTGAATCGTCTGGGGCGGGTTTGCATCGCGGAAATGCCGGTTCAGCTAGAATTAAATCAAATGGCGGCCTCAACATCAACACTCTAGGTCTGTTGAAGGGCGGGCGCCCCATTCCACCGCGGCCAGGCATTCCGCGTCCACCGCGACCGGTACCGCGGACCATATTTTGCGAACTCGTTGTGAAAGCTATATTCTTACTATTTGTATTGAATTTTCATAAATAGACTATGATTTATAGATAGATATAGATTGTTGTCACTTTTTAAGCTCAGGTTTTAATACAATTAGTGTTTATTGACGCAAAAAACCAAAATGGACGCGGAATTATATCGATTACAATTGCAGCTAGGTTAGGATTTGTCAAGTACGTCAAATATTATGTACAGGCTAAAAATTTTTAGAATAAATATCATTACATAAATTTTTAAATTTTAATCTTCAATAATATTATACTTTCAAGGTAAAAACCTTAAAAGAAAATTTTATAGTCCATTAAATAACAAATAATATATAAAAAAATACAAAATTAATAAAATTTTCATGAAAACTATAGAAACGGAACGCCCGGTATACGTTATTGACGTTTTGTACCAAATTGACAGTTAAGCTAATTCGATAGCAAAAATGACGTGGTGTAAAAGGTTATAAAATTGTTTAATTTAGTATTTACAAATGTATATAACTGAGTATTAAGTAAATACTTTCATTATAATAAGTAATATAAAAGGGCTTCAAAATGATTGAAATAACAGACACGCAGAGTAAGTAATTTTTAATAAAACCAACATATTTCGACTGTTAACAATGTCGATCGAAGATAAAATGTCTAATATTCAATTAAATGTGCTTGTTATAAGTTATTATTAGTAATCGTTAAATAAAATTTTATTATACAGCCAAAGGGTATGTAAAGTTTTCATCTCTGGAAGAAAGTTTCATCAAATCTTAGAAGTTGTTAATTATAACAACTGTTAACAAATTGCATATGTCATTAGACACTGCTTAAAAATTAACATATTAAAAACATGTATGATAATAAATAAGGGATATTTTAATAAATACGCAAAATTTATTAAAAATAGTTTGATATTAAATGATAATAACAAGTTTAGTGATAACAATAGTTCTAATATTTCCTTATAAATAATTAACAATTATGTAAAACAGGACTATAAAAACTTGAAATCATTTGTTGTTACATATACAATGTAGAGTGATGTGTGTGGATTTTAATTGTTTTAAGTAAAAATATATACCATTGTTTATACTAAATACTATTAAGTAATAATTAAATTTTATTTTATATAAATTTTTATATAAATTGTGGATTTAAAAATATATATATATAATTTTACAGAGATTGGTGTGGGCTTAGCTGGTTTTGGCATGATGTTCCTCTTTCTGGGAGTGCTGCTATTGTTTGATAAAGGTCTTCTTGCTATTGGAAATGTAATGTATTTTAAAAATAATATTGATGGTTGAAAGGCTATTTGATCTAAACATCAGTCAGTTTCAGTTTTTAGAATCAAAAATATTTTGGGAAAACTATTAGGCAAACACAGACCAAATATATATAATTTTTTAAAATCATGCAAATGGGTCTAAATATAAATATAAATAATAATAGATAAAAGTTAAATAGTGTAAGTATGCATGTAAATAGAAACAGGATAAATTTTAAAATTTTCTCTATTATATTATCTATAAAGAGTCCACAAGATTTGTATAAATAATGTAAAATTATCTGGATCTCCTCTAAAGATGGGTGTTCCACAAGGATCTGTTCGTCCCGTTTTATTTCTTTTTTATATTCACGATTGGCCTTTTATGCAAAGAACCTATGTGATATTGTACTCCTATGTGATAGTGTCTTTAATATTTAAGGTAGACAGGAATAAAACAAACTATGACGAAGTGAATAGTGCATATTCTTCATTGGTTTGATATGAATAATCTAATGGTTAATGGTAAAAAAACTAAATGTATTAAGTTTGCTTTACCAAACCTTAAAAATATAATTTTAGTCTAGTAATTAAAGGCGAATCCCACAATGTGTCGGAATCAGCTATTTTCTTAGGTTTAACTATAGATTCCCAACTCCCATGGAACAGTCATCTGGACGCACTTGCGGGTAAACTCAGCTCTGTTGCGTCCGCAATTCAAAAAGTAAGACAAAAGACGGATGTTAAAACTGCCCGACTAGTCTACTATACCTAGCTATTTTTCATAGTTTTTATCTCTATGGAATGCTGCTATGGGACAGTGCTTCAGATATAAATGCAACATTTATTCTCCAAAAAGAGCCATGAGATATATTTATAACCTAAGAGGTCGAGATTATCGAGACCGAGCAAGATGTTTTTAAAAATTCAGGTATAACTACAGTTGCTTCACATTTTGTATATTATAATATTCTGTTGTCCGGCAAAATATACAGTGTCATAGTAAAAATAGTGATATACATACAATAGGAAGGAAAAAGATAAACTTGTTACCCCAAGTTTTCGCCTATCACAATTTTAAGTATCTTTAAGAAATACTAATAAGTAAAGCTTGTTACACTGTTCAAGAATATTTAGAGGATAAACATGTATGGAATTCATGTCTATTAAATGTGATGCAGGATATCTGCCAGTTTATGTAATAATACCATTGACTTTGAAAAGAGCAACTGTTGAGTTTCTTGCTGGCTCTTCTCAAAAAAGCATGAGGACTTCTTGAAGGGTATGTAGTTGATGATAGTAGACGAGGCAAGAGGAGTATGCAGAGACCGTGGCTTTCTTGCGTTGTTCTTTTTTATTACTCTGCCCGGGGTAAAATTTCAACCTGGGTTGCCTTAAAGACCATAATTTTAAAGTAAAAAGTATTTCGACCTTACTAACAATATGACCCGAAATATATTTAAGTGTTCATAATAGAAATAATGAGATATAAAGGTGACTTTTTTTAAATGTACCTTTATTATTTATAAAAGTTAATTTCTGTGACGATTTCGATGGCGACTTTATTGGAGTCGTTTCCCATTTGGTTAGATACAAAAACTATTTTGGACAATAAGGCCTACACTTGAATCACAAGCACGCCATACTCCTGAAAAAATCATTTCTACATTTCTTTTATACAAAAAACGTGTATTTCGACACTATATTATACCTACCTGCATAGTGGTCCCTACTAGCAAGAATTATATCAAAAGTGATCCTTGATCGGCAAAAGGATGGGAAAAGGAAAGTATGGGTTTGAAATATTTTACCCTATACGCTGCTCCCGCAAAAGGAGCGCATACGCTTCCATCCTGTATATCTAAAGTTCAAATTGACTCAAATGACGCAGTTTATTATTTTGATGAAGGGTAGAACATACTAAGCGTTACCTAAGAAAGAGGATGTGTCAACGTACACTTAAACCCAATGAAATATCCGCTGATTCCAAATATATATATATAATTCAATCTCGTGAAAAATTGTGTTCAGACCAATTAGTTTTCCCACCGTCAATATGTACTATGTTGTTTTTTAGATGTAATAATATTTCTAAAAATATTTTAACAAACACACACACACGCACACTCACACTCACACGCGCATAATTACGCGTACATTTTTTTGTGTGTTATAAAGTTAATATTTAATGTGCTGTGTGTTACCCATAAAAATAAATTAATACAATTATTTTCATTTTCCACTTTATTTGGCTATGGTGTTAAGTTCCATTAAACATGCATTTCCTGATAAATCAGGTGGGAAGTGGAAAATAAAGTGTCTTGTTGATTTTGCTCTACTAGAGGGAAAAATCATGAAATTGCTTTTTTTTTATTTTCTTCTTTATTATAATAATATTTTGTTTAATTTCAGATTCTGTTTATAAGTGGTCTCGCCTGTGTCATAGGGCTACAAAGGACATTCTTCTTTTTCTTCCAACGGCACAAAGTGAAGGCGTCTGTATCTTTCTTTGGAGGAATTACTATAGTTTTATTTGGATGGCCTATGGTGGGCATGGTGGCTGAAATATATGGGTTTTTATTATTGTTTAGGTAATACTTATTTTTTTTATTTATTTTTAAAACGTTTAGCTTTATTTAAAGTTGTTCAATTTTTTTAGCTTGACATGAACCTGGCATCCTAAAAAAAAAATTAAATAAAAACTCCGCTCTCATTAAGTAGGAAAGTGCCCTTGAGCGAGGAAACGAAAAATTAAATGGCCTCATTTTTAAGCAACATTAAAAAAAAATAATAATAGTATTGTCCCTTGCCAAATTATAATTTTAAGCGATTATCTTTGAGGTGCGGTTTCAAATTCAGCTTTGAAGCATCAAACTGGAAGCAGAATTGGAAGTCGAAAATTCGAAATATTAAACTACATGTACTTTTTTTTTTCTTCCAGGGGATTCCTGCCGGCTGCTATCAATTTCCTGAGGATGATACCTGTTTTGGGATCAGTTTTAAACTTTCCCATTATTCGAGGGGTGATTACATTATTTTTTTTGACGATAAGTCACTTTTTCTGTTAAAAAAGAAACATTATGCCATATATATACATCGCATGTCATAGCAGGGTCCTAACTCTAACTTGGGAACCTAGTCTTTTCCCGTTAGGAAACTTCCAATTCCGACTTTCCGCGGAGTTTAAGTTTAAGTGGCATACCGTGTTAAGTGATGGTACTCAACGTTACGCTTTGCCTCGTTACCGGAGCAATAAAAATATTTAATATTTAATTTACATTTCAACTTTAATATCATTCTTTTTTCAGATTGTGGACAGGATAGCCGGCGACAATGGTCGGAACATGGTATGATAATGTTGCCATACCAAAAAACAATTACTATAAAACTTTTTGAAGTGTATTTTTATTGTCTGTGCAAGTGTGATTCTCATATGTCATGTGTGAATGGACTTGGGTAGTTTTAAGTATTATTTTGTTATTATTTAATAATAAAATTTAAATAAACATATTTTAATTCAATGGCCAAATATTCATTCTTTTTTTTTTATTTTTACTAATATATTTTTTATGGGACTAATTAAAAGTTAAAGTGATAAAAAGATTAATCGGGAGTAAACAATGTCATGTAAGTGACATTTATATATTATAACAAAATGTATTAGTTATGATAATACAAAATCATTTAACTAGTTTAAATAATCATCATAAAATCATAATTATTATATTAGCTAGATAAAAGAAAAAAAAATAAAACGAATCATATTTTGTGTTTTCTCTTTAATTGTCTATTTTTTTATTGTATTTATTTTTTTATGTTATTCACAAAATTTTTCTACAGGAGGCGTCATAACAAAATATTCCTGCGCTACAGCTGTCGCCATAGACATTCCAAATGCGTGATTGTTTATTATACGAATTTAAATATTTGTTTTAATTTATTTTTTGTTGTCTTAAAAATGTTAAAAATATATAATATTTTTTATTTGAGGATTTTTTTATTTAATCGTGGAAGACATAAATCGCTTATTTGATAAATAAAGACCAAAGAAATTAAACCATGTTATAATAATTTATATATTTCTTCTCGAGCGATGATCGAAGAAAAGTCAGTAAGTAGTAAATTCATATGTTACTCGACGATATTATATGTATATACAACTACCAACACATGATGCACTGATTCTGAAGAAACAAGAATTTGAGGCCGCAGTGTTTCACTGTAAATACGACGTTGATAGATTTGATTCCCACTAGGGAGAATGTATTATTTTTATTTGCCGCTATTGTAAGACGACAAAATGTGTCGTTGAGTTCCGCCACTCATCGCAATGTTTCATAAATGGGTAGTGTTGTAATCAAGTTCCTTCTACCTATCCTGCTGCATGCGGAAAACATCGTGAGGCAAAAAATAAAAATAATCTAATTAATTATGCTTATTTGACATGAAATGCTAGATAAAACAACGAATGTAAAATAACGTTTTATTTAAGTAATTATCTTCTAAAGATAATATACAGTCCACATTATCATTTTTATAATGATGATAATGGATTGGATAAAAAACTAATTGTCACTCCCAACTTTGTTAGAATGGACTTGTATTCCTGTTCCTTTAAGAATTAAGATCTCCATACATGCTATCTTGCAATCCCTAAAATGCCAAATTTCACATTCTGTTCTGTTCTTAATTTATGGCATTCCGAGGGTGCTAGTTTAGCACTCATTACGTCGCTGATCGCGATCTTGAGATGCCATTTTATTAATCTATAATAATGAAAACAGCATCTCAAGTTCGATCTCAAGTGTTTTACGAGCTGCGATTTAAAAATACTGGCAATAGTCCAGTCCAGTCGTCCAGTAGTCGTCTGGGTACTGTCTATCAGGTACTAAGTAATGAAGGAGTTGATTTTATATAGTTTTGAGTGTTTTGTCTCTGATGTGCCTAAGTACCTGAATGTGTCAATTACCTATAGACTAAATATATGTACCTATATGATGTAGATAGTCATATTTCAAAACCTACTGAACCGATTATGATGCAATTTAGATTTTTCTATAAAATAAAATACCTTTTTCAAAAGGATCATTTCGCTATTACTTTTAATTCCTGTAAAATTTGTGGACACACAACTTATACCCGAAGAGTATGACGATATGTACACTTATGAAATTTAGCACACGTCCTTAAAAGCATAAATAGATCTCATACTCAGATATTATGTTATGTTCTTTATTTTATGGATTTTAGGCAAGTCAGGGGTGCACAATTTACTTCGCCATTGTTATGTAATATGAAAAAGGCACGATGGATATTGGTTAGTTAAATATAGATAAAATAAAACTTAAGAGACTAATTATCAAATGTTACCCAATTCCAACAATATGAAACACTATACCTAGTTGTCAAAATGATGACCTCCTTTGAAGTGGTTTTTAATATCAAAACAAAAGGTAATCTCGCCTTTGTAAATTGCCTTGACATTACTAAATGAAACTAAACCGTTTAGGTACTTTAAATGTCAAATCGTAGAAAACCTATATTAGTGGGTTAATCAGACAACAGCAACAGAGCGCCAAACGCTACGGTCATATTTCTTTCACCTAGTCCATTGTCACACAACACAACCACACAACCATGAGCGTATCTAGAAACATTTTCCATTGTGTTATATGTGGGTAACTATTAAACTATTTTTTAATAAAGTTTAGTTAATTACTTTAAAATATTTATTTTAAATTATTTGGACTTTTAAGAATTGGAATTGATTTCTAAAATTCTTTAAATAGTCCATTAATTTTGTCTATTTATAAGAAAAGAATAAAAAAAATATTTGATTCAACAGCATGTAGCTTATATTAAAATTAAATAAAATTAAATCAGCTTCACGCTATATCCCGCACACAGCAGGGTGGGCAGAGGGAACGTAGTGTTAAGACAATCCATTCCCCACTCTCTGGCGAATTTTGGAGGCATTGCGTGTTGAGTGACAAAACTCAACGCCGCGCTTTGCCTCGACACGAGAGCGAAGTGATGAAAATATAAATGTAAGTAAATATTTAATCTCCTCGATCGAACCCACAACCAGTCGGTATTACAGTCACACTTTGTACCACTGCGCCACGACTGGCCTCAGTACGCATGTAGTTTATATGGCGAGGAAATTAATGTTTACATTTAAATGTTTAACTCTGATAATCTTCCCTAGACTATAGAAAAAGGATCGTAGGATTTCACAAATTATCCAGCTCCAAGACCTTCGAGTCTTATACCACAATCATGTATTAGTGTTATAGCTTAGTAGAGGCAACAAAATCAGGCTCTTGTATGGAAATGGCATAATTTTAAATAGATAGAATAATTGTTCTGTTCTGCTAATGGTACTCAAAGGAACCATCTGGGAAAGAATTTCAAATAGCCAGGTGTAAAACATTTTATGAATAATTCTAAAAAAAAAAAAAAAAAATAGTAACCGAAACATGTATGACGAATTTTTAATTGCTAGTGACAATGAGAATCGGCTGTCATGTTGAAAACATAATAAGGCTGTAGACTCCCAATCAGCGGCAACTGTAAATAAGTATGGCGGGAAACAAAAAAAAACAAACCCATAGCCTGGCCAAAATCATAAATAATTATGACACCAAAATGAGCAAGATGATCCCATGGACAATTATAGGAAAGGTGTAAAATTCGAACCAAAAGTCATATGTGGAATATTTCATTATTTTATCACATCATTGACGTGGCATCGATTAATTCTTTAGTACTGTACTTTGGACGACTTTAGATCCAAACATGCTCAGTGTTATGAAGCTATGCTAAAGGAGAAAACCTTCACAGTATAGAATAAGATCGAAGCACAAAAATATATTGGATCCACTAAATGTGTCTCGCCAAACAATTGTTGGTAAAATCTGTTTTATTTTAACTGTATTAGGCTTTTATTGAGTAAAAACGGTTTCATTTTCATTCCTTGTTTTCAAAATATAAATCGTTTATTCTAGATAGATAGATCTAGATATCTAGATTGTTCATACTATTTTTTACGTATTCTATGACAAATTTCCTTTAAAATACGATTTTTTCAATTCAAAACAACAAATCATGCATTTAGGAGCTATTTCGCACCGACTCAATCAATAACGTCATATTGTGTAACGTCACGGGGCGGTCACATGTTGAAAGAGTGCGGAGAGCGGTTTTGAAAGTTATCACACACAAACCTGGGCTTTTCACTACAGCTCCCTGTAGCTGTAGTTAGCTGACTGTAAATATGACATTTGTGGGTTCGATTTGCGTTCGGCGGCATCAGTGTATTTCGAGATATATTTAGAAGAGTCCAGGTCGGACTCTAATTTTGAACAGACCAAATTGTTTGTCAGTAAATTTTCTGGAGTGGGCACCAGACTATTCTGGGATTGGGCACGGACCATCTGGCCCTCTTTGTTCCTACGCCCATGTTCGATGATATTAATTATTTTTATTTCCTCGGCTATGAGTTCTGTCACGCAACATACGGTAGACTTGTTCGAATTAAACTTAAAGTTGAGGACAGAAGTATCTTAATGAGGAACGAATGATTTTAACACTTGGTTCCCAAGTTCCCTGTGCTGTTGTCTGTGTGTGTTCTAGTAGTTAAAGGAAAATCAATCGCGTATTGTGAAGCGCACTTTTTTACACTAAGTGTCTTGACAGTTGACACTAGGTGTACTTAACTTGAACAGAAAGAGTTTTATGGAAAAACAAAGTACAAATGAACCCCGACCCTTTCCAAGTTGCTAATTCCAAGGCACAAATTTCCGTTCACTTAGGGCGCTAAGGACACAGATATGATGTAAAATAACCCTTATTATATGTATAGTATAATTATATTTCTTTATCATTAGCGTTTCTAGATATGTTTTCTTTAATTTTAGTTTAGTACAATTTCTGGGGTGGGCACGGCCCCAGAAATTGTAATTTACTAAAGAGCAGCGTCCATCCTCGTCACAGAGCAATGTTAAGTAAGCTTAAAACGAAGTGACGCAGCTCTATTAACCACACCACGATGAATACTGTAAAATACATTATATTCTTTGTATATCTGTGAAGATAAACAAAGTATATAAAAATTGATAATTAAAAACCCTCAACACAATTTTTTTTAAAGTAAATAAACAAGAAAAGTGCTGATATTCTTTAAACGGCTGAACATATTTTCTTGAATAACTTCTAAGGATACTCTCGTTTAAGTCACCTTTCTATTAAAAAATAACCATCATGTACTTGTCGGAATCACTCACCGAGGGTTCCGTATCAATTTTATGTTAGTGGGTCAAAGGGAAGTACTACTTAACTTTTTTCGTATGCACTCATTGTACATAAATTTACTACATTAAATGTTTGTGACAGTTATTTGTAATATAAATGTACATTTGCATTTTTCGATTTTTTACCTTTATTTGAACTGCAAGTTCTCACTTCATGACATATTTTAAAATTGGCATTAAAATCGTCCACGGGTAATATTCTATGATTTTGATTAAGCAGGGTATAAAGGTGATAAACTTAAGTTTGCTTAAACCACTTAAGCAATCGTGTTGTATGAAATGAAGTACAAATATAAGTTTCCGATTATTTTTTCTGTGTACTGTAGACTTGAATAATTGATATTAATTGTAGCTTGATACTTCCGCACGACCTTGAGATAAATGCCCTTGACGGTCAGACTGACAGACAGACAACAAAGTGATTCTATAGGCCATAAGAGTTTCGTTTTTCTTTTTTAAGTACGGAACTCTAAAGAACTAGATCAAAATTCGTTCATCCATTTGGGACATACAAACTTACACACGTTAAACTTAAAATGTATATATCCCTACATTCCTCTATATGTACATCCCTCTTTTTAATTTTAGCGGGGTTTAAATTGATTGGATAGTGTCAGAGAACAGACGGCACAGTGCAGCATTTAAATAAAAATAAGTATTAGGCGTTGAGTTCCGCCGGACAACACGCAATGTCTAGAAAATTAGGTCCTTTAAAATTAGCTCCAACTTTACGGGAAAGCGTGAAGCTGTTGGAGGGAAAAGTGTAACAGGTGTCATAGTGGAAAAGGTTTTAGGTTTGTATCCATCTATTATATCGAATGAAGTGATATTATGATTCTTATTCCGCATACAGTCTGTCGCTTTTTCACCGGGAGAGCAGGGAAATGAAAGTAATTAATTCCACTCGGCGGAAATCGAACTCCATCTTGTTTACGATCAGATACTGTGCTGCTGCGCTACTCCGGCGTCTAATTGAAAAGATAGTGTTATTTTAGAAGCTAATATTTCGTAAATAATTAAAGCAATTTCCTATATTTAGGACTAAATACTACCTACGAACATACTAGAACTATTACTACGCTCTTTTAATAAATTTATTTAAAATATAATAATAGTCGATACAGATTATAAAAACACTATGCTTTAAATTAAATAATAATAATACTATAAGGTACTATATAGTACAATTGACACCTAATTACTAATTACATAATTGAACTTAAATATGATTTTCACAATGAAATGGACATTTTTTATCATTTTATTAATAAAAAAAATAATTAACGATTGCAAAACGATTCAGTTGCATACCAATCTGTCGCGCATCAATATATCTTAGAGGGCAGCACTTAATATTTCAGCTTCAGTTACCGCCCGAGCCCGGGCCGAGGCAAACGCGTGGTTAAATATTGATTATTGTAACCTACCATTACACAAAAAACCACGCGAAAACCTAAACATAGAATAGATTAAATGGCGAATGACTAAAATATGTTATATCTTACCTAAATAACGTTGTAAATGCAATGGAAAGTGAGATTTTTGATTTTCATGCCCCGGACCAGTGAAGGATCAGAGGGAGACGGCCGCTTGAAAGGATAGGATGATAGAAATTGTTACGTTTTAATTAAAATTTTATTAGAAAATTATAGAATATAAAATTTGAATTGTTAAAATAATAGTGATAGTGACAGGTTGTGTGATATCTATTATATAGATAATATATACAATGTAAGTATTTATAATTTTTTTAAACGCTAAGGCTTCACGCTTTTCATCCTTAATTGGTTTATTTTGTACTTATTTTCTACTGTTTCTGCGTTGTTTACTTATTTTTTTCTGTTTTTATTGTTGTTTTATTAAGTAGTAGTTTTATTAACGACTTAATTTGATTATTTTTAGCTTTTATTTCTATTCTATAATTATGAAATAAATAAAACGTGAATATAAAGGTCTCTAGTAAAGTCAATGTTTATACATACCAAATTAATAATCTATAATATAATCTGTGCTGTATAAACTATTTATTCGCTATTAATTCATTTATAAAATATTTTTTTAAAGAAGCAAAATAAATATTTAATAGTATGTAGTTTACCTACGCAACAATTTTTAATGTTGTTTTCACATAATAAAAATAGGGGATTTGTATGTTTATCAGCTCCTTTGTATTTTTGTCAGCTCCCATCTCCGTTTGCGTAGACTATAAAATGTCAAATACTGTTTTTCTCCGTTCTTCTAGGCATTTCGGTAAATTCTCTCTTAGTGATCTCCCTACACTACTCTTATAACCTACTATATCCTCTAGTGGGATTCGAACTCACAACCGGTGGCGTTCACAGTCGTACGCTTGTGTGTGTTTAGTGAATAATACATATACCTATACATATAAAAGACCTCCAACTTCTGGAATATTAATTACAAAGTAGCGTAGCGTAATATTGTTGCGACGCCAAAATACATAAAAGCAAAAATTTACAGCCCCCAGTTCCACACAATGTCTCGTCCGCTCAACATAAATAACTTAAACGATTTTGTTGCTTTAAAATAATTAAACTTAATCACTATTTTACTGATATTATAAATGTGAAATCTCGTGAGAATGGATGTTTGTACCAAAACTGATTGAACTTTTTGCATAATTTGGTTATAATATAACAATATTTTAGTAATAATATAACTAAAATAACGCGGCTGTGTTGGTACAGTGGGTCAGCGTCTGATTTATTAAGCATGGAATGTGGATTCGATTTCTACTCAGTGGAACGATTATATTTAAAATATTTGCATTTTCTCACACGGGTAGGTACGCCACTTATAGGAACCGCCATCTAGAAGAAAACAGTTAGCAATCTGGTCTAAGTAAGATAATAAATTATATATTTGTAATAATAAATACATACATTAAAAATACTTATCTAATGACATCCCAAACGGCATGCTCCCTCGAATTTGCGATGCATCCCTCTTCATCCTTTCAATGTATGAAGAGCTACCAGCGAGAACCTACAATAATTTTATTTTGTAAAATCATACTACCTACCACATCATTTTGTAGGGGTTCAAAAAACACCTACCTTCCAAATTTCGACCGATCAGTGCCTACCCTTCGTCCCCGAGTAGAACGACTGTGGTGACATACGGAAGGACGGATATGATGAAATTATAAGGGAACCGTTTTTTACTATTTAAGCTGAAGAGAGTGAGCGAACGTTTCTATTTATTTATCTAAATTTTATCAACTCGGGACGTCTACTAGTCACTTATATTAGCTTACATACAAAGAGGCTACATAAATATATAATATATAATATGCATTCTCTTTATGAAAATATATTATTAGTTTCATGCTGGGAACCTGGGAACCTAGTGGGAACGGTGTTAACACCTTAACACTGTTCACATTAAGAATTTTCTCTTCGCTTTACCAGAGCGAGGTAATGGAAATATTAAATATTTAATTTCCTCGAGGAGGAATAAAACCCACTACCTGTCGCGTTTACAGTCGCCTCAAATTACGCACAATTAACTAAAAAAAGTTAAAACACTCTGTTCTCTACTCTTTGTTCACATTTGAATTCATGTTAATAAAAAATATAATAATAAAAAGAGATTTTTTTTTTATCGCAATAACAGGATATATGGACCCACCAGCCGCATCCCACAACGTCAATTAGTAATTGTACTAATGAAGCAGAATGTCGCGTTTTGATTTATCTAGACTGGATTATAAATAAAACAAATATTTATATGACTACTTCTGACGTGTTCGTTACTTGTGACCTAATTCTACGCCAAGATGTCAGTAATACATTTTAAATCTATACATATAATAAAATTGTAACTGATCGCGGTCTGTATTTGATTTTTTTATCTAAGCATCAACAAGTTTGATTGACTTCGATCGATGACCGAACTCCAGTCAGGGGAATTAATTGTTATCATTTCTCCGTTACGTTAAGACACAGTGCGGCGTTGTGTTCCACCAACGAAAGGGAATAGCACAAATTATAGAAAAGTAACGAACGGAGCGTCTTAATACTATAAACTTTGATAAAAATAAAAAAAAAACTATAATCTGTAATATATTTCTTTCATAATTTTCTATAAGAATTCGTATCAATGCTATAAATTAGTTCAGTTAAATTCACAGCAATACGGAAATGCTTTATTTTTGTCAAATATGCGGCGTGATACGTCTGGTGTACTTAAGGTTGGCGATCAAATGTATTAAAATATTTCAAAAAACAAACTAACATACAAAACAATCAGCTTCACGAAATATCCCATATACAGCAGGGTAGGTAGAGGGAACCTAGTGTTAAGACACCCCATTTCCCACGGACCGTTCAATTATGGCGACAATTGGACGGTCAGTAGAATAGTGGTTTGCGGGACTAAACTCCGAGATATTATTTTACTTTAAACATATTGTGAATTAATATTACCGATGTAAATAGGAAGGGTGAGACCTCGGTTGTTATTTAATTGAATGAACACAATATCTCTGATACTGGAAGGTCACGTTATATAGTGCATACATATGCTAACAAAAATGTCTGTAATCCGTCATTGTATACAATTCCTAGGAAATGTATGTAATTCTTAAAATCGCCCGGAAATGTGTAAAGAAAATAATATTAGACATCTATCCCGGGAAATCTATACATTTCCTAAATAGCAATCAGAAATGTAAAACATTAAAATGGCAAAGGGTACGGAGGGACAGCGGTGTGAGGGGAGGGTGCTGCGTCGTCTGATAAGGCGAGCGCGCCAGTGTTACGTTAAACCGAAACTAACCTAACCTATTTCTTATTAGTTATTATATTTTACGCTATGAGTGCTACCTGGTGTCTCAACGAGTGCCTTAATAAGATATATTATTCTAATTTAAACAATGTGTTTATTATAGAAAACATTCTTTTAGTACCTAATAATATATTGTAATTATATACAATACCTAGGAAATGTATATATTTCCTAGGAGTGGCATACAATTCTTAGATTTCATAAATTTCCGGTAACACACAAGTACATTGATATATACGTGAAATTTAAAAACATATGTTTATAACGAATTATAGCATAAACTATTACTTCCTCTCAATAGGAACGGTTAAGACACTAACACTAGGTTCCAGGTTCCCTATACATAATCTTCTATGTGCGGGATACAGCATGAAGCTAAAAGAATATAGATTGATTTTGATTTTCATGGAAGTAGTACAAACTAGAAGTTAAACAAATAAACCTTATAAAGGTTGTAAGCATTCTCTTTATCCCATCACTCGAATAACGTAAGGTGTTTCAAATGTAACGTCTAATTAGATTGTCTAAACTAGTTTAGAGGTGACGCATGACATTCAAAAGCCCGAATTTATAAACCGCTTTCAACTCTGAACAAGAAATTTTAACCAATTTTTCAAGTGGTCTCGACGTACCATTAAATTTTCATAAATGGCCACCATTACATTTCTATCAAATTTACTATACATAAGCCGTTACGTACAGAACCTATACTAATATTATAAAGTTCGGCCTTGTTCTTTACAGTTAGTTTGGTTAAAGGCTCGTCTCAACTTCTGGTTCAAATTAAACATTTTTTTTTATGTTGAATATGGCTTATATTGTAATCATGTTAATCATTTCGAAGTGAGTATCTCACTATTAGTTACTTCCATTTGACCAGGAAGGCGGTGCCGCAAGTAAAAGATACTCAGTGCTTAGCTGAGTAGGCAGGGGAACCGTGGGAACCTAGTGTGTCTTAACACGTCGTTCTCTATTAGGTTAGTTCCGTTCCCCACTTTCGGCTGAATTCTCGAAGCATTTTTAGTGTTGATTTATGCCTCGTCATCTGAATGATAATAAGAAAATATTAAATCTTCTATCCAGACAACGCAGTCTCTTATATATACACATACACACTATATAACATTTCATATCTTTGAATAAAATCTTTTCATATTAAGGATGCAATAACTCCAAACATATTGCTTGCTAAAGCGTTTTTCGTATTACGAGTTAAATAAGATTTTGTTATTTACAATCGATTTGGTCGTGCGTCCTAAACTTTCTTACCACAACACGGAATTAGTAAGTAAGTCTGTTTGTTTTACTTGGCACCGATTTCAAAATTATGATTTTTTTTTTTTTATCATTTTTGTTAAACAGAATGAAAGTACATTTTACAAATTATATAAAATTATTTTTTTACTTTTTAGTTCGTTATTCGAAGTCGGTTTTTCTTTTTGTTAAAAAGTTAATAAATTTTATATTTATACGTATTGGACAACCCTAAGCGTGTGTTATTTTAAACACATTTGTTGGAAGCCAAATATTTTGTATGAAAATATTAGTCTGTTGTCTTGTCTTTTTAATATATATATGTATATTTTTAATATCATTTCTATTTTTTAGTAATCAATATTGTTTTTTTTTACATCGTTACGTTTGTAATTTTTTGTATATTTTGATTTTCGCATAGCCTACCCTAGGCTGAGGGAACTTAATGTCAAGACACTTCGTTCTCGATTTTGCGCCCGAATCCAAGACATTGCGTTTTGTTTTGCGGAACTGAACGCCGTGCTTGGTCAACTAAAGTAAAATGAAAATAGTTTTTATATAATATAATCATTTTCCAGAGTGTGTATTGAATTGTAATCGTTGCGCTTACAGTCAGTGTCCCATTGCGCCACCAAAAATTTGTGGAGTTGAATCCCACTCGGTTGACTAAAATGGTTCTGGTACGCGAGAATTCGGCGGAAAGTAGGGAACGCAAGTGTCTTAATAGCAACGAAGTGTCTTAACGCTAAGTTCCCAGGTTCCCTCTACAGGGCGAGTAAAACTCGTATTAATGTGCCACAGCACGTTTAAAAAGTGTTATTTTAGGCAAAAATATATATATCAATGTTAATTCAAGCTCCAGTCTCCAGAGACCCTCCAGTGCGGTTTTTAATTAGTTTAAACTTTATATATAAAATAGTTATAATTAAATAGCGAGTTGCTTAAAAAACGTTTAGCGTGTAGAATCATAAAGCTTATATTAATTTTTATTATGCACTAGGCCTTAGTTCTGCGGTTTTACTCGTGTAAATTGTTGATAACCAGTTGTGGTGTTTGCTGTTACGTAAAGCAGCGGCGTCTAGTCTAAAATAAAAATATTCAAAATGGTGACCGGGGAACAAGGAGACCTAATTTAAAATTAAAGACGTTTAAAATAAAGTAAGAAGGGAACCTAGTTTAAAGTCTCAAAATATACATTTTAAGCAAAGAAGGTAAACTTCGAATAACTCCTCGTCTAACTTTCTTATTCGTTGTGGGAGTAATGGAAAGAATCAATTAAATAGCAAATTCTGTATTATATATATATATATGTTAATTTAATATTAAACAATAATATTAAATAATAGTTACCTTGTTTTACAAAAAATTTATATTTTATGCTTGATTTTGGTTTGACATGGAATTGGAACTTTGGAGCGAAAGTTATTCCATCATCGAGAAAATTTTATGAAGATAGGCTTTGGCTTTTATAGTAGAGTAAGAAGATATAGTATATACTTTGGAGAAAATGTAAAATTAAAATAATTCAACACTCTGTTTTTGGCTGTAAGCCTAGGCTGGAATTTCGCAAGGGCGCCCTTTCCGCCGATGGTGTCCTCTCAAAAAGCCACGTAGTGTGAAGGCACTTTTTCTCAGAATTATGAAAAGAATTTGTTTATAATTGAATGTATCAATCTATTGGCAAATATAGAATAATAAAAGTGTCATAGGTGATATGTGGGAGAAGGCACGAGTGGGCCGCTAGTAATAAAGCGGAAAAGTTCGTTTGTTTGTTCAAATGCTAAGATTTTTGGAAGTACAGGTCCGCCTTACGTTTTTTTTGTTTTGCATGAAATCTATATTTCTCAAGAGTGATAGGTTATATAACAACACGATGTAATTCTTAATTAGCTTTGAATAACGAAATAACAATAGTTATTAACGCTATCGAATTCCTTTATTCGCGCTGTATAAGTAATTAAATGTATGTAAATACGTTGTTCTACAAAAACCTTCAATTTCATTAGTTTTAAAAAAACCCACGACATACATACAGTGTATGTGTATCTCTTATAAATAAGTAGTAGTAGTAGTAGTAATAAGGCATTTAGTGACAAAGAATAATTGAATATTGCTAGGTGATACCGCTGTGCCGAAATAAGTCTGGCGCTAAGGGCATAATTATATTTATTTCTATATTTCACAGATTAGATCCCACTCAGCCCGATCGACGGCCGGTAATAGCCCTAAGCTTAGGTTCGAGTCCCACAGTGATATTCTATCTATAGAGTACCCCCCTCCCGACCGGTGTCGCTGTAAAGTCTAGTAGGGCTAACAACCTCAAGTTTGAAAAAGAGAAAACAGCCATGGAAAGAGAATTGGACGGGGTGAAGGAAGACTATGAGGATTGTAATTGTAGTATTATTAGATAAAACCGTGTAATATACATAGTTTAATTACACGAAAAACAGAAAAAAAAACAGATTAGGTTCTACCCCTACTCGCAAACGAAGGCGTCGTTGTTTTCTGTTGTTTTATTTAGTGAAAGTGTGGTAAGTAGTTGATTATTTTCTGATTTGCTTTGATTTATGAAAAAAAAAAAAATGCAGCATAATGTAAGTATTGTAGGTGATAAGGGGGCGAAGCCGCGAGATTCTAGTAATATGTAAAATTATAAAGTCGTCTAAGTCGCCCAGATCTTGAAAATGTAAAAGAATATCTTAAAACCAGGACGTCACAATATACGCTATTTGGACAACGATAGGTTGTTAATAGGTTATATTATTTGGAAGGTAGCCATTATTTCCTGGCTTAGGTTTAGAATCCAGGTCATGTGGGAAATTAAACATTCACTGACCTACATTAGCCTAAGATGAGTGGCTGAACTTTGAGCAAGGTATTTTGTTTGACTTACATATGTGTGTGTGTATAAATATATTAAAAAATAACAGCTGCTGCTAGTTTCAATAATAGTGAGGAATGAGGGAGGAGTGTCTTAACACTAAGTTTCGTCTGTCTACAATGATAATTGAGGCATATAGCGAAGCTGCTAAATTTAAGTACAGGAATGAGAAAATGGTGTTAAATATACAAAAATAAAAATAAAAAATGTTGTTCTCCCGAATAGAAGTCGAACCCACAACCGTCACGTTTACGGTCAGGCTCCTTTTATTTCTAAAAAACGAAAAACAGTTTTGTAAAAATTGGAAATCTTTTTCTGAAATTAAGGCTTTGCTTAGCCAGAGCCCCTTCCTCTGATACTTCACTTGTGCTAGCGGTGACCAAATTTTGCTCCGCTTTAAAGCTATTATTTTTTTAGGATTTAACCACAAATGTATAGTTCTCATATTTTTTCCTAAACTAGTACTACCAAGAGAATTGTTGATGCTATGTGCACAATTTCCTAATTCTAGGTCAACCGGAAGTACCTTATAAATGTGGATTCTCTTTATAATGTAGGAATACGCGTTTTTAACTATTTAAGGCTATTATTTTTTTAGGCTTTAACCAAATGTGTAGTTATTAGATTTTTCCCTGAACTAGTACTACCTATAGATACTAGCTGTAAATTTCATGCTTATCCGGAAGTAAAATATTCATTTTGATTCTCTTCAGTGTCAAAATACGCGGCCATATCTTTTTTTAAAGTAAATGTAGAAAATCCTTTTTTCAGCAAATCATGGGATCGTAGATCTAGGTATATGGTTTGAATTTTTAACTAGGTACCTCTAAGCGTTCCTGAGATAAAGGCTCTTGACAGACAGACGGACAACAAAGTGGTCTTATAAAGGTTCGTTTTTCCTTAAAAGATACGAAATCCTAAAAACAGTGTTATCAAAAGAGCATGCGAGACCAGACGATGTGAAATCTCGAGTGTAACTTGCTCTCAGTGAACAATACGTGAGGACACTTAAGTTGGCGGCAATCGTTCGGAGAGTCAACTTCCCACCTTTATGTAACAAGTTGCTTAAAAATGGCGCGGTGTTTTTACATTTGGACATAGCATTCTGTAGTTCTGGACTTGAATAGCACTAAAAGTACAGAATTGTTTAATTTAGTTTTGTTTTTTGTATCTAAGTAGATTTTTTGAGCTTTACTCTATATCCCGCAGATAGCAGGGTAGGCAGAAGAAACTTGAGAACCTAATGTTGACTCTGCTCCTCATTAAGACACGTCGAACTCAACGCTGCGCCTTGCCTCGCTACCAGAATAAGGCAATTAATGAAATCTACAACCGTCAGATATTAGTTGAAACACAATTTTTAGTTTATGTTTTGTCTACTCTATACTTTTTCTCACTTCCCTGTCTCAAATTTTGTATTTTGTCTGGCTCGTTAAATACTGGATATATTTTAGTAAAATCTTGAACTAATCTTGAAATAACTTTTTATACCTATTAATTACAAAAAAAGGGGATTCTGTTCTTGACCCTATTTAATTCCACTGTACGTCTACGCACTACCCATATAAGAGGGCTGCTAGTCAGCAGACGTGATTTTTTTTTGCTATTTTTATAGATAACAGTACGGAACCCTTCTTGTGCGACTCAGATTCGGTTTTTATTTAAATATCGCATTTCGCGTCGTCCGGCCATCTCTCACCGCGTCAAAGTAAGCAGAAAAATGCTGGAAATAAGGCTTTTGCTTTTTAGCTTTATGTAGGTGTATGATTAAAGTGCTGAAAAAGCTGAGATTATTTTTCTGTCCAAAAATTTATGTATATGTTATTTTAAAAGTTATATCTTACTTAGCTTTGCTAAGCCGCCGGTTTACTGTTGGCTAAATATATATATAAATATATATATTTATTTTGGTTCTTTTAACTCATTAAAAAATTTCAAGTAAAAGATTTGTTATTTCCTTTCTATTAGAGATATCGCATTACATTATACATCATATTAGCTTTTCTTGTCGCTTCGTCCGCGTGGTCAATTATGATTGCAACATTTTTCACTGTATAACGTATATGATGTAATATAGCCTACGGTTTTCCTCAATAAATCGACTGGCCCTCTTCATTTATTAGTACATTTTGCAAAAGTATTTAAAATATCTAATAAACTTCCAAGAAACTGTTTACTTTGTACGAGTATGTATATTACACATACAAAGCTAGTTACTAACTGCTTAAGGAGTCTCAAATTTTCGATATACGCTAGCGAGCTCGTATATTTTTAATTTAAAATTATGCCTGACAGATGATATCGTAATACGTCATGATAGTTTTGTAATTTCAAATTCTACTTAGGGCTTAACGTACGTACATACATGTATAGTTAGTATTCAAAAAGCTTCAAGAGTGAGTAATAAGAATGGCAGGAAAAGACCTCGGTTGACCTTCGAGATCACGGTACTGATTATACTGGTGGAAGCTCACTTTCAAAGCATAAAGAACTCCCCGGCAGGAGATATAGTGTGAGGACACTCCGTTCCCCTCGATCTAATTCGCTCGAATTCAAGACATTGCAACTTCAGTAACAGAATTCAACGCTTCATTTCATAAGACCTAGATATTATATTAAAACAAATCTGTAGAAGAAATATTTTCACGAACGAGTTATAAAATATTAAATATAATTTTATAGAACATTTTTATACGAAACTTAAACCAGCTTCTTTCCATTTTAGTTATTCGAGGTGGTTAAGAACCAGAAAATTGCACTCAAATATTCATTGCTGGCTCTTTTTCACTTTTATAGAGATAGCTTTAGAATTTCATACATAAAAGTTTGTAATTGTAAAGGTGTATTTATTTATTTTTTACAAAATGTAAGTTACAATTATAATCTTAAGTTGATAATAAATCCTAAGTAAAATTGTATTTTCCAACTTTTTGATATTGTAGCTTCAACCTATATCCCGCATAGGCCAAGATAGGCAGAAGAAACCTGGGACACTCCTTTCCCCATTCAGATACAAAACTCAGTTATATCTATTTGACCATGGGAGTGATACAGCAGGCATAAACTCGTTGTATATATAGTTTTTACTTCGAAGCATTTTTCACTGTTAGCTGCATTAACTCCAACTTTAAACAGAGATCGACATCGAAGACTATTTTTTCTAATTACTGTAGTCGTCGATTTTGTACTCTTCGTTCAACTGATTCGAATCTTATGCCCCACAGAATAAGAGCGAGTTTAGCGTAATGATATGTTGGCATTAAACTATGTTTCGGCGTATTGGAGTAGGTTGGTTCTTGACTCGTGGCTATGATATAGCGCTCCCGTCGCTTTCTAGGAGCAGGTCCATTTCACTATTCTCGGTCCTTTCTGCCTGACTATTTATCGTTGGGAATAAAAGTATGCCGCGGGCCTGTTAAGGACTATTAATGAGCCCGCTCCGTTCGCAGCGGAAACCGGGCTTAAGTCAGAAGCGAATGCGAAAAGAAGCTTTTTTCTTCTACTGCGCCTTTAAGGCCGACAACGTTCTTGTAGCTCCTCTGGTTACACAGGATCGTCAGCGCCAATGTTAACATACTATCAGGTGACAAGTACAGTGGTTTATTGGTTTTAGCTTTTTCCGCGATTAAAAAAATGTCTTTTTGCTTTGTTCGTTCTTAATTATTTATATCTTTTATATTTTTTTCATCAGTTGTACAGCACCAAAGTTGACGGAATGTATCGTAGTAGAAATAAAATTGCCAAAAATGTTGATATCTACCTCGATTTCTAGTTTTCGAGTACTGTTCTGACAACTTTTAATCCACGAAGTTTGTCATGTAGGTTTGACATTTGCTAGCATTGGCAGTATTTTCACAGTAAATCGCAAAGGCATGCTTTTAAAACTAAAACGTACAGGTTTTCCTCGCACAAAATTGATTTGCAAAGTTTAAGTTGTTCTGTTTTGTAGCTTCATGCTGTATCCCGCTCGAAGCAGGGTGGGCAGAGGGAACCTGAGAGTTGTAGCTGTGTCTTGTTGTTTTTCTACGAATAAACTTCATTCTACGAATTCGGTAGTGAGAATTTACGCTGTTATAAAAAATCTAATGCATGCCGCCGTAGCGCAGTTGCACACACGTGTGACTGTAATTGCGACTCTTATGGGTTCGATTACCACATAGGAGAATGAATTGTTATTTATTTTAATTTTATTCCGTGGCGTGGACAATACGTGGTGTTGAGTTCCTCTTCTCAAATTACAATTGTCTCGTAAATTCGGCCTGAAAGTTGGTGGTGAAGTATCTTATTATAATTATAGAAATATAGACATTTGAATGTTATTACATATGTCTATATTTCTATGAATATTACGTATAATAAGAAATTGAGCGAAGTCCTAAGTTAAAGCTAGTTAGTATGCATACATAATTACTTTTTTACAGTGTAACGTTGGACAGCCAGCCTTGCCTGGCGCTCGGCCAAGTAGGCAATCTCACTCGGAACAAAAATGGCCCCTCGACTTGTATCGGAGAGCGATATCACCAATTAACAACCGTTTACAAGTCTGTATGTATGCCGACCATGGCGTCGATTTTAATGGCAGCAGCTGGTTTTTTTAATGTAATGATGATGATAGGATTCGGTATCTCAAAATGAAAAATAAGACCCGTCCTTGATAGAGAATCATTTTGTCGTCCAACTGTGTGTTGTCCGTACTTAAAAACTGAAAATTTATTAAAAAAATGTTTTTTGGAGTTTATTTCATACAAAATGAGTGTTAAACTTAAGTTTGTCGACATTTCATGTTGTTCTCTCTTTGACCTATAAATATGAAATTGGTACGGAAAACTCAGTGGGCAAGTCCAACTCGCTCTTGGCTTTTTTTTGTAAGCTAGTAGAACCTGGTATCGCGAGTAATAACGTACTTTCATTTTGTTCACCATAAGGAACATTAATTATAATATTATTAACTTGACTCCTTCGATTGCATACAACGTAGAACCTTTTGGGGACCGAATTATCTTTGAAAGGCTTTGCGTAAAGACGTCTCCTCGCTGTGCATTTCTCAAGGGGACTTTTCTGGGGAACTGTTTGACCTGTCATAAACTAAAATACCATTCCCACTACCTTGATACGTGGCACTCCACTACTGTGCGATTTTGTAGGCACTTTCTTCCACGCACCACGCACCTGTGGAATGGTCTATTTGCGGCAGTGTTCCCTCATCGATACCTTTAAAAAGCGCGTCTACCTCCTCCTCTGATGTTACACAAGGTCGTGCGCATCGCGATCACGGCGGTGATCACTTACCATCACGTAAACCGTACGCTTGTTTGCCTTGTCCTTTTCCATAAAAAAAATGTTCAATGTGGCGAACATCAATTTCTAAAAGGAATAGATTTTTTTTATTATTTAATGGACCATATTTATCATAATAATCATGTCCACCGTTGTGAATGAAATTTCAAAATGTATGTTTCATTATGTATGAATTTGGTGCAATAAGGAATATATATATAATATATAAAAGTATAAATTAATTTTCGTACTCAAAAGGATAAACTAATAAGTAGTATCCGTTTGTCATCAGACTGTGTCTCATAAACTGTCATAGTTAGACACAGATGATTCATTTCTGTTGCTGCTACAACAAACAAGTACTTAAAAAACAGTATAAAATAAATATTTAAGGTGCATACCACAAAAGTGATCGCTTAGTGAACGATTCATTCAAGACTTCTTGTCCATGTCGAGTGGCGGAACTCAACGCTGCAATAAAGTACGGCTTCAAGGCAGGTAAAACGTTTAACTACAACACTCGAGTTCAAAAGTCAAAACCACTTTACTGAAGTGCTTTCGCCGTGAAAAGGCAGAAACTATTTTGTTTCGTTTTCTAATTTTCTCGTTGTTTTATATTTAACCTAGACGTTGCCTACGATTTGTTTGCATTGACTATAATATATAGACATCCCGCTCTTTCCCGCACCTGTAGGAAATTAGAAGAATCATCTCTTTTAAGACCAGTAGTCAGTCAGTCAGTAAGTAAGTTTCTATCAGTAACGGAAGAGTTATATAATTAATTTACGATTACGACGCCCTTGCCCCCGTCCTCATCCTTTTAAACAGCCACGTGCAAGTGCTTGAACTTTCTCAGGGAAGGAAGGAAGTAACCTCTTCCCTCTCCTACCGGTGTTTCTGTAAAGACCAATAGAGCTAACAACATTAAGATCTAGTAAAAAAAAATTTGAATTAATTCATTTTTTTTCTTTAATGCTGTGATTTATGTGTATTGTGCAAGTTATGTGGCTTCGATCTCCACTAGGGGAAATTATTATGTCTAAATTGTGTTATCATGGCACATTGGCATCAACTGTAAGCGCAATGAGTGGAGGTTGGATACCCATTCGATGGAATAAATTATTTTCGTTTCCTCGCTCTGGTAACACGACAAAACTCCGCGTCCGTCGATTCCGCCATTCAACATTCAATATTTCAAAAACTGGTCGATGCGTGGCGAACGGAGATGTATAAAATAAATGAAGCTCGGATTCCACCGCGAAAGATAAATGATGGCGGGTAATGTTTGGGCGGAAAGGACCCCTTTTTAGTAAAATATATTTACATTTCCTACAATATAAAGATTTCTATTTTCTAAATACGTCGCTTCGTCCCAAAGAACTGAGCGAGTTCAACTCTTTGTGACGACTCGTACATTTCCGCCCGAATATTTATTGTTGGAATTACAAGTATGCAGCTTACTCTTGCGAGTTCAACGTAGTCCTTAATGGGCCCGCCCCGCTCACTCGTGTTTCCCTCTCTGTTCCTTGATATACGCGGGATATAGCGTGAAGCTAGAAAAAAATGATTAAGTGATAATTTTAACCTTCAGCCTCAATTTTTAATCAAACACTTTCAATTAGATTAAATCGTAATGCAATCTGCATTTACTTAAGCCATGTAAAAGATGGGTGTGTAGATTATTTTCTTTGAGCTTCGTGGAACGAGATAAGAGATTTGACCGGGTTTTACGGCCGTGTGATATATTATATCCTTGGTATGTTGTCATAGGGTCACTTAGACGTGAATTTGAGTGCAATCACAAGGGTCGTGATTTCGATTCCCATTCAGTGGAATGGGTGTATTAAAAATATTTTCGTTTGCACGCTCTAGTTGATGAACCGCGGCTTTGAGTTCCGCCAATCAACACACAATATGACGAAATTTGAACGGTGCGTGGGAAACGGAGTGTCTTAATGGTTCACTTCTAATCGAGACCGATCGACCCAACCAAGGTCAATCTTCCAAATTCCAATCATGATGGCAGACCCGAACTCCCGACATTCGCTTCTCAGTTACGCTAAAAAGGCTCCAGCAGGCATAGCTCCTTCGGACACAGAGACCCACCTACTCTCTACGCAGCACTTATACAAATTGTAAAAGCAAGCTCCAAAACTCATACGCATCTTACAAAAACGTCACATACATTGAAACATACAATGATACAGTATTTGCAACAATAAGTAATCTGAGCTCACGAACTGAGGGAGTAGGTCTCTTTCCACTCGTTTCATGAATGACAGTGCCGAAAGGTTAGGGAACTCAAAAGGAAAACTCACCATCAACATTTGCTTCCATCAAAAGCGGCTCAGAACGCTGCCAAAGTAAGACTGCAGAGGAACAAACAGACGGAATACTACTGATCGGAAATGTAAACCAACTACCCTATATTGACCAGAAGAATCTCTTTAATAAGCTCCACAGTACCGCAGTCTTTCCCAAATGCTAAGCGTCAGCCAAAACCTACTGTGTGCTTATAGAAGCCCATGGACGTCACATAGTAAAATTGTAATAGATATTATGTTTATAGAAAATGACAATCTAAAAATACCTGGACTCTCTTAGGAATTAAATATCTAGAGATTAATTATCTCTAGCTATAAGCCAAGTTTACGGAACGGGTAAATAGAAAAGGTATAATAACTACAGCTGCTAATTGGGGAAAATTAAAAAAAAAGTGCGCACCACGTGTTTCTAGTATTTAGTTTAGCCCGCATTCTAGTATTTAGTCGTAGCATATGCGAGATACAGCGTGGAGCTTCTTTCTTTCATTTCAGTTTCACGTAAAATATGTTGTATGGCATCGCTATGACGGAAGTGTTACACAACACTGATAGCTAATACGTACATGATTGATGCTTTAGTCCAGTTACACACGCGAGGAACGAATTTTAATTGAGATATTATATTTTTGTTTCAGTATTGATTCGTTGTTTTTCTATATATTAAAAATATGTAAATTGTAGATTTACCACGACTATGCTCAATTAAAACAAAAAAAATCAGCTTCACGCAGTGTTAAGACTACGAGAGACTACGCTCTCCACTTTACGCCGAGTTTTGAAAGCATTGCGTGTTGAGTGGCGGAACTCAACGCGGCCCTTTGCCTCGACACCAGAGCGAAGAAATGAAAATATAAATTTAAATAAATATAACATTTCCTCGAGTGGGGATCGAACCCACAACCAGTCGATTACACACTTTTTGCCCTTGCGCCACGACTCGCTATGATAAATTGGATCTATTATTTTGCTTTGATTATACGAAGTTGCTAGTATGTTTCAGTCCTAGCGTCCAACGTGTGGCGATTAAACAGTTTTAATGGTCGTTTCTCACCACGTTGACATTTAATGCTTTTAGCGAGCTCACATATTTTTGGCTATTTATATTAAGGTACATGTTTGTAGAGGCCGTCGTGGCGGTGGGTTCGATTCCCACTCGAGGAAATGAAATATTTTTTTTTGAGGCTCCCTCTGCCCACCCCGCCATGTGCGAGATACAGCGTGAAGCTGATTTATTTATTTTTTAATTTCAAACAACAAGACAAAACGTATCTACAGAGTGTCCTCTGAAGCTGAAAAAAAGTTATGTAGCGTGCTTTGATTACCATAAAAAGTGTGTAAGTAAAGCCTTGGACTTTGTCTTCTTATCAACTTGATTTATACAGTATGTTCTATAATTAACACTAATGAATATTTATATTTTGTGCAAATTTTACCCTTCTTTTGTAGAAAATCGAGAACGGTTAAGTTTTTGTAATACCTTTTTATTATCTTTAATTTAGTTTTTGTAGCTATCGTGGCGCAGCCGCATTGATTCTAACTGAAAACACGACATTTTGTGGGCGACATTAACAAAACAAAACACAAATCTCCCAGTGTTAAGACACTCCGTTTCCCACAGTTGGCCAATTTGATAAATGGGATAAATTCACGCTGCATCCCGCCCACCACACAGCAGGCAAGGTAGAAGGAACCTAGCAACCTGGTGTTAAAACACTCCATTCTTCATTTCTCGTCGAGTTTTGGACGTAAATGATGCTGAGTGCCTCAACACCAGAGCGAAGAAAAGAAAATATTTAATTTTCTTAAGTGGGAATTGAACCCACAACTTGTCCCTACGACAGTTACTTGCCCCTCTGCGCCACGACTAGTGTTGCTAAATGCGGGTTACAGAATTAATAATTTTCTCTGCCTCTCAATCTAATGTCCCGAATTCTGGCGAAAAATTTAGAACGGAGGTTATTGATACTATATAACCTGCCTTGAATGGGGGAGGGGGATTTGGTGGGGCAAATGATGTTAAAAAAACAAATAAAATATGTGTTAGAAATTTACCCCACATAGAGGAAAGTTTTAAATGTTAAGAGACACCTTTCCCTATTTTCCGCCCAATTTTCGAGACATTGCGTGTTAAATGTTGGAACCCAACGCCGCGTTTTGCCTTGTTACTTACTGAAGGACAAGTTTGATTTCATGAAGAATGAAATGAAGGTTTCTTACTAATCAATAACAAAGTATCAACGCGTTATGTGCGATTTCCCATGGTTTTCAAGATCCATTATTACTATTAAATATTAACAACTTATTACTTCAAGCCCTCGTGGCGCAAGCAGAATTTCTTAGTGTATACACGGTAATAATTCTTACATTTCTTACACGTTAGGACAAATCGCCGCGTTAAGTTACGCGTTTACAGTCACACATTTGTGATTAAGAGCAATGCTTGCTATTTTCCTACGTTATAGTAACAGACATGAGCTCAATCGGGACACATAACGAGGAAAACTGATGTCCATTGCCTTTTAGTGGTGACCGCTGTCGTGGTCCCTAAGGGGGTGGCCCATATCCAGGAGTAGGCGTTAGAATGGATTATGATGACGATGATGATGATGATGACGATGATGTCAAAAGTATAAATACGTCACTGTCCTTAGAATACTTTTTTTTCATTACAGCGATGACTGGAATGGCGGGGAGAGGGCCATAATGAATATATACAGGAATAATATGTCCATTTTATACCCTGATGGTCGTGGATTCAATTTTACCCGAAACAAACATGTATATCGTAACTAAACCTAACAAACAACCTACAAGAATATAAAAAAACAACATTTTATTATTCTCCATATAAAAACTGTAGTGAACGTAGACTTCTTATATAAGTATATATATATATATATATATATATATATATATATATATATATATATATATATATATACATACGCGCTCGATAGCGATTGTCGTAATCCTGTACATTCCATTCTGTAGGTACGCTCCATACTACAGTAAAGCAATTCTTACCGAAAGCTAAAACAGACGTACTTTATTTATGTTACAATGCACTTTGCTCCAAAATATAGGTTAAGAGAAGTAGTAAATTTTGTATAAACATATTCTTATATTTGTTGACCAAACTGCTACACTGTAGTGACGCAGTGGCAACTAATACTAGAGATAATGAATTCGGAGTATTTATTTTACCTTTTTACCCATGTAGGCGGCCGTCGAAGCGACGCGACGGTTGTGGGTTCAGATTCCTATGCGGGGAAAAGAATTGTTTTCATTAGATATTTTTGGTACATCGACCATTTTCCGCCGAATTCTTGAGGCATTACGTGTTGAGTGGCGGAACTTAATGCCGCTCTTGAGGAAGTAAAAATATTGAATATTTAATTCCCCCCAGTGGTAACCGAACTCACAAACGTCGACTTTACAGCCGCACGCTTGTACCCCTGCGCTGCTACAGCATTAATATGTTTGTATGTATGAATATATAAATATATGTATGTATGTATGCATATAAAAGAAAATATGTGAACATTTCAATTGTTTCGCGTTGTTTGTTTGTGTTTTCAAGTTTCAAGTGCTCGACCGTTCGTTTAATATTTATAACAAGTTGCTCAGGTCTCTACAAACTGAACGTTTACTCCGCTCCCTTTTGTGCCGGCCCTCTTATATTAAAGTCAACACTATTTTTAGACGCTTGGTGCTTTTTTAAGCTCATATACGTATGTATGTACTTTATATGTACAATAACTAAAGAGATAGTGCGGAACTCAACGCTGCACTTACCTGAGTGATAAAAAGAAAATATAGTATTACAAAGGAAAGGGAAGGGAAGGTAGTGGAAATCGAACTCGTGGCTGTCGCGTTTACGGTTATATGATTTACTTAGGCTTTGGAGATGATATTTTAGCACACGAGGTGTTAATTGTAGTAATTATCACACGCATGTACATTTTCTCGAAAACCAACAATTAAATATTGAGATAATTTTATTTCTTTGACATTTAAATGTAGTATATTATGTGATATTGTTGTAATTGAAATATAAAAAAATCTATAAAGTATGTTTTTTTTATATTTTATTAAGTATATCAGTGGCCTTCGTGGCGCAGGGGCACGAGTGTACAATTGTAAACGTTACGCTTTGTGTTTGATTCCTGATGCGGATATATTTTAATTTCCTCGCTATGGTAACGGAACGGACAACAAAGTGATCTTAGAAACAAAATATATCATTCATTGCAATATATTTATTAGATTAGACACACAACGAGAATATGAGTTATATAAAAAGTCAAGTGTCATGACACTTTTTTCTCCACTTTCCGCTAGAATTTATATTAACTCGTGGAATGCAACACCGCGGCTCACCGTAGTGATAAAATGGCTTGTGGAGTTGGAATTGAAATCGCAAACCATTATGTTTACAGTTAAATGCTGTTCCACTGCGCCACAATAGCTTTTGCATCTATATTATAAACCCAAATCTTTTCCCAAGTAGAATATAACACGACCGTTACGTTCAGTATGAAGCATATTCATTTTTAGTTAGTTAGTTAGTCTTAAGACGCTCCGTTCATTGAGACACTTACCCCACAACGTTAACGTTGGTGCCCAATCCTATTTCCTACTAATATTTTTATTGGAAACTCGTGTAGATGGATGCTTATTCCACTTTCACCCAAAAACTATAGAACGGATTCAAATGAAATTTTGCAGTAACATAGATTATACTTTAGAATAACACATGCAACCTATGTAAACATTTTGTATAATTAACTATAATACAACAAGAAGTTTAAGCGGGCGTTTGTTCCGCTTTATTCTATTCATTTTGGCATGAGACAAAATGTAAACAAAGAAATACTGTTTCTAAAATGTTTATGTAATTGTAATTTCTATTTAATTTAGTCCATTTTAAATAAAAACTATTTTAACCGGATTAATCGCGTATATTTAGTTTTTACATTTTTGGAAACCCGACGTTTCGAACACTTTGCAGTAGTCCGTGGTCACGGGTAGACTACCCGTGACCACGGACTACTGCAAAGTGTTCGAAACGTCGGGTTTCCAAAAATGTAAAAACTAAATATACGCGATTAATCCGGTTAAAATAGTTTTATTTAAAATGTATAATAATCGTGAAAATCAAAGAACTTATTAATTTAGTCCATGTTTACTCACGTTTAAAAATATAAAAAAAAAACAACATAAAATAATCTGACAATTTTACAAAACAAGTAACTTAATATAAACAGCAAAAGTAACAACGGAATCACAACAGTACTGTCTTATGAACAGGTTGAATGGTATTAAAAAATGGCGGATATAATGTGGCCGATGACAAAACATCATATTTGAATGGTAAGTTTCTGCAGTACATGTGCTCTATCATACATTATAGTAGTTTTTTTTTATTGTATTAAAATGCATCTCAAGTTTTGAGAACAAATCGATTTTTGGGTGTTTTTACATACGAAAATAATTTATGGTATTTATGATACCGTAGAATGGGGTGAATAAAAACATTTTAAAATTTGATATCAGTTTTTTATAATGTTCCTGGCTTTAAAATTGAAAACAAACTGTATTGTGTTTTTTATTATTATATTCGTTTATTTTCCCTTCAAATTTTATAAAATTGTAATGCACATGAGCAATTTAATTAATTTGAAAATATTGTTATAAAATTTATTTCATCATCGATGACATCGATATATTTAAATCATAATTATTATTAACTAATAAATTCATAATTATTATTAACTAATAATACGAGGCCAGTCGTAGCGCAGCAGCACGAAGTGTGACTGTAAAACCGACTGGTTGTGGGTTCGATCCCCACTCGAGGAGATGAAATATTAATACTTAAATTTATATTTTCATTTCTTCGCTCTGGTGTCGAGGCAAAAGTGCGGCGTTGAGTTCTGCCACTGAACACGCAATGCCTCCAAAATTCGGCAGAAGGTGGGGAACGGAGTGTCTTAACACTAGGTTCCCTCTGCCTACCCTGCTGTGTGCGGGATACACCGTGAAGCTAATTTAATTTTAATTTTTTAATAAATAATATAGACATCGTTCAATAATAATAGTTACATCCATAAATCCACAGATAACTTTGTTTGATTTATTTACCGTACGTTTTCACACTGTATCCCTCACACGGCAGGGTAAGCACGTTTATTTCGAAGTCTGGGAGCATTGCATGTTGAGTGGCGGAACTCAACGCCGCAATTTGGCTTTGAACACCAGAGCGTAGAAATGGAAATATTAATTTAAATAAATATTCCATCTCCTCGCGAGGAGATCGAACCCACAACCAGTCGGTTTTACAGTCACACTTCGTGCCCCTGCGCCACGACTCACGCTATCGTGAATAGGGTATTATAGCATTATTATAAGTTTGAAGTACTACCAAAATTAGATACGTTTTATCGACGTGAAATATTGAAACAAAAAGCAGCGTTAAGACCCGCCATCTATTACACTGTCTGAAGACTTTATAAGCCACGCTGTGAATTTTATAAACAAATTAAATACGAAATGTCAGTTCATTCATTCTATGTAAATGGTCGGCTGACTGTGAAATGTTTTTCTATTAGCTGTATGATACTTGGCGCTCACTAAATATCGCGCTATATTTTTCTTTTTCATATCATATCCATGCCTTCATTACATGCTCTCCCGGGGGGCCCGCATGCTTTTTGGGTGGCCTTCCTCTAGTATCATCAATATTGTGATCTCGAAGGTTAATTGTATATAAATAATATATCGTTTTTGTTTCATTTTCTATGAAATTCACTGCGTAATCAAAACCTATAGAGTCTCGTAGACTGTCAGTCTCATCAATGAAATTAGTACAGAGCCCTCTGTAGATGAGTCCAATTCGAGCTTGGTAAATTTTTCCTTATATACACTTCAATAAGCATCCGTATATTTCAAACGGGCGTAGTGGCACGGGGTCCGCTAGTATTTAATATATTTATGTCCTCGCTCTGCTAACGAGGCAAAACGCGGTTTGATTGAAGGAATCAATGCGCAATATCTTAAGCATGCGGTGGAAAGTGAGGAACCGAAGTGTTCTAATGGGAAACGTGTCTTTATACTAAATTCCCAGGTTCCCTTCACTTGTCCTGCTCTATGCGTCATACTGCATGAAGCATAATGAGTGGTAGGAAAAAAAAGACAAGGGAGGCAAACGTTGGATTTCAAGAATATACCGAAGATATTGAATATATTCATTATATTAATTTATTTTATTAATTTATTATAATAGATGAAATATAATATGTTATAGTAGTGATTTCCGGAGTAGAAAGCTATTTCAGTGGATAACAAGCCTCCATTCGGTCGCGAGCTTCGTTTTAATGTTGATATATAAGCTTTTTAATGTCACGTTGCATAACGTTTACCGTTACAAAGGAAGCAATGGTTTGGCTTTTATGTTATGAAACATCGAAATAAACTTTTTATATCTTTATGTAGATTTTTAGCTTTACGCTGTATCCTGCACGTAGCAAAGTGTGTATGTAGAGGGAACATGGGAATCTAGTGTTAAGACACTCTATTCCCCACTCTTCTTCGAATTCTTGAGGCATTGCGTATTGAACGTGTGTTTACACAAAACCCAACGCCACGCTTTCAAATTGCCTCGTTACCAAAGCGAGGAAATGAAAATATTAAATATTTCATTTTTCCACGAGGGAATCGAATCCACAACTGTCGTGTTTAGAGTCGCAGGTTTGTGCTCCTGCGTCACCTGCGAAATGTAAATAATTTTAAAAAATATATTTCCTTATACAGATAAGCTGAGTGACAAATATATTTTAAAACATTAAACTATACTGACAAAGAGTAATATTAAAAAGCTGTATTAATTTCAAAGGCAGCTTTAAAAGCTCGGTTTTTTTTATAAGTGCATTTCATAATTAAAACACTGCCATTGTAGCGGCGTCAAACGAAATTTAAATGGAATTCATATTTTAATATAATATAAAATGAAATTCTTAATTGTATATACTATCTATTATTTTAATTTTAAGCGGCACATAAGGCGGCTATTTGACTGGGATCAAGATAGTTGTGGGTTCGAATACCAATTGGGTCTGGTCTGGGTTCAACACAACATTATATTACTTTTTTTTATCAGCTTCACGCTGTATCTCGCACACAGCAGCGTAGGCACAGGAAATCTAGCGTTAAGACACTCCGTTCCCCATTTTCTGCCGAATTTTGGAAGCATTGCGTGTTGAGTGGCAGATCTCAACGCCGCGCTTAGCCTCGAAACCAGAGCGAAGAAATGGAAATATAATACTTGCCCTTATATTACTTCTTATACCTATATATAAAACATACACTATAAAAACAATGTCTACCCCGCCATATGTGTAATATGGCGCAAGGGCTCACTTTTATTGGTCGTTACAGTACGCTTCGGTGTGCGAGAGATTTTTAATAATATAATTCTGTCAATTAACCATTCAAAATGAAAGCCGTCCAAATAGACTACTGTCCAATTACTTAATTAATCAACTGATTTTATTCAATTTAAATTAAAAAAAAACTTTTTACTTGTATTTTAAGCGCGTTCTAGTTCTGACTAGAGCGGGGATTAACAACACACGTACAAATCACGAAGCACGACGTTGAACTCCGACATTCGATATCTAGAAATTGAACGAACTAACTAACAATCTACGACTAATAGTCGATAACAACATTAAGTTGTCCCTGCGTATCCTGCTGAATGCTGGAAAAATAGTAAGACTACTCGGACTGAGAAAACAAAACAATATAATATATAAAAACATCTTTGTGCGGAAATCGAATCCAAACCATGCCACGTATCATGCCATTACATTTCTAAACTTTGCCACGCTATTATACTCAAATTATATGTAATCATTAGTGTCAAGACCATCGGTTCTCAATCTTCTGACCAAATGCAAAGTATTGTGTGTTGAACAATGGAACTGAACGCCGCTTTTGGTTTTTTTAGAGAGAGGAACAGAAAAAAAATTATTTCGCCATGATTGCTTCAATTAGGTTAATGGGTAATAAAACCTACCAATGGTAATTTTTATATTTTTCTTTTATTAAATCTTTTTAATTAAGAACGAAATGAATAAAACTAATATTTGTTTCTACAGTGTGAACTGTTTATTTAACACTCCACGTAACACTTTTGTTTATTTTGAAGTCGAAAACTTTTAAATGTTGGAATTTTTACGGCCGTTTTATGAATGGACTAATAGCCTACTTTCTTTAAGCGTGAAAGCTGAGAATTTTAATTCGTTTGTAAGAAAGATCTAAAAAAATATAGGACTATTTTTTCAGCCTTACTATGTATACCGACGTAGCGAGGTAGGCAGAGGGAACCTAGTTCAACAATAGTCACACTGTTCTCCATTAAGACCATTCCCAACTTTTCGTCGAAATTTTGAGGTATTGCTTGTTGAGTTCCGCAGCTCAACGCCGCGCTTACTTTGCGTGTTGGTAAGGGCTCATTTTTATTTGTCGGTACAGCATGTATGTGAGACCAGGCGCAGAAGCACAAAGTGTGACTGTAAAATCGACTGGTTGTGGGCTCGATCCCCACTCAGGGTGATTAAAAATTCATTTACATTTATATTTTCATTTCTTCGCGTTGGTGCCGAGACAAAGCGCGGCGTTGAGTTCCGCCACTCAACACGCAATCCAGAACTCCAGAACTCGGTGGAAAGTGGGGAACGGATTGTCATAACACTAGGTTCCCTCTGCCTACCCTTCTGTGTGCGTATTTCACTAAATGATTTAAATTTGATATATTTTTTTAATGATTTAAATGATAACATACTTGTACTATGCTCTTACGCGCTACTTCCACTGGTTGGCTGGAAGAGATCGCTTATAGAGATATGTCCACCTTTGTGAACTAAATGTTTTATTGTTGGTTTCTTATGTATATTTTAGAACAATAAAGCATATTAAAAAAAATAGTGTCTCTCCAACTAGTGAAGATTGGCAGTTAGTAGGTAGGCTTAGTCAAGTAGCTATATCTAGTGCGCTTTTAATTTCCGTCCATCCTTTGAAATTCCTCAGTCATGACTTTCTTCTATCGCCGGTTTTCCTTCTCCCAGAATCTTTTTCCAATTACTAAAGTTTGCAAGAGTTTGTATCGGACATGTCGAAATAAATGTTCTAAATATGCAAATTTACGTTGTTTGACGGTTTGCTTTGCTCTTGCCTTTTTGGTCTTTATCTTATCAATCCAAGAAATCCTCAAAACCCTTCTATACGGACACATTATGCCCACATATATCAATAGACCCTCATGCGAGGTACGTAAGCATCCGTTCACGTATGCCATAAAGACGACGTCAATGCTTGCTTTACGCCAACCGACGAAATTCTATGGTTGTTAAGCCACGTGAGTGTACCCGCATGGCGTTTATAGATAACATACTTTCATAAATCGATAGCCCATGTTCGGGGACTCCCCGAATGCTACATAACGAGTGAGCTTACGACTAATGAAAAGGCGGGATTTAACGTCACGCATTATTTGATATGCTGGAAAAAATATTGTAATTCATTCCAACTGGAGATCGAATTCGTATCCTTCGCGTTTACAGTCACATACTGTTCCCTGGCACCAATACGGCCAGTTATTGTTTGAAATACATTCTAAAATACGTTTTTATATTGTTTTTTATCCATTAACTAGTAAAAAACGAGTAGCAGATTTCTCCAAGACTAACAATCGCTTAAACATGACAATAAAAAAATAATAATAGCATTGTCTTAAAGCAACATCACACGTCTTTAATCTTCTCTTGATGGTGGGATCAAAGAAAATTTATGATTAAATAAAAAAAATACGTTCTAAAATGTTTATTTTATAATTTACTAGTTTTTATTCGCTGCCTCGCTTATGTTATTCTAATTTAGGTCCATATTTATAAATCTACGAGATCGATATTGAAATGCCATTTTCATTCAAACATTATTATAATATAAGGCTCGTATTTATATAAAACACCGTTTTCATTTATAAATTATATTATATATTTCATTGAAAACGGCATCTCAAGATTGATCTCTGACTTGACAGTTATTTATAAGTACAGACCTTTGACTGAAAACGACATCTCAAGATCGATCTCAGGATTGAGAGCGATTTATAAATATGGACCTTGATGTTAACCATCTATATATATATAAATCAGCTTCACGCTGTATCCCGCACACAGCAGGGTAGGCAGAGGGAACCTAGTGTTTTAGACACTCCGTTCCCCACTTTCTGCCGAATTCTGGAGGCATTGCGTGTTGAGTGGCAGAACTCAACGCCGCGCTTAGCCTCGACACCAGAGCGAAGAAATGGAAATATAAATTTAAGTAAATATTTCATCTCCTCGAGTGGGGATCGAACCCACAACCAGTCGATTTACAGTCACACTTTGTGCCGCTGCGCCACGACTGGTCTCACATATATATATATATATATATATATATATATATATATATATATATATATATATATATATATATATATATACTGTCTGTCTGTACGTTTAGTATTTTAAACTGAAATGTATAGAGGGTTCCTTAAAAAGAATAATAGAGAGCAATAATTTATTGGTTAAAAAGAAATTAATATTTGTGTAATATCCTTCCTTCAAATCTATTTTGGTGGCGTAGTAACTCCCGCAGGGTACAGATAGTCATTAATAAATAAATAGTGTTACAGTGGGGCTAAAAAAATGTATAAGTTACAAAAAAGTTGTTTGAATTAAATCTAAAAGTATTAACCGAATGCGATGGTATCTCGTGACAGGCACGAGGTTGTTATGACACTGAATAATACTGTATTTAGTGGATTTTAGAGGTCTTTACAAAATTTTGTAGTTTTTACAGTATATATTTCGCGTATATGAGAGTCGACTGAGGGACCCTTGTTCTAAGACAATTCGAGCCCCAATTTTCGCTTTCACTTTTTACCAGAGCGAGGAACATAAATCATATCCAGAGTGGGAATCGAACCCATAAACATTTCTTTCATTAGCTTCACGCTATATCTCGCACACAGCAGGATAGGCAGAGGGAACCTTTATTCCCCACTTTCCGCCGAGTTCTAAAGGCATTACGTGTTGATTGGCGGAACTCAACGCCGCGCTTTACCTCGACACCAGAGCGAAGAAATAGAAATATAAATTTAAATAAATATTTCACTTCCCCGAGCGGGGATCGAACCAACAACTAGTAGATTTTACAGTCTCACTTTGTGCTGCTGCGCCACGACTGGACTTTTAAATTATGTAATTCTGTGCATAGGGCATTAAAGTAAGTCACTCTTAGGTCCCCTAGTACCCTAATGATTTATTAATTACGCGGCGAATTTCAATGCGTAAACGCTCGTATCTTGATTTAGTAGCTTAAGCTAACTTGTGTTGTTAAGGGACTGTAGTCACAAATATTTGATTCTACTGCTTTAAGCCTACCTCCACACCATCTTGAGATTATTGGACGTTACAGACAGATATAAACAGACACGAAATAACCCTATATTTTTTTCTTTTGGGATCGATCCATCCATCAGTCTTTTGTCGTCCACTGCTGGACATAGGCCTCCCCTAACCACTCCGTCCGGCCCTGCACCCAATCTCAATCTTTTAAGATACAGAACTCTAAAAAGAAAATTGTGTCTTTTGTAACTTAGTGTTTAGATTAGACCATAAAAAATTACATTTGTACGGAATACTATTTAAGAAATGTCAGTTCGCACGTGTTTTGGCTGTGTAAACTATTTATGGCATATTAAAATATAGTTCCACGCGAGGTCACCTTCATTATAATAATCGCGATAAGAAACGTGAAGCTTTGATAAAATCTATTGTTCTACTTTATGTTAGTAAGTAAATCACTGGTAAGCACAGATTATGTGCTTATCAACATTAAAAAATACTTTTTAAAAACGAATAGTAGAACTAGAAGAGACCAGATGTGGCGTAAGAGCAAAAGTTTGTCACTGTAAACGCGACGCGTTGTGGGTTCGATTCCCACTCGAGGAAACGAAATATCTAATATATCCATTTCTTCGGAATGGTGAACACTAGGTTCCCAGGTTAAGACACTCCGTTCCGAACACATGTTTTTCTTCCTTCTTTCTGCCGTCTAAAAAAACTAAATATTGTCAAACTGATAACCTGTTTTCCCAAGGGGATAAAAAACAAAATAATTAATTTTAAATAATACTGTATACTTAACGTTATAAAGCCGAGTTAGTTTGGTTGAAAGTACAAATCTCAGAAACTACTGGTTCGAATTGAAAAAATAATTTTGTGTTAAACAGTCCATTAATCGATGAAAGCTATATTATATTACGGCAATCGTTATCATGTGTCATGTGTCATACACAACTCTGAGTTATTACCATTTGAGTATTATCTTTTGAGCGAAAATATATATGCATACGTGTTAACATATTGTTAAATCTCAACTAACAGCTCGATGGCAACTCGCCAAACCCGCCAATTGAAGCTACGCGCGGATAATTGATACTGTCGATGAAATATTTCCACTGATTTCCGACAATATTATTTACATTAGTTTATTTTATTGTTTATAGTTGCGTCAAAAGGCGCAAAGTTGGAGTTGATAAACGTGAGTTCGATTTCCGCTCAGGGGGAATGACTGTTTTAATTTTATTTCAATTGTTCCGCTCTTGAAGACAAAGCGCGTCATTGAATTCCGCCTAATGTAATATTACTATGGTTTTCTTTACCTACCCTGCAATATGCGGGATACAGCTTGAAGCTAAAAAAACATTAAAACAGAAGATCCAACAACTCCAATCTAACAGGATAGACTTCATAGATAGATTTATAACGTAAAAATATAATGTAAATAAAAGAGAGAAGATAAAAAAATAACTCTAAGTTAGTGATTAAAATAATTTAATTTTTTTCAGCATTCCTTCCCTGCAACCGTTCGTCATCAGATTTCGAAAATATGTGCTGATATTGGAAAATCTGGTAAACCGAAGACCTTATAATGGCAACACCGCCCGAGTCGCCAGTAGAGGAACATGCCTACGAACTAGAGCCCAATAGGACCCCAAAACCGATACCGGTAGCGTTGGAAGAACTGTGCCGTCAGACGAAGTTTTCGAAACAAGAAATCAGAGTTATGTATAGAGGTTTTAAAACGGTGAGTTGAGATTTTTTTTTCACGCTGTATCCCCGCATATAGCTGGGTGAACTTTAGTGAAAGATTTGCTTTAATGATAATAACACTTACATTTTGAAATTATGTTGCTCTGTGAGTTGGTCGGAGAATACAAGTTCGATCCTTACTTTCGAAATCTTGATATGTACAGTACAATCCATACCAAACAAGTATTTAGTAGGTTTTAATTGTGTGTGGCCGTCGTAGTGCAGTCGCCAACCTTTTAACTGTGACGGTTGTGTGTTCGATTCTCACTCGGGAGATAAAACATTTTCATTTCCTCGCTCTGGTCACAGCACAAAGCGCAGCGTTGTATTTCGCCACGCCACACGCAATGTCTTGAAAATTTGGCGGCAGGAGTGTCTCAACATAAGATTTCCTCTGCCTACCCTGATATATGCGTGATACAGCGTGAAGCTATATATAAAAAGAGATTTTTATTAAAAAAATATGTCAACATTTAAAAAATAAGCCACACACGAGAACAGCTGTATTTCCATTCAGGATGAAATAAAAGACTAAAAATTTCACGCTCCCATACTTTGGCGCTGTAATTGTTAAATTTACAAAGCGGATTCACAATTTGTTTTCAGTGGTTTTTTTTTTCTTTTTATTTAAAATGCGGCTTACAAACTTACTTGTTGTTGTTTGTATTAGAAAAATATTATTATCCAGCGGTTGCGTCTTTGCCTATTGTTTTATTATTATATTACAGCCAAATTCTGATGTAGGTATAAGCTATGTTATTTTAAGTCAGTCAGTTTTTATATCTAAATTCGTCAATAGTTTTTGCCCGCAATTGGAACTAACATCCATCCTCACAAAGTTTCACATTAAAAAAAATGAGTAGTATTAATAATAATCTGTACAAAATAGTGTATTTTCTTAGTCAAAGCCGTCTTTTTTCTTTTAGCACTCAAGCATACAACAGAGTAGTCTTACGGAACCTGGTTTTGGATGGATTACTCCGTTGTCTATTTTCCGCCCAAATTTTCGAGGGAATGCCTGTTGATTGACGGATCTCAATCCTCTACCTTGTTTTGTTACCAGAACGAGGACGCGAAAAAAACATTTCTCCGAGTGGCATTGACCAATTTATTGGGGTTAATTTAGCGAAATTCCATGCCTTATGGAGCTGCAAAAATCCCATCTTTATAACGAAAACTTTCGCGTTGACATTGACACATCCAAATTGTTCCACAGTGACATGGATAAAGGGTTTCGTGTTTCCAAGTAACATTCTAGAGGCAGTCGAGGCGTTTGATTTTGGTTATTAGATTCGATTCCCACCCGAGGTAATGAATGCACTTCTAATTATTTTCTCGATCTCGTACAAAGTACGGCGTTGAGTTCCGCCACTCAACTTGCAATGGGTAAAATTGGGAGGATAGTGGAAAACTGATTATTTTAAAATTTTCGTTACTCAACTTCCTCTGCCTACCATGCTATATGCGGTAATGCGGTAGTGATATAAAAATATGTTTTCAACAATGGCTATCTAATTTATGAAAACAAATGTCAGACGTGTCAGTTTAACATAAACACAGTAAAAGTGTATATAAACTTTTGAATTTCAATTCAAGTTTCAACGTTTTACGTTATTTCGATAAAGGTGTGGATGTATGGACATTGTTGGTCGGATACGTTGTCACATGTCACTCGCGCTTGTGTCGTCGTGTGGTACAAGATTTTTTGGTACAGGCGGGCCGTATTTCAAAATTAGGTGTTATATGTTATATTTACATTACGAGCATATCAGCATAATCATTTTTAAGTTTTTTTTTTATATGGAAATATGAACCTGAAAGCGGCTACTTGCACCCGTCCGTCGGACTACTTTTCCCGGGATCGCGTGGATCGAATATAAAAATGTACAGTCCCTAGGAGTACAGAAAAAAATATAACTTCTAATTCAACGCAATCAATAGGTACGAGCTCTAACTTCTTGCGCTGAATTTCATACATTGTCCAAATGCCACTAAAACGAAACACGAGCACTTAGCTCGTATCTTTTGATTTGCTTCGTTTACTTAGACACTTTTTTTGTCTAACGGGCTGTACACATACATTAATATCAGCACATATATATTGATATCAGCCAGATACCTCCATGTGTTCTTGGCTGGGTCTTGACATATGGACAGACAAACAGCCAAATCCTATAGAATCCCGGATCATAGGAGTTTCATTTTTTCTTTTGAAGTGCAAAATTCTAAAAGTTGCAAACAAAATTGCATTTCTGCATTTAGACCACCCTCAACGCCGCGCCGGTGTGACTCACATCGGATGTTGCTTCCCAGTCCAAATATATATACAACTGAAATGGTGAATCTATTTCAATAGAATTTTTAAAGCTTTCTCCGAGAAAATCGATCTAAAGTGCTTGAATTGGACGACGGTCATTTAACAATTGAGTAATATTTTATAATGTTTTCATTTACTTTTCTTTCTAGATGTAGTTTGTAAACACGTTGGTTGTGAGTTCAATTATCATTAGAAGGATTATATTTAAATTCATTTTCCAGATTTGATAGGCAAAGCGCGTGATTGAGTTCTGGCACTCAACTCGCATTGTCTTGAAAAAAAAAAGATACGAACGACCAATCTCCGGGGAGTGTTTCTACTAAATAAAAAAGATCTATATTCCCTTTGCTTACCTGTTTGTTACCTATGAGGGAAAAACTGTGATAGAACATATGAAAGTAATATATTTTTTTTAAGTTGGTTAAAAAAACATTCTAACCCATCCAAATAAAGGCCAAAGCCATATCTACTTAACCTAGAGAACTAGGCCGCCTCGCTTGCTATGTATATTTACATTATTATTTTCCCGCCTAATGAGTTGCCGGGACTGCTAAAATAAATAATTAAAAAATCTAAGGGTAGAAGAAAAAAATTAAAATGGATTTTTTAGCTTTCTTTAGGGTTCTGTACCTTATAAGATAATTTTGTTGTTCGTCTGTCTGTCTGTCAAGAGCCTTTATCTCAGGATTGCTTGGAGATATCGAGTTGAAATTTGGCAGCAAGTGTCTTCTATCTATAGATGGTACTAGTTCAGGAAAAAATAAGAAAACTATACATTTGTGGTTAAATCGTAAAAAATAATTGCCTTAAAAGGGGGGCAAAATTTGGTATTAAGGCCGCTAGTTCAAGTGAGGTGTCAGGTAAAAGGACTCTTTCTAAGCAAAGCCTGAATTTCAGAAAATGCTTGAGACCTCCAACTTTTGTGCGGAACCCTCGGAGGGCGAGCCCGACGTTAGGTCTGTGTCAAAAATTAGGCGTTGCGTGGGAAACACAGTGTCTTAACACTAGGTTCCTTCTGCCTACTCTACTATGTGCAGGATACAGCGTAGATGTAGTTGGTTTAATTTTACACACTTGTCAACTGAAAAGGCAAAAATGTGTGAATATACTTGTATCGATGATAAAGGTAAATGATAAAGGTATCTCAAATTAACTGCACCGATTTTGATGAAACTTGAACTGTTACCAATCCTAAGATAGAATATAGGTTCACGTTACCACATTTACGTTAAATTTTTGAATATGAATTTTGCTTTCGGAGAAATTTGTTGACAAACGCACACAGGCTCGAAAGTGTAAAATTCTTAATAGACCACAATTTCATATAAATATTATCCAATTCCAACAATATACAGTTCAGAATTAATAATCTTATTTTGATAGCTTCTTGCTGTGTCCTGCTAAATATAGGGAGGTTCCCAACGGGAACTTTTAAAAACTTTTATTTCCCTGACCGGATCTATAGCCGACGACCTCTACGGTTTTAGCTGTTGCTAAAACCTTTTTTGTTTGAAGGTAACTGTTGGTGAACTTTATGCCTTGTAATATTGGAAATGAAACTAGGATTTATTTTTTCATTGAAACAACGAATATGTTTTGGTTTACCACAAAAGTTACTATGGAAAAGAAAATTGGAAAACGAATAGGCATTTTTAGCTTCACGCTGTATTACATATATAGCAAAGCAGATCCAGTCGTGGCGCAGCGGCACAAAGTGTGACTGTAAACCGACTGGTTGTGGGTTCGATCCCCACTCGAGGAGATGAAATATTTACTTAAATTTATATTTCCATTTCTTCGCTCTGGTGTCGAGGCTAAGCGCGGCGTTGAGTTATGCCACTCAACACGCAATGCCTCCAGAATTCGGCAGAAAGTGGGGAACGGAGTGTCTAAAAACACTAGGTTCCCTCTGCCTACACTGCTGTGTGCGGGATACAGCGTGAAGCTGAAAAAAAAAAAAAAAAAAGTGCTGCAAAAAATGTTTTGTCATTTTGAAGAAACTAGAACCCCAAGCTAATATATAGAGGCCATGAAAAAGAAAATGATTAAATTAATATCTAATCCTCTTTCTTGTTGTTACAATGCATACTTATGCGTATTAACGCGCAGAACTTTTCAGTTGGACTGATCGTCAGTCTGACGTACCGTGTAATACCACACGTCAGTCCATCATTCAGCCAACAGTCTATATGCCATAGGCTGAACTGACGCCGATTGATTATCTAATTAATCAATAATTATATTAATTAAGAATGTAGTTAACACCTACTTATAATAATATGGGGTGGACCAAAGAAGATGAGTGTTAGTGCATTGTAAACTGAACCCTGAAGTCTACTCCTGTGGTCGTCCCAAGCGCTGCTCATACTCATGCAAGCTATACGTCACTGTAAGACAGAAAATTATATTGGTTATACCTACCTTCCACTTCTGATGTTTGTCCGATACGACTACCCTACCCTAACTACCGTCTCTTTGTTACTTATTCCATCATCCATCTATATTTCCTACAAATTATAAAATAATTACAAACAAAAAATAGCACTATTGTCGCGGGTTGTGCGGGTGTGAGCGCGATAAGCTGTTGGTTCTATTCCCACTCGGAGGAATTAAATATTTTCATTTTGCTCTGGTAACGAAGCAAAGCACAGCGTTGAGTTTTCTTGAATTTGGCAGAAAGTGGGAAACGAATGTATCTTAACACTCGGTTCTCAGGTTCCCCCTGCCTACCTTGCTATGCGCAGGATACATCGTAAAGCTAAATAATAAAAAAAAATCTCCTAAATATTCTAATAAAAATATCTTTCTTATATTTTTAGATACTAACACGTAATGGCATAGCGCAAATAGTAATATAAATTTATTTCGCACAAATAATGAATTGAACAAAGACGGTGCTATAAGTTTCTTATAGGAGCGAACGAGACGAAATGAGTTTTGTCAGGCTCTTTAAGGTTAGTAGGCGATGTCGACGACCGTTTCCGCCAAAAATAGCACTGTCAAATTGACAGACGAAAGCTATTTAAATATTGTGAATTGTAGATTATAATATGTTCATATTATGTCATTTTTATTTATAATCTGTTTAAGTTTTTGGTTATATGAGGGAATATTACTTATATTATTATATACTTATTTTCTTTACTTTTGTAAGAAACCGTTGCCGATATGTGACATTAATTGGATTAAATATTATTTTAAATATGTGAACATAATATTAATATCAAATGTCCAAACGTGTATTTTCTCCATACACATTTTAAATGAAACTCTTTAATCACATCATCGCGTATACTTATCAAGTATTATCATTTATAGAAGCCCGATTATTTCATATATTCATTTACTCGCACTGGTAACGAATGCGGCGTCGATTAGTATTTTCTAAAAAAGTAAGTTTTTTTTCATGAAATTTCCCACCGTTGTTGTTACGTAATTAGATTTGAAACCTTACATTTAAAACCAATTATCCAAGATGCTATGTCAAATGTTATTAACACATTAAGTAAGATGCGAATTCTACGAATGTTTAAAGGTTTTTGTTGTTAGCTCGACGCTCTATGACGCATAATATAGGGTAGACAGAAATAACCTCCGTTGCACCTCCGATTATACTCTGTTTCCCACGCACTGCCTAATTTTCGGGACGTCTAGTTATCGTCTATTTTTTATTTTCCCAAGTGGAAATCGAACCTAAAACTGTCGCATTCACAATCAGTCGTTGTGCCGCTGCACCACGACAACATCTATGTTATCAGTTCAGTGTCAATTATGTTATAAGGATTTTTATGGAACTTGGACTTTTTTAGAATTTACTCTTTTATCATATATTGATTCACTTAAATGAAAAAAATATCACTACTATGTCGTCACAAAGAAAAGATTATCATGACGCGAAAAATTTAACGACAACCAAAAAAAAATACTTATACTAAATGTAGCACAGATATTGGGAATGCTAAAAAAGAGATCGCCATACTTATATCAAATAAGCCCTGCTTGGTGTAAATGGCGGGAGGTCGCTTGTGTTGTACATCGCCTTATTTCAAGAGATTAACAAAGGCGCTCTGAAGCTGCACGAGTCCGAATTGAAGATGCTCATGTTGATTGTGTAGCGTAACTAGTTCTGACCACATACATCCCACATTCGTTCGAGGTGATCTTGGTAGTGGCTCGTTGGAAGCAATGACTGATCATCATGATGCAGGACATGAATACCAATAGTTTACCGAGAATGTTACAGGCCGTGTTAAGTGGAGTAGATTGAGGAGGAGGTCGGACTTTGGCAACAAACGCCTCAAATATTATCCAATGCTAATAATGTCACATATTTACAAACATAGATAATACATTTCAAACTTATGACCTTTTAGTTTGAAGTCGGCTAAAAATTAAAAATTATAAAGTAGGCTTAACCATTAGTGGTTCTTTCGAATGGAGGCCGTTAATGAACTTTGGTAATGCCTATTGCCAAATATCATTCAGCCACGCGAGCTTGCGTGCGGGGAACTTGTCTTTGTTGTGATAAATTTCTGGCTTACTTTACTGTTTTATTGCGTGTCACCTCCTTGGTGGACGTGGGGGAATAATTTGAATATTTTTGATATTGTCTTAGAATTTTATCCTCGATTTTATTAGATCAACTTGTAATTGTGTAACTACATATGTGATAAAATATTAATAAAATCTAAGAAACTGAATTTGATCCATATGCGTCATATCATCTTGGCAGTTACACGTAGCTTAGGTGACAATACATTAATATGATACTGTCGAGCTAGTAGTGGTAATTGAACCCGCAATCATCTTATTTAATCACAAGTTGTCCCATTGCGTCATAATGATTTTGATAATTAAATAATAAAAATAAAAATACTGCTTCACGCTGTATCTCGCGCACAGCAGGGTAGGCACAGGGAACCTAGTGTTAAGACACTCCGTTAACCACTCTCCGCTAAGTTCTTGTTTGCTACAACACCAGAGCGAAGAAATGAAAATATAAATGTAAATAAATATTTTATTTTCTCGAGTGGGGATCGAACCCACAACCAGTCGATTTTACAGTCACACTTTGTGCCCCTGCGCCACGACTGACCTCTTTTTTAAATTAAATAATAAACACAACATAATATAATAAATCATATTAAAGTCATCGTGGCGCACGGGCACAGCGTGTGAGCAAACGTAAACGGTTGTGGGTGCGATTCTCACTCGAGGAGTTAATTATTTTCATTTTCGCAAAACGCGGCGGTTCCTTCTACCTACCCTGCTGTATGGAGGGTACAGCGTGAGGCTAAAAAACAAAATCATTTTTTAGATGTGTCGCTTTTTACACTGAAAGATTGCTATGCACTAATTTACTAAAATATGATATAAATAACGCAGCAAACGTTGCCAGAATAATTTCTATTTTTCGCTACAAAACTGACAACGTTAATTAAAAGGAAGATCGAAATGACGCGATGTTTGCATTTTTCATCAACATTCTCTATTATTTTCAGCTACTATAGTCTTTTTGTATTTTAAACGCACGCTGATTGTAATTGACCGCTGCATTGTAATTTTAAGAATTATCTTTATCATCTATACTTAATGTTATAAAGCTGAAGAGTTTGTTTGGTTGAACACTTTTACTGCTGGTTCCAATTCAATAATTATTTGTGTATTGAATAGTCCATCTATTGAAGAAAGCAAAGGCATATTACATCGGGCTCATTAAAATTTAAAATTTACTTCTCGCATTGCCAATGTGTCACAAACAATTCTTAGTGATTTCTACTTAATTTAAATATACAGACAAAGCCGGAGCTAAAAGCTTATATTTGGTATATATAAATAATATATTTTTTGTTTCAGGAATGTCCAGAAGGAGTGGTTCATGAAGACTCCTTCAAAGATATATATGCCAAATTCTTTCCTCATGGAAGTATGTATTATAGCTTTAATTTTTTGTGATATTCAAATATTATAATACGTACCCGGGGCTATTCTGAGGACAACCGTACGACTGTAAACGCTTGTTGCTTCAATTTCATTTATTCGCTTTGGTAACGAGGCAAAACGCGGCGTTGAATTCCGCCACTCAACACGCAATAACTCGATAATTTGCGGAAGCGATCGATTCGTAGGATATGCAAAGTTAGTTAAGCTGACAGAATCTAAAGGACTGATACCTGAACTTCACGTAAATAGCATGAGGACCTCTCGTTCCTCCATAAGGAAGTATTTCTCATGTTTGAGGAAGTTGATTATAATGGAGGAGACGAAAGAAGTATGCAGAGAGAATATGTCGTGACCACATCGTAAAATTTATGACTAGCATTTTTTCGAAGGTTTTCAGGAGCTATACACAATTAATATGAAACTACTTTCAAATGCTTTCTGTTCAGCCCTTTGGACAGTGCAGTGGGTTTGGGCAAGGTCCAATCAACTAATTTTGCTATAATCCAGGCCAATAAAATATTAACTGATGCAAAGTGATCAACGCATCAGGTTTCCAAAAATGTTTAATACCTACTCCAATTTACATAATTAATCCGATTAAAATTTTAATTAATACATTGTTTTTCAGATTCCGCGTTGTATGCACACTATGTGTTCAAAGCTTTCGACGTCAACTGCAGCGGCGCCATTAGTTTTAGGGTGAGTGCAAATGTTTTTCAATGATTCATTAAAAAATAATAATATTTTTCGTAGGTTGAAATTTAACGTAAACATTTTAATTGAACTTGAAACGTGCTCAAACTCCTTATAAAGTTATGACTAACTTTGCTTTGAAGTCAGGATACAATCATATAAAAAATATTATATATTTTATTTTACTAGATTACTGAACCTATATTGCTTATTTGCTTATTATTTGCATTGCACATTGTATGGAACGTGGTCAGTTTCTCTTGTGACATAGACCTCCTCCATTTGTTTCCATTTGGGATAAATGAGCCCTTTGCTAACCGTCTCCATCCATTGGGTAGGTCATCATCCCATCTTCTGATTTGCCTTCCTCTTTGTCTTTTTCCATTTCTAGGATACAATTCAGTAACTTTCTTAGACCACTTATCCGCCTTGCTTCTCATCATATGACCAGTCCATTTCCATCTAACAGTTCTTACTTTAAGTTTCACATCTGTTTTTTATTTTAGATATGCCTCTTAATTTTTGCTCCAAGAATAGCAAGCTATGTATTTAATGTCAAATAATTCGAACTACTAAGTCACCGCCATCAGAAGCTGCATTATGCTAACAACGAGAACAGAAAGCGTAAAATCGGGAAATAAATCGTAATTTATACATAATTATATCACAGAAAAAATTATATTAAAAACTTAAATTTGTAGATCATGTGGAATGGTTGTAAACGCGACTCATTTGTGTTTTCTCTCATTACTAGAAGTACTAAAGTAATTAAAATTAATTTATTTACAAAGTCAATTTTTTTCTAATTTATTTTTTATGGCATCATTCTATATACCGCATATAGCAGGGTAGGCAGAGGGAACCTAGTACTAAGACAAACCGTTGCCCATTCACGGTGTTATTCTGCATTTTGTTCGTTGAGACGCAACTGTCTCCAAAATCAACGTGAAGACTCAAATTCAACTCAACGCCGCGCTTTATCTTATCAAAACAAAGAAATGGAAATAATTCTTTTCCCTGAGTGGAAATCGATCCCATAATTATTGAGTTTAAAGTCAGTATATTTAAAATATTTCTTATTTAACCCAATCATAAAGCGTCTCGCAACCTCCGCTTACGTTGTTGTTTTGATCGCGATGACACATCGTACTCCCGTCCTTAAAAAGTATTTTCTTTTAAATTAAAAAATAAATAAATTAGCTTCACGCTATATCCCGCACACAGCAGGGTAGGCAGAGGAAACCTAGTGTTAAGACACTTCGTTCCCCACTTTCTGCCGAATTTTGGAGGCACTGTGTGTTGAGTGGCAGAACTCAACGCCGCGCTTTGCCTCGACTCCAGAGCGAAGAAATGAAAATATAAATTTAAGTAAATATTTCATCTCCTCGAGTGGGGATCGAACCCACAACCAGTCGGTTTTACAGTCACACTTTGTACCACTGCGCCACGACTGGCCTCGTATTTTCTTTTCATATATTTATATAAAATACGTAGTGGCGCCGCTTATTAGATTTATTGACATCACGTGTTAAGTAACGTAACTCAACACCACGCCTTGTCTACCAGAGTAAGGAAATAAAATTAATTATCTATATCTTCTAATCATCAGATTTTTGGAGACTAAATATCATATTTAAAAACTCTTACGTTACTGAGTGACATGTAGGCGGATCAGGTAGGTTAGTGTAGGGGAGAATTTAAATTTCTTCGTCTCGGCTTTTGTTGTCAGGGTCTGCTTTCTGACCACCTCTACATCCTCGGTGGTTAGTCGGTTCCTCTCGCATCCTGTATCATGACATTCAGCCATCGTTGGCTAAATATTGGCAAACTTCACTTTGAGCAATCTTATCATACGACACGAAAAAAAAGAAGAGTTGACCAGCATTCCCTGCCGTATAAAAGAACTGGTCTGACCATACTCTTATCAAGTCTTTGAACTTGTCCGATATTCCGCGATTTTACATCATAAACAACAAAGTTGCGGGTAAAGTCTAACAATAATATATAGTCCATAATATGTTTTTCATGTCACCGGTTACATTGACGTTCAAAACAAGCTCGTTAAGCTGAATGTATGACTTCGCGTAAAGCAGTCTTGAGTCAATAAAAATATTATTATTCAAATATGAGTATATACAGAACAGAAACATGTATTTTTTTGTTTCACAGTTGTCTGACTGTAGATGTTACTAATGTTACTGCCTACTCTGCTATTTAAGATTTTTAAGATGTAATTTTTAGCTAAAAAATACATCTTTATTTATTAGCAGAACTGCCTTCCGAATCGGTGGTAGCTTTTTTTTGTTTATATGTTCATTTGACGATTCAAAAGTGCTTGTAAGAGTTTATTTAAATAAATAATGTTTTGAATTTGAATTTGAATTAAAAAGTGTCGTTGCGCAGCAGATGTGGGTTCGATTTCGATTCTCACTCAAAATAAAGAATTATTTTTATTGCCTCGCCTAGTTAGCAAGACTCAACGAGCAATGTCTTGAAAATTGGGCAATCAGTGAAGAACGGAGTACCTTAACTATAAAAGTATATTGTTTGGTTAAATATATTTTAATGCTGGTTTTTTCAACGTTAAGTTCCATTAGTGTTTAATTAATTTGACTTAAGTGGTCGTTGTGGAGCTGTAGCGTTTTTAACGTTGTGACTTATAAATAAATTACAATATATTTTTTATGGTTTAAGGGTCATTGTAGAATAGCATACGACTGTACACCCGATAAAAACCCGACTGTAGATTCGATTCCCACTCAGGGAATTTATAGTGTATTTGGACTAGCCGTCTTACATGACTTTCATCTCTAAGGTCAAATATGAAGTGGTGTTGAGTTCCGCCATTTAATACAGCATGTCTCTGTTGGGTGAAAACAAAACAATTAGAATATATAAACAAAATTAATTTTAACGAAATTTATTATCCTCCACGGTTGCCGGAGCTCATCCCACTGGAGCTATAAAGTGTTCGGAATTTATTTGATAGCTATAATTAATGTTCACGTAAACTGTTGCTATATACCTATTATATAACTTAACTAGGTGAATTTGTTATAGATCCTTATCCGGTTTCATTTTGCAGAGTAGTGTTGAGACACTTTGTAAAATGTAGTGTTGATATATTCTGTTTTTTAATTTTCGCCATTTAAGAATATCCACGCGTATGATCGTGCCCACATAGCAAAATTAAGTCATAGGAAGGAAAAGTTAACTCACCTTACAAACAACAAAAACTGAATAGGTAAATTTTTCTTAGGAGTAACGATGCCACAGACAGACATATATGTAGATTACAGATGAACACATACACTGTCACGTTAAACTTTAACACCCCTCTGTTAGTCGCGGGTATAAAGCAATAAACACTTGCTTTTCTTACAAAATTATTTACGTGTTGTTGATGTTCTGTTGGACTTGGAAGTAACTTTTTGATATTCAAACTATGGAGGCACTGGTACTTGGACGTTCACTAAAAGTAAAATGGTGATACAAATTTATATTTTATTTTCTTTTTATTGTTAAATTTGTTGTTGTGTTCGTAGTGATTAGTAGTATTTTTTATATCTATCTTGCTATTGTGACTTCACCCGTAAGGTTAAATGGATATCCATTTGACCACACTGACTGACTGGAATGACTAAGAGTTTTGTTGACGTATGACACTCTCGGAGCGCTCGAAGTAACTGTGGCTGCAGGTACAACAAAAAAAAGATCGTCGTCGTCGGCATCTTTACTTGCCTCATTGAGTATCTTTTTGTCTCTTAAGAGATTCATTTAAAACACTGCATAATCACTGATCATTTAAAGGTATTTTGTGTTCTTTGTTTTTTCTAGTTTATATATGCTGCATCCCACACAGCGAGATAGCACTATCGTTCCGCACTTTCCGACGAATTCCTGAGACATAAATTTTAAATAAAATAATTATTTTTTCCCGTATGGAAATCGAACACACGACTTTCGGGAAAATCAAATTAGTTCTTTCCGCAAGTGAGAACAACACATAACTATTGCGCTTACATTCAGAGGCTGTCCTACTTCTGAGTTATTATGTTAATACAATAATGTTATGTTAGGGTGAGTATAACACAGAACATTCAGCTTCTTTATATATGTTCTTACATATATGTATAGCTATAAATAAATCTTCTAAGCTATCCCAAATAATAGTTTGTGCAAACATAAAAATAAATTGAAATACCACAAGATACAGAAAATACTTGGCATCTAACTTGGAAGTAAAGAAAGTTAACAGAAACGATGGAATGTAGCTGGCGACACTCCAATGGTATATTTTTTTAAGCTTCACACTGTATCCTGCATATAACAGGGTAGACAACGGGAATCTAGTCTTTGGCGTATCTAGAGATATGTTCTGGGAGGACCTTGACTTTAGTTTCGGTATAAGGGTGTTTTTAATTGTCCAGGCTTAATTTTTTGTCTAGTTATATTTCTGGGGTGGGCAACGGACTATCCCAGAGTAAGACTTTGTTCTTCACGCATCGCAATTTTGTGTACATTGCATGCTTACTGGTGGAATTCAACGCCGCGCTAGGTCTTTTAATAAGAACAAGGAAATGGAAATTTTTGATTTTCCTGAATGGATCGAACCCATAATGGTCGCGTGCTGTGCCGCTGTGCCATAAGGGCCTTTAAATCTTATTTAGTAGTTCTGCTTATGCTCAACCTCCCGTTTGAAAAGCGACGTAGTGTTTGTTAATTCAATACAAACTACTCGCACTTGCAGTTGGCGAATTTAGAATTTGATGTTTATATTGAGAAAATAGATTTACTGTGAAACTTTTAGTTCCGTTCATTTATCACGCAGATTCATGTTTTTCCTGCATAGCATTGTTCTTCATAGTACTGCACACCGGCCGAGGGAAACCTTTGTTAAGGCAGTTCGTTCTCAATGCACCACAAATTTAGACACAAAGTTTCTAACCAAAGCCAGACCAGTGTTTTTTTGAAACCGTAGATTGTAGCGGCGCAGCCTCGCCGGGTGTCAGTTCGGTTCCCATTCGAATCTCTAGCAACAAGACAAAGCGCAACGTTCGTGAGTTCAGCCTTTCAAAATGCAATATCTTGAAAAATTGGACGGTTTATTGAAGTGGCGCAGGAGTACAAGCGCGCGACTGCAAACCGTTGTGGGTTCGATTTACACTCGGAGGAATTTAATATTTTCAGTTCTTCGATCTGGTAATGAGACAAATAGTGGTATTGACTCAGTTATCAAACAATGCCTCGAGAATTCGACGGAAAGTAGCGAACGTAAGTATTTTAATGGGAACTGAGTGTCTTAACACTAAATTCCTTCTGCCTACCCTGCTATATTCTGGAAGCTGGTTAAACTTTTATTTATTTATTATATTTAAGTAAAAAGCAGGAGCATACAAATAGTACTATTTTGATAAAACCCGGTTGAATACTAACAATGCCTTTAGACCCGTCAATCACCAATAAATAATCAACCTGTGCGTTCGACGTCGATTGTAAAGCACAATGTTAGTACTACATAAAATAGATAGTTGCGTATATCGTTGGTTCGGAATTAAGAGAGCGACACTGATACTATTCAAATTCAAAATATTCTCTTTCAAGCACTTTTGAACATGTCCTTACCACTGGTTGGGAAGGCAGTTCTGCTGGGAAGAGCCGGCAAGACCTTTGGCTTGGACTTTTTGGTTTGGACCAAGAGATTTTGGTTTGGACATTATAGATACGAAATATTTTTTTTTTGATCGTTTCGCTTTTTATTAGCTTCACAATGTATCCCGCATATAGCAGAAAAGGCGGAGGTAAATAGTGTTAAGATAATCCTTTTACCGCTTTCTGGACAATTTTCGAGACATTGTGTTTTCGAGACATTATTTATTCGAGACATTGTGTATTCGAGACATCGGCGCAATTAATCGCCGTGCTTTGTGTTCTTTCCACAGCAAGGTAATGACAATAATTCATACCGCTGAGTTGAATCGAAACACCTATCGTCGTGTTTACAGTCACACTATATGTAAAATAATATCTAGATTTTGGGCGGATATCGGAGAATTGAATGTTCTTATGCTATTCGGGACAAAGCGGAAAGCTGCTTTAATGTTACGAAAAGGAAATGGATTGCATTGTTTGTGAGAACCATAATTAAACCCCTTACATTTTTTTTTATTTATTTAGATTATGAGTACTAAGTTATATAGTAAGTAAACAATTAAAATAATCCTCACAGTCCGTCGTGGAGCAGCGGTTGTGAGGTCGATTCCCACTAGAGGACGTTATTAATTTATTTTCTCGTTACATAAACAAAGCGTTGGGTCACGTTGGTTGGCTCTACTGCGTTCCGTCAGTTAACATGCGACGTTTTGAAAATTCGGAAATTGGAATATGTGTGTTAACACTGGGTTCCCTTTGCCTAACCTGCTACATGCGTGATACAGCGTGAAACTAAGAAAAGAATTTCATAATAAATTTCAAAACTTTTTGAGCTAGAACTGAACTGAGCTGAACTAGAACTGTATTATATGCAGAGTGGTATAATTAATAACTAAAAATAAAAATAACTGCCATTTTGAACCATAATACGGCAGACACTATAACGTCAGAGATGGCTAATATTAGTTTGAAACGTGACTTATCGCTGTAATTTGTCTATTATATTGTTTTCTCAACTCCTATTGTATTAAAAAGCTGACTGTGTTTTATATTTATTTGTTTTTTATTATATCTAATAAGTAAAATATAACAAAAAATCGCCCACGAAGAGTTCCGTACCGTTAATTTTTAAAATCTCATCATGTCGGGATCTTAATTTTATTCCTTTGAAAATTTCAACAATTTCTCTATCACCGTTCATAAGATACACACTGGTGACAGATCGACAGATGGACATGAACGGAGTCTTAGTAATATGGCCCTGCCTCTGTACCTTTTGTGTACATAAATGTAAAAAATGAGTCTATGCATTTTATACGTCTATACATATACTATTCTGTGTTATACGTCTATACATATACTAACTTTGTTTTTTAAAAATATATCGCGATAAAGACTGTTAAAAGGTAGAGGAGGAGAGGAGGAATGGCAACACGATTTTTTACTGGGTTTTTATAGTATTTCACACTTTTTTAAGCGACTTCTGAAGAAAAGAAGGTCCACCTCAGAACTTTTGACTGGGTGAACCGATTTTGATGATTTTTTTTATTTCAAGTGTCTTTCTTTCTTTTCTCTTTGTGTAGTCTCTTTTTATTTGGTCCATTTCTGACAATGGTATATACGTGAAAATCACATAAGTCTTGAATTTGCATTAGGTATGTGCGCGACAAATGGACGAATATTTCAATATCACGCTAATTGATTCCGATGATCTTTTTTTTATTTTAAAGGATACACTTCAAGGATTGTTTAGTAATAATTTGATAATTTGGTTAGGTTAGTTATATTATGTACGTAAAATTGGTGACAGAAGTGAGATTCCTGATCGTTGTATTTCTTTTCAATCAACTTCAAAACAGGATGTTTTCATTTTCAACCGACGTCAAAAATTGAGGAGATTCCCAATTCGCCAAAATATTTTTATGTATGTTCGTTTCAATATGCCAAAATGTATGCCAAAAATAATTTAAAAAAGATGTTATAATTTTGAAGTCGGTTGTCAAGCTAATTCTACAACAACTTCACTACAATATCGAATTACTAAGCCTGTTTGTTTCACTTTGCACCGACTTCAAAATTATTAACTCTTTTTTTAATTACTTTAGTTTAACAAAATCAAACTATATTTTACTCTATGTAAAATTATTTTTTACTTTCTAGTTCGTTGTTAGAACGCGGTTTTTCTTTTTGTTAAAAATTAATTTATTAACAATGAATACTGGACGGAATAGTGGAACTTGAAGCCACACTTTATTACCAGAAATTGTTTTGTGAAAAAATAATAATAATGTAAAATACAGTTTTACATGTGGTCTCGCCTGGTTGGTCAATTGGTAATAAAATATATAATATCAACGAGCATACATCATCCACTCGAAAAGTCTCAAGCTCTCCCGTTTTTGTAACACTTTATCGTTATTATATTAGTACAACCAAAAAACAAAACAAAAACCCAAAAAACAAATAATAGTATCAACAATTGGTTATACTATCATATTCGGCAGCAATAGCCTAAAGCTTTTTTCGAGAAACGGATTATGAATCCAAAAGGATTTTTTTAAACAAACAATGTGGTTACTCAAACTATATAGCCCTAAATATTAGTATAGAAGCAGTTTTTGTATTTTTTTTTTCAGGAATTACTGGTAACCCTATCTACCCTGCTACGCGGGTCGGTGTATGAACGACTTCGATGGGCGTTCCGTCTCTACGACGTGGATGGTGATGGTGCCATCACCAGGCAGGAGCTGGCAGAGGTGGTGGTGGCTGTCCATGAGTTGTTGGGCCGACGAGCTCCCCCTGGATCTCCAGCAGCGAGGATTGATGATGCTAAGGCTAATGAACAGGTCAGTTGTTTACTTCTCCCGCATTTAGTCAGAGGAAAACCAGTGGTACAATACCCCATTTCTGCCCAATTTTCGTGATATCGCATGTTGATTATTTTGTGTTGTTACCAGAACGAAGAAATGAAAAGAACTCATTCCCCCAAGTCCGGTGGAACATTTTAATTATTACACATTTGATCAATTGAGATAGTTGAATATATTCCCTTACACTCTCGATTAAGTCTGCTTCCAAACAAAAAAAGCTTCATCAAAATCGGTCCAACCGCAGCTGCAATGCCATACGAGTACATAGACACATAAAGCTAAGCCCCGTTTGCGTCGGACGTTCATATTTAAAAATTAAACTTCACAGGTGGACCGTGTATTCAGAAAGCTGGACTTGAACCAGGACGGTGTGATTACGATCGAGGAGTTCCTGGAGTCGTGTTTGAAGGACGACGTGATTACGCGCTCTCTGCAGATGTTCGACACGGTGCTATGACAGACTGACACTGCGCAGGCGCGCGACTCCAGGTCAGTCTCGCCAAATTACTCCATTTGGTCACCATTATTTGAAAAATAAAGTTGTTTAGGTTAAAATATGCAGATAAAAAGAAGGTTAGAATATATTGTATTGTGTGTTTAATTACAATGTGATCAAATCAAAGCTTGCTACGAGCGATAAACGTTTTTGATCGGAATGTGTTGATGATTCTGATACAATAAATTATATTTTAAAAATATTGTCATTTACCTGGTTAGACAAAGCATGGCGTTAAACATTTCATTCAACAAATTTTGGGATTTGCGAACTTACTAAGTTATTTATTTAGCATTTTATAATTATTTAATTTATAGGGAGGATATTTTTTTGTTTGGTCTAGACTCCTGTTGCCTTAAATGAGGAGCCTCCCCCGGGCAGATTAAATACAGGCTCGTTCGAAAGAATCGTGCCACCGTTCAAATTAATTTCACCAGCAGTTCAAGTAGTTCAATGTCCCGCATATAGCAGAATACGCGACGGGGCCTAGTTTTAAGACATTCCATTCTCCGCTTTTCGCCCAATTCTCGAGATATTGCGTGATGACTGACGCCGCGTTTTGTCTTGTTACCAGAGCAAAGAGAAATCAATATTAAAAAAATCATTTCCCCGAGTGGGATTCAATCCCAGAACCGGCACGTTTACAGTCATACACTGCACCGACAAAACATTTACAATAATCTGCGATTTCTAACCGCAGGGTCGTTATAAAGCGGAGGTACTACCCCACGTGCCAGTGCGAGGCGCGCGCGCCGTGGTGGCGCGTCTGCCGCCGCTACCTCGCCACGTTCGAGCACGTCTACAACACGCTCAAGCCGAAACTACGCAGCGTGTTGCTATTCAACTTCTAAAACATTGTTCACGCCTCATTGGAAATTGTATTCGTTATCTGTGTCTTTTGTTATGTTCGACTATTTTATCTGTGGTTGTATAAATGTTAACTGTCATATGTCAAATTGAAAGATTTTACAATTGAAAGATGTTTAATAAGATGAATTAAGTACAAATGATTGTGTTGTTTATGTTGTTATGTAAATTGTTATTTTATTGTAAAAAAAACGGGAGAAAGCTGCATTTGATAAACGTTACAATTTATGGTTTAGTCCAACATTCACATTATTTTAAATGAAAAATATATAATCTGAAAATATTTATTTTAAATATTATCAGGTATATTATGGAGTTTCTTAACTGTAACCTAAACTATTCAATATCCGAAATAAGAAACTATCCGTAACTGCAACTGATTCCGAAATAAAGAGTTTCGGATAATTTCCGATATGGTCAGACTAAATAAGACCTATAATGATAGATTCTTGACTATGCCTGCCCGAACTAATAAGTCGGGGGTACATTTAGCTTATCGTTAAAAATTAGCAAGCAATATTTCAAACTATCAATAACATACTTTAAAACATGAATTTTCTTCGTGTGGTTTCCATGCAACGTGACATAGATAACGAAAATCGCTTGATATGCCACAAACGAAGAAGTCGATCAAGATAAATTTCTCCAGTTTTCTAAACTGAAATTGCTATAGCATTCTTCTACATCCGTATCCGTATACAGGTCTGATAACACACATCCGAAACATTCCTGAATTTTATTATTTTATTTATCATATTTATTAATATTTCCAGTGAGGGCTTACACAAAGATGTTATTTTGACTACCATTTGAACTATTTTAGAAAAATTTTACCGAATCGTGAACAGAAGTCCTTTTACAATGTATAGTAATATATTCGGAATAATCAAATCGAATATATTTGACCTAATTTTGACCTTACATACGCAATATCGATTTTTTATAGGAAAAAAAAAATAACCGCCAAAAAAATCTGTTTAACCGCGTTTTTGAATATAAAACACACAAAGGACTTTCCAAACGAAACGACATAGTTTTAAATTGAATATTTCGTTTTTAAATAAATAAAAAAGTTACCGCGAATATTTGTTAATTAATAGATTATTGCTCGGGTTACGTAAGTTGTCGGGTAGGCAGTAAATAGTTAAAATTCTTAGCAGTAACATGTAGAATGGCTTAGCGATAGGTGGAAAGTGCGAAATAATGCTGTCTTTACACGTAGATACCACAGATAATAAAATAATTATTATATATATATAGGATTTTTTTATATATGTAGGTCAATATCGTTATCGATTATCGAGTTGCGTTTGAGACGCGCGTGTAGGGATAGCAAACGAAGAACAAAACAATTAAGTGCTCTTTTACACTTAACTCGTTGTCAGAGGTAAAAAGTTATATATGATTTTTAAAATGTTTTTATTATTATACCAGCAAAAAATTAGTGTTATAATTTACAAGTGATGGTATATGTATTATTTTTATTTCCATTTTATTTCTTTTTTGTACGTTTTTTTATAAAAATATTTTTACCTATTGACGAATCGTGTTATATAATCGCGACGACCATTCCATGTTTGTGGTCAAAATAACTGTAGATAGTGACTTATAAAATAGACCCCAAAAAACTAAAATCGTTTTTACCTGTAGACGTGCTTAGATATAGCGTTTAGATTATTAATTTAAAATAAATTAGTTCCCTTTTTTAAATTATAACATTTTCGGTTTTTTTATTATAAGCGTAACTTTGATTTCACGAACCAATCCAACAGGGTAAATACTCTTTCAGAAGTGTAATCGCTTATTTTATCGATATATACCTACCAAAAAAACATTTTGATAAGCTTACGATGAAAATATTTTTCGAAAAATAAATTTGAAGTTTATATTTCATTTCGCTCTATCTACACCGAATTACTTATTTCTAAGGTTTTCCACTGTTCACATATTAAATTGTATCACAAATAAAATACATAATTTTTAAAATTGATTTGGCGCTATACATCTTTTTTTTCATTTAGTAATTTTGCACGTACATTCTGTTAGTTTCGTTTTTTATTCACTTATCATATATTATTCGAGTATAATACTGAGATTAATTTATAAAAAAACCTATAATTTTTGTAACAAACATAAAAATATGAAACCAAGGTGTCATAAATATACTATAGATTAAAAAATACTTTTTAAAATTATTTTGAATTGTTACCTCTATACAAATTCTAGAAAAATAATTATTATTATTGTTAAATGTCAGAAAGTTATTTGAAAGATTCCTATTAAATATATTTAGAATATATAACTAAAATGGTTGATTTAAAGCAATTTTATAACCATATCATAATTATTAAACATTTTAGATTGTATCGATTTTATCATTCGATTCTAATCGACGTTAATTAGTTTTTTTTAAATCGCACTACATACTATTTATAATCTGTGACCTTGATTGTGATCTGTGACGTTCGTTATATACTGTTTTTTTAATTATATATATTACTTAAAACAAGAACACCAAAATATTTTTAATAAATTAATTCTTAAAATAATAATTTAAATATCATCTTCAATGTTCATATTGAAAACTTGTAGTAAATTCTCCTAATTATAGTAATTTTTGTTAATTATTTTTTAAAATTTAACGAATCTATAAGCTTTTTCTAGTCAATAAGTAATGTATTTTAGGAATCTTGACACACTATGTCTGTATAATAATTACGTTAAATACGTATTTAGAAAACGTATAAAAATTGGAACGTAAAAAAATATATATTCGTTTTCTAAACAAGTATTTTTCTTTCCTAAATCTGGAATAACACTTTAAAAAATGTTAAAAAATAATTAAGTTGTTAATTTTTTTACAATAACTATGAAAAAAGTTACTTTAGAACATTTAATAATTTCTATAAACTTTTCTTTTGATTTCACATAATTATCATTATAAAAATATTATTCTATATAAGAAAAAAATAGTAAATAAAATCGTTAATTATTTTATATTCACTATTTAGCTGATTTTGTTTCTATAAATATATAAATAATCCCTAGTTATTCTAGAGTTATAGTGTGTTAAGAGCCTAATAGTCCTATCTTATGAATTATTGTACCTAGTTAACTATTGGCGTGTTGGTTGGATGTGATTAATGTAATCTACGACTGAACTAAATCGTGTAAGGGACTGGGTAGTTGTCACAGTATGGCGGCTGGCAAATTCTAAATATTATGTGTTATCTGTTACCAAAGTATATCTGTCTAATCCAAAATATTATTTCCTGTTACTGAAAAAAAAAGTATTAATGAAAATATATTTTATGTATATGCGAAAAAAGTTATATTTAAACAAGAAAAAACTTTATGGGTGGTAGAGATAAGGAGCATGATCTCAAACAACGTTTCAGTTGAAAAAGTGTCCGCTAGCAAACAGTAAATTATATTTCAAAATTCGAAATGTCGCTAATAGCAAGAAAGTAAATAGAGGTAAATAATATGAGTGATTATAGAAAACGTGAAGTATAATGAGTTTGGATAATTAATGATTTAATCACTCGAGTTGTTTGTTTTTATTATTTTTTTCGAAAATAGTCCAATAGTCCTAATTGTGTGTCGTAATTTATTATCGCAGTGCCACTCTTATTTTACTTGTTTTGGTGGCAAAATATTTATACACGGAGGCTGCACTCCTTATCTTTACCTTCCATAGTTTTGTTGTATTTTTATCCTATTATAGAACTAAAATTTGAAAAAAATAGGCCGAATAATATTATAATATTCACAATTTTTATTTAATAGTTATTTGTTTCTTGCTGCATAAATTTTCTTCGTAAGCAGATTGTTTCTTTTTTTATATGAAAAGTAATATATAGTATTTATTTTAAAGTACAAATATAATAAATATATGTTGAATTTATTATTAAACTGAACCATTAAAAAGACAAGTACAGACCAGATAAAAATCAATGATTATTATTATTTGACAGTTAACAAATTTTTCCTTCATGCATTTTGTTTGTTTTTTTTTTATTTTAGTAAAATATGATTAATTAAATTTATTATGATTTTATTTTTAAATACTTATATATTTATTTATTCTGTATATAAATAATATAAAAAGATATTATTAAAATCAAATATGATATGTTACAATACTGATTGAGAGAATATTTCACATTATATTATAAACAAACACTGTTAAAACTATTACCACAAACAAATAATCTATTTTCATTTGAACTATAAATAGTATAAAGAATAAAATGCCGCATTTAAAAACGCTACTTATTGCTTCTTTTTTTTTTTGTAGCTTCACGCTGTATCCCGAACATAACAGGGTAGGTAGTGAGGACTTGGGAACCTAGTGTTAAGATTGTTTCATTATGTCCTGAGTGGCGGAACTCAATGCCGCGCCCTCTGCCCTTTAGAATGAAATGGATATCATGAATAGGGATCGTACTCCCAAGCGTCGCGTTTAGTCACACGCTTGTGTTACTTCGCCACGGCTCTTTCTATCCTGCTTATTATATGGAACTGCATTTCACTGTAAAAGCAATAAGTCGGTCCTAGCTGTATTTTTAAAACATTTTTTTTTTCACTTACAAACTTAGTCTCTGAGAATAACATTAAGGGATTTCTATATAATTAAAAAATTGTAAGATACATTTCATCAAAACCCATATCTTTATTGAAATTATAAAACTAAATAGTTTATTTGGCTTTACGCGCTAATCTCAAAAACCTCTGGTTTGAACTGAATAAATGTTTTTATGTTGGATAGTCCACATGCAGGTTTTTTTTATTTTACCACACGGGCGAGCAGTTTAAAAAGGAATTCTATGTTTATTTAAATAATATTTCAATTAAATCAATAATTTTATGTCAATTACCTATATGTATTATATTGTTTAATGTTTTATGGTAAAAAAAATTACCAAAAATGGAAAAAAAAAGTTTATTTATGATTATATAAGAGATGATGTTCTTTTTTAAATTTTATAATAATTATTTATTATATATATTAGTGATCAAATATTATAATTGTCTATAAATGATTGTATACAGTAGACCATAGCACTAAAGCAAGGACGTTACGGCTCCCCGTAACCTAAACTATCGGATGTACGAAATAAAAACTCTCCGTAACGGAATCCGACGTAAAATATTCGAATAATCACAAATATGGTTGGAGCTAAAATAAAAGTTGTTTTAATAAGTTTCAATTTTGCCTGGCCGAGACAACTTAGTACGGACCGGCAATAAGTACGATGAACTTGTGTTTCTTTAAAGTTATTAGTTTCAACAAATAAAAGCAATAAATTCCCCAAACAACAATAATAAATTCGTTAAAAAATAAATATTTTTTAATAACAGATTTCTCAAAGAATCGATATAGTATTCATCTATGTCCGTATCCGTAATGTCCCTACACTAAAAGCAGTCTGCAGTGAAGTGTCTATCTCATATTTTAGATTTTTTTTATTTATACAAATCTAAATTGATAGATATAAATATATTTTCGATATAAATACTAGTCGTCGCCCGTAACTTTGATTGCGTGGAATAAATCTTTGCCAAACTATTGATCATTTGATTTTCGTTAATTTTAACTTAACGTAATATGTCCATTTCCATTTTTTGCGGTAACTCTATGTTCCCATGTACACTCCCTAAAGGTCGTCACATACTATAAATAAGACCCACCACAATGTTCTTGTTTGTTTTAAAACTGAACTATAAGTACTTTTAGTAAGGGATGCTTAAAAAAGGAAAGTTGATACTTCGTATATTTTTTTTATATTATCGGATTTTAACCGGGTCCTCCGGCCGATATTTATAATTATCTGTTAGAAAGAATCAATCCATCTTTATCTTTTATCCCGCTTATAGCATAGCAGAGTAAGTGTCATCTAGTGTTAAGACACTCTTTTCTCCACTTTTCACATGAATTAAGGGATTTGCGTGTTGAATAGTGGAACTCGACGTTGTTTTGTCTTTAGGCCGTCGTGACGCAGGAGCAGGAGGCAAAGCGCGGCGTAGAATTTAGCAACTCAAAACGAAATTTTTCAAGAATTCACCGGAAAAACGTCTTAATTGGAACGGAGTAACTTACCACTAGGCTCCCAGGTTCCCTCTGCCTACTCTGCTATACGTGAGATATAGTGTTTAGCTTTAAAAATATCCACGTGAACGATTGAGTCTATCGCATTTAGAGTCAGATCCTTTCCCAGTGCTATGACAGCCTCAAAAAGGATGCTAATACAGTTTTTTATTCATTTTCAATTCAATATGAAGTTTTAATATAGTAATAACCTAAAATGCAGGATAGTACAGTACAGTACAGTACTCGTGGCCGCCCTGAAGTTACACAGGATTATTCATGTGGACAATGCGCAAAAGTTCGCAGAACCAGTCAGGGCATCCACGACTTGTTGACCGTACTAAGCAAGTATAACTTCAAAATATTATAAAATAAATCATTTATATAACATTTATGTAACGGCGATTTGTAATAATCTCTACAGAGATGTTAACAATATAAATAAGTTGTAATAGAGTTGTAGTATAAGATTTTTTATATAGCTTGATAAGAACGTATCGCTTAATGGTTAGAGCGCTTGGACGGTAAACAAGAGATGCGAGTTCACATCCTGCTATGTATAAATTCTTATGCGTTTTCTTAAAAAAATATTTATATCCTTTTTCGATAGTCGGGTAGGGAATGTATGTACGGAATGTTCATGGAGTTGGTGTGAAATAAATTATTGTAAATATTTGTCGCTGTGTCAATACGTCCACGTTACAACTGATAGTAAAACAGTTCTTCATGTTTCTGCGTGTTTTATTTATTTTCTTTTTAGTAATAAGAATATACAGTCACGACAAAAGAACATTTAAAAAAATCTAACTGAGTAGCGGAATTCAATGTCATCATGCTAGAGGTAGGAAATTAAGATCACTCATCCGCCTGAGCGGGAATCTATCCCACAACCGTCGCATGTACAGTAAAATGCTCGATGATGATGTGTCGTTTCGCCACGACGCTCACTAAAATAAAAAGAAACGTAAACAAAACAAGGTTCTTGAATTATTGGATATCGTATCCTACTAATATTATAAAGTTTGTGACGTTGGATGTTTTTTTCACTCTACACAACCTACCTACTGCTGTAACAGAATAACTCAAGGGCTACAATTTTTGAATCATTTTTAATCTAAAAAAAGTAAACAAAACCATCAATGAATGACTGATTTGCTTGCATCAGGAGAATGCAAAAAAAAAAAAAGCGCGTCTATCTCCACCTTAAAGGCCGGCAACGCACCTGTAGCTCCTCTGGTGTTGCACGGGGCGGTGGGCGGCGGCAATCACTTACCATCAGGTGACCCGAACGCTCGTTTGCCTTGTCCTTTTCCATAAAAAAAAAATGCAATTTAAGACTTATTTCTGAATTGTCAGCTCCCGTGGCGGTCGTTGCACCGTCGGAGAAGAAAGCTCTGCATACTAACATTATTATAATGCAAAATAAACAGTATTTTCGTGACAGTTTTTAAAACAAAAGCTCGCTCGATCAATGACCTTATCTTCATAAATTTCTTTGCGATCTATGTTTGTGTAGCTACATCTAAAATATAAGCACGTTTTATTGTTAAAAACTTTTAGTATGTACTTATTTCATTAAAAATAGCAAAAAAAAATATATAGTTTAATTACAAATATTTTTGAAAAGAAATTAACTAAGAATACGCCAAATCTCCACGTAAATATAAAATTTTTTGAAGGTTTTTTTTTAAATACATTTTTGTATACACTGAATCTTTAAACATCTTCTTTAAATAATTTACTATTAATGAGTAAACACAAGAAAATTGAAATTTGTGCGTTTCAGAGAACTGCCATATTATGTACTTGGGGATTTTTTAAACATATTTTTTGTGTTTAAAAATATATACCTAGTGGTGTTAAATAAATGGGTTTTACGTTTTATACAGAGGTGGCCGACCTTTAGAGACACTTGTTATAGTATTTTATCTGTTTGTTTGTAATAAATAAATATTTTTTAAGTTATTCTGCATCCTGCTTTTCGTAAAATCTTAAAAATCGCAAAGAAAAAAAGTATAATTCAATTAATTGGGTGGTTTGGGTGTCGCCGAAAGGGGCCGCTGTGGCACAGCCGCACAGCGTCCGACTGTAAAGGCCACGATCGCAAACTCTATTCCCATCGGGGAAATGTAACTTCCTTGCTCTGGATACAAAACAGAAGAAAATATATATAATAGTAATAATTAATTGAGGGAAAAACATATTACCCATTTTTTAACGTGCCTATCTTCACACGGTAGACAGAGATAACCTAGTGTCACGACACTCCGTTCCCGACGCACCGCCTAATAGAATAACGGAAGTCAACATCGCGCTATACCTTGTTACCACTTCTCAATTATCGACAAAGTATAGCCACTGAGTCACACACACATAAACCATGTATGAATATCATAAATATTATAAATATCTAAATAATTGGGAATTCCCAAACTGCATTACTGGGGTGGTGAACTGTAAGAAAGTGACCTCGAGTAACCTGAATCTTTAATTATATATTATAAATGCTTATTTATGCTTCGTATATAAGTTAAGCTATTTGTGTGCCAAATTTCGGTGTTCTACGCCGCGTAGTTACGACTGTGCTTTCTCGATCAGTCACTTAGCAACGGAATAATTTTATATACTTACATATGTATATTATATATGAAGAAGAATTCTGGGGAGCGGAAGTCTCATGTTGAGTGGCGGAAGTCAACACCGCGCTTTGTGTGAAAATTACAATATTAAATATTTCACTACCTCAGTTGGGAATCGTACCCACAATCTGTCACGTATACAGTCGCACATATCGTTTAATAAAGTATAAAAAAATAATATCGTACCTACTTATAAAAAAAACATTTTCGAATTTGTTAAATCAGGCTGACGCTGTATCCCGCACATAGCAGGGTAGGCAGAGGAAACCTGTTAATACACTCCGTCTCCCATTTTCTGCCGAGTTCTGGAAGCATTGTGTGATTAGTGGCGGAAGTCAGCGCTGCGCTTTCACAGATCGCAGATCGCAGACCGGATAAATAAAAATATAATTGTAAATAAATAATATTTAATTTCCTCGAGTGTTGATCGAACCCACAACCAGGCGATTATACAGTCACACTTTGTGTCCCTGCGCCACGACTGACCTCATGAATTTGTTAATTAATAAATAAAATAACTTTCGCGTACTCTTAGATAACCCTTGAACCCCTGAAAATATGAGAGTAAATAAACTCCATAGTTCTGAGTTCGATTTCCTTTAATATACGGATCCCTAAAATCTACACACACGTACTTAAAGTATCCATATTAAAATTAAAATTAAATTAAATTAAATTAGCTTCACGCTATATCCCGCACACGGCAGGGTAGGCCGAGGGAACCTAGTGTTAAGACACTCCGTTCCCCACTTTCTGCCGAATTTTGGAGGCATTGCGTATTGAGTGGCAGAACTCAACGCCGCGCTTTGCCTCGACACCAGAGCGAAGAAATGAAAATATAAATTTAACTAAATATTACATCTCCTCGAGTGGGGATCGAACCCACAACCAGTCGGTTTTACAGTCACACTTAGTACCACTGCGCCACGACTCTATTCCCCATATGAGTAAGTATCCATATGAGGATCTTTTTTCTCAACAATACTTACTTGTTTCTCTTACCGTTATGTATGTATGTTATAACTATAAATAAAGTTAATCCCGTTACTTCTTTACCAACACTAAAAGATCGCTCCAACTTTTAACGAATTTATTTTAATTATAGATTATCACTCCAAGTTCATGCTTTTACACAACAACTTAATAATTTTACACACCAAATTCACCGTTTTAAACCTCAAATGAATTAAATTAATTAGCTTCACGCTGTATCCCGCACACAGCAGGATAGGCAGAGGGAAACTAGTGCTAAGCCACTCCGTTCCCCACTTTCTCCCGAATAAACCTCAAATGAATACTTCCTCATTTTGTTGAAAAGTTGAAAATTGCGAATTTGACGTGCAAATAGATGAACTTGGAATGTAAAGCTATTAATTTGATGCGCATAAGTATGAATTTGGAGTGTTAAACCTTTATATACATAGATGCTTACTAGTACCTATAGGTGAAAAGTGACATAAAGAAGCCAAGGTTAGAAAGAGCAAGGTAGTTTAACTACCGAAATAATGCAATTGGCTCCTTCTAAAAGAAAGGAATCTGGTTGGAAATTTTATTTTACTCACAAACATTTTACAGTACACCGAAATTATTTGATGCAGGTATGTCGAGTCAAAGCTTTTGGCACTAAAAAGTAAGTATTTTTCGGTATTTTATTGAAAATAAATCATCAGCTTCACGCTGCACACAGCAAGGTAGGCAGAGGAACCTAGTGTTAAGACACCTACGTTCCCTATTCGAAATACTATGCAAAAAGAAAAAAAATACTTTAAAAAAATTACATTTTATTTTAGTTGGGACTTGAAGGTCTAATATTAGTCTTTTTTGTTACTTTGATTACTTTTCAAAATTGTTATTATATATCTCATATTCTGAGTTTGTATAATACTGTTAAGATTAAAGCTTTTGTTAGAATGACTTATGATGACTGATAGACTCAAAAAAATCAAAAAAATGTCTTAAATTTTTAAAGTGTTTACTTATTTGTGTTTTTGTTTTTTCTTAATAATGCAATGATTTTGATGTCCTATAAATTTCACAATTACACTTAATAATATAGACCGGCTCTTACATAACTTTTAGTGGCTTTTTCATTACCGAAATATTATAAAACAGAGACAAATAAGTTATAGTGTAATAATTTTAGTGATTATTTCATGTCAGATTACGTATTTCAGTAAATAAATAATAATTTGACAAAAATAAAATAATAATTTCTTTAAAATATATTATGTGCCGCCATGGGCGTAGGAAGGAGGAGCCTAGAATAGTCCCCACCCTAGAAAATTGACTAACAACAAAATTTGTCCCGAAAAATTAAAAAAAAACAACATCTACACAAATATATCTGTCCAAAACTAAAGTCCAGCGCGGCGGCCTTAATCTATGTATTTTAACTTCTTTAAAAATAATTATAAGGAAGTATGACAACAAGGTAAGGTCAGCATTGTCTACAATAAATAATTGTTGTGTACATAAATAATTTAAATAATAATAATTAGAATTGTCCAAATACCTGTCCTAGTAGCTGTTTTTGGGGACAGAAATATTAGACAAAGGACGGCGTTAAGTTTCGCCAATCAACAGGCAATGCCACCAGAAAGCTAAAAAGACCTAGTTTTTTATATTTGTTATACTAGTAGTATTTAATATTTCTTACTTTTAACATGTAGCTTTGCTTTGTGTCACCGTGGCTAAAAAGAAACAACTAACAGTCATAGAATAACAAATGCCAGCTTACATTCCGTTTATGGATTACATAGAAACCATTCACTTGATATACAACAAAACACAAATATATTTTTCAATTTGAAGTAGTTATTAGTTTTCAGCTTTATAATATTAGGTATAGCCCTATAGAGATATAAATATGGATGAAAAAGACCAAGAGAGTCGCAGGGCACAAAATGTGACTGTAAACGAAACAGGTTGTGGGTTCGATTTTCATTTGAACAAAGGAAATATCTAATATTTTAATGCCCCCAAAATATGCCGGAAAACGGAGAACGAGGTGTCTTAACACTAGGATCATTCTAATTCAAGGTACTGGTTTTTTTTATAAATCCTAGTTTTAATATTGTCTGTCCGTGCTAACAAAACAAAACTCGGTATATACCATTGATATAGTACCGCAGTGACTCAAAACGACCTCTCTTGATTGAACTTAAATAAATACGATCGTTTAACTTTATTATTGACATTTTTATTAACATGTACTGTTGTTAGGTTTTATAGTCGTTTATTAAGCACTACTCTATGATGATATCGTCTCGAGCATGGTGATTGGTCATGTAGTTGCAAAACAAATAGATATCTTTCAAAAACAGTTATGTTATCCAAAAATTAAAAGCTTCTATATATATGGAAATATATGAAATAGTTGAGCACTGAATTAGCAAAAATAGATAGATGAAGGGAAAAGTTACAATTTCCAATGTGAGTCTGAGTGTGTGAGTACACAATTATGCGAGAATGTAATATATTATGCAAATTTTTTTTGTTGAAAATTTAGTACAAGTAGAAGACCTTGAACCTCTCGTAAAGAGGTCCCTGCCGTCTGTATAGGAATTTGTGTGTGTGCGTCTGCGTGTGTGTAGGACATAAAACATTGACTTCATCTTATTTTTATAATAAGAAAATATTTACTTCATCTTATTTAAAAATAAGATAAAGTCAATATTTTATTTCCTACACATTAATAGTTTGTATTTTGAGACTGATTGCTAAATCATTATATTTATTTATATGTGTTTTTATTAAAATTGTTAAAAAATTACAAGCTTTTACTAGACAAGAGCTTTTACCCTCAAAAAGGGGTACTCAGTGTATGTTTCAATATGTTGAACTATTTTAATTATTGTATATTTGTGCTTTTATAAAAATAAAAATAATACAAATTAATAGACCGTTTTATTTAATATCTTAAGGAATTATAACAATATAATTTTAAAAAAATAAATAATAATAATGGCGTAAAAGTAGAATTTGTAAGTAAAATTAAATGTTATCTAGAAAAAAAACAAGATTTTAAGATAATCATATAAGGTTTTAAGGTTTCCTAGCTGATTGATAGAAAATGGGACCCTTATAAATTTGTCATGCGATAGACTGGCATATAAGGGTCCCGTTTTTATCAATTCGCCTTCATCTTCGACTATACGTTGCTTATTAAGTTAGATTGAGATAGAAAGGGAATTGAACATACAGCCATTGAGTTTTTATTTATATTAACTCTTAGAAACATATACGATAAGAACTGAGAAAATAAAAACTTGTGTTTGTTTGCCGTCGTGGCACAGCACAGCGTGTAAACGCGGCGCTTCCTGGTCCAACTTACATTTGGGGGAAAAATACTGTCATTTCCTAGCTTTTATAACAAAACAAAGTGCGGCGTTAAATTCCGTCATCTTACATGCAATGTTCGGGAAGTAGCGAACGGACGGCTACATAATACATATATGCAGAACACAGTTTAAGTTTCAATTAAAAAAAAAAACATACACGTTGTGTGTGTGTTCAGTAGGTACAATAGCTGTTCTCTATACATTAAAAAATAAATAATTATAATTATTAATTATATCGCAAATGTGTATTCCCATATTATTGCGATTTAAATCACTAAGCAAATGACGTCGACAAAACAAGTTTATAATATAAACCGAAGAATAACGATCACTTTGATATTAGTTGCAACAAAAACGCGGGAGCGCGAGGACGCTCTGTCAAAGCGACACAGATAAAAAATCGTGACTAGCTTTTTTAATTGAAAAAGAAAAAAGTATTTAAGACAAGTACAAAAGTTGCCTTTCAAGTATTTAATGTAATAAATAAAAGGATTTATCAAGGTCAGTGGCTTAATTTCATAATTTGTATATTGTATTGATTGAAACTTGTTTTTTTATGACAATCAATTATATTTGATGGCATAACACATCAGGATCATTGTCTAGATTTAAAAAAATAGATTAACTGAAATGATGATTAATACTTACTTATTGATGTTTTTTTTTCTTAAAATCGTTTTAAGCGTTGACCTTAACGCTTATACGTAATTTTATAATTTGCTTTGCACATATTTTGTGAGTCTCACGATTTTAAACATCGGTTTTTCCTTGTTTTTGTTTGATGATGCTTGTATAAATATTGCCTCATTGGTTACTTTTTAAACGATATATAATATGCTTGATGATGTATGGAAATTCATACCCAAATGTTAATATTCATTATGATGGCATTGTAAAAAGATAACATAAAATACTAAATTTAGGTTTTTTTTATAGCTTCGCTGTATCCCAACTATAGCAGACAGAGTGAACCTAGTGTTAAGGACATTCCGTACCCATTTAGACACTTTCGTTGCCCACCTTTTTTCGAAAGGAAATTACCAAAGATTTATAATTTAATGTAGGAAATAAAATAACTCACACATTCTTAAGAAATTTTGCCAATATATTTACATTTAAAATCTCTTTCGAGGGTGTTTAATGCTCATTCAAAGAAAGCTTGAATTTTTTTTACACGGTTTTATTATGTCGAAATGTACATAAATTATGAGTTTGCAGTAAAACCCAAGAACCTTTTATTTCATCCACTTATAATAATTATATTATGATAATGGCAGTGAACTTAGCTTATGTGACAATACAATAACATGGTATAATCGAGCTGGTCTGTTGTTGATAAGTAAACAGAGGTTAGTTAGTAAACTACTCGAGTTTAGGCTCATATAAGTTATGCTACAACTGCAAGCACTTTCTTTCACACTTGTAAAACTTGGTTTTAAAAAAAGCGTAATTTTTACGTTTTTTTTTTTACTTTTATTATTTTAAATATAACATATTTCTTTAAAATAAGTATGTGATAAATAACATTCTCGACTAATGGTTCATTTCTTTGCTGAAATGTTCCTAGATCATGATGGTCAAAAGTGTAAGCTATTGAAGTTAATTTTGCAATATATCCAAACATAAATATAGAATATCAATATATAAATATAGAATGGAAATAAATGCTATGCTTCAATTAATGAAATAATAATTTTGATTATTAGGCTTTGGTTAGAATTAGTATAATATGAACGTAGCAGAATTCAAACCGCGCGCCTCTTGGTAAACCGTACCAGCTCTCTGATTACTAAACCATACTCACCTACTAATTAGGCTTGACTCATCTCAAATACGGATATTTAGTATCACCGCGTAAAAACACAAATAAAATTACCCTTTTACAGTAATATAAGTAAGAATTTATTAATACTAGCTTCCTAACTCTACTAATGTTTATTTAAGTTTATTTAATACAAACCGGCATTGCAATACAATTTTAGGATTGTTGATTTTTTGGAAATACCTTATAGACATTGATGACGCGGCGATGCGGCGGCGAAAGCTAAAAAACCGGATTTTTTTCGGACGTATGCACTCACTTTGTGTAATGAACTACAAATACTTTGTAATGTTTTTAATATCTATATAGATAATAATTAATTCGAATTTCGAAATTCGAGGATCAAACCCACAACCGTCGCGTTACACTCACTCTCTTGTGCTCATGCGTCACGACGGTCTGAATATCTGATATTAATTTTAGCTTGATACCTCAACGCAATCTTAAATAAAATGGTCTTGACAGACGCATCAGGATGAAGGTCGCGGAGTTGTACACCGCAATGGACAATATGAAAAATATTTTTTAATTAAATCAAAAATTATAAAATAAAATATAAGATGTGTTTACACACACACACAAAACATGTGTGTGAATGGGTGTTTAATTGTTTACATGTGACCCATGTGAATGTGAAGTTGAGTTTTATTATATCCTGACCTTGATATTGGCGAAAAGATTTTCAAAATCAGTATTTAGGTATATCCATTACGATATGACAGCACTAATCGCATTGTCATGCTGCCAGAACAAGGAAATGAAAATGATTTTTTCCCCCACGTGGGATCAGAACCCACAATCGTCGCGTCGCATATTACGTACTAAACAATTTTACTAAGTGTATTTTTTAAATCCATTAGACAAACTGTAAATGTCACAGGTCGAGAGTTCGTTGTGTTATCCATATATGATATGTTTATCTTGACCTAGTTTGTTCAAGGTCAACATGTAATATAATTTCTTTGGCATCTTACAAATTGATGGAATTGATGAAGGAAGAATTTAAAAATATGATAATATATATAAGCGTATCCGAGTGTATCCGAGTCTCCTTTGATACAGGACCCAATTTGAAAATCATAATTTTTCAAAAAGCTTACATACTTTTAAATTTACTGTAACATTAAATTACATTCAAATCTTTTGTCTCTACTTTTTAAAGTCTTAAAAAAATGAAGTCCTCTGTTTGATATGTGTACATAGATATTATTGGAGCTTGGATCATATTCAAGTATGATGGTTAAATGTCAAATTTCTCGAAAACTAAAAGTCACATTAAATGACTCTATTTGATTTTATTACATAGGCACCAGTCGAAGTTTTATGAAAATCCTTATTTTTTAAGATATACAAATGTACTAAATGATAGGTAGGGAGGTTCAATTTAGAATACTTTCCTTCCGTTTACAGATGCTGCTACCTCTCCTCTCCGTCATGGCTGTCACGGTGGTGGGTTTTCCTCAGGATCCCGTATCTTTAGATCCATCTCTTATAGCTGAAATCTTCGGGACCCCATCGACGGTATCAACTGGCAATTCACCGAGATTCGAAGATGTAAGTCTTGCTAATATTATAAAATATTATTATTGCGAAGGTTAGTGAGGATGGATGAATGGTTCTTCTACTTTTGTACAAATATTACTGAACGAATTTAGATAAAACTTTACATGAATAATTTTGAGGATTTTTTTGATATTTATAGTTAAGCGGCCGAAGCAGCGTCTGGATGACTATTATTAAATTAATTAAAATTTCCTTTCACAGATAACGGTGAGACCAACACAAAGCGGCACATTTTACACAAATAAAGATGGCGATGGTTGTCAGTGTGTGCCCTACTACCTGTGCGATAGCAAAAATGTATCGTCATATGTAAATGATCCAAAATATAACGGTTGGGGAGAGCTGGATATCCGGTATGTGTAGAATGAATGTTCTTTTGAGTTTAATGCTGAATCCTATATATAGAAGAGTAAATAGAGGATCAATAGTGATTTGATATAGAGCGATGAAAATAGTTCTTTTCCCCGTTCGTTGGGTACCCACCCAACCTACAGCCATTGCGTCAACAGTTAGACTCGGCGCGACTGCGTCACGACGGCGCTTTTTCATATCTATGTAAGGACACCGAAAAAGTCTACATTTTCCTCGTAAACTATTTAAATCCACGGAAGTACTGCTCTTTACTAAATTCCGTAAATGTATGGTAAAATTGTAATTTTCTTAAAGATTTGGAGAGAAAGAGAACTGTCAAGAGAGTGTGGAGCGTTGCTGTAAGAACCCGTTGCCGCAACCCCTGCCGGAACCTGTGACTCCTGATCCCAAAACTTTAAAGGGCTGCGGTTATAGAAATCCTAAGGGTCTGGATTTCACTATTACAGGTGGTTTTGTAAGTATTTAAATAACAGTTTAGTAATTGTATTTTTGAATTATAATATAAGAGGACCCAATTATAAAATAAAATTATAAAATAATATTTAAATTATTTATATAATAAAAGAGGACCTAATTATAAAAAAAAATAAGTTAACAATATATTTAAAAAAAAATTTTTTTTCTACTTTATCTGTATCTAATTATAAACCGCATGGCTTCACCCGATTCTATAACACAATTATTAATTTTCTGATTTTAAATTCCTTTCGTGATTTTAAAAACAATATCACACTTATTTTCTAACAATTTTGTCGAATGCAACTCTGCATAATGATTGACATAATCTTTTTACTGGTGAATCAATAGAAATAAATAAACACTAAATGTTAATTGAAGCTTGCAAGAATTTAAAACTGAAAACTGTCTTTAAATCGGTTGCGGTTAAGATGTTGCTGCTGTTTCTGAGATTAGTGCGAACAAACGCCAAACAGACAAAAAAATAAAAACAATATTGTTTTGCGTTCTCATTTAATAACAAAGTTATAATATAATAACTTATAATAACTTTGTTATCAAATTAGAAGCCAAAAGCCTCCAATCCAAAATTTAGAACAACGATCCGTTAAGATTTTATTATAAAAGAAGATATAATATTTACATAAACATCTGAAGGTAAACTCGAACATAGTGTCTTAACACTAGGTTTTCCTGTTAACCCTGCTAAATTTGGGATAGAACGTGAAACTGAAACCCTTACTTTTAATTTTTTTAAGGGCAACGAAGCTCAATTCGGGGAGTTCCCGTGGGTGATCGCTTTGCTGGACGCGAAAGACTTGACTTACGTGGGAGTAGGAGTGTTGATACACCCGCAAGTAGTCATGACTGGCGCTCATGTTGCTTACAAGTAAGTTAAATATAAAGACTCCCAGTACCAGTACTTGGGGTAAGGGTACTCCCAGTATTTGGGGTAAGAGTTTCTGGACTTTAACTTTGAACAGATATGTTCATGTAAATATTGCTTTTATAATTTTTTGGAGTAAATTTTGTTAAAAGTAAAATTACCGGGGTAACACCCGGTTCTTCATGGATGTGTCTCTTGAAGTTTCCACTTGACAAAATGTGATGGATAAATGATTTAGTTTTTAGTAGCTTCACGCGGTATCCCGCACAGCAGAGTAGGAAAGGCAAACTGGGAACATAGTGTAAAGACACTTCCGTTAACCACTTTCCGTCAATTTCTGGAGGCGTAATGTGATAAGTGGCGGGACTTAACGCTAAGCTTTGCGTCATCACCACAGCGAGAAAATGAGAATATTGTATCTTTAATTTCCTCGAGTGGGAATCGACGTGCACAAATTTACAGTCGCACGGTAGTGCCCCTGCGCTTTGATTGGTCTTGAGCGTTAGTCTTAGTACCCATCATTCACATATAAACACTCCTATCTTTCCAGATACGCTCCGGGCACATTGGTCGCGCGCGCCGGGGAGTGGGACACACAGACGAACAAGGAGAGACTCAAGGCCCAGGAGAGATTGGTACAAGATATAGTTGTTAGAGAAGGTAGCATTTATTAGAGGTTTTTGCATATACGTTTTATTGCGTTCATACCATATTTGAACTTTCACTGTTACAATATATATCTTGACATAGTAGTATAGACAAAGGGAACCAAGGAACCTAGTATTGAGACCCTCCGTCCTCTTTTAAGACTCTTTTGTTTTGACTGTAAACGTGACTGGTTGTGGGTCCGCCACTAAACACGCAATGCCTCTAGAATTCAGCGTAATGGGGAACGGAGTGGCTTAACACTAGGTTTCCTCTGCCTTCCCTGCTGTGACGAAGCGTGAAGCTGGTCATGATGATAATGGTGATAGTCATAGTATTCAAGCCCACAACCTATCGCGTTTAAAGTCACCCACTGTGCAACAGCACCACGTCGTTCTCATTTGTGTATAATCTGTTTCAATATAATATCTTTTCCAGATTTCCATCCTAAGTCTCTCCGCAATGACCTAGCTCTCCTCCGTCTCCAGCAGCCTGTGGAACTGATGGACCATATTAACGTAATCTGCCTCCCGCGACAAAACGAAGACTTTGATCACTACAAAAATTGTGTTGCAAATGGATGGGGGAAGGAGTATTTTGGTTCGTTTTTTTTTAAGTTGTTGCCAAGTTATGTTCTTACTTTGGCTTTATCCAGTTGAATAAAGTGCGATAAAGTTAAATTGAGGCTGGTCGTAGCGCAGACACACAGCCGTGTGATTGTAAGCGTGACAGGTTGTGGGTTCGATTTCCACTCAAGGAAATAAAATCTTTAATATTTCCGTACCCTCGCTCTCACAGCGCGAAGCTAATAAAAAAATCTCAACAGGTCGCAAAGGTAGTTACGCAGTAATACTAAAGAAGATAGAAATGAACATGGTGGACTTCCAGCGATGCTCGTATCTACTGAAGCAGACTAGATTGGGTCAATGGTTCAAATTGCACGATAGTTTTGTATGCGCTGGCGGAGAAGAAGGAAAAGACACTTGCACGGTAAGTGCGACTTTAAACGCGACCGTTGTGGGTTTGATTGAGTTCCACCACAACAACACGCTATGTCGTGAATGGCGAAAATGGGAAACGGAAGCGTCCTAAGAACGAATTGTCTTAACACTAGGTTCCTTGTTCTGCCCTCTTTGCTATGGGCGTAAAGTTAAAAAAAATATAGAATATTTTAAAAATCATCTTCACGCTGTATCCCGCACACTGCAGGGTAGACAGAGGGAAACTACTGTCAACAACTGGCACTGCGTTCTCCACTTTTTGCCGAATTCTGGAGGCATTGAGTGACGTAACTTAATGGTGTGCTTTGCCTTGACACCAGAGCGAATTTAATTTCCTCGAATGGGGATCGAACCCACGACCTTCGTGTTACAGTCACATACTTGTGCCCCTGGGGCCACGGCTGACTATTTACATATTATTTGAATTTAAAATAAATAATTTTCACCTCATCAGGGTGACGGTGGAGCTCCACTCGCCTGTCCCGTAGGCAATGATAGATACAAGCTGACCGGTTTGGTGGCGTGGGGCGTCGGATGTGGAAGTAAAGACGTACCCGCTGTATACGCCAGAGTATCCATGTTCAGGAACTGGATAGATCAGATCATGCTAGCCTGGGGATACGATGTAAAGGAATATAATGTGTAAGGACACACAGAAGTTGTAAGGATAGAAGTTTTGTATGATATTTGGATATTTTTGTATTAGAAGTTGTTTAATGATAGTAATGATGATGATGATATCATTAGAATAGTGTGATTTCATGTTGTCTGGTTGTATGCGTTTTTTTTAGATTGTACATTAAAAAAATATTATAATAGAACATTGTTGTTAAAATTTTCTTTGTCCTTTCATTATATGATTTTTAAATGTATATATATTGGAATTTTGTGTTTCAAATATTACTTACAAAATTAGAAGAACATATATTTACAATATTTTAAATTTTTGATTTCTCAAAAGTTGTATTTTTTTAAAACTTCAAAAAGACTAGTATTTGGTAGAAATAAAAAAAAAGTAATTGACAACTTGTATTTTACATTTATTTTTGTGTTCTTGTCACGTCTAAATAAAGAAAGAGGCTATGAGTTCGAAACCTGGTGTTAGCGCTTATCACACCGCTCTATCATACCACTTTCTGTTTAATTTATGAGTATGCTTTATCTCTTTCACCAGGGAGAGGAATTAAAAAATAATTAAATAATTCAACTAAATGAGTAGGAAAACGAAAACGTACTTTACTACAGATTAAAGTTAAGTAATTTTTAAACATTTTTTTAAAGTGTTATTCCACATTTAGGAAAGAATAACACTTATTTAGAAAACGTATAAAAATTTGTACGCAGCAGGACTCGAACCCGCGCCTTCTGCAAACCGACCAGGCGCTCTGACCACTAAGCCGTAGCGTTCTCGCCAAGCTACGTCGAAATTTTTATACGCTTGTTTTTCTTTCCTAAGTGTGGAATAACACTTTTAAAAAATGTTTAAAAATATTTTAAAATAGTTTCTCTCTTGCCAAACGATAATTCTTAGTAATTATCTTTGGGTAGCGGAAATTTTCGCTCTGGTAACGAGGCAAAGCGCGGCGTTAAGTTCCAGCACTCAACACGCAATATCTCGAAAATTTGGCGGAAAGTAAAGAAAGTGTCTTAATATTAGGTTCCCAGGTTCGCACTGCCTACTCTGCGGTATACAGCGTAAAGCTATAAAAAAATAATGTAATTTCCTAGTTTAAAATTTTAAATGGATACTTCCATTTGAAATTTTTACCTGTAAGTAGTATGTAAAGAATCATAAAAGCGGTAACTAATACAGAATAAAATAAAATTCAAACGATATAAGTTTAAAATTTTATTTATAATAACAATAGGGAGACTTAAACTATAGTTGACTATTTGCTATTTACTTAGTTATGCGATAACATGCCTGAAAATTACTGAAACAATAGGAATACAGGTTGAAATCCCGTTGAAAGATTGACCATCATCGTATAAAAAAGATGACAATTTTAACTCATACATTTCCTCGCTCCGATAGACTTTGAGTTCCGCCAATACCAAGATTTCAGGCGGTGCGTGGGAAACAGTGTCTTAACAGTTAGGTTGTCTCTGTCACCTGAGCCTATCCCGCTATATCCGACAGTGTAACAACAAATTAATATGTTCATCTTATTAAAAATTCCATAAAATATGAATTTGCTAATATTTACTATTTTAGGAATATTATTTCCATACTTCATTTTTATTTATTGCATTTTTATATATTGATGACAATTCAAACTGTTTTCTCATATAATTTTCTAACTTATACTTATTCGCCGCATTGTTTTCACACTAAATAAATAAAAATATTTAGAATTTAATAATCCGAATCTATCCGATCCACTACCAGAGCGTTTACAGTTAAAAAAAAAAAGAAAAACTATTTAATAACATATTGCGTCTGTTAAGTTATTGAATCTGGTCAATATTTCACAAATCTACATTACAAATGAAAACTGAACAATGAAACAGATTGTTTTAAAGAAATTTAAACAAAATGCTATATTTAAAACGTAACAATTAAGTAAAAGGACCATGTAATGAGATCAACAAAAAATAAATATCTAAAGAATGTATTTATTTATTTAAGGTTCCTTTCATATGGAACTCATAAATAGATAATAAATATAAAACATTATATATATATATAGTATGCAAATTGAGAACTTCCGGAAAATAAATCAACCGGATATAGATTATTGCAACTTGAATTAATTATTTAACGACTTATATTAATACATAATTACCGTTTGATAAATACTCGCATATTATTTTTTATATTTATTTGTGTATTCGGAAAAAAAAACAATCTTAATTTCGTAAACGGAACGTAAAATTTGAACCACAATTTCTAAGTTTCATTTATTTACAACTGTCATGTTTAAAGAAAATTATAATAATGCTTTTAAATTTGCTTAAAAATTAATTAGGGTTTTTTTTTGTATTATTGTACAAAAAAACCTACTTACACAAATGCTTCCTCATACACAAACATTTATAAAAAGAAACATGTCTATTTATATGTGTATAGTATTATATATTATTCAAACAGACTATATATATATTTAAAAAGTTAACAAAATAATGATTAACTATTGAGACGGCGACGTTTGGTTTACATAAGGTATTTTTCACAATACCTCTAAAACTGTTTTTAAGTAATTACTTAGGAAAAAAAAATTAAAATCAAAATGCCCTTAAAATATATAATAATGAAATAATCGAAATTGAAATACATTTAAGAAAATACTTTGCTTAAATCTCAGTAGTATAAAAATTTCCATAAAATGTATAAATTTGAAAGAAATCAGCAGCACAAGTGTGAGACTATAAACGCGACTGGTCGTGGGCTCTATCCACACTGAGGACGTGAAATATTTATTTAAATGTATTTTTTCATTTTTTCACTATAGTGTCGAGGCGAAGCGAAGCGTTGAGTACCGTCACTCAACACGCAATGCCTCCAGAATTCGGCGGAAAATGGGAAGGCAGTGTCTTTCCTCTTCTGTCGTTCCCTTTGCCTATCCTCTTTCCAATTTGTGAATTATAACGAAACAAACAAACATACATGACTCGTTCTTGAAGTAAAACTGTAACTATATTAATATTAGATGACTTTTGTTTTTATACATTAAAAACAGATGTAGATAATAACAATACTTTTTTGAGAAACGACAAGTTATCGCATAACACTGGCATAGACGCGGTTACAGGTTTATATCACACTTAATATACACCACAGATTATATAAAAAATATATGAAAATCCAGTTTACTTCATCGTTTTATATAATTTAAAGTCATTATTTTGTTTTTTTTTTTATTTTGTCGTGTTGAATTTAATTTCACGCTTTATTCAACATACAGCGGTGAAGGTAGAAAGAATCTAGTGTTAAGACACTCCATTCTCCACTTAAATAGGGGACATTGAGTGTTGAGTGGATGAACTCTATGCCACACTTGTGCCAAAAGAAATATATTTATTTATATTATCTGTGATGTATTTGTTGCTATTATTAAAATAAAACAACTTTAACCGTCTCTAGTTAGTTTTTCATAACTTGAACCAAAATGGCGCAGAAATTGCAACTTGTATATAAATATGTTCATAATAGTGCTATTGATTGTTTACTATAACAAGATGGCTGCCTTTATACAGGTCTTACACGAAAAGAGAGAGCAATAAGCAAAAAAATCTTTCTTATAGGCCTATATTATATACTACTAGTAGTTCCTGAGATTACCGCGAAAACGAAACAAGTTCTTAAGCTTTTTTAATATTAGTATTTATGCATTACTTCTATTGAGAAAGAGACAGCTAACGTACAATTTTGTTTCTTTATTTTAGAATATTAGTACTAATATACACATGAATTATATCGTTTAAAGTAATTATATCTATCAATAAGGGACCATGCCTAAATAACCTCAAACGTACGACGTTACGCTTTATGCGGCCACGACTCGTCGACCGTAATATATCATAAATTATGTATGGCCACTTATTAGAAAGAGACATCTATATGATTCTGTTTCACACTCTCATTTTATACATTGATTTATAGAAGCAGGAATTACTTTCACATTTAATATTACTTTACACAGGATGACAACATTTTAAAAAGAGACACAACTAGACAATTTAGATTTTTTGTCTCGTTCACACACTAACATACACTTATGTTTCTTAGTTATATTTCAACTACTGAAGATAGACATGTATGATATCGCTGCTAATGATATGCCGCTGTTTTTCGATTTTTGGCATTTCTTTCCGTAAATGAAGATTTAACTTGTTAAAATATGAAAAAGATGATAAGAACAAAATATGAAAACTATTTTTTTGCTATATTGTATAAATTTTGTAAGGACTTTTTTACTTTGATAAAAAAAATATCAAATGTACATAAAAAAATATTTAAATTGTCAAAGGGAGAAAAGAGGTTATTATTATTATATAAAAAAAATTAAAAATACATAATAATAATAATTTTTATACATTTTATTTATCTATGCCTATCTTCATTTTACATTAAACATTGATCCTAGATAGTTGGTTTTTTTTTATATTAACCGCCATTTTGGTTCAACTTATATGACGTATTGAGACAGAAACCGCCGCCATGTTGGTTTCTATTGGGTTTTGTGTGGTTTACAGGTTTTCGTGTAGAAAATGTAGTAGTGTCGCTTCGTAGTGCTTGGACGCGTGCATTGCACGTAATGAGTGTCTCTCACCGGGGTAAAGCTGTAAAAAAAAGTGTCCGTCATATAGCAAAGTTTAGACACTAAAAACGCGTTTGGTGTGACAAAACGAAGTGTATGAGGAAATGATAATAATGTATACCTTCGAGCACGGAACCTATGCGCACTATCGCTTTTACAGATCCAAATAAAATATCATAAATTCAAGAATTTTGTGAGTTACTTTTGAGTTATTATTCTACTACTACTACTACTACTGTATTTTAGGTTACTATTATGTACATAGTTCATATCAAGTAACTAACTAGGATAAAAGAAATCAAATATTCAAATTTGTAAATCAAATCCAAGTTACCAGCCGAACTAACCTGAACTCTATGTGGTTTCCCGAGCCGTATCAGTTCTGACAGCAATGCTGCCGTGTGACAAAAATGTACATTTTCATCAGCGAGGCCGTGTATTATAAGTAGTCTGCCTTCTCTGTAATAAAAAAAAGAATAGAATACCTCTTCACACTGTATCCCGCATATTGCGTGTTGAGTGGCAGAATTCAACGCTGCGCTTGCCTAGACACCAGAGCGAAGAAATGGAAATATAAATTTAAGTAAATATTTCATCTCGAGTGGGGATCGAACCCACAACCAGTCGATTTACGTGGCGCAGGGGCACAAAGTGTGATTACACTTTGTGCTCCTGCGCCGACCGGCCTCTAATACTGGCTCTATAACCGTGATCATGAATATATGTCTACGATAATAGTTGTATGTATGAATGTGGCTATAAGTGAGTGTATAACTGACCTGTCCGGAAAGAAAGGCGCATGGGCGAGCACGCTAGCGCGGCTGTAGGCGTGCGGGGCGGCGGCCGGGAGCCCCATGTAGCGCTCCGTGTAGGCGGTGTCGTAGAGGCGCCAGCACGTCACGGGCGCGCCCGCCACGCACACCTTGAACGTGTTGGGGCGCGTCGCCAGGCCCAGCAGCGCGAGGTACCCGCCTGCGGAAATAGGCTCATCTGTGCTATAGATATTACACGATATCATTTTTGTTTTGGATGGTCCATTTTGTTGTGTTGTCTTTAGATGTAATTAATTATTTTCATCGTCCGTAGGTAGCCGAAGTAAACTAAGCGCGGCATTGATTCCCGCCACTCAACGAGCAGTGTCTGAAATTCAATCGGAAAACGGAGAACAGATAGATTTCATTAATATCATTCCCTATTCTGCTACAAACGAGATAAAGGTGAAGGTAAAATAATAACGAAAACCAGAAAAAATAAAATTAAAATACAATAACTTACCGTAACTCCACCCGTGTATCGCGACTCTATCCATATCAATACAGCGTGTCTCTTTCGCCAGCCATTGTAAAACTTCCACCTGTAAATATTTTGTATGTTATTTTGTGTATTGTTGTATATTGTGTATTTTTAATATATGTACAATATTTTCTCTTTCCCTTTCAGTAAAATTAGAGAAAATCTAGACAAAGTAAAACGAAACTGAACGCCACGTTCAATGTCACTTAGAAAACTAGAAAACTCACACTTGGGAATATCATTCGTATTTAGCTTAGGTATAGGGAAACTAATATAAAGACTTCAGTCTAAAAAAAAGAAAGGATAAATAAAAAATGTAAAGTTTCCGTTAAATAATATCGTCAATTTAAGTACGGTATTAGTTATTTTAGTAGTTTTCAGTGTTTCTATTATAAAGTAAATTTAAATATCGGTGATCGATGAAAATGAGTACTATCAAACTACCTGATCATCCAGCTCCACTTGTCCCATCTTCCCCTTGATAGCGGCTTCCCAAGCCCGCCCGCGGTGTTTAGATCCACGGGAGTCTACGGTTACCACGTTGAAGCCACGGGCAGCCAGCATGTGCATGCGTAACTGCCTGATGCCCTGCAACAGTAAGTAGATTTATTTTTTTACAGACAGGTAAAGTCGTGCATGTAATGAAAGACAGACGACGGACGCGTACCCGGTAGCTGTTGGTGACGGTCTGCACCTCGGGCCCGCCGTACACGTGCAGCACGGTGGGGCGGCGCCGGCCCGGCACGCCGCGCGCGCGCCACAGCGTGCAGAACACGCGCGCGCCGCACGCCAGCTGCGTGCTCAGGATCTGCGGGCTCGGCACGTCGGGCGCCAGCGACCGCTCTGGGGACGACACCGCACCGAGTTACCTTCGACCCTCTTATGTTACTTTTGTACAAGACTAAAAATATGCAAATCACGATACGTACGTACGTTTTTTAATTCTTAAACCTTAAACCGAAATTACTTATTACTGATACACCGTTATGATTTTTCTAATTAAAAGGAGCGGGTTTCAAATCTTTTCCTATTTATATGCTAATAAATAATATGCAAATATAAACCAACCTCTAATAAGCAATGAAGTGTCATTATCCCCCTCACCGTCCAGGGATGACGACCGAACGTTCCGGGAGCCGTTAATTGAGCGTGTGTCTGATGTGTCTGTAAATAACAAAAATACAACATATGTTATTTTTAATAATCCAAAAGAAATAAAAATAATATAAATAACACAAAATACATAAGAGTAAATTTTTACACAAAAAAAATACATAAGTGATTTTATTTTATTATTACTTCTTCTATCATTTTTATATTTTGTGTTCTAAACTTTTTTGTATAATGTAACACAACATAGCGTCGCATCTATAACAAATAAAGAATTACAAAAGACACTAACACACAAAAGTTATGGATTTTTTGAGAAGGGATAAATAAGTCTTTAATAAACGAGACTGGCACTCGGTGCGAGTCTGACTTTCGTGGTACAATTAAGCAATACGTTCTCATCAAGCTAGGTCGAAATTTTATCCGTCGTAGCAATTCTTACTTGGGAAACTTAGTGGCTTAACACTAGGCTTCCTACCGTACTATGTGCGGGACACAGCGTGAAGATGATTTAATTAATTTTTGTAGTAATTCTTATAATAAGAAAGGATAAAGATAATAGAATAAAAAAATCTAAAGATAATTCTTAAGAACGACATATTTTTTTTTATTGCAAAAAGGGGCAAACCTTCGCTTATTTTTTTTTATTGCAAAAAGGGGCAAACCTTCGCTTCGCTTTGTAGTTTTTACTGAGGGACGCTTGCCCAAAGGTGGGAACAGTACTCCACATGAGAATGAACTTGAAGCATGAGCATAAGCCGTTGTGCTGTCCTGATGTGAAATACTGCTTCGTCAAATTCCGTACCCCGAGTTGAGAGCATGGATTTACCGCTTAGAGTTGGAAGATCCTTTGCAAGATTTATCGAACCAGGGTTGCGATCTGCTACGAAAGACGAAAGAGGGTACTGGGAATGCAATATTCCATTCCCTGATGAATACTGTCCATGATATTCCATTCCCTGATGAATAGTGTCTATATAGTAGGAAAACAAAGCTTGCTCGCTCAATGAAAAATTCGCGCAGACCATCTCAACCTGCTGAAGTATGTACCCTGGGTAATGTAGTTACGATGTGTCGTCAGGGGTAGATGTGCGTCTGTTTTAGAAAGAATAAGTCCGGCTTCACTTTTTGAATAGGTGGTGAACAACGTTTAGGTGAGAATGAAGTACCCTGAAGACGCTACAGCGGTCTCCTTTTCCGCATTGTAGAAAGTAATGTTACTTCTTTGTGTTTTTGGTTGTTGGGTTAGGAAGGATGCAGTAGCCATGACAGACTCATCGTCAAAAGTGCATTAAAAAACAGCCTGTTATAGAAATTGGGTTATGTGTGTCGCTGGCACAGGGAACTAAAGGGCCCCCGAACCAACCGGTTGACCCATCGTCGGGTCCACTCTGGTCTCCTATTCTGGTACGACCACAGACTAATGGGCTTTTATCACTGGTGGCAGGACAGCCTAACAATCCGGGATAGGTCTAGATTCGGGTCTAATACGAACCACTGAGCGGCCAGCGTTGCATCTCTGATCTTCGTGAATCTTCCGCCAACGCAACACGACCCACTATCCAAGAAAAACAACTACCTGTCAATGCATTACCAGAAGCTATCACATTCTAGGGTAAATCAAAGGATAGGATAGGGGAAACTGGCTAGGAGGAACCGGAACACATCATCAGATATTTGGCCTTTCATTTTTGATAAGATAGTGATAGCGAGCCAGGCGGAGAACAAGCCTCCTAACACACGTTTAGATTTCTCGGATGCCCGCCTTTTACCAGACGCAACTCATCAGCTGAGGGGAATTGTATTCTAACCCCGCGGGGAAAAAATTGGCAAGAGAATATTATTTTAAAAACATTTTAGCATTTCCTGAGTTAAGTTCCACCACACACAATGTTTCCAGAATTCGGCGAAAAGTGGAGAACGGAAGTGTCTAAACACTAGGTTCCCAGGTTCCCTCTGCCTAGCCTCCTATGTGCGAGATACAGCGTAATGTTTATGATTTTTTAGGATTATTTTCCCATAATAAGAAAACTCTAAGAAATTTATTTTTTAATTATGAATTCACTACTAACCGGAGCCAGCCCTCTCCACCAACGCACCATGGGGCACTAATGTGGGGGCGGGGGAGTGTAACACGCGATACACACGCGTGCTAGGCGCCGTGCTAATATTGGACGAAGTGATAACCACTGTTGAACACTCCTGGAAATGAATGCAGATATTTTTAAAGTAATTTGCTAGATAAAAATTAAATATACATATGTTTATAAAAAATTAAAATGATTGTGGGTTCGATTCCCACTTAGGCGAATTAATTATTTTAATTTCTACTCTTTAATAAGATAAATGGCGGCATTCAGTTTCACAGGTCAACACGCAATATCTCGAAAATTGAGTGTCTCGAAAAGAAATCCGTGAAGAACTTTAACATCCTCAAAACAAAATCGAAATGCCTACCTCGTCCATATCAACAGTATGCGAGTGTCCAACATTGGTGAGCAGCGTGATGGTGGAGGGTGGGTTGTATGACGTCACATATAAATGACGCTCCAGGGGTGTCTCCCGGAGCCCTACGAAATAAATCAAACTTCGGGGCTCGTCCACCTGGAGAGGGAAAAATTGCTAGATCTAATAAGTTATGTTTAAAAGTTTCTTACTATTACGCTATTCCTGTTATGTATAATTATACAAAACGTATTCAAAATAGTTTTAAGTATATTTTTTAATATTATTTCTTTCGAGTGGTATAATCTAACAATATACTACTTTTTTTTGATCATAGCAGGAATTGAATCTGCGTCTTTTAGATACCGTCCTAAAACAATATTTAGTTTAATTATTTAGGATTAAAAAATATATTATCAGGGTTTTTCTACCACTCCCATACATTAATAAACCATATTAACTAACCCTAATTAGCAAAAAGCACACAAAACACATACGAACACGTATAAAACACACAAAAACACACCCATATCTTCCTCCCCATGACCTCCCATTCGCCGCTAGTAATTGCTTGTTTTGATATCACGCTCGGTCCTAGAGCATTTGACTCATCTTCAACTATCATGTCCGCTACCGCTATAAGAAAATACATTTTAAATTTATTATTTTCAGATGGAAAAGCAGCTTCACGAATTTTCCCGCATAATAGATTAAGTGATCCAGTGTAAACACGCTGTTCTCCACTTCTCACCAAATTTTCGAGCCAATAGGTGTTTAGTGCCACAACTTAACGATACTCTTCGTTTAAAATTTCAATTAAAGTAACCTATCATCAATCACACAACGACTAAGTTCCTATAAACATTGTCTAAATATATAATATAAGGCAATAGTGGAACCCAATAAAAAAACGGTACGGTCAACGAGTCGTGTCCACTTTTAAGTTAGGCTTTCTAAAGTTTTCGCTTTGTTCACTCGTACATGGAAAGAAAATTATCTATAATAAGAAATAAAAATTTTCAAAATCAAGTTTGCCACGACTTGCCGATGCTACTGTACATAAACAATAATAACTCACAAGAAGCCCTGTCCACAGGTAAGGCACAGGTAACATGATACAAGTGCAAGTGTCCAGTTTCCTCAGAAGCCCATATGAAGCTGATATTGCCAGGAGTTGAGGGTAAGAAATGGAGGATGTCGTGAACGTTGATCCACGCATCGGGCGCTGATTCGCCGATGAGCACCTGGATATCCTGGGAGTAAAAGAAAAAGTCTATTAAGTATGTTAATTAGGGTTCCGTTTACCTTTTACGGAAATAAGGAAGCCTTATAACATCACTTTGTTGTTCGTCCGTCTGTCCGCCCGTCCGTCTGTCTGTCTGTTTATTTGTTTATCTCTGGAACGCTTGGAGATATCGAGTTGAAATTCAAACCATATACTTAGACCCACGGTCCCTTGATGTCTTAAAAAAATTGTATTTCTACATTTACTTTAAAAAAGATATGGCCGTTTATATCGCAAAAAATAGCACTAAAGGATCAAAATTAATAGGATACTTCCGGTTGATCTAGAGCAGTGGTTCCCAAGCAGTGGTCCGCAGAAGCCTAAATGTGGTCCGATAACGATTTTAATTTTATGATTGTGGATGATGAGGCGAAGTTTCTGTTTAAATATTACCGTGAATTTTTAATATACCTACATGCATAGTGGTCCCTGCTACCATAAATGATATAAAAGTGGTCCTTGATCAAGAAAAGGTTGGGAACCCCTTTTCTAGAGCTATAAAATTTGGCAGGTAGCATCTACAGGTTGTACTAGTTCAAGAAAAAAATATATGAAACTATACATTTGTAGTTAAATCCTTAATAATAAAAGCCTCAAAAGGGGGACAACATTTGGTATTAAAGCCGCATGTTCAAGTGAGGTATAAGAAGGCTTTCAAAAAAAGGTAGACCTCCAATTTTTGTACGGAATCCTTTTTTCGGACAGAATTTTTGTCTCTTCACCACTTTAAATAAAAACATAGTTTTAAGTACTCCATAAAAGCGTAATAAAATTTAAAAAGCACACAAACACTAAGCTATCAAATTGTCGCTTTGACATCGCACCTGCCTCATTCACGAAATCGAGTCGTAGGTATTGGCGAACAAAACAAAAAGTGAACGTTGTTTAGTTTTATTATAGAAAATAGGTAATTGCGTAAAATAAAACGACAGTTGTCCCATTCTCGTTCTGTTTCTATGTTCTCTTTCTTCTTTCTAGTTCTTCTGTTCGTATGTTTTTTGAGAATTAAAAGTTTCGTAATATCAGATGTTTACATTAATTGTATTTATACACAACTAATACAGGATAATGAAATTAAAATAATCCTACGTCTAACTTGTTAACGGATCTTGATAATTTTTTTAAGTACGAGTTTGAAATATTTAACCCTATATGCTGCTAAAAGAATCGAACGAATCAGTGAATGAATGATTGAACGAAAGAAATAATTAACGAATAAACAATGAATAAAAGTGTAGAAAAAACAATACCGTATTAGCACTACTGTCCTCTTGAACGTCTTCAGGTTGCAGCTCGGTGGGCGCGTGTTCATATCCCGCTCGTAAAGTGAAAGCGCTTAAAGGAACCAACGCTAGCTCCAGTCTTTGTTGTTTTCTATCTAGAACTTGGACCCACACACTAAAACATACAACAAATAAAATATTAATAGACAATTAAAGTAAACAAGAGATAATAAATAATAAATAATAAGTAATATATAAAGTACGGTTGACGAATTGTGGCCTCCCTGAAGTAAGCCGTAGATCTGCGCAGATTTCATTTAAGATTTGTTTTTACTTTTGTTTATTTTTCTCGAAAATGTTGCTTTGAATAACGCGTAATTCATGAAGTCTAAGACTTAAGACTACTACTGCAGGGTGGGCACACCAAATTGGCCGCTTTGTATATAATACAAAGAACATTTTGATATGTTCAGTGTTGAGGGTTCGATTCCTATTCGGGGGATTATTTAATATTTGTAAAATATTGTTTTCATTTTTCTTTTTGGGTACTCTCTTTTTGGTAATAAGATAAAGCTCAAAGTTGGGTTGCGCCCCTCAATTATGTCGCAAAGACGGTGGTGTGCGTGGTGAATAGAGTGTCTTAACACCAGATTACCTCTGCCAACGCCACTACATGAGTGATGCAGCGTGAAATTTAAATACTTACTAATTTCCACAAGGTGTCCATCCGATCCTGGCTAAATATTCAAACCAGGGGAAGGTTTCTTTCAACGACTGTTTTAGTTCATACCATCTTATATCAGTTACTTCCATTAAGTCGCTGGTTTCTTGAGCTGAAAGTTAAGGAAAATCTATGATAATAATATAAATTTGAAGAATGTGTTAAGCTACTTCGGCAACTCTTATCTTAGAAACAACTCGTTTAAATTGAGAAATTAGTTGTCTGTTCGATAGTACATTTATCTAAATAGACTACAAGCTATATTATGACGTTAGTAATTTCGGAAAAATTTGAATATCAAAATAGAATATAAATAAAATTTGTATATAATAAGCTTTTAGTTATTTGCATTTGATCACGCATTCGAAGCCGAAGATAAATGCTAGCAATACATAAATTATTATTATAAACGTTATTGAAATAGTAGTATTGGTAACACAATGCATAAGAAAGTATGGAGCGGAATGTCTTAACACTAAGTTCCCTTTACTTACCCCACCTGTAAATTCACGCTGTATATCGCATATAGCATGCGATATACAGCGTGAATTTGAAAAAAAAACATAAACTCTCAATCATTCCATTTAAGCAACAACTCAAAATAACATTTTTTTTATCAGCTTGTACGCTGTATCACTGTAGTGACAAAACATTTCGTTCTCCGCTTTCAATATTTGTAATTTATATATGTACATACATTGTGAAGACGTCCCTGATTGACCTTCTTGATAAAAATCCAAAACAGTTTGATTCAATGGCGCCTTTTGTAGTTTAAAAGTAACTAATTTGAGTATAGACTTAGCGTTTGGCGTGCCGGCTCGGGGGAACCTGGAAAATATTTTTTTCGTGACGCGTTGGCTGTAGGTTAGTGGGAAACACGTTACGGTAAAACTGTATGTTTCAAATTGAATGAACTGCGTTCGCGTAGGACGTTGTTATTACTTAAAGTTCGACAAATACTGATTATACCATTATTTTTCATATAAAATTATAAAAAGATTGATTATAGATAAACTAACACATAGATAATACTAATAGTCCACGTTTTGCCTATTGCAATAATAATGGCTATAATAACAATAAACACATTGTCAATCCCGGAGATAAAGGAAGATTTTTAGGGTTCCGTACTTTTTAGGGCCAATATAAGATCCCCTTATAAGATCGTCCTTCGTCCTTCTGTCTCCTTACTACATTTGCTTAAAACAAAGATATGGTCGTTTATTTAGTAAAAAACGGATATTTCGACACTATAAAGGTGATCAAATGAAAAGGATACATATGGGTCTGACCTAGAATTATGAAATTTGGCAGCTAGCAGCTACAGATAGTACCAGTTCAAAAAAAAGCTAAAATTAAAGATTTAAAGTTAAATCCTGAAGCCTTAAAAAACTAATCCACAATCATTTTATTGAAAAAGAAAATTCAATATCGAATATAGGAAAAAAAACAATCAAAATAATCTATATACTCTATATTGATTTTTTTTATTCTGTATACGAACTGGTGATATCTTTCCAACAAGAACTTACCTAAATTCTTCCACTTCACCGCTGGAACTCTGAGACGATGGGAAACTGAATATTTTCACTTCAGCCTCATCCACTTCTTCAAATACTATTCGAAATACATCATCTAAAAAAAAGGAAAATATAAATATTTTCTTACTCTTACGCTGTATCCCAGATACAGCGGGGTTGGCAAAATGAAACAAGTGTTAAGACATTACGTTCTCATTAAGACATTTTCACTCCAGAATTCGGTGGAAAGACATACCCAATTCCCACAGAAATTCTGGTGTCATTTCGATTGGCGGAACTTAAGGCCGCTATTTGCCTCGTTGCCAGAGCGAGGAATGAAAATATTAAATATTTCATTTTTTCGAGTGGGAATCAAACCCACAACCTCTCGCGCTTACAGTCGCACGCTGGTGCCCCGGCGCCAAAACTGACATCGAAAAAGCCTCGAGAAAGGCAACGTCTGACTGTAAATCTAAGCTGTGGGTTCGATCCCGAACATGAATTATGTTTTATTTCCTTGCTCTGTAAAGACAAAGTTCAGCGTTGAGCTCTACCAATCAACAAGCAATGTCTTAAATTATAACGGAAAACGTAGAACAGAGTGTTTCAACACTAGGTGTAGTGTCTCTTACCATCTCTAGCAGGCTGCCACCAGAAGCCGGTGTACCTGGAGAACTCCTCCTGAGTCACGTAGCAGGGCACGCCTGCCTGACACGGATCGTCTGCTAGCCTAGATAGAAAAATAAATGTTCGTTGTTTCGGCCTACACCGCACACAGCGGGGTAGGAAGAGGGAAACTGTAAACCTAATGCTAAAAGGTTTCGTTCCTGTTTAGACACTTTCGCTTATTTCCCGTGGAATTCCAGAGACATTGTGTGTTGGGTGGCGGAACTCAACGCCGAACTTTGCCTTGTTACTGAGCAAGAATATGAAAATATTAAATATTTCACTCCAGCTAGTAGGAATCGAACTATTTCGTTTACATTTGCACATATATATATATATATATATATATATATATATATATATATATATATATAATATTATATTAGTTGCATTTTAATACTTTATCTATTATGATCAAAAATTATAGAATATCTTTAAATGGTACTCCGCAATATCTTTCTTAGTCCTTTTTTCACTACTTAAATTTATAAAAATCTCCCGGAGAGATGTAACATAAATAACACACATAAATAAGTTGTAACAACTGTATAAGAACTTGGAGCGTAGCTCAATAAGAACATAGCGAACATAGCATAGTCAGAGCACCTGGACTGTTTCCAAAGAGACGCGGGTTCAAATCCCGCTATGTTCAAATTTTTATACGTTTTTTTATTTAAACCTTACCTATCATCTCTTCCCTTGCAAGCATAAGTTAACCTAGCAGGCCTCTTTAATATATCTCCAGCTAGCCATATATCACCGCGTGCGGCGTGCGCCACTAACGAGGGGCTGGAGGGGCACATGGCAGGAGTTAACGGAGCACCCCAGCCCGTGCTTAACACTCGCGGTACTAGAGGTGGTGACTGGAAGAGACAGAAGTAAAAAACGTCACGTCGCAAAAATCGATTATAGCAGGAGCTTGCAATGTGAAGAAGTTAAATTTATCGCTGCGCTCTTTTCCTACGGTGTCCCATCACAGCCTCAGTTTGTTTGTATGTATGGTACCAGCAAAGTTTAATTTGGGTATTCTTTACAATACTTCGACAACGTAGAGTATACCTGGGGAGTCCAGACAGTGTCCATACATACCTTACCTAGGTGACGTAATACGAACCCGCTGTTCCACTGTGTACAATGTGTAAAATAAATAGATATTTGTATATATTTCTATATTCCAGATACAGATTTTGCAGTTTTTAAGTACTAGAAACCAAGCTCCTAAAGTAAATCTGTAGCTGCGTTAGGCATGAATTACCAATAAAAATCTATATAAATGGCAAGTCTTATTACCAGCTGCGTATCCGACATTTTATAGAATACCTAGGCAAAGTATAAAATGAATAATATTTCATACATTACCTTCACGTTTTCTAGACATTGCCAAGCTATTGTATTGAATATAGAATTATACACATTGCCGGTAATTCATACACATAAAAACCATATCCCTAGCAATAGTTCCTATAGTCATAATTAATACATTTTTTTTTTTTTTTTTATATACGCTTACTTCATAAGCATATAATTTTTTCACTTCCATCAAATCCACATACCTGATTAGACTCTTCTTCGGCCACAAACAGTGAAGACGCACAAGGAAACAGTACCCTGCCAGTTTTTTGATGTAGTTCATACGATGCTATCCCCCATCCGGCGACCCTCTGCCGCTCCCATAACAATTGTTCCTCACGCGACCACTTGCCTGACGACACTCCAAGAGCCACATTTGACTCTATTAGAGGTTTCCAGTCTAATCTATTGGACATATTAAATAATAAATATTAGTTCTATTGTTATATTTATTCAAATTTTTAGAAAAGTATTGCTGCCAGTACCAGAGTTAACAGTAACGGTAACCTTAGCGAAATTGATAAGACAGTGATATATCAGCACAGCTGCATGTTTAGCCATACACATTACACAATGCAGTGTTGGTACCAACCCTGCTATATAGAAGAGAAACATGGGTTTTACAGAAGAAGAATAAAAGAAATCTGAATGCTGTGGAAATTTAAACTGTATGTTTAACTGACTGAATCTGTATCAATGTACAGATACACAAAAATTCACTTGCAAGAATATGCCACAACTACCATTCTTTCTTTAAAAAAAGATTTACAAATAAAAAGTGAGTGGTAAGAGAGGTAAGAGGACACCTCAATTGTTTCAAAAACTTGTTACAGTATATGGTCAGCTATAAATATTCTAAAGGGGGAATTTTTTTGGCTAAATTATCTAGGAAGTCTATGATGTAACAGTATTGCCAATACAATGTTGATACATTAATCATTTCAACCCACTGTATCTGCAGTCTAAGTGCCATCCAACATTTATAAAATGCAATGTACCATAAACAACTCTTAAGGTATGAATAGATTACGACACTGTACACAGTACGCAACACAACTGTCTCCCATTGCAAAATTGATTGTGACACAATAATTAGTGTTGCATCTCAGGCTATCTAGGTCTAGTGTAGTTGAATGTTTATGAACAGGTTTGACATTTTCAATGCACTACACTGCACACAATAAACACATTACACATTATCAACAGCGATGCACAAGTGTGAATAGCTCAGACACAATTTCCATTTTCAATACACTTACAAATAGACATTACTCACACAAAAAATTCATACAAATGTAAACAGTAAAATCATTAATGTCTGACATTTATGTCTTGTTTTCTGTTGTAGTCCATTTGTACTAATGGGATGTCTAAATGTCTGGGTTTAAAGTGGAAAAATAATATAAAATTATAAATTTGAATATTTTAAATTTTTGATCAGAAATATGACATTAATAATTTCCTAATTATAAAATAATGCTATTTATTTAAAATCAGACAAAAATATTCTAAAATTTATGAAATATTCTTGTAAAAACATCCAACAATCCTGTTTTTACATATTTTTTGCACACTTAAAACTTTAAATACTAAAATTATAATATTTAACATTTAATATACATATAGCTATTAATTAATTTACATACAAAATCAGCTATATATGATAATATATGTAAAATTTTTGCTTGTATGCCATTGTTTTTAATGTAATACAAATAATAAGTAATATGAATTGGAAAAACTTTTAAGAATTTCAAATAGCAACAGTAATATAATAGGATTTTCAGTTATTTTATTTATGTTTTAATTTAAAAAGACTTCTTGTATAGTAAATATAAAAACTGTCAATAAAAATTTGCTCACACACCTTGCATTACTGGGTTGTTGGGAAGGATTGATATCAGTATACAGAAGGGTGATCTCCCAACCGTTTTGCGGCGTTCTTAAGAAATATATCCTCACTTTACCATTGCTGAGTTTTCTAAATGAGATAGCCATCGGAACCATCGTTGACAAAGACGATAATTCTTTTCTTAAATCGTGAACCGCCTGTCTCACTTCAGCCCAGCTATATCTTTTAGGAGGTCTATCAAATATCGACGCAATTCCATCACCAGCCTCTCTCAATTCCATTTTATAAAATCAAATAAAAAAATTATATATCGAAAATCCCTTGGCATGACGGCTCAAAAACCGGGAGCCATTTAATTCATTCGTTTATACTTGATTAATATATTTATGCTAATAACATTGCTAATTATAAAATTTGAGTGTCATTATATTAAAGAATTACGTGATAATTGTGAATATTTTGTCTAAATTGAGCCAACACACTGCTTTTTGACTTTTCTTGCCAAATGGCACAGATTACAGATATTGAAAAGAGTCCGCCCATCGCTCACAGATATATGACAAGTGTCAAACACAGCTGATATAAAATATGACATATTTATAATCTGTAAAAGTTACAGTAATTATAATTACGGTATCAATTATTGTAATATTTTTTTTATATAAAAATAATTTGTAAAATTTGAGGCATTTTTATGATTTAGAGAATTTTTATTTAAAATCTTGCTATTATTATCTTAATTCTTTATAAAACATGTTTGTATGTTTTTAGTAAATAAAATAAAATAGGAAAATAGAAATAAATTAATTAGTATTACATTCTAATAATAAAGAACTAATTTAGTTCTAGAACTAACTTTAAGAAATTACATCGCCGGATATGACAACATTTTTTTCTCAACTACCGCAGTTCCGGCAACAATTGCCGCCGAACTGTCAATGGTGAAAAACATGTCGATGTCTTTATAATCAGCGGTCTCTTGTTTTCCTTTCCTCGCTTGGCGTTTATAATGGCACCAGTGTCTTTTGTGTTGCGGACTTGTGGGATATTAATTTACTTTCTTATACAAGTGAATGCGTCAAAGAATTTAACTGTAGAACCATGGATAGTGTCGTTTAAAGTTGAAGCTAAATCGTGCTTAGATATTAAATGTAAATATTTATTGTTGGTGAACGGTGGTGAATTTTTAGGGCATTATTCTTGGAGACTAACGTCTATAGACGGTGTTAGAGGCAGCAGTTGTGATACACTATATCCTAATTACGAATTAACCGAAATCGAAACTGCACAGTGGTTTACTAAGATAGAAATAATAGTGCCTAAAATTGATGATAAATTATATTTTTGTTTACGCCATGAAGTGAGAAGGAACACTCCGGTAGGTGGGCAGTGGGTTCATCAAGGAAGCGATTTATTTTTGCATCGCAAAGCTGATGGGGTCTCATTAAGTGGTGATAATGAAAGGTGAGAAACTAATTTTTTTTACGACCAGGATATAATTAAAAAGAAAAATGAGTCATACATTTATGTTACTCATCTCGATAATATTGAGCATTTCATAATTTTTTCAACAAATTATTGTTAATTTTTTTACAAATACCTTCTTTTTCTTAAAAAAATATTGTAAAATAATTATGTTCCAAAGTTATAAAACAGATAAGTAGCTTACATGATTTATAATTAATTTATGTTGCTTAGTCATTAGTAGTACACAAACATATCAATAAATATTCTGATATATTTATGTTAACTTAGCATTATGGCATGAAATAATGATTTAACTATAATGAATGTCTATTTAACAATAAAAATATTTAAATTATAATATCCTGTTAAATACTTATTACATATGTTATTTTAATATTTATTTATATATATATATATTTTTTACTTGTATGATATAAATGATTGTTGCAAACACAATACATAGTAGCAGTTAACAAAAAAGTCATCTAATTACTAAACACCTTGCAACTTTAAAAGTAAATTGAAAATTAAGAATCTTTTAGTTTCTTATGAAAATATTATAGATGCCATTGTAGTGTGTGACTGTAATTGTGGTGGCACTGCAAGATGTTGAGGTTTTCCACTCAACACCCAATGTCCAAAATTGTGCGGTGCATTGGAAACAAAATATCCTAACACAAAGTACCCTCTGCCTACCTTTCTATATGCAAAATAAAATATGAGGAGACCTAACACAAAATGACACAACTTAACACCAAACTTTGTCCTGTTATCATATATCAATCAAGTTACGGAGACAAACATCTTATGCTTTTGTATGTGAAAGTATTAAATAAAACAATTCACATTACCATGACACAGTGGTTGTGGGATGTGGAGCAATAAAATATTAAAAAAAATTATTTTGTCCCTCTGGTAAAAAGGCAAAATATGGTGTTTAATTGCACCACTTGGTATCTAATGCCTCAAAAATTTAGCGGAAAGTGGGGGACAGAAGTGTCTTAATGGAGGGCAGAGTGTCTTAATACTGGATTCAGATTCACTCAGTCTACCCTGCTGTATGCAGGATACAGTGTGAAGCTATAAAAAAATATAATATTTTTTAGCTTCATGTCCACATTAGCACTAGATTAGGCAGAGGGAACCCAGCATTAAGCCTCTTTGTTAAGGGTTGGAATGCAATATAGGGCTTTGTCTTGTTAACCAAAGCAAAGAAAAGAAAAAAATTTATTCCTCTAAGTCAGAATTGAACCCACAACATTGATTTAATGAATAATATACATTCACCCATAAACAAATAAGCCAGTGGCGCGGCGGTTGTTGATTCGATTTCGATTTGTAGCAATGAATTATTTTCATTTAACTACAGTATAAAATGCGGTGTTGAGTTTCCCTCTCTACGTGTATTGACTCGAAATCGGTTGGAGCATGGAGAACGGAGATGAAATAAATATTATAAAGCGCTGTTTATCTTTCGAGACATTTCTAGTTGAGTAGGTGAACTCAACATCGCGCTTTGTATTGTCACCAGAGCAAGAAAAAGATAATAATCAAACCCACATCCGTCGCGTTATCAGTCACAAACTGCGACGCTACAGCTCGATTTATAATTTTTTACTCTATGCCTTTAATAGTTCATTTGCTTCCACGGTTTGACCCTCGTGTAGTCAAGTAGATGATCACCCTCTTATAGGTCAAGGTCTATGAGGGAAACTTATTTTGTGAAATGTATTTTGTTAATGCTGTGACTAAACGTGAAACGTCGCGGGTTCGATTCCCACTCTTAGAAATGAAATATTTATTGTTTCCATTTTTTGCTCTGGTGTCAAGACAAAGCGCGTCGTTGAGTTTCGCCTCTCAACAATTCAATTCGGCCTTCAGAATTCGGCGGAAAGTGGGGAGCGTAGTGTCTTAACACTAGGCTCCCTCTGCATATGCATGTTCTGCTATATGCTGAATGTAGCATGCTACATGCAGCATATAGCATAAAGCCGGTTTATTTAGTTTTGTTTTAGTTGTATTTGCTTTCAATTAAAAAAATAAGATTAATTTTCTCTCTTTTTGCTTCGCCCGCTGTAATAATAAAAAAAAACTTTTTGAGGAGCAATGCCATCTGTAGAATAAAAATCAATATACCTTTTAAAGACACAACACAATATATTGCAAAAAAAGATTGTATATATACATCTTTTGTTTTATACACTTAAAATTCTTGAAAATACACTTTATTTTTTCATTTATTTAGTTTTAACATATACCTATTGAAAATAGAATAATAGTTCGACATATAAATTGATATATTCCTGTACTCATTTAATAAAATATATTAATCTAAAGCAACTATTAACTGAATTGAGTTGCCCTACCAGGGGACCATTTATTATTTAGCCATTTGTCATTTGTTTGTACATCGTAATGATTTACGTAACGTAATAATAAAGGCTATATTTTTTTTTAGTTATTGTACTATTCAACAAAAAGCACTTTCTGAGCCCAAAACAATGTCTGCGGTCTTTGTAGTCTTTGTTAGGTTCTTGCTGTATTGATTATTAAAAATGTATATGTAACTAGTATAGATTTTTACAGCTTTAGGCTGTATCACCCCGTTCAACAATCTTTCGCGTTTACAGTCACAAGTTTGTGCCCCTGCGCCACGAGTGGCCTCAATTTCACTTTTTTTACTCTTCTGATACGATCATTAGACAAATTTCTCCACGCAGTTTTTTTTTTTACTTTTTAGAAGTTTTTCACTCGTATCTCCGACGTGATCGAAGACTTTCTGCGTCCAATGCTTTTATTTATTTATTTTAGAAATAACACGATCTTGACGCGTTAATTTTAACTAATTTTCTAAATTTCTGTTTATACTATCAATACACGCCAATCTACGACACAAAAATACACGCCAATCAACGACAATCCGCACAACAAAAAGACAAAGAGACAAACAGACACTACACGCAGTGTGAAGTTCCGCCACCATCGCAGCTTATCACTTACTTACACAGTTCATTTTCGTTACGTCAAAGTTGTCCTAACTTTTATATGCATAAGCCCAATAAAAATAGAAATAACATAATAGCGTCTGTATGCAAATAACGTGATGTATTTTTTACGATCGCTATCTGCTTATTTAGTTCAAGGTCCATAATAATATTTATATTTATTTTCTTGACCATTTCTGATGTATTTGTGGTTCAGTTGCGAACGGTGTAACTAACGATGCTATTTAGGGATCCGTACTTCAACGGAACGGAAATCTTAGAAGGTTAACTTAGTTGTTTGTCTGTCTGTTGTTCTCAAGAACGTGTAGAGGTACCAATCTAAAATTAATATCAAATACCCAAGTTTGCAGTCCCTTGGAGCACATATATATATATATATATATATATATATATATATATATATATATATATATTTACCAGTAGAGTACACTGGTGTTTTTTTTTAAATTGTTAGTTATTTCTTCAGCCTAAGCTATAATTATATAGATTCGAAACTGTTGTCTAAACTAAGTTTTCAGTAGTGTCGTTGCACAGTATTAGTGTTAAAATATTTTCAATTCGCAGTTTATAATATCACTTGCTATTGTATGCTCCCCTAGCATGAGGCGGAAAGATGCGTGAAGATAAAATACGGATCAAGTGCGAGTCGGACTCGCGCGCCGAGGATTCCGTCACAATCTAATAATTTTAGATAAAAGAAGTTCCCTATAAGTTTGGTTACTTTGATTGAATTCATCTAGAAGTGTCTAGGTGAAATCAATCATCATTACCCCATTGTGTTTTGTAATTAATTTCAGTTTGTTGCCGCCGTGCATTCTTGCGAGAAAAGATTTAGACAGACGGTAGAGACCTCCTATGAGGGTTCCGTTTTTTTTTGATTTATGGAACTCTAAAAAAATTTTATACGATAAAATATTTGTACACAATGAACAACATAATATTTGGCAATGAGATGGTAATATCGATCGATGGAACCTGCTAATTGATCAAACTAATTTTTTGTTCAAGGCATTTTTTGTATTTGTTATTAATTACAAAAAAATCATTGAATTTAGGAAATTAAAAAGAACCATGTAACAATACATAAACCAAAATGATCAAAGACGAAGACACACGTTTGCGTGAACTATAAAATGGAAACTCCTAATGGCCCCCCAAGTTTTACATACAATATGTCAGCTCTCTGTGATGTATAATTTCGGCTGTGTGGTTTTTGTTAGCAATTCGTTATTGAAAAAATACAATTCATATTTTATAATCTATTTAGATGCAACTCTTCCATTATTTACAGACAAAGCAAAGGCAAAAGTATTGCATTTAGAAAATCTATCACAAAGTTTGACTGTAAATGCGACAGAGTTCGATTCCTTGAATTATTGTGTGTGTGTGTGTGTGTGTGAATATATTTAATATTTTAATTTTCGGGCGGAGTTACTTAACACTAGTTTCCTTCTGCATATACATAATCAGGAAATTTTCTACAGAGAATTAGAACCCACGTCAACCATTTTTCATTATTATATACCCACGACTTTGTCTAGGACTTCATAATTGGATTCAATGGCATCTAGATGAGGAATGAAAAACGTGACTTATATCACAATTTATTTATAGTGCTTAAGTTGTTCAAATCTGAAGTAATGTTAAAAAAATGCTAAAACATGAGGCAGTTACCTCGCAATGGGACAGCATCTCACTGATAGCAGGACAGTCAAGAGTTTGATCCGCACCGGGGGGATAATTATATTTAATTTATTTTCATTTCCCCTCTCTGCTCTGGTCACCCAAGCGCGGTGTTAAGTTCCACCACTCATCACTCAACATATGTAAAATTTGAGGGAAAGAGAAGAATGAAAACGCGTAAATAACAGTATATTACGTCACGTTAATTATTTCTGTGTAACCCACTGTCCCGGTCAGGTTCGCTGTGGAAACCTTTAGAAGTTAGAACTCATTGTCAAAACACTTTATTTTCCGTTAAATGGCGGAACCTTACACCGTGTTTCGCATTACTGTAGCCGTCGAGCTCGCAACTATGACGTTAAACCAGCCTTAAATGAATAATCTAAATGTTTTCCCTATCTCTGGATGGGGGTTTTGGTCATTGGATTAAAATGGGGGAATTAAGTACATAACAGTTAATTATAAATACTGTCGACTCTCACAGTATCTGGCCAAGTGCCAAGTTTGTATTTCAGACGCGACTACAAAATGTAAACATAACGTAAATATAAGATATTGATATGGTGTATGGAAGTGCCGTGATGGCGGCACGTGGAGTAGATATTTTATTCTTGAAGTTTAACCGTATTTTGGGTACGATTCTCACTAGCGTGAGTGAAAAATTTTAATTTTCGCGCTGTGGTAACAATACTAAAAGCAGCTTTCAGCCGAACGCCCTCTAAAAATGAGCGAAAAGAGGGGAACGGAATGGCCTAACATGTTTTTTTTATTTGGTTTCACGCAGTATGCCAAATCTGGAGATATTGCGCGTTGAGTTGCAAGTTGAGTGAACCCGGCGATGGACCTCAACGCCGCGTTTTGCCTCGTGTCAAGAACGAGGAAAATGTTAAATATTTCATCTTCATTTTAAAGTGGCGAATGCACTGATATAACTAAGTTTTCTTTGGCTACTACAAAAAATATGAATTATTATTTTTGACTCATTTTAACTTGTTCTGAACTTTGCAGATTAGAATTACAAGAAGAAAAATATGACCTACAACAAGTACACACAAAATGGGGAGATCTGTCCCAAGATATCGATGTCAATTACCTACCTAACGTCCCCAGGCCCAGCAGAGATGAAGCTAATGATATAGAAGTATTAATGAAAAACAAATACATACCTCTTAGTGATGTCCAAAATAAAGAAAATAATAATAACCAAAAAGCTTACGCTGAAAATGAAATAAATAATATAGGTATTAAACTATTAAATGATAGAAATAAAAGGGAAATTGTCAAAAGTGGTGGTGGTGGAACTGATGTAGTTGAGCTTGACGATTTGTTTTTTAAAAATGAAAACACAAGTGATGTGATCAAAGCAGATCGTCAAATTGGTGAATGGTCTGTCAGAAGTGATGTTCCACCTGTATCTGTCGATGGTTTAAGGGTGGAGGACTCAGATAAGGAGCCGAAGATTATTGACGATGGTATACCAAGCGTTTTGGCTGATACTAAAGTTATACTGCGGTAAGTAGTTTGAAGTAGAAGTAGGAAGTCTGTGGTGGCACAGGAGCACAAGCATGCGACTGTAAATGCTTGTTGCATTTAGTTGTGAGTCCGATTCCCACTCGAGAAAACGAAGTACTTAATATAATAATTTCTTCGTTCTGGTAATTAGGCAAAGCGCGGCATTAAGCTCCTCCACTCAACATTCGATTCGATTCGGCGTGGAAAGTGGTGAAAGAATGTGTCTTAATGGGAACGGAGGAATGTCATATGGAATGTCGTAACACTAAGTTCCCAAGTTCCCTCTGCCTAAACTGCAATGTGCGGGATACAGCGTGAATCAAAAAAAATGTGATCAAAAATATATATAAACACAATTTATACAATGTGATCACATCTATGTTATTGAATTTATAAAATCTATATATCTATTTAATTTTTGTATCCATAAAATTAAATCATGTTTTTTAATTTCTTTTATTTTATTTAGTCTTTTCGGACAAGGCTTAACAGAGAAGACGGTCATCGCATTCACTCACGACGTACTTCAGTATGGGCAACCGTGTAAATTTTTACTCAAAGGAGAGTATATGGTAAGTAGAACATAACATTGCTTTGTGTAGTAAAAGAAGAAAATATTGATGTTAGGCCGTTTAGGTGGCGAGGCGTAGGTGCCTGACTATAAACACTACGATTGGGGGTACAATTCCCAGTCGAGGTAAGAAGTGAGGAAAAGTGAGTCAAGGTGGCGACAAGACACAGCGCGGCGTTGAATTCCGCCACTCAAACGATGTTTCGAGAATTGGGTGGAAAGTGAGGAACACTGGCTTAACACTAAGTTTCTTATACCGTGACTGCAAATGATATGCAGGATACAGCGTGAAGTCAAAAAATAGTGCTACCGATGTACCTTATCAACGCGTAGATCTTTCAAACTACGCATCCGATTTTAATGCGATTGACACTAATAGGAAAGTGTGTGCGTATTATATTAGTAAAATCCAAGCGAACAGAGCCGTTAACGGAACACAAGTCTAAATCAGGAAAACATCTATCTTCTACCTAATACTTTTGACATAAGACATCTTTACCAAACATATCGAAAAGTACTCTGCAAATTGCAAGGAAATAAAAAAATATATAGGTACTTTTAGTTTTATTTTTACGATGAACTTACAAAGACTGTGCTGTAATTCATTCGATTTTTTTCAAGCAATGCTACTATTCCATAAGAGCCGAAAGTCAATTCTTATATTTTACTTATTAGGTCTGCTTCACTCAACATTGAGCACTTATTGAGGTAGAGAGAAGGAACCTAGTGTGTAGACACTCCACTCCCAATAAGAAACTTCCGTTCCCTATCTTCCGCCGAATTCTCTCGAGGAAATGATTTTTTTTTTAATATTAAATTTCCTCGAGTGGTAGTCGAACCCAGGGCCTATCGCCACGATTAACCAGTTAAAATTTTAATCTCGTTAAAAAATACGAATAGTAGTTAGCCTAAACAGTTTCTTCAAAGAACTTGCCTGAAATATAATCATATTACAGCAACTTACTTCTATGTTACATAACTGTTCAGCGAAATCACGTGTAACCCGTCTACATCGAGTGACCCAAATAGCGGCCACTACTATGATTTACATATTCCTGTGGGATATTTGTGATTGTAAACGTTGGTTACGATGCTGTTGATTTATTCGGGGTTATTTTAATACTAAAAACGTAAATGTAATTGTTATATTATTTTTTAACCAAATTATACAAAATGGTTTCATAACTTTTTGGGCTATGTGTTATTCTGCCGTATAAGCTATATTACTGTAAAGTTTCATCTAAATCCGTACAGTATTTGTTGCGTGAAAGTGGAACAAGCATTAATTCTCACACACTTTCACATATATTACTAGGATTAGTAGGATAGTTCAAAGTTTGTTTGTTCCCATAATCCTATATTTCATTTCAATTTTGGTTAGACACGGTGGGGAACTTAGTTTATTCATAACTAATGTAGAGGTTGGCCTGCTTTTTATTTCATCGTATTCAGTCTGATGTTGAAAATGTTTGTTTTTAGCTAGAGTAAAGATTCTCCGCTCTCCACCGCCAGATTGCGTGGCATTGCTTGGCGAGTGGCGTAAGTCAACACAGTGCTTTCATACTAGAGTGAGGAAATGATTTACCTGGAGTAATTATCGAATCCACAACCGTCTTGTTTTCAGTCAGACTCTTCGCAAAGATTTTTTTTTGAATGTTTGACAGTAGATTTATTTTCTTACTTTTTTATACCTAGATTAGGTATAATTAAATGTTTACTTTTAAAATTTCATTTTACAGGCGAAAGAAGGTTCTGTCACAGCGAGGTCTGCGTTATTCGAAATAACAGCGCCATCGCCATTTATAGCTCCAAAATTATATATATGCGCGAAAAATTTAAAACCAGGCAACAAAGATCCGAATAAAGACCAAGAAAAATATATACACCAAGGATTTGAACATTGGAAAATGTTAGCTACGCACAATAAGTTATTGCCGTTGTGGGTGTCGTTGACACTTATCCTGGTTTGCCTCATGTTTTCCGCGCTATTCTCGGGCTTGAACCTCGGACTGATGTCATTAGATCGTACAGAACTAAAGATTATATCTAACACTGGCACTGAGCAAGAGAGGAAATACGCGAGAGCTATAATGCCAGTCAGGGACCATGGAAATTATTTATTGTGCAGTATTTTATTAGGCAACGTGGCGGTCAACTCGACGTTCACAATTTTACTTGACGAGCTAACGTCCGGTTTGTTCGCGGTGATATTCTCTACGCTCGCGATAGTACTGCTGGGTGAGATAACGCCGCAAGCGATATGTTCGAGACACGGACTCATGGTAGGGGCCAAGAGCATTATGATTACTAAGGTGGGTCAAAGTCGTGTTGTTTTTTTCTTTAGTTTCTTTAGTCTATTTATTTTTCTTTTGCAATAAATTAAGTAGGTTTCAGTAGATATAAGAAAATTATATTAATAGTATTTGATGTTAAAGCAAAATGAATGCGTTAAATGTTCTTATTATTGAGTCGAGTTCTACAAATTCTTATTGTACGAGAAAAAATATAATGTTATAATTATATTGTTAAATTAGTTCCGCACTGGAAGAGTGAATCATCTTCATTTCCTCATTCTTCCAGCTATATGCGGGATACAGCTTAAAAGTAATAAAAAATAATCAAAATCTCTTTCAACAGGCAGTCATGGGGCTCACTGCGCCTCTGGCGTTTCCTGTAAGCAAGTTACTAGACTACTTCCTAGGGGAGGAGATAGGCAGCGTGTATAATAGAGAACGGTTGAAGGAGTTGGTAAAGGTGAGTGAAAGAGGGGGTTCAAATCCGCGACTATAAATAGTAATCTATATAAATATAAGCTTAATACATGTATAAAAATTAAGAGAAAGTACTAGCAAAAAGGCTATTCTATAGCCTTCCTCGATAAATGGACTCGATGGATGGAATATCCAATACAATCTATACTTATAATAAATCTGTAGAGAGTTCAATTCTGTACATGAAATATATTTTCAAAATAACTACCAGGGGGTGATAAGTAATCGATTCTGATGCCAAAAATGCAATCAGTAAAATTTTTGTCTGTCTGTCTGTCTATCTAGCTGTATATTCTTTATAGACACAAAAACTACTTGACGGATTTTAACGAAACTTGGTACAGTTATTGTTCATACTCCTGAGCAGGTCATAATATACTTTTGATCACGCTACAATCAGTAAGAGCAGAGCAGTGAAAAGAAATGTTGGGAAAACGAGAGAATGTACTTGATTTTTTAAGCTTCTGTCGCGTGTGCAGCCTTAATGGTTAAAACTACAGCAAAACCATGTATAACGGAAATATTCTAGATAATATTATAAAAAAAATATTCCAAGACAGCATATGTCTATCTTTTATGGTTGACTCACAATAACACGTGTAACTCTCAATAGCTTAGCAGTTCGTAGATTCCTGATTATATTTGTATACTCTTACGTGTATAATACTATTTTTCAATAGTATTGTGGATTGACATATTATATTGCCCTACTAAAATACGAAAGTTAATTAATCTGCCTGTTAAATCAAAACCGTGAGAAAGGACTTTTTTTTTTACGAAAAACGACGGAAGCGCGGACGAAGTCGCAGGCAAAAGCTAGTAAATAAATAAATTCTAAACAGTAGTTTCTTAGTATCTTTAACACAACATATTCTTCAGGTTTTTAAAATAAGTGTAGAAGTGTATGTATATCTTTTATTAGAGACCCGTACTCATACACCTGTTAATATATATCCTGTTTAATTCATTATCACAAAAGTCATAATGACATTTGAAATTTGTATGCATTTGCCAAGTATGCTGAACTAAAGCTTGTTGGTGTAGTGCCAACACTTACCGCCTCTCTAATATAAGGGTCGTAGATTCTTTTATGAGAAGACTTTTATCGACACGCTTTTGAGCTAAGCGGTTGAGGCAGCGGCACAGCATGTGATTGTTAACGCGACGGCTGTGAATTCGATTCCCACTCGTGGCAACAAATTATTTTCATTTCTTCGCTCTGGCACAGATAAAGCGCTACATGAAGTTCCGCCACGCGAGACTCAATTTCTCTCAATGGCTCAATTGGATGAAAAGTGAAGAACGGAGTCGAACACTAGGTTCCCTTTGGCTTCCATGCTTTAGCTAAAAAGAAATAAACTAACACAATTTTATTAGCTTAGGTCTTGTAACATTGTAAATTTGTTTGTTATTGAATATAAGTAACACAATGTGACCAATTTGTAATAATTGTATTGGAAACAACTATTACCTATTGTGATCTAAGCTATAAAGTTTGGCTTGGCAATAATATGGTATCATTGAGCTGGCCTGATGATGAAACTCTTCAAAGGTTACTAGTAGACCTCTCTAATGTTATAAATAGACTAAAGTAGACCACTAGAGCTAAAGTTCATGTGGGTTCGATCCCCACTCAATAGAATATATATATATCAAAATTATTTCGTTCAAACATTTTGGTAAATCAGACCACAGGATTGGGGTATACCACCTAACTTACTTAACATTAGGTTCCCTCTGCCTACCCTGAAACTCGGGAAAGGGCGTGAAATTACTATAAAAAATAACCACTCAAGAAGTAAAAATTTGAAATTTTTACTACCAGGTCACAACAGGGGTGAACGATCTGGACAAGGACGAGGTGAACATTATATCAGGTGCCCTCGAAATGAGGAAGAAGACCGTCTCCGATGTGATGACAAAGTTGGAAGATGTCTTCATGTTGCCCATTACATCTGTTCTGGACTTCGAAACTATGTCTGAAATCGTTAAGTCTGGTGGGTTATTTTTTATTATTTTATGTGTATGTATAGTCCCTTGGGCAGTCTCTGCAAAAGCGGCACGCGAGGAAGTGATATATTTAATATTTGTATTTTCTTCGCTCTGGTAACAAGGCAATGCGCAGCTTTGAGTTCCGTCTCTCAACACGTAATGGCTCTAGAATTTGGCGGAAAGTAGCAAACGGAAGTATCGCAATGGAAACGGAGTGTCCCCAGAATCCATCTGCCTACTATGCAGTGTGCAGGATACAGGGTGAAGCTAAAAAATAGCTATATTCATGTCAAAATAATTTGCATTTCGCTCCAAATTGGCAGAATACCAAAATGTTACGAAAAATAATATCATGTTTGGGAAATTACAATTTCATTCATTTTACCTATTGGTACGCAGCGGCACAGCGTTCGACTGCATACACGACGGTGGTGGGTTCGATTAAAACTCAGAGAAATTAGCACATTGTTAATATAAATTAGGCTTAACGCTTAAGTGGCCTTATCTACGTAACATCGATCCACGGGCTGATTCAGAATAGTGAATTAATAGCCTATGTAATATAATAATAATACATATAAAAATAGCTTCACACTGTATCCGCCACATAGCAGGGCAGGCAGAGGGAACCTAGTGTTACCACAATGCGTTTTCCACGTGCTTCCCAATTTTCGAGACATTCATTCACATTCATTCGATGTTGTTTGGCAGAACTTAACGCCGCGCTTTGTCCTGGTTTCATATTATAAATATTATCTCTCCAAGGTCATCTAGATGTTTAACAGAATAAACTAACGCAATCACCGCGTGGTATTCACCATAACTGATGGTGTTCTAAAATTACAACTCTATTGGACACCTTCCAACGTGCGCCGCTAACAATTTCTATACATAGCGGTCGCTTATGAAATTTGACAGCAATGTTGCAAGGCAGATGCGTGTTAAGTTGCTTATATATAATAAACATTTTTCCGGGAGGCCGTCGTGGCGCAGGGCACAAGCGGTCGTGGGTTCGAGTGCGTGTCATGTAATGCCCTCGCGTGCTGCCCTGATTTTTTGCACGACGAGCTGACACGTTTTGTCTTATTTTATGATAGCTTAGGGCTTGGGTTGAAACCCATTATTAGAAACTCTGAAATGGTAGGGAGATTCGTATTCATACCATCTTTTCCTTTAATTATTTAAAAACCTCGGAGATATACGCATGATAAATACACGATGCCTACACTTTATTTATTCGCTGCTACCTCAAACCATCGCGCGTAGTCGGACTAGCTTCTAGCGCTAGTATAACACGTCACGATGACATCATCGGTTACCTCAAAAAATATTTCATGCGTGAATAATAAATTAATACAAATATGATAACAAGAACATGTCCATGTCGTGAATATTTCGTATATATATTAAAGAATCTGAAAATTTCAAGTTGTGAAATGAGGTCAATCCTACCAAATTTGGATTATTGGTTGAAGAAAACAAATTCTTATAAGGTAAAAAAAATGTAAAAGTGTGTATGAAATATAGACTGAAAAACGTTTTCTAAAATCAGTCGTTTCAAATCTTAAAATACCGCAGGAATTCACTATTTACTCCTTATGTGCCATTTGAGCTTAATTTTTTATAGATTCGATCCCCATTCGGAGGTATTTAATTTATTTTAATTTTACTACTCAAATAGACAAAACATGATGTTGAGTTCCGCCATTGAACACTATCGGGTTCTTGGAATGTCTTTATAAATTCGGAGTGCCTTTTATTATATGTTCCTTCTTACGCTTTTTTTTATGTTCTCTAAGCTTAAAAATGTGAACCTCAAATAGAAAAACATAAATTTCACTCAAAGGTTACTCCCGCATCCCGGTATACGAGGGCAGCCGCACCAACATAGTGACGGTGCTGTTCATCAAGGATCTGGCCTTCGTGGACCCCGACGACAACACGCCGCTGCGCACTCTCTGCCAGTACTACCAGAACCCGTGCAACTTTGTGTTCGAGGATGTCACCCTGGATGTCATGTTTAAACAGTTTAAGGAGGGTAAGTGGATTTTTGAATTGAAGTAGGCAAAAATATGTTTTAACAGACGGATACACAGATAGATAACAAAATAAGTGACGTACAAATCTTCAAAAATTGAGTAAAGAAAGTTAATGCTATGGTTTGAATAGAATAGAGTTTTCCCAATGGGAATGACTTTGGCTGGCAAGCATTGTTTGGTGGGAAATTGTGCTATGTTGACTTTTAATATTTTGATAGTCTGGAATAAAAATTGAGCGATATTATATTGTATATCAAAACTTATGTTGCGATTCTTCTGCTTTAGTTAAAATTAATGAATACGACATACATTATATAGAAATAAACAATATAACCATTTATATAAATGATTTTAAAACAAGGGCACAAAGGCCACATGGCGTTCGTACACCGCATCAACAACGAGGGTGAAGGGGACCCCTTCTACGAAACTATCGGCCTCGTTACCCTCGAGGACGTCATTGAAGAAATGATACAAGCGGAGATTGTGGATGAGACTGATGTCTTTAGTAAGTATAAGCGTATGGAGTTCTATTTTCATTCAATTAAAAAAAACATACTCGAGGATCACGAGACCTATCATCTCTTAGAACTCTTCACATTCAAGAAATGATAAAGGGGAAATGGGAAAATATCTTTATTAAAAACTTCATTAAATCACTATATTACACTATATCGATTATATTATTGTCCAAACAGTGAAATAAAATTAATGTATAGGTGTAGTTTTTTTTAAATATTTATATTTAATACAAATCTAAGTCATTAGGAGTTCTCGTCTTTATAATGAAACAAAAAGCTTTCTAGATTTTTTCACAAATATTAATTGTTATTAATGTATTATAAATAATTTTCAGTGGACAACAGATCAAAAAGAAAACGAAATCGTCCCCAAAATAAGCTCCAAGATTTTGCAGCGTTTGCTGAAAGACACGAAAATCAAAGGATACACATTTCCCCACAACTCACATTGGCCACCTTCCAGTTTCTTAGCACTAGTGAGTGTGATTTACCTTTGTATAAAATTGCTACAATTTTTTTATGGAATTAGCTAAAAACTTCAGTTTTCAATATATACATATTATCTTTAAAGTAATTATAATATGAAATGAATAATAATATAAGTAACTAAACTAACTGTAAAGTAGAAGCGGGGGTCGCTAGTACAAAAAAAGGTTCCCACAGGCGTAGACGTGTTCAAACCTGACGCAGTGTCCGAGACGGTGCTCCGGCGGCTCCTGAAACAAGACGTCATACATTATATCAAAATGAAGGGCAAAACTAAAAGGGAACTAAGCACCTATGTTTATCAGCAAGGGAAACCGGTGAGCCATTTTGATTTAGTTGATTTTATAATGGATTCATTGTTTTCAGAGTTAAGTATATCGAAAGGAAAAAATGTTTTTTTTTTCAGGTGGATTACTTCGTGTTGATCCTGGAGGGGCGCGTGGAGGTGACGGTGGGCAGGGAGAACCTGGTGTTCGAGGCGGGACCCTTCACCTACTTCGGGGTACAGGCCCTCACGCAGAATGTGGGACTTGGTGAGTTTTATATATTAACATGGAGGATATATTATGTATTATTCCACACACTAAGTAAAGGAAAATATTTAGAAACATGTTAAAATGTTTAACATATAAGGACTCGAACCCATACCATGCAAGCCATTAATTTTTATCGAGCTACGTTGAAATATTTACATGTATTATGTTTATATTTAATATTTTTTTAAATCACATAATTTTGTTATAACTAGAACGAAATATTTTAGTACATAATAATATTATTAAAATCATGCGTAAAAAAAGAAATAAAAAGAAAAAAATAGGTCAATAATAATAAAAACTGGTCAAGTATGAGTCGGACTCGTCGTATTCAATACGTTAACAGTAATAACAACTTATAAAAGGTGACAAACTTTAGTTTCATGCACTTATATTGTATGAAATAAACTACATTTTATAATGTATCTTTTTTTCAGCTCATAAGAAAAAATAGTCTTACCAGACTTTTTTGACCTTGTTTTTATTAAAAAAAATTACCAGACAATTTTTTGAGATACGGAACCCTAATAATTAGGCATTTGTGTTATTCCACAGCTGAATCCCCGACGCCATCAGCGATGGGTTCCTTACAAAATATAAGTATGGAGGCGATGCTCCGTCATACATTTGTACCCGACTACTCAGTGCGAGCGGTGGCCGACGTATATTATTTGGCTGTGAGACGGTATATAGGTTTAAATTTGTATATTTTTTTGTAAAAATGCTACTATGAAGTTATTGAAATTTAAATTTTAAACTTAATGATACTGTTATCTTTATGTTAATTCTATTATTTGTTTATTTACATAAGAAAAAAATAATATAAGTATCCTTCATATAGCAGGGTAGGCAGAAGGAACCTAGTAAACACTCGGTCCCACACGCGCTCCTCAATCTTGGAGACCTTGCGTGTGGCGTAACTCGACGCCGCTCTTTGTATTTTTACCATAGCGTAGGAATGAAAAAAACGAATAATTCATTCCTCCGAGTGGGCATCAAACCCACAACCCTTTGCAACTAATTAATATTAATTCCAGTTCATTATACTTGGCGGCTAAAAGAGCAACTCTAATGGAAAAAGGCGCATTATCCAAAGGCAGCACTAACGAACAGTTCGACACTGAAGTCGATAAGGTAAGATTAATATTATTAAAATCACCGGAAATATAGTGGGTACTAATCCCGACAAAGTTTTTATCGTCTATTTTTTTTCCGTACATACTTATACGTTTTTTAATAAGTTACTTTTTAACTCAACCTACCTTAACGTTACATTTTTTAACTTCTGCGTATTATTAGATATTTACATATATGGCTTAATTTAGTACTGCACTTATTTAAGCAAGCTGCGAAAATTATAATATTTGGGAAACGAACTCGCAACCATCGCGACACTTACTTTGTCTCAATGGTTGTTTTGGGTACTTATATGTATATTGTGTATTATTACAGGTTTTCTTTAGTTTGAAGTAATATATAAGATTATGTATTTGTAATTTTATTTGTTGTTATTATCTAGTTTTCTATAGTACTAACTACGAATGCAAGCCAGTCCAGTCTGGCGTCGCGTGGCACGGGCACAAGCATGTGAGTGTAAACGCGACAGGTTGTGGGTCCGATTCCCACTCGATGAAATGAAATAATTAATTATTTCATGTCCTCGCTTTGACAGCCGAATCGAAACAAAGCGCGGCGTTGAGTTCCGCCACCTGACACCTCTGCTTACCCTGCTACGTGCAGGATGCAACGTGAAGCCAAAACGATAAAACCGGGGTCAGGCCCACCAAGGGTTCCGTACAAATTTGGCGGTCTAGGTCGGCGGTCTTTTTCTTAAATTCAAGCTTAGCTTAGCCAGAGCGGTTTTAATACCAAATTTTGCCTTTCATATTATTCACAAATGATTTGAAAATCTTGTAACAGACCACACGTTCTCCGTAATAAATAATCAAATGCCTCTAAAATTATCAAGATCGAGTACAACAGTGATACAGGATCAAGATTATTCTGTAATCTTCATTTTATTTCACATAGGTGTTAGGTTTGATTTTAGTCTTTAATTTATTAAAACATTTATATTTTGAAGTAATAATAGCTTTAGTTTTTTTATTGTTATTTTATATTTAACTAAATGTTTTTGTAAATTATTAAAAATTAATTATTTAATAATAAGAGCGCGCAGCGGCACAATGTGTGACTGTAAACCGACTGGTTGTGGGTTCGATCCCCACTCGAGGAGATGAAATATTTACTTAAATTTATATTTTCCATTTCTTCGCTCTGGTGTCGAGGCTAAGCGCGGCGTTGAGTTCTGCCACTCAACACGCAATGCCTCCAGAATTCGGCAGAAAGTGGGGAACGGAGTGTCTAAGAACACTAGGTTCCCTCTGCCTACCCTGCTGTGTGCGGGATACAGCGTGAAGCTGATTTTGATTTAATAATAATTTGATAGTTTTAATCTCTAAATCAATAAACATTCATCAAGTTTATTTATTTTCTATTAGAACTTGAAAACAGCAATTATTAATAATATTCTAGGAATCAGTTCTCAATATGATGGAGTTAAAACAAAAACAAGATATACCTAGCGCATCGTCTACCATCACATCTTTAAGTATCGAACTAAGCACAGATAAAAATAAAATAGAAGATACAAAAACAAGTGTTATCAGTAAACCAGATGAAATATCACAAAGTTCTGACATTATTAATCATAAAAAAGAAAATAAATTAGTTGTTAATGAAGAAATGCCGACATCGTCTAAATATTTGAAGACAGATAATAAAAAATCTGAAAGTGAAATTTCGCTACGTGATATAGATAAAATAATAGATATTAAAAGGAAAATGGATAATAAAAATAAATTTGTGTCGAAAGAAGCTAAAAATGATGATAATGCTACAGAATTGAAAGCTAAAGATGATGCTGAACAAATATTTTTAAAGGATTTAAAAAAATTACAATCGTCTCATCCTAATTTAAATAAAAACTCTGGTCTAGATTTAGACAAATGTACAAATAAAGAACAAAATACTAAAATTAAAGAAAAACTTAAAAAGAAATTTGATCCCGAAATCTCTAGCACTTCTAAAGATTTTACTTTATTAGATGTTGATAAAGACAAAAAACTGGAAGGCATTTTTAAATCCAAATCTAAACTCAATTTTGAAAAAGATAGATTATCTTTAAATGAAGGGAAAAATGGTTAGTTTTTTTATTGTCTTTAACTTTTTAATTAAATAAATTTAACAGAACTTGCTAAGTTCTGTTAAATTTATTACATACAAATATTGTTCCTTCACATTTGCACTATAATTAATTATTTAACCTAAGTCTATCTCAGTGCGGCGTTGAGTTCCGCCACTTTGTCTTCAATTCATGCGGAAAGTGGAGAAAAAAAGTGATAAGGTTCTAAGTCTTAACTTTGCTACGTATAAATACATATATGTACTAATGCAATGATGGTGCTAAAACTGATGCTATTGCAGTATTAAAAGCGAAAGATGTTTTAGGCGACGAATATATTTTTTTTGAAAGATTTAATAAAATAACAATCGTCTTATACTAATTTACATAAAAAAAAACTGGTTTAGATTTTGACAAATGTACGAATAAAGAACAAAATGGTAAAGTTAAAGAAAATCTAAAAAAGAAACTTGACGCAGAAATCGCGAGTACTTCTAAAGATTTATGTTTATTGGATGTTGCTAAAGACAAGAAATTTGAAGAAACTTTTAGATCTAAATCTAAAGTAAATGTTGAAAAAGATAAACCGTCTTTAGATGAAGGGAAAAAGGGTTAGTGTTAATGCTTCATTTTGTATAGAATATTCCCAAAATATGATTAAATCTTGGTCAGTATCTGATTGTAAACAATGGTTTTAGGTTGACTTTCAATCAGGAGAATAATAAAAAAAATCATTTCCTCGTTGGTCAAAGCGCGGCGTTTAGTTTTTAAAGTCTTGAAATTGAGTGGAAAGTGGAGAATGGAGTATCGTGACACTAGATTATATTTGTCCAGTGAAATCTAATTAAAGTCACATAACATTTATAGATATAAATATTTCCCCTAACGCAAATTGCACCTAAAACTATAACGTTCTAATTTTGTGACTATAGTGTTAGATTTAATAGATTTCATATTACAGATAAAAGGGCCAAATTTCGAACTGACACTTCGTTACTAACATTTTATGAACCGGAAAACAAGAGAAGAGAGAAAGATAAAAAACATGACAAAAATTATGATAAAAAAGAAAAAAAATCTCTGATAAAATTAGATACAGATAAAGATAAAAGAATAGATATTGAATGCAAATGTGACATTACATACAGTATTCAAGATAACTTCTACAGTTCTATAGAAAATAATACTAAAATCGATGAAAATATCGATTTTTATAATGATAATAGATTATCGTATTCGGATAAGCTCGTTTTAATACAGCTCGCTAAAGTTATAAGGTTACTGGAAAAGAGAGATGTGACTTGAAATAAGTAAAGAATGTTAGTTATATTGTTAGTTATAATGCAATGAGACAGTGTATGATCTCCACTGTGGAGAAGAATTATATTTAAAATATGTTTATTTCTCGGCTCTGGTAGACAAAACGTAGTGTTGAGTTTCACCACCTAACACAATGTCTCGAAACGGAGTGTTAAAACGCTAGGTTTCCTCCGGGTTCTTTGCAACGCAGAAAAAAGCATAAAAATGCAAATATATATTTTTTTTTTTCAACAAATATAAAATAATATTTTTTCTGAGTTTTCTCCCAAACGTTCTTTTTGTTTTAATAATAATTAAGCTTTCCTCAACGACTTTACTATTTTTTTCTACATTTATTCACAAAATTCCTTTAAATAGAGAAATATAGTATAGTATATAAATATAAGGCAAAAGCCAAGGCGTTGAGTTCCGTCACTCAACTCGCTATGCCTTGAAAAATTCGGCGGAAAATGGAGAACGGAATATCTAAACACTAGGTTCCCTCTGCCTACACTGCTGTATGCGGAATACAACGTGAAGCTGATTTATTTTTTTATTTATATTTATTTTATTTTTTTCTAGTTACTGCAGTCTGTGGATGAAGACATAAGTATAAGTGGAGAACATAAAACTCCTTCAAGGCAGGTTGGTACATTATTTTTTTGGCCATTTTCATGAAGAAACTATAAAGAGAGATCTATGATAAATTATTTTATATTACTTTTAATTGTTTCTATATCAATTTATAATTATATACTAAAATCTCACCATTAAGCCTCATAGAGTGAGTAATTAAGGTCGTCATGGCTCAGTGGCACAGAATGTGACTGATAAACGCACCGTCTGAAGATTCGACCAAATTCTGCCATTACCAAAAAAAATAAATCCGTCTTCCTTTTCCGATTATCGTCCGATTTCTATCCTTCCATTGTTGTCTAAAGTGCTAGAACGCCTTGTTCACAAACAACTAAGCACATTCCTTTTAAAACACAATTTCGTAAGCTCCTTACAGTCTGGCTTTCGCCATGGTCATAGTACGACTACTGCTTTAGTCAAGATCACCGATGACATCAGGCATGGTATGGATGATCAGAAGATAACGGTGTTGACATTATTAGATTTCAGTAATGCTTTCAGCACTGTTGATTTTGACATTCTACTTGCTTTACTGACTTCTCTTAACATATCTCCTGAGGTGATTGATTGGTTTCGTTCTTACTTGTGCGGACGCCGACATTCGAATAGATGATTCATATTCTGAATGGTCTTTCACCAGTGCGGGCGTCCCACAAGGTGGCGTGTTGTCCCCTCTCCTTTTTTCAATTTTTATTAATACCATCTGTCTTAAAATTTCTTCTCTCTACCACCTGTATGCTGACGACTTACAAATCTACGCACAAGGTACTCTCACTGAGCTGCCCAATACCATCCAGAAAATAAATGATGATCTTAAGCAAATTTCAGTTTGGAGCAAACATTTTGGACTTACTATAAATCCTTTAAAAAGTCAAGCAATTGTTATCGGTAGTCCTAGATTACTGTCGAAAATTAACTTATCACATATATCAACTATATTGATCGATGGGACTTCCATTCCATTTAGGGAATCAGTTAGGAACTTAGGTGTAATTATGGATAAGCATTTGTCTTGGGAACCCCAAATAGTAGAGGTAAGTAAAAAGATTTATGCTGCTTCCGCATCTCTGCGTAGGCTGCGCAATTTCCTACCAATACCTACCAAAATTGCGCTAGCAAACTCACTCCTATTACTAATTCTCGATTATGCTGATATTTGTTATCTCGACATTAAAGAGGAGCAACTGAATAAACTTGAGCGACTTCAAAACCTCTGCATTAGGTTCATATTTGGAATACGTAAATATGATCATGTTTCAGAATTTCGTGATAAGCTCAAGTGGCTTCCTATCCGCCTTCGCAGGAATACTCATATTCTTCATCTTCTCTATTCCGTGCTGTTTAATCCTTCTATTCCACCTTATCTGAAGAAACAATTCAGATTCCTACATGATGTCCACTCTCTTTCCCTACGTTCCCAGAAAAATCTATTACTTGAAATTTCTCCTCATTCTTCTTCTTTTCTCACTAACTCTTATACTATTAAAGCTGCCCGACTATGGAATTCCTTACCGATATCGATCAGACATGCCAAAAGTTTACAAAAATTTAAAACTTTACTAAAGAATCACTTTATGAATATTTAATTTAGCCTTTGTTTATTTTTTATTTTAGTTTTTTTTTTAAAATCTTCAAAATACTTTTTATAAATGTATCAATATTATATGTATGATTTATTTTTATATTGAATGTTGTTTAGTATTTATTAATATTAATATTTATTGAAATAAATATTTATTTATTATATTTATATATATGAGTGTATATATATGTATATGTATATATATGTATATATGTATATATCTATTTTTATCTATGCTATTAAATATTCTCCTGCAATGTAATGAACCACCCACACTCTTTTTTTATACAACTCCAGCGACCAAAGGTTGCCTGGAAGAGATCGCTTTAAGCGATAAGGCCGCCTTATTGTACATGTTGTTTTTTCACTTGTTTTGTAAATAATTTGTTTAAATTTAAGTGCAATAAAGTATATTGTATTGTATTGTATTCGATTCTCACCCAGAGAGAATGAATTATTTTCATTTCCTCGCTCCGGTAACTAGGGAATGGAGTTTGTTACCCTCTTACCCAAATTGAGTTGCCTGTCTCAGTTTAGGTGGGATACAGCGTGAAGCTAAAAAAGACAAACGCGTAAAATATAAATTCTCCCCATCAGGTATCCCCAAACCCAGTATCAGCGTCGCCGGTGACTCGGGCCTCCTTTGCCCGCAACTCCCCGGACAGAAATGGAGACTTGTATCCAGCTAGGGCGGACGAACAGGAGAAACTGTTGAAACACTAAAATTGGCTCTTTTTTATGTATATAGGTATTTCAAAATGTTGTTTGGAACTATATAAGTGGCTTAATTCTCTCCTTTTTAAGTATATAGATTGATTCGAATTGGTTTTGTTATTTTGAAACTATATAGGATATTTGAGAAGAAGGTAGAAGAAGTAAGGAGTGTAATTATCAATTACATAAAATGTCTCATAATTTGAGATTTTCATTTCATAATATTTTAGATTTTAGCAGGTATTTTAGAGAATGAATCTCTGTTGGTAAAAAGTGATGTAAAAATCTGAGAATAGTGAAACTAATATAGTCATTTTTGAAACAGCCTATATAGTTCAATTATTAATATTTATTTATTTGTATTTTTTAAATTATTTACTGCATGACATTGCACGTTTTAAGTATTAATTGAGTTTTAAAATTTGAGATTGTTTTTATTATATTATAATTTAACTCTTTTTTAAATTATTTTTTAATAATTGTACTTAAATTAGTATCGACATGAATGTTATTTTAATATACTTACTTTTAATTTAATATATCGATATTAAAAATACGGATTATATTCAAGTATAAATTAGACAGATTATAAGTAAATAACTTACAATTAAAATATTCCGCCAAATATAAAGAAACTAATAATAATTTTTATATTATTAAAAATGCCAATTTTCATATTATGGTAACATTCTAGTGTTGCCAACACAAAATATAAATAAAAATATTATATAGTGATGAAATTAATAAATTATTGTCACATATGGCCTTAAAAAATTATAATGTCATTTTCGTGTGCCATTTTGTAAAATAGAAACGTTAAAAATAAAAGAAAGTATAGAATAAATTATAAATATTTTTATAAACACCCACTCGTGACTTTGTCCGCTTGAAATACATAATACATTATTTGCCAATCCTCATTACTTTCGTTTTTTAATAATAATATATATATTTTAAAATCTATCTCGAGGCCAGTCGTGGCGCAGCGGACAAAGTGTGACTGTAAACCGACTGGTTGTGGGTTCGATCCCCATTCGGGGAGATTAAATATTTACTAAAATTTATATTCCCATTTCTTCGCTCTGGTGTCGAGGCTAAGCGCGGCGTTGAGTTCTGCCACTCAACACCCAATGCCTGCAGAATTCGGCAGAAAGTGGGGAACGGAGTGTCTAAGAACACTAGGTTCCCTCTGCCTACCCTGCTGTGTACGGGATATTTATTTATAGCAATTTTCTAAAACTTCTTCGAAAACTTTACTTTACCAATAAATAACAGTTTTGCATAATATTATCTTCCATGTACGGACAACGATCCGTGTGCTTAAATACTTTCTTTTTTTTCTAATGTTTTTATTCTACAAAAAGTATTTTCATCGTCATGGGTATGAGATCCGTCATAATAGTATTAAAATTATTTATGAATAAAACATATTTTTAAGAAAATAAACAAGGAATTATGTAAATTGCACTGTTTTTCTAGATATAGATTGCACTTTGTAATATTTTGAGTCCATGCGTTAAAAAAAAGAAAATAAACGTTTTTAAGGCTAACTTCATTGGCATTATCTTAATAATGTTTCTTTCATGCAATGTAAAAAAATGTTTATTTGCAGGTGCTTAATTTTTTTTAGCTGCTATTTTATTGAAATGAAAACTCAGTGTCTCTAGTCTTTATGGTGTTGCCTTTTTTAAAACAACCTGATGTACTTATTATTTCAAAAATGTAATGCTTCTTATCTCTGCCTTTTTTGTAAAAAAAAGAATATATTATTTGTGGCCTATACTTAATATAGTAAGTACAACGACAATAATATTGTTATTTTTTTTATGATTCACACTTAACTAATAGCATTCAAGATTCATTTCAGAATTTTGATATATTTGGAAATTTAAATGATTTAGTTTTTTTTTTATTATTCTATATTGCTTTTTTTAAACGAAATATAGAATAAAAAATGTAATTCGATTGTCAATATTTTTTTATTATTAACTATAGATGATAGCAGATACAAATTGAAAATGTACTAATAATTTTATTTTTGAACTCGCAATTTTTTTTGTAAATTATGTGATATCTTTAGATCTGATAATTAATTTATTTTATTTCTTAACTTATTTGTGTTAACATTTATTTAATATATCAACTTTTTCCTAAAAAAGTTAAAAAAATGTTTGGTTTATACAAATTTTCATATTTCAGATAATATAGAATATTTAAATTTGATATAGAAAATAAAATGTTAATACAAATAAGTTGTTTTTACGCTTGAAAATCTTTAAAACGCGACGTCTGTATGTACAGTGGACTAAGTGTGAGATTAAAAAAATACAGTTGAATTGATAACCTCCACGAAAGTCGGTTAAGAAATAATACTTTTTTTATCAAAAAGAAAAAAATAAGACTTGGTTATTTTTTATTAAAGTTTTGGGAAACACTATGAACGAGTTCAAATTCTGTATATCGCCAGTATGTTTATATTAGGTGTATAATATGCTTGTACTTGTTTTAAGATATAATTTTTTCTCGCATTTAGTTCAACTGTATACGTTAATTGTGTTGCTTAGCATTTATGTAGCGTAAATGTTGATGATATTTTGAATCGAATATTAATTATAATTATAATAGGTATTCCCTGTTTTATTTATTGATAATAAATGCTGTTAGCATATTAATGGTGGATTTTTATTTATTTGCAATTGTATCAAAATTACAATTTTACACCTCAAACTCGTCAAAGTTACAAAAATTAAAAGTTAAGTCTGTGTGTTATTCGAGTTCTAACCTTAAAGTTGCTCGTTTGTTTGTTTACTTGCACTTAAAATTCATTTTTTTTAATGTATACTAATATTATAAAGCTGAAGTTTCATCGGTTGAATGTCATAATCTTGGGGTTGTCTATAATATTAAATATTTAATTTCATTGAGTGGAAATCGAACCCACTGCTGTAAAAAGTAAGTAATGGAAATGTCTTTATGGAAACGGAGTATTTTAATGCTAGGTTCCCAGGTTCCCTCGGTCTACACTGCTATTTGTAGGATACAGCATGAAGCTAAAAAAAATATATAATTCCATGAGATTTTAGTTGTCAGCTGTTACGCTGTGTGGCCAAGTGGAAATATTTACTTGTGTCTGTTCCAGTCACCACAGGTTCTACTACATCGATATTTTTGACGAGATATAATATAACATAGAGCCTATATATTTTGTCAATTGCAACCAGGCCACGACAGGCGTTCTAGATATTTGAAATAAAAATAACAAGTATGTGTTTTATATAATTTATTTTTCGATAAATATTACATTATTCTAAATTATCTATATAACATTATGTTAATTCTATGATATAATGAATGATAATGTTGATACAATCCGTTTTTTTATTTTTTATTTTATTTATCTTTTATTTTTATAGGTACTTTTTTTTAAGAATAAATTATCATAAAAAATATTACTTACATTAAGTCTAAATCTTAAATTTAAATACTTTTAAAATTAGTAAATCAATATTTAACGAAAAAATAAAAAAAAAATTGACATATGTGACATTATAATAACGAGAATTTTACTTTTAAATGTGATTCAAAACAATTCGTAATTGCAATCTGTTATTTTATTACTATATACGAAATCGTGTTATTGAGTCTCAAAACTGTAAATAATTTATGGAAAATTTAAACGAGGTGCGATCTGTTTATGGGTTTGATTCCCACTTGCAAAAATGAAAATGTTATATTTCCTCTCTCGGATAACGAGGCAAAGTGCGGCGCTGAGTTTTGCCTCTAGAATTATGCGGAAAGTGGAAAAAAATTGTGTCTAATAGGGACGGATTGTCTTAATACTAAGTTCCCAGATTCCTTCTAAATGTGAATTCCAAGTATAACACAAATATATGATTCTGATTTGTAAATTATTGGTATTCCTTAGTGTGAGAACACAACTTTCAGCGAAATCAAATCAATAATCAATAACTGATTTTGTGCTTTTCCCATTGTAATGGTGTGCACCATAGCTGCAGTATCTTCAAAGAATATATTTTGCAATGTAACGCAATAAGTATAACAAAAAAAGCATTTACAAATTACTCTACACAGTAACAATATTTACTTAATTACATATTAGTATTACTAAATAAACTAATGACAACATTTTTATATTATACTTTTATAAATATTCCATATTATATTTTTACAATTTTCATATTAATTATCTGTGTATTAATGAATGAATGAATGAAGGAAATCTATGAATATTTTCTATATGACAGAATAATTATTCCTAATAATGACAACCCACTGACTTTTTAATTATTATTACAAGAATTAACTGAAATTAATAAATATAATATTTTTTTCGAATCTAAGTTAACAAAATATTTATAATTATAATTAGATACAACAGAAGGTAAAGAAATTTTACAAAATTATACCCAACATTTTGTAAAATTCCTATAGCTTTCTCATTTAATATAATATAAAATTGCTGAAATAATATTAAACTCAAGTGTAGGACAATTTATTTTTGAAATTTAAATTTTTATTACTTTCGGTAAATGTTAATTGATTATTTTCTGAAGCTTAAGGGCTTGACAAAACATTTAACATTTAATTTTAGGCAGTGAGCTTTCTATGGCCTGTATGTACGTATATATGTATGTGTGTTTGTGTATTCGTGTGTGTGTGTGTGTGCATGAGGAGCGCCGGGAGGGGGCGCTACGGCGGTGTCATACTGCCGCCATACTCAGGGGACGCACCACGACCTATATCAATATATAAACAACAAATAAACAAAAAAAATATGTATGTTTAATATCCAGGCGATAATTTTATATCTACTAGTCTATTTTAACTGAGTTCTAATAATAATAATAAAAAAAATTGTTGTTTTTTTTAACTGAAAGGTAGAGTTTTCCATATGGTCCCATTTCAGTTTGTGGGAATCGAACCCGCAATCATCTCGTAGAGTCACATGCTTGTGCATGTATGTTTCGGTTTTTGTCTAATTAGTATAATATGCGCAATAAAGATTTATTTATTCTATTCTATACAAATTCATTTCACAGTTGGATTTCAAGTAGGGAAACTTATCGCTACGTTCTGGCGTACCAGAACGTGAAAAAAGAAGTTATATATACATATTAGTGGGTATATAATATATTTGAAGCTGTTACCTCGGCCTCGACCGCGGCCCCGGCCCCTGCCCCTCCCGCGGCCGCGTCACCTGCGCCCATCGCCCAAGCCCACCATATCTGCCAATTCCACGTTAAAATATTATTAATATATTGTAATACCTTTAAAAATCGTCGAAATTATAAAAATATATTTATTTTATTATATTCAAAACAGAACCATTAAAAAACCACTGCCTCACTAACCTATATTAGTGGCTGTTTTCTCCAAATAAGCGAGCGGTCCCTGCAGCGCCGTGCCCGCGTAGCCCCCGCGCCCGCCCGTCAGGAACATGCCTTGGGCTAGACTATTTTGCATCTAATTTGTAAAAAAAAAAGAAATAAGTAGATTAAAATCTAAATGTTGTTGAGGCCAGTCGTGGCGCAGCGGCACAACGTGTGACTGTAAACCGACTGGTTGTGGGTTCGATCCCCACTCGAGGAGATGAAATATTTACTTAAATTTATATTTCCATTTCTTCGCTCTGGTGTCGAGGCTAAGCGCGGCGTTGAGTTCTGCCACTCAACACGCAATGCCTCCAAAATTCGGCAGAAAGTGGGGAACGGTGTGTCTAAAAACACTAGGTTCCCTCTGCCTACCCTGCTGTGTGCGGGATACAGCGTGAAGCTGATTTATTTATTTTATTTTATGTTTTAATATGTTATAAAAAATCTCTCTCTGTATCCCGCACACAGCAGAGTAGGCAGACGGAACCTAATGTTAAATCACTCCGTTCCCCACTTTCCGCCGAATTCTGGAAGCATGCGTGGGCATGATGAGTGCATGATGATGATGAGTGGCGGAACTCAAAGACGCGCTTTGCCTCGTCATTAGAGCGAAGAAATGGAATTATAAATTTAATTAAATATTTAATTTCCTCGAGTGCGGATCGAACCCACAACCATCGACTGGCCTCTAACAAATATACAAAACAAGATTGACTTCTTTTCTATATTTTTAGAGGTATATTATATTTATATATTTTGTTAATAATATAAAAAAAACTGTTCTTAAGTACAATTATAATATTTAAAAAACACTTCAAATGTCTGTACTATGCCAATTCATCTCAAAGAGAAATATCATTTTTGTATAATGGAAAGAGAGCTACGCGATAATATAAACAAAAATATAAAATTAATAAAAATAAGCTTACCTTAAAAAAGTGCTCACATAACTAAAGATAAATAATAAATGGTGCAGGTAATTAAATAAAACAAAATAAAATATACACTATCCATATATTTACAAACTAAAAATTGTGACAAAAATAAAAAAAAGAATACATAAATAAAGTGCAAAAACAAAAATAAAATTAAAACTAGCTCCTATTTATGTTTTAAAAACTAAACAAATAAAAATGGTCGCATGGCTTTTTAACTTAAGAGTCGAAAGCTACAGTTCGCGTCTAATTAAAAAAATCGTTTATTAATTAAAAGGACATCAACAACAATTATATAAATTGACATATTTAAGAAAAAATACAGTTCTTAATTTAAGTAATACTCTCTTAAATGAGAAAATGGGCTAAAAAATATGTATGTTCATACCAATTACATTGTAATACAACCTACAAATATCTTGAAAAGATTCTAAAATTTAGACCAATATTTTTTTTATACAATTAACACAGATCGTTGACCTTACAACAACTACCCCACAAACTAATCCTATTCCCCTCTTTCCCTCTCCCTTTTTTCTTAAAAAAAAAAGATTAAGATTATGCTTATGTCAAGCGATGCTTTTGAATTTATTCAAAGTACGTGTAAAAATAAGACAAAAAAAACATGAAATAAATCTAATTCCTTTCTCTTACCTATTACCTCCCCTCTACCAGAACCACAGAGGCCAGGTAGGCAGATGGATGTGATGCTGCTGCTGTTATTATAGACTAACATTACTTTATACAACTAACATAGATCGTTAGTCTCACAGACTAACTGAGTGTCGTGGGGTAGTTGTAAGGTAACGAAAAGTTTGAACTGCCTCTGCACCCAGGCAGGATAGGCAGATGTATAGGGAGGTACCTGTTGCTTCTATAATAATATTAATTTTTACAATTAACATAGATCGTTAATATTAAAACTACCCTTAATTTTTCCCTTTCCCTACCCTCTATCCGCAACTCCTATTCTCTTTACCCATTATTATGTCTCTACCTCCTCTGCACAGAGGCAGGATAGGCAGGTGGATGGGGAGGTCGTACCTGCTGCTGTTGTAAAGCCTGCTGCTGCAACGCGGCCTGTTGTGCTGCAGCTGCTGCTGCCATTTGTTGAGCCTGACAGGAAAAGGTCGGGTGAAATGGAAGAAAAATAATAAAAAGAGATAATATTATAATAATTTGTGTATAATCGTAGTAGCGCAGTAGGACAGCGACTCACTGTAAAACGTGCCGGTTGTGAGTTCGAAGACCACTCGTTGGGCTGATTATATAAGAAAAATATATTATTTTCATTTCTACCCTTTAATAAGTGCGGCATTGAGTTACGCTATTTAACTCGCAAATATCTCTCTGGGAATTTAACACCTTTGTCCTCTTATTGATCACCATCAGGATGATCATATATTATTGCAAACAGATATTACGAGTATATTGTACGCAACTGGTTGTGTATTGGATTCTCCGTCTGGAAACAAAGGAGAGCGTGGCGTTGAGTTCCGCCACTAAACACGCAATCCGCCTCCAGAATTTGGCGGAAAATGAGGAACGGTAGTGTCTTAATAGGAATGGAGTGTCATAAAATTAGTAGTTTCTCCAGTCTTCAGTTTTTTGCTACCTACGGGATAAAGCGAGAAGCTACAGAACAGTTATAATGGAAAAAAAGTATAATTTACATATGTAGTTAAATAAATAATTGTGCTCGATTTGATTTTTGTTACCTTATTAAAAGTATCTCAACACTACTTTCTCTATCGACACTGACCTGCACGCTCTGCTGCACGCTGCAGGTCTGCTGCATGGGGGACGCGGCCTGCTGCATTGGAGTCGGCGCTGGGGTCTGCTGCTGGCACTTGTTGTATTGAGTGTGGCCCTAGGATTAGTAATGTTTAAATTTAAAGGTGTAATTGAGAAAATTTTGGGGAAGAATAAATTACTTTTACGTATTAGGATGTAAGGAAACAGATTAAATACACTTTTTTGTTGAAAGTTTTTTATATGTGATAAAAAATTTAAAATTTTTATGTCTTTTTATTTTTAACTTCTTAACATGAAAGAAAGAAAAGAACTGAATTTTGAGACATTCTCCAACAAAATAAAATCAAAAATAAGGGCACTCAGCAGAATTTAGCAACAGAGACTCGTTAGTCTTTCGATTTCACATATGACTAACATTACTGTGTTTTTGACAATACTGAGATAATATTTTTTAATCCACACTTTTTATACTAATTCAAACGTATATAACAGCTCAGTGGTTATTCAATTTAAAATAATATTTCGAATTTCATCAACATACCTGCAAATCAGCTAATAAATTCTGCCACTGACTGATCTTATCGTAGTGTCGTCTTAGCAATTCTTCTTTCCTTTGCAACTCACATTTGAGTTCATTGTTATCTTCTTTGACCAACAACTCCGGTTTCATCGCTGACAGGAGAAACCTACAATTAAAATTATTGTCAAGTTTATTTTCGTAGAACTCTTAAAAGAGAAAGTAGCTTAACGATGAATTCTGCAAATAGCAGATGCAGAAGGAGGAACCTAGTATTTAGACAATGCGTTCCCCAAGTACAAGCTTTTCAAGACATTGTGCTTTGATTGGTAGATTATAAAGCCGCGTTTAATTATGTAATCTAAGCAAAGAAATAACAATAATTTATTCCCCGAGTGGGGATCGATCTTATTTTATAAAGACACTGCTTACGTAAGAGTTGTGATGAGATGAGATGAGAATGAAAAGACACATGATACACTTTAAGTGCCTGACGTGAGTGCCCTCATATAAAAACATCTTCACACTGTATCCCACAAATAGCCTTCCTATATGAGGGAACCTAGTGTTAAGAAATTCCGGTTCCCCATAAAAAGAGAATTAAATTGTAATTTACGTACCGTTTCTGTAAAAAGAACGCCTCCATTTGCCTCGCGAGGTCGATGAACCTTTCCACTTCTACCTTCACTTCTTCTTTCTCTGCGCATGGCGACGCCTCCTGCTTCGTCAGTACGTTTAGGCATGCCTGTAATATAATTATTTCATATAACATATAGCAGGATTCGTGCGTGTGTGTGTGTGTGTCTGAGTGCGAGTGTGCGTGTGTGTGTTTTTCTTTTTTTTTCTCTTTCTATTATGAAAAATTAATGTGAGAGTTTTTTTTCATAACTCCAATCAATTCTGCAGAAATTGAACGTTCAATAAAAAAAAAAGCTCTCTAGGATAAATAACGAGCCAACTGCATCAATGCAAAGTGCTGGCGTGCGCCTAGCCCCGGTATAGGACACTTGTTATAGCAGAGGAGTGTACGGTCCTAGGGTTAAGAACTACGACTTTTTGTTCTGACAGAATGCATTTTCTAAAACTCTTTCAACATATTCATCTATACCTTCGAGTTTTATCGATTTAAAAACTATATTTTTTTTGTCATTCTCTGCAATAATTAATATCATAGGTTTTGTGGCGGGCATTTGCCTTCATCATTTAATATTTACTCCGACAGACGATTTATTTGATGAGAATATACAATACATTTTCAATTATGTAAATTGAATTAGATAAAAGATAAGATAAGTTATATTATCGTAATAAATTTAGATTTTCCCATGAGTTATTTTGTCGTGATAAAATAACTCATGGGAAAATTTTAATATGGGTATCAACTGAAAGGGAGGCGAAAAGGCGGAAAGTGGGGAACGAATTCTCTTAACACTAGGTTCTCTCTGCCTGCCCTGCTGTGTACGGGATACATCGTGAAGCTGATTTAGGTGATATACTTAAATTCAAAGTTTATGTTTTTATATTTACCAGTTCTTACAACTGGCTGTTGGCTGTTACTTCAAGCTAAGGATATAAAAAAATAATTTTGAAAGATGTAAAAAAATAATAAATATATAAAAGTACGTACGCTAGACTTGAACCTGTGCCAATTCAAAATCTTTTAAACGCTTGCACCATTAAGCTATACGTTGTTATCGAGAGAGGATCCTACAACAGTAAATTCTTATATGATTTTAAAAAATATTTTGTTTATATTTTTTTATTTCACCCCTCCTCAATTGTAAATCGACAAAAAGATCGATCTAGCAAGAATTTTACTAAATTGAGAATAATTATGTAATATTTTAATATAAATAGTTATAATAGTTTTTCCGTGACCACGAACTACTGGAAAGTGTTCGAAACGTCGATTTCCAAAAATGTATAAAAATACAAAATATACGCGATCAATCCGGTTGAGGCCAGTCGTGGCGCAGTGGTACAAAGTGTGACTGTAAAACCGACTGGTTGTGGGTTCGATCCCCACTCGAGGAGATGAAATATTTACTTAAATTTATATTTTCATTTCTTCGCTCTGGTGTCGAGGCAAAGCGCGGCGTTGAGTTCTGCCACTCAACACGCAATGCCTCCAAAATTCGGCAGAAAGTGGGGAACGGAATGTGTTAAGACTAGGTTCCCTCTGCCTACTCTGCTGTGTGCGGGATATAGCGTGAAGCTAATTTAATTTATTTTTTTTTTAATCCGGTTAAAATAGTTTCATTTAAAATGTGTAATAATCGTAAAAATCAAAGAAATTATTATTTTGTTTCTGTTCATAAAAAAAACTTTTTCTGTCATGGTCCTGAGCAATCAGGACCCTTCATTAAAGTTCAATGGTAGACTGCCCAGAATACAGATTGTCCAAAACTCCGTCTTAATTATAAAAATACACAATTTAATGTTTATATTAGCTCATAATTGAGAAAAATGTTAAGCATTTTAGTAAATAAGTACTTCTGAATCGTCTGGTATTTTATTATATCCAAAAAACGTTTGATTACTAAAACAAAACTTAGCCATGCTTTAGATTCAATTTTTTTTAAATATATTTATAAAATTTACAAATTCAATATTTTTTATATAATTAATCCGTATTTAGGATTAACAGACTATCGCGGACTGCTTTTAAATGAGCTGGAATGTTAGGGCACACTTTTTTGAAATCCTCATAGGTACTAGTCTTATTAGTTCTTAGTAGGCTCAGTCCATATCACCGACACTACAAATTGAAACTCTTCACGTCCACTCTGAGTCCAGTATGGTAACGATTGTACACAAGATTTACAGACGATGTTGGGCACACAATTCATTCTTTAATGCTATTTTTATGCTAACAGATGCTTGATAGGTTTTTATTTTAAATTGGGTGATCTGTTTTCTTTACTTTTATTCACACTCAATATCACTATAACAAGGTTTTCACGAAGAACGTTATGTTTTCGAAAACCATCAACAAAATAAATGCTACAATTTTTTTTCCGCAGTGATATCAATTGAAAGTTAAAACTTGGAGGATAATTTTACTTTCCACTTTGTCCACTTTCCGCCGAATTCTTGAGGCAATGTGTGTTGGGCTGCGTTACTCCGTGAGCTTTGCCTCGTTATCACAGCGAGGAAATTACAATATTAAATTTATTTCATTCCTCCAAGTGGGAGAGGAACCTACAACCACCATCCCACTGCTTCCTAACATTTTCATTAAGAAAAAAAAATAAAGAATTTTAAGTAGACTCCTCCGAGTAGGTATTTGTTTGTAGACGCAATTGAAAGAAAAGGAAAGTAACTTTTGAAACATTTTTAATTCTTGCCTTAATCTTAAAACTAATTACTTACTAATAGTACAATGATAGTTAGATTTAGTTAAGTAAATAAATAAGAGCCTCGTAATATAATTTTAAAAATGAAATTAATTTTATTATCTAAGCTAATCACTATTCCTTTTGCTTAATGATCTAGAATAGATAAAAAAAATGTAAATGTAAATATTGTGGAGGGAATAATAGAAGAAATTATTTTTTAAATTATTTATTTATTAACTGTACATAAAACTTCAGGTTTGTCATTCACACACAAAATAATTATAACTATATCGTAATTTAAATTAAACAATTCTCTTAATAGACATTTTAGTATTGAGAAATTTAATTTTAAATCTCACTAAGTGCTCAGGGCGAATTATTAATCTAATAAAATTAAAAATACTCATTGAAATATTCATTTCTGGTGGCCATACCACGGTGACTGGTATGGACTTCGGAAGAATTGATTGGAACTCGACTGTCCATACATTGATTGCATATTTTGATAATGATTTGGATAGTTTTCAGGCCTCCATCGACTCCTGTCTTGATAGCTGGGGGGCTTGGGCTGATGTTGCCTTTCCTGAGACTGATAAGTCCTATAGTCTAAGGGAGTATCTATGAATATGCTGTCATTATATTGCCCAACGGGCAACGGTATGTCTTGAGTCTTTTCTGGAGTACTAGAATATGATTTTGGTTCAACACTTTCAACTATAACTTTCTTTTGTGGAGACTTTTTACAGACCACTTCCTTAGCGAGTTGGCTTTGTGAAGATTCCATAAACTTATGAAATTCTCCTTGGAAAGCACTAGGATTTTTGTTTATCGGTGGTACAACTGCGGGCACTCGTAAATTAGCATCTAGCAGCAGACCGGCGTAGGGCTTCGGTGGCGGCTTTGGCGTATCTGCTGGCCTATGACTGAGAGTTGAATGAGTACTTGTTACAGTTGAAGTCTTATATGGGGTGCCTTGTGTATACACAGAAGAAACAGTATCTAAGACTGGTTGTAATGGTGAGTTATATTCAAAGTTGGAAGTGGCAGTCTTTTTGGGTGTCCTTGGCTTACGAGGCTTCTTTACTTTCTGTTCTCCATCAGGTCCATTTTGTGTTTTCACTTTGGGCTCCCGTTTTACCGGATCTTTCTTAACTCTTTCCTTTTTGGGTTTTTCAACTTTTTCACCTTCTTTGATAGGTGTTTTACGTTTTTTCGGCTCTTTCTTTACTTCCTGTGATTTATCTAATGCTTCCTGTGAAGTATACTGTGATGTTGCAGAATCATTTAAAGGATCTACCTTCAATGAAGGTGAAGGTAGAGGAGCTGGAATAGCAAGTTCAGACTCATGCGGTGGGGACTCCCAAGTAGAAATAACAGCAGCCATGTCTTCCAATTGTTCACTTGACAGCTTTTTAGTTTTCATTTTTCTCCTCTGTTTCTTAGGTTGTGTTGATTTCTCTTGGTCTTGACTAGCATCATCACCTTCTTCCTTAATAACTTTTTCTTTTGGTTCCTTTTCCTTTTTAATACTTTCCTTTTTTTTCTTCCTTGTCTTTTTTGTACTAGGTGCAACATAGTCTGAGTCACGATCAGAATCAATATAACCAATATCAGGTAATTGTGCCTCAGAGGGATCCATTTCATCACCTTTAAGCCAAATATCCTCTAAAACATCTAACTGATTATCATCAGGATCTATTGGCATAATGGGCCTCTTCATTGACGTCATCATGTCTAGGTCCCCCTCAGCCATAGTCATCTCATCGTCATCCATGATATCGTGACCAAGTATAGAAACTGCTATAGCACCTTCAGATATACTTTTGCTGGCCATAGCTCTTTTTAAATGTAATGGATGCCTTTTCTTCTTCTTCAAACCTTCCTCTTCTGCTGCTATGAAGGATTCTGGAAGTTCTGTGTTATTTTTATTACATAGAATGTCTTGTCCAGAGGGATGTGGAGCAGGTACCATTTTTTCGGGCTGTTCCGGGTGACATCCAATATCTTGTCCTTTTAACCACAGCTCATAGCGGTCAGGTTGAAATCGTTTCACAAATGTGTCCATAGATATCTTGACCATGTCATTACTGCAGGTACATTGCATTGCTCGCTTACCATATTCCACCCATCGTGGTGCAGCAAAGTTTGTGGACTCAGCACAGTTAAAGCCGTGATTAAATCCTGCATGATAACCGTAGGGGAAAGTGATCATAATCTCTCCAGCACCTTGAGTGATTTTATTAACTGGCACTGAATACTGTTTTAGAATCTGTGGTGATATTAAAGTCATTTTGTGTCGTAAGAATGCTTGGCAAGTTTTAGCGGATGTGGGGAAGAAACCAGCGGCAATTCTTTCAAATCTTTTACCGTGTTCCGGAGGTATGGCATACCAGGTCTTAGGTTCACCAAAGTGTAGATAATTTATCGAGTACAGATCCATATCCTCAGTATGCCAAGCAAAAGTAGTTTTCCACATACCAAAATATAAATAAGCTGTGTTTACACCATCAATTTCAATTCCATAATCAGAGTTCACAAAATCTAGTATTGTTCCTAGATGATTGATATTCCACTCCTTGACATCAGGGTCGGTGATACTGCCGTTCACATCAGCTCCGTAAATAGGTGCTACGTATGTCACATTTTTCCAATATTTTCTTTCCAAATCGTCGTAATTTGTGTGCTTTGGAGTACAGTATTTCGCTGAGTTAGCTAACACGGCGAATTGTTTTACTGTCATGGACTTCTTCTGTATGTTAATTTGTTGAAATAAACCTTGTTTTCCAGTGACAACCTGACATATTGGCGAAGGGATTGTAACGTTTAATTCGTCCAAATCATAGCCCCTCTTCCGTGGTATCCATTCGGGAGGAGGTATTACTTTAGCGAGTCCAGCTTTATTCGCTCCCTTCGATTCCATATACTGGATGTATTTATTGAAATCCTTAAACTCATCCCAGGTCGGGCGGAACACTTGTATCGATATTCCACCCACTTGAGTGATATTATCATCCCCAGTCACCGACATTATCGTGTTATTTTACGTTCACGAGTCCAAATTAAAAATATTCCGAAATAACCACTTATTTCACATAGTCCACTGTCATGTTTATAAGATTATATCGCGTTTCAATTAACAGTCTATAGATTTTTCTTAACTTTAACTAAAATAAACAAGATAATATCGTCGTAATGTGAAAACATTATCAGTAAAATGGCCGACTTGAATGAGATGCGCTTGCAACAAAAATTCTGAGTCGATCGGAGCCACATAAGCTAAATCGGGTCACGTACTCACAGCACTCCCTATATTTTCGCCATTAAAACATAGATTTAGCCTATTAAGCTTCTACTAGAAGTGTATGGCAACATCGCTATAATTAAGTTCGCCATGTTGGTACTACAACACTGTTTTGACAATTACCGCATATATTCTATAGGTTATGTGTAGAAAAGGATTTTTGTTTTCATTATTATGTATTAATTATAACTTTAATTGAAAGTCTAACTAACCTGAAACGATTCTTCAAATTCTTCTACCAAATTCCCGCTGCCATTTGACGGTGTCGCCATATTGTTTTTTATTTATCGACCACTCTTTCTATTGATACATCCGAAATGTTTTAATGTTGACGTTTTGGAAATAGGTCCACGCACACATGAAAAAATATAACGCACACTATTAAAAAAAATCAATAATATTAACAGGGCTGCCAAACTATTTTACACAAAACCGGTTTAATAGAAAATCAATACCTTCTAGACAATGAAATGTATTCATGAGTGAATTATGATTTTTAAGCATTTTTAAATTTGTTTTCTTTTGAGTAAAATTATTTTACTATTTTGTAAATGAGAAAAAACACATTAGCGTGTAAATATTAATAATAATTATATTACCAGGATTTGGATGAGTTAGTTATTTCCTCTATTTTTTTTATTCAATTCTAAATGGAATATTATATGAAAAATCAAATAAACAGAAGTACTTAGTTAAAATCAAAGAAAGTAGCAAATTGAACAATAATCGTAAGATGATCGTTTTTATAATTCTTGATACCAATCAAGGCCAAAATATGCCAGGACCAAAAGTGTGCGACTGTAAACGCGACAGGTTGTGGGTTCCATTCGCACTCAAGAATATGAAATATTTATTATTTTTCTTGTCTGGTTACGATGCAAATCACGCCGTTGAGTTCCTCTATTCAACACGCAATGCCTCAAGAATTCAGTGGAAAGTGGGGAATGGAAGTGTCTTAATGGAAACAGTGTTTCCACGTTCCCTTTGCTTAATCTGCCATGTGTAGAACACATTATGAAGTTAAAAATAAATGTTGACAATTTTGTCGACCAGAAAACGTAGGGCTATCACCAAAATAAAACAAGAAAATATTACGAAATCAAATTAACATCACAACCCTAAGTTGTGATAAGCATGATGTTTCAATAAGTCAATGACTCAATGTTTACATCACGTGATTATCATTGTTCATCGGATTTATGATGTTTTCGTCTTCACTTGTTAGCAGGATTAGCAGAAATAATTTAGTAAAATGTTTCTCTATTCTCTATTTTTTACCTTTTTTAATGTATGCTACATAAAAGGGCCATAAATATTTATTATTATTTAGAATACGAACCTTTTTTGAACGCTTTTCTGGTCAACAATCTCGTAACAACTACGCCACAAGTGATTAAATAGTTTCATAATAAGGTACTAATAGATTTGTAGCTAATTTATGGTACTTAACTACCGACTAAGCCCATTCTGATGCGATTCTCCTTGATTGTGTAACTTAAAATAATATAATTAGGTCTCAAACATATTTTGTAATATTTGTTTCCGCTTAAAATACTAGGTCAATCATCTTAAAATGAACTTGTAGTGCTATCGCAAGGTCAGTTGCAATATTATTATGTATTCACAGTATAAATGACGTAAGCTGTCAGACTCAGCTGATTTGGGTGAACGAACTTACTGACTTACTACGAGTTGCAGGTTAGATTCAAGTTATTTTATTGTAACTTACCTTAAGCCATGCTTTGTCAAAGAAAGGCTTTGACTTAAGATATCACACTTTTATCAGTAATAAAATAATTATAGTTTTAATAATAATGAACTATTAATAAAAATAAAGAAATTCTGGTAGTTACGGTAGTAATATTCGACTGAATGTAATATCAATTATCAAATATATATAAAGTTATTTATACTCGATCATATATTTACTTTTATTATTATTCGTTCATAAAAAACAAACCGATTTAAACTTATAAAATTTTTTAAGAATGCCTCACTTGCGAGAAATGTTACAACTATAAAAAATACAGTAATTTTAGTTTAATTTTATCAAGTACGTTCCCTAAAATATATTTAAAATTTAGTCAACATATTTATCATATTTAATGAGAATATTATTTACGCATATTTTTTATTTTGTTAATGTAGGCATTTATTTATTATAATAATAGTCCCGTATGATTATTTTGTCGGTTACGGTACCGTTTATTTTTTTTATAATGCTGCATGCTTTAACCTCTAAATTTACAGTTTAGTTTAGTTCTTCATATATTAAGTTGCAAGTGTGCCAGTTGAGCACAATTCAGTACGCTAATATCACTTTGACTGGGAAACATACTAAAGAAATTCATTGGTAAAAAAATAACTTTATCTGTTAACAGTTTTGATTTTGGTATGACAGATGTCAAATTGTAAATTCATAAAATGGCGACGGCGGTATAACCTCGCTAGCGTTTATGTTTGTATGCCAGTGCTACTACGTTTCTATAAGTAAATGATAAAAAGTTTAAATCCCAGGATTTTTGCGTCTTTTCTATATAAATAATTTGTGAGCATGGCGGATGCGGCTGCTAGGCAGCTGCAATACGAGTATAAAGCTGTAAGTTGTTTGTTTTGATATTTCTACTTATTGCGAAATATAATAATTTATTGTAAATTTAAATAAATTTGCTATTAAAATTAAAATTTATTATTTATTTATAGTTTGATATCGTATGTTAATTGATTTGCCATTATGATTATTTATCACATAGTGAAAATAACTAGCCTAAAAATGTAATCTATGTATGGAAGATAATTATCATATCGATATAATTTTGTAGAACTCAAATCTCGTATTGCAAGCTGATGTACGTCTAATAGAAAGACGAGGTCGCGATGAGGCAACAGGAGAGGTCCTTTCATTGTCGGGCAAACTTATTGGAACTCGCATGGGAGATAGGGCTCAAAGAACTAAACCAGACAAGGCTGAAGAAAGGAAAGCTAAGTATGTTTAAAACTGTGCTTATTATAATAAATCTCACTATGTATGATTTATTGAGCTTTATTTTTACTTCAAATGTAGTTTTTACCACAACCGATAAGCACTGTCTTAACACTAGGATGCCTCTGTCTACCCTGATATATGGGGGATTCAGTGTGTAACCAGAAAAATATGTTTATATCATCATAATATTAACTTATACATCTATATCTATGTACAAATAAAATTCATATTTCTTTGAAATATTCTCTAAGATGGAAAAAAATACTTAGAATTATGTGTATTCATTGTTTCGGTGTGCTTTCATTGTCCTAGATCCTCTCAATGCCTACACCAAAATTAAAATGATACTACAATTTCTATCATAGAAGTATGTTCTAGAAATTAACTTATATATAGTCTTAGGCAAGCTGAAATTGTGGGATAAATAGTAAATTTTTCATTTCAGACGTCAAAAACGTGATGAAGCATCTTATGAACTATCCAAATCTAAATCCAAGGTAGCCTGGGCAGATGATACCCCAGCTGGAGTCTTATACAGACCTAGGGCTCAACATACTAGACATGCATATGAGTTGTTATTGTCTTTTATGCAAGGGTCTTTAGGAGACCAACCCAGGGATATATTGTGTGGAGCATGTGATGAGGTTTGTTTTTTTTTTACCTTTTTTGAATATCCCATACATTATAGAACAGGTAGAGAGAACATGGGAACCCAGTTTAAAATACACTATTCCAGGGGTTCCCAATCTTTTCATGATAAGGGAACACTTTTATAGAAACGGACCACTGGTTGGGAATGGATGCTCTATTCCTATTGAAACACTTCTGTTTCCCACTTTTTCCTGAATTCTGAAGGTCTGGTGGATTGTTGCCGATGCCAACTTGTTGTTTTGTGTCTTACACAACAACTAGCTTTGTTTGATAATATAGTGTTAAAAAGCTATTAACAAAAAGTTTTTTCTAATTGCCTATAGTAGAATGTGTCATGTGGTCTTTATCATTTATTGTATATTTAATGTTAATTGAACAGGTTCTGGTAGTACTCAAAAATGACAAATTAAAGGATCCCGAAAGGAAGAAAGAAATTGAAATGCTCCTAGGACCCATTCCGGATGAGAGATTCGCATTATTAGTCAATTTAGGTAAAATTATTCTTTGGTTAACTTAATGTAAAAAGTGTTTATTTTAATTCATTCTGTACCATGCACATAACAGTGAATCTGGGAATCTAGTGTTGAGTTACCAGAGTGAGGAAATTAAAATATGAAATACTTCATTCCACCAAGCAGGAATCAAACCTATAACTTGTTGCGTTTATAAAAACTTAAATTAATGTTATCAAGATTATAAATAATAAATTTATAGCAAAAACATATGCCATGATTAATTATAATACATTAAGATTTTTTTTTAAAAACAGGTAAAAAAATAACAGACTTTACAATAAGTGCGTCTGGTGAGGGCAACTCTGAGATAGATGAAACCTATGGCATCAATGTGCAGTTTGAGGAGTCATCGGAGGAGGATGACGAGGACGCTTATGGGGAGGTTTGTAACTAAAATGATATTATATAGTCCAAATTGAATAAGAAATTTTTTTTTCAATTTTTTATTGTTACATAATTTAAATGCCACGGCGCAACGGCACGAAGTGTGACTGTAAAACCGACTGGTTGATAAGGAGATGAAATATTTACTTAAATTTGTATGGTAGAGACTGCAAGCAGCCATTGTGCAAGTTCAAATGTTTTGTCTGTTAAGTCATACATTCCCATCGAACTATGTCGAAATTTAGATAAAAATGTGCGGCTTAATGTTCAGAGCGCGTGGACGGTTATTCTAATAACTACTTATTTATTATAATTTTCACAAACAGGTCCACGATGAAGAGAAAGAAGATGGCGATGTATCAGAGACGGAAGGCGGGAAAGAGAGTTCAGGAGAAGATAGCGATGGAGATGGCAAGAGGAATGCTATACATGCTAATGTAAGTTATATTTGTATTGTTGTTTGTTAACTGAGCACATATAATACATAATTATCCACTTAGATATTTGTATACTTTTACAAATGTCATTAATTTTAGTTAATTAATGGAGGCCAGTCATGGTGCAGGGGCACCAGCGTGAGTCTTTAAACACGACAGGCTGTGGGTTCAATTCCTGCTCGAGGAAATTAAATATGTAATATTTTTATTTACTTACTCTGCTAACAAGGCATAGCGCGGCCTTGAGTTCGGCCACTCAACACAGCCCTTTTTTCCCTTATCATTTTATCATTAAATATTTCTAAATGGTTATATATCTATATTTTATTTAATTTCTACACTTGTCTGAACTGCAGTAACAGGTTCAATTCTCACTTAAAATAATAATAATTGCAATTTATATTTATTTATTCTAACAGCTTTCAGAGGAACAATCGGCCATGCATAAACGTCGCGACACAGTGCTCCACGCGATGGACATTGATGCGTATTGGCTACAAAGGAGATTGTCCCGCCATTTTGCTGATGCTATGGTTTCACAGGTATAGTTTTTCATGTTTTTTATCTGACTAGAACCAGTTATTTGAAATTATTGCTTTCGACGTGACTGTTCAGCTTAATAATATTAGTATAGAACTTGTTTCTCTTAAAATGTTGTAAAAGTTAATATTAAATTATTAATTTTAATTAAAATAAAAGTTTTAATTTTAAATAAAAGTTAATATTGTTTTGTGGCTTTTTTTTTCTTTCAATGATACAAAATTTGTGATAATTTTTTGTTATTATAAGAAGTAAAATATTTCTCTATACTATTCATAATTGTTATAAATTTAATTAACTTCACACTGTATCCCGCACACACCAGGGTAAGCAGAGGGAACCTAGTGTTAAAACACTCCCGTTCCCCACTTTCTGCCAAATTTTGGAGGCATTGCGTGTTGAGTAGCAGAACTCAACGCCGCGTTTTGCCTCAACACCAGAGCGAAGAAATGGAAATATAAATTTAAGTAAATATTTCATCTCCTCGAGTGGGGATCGAACCCACAACCAGTTGGTTTTACAGTCACACTTTGTGCCACTGCGCCACGACTGGCATGTAATTATTATGAACTATAATATAATCTATATATATATATTTTTAATACATACAATAAATGTTTATTTGAAAAAAAAATAGGCAAAATCATCAGAAGTGTTGAAAGCATTAGCGGAAGCAGCGGACGATAGAGACCTAGAAAATAGACTAGTGTTGCTCCTCGGCTATGACTGTTTTGATCTGGTGAAGGTCCTCAATAAGTATAGATATACAGGTAAGTTAGTTTTTTTTGTTGATTTTTTTTTGTGGCTCAAGGAGACTAAAAGTGACTCTAAGCTAATCTAATGTATTTTTTTTATTTTATCATATTCTCTGTACATGCATTACCTTATTGTGTTTATTTTTTTAATAATAAACAATAAGTTGTAAGTTTAAGTTAAATTTCTATAAATATGAAATATGTAAAATCGTGTAATAAAGGAACATGGAATTGTATCAATCGGTGGTCCCTTTATCTATATATATATATAAAAGGACATGTACTGACTGACTGAGGTAAGACGCACGCACAGCCGTAACGTGAAATTTGGACAGATATTTATTTTCATAATCTGGACATCCACTAAGAAGGGATTTTCAAAAATTTTAACCCTAAAGGGATGAAATTGGGGTTGAAAGTGTGTATGGAATTTTTTTAAATCGGCACCGATTTTCATAAAATTAGAAATTTAGACGCTTAAAAACATTTCGTTGAACGCGTGTTTCATGATTTTTTAAAATTCACCCCCTAAAGGTCAAATAAGGGATTGAAAGTTTGTACGGAAAATCTTTAAATCGCTACCGATTTTTATAAAAAATTAAATTCATATTGTTAAAAATATTTTATTGAACATGTGTTTCGTGGTTTTTTTAGAAGTCAGTCAAGTATTATATTATATATTCTATTATTCAACAGCAGTTTAGTCCTTTCGAAAAAATAAATAAATCGGACAAGCCCTTATTGGAAGGAAACTCGTGCGAAGTATTGTTATTGAGTGATACATATCACTTATTGCGTAGAATCTCTTTCCGAATAATTTAGAAACACATAGACTGTATGTGTTTTAATTTTGTTTTTAAAAAACGATAACCGCTTCCGACTTCTAACAATATTATATATATTTTTTCATTTATTGTTCTATTTTAGTTCTATACTGCACAAAATTGGCTTCATCTCAATCTGAGAGTGAAAGAGCTTCCATAAGAGAAGAAATGTCTAGACAGCCGCATTTGCAGAAAATATTAGCACAGTTGGACACTGGGAAAGGGGAGGATGAGGTTAGTTAGCTTATTTTTATAGATATTTTTAGCTTCACACTGTCTTTATATGAGAATATGTTCTTCCTATATTCACACATATTTTTTATTTTATTCTTTTTACTTTACACAGACAGCGGAACAATCAGAACAACCGCGCAAACGTCACAAAGCTGGCCAAGAACAGGCCAACTGGGGTGGCAATGTCTCCGGGAACAGGCGCATGCTCCAACTCGAAGAGCTGGTCTTCGCAGCAGGGTCCCATCTGATGGCCAACAAGCGGTGTCAGTTGCCCCCTGGCTCTTTTAGGAAGCAGAGGAAAGGTGCGTGGGGCTGTTTGGGATATTTTTATTTTATTAGGGGGTAATGCCTCTGGCAATAACAAATGGTCCAACTTGAGGAATTCTCAGCCAGCTGTTACCTAATAAATAGCTAATAAGTGATGTCAGGGACCCCCTGGATCTTTTAATGCAGATTAAATGTTGGTTGTTTCCTTATCGTATCCTTTGGGTACGTATCCTTTGCGTTTTTTTGGGAACCATCTCCTGTATCAGGCAGTTATTCAAAAATTATGTCCAACAAGCAGTGTCAGTAAGCCCTCTAGCTCCGTTAAGAAGCAGAGGTGTTTGGTTGTCTTTTTGGGTCTTTTTCTTTCTTTTTTTTTGGGTGGCTATTTCTTGCGATGGACGGATGTTCATAAGACAGAGTGCGACGTTGACTTCCGTCTTTGAACACGTAATGTCCCAAACTAAGATTAGTGTCTGGACACTAAAATAATAAAATATATAATATATATATTCTCCAAACAATTGAAACAATTTCTTAAATATCCTTCAGGTTATGAAGAAGTGCACGTGCCAGCTTTAAAGCCCAAACCCTTCGAAGAGAATGAAACGCTGGTGCCCATAGAGAAGTTACCTAAATATGTACAGCCGGCGTTTGAAGGTTTCAAGACTTTGAATAGGATTCAGGTTGGTATTTAAAAAAAGTGGTGTTGAAGTGACGGTATAAACGCGAAGGGTGTACTTTCAAATTTGATTTAAAATCAATAAATTTGGTCAGCTATTAGATATAATATATATCGGCGATATGCCGGTGTATTACGAATACTTTTTACTTTATTTTCGTACGAAAGCTAGTACAGAACTGAACCATTTTTCGAAACTCAACTCTTTGTACAGAATCAAACACAATTGATTTTTCATTTGTAGCAATTGCCGAAAATTGAAATCGAAATTAATGTTTTAAAGAATTTTAGATTACTCTAAATATTTTTTTGATGCATTTAACAATAATTTCTGTAAATTTCATGTTTTGAAAAATGATGCCACTTTGTAGTATCCCTAATACAAATTATATATTTTTTTTATTCATTGATTCATTCCCTCAAGTGGTGATTGATCCCACTATATATTACACAGTATTTATTATAAAATATAACATTTTATTCTATAATATTTTTTTTAATAACAAGTAATTATTTAAATATCAATTTGAGCTAATTGAATATGTTTAATATTTCAGTATTCTCTAAACAATAATAATATATACAACTTGCATATCATTTTGGTACGGCCTTAAATTTTACAAAATTAACCCATGTAGGCTTTTTTCTTTTAGATTACATTGTAACATTTGATGAAGGTTTTAGTAAATTAAGAAGATTTTTTTTAATTTATGTTTAATGTTTAAAAAAAAATTGAACTTACTAAAATATAAATTCAATAGAAATAATAATTATTATATTATATTTATAGAATTAAAATAATAATTATTAAAATGAAATTACACTCATGATTTGGTTTTCAGGAGGTTTGGGTTCGAGTCCCCCCCCATACATTCAAATTTTATACATTTTATTGAATATATTTCTTCTTTCAGTATGCAATAACACTTTATCTTTATATAAAATATTCTTGCTATATTTTTCTACTTCCAAACAGAGTCGCATATCAAAAGCTGCCCTGGAAAGCGATGAAAACCTTCTAGTATGTGCCCCAACAGGGGCTGGTAAAACCAATGTAGCCCTCCTGACCATCTTGAGGGAAGTGGGTAAGCATGTGAACGACGATGGAACAGTCAACGTGCAAGACTTCAAGCTGATATATGTGGCGCCCATGAGGTCGCTGGTGCAGGAGATGGTGAGTGAAACTGACAGTTTTTGTGTAATTTTTTTATCTTTGCGTATTTGGTCCTAGTTAGGTCTATCTTATGAGAAATAAGGGTGAATATTACCAAAATTAAATATCAAGATATGTTAGGGGCTAGTCAAAAAGATGAATAAAAATTCATCTTTTTGAGAAAATAGGCAAAACATATCAATGGTTATAATATAAGAATATGAGAGAGAGAGGGCTCGATAAAAACATATGGCTTGGTCGTCAAAGCGCTTAGATGATATCCAACAGACGTGGTTTCTAATCTCTATATTTCACAAAAAAAAATTTTATCACCAGGTGGGCAACTTCACAAAACGTCTATCAGCCTACAACATGAAGGTGTCAGAACTGACAGGCGACCATCAGCTCACAAGAGAACAAATAGACGCGACCCAACTCATTGTGTGCACTCCGGAGAAATGGGATATCATTACACGGAAAGGTGAGTAATGGGTTTGATACCTAGTTTTGAGGGGTATGGAAGAAAGGAAGTGTATGAAAAAGATTATACATATATTTTATAATTTTCTGTCATTTAATATATTCATTCTTGTTATTGATTTTAATCATCTATTTTTTTAAGGTATCATTTCTACTATTATTTATTTGTGTATTACTTATTATTGTTACTATCAGCTTCACGCTGTATACCGCACACAGCAGGGTAGGCAGAGGGTACCTAATTGTTAAGACATCTCACTTTCTGCCGAGTTCTGGAGGCATTGTGTATTGAGTACTACTTCGATTTCGTTTAAGACGTCATCCCTGTGATTTATATTCCCACTCTAGACAATTAATTATCTTCACGTACTGTAGATAATCTGAAAACCGGAAAATGGAGTGTGTTGATACTAGTTTATTTAAGTTTACTCTAGCTATATATGCAGAAAAAAGCTGGAAAATAACAAAATTATAAAAATGAACTGTTTTTTCACTCTCGTGTCTTAAGTGCCTGCGTGAACTGTTGTTTTGAATGTAATCCCCATTTCCCACGACACTTGTCTCCCGCTCTGCCGTCAGGTGGCGAGCGTTCCTTCACGAACCTGGTGCGCCTGATCATAATCGACGAGGTGCACCTGCTGCACGACGAGCGCGGGCCCGTGCTGGAGGCGCTGGTGGCGCGCACGCTGCGCACCGTGGAGCACACTAGGGAGCAGGTGCGAGTGCAATATATACTAACTGATACATTCATTCATTTTTGAGAAATTTCTTCGATTTAACAAAACCGATTGTCACGGTGCATCTGCTTGTAAACGCGACTGTTGTTGGTTCTATTACCACTTGGAGGAATAATTATATTATTATTATTTTGTTGAATATTAAATAATTTTCTTTTCCTAGTTTTAAAACACAAACACCAATCGTCATGCGATATACAGCGCGAAGCTGAAAATGATTCTAATTTTGTTTTTAGGTTCGTCTAGTGGGCCTCTCTGCTACACTACCTAACTATACAGACGTAGCTGCCTTTTTGAGAGTGAAACCAGAGAAAGGGCTATTTTATTTTGATAATTCATTTAGGTATGTATTTTTGTAGTTTTGTTTCTATCCCAGGAATATAGCGAAATTATCCTTTACCAAAAACATTATCTATTATTCATTTAAATAATGATTTTATTACTTGTGTTTTTTAGAAACAATGTGTTTTACGTATTAATCGTCATCATTTCTCGTAACTGATAAATAATCCAATGGTATACATTATAGCAGACTTATTACTGAGATATTTTGACTCTAAAACTGCACCTAGGATCGAAATTGAAAAATAACATTTAACACGAAGAAAACGCGCTTATTTACATTTTTTTTCAGGCCAGTAGCCCTAGAACAGCAGTACATAGGTGTGACAGAAAAGAAAGCATTAAAGAGATTCCAAGTCATGAATGATATTGTGTACGAGAAGGCTATGGAACATGCCGGAAGGAATCAGGTAAGTTCTTTACACTTTCACGCATATTACACGCTAGGCAGAGGGAATCCGAATTCGAGATACTGCATGTAAGAATTTTGATTTATCTTCATAAGAAACTTACTTCTTAAGCTGGCTTAGTGGTCGGGTTCTAATACCGCTACGTTAAAATTTTATATGTTACATATATAAAAAAAAAATTAAAAAATTAGCTTCACGCTATATGCCGCACACAGCAGGGTAGGCAGAGGGAACCTAGTGCAAGACACTCCGTTCCCCACTTTCTGCCGAATTTTGGAGGCATTGCGTGTTGTGTGGCAGAACTCAACGCCGCGCTTTGCCTCGTTACCAGAGCGAAGAAAATGGAAATATAAATTTAAGTAAATATTTCATCTCCTCGAGTGGGGATCGAACCCACAACCAGTCGGTTTTACAGTCACACTTTGTGCCACTGCGCCACGACTGGCCTCTCATATAAAAGTGTTTTTCTCTTTTTACTGTCGAATAACATTTATATATTAATAATTATTGTTTGTAGATTTTGGTGTTCGTCCACTCCCGCAAAGAGACTGGTAAGACGGCGCGCGCCATACGCGACATGTGCTTAGAGAAGGATACTTTGGGACAGTTTTTGAGGTAAATTATGTTTCTTTCTTATTATACTTATAATTTAATTAGATATTTGAATGAAATAAATAACGCACTAATGCACGTACACCTAATAATGCATCAGTATGAACTGCTGCACACGAAGTTATGGACCAAAAGACTGTTAGTAATACTACACATTGTTATTTTATACCACATTAGTAAATATATAAGTATAGTTATAAGATATTTTTTGAAAATTTGTTGTACATTCCATATGTGGAGTGTATATAGAATGCATAAATGTATTTGATACAGAGAGAATCATTTGTAGTACTACAATTGATTCTCTCTGTATCAATTAAACTTGCTGTCGAGGCGAAACCTAGGATGGTCCCAAGTGTAAATATTTGTAATTATAAAGTGTAATAATTTTAACAGTCGTTATCCTTTAACCTACCTTTAATACAACAAATTCACAGTTTTGACGCCTGCCAGCTTTCCGAATGATAACCGAATCGCAAATTATTATCGCTTTATGAGATAAATGTTGGTGGTGGTTATCGATACTGCTCGCACACTGCGACATCACTAACAATAGCCTATATACATCCTCGATACATAGTCTAACGTGGTCTAGCAACCTCAAAAATATTTTTTCAAATGCGAGTTTCAAAGACAGTTGCGTTCAAACAAATAAACGCATCAGCTTTTTTACATTAATATAAATTTACTATATTAAAGAATTTATCAGATAAACTCAATTTCAACCTAAACGACAACATATGATGCATTATTACAAATCAAATTCAAAATAATATTTATATATATGTTGTTGTTTTTTACCGATATTTTATCTCAAATTCTTATTGTCAATTTCTAGAGAAGGCTCAGCAAGCGTAGAAGTACTTAGAACTGAAGCTGAACAGGTGAAAAACCCTGAACTACGTGAGCTACTACCGTACGGCTTCGCCATCCATCATGCTGGCATGAGTCGCGTTGACAGGACATTAGTGGAAGATCTGTTTGCTGATAGGCATATACAGGTGGGTTACGTGTATTATTTAGCTGTTATATTATTTATTTATTTATTTATTTATTTAGGATCGTCAACAGAAGAAACATTACAACATGGTCAAATTACATCGAGATCTATTTATAGATTAAATGTTTTTCTAATTTATAACCATACACAATGTATATAGATTAATATAAATCTACCTATTGTAATTTTTAACGTTCCAGGTCCTGGTCTCCACTGCGACCTTAGCGTGGGGAGTTAACCTGCCTGCCCACACAGTAATAGTGAAGGGCACTCAAGTGTACAGTCCCGAGAAGGGCAGGTGGAGTGAGCTGGGTGCGCTGGACGTGCTGCAGATGTTGGGGAGAGCTGGAAGGCCGCAGTACGACACTAAGGGAGAAGGTTGGCTTAGATTTTACTGACTTTTTTTATTTATTTATTTATTCTTTATTGCCCACTTTTTTAGAAATGAAAAATACATGTACAAAAGAGGGCTTAACGCTAAAAAGCATTCTCTACCGGCCAACCTTGATTGTATCGTTTTATCTTTCTTTTAGATCCATGTTGTATAACAGGGTGATCGGAGGGACGACATAGTGTTAAGGCACTTGATTCCATCTTTTGTTCAGTTTATTTTGTTTGTATCAATTGAATCACCTCAACTGAATACCAAGAGATTATTTTTTTCCTCGAATAATATATATATTTTTTTCATATGACTTAGAGTTAAAAACCACTGATAAAAAGGCAGTTTTTTATGTTTAAATATGCAAAAATCAACAACTACAATGTCATACTAATACATACTAAAAGCTTCATTGTCTCAATACAATAAGTTGAAGAACAGTATAAGCAAATACACATAGTATTTCCTCCGACTTATATATGAAATGATCATATAAATTTTCTTTCTAGGTATCCTCATCACAAACCATTCGGAGCTCCAATACTACCTGTCACTGCTAAATCAACAGCTGCCCATAGAGTCCCAGTTGGTTGGTAAACTACCGGACATGCTCAACGCAGAGATAGTACTGGGTTCTGTGCAGAGTGTACGCGATGCTGTCACTTGGTTGGGTAAGTGGTGATGGTAGGGGGTTTGTTATTGAATCTATGACCGTTTTCATTTTAAACTTTGGTGACATGATTTTTTGTTCTTTTATGACATATTAATTGTTTGCTTATTTTAATGATTCGAATAATAGTAAGTAATGTATTTTTTTAGGTTACACCTATTTATACATAAGGATGTTACGTCAGCCGGGTCTTTATGGAATCACTCCGGAGAAAATGCAAGAAGATTCACTTTTGGAGCTACATAGAGCAGATCTAATTCACACTGCTGCATGTTTGTTGGATAAGTTAGTTTTTTTTTATATTTTATTTATAGGCAAAGGAAAGCTCCCTTTGCTTATAAATGTATAAATGTCAAGGCACTATTTTACTAACATCCTATCCTATTTTGAAGTTGTTGCGTATTAATTAGCAAAAAAGAACGCTGTTTTATCATGTTACTGAGGAAAAATTAAAATAGTTTCCTCCCACTTATAGGAATGGAAAAACATCACTATCACCTTTACAGTTACACATTGTCTTACTCACATTTGCTTCCTACATTCACTGACTCACCCATTCTTTAATTCGTCCATTCATTAATTTAGTCACTCTTTTATCTATAAACTTCTATATTCCAGGGCCGGACTAATAAAATACGAGCGTAAATCTGGCCACTTTCAAGCGACGGAGCTCGGTCGTATAGCGTCGCACTTCTATTGCACATACGAGACGATGCAGAGTTACAACCAGCTGTTGAAGCCCACTCTGGCCGAGATTGAACTGTTCAGAGTGTTCTCACTCTCCTCAGAGTTCAAGCATATTAGTGTTAGGGATGAGGAGAAGTTAGAGTTGCATAAGTTGATGGAAAGGGTGAGTTTTAGGTTTTTTGGGTTTCTGTTTGTTTTGTTGCAGTGCTTAATATATTTATTCTCAGATGGAAGATAAAATAAGTTTTTAAATTCTGCAGCTATAAAATAATTTTGATAATAACTTGTTAGTAAAATTAAAAGAAAAAGAAAGATAAAAGATATAGAACAAGAACTCATGGAAGTGATTTATTTATAAAATAATAATTACATTTTAATAATTTATTTTGCTATTACTTTCATTTTGATAATAGTTTAAGATGTAATAAAAAATATATTTTAGGTCCCAATACCAATAAAAGAGAGCATCGAGGAGCCTTCAGCCAAAATTAACGTGCTCTTACAAGCGTATATATCGCAACTGAAGTTAGAGGGCTTTGCCCTCATGGCGGATATGGTGTACGTCACGCAGTCTGCGTGTAGATTACTGAGGGCGATATTCGAGATTGTTCTACACAGAGGTGAGTGTAAGAGGGAGAGGGACGATAGAGTAGTTGATAGTGGGAAAGATAAGAAATGGGTCTGTATATTGATAAGAAGAGAAAGAGAGGAATATGATAGACATTGTGATAGTTAAAAAAAATTAAATTAAATTAGCTTCACGCTATATCCCGCACACAGCAGGGTAGGCAGAGGGAACCTAGTGTAAGACACTCCGTTCCCCACTTTCTGCCGAATTTTGGAGGCATTGCGTGTTGAGTGCCAGAACTCAACGCCGCGCTTTGCCTCGACACCAGAGCGAAGAAATGGAAATATAAATTTAAGTAAATATTTCATCTCCTCGAGTGGGGATCGAACCCACAACCAGTCGGTTTTCAGTCACACCTTGTGCCACTGCGCCACGACTGGCCTCATTGTGATAGTGTGTGAATAAATTCAAAAAACTGTTAAATTAATTAATACATTTTGTAAAAAAAATTAAAAATTGATAATGATATTGCATTAATAATGAAAGAAAAATAGAGATTTGTTGTTAAGGTGCAGTAGAAAAATGTAAAAAGAAATAAATTAAGCTTAAATTAGTTAAGTAACAAATCGACAACTTAAATTATGATATCATAATGACAGTTAGCTAGTGAATGAAGGCAACCATCGTTACTTCAAATCCAACCTGTGAAAATGTATATATCTGTAAAAAAAAACTATAGTCTGTATTATAAATGTAAAATGTATTTGTCTAATGTTTTGTATTATAAATGTAGTATTTACTGATTTCGTTGAGAAATTACGTAGGCTGCAATTGGAGGGTTAAAGAAATACGTTTTTTTTATTGGTAAATTTATGTTAATAAAATTTTAAAACTAAAAATACAAATTAAATCTAAAAGTAAACTATATCCAAGGTTACTGCCTTCAATTTTGGTAAAACAGTAATCTGCTTAAATCCAAATTAATCTTACTTAACCTACGACTTAATTACTCCACGATGGAATAATAAGTGTGGGAAAAGAAGAAATTCCTTTCCCACCGGCGCTGTTCACCCGATCTCTCCTTTGTCAGCGTTTTGTGACGCTCTGTCGCCTATCACACGGACATATTATAATATTAAATAGGTTTTCCGCCTGTGACACCGAGCGCTATATAACAAAAAAGTCAATATTTTAAAGCTAATATTATTTCAGGCTGGGCTCAACTAGTGGACAAGACACTAGCGCTATGCAAAATGGTGGACCGCCGCATGTGGCAGTCCATGTCGCCTTTAAGACAATTTAGGAAAATGCCGGAAGAGGTTAATTATATTTTTTTCTCTGAAGCTTCACGCTGTATCCCATATAAAGCACAGTAGCAGAGGGGACCTAGTATTAAGACACTTTCCCACATGATTTTCGAGCCGGTGGAATGTAAGCGGCGTAACTCAACGCCGCGCTTTGCCTTGTTACTAAAACAAGGAAATGGAAAGAACTCATTCCCAAGAATCAGAATCGCTTATAGCTTTATTTCTTTATGTAAATTTAATTTTTATACAAAAAAGTATATCTTGTTTGAATAATAAAAGGCTTTATTATTATTTTTATAATTATTACGAACTTATAATTATTATCTTTTGTTCACAGGTTATAAAAAAACTAGAAAAAAAGAACTTCCCATGGGAGAAATTATACGAGTTAGGGCCAAATGAAATAGGGGAACTGGTTAGGGCACCCAAATTGGGTAAAATGATACACAAGTATGTGCACCAATTCCCCAAATTAGAGCTCAGTACCCATATACAGCCGGTCACCAGGTCCACATTGAGGGTAGAATTGACTATTACACCGGACTTCCAGTGGGATGAGAAGGTTGGTTCTTTTTTTTTTAAAGGGCATTAGGCTAAGATCGTGGGTTCGATTCACTCGAGGGGATAAATTACATTTAATTTCCACGGTCTGACAATGTAAAATAGGATGTTGCACAAAATATCTCAAATGTTTACCTGAAACACTTTCGTTTCCGAATTCCGCCGAATTCTTGAGGAACTGCGTGTAAATATTTCATTCCCCTAAGCCGGCATCGCAACCACTATAATAACCCACAACCGTGGCGTTTACAGTCGCATGCGCATGCCTCTGCGCCACGTCGACGTCCAACCGCCACCGTCACTTATATTTTTCAAAACAATTTTCCCAGGTTCACGGCCAATCAGAAGCTTTCTGGATACTAGTAGAGGACGTGGACTCCGAGGTGATACTCCATCATGAATATTTCCTTCTAAAACAGAAGTACTGTCGTGACGAGCATCATGTCAAGTTGTTCGTGCCTGTATTTGAACCCCTGCCACCGCAGTACTTTTTACGGGTGGTTTCGGATAGGTTGGTTTTGATTGTTGTTTAAATTATTTAAAAAAACGCGGCGTTGAGATAAGGTACTTGAATAAAATATGCACAAATAATCGTGAAGCTAAAAACATTGTTGAAAGAAGAACTTAAGGTTTATAAATATTAAATCGTTAAATAAATCATTGCTACTCCAAAGAGAATAACTAAAAATCAATAATGTTTTATTAAATTGTCTCCAAATTACTTTCATTTAACATAAAGTAATGATTTATTAATTATTATCTTAACAGATGGATAGCAGCTGAAACTCAACTCCCAGTGTCCTTCAGACATTTAATCCTGCCGGAAAAGAACCTACCACCGACGGAGTTACTAGATCTTCAACCTTTACCGATATCGGCGTTACGTAACGCAAAATATGAAGAACTATATGCTGATACATTCCCGCAGTTTAACCCTGTACAGACACAGGTGAGTTTTTTTTTTTCAGTTTCACACTTTATCTGGCATAAAAGAATTCAGTGTCAAGTGTCAATACTGTTCTTTGCTTCCCGGCAGGATTATAAACATTGCGATTGGAGTGTTGGAGTTTAACACCACCCCTTGTCTTAATCAAAGAATTGAAAATTAATATTATCTTTCTCTGAAGATGGTCTTGAATTGGAAAAGATTTAAAGTGGATATAAATAATTATAAAACTTAAAGCTTAATATCAAGATAAATAATTTTCATTAATAAACTAAAATAAAAATTCTCACATAACGCCGAATTTTTGAACCATTGCGTGTGGAGTGGCGTAACCAGAGCGCGGAAACGTAAATATTATACAATTCATTCCCCTCACGAGAATCGAACCCCGAACCGTCGCCCTTATGTCCTTCTTCTACCTGGCATTAGTCCCGGTTTTTGCCAGGGTCTGCCTTCCTACTCAACCTACTCCACTTTGCTTCACGACATCCAACCAGAACTTCCTTGGGCGTCCGAGAGGTCTCACTCCAGGGACTGACATAGCAAGGCACTTGCATCCGACATAGTTCTTAGGCCGGCGCGTAACGTGACCAAACCATCTCAGGCGACGCTCTTGGAGCTTATCCGCTACGTCACGGACTCCAAGACTACCTCGAATGAATGTGTTGCGTATGCGGTCAGACCGCGTTACGCCGCACATCCACCTCAGCACCTTCATTTCCGTGACGTAAAGCTCCTGAGTGTGCCGAGATAGTGCTGGCCAACATTCGCTGCCGTATAAAATAACCGGTCGGATGATGCTCTTGTATATCAGAACTTGAGTTTGGGCGGTATCCTGCGATCGCAGACCACACCAGTGACCTCCCGCCATTTGGTGGGCCAAATGGCGGGAGGTCAGCGCTTATCCGGCTAAAGACATCGTGATCATGTCCTTGTGCCACGTTTTATTTTTTTTTGTTTTTTTTTTCTCCAGGTTTTCAACGCAGTTTACAATTCGGATGACAATGTGTTCGTGGGAGCACCCTCAGGTTCGGGGAAGTCGGTGATAGCTGAGTTATCTCTACTTCGCCTCTTATCAACTAATGCGGGGGCTCGAGCTGTCTACCTGTTGCCAAAGGATGCCCTCGCTGATATTGTATTTGCTGATTGGTACCATAAGTTTGGTACTAGATTCAATTTGAAGGTAAGTTGATTGAATAATATTGATGGGTTGATATTTAGTATACAGTTTTGCCAACCTACTAAATGTTTTTACTTATCAAGACTCGAAGCCTTTAAGGTGCCGTCCAAGGAATGTTTAACCCACAAATTCTTATTAAGCTAGATTATTGTGAAAGCGGGTAGAATGATTGATTGAAAATTTAAAGGTTTTATTTAGAAGTGTAATGTGAATAGGAAAGTTTGAACGTAGAGATATTCGAACTCGCTACTATTGTGTAGGTAAGCATCTGTGTATGGTAGTCTCACTGTGCTTAAATTTTTATTTGTCTCAATTTCAAAATTCTTTAATGTATCACGAGGCACAATAAATATTATATTACGTATCAACTAATTTAAGAGTTAAAAAAAGTTAAGTTTTAAATTCCCCTTTCTTTTGTAAAATTTAAAATAGCAATTATTTGCACCTAATAGTTATAAAGTTCAGCCAAGTTAAAAAAAAACTGTATGCATGCAGTGTGTAACATTTAAGTAATGTTACACATGCATAATGCTCACGACTAAACATGGCTTTTTCAAACTTTCGTTTTGATGGGATATGATAAAACGAAATCTATTTTTTTTTTTGACCAGGTAGTACAATTGACCGGTGAGACAGCAACAGATCACAAGTTGTTGAACAAGGGACAGATCATCATCACCACGGCTGACAAATGGGATGTGCTTTCTAGAAGGTGAGATTTTTTTTTTATTTATAAAAAGACATTAAAAAATCGGCCAAGTGCAATTCGAACTCGTGTTTTTGAATCACGTTTGTTGTATGGAAGCGCCCTTAAATATATTATGTATTTGTTTTTTTTTTTTCATTGATATATGTTTTTGAAGCGGCAACAGAAATATCATCATCTGCGAAGATTCTAACTAACATAGTTCATGAGATATAACTTGGTGATAGATGGACAGACAGTCAGCGAAGTTTTAATAATATTTTACATAATAAATTTGCATGTATTTTTTATGTCCTCCGCAGGTGGAAGGTCCGTAAGAGTGTCCAAAGCGTTTCCCTCTTCATAGTAGACGCTCTCCAACTCCTGGGTGGTGAGGAAGGGCCGGTGCTGGAGGTTGTATGCTCCAGGATGAGATATATTGCGTCGCAGATTGGTAAGTTTAACGCTGTAATTTTTACTCCTCTAGTAGCAAGAAAAGAGAACCTAGTGTAAAAACTCTCTTTAAACTGGCGAAATACAAAGACCGCGATTAGATTTGGAAGAGAGAAGAATTGAAAATATTTCTTTCTCTCTGAGTGTATATCAAATCAATAACTATGATTAGAATTACGATTTCATCATGAATAATTGTGATTAATAATGTAGTTGATAATGTCACAATTTATTCTAGTTTTCTATTATTAAAAGTGTACATTTATCATTTCAAAGTGGCTGATAAATCCAGAATGGAGGTCTACTTTATATGCTTTCACAACAAGGCAAAATATATTTTAAATATTTAATATGTTTATTTTCCTATCCTCAGGTCGTCCAATCCGCATAGTGGCGCTATCCCTGCCCCTAGCGGACGCTCGTGACGTGTGGCAGTGGTTAGGGTGTAATGCTAATTGCGCTTTTAATTTTCATCCCAGCGTTAGACCTTTGCCTTTGGAGTTACATGTTCAAGTGAGTCGATTGATTGTTTTTTGTAACTTTGCACTTTATCCCGTATATGAAAGTGGGCAGTGGGAACCTAGTGTTAAGATATCTCGGTCCTCACGTAGCGCCTGATGTTCGGAACAATGCATGTAGGCTTTGTCTTGTTACCAGAGCAAGATATTGAAAATAATTTATTTCCCTGAGTGGGTATTAAACCACTAACAACCGTAGTGTTTGTAAACTGTAATGTTTGTTGTTATGTAATTGGATATGCATTATAATTTTGACAATTGATATGTTTCTAGTCTCTAATTAGTAAAATATGAAATAACTGATAAAAATGATACTAGTATAATTGATTATGATTTATGGATTTTACATCGATTAATAAACGCTAATATATATTATAGTTAGTTACTATCATCACTTGGTTCTTCAATGTTTTTTTCTTTTAGGGCTTCAACATCTCTCACGCCGGTTCCCGGCTAGCGGCAATGACCAAACCCATATACAACGCGGTGCTCCGCCACTCTGGATCTAAACCCTGCATAGTATTTGTGCCATCGCGACGACACGCTCGTCTCCTGGCCGCTGATCTGTTGGCGTTGGCAGCCGCTCACGGAGCTCCGGGAAGGTTTTTGAAGGCCAAATCTGATTTATTGCAGCCTTTCTTAAAGAAAATACAAGATAAGGTGAGATATTGTATCCGATTCTAAGTTTATGGATGAGAAGAGGTGAAAGTTGATCTAGTTGATTTGTAATCGGGTATCGTGCGATGGACAATGCAGATGCTGCGCGAGACGCTGTCGCTGGGCGTGGCGTACGTGCACGCGGGCGTGTGCGCGGCGGACCGGCGCGCGGCGCAGCAGCTGCTGGAGACGGGCGCGGCGCAGCTGTGCGTGGTGGCGGCCGAGCTGGCCTACGCCGTGGCCGCGCACGCGCACACCGTCATCGTGGCGGACACCTACGTGTGAGTACGCGCTGTACACGTACAAGTCCTTACATTTTATAGTTTAGCTTCATCTATCGCTCCCCCCTTCTCAAACATTGTCACGCCTCGTCGATTTCCTCCAGGTTAGGAATACTTTTTAGAATATAATTATACTTCACTTACATGGCGACTTACATAAAACTTGGCGATTACATGTAGATAACAATACTATATTATAGTATCATCGAGCTGTTGTGATGGTCGAATTTGAAGATGGTTGATAGGAACCTTGGGCTGCTTATTAGTATACATGTATACATATCGAATTTATGCTCGTTACATTTAACATTTAATAAAAGCGTGTCTGTCGTTTTTTAAACTATTAATTTGTACGATGATAACATTTCTATATAACAAACTACAGCAGCGGTTTTAGCTTAGCTTAGCACTTCGATTGTGATATCTGTCATACACAAACAGTTGTCATCACTTTTTGGCCAGAAGAGCAAAGCCACAGGTAAAACCAAGTATATAATAATTAAATTCCTCTATTATTTCAGCTACAATGGCAAACTCCACAGCTATGAGCAATACCCAATAACGACAATACAACAAATGTTAGGGCGCGCGTGTCGCCCCCTGGAGGACGAGCACGCGGTTGCGGTGTTGATGTGCGCGCAGCACCACAAGACCTTCTTCACCAAGCTGCTCAATGATTGTCTGCCTTTGGAGGTAGAGAATTCAGTCATCATTTGTTTAAATAAAATATCAAAAACCGTTTGAAAGTTCAGGACCATAAAATCATTTCAAAGTTTAGTACTAATTAGTTAGTGAAACAGAAAATCATATTTAGTATTTAATTTAATTATCAATTTTTTTTTTATTAATTTTAACAACCAAAAAAATAATAAATACTTTTAAACTGTTCTTTAGCTTTGAAAGACTCTTAATTATATTTTTATTATTAACAGAGTCACTTGGACCATCGTCTCCACGATCATATAAATGCCGAAATAGTAACAAAGACTATAGAAAATAAACAAGATGCTGTGGACTACCTGACATGGACGTTCCTCTACCGGCGTTTAACGCAGAACCCCAATTATTATAACCTGCAGGGAGTTACGCATAGGTAAGTTGTAGTTTAATATTTTGAAGAATATAAAAATTTTAAAATATATATTGCAGAGGCCGCCGTGGCGCACCGACATAGCTTTTGATTGTAAACGCGACAGTTAAAGGCCCGAATGCCTGAATGAAATGGTTGTCATTTCCCCACCCAATATCGATGTCGAAAACTTGGCGGAAAAATTATATATAAATATTTCAAATACACTATATGTATATAATTATATACTGTAAAGCTACTAAGTTATTAAATTATTTAATAATCAGCTTCACCCTGTATCGCGCACACAGCAGGGTAGGCAGAGAGAACCTAGTGTTAACACTCCGTTCCCCACTTTCCGCCGATTTCTGTAGACATTACGTATTAAGTGGCGGAACTCGACGCCGTGCTTGGCCTTAACACCACAGTGGGAAGAAATGGAAGTATAAATTTATATGAATATTTCATGTTCTCGAGTGGGGATCGAACTCACAACCAGTCTTCTTTTTCAGTTCTTTATTCATTGAAATATATTGCAAAATATATTTTTTGAAATTATTAATAACAAAGTCATGTGGTGCCAACCACATAATTTACCCCTCATTTATTACTTTTCAAGTAAGAAGGAGCTTAATAAACTATTTTCTTTAAATATATATATATTTCAGGCATCTGTCAGATCACCTGTCAGAGCTAGTGGAAACGACTCTGTCAGATCTCGAACAATCTAAATGTATAGCAATAGAAGATGAGATGGACGTGCAACCGCTCAACTTGGGAATGATCGCTTCATACTATTATATTAATTATACAACTATTGGTGAGGTTTATTTTATTATTATTTGTGTTCCGTTCCGTTCATTTCCTCGTTCTGGTAACTAGGTAAAACTGCATGGTGCGTTGAGTTCCGTAACGCAGCATGCAGCAACACCTTGAGAAATCGGCAGAAAAAGGATTATGGAAGTAACTAAAAACGTGAAGCTAAAATATATATATATATTTTCAGAACTGTTCAGCTTGTCACTCACATCTAAAACTAAGATCCGCGGTCTCTTAGAGATCATTTCATCTGCTGCTGAGTACTCAGATCTATGTATCAGACATCGTGAAGAAAATATTATCAAGGCTTTGGCTACTAAGTGAGTAACATTTAAAATTATAATATATTATTAGATCTAAATTTAATTAGGTCATTCAAAAGCACTTATGGACTGTGCTATATAAAAATGTCTGTAGTGTTGGTCCTACGGGACCTACCATTGGTTTGGAAAGCAGTTCTACTAAGGAGAGTCAGTAACAAACTGTTTAAATTCTTTCTATTGGGTTGTCTAGTAGGGATCATGATTAAGATAATATAATATATATAGTATCTATAAGTCTTTTTTAAATTAGCTGAGTTTGTATGTTATCTCTTACTATTCGTCCCCAGGGTGCCCCACAAGCCGACCAACCCGTCGGGCGGGCAGGTGAAGTACAACGAGCCGCACGTGAAGGCGCACGTGCTGCTGCAGGCGCACCTGTCGCGCACGCAGCTGCCCGCCGAGCTGCAGGCCGACACCGCGCTCGTGCTCACCAAGGTGAGTGCCACTCTCCCGGCAAGCCACTCTGTAGCAGCGAGCATGGAGCTGATTTGTTTCCCTTTATTCTTCATAGTGTTTGTATAAAAATTTAATTAAATTCAGCTTCATGTTGTATCTTATTAAGATACTTCGTTCCCCACTTTCTGGCGAATTTTTCGAGGCATTGCGTGTTGAGTGGCGGAACTCACCGCCGGACTTTTATTTTTGTGCCAGTGCTTTGGTTTTGCTAAGAAATAATGAAAATATTCATAAATAATAATTTATTCCTCCGAGTGGGAATTCCACTCAAAACCGTCGCGTACAGTCACACCCTTGCGCGACGACATCCTCTGTTTGCCTTTGTATAAATTACAATGTTGAATTTTTTTTAAATAACACATAGTGAATTTGTAAGGGTTCCGTTTTTACCCTTCAGATACCTTTATGAATCTTTTAAAACGTTTTCTTACTTTTTAGATAATAGTGTAAGATTTGTAGACCAATGGATATTAGTATGGAGTATTATTATAGTATCAGCTAACTAAACTAATGATTTCTAATTAATAATAAGTTTTTTATATAAATTAACTAAAATATATACCTAAAAACAAATTATCCTTTTCCTCTAGGCGATCCGTCTCATCCAAGCCTGTGTTGATGTGGTATCCAGCAGTGGATGGCTGTCCCCCGCCGTCGCGGCCATGGAGTTAGCCCAAATGGTGACACAGGCTATGTGGGCCAAAGATTCGTACCTACGACAATTGCCCCACTTCACACCTGAGCTGGTCCAGCGATGTGCTGATAAGGTGAGGACTTGGGAATGGAGGATCTGGTGATGGGAGTATGAGGGAATGGGGTGATGTGAGTTCGATTGCTGAATTAGAAATTATTTATTTCCCCTGCCCTTGTATGACAAACCAGCTGTTGAGTAACTGGGCCACGATAAGCCTTGCACAAGAAGGTAGCAGGCCTTAATTAAAGGAAAACTAAATTCTAGCAAAATAAAAGGTCGACTCAACAAGTTGTTGTACCTTATTTATACTTTTTTTTATCAATATGATATTACAAAATTCTATTCAAAATTAGTAGTGAAAGAAATTTGCCATGTTGTTTGTTGGGTTGTAGAAAATAATCATTAAATTTGAGGAGATGGAAATTGGGAGTTAAAACTATGGGAAACTGTTGACATCAGGATTTTCGACTTTGTTTTCAATTATATTAGTTTACAAAATATTTTATTTAAAACTGAGAACCTCGTGTTATAAAACACTGCACACCCTTAAGACACTTCTCTTCCTTACTTTTCGCTGAAATCTGAAGGCACAAGAGAAATGAAAATATTAAATATTTGATTTCCTCGAGTGGGAATCAAATCCTCTACCACCTGCCGCGTTTCATGCCTGCCTGCCTGTTTGCATGCCCCTGCACACGACTGGCCTGAAAATATTTTTGTTTATTTCATTTTTACCTTCATTCATTTGCATCTTCATTAATCCTCAGCTTGTATATCTAATATCATTTTTTATATTATTATCCAGAACGTAGAAACGGTGTTTGACGTAATGGAGCTGGAAGATGCGGACAGAGCGAAATTGCTTCAGCTATCACCTACCGAGATGGCGGATGTGGCCAGATTCTGTAATAGATATCCAAATGTGGAACTTAGTTATGAGGTGAATAGTTGTTTTTGTTTATTTTTTTAGCTTCCCGCACATATCGGGAAAGGCTGAGGGAATCTAGTGTTAAAACACTACGTTCTTTACTTTTTTGAGGCGGAACCCAACGTAGCGTTTAGTCTTTTTACTACAATTGTTAGAGAAAACGAAAATATTAATTAATTCGTCGAATAAGGAATCGATCAGACGAGCATCGCGTTTATGACGGCCTCCCTTTTATTTTTAAGATGCACTATGGATAATGTCTTTTTTTTTTAATATTTTATATATATTTTTAAAGAATTATAAAAGTATTATGCGTAAAATAAGATGTTATACATCTTAAGAGTTTTAAAAGTACCGCATAAATGGAATTTTTTTTTATTTAGTTTCTAATAATAATAACAATTAATGATAAGAACCTTTAATCAATAGGACTTAAAGTGACGTGATTTTATTCACAACCTTTATTCGAAATATGGTGTAGGAATGCATATTTCATTTCAGTTTTTTTTTCTTGACAGGTGATAAATGAGCGTCGTCTTAGAGCTGGTAAAGCAATAGTAGTGGAAGTGACGCTAGAGAGGGAGGATGAGATCGTTGGTCCCGTCATAGCACCATTCTTCCCACAGGTATACTATCTTTTTATCTGTGAACTTTTGTTGTAGAATTTTGTAACAATCTGCTCTTGTTTTATTTTTGAATGGATAGAGACTTTGATTTAATGAAATTAGTTTTTTTTTAATAAACATTAGTGTATGTGGATTTGAAATACAACATGTAAAACATTTATTACATTAAATTACAACAAATTATAAAATGGTGATATGGAACACTTATACATATTTAGTTAGGTATGATTAGGCAATATCAAAATTGTTAGTAAAACGGAAGTTGATTTTCATCCTGCAAATAATTAGAACATCAATTTATTTCTCAGAAACGAGAAGAAGGCTGGTGGGTGGTCATCGGAGATCCAAAAACGAATACCCTCCTCTCCATCAAGAGGGTGTCCCTAGGAAGATCTGCCAAAGTACGCCTGGACTTTGTCTGTGGAAGTTCTGGAAGGCACACCTATACTCTGTACTTCATGTCTGATGCCTACCTCGGAGCTGATCAGGAGTACAAATTTAATGTGGAGGTCGGCGACGCCGCCTCTGATAGCAGCGAATCTGAGTGATAGTGTGTAATATCACTTTTTTTTCTTTTGTAGCTGTAGCTAATAAGAGAATGTTAAATACACAATTTTTTCCTTAATTTCGATTTATTGTATCATTTTCTTTTCATCTCTTAAAGAGCAAATTAAAAATTCCATATTGTACGATCTACATACACCACTAATACAAATGAATAAATAAGTGAACAACTAGAAAGCGTTTTTTTTTTGTTATTATAATAAGATTATCCTAAAGATGATAGATAGATCGATATATGGCAGCTCTCCTAAAATTGTTATTTTTAACTAAAAATTACGTCTTTTTTAAAACCAGCGTGTAAAGCTAAAATTTTCCTGTGAGATATAAGCTTGAATATTATAATGCACGTTTATTGAAGTGACATCTATGAACTACCCCTATTTATTAAAAAAAATAGAATTCGTAAAAAATGAGTTATTACGGAAAATGACAATAAGTGTAGAATAATTATAAGCAACTGAAGGAAAAATGCTGTGGTGCCAACAATGATATATATATACTTACTTAGCTTTACATCACATTTTTTACATTTTTGTACAGTTGAGGCCAGTCGTGGCGCAGTGGCACAAAGTGTGACTGTAAAACCGACTTGTTGTATGTTCGATCCCCACTCAAGGAGATTAAATATTTATTTAAATTTATATTTCCATTGCTTCGCTCTGGTGTCGAGGCAAAGCGCGGCGTTGAGTTCTGCCAGTCTTAAAACTAGGTTCCCTCCCTACCCTCCTGTGCGCGGGATACAGCGTGAAGCTAATTTTAATTTTTTTGTACAGTGTGTATATATAAAAATAGTCTTTATTTATTTTATTCAAATTATAAATTTTTTGTAAATTTTATTGTATATATAAAAAAATGCAAATACTCACAATTTCTAAACTTACAAAAAAATCAGTTATTAATTTGTTTAAACTGTCTTAATCTTAATTGCCTCGGAATTTAAACCGAGACTCATCATATATTCTAAGTTAAGAAATGATGTAACATTGAGAAAATCTTACACATCTTTCTTTACAGGTAAAAGTTTGTTAACCCTGAATTTCACAACACCACAGATTATCTCGAAATAGATAATCTGACAAATAATCTTAAGATATAGCTAAAGTTTCATCATTTTTCTTTGTCTCGAATCTCAAAGTGACAGATGGACATTATCTTATATTAATATATACGTGAGAGATAAATAATATGTATGTGACTAATATGACCAGACGGCCTGTTTTGAACGGGACCGTCCCATTTTGCACTTGAAGGTCTTGGGTGTCCCTACGTTAAAATGTCTCATTTTTCGAAATGGTACCTAGGTTAGCAAATTTTGCCGAGTCAATGAACCGAATGGAATAATCCACTACTGTCCAATGTTACCTTTTAATATATTAATTTAGATAAATATATAATTGCTAAATAATCAATAATCCGATGTGCCATTTACAATGTCACATTAGTTATATGACCTTAAATAGTCATTCTGTGACTTCGAAATTAAGTTACTTTGTATGAACGAAACAACATTATCGCTCAGTGGCACAGCCTCTGATGATTCCCATTCCATGGAATTCGGTATATTCTATAATAAATTTATTTTTATTTCATTTTATAAGAAAACAGCGTTAAACTCCACCACACAATGCGCTCAATTTGAATTAAAGTAACATTTTTTTGTTACTTCAAATCATATTTCACGCGGATTACCCCGCATATAGCATGGTATGGAGAGAGAACCTGGGAATCTAGTATTAAGAACTGAGACTCCGTCTCCATTAAGTGACTCGGTTTCATTTCTATTTAATATTTACATTTCTTCTTTGACGTTAAGTTCCGCCGCTCAACACGCAATGCCTTAAGTACACGACGGAAGTGTCTGAACACTGGGTTCTCAGGTTTTCTTTGCCTACCCTGCAATGTACGTACCACAGGTTGCTTGCGATGTGATTCAGGTTGTAAGTAAAGTTTGCAACCATTTTTGATTTTTCACAATATTATGTTCATCTAAATTCTAAACAAAGGCATACACTGATGACGCATCATTTTATTATCAAAATTTTATATAAAATAATAACCTTTATATATAAATGTTTTGTCTTTGTCTCAAGCAAAATTTAAGTTCTGGATATTAGGCTCGATATTTGAGTGTCTTAACGGTCTCTGATATGTGCGGGATACGTGATTCTGAGATAAAAATATATATTATTTTAAATGTAATTTTGAGTTTTTAAGGTAGGACATTAGATTGAGCTTCTTGCTTGACGTCACCTAACGCAGTGCACTAGAGAGTGCCATCTTATCATTGATATAGAACCAGTTTAAGCTCATTTCTTTGTGCCTGTTTCTTTCTAATTTTCGAAATTGTAATTAAATAAAACACAAAATAAAACTCTAATAACGGTGGTTATAATTCTATATTTCAAATTGAATATCAAACTACAATGCTATAATATTCTTAAAACATTTTTTATTTTATTAAAAAAGAAATCACATATTAACAGCCTATTTTGAACAAAACAAAAATTTGAACTGAAAAATATATCTTAAAATTACAAAAAAAATACGATTATAATGATAATTTTCAAACAATTTCTACTAAAATGGTAGGATTTTAATTCTAAATAGTAGAAATTGGTAGTAAATTTAAACTGTCTTTTGTAGGTATTCGTCAAAGAGGTAAAGTGATATAGAGAGGTCTCTGCCGTCGTCCTTGGTGATGAACTGCTTGAGATCCGTTGTGTAACCGGCAAGGTTACGGACTGTCTTGGCATGGTCTTCTATGAACTCCTCCTCTAGGTATTGTGCGATCTGAATAAATTAGTTAGGAAAAAATGGTAAATTGTGCATTATATATAAGGGATATTTAATAAACATTTGTAACAATTTTCGATCGATTCGATCCCCGTTCGAGGAATAATTCTGGCGTCGCGCAAGGTTAAATTCCGCCACACAACTGAGTGCATTAACACTAAGTTTCACCTGCCTACCCTGCTGTGTGCGGGATGCAGCTTGTGGCAGATTTTTTATTTTATCTTGTAGTTGTTCTCTCTTCTTCTTCCCCGAATTCCTCCACTTTCAGTTTCTAGGCCCAAGAACGCCAAAATCTCCAAAACCTCTATAAACCATAACCTACCTCAGCATCATGAGTCTTGTGGTTGTTCCTTGTAGCCTCCTGGTGTATGAAGAATGCACGCTCAGCAATCTCCTTCTCCACGTCCAGGGCGTGGGCAAGAGATTCCAACTCCTGGAGTTCGATAGTGGAGTTCCTTGTTTCTTGATCCTGGGAACTACGGGCGCGGAAATCCATACTGCCGCCTGATAGGGTTTGAGATTAGTTAATTGATTTTTATAAGTTATATTGAAGATAATGTCCAAAAGTTTAGTAATAAAAATGACAAAATTTTTATTAATTGTCAAAAAAGATAATTTATAAAGTTACTTTTATTTGTTAATACAGTATAGATTAAATTGTTAAATGACAACATTGTGGTACAGTTAATAGTTACTATACTCATATACAAGGTTTCCTTAATAGAAAAAAGATTTTAATTTCCAACAGATTTTCATCAAATATTTATTAATTTTTATTTTAATTAGGAATTCATTAAATAACAAATCTCTAAAATATAAAAGTAGGCTACCTCTCAAAGTAACATGTTTGATGATGTCAATAGTCTTGGCCCAAGCGTCGTCTGACAGTTTCTTGAACAACTTACTAAAGCCAACTCTGTTTGTTTGATAGTTATTATAATATGCCGCAGAAAGGAGATATTCATATGATCTTCTTAGATGTAGATTGGCGTACGCTTGGAGCTCCGTGGCCACGTTGCCTTGATGGCCAAAGTTGCCGTACACTGCGTTACAGCTGGGTAAAGCTAGGGAGAAAACGCAGAGTTAAACTACGTTTATTATATAGCTAGACTGTTAAATAAGTTATAGAAGATATTAGACTGTGAGCTCTAGTTAACCTGTAAAATTAATTGTAAGAACAATGAGTGAAGAATTATTTTCACTTCTTCACTCTGGTAGACAAGGCGCGGTGTCGAGTTGCGTCATTCATCACATTCGATATGAGAAAATTTGGACAGTGCGTGGTGCCGCAATGCATGTCGTTGCCTATGTACTTAAAAATATATATTATGGACTTTTATTTATAATAAAATTACGACGACGTGTCAATGCCATTTATGCCTATCACAGCCAACAGCTTTCAGCTTTGAAAAAAAGAGGTGAAATAATGATGAAAGAATAATGATTCATTTGATTTAATGAACAATGCACTTTTAAGTATGTTAAAGTTTAAAAAGAACAAAGTTATACAAAGTATGAAAACACTACTGCTAAACCTATTGTACTTAATTCGAAAACAAAAAAATGCTTAAAAATCATAAGTATCGGATTTGAACACCCATCCAACGCAAGACTCAACTGAGACATTTTATAACTAACCTCGTCCAAATAACTACATTATCTTATCTCTTATAATAAAAGCCCAAAGAAAATTTTATGTTATAATAAAACTACTTTATTATAAAAGTATTAAATAAGTAAATATTGACTAAAATAAGATAGAATAAATATTATATAGTAATAAGACTACCAGTTATAAAATAGCTTATTGTAAATGTAAATAAATAATAAAAAATATGAAGTCTCTTTGGTGCGGTGTAATGGCATTGGGCAATAAACTAGGTAGCTGTGAGTTCTATCCCCAAATAGGGGATTGAATTTCTTGGTAAGTTATGTCGAGGCAAAGCGCGGCGTCCAATTGCTCTAGAATTCGGCGGAAAGTGGGGAACGAAATGTCTTAACACTAAGTTCCCTCTGCCTATGTGCGGTATATAGTTTAAAGCTTTTTATTTATTATTTCGCTTTAAACCGGCATTGCACAGCGTTAAATTCAAGCTCTCTATATTTATCGATATTTTATTATGTGTTCTATATTCTATTTACAGTACGATCGATAAGTCGTGGTAAACTTGAAGCTGTAGATGGCAGCGCACATTTGATTTTAGAAAATGCCAAATGTACAAATGTGCTCAAAGTTTTCTAAATATTTGTGCAGAAAACTTAACGCCAGAGAGACGTGTACAGGCGTGTACTTCACTTTACGGCTGGGAATTACTCGCAACGTAATGGTTTTATCAGTTAAAGATTTATTGAATCATAAACATATATAAATAATAAAAACATAATATAACAAATAAGCTAGAAGTTCTAGAAAATGTTATATATATATATATATATATATATATATATATATATATATATATATATAAAAATATATATAAAACGCAATATATTATATATATAAAAAGAAATCCTACTATCAAAGTGTTCTCTGGAAAGAAGAACAGAATTTCATAAATTGAATGTGAAGTTAAAAAAATAATACCTAAACTACTAGTAGCTCTACCACACTCCATAGACACTTCGTTGTAGCACACCTCCGCGGACACCGCGGACAGGGCGGACAGGGCAAGGCAGACGACAGCGATCACAGCCCTCATTTTGCTAAAAATAAAAGAAATTATGCAATTTATTTATTTTAAAAGTAATTTGATTAATCCAAACTATATTTGTTATAATAATAAAATATGTTTTTTATATAGATTAATTGAGGATTAAGATTGAGTGACGTGGCGCAGTAGCACAAGCGTGTGACTGTAAACGTGCCGTTTGTGGGTTCGATTTCCTCTCGAGAATTAATTATTATTATTGATTTTTTTTCTCTCTGGCAACAAAGAAAAACACGCGTTGTTTAGCTTTTGAGTTAAGCCATTCAGGACGCAATGCCTCGAACGAAACAACGAAACTTCGGCGGAAAATGGGGAATAGTGTTTTAACACTAGATTCCCTACTGTATCCGGGATACAGCGTGAAGCTGAAAAAAAACTAGATTCATACTGTATTCAGGCAAAAGCAAAGGCAACCTAGTATTAAGCCACTCCACTCCCCACACATTACCCATGCACTCACTGAACGTTATTTGGGGCCGTGCATGGTGAGTGTTGGAACTCAGTCACGCTTTGTCTTGCTAGTTGTTACTAGAGTGAAGAAATAAAAATAATCATTTCTCCAGAAGGAATTGAACTCACAAATGTTGCTGCTGTGCCAAGATAGTCTATAATCTAAAATATTTCAATCTACCTATGACAATATCTTATTCTTCAAAATTTGTTCTTAGAAACAGGGCCACTGTGTTATAAAAAAATATTTTCGAGATATAAATAAGTAAGACAAGTCATTCAAAAGATATACTAAATTGATCATTATTTATAAACTGAATTATGTTCTTTTTCCTTTTTTTTATATGCTGTATCCCATTTGTAGAGGTGTCGGCAAAAAACCCTAATATTAAAACACTCTGTTCCCTATTATCCTCTTTTTCCCTCGACAACAGAGCAAAGAAATGAAAATATACATTTAAATAAATATTTCATTTTCTTGAGTTTTTCACTAGTTGTGGGTTCAATCTAGGGATTGAACCCACAACTAGTCAATTTTACAGTCACATTTTGTGACCCTGTTGCCAGTTGTGGCAAGAACTGACCTCAAAATATATATAGAAAGTTTTAATTTTATTATTATTTCTTTTTCTTTTTTAGCAATTATAAAAGCATTTTGGAAAAATAAATAAAAGAAAAAAAGGTTCTTTTTTTATAATTTCATTAGATTTCATCATGTCATCATAAGTTCTGAACAACAAGTCATTAGTGTGAGACCCATATAAACTTACGCAAGATCAACAATAAATATATTAAAGCAATACAAGTTTGTTTCCCGGTTTTAATCTTTTATACCAAAAATATAACAATAAATCTATTATCAACAACTCTATAATATGTAATTAATGGCCATATTAAATTGTGTTAATATTTATTTATGCTGTATGATACATTGCATAGCAGGTGAATTTAAGCCCTGTATTCTTGTTGCTCAAAACTGAAATACATCTTGAAAACATTTTTGAAAGGCCATTTTCATTCATAAATTATAATCTATATATAAAATGGCATCTTAAGATTGATCTTAATCTCAAAATTGTTCGAGTTGAGAGTGTTAAAATCACTCCATCTAGTCTGAATTCGAGACAATGCCTGTTGAGTGGAAGGAACCAGAACAAAGAAATGAAAACAACTAATTGGGATTAGCAGGTATTGAACCTAAAACCATTATATTTACAGCTAAACTCCACCCAATTGTGCCACAATGCCATCAATAATTTTTGTGACAGGAAAGGCATAAACAATGACTGAGATCATTTTATTTTTTCTTTCTATATTAACAAACTTTAAACCATTATTAAGTTTATAAAATATTTATAAACTTTAAAGTTAAGTATTTATAAACTTTTAAATTATTATAATATTGTATATTTATATTATCCATTAAAGATTTTAATTCTTTGTTAAATCTAAAGAAGAAATTAACATTCTAAAGTCCAAAAGGCCAAGTCCATATTATTTTTATTTTTTTTATGAAGTGACCAATTTTAAAACCACTACTGATATACTAATTAATAAATATATTTTAATTTGTAAAATTTTTTTTCACTTTCAACAAAAACAATAAATAAAAAAAAATTTAAACAGCTTAAGGCAAAGAAAACAAAATATGACATTGTAATCACACTTGGCAAGATTAATTAAATTAAACAAGATAAAACCAATACTTTTATCAATATTGCTGTTAAGCTTTGATTAATAGGTTATTATCTTAATCTCTACTAAAAAAATATGATTGATTATAGAATTATTAAATAATAAAATGGGTAGTTTCTTACCTTTTTGCGACGTTATGTACTTGTTTTACAAGCGTGCTAGGAAAGATGCGTTGAAAGAGAAGCCTTTACACTCACTGGCGCAGAAGGCGACCTCTCAACAAAGGTGATTGATAAACTTTACGTTGAAACAAAATGGAAATATATATTACGAATTATCACTGCTACAATAAATAGTATTGTGAGTGACACCAGCCACTTCAAATGTACTTTGTGGAAATTTTACGCTAGTGTCGCCAGGTTATTGAGTTTTATTTCCTGATTTTTTTTATATTTGGCTAAAATTTTGATATTAAAAACTTGTTTGGGTTGTTTATAAATAATTTGTGCAACGTATCGTCGATTTGGTTAGTTAATTATGTTGTTGTTTGTTTTTTTGTGTACGTTATATAGTAAAAAATATCTTTAAATGTGGGGAAATTTAAGAAGCTGGTATATTAATATAACCTCCCCTCCCGCCTCGGCTATGACGTTTGCGTTGCAGCTGTTAATCGTTGAGGTTTTGTGTTTCAAATGCTTTCATAATATTTCTTTTTCTTATCAATTTCATACATTTCTTTTGTGCACAATAACCATACAACTGTACGCTTATTAAAAATAGGACAAAAAATATGATAACTGCAAGAAAAACCAGTTTAGAGGCTAAAAAAATTCCTCATAATTCTCGAAACCCAAAACCTCAATAGTTCTATCTCGCTCACTCTTATACGTTAAGTCATATACATCCATCTCGCTTCTGCATGACACAAAGTCATTTGATGTGGGGACTTGGAACACAAACACTTTAGTTTTACCCATTGAGATTCGAGATGCTTTCGTTATCGCTGCGCACTACAATATAATCTTGTATTTAAAACATAACTCGGATACTTTTGTCCCAAACCTTTATTTTGTATTGATAAGTTGCCTTCTGCACCAGTGAGTGTAAAGGCACCTTTCAATAGGACGTTACTGTGCTATCGTTTAATTATTTATCGTAATTCAGATTTTTCTATACCCTCGTCAAAAATATCTGTGATTTTATTATAGAAAAATGAAGACGATTCTTCCGTTCCTCGTGATTTTGGCTGTCTGCTCTTCAGCATTCGCTACACAATGTGAGTATTTGTTTGTTTTTAATTTCTTTTTTTATTTATTTTTTTACCCGTTCAAAGGTTATGGCCTTTGATTATATGTCAATTAATTCTATAGAACTTTATCAAAATATAATAGAAGCTATTTAAATTGAAAGAAACGCTTATATTCTTTGTTTTTTAATGAAACATTTGCCTGATACATATATAAAAATATAATACGCAGGTAGAATTTGACATTTATTGACATTTTATTTTCTTTAAATATGATGAATTGAGTATTTATACTTATTATTTACTAAATTGACTCGATACAGCTTACTTTATAAGTAATAATTTACTTTTTGAATTCATTATTACATCATAATTTGATAAATCAGTTTCTTTACCTTTTGTCTGACAATGAAAAGTACTATGATTTTTTTTTATTGCTACTTCATTTACTTTTAAGAAACAGCCCTTCTTTTTTATTTTATTTGTTATGTTACCACAATTATTGTGTAAATCAGTTCTTCCAAAAATAAAATAGTTTTATTTACTTTACTTATAACTAGACTTATAAAATAGAGCTTAATATCTTTATATGTTGCAATTAAATCCAGTGAATTAAACAATTGACTTTATTGAATATTGTTAGCAAGTAGTTATGTACAGTACTCAATACTGACATTTTATATCAGTTGATTGCTTAAATTTCTTGGTAAACTTTAATTATAACCATAATACTGATATTATAACCTTAATGTTTAAGATGGTTGATGCTCAGCTTATCCTCACAAAGGATAAGCAGGGGAGAGACCAGTCATGAGACATGAGCACAAGCCTGCAAATGTAAATGTGGGTTCTATTCCCACATGCAGTTGTGGGTTTAATTCCCACTTTAGTGTTTTAGTGGGAAGAAAGTGTCCTAAAGTTAGGCTCCTGCAGTGCAGGATATAGACGGAAACTTAAAAAAATCTAATATGATGATACTCTATTTCCCACATTCTGGCCAAATGCTTCTGTCAATTTTATTTATATTTATTTCCCCTAATTGAGAATGGGTTCCATAACTATTGCATATACATCCAAATGCTTTACCACTGCAACACAATGGCCAATATAAATTCAAAATATTATAACTCATAATTTATAGTATGATAATAATAATTTGCTACCTGATTTAACTCAATAAATATAAATAACTGATAAATAAACGCAAATAATACTACGAAGAGTGATTTATTCATACAAAAATATTTTTATTTTATATCACAATGACAAATCTAGTGTTATCTATCATATATAACACTATTAGAGTATATATTAAATAAATTTCATTCAATGAATTTTGATTGATTATTAATTTATTATGTTAGTTTTAGTTTTCGTATTATATATATTTTGTATACATTATTGTAATAACACTTCTTATAAATATTCAAGATGATGACTTTTTTACAAATATTGTATATTGGAAAAAAAAGACTTCTTGTATACCTGCCTACCTTTATCAAAAAGAATAAGATAACTTATTTAAATTAAACTATAAATCTTATCTTATCTTATATTCTTAATCTAAGTACAAGTGACTTAATTTTTTTTTATGTGCAAAAAACTATATGAACCTGGGGACTTAGTGTTAACACAAGCATTATGACACTTGTGTTACCCTTTTTCTGCTAAATTCTGGAGGCATTGTATGTTGAGTGGCAAAACAGCTTTCCCAGAGCCAAGAAAAGAAAATATTAAATATACTTCAGCGGGAATCAAATTATGATATTGTTAGAAATCGGAAGTGGTTAACATTTTTAAAAGAAACACGTTAAAAACACACATTGTTTATATGATTCTAAATTATTTGGAAAGGTATACTATGTAATTGCAACAAGTCATACGTATCACCTACTAACAAAACAAAATCAATGGGTGATTTTATTTTTTATAAAAATAATATATCACGATATGTTATTGTTATGTCAACACTTTTATATTAAATATATGAGGATTAATTTTAATATTACAATTTACAGATTTGATTAATCTGTCTTTAAATGTTTAATATACATAGATTAGATAGTGATTATTAAATGGCGCTTCTTACACTACTTTTATAATTTTAAAATGTTAGGCCACAACAAAGATAGAAATATACACATTAATAGAGGCGCGAGTTCGATTCCCGCAATATATCCGTAATAAAATATGCTTTTCACTACTTTTCTAATTCGTGGTTCCCAACCAGTGGTCTGCAGAAACCGAAATATGGTCTGCGAATGATTTTACTTTTATGACTGGGGATGATGAGGCGAAGCTTCTGTTTAATTATCACAGTTAATTTTTATTATATCTACATCACAGTGGTCCCTGTTACCAAGAATGATAGAAAAGTGGTTCCTAATCAAAAAAAGGTTGGGCTGAACCCCTGTTCTAAATCCTTATAATTGAAATTAATTTAATAATAAATAAATAAATTTTAAACAAATAAGCTTTCTAATATGAGTATACGATTTAGGCCGTAGTGGTGCAAAGCTACAGCGACTGACTGTAAATGCGACTCTTGTGGGTTCTATCTATACTTAGACAAATTAATTATTTCCATTCCTCTTTCATTAGATAGAAAAAGTTCGGCGTTGAGTTCCGCTGTTCAACACGCAATGTCTCAAAAATATTAATTAACGCAACATTTCCGATGTCTACCCCGCGACATGCGGAATGTGACGTGAAGCTATATAAATATAAATTTAAAAGGGATTTTTTTAATATATTATTTAAATTTAATATTGCTTTGTCTTATTGCTTTGTCTTATCGCGACGCTTAGATCACGTAAACTTTATCTAGACGACACGGTTGTTACAATCTCGACAGATAGTTACATTTGGTATGATATCATGTATCCATGCCCGTAAATGCTTAAATCTATTAAAAAATAAAGCCACTTGAACTATTATTAAGGCCGTCGTGGCGCAGTGGCACAGGGTCAGCCTGTATGCGCGACTGGTGTTGATTAGTTCCTTATTCGGAGGAATGATTATATTTGCTATTTTCATTTCCATTTTTCTTTTGGTACTCTTCTTCAGTTGAAACTATATAGTAGGAGGAGGGAACCTAGTATTAAGGCACTATGTAATCTACTTCCAGCCCAATTTTCGTGACTTGCATTTAGAAAAGCGGAACATGACATGAATGAAGAAAAAATACGTTCCCCGAGTGGAAATCGTACTCACAGCCGTCGCGTTGATCTTGATGCAAATGCTGTGCCGCTGCCCCACGAATGGAATGGAAAGGCGTTTGACTTCCTTAATTTCTGTAAAATTGCGAAAGGTGCGATGGCATGTAAATGTTAGTAAGAAATGAAACAAAAAAAGAATTTATATTCTGTGTTAATTACTTTTAACAAGATTCAATCAATAATCAATATTCAAAACAAAGCACAAAGTAGAGCTCATGGTCAAATTGCAAAGGTCGTTATGACAAGATGGCGACGCGGCTTTTGGCAACGTCATTGTTAATTTTATAATTAATTGTGAACAAAACGAAGAAAATTGTATTGTTTTATATATATTGCAATATATTGGCAACTATTAACAACTTGAGATTTTTTATTTTACACTTTTACTCGTATAGTCATAGAAAACGTAGTGTTAAGACACTTTGTTCTTCGTTATATGTTGAAATTAGAGATGTTGCGTGTAGAGTAGCAAAATTCAAACGCCTAAATATTTATAGTACTTAAAATGTTTTTGTTTTGAGTTCCATTACGACCATCATGGTGTTGAATTACTCATTATATTTTCGACGGAAATTGCTGAATAAAATAATCTTTCGATGAGATCTCTTTGTCCACTCTTCAATATTTGGAACTTGTAAACAAACAAAAGAAATATTTATACCATTTCACAAATCTAGTACATTAGTGTAGTTCAATATATTATTTGTTGGTTTACCCTCTACATGTTATCAATAGAAAAACAAACATTAATGACATACACAGATAATGAACACTTGGGTCATGTTTCTATTACGCATGTTTAACGTGTAATATACTATTGTGTTTTTAAAATAAAGAAAAAAACGTTTAGCGTTAGTACTTAAAGTATATTTGGCTACATTACTTAGCAAAAATAAACATGACATAAAAAATATATGTATTATAAAATAGTTTCTTTTAATGAATTACTTCTCTATATTTTTTTATTTCTTATATTTTCATAATAATTTTCCTCACATAGAAAATTAATAAAGACAATATTCTATAGATATCACCCAAACAATGGAGTGACGTATTTACATAAACTCTAAATTGTTGTAATTTAATTAAATATTTTTAAGAATGATATGCTAATTAATAACGCGATTTTAAAGTAATCGAGGCATCTAATCGAATACAGATTTATGTTTCGTATTTTCTTTATGAGAGTGATATGTAGTTTGTTTAAAAAACCATTCGAATATATAGTTAAATGCTATATTTTAAATACCCAGTGGGAAGGCAAAGATCTGCCACACACCGCTCTGTTTTCAAATTTTGATAATTTAGAACGGAGCACGGAGCGTCTTAGCACTAAGTTTCCTTTGTCTACCCTGCTAGTCGTAGGATACAACATAAAGCTATATTAATTTTATATATTTCCGTCCCACAGGCAATGTGAACCCGGTGAACATCCCCAAACACTGGATCACGATGTCGCACGGCTGCCGCAGCAGCGTACGCCAACAGATACAAATGGAGATAGCCGCGTCGCTGCAGTATCTGGCCATGGGGGCTCACTTCTCTAAGGATTCGGTGGGTTTTTGTGGATATTTTTCGGATTATTATATTATACTATCGGTGAATCCCACACGTTTTGACTGTTCTAAAAAGAATGTTCACTAGAATAATCCCCGTGATCCTCGTGTGTGTGCAAATTATATTAAGTTATAGTTACTATTATTATACTTAACGTCCGAATACACTCAAATAAAATAAAAATCACAAATATTTATTAATTAAATAATTATTTTCCCTTTCTTCCCCTCTCAGGTGAATCGTCCAGGCTTCGCCAAACTGTTCTTCGAGGCAAGCTCTGAGGAACGCGAACATGCCATGAAGCTGATAGAATACCTGCTGATGAGAGGAGAGCTGACAACCAACGTGTCCTCCTTGATCACTATTAGGGTAAATATTATTAGAAATGGTTTTTAAATATTATGTGAATATAATTGTATTTTTATTTAGGAGTAAAATAGATGAGTTTCGTTTAGTCATGCTATAATAAAAACCTTCCTCTTTTAGCCCCCTGACCACAAACACTGGAACTCTGGCCAGGAGGCCCTCGAGGAGGCGCTCAAGATGGAGGCTGAAGTGACGAAGGCCATCAAGAACGTTATCATCAAATGTGAACACGACAGGGACAGCCAGGGACACGACAATAATGATTATCACGTAAGTTTTGTTTTTAAACTATAAACAGGAAATATAAAAAAATATAAAAAAAATGATAGATACATACGTTTGTTTAAAAAAAATATGTCTAAGTTATAAAAAGTGTAAGGTTCTACTATGTAACACCATGACACTATAAGGCACATATATTACATGCCTAATTTTCTTTGATAAAACACACCTAAGTATATTCAATTTGGAGAAGATTAGAAATCATGCTTTGACACCCCTTAGTAGGTGGCGGAAAATAACGCCGCGTTTTGATTTATCAGACTGGGTAAATACTTACGTGATATTTCTTTGAACGACGTTTGAAACTTCCTTCGTGTTCTCTCTTGCGTAAAGTCAGAATGTTAATATTTAGGATATTTTCTTTTATTTCAGCTTGTCGATTACTTAACTGGTGAATTCTTAGAAGAACAATACAAGGGTCAACGCGACCTCGCGGGCAAGGCCTCCACTCTCAAGAAGATGATGGAGCGTCACTCTGCACTTGGAGAGTTCATCTTTGACAAGAAACTCATGGGCATTGACATATAAGTCATATAGCTTAGCAGTTCTATTTAATTTTTATACTCTGTATTTAAAAAAAACATGTTTCTCTTTTTGTTATGTACAAAATTATTCATTAATATAATCAAATGATCAATTTATAATGTGTTTTTTGTTTATAAGTACTTCTATTTAGTTTTTTTTCAATGTCACATTTTGACATGTGTTATATTTTTTGTCGTTATAGATTACCTGTTTCAGTCAGTTCAGTAGAAAAGTCATTTGCCATCGCCATTTTCATTTCTAGTTGTATGCTGAATAGAAGTTACGTAACGCTATAGAATAGTATAGTCGTAATTACAATATATTCGTCAATTGATAATAAACAATTTTAAATTCGAAATGTTCTTTTATTACCAGAAACTTGGAAGTAAGTAATACATTTTTTTTTAAACCCATACATAAAGAAATTAATCAAGATACCTCAACAGTTTAGACATAGGATTTTTTTTTCATTTCACGATGTTTATCCATACTTATATTTCGTGTCATGCAGTTACGCATACGCAACTACACAATGCTATGTCTCTTTTATGTTAGTTCAGTTTGTTTGGATATTATAACAATTGTTCTTTTATGTATGAAAAAGAAAAAAATATTTTTATTTTATTTTTTAATTTAGTGATAATACACAAAGGAAATCCCTCTTATCTCCCGCATTCAAGATGGCGGATCCTTTTGACCCCTACATAGTTTGTTATGCCTAAACAATGTTCATTTTATGTTTACTAATTAATATATGTGACTGTTAGATTTAATTTTAATTAGATTTAATTTTATCAATACATAATTAGTATAATTAATTAATTTTCTCCGCTAAATACGAAATCGGATACAGATTTTTAACTTAACACTAGGTTCCCTTTACCTAGCCTGTTGTGTGCGGTACGTAACAGAGTAGGCAGTGTAGACCTAGTTTTAATACTGTTTATGCAAACAATCAGACGCTGTCTCACTAAGCCACGACGGCTTCAATATATTTGTTAAATAAATAATTTCTATATATAACAAAACTATAAGGGTTATAGAAATAAAGATATATAATATATTAAAATCTAATTTTTATTGCACATTTTTTACAAATAACATAATATATGTATATGTACATAACGTATAAAACTAGCAGACCGCTTTTATTGTGATTCATACAAGTTAAAAATAGTCTTTCTTAATTCACTAATTGTGTTTTTAATAGTTTTTTAAATGAAACTAAAGAGAAATACCATAGTAAAAATATCTTTAAGGATTAATATAAAAAATAGAAATTAACATATAATTTAAATATTATGAAAATAATTAAAATATCCTTTAACTTTGCGTTAGTTTTGGGCATAATATGGCAATAATATAAATGGTAGATTTTTTTAAGAGTCCGGCTCGAAGGAACATAATAAACTCCATTACAAACTAAAAATATATTTTGTAAAGAGAACTTAGTGTAAAGACAATCAATTTTCTACATTTATCCCAAATTACGTGAAGGCGAAATCCAACGCCACGTTTTGTGCATCAGAGAGAAGAAATAAAAACAATTTTACCTAGTGGGAGTTGAACTCACAACCATCGCGACAATCTCGCGCTATCTCAAAGGGTCACAACGGCTTAAAAAAAATTGGACAAATATGGCCATAAAATAAATGGTGGACATATTCAAGGGTCTGACTCGAAGGGCCAAAACAATAAAAAAATACTATAAACTAAAAATGTATTATAGTATATAAATAAAATACGCTTCAACTAAGTACAATAGGCTGCCATTATGTTATTACTTGGCAAGATATTTTCTGAAGTGTATTTGTGCTATAAGTCCTATAGAGGTAAATGTAAAAAATAAATTTTGGAAGACAAAATTAAACATCTTGGCCACTTTTCCAAAAAATATATAGTTTGTTAACTTTTTTCGAGATCTTCAGTAGTTTCCCATTAATAAATAATAATAAAGTTCATCTTCTAGTATTATTTCTTTGTGTATAAATAAATGAATAATAATAATATTTTCTTCTCAATTACGTACTTTTGATATTTTTATTATAAAAAATGTTTTCCATTTTGACACAACCGTTTGACAAATAGAACAGATATTAAAAACGTCATCAGCATTATTCTTTAGCTTAACGTTGCATCCCGCGCGGGTCGGCAAAGAAAACCTTAGGACTCAGGATGCTTCACTGCCCCTATCCCGGCTAATTTAAAAGACCAGACAATGGACCGTACTTGCCTCTGCCGGAGCAAACTAAAAACCATTCCTTCCCAAATGGTAATCGAACTCACAACCATCGCGACAGCCCCTTATAAAAGTTGTTTTAAATTCTCAAATAGAATGTAAGGGCTGAGGCACACGATCGTCCGGATCGACTTTCCTCTCGTGAACTTTCAAATGGCCTTTCAAAGTGCACTTCTGTGTGAACGCGCGCCCACAGACGGGACAGACAAACCGTTTATCATTGTTGTGTATACGCATGTGCTCTCTCAGCGTTTTCTTCCTCTGATACGACTTGTGGCATATATTGCACGTGTGTATTCTTTCTCCGTCGTGTTTTATCATGTGCATTTTCAGGGAATTCCGCGTGTAAAAGGCGAGGTCGCACTTATTGCACTTATGGTTCCTCTCGTTCAGATGGTCGCGTCGCACGTGACTCGACAAGTGTCCGGGCGTTATATAGCTTTGGGTACACGCCTTGCACTTATACCTCTTCAACTCTTCATTATGGACCTCTGCCAGATGTTTTTGTCGAGCGTAGAACGACGATAACGATATGTTGCATCTTTTACACGCATAACGTATACCGGATTTGTGCTCTTTCGACACGTGGTTTTCTCTTTTGGTCACTCTGTCAAAAATGGCGTCGCAGTATCTACAGGGGAAGTCCCCGATTTCGTGTGTCCTCATGTGGCCGCGTAATCTCGCTTTAGAGGCGAAAGCTTTGCCACAACTGTCACATATGTGGTTAGGATAATGGACGTTCATATGAGTATTGAGGCTGACGAAATTAAGAAAAGTTTTCTGACATATTGGACAGTCCAACTGGTCTTTCTCTAATTTGAACGGCAAATTGTTCCAACCCGTGTTACTTTTGGATGTAATACAGTTGTTTATATGGTTCTTTAGAGTTTCAAAATCGGGTATGTCGCTTCTGCATATTTTACATTTTAATTTATTGCTACTCTTATAAAATCTTTGTAATGTTGAAGAAATCATTTTTTTGAATGCTACATGTATGTTAGTAACACTGTGTTGCATTATATGACTTTGTATATCATCCAATATGGCTGATTTTTCCGGGCAAATAGCACAAGAGTACCCATTTTTTCCCATTTTGAATGGAAAAAGTCCAGATTGCAGCATTTTTTCCGTTTCGGATAAGTCTGCCTGCTTTTTTACGGAATAGGAAACTTTTTTTTTAGTTATAGACAAATTTTTTTTACGCGTTCGCCTAGGTCTATAGTCGTCGGGCTCTTTTTTTATGATGAGATCGTTTAAAACTGAAAAGAAGACATTCTATTTTGTAAATATATATTTAAAACAATATATATTATATCCATAATTGTTTATAAATGTATAAAAAAATTTCTTTGAATCGTTAAAAGTAACATTAGTTATAGTAACATTATCTTCTACATAAAACTTTCATATATTTAAATTACAAAAAGTAATCATAAATTTATCTACATACCAGTATCATCAAAATCACTATCTTCCTCCTCTTTCACAGCTTCTAATAGTATTCTATCGCCATCTAAAATAAAAAAAATAAAAAATTATTACTTTCAAATAATTGAAGACTAAGACTAAGAAGAATTGAAGACTGCTGTGGCGGAGAAGCACGATATCTTCCTGTAAACACGACGATTGAGGATTCGGCTCCCACTAAAAGAAATGAATTATTTATATTTCATATTTTCATTTCTTCACTCAGGTATCGAGACAAAACACGGCGTTGTGTACCGGCAGTCAACAACGTCTCAAAATTTGTGCGGTGCGTGGGGAGCGGAGTGTCTCAACATTAAGTTCTACCTATCCTTTATTTTGCCGGATACAGTGTGAAGCTGAAAAAAAAATTATCAAGAAAATATTTTTCTTTTGTAAAATTTTAAATGGTCAAAATTATTATACTAAATGTTTTGATTTATTCATAATGATCATAATCTTATCAGTATAAGGAAATAAAACGAAATGAAGAAAATCATGTAAACATTTAGGCCCTGTCCCACCATTTGAAGACAAAAAATCTTTGCCTCAAATTTTTTTGCCTCATATGATTTTTTGAATCATTTTTTTTAAATTTATTTACTTGTATATTATTCTACACTCCTAAACGCAGACCGTTACTGTGTCAAAATGTTCATATAAAATGGGACATGGTTGCATTACATAATAATATATGTGTGTAGTATTAATGTTTGTTTTAGTACCTGAATCTTCGTCGTGAAAATCTTTGGAGAATCCAATAACAGACACTATGTCTTCATTCACATCATTCAATACTTCTTTGAGAGATACTGCAAAATAGTTTAAATTAAAATTAAATTAGCTTCACGCTTTATCCCGCACACAGCAGGGTAGTCAGAGGGAACCCAGTGTTAAGACACTCTGTTCCCCACTTTCTGCCGAATTTTGGAGGCATTGCGTGTTGAGTGGCAGAACTCAACGCCGCGCTTTGCCTCGACACCAGAGCGAAGAAATGGAAATATAAATTTAAGTAAATATTTCATCTCCTTGAGTGGGAATCGAACCCACAACCAGTCGGTTTTAGAGTCACACTTTGTGCCACTGCGCCACGACTGGCCTCACTGCGCCATGACTGGCCTCAAAATAGTTTATATTATTTGTTTTTTTTATGTTCATGTTGTATCTTGCATATAGTAAAATAGGTTGAGGGAACCTAGTGTTGACACTACCTACTTGATTTTCCAAAGAATTTTCGAGGCATTGATTGTTGTGTGGCAGAACTAGTATATTATAATTATTGATGGTGCAGTCATCACAGCTGTAAACTCAATGGTTGTGTATTTGATTCCCATTAAAGGGAATGAATAATTTAATATTTTCTATTTCTTTGATACAATTCAAAAGAGCTATAGAGTCATCAGTCACAGTGGAATGCCACGAAAATTCAGTGAAAAGTGGCAACTGGAGTATAAATACTAGGTTCCTAGGTTCTAACTAAAAAAAATTTACCACTATTTTTCCTAGGTGAAGTTTCAAGTTTAACTCTTTCATATTCTTGATCTGCTTCTGAAATTAATTATAACAGATTTTTATCATTACAGACACAAATTTTGTTCAAAATACAGATAATTATTTTTTGTTTTATAAGATAATGAATGTTTTAAGAATAAAAAAAAATTGAATAAGGTGATTCTAATAGGATTACTTAATAATTTTTCCTACATTTACATTTTATACAGAAATAGTACTATAATATTTTTTAAACCCATACTTTATATAACATAATTGTAGCATTGTAAACATAGAGAACTAGTAAAGGCATAGAGAAGGTGGTAAGGATAGAAAGGCAGTCCATTTTCCAGATTTTCTGGCCTGAAATCAAGACATTCTGTATTAAGTGGCAGAACCCAATGCAACATTCTGGTCAATAGAAATGAAAATAATATATTCCCCTAGTTAAAATAAACACAATCATCTCTTACCAGTCAAATGTTATATATGCCCTACATATGATCTTTTCTTGTTTCATTTTGTATCCCTCACATAACATGCATGAGGTTACATAAAAAACCAAGTGTTAAGACATTGTATTCCCCACTTTCTGCTGAATTTCAAAAGAATCACATGTTGACGTGCAAAACTCAATCCCATGCTTTGTTTTGTTAACAGAGCAAGGACATACATATATTAAGTATTTCATTCCCCCAGTGGGACTCAAACCCACACCTGTTGTGTTTATATTTATACATACTTGTGCCACTGTGCCACATTTGCTTCAAAGAATATTAAAACTAAATATTAAAAAATCTTAAAATTATATAATATACATCACTAAACTTACTTTTTAATCTGACTGTTACTTCTAAAGCCTTTAATGATGTCTCAACTTGTTCTCTGAATTTTAGGCAAATTTCTAACTGTTCTATGCAGTTGTTACATATCAAACGTTTTGTATCATCTAATTCTAATATCCCCATCTGTAAATATTAATGAATATAAGTGTATAAATAAGATTTACATAGAAATGTGGTTTAACATAATTTAAAATGTTAATGCAAGAAAAACATTAAGGAAATATTGCTATTACCCTGTAATTTAAACTCAAATTCCAGTCTTCGATTTAAAACTTCTTTGAATTAAACAAATAACATTAAACAAATTCATACAAAGGAAATTTTCTAAGGACATCACACATAATATATTATTTACTTACATCTATAGAAAAACATTTGAACAGCATATCTGTGTAAGATTCTTTTTTATTATCATTAATTTGTTTAATAAGCATACTTTTAACGACTCCTTCGTTCAGACATAGATTGCAGGTACCCAATATCGGCAATGTTTCCACCATAATCCCTGCTTCCATATTTATTATATTAGTTATATAACTTGTTTCAAATAACTTTTGTTTATTTAATGCTCAAATCGAAGCAATCATACGCAAATAATACAAAAACACCGACAAGATAATATTCATTTTGACAATTATTGTGACAGTTCGTGTTTGACAGATGTATGTATATAAGATAAAACGTCTTGTTACTCCTATTAATTATTTGTTTATAAAAGTGCTTTATTCTAAGGACTGAATTATTTGTTTAAAATAATTAAAATATATGTACTTATTATTGAAAATGTTTACTACCATTCAAATTCAAAACATAAAATAGTTGTCTATAAAATTGGTTTACGGACGATAAGTTCACGTGATAACGTTATAAGAAAACTTTGAGGCAAAATTGCATATTTTGCGAAGGGAATTAAATGATCACTAAATTATCATTATTTTATATAATACAAAGAAAGAGTCGCCCACTTGGCTCGAGCAGAACATGAAAACCGTACATTTACGTGCGAGCGGCCGACGTCTACCGATTTATAAGACGTTATAACGTCAAAAATTCAATTAAATAATGGAATTAACATTTTCTAGAGAAATGTATGTAATAATGATGATGTAAGCAAAAGTTTTGATGTAACGAATTGTAAAAGTAATAAAAAAAAAATATTTTATTAAATATAGTAATAATTAACACAAAAAAGAAATCAATTTATTTATAAAATATTTCTATTCTTTAATAATAGTTTTAATTTTATTAACTTTTTGTATTTTCCCGCGTTTCATTAAAAGTTCCTGAGGTATGGGCATCTGTCCACGGAAGTCGACACCGGGGCCGGGTTTTAGCTTCATTCGATGTTCTGGATAGCGATATATAGACTCGTTTGGTAGGAATCGAATACAGCCATTGTAAAAATGTAGATCTCTAAAATAGTTTTCTTTTTAAGATTTTTAAAGTGATATTCCACACTTCGAAAATGTCTATTTCTAATGTCTTTTTCTAAATAAGTACCGTTTTATTTGCTTTAATAAGCCAAAACTGACAAAAATGTAAACTGTAGCCAGTTAATACAAAATAATTCGATAATTTCATAACTATATCAAATTATATACATATATATATATATATAATATATTTCAGCGTTTGAGTATAACGTCGCCGGATGTGGGTCAATTCCACTCGGAGCAATTAATTATTTTCATTTCTTTACTCTATTAGAAAACGAGGAACTACACTCGCAAATTCTATCCACTGCAGGGATAGAGAACGGAGCTTCTTATCACTATGTTCCCTCTGAATATAAGGCTTTATGTGGGGGGTACAGAGGTAATCTGATAAATAAAGTAAAAAGTGTGTAAAGTAGGGAACGGAGTGTCTTAACACTAAATTCCCTCTGCCTAAATATTATTCATCCTTGTGCAACGGGACCATTGTGTACTGGATGAAGAAACTTGATAATGTGTATGCTTAACGATATGTTTAAAGGTTTAAGTAGGGGAAAATACAGCATTCCTTTGAATTAGCACGAACCCACAACCATCTCATGTTCCGTCAACTCTGTGAACAATACCACAATTAATAACTAACCTGATATTAGGAAATTGAAACGGCGCAAATACTCGTTTCTCAATATTTTGTTTATATTTCAACCATCTACATTTAAGTAGTTCATTCCGTTCCAAAGAATAATGATTTATAAATATATAATCGAAAAGCCCTTTCTCAAATGTCGGCAGTGTTCTGTAGTTTTGACCGATATTTTTTTCGATTTCTGTGTACAATTATAAAAAAATATATATTTTTCATAGACAGAAAGAAACCTAGTGTCGTTGTCCTCCACTCCACTCTTTCTCTTTCAAGTATTTTCTAGTGGCGGAAGCCACCAATGCTGCCGTCGCCAGTTTGTCTTATCACATCAGGGAATTTTAAAAGAAATTGATAAAGAATCGCGACTACGCGACGCAAAGGGAGTCGCAGAGCAAGGCTTCTCGGTAATATTAAATTCCTTGAAGAATAGTTCCTAGCTGTTGATCGTAATAATAGTAGTACCTTTGAGTTTTTATTATGATTATTTTTATGGTATATTTACATACCTAATATAAAAATTCATCCTATTTAATACTCTTATACAGGTTCGAAAGTAATCAATATACCTATTTATTGAACATAATTTATAATAACTGAGGCCAGTCGTAGCGCAGCGGCACGAAGTGTGACTGTAAAACTGACTGGTTGTGGGTTCGATCCCCACTCGAGGAGACGAAATATTTACTTAAATTTATATTTTCATTTCTTCGCTCTGGTGTCGAGGCAAAAGTGCGGCGTTGAGTTCTGCCACTCAACACGCAATGCCTCCAGAATTCGGCAGAAAGTGGGGAACGGAGTGTCTTGACACTAGGTCCCCTCTGCCTACCCTGCTGTGTGCGGGATACAGCGTGAAGCTGATTTATAATAACGAGTCACTTGTTCAGTTCTGCCCGCTAATGGTAAAGCTAAAATGGCTTTTGCAACGACTCCGTTAGGAAATAGATCTATGGAATACTATTTATGGGGGAATATTTGATATAAAGATTATTATAGATTATTATAATGTAATATTTTTTAAGTAAATGTAGCATAGTTAAAGTTTTTAAATATACTGACTTTATTTGATTGATTTTAATGTTAAAAACACAGTATGTCTATCGCGTTACAGTCACACCCTTGTGCCCCTGAACTCAATTTGTATTGTGAGTTCTCACTTCGTGAATTACATATAAAATATAACAAAAACGATTCATAAATGCTCGTATCCTTGAATTGCGTCGTCTTCTTGATATAATTATCCCCTCCGTTCGGACTCATGGCGGTCACGGTAGCGGTTACACTTTCATTGCTATGGGCGGTTAATTCAATCAAATATTATATTACGCAGACGATATGCTCCTTGCCGTACTATTTTTATTTGGTGTCTCATAATTCCTAATCAGAGTTCTGAATTTTATTTCACCGGAAAATGCTCACCATACTATAGGTACAACCTTTGCAAAGCCGATAGAGCAACGTGCAGAGATTGTAGTACGCGCGGTAGTTGTTGGTTCGATCTCCAATTTCTATCTTAATGTAAAACTAAAAGCGTAATGCGTAAGCATTAAAAAGTAGTTTATAATGAGATAAGATTACCTTCAGTAACTTCAGCATCGGGTTTTACTCGCTTTATATGTTTACATTCTGAATATATGTTATCATTTTCTTTTAGAGCCATTTTGAAATAAAATAATTTAAATTATCAAACGCTTGTCATAAATTATAATGCATAAGTAATTAGTGAATGAACTACAGACAATATAATAGCTAAGGTGTGACTTATGTTAATGAAGAAAGTTTTCATGAAAATAAAAACATGTATTGGTGATTTATATTATTTATAATTACTTATATTAACTACATTTTAAATGGAACTCTTTAACCGGATGAATCACGTACATTTCGTATTATAGGTATATTAATGAAAATCCGACGTTTCGAACACTTTTGAATAGTCCGTGGCCACAGGAAGACAGAGGTGGCACCTGACCTCCACTTAAAAGTATCATTTAAAATGTGTTAGCGAAAACTATACTAACTATCCCGCATATGGGTAGATAGAGAAGAACCTAGTAACAAGTCACTCCATTTTCTGATTTCCATCCAATGTTGTAATAGCACGTGTTGAGTGTCGAAAGCCAACATCCTTTTACCATGCACTTTAATACTAGGTTCCGTCTGCCTACCACAGCAGAGTAGGCAGACGGAACATATCATTAAGACACTTCGTTCCCTATTTTCCGCCGAATTCTGGAGCCATTGCATATTAAAAAAATTGTAACTGATCACTGTCTGTACATTACAGATACATTATATAGCGCACCCGCGCGGCTTCGCCTGCTTGATCTATATGAATATTTATTAAATATATGTATAAATTTTTTTCTGTATTCAATAGGATTAATTAGTAAGAAAATATAATAAATGCACAGACAAAGTATTTTTACTGTTCTGTTATATGCATGTTTTTTTTTTATATTTAGGCTCAGTGTCACACAGCAAGCAATGCAGAGAGCATGCGTGTTCGCTATTTCTCTACGTGATAGAATCGGAAATGAAGACATCCGTAAGAGAACAAAGATTCCGACATTGCTCCGCGCAAGACAAATAGCAAGGAGCACCGATGGCCGTTGGGGCAGAAAGGTTCCGCGAATCGGACCATGCACGGTGGGCTTCAGGGCCTCCACCAGGTGGATCGACGATCTAGTCAAGGCCGCGGGAAGCCGCTGGACGCAGGGAGAGCAGGACCGATCGACGTGGAGACCCTTGGGAGAGGTCTACTTCGAACAGTGGGCGTCTAATGGTTGACGTGATTATATGCATAGATAAATTCTCCTGAGTGGGGATGAAAACCACAACCAAAGCGTTTGCAGCCAGATTATGATGATAAAACCAATTTTATGTACTGAAACTAAAGTACATGTAAATATTTTGCTACTACAACAGTTAGCGAATATAATTTGAGCCCTAGGCGTGGTGCAGGGGCACAATTTTCTACCTGTGAAAGCGACAGTTTGAGAGCTCGATTTTCGAACCCTCAATTTCATTTTCATCGAGCTACGTTCAAATACGCTTCTTAAACTTATTTAGGTAAGCATGTTTTAAAATTTTTAAACCCTTTCTAAAAAAGTTTCTTTTCTAAGTGTGGTGGTGTGTGACACGGTAAAAATGTAAAAAGCAACATTACTGTTATAGTCCGACACAATCGTTATTGCATATGACAAGCACGCGCAGTAGAATTGCGGAGAACGCGTATTTCGATATCTGCACATAGACGCCTCTGCTCCTTGACGGGGCGGTCACTACACCACAGTACTACGTCAGTTCATTACTATGAAATAATATTATAATAATTTGTGTGTCAGCTCAAGCAACATGCAAAATCAAGTTAAGTGAGCGGGCGGGAGCCTCTACGAGTGAATAATCGAAGAATTGTTAAAAAAGGAAAGTTTGAAATCATAAATACAAAATAACGAATACAATAGAAATAAAAGGAAAGAAATGACAAAAAAGTACTTTTAAGATAAAAAAAATATATAATTTAATGATGACTTCTTTTTACATGACGTCTCAAAGAATCTTTAGTGGCAAAGAGAGTGCTACACAGTGCACAAGAAAATTTTTTTTCGCCCGTATGAGTGACTCTATGCCTCATTAGATCAGATTTAGTATAAAAAAAGTTTTTACAAACGTCACATTCATGTTTTTTTTCTTTCATATGAACATTTTTCATGTGATTATTACGAAGACTTTTAGTTATAAATGCTTTGGAACAAAATGGACATTTATAATCTGGTTTTCTTAAGCCATGTTTGTCCACTAAATGCTGAATTTTCAAATTTTCCTGCGAAAATCTGTCACTACAATACGAACAGACAAATCTTAATTTTTTCTCTTTTATCACATTATGTTTGTCTATGTCGTGTTTCTTTTTATCTGTGCCTGTTTCAAAATTCATATCACACTCTGTACATATATGCTTTTTATGAGCTCTAGTTTTGTGTAAATTCAAAAATACTAAATTAGAGTAACTATGTCCGCATACATCACAAATATGATTTTTATAATGTTTATTGACGTGCATACTCAAAATTCTGAAATTATCGAATAATTCTGAGCAAATTTGACATTTGAGACCTTCTTTTTCTACTTTGTACGGTATCAACAGGTTTTCTTTAACTGGAAATTTGATACTGTGTTTTTCTGTCAAATGTACTCTTAAATCATCTAAATTTTCAAAATTATCATCACATTTTTTACAAATAAGTATTGAAATTTCAACTTTAACCATGGTTTGGCTTTGCCTTAATATTATTTTCTCCAAATTTTCTTCGGAATGTGATAAATTATGATTCCTTAGTGCTGCCATCTCAATAAAATGTTCTTTGCATATGAGACACAAATATCTGCACTTGTTGTATTGAAATGGAAACATTGTGGAATTTTCAAGAAGTCTCAATGAATTCTCCCTCAATATTGACCTCTCGCCTCGTTTCTCTAGTACTTTGGACCAATAATCTTCTTCGTTATTTTGTGATTTATCTGAAAATTATAATTTATGTAAATTATAATAATGGTAATTAAAATTTATTTTTATATTTTTTTGCTTCACGCTTTATCCAATGTATGGCATGGTAGACAGAGAGGACCAAATGTTAATCCATTTGAGCCGAATTTTTGAGTCATTGCCTGTTGTGTGGCGGAACTCAAAGCCAGAGCGAGAAAATTAAAATTGTTAGTAACGACCACGACCATCGCGTTTAGTCGCACACTGTACCGCTGCGCCACGACGACCGATTTTAACAATATTGTAATTAAAAATTACAGCTGTTTATAAATTGAATAGTGAATCTATTTGTACGCGATTATAGATTTATTCTCTGTCGTAGAAATACTTTTTAATGATATAAAGGAAAATATTTAAAAACGATACAGTTTGGGGAAATCTTCATAAGAACGTAATAATTAATGAGCGATTAAATGAGTCACACTAATGTTTTTTACCAACAATACCGTTTAAGAGCGAGGCAGACTCGTCCACCGGGAAACCTATAACAATTTCAGGATTGTAGGCCAACTGGAAGTATAATTTATGAAAGTTGACAACCTTAAGTTTGCTTACTTAATTTGTGTGGAATGAACTACAAATATAAGTTTTTTTTCTATATAGAGGGAACCTAGTGTTGAGACATCCGTTCTCCACTTTCCACTGAATTCTGGAAGCATTGCATGTTGAGTGGTAGAACTCAACGCCGCGCTTTGCCTCGACACCAGATCGAAGAAAATAAATTTAAGTAAATATTCCATCTCCTGGAGTGGGGATTGAACCCACAACCAGTCAGTTTTACAGTTACACTTTGTGCCTCTGCGCCACGACTGGCCTCAGTTTTTTTTAAATCAAATACCCATTAATTCTTACTTCTTGGTTAATTCCTTTGTTTGTATTGTTAGTTCTAACTACGTAGTAAATAACTCTGGATAAATATAGATTCGTGAAAAGTGCCCTCACATCTTTGAGTGCGTTGACTTGGAGCTTGATTTTTTTTCTATGTTTCAAGGGACCGTAAACCTTAACATTCGATATTAGGTTTAGATTAATACCTCCACGCAATCTCGGGATAAATCGTCTTGACGTGCAAAAAAATTAAGTATCGTCCTTTTTTAGGTACACTCAAGATTTTTTTTTAATTTATCTATTAATAACACATGAGTTCAAACTATTTTCCTGGGTGTTTGTCTTTTAATCGCATAGCAGGGTAGGTATTTCTCCGTTGTTTACGCAATTTTCTAGGATGGCGGTAATTCTACACGCTGTATTGATTACAAACAAGTACAAATAATACGATTGACGACTTCTGGTCGCTCTGGAATTAGGCTATGTGATCTTCTGCGCATCGTCGTACATATACAACGTCGACTGTACTGTAGATTTATGATATTCTATTATTGTCACACTATTTGACATCATCAACTCACAAATTGAATTTCACACTGAATCTTGCACATATCAGTGTAGGTAGGGGAATCTGGCAATAGTGTTAAGACATTCCGTTACCTATCAAGACACTAGGGAACGGATTCCCTAATTATCTCCGAGTTCTTGAAGAGTTGCGGGACTCAACGCTACGTTTTGCTTCGTTACCAGACGGAGGGAATGAAAATATTATATATTTCATTCCCCCGAGTGAGAAAACGAACTTAGTTACCAGGTTCCCTTATCCCATCCTGCTACGTGCAGAATATAGCCTGACGCTAGAAGAAAATATATAAATATTGTTTTTTTTATCTTTAGCATAAAATATAATGTTTTTCTATGTATCATTAAACCCTTTTTATTATTGCTGCCGGTAACAGAGTTAACGGAGCCTTAGCTGCATTGATGAGACGGCGAAACGTCAGCACAGTTGCGTGTTTGGCCGTACACAATGCAGTGTTGGTACCGACGCTGTTATTCGGCAAAATGTGGGTATAATACGAATTCTGTAGAGATGAGATCTCTTCGTAGGATATGCGGAGTCAGCTTAGCTGATCGAATCCACAATGAAGAGATACACAGAATGGCAGGTACACAAACGGTAAATCAGAGCTAATTACAAGACCGGGTTTTTTAATTTGAATATTTTTAAGTTTAGCAACCACGTTTCTTATAGATTGTTCGTGTGAGTCTCCTCTTTCCGCAGATTGTGTCTTCATCGAGTTCTTGGCACCAAATATTTGATCGGCCAAGGAGCCAACTTGTAGGCAGTGTGCTGCGTCATAGGCTTGCGACGCCATAACTCTACCGTATCTCATATTATACCAATGAGTTGATTCCCATCGCCCAACAGTCGTATCATTTCATCCTTTTGTATCATTTCACAACGTTCACGCGTGAATATTAACTTAACTTCACGCTTTATCCCTAGCGGGGTAGTCACAGAGAACGGAGCGCCAAACGCTACGGTCTCTACATACCTCTTTCGCCTCGTCCACTGTCATCAACCTCTTCATACATGCCCTCCGGGGGGTCCTCATGCTTTTTACGTGACCTTCCTCCAGTATCTTTGATACTGTGTTTTCGAAGGTCAACCGAGGTCTCCCCCTACCTCTCTTACCACTCACTTTTCCATCATAAATCTTTTTTGCCATTCTTTCATCACTCATTCGTTCGACGTGCTCAAACCAGCTGAGCACGTTCTTCTTCATTCTCACCGTGACATCCTCGCTAGTACCTGCCATTCTATATACCTCTTCATTGCGGATTCGATCAGCTAAGCTGACCCCGCATATCCTACGAAGAGATCGCATCTCCACAGCATTCATCTTTCTTTCATTCTTCTTCTGTAATACCCACGTTTCGCTGCCGTATAACAGAGTCGGTACCAAAACTGCATTGTGTACGGCCAAACGCGCAGCTGTGCTGACGTTTCGCCGTCTTATCAATGCAGCTAAGGCTCCGTTAACCTTGTTACCGGCAGCAATACGCCTTTCCACATCCATCTCGTATCTTCCATCTCTACTGAACATACTTCCCAAGTATACCACCTCATTCACTTGTTCTAATATCTTACTATTTACACTGATCTTGCATTCCGTCCTTTCTTCATCTCTTTCAAAAATCAGAACCTTTGTCTTATTCGCATTGAGGCTTAGACCATTATATTCACACCCTTCTTTCAGAATTGAGCGTGAATATTGTTTTGGAAAAACTCATAAATTGCTCGAAATCTATATTTTCTCTGGATTCTTTAAAAAAAGCACATATAACACAATGCATGGACAGCGTAAGTATTTCTGGTTCGTCAGTCGCACATGGTGGTTGAATAGTAGCTTGGTGATACTTTTGTGATTCGCGCGGCTTTGCTTTTTCCGTCTCAAAAGTCATATTATTATCACATTTTATTTTATTTGGTGATTTTTGAGAATCAAAGTGTTTTGGTTTTATAAAGTTTAGAGATGTTTCAATACCTGCAATGAAATTAGTGCTTTAGTTCTGAGGTAATAGAGCGAACAGACGGAATAGTTTTTGCTGATAAAACAACAATATTATGTCAGAGAGTTGATTTATAGACTTATGTAAAGTGCAAGGAAAAAAACAAAACCCTCATGGATGTTCGTATGTCTGTCTGTTCAAACCATTTTTCTCAAGAACTTATGGCGATACTGACTCACTTAAAGAAGAAAAAATTAAAGGGCATGACTTACTTTACGATTAAGTTTCATTTATAAAATTTGGCAAGAAGTGAGAACCTACAGTACAAAGGGAAGAAAACTCAGAAAAATTATAATTTATAGGTTTGTCACCAAAAAAAAACCATTTATATAAATTTACATTTGTAATGATACATATATATACATTATACGTTGTAATTATGTATATTTTAAAATTTTACTTAACGTTGACCTATAATCAAGAAATTGATACCAATCCTCGCTAAGCGAGACCGATTCTGTTTTTGTAGAAAGTAACACTTTACATTTCATTTTACCTTTCTAAATGTTACTAGAAAATAATACTACGAAGTCGACGTCGATACATGCTAGTTAGTTACGTTAGTCGAACTTTACTAAGCACACTAGTGAAAACTGCATTTAAATCGATTAAGCGGTTTCCTTGCACTCTTCGATTAACCTGCAGAAACGCACAGTTTTATTGCATTAATACATGCCCCAAACAATACATTTTCTAGCATATCTCCACCAGTAATTTTTTTTATAATATATTTATCCGTCAGCATAACCCCTGACACAAACACTTAAAACATTAGTTGCAAAAAAGTTTACAAATCAAATAGAAATGTAAATATCGCATTACCCGTAACGTTGCGTAAGTGTCACACAAAATCCTGTCCCGACTTGATTAAAAATCTATTACTGAGGCTGTCTTGTGGCGGCGGTACAGCTCCTGACTGTAAACACGACAGTCGTGGGGTTGATTCCCACTCTGGGAAATGAGCTATTTTCATTTCTGGTAACAAGACAAATCGCGGCGTTAGTTACGTAACGCTACAAGCAATGTCCCGAGAATTGTGCGGTGCTTGTCGAACGTAATGTCTAGGTTCTTAACACTAGGTTCTTCCTGCTTATCATGCTATATGCGGGACACAACGTGGAGAAAATAAATAGACCTAACATTAATTACCAAACTACGCACATTAGTTAGCGCTTTGCCGGTGAACAACAAACGCGGGTTCGAGTCCCGCTACGTTAAATTATTTATAAGATTCTCAATAATTTCCTTTGTTTAGTTTATAAATAACACTTAAATAAAAAATATGCTTATATTTATTTAGATGGAGTATATAAATTATTCTCGTATTATGATTTTTTTGTTATATTATATTCAGTCAGAGACGTGGCGCAGGGGTATAAAGTGTGACTGTAAACACAACAGATTGTGGGATTAATTTCCACTCGTGGAAATGAAATATTTAATATTTCCATTTTTCTCGTTCTGGAGTCGAGACAAAGCGTTGCGTTGAGTTCCACCACTGCACACGGAGTGTCTTAACACTGAATTCAGTGTGTTTACCCTGCTGTGTGTGGCATGCAGCGTGACGCTAAAACATTAAATTTACCTTGTAATTTGTTTGAAGCAATTTCCTTACTTCGAGATTCTATAGCATCTTCAATATCATGTTCGACCTTCTCTTTAATATTCACATCTTTAAAAAGAAATTTCACTTTCAATATTTATTTTTTAAATAGAAATAATATCAATAACAAATTATAAGCAAAGTAAAAAAAAAAATTTTAGCTTGGGGGCCGTTCAAGTATTACGTAAGCAGTTTTTTTGTAATTATTGACCCAACTATGTCATCAAAAATAAGCAATCCTCTTAGCAATATTTCATTGAAAACGTCAAAACTAAGCTAAACCAAGACCCCCCGCCCCCCTACAGTGCGTACGTAATAATTGAACGGCCCCTTGACGGTGTATCCCACATATAGCAAAGTACGCAGAAGAACCTAGTGTTAAAACAATCCGATTGTCACTGTCTGCTGAATTTTCGAGGCATTACGTGTTGTGTGGCGGAACACATCACTGCAGGTTTTGCCTTGGCATTAAAAAAAAAAAAACAAATAACAATTCAATCCTTCAGTTGTGTGTCACGACGGCCTCACATTATGTTTGAATTAAAACTTCTTTATCGACTTATGGAAGAAACCTTGTAGCAGTGCCAAAAAAATCCGACACTGTCTTGAGGAAAATTGTCAGTGTTGCGTGTTTACTTAAATTGAGGAGCGACTACGTGCTCTAGTGACGGGCAGTGTTTAAAGGAATGGAGTATCGTAACAACAGATCCCAGGGTTCCTTTAAGTACCTTCCTATATGTAAGTGAAGCTATAAAAAAACCGGACAAGTCGTCGTGCTCACCAACCGAGGTTTCCTTTCAAAAATTGGAGGTCTGAACCTTTTTCTTAAATTCAACTTAGCTTAGCCATAGCCCTTTCATCTGACACCTCAGTTGAACTAAGCGGGTTTAATACCAAATTTTGCCCTTATTTTAAGTCTTGTCTAATACATGTCTTTATAGTTTTCAAATTATTACCTAAACTAATATTACCTGTAGATGCTAGCTGCAAAATTTCCCTTGATAGTGTCGAAATACGTGATTTTTTTGCGATACAACCAATAAAAAAAAGGAGGAATACTATTTTTTCAAGAAATGAAATAAGGGGCCGTAGAAATGAGTATATGACTTTAATTTTTACTCGATATCTCCAACCGTTCCTGAGATAAAGACTCTTAACATACAGACGGATGGACAACAAAGCTATCTTATAAGGGTTCCTTTTTCCTTTAAAAGATACGGAACCTTATAAGTGAGGAAAAAATCTTACATCACTCTAAGCATCCCACCACACTACACTACCACCCACAGTCTTAGTTTCACAGTGAATATTTAATATTTTAAAAACTTATTGTAAATGCAAATAGTAATAACATAAACACAAAATCTTAGGGACGTTGTGGTTCAATGTAAACGCGACAGTTATAGGTTCGGCTCAAATTCGGGAATTTAATTATTTTATTTCCTTACTCCGGAAAACAGCTAATAGCAGGATAACGCGCGGCGTTGAGTTGCACCACCCACCATGCAATGTCTCGAAAATTGGGTAGTACATATGGAACGCAGTGTCTTAACACTAGGTACCCTCAACTCAATCTGATATGCGGAATACAGCCTAAAACTAGAAGTAGACTATTACCTTCATAAGTGTCCAAGTCAAGTGTTTCATTTTCCATATATTTTTCATTTATACATTCTTCTTTAACATCAATCTCGGATTTAATTATAGTATATTCAAATTCTTTTATAGTATTTAAATTTTCTAAAAAATAGAAATAAAAAAATGTAACAAATAAAAAAGGCCGTTATGGCGCAACGGTACAGCATGCAACTGTAAGCGCAACGGTTCCCACTCAAAAGATGTATTTTCATTTCCCCACTCTGGTAATAAGACTAAACGCGGAGTAAAGCCCAACTCGGGCGCTAAACGTGTAAATTCTAACTGGATGGGACAGAGTGTAACCTAACACTGGGTTCTCTATTCCTCCCCTGCTATATGCGGGACACAGCATGACGCCATTTTATTTATTTTGTAAATATATATTCCAATTTCAAATAAAAAAACTCACCACCCTGATCAGTTTCAAAATGTTCCAGCATTTTACTTTCATTCGCGATGACCATATTTCTGAAGGCGTAGGCCTCTTGTAATTTATTTATACATTCATCACAAATTTGATTGCTCGATTGTACTGAACCTTTGTTGATTGAGGAAATCTGAGATTAACAAGATACTTGTGAGCACTCGCAGCCGCACGGCTTCTGACTCTATATGCGACAGTTTCGGTTTGATTTCGAAGTCTGCCACTCGACACATAATGTCGCATAATTTTTGTGAGAATGAACTGCCTTAACACAGGTTCCCCTGCCTACTTTGCTAGTATAGGCAGCTGAGGTCTTCTTAACATAATGTCTTTAAATAGACAAGTACAATACGGATACCCTTTGAAGAGGTATATGCGGAAATATGTATTTGTAAGTGAAATTTATATAAAATTATTTTATATTTTCATTTCTTCGCTCCGGTATCGAGGCAAAGCGCGGCGTTGAGTTCTGCCACTCAATACGCAATGCCTCCAAAATTCGGCAGAAAGTGGGGAACGGAGTGTCTTAACACTTGGTTCCCTCTGCCTACCCTGCTGTGTGCAGGATATAGCGTGAAGCTAATTTAATTTTTTAATTTAAGTGAAATTTAAAATAAATAATAAAGAATAGAACTATAAAACTCTTCTTTCACCTGAATATTAAACGTTTCCTTTAGAATGTCTTCATACGTTTCTTTTCTTTCGGGATCATCGGCTGATATATCGGTGTAGAAACCAAACGAGTGACAACATCGGCAAAGGTTGGGCGAAATAAATGTCGATGTTGCAGTTGTCTCAGACTTTTCTAATAAATCATAATATTACTTTTACTATTAATTTTAATTAACCTATTGTTAGTAAACGCTACATTGGAACACCGGCACGGTGTCGTACAATAGTTTGTAGGTTCAATTCTTATTCTGGGGGTATTCATTATATTATTTTCCACGCTCTGGTGACAAGACATAATACATTAACAAATGCTGAAATTTATAATATAGAATAAGTTCAGGTTGAGGCCAGTCCTTTTGCAGGGACACAAGTGTTTGACTGTAAACGCAACTGGTTGTGTGTTCGATCCCCGCTCGAGGAAATGCAATACTTATTTAGATTTACATTTCTTCGCTCTGGTGTCGAGGCAAATCCCGGCGTTGAGTTCCGCCAGTCAACACACAATACCTAAATTCGGCAGGAAGTATGGAACAAAGTGTCTTAACACTAGGTTACCTCTGCCTACACTGCTGTGTTGCAAAGATACAGCATGAAGCTTATTTTTTTCAATTGAATTTTAGCTTGGGGACCAACTTAAAAATTCTTTAGCATGAATGATATGACAGGGCGACAGCATCAAGATTTTAATTCAGTTGCTGCAAAATCAGTGATGGCTCAATGATTGCGCTAATAATGGAAAGCACAACTCCAGACATCAGGGGCCATAAAACATGGTTATGACATCTAAATATTGACCAATAAGTTCCCTAATCAGCTTATCACTTACAAATATCAGTTCCCTTATGGAAAATAATGTATATCTGATAATGTATTAATGTTATCAAATTTTTAGGTACATAAATAAAACACCATATTATGGAGTATAAAAATAGATTTATTTTATTAAAATTTCTGTAAACTATTTAATCCACAGGCAATAGTGATAACATGATCAAATAATTTGTGACTAGCTTCTTGCTGTATCCCACTTATAACAGGATAGACAAAGGGAGGCTGGGAACCTTTGGTTAAGGTATTCCGTTCCCATTAACACACTTTCTTTCTCCAAATGACTAAATTTAGATGTATGCATGCATGTGGCTTTAACTAGCCACACATACTTGGTTGTAAATATTTTATAAAATCATATGATTTAACCAAACACACAACTTGGTATACAGGGCATAACACTTCATGGTGTTTACCCTTTTTGCACTCCAACCATAAGAAATTCATTAAATGACAAATAATCCATATTATGGTTATTACTCCTTCAAATGCTTTTGTAGCATTTCATAGCAATTTCTAAGCAATATAAGATGCAAGGCACATTTTAATATCTTTAAAAGCTATTAGTATTTTTTTTTAAAGACTATTTTACAAGTTTGTATCTTTAAAATACTTTTTTTTTCAGATTCATATTGTATCCCACACACAGCAGGCTATGCAGAGAGAACTCAAAAACCTAGTGTAAAGACACATCAATTTTCTACCAAATTCTTGTGGCATTATGAGTTCAGTGGTTGAACTTATGCTGCACTCTGGCTTATATTTGGTATTTAAATTACTAGGTAGGTAGGTAACAATTTTTAACAATCCAATACCTGACTTTCCAAAGGAAGTCTCTCCATGCTCTAACTGTTTTGTATCAATTATAGTTTTTCTTTCTATTTCTTTCTTGCACTCTTCAATTGACATTTTTCTTTGCTTTTTGTGAATATGTTTTTGGTCTGTTGTATTAGATGTATATTTTCTTTTATTGTGTTGACAATGAAATTTAGTAGGGACACATCCCTGTTTCATCCGGATTTGTGACACTGATCCCATCAAATGATACTGCATGTAATTTTCCATATCATTAGGCAACTAAAACCGATATAAAACATGATACAAAACAAGGTTGAGTAGGTAAAAGATATAAAATTGAACATTTAAGTTCTTTTTATTTAGAGTTTATTTTTATTTAGTTTAGAGCTTGGGGTGTATAACGCAAGTACATAATCATAAACATTAAAGTTAAAAACTGTCAGTAAAATATAATTGTCAATTTAATTATATAAATAATGTTATATATTACACTCTATTGCATTGATGATTTCTAACATTAAGATTTTTAATTATTAATATTAATATACTCAAATACCCTGTGAGTCAATAAACAATGCTATAAATATATTATACTTTATGACACATAATAAATGAAGTTTTATTTTAATGACACTTTGTTTTCATTCTTAGCTCTGTGGTTATAACAGGTTCTTGTCGGTTTAGTTCTAAAATCGTCCAAACGGGGACGGCGTTTGAGAAGTTCACAATGTATCGATTGATTACACTATCGCAGTATAGATTCTACCAAAGAACGTTGATTATACTCTATAGATTATATAGTCTGAAGTATATAATGTTACGGTGACATGTATACTAGTAATGTTTAGATTCTATAAATTTAGGTATAGGTATACTTACATCAAAGTGATCTTCACAAAAATAAAGCAGAGTATTGGGCAATATTCTCGTTAAGTCTCGTCTTGCAAGTTTAAGCCACTTATCTCGTGTTGTTTTTTTGTGCGGGACAAAAATAAATAACTTATTGGGAGTTTTTATTGATGTATTAGTACACTGAGGGACTGAGCACCATTTATACACTTTTGAATTCATACTTAATAACAGCAACAATCACGTTTATGGAAGAACGTCAAACTTCTACGTCCAGTGTTAACTCATACTTGACGTCACAAGTGACGCCATGACACTTCCACACGTTCACTGCGATTTATAAATTAAAACGTATTCAAAAAATACGAAATCATTTAAACACTACACTAATCTTATTTCCTGCAGAACTTTTTAACGTTGTAATTATAATACATTTCTCAAAACATTATAGAACATTTTTATAAAATCTGTCATCATGCCTAATAAAATTATAAGAAATATATATTAGGTTCTTTATAAGAAATATCACAATGATAAATAGATTTTTTATAATTTGCATACAATGCCTGCCACGCATTTATTTAATTATATTTCTATCTGTACGAGAATTTAAAATAAGAGATACTGATGTTTCAAAACCACAAGCAATAAATTAATAAAAATAATAGAATTATGCCATACATATTCAAATATTACCTTTTTGCAATGATGATAATAATTCGATTGGACAGACTGTTGGCTCTACTTCCACTTCCTCATAAGCATCCTCTGGCATATCTAGAGCTGGGCTAGGTTTGCGTTTTTTAGTTTTCTGACCATCAAACCTGGATGGTATACACCCTGGTTTCATTCTAACCCTTTTAACGGAGCCCATTATTTTATATTGCATATAATTCTCCATGTCGTTTTTTAACTAAAAGGTAAATAACAAAAGGTATTTCTCCGAAACACACAAATTTCGAGTTCCTTATGTTAACTCATTAATTGTACATTACTTTAAGAAGATGTGTATCATATTAAGTACTAACTAAATAATAAACAAGTGGTCTAGCTTATTACAAAAATAATATATATAAGAAAAAACCTTCAAAAATGTATTATTCGTGTATTCTTAGCAATTTTTTTAAATATTCGTAATTAAAGTATATTCTTTTTTAGTACTTTCAATAAAACAAGATGTGCTTATAATTTGGGTGTAGCTACACAAACATCGATCTCTACGACGATCGAAACGATGTTACATATATTTTATATACCGTCGATGCATCGCACGCCACGGACGCTTTAGCAACGCAAAGACGAGTCTCAGATTATTCTCCTAATGTTAGCAATTAAATGGTCATTGATTATTTTTGTTTACTACTTTTAACATTAAAACCGAACAACAGTGATCGTTAATTTATTCATGTACTTTGAATGAGTTTTTGATAAAGTTCCAACATGTTTTATGTCAATTCATTATTGATCGCAAGGTCATTGCATACGCTCTGCATATGCTGCTGTTTTTTTGTGACCTTCCTGATATAGTATATCATCGATATTATATTTTATCTAGGGGCGATCTCCTCCTTACTGGTGGTAAAAAAATCTCAACCATCTTCTCCATTTAGGATGTCTTTGTATTTCGTTAGCCTTGTAGATTTATATATATTTGTTCTCCTTAGCGAGGGTTTGGAATTTCTAAAACCTGACGTAATGGTTGATACGCTATTTACCCAAACGCTGACTCGATACATATCCATTTTTGACATCGGAGATGTATTCGTTCCCCCAAAACCGAAGCTTCTCTTTTTTTTAACATTGTATGTTAAGTAATAACTATCTAGTTTGTATAGCTCTAAGCATTGTAAAGGAATATTGGTTTACTTTCTTGTAACACTTAATATAGTTTTACTGTTCTTTTTAGCTATACCTCTTTCGCCTCGTCCACTGTCATCAACCTCTTCATACATGTGTGCTGACGATTTGCCGTCTCATCAATACAGCTAAGGTTCCGTTAACCTTGTTACCAGCAAAAAGGCCTTTCCACATCCATGTCGTATCTTCCATCTCTACTGAACATACTTCCCAAATATACCACTTCATTCACTAATCTAATATCTTACCATTTACACTTATCTTGCATTCCGTCCTTTCTTCATCTCTTTCAAAAATTTGTAATATTATATCATTTTAGTAAGAACAATGATCGTTGTTAAAAATAAGTTAAAATTAATAATCTTTTCTTACGCAAAAACTTTTAATAAAATGTATAATTTAACATTTTTTTATCTCCAATAAATGTTTTACCATAAGTATTTGAGAAAAATATAGAATAATTAACATTATTTTTTTAAAAAAATATCTTTGTTTTTGAATACGAAAAGGATACAATAGGCAGCCTCGATATGACGTCGTACAGTTTATTAAACAAAATGTGAAGTGTTCAACGTAACGTTCGTTTGTAGGTTATTTTTCTACTTATTTCATAAAATAAATCAACGTCGCACTTCAATATTTTCATGAGTTTATTATATTTTAATAAAGATTTATTTCATTACCACTTCTATACAAAAAAATAATATAATTTTAAATCTGCTTCAATATTTATGTATTCAACATATAATTTTAAGGATAAGACTTTACTTGTTTTTAAGTAGTCGAGTTCCGTGATCATTGCATTCATCCATCGAGTGAAAATTTACCAGTTTTATTCGGATAACTGGTATACGATCTACTAGTATAATAGGAATCGACTGAAAATGGTTATTAATATTTTTATAATTTCATTTTGTACAGTTGTCGCAAGTAGACGCAGCCAAATTTAGTACCATATAAAAGATACTGAAATTTACTATTAAAATAATAAAAAAATACGGGTAAAGCGCGGTAAAGTATAAACGAATTTACTGTAAATATAAAAATCATTTAATGACATATCGCCTAAAGTTTAAAACGACGTGTCTACGCAATCCTAATGAATGCTAGCTATTTTATAATATTTTTGTAAACACGCTTACCTGAAGGTATGGAATCAACAATGTTTTAGTTCTAGTATCCACTAAATAAATATCAAACGTGATTTAAAAATAATGCAAAATAATACTTGATGATTCCTTCAAATAATGCCTGTGTTCTTGATCTATGTATATGTAAGTAATAAAATAAAAAGTTTCAAACTTTTTACTAGCAACCAATACGTAGATAAATATATCCTGTGGGTAATTTAGGTTACTATTTTTTAATTAGAGTAACTTTATGTTTTGAATATTGGCCATCAATCGTGTATATTTCACCTGTGTGCGCTGTATGGAAACATAAGAACTAAATAAGCAACTTACTACTAGTTAGGTTACGTTATAACCCCAAATACAAAGTTATGGCTAATTTAATGTAAAACTGAAAAATTATTTTGTGTCAACATTTATCATAATACTGATTTTTTTTAACAGTTTTTTGTATCTTTTATTATTTGTATGTAATTGAAAACATTTTCGTTGAAGAAATATTTAATTAGAAATCATAAAATTTATCAATTCTATTTAATTTTTTTGGACTAAACTTGTACATTTTTTTGATGTTGGTGTCCCATTGAATTCAAGATGAAGTGATATAACAGTTCAAATAACAAACAAATTAAAATCATCTAGTATCGATTTGAGGCAAACATGATTTTCAAAATTTTAAATTGTATTATTTATATGAGGCCAGTCGTGGCACAGCGGCACAAAGTGTGACTGTAAACTGACTGGTTGTGGGTTCGATCCCCACTCGAGGAGATGAAATATTTACTTAAATTTATATTTCCATTTCTTCGCTCTGGTGCCGAGGCTAAGCGCGGCGTTGAGTTCTGCCACTCAACACGCAATGCCTCCAGAATTCGGCAGAAAGCGGGGAACGGAGTGTCTAAATAACACTACACTAGGTTCCCTCTGCCTACCCTGCTGTGTGCGGGATACAGCGTGAAGCTGATTTATTTATATTTTTTTATTATTTATATATTTTTTGCTGATGCTATTTTTGCAATGACGCTTAGCGAGTAACAAATGACCATTGCGTTTTATTGTAATTACGCTAATTTGTATGTGCTTGTAAATTCAGCATAAGAATAAAATATCTCTACAAATTTAATCACAAGCTTATGAAAGTTTAACGTAACCTATTGTTAAATATATATTATATTTATATATATATGAATATAATACTTACATCAAAATGATCTTCACAAAAGTATAAGCGAGTTTTTTCAGACAAATATTCTGGATCTCTTTTCGCGACTTTGAACCAAAGTTTTCTCATATTGATTTCATTTGGCACATGGATCCATAATTTGTTTGGTGTTTTTTTACTGGTATTTTTGCATTTAGGAACAGCACACCAATGATAATAAAAGTAACTCATTTTTTAATAATAAAATGTATGGCTGCGGTCAGTGATGTCAATGAATTTGTTTACAAGACCAACTGACATCATCAACACAGTAGCCAAGGAACATATACTATATACAGAAGCGTAACTCCCATACGAAAAAAAATGCCAATAGCATTACACGCTTATACTACTAGCGCTACATTTTATAGCACCAACTTTTTAGAATGAGCGGGAATATTCAAATTAAAGTATAATTCCTATTATGCAAAATTGGGAAATTTCAATTGCAATTAACAATTGAAAATTTACTACTAATCATTTGTTATTACGGAAATTAGAATTTACTTTATTAATTTATTTATTAGAAATAAACATTAATTAACTTTTTTTTTTTTTTTTCTATTTCAATGACAAAAAGTTAAATGTAATTTTTTATATTATCAATTATTGTCATTTCAACAAAAACAAATGATCAATAATTAATATTTAATTGTAAATCGCCAAACTTGCAAAATTCTACTATTACATAATACATTTGCAGGGATTATTTAATCGCACGGAATATTAAATTATCTAACACTACACGTTTAATAAAATCCCCATTTATGATTTGGCAACAATGTAAATTGAACATTAATTAAAGCGTTGAGTGTGTTAAACTTAAATAAAACCACAATAATTACATATTTATATTTTTATTTCTTTCATAAATAAAATGTTATTGTATGTTATCTTTAAGCATTTTTTGTTTTCCAAAAATATATATATATTACCGTCTTGTGCTTTAGGAAGAAGTTCATCTGTAACAATAGAATTTATTTAAAATTGCGAAAAATTAAGTGTGAAAAGAATTCTAAAATGTGAAGCACCACCCGTTACATTACATTAGACCATTACAGCTGCATTATACTTGTCTGCTTATCAATCTGCCAAAATATAGACAAAACAATATTGAGTCTAGTAAAATACAAGAAAGGCAGAATGCCTTATAACATAGTTTACAATTACAAAAATAACTTTGCCTGGTCTTCATTATTTTCTTGATTGTAGGTGAATAGGATGGCATAATTATATTTGGCACAGTATTATTGTATGCTTAGTTTTATCTTATTTTTTTATAAAAAATATGACGTACCAACCACATAAGACTTTATTGGTAGTAAATACGAGGTGTAGTGACTCCAAAGAACTCCTATACCAACAACATTTGACCTAAGCCTGAAAACATAAAATAAATTTAGGTGATAAACTATAAAATATAGAACTGCTATACATAGATTTCTTTTAAAAGCATAATTAATTTCTTTCTGAAATACTGGGTACTCGCAATATAGTGCTTAATAATATTTATGCACTTACCTTATAATATTTAGTTTTCCTGTTTTAGTAAACCTGTAAAAGACTATACCTGTAATAGATCGCTATAACTTCAGCACTTGTTTTACCGAACTTTGTACATCTTGCATAACTATAAATTTTTAACACTTTTACACTTATTTATTGATTTAAAAAGTTTTATATTTTTTATAGTGCTTTATTAGAGCCTAGCTAGTGTAACAGATAACATATTACCTCGCATAATAGCACCCCCTATTTTTTTTTTATGGAAAAGGACAAGGCAAACGAGCGTTCGGTTCACCTGATGGTAAGTGATTGCCGCCGCCCACCGCCCCGTGCAACACCAGAGGAGCTACAGGTGCGTTGCCGGCCTTTATGGTGGAGATAGACGCGCTTTTTGAAGGTGCCCATGTCATATCGACCTGGAAACACTGCCGCGGGTAGTCCATTCCACAGTTCCGTGGCGCGTGGAAGGAAGTTCCTACGAAACCGCACAGTAGTGGATTGCCACGTATCCAGGTGCTGTGGATGATATCTTAGCCTATGACGTACCGTGCGGTTAGAAAATTCGGCGGCAGGTAACAGGTCAAACAGTTCTTCAGAACACTCCCCATGGTAAATGCGATAGAGAACGCAAAGCGAGGAGACGTCTCTACGTAAAGTCAAAGTATCAAGCCTTTCACAGATCATTGGGTCCCCAATGATTCGAATGGCTCTACGTTGTATGCGATCAAATGGTTCAAGCTGATACTGGGGTGCACCAGCCCAGAGGTGAGAACAGTACTCCATATGAGGCCGAACCTGGGCCCTATATAGGGCCAAACGCTGTTTTGGCGTGAAGTACCGTCTCGCTCTGTTGATGACCCCCAGTTTCTTCGAGGCCAACTTGGCCTTGCTTTCCAGACGATCGCGATACTGGCTTCGTCACTTGAAACATTAAGGCCCAATATACTGATACTGGGCGCGGCTGTAAGAGGAGTGTTTTGAAAGACTGGCGATATGATAAATGGGGTTTTTTTAGTGGTTAACGCGCAAACTTGTGTCTTCAGGGGGTTGAACTGAACTAAGTTCCTTTCACCCCATGAGGAGAAATTGTTGAGGGATGCCTCAATAGAAGAACCAACTTTATTTCGGCACTGTTCAGCGTTTTCCCGAGAAAGACTTGCTCGGCCGGAGTAAACAGCGTCCACTGTGCTATCATCTGCATAGCAATGAAAGGATTCTAGTCCTTTAACATGTCATTGATATGCAAAAGAAACAGCGTAGGGGACAGCACGCATCTTTGCTCGCATGTGCGATGCGGTCGTAAATATTATTTCTTGTAACTTTCGTCCACATCTGATATATGTTCGATACTACTAACCTCTTATTATTTTAGGAGTATGTCAGGATGTACGAGTGGTAACTATAACGATAAGTAATTCGTGTTAATTGATGATTTCTGTTGTTTATGTTCGCAGGTGATAACAATGTGCTTTAATGTAAGTTTGTTAAATTTAATTGCATTGAAACTAAATTGTTACTTTACTATTTGTTGTTTTGTTTCTTATTTAATAAATTCTAACCTGAATATATATATAATAATTATGTAATAAAATATAATTAATAATAATTTTGTATTAGCATAAAAAGATAGTACTTTTATTATTTTTAAGTAATTATTTGATATCGAGAAATGGAACGTGTTTAAACATAAATTGTAAAAGTGGGTTATTGTATTTTAAAAAGAGTATAAAATAGCACGTATCAATTGTACGAGTTACACTAATGGGTAATGCTCGTAATATAAACATAGTTACTTACATAACGCTTGTTTTACTTCCGTCCCACTGAAGAACTCTCGCCATCCATCCAAGATATTTAAAAAATAATAAAATAATGTTTCTTATTAACGTGGTTTTGGTAACAATCTAAAGTACGAGAGGAGGTCCAAAAGTTCGAGGAATTTAGAAGGGTCCTAATTAAATGAAACAATAAATCTATCTTACATTCCAGGACATGAACGTAAATTAAATTTAATTACAGTCATCGTTTACTTTCTCTCATTTCCAAAACGGTTGAGAGAAAAGAGCACTTGAAGGCGAAATAAGCTAGAAATAAATTTGATTTCAATCATGGAGATCTCTCCTAAGGTTGATTAAGATATTTTTATATTTTTTTTGTTACAATAAGATAACAGGAAACAGATTATTTTATCATTGTCCTGCCATGCAAGAAAAAACAGTTGACATGTTGATTTGTTTTTCTTTTATTATTGTATCCAAAAAAAAATCAATTATTACTCAAGTATCAAAAGATAAATTATGATGTTGCATATGTTTTTTCAGCGTCATCTTATGCATATACGAGTTCCTGCATATAGTACAAACAAAGTTCTTTTCCCCAGTATGCGTCCTGACGTGTACCTAGTTACGTCATCCCAAAGTGCTGAGCAAGTACATTCCGTTGGCCGCTCTGGTATATTCGTAGAACCCTTAACATAAGCTCTTTGTTATCAAGTATAAACATGTATCGTTTAACATAAGCTTTTTGTTATCAAGTATAAAATATGTATCATTTAACATAAGCAACTATATCAATTACCATAAACAATTGCATCATCTAGCGGATGTCGAAATGTAATATAATAAGTAAGTTAGTATTAAGAAACAGAGTCTGTAACATGTAGTCTTAGCGACAAGTTGTCTTTAAATATATTATAATTAAATAAAATTGTATCTTTTTAAAAAGCCTACCACGGCGGTTCGAACTTGACTGGCGCAGCCGGTAGGATTCCGCGTCCGAGAAATTAAATAACTTATCTGGTGCGATAAATTCCGCGTCCGGGGAAGAAAATTTATATTGTGCGAACGTTTTCTAACGTTTTTTAACGGAATCCGAACCAAGTAAATAAATAAGTCATATTCGTGTACTCGCGTGAAGACTTGAAGACATACCAGCTTGCGACTACAGCTACAGACCTCACGAGGGAAAATGATTTGGTGAGTAGACCCTAAAAAGCTATTCCCATATATTCTATTTCCTATTCATTTTAGTTATATGTGTCAATTAAATTGTAGATTCCTTTTCAAACCACAAAAGGTTCTAAGAAGTTTCCTTGACAGCTAGTTATTAAGTGTCAATTAAAGCGTAGATTTCTTTTAAACCGCAAAAGATTCTAAGAGGTTTTCTTGACGATTAGTTATAAGTATAAAAAAGAATTGAAAAAAAAATATAAATAAAATAAATAATTTAATAAAATTTAAATAATTAAAAATGGAAAATATAATAAAAATACCCGTAGAAATAAGTAATATCATCCCAAAATTTGATGGAGATGAAAAATTATTGTCACTTTTCATATCAAAGTGCGAATATGTAATACAAATGTGCGTAGTGGAAGGTAATTCAGCACAAGACCTATATGTTTTCCACGTAATAACATCAAAGTTAACAGGTCAAGCAGCTAGATTAATTAGTGAAAGACAAGACTTAGATACATGGAGTAGTTTAAAATCAGCGTTAGAGCAACATTTTGGTGATCCGCGTTCAGAAGAATGTATAGCTATCGAACTAGAAACTTTGAAAATCAATAGTAACGAATCATATTTAGATTTCTGTAATAGAATACAATATATTAAGAGCACGTTAATAGCAAAAGTAAATTTAATAACAAATAATAGTTTAAAGGAAAGTAAAATCATTATTTATAACAATTTAGCGATGAATGTTTTCTTATATAATTTACCGGAAGATTTACTTAGGATAGTACGGTTAAAAGCATGCAGTTCTTTAGAAAATTCTTTGAGTATAGTGTTGGAAGAAGTAAATTTCATGCATCAATATAACTCGAGAAACAAAATGTTAAAACAGCCTCACTCCAATACTATGACATCTTCTAATCCTTACTTACAAAGTACATATATGAAACCCTTCTTTAATACGATTAAACCAAATAACAACAATCCTAATCCTTTACAACAAAAGACACAACCCCAACCCTCACATAAATATCCTCAATTTCAAAGTATTAACCCTCAACAACCTCCAAAATTTAAATTTGGAATTAACCCTAGTAAGCAAATAAAGCTACCCGTACAAAATCAATTTGGATATAAACCACAATTGAACCAAAATCAAGTTGGATACAGACCCCAACTCAACCAAAATCAGTTTGGATATAAACCACAATTGAACCAAAATCAAGTTGGATACAGACCCCAACTCAACCAAAATCAGTTTGGATACAAACCCCAGTTCAACCAAAACCAAGGACAACAACCCTTTGGTTATCGTCCTCAGCGACAAATAAATAACAACGATGTGAGCATGAGAACGGCTCCTCAAAATAAACCCCCAGGTTTCCGCCTTAATGAACACATAGTGGAACAAATAGATACTGGAAATGAAAATAATTATTACGACTATACCGACTTTACCGACGAAAACGAGTATAACCAACCAGGAGAAGAAAATGAAAATGATAATATGCCATACCCTGGAAACATCGAGTTTTCCGAAAATTTTGAACAATTTGAAAATTTTCACATGGATACCCTTCACCCTATCCCGAGGTAATTAATTTAAACTGTAACACCCTTAAATTACCATATATTTTTATACCTGAAATTAATGCCAATCTCATGATCGATACTGGAAGCTCAAGATCTTTTATTAGTCCAAATAAAGTTAACGAATATTTTAATGATTTTAGATATCAAGAACCATTCGAGGTTATATCCACACATGCCTCAAGTAGACATAATGAAGTCATTATTATACCATTATTTCCCACTTTCCATACTCCCGAACATCATAAATTTTACATATACGACGTAGACGGACGTTACGACGGATTAATTGGAAGCGACTTATTGAAGCAATTAGACGCTAAAGTAGATATGAAAAACGAAGTATTACATACCAACACAACATCTATACCTATCATATACAACCCTACTAATATTATACATTTAAATAAACGTTGTGAACAAAGAGTTAGGTTACCGACAACATTACGAAACGGCAATGCTATTTTAAATTACAAACAATTTCGCGAAGGTGTTAGAATGCCAAGCGCCTTAGTTACTTGTAAAAATGGCTATGCAACCACCGTTATACAAAATACCCTTGATATAGAATTAACTCTAACTATTACTAGTCCTTTTATAGTTACAAAATACGAACCAAGCGAATGTAATGTAAATAAATTAGATACCACCCATAGTCTAGAGATAGACGAAATATTAACCGAAAATTTAAATAAACTCAGATTAGACCACATGAATCCGGAAGAAAAGAAAAGTATAAGTGCATTATGTATGGAATATAAAGATATTTTTCACAGTGACCATTTACCCCTAACTTTTACAAACAATGTTAAGCATCACATAAGAACTCATAACGAGGATCCTATATATATTAGACCTTACAGACAACCCCAAATAATTAATGACGAAATTAATAAGCAAGTACAAAAGATGATAGAAAATAATATAGTTGTCCCTTCTCACTCTCCTTGGAGTGCCCCTGTTCATTTAGTCCCAAAGAAACTAGACGCAACTAACGAAAGAAAATTTAGACTTGTAATTGATTACCGTAAATTAAATGAAATAACAGTCGATGACAAATATCCATTACCCAATATAACCGATTTATTTGATAAATTAGGAAGAAGTTGTTATTTTACCACACTAGATTTAGCCAGTGGCTATCATCAAATCGAAGTGAAGGAAGATGACAGACAGAAAACTGCTTTTAGTACAAACGCAGGACATTTTGAATTTACTAGAATGCCCTTCGGACTCAAAACCGCCCCTGCAACATTCCAAAGGACTATGGATAACGTACTTAGAGGATTGCAAGGAATCCACTGCCTAGTTTATCTCGACGACATAATCGTTTACTCAGTTAGCTTACAAGAACACATTTCTAAATTACGAACAGTATTTGACAGACTTAGACAGACCAATTTAAAAATACAGTTAGACAAATCAGAGTTTTTAAGGAAAGAGGTACTTTATTTAGGACATACCATTACTAGTGACGGACTTAAACCAAATAATGATAAAATTAAAACAATTTTAAATTACCCTTTACCTCATACCACAACAGAAATTAAAAGTTTTCTTGGATTAATAGGTTATTACCGACGTTTTATTAAAGACTTTGCAAAGATAACACAACCTATGACCAACCGATTAAAGAAAAAACAGACTACACCTGTAACCGATAAAAAATATATAGAATCTTTTGAGAAATGTAAAGAACTCCTTGTTAACGCACCTATATTGCAATACCCCGACCCTAGTAAACCTTATATTTTAACTACAGATGCTTCAGACTTCGCATTAGGCGCAATTTTATCACAAGGACCCGTAGGAAGCGATAAACCTATCGCTTACGCAAGTCGCACTCTCAATAGTGCAGAAACTAGATATAGTACGACAGAAAAAGAACTTTTGGCAATAGTATGGGCCGTCAAATATTTCCGCCCTTACTTATACGGTAACAAATTCAAAATAATCACTGATCATAAACCCTTAGCGTGGTTAAACTCATTAAAAGATACCAATAGTAGGTTAACCCGCTGGCGGCTACGTTTATCGGAATACAACTTTGAAATAATACATAGAAGTGGCAAAAGTAATTGCAACGTAGATGCCCTGTCTAGAATTCGCATCAACGCCTTGGAAGATAAAGAGAATATGTCCACCCAAGTAAATATAGATAAAGAAGAGAATCAAAATGAAGAAATAAGAAAAATAACAGAGGAATTAAAGAAATTGGCTGAATTAAAAAAGATAATATTTCCTAGCTCTCCATTGCCCAACATTATAGAGTCAGAAAAAGAAGAAATTATTAATCTATGTGACACAGACTCAGAGGAGACCCTGTCAGTTAAATCGCGACATGGTTCACCTTACTCTATACCATGCCCGTCCAGTTCTACTGTGACAGCATCGGAAACAGAAACCATACATTCCGCCCGCGATACCGAATCGGAAGGTATCCCCATATTACAGGAGGCTATCGATACGAAGCCCAACCAAATTTTAGTTTATACGTGGCTTATAAATAAAATTAGCGTAAAAAACTTATCTAGACCCAAACAACGTATTTTAGAAGTCCATTTACCCACTGATAGACCTGATTTAGTTAGACAATTTTTAAAAGAATACATTAGAAACAAAACCAAATATTTTATTTATTTTGAAGATAAAGCACACCGGAGACAATTTACTGAAATAGTGATTTCATTATTTAAGAAAGAAAATGTTCAATTTAGAGAATGCACAAAACGAGTTATTTTTATTGACGATGAAAATGATCAAAGAGAAATAGTAAAAAAATATCATGAAGGAAAAACCTGCCATAGAGGAATCCGTGAAACATTATGTCATATAAAACGAAGTTATTTTTGGCATAATATGGAGCAAACTATAGCCAGTACGATAAACACTTGTGAAATATGTAAAAAAATGAAATATGATAGAAACCCCCTCAAACCAAAATTACAATTAACCCCTACTCAAAATAAGCCCTTGGAGGAAATTTTCATCGACATATTTTCTATCGAAGGAAATTATTATTTAACCATAATCGATGCATTCAGTAAGTTAGGACAAGCATTCGAAATTCCGAATAGAACCACACCGGAAGTAGTTAGAGCATTGATTAAATATTTTTCATTTTATGGTGTACCTCTTAAAATTAATTCCGACCCAGGTACCGAGTTTAATAACACCTTATTAAAAGAGTTTTTATCTATGTATAAAATTGAGATACATATAAGCACCGCTAATAATCCAAATTCTATGGGATTCATAGAGAGATTCCATTCAACAATCTTAGAAATCTATAGAATAGCCAAGTACGAACAAAAATACACTGATGCCGCCTCCATAATGACTTATGCGGTAATGGCATACAACCATTCGATTCACTCAACCACTGGATTTACCCCATTTGAAGTTTTATTCGGACATACCGAAGCGAGAAACACTTTTGACGTAAATTTCGAAAAAGAATACATGCAGCAAATAATAAAAGAGCATTTAAAGAGAACTAAATTTTTATATAAGCACATAACCAATAAAGCCATTAAAATAAAAAAACAATATATAGAAAAGAAAGGTGGTGAGACAGAATTTAAAATTAAACCAGGCGATAAAATCTTTGCTAAAAATACCAATAAAAGACAAAGCAAAGATAAGCCGCGTTACGTAAAAGCACAAGTAATTAAAGAAATATCCAAAAATACCGTCCCTGTTATAATGCCTAATAATCGTAATACGAAAATTCCAATAAGAAATATTAAACGACCTCCACAGGTATCACCTGCAGATTTTGACCCTGGCCCTGACGATGCGGTCCCAGGCCCTTCAACTTCAGGAGTTAAATGACAACCCTGGAATATTACCATATAGAGTTGGCCAAGCCATCGTGAGTAGTGATAATTGGATAATCGCGAAAACATTAGATTTAAGACCTATATTAGAAGATTTAAAAGATAATTATTACAAATGTACTCAGTTAGATAAGTTAGTTGATAATTTTGATGATGATTTTATAGAATATTTTATAGATGTTAGGATTCAAGCAAATTATTTAAGGAATATAACTTTAATTAAATTAGAACAGATTTCTCCAAGCACTAGAATTAAGCGAGGCTTAATTAACCCCTTAGGTTCAATGATTAAAATAATTACTGGAAATCTAGATAATGATGATGCTATTAGATATGAAACATTAATAAGTAATATTGAAACGGAACAAAATAAACAGAAAAATAAAATGACTCTTATCACTGAAATGATGTTCTCCATATCGAACTCTACATTTCAATTAAATGACAATATAAATGAAATTAATTTAGGAATACAGGAATTAAGGCATAATTTATCAGAAATCATTAGAAAAGATGCCCTTAATCATATTGAAACACAAATCATTAATACTTACAATTTATTAATTCATAATTACCAGACCATATATGTAAAATTAAATGAAATAGAAACTAGCCTTGCATTAAGTAGATTAGGAATATTACATCAATCAATTATAAATTCTAACATTCTTTTAAACACATTGTTAAATATAAGTAAAGTAGAGAAATTAGCGTATAAGCCTACATTAGATAATCTAGTAAAGTTAGAACAGACAATTGCTATAAAAGCATATATTAAAGGAAATTACATAACTTACCTTTTGGAAATACCTATAATTAAAGATGACACATATATCTATTATAAATTGATTCCTTTACCTGTTCTATCCCATGGTTCCACCGTCATCATTGTTCCTAAATATCCTTACCTTATAGCTAAAGGGTTGAAAACTAGGTTATTGGATCATCCCTGCAAAGAAATAGATAAGGCGAGTTTCCTGTGCTACGAGAGAAAAGTTCTTCAATTCATTAACGACCCTTGTGTAACAGAACTTATGACGTATAATGAAAACGCTACGTCGTGTGTTCCTGTTCCTGTAATTACGGAAGACATCCTGCTACAACCTCTGCAAACTAACATCTGGACCTTGTTTATCAGAAAAGAGGAATTGCTCACAAAAACATGTTTCAATGAAGTAAACCGACAAAAGATTAAAGGAACCTATTTACTTACCTTAGACGACCCTTGCGAAGTGAAAATTAAGAATATAATTCTGAAAAAACATGAAACATTCTTAGAAAATGATACACACTCAATGTTACCTGTCATTAATTTACCTTCAATAGATGTTCCTGAAAAACCTATTTTGAAACCAATAAATATAAAAGGCATAGATCTTACAGATTTGAAATTTTTAACGTACAGTTTAAGGAAAAGTGAAATAAGTGAAAATAGTGAAAATCAGAAAATAGTGAAAAATATTAGTGTCTGGACAATTGGACTATATACTATAGTTATAATAATTATATGTATTTTAATTTTCAAAAATCATAAATTCATATTAAAATTATGTATCCGAAGTTCTCCTAATTTGCCGGAAAACTTCGATCTTAAGGAGGGAGGAGTTACGTCATCCCAAAGTGCTGAGCAAGTACATTCCGTTGGCCGCTCTGGTATATTCGTAGAACCCTTAACATAAGCTCTTTGTTATCAAGTATAAACATGTATCGTTTAACATAAGCTTTTTGTTATCAAGTATAAAATATGTATCATTTAACATAAGCAACTATATCAATTACCATAAACAATTGCATCATCTAGCGGATGTCGAAATGTAATATAATAAGTAAGTTAGTATTAAGAAACAGAGTCTGTAACATGTAGTCTTAGCGACAAGTTGTCTTTAAATATATTATAATTAAATAAAATTGTATCTTTTTAAAAAGCCTACCACGGCGGTTCGAACTTGACTACCTTCAATCTTGAACTAATACCAAAGCACCTCGAACAAATTTCACATTTAAATTTCTCAGTATGTTTCTTCGTCGTATGCTCAGTTAAAGCTCGTCGCGTTTGAAAATTAGACTTGCATATAAGACATGAAAAATGTGTCACCAATCCATGTTTACTTTTCATATGCATCATCTTACTATAATGTTCTTTAAAAGTTTCGGCACATTTACTACATTTCTTTAGCTGCACTCTTGTTTTTCCCTTGTGAACTATTGCAATATGATATTTTAACTGACCGCTTTTGGAAAATACTAATTCGCAGTACTTACATTTTATGGTTTCATTGATATGGATGTCCCTATGACGTATCAATAAATATTTGGTCAAAAATCCTGCTCCACACGTCTCGCAGATAACTTTGCCCAAATGATTGTTTATGTGTGAATTTAAATAATTGAACGAAATAAACTTTTCATTACAAATATGACAAACGAAATTGCCGTTTATTACCTCCATTTTATACTCTGTCATGCCATTACTTGCTGGCGAGAATTGTTTATCGTGAGCCACTTTCAAATGGTGACGGATTTTGTCCAAGTTCACAAACCCCTGGTCACACAGACGGCATTTTAACTTCGATATATCAACTTGTAACGTCCGCTTTCCTTTTGGAATATACTTGTCTAAAATAGTATCTTCATCTAACAAATCATGCGTAGAAGTATGTTCCAAAAGTTGAGAAATTTCTGAGTAGTATTCAAGACAGAAGAAACACTTAAAACTGGAACCCATAAAACGAAACGGTCTGACAGTAGTATAAAGTAAGAAAATGGCGGCGTTAATTCTTTCTGGTATCGTCATTTGCCATATACTTGTAAGTCTAGGACCTGTGAAAGAAATAAAATTTTCAAAAAGAGTCCAATTTCTATATGCTCAAATACAATATGTTGAGTTACTTATGGCAACTTACCGTCATTCAAAACTATTAGTTAGTAAACAAAATGTTTTATTGTATGAGAAAATAAGAAAAAAAAACATCTTAAGGGACAAGTTATATATTTAATAACATTACAATATTTATTTAAAGCCTTTATAGTTTTGTATAAAATAACAAACAGTAGGTAAATCCAATAGTTCTTACGTTCTTAAAGAGGAAAATTGCAAAAAATATTTGAATGCCATTCCGTCATGTGATCGTTAAAATTATTTTTATTTTGAATACTACTTCCGGAACAAACTAACTTACTGCAATCATCGATATGCATTCTCATATGTCTGTTTAAGCTTTTCTGTTGTCCGTAAGATTTTTTACAAAGTGCACAGGTAAAATTCTTCTGACCAGTGTGCGAGAGCATATGTTTTTTCAAAGTGGACACACAACTAAAACTCTTTCTGCAAATTCCACAGAACGTCTTTTGCGTGTGATATTTGTTTGTATGAGTTGTGAGAGATCTTCTACTTGAAAATTTTAATTTACATATATCACATTCATAAGTAAATGTTATTTGATGGGCCTCCTTAAAATGTTTAAGCTTTCTAAAATGCTCTGTAAATCTTTCTGGACAGTGCGGACAACGCAACATCCTCATTTTTGTGGCTCCATTATGACACTTTTCAATATGATATTTTAAATTGGATTTTGTAGTGTATATCTTACTACATTTGCTGCAAGGATATCCACCTGGGAAGTGAATTTCCTTGTGTTGAACTAATCTTTGGTAAGTCATAAATCCCGCGCCACATATCTCACAGACAGCATTGCTAAAATGAACATTCATATGTCTATTTAAAAGTATAAATGTTTGAAACGTTTTACTGCAAATATGACAGCAAAATAGGCCATCTTTCAAACTTAAGTTGTATCCAATCACTCCATTACCAGCAGGAGTAAACACTTTGTCATGTTCTTTCACCAAATGTTTTCTTATTTGATCAATATCTACGAAATGTTTATAACAGATTTTACATTTGAGATCTGATATATCTATTTTGACTGTGCGCTTTCCTTTTGGTAAAAGATTTTGTAAAATTTTTTCACTATCAGGCATATTATGTTCACTGGTATGTTTTAAAAGTGAATGTATATCGGAATAATGTTCGCAGCAGAAGAAACATTTAAAAAAGTAACGGCAATAAATAAATGGGGGCGCTGTTATACTTTCAAGTAAAATTGCAGCATTTGTTCGTTCTGATAATGTCATCTCCCATATACTTGTGAGCGCTCCTTTTCTTCCTGAAGATCCTGAGGGGACAAAATGCCGAAAATTAGTTGCATACGTATAGTCAATCAGAGATTACCTACATGTATGTGTGTATGTAAACATTAGTTTGCCAGGTACAAAAACTTACAAAATCTTAATTTAATAGCAATTAAACTTAATATACATATATTATATTTATGTGTATATTATAGACCCAAATATTTTGACAAGTTCTAAAACTTTGATCTCTACAAAATGAAAGTGAACGGGTGAATAGAAAAAGAAAAAGTTATTGTAAACCAAAATTACTTAATACTCACTTAAAACCAAGAATTTGGTTATATTACCAAATTTTAATTAAGTATTTGTAGAAAAACATTTGGTTGATAGTCACTCCAGCACTTTGAATGACCACAAAATAATAAAAAACATAGGAAATAGTATTCTTTATTTTAAAGCTCTTACACGAATTATTATTTAAATTTCCTTTATTTTCGCTTCCGTTCTCCACTTTCCATCGAATTCTGGAGGAATTGCGTATGGTGGAACTCAACTCCGACTACGCATCGTTACCAGAGCGAGAAAATTAAAATATTGTGTTTCATTTTCTTAAGTGAGGATCGAATTGCGTTTACAGTCGCAAGTTTGTGTCCCTGCGCCACGACTGGCACGATTTGTTCACAAATAATATAAAAGTTTTAACTTGCATAAACCTCAAGTCAATATTTCACTGTTGAAATTTTTCACAATAGTCCTAAATTGCCATTGAGGATGCCATTGCTTCATGTGCTTATTATAATCATTTCTATTATGAAAACCGTTGCCACACTCCGAACACGTAAACTTCCACACCGGCCCATGCACTCGCATATGCTGTCTGAGTGTCCGTTCATGCATGTACGCCTTCTGACATACACCGCAATAAAAATTTCTTTCACCAGTATGACCTCGCATGTGCATCTTCAGCAAAGATTTAGTTCCAAAACATTTACCGCAAACCTTACATTGAATTTTTTGGGTGTGTTGTTTCGTTGTGTGTTCTGTTAAAGCTCTTCTTGTCGGAAATATTGACTTACAAACCTGACATTCAAACGTAAAGCTAATACCGTGGGCTTCCTTTAAATGAGTCATTTTCCTATAGTGTTCAGCAAATCTTTCCAAACAATGAGGACATTTTAGAGGTTTTGAACGTTTCGAATTGGATACTTCATGCCTTTTTAATATATGATATCTTAATTTCAATTTAGTTGGATAAACTTCTTGACATTTATCACACTTGTGCATACCAATTTGATGTACTATTCTGTGATTGATTAAACGTTGGTGTGATATAAAGCCAAGTCCACATGTTTCACAAACTACGCTAAAATGTGCATTCATATGACGATTGAGAAGAAAAAAGGAATTAAAAGTCTTCCCACATTTATGGCAAGACAAAACACCGTTAATCATACTTAAATCGTATTCCATAAGACCGTTTCCGGCCGAATTAAACTCCCGTTTGTGCGTAACAATAAGATGCTTTCTCATATCATCGAGATTTGAATATTTTTGATCGCAAATCTTACACCTCAAGTTCGAGATATCAACTTTTATAACACGTTTGCCTTTTCTTAAATATTGCTTCAGAAGACAAGATCTATCGGGCACAGAATGAAATGCTGTATGCTGTAATACTGACTGTATTTCCGGAAATATTTCCGGGCAGTAAAAACATTTAAAATTTGCTTGTTGATAAAAAAATGGCTTGATGGTAGTAAACTCTAAATAAGTAGCGGCATTTAGCCTTTCATAGATTGTCATTTGCCAGTTACTCGTTCTAGGCGTCTGTCGCTGAGTGCCCGGTATCACTGAAAACAAAAGCACTCCTTTAAAATGGCTGCTTTCGACTCATTACAAATCCGTGCAATATCTAAGAAAACGTTACTAACCTACTCACTGTTTTAATTGTTGGCATTAAGCAATATATAATTAACATTAATAATCTAAATTTTTATAACTATTGAAAAATGTAATTAAGCGCGACTATAGTACATGTGAATTATTCATATGTGCTACAAGTAATATATGATTATTAAACTCTCGGCCGCAGACAGAACAAACATGTCCAAGTTCATGACTTTTTGTATGTTCTTTTAAATTCTTCCTTCCTGCATAGGCTTTTCCGCATACATCACATTTAAAGTTCTTTTCGCCAGTATGTATTATCATGTGTCTGGACAAACAATATTTAGAAAAGAATCTGGAATTACATATTCCACATTCTTGATTTCTTTCTTGTAAGTGAACTGATCTTATGTGGACTAATAATTGGTACTTTAAATCGTATTCCCTACCACAAGTTTCGCATTTAAATAACCCTGAGCTGTGATTATGTACTAAACGTAAATGTTTTGTTCTTTGATAATTTGAGTTAAATCTTTCAGGGCACATTGGACAAGTTCTTGGAAACTGTTTAAGGTGAACACCTCTCATGTGCATTGTTTTTTTGGATGAATTGGTGAATATTTTTTGACATATTTCACAAGGATAGATACCGACTTTATGAGTTTGTAAGTGCCTTTTGAGTAAATGAAGAGATATAAATCCAGCACCACAGGTTTCGCAGCTGTAATTATTGAAATGCTTGCTCATATGTATTATTAGAAGCCGCAATTTAAGAAATGTTGTATCGCATATTTGACACTGAAAGTTCACACCTCCCAATTTAAAAGGGATGATATTATCTTGGAAATCTGGATCTATTGGTTTTCCATGTTCTTTGAGATGAATTTTCAAACAATTGAGATTCGGACAAACAGTTTCACATATTTTACACTGCAGGTATGTCACATCAACCTTTAAATTTTTTTCTCGAACTCTATTATTAAGCTCTTCAATAAAATCTTTTGGACTATGACATTCAGTAGAATGTCTTTTTAAAAGAAATGCCTCTAAAAATACTTTTGCGCATACAAAGCATTTATATTTATTGAAGGCGTGAATGAAAGGATATACATGTGAAAATTCAAATATTGTCAGTGCATTCTGTTTCCAGGTATGAACGTTGATCCAATTGACTTGATTCTGATTTTTACGCTTTTTCATATTTCTTACATGTTTTTCTATAGATTTTACCGTAAATTTTTTATTTAAGTCCATTTTGTCAATTGACAATGGTTCCTTTAACACGGACACAGTCGTAACTTGACTTTTAATACTTTCTTTACATAATTTTGGTGGTCTATATTCACTTAAATACTGCTTTCGTTGCGAATCATCTTCATATGCACATATCAGATTTTCAATATTTATAGGATATTCCAGTAATTTAAGTTCTATTTTATCACCATTTAAATCTTTCAATATAATTGTGGAATCGCTCTCTGTGATGATGCCTAAAAAGAATAACCAAATAGTAACTGGTCTAAGAACAAGAAGGAACATACACAGTTTAAATAATATATTCGACAGAAAAAAAAAAAATTAAAAGAGAAAATTAGATAACCGTGAGTTATTTTAATTGTTTAGCCCAAAATAATATAACTTACAAATACTACAAATAAAATTAATTGATCATTTTATTTGCACGTCCAAATTGATTGTTTAACTTAATTTGATATGTTTATTAAAAATACAATAGTTGTGATGTGTGTTATTTATTTTCAATATAATAAGTAAGACAAGTTGTAACGAAGAATAAAGTATTAATTATAAAAGCCTATTTTAAAAATAAGCTTTACACATGTTTTTATTCATGACGTATTATATTTTACAAATCAAATTCTTTCATTTGATACCCATATTAGAAAGTTAGTGCAAAGATTTGTAATACACCAGCTTGTGGCCGCGGCAGTTTTTGAATAACAATGATATTGAATAAATGTAATTTCATTCTCATCGTAACTGAAGTCATAACTTATGTTTTAGCTAAATCTGACAGTGGCAAGTGAGCTTGCAAGATTTAACATACACTAACGCACTAACACGGCAAGTTAAATAAAAGCTAGTAAAAATAAGATATAATATAGATTAATTCCTCTTGAGTTAATTCTATACTACTTCATGTAAACGTAAATGATCCTTTAAATTTTTTCGTCGTAGGAATGCCATGCCGCACAAGTCACATTTATGATTTTTTTCACCCGTATGGATCACCATATGTCGTTTAAGAGTTTCTTTGTTACAAAATCTTTGCAAGCAAATTTTGCACTGATGGTTCCTTTCTTGTAAGTGCACCGATCTTGTGTGACAGATCAAATGATATTTCAAATTGAAGCCACGACCACAGGTTTCACACTTATGAACTCTTGTGGACTGATTATGAACGTCTTGTAAATGTATAGTCCGTCGATAGTTTGAGTTAAATCGTTCAGGACATATTGGACAACGGCGTGGATATTGCTTGAGATGAACACCACGTATATGCAAAGATCTTTTATGTGTGGTACTGAATACTTTATTACACCTATCGCACGGAAAGTTGCCAGTTTCGTGTACTTCTAAATGCTTTTTGAGAAGACGTAATGTCATGAAACCTGATCCGCAAATTTCACAGCTATAATTATTAAAATGAACACTCATGTGGATCACAAGTATGCGCACTTTTATAAAAACTTGCTCACATATTACACATTTATACGAGCCTTGTTCTTCTTCCAATTTAAACGGGATCATATTATCTTGCAAATTAGGATCGATAGGTTTTTCATGAATTTCTTTCAAATGATTTTTAAGATCTTGCAAATTTTTAGGTTTGTTTGGACATAATTTACATATTAATTCACCAACGTCAACTTTAAGCACATTTTCTCTCCGATTATTTATTAATCTCTTTAGTGGAGAAAAAGTGTGAGTCTCCTTCATATGTTGCCTTAAAAAAGCAGTTTCAAGGAATGGTTCAGCGCAAACGAAGCATTTAAATTTATTGTTTCCGTATATAAATGGATAAACAGTAGAAAACTCAAATACAGTCAGTGCATTTTGTCGGTAATCTGCTTGTTTTTTGTTATTTTTTGGTACAGGGTTGAAAGGTGTTACGTCTTTAACCGGAGTAGGACTTCTTTTCCCTACTGACAAAGGCGATGGGCTACGGGATGGTGTATACGACTTCACTGCAGGTGGAGGTGATGGTACTTTAATTTTGCTTTTGAGTCGTAATTTCCGGAAAGCTGTTACTGTTCCCAAAGGTTTACATAGCGTTCGATCGTATGCCACTTGAAAGAGTGGAATAATCCTTGCTGGCGCCTGTTTTTCCGTTGCTACAGAGACCGCGCCTAAAAACAGAAACAAACTCTGTATTCTCCCCATTACCTTCAACATGCAGTGATTTAGATGTATACTAATGTGCAGATAAGATTTTATCCAACTATAAATCTTGATTTTTGATCGCTGTGTTAATATACAATAATAAATCCAATTATCGATACGAGCTTTAAAAAATATTTTTTTTTGTCATAATCCTACCTATTGAATGTTAATCCAATTCAAACAAATATATTTTAGGAGATAAAATTTTGAAACTCGTTTGTTTTAATCGACGGATGATTAACTTTGACATGATGTTTCAAGCTACATTTTTGTACGAAAGAACCTCCGCATATAGTGCAGACAAATCGCCTATCATTCTCGTGAATTCTCATATGTTCTCTTAGTGTATACTTCCTAGCGTAGGATTTCTTACAAATATTACACTGAAATTTTCTTTCTCCACTATGTCTTATCATATGTTCTTTTAATTCGGATTTCGAATAAAATTTCCATTCACACACATCACAAGCATGCCTTTTCATTTTTAAATGCACCGTTCGTACATGGACACCTATCTTGCCACTGGATGTAAACACTTTCGGACATAATGAACACTTAAATTCTTTTAATTTCATTCCGTGTACAGCAGATATATGTTTATTTCTTTGAAAATAATTCCGAAATGTTTCAGGGCAGTACGGACATCGGTGTCGTTTAACTTTCTTGTGGACAGTAGCGTAGTGTTCATTTTTCGCATTCATTGATCTAAATATTTTATCACATATTTCACAGGCAAAGGCTCCAGTCTCGTGTGAGAAAGCATGCGTTCGTAGTCGATCTGGAGTTATAAAACCGGTACCACACTGTTCGCAAATAAAATTTTGGTAATGAATATTCATATGATGATTAAGAGTTTTAAACTCATCAAATTTTTCATCACACAATGCGCACGGAAAATTATTTTTCGTTATTTTAAATGGAAGAACGCCATCTTCAGAGATAATGTCAATGTTTATATTATGTATGTGTATTAAATGTTGTTTCAACTCTTTAAAGCTATTTATATTTACAATGCAAAGCCTACAACTTAAATCTGTTATATCGACTTTTACTAGTTCGTGTTTCTTCAATCTAGACAATGCTGCTTTATTTTTAACAGGGCGTTGAGCTTCATGTTCCATTCCAGTGTGATGTCTTAAAATTGTGGGATCAGTAAATTGTTCATCACAATAAAAGCACAAATATAAATTCTTCATCCATCTAAATGGACATATTCTTGTGTTTTCGAGTAACATACTGGCGTTTCGCTTCTTTGCTTTTATAGCATCTGCATCTTTTAATTTTCTCTCATTCTCTATACGTGTCCCGTTCTCTGTTTTTTGAATTTGATCCAAATCCTCCTCATTTTGACCTAAAAATGATAAAAACACGTGCATGAGCTCGATTCTAATATGTACCACATGCAAAAATAAAAAGAAATTGTAACATAGCATTGCGGTTTACCATAACCGATCAAGCACGTGCTTTGTATCATTTTTTAGGTTCTTTAAGATTAATAAGTACGATGATACAGTTACAAAATCCGATGTCATTATAACTTAATAACGATTATCGCGTTATCAATTAGCTTAATTGAGATACATGGATATATTAAGCAACAATGATAATAATTCTAAGTTAGTAAGTAATAAGTTGTACGGCTATTATTAAGTTGAAAAATCAATAAAACAATTAGTGGACAACAACTTTTATTGTCTGTCATATATATAAGTACATCTCATTTAATTATATTAGCTTTATGCAAGGAGTTGATTATATCTAAAATAAAATAACATTGAGATCTCTATTATAATAAATAATCATTTTATTATGGCGAGAATTCGGAAGAGAAGGTTTTTTTCATCCTTACTTTTTTCTAAGAAAAGTTTTAAGCTCAAAGACACTTTGAGAGCATATGCATGATTTATAAAAAATATATAAAGACAATGAATGATGAATGAAAATATTCTTAATTTTACGTTAAAAAGTTATAAATACTTTCTATAAGACGAGATGATATTTTAAGGACCAAAGTTCATGTATATAATATCAACAAGCAATATTTTTAAATGAACAAGAAAGCAATCACGTTTCATTATGATGTTTTAAGGAAAACTGTAAGATTAGAATTTTGCTATATATTCAATTGTTGTAGGTATTCAAAGAATTTAAGGCTTGATAATAAGGACCAGATCTTTAAAAAATATCAGGTTTAACTTGCATAGGATGATGCACTCTCACATGCTGTTTCAAGCTGCATTTTTGTATGAACGACTGTCCACAAACAGGACAAACGAACCGCCTATCATTATTATGTATCCTCATATGTTCGCGTAACGTTTTCAGTCTTGCATATGATTTTTTACAAACATCGCACTGATATATCCTAGCGCCAACGTGTTTGACGCTATGTTCTTGCAGCTCATAGTTGCTAAAAAATTTCATGCCACAGACTGTACAAGAGTGATTACGTTCCTGCAAGTGGTGTGACCTTATATGAGCAGTTCTACGACTGCAAAGATCGAATACTTTCGGACAAGAGGGACAAGGGAATAGAGCAGTTTTCTCCCCGTGGATTGTGTTCAAGTGTTTCATCCTATATTTGTAGGACGCGAACTTTTCATCGCAAATGGGGCATTTGTATCTTTTATTCAAGCGATGTATTTTCGCTACGTGGGCGTATAATGCTGCATAAGACGACAACGTTTCTCCACAGTGCTTGCAAGGAAAATCTCTTCTTTCATGTGTTCTAGAATGATTCAACATCCTTTGCGTCGTCGCGAAACCTTTACCACAAGTTTCACAGATGAAGTGTTCGTAATGATCATTCATGTGCTTGTGAAGACTTAAAAACATTTCGTATCTTTTACCGCAGATCTGACAACAATGCTCATCTTTGCTCAATTTGTATGGTAAAATAGATTCCCCATATTTATTATCTAAAACTTTTCCATGTTCCCGTAAATGTGCCTTTAACATGGTATAATTATTAATGGAATTGCCGCACAATTTACACGTTGTTGTAGCAAAATCCATCTTGAGAGGTTCATACTTTTTAAACTTAAACATAAGATCTGTGTGTTCACTTTGTGTGTGCTCTCTTAATTTCTCTGGCTCAAGAAAAGTATTCCTGCAAAAAAAACATAAGTATGTGCCTTTTCTATATTTGAAAGGGTAGGCTGTGCAGGTCGTCATTATAATTTTAATATTCTTTCTAAATGCAGCGCGCCGTTCATTTCCCTCATTTCTACGTTCAATTCCTGCAGCTTTGGCGACGGTTACAGCAGTATTATTTTCTATTTCAATGTCATTATCCATTTCCTGTTTAATTTCAACGTCTGCTTTTTTTCTTCCTAAAAATAAAAAAAAATATCCGATATAACTTCTTCGCATTCCCAGGAAACGGATACAGTATGAATAGAACGAGTTTTTACTATAACTAATATTTTTAAAGACATCTTAGAGACAAAGTAATGTTAAAGATAATATAAATATAACTTACAAAACAAAATTGCAGAATTAAACACCGGTAGTAGTAGGTAGTATTGATATTAAAAAAAACGAGATAAAATAAAAACTTGGATACATTACAATGCTACTTTATTTAAACAGGTTTATGAAATTATAAACCAAATCACTCTTCTTTAATATATATATATATATATATTACTGATTTAACTATACTGAAATTTTCACTGGTTCCACATTCGGGTGATGTGTTCGAATATGACTTTTAAGACTACATTTTTGAATAAACGCATTATTACAGTATTCGCAAACGAATCTTCTATCATTATTATGTATTCTCATATGTTCTTTCAAAGTTCTAGCTCTCGCGTAACTCTTCTTGCACACGTTGCATTGATATTCCTTGACACCACTGTGTTTTACTAAATGACTCTTCAACTGACCGGCAGTAACAAACTTACTTGGGCAAAAATCACACTGAAATTGTTTATGTTTAATATGAACGTTTCTTATATGTTTGGTTCTTTGGTCAGACATAGCAAAAACTGCTGAACATAAATGACATGGATATTCTACGCTTTGATTGTGAAACTGCTTCAGGTGACGAACTCTATCTGAGTAACGCTTAAACGATATTCTACAATAGGGACATCTGTATCGATTTTCTGTTGCATGTTTAGTGTTCATGTGATAATTTTTTAAAGATCGCGTCTCGAATATATCACCACATTTGGCACATTTATGCTCTTGGTTATTAGTTTCATGTATTAGTTGGTGGGCCTTAAGGCGATGAGCGGCAGAGAAAGATTTACCGCAGTGAGGACAGATATTATTTGGATAATGTTGGTTCATGTGACTGTTCAATCTTGAAAACAAAAGGAAACGTTCATCACAATGAGTACAAAGCATTTCTTTTTCTTTTAAAATAAAAGGGGTTACACCAAGACTAAGGTCTTTGGTGATTGATTTTTGGTGACCTTCAAACAAATGGTCTTTAAGATGTTCTAAGCCATTCATATTTTCATTACAAATTCCACATTGAAGGTTACTTATTTCCACCTTTACATTATCATAAGGACGAGCATATCGCATTGCCTCAAGGCGATTAGGATGCTCCTGCATATGATTACTAACGTCTTTAAAGTTGCCAAAAGTTCTCGGACAATGAGAACAAGCGAAAGCTCCGCGTTTCCAGCGAAAAGGACAAACATTTGAGAATTGTATAATAGTTGCGGCGTTATCTCTGTGATCATTGTAAAGCCTTCGTCCACGTTTCCATATAAACTTTGTGAATGTCCCTAGAAACAAAAGAAGTCCAGTGTAAGACGGCTAACTAGGTACAAACTGTTCTGATCATATAAACATTTGACCTTCACGTACCATTATCTAGCCAAAATCAAGCAAACACACTTCTACAAAAATAAAACAAATTATTGAATCGAAGTATTTTATTCAGACAGTCGCTTTAATCGTTAAATTAATAATTACGTGTGTCGTTTAATTATAATTACAGAAATTTAATTAGCAATTTCTTATAATATATTAATAAAATAATCTTAATATGTAGGAAATTATGATATAAGAGATATTCAATCTTCTTAAATATTATTATAGGTATTTTGTGACAAATTCATACTGGATTTGGATTAGAAAAAGTATTATTATTTATGTTGCTATTTAGAAGTAGTTGTTATTCACATACTGCTTATTGCTGTGTCCATATTATCGCTACAAGGCTTAGAACTCTAACATATCTTTTTTTGCTTATGAACAAGTCTCATGTGAGAATAACGAGATGTCCCAGTACTAAACACTGCCGGGCACATTTTACATCGATATTCGCTTTTTTGTCCATGTACTTTCCCAAGATGTATCAATCTCGAATGGCAAGATTCGAAAGCCATAGCGCAAATTGGACAACGATACCTTTTCTTGGATCCATGCACTGTAGCTACGTGCCGGTTTTTTATAACATGATTTAAAAATACTAAGTCACATCTTGAACATGGCACTTTACCGGTCTCGTGACTTTTCTGATGTGCTCGCAGTTTATATTTGGCTGAATATCCTTTACCACACGTGTAGCATACAAAACTTTGATAATGCTCATTCATATGACTAAATAAATTCACGTAGCTTTCAAACAAGTTGTGACAAATGACACATCTGTACTCAGAGCCCGTAAGTATGAACGGAATAACACCGTCGTCGTAGTTTGAGTCAAATACTTTACTGTGGACATTAACTAAATGAACTTTGAAATCCGTTAATTTTTTGAAACTATTATTACACAACGTGCACTTTAAATCTGTTATATCTATTTTTAGTGGGAATGAATTGTGTACTTCTGGTTTCTGAAGTACTGTAAGCTTTTCATGTATATCGCAATGCTTGCGTATTTCTGCTACGTTTTGGAATATTTCTGGACAGTAGGCACAAAGAAATTTTCCACGTGACCATCGAAATACTATAGCATTTGAGCAATCTAGTATTACGGCCGAATTAGCCTTGTTCTCTAAAAATGGGCGTTTCTTTCTCCACTCAATCGCTATTGAGTTTTTTGTTGTTCCGGTGGCTTCTGTGCCTAAAAATAGAAAAAATATCGTCAACTATCTCTGTTTAACCTTTACACAAAGTTTTATTAGTTTCATGGGACATTACATGTCGTTTAAGTTTCGATTTACTAATAAAGTACCATGGGCAATTAGGACAATCATAGCGCTTTTCCAAAGATTTATGACTAATACGTATATGCGCTGCCCGCTTACAACTAGTTTCAAATAATTTTCCACAAGATGAACATTCATAATTTTTCTTTTCTTGATTATGTCCATCCACTAAATGTTTGGCTCTTGCGTAATAAGTAGTAAATACTTCTGGACAATATGGGCATGTGTATCGTACGCCTTTTTTGTGTATTCTTAATCTATGGCACATTCTGGCAGCTCTCGTTTCCAAAATTTCTTCACATTCTCCGCAAGGAAAATTACCAATCTCATGTGATTGGACGTGAGTTCTAAACCTTGATTTTGAAATAAACGCTTTACCACATGTATCGCAAATGTAATTTTTATAATGAGTGTTCATATGTTCATTAATCTTACAAAAACTCGAGAATGCCGCATCACACATTTGGCATTCAAATCTATTAGGTTCAAGAATGAATGGTAAAACACCATCGTTATAGTTTTGGTGAAATATTTTCTCATGTCCTGAAATTAAATGATTTTTCATTAATTCCAAACTACTTATTTCAAAATCACACAGCCTACAACGCAAGCTTAAAATATCTATTTTAACCATGTTGTTTTCGGTGAGTTTAGAGAATATTCGTTTCGTTGGAGCATCGGCAATGTGAAAGGTCTGAACATGGTTACGTAAAAGTACTGGATCAACGTATTTAGCATCGCAATAGGAACAAAAAAAAGCGCTTTGAAACCAACGGAAGGCCCAGGCAGTTGAATATTCGAGAAGCGTCATGGCATTTCTACGCATCATTGTTTTGGATATTCTTTTCTCAGATTCTTCTGGTAGCTCGTTGTTGGCGCGCCGTCGACGACGCATTTGCCTCGCACAGACGTTCTCCTTTAACTTTCTAATGCGTTTAACTCCTACTACTAACTCTTCATAATCCGCAATAGCGGAACCTAAAAAAGAATAATACTTTGTTACTAGAAATAGTACCAAAGCCCCCGAGACATGCATTATCTAAAAAAAGTAAATTGATTAAAAGCCATACTTTATTATGTTATACCTTCATAGTAATTAATAGCAGCAGACACTTATAAAATTTTCTCTAATCTGGACAACATTACATCACTTATTTCCGGATGATTGGATCGCAGATGAGTCAATAAAAGTGTCTTTTGTTTGAAAATCACTCCACACCATTTACAACTAAGGTCTTCATGCGTTTTGAAATGAGCTCTTAATGCTCTATTTCTTGGAAACGTTTTCCCGCATATAGTACAACAGAAATTTCTTTCTCCCGTATGCCTCACCATATGTCTTTTTAATTCATAACCAGTTTTAAAAAGCCATTTACAAAAAGGACAAGCAAAGTTGCGTTGCTGTGGAAAATGAACGGATCTAACATGAATTGCACGTTTTCCGCTAGTTTTAAAAGATAACTCACAATGAGCACACTTGTAAGAAACTTCCTTTTCTCTATGAGCCTCATTCAAATGATTCATTCTTTCATAATAGCCTCCAAACCTCATATTGCATTGTGGACATTCGTAACGAGGTCCCTTAGCATGAGCATGAGCTTTATGATAATCTCTAGCTGCACGCATGGTGAAAATTCGTCGACACTTATCACATGGAAAAGTCCCAGATATATGTACTTCAGAATGTTTGCGCAATCTCGGCGCCGTCATGTATCCTTTGCCGCAAGTGGCGCATATGTAATGTTGATAATGTATGTTCATGTGTTCGTACAATTTGAGAAAGTTATTAAAAGATTCATAACATATTACACATCTCCAAGATTCCTTGTTCAAACAAAACGGCAGAACGCCATCAGGATATGTAGTATCTACATCATATCCGTGATCAATAACGTGATTTCGCATGTCAAGAATACTTTGAAATGGCATGGCACAAATTTTACAGGTGGCCTCAGTAATATCAACGTTTATAAGTGACATTTCTTTGAATTTACTGTAGATATCTTTGACGCTGTGTTGTAGCGAGCATATTTTAACATGGTTTCTCAGCTCTGAGCATTCGATGAAGTTATCTTCACAATAAGCACATTTAAATCTATTTCTTTTCCACCTAAAGGGACATAACGACCAACACTCTAGCAAGGCTGTGGCGTTCTTTTTTGTTATAAATCTTGCTTCAGCTCTCGCACTTCGCTGATAACGTCGTTTTTCAATAACTTTCGTATCACGAGATAGTAAAGTTTCAGAAGATGTATTATCCTTTCTTTTTTCTGTTTGACCGCGTTCTCCTAAAAATAGAAAACCTGAGTCAGTTCTTCCACTGTCCATAACATTTAGAAGTAACACATGCGTTTGTTCTCGGATATTTTGTATTTTTTCGTGATATTCTTGTAATTTAGTTATATTATAGTTTAAAAAAATTGTATAATTGTTTTTATATAGTAAACGTACCAAAACGTTTATTTTTTATAAATAATTTGTGGGTTACAAATACAAGTTTTCTTCTAAATAAAAATAAATAAAAAAAACAACTTCATGCTGCATCTCGCACACAGCAGAGTAGGCAGAGGGAACCTATTGATAAGACACTCTGTTCCTCATTTTCCGAATTCTGGAGGTATTGCTCATAGTCTCGACAACAGAACGACGAAAGAAAATTATACATTTAAATATAAACTTTCGATTTTAATAAAACCCATTAAATAATTATATAATAATTTAATTAGCTCCAAATTACACAGTTAATTCATTATGCAAATCTTAGTTATTTATTTTATACACAGTTAGCATTCCTTGGAATTTATATTACCTAACTATTTACAATTAATGTGGAAATAAGTGTTACTTCATTTAAAATATTATAAATATGTAGAATATGTTACATTAGTCTTAAAAAGCCCTAAGTTGCTCAGTTAAAGTTAAAGTAGTTTCAAAGGATAAAAAAATATTTAAAAAAAAATTAAATAAATGAGATTTGTATAATATTGTCGCATTAAAAAAATATTATTTTACTCTTGATATCACACAACAATTACAATAGTAACATAAAGAGAAACAAATTTATCATTAAATTTATAAATTAAATTTGAGCAATAATTTAAAACTCGATCCAGCGATTTGTTTTTATTGTGATTAATATTTCAGATTATCCATAATTGACCATACATCTTAAGTGCAGAACGGCTAGAAGAATGAGACCATAGTTATATTTAAAAATTTCCTTTGGCAAACTTACACCAAGTTATATGTTTTTTGCCAGACCACGAGTCCTACATAATCCATTTGATTTCCAACCCGGGCGAATATCAGTAACAAGATTTACTCACGTAAAAAAAAGGTTAAAATGTTAAACTGGCAGATATCAAACGTGAAAATGCTTTTTAGCTATATGCTTATCCAAAGATAGTTTTGTAGCAAAACTTCTGGAACAGTGACCGCAAGAAAAACCGAAATCCATTTCTTTTTTTGCGCGATGTACTTTCACGTTATGGTGATATTTTTGAGACCTAGTCTTGAACATCATGTGACATGTTGTACACTCGTACATTTCAGCACCGGGCTTGTAATTATGAATTTCCATTAAGTGCCGTTTTCTTAACTCCCAAGTGGCAAATCTAGGTTTGTCTTTGCAATAAACGCACATATACGGAAGGGTAGTGTGCTGTGTTTTGACATGGGTGTTTTTCTCTTCTAAGGTAGAAAACGTTGCTATACACCTACTGCAATTATATTTATTGTCATGTGGAATTTTTGTATGTGCTCTAAGAGCAACTTCTGTTATAAAACCCTCACCACAAGTGTCACAGACATAATTTTGAAAATGTTCTGCTGTATGCTTTTTCAAAGATATAAAATCTGAAAATTGAATTTTGCATATAGCACATTTCCAACTGGAACCGTCATTGAGCTTAAAAGGGAGTACTCCTGGTTGGACGTCCACATTGACAGGTTGTTTGTGATCGTTCTTTAAATGGGTCAAAAGTTCGTCAAGAGTGTCTATATGCATAAAACAGAGCTTACACTGTAAGTCAGTTATGTCTACTTTAAGAAACTCTTTACGTAATTTCCTACTAAACACCAGTTGAACATCAAAATTTGCATGCCGTGACGCCATATGAGCACGCAAGCCGTTTGGATCATTGGACTGAACACGACAAAAAACACAGTTAAAATTTTGTCCCCAAGTACGAAAAGGACATGCAGTTGAGCATTGTAAAATTATTTCAGTGTTAAAACGATGTTTTAGGGCCTTTCCAAAACGTGGTTTATATGTAGCCTTGTAACATTTAAAGTTACGCTCGTGTTGCTTAAGCCCGTGTTCAGATAAAAATGTCGCTCCACACTTATCACAGGTGAAAATTTTCGCATGACTACGCAAATGTCCATTAATATGTGAAAATTCAGAAAATACTTTGTCACAATCTAGACACATCCACACGCCAGTCTCATTTTGCTTGTATGGTAAAACGCCAAAGGGCACATCGAAATTAACAATTTTGCCATGGTCACGAGACACATGTGTCATAAACATTTCAACACTTTGAATATTTTCTAAACATATGTTACATTTAAAATGACTAATATCTACTTTTAAATCATCCACAACTTTATAAAAGGCGCTATTGTAATCTGCGTTAACATGTTTTGTCTTGACGTGATCTCTTAAAGCGTCCATTGGTTCGAATTCATCGTGGCAGTAAGAGCAAAGTATTCTATTAAATCTAGTTTTAAATGGAATAGCAGATGAGTGTTTAAGTATTAACACAGCATTTCGCCGTTGGGGATTCTGCTTAACGGACCGTTCAAATAAACCTTTTTTAGCTTTACTTTCTTTTTCTTTGTGCCCGTCAATATCCCTTGTGGTCCCTAAAAAAAGAAAAGAACCACATCATTATTCAATCTCAAAAATTCTCTTCTTAATTTAAGGACCTTTATGTATGACTATTATATAAGTATTAAGTATTTAATAAAGCTGCCAAAACAGAATACTTAAATCCCCAAAGAACTCATACAATATTTCAAGAATCCAAATGCTTCTTCGCAACATGTTTATCCAAAAATAACTGAGTAGTGAAAGCCTTCGGACAGCTATGGCAAGGGTAGTTTAATTCAGTATCTTTTTTAACTCTATGAGTTCTTGCCATATGATTGTATTTTCCTGATCGAGTTTTAAAAGATTTCTGACAAGTAGCACATTCATATTTATCAGCACCAGTCTTATAATTATGGACTTCCATTAAATGTTTCTTCCTAAGCTCCCAGTTAGCAAAACGAGGCTTATCTTTACAGTAAACACACATATACGGAGTCGAGGTATGTTGTGTTTTAACATGAACGTTTCTCTCCTCCAAACTGGAAAAAGTTGCCACACACCGACTACAATTATATTTATTTTCATGAGGTATTTTAGTATGTGCTATCATGGCCGATTCAGTAATGAAACCTTCGCCACAAGTATCACATACGTAATTCTGAAAGTGTTCGGATGTATGTTTTTTTAATGATACAAAATCTTTAAACTCATTAGGGCACATTGTGCATTTCCAAAGCGAGCCATCGTTTAACCGAAAAGGTAAAACACCCACTTGGGCATCTGAATTTATTGCTTGTTGATGATCATTCTTTAAGTGGTATGTTAAAGTTTCGAAATTTTCAATAGGAATAAAACATAGTTTACAATGAAGGTCAGTTATGTCAATCTTAAGAAATTCTTTACCTAATTTTTTATAAAAAGCTGCTTGTACATCATAATTTTCGTGGCGAGTCACCATATGAGTTCGAAGTATACTTGGATCGCTTGATTGTACTCTACAGAAAACACAATTAAAATTGCTTTTCCATGTCCTAAATGGACAGGCAGTTGAACATTGAAGAATAATTTCTGCGTTTGTACGAGGTTTCATGACTCTGCCATTTCGAGGCTTGTAAGCAGTCCTAAAACATTTAACCTGACGACGATGATCTCGCAAGGCGTGATCAGATATGAAAGTTGTACCACACTTGTCACAGCTAAAGTTCATAAAATGTGTCGCTATATGACGTTTAAATTGAATAAATTCTATATAAGTTTTTTTACAATACACACATATCCATTGATCGTTTGTATTTTGTTTGTATGGTAATACACCAAAACGCGCGTTAAATTTAACTGATTTGTTGTGCTCTCTCGATAGATGGCCCATTAAAGTATCTATATCTTGTATATCCTGACTACAAATCTTACATTTAAGATTAGTTATATCAATTTTAACTAAATTATCTTTAGTTCTATAGAAAACATTTTTAAAATCTGTATTGACGTGCTCCACTTTCATGTGATATCGAAGATTAGACAAAGTGTTATACTCATCGTGACAATATGCACATAATATTTGACTAAAACGTGTTTTAAATGGATAAGCGGTGGAATGCCTGAGTATAAGTTCCGCGTTTCGACGCTGAGGCGTCTGATATACGAGTACTATTTTCTTTTTCTCAGTTTCATTCTCACTACGCCCGCGAATTTCCAATGTCGACCCTAAAAACAAAAAAGAAATTGGTCAATGTCAAACCAAAAACCGGAAATCCTAACCATGAAGGAGATAAATCTTAAACACGGAGTATATCTGTGAATTTTATATTTATTACAAACTATCTAATAACATTTAAACTTCTAGAGTGATTTCGGGATGATGGGTCTTCATGTGGCCTTTAAGGCTAACTTTTTGTGCAAACTGTTTATTGCATATAACACATATGAATCTTTTATTATCACTGTGTATCCACATGTGCTGTTTTAAACTTTTACTTCTCGAAAACAATTTTAAGCAAATAGAACATCTGTATGGCTTTTCACCAGTATGACAGAATCTATGCTCCTCCAGTTCTTTTTTGGTGCCATATTTCAGTCCACAACAAGAGCATACGTAGCTGTCATCACTGTGGTTAACTTTAAAGTGAGTATAGAAATGTTTTCGAGAATCGAAGGTTTCTTCACAATCAGGACATTCATACATCTTCTTTTGCCTTCCGTGTATTTCGATGAGATGTTTCTGCTTGCCTTCCCAGGACATAAAACGTTCTCCACAACTGATACAACAGAAGGTCCAACAGCGTTTCGATTGTCTTAAATGCTCGCGTTTTTTTTCTAATGTTGGGAAATCTATCCAACACTTCCTACATACATGATTCCCATAAGTGTGACTGCATCGAATATGATATTTTAATGCTTCGTTTTTCAAATAAGTCCGCCCACAAACATCGCAAGTATACTTTTGGTAGTGTGAAGTTGTATGTCTACATAATTTAGTCAACGATGGCATCTTTTTGTCACAGAGAAAGCAAACCCACTTTTCGCCATCCATTCTGTAAGGATGCATACCAATTTCATAATTTAGGTCAATTTTGCTTACGCCGTGAATTTCTCTAATATGTTCAGCGATTTCTTCCAAATTATTACAAGGCAGAGAACATATTCTGCATTTTAAATCTGTGAGGTCAACTTTAAGGTATTCTTTGCCGTATCCACAATGCGCTAAGGCAGTAGACACCGTAAAAGTTTTGTGAGCTTCGTCCAAATGAGTTCTATAGTCTTTTGGGTCTTCGTACTCCTCACAGCAGTAAACGCATATCATTGTCTTGCTGCGAATTCTGAACGGGTATACCGTTGAATACTGCAATACAAGTTCTGCGTTCCGTTTAGTCATCATAATGCGACTGGGTTGTTTGGAGTCTAGAAAAAAAAGAAAATTTCCATGTTGACTCATTCTTCTGTTTTGGCTGTGTATTTTTTTATTTAATTTCGCCATGACATAGTATTTTAAAATATCTAAGTAAGATCTATACGACACATTTAAAAAAATATATATTTAAATTTTATTTGCATTTAAAACCTAAATCGAAATTATATATATTTTTTTACGGATCTATACGTAAGTAAAATAAAAATATTTTCATTGAAATTAACATCTACATGACGCCACCAAAAGAAATAATATATGACAAGAATTACACCTTTCCAAATGTTTCTCCTGAGTATTACATACATACAAGTCGCAATTAGTATTTAATTTCAATAAAATTAAACATTTATGATGGCAAAATTCCTTCAAAAATTTTCGATTTCGGGATGATGCGCTTTCATGTGTGATTTGTAGCTGACGCGTTGATTGAACTGTTTTGAGCATACAGAGCATTCAAAACGTTTGTATTCACTGTGAATCCACATATGTTGGGTCAAATTTGCCTTCCTAGGAAAAGATTTACCGCAAACAGAACAATCGAATAGTTTAAGACCGGTGTGTACAACTGTGTGTTGCTCTAAGTGTCTTTTAGTACTAAACTTTCGACCACACCAGGAACAGACAAAATTGACTCCTGCGTGCATCGTTGCAAAATGAACTCTGTAAGAATTTCTTGAAGAAAAAACCTGCTCACATTCAGGACACGAGTGTGTCTTTTTGGCTTGACCATGTACCGTTATTAGGTGCTGCTCTTTCGCCGACCATTTCATAAACCTTTGTGAGCATACAAAACATTGATATGTCCAACATTTAGGAGATGATTCGACATGTTCTCGTTTCATTTCTAAAGAGCTAAACGTCTTTTTGCATCTCCTACAAATTCTTTTCTCTGAAATATGGGAAAACCTCATGTGCTGCTGTAAAGAACCGTTTGTCGTGTAAGACTTTCCGCATTCCTCGCAAGTAAAATTTTTATAATGCGACGATATGTGACGGCTGAGTTGGCGAAGACAAGGAAAATTTCTATCACAAATACCACATAATAGCTTATCATTTTCAAATTTAAAAGGCTGGATCCCCAAATGGAATTCAAAGTTAATCTTTTGACCATGTATTTCGTTTATATGTTTTGCGACCTCATCTAACTTATTGTACGTATCATTACAAATTCTGCACCGTAAGTCTGTACAATCCGCTTTAAGATACCCTTCGTATAGACAATGTGCAAAGGCAGTTTCTACTTTAAAACTTTTATGTTCATCATTCATATGCTTCCTGAATAGAGATGACTCTGTGTAAGACTCGCAGCAATAAACACACATAAGGGACGTCTCTGGCAACCTGAAGGGGTAGGCCGTAGAGTATTTCACCATGATCTCGGCATTCCGTCTGGCGACTGATAACGGTCGTATCGGGTCTAGAACAGACAGAAATGCCTTTGATCAGTGTTTTATTCCGTCATTATGCCAAAATACCGCAAGTTATTTTCCATTTAGAACTATTATTTACTTGACATTTCTCATTTAATACTCTAGTTCATATTAACTTTTTTATACAAATCCAAAAAAAATATTTATGATGATGATAATAGTAAATAATCAGAATCTTTTCATTTTCTCATTTATAATATGTAAATTGTAAGTAAAATCAATGCAGAAATTTACTTAAATTTAAACATGTAAAGAAAACAAAAGGTAAACATGATAAAAATTATTTATTTAAAACTATAATTTATGGCTTATTTCACAATTTGCATAACCTATATAATAGACTATAAAACGAAAACATATTTGAAATAACAAATTATACGCACAATTTAGTGATGTCTCTTTAATTTTTAGATTTTAGAAATTAGCTCCTATAGACAGACAATATTTTTTTTAAAAAGTACATGTAAGATAAAAAAAATTAAACTTTTAACTTGATTTTATTTTAAAAAAAATTCTCACCGAAAAATGGTGTTAAAGAAATATTACCACATTTTTTAATTTAGGCACTCGTCTCCGAACATTAAATAGTTTTTTATAATACGTATCTAATTAAATAAATTTCCAAGTCTCACAGAAATAAATAACAAATTGAGATTCACACAATGTTTTATATAAAAAAAATTATTCATCGTGTTTCAAAACAGTTAGAACCATTTTTACTTTATTATTTTGCATATCTTGAAAATCAACTAAATCCGGATGATAGGATTTCATATGAGTTTTCCAACTAACTCTTTGATTAAACTGTTTATTACATAAGGTGCAACTGAATCTCTTTAATTCGCTATGAATCCACATGTGTTGGACTAAATTCTTCTTTCTCGGGAAGGATTTAGAGCATACAGGGCAAGGAAATAACTTCTCTTTCGTATGAATTACTTTATGGTTCTCTAAATTTCGTTTCGTATCAAATTTGAGTCCACAGCATGTACAAACAAAATTATCGTCTGTGTGTAAAATTTTAAAATGAACCCGATATTTTTTTCTATCGGGAAACACTTCGTTACATTCAGGGCAAACGTAGGTCCTTTTAGGAGCTCCATGAACCGTGGACATGTGTCCTTGTTTGATGTTCCAAGTTAGGAATCGCTCCCCGCAAACACTACATAAATGTGACCAGCACTTCTTAGATTGATTTAAATGTTCCCGTTTTTCTGCTAAAGATGTAAACGTCTTTTTGCACTTTCTGCATATTCTCTCCTGTCCTGTATGTGTGTATGATATGTGATGTTTTAACGTTGTTATAGTTGAATATGATTTGCCGCACGTATCACATGTATACTTTAAGAAATGAGATTGCGTATGCCTACTAAGTTGTCTGAGACATAAAGATTTCGCATTACAAATGGCGCATGCTATCCTATCCTTTTCTAATTTAAACGGTTGCATGCCCAATTCAAAGGATAAATTAAGGGGTTGTTCATGTTTATTAAATAGGTGCTGAGCAACAGATTCCAAATCTTCAAACGATTCCACACAGAGGCGACAACGCAGTTCTGTGCAATCAACTTTAATATAGCCCTCTGTGCAATGAACGAATGCCATTCGGACGTTGAATGTTTGATGTTCTTCGTCCATGTGTTTCCTGTACATAGACGGATCATCGTAACTCTCACAACAATACACACAAACCATAGAATCCTCTGGGAGTCTGAACGGGTACGCTGTTGAAAATTTCACGATAAACTCCGCGTTGCGCTTCGCCATAAAATAGGCGTTTTCGCCTAGAACAAAAAGAAATCCCTTGGTCATTCATTGCTTGTTCGTTACTTAACGTCTTAATCTTCTTCAGATTTAGTTGTGGTGTTTTTTGTTTGTATATTAGTCTCTTCGTCTTGTGTCCATTCATTTTGGCGAGATTTCGCTAGCAATTGTTATTTAGAATGTGAAGAATTAGTTAAAATAACAAAGTAAAAAATCAAACATGTGGAAGTAATAACATTGAAAATTTTAAGTAACCATTAAATGATAATTTGTTCAATTGTTTCTACGAGTATATGTATTTTCAAAAATATTGATTTATTCCGGCTTCATTTTAACCAAAGCTATAATTGTTTTTGAAATATTATTTCTAAAATTTTAAATATAGATAGAAATAGAAATTTAGTTTTCTCATATCTTCCTAAAGGAATTGGATCATTATAAAAATGATTGCAAATCACTTTTGTGGCAATTCAAAGCTATAACTTAAATAGGACCTAACAGTTTTCGTAGAAGATTTTCATAATAAAAATCGGTGTATTTCCTTTAAAATCATTTAATATTCTAGCCCATAAAACAAACAGTGTGAAACAAAAATACCTATTAATAACGAAAAGTGACGTTTATTATTGTATAAAATTTAATCACGTTGATGCAAACAACGGAATCAATCAATCCGCTTAGAAATAACCAAAAGTCAAAAGTCAACTAGTTCTGGGTGATACGATTTCATATGAGTCTTCCAACTGACTCTCTGGTTAAACTGTTTACTGCAAAGAGTACATTCAAATCTTTTATATTCACTATGAATCCAGCTGTGTTGGATCAAATTCTTCTTCCTAGCAAAAGATTTGGAACATACTGTACAAGAAAAGGATTTCTCTTTAGTATGTATTACTTTATGTTCCGCTAAAGCTCTTTTAGTGTCAAATTTGAATCCACAAAACGAACACGCGTATATATCGTCAGTATGTGATAATACAAAATGTGCTCTGTATGGATGCCACTTATCAAACACCTTCCCACAATCTGGACAAGTGTATTTCTTGGGTCTTTGCCCGTGAGCTTCTATTAAATGGTCAAGCCTAAGCTTTCTAGATATAAATCTTTTTCCGCACAAATTACAACTTTGTGGCCAACATCGTTCGGAAGAAAGAACATGTTGACGACGTTCCTCGCAACTGGGGAAGGCTTCTTTACATTTTAGGCAGATTTTGTATTGACTATGGCCGTATTGTATATGACGAGTTAAGTTTTCTTTGTTTATATACGATTTGCCACACGTCTCACACGTATATTTGTGGTAGTGACAGCTGGTATGCCTACTCAGTTCTCTGAGACTTGGTAGTTTTAGATTGCAGAGCGCGCACACCCATCTCTCGGGGCCCAATTTGAACATTTGCATTCCGACTTCTATATTTAAATTCATATTCTTTTTGTGGTCTTGATCTAAGTGTTCGGCTATAGAAACTATACTATCGAAGGGTTCCATACAAATGCGACAAGTTAAATCAAAGCAATCCACTTTCAGGTATTCCGTGTAATTATTCATAGAATGCGCGAAAGCTGTTTCCACGTTGAAAACCGAATGTTCCTCGTTCATATGTTGCCTGTATATCTTCGGATCATCATATTGCTCGCAACAGTAGACGCACACCATGGAATTACTCGGTATCCTGAACGGATACGCCGTGGTATATTTCAAAACTACCTTGGCGTTGAGACGTGCCGCGACTAACCAATCCACCTCTAGAACAAAGAGAAAGTCCCGTCACTATTTTGTTCTTTTAGTTATCTTAATCTGTAATACGATAGATGGCAGCAGTGTCGTGGTTTAATCATTTGTATAACTTTTTGTGGTGTGTTACAATTAATTAAAGCTTTGGTACGACAATGTGATAAACATGGACATAATTTTTGGACAAAAAACATAGACAAAATTTTTCCCTTAAGTATGTCTCATACCTAAAATAGCATCAATAGATTAAAACAATATAGTCTACAGTCACGTATATTATATTATATACGATATTTTTCAAATTTCAAATAACCTTGAAATTTAAAAAATATATTAATAAAATAACGCAACCTTACAGCCTTACTAACGTAGGTTCTTAGCATATTATGTAAAATGCAAAATTTTGGTTAACCACGCGTTTACAAACAAGTTAGGTATGAAAAATATTTATTTAAATAATTAAAAATGCACCATATTTTAGTTGTCAACTTCTTCATACATGCTTTTTAGGTAGCTTTCCTTGTGTATCATCTACAGGTGTAGATAGTGTAGAACACAGTATTATCAAGATCAATAGTTCCCGTTTTCTTTACTCGCATATTTTTACCATTTTTTTTTCCGCTTTTTTTTCGATTATAATTCGATTTTACACCTAAAAATACTGTATTTATTGCCACAATTTATGGTGATTGGTTTTAGTTTCTTTCTTTTTCCATCATATCCATCACCAAGACGTAATAAGCTTCATTGTTGTGCTTTTACTAGCAGTTGGCAAACACAAATTAAATATCATTTTGATACTTATTATCAGATTGCACTTTCAACTATATCACTATAATTTCTTCATATTTCATTAATAATTTTTTTTAAAAAAAATCTACCGTAAATTCGAATATATAGTCCAATTATCGTGGCGTGTACATAAGGTAACGAACTGAGTTCAATCTCATTCAATAATATTTATTTTAGCGTCAAGATTCATCCTTAACTTAGTGCCCCTCGTGGTTTCGCCTGCTTGACACAATAATTTATTTTCTCGTCACAATTACTTTCATGATCTAATAACATCATTATTTTAAGGACAATATAGGTGGAACTGTCAGGATTACCTTATGAAACCATAGTTTTGACAACTCCATAAAAGCCTAATATTTTTTTACTCAAAAATAAAAAAGTGATTCTTTTTCAAAGAAAATAAGTCATAAAATTTACGTTTTAAAATAAAACGCCATTTGTCAAGTATGACGCACGCACACATAAACCTATCTAAGAAAAGCCGCCGCATTACGAAATCGAGTCGTAGGTATTATTGGCAAAGGTCAAAGTTGTTTAATGTTGAGTAATATTTTTTAGTAATATGCGTTTATGTTATTCGCATCTTTGAGTAACTGCGTCACACCTAATACAGGTATGGATAAACATCGTGAAATGAAAAACAAACCGTACGTCTAAACTGTTGAGTTATTTTTTTCTTTATGTATGGGTTTGAAATATTTTACCCTATATGCTGTTTCCGTAACACGTGCTTCCACCCTGTGTGTATACTGTACACACACACACACACACACAAAATTTAAGTTATAGCCAAATTAACAATTTTGTAGGAATATTGTCGCCTTATTTACTATTTATATTGACATAACTTTTTTATTTGTGAACCGATTGAAATAAAGCGAATGTTGAGTGAAACTTGCCAAAGTCTAATAGTAAGTGCATTTAAATCGGTTAAATCGTTTCTTAGATTAGCCTGAACGAACGCAACGATCAACAGAAAAAGATTTTAAAAAAGTCATCGCTTTGCGTTCTATTACATTTATTAAGGCTCCCAATAACATTTGTTCTTATATATCTTCCATGTATAGACACCCTGTATATATCTTCTATGTATAGACCTGTTACGATTTATAGAAGAGATAGCCAGAAGCGGAACATAAAAGAAAAATTAACAATCCCTATTTATAATTGAAAAACTTAAATTGCTTCATTATTACAACTTCTTTCAATAATATAATACTTTAATTTGTGGAGCATAAGTTTTCCATTAAAAGGAAACAATCACCTCTAAATTAACGTAAGAATTTAATGTGAATTTAACTTTTCCTTTCTTACTGTCTATATTAACAGTAGACAATTTTTATAAATTTTCTTATTGTGAATGATTTGCTCTCCAAATCTTACTACCAACGGTACATAAAAAAACATACAATAAATTAATAATTACAATATAGGCAAAAAAATACTAAAAAAAAGTTTTTTAATGATTACAGACAACTTGTATGCAACGAGTATACTTCCTAATTGAATGTAAATGTATAATAAGTCTTTCATATATTATTTTAAAATAACTTTCAATTTTATAAAATATTTTTTTTATAATAATACCCGCAAGAAATGTAAATAAGTAGTATTTATTTTTATTAATAATAATAATTCTATTTAATCTAATCATTCTTATTAAGGTTTTGCCTAGAAATTTATTAATTTATGGAGAATATACATTATATCAATCTATTAAAATATGACTATTTATAAGCAATGGTTGCAAACAAGAAATAAGAAAGGATAGTTTTATGTATCCTGTATAATGCTGCTATCATGATCAAATTTTAAATATTGATATATTTTTAACTCAATCTTCAGATCAAAGAAAGAAGAGAAATAAAAAATAGACACATTTTCTATTTAAAATGTAAATAATATTTCATATTTATACCTAATATCTAAACTCACTAGCCTATATTATTCCCTAATTTACTAATGTAAGAGCGAGAAGCTAAAAAAAAGTTAAGTTTCACACTTTATCCCGTATATAGCAGGTAGGTGGGAAAAGTTAGTACCAAAACACTTCATTCTTCACTTTTCTCTCAAATTCGTATATTAAATAGAGTATTTATTCTAATTTTTTTCTTACTGATTGTAAAATTTAAGATACTCGTTCAACTTCTTATATCTACGACACGTTTCTATTTGTTTTCAATTTATACTAATAAAGCAATATTAAAAATTTTATTCTTATAACTTAAAAATAAATTGAATATTTTCAAATATGTGTTTTAAGGGTTTTACAATATGAGTCGATAATAATCAGTTACTTATCTTACGTACAATCCTTATAATACTCAAAGATCTTAGTGCTAAAACATAGGTTACTAAATATTAAATGAGAGCAAAAACAACCCACTAAATAATATTTACACCCCATATACCACATCAACATAACACAAATAAAGTTTCTAAATGTCTCACGATTCGGCATTATAGTAAATATCTTTAAAGTCTACACTGTATAACTAACATGAGTGGTAAGATGCCGTTTATAGCGCGACCGACATATAAATTTCATGCCACAGTGCTTACAAACAACACAATCTTTAGAATGTTTTAGTTTAAAATGTTGGTAGTATGCACTTCCCTTACTAAACGTTATATTGCAGTCGGCACAACGATCTATACGTTTCGTTTGACCGTGTTCAGTCTCCATATGTCTTTTCCTTATCTTCCAATCGTGGAATCTTTCGGGACATTTGGAACAACAGTAGGGCATGCAAGATTTCTCGGTTCTTCTATGTTTTTCTTTAGCGTCCATGTTGGGAAAGACTTTTCCACATCTACGACACGAAACTTTGTACTCTTGGTGTTTAGATCGGACGTGTCGCAATAAACCAGTGGTAGCCACGTAGCTTTTACCACAATAATGGCAAACGTAACTCAGAAAATGAGTTATCGTGTGTCGATTCAAATGAAATAGGGACGGGCAACTCTTGCCACAGACTACACAATTAAAGAAGTCTTTTCTTAAAATATATGGCATAACACCAAGTCGGGCATTAGAATCAATAGCCTCATTGTGTGTTTGTTGTAGATGTTCGGCAATAACTTCTAAATTATCAAACTGTTGTGTACACATCCTACATCGCAAGTTAGTTAGATCTGCCTTTATAAACTCTAATTTGGGCAGATTATGGAATGCGACTTTTATATTAAAGGTATCATGTTCATCGTCCATATGCTGTCGGAAAACATCCGGATCCTCATATAACTCTTGGCAGTAAACGCACACAATGCACTTATCGTTCACTCTGAATGGATACGCGGTGGTACATTTTATTATGGTACCGGCGTTAAGGCGCGCTGGGTCCGACCACTCTTCTAAAACAAAAAAACACCGCTATAAACCGAATGCCCGTCTTCTTGCAAATAAATTAATCTTAGAAGTTCTTCTTAGAAACTTAAGTTCCTTTTTCTAGTATTCAATTGAGAACGTTGTACCGACTGTTTGTTTATTTTAATTTGGATACATTCATTGTTTTGTTCCAAATTAGTTAGAATGTGAATTATCAAACGACACTTTACTAAATGGCTTATTAAGTTGATTTTTTTGGGACCATATTTAAGGAATAGCGCAGTAAACATGTTTAGTTCAAAGATTTATCTTAGCTGAAATATGCGTAGACGAGAAAAAGTGGTGGAAAAGATCAATTTACGAGAAAAACATACTAAATAAAATATTACGACCAGGATAATACATATATTAAAGAGATTATAATTTTATTTAGTATCTTATTCACATTTATAAATATATTCCTGGATGGCACTACTTTTCAAGAACAAAGTCGAAGTTAGAATTTAAAAATAAACGAAATTCGACTTGATTGGCCAAAATATTAATTACATGAGAATAAATTTCATTTATTTATGTCCACCCAAAAAATATGAAATAGACTTTTCAGTCCTATATTGTATTGACATGTTTTCTGGCAGTATTTCAAATTAAAAACTCTAACTACCACACATGTGCTTATAACTTACCTGGCAACACTGAAAATAGTATATTCAATGAAAGCTATTAAAAATCCAGTTTATTCCAATTTAACTGAACAAAGAACCAATAAAATAATGTTTACATTTTTTACAAATAAAATCGGGAAATAAAATCTATTTTATCCTTTATATGTAAATTAAACAAAATGAAACAAATAATATATGTACTTGTAGAAACATGTCCATACAAAAACATCAACAAAGTCATGCAATATATGAATTATCATTTTTTCTGCTGAATATATATGTATATTTCTATAATTAATGTGTAATAATTAGTAAAAAGAGAATCAATTTCATTATATACAGTAAAACACACAAAAAAAGAGTGAAATAAAAAGAAAACAAATTTAAGACGGGTTGTGGTGCTGGAGCACAAAGTGTGACTGTAAACGCCACATTTAGTGGGTTCGATCCCGACTGGAGCAAGTTAAATATTTATTTAAATTTATATTTTCACTTCTTCACTGTGGTGTCGAGACAAAACGGTCGTCGTTAAAGTAGGCGGGGAACGGAGTGTCTTAACTATATAATATTATATTAAAATAAAAAAAAGATCAGCTTCACGCTGCATATTGAGCAGCTGGACTAAAGGCCGCGCGTTGCCTCGACACCAGGGCGAATCAGCTTCACGCTATAGCAGTATAAATTTACCAGGGCGAAGACATGAGAATAAAAATTTTAATAAATATTTCATTTCCTTGAGTGGGGATCGAACCCACGCCCTGGCGCATTTAGTCACACACTTATACCACTGCACTGTGACTAGCCGTGATATGAAAATTAATCAAAATCCTTGCCAGTTTGTCTAGTTGTAATATAGTCATACATCAATACTGGGTTCAATTCATAAAACCAACACACACACCATTGTGATATTCATGCAGAGTGACATGACATGTGGCACTAAGTTGCACTTGGTCTTATTACCAAAGCAAGAAAATGAAAACAATATTTTTTTCTCATATGGATTGAACTCACAACCATTGTTTTGCAATGAAACACTAATTGACTGTGGTTCAACAGCCGCATATTTTTTTTTAGTATCAATCTTGCTTCATTTTCAATTAACATTATTTGTAAAGGTGAGAGGAAAGTAAAGACAAATTTACTAGTAATTAAATATAATATATAGGATATCAGCAAAAAAAATGACATTTAAACATTGGAAAAAATAAATGCTGTGAATAATCTATCAATGAAAAGATTGCGAAACAAAGTTTTTCTTTTTAAATTAAAAAACCATTCTTATTTTTTACCACAAATCATTTTAAAATACCTAGTTAGTTTTCTTTTTAAATAAAATGATAACAGACTTAATTACCACTTGATATGTTATACAGTGTTTTTAGTACCACTTTAAAGAAAACCACAGTTATAACTACTCCATCAAAGCCTAATACGATTTTTTTTCCCTAAAAATGAAAAAGTATTTTTAAAAAAAAAAACAAATATTTTGTGAAATAAAACGCCCAGAAACCGCCAGTCAAGAACGACGCACGCACACATAAACCTATCCGCTGTATGCGGATCATTCCGAAATCAAGTCATAGGTATTGGCGGCAAAGAGAAGTTGTTTAACCTTTAGAAGTATTTTTGTAGTTGTATGTGTTTACGTTATTGGAATCTATGTGTAACTACGTCACACGAAATACAGTATGGATAAACATTGTGAAATGAAAAAAATCCTATGTTTAAACTGAGTGTCTTGATTAATTTCTTTAGGTATGGCTTTAAAATATTTTACCTATATACTGTTCCCGAAAAAGGAGCGCTGACGCTTCCAACCTGTATACATACATTTATCCAGCATTTTTTTTTATTTACACATTCAGCCTAACAAAAAAAATCCACAGCATTTACTCAATCCCAATTTAAAATAAAAAAAAAACTAGAAACCCTACCTTTTTTCTTTCTCTCAGGCTTCTCCTTGCTTGATGTAGCAATCTCCTTTTTCGTCTTAACCTTTTTAGCCGATGAAGATTTACTTTTTGTAGAGGATTTCCTTTTTTCTGTTGTTTTGTCGTTATTTAATAGTTCTAATATTTCTACAGATTCCTTTTTGGGTATTTTACTTGCTAACTTTGTTAAGGGTTGGTCATCCACTAAAAGAGTATATATTATTAATAATATATTTTATTAATTGTATTATAATTAGCATTCAGAAGTATTTGTGGTATAATGGGATAATATATAACAGTAAATGTGATTGTTATGGGTTCAATAAGTACAGAAATGAAGTATTTTTATTTCTCTGGAATAAAGAGGGAAATTGGTGCAAAAGCATGCAACTAAAAATGCAACAGTTGTGTATAATCTGAGGAATAAAATATTTAAATGTTAAATATTTTAGATTGTACACAACCTCTTACTATCTTGCTTTGGTGACAAAGCAAAATGTGGTGTTGGGTTCTGTCATTCAATGCGCAATGTCTTGAGATTTCTGCAGAAAATTGGGAGTAAAAAGTATGTAGTCACAGATTCCCTCTGCCTACTCTCCAATGTGCAGGTCTGAGCTCCTACTAAATAATTCACTTTGTTACCAACAATTGAACTGAGTAGACTTAAATAAAAAAAAAAACAATTCATAGTACTATAGCAGCACCAAAATATAAATATGCTTACAATCGTCATAGTCATCATCATCATCACCAAAATCGACCCGATCATCAAAATCGTCATCATCCGACACTCCCTTCTCTTCCTTCACACATTCCACTTTGATATCACTGTCAGTTCTGTCCACTTCTAAGTTCACTGTAAATTTTATGATAATTTTACTTATGAAAGTGAAAATAAAGTATGATGGGGAAGGTTTTGAAACTGCACATCTTTCATAATACAGTAGAGAGCTAATAGTTATAAACATTCTTCTTTGATATTTATTTGTATAAATAATAAAGTCTACTTTAATAAAAAAAATCACATCCTGACCTTCCATATCAGCAACTGAGTTCCCAGGATCCAAGTAAGTTGTGAATGTGCGTTCACACTCTTGCACTTGTCTCTTAAAATCTGCCGCATCTCGCAACCTTGATATACAAGGCTCACATATAAGACGACTATGGCTGTTAGGCCCTCCAGATTGGGAATAGGATATCTGTGGAATTGTATAAAATAAGAAGAAATAATGGCAAATAATGTGAAGAATGTTGTTTATTTAATATAGTTTTTGGTTTATGAAAAAAAAAACTTTTATGAAAGCAAACAAAAAAGAACAATTAATAAATGTTTCAGTAGAGTTCTACATTTGTGGCGATAATAATGTTTCATGTTTCATTAATTAGTGTAGTTAAGTTTCAAAAAAATACCCTCAATTAAATTTAAATTATTTCCAATAAAAAACGACGTACAGCCTAATAAAATAGCTTTAATAAAATATATCTTTTATGAGTTATTTTTTACTAAAAAAACATAACAGTATGTTTTAATTTGTCTATTATCATAATAAGTCTTTACATTAATAACTTCCAAAAAATCGATTATACTTAACCGTCCGGATTAAGAAGCACTAAACATTATTCGATCGAAGAACAAAAACAGATGCATCTTAATGCGGTCGGATTATACATTAAAAAACTAAGTACGCTATAAAATGGACGCCAACATACAAAAACTGAACAATGCACACACAAAATATACGTACACTTAAATCAAACGTTTCGGACAACATATCTGCATAAACTTCTCTCTTCCCCATCCAAAAATATTCAGTAGAAATATCTTTGTAGCAACCTTCGCTTAAACAACATCGGCAAACAGTAGGCCCCGGTCGCCATTCCGTTGTCTTTCCTGCCATTTCTCACACAAATTACACTTATTTTCACAGAAAATATTTATGTCACATGTTACTAATAGTTAACATATTTATTATGATTAATTATAGGCCGGTATTGCGTTATTTTAGTAATAACATCATGATCAAACATCTATAATGCTACGCCATCGATGGAACAAGCGACTGAAGAACGAAGAAGGAATAGGGTTGGCGTCAAACATTAAATTTAGCAATGCTGCCAACCTCACGTATTGACTCCTTACAAGAATCCTGTAGGCTTTAAGTAATAATGCGCACAATTATTGATTCTCACAAGTTTGTACGGTATATTATACTTATTTCGATATATGTACATTTTGCTACAAGTAAGAGTAAATAATATTATTTAACATGAATTTTATTAAATTAAACACAAACTAAGATTCGCTATCGAAACTAATCTAGTGTTTGCAACATTCAATTTAGAAATATTAGAGACTAGATTATCTCTGTAGCACTCAAAAAAATATTGATTGAAAATATTTCCAAACTATACATTTTCTATTGTCAAAAATAAATATTAGTTACAATATCGACACACGTATTTATAGTTTTTTCTGTTTTGAACGCATTTAATAGATCACTTGACTTTTGACAGCAACGAAAATACTCTTTTATTTTTTAATCTGTATTCTGTTTGTATCACAGAGTACATTCTATATACTATTTATTAATTTGTATTTATTGCTATGACAGTACAAGATAATTAATGAAATAAATAATAATTTATAAATGGTTAATTTTGTTCAAAAATGAGTAAAAATTCTGGAAAAGGACCTGTTTTCGACCCCGGCGTGTGCAGATGTTGTGGAGCTTTAAAGAAATGTCGCTTATTAAATATAGAATACGAATGGCAAGGGCAGAAAGAAATTTATTCTGATATGTTTGTCGATTGTTTTGGTTTATTGGTAATTATATTTAATGACGATAATATTCTTATTTTGAAATAATATTACTTATAGTGAAGTTTTATAAATGTATTTATATAATTTATTTTATTCATTCAACTAAGTTCCTAATAAAATGTTCTAAATAAGATGTCTTAATTTCTTCTCTCTCACCCGCTGAGAGGGAGAGGGGGAACGGTACCAGGACTATACCCTCTTGACGTGGTTTCTTTCTGTGGCCATGAATATGGCCACTGCGTTGTGGGTGGATGATGCTCCGGATGCCTCAGGATTGCAGCTTACGCTGGACTAGGAAAAGGGGGGAATCAATGAGAGAGATGAGCTAAATAAAATAATGACACTCACTGTTTATTTATACTTTTCAGTTATCACACCTAGATGGTGAGGAAATAGAACGTCTTATTTGTGCAACATGTGTATCGAGACTTAGAGAAGCTACTGCTTTTCGTCAACAAGTGTTACAATGTGAAGAAAAACTTTTGAGAACAAAAATACATGAAGAAGGTAATTTTAAAAAGTGGCCATCTACTTTATTTTAATGTAAAATATTTAGAATTATGTACATAATGTCCCAAACCATAATCTACTTCTGTCCAATTTTTATTGGCAAAACATACACAACATATAGTAGGAGAAGCGGAGATGCTAAATTTGCAATTGCTGAAGTGTCATGGAGGTGAGGTCCTAAAAAAATAAAAGCTAATGTTAATTTCCTATTTTAATGAGCAGGAGACTGTGCACAAATTTACAAAAATGTAAAAAAAACAGTCACATGAAAATACTTGAGTCAGACATTCATAGTGTATAAACACTCATGATATAATACATATACTTAAATGTAAAAAAATTATGAGACCTTGAAATACTCAAGCTCATTTCCCTTTTATACAGATGGTTCAACACTTGACCTAGACTTACCCTCCTTTTTTCTTTTTTTTTAATGTTTTTTTTTATTATTTTTTAATGGAAAAGGACAAGGCAAACAAGCGTTCGAGTCCCCTGATGGTAAGTGATTGCCGCCGCCCACGGCCCCGTGCAACACCAGAGGAGCTACAGGTGCGTTGCCGGCCTTTAAGGTGGAGATAGACGCGCTTTTTGAAAGTACCCATGTCATATCGACCTGGAAACACTACCGCGGGAAGGCCATTCCACAGTTCCGTTGCGCATGGAAGGAAGTTCCTATGAAACCGCACAGTAGTGGCTTGCCACGTATCCAGGTGGTGTGGATGATATTTTATACGATGACGTACTGTGTGGTTAGAAAATTCGGCGGCAGGTATCAGGTCAAACAGTTCTTCAGAACACTCCCCATGGTAAATGCGATAGAGAACGCACAGCGAGGAGACGTCTCTACGCAAAGCCAAAGTATCAAGCCTTTCACAGATCATTGGGTCCCCAATGATTCGAATGGCTCTACGTTGTATGCGATCAAATAGTTCAAGCTGATACTGGGGTGCACCAGCCCAGAGGTGAGAACAGTACTCCATATGAGGCCGAACCTGGGCCCTATATAGGGCCAAACGGTGTTTTGGCGTGAAGTACCGTCTCGCTCTGTTGATGACCCCCAGTTTCTTCGAGGCCAACTTGGCCTTGATTTCCAGATGATCGCGATACTGGCATTCACTCGAAACATTAAGGCCCAATATACTGATACTGGGCGCGGCTGTAAGAGGAGTGTTTTGAAAGACTGGCGATATGATAAATGGGATTTTTTAGTGGTTGACCCCCAAACTTGTGTCTTCAGGGGGTTGAACTGAACTAAGTTCCTTTCACCCCATCATTCATTCATTTCCGGACCTCTTGTTTGAACTCTAATTTGTGATAAACTTTAACTTTGCTTCTAAGCTCCTTTTTTGGGATAAAAATGTTATCCCACGAGTTAGGTTAATGTGTAATAAAGGTTTTGTAAACAAAATCATAAATCACAAATTACAAAATTACAATTTATATTTATAAAGCTTAAAAGCTCAAATTTCAAAACTGCTCAACAAAAGCTATATATATACTAGTGGGAACGCGCAGTTTCGCCCGCGTATATTCACCCTTAGGGGTGACTTCTAAAAAAACCACGAAATACGTGTTCAATAAAATATTTTTAACAATATGAATTTAATTTTTTATAAAAATCGGTAGCGATTTAAAAATTTTCCGTATAAACTTTTAACCCCTTATTTGAACCTTTAGTGGGTGAATTCTAAAAAAACCATGAAACAATCAATGAAATGTTTTTAAGAGTCTGAATTTCAAATTTTATAAAAATTGGTGCCGATTTAAATTTTTTTACATACAAACTTTCAACCCCAATTTCATCCCTTTAGGGTTAAAACTTTTCAAAATCCCTTCTTAGTGGATGTCCAGATTATGAAAATGAAATAAAATATTTACTTAAATTTATATTTTCATTTTTTCGCTCTGGAGTCGAGCCAAAAGCGCGGCTTTGAGTTCCGCCACTTAACACGCAATGCCTCTAATATTCGGAAGATAGAGAATGAAGTGTCTTAACACTAGGTTCCCTCTGTCTACTTTTTATTGGATTTAAAGAATAATTACTGTAACAAACATAAAACCTTACTAAACAATAACATTAATAAAATGAAAATTTCATTATCACAAATCTGACATATGTATTCCGTAGGATATTTATGGTGCATTTTTTTAAAGCTAGAGGTCAAAAAAATTTTTAAATATTGAACCGTATGGCTTGAAAAAATAAAAAGATCTTTACCAAGATTTATAACAAGACTGAGATAACCAACATTTATAAATAAAGAGGAGTTGATGTGGTGATTTTACATGTTGATGATTTGTCACAAACTTGGAGAAAATAATGAAATGTAGAGAACCTTATTTCTTCTTACTGATTTTGGTAACTTCCGCTCTTCTATTTGTTGAGTATTTTTTACATTATGTAAAGTAATTAACTACCAATTCCAACCCGCCAATTCCTCTATGCAGATGATCTTGCCTTGGCTGCTCAGGCATCGGGATTTGAGGAGGTGGAAAGTTTGCTGAAGACAGCTCTAAACGCACTCGATTCATACCACGACGCTAACGCCCTTAAACCCAACCCGTCTAAAACTCATTCGTGTGCGTTCCACCCGAGGAACCGTGAAGCAAACAGGCCTCTTCAAATATCTTGGCGAGGTGTTCATATTAAACACTGTCCACACCCGCGATACCTAGGAGTTACACTAGACAGGTCTTTAACATTTAAAGCTCGCTGCCTGTATACCAAACAAAAAGTATACGCAAGAAATAATCTGCTCCGACGGCTAACGAGATCATACTGGGCATCTCCGCAGGTACTTCGAACAACAGGTCTCGCTCTATTTTTCTCTGCGGGTGAATATGCGTGTCCAGTTTGGCACCGCTTCGCTCATGCGAAGGAGATGGACATAGCATTAAATGAGACCTGTCGAATAATTACTTGTTGCCTTAGGTCCACACCATTAAACATGGGCTACCCTCTGGCTGGTATATCGCCTCCTAAGGTTCGACGTGAGGTGGCATGTTCTGTGGAAAAATTGCGTCAGGAAACAGATCCCGGCACCCACTGTATGGCTACACCGCACCTCGTGCCCGCTTGAAAAGTCGCCACAGTTTTATAAAAGCTACCACAGCTTTAGATTTTGATCCGAGTCGTGCTAGAGAATGGCTATGGCAGATGGCACAAACCACCCACCACCTTCGGACTTTGTCTCTCCTAAAGAGTGCTTACCCGCAGGTTACAACTTGCAGTGGCCAACCTGGAAGTCGCTTAATCGCTTACGGAGCCAGGTTGGCCGATGCAAGGAACATCTTGTGAAATGGGGGTACGCACTAAAGAATGAATCAACCTGCGACTGTGGTGCAACCCACAAACGATGGCACACTTCTCTCCTGCCTCAAATGTCATATGACGACTTGATCAGGGCAACAGATACGGCAGTCAACGTGGCTAAATACTGGCAAAATATGATTTGAATTTCTAAGCATTGACCAGAGAAGAAGATTAACTACCATATATATTCGAAAAAGTACAAAATCATAAGTTATAAAAGTCGATTAAAAAACAAAGTAGCATTGGTACTACCAACAACTTTACAAATTTAGCTTAAATTTATAAATTCAGATTACCTTTAAAATAATAACATATAGCAATTAAAGTGAACAAAATATATACCGAATTTCGATTACGAGAAACCTTAATAAATACATTACCTGTTTTTAAGCTTTAAATTATCTCAATTATTAAAAAATTATAAATTTATTAAAAAGTATCTAGGATCTCCCTTATTCGGTAGTAATACGAACTACAAGACACATTATAAATAAAATTACTGTTATTTCGGGAATCGATTTATTGCAATTTAAAAAGAATTTTATGCTTCCATCAATTTTTTTTCAATTAAATGTTTCTTTATAGAATTTAAAAAACATATATTCAAAGTTTTATTGAATTACTGACCTTTGTCTCTACAAAGAGAAAATGTGAATAAATTAATTCTATTCTTTAAATTCTACCAGGTTTTGTTGACTTATCAGATCAGGGAAGAGAAAAAAACATTCATTTTCTCTTTTATTGATTTCGACCCACAATCACCAAATTAACAGTCAGGTGCTATTCCACTGGGTAATAACATTTTTTAATAATATTTTGTAATTTTATAATTAAAACATTTTTTTTCTATGACAAGTAGAAGACTTCAACATAAATATGAAAATGGAGTCCACAGTTAAAGATGAACTGGAATCAATACATAATGGTTTTCAAGATGATGATATTACATTGGATTATATGGACAATGAAGGTGAGGCTTGCAAAGCTTATTAAGGAATATTTATTTAGTAAGTAGCCCACTAAAATTTTTGACAAAAGGTAGCCCGCAACTGTTATGACAAATTGTTAGCTAATATTGATATATACTTATTAAGAAAACGTATAAAAATTTGAACGCAACGGGACTCCAGCGGGTTTCCAAGAGGCGCGGGTTCGAGTCCCGCTTTCTAAATAAGTATTTTTCTTTCCTAAGTGTGGAATAACACTTTAAAAAATGTTTAATAATATCGATATTTTTACAGCCAATGATGATATTATTTTCAAAAGACGCTGATGATGTGTTTTATTAATGTAGTTTATATTTTTATTCCAGATATAGATGACGTAAAGAATGAGGCCGTTGTTAAAGCCAAAAGAAAAACATTACGGTCAAAAATTAAAAGCAAAAAATGTAAAAGACAAAAAAAAGATGTGTTAACAAAGGAAATGTTAAATGATGCTCAAAGATTGAAGAAAAAGTTGAAAGAAATGCAAGATATTGGTAAGCTACAATGTCTAATTGATAATACAATGTTTGTATCCACAAAATACACTTTGGGGAATTATTTATTTTCTCTTGCCTGCTTTGGTATGACAAAACGTGGTGGTGTGGTACACTGTTCAAATTTGGGCAGAAATGGAGTGTTTTGGCATTAAGTCTACTGTGCATACCCTGTTATATTATATTGTGCATACAGCGTGAAGAGAGACACGGAGTAGAAATGGAACAACACCGCCGATCATTCTGTTTCGGCGGTGCCAGTACCGAATGATCGGCGGAGAGGTTAAGTTTTACCAAAGAGCTGTTAGGCGAGTTTTGTCCTCTTTGGATATCCACAAGTCGAGCGGGCTAGATGGCATCTTATTTAGCGCTCTGTTCATGTGCTCCTAAGCTTATACCGGTGTTAACCAAAGTTATGGAGTGCATCGTAAATTGCCAGCTCTTAGTTTATATAGAGGTTGATTAATGATCGCAGATATGGCTTCCAGCGTGGTCGCTCAACCGGTGATTTTCTGGTTTACCTTACCCATCGCTGGGCTGTGGCTGTAGAAAGCAAAGAAGAGGATCCGACAGTTAGTTTGGACATGACGAAGGTCTTCGATCGAGTGGCATGGGGCGCTACTTGCAAACCTTCCATCCTACGGGGTTCCTGCGAGTTTATGCAAGGGGATCGCCAGCTTTCTCACTTAGCGCAGCATCAAGGTCAATGTCGAAGGTTTTTGCCCTGAATGCATGCCCGTGAACCCTGGCGTTCCCCAAGACTATGTGCTATGCCATACGCTGATTCTTTTGCATATCAGTGATTATTAGAGGATACTACCATTCATTTCTATACAGATGAAAGCACTTTCTCGAGAAAACGTCGACCAGTGCCGAAATGATCTTGTATCTTCAGTTGAGGCGTCCCTCGGGAATGTTTCCTCAGGGGGTGAAAGGAACTTAGTTCAATTTAACCCCAAGAAGACACAAGTGTGCGCGTTAACCACTAAAAAAACCCATTTGTCGTGTCGCGAGTCTTCCAAAATACTATCCTAGCCGCGCCCAGTAACCCTAGCTGACAGGTGGCGGTCTTCTGGAAAGCAAGGCCAAGTTGACCTCTAAAAACTAGGAATCATCAGCAGAGCGAGAAAATTTCACGCAAAAACACCGTTCGACCTCATATGGTAGTACTGTTATAATTTCTGAGCTGATGCACCCCAGTATCAGCTTGACTCATTTAATTGCATACAAGTAGAATATCCTAGTTGTGCGTTCTCCACCGCATTTATCTTGGGCATTGTTCTGGTGAACTGTTTGACTTATTACCTGCCGCCGCGCAATCTAACCGCGCAGTACGTCATAAACACAAGTACCATCCACACCATCTGAACACTTGGAACTTCACGACTATGCGGTTTCGTAGAACCATCCCGCATATAAAACTGTAGGCAGGGGCAACATAATGTTAAAACACTCCATTTTACTTTTTCTATCGAATTTTCGAGATATTGCGCCCTCAACGCCGCGCTCCTTGGTACCAGAGCAAAGTAATGCAAATATTACTAAATAATAATTCATTAGCCTGAGGTGGAATCGGACTCTTAACCTGTCTCGCTTAGTCCCTGCGCTACAACTGGCCTCAAATGTAATGTTGACAAAAGCTCAGTTGCTTTTTATTTAGTTCACATATCATATAAATGTTTTATTTAACCTTTGTAGTGTTTGTCTCTTTCTTTTACAGAGCTTCCAGAACAATCTATACAACATAAACCCAATGGGTACAAAAACAATGAAAATCTCAAATCCTACCACAACATTACAACTTTAGTAGAAAACTCCTATGCATGTCCCTTCGACACTTCATTTAGTGATTTCTTCTGTGTCTACTGTAGAAAAGTATTTACAGATCCAAACAAACTTCGGGAACATTCCATGACACACGATCCTAGAAATTTTAAAGATGTCCTCTCAAACACTTTAGCTAATAAGAAGCTACAAATTGATATTTACAGAATAGACTGTAGACTATGTCCAGAAAATATTGATAGTTTAGATAAATTTATTCATCATGTAGAAAATATACATCAAAAGATGTATTTTACAAATTCTGACGATTTCCTCAAGTTCCGTTTGACGTCAGATCCCCCCTCTTGTACGGAATGTGGCGTTTCTTTCAGTTTTTTTCATGCATTAAAAAAACATATGGCCGAACATTTTGGCACATGTATTTGTGATATATGCGGCGCTCATTATTTTGAAGAACGAATGTTAGTGTTACACCAAAAAACTCATCAAAAAAACGAAGAAACCTTCTCTTGTAAAGACTGTGGAAAAAGTTTTAAGTCTAAATACACAAGATATATACATATAGCCAGAACTCACAAAAAAGAGGCTGCGTATCATTGTATCAAATGCGATGAAGTTTTCTTTTCTTATACTCAACGCTACCGTCACATGATAGAAGCTCATGGTGAAGAAAGAATGTTTAAATGCACTCAATGTGATAGATCCTATGACAGTAGAAAGTCACTTCGAGAACATAATAGAAGGTTTCACCTTAAAATTTTCAAACATCAATGTGATTTGTGCGAAAAAAGATTTTATTTGCCATCGCGGTTAAAAGAACACATGGCCAGCCATACTGGGGAACGAAATTTTAGGTGCGACTACTGTGGCAAAAGTTATCCAAGGCTACGAGGTCTAAAAGTACACATGCAGTCTCATAATAGTGAAAAAAAATATAAATGTGTGTCGTGCAATGCATCGTTCACACAGAATGTCAATTTGAAAAATCATATGAAACGGCAACACCAAGGTGTGATGGAGGAAGGTTATAACGAATAGGCTATATGGTCCTAATTTATTTTTTTAGCGTCACGTAGCAGGCACATAGCATAGGCAGACGGAACCTATTAAGGAATCTATTAAGACACTTTCATTTCGTTAATATTGTTATAATATAATTAATTCTGTACATATTAAGTATCCTGTATACTACTGGAAGCGATCTTTTACGGGAGCACCTTAAAGGATAAAAATATTTCAACATCATAAAAATTCAAAATCTATATCTAAAAAAAATCATCAAGATTTGTCAACAGTTTAGACGTAAGAATATTTTAATTTTAATATGATTAGGAATATGATTTTTATCCATACTGTATTACGTGTGTGGCAGTTATAAATAGATACCAATAACGTAAACACTTGCTACTACAAAAATACTACGAAACGTTGCCAATCTGCTACTTTTCATTCTCAAAAAACATACCAGGTTGAGAGAAGGATATCTCTTGCTCTATTTTACGCAATTATAGAAAATATCTATAGTAAACCTTAGCAACGCTTAACTCACCGCCAATACCTACGACTCGTTTATGTGAATGAGGTGTGTGCGATGTTGCTTTTATACGTTTGTACGAGAATCTGTGTATGTCGTTTAAAACACGTAGCGTCTTATTTTAAAACTATAATTTTATTATTTACTTTGTTTAAAAAAAACTTTTTATTTTTGTTTCAGTTTTTTCCAGTTTTGTGGTACATTTATTTATTTCTTATAAATAAACATTTTCTTTTGGCAACACTGTGTAATATATGCCACGTTAATAATAATAATAGCATATTGTTAGTTTCTTTAAGATCCTATAAAATATAACCTAATATAAAATTTCTTGATATTGTCAAATATTATATAATATGAATGTTAGATTGTTTTTGTAATATTATGTTTATATATAAATTATCTTATGGAGCCAAGATGACGCTAGTCACTAGTAGTTATGTTTCATTCTATCCTTACATTTCATAAGTTACTTGTATTTTGTTATATATAATAGAGTGTAACACATCCGATTCGGCGTAGCCTGCAACGGTTGTGTCGCACAATCGCTCAGTCAGGTATTCTCGCAACGCTCTGAGAGCGGAACGGGTTCAGGGTGATACCCTCTGGCCGTGATCTTTTTTGTCGCTCATTACTATGAGTGTGGCGTTGGGGGTGGGCCTAAGTCAAGACTTGTGTCTCAGATGAGACAGGGGATGTGTGGGTGTAGGAGGGATGAGCTATGTGCTACCTAGGTGGTCTGCCCAGCCAAGTGAGGCCGTAGGTTTCCCGAATGAGGCTCAGCTTAAGCGATCAGTGACCGAGGTGACTGCTCAGGAGTCGGGTTTGGGGGAGGAGAGGAGATCTCCTCCCCCAAACCTGGCGGTTAGGTGTGCCATGGTGCGCTGCTTCTGAAATACATCGAAGTGGCAGACCGCGTTGGACGCGCGCGCGTGACCCGGCCGATATATTTCCCAGGCTTTCCATTTTGAGGTCGCTTTGAAGCGTCGAATTCCTGATGTAATGTGGTGCCTAGGCCATTCGTCGGATGGCAAGGTTCTGGACCACCTGCATGATTCTTTAGTTCTCGCAGACGAGGGAGTACCACGCCGGGCTAGTGTAGGTCAGGTGGAGCCTGATATACCCCTTATACAGCGACAACTTTGTTCGTAATGGTAGGTGTGATTTGAAAATTGAAAGCAGCTGGATGAGCGCGGTCTTCGCTGCGTTGAATGCTCTTCTGACTTACCCAGTTAGCGTTCAGTTAGGTTTTGACGTCGTTGTGACCAGGGCATTGTCCTCGGCATAGAGCTCCAACATGGTGTCCTGCTGCGTAGGCACGTCGTCGTTGTAGGCTTTGTAAGGCGTAGAATGCAGGTGATAAAATACTACCCTGTGAAACTCCGGCGGCAATTATGTGACAGCTGGATCTCGCATTCTCCACTTGCACGCAACATATCTTGCTGCGGAGGTAATCGGCCATGACTAGCTCGAAGAGATGATAAGTGCCGGCCCTTAGCATCTTGTGAAGCGACCTTACCCGAGGAGTATTTGGTATTATAAGCTATAGTTTAATCTAGAAACGTAAAGACAATGTAAATATTGACAATTCAAAATACTTATCGTCGGCTTCGTAATACTTATGGTAAGTTTCGATTTATTCTATTTAGTAGTTATTTAAATAGAATAAAACGAATAAGTTTGTTGACTAAATTATGAAACGTGTTGGTATTCATTTAAATCACAATATTTAAATAGTGAAAGGCTGCAGTAGCACTCACCTTCCTATTCATTGCTGAAACTGCGTAGTGCACCACTCTTGCCACCCGTAGAGTGGCGGAATCCGCTGTGGAAGCCAAACTGTTCGTCTCGCGGAGTAGCTTCTTTAACAACTTCGCCACTGCCATAAGGAAGGTTATCGGGCGGTTGTTGTCTGGTCTTCCCTGTCTTGGGCAGCATAATGTCCAGAACCTCCTTCCACGGCGTTGAATTGAAGAGCTTGGTCAACGTAACTATGGTCTTGAAGAGTAGGTGGCGCAGTGCCCTGTTGATTACTCCGTCGAGTCCGTCAACCGACGAGTGCAGGAGAAAATAAGATAGATGTGCAGGTAGTGATTTTTGAGATGAGGAGAGCACACGCGTAACGTCGTCCTCGGGAATGCCGTTCTCTTGGGTTTGGCTTGAAGGTAGCGGCTATGGTCGGCTAAGATCTCGGCTCTTTCCTCTACTGCGAAGCGGAGGGACCAGTCCGGGTATATAAGTGGATGCGTGGAGGGCCTCATCTTAGTGAACAGGCGGAACAGGCTGTTGAGGTAAGCATAATCCTTATCAGCCGAATCAGCTGCGGTTTCCTCGAGTGACTTACGTATACGTTCTATGAGCTGGTTGAGCCGAGTCTTTATGTCTGGATCCCTGGTGCATTGCCACTTGTTGCAGATCCTCGCCTTCTAATCGACGAGAGCGCGAGCTTCCTAGTAGGTATAGTTGAGTTGCTTTGTTCATCGCCTCTTGGATTGTGTCGACTATGAGCTTGGAGGTGAGTAGTTACTTCATCTGAAGGCTGGTTTCGAACCGCTCCCGAGAAATCCGCTGTTCGGGTGGAGGGGCTCTGGCCAGTGTCAGCCTACCTGTGAAAGAGACGATTTTGTACCCGTTCACACTAAGCTAGTGTACGCGAACGGTTGCCCCTGGTACGTTCGTAACGTCGACCTACATAGAGACTTTGAACTGGAATCGATTTACGAGCACTGCAAAGGCTCGCACGTGCAGCCCCTCATTGATAAGGCGTGTGACTACGTCCCTAACGCGCATCGTAAACGCGGGCGTAGCGTAGCGTTAGCTCCCCGTAGAATAGTCTAATTTCTTCCCAGTTGCGTCTTCGTGTCGCGGCTGGTTTGCTTAGAGAATAGGTTCAATTCCCAGGCCGCTCGACGGCCGCAAGCCATGGTTCCAGTGCCTCAGGGATCGCCCTTACTGCCGTCGGCATCCTCACAAGCACCCACATAGTGCTTGGAATTTTTCAGGAACAGAGTACCCGCCCTCTGTCGCTGTAAAGGCCAGTAAGGTTAACAGCATTAACCTCAAGTTCGAAAAAAAAAATGTAATATATTTTTTACAACATAAAAATAACATTTTGTACAAAAATAAATATTGCGTATTTTCAATTTTTCAAAGAATTTATTAATAAAGTAACATGAGAAAATTTATCCCAAGTTTCTAATTTTACAGTAAATATCTCACAAATTTTAAATTCTTGTTAGAATCTCTCTTATTCAAATCTTACTTTTATGTGTGTAAGTACACAATTTTTTATATGTAAAAAATATTGTTAAATATTTTTATTCTTGTGTAAACAGTAATGAACAATTAATTTTAATAAAGTATTTTTGTATTTATATCAACAAAATGTATGTTAAATAAATATTTATAGCAAATGTAAGTAATTGAATAAAGCAACTACTTAGTATAGGGTGTGGATTAGAATCCTGCAAATACTTGAATAAAAATTTTATTCCGGCTATACCTGTATTTAATTGGATGGGCAGTAAGTCCTAATATCAAGAGCAAGACATACTGTTTTTTGCGAATTGCGTAATGAGTGAAGATAACATAATTTCCCCAAGAGGTGATTGACAGTCATTGTGCTTGCAATCCTGCAGCGTTTGACTGGGATAATGGTCTATAGCTTACTTCCATCATGTGAATATTTTTAACGCTCAATATAAAGGTAAAAAACGTATGGGAATTACATTAATAAATACAATAACAATTTATTACACAAAATAAAATGCAAAAGTTTTATTACAAATATTACAAAATTAACAAAAGGAGGGCTTAATGCGAGTAATAATTTCCATTATTATATCAGAATATTTCAAATTTTCACCTAAATTACTTATGGAAAATCATGAAAACAGTAGATTTTTAAAACTAATTACATTATCGTGGTACAGTGATTGTGTGTAAGACTAAATGCGACGTTTATTGAATTTGATCGAGTTAAAAATAATATAATATATTACTTGTATATTTCAATTCGTTTTCTTATTACTTTTCTTTCAGATATAATTGTATTAATACTGATTATTAACCACAGATGCGAATAGCCAATAATTATTGAACGTAACTTTCAACTGTCATCACTATGCGCTAGAAATGTCAAAATTTATTGTTATTTTGTAAATGTTTTGTTCTTTCACCATAGTGGAAATAAATTATTTATTTTATTTTCAGATAAATAAGTACCCTATTATATTTATTTACTTAATATTTATATAAACAATTATCCTATATGTATATTATTGTAAATTCGCTTAGAATATCATATTAACCGAGGAAGCGATTATATTTTAATTGAAAATGAGTGTAAAAAAAGGAAAAAGGCCTCTTTTTGACGCTGGAATTTGTAGATGTTGTGGAACAATTAAAAAGTGTCGTGTACTTAACGTGGAATATGAATGTTTTGGTGAAAAGGAACTTTATTCTGATATAATAATGGACTGCTTTAGCTTACTTGTAAGTTTAAATTAAACATTAACTTAAAATTATTGTTAGTTTAGTTCAGTTGCTAATTTCATTTGAAAATGTTTTTTTATTTAATGAAAGATTAGTTTTACTTGTGATTCTGTCCGGTAATTTGGTGAAACAGACCTAACTATGAGTTTTTATTTAAAGCTCTCCCATTTTACAAACATATACATATAACCTTTTTTTATAACTATAATACAACAAAAACAATTTTTCAATTTAAGCCAGAAGTTCCTGACATTAGTTTATTGAACCAAAAAAACTTTTCTACCTTAAGATATAATTTATAAATATTTATCCAAAATTATGTTATATATTTACATATTTAATATACAACTAGAAAAATGTTTAATATTTATAGTACTTAAAACTTTTTAGATGTCACATTTAGACGGTAAACTAACTGAGAGATTAATATGTGCTACATGTGTGCAAAGACTCAGAGATGCCTTGGCATTTAAGAAACAAGTATTACAATGTGAAGAGGCCTTCCTTAGGGTGAAAATGTATGATGCTGAAATGAAAGGTATGTATAAAAGTTTCTTTGTCTGTAATTACTATTTTACAAGGTAGGCAGAGAGATTTTAAATGAAACTATTTTATTGGATTAATGGCATATGTTTAGTATTATAAATTTTTGGAAACCCAAAGTTGCGAACACTCTAATAGACTCTGAATAGTTTTGGAATCTCTAATAAGTAGACTCTAATTTTAATAGAGAGGATGGCTGGTGGATTTCTACCACAAGGGACCTACTCATAAAATCATTGAAATTTCAAACCCATCATACCAGAGGGCACAATACAGTCAGCTCATTCTGCAGGAATCCAGTGCAGTACACAAGGCAATTAAGAAATCTTTGGTGATAGATTGATATAATAATTATGTCAACTGACAAACAAATACCTCAGTCTACCTGTGACCATGGACTACTGCAAAGTGTTATAAACATTGGGTTTCCAAAACTATAACACTAAATATATGCGATTAATCTGGTTAAATAGTTTCATTTAAAATAACATAAGTGATTTTAAAAATTTTGCCACAATAAAGTTTTTATACTACTCAAAAATATTTCTTTACTTAAATATAATTTAATACTAAAAGAGCCAGCCAGGTCAGTCTTGAGTCAGTTTTGAGGCCAGACATGGCGCAGCGGCACGACATATGACTGTAAAACCGACTGGTTGTGGGTTCGATCCACACTCAAGGAGATGAAATAATTAGTTAAAATTATATTTCCATTTCTTCGTTCTGGTGTCGAGGCTAAGCGAGGCGTTGAGTTCGTCAGAAAGTGGGGAACGGAGTGACTCTGCGGGATACAGCGTGAGCCTGATTTTACTAAAAGAATATTAGTAAAATTATTTTATTTCTACCTTAATATAGTATATGTAATACAAATAATATAATATATATTTTCATTACTTCAGAAACAGTTTCAATACATGATAATGATGAATCAAATTCAGTAATGAAAGTGAAAACTGAACCTGATGATATTGATAACATAAATGACTATTCACTTTTGGAAAATACCCTTGATGATGAAGATTGTAAGTGTATTGAAATTATTTATTAATTATAGAATTAGTGATGTAACATTCCGGCAAAAATGAGAAGCATTTTCCAGCTGTTTTAACTTTGGAACAAGTTCCATTCTTCCTTTGTTGAGATATCGTACATGAAAATGTTACACGACATAATCGTTATTGCATATGACAAGCACGCGCGGTAGAATTGCTCAGAACGCGTATTTTGATATGTTCACATAGACGCCCTCGCTCCGTGACGGGGCGGTCACTACACTACGGTACTACGTAAGTTCATTACTATGAAATATGAATATGATAGCGTCATAAATACAAAATAGCGTAGTAATATTTGTCTAGTAATATTATAATAATTTAAAAAAATCAAGCTTTTAAGTCAACGCGATCAAAAGATACTTCGATTTTGCAGGATTTTGTACGAAACTCGGCTCGTAAATAAAACCTATTGGGTACTTTCCATTTTTATATTTTTTACCCTGGTTACGATATAAGATACTGTACAGTCTCTTTACAGACATCATTCAGCCTGCGTGCGAATAGGAGCTGGCATGTCGCCCTGGCTTGACATCCGATCGGGTGTTAAACAAGATTGCGCCATGTCAGCTTGGTTGTTCAATTTGTATTTGGATAGCTGTCTCCGAGGAGTGAAACAAAGTGATATGGGAGTGAAAGTAGGTGACCTGAATGTGAATTGCTTGCTGTACGCAGATGATGCAGTGCTTTTCACTGTGAAAGAAGGGTGTAAAAATACTGGTCTAAGCCTCAATGTGTATAAGAAAAGGTTCTGATTTCCGAAAGATTCTGATTTTTAAAAAAAAATTTTGGGAAGTATGTTCAGTAGAGATGGCAGATATAAGATAGATGTTGAAAGACGTATTGCTGCCGATAACAATGTTAACGGAGATGTGAAAGAATGGCAAAAAAGGTTTATGATGGAAAAGTAAGCGGTAAAAGAGGTAGGGGGTGACCTCGGTTGACTTTCGAAAACAAACTATATCAATATTATGAAAGGATTAATCTCAGAAACTATACCTTTAATGAAATCAAATATTTACAATTAAACTATATATATATGATAATTAAATTACTATTTTCAATAAATATATATTTTGGATTTGTAAAAATTAAATTAATTTTAAAAAGGAAAAAAAATAAAACACAAAGAAAGAAAGGAACACGGAACAATAATGTGGGGAGTCAATGTTGACGACATTAAATAAGTGTTCGGGTCGGAACAGCTAAACTCTAAATTTCAAATGTTGGACTACTTCTAATGAAAGTCAAAAATTGCTTAGGAAGAGGGAACGTGAAGGAACTAACTGGGCAATCGGAACGAAGTTGTTGTGTGACTTGCTGACTGCTTGACTTGAGTGACTCATTTCTATTCCGGAATGTTTAAGTCCATGTAGTCGAAACTGTTCTGGAACCATTAATATTTCGTTCCGACCGGAACGAAATATTAATTTAATAGTGGATTTGATTCCCGTTTTGGGAATATTTTTAGTTCTTCACTAAGCTGGTAACAATAATTATTCCTTAAAATATATTTTAACAAATCATATTTTTTTTTTACAGATGATATAAAGACAGAGACCCACGACAGTTCAAACGATGACATTCCGCTTAAAGAAATAGCGGAAAGACCAAATAAATTTCAAAAAAATGATAACCTTTCAGAGATTAATAGTGAATTATGCAATAATAGGAATGTTGAAAGAAAAATTGTGGAAAGGCCTAGTACGTATAGAAATATGATCTATTTATATTATTATTTGTATTTGAGGCCAGCTTGTTTTAAACAGGGCAGCTGTGGGTTCGATACCAAATTGTAATAGTTATATTTAAATTGCGATCAGTCGTGGCGCAGCGGTGACGGCGTGTGACTGTTAAACCGACTGAAACATTCAGGGAGATGTTGAGTTCTGCCACTCAACACGCATTGCCTCCAGAATTGGACGGAAAGTGGGGAATGGAGTGTCTTAACACTAGGTTTCTCTGCCTACCCTGCTGTGTGCGGGATACAGCGTGAAGCTGATTTATTTTAATTTTATATTTAAGTTATATTTTAATTTTCCCGCTTTAGTAAGCTAAGATAAAACGCGATATTACGTTCCGCTCAATAACACACATTATTTGGGTTTAAAATATTGTCTTAATTGGTGATACTCACTGCCTCTCTACTAAGTAAAAAAAAATGTAGTGTTTTTAAACAAATATTTTTACATCTATTACAGCCATACCAATGTCAAAATTACAGCAAAGAATGCGAGAAAGGGATCCCTCGTACATAACAGAAACCAACATACTGACTATAGTGGAGTTTTCCTTTGTCTGTCCGTTCAAATGCAGACACAATCACCTACTATGCTTTTATTGCGGAGAAAATTACTCCGATCCCCAGTTACTCCGCGAACATACAATAAAAAACCATAATCCAAAAAAATTTAAAATAACCGAGCACAAAAATATGTTAAAAATAGATTTAACTAAAATCGATTGTCGTCTGTGCCCGGAAAAGATCACATCACTAGACACCTTTAAGCAGCACATCACTAGTGTTCATAACAAAAAGTATTATTTCAATAATCGCGATCTAATTTTGCCGTTTCGTTTGAACAGCGAACTAAAGTGCGCATTGTGCGAATCAGTGTTCCCGTATTTTCATGCGTTAAACAAACATATGAACGAACATTTTAGTAATTATGTCTGTGAGACGTGCGGCTTAGGTTTTGTGGATCGTGGTAGGTTTATAATGCATCAGCAGAGGCATGAAATTGGTGAGCTATTTTTTTTTTATTTATATTATTTTTTTGCACACTGTATTCCGCTATATAAAGGGGTAGGCAGAGGGAACTCAGCGTTAGGTCACTTCGTTTCCCACTTTTCGACGAATTTGCGAGGCATTGCTTGTTGAGTGTCGGACTTCGACGCCGTGTTTACTTTGTACCAGAGCCAGAAAATTTAAATATATTTTTTTTAATTCTATTGAGTGGGAATCGGACTTACAATCGTCGCGTCTGCTACTATATTTAGCTTCACGCTGTATCCCGCTTATAGGTGAGCAGAGAGAACTGTTTATTAGTGTTCTGTGACTCAAAAGGAAAAGACGGAAAAATATAGGTATTTCATAAAAAAAATATATTTTTTTACGCACGGAACCCTCGGTGGGCGAATCTGACTCGATCGTGACCGATTTTTATAAATATATTTTTTTCATGTCATTTGTAATAAAGAATATTCTGTTCTGTTCTTTTTCTTCCTACAGGTGACTTCCCTTGTGAGATCTGCGGCAAAGTGTTTAAAGCTCAATACAACAGGGAACTGCATGTGGATAGAGTGCATAAAAAGCGCGGTGAGTCTTTTCTCTTTTCTCATAGGTTTGAAAAAACGGCTTGATATCTTTTGTTGAGATGATATTTTTAATAAAATATGTCGAAAGTTACAATGTAAATGTTTTTAATATTAATTAATTACAACGAATGCTATTAAAATATGACTTATACTTAGTTGCAATCATTGTTTTGGGTTCTATTAAACTCTCTTTTTCTTCTAATAATTCTAATAATAGATATTCTTGTACACCTTCGATACACAGACAGCGATACGTTCTATTTACTTTATATGCAATTAATTTTTAGCCATGACTAGAAATGATTGATAATTATTTTTGACATTTTTAAAGTGTTATTAACACTTAGGAAAGAAAAATTTGTTTTAGAAAACATAAAAATATAAACGAAACGGGACGGAGCGGGATTTGGACCCGCGTCTTTTGCGAAACCGTCCAAGCGCTGAGAGCGTTTGCGCGCCAACTAAGCCATACGTTCTCGAGCATCGAGCAACGCCGAAATTCTTATATGCTTTGTTACAACTTATTTATGTTGCTAGGGTCCCTGTAGGGAGATTTTTACAAATTTCCGCTACCCAAAGTTAATTGCTTAGAATTATCATTTCGCGAGAGACCAAACCTGCGTGTTCAAATCCTACCTTCAAATTTATATATGTTTTCTATAAAGATACATATAACACTTTAAACATATTTAATGGATAGCATTCTATATCGCTTCAATCGCGTTCAAATTTTTATGTTTTCTAAAAAGTATGATTTTTTGTATTTGCTAGTGTAGTTAGATAGATAGATAGGTAATTGATTCTATTTTTATTTGCATTTATTCACTTATATACAATTAAATGGGCTGAGCTTTCTAACGAACGAAACTAAACCGAAACAAACCAATAACCACTGGTTTATTTAGGCAATTATCATCAAATAAGAAACGAAAAGTACAATAATACTTTTTTTAGGAAACAAAAGACTAATTTACAATTTGAACGTGGCATATTGGTATCCGCGCCTCAGAAAAATCTCGATTTACTTTTTTCAAAAGACTCGACTCCAAACATAACGGTATATTATATAAGTATCAATAATGTCCTTTATTATTTTTCAATTACCCTTACCAGGCCGGTAGTGACGCAGGGGCAGACAAACAGACAGACATGCGACTGTAAACGTTATAAGTTGTGGGTTTAATTCCTACTCGAGAAACAAAAATAAAATATTTCAATATTTTATATTTCCATTTCCTCGTTTTGGTAACGTGGAAAAAAGCGCAGTGTTGAGCTCCACCACTCTACATGCAATACCTAAAGAATTCGACAAAGAGTGGGTAACAGAAGTCTTAATGGGAAGGGAGTGCTAAACACTAAGTCCTAGGTTGCCTTTTAAAATGTAAAAAATAAAGAAAACTATTTCTTGAAGCATTTTGTTTTGTTTTTAGGTCGAGTCTACTGCCCCAAATGTGACGTAAGACTTATGACATACCCTCAAAAATTAAAACATTTGGTAGAAGTCCACGGAGAAGAACCGTTGTCGTTTCCATGCAATTTATGTGATAAAGTATGTGAAACGCGACGGAAATTAACTATACACAGAAGAAAGGAACATTTGAAGGATTACAGGTATCTTCTTTGTTCAGCTTCTCGATGTATCACGGGTAGGAACTGGGAACTCTCAATAATTTAAGACATACCAAAGAAGAGGCACGAAAATATTTCAAATCATTGAGTTAGTATTGAAGCCAGATAGTACTCATTGCTATGATGGCGTCATCCAACCTTTAGTAATAGTTATAACTTTATCATATTTTCTTTTTTAACTGAGATTGAGAATACAAATATAAATATTTCATCCATTGAGATATGCGATTTAAATCCACACTTGTACATTACATGTACAGTAAAATATTGACAAAGGCATATATTTTTTCATGTATGATACAGACTCCACAACCTACTCTCTCCCTCGTTTTATCGTTATTTTTCTTCGCTATTTGTGATTTTTTTTTTTCAGATATGAATGTCAATGCTGCGGACAAAAGTTCTTCACTCGTTTCTCATTAACTAACCACATGCCAACACACACAGGCGAAAGAAATTTTAAATGTAAAGTGTGTGAGAAGACTTACCCACGTTTAAAAACTTTAAAAGACCATATCAGAATACATACTAACGATAGGCGCTATAGATGTCATATCTGTGGGCAGGCGTTCATACAGAATTGTAGTTTGAAGGGACATATGAAGAGCCAGCATCCTGAATATAGCTAGTTTTAATTTAAATAAAAACGGTTACTTATCTGTGAAAGTTGTTTTTTTTATTATCTGCGACAAATCCGACGACCGAAAATAAAACAGCAATGCATTATGCCTATGTTGGATATTTTTATTGCAATCAGATAATTTTAATTAGTATCATTTTATTTAGTAGAATGACATCTTATTTTAAATACGCCTAATTTTTTTATATTATATTTACGAAGCGATTTTCATATTATCTTTGGTGAAGTTTAATTTCTTTTTTTATTTTTATTCAAAAGATCGTATTAGAATACACAATACTGATGGACGGTAAAGATGCCACATTTTTAGACCACTTCCAATGGACCTTGATATCAAATTGGGATAAATGAAATGAAACTATAGAAACTAATTTAAAATAATTTAATAATTCATAAATTATTGTTTACAACAAAAGTGCAACATACAAGTACATAATACAACACTATTAAATTTATTATAAATATTTTTTTATTTATATTACATCCACATTGTAATAATGTTTAAAGAATTAAATTTTCCTACATAAAAGTCTACGAGGCCAGTCGTCGCGCAAGGGCACAAAGTGTGACTTTAAAACCGACTGGTTGTAGGTTCGAACCCCACTCGAAATAAAATATTTACCCTGGTGTCCAGGGCAAAGCGCGGCGTTGAGTCTCACTGCCACTCAACACGCTATGTCTCCAGAATTCAGCAGAAAATTGGGAATGGAGTGTCTTGAACACTAGGTTCCCTTTGCCTACCCTGCTATGTGCGGGATACAGCGTAAAGCTGATGTATGTATAAAAGTAAATAACAATTGTTATTACGAGTTTGTAATTTTCACGATTCAATTTTTATTAACTTTAGGGAATAATATGAGGGGAACAGTATACCCTCATCCACCTAGAGTTAGACCTTAGTGTTTAAGACACACCGTTTGCTACTCACTGGCCCATTTGAGAAACATTTTAAGTGTCGGAACTCAACGACGCGCTTTGTCTTCTTCCCAGTAAGAGAGAAAATCATATTAACATATATAGCTGAGTACTCATGGACGGCCTCTACAAGGCGCGCACAATCGGCAACGGACTTAGGCAGAGCGTCTTGGACAAAGACGGAACGTCCGAGCGGTTCGCGGCGGACAGCGCGTGAATCGATTAATTGTAAATCTTTTTTCATCCAGTGTCGTGACACAATTTTTTAATATTAGAGTAATAGACGTAGAGAAAGTGTGAAAGAGGTACACAAACACGAAGAGAGGAATATAGGCAACCCGTAGCTGCATTAAACTTTATCGATCAATTTTTATTGCTTCGACTTTAACGCGCTCGAGAATGTCATCGAGAGTGTCGTTTTTTTTTACTTTTCTGACCCTTTATCCTAGACTATCCATACTATACTATCCATAATATATGGGGCTCATATTTAGTGGAAGTACTTAACTGAATACAAGTACGATCCCTGTATATTAATCTCCCACGCTTTAATAAATCACGAAATCCCCGCTTGGACTCCCCTATTATAATGAAAACAGAAAAAATAAACATTTAAGTCTAAACTGCAGTCAAATGAAATGCCCCTGCACCACAGTGGCCTCAATGATAAGTTAATGAAATGTATTAGCTGTTTCTTTTACAAATTCAATCCTTTATATATACATCTTCTACTACAATTTAAAACTACCATCCATGTCAAAAACCTGATGATGACTTTTCATATGACTTTTTAAACTACCACTTTGTGTAAAACTTGAATTGCATATATCACATTTGAACCTTCTCTCACTATTATGACTCCGCACATGTTCTTGCAACGACTGGAGTCGAGGATAACTTTTATCACAAAATTCACATCTATAGTTCCGTTCACCGGTATGAGTCGCCATATGTTCCTTCAAACGGGACGGCAAATAGAATCTTTGATCGCACAGTTCACACTGATGTCTATACACTTTTAGATGATTTCTTCGATTATGTTCCATAAGAGTTTTCCTCCTGTTGTACACTTTGTCGCATAATTTACAAGGAAATGTTCTTTTATCACCGTGAACTTCAATCAAATGTCTATTTCTTAGAGCGTATGAGAGGAAGGCAGCATCACACTTGTAGCAGTTGACAAAAGGTTTTTTTTCATGCACTGTAGCGATGTGTAAGGTCCTGCTGTATTTAGATTTCAAATTCTTTCCGCATATCTCGCAAGGGAAATTTAAATCGATTTTTGTATGAGACTTTATATGAGTACGGAGAGAAGCCTGTTCTAGAAAGCAAGTCCCACATATATCGCAAGTGAACGTACCAAAATGGTCGATCATGTGTTTCTTCAATGAATCAAAATAAGGAAAAATATTCCCACATTCGGTACAACTCAAATTATTCAATGTTAAACGAAACTTAAGGAACTCGTTTGAGATAGGATAAATTGACTTTTCATGAACACTAGTGATGTGTTTCTTAAAAGTTTCCAAATCATCAATTTTTTCCGGACAAAGTCGACAATCAATTCTTGTAATGTCAATTTTGGGTATTTTCTTATTTTCCGTTGTGTCTTCAAATAGTTCTTTCGGGTCGTGAATCAAAGTGTGGTCTCTCAGTTCACTGGGATTGGTGAATTGATCTTTGCAATAGTAGCAATAGTAAATACTAACCCTATTGTGGAAAGGACAGACAAACGAATTTTGTACTATGGCCACTGTATTGGAGTAGGCCATTTGGTTGTGGTCTATAATGTCTTTTGACGTCATTTTCTTGGGAAGATTATCTGGAATTGAATAATTTTAATTTAATAATGTACGAATTTTGGATCGACATTTTTTATTCACGTACCTAAATACAAAGACAATAAACGAAAAAAAAAGAATTCAGTGGTATGAATGTGATACTATAAAGATTGTGGTACGAACTATTAAATAACTCATTGCTGATATTTTCATTTCCTCGCCCGGGTAACAATGCAAAACGCGACGTTGACTTTTGCCATTCAACACGCAACCTTGAACGGTGGAAAGAAGGGAACAGAATGTATAAACACTAGGTTCCCTCTGCATACCCTGCTATATGCGGACACTGCGTGAAGCTTAAATACATATATGTAAACATTATTTTGAGTGGGAAAGTGGGTAAAATACACTTCTATTTTGAACTATTTTTTTTAACTGCATGGCTACATGAAACTTGTACACCTAAACAGTTTTAAGCCAATTCAAATGACTCAAGTCAAGACTGTTTATCTCGAAGTCGCATGATAGCACAGAAAAAATCATGTCAACTCAATCAAAAGATACAAGCCTTAATGAACTGATTTTGCTGCATGTTGTATGAAATTTGCTGCAGAGTTAAACATATATTTGTAGTTCATTTTATACAAAATTAGTGCATATACCAGCAAACTTAAGTTGGTAAACTTTTATAAGTTGTACTTTCCATTGACCTGCAATCCTGAAATAGGTTCGGAAGCCTGGGTAGGCGAGTCTGACTCGCATTTAACTAAATAGACTCTACCTTGGCTGGTTTTTTATTAATTTGTTTATAATACATTTTAATATATTTTTTTTTAATTTGTTAATAATAAAAAATATATATATTACTTGTTATCAACAATTTATCCAATTTCACCCTCAATCTCTTACTATTCCTCAGTTCTTTGCTAACTTTACTTTTATGTCCATTTCTAGTTTTTTTAAGTTGTTTTGGCCTATTATCTGTAACCTTTTTTGTAGGCAATCTTGTGTTATTTTCTTCTGAAATAAAAAAAGTTAAGATAAACAAAATATATTGAAATTTTGTGTCATTTATGAAGTTTTATATGGTTACTATAATATTTTGTATTAGTATTAATGAGTAATACATAATATTTTTACAGAATATGAGTATAAAACATTCTCTTAAGTGGAATTTGTCTTTAATAATGTTGTCATTTCTAAAAATATTATTTGTATAATATAGTAATGTATTACCATTTTCTTCTGGTGTTTCATCTGGCATATCAGGTGTATCGGAATCATATACAGGCTCCGTTTTTATCTCAGTCTTAATTATTTCATCAAATTCTGAAATAACAATATGAAATACATTTTAATTAAAAATTATTATATATATATTTATGATTTTAAGAGTCTGATTTATTAAATGGTATTTTTTTCTTTACACTTCCCTTATAGTATTCCCGAATAGTAGACAGGACCTTGCAATGTAAAAAATTGAAATTCAATCTCTTAAAACCAAAAAAGAAAATCAACTTTTCTTTTCTTTTCTTTTAATTTTTTCTATATAGCAGAGAGTACCTAGTGTTAAGATATTTGATTTTATTTTTCTACTCATTTTAAAAACATTGCATAGTAAATAATAAAACTCAAAATTCCTTTTTGTCTAGCAGACTAGAAAAATAAAAGATAATTCTAATATAATAACACTCCATAGTGGAAATTGAATGTAATATGTCCTCTGCATATTACTATATGTAGATATTTGAACACATGAAAAGTTTATCTAGTCAAATCACAAAAAAAATATAAAAGTTGGTTCAGACAGATTTGTCAATTCATTACAATAGTAATAAGATTTTACACTTCCAACAATAAACATAGATATATGTTTTTTACCTTCTTTATTCTGCAATCTTGCTTCCAGAAACATTTGTTCAGATTGTAGCACTTGTTGTCTAAATGCACTTGCTTCACGAAGTCGAGACACACATGTTGCACATATACAGCAGTCTTTGCTATCACCATCTAAATGTGATAACTGGAATATATATTCGTATTTTAAATTGGTTACTTTTTATCAATCAGTGAGTTAAATAGATTTTTTTATATAATAAATGTTACAAATTTAATAGAGAAATCTATCATCACATAGTTGTTTTACATAAAATTATAAATAAATATAATATTTATTACAACAAACTTATAGTGTAAGTAAATTAACAAAGTTTCACGTTTATTATTTCTTATATACACTCTTTGGATTTCGTAACAATGCAGATTGGTAAATATACTCTATCTAAAAGCCACTATTCTTTATTAGGTAGTAAAGAGTATACCTATAATAAAATATCGAAAAATATGACAATAATTGGTTTAGATTTAAATACAATTGTAAATAAGTTTTCACCTACAAGAAGACCAAAAACATCCATCAAGATATCAGAATAAACTTCTTTCGTATCCATAAACTCGTATTCATCAATTAACAGTCGACATTTCTTTATTGAGCGGCAGCAGCGACACAGCGCAGGATTTATTAAAGGCCCTTGATTTTTCTTTATATTAGTTTCCGCCATTATTTATAAGATTTAATAAAATTATTTAAATAAGAAAACATACAACCGAAGCGCGATGCATTTTTTACAACCTGTCACTTTAAGATAAAGTTTGACAATGACATATTGGCTCCTTTTGAAAGTGGATACGTTTAATTTTTGCATTGAATTACTGATGTACGTTAGAATTTTTTTTAAGTAGATAAATAAAAATATCTCAAATTAACTATACCAGTGATTCCCAACCAGTGGTCCGCCTAAATATGGTCCGCGAACGATTTTAATCTTATGTCTGGGGATGGTGAGGCGAAAATTCTGTTTAATTATCGCAGTTAATTTTTATTATACCTACAAGCTTAGTGGTCCCTGCTTCCAAGAATGATACAAAAGTGGTCCTTGATCAAGAAAAGGTTGGGAACCCCTGATATATACAGAGTGAAGTGTTGATGATGGGAGAATAATAAAAGTCTACTCACGTTTAGCACTGAGCTTAATCAACACCACCACCACTCTATAAAAGCCTATTACCAAAAGCTAATAAAAAAAATAATATGTGATTTTTTTTAGACAAAATAAGTAATAAAATTATCGTTGTAAAATAAAACGCCACTTGTTAAGAACGATGCACGCACACATAAACATATTAAAGAGAAACCGCTGCAAGCCGAAATCGAGTCGTATTTATTTGGTGGCAAAGTTTAAAGTTGGTTAACCTTTAGTAGTATTCTTGTATTAGTATGTGTTTACGTTATTGGTATCTATGTGTAACTGCGTCACACGAAATACAAGTATATCCATATGAACGCATCGTGAAATGAAAAAAATCCTACTTTAATAACTGTTGAGGTATCTTGACTAATTTCTTTAGGTATGGTTTTAAAATATTTTACCCTATGTTCCTGTAAAAGGATCATTTGGACCCTCTTGGAACTGACTAAGATGCTATATATTTCATTTTTGTGCTCCCAAAAAGCTTATATTTACATATTTATTACTTTCAATTAGCATAGAGAAATCAGCAGTGGCGTAGCGTGGACTAATATAGACGTGGGTCACATCATCGAGGTCCTTTTTCTTTTGTTTCGAGATCCAATGAGTATATCTTACCAAACATGCTTTACCGCCATATACAGGAAAAAGGATAAATGCGCGGTATTTATCCTTTTTCTCTATCAAATTTCTAATAATAATCATAAATAAAAAACTAAACTTCTTTGCCTTTTAGCATTACTCATTTTCTCTAGAAAATATTTATAATAATTTTTTGCTGCTCAATTTGCTCCGATAGAGCATTGCTATGAAGTGTCCAATATGTTTTAAGTTTTCTAGCTACGCCACTGGAAATGAGGAACTACAGAAGTATGAACTACATTCCATAGAAATTCACGATTTTAGTGAGAAACTATTTAACCTAATCAGGTTCGTGCATATTTATATATAATACATTTTTGGAGTTTAGATTTCAGAGACATTACAAGTACCGAAAATAGGATAACTTAGCTCGTTCAATATTTTATAAACTAGTGATACAAGTACAGTTAACAAAAGTTTGCAGCGTCTAAGATTTGAGTTGTGTAACGTTAAGTCATACCATGATGTCTAAAGAAAGAATGGACAGAATGGAAAATCAGTGTAAAGGGGCCTTTCAAGTATTACGTAAGCAATTTTTTTGCAATTATAGACTCTTAAAAATATTTAATTGAACACGTGTTTCATGGTTTTTTAGAAGGGTTCAAATAAGGGGTTGAAGTTTATATGGAAAAATCTTTAAATCGCCACCGATTTTTATAAAACTTTAAATTCAGATTGTTAACAATATTTTATTGAACACGTGTTTCGTAGTTTTTTTAGAAATCTATGAGTGCAAATAAGCGCCCACTAGTATATTATATTATAAAACTAATAGTTATATTACGTCTACCAAATATAGCCATAATATATATAAAAAAATAAATAACTTCTGCTTACGTAATTACCAGCTAGATTCCCCACCCCCCTGTCATCAAAAATAAGCAAACCCAAGACCCCCTGCCCCCCAACAGTGCTTACGTAATACTTGAACGGCCCCAAATTTAAAAATATAGTTGTTATTAATTTCATTAATTACATGAAAGAGACTCGATTTCATCACATTTGTTTCTTCTGTTTAGTTTTTAAGGAACTTGAATAATTAAAAATAAAAAATATTTACAAATAATTTTATTTAAAAAAAACATAATTTAATAGTCTTACACAATAATATCAATACATTAATTGTAAAATCAGTTATTTAACTAATTACAATACTAATTATTATTATAAATATAAAATTAATTTATCATAAGTCTCATTTTGTTCAATTGTGATGATTTGAGTATTTATTAAAGCATACATTTGTGTCTTGTTGTTAATGAAAAATAAACAAATGGTGATGTACTTATTTACAGATCAATGTATATTTTTTTTATTTATAATTTTTTTTTATATATTAAAACGCGAAAAAAATATCTATTTATTTTTTAATTTCAATATTTATGGCAACAAGCATTTCTAAAAATTATTAATTATATGGCTGATATCTGTAGTTAAATTATCTGCTTTAATTCCACAACATAATATTATAACTTTTTATAAGTAATAATATTATTATCAAAAATTAAAAAAATTGCAATCAATACATTTTAGAATTTAGTTTTCTATTTATTTTTTCTATTAAGTAGAAATATTAAATTAACAAAAAAATACTTTGTATACAATCTCATAATTGATTGTTAGGCTCCATTTCTTTAATTAAATAAAAAAATACTTTACAAATTAAAAACGTATAGATAAACTAAAGCTATATTTTAAAACAAATTGTAAATTGCTATTATTTTTATTTGAATTTCAAATGTTTCTTTATATAATAGATAATTGTTTTTGTTACATTCTACATAAATTACTATATAATACACATTCACTGATCATTACATGTATTTTTTATATGAAGAGAGCTAAATATTTAAAAAAATATGTATATGTTGGTTTTTAAAGCAACACAGGCCATTACAGCACCATGCTTGTCTGTAAATGAGACTTGTGGGTCTGATTCTCACTTAGGGCAATTACTTTTTATTCTCAGATATATACCTCTTCTTCAGGCAAGGTTCAATATGAATTGGAAATCAAAAAACAGAGTGTCTTAACACTACATTCCCTTAGTCTCCTATATGAGGATCCCTCATCAGTGTAAAGCTGCATTATATTAATCAACCTTATTTAGAACTCTTCACATAATAACACAACAAACTATTAATTCTCGAAACAACTACAAAAATGATGATTAAAAATAACACCCTTCGATATCACATTCCGGGTGATGACTTTTTATATGGGATTTTAGGCTGGGGTTTTGTATGAAGGCCTGTCCACATATATGACATCTAAACCGCCTCTCATTCGTATGTGTACGGATATGATATTGCAACGACTTGAGCCGTGGATAGCTTTTATCACAAAACTCACATCTAAAGTTCCGTTCACCAGTATGAGTTGCTATATGCTCTTTCAAACGAGATGGCAAATAAAATCTTTGGTCACAATACTCACATTGATGCTTTAAGACCTTCTGGTGATTTCTCCGTTGGTGTTCTGTTAATGTCTTTTGTCTATTATACACTTTATCACACAAATTGCACGGATAAGTCCGTTTCTGTCCGTGTGCTTCAGTCAAATGCTTGTTTTTTAACGCGTACGACATAAAACACTCATCACACTGTGGGCAGCGTATTATAGCTTTCTTTTTATGGACTATATCCACATGCATATCCTTGTAATGATTGGATTTGAATACTTTACCGCAAACTTCGCATGTATGTCGTTCGTCATCTTTATGGCGTTTCAAATGAGCGTCCAGACGAGGCTTTTCTAGGAAACACACACCACATATGTCACATGTGAAATTACTGAAGTGCTCCACCATATGAGTGTTCAATGTATTGAAGTCTTCGAAGATATCGCTGCACATTAAACAAACTAAATCGTTCCACGTAAGTTTATATAACAACATTTTGTCGGGAGCTTCAAAATATATCTTTTTTTCATGCACTTGATCTATATGTTGCTTGAAGACTTCTAAATCATTAATTTTCATTGGGCAAAGTCGACAGTCAATCCTGGTTATATCAATTTTGGGCATTTTTCTATATCCCATTAATAATTGAAATGGTTTAGTGTCGTGGGTCACTGTATGCTCCCTCAAGTCTTCAGGTTTTGGGTAATAGTCCTTGCAGTAGAAACAATAGTAATTGTTTCTTCGATTCTTGAAGGGACATACATATGAATATTGTATTATTGTTAGCAGATTCTCTTCTGACATACAATCTAGGTCTCGGTCGTATGTGTTTTTCTTTTCCACTGGGGGTTTTTTTAGTTTTTGTGATAACTTTTTGCTAGAACCTGGAAACATTAAAAATATGAATACTAATTAAATATATTTTTTTAACTTATTTAGAAAAATTTTACTTATTTAGAAAACACATAAAAAAAAATTACGTAACGGGATAAGAACCTGAGCCTTTTTGAAACCGTCTAAGCGTTCTGGCCAATAAGCACGTTCTTATCTAGCTACGTTGATTTGATTCTTATATGCGCAATTAAATGTTAATATTTAATTATTAGCATTCTCTCTTGCCTAACTATAGTTCTTGGCAATTAATTTGGACGTCAACGGGAAAACATTTATACACATATAAATAAATATTTTTCTTTCCTAATAAGTGTGGGAGGTAGTAATAAAATGATAAAAATATTTTTAGGCTTGCTTTTAAGGTAAAAAGGAACCCTTATAAGATTTCTTTGTTGTCGTCCTGTCTGTTTGTTAAGCTCAAGAGTCTTTATATCGGGACTGCTTAGATATATCGAGTTGAAATTCAAACCATATACCTAGATCTATGGTCTCATTATTTCTAAATTTACTTAAAAAAAGATATGGTCGTTTACATCGCAAAAATTTATTATTTATTTCGACACTATAAAAGAAATCAAAATTAATAGGATTTTTCCGGTTAACCTAGACCTTATGGTATTTGGCAGCTAATATTAGCTAGTATTAACACAAGGAAAAATTAGAAAACTATACATTTGTGGTTAAATCCTAAAAAATAATAGCCTCAAAATGGGCGCAAATTTGGTATTAAACCCGTCCGTTATTACTAGTTCAAGTGAGCCTGTATTTCGGAAAAAGCTCGAGACCTTCAATTTTTGTACGGATCCCTGGCGGTGGGCGAACGCGACTCGCGTTTGTCAGGTTTTTTTAACTAATATAGCAGAGCACATAGTGGTACAACCAAATATGATGAGCAAACAACTTAATACAAAATGAAATACAAAAAATGCTTAACAAAATTATTTTCAATAATGTTGTATCAATCAATGATTTTGTATCAATTCCGAAAGTATAACATAACCTCAACTTATAATAAAAATAGAAAATAAGACTAGTAATTTATGACACAAACGACTTACCTGATTTCTTCATCTTATTCACTTTATTCTTCAACAGCTTTTTCTTAGGCGTACCATTCTTAACTTTACTTTTCTTCCCTTTTGTTTTCCTTTTAATCGGTTTGTCAGAGTCTGATGATGATTCGGAATAATCATCTTGATAATCATCATCATCAACATCATCAATGTCTACGTCCATGTGTAAATCTTTTTGTAATTCTTTATTTTCTTCCGTTTTCAGTTTGTCTTCTTCATTTTCTTCTTTTTTGGGCAGTTTCACATCTGTGAAAGAATTTTTTACAATATCAATACATAATTCATTATATATTTAAAAAAAAAATATCCCGCCACTTAGGAAAATAAATTCAATTTTATTTGTATAGGTATAAAGAAAAAAATAATGTACAAAAAAAATTATGAATCAAAATTCATCCGCGTCTTGTAGAATTTTAGCTATTTAAGATATAGTCTCATGTCAATATATTATGTTGAATATAATACTTTTGTTGTGTTGACAATATAATACTTATATTGTCAACACAAAGATATAAAAATTGTATTCAAGCTGACGATAATATTTAAAGAACATGATCTGCTTATAAATGAAATGGCCTTGGACTCAACCTCCACTCGGGGGAAGAATTTTCATAAACACAGTTGATTTCTACCATTCAACACCAGTAACATAAGGAATAAAGAGTAAAGTTGCAAGCAAATATATGTATATAACTATTAATCATTCCCTGCTTTTCAATTTTCTAAGTCAGACAATGTGCGGATCTTAAATCTACAGTTAACAAGTATTTCCTAATCAAACTTACATCACTGTAGACGGTTTATTGAGGTCAACAAACACAGGTTTATTTTAGTGTAAAAAAAAAACAATTAAAAATTGGAGGGATTTCATAACATTTGACATACCCTCAACCGCAGGTGGATAATCCAATGATATAATATCTTGATGGTCTTCATTTGAGGAGTTGTGTTCACTGCAATCGTCCTTGGGCTCTGTTTTCAGTTCTATATCAGTATCCTTCTTAGTTTCTGTAATATTTATAATATAAAAAGCAAATTAAAAAAATAGGCCAGTTGTGGCGCAGGGACACAAGTGAGTGTCGGGTTAAATATATTCAAAAAAAAAAAAAATAGGCCAGTTGTGGCGCAGGGACACAAGTGAGTGTCGGGTTAAATATATTCAAAAAAAAAAAAATATTATTCTTAAAATGAAACGATAACGGCACACATGCCCGATTCAAAAATCGAATCGAAATTGAATTACGTAAAATAGAAAAAGAGATATAGATATCCCTTTCTTGTTCTAGTATTGTTTTTTGAGAATAAAAAGTAGCAGATCGGCAACGCATAGTAGCATTTTTGTAGAAGTAAAAATATAAATAATAATAAACATCGTGAGATGAAAAAAAACTCTACAACTAAACTGTTGAGGTATCTTGATTTATTTCTTTAGGCAATTTCTTTGAAATAATTTACCATATATGATGTTCCCGTAAAAACAAAGCAGACGCTTACATCCTGTATATATATATTTTTTAACTTTACTTCAAGCTTCTATCTGTCGCAAATATGGGACATTCAGCAGTAGGTATTTCAAGGATTCAGGTGGCCTGTATTGCGACTTGTGTTACATCCTACTTAAAAAGTAATCTTCTGCTTTCACTGCAGAATGTTTTGGGGAATTTTTCGCTTAATATTCTTTTTTATATGTTTTAGTGAATTTCACTATTTCATCTGTAATTGTAGGCAGGGCTAAATCTTTCTGCACTTGTTTGTTGGTCACAAACTATGATGCATTAGTAATAGTGCATAGCTTGTATGCCTTGCCCCGAAACAATAGATTGTAAAATTTTTGTCAAGTTTTGATGGGTTTATTTCTAAAACAAATCTCTGCAAGCCAACCAATGGAAGTGGATGATTATCTTATATACATATACACTCTCATCTTCTCTTCACTTTCTCATCACTATATTTATAAATGAAATATAGCAAATACATATATGTATATAACTAAATTTAAGATAATAAATAAGTATACATGAGTAATACACATATAAATATTATGCATATACATATATTAATTCTGCCACTCAACACACAATGCCTCCAGAATTCATCAGAAAATGGGGAAGTGCTGCTGTTGTGTGTAGGATACAGAGTGGAGTTGTTGTTAAAAAAACCCACTGGGACGACAAAAAAGTTCCAGTCCATTTCTTAGGCCACTGCTTAATTTTAATGTACCGGTTTCAAGTTATGTGATGTTAATATAAATTAAATACTTCCGATGTCCCAACTTGTAAAATGTTTTTTTTATTTTCTCCACTATTGTTAGAGATTTGGGGAAAAAGAAATGTTACTTTGCATATTTTCCACTATTCCACTCACAATGTTTTGAATTTGTGTGGGAAGTGAAGAGTGGAATGTCTTAACAATATGTTCCTTTTGCATACCATGTTAAATGTGGGATGCAATGCAAAGAAACAATTAATTAATTTACTAAAAAACTGCTAACACTTACCATCTTTGTCCCCCAATTTTGCACTCAAAAACAACTCTTCACATTGTAACACTTGTTGTCTAAACGCACATGCTTCACGTAACCGAACTACACAAGTTGCACACACACCACTGTCTTTAACATCTTCATCTATATGTGATAGCTAAAAATATTAAATAAGTAGTTATTTTGATTATTTTATTAAAACAGTAATTACTTAAATAATCACTAGTTTATAATTTTAATGTAAGTGAAAATCTTAATACAAACCTCTAAAAAGAGATTTTATTCATTATGCTTGTGGAAATTAAATGATCAATAAGACATTGCATTATATGTATTTTTTTTTATATTTGATGCTATGACTTTAAAATAATATGATGCTATGACTTCAAAATAATAATAGTACCTATCATCGATAAAAACAATTAAATAAATATATTATGTAAATAAATGAAACTATCATCAATATGTAATAACTTACAAGAATACCAAAGCAGTCCATTATCATATCTGCATAAACCTCTTTCTTTTCCATCCAAGTATATTCTGAAGTCATAATCCTACATTTCTTTATAGCTCGACAGCATCTACACAGCGCTGGGTCTATAATAGCGCCGTTATTCTTAATTAAAGCCATTTTTGTGTATTAACACTATTTAATAATACTTTATGGTAAATATTTTTGAACTATATAATTTCATTATTAAAAAATATTTGCTTTGAAATAATTTATATTCATATTTTATTGTTTTTTGTATCGACAGCTTCTAAACCCAACAAGCCCAAACAAAATGTCAAATTGATACAGAAAAAGAAAACAGTACAGCTTATAAAAGGTTCTTAAAAGATGCGTTTAGCTTTATAATTAAGGTACCGTGCATAGGAAATGGTTTTAGAATTTAAGTGGCATTTTGTTAATGCTCACAATTTTAAATATAAAACAACAAGAATGAGTCAATAATGGTTTTATATTAAAACACACAGTAAAAAGCGTTTTTATATTCATATAAAGTCCAAAAATACAGATAATTTTTACTTAGATATTATGTGGGGTCAATAGATACGCCAAATTGTTACCCATTAATCTCGTTGCCTGGCCACACACGTACAATAAAGTACATTAAGTCAATAAAATTACGTGTGTGTGGTCGATTTTCAATATTAGAGATTTCTACAAATTAAATTTTTGTCACTAAAAAACATAGGAGTGGAGGATTATTGTGAATAATATTGTCGTGTGCGGGCGCGCTGGAATATTTTAGTTAAAAAAAAAAGACTTCTAAGAAGGCGAACGCTTCTCTTTTTTTTCAAGATGAACAAAGAAAACAGTGTAAATTGCTAAAATAATGTTAATGTTACATACTACCACAGAAAACAATATTTAATAGAGTTCATTAAAATATGGCAAAATTATAAGCTAAAAAAGCTTCTTGCTTAGAAAAAATCTAACCAAACGGAGATAATATTTTTTGAAAACGGACATCTCTCTTCCTCATGTCACATTTAAAGTTATTACTTAAATGACAATAACATATTTTGTGATAAAAAATATTGCAAGGTTTGTTAATTTTTTTTTTGACAAAACACTGAAACTTGCGAACGATTCAGTTCGACGTTTCCGATTAAGTACATCACTATCAATATGTCAAAAGCGAATTTGCAAAAGGCTAGTTTCCACGCCATAATTCCTTTAAAAATAGGTTTAAAACTTACTAGGTTTGTTTGTAAATAAAATTTAAAATGAACGTGGACGATAATATAATGATTTCTGAATATTTGTGTAGATGTAAATGTTGTTTAAATTATATAGAATTGAAAAGCTTGTGGGAAGTATATGAGAATGATGGCGGTGATGAAATATACGGAAATATGGTTGTTGAGTGTTTTGGGTTGCCGGTATGTAGTTTATTAAATTTATTATGCAGCTTTACGCTTTGTTCTGAATAGCAGGGTAGAAAAGAGGAAACTTAACTAACTAATATTCAAGGACTCTGTTATACATATTTTGTTGTATATACATTTGTTAAATAAAATTTTATTTACTTTACTTAAAATATTCTGCTAAAAAGTTGTATCTATATCTAAATTCAAATCTGTGATAAAGATGATGAAGAAAATACCTACTAGATTTTTTAAAAAATAACTTACTGTGATCAATCTTATATTAAGAGGCTAAAATAACCTTTTTTATACCTTGTATTTTTCATTAAGTTGAAAATAGTGACAAAAAGAATGTACTTCCTCTTAAGAGTCATAAAAATATTGCTGCATATTCCTAGAATAAGTTTTATTATAAGATTGTATTAATTAGTTTATATTTTTTTCTAAATAACCAATCTCAAAATTATAAAAAATATATATATTTTTTAGTGGGTACCATCTGATGAACCAGAACATATTTGTGAAAGGTGTATATTGAAATTACGAGAAGCACTTGATTTTAAAAGAAACATATTGGCTATTGAAGATATTCTATTAAATGGTAAAAATTTAAAAGTTTTGTAATATAATTTTAAATAATGTAAAAGAGCTTGAAAGGTCATTTGCCTGACACTAATTTTAAATAACAAAGACATACAGAAAGATGCTGCAACACATTATATGGTGGCAGAACAGCAGCTGACTATAAAAGCATAGTTTGTGAAAGTTGTCTGTTTGGTGTGGTGTTGTGTTTCAATACTCAACAATTGTGATTGAAAAAATCATATAACCACTGGAAAAATATGATATTTTTATCTGACTTTATGAATTTAAAAATTACAGTTGTGGAAAATAATTTGAAAATAAAAAAAAATAATATAAAAAATTAAAAAATATTTAATATAAATAAGAAAATATTTAATTTCCTTATAACTTATATTTTTTTTATAGGAATAGATATAAAAGAAGAAATGGACACTGAGTCTGATATAACATCATCCACAACACTAGTAAAATATGTTCCAATTAAAGAGGAATATGAGCATGTTGAATATTTGGAGTTTGAAGAAATGCCTGAAGGTAATATTATATTACCTCAGTAAAAAGAATTTCTTAGCTTTGTACGCTATCAGGCACTTAGCAGGAAAGTCAGAGAGTACCTAGTGTCAAAAATATCTCTTTACTGAGTTTAAGATTTTGTCTTTTCAAAGCTGAAAAATAAAAATAATTCATTCAGGAAAGATCATATTCACAATCATCATGTTTACAATCAGACACAGTCACATTGAAACTTGGTGGCAAATAGATAAATAATATCTTGAGATCTTTTGTAGTATGTTAGAGAATGGTAATAAGACTTCAACATTCAACCTCAATTGTGATGATGTGCTCGGATTTATTAAGTTACACAAGAAATATATCAATTATGTCCCCTTTGTCTCTCATTTTAATAAATGAAATTCTGCATTTACAGAAAAACCACAACTAAAAATTATAACAGAATTAGCCAATATAAGTTCAGGTCCTTCAACACCAGGGGCCTCGAGTTCAGGGCCCCCCAGCCCGTTACGAAAATGGCCTAAAAAAAAGAAAAAACATGAACTAAGTAAATTCTATAAACAATATACTAAAGAAAACTTAGCAGAAGCGATAAGAGTGGTTAGAAATGGTGAAATGAGTTGCACATACGCAGCAATTAAGTATGGTGTACCAAAAAAAACTTTGACGGTTAAAGTTAACTCATTCAGTGATGCCGATGGTAAGTTATCGATAAAATAACATAAAATAATTTAAATAGTAATATAGTGTGTTTTGTTTTTAGTATTTTTGCTGTTTTCATGCTTATTTTATTATTACTTCACGCTGTATCCCACACACAGCAGGGTAGGCAGAGGGAACCTAGTGTTAAGACATTCCGTTCCCCACTTTCTGCCGAATTCTGGAGGCATTGCGTGTTGAGTGGCAGAACTCAACGCCGCGCTTAGCCTCGACACCAGAGCGAAGAAATGGAAATATAAATTTAAGTAAATATTTCATCTCCTCGAGTGGGGATCGAACCCACAACCAGTCGGTATTACAGTCACATTTCGTGCCGCTGCGCCACGACTGGCCTCTTATTGCCTCTATAAAATTTTCATGAATGATTTATAAGATAGTAGCATTGTGGTTAACTTTACGCGGCACTATTTCTAACTTAAGAAGTGAAAATCGAAACCACAACCATTTTTTATATAGTTTAATACTTGTTAAATTTAAATCATTTACAAAATTGATTCTTTTAAGGCGACGAATCCACCAATAAGCATTACAAATTAATAGAAGAAATCAAAGTACTCCTAACACACACAACAGCCGTGCCGTTCAAAACAAAAACGACTAGATATTATTGTTTCTACTGTTCTACTGAAGGGCCCTGCTTTGAAGACACTGACGAACTTAGAGAACATACTAAAATAAAACACGAACACGAATGGACTAAAATAGAATTATATATGAGACCACAATGGCTCAATGAAGTTATAAAAATGGATGTCCAAGATATACATTGTAAAATATGTTTAACAATGTTACCAGATTGGAATAATTTGTTCGTTCATTTGGCAGAAATACATAAATTGGAGTTTGATATGGCGTATACTAAAATTATACCTTATGGGCTAAGTGCTAATTTAAAATGCTTTTTGTGTGGGCAGGGTTTTCACAATTTCGGACATTTGGACAGTCATATGAATAATCATTATAGTAATTACATTTGTTATGAGTGTGGCGACACCTTTCTTTCAGCCAGTCGCTTGGACAAACATTTGAGTGTGCACAAAATTGGTAATTATCCTTGTGAATATTGTGATAAAGTGTTCAAATTAGAAAAATATCGCTCAAAACATATAAGTTTAGTGCATATACAAGAAAATACAGTCAAATGTTTGTACTGTCCGGAAAAATTTCTAGGTATTTTCCAAAGGCATATACATGTGACAGAGAAACATAAAGAAAAAGTTAAATACATGACGTGTGAATACTGCGGGAATAGTTACACATGGAAGCCATATTTTTTAGCGCATATGAAAAGAAGGCACGGTTCTGAGAAAAAATATAAATGTAAATATTGTGAGAAGTGTTTCTTAATGAAGTACGAATTGAAGAACCACATGGTGAGGCATACGGGAGAGAAGAATTTTGTATGTGGCTTATGTGGGCTAGGCTTTACTAGGATGGTCAGCTTGAAAAAACATTGTCAGACCCACGAAGAAGAGATTATTGAGTAACGCTGTTATATTTAAAGGTCAAATCTAGATTTACCTAGCACATGCGGGAGATACGTGAAATAAAAAAAAAAACACATATTGTGCAGGATATGCAACCCATATTTTATGAAAAAAATATTTTATATTTTAATATTATATAATTTCCTCACAATAATTGTAAATACATGTATGAATTGTTAATAAAAAATATAAATATTACTTAAACATATCAATATTATTATATGACCTAAAGGTTTTTAAATCAATTTATATTTATAAAATAAGCTTAAAATATAAATAATACTTTCATAAAACCTTAACTATTACTAAATCCATGTTTAAATAAAAGAAAATACATATATTTCCCTGATTTAAAATGGTGTATTACCACCATATATACTTTTTTATGTTAAATACTTCCCAAAACATATCTTCTACAACTGAATCTGAATCATTGCTTAAGAGAACATTTTTAAAGTGTTATTCCACACTTACGAAAGAAAAATAATATAGGCGCGGATTCAAATGAATGGCAAGAAATCTCCTGGATCATTAGTCAGTATGGGGTCCTTTCCTCTTTTTAATATATACAGGATGGAAGCGTCAGCGTTCCTTTTACGGGAATACTTAAAGAAGTTCATCAAGATACCTCAACAGTTTAGACAAGATTTTTTTTTCATTTCACGATGTTTATCTATGCTTGATTTCACTACATCTATTTACCTCACCATCATTTCCACACAAAACCTGTGTAACGTCAAAAGAGCTACATGTGCCGATTTTGAGGAGGGCGGTGGTGCCTATCTTGTTTGCACGTTTTTTGGTACCCAAGTCGTATCGACCTGGAGACACTGTCGCAGATGCGTGGCGCGTGGAAGAAGGTTTCTACGAAACCGCACAGTAGTGCAGTGCCACGTGCCACGTATCCATATGGTGGGGATTATATATAAGTTTTTGACGTACTGTGCGGTTAGCCGGCAGGTGATCGGCTTTAAAACTAGTATTCTAGAAAACTGGGGACACGACAAATGGAAATTTCTTAGTGGTTAACGCGAAAATTCATGTCTTCTGGGGTTTGAACCAAGTTACTTTCACTCCATGAGGAAACATTCCCGAGAGATTTTTTAAGAGAAAACACAGGTTTATTTCTCGACGCTGGCCAACGTTTCCCCTACTCTTGTTCATTGTGCTTGCCAGATGGTAGGACATAGAAATATATGTGTAGACCTCCAACATGTAATTGATATTCAGAAAAAAAAAGTGTAGGACTTGGGGGTGCCAGCGTTCAATCTACAATTTATCCCCTTATTGCGAAACGAACCCACAATCGTCGTGTATTCAGTCACACGGTTGTGAGACTGCGAAACGACGCCTTCACAAGGAATTACAGAAGTTTCTCGAAAAATGTTTTTTATCTATGTAAGTTCCTATTGAGTTTTAGTTAAAGTTCCTGTTTGATTATCACAGTTAGCTTTTGAGAAAAAAAAATATAAGGCTTTTATAGAGTAGTTAAAACTGTGGTTTCATTTAAACTGGTGCTGACAAATACACTCTGTATACAAATAATTTACTATTACCTTATATTAGTTGGAAAAAACATGCGATAGTATTGATTGCTGATGATTCTTCATTTCTTCTAAATTGAAAATACGCCAAACGTATATGACGCTGTAAATAATGCTCTCTTGAAAGTAGTACATTGGTTTAGTGTTAATAACTTAATATTGAATAGTAAAAAAATAAATGTATATTTTTCAGAACAGCTAACATAAAAATTGTTTAAGCCGATGTACTTTTAAATGGTGAATCCGTAGATCTTGTTGATTCTACGGTTATTCTCGGTATCACCATTGAATCCAAATTACAATAGAGACCTCATCTTGATGGATTAGCGAACAGATTTAGCTCAGCAGGTTTTGTGGTTAAAAAAATCAGACTATTAAGTTGGAAACGGCTCTGCTTGCTTACTTTAGCTAATTATGTATTATTTATGTCCAATGGCACTCTACTTTGGCGTATTGCAGCTGGTATTAAATATTTTTTTTATTTTACAGAAGTGATTTATTTGCGCAATCTATAACTTCCGCCCGAAAGACTCGTTAGGGCAAGAATTTATATGCAACATATATATATATATATATATATATATATATATATATATATATATATATATATATATATATATATATATATATATATATATATATACACACACACATTTTACCACTTATCGCACCTTTAACCCGATTGTATCAAGTCTTACTGGACAATATGTACACTTTCAAATTAGGATCCCAGAAAACGTCCGAGAATGTTCTATAGCATAAGTTAAAAGAGTAGTGAAAAGACGTGTGTGTGAAATTTATAACTGAATTAATGATTTTATAAATGATAAGACGAATGGATATAAAATGCTCGCTCCAGTATGTTTCAAAGGTATCATTGTCGTAAATAATAAAATATATATGTGTATATAATTGAGTTTAAAAAAAGTCCCGATGAGTTTCATGCGCAGGTTTTTTTCGAGTCTGAGGCATTCACTTTAGTGAATTTGTTATTTATTTGACTTATTTCATTCATCGATTTTTTTTTTATTTTTTGCCATCACTAGTGTGTCCATCCTAAACTGTCAGTGTCAAACTTACATTGAAACTTGAAAGTCCATTAATATTCAAAATAAGCATTTTTTGTTTGAAATAATGGAAATAAATTCTAATATTGAATATATAGAAAGCTGTAAATGTTGCCTGGAAATAGTGGGTTTGAAAAATATGTGGTCTGCTTACAATAGAGGCGATGAAACCGAGATATATGGACAAATGCTTAATAACTGTTATGTTCTTGACGTAAGTTATATATAAACATTTTATTTAATTTACTTTTGAAATAAAATATATTACTGTAATCGGAAAATACAAAAAATACCAAGTTATTAAAATATTTTTCATTGAAATTGCAAGCTTACTTTAAATAAAAAAAATGTCTGCTTGCAAGTAAATACGAGTAGTATTTCGAACAATAATTGTAATAATGGATAAGTGAAAATATAAATTAAAGTAAATATTTCATCTCCTCGAGTGGGGATCGAACCCACAACCAGTCGGTTTTACAGTCACACTTCGTGTCACTGCTTTTTTTATAAAGTGAAGATAGCTTTGACGAGTTTTATACACCTTACTAACATTAGAATTAGCTTTCCAGGGTAGGTAGACACACAGGATCTTGACCCATAACTTACTTTATGCCTATATTTGAGACATTATATATCAAGGCTGTTGTGGTTCAGTGGTACAAGGGTGTTACTGTAAAGGCAACAGTTTTGGGTTTGATCCCCCATTTAAAAATAAATTATAAAAATTAAAATTAGTGATATAAGGCCACATTAATTTAGATTATTATTTGCAGTGGGAGCAACCGTCAATGGATGATTACTCTGAGCATATATGTGAGGTGTGTATATCAAGGTTGCATAATGCTGTTAGTTTCAAAAAAGAGATTTTACTCTCACAGCAGTTGTTGCAGAAGGAACAGTTAAGATATGGTAAATACTTATTTAATTTAGTGAAGTAAGTTCCTTTATCTATTTTCCCTTTGATAGGTAATTATCAACTTTTTCTATACGTGGGATACAAATACAAAAATGAAATCCACCAAATGCTAGTCTGTACATACCTCTTTTGCCTTGTCCACCATGTTGAGAATGTTCTTCTTCATTCTCACCGTGACATTCTTACTAGTACCTGCCATTCTGTGTATTTCATTGCAGATTCGATCAACTAACCTGACTCCGCATATCTTATAAACAGATTGCATGACCACAGCATTCATCTTCCTTTTATTCTTCTTCTGTAATACCCAGATTGCACTGCCGTATAACAGCGTCACTACCAACACTGCATTGTGTATGGCCAAACGCGCAGCTGTGCTGAGGTTTCGCCGTCTTTTCAATACAGCTAAGGCTCATTAACCCTGTTATCGGCAGCAATACGCCTTTCCACATCCAGCTCGTATCTGACATCCCTATTGAACATACTTCCCAAATATACAACTTCATTCACTTGTTCTAATATCTTACCATTTACACAGATTTTGCATTCTGTCCTTTCTTCATCTTTAAATAAAATTCATATATATTTTACATGAACACAAGTATTTTTTAAATTTTTGCGATATATTTTTTGTATATACTGTCAACTACTTCGTTTTATGTCCTACTAGTAAAATTATAATTAATTTTATAATTTTTAATGTCTTTAATTTCATTAAAAACAATGTTTTTTGCTTTAGAACCTTTTGATGAAGTAAAGCAGGAAGAGGAATCTGACACAGACATAGAAACTGAATATCTCAGTATAGAATGTTTTGAGGATGATGACAATAAAAGAGAGAGGAAAGGTAATAAATTTTATTATTATTATTGTTATTGTGACCCGCACGCAGGCTCGCCCACTTATTGTCATATTATAGCCAATTTCTACAACATTTTTTACATAGAATATAGTCTATGTGCTACTTTCGCCGTACATAGTAGTACCGTGAAGTTTTATCTGATTATGTTTTTGCGTAAAAATGGAACAAACATCCGTCCTCGTAAAAAAATCCTCCGTAACAAATCAAACTGTTAAATTCCCTTAAACAATACAAACTGCAACAAAAATTGCACAGATTAGAAAAAGTCTCCGGTCATGCCAGAGGAGAATGGGTCTTCTATAATTTAAAAAAAAAAAACCGGCGATAGAACGAGGCGACATGGCCTCTATGGCATTGAAGGCAGCAATAAGAAATTTATGCCACAAGCTTCCATAGAAGCTTCTTCATTACTAGACTGAGAAGTGCTTCTCTTAGCAACATTAAAAACACCACCACCTCTGAGAATATACTTGAAGCCTCTAACACCAACCAAGAAGAGAACACGAATCTATCTTGTCCTCCCATTTGGCAAAGAAATACCACAGAGTGTATACTAATAATAGATTTCTCATCCTACCTGTAGACTCGGTTAATGAAAACGAAAACTCCAGTAAGTGTTCACCTACAAAAGTTGACCGGTTATACTTACGGTGAGCAACTCAGTTTTATATTACGATAAAAAGCCAGTTTTTTTTATTTTTTTTAAAAAAGACAGTATTATAAAATAAACTAACAGATTGGTTGTCATCTTGCGATGTGGTCCAAAACGAATTACATCTGAAAATATCTTTATAGTGCCACTGAAAAGTTTACTCTTGTAATTTAGAATGCAGTTGGCAATGTACTCCAGAAATCGTCTAGGATAACAGTAGACAACGGGTAGTTCCAATAAAATTACGATCAGAAATATTAGAGAAACGCAGATTGCGCCGAATTTGGTATAATAGCAGACCTCCCATGGACAGAGCTATATTTAAAAAAGCTATTAAAGACTTTTTGTGGGAATCCTTGACACCAACTGCTTTCACAAATTACTCAATGTACGCTACATTTAAAAATCGCCTTCGACCGTTGGTTCCAAAACCCCCGTTCAGAGCCGCGGTACCGAACGGCTATGGACAGAATCAGAAAATGATACTTTCCTGAACATCTAGCCAAAACGTTCACTCCTAATCCTAATATAGATGGTATTAATGACTCTTATGTACAAAATAAACTCCAGCAAGATCTAATCTACAACACTAAAACAATTAAAAATATAAAAATGATAGACAACAGAAAGGCACGAGGATTTGACTTAATTGGTAAAAAAGTACTCGAAGTACTACCCCGCGACACGATTGTATTTTTAACCAACCTTTTTAATGTTATTATGAAAGTTAGTTACTTCCCTAAATATAAATATTTTCAAATAAAAAGCCAACTCACCCTGGTTTATAAAAACCAATGAAGTCCACGAACACCTGCCTATTTATACAGTGAAGATTGAAATAAAAATCTTATCTGCTAAATATAAAACCAGATTGCTCAAACACTTCACACAATCTGGCTACCCAATTACTCAATCAGACCATGACGTAGCCGGCTCTAAAGAGACGCTATATTTTTAAACATATTCCACACTTAGGAATAAAAATACTTATTTATAAAACGTATAAAAATTTGAACGTAGTGGGACTCGAAGCCCCCGTTTTCTAAATTAGACGCAATATTTTGCAAACGCCACAGTAGCTTACTAGCTATGGGAAGCTTTATCTAATAAGATACAACACTACAACAAGCCACATTCCTTCTCTAATTTGCTTATAGTCTTAAGACTGATTGCATGATGAGCGCTTAAAATAAAAAAAATGTAGGTGGAGAAGATAATATTTTCACACTAAGTTGGTTCATATTTTGTTAATTTATAAAATTCAGGAAACTTGCAAAATGACAAAAAATAATTTCTATATCTTTCTAGAATTTAAAATGGAAACACGGAACAAACTGATCAAAGAAGAATTACTACTAAACGAAAGAGTTAAAAAATATACAGATGACGACTTACAGAAATGCGTTGAAGCTGTTTTAAATAAAACTTTATCACAAAACAAAGCATCCATATTGTATAATATACCAAGAAAGGCTATTAGTATGGCTGTTTCTAGTAAGTATAGATATTTTTTTATTTCTAATTAGAACTTAGTTACTGTTTTGTAATTATCACTTCAAGATACAGTTTTTTGTTGATTAGATTTTTTGTTGATTGAGGCCATTCGTGGCGCAGTGGCGCAAAGTTTGACTGTAAAACCGACTGGTTGTGGATTCGATCCCCACTCGAGGAGATGAAATATTTACTTAAATTTATATTTCCATTTCTTCGCTCTGGTGTCGAGGCAAAAAGCGCGGCGTTGAATTCTGCCACTCAACACGCAAAGCCTCCAAAATTCCACAGAAAGTGGGGAACGTAGTATCTTAGCACTAGCTTCACTCTGCCTATCCTGCCGAATGCGGGATACAGCGTGAAGCTGAGAAATCTATCTGTTAGAAGAAATCTTAGTACTAGATTGCATCGGAGTACAGTACGATCGACAAGTTGTGACCACCCTTAAGTTATTTTCAGAAGTGTACATTATTCTAAAGTCAGTAATCTAACGCTAACTTTAAATTGGCCACGACTCGTCTTTCGTACCATACCCTGCTATGTGTGGGATACAGTGTGAAGTAAAAAAAAGAAACAACAATTTTGTTGCTGGTCTTATTGAGTGTTTATGTGATAATGCTATGAAATATGAGGTAAGTAATTTAAGCTATATTTAACAATTTTATTACTTTTAAAAGATAATTGATTCTGTGTAAATAATTCGTAACGAATTTAACTTAACTTTCACTTAAAAGCTCTTATACATATGTGTTAACTATAATACAACACTTAAAGATGCATTCATACTATTATTGTACAATTTTGAATTATCGGTATTACGACTATTTAAAAATAATAAAAAGAATAAGCATTACTTAAAATTTAATGTAATCACTTTTTCTAGAAACGCAACGTTTAGACGAAACGACAAAACAAAAAAAGAAACGAAAAAATTCAGATCTACAAAAGTGTCAAGAGAATTTGGATTGTATAATAAAATATACAAATGCAACTCCTTTCAAAGGATTTCTAAGAATTGGATATTCCTGTCATTTCTGTAAGGAAGAGTATGAAAGACCAAGTGATTTAAAATCTCATACATTAAAAAACCACTTAACCGAAAGTGTAATGCAAGTGACAGTTTTGGCAGACACTAACGTCAAATTAGACATAACTGGGCTAAAGTGTAAACTTTGTGATGAGAAGATTGATAATCTTGAAAGTGTTTTATTACACTTGAGCGAAGTGCATAATGAAAGAATACATACTGAAACACCTAATTATTTAATACCATTTAAGTTTGATAGTGAAGTGTTAAAGTGTGTTGTGTGTTCTGACGAATTTCAGAGTTTCAAACTTTTAAATGATCATATAAATTTAAATCATTATACAAACTATGCATGTTCAAAATGTGGTCGTGGCTTCATAAATAAGCGGTCTCTAATAACACACAGTTACAGACACGAAACAGGCATATTTTCTTGTCAATATTGCCCAAAAGTGTTTTCCAATCGCGTCCGTAAAATAGCCCACGAGCGTTCAGTCCACTTGTTTAATAGTAAGCGCCATAAATGCGGATACTGTGGTGAAAGATTTACAGACGTTGTCAAGAAAAAAGATCACGAAGTGAAGATCCACAATGCGCCCAAACCGATCTACACTTGCCAAGCATGTAACAAAACATATAAAAGCCAACGGTCACTTAGAACGCATGTACGAGGATTTCATCTGCTGCTGCGGCCGTATAAGTGTACACAGTGTGATTTTAGTGCTTTTAAAAACATTGAATTAAAAATGCATATGGTTAAACACACCGGTTCAAAAAATTTTTGTTGTCTTGTATGTTCCAAATCATATGGAAGAAAATCGACACTTCGTGAGCATATGCGTATACATGTGAACGATAAACGGTTTAAATGTGAACACTGTATGCATGCGTTTGTACAGAAATGTAGTTGGAAGACGCATATGCGGACGAAGCATGGTAAAAGTGTTTAGTTATCATGTCTTATTAATGTTTTAATAAAGAGTTTGGATAATGGTTTCAAAGATATCGAAGTAAAAATGCAAATGACTGTTACTATTCAAAGGATTTTATATATGGAAGAAAGCCAACACTTTGTGGGTGGTATACATGCAAATGACAAATTGTTCAATTTCGCATGATGAAAGTGTATTGATTTTTTTGTTGGTAATTTGATTTTTTTTATTAATGTTTGTATGTATAAATAAAGAGTTTTTATTTATATTTGCCTTTTTATTTTATTTTGGGTCAAAAATTAAATATATTAAGATAACATATGATATATTTTGATTCCTACACATGGTTAGAAAAATAATCACGTGATTGGTCACAAATAATTGTGCACACTGAATAAGCAATTCTTTATTAAGTTATATAACACTCCATTTCAAATATATTCAGTGTTTAAAAACCTAGATCAAAGTAAAAAAATATGTAAAATATTTAATAAGACTAAATATCCTTTCAAGCACAAATAAATATAATTAGGTAGTAAAATACATACATTTTTCATTTGAAAATAAATGTCTAAAGTATATACCTGATACCTATTGTGGCGTTGTGGGTTCGATTCCCACTCGAGGAAATGAAATATATGTATATATATTTTTTCTGATAACCAGGTAAATCAGGGCGTTGGGTTCCGCCACTCAACACACAATCCAAAATTCGGCGAAAAAAGGGGAACAGTCTCTTAATATAGGTTCCCTCTGGGAACTCCCTTGAGGGTGGGATCCCACTATCGGCGGGATACAGGGTGATGAAATACAAACACTTCAAAAAACGTGTTTGTCATACTTTTCATAAATGTTTTATTTATAATTAATCAGCTTCACGCTGCATCCCGCTAGGAAAGAGTGTTAAGACACTCTTTCCCCATCTTCGGTCGATTTTTGGAGGCATTGCGTGTTGAGTGGCAGAATTCAACGCCGCGCTTAGCCTCGTCAAGAGAGCGATCAAATGGAAATATAAATTTCAGTAAATATTTCATCTCCTCGAGTGGGGATAAAACCCACAGCCAGTCGGTTTTACAGTCACACTTCGTGCCGCTATGCCACGACTGACCTCAAATACTCTACTTCATTTTCCTTTTTTCACCCATACACTTGAAATTGCGTATAGCACTGTCTTCTCAGAACGGGAAAATTAAATTAATTAATTCCCCAAGTGGAGATTAACCTACAATCATCGTATTTACGGTCAGATGCAACGCCACGATGGTTTATGGAGCAACTGCATAGGATCCGTTAAAAACGATTTATTTATATTTTTACAAAATAATAACAGATTTTCTTATACACTGTATTAGTTTAAAAATAGACACAATTTTTTTATAGGAAAGCAAAGAAGGAATTGTAACGATGACCTCACAGCTGCCACCGACAAGGAATCCTATCAAGCGGGTGACTTTCAAAAGAAAGGCAATTTACAGGAACATGGCGAAAATATAGCAAGTATACTCATTTACACCAACGCTACGCCCATACGTGAACACAATTACTTTGGATACGCTTGTTCATTTTGTTCCGAGGTTTACAAAAATCCTGCAAATTTAAAACTACATTCGCTTGGCCATGAATATTCTGACAAGAAAAACTTTATTACTGGCAAGAATATGTCCGATTATTTGATAAATTTGGATATAACTGAACTTTACTGCAAAATATGTAAAATTACTATAGAAACTTTGGACGAAATGTTGTCTCATCTTGAAGATCACGGCAAGACGATCAATATGGATATAAATAATCATATAGTGCCTTTCAAATTCGGGGGAAAACATTTCACTTGTGTGAACTGTGCCTGTAATTTCAATAGTTTCAAAAAATTGCAACAACATATGCATTGTCACTATAGGAATTATATTTGCGATGTGTGCGATTTAGGTTTCATAAATCAGACTTATTTAAGTAATCACTATGAAAGCCATAAACATGGAGCTTTTTCTTGCAATTTTTGTACTAAAATCTTTGAAAATCATAAAAAGAAACGTTCACATGAATTGGAAGTACATATTAACTTGAAGAAATGCAAATGCAAGCATTGTGGAGAGAAATTTACGTCTTACAGAAAGAAAGAGAGGCACGTGACTAATGTTCATCGCGTTTCTGAAAAGAATATTAAATGCCAAACATGTGAGAAAATATGTTTTACAGAAAACGGTTTAAGAGTTCATATTAGACGCAATCATTTAATAGATAAAAAGTATACTTCTTCTTATTTATTTATGAAATGATGATTTTATCAGAGAAACGATGAAGGTGCAAATTATAAACAATAAGTATATATCACTTAATTGACTTGAAAATCTTCCTAAATTCAATTTTTTACACGTTTCTATGTTAAATATAATAGTTGTTACTTATATAGTAACAATAAATAAATCAAAATAACTAATCAAAAATTACGTAAAAAGAAAAATAAAGTCACTTTTTTTTAAATCTCTGTTCGTGACACAATTTTAAATTATGAATCCTACTATCATTGTACAGAAGTTATACAGTATGATTGTAATATTTAAAATATGTTTAATTATTATATTCTTTTTATATTATCATATAGTTAGGAAAGAGGGTAGAGTCACGCAGGGCTACAGACGTAATCGGTGTTACCAAAATCATATTTAATATTGATAATAAATTGTAAGAATGTAAAATAAAATCTAATTTTGCAACTCCTCATCAATAATTTATTTTTTTATACATTATTTATGTATGTTTATAATCATTTACATAATTGTTACATTTTTTTTAAATCAGTCAAGAAATGTATGTTTCACACCTTTTTGTTTATGGCATTATTATATAAAAATTACAAAAAAAACCATGATCTTATATATTAAATACATAATACTATCTTGAAACTAAATCTTTATAGATATTTCACGTTTCTTACTGGTTTTTCTCCTTGCCTGCTTGTGATACAGTACGGCTATAATTGTGGCCGCCCTGAAGTTAGTTGTAGATGGCTGCAAAGATTTGGTTTTAGGGCTTTTCAATTCCTTTGATTATTTCTTCTCGAGTGATCGAAGTAATTCATAAAAGCTAACTTCAGGGCAGCCACGAAACGTCGACTGTAAAGAAAGCTTCCTGTAGAACAGCCCCATTTTGGTCGTTAATACTGTGACGTAGCAATGCTTTATTTTCTCAGTACAGTTTGTCGGAAATCATACAAGTTGACCGATGACGACACTTTCTGATTTAGAAGCTACGTAATGAAACTTTACAAGAATATTCTTGAATGTTTTTTACACATCCACATTTCTTTATTATTATACTTTTTTCTTAAATTATTAATTTACATTATACATTCACTTATGCATTATTGTATAACACCAACACATCCTATATTTAAATACTTGTACTATGTACATCTTTTTTATTTCATAATCTCATTGTTTAAAAAACCAGCATGTACTCTTTTAATCATTAAAAAACATTTTTCCTTTTCTTTATATAATTTTATATATAGTATCTTGTATACATATTTTTTTACCTATCAATTCCTTCCGGAATTCCAGCACAATATCAATGTAAGTAGGAGGCCATCTAGAAATTACGTCACATGTTAAGGAGATGATGACGGGTGGAGGAAAAGTTTCAAATGTGACATTACATTTTATAATATAATATACTTAAGTATAAAATAAAAGCACGAAAACAGTCTGAACGAATGTGGTAACTCGTTATATATACTGATAACAATATTCTTTGTCTTACTTATTTGTATATGCCATAGCAAGTATGCTGTGCACACAACTTCAGTCGGACATGGTTGTCGGGGCTGAGTTGGAGCAGCGCGGCAGCAACATTAGTATGTTCTTCAGTGGCCAATACAAAGAGCACGATCACCTGGGGTCCCTTGCTCACGCGGAATTAAGAGGAGCCCAACTATTAACAACATCTGTAAGAACATCTAGGCCTCGAAGGAGCTCCTCAAAGACGTGCTGGGCTCGATTCTCGCCTTACAAGAGCGTGAGACGCATTACCTTGCTCACGAAGTCGATCAGCCCCCCAAACATAAAGCCATTAAACTTCAGCGAGCCCTTGACCTGCTGCCGAACTGGCAGGCAGAATGGAGGCTCTTCCTTAAGGTGTCCGTGATTCAGGCTATCTCGTTAGTTTGCCATTAGAGACTACAGAGTTAGCAAGTGCCGAGCAACTAGACAGGACAAGTTAAGAAGGCCGCCTACGCAGCGAGGACTCTGTTCCTGCTGCGTACTCTCCTCTGTCGCCGAAGCTATCCCTTTTCAAGACCTAAGCCAGTCCTATGCACATAACGTACGCATCATGGGCCTCGTACGTCTTACCGAACATCGCCATCGCTCAGATATGTTACCTAGGCCCCTTACTACGTAAGGAACTTCACCGAGATCTGAAAATTAAAAGCCTGGGTGAACACATCGACCGGCTCGTATCTAACAGGTCCATCAACCACGTCGTTGCATCGGACCATCTAAACCTCAAAAGCATCGCACCGTGGCACACTCAGCCGCCAGACGTCAGATGTCTTGCCTGAGACTTTTTCCTTTCTCTGACTCTGACTCCTGATGCTGGTTTCGACGCTGTCACTTATGTCGCTGGTCGCTTAAGCTGGGTCTCCCCCTGGTAACTGAGTGTCTCACTAGGTTGATCGCCTAGGTGGTTTGCGCTCAACTGTCCTATGCCCGTCGCGGTAGCGACACTCCTCCGAGCCATAGGTACACTCAACACATTTGAGTGACAATGATAAACGGACGAACTTAAAGGAGGCCTAATTTCACGAACCCCAAAAATAAATTGCCTAAACTAATTTTAAAAAGCCCTAACTCCTGCCTATCCCTATATTATAGTCAGCATGATGAGCCTTCATATGGCCTTTTAGGCTACAATTCTGTACAAATGCCTGTCCGCAGACCACACAGACAAACCTACGATCATTATTATGTATACGCATGTGTTCTTTTAAAGTTTTCTTCCTAGCGTACGATTTCTTACAAACACAACACTCATACATTCTTTCACCATTATGTTTGATCATATGAGCCTTCAACTCGGCTATAGTATGACACTTGTATGTACACAAATCACACTCTTTCTCCTTAACTTCCAGATGACGTCTTTTCATGTGCAGAGATAGCGCGTAACGCCGTTTGAAGACGGACATGCAAACATTACAGCGATACCTTAGTGGCTGTTCTCCATGCGCCTCCACCATATGTTGATGACGGTCGAAGTAATCCGTAAACCGTTCGGGACACTTTGGGCACTTATTTTTTTTCACCATTTTATGCACTGCATCGACATGACACTTGTGTTTGTATTGAGTATTGAACACTTTATTACATATATCACAAGGGAACACACCCTGTATGTGGGAGTATTTTAGATGCACTTTTAATCGACTTTGGGTTACGTAACCGGCACCGCATTGATCACAAACGAAATTCCTATAATGAACGTTCATATGACGCTCGATTGCACCAAAAGTTTCGAAATTAAAACCACAACTTTGACACTCATATTCATTTGTCTTCGTCAGCTTGAATGGTATAATCCTGTCTCCATATTCAGGGTGGAGCTTCTTCTTGTGCGTTTTCGTCAAATGCGCCTTCAATTCGTTCAAATTTGCTTGAATTTGATCGCATATAGTACATTTTATTTCTGTTATATGAACATATACAACTAGTCGGTCCATTATAGACTTTGCAAGCATTTTTTTTAAATTAGCCTTGCATTTATCATTGTACTGATGATCTTTTAAAATTTCGAAGTTTTCGTAAATCCGTCTGCAGTAAAAGCAGGGAAAACCAGATCGTCGTCTAGTCTTGAAGGCCGTTAGATTAGAATTTTCTAGAATAGTTGTAACATTTGCTATATGGGCTAGCTTTTCCGTAATATACACTTTGTTTCTTATTCTTTGTGGTATTTTTGTATCTGTTACTAGATTTTTTATTGAGCTGCCTTTTATTTTTTTACCTGTAAATATTAAAGTGCATTGCAGTTCTTTCTAGAAAGCTTAAGAAAATAAAATTTATTTTTGGAATTTATTATTGTGGCTATATTTTTTTGAATCTAACTTATATATAAACCTTTAAATTTCTATAAAAGCCTAACACAGTTAAAACAAAAGAGCTTGCCTAAAAAGAAAAGTTATTTTTTCCAACAAAATAAAATTATTGTTGTAAAATAAAACGCCATTTGTTAAGAATGACTCACACAAACACTAAGCTATCAAAGACAACATTGCATGTGCCTCATTAATTAAATTGAGTTGTAGGTATTGGTGGTGAAGTTGAATGTTGATCAGTTGTTTTTGTTTAGGTTTATTATAGAGAATAGGTAATTGAGTAAAATAGAACGACAGATATCCCTTTCTAGTTCTGGTATGATTTGAGAATGAAAAGTGGCAGATTGGCAATGTTTAGTATTATTAGTTGTGCTTACTTATTGTACTTACTTATTGGTATCTATTCATAACTGCATCATGCCTATTACAGTATGGATAAAAATCATGGTATTAAAATTAAAATGCTATGTCTAAACTTTTAAGGAATCATCTTGATAATGTTATTTAGGTATGGATATGTAATATGTATACAATACTTAGATCATCAATAAATTGTGCAAAAAAAAATTTGAAAAGATTTGTATTTATCAAATCATTTCATTAAAAGATTTGTACTTAACAAAACTATTCTTTATAGAAAAAAATTGCTTATCATGCTCAACTGAGAAATACAAAATCCAATAAAAAAAAGAAACTCAATACCTCTCAATAATTCCAATTCTTTAACAAACTGTTTACATGTGTACTCCATAGTTTTTCTTGTGGGCAATGGTTTTAATGTACCAGGAGGGAACCTTGCTAAAAGTTCTGCCTCCCCATCTACTAAATCATCAGTATTTGATATTTTATCCAACAAAGTATCTAAAATTTATTGATAAATATATTAATTTTTGAGCACATAACATTTAACAGGGTAGGCAGAGGGAATTTAGTATTATATATAATAGTATTAGCATTGAATGAAGAAACTCAACACCATACTTTGTCTTTGAAAGAGCAAAGAAGAAATGAAAATAGGTAAAGTGTAAGTGTTCCTCGAGTGGGGATTGAACCCATAACTATCACATTTAAACCTACTCATTATCCCATCACCACAACAGCCATTGATATGCAATCAAAAACAATAACTGAGCTACAATTTCATAGAAAAGCAAATAAGTTCTTAAAACTGATTAAGATACAAACCATCATATTTATCTACCATGTCGTCATCATCATCATCATCCTCATTATCATTAAAATTTTCATCTAAATTATTTTCCTCCCTTTTGAATTCAGTGTCTTTTTCTACTTTCACATCAATATCCATTAATGGTTCTCTTACTAAAATATATATTTTAATTAATACAGTATCAGCACTACATTGTAAATTCTACAGTTACCATTTAATTCCCACTTGGACAAATTAATTATTGTCAATTTCTCTCTCTGGTAACTAGTCAAAGATTGGCATTGAGTTCCATTGCTCAACATCCAAAGACTTTATTGTTTATTGAGAAATTATCATAAATGTAACTATGACAAACTATTTTTCCTTTTTTTGATCAAACATTGTTTGTTGTTCATTACACATATATAAAACTAGGAAAGTGCCAAGAACTTACAATTAATAAAAAATGTCTGTTTCTCATCTAATGTGTCTAATAACTGTCTTTCAGCATTAACAACCAATGTACGAAAGCTATTTGCATCTCTTAATTTTTCAATACACACAGCACATATAAGAGAACTTCTTCCATTAGTGCATAACTGGAATAAATTATAGTAATAAGAATAGTATTTATATTTAGTGTCGTTCCTTTTTTCTATATTTGTATTATATATTAATAGAAGATTATTAAAGATCTTGAATGTAAGAAAATTTTCATTTATAACTCTCAACAGCTTAAGTAAGTAACTAAGTTTTAAGCATTTATTAATTCGTATCAAATAATATAATGAACTGTAATATCTAATGAAAACAATTTTATTATAAAACGTTATTCAGATAAATAAACACAAATTTAAACATACATACATATAAATTGAAACATTCTTGAAATACGTCGAAATAAACTTCGCGTACGCCGTTCCAGTTGTACTCTTTCATAATATCTCTATGATTTCCTTTGCTGAAGCAAAATCTGCATGTACCAAAGCAAGTACTGTTCAAATTATTTTCCATTTCAACTTATAAATTGTAATAATATTTTATTAAAATAAATAAAAAACTGTCAAATATACGATTGTTTTTAATTTTGACATTACGTCGATTATACTCTGTGGCCGATTGTTAGATTACCATAGACATTGCCCTTTATTGCTATGTTTTAGTAAAGTAAAACAGTAATGTAATTAATTAGCTACCAGTTAAACTGGGCTGAATAGATACAAAACCAACAAGTTATCTATTTTTTGCGTTAGTAAATCTTTAATAGAATAATATATTTTTTTCTCTTTAAATAACAAATTATTTATTCACGGAACACCTTGTAAGGACTTGAGGTTAATGAAAGGTTAAGTAATTGAAAAGTAAATTATTTTATATTGTTTTAACATTACAGCAACTAAATCAATGGATAGTTATACTGAAAGGGCATCATGGCGCAGGGCCACTCAGTGGAATCAATTATTACTCATTAATATTTTCATTTCTTTACTCTGGCACCAAGGCAAAAAAAGCAGGCCCGGCATTGAGTTTAGTCACGAAAAATTAGGTTCCTTCTGAAATTTTCTATTTATCTTCATACTTAATAAAAAAGACTAACAACAAATAGTTCAATTTAAAACTGTGATAAATCAAGACAATTTGCATTTTACAAAATTAGATCATTTTATCTTTATTTAATTTTTATTTGTATTGAGATATTATTTGAATATTAGATAAACTTTTTTTTTTCAAAAATAACAAATATACAAAACCTCTATCTAAATACAACACGCTAATAAAATATTTAAAAAAAAATCCACAAATTTTAAATAAATTAGGGTGGCATAACTAATCGCTTATCACTTTCATGTATCTTCATATGTTCCTTTAAACTGTAACTCCTAGCGTACGATTTATTACAAATGTTACAACAAAATGGCTTATCTCCTGTATGTTTTAGCATATGTTTTTTTAATCCATGATTAGTTATAAAGGCCATTCCACACTCATTACATTTTTTATTCTTATGTCCATGAGTTTGACGTATATGTGTGGCCAGATAATGTTTTATATTATACACTCTGTTACAAATTGGACATTTAAATGAATGTGTAATATTGTGCTCCTCAGACATATGCTTTATCCTATCATTATAATGCTTCATAGGTTTAAAGCAAATTTGACATTTTATAACACGCTTATAATGAACACTTTCCATATGATTAGCTTTTGAAATTTTAGTTTTCAAAACTTTTCCACATTCATTGCATGGAAAATTACCTTTTTCATGTATATGCTTGTGTACTTTCAATCTTTTGGAGTTAATAAAAGATTTTCCGCAAACGTCGCAAATACAATTTGCATAATGTTGATTTAGATGTGTTGTCAAAGTCCTAAAAACATGGAACTCCAATTTGCATAAATGACATGAGTATGGGCTGGAGTTGACTTTATAGTCTGCTATACATTCTTTGTATATCATTTTATCATGTTTGTCTAATAAATGATTTTTCATTGTATCTATGTCTTTTAAACTTAAATGGCAGTTTCGGCATTCCAAATTAGATATATCTATTTGTAATGAGCGTGGATAGCGTTTAATTTTTTTTAATTCCTCCTCAATATTTGTATGAAATTGTAAATTATGATCCCTTAATGCCTTAATTTCTAGAAAATCTTGTGAACAGAAAAAACACTGAAACCAGCTTTTATGGTGACGAAATGGACATGCAGTGGTTTCTTTTAGAACATTGCTACAAGTCAAAATTACTTGTTTTCGTTCAGATATTTGTTTCTGAATGTTTAGTTTCTTTATACCTAAAAATGGAAAAAGAAAAGATTATTTTTTAACTGCAAGTTACACTGTGATACTTCATACACACTAGTTGCACACTGAATACATGAATTTAAAGCCAATATTTGTTAGAAAAAAAAAATCTTTACACATTTTCCACACAGCATTGACCGAGGGAACAAAATTTAAAGACACTCTGTTCCCCACATTTAATAAATAAAAATATGTGAAATAGAATATTTTCCCTGAATGAGGATCCCATACACAGCAACCATATTTACAGTTAGATGGTGTTCCAAAATAATGATACTCACCAATCCTATTTTTTCTAGAATTTTTTTTATCATTACTCTTCTCTAAGCTATTGTCAAACTTATTTGGATAAAAATTTAAACAGTTATCATTTAATATATTTGCACTTTCATCCCTATTTTTTAATATTGCAATGGGTGTATCAGAATCATAATTATGATCTTCTGTTATTAAAACATAATTTGAATGATAATTATCTCTTACATGTTCCTTTTTACGTTTTCCATCTGTAATTAGAATAATGTTATTTTATAATAAGAATCTTAAAGATATATAAATACATGTACAGTTTGAAAGCAACTGCACTCCTTTTACAGGAGCAGCATATGGAGTACAATATTTCGTACCCAAAAAAAAAAAAGAATATTCCTCAACAGTTAAGCTGTAGGATTATTATTTTCATTTCATGATTTTTATCCATACTGTGTTACGTGTGATAGAGTTACGAATAGATACCAATAACTTTACTACTGCTACAAAAATTTTACTAAACATTGCCAATCTGCCACTTTTCATTATCAAGAAACGAGAACAAGTAAGGGATATCTGTTGATCTACTTTACGCAATTAACTATTTTCTATAACAAACCTAAACAACTTTAAACTTAACTGCCAATACCAAATTGAGATAATTTGGTGAATAAGGCATGTGCAACATTCTCACTTTGATAGGTTAACACTAACCTTTGTGCATCATTCTTTACAAATGGCAGTTTATTTTACAACAATAATTTTATTTTTTATGTTATTTGAAAAAAAAACTTTTTTGTTTTTGGCAAAATTTGTTTTGTTTTATTTTATTAGGTTCTTATAGATTAGTTAAAACTGTGCTTTCACTTAACGTGATGAAAATAAAAACACTCTGTATATAGTCATATTACATATATGGCTCATTAAGGTACATTACTTTTCGGAAATGAAATCGAGCAATTATTCCTTTCATTCAACATACAGTATTTCTATTACTTGGCATTAGGTGCTCTCTGGGTACCCTAAAAATGAGATACAGTGCAACATTATTATCTAAATTATGAAGTGATATATAAAATTTACAAATATATACTTTCTAGACCATTCAAATCATTAATTACTATATATTATATCTAAAAATCACCTATTATATGATCCCAATATTTTTTATATAACTTATCAGCTTTTATCACTTGTTTTTGAAAACTAGAAATATCACAAAGACGATTTGCACATGTTTTGCATATAAGCTTGCTGATATCTGAAGATTTCATATGTGAAAGCTGAAAAGAGTTAATTTAATCTTTAATATTGTTATCTCTTAAAAGTGTAATCAAATCGACAAATTACCGAATTCTATAGTGTTCTATGGTTAATATATTATTTTTCTAAAAATTTTACAGTAAAAGAAAATTGAAAATAAATGTAATAAAGTACATTATTCTTATTATAAAAAAATGCTTACAGTAATACCCAGAGAATCGTGCAGAATATTTATAAAAGTTTCTGGACCTACATTACTTGAGAACTTATTTGTTTCTGTTAAATACAAGGTAGCGTTGGTTGATAAGCAACATCTACATACATCAGATTGAGATATCCAAGATAAATTATTAAAGTCCATTTTTATTATAACATAACCTTTAAACTATTAGAAGAAAATATAAATAAGCATCATGATTTGTATCGAACACACGATATAGTTCAATTCAGCTCTAAATTTTCAGCGCTTTAAGCGTGCAACAGACTATATAAACAACATTTGTCACAATCACAGAACCACAGAACACATACCCAAAAAAAGGGTAAGCTGGTGACGATGCATCACCATGCATGGTGAAAGTAAAGCATCGATATTCGATAAAAATCTAATGAAAAACATCGAAGTCACCCAACATCGCTATTGTTTTGCACATATTGTTATCAATAAATAAAACAATTATAATATTAAATAACATTTTAATTAAAACAAAATCAAAAAGTTATTGAAAATTTCAGACATTAGGGAGTTTAAACACATTTTATGTAAATCGACAGTAAAAATAATAATTTTGAAAGCATGTGTATGCGACAAAATTTTAATTATGTATGTTTTATTTAATGCTACATCGATATTGAAACATTGATATATTATCTGCTAACAACGAAGTTCATCAAGAATCGATGATCATTGGGCATCCCTAGCTTGAACTTTGATTTACTTTGATTTGATAGCTTCAAATCTAAAGCGCGCGCAAATTTATTTATGTACATTTTTAATCTATCCTTTGGGGAGACTTTTAACGTATTCACGATATAAAAACCCAGGAATATTTATCGGTAACAAAAATGCGTAATGTAGAAATAAAAGCTAAAGTACACGACGTGGAAGCCATTTGCCAAGTAGCAGAAACCTTAAGCGGTACAAAACCAACAATTATTCAACAAGATGATACATTTTACAAAGTAAATACCGGTCGATTGAAATTAAGAGTTTATGCGGATGAATCAGCTACCCTTGTAAGATACGATCGAGATGACGAACAAGGACCGAAACTGTGTGATTATGATCTTTTACAATTTTCTGTAGATGAGAAAGAAAAAGCTAAGTTATTAAACAACATGCTTATTAAATGTATGGGTATTCGAGGAAGAGTTGTCAAAGAACGGTTAGTAGTTAGATAATCAACTGAAACCACTATAGGCACAATGATAGTGCATTGACGCCACATGGCAGCAAACTCATGGGCCAGGTCAACATTTTTAGATAATTCTTTTTCATCCTTCACAAAATTGTGATAGCAGATGGGATAGTAATGGCAACAATCACTGGGTGGCGCACCACTCGGTCTCTACTACTATATCAGGTCTATTGGCAACAATATACCTGTTTGTAATAATAGAACAACCCCAGTAGAGCAAGCACAGCTGTTTCCATGAATAGACATGGGGTTGTACCTATAGTAAGGCACCTCTAATTCCACAAGACCATATTGAAGAGCATGTTAGTGGTGTATTTTTATTTATTATCTTGGCTGTTTGATTCTTGTGTCTATGCAAATACTCACTGTTAGCAAGATGACACCTACCAGGGACAATAAATGTGGATGACTCCCCAGGTTGATGACACCCCTGACAGATGTTGATAGTGCCATTTTTCATAATATGCCATTGGTAGTTCCTTGTCTTGATAACTTTGTCCATAATTATACAGACAAAATCTTCAGTTTTTCTGAAAAGATCTGTACTGTACATAATTTTCTAAAACTGCATACCTTGTTATTTTTATTATAAGTTATGGAAATCCTTCAGTAGTAAGATATCCTTCTGTGGTTCAATCTACAGTTGTGTGTGACACATGAAACACTAAGTGTAGTAGCCCCTGAGATTAGCACATTTAAACTAACAAATTCAAAACAATACATTCTTTTGCAGAAAGCTATACATGGTGGGTCAAACTCGTGTACACATTGACATTGTACAAGATATTGGCAGCTTTATGGAGTTAGAAGTTGTATTACAACCTGAACAATCAACTGAGGAAGGTCAGGTGATTGCTAAGGATTTACAAGACAAACTTGGTGTTAAAAATGAAGATTTGATAAACTGTGCCTATGTTGATTTATTAGATAAGAAATAGAAAAACAGTATTTTTTTTTAATAGATTTTTTTCTTTTAAATAGATTTAAATAATGTTTTAAATTGCATTAAATTTTGTTACAATTTTTTATTTATTTTAAATTATGTTGATTGAGAGAAGTTCTATACTCACTTGACCTAATAAATTTACCTGCTTTGATAAGACAAAATGCAGCTTTGATTTCTGCTTGAATATTGTATTGGATTTGAAGAGCAGACTGGTGTATCTATACCACCTATGTGTCTCTCTCTCTCTCAAAAGTGTAAATAAGAAAAATGCTGAAATAAAACGAAATGATATATTATTTTGATGTATTATCAGTTTAGGCCTGGAAAGAAACTTTTTCAAATTATTGTTATGGAACAGAGTACTTCAACGCAATACATTTCTTTTAATACTTTAACACTGTAGCTATCTAGCTAAATAAGATGAAAATGGAATTCTATTCAATTTGGCTTGGCTTGGCTACACCACTTAAATGATATTTTATACAATTATATTACAAATTAAACCAATATATACTTAAACTACATACACCAGCGGCATAATTTAGTGGTTCATAAAGGGCCGCAGGACCTCCAGAACTACGTTACTTTAACAAAGCTGAAATTTAAGGGTTAATAGAGGCCAGTCGTGGCGCAGTGGCACAAAATGTGACTGAAAACCGACTGGCTGTGGGTTGAGTTCTGCCACTCAACACGCAATGCCTCCAAAATTCGGCAGAGAGTGGGGAACGGAGTGTCTTGCACTAGGTTCCCTCTGCCTACCCTGCTGTGTGCGGGATATAGTGTGAAGCTAATTTATTTATTTATTTATTTTAATAGTTTGAAACAATATACTACAAAACATGAATGCAAATGTTCACTATTAAGTGTCCCGTTTAAAACTGGCAGACTCAGATGTGGTACCTATTGTTTTTCCAATTACTTATGCGATTTTCTTTCAAATGGTTATATATTCACATAAAAAATAACAAATTTTGAGGACTATTACTCTAATTTGTAGTTAACGCAGTATGCGATCTCACTAACTTGAAAGTCTGGTCTACTCTACGTTAAATCAGAAACGCTCGCATTTAAATAAATACGTTTTGAAGAATAATGTAAAAAATGTATATTCATTATTAATAGACACTTTACATGGGCCTTTACTCCCTTTTTCATATGTATTCTATTTATATATTTTAGTATGTTTTTTAAAAATAAAAAATTAAATTAGCTTCACGCTATATCCCGCACACAGCAGGGTAGGCAGAGGGAACCTAGTGTTAAGACACTTCGTTCCCCACTTTCTGCGGAAGTTTGGAGGCATTGCGTGTTGAGTGGCAGAACTCAACGCCGCGCTTTGCCTCGACACCAGAGCGAAGAAATGAAAATATAAATTTAAGTAAATATTTTATCTCCTCGAGTGGGGATCGAACCCTCAACCAGTCGGTTTTACAGTCACACTGTACCACTGCGCCACGACTGGCCTCAAGTATGTTTTTTCAGAATGAAAATTGGCATATCGGCAACGCTTAGTAACATGTTAGCAGTAGTAGACGTTTACTTTATTGGTAATTATACGTAATTGCGACACACGAAATACGTAAATTGTATGGATAAACATCGTGAAATGAAAAACAGCCCTACGTCTAAACTGTTGAGGTATCTTGATTAATTTATTTGCGGTATGGGTTTAAAGTATTTTATCCTATATGCTGCTGTCGTAAAAAGAGCACAGGCGCTTTCCCCGTGTTTATCAAATTTAAGCTTATTTTTCGGGCACCTCTGGATAAGTTACTTTTCCTAACACAAAAAACTGCTATTCGCTGTCGATTTCAAATCAGCCATAAAAAACAAGTGAATAACTTTTTTATACACTTGGATATCTAAATACTAATCTTATTAAAGTCCAAAAACTTATTTAAACCTATACCTGAAACCAATCACTAAGCAATAAGTAAATAAAGGAAGAGATGAAAAAAACTGATTTTAATTATATAATAATTGCTATGTTACAAATCTATGATGAAGAAGATAATTAGTTTTAAATTTGGATAATTTTTAATAATTAATTGTATCTTAAATACAATAAAAATTGGATTTGTTTTGTTTTTATTCTATATTCAAAAATAGGGACGTTAATATTATCGATTTCACTTGTGATAAAGGAGTTTCATTAATGTCATATGCTGGCTCATTAGTGGTGTTCCAATTTTGAATTTTTGGTATTTATAAGCAGATTGGCATTGTGATTTTATATATTTCATACATTACTATATTACTGTTAACGTAATTCATAATTTCTCATCAAAAACCGGGATTTGCACAAATTAATTCGACAAGTGAAATAGATAGATAAGACAAAGTAATATAGAAAATTAAACATTCTTATTATAAGTGGTATAATCATAATATTCTTCATTCAATTAGGCTATTACAAGCAGTTTCGAATCCTTAAGTTACATAAAAATAACTGTAGTAACAGTCCTATTACTTCTAGGCCAGTCGCACACACACAATATTATTGACAATATTTCGTCATAACATAATTATGACGTACGTGGTTAATTTAAAATGGTCAGAAAGAAAAAAGCCGTCGCTTTAGTTATTGCATTTAATTTATTTACAAAGAAAAGACAATCAAGAAAAAAACGATGGATCAAAGACTGGACGAGAAATAAAAAGCGGAGTTAAATCATTTAAATATCATTAATGAACTGCGACTAGCAGAGGATGATTTAGATGTGTGTATTTTTTTAATTTCTTTCGAAAATTTGTTGGCAGAGAATATTTTTTTTCTTAACATTGAATCTTAAATAGTTTGGTTTAATTTTTTTATATACACTTAGCAGCATGTCTAAGGCATTATTATTTTTTACTTTATCTCGATAGGCTTCAGAAGACGTGTTCCATAACTCTGGATTCGTTTTCCATGTCTAAATAAAGTCTAATAAATATTGTTTCTCGGTGGTAATAGTTGTATCAACTCTGTCTTCGCTATAGACACTTTTATCATCTTCCATTTGCCAATAAAACGCTTAAAAAAAATTTAAATCTTTTTTCAACTAAAATACTGCCACGCGCCCGCACTCCCCCTGATATTGCGGTGCCAAAATTAGAATTTCTAGAAGTCTACAATAATATTGATCAACACATCACACAATATTATTAGTAATACGTACTTTGTTGAAAATAATATTGTGTGTGTGTGTGGCTAGCAATAGGATGCTACCACCGACTCGAAACTAAATAATCTAGTTCACGATTTTAAAAAAATATACTATTAAATGTCATCCATCTGACGTTTATCATTGTTTTCAAATCTGTCATTTGCTTGATAATATTAAATAAATGGTTTATTGTGATGAATTTAAATTAATTTATTATTATATTAAATGGGGCGATATTTATAAACTCATAATAAGAAGAAATAATTGTTATAAATGATATTATGATGATAATAATAAAATAAGAGCCGTGGTTTATTATTTTAAATGTAAATCTTAGAGCTCTTCAAACAATAACCATGGAAAGACGAAATAATACTGTATACGGCCAATGTAGATTCTGTTTAATAAAAGGCTATCACAGAGATATTATGAAAGAGTATTTCACGAATGGCACTCGAGAAGTGTACATTGATATATTCATGGAGTGTTTTGATATATATGTAAGTCATTTTGTTATTTTAATTATTTCTTATTTTAATCAGCCCTACTTTATAGTTTACTTGTTTTATTTAATTGGAAATAAAATAAATTATTCTTTTTATTATTAAAACGTAATTAAAGAACGTATGTCAGAACTCTAATAAATTAATGTTTATAAAAATTACTTTATTTTTATATATTTTCGTAATTCGCATGACCAAGGCAACCCGTGATGGGTTTACCACCTTTACAATCACCTACCCAGAAAATCTGAATGTATTTTCTTATTTTGTAATATAATTTTTAAATATTTATACATTTTTCCACAGTTGTCTACAAATAAGCAGCTAAGTACATTAATATGTACCACCTGCATACAAAATCTTCGAGATGCAAATAAATTTCGTCTAATGGTTGTCAATGCAGAACAACAGCTACTCTCTAATATGCTGGAAAAAGAAACTGTTTTCATTAATAGTAAGTACTCAAAGGCTAGTACTAATGTGAACTTAAATTTGTGAAATTTATTACATATATTTTTATATGTAACTACAAAATAAAATTTAATTAGTGAAATGGTGGTTTGAATTTTCATATTAAGTTTAGCCACTGAGAGGATTTTTATGTATCTCACTGTACATATCATATGTGACAATAAACATACATATTGAAATAATTAATGTAAAATAACATAATCTATAGCTTCTTTTGATAAATGAATTCTTCAATGCAAAAAGTAATTTCAATTCACACAGTAGATCTTGTGATTTGTGTTACCAACCAAACAAATTCTTCAGCATTATTATAGTTGTATAGGTTATTATTGGATTGGGATTTGAGCTATCATAGTTACTTAAATAGGTGTATTGCACCCCTATACCTTCATGTCAAAGTTAAAGTATATATTATAGTTTCAAATTTAGTTAATATAATGAAACTTTTAAAGTTTTATTCACTCTCAATGAAAAAAAGTTGCTGTAGGCAACAATTATTTGTGCCATTAAATTAAGTCATCTTCACTCTGTATCCTGCATAAAGGTTATGCCTGCTGCGCTCAGCCAATTTGTCGAGATATTGTGTGTTGTGTGGGGGAACTCAACATTCTTGTCTTGGTGCCAGAGCGAAGAAATAAAAATATTAACAAATAATAATTTATTCCATCCATTCCCTCTAATGGGGATTCAACCCATAACCATTGCCTTACAGTCACACCCTTGTGCCCCTGCGCGACAACAGTCTTTAGTAGTGCCATATTTATTTAATAAAATCATTCTGTTTACTATCAGTGGGTGACATAGAAACTAATTTGGAAATAAAGCCTGAACAAGAAATGGAAGTAAAGTTGGAACCTGATGATAGTACTATGGACTGTGATTTGGAGTTTACCTCTTTTGATGATGATGGTAAGATATATTATATACTAAATAATATTTTTTTTATCATCAGCATCTTCACATTGTATCCCGCTTGTGACAGGGTAGGCTAGTGTTGTTAGAGACATTCTCATTCGCTCCTCATTTACCTTGAATTTTGGAGGCATTAAGCATTGAGTGGTGGAACTCAACATCGCAATTTGCCTCAACACCAGAGTAAAGAAATTAAAATATTATGAAATTTCATTTCCTCTAGTAGATCAAACCACAACCCGTTCCTTTTATAGTTATCTGTTGTGCTCCTGCGCCAAAATTGGCCACTTAAATATATTAGTTAATAATAATGTGATATCCATGCATGTGATCTAATATGAACACATGACCTCACATCGACACATGTGATTTCACATCTACGAATTTGATCTCACTTGTGCAGATGTTAGAAATACGCATTCACGCGATCTCGCATTCACATTTGTGACAGATAGCAGGTCCACAAAATAATAATCAACCCCCTTACAATTCACGGCTTTCCTCTGTCTCCACTTAACATAAAGGGAACTTGAAAATTTTTTTTCATTAAAATTAATATTCCCGAATCATCCTAATAGATAAAACATAATACTTTAAAACGTATTTCACAGATTTAAAAGAAGACGATAAATTAGATAAGGTAGATGGTGAAGAGGAACTATTGGCTAGATTCCCCATAACATACAAGTTGCCTACTCGAAAGACTTTATACACTACATCCTGTAAAGGATTTGCTATACAATTGGACTTGTTAAAAGGTAATAAATAAAAAAAAAAAAAAAAAAAAGAGAAAATCAATCTGAGCCGTAACTAAATAACCATAACTGTTAATCGATGCGAGCGATAGGAACACGAAGAAGAAGAAGAAGTCTATTAAATGGGCGGAAAGTAAATGCATAGTAAATCGTCGTTGTCGAAGTTGTGTGTAATGTGGGAAGTGCTAAATAAGAAATATCAAATAATTTTAGGTTTTTCAAGTGTTATTCCATACTCAGGAAAGAAAAATACATTTTACAAAACATAATTTTTTTAACATAGCGAGATTTGTGGTGTATGATCTGCTTAAATTTCAATGTTTCCAAATTTTTATATGCTTTCTAAAAAATTAAGAAATATCAATTTATAGATTTCACTTACACTTTTTCACATTTGAAATTTGAATCTGTGATTAAGTGTGTGGTACAGAACCACATATTTTATATAATTAATTGTGGTATTCAATTTCTCAGGTAAGAGGGTCTTCCCAAGAATGGTAGCAAAGCTTCTGGAAGACGAAATCGAAGATGAATCTAGGAAGAAGGTTTATGTCACCGAAAAAATGGCTCAGATACAAAATACTACTATGATAATAGAATATTCTAATATAACGGTGTTTAAAAGTAAAAATCGTATTGGGTTCCCATGTTTTTATTGTAGAAGTTCCTACGAAAATTTCGATTTATTGAGAGATCACCAAATCAATGCCCATAAAAAGTCAGAAACTAGGAAAATTGTTGCCAGATACGGAACAGAATGCCTAGTCGTATATGCCGATATAACGGATTTGAAATGTCTCATCTGTCACGTGGATTTACCTAATTTGAACGAATTAAAAACACATTTAATCAAAATACACAAAAAGAAAATTCATCCTGAATTCTCAGATAGAGTTATACCGTTTAAACTGTGTAATAATAAACATCCCTATGAATGTTTGTCCTGTGGCTGTAACTTCGAAACTTTTGGTTCTATAGAAAGACATATGAACGTTCATTATAGAAATTACGTATGCAATCAATGCGGTACAGGATTCGTGACTAAATACAGATTAAAAGTTCACATAAAGAGTATGCATGTCGGTGGTAGTTTTCCTTGTGAAGTATGCAACAAAGTTTTCACTACTCATCAAAAACACAAAAATCATGTCGATACAGTTCATAAGATGCTCAAGCGTTTTAAATGTCCGAAATGCCCCGAACGTTTTTCCGAATATTTTAGACGGCAAAAGCATTTAGTTGAGACTCACGGTTCTGCTCCTTTGAGATATAAATGTAACGTATGTGACAAGGCGTTTGATAGACGCTATACGTTATCGAGACATATGAAACGCGACCATCTTGAAGAAAGAGATTTTCAATGCCAATTATGCGCTTATAAGTGCTTCACGAATAACGAACTGAGAGTGCATATGATAAAACACAACGGGGAACGGATTCACGAGTGTTCTGTATGCAAAAAGTCGTATGCAAGAAAAAAAACGCTGAGAGAGCATATGAGGATTCATAATAATGACCGTCGGTTTGCATGTGCTGTCTGTGGTCAAGCGTTTGTACAGAAGTGTAGCCTGAAAGGTCATATTAAAACTCATCATTTAGATTATCATTTGCCGTAACTTCGTTGTTAATAAAAATTTTATATAATTTTTCGTCTTTTTTTATATTATAAGAAAGTCTTACTTATATTATTTGTATTAAAATATTTTTCGAAATATAAGATATATTTAGCTCATGAACTAAAAAGATCTCTATAATAATAAACCAAACATCCGTTCATAATCTACACTAATATAATAAAGTTATTTGTTTTAAGTAAGTTTGTTTGTTTATTTATTTAACAGGTAATATAAAAATGTTGATGACGCTGGTCCAATACTTTGCAGCTGCCAATAGTTGCTGAGTTAACTAACATAATACTTAGATAAATATATAAAAAAGGACAAAATATAGTAACAGTTTTATTATATAAAATAGCAACGTTCTAGTCATCCCGAATTTATGGTTGAATATTCGGGATTATACATTACCTCACTAGGTCTTAGGCCACTGCCTAATATCCCATTGCTTAAATCTGCATGGATCTGTTTTTTTAATAAAAAATAAATAAATAAATAAATCAGCTTCACGCTGTATCTTGCACACAGCAGGGTAGGCAGAGGGAACCTAGTGTTAAGACACTCTATTCCCCACTTTCTGCCGAATTCTGGATGCATTGCGTGTTGAGTGGCAGAACTCAACGTCACGTTTAGCCTCGACAAGGGAGCGAAGAAATGAAAATATAAATTTAAGTAAATATTTAATCTCCTCGAGTGGGGTTCGAACCCACAACCAGTCGGTTTTACTGTCACACTTCGTGCCACTGCGCCACGACTGGCCTCAACTGACTGTTTGACGGACTGTTTTTTTAATAAAACGTATAAGTATTTTATGAATGATATGATAGGATTACACTAGGGTTGCCCAGAAGAATCCTGTCACAATCACCTTTAATTACTTTTTGGAGAAAATTGCATGATCATCATCTATATAGAATTTTCTATATTCCATTTTCCCCTACGATATAGATAAAAGGGGAAACTATAAAATATAACAGTATATTTAATTTTGCTAAAATATTAAAATAACTATAAAAACTAACCGACTATAGCAAAAAAATATTTTATTTGACGTATATATCCACAGGAACATCCCTATAGCATAGACAATAAATAGGTGGTGGTATATCTAATTAGACCTTCTATTTTTATACGTTTTGTTTAGTCCTTTAAGTGATATTTTCTTTTGTTTTTAATTTACCAATCTTCATCGTGTCTTCTCCATTCTACGTGACATTGGCGAAATAAACTGTGCTCTACTGGCACGCCTAAAAGCCATAAAATCAGAACAGAACAGAACAGACAATAAATTTAAAGTGGTAACTAAATGTCTAAACGAAGCCATCTGTAAAGTGTGTTTGTGATGTTTCGTACGAGTACTTGTTTATTATTATCATAAAGCCATAATGAAAAATTAATTTAGCGAATAAAATGTCTGCAACGTTAACTTTAGAGAGTGATTTATGTCGATGTTGTCATTCCCAAGGCGGCTTCGATAATTTAGCGGTACCGCAAAGTTATTTGGAACAAGTAGAAATATATTCGGATATGATAAAAGATTGTTTTAATATTGAAGTAAGTTAAAAAAGTTATATATTTATAAATTGTTAATTAAATACGTACATAGGCATCCCATGTAACAATTTTAAAACCATTAGTTGTGATATAAACCATTTAGTAGTATTTTTAAATAAATTTTAATTTATTTTAATTAGCAACTGCACTGTAATGTAATAATTTGTAACTGTACTGTAATGTTATGTACTGTAATAATTTTTAACATCTTTTAGACATAACTTACAAATTATAAAAATGCTTATTGATGATATTATCATTTTGTAAAACATCATTTTCCAATATCATTTTACTTTTACATTTAGTGCTATTTCGTAAGTAATACTTAAATGAAACTTGGATTTAGTTAGTCTTGAATGTTTTGATATTAACTTTATATATATTAACAATTGACACTAATGAAGAGGGATATCACATGATTTGACTGTTGTGGATTCGATTCCTGCTCATGTGATAGAATTATTTTCATATTCCCACTCCAGAGGGAAAAGGTGATAAAATTTGACTATTAATTCTGCCACTCATCATGCAATTTTACACTTTCAAAGAGTATAAAGTTTTAGAATAGAGCAAAGTATATTTAAGTACATAAATTACTTAGCAATTGATTAATATTTATTTTAATTATACTTACTCGTTAAAAAAAGCAAAGGAATATTATTGTTTTTTTATTAATTCTATTATGTTTGTAGATTAACCCAGTCCCAGGACAAATATGTGAGAGGACATATAAAATATGTAAAGCATGTATTAAGAAAATCAGAAGCGCTAGTAATTTTAGGAAACAAGTAAAAAATTGTGAAGAGAGATTCCTCGAAATGTTTTATAAGAATAGAATAAAAGGTTAATTTACTAGCAATATGTTATCAATATATTTTTTTAATAGCTTCGTACAATTTTACTCTGTACCTGCACACAGAAGGGTAGGCAGAGGGAACATAGTGAGAGTAAGACATTCTGTTCCTCACGTTCTCCAATGCACTGATTTTTTTCGAGGCATTGCGTGTTAAGTGGCGAAACTCAACGTCGGACTTTTGTCTTGGTGCCAGAGCCAAGAAATGAAAATATTAAGAAATAATCATTAATTTCCTTTAGTGGGGATTGAACCAACAACCGTTGCATTTCAGTCACACCCTTGTGCCATTGGGCCATGACGGCCTCTAGCCTCATGCTGCATCTTTGGCTTAGTTCCGGAGGCATTATGTGTTGAGTGGTGGAATTCAATGCCACAATTAACGAGACTTCCAGAGCAGGGAAATTAAAATATTAAATATTTCATGCCTTCAAATGGGAATTGAACCAAAAACTGTTGTTATTTACAGTTGCATGCTTGTGCTTTTATTTTATATTTTTAAATTCAAAGCTATAATTAAATTTGTTAGAAATATGACTGGGTGAAGGTGTGATGTTTCATGTAATCACTTGATGAATGTTGTTGAACAACAAAAGCCATTGTGGCTCAATGTGTGATGAATAATATTTTCTTGACAGTATTAGACTCCACATCATTGGTAATTGTCAAAGAAGAATCACACGAGTTAGTTATTGATGAAACAGGTATGTCCTTATTAAAAGAATCATATTTTATTTGAATTCAAAAATAAGACAAATAAAGAAATATACTTCATATTTTTAAATGTTATTCTTATATTTGTTTTTATTTATTTATATTTAATAAACTACTATAAAAAAAATCAGCTTCATGCTGTATTCTGCACACAGCAAAGTAGGCAGAGGGAACCTAGTGTCATAAGACACATCAGAGTGAAGAAATGTAAATATAAATTTAAGTAAATATTTCATCTCCTCGAGTGGGGATACAACCCACAACCAGTCAGTTTTACAGCCACACCTTGTGCCACTGCGTTACGACTGGCCTAAGCAATAACTTCTATATTTTTTGTATAAACATTCGAAAATATACCCCAGTTTTAGTTTCATTTATTAAAAATATTAAGAAAAATAAATAATACATGGAGCACCAAATGCTATGCTATTAGTATACTATTTCATAATATATAATATTACTATTATTATTTATTATTTTAGCATTAAAAGAAGAATCATTACAAATGGATGATGATGATGATGGTGATGGTGAAGAGGATTATCATTTTAATGGTGATGAAAAAGGTAATTGTATTAATGATTGGATTCATAGAACTTCCTGCATTAGCTTAAACGGGAATAATTATTTTAAATATATTTTCAGATAATTTAAATTCCAGTGAGGACGAATTGTGTATATTGAAAAAGAGAGCTATTGATAAGAGTACAAAAACGAATAAGAAATTAAAGAAGCCCGGACGACCGAGACGGACTGAAGAAGTCAAAGAATGTAAAAAGGAAAGACCTAAACGTAAGTGTATAATTTTTTTTAATATTATTGCTTATTAAAGAGACATACCCTTCTACATATATAAAAATATTGTATTGTACATTAACTAGAAAAAAAAAATTAAAATTTGTTAATTACAAATAATTAGAAGATAAAAACTATGCCACAGTGTATTATTTCATCTATTTATATATGTAAAAAAATTAAATTAAATTAAATTAGCTTCACGCTATATCCCGCACACAGCAGGGTAGGCAGAGGGAACCTAGTGTTAAGACACTCCGTTCCCCACTTTCTGCCGAATTTTGTAGGCATTGCGTGTTGAGTGGCAGAAGTCAACGCCGCACTTTTGCCTCGACACCAGAGCGAAGAAATGAAAATATAAATTTAAGTAAATATTTCATCTCCTCGAGTGGGGATCGAACCCACAACCAGTCGGTTTTACAGTCACACTTCGTGCCGCTGCGCTACGACTGGCCTCTATATATGTATATAATAAAATATTTTTTTATTGTATGATTTGAAAGCTTGGAGGCCTGGTATTAATGGAAACCTATGAGGGGGTCGCTGTTAATTGACAACTAATAAATTAAACAAGTAACGCGGTTACTATAAAAAATGATTTATTATTTTACTAGTGTGATATTTCATTAACATCAAAATTTTGGGATTCATCTTATTTATGATACAGAAGAAATCCGGAGTGGATTATAAAATTTAATAGAGATTTAAAAGAAATTACAAAAAATCCAACATGGCCATTAAATAACACAAAATTGGGAAAAATAAAAGTTGTTCTTTTGTCACCAGGAATGAAATTTCGTCTCCAACCCGAAGATTACAGGAAAGACGGCGAGAGAGTAGTGTGCGGTCACTGTGACAGGGTATACGACAAGATATGCTCACTAAGGTTCCATATAAAGACGAAACACTACAAAATACCGCAGTACAAGTGTCCATTTTGCTCGAAAGAATTTATGACGCTGGCACCGTTCACGATACACAAGCTGGAAGAGCACGATGTCGACGAAAGATTCAATTGTAACGCGTGTAAAGGAACTTTTAATACTAAAGTGCAATTGAGAAAACATATTAACAATTTTCATATGTTGGGAGAGAAATATAAATGTGATTTGTGCGACTACGAGTCGTTTAGCTTCGAGGGAATGTACAAACATAAGTTTAAACACAAAACGTCTAAAGATTACCATTGTAAGTTCTGTCCGAAGTCGTTTTTGAGAAAAACGACGTTGGATTTACACGAACGGATTCATACTGGTGACAGAAGGAAGATTTGTAAAGTGTGCAATCAGGCCTTTGTACAGAAATCTAGTTTGAACTATCATATGGCTAAATATCATCCTGGTGTTCATTATTGAGTGTTTTTAGGAATCCATACTTCAAAATAAAAGCGCACTTTAGAATCACTTGATTGTGTATCATGAAGAAAATTCCGAAAATTGGAAAATTATTGGTACATCACAGAAGAAAACCCAATACAAACTTGTATTTGTAGTTAATTTCATACAACGAGCGTATACAAACACCTGCAAGCTTAAATTAGTTTAACAAATTTCATTATTTTGACTTAAAATCATGAAATTTGTACGAAACCTTCAGTCGGCGAGTCCGACTCGTAATCAAGCGAATTTAAAAACTACTTCTTTTTGGTGCGCTAAGTTGAAACATCAGTAAAATTTTTTAAAGCGCCTCGATTTTTTCTGTAATTACTTTAATATCAAAAATTACGAAGATATTGTTTATATGCATCGAAAAATCTGTTTTCTTATTTACTATAAAAAGGATTTTATAAAATGAAATATAAATATTATAAATTATTATTTGTGATATATATACTCGTATATATATCATATATATATATATATATATATATATATATATATATATATATATATATATATATATATATATATATATATATAAACATCACAATAAGTTTATTCTTTTAAAATCATAAATTAATATTAACTTTATATTTTGAATTTTTATTGTATAAATAATAAAAATAATCATAATTTTTTTTTATACAACAGACGCACATATTTTATTGCACATACACATATTGGTTGTTTTTGTACAGTTAGGTTTAAAAAGAAGATATAATATCACAAAAGCTTTAAACTGTTTTAGAAATATAAATAAATATATAAATATTGAATGTAATTTATTATGTTTTGTATTAATAAATGTTATAATGGCTGGATATATTTTTTTATTAAAGTACACTGGTTAGTAGTCGTGGCCATATCGTTATTTCTCGTTTTACCCGGTAAATGCACGAAAATATTTTTTTATAACATCACATTGCTAATTATTAATTGAGGCGTACAGGCGCTCAGGGGTACAGGCGTGCGACGGTTGTGGTTTCGATTTCCACTAGGAAGAATGAAGTATTATATATTTTAATTTACCCCGCTCTGGTAATGAGGTAAAACGCGGCATACCGCCACTCAACACGCAATGTTCGAGAATCCGGTGGGAAGTGGGTGATTCCCTCTATCTACCCTGCTATGTGAGGGATATAATACCAACTTAGAAAAACACAGACAAGCGCGACTTCCGTACAAAAATTGAAGATCTCGAGCTTTTTGTGAAATTTAAACTTTAGCTAAAGTCTTCATTTGATATCTCACTTGAACTAGCGGTTTTAATACCAAATTTTGGGGGGACTTTTAAGGCCATTTTATGGACTTTTAAGGCTATTTTTACGATTTATTTTTATTCTAAGCAAATAAAAACTTTAATATAAGCTGAAAAGTCATTGTATACAACTTTATTAATTACGGCAAATACAAATATACATTTTAAACACAATCTACACTGTGTTTAATAAAATATTTCACAAAAATTGTAAGATAATAAATAAAATTTTGTTATCGATGTAAAAATAATTTCAGGTAGAAAATTCGAAGAGCACTACACATCAAAAGATTTGGACGGCTCGTTGCATTTTATATGTAACGTATGCTCTAACTCTTATAAAACGGTCGCGTGTTTCAAGCAACATTATAGGCACGTGCATTTGAAGCAGCGACCCCGGCTGATAGGATGTTACTACTGCACCGAAAAGGTCACGGCTCATATGAGGGCTAGCCATTTGGAGAAGGTTGGTAGATGAATTATTATTTCCAATTTTGAGGCCAGTCGTGGCGCAGGGGCACAAAATGTGAGTGTAAAACCGACTGGTTATGGGTTCGATCCCCACTCGAGAAGATGAAATATTTATCTAAATTTATATTTCGATTTCTTCGCTCTGGTGTTGGAACAAAGCGCGGTGTTGAGCTCCGCCACTTAACACGCAATGCCTCTAGAATTCGGAAGAAAGTGGCGAACGGAGTATCTATAGGTTATTAAAATACAGGCGCCTCCCTTTGACTCTGGGGTGACAATCATTACGTGACGTTGTATCCCGCACACAGCAGGGAAGGTCCCTTCCAAAGGGAGGTGCCTGTATTTTATTAGAGTTTACAGGCGTCTGACAATGGAGAACGTCATTTCTAATATTATTGCCAAAAGAATACAAAAAATTTAACCTTACAATTTAACGAAAGTTAGGTAGATTAGACACCTAATAACCGTCAAAGTAACTACCAGCCAAACTGCATATTCTCTTATTAACAGTTAGTACTACAGTATTAACCAGTGCTGGGTGTATGCGCACAGAAACTTTAAGGTATATATAATATATATAGTGTTCCACTATTGGCTCTACCTCTATACGCTAATACAGTTCGAGATTTTGATTGTTTTATAAATCAACTATATTTATTTTCCAAAATGTACGCTATATAAATATATCAATAATATTTAACTTATAATCACGTGGTGTATCATTTTATCTGCTTAATCTTTATGATGCAGATGCTTCTAAAAAAAAAAGAACTAAGTACTTAAACATTCAATGTCATACTTTAGGTGCACGGCGTCCCGGCACCTTCCTGTGGTGCTTGCGGCAAGAAATTCTCCTACCCTTTCCAAGTGCTACGCCACCAGAAAACCTTCCACATGGGCGAAAAGAAGTTTACTTGTAAAATTTGCGACAAAACGTTCGCGACTCGCGGTAACTTGGCGCAGCACGTGGTCAAGCACTCCTCCGAAAGACCCTTCAAATGCGACGTCTGCGAGGAAACTTTTAAGTGGAAAAAACATGTGCGGCGACATGTTTTGACGCATATGAATAGGAAGACTTAGTGTGTGTATATATATATATATATATATGTGTATATATATGTATATATACACACACTAAGTCTTCCTATTATGTATATATATATATATATATATATACATATATATATATATATATATATATATATATATACTTTTAAGTTATATTTAAGTCGTTGTTGCACAGCGGCAGCGGTGGGTTCTGTTTTCACTCGGGGAAAAGAATTATTTTTATTTCCTCACTCTGGTAACAAGATAGATAAATCGCGGTGTTTATTTCCATCAATTAACACACAATGTTTCGAAAATTAGGTGGTCGTGGGAAACTAGTGTTAAAACTAACTAGCAGGATTCCCCTGCCTACCCTGCGGTGCTTTATGCTACTTTTTGTCAAGGATATAAAACGTACTTTTTTCAGCGAAGTGCGTTACTTAGGTACATATTTTCACAAAATAAAAAATAATGATTCATGATGATAATTTATTTATTATATACAGTATAAGTCATATATCTGTAAATAGATCTATCTGGTAGACTCTATAAAAATAAGTGGCTGAAATAAAATATAACTTACATAGTTTACTTCATTTGAATAGGTATTAGAAACAATTGTAATTAATTATTAAGATCACTGTAATAATGTGGTAGTGAGTTTGAGTTCTATACTAAGCTTGATTTATTTAGAAATTTGAATCATCAGTAATCATATTATTTTCTTGTATATTATGTAAATATAGAAATCTTAAGAAGGAGGAAAATAACAGGAGTAAATAAAGAGGGAGCGTGATCGAGTCCCTGAGGGTTAGGTTATGTTACATCAGGTTAAGGGGCAGAAGTTCCGGGCACTGCTCTGAGTTCCTCACCTCACCGTGCACAATCACACACTCGCATGGTGAATCTATGAAATGGTATGTACAGTACGGTCGAAGAGTTTTGGCCATCCTGAACCTGAGGTTTTCTATTTACTTGGAGGAAAATAATCTAAAGAAAAAAACCTAAAATCAAATCAGTGTAGCCATTTACAGCTAACTTCGTGGTGACGAATCCTCCACCGTACTGTAGTTCCTACTTGTTCTTTTTCATTGGATAAAAAGTTTAGTCTTATAGTATTTTTTTTTTATTTTTCTTTTATTGTTCGACCAACCCTCACCCTCTTTGAATTGGAAAATAGTTTCTTGCCTTCTCTGTTGATGTAATGTCTTAATGATATATTACTATTAAATTATCTTAGATATTAATAAATATATAGATAGTAGACCCTGGCAAAAGCCGGGATTAATGCCAGGAAGGAGATTAATAAATATATAGATGTCTGTATTTCTATATAGTTATGTTGAAACTCATAAATGTGTTTCTTATTGTTCTAAAGGATATATAAAGAAAATCTATTGTCTAATTTTTACATATGATTGTCGTAAATAGATAATATTATCAATATTTTTTTATTGTTTTTCTTATAACTCCCTAAAATAAGTCAAAATAAGAAATATGCAGTAAGAATGTAGTATTAAGATACTCCATTCTCCACTGGTCCTCAATTTTAAAACAATGTATTAGGTGGAGGAACCATCAATGCATTTTGCTAGTACTTGAGTAAAAAAATGAATATTCCCCTTTTGTGGATCGAACTGTCTGTCCACACGGACACTGTGCCATTGCAACGAGGCCTTCTATAGCCTTAAGCCTGTAATAGCAAAATAATTAAAACAATAATAAACATTTACTTAAATGTAACAAAAAATAATTTTATTTTATAATGTATAACTAAGCATTTAACATACACTAGATGCTAATGAGATCCTTCTTATGAATTCATATGTCAATAGTAAATCTATTTTGTCACTTATTATAGACACTGACTGATATCATTAATACTATAAACTCTGCATATTAATATCGAGATAAATACTGATATATTTTAAGTTATTACTATATACATTTATATCTTGAACTTACATAAATATACTATCTTACTCCACATACTTTTTCATGCTAAGGCCGTCATTTTCCACATACAGGCCAATCAAACGTGTACTTTTCGGACATGTTCTTTTAAGGTCTTCAATCGTCCGTAAGTCTTAGAACACGATTCACATTTAAATTCTCTGGAACCAGTATGTTTCACCATGTGGCTCTCCAACTCCTTCTTAGCATAAAACTCCATCTCACAATGCTGACACTTGTGTGGTCTTTGCAAGAGATGCACTCTTGCTATATGCAGCCTCCAAGAATGTTTGCTTTCGAAACTCTTGTCACACGCTTGACACTTGATCCCTGGACTCTTAATTCCATGAACCTTAACCAAATGCTCCTGTTTCTTCCAAACTTCTTTAAATCTTTCCATGCAGTAACCACATTTATGGGGCAATTTTATCCCGGCGTGTCTTGATCGATCATGCAATCGCTTTTTTCGCGCCGTATCGAAGGTTCTGGAACAGATTTCACAGGTAAACGTTCCTATTTTGTGGGCATCTCCATGTCTTAGAAGGATGTTTTTATTAACGAAACCCGCGCCGCAGACTAGACATATATAGTTACTATAATGAACATTCATGTGTTCTTGGAGAGCTTTGAAAGAGTTAAATACGTTCAAACATATAATACAGTTAAGAGGTCCATTGCCAAATTTAAAGGGTAGTATGTGATCCTTAATGTCCGTATAAAGTTTCTTATCGTGATTCATTTGCAGATGGTTGACTACTTTCTCTACACTTTCCAAGGTTTCGCCGCAAATTTGGCATTTAACGTCTGTGATATCAAGTTTAACGAAATAGCCGTGCATGTCTTTGCCTTTCATAAATGTAGATTTTTCTTCAGCACTGTGAGATTCTTGGGTGTGTGCTTTTAAATCTTTTGGATCAGGAAACTGCTCAGAGCAGAAGCAACACGCATAACCGATGCCTCCCTTACAACGAATGGGCGTAGCATTCGTATTCAAAAGAATTTCTTTTATATTATTCTGATGTTTTTCCACCTCTGAGACAATCACCATGTTTAGTTTCTTTTCAACAGTAATTCGTATGGTTTTACCTTTTCGGTCTTTTCTTCCCACATTTGTTGGAATTGTTAGTTTCTGGTCACCTACAACAAATAACTATTGTTATCGACCGTACTTGTGTGTAAAGAAAAGATACAAAAATCTACTTACACAGATATTTACGGCACAAAGAATCAAAGTGAAGATATTCAGTTCTAAGTAAACATAACAATTTTATGTTTGGGTTCTATGTATAGAATTGTAATATTTCTAGAAGATGCTTTTGTACTGTTTCTGTTTATTTTGTTTTCCCATTTCTAATAAAAATGTTTATTAACAAATATTAATAAGAGAAAGTAGTAAAATATGAAGTACATTATAAATACAAATAATGTTACGTAAGGCTTGGGAAACGTTACGAAAACTAACGTTACTTTCATAACTTATATGAAACGAAAAAAAAATAGCAATAAAACAATCAATTTAATATTGCCTGTATTTATCATATGCAAAGAACGAAAATCTAAACAATTTCTTCGCCATGTTTGGATCTCATGTGACTCTTCCAACTGCACTTTTGTACGAAAGCCTGACCACATCTACTACAGGCAAACCTGCGGTCGTCTGCATGTATACGCATATGTTCTCTTAACGTAGTCTTTCTGCCGTAGCATTTGAAGCAAATATCACATCTGAACTCGCGCAGTCTTGTGTGCTTCGCCATATGACGCTTTAATCCGCTAGCGCTAAAGAATCTCATATCACATTCTTCACATTGGTGCTTTTTTTCCATAAGGTGGTCTTTTTTAGTGTGCCGCGCCAGAGCCCTCTGGTTGATAAACGTGCGGTCGCAAGCTTGGCACTTTATGACTACCGGTGGTGCTCCGTGCACTTTGACCATATGATCGACCTTCCTCCAGTAATCCATGAAACGTTCATCACATATCATACATTTGTTGCGTTTGTTGAAACCTAAATGAATCCGTCTCTGATGTTCCTTTAACCTCTCATTATTACCAAACACTTTATCGCACTCTTGACATTTGTATACACCGTTGTCATGTCTTCTAATGTGAGTGGCTAAAAGGCGCTCAGTAATAAAGCCTCGGCTACACAATGGACATAAATGATATCCGAAATGAGTGTTCATATGCTCCTGTAACAGTTTGAAGTTTAGATATTCCGTGGAACAAATTGCGCATCTTAATTCCGGAGTGTCAAATTTAAACGGTACTATAGTGTTATTTATATCTGTGTGTATTTCTTGTTTATGCTCGTCCTTTAAGTGATGCATCAAATCCTCCAGTTTTGCTACACTAGCGCTGCAAAGGGAACAATTTAAGTAGGTAATATCTAATTTAACGACATGTTCAAATAATCTGGACGTCATGTACTGAATTAATCTGTCGTTGTTATGTTCTACTAAAAAATGTTTCTTAAGGTCGGTCGGATTCTGAAATTGTTCGAGACAAAACGCGCAGCCGTATCCAAGACTATCCTTTGATCTAATAGGATTGGCATTGGAACAAAGCAAAATAGTCATAAGATTTTGTTGGTTTTTCCTGGCATCCGATAGTTTAGGCTCCCTGGTGCCCCGAATGATCTTCAACTCGACTCGAGGTGTTGAACGCCTTTCGATTTTAATGGTTCGTATACCTAAAAAGAAAAATGTTTGTTAGACAGACTTTTCTTTATTATATTATCATAGCAAAATAGAGTTTTGTAAAATTTGCACAAGTATCGAAATATGGTACTTATTTAATAATTTTCCAACGTTATATATGAGTTTATTGCCTATTTATTTAAACATGTTCGTACGTTAATATTCCGGAAGTCTTTTTTTTATAAATTTAGCTCTGCAACTTATAAAAAAAATATATTTTTTTTAAGTCGGAAACACAATTTATGTAAAAAAATAACATTTATTATATATAAATACATTATTTATACATTTTAGTTTCATATAAGAATAGTACATAAAATTGTTATTGTACAGATTTAGTTATGTCTCCATGTTTGGAACTTATATGACACTTCAATGCAAAATTTTTGTCAAACGACTGATCACAGTGAGCACATTTATAGAAACAATCTTCTGGGTGTTGCCTCTTCACGTGTTCTTTTAATGTCTTTAATCTGCCGTACGATTTCTTGCAAACTTCACATTTGAACTCTCTTGTTCCCGTGTGTTTGACCATGTGATCTGTTAACTCCCGCTTAGAAAAAAAGGCCATATCGCATCTCGTGCAATCATGTTTCTTCTGCAGCAAATGATACTTTTTCATGTGCAGTAACCAAGTCTGCTGCAATGTAAATGTCTTGTCACAAGCTTGACATTTAATTATTGGTCCAACAACACCATGCACTTTTGCTAAGTGTTCATTTTTGTGACAATTCTCCCTAAACCTCTCACTGCAGTATCCACATTTGTGAGGCATGTTTAAGCCATTATGGATTTTTCTTTCGTGCAATTTTTTCTTTCTAACAGTGTCAAAAACTAGGTCGCATTGTTCACAAACAAAGGTACCAGTTTTATGGCCCTCATTGTGACATAATAGAAGATGGCGGTTAACAAATCCAGCGTCACAGACTTTGCAAATATAATTTCGGTAATGTGTATGCATGTGTTCTTGGAGAGCTTTAAATTTGTTGAAAATATTCTGACACATGAAGCACCTTAAATACTCATTATCAAATTTAAAAGGCAAAATATGGTTAGGTATCTCTGTGTTGATATTCTTACTATGAGCATATTTTAAGTGCTCCAAAACTTTCTCTAGAGTCTCCAGCCCTAATCCACATAGATTACATTCTAATCCTGTAATATCTAATTTAACCAAGTATCCGTACATATCCCGCCCTTTCATAAATATTGCTTTCGTCTTATCGTCATGATCTTTTATCGTATGTTTCTTTAAGTCTGCAGGATCAGGAAACTGACTGGTACAAAAACAACACGCATAACCAATGCCACCTCGACACCTAATCGGCGTAGCGTTCGAGCAAAGAATAACTTCCCTTATATTGTTCCTATGTTTTTCCAAATGTTCTCCTTGCCTAGCTTTAGGAACTACGTCTTCTTTATTTATAGCAAACATTTCATCCTCTTGAGAGGTTTCCAATGATGCTTTGGATGATTTGTGAGATTTACCTACAAAGAAAATCTATATTATTTACACTGAATTTACACGCAAATAAAAACTCCATTACAAGTTACTTGACATATCATGCATAAAATAAAAGTTAATTAATAAACGGGTTTTGATTTATTTATTTACTTATTATATTTTTTGACTTTTTATTATTATACAGGTTCTTAATTTTTTCTAATATGTTGAATAAAAAAGACATTTTATATCTTCTCTTAATATTTGACTAAAAAAACAGTAAATTTTAAACAGAGCAAGATGAAATTTGTATGTGTACACGCCAACTAAAGTTTTGTACAAAAATCTAGAGACTACAGTTCAGAGTTCACATTTGAATCGTCCACTTTATTCCATAGGTCTTAAAGCAAGACTGCCGGTTCCGTATGCCTTATCAACTCGTAATTCCATGGTTGGAAGGAATCCTTTCCCGCTTTTTCGGTATAAATTTGGTCACTTCATTAAATGATGTCGCTTCATATAAGTTATTTATTTATTTTATAGGCGAATGTCATATCTTAATTAGATGTTTCGTTTTTTGACGGTTATTCTAAAATTTGTTATAATGCTTTAGTACTTCTAGGTTGCCTTGTGAAAGTATTTTTTTTTAAGATTCAAGAAACCAGAGTGGCTCTTATAATTCCTTTTTTCTTTGTATTGGATAATCATCCAAAATTTTTATATTTTAAACGATTAAATAACGTTTAACTCTACCGCTAAAACCTACGACTCGACTTCTTGAATGAGGCGTATGCGAGGTTGCCACTTTTACAGGTAAGTGTCATTGGTGTTTTATTTTACGATAATTTTATAATTTTGTTTTATTTTCATTTTTGACAAAATTTCTTTGTTTTATTTGTATTAGGTATTTATGGAGTATTTATAAATGCGCTTTCATTTAAAGTGCTAAAGATAAAACGCTTGCATAATTGTATTTATTGTGAGCAATTTGTAAATAATATTATTGTTAGATTTTCTAGTCTACCTATCTGATAAATTATGATCGATTAGTGATATGATCTGAATATCAAAAAGTATCTACGTGTATTTATGAAGTAAAAAGAAGTTTGATATTCAAAATATATAGTTTATAATGTGGATATTATATTTTCAAGTTGATAAAACATACAATTAAATATCTAAAAAGTAAGAATTTAAATATAAAATGATAACAATATAAATAATTTTATTTTCTCATAACTTACAATGAATCATATTAAGTACAAAAAAGCTGACTTAGATCTTAGATTTTCGCAACGTATAGGTATACATTTCATATTAAACTCTAACTCTGTATTATAAACTTTTAGAGACCCGTTTTTTCGAAAACTACAGTTACCCGTGATCACGAGTAGACCGCGGTTGCTCATTCATCAGTACACAATTATTATATATTTTTTATCAGCTTCACCAGTGAGGCCAGTCGTGGCGCAGCGGCACGAAGTGTGACTGTAAAACCGACTGGTTGTGGGTTCGATCCCCACTCGAGAAGATGAAATATTTACTTAAATTTATATTTCCATTTTCTTCGCTCTGGTGTCGAGGCTAAGCGCGGCGTTGAGTTCTGCCACTCAACACGCAATGCCTCCAGAATTCGGCAGAAAGAGGGGAACGGAGTGTCTTAACACTAGGTTCCCTCTGCCTACCCTGATGTGTGCGGGATACAGCGTGAAGCTGATTTTATTTTTATCAGCTTCACGTTGTAACCCGCTCAAAGAAGGGTAGGCAGAGGGAGCCTAGTGTTAAGACACTCCGTTTTCCACTTTCCGCTGAATTCTGGAGGCATTGTGTGGAGTTGCGGAACTCAACGCGCGCTCTCCTTGATACTAGAGCGGCGAAGAAATGGAAATATCAAGTTTAAATGAATATTACATTTCCTCGAGTGGGGATGAAACCCACAACCAGTCGCGTTTACATTCGCACTTTGTGTCCCTGTGTCAAAAGTCAGAACTTAATGTTTTTATAGGTACCAAATAAATTTTATCTTTTTGTGTTTGAAATAGTTCTCTAGCCTCTCATTTACAGAAAAATGAGCAATTCATTATTGGCTGTAAAAACACGAATATCAGAGGAAATAAAAATTGATATGTTAGTTTAAAAATTAATATCTATTAATCATTAAACTTGCTCATCGTGTTTCGATTGCATATGTCGTCGCCAACTGCACTTTTGCACAAAAGCCATTCCACAGTGTTCGCATTTGTAGCGTTTGTCGTTGTTGTGTATTCGCATGTGTTCTCGTAATGTGTGCTTTCGTCCGTATTTCTTAAAACACAGGTTGCATTGAAACGAACGAATTTTCGTATGTGTCACCATGTGTTCTGATAAATTTCTTTTAGCAAAGAATTTCATTTCACATAACGTACAGCTGTATTGATTCTCCATTAAATGGTGTCTTTTGATATGTTTTCGTAAAGAGTCTTTATTACAAAAGCTCTTTTCACAAGCTTGGCATTTAGCTGTTTCAGATCCAACGCCATGAACAATTCTCAAATGTTCAGCTTTAGTTCGGTATCCAGCAAATTTCTCATTGCAGTATCCGCACCTATTTAATTTGTACTTGTGTACATGAACGGTCCTAAAGTGTTGATTTCTTTTTTGAACATTATTGAAGATCTTATCGCATCGATCACATTTATACTCTCCCACAACGTGATGCTTCTGATGGTTTATGTACGATCTTCGATTAAAAAACCCGGCACCACACATTTCGCATATAAAATTTCTACAGTGTTTATGCATGTGCTCTAGAAGCATCTTGAATTTGCTATACACGTTTGAGCATATAAAACATTTCAATTCCTCACTACCAAATTTAAATGGTACCATATGGTTTTTTATATCTGTATATATCTTCCTGTCATGCATAGTTTTTAGGTGATCGATCAACTTTTCCAAATCCTCTATATCCTTCGAGCAAATGTTACAATGCAATCCCGTGATGTCGACTTTGACGTAAAATTTTTGTAGATCTCTCTTTTGAAAGAAAGTAGGTTTAATTCCATTTCTGTGCAGTTGTATTGTATGTTTTTTTAAATCCGCTGGATCTGGGAATTGTTCCGTGCAATAGCAGCACAAGTAGCCCAGATCACATTTCCCGTGTATAGGAGTTGTGTTGGAACACTGGAGTATCTCTTTTATATTGTGATGATGTTTGGATAATTCTTTAATTGGTTTTAATTTAATTTTTTTAGATCCTATCGTTACTTTAGCTTTCTTTTTCACTGTGCGTTCAGTGTCCATTTTTATTTTTCTTTTTCTAGTTATTTTGCTAACGTTCTTAAATTCTTCAAAATATACAGTTTCGGTGCGATTACCTAAAAAGAGAAAGTATTGTTACTGAACTTTTTACAAAATACGTGGGAGTAAAGTAAGTTTTTTTTTTATTTTAATAAATATAAAAATGATAAATAGTGTACATTTAAAATAAAAACACTTGTTTTGCATAAATAAGACAAGAAACCTAATGATTTTACGTTTTCTTGAATATAACATATAAAAATTTATTTAAATGTAAAATTTTATTAGAAAAATAAAACAAACATGTGAACATTATAAATAAATATATTTTTAGCATTTTTTGACTAAATGAGGCTTTATCCTACACGATCTGTAACGAGGTCAGGTTCCTTTATAATTAAAAATGCATCTGGAGTTCCTTTACAACTTTTACGTCCTTCAGAATTCTTAGAATGTGTTCGCAAATGTTTCTTTAAGGAAAACTTGCGTGCGAAAGACTTGGTACATATACTGCAGTGATAGTCCTTTTGTCCGGTGTGCGTCCGCAAATGTTTTTTTAAATTTTCACCACTAAAGAATTTCATATCACAAAGTTCACATTCATGGTTTCTTTCCATAAGATGATCTTTTCTTACATGACGCCTAAACCGATTTTGATTAATAAAAGTTTTGTCGCACAGATCACATTTTAAGATAACTAAATTAACGCCATGAAATTTTGTCAAGTGCTCGTTTTTCTTGTGATAATCATCGAAATGTTCGTTACAATATCCGCACTTTCTTGTCATATACAATTTTTTGTGTACTATGTTTATATGGGACTGTTTCTTCACTAGAGTGTTAAATGTTTTTGTGCAGAAATCGCATGTGAAATTGCCTATTTTATGAATTCTCAGATGACTCCGCAGAATATCACGGTTGACAAAGCCAGCGCCACATACGTCACACACGTAATTTCTATAATGTGTGTTCATGTGTTCAGTTAAATTCCTGAATTTCATAAATTTCGCTAAACATATGGCACATTTTAAATCCTCATTTTCAAATTTAAATGGAACCATATGATTTTTGATGTCCACGTAAATGACACGTTGATGCTCTTTTATGAGATGATTCATTAGTTCCTCTATCGTTGATATATCTAATTGACATACACAACATTGCAAACCCGTTATATCTAATTTAACTGTATAAATACGCATATCTTTGACAACTTGTATAATACTATCGTTATCATGTTTTGTTATTGTATGGAGTTTGAGATCAGCAGCTTCCGGGTACTGTTCTGAACAAAAGTAACACCCGTAACCTATGTCACCTTTAAAACGAATAGGCGTTGCATTAGAATATGTTATTACTTCTATAAAATTTTTTCGGTGCTTTTCTACTTCTTGCATGCATTTTTCGTCGGCTTTCTTTTTAGGAGAGCGATTCTTTTTTAGCGTGTTACTTTTGGTTTCTTTGACTTTTTTTTTTATATCTTCAGGTTCTTCTTCAGATTCGTTGATTATGTCCTTTTGACCTACAAAGAAAAGTTTTCATTGTAGAACTATTTTTTTTATTAGAAATTAACTTCATTAAATTTGAAATTAAATCAGCTTCACGCTGTATCCCGTACATAGCGGGGTAGGCAGAACTAGGAACCTAGCCGGAACCTAGTGTTAAAACACTCCATTCCCCACCTTCTGCCAAATTCTGGAGGCATTGCGCGTTGAGTGTCAGAACTCAACGCCGCGCTCTGCCTCGACACCAGTCGATTTACAGTCACACTTTGTGCCCCTGCGCCACGACTGGCCTCAAAATGATTTTCAGATAAAGCATCTCAATATCAAAAAGTATCTACGTGTATTTAAGTAAAACCTAGTTTGATTCAGAATATAAAGTTTATGATGTGAATATTATATTTTCAAGTTGATAAAATATACAATTAAACAACTAAAGGTGATTTCATTTATAAATTTGAAATTAAAATCATCAAATTTAAAGTTAGACAATGACAGACAGAATATTTTTTTTTTCGAGATAATGTAGTTAAATATAAAAAGAAATAAAATCAATTTCAGATCTTTTAAATATTTTCCATACGATTTTTGAAATATTTCTCGTAGTATGCTACATTATCGAGTGAAATCCTTAAAAACCAAAAATTTTACAAAATATTAACATTTTTATCGTCGGGTCAAGTAGTTTATTGTTTCGTACTCAAAAATATATTTGTTACACTTCAAAAATCTTTTCTCAGATTACATCATTATTCCCATCGCCCGCTACATTTTAGTTAAAATCTTAAATGGTTTCCTTTTGTATATATTCTTTAAATATCTCATTACGCTAAACATATTAATACTACAATTTAAATGACTTATATATGTCGAGATTTTAAAAGTTTTCTTATATTTTAGCTTAAGTTGACCAGTTTACTCAATTAATATAGGTTATATTAAATAGATTATCGGAGCGTGGGGTTCTGCCTCCCTGCTTAAGTTTAAGTTTCATTCGGCCCTGTAAATATTCCATTGTCATGTGCAAATAGCTTAAATTTTTAAAGTTGCTTTTCTAAGATCCTTTTCTCCTTTCGCCACTATCTCATGGTCCAGTACTTCATCGGTATGTATCTACCATATTCTCAGGTGAATCACTTACAAGGAAATGATCAATTTACTGCTGACTTCAATAACGTGTTAGCTATTGTTAAAAGTCAAGATCTTTTGCCATAACAGTTATTGATCCTATTCAATGTATATAAATAGATTCTTCAAATGTTTTAAATTAAAGGTCCAAAGTAAATTTATTAAGTCACCTAATACATACCGTTCATAAGTTATAATATCAATTAAATTGCAATGTAATTTGTAAAAAATATGAATGAATTTATAATATAAAGCTGTCTTTTTTATTAAACGTGTCATATATGCGAACACTATTTTAATAATAAACAAACTTTTTCTTTGTCAATTTTGATGGTCAACAATTGTGATGGCAGTTAAAAAGATAAAAGGTTTATAGAAATAAAATAAAAATATTACAAATACGAAGATAATTTATTTCCGAAATATTTTACACGATTAGTCAAAAATTCATCATGAGCCACCAATTTCACAAGAGAAGAAATATTCAAGAGTATGTAATTTAATACATACTTAAAAGCAGCCTAAAAGTTGTAAATAACATAAAATTGATTGTGTTTAAAAAAAGGAATGCTGAGACAATTACATATAATATATTCAGTTCAATCGGTTTTTATTTTTGTAAAAAATAAACGTGATTCTAGAATAAGAAAAAAGTTATTAGAAGCTCGACACATAGCAATACTATTGAAACATAATAATGATATAAAGATACAACAAACGTTGCCTTTCTAGGAAATTCGTCAGAATCTAAATATCGCTTCGATGTGAATCAAAATCAATACTTTCGTCTACACCTACTTCATCAGAGCTACTCCATCAAACAAAAAATGGAGGGTAGTTTACGGCACTTTGATCTTGTGTTTTTTTCGCATATGAGATTTCCAACTGTACTTCTGTATGAATGCGTTTTCACAATATTCACATTTAAACTTTCTAACGTTGGCGTGAATCTTTAAATGTTCCCGCAGAGTGTTCTTCCTCGCGTACGCCTTTTGACAGATGTCGCACTGGTAGGTTCTTAGCGGGTTGTGTTTCACCATGTGTTTGACGAGCTCCATCTTCGTGTAGAACTTCATCTCGCACTCGGCACAGGCGTGGGTGCACTCCATGTGCGCGCGCCGCGTGTGTCCCCTGAGGCGGGCACGAGTACTGAACACCTTGAGGCATATATCGCATTTCGCTGACATCGGCTCCGCCCCGTGTTCTTCAACCATATGTGAACGTTTCTTTGCGTAATTGGTAAACTTCTCTTGGCAATAGGGACACTTCTTTCTCTTATAATCTCCGTCGTGTACGTACTTTTCATGATTAAGCTTTTTTCTATTCGTGTCAAAGATTTTTGGACATTGGCTGCAAGGGAAATCCCCTTTTTTATGTCTGTTGTTGTGATTTTGCAGTGTTCTCTTATTGACAAATGGAGCATTACAAGTTTCGCATATGTAGTTCTGGTAGTGTACAGGCATATGCTCTTGAACTAATTTGAAGTGTTCAAAAGTCTTGGGACACTGAACGCAATCGAAACTGTTATGTATAAATCTGAAAGGAAGTATATGATTTGGTATGTCCTTGTTCATAATCTTCCCGTGAACAGCAGATAAATGATCAAACAGAGCATCGAAGCTCTCGATATCATTGTGACAAATGAGACAACGTAATTCCGTAATATCTAGCTTCACCATGTACGAGTTCAGCCGTTGTCCTTCCATGAACGATGATTTGTCTATTTCGTCGTGCTCGTCTAGCACATGTTGCTTTAGTTCTGCCGGGAGGGGATATGTCTCTGGACACAGCGCGCACACATAGCTTGCACCATCGTGATACCTTATAGGCGTAGCGTTAGTGTTGAGTAGAATTGCACTGATATTCTGTAAATGTTTTTCCATTTCTAACACTTTTTCTTTTTTGGTTTTTCTATCATTTCTTGGTAGCTTTGATTTATCCAATGGTTTTATTTCAATAGATAACGGCTCTATTTTAACGATTGTTTGCATTTTTTTCGTAATTCTCTTCTGACTTCTCGCATAGTCGTTACATTCGTTGGATTCACTGTATACATTATATTCATTGTAGTCATTGAATTCATTGTCAGAAGTAGGTTCCTGTTTGATCGTTATCTCAATAAATCTTGATTCAGTCTCGTCACCTACAAAGAAAAGCACTAAGTTAAAATTTTCATCTTGAGCACTGCTATCGCTATATTCAAAAGTTCATGCTTTTCGTATATCACGGTAAATGTTATCAATAAAATATTTATAAAGAAAACTTGATATATTATAATAAAATTATTTTATAAATAGAAATACAGTATAAATATTTACGCATTTGTAAAAACTATACGATATGAACCATAAAGCCACTGAAATGTATTAAGCGATGGTATTCTTAAACAAACCTAACAAAAACAACAATTCCTAGCATTTTATCTGTTCTAAAGAGCAAGCATTTTTATCTCATAATTATTATAAATAAGCAAAATATAATGTCAATTCCGGGTACAAAATAAAATTCAATGTACACCAAAAGAGTTTATTACATTTCATATACAGAATCTTAGCACTAATTTGGCTTGTTCACTACATTTGCAAGCATTGCAGTATTTTTTGAGATCCCATGATTTTTTTTCATATGTTTTCTTCTACTGTTTTGGGTTGCGTATGCTTTTCCACAGAGGTCACATTTAAATTTCCTCTCAGTCGTATGTGTTGCCATGTAGTGTCCCAGCATGTGACGTTTAATGAAGAAGCTCATACTACATACAGAACATTCGTAGGGTCTCTCCTTAAGATGAACACTCCTCATGTGTAACACTAAGTTCGATTTTAAATTAAATTTTCTGTCACACATATCACATTTTATACCTTCAACATTATGTACTTGCATCATATGTCTAGTTTTCTGATAATAATTTTTGAATCGCGCCTTACAAATTTGGCAAACGCTGTCACCAGCGATGCCTTTGTGTTCTGTATTGACGTGAGCCTTTTTCTTTGATTCGGCAGCAAAAATTTGACCACAATGTCGACATGTGAAACTAGATTTCTTCTTCCCGTGCGTTGTTTCGTGCCTGTTCAGCCGAAAACTATTTACGAATCCTGCACCACAAATTGTACAAATGAAATTGCGGTAGTGCACATTCATATGTTGCATCAAGAGTTTCATGTTGTGAAATATTTCTCCACAGAGACAACAGTTCATTGTCTGTTCTCTAGTGAGTTTAAATGGTTGGAAATAATCTGTAGTTCCTAAATAATACTTCTTATCATGCTCTTTCACTAAGTGTTCAGTTAAACTATTAATACTGTCCATATTTTGATCGCAAATTATGCATTTTAGATCTACTATATCCAAAAAAGCTACAAAACTGCTAATGCCTGAGCCAGATTTATACGTAGGTTTTTCTTTGACATGATCGAAATGAGTGTGTTGTCTTAGAACATTGGGATCAGGATAAGTTTTAAAGCAATACGCGCAGATATACCCCGCATCATTTCTATCCTTGAAGGGTGTAACATTAGAATATTTAAGCAGCGTGGTCAAGTTGTGCCACTGTTTCTGCATCTCGCGCAATTGCTTTTCGCGGTAAACTACTTTAGTTAAGACCTCACCCGCCCCGCTTTCCTCCTTAACTTTAGTCCCTTTTCGCTTTTTTCGGGCTCCGGTAAGGCCTATAAAAGAAAAACAATTTGTGACTGGCCGTTCACTTCAAATATATTGCAACTACAATTTCGTTATAACATTACATAAAAGCTCCAAAATGTTCTAATATCAATCGACCATGCATCACAACTTGATAGTATATATTCCTTTGTACTTTTGAGCAAAAAAATTTACCACTTAAGATAACATGGAAAGTCAAATAAAAAAACCTTCAATGATCGTAAAGCATTTTATTTTTCATAAATTTCATAATAGTAATAATAATATTATGATCAATAATTCATATTTCGAGATTGAAAAAGAAATTATTGAAATCTTGTAATAGTAAAAACTAAATAGTATAAAAATATAGGAAAAATCCACAAAATGTATATTGTAGACAATCATAGATGATAGAAAATAAAAAGTGATTATATTCAAGAATATGCAAAGTAGAATGTTACTTAGTCACCGAAGACAATAAAAGAACAGCACAAAATTAACGTTTTTATTTTTTACACACAACTAATTTTTATTTCAGACATAACGGCTCTCCCAGTTTAATACGGTACGATAGTACTGCTAACGTAATATTATCATCACAACAAGCAGGCTTTATTCAATAGAAGACCCTACATGCCTTTAAAAAATGATTCTAGTAGTACAGTTTATTTGATCATTTGTTTATTCAGTATTCACGGTGCAACATATAATTGAATTAATAATATCTCTTTTTCTTTATCGTTCTCTAGTTAGACCGTTGTGTATTTTTTTACCTTGTAAACAGCAAATACATTTTCTAAGTATTTTTTTTTACAAATTTTAATAAAATGCTAATGAGTGTCTATAATACTAAAAGTGCGAATTTGTGCTCACCCCAAAATGTGATAGTTGTACGAATTTATTTAAATTTAAGCAATAACATTAGTAATATAGTCCCTATTACAGAATCCATTACTATTTTATTGCGGGGGCTAAATAAGAACTAAAAAAATCTCTCTTGTCTGTTTTTAAGAAAAATTTGCATTAGTCATTTCTTCTTTAAAAATATTATTATCTATGATTTCAAAAAGCTCGTGTTAAATATTAACGAATGGATCTTTAATTTTTTCCATTTGCGCTTTCTTTTTATTTTCCGCCGCAATCTGTTTCAACGTCATTTCGCGGTTATCGATCAAATGTTTGACATCGTCAAACTCTTTGAATATGTCCAAGTCGTCTTGGTGGAGGCGAATGTGACTTTTGAGGCTGCTCTTTTGCATGAAAGTCTTTTTACAGACTTCACATTGAAATCTTTTATCATCTTCATGGACTTTCATATGCTCTTTTAGCGTTCGCGTCCTAGAGAATGATTTGCCGCATACATCGCAGGCGCATACTTCAGCTCCCGTATGTCTTGTCATATGATCTACAAGACCCCGTTTAGAGAAGAATTTTGCATGACATTTATCACATAAATAACTCCTCTGCTGTAAATGGTGGTGTTTTATATGCCGACTTAGTTCAAACTTCTTTTTGTAAGTTTTATTGCACGCATTACATGGATATACTACTGGCGCTTCGTTATGAACTTTGACCAAATGCTCGCTTCTTTCGTAGTAGCTTACGAAAATTTCTGGACAATGTGGACATTTGTTCCTTAACCAACCGCCCGTGTGCACGCCTTTCTCATGATTCCTCTTTTTAGTCAAAGACGTATAAGATTTGTCACAATAATCGCAAGGAAAATGACCCTGATAATGTGTCTTACCGTGTTTCCTCAAGGCTGCTATAGTTATATAGCCGGCGCCACATTTTTTACAACAATAATTACGGTAATGGCTGCTCATGTGTAGATATAGATTTTTGAACGAAATATGAACAACTGAACAGAGAACACAAGTAAAATTATGACCATCGTCTAATTTGAACGGTAAAATGATATCTTTAATATTTTTATGTATTGTTTTATTGTGTGCTGAGACCAAATGTTCTTTTAAGTCATTCAGATCTTTCATGTTAGTGTTGCACACTGTGCACCTTAAGTCGGTTATATCTAATTTAATAGGGTTGTAACTTAATTTGTAATCTAGCATCGAGTTAATTTTATCCTTTTCAGTCTGTTGCGCTGTGTGGGCACGAAGATCGTCGATATTTTGAAAATGTTTCGCGCAGTATAGACAAGAGAAACCTCTCATAGTTTTATCTCTGAAGGGGCTGGCATTGGAATATTGCAGTATAGCTGATAGGTTCACTCTGTGCTCTATTCTTTCTGGCGTGGCGCTTACATCTGATTTCTTTTTCTTTTTCCTGCGCTTGGGCTCGACGCCGTCCGTTCCTATAACAGAAACGAGCACATCTCAATTATCTTCATCCACTCTTCTCAAATAACGTTCTTAGTCTTCGTGGACGTGCGAGCTCAGTTCTTGTTCTTTTGTTTTAGGGGTTAAAATGCATAATATAATGTTACTTATTATGTAAATAAAAAAACACTGACACATTTATTCTACTAAAAATGGTGTATTGCCTCATATGAATTTAAATTTATTCTGCTTTACATTAAAATATTTGAAATAATCATTACGCATTGAAGTCCATAACGACAAAACAAAGAACCAAATATTTTATAACGAGACCTAAAAATAGTGCCGTTATTTACATGTTGTCCTAAAAGTTGCATTAATATATTCTAATTTTTTTATTTCATGTGTTTTTTACTCCGTTCTCACATCGCTTATATATTTCAGTTAATTCAAAAATAGTTTGTCTTAAAATTTATTCTATATTTATATAATATTTAAAATCGACAAATTAGTAACTCGAGGGATGTTTTTTCTACAAAAAAAAACCGGACATGACGGACCGAGACGGTCTCGCCCACCGAAAGTTCCGTACAAAAATTGGGAGTCTCAAACTTCTTCTGAAATTCAGTCTTAGCTTAGCCAGAGCCCTTTCTTCTGATACCTCACTTAAACTAGCGGCTTGAAATCCAAATTTTGACCCCTTTTAAGGCTATTGTTTTTTTAGGATTTATTTTCCTAAACTACTTGTAGACCTGTACGTGTGCTAGCTGCCAAATTTAATAATTCTAGGTCAACTGGAAATTTATAATGTCGAAATATGCGTTTTTTGCGATAAAATAATACGATTATTTTGAGGAAATCATGAGACCTTAGATCTAAGTATATGGTATGAACTTCAACTCAATATCTCCAAGTGTTCCTAAGATAAAGGCTCTTGGCAGACAAACACACAGATGAACGAACAACGAAAAGTGATCTTACAACAGTTCCTTTTTTTCTTAAAAAGTACAAAACATTAAAAAGATAACTCTATTTTAAAAATAAAAAAATAAATCAGCTTCACGCTGTATCCCGCACACAGCAGGGTAGGCAGAGGGAACCTTGTGTTAAGACACTCCGTTCCCCACTTTCTGCCGAATTCATGCCTCCAGCATTGCGTGTTAAGTGGCAGAACTCAACGCCGCGCTTAGCCTCGACACCAGAGCGAAGAAATGGAAATATAAATTTAAGTAAATATTTCATCTCCTCGAGTGGGGATCGAACCCACAACCAGTCGGTTTTACAGTCACACTTCGTGCCACTGCGCCACGACTGGCCTCACTCTATTTTATATTTTTATTAAAAATATAGTTTTTATAATAAATATAATAAAATAATTTATCATCTCTTTATATGACTATTATTTAATTACTCAATTCAATTTTTCAACGAAAAAGATTAAAGCTAGTTATAATATGTGGCTAGTTATAAAACACTTTTGTAATATTAAATAGATCCATCAGTGGCTAAAGTCTAATGTATTCCATATAAATTAATATATATACATTGTGCTTATAATGCAAAACATTCAAATGAAATTTGCCTTTGGCGTTATATTCAAGATAACGGCAAATGAAAAAAAGTTATGCAAGTATATCCGATACAGATGATATAAACGGTCTTACCAAATGGTTATAATAAGAAAAAAAACAAATAGGTTGAACTGATTATGATTATTAACAATTTGAATATGATTATTAAAAAAAATGCAGTTGAATTGATAACCTCGTTTTCTTACAGAAGTTGGTTAATAAAAACTTTAAATTATTGCATTATTTAGAGTGAACTTTAACATAAGTCTATTTAAAAAAAAGTTACCTAAGATGAGAAAATATGTTAAAAATGGCTGAATACCTAACTTTTAATGAATACTTAATATAAAAAGTAATTCAATTTAAATCACTATACTATGAAATGTACTTACCTCATCCTAAAAAAACATTAATATATTAAGAAATCCATCTTCTTTCACATTTTGTACAGTTTAAAAACATGAATTGATATGAACGTCATTAAAATTTTGAAGCCTCCGAAATAAAACAAAAAATATATTAAATTCAAGTAAACCTTACTAAACAAAAATCAATAAGGTATCGGTAAAACGTGAAAAAATTCATAAATATAAAACTACAGAAAAACCGGCACAGATAACAAAATCATGACAACATTACAAAATTTTAGATAACCATGTAATTAAAAAAAAAAACAATTAATTAATTTACTCCAAATTTTACTTAAAAAAGGGTAGAAAAAAAATTAACGAATATTTTTCTCTTTAAGCATCTATTATTTTATAATGCCATTGTTTTACTTGACCTACTTGATATAAAAATAAAGAAAAATCAACGGAAAAGCTTGCATATTTTTTATTTGTTTGTTAAACAATATGTTATGAAAAATATATTAAATATGTGGTTCTATTTACATTATGTTTGGAGGGATATAATTATAAAATTAAATGGCGAACTTAGTAAACAACACGTGGTAAATATAAAGCATGTAAATTGATTTACAAAATACAATTTGTAAGTAATATATGGTGGTTTTGAGTTGAGATTACTAAATAATGAGTGTAATAACTTTTTTTATTTATATTTTTAATTATTTCATTTGATCGCAATACCTAATCCTTCTAATAATATGTAATAAGTAATCGGGCACAAAGTGTGACTGTAAAATCGAATGGTTGTGGGTTCGATCCCCACTCGGAGTAGCGAAATATTTATTTATATTTATATTTTTATTTCTTCGCTCTGATGTCGAGGCAAAGCGCGGGGTTGAGTTCTGCCACTCAACACGCAATGCCTCCAGAACTTGGCGGAAAGTGCTGCACTGATGTGTGCGGGATACAGCGTGAAACTGATTTTAATTTTTCGTAATACTTTAAATTGTTTTTAAATAAAGTCTGTTATATGAATTTAAAAATAACCAAAGCTCCAAAAAATATACCCTAGATAGCATATTTAAGTATTGAAATTTAAAATGCATTCCCAGATAAACACATCTCCTACATAGTAATGAGAAAAAAAATGTTTATTTTTTAATTCAAACATTTAAAAAATTTATAAATAGGCTTTTTTTTGATTGAATGCAGCTTTTCCCTTGCTTTTAAATAGAGCAGATTGATGTTGTGTTCAAGTGAGTATTTCTATTATATACCAAACAATTTATATAATATTATAACCAAAATAAAAAAAATAGCCAATAATCGTAAATAAAAAAACGTTATTATCTGTATTAACTGCCATTTGCCATTTCCCGTGAAGCAGTTGACAGTTCCCGCGTGAACACAACGCCAATGTGTCAAATAAACAACATGTCACTTACGTTTAGCCGAGGGCTCTCCTTCTGCGGTCTTCGTCTTTTTAGTTCTGGAAGTGGACGCTTTGGCTTGACGTTTCTTTGGCTTCTCATCTACTTTCTCCATTTTTAATGGCATTTCGTAATCTGGAAAAGAAATAAAAATTATATAAGTTCTCGTCTTTTTATTATTTTTTAAATGGGCGTATAGTAGTCGAACCGGTTGAACGTTTGGTTCCTACTTGTTCACTCTGGTAACAAGACAATGTCCGAGAATTCAGCTATGCTTGGGGAGCGGAGTGTCTTAGCACTAGGTTCTCTCTGCCTACTCTGTTATGTGCGGGATTTGGCTGGTTGATATAATTGTAGGTTTAATTCCACATTGGTTTTTCTATAAACCTAGTTAGGAAATAAATGTGTAAACATATTAGAAAATAGCTGATTTAGGTGATTATAATTTCAATTTACCACATAGAAAAGACAATTCAGTCTGAAACTCTGCACCTTCACAGACCAGATGTTCACATGACACATTAAAAAAAACTTAAATCACAGAAAAAAAAACAACAAAAAGCTCACCATTTGTAGAAAAATCGTCTGACATATTTTGATCTGACTGTTCCCCCTCATCGCGCACCGGTTCGATTTTGATGGGATTTGCTGTAAAGTGAACAATTAATTAATATCTGAGCAATATAAAGCAAAGAAGTCAAACTTAAATAATTATAAATTTTTTACCACCGGTTCACTAAAGTGAACGCATCACTCCTTAGAAGAGCCGCCGAATTATTGCAATACGTGATAATGTACATGATGACAGTAAGTGACGTGACGTGTTGTAAGTCGATTCCACATTCAAAATTAGAAATTTAATTAGAAAATTAAAGTTTTAGTATTTCCGTTTTCTTTGCTCTAGCAAAGCGCGGCGTTGAGATCCGCCACTTAACCTATGCTATGCCTCGGCGGCCAGAATTCGGCAGAAAATGGAGAACAGAGTTACTTAAGACAGACAAAATTGTCAGTAAGTAAAAATCACTAATATTATGTATTTAATTAATTAAACGCCGCCATGATTTCTTGACATCCACGACTTAACACATCGGCTTGGTAAGCAATCGTATTGATATTTTGTATTGAATACAATAGTATTGACAGATTACTCGGACTTTACCATTTTTAAAGTTATTTTATATACGTTATAATTAAAATATAAGATATTTCTCAACATTATAGAATAGCGTTTTATGATTTCCTCATATCGTTGTAGAAACAAGTCTTAAACGTTGCATGCAACACGCAATGGCTGTAGGTTCAAATCTTGTATTAAAAAAAAGAAAAACCAGTATTGGTTGTATTGAGTTGGTCCGTTTAAATCTTAATATTTCATAAAATATTTATAATACTTATTGGCATTGATTCCGCATGTTAACTTTTTTTTTACTGAATGACTAACACAGACACCGCACTGACATAATAACTGGACTTAATCACTGGCTTAGGGACATCCAGGGAGACCTCCTCAACTATGATTGTCTGCGATTACAATTTACAAAACACTACGGAACTTATTGATCTCTTGTATATACAAATATATATGAACACTTTAAGAGTAAACCAAAACATTAATTTACAAAACGATATAAAAGATAATTGGCAAGTGTTTGATATTTTGAGCATTTTTTTTTCTAAAACAAAAAAAAGTCACAAAAATACAATTAGTGTACTAAATCACAACAGAAGAAATACACGAGTGCAAAGGGTTAATTTATACATGTATCTCGTTATGTCAATTATTTTTATATCATAAGGAAGAAACAAATGTTAAAACACAGTTCTCGGTCAGCAAGCTGTGCCTCTTGAACCTTTATAGTTAGATAATTGTTTTTTTTTAACAAATCCGAGTCCGAGTCGCACGCGGCCAGTATTTTAAATACCAAAGTAGCAAATGTAAGTGATTTAAATTAAATGATCACTAACCCAAGTGGGGGTCGTACCCAAAACCATTACATATACAGATATACAAATGAAGCTACATAAACATTAATTTCTTCAAATACATACACTTTGAATATAAAGCAAATTTACTTTTTTTAAAACAAAATACATACATTTAAGTAAAATGCCTTGGACCTGTCTCTTGAAATGCTCCTCCGTCTGTAAAACTTGTCGTTTGAAATTACACGCATTTCGTAAATGTGTGATGCACACTTCACATATACCGCCATTGCTATAGTCCTCTGATACACTTAACTGTGGACAAAAAAAATAATAAACAATAGATTTTTTTTAAATATATGAAAATCAGAGTGTAGCGACATACGAGTCCACTTGGAAACTGTCCAATTACTTAATTAGAAACGTATAAAAATTTGAACGTAGCGGGACTCGAACCCGCGCCTCCTGGAAACCGACCAGGTTTATACGTTTTCTAAATAAGTATTTTTCTTTCGTGTGTGGAATAACACTTTCAAAACTGTACAATTGTTTTAAACACTAAAGCAAGTGATCGACTTGCATTAAAATTCTAATGGATATATTGTTACAATTAATTTTTATGTCGTTGGCATGTGGTTTCCAACATATATCAAACTAGCGGCCTTCGCCCATTTGAACTATATGAATATTTATTTAAGAGTATTTAAGAAAAAAAAGATATTAATTATTTCAGTATGGTTTATCTATACTGTAGTGTACTAAACGTATAAGTTAAAAAAAAAATGTTCAGTTACTTCACTCCATGTCGAGTAACTTAATACTTTTTTTAGGTAGGCGATAAGTAGGTGCGCAAGGCAAGTGCAACTTTGCCGCGAGAATTTCCGATAAATACCTAATTAAGATTGAAGTTTTACATAGGATAACCACTACCTACTCGTTTTAGAAGCATCCTTTTAATGTCTACCCATCACTTAAAATCGTAAAATAAATTCATTTTTAACAAAAAAAAAACTAATTCAAACAACGAAATAAAAAATTTTAAAAAATACATAAAGTAAAACGTATATTTTGAATTTGTGAAACAAAAATAATTAAAAAAAGAATAATTTTGAAGTCGATGTAAATTAAAATAAACAGGCAGGTGCGGGTCAATATTTCAGTACAGTGGTGAGTAATTATATACTTATTTTATAACTAAGTGTGTTTTGTTAAAATAATGCCACCTACTCAGGAAATTCACCAGTAAAACTATTGGTCAGCTTTAAAACTTAGAATTTGAGTCTAATCCATAAGTACCGTGGCGTCAGTCCTATATAGAGATACTGCGACAAGAGACTGACCTGTTACCATGGTACTGGTGAATTATGTTAGGCCTTCAGATAAAATAGATATTGGTAGTTGATCTTTCAGATCTCTCGGTACTGGTGTTAACATGATGTCTCATAAAGGTTCTTTAATATTAAGAAAAGAATGTACTGTCTTTTATGAAGAGTATATTACGGGGCATATCTTTCGTAGGATGTACGCGACATCCATGGGAGTTGAGTACATAGCCAGTTCTAGCAAGTGTGTAGCGAATCTGTGGCCGACTGCGGTAGAACATTTCAAAGAGGTTCTCTCGGTCTGTATAGGGTAACTGGTTGGCATTTCTCATTAAAATAATCTCCTTGGCTCCGGAGATTGTGGCTATCACTATCGCTCCAAAGTGATTTATCAGGGCCTGTTATATTGCCAGGTGATTCCAGTTATCTGAATCCCCGCTAGTCTCGCTTATTAACTTTGCAGCCATAATGTGGATTTTGTTTTTCACCAGATTCTATAATCGTTTGTCTCTCCATAAGCCTTGTTCCAAATTTCATTAGCTGCTTCTGTCGTACTTGTGATAGTAGTGTCACCGTTCAAATGAATGAAAGTTCTAGCACATCCAGAAACACACTTCATTCACTGCATCTTTAGCACTTTTTACGCACTCAACAAGACAATCGTCAAGAAATCTCTTTTTAGTGAAGTAATGAAAATTCTAATAATATGAAAAGCAATATGTACATTGTTATATGGAGTTTGGATCTTTAGTTGACGAGAGAGGGAGAGTTGAGATTTGTATTCCTCAAAGTCTTTAACTTGGATGAACACAATATGTGAAATGTGCCAGTAGAGCATATACTTAAAAAACTTCCTGTTCAAGTTTTGCTATGAAATAATATTTTACAAAGCTGTTAATGTGTTTAAAAAGTGATTATTTCATTCCTACTTACTATTTAGTTGTGTAGAATATTTTTGTTACAACTGAAAAATAGATAGCTATTTTACTAATTTTGGTTTCATTTAATATTTCTTAATAACTCAATATTGTCATAAATATAATTTGAATTTAAAACTTCCTAGAAATGTGTCTTTTAATCAGTACCATGTTAGCCTCCCCAGTTCCATGGCACTCAAATTTCAAAAAAAAAAAACAAATGAAGAAATTACCGGCCTGATTTAAAATAGTTTTAGTATGATATTACCTCCTGCCCTATATTAAAAAAAACTTCAACTTTTTTAAAAAAGTGTGTAAGCAAAATTAAGGTAAAAATCACTCAACTTTTGTAGAACCATATAATCTTTAAAAATTATCTTAATATCATTGGTTCTATAGAAAACAAACATAACATTTAAAAATATATACATACAATCTTTCTAAATTTTCTTAATATGATTGTTTCTACAGACATGAAATTAACTTACAATAGAGCATAGTAAATCTTGAAATCTGTGTTTTTTGTCATCATAAAATCTTATTTTTTTATCATCATCCAAATAATAATTTTACATGCAATATCAAAGAACAACATTTAAATCTCCAGCTCAATACAACAACAATTTTGTTGATCAACATACTTTAAATTACGATTTTATCATAAATATAGATTTAATAAACAACATGAAATATTTTTATATATGTTTTGGCTTTTGCCATAACAAAGATGTTTCTGCTATATTTGATGGTTATATAAATCAAAGTAGAGAGAATAATAAGTCAAGTTTAGTACATTTAGTAATATAATTAAAACATTTCTAAAACAATAATTAAAAAATAAATCTAAATTAATAAGTGTTAAAGATTACTTGAGCGGTGTTTTTTTTTAAATCTCAAATTTATTCAACATCAACACACACTTATAACTTAACAGATACTTATATTCCTTAGATTATTGATGAGTACCAATAAACTGTAATGTAACTTAAACAATCCGTTTTAATAACAATATGCTGTATTTCCACACTACTTAAAAGTTATAATGTAAATATTCCATGCACTCAATAGAAATTCCACAAGAAAATGGAAATGCTAGATAAAACATTATAATATAATTGACTCCAATATATAAATTTATAAAGATTTTAAAAAACCTTATTAGTTTCATTGCATTGTCTTAAAATGAGCATAAAATTAGATGTTTTTAGGAGTGCGCGCAGATACTCTATCGATTAAATATATTGATGTATTACACTCTAAATATATTGAATAAAATCTTATAAGAGTAATTACTGAATCAAATAATAAAAAAAATGTACTGTACTTACCGAAATAGAAAAACAATCTTTTAACATGTCGGCATAAACTTCTTCCTCGCCCATCCAATGATACGATGTTAGAAAGTCTTTGAAACTGCCCTCGGACGCACAACACCGACATATGCCATTATTTAATAGGGGCTCCATTCTAACTAAATACACTAACTTAACATTAACTCTTAGATTTATATAGATCTCAATAAAACAATATTGTAGCAATCGACGCTACGCGATCGAAGTTCCGCCATTTTATAAAGGACAAGCGTGAAACGTTAATAAGGGCAACCTATGTCTCAACGTTAAAAGAAATATAAAACAAAATAATTACTTAACTCATTTTTACTATTATAGTTATCTATTAAAGTCCATATTTTATTGTATTGTAGAACCTATTTTAGAATTTTGTCATTAGCGCGAAGTTATCGTTATATTACGGTATATAGAAACATAAATAATATAATTATAGCTATTTGTTATTTTTATCCATTTAATTATTATATTATTAAAGCAATTTAGTATTTTTATCCATTTAAAACGAAGTCATTGTTATACTATACAATACGTTGCAATAAGAAAAAAACAAAAGTAATTCATCGCTGCTGCTTTGAATGTCAATTGTAAATGACATTTGTCAATTGTCAACGTCAAGTCAAATCAGAAATAGCTTCTGAGCTTTATTCCATCATAATGATTTTGTAACAAAAATACCACATAAACAATATCTCATAAATAAAAAGTAACAATGAATATAAATGCTACGTGCCGCTGTTGTTTAGCGCGTCCTCCGGATAAAGATCTTAAATCTGTATATACCTGCTTAGGTAAAACCGAAGTGTATGGAGACATGTTGAAGGAATGCTTCGAAATACATGTAAATAGTGTTTCTTTTATTTTATTCATATAATAAAATTTACATTTTACTTGTACAAATTTGCTACGAGATCTCTTTTTATTTAAAGAATTTATTTATTAATTTAACTATAATATGAATAATGTTATTCACATATATATAGGTACATAACACGTTATTATTTTTAAGTAGCTAACTCAATTGTTTACTTTGTTTCGATGAAAGACATTGTCGTATATTACATTGTTCAATGAATATAAGTACTTTATTATCATACCTGTAGTTCTTTTATGTAATCCTACTGTTATATTTTTCTTGTACATATCTCCATTTTTAGTTGCCATTAGAGTCTTGTGAATCGGAGAATGGTATATGTGAGGTATGCATAGCTCGCCTCCGAGATGCCTGTGATTTTAAACATCAAGTGCAGAAATGTCAAAAGGAGTTTCAATGCCAACTCTCTAATATGGATGAAATTAAAGGTAACAGTTTTTTTTTTACAAAAAGTCCTGTGTTTATTTATTTTAAAACAGTTTTTTTAGCTTTAAATTATAGCCCACACACAATAGGGTCCAGAGGGAAAAAAGTGCTTTGGCCTTGTTACAAAAGGGGGAAATGAAAATATTATATTATAAATATTAATTTCCTCCATTGGAATTGAACCCTGAACACAGTTGTTTACAATAGCACATTGTACCTATTTAAATGTTTTTTATTCTTTACTATTTTATTCTGTTACTTAAACTAAGCTCACAACTAACTATTAATATCTTTACATAAAATTCCTAATAGACTGGAGCCCAAGGATCCCAGGAAATTTACATATATTATTTATAGATTATTTCAGGACCCCTTATAAGCACCCAAAATAATCCAATGATTCAATCATCCTCCAAGATACAGATGTACCTTTTTTTGGCACTACCTCTGAAAGGGCTCCCCCTCTTTCAAGCTTGTAAGTACGCAAACCCTCTTAACCAAAGACCAAATCAATAATCCTCAAAATTTCAGCTTTGCCAAAATTACGTAGGCTTGGGGGCCCTGGTATCTTGACCGCTCTATATATTTGAAATTTTGTACAAATATATACCTATATATTTTAACTTAAAATAACTATCACAAACACTATTTACAATATTAATATGTGACTGTGTTTCTTAAAAGTACAACTTTCGGAATACTAGTTTGCGAATAGCAATTTGTTAATTGGTCGAAAAATACAGATTTATTTTTTATTCTTTTGATCAATTATTAAGACCTAGACTAAAGCTAGACCTAGAAAACCTGGACACACAATTCCAGCAGAACACTAGTCTGAGGCCAGATTTCCATCTGCGCACCGGCACCGGCAATGCTCCTCCCGCCGCCCCCATTCTTCTTTCCAAAGTTGGTTCGCAAAGCCATCAGGAAGCGCAAACACAAGAAGGCATGCAAGCAAGGCAAGGCATGATGGCATTACTTATATAGACCTTTTGCCATCTACCATTCAAGGCCATGATCGCTGCCATGACCAGGGTCTTCATTGCTATTTTGCGTTTTATTTTACAACGATAATTTTATTAGTTATTTTGTTTCAAAAAACTGACATTTGGGATTTTTTTATTTTTTGGGTTAATACAATTTACTTTTTTGGAGTAGTGACACAAAAACCCTCTGTATATTCTATTTTACTTAAAAACATATTTAAATACGAGCTTTTCTACTGTGTACCTTTTAGTGGCGCTACCTCTGAAAAAGTCCACTTTCAGGTATACTGTCTTAACCAAATATCAAACCAATAATCCTCAAAATTTCAGCTTTCCTAAAATAACATAAGTATGGGTGTCCTGGGCTCTCAGTTATTTTAAAAAGTGAATTCAAAAAAAAAACAGCAGTTATACTAAACATAGATTTGGGGACCCTGGGATCTTGGACTATAATTTCTAAAATAAATATTTATTAATTTGAATTGTCTTATATTTTCCAGATGAAGGTCTGATTAAAGTAAAAGAAGAATATTCTGATGGAGATGAAAATGAAATATATTTTTTAGGTAAATATTCATTATTAAAAATTATGTAAGTAATGTAAGGTAAATAAATAAAAGCCAGTCGTGGCGCAGAGGCACAAAGTGTGACTGCAAGGAAAAGAAATATTTATTTTAATTTAGTCAAGGGAAACCGCGGCATAGAGTTCCGCTACTCAACACGCAATGCCTCTAGATATCGTCGGAAAGTGGGGAATAGGGAGTGTCTTAACACTAGGTTCTCTCTACCTACCCTACCTACCCTGCTGTGTGCGGGATACTGTGTGAAGCTGAAGAAAAAACATAAGATAAGTATTCGTTATCATTGTGTTGACAGTCCCCATTCTCAGTTATTTTGATTTCCTCACTACTGCCAAACAAAGCGCTCCTTGAAGTATGGTAGTGTCTAAATCAGGATAGAAAGCCGGAGGCAGATGGTATCTACCTGACTTACTGTGGGAATGGCATGAAAGTAAAGATATATATATATATATATATATATATAACTTTTAATTTAAGGATGTCTTTCTTACTTTTAATTATTTACTCCGTGAATGAACAATGCACAAAAGTTCAAAAAGCGTAACTTAAATGCGAACACACCACGTCAGCCAAACTGTAATAGTCTGTACAAAACTACCCACCAATTCGTATTTGAAATATCATATCAGCCAATATATTGTAGTTACACATTTTGCCTACTTTTACACATTACTCTAATATATTTAATAAAAAACATCAGGGCTAAAAGAGGATTTTGAAGAACTAAAGGAAGAAGACAAAATCGCGGAAATACTTGGATTCGATGATGTCACACTCGAACAGAAGGGAGTCAAGAAGAAAAATGGAAAAAAGCGGGAGCTTCTTTTGGATAAGCCCAGTAAAGGTATTCTTTAGTTTTCAAATTATTTTTCTTCACACAGTGTGAACGTTCACGCATATAGTAGGGTATGCAGAGTACCAGAGTAAGGAAACAAAGTATTCCATCCAAGTGGTACACTGGCACTACGCTTCTGTATTTTGACGGCCAATTTTTATTCAGTTTCATGCTATATCCCGCACATAGCTGGGTAGGCAGAGGGAAAGTTCTGGAGGCATTGCGTGTTAAGTAGCAGAACTTAACGCCGCGCTTTTGTCTCGACACCAGAGCGAAGAAATGAAAATATAAATGTAAATAAATATTTCATCTTCTTGAGTGGGGATCCAACCCACAAGCAGTCGATTTTACAGTCACACTTTGTGTCCCTGCGTCACGACTGGCCCCAAATATAATTTTAAAATTAATAATAAAAATTATTTGGTCCAAAAAATGTTTTTTCACATTATAAACGTTTGTTTTTCAGATCGCAAATCAAAGAACCGAATCAAATCATCTATAAAACTGTCACTTTCAACGTTCTCCCAATTAAAAAAATCACTGCCCGACATTAGAATTGTTAGCGAAAACAAAAAACACAGTTTAAATGTAGAGAACATCTTAAAATATTCGAATTGTACGCCATTTTTTAATAAAACGCTCTCGGGTATAATCTGTGCATATTGCAAAGTGACTTTTCCGAATCCCGCCGACTTACGTCATCATACACTAGAAATACATAAAAAAGATGAACTAAACTACAATAAACGCCTCGACAAAAGCAATTTATCAATAAAAATGGACATAACAGACTTAAAATGCAATATTTGCGAGATCAAATGCGACACAATATCAAATCTAAAGAAACATTTGACAAACGAACACGATATTAAATTCTTTCCTGATATCAACGATTACATAATGGAGTTTAAGTTGACTGACGATGAACTACTGAATTGTGCGTTATGCCATTCCGCTTTCGAGACTTTTAAAATGCTTTTGCAGCACATGAACGGCCATTACCGCAATTACATATGTGACGTTTGCGACATGGGCTTCATTAATAAGCACAGATTAAAAAATCATCAGAGAACTCACGAAATTGGGACTTTCAAATGCGCCTTTTGCGATAAAGTTTTCTCCACACGTGTCAGGAAGATGTGTCATGAGAAATATACGCATAATACTAACGCTAGATACACAACGAATTGCCCGCATTGTGAATTATCGTTTACTAGCTATTATCAAAGGAACAGACATATGTTTAAAGAGCATAATATTGCCGCGGCCACTTATAAATGCAATGTATGTGACAAATCCTTCATATTAAAATCTAAGTTAACATCGCATATTAAAAAAGTACATTTAATGGAACGTAATCACATCTGTTCGGAATGTGGGCAAGGTTTCTTTATAAAACAGTCGCTAGACGAGCATATGATAAAGCACAATGGACAGAGAGTATTCAAGTGCACAGTATGCCAGAAGGCATATGCAAGAAAGAAAACTCTAAGAGAGCATATGCGGATACATAATAATGATAGGCGATTCAAATGCGGTGTTTGTGGCTTAGCATTTGTTCAAAAGTGCAGTCTGAAAAGCCATATGTTGTCCAACCATGGAGTTACGTTGGCGGAGTATGAACACGCGAGGAGTGACGCATTAAGTCCGTAGTATTAATAAAAATATCGAGTTGTGAACAAAAATATATTGTAAAGTTAAAGGAGAAAGCATTTTTTTAATAAATCCTAACGTTGAAATGAAATGTCATAACACTAGGTAATCTCCGTTTATCCGGTGCTTCAGACGAAATGTAAATATGAAAATATTTCATTTCCTCTACTGGAAATCAAACTCACAACCTGTCGCGTTCACAGTCGCGCGCTTGTGCCCCTGCGCCACGGTTGGGCTCAAACGCTTTCTGTTTTACATTTACTGCTATACTATTAAATTTAAACGTATATTTATTTTGAATTATGAAAATATAATATAATTATGGTGTTCTTTTGACATAAAGCAAGTGGATTATTTTCGTTCCCCCGCTCTGGTAGAGGAATTGCGGCGTTGAGTTGAGCCAGAATGTTTCGCAACGCCTTGAAAAAATTTGGTCTGAACTGCTTAGCGGAAAAAATGAGAAGCTATTTTATTTAACTTTAGGATCCTGTGGCCTCTGTTTTGAAAGGAGCCTGATATAATAAAAAAATAATATGTACTTTTTATATAAATAACGTAAATTTCAAATTTATTGCAAACAATACTGTACTTAAAATTACTGAGAAAAGTGACTTATATTATATTACGTAGATAAAATAATTAATGCTTTGCAATATTATCATAAACATTTTTTTTTTAATAATTGTAAAAAATTGTGTTACATCAAAAAAGATTGAAAATATAATATTATAGGTATATCGTTTTTTTTCACATTATCAATATGTTAGTGTGCTAAGACGTGAATTATTGTTTTTTCGTTACTATTGTAATAAATAATTTATTTATATCATTGTCTTTTAATCTCATAATTTTTTTTTAACATTTTCGTATTGTTCGCTCGGGAAGATTGTAATCAAAAATAAGAAAATTGCCATCTCTAGTTATCTTTACTTTTTTAGTCACGACTCGTCGACCGTACTGTATTTGAAGCGAAGCGTGTCATTGTGTGACAAAGGGTAAAAAGGGGTGCCAAATTTCGTGACATGACATTTAAAAATATAATGTATCAAAATAATAAGACACAAACCTAAAATGCCTTTAACGATTATTATAAAAGTACCTACAATTTTCATAATATGATTCACAATTCATTGAAAAACATTAAAAATATTTTAACGCTACATAAATAAGTCTCTAAATTTGTATGACACGTGACTACTACAACTAATTAGATTTTTCATACATTTCACTTTTTGGTTGAGATAGAGAGCGGCGGCGTTAGGTTCTGCTACGAGGATATATTTAAAAAAAAATATATAATAATAGTGTCATGCATAATATTTTATTCTATAATAGTTGTACATGTATGTAAAAGTAAAAATAAAAAAAAAAGGGTACAATAAATATTTTTTTCTGTTACTGTGTTCTTAAACGTTAATAGTTTATAATTAAAGATACTAATATAATGAAATAGACAACCTAACAAAATAACACTAAAAAGTGTATATATAATTTTTTATTTGTAAATAACAAAATACAAATTTAAAAAAATATAAATAATTTTATATTGAGGTTTCGTAGCTTAAGTAGATAAAATAGATAGGCATTATTTGTTATTCAATAATTACACATAAATGTAATATAAAAAAAATATTTGTTAAAAATGCTCTTGTCTCGTATAAAAAAAATATATTGCACTGTTTATTAACGAGAAAGTGGGGCAAGTCGAGTCACACGCGTGCGACTGTAAACGCGACGGTTTGATTCCCACTCGAGGTAATGAAATATTTAATATTTTCATTGATAAGCCCCTATGATAAAGGGGCAAAGCGCGGTGTTGAACTCCGCCACTTCCAAAATTCGGCGGAAAGTGGGAAACAGGTGAGTGTCTTAATGAAAAGAAGGAGTATCGTACACTAGCTTCCTATCTTTCCTATAGCTGGATTAGCCTTATTCGGTTATGTTACATCGTGAATTGAAAAAAAAACACGAAAGAAAGAAGGTGCAATATGCCTATTTTTTTGCTTCATTCTGTATTCTGCATTGTTTTCCACTTTCCGACACTGGCGGAATTTAACGCCACACTTTATGAGTACGATAGCAAAGAAAATAATTTGAATCAAGTGGGTATTGATCCTACAACCATCGTATATACGGTCAGTTGCTGTTCCACTGCATTACCAATTACTAATAAATATGTTACAATAAAAAAATACATAAAAAAAGAAAATAAAAAAAATCATAACATCTAACAATTCTATAAGATGTCAGTATTTGTCAAAGGATTGATATGAATTTTTGAAAAATTGTTTATTTTTTCAAAAAATCATTAAAAAAAATCGAAAAAAATGTTTTTTTAATGTTAGAGAACGTTACTCAAAATATCCGTATTGCAAGAATTACAAAGAGGATAATTTGAATAAGGTACCTGACTTTTAATATTTACTTCTCCTTCCATATATATATATATATATATATATATATATATATATATATATATATATATATATATATAAAAATAGCCAAATAAAAATAAAATAGTTTTGAATAAATTTCAAGAAACGCTTATATCGCTCGCTGCCATACTGATGCCGTGGTGCGACAGCAAGTGACTTTTCAAACTGCACTTTTGCACGAAGGCCGTCGCGCACACGCCGCACTTGAAGCGCCGGTCGTTATTGTGTATGCGCATGTGCTCGCGCAACGTGTACTTGCGCGCGTACGCTTTGTGACAAACCTCACAAGCGTACTTCTTCTCGCCACTGTGCTTTATCATGTGAGCTTTTAAGGCTTTCTTCGAGAAAAACCTATAACCACACTCGGTGCACTGGCAATTTTTCTCCATCAAATGATTTTTCTTTATGTGACACATTAATAAAGACTTCAGTATATAACCTTTGTTGCACACGTTACATTTGTATTGAGCCTCGGAATTGTGCACTTTGACTAAATGTTGGTTCCTTTGATAATAACTCCTGAACGGTGTGTCACAGAAGGGGCAATTGCTTATACTTCTCGCACCCAAATGTTTAGTTTTCTCGTGATACTGTTTCTTGGTGCGACTCGAGAATATTTTGTCACATAGGTCGCATTTGAAACTGCCCTCCTGATGAGTCGCTTGATGAGCATTCAGAGACCTTTTGGTGGCGAAGGAGGTGTCGCATTTGGTACAACCGTAATTACTGTAATGCTTGTTCATGTGCTGTTTAAGCATTTTGAACGTCTCGTAGGTCGACGGGCACATTGCGCAGTCGTAGACCTCCCCTTTCTTCAGCTTAAATTGCATCAAATGATCTTTTATATCGTTGTGAAATATTTTACTATGCAAAACAGTTAGATGGTCTTTCAATTGATTCAAATTATCCATTTTTCCATTACATATTGAACACGAAAGGTCAGTTATATCTAACTTAACACTGTATTCGGTCATGTCGAAGGAAGATTTAAATTCCAAACGTTCTATTTCATGATTTTTTTCAGTATGGGTCCTTAAATCCATGGGGTCTGGGTACGTAGCTTCGCAGTACCCACAAATGAAGCCCAATAAGGATTTATTCTTAAATGGTATTGCGTTGGAACATTCTAGGATGGTGATCAAATTCTCTTTATGTTTTTTTTTATCGTGAGCGGTCCTTCTCGTCCATGACAAGTTAATTTTTAAGTCTTTTTGTATTGTTATTTTGCGATTTTTTATTATTTTCATTGCTTTTGAGCTAGTGCGTTTTATGTCTGGAATACTGCAAGCATCTGGAATTTTAGAGATTAACGATAAAAAAAGGAAAAATATTGAATTAAATCTAAATTTCCTGTTGCATTAAAACTAAGTGCGGCGTTGAGTTCAGCTACTCAAAACGCCAAATTAAAAAAAAATACATACCTATTGAAGAAAATTTTGTAACTAAACTTTTAATTTCATAATTGTCTTCAGATCCTTTTTTTGATTTACTTCTTGCTTTCGTCATTTTTCTTTTAATAGGTGTGAATGATTCTTGTTTTACTATAAATAGGACAAGAGAATAAAAAAATGAGGAAATGAAATAAATATTTCCATTTATATTCTCATTTCTTCGCTCTGATGTCGAGGCACCCTTTGCCTGAGTTGCGCCACTGAACACGCGATGTGTCCGCGATGAACTTGGCGGAAAGTGGGGAAGGGAGTGTCTTAACACTAGGTTCTTTCTGCCTATGGGATATAGCGAGAAGCTGATTTCATTTATTTTAATTTAGTCTATTTAAAAGGCCTGAAACCAGTTGTGGCGCGTGGACACGAAGTGTGACTGTAAGCAAAACTGGTTGTGGGTTCAAACTCAAGGAAATGAAATATTTATTTACATTATCATTTCTTTGCTCTGGTTTGGAGCTGATTTTTTCTTATTTCAGTTGAATGAAAGTCAATGTTTATTACATTAGAAAAAAACTTACATGCATCAGCTAAAAAACAATTATCTGAATCATTTTCATCACTATCTGGAAATGGTTCGTCCTTCACAATTGGTTTTGCTGAAAAAAAATTATAAGCTTTTATCTTTATGTAAAGGTAGACAGGAGAAAGTAGTGTACAGACATTCTTTTACATACATATTTTTCACAATTTATACCACAAATAGCAGTATAGTCAGTCAGAGGGAGCCTAATGGTAAGATACTCTATCAAATCATATTTGGTCTGTCCTATTTAAAAAATGATGTATGAAGAATATGTCATACCATCTAATTTTTAAGACTTATATGGTAGAACTCACCACCATCCTTTGTCTACCAGACTGGGATTGAACCCACCACCATAACCTCTAGATCTATAATGCTCTGTAACCTCTGCCAAGTCTATTTAATAGTAAATGGTACATATAAATAATATTTTTCATAAACTTAAAAAAAAATCTATTAAGAATTATATTTGTTTAATTAAGTAATTTTGACGAGAATTTTTCATAGTGCAGGTGACAGCAGTTTGAGACTGTAACATAACAGTGGGTTTGATTATGGGAGGACTTAATTATTACCTATAATGGATTGATTTCTTTGCTTTGGTACCAATGCAACTTGGCGGCATTGATGTCCATCACTCAACAACCAATGACAATCTTTGAGAGAGAGAGGAGACTTGGAGTAAGAGGGGAACGGAATGGCTTAAAACTATGTTTCCTCTGCTTACCGCAAGGTATATGGTATATGGATACAATGTAAAACTAAAAAAAAAAGTTTTTTTTTTTAATTTGGTGTAAATTGGAAAATTAAATATCTTAATGACAAGAAAAATGTCTTAATGATAATGAAGTCTCTTAACACTAGGTTTTCAGGTTCTGTCTGTCTACCTATATGTGTAGGATACTGCAATATGCAAAAAAATCATGTGTTCTTATTACATACAATGGTGGTGAATGAGGTGTTCGCTTCGCTTTCGGGATGAACCATTCCTTCCCATGATTTGTGTTAGTGAGTGTTGGCAGTAAGTTTCGCTATTCAATATGTCTGGAATTTGGACAGACAGTGAAGTATTTAGCATATTAAAACTAGGTTCCCTCTGCCTATCCTAGTACATATGGAAAATGGCTGAATAAAAAATACAAAAATTACTTTCTAATTCATCTCCAGCAATTTGTTTCAGGAACATTTGTTCAGATTGTAGCACTCTCTTTTTAAAGTTAAGAGAGTCCCGCAGAGCTTTTACACACATATCACATATGAAATTACTTTCATGCTTGTGGTTTAACTGGAAAAGAAAAACATTTGATATCTCATTCATTTTTTAATATTTAAGTTTGGTTGTATGGCTTATTTCATTTAAAATATTTAAGAACATGTACACAACAACAATTTCATATTTTGAATATGTATATATTTTTTAATTAAAATGAAATTTTACAATACTGTATGTGTATATATATATCTCAAAAGTCTATGACTAAGTATAGTGCTAGTTTAGGATTTTCAATGGATATTTCAAAAAGAATAAGTTTTATAATACGTACGACTATATTAAAACATTCTTGTAACATATCAGAATATATTTCATTTTTCTCCAAGTAATTATATTTAACATTCAAATCTTTGTTAGCGCCGTTGGATAAACAACAACGGCAAATCTTAGCACCATCCATTTTATAAAACTAGATATTATAAGTTTCATACAAAATAAACTTAAAATTAGGTAAATATTCTTCTAGTATCGACAAAATCAGATTTAGGTGACATTATTTTTTTTACTAAAATTCGTAAGTAGGGCCAACATTACAAATTGAAATATTTAAGCCACAGTATATAGAAGGATTAAAAAGCACCTAGAGCTATCTAAAAATAAACTTTAAAATTTATATAAAAATATTTTAAAAAGTGAGAATTTTTATTTTTTTCTTTATTTTATATAATACACTATGAGATATTCTAAGTTACATACAATGTACGGTACTTGTATATTATAATATGCTTATATTCATATAATGGATGTAATTTATGGTGATTTATAATAAATATTAAATAATATAAATATATAAATTTTAAATATATAATTAGGTACAGTTGGCAGTATTGTATTACACTGCACAAATAAAATGGCGTACCTTCTTAAGCGAAATCGATGCTGAGCATCATTGGTCGTCATTGCGTTTTCAAACATCAATTAAAAGTATTCTGTTTTGCTGAGAATGCTTTAAATATACAAAGTAAACATGGAGTTTGATGAAATTGCGGTGAAGGAGAGCCCGGGGCTTTGCCGGTGCTGTCTTTCCGAAGGTTGTTACAAAGACTTGGGTACTGAGTACGTTTGGATGGATGAGACCGAAATTTACGCCGATATGTTGCTAGAATGTTTTGATATTAGTGTAAGTACCCCTATATATTACCATCATTTATATATAGTTATTATTTAATTTAGGTTTATGTAATATGCCCTTGCATATTATTTATATTTATATTTGTTATGTTTACATAATAAAAAAATAATGTAATCTTATAGGAATCTAGTATTTAATTTATTTGTTTTTTTTTTAATTTAAATATTGCAATATAAGGAAAAAAATATACAATTTGTGTTCCAATAATTTTTTTCCTTTATATTGATTTATAATTTGTAAAAAGTATTTAATGAATCAAATTCCGTTTTAATTCATTAGATACCTGTTTATGTTATAAGTTTAATATTCTTTCGGGAAAATAATCATATTTCTTTTTTACATTTTTAAAGTGTTATTCTGCACTTTAATATATAAATAACCCCTGGAAACCAACCAGATCAATTTCAAGGAGGCGGGGGTGCGAGTCCCGCTACATTATAATTAAATGTATTTGAAATAAGTATTGATCATAGTTAATTTATAATTTATTTCCTTTCTTTTGGTATGTAGTGTGGTGTTAGGTTCTGCTAACATACAATGTCTGCTTCTATCGGTATATGTGGGAGATTTGTCAATCTAAAAAATCTTGACATTATAAATAATTGTTACAGATATCACAACACATAGAAGGGCCAAATGGTCCAAACCGTTTCATCTGTGAAGTCTGCATAACTCGTCTCCGAGATGCCTGCAACTTTAAAAAGCAAGTGCTGGAATCTGAAAAGAAGTTCATTGATATGCTCGGCAGGGGGGAATTCAAGTCAAAAGGTTAGTTTCTTATAGCTTAAACTAGGAGCTCCATTCTCTGCTTTCTGCACAAATTCATAACATTGTATATTTAATAATAAAGTGTAAAGTTGTACTTTGATCCAAATGAAAAAAAAGAAAATAATTTATTCCACCAAGTTGAGATTGAATCCGAAACCATCACTTTTAAAGTTGCTAGCCAATAATGTCTCTGAGATAAATTTTCTATTCATGGTAAGTTTTAGAATAATATTAAAAATATTTTTAATTTTCACAGGTCTACTTACATTTCACGTAGGCATGCAACTTATGCGCGACACATGCACTATTGCTTTCTTCTTTTGCTCTATTTAAGAGTTATACGTTATGTTACGTTTTTAAACTGCCCTTTCTTATCTTCTCCTGAACTGTGACTTAAAATGAAAAATGATGAAAGAATATTTTTTGTATACGGAATGATATAATTTCACTTGATATACTTTACCGATTTTTATTTTTGCATTTTAACAAATATGGTGTTGTTGCTGTGGTGAATTTTTAGAATGTCATCATGACATTCTAAAAATTGCATGGGCACAAGTGTGTGACTGTAACGTGGCAGTTATGGGTAAGATCCCCACTCGGGGGAATGAATTATTCTTTATTAATATTTTAATTTTTTTGCTCTAGCACCAAGGCAAAAGCACAGCATCAAATTCCACCACTCAACATGCAATGGGATGAAACTGGGGATCAGAAGAGTCCTAAATAGAGTGCTTTAACACATGATTTTTAGGCTCCCACTGTCTACCCTACTGAATACAGATATTCACAATACGAAGACTATTCAAATTATATAAGAATAATCAAAATTAATAATCCTTTTAAATCTTAAGCAACAACATACAGTAATAAAAGTACATAAACATATACATTCCCTCCAAGGTAAAAAGGTAGTAATTTGTAATCGATTATTATTTTCAGTGAAAGCATATCAAGATCAAATGAAAGCTGAGGAGGTTCAATCTGGTATGGACACAGAAGTAGAATTTCTTGAAGATGATATTGATTATGATGGTTGGTTTTTTTTACATAATTATATGCCAAAGTTAGAAAAATCTTCTTAGTGTTTTGTTTCGCAGTAATTAATGTATTTAGCTCATGGGGAACCTAGGAATATTTGACTGACTTTATACACAATGGTCTTTGGTTTGGTTCTCACTCAGAGGAATAAATTATCATAACCTGAAAGTGGCATTCAACATGCAATATCTTATTATATATTATATGGAGAAGAAAGTGTCTTTACATTAGATACTTATCCTGATGTGTGACAAAAAAAAAAATATATATATAGCTATTTAATATTTTTCAAAATAATATTTCTATGATGTTTTTTAGACGGGCCAGGCAATGACGTAACGGAACCAAGTCCAATATCCGAAGATATAACTGTAGAGACTTTACCCATTAAAAGCAAAAAGGGAAGACCCCGTAAAAATGCTGTCAAACCAGAAAAGAAAAAAACTAAAGTCGAAGACAAACCTAAGGCAAAAATCGTGAGAGGTATGTATTTGGTTTTTATTTTTTTTTATCTGTAATTGAAGAAATGAATGAGTGAAGGTAATAAAACTAGTGAGGTAATAAAAAAAATTGTGGAAAAAAAAACAAATAAAAACCTTAAGAAACAATATATGTATTTTTTTAAGGAACAGTATAATAATAAATCTCCTTTTTACAATGTAAAATTTTAATAGAATTTTAAATATACTGAACTTATTAAAATACATTTTAAATATGTATAGTTGTGTATATATACTATAACAAATATTAAATACTTAAAATTGTTAAAATATTAAAAAAAATATGTAATACTTTCATACATTCATGTCTTCTTTGATCTGTGGTAAAGTTAAATATTCTGTACTTAATAATCTGTAGTCAGCATTTTGTATTGTTTCTTGCGCTATTTTAAAACGTAATTTACTTTATCACAGATATTTTTTTCTTTTTAGAAATTATCACAATTTATTTATAAATGTTGCTGTTGTCTTTTTATTTTTTTATGAAGTATTGATTGCTTAATGTAACTATAGTAACATTGAGTTACATTTTTTTATATTTTATTAAGTATTTATTAAGTATTCATATACTTTAATTCTAATTATGACATTTACTATAAACAACAGGAAGATGACTGTACAGATTAAAATTATATTTATATTCTTAAATATTGACTGCCTAATGATTATTCTAATACAAAGTGTGAGAAAAATATGATTATCACAATCATCAATATTAACATTAAATAATAATAAGATAAACACTAAGAAAATATGTTGGGTGAAATATTTATGAAAATAAAATACAGGATATTCTTTTATAACAAGATTTAAAATGACAACAGTATATTACATATTATGCGTCCTTTTTATTAACCCTTAAAATTATTATAATAAAAAATAAATAAATAAAAATATGAAGCAAACATTTTTAACAAATCTACTTCTACATCCACTATATAAATAAATCAGCATTATTAAAATTAAATAGTCCTACTTTAAGATATTGCCTCCATCCAAACTCTAACAAACCAATTTTTGTATGATTTTAATACACTTTTGCTTATCTTAAGTTCCTAATGCATTTTTTTAATAAATATCAATAAACATATTTAAAAAAAAATATTATGCATATTATTGACCTATTGATTGAAATTTGAGAAGAATACAAACTTGTATGGTATCTAAAATCGACTAATGTATATCGGAATAAAGAGAAACCGAATGAAATAAGAAGATAAAAAGCAAATATTGATTAAATTTAAATTTTTAGGTGATAAATGCCCAAAGCTGGCGCCAGAGGCCGTGAGTAAGTCCTCGATATCCACGACGAAACGAAATCGTCTTATGAAAAGAAACGCCATAATCATTCTAGAAACTTCTACAGTTGTGCCATTCAAATGGCACAGACATAACTATCTTTGCTTCTTCTGCCACAAATCGTTTAAAACTTTAGACCCATTAAAAGAACACACAAAGGTTGATCATAAAGATTCTAGTAATAAATCTGCCGTTTTATACTTAAAAGGAGACGAAAAAGTTAAAATTGACATTTCGACAGCAAAATGTCGAATTTGCGACGAAAATTTCGACGAAGTTAACGAATTTGTAAATCATTTAAAGTGTAAACATGACAAATTTTTTACGGACGCTGATTATGGTGTAATCCCATACAAGTTACATGATGATAAATATAAATGTGCCATTTGCGCAAAGGAGTTCGAGTATTTTATTAATTTGAATCAGCATATGAATGAACATTTCGGCCATTACGTGTGTGAATTGTGCGGAAAGTCATTTTTGAGTCAGGATAGACTAAGGTGCCATTCACTCTGCCACGCCTCTCGTTTTAAATGTCAATCATGTTCGGAAATCTTCGTATCTTTAACACAAAAAAACAATCACGAAATAAAAGTTCATAATAAAAAACCCACAGTTAAGTGCCTTTTTTGTCCGGATACGTTCCAAAATTACACATTGCGTAAACGCCATCATCACGACATTCACAATTTAGAAATATCTTTAATAAACTGTCCCGTTTGCGGTAAAACTTTTCACATTTTAAGTAAAATGGTCGCTCATTTGAAGGAAGTGCATGTTAGGGAGAAGAATTTCGCATGTACTATTTGCGATCAAAGGTTTTTTTCTCGTACCCACGTACAAAAACATATGATAAAGCATGTAGGTGAAAGGATTTATCAGTGTGAGGTGTGTAAGAAGTCGTATGCGAGGAAGCAAACGTTGCGAGATCATATGCGGATACATAGTGATGACAGGCGTTTTGTTTGCTCATTGTGTGATCAGGCGTTCGTAAGACATTATAGATTAAGATTGCATATTAAAGTACATCATACTAAAGCGCAATAAATGATTTGGTACGCGTCGGCACTAAATTTTTGGGCCAGATTTTGAGACTATTATATTTTATTTTAAGCACTATTAAACGAATGCATCTCGCGTATTTTAGTGATCATCCAAGCGCTCTAGCTCCCTAAATAAGAATAGGCAAAAGAATCGAGTTTCTAATTATTATTAGTATTGCATATCAATGACCAATTATATAATGATACCATTATATGAGTGGTCATTGATTTGATATACCATTGAATATTTATACATTTGTGTAACGTGGACTATAAATAATATCCAATCTGCGCAAAATTTTACATATTTGTAACATCTAGAGTTAGAAATATACTACTATATCTTGTATTATATCATACTGTGATGTAACGAACTTTAAATGTACCCTACATGTAATATTTGTAAGACACCATTTTATATCACGTTTTATACAATAGTTTTTTTATATTTGTCTTTTCTTAGTGGTAAAGGGTACATTTACAGTTGAGAATTTCTTTTCAGATATAAAACCTCGGAAACTAAAAGGCAGCGAATCATCATCGATGCGTAGAAGGAAAAACCTTCAATTGCTCTTCAACAATACGACGGTAATACCGTTTAAATGGAGAGGCAAATATCTTTGCTTCTATTGCAGTAAAGATATTTCAGTATATTCGGAACTTAGAAAACATACTAAGTCTCACGGCAATTGTTCTACCAAAGATCATTCGTTGAAAGTTCTCAAAGGTGGACAGAACATGGAAATTAAAATCGATATATCAAAGCTTAGCTGCGAAATTTGTAATGAAGAATTTACGGTTTTCGATGATATTTTGACTCATTTGTTTCTTAAGCATAAATTAGAGTTCGATAGAGAAGTGGATATGGCTATAGAAGAGTATAGGCTGGTGGACTTAAGTTGTTTGCTTTGTGATGAAAAATTTACATATTTTGGGTATTTAGTGTCCCATGTAAATAATAATCATCCGAAAAACTGTTTAATATGTGATAAATGTAACCAAAAGTTTAATAAAAAGCGTGATCTCTTCTCTCATATTAAAAATTATCACAGGGAGGGTGGTTATAGATGTGAGATTTGTCCACAGACTTTTAGTTCTCTTAATATACTGCGGAAACATAGAAGTAACAGACATCTTACTAGATGCGGCATTTGCCATCTACGGCTACCTTCTGCGGTATTGAAACAAAAACACATGGAAATGGAACATCCTGATGATGGTTCACTCCAGTGTGAGATATGTTACAAAGATTTTCACACAAAACAAGGCCTTAAAATGCATTTGCGTAAATGCAAAGGTGATGTTTTTAATATAGCAATTAAGACAGAAGAGTGTGAAGTAATGGACCTCGATTGTAACTATGAAGGCGTGAAAAGACCAAGTGTTAAACAAATTCGTGAGAATATTGTCATAGTTATAAATATGTCCACAGCGATACCCTTTAATTTTTACAAAAACAAATTTAATTGCTTTTACTGTTCCAAGGATTTCCCAGATTCGGATTCAATGAGAGAACATACAGTTTTAGAGCATCCTATATGTGATGTAAAGGAAAAATGTATCAAAAAATGTCGAGAATCCGTTGCCTGTGTTAAAATAGATGTTTCATCACTAGCATGTAAAATTTGTTTTGAATCGATGACTGATCTCGATACTCTTTTGGATCATCTCATATTAAAACACAATGCGAATTATGATAAATCAATAACAACTTGTTTGCAACCGTACAAACTAATCAAAGATCACATGGCGTGTCCAAACTGCCCTACTGAAATATTTCGTTTCTTTGGAACATTGTTGAAACATATGAATAATAAGCATACTAATAATAATATTATCTGTGTATATTGCGGTCAGACGTTCAGAAGAGATCAAAACTTACGTGTCCATATATGGAGACATCATAGAGACGGCAGATTTAAATGTAATATATGTGGAGCTGAATGTAATATACCGTCGAGGTTGTATATGCACATGGCGAAAGCTCATGGTGTCAAGGCGGCTAAGTGTCCTAAGTGCCCGGAAAGCTTCGCCACGCAGTATCTAAGACAGAAGCATTTGATCGAAGCACACGACTCAGGCCACAAATGTTCTTACTGTGGCAAACTCTTCACTAGAAACTCCTTTATGCGAGATCATATAAGACGAACGCATCTGAAGGAGAAGAATGTGGAATGTTCTATTTGTAATATGAAGTTCTTTAATAACATTCTGTTAAGGAGACATATGGTTAAACATAGTGGCGAGAAGAATTTTCACTGTGACATTTGTGGTGAAAGATTTTATTGGCGGAAAAGTTTGCGTACGCATATGGCGCGCCATAGTAAACTAATCAATCCTATATAAGTGGCATCCGAAGTATACATATTTGATCTATGGCGTAGATGTAATTAATATATAATTATATTACCAAAGACAAATTCAAGCTTTTTTTATATATATTGTAATTATATCAATTATAAAAAATCTTGCTAACGTGCGTTATAATTTTTTTTATAAGTGTATCACAAAAAAGTATTCTGAATATCATTCTGAATACTAGACAAATATCCGAACATACAGTATAGCATTTTGTTTTCAGATTGTAAAATGCAATCGGATGCTATCGAATGCTCTACTGCACTATCGGCGTCGCAGCGTCAAAGTCTCCAAATATTTTTTAACACTACCACTATCATCCCTTTTGAATTAAACAACGGTCTCGCTTGTTTTTTTTGTGCAAAACCGATATCTCAATATGATGATCTCAAAAAACATACAAAATCACATGAAATATCTGATATAGGACAAGTTTTCAACAAATTTTATTCAAAAATATTAAAGATAGATGTATCTCATAGTAATTGCGAAATTTGTGATATACAATCACATATGGATTACAATGACCTGGTTAATCATTTAACATCCGCTCATAATTTCAAAGATGATTTTAGTTTTATTAAATGTTTTAATTTAAAAAGACTACAATGTTTGGAATGTAGTCAGTGTTTTACAGAGTTATCTAAATTGGAAACCCACATAAAAATGATACACAACGAAAGTTCTCTACACGTTCTGCGTAAATTAGATTCAGGACCAGTATTAAACAATTCGACAAAATACCACTTTTCTTGTCCTAAATGTCTTAAAATATTAACTTCGAAGTTAGGTTTTAAAATACATCTAGCCAACTGTGGTGTTAAAAAAGAACCACGGTTATTAAAAGAAAGAAATACTAGAACTTTAAAAATTAGACAAAATATAGCGTCCGTTATAAAAATGTCCACTGCTATTCCTTTCAAATTCTTCAAAAATAGGTTTCGCTGTTTTTATTGTTCAAAAGATTTCACAGATTTTGATAATTTAAAAGATCACAATGTTAATGATCATCCTAAATTTAGTGAACATTGCAAAGCTATGAAAATGATTAAAGGTAGAGATGTTAATGTTAAAGTAGACATTTCCAATCTCACGTGTAAGCTTTGTTTTGAAAGTGCATTTGAATTGAATGACCTCATAAATCATCTAATTTTAAATCATGAAATAAATTACGATAAATCCGTACATTGCCTGCAGTCTTATAGGATTGTAAAAGATAATATTCCTTGTCCGATTTGCCCACATACGGTGTTTAGGTATTTTAAAAAACTTTTAGAACATATGAATGAGTTTCATTCGGATAACAATATTGTTTGCGCTCAATGTGGCTTAACATTTAGGGGCCACCCTAATTACCGCGCTCATATGTCTCGTTATCATAGAACTAAAGCTTGTAAATGTCCCGACTGTAATATGGAATTTTGGAATTTAGAAAAACTTGCCCGTCACAGAGCTAATATACATGGTACAAAGAAATATAAGTGCACACAATGCGTAGAGAAATTTATTACTCAGCATCTTATGCGTAAACACCAAATTCTCGTACATGGCTTTGGACATAAATGCCCCTATTGTGGAAAAATGTTCACACGCAATTCTCATATGAAAAATCACGTAAGACGTCTTCATTTAAAGGAGAAAAATGTCGAGTGTACTGTTTGTCGTGAGAAATTCTTTGATAGAGCGCTTTTAAATGTTCACATGGTAAAACATGTGGGAGAACGAAACTATCATTGCGATGTTTGTGGCAAGAAATTCTTGTGGAAGAAGAATTTGCGCGGTCATATGTCTTCACATGAACGAAATATCTGAGTTTCGTAGAATATATTAAAATTGGTGTAAAAGTACCCTCATTCATATGGTCATAATAATATTTAGACTAATTGATCGTTCATACGTCATTAAGGGTACATTTTACAACCCGGAAAATTATTCTTTTCAGATATAATACCATCGAAGATGCCTAATTCTAATACATTGAGGCGGCGAAATCTTCTTATTTTATTCAACAACACATCCATAATTCCTTTTAAGTATCGAGGGAAATGTAGATGTTTTTATTGTGGAGAAGAATTGTCTGTATATGCTGATTTACGTAAACACACTAAAGCACACGGTCCGTGCTTCGAAGACGATCGTGCTTTACGATTAGTTAAAACTGATGACGCAGAAGTAAAAGTTGATATATCAAATATTGTTTGTGAAATATGCAACGAACCTTTTGCTACTTTTGAAGAAATAATATCACATTTGATTTCAAAACACTCATTTTCTTACGACAATGACGTCAAACTTACTATAATGACATACCGTCTTTTAGATTTGCAGTGTCTTTCATGTGATCAAAAGTTTGATCAAGTCAAGAAATTAGTTGCACACGTTTATCATAAACATCCAATTCAAAGTCTAGAATGTCAAATTTGTCATCAAAAATTTATCAGAAAACCATATTTAGATGCTCACATGAGACTTAAACATAAGGATAACTACAAATGTTTAAAATGCTCCCAAATGTTTCTATCCCACTCTTCTCTTGAGGAACATAAAATTAAATCGCATGTTGCTGTTTGTAACATTTGTTTTCTGAAATTCTCTTGTCAAAAGAAAAGATTAAAGCATATGAAATTAGAGCACGCGAATGAACTGCTCAAATGTGGTTTTTGTCTTAAATCTATGAACACGAAGTTGGGATTTTTAAGACACGCCGCTAAATGTACAAAGCACGAAATTAATGGAGACGATACGTATATAATAGACGATGACAAGAAACCAGCTGTGATTCAAATTAGAAATAATATTGCCTGCATACTTAACATGTCTACAGCTATACCTTTTAAATATTTTATGAATAGATTTAGATGTTTCTACTGCCCTAAAGATTTCACGGATTGTGAAGAGCTTAAAGAACACACAGTAATAGAACATCCCGTTTGTAATATTGATTTAAAGTGTATGAGATTACGAAACAGACAGGAAGGGTGTGTTAAAATTGACATATCAACGCTTTCTTGCAAAATGTGTTATGAAAATTTTTCGAACTTAGAGTCTTTAATTGATCATTTGATATCTGAGCATAAAGTGTTTTATGATAAATCCATAGACAGTAATATGCAATCTTACAAGTTAATAAAAGATAATTATCCCTGTCCAATTTGTGAAGAGGTTTATACACACTTCAGTACGCTATTGAGGCATATGGGTCAAATTCATACGGATAATAAAAATATTTGTATGCATTGTGGAAAATCGTTTAGAAATTTGCCTAATTTAAGAGTACACATTTCCAACCATCATAAAACAACGGGCACCTATAAATGTAATAGATGTGACCAAGAATTTTCCTCGAACAAGTATTTACAAACGCATTTGGGTCGCTTACATGCAATCAAAGTGTTTGAATGTCCGAAGTGTAAAGAAAAATTTACTTCGAACTACACAATGCAGAGGCACATGATTAATATGCACAGTTCGGGACATAAGTGCATCTACTGCGGCAAACTATTCACCTCCAATTGTTTTATGTTAGATCACGTGAAGCGCACTCACATGAAAGAAAAAAATGTCGAGTGTCATATCTGCTATGAGAATTTTTTTGATATTCAATGTTTAAAAACTCATATGGTTAAGCACAACGGTGAGAGAAACTTTCATTGTGATGTCTGTGGTAAAAAGTTTTTATGGAAAAAAAATTTAAGAAGTCATATGGCTTTACATATGGAAAATAATTATAATACGCGTATTTAATAAAACAATAGAATGTTTTTATGTACATAGGAGAAACTCGTATTATGAAATATGTTTTTCATCTAATTTAAACTTGGAAAACGTAATCCGAACATAATCCGGCGATTAAAAATTAAATGTCATTTGTATCATGAAAATTATTTGAAGCACGAAAAGAAATAAGGAACTTTTAATTTTATTTCAAAACAAACGTGACATAGTCTGAAACAAGAATTAATTTCTTTACAGATAAAAACATCCCATCCAAGGTGCATAGTGCCAATAGATTAAGAAGATTAAATCTAAAAATATTATTCAACAATACCTCGATATTACCATTTAAATGGCGTGGTAAATACATGTGTTTTTATTGTGGGGAAACTCCAAAAACATATGAAAAGTTAGTAGTTCATACTGAAGAACATGGCCAATGTTCAGAAAAAGATCGAGCGTTACAGTTAATAAAGGCGGCAGATGTTGAGGTGAAAATTGATACGTCTAATATACTATGTAAGCTGTGTAAAGAATCATTTGTGGACCTAGAAACAATTATAAATCACTTAGTTACAATACATCACTTGCTTTATAATAAAAATGTAAAGCTATCGATCGTTCCGTATCGGTTATTTGATTTAAAATGCCTTTGGTGCGATGAAAAATTTACTTATTTAGGTAAATTAATAAGTCATGTTAATATTAGACATCCTAGTCAAAGCATAATTTGCCCCAAATGTAAACAAAAATTCAATAAAAAAAGAGATTTAGATACTCACAATCGTACTAAACATAGGACTGAGTATATTTGTTTGATATGTTCTTGTAACTTCCCAACAAGTTCCGATCTTTTAAACCATAAACGAAATTGGCATCCGTCTAAGTGTAACATTTGCTTAAAAACATTCTTATCTTTTAAAAAGTGCTTAGAGCATATTGAAAACGATCATATAAGTATAGAATATACATGTGTTTTTTGTTACTATTCTATCCCAGATAAGAAATCTTTTGTTAAACATGTAACAGAATGCACAGAAAGCATTAAGATGCTCACACACAACATACAAATTATAAGCAAAAGTCCAAAAGTGAAGCAAATTAGAAATAGCATGGCATGTATTTTTAACATGTCTACAGCGATGCCGTTTAAATATTTTATGAGCAGATTTAGGTGTTTTTATTGCCCTAAAGACTTTCATGAGTGCGATGATCTCAAACAACATACATTATTAGAGCATCCGTTATGTGATACAAAATTAAAATCTATGAAATTACGCCATAGACAAGATGGTTTAATCAAAGTGGACGTTTCGACACTGTCCTGCAAACTATGTTTTCAAAAGTTACAAGATTTAAATATATTGATACATCATTTAAACATAGAACATAAAATACAGTGTGATAGTTCTGTTACTGTTAACTTGCAAGCGTACAAATTAATAAAGGATAATTTCCCATGTCCATTTTGCGTGGAAGTATTTCGTTATTTTCGATCATTATTACATCACGTCGGTAGAAGTCACTCTGATAATAAAAATATATGTGTACATTGTGGACTAGCTTTCCGAAATTCACCCAATTTACGTGCACATATAACTCGACACCATAAATTGGCTAGTTTTAAATGCTCGGTGTGCGATATGCGTTTTTTTACAAATAACTACTTGCAAACACATTTAGGTCGAGCACACGGCACTAAAATAGTGAAGTGTCACGAATGCAAAGAAAGATTTAAATCGACCTACGAAATGCAAAGGCATAAGATTGAAACACATGGTTCTGGACACGAATGTTCCTATTGTCATAAATTATTCACTGGGAAGTCTGCAGTTAACAATCACATACGTAGGACTCATTTAAAAGAGAAAAATGTCGAATGTACTGCATGCCATGAACGATTCTTTAATTCACAGAGCCTAAAACAACATATGATCAAACATTACGGCGAGAGGAATTACCACTGTGATGTATGCGGTAAAAAATTTTTATGGAAGAAAAACTTACGGGGACATATGTCTTCACATACAAAACCATCTGAAAATCATGTAATATTATTACAATAATATAAAATGAACTAATTTACAACTTAACGAAAGAATAAATAAAATCTTAATAGGAAGATTCTTAGCAAGAAAAATTTCTTTACAGATGAAGTCCCGTACGATGTCTGCCCCTCTGAGCGCAGACGAAAAAACTTGCAAATACTGTTCAACAACACTACAATAATACCTTTTAAATGGCGGGGGAGGTATATTTGTTTTTATTGCGGTCAAAATTATAATGAATATCAGTCGTTCAGGAAACATACTAAATCTCATGGTCTTTGTAGTACAAGTGATTATGCCTTGAAACTTATTAAAGGAAGTCATATAGAAGTTAAGATAGACGTTTCAGAGATAGCATGTGACATTTGTTACGAGCCATTAACTTGTTTTGATGAAGTTGTAGATCATTTGACAAATAAACACGAGTTGGAATACGATAAAAGTATAGATATACCTATACAGGAGTATCAACTTTCAGATTGTCGATGTCGGATATGTGGTCAAGAATTTACTTATTTTGGCTACTTAATACAACATACTAATATAGCTCATCCTCAAAATACTTTTATTTGTGATAATTGTGGTGAAAAATTCAGTAAAAAACGAGATCTGGCCATACATATGAGACGCTATCACCAAGAAGGTGGATATCCTTGCGATGAGTGTTCAGATTTTTTTGATTCCTACATACTTTTAAGTAAACATAAGAATAATTTTCACTTTAGAAGATGCAAAATATGTGATTTACGCTTCCCATCCTACATTCTTTTAAGAAGACATATAAAATGTGATCATTCTGATGATAACTGTCCGTATTGTTCAAAAAAATGTCAAACTTCTCAAGGCCTTAAACAGCATATTACAAAGTGCAGTAAAAGATGTGATATAAAAGTAAAACAAGCCTTCGATGAAGAAACTATACAACCTAACAAGAAAAAGAATGTTAACCAAATAAGAAAAAATATACTGTGTGTTCTGAACATGTCTACTGCAGTACCATTTAAATTCTTTACAAAATATTCTTGCTTTTACTGTTCTAAAAGTTACGTAGAATTTGATGACCTCAAACAACATGTAGTAGAGGCGCATCCAACTTGTGATCTGAAAGAAAAATGTATGAAAAATTGTAAAGGTGAAAGGATATCGGTTAAAATCGACATATCATCATTATCGTGTAGAGTGTGCTTTGAATCCATAGACAATGTAGATTCTTTAATAGATCATCTTATAACTAAGCATGGAGCTGAATACGATAAAGCAACAACCGGATGTTTTGAATCGTTTAAAATAATAAAAGATAGTATTCCTTGCCCAATATGTTCTACTATTTTTAGATATTTCGGATCCCTTCTAAGGCATATCAATTCTGAACATAGTAATAATAACAGAATTTGTGATTTTTGCGGCCGTAGCTTCAAAAACGTGGCCAATTTAAAGGTGCATATAACTTATGCGCATACTGGTTCGTGCGAGTGTGACGTTTGCGGCGTAAAGTATAAAAATCAATGGTGCTTAGGTCGACACAAAGCGAAATCTCACAACGCTAAAGATTTCCAATGTACGAAGTGTTCAGAGCGGTTCCAATCACAATATCATAAACAAAAACATTTAATTAAAGTCCATGACATAGGTCATAAATGTTCATACTGTGGGAAAATGTTTACGCGAAATTCTTTTATGAAAGACCACATACGTAGGACTCACTTAAAAGAGAAAAATGTGCCCTGTACAGTTTGCAATGAAAAGTTTTTTGATAATTATCTATTAAGACTTCATATGGTAAAGCATAAAGGCGAAAGAAAATTCAGTTGTGAGATATGTGGTAAAGCGTTTTTGAGGCGCAGTAATTTGAGCGCTCACACAGAAATGCATAAAAAATACGGCCATGTTTAATCTGTATGTAACTCTAATTATTTGTCTCTATCGCTTAAGATTAAACATTTCGTTGTCTTGTTTGGCAACAGTCAAAATATTTTCGATTGTAGAAATATTGCTTTATATAGACTGATTATATTCATAAGATACATTCATTTATAAGCATACTTAATTTATTATAGTTAATTTATGGCTTGGCGTATATACGATACAAAAAATATGAAATTACTGCTTTACACAATTATATTTAAGAATTTATATAATTTTGTAAAATTATTGTAAGTAATAAATATATGTAGTATTATTATATTTACATAAGGAACATACTCTTATTGATTAATGCCTCGTATTATAAGTTATAATAAAAATAAATATAATTTTAAAGTAAAGTTTTTTTCATTATTCCTACCACCTATACAAATTTAACATATTAAAACCTCCTAATACAAATTATATGGATTCTACTAATACAGTAAATTATAATATGTTAAAAAAATATAACTATTGTAAAAGGACAAAACGTGTGCATATATGACGAAAAATGATTAAATGCAGTTCGCAAGAGAGACGTATAGTATAGAAATATATAAACCGCACATTTTTTTGCAGGTACAAAATTGTGTACAGTGGAGGACAAATATAAGAAAACTGAAATGGTGCGTAAACTGTTACTTAAACGACGTAATGTCGAATATGTTTTGCAATATAGTAATGTTACTCCGTTCATGTGGTACAAGGGCAGGTATAGATGTTTCTATTGCGCCGAACCCATGAAAGATCCAGTCCTATTACGTGAACACACGGCTAATGACCATCAATTTGCTAATTTAGAACTTGTCGTCCATGATCGTACTAAAAATAATAGAAACAAAGATGCAGCTGTGAAAATTGACGTAACCGACATATCTTGTAAATTGTGCCCTAAATCGGTTTCAAATCTAGAACAATTGATAAACCATTTGATAATAGCTCATGATGCTGAATATGATGTTAGCGTACCGAACTGTTTCCTACCCTTCAAATTAGACAAAGGACAACCGACCTGCCCAATTTGTGATATGAAATTCGTTTTCTTTGAATATCTACTCCGTCATGCTAATAAACATCATTTGGCCCACGATTATATTTGTGACGTATGCGGAACGAGTTTTCAAGGCGAGAATCATTTGAAAATGCACAACAGGTACTATCACAGAGAAGGAGGATACACATGTGACATATGTGGAATAAGCTTATCGACGTTGTCAAAAAAGACACTCCACGAAAAGAACGTTCATATGCTTAATCTATCTACTTGTCCACATTGCCCTGAAACATTTAAAAGCCCATATTTTAAAAAGTTACACTTAGCTAATATTCACGGAGTTGAGGAATTAAAAATCAAATGTCCATATTGTCCAAAAGTGTATCCTCAAGAAAGTATAATGTCTCGGCATATGAGGAGAGTTCATTTAAGGGAAAAAAATGTTGAATGCCAAGTGTGTGGTGACAAATTCTTCGAACCATATGATGTGAAGCTGCATATGCTCAAACATAATGGTGATAAAAAGTTTATGTGCTCATTTTGTGGGAAAAAGTTTTCTAAAAAGGGAAACTTGAACTCGCACTCGTGTGTCCATTCTGAAACAAAATATGTATGTTCTTTGTGCGACAAGGACTTTAACCATCGCCATAATTTGAGACAGCATATCAAGACATGGCATCCCCAAAATATAGTTGAACAAGATATGAGTGTCACCAATGCAATCGATGGTAGTGAACTAATTCAAATGAAATTCGTTAGTGAATTGGAAGATGTGGAACAAAATGTGGAAGATGTTAATTAGTTTTATAGAGCTGTGATTTTTACAAATAAAAAGTATCATATATTAAACTTTAACAAGACTTCTTTAGCTATTTAAATATCAAGTTATGTAAATATCATGTACTATTATTTATTTCTTAAAACTAAATAAATTTTATATAAGAATGTTTTTATTATGTAATATTTCTATTTCTTAACTAAAATCATCATGATTTATAATTATTATAAGAGAGACATTTATAAAAGAAAGGATCGTAAACGAAAAATGTCTTTACAGGGATAAGAACAAAGAAATATCAAGAGTCCTGTCTAGAACGTTTAACTATTCTACGAAGAAATATAATAATGCTACTATATTACGGAAACGTTGTGCCATTCCTCTGGAACACAAGATGCTTCAGATGCTTCTATTGTCACAAACAAATAAAGGATTGTGACTCTCTCAAGGAACACACCACCGTTAGTCACAAGTCCATAGATTTACAATCATTCGTATCACAAAGAATTATAACCAAAGATGTTCCAATAAAAATAGATATTAAGAATCTTTCGTGTAAGCTCTGCAATGTACCATTACGATCTATTGAAGATCTAAAAACTCACATAGGTGCTGTACATGAAGAAGAATATGATAATTCCGTAGGAGTTTGTGTATTTCCATTTATTTTAACGAAAAATATTCTTGAGTGCACTCTGTGTGACGATAAATTTAACAATTATACGTCTCTGATGGGCCATATGTATAAGAAGCATATCGCCCATCCCTATATATGTCAAATATGCGGTCTCAGCTTCATAGATCAAATTAGATTGAAACGACACTTCAGTAACAGCCACATTGGGTACAGATGTAAAATTTGCGGGAAAATGTTAGATGCTTTCCATAAGCTCGAAAAGCATAAGCAAAGGATTCATGGCGTCCAGAGGATAGTCAAATGTAGCCTTTGCAGCTCAACTTTTGATAATCAGTACCAAATAAAGGTGCACATGGGGAAGATACATAATGTGGAAAAATACAGAATAAAATGTGATTATTGTTCTAAAATATGCACAACAAAAGGAGCGATGCTATTACACATTCAGTCACTGCATTCAGATGTTAGATTTGAATGCGATATTTGTGGTTATAAGACAGGTATCAAATGGATGATCACATTACACAAACGTAAGCATTTTGGGGAGAAAAACTATGTCTGTAGCTTGTGCGAAAGGCGTTTTGGAAGATCGAGTAATCTACGAGCTCACATGAAAGTGCACACTGGTAACTTTGGCAGAGTATGTCGCTCCTGTCGCTATGGATTTGTGGATGCCGAAAGTTTGCAGAAACATGAGAAAGAAACTCATTACTACAGTGAAAATAATTGATAGCAAAATTAAAAAATGTAAGCTTAGCTTACCTTACCATGCTTCATATCAGATATGTTACATAATTAATGTAACGTAGACTATAACTGAGACCGTCAGACAAGTTTTATGTCTGATATTTCTGATAGTTAAATTTATGAAAAAAATTAATATATTTTGTCATATAACCACAATTTTGTCATTTGTTTATTTTTTTTGTTTCATGTCATAATTATTTACAGAATATGATTTTGTTCATAACATTACAACTACCTTAGTGTTTTGTCTTAACTATAAAACTTTGATCTCATATCGTTTATTATTTAGTTTTTCTTTGTTTTAAGTCTTACTTTAAGTTTTATAAAATGGTTCCCTTTTCATAAACTTAGCTAGGTTTTCTTTGTGTTAATTTAGTTAATGTTTTGCGTAACGTGATGTTTATAATTGTAAAAAGGTTAATACTAAATATATATATCGCTTACGCCCTGCGAGTGATATTCCCTGGTATATAATCGTCTAAAAAGACAGTACGATCCCTTTCTGTAACATCTAATCTTAAGTAGACTATACTCACTTTACCCAGGAGGCGAAAGAATCTCTGATCGGCCAGGGATAGGGAGTAGAAACTGGCTCGAAGTTGCTCAAAATTCACATGATAGCGTTTTACACGCAGTCGTATCAATATCTCGCCACACCGACAGCTGCACGTACTATAGCATAAAAGGCATAAATGACGCAGTCAAAATATTGGACAACGTAACGCATTGTGGAATATAATTTAAATGTGGCTTTGAAAGAATAGGAACGCAGCGGTCACCTCTTCCACCATAGCGGTCATGTCCTTATCCTAGTAGTGTATACTTATTCTAAATTTAGATATATAAATTATACAAATGTCTATATAAAATAATTATGTAATTAAGTATATATTGTAATCTATATATTAAACATTAAAACTTTAGACCACTTTTTACAAAAAAATGGTTCAAAGTTATTAGTTTATTGTTTTTTTTTATATATATTCTTAATATAACATTCATAGTAATGCAAAAGGACACTTAACGTTTTTTAAGCAATGTAATTTTTGTGTAAAACGTACGATTACGAAACTGCATGACGCCTGGCTGCCTCTAGAAAATGCATCGAAAAAGATTAAAACAAGCACGTTTTCCTTGCAGGGGAACCTAGGGGTGGCCAGAATGCCGTCGATGATACAATGCCACACGTGGAATTGGTCCCGGTAGAAGTGACTAAATCTGCACTATCAGCTAAGGATAAAAGAAAGATAATGAGGAACAATGTCCTCCAAGTCTTAATTAACTCAACAGTAATGCCGTTCAGATGGCTGAAAAGTTCCTATAGATGTTTCTATTGCTACGATATATTCCAAGAGTCTTCAGATTTGAAGAATCATCAGCACATCCACATTGGTGACGAGATTAAAGAGCAAGCTATGAATAATTATTGGGAGTCTGTAGTTTATGTGGACATTTCAAACCTATCTTGCAAATTATGTCTGGATAATTTTTCAGATTTGTATGATTTAATAGATCATTTAGTGTTAAAACATGGTGTGGTATACAATAAGGATATAGGAATTTGTATGGTTGCTTTCAAGTTAGACAATTTTTCCGTCAATTGCTTGGCCTGTGGAGCCAGTTTTTATACTTTTGGGCCCCTGCTTCATCATACTAATAAGGATCACAAGGGAACTTCAGCGATTTTATGCGATGTGTGTGGGCAACATTTCAAAGATGGCAATTTACTACGGACTCATGTTAAAATAGTGCACGAAAATACTGGGCTGCTTTGTACTGAGTGTGGAGAAAAGTTCGAAACACGATCCAAATTGAAGACCCATCAGAAAAATCAACATGATTTGGACAAAAAATACAAATGTCTAGTATGTGCTCAGACGTTTCAAAGTCATTATAAGCGATCGAGGCATATGGCCACTGAACATAAAAATAGGCAGGAGATAAAATGTTTGCATTGTCCGAAAACTTTTGTATTTCGGAGCATGATGATGACCCATTTAAGAGATACTCATTTAAAAGTGAGGAACCACGTGTGTGGTGTTTGCGGCTGGAAGGCATTTAATAGCAATCGCTTGAAAAACCATATGTACAAGCACAGTGGGGAGAAGAATTTCAAGTGTGACGCGTGTGATAAAGCGTTCACTACTAAGAAGATTATGAGGGCTCATTTTATAAGAATGCATAAAGCTATACAACCTCCGATAATCCCATACGAACATCCGTACGCTGCTCACTAGTGGCCTAATGGCCATACTCAGAAAAGATAGATTTGGATAGATTTTCACTGACATTTAAATACATTTTGCGTCTATTTATGGCAATTTTATGTCAGTTCGATCAAGTTTGGAATTTGTTATTCTAATATAATAAGTATCAGAGAATCTCAATTACAAAACTAATATCATGAACAAATAATATTTCTAAGGTGACTATAGTATAGATAATGTACCGTTTGTATAATAGAAAAATATAAAACGCGTAATCTTTATGAATAGTTAAAATAAGCGATAGTATTATAAAAATAGTATACCTACGCTAGTTCGTCGCCATAAATCTGCGCCATATTATTTTTAACAACACAAATCTTTTGTATTAAACGGCGTGTGAAAAAATATAATGTTAATATACTGCACTTTTTTATTTTTTCCTGGCTTAAAGACTAAGTGCGTTTTTGAATATACCACGAATACAACTAAATATAAATATCCAACTTAAATTGTGTTAATATCATCTGACACTAAATGCGATGATTGTGTATTTGATACTCGGAGAATTATTATAATTTCCCTGTCCTGGCAAGACAACACACGGCATTCATTCACTTTCAATAAGTAATGTCTCGCGTTTGGGCGATTGGCGATTTACTTATATTGTAACTATGAGGAGACTAATAATATGCAGACACACGCACGCACACACAAACACATTTACACACCTACACAAACAAACACGCACGCACGCGCATAGACACAAATAAAAAATAATTTGTATTATACTTCTATATTGTAGCTCCTGTACAGTTTTTAAATTAGGAAAATATATTATTAGTTAAATATATAATTGGTATACAGAATATACATAGAAAGCACGTTTTTAGGCATTTTTATATAATCTATAAAATAATCAACATTTTCGGTCAAGTTCAAGTCGTAACCCGAGAGTTTCGTACCAGTTTCATGAGTGGAGATACACCAAAAGAATAACTAATTAAGTTGTCATTTTGTATCAAATTAAGTAGAGATTAAAATACAATAAGTAGTCAATTTTTGAAAAATAATTTTGGAAAATTCCTTTATACGTACCGTAAGTTTTAACTTATTAACAAATTTCGTAATTGTATATCAATGGGAAGTATCTTGTAGATACGATATAAAATACGACAAAAAACGAAGTATAAACCCTCATATTTCATCGTCATTTGACTGCGATGATTTAGAAGATAGATTTTTTGTGCTCTAACTTTTGTGCTCTATCTAACATTTAACCGATCTTGTACAAAATAGTCTTGACAGTCGGACAGGCAGACAAACAACAAAGTTATCTCATAATGATTTTGAGGTATGTACCCTAAAATACCCTTGGCACATACATACATGCAATATACAGGTGCAATAGTGCAATGTCGGTACGTGTCGTTTATAAAATAATACTGCGGGATATGTTTATAAACAGTGTCAGAGCATTTTTTTCTTGAGCCATCATTTTTTAGAGGTTGTTCCCAAAAGTTAATTATTTTATACGTTTCTTAGAAAATATTAGTAACAGAAACGAACGAACGGACTAAAGAACCTATTCAAAATATTTCTTTGAATATTAAGTCATTCTTTATCACTGTGTTAAATAATTACGAATTAAGCTACTGTTACAAAGGTAATCTTCACCTACAATTCAATTTAGTTTACTTTGTAGTTTGTACTATAAACAATCGTACTTCAAAAATACGTAAATTTATCAACAGTCAATTAAATAAGATGTTTCTAAAGTCATTCTTTTGCCCAGAATCTTGCCAGCGCGATTAAGAAAACGACGTTTTATGCACAGGGCCATCTACCGGACTTACAATTGAACTGTAACCATTCGAACATTGGTAGAAAAATACTACTATGTTTATGTTAAATTTATTATAAGCATAGATTGTAATCTATACATCTTACACGACGTAATTAACGTTTAACAAATAATAACTCAACAATATGTTTTATGCGTTATCAATATTAATTATCATATGTAGTCAATAGATTCGTACGTTTAAATTTTTTTTCAAATATAAATATCTAAAAAGTACATTATTTTTTGATAGAGTGTAGCGGTAACCTTTCCAAACTATAAAAATATAAATGCACAGCGCCATCTCATCGCAGAATGTTTTATGCGTTATCAAGGTCCGTCAGTACCTACTATTTGTAGTCAATAGATAGCGTTACTTGTATAACAGATTTCTACTACCTCAAATATATACTTCTTGAGAACTTAAATACTTATATCTTTTGATAGAGTGAAGCGATTACAATGAAATAAACACTAAAATTTACTCTGATTTACTTTTAATTTTTTTGATACGTGTTACCATAAGCAGATAAACAGACAAACAGACAAAAATTCCAAAAATGTTAGAAATGGATTCTGCTAGTTATCCTTTAACACTCTGGCTATTTTTTTTAATATTTTCAATGTACAGAAACGACTTTTCTACAGATTTATTATAAGTATAGAATATGAAAGGGTGAATGAATGCCTGATGGTCTGTAACACCGGCATCTCGCTTTTGACTCACCGCCTGTGGTTTCGTTGTTAAATGTGTATTCATTAAGATCATGCATTATGAGAAGAAAATAAAAAAATATATATTATTACTTAGCTTGCTATATACGAGGTACAACTTGAAACTACAAAAATAGTCGTCTTCCTCAAACTTAGTCTGTAATTATTATAATTTAACCTCAATAAGATTAATAATGTTTTTTATATAATGTGTACAATATTTATTTTACTAATAATTTTATTTAAGTTGCGATTAAGAAATATTTTTTTCCTTAAAGTATGTATACTTTTATTATTGGATGACATTGGATATTTTAATAAGTTATTTAAAAAACAATATCTAAAAATATTTCCGAACACTTATGTTCCAACTCAAATGTTATTTGCCATTATCAATTTAATGAACACTAAAAAATTAATGTGATGAAGAAATGACGACTAAGAAGAACTTTTACTTTCAGGCAAGAGCCGAAACTCAAAATGCAGTTTATATTCCAAAATAATTGCACCTTCGGACAGTGAGGACGATTTACCAATTGAAGATCTAAAATTAAAACTATTTACAAATGACAAGTTACTGATTATGAGAAATAATGTTATTCAGGCAGTGTTAAAATCCACAGTGATGCCTTTCAGATGGCTCAGAAGTTCCTACAGATGCTTTTACTGTTATGAAGTCTTTAGAGATCCAAGAGAACTCAAATCTCACCAAATTGATCATAATGCTGAGGATGAAATACGCAAAGCAATGGAGAATTATTGGGAGCCAGAAGTCTATATTGACGTCTCGAACATATCTTGTAAAATCTGTCCGGAAACTATAACTGAGCTGTATCAGCTAGTTGAACATCTAATAGTTAAACATAGTGTAGATTTTAATAAGGATATTGGGATAGGAATGTATGCATTCAAATTGGATGAGTTTTCAGTGAGATGTGCAGTTTGTGATCAAAAATTTAGCACTTTTGGCCATTTGTTGGTACATACAAATAAGACCCATAAAGGCTGGTCAGAGGTACTGTGTGATATTTGCGGTCAACACTTTCGAAGTGCTAAAAATTTAAGGCAGCATAAAAGGAACGATCACGCAACTAAACCGGTTACTTGCTTACACTGCGGCTTAAGAATTATTAGTAAGAACAAATTAAGAACTCACATGCAAAATTTCCATAATCACAGATACAAATGCTACGCGTGCTCAGATTTGTTTGAGACGCACTATAGGCGATCTCAGCACATGATGTTGGTTCACAAGAGTAGAGAAATCGTACACTGTTCGTACTGTCCAAGAACGTTCGTTTATCGAAGTTCTATGATGAGGCACGTCAGGGAGACCCATTTACAAGAAAGGACAGCTGTTTGCAGTATTTGTGGATGGCGATCTTTTGCCAAATATGATCTTCAAAAGCACATGATGAAGCACAGTAATGAGAGAAACTTTAAATGTCCATCGTGTGATAAAGCGTTCAAAACAAAGAAGACTATGAGGCAGCATTACAATAATATACACTTAAAAACTAAAACGCAAGATGATGATAGTAGTATTAGCGCTAATGATTTTTTTTTTGCAAAATAAAAATTATATTTTATTATATATTATATATACATACGTCTCTATGCTCAGTGTGCACACATGGCACAGTTAGAAACTCCTACTTCGAAAGTGAACCTACACTACTGGCATTGTTTATACTATGTGACAATAACATATTGCCAAGTATCTTTACTAAAATACCTACAATATCATAAAAGTAATATCATCTCAGTAAAGTTTTAATCATTATTCTCTAACACGACCTATATATATATTGGCTTTATATCCTTATATTTCACCTATGGAGAAACTTGAGTAAAGTTTCTCCTCTCTTACCTTTGATGACGAAATGATTTTAGATTTAGGTCCGTATTTACAAATCGCTCATCGCTCTCAAGTCTGAGGTCGATCTTGGGATACAGTTTTCATTCGTATATGTTATGAAACGGCTTCTCCACATCGATCTCGAACCTGAGACCTTAAAACCGATCACTACTTTAAAACTCCTACCTCAAAGACATAATGAGTAGTGCAGGTGCAGTCAAAAAGGCAAATAGTCAATAAAATTAACATTCTTAACACGTTTATAATACTCACATACTCAACTTCACGCTTTATCCCTAGCGGGGTAGTCAAAGAGAACGGAGCGCCAAAAGCTTCGGTCTACATACCTCTTTCGCCTCGTCTACTGTGATCAACGTCTTCATACATGCCCTAGGGTGTGAGGCTTGCCCGCAGCTACCCCTGCCAGCCTTTACGAAGACTGCAACGTTCCATCTGCACGCCACGTGCACTTCGAGAATGCGCACTGATAGAGCGTCCTCCTAAGGCGACGCGTACAAGTGCGTCCCCGCTGGTGTGTGAAGTGGCGACGAATACGCCGTTGGGGATCGTCACGCAACACGCTATGTCCGGAAAGGCGGGAGGTTTAGGATGGAGCTACAAAGTTTACAATACTTACATTTACATATAAACATTGCGTATAATAGATATAAGACTACCTCGATTTTACTTGCTCCATCCCAGCCTAAGTGACGTGATGGATGACACATAAATATGAACCGCTTTGTCTGCCTCAGGCGATCGACTACTATATGACTAAAATTACGAGCTGATCCTAGGCCTGACCTGACTACTGACGTTGTATATGTTGCCTTTATATACAGGATGGACGCGTCAGCGCTCCTTTTACAGGAACAGCATATAGACAACATTTTAAACTTAATTAATCAAGATACCTCAACAGTTTAGACGTAGGTTTCTTTTTCATTTCACGATGTTTATCCATACCTGTATTTCGTGTTACGCATAGATATCAATAATGTAAACACATACTACTACAAAAATACTACTAAAAGTTACATGTTTTACTTTCCAATGATAATTTAATTTTTTAATTTAGTTTGAAAAAAAAACATTTTTTCATTTTAGGAAAAAAAATGTTGTATTAGGCTTTTATAGAGCAGTAAAAAGTATGGTATGGTTCTTTGATTATGGCGTTCCGACCATGCCAGTAGTAAAAAGTATGGTTTAATTTAAAGTGGTGATGATAAAAACACTTTATATTGACGTTTCTTTCATGACTTAGTAAACTACCCACTAAATCATAAAAGAAACGTCATAGCAGTCAATACAATCCAAGTAATTTCAGTCATTATTCTTTAATATATATTGTGTTTTACATTTTTATTTACTACTACTACTTAAAACGTTATTGTGATATTGTTGAAATCTATTTTACTGTTAAAGTATTAAGATAGTGTAAGTGTTAACAAAATTAGCAGTTAAAAGATTAAAAAGAAGTTAAGAAGATATTTTAGTTTCATGCATAAACAGTCGACCAGTTACCAGGAAAAGAGTTAGCTCGGAAAGAGCACAGATAACCAAACAAATTCCTTAATTCGATTTTTTTGAAAAAAATAATCTATGTTCTGGAAAATTCAACTGTGACCTTTTATAATGCAACGCGGAAAAATGTTCACGGAATGAGATATAAGTGCCTAATTTTGCTATAATTTTATTTTCCTCTCACTACAAAAGGTCTAATCACATGACCTATACTTATAGTAGATGCGAGAAAAGTAAATATCTTTACTGCTCTAAGTTTCTTCTTCCACTGTATTGTAAGGAGGCATGTTATGCGGAAACATTAGAAGCAAAACAACGTATATGATGTCTGTGAAGCGTGACTGCCACATAGCTAAACATGATACAGTTAGACGTGTCCGATGTCCATATGTGATAAAGCTTCTAAAACTAAGATTATGATGGAACATACATTAGGATGCATCAGAAACTATAACGCAAGATGATAATATCAGCTAATGATAATATTAACTAATGATGTTTTTTGCAAAATAAAAGTTTCATTTTATTTTGTATCGTTTATTTTTGTTACAATTGTCTTAGGACACAACTTAAAACATCCTTGTGGAATCGGTGAAAGCTCCTTTGCTGTTAAAGTATTAATATAGTATAAGTGTTTAAAAAGTAAGCAGTTAAAAAACAGAAGTTAAGAAGATGTTTTACTTTCAGGCGGAAACCATAAAGAGCCGGTGAAAGTTACCAGAAAAAGTACGAAAAAAACACAGATAACCAAACAAGATTCTACATTAGATTTTTTTAAGAGAAACACAACACACGTCCTAGAAAATTCAACTGTGATGCCGTTTATATGGTTAAGGACTTGCTTTAGATGTTTTTATTGTTACGAAATGTTTGACGATCATTCTACATTGAAATCCCACCAGAAAAGTCATACACTTACAGACATATACGATACTATGAACAAATTTCATGAAAATGTAGTTATTATAGACGTTTCAGAGATATCATGTAAAATATGCCACATGGTAATGAGTGATATATTTCAGCTGGTTCATCATTTAGTAGTGACGCATCGAATAGACTACAACACAAAAATTGGTGTGAATATGGCTCCTGTAAATCTAAACGAGGGCATTAAGTGTGTGTTCTGCTCCATGGTGTTTAAAACTATAAGTCATTTGATTTTGCACATGAATAGATATCACAAAAGTTGTTTAAAATCAATGTGCAATAATTGCGGTGTCCAATTCAAAAGCTACGACGATTTCTGCGAACACGTTAAAAAAGACCTAGCAGAAGATAATTTAAAATGTTCACAGTGCGACCTTTACCTAAATTATGGAGTCCTACGGACACATATGAGAGATGTTCACGGAATGAGATATAAATGCCTCAGTTGCTTTGAATTCTTTCCCTCTCACTATAAAAGATCTAATCACATGGCTGATATTCATAATAGAAGAGACAGAATTAAATGTTCTTACTGCTCTAGAAGTTTTATATTCCAAAGTATTCTAATGCGACATGTTAGGGAAAATCATTTGAAGCAAAAGAACATTGTATGTGAGGTCTGTGGATGGAGGACCTATGGGAAGCACGAGTTAGATAATCACATGGCCAAACATGACACTGTTAGACATGTCCGATGTCCGTTATGTGATAAATCGTTTAAAACAAATAAGTACATGAAAAAACATTATTTGAAAGCCCACAAATAATACTTGTACATCTAGGAATTACGTTTATGAATCGCATTTAATAAGCCTACCTACCTATGTGTAACATAATAGAAAAGTAAATAACTGAGTATTTGTACACTAATATCTTCGGAACGACTGGATTTAATTTTTTTTTGTTGTCTGGTCTGAAAAGTTTTCGACCTAACAAAAATACAACATAATCTCCTTGTACATCAACACACTTCCTTCAGCGATGCCCCCATCTTTGAAACATTTGCCACTTTTCTTACCAAAAAAATAATTATTGTTTTCGAGCCGGTTTAGCAGTCCACTGTTTGCCCTCGTCCGCAGCTGGAGATAGACCTCTCCATGGTACATCACTAAGCTCGATCTTCGGCTTTTCGCATGTCGATTTGTCCCTCGTTTCGACCTCGTTTTGGTGGATCCGACGAACTATCAGTGTCGACGTTTCGGCTTAGTATGTCATAACTGAATGGACGCCCTTATTTAAGAACTTTGTGAACAAATGTACAATGTATTTCAGCTTTTATACGCTGTTATCTCCACATTGAAGGTAACTTATGGGGTGTAATTGATTTTGAAGGCTATAAAACATGATAGACAAGTTTACCAAGAAGTTTTAGCATGAAAAGTGATAAAATTCAAGTAAAAAAAGTAGCGGGTACAAATAATCAATCAATATAATTTATCTATATATTTGGACCCCTTTTTACGCTTGAATTGCGCGAATGGAGGAGTATGAAATTAGGCATACTTATAGTTTAGATGTAAGAGAAGTACATAATGCTAATATTGTTGAATAATAATGCTTATACCATGCATGATATTGTGTACAACACTTTTGTATTGACATACACAGTGCTATGGCAACGAGTATTTATAAAAACACGTAATACGCGTCAACGGGTCCTCTAGTATATTTATTTCCGGATTTCTTTTTTATTAAACTGATTATATAATGTGTTTCTGGACTTCAGATTTGAAAATGACAGTATCGTAAATACCTTTAAGCTCTGTTGTGACCCAGTTTCGAATTATAAGAGGAGACAAGGGGAATATATTGTTGAGGTTAGTATAAATGCACCAATTGATGCATTGTATGCAACAAGAGCGTATCTTGTGAAATAAGAGTTTTTTTTTTTCATTTTTTCCATTTTTTTCTAAGTTCTGCAAATGAAAATTATTTTTGCTTAATAAGTTTTTTTTAATTTTTGCTTACTGGCAAAATATTCTTATTAAAGGCACCTTGGATCCTAAGATCAATAAAATCTTAAGGTCGATACAACTCCTTCAGGACTAAATCTAGTTTAACATTTGTTGTATAGATAAAAGGACTTGTAAACCATTATTATGCCGCTTGCCATTATTAATACATTGAAAAGACTAAGATTGCTTCTTGCTGATGACATACATCACTTTTAAATATTGTTCAATTCATTTAATAGTTCCCAAGAATTTTTGCAATATGCCATATCTTGCGAATTTTCTGTCACATTGGTTATAAGAGTGGCCTCTTACTGGGAATATGTTCGATTGGTATGTTTAAGCTTTTGGCCGACCATATGGACAACATTACCACTGTTTATATTTTTATTTTGGCATCCACAAGCATCAGAGAAAAATACTATCTTAATGTTAGGCAAATCTTGCAACTTTTCTCTAACACAATGATGTATGAAAGAACAGACAGTTAGGCCCCTTGTTGGTATTAATTCACAGTAAATAATAAAAAAAATTTGATCCATCAGTATGACAGTGAACTTTAAGTTGAAAAGCCATAATCTATTGTAAATATCTGAATTTATCTTAACTATAGTATGCGCAAACTTTGAGCATAATCAAACTACAATACAAGCGTATCTGTGTCTCTTGTGACTCCAAAAGCTTCTTTGAGTGCATTTTATGAATATTTTTTTTTATATGCAAAAATATAACAGTGGTTAATGTTCCCCACAATCTGACATGGTTCTCCGGGGTAAGCTTCTAATAGAACTTTACATTTTGTACAGTAGTCACAGACACCTGTTCTAGGTTGTTTAAACAAGTAAATACTGTTGTCACGAAATAGATATGTGATAAGTATTATACTTCATTATTAAAACGGTATTTTTTGCTCAAAATAACTCTCTATAGTTCTATATAATTTTAAAACTCAAAACTCAAAAGTTCAAAAACTATGTAGAACTATAGAGGGTTATTTAGAGCTGAGCTTGAGTTTCAAAACTGATTATTCTGCATATTCGAAATATCTCCTTTCATTGGTTCGACCTTAGTATGATTTCTTACTAGTAAATAAAGCTCAGTGCTCTTTTATAATAACATAGACTTCCTGACTGATTTTGTTCGAATGATTGTCATGAAGACTGTCAAAAACGTGCCACAGATGGTGTGGATGGTACGTGAGTTAGTGCGGTTAAAAAAATTCAGTGGCAGGTAACTGGTCAAACAGTTTCCCAGAACATTACTCATGTTAAATGTGGTAGTGAACGCACAGCGAGGAGACATCTCTACGCAAAGCCAATATGTCAAGCCTTTCATAAAAATATACATATTTTTAGGTGTTTTAATGGAAATAGAAATTAAAAAGAAAAAGTATTAGAATTAGAGAAATTAGTGTTTCTTGAGGTTGCGCGCCTACCTGTAAAATGAGAGATGAAAGAAAGGGGTGCTTTTGAAAGACAGTGAAATTTTTACAGAGCATTCAGACGTTTTGCAGTGGTGGGCCGAATTTTAAACGAAGATGAATAAATGTGATGACGTGTCAGTCTCTAGAACAGCGAAACGCTGTGTCTTGATGTAGCTGATGGTGAAATCAGTATAAAAGAAGTTGAGAGAGTACAATACGAATTCTGAAATGTGGTAAGAAAGCGGAAGTAGTAGTTAAGTAGAAGTAGTAGTTACTGCCGAGATGATCAAATATGATGAGCCAGGCATCTTGGACTTGTTTTGATTTTTGTTCTATTTATACTGGAAATTAGGTAAAGTCCCAGACGATTGCCGAGGTGCAGTCATCGTGCCAAAATATCGCTTTAATTTGACATGAACCGGATGTTAAACAAAGATGCGTCATGTGAACTTGGTTTTTCTTAATTTGTATTTGATAGCTGTCTCTAAGGAGTGAAACAAAGTGAAATGGAATGTTAAATATTAGATCATGCATAGGGAAGAGGAGGGCACATTCAAACGATTTTTAAACTTTGGGTCATATCTAAAAATTTCACAGTTTTTGACTTCTTTACTATACTATTTCACAATGCTTAGTCCAACTATTGTGCCACAAAATCGTAGATTCATATGTAGAAGAATATATAAGTTAAAGGTGCAATATCAATTTTCAAAACAAATGTTCAAAGCTGCCCCACTCTCAGGGTAGCTTTGAACATAAATGGGGCAGTTATGAACTATCATTGAATTCAATGAAATTAAAAGGCATATCAAACTTTTAAATAATTTTATTATTAGACTTAATGATAAAAACGATGGAAATCAAATATCAGTACCATGTTAAATTAAATTTATTAGAGGCCAGTCGTAGCGCAGCGGCACGAAGTGTGACTGTAAAACCGACAAGTTGTGGGTTCGATCCCCACTCGAGGTGATGAAATATTTACTTAAATTTATATTTTCATTTCTTCGCTCTGGTGTCGAGGCAAAAGCGCGGCGTTGAGTTCTGCCACTCAACACGCAATGCCTCCAAAATTCGGCAGAAAGTGGGGAACGGAGTGTCTTAACACTAGGTTCACTCTGCCTACCCTGCTGTATGCGGGATATAGCGTGAAGCTAATTTAATTTAATAGTACCATGTTAAAACTTAAAAAAATAATACATCTTGTTTAATATTGCCATTGTACTAGTACTAGTGTTAAATAACATAAGTCTTAATATTAGTACTTGAAAAAATGAACAAATAAAAAAGTAACTTTGGCTTCGTAGAAGTAATTATTAACATTATTATATCAATTATAGAATAAACCTAATATTATGAGAATAAAAGAAAATATTTTTAATAAATAGCTATAAGCTATTTACCCTTATTTGAACTTAAAGAAATCAAATTTAAAGGAAAACATGGATGTAGTAAGTGACGTAAAGAAAAAATTATACAAGATACTTTTTTACTATTCACAGATGATGAAACATTCGCTAAAACGGAGTCTCCAATATTTATTAAGTTGTAGTCTAATTCCATTTCGTAGTCTTCACACCCACAGGTATCAGTATCTTCATTCTCTTAACAGTAAATTGTCAGTTCCTCTTCTGATTTCAAATGCATTTTTGAGTCAGTTTCTTGTAAAGAAAAGTTCAAGTGCTGCCACTACTCAAAAAAATCTACCAACATTTCTTTTTAAAATAGCTCTTTTAACACATATTTTCAAAGGTTCCCCTGATCTAAGCTACCCCCCTCCCTTATATTATCTTCTGTACTGTGTGTTGTTTTATCCTTTAACTCCTCCTTACCTAAAATAACCATTACTTACATATCTATTAAAAATATAATTTTCATTTACATGCTCATTTGTATTCGAATTTCGAATTTATTGAATCAATGTATAATTTGGTAGTTATATAGTAGACCGTTTATATACAAAAAACATTTGGAATACCCTGATATAATTTTTCACATCAATTTTAATCTTAATGTAAATATCTGTAAATAAATTTAAAAAAATTAAACCGACTTTACTTGGCAACAAAAAACCGATTTCCCCATATTTTTAAAACTACTTAAACGATTTTAAATAAACTTATACTGAAGTATGAACCTGGAATCATCTCAAATTGACTCTAACCAATTAACCGTGCTTGGAGACCTAAATGGAACATCATACTCAAATATTATTCAACTTCAACAATATTACATACATACATATCAAATTGATAGCCTCCTTCTTTGAAGTCGGTTAAGAAGGTACGTTAAATAATAAGTTTGTCAAAATTGTATTTCTAAATTCCTTGTAATGGTAATACTTTTTTTATCTTTACATATCTACATCATTTTCACGGATCCTGTAACATACTATTATGCAATTTCTGCTTAAAGCAAGTTTCAATGGTGTCAGAATATCTTACTAATATTTATGAATTCTTCATTTCAGGCCAAGAGATCATAGACCGCCTATCGGAAAGAGACAGGAAGTTATATATCACAAGGTTAATAACTATTATTATAGAATATTCTACAGCCATACCATTTAGATGGTTCTCGAACAAGTTTATGTGCTTCTACTGTTGCTGCTCTTTTATTGATAGTTCAAAGTTAAAAGAGCACACACAAGAAGAGCACAGTGAAGTTAAACTAACTAACGTCCTGAGAACCGTCACTACTCATACGAGACTGAAGCTGGATATCTCTGAAATTTCTTGCAAAAAGTGTCCGAAACCAGTGTCGACTCTAGAAGAATTTCTAACCCATGTTTCGGAGTGTCACAGTGTAACCTTCAATAGTAGTATCGTAGATTGCCTTTTTGCTTTTAAATTGTCAGATGATAGCATGCGTTGCCTTGATTGTGGACAACACTTTCGATTTTTTGGAACATTACTCAGACACGCTCACAAATCTCACGTGAAAGCTAACACGTTTTTATGTGAAAGTTGCGGGAAAGGATTTGTGGCGAAGGCAAATTTGGATAGTCACGTGAAAACGGTTCATTCCAGTTTCCAATGGGCTAAGTGTTTGAAGAATTACAACCAGAAAAAATCTGAGAAGCTACAATGTCCCAAATGTCCGGAAATGTTACGCAGTAACTATCTTAGAAAACAGCACCTTGCTATCGTCCACGATGTGAAAAGTTCCCAATTCTCATGCGACATATGCTCCAAAATGTTCCTAATAAAAAGTAGGTTGATACAACATCAATTGAGAGTGCATTTAAAGGAAAAGTCTATAGCGTGCGAGATTTGCGGATTTAAAGTTTTTAGTAAAGATTTGCTAAAACGACATATGGTGAAACACGATGATTCCCGTCCATATCAGTGTGAGATCTGCAAAAAAGCATTTCAAAGAAAGAAAACATTGGACTTTCACAGGCGTATACATACCAATGATAGACGTTACGTTTGCAAAGACTGCGGGAAAGCATTTGTTCAAGTCACAAGCCTAAAATTACATACGCGAGTACATCATAATAATGCGATCATCTAGAAGCATTTGTTTGTGTAGTTCTGAAGATATTTGATAATGAATTCAGTGTATTAGATGAACGTGAATAAGAACATGGCGTTGATGCGATATGACTGGCGAATAAGTTATTATTATAAAGAAGTCTGTATCACGTTAAAATCAAAGCGAATCTCTATAGAGACGTTAGAGACACCACTTTAGGAGAGAAATAGACCTGTTATATCATTAATAATAGTTATCGAAGACTAATTAAATTAAAATATTGTATGAATGTGTACTGTGTTGTCGTATAACTTATCCAATTAAATAATAAAAAAATTGCAATGAAGCGTTTTATTTTCCTCTTTTGGCTTAGTTGAAATTTGTGTAGTGTAATTTAAGTAGTTTCTTTATTATGATTGGGAAATCAAAAATATTTTAAATATCCTCTATATTTCATTTCTTCGAGTGGGGATCGAACCCACGTTACAGTCACACCCTTGTGCCCCTGGGCTACGACGGCCTATATAATAGAAGATAATAAAAGAATATGTTGCACATTAATTTTTATTTTAATACAAATTATGTACACCTTATATGACTAGAAATAACATAAGAAAAACAATAAATTATGAGTCTTTGAACAAACCTTCAATAACTTTAAATGTATAAAAAATTATACAACCGTCTAAATTATTTTTAATTCCACATACTTACCCAAATAATAATAAATCACAAAATAATACATATATATTTTTTTAAATTATCGAGTTTGATAGAATATCGAGTATCAAGGTTTCCAGCCCGCGCTTAAAGAGCGCGTGTGTTCCAAAAACATACTCAATAAAAGCAAATATGTCAATTTGAGGTACCATCTATTGAGCATGTGTAACTGTAGCTTTATGTTATTAACTTATACAATATAACGGTAATTGAGAAGATTGGAAAGACTGCGTACTTTGAGTATTCTTAATTACTAATGAAATCTTGCTATATTTATAATGTTACTACACGATTATTATACTTTTTTATATGTTATAAATAAAAAGACGATATTTATCATCAAAATGCTGCAAACAATAGGTATTAAAAATTAAATGTAAAGTAAATATTTTGTTTTGTTGGCGAAGTCCACCTTTGCATAATATAAATTTCGAGGCATTGAACTAAAAACGTAGAAGGTTAAAAATTATAATTCGATTTTTTTTCAAATATAAATACTAATGTACGATAATTCAATCAAGTATTTAAATTATATCAACATATCATTTTTTCCCGACTTAAGTGCAGGTTCGATTCCTGCTGCATTCACTATATCACATAATAAATAAGAATTACACAATTAATAAGAATTACGATTTAAAATGACTTTTTGTTCCTTTGAGGTAGTATTGAGTCCTTTGCGTAGCTGAAAAACGACAAAAGGCTATATCGTTTTGATTTTCGTGCTAAATAATCTGTAACAACGTTGTCGTCATCTGAAATTAATAAAATTTAATATTATTTTTAATATACATTATGTTTTTAATATATATTTATTTTTAATAAATATCAAACAAGAATAACGAGGCCGACGTGGCGGGTCACAAGCATGCGACTGTAAACGGGACGGTTGTGGGTTCAATTACCTCTCGGGGAATAAAGTATGTAATATTTTATTTTTTGGAAAAAACTACCCTTTTTCTTAGGAACGCCTAGAGGTTGAAGTTTATATCAAGTACTTAGGTCTTCAGTCACTTGGAGCTTTGAAAAAACAAACTCCTAAGCCAACGCAACCAACAGATAAAGCCATTTATACCGTAAATTTCCATAAATATTCGAATCTCGCAAGGGAATCAAACCCTACAGAGTACTCCTCGTGCACTCAGAATCTAGAACTCAAAATCTCATATAAAGAAAAAAAATGCGAAAAGTGAACATTTATAGGTATGTCATAAAAAAACACTACAAGCATATTCAATTTTAGTATTTCATTTCATACAAAATGAATACATATGGCCGTAAACTTCAGTTTTTTAACTTTTATAAGGTATACAAAGTACTTCCCGTCGACCTACCATGATGAAATCGGTACGGAAGCCTCGATGGGCGAGTCCACTTAACCCATTTTTCTGATACATTAGGTAGGCAGAAGGAATCTCATATTAAGACACTCCGTTCGTTTGCTTTCCGCTCGAATACAATTGCCGGTAAAAGCTCATAACCTTGTCTTATAAGAGTAAGAAAATGTAAATAAATCATTTTCTGAATTGCGATTCGAATCAACAACCAACACGTTTACAATAAAATGCTAACCCATTATGATAGGTCTGGCCTCTCTTACGAACCTGTGTTTTGGTTCCGCCATTCAACGCGTATATTCTTGCAAATTCCCGCCGAATTAATTGCGTGGAGTACAGATTGTCTTAACCAGGCTCCTAGGTTCCCTTTACCAACCCTGCCATATACATAACTTATATTATAACTCATAAAGAAGACTTACCCAATAAATTTTGCCTTTCCCCAGTGGTCGGTAACACATAGTCGTTGGCCGACAAGGACACGAATAGCGCCAGCGGCATCAACCACATGCATATAGTGTAGTAACCCAATATCTGAAAATTATAAGTTAGTTATTTTTTTTTTGTTAAGCAGAGGGAACAAGACACTCTGTTTCCTGGCACCGCTCAACTTTTGAACTTTTCTCTGTTGAGTAGGCATTACGTCCAGAATGTGAGGAACAAAGGGTCATAATTCGAACGGAGTATCTTAACACTTTGTTCCCAAGTACTTCCTGTTTACCTTACTATGTGCGGAATAGAGCGTAAATCAAAGAAACAAATTCACAAACAATATACTCCAAATACTTGAACCACAGGTAAGACTATTGTTGACATATAAAAAAGTAATTACAAAACTTACCTCAGGAAATGCATAGTGATTGGTCCCAAAATATCTGAATGAACAATAGTGATGTAACAACAAATTAAGTAATGCCAAAACAAATGTAATGCTGTTAGCTTCAAGTATTGGGAACTTTTTCAATAGAAAACCATAGAGTATTTGTTGGAATAAACCCATCAGGTTTAAATGTAAAGGAATGTCTTCAAAGACAATTAGTCCAATGTATAGGGCTGTGGTTACCTAAATAAAAAAAAATAATTGTTAAAAATAATCTAATAAAATGTATTTAAAACAATAAAGTATGTATTTAAAACAAAAATGAGTTAGTTTTCATATTTATAAAAAATGACTTAATCAATATTAACAAAACTTTTGTTCCTTGAGTTGGAATATAATACCTAATTTTAATTATTAGTTGCAGTATAAGCCAGACACCATACTCCAATATTATTGAATTCCAACAATTTTACATGCACATTAGGTGTAGTGGAACAGTAGATTATAAATGGTTGTGGGCCCAATCCCTACTTAGGGGATAAATTTACTTTTGTTTCCTTGCTCAAGTGAAGACAGATTTACATAAAACTGTACTATTTATGCAGAAATGCAATGTTAATAATGTGTGAAACTATAAAAAATGTAATTCTTCTCGGAGATTGGAAATAAATTTGCATACAGAACTGAATCCTTATTTTCTATATGCATATATAAAAAGTAAAACAAAACCTAGAAATATAATAAATATTTCTCATCATTCAAAATGTAACTGTAATTAGTACACTTACAACTAAAATCCATGTAATTATACATTTGGCCATCACTGTGTACTCTTCTATTAGCTCTGCTAAGTAGAATAGACCAGCAGCTGTAAAATATTTTAATTTGTTGAATTGTCATATATGTGTATTGTCCATACGACTAAATTTAATGTTATTCTTGAAGGAGATGTGTTCTATATTATGATTCTGGATCATGAATTTATGAAATTTAATTTATTAATAGATATCAATTTAGGTCAAAATAAATATTTGAATTGTGAAGCAGTTGGGAAGTTCACTTACCATCCTGGTAGGAAAAGTAGTGTTTAGTTCCACACGTAAATGTTTCAAAAATTTATCATTGGGTGATGATGGAATAATTTAAATTTTATTTTTTCAATATTCATTATTTAACATTTTAAACAAAATAAAATTATCAATAAAAAGTCATAAGGATTGTAAGTACTTAAAATAAAATAAAAAAAAGAGAACTCAATAAGCATATAATTTATCTCAACTATTGTTTTATTCATGGCTATCAAATGTGAAATTAAATAATATTTTTGTCATATGTTATTAACCATTTTATAACTCACATATACTTGTTTAAAAATTGATATTCTTGGCAGATATTCATAATTTTACAATATATTTGAAATAAATAATGAAGCCAAATTATTTTTGGCAACGTAACTAGTGCTAATTAATTTATTATTATAATTGTTCTTTTATAAGAGTTTTAAAAAAATATGTTTAACAATTTTATAAATATTTTGATATATACTCACCAAGGGCCATGGTCATAAACGTTGCTTGTACAACGTAAGATAAAATACTTATGAAATATAAAAAAAACATTTTGGTAAAACTATTTTTTCTGCTTTGTTTTGTTATTTACAAAACTCGAGTGAGGTTATACGCGTTGTCAAGCATCAATGTCAGTGTCAATGTCAATGTCAATGGAAATATTTGTTAATGCTGATTCGTAAATTTTTGCTCTTATGATTGCAGGTAATATTCTCCCTCTCACATCTTTTTCTCTCTCCTTTCCTAAGTTAATCCGTTCCTTATATGAATCCTTTCTAATAAAATTTCTGGTCCTCATAATGTTTAATGTTTGTTAATGTTTGTGCTTATTTCTCTGTTTATATTTTTATGTAAATGTTAATTTAGATATAAAAATATAAATTATAAACTATTTGTAATATACTAACCAGTAATCATGTAAATATCGCAAGTATTGATTTTTATTTTATAGGTGGATGTAGTATATTAATTATTAATTGGATCTCTTTTTGCTATGTATTCTCCTGTTGTGTAACGTTATCCCTTTTTTAATGTACACTCTCCTTCGTGTGTTTTTATACAACGTGACATCGACGAAGTGATTTGTGCTCAACTGGCACGATCGGAACGCCATAAACTTAGAACTAAACTGAACTGAACTATTTGTACATATACGTACCTATTAATAACTTATCACATAAAATGCTTAAAATTGCGATTAAAATGTTTATTGTAATTAAGGTATAGAAAATGTAATGTAAAACTGAACTTACAAACACATACAAATTGGTAATCACAATGACATAAAAATAGCATCAGCAAAAAAAAAAATATAACAAATAATAAATAAACAATATAATTCAATATTTTTCATTCAAGGCAAAAAAAACAAAAATACCACCTGCTCATATTACATTGTATGCAAATGAAAAATTCTTATATCTTCCATTAGAGTTTAATAAAATATCAAATTGGTCGGAGAGTTTATCATACAGACGTAATAACCATTTTTTTTTCAAACAAAACATGCATTTTTCTAATTTTAGTATAACATTGAATTCTAAATGAAATCAAATAACAGTTCCTCTAAGATTAGACAAATCGAAATCGTCTAACGTCGAATTAATACAAACTCATTTCCTTTTCTTGAGTATTTGAGGTGATTTAAAGTAGAAATATTTATTTATTAGTTGTTACATATTTTTTTGCGGATGCTATGTTTTACTATGAAGTTTATCGTTTTATTGTAACTTTTTTGTTTTATACATTATTTGTATATATTTGTAAATCAGTCAAAGAGTAGAAGGTCTCTACACACAAAGTAGAAGAAGAAGAACAAGAAGTCTAAAATCGAAGTTCGTAGTAATACTTCTTCTGCAAGAAGAATTCTCGTAATAATTTTTTTATAGTTATAAGCTACATTTAATTTAAAAATATCTTGATAATTCACAATTTGCTATGGATTTTTTTTATTGTTTAATATTTTATAATATTATTGTAAAAACAAAATGATTTTTTAACGAGTTTTCGCTGACATAAGTTGTAATCTTAATTTATTATAAAAATAAAGTCAAATAAAATTTTAATAATATTTACAGTTTAGTTTTACTGTACATAAACAAGTGTCTCCACATACGCATCCCCGTACTCGTTAGCCGCTGAGCAGCCATAGTATCCGTTATCGTCGGCCGTCACGTGGGCTAGAGTAACAGTGGATACACTGGCACTGCCGTGGGACTCCCCGAGAGCTTGCTGTGCTAGAGGTTGCGCGTTGTGCGTCCACTTCAGGACAGGTGCTGGGGTTCCCGTTGCGTGACACTCTAGGGTCACATCTTCACCAGCTTTCACTGTAAGCTTGCGTTCTGCTTGTTTTGATATTTTTGGTGGACCTGAAAATTTCATGTAATTCAAAATAGGAGGACGATTAAAATACTTTAATGAAAAGGATTAAGGTCCATTTTATTTATTTCTATCTACTAATATAACCTTTATTTAATAACCTTTAAGTGGATTTAACTTTATATATCTTCCGCCTACATGGAGGATATTATTTTTCCGTTATATTTTAAGATATTACGTCCTGAGTAGCGGTTTTTGGGGCAGAGGTCGAATGCTCCCCATTGCCTCATAAATATTTGAGAAACCGCTAAAAAATTACATGTATATGGAGCTATATCCCGCTTTTAGCAGAATAGGCCAATAGGAACTTATATTGCGGCACTCCGTCCCCCATTTATCAATGACAACTAAGTGGTGTAACTCAACGCCGCGCTTTTGTCTTATTATCAGAGGAAAGAAATGAAAACAATTCATTCCCTGCGAGTAAAAATTGAAAGCTGAATGATAGTCAAGACGGCATCGAAATATTTTTTTTATATTTATTTGTTCTTCTATTAATTTTTAAATGGTAATAAAATGAAAAAAAACATGCCCTAAAATAATTTCTTGTCTTAATACTCACTGACAACAGTCAGGTGCATGGTATGAGTTTGCGGTTTGTCCACTCCGTTGTCCACGATGCAAGTGTACTCTCCCTCGTCAGATGTCCACGTTTCTTTAATCAAGAGACGCTTTCCACCAGTTCGGTTGTATCTGGTCACACGGTCTTTGGGATTGTTGTTTGTGTTTTTACCATCTTTATACCAGTCTGGGTGAGCCAGAGGACTGAGGATTCAATCGAAATAGATTTAGTTAACATTTTACCTCTGTTACATGATTTTGTGATAAAAATGATTTTCAATATAAGAAAAAAGAAAAAGCCTCAATATTTTAAAACATAGGAGAGTGGATGGAGTGTTAAAACACTCCGTTACCCACTTTCAGCCAATTATTGAAATATTGCGGCGGTAATTTACGCTGTACTTTGTCTATTAGAGCGGAGAAATGAAAATAATTTATAAATCGTCACGGTTATTGTGTCTACAGTCTGACGTTATCCCACTGCGACACGACCGCTTCTATACGCTGATTATTGTGTTTTGTTTAATAAATTTGATGGTAATATTAATCACATAAACAAAGTATAATCTTTGCATAGTGACCTTTAGTTAAACTTAGATTAAGATAGCAGTCTTATTATGTTTGTTGATATAATTATTTTATGTTAGCATTTAAATAAATAGCATGTTTAAATTGAAATAATTCATTTTTTTTTATGTAAATGAAAATTGTATGTCAATTTATATTTTAATCTAATTTTCATTTATGTTTGTTGACAATTTGTGCTCAGAGGACATCATTGACAAAAGTACTGACAATATATTATATATATATATATATATATATATATATATATATATATATATATCTTGTAGAGCAGATCTCGTAGATCTTAATCAAGGTAATATAAAAGATGCTTCTTTGTATATAAGTATGTAAATAAACAAAAAGAACCGAACTTATTAGTGAATTTGTAAGGATTCTTAATGCCATTACCGGACCTTGACAAAAATTAAACGTATTTAACGTTTTGCCTAAGTTTATACATTAAAATATTTAATGTTTTATTTACTGTGTGTGATTATTAGCTATTGCAAGACACGTCAAGATTGTTTGATTTACTTCTATCGACATGATTGTGTATTCAAGGAGACTTTTATCAAATTATTTTTTTTCACCGTGAATCGAGATTGGAATAAAGTTATAAATACTTACGTTCCTCCGTAAATACAATAGATCATTGTTACATCTCCCACTTTTGCCACCATATCTGGACTAACGTATAAGGAGACGAGAGCCGAATTGTCACCATGCTCGAGGACTACATCTTCAATCACATGTTCCGCTAAAACGACATCTTCTTCTACTGCACTAGACCTCGCCACACACACATATTTATGCTCCCGGCTCGTATCCTCCTCAGTTACATTAGTAAAGAACAAAGTACCGTCAGGGGACTGAGTTATACGCGGATTCAAAACAGTTCGCGAAATAGTTGGATCAGCAATCAGTTGGTAAACCCATACTATTTCGGGTTTTGGATACGCATTTGGAATATTACAGTCGAGCTTAAAATATTTTCCCTCTACAGGTTTATGTTTTTGTAGAGTAACCTTAGGAATGTCTATGTATTGGCTTCTAACGTGTACTATTCGAGAGCTAGCTACCCCTAAGTCAGTGTGCGCTAAACATTGGTAATCGGCTTCGTCATGAATCGACGGTTTCTTAAAGACGAGGGTACCTCCGTTATCTGTTTGTGATATGCCAGAATTTAGTTTCAGTGGTGCTCGATCTTTCAGCCACGAATATCTAAAAAGAAGAAATAAAATACAAATGAAACGCCAGTCGTAGCGGAAAGTCAAAAGATAGGTTGTGAGTTCGATTCCCACTCGAGAAAATTAAAAATAAAAAAAAAAATTCTTCGCTATACCGACGAGGCAAAAGGCAGCGTTGCCACACTGTTCTTTTTAACTACCCGGCTGTGTACAGGATACAGAGTAAAGCTGAAACAACTAAATAAAGTATAATATTTAATATTTTTTTTATTTGTTAGATGGTAAATACTTGAAAATTAATAATAAAATAATAATAAAATAATTAAAGAGTAGTTTCAGCTATTAATACTAAAACCAAAGTGGCGCATCAGGACAACGTACGACAGCCACTGTGTTGGTTATGGATTCAACCTCCTTTGTCCTGGTGGTGCCAATTTAGACGGAGACTGTTCTCTGCAAATGTACTTACATCTTAATGTATAAATTATCAAGCAGAAACTAACCTTATACCCGGGACCTTTTCAACTGTAATGCATTCTAGAGTAAACTCTGAATTTTCTTTGAAGAGAACTTCTTCTGGTAAATCTTTTAGAATGGGCAACCGATCTACCGGTTGAGATGCGCCTTAAAAAGATAAATAGATATTAATTATATAATTAAAGTCACATAATTGTATAAACATTTTGTTATTAATAAAACCAATTTTTGCTTTTTACATTATTTTAGAGCACTGCCGGGTCCAGATTGGATAAAATTTTTATGAATGTTAAAGGACGTCTGACTGTAAACTCGACGGTTGTGAATTCGATTCCCGATCGTGAGAATAAGTTTTCCAATATTCCTCACTTTGATAAATTTGGATAAAGTGGGGAACGAACTATCTGAGCTCTAGGTTCGGTAGGACAATATATTGCTTTATGCGGTATGCAGCGAGAAGCTAGAAAAGTTTTTAAGCTTCACTCTTTATCCTGCACATAGCAGGGTAGACACAGGTAACTTGGGAACCTAGCGTTAAGACATTCCGTTACCATTAAGACAGTACCGCTCCCTAGTTTAATCACTAAAGAAAATTTCAAGTTGGATTATTGAAAGAAAAAAGCAAATATACTTACATAAAACGCTTACAGCTAGTATCACGCCTATTATATTAAACCGCAACATTTTTATCTAAGAAACAACACCAATCAATCAATTTATAAATTAAAATAAACAAAAAATAATCAATATAAATTATGCAAGATTATAATTTTAATTTCTTAATTATAACATCTAAATAATACTTATTCACTTTATCTGTACTATTTCTAATGACGAGAAAATACAACTGTCAATAGGAATAGAAGAAAGCCCTTATATAATGGCGGGAAACGTATCTGAATAATGCTTACGGTAATAAAACAATACCGTAGTTTACGAGTAATTTATTTTATACAATACTAGCGACCCGCTCGCGGCTTCGCCCGCTTAAACCACAGAATTATTTATTTAACACACTGAATTATGTTCGTGTTTTGATATACTTATAATGTATGTTTGCAATGTAATGAAGTTTTTTATGAGAAAGTTGTTAAAACTTTAGGTCGCATTTTCGTACCTCCCATAAGAATCTTCAATTGAATGTTTGAAATAAAAACACAACTTATCGATACTTACTATATGTGCGATAATCTCAGAAACGGCTTAACCGATTTAAATACTTTTTTTGTTTGTATTCTGGCAAACTGCCCTTAAATATTAAGTATTAGTTTTATTTTAAGCAGCTTCATGCTAGTCAGAGGGAGGAACCTAGTATTAAGACACTCCGTTCCCCACTTTCTACCGAATTCGGGACGCATTGCGTGTTGAGTGGCAGAACGCAACGCCGTGCTTAACCTCGACCCCAGAGCGAAGAAATGGAAATATAAATTTAAGTAAATATTTCATCTCCTCGTGTGGGGATCGAACTCAGAGAACCAGTCGGTTTTAAAGTCACGCTTTGTGCCGCTGCGCCACGACTGGCCTCAACTGGATTGGACTTTATTTTAATCGGTTCACATAAAGTTAAAACCAGATCCACGCTTTATCCCGCCCTTAGTAGGGCAACTTAGTGTAAGATATTGGGTATAATGTGTGACTGATGTGCGAAGTGAAAATATTATTAAATTATAATTCAATCCTGCATGTGTGGATCGGACCCACAACGTCGCGTTACAGTTACAATTGGGCATATAGGGTAAAATAGTTTAAACCCGTACCTAAAGAATTTAAGCAAGATACATCAACAGTGAAGACGTAGGTTTTTTTCTCATTTCACAATGTTTATTCATATCTATATTTCGTATGACGCGGTTACGCATAGGTACCAATAATGTAAACACATACTACTACAAAAATAGTACTAAAATGTTTAGAACTTTAAACTTAGCCGCCAAAACCTACGACTCGATTTCGCAATGAAGCGTATGCGGCGGTTTCCCTTTGATAGGTTTATGTGTGCGTGCGTCGTTCTTGACAAATTGTATTTTATTTTACAACGATAATTTTATTATTTATTTTGTTTGAAAAAATAACTTTTTTATTTTCGGGTTTTTAATTTAATATGTAATAGGCTTTTATAGAGTAGATAAACTGTGGTTTCATTTAAAGTGGTCCTAACAAAAAAACTCTGTATAATTGAGCATATTTAATATTTATAGTGATTTTTTGGTGAAAAGATACCAATAGTTATTACAACCACTTGCGAAGAAGCATAGTTTAGGCAATTTTTTATTCTTATACCTTTTGAAAAACTACCAACGTTCTTAAGTTAATATATTATTTTTTCAAATTAAAAAAATTGTCTATGTCATCCTAATGGCGGAAAAATATTCAAAATGTATTGTAATACCACATTAGTATCGACAATGTAGTGTTGATAGTAATTGAAAATAGTTATACTACAGGAGGATACCTTCATATGCACTGTTTTAACCTGTTTTATGTATAATATAGAATAATATATTCTATAGAGGAATCACACATTCTTTTTATTCAGTTTAGTAAATACATTTTTTAGAGGTTACTCTGTACTAAAATGGCATGCAACTCTGTTCCCACATTTACGTTCCTGATATATCGATTTAAATAATAGAAATACAAAATATAGGAAGGAAACACAAATGCAATTATATTGCATTTTTTCTTTTTTTCATACTTGAAACGTATTAATAAATTACATATTATGTATTACATACAATTAATTTCTTTTGAATATAACACTAAGTTTAATCAGCTTCACGCTATTTTAACAGATAACATAAGATGACATTAAAACGTATTGACATCACCACGTGATCCATCTAAACACAATATAAACTTTTATAAACTATGAACTCACAATCAGAATTTACTTTCCAAATACATATACTTTTTATTCTACACATCGCCATATGAGCTAATTCCGTAAAATATACCAACTTTATTATGTTTGTTAATATCACCAACGTTGACGTTTGAAATAATAATTATGGTAGACTGAACAAATATTGATTATACTTCTTTTTTTAGCTTCACGCTGTATCCCGCACACAGCAGGGTAGGCATAGGACCTCTAGTGTTAACAACAACACTCTGTTCCCTACTTTTCTCGGAATTCTGTAGGCATTGCGTGCTGAGTAGTGAAACTCAACGCCGCACTTTACCTCGACACCAGAGCGATGAAATGGAAATATAAATTTAAATAAATATTTCGTTTCCTTGCGTGGTCATCGAACCCACAACAGTTACACTTTGTGCCCCTGTGCAACGAACGGCCTCAATTTACTTTCTTCTTTTAAAATGTGGTTAAATGAAATAGTCGTAATTTAATTATGTCAGATTACTATTAACCGACTTCTTAAAAGGGGTCATCAATTGGGCTGTATTTTTTAGCCGTGTTACCTTAGAACTTTTGATTGTATGAACCGATTTTAATGATTCTTTTTTTATTTGAAAGCTAATGCCTCCCGTGTAGTCTTATTTTAATTTAGTTTATATCCAACAATGGTATCTATGAGAAAATCATATAAATCTCAAATTTACATTAAGTATATGCGCGACAAATGAACGTATAAGTCAATATCAATTCAACCGATTTTAATGATTCTTTTTTTATTAGAAAGGGTACATATAAGGGGTAGTTTGGTGAAAGTTTAGTTAAGTTCAGAGTGTGAAATCCGGTTGAATTTGAAGAAGTCGATTTTTTTTATATTTTTTTTTATATTTTTTATATGATAAAAACTATCCTATAAGTGACATTAGGCTTTGAACTATTACCATGCCAAAATTAATTTAATTTCATACAGTAGTTATCGGTATTTTAGGTGATTTATATTTTTCAGTTTTTGTTTTTTTTTAAAGAAAACTATCATGAAATTCGGAATGAAACCGAAAAAAAATGTACCTTGAGGCCCTAGGCTAACACCATGCAAAAATTCATCAATTTCTGTCAGGTAGTTTTTGCGTGATTGACGCACAAACAAACCGACAGACAGACAGACAGACAGACAGACAAGAATTCTGCTGAGTGGTTTTTTAGGTTCTATAATCGACATATTAACCGACCTAATTTTTATTTTTTTTATATCTTTCATGTACAGAATTGACTTTTCTATCCTTTTATTATATATGGAGATAAATAAATAAGTTTGTTTGTGTGTAAATAACTAAATTAGAAAAAAAATTATTAACATATAGTCTATAATTCTCATCAAATGCTCATTGACATATATTCACTGAGAATTAATAGCAATTAATTTTCTTGTTTTTTTTTTATTTTATTTAAATTATATTCTATTAAATATAATTAATAAACCGAGTAAACCCTGAAAAACAAACTATTTTTTTTTCATGTAAACAACCGCGTGCAGTACAGTTATAGGTACAGTCATAACGTCTAACGATTAACGTAAAATGTACAATACCTCCATTGATTATTGTCATCCCTTTTTTATCTGTAGACTTTTCGACGAAAAGTTGAAATCAAATTTAATGAATTAATAAACAATATGTGGCCTTGGTTTTGTTAAACAAAATCCGGTCAAGTGCGAGTAGAATTTGCACACAAAGAGCTCCGTACCTATATCGATAAAAATAGCAAAAGAAAATTAAGTATTAAGTTTAATTAAGTATTGTATGGGAGTCCCCTTATATATTTATTTTGTTTAATAGTAACAAAAATAAATCATCTGCGATTTTTTATTTGTTGCAAGGGAAATAATCTGCCAAAATTTTAAGCGCCTAAAGTCTTAGTAATAGGATTTTGTTTAACCCTTATGGGTAAAAACCTAACATACTAAAAATACTAGTGTCTCAATATAGTATTGCGATTCCGTTCGCGATGGTTGTGAGTATAATTTTCTTTCAATGGAACGAATTTTTATTTTCCTACTCTAGCGAGACAGCTTGCGGTGTTGAATTCCGCGACACTACGCGAAAGCGGACTGGATTGTAATGACACCAGTTTCTCTCTGTCTACTACGCTATATATGGAATATAACGTGATGTATTTATTAATTAAAAAAATATTCAACCAAACGTCGCCGTGTTTAGTCTCGAACTCACTTAATCTCTAATAGGGAATAAAAGAGAGTGTCTTATTTGCTCCGCTCTCCATTTTCACCTGCTCCGCGTTATTTTGTCTCTCTAGGAGTTAACATAAAATAAAATAAAAAAAATAAACTTAATCACTTTAACGCGCGTCATTACTGATAACCTGCATACCTACTGTGTTAGACAAAAGTCAAGGAAAAGCGGGAGAGTAAACATGATTGCATGACATAATGCATAATCTATTCAAAATAAAAACGGAACGCATTTAGGGAACCTAGTGATAAGTCATCCCGTTTTTCACGCACTGCTCCACTTTTAAGACATTGCGTGTTTACGGAAACTCAACGCCGCACTTTGTCTAATTGCGAGGAAGTGAAAATAATTTATTCAATCAAACTACGGTACTACAGTAGTTAGACCGTCGCGTTTACGGCCTACATAATCGTAGCGCTTACAGCCGCTGCGCCCCTATGTCTTAACGGCCTTAATATTTTTGCTTCACACTGTATCCCCTGCATAGCATTGTAGGCAAGGAAGGAAGGTAAGAACCTGGGAACCTAGTATTAAGACTCTCCATTCCTCATTTTTTACCATTGAAGACATTTCGTATTGAGAGGCGGACATCAACGTCACCTCTCAACCCGTCGCGTTTAGAGTCACATGTTTCATATTTTCAGTCAGCTCACGATGTATCCCGCACACTGCAGAGTAGGCAGAGGGAACCTAGTATTAAGACACTCCGTTCCCCACTTTCTACCGAATTCTGGAGGCATTGCGTTTTGAGTGGCAGAACTCAACGCCGCGCTTAGCCTCGACACCAGAGCGAAGAAATGGAAATATAATATTTCAATCTCCTCGAGTGGGAATCGAACCCACAACCAGTCAATTTTACAGTCACACTTCGTGCCACTGCGCCACGACTTTTGCTTATTTTGCTTAACTATATTATCTTTGTGAAATGTGATTATTCAATTTTCTATTAATAAGAATACATTTTCCTTGTACATTATGCTTTAGTACCTATTAGTAATGTTGTATTATGGAGTGTATATTTACTAGAGGAAAGTACAGGTTCGATAAAAATATGTATTATTTGACTCTTGGAAATGAGTTACATTAATTTAATTGGGTAAAACAGGATACAACATGCCCCATTGAAAAAGCCTTCTAGTTTCAAAAATATATATTTTATAAGTATATTTTTTCTGTATTTAACTAGTTGAATCCTTTATGTTGAATTATTAATTAGTTTTTTTGACATATCAGTTACAGATTTTACAGGATTACTTTTCGTGGAACCCTCTTTTCGGGGATAGATGCCGTCCACTATAGACAGTTGCCATACTACAAAAACATTAAGAAGTATCAACCCTCATGTATTGTGTAAACGAAAAATCCAACCAAATTTATGAGATCAAATGTAGTAATATAGAATTATTAAAAATATGTTCTTTAGTTGTTGTCATGTTAGAAAGAGAAATGGAGAATACTTTTAGAATATAAACATATTGTCTTTTTATTGATGCTTGTCCTTAAAATGATGATTTCTTTCTCTATTTGTGTTGTGTTGTCATTTCTCTACTACATTCTTCTGTTTATAATTTATATGAAGCCCAGAGAGGTTTGTATATTATTGTATATTCCTACTTTTTCTTCTTATAACAATACTGATAAGTGATCGGTGTAAACAAAAATTAGCTTCACGCTATATCCCGCACACAGCAGGGTAGGCAGAGGGAATCTAGTGTTCAGACACTCCGTTCCCCACTTTCTGCCGAATTTTGGAGGCATTGCGTGTTGAGTGGCAGAACTCAACGCCGCGCTTTGCCTCGTCACCAGAGCGAAGAAATGAAAATATAAATTTAAGTAAATATTTCATCTCCTCGAGTGGGGATCGAACCCACAACCAGTCGGTTTTACAGTCACACTTTGTACCACTGCGCCACGACTGGCCTCATCGGTGTAAACAATATTATACTTATTTGATAAAAGTTTTCCTCGAACTAATATAATGTACTGTTAATTTATATCTTGTTATTTCCTTAGATCTGTCTGTGATATGACTAACAAGTAACTTATTATTATGTAAAATGGTTAAGAATGTATGCGTATGGAATATAACTAGATAGGTTTGCGGGTTCAATTTCAGCTGAAAACCAATAATAATACAAACAAATATATTTTTTACAATAGCGGAACTTAATGACGTAAAATTGAAAACGTCTCTTTCCGTTCCCATAGGGATTTCGGAAAATGCTCTCTGAATGTAGGGGATATTCCACAAGAAACCAAGAATTTTAACTTTCTAAATCTATTGTTTCGACTCTGCGTATCTCGCAAATATTTTTTATCGCAATGTCTCGAAAATTATGCAGTGCGTGGGGAACGGAGTGTCTTAATACTATTTCTCTCTATTTACTTTGCAATAAAGCTAGAGATGCATATTCACAATCAAAAATAAGATGTTTAACAAGTATTACCTAATTTGTAGTCATATGACCTTCAAGTATTTTACCTACAGACGCCAACATACCATGTTATATGAGTGATTAATATATTATAGTGTAGGTATACTTACTATACATATAGATAGTACATTCATTTCTTCTCTGCTCCATGCTCAATGCCTCCAGAATTCGGCGGAAATTGGGGAACGGAAGTGTCTTAGCATTAGATTCCCAGGTTCCCTATGCCTACCCTGCTAAGAGCAGGATACCGCTTAGGAGCTTGAAGCTAGAAAACAAACGTTATTCGATATTTTATAGTCGAAAATATGAAATGGAATTGAAAAAAATAAGGCCAGTGGTCGTGAAGTCCCCGCAATAGTTTATATATATTCAATATGTGTAACAGGCGACAGGTGACGCGCCAATTATTCCACAGCTCGCATGTGTCAGTTTTTGTTGTGGAGGAAAATATCGGACACGCTGCGCCCGCGCATCGCGACGGTGAATCCCTGGCGGCTAATAAATGCGTGAAGAAGGTCGTTACACATAGACGCTAGGTTTTTTTATACAGATTGTTCACATCGATAGTCAAAATAAAGTGAATTGAGACCATTTTTGTATTTTAAAGAAGTATTATTTATTTATTGACATGCACCAGTGGTAATTACATAAATTTTACAATAATATTTTTACTTCTAAATTTCTTATTACTAATGGTGAAAACCGCTTAGTATCTTATTTACCATGTCGTTTATAGGGTTCCGTACATCAAAAGAGGACCGGAAAAACAGAACCGGAATAGGATCACCTTGTTGCCCGTCTCTTCGTCTATTCGTCTGTCAAGACGATTTATCTCGAGATTGCGTAGAAATATCAATGTAAAAGTTACCTGAAGCACAGAAAAAAAACAAACTTCTAAGAAAACGAAATCAAAAGAGATCTATATACGAGCATCTATGCATCGATTTTGTGGCATTTTATATTAAATTCGCCACCTAATTAAAACCTACAAGGTACTTTCCATGGACCCACAGTTATTGAAATTTGACACGAAATGAGAACTACAAATAAAGAAAAAAGTCTATGAAGTTAAAATGTATAGTTATAATTATAAGTTAATTTAATAGCTTTAATTTGTTTTAATTTCATAAAATATGAGTGCATATGCCCGCAGACTTAAGTTTGTCGTTGAACTACAATCCTGAAGTTGGTACCGAAGTCTCGGTATGCTCGTACTTGCACTTAATCGGTTTTTAGTTCTAATAGTAAAAAGGTATTATTATGCATTGGTTCATAGCTATGAAAAAGAATCGTAAATATATATATTTTGTCTCTATGTTGGCACATGTTTGTCGATGTATCAATGTATTTATGGACAATAAATGTATGAAAAGATTGTTTTTTTTTTTAAGTGTTTTTATCGTTTTCCTACAGTAGTAATAAAAGTAAATACAATATTTTACAGGTATAATAAAGGAAAAAAGGTCATGTTAGCACAATGGCCTTTTTTGTATAATGTGAAAAGATAGTTATCGTATATATGTACGATACGAGTACTTATGTATTTGCACCCACCCGCACACAGCAGGGTAGGCTGAGGGAACCTAGTGTTAAGACGCTGAATTCTGGAGGTATTGCGTGTTGAGTGGCGGAATTTAACGCCGCCCTTTGCCTAAACATCAGAGCAAAAAAACGGAAATATAAATTTAAATAAATGTTTTATTTCCTGGAGTGGGGATTGAACCTATAACCAGTCGCGTTTACACGTTCACACTTTGTGCCCCTGCATTATGACTGGTCTTAATACACATAGCATTTATAAAAATAACGACTTAATGCTCTTAAATAAAGTAAACAGAAGTATTCTTAATATAACTCCAGTGAATGTGAAACATCCCCGACACATGGTAACAAGCGAGGAGTTCATTTTACGTCCTTGACCTTGTACGATGGCAACGAGATATTAAATTTAATATTGCTAAAAATTGTTTTTTTGTTATTGTTTCAATAAGTATCGAAAAGAGCGAAAGAAATGTAAAATGCTTTAGAATCCTTCAATTTTAATTAACATAATTAAAAAGAATGACCATTTTCTTTCTAAGTAAGTATGTATGCTTGACCACTAAAATAATCGGAAACTATAAATCGAGGAAGATCTCTGATTTAAGTGATAGGTATATTTTAATTAAGTGAACAATTAAAATCTTCATCAAAATCGGATCATTTTTTTGTGGTATGGATATCCTCGCATTTATAGAAGAGACACATACATATATAGGTTTGTATATAAAATCAGTAACGATGACCAAAGACTCGGTCTCGGTAATTTCGGCTAAAAATCAGTCGAAGGTTTGGCCTTGAAGAACCGAAGTGGTTGTCTCACTAGTCACTCGGCACAATTTTGTGGTCCACGAGTAATAAAGTCAGTCGAACCGATAAATAATAATAAATAAATATATAGTAATCACATTTAGTGTCCGACCGAGACAAGATTGTCAGCCGAAACCGAACTATCGACTCTGGTTTCAGTTTCAATCGAAACCGAAACCATAACCGAATACAAGGTACGAATATACAGTATAATTAATTAAAGATAAGCTAAAACATCAGGTAGAGGTGGTCATCTTTTGTCTTGAAAAAAATGAGTTCTTTGTGGAAACCTTGTGTTGCTTTAAATGTTTTCCTTATCCGAATTTGGATATAAGGACAATTATAGGTAGAATTTGAGTTTCCAGAGGTCCAAAAGTATGCAATCGGAAAAATTTGATATATTCACTTTAATGTTTGCGCCGATGTGGCGATTTCCCGCATAGCAGGACATACAGAGGAACCAAGTGTTAGGATAATTCGTAGTCCAACCAGGCACCGTCCACTTTTTGAATAAATTGAATGTTGAGTGGCAGAATGTTGGTGGAGGAATTCCCCGAGTAGAGATCGAACCCTTAACCGTCGCTTTTACAGTCAGACGATGTCATACCGCGCCACGACAGCCAAATAAAGCCAAACAATAAAGAGAGAAAACAGAGAACAGAGTGGCTCATATAAATATCGTAGTCACTGCACTTCAGGGACAATGGTATATAAGTACAAATTCGCTGTCAAATACATAAGAGGTATATACGTGACGAAGAATAACACTTCACCATTCAACTAATATGAGTAATATTGGAAACTATATTATTTTTTCCTTTCAATTCATAAATTACGTTCTATTTCATCATTTGTTGAGTAATTTAAAGTTTATAATACCTACTTTGCACTTTTTATGCTAATCACATACTAAGAAAAAAAAAATCTTAAAAAGGTCCATAGATTTCGCGCCGAATTTTATACAAAATGCAGCATAAAAACGACGAAGCATATCTTTTGACAATGTGTAGTTCAATGTTTGATACCTCCACGCAATCTCGAGATAAATGATATTGACAGTCGGATTGCCGAACAAAAAAGTGATCCTAAAAGGGTTTCCTTTTATCCTTTTGAGCTATGGAAACCTAAAATATTTTTTAACAAACCTCTCATAAAACTACCTTGGAAGTGCTATATCCATCCCAACAAAAAAAAATAATCGAAATCGAATCGAGACGAGTTAGACTATCGAGGGTTTCAAAAATTGGAGGTCTCAAGCTTTTCTGAAATTCAAGCTTAGCTTAGTCAGAGCCCTTTCATCTAATGCCTCATTTCAACAAGCTGCTGCTGTAATAGAAATTTTTGCCTCCCTTTTAAGGCTAGTATTTTTTAGGATTTAACCACAAATGTATAGTATATAAATCATTTCTGAAGTAAATGTAGAAATATGATTATTTTGGGCAATGATGGGGCCATAGATATCTCTAAGATAATTGCAGGTACTTGGGAGACGGACAGACAGACAGAAGGACGAACGGACAGACGAATAGACGGATGGACAACAAAGTGATATAAGGGTTTATTCCTTTTCCTTAAAAAAATATTTAACATTTTCACAAATTCTTGCTCTGTCAACGAAACAAAGTGTGGCGTTGAGTTCCGCCACTCAAGACGCACTGCGTCAAGAATTCGGGGAAGTGTCATGATGGTCAACTGAGTGACTTAACGCTGGGTTCCCCGGTTTCTTCTGCAACAATATTACATATATATTCAATGTCAAACTGATAACCTCCTTTTCTTAAATTGGTTAAGAATCTTAAACGATAGGTAGCTCATATAAAATAGAGCATAAAAATAATAAATGTTAAGGAAAATGTTACAAACAATTATCTAATACATAAAGATCAGTTTATTTGTCCGTCTTCCTTATTAACGCGGGTATTACTTCATGACACGGTATAAGCTATCCATGTTTTTTAAATATGGTTGTGCATTCCGAAATAATTACGTGCTTTATTTTTTTTTTTCATATTTATAATATTAGTAGAAAATTAAAAGTACAAGAAAAGCATCATAAAGCTTTTCTCAATATCTTGAGTACCCAACACAGGAAATATTTTTCAATTTGAACCAGTTGTTCCTGAGATTAGCGCGTTTAACGAAACGAACTATTCAGTTTTATAATAATATTAGTATATATTCCTGATATTCATATTAGTATCACAATAATGTTTTATAGTCAAAAAATTCTAAATGTTAATATTTAAAATACCCATGTTTTTTCCCGAATCCAACGTAAAGCCTGGTCCCACCGCGAGCAGAGCGGGCTCATTAAGGATTACGTTGAACGCGCAAGACTTGTATTCTAATCGTAATTTAAATTGTAATTTCTTCACTTCGCTCGCCGCTCCGCTCGCGGTGGAAAACGAGCTTAAAGATTGTAAGGCTAGACACCCATATTGATTTACATATGTATATAAAATCGTGTGACGTAATTGTTTTGTTTGCTAATCATTTTCATGGTTTTTTTGTCGTTATTTCTAGGTACTTTTTGTTATACTACTGTAATCTGAAGTTGTTTTAGATCTTCTCGTTATGTCAAGCACGGCGGGAGGAACTTGGACCTAAGACCCTCCTTCGGTATCACCATTCGGTAATCACCACTCAATATTCGAAACCGACATGAACTAGAGCGGAATGGATGAATTATAATTAATTATCGAACATAGGACCATCGTCAAATTGTGTTCAGTGGTTGTACCACTACGCTACGACGGCCTTAACTAATTTAGGTGAATATACGATTAACAATAGAAAAAAATAAAGCTTAAATATCACATCACCACAATATTTTCTTTTTTACCTTTTACGGTTGAAATATCCTAATGATCTTATTGATGATTTAGTTAATGACCATCTTAAAGACAAAATTTAAAAGAAATCCAATCCTGCGACCTCCAGTGTGAAGACTAGTTTGAAAGACCTTTATATCCTGTTATTTTATTATACTTTTTAACTGCAGGCTGCCAACGCGGGCCAATAGAAATAACAACCTAAGAATTGTATATGACACATGACCATGACAATACAAAAACATTTTTTCTGTTAGCGCCAATAGTTTTTGAGATTAGCGTGATCAACCAAACAAACTCTGTAGATTTATAATATGAGTAGAGATAGAGACTAAAGCAAAACTGTAGCCTGCAACTTCGTTGCGTGGATTAATATAACTTTAACTTTTTTTTTAGCTTTTTTATCCCGTATATATATGGAGGGGAACCTGGGAACCTAGTGTGTGACACTCAAGACACATAGACACTTTGCTCCCATTAAGACAATTCCGTTACCAATTTTCCGCCGACCAGAGGGAGGAAATGAAAATATTAACTTGATTGGGAATCGAACACACAACCTTTTGCGTTTATAGTCGCACGCTTGTGCCCCTGCGCCACGATGGTCTCTAGTAGTATTGTTATACTTTGATGATAGCACTAATATTAGAATATATTAGAAACTTTTGTTTTTAAATGGAAAAAAATGGATAGGCTGTTTCCCAAGGTAGGCTATATTAATACATCACTTTAGATTAAAGTCATCTTAGATTTTTTAACTTAGTGATATCCATTTAATCACGGGGGAGAAACAGCTCACGAAACGGTTACGGTTGTATATCCATCGGATTATGTATTGTAAAAAAAGATATTTTAACAAATTGAAATAAAGGTATTGGCGAACCTCAATTGTTTTCAGGAGCACAACAGTCATGATACCGGAAGGAGGATGCCCGAAGGTGATGTAGAAGGAGTTCAAGACAGTAGACGAAATGAAAGGGAATAATAGGAATAATACGTGAAGATGTAAAAAATAAGTAGAGCTAGAAGCATTCTTAAAATTATTTTATATACATTATTTATTTTTTTAGTGTTCCATACCTTAAACGGAACCCTTATACTGGAACCCGTCTGTTCCAGTGCCAAGATTGCGTGAAAGTATCAAGCTCAAATTATTATCAAATACTACTTATAATACTACTCAAGTATGTGGTCCCTTAAAGAGTAGAAAACAAACCAAGCTACTAAGTCAACGCAAAAGATCTTGTATCTTTTGCTGCATTTTGTATGAACTTCACCGCGTAATCAAAATCTAAAGCGTACATAGTTTAGTTTTGATTGAAAAATGGCATTTTTTAGCTTCACTCTATATTCCGCATACAGCAGAGGTTATTTTTTTTATATTTGGTCGATTTAGTGGTGGAGTAACGCCACGCTTTAATCGGTTACCAGGGTGAGAAAATTAAAATAATTTATTCCCTTTTTCAGGCAGACGCCAAAAAAAAACATAAATTTTGTCATTCCCTGGATCAATTTATAAATCGAACCTCTACGTATTGCATGCAGCCAGGCTCTTCCAAACTACGAGGGCGGCCATAAAAAAAAAATAAACAACGTATAAGGAAAATAAGAAGCCACACAAAGGAAACTGGTAATAGTTGGAAGCTATATAAAGAGGATGACCTGCCTTAATGTTACAGTTGAGCTTACGTTTTGTTACGGGTAAGTTGTGATTATGGCGCAAACGGTTCCAAGTTCGATACCCGCTTAGGGGAGTCGATTATTTAACTTCCCCCCTCTGGGAAGATATATAGCCGATAAGTTTCATTACTCCACGCGCAATGATTTTTATTCGGGCGGCAAGCGGTGAACGGAGTGTCTTTGTCACTTACTTCTCTGCCCACCCTCTAACTATTTTTATATTATATTTTTATAATTTTAAATAATTTTACGCTGTATCACCCATAGTCTAAGGAGGTGAAATCTAGTGTTAAGACTCTCCGTACCTAATACCCTAATTCACGAGACATTGCGTGGTGAGTGGCAGAACTCCATGTCGCGCTTTGTTTTTATCAGCGTTTGGAAATGAAAATAATTCGTTCCCTCGAGTGGAAATCGAACTGAAAACCGTCATGTCACATCATGGGTCGCTACGCCATGATCGCTGGCCCCAATATAGTATTTTTTGTGTAGAAAAGAAAAAACTTAGGTATATCTTTAGGCGTATCTTCAGGTGTACCTTAGGGATTACTTCAAGCACTTAAAACGTTTATTATTATTTTTTTTTATTATTTACAGATATCAATAATGTGGCGGGCGTGTGCTATCTTGGCGGTCGGCGCTGTAATATGTAAGTTTAGAATAGTTATATAAATAATAATTAAATAGGTAATTATTAAAAATATATATATTAAATAATATTTTGGGTTAAATTTTCTCTTGACCTTATTACGTTTAGAGAAGAAACTATTTAGAACTCCATGTATTCACCTTGCGTGGGTATGACTGTGATTATAGGGTGAGGAGCTCGGAGTAGTGCCTGGGTCTTGCGATCCAAGTGTAGATTTAAAGGTTCTCCTTTGAACTTCAATACGGCTTGACATTGAAATCGGCCTCAAAAATAGGTCCCGCAGTCAACGTGTTCTCTTTTTTACTTCTTCTATACAAACTCCTATCTTTGTACTTTGCATACGTTAATTTTTTATAAAGGCGACATTTTTTTGGAAAACAAGATTGTAATATTCCTTTTTTTAATTTTAATTAAACAAGTTTAGCAAGTGATATAAAAATCAGGATTATTTCGTTTATATTTAATTACCTAATAATTTATTTATTTAGTTTATTTTTCACCAAAAAACAGGCGCATCCCAACCGGTGGAGAAGTTACCAATTCTAAAGGAACTCCCTGCGGAAGTCAACTTCAGAGTTCCAAATAAAGAAGATTTGGTCCTGAACTGTGAGACTGTTGACAAAGATGTTGGAGTCAAGTATGTATCTTTTTTAAATTTGAGTTAATAATTAGAAAATAATGTTCATAGTAGGTATATGCTATAAGAGAGTTTGATAAAAAAAAACTTAGTTTTTAAATTAATAATATTTATATTTACAATAGCTTAAGATGTTGAAATAATACTTTAAAACTGTAATTAACTTTAAGTGAAATCTTAAGTAAACTGCATTTTCTTCAAAATTGAGATCCAAGTCTAAAATTAATTAATTTTATTGCGTTCAATAGATATTCCTGGCTTAAAGACGGTAAACCATTCAGCCTACGATCAGACGTAAGCCAAAAGGAAAACGAAGGTACACTCATCTTCAAAAAACCAGTAGATTCTGACGAAGGCAAATACCAATGCTTGGCTGAAACCAAGTTTGGCGTGGCCAGCTCTCGTATAGTGCTCGTGAAAAAGATTTTCATAGATAAACCTCAAGTGTCTCTACAAAAACATAAGCCTGTAAATGGAAAGACTTATAAATTGGAATGCGCTATACCCAAATCTTATCCTAAGCCAGAAATTTCTTGGATAGTGAAGACAGGAAACGAGGCAAAACCTGTTGCTGGTGCTAAATTTACTATTTCTCCGGAAGGTAAGCTAATATATTATATTAGTCTTAGTTTCATTTTGAATTTTTAGGTAATAGTTATATAATTAAGAGTTTAGTTATTTTTACGTTAATGTTTAATATTACATTTTGTTTCTTCCCTGTCTTTCTGTCAAGAGCCTTTATCTCAGAAACGCTTGGAGATATCAAGGTGAAATTCAAACAATATACTCAGATCCTTCCAAACTTCCGTATTTCTTAATTTAGTCAAAATAATGTTAGTAAAAGAATATGGCCGCATCCGCATCGCAAAAAACGCATATTTCGACACTATAGATGGAATCAAAATTAATATGGTACTGCCGGTTAACCTACAATGATGAAATTTGGCAGTCAGTATCTAACAGGTACTAGTTCAGGAAAAAATCTGAAAACTATACATGTGTGTGTGTTAAATCTTAAAAAAAATACAACAATAATAATATCTAACTAATCATATAAATTTTTAGTTTTTGCCAAAATTAATTGATGAAGTAACCATTATTTTTTTCAATTACAGGAACTCTATACATAGCAAGCATCTCCTCAGAAGATGTAGGCAATAAGAAATACGTTTGCCTCGCAAACACTCCAGCTGAAGGTCAGCCTATAGAATTGGCTGAACATGTTCTAGAAGAAGCCATCCAAAATAAAGAACCTGCTGATCATGAAGTTGTAAAACAATACGTCTCTAACGAAGTGATAGCTAAAATAGGAGAGCCTGTGTATTTGTATTGCATTTATGGTGGAGAGTAAGTATTTGATTTTAATAAATTCAATATTTCCTGTATTTCAGTTAGGTCATTCATTAAAAAAACTTTTAAATCGTATAGTTAAACGTAATAGAACCGAATCATTTACCAGTTTAGAAGCTGTTTTTGTTAGTCAAAGAAAAATAAGTATTTTCAACTAATAATTAAATTTCCTCAGTCCGTTAGCCCACCCCGATTGGTTCAAGGACGGCAAAGACATCAACAATAGCCCAAAAGACCGCGTCACCAGATACAACAAGAGTGTCGGTAAGCGTCTCCTCATCAAGGAAGTTTGGTTCGTCGACCAGGGCGAGTACACTTGCAAAGTGAACAACGAAGTCGGTAAACCGCAGGAGCATACCATGCGGTTGAAGGTTATCAGTGAGTATTGTTTTTTTAACACTTTTAAAATGTTAGTCTATATCACACTACATGGATAGAGATAGATATATTTTTTTAGAGAATGGATATAAAAATTGGTAGCAGGATGTGATGGTGATGAGACCCGCTACGTTAAAAATGTTATACGTATATCCGGAAACGTTGTTGTAATATAAAACAACATTGAAATTGAATTAAAATGACTGCAAATACTTCTTTTCTTCTTTGTATTTCTATAACTTTTGTTTAATGTAACTTCTGTATTTTTTATTTAACACTTTGTTGACTGTTTTTATAAATTTAAGAAACAAATAAGTACAATCTAAATAAAAAATCTTCCCAAAGATAACAGTTAGGACCGATAAAATACACAGATTAAAGTTCAGGACCTCAACAGGTGAAATATTTATTCCCAAGGAGCCCCATGAAATTAAAATCGTTCCCGACTGATTTACTTTATTATTATAGTTAAAACTACTTTAAAAATAATTACAGGCGCACCTCAATTCCTGAAAAACGTCCCACCCAAAATGATAGTGAAATCCGGTAGTGACGTAACTCTCCCCTGTCACGTCACCGGGACACCAGCGGCGTCGCTGACCTGGACGTACAATGCACAGCCACTGAAACTGGATGCCCACAGTGAAACTCAGGGAAACACCACCGTGTCCACTGTCACTCTGAACCACGTCACTCCCAAGAACAACGGGTACTACGGTTGCTTAGCGCAAAATGAACACGGTACAGCGTACGTGGAGACGCTGCTGTATGTACAGTGAGCTTACTGGATATTGTGTTTATAATAAATAGATTATATTAAAACTTATCGTTTTATTTCACGTTGGTTATTTCCTCGTTTCCTCACTCGGTTCCTCATTTCCTCGCTCTGGTAACAAAACGAAGTGCGGCGTTGAGTTCCACCACTCAATACGCAATGTTTGAAACTGGACGGTGCTTGGGTAATATCTTGAGTGGTAAATTTTTAATCAGCTTCCCGCTGTACCTATCCGCTCACAGCAGGGTAGGCAGAGGGAATCTAGTGTTAAGACACTCCCCATATTCCGCCGAGTACTGGAGAAATTGCGTTTTGAGTGGTGGAACTCTAAAAAAAATTTAAAATATAAATGTAAATAAATACTTCATTTCCTCGAGTGGGGATCAAACACACAACCGTGGATTTTACTTTACAGTCACACTTTGTGCCCCTGCGCCACGACTGGCCTTTCATTTAAAATTGAATAACAAGTATCAGGACAACATAACTAGTCAGGATACCGTTTCAAACAGTAAAGGGGATTAGCGTAGAGACCACTTACTTACAGCTTATATAAAATATATACAATATACAACATAGCTTATATACACGAATAGGTTCCCCCTAACAAATATTACCTACAGTACCTGAATAATAAAATATAACAATTTAAAATAAATATTAGTTACTTTTTTTTAATTGGCAATTACAACGCTTCAACTAATAGTTCTTTAGCAATAAAATTTCAACATGGCGACTTCTAAGCAAGTGGTTTTGGTGAGAAAATTGCTTAAAAATAAGTTAAATTGCATTTTTATTTGTTTTTCTTTCTTGCACTAAATTTATACAGTAATATAATATATTAGATAAGAAATATATTATAGGTACTTTTATGATTTTAAATTTAAAAAATAAATAAGGAACCATAAATAAGGAAAATAGAATCACTATTTTGTCTGTCTGTCAATCATTTATCTCAAGATCGCATAGAGATATCAAGCTGAAATTAATACCAAATATTCAGTAAATTGGTACAGAAGCTTCGGTAGGCGAGTCCATCTCGCATTTAATTAACTTTTAATTATTTAACTAAATAACTAAGTTAGTTTTTAGGGATTTTTAGTAAATAGCGTCAGCAAAACAATAACATGGTAGTACAAATATAAATTATCTAAGAACAGCTGTTTTCGTTATTTTTATGAAATTATAACAATATTTAAATTACAAATATTGGGTTTGTTGCTCCTTTGCAGAAATACCTTTAAAATTTGGTTAATATTCAATTAATATTTTTTACAGATTTTAGCTTTATGTGGCTTTAATATAGTTAAAGGTGAAGGCTTGTCATCATTTCAACTCGTGAGTTCTAATATATAGATTTATGTAGATAAGAAACAAACTTTTAGTTATAAATGTGATTTTTGTGGATAGTTTAAAAGAAAAAAAAAATATAACATTACATTTTTCTTATTGGTTTTCCTTAAGATTATAACAGTAGGGTGCAGCAAACGTTGTGAATGCAAATCTCACGCAGGGGGTATATTACTATTATTACCCACTATTCAATCTTACAAGAACCGTGAACGTGGTGTTAAGACACTCCGTTCCGATTAAGATACTTTCGTTGCATAATTTTTGTCGAATTTTGGAGGCATTGCGTGTTGAGTGGCGGAATTCGACACCGCGCTTTGTTTCGTTAACATATTAAATATTTTATTTCTTTGAATGAAAATGGAACCCACAACCTGTCGCATTTACAGTCCCACGTTGTGCTCCTGCGCCACGACGGTCTTAATAGATATTATTAATTCTCTTTAATTTTCAGCTCGCCCGGTTATCATTTCCCACTGTAGAGACTGTAAGTAAAAAAACTTGTTTTGATAAATTGTAAATAGTATAATATATTGTATAATTAGTACCAAGAAGCTATGTAAACTGTAATAAATACCTTAATGCGGACGCATTGGGTGCCTTGAAATATCATGTAAGCGGGCGGTCTCTTTCTGGCTCTCTTACCACTCTCTGTTTCACTTTTTCTTCATAATCTATTTTGTCTTTATTTCGACGTGCCTGAATCAGTTGATTTCTGCGATAGATAGATGGAGCTTATAATTTTATAAACATAACATAACATATTGTGAAATATTTTTAATTAGAGACCATACAACATGCCCAGCACCAAAATAATAGATCCCAAGCACAGTTACGCTAAAGAAAAATTTGAAAAACTTATAGACTACACCAGATATATGAATGGACGAATAAAGGAACCTCACAATCCTGTAAGTCAAATAATAAAATAAATGTTTCGTAAAGTGGAAAACGGAAATGTCTTAAATGGAATAGAGTCTTCACTAACACTAGGCTCCCAGGTTCTCTCTGCCTATCATGTTATGAGCGCGTATTTTTTTTTAAGCAGCTTTAAGTTCCGCCAAAGCCAAAGCGGGGAAATGAAAATAATTTATTTCACCTATACCACGTGACCATCGTTCACTGTCAGACGCTGCTCCCCCACGATGATCACTTAATTGTTATTAACGTTGAGTCATTGGACGGAAAATGAAGGACAAGGGTCTTTCAGATTTATTTTTACATACTGCGGGGTAAACTCTTGAAGTAGAAAATATCTAAATGTATGTATATTTAAAGTACAATAAATATGATATTCATCGCTTGAAAACACAATTCACGCAGAACAGCCGTGCGTGAGGCAGGTTTGCTTTACGTCGAATGGTACTGGGACTCATCAGTTAAGGAACCTAATACTGTTGAAACTCTATTCGCCGTCATCGAAAGTCACAAGGCAGCTCGCGCACACCCAGCTCAAAAAGTTATTTTAAACAATAGTATTATTTTTTGTTGGAAAAAAAAGTAAACAACAAATCAATCTAAATATTTTTTCCTCATACGAACCACGAGTCTCTCTTTTTAAATTTTACCAATTTTTCAGACAGATCGCAGTGAGATCTTAACAACAGCTCAAAAGAAGCTGTTCTCCTTCATCGACTCCCATATAAAGGATTTGAAGCGGCTCCTCTTCGAGACAGACATGGCGCTAATGTCCATGGTCTTGCTTAAAATGAACAAAAAAATGGACACGTCTGAAGCTAAGATAAAGTCAACTCAGGCTAAAATACCATTCGGACTTTATACAAGTCCTGGTAAGTTTGTAGAAAATACATTTGTTAACGAAAACATTAATCTCGCGTCTTGCTCATCGTCGTGATTGGTTGACTTTTTTTTCTTGCTGAATGCCGTATTTAGTAGGGTAGGCAGAGGGAACCTAGTGTTAAGATACTTCGTTTTCCACACACCGCGCAATTTTCCAGACATTGCCTATTGTGTGGTGGAACTCAAGATCGAAAGCGTTTTAAATCTATACTTATAGCAAAATTGTTACTGTACATGGAATTTATATATATATATTTAAAAAAAATGCCTTTGGCCTTTTTTAATGTATCTGTTTATTCGTACGTTTGTTCACGCTAATCTCAGATAAGACTTAACCGATTTGAATGGAGTTTTCACTATTAGATTCTGGCAAACTTTAATTAACATTTAGTGCTTGTTTTATTTTAAGCGGTTTTCAAATAAAAAGGTTTGACATGACTTTTTTGTTACGTCATGTAAAGAATTGCTTGCGACAATATTGCTTCAAAATAAATGTTTTATTGCATTGGCTAAAATTTAGCTGTATAATTAAATTAATTTAATATTTTAAATAAAACTATTTTAACCGGATTAATCGCGTATATTTAGTTTTTACATTTTTGGAAACCCGACGTTTCGAACACTTTGCAGTAGTCCGTGGTCACGGGTAGACTGAGGTGGCATTCGTCTGTCAGTTGACATAATTACTATATCAAACTACCGCCATCGATTTCTTAATTTCTGGCGATGGCGGTACTCCGACCGCTCGGCGACAGCGTACCCGAGAGTTGCTGACGAGCCGGGTGGCGCGTAAAATTAGCTTTGTATATTTTGTCTTCCATGTAATGTCACTCAATAAACTGAAGAAAATAAAATAGATTATCTAAAGGTTTCCTCAACCAGTCAAGTCAAATAAACGCAGAATATTTTAACAAAATTTTCCCCCAAAGCAAAGCAGAAAGCAAATTTGAGCGAAGTGTAGAAAGGACATTAGTCTTATTTTATCAACCGACAAAAAAGTGAAGGTGAATTAGAAAAAAAGCAGGTAGGTAATTAAAAGTAGTCATGGCAACATAATAATAGTTGTAATAATATATTTATTTAAATTTTTAGAATTTAAATGCCTAGGAACCTCATATTACATAGCGTCGCCCCACAATCAAGAAGATGTGCAGATGATACTTTCAAGCGAGAGGAAACCACACTGCTATACGTTTAGAGGTAAATGGGAGCAACTCTGTGATAAATTACTCTGTTTTCTAATTCTCAACCGTATTTGAGACAGCATAGCAAACTTTTCGCAGTATAATGGAAATAATTAAGACTCAACCGCAGGTTCATTTGGCTCCATCAAAACTATTAACGTGATTGAATATATGCTTATTTAAAAAAAATCGGTAAATGAAGCATCTAATGAAAAAAAAATCTGTACAAATTTCAGTATAATGGGTAGTATTATATTTTAGGTGCCTTTGCATTTACCGGATTCTATCATCGACATTCCGAGACAACGTATGTTGGACCTCACGCCGAACAGTTTCAAGCGAAAGATCCGAGTCAAGGCTTGTACTGCCATTCTGATGACAACTGGAGTGATGCACAGTGCATTTACAAGTATCTATTTTTAACATTTTGATTTCCGTCACGACGTGTCTTAGCACAATAGGAAAGTTTCTGACCGTACACGCGCCTAGTGTAGGTTCGATAAAGTATTGTGTTGCACCATTCCTACACGAAATCGTTTCAAAAATGAAGCTTTAGTGTATCTTGTAATAGATTATCTACGTCCGCATTGCCACATGCAAGATACATATAGTTAAAAACATATTTTTGACCTGGACTGGTTAGATAAACTGTGGTGTTGAGTGTTGCCACCTGAAAAAAATTATATATTTATATATACACTATCATGTATAATATTTTATTACTTAACTATTTTATTTTTACAACTTTTTGAGGTTATCTGTAGAGACCCCACAACCCACAAATATAGGCAAATAATGGATTTGTAAAAAAAAAATTGGAAACAAAGTAAAATAAAAACTTAATTTCCAGAATAAACCCCAGAGAAGAATTCCCCGAGTCCGTTGAGTATGAACCGAAAATTTCCTACTACTGTGGGCCGTACCGCTACTTCATACCGGCGACGACCGACATTAGATGCATCTTCTCAATATTCTCCATGAATTTTATTCTCCGTTTCGGATATGATGGGGTCACTTATAAAAGCTCAGATTTAACTTTTGTAAGTATATCAATATAATATACTATATTTACACAAGAGCTTTTGTTTTAGGTTTCGCCGTAATTAAATGAAAATAAATAAGAGTTATGTATGAGTATGACCCATGACATCTTCTAAGTGCCCGAGGTGCAGAGGGTTAAATTTAAAATGTTAATTTGATAATTAAGTAAATAATTTTGTAACCCACGTAATTAAAAAATACTTCCTTACCACCCTTGTGGGACACGGCACTGTGTTTCTCGTTACTACTGGCAATTTGGTGAACTATTTGAGACGACTTGTTGTCGTCTATTATATTTAACTTAAGTGTTTGTTTATTGAGAATATAATGTTTCAATAGATAGTGCCGTTATGGCCCAGCCCAAAGGGTAACTGTAAACACGACAGCTATGGATTCGAATTTCACTCAGAAAATTTAATATAGTCAACTAGCTACCATCTCGCATAACCTTGATCTCGATGCTCTGAACGGATTTTTTGCCTCTACTTTGCTAATAGATTTATGTATTTTCATTACCTATTCCTAGTTATCCTTCTTTTCATTTTGTTCCCGTTCCCGTACTGCAGTGACATTCAGTTTTATATAATAATAATAATAAATAATAAAATAGCTTTATTTACTCCACAATACATACAAGGCATCTTTCACTTTGGATATTTTTCGAATATCTGTATTTCTAACCCTATCTCGCAGTTTTATATTAAGACAGCTTCTCTCCATTGCCCTTTGAGTTGTCTGGATTTTATATCTTGCCTTGTGATCGTATGTCCACGTTTGGCAGCCATATGTGAGACAAGGCAGAATTGTTGTATCTAGAACTATCTTTTTTAATTTTAGGGGTAGTTTTGATTTCAAAATGTCTTTTAGAGCCCAGTACCTTTTCCATGTAATAGGTACTCTCCTATTGATTTCCTGTATATTTCGGTCTGACTTAAATGAAATCTGTTTTCCTAGATAGATGTAGTTTTCTACGTATTCGAGCGGCACGTTGTTAACTGATACTGGTGACAGCTCACTATTAGTCATAACTTTACTTTTATCTAGGTTCATTTCCAGGCCTACGCGAGCGCTAGCAGATTGGAGTTCGCTAATCATTACATTGAGCTTATTCCAAGAATCAGAGAATACGACAATGTCATCCGCAAACCGTAGGTGGCAGTTTTATATACTTGCAATCAAATAAGATGCCACGGGAAATGACGGAATCGACCAAAAAATTATTGTCCTAATTAATATTATTCCACCGGTACTTACCCATATTTTCTCTTTATCCTTCGGTTAATTTCCTAGCGCCTGACGTAAAGCTTATATACTTCCTATACTCAAAGTGAAAAATCCTGAATCCTTTTCTATCAGTTTCTGCTCTGCCTCTAGATGTTCGTAAAGCTATTGCAAAACTGAATTTTAATTGGCATAAAATCTGCACCTAGTGATAGTTATATGGTTCACGTATAAATCACGCAAAATCTCAAGTAATTTTAATTGGTAGCCCTCGGCATTAGACAAAAGCGATTGTATTGCATTCTAAAATTTAAAATTTTCACACAGATGTACCAAAACGGCCAAGTATTTTACACGGACGAGCCGTGGGCAGGGATGTCGTGTTGGAACTGGGCGTGCAAGTGGAGGCACAATCAAAATCAACGTTCTAACGAATTTTTCGTTAATTGAATCAAATTTGGAAATAAATGATATACTTTTGTTTTAATTTCAATAGTTTTTTTATGTAAGCCATTAAAAGTATAAAAATTAGGCAAACCGTAGCCTAATGTTCTTCTCATTTTCCGCCGAATTTTGGAAGCATTGCGTATTTACTGGCGGATCTCAACGCCATAATGCGATTTCCATGACATCTAAAAAAATATTAAATATTTCCTCCTCAAGTGAGAATCAAACCCACAACTTTTCGGAATTACCGCCGTAACAGCCTCAATGTTAAAAAATATATTTATTATCATGGATTTTCTGGATAAAGTTTCATAATCAAAGTTTATATTTGTAACGTCGATTTTTAATATAGTTGTAAGGAAAATTAAGGAGAAATAAAAACGACATTAAAATAATAACTAACAAAGCATTTTTTTATTAACAATAATAATCGATTTTATTTAACCAACAACATTATTTACAATATCTACAGTACATAAACACTAAAACAAAATTGTTAAAACTAAAACAATATATTATGTTGGTTATACTGACCCAAAATAACAGTTTTACTATATAGGTTAGCAAACTTCAACTTCATTTACACAAAATTCACGGCTTTGAATATAAAATTCAATTATTTATGCATCCTTGTAAAATTTAATAATTTTGTTTCTTTTAAGTTTGACCAGAGCAAGGTAAAGAAAATAATTTCTTTTTAAATTTCAAATTTATCTTTTTAAAATTTTTAAAAATCTATTTGAAGTTTAAAAATCTACAATATTATCCAATTTATATTAAATTTCACTCTGAATTTAATTCTCTTCTGATCTTCCTTGACACATGAAGAATAAAAAACAGAGATTTGAGTCACTATCTAACCACAAATTAATGTATAAAAAGTTAAAATGCATGTAACATTAAAACTAAATCCCAAATTCATACAAATATTGGGTTAATGTATATAATTTATTATTTATATTATTAATTTATTACGACTTTGCATTGTATTAGTTGCACTTTCGAGGATAAAGCGAGGATATAAAGCTGAACATTCAAGAACATTTCAGTATGTTTTGTCTCTTTCACTTTCACGAACGAAAGGACAAACAAAATGGCATCTAAAATTAAAAACATAATAGATGAAGGCTATTTAAAGTATTTTTATAAGTAATTTGGTATTTGTAACGTACTTTTAGTAGGTACTTTGTGACAAGAAACTGAACTTGATTTATTTTGAAATGAAAATGGCAATATGAACTTCAATTCAATTTTCATTTACACATAAAATGCGAAAGAACATTACATATCACCTGCGTGCATGTAATTAAATTTATATACGTTAGTCTACATAGCCTTATTCTTACTTTATATATAAAAAGCCACACCCACTACGACTAGCATATCAAGCATATCGACACAGTTCAGATTAAAAAAAATATATTATATATTTTATTTGAGACGCAATGGTTGTGGGTTTGATATTCGCATTGCTAATTACTTCAAAGCTTATACTTATAATAATGACCTGATTTAAAAAAAAATTAGAAAAAATAACATTACTCTAAAACAATATATTGCACACATATTCAATTTAATTATTAATAACAAATACTTATTTTATAATTCCAGACTTATAAAAAATATTATGCCCTAATTTATGAATAAAGTTATGAGCTTCACGCTGTATGCCTCAAATGGTAGGTTAGAGGGAACCTAGTGTGTTTAACACGATGCGATCTCCGCCCTGGAGAACGAAGTATTTTCATTTCCTTTGTAAGATAAAAAGCATCATTTAGATCCGCCACTCACCGCGCAATGTCTTGAATTCGGCCGGAAAACGCCTTTTTAGACACTAGGTTCTTTACAAGATTTTGGGTTTGAAATATTACAATGCTTTTGTACTACAACAGCTTAAACTATAATCCATTAAAAATAGAAAGAAACGCTTCTGTATTTCTTCTCCAAAAAAAATTAAGAAAATCTTATTAATCTAGCTCATAAGGTTTTCTACATTTAAAATTTTCTAAATATTTTTTACAAAATATTGCAACAGCAAATAAAAATATTGGCCTACTTTAACATGGCGCACCTACAAAGAAATATTTTGTTATTATACTTTTAATAACAATCATATATAAAGCTATTCTACAACCAATGAAACTTATTGAATATTCATTCGCTAATTTTCGAATCGATTCAATCGATTTAAATTGATAAAACTGACATCAATTATTTCTTCAACGCTTAAAATACTTTCTTAAAAGCTTATATTTTCTTTCGATATAATTATTAAAAAAACGATTAAAATTCTATTTAATCTATTGACGTAATCGTGAAAATTTAATACAATTATTAAATTTATTTGAAATGACGATTTCACAAATTGAATAAATTATTACAAGTTTTTAAAATATTATGTATTTTTTCGAAACTAATATTAATATATAACTGAGATAGCAATAGTGAATAGTGATGTCATAACATTGTACTAATAAAAGTATATTATGCTAAAAGATTTTTTATTTATTTTTGATTAACGCGCCGTGATAGCGTGAGTGAGAAATCTTGCTCAATTTGGCCTACTCACCAGTGACCGATTGAGCTATATTTAGATTACTTTGTCAGTTCTGATGATAATAAAATGACATACAATCAATATTGCTGTTAATCCAAAATGGCCACCGCAACATCTAATATTGTAGCGATTGAAAGGACTTGATAACTGTTCTTTGAATAATAGCTTGGTTTTAAAAAAGTTTGTTTTTATTATATTATATTTTTAATTTACTTTATTAAATTTTTTTCCTATGAATTTTAAGTAATATTATGAAAACAAATAATATTGAATTATGACGTCATTTTGCATATACACATTATTTCGGACGCATTCTTATAGGAAATTACATTTTTCTTATAAACATTTAAAAATGTATATTTTTATAGCTTCACGCTGTATCCCGCACATAGCAGGCCACTTTAAAATATTTAATGCAAAATTTAAGAAAAAAATATATTTGGTGATTTAACTAGAAAGTACAACTACTACTTTATTTAATGTTAATCAAATATTTAAAATTTATTTATGTTTACTACTAAGAAAGGAATAATTATTTATTTCTTATTTTTTTTTTCATTGTCATATAATATTTTATTATCTTCCAAAATGTCTAAGACATCCATACATAAATATATAAATGGAAAACAATAACCAAAATTATTCAAATATTTTTTTACTAAAATTTAGCATAAAATATTATACATATAGACATACTATTTCTTTACATACAATATCTTAGGCAAAATAATAAAAAGGATATAGATATCTCCACCAACCACCATTATTCTCTTCTTCTTCGGCTTTATCGCTATCTCCCTCTAATGCGGGTGGTTCCTGTGAGTAAACGAAATATTTATATTATACATTTAATTATAGCTATATGGAATTTCAACTATATTAGTTTTTATTATTATCCTGCCTTACAAGTGAGTGAATCACATATAATTTACATGTAACTAAAAAAGTAAATTAATTAAAATGTAACATGGCAACACTCACTAAAAGATAAAATAAATTATTAGTTACGAAAAATAAGTTATTCTGAATACAAACTAGGTCACTTACTTTTTTCTCATTTGGTGTTTCCGTTTCATCTTTTTTGACATCCTTCTTATTTTCTTTTGTATCTTTTTTATCTTCAATTTTAGATAAATCTTCACTATTTTCGTTTTTATTATTATCTATATTTAAATTTCGTATAAGAATTTCATCAGTTTGTGAACTTTGATCTTTTGTTGTGACACCATTCTCCATTTCTGGACCTTCCTTGGAAGTCTAGAAATAAAGATATACATATATTTTTATATATTTAGATTTTTATATTTTTAGGGTAGATCTACTCACTATGGAATTAAATAGGGACAAAAAGTTAATTTCCTTTTTTTATTAATAAGTATAATAACTGACTATTTTTCGAGAATTTAGTAACATATCTAACATTTAACGGGCTAGACAAAATTATAAATAATACTGATTGACTGAGGCACTTGCCTCGCATCCGGATGGTTATTAAGTTCGTGACGTACTGTGCGGTTAGAAAATACGGCGGCACGCAACAGGCCAAACAATTCCACAAAACACTCCCCATAATAAATGCGATAGAGAACGCACGTGTCAAGACTTTCACACATTATTGGGTTCCCAATGATGCGAACGGCTCTACGTTGTATGCGATGAAATGGGTCAAGCTGATACTGGGATGTACCAGCTTAGAGATCAGAACAGTACTCCATAAGAGGCTCTCTCCCTTGCTTTTGATAACCGCAGCCCAGCGGTGGGTTACGTAAAAAAAGATCACCGGTTGCGCGACCATGAACGAGGCCACATTGACGGTCAATAGGTTATCCTCCACATACACCAAGAGCTGGATAATTGTTCTCCATCACTTTCGAGAGCAGTGAGGTGGATAGCAATAGTACAGGCTAGTTAGATGGATCAGAGCCATCACCTTTCTTCGGGATCAGGTAACACCGTTCCACTTTTCCGTCCCACTTTTATAGGCGTAAGAATGGGCGGTGAAGGGTGATCCATGCCTACCCCAGAAAATATCTCTAGATACGCCCACGACTATAGTCCCTAAATAATGTTGCTTACCTCCATATGAATGAGTGATGAAAGAATGGCAAAAAAGATTTATGATGGAAAAGTGAGTGGTAAGAGAGGTAGGGGGAGACCTCGGTTGACCTTCGAAAACCCAGTATCAAAGATACTGGAGGAAGGTCACGTAAAAAGCATGAGGACCCCCCGGAGGGCATGTATGAAGAGGTTGATGACAGTGGACGAGGCGAAAGAGGTATGTAGAGACCGTAGCGTTTGGCGCTCCGTTCTCTCTGACTACCCCGCTAGGGATAAAGCGTGAAGTTAGTTTAGTTTAGTTTAGTTTAGTTTTTTTACCTCCATATCTTCCTCTTGTATCTGAACTGCCTCCTTCTGGCTGACTTGATCGGGTTCGAAAGGAATGAAATCTGGCAGTTCCTGTAAATTTATCATTGTATTAAAATGACTGACTGACTGACAGTATAATTAATGTATAGGTTTTCATGAGAAAAAAATATCAAAAATAAGATCAATCTTAACATCATATCTGCTAATATCAGACCCAGCATGAAATGTAAGACTAAATGAGAAAAATATCCTTTAACTGTATTCTAAATCGCTACCCACCTGTGGCGACCTGCCAGCTACCCAGGCCCTATACTCATGGGCGGCTCTCCTCATCCTCTCCAAATAAACCGGAGCAGCTCGACTGGAAGCCCACGCGGCGACGCCCCCCGGCATTCCACCCACTGCCGGCTCATCGTAGTAGGTTAGTACGAATTCCATTCCCGGCTGAGGTAAATAACAATATATTTATATATTATCGATATATTATATATATATATCGATTTTCACTTTGGAGTAAATGACAAAAAACCAGTTACACGCTGTTTTCCGCAAGTATCAGACTTGACAGAGAGAACCTAGTGCTAAGACACTTCATTCTTTGAAAATAGAAATCACAATTCCCGAGCCCTGAAGTAGCACCTCAAGACTCCTAAATAAAGCCCTTAAAACCCTTACCTTCTCACTTCCATCAATAGTTTTAACCACCATGTGACTCCAATACTCAGCAACACGTATAGCATGCTTCGTTTCAGGCACTTCCGGATGCTCACACGATTTTGACACTATTATGTACACTTTGTTATTCATATCACTATTTATTTCACTTTTCACATCACTATTACTATAACCCTCCAGTGATTTCCTCTTAGCATTTGAGTGAACGTTCACTGCGTAAGTTTCCGGCTTGTTTATTTTCTTTTCCGTCACTATATCGTATTCTTTATGACGCCTTATGTAGACATAGTCGCGGTTAGCGAATAGTCTCTGTAAACGAAAAAGAAATGTTTGGAGCGTTTTCATTGTAAAAAAAGTAATTTGTCTTCAAAATATTGATAACCAGTTTCAAAATATTTTATTTTATTTTTTTCTTTTATTATGTATGACACATGTTATAATTAGAAAGCTAGAGTATGTTTGAGGCCGAGTCGTGGCGCAGCGGCACGAAGTGTGACTGTAAATCGATGATCGATGGTTGTGGTTTCGATCCCTACTCGAGGAGATGAAATATTTACTTAAATTTATATTACCATTGCTTCACTCTGGTGACGAGGCTAAGCGCGGTGTTGAGTTCTGTCACTCAACACGCCTCCAGAATTCGGCATAAATGGGGAACGGAGTGTCTTAACACAAGGTTGCCTCTGCCTACCCTGCTATGTGCGGGATACAGCGTAAAGCTGATTTGATTTGATTTATAGAGTATGTTTGTTTGAACGATCTAATCTAAAGTACTGGCCTGCATTGAAGAAAAACAGTTTTTATGTTGTACAGTCCATTTATCGAGGACAATTTTGGGCTATATTAGATAGTTAGGTATCTTCTTTATGGTACCTCTCTGCAAAAGTTACCTCCCGCACTTAGTCTGCCATTTCCGTTTGTCACAGGTGAAAAGCTAGTAGTTATATATAAATTATATCAGAGATCTAAATGTAGACTTAGTACAACTTATGAGGTTTCTATGTTTTATTCCATTATAATAAATTTTAAGTTTAACATACAACATAAATCATCAACTCCATTGTAATGGTAGAAAGGAGTTGAAATTAATTATATTATTTCATGTAAACTATTTTTTTTTATTAAAGTAATGTTACTTTTTCAAAATATTGTTGGTGTAAACAAATCCTAGTAATAATAAAGATGTTATCTACCAAATTCCTATTTTTACCTTACTAGCCCTAACATTTACCAAACTAACCCCAACATTTATCCAACTAATCCCAACATTTACCCAAATATATTTTACCCCATTTCCCTCAACTCACCGGCCACAAGACCTCCCAATGCAGCACCGCCTGTCCGGGGATGCCCCGCGCGTCCCTCTGCACTATGGCCAGAGCAGCTACGGCGTTATCCCACACGCGGCGGTAAGCGCCATCTATTTGTACCGCTGCGAAATCACTAGCGGATATTTCTGGATAGCGTCCGTATACTGGAATAATATATTGAAATTAATGTTTAAACGAATTATACGTTTCGACAGATTTCACGCTATTTTCATGTTTTGTAAGCAGTAGTCAGAAGTAAGACAGTCCCTTATTCACATACCACCCAATTTTAGAGACATTGCGTATGATCAGAGCAACGAAAATATTTTAAATACCTATCGAAATCATTCTCCCAAGTGGTGATCGAACCTACACCCGTCGCGCTTACAGGCAGATTCTGCCTATATCAAAGTATTGCTGTTTATAATTTCATGATAAAAATAATTTCTTACTGACGTAACAAAACAGTTCACAAAATCTTGATAATCTAATAAGAAAATCTACAATTGGGGGTCCTTTGTCAACGTAATAGAACACAAAACAATGGGGATTTAATTTTTTTTATCTGTTTGTTGGTTTGTCTGTGCGTTAGCCCACGCTAATCTCAAAAACAGCTTAACCGATTTACATGCAATTTTCCATATTACATTTTGACAAACTTTCCGTATCATTTATAGTTCGTTTTATTTCAATCGGTTCGGATAAATAAAAAAGTTTTAAGAAAATAAAGTATTTTACTTGACAGAATTGCCACAAAATATATATTTTTTTACTTTTTAATACAGATTATTCATTGACTCTACAATTATAATGCTATGAGAACACGGAAATAATTCAGATTAGTAAATAAAACACCGTGTAAGTGGGCGACGCCGACAGACCTCCGCCGCAGGTCGCTAGTATTACATATATAAGGGTATGGTAGATCACAAATTTTTGGGCAAAATCCATGAAAAATGTAAGTACTTAACACTATCATTCCGTTCTAATTACCAGTAAAAAATTTTCAGTAAAAAAAAGTTTAACGCTTTTGCCCATAGTTGGTTTGAGGGAACCTATTGTTAAAACACGGAATTTCTAAGACATTGCGTATCGAATGGCAGAACTTAACGCTGCACTTTATATTGTTACAAGAATGAGCAAATGAAAATTCTAATTTACTAATAGGGGATATAACTTTTTCCCTCAAGACAACTGAAATTAATCGAACGCACAGCCGTCAGATAGATACTTTGTCACTGCGCCATGTTTTTTTTTGTAAGATTATTATTTACCAATATTACCAGATGCTCAATTGAAAACGAACGGTCGGAACGGAACGGTCTTACTTCTATTAAACAACCTACCTTTATAAGCATATAATCCTCCTGGTTTATATTCCTTGCGCCATATTATAACATCTTGTGCTTCCATATACGGAACCCAGCCGTCTGATCCTTCACTCTCTTTTTGGGGATCCTTGCACCTAAAATATTATATGTTTACCTCAGCCAGGAATGGAATTAAGAAGGCAGATTCAAATTGAGTATTAAAACAATTTATTCGTTGGTATTGAGGAGACTTTGCGTTTTGAGTTGCGGAATTGCTTTGTGATATTTAACATGTAATTTAAGTGGAAGCAGGAGGTTTTTGTTTTTATTTTATTCAAGATTTTTAAATTGTACCTTTACTCAGTTTAAACTAAGATACTTTTGGAAAATTTTATCTGTACTAATTGTGATTCATGTTGAGAATCTTGTAAGAATAAATAACAACATAAATTTTAATATAACATGTATTTAGTAAGTAAGACTCGCTTCCGCCACTGTTTCAGTCACATTTTACAATGTATTCAAGTTATTGTCAATAATAATTAAAACGTTAATAAGTTATAAAATGCAAATTAATTTAAGAAGCTGGAAAACATGCTTTATTTTAAAGTTTTTTTTTCTGCCTTTTTCCGCATATAGTAACTAGTGTAGGCTGAGAAAATTTAGTGTTAAACCCTCCATTCTTCCCTTACCAAGTACATACATATATCTTATTGATATTAGAGGCTAGTCATGACGCAGGGGCACTACGTGTGACTCTAAACGCACCTTATTGTGGGTTCAATCCCCAGTTGAGGATATGAAATATTTACTTAAATTTATATTTTCATTTGCTCTGGTGTCGAGACAAAGCACGGCGTTTAGTTCGGTGGAAATAGGTGGGTACGTATCTATAAGTGTCTTCTTGAACTATACTGTTATATTTTTGTTAAAACCCTCTATTTCCAAATCCGCCAAATGCACAATCTGTCACGTTTAGTTACATATTTGTGCCACTGCACCACAAATGGCCTAAAAACTGTTTTTTTATTGTTGAAAAAATTAAATTTAAATGATTAGTTTCATAGTTTATGAGTGAAGGTGTAACACACAAACTCACTTACATTTCAAATGTTATATAAGAATATATCTGATACAAGTACACCATACATCTATGTAATCTTAGTCCCATCAAGAAATAGAAGATAAAAAGTGTAACCCACACAACTTACATACAATATCTGATTCCATCTTGCTTCCTGTCTATCGCTAAGCGAGCTCCGCAACCTGCGCAGTATAGAGTTGACTTTGCTAGAGTCTCGGCATTGTCTAGTTCTAATAATAAAGCCTGCAATGAAACAATAAAAGCTGGTATGATGTTAGATTTATTGTAATTTATTCAAAATCTTTGTGGATTATGAATATTATTTATGTAAGACAAAGCAGGTTGTTGAGTTCCTCCACTCAACATGCAATGTGTTCAAAATAGGATGGAAAATTAGGAAACACAGTATCAAAAAGTTTTCTCTGAAGTTTTAAATGGATACAGTGTGAAGTTATGATGGTAAAATATTTGTCTTTCCTTCTGAATTTTTATCACTGTAACTTTAGTGATAAAGTAAAAATAACTAACAATTACATATTTATAACAATTATTTAGGCTGTTTTTATACACTGATCTTAACTCGGAGATTGTGCTCAGAGTTGAAAGCGGTTTATAAATATGTGCATTAGAAACATTAAACTATGATGAAATTTATATAAGCTTGTTACATCCTCTCTTTGTCGTTAAATATACATATACACACAAAGGACATTTTTTTTCTAATATGCTTCTTATCTTAGTCGGTGATTAACAATAATAAACAAGGTCAAAAAGTTAAATTTACAGCCTTAAAAGTGACATAGCCTTCAACATTTAGCTTCAGATAAGATTTATGTAATCAAATAATGAAAATATTCAATATTTAATTTTCTTGAGTGGAAATTGATCCCACATACTGTCACTTCTACAGTCACACTCAAGTGCCCCTGTGCACTGCAACTGGCCTCAATATTTTTTTTTGTTTTTTTTCAGATTTTTCATTTATCTAATAAAAAATAAAGTATGTTTCAGAAGTCTTTTATTAATTATATTATTGTAATTTAAAAACTTATTACATGCTAAAATGACTATACAAGCAGGAAAATTAAGTTTTATAGTAAATAAGGCATTATTCATCTTTATAAGTGAATACAAAACCATCTTTAACTTGCACTAGCCCCTATGTCCTAAGACTAAATTCTACTCTTCACTTTCGAATGCCCTATAAGTATTATAAGATATTTTTTCGTATTTGGGTTTGTATTAGCTATATTGTATTAGAAATATTGTATGTTATAAAATATTTCTATCTATACATTTATCTATTTACATTATACACAAAAGTAAGAACTACATTACCTACCTGTAATTCTTCATCGGATATTCCTTGGTCGCAGCTAAATAAATCACTGTGACTTTTATAAACCGCAGTAGCTGATAAGAATAAAGTTCTTCTAGGACGCAATATTTTGTGTTTAAATATTTGTATTACTTCACGGAAACCGCGGTCTCGAATACATCGCATTACCATTGAACTAACAGCATTCTTTCTCGTCCATGCATTCAAAAATTTCAATATAACTAGGTCCTTTAGAATCAACTTTAATTTTAAAGCCGACATGTTTAATTTACCGGTAACCGGTATTTGTTTAATCTTGTTTTAATATATATATTACATGATTGTGTTATTAGATAAATATTTATAGGATTTCCCTTAAATTATAGAGGAATAAGAGTTAAGACTGACTGTTGCGAAATATAACCTATGTCTCCAGCATTCATAATTTGCCCTACGTTCTTTTGACATTTGATAATTGACATAGATAACAGACTAAACAGACGAATAATTATATACAAGTATATAATAACTATAACTAACTTCACGCTTTATCTCTAGCACCTAGAGTAGTCGGAGAACGGAGCGTCAAACGCTACGGTCTCTACATACCTCTTTCACTTCGTCCACTGTCATGAACCTCTTCATACATGCACTCCGGGGGGTCCGTATATTGGCTGTTCTCCTAAAATTGTTATTTTTAACCAAAAATTATGTCTTTTTTAAAACCAGCGCGTAAAGCCGTAATTTTGCTGAGCTTGAACATTATAATGCACGTTTATTGAAGTGGCATCTATGAACAACCCCTATTTATTTTATATATGGAATTTTTAAAAAATGTGTAAATATGGACAATGATGATTTGTGTAGAATAATGATAAGCAACTGTAGAAAAATGATGCTGTGGTACCAACAATGATTCTTTAAAACAGAATTGAAATTAAATACTTACTTATTTAGTTTTACATTACTAGTGGGAAAATCAGAGAGAACGGAACCTCAAACGCTACGTTCTTTATATACCTCTTTCATCTCGTCCACTATCACCAACTTTTCATACATGTCATCTGGGGCGTCCTCATGCTTTTTACGTGATTTTTCTTCTATATTATTTTTGATGCTGTATTTTCGAAGGTCAACGGAGGTCTCCCCCTAACTTTATTACCGCTTTTGACACTTTTTCTTCATTAATCTTTTTTGCTATTCCTACATCATCAATCCATTTGCACGTTCTATAATATTCTCACCGTGAAAAATATGATTGACTTATTCTTAGTGGATCAGTATATTTAAGGTTAAGTTGTGGACACATTGTGGACTTGGGAACCGACAGACCATTATGTAAACGTTGCTATAATAAATAGTCTGTTTCATTTTGAATTACTTCATAAGAAGCATGAAGTTTTAAGATTCATCGATCAAAGAGGAATAAGTACTTTCAAAATATTAGACATCATTGAAACACGACAAACGAACATTGAAAAGCACGATAAATGTGATGATTTTCTTTTACTTTAAAATACACTATAGAGAAAAAAAGTTCATTAGGATCATAAAGCCTCAGATAAATCTCTTTAAAAAAGAAAACGGATATACTACAAAGACACCAAACGAAAGTACTGATAAAGACGACACGTGAAAGTTTTGAGAAAGTAAGAAATAAAATGTTAACGAGCAATTTTAGTACTTACTAAGGTTGTTTATTAATTTGCCACACATTTTACAGCAGTAAGCAGGTCGCAGGAGGTCCTAAACCAAGAATTTTTCTTAGATGTTTGACAGGAGTATAAGATATTTTGGGAGACTACCTCGGTATTACAATACTTTAATCGCTTCCAAGTAAAGTAAAGTCTGTTTATTGGGATCACTCAGCCTGTGTGCGAGAAGGGAAAGGCACGTCTCACGTACTGAATTGCGCCACGTCAACTTGGCAGCATGCAGTGACACAGTGACAGGGAAAATTTCTTTCCCTAGGAAAGAAGGACCAGAGCCTATAGTGCATTTGAAAGTAATGAAGAAAAGACGCACAGGCGTATTGCTGCCGGCAACAGAATTAGCGGTGCCTTTGATGCATAATGCATTGGTGAGACCGTGAAATAAAAGAATAGTTGCACGTTTAGGAACAGTGTGCAATGCTGGCGAACGACGCTGATATACGCCAGCGAAACGTAGATGTTGCAAAAGAAGAGTGAAAGAAATGTAAGATATGTAACATTAAATCCTTCGTAGATAGTTATGTAAAATATTCTAAATTGTATGGGTTGCCGAAAATACATAATAAGACTAAACTGACTGTATCTTCAATAGTTAGCCAAATCGGTACACCGAGGTCTAAACTCAACATGCCACGGACGCTTACGATTTTGTTTGTGGGCTGAAAAATCTTAAATTAGCTAACAAAAAAACTATACTCACATACTTCCATAGTGAATCTTACCCACGTTTTTCTACCATTGGCAAATCCTTATTTCAAAGAGCCCATCAACTCTGCGACGCTGTACACCTAGTGGACGAGCTTTGATAGGTGAAGAATGCCTTTCATCAGAGCAAGTTGCCTACTCCCCTCCAGTGTTATCAGACCCGCAGTAGAAAGACAACCGGGACTTCTATCATATGTAAAACAACTTTTGAAATAGACAGAATTGCAACATTTTAAGAGAAAAGCTTCCATTAAAACTATATTTAAGTCTAACAAGAAAGTAAATCCAATTCTTAAGACCAGTGAAACGTAATTTTCCTCTGCAGTGAGTAGACCTATAAAAACTAGATAGTAACCGAGATTTAACATACATTGTTCAAAAAAGGTTCACCTTTTTTACGGAGATTTATTGGGGAAATCTCCGATGTCAAGAATGGGCATGCATCGAAGTCAGCTGCGTCTGGGTAAAGAGCGGATAATCCTAACCATAATTTTGGGTCTTATAAATCCCAAACCCCCGCTCGGGAGAAAAAATATATACAGGGGTCACGAAAAAACATGGCATTTATAAAAAGATTGACGAGTGGTAACAGTTTATAAAGTAAAACATACAGAGAGTAGGGCTGTTGGCGCTCCGTTCTCTCTGACTACCCCGCTAGGGATAAAGTAAGATGTAAAAAATAAAGATTAATGAAAAAAAAAAAAAAAACTAAAGAATATTAATAGAAATCGATAAATTTTAGATATATTTTATTAACTCTAAATATAAAATTTAAGTTGAAGTAGCTTATTTTTGTACTGTTCTATATGCTAAAATCAGTAATATTATTTATAACGTTTTCAGTGCACTGAAACTAAATACCATGGAAGTGATTTAGCACAAAGATTCAAAAGAACAAAATCCGAGAAACATTCACGAACAAAATTTAGGTACTACGTAAATTTTTAGTCATAGCTGGTTTAAACATTAAAAATTCTTCACATGACCCATCAGTGAGTACTCAGTAGTACTATTAGAAATATGTCTAAGATTCAGGTTTACAGCCTGAAATTCGTCTACTCTAACAGCTAATAATCATTGTCTTCAGCTACTTTTCTTCCAGCGTCATTGCCATGTTTTACTATTTACTGGCAATGACGTCGCAATCAATGATGTTTTTACAGAAAACACGTTGGAATTTTATGACAAACTCATTCAAAGTACATGAAATTTGCTGGTTGCAGATTTGTTCAAAATGTGTAATATAAGTATATGTTAACGGTTGCCGATATATTTTTAATCTAAAAGTAGTAAATAAAGATATCAATGACGATTTATGTGCTAGAATTAGGAGAATCCAATTTTATCTTAATAATAAATTGTTAAGGCATCCGTGGCGGCAGTTCCAGCGTCGGAAGTTAAAACTCTGCATGCTAATATTATTATAAGCCAAAATAAACACTACGTTAGATAACGTATTTTCGTGGCAATATTTAAAACAAAAGCTCGCTCGATCAATGACCCTATTTTTATAAACTTTTTTTGCGATCGATTTTTGTGTAGCTACACCTAAATTATAAGCACGTTTTATTATTAAAACCTTTAAGTATGTAATTGTTTCAATAAAAATAGCAAATACAATTAATATAGTTTAATTACGAATATTTTTGAAAAAATAAGCAAAGAACACACCAAATCTCCACGTAAAATATTTTTTTTTTAAGATTTTTTCTTAAAATATATTTTTGTATACACTAAATCATTAAACTTGTCTAGACGACTTGTTTATTATTTAGTTAAGTATTTAATATGATATTTATCCATCTTATTAAAATTATTTACTATTAATGAGTAATAACAAGGAAATTGAAATTTGGGCGTTTTGGAGAACTGCCATTATGCTTTTTACGTGACCTTCCTCTAGTATCTTTGATACTGTGTTTTCGAAGGTCAACCGAGGTTCTCTACCTGTCCCCCTACCTCTCTTATTCCTCACTTCCATCATAAATCTTTTTTGTCATTTCTCATCATCTTTCATCACTCATTCGTTCGACGTGCTCAAGCCAGCTGAGCACGTTCTTCTTCATTCTCGCCGTGACATGCTCGCTAGTATCCGCCATTCTGTGTACCTCTTCATTGCGGATTCGATCAGCTAAGCTGACACCGCATATCCTATGAAGAGATCGCATCTCCACAGCATTCATTCTTCTTCTGTAATACCCACGTTTCGCTGCCGTATAACAGAGTTGGTACCAAAACTGCATTGTGTACGGCCAAACGCGCAGCTGTGCTGACGTTTCGCCGTCTCATCAATGCAGCTAAGGCTCCGTTAACCTTGTTACCGGCAGCCATACGCCTTTCCACATGCATCTCGTATCTTTCATCTCTACTGAACATACTTCCCAAGTATATCACTTCATTCACTTGTTCTAGTATCATTCCGTCCTTTCTTCATCTCTTTCAAAAATAATAAATAATATAATATTTAACAAAAAAAATACGGTGTTGTCCTATAAAGGCAGTAAGTATATGAAATATTTAAATAATTTGTAATAAAAAAAAAATCTCATATTGAACTAATCAAATTTTTATAACAAGGTCACGAATATAATATGCACCACTTACAATTACCTGATTTTTACAAGTACTCTATAACATCGTTTTAAGCACCTAATATAATAAAATCATATGATAATTATACATTTCTTATAATTTGCATTTTGCAAGGAGGCAACACACACTTCGCTCTTTCATTTCCGAGTCCGACGACGAGCGGTGGCGTTCGTTCGATCGCTTGGCCACTTTCAACGTCATCTTTTTAGACATCTAATGTCTGATTTTCGCATCCCACATGCTTAGGGGTAACCGTATTAAGAAGAAATCCAAGAATCCCCGCACAAGGAGAAAAGTACGAGTGAGAGTTGCAAAGATAAATGTGAACTAGAAAGTGAGTGAGCGAAGTCGCGAGGTTTCGACGTCCGGTTCGATCTGGATTTGACCAGTTAAAACCGATTTGCGGGCTGCTTTCCCTCTTGAATATTTTTGTGTATACTGTGTTTTGTATAACAATATCTTAATTTTGTTATTTGGAACTTTATTTTGGTCAGTCCGTAACAAATCTTAACGAAAATGTCTGAGGAATCGTCAGCGGATCGCAATGTCGAGATATGGAAGATCAAGAAGCTTATCAAGAGCTTGGAAATGGCTAGGGGGTAAGTTTATAATGTATTCATATAAATTAAGATGACGGCGCGAATATTTTGGCCATACAATTGGCGATAATGCCAACTAGGCTGCGTCATTACGTTGGTGGTATGCGCGAGGTGCATGCGCGTTAAATAACCTCAGAGATAAAAGAAAGGAAAGAAATGCGCATAGTTCAAACGTATGAAGCAAATCTTTGTAGGCTTTTGGCAATTTTTTTCTACATGAGGTAGATGCCTGGCCTGATGCTAGCGATGACAAGCGCAAAAAAATCTGTCAGCATTATGTATAGTAGAGTGAACACGTATGAGATTAAAAGCAGTAGAATTTGGAGAATATTATAAACTGATAAACTATAAACAGACTATAGAATGGTCTAGCTTAAAAACTAAAGGCAATGAAAAAAATACTATTATATTGCAATAAATTTTTCCTTTGGCTTATATTGTCTTGAACAAAACGTTTAAACTAAAACATTTTCCCAAACAAAAAAGAATAATTGTATTGTTATTTATACTTTAATACAACAAAATTTTGCTCATTCATAATGAAATTATGGATATTTTAATTATGACATTCTATTTTTTTTTATTAGGTATTCAATAAGTAGTTGCTATGGTTGCAAATTATACAGCCACATATTTGATCATGCTATTTTCGACTTAATGGTTTTAATAGCATAACTATATTTGTTTTAGTGAGAAATCAATTTACATTTAATATTGTTTATTTTTTATTCAAACATGAAATAATTATAATTTGAATTTTGGCTCGATTACTTTGTCATATGTAAAATAAATTCAATGTATGACATAAAAATTATTAAATTCTATTTAATGTTTCAATAAAACATTGAAAATTATTAATAAAACAAAATAAAGTGATTTATTTATTCATTCATTCACTTGTGGTGTTAAATAAAATAATAGCATTGTCTAAATGACAATACAATCATTTCATTTAAACATATTTTACTGGTTATTTAATGGATGATTGCTATGGTTGTATATTAAACAGCCACATATTTGATCTGATTTTTTTACTTCATAGCTTTAAAAGATTGAATGACTGTAGGTAATGTAGGGAGTTTAAATGGTTAAATTAAATGTATATTTTTAATAATGTAATAAAGATAATGTACCATAACTAATGGCCAAATTATGACAATATTTTTGTATATTGTGTGGATGTTATTACAGTTTTCTAAGTATCTAACCATAAGGAAAATGAAATACAAAAACATCTTTTCAATATTGTTGAAAACTGCAATTACTAGTGTAAAGTTCCACTGATCGCAATACAAATAATGAACAAAATGAATATTACTAACTATAATACACAATAAAGACTAATTTCTGGAAAAGCTCTGGAAAAGCAACTTTATCCCCTTTCTCTCGACGGGTGTCATTTTGCAATTTAATATAGTAAAATATAAAAGAGTAAACATACCACATCAACATGAGATCTCTTCCTGAGCTTAGGTTCGACTGACATGCAAGCAACTACTTTGTGTTTATGTTCCCATGAAAAAGAGCTTAGTCTGCCAGACTGAGGAAATGAAAATACCTCTCATACTTATATGTAGTCTGACAATACACAACTTTTATTTATTCCCATTTGGCCATACAAGTAAAGTCACATGCTAGAATATTATTCCTTATGTACAGAATAAGTGAATTGTAGATTTTTTCTCATTACCACTCATCTGCTTAGGGTGGGTAGATTGTAACTTATTGATTATTTCTTTGTTGTTCTTTTCCACCCCTTTTGTTATTATTATAAAGGGTTCATTGTTATGCCCTTGTATGTATAAAATGTAATTGCTTTTTGAATCTCCTTTGTTTATGTAAGTGAAATTGTTTTACTATTATTTTTTTAAATAACTTTTTGGAAGAATTTATTTTTTTTAAAAATCTTGTAAATTATGATATCTTACATTGTATTATGCTGATTCTGTTTTAAACTAAGGAACATTAAAATAAAAAAAAATACTCTGTATTAAAAAGAAAAACTCAAAAGGAATCAAATCTTTGATCATTGTTTGTTAAATTTTGTAACATGGCAGTCTAATATTAAAATTATGTCAAACTAGCATTTTCCCATTACAACTTTTTTCATAATTACATTGAAACAATGTGATCGAGTCATTAATAGGCCAGTTGTAGCGCTAGGACACAAGTGTGTGACTGTAACTACAATAGGTTGTCTGTTCTATCCCCACTCAAAGAAATTATATTTTTCTTTCTTAATTCTGGTGCTGAGGCAAATCGCGGCGTTGAGTTGCGACACATAATGCCGCCAGTATTCGGTACAAAGTGGAGAGTGGAGTGTCTTAACACTAGGCTCCATCTGCCTAACCTGCTACATGTGGGATACAGTGTGAAACTGTATAATAAATGTTATGTAATGTAGCCCTCCCCATAAAATGAACTATCCAACACAAAAAAAACATTTCAAACCTACTGGTTTGAGTAATTCCTGAGATTAGTGTGTAGAACGAAATACACTTTTAGATTATATATTTGTGTCATATAGCTTACTATGCTTGGGACTAAGATATGACGGAACTAAAACATTTTGTGATTGATTAACATGATGACATGCTTGGCATTGACGGTTGAGATTTTATAATATGCATATAATACTTGGTAGTTTTCCTTATAATATACAAGTTAGGACTTCCACTATCCATTGTTCAAAAGGTGTAGGTTTGATTTTTTTATCAATGGTGTGAATGTGTTTTCCAATTATGTTTTTTATTTGGAAATTATTTTTAATTATTACTTGTAATTCAATATAATGAGATGCACATGGCTAACAATTTTTAAAATCAAAGAATACTTTAATTTTAAGTACAACTATTAAACAAACTTACTTAACATGATGTGTGTTAACTGGGGAACTGAGCGTGTCAACACTATATTCCCTTTGCCTACCCTGTTGTATGCAGGAAGCGGCGTGAAGTCGTAAAAAGGCCAGGATAATAAAAAAAATCTTCTTCTTTCTTTTTACACCTTTTCCAGATTTTTAAATATATTGTATTTTTCAGGAACGGTACATCAATGATATCTCTCATAATACCACCCAAAGATCAAATTTCCCGCGTATCTAAGATGTTGGCGGATGAATTTGGTACAGCATCCAATATTAAGTCACGTGTCAACCGTCTGTCTGTACTAGGCGCTATAACTTCTGTACAACATCGACTAAAATTGTATACAAAAGGTAAGCTTTCTATGCTTTTGTAGGTGCAGTATGGTTGATGAGTCATGACCACATTAAAGAGAACTGTGGATGGCTATGGATATGGATGGATGGATAGACTTTCTTGGCTTTGATTATTTCCTTCCCAGGTGTACAATTCGCAAAAGTCAAACTTCAGGGCTGCTACGACTCGTCACCTGTACTGTAGTTGTTTCCATATCTAGATACCGTCTTAGCGCATGGACAACAGCGATTCCAACTCGGGGGAATGAAATATTATTATTTATGCGCGTTGAGTACCGTCAACACGCATTACGTAGGTGAAGGTGTCTTATAATTATAGGAATGGAATGTTTGAACATTAGGTCTCCAGGGTTGCACTGTTGTGTGAACGATACGACGCGAATCTAAAAGAATAAAACAAAAAAATAAGTAACAATTTTAATTTGTTTAATAACCAGCTTCACGCTGTATCCCGCACGCAGTAGGGTGGGCAGAGGGAACCTAATGTTAAGACACTCCATTCGCCACTTTCTGCCTTTCTGGAGGCATTGCGTATTGAGTGGCAGAACTCAACGCCGTATAATTTGTTTAAAATTCTGTAATATTTTTTTTCTCAACTTAATTATTTTTCTATGATAATAAGTGGATTGAAAACAATGGAAATATGCAAATTGTCAATGAAAATTTTAAATGCTTCTAAATTTTATTAAAGAAGTATTTATTTTATGCTTTGTTGGCTCAGTTACAGTCATTTACCTGGTCTCTTTAGTTTTATCTGTCTTTAGACCAAACGCGGCGTTGAGTTCCACCACTCAACATGCAATGCCTTGAGTTAGTCACAAAGACACTATTGATAACTCTGTTCCCATTAAGACATTTTCGTTCCCCACTTTCCGCATAATCCAAGAGGGCAATGCTTCTTCAATTAATCCCTCTTGAGTGGCGGAAATCAACGCCGCGCTTTTGCCTCGTCATCAGATCGAAGAAATGAAAATACTGAGTGGGAATCGAATGCGTTTAGAGTTGTGCCCCTGCGCCACCACGGCCTGTTATCTCATATATATTGATATATATATTGATTTTATTTTATAAACAATTTCTTCCGCAGTACCGCCGAACGGCCTTGTAATATACTGCGGTACAATCGTAACGGAGGAGGGCAAAGAGAAGAAGGTCAATATTGACTTTGAACCATTCAAACCCATAAACACCTCTCTGTATCTGTGCGACAACAAGTTTCACACCGAAGCATTAACCGCTTTACTCGCGGATGATAATAAATTTGGTTTTATCGTCATGGACGGTAATGGCGCCCTGTTCGGTACGCTACAGGGCAATACTCGTGAGGTACGTTGTATTGAAATTTAAAGTTTTAACTTGAATACTCCATCAAGATATCACATCCGAGTATTAAAAAATAACCTAACTTTTATTTTTTAACAAATTCACGGTTGACTATATGCTAACTTTGATGTAATTATCTTTATATTATGATTGTGATGTGAAGTTCTATATCCAAACTTATAAGAATCATAAAAAATTTAAAAAATCCATAATGTTTCATAAGGTTACGAAACGACGCTACGAGTATTTTACCTTCAAAATTGACGGATTCATAAAAGCACTGTCACGGTGCCCAATCGGCCCTACCTTTTGCCCGTTTATGTATAAAGAAATATCACTTTTATATTTAAAATTGTAGTTGAGTAAATGGCCATTTATTTGTATGTCATTGATATTTTTATTTAAACTTGAGGTTAATGCTGTTACACTTACTGGCTTTTACAGCGGCACCTGGTGGGTAGGGAAGAGGGTACTCTGTACCTGCAAAAAATGCAACCACTATGTGTTTGCTTGCGAGGATGTCGAAATTCGGCTTGCGGCCGCCCAACTGACTAGTCTTTGATTATTGTGACGCTATCTAAAAATTACTCAAATATAAGGAAATTAGTTAGGTTCTCCACTAACTCATGGTTCACCGTGATGAAATTTGACATATATTCCGGTGCTGATTGTAGATCAAAATCCCACACTCTCTCAACACACCTTTTGGAATAACTGTCTGTATTTGTTGTGATCCATTGACCAGGTCCTCCACAAGTTCACCGTGGATCTGCCCAAGAAGCACGGCCGCGGCGGGCAGTCGGCGCTGCGGTTCGCGCGCCTGCGCATGGAGAAGCGTCACAACTACGTGCGCAAGGTGGCGGAGGTGGCCACGCAGCTGTTCATCAGCGCCGACCGCCCCAACGTGGCCGGACTCATATTGGCCGGTTCCGCGGACTTCAAGACTGAACTGTCGCAGTCTGATATGTTTGATCCGGTGAGAAAAAACATGAATCACTTAATAGCATATTGTAATTGTTGTGTAATTAAGGCCATGCTACAGTAGTAGGTCGGCCTGATGGTCAATGATATTTTTTTTTTCATTTCTCTGGTAGACAGAGTGCGGCGTTGAATTCCGCCTCCCTACTCATTATGTCTCGAAAATTGAATAATATCAATGCTCATAATTTTTTTTATTGTATCGCTTAAAACTCTTATAATAAACTCTAACATCAACGTTATTTATAAAAAGTATAATTTTTTATGCAATTTTAGCGTCTACAATCCAAAATTATCAAACTGGTGGACGTCTCGTATGGAGGTGAGAACGGGTTCAATCAGGCCATTGAATTAGCAGCGGAGAGCTTACAGAACGTCAAGTTCATACAAGAAAAGAAATTGATCGGAAGATACTTTGATGAAATATCTCAGGTTAGTTTTTTCATTACAAGAATTACAAAAAAATACAAGCGCGGCGTTTGGTACCGTAATTTATCATGCAATGGCTCGACTTGATGTGGAAAGTCTTGGATGAAAAATAGACTGATTTAACACTTAATTTTTCAATTTACTGTCCTGCTATACTGTAAAGGCGTGAAGCAAACAAAAGTGATGTATAGAAATCACCAGGTGGATAGTTGTGGCTCCGCTTCCTGCGCTTCAGCTCCCGCACATAGCAAGTCTGTCAGAGGGAACCTGAGAACTTAATATTAAAACACTCCGTTCCCACTTTCCGTTGAAATCTTGGGACATAATGTGCGTGCTTATTAACGGGCGTGTGTGGCGAAACTTAATGCCGCGCTTTTGCCTCGTTACCAGAGGGAAAATATTATTTATTTCATTACACCGAGTGGAAATCGAACCCACAACTGTTGCGTTTATAGTCACTTGCTTGTGCTCCAGCGCCACAACGACCTCTACTAGTATTAAATATTGAAATTATTGTATTTTCACGGCTGCGTTGAGTTATGGCAATTAGCATAAATGTTAAAAAAAAACCTTGTTTAGATATCACTTGGTCTTGATATTAGCTTAACGCTTAAAATCTATCCTATCTCTCCCTTTTCAAACATTCCAGTGCTGAGTGGCCGAATTTAACGCCATTTTTTTTTATTTATTAACACGATATTGCTCATATATTCTAGGATACGGGCAAATATTGCTTTGGTGTAGACGATACTCTACGAGCTCTGGAACTCGGTGCCGTTGAAACACTTATATGTTGGGAGAATCTTGATATACAGAGGTAGGTTTTATTTTTTTAATTTTGCTTCATGCTGTATACCGCATATAGCGGGGTAGGCAGAGGGAGCGCCTAGTGTTAAGACACACTCTAAGTTCTGCTCAGTGTGGTGGTGAGAGGTGAAACTCAATACAGCGTTTTGCTATGGCACTAACATTCAAGGCAATGTCTAGAAAATTTGATAGTGCATGTGGAACAGAATGTCTTAACACTAGGTTCCATCAGCTATTTACGGGATATAGCGTGAATTTCCATTCTTTTACTCAAAAAAACACATTAACAATACTCTATATTCAATATTATATTTTTTTAATTTATAGATACGTACTGAAATCTCATGCGACCAATCAAGAAACTATTTTGCATCTCACTCCTGAACAAGAAAAGGACAAGTCACATTTCACTGATAAAGAAGTATGTTGTTTTTTTTTAATTACCAAACGTACAAATATAATGTAACGTAACATCTCGTTCTCTCTACCTATTTATATTTATGTGGGTACTCCACACCTCCAACCTGAAGCTGTACAAAAATAGAACTAAGAAAAAAAAATGATGATGTTTTAATTTTTTTTATTAGATGCAGTGCGGTGTTGAATAACGCTTCGGTATATTTTAAGGGCTTAAACTTATTAAAAAAAATGTTTCTTTTGTGAAATAGCAATAGTAAATAGATTTTTTTACTCTTCGTTTAACTTCGAGATATTGCCTGTTGAGTGGCGGAGCTGAACGCTGCACTTTATTTGACCAGAACATAGAAACGAACACCATTCATGCCCCCGCCTGGTAATCAAACTCACAACTAGCTATAGAACGCATAATAAAAAAAATCGTGTACAATGTTTATTTAATAGTTTTTACTCCATTCAGAGTGGCGTAGAACTCGAATTGGTAGAATGTCAGCCGTTGTTAGAGTGGCTGGCGAATAACTACAAGTCGTTTGGTGCGACTCTCGAAATTATAACGGACAAGAGTCAGGAGGGTAGCCAGTTCGTGCGCGGATTTGGTGGCATTGGCGGTGAGTTGGATTATTTATTCACTTTTACCCTTGATTCCGCAATATATTACTTATTCGGGGATTACCCTTTGGAGGTTTGTTAAGACAAATCCTAACCAACACAACCTTCCATTAAGAATGGGGGATTATGTTACGGTAATTGGACTGGGTAAGGGCGAGTTGATTGTTATTCATTTTATTCAACGTTACCCTTAGATTTTTATTTTATTGGGGAAGGGGGTTATATTCAGGTTCAATAAGGGTGTATTGCATTGTGTAAAGGTGATCTGATATAAAATTTATATAACATATTCTTATCTTTAACAAACAAGATTTTATTAACGTTTATAAAAAATATAATTTCATTAGTGCTGTCGTTATTTAACAATCATAACATTGTTATTGAATAATCTAAAAAAAAAGAAAAAATAATTTTGTGGAATTGTTTCATAGAATGTTTTCAATTTTTTACTTTTTTATGTGGTCTTTTCCTTTTGTATTAGGTCACTTTTATACTGACTCAGGGTAACATTTTATCTATTTAATTGGTTATAATAATTTATGTATATATTATAATATCTTTAGAGAAATAGAAAATAACATAAAATTAATAGAAAAATGTTTTATTTTAAGATTTAATATCAAAAATATACACATTTTATGTTGTTTTTTTATAATAAAAAAATGTATTTACTTGTTTATTTATATATATATATATATATATATATATATATATATATATATATATATATATACACATATATATGCTAATGTCTTTTATAATGTAAGCTAGAAGTGTTCTGGGAGTTTGTATGGACACACTTGCCCCGTAATGGCTATGTTTAAGCTATTTTTACCTAGAAAAGGACCTTGCATTTGTTATTTATATTGTTTCTTTTAAATACTTTTTATTTATTAATACATATTTAATTAAAATACGTGAAATTTCAAATTTGACAGAAGTCTGTGCTGTTTTTTTTCGGGCACGAAAGGTGCATATACGTTTGATAAAATTTTGTGCGGTAATTTTTTTAATGTTATTCATTTTTATTTAAATTATCATGTTATTTTTGACACATTTTGCTTCTAATGGTTTTATTTATCCTATAGTTTAAATGTTTATGGCATTATTAAAATAATTATTGGCAAGTGTGACTCCAAATAAAAAAATAAAAAAATCCAAAAGCTTCCCAGCGCACTTTGAATTTGAAAACAAAATACTAATTTTATCTTTCTCCTTTTCTTGCTGCTCGGATGCCGTTGGATACGAAACATCGATAACATAAATTATTCATATTATCGATATCAATCAATCTCAATTATAACTATCAAAACTCCTTACCATATCAATAACATATAATCGATGTATTACGTAACTGAATAATCATGTCCATTCTTTTATACAATCGATTCTTATACATATCATTCGGAAAAAAATCGTGAAATTAAATCGAATAGGTATATTACGTTACAAGGTGGACTTTCAATCGCTTCAGCTAGACGAACCGCTGGACGACGTCGACCTCGACGACTATTAAATCGATTCGCAAACTCGATTACAGTAGAAACACGATTACAATAGATAATAGAAATAAGATATATTGCTTGCATGGATAATTTTAGACTGAACAGTTTAGGACGGTGTACGGGCGGGTGGAACGCGGCGTTTTGTCGCTCGGTTTCTGAGTATGAGTGTTCTTCAATATCGTTTTTTTTTTGTTCATTTACAAGATGTCGTAAGAAAATTAAGTACTTCATTCATACAATAGTAAAAACAGAGTAAAAACAAAAAAAAAGAAAAATAAATAGTAATCCTATTTTTTTTTATTATTATTGAATTTTTATAAAAATATCAGAGTTTCCACCCGCCCGTAACAATGTCATCGCCTAACATTCTTTTAACTCTGTCGTTACTTATATAATTTTATAAACATACTTCGTACTATTGCTTCTCTCTCTCTCTCTATTTCTCTGTGAGTGTACCTGTATATTATATTATATTATATATGTTTGAAGCACTTTCCTTCTAGAAGGTCGTAGGGGGTTCGATAACAAATACTTAATTGACTTAGTTTTTTTTAGATACAAATTAGAGTGAAAAAAGGAAAAAAGTTTTTTTTTATATAAAGTCTAAATCAAGTTGGGTGTATGGAAGGTGTACCTTTTGAGGTCATTGTAATACAGTGAGTTTGATTTCCACTCAAGAAAATGAATTGTATTCAAGAATTTTTTTATATTGGATAGCAACAATTTGAATTATCCAGTGCTTATTTAGGTGATGAGATGAGATTTAATTTTTTTGTCTCATATAGCAGGGTAGGTAGAAAGGAATAATAACACTCCATTCTCAACTGTTTTTGAGTGCTTGTAAAATATTTAAGCTTTACTGATATCATTGCATACCTTCAGTACTATACCATATTACTTACTGGACTAAAATTCCAGTAAAAACTTCTAAAATTAAACATTATTTCAATTTATTTGCTTGTTTTATACGATTTTATTATTATAAAAAAACTACTAAATTTGGAATTTATCGAACCCCATACAATCTTTATTTGGTTTTAACCCTTCTCTATATTATCAACGAACATCACACCAACATTGCCTTAAGCAATTAATATATAATGCCTTAGGCCAAACGATAAAGTCTAGGATTTTTTTATTTGTACCTAAAATAAAATATATGCAAATTACCTTTTAAAGATTTTTTTTTTCAATACAGCATATATTCTAATAATATGTCCAGAGAAACAAATATTTGCATTACATTGGCCCTTCAAAACTCGACTGGTAATTAATTTAGAAAAGGCTACTTACTTATATGATAAAATAAATGGAAAATATATCAGTGATTTTGCTGTAAACATTTTTTACTTGCATTTAAAAAAAACCTAGACTTTCTCCAACATCATTTAACAACTGTTAGCTTACCAATTAAAATGACACCCATCTGGAACTGAAAGCGTATTTATAATCTGTACTGTTGACACGTCGTTTCTACATTTAAACATCAATGTCGTCGGTTTTACTCTTTTCGTTTACGACTTTAAATTATATTTGTAACTATATATATATATATATATATATATTTAATCATTTTGAATAAAGTGACAGTTAAATTTGACAGGTAATGTGAAAATGCCGTGTCAATATTACACTCGTGATATAGAAATGACGGAACCACAGATGCTTATATTAGAACGTTGGCTACTCATAGTTTTATGCAGATTATATTATCTGTTTCAATTTAGCTTGTAGCTTGTCTTTCTAAAGCCTGATATATCAATTGTTCAAATGAAAGGGAGAAATCGGTTTTTTGAATGCTTATAAACAAATTATAATCATTTAAATGAGACTATTTTAACCGGATAAATCGCGTATATTTAAGATTATACATTTTTGGAAACCCGACGTTTCGTACACTTTGCAGTGACCACGGGTATCCGGTAATCCGGTTAAAATAGTTTCATTTAAAATGTGTAATAATCGTGAAAATCAAAGATCTTATGAAATTATAATCTAGCAATATTAGCAATATTTACACTAATAAAAAAATAAGAATTCAACATGCAAACCAAATTAAAAATGAATTAAAATATAATTGTACTCAATAGCTATACAAATCCTTTAAAAATATCTTCCATTATATATAACCTGTAGTAATAATTATCTTAAACCTTATCCACTAAGTATGGTACTGTTTTTATTTTTCTATAGAAGAAAAGGTGAAGTTGAATAGAAGAACAAATTGTCATGGTTTAGCTTAGCACTTACGAAATACCATTTTTTTTGTGTATCGCACAAACTTATAATAATATACAATAGGTGTTGTGAAGATTAAAAAAAGAATTATTTACATTATACATATATACGCAATAGGCGAGTATTTACTCAATATTTAGGTCAGTCTTAATAGGGTTCTACAATCTGTGGTTTAAACCTCCCAGTCTAAGGGGGCCTCTTGCTTTAAACAATTGTTACTGTACTTTTATATGTAGGACTCGTAAGCTTAGTTTGGAGGCGTTTAATGGCACTTTATTTGAGACCCCTGAACTTACGTTAGGGGTCAGACTTACAACGTTTTTATATTATAAGGCCCTCTTAGTCAAAGGGCCCTAGAAAGTTTGTCTTGTCGCCCCATAGTTATCAAGTTGAATTTAATAACCATCAAAAATACACCAATCATTGCCATTTTTATAGTGACGTTACTTATTTAGGGAATAAGAAATGATGACAACATAATATGTAAGAGTTTAGTATATTTTAATTAAGGAATACAACAAGAGGTAATTATTTGATAATTAATAGTAATTTATTGTTGCCGCTAGGGGCGCTCGCCTAAAGTGAGGTCTTTTTTGTGTGGAGTGAATATTTGGTGCTTATAAGTCTTCGGTGGCTCACTTTCGTCTATCCAGAAACTGCTGACAACGATATTAGAAATTATCTTAATTAAATTAAAACTTGTATTCCACTGGTGAAAGGAATACATTTTACATAATTCGAGACCTCACGAGATTAGGGCGCCATCTAGTGAGCAAAAAAAAACGATAGTTACCATTGAAGATATGCACGAATGATGGTGTTTAATCTTCTTTGAATACGCGCAGTTCTTTGTGTACGTTAAGATTTTAAGTACACATAAACAAATTATAAATCAAAAAATACTCCTTTAAAAAAAAATTGGCAAAAAACTAATTAAACTTAATTTTTTAAATAAAATACGTTATGATTTAGTTAAATTATGTTAGACCATATTAAGTATAGTGAATATTTTACGACGTTTAACAACGTATTAATTTTTTACATAAAATTGTAACCCAATTCACCTTTATGCATGCATGTCTTCAAATAATACCCATAATTATAGTCGTTTTAGTCAATAAGATTACTTGTTAAGGGCGAGGCGTTGAAAATTGTCATATTAGGTTTAATGTTAGTGATAAGTTAAGATAAGGTTCCCCGCTTTTCGTTCATTTTGGAAGCATCGCGTGTTGAGTGGCGTGCTGGTGGGTGCTCCACGTAGGGTACTCAGAGCAGTGGTAACACGTATTTTATGTATTTATTTTTTCTTCAGCGTGAAGAAAAAATAAATACATACATAATATCCCGCACATAGCAAAGTAGACATAGGAGACCAGGACACCTAATGTTAAGACACTTCATTCACATTAAGGCACTTCCGTTCCACACTTTCCGCCGAATTCTGGAGGCACAGCGTGTTGAGTGGCAGAACTCAACGCCGCGTTTTACTTCGTTACCAGGGCGAGGAAATGAAAATATTAAATATTTTGTTTGCTAGTGGGAATTGAGTCTACTACTGTCACGTTTACAGTTGCTCACCTTTGCCCCCGCGCCACGACCGGTCCGACGCGAACCCCAAACTAGTGCCCTGTTATGTGTGGGATAACACATGAAACAAAATAAAGTTGCTTTATAACATTTTATTATCAATATTTTTAAATAATAATGCGGATGATGTTAGATTATACATTTTATATACAATTAATACTATTGTTAGGATGTGATAAGCAAAGACAACCCAGTGTTAAGAAACTTTCTGCCCATTTCATTGGAGACAAAGCGTGTTGAGCGGCGGAGCTCAACGCCGCCATTTACCATACCAGAGCAGTAAAATTAAAATTAATTTTAGTGGAACTAATCGCTTCGAACAATTAGACAACTAAAAATGAGAGGAACAATGCTTACTTTATATAGCATATGAAATATATTATTAGCTTGACAAATCCTTATTAAGCCATCTTATGAAAAGTCTTAGTTAAGTTACTAATAAATTTAAAAAACTCATAGAATTCTGACAAGTAAATTAACTAGAGCTTATCCGAAAGATAGACATAGATATTTAGATTTCGCTAGATCTAGAAAATATTTTGCCAAGCTTCAAATGAAATGACGCAATATTTAAACGAAACTGTTTTGAATGTAAAAGCAATAACCACATGCCTTATCAATACTATATATAATAGCTATTCTCAAATATATGTGTATTTTTATATACTCGTTCATGCAAATGTAAGTTACATTTATAAATGGTTTTATATGTAAGTTTTAAAATAGACCAGTAACAACGGAAAATATGTAACGGATACTGGATGTTGCTTAATAGTTTAAAAACCAAAGTAGAGTGGACCTGTTGACTGCTAAAACAAAAAAATCCAAGAACCGAAGAATTTTTAATTGTACGAATACAGAATTTAACATCGCACATCGAAGAATACCGCCGACATTATAGTATGTACTTCTTATCATCTCACTTAGCACCGTGCAAAGTGGAGTAGGTTGAGTAGGAAGGCAGACCCTGGCAAAAGCCGGGACTAATGCCAGGTAGAAGAAGAAGATCTCACTTAGCACCGTATTTATAATTCGCTCTCTGTGACACGGAGAGCGAACTGGAAATGCCATTTTTATTCGTAAACTATTAAAACAGTAATTCATGATCGGTGCCAGAGTTTAATGGAATGGAAACTGTAGTTAGGTTTTTAACTATCTACAGTTAAATATAAAGTCTTGTATGGGTACAAAATACATATTTTGCCGTTTGGGAGTTTTAAATAAGATGGTAGCGTGGAGTTGTGTGTGACGTATGATACACTTTTCATATAATATAAAATAGTCTTCCTCGATAAATTAAATGTCAAACACAAAAATAATAATAATTATATACAAAATAAACTCGAAACTGTATTTTCTCAGATTAACAAGTTCAACCAAACACGCTATATCGTTAACGTGACGTATTCTGATAAAATATTATAGCTTTGGTCAATCGAGCTGACAAAGTCTGACGTCAGCTGACGTAATTACACAAACGTGTCACGTCATTGTTGTTTTACACAATTGCATATACATACATATCACTTATGAACATTTGTATGCACATTTGAACTGTACCTGATTTTTGAATGGTTGCGACTGTCGTGCCTTAGATATTTACAGCTACTTTTTTATTCGCTATTTTACAGCAGAAACAAAAGTTTTCAAATATAAATATTTGTAATTATTAATTTAAGGAAAAGTAAACAATGACTAAAAAATTTTTGTGTAAATGTAACTTACGTTTGTCGTTTAATGTCTATGACTTTAGGATGGACTGCGCATTTTTCAATAGAAATTTTACAAAAAAAAATTGATATTCAGCATTTTTTTTTCTTGGAAAATTAATTTAAAATATGAGAACAATTTCTTACTAAGACATCTTTTTTTTATGACAAAATGATTGCGCAGTCCAATTTATAGCCTTTGCCTACAGTTCCAGATGGATGTTCCTAACACGTAAAAAGAGAAGCATACATAGTGTTGCTAAGAGAGAAAAACATATTAAAATGATGTACATTTTACATTATAATATATTTATTTAGTTTTTCAGTATGGTAACACTAAAACACTAAATATTTAGTATATCTTTTATGAGTGCAATTACTTTGATTTTTTAATTAAAAAATTAGGTGTCGAATTATAATGATATTTTAATTAATACAATGTAATGATTTAACGAATTATTGATTTTAAACTAACGGTTTGTCAATATATGAATTGGAAGTGTATGCTTTTCTGATTTATATATATATATATAATATAAAAGTGTTTGCAACGGTGTCTTGTGTTTTTTTAAACAGCCTATTTTAAAATAAAAAGTTGACCTTTATATGTATATCCTCTTCCGTTTAAGTTAGAGAGTATTAGGGAGTACCAAAAGACGATTTAAAATATTTCCTGCAGGGACGGGTAAAACTCAACTGAAGTTTACTTTTTTTTTTAAAGTCCACGCAAGAAAAGTAGTAGGCGACGACTAGTTAGCCATTTTTATACTATATACAACTTTACGCTGACCGACTCACAATAAGATCGTACAGCCTTGACAGTTGAATATTAGAAGTATTTAGATCCTGAAATTTTGCAAATAAGTACTATTTTGCAGAGCTTAAGTGAGTTTTGGAAAAAAATAAATACAAGAAAATAAAATTGAGGTTGGATTGGGGAGAAATTTCTGACAGTTATATTAGTAATTCGTAAAAGGTTACTTAAAATTCTAAATATGAAAATGTTAGAATAGTCGGTCTAGGTTCAGGTTAACGAGAAAAATAACATTTATAAATTTTTAAGCGGATTTGTTTGGTATAAGAGTGCAATATTATAGGTAGGTGAGGTATCTTTGGTTAGCTTCACACTGTATCCCGCATATAGCAGAGTACGACACACGTACAAGACCGGCGACATAAAAATAATAGGTTCTCCTTAGTGGGAACCCACAACCATCGCGTTTGCGGTCAGACTCTGTGTTGCTGCGCCAGGACAGCCTTTATTCAGGCAATTATTACAATATTTTTTCAAGATTACCGCATCAAAGTGTTTATAGTCTCGTTTACATGTAAAAAACATTTGCACGCCCATCCATTTTGGAGTAGATAAGAGCAACCGTATTATAATCGATCCATATATTTGATCGTACAAATTTATATTATCCTTTTTACATTTTGCACGTTCAATATATTTTAATAATTGGATAACGTTTGGAGTAAAAGACTAAATTTATAATAGATATTATACTGCTTGTTGGACGGCGTAACTCAACGCCGCCCTTTCTTCCTACTGCCATTTGATTACTAACTATTAACAATAAGTACATGTTTTTCGCCGTTAACTCATTTTCTTCCAAGCAATCCAGGAGGTCGAGGTAATAACTATTTAGCTTGTGCATGGTCCTTTAGTTTTGTGTTTTGGCTTTTTTAGGTTTTTTTTTTAAATTAATGTTAACATTTTATTTTGTTGTGTTTATTGCGTCTGTGGTAGTTTAGATTTTTTTTATTTTAATGTAATTTTTAGACACGTGTTAGATGTTGTAGAGCTGTTGTATTATTTTGTATATTTTTTTATTGAAAAAGAACATGCGCATACGCAACGTAATCATTGATAATAACAATAATGTTATCAAGTTTTTATTTTCCTTTTCTTTTTGAACATTCAAAGATATTGTGTTGTGAATTCGTTTAAACAGCTTTCTTTATCGGGATTTTTTATCTTTGTATTATTTTTACGAATATTTACTTGGTTTCTTGAAGCCCGTTGGATTTTAATTTTGAATTTTGGCCTTTTTTTATTTTATTATATCAATTTATTAATTGTGTTTTTTCTTCGGCCGTTTAGATTAAAAATTGAGATTTTATGCTATTCAGTGATATGGAGAATAATAAAGAAAGAATTTCTGTATTTGCGAAAAAATGTTTTTTTTGTATGAAATTATAATTTTAAAAACTAATGTATATTTGGATATATTTTAATCAAAAAGTTTAACTGTTTGCTAATTTCTTATTAATTAGCATAATACATATTTGAGAGACTTTGCCGCGTAGCGGCGTAGGCGGGGAGAACCTAGTGTTAGGATTCTTCTGTTCTCCATTTTCCTGAATAAAAGACATTGCGTGTCAAATGGCGGCACACAACGCAGCGCTTTGTCTTGCGAGGACGAGGCATATTACAAAAACTCAAGTATTATTACCGTTTAGCGAGGGTCAAACACACACTCCCACTCCCACAGCCATTGCGTACACAGTGAGAATGCGATACGACGCCCTCAATTATCTTTTTTTTTAGAGTCGCGTATCTGTTTAGGAAATGTTGTTGTCAGTCTGTCGGTCTGTCAAAAGTCTTTATTTCAGGAGCGCCTAGAAATATCGAGTTGGAATTTAAACCATATACTCAGATCTATGGTCTCTTAATTTACTGAAAATTTTTTTATATTTATTTTAAATAAGGATGGCCGTTTATACCGCAAAAAAACGCGTACATGGTCACTATGAAGACAATCAGGATAAATCCGCTTGATCCAGAATCATGGAATTTGGCAGTTAGCATCTACAGCTAGTACATACTAGATCAAGAAAAAATCTGAAAACTATTTGTGGTTAAACCCTAAAATTAATAGCCTTAAGCGAGGCAAAATTTGGTAACTCGCGCTTGTCCGGTTTTTCATTAATGTAAACACACTGTATATTGTAACACAGAGGCAGAGAAAACCTAGAAAGTTTCTCCGTTTAACAGTTACCGCGCTTTACTTCGTTTCTAGAGCGAGGAAATTAAAATATTAAATATTTCATTTTCCCTAGTGGAAATCGAACCCAAAACTCGTATTTACAGTCACTCGCGTGCCACGACGGCCACAATTTAGTTGTTATAAAAAGTCCAAATTATTTACATTTCACGAAAAAGTAATTCACAGATTACTACACAAGTGTTAATCAGATAACACCTTTAAAAAACAACTTAACCATATGTTAACAACCATTAGGTATCCATTTTAAATATAAACAATTTTCTTTAAATTGTTTAAATTTTGTTTTGTTTTTGGGCGTTTTTTTTGCCAGTATTTTGTAATATTACATGACATTAGTGCACCGATTTTGACGTGTAATTACTTTTTTTATCTGTCAGTTGGACGCCATTCCTTTTTTCGGAATACAGATAATGCATTTGAATGTTTTCGTTATTTTGTGTTTTTAAATGAGGTTTGATTGTAATTTTACTTGTTTGTATCAGTTTGTGTAGCACAGACAGACGTTAGGATTTTTAGATCCTTTGTTCTTTTTAAATTCTGAAATTTAAGATTCAGTATTTATAGACTTCTGTTTATTTTAACAAACTACACTTCTGTTTATTTTAACATTTTTAGAAAAACATACAAAAAAATGGTACACATTAAAAACTTGATCCCGCGCCTTTTTATTTTTCATGAAAACAGCTACTAAAAGTCGTGAGGTCTGCGACGCTAAAATTTATATACGTTTCTAAATATTTTACATTAATTAAACAATATGAAAAATATTTAGAAACGTACGTTTTTTGAACAGATTAAACAGAAAATTAGATTTTGTCTAAATTTCAGAATTAATTGATTATTCTATTTACTTTTTATTTTTCCACCAATTTGATAAAAGACCAACAACCATACAACAATTTAATTGTAATGAAAGAAAAAAATATTATTGTACGAATTATTTATCATGTTTTTTATTCAATTATTATTTTAACCTTTTTCCATTAATGTGAAGCATGTTTATTGATTATGGTTGATTTTGGAATGAAAAATAGATGTTTTTATTGTACCATTTTGTTAGTTATTTGTAGATTACATAAATTTTATTTATTTAATTTAATAAATAAATTTTATTTCTACTATTTAACTTAAACTTTCATTTTGTTGTAAGAACTAGTAGTTTTTTTAATGTTTCAAAATGTATAGATTCATTTAGATTTTTTCCTGAGTTTTTGACATCTTTTATATAGTTTTTTTTTGTTTTTTTACATTTTATCTACGTTTTATAGGTAATTTATGTATATTTTTCTTATATATAATCTGTATATTACAGGTCTCCTGCGTTACAAAGTGGACTTCCAGTCGATGCAGTTGGACGACGAAGAGATCGACAATCTATACGATATCGATGATTATTAAACAATTTACTGTTAAACTGTGGAGCTTTTGCAATACAATATGTTATTAAAAAATGAGTTTTCCTTATTATTTATTTTATTTCATCTTTTTTATCTGTCTATACTTAGCCGTTTTTTGTGATCTATGTCCTGAAAAAAGTAGCGGTTCCTAAAATTCTTTTGTTTTTTGATTTTCAAAAGCTAAGCTAATAATTTAAGCAATCAGGATTTGTTTCAGTGTTTAAAATATATTCAATATACATAAATGAATATTTTAGATAAATGTAATAAATTGTTAAACATTTTTGTATGTTCCTATACTTAGCATGAATTTCTTTGACATTTATAGCTTGCTCTCTTTGTTTGACAGATAATAAAAAATCAAAGCATTTATCTCAATTTTTGTATATGTATGAATGATTGTTTAATTTTACAGAATATATAAAGAATTTTTATTTTCTTTATATATAAAAATGTGTGATAAAAAATATGGATTCATTTTATGAATGAAAACCATTGACGTAATGTGCAAAGACGCAATAAAAATGTACTCTCACACTCCTGGGGTCGATACGAACTCCGGGATGGATATTTAAAAAAAAATCTCAGTTAACTGGTAATCTGCTTCTATTTTAAATGCTTTTATGTAATTGATAATATAAAATTCTTAGGAACCGTTAACGTTTTCATCTGTGGCATCAGTGGCTTGGCTGTATAGCCTTGTATCCTAAGTCAAAATTCAACAGTTTTAACGTATAATTTTTACATGTACGTCAATGTTCTCATATATATGTTTTTATTCTAACTGTTTATGGTTGCACTTTAGTAGTTATAGATCTGGTAGAGAAAAAGCAAGCAGTGTCTTTAAACTAAGTTCCCCTGCCTATCCTGCTACCTTCGTGATAGAGCGTGAAAACGATTTTTTTTATTTTGTATTGTTGTTAACTCAAAGAAATGAATTTTCACTACCGGATCCTCGACTATGTTAATAGTATTATGTTTTACATTAAAAAATTCTGTAATAAAACCGATACTTTAAACCACGTTTTTTGTTTTATTTTTTGTATTTTACGCATCTTTATAATATCTTTTCGCCAAGCTACGTCGAAACTTTTTTACGCTTGTTACAACTTATTTACGTTGTTAGCATCTCTGTAGGGAGATTTTTACAAATATCCGGTACCCAAAAATAATTACTAAGAATTATCGCTCGGCGAGAACGCATGGCTTAGTGGTCAGAGCGCTTGGTCGGTTTCCAGGAGGCGCGGGTTCGAGTCCCGCTGCGTTCAAATTTTTATACGTTTTCTAAAAAGAATTTTTCTTTCTTAAGTGTGAAATAACACTTTAAAAACACTTGAAAGTACAGCGTTGAGTGCCGCCACTCACCGGAAAGAGGATGACGTAAGTGTTTTAATGGGAACGGAATGTCTTAATACCAGGTTCTTAGGTTCCCTCTGCATACTCTGCTATATGATAGATATAGTGATGCTAATTTTTTTATTATTTTGAACTACTTTGTACTGATATATTCAAGCAAATCAAGCATTTTAAATGGAGGTAGGATTTTTTTTTTATATATATATATATACACCTATATATATATATATATATATATATACCTATATATATATATATATATATATATATAGGTCGTAGTAAGCGATTGGAACGGAAATTTTATCATAGATTATATTATCATAGATGCTTATTGATTGTTTAATATTATTATTTATAGCAACTGTTTACAATATGATTGGCTATGTTAATGTAAAAAGACAATGTGTTGACTTTTGTATAACCAATTAGATGGTTGGACCAATAGTGTGTAGCTAGAACGCTTTGACAGCCTTCAGCTTCAGAGGAAACGATCGAAAAGAAACTAATTGTTAATTAATGTAGAATTAGGATTGGCTGATAGAATTTTAAGAGATTGTGTTATGACTTTTATTTGACCAGTGGAGTAATTTGACCAATAACGTGGAGGCTTACGCCTTGAGTGGAGTCGTGACGCGTGAGGGTAAAGCGTTGTTTTGTTTTTAAAAAGAAAGAGGAAGTTGACGATCGTCGAATGAGGGATTCTTCTGATGTTTTCGGAAAAGAAAGGACTAGTGTCACGAATCTGCTACGTTTTATTTCTGCTTGCAATGACCCACAATGGAGCCCACAGGTCCAGTAAGAGTCGCTTGTGATGAACAATCTCCTACATCAGAAGTGGGATCGGTGCAGGCGAAGAAAAATATTGAAGTTGGAAGCCCAACAGAACAATATGCGCCTCCTCGTGGAAACATTACGCAATCCACCTCCCCAGGAGACCACCAAGCAGATTGTGTTGCCTGAATTCCACCCCGATGATGCAAACACGGATGCTCGAGCATGGCTTACAACTGCGGACATCTGTTTGGCGGATCAAGAATATCAGGGGAGTAATCTTATCCTTATACTTAGTAAAGCTATGAAGGGTTCTGCTGCTACTTGGCTTTCTCAAATCACTTTTCCTAATATAAAGTGGGTGCAATTTAAGCAAATTTTTCTGTAGCGCTTTGACGCTTCAGATACTAATGCAGCGACAATTTAAAATAAATATTCAACAGTATACCTTGAGAAAAAGAATGTCAGTCCGCATACTCAAATAGATTATTTACTTTTCTTATGTCACGTTGTAATGGTTTAGGTAAAGAGGAGATAGTAGTGGTGATGATCCTCGCACATATTGGACAAATTGAACCACGATTTCAACGTACTATTTTTTCAGAAGAAATCTATACTCGTTGCAAAATGAGCCGCGAGTTAATGACATTTTCTTACAATAAGCGTAGTTTTCAAGAATGTAAAACTAATAAAAAAAATATATCGGATCTTAAGCGACCTAGATTAAGTACAATTTTAGTTAAATGTTATAAATGTTTCCCACATTTTGTTTGGTCACAAATCATTTGAATGTTTCAGCCAAAAAGCCGAAAGCAAGATAATTTCTACTTCCAATCGCTCCGACTTCACGGCAAGACCTCCCTCAATCACGTGCTTTAAGTGTGGTGTTGAAGGCCATGTGGCGTCGCGGTGCTCAAATACGCAACGCATAGTTATGGGTATTAACTCAACACCTACCGCCATAGTAAAAAGAGTAGACGTATGTGACGTTACATGTGTCACCGGTAACTTTACACAATTTGGTGAGCGATTCTTATTTAGTTTTGATTCCGGCTCTGATTGTTCTCTTATTAAAGAAGGTATTCTTCGAAAAATATCTGGAAAGTTGCAACATATCCCTGTCACTTTAATGGGAATCGGTAAATCTAGCGTATTATGCTCCTTACAAATTTTATCTAAAGTTATTATTATCGGATATGACGTAGAGATATTATTTCATGTTGTACCCGATAGTTTTTTGAATCATGATATGTTAATTGGTCGAGATTTATTCGCGTTAGGATTTACAGTAGAAATGTCACATGGTAATCTTACAATTAAAAAAAAATCTAGATTGTTAAATATTTGTGAGATTGATAGGAAGGTTACAAATTTTGATAATTTAGATACGGATGTTCAAGACGAATATAAATCGCATTTAATTAATATTTTACATGATTTTGCTGTATCATTTGTGGATGGTACTCCTACTAATAGAATTAAAAAAGGGAAGTTATAAATAAGACTAGTGGACCCTTGTAAAATTGTACAGAGTTGGCCTTATCATCTTAGTCCTGAAGAAAGAGATATAGTATGCAAAATATGTAGTGAGTTATTATTAGCAGGAGTTATCCGACCGAGTAAATCCAACGAGCAGGTAGAGCGAACAATGAGTACGTTGAAGAATATGTTAACCATAGTAGAGCTAAGTTCAAATAAATCATGGCAAGAAGCTTTAGATGAAATTCAGTTGTTCATAAATAGCACGATACATAGAGTAACCAAAGCAAGTCCATTAGAATTATTAATAGGTAAAGTAGCTAGGCCACTAAATTTGTTAGCAGATGACCAGGAAATAGAAATTGATATTGATGAGGTACGTAAACAGGCTTAGAATTTTATAAAAGAAAACGCTCGTGTTGACAAAATTCGGTTCGATAAGAATAAAGCGAAAGTGACGCCGTTTTCTGTTGGTGACTATGCTTTAGTAGAAAATCATGAAAAGAGTCAAACCAAACTAGATTCAAAATTTAGAGGTCCCTATGAAGTTATTCACATATTAGATTGTGACAGATATATCCTTAAGAATTTAACGTCTAGCCGCTTATATAAATATGCACGAGATCGCTTACGTCCTTTCCCCAGATCTTACATTCCTACTGAATTAGATCCATATCTCTCAGACACTAACGATGGTAAGAATTTCGTACTGTTAATAATTTTATAATGAAATGATTATTTGAATTTGAAGTTTTTTGTTTTGCACGCACGCATGCACGAATGGTTTGTGGGGCAATTTGTATCTGTGAGGCGCGTTGGCCTGGAGAGTTATGTAAAGTGGCGGGAGAGCCTGCAGAATTATCTAGACGGGCGAGTTGGCCGTTTGGATAATTGAATTTTTAAAGGAATGGCCTGGTGGCCTGCAGAATTATCTAGACTGGCAAGTTGGCCATTTGGATAATTGTTAGGGTATGGCCTGGTGGCTTGCAGAATTATCTAGACTGGCAAGTTGGCCATTTGGATAATTGTTAGGGTATGGCCAGGTGGCCTGCAGAATTATCTAGACTGGCTAGTTGGCCGTTTAGATAATTGAGTTGTAAGAGTTTGGCCTGAGGGCCTGCAGAATTATCTAGTGGCGAGTTGGCCCGATGATAATTGAGTTGTAAGAGTTTGGCCTGAGGGCCTGCAGAATTATCTAGGGGTGAGTTGGCCCGATGATAATTGAGTGATGGCATGGAGGCCTGCAGAATTATTTTTATGGCAAAGTGGCCTTAAGATAATTATGAATAATAATTGAGGGGTTAGAATAAAGAGAGCTCTAGAGTATGAACATTTGAATTTGTGCATGCGCGCGTTGAACTTTATTTTTGTAATTACAAACGAAATGTCAGGAATGGCCGAACATTTAACATACACTGTTTATCGTTATTTTTTTCAGAGAACAATGATCACCTTACAACATCACGCGAGGGCGCGTGAAACGTCAGGAGGGCCGGGTCGTAGTAAGCGATTGGAACGGAAATTTTATCATAGATTATATTATCATAGATGTTTATTGATTGTTTAATATTATTATTTATAGCAACTGTTTACAATATGATTGGCTATGTTAATGTAAAAAGACAATGTGTTGACTTTTGTATAACCAATTAGATGGTTGGACCAATAGTGTGTAGCTAGAACGCTTTGACAGCCTTCAGCTTCAGAGGAAACGATCGAAAAGAAACTAATTGTTAATTAATGTAGAATTAGGATTGGCTGATAGAATTTTAAGAGATTGTGTTATGACTTTTATTTGACCAGTGGAGTAATTTGACCAATAACGTGGAGGCTTACGCCTTGAGTGGAGTCGTGACGCGTGAGGGTAAAGCGTTGTTTTGTTTTTAAAAAGAAAGAGGAAGTTGACGATCGTCGAATGAGGGATTCTTCTGATGTTTTCGGAAAAGAAAGGACTAGTGTCACGAATCTGCTACGTTTTATTTCTGCTTGCATTAACCCACAATGGAGCCCACAGGTCCAGTAAGAGTCGCTTGTGATGAACAATCTCCTACATATATATATATATATATATATATATATATATATATATACAATACCTACATACCTACCTACATATATATATATATATATATATATATATATATATATATATATATATATATATATATATATATATATATATATAAATATATATATATATGTATACAAAAAAATCAAGTTTGAACAGCAAAAACAAAACATTTCAATAATAGATTAAAATTTTTGCATATTAATTTGAAAATTAAGTTAAAAACTAAAAAAGTTGATCCTAATAAGATTGTGCCTAAATTATTATTATTTTCCGTCTCTTTCTATGTTCATAAAGTCAGAGATATTATCTTCTAAAAATTTAACCATTTTGCCAAATTATGTTCGATGCTATATTCATATTAATAATGAACATTATATATTAAATGGAGCTGATTATTTAATTGATGAAAGTGTTTTTTTTTTTATCCAAAAAAAAATCTCTTTATTAGCTTCACGCTGTATCCCGCACACAGAAGGGTGACAGAGGGAACGGAGTGTTAAGAGACTCTGTTCCTCCTTAACAACTGAATCCTGGACGCGTTGGGTGTAGGAACTGAACGCCGCGCCTTTCCTAGATACCAGGGCGGAGAAATGAAAATATTAAAAATATAATTTCCTCAGTCACACACTTGTGCCCCTGCGCCACGGCTGGCCTTTAGTATATTAGGCCTTTATTTATTTAAAAAAAATAAGCAGCTTCACGTTTTTTTCCGTATAACGTGTAGGCAACAAATACCCAGTTGAGTAGTTATAGTTCGAATTCGAGATTGCGTGTTACGTGGCGAAGCTTAACGCTGCTCTTTATATTATTAGAGTGAGGTAATAAAAGGAATCAATGGCCCCGAGTGGGAATCGAACCTACACAGGGTCGGCTCTACCTCGTATAGCGCCAGTGTGCAATGAAACCCTGGCGCCCCCTAGGCTTGAAACTCCCTCGTCCTCGCGGCTACAACTATTCACTTTGCCGTCGTAACAAGAAGTTTTCATGTTACGCTTTTCATATTTTCATATAACGCTTCTCTATAACACTTTTTACATTACGCCTCTAAACTTAAAGTTTACGTGAAATAAGATTTTTTTCCAGTTAAAACAAAGGCCGCTCGCGTTTGATAACTGCCGCCACCGCGCCGGCTGGCCGCTTCTGTCATATCAATATTGTACCATGATGGTCCAAGACGATGCTCTCAGCTGTCTCCGGGAGCGGCGCCCGTGTGCATTACACGCCCTGCACTACAGCTATCTCGTTTATGACCTCCTTAGTGGATTAAACGCATTCTAATAAAGGTATTATACAGGATGGAAGAGTCAGCGCTCCTTTCATGGGAACAGCATATAGGTAAAATATTTTAAACCCATACCTAAAGAAATAAATCAAGATACCTCAATAGTTTAGACGTAAAAATCACTTTTTTATTTATGGGAAAAACTTTTTTTTCTTAATTATGTTAGGCTTTTAAAGAGTAGTTAAAACTGTGGTTTCATTTATAGTGGTGGTGACATTTCCAACCTGTATATAAACTGAATAAATAGATAATTTATTAAGAGGCCAGTCACGGCGCAGGGATGCAAGGGTGCGATTGTGAACGCGATATGTTGTGGATTTGATTTACCACCGGTTCGGAAGGCAGTTCTGCTGAGAAGAGCCGGCAAGAAACTCAACGAGTTGCTCTTTTCAAAGTCAATGGTATTATTACATGATCTGACAGCTCTCCTGCATTACATTCAATAGACATTACTTCCATACATGTTTATCATCTAAATGTTCTTGAACAGTGTAATAAGCTCTACTTGTTAGTATTTTTTTAAAGTTACTATAAATTGTGGTGTCGTGTAGTGGCAAACTTGGAATACACTGCGGAAGTTTACTATATACACGTATAGGTACTTCAGACCCATACAAGATTTATTAACTTTTTGGAGGCGAAAACTGTGTATCTTTGTTTCTCCTTCCTATCGTATGTATATCACTATTTTTACTGTGACACTGTACATTTTGTCGGACAAACAGAATATTATAATATGCAAATTGTGAAGCAACTGTAATAATACCTGCATCTTTAAAAACATCTCGCAGAGAATCTCGAGCTCTTAGATTATAAATATATTTCACTTTTTTGGAGAATAAACATTGAATTTAATCTGAAGCACTGCCCCATAGCACCATTCCATAAGATAAAATACTATGAAAATAACTATAGTACACTAGCCGGGCAGTCTCAACGTCCTTCATTTGTCTTACTTTTTATTGCGAACGCGGCAGAGCTGAGTTTATCCGCAAGTGCTACCAGATGAGTGTTCCACCGGAGTTTGGAATCTATAGTTAAACCTAAGAAAGTAGCTGATTTCGACACATCCGACACCTTTTATTTCTAGACTAACATCATGTTTTTTAACGTTTAGTAAAGCAAATTCAAGACATTTAGATTTTTTAGCATTTAACATTAGATTATTCATATCAAACCAATAAAGAATATGCGATAGTGCACTATTCACTTCGTCATAGTTTGTTTTAATTCTGTCTACCTAAAATATTAAAGAGGTATCATCTGCGAGGAGTACAATATCACATAGGTTCTTTGCATAAAAAAGCAGATCGTTAATATAAAGAAGAAATAAAAGGGGACCGGAATAGATCCTTGTGGAACGCCCATCCTTAGAGGAGATCCAGATGATTTTACATTATTGATACTAACTTTTTGGAGTCTTTCGTTTAGATATGAGGCAATAAGACCAAGAGCCGTATCCTGTATACCGTAATGATAAAGTTTTAATAACAGAGTTTCACGGTCTACCCAATGCTGGTCTACCCAGGCTTTGGATAAGGATGTTTAAAATGCAATGCTTGAGAATTCAGTGAAAAGTGGAAAATAGAATATCTTATCCTAAGCTCCCAGATTCCCTTTACCTACCCTGCCATTAGCGGTATATTGGGATACAGCCAGAAGCTGAAAAAATAATATTTATTATCTATATATTAAGAAGTCATTGTGGCGCAGTGGAGTAGTGTCTCACAACGCGATGGTAGTGGGTTTAATCAATAATTTAACTTGAATTATTAATTTTTTTTCGCTATGGTATTATGATATATGTTAAGGCAACGTTGAATTCCGCCGCACATTGCCTCGGGTAAGCTTTCTAATAATAAAAATAATAAAAAATTCTATTCAGGGAAAAACTACTACACCACACTTTGAGATGTGTAGAATTTAGTTTTACAGTAATTATTAATTCATAAAACTAACTAGACGATAGCAGTTCTTTACAATCCCAATTTCTTGAATACTTTATTATTAAATCTTTAAATGTTTAAATTATATATAGAAACTCTTTTTCTATTTAAAAACTAATTTAATAAATCACCAATATCTAATGACATTGTTTTTTTTTTCAATATTAGTTAATTACTTGATAAAGGATGAGATTTAATCAGCCAAAAACATAACGATTCTAAAATCGATTTCACATTAGTATCCATAAAACCTTCTTACAACTTATACAATATTAATTGCATGTTCTGACATGTTTTTAAAATATTTTAACAACAATTTCGCTCTTTATATGGGAAATTTTAGGATTTTTTGGAACAATTAAACAGAATTTTTGATGTTATCTGTTAAAATTGTTGTTTCTGGCTCGTTTTGTTAAAAAAAATCATGTAAAACACAATTTTAATTGTAAATAAGAAAAAGCATTTGGTATCTTGTCCAAATTTGTACATAAAGATTTTTTTATTAGCCCCACAATTATTTATGTCGCTGTAAATTAATGAAATCGCTCAAAAAGGTTCTTTACTTTATTTAATATAATAGTTGTAAGAGACAGCTGTTCGTTCGTCTGTTTTTTTTTATTTTTTCATCGTATCATATCAATAGCACAGTAGGAAGGGGAACCTAGTGTTAAGTCACACCATTCTTCATTAAGACTTCCGAATTCTCGAATGATTGTATATTATAACTCAACGCTGCTGCCGGTTTTGCCTTGTTCATTCGTCAACCTTTTCTGATTAATGTTTATCTAAAAATATTATTAGAGCGAGGAAATGAAAATAACTCACCCCCTCAAATGGGTGTCGAACCCAAACCCGTCGCGATTACGTTCAAAGACCACGATAGCTTTAATAATAATGTGGCACTAAAAACATCAAAGTTGATACCTATCAATTGTTGTCCATACAAATCGTAAAACCAAGAAACGTGCTCGTTCCGCTTGTAAACGCTTTCGATAACAATCGAGAAATAAAATATATATTTTTGGTAAAATGTTGTTTTATTTATATTTTGTACAGGCCATCTTGGCGTAATGGGACAGCTGACTGTGCGATTGTATATTCGTCCCCCGCTCGGGGGGACTGTTCTTATTAATTTTAGTGGCATTGTGCTCCACCACTTAGTCACGAGAGTTGAGCGGAAAGTGGAGAATGGTGTGTCTTAATAGAATATTCTCTATTCTTTTGCGTACCTGCTATGTGCGGGATACAACAGACAGAGAGGAATATTTCAACGCCAGAGAGCACAGCAGAGCAGCACAGCAGGGAGTTTTTCTGATGGTTGTTAGTTCAAACCTCACTCCGAAAATTTATATATTTGTATTACGGTTAGGTGGAATGTGGGACATTCCGCTTAACCGTAATCCGCCTTTAACGTAACTCAACGCCGCACTTCATTTTACCAGACCTAGGTAATCATTATTAAGTAAAATCCGTTAAAAAATCTTCTGGTACAAGCAGTATTACGTCACCACTCTACCTCTACAATGAACAACCAAAATCTCCGGAAGCAAAAAGTCGAAAAAGGTCGCACAAAAAATCCAATCACGCAACGTTTAGATTTGAAAGCTGACGTTTTTTAGTTCCAGGGCCACGATATTGTAACGTGACTACTTGGAAATTATAGGATTTAGTTACAATTTTTTTAGCTTTACGCTGTATCCCGCTCTTTGAATGGTAGGCAGTGGGAACCTTGGAAAATAGTGACACTCCGTTCCCATTAGATACTTCTTTTTCCCACTTCCCACCGAATTCTGGAGGCGTTTCCACCGAATTCTGGAGGCGAAAATGGAAAAAGGAATTGAAAATATTTTATTCCTTCGAGTGAGAATCGAACCCACAACCTGTAGTGTCCACAGTCGCACGCTTGTGTCAAGATGACACGACTGGCCCCAAAGTAGTATTAATTTATAATTGTATTTTAGACAGACAGGACCTAGTGCTAAGACACTTCGTTTCCCACGCACCAAAGGAAATGACAATATTTAGTTCCCCCCAAATGCAAATCGAACCAACGCCCGTCACGTTAGTCAGAGGCTGTGCCTCGACAATAAAAGTCTAATTTATTCTAATATTATAAAGCTGAACAATCTGTTCACCTGATTTTTGTTGAGTGGTCTAATTTTAGGAATCAGTGGGGTTCGAATTTAAGACATTTTATGAAGCCAGTCATGGCGCAGGGGCACAAAAGAATGACTGTTAAACCAACTGGTTGTGGGTTCGATCCCGATGTCGAGGCAAATCGCGGCGTTGAGTACTGCCACTCACATGTTGAATGCCTCCACAATTTGGCAGAAAGTGGGAAAAGGAGTGTCTTAACACTAGGTTCCCTCTGCCTACCCGGGATACAGAAACTGATTTTATTTTATTTTGTAACCCATTTATTAAAGAATAAGAATAAGCTATATTACATGACGTCAGGCAAAATGTAACTTGTACACCCACTTGCAACGTTTAGATTTGAAAGCTGATGTTTTTTACTTCCAGGGCCACGTTAATGTAACGCGACCACTTGAAAATTGACTGACTATTACTAAAATATTATACTAATTAGAAAGGTGGAGAGTTTGTTTGGTTCAGCACACTAATCTCAGGAACTACCGGTGTGAATTCATTTTATTTTCTGTTGAACAATCCATTTATTGAGGATATTGTCAATCGTTTCGATGTAACATATGTGACAGATATACCTTGGGCGCTTAGAAAGTGTCGTGTGTTATATAATATATAATATAATAATTGAGAATTTCATATATATGTATATATAATTGTATTTAATTTAATCTGACTTAGCGGGTAAGTAAAGGTTTGTACATAATACAAAACAACGTTAAGACTGTCGTAGCGCAGTGGCACATGGTCTGATTGTAAGCATGATTGAGTAGTAACTTCGATTTCACTCTTAGGAATGATTAGATATATATATTTTTTCCTATAGTAGACAAAGTGCGGTATTAAGATCCGACATTCTCAGCGCATTATCTTGGAAAATTGGACGGAAAATGGAGAATGAAGTCTTAACACGCCTAGTATTCCTTCTTCTGCTACGGGGGAAACACGCACAACTTCCAAACTAATATTTTTTATTTTGTGGTTTGTCTATTATAAAAAAAAACCTCCTTGTTTGTAGTTACTCTATTATTATTATTTTAGCTTCAAGTTGTATCCTGCATACAGTGGGGTTTGCAAAGGGAACCTCTGCTTAGACAGTCGGTTTTTGTTAAAGGAAAGGTGGTAGTGGTGGTAAGTGATCACCGCCGTCCACTCCACACGCCCACGCACACCCGTGGAACACCAGAGGAGCTACAGGTGCTACATAACCGCAGTGGAGTGGTCCGGAACACTCCGCCTGATTAATGCGGCAGAGAAGAGAGAATACGTAGCGAGAAGAGGCCTCTATGGAAAGCCATAAGCCGTAATAAGTATATATATATATATATATATATATACTACCGTATGTATCACAATATACACTGTGTTAAGTCACACGTTAGACACCGGTTAGTTCTCTATATATAAGTAATATATATGTAGTTCTCTTTACATAAAATATAGAGCGTGGAGAGCGGAGTAACTTAACACTTCGTTCGTCCGCGTTGTTGTATTTTGGTTTTTCCCCTACTTTTCGCCCAATCTTTGAGACATTGCGTTGAGTGGTGTAACTCAACGCCGCACTTTTGATTTTACCATTGCGGGGAAAACTTAAATATGAAATATTTCATTTCCTCGAGTGGGAATCCAACCCGTAACCTGTCGCATGAGACTGTGTCTCACGCTTGTGCCCCTGCGCCACAACCTATAATTTATAAAAAGCTTTATATTTTATGTAATAATTTTCTCCGGCTAAGTTCATTGAACGACTTGGGTCGTGTGAACGCATTGTTTGACATTTTAAATTTATAAATAGATTTTTTTTCTTAATGCTTATCTATCTATACACATAATAAAACTGTAACTCGTTGTCTACACATCCAAGTTAATATAAGAAAAGCTGTTATTGTGATTGTGACAGTGATTTTTTTTTCTTTTATTAATTTCAACAATATGACATACGTCTTAACAGGAAAAATGTTAACCTTCTTTTTTTTGAAATCGGTTAAATAGAAACGAGCTGACTGACTTTAAAATACAGACTTACAGTAAATAAGTTACAATTTTTTGCCTTGAAACCTTCGGCTTGCGTAAAAGTTAACTACAAATACAATAAAAGCAAGAATTTATTTGGAAATTATGAATCTGTGTCGATTTAAATTTAGAAAAAAAAGGATGTGATTGTGTCGTTGAGAAGCAATTTTTGATTATAAAGGCGACGGTTGCGAGTTCGATTTTCAACAATGATTACGTTTGAATGGCAGCATGGCGTTGAGCTCCGACACTTACCATGCACTTTGTCCAAAGTATGAAGAGGGAAAGAGGAGAGGGAAGTCTTATTGGAACTTTTGTTAGTTTTACTAAGGTACATTAATGATTTGTTTTATAAAAATATATATTATTTTAAAGCAAAAAACAGTTGAGTAGCGGAACTAAGCGCCGCGCTCTGCGTTGTTACCAGATCAAAGAAATTAAAACAACCATTGACAATCGAACTCACATCCGCCGCGTCTACAGTCACTTTCTTTTTATAATATTAGTATAGAAAAGAATCAAAAAAATAGCTTCGGCCACAGCATTTGTTTAAAATAATTTTATTTTTAGATGTAGGGCGCGTTTAGTTTACAGTTACAAAAATAGTATGAACCTTTTAATGTAACGAATTTTAGGATTTTCTTTTCAACCGTGGTGGTAACCGTGGAGCAGTGGGATAGCGGATGAGAGTATTTGCGAATTGTGCGATGGTTGCGGGTTCGATTTCGCCGGGAATTAATTATTTTATTTCCCCGCTCTGGCAAGACAAACCGCGGCGTTGAGTTCCGCTACCTAATATTAGTTGTATCGAATTCGACGGAAAGCAGAAAGCGAGTTATGACGCTAGGTTTCGTCATCCTATCTTGGTGCATGCGGAATCACAAAGTTAAATGTAATTTATATTTTTAACATATCAATTAAAAGTGTTACAATTTTTATCGGAATTCAAAACTGTACTTAAACTGTACTAGTTGTACTTAACGATAGACACTCCACCTTGCTATAATAGTCAATAAAAATGAGAACTTCCTTTTTTATTGTCAATTTAACAAAAAAAGAGTGTCACGTCACTACATTTTTTTATTCTTCGGTAGAGTGTTTTTTTATATATATTTTTTTTATTGAATATTCTTCGAAATGCTGTCTCCGTCCTTTCATAATTAATGAGAAATTCCAATACTCAAAATTCCTACAAAATGATTCAGACTTTAACGACAGTTTAACTGTTATATATTATTTTACAGCGTGATATAAGATTTTTTTTTAATTAAGGTGGCCGTCGTGTCCACGGAATACATTATTTTAATGTCCTCGCTCTGGTAACAATACAAAGCGCGGCGTCGAGTTCCGTATATCAAATAGTAATATCTCGAAAATTTGTTCGTGTGTGGAAAACGGAGTGTTTCAACACTAAGTTCTTTCACTGTACCTGTGATCAGGATTGCTTAACGCACTTGGAATGTGTCGTGATGATCTATTTATTTATATTTGAACACGCGGACGAAATCGCAGGTAAAAGCGGGTGTCTCCAAGTTGTATCGTCATTAATCCAAGATACTCCGTTCCCTATTAAGGCACTTCCGTTCCCCACTTTCTTCTTCATTGTTTTTTGCAAAATGCTTTTTTTAAGGTTAATTAATATATAGGGCCCAGAGGTTTTAATTACTCTGTGTTAATTAATTATATGTCATTTTGTAATGTTTTTTTTTTGTTGCGTTCAACTTGAATTTTTACAATATAATTAGTTTATGTATTTTAAATAACTTTTTCATTTAATTAGTACATACGCTTAATTTCTGGAAATTTCAGTTTTTGACCACACGCTTTGTTATTTTTGTGTGGTCGAAATATCGGTTCTAAATGACTGGTCAGGTGGTTTGGAAGGCATATAAGGAGTAGATCGTGGGTTCGATAGTCAATTGTTAATTTAAGTACTGGCGGCCCAAATGTGGCATACACTTAATATTAGGCCAGTCGTGGCGCAGTGGCACAAAGTGTGGCTGTAAAATCGACTGGTTGTGGGCTCGATCCCCACTCGAGGAGATGAAATATTCATTTAAATGTATATTTCCATTTCTTCGCTCTGGTGTCGATGTAAAGCGCGGCGTTGAGTTCTGCCACTCAACACAATGCCTCCAGAATTCGGCAGAAAGTGGGGTACAGAGTGTCTTAATACTAGGTTCCCTCTGCCTACCCTGCTGTGTGCGGGATACAGTGTGAAGCCGATTTTTTTATATTTCCATGTTCTCGCTCTGGTATCAAGGCAAAGCGCGGCGTTGAATTTCGCGACTCGGCACTCTATGCATCCAAAATTCTACGGAAAGTGGCGAACGGAGTATTTTAATATGTTGGTTTTCTTCCTTTCTTTAAAGGTTCCCTTTGCCTACGCTGTGTGAAGGATACAGCGTGATGCTGATTCAGATTTTTTTTAAGTTTTATTACTGTGTCTGTATGAAGAGGTTGATGATAGTGCACGAGGCGAAAGAGATATGCAGATCCCGAAGCGTTTGGCGCTCCGTTGTATTTGGCTACCTTGCTTAAAATAAAACAAAATAATGTCAAGTATTCTTTTATTACTCATTATAAGACATTCATATACATTTGTATATTAATAATTATGAGTTGTCTATCCCGCTGCGAACTTCTTTTAAATTGATTTTTTAATCTATTAACTTTGGCAGATGCTTCTATTAAGTTGAAATTATAGAGTATTTAAAATCAATTTGAAAATGTTTAATGAAGTTGTCCGGATTATTATACTATTTACATAACTACTTAGAATTTTGTTTTAGCTTCACGCTATACCCGCACATGGCAGGATAGGCAGAGGGAACCCTGGAACCTAATATTTAGACACTCCGTTTCCATTAAAACATTTGAGTCTCCACTTCCCGTCGAATTGTAGAGGTATTCGACGTAAAAAAAGAGAACGTACGTTATGGTAATCAAACCCACAAAAGTAGCGCTTACAATCTGACACTCCCGCTACGGACACGAATGACGTCTAAGGATAATAATGACGAAATTTTTGTTATTATCGCATTCTCACTTGAAATTACAGTTCTAGAGCAACATTCACTCAATTTATTTCCCACGATATATGAAATTAAAAGTTTAAAGGAAAATAGCTTTTATTTAACGAAAGAATAATTATCAAAATCGCTCATTAAAATGTTAAACAAGCAACTTTATAATGTTGTTAGCATTGAGTCGATATTTTTGGATATTTAAAAAGGAAAGGCTGTTTATTTTTAACTAAAAACCTTTCAAAGGTTAAATTTCAAAGTTAAATATTTTTAATGTTGTGACGTAACTGGTATGCTCGGTAATTTCTTGAGATATTGAGTGGCGGATCTCAACGCTGCGTTTCGTCGTGTTTCCATATCAAATAAATGAAAATGATGCACTCTAACAAGTGGGCATCGAGCTCCCAATAGTCACATACCGTTAAAGTGAAATGCTGTGCCACTGAGACACAACAACTTCTATAAATTAATATAATTATAGTAATCTTGGGTAGGTTAGTAAATTTTGCTCCACAGTATGTCCGGCGGAATACCGGGCTCCTAGGTTCCCTCCCTCCTCCTATCCTGCTATGTGCGTTATAAAGCGTTATTGAAGCGGGGTTCAAGTAGCTATATTAGCAGCAGGCGTAGTAACAGCTGATAGTAAACGATGGTAGTTATGGGTTCCATAATCGAGAACCAGGATATATCAAATTTCAGCGTTCTACGTTGGTTGTCAGTCAATCAGTTACGGGGAATGGTATTATATCAGTCAGTCAGTTTTATGAATCAATAAACGTCACGACGGCAATAACAACAAGGGAATAAAATAGGGATTGAATTTTGTTATGAAATATTGTCATTTTCAAGAACAGAGACGTCTCAATTGCAATTTAAACTTTTAGTTAGTATAAGAATAAAGTGCTTATTGATTTTTCACGTACGGACGGGATGAAAATAATATGTAGATAATAGTATGTAATAAAAAGTTCCTCCGTGGAAATTGAATCTACACCCGTCGCGAACACAGTTAAACGTTGTGGGTTGTCAGACACTGTTATTAGTTTACATTTAATATCAATAAATATTTTTTTTTCAAATATAATTTATTTGGTACACATTTGTGTGCACAGTGGATTGTTCTAATAAAATATATATAATATATTAATAGAATATTCAATACTAATTTAAAAAAATGCTAATTTATTTATTTACAAATATTTTGTAATTCTAGAATATTCTGATATGAGAAAACAACATCAGGTCATTGAACCTAATTCTTTACATAATTAGGTGGGAAACCGTGACAGCGCGGTGGGGCAGTGGTGGATTTGATTCCCACTCAAGGGAAATTATATATATGACGCTCGTAGGTACTAAAAAGTGGCATTGCCCAATTAAATTTATTGTTAAATTATACAAAATATTTGTACAAATTAAAGCCCATTTGTTATTCTGATGCATCTTACTGTAAAGTTCCATTTAAATCTGTTACGTAGTTTTTGAACAAAAGTGAAACAAACATCCATCCTCACAAACTTGCACATATAATATTAGTAGGATAGTAGAATAATGACAATAAAGTGGGCTTTTTGAATGTCGAGAAACTCCACAATGTGGTAGCAGTTGACAAACTCATCTCTCATTGCGCAAAGAGAACTGGCGTAGGTCTGTAGTAGTTAGTACTTCTGATCGAATGGCTGTGTGAAAGACCAAGGAGCTGCATGGTAGATTCCATAGAGTGGGACACTCTGTGGGTTCGGACGTGGATACTGCTTCCTCCTTATCTGGGTTACCGTTCGGGGATCATTTCGAGGAAGCTGAAGATTTTGTCTGTGCAATTATGATAAAATGGCACTATCGACATTTGTCGGGGGTGTCATCGACCTGGGGAGTCCCTCAGCCATATTTTCTCTGGTTGTTCCCATCTTGCTAACGGTGAGTATTTGCAAAGACACAATCAAGTAGCCAAGATAAGACACTAGCAAATTGCTTTTAAATATGGTCTTTTGGAATTAGAGGTGCCTTACTAGAGGTACAATCCCAGGTCTGTTCTTGAAAATAGCTGTGCAATGCTCTACTGGGAAATAGACCGATCTATTATTACTGACAGTTATATTGTTGCCAATAAACCTGGTATAGTATTAGTAGACCGAGTCATAACGACAATCTCATGAAGGCCGAAAAATTTGTACTTAGTCTATGACATAAATGCCAGAGGTGCAATGCAACTATCATTGTGCTGATAGCGGTTTCAGTTAACGGTTTATAGCAAAAAGCCTTGACCAACTTCTTGAGAGGTTATCGCTTAGTTGTTGGATCAAGAACCGGATGCAGAAGGCAGTTTTACTTGAAACGGCGCGTATTGTGAGGAGGTCCCTTTATCTGGAGCCCTAGCCACCGATGGCTTAGACCGTTGTACCTCCGTCTAAAGGGTGTAAATAGATTTAATAGTATTTTTTAACAATTTATATTTAAAAATGTACAATAGCAGCAGAGATAATCATTTATTTCTTACAAAAGTGTGTTATAAAATTGTATCCTCTGTATTTATGTATATTTTTTGAATATTTTTTGTATATTTTTTGGAAAAAAACTTCTTATTAAATAGAGAAAATGTACAATTATAGTATAGTAAATAGCTTTTTTGCAATTGCAAAATAAAGCAAAATAAAATAATAAAAAAAATAAAGAATATTTCTTAAAATTTCTTAACGTTTTTTATTTTGGAAGATTTTGTATATTTCATCATCATAGAAACGCGACTAGTTTTTGTATTATCATTCATTATCATTTATATTCATGCTAGTTTTTAAATAAACAACCACAACTCAAAACGATATCCTCCATCTATATTATAAGGTACCTATATGTATGATTTCAATACAAACGACGACAACATTAGGTACATAATATGTAAGTCTAAACCGATGTTTTCTGTTGAGTGACAATTCATCAAATGTATTTTTTTTTGTTTTTTTAGCTTCACGCAGTATTCCACACATAGCCGAGTGTACAGAGGAAACTTGTGAACCTAGTGTTAAGACACTCCATTTCCATTGAGGCATTATCGTTCCCCACTTTTTGGGGTTTTCAGGAGGCAGGTATTGCGTTTTGAAACGCCGTTCTCCAAGTGGGGATCGATCCCAAAACCAGTCAAGTTTGCAGACTTTGTGCCCCTACGTTACGATTGTCCTCTATAGGTTTATCATTAAAAAAAGTATTATTTGGAATTGAGACTCAAACGCGGTTCCGCCCGCTTAAATTCATTTTTATATTATAACCAAAGGATATTGTTTTTTTAAATATACATATATATTTTTTTAGAAAGTATCCTATATTTTGTATATTCATCAGAATATACAAGGCCTAGGAGAAAAAGAACAGGAACTAGAATTATTTTTAAAAAATATAATCATATAATACAATCTGTAAATATAGAAAATTTGTAAATTGTCAGGCTCGTTTGTTAGAGAGTAGACCGTCTGCGGCGGCTCGCTTATACTAGTCAGAAATGACATTAGTTAAATCGCGACCAGATATAGCGGCGCTCTCCGACGAACGCGGCAATCAATTGTCCTCCATTGAATTCAATAGATATAATATAATATGCGTTTATATACATATAGTCCCCCTGAAGTATTTGTAAAGAAAATGGGGGATAACTTTCTATATACGATAGGAACGAGAAACAAAGATAAACTTATTACGCCAAGTTTTCGCCTCCAAAAAGTTAATAAATCTTTTATGGGTCTGAAGTACCTATACGTGTATATAGTAAACTTCCGCAGTGTATTCTAAGTTTGCCACTACACGACTACCACAATTTATAGTAACTTTAAAAAATATACTAACAAGTAAAGCTTATTACACTGTTCAAGAACATTTAGATGATAAACATGTATGGAAGTAATGTCTATTGAATGTAATGCAGGAGAGCTGTCAGATCATGTAATAATACCATTGACTTTGAAAAGAGCAACTGTTGTGTTTCTTGCCGGCTCTTCTCAGCAGAACTGCCTTCCGAACCGGTGGTAGCTTTTTTTCTATATATTTATTCGACAATTTAAAAGTGCTTACTTACTATAGTCTCTTTGAATAAAGAATATTTTAAATTTGAATAGTTCTTCCAACCAACCAACGAACCAACTTAAATACATAATTCATAACTGTATTTTACTCAATATTTAGTGTTTATTTTTATGTCAATCGGTTTATAAATAAATAAGTTATATAATTTAGTTCAAAATGATTAAATTGTATTTTTTCAAATTCATATTAAAAAATTACGGCATTGAGTTTTGCCACTCAACATGAAATGCCTCCAGAACTGGGCGGAAAGTGGGGAATAGAGTGTCTTAACACTGAGTTCCTTCGGCTTATCCTGCTGTGTGCGAGATACAGCGTGAAGCTAGTTTAATTGATTTCATATTAGAAAATCAAAAATTCAGCTACATACATATTGTCTCTTTTGACATAGGTACAGAGCTCAGCTCTATCGTGATCTAACCAATAATAATGATTGATAATAATTTGTGTAAAGAACGAAGTGTCTTGACACTAGGATCTCCTTGTACTGACTGCAGTAACTCGGCAAAGGTAGTCACTAGGCAAAGGACACCTAGTTTTTTATTTATTTTTTGGTTTAAAGCCTTATGCCGCAAATAGTACCTAAACGCCGCGCGTAAGAAATGTAAATAATTTAAATATAATTACTTCTCTGAGTGGTAATCGATCCCACAACCATCGCGTCTTACTATACTACCAACGAACCGATCTGCACCTAACTGCATTTGGGTGTCAAATTAAAATAAGCTATTACATACTTTCCCGCTGCATGCCGTCTGCTCATAAAAAAATACTAAAATATTAATATATGTGTACATAAAGTATGAAAAATGCTTGTTAGACGAGCATTGATAGTGTTCCGTACTTTTTATTTTAGGTTTACGCAGAACCACGGTCAACAGTCCCGTCCGTCTCGTATATTGCGCGTTAACCACTAAGACAACCCCATTTATCACATCATCTGGATACATGGCACTCCAGTACTGTGCGATTTTGTAGGAATTTTCTTCTACGTCACTTTGGAACGGACTATCTGCGGCTGTATTTTCAGGTCAATACGACACGGGAACCTTTAAATAGCGCATCTATCTCCACCTTGTCGGCCAGCAACGCACCTGTAGCACCTCTGGTGTTATACAGGGTCGTGGGTGGTGGTTATTACTTACCATCAGATGATTGTTTAGGTTTACCTTGTTTCTTCCACAAAAAAAAAAGAAAATATAAGGGTAAGCCGGGGGAACCTTACGTTTTAACACCTAAGTTTACCGTACGTTTTAACACCTAGGTTAACGCTTAATGGAGTGGCATTACCCACTTACTGTCTTACTTTCGTTTTGAGTGGCGTGTTGGGTGATGGAATTTAACAAAACAAAATTATTATTATCAAGACCGTCGTGGCCCGGTGACAAAAGGGCGTGACTATAAATAAAGGCGTAAATTCAGTAATCAAGACAAGTCTCAGCATTAGTTATTAAGGTGTCTTTGCCACAAAGTAGGATAGAAAAATGTAATATAATATAATTAGCTTCACACTGTATCCTGTATGTAGCTGGGCACGTAGAGCCTAAAACTAAAACCTGGGAACCTATTGTTAAGTCATTCCGCCCCCATTAAGACACGTTCCCCACGTTACATCGAATTGTCAAGACATTTCGTGTTTACCTCGTCACCAGAGCGAGTAAATGAAAATATTAAATATTTAATTCATCGAGTGGGAATCGAACCAAAAGTCGACAAGTTTACCGTACGACAGCCTCACTTACATATTATAATTTTATATGAGGTGCTCAACGCCGAATCACATTCACCTACTTTGCAAGAAATAGTAAAAAAATAAAAAATCGAAGTGCGATAGGCCCCTAAAGTACATTAACCGAAGCTCACGAAAGCTACTAATCTATAACGACACTTTTATCTCGAGATAAAGTTCCTTATCGATATTTGTTTTTATATTCGTCCGATTAAATTTTATAGCTTCAAATAATCGGTTTCATAAATCGATATTAACGATTTTGTACCGTTTGTTCCACCATTAATTTTCTGAGATAAGAATATTTTTTACTATCTAGTCTATTCTTCGGTTTTATAAAATCTAGCTTTTATCGGCTCTGCCCAGGTCAACTGGTGATAACTGTAAATGCGACGTACCAATACTGTACGTTCACTGGTAGCATTGGTGCACTACCAGTAACAACATCACTAGTCAGTATTTTTAAGGTCATTTTTATATTTTTGTCATTTATTTGTGTTTAATAGTTGAAAATGTGTCACATTGTCATTAAACCACTAGACCACCCCCCCTCCGGAAAAATGTATTTAAATACACCCACTGTTTCTGAGATAAGAGGCTTAGAGCGTTCAATCAATCAAATTTTACAACTTTATAAAGTTACTTATTCAAATATTTATAAAACAAATCCACAAGTAATACTTATTGATAAAAACTATTATATGGATATTTAAGAAGTTTGATTTTGTTAATTAGGATAATTAAAAAGAAATATAGTTTTATTAATATTATTTAAAAGATATATATATATATATATAAAGTATCCAATTGCCATTTGTGTAAAAAGCTACCAAACAACACCTCTAAATTGTCAAAATAGATTTCGACAACATTTTAAATAAAATACACATTAAATTTAATCTTACATTGTAAATCTATTTGAGTAAATCGTTTATTTGATACAAAATAAATAAATAAAACATATTTTGAGACCAATCTTTAAAAAACTTCTTTGGCGCCGAGGGCACAAGCGTGCGATTGTAAATTTGACAGGTTGTGGGTTCGATTTCCATTTGAGGAAATTAAATATGTAATATTTTTGTGGCGTTCATTTCCACCACTCATCGCTGCAGGAGGTGAGTGGTTAATGGGAAGGAAGTGTCTTAACACTAGGTTCCCAGGTTACTTCTGCCTACCATTCTATGTGCGGGATACAACGTGAAGCTAAAAAAGTTAACGTGTAGTGTAAGTGAAGTTTTTTATTAGATATGGTTTTATACCACATAAAACAGAGAGAGAGATAATCAGAGGGAGACCAGTCTTAAGGCAAGCGCCAATTCTACTTAGGTATCTACTCATGTTGTAAAATTTAATATTGAAACTGTCAATATATCGGATTTAATAACTTATATTGACATATATTTTTTTATTCATGAATCAATTAAAATAATACAAACAACTAAATGTTTAGAGAAGCTTGCTGAAGTAGAATAGTGAAAACTTTATTTAGATCGGTTAAGCAGTTTCTGAGAAAAAAAACTGATAAATCGACAAACATACATACAAATAAAAAAATCGTTCGTTTTTGTTCTATAAATAATAGATTATCTAAGAAGAATATATTCTTCCATGTACAGACAGCAGACAGCGATGAGCGATTATTAAACATTAATATAGATAATCTACATTTATATTTTTGTTGTAATTTTTTTTTAAAACTAAATATACGCGAATAATCCGGTTCAAGAGCTTCATTTAAAATAATGTGTAATCATTGCGAATATCAGCGATCTTATTTTGTCAATTATTTTGCATATTAGATATACTTAAGTAGAATTGGAAGTAGTTGCCCATTTAGTGAAGCAATGACGTGTTTGTAGCTTTTTAAGTGTGCAGGAAACAAAGTTCGTATAATGACTATATTTTAAATAAAACATTACATTTTCATTGCAAAAATTGAATATATATATATACATATATATATATATATATATATATATATATATATATATATATTCAAGTCCCAAGTCTTATTTTAACAAAAGCCTGACATTACTTCATTCGTTCACTAAATGAGTGAATTCAACTTGACATTTAAATTTTAAATATGATGCCTTCCTTTCCGCTCAATTTAGAAAAACGAAGTGAATATAGGCCACCTCGCAACGAAAGTGTCTTAATGGGAACGGAGTGCCTTAACACTAGGTTCTCACTGGCCATCTAAGATAGAACGACCCCATTTGTTTGGACTTGGTTAGCCTATTAACGATTCAATCAAAACCAATTACTAAGCACGAAATAATTTATTATAGCTTTTACGTAATAAACTTAAATATTTTTGGTGGTGACATTTTTTTTTCAATTAACTAAAGTTTGAATTTAATGACAGAAATAAAATTTATACGTAATTTTATTTAAAATTTGTGACAGTTTTTTTATATATATATTTTTTGGAAATTTTCACAAAAATCGAAAGACATATTTTGAGGTTTAATTGTCACATTAATGTTACTTTATCTTGGCGATCTGATTAAGAAAAATACCATTCACTTCGGGATATCACCTTCATATAATATGATAATACTGTCAGCGGGACCGGCTAACTGTAAAAGTGATGATTATGAGTTCGAGATCCAGTCGGGAGAATGATATTTTTTTAGCTTAACGCTGTATCCCGCATATACATGGGTAGGTAGAGGGGATTAAGTGTTAAGACACTATGTTTCCCGTACCACCCAATTTTCGAGACAATGAATGATGAATTTCATCTTACCAGAGTGAGGAATTAAAATAATTCAATTGCCCGACCTGGAGTCGAAGTCACAATCGTCACGATTACAAATAGACGTTGTCAATTATTGCGCCACGGCGGCCTCAATTCAAAATCAAAGTCAAAGTCGAATAACTTTATTCAAAATAAATAAATGCGCGTACATGGTTAAATTTTCAACGTATTATACCAGACTTGAGAAGATCCGGCACAACAAACCCAAGGGGACTTTTTACTTTTTTTCAACTAAATGTGTAACAGATATATGCAGCATAGTTTCAGCATATAGCAAGTTAGGCAAAGAGAACCTATTAAAAGTGGAGTGGATGAAACGCCGTGTTTTGCCCGGTAACCAGAAACTTAAATAAAATAATATTTTGTTTCCCCCCGAGTGGGAATCAAACTCTGCTCCACAACTGCTTCGTTTACAGATAATACAGTTATTTATTAGTGATAACCGATACTTTTAAAATAGACTGGAATCATTTTATTACCATTAGTGACGGGAATGTGATTATGTTTAAATTATTTTTATTTTTCAGTTCTGGTAGACATAACTTTATGGGCATAGGAGGAGGAGGGGGTGCCTGGTGGACCGTGCCCACCCCAGAAATTTAACTTAAAAATTAAAAAAAAAAACATTTGCATGAACATATCTCTAGATACCCCCAGAAAATATCTATAGATACGCTAATATATAAATAATGCGTTGAGTTCCGCCACTCACAACAACATGTAATGTCTCAAATTGGGTTTAGTTTGAGAGAATTAGTCTCGAAATTTAAAATAACTTAAGAAGTACTCGTGAATAAAGAGCATTATAAAAAAGTCCCTCGAAAGCGACGGACCGTATAACTTACATACATACATATATTATGTATATATATATATATGTATCATACATAAAACGTCAGACTTAGTATCGATTTAAAAAAAATTTTGCTTTACGCAGACGCGGAGATATAAAATTTTTTATAACCCGGGGTGGGCGAGCCCCCCGTCTGCGGCAAGATGGGGTGGCATTTTCAAAATAGCCCCACAGCCTTAGAAAGTATTTATATATTGGTAGACTATCGGATAACGAAACGGTAAATCCTGTATTTGGCTTTATATGAACATTTTGAGTTACACACTGTACCTAAGTGTATCCACCATATGTGGACAGTACAGTGGAGTGGTAAGACACTCCGTTCTTAATTTTTGAGACTTTGTTGGTTTTTTTTATATATGGAAAAGACAAGATTAATGAGTACGAATACGAATAACCTGATGGCGATCACCGGCGCACACGACAGTCCCCTCATCACAGGAGCTACAGGTGCATTACTGGCCTTTAAGGTGGAGATAGACACGCTTTTTAAACGTACCATGCGCCATACGCGACCTGGATACAATGCCTCAAGGTAGACCATTCAACATTAGTGTAGCACTTAGAAGGAAGTTCCTTCAAAACTGCACAGCATTGGAATACCACGTATCCAGATGGAATTCAAAGCCGCACATTGTCTTGTTACCAGAGTAAGGAAATGAAAGTCTTTAATTTTCCCCGAGTGGGAATGAAAACCAACAACCGATGCATTTACAGTGTTGTGTGCGCATGTTTATTGGATATAGATTTTTTAAATATATATTTTTTTACTTTTCTGTCTAATGATGAAGCTTCTTACATAGCTTTGTAAAGACTATTTAAAAAAAATATTATAATTTAATCAAGGAGAATAAATACTATTTGCCCAATATATACAATATACCCACCCATATATAAGACTCTTTCGTCGCCGAACGAGTGACAGACAATGCACAGCCAGTAGGTACGCGGCATACAACGCTGAAATTTGACATATGATTCCCTGGGAAGTGTAGGGGAACACCGAGAGAAGAATTCCCGATATTAATACGGGAATAGGAAGGAATAGAATATTATTTTGTTGGCTGTAATTATTATACAAATTGTTATTTTAATATATTTTAAGCAACTGATGCTATCGTTGTGTATATGCTATAGCTGTGCCAGCTTCTGACTGTAAATACGATGGTTCTGGGTTCAATGTCCATTCGTAGGAGTGATTAAATTTAAATTATTTTCATTTCCTAGCTCAAATGAAAGTCTTAGTGACTACCTTGTAGTACCTAGTGTATAGTAGTAGGCGGTGAGATCCGCGACCTGTGCAACAGCAGTTGGATACGGAGTGTTTTGGCACTAAGTTCACTCTTCGTACCCTGCATGAAGTTGTTGCTGCTATTTTTTTCGCTATATATTTGTTAAAGATAACCTTTTAAGCCATTGCCATTTTCGTAACACGCTGTTATGAGCATATTATGAATGAAGTTAAGTCGTCGTGGCGTAAAGTAACGGTGTTTGACTGTAGACTCAAAGGTTGTGGGTTCGTTTCCCACTTGGACAAATCTGTATATTTATTTCATTTGCTTTCACAAACGAGTTCCGACACTCAACAAAGGAAAGAAAAGTGGGCGGGAGTAGGGAAGTATCTTAATATGCGTGATACAGTGAAAAACCAGCTTTTTTATGACAACAGAAGCTATTAATATTTACTATTAATTCATATTAAGATTTCATACAATTTATTTTTATTAATTTTAGACTTAACGACTTTAAATTTGAAAATTTTATAATCACAGTGACATTTACAACATTTTTAGGGTTCCATATGAAGTTTAACGGTATCCTTATAGAATGTGTGGTGTGTGTATGGGAGTGTGTTGCCACTTACAGGAATAAAGTAAACAAATTAATGGTAGAAAAATAAAGAAAATAAGAGAGAAATATTATTTTATTAATATAATATTTTTATAGACTTAGTGCAAAGATATGGATATAATTAGTAATCCAGGTAATAAAACTTTAAATACGACGTCGATATTGCTATGTTTTGGAAACTATATTATTCCATACGTTATGTAGATAAAACATGTTTTACTTTTTCAGGTTCACAACATATACTACCTAGTGTTGAACGGCGGAACACAACGTCACTCTTTGTCTTGATGCTGGAGCAGGAAAATGAAAATAATTACCTCCCCCGAGGGAGTATCAAACCCACAAGCTTCGCGTTTATAGATTTTGGCAGATTTTGTGCCACTGTGCCCAAATACTGAAAACTTATGAGATATAAATAATCAACGTTTGGAACCCACTTCAAAATAATCATAATCGCGCTTCTATCTACTTTATATTTTAATATCTACAAAACAGGATATTATGAACAAAACAAGATATACCTATTATATTTTTAATAAACTGCCTAATGAAGAGTGATAGCTAGTTTATGCTTAATTTTTGGAGAATCTTTGAATCTTCTCATTTTTTGGAGAGTGTCGTATATAAAAAAAATCTACTCAAGTTTGCCCACCGACGATTCTGTACAAAAATTGGAAGTCTTGAGCTTTTTCTGAATGATACCCCACTTGAGCTAGTACTAATTTTGCCCCCTCTTAAAGCTATTATTATTTTTAGAATTTAACCACAAATAGATTCAGATTTTTTCATACACAAGTTTTTTGCTTCTTAGACAAGTGCTTCCTGTAGATGCTACCAAATTTCATAATTGTAGATCAACCGGTAAGGCTCAATGAATTATGACTCCACTTATAGTGTCGAATTACAATTTTTTTGCGATATAAACGGCCATATATATATATTATTTGTTTAATGTACATTTTTTTGTTATAACTCAAGAGACTGTAGATCTAAGTAGATTTGAATATTAACTCAATTTCTCCAAGCGTTCATGAGATAAAGCCTCTTGACAGACAGAGAGACAAACGGACGGACAACAAATTATCATATACAAATAATATAAATAGTGCTCTCCAAAGAATAATTAATTGAAAACGCAGACAATGCATTTCTACCAAAGATTGCATGTAGAAAGAAACTTTTAATATAAACTATCGAAATCGAAAAAATAAATCGAGTAAATGTCGCCAAATTATTTGGTATTGTAATAGATAACCAATTAACGTGAAAGCCTCGAGCTGAAAATATCTGTAATAAACTTTACGTGTCTGCATACACATTGTACAATTTAAACAAAAAACTTAACACTACTCCTGGTTCTTACTCCTGCCTCTTACTCCTGGTTGTTATCATGGCTTAGTAGCATCAGTTTTACGATTCGACATAATTTTCTGGGGTAACTACTCGAAACTCGAAAGCTAAAATATTTTTAAGGGGCAAAATCGTTGCGTGAGGTCATTGTTCAATTCGAAGGTCTCAGACACCTGTCAACCACAGTTTAGAAAACATGGACTTTTGACATTTACATGTTTATACATTTTAGAATTTTCTATATTTGTAAAAGTCAACAAACATTTTTCCAGCTTTATCTGAATCTAGAAGACGCACGATAGGCCTTAGGTCTCTTATATAAAAAAAAATATTATTTATGGGCAACTTTAAAACAGGATTAGCAAAAAAGAGCCTATTATACATGGCCTCATGTATGTATTATAATATACCAAAAATTTTAAAAGAATTGCCACTTATGCATTAAATGTTGATTATTGTTGATGATACTGTTTCTGAATTTCTTATCGACAAATTATAGAATTATTAGTTAAAATATAATTGTTAATTATTAATCAAATTATAGAAGCTTATATTATAGCTGTGTACTGCCTTTTTACGTAATATAAATATAGAAATTGTAAATTTTATGTTAATAAAACCAAATGTAATATTTGCATGGCAATAATGGTAGAATGTATATGGAGACTAAAATATTGATAATCAGATCTGTTAAATACCTTGTACCTACACTCTGAGCAAATACAGTTATATTATTATTAATAATATTGTTGATATTTTATTACTTTCCAACTTCGCTCTATTCACGTTTGTCTAACTTCAAATGGAAATAATTTACTTCCCCGAATAGGAATCGAACCGCGAATCGTCGCGATTACAACGAAACACAGCTAATGGTAATATACATTTACATAATCGTATAACACACGTAACCTGCTTTGCTTAACTCAATATATTAAAAGGACTTTATCTAAAGAGCTTGTGGACATAACAATAATTTGCGGAAAACTTTTTAAAATTAAATTTAATTAAAATACTTAAGTATACAAATACATGTTAATCGATCATATCCGTTCGCGTGGTAAAGGGGGCCATACGAGAAAATATATATTTTTTTAATTTTTGGCTTTATCTTTAAGGCATATCTCTCTCCTCCACGGTCATCGACCCGCCCACACACACCTACTGGGGGACCGTCATGTTTTTACGTGATCTTCCTTCAGTATCATCGGTATCTTGTTCTCGAAGATCAACCGAGGGCTCCCTCTGCCTGTCTTACCAACTTTCACCATCTTTGTATAGTAGGGCCCTCCAATGGTGGGAGCGATGTCATAGGATCGATCGATTTTATTATAGTCGATTTAGCTTTTGAAATGTACAGAGTGAAATTCTTCACATGGTACTTTTTTTAGAAAACGTACAAAAATTTAAATGTATCGGGACTTTAACCCGCACCTTTTTATTATCGCCCATATATATTGATCAGAAGGTGGAGAACGTAGTGTTTTTAAAATAGGTTCCGCCTATTTGTAACATATTCCAGAGTATTTTGCGGGAAAACGTGCGGGAAAACGTAAACGTGCTTTTGTTTTTAAACAAAAAATTAAATTAGCTTTACGCTGTATCCCGCACACAGTAAGGTAGGCAGAGGGAACCTAATGTTAAGACACTTTTCCCCATTTTTAAGGCGTTGCGCGTTGAGTATTTCGTTTCCTCAAGTGGGGATCGAACCCACAACCAGTCTATTTTGCAATCACACTTTGTGCCTCTGCCTTTTTTTAAAATAACTATTATTTGGCCTTTATTTTTAAATAACTATAAATACCTATGTAATACTAGAACCTCTTAATATTTTTTTTAAAATGATAAAAATAAAAACCCACTCATCAAATTTAAATAAAAAATAGCTTAATATAAATTAGTTTAAGTGGATAAACATATAGTGTGGGAAAATATAAATATTATAAATTCAAAAAATTTAAATATCCTTCGCGAAACTTCTTAATCTCTGAATCTCAAAATTTATCCAAATCTATAAATTTTACTATAAAATAAAAATAAAAAACTGATATCCATATGTCTAAAACTGGTCTTTCCGCTTTATTTTTAGTATATCTATTACCTAGGTTATTTATATACTTACATGATGACATTTTTTATTTTTATAAATAGACCAGTTGTCGTCTGCAATTTTGTTTGCGTGGAGACAAACTAGAGATGGGAAATTCCGCTTTTTTTCTTGATATGATCTACTACCTAACTCAAGTACCACATAGGGTGCCCCAGGCGGCTAGGCTCGACCCAAGCGAAACAAAGTACTCCACTACGAACGAGGTACGCAAGCAGGGAGCTGTATTTCAGAGGAAACTCTCTTGCGATCTCGTGGAATCTCTTTGTTAGAACCGTAAAAAAATTACCACGCCAGCGTCAGAGAGTTATCACATTTAAAAAATATATCTATATAGATTTTATCGTATGAATATAAGCACAATGGTTGTGATGTCGATTCCCACTTGAGGGAATGAGGAACCGCGGCGTTGAGGTCCGCCACTGAATGTGCAAGCAGCAAGCGTGATGAATATTTCCTTAACTACTTCAATATAAAATGACGGCATAAGAGAATTTTCGTAGTGAAGGCGGTTGATTTTAGGATCTTCATTTCAAAGACAACAGGTGGTAAATGGAAGTAGTATGGCCATGGTTGTTAAGTAGGCAGAAACAAAATTGCGGCCTGCAACTAGTCTTAAATTTAAAAATATATGTTAAAATAAGTTTTTTTTTTCAATTTCAATCTGTATCGTATCCCGCATAAAGCAGGGTGGGCAGAGGGAACTTACTGTTGAGACACTCCGCGTCTTGAGAGACAGAATTCAAGTCCCGCAAAATAAATATATTTTAAACGATTTTGTTAGTTTAGCTTCACTTTCATAGGTCGATTGTTCCGTTTCCTGTCGACCTAAAATTTGGTACACACCTACCCATAGACTACAAACAGATGACAATACTATTTATAGGTTATGTTTAATAAAACAGCAGCTTCACGCTTTTCCCACATAACAGCGCAGGCAGAGGGAACCTGGTATTAAGACATTCCGTTTGCCACTTACCGCCGAATATTCGAGACATAGCGCGTTGAGTGGCGGAACTCAACGTTACGCCTTGTATAGTTGTTTATAGATTTATTATTAACGTAATATATATGGTACCTTTATCACTTCACAATATTTCTCACATTCATGGGTTTTTGGAAGAGATCTCTTTTAGAAAGATATAGCCTTACATATTTTCTATTATGTTTCTGTACCTATACCTTTTTCTGTTCTTACGTAACCAAACAGACAAGAAATACATAAAAAAGGACATTCCGATGAATTGACAGCGTTCTTCTTTTTTGAAGGTGGTTAAAAAATCTTAACAAAACAAAAAACACACAAAAAACTCACATACATTGAATATGAAACAATTTTTCTCGCACAAACGTAAAATAACCGAAATAATTACAATTGAACTTTTGAATCGATCTGTTAATGCGCCGCCATGCTGTTTCTAAAAGTGTCATACATTTACATAAACAGTTGTGTTTATTTGAATACACTTACATTTATTGACTCGATGTTTGTTTAAATTTTTAAAAAATTATCGATTATTAAAAATAAAACGATTATCGATATTGACTATAATAATAGTGTTTTTGGTGAAATTACAATTCAGTCGTCTCGTAACCGAACAAATAATGGATATAATTATAAAAGTATTTCGTTAAATGGTTTAATAGTCTCTGATTTCTTTTTGCAAAAGGAATACTAATTAAAAATTGATTAGTAGACGTCGTGTCTTAGTGGAACAACGTCTAATTTTAAATGTGATGATTGTGGGTTCGATTCCCGAACGAAAGAATTAATTATTTTCATTTCCTCGTTCTGGTGTCACGAGGTGAGGCGTTAAATTCCGCCACTCAACCCACAATATCTCGAAACTGAAAACTATGGGGCACAAGAATGCGACTGTAAACACGACAGTTGTAAGTTCGATTCCCACACGTGGGAATGAAATATTTAATATATTAATTTCATATTGAAGCAAAGTGTAGCGTTGAGTTCCGCCACTCAACACACAATGAATTAAGTATCTAGCAGAAAATGAGTAAGGAAAGTGTCTCTAATTGGGAATGAAGTGTCTTGACACTTGGTTCCCAGGTTCTTTCTGCCTATCGTGCCTAAAAAAGTAAACATCATAATCTTCTCATTCATTTCGCTACATGCGTTTATTGATTTTGTTGTTTGTTTAATTTTCGTTTATTGTTGAGGAAACATAATAATGGCAGTTACAAAAAATTGGGATGTCGGAAATGTTTTACATTTTTGTTATTTTAAATAAGAATAAAAATAAGAGGTGAAGAGAAAATTCTTTGCTGATAGTACTAATTTAAAACTTATTAATACTTTTAAAATGAGCTTCTGCTTGTTTATTTTTGTTTCGAAGTTTATTATATAAGATTTCGAAGTTTATTATATTAGTATAAGAACTGTAACTACTCGCAATAGTTGCAAATTCAATTCCCACTCGAGGTAAAACGAATGTTTTAACTATTTAAGTAAAACAATTCGTGATATTAGACATCGCCAGCTACCAATACAACACAACTACAAACACACCAACTAAGCCACTAAATTTTAATATTAGGACAATTAGCATGTGTCGATGACCGTTTCGTTTCAATAAGGGAAGTATAGGACGTCCTCCAGCGACGTGGGGTGACGACACATGGAAACTGGCGTGCAGAAGTGTAAGATCCAGCTCAGCGGCGCGGCGGAGTACTAGGAGAGAGAACTTGACGCTAGATTTCCTCTGCCTGGCCTATAAGATAAGAGGAGACGCATACAAATGAAATTCCTGAGCTATCTATCTTCGCCTATCTTTTTACGTGGCGGAAACCAAGTATACCTAATTGTGACCGATGTGAGATCGATTCGATCGAATGAATTCTTTTCATTTCCCCGCTGTAGTAGTCAAAGACATTCTCAATATGCAATGAGATGCGCCGGCGCTAGTTTATACAAATTGTGAAATTTGAATATATAATACCTACACGTATTTTATTCACCTGTTTTATAACGGTTTTACGTACTGCTTTTTACCAAAGACTGCGCTCACGTGGCCTGGAAATTGAAATATTTGTGTATGACACATGACATATTCTTAGTGCCCGAGGTAACTCTGGCCACAAAGCCGAACATAGGTACGCTTTTTAATTGCGCGCCCGGGCTAAATAAACGGGTTCCGGTCGGTCTGGTTTTTGGTAGGCTTGGAATAATTTAAAAATGTTGATTAATGTTTAAGTATCTAGAATTTAATTTTGACTGATGACTATATGAATGATGAATAACAAAGTGCCTACTTAAGACTGATTTGACATTTGGTTTTATTTATTGTTTTATCAGAATTTCACAAGATTTATGACAATAATAAAAAAAAAGCTTGATTTTACATTAATTTTTGTCATATTGAAATGAGACACAAAATCTCAATAATGTAGAGTGTCCGGCCTTTCTTCCGAAATATCCGGCCAATCTGGCTGGTCTGTCAGGCTAATAGGTTTGGTGATCGGGCAACCCTAACCTGGGTTATATGTAAATAATATACATATATATAATATAACATGATTTTAATACTTAAGTCAAACAAAAAAAAACATTTGAGTCAGGAGTCCCCGAGATTATCACTTTTAATTAAAGAAACCGTTCCGCTTTATAATAATTAGTAAAGTTTTTTTGGATATAATAATTAGTATATAGTAACAAGTATAGATGTAATGATACTTGTCAGGTTTTTAAAAAATTTTAGATAGACAAAAAGAGCCTTGCGCTAAGACACTTCGTTCCTACATCGACATAATTTCGGACACATTGCGGAACTCTACGTCGTGCTTTGTTTGTCAAAGCGGTTAAAGGAAAAGAAAAAAAAACAGTAATTTTGAATATCTTTATAAAAAGATATAAAAAAGACAAGTTGAATTTGGAAACGAACGAACGAAAAGAAATTTAGGATAAACGAATTCAAATCTGCGCCTTTTGGAATCCATTCAAGCGCAATCTCCAACTATGTCAACATAACATTAAGTTTTACGACACATTATTATCAAGTGTAGCCATCTTTTTAAATGGTTACTTAACATTTTCCTTCAGGTACTATTTGACTAGAACAATTTGGCTGTCATTATAGTCGGTGTATAAGCCAATGTGTAGGCGATCTGGATATCAAATCAAAGACCACTTACTCTACAAGAAAAGACAAATGTATCCTGTTTTTTTCAGCTTCACTCCTTTTCCCGCATTTAGCAGGGTAGGTAGAGGGATCCTAGCGTTAAGACACTACGTTCTCTACGCACCCTCAGTTATCGGGATCAATGCTTATTGAATGGTGAAACTTGTTGCTATGGAGCAAGGAAATGAAAATGATTCTTTCCTTCGAGTAGGAATCGAACTCACAATTATCGCGTTATTATAATACAAAAGGCAAAATACTGTTACGAAGTATCCACGTTCAACCATTTATAAAGACCTACGTGTTGTTTCTTAGTGTATTGAGAAAGAGATCAATGTATATGGTTTTTTAGACTTGCTGGAGAAAGGTGGGAAAATGTTAGATTGTGTGAGAAGCCTAGTTCACAAGAAAAGCTGGTGTTTGTTGATTCGCTATACTATAATTTTACATGTACCAATTTATTCTCTCCCCAAACCTCGGAGAAATCGCTTAATATTGTGCTACCTAATCTATTATATTTTAATGTTCCATAAATGTACGTGTGATTTTTTTTTTTTCGTTTTCACGCATAGCAGGGTAGGAAAAAAGTGCCTAGAGTTAAGCGTAAGTCACTACAATCCCGTCTTTGTGCAATTTTCGAAATATTGCTTTGTGGATGTAGGCAACCAATGCTATACTTTTGCACCAAAGGGGCTTATGGTAATATGTCATGTGAATATAATCATGCCCCCGAGTCCGAATCGATTCCACGGTTATCGCCTCAAAGATTTTTTTAATTGTAAACATTTTGTCAATTAAAGATTGAACCTAGAACCTTCGCGTCCACAGCCGCCTACACTACTATTATTGTATATAAGAAGAACAGCATCTCTTATCATGTACAACATCAATCTAAACAGAGATCGGTTTTGAAATCGACCTCGGGAAAAAAGCTAGACGCAAAAAGATATATTACTTGCGGTATGTAGTGCATTTCGATATATTGACATACAAACATACATACAAACAGGCGTATTTACAACCACATACACATAAATATGTATGTATACATACGTATGTAGTATATGGCTGCAATTTCAATTTTCGTTGACTATGAGAGTGAAAAAATAAATATATGATTTTTTTGCCTTCACGCTGTTTTCCGCACACAGCAGTGTAGACGGAGGGAGTCTAGTGTTAAGACATTTCGTTCCCCATTTTGCGCCGAATTCATTGATGTATGGGAACCCACTTAAGTTCTCTATACCTATTAAATTCTCTATATCTCTAGTTCTGTTGTTGTTATAGCGACAACAGAAATATAACATCTGTAAAAATTTCAACTTTCTAAATGTATGTAAGGTTTATGACATACAACCTAATGACAGACGGAAGGACGGACAGACAAACACATAGATGGAGCCCTAAAAATGGTGCCGTTGTGGCTCAGCGTGACAGCGTCTGCTGTACATGCGACAGTAGTGTTCGCACTGGTACATTGGTGACTAAGAGAAAATAACACGGCGACGAGTTTAAGCAATGTGAAAATAGGCGGATCCCCCAATCTATACAGGTGCCCGGGGCAGTCCGGGTAAAAAAAATGAAAAATGTTCAAATGAAGTTCTATATACTTCATACTACATTTTTACCACATTTTCGAGGTTTTTATATGTCTTAAACAGCGGATCTTAGCGCCGTGCTTTGTTTGATAAGACATTAAGATTACACACAACACACCATAACAACACGGCATTAAAGTTATACAGGAAAAGAACCTTCAATCTACACAAAGCTTGCTTTCACCGTAGAATATTTCATCACGGCGTTAGATGATTTGGAATTTCTGAAATAAACTTTAGTTTATACGAAGAGCCGTTATTTTATTTATATTTAAGCATAGTCACGTATATTAATAATTGCCATGTATGAAGACGAGATAGTCTATAATATAATATTGAGAACATTTTCTCGATGGTCGTAAATTCGATGTTTTCTTAACTTCACGCTTTAACCCTAGCGGGATAGCCAGAGGAATAGGATCTCTGTATAACTCTTTGACCTCTTTATCTTAAAATATAAATTTTAACTTTTACAAAAAGTAATTTAATTTAGTAATTTTTACAAAGACCGGTAAGCGCACCTGTAGCGCCTCCTCTGGTGTTGCACGGGGTCGTGGGCGGCGGTGATTACCATCAGGTGACCCGTACGTTCATTTTTCTTGTGTTTTTGTTTTCATAAAAAAAATATTGATACATAATTTTTTGATTTTTTGTTTGAATTTTGTTTATAATTATAATTTTTTGAAGTTGTTTTTTTAGTTAACTTTGTGCATTAACTTCCGCAAGGAGAGTCGTACCCTTTAATTTTGTTTAGCTTCACGCTGTATCCCGCAAATAGCGGGGTAGGCAGAGGAAACCTGGGACCAGTTTTAAAAGCTTAACACTTTTGTTCCCCACTTTCCATTACTTATTAGTTTTTTTAAGCTATCTGTATAAAAATTAAAACGTACTTAAATACTAAGGGTCATGTATTCAAATCCGTTTAACATTTTAAGCGTATTTAAAAAAATGATTAACGTCGTATTCCACATATATACCCTATGCGTGAGTAAGTACGCAGTGGGAACCTAGTGTTAAGACACTCCGTTTCCAAAGCGTTGTGCTTTGGTTTCAAGATATAGCGTTTTGAATGGCGGAACTCAACACGGCGCATTTGCTTAAAAGTACTTTAACTATATATTTAATAATATAACTTATACTGGTATTCACGTTCTGGTGTGTCAGTCATGCGCCCGCGCACGCTATTCACTGCACGCCTTATAGATACGCAATAATATAAAATTTCGAAATGCTTCCTTTAGATCAAATAACTTGTGTAGTAAACTAAATTGTTATGTTAGAAATTATAGTGTGCCAGTTTTTTTTTAATGAATACCTGTCTATTTCAATTAAATAAAATTGTATTGTTTCATAGACATATTTTGCAGCTATCGTCTTTTCCGTCACAGCAGGGTGAACAGAGGGAATCTGGCGTTATGACATTCAGTTTTTCACTTATCTTCGAATGTCAACGCCGTATTTTTTCTACCAGGGCAGTGACGTAACAATAATTCATTACTTTGAGTGAGAATTGAATCCACAACCAACACACTCATTGAGTCTGTCACAGTATAACGACAACTTTATAAACAAATAGCAATTTTCAATATTAATAAAGGCTAATTATAAGAAACAGAAAAGAAATTATAAAACATAATATTTTCTTTTAAACACTGCCGCCATATTGGCTTTATATAAATTGACCTTTGACACTCGTGATGTTGACGAATGAATGGACACCTCATTAGTCATGTGTTAAAACTCTAAAGAGAAGACAAAGATATTATATAAGATATTTTAGTTTCGTATCTTTTTTAATAACAGATAGAATAGTAATATAATTTTCTTCATTATCTTAAGTCTTACTTTTAATCTAGTAAACAGTATTTAAACAAGTATTCTAAAATAAATAGATATACATTTTGATAAAGTATAACCAACTAACAAAATGTATAAATAACATACATTGGTTATACGATAACAGTATTTATCAAAACTTTAATTTTATATAAAAAAAAAACAAATTAAAGTTAAGTAATCTATCGTTTCAACTAGAACGCTTCTATCTAACATCTAACAGTTAAGTAAAAACTAACTGTACGCTCTGAACATGACTAGAACAAAATATTAAAATGAATTTTTAGATTATTGATTCTGCGAAGCCGGCATACATTTTATGTAATAAACCCCCACAAGTGTTATAGAAACGATAACACATACGGGAAGTTACACACACTGGCACATTACATAGAGCCGTTGCCTACGTATAGAGAAAAAAAAACTTCAAAATAGTACGGCTTCGAATTATGAAAATTTCAAACCGGCCAGTACTAGCCTAAGGTTTTTAAGGTTCATTTTCGTTTGCGTCATAATGTCTCTCCCTTTCGCGCGACCGAACGCTTTCGAGTTTTCCCGTACGCGTTCAACTCAAAAATACGCCAAAATATTTCGAAAATAGTCTGTCATGTCGCCGTGACGCGGTCGGGCGCCGTGTAGTTACGGCCTCGGTTTATAGACGGTTGTTAACTCCGCGGAATTTTCCAATGCTCAGCCGTTTTTTCATAATTTCCATAGTCGGTTTCCTTTTTTGCTATTAAGTATATGAAAGTAATGTCGATACGGTCGTTTTTCGCTTGGCACGACTATTAACTAACCGGCTAAGTTAAAACGTTACTATTCACCATCCGCTCGCCCCGCTCCCCGCGTATATTTAAACCAGCCGGACAATCTCATAGAAAATTCTGACAGCTCGGTTACCGTCACAAGAAATAATGTCGTTTTTATTACATTTTTTGATAAATTATTATTCTAGTTTCGATCCGGCGGCGGCTGCCCTATCGATTTTCCCATTCAGCGTTTTGTGTTTGGTATTTTTTCAAAAGATCTACCTTTCCGCGTCTAAACACTTTCGAAAATCGGTTTTACAATTATTTTCTCGCGGCGAGCGGACGTCGGCCGCGTTATTGTACTATGTAATTGTAAATTGGTAATAATATCTTTCATTACAGTGTAATATGGGTTAACAGTACTAGAGGAATATTTTATATTAATAACTAGTTGACACAGTGCTATGTTTGATAATGTTTACTTAGTGACTTGTGAGAGATATTTTATTTTGTTTGTCTATTTCAATAGTTAGTTGTGTCTAGTGCATTCCGCTTGTGAAAGTAATACGTTGGATTTTCTTTTTGTGTTCACGGATAATTGTCTGTCTGAATGATAGACATCGGATGCAAAAGGATTTATTATCTACGTATCTAACATTCCTGTAAGTAAATCTACATAATAAACAAGGATTATATCTAACCGTACATATATTTTTTTAATTTAATTCTACTACTAATTGCAGATAAACTGACATTTATCAGGCAACAGATTTTTTTTTAATAAATCCATGTCTGTAATCATAGTGACCTTATTTTAAACATGATTTCTAATGTTTTTTTTGTAATAATAGATTTGGATATAAAAAGATTGACCTTGTTTTACATTACTAATAATAACTTTATATATGTTTAAAACTTTATAGTTTAGTACAAAATATATAAAATTATTTTTTACAATTCATTAATTTAATTATAAAATTGGGCTGTATATATCCAAATAAATTAAATTTTATGACTTTTTTTATGGAGCATAGTTGCTGGCTTTACGTTTTAATGCCATACACATTCCATATTATAAATGTCTCACTTCTCACATTCTTATTACTGAATTATCATAATGTAATTTTATGTATATGTACAGTTTACTGTAAGTCCATTCACTTTAGTTGCCCTGAACCAAAGGGATAAAACCTTGTAAAATCTGTGGTTGTTTATTTTGAGATTTTTGCTTGGGAAAAAAAATAATAAAAAATCTATGTTACATATACTTATTTTTACTCCCAAGTTTAAGAAAATATAATTAAAGATAATTCTTAAACTTCAAGGAAAAATTTAATATATACTTAATTTAAAAAAAAATTATAATGTGTCTTAATTTGAATTTTAACATATGTATTTTTTTAAAATAACATATTCTTTTATACATTTTCCCACGTAAATATAAATATTACATAGATTTTATTATAGATTATTCTTGATATTTTTGAGTTCATATTTATCAATAAAATGGATATTAAGTGGAAACACCAGTTTAACACACCACAATGTTAATAAGCGATTAATTTTCATGTGATAAACAAGATGGTATAACATTGAGATTTAAAAAAAAATATTTTTTTAAATATTATTAGACTAATTAATTTTAAGTTTTTTTGTTTTAATTGAAACTTGTTAAGGAAAGGAAAGGATTACAAAAATTGATTTAATAAATATGTTATCTAATCAAAGTCTTAGAGGTTGACTATGAATGAGATGGTTATACATTCAATCTTCACTCATAGAAATGAATATACATATTTATTTATATAGTGTTGAGATCTGCCACTCAACATGTAGTGTCTTGAAAATTGGGTGGAAAATACTTCTATACTAGTATTATAATGATGAATTGTTTGTTTTTGGGTGAACACATATTTCAAATTTAAAAAATATTTTGTGCTGCATATGGAATCCATCCATCCATTTATCAGGGAATCAATCCATCCATTTATCAGGGAAGTCTATAGAATACATTATAGTAGTTATTTTCAATATTCTTAGTTCTTCCATTTGAATACATAGATCAAGCCACTAGTAGGAGCTGGTTTTTTGTAATGTTATACATTGAAAAAAATATTTAAATTAAGCAATAAAACTATGTTAACTCACTCGGGTTAATGACTACGATTTAACTAATTATGTATTAGGGAAATATTTTTTTAATTTCCTTTTCAAAATTTTGGCCTTGACATTTTATATGTATTACTGTTTAATTTTTATTATTTTAATAATAAAGAATATCTTTAATATTTGTTAAATTAGTTTTTTTGAGCTTAATTTACTCTAAAAATATTATCTGCCTATATTTCTTAAAAAAATTTTTTTTTTAGGGATTTTTTTTTGTATTAAATAGATATGGTTTATGTAATTTAGATATCTTTTTGTTGTTTTCCTTCTGTATCAAAAGGAGAATATAAACATTTTTAAACTTTGTCAACTATTAAGAAAATGATGTCTTAATTTAAAACCGTTTTATTTCATTCAATTCATTTCTCCAAATCTAAAATAAGTACAAAGTTTCAACAATTTGCAATAAAATTGTTAATCATATTTCATTTGAAGTTAAAAAGGTATTCTTAAGAGATTTTTATTATATAAGAAGATAAGAGATTTTTATCTATTATTGATATATATTATTAAGAGATTTTTTTTAAATATTACATTTACATTTCAAAATGGAGTTGATCTTTAGATAAAATTATTATATATTTTTTATGGCTTAGACATTATTTACATAGATAAAGTATCAATTTCACAGATAAAATATGTAAAACTTTTCCTCATTACACAATTTTATTTGTTCATTAATAATAATGTCGATTTTTTGGGAGATTTAGAGTATAAATATTGTGAAGTATTTATTAAGCTTTATAGGTTTTTTATGACTCTGATACTTTTTTTTTTATTAGATTTGTGTAGAATATACATGATACATGTTTTTTTAATCTTTCAATATTTTTTACAATAACTATTTTTTTCTCTCTCTTTCTCAGCTTCACGCGGTATCCCATATGTAGCAGGGTAGGCAGAGAGAATCTAGTGTTAAAACACTACTCCCCACTTTCCGAATTCTGGAGATTCCGATTTCTGCGTGTTGAGTAGCTGAACTTCACGTCGCGCTTTGCAAAGACACCAGAGCGAAGAAATTGAAATATTAAATATTTAATTTCCTCGAGTGGGAATCGAATCCACATCCTGTCGCGATTACAGTTACACGCTTGTGTCTCTGCACCATGATTGACCTCACGAGTTTCTTATAACAGAAAAAAATAATATGATGCACACTTTATCTAACCAGACTGACACAGAAGATAATTTTATTTCAGGGAATGGGAATGAACCAAACCATTTTGTATGATAAGTAGTTTTTTTTAGCTTTGCAATTTATTTCACATAGCAGGCAGCAGGCAGTTTCTTTTTACTAAAGCATAGAAATGAAATATCATTTCTCAAGTAGGAATCGAACCAGCAACCGTAGCACTTACAATTAGACGCTGTGCCCCGAAGGGAACATTAATGATTAAAAAAAAAACAGCTGCACATTGTATTCCGCACACAGCAAGGCACGCAGAGGTTCCCCGCTTTCTGCCGAATTTCAGAGACATAGCGTGTTGAGTGGCGGAACTCAACGCCACTCAACACGCAATGCCTCCAAATAATGATGATAATATATTATGAGATATAAATAGAATTCTTATTGAGGTTCACTCTGCCTACCATAATGTATGAGGGACAAAGTTCGAGTTATGGTATCCCAAAATTGTGTAGGATATAATTTTTTTGTTCATTACTTTGTTTTCTTCTATATTAAGCTTTTAGTTTTAACTAATCTATATCATAGATATGAAGTTTATTTGGTGGAACACATGCTATTCTTTGGAAGTCGCTGTTCACATCGTAAAAATATTTTTGTATCGTATCGTTTCTATGCATCCAACTTGTACAAGCGATATGTGGCTAGACTTACCTCCCGCAGTTAAAATGTGTCATATATGAATTTTATATATAAATTTTCTATAGATCATTTTAAATTTTAATTTTTTCAATTATATTAAGTCCGAAAGTAAAACGTATTTTCGAGTAAAAAAAATATGCGAACTCTAATTAATATACGACCTAACAGGTAGACAGTAGGTAGTAACTCAACTCAAATAGTTATCTGTGTATTAAATATTTATTATCTGTGTAGTTTGAATGTGCATTGCAATTAGTAAATGCTGTGTCGAAAGGCATTTGTATTTGTTTGCATTTCTTGTAAATGAAAACAAGTTTCGAAATCAGTTTTTTTGCTCCAATATCCATGTCTGGTTGTAATGATTGTGATAAAGTTTACTTTTTTTTTGTAATAATTTTTCCATTTTTGAAGGTTGGTTAGCAAATGCTTTACTGTATACAGCCGTAGCGTGATTTGCTTGTTGCGATAAAATGTATTTCGTCTTAGTTTTTTTTTACTTTAGCCTTTTAAGCACGTTGAATCTCTTATGGCATTTATATTGGCTGAGGGAATGGAACGCCACACGCTACGGTCTCTGCATACGTCTTTCGCCTCATCCACTATCGTCAACATCTTCATGCATGCCCTTCGGGCACGTCATGCTACTTACGTGACCTACCCCAGTATCATCAATACTGTGTATTCGAAGGTGAACCGATTTCCCTACCCTGCCTCTTTCACCACTCACTCTGCTTCACAATCTGCCTCGCTAGTGACAAAACTTTAAAGTTTTCAAACTGTCACCCAATAATAAAAAAAATCTATAATGTTCAGACGGTTTCGTGTTACATTATTAAATAGGCCAAACCACAGCACAATAAATGTCCTAAAACTGGTGAAAAAATCACGCAATTTTTTTTCAAGTATTTCATTGCGTCTATGCGATATTACATTTTTTTTAAATGGATTGTCAATCTCAAAAATGGTAAAATTTCTGGAGGGTAAAAATAGTTGGTAATGAACACCTCTATGAGTTTGTCTATCGATCAACCAATCAACCTAATACTTTTTAATATCTACCTTTCACTAGCAGTATAAGATTCTACAACGATCTTCAATACAAATTATTGAGTTCGTTTACCCCTAGGGAATCAATTGTACTGTTAATCATTACGACGTTAGTAAAGATTTGATTAAAATAAATCTCAATTTTTATGTAATGGCCGTTTTATGGTGGTCAACCTATACATACATATAACGTTATATCCTGAATAGAGTATTTATATCATGAAGTATAATTATAGGAAACTTAGGAATTCCGTCTTTCACTTGCTTTTCATTTTCGTCTGTATACACGATGTAATCAATTCTCAACTGATTCTCAAAACCTTTAGGTTTGTTTTTACGTGTAGGTGTTAAGATACTCCGATCCCATTTTCCGGCGAATTCTGGAGGCATTGCGTGTTAAGTGGCGAAACTCTATGCTGCGCTTTGCCACGACAGAGCAAAGAAAAGAAAATATAAATATAAATAAATACTTCATTTCCTCGAGTGGGGATCTTTGTGCCCCTGCGCCACAAAAATAAATTAGTCGTCTGATCCTGTCTTCTTACCAAAGCAAGGTAATTATATTATTTATTCCCCCGAGTGGTTATCGAACCGACAACCGTTGCTTTCAGGACACTGTCCCAATACGGCACAACGTCTTCAATAACTAAGCATTATATCTTACTAATATTAGGGATGTTTCCAAAAACTACCGAATCTATTCAGATGAAACTTTATAGTAATATAAGTAGCTTATACATAAGAATAACATTAGGACTACAATTTATGCAAAGATTTCATACAATTTGGCTATAATATAAAAATAAGTCGCGTTTGGGCCGCTACTATATCATATAATTTTGGTGGATCAGAAGGAGCGAGGTATCAACAATTTTTTTTTGTATTTGCTCTTGATAATGTTATGTACACGCGATAACCGTATCTTTATTTGTTTATTAAACTTAACTTTTACTTGACTTTTGAATTTATTTTTCGTTGAATTTCCTTATAAAATACTAGTAGTCGTCGCCCGTAACTGTTTGCGTGGTGGAAGGTGGACCTTAAGAGTTAAAATGGAAGATCTAGTTTTTTCCACATGATTATCTTACATGCCAAATTTCAGCGTATCATTTCTGTAAACTGTACACAATATAGATTTATTTCTTTTCTAGATATAATAAAATAGGTTTTAATTTTCTGGTTTTCAAATAAGTAGTTTATTTTGGTTGCTTCAAATAAAACTACTTTTAAACAGCTACATACAGACAGTTCTTAAATTCGGCCGTCATATGGCCCTCGTGCCGCAGTAGCAGAGCCTCTATATTCGAACGAGATGACTATAGGTTGGATTTTGGAGGTTTTATGTAAATTGTGTGATGTATGTTTAATGTATTTTTTTCCTGTGGTAGACAAAACACGGCGTTTATTTCCGTCACTTAACACAACATGTCTTGAAAATTATGCATTAAAAAAGGAACAGAGTGTCTCGACACTTGGTTCCATCTATGCGGGTTAAAGCGTGAAGCTGTAATAAATAAAAATGTTCCTAGAAAAAACCAAGTAGGCTATACTAATTTGGTCTAACAACCTTCAATCATTAAATTAGTTAGTTAAAATTGACAAAAGTTGAATCGACGTACAAAAATATATTTAACCATCAAACTTGTTAACTCGGAATATTTTTCGCCATCCCTTTCTGCCCTAAAAAAATTATCAAAGCTAGAAAAGGATGGCAGATCAAAAATAGGTCATATACCTTTCACGTTCTAACGTACAAGTAATGAAAGGGACAGCGTTATGAATAGTTTTGACATATAACTGACCATAGACGTTATACTATGTTATCGTTGATCTAATGCCGTTTCCACACTACGCTTTCTGAATGAACATAAAACAAAAATAATTTATTATTTAGTAATTATTAATATACTTCCATAAATGATATTTTTTATGTTTAAAAGATTTAATAAATTCACTTTAAGTTCGACAGTTACAGTTACCTCTCTTTTTAAAAATTACCAACTGTTTTCAAAATCGGCATTCAAAAGGTATCGATTCAAAATTTTTCGAAAAGGATTTTCTAAGACATGAACCTTCTAAAACATAAATCTTATCTCTAACTTACTTCCAAATCCCATTTTGTTTCTGAGCTGAAAAGGAAAAACACGAAAATATTCATTTCATAGAGTTGTGCCAAACCTTAATAATTCTAAATTAATTCATCATTATTGACAAATAAATTTTTCATTGTTGTAATTATAATTGTAAATATATGTATGTACGAATGCTCGATTTTTTTCTACTTAACTGCTAAATTATACGGCGTAAGCTTGAATCGCTTTTGGTGTCGAAAAAGTAGCGTACTGTTAAACTGTTTTAATATTGATGTGGTGAAAAATCATTATTTACAGCATTTTTAAAAGACAGTCTCTCGAAAACTGGATGGTGCGTGGGGAATGGAGAGTCATGACTTTCGTTTCCCTCTGCCTATTCTGAACGTGAACGTGTCCTGGAACAACTTTTCAGAATTTGGTGGTGCGTGGGAGGAGTGTCTTAAAATTAGTTTACTTTGCTTATCTTTCTTTATACGAGATATAGCGTGAAGCGATTTAATATATATCCCTATTGAAGTTAAAGTACACATTCCGTTTTTTTAAAGTTATTGCGGAAGCATTGAGATGATTAATAATATTATAAATAATGTATCTACATGATTTTTACATATTTATAGGCAATTATATGTATGTATGTCTTTATGTATAATTTTTGTACGTACATATAGCCCTTTCTCTGTAACATCGCCCCTATTGAACTGATTTTGATAAATGGGGCGTCAATCGATTTGTCTTCATCACAAGTGTCATCGGCTATAATTTGTTTGATATATTCAATATGGCGGCCGGATTTCTGAAAAAAAAATAAGAGAGAGAGAGAGAGAGAGTTTTTCCTCTATACTCCTTTATACACACATGTTTCTGTGACAGAACCCACTAATATGCTGTAAAGTAACTTAAGCTCTACCAGTGTACGGTAACAACGTCACCGGGCCTGTGAAGTTAATGAGCATTTAAAGATGTAAAAATGCATCTCATGTACCGCATAAAATAAATTATTCGTGCAACACATTCTGCATTCTGATGCCTTTTTTTTGTAAAATTATATTCATACATACTTAAGTACATCGCTAATGTGTATCACATGTATCTCATAGTTTTGTTATATTTATGTGCTTTTGTTATTTTTTTTAAGTTTCACGCTGTATCATTATTACCGTATCTATAAATATTTTTGGGGCAATTTTTTTGTCAGTTATTTTTCTAGGGTGGGCACGGTCCGCTCTTCCCACGCCCTTGTATCATAGAGTATTTATTGTAGCACTCGGTGTAAAAAAATGTTTTTATGTACACGCTTTTATTGGTCTTGTCGTTTAAGCATGTGTGTTAAATCAAATCAGCTTCACGCTGTATCCCGTACACAGCAGGGTAGGCAGAGGGAACCTAGTGTTAAGACACTCCGTTCCCCACTTTCTGCCGAATTCTGGAGGCATTGCGTGTTGAGTGGCAGAACTTAACGCCGCGCTTAGCCTAGACACCAGAGCGAAGAAAATTAAATATAAATTTAAGTAAATATTTCATCTCCTCGAGTGGGGACCGAACCCACAACCAGTCAGTTTTACAGTCACACTTCGTGCCGCTGCGCCACGACTGGCCTCATGTGTGTTAGTGTATTATTATTTTAAACAATGGATATATTTTTTCATATATAGTAGGTTTATATAATCTATAAAAGGGTTTATCCCATCAGGTTTATTATGGGTACATCCCATCACCCACGTAGAAATATTTATATGTGTACATTTACGATAAAGGTGCTTTCCCGGTTTAAAACATATTAGTGAAATGACATCAGCCATTGCAGTTGTGTTAAAACATATGAGAAGAGCAAAAGAGAGTACATAATAGTGTTGGTAATAGGATATTCCGTTAAATTTCCAATTGTCCTGTTGCCAATAACCGTTGTGTTTGCAAGTACGTTATGGATGTGTTTACGAACACTGCCGCTGCACCACGACTGTCTCATTTTTTTATTCTGTTCCTGAACCCACAACCTTCCTGAAGCATATAACAACAGATCAACAACGGTGCAAGTACAAATATATAAAAAATCAATTAACAAGCCGAGGCGCGGACAGTACGTTAAACGCACGCGATATCGATTATCAAATCTGGAGCGAATTAATGTTGCGTCGAAACTCGATTCCCACTCGATACGATACTCGAATGAACATTAATTAATTGACTTTGTAATTGTGATGGTTGCGGGTTTGAAATTTTACCAAATATACATAATTACCAAAATAGTAAAATTAATACTCATAATGAAAAAAAAACAGGACAAGCGCGGGATCACCCACAAAAATTGTAAGTCCCAAAGTTACACGCAAACCGAGGAAGTGTCTTAAGACTAAGTTCCCTCTGGTCTCTGATTTTTTCTTCGTGTTAATGTTTGAAAAATTCAACTTAAATTTTGCCAGTATTTAGCCATGTTGACTGTGATCGCAGGTCATAGCCAATTCGACATTCGAGCACGTAAACGCACAGTACCAAAGCCCTTTGAAAACCCCCTCTACATAGGTGGAGGGGCCTTCCAAAGTGTAGTGTCAGCACCATCCGTCTGTAAGCACATCTGTTCTGCACAGATATGGTCTTCGTAAAAGAATTTTCCAGCGACAACTCTCTCGGCCACTTAGGATATGTCAAGTGTACAAATCTTCTCAAATTTTATTTACCTACCTACTTTATTTGACCACGCATTGGTTGATGTAGCAGTTAATCTATAGGTATTTTTGAATCAGCGAATGAACATGACCCTAACACTGGCACGGAAGGCAGTTCTGCTGAGAAAATCCGGCAAGAAACTCAGCAGTTGCTCTTTTCATATTATATTTTAGTTATTACATAGACTTCTATGCAGCTATCCTGCATGAGATTCAATTGATATTAATTCAATAAATTTGTATCCAATAAATATTCCAGAACAATATACATGTTTTACTTGTTAGTATTGGTTTTATAATGTGAATTGGTAATTGAAATTTCTGTAGTGGCAAACTTAGAATACGTTCATATAAAACTTGTACGTTATTTTGTGACAGGCAACACACAGGCGAAACAGATCGTTGAAATTTGGGATGTAGGTTTCTCGGGGCGAGTAGGCTTTCTCGAAATCCTTACGAGATCAGGAAGCAACGAGAGTTGCGTGCCACAACTAGTATTGAATATAATAAAATTGTAATACTTTATCATAGATAGACCGTTTTCAGTTTTCGATATCGAAACCTGCTTGTCTAGTTCGTTATACTATTTAGTATTTAGATAAACAGCCACAAACACACAGTTATATCTATCTCTTTATATCTAATTAACAATCAACCTAATGCCAATTATTGATTTCGAATTAAGTTTTATGGGAATCGGCAATATTTTTTGAACGGTAATTATGGATATTATTATTTATTTTTCTAGTTACTCCTTAGTTAATTAAGTATGTTATTAATATTTCAAGTTATTTTAGTTTCAAGTTACAACCCGTATATAACAGGATATTAATCTAGTGTTTATGACACTATGCTCCTCATTTTCATTCCTCCGAGTGAGAATCGAACACACAACCGTGGCATCCGAATCTGTGCCACGGCGCATATCGTCTAATATTCATTCAAATGAATAAAAAAAAAACCATACAAGTAGTAAATATAATGTGTAATATATCAGAACTCTCAAAAGATTGTTGACGGCTTGCCTTGTCTTTATTCTCGACTATATACTTAATTAAAAACCTATTGAAGATGAAAATTTAAATATAAATTGTTACTGCGTAATTTAGCATATTTTGTCTATAGTTGAATCTAGATATACATATTTCTCAGAACTATTCTTGCGTCGACTGTATAATGGTAAATCCCGCTATCCTCCTTTCCCCTAAAAATTTTGTAAAATCCTCTCTTAGTGTTCCTTTACGCTCCCCAACCTTCACACATGCCAAATTCCAACTTCCTAAATCCAGTAGTATCGTCTGTGCATTGTCTGTCAGTCTCCCAGCAATGGAAAAGTTTTACATAGGCTTAATAAGGAACAGATTTTTTTATCCGCTCTGTTTTTATATAATTTTTGTGACCGCTTCTAATCAGTTTGATTATCAGTTTGACCTGTATGCTATGAGTTTAGGCCGTTTCCACCTCGACGACCAGTAGGAGGCCGCAGTTTCATCGCCATTGCTACGACGATAGGGTCAAGTGATACGAAGCTTAGTTGCACACCGGCTACATTACCAACGTAAAGACAGTACATACTAGCCCGACGCGCAAGCTGGCCACAACTACCCCCAGGGCCCCACGTTATAATATAAATCCTTATAATTATATACGTTATAATATTGAAGTTGTCTATTCGGGCTTTTAAGCATCCTGGCATTCATCATCAGACCAGCTCGATGGTCCTATGCTATTGCGTATGCCAATTTTTACGAGTCGATCAAATATCGATCGGCTCAGTTTATTAAATTTTATCACTTGTGTGTTATATTACTGTGATAGTAAGCGGATAGGGTCGAGTCGACGAATACAAGCGTGTTAAGCATTCTGTCAGGTAAAGTTTTAAAACATTTGCGGGAGGATAGCATAGAGATGTGCGACATACTAAAAAAAACTGACACAGGAACAGTGTAAATGTGACGGTTGTGCGTTTAATTCCTCAGAACTGTTAATTATTTTCACTTCCTCGTCCTGTGACAAGACAAAACGTGGCGCTGAAGCGTTGTACTGTCTCGAAATTTGGGTAAAATGTAATGTACAGAGTGAAATTACACTAGGTTCCCCATTGCCTAGTATGCTACTCGCAGGAAACAAAGTAAAGCTGGAAAACAACTCTTAACAAAGTCCAAGTCTAGCCGAGTCTAGCCTCTCAAGTATATTTTTAGATTTAACACTATTGATTAGTTACAGCGAGACCATTTCCGATATATTACGCTCAACATACTTCATCTATTGAAAGTTACATTTCATACTCTATACTAATATTATAAAATTTGGTTGATTCTCGGGAAACTAAACTAAACGCTAGTATAAAATAAAAAAAACGGACAAGCCCGAGTCGGGCTTGCCCACCGTGGGTTCAGTACAAAAATTGAAGGTCTCGAGCTTTCTGGTATTCAAACTTAGCTTAGCCAGAGCCTTTTCCTCTAATACCTCATTTGCACAAAATTTTGTCCCATTTTTAAGCCTATTATTTTTTAGGATTTAACAATAAATGTATAGTTAAGGCCAGTCGTGGCGCGTGGGCACTAAGTGTGACTGTAAAACCGACTGGCTGTGGAATTAATATTTCCATTTCTACGCTCTGGTTTCGAGGCAAAGCGCGGCGTTGAGTTCATATGATCAACATTGATCCTCACAAACTTTCATAATATTAGTAGGAAATAGAATAACAAAATGATATAAAAAAACTTGACAGCCTAAAAACTAACAAAAAATCAACATTTTGAAGACCATGACTGGGTGTTGCCACTACCACCTTGTTTTGAATTTGTGTATTTATACCGTGTTATTACTGACAGCGACATGCCACGTTCGTATATGTGTAAGTATATCTGTTTTAATATTATAAACCCGAAAAGTTTGTTTGGTTGATTGCGTTAATCTCCAGAACTCGCGATAGCGGTTCGAATTCGTTTTGTTTTGGATGGTCCAGTAATTGAGGAAGGCTATATTGTCACTCTCCCTGCGGTCAGTGATATTAGTCCTTAGTTCCATTGGACCTCTTGGGCAAAGTCACAGGTGAAAACTAATATTTAGTATGCAAACGTGTTTGTGAAAATATAGATGAGTTTACCGTTCTACATTGACCCCTCGAATAAGGAAGCAAAAAATCTATCATAATTAAAACAAAAATGAGACATTTTATATGCATTTGTTTTTTTATAATCATTATTTACTGAAACCCAAAATGGCATTTAAAATGTTTAATGCTATTTAAGAAATTAATAAATTGTTAATCAGGTTGTTAATCGCAGAATTTTAGATTGTTACACTGATTATGTCAAATTTAATTTTTAAATGAGCAATTGAACGTCTAAAAGTGGTATAATCAAAATGTTTTATGTTAATCTGCATTTTATTGTGATACTTATAATGGTCTAGTTTTATTTTCATTTTTTCATTCGCTCGAGGCACTGATAAAAACAATCTATGATTATTCTAATTATATTCTAGTTGATAAAGCGCGGCGTTGAGTTCCGCCACACCTTTCGCAATGTCTCAATAATTGTTTTGTGCTTTTGGAATGGAGTGTCTTAACACTAGGTACCTTTTTTTGTGCGTACATTGCAGAACTTAAACATTTTCTGTCAAACTGACATAAGCTATAACCATAAAATGTATTGAAGTACGGGTTCAATTTAGCAACGAGTGTGAGAAACATACGGACAACATTATTTTTGAAATTACAATATATTTGGTAGAACCTTATCAAAAGAAAGGGGGTATAAGTTTAATTATGTATTTTTTTCTATTAAGCATAAATAAAACACATAATAATATAATATGGTTAGCGTATTGTTAAAAATATTATAGTTTTTATAAGCTTCACGCTGTATCCCGTAAGTAGCAAGGAAGGCAGAGAGAACCAACAACAACTTATGTTGTTAGTATCTCAGTAGGAACATAAATAAATTGCAGTGTTATTGTAACGCTATGGTTGTGGGTTCGATCCCTACTATATTGAATTATTATTTATTTATATTTTCATTTCTTCTGGCACCAAGGCAAAAAGCTTGGCGTTGAGTTTCGCCACTCAACACGCAATGCCTCGAAAAATTGAGCGGAAAGTATGGAACGAAGTATCTTAACAGTAAGTTCCCATGCGTTTAGCGTAAAACTGATTTAAGTTTTTTTACTATGTAAATAAAAAAAAAATATCGATTTTAAATGAAATTATAACCGGATTAATCGCGTATATTTAGTATTATACATTTTTGGAAACCCGACGTTTCGAATACCTTGAAGTAGTCCGAGGTCACGGATAGACTGAGGTGGCATTCGTCTGTCAGTTGACATAATTATTATATCAAACTACTGCCAACGATTTTTTAATTGCCTCGCGTATTGCCTCGGATTCCTGCAAAACGATCTGACTGTATCTTGCCCTCTGGTATGGGCCCCCCATTTAGACTTGAAATATTTAATTTAAGTAATATTACTGTTCACTGATCTCAAGAATGGGGTCACTTTCTTGTTTGGCTTAAATATACTTTTCATGCAAGCTCTTCTTAAGGTGTTGCCAATTCTGTCTGTACCTCCCTCCACATATGGTAGAAGTACCGGCTGTTTCTATACTTTGCGTGGTTTAAAATATCAAAATATCGAGTCGATTTTCGTACTTACACCCGTTTTGCATATATGTAGGTAAGGATAAAAGAATTGTGGGTAGTAAGTATTTTGAGCATTTTTATGTAATACCTTTACCATATCTGTCAACCTTTTAGCGTATCGAGTAGCATGAGGCACTAAGTGTACTAATAATTATAATATAGTTTCTCAATAATGACAGACATTATGAGAAAAGGTTGTAATTTCTGATTTTTATAGGGAACTTTGAAAGCAAAGCTCAATTTGAAGTGATGTACATACAATTAAAAAAAAACAGTTTCACGCTTTAATACGTAAGTATAGCACGGTATGCAGAGGGAACTTAGTGCATGGACACTCCTCTTTCTACCCAATACACTATTGCATGGTGAGTGGGGGAACTCAACGCTGAGCTTGGTCGAAGCACCACTACCTAATAATTCGTTCACCGAGGGAGAAACGAATCAACAACCATCGCGTCTACAGTGAGAGAATGTGCTGCCGCACCACAATGGCTTCGTTTTTTTATTTTTTATTTTTTTTACTTTACACTGTATTACGCACACAGCAGGGTAAGCAAGGGAAATCCGGGAACCTGTTCGTTTCCCAAAACAGCGTATCCTAACACTAGATAACATTCTTTAATATTTTTTTTTTACTTCTGTGATAAAATTTCACGACGGTGTTACATAAAAAGACTGTGATATATATAGCTATATAGCTTAGTATTTTATTTTTAGCGCATTTATAAAGTTAAGTTTCAGTAAATAATTGTTTTCATTTTCCCTCTCCGTAATAACATTTATCAAATATAATGATGTGATGTCATATATGTGTATATATGTATATATCGTTTCTTTTTGGTCGTGAGAGCACAAGTGGATAACGCGACAGGTTGTGGGTTCGATTCCCATTCGAGAAAATCAAATATTTAATATCTCCAAATAGGTATCGCACGTCAGCTTTGAATAGTTATAAAATAAATATATTAAAGTTAAAATTTGCCCTGTATTACATTGATTAAATTTAAAATATTTTCATTTCCCTCTTCTGGTTGGCAAAAACCAACGTTGTGTTCCGCCACTCAGACTCAATGTCTATCTATAGACACAATATTTTCTTTGCCCTCTCTATCACTGCATTAAACTAAAAACAAAAAAAAACAAGCCCAACAGTTTATCAGTCTATTAACTGTCGGGACCTATAGATAATTCTTCAATCAATCAAATCTTTACCAGAATCCCCGCATAATTTAAAGGGCGACTGTTAATTATAATAAACCATTGGGCTTGTTTCTTTCATTTAAGTTCGGGGTTTTTGTCTTTTTTTAAATATTTTTTTATTCATACAGGTATTATAGAGTGAAGCGTGACAGATAAAAGTCTGATATATTTAAGTTCGAGTAACGAGCAAATATTTAATGCTGAAACGAGTTATGGAATGCTGTTTTTACTTTTTTGTCAATTTTACCCGTAAAATTGAACGGCTTCAGATGAATATTTTTCCAAATAATTATAATAAAAAAAAGGATTTAAATATCTTTACAAAATAAAAATCAATATAAATACCTATTTAAATAAACATCGATTTAAATGTTGGTCCTTTAAAATTTTATTCGATTAAATTTGGCAAGGTTCAAAATAAAAACTCATTTAAATTACTTTAAAAATAAAAATCGATTTAAATATCCGAATAATAAAGATCCATTTCGATAATTTTTGAAATAAAAATGACTTTGAAACGGAAAACGGTGCATACCGTTTTCTCCTGCTCTCATAGGAATATCAAAACAATCTCTTTTATTGCTGCCTTACGCTTCCTTAACTATCTTTAATTTTTTCTATAAGCGCATGTATCCCGCACACAGCAGGGTAGGGAGAGGGAACCTGGGTACCTAGTCTTATATGGTATGCCCTTCCGTTCCCCACTTTCCGCCTTATTCTAGAGGCATTGCGTGTTGCTGAAACTCGACGGAACTCGGCGGAACTCAACACTGCGCTTTGCTTCGTTACTAGAGCGAGGAAATTAAATATTTGATATTTAATTTCCTCGCTTTTTCATTCTCGAATGAGAATCAAAACCTGTCGCGTTTATGGTCACACGCATATGCTCCTGCGCCACGACTGATTTCTATAATGGCCCTAAGCAATCTACTACTACTAGGTTTCCTCTGCCTACTCTAAAAATAATAAGATACTTATATATTTAAATTTATATTTTATTATAAATATCTATGTATCTATTTATTGTTATATAATTAACTACATGTATATGTACATATATATAAAATATATGTATTTTTTATTTTATTTTTCTGTTTGTCTATTATACATATCTTTAATTTGCCACCTACCTACCTGCTTATAATTATGACAGCTTCTTTTCGCCCTAAAGGTTGTCTGGAAGAGATGGCTACTTAGCCATAAGACCGCCTTTTGTACATTTTTTTTTTAATTATATATCATGTGTGTAACTATTGTGGTGTACAAATAAAGTAATAATAATAATAATAATACTAAAAAAAAAAATAAAGCGATGAGTTCCTCCCGCCTTCCAATACGCAATATCTCGCAAACGAGCGGTGCTTGGTGACCGGAGTGTCTAAAGCCTAGGTTCCTTCATTCAACATGAAGTCTTCTAAATACGTCTAACCTCTAAAAAATTGTCAAAAAAAAAATAACAATAATTTTCAAGGACTTATAAATATATTATGTATATCTTACGTGTTTGAGCTTACTGTGGTGTCATTTTATATATTTTATATGTCACAGCGAGTTCAACAATAGAATTAATTAAAAATTCGCCAATCAAAAAATATTTTTATAATGTTATTGGTTTCCTAATTTAGTGGACATTCAAATCTAAAATTATAATTTAAAATAGACTTCATAGATGATGAGCAAATTGTTTTATATCAAAGCCGACTATAAAAAAACAATCAAGCGCGGGGCTCGCCAACCGAGGGTTCCTTACCAATTTCAAAATTGTAGGTCAATGGGAAGTGCAAGTTATAAAAGTTGACATACTTATTTTTTTTTCGTTTAGTCTTTATTATATTTGCAAGTTAGTGTAGTTACAGCTTTTATTGGACCATTAGGTTAATATTTGGTTTGGTGCCTGGTGGTAAAATATAGACAACTCAAATTTAGAGCTTCAATTTTATTCTGGGTGAACACAGAACTCGGCACCCATATAGATCTCTCAGTCTGGTCGGTGAAGTCAAAAAGGACGCATTATGTATGTATCATTTGACTTGGTTCTCACATTTATGTTTTTAAATAAAATAATTAAAAATGAATCAGCTTCACGCTGTATCCCGCACACAGCAGGGTAGGCAGAGGGAACTTAGTGTTAAGACGCTCCGTTCTCCACTATATTTTTTAATGGGACATTATTACTTTCTTACAAAAACGATTACTGTTAATCATGAATACTTTTTTTATATTTTCTTTCGCTTTATTTATCGCTTTATTTCTTACGTTCTTGGATCTAACTTATATACTTTTTTCTAAACTTTCTTCGTAGTAATTATCACTACTTGTTTTCAGTTTTTTCCCTATATATATATTTTTTTGGTACCAGAGAGGCCAGACCTAGAGGTAAACTAACCCAGGTTTTTATGGGTGAGTTAGTCACCGAAATGACGATTTTAAAACGTTATTATGTCAATAACCGTTTGAGCTCAATTGCTGAAATTTTATATGTACTCGTATTACAAGCTAGGGAGTTTTTACTATATGAAATACAGTGAAGGAACATCACTTGAATGATTTAGCAGGAACACTCTATGCTAACGATTGTCTCTAAGCTTTCTTGATAAATGAACTATTTTAACACAAAAACGGAATTTCAATACGATCCAGCAATTCCTAAGATTACCACCTTCAACCAAATACATATTGAAAACTAAAAAGCAATACTAATTAATTAAACTAAATTAAACCAATATAGTTAAATTGGCTTTATTTTTATTTTGATTGGTGCCATCGTGGAGCAGGGGCAACAAAGGGCAACTGTAAACCCCATGGTTGTGGGTCCGATTGCCACTCGTGGGAATGAAATATTCAATATTTTCATGTCTTCGCTCATTGATTTCCGCCACCCAACACACAATGTCTCTAGATTTCGGCGAAAAGTTGGAAACGGAATGTATTAATGGGAAATAGAGTGTTGTGTGTACAGACACTAGGTTTCCAGGTTTTCTCTTCCTACCCTGCTATATGCGTGGTTGATGTTATGTCAACCTAAAAATAAAAAACCGGACAAGCACGAGTCCGGTTCGCCCATCGACGATTCCGTTCAAAAATTGGAGGTCTCGAGTTTTTATGTAATTCAGGCTTAGCTAAGGCAGAGCCCTTTCATTTGATACCTCACTTGAACTAGCGGCTTTAATACCAAATTTTGCCCTCTGTTAACGCTATTATATTTTAGGATTTTACCACGAATCTATAGTTTTCAGATTTTTCCTTTAACTAGTAACTGGTATACTACCTATAGATATAGATGCTAGGTGTCAAATTTCATGATTCTGGGTTAATAAGGAAATGACTATATTAAAGTAAGATTTTGATAGATTAAGTCAGTACGTCGTTATTCTGCCTTTCGTAAGGTGTAAAATTATAACGATGTTTAAGTATTTAAACCCAGTGTCACTGCTGGAACTGTGTGTAAACACGGTGTATAAGTATAAAGTGTCATATAGAAAAAGTGTAAAGTGTGTGGTGTAAAGTGTAAACGTGCACATGTGAAAGATAAACAATAAATTGTTGTTATTAAATGATATCTTATACTTTCCTGCTGACATTTTGACATATGAGGGTTCCTTTTTCCCTTAAAAGGTTCGGAACCCTAACAAATGAAGCCATCGTGCTGTCGACGGCCTAGGCTAACCAACTAACTGCTTACCAGCTCAACTTCTCAGAAGCCATATCCTGCATTAAATAATTGTGTAGCGCCGCGGTGAAATCGAGCGTTATCAAACTCTTATTACTTGTCCCCATAACTTAAAATCGACTCAAACCAATTGTCACTGACGTTGAGATTTTTAATCGTATCGAAAGCTTATTAAGTAAAACCAACTCCCAGAATTTGTTTCGAGGCCTTTCTCACGATCGGCAACTGGCACGCGATGAATTGCAAGAAATGTATTGCTATAGATATATATATTTTTCTTTTTATCGATAAAATTCATAAAAAGTAACGTAACACGTGAGTTTTGTGCGTGCTAGTTTTACTGAAATGCAATTTTTTTGTTCACTTTTCGTGAAGGTTTTTAGAGTAGTAATTTAGTTTTTTGTTTTGTTTTCATTAAGTGAAATTTAAAGAAAAATATAATAATTTAATATTACAAACGGATTGATCGAAGTCACATGTGTTTTTTTGTAAAGCTCATTATGCATTAAAGGGTTGGACATTCAGGAGTTCTATAGAAACGCAAAAAGTTGGCGCCCAAAACAGTACCTTGTAGCATACCTGATGTTTTCATATTTTTTTACAGCAAATATATATTCTTTATTATTAATTATAAGAAATCCATTCGCGATACAAAAAGTTGATTCGCCCGTTTCGTTATCTGATTCACAGAGCTACCGTTGAAAATTTATTAAATGTGCATGTTTTTTTTTAAGCTTTATACTGTATCCTACACATACCAGGTTAGACAGAGGCAACCCTACTGTTTGCTAAATTCAGGAGGCATTGTGTGTTGAGTGACGGAACTCAACGCCGCGCTTTGAGGGCATTGAAATAAATTATATTTATATTCCTTGAAAGGAATCGATTCCACAACCTGTCGCGTTTACGATCTGTTTTTGTCTAAAGTTTAAGACCATTCTATCATGATGTAGAAATTATTACTAGTTTCTAATATTCTAAAATTATTAAAGAGCTGATAAAACGCGGCGTTGAGTTTCGCCATTCAATATACATTGTCTTTAAAATTGTATGGAAAGTGGGGGTGGTGTGGTATTAGTAGGTTCCCTCAACCTAGAATAGCTGGGCTATGCGGCTAAATAAAAGTAAAAATAAAGATACCATTTACACTTTAATTAGTCATCATAGAACAGTTGTTGCTGTTTATTCATTCGGGCGAACGTGATAATTATGAATTAATATCCTGCTCGATGAGATCGATTAAATAGGAAAAAAAGGACTTTTTGTTTCCGCTCTTGTTACCTCTGGGGCCGTTCAAGTATTACGTAAGCACTGTAGGGGGGCAGGAGGTCTTGAGTTTGCTTATTTTAGACGTGTTCAATGAAATATTTTTAAGAGGATTGCTTATTTTTGATGACATATGGGGGGTGGGGTTCAATAATTGCAAAAAAACTGCTTACGTAATACTTGAACGGCCCCTCTGTAGCTGTATCCCACAAATATCAGTCAGAGGGAACCCAGTGCTTAGCCCAATATTCTTTCATATTAATAGCCCAATTTCCGAAAAGCTGTTTGTTAAGTGGCCGCGTTTTTACTTCTTAACTGGTAAATTGAAATAATTCGTTTCCCGAATCAAACACGCAACAGAAAGAAAGCAGTGCCGCCAAGCCGCGACGGATTAAAGATGCAAAGTTTTATCACTTACTTTAAATCAAAATCCCGCCGTCAAAAGTAATTAAAAATTATTAGCTGTTCAGTTAGTTGTGAAGTTTAAATTAAATAGTAACAGGTTTTTGCGTTAGTAACACGTCTAGCGCAGTTTTGAGTGACCGGTTCCATTACGACATATCGCACTTCAATAATAAAATAGGCTTTGAGGCCGTCGTGGAGCAGGGCCACAAGCGTACGACCGTAAACGCGATAAGTATTGAATTCGATTCCCATTCAGAAAAAAATAATATTTTATATTTTTATTTGCCACGCCATTCAATATGCAATGCCTTGAGAATTCGGCAAAAAAGGGGAAACAGAAGTATCTTAATGAGGACGGAATGTCTTAACACTAGGTTCCCTCTACTATGTGCGGAATACAGCGAGAAGCTAAAAATATATATAAAACAATAATCTTGATATAAAATCTAAAGTAGGTACAACCGTTGGGTCACAATGTGACTGTAAAAACGCAATTGTTCTGGGTTCGATGCTCACTCAGAGGTATAAATTGTATGAACTTTCATTTATAGTAAGTAAGATAGAGCTCTTTGATGATGCTCATGACATCTAAATCACACGTTTATGTTAAAACATCATCCTAGTGTCCAAGGTCACTATGCGCGGGTAGAATGGTTAACATCGATACAGTTAATGTAGCCCATAGCCTTCCTACATAAATGGGCTAGCAAAAAAAATTATATTTTTCAATTCCATCCAGTAGCTCCTGAGATCAGCGCGTACAAACTCTTTAATTGGTGATTTTCTCTTTAATGAAGATTTATAAATTGTACTTGTACCCGAATTTATATATACAACAAATATTTTAATTAAGTGTTCAAACCCAATTAAGTTGAATATATATTAGATTCTTCTCACGTCACATTTTTTTTGGGCAAAAAATACTTGAATTAAGCAAGTATTTACATAATATGTTATGTTATGTTTTTTAAGTAAGCCTACGGTAGACTAGTCGTGGCCACTAGTGAGCGAAAGGTTACTTAGCATTGTTCACTCGAGGACGAAAATAATTAAAAATTTAAAAAATCCTAAAAATTAATCTGCGCAGCCTTATGCGACCAACTTCAGGACGGCCACGACTCATCAACCGTACTATATATACTCGAACATATAGAAATATGCAAACACCTTTGAATGGATGTCATTGTCACTACCACTTGAAAGACAAAACTCAACAGTTGGTCTTTTCAATATTATTTTTTGTCTTCATGTTTTTGTAACTGACTCAAACTTTCATAATCTTATATGCGTTATGATGTACCTTATATTCCAATTAGGACGCGTTAAATTTAGTATTTTGATAAAGAAAATCGCTTTACGTTGTAGTAATTGTCGAGGGATTGTGTATTAAGTGGCGGAACTCAACTCCGCTCTTTGCTTCCCTACTCAAGTGAGGAAAAAAAACATCGAACCCATAATCGAACGCATTCTACTTGGCTCAAGGACACACGAGTGTGACTGTAAGCGCTACGGTTCTGGGTATTTCGATGATATACCTATAAATTCCCATTTTTTTCTTTTCTTCTTTTTGCATTTTGTGCTGTAAATTCTTACGTCTGGCCCAATTACATTATTTAAGGCCAGGCAGTATTCCAAATATTTTGATTACGAGGCGAATTACAGGTTGAACAATAGTATCTTTTGATTGATTTAGAAGCTCAATTTTTTCTGCGCACCAAGTAACAGTTCACATATTACATTAATTTTAGTTTGACACCTTATGATCTAAGCCAAGAGGTACCAGCGTGCAGGTCACCCTGATGTTAAGTGTTCACCGCCGTCCCGTGTAATATCGGAGGGGCCTAAATATAGATTAAAATCATTCCATTCACAGCACCTACAGGAGCAATGCCGGATTTTATGGTGGTGATAGAAGCGATTTTTAAGGTCAAAAAGCGCTTATATGTCCTCAGGTCCATATCGTATCAACCATTCCACATATGTTCCACTCACGTAAAAGGAAGTTCTTACGAAACTGTACAGTAGTGAAGTGCTTGACAGACTCACGGTCAAAAAAGTGAATTTATATATTATTAATTAGAGAGTACCGTTTTTTGTTTTCTTGAGGTACGAAATGCTAAAAAGTATAAGTAAGTCCTAGTAAAAAATAGCATTTTAAATTTAAATAGTAATCGAAATGCCACAACTGGCCAGTACTGCACGAAGGGTGACTGTAAAACCGACTAGTAGTGCGTTCGATCCCCACCCGAGAAGATGAAATATTTTACAATGTCGCGCCTTGTTTTATTACCAGAGCAAGGAAACTAAGTAATTCAAAAGTTATTAATTCATTTCTCCGAGTGGAAATCGAACCCATGACTGTCGCGTTTACAACCTCCACGTCTACTAATTTTTAAGCAAAATCTTATTTAAACCAACAGTAACCTTGCTTAAAAAATTGTCCCGAAATTTGACAATATCGAGTTATACTTAACGCCTGTTTAATAGCCCGATTGGTACAAAGAATGTGATTTTCGAATTCTTCTCACGAACAAAAAAGCATTAAAAAGTAAAAGTTATAGCTGAAGTATCCGCATATTTTAGTTTTATTTTTACTTTCATTTAAATTGAACCTCTTGTTACGTTAAGGAATTTTGTTGTATTCGTGGAATTGTTGAGGCAATAGTGACGCAGTGAATTAATAATTTCCATTTCCCCGTTCTGGTAACAACATAAGCTGCATTGAGTTGATTCTACCCACCCTGTTGTTTAGGAAAATTAAAAATTAGTGACCAGTCACTACGCTCTTCGATTGCCGCCAATTTGAAAATTTATTGTGTTCAGAAACTTAACACCACGCCTTGTTGGTGCCAACGCAGGTTTTGTTTTTGTTGGGAAAGAAAGCTTCTTTAGCACAATAGCACAATTTTAAATAAGGCTTTAAATTTTTTTTCTGATATAAAATTATTGATAAATTATATGTGACTTCCGCTTAAACGGACACCGGAACCACCCGGACCATAGAAAATGTTGTTTGTCCGTAACAGCCTCGAGTGTTTGCAGCGAAAATATTTGCAAAATTAAAAAAAAATGAATGACGTAACGGCACTTGTCAAAAACGAGATTTTTGGGCACTTTTGGACAGGTTTCATTGAAAACATTAAAAAAATAACGTAAGTCAAGGTAGTGTTGCCATATATGGGTGAACAATTTCAAAAATGTGAATTGACTCGATCTTTTCGAAAAGAAATGGCGCTGGTTGCCCGGTTGTTGGAGAGATGCGATCGCTCGGTGATCAACAGTGGAATTTTTAAGTTAATTTTTTAAACAAAGTGGATTACTTTCTTTTTTTCAGCTTCACGCGGTAATCTGCATATGGCGGGTAAGCATAGAGTATTAGTGTAGCATTTTTAGCAGTTTTATCCAAAATAAATTTGAATAAAATTATTTTTCTTATCTGCGAGTTGCGCATTTCATTATTGTGCTTCATTTTACCATAGTTATTTCCTCAAGTGGATACCCCAAAACCATATACCATACATATAATGCACAATAAGACTAAAGTAACTGTATGCCAAAGATTCTTACCATTTTGTTTGTGGACTGAAAGATTTAAAGTTAGCTAACAAAGTAACCATACTCACATACTTTAATAGTGAATCTTACTACCATCCTACACATTTTTTTACCATTGGCAAATCTTTATTTCGAAGAGCCCCCCCTAACGTTATCAGAAGAACCCCAGTAGAACGACAACCGGGACTTCTTTCATATGTGAAGAGGGTTACAGACAGAATTGGCAACATTTTAAGAAAAGCTTCCATTAAAATTATACTTAAGTCTAATAAAAAACTAAATCGAATTCTTAAGACCAGTGAAACGTAATTTTTCTCTGCAGTGTGTAGACCTATAAGAACTAGATAGTAACGGTGTTTTACCGCACATTGTTTAAAAGAGAAGAAGCGTCGGTATGAGGGAAACGAACACATCTCCGAGGTCAAGAATGGACATACGTCGCAATCAGCTGCGTATGGGTAAAGAGCGGATAAGTCTAACCATAACATCAGGTCTTATAAATCACAAAATCTAGCGAGGAAGAACAGATATATTCAAGAGAAAAGTAAAAAAAAACATAAGAAATGCATATATAAAGAGATTGACGAATGGTGACAGTGGTTGAAGTAAAACATACAGAGATCAGGGCTTTTGGCACTCCATTCCCTTTGAATACCCCGCTAGGGATAAAATGAGAAGTAAAAAAATAAGAATAATGAAAAAGAAATAAAAACGACTTAAGAATATTAATAGAAGTTGTAAAATTTTATCTTTATACTTACATAAGTTGAAGTAGCTTATTTCAATACTGTTCTATATGGGAAAAACAGTAATAACATAAAGAACGTTTCCATTATAGATATAGCAAACAGATTCAAAAGAATAGAATACGAGAAAAAATCACTAACAAAATTTAGGTACTACGTAAACTTTTTGTCATAACTGGTTTAAACATAAAAAAGTTACCACGACCCAACCGTGAGCTATTGACCTATTAGAAATATGTTTAAGATTAAGGACTACTTTAACCAGCGTCATTGCCATCTTTTAACATTTTGCTGGCAATGACGTGTTAATCAATGATGTTTTTTACGTAAAACACGTGAGAACTTTATCATTCAAAGTACTTGAAATGTGCTGGTTACATATTTTGTTCAAAACGTCAGTAAAAATTATATAATTATTAACTATTGCCAAACTATTATTAATCTAAAAGTAGTACATAAAAATATCAATGACGATTGATGTGCTAAATTTAGGAGAATGCAATTTAAGACTTATTTCTTAATATATATTTAAAACAAAAGCTCGAGCGATCAATGACCTTATTTTTATAAACTTTTTTGCGATCGATATTTGTGTTTTTACACCTAATTTATTAGGACGTTTTATTATTAAAAACTTTGAGTATACTTATTTCAATGAAAGTAGCAAAAAAAATAAATTCAATTAAATCACGAATATTTTTTAATCTCTACGTAAAATATTCAATTTTATAAAGGTTTTTTCTTAAAATATATTTTTGTATACACTAAATGATTAAACTTGTCTAGACTACTTGTTTATTATTTAGTTAAGTTTTCAATATGATATTCATCTTAAAATAATTTACTATTAATGAGTAAACACAAGAAAATTGAAATTTGTGTGTTTTGGTGAACTGCCAATGACCTTACAAGTCACATGCTTAAAGATCAGGTGTCTGGAGATGATACTCCATATTTCGTAAAATTTATCCTTCAAAAAGTGGTTTGCAACAACAACCGAAAATAAAGGAAGTACTATACTATTTTCACGGTATCTCTAGCGGAGTAGTCAGAGACGAGGCAGCGCCAAAAGCTACGATCTCTGCATATGTCTTTCGCCTTGTCCACTGTCATGAACCTCTTAATACATGCCCTTCGGACCCTCATGCTTTTTACGTGTAATAAAGAAACTTATGAAGATAAAAAAAGTCATAGAGCAGGGACGTTTTCGTGAGGATCTTGGATTGCATGCAGACAAATCATGACAAAATACTGGTAATAGCGGAGAAGGAAACACGGCTAGAAGATTTTTCCGAAAATACCAATGCTTTGCAGAAATAACGGGTATTGATGAAGAATTAACCAAATGTTTTATATAATAGTTTAATATACACCTAATACAGCGCCATTATATGTTAACGAATATAACTGGTATTACATGTCTTCACATTTTGTTGTATACCTCTGATCCTTACATTTCGAACTTCAGCAGACCGAGTATATCTAAAAAACTGTTTGACGAAACCAAAGAGCTTAAAGCTGCAAGTCCTAGAGTAAATACATTCTTAGTTTACTATAATTATTAATATTCATTTTATTTTACATATGATACATCTCTTTTTGGTTTAAAGGCTTTGATTTAGTATACTAAAGTTATTTTAAATAATTTTATAATAACAATATTTTTTTAAATAAGTGTATAGTACTTATTTATCGTCATAAATAATTGCTATACACCTATTTGTAACTTTTGGTTCTTTTTTAATAAAAACTCCTGACTTTATTATGTCATTGATGCAAATAAAGAATAAATAAATAAAATAATCAACACCTTATAAAAAAATAAAGGGGTTATGGACTTATGAAGTGAAGCGCGTCATTTGGTCCCACTGTGCTGGCGAGGTAGGCGGTATTGCTGAGAAGCAAATTAAAGTATATACCTACTTAGATGAATTTCAAATACAGTGTTATAGATTCCTTTTTTTTTATTTTTTTTATATGAAAGTTCCGTGCTTATATTTTATTTTTATACCCGGTATATTACAAGTAGTAATAAAATTTATACTTCGTTACAAATTTTTGGTCACTTTTACAAATAATTTATTCTTATTCTTTATCTTCAAGATTCATTTATAGAAGAGTGGGTAGGGGGAAGCTAATGTCACGAGTCATTGTATGTTAAGTATTGGAACTTAGAGCATGTTTTTCAGGGACAGATTACCCTCTTACCAACTAACCGGTGTCGTAAAAAAAGTGTGTAAAAGCTAGTAGGGCTAATAGCATTATCCTCAAATGAAATTTAAAAAGAGCAACACGAAAAAATTAACCTGTCGCGCTTATCGTTAGACATTGTGCCGCCACTCAGCACTCACAATGTCACGAAAATTTGACCGTGCGTAGGAACCGAAGTGTTGTCACAATAGGTTCTCTGCATATCGTGCTATATGCGGGATATAGCGTGAAGCTGCTGTAGCGTTTGACTTATTCACTCTAAAAAACGTATCTACTAAGTTAAAATCGTTAAGTACACGAAACTTAAGGTACTTATTATCTAAATATTATTTAATATATGTGCATAGATAACTTTAATTTATTCTAATTGATCAATTAAATAATATTTTTTTGTGAACGGAAGCAAAAAAATGTGTGTAGGCTCCAGAGTGTACGGACGAGTGATTCTCACTTTTATTTTTAATTTGAATTATAGTCGAATATTTTAATTAAGTAGATACTTGTTTTTATTTATTTAAGCCCTGACTATAAATATGACGGTTATTTTCTTAAGCTTGTCCTTGTCGGGGATGGTTATATTTATATAAGTTTCGTTAAATATACAGTTATAGAAAATAAGCACGAGCGGCTTTCTTGGCACCTTTATACAATTCCACTATTCAGATGGTGGCTCCATCACCAGACCAGCTCGATGATACCATATTATTGTATCGTCATCTAAGTTGCGTAGATGGTGCGTAGGGAACGGAGTGTCTTAACACTGGATACTCTTTGCCTACCCTGCTGTATGCGGTATATACAGCGTGAAACAAAAAAAACTATAGTATTTTTTCGATTCTGAGTATGTATCTGTTTCGTAAACTTAACAAGCACTCTGAAGTTTTGATATTTATACAAAATATACTTATCGGTGACAGTTTCGTAAAGTGAACGAAACGAAACTAATGACGAACATAAATCTTAAGAAGTCGTATTAATAAGAATGCATACATAAAATAACGATTTTGAACAAGATGTATGGTAAAACTTTTTTTATTTAATCTATTAGTAGAGATATAAAGAAAGTTAAAAATTTGTTTTGTGGAACTCGATAATCTCAGGAATTCCTAGTTGTAATGGTTGTTTGTTCATATGATCACACTTGGCGGAACAATTGGTGTAATTAAAAAGCAACTATTGAGTTTCTTGCTGGCTCTTCTTAGCAAAACTGCCTTCCCCGCTGGTAGCTTCCTGTAGGACTGACACTACTGACATTTTTACAGAATGTTACATTTCTAAAGCACTTGTAATGGCATTAGGCCGAAAAAAATTTTTTTGACATTTTTTACCATTTTTGGGCTTTGTACCTTTTAAAAAAAAGGAATACTTGGAACATCACTTTGTTGGCCATTTGTATGTCTGTCGAGAGCCTTTGTCTCAGGAATGCGCGGATATCGAGTTGAAGTTTAAACCATATACTCAGATATCTGCAACCTCCTGATTTCCTGAAAAAATCGTGTTTCTACATTTACTTAAAAAAGATATAGCCGATTACATCGCAAAAATACTACTGTACTTCCAGATTACCTAGAATAATAAAATTTATCACCTAGCATCTGCAGGTAGTATTTGTTCAGGAAAAAATCTAAAAACTATACATTTGTGGCTGGAATGTCAGAAAGCTCGACCTCCAGTTTTTGCACGGAACCCTCGGACTCACCCAGAGTCCGACCCGCACTTGTCCGGTTTATTGATGTTTTATTGTAGACTTAGAAAAGAAAAATATCGTATATACATATTCAGAAAAGTTTAAAAATTTGGACATAGCGAGATTTAAACCCGCGCGTCTTGGACGGTTTCCTATAGGCACGGCTTTAAATTCTGCTGCGCTCAATTTTTTTACCGTTTTCTAAATAAGTTTATTCTGATTTTCCCCACGCCCAATTTCTCTTTGAAAGCTGGAAAGTACGGAATCATTTATGTATTTAAATATTCGTCAAAACTGTGAACCACATTTATATGTATATTAATTTGAAATATAGAAGTGCGTATACATTATGTATTGTAAAAGCTGTTAACTAAACAGTCTTAAGCATAAGTTAGCAATAAAAAAAACAATGGACATTATCTTCACATGAGAACGTTTTTTTTTAAATAATAACGCAAAGTAATAGTCGCGGAGATGGCGTTTGTTTAAACATGTCGTTTTATACTAAATTAATATTTGTTTAGCTTTACGCTGTATCCCTGTATATTTGCACTTAGCTCATAGCTGGGTAGGCGGAGGGAACCTGCAAACGTATTGTTAAGACACTCCGTTCCTCATTCATATAAATTCTTGGCATTGCGTGTTAAATGATCGCGTTTTGCTTAATAAAGCGATTGCTAAAGAGATACATAAATATTAAATAACAAATATAGTACTTACTACATACGTATATCACATTTTCTGATCTTACGTAAGTCAATAAGAACTAGCAGTACAGTCCTAGCCACGCTTAGCTGCGTTTTGCTTTACTTTACAATAATTCGTTTTATTTTTATATAGGAACGTGGATTATGTGATTAATTTTATAAATCTTATTACACGTAAATTTTTCTATCATTTTGTCCATCCACTCTCCCTTCGAAAAATATTACTAATAACAATAAAAAATACGAAATTTCGATTATTTGTGAGAGAAAAACAAAAAAGTGGGTGGTGCATGACTATTGGACTGACTTAACACTAGGTTTCTTCTACTTACCCTGTTTAATGCGGGGTGGGATGTGAAGTTCAAAAAATATTTCCTTCGCAATTCATTATTTTTTTAGTTTCTTCGTACCGCGGCGCACGGACACTAGTGGGCGACTGTAAACACGACTGGTTGTCGGTTCGATTTCCACTCGAGGAAACGAAATATTTCGTTTCCTGAAGACAAAGAGGAAATGAAATTCTCACTTCCTTGGTCTGGTAACGAGGCAAAGCACAGCGTTGAGTTCCGCCACTCAACTCGCGATGCTTCCAGAATTCGGCCGATAGTAGGGAACAAAAGTGTTTTAATGCGCGGACTACAGTGTAAAGTTTAAAAAAAATTTTTACGCGAATCCCTGACAATGATATCCCAAATTACGCCATAATATTCCGATTAAAATTATAGCATATAAAATTATTAACGCGTCAAATTTTATAACTTTTACTTTTTTTCTACTTTTCTTAATAACTTTCACGTGTTATCTTTAATTAAGATACTTCTGTTCCATACTTTCCGCCGAATTTTGTTCGTCGCAGATGCAGCAGACGGTGCAAAATTGGAGTTAAAACTAAAAAATTGTCTATAATTTAAAAATAATCTGGGGTTGAGATTTGTAGTAAAAATCAAACGATGGCTCTCATACTATATGCCGCAGATACATTTTACTGTTTATTTACTATAAAGTGATAGCCACGGTTAGATGATTTTTTGGCACAGTGTTGTATAAACAACGAGTGTCGCCAGTTCGATTCTAATTCTATGATAAAATGCTTGAAACGAAACGGTAAATTTAATATATTTTAACTATTATATAATATAATGTATAAAAAATAAAAGCCTTTTATTTCTTGCTTCTTTGGTTAGCAGTTACCTTTCATAAAATAAATATACAAGTTTTACGGTTAGTGTTAGTATTGTTATTAATAGCATAGTTAGTAAGTTTGTTATTACTTCCATGTAATATTTTTTATTTTTTATAATTTTTTTTATTTAATTATTTATTTATTTATTTATATATTATTATTATTATTATTTTTTCTATTTCTAAATTAACTTCTTTGTTTTTTATTTGTTTTTTTTTTGTATATTTATATATTTTAATTTTATGTACATATTGAAGTATGTGTTTGTATTAGGCAAGAACCCCTGTGCAGGTGAAGGCCTCCTCCAAGGATGCCCAGTCTTCCCTTGACTGGGCTTTTTGTGTCCATTTTGTTCCAGCTATCTTGATGATGTCATCTTCCCACCTAGCGTGAGGTCTCCCTTTTTTACGGTGTCCGTGAGGTCCAAATTATTACTTTTTTCGTCCATCTTTGGTCTTGTAGACGCGCGACATGGCCGGCCCATTTCCATTTTTGTATTAATGCTTTAACTAGCCCATCTGTAGATTTTGTTAAATTTCTAATTTTTGTATGTCTTATCTTTTGAATTTTCTTGATGCTTAACATGCTGCGCTCAATACCTCTTTGGCAAGTTAATATTTTTCTTTTTGTTTTTGTATTAAAAAGACAGGTGTTCAGGACATGTGCTTTAACTTCTACTGACATTTGGCTCTTAAATATTTCTTTTAAGGCCCAATATTTGTTCCACGTAAGCTGTACTCGGCGTTCCACCTCCAGATCGTTACTTATTCGCTCAAAACCAATTTGTTTACCAAGATATATATACTGTTCTGTGTATTTAAGCGGTGTAGTGATTTTATCATGTCTTGTAATTCTGAGCTTGACTCGGATAGCAATACTAGGTCATCTGCAAATCTTAAGTGGCTTAAATATTCGTTTTTAATTTTTAAGCCGCATTTTTTCCAGTCAATTTGAATTATGATTGACTCCAATATTGCTATAAATAGCTTTGGTGACAATGGGTCTCCCTGTCTTACGCCTCTTTGCATTGGAAACCAAGGTCCGGTTGTTTCCAATTTTATCCTGCCTTTGCTATTTCCATATATGCTCTTTATAATTTTAATATATTTGACTTCCACCATCTGTGTTGTCAGTGAATGCCATATGCTGTCATGCGATACTGTATCGAAAGCCTTTTGGTAGTCTATATAGGCAATGTAGAGTGGTTTTCGCATTTCTTGATACTTCTGTATTAGTAGCTCTAGAGTGTGAATATGGTCGATTGTTGAATAGCGTTTTCTGAAGCCTGCCTGCTCTACCGATTGACTTGAATCCAATGTTTTGCTGATTCTCTGATTTATTAATGAGGAGAAAAGCTTGTATATACTTGATAACATGCTAATTGGTCTGTAATTTCCTATGTCTTTTGGATCACCTTTTTTGTATAGCAAAATAATGTGTGATTCTGACCATTGACTGGGAGTTACACCTGTTTTCATAATGCCATTGAACAGATCTGGCAGTAAGGCTAGCATTTTAGAACCAATTTTTAATGCTTCATTCGTAATATGATCCGGTCCGGGACTTTTGTTAGTTTTTTTTAACTATTACTATTTTAACTATTATTCCACAAATTACTTTTATTTCTTTAATGTGAAATAATATATGGAAAATGTCAAAATATTGTATTAGGTAAGTCTGTTATCGCGAAGGTTGTAGGCGGGATTTCCGTTCGGAAGAATAAAATATTTTCATTTCTCCGCTCTCGCAAGAACAGAAAGCGGGGTACAGTTCTGGCTTTCGACACGCAATGGCTTAGACGTAATATCTTAACCCTAGAGTTTCTAAGTTTCTAGAACCTAGGTTCCCTCTACTTATCAAGCAATATGTGGGATACAACGTTAACTATTTATTTTAAAAATATATATTTTTTGAGCTGTTATCACTAAAAAAACAAATAAAAAAGACCTCAGTACTGTAAAAATTCACACGATTGTCGTTTGTGACGCACAGCTAAAACAAATAAGTAGAATAATAAATTATATAGAATTAAAATGAAATGAAACAGTTTTTTTTGTACCGAGGTTAACTCCGTAAGCTTATTGACGTAGACAGTAGGTTCTTACATACCGTCGAGGACTACTGGATACTGGATATGCATTAACTTTCTGGTTTTTTAGGGTTCCATACAAAAAAAAATATAAAACAGAATTTTTCTAAGATTAATTTGTTGTCTGTCTATCTGTATGCCTGTCGGTTTATCGAAGTTCATTTTTTCCCAGTCCGTTTGTTCTGGCTTTTAAAGTCTTTTGGCGAAGCAGTCCTTTAGAATCCTCTCTCGTGCTTAAGGACGAAATTGAAGAAAATGAATATCACAGAAAAAAGAATAAATATTTCATACATAATAATGCTCAAAAAATTGTTTGTCAATTTTTACAACTCGTACTTCCCGTTGACCTATGGATACATATCCCGTTGACCTATGTATTCATAAGTTCGATCATGAAATGAAACCCTCGGTGGGCAAGTCTGACTCACTTGATCGATTTTTATTTTGTATTGATTTTAATAAAACCAAGCAAACATTTACGTAGTGTGAAGGCATAAAACGGATAGATCAAGGTTCAAGGCATTTCACAATCAACAATTTGAAAATAGATTCCGGCACTCAATACGTAATGTCTCGAATTCAGATGGAAAGTGAAGAAGGGAATGTCTCAACATTATCCTAATCCTGCTATGTACCTATGGGAAAACCTATGGGAAATATATTTGAATGTTTATCTACAAATTTCTCGGAAACTAGAAGTGTCACCGACATTATCTTTTGATAGTATTTTCCACTTGTTCCATATTTTTTAAAGAAAAAAGGAACCCTTAGATCATTTTGTTGTCCGTCTGTTAGTCTGTCTCTCTGTCTGTCAAGAGCCTTTGTCTCAGAAACGCTTGAAGATATCGAATTGAATTTCAAACCTCATATCTACGGCGCCATGATTTTCTGAAAAAAATCTGTTTCTACATTTACTTAAAAAAAGATGTGACCGTTTATATCGTAAAAACCGCTTATTTTGACACTAAAGAGAATCAAAATTAAAAGAGTACTACTTAGACGAGGCCAGTCTTATCTCACGGCACGGCACGTCCAAAGATCAAACTCACGCCAACCCTGCACAAGCGTCCATCTTTTCATTTTTTCTCAGGGGCGAGCTACTCTCACCCTTTCCCGACCGGTGACGCTTCAAGACCAGCCTAGGTCAAAAGCAATAAAGCTAAGTAGAAAAAAAATCTTAAGGTTGACCTAATTTTGAAATTTGTCAGCTAGCATCTAGATAAAATTGTGGTTAAATCAAAAAAAATAGCCTCAAAAAGTGGGCATAATGTGGGCATAAAGTTAATTTATGTGAGGTATCATATGAAAGGACTCTGGATAAGACCAGCTTGAATTACAGAATAAGGTCAAGACTTCCAATTTTTGTACGGAACCCTCGGTGGGCAAGCCCGACTCACACTTGTCCGATTTCTTAAAACCTTATTTTTAAAATATCGTAACAAATTTTAATTTCTACAACCATTAAACGTGTCAGTATCATGTACAGAGCTACTGGTGATGAAAATTACAATGACCCAGTACTTATTTTCGATCGAATTCGTCTTTGTTTTATATGAGCATATAAATATGCCGATAATTATATTAAGTGAGGCAATTTTGTAAATTACTTGTGAGAAAGTAAATTGTTATGATAACCATGTTCAACTGTGTCGTATATGCAATTAATAGCGGGTTCAGTTACCGCTTTAATCAAAAATTGCATTATAATACGCCAGATTATGATGGTGGAGTGAGAATTGCTCTCCAAAGTGTCACGTGTAGGTAAAAAACTGCAAATTGTTATTTATTCATGAAATGTATAATATTGATGGGTAATTTAAAAAAAGACAGGGCCTGATGACGAACACGAGGTTTCCAGGTTCGATTTGCTCTCGTTATAGGGTCCCGTTTTATCCTTTCGTTATGGAACCTTAAAAATATAAAGAGAACCCAGTAAAGCATACATTTTATGCGTACCCTTTAGCAAAACCACGGTATTGAACTCCGTTACTCAACACGCAGTGTCTTGAATTGCAGACGATAAGAAAAGTCACGGAGTGTCATGATCTGAGTTTTCTTTGAAGTTAAAAATTATTTATTAATGTTCGAACCAACTTTTAAAGTCATAAATAATTAAATTTAAGAGACAATATAATGTTGAGAAAAATAATTAATGACAAAAATTATTTAATAATTATCATTAAGATATATTATAAAAATCAATCATTTTTCCTCACAGGATTTCAACTCATCACCTTGACTCACACTAGAAACATATTTTTTGTTTATATATTTTTTGTAGGTCACCGCCCATTAACAGGAGTTGAATCTTATACCTATAGAAATAGGTCTTACATTCCAACCACTGAGCTCAAGGTTGCTCCTTTTATGTCCTTTAGCTAACTAAAAATAACTTTGAAAAGTATTACCGATATTATACTCGAGTATTTTTGGATAACTGGATATTTTGATTGGTGGCTATGATATAACAGGTTCAATTTGAGTGAGGTAATTTTGTGTACAATTTGGATTTTTGAATATATTTATTATATGACTAAGCGGATGAGATCATATTTTTTACGTTACACCTGCGTATATTATATAACATTTATTATTTTTTGTAATGGAAACTTAGTGTTAGGACACTTCGTTATTCACTTTCTGTGAGAAGCGGAACTCGTCACCGCATTTGGTTCATCGTATTAAAGTGGGCAGAGTCTGATGACGGTCTCTATGTATATTTAGCTATCACTTACCTGCAGTGAGGCAAAAGTATCGCGGGGGCACAAGCTCCCGTGCCCACATTTTAACATATTTTAATTGCCATAAGTAACTCTAACCACAATGGGTTACATCAAAACAAGTAACATGTAGGGTTAGAGGTACAAACATAATAAAAAATATTTTTAATACGTTCCTGAGATTAGCGCGTTCGAAGAAACTAATCCTTCAGCATAGCCTTCACATAATAAATGATTTCCTTTATTCACTCTATCTCTTCAATAGGTATGTATATTTATATAGCTTGTAATTCCAAGTATGGATGACAGCCTTATCCAAGTATCCAACCAACCCTATCATCATCACATCAGCATTTTGACGCCCACTAATGAACATAGGCCCAAGGATCTCCATATCCATCGGTCTTGCACTGTCCCATCTTCATGTAGGGCAAATAACTAAATAAGCCAGGCGTTTTGAGTCCCGCTACGGTAAAAAAATTATAAGTTTCCAAATTTTTCTTTGCTCATTGGGTTTAAAAATATTAAAATACCTTTGTTTATTTCGATATTTTTGGTTAATGTAATTGGGGTTGAATTTAGCTATTCTAGACTGCTCTAGGATCGTAGATCTATTGGTATTAAGATATTAATAACCAAGGATGGTACAAATGATCATATTATTAGATTCTGACTTCCTTTTCCACGAAATGTGTGAAAAATTTTAAAAATCCTAAAAAAAGGAGTAACTAGGTGACCACGCTTTCACCGCAAATCGTCAGAGCGATCGTTCTTTCTTTGTAAATAACGAAATAATTATTTAATTAAGCGCCGCTAATGAGAGGTTTCGTGTCACGTGACGACGTGTCAAGTAAAAAGTTTGTACTCATTAAAAATTAAAATGTTCGGCAATTGGAAATAAAGAGAATATTTCATTGTAATTAAAAGTGCTGGCGACTTCATGTTTGTTCCCTTTCAAACCGACCGCTCTCGAAATTCACCAAATGTGCACGTTTTTACCCCATTTTTGGGGTTCAGTTGAGAATCATTCAATTGTCAATTTCAAAATCGTATGAATTTCATATTATGCAAGAGAAAAGATCCGGATAGCTGCCATTCCATTGTTTTTAATAATAAAGTTGAAAATTGGGGCTTGAGCTTTAAAATTTTTGTTTAAGTTTATATAGATTTAGAGTCAGCTTTTTATTTATCTAACAATCTATGTTAGGAACTCTTTTAACTTGAACAACGAACATTTACACCAGTGGTCGGATTGGTTGCTATTAATTTTCGACATAGTCTCCTAATAAATCCCCACATTTAGTCCATCCCTTTTTTAATTATATAATAATGTCCCAAACAGTGGCCATCAAGCTGCTGTCCTCGTTAATTTTTATGCCCCGAAGATGTTTCTTGCGTCGAGGAAAGAGAAAGCAGTCACTGGGGGCTAGATCCGGCGAATAGGTGGGGAGACCAGTCCTTAGCCGGGTTGACAGAAAGAATAGAGCACGAGTAAAATAATGTCTATGGTGGACGGTGAATGGTCTAGAACAGCCAATTATTGGGTGAAATGAGGGCATTTGGGACACGCCCTTGCCAAAAAGCCTGTAATATAATATTTTATTTGTATCCTGCAAATAGCAAAGATTGCAGGGGAACTTGGGAATCTAGTGTTAAGGCGTTCCATTTGCCATTAGGACATTTCGCGTATTTGAAGATAATAATAATATCAAGTAATGTCTGTGTAAAGAGGCTAGAGCTAGAGTATTTTTGTATTAGGATTCAAATCGAAATTACGTTAGAAACTATTTATACATATACAACTACAATTTAAAATGAAATAACATAATTGCAGAGCTATATTAGTGCAACGTTCACCTTGAAACAAATATTAGCTATTTAATGTCATTCCACTTAATAATTTTAGTGACTCCAGTATAGCTTTAACTGAAACTTTAAAGATATTATAATTGTACTAGAATACTAGCTCTTACCGGTGACTTTGCCCCAGTAGTCAACTGGAAATGACTCCATTGCGAAAATAATTCTTCAATTCAAAGCAGTAAGTAGCAGGAAGGCCATCGTGGCGTAGGCACAGATGTGACCCTGCGCCACGTTGTGCAAACCTGAAGTTTGTGCGTTCGATTTCCAATCGAAGGGATGAAATTCCGCAACTCTACACGCAATGGCTCCAGAATTCAGCGAAACTGGAGTGTCTTAATGGAAAAACTAGTGTCTTTAAAGGAGATTGCTACTACCCTACAGGAATTCAGCGTGAGGTAAAAAAGAGGAGTTCCTAGGATTCTAACCAAACAAACTCTTCAGTTTTTTATTTCTATATCTACTTTGCATGATAGGGGTTAGGGGATCTATCAGGTTTACAGCCAAACGTTGACCTGCTGTGACACGAAGTCGTTGATTTTTTTTATCTTCACGGATCCAGATCCTGCACATAGCACGATACGCAGAGGGAACCTGGGAACCTAGTGTTAGAACACTCCATTTCTCATTAAGGCACTCCGTTCTTTACTGAATTCTGGAATTCTTTCGTTAACAGGGCAAGGAAATAAAAATATTAAATATTTTATTTCCTCAAGTGGGAATCGAACCCACATCCTGTCGTGTTAAGAGTAGCACGCTTGTTCTCCTGCGCCAGGGCTGGCTTCATTTGACAATTTCTTATCTATAATTAAAAATAGCTATCAAATACAGTACAGTTATTACGCCCTAAGACTTTGGAACACCTTAAATGTGAAAGCTGTTCGCGTTTGACCACATTTCTCACTTATTTTCGGATTTTTAGGTGCATTTTTATACTTTTGCCTTGACAGCATGTGCCTTTATACCAATTGGAAACAAAAAAAAAATCTGTTAACCTATGGGTAGTCAGTTCGAATCAGAATATATATTTATATAATATCGTCCCTTATTTAGTTTTTTTGGTGTTAATATATCTATAGTGACCGCCGGACGGTTAATTACGACGAAAGACAGCGGGATATTCGTTAAAATTGTCACTTAATAAAAAACAGTTAATTAGTTTCCTTCATTTGCTGTCAAGACCAATTTAGTCAAATGTAAAACCATTTAATTATTTATTATTATACAATATATGTATGTATTGTATGTATGGTATGTATGGTACTGTCCATGGGACTTATATCTCATCAACTGGTTTTAGAAGTGAAGTTTTATACGTAAATGGTAAATAATATTATTATATTACAGATTAAACAATTGTGTGTGCGTCTGAGTGGGGAACAGATATTATTTTAATTAGGAACGAAGTATGAGGCCAGTCGTGGCGCAGTGGTACAAAGAGTGACTGTAAAATCGACTGGTTGTGGGTTCCATCCCCACTCAAAGAGATGTAATATTTAAATTTATATTTTCATTTCTTCGCTCTGGTGTCGAGGCAAAGCGCGGCGTTGAGTTCTGCCACTCAACACGCAATGCCTCCAAAATTCTGCAGAAAGTCGAGAACGGAGTGTCTTAACACTAGGTTCCCTCTGCCTACCCTGCTGTGTGCGGGATATAGCGTGAAGCTAATTTATTTTAATTTAACGAAATATGTTAACACTAGGTTCCCAGATTCCTTTTGCTATGTGCGTGATACAGCGTGAAAAAAATAAAAAACATTATTTTTTACAGCGTGAAGGTAAAAAATGAAGGGCGTGAAGCTAAGTTAAGTTATAGTAATAACAACCAAGTTAACAAGAAATGAAAATCAGCCCTAATAGTAGTTAGGTAACTCTGACGGCAGATACAGAACGTTAGCTCGAAATGATTAACTAGTTAGGATATAGTTTCCTTTGTCGATAAATTATCTATTTAGCACAAAAATTTTTTTCAATTCCACCTGTTCTTGGGATTAGCGCGTTCAAACAAACTCTTCAGCTTTATAATATTACTATAGATAAGATCTACTATAAAATTAAAGACTGTTAATTTCTTCATTTGTGCGTAGTTATTTTTTAATGAGATCACCATTTTGAATTTATTTAAGTTTTTTATAGCTTATGATGATCAAGTAATGAAACTTTAGTCTAAATTGAGAAATAAAAAAAATATATAGGTTTTTTATATTGTAGATGAACGGAAAGGAATTTTGATATTTTTAAATTCAAATGTGTGACTTTAAAATGCAATAAAATAACAAAATAAATGGTTTTAAATTGAACTATTTAACCGCATTAATCGCTTGTATTTAGTATTATACAGTTTTGGAAACCGTCCGTGGTCACGGTTAGACTGAGGTGGCATTCGTGTGTCAGTTGACATAATTATTATATCAAACTACCGCCAACGATTTCTTAATTGCCTAGCGTACTGCTTATTCCTGAAAAATGAATTGACAGTATTTTGTCCTGGTATGGTGGGTTTGAGGCTTCAATGATCTTATAAGATGGAAGGACGGCTGGTTCCCTTTTGATTTTTGGTCGACTTTGAAATCAGGATGTTTTCGTATTTCTATAGCCTCGCGGCTCATTCTAGGAATATATCTGTTTTCCTTAGCGAAAATTTCCGGTTTATCAAACCTGATGTAATTTTGCTGGATTTGTCCACAGTATGCTCACACATAATTGACTTCGATACATGCTCATTCTTGATATTGGAGATGTGTTCCTTCACCCTAAACCGATGCTTCTCTTTGTTCGACCGATATATGTTAAGCCACAGTCACAATCTAGTTTGTATACACCTGCACACTCAAAAGGAATATTACTTTTCAGTGATCTCAAGAATTGGCAAACTTTCTTGATAAGTTTGAATGTATGTGGTTTTAGTGGAAGCTCTGAAAATAAATGGTGCTCATCCCCGTTAAATAATACGTTCCAAAATATATTTAACCCGCATATATAGAGGTACGAATGGAGGAGAAGCCGGTCGGTCTGTCGGTCGGAGGCCACCCCATTATAGTCTTGTCTGCCCAGAAATTATACTAACATAAAATTACCCTTAAATGAAAAATTAAAAAAAACCTTTCCACGTACACATCAGGATCATGCTAAAGTTCAGCCCCCCTGGAAAGTATGCGGGCATGGACGTATCTACAGATACTAGATACACCTATGCCCGCACATATGTTATAGAGACAAAAAGAGATAAAAAAACACGAATATAATGAGTACAAACTCGATATGGTTACTTGTAGGCAGTTTAAGGGTCAGCCATGTTCCAGTTCCATCGTCGACCAGCTCGATGACACCATACCTTACCTACCTACATGCGAAATTTCAACTTTTTAGTTTCAGTAGTTTTGTCTGTGTTGTCTCTCAGTCAGTATTTGGTGGTTAACTCATTCGGCATTTAGCCGTTTTGAAATTGAAATACAGGCCGTCGTGACGCAGTCGGACAAGTGTGCGACTGTAAATGATAGTTGTGGGCCCGAAACCCCTAGGACGAATGAAATATTTTCTTTTCTTACCGAGGTAAAGAGGCAACGCGCGGCGTTGAGTTTAGCCAATTAACACGCAATATCTCGAGAATTTGATGGAGAGCGACGAATGAATTGGGAAACGGAGTGTCTTGACACTAGTTTCCCAGGTTTCCTACCCTGCTATGTGCAGGATACAGAGTAAAGCTAAAAAGGAACCACATTATTTAGTATGTATATAACATACAGTTTCTTGTCTGGTAAGACAAAGGGCGGCGTAGACTGCCGCGACTTGAAGCTGCTTGTTTTTGTATGGGTATTGCACTTAGCACAATTTTGTGTACAGACACTGTCCCACTGTGAGTTTCAGTTGATTTATTAATATCGATAATATTTGTAATGATAACAATAATGGTCACACATTAAGTAATCGTTATCTTAATGCCCATTAGTAACCGGGTTCAAAAAAATTTAAACACTCAAAAAATGTTTTTATTTTATAAATTATTTGTATTTTTTTTAATTGCATATATACATATATCTACATATATGTTGCGGTACGAATGAGTGGGGCATTTAAACTGGCTACAAATATCAGTTGAAACCGTTATGAGAATGGTCCCACACATTTTTCTTATAGAAGCTTCGTTTTTAGCTAGCAATATGATTTATTATATGTATTTAGGAGAAACCATAGCCCGCAACTAAGTTTGCGTAGACTTTCTGAGCCCACGACCGCTTACAGCCGCACCCTTGCGCCTCTGTGCCACGACAGCCTTAATATTTGTATGTTTTTTTTACTTCACACTTTATCCAGGATAAGCCTAATGTCATTTCGTGACTTGACATTAGGCTTAGACTGGATAAAGTGGGTTTTGCTTTCCAAGCGATGCGAGACAAGCTGCCAATAGTTACTTATGCACAAACTTACTTAATATTTTTTTCTTAACCAACTTAAATAAACGTAAAAGGCTGTTTTAATAGTTTTATATTAATTAAAGAGAGTGCTAGTGTCAAAAAGTCACTCGGACCCATTAATTTACACTTAAGCTGTTAAATGGGGGTAATTAAATCCTTTTTAATTCCTGTTATATGGACTTGTGGGTTTTTTTTGGGTATTGAAATATATGGTGTTGCTGATTATATTTTTACTTTTTTGTGAACTCTTTGTAAGACAACAGTATTTTTGATAAGGATGTTATTAATAACTAGAGAGATCTCGCGGCTTCGCCCGCTTGCACTACTTAATTCATTATTTAGCATTCATTCCGCGAAGACAAACAGACACAAAAATTTAAAAATTATTGTTTTGGGGTCTGTTACATTGATAATTGTCCACAATAATAGATTTTTTTCATTTCTATATACAAACAGCGGTCAGTTATAATTTTATTATATATTTAGATTAGGCTATGGAGGTTGTGGGTTCGATTCGCGCTCCGGGGAATACGTTAATCATTATACGAGCAAAATGATATTCTTTATATGTTAATCTCTTCCGAGCGACCGCCTGACAATGTACAGCCGCAAATACGGTATGTGTGTGGAATATGGAAATGTGGAAAAAACCTTTCATCCTCATAAACTTTCACATTTATAATATTATAATAAATAAAAAAAATTAGTAATAAATTACTAGGATTTATTTACTTATTTATGTAAGTCTGGAGAGGTCAATCAGCGTACTTCAATTAAGTTATTCACCACTACGCCGCTTCATTCTAGTGGGCACTCGCAAATTGCTATACGTGCATGAAGAGGAAACAGAAAAAGACGGCTCGCTCGTGTATTTATATCAAAACATAATAACCATATTTCTTCGAAGAGATTTATAAATGATTCTTAAATTGCGACAAAATTGCTCGAAAGTATTCTTAATTTTTTGTTTATTTATATCGTGTACTTCGCAGTAATAAACGTTGTTCTATTTCATTTACGATATTACATATTATATTATACATTCATTTGAAAAGAGCCGATCGCTGCTTTGATTGTGTGTGTGTTCAAAATTGCTACGATTGTGTTATTTTGTAGCAATTTTGTCGAATAAAAATAAAAATATTTTTTTTTTTTGATATTACTATTTTGTTTTGATATTACTATGTATGAATCGGATCAAATAAAATACAAACTAAATGTGAAGAGGCCAAAAAACTATAGTAAAAACTGTATTTAAATCGGTTAAGCCATTTTCATTTGTTTCATTATTCGAGCAAAAACACATAGACAAACATACAAAAGTTAGAAAAATTATTGTTTGGCGTTCTATCACATTGATAAATTACCCCAATAATAGATTTTCCCATATTTCTTCCATGTACAGATCAGTTACAGTTTTATTGGAACTGATCCCTGCCTCAGAACTAGGGTGGACGGCAACGAGCGAAGTGATTAGAGTAGCATCGTTGTCTCCGCTTTTCCTGGAATAAAGGGTAAAAAATTAAGGGTATAAAAAATTGCTTTGATGGGATTTTATTAGGTCGATTATGTATCTACATAGCTAAATTTCTTATACTAAAGTATAAAAAAAATTAATTTGACCCACTTATAATAATAGTGTATCATTGTGGCGGAAGTACAATAATATCGATCGATCTGATCTGATGATGGAGCCAGGATCTAAATAATGGAACTCCGAGGTCACTAGTAAACCATTCGAGCTTCGGCTCACACAATTTATAACTCCAAGCCAATGTAGGAAGGAGCACTTGGTGTAGTAAAGCGTTTTTTAGTTTTTTTTTATTTTACTATATATTATTTCGACAATGTGTGCCAGCAATTTTTTTATGGAATTCGGTAAATTACAGGTATTTATTAATTGTCAGCAATGTGCCCTCGGTTGCGGTTGATAAATATTTCGTTCACCCGGACTGGTTTCGTAAATCTGAAGATCACATCTTAGATAAGCGAGTTACCAGCAAGAACAATTAGCAACAACGCGAAGTGAATAAAAAAATTGTTGAACAGTAATTTATCGGTTGCTCTCATCTCAGTCATAATATGACAGTTTTAATATATTTTTTGGGGGTCCGTATAGTGTTGTTTGTGAGGCTTATTTTTTAATTATAATAATTTAAAAGTGTGTTTCGTAGTAAGACTACACCAACAGCTCTGAAATGTTGCAGGAACGAGACGGTGATATCAGCGCAGTAGTTTGGTGACGATTGTAATTGTAGTTTTTGAGTAAATGGTCAAAATGTGTCCCATAAAGCTAAGCTGTGGAACGTTTTGAAATTCCGGCGCACAGATCGAACTTCGACTAACCTCATCCAGTGCGTGCGAACAAAATAGAAAAATTTACAAAATTTTCACAAAAAAAATTGCAAAATTTTGCGAAACATAGCCTCGCTTAGCTTCACCCACCGTGCACAGCATGTGGCCTAGTATTTTTACAATTTTTCAAAAATAGACAAAGAAACATTTATGGCAAAACACTTTGTTCACCGCGTTTCGTCATTATTCGAGAGATTGTGATGTTTTCGCGCTTTGTCAAATTAGAGAGATCAGTCCCCTGAGGGAGGATATACCACTGCGCTGTAATGACCTCACTATTAGTAGATTATCTATATATTTGGAGCTTATTTTTAACACCTTATCAAGTGTTATTCCACACTTAGGAAGAGCAATGTTTTTAAGATGTTTAAAAATTTAAATGTTGCTACATTTAAATTATTAAACATCTTAAAACCTTAATATTTGAACCCACACCTCTTGGAAATTGTCCAAGCGCTCTGACTACTAAAAGCTATACGATATCACCAAGCTTACGTTAAAATTCTTATACGCGCGCTTATAACTGATTTATTGTTAGCATCTTTGTAGGCCCATCTGGCTAGCTGATCCGGTGGTAGTACAAGGGTGTGACTATATACGTGACAAGATATGGGTTCGACTTCCACTCGAAGATATGAAATGTCAAATATTTCATTTCGTCGCTCTGGTTGTTACCAGAGCGACGAAATGAAATATTTAGTTTAGGTAATAGGCGACGTTGAGTTCCGTTCGCGGGAACATAAGGGTCTTAATGGCAGCAGAGTGTATTGATACTATGATACCAATATTCCCCTATGGTCTGCTGTGTGTTGTACAGTGTGAAACTTAAAAGATATTCATGACTTTGCTTAAAAATCGAATCCATAACCATCTTGTCAAAAAGGCTAACGCAACTGTGCCACAATGGCATCGATTAAATCTTTCCACATAATAAGTTTAATTGGACAAAATGGACATTTGTAAGAATGCCGCGTTAACCGTTGACACACTGCACTGTGCATTTACGACGACGAGGCTTGCTGAGATTTTTATTTTGATATATTGGCTTGTCAACCGTGAAAAGTGGGTGTCTTTTTTTAAAAATAAATAGCTTCACTTTCCTACTGAAATGCGGGATACCTACAGCATCCCGCATTACGACCGTTAGGGACCTATGATATAATACAATTTATTTACGACTCACCACTGCAAAGTGCTCGAAACGTCACGATAGCGAGGAAATGAAAATATTAAGTATTTCACTTCTTTGAATAGAAATCGAACCCACAGCCATCGTGTCTAATTAGTGGCACACTTGTGTCCCTGCGCCGCTAAATACCCATAATAAAGATAATTGACATTCTTATTTAGATGATGATGAAGATGATTTACGTAGCGGGACTCGAACCCGCGTCTTTTTATTGTAACATTATGGCTTGATGATAGAAGTTAATTAAAAAAACATCTACGGGACGATTGTTGTATAAATGGCACTTTATCACAAAATAAATTTTTATCATAACTATGAATTATTTACTTTTTAGTAGATAATTCTTAATGATAAATTCTTAATTTTTTTTAGAAATCGAGCCCAGAACAGTCGCGCTTAACCAAAAAATATAGAAACACGGCATTTTCGATGCCCATTCATTCTACTAATTGTCTGTAAACTCTTGCACTTTCACACTTCACATTATTAACCTTCACGAGTACCGAACCTGCACATATTAACCTACAGTCGAGTAAATGAAAGCATCTTAAGGTACTTTTTAGGGTAAAAACTATAACTATTTATTTACTACACGATGTCCATGGCGGAGTGGCGTTTCGAAAGTCAGTCAGCATTGTAACGCGTGACTGATCAAGTATTTTCCGTTGATTGACGTTCTGTTTTAAATACTGTTATTTTATAGTTTATACATACATATATAAATATAATATAAATTTATATTTTTATACTAATATTATAAAGCCAAGAAGTAGGTTTAGTTGAACGCGCCTATCTCAGGAACTAGAAGTTCTAATCGAGAAATGTTTGTTTGTTGTGTTTTGGATAGAGGCGAAAGGTTAATAATCGTTTTGATGTAAGCCACGGTACCTGCGGTCAGAGGTACTTCCTGCACATAGGATGAGTCATGTATTGTATATAACTCTTAGTTATTATAACGCGGGCAAAGACGTCGGTAAAAGCTAGTGATCATTATCATCTATTTTCTACGCCCACTGCTGGCTACCCCTAAAGATCTCTAAGAGCTAGTTGTCTCATAAAATGACGTTCGTTAGTTGAAATTGCAAAAAAGTTAATTATGTTTGCCTTAAAATGCGGCGTTAGGCTCCGCTACTCCCTATAAAACGGAAGCGAATGGGAACGGAGTGTCTACACTAGATTCCCTAGAAGAATAGATAGAAAGAATAAACAAAATGTTCGCTTGTACGAATTAATCGGTTATCACTTCAACAAGATGCTTCTCAAATTTATCAATTAGCGTTGTTGGTATTAAATTATCACTTTGATACAGCAGCCGGGACTTGCAATCGAAGGTGCGTAAAGATGGACATCGAGATAAAAAATACCCTTGTATTTGTTCTTTTTTTTATTCCTCTGCATACCCTGTTATAAGCGGGATGTAGCGAGGAGCTAAAATAAAAGGCACAGCTTCACGCTGTATCCCGCGTTCACACACCGTTCCTTTCATACCGCCCTATTTTCGGCACATTGCATGTAGAATGGCAAAACTCAATGCCGCAAATTTATGCTCCTGATTAGCAATCGAACCCAAAACCGTCGCGTTTACGGTCAGACGCTGTGCCACTGCGCCACAACGACCTCAATTGCCTTTTTTAATCCGATATCTGGGGATATAATTGGTACCGTTTTTGTAGCACAATGCTTTCGTTGTGTGTTTTTTTTATTTTAGGTTTCTCAAAACGTGTAATGTCTTTTTAGCTCATTCATGTGTATGTTGAAGTAGGTTTCGGAGATATTATCGAGTTGTCGTTAAAGGTAGCGCATGCGCATATTTGGATTACTAAAGTTTTATTGTCGTTTGTAACACAGTGATTTAAATATATTTTATAACCAATTGCCAAGATTTAAATTTTCTTTTGATATACAAGTCTAGGTACTTGTAGATTGTTTTGATGACTTTGTATCTCGCTTATAGCAGGGTATGCAGAGTTAGAGGGAACCTAGTGTTAACACTCTCCGAACTCAATGTACCACTCAATTTTAGAGATAAGGCATTTTGAGTATTGAATTTCAAAATCTCACCTTACCAGAGCGACGAAAAGAAAATAATTTACATAATTATAATCACTACACCCATTGAAAATCGAACCTATAACCATTGCGTTTACAGTTAAACGACGTTTCGATCGAAGAAGCAGATTAAAATTCCGCGTTTACAAATATTTTCACACTAAAATCAAAACGTAGCGTGGCCGTATCTATCAACATATCGATGAAATGGATAATCGAATATTCATTATCGATAACTCACTATCGTGTCGGTGCAATAAGTAGGGAGGTACGCCGATGACAGTTACAAGCCAATTATACTTTGATACGTTCCAAGCGAGTAATTAATGTTTTATATAGGGGAAAAAATGAGGTCCAATCGAACGTGTTTAGCTTGTATCGGGGTAGGTATAAGGTTCTATACAAAAAATAGCTTCACGCTGTATCCCGCGTATAGCTCGGTAGGCAAATATAATTTAGTGTTAAATTATCCTGTGAGAGGGAAGTCGTGGCACAAGCGCATCCAAGTATTTTTTAGCGTCACACTGTAGCCCGCATATAGCACGGTAGGCAAAGGGAACCTTGTCACCCCTGTAAGGAAGGATAATTAACATACACGCGTTTAGTAAATATTTAAAAGGAGCATGACAAGTATTTGTGGGTGATAAGTAATATCACCCACAAATACTTGTCATGTTCCTTTTAAACTACTAGATAATATTATCGAGCTCATTATTTAAAAATTGTAGTCGAAAATAGACACTGAATCGTTAAATATTTTCAAAAGTGATAACAGAAGGTCAAAGGTCAACTGTTATCAGTGTAATGCACATGTCATTTATATTTTGGTTGTTGTGGGGCTTTAATAAAAAAATATATAAATGCTCTTTATGCCCGTTAGATAGAAGTTTTCTTTGATTGGCCATTATGGTGAGTGGGACAACGTGTGACTGTAAACGCAATGATTGTGGGTTCGGTTCCCACTGGGAGGGGGGCTAAATATACATTTAAGTTTTTTTGTTATGGTCAACAAGGGCGTTGAGCTTCGCCATTAAACAATGTCTTAAAATTAAATTTCGCCAGACTGATCATGATGACGATGATGATACGTGATTGTGGAAGTAAAAAAAATGAAGTCGTCATGCTCAATGAAAAAAATATTTTTAACTAATCAAAAACAACATTGACAGACGTCCAAAAAAGTTACTGATAACCCTTATATCATCTATATTTATGTAGTGGTACAAATAAATAAAAAACGACAAACAAAAAATTTTCCTCTGACCGTACTTAGTATATTACGTCTTGACTAGCGTCCCGCTCGCGGCTTTTCCCATTTGAACTTCATAAATATTTACGTGCTAGTCTGAATTAATGTTGTGTTCTAATTAACAATATTGCATAGAACATTGAAAACTGGTTTTAGTCAATTCAATAAAACGGTTTAAAAAATAACATCAGTGTTCACGCTGTGCCCCGCACACAGCAGGGGAAGTAGAAAGTACCCAGTGTCAAGACACTCCTTTCCCCATTTTCTGCCGAATTCTGGAGGTATTGCGTGTTGAGTGGAACTTAACGCTTTGCCTTGACACCAGAGCGAAGAAAAACATATATAAATTTAAATAAATATCTAATTTCTTTGAGTTGGGATAGAACTCACAACCAGTTGCGTTTACAGCTATAGATATATACACAGTTGTGTCCCTGCGCCACGTCTGGCCTCAATAAAACAGTTATTTTTTAGTAAATTTGTAATATAAAATATTTTATATTGATATATCTTTTTTGCTTATGTACCTTTTTTTAAATTATTGTTATGTTAAACGTCTCCAATAATTATATTTTTTCTCAGTATCCATATAGAATTTTATTATATCTATAGAAAGTTACACTATTGTAAGACAGAAGACGTAGGTTCGATATATTTTTAATTGTAAACGCAACTGTTTTTTGTTCGATCCGCTCGGAGGAATGATTATAACAATTTTTTCGTGTCCCTACTGCGATAGACGAAGCGTGGCGTTGAGTTTTGCTACTCAACACTCAATATCTTGAAAATTTTGCGGGAAATAAAAATGGAGTGTCTTAATACTAGGTTTCCTCTGCCTATCTAACTAACAAGTAAAGCTTATTACACTGTTCAAGAATATTTAGATGATAAACATGTATGGAAGTAATGTCTATTGAATGTAATGCAGGAGAGCTGTCAGATCATGTAATAATACCATTGACTTTGAAAAGAGCAACTGTTGAGTTTCTTGCCGGCTCTTCTCAGCAGTACTGCCTTCCGAACCGGTGGTAGCTTTTTTCTTTTTGTTCATTTGACGATTCAAAGTGCTTATAAGAGTTTATTTGAATAAAGAATATTTTGAATTTGAATTTATCCTACTGTGTACTGTGTACAAAGAGTGAAGCTGCATTACTAGCGTTTACGTCGAGGAGGCCTCAAGATCATCTCATTTGCGTATAGGTATTAATGTCATGCGGAACGGATGCTGTGTACTTGTCACATTACGCGTAATCGAAAATTTAAATTAGTTCTGCTTACTTTTTATTAAGTTATTAAGGGTCTTATAAACATGTTATAATCTTATTACCCTGGGTGAAAGATGTCAAGATGTCGTGGTTTCTTTAGGCTTTTGTAAAAATAAGATTAAATGTTGGTGCTTCGAGCCATCCTTCATGTATTTATTAGATTTAAGTAATCTGGTAGTTTTTTAATAGGTTATTTCTTTAATATTTTCTTATAATTTGATCGCCATTGTAAAGCAATAGTAAATTGTGGATCCGATAGATTTGAGGGATATTCATAATCTGGGTATTAAAGATACAAGTATATTCCAAAAAGACATCATAATCAGATAATAAGCGTAATCTAGCGTAATTATTATCTTTTCTCGGTAAAGTGTTTGTATTTCATTGACTGGACACAGTCCAGTGGATTACATCGAAGCATTAACGTATTGTAATGTTGGCCAGTCGTTGGGTAGGGGCACAAGTGTGCCACTACAAAGGCGACACGTTTTAGGTTCGATTCCCACTCGAGGAAATTAAAAATTTATTATATTTCATTTCCTCGTTTTGGTAACGAGGCAAAGCGCGGCGGTGAGTTCCGCCATTCAACACGTAATACCTCCAAAATTCAGCGGAAAGTGGCGAACGGAAGTATTTTAATGAGAATGGAGTGTCTTAACATGGAATCCCAGTTTCCCTCTGTATACCCTGCTAAGTGCGGGAAACAGCAGGAAACTAAAACAAAATTAACGTGATTGCCTTCCTCGGTAATTGGAATATCCGCACCAAATAAATCTATTTGCACCTATAATTCCTGTGATGAGTGCGTTCAACCAAACAAACTTTATTTCAGCTTTATGATATTAGTATTGCTACTTTACAAATAATCATTTGTATTGTTACAGGAAAAGGGCACCACCGCAGGACATTCCACTATAATACGTACCTTAAAAGTGTTGAGACCAAAACTTGTACCAAACCAAAGCCAAAGTGAAACAAACATGGACGAGCAACAGCAGTACTGCCTCCGGTGGAAGCACCACCACTCCAATGTGCAGAGCATGTTCGCCCAACTTTTAGATCAAGGTAAATAAAATATAAGAAACTGAATTCAAGTGGAGCCTTATTTATAATAATTGGATCATCATAGAACTTATACGTAGTCTCAATGAAAATACAATTATATGGAATTATAGAGCTGGTGTGATGATGGAGCCAGGACCTGAGCAGTAAAATTCTTCAGAGGTTACTAGTAAACCACTCGAGTTGAGATATCATATTTATTTTATTTACTGGTAGCATTTGGGATAAAAAGCAAGTTTTTTTCAACTATGTATTATTTTTAGCACGCTCAAAGCTTAATTTATCCCGATTATTTATTACAATGCCTCTAAAATTAGGCGGTAGAGTAAGTGCGCCAATTATGGACCACCATAAGGTTTTTTTGTAATAAAACTCGGAATTATAAAGATTAATCAGCCTTATATATTTTGAAAGGTTTGATAGTTATTTAGGAACAAAAACAATTTTTAGAATTCTTAAGGAACATTAACATCTTAGAAATAATCAACATTTTCTAAAATATGTCATTATTGTACATTAGAAAAAAGTGTACAAAATATGGACCACATGGTTCAAAATATGGACCATAGTGAATTTGGTACAAAATTATTGAGAAAAAAAAGGACGTGTTGTTTTAAACTAAATCAGTCAACTAGTAAGAAGAAACTAATTGCTGGTACACAATTCACAAACAAAAAAATCAACCTTATCTTCAATGCCAGCACATTCTTCATGAGCCCACTCCCTGCATGATGCACATTTAATCCATTTCTCTCCATGTACGTCTTCAGAAAAAAGCCCATTACAATATAAACATTTACCGTTTTCATTTTGGGAACGATCAGGACTTTCATCGGTCGAACTTTCCGACGATGATTTTTTTTTCTGTTATGATTTTTCTTTTCTTTTGGGCTGTTTTTTTTGGCATTTTCTTTTTTGTCTTCTTTGGCGGTTTCTTTGGCGTATCTTTTTTTAAGTTCTTCTGTAACGACGTCTCTAAATCTTGTTTATAAGGGGAAGATGTCAAGATTGTAGGTTTGGTGGCTTTTCTTCCTCTGTTGCTAACAGTTTTCCTTAAATGCGGTATAGGCTGCAACACTTTTGGCGAAAAATATGATTTAGATGATGTAGAGGGACTAACTATTGAGTCATTCATAGTCAGTGTTGACACTCCTGTTTGTGCATTTGCTTCATGATCTCCATCAACACTCTGGGGTGATGGTTTGATTACAGATTGAGGCGCGGGAGATGCAACAACCCTTGTCTCAGGTAGGCAGTTATCGGGTTCAGGTACAACAGCCTTTTGCTCAGGTATCGGGTTATCAGGAATTATATCAATTGGTGTCGTTATATCGCGCGGTGGGTCATTAGAAGGCCCCTCTGCTGCTGGAAGGTTTTCGTCAATAAAGTCATGATCTTCGAAGACGTGTCTATTAACGGGATATATCACTGTAGCACGGAAACCGCTAATGGCCAATTCTGCACGCTGAGCTCGTACATAGGTTAGACCAAATAATTCCGCAATGTTAAAATGTGTTATTGCTCGAGGTTGCATTCGTAGTCGTTTGCGAATTTCTTCAGTCAAGTATTTTTTTAATGGGTCCACCCATGAATGTTTTATCAAGTGGCTGCATTTTATGACTTGAGTGTGGAGGCAGACACAGCAAGCGAACATGGTTTTTTCTGGCTAAATCCACAACTTTGATATTTCTGGTGTGGCTTGCATGGCCGTCTAAAATCAGTAGAACCGGTGATGTGGCACATGGTTTCACATGCTGTAAAAAATGCTCAAACCATCGAGTAAATAGATCATGTTGTATCCATCCGGATGGATGACAAGCATGGATGGCACCAAGTGGAGCACCTTTCATCAGTAGTGCATTGTCCTGTTTCCTCGGAAATATCAGCATCGGCGGGACAAATGTGCCACTTGCACTCATACATATCACACAAGTGATCGTTGATCCACGTTATGCTGATGTTACCGTTCCTATTTGTTTTTTGCCTTTGAGAGCTAGTATCTCCGGCATTTTCGATGGTACCACTGAAATTCCAGTTTCATCCACGTTATAAATATTGGTTGCAGGACACTGGATTTTATCAAAAGAGCTCTCTAACAAGTCAAAAAATTCTTTAACATTTTCTTTGTTAAATCCTTTCATTCTAGCTATTGATGTGCCAGTTGGACGGTGAAAGGATAGCTTTGAATGGCGCTTAAGGAACAACTTCAACCATGATCTTCCCGCAGATTCATTATCTTGAGAAAACGTGTGCTTTATATTATTCTTTTCCGCTAACTGGTAAGCTAAAGATCTGATGTCCCTGCGCGTAAGACCAAATCCATTTCTAAAATATAATCACACATTTCAGCGTTCAATTCACTCGGCAAAGTCGATTTTCTTCCAAGTTTATGGTTGCGCGTGCGCGCTCTCTGCCGACCAGCAAACGACTAGCGAGGCGCGGGCGGGGTGGAATTCAGTGTGCGGAGACCGATACCTATCTACGACTGATGGTTTTGGAGAAATGTAGGTAGTCCATATTACGGAACCAGTGCATAATTGGCGCACTTACTCTACATTGTAACGGAGTGTCTTAACTAGATTTTCTTTTCTAATAAATATTCTACCCTGCTGTGCGGGAAAAAAATGAAGCTGAAAAAATAATATAATCTTTGCCTCAATCAAAGCTAATTAGCAATTTAAAAAAAGTCAAGTGATTTGTTTTTTTTTATTTTAATACATATTTTTTTATTTTTTAACTGTATTGGGTTGATTTTATGTGCATTGTCGTTTTAAAGACACCAATTAAGAGGAAGTCTTTCGGTTGCTGGCAATAAAGTTTAAGCGATCGCCCAAGACTCCAGGGGGTCTCAGTTGTTATACTTTAAGTATTGATTGACCACCGTTTTGGACCTAAACTAACCTTGATCAGTGACTTTACTTGATAAATATGTTTCGAAATTCAAAATGATCTTTAAACCATTTACCAAAATGGCTAAAGATCATTTTGAATTTCGCCTGCAGTGTTGAGTTCCGCAACAAAACTTGTCTTCTGAGTAAATTGACAATTGTAAAATGTATTACTGACACTATAGAGATTTTAATGAAACTAATATGGTGATTAAATAGTGCTTGTTTGTTGTTTTATTTTGAGCATGATTATTACGGAATTATTGGTCACAATTTACAAGATTCTTATTTTTTTTAAACGTAAGACAAACATAATTGAAATAATCCTTGGTCTAATGACTAGGAACCCGGACGATCTTTTTTCAAGATTACGTACTTCTATCGTAAATGTATTATTTCGGAGTATGTGGAAATGTGATTGGTCATGTGGGTTTTTGATATAATGCTAAAATTCCGCGCCCACAAAGGTAGGCAGAAGGAACCTAGTGCTAAGACATTCCCACTTAGGATATACAAACTATTGTATATCCTAAGTGGGAATCGAACTCACAACTGTTTATAATAATTAGTCGCTGCCTCACCACCACAACAGTCTCAGATACGACGGAAGGCTTCTAAGAAGAATATTACACAAAAAATATTTAAAGTGAAGAAGCCAGTCGTACTGTATGGACACAAGTGTTTGATTGTAGATGCGACTGGTTGTGGGTTCAATCTCCACTCGTTGTAATATTTATTTCAATTTATATTTTCCTTTGGTGTGGTGTCGAGACAAAGCGCGGCGTTGAATTCCGCCACTTAATACGAAAATGGGGAACAGTGTGTCCTAACACTATGTTGCATCGCCTACCCTGCTGTGGGATAGCTGTATCCCACGAAGCAGAATGAAGCAGTTTTTTTTTATATTTAAAAATACTTAAGGATCTGTGAAAAAAGAATATTCAAACGTACATTCATTTCATCATATTGTAAACAGCTTCTGTACCGATATTATATTTTAATGTCTTTCCTCTCAAGTAATTGGTTGAATACGGGATGCATTCTCGACTTAATTTTATGTCTTTTACCATATCAATAAAAAAAATAGAAATAACACATAAGCTATAAATAATTAAGGGTTTTAATGCTTATCTGAATGTTTGTTTGTTTGAATTTGTAGGATATTCTTGTATGTACCTACCTACTTTATATATAACGAGTAGCTCCTGAGATTAGCGCGTTCATCCAGATAAACACGCTCCGTTATAATTTTAGTATACATGTATCGATATATAAATGTATATATATGTATTTTACAGGTGATTGATAGATAAAATGAAATGCTGGAAAAAAATTGTTTGTCGGGCGGTAAGTGGAGATGGAATGTTTTACCACTTCTATATGCGGAACAAAGCGTTGATGTAAAAGCAGCGACGAAGTCATCGTCACACAAAAGACTGCAGCTATAGGGGAATCATATGTGGAAAAAGAACTCGGCGCGCTTTCGTCTACAGTCAGATATGTTTGTCTACTGCTACACAATGGTCGATCTGATCGAGCCTCCCTCTCAAGTAACAGACAAAGCACGGCGCTAATTTCCACCCTCAATATTCAATGTCTTGGAAATTTAGTGGAAAGTCAAGGGCTGTCTTAATACTGCCTACCGTTGTATATGCAGGAAACAGCGTGAAGTAAAAAATAAATGTATTAATGAATTCATTGACAAATGACACATCGTTTGTATAAAGCCGTTTTTTTATCATTTTTCAAATAATTTATGCTAACAAATGCAACATATATTTAAATAAATTAACTTGATGACTTTTAAATTGTTTTAGATATTAATATATAATAAGTGTAGAATTTAATTGACGTGGTTACGTAAGATCATCTTTACACGTGGTCTTTTGGTAGTCTTTTGGTAGCTTGCTTGTTTTATTGCTTACTAACGGTTTCCTGTAGCCTCCATACCGCGTTCAGTGGAAATAAATAACTAAAATTTGTGTATGACATATACATAACACATTATAAGTGCCTTAAGTAACTCTGATCGCAGGTGCAGCGGGTTACAAAGATAAAATAAACTATATAAAGATAAAATATATATAATAATTAGAAAGATAAAAATGGAATGGAATCATTATTTCCATGTTGATTCAAATTGAAACATTATTTCAATTTGAACCATTAGTTTCTTAGTTGAGGGCATTCGAACAACCAAAAACTTTTTAGATTGTATATAACAATAACTATTAATTCATCTTCAGTTTAATAGGTAGAGAGAACCGAGTTACAAGATACTCTATTCTATTAAGACATTGTGTGTGTGGAGTGGTAGAGCACAACGCCGAGCTTTATATTACCAAAGCGTAATAATAAAAATAATTAATACCCCGGAATGGGGCTCAAACCCACTACCGTCTCTTTGCAGTCAGAATTATATAGAGTACTTCTGAGTGTAAAAACATTAGATACGGTACTGATTGATGTTTGTTTCCAGTTCCAGTTTTCCATTCCACGCTAAACTTGATTACAATTTATAGCACATGATATTTGTTATCGTATGGCAGCGCTATAAATGTTATACATAGATTCTTAGGCCTATGAACAAAAAAAAAACCGGTCTTTTTTTATTACAAAATTAATTTACTTTTTGGATTCCTTACATCCAAAAAAAAAAACGAAGACTTATCGGAATTTTACTTTTATTTGTCATTTTGTGTTGGTAAATAGAAAAGTATTTTAGCGTTGAGTTCTGCTACTCAAGCAAACTGGTCAGTAAGAAAAAAAACGGAGTGTTTTAATACTGCAGTCGCTGCAGTAGCTGTACTGCAGTCGGCTGCAATAATTGCATAATGCTCTGCCAAATTACTAAAGCTAAGCGCGGAGTGGAGTTCCGCCACTCAACATGTAATGTCTTGACAATTGGGAGGAAAGCAAGAACAGTGTGTCTTCACGCTAGACACACGAGACTATAAAGCCAATTAGTAAATAACTTGTAAGCAACAAATAATGTAACGATTTTATTTAGAAATCTTGTTTATGGGGATCCGTATCTTAATAAAAAAAAACGAAACACTTGTATGATGACTTTCTTCCTTTGCCAAGACCATTCATCTCGCGTGAAGGTATTAAAGTTGAAATTAATATCATATATCAAAAATATACGGATAATCCTCGGACCCGTGAAGCAGAAAAAAAAATAAGGTTCTAAGTCAACGGAAGCAAATGATACGAGCGTTTATGCATGTTTATATATGTAATTCACCGCGTAACGAATCTTTTAGTGGATCTACAATTTTGAAATTTGGTACGAAGTGAGAATTTACAATACATATGAAAAAAAATCCGACACATAAAAATTTATAGGTGCTTAATAGAGAAAACATTACAAATTAATTTTGTAGTTCATTCCAGTTAAAGTCAAATGATTGCATACGCCCGAAAACTTAAGTTTGTCCAACAATTATAATGATATTTGGCAAGAAGTGAGGAATTATATATTGTCAACTTTATAAGGTGTATCTATTTCACGTTGACCTGAAAGTAATACGAAACCCGCAGTGGCTGAGTCCGGCTCGTACTTGACTACATTTTTTTTCATTAAGCCTGTTGTAATGAAGTCGTCTTTAGAGAAGTAGACTTCTAGTCTATTCTATAGGCTATTTATTAATTGCAAATAGACTAATTTGTAAAGTAACTGTTATTGGAATTTGAATTTTATATTGGGACATCTATATAATATAAAACTCTTCCGTTACTTAGTGAAACTTGAAATTTGGCATGTAGGCAGGTCAAAGAGTATAGGCGAGTGGATGTGTGCACTAAGGGTCGATTTCTCGAAAATACAAATGGGAACGGGAAATACGGGAAATTTTATTTTTCGTCTTAAAATCCTTAGAAACGAGTATTCGTCATAATCATTTTTTTCCTAAGGACAGAGTACCCGCGTCCCTCTACAGCCGGTGACGCTTTAAAAGCCAGTAGGGTTCGTTATTAACCTCACGTTCGAAAAAGAATTGGTTTACGCACAGAAAGGAATTCGGACAACGGGAGAAGAGCGCGCTTAATGGGCGCTTTTACGTTGTGCCAGTCGTGGCGCAGTGGCACAAAGTGGGACTGTAAAATCGACTGGTTGTGGGTTCGATCTCCACTCGAAGAGATGAAATATTTACTTAAATGCATATTTCCATTTCTTCGCTCTGGTGTCGAGGCAAAGCGCGGCGTTAAGTTCTGCCACTCAACACGTAATGCCTCCGAAATTCGGCAGAAAGTGGGGAACGAAGTGTCTTAACACTAGGTTCCCTCTGCCTACCCTGTTGTGTGCGGGATACAGCTTTTAATTTTAAGTTGCATAGCAGACCTGTGACTTCTGTCCTCACTTTGGATGGGATTTATTGAAGCATTGAAGCCAATAAAGCTAATTATGCTGAGAAGCTGTAAGTTTTGCGTAGCCCGCATATAGCAGGGTAGAGAGAGAGAGGTAACTTTGACGGAGAAATGATCATCCGGTTTTGAGTCAGACGACCAGACGACCTCTGCACAACGGCTAATATTAAAGAAACTTATTTTCTTTAAGAATTTCTTTTTTCTAAACAAATTAACCAAAATTAATCACAATCAATTAGTATTCATAGCGAATAGATAAAAGAACTATTTGATTTCAGATACTCGTTTTTTCTATCCAGCCTATAAATGAATTAGGAAATTGGCCTCGATTTTTACATCATTTTTAGTGTTATTTGCATACTTGTGTTAAAAGTGTTAAAAAAAATACTATAAAAAAAAATACATGTACCCCAAAAAGGGTGAGTGACGTAGTTGTGTGTCTGTATGTGCATCCATGTGTATTCCTGTGTGTGTATCGGTCTTAGTGCCTGAGTGTGTGCTTACGTGTGTGCTTGTATGTGTGCTTGCGTGTGTGTCAGAGAGATGAGTGCTTGTGTGCAGGGACGTGTCGGTGTCGGTCAGTATATAGGCTGGCTTAACGCGGTCTATGGAAACGGATACGGATTTACCTCTTACGTCAATCTTAAAAACTTTTTTGTCTCTTGACAAAATTTTGTGTGGACCAGTGTACGCAGCCTGCAGAGAACCCCGTAGCGCGTCTTCTCGGAGGAAGACGTGGCTACAGGATTCAAGATCTTTAAAAACAAATGTTTTTCTTTTCAAGTTGTGGTGCTGCGTAGGGACTGGTCGCACATTTTGGTCAAAATGCTTCATCCGCGCTAAGAAATCGGTGATGTCAGTGGTTGGAGTAGCGACGTCGTGCCCGAAAAATTCTCCGGGCAGTCGCAGTGACTCCCCGTAGACCAGATCTGCGGATGAAGCTTGTTGGTCCTCTTTGTACGAGCTGCTGATGCCGAGAAGGACGAATGGGAGTGATTCGGTCCAATTGCTGTCACCGTGGCAAACTATGGCGGCTTTCAATTGCCTATGAAAGCGCTCCACTAAACCGTTGCACTGTGGGTGGTATGCGGTTGTCCTACGATGTTGAAACCCAATGGATTTCGACAATTGTTCGAACAGGGTGGATTCGAACTGCCGACCTCTGTCCGTAACAATGTCGGTAGGACAACCAAATCGCGATACCCAACAAGATATGAATGCTTTGGCCACTGTTTCGGCTGTGATATCGGTAATAGGTACAGCTTCTGGCCATCGCGTAAACCGATCGACGGCCGTCAAGCAGTACCGATATCCGCCGCTTGCGGATGGTAGTGGGCCGATCAGGTCTATATGGACGTGTTTGAAGCGCGCCGAAGGTAAGGTGTGAGTACCTAAAGGCGAGGTCACGTGCCTATGTACTTTCGAGCGCTGGCAGGCCAAACACGCCCTAGACCACTCACGGCAATTTTTCCGCATCAGTGGCCAAACAAAACGTTGTGCAACTAGCTTAGCGGTTGCGTTTGCGCCAGCAAGAACGCTTGTGAGGTCTACGTCTGCTATTTGGGCACTGGCCAGTACCTCTAAGCTGACAGGCATCTGCAATTAGTGAAACAAATTCATATGTCTTCTATGGACCATCTTGAATTGGTGGGTTCGTGGGCTTCCCTTATAGTTTGGAAACTTTCTGCAGTTTCCGACTCCACATTCATCACGTCAAACATTCTAGACACGGAGAAGACTGCATGTAGATATCATTAGTATCTTTATCTCAGGTTTTAGTGGTAGTATAGCAATGAGCCACCACAGCCAAAGGGGGCCGTCCGCCGTCTCCCACCATGACTCTTGCGTATCAATGTACGGGAGAGGGCCAAAAGCAGTCTCAATCTCCTCTTGCACAGATTCATCCATTCTTTTCAGCCATTTTAATGCTCTGTACAGTATTTGGGAATCCAATAAATGAATCTCTGGAATATCGTCCTCATTTGGGAAGACACTCCGATAGTGGATATAATGCAACGATTATCTTCGAATACAACACAGTCGCATATTTCCAGTACCGTGCCATAGTCTGCATACGTGTTGCCTTCCTCATAAGCGAGCATGCCAAATTTACGGGAACCTGATTCTGTTACACGACACACCATCTGCCAGTACTTGGGATCGAATATGAATAGGGGGCACGGCATACCAGGAAACGCCACATAGCATGTAACAATGGGTATGACATTTACATCCTCCAACACATTGACCACTTCGATTGATGATAGTAGAGATTTCATAAACAGAGTGTCACGAGTATCATTCATACGAAAGTCTCTCAACGGCGACAAGCACAGAGCACATTTCATCATGTAGCACATAGATCGATCGAGGCAGCCCCTGCAGTATGAGTGGCCGCAGGGCGTCGTCACCGGGTGCTTGAGTGTGCTGGTGCATATCACGCACTCCACGTCCGACGGCTTGATCCAGCTGAGTGTGGATTGATTACGAACCGAGTGCATGAGCTGTCTTGATATATTCTGAGGTTCTGAACTTTGACAGAGCATTGTTATTGTCCGCGCTAACAGTTTTCTGGCCATGTGGGCAAACGGCTCAGTGGACGCGGTGACGCGCGCTAAATGTGGTACGGCTTCGACGAACTTGCCTGCCGTTACCAACTCACGAGCTTTACGCTGACGATCCTGCACATGCATCGGTACACGTGGACGTGTCGAAAATTTGGGGGCGCTGGTAGCCGTCGCTGAGTTACGTGATATCTTGTATTGGACTCCGCGTGTAGATAATCTTGTAAAAGAATCAGGATCCGGTATTCTTGGTTTTTTGACATATTTGGTCATCTTCTCAGTTATCTCTCGCATCACTGTATTAACGGTCAGTTTTTTGGGTGGCATAGCACCGCAGGGGCAATCACTGTGTATTTTAATGCAGCGTAGGCATCGGAAGTGTCCACACATTCCTGTCACCGGCAATCTTGGAATACTACACTGCTAAATAGAGAAAACATTACAAATTAATTTTGTAGTTCATTCCAGTTAAAGTCAAATGATTGCATACGCCCGAAAACTTAAGTTTGTCCAACAATTATAATGATATTTGGCAAGAAGTGAGGAATTATATATTGTCAACTTTATAAGGTGTATCTATTTCACGTTGACCTGAAAGTAATACGAAAACCCCAGTGGCTGAGTCCGGCTCGTACTTGACTACATTTTTTTTCACTAAGCCTGTTGTAATGAAGTCGTCTTTAGAGAAGTAGACTTCTAGTCTATTCTATAGGCTATTTATTAATTGCAAATAGACTAATTTGTAAAGTAACTGTTATTGGAATTTGAATTTTATATTGGGACATCTATATAATATAAAACTCTTCCGTTACTTAGTGAAACTTGAAATTTGGCATGTAGGCAGGTCAAAGAGTATAGGCGAGTGGATGTGTGCACTAAGGGTGGATTTCCCGAAAATACAAATGGGAACGGGAAATACGGGAAATTTTATTTTTCGTCTTAAAATCCTTAGAAACGAGTATTCGTCATAATAATTTTTTTCCTAAGGACAGAGTACCCGCGTCCCTCTACAGCCGGTGACGCTTTAAAAGCCAGTAGGGTTCGTTATTAACCTCACGTTCGAAAAAGAATTGGTTTACGCACAGAAAGGAATTCGGACAACGGGAGAAGAGCGCGCTTAATGGGCGCTTTTACGTTGTGCCAGTCGTGGCGCAGTGGCACAAAGTGGGACTGTAAAATCGACTGGTTGTGGGTTCGATCTCCACTCGAAGAGATGAAATATTTACTTAAATGCATATTTCCATTTCTTCGCTCTGGTGTCGAGGCAAAGCGCGGCGTTAAGTTCTGCCACTCAACACGTAATGCCTCCGAAATTCGGCAGAAAGTGGGGAACGAAGTGTCTTAACACTAGGTTCCCTCTGCCTACCCTGTTGTGTGCGGGATATAGCTTTTAATTTTAAGTTGCATAGCAGACCTGTGACTTCTGTCCTCACTTTGGATGGGATTTATTGAAGCATTGAAGCCAATAAAGCTAATTATGCTGAGAAGCTGTAAGTTTTGCGTAGCCCGCATATAGCAGGGTAGAGAGAGAGAGGTAACTTTGACGGAGAAATGATCATCCGGTTTTGAGTCAGACGACCAGACGACCTCTGCACAACGGCTAATATTAAAGAAACTTATTTTCTTTAAGAATTTCTTTTTTCTAAACAAATTAACCAAAATTAATCACAATCAATTAGTATTCATAGCGAATAGATAAAAGAACTATTTGATTTCAGATACTCGTTTTTTCTATCCAGCCTATAAATGAATTAGGAAATTGGCCTCGATTTTTACATCATTTTTAGTGTTATTTGCATACTTGTGTTAAAAGTGTTAAAAAAAAATACTATAAAAAAAAATACATGTACCCCAAAAAGGGTGAGTGACGTAGTTGTGTGTCTGTATGTGCATCCATGTGTATTCCTGTGTGTGTATCGGTCTTAGTGCCTGAGTGTGTGCTTGCGTGTGGGCTTGTATGTGTGCTTGCGTGTGTGTCAGAGAGATGAGTGCTTGTGTGCAGGGACGTGTTGGTGTCGGTCAGTATATAGGCTGGCTTAACGCGGTCTATGGAAACGGATACGGATTTACCTCTTACGTCAATCTTAAAAACTTTTTTGTCTCTTGACAAAATTTTGTGTGGACCAGTGTACGCAGCCTGCAGAGAACCCCGTAGCGCGTCTTCTCGGAGGAAGACGTGGCTACAGGATTCAAGATCTTTAAAAACAAATGTTTTTCTTTTCAAGTTGTGGTGCTGCGTAGGGACTGGTCGCACATTTTGGTCAAAATGCTTCATCCGCGCTAAGAAATCGGTGATGTCAGTGGTTGGAGTAGCGACGTCGTGCCCGAAAAATTCTCCGGGCAGTCGCAGTGACTCCCCGTAGACCAGATCTGCGGATGAAGCTTGTTGGTCCTCTTTGTACGAGCTTCTGATGCCGAGAAGGACGAATGGGAGTGTTTCGGTCCAATTGCTGTCACCGTGGCAAACTATGGCGGCTTTCAATTGCCTATGAAAGCGCTCCACTAAACCGTTGCACTGTGGGTGGTATGCGGTTGTCCTACGATGTTGAAACCCAATGGATTTCGACAATTGTTCGAACAGGGTGGATTCGAACTGCCGACCTCTGTCCGTAACAATGTCGGTAGGACAACCAAATCGCGATACCCAACAAGATATGAATGCTTTGGCCACTGTTTCGGCTGTGATATCGGTAATAGGTACAGCTTCTGGCCATCGCGTAAACCGATCGACGGCCGTCAAGCAGTACCGATATCCGCCGCTTGCGGATGGTAGTGGGCCGATCAGGTCTATATGGACGTGTTTGAAGCGCGCCGAAGGTAAGGTGTGAGTACCTAAAGGCGAGGTCACGTGCCTATGTACTTTCGAGCGCTGGCAGGCCAAACACGCCCTAGACCACTCACGGCAATTTTTCCGCATCAGTGGCCAAACAAAACGTTGTGCAACTAGCTTAGCGGTTGCGTTTGCGCCAGCAAGAACGCTTGTGAGGTCTACGTCTGCTATTTGGGCACTGGCCAGTACCTCTAAGCTGACAGGCATCTGCAATTAGTGAAACAAATTCATATGTCTTCTATGGACCATCTTGAATTGGTGGGTTCGTGGGCTTCCCTTATAATTTGGAAACTTTCTGCAGTTTCCGACTCCACATTCATCACGTCAAACATTCTAGACACGGAGAAGACTGCATGTAGATATCATTAGTATCTTTATCTCAGGTTTTAGTGGTAGTATAGCAATGAGCCACCACAGCCAAAGGGGGCCGTCCGCCGTCTCCCACCATGACTCTTGCGTATCAATGTACGGGAGAGGGCCAAAAGCAGTCTCAATCTCCTCTTGCACAGATTCATCCATTCTTTTCAGCCATTTTAATGCTCTGTACAGTATTTGGGAATCCAATAAATGAATCTCTGGAATATCGTCCTCATTTGGGAAGACACTCCGATAGTGGATATAATGCAACGATTATCTTCGAATACAACACAGTCGCATATTTCCAGTACCGTGCCATAGTCTGCATACGTGTTGCCTTCCTCATAAGCGAGCATGCCAAATTTACGGGAACCTGATTCTGTTACACGACGCACCATCTGCCAGTACTTGGGATCGAATATGAATAGGGGGCACGGCATACCAGGAAACGCCACATAGCATGTAACAATGGGTATGACATTTACATCCTCCAACCCATTGACCACTTCGATTGATGATAGTAGAGATTTCATAAACAGAGTGTCACGAGTATCATTCATACGAAAGTCTCTCAACGGCGACAAGCACAGAGCACATTTCATCATGTAGCACATAGATCGATCGAGGCAGCCCCTGCAGTATGAGTGGCCGCAGGGCGTCGTCACCGGGTGCTTGAGTGTGCTGGTGCATATCACGCACTCCACGTCCGACGGCTTGATCCAGCTGAGTGTGGATTGATTACGAACCGAGTGCATGAGCTGTCTTGATATATTCTGAGGTTCTGAACTTTGACAGAGCATTGTTATTGTCCGCGCTAACAGTTTTCTGGCCATGTGGGCAAACGGCTCAGTGGACGCGGTGACGCGCGCTAAATGTGGTACGGCTTCGACGAACTTGCCTGCCGTTACCAACTCACGAGCTTTACGCTGACGATCCTGCACATGCATCGGTACACGTGGACGTGTCGAAAATTTGGGGGCGCTGGTAGCCGTCGCTGAGTTACGTGATATCTTGTATTGGACTCCGCGCGTAGATAATCTTGTAAAAGAATCAGGATCCGGTATTCTTGGTTTTTTGACATATTTGGTCATCTTCTCAGTTATCTCTCGCATCACTGTATTAACGGTCAGTTTTTTGGGTGGCATAGCACCGCAGGGGCAATCACTGTGTATTTTAATGCAGCGTAGGCATCGGAAGTGTCCACACATTCCTGTCACCGGCAATCTTGGAATACTACACTGCTAAATAGAGAAAACATTACAAATTAATTTTGTAGTTCATTCCAGTTAAAGTCAAATGATTGCATACGCCCGAAAACTTAAGTTTGTCCAACAATTATAATGATATTTGGCAAGAAGTGAGGAATTATATATTGTCAACTTTATAAGGTGTATCTATTTCACGTTGACCTGAAAGTAATACGAAAACCCCAGTGGCTGAGTCCGGCTCGTACTTGACTACATTTTTTTTCACTAAGCCTGTTGTAATGAAGTCGTCTTTAGAGAAGTAGACTTCTAGTCTATTCTATAGGCTATTTATTAATTGCAAATAGACTAATTTGTAAAGTAACTGTTATTGGAATTTGAATTTTATATTGGGACATCTATATAATATAAAACTCTTCCGTTACTTAGTGAAACTTGAAATTTGGCATGTAGGCAGGTTAAAGAGTATAGGCGAGTGGATGTGTGCACTAAGGGTGGATTTCCCGAAAATACAAATGGGAACGGGAAATACGGGAAATTTTATTTTTCGTCTTAAAATCCTTAGAAACGAGTATTCGTCATAATCATTTTTTTCCTAAGGACAGAGTACCCGCGTCCCTCTACAGCCGGTGACGCTTTAAAAGCCAGTAGGGTTCGTTATTAACCTCACGTCCGAAAAAGAATTGGTTTACGCACAGAAAGGAATTCGGACAACGGGAGAAGAGCGCGCTTAATGGGCGCTTTTACGTTGTGCCAGTCGTGGCGCAGTGGCACAAAGTGGGACTGTAAAATCGACTGGTTGTGGGTTCGATCTCCACTCGAAGAGATGAAATATTTACTTAAATGCATATTTCCATTTCTTCGCTCTGGTGTCGAGGCAAAGCGCGGCGTTAAGTTCTGCCACTCAACACGTAATGCCTCCGAAATTCGGCAGAAAGTGGGGAACGAAGTGTCTTAACACTAGGTTCCCTCTGCCTACCCTGTTGTGTGCGGGATACAGCTTTTAATTTTAAGTTGCATAGCAGACCTGTGACTTCTGTCCTCACTTTGGATGGGATTTATTGAAGCATTGAAGCCAATAAAGCTAATTATGCTGAGAAGCTGTAAGTTTTGCGTAGCCCGCATATAGCAGGGTAGAGAGAGAGAGGTAACTTTGACGGAGAAATGATCATCCGGTTTTGAGTCAGACGCTGTGTCGTTGCGCCACGACGACCTCTGCACAACGGCTAATATTAAAGAAACTTATTTTCTTTAAGAATTTCTTTTTTCTAAACAAATTAACCAAAATTAATCACAATCAATTAGTATTCATAGCGAATAGATAAAAGAACTATTTGATTTCAGATACTCGTTTTTTCTATCCAGCCTATAAATGAATTAGGAAATTGGCCTCGATTTTTACATCATTTTTAGTGTTATTTGCATACTTGTGTTAAAAGTGTTAAAAAAAATACTATAAAAAAAAATACATGTACCCCAAAAAGGGTGAGTGACGTAGTTGTGTGTCTGTATGTGCATCCATGTGTATTCCTGTGTGTGTATCGGTCTTAGTGCCTGAGTGTGTGCTTGCGTGTGGGCTTGTATGTGTGCTTGCGTGTGTGTCAGAGAGATGAGTGCTTATGTGCAGGGACGTGTCGGTGTCGGTCAGTATATAGGCTGGCTTAACGCGGTCTATGGAAACGGATACGGATTTACCTCTTACGTCAATCTTAAAAACTTTTTTGTCTCTTGACAAAATTTTGTGTGGACCAGTGTACGCAGCCTGCAGAGAACCCCGTAGCGCGTCTTCTCGGAGGAAGACGTGGCTACAGGATTCAAGATCTTTAAAAACAAATGTTTTTCTTTTCAAGTTGTGGTGCTGCGTAGGGACTGGTCGCACATTTTGGTCAAAATGCTTCATCCGCGCTAAGAAATCGGTGATGTCAGTGGTTGGAGTAGCGACGTCGTGCCCGAAAAATTCTCCGGGCAGTCGCAGTGACTCCCCGTAGACCAGATCTGCGGATGAAGCTTGTAGGTCCTCTTTGTACGAGCTTCTGATGCCGAGAAGGACGAATGGGAGTGATTCGGTCCAATTGCTGTCACCGTGGCAAACTATGGCGGCTTTCAATTGCCTATGAAAGCGCTCCACTAAACCGTTGCACTGTGGGTGGTATGCGGTTGTCCTACGATGTTGAAACCCAATGGATTTCGACAATTGTTCGAACAGGGTGGATTCGAACTGCCGACCTCTGTCCGTAACAATGTCGATAGGACAACCAAATCGCGATACCCAGCAAGATATGAATGCTTTGGCCACTGTTTCGGCTGTGATCAGCAATTAGTGAAACAAATTTCTAAGGACCATCTTGAATTGGTGGGTTCGTGGGCTTCCCTTATAGTTTGGAAACTTTCTGCAGTTTCCGACTCCACATTCATCACGTCAAACGTTCTAGACACGGAGAAGACTGCATGTAGATATCATTAGTATCTTTATCTCAGGTTTTAGTGGTAGTATAGCAATGAGCCACCACAGCCAAAGGGAGCCGTCCGCCGTCTCCCACCATGACTCTTGCGTATCAATGTACGGGAGAGGGCCAAAAGCAGTCTCAATCTCCTCTTGCACAGATTCATCCATTCTTTTCAGCCATTTTAATGCTCTGTACAGTATTTGGGAATCCAATAAATGAATCTCTGGAATATCGTCCTCATTTGGGAAGACATCACTCAGTATTCCGACACGGGCTAGATCGCATCCGTCCTTTACAAATCTTTCAATAATTTTGAATCGAGACACTCCGATAGTGGATATAATGCAACGATTATCTTCGAATACAACACAATCGCATATTTCCAGTCACGGTACTGGATACCATAGTCTGCATACGTGTTACCTTCCTCATAAGCGAGCATGCCAAATTTACGGGAACCCGATTCTGTTACACGACGCACCATCTGCCAGTATTTGGGATCGAATATGAATAGGGGGCACGGCATACCAGGAAACGCCACATAGCATGTAACAATGGGTATGACATTCACATCCTCCAACCCATTGACCACTTCGATTGAAGATAGTAAAGATTTCATAAACAGAGTGTCACGAGTATCATTCATACGAAAGTCTCTCAACGGCGACAAGCACAGAGCACATTTCATCATGTAGCACATAGATCGATCGAGGCAGCCCCTGCAGTATGAGTGGCCGCAGGGCGTCGTCACCGGGTGCTTGAGTGTGCTGGTGCATATCACGCACTCCACGTCCGACGGCTTGATCCAGCTGAGTGTGGATTGATTACGAACCGAGTGCATGAGCTGTCTTGATATATTCTGAGGTTCTGAACTTTGACAGAGCATTGTTATTGTCCGCGCTAACAGTTTTCTGGCCATGTGGGCAAACGGCTCAGTGGACGCGGTGACGCGCGCTAAATGTGGTACGGCTTCGACGAACTTGCCTGCCGTTACCAACTCACGAGCTTTACGCTGACGATCCTGCACATGCATCGGTACACGTGGACGTGTCGAAAATTTGGGGGCGCTGGTAGCCGTCGCTGAGTTACGTGATATCTTGTATTGGACTCCGCGTGTAGATAATCTTGTAAAAGAATCAGGATCCGGTATTCTTGGTTTTTTGACATATTTGGTCATCTTCTCAGTTATCTCTCGCATCACTGTATTAACGGTCAGTTTTTTGGGTGACATAGCACCGCAGGGGCAATCATCGTGTATTTTAAACAGGATTTGCAGCACCAATACAATTTGAACCAGTGCCATCTAACACAGAAGATGAAAACAATGACCCAAATTTATTTGAATCTACAAATGATTTTTACATGAACCACGTTGCAGAGACGCTGCTGGGTTCAGTGTTTAAATCCAATGATGCACGAGTACAAACACTCAAAGCGCCTAAGCGCCTACTAGACCCTTTCCAAGTTGGTAATGAATCGATGAGCCCCTTCCTACGCATCATCAAAGGGTTGCCTTCACCAATACTCAGCGCACAAAAATTAGCCAATAAGTTAATTAAATTATCACGTCGGGGTCACCAATGTAGTGTTGATGGAGATAAATAAAAGTTCACTTATGGTTAGCACTAGGTATATTCAACACCACTTTATTGTACATATAGTTTAAACATAAATAATAAATCACGACACAGTTTATACGAAAGTCAACCACAAACATATATATAAAACGGAACACGACAAATACTGATTTGGAAGAAATTAATGAAGAGTAAGGAACGTATGGAAAGCGCATAAACTGTGTTAATAAAATATGCCGTCGACAAGGCGTAAATCTTACGGCACCTTACCGGTTCAGTCGACGGCAGTGAACGCTTTGATATAAATAAACTAAATACGAATACTTACTACAAAATATATAAATTCTATTAAACTTATGTATGTGTGTAAATGATAAATAAATAAATTACAATATTGAAATAGATAACACATATTAAATAAACTGTAAATATAAATAATAGTTCCCTACAGTGTTAAAAAAAATACTATAAAAAAAAAATACATGTATCTACATTACTTTGCGCCGTCATAGATAGCGCCGTGCTGTTTCTGTTGCAGAGAAAACCTAATGTTAACCCACTTCGTTAAGCCAACTTCCAATTCGCCCAATTTTCGAGATATTGCGTGTTAAGTGACGCAGGTCAACGCCGCACTTTGTCTACCAGGGCGAGCAAAAGAAAATAATTTATTTTTCTGAATGCGCCTCGAACTCACAACCAGTGTCGTTTACAGTCCCGCTGTGCCACGACGGCCTCCATCCATATATTCATAACTAGTATAATAGTCTTGTATGTTAATACACAGTAGTATATATTGCCCATAAAAAGATAAGAAATATTCCAATTTGACAAAATCAAATTACACCAATAAGAATTTAATTATAATATACATTGATGAAAATAAATTTGAATGGACAGAATCGCTAATTTCAAAATGCTAATATATTTTATAAAACTAGTTGAAAATGTAGAATTGTTTTTTGAATGTATATTTTTTTCAAGTCTACTCATCAGTCACGTGTTTTACGGTATTGCCGCTCCCATATCGTCTATTTTTTTCTCATTCAAGCTCATTTCCAAATAGTGGGGAAGGCAGAGAGAATCCATTTTTAAGACTCATCTTCGACTCAATTTTTTAGACAATGCGAGTTAGGCGGCAGAACTTACCGCCTTGTATTGGAAAAAAATAATAATTTATATACAATAATTCCCTCTAGCATTTACAATAAAACTAATATATTGCGCCTCAAAGGCCTCATTAATACAATCTACTCTGATCTATCTATCTTTCAACTATTTTACTGATACCAATATATATTTTTATATATATATTTCGGATTTTAGTTTCTTCTGTGTGCCATAAGGTTCTATTTTGCTTAGTTGAACGCGATAATCTCAGGAACTATTTGCTCGAATTATATTTTTTTTTGTGTAGGATAGTCCATTTATCCAGGAGTACTATGTATTACAAGGATATATCGAAAAGATAAAATTTTCGATGGTCCTGTACCTGTGGTCGGAGTTACCTCGGGCTGTTATGGTCGAATCTAAGCTGTAAGCTATTCTATAAAATCTAGTCTAGTACATAATAATTATATTTAAATTTTTGCTCATATTATATTTCAGAACGTTTCTGCGATGTCACATTATACTGCTCGCCGAGTTTTGCCACGCAGGTGCCAAACAAAGATACAGTGGATCCTAGACATATTCACGGGGTGTCCCTGAGGGCGCACAGGTAGGTTCACTATTGTTTCTAATATACGTTATAGATAAATCATCATCATCATCATTACCGTTACCACGGTCTCGAGTGCATGATGATTATGGAGATTTTCTTGTTGATGTGTGATTAATTAAGAATAATTTAATTTTTGTGCTTATAAATACCCAGCACTTATTTTCAATTGTTCAATTATTGATACATTCATAATTTTGCATATCTTACGCCGCCTTCTTACTAATATATTATATTTCGAAGTGGTATGTCGGTTAACCATTCATAACATTCCTGTTTTTATTAGTTTATTATCTACTCTTTTATTAGTTGCATTAAAAGGTTATTAATTATAACGAAGTACACAGAAAATAAAATCTTTTACGCTTTATAGTATTGATCTCTTTAGAGTTCATAATTTTATTGGCTTTTAAGAGTTTCATATGAAAGTTCAGTGTTGTCAGTCATAAAAAGTAAAGCGGCTACCGTTACTACTACTTATTCACTTTGCTCGTTTAATATACCATTAAAATTAAAAAATTTAATCACAATTAACAATATCTAATATTTATAATTTTTTTAACACGTTTTTAATTATTCTACACTATAAGAAGCAAATGTATTTCACCACTCAGCCTTATCTTGGGAATTGTAATAAAGAGGTTTTAAATTAAAAAATAAAGCACCGTTGATTATTATTAATTAGTGCTAAAATACGACGAAAATATTTTTTAAAAAAGTTATTGCTTGTATTTTTATCTGTATTGCAAGTCAAGGAACAGGAAATTTTATATGAAAATTTTATCTGGTCTTATGTCGCTCGCCTCTAAAAAACACAAAAAAATCATTTTCTTATTCTAATTGGTACAAGCAGTATGTTAATGCAATTACAATATAATATTAATTAATATGAAAATAATTAAACTCAAATTTTTACGTTGGTAATAATTTTAATTTTTGGATAATAACGGATACAATTATTTTGCGAAATTGTTTACTGACTTTTGGAATATCCAAAGACAAAATGGTTGATCTTAAAAAATATTATAACATTCAAAATTCAAACATTGCTTTTGTTTGAAAATGTAAATTATATTTTCACCACACTCAAACCATCGCGTAAACAGAGATTTACTGATCGAAGAATATACTACGGTTATTTTACAGGGTCGTATTAGCTGCGTGCTCAGAACTGCTGGGTGCCTTGCTAGGAGCCCACGAGACCCAAGGCGAACCAGTTCTGGTGATAGATGGAGCTGATCCTCTCCATCTGAAGTCACTCCTGGATTACATGTATACGGGAGAAATGAATGTTCATGATGTAAGTATCTTAAGAATTTTGACGTAGCTTGATGAGAGAGTATAGCTTAGTGGTTGTGGACGTTGTCCAAGAGGAAGTTCGATTAGATTTCAATTGTTGCAGGTTTTCTAACTATTTTTGTGTATCAATAGTTAGTTTTGCTATTTCGTTTTCATAAAAATAAATAAATAAAATATCTATCTATATTTAGTGTTAACTTGCGCGTTGATTGGCGGAAATCAACGCCATACTTTGTTTTGTTACTAGAACAAGGGAATGAAAATAATTAATTCTCTCAATTGGGAATCGAACCTAAAACTGTCACGTTTACATACGTCAGAAATAATGTAGAAGATTCTTAAGACACTCCGTTCCCGCCTCCTGTGTGTTTGGATTTGAAGGGACTTACTACATTCAAGTAAATAAATACTTACGACTCAATTAGGTCACAGCGGCTTTAAATATAATATCAAAGATACATGACATTTCTTGTTTTCGCCACCGATAAGAATTGATAAGGCCTTCTTAAAAAAGCTTTACACAAGTTCAGTGTGTGTAAAAGATAAAAAATTGATTGTTCATTCGATATTTTTGTATATCATTATACATTTTTGAGGCAGTCGCTTATGTTCAGGCACTGTGCTGCACACAGTGCCATAAACCCGAGGATTGTAGGTTTGAGTCTCACTTGGGGAAATCAATTATTTTTATATTTTCGCTCTCGGTCGGTAACCGGGTGGGCCGGGCCCACCAATTTTTACATGTATGTATGTGTGTCCTAATGACTTGTACATTGACGTTTGTTCATATTTTAATATTCTTATCTACAGCCTAAAAGGATTAAAAAAACATCTCGAAAGTACTGTTTTATAATCTGTACGAATCTGTCGCATGAATGTATTTTTTTGGTTGTTTTTGAGATTTTTATTTTAAATCAACATCGGCTTTGGCGCGTTGTGGTGTATATTATTCCTTTAAGACACAAGACACAAGACGTAGCAGTTATGGAAATTACTTATATTTGCTGACACTGTCTATTTCGCTGTTTTAATAAAAATCGCGGCGTTAAGTTTCATCTCGAAATCACCAATGTGTTTAAATGGCTTGCGGCTTCATCCGCGTGGTCCAATGGTAATAAGTTAATAACGTACGTTATGTATGACACCAGACGCATCCTAAGTGTCAGAACTTTGCCTGCATGTGTGGTGGGTTACATAGGGACTATTAACATGAATTAATATAGCGTATATCTTTACTCGATAAATATAATAGTCCATTATTGTGCCAGTCGTGGCGCAGGGGCACAAAATGTGACTGTCAAACTGACTGGTTGTGGATTCGATCCCCACTCGAGGAGATAAAATTTACTTAAATTTAGATTTCCATTTCTTCGCTCTGGTTTCGGGGCAAAGCGCGCCCTGAGTTCTACCACTTAACACGCAGTGCCTTCAGGATTCTGCAGAAAGTGCGGAATGGAATGTCTTAATGCTAGGTTACCTCTGCCTGCCCTTGCTGCCCTGCTGTGTACAATTTTGTTTCAATTTGGACTAGTAGTTCTTTAGATTGGCGCGCACACAACGAATCCAACTCTTCGCTTTTTAATATTGGTATAGATTTTCAAATGCAATATCAATGACATAAAAACTACCATTTCCTTAACACATGAGTTAATAAATCCTTGAATTCGTTTATAAAAGGGCAAAATGTATACTATATATCACAGTTTTAAGTTTATACTCATCCGCGTGTCGAGATTAATCAAAATTTGCTTAATGATCTTTACGTGACTGAGTAACTAACACGAAACGTCTCTTAATAAGAAAATCTTTTTTAAAGAATCTAAAACACCGGTCAAGTGTAAGCTGACTTGCCCACTGAGGGTTTTTAAGAAATGGACTAAAAATATTCTAATAGATATAATTATATATTTCTATTCTTTTCATTTTCTTTCATTATTTGTTTTGTAAGTTCTCACTTCCAAAACATTGTTGAGTTCCACCACCCAACACGTATTGCCTTAAGAATTTTGTGGAAAATGAGGAACGGAGGTGTCCTAATAGGAGTGTCTTAACACTAGGTTTCCAGATTCCCTGAAGTATGAAGCTGAAGCACAAAATCCCTTGTTTGTGTTGATTTGGAAGTAAAACGAAAAAAAAAGTATTGATATTTATACATGATCTTGAGAAAAATGACATTGATAGACGGAGAAGAAGGCGATACTATGAGGGTACCGTTTTTTGTCTTGGAGGTACAGAATCCTAAAAGTTTATTTTTCTTTACTTTCAGTCAGAACTAGAGGGGCTATTGAAGACTGCAAAAGAACTTCGCATCAAAGGCCTCACAGATATACGATGGAATAATAAAGACGAGCCGCCCGATTGTTCTACAGGTGAATCGATCTTTTATTATATTTTTTCCAGTTTCAAGCATGTTTCCTGAATATATTAGGGTAGATAAAGGGAAGTGTTAAGACGCTCTTTTCCTCTCATGCACTGGATGTTCTATACTAATTTAGAATTGTACTAGTTTAGTAATTTTAAATGTTACATTGTAAGTTTAGTACACGGTATTTTGCTTAATCTGATCAGAAAAATAATTTAAATACATTTATATTTAAAAGTGGTAGTTTTATGTTCATTCTGATGGTACTTGCAAAGAAATACCTAAACAATGAAAAACAATAATTTAATTTTAATTATATTTTTTCTGCTGTATTTGGAAATCGAATCAATCAAAACCATCGCATTTACTATTAGACAGATTCTAATTTTATCCTATTGACTTTTAAAACATCTTAATTAATACTTTCGTTTACGCTCAACAGGTGCAGTTACAACAACGGCAGCTAACGACAAACAACAAAATAAAGCAAATGATAAACAAGACAAGCAGGAAAAGCAAGAAAAACAAGACAAACAAGAAAACAAAACTACACCAACAAAGAATGCACAAGACTGCAAGAATATAATAAACAAGAATACTCAAAATAAGAATACAGATATTAAGACGCCAGAAAAAGATGTTGTCAAAGAAAATGAAATAGAGGAAGTTAAAGAGAAACTTAGTGTTAATGGTAAGTTTTAATTTTAATATTAAAAACGCGAGAGTGAGTTTTTTTTGTTTGTTATGTGTAAACTAACCTACTAATCATCAATTTTTTTTTAAACACACACAAGATACTTTAAAACATGACAATATTAATAAAAATAAAAACTTTTAAACTGTATCTAATAAACATGGATTCAAAATCTAAAACTTATCCATTTATGTAGTTTTTATATATATTTTTTGGTATATAGTACCTTTCTTTTGCAGGAGGACCTCCACCATTAATAAAACTACACACAAAAGATAAATCAAGTCCTCTCAAAAGGGATATATCTGATACGTAAGTGATACTTCTTGAAAATATCCTCAATTTTTTTTTTGTCATCTTGCCACCAAAAACTTTAATATTAGCTTAAATTTATTATATTTTTATTTTTTGTAATATTTTTTTTATACTCTCACTTTATCTTTTTTTTAATTACTCTTGTATTTTTTATATTTTTATTTATGTTTTAGTGAAAGTCCAAGTCCGAAAAGGCAAAGAATCGCAAGTGGTACAGAGCACACGGACGATGAAAATAGTCAAATAAAAACGTAAGTGATTTTAGTTTTTTTTATTTGTTCTGGTCTTGTCAATATTTTTTTCGCCTACCCAAAAAATAATAAAAGGTCTCACATATTTATTACGTATCTTTTTATTACAGTGAAAGAGATCAAGAATGGCGGCATGGGAACTTGGTAAGTATTTACGAATATAGGGCAGAGGGAACCTAGTTTTAAGAATCTCCGTTCCCCAGTTTCCGCTGAATTTTCGGGATAATGCATGTTGAGTGGTGGAGTTCAACGCTGCGCTTTTGCCCTGGCACCATTAATAAATAATAATTCATTCCCCCGAGTGGGGACCGAAACCTCAACCGGCGTAATGAGTTACTTTTGAGTATAATTGAGTTTTGTTTTGTTTTAAGAGGTTTTTTTAACCTTTTTATTTCTTAAATTTTAGGATATAACAGCGGAACGAGTGGTAGGATGGGCTGGTACAGAGGGCATGTGGTCGCGGGATCAATCCGACGACGAGTGGACGGACCCGCCCACTGATATAGGCTCATTTCTAAGGACCAAATTGAAAGTGGACGGCGATAATAGTGGAGGTTCGTTCTTTTATGTTATATGTCTTTCTTTTATAATATTTAGCGGAATATTAATAAGGAAAGAAACGACTTCGGAAAATCGAGAGTAGTTTAACATGTATGTATGTATGTATGTGTGTATGTGATGTTGTGAGAATTTGATAATGTTTTGGTATGATGATATCACTCACTCACCACACACATTGTAAAGTACTACAATCAATATCTCGAAAAGTAGACGGAGTGTCCTAACACTAAGTTCCCTCGCCTACCCTGCTGTATGCGGGTTACAGCATGAAGCCAAAAAAATAATAATAATATAATTTTAGATGAGGAGTCCGACGGCAGCGCGGCGGGTGCGCCCGCGCACGCCTCGTCCTCCTCCTCCACGACCAGCACCGCGCATATAGATTATGTTAAACGTAAGTCATTTTTTTTATTTTTCATTATTTATTTTTTATTACTTCAGCTTCACGCTGTAACCCGTATATAGAGGAGAACGCAGAGAGGACTTAGTTTTAAGGCATTCGGTTCAACACACAATATATCCAATTCAGGCAGAAAGTAGAGAATGGAGTGTCTTGGCACTAGGTCCTCTGCCTACTCTGTTGTATGAGAAAAAATAAATAAAAAAACCTGAATAAATATATTTTTTACAGCAAGTAAATTAGGTGCCCTAGATCCAAGGTTTACGGACGTCGTGAAGTTGAAGGACTACCTGCAACACGGCCGCCGGCCGCAGTTCTGGGAGGAGAGCTATGTGAAGCGGGTGAGTTGAGCTTCTTCAGCTGCACTGAAGTAAACATTTGTAAGCATGTAATGTAAGTGACGTAAACTGAATCGTTAATACCGCAACAGTCCTCCAATTGAAAACGCGACGATTGATTAGACTTCTCTGTATTCGTATATTTAAATTATTTTTATTACCCTGCTCTCACGCAATGTTTTAAAAATTAGGCGGTGTGTGGGGCCCGGAGTGATTTATAACTAGGTTCCCTCAGCCTATCCTGCCATATGCGGATACAGAATAAAAAAAAAATAACTATAAAACCAACCAATATATATACAACATAATAATAAGAAAATTATTTGAAGCGGTTTTTTATATTTAAGTGTTATTTAAATTTCCAGGTAATGGAAGCTGTTCGTCTCAAAGAGCTGGAAATGAAACAGGCAGCAGAGATTTTGGGCGTCAGCTACGGAACTCTGTACGGACGGTATAGAGATGTCTACGGGTGTATCAACAGGCCTTATCGGTAAGTTGTGTCACAGGGTAAGCGACGTTGGGAATATTTAAAACAGGAGGTTATTATATTGACATGTGTGTATGTGATATTTATGTTGGTTCACAATTTTTTTTAAACAGTGAAACATCGACTGATTGCTGACAATTTTCTTATTTCCATCATTTCCAGTACCGCGCGAGATTTTTGGCAAGCTAAAGGCCCTTCGGAGATCCTTGAACGTTTGCAGCGAGGTGACTTAAGTATTGAAGCTGCGGCACTCGCTTTAGGAGTCAACCCCGCTAACCTCGCAGCCTACGTGGCTGATATCAGTGATCAGGGTGAGTCATTTGTGACTGCACACTAAAACCAAAAGAATAAATTTGGTATGTGTCCCCATACAAAAACTACCTTTGTATTGGTAATTAGATTCTTACAATTCCTTTATTAACTTTTTTATATTTAATATTTAAATTAACAGTTTAAGCCGTTTAACATTTTTAAATATTAATATTTTGAATTTTATTAATTTTTTGAAACTTAAATTTTTATATCCATTTTGTCCATGTGAGTCTTCAATTATGTATTGTGTTGGATGTTCCAAATAGAATATGAATCTGTGCCCATAGAAGTGGACCAATCGTTGAAAATTCGTGCACGCACATACAACGCGGTGGGCGCGCCTCTTATAGCTAAACCTCCTAAAAAACCTGATAAGGTGAGTTACAGCGTGCTCGTCGAGTCGTGGCCGCCATGAGATTTACTTACTAAACTTTAGCGCATTGTTCACTTTAAAAAATATATATAAAGAGCAAGAAAAATTCCTAAAATTAAACGCAGCCATCTAAAGCCAACTTTAGGGTGGCCTCGACTCGTCCACTGTACTGTATATATATATATTTATTTATTTTTATATATATATAAATAAAAAAATAAAGAAATGATTTAATGACAGTACAAATTCAAGTTACTCACTTAACTAAACATAGTAGCATACAGAATGAGATAAAAGTAAAAGTAAAAATATCTCGCTTTCAGTCAGTTTTTTTCCACTGTGGCATAAGTAAATGGATAGAGTAAATTTTGGTCATTTTTTTATTTTCAGAGAAAATATATCGTTGTATTACAATGTAAACCAGCTAAATCACACACTACACTTTAATACCATTCGAAAGTGGAAATAAATACAAAATAAAAATCAATTTTCGAAACCTTCTGATGATACATAAATCACTCTCTATAGCTTTTAAAGACGTTTTCTGTGTATCTCCTGATAATATGCTTAAAAGGATATTAGCAGGTTTGCACTCTAAGCTGACGATATGTTTTTTTAACGATTTGTGTACTAAGTTTGCGATTATCTCTTGTTATTACAGATACCCACAAAAAAAGTTGTAGGAAGTCCTGAAGATGAACAATCGATGATAACAGCGAATGTTGTCAGTCAAGATAAATTAGGTCAACCGGCATGTAGTGAGTATTTATACATTTATATACATTTATATTAATATATAAATTTATGGTATATATTTTTGTATATTATATATATTTTCATATATTATTTTTCCTCTCTTGTATGAGAACTCAGTTTGTAGCGAAAGGAGAAGGTATATGTAAACGCCACAACTCCATACCGGTACAGTCGATGGCTTTCGTTTATAAGGAAACTAAATACGTATACTTATTATATGATATATGAATGCTATTTATTATATATGTATGTGTGAATGTATGTATGTATATGAAAAAAAAAATTGTTTAATTACAATACTGTAATATAAATGACTCATTTGCTAAATATAAATAATAGTTTTTGTAGCAATTCTTGAAGAATAGAAACAAATAGAAATCTCAAAACGCTCTGCAATAATGCCTAGATATGTAATAAAATGTAAAACTAAAATAAATCAATCTTGTCGTTGTACTACCCAGTAACGGTTTTACTCCACAGGTGCACAGTGTGTATGACTTATTTTTATTTACTTTTATTATTTTTACATATATTTCCGAAATACAATCAGCGCTTAAAACCCTCTCCTTGTACGGCTAAATAATTCGTGTAAATGTTTGTTACGCAAGGTGGCAAATGGCCGTCAATCCGCGTGGCGTCGCTGGAGTCGCTGCGCGGCGGGGACGGGCCGCCCTCGCCCTCCGCGCCCGTCGCCGCCCTCGCCCTCCCGCTCCCGCTCCCCCTCGCGCCGCCCGCGCCCTCGCCCTCCCCCGCGCCCTCGCCCTCCCCCTCGCAGCTCATGCGGACGCGCCCCGACTTGACTATCGTTGCGCGCCACAACAAGGACACGTGACGGTAAGTGCACGTCACGGATGAGTTGTCACGTCATTGAACTTAATTGTCATGTCATTGGAGTTTTTTGTCATGTAATTTTACTGGCGAGATAAACAGTTTGGTTAATTATTATCCCATGGTGGCATGTCTTCAATTCTTCAAAAATATGAGATTATAATTTAATGTGTTTGGACTTTTTTTTGTATTCTGTAGTCGTTTTGTATATACTGAAAGTGTTCTGTTTTTTTATTAATATCTAATAAACATGGATTCAAAATCTAAAACTTATCCATTATTCATTTTGGTCGATACTCTCGAAAATATAATATTTTTACACCTTTTAAAATAAAAATTTGTTAAGATTACTTTGTTAATGTGAGTTTGTCAGATAGGCAGAGAGAACCTAGTTAAGATACTCCGTTCTCTGCTTGCTCTTTGAATTGGATGTTGAGTGGCTGAGCTCAACGCCGCGATCTTACTGGCCAGAGAGCGGGGAAATAAGAAATATTTAATTCTGTCCCATTTCAAAATATTCAAGGATAAGCTAACATCATATATATACCGATATACATAGTTTATATGGTAATGTTTTATTTGTTCTATTTTGAAACAGACCACGTCCAGTATGACTGACTTATACAAAATTTAATGACATCATTGGCATAATAATATAATTTATATTTCATAGAAAAAATAACTTTTTTGTTGAAAAATAAATCACATTTATTGTAAATATGACCAATTGTATATGCAAATAAATGAAATTGACATTTGAGTACATTTAATAAATTTATTTTTATTTTTTTTTTTATAATTTCGTATTGGGATTAGGGCCTTTATATTTATATATAAATTTGATGCCAAATAAATTCATTATGTTTTTAATGAATTATTAACTGATTATGTTACTTCTTGTGATTGATTACTTCTAAAGTATTTTTTTTAAATGTACTCAAATTTAATTAGCTATTATATTATACACACATACTGTTATGTTTTTTTATAGTTATGTTATAATTATTATTAATATTAGAAAAAAAATCATGTGTGTGACTGAAAATTTAGTGTAAAAAGCGTTCACTGTACATGAATTTATTCCATTTATTTCCAGAGCGATATTTTTAGCATATAGACAAAATAATAATAAAAAAATACTATATAATAAAAAAAGTTTAATTTTATAGTGCATAGATGTATAATAAATTTATAAACCGTCGGTTAGTCTGTTTAAGTGTAGTTTCTAAATATGAATTGTTCCTCTCATTGTCCAACTGTAGGATTCTTTTTAATTTAAATAATATATAATGTTATCTGGCTGAATAATTTTAAATATTAGTTACAATTTTTTTAATATAAAAAAGTATATAAAATATATTTATATATAGTTATTATATTTCATATAATTATGACCTTATAATTTTTTTTAATTGATTACAGTTTTATTTTAACTTTAGTTTTTTTACATATTTTTTTATTAACTTAGGACTTTTGTTCTCGGGTCTTTGTTGTTTTTCTTTAATTATCTTAATTTTTTTTTCAATTATGTACTTGTTTTTGTTTTCTTGTTTCGATTTAAACATGTTATCAAAATCATTATATTATTGACGTCAATCTAAATATATGTGTTTTTTTTTATTATTTCCAATTCAAATTTAATTTAATCAACTTTTTAAATTACTATTAATTGGATAATTGTCTTTTTTTAACGGTAGACGCGGCATGTTTTTTTTATTACAAAAAATCCCACCCCCTACTTGTATATAATTATAGATATATTTTATACTCTGTCCAACTATAATTGGATGTGTCGTACCAAATTTTCAATATAATTCTATTTTATAAATAGTTTGTAATTGTTAAGTTATTTGTTTGTTGTCTACTCATAGGATAGAATTTGTTTATTTATTAATTTACACCACCGCCATGTTTTTTTTACGCGTTTTATTTATGCATATATATGTAGAATGTAATGTATATGTCTAGATAGACATTAATGTAAAGATATTCTGTCTTAATTTTAACCTTTGTCTGTCCTAAATAAAGGTCAAAATTAAGATATTTTTCCATTTGTATTGCTTCAAAAAAAATGTATGACGAATTTTCCTTTGATTTTTAAGCTTATAAAGCAAGTCTATCTTTTTTTGGATACAATTTTATGATCTATCTAGACATATAGTATATATTAGAAACACAATTAAAGCGTGAGTGTGAACAAAATCATTGTCTAATTCCATCGATAATCTGACATGCAATTACTAGAGAAAGATAATATTAAAGGAAGTGGCGGACCCTAACGCCGCTTTGACATATCAAGTTTTGGAAATAAACCTAATTTAAGTCCAATATTTTCTCTAAAGAGCATTAGGGATTGAATTTACAACCGTTACGTACGGTATTCTATTTTTTCGTATATCCTTTTACATTAAGCTCATTGATTTTAATTTTTTGTAATACCATTTTTTTTTGTTAAATTTATGAATACAATTTATAAGATAAGGTAATTTTTTTCTAAAAGAATAGCCCACAGCATCCATTTCAAAAGTGTCATTTAAGTTAGCATGATTTTGTATGACACATTCAAAAAAAATACAAAAGACAGTAATTAACTGAAATAGAAAAATGGTGGTTAGATTTATATTTTTCGCGTTAAAAATAAGAACTGTTGCTTAGAAAAAAGAAATTGTTGACTTTTTTTGATAATAAAAAAAATTAAGCAGCATTTGTCATTTTTGACATATTTTTTAGAAATTCCGTATAATTGTTAGCTAATCTATAATCAAAACTCATTATTTTTAGTATATTATGTATCTAATGATAAGACACGTTTTTTTTTGTTTAAGCGAAGCGATCTGCCTTTGATAGTAAAACAGTTTTTATAAAAAATATATTTTGTAATAGAAGAAGTTTTTTTTAATTTTTTTCGGTCACAACTTTCGATCGCTTTCGCTTCATATAACAAAATAATAACTACTACTTGTTAGGAGATATTAAAATTAAAAAATATAATCAGAATATTGTTTTATTTTTATTGTTTTTTTAGCTTCATATTAATCTCACATATACCAGGATACGCAGCGGTAACTTAGCAACCTAGTGTTAAGACACTCCGTTCCCCACTTTAAAACGCGCTTTTGCCTTGGTGCCAGACCGAAGATATGAAAATATCGAATCGAATCATCTACTACCGTCGTGACGGCCTTAAAGTGAATTATTATACAATTGTTTATTTTCTAAGAGATAAGTAGAGTTCTAGTTGGGGTCGCTAGGTTTGGTAAAGCTACCTATATTGCTTTAAAATAATAGTATTTTTGGTTTTATGAATGAAAATCTATCACTTCAAATTTTTTTTACTCACGCATTAAGTGACAATACATTAATATTATGACATCAACGAGCTGGTGTGATGATGGATGGAATATTCGATCTCTTCAGAGGTTACTAAACCAGAGTTTGGAGTTATACAATTTATAGCTCGCTCTGAGCATCTTTTATACCACTTGTATCAAAAAAATACGCTTTTATAGTATATAACAGGAATTTAATTTACTAGGGTTGATAAATTATTTAAAAGTAATCAATTGGTTAAAGTTACGTTGTGTGTCCCTATATAACATCGTGTTAAAAGTAATATAGCAAGAAAAGAAAATATTTTAAAATAATAAAAAAATATACAGGACATTATTAGTTTTAATAATGTAATTTGTTAAATTTATTAGTATCATAGCATCAGAAGGAGCCACTACGCTCTTGGCTATCACTATTATCAGGTGCATATAATTTTACTGCATTCTATATTATTCTAGTATAAGCGAAAATATTGGATTTGTAAAGAATGAAATAAAGCTATATTAACGAGTAGGGGAGAAAGAATTTCAGGGAACAGAATCACACTGGATTTTAAAAATTTTGCTTTACTACAACGACAACTATTTTTGGCATATTATTATTTAAAAAAAAGTAGGAAAGTGTTTAAAATTAGATATTTTTCGCTTCTCCGGAAGTCCATTTTTAAGAGCTTTCAATGTTTTAATAGATATTGTGAACGATCTCCTGCCCACTTCTTCGCCTATGAGAATTTTCAGATTTTTGATAGGCTCGTCGTAAGAAGTTCCATGGGTTATATACAACACTAAAATTAGTAGTAATAATATATTTGTTAAAATTTCACGTTATGTTAGCAGAGTAGGAAAAGGGGATCTAGTATTAAGACACGTCGTTCCCCACTTTCGACACATTGTATCGTGTAGCGGAACTCAAAGCAACTCCACCAACAACAGTTTGGGATCCAACCTACGACAGTCACGGTTACAGTCAAATGCAATGCCGCTGCGCTACAACGACCTACGAGATAACGGGACATAGAATTATTGGGATGTGGAGAATGGAGTATAATCTTTCTATATCTTTTAACAAGTTTATTTACATAAAAAGAAGTTAACCAGATATTCAAAGTCTGCCAATAACCTATATTATAATATCATCTCCAGAAAAGCGTGGATACCCATATCTTTGAAAAACTAATAACCGGTACTGATAAAAATTGGACTGTTGTCTAAATTGGAATATATCCAGTTTAAATAAAAGAACAAAAGAAAAATCACTTCAATATAACTTTTAGTTTTAGAAAAAAGTGTGGTCCAACACGGGTATTTGAGAACACGTGGCACAGGCGCTTGGAAGTCAAATTAAAGCATCATACACAAACATCCAATCCCAATATCACATAAGCTTACCTTAACCTTCTGTTTTTGAAGTCGTTTAAAAAGAATTTCATGTCAACAATTGTACTTACATTGATATAAAAATAAAAACATAAAAAAATAGCATTGATCCATAATAAAAAATAAGTAATACTGGAACTTATGTTAGTAATTCGTTTGCCTTGTTCCGCTTCTGACTCCGCTAATTGAAATCAATAACAACTCGTATTATATATTAAGGCCGGTTTTCACTGCGGAAGAGAAATGAGCTGGTAATGCTTAAATTAAATATTTGTATTTTGTAATTATTTCGCTTCGCTTCTTGGAACTAAAAGAGAGAAATAGTTGAACTTTCTGATCGCTCGGTCCTTTCCGCTCGAATATTTATCGGAGAAAAGACCTCCACTCGTGGTAAAAAGACTACAATAGCTAAGAGCTGAGTTTGACATGGTGTAAAGAAATCAAACACCTCGAGGTTTTTACGGAACTTATATTTTTTCCAGATCAAATACTATTAAGTTTGTACAAGCTCTATCTTAAATTCTAATACAATATGTTATTCTAGAGAGCCTCTTTCTTCTTCCGCACCAAGTCTAAAAGTATATCTACAATTTTTCCCTACCACATAAAGCGTCATTTAATTAACGTTCTCTGGTGACAGTTCTATATAGTACGTATATTACTTCTTTTTAAAAAAACATCGTTTTATTAAGCAAAGAGGTTGATTTACATTTTTATAATAAATAATTGTGAATATTAAAAGTAATAAGTATAAAATAATTACAATAGTGACCCATTCTAAGTGCCCAACTCCAACTGTACCCACGTACAATGGGTTACCATAAAACAAGTTATATTTTCCGTGAATATCGTATATAAATTACGATTTTACCTTTCTCTATATTACCATTTCATTCTCAATAATTGTAAAAATTGTATTTTTCAACCCTCTCATTTGCACCCCTAGTAATTACTGTAAAATGACCAAATGTCAATATTAGGTAAAAAGAAACAAAAACATATAAATGAAAATATAAAAAAAATATATTTATAAAAATTCATTTAAAATATCTGAAAATGATCTAAATGAGATAAGAATTTATCAATATATTACATTTGTATGTGTTATAATCCTAAGAGAAAATAATATTATATCACAAAGGATAATTAATACCAGTCGTGGCGCAGGGGCAGAAAATGTGACTGTATGTACTGTACTGAATCGACTGGTTGTGTATTCGATCCGCACTTGAAGAAGAAATATTTATTTGCATTTATATTTTCTTTTCTTCGCTCTGGTGTCGAGGAAAAGAGCGGCGTTGAGTTCCGCCACTCAACACGCAATGCTTCCAGAACTCGGCGGAAATTGGAGAACGGAGTGTCTTAACACTAGGCTCCCTCTGCCTACCATTGGCACCGTCTTCCTGAAAGTTAATTATCGAAATTTGAACTACAGATTTTATTTTCTTAGTGCATCTCGCGAGTCAGCAGTGGCAACCTAGTGTTAAGGCACTCCTTTCCCCACGCACCGCCCATGTCTTAACAACTTAAAAAATGTAATAAATTTTAAATTAAAATTATCAACATTAATGTCTCATTAATTTGCCCATTAATTTCGATTTGCGATCTCTAAGAAAAAAATATATAAAATTACACCGATTTCAATAATTTACTCAATCCCACTAAAACTAACTTTGTGTCCGCCATTTAAGTATTTTTTAATCCTAAGATAACGAGTGGTACCGATTATTAATATAACAAGTGGTAGTAACGCGGGTAAGCGGGTGTAACGGTCGTCTATGGGTTGAAGACTGACTCTTATTTTTGGGTAGTATGAAGTCGCTTCCGTACATACACGCGGTTACGTCCGCTTCAAATATACGAATGTTTATTTAAGTGCATTTAAAAAAACCAGCCAAGCGTGATTTGCTCACTGAGGGTTGTGTACCAATTTTAGGCTTGTGATTGGGAAACACCTGCCAGTTGTCGGTGATGTGGCTTATAAAGTTAACAAACTTAAGTTTGTTTGTGTATCCTCATACATTTATTTTGTTTTTTGTAATGATTTTTTAAATGAAATATTTATATTTTTTTATTATTCAGATAAACCTTATTTTGTATTGTAAGTTCTTATCTTATCCCTTTAGTTGTATTTCTTACTTTGTCCTAAATTTCAAACGGTAGGTCTACGGGAAGTACAGTATAGGCTTTTATTACGCGGCGAATTTCTTAGAAAATAAAGCAAAAATGATACATAAATGCTCATTCATATTTTTGACTGCGTTGTATTAGTAGAAGCCTAATTTCTGTGCTCCAAAGAACTGTACCTGAACCTGAACATCTGATATTAATTTCACGTTGACATCCTAACGTAATCGCAATTAAAATGGTCTTGACATACATATAAAATAATCCTTTCGTTCAAAGTTCCGTAACAAAGTAATCCTTCCGTTATTTTCATTTTGAGGTGCAAAACTCTAAAAATTTATTAATTATTTTGATTTGGTTTTGCTTTAAATAAATCGTGACTTAAGGAAGTGACTGCTTGGAAGAGCGTCAGCTTACATTGGAGAATCTTAAAAGATAAAAAGTTAAATTTAATAATCACATAACCTCGAGTATTTTGTAACATCAGAAGGTTTTGATTAACTATAGTTAAAAATGAGCATCGATAATACAGTATTTTCCTCCTGGAGTTCATTTCAGAGATAAGTGATATATATTGTAGTTTCGTTCTCATTAAGACATTTGTAGTTCCCACTTTGGGCCACAAATTTGAACGTAGCGGAATTTGGAACCCTAGTTTCTTGAAAACGTTTTAAATGCTCTTGCTAAGCGCAACGCACTTAGTCATGCGAATGTTTTCAAAAAATAACGCTTTTAATCATTAGTATAATTGGTTTTAATTGGTGGTTTACCCATTGTTATTAAATTTTAAATAATGTATATTTATAGTATTAATCAATGTATGACGCAATTGACGTTTATATGCATCTTCATGCTCTTGTCAGCAGCAGGGTAGACAGGTGGGATCTAGTGTCAAGACACTCCGTTCTGGAAGTTCCTACGAAACGGCACAGTAGTAGAGTGTCACGTATATAGATTGTATGGATGGTATTTGAGCTTGTGACGTACTGTGCGGTTAGAAAATTCGGCGGCAGGTAACAGATCTAACAGTTCCCCAGAACAAACCCAGTGACGTCTCTACGCAAAGCCAAAGTATCGAGCCTTTGAATAATGATTGGGTTCCCAACGATGATTTTAATAATAATCTAATAATAATCTAATATATAACTCAATAGACGACGAAACATGGCCGTCGATGAAGGCTGTTCTTTGTATACCAAAGCAAGGAATTTTAATATTATTTAAATATAATATCCATTCCTTTGAATCAGACCCTGTGCTAATGCGACACGATGGCCTCCTCCTTAGTTTGGATTTACCCACGTATAACGTGCGCTATATAAAATACAATATTTACATTTTGCTTATCAATTTAAAGTGTATTGCATTTTAATGCTTATCATTTGACCCTAGAGAAGGGATCACCACTTTTAATATATTTATAATAAGCTAGTGCTGTTCTTTAACTAATTAAATGTCGATATTTTTAATCAAAAAAAGAAAAAATCAGCTTCACGCTATATCCCACACACAGCAGGGTAGGCAGAGGGAATAAGGCACTCCGATCCCCATTTTCCGCCAAGTTCTGGAGGCATTGCTTGTTGAATGGCGGAACTCTACGCCGCGCTTTGCCTCGACACCAGATTCTGATTAAAAAAAAAGCATAATGCCTCCAAAATTCGGCGGAAAGTGGGGAACTGAATATCTTAACACTAGGTTTACTCTGCCTACACTGCTGTTTGCGGGATACAGCGTGAAGCTGTAAATTGTTACTGTATTTATGGGCAGATTAAGTATTTGCAATCCAATCTTGTCTAACTTTCACGGCATCCTGGTGCAGTGGCACAGCGTCTGACTGCGAAAGTGACGGTTGTAGGATCCGCACTCTGAGGAATAAATTATTTCCATTTTCCTGCTCTGATAAGACAAGGCACGGCGCTATATCCTGACATTCAACGCCCAAAGGCTCAAAAATTGGCTTAAAATAGGTTCTTCTTGTTTATTTTGTTACATGCCGGTGTATCCCGCGTATAGTTAGCCCAAAGAGCATGTCAGTAGGTTAACCATTGTAATCATTTCGTAAATATCGATATCGCTTTTTTTCGATAATCGGCCACCACTAAATGTATTATATAAGCAGAATATTGTCTTAAATGTAAATCATTTAACAAAGTGCTACGAGACTGGATTAATCAAAACCATGCGGTAAATATTTTAATTATTTTATACACGACAAGAAAGTCGCCGCTTAAAGTGATAGTCGTGGCTGTAAACATGACGGTTATGGTTTCGATTTCCCACTTTAAAGAATGAATTATTTTCATATCCTTGCAAGACAAGGTACGGTGTTTAGGTTCGTCGTCGTCGAGCGGTAGATAAGAAACAGAATGTCATAACACTAAGGATCAATTTGCCAAAAATAATGTAATATTATTTACAGGATCATCTATGGAATTATTTTAGCATTGACAGTTTCATACTGCTCGTCACAAATCGATTCAGATGATTTTGGAGATTTACTTCTGATAGGAATGTCAAACAGTAAGTACAGTCAATATACAGTGTTTTTTTCATCACCACTTTAAATAAAAGTACAGTTTTAAGTACTATATAAAAGCCTAAACAATTAAAATAAAAGAGATTTTGCCAAAAAAATAATAGTAATAATGATTTAACAAAATAATTAATAAAATTATCGTGGTAAAATAAAATTCTTTTTGTTAACAACAACGGCACAGACACAACCTATCAAAGCGACGACATCGCACACGCCTCATTTACGAAATCGAGTCGTAGGTGTTGGCGAAGGTGAAGTTGAAAGTAAAATTAAACAAGAGATATCCCTTTCTCGATCTGGTATTTCTTTTGGGAATGAAAGTGGCACATTGTCACCGATTAGTAGTATTTTTTTAGTAGTGTAGTAGTAGTAGTAGTATTAGTATTAGTAGTAGTAGTAGCAGTGTAGTAGTAGTAGTAGTAGTAGTAGTAGTAGTAGTAGTAGTAGGTTTTTATTTTTTTATCTATTTGTAATTGCGTCTCACGTAATACAGTCTGTATAAAAAGCGTAAAATGAAAAAAAAAAACCACGTCTAAATTCTTGATTAAAAATTGATTACTTTTTTTAAGGGATGGATTTGAAATATTTTACCCTATACTCGTATGCTGCTCCCGTAATAAGGAGCGCAGACGCTTCCACGCTGTATTTTAATATTTTTAACACACTTTTGTTAACTCGAATTTTAACTTGATAAAACATAAGAAGCTCAATTTGGCACACGTGAAAACAAAAATATTTGTGTCGCTAGTAGGCAGAAAGAACCTAGTGTTAAGATAATTTAATACATTTTTAATTTTCCATGCATTTTCCCAATTGAGAATTGAATTGAACAGCGATAGCAGTCTAATATTTTCCCATTTTTTTGGCTTTACGCTTTATCAGAGTAAACAGAGGGAACCTAGTGTTAAGATACTCCAAGTATAACATTTATTACAATTGGTTTGAACTTATTTCAAATTTCTCGTATTCTTTAAGGTTGTGTGACGAATATTGGCGAGGAAGGAGTATGTGTTAAAGCGTCCCAATGCGTAGTCACACCTCCAGCAGTAGATCGGGCGACGCTTTTTAAAATACGGTGAGTAGTAAATAACTAAATTAAAAACATGCAAAGTATCAGTTAGACATGTACGTATGTTTGTATTTGATTTTATTGCAATTGGATAATATTTTGTAGTATGATGATGTATTATGGCGTTAAAGATTTTCTCCTTATTAATGATTTTATAAATTGTAGTACACACATTGTCACTAATAAATGAAACTCAGGAATAACAAATTATTAATTTGTAAATCCTGGGTTTCATCTTTTCCTGAGTTCCATCCTTACGGCGTCGGTTCTTCTCAAATCTGTGAAGTAGTAACTGGTGAATTATATGACGTTCAAAAAATATAACTTCTTACTTTTAATAAAATTATTTGACTTTGACTTTATTAAGCACGTGTGCTAAGTTTGGTAAGGGTGTCCTTGCATCAATCTCAGTCATGTCGAGATAATTGTTTTTTTTTAAATTAAATGCATCATACTCCAAGGAAAAGGCCAAATTTCTTAAAAATATTTTTATTTAATTTTGAGTGGGTGGGTATACACGTTGTTTTTGCTTATTCATTATTTTTATATTATATTTTGCCTTTGTTTTATAGGACGCTCAGCGCTACAACCGAAAAGCCAGTTGCGACGTAAGTATACTTTATGTTATAGTGCAATGTCACTGAAATATTAGCAAGGCCAAAATGAGGCCAGGGTTGGCGCAGCGGCACTTAGGCCTACGACTGTAGAGTAGGCACGATTCCAATTAGAGAAAATGAAATATTTAAAATTTTCTCTGGTAACGAGGCAAAAGCGGGGCGTTAAGTTCCGCCACTCAACATGCAATGCCCCCAGAAGAAAAACAGAAGTGTCTTAATTCGCCGCCCAATTTTCAAGACATTTCATGTTGAGTTTCGAAACTCCACTCTATTCTTTGTCTTATTACCAGATTGAGAAAATTAAAATATTTTTTTCTAATCATTTTCATATTATTGCTATGAAATGTTATTTTGTTAGACAAAAACAAAGTCTTAATTTTTTTTTTTTCCAGAAACCAGTGTAGTTGGTCTAAAATCTGTTGTCCAAAAACCAAAGTGTCCATAGTAGACCATAATGTGAAAACTCCAGTTCAATTAGGCTGTGGATACAGCAACCCTGGCGGAACTAGCATCAGAATTTCCAACAAAGCTACTGACGCTGCATATGCTGATTTTCCATGGATGGTTGCCTTGATCCTGTACGTATCAAATTTTTGAAAAACGTAAAAGTTTTAAAAAAATTTCATATAGTTATATTTATTTAGAACAATACAATAAAAACGATCTTATCTATCGATCAATTCCAGGCAACTTTTGGGTATCTATTAGATCAATTAAAAAGAAAGAGAGTCTACACTGAACAGGGAGGAAATCTAGTTATATATTCATATCCATAATTTAAAAAGAAACACAATTCTTTGAAGTCTTCGTGATGCAGAAGCACTGCATCTGACTATAAGCGCGGCTTTCATTTCTCGCTCTAGTACACAGACAAAGTGTCACCACATGTCACTGTGCAATATCTTAAAAAAATGGGGAGAATTTCCTATAGGAAAGTCTTTCAAAAATGATAAAATAGTATTCTCAGAGGTCGATTTTATCACATCCAACTATTTAAGATACGTTTCGATAAACATAAAATATTTCTGGTTTAATTTTAGCAAAAAAAATATCGAAGACCAGATATTGGAGGATAAAATCATCGGTGGAGGCACTCTCATCCATCCTTCAGTTGTGATGACGGTAGCCCACAAGGTGCACAAAACTCAACCCAATAAGGTTTGTTGAAGGAGGTTGTTATTTTTCGAGCGTGTCTATGGCTGTTGCCCTGGCACGCCCTATGTATGACGAGTCGCTCGTCGAGATTTGTCAGAATTATACAGGTGACACGGAGATATTTAGTCTAAAAAAAATATTGTAAATGGGTATTTACAAAAGAAGGAGATTCATAATTACTACTGCTGTTAACAAGCTATATTTGTATACAGGAAATTTGTAAAAACCCTATCTACAGAAATGCTAACGTATAAGAGTTCCGACGTACGTGGTTAAAGTGCTTGGGTTGTATAACAAAGGGTGCAGATTCAAATCTCGCAACGCTTAAATTTTTTATACGTATTCTCGTCATATGCCACGACACTCCGTTCTTCACATTATGTCTAAATTCGATGTATTACCTGTTGAGTGGCAAAAATCAACGCCGTAATTCTCGTTGGCCTCGAAGAGTGAAACAAAAAATAATATATTAAGATACTGTGGTAGCACAGTGATCGACAATAAACACAAATACCGTGCGGGTTCGAATTCCCACCGCGGGAAAATTATTATTTTCACTTTTTGGCTGGAGTAAGGACAAAAAAGCTTTAGCCCCCTCACTCGGCACGCAATGTCTCGAAAATTAGGCGGTACATGATGAACAAGGTGTCTTAACTCTGTTTGTTTATCTTTCAGTTAAAATGTCGAGCTGGCGAATGGAACTTAGCCGAAGAAAGCGAACAACATAAACACCAAGATAGAGATGTAGCGAATGTCATCAGTCACGAAAGCTACGACGATGGTATTATACATATTGTTATATTTAACAAAAATGTTAATTGTTAATTAAGGATTAATCTAAGCCACATGCTAGTGCACGTGGCTTAGATTATATGTGTTATATTATATTTTTTACTCACTAACTTTCATATTAATTATATTAAATATTACAAAGAGTCATACGCTGCTTCGCTCGTTTAAAGTTACCTTTATAGCTAAAGAATAATATTTTTTAACAAAAAGTATCCTTTGTCCTTTCTAATCCCTCTACAAAGTTACAAAGTTTCATGATAATCGGTTGAGTTGTTTTAGCATGAAAGTGTAACGCACATTTGTAATATTAATATGATTAAATTATATTTATTATACGGTAGAACTAACTTTTGTTGTATAATATTACGCTTACAGCCATACACTGTGTCTCTGCGCCATAACGGCTGACGAATTTATCGAGATATTGCTGTAATTTACCTCTTTGTCAACAGTGTACATTTATTACGACGTAGCACTACTGGTTGTATCATCGCCTTTCAACTTGGCGAGTGCACCTCACATTGGAGTGGGGTGCTTGGAGCCCAACTTGCCCAGTCCTGGCACGGTCTGCTACAGCATGGGTTGGGGCATGGATGTTAGGGCTAATAATAAAACTGCAAAATTTCTTAAAAAGGTCTGTATTTTTATTTTTTATTTTTATTTTGCTTTAATGATTTTAAAATATATATTTTATGCATTTAACCACATATAACAATTTTCATATATGTTTCCCTCCAAATATCCGTTTATGGGCCTAGTAGTTGGTCTAATTAGTGCCCTCGACTTCTACTTTACCTATTGTATTATCACAATTGTGCCATGCCAACTAATTAAGTTTATTCACGTCGCTTTGCACCACATAATGCCCTCACTTTTAGATGTATCTTATCCCCAGATTGGTTGCCTGGAAGAGATCACTTATAGTGATAAGGCCGCCTTTGTGCATATCATAACTCTAATTTAATGTAATCAATCCTGTTAAAGTGTGCAATAAAGACTTTTTATCTTATCTTATATCTTAAAAAGTCAACTTTTATCTAGAACTTCGATAATATATATTTCATCTATTTAGAGGTTTTGGTAATCACGGAATGTTTTTTTCAAACAGCTTAAAAATCATTCCCTGGAGTTGTATAAGATACATGGTAATTATTACAATACAATTAACAATTAATTAATTGTTAATTGTGATTTTTGCACAAATGATCAATTCCCAATATTTAATAGTAATACAAAGCTTTGTTTCCAGCTGGAACTGCCTTTAGTTGGGAAAGATGATTGTGAAAGGTTATTAAGACAAACGATACTCGGAAATGGTTACAACTTGCACAACTCTCTAACCTGCGCTGGAGGTGAACTTGGTGTGGACACATGCGACGGTGACGGAGGTTCCTCACTCGTCTGTCGGATACCAGTACGTAATTTCCGCAAAAACAGACAAATATTGTGTATTGAATGTCGCTACTTTTATCAGACTTTGGACAGTTTCTCGCTTTTTTTCACGCATACCTACTGCCTACCCTAACGATCATAATGTTGAGATATCTTATCGTATACCAATCGCCCAGTTTTCGTATTATATTTTTTTTTGGTCTACCAGAACTTAGAAACTGAGGCAAGTCGTAGCATAAGGTATTGTAGGTTCGATTCCCACTGTAGGAAATGAAATTGTATAATGGTAACGAGGCAAAGCGTGGCGTCGAGTTCCGCCGGAAAATGAGAAACAGAAATGTCTTAATGGAAACAGGACTCAGCGTGTGATAAAAAGAGCTGCTCGTATTCATTTAAAAAAATAAATTAATTTAACTTTAATATAACTAAACGGTGCGTTTTGCTTCAACACCAGAGCGAAATATAAATTTAGATTGGTATTATATTTCCTTGTGTGGGAATGAAACCCACAACTAGTGGCGTTTACAGTTACACTTGCCCCTGTGCCACGACTAGCCTCAAATTTAAACATAAACATAATTTTAACATGACTCACTTTTCTCATTTTTCTCCACTGATTTCAACAATCGAAACTTTCTAATAAAAAATATTTTTTTAGGATAAAGAAAGGCTACGTTACTCGGTGGTGGGGATGGTGGCGTATGGAGTCGATTGTTGGAACCAGAACGTGCCCGGGGTTTATGCAAAAGTACCGGAATTTTACGACTGGGTTACAAGCAAAATGACAAGTCTTAATTTGCAACCTACTAATTCTTTCAAATATTAAAAATAATTAAAATACTCTGTAAATATATAATATTCATATGAAGTTCTTATTTATCTCCTACAGTTCTATACTGTTAATTATTTTTTTCTGCTAGATTTGTTGATCTCTCATATATATATTTCCTGGTCATCATGATGGAGGGGAAACAAATAATAACTCAACAATATGTTTGATGCGCTATCAAGATTCACTACTAATGTAGTCACTAGATGGCGTTGCTCTATATCGTTGCATATCTGTTTCTACTTTTTCAAATATAATTTACTTGAAAATTTTAAGTATTTAATGTTGTAGTAATGTAGCGGTAAACCTGTAACTTTCACAAACTACCAATCCAACTTTATTTATGTTATAGTTTGTACTGCAAATAAACAAATTTGTTTATTTTGTATCAACAGTTATATAACCATCACGTTTCCAAAGCAAGGAATCTTACCACTCTATCTTCACCACTTCTTTCTTTCTGTAAACTGTAGTTGTTCGGACAGTTTAAAAGTCGTTTTTATGTTAAATTTCACTTAATATAAAATTATATTAATCGAAAGTGACGTTTTACTAAAAGTATTAAAATGGTTATTATTCCTTTCCGCCTTAATTAATGTATAACAGAGTCAAATTCAAATAATTTTATTGAAAATAAAAAGTTACATGCTTAATTTTTTAAACGTTAAATAATTTACCACCAGTTCACTAAAGTTGGCATTAACTTAACAGATCTGAGAAGAACCGGCCCAAGAAAGTCAGCGGGACTTTTTCCTTTAAATGAATTGTACAAAAAAACATTTAAATATGTCTGACAATGATACTTTGAAACAGACTAGAGCGAGCATTTCATTCCCAAGGCGTGTTATTCTTTGTATAATTATTACTTTGGTAATAACCTTAAACACAAACGTTTTTTCACAACTCCATTACCCCAAATTTGCATTACCCCAAAGTAGAATGCCGTAGCACATAATACTATGAAAGTAGCTAAAGTACACAAGGCGAGCCGTTTTCACGTCAGTTAATAGTCTGATTTTATTAACTGCAAAAGCTGCTGAGTTAAGTCTATTCGCGAATCCGTTAATATGAGCACCTCACTATAATTTAGAGACAATGGTGATACCGATAAATACCGTAGAATCGACAGAATCTACATATTTTTTTTATTCATTTAGGTTTGGGAAACGAATGTATTATTTTTTTTTTTTCAACATTTTTTAAAGTGTTATACTCTGCTGTAGGCAGAATATAATCTATACATTTTTCGATAAATAGCCTGAGCAATAAGAGTAGACTTTTTTAATTCGAACTTCGAGTAGTTCCTGAGATTATCTCGTTCAACCAGACAAACATTATATATAAGTAAGTTATATTTTCAGTCCTGGTTCTTACCAGAACTGAAAATTGAACCCAGAAGCTGTCTCCTTGACAGCGCAGTGTAAAGTCCCCTAACTTACCAAGTAATGTTTCGAAAATTTGGCAGAAATTGAGTATAAAATGACCGAGGATATCATTATTAGACGCAAAAGGAAAAAAAATAAATGAAAATATTAAAATATATATATTTATTGAAAAAATTATTGCGATATATTAGACTCAACACTTGATCACGTCAATCAATGTAATGTATTGAATAAGAGTAATTTTTAAAAATTAAATCCTGCGCCACTCCTGGCTTATATAAATTAAATGTTATATAAGCCAGGAGTGGCGCAGGGGCACAAGCCTTCAACTGCAAACGCAACTGGTTGCTGGTTCGATTTCCACTTGAAGGAAATGAAATATTTTAAATTTTAATTTCCTATTCTTTCCGCTCTGGTAACGAGGCAAAAGGCGGCGTTGAGTTCTGCGTGTGTGTTGAGGGCAATGCCTCCAGAATTTGGCGGAAAGTACGGAATGGAAATGTATTAATTGGGACGAAATATCTTAATACTAGGTTCTCAGGTTCCCATGGGGAACTCTGCTATGTACGGAATACAGTTTACAGTCTCATTCTACAGTATAAGTGAGTGTGCCGTATTTCTCATCCGTCATAACTTTATCTACCCAGGAGTTTATAGCTGGTACATTCACGTAGACCCCGGGACGGTCTTTAACTCCGCAACCGATGCCATACGCTACTATTCCCACCATTGCGTATCTAACGTTGACACCGTCTTCCTGAAACTAAATAAACAAAAATTGAACCAAAGATTAAATCTTTTTTTTTATTGTTATACACTGCATCTCGCGAGTAAACAGGCAACAAAGCGTTAAGACACTACCTTCCCCACGCACCACCCATGTCTTAAAACTTTGCAAGGCTTGTAATACCAGTATTTTTCAAATACAAGTAACATTGATTTTAAAGAATACCGGTATCTTATTACGTGCGAGACAGTTATGAATAGATCAATGACGTAAAAATCTACTACTACAAAAATACTATTAAACGTTGTCGATCTTCTACTACAATAAAATAATATACAATAAAATAAGATAGATATAACAATACTTATTTAGAAAACGTATAAAAATCTTAACGTAGCGGGAGTCGAAACCGCGCCCATTTATTTTGTTCCTCGACTGTGAATATAATCGTATTTATATATATTTATAATTTAACAATATTTTCTTTAAAGAGGCAAAGCGAGCCGTTAAATTTTGCCATTCAACACGCAATGCCTCCAAAACACAGCGGAAAAAGGGGAACAAAAGTGTCTAAATAGAAACGGAGTGACCTAGCCCCCTGTACTGCAGGATACAGCATAAAGCTGAAAAAACGCTTTTTTGAGCGAGTGTCTAGATGAACTAGTAATATTTTTTTTACCGCACACAGCGGAGTGCAGAGGGAACCTAGTGTTAAGACACTCCATTCGCCCCTGTTAGATCTTTAATAATTTCCGGAGAATTCTGGAGACATTACGTGTTGAGTGGCAGAACTTCACGCCGCACATAACCTTGACGAGAAAAATCCACATATGATTTTAAAACATGATAAACTTTTTTTTAAATACATTTAAACAAAAACCGCCTAAGGCCTTAGGTCCCTCCAAAAAAGAAGACAAATAAGCCCAAGGGAAAATCTTAACGCTTATGCTCACAGTGCCGCAGTGCAAGAGACCAAAACCCCCCACTACTCCCATATTAACCTCCATTCCAATAATTGGTTCGATATATGAATAATTTGATTTAGATATTGCTTAAACAATGATACCTGTATGGGACACACTAAGGATCCCCCTCCATCTTTATAGCACGCGTCTACACCCTCCTGTCCGCCAGCACACGTCAGGGACGAATGCAGTCTGAAGTAACGACCGAGCAGCGTGGTTCTTAAGTTACTCTCACATACTTCTGGACTCACCAGAGGCAGTTTACTCTGAAAATGTGATTAGTCAATAATAGTTTCATTCCTTTTATGCTATAGGGCTATATTTTTTTTACTTTCTAACTACGTCCTGTGTGCTCTAGGACTCCCAAATTATTGTATACCATAAGGTTCTAAATATTTGTGTCTTTGAGACACAAAGACAACACCTCAAGCAAAAATGGTATCTTGATATCAGAAATGTTGTTTTTCTTTGTAATAATATTTATGCTAAGAATAAGTATAGTAAAAAAATAAAAGGAAAAGAGGCATCGTGACACAGTGGCGCAAACATGTGACTGCAAGAAGAAGTTGTAGGTTCGATTTTCACTCGGAGATATGACAAGGTCGGAGGTATACTCATATTTCTATTTGGTATTTCCCCTCTGGTAACAAGGCAAAGCGCTGCATTTAGTTACGCTACTCGATACGCAATGCCTCGAAAATACGGCCGTGAGTGGGAGACGGAGTGTCTTAACACTAAGTTTCCTCTGGCTAACCCGCTATATGCAGGACACAGCGTGAAATTCATAAAAAAAAATTAAAAGTAATTTGTGCAAACAAATCGAGGCATATTTTTTTTATATATATATATATAAAAAAAAACATTTTTTGACACTTTTTAGAAAAAAAAATTATGATGATAGAGAAAGAAAAGTAATTATCTCTTGATACTCCAGACATGCCCACCTTCTTCAACGTAGTACTATATCTTTCCTCATTGGGCAATTTACCCCATCCCATGGTGAAGCATTCTGTACCAGGCTCCGGTAATGCCTTGTTGAGACAAGCCAGGCCGATGTGGGGAGCCCCGTCCAAGTTGAAAGGATGCTTTAGGAACACGAGAGCCACATTGTAGTATAGAGATGCTAAAAATATAGCCAATAGTTAATAATTATAGATAAATTAATGCTCAAATTGAAGACGCAATGTCTTGAATTTTGTGTTGGCTAAAGGAAAGGCAAAAGTCTTATAGAAACGAAGTAATGAAAATAGTTATTTTCCCAGAACGGAGATAGAAATACCAAAACTAAAACTAAACTAAAGTAACTTCACGCTTTGTCCATAGCGGAGTAGTCTGAGAGAACGGAGCGCCAAACGCTACGGTCTCTACATACCTCTCTCACCTCGTCCACTGTCATCAACCTCTTCATAAATACCCTTATTAGATATGATAGATGATAGAGATTTGGATGTCGTTTGTAAAAAACCAAAAAATCTTTCCACAATAACCTCAAAATTAAATTTAGTAAATTATTTTTTTTTACTTTTTATTACAGTTATACGTACGCCTAAAGTACTCCGGGTGTATAAGCTTTTTGTTCACATCTTGTTCTTGGAATTTATATGTTTCATTTTCCGTTTGTATATTAAATTCTCCCGCACGAACTTTAAGCTAAAAAATATGAATAATATTTTTTTAGATTTGATTTATAGATCTAGATTTACTCTGGTGTCGAGGCAACACGCAATGCCTCCAGAATTCTGCAGAAAGTGGGGAACGGAGTTCTTGCCCCTGCCTACCCTGCTGTGTGCGGGATAAAGCGTGAAGCTGATTTATTTTTATTTAAAAAATATTAAAATTTGCCTATACTGAATAGTAGATAATTATATTATAATAACTATTCCACTTAAATCAATCTAAAGAAAGTAATGCAATAATAAAATAATATACCGCGTAACGGGTGACGTAGCGGAGGTAAGAAAAAAAGGTATTGTTATCTATACTAATATTATAAAGAGAAAAGATTTGATTTTTCGTTTCTTTGAATTGAATAGGCTCCGCTTTTTGCCATTAGAATCCTGCCTTATCTCTGATGAACATAGGTTATATTTAAAACGAGAAATGAAATTATGATCTCGTGAAAATTTCGATAATGTAACCCAACGTGTGAAAAAAAATACCAAAAATATTATTTTATAGTGTACGCTGTGGATAATAAAGAAAATAGAGTAAAATACTACAATTTTTAGAAGACATCAATATCTAGAAAAAAGTCCGTAATACCATATGTGCTAATAGAAGTATAAAACAAAGGAAAAAGAAATCGAAAGAAAGATAGATGAGGGAGAGTCAGAATTGAACAGAATGAAATAAATTAGGCAGAGCAACCTGAGCTTTTTACGTACTTAATAGGTTGTTTTTTTTATATCCAGTACCAGATTGATGTTGGCTTTCATCGCTAAAAAGATTTTCATTTGCATCATTGAATGCAAGGAACTATAGATCTTGCGAGAAATATTAGAAATAAATACATCCTTTGGTGAGCAAGGTTAGAGTAGTATGTACATCAATCTGCGCAGTTAAAATATGCTATCGAGAAGTTTTAACGATGTAATGGAATTGGTAAATACTGAGAACAGAAGATGAAACAATATGGTCTTGGGGCAAGCCATCCCTGACATCGTGGCAGTCAGAGGTACTCTGACTGCCACGAAACGACGAAACGACAGTGAATGTCGCTGAAGATAAGAAGAAAACCATTCTAACGCTAAATCTGAGGCATTACCATTACATAATAGAATAATAAGAATGTCGTGATCAACTAAATTAAATATGTTACTAAAATCGATGAAAACTAGCACAGTTAGATAATTTTTTTCCATTGACAATCTAATGTCATCAGTAAATCGCAACAAATCAGTAGTTGTGCTGTGTCCAATTTTAAAATCGGACTGCAGCGTATTTAATAAGCGATATTTTAAAAATGTGTTGATATTTGCTCGTAGGCAATGGATCTTGGATTTTGGAAATGAAAAGAAGAGCAGATAATAAAAATAGTCTAATAAAGATAATAGAGACACGTGAGGAAAATGAGATGGTAGCGTAATATTTGATATTTTCTCGAAAATTAGGAGGAAATTGAGAAACGGAGTGTCTCAACACTAAGTACTCTTTGCTTATCCTGCTAGATGCGGGATACAGTGGGAAACAGCAAAAAACATACCTCACGATTCCTGTACTCATTCACATTATAAGCGGCTGTAATTACTACTGAGGGGTGTATCAACGATCCTCCAGCGAGGAAGTCATCCGGTACCCAAACTGTCACACCTCTTCTTTTCCTAAAATCAAAAAGAAAAACTGTATTGATTTAGCATTACGCTATGTTTCCTTGTTTGTTAACACATTTTCAATTATACAAATTTTTGGGACATTGTATTGTTGACTGATGGAATACAACATCGCACTTTGTACTGTTACTTGAGCGGACAAAACTAAAACAACTTACCGAGTTGTAATCGAACCCACAACAACGGTTGCAGTGAGACGTTAATGTTCAAAAGAATGGAAAAAAATTTTTGTAAAGTCTCGACACGTAAAAAGTTTTTACCTTTGCGTTACTTTATGCTATGTAAGTGAGAAGAATTATAAAGAAGCAAAATGAAAATGGTTTATAGGAGTTTTTGGAAACCCAACATTTTGAATCATGGTCACGGGTAGTACAATGCTTAATACTAAATATACGCGTGAAATAGATCGGACTTCTATATACGAGCGAAGGATTTTAAAAAATATAATAAACATATATAAAAAATATTACTTTATAATTGCAACCATCCATCGGAACTCTTGATAACTGGCCTGCCCAGAACTTTGCTTGTCCGTTTTATCAGACGTTGAAGTTTGTAGATTTGTCCAACCACATGTGTCTGTAACAAGACAATTGACATAAACTATTAAAAAAAATCTATTTTACATTTTTTCCATTATATCACAGTAAGCAGAAAGAATCTAGTTAGGAGTACTACGTTCCCGAATTTTTGAGAACTTGCGTGTTGTGTGGCGACATTCAACGCCGTAACTCAATTTCTTTCACGCTTCCCCGACTTTCAGTTAGTTTCAGATTTTTTGTTTTGTTGGATTGAATGCGCTAATCTCAGAAACTACTATACACTACCTAATATTTAAAAAACTGGAAAATTCTTTAAGTATATGTAACAATTAAGGAGTTACATCACGTTAATAGTTCAATCTAACGCACTGCAATCTGTATATGTTGTTAAAGTTATCTCAGGCAATTAGAATGTGTAATGTATACATAGTTCTTAGTTTCACGTTTACCGTAAACGCATAAAAATTTGAACGTAATGGTATTTGAACTCGAGCTTTTTTGAAACCAAACGCTTTGACCACTAACTAAGACGTACCTACTTTATGAGGCATGGGTTTAAGTACGCTAACTTATTATTTTTTAGCATCACGCTGTATCCCGCAACTGGTAAAGTAGGCAGAAGGATACTGAGAACCTAGTTCTAAGACATTAAGTTCCCTACTTTCTGACGATTTCTGGTGGCATTGCGTGTGGAGTGGCAGAACTCAACCTTGCACTTTGCGTCGTCACCAGAACAAGGAAATAAAAATATTAAATATTTTATTCCCCTGAGTGGGACTCGAATCCAAAATCTCTCGAATCAAAATCAAAATCAATTCCATAGAGGTGAAGCATTAGGTGAAAGCTAGTTAGAAATATGTATTTTTACCCAAGTCCACCGAGCTGCTCGCTTGGTGCATCATTTTGTCTGTTTCATAAACCTGTTCTCCGTGATGATTAGCGATGGAATCTTGCATGAGTTCCTCTGTTTTCTGAATAGTGCAGCAGACTTGTAGTGACAAAGGACATTTTTTATTTTGTCTAAAAAAAACAAATTAATGAGAACTTCGTAACACAGGGGCACAAGCATGGGGCTGTAAGCAATGGTTGAGGATTTGACACCCGTTTGAAGAAATATTTCGCTTTTGTAAGGGAACATAGCGTGACATCGAGTTCTGCCATGACGGGCGTGTCATATTGCAAACGCAGTATGATAACACTATATTCTCAGGATTTCTCTGCCTTCTCTGCTATATGCGAAATACAGCGTGAAAATAAAAAAAATCAAGCAAGAGATATTGTAGGCAGAATTTTAGAAAAATAAGATGACTAACTTCCGCATATAGGCATAGGGAACATAACATAGTGTTAACATACTCTGTTTTCCATTATCCGTAGAATTTTCGGGACGTGCGCACTGATTCGTAGAACTCAGCTCTGTGTTTTGTTTTGTTACCAGAGGAAATTTACATAATTGATTCCCTCGAGTGGTAATTAAACCCACAACCGTCGCGTTTACAGTGTTGCAATGCGCCTCGAGATATAATTATTTTTTATTTAGTTTTCTTTTTGCAAGACAGATTTGTGACAATTTGGCTTGGACACTTACCGGAAATCCATTAAAGAACTGCCGTCTACTATTATATTGTTATACTCGTCGCATTGGTAATATGGTATACATTGTCCTTTCTTCCCGTCGTCGAGAAGACAATCTATATTGATTTCTAAGAAAATAATATTTAAAAAAATTAAACCGACTTAAATGACTTAATAAATCGTACTAAAACTAATTTTGATACCGCCATTTGATTTTTTTAAATTCTCAGATAACGAGATATTCAAATGGGACGATGAGCATTCGCTATCCGAGACCTGTAAAAACTGTAATGATGGTAGGTACTGGTAGTTGAGGAAGGCTCCTAATCCCACAGCCAGAACTCAATCTCAGTATTGTGAAACTGGGAATTTTCAATGCGGCAAGTTTTTTATAAGCGGGATCGCTTATAAAAAAATTGTATTAATATAATGTAAATAAATCAAAAAAACCAACCTAAATCCACTTTTATTAGACAAGTATTGCTATTTGCATGAGAACAGTCAAAATGTGACGCTAAAATATAATGGAAAATAGAAATATTTAAAAAAAAAAGGATATTTGCCAGAAGATAAATTTCAACAAGAATTTTGACAGAATTATGCCTAAAATTATTTATTTAGGCTTTTTTACATTTGCATGTTTTAGAGGCAATGTAGTAACAGCAAAAATATTTTTTTTTAAATATCAATATGGACTATAAATTTATATACACGATAGTGAAACCGTTGTAATGAAATAGTGAACATTCCTCATCGATCCGTCTTCAAATCCGTCTGGGATTCTCATCAAAAAATGTGTTCCAAAGTCAAAGTTCGCTTTTATATCAAATATATCTTAGAGGAACTTTGTTATATGCACAAATGGTTTCCAACACCTATACACATGCATACGTTTACACTCAAGTACAAGTACTTTACATTTACTTTTAACATGTTAGGCCATAGTAACGACAATGCCCTAAGCCCAAGGATAAAATCAAACCCCGAACTTACCTACGTTTGCAGTTAAATGCTTGTGAAATTCTTTTATTCCTTTGCTCAACATCTCCTCATACCTGATACTGATTACAGATACTGCATTATCTAAGGACAACCGAGGTCTCTCCCTACTTTTTTGCCGCACACTCATACCACCACATTAGTTTTCACTCACCTCACACTCACACTCACTCATGTCTATATTGCGTGTTCAGTCCGATATTTTTACGGTTTTTAAGTTAAGTTACATTGCCTGGACTAATATGGTGACGGGTAAAGTAAGATCGAAATCGGATTTAGGAAACTCTTCATTGGCGATTGTCGCACTGGCGAGAGGTCCTGTGTATCTTCATCTCTTTCTTTCTCTCTCTTCTATATCTTGTTATTTTCCTAGTCTCAGAAATCTCGCGGATATCGGATACTTGATCCCGCATCTCGCAGGATTGGAAAATGATGCGAGATCCCGGAAATATTTTTATTTGACTGGAACTCTTACAGATTAGGCTATCAGTAAAGTACTCTTTACTAGCTGGTGGTGAAACCGGTTCATAGACGTATATTGTACTAAAATATTGTCCTCACATAAAAACATACAAATGTAACTGTTATCTTCTTTTAAGAAAGTCGATTAAAATAAATTTTAACAGATGGATGGTTTTTCCGATATCTTATGGTACACAAATTACAGAAACCTCAAAATACTTTTTACACTCCATTTTTCGTCCTAATTTAAAACATTGCTTGTTGAGAGGCGGAACTCAATGCAGCACATTAACTTCGCAGAGAGGAAAAATATATTAGATAATTCAATTTAATATACGAGTATGTTATCATTCCTGAGTTCCCTGCGCCTCGGAGACTTCTAAAATCAGCTGATTACAATTTTATTTTAATTTCGCTAAACTCAACGTTACTCTTTGCATGCATCGTTTATTTGTAATACCTACCTATGTAATACAAATATGCCACGTGGGAATGGAGACGACAACTATCCCATTAAATTTCATTTAATAACAAAAAAAATCAAAACTTACCTATATTTGTTGGAGTCAAATCAATCTTGTTAGATTCTGAAAAAAAGAGGTTTTGAATTAATATAAAAAAAGCTTTATGCCTTTTCCCGCATAACGAGATAGGCAGAGGTAGACTTCCCGTAACGCCGCGCTTTTCTATCAGAGGAATGAAGCGAAAAAAAAAGTTGAGTGAGAATCAAACTGATAACCATTGTATTAAATATTTTTTGTTAGTGACTCTTTGTCTTTGCATAATATAAAGTCGCTACATTGCGTGTTGAGTGGCGATACTCAACTTTTTGCCTTGTTACAAGAGCATGGAATAGAAAATAATTTATTATTTTTATTAAATTATCGAACTGACTACCGTAACATTTAGTCAGAAGATTTGCAGCTGCGCCATGACAGCCTCAAGTGGGTAGTTTAATAGTAATTATACTTACTCTTTATAAACGTTGGAGTCAGATCCAACGCTTCTGTTACTGGTTCTGTGAAATAAGATTACTGTTTTATTTATTTTTTTCATCTGTTATGATTTTGTTGTTGTTGTCACTATACCACCACGTGTTCTCCACCTTCCAGCCAGCGTTTAAAGCACGGCGGCACTTAACGTCGCACTTGGAGAATACGTGGGGTTTAATCTTTAGGATTTAAAATTACAACTTGGATTCGAAAAGTACAACTTGGTTGCTTGGTTTGCTATAAATATAAAATGAACTATAATTACGAGTTAAAGAAAACAAGTATATTTAAATAAATTTCCATTTTTTTGAACTGTATTGAAGTTCTTACTTTGTGTCAAATTTTATTGTTATAGGTCCACGAGAAATAACCTTTAGTTTTCTCTATTGCATGTTATATTATTTTAGCTTTGATGACATCTACGCGATTTTGAGGTAAATATTTTTGACAGACAGGTGGACGACAAAGTGATCCCATAAGGGTTTATAGGTAACTGAAAAAGTATAATTACTCATTGATTTAAAGTTTAAGGGACATTTAGAGGTTATGTGCATAAATTAAAGCTTCACTTTAGTACGTGTTAAGAAAAAATAAATGTATAAAAAAAGTATGAAAAATTGTACGAAGCAGGACTCGAACCCACGTGTCTTACTACTACTAATCCATACGTTCTCCGTAGGGATTATACAAAGGTTCGCTACACAAAGATTGTTCGTTAGAATGCTCATTTGGCAAGAGATAATGCTATTAATTAAATATATTTTGTACCTGTTTTATTTTTTTGTGACAATACCCATCTAGCGATTTCTTCATCAGACGACACCGCGGCGTATGAACTGCATACCAGCAGAATATGAACTCCATATCTGTTAATGAAAATAGTTTATTTTATTCCTTCACGTGACACGACATACTGTCAACACATTGTACAGCTGTAAAACATAACGCCGCGCTTAAATGGATGAAGAAAAATAAAATTGGACATCAGTAGAAGGAAAAGTTCAAGTGCATCTATTTAACCTATTACAAAGATAACATATTGATAATTCTTAATAATTAATGATAATAAATTGAGGCCAGTAGTAGCGCAGCGGCACGAAGTGTGACTGTAAAACCTGGTTGTGGGTTCGATCCCCACTCGAGGAGATGAAATATTTACTTAAATTTATATTTCCATTTCTTTGCTCTGGTGTCGAGGCTAAGCGGCGGTGTTGAGTGGCAGAACTCAACGCCTCCAGAATTCAGGAACGAAGTGTCTTAACACTGGTTCATCAAGTTTACCTACCGTACTTAGAATGTTGTATGTGAAATATACAAAAAAAGCTTCACGTTTTTTTCCCGCACAAAAGGGTAGACAAAGGAGATCTAGTGTTAAGTTACCCTGTTATGTGTATATTATATTATTATTGTTAAGTTACGATCATCTGAAAGTATTTTTTGGCATATATTTTGTTATCATTCAAACATAAATACACCCAAAATAATACATTCAAATATAAAAATAAATCGTCATTTTTGTTTAAATAAAAACTGGTAAGTTACACGATAAGTTTGCAGAATAAGCATATAATAAAAAAGCTCACCTAAGCCACATTTTGCACAGAACAGCCGACCGTCCTCGTCGCGTCGTGTCCCAACACTAACCTGATTGCAAAAACTGTCACAAACAAACACATTCTGGAAATTCCAGGCCGTTAGTTATATAAACCTAAATAATAAATACAATTAATTCCCATTTATGTGATTAAAAAGCGCGTTATTTACAAAGTCCGGGCATTACGTATAATGACCTAGCTATAGACCAACTGATTAATTATTATCTAAACTGCATTATTATTTTTTTTATTTTAACTAAACACTACAGACACGTAGTCTGTACTTTTTTTTTAACTTTTTCATTATTATCAATCAGCTTATCAACAGTTTTATATTTAAACTTTATCACATTAAGAATATTGTTATGTCACTATTGGACAATTTGACAATAAAGCTACATTTGACAGGCGCGGGGAGAGAAACAATCGCTCAATTTGCGATGATCAATTAGAGATTTCCATACCACGTGACATTGGCGAAGTGATATGTGCTCTACTGGCACGCTCGGAACGCCATAATCGAAGAACCAACCAACCAATTAGAGATGGGAATGGCAGCGTTTGAGTTTCAAATGCTCTTTATTTTTGGGTGGAAAGTGGATACGCGGACTAGTTTTATTTAGTATACTTAATTAAATAGTTGTAATGTTTGTTACCTGTAAGTAACAGGATAGTTGATATTTTTTTTTACTTAATTATAATTTGTCTTACGATCTTATTTACTAGGAAATATTAATGTAGATTAATATTATATAAAAATAAAAAAATATTGTGATACTTTATGTTATTAAAATAATTTTGACATTTGCTCATGAACACGCGTTAAACTGACATGGCTACTCGAGTGATGCCTCGACACCAGAGCAAAGAAATGAAAACACAAATTTAAATAAATATTTTATTTCCTCGAGTGCGGACGAACCCTCAACCGTCGCGTTTCAGTGACAGCATCGGCCTCCACGACGAATTGTCGACCTACCTGAGACAAGCTCGTATTGATCTACTCAAATTATATTTTTGCGATGACACATTTAGTTGTGTGAATCTTAGAAACATTCGTGGGTAGGAATCCTTTAGCTTTTTTTTTTTAAAGATATTGGAAGAGTAAATAGCGAAAAGAATACTGATATCAATTCCGGAAGTAGCCGTTGTGTTGTCAAAAATCATTTCAGATGGTATAAGGATTACATTTTTTCATATGAGACCAGATTTTTTTCGGTGCATCTACTAGGGGCTCCTCAGTGTGTATAATATATTAAGAGTTCCGCCTCTGATCATGAAATATCTCCAGAATTCGGCGGAAAATGGGGAACGGAGTGTCTTAATATTAGGTTCTTTCTGCCCACCCTGCCGTGTGCGGAATACAGTGTGTAGCTGATTAAAAAACAAATACTTGCAGATTTATGCAATGGAATCTCGTAACTAAGAAAGGACGTTTAAAATGTTACCATATTTGACATATGACCTTTTTGCTACTCCTTATCTTTTCTTTACACTTTGTGTAAGATAGGCAGGATAGAAATATCAATAGAAAACGCAAATGGGAACGGAACTTGTAGTAACATATCACTGTACATATGTTACTACAAGTTCCGTTTCCATTTGCGTTTCCCACTTTGAACCACAAATTTTTAACGTAGCGGGATTTGAACCTTTCAAGCGCCCCTACTCTTCTACTAAGCGCAACGCACTTAGGCATGCGGATGTTTTCTAAGCAAGTAATGTTCTTTATCATTAGCAACTCTAAATATAATTGTGGTTTACCCAATGTTATCAGTTTCAAAACAATGTAACGTAATTTATATTATGTATAATAATTTAAGTATATATTTTTCATAGTATTTATCAATGTATGACGCAATTGATGCTTATTTCAGACGTGCTTATAAATCTAGTTGTGTTGCCTGAGTGGGAATCGAACCCAGAAACATCCATTTCATACTTACGTCCCGTGTTGCTGTTCCAAAATATATTGGCAACACGCATGGGCAGGCTCGCCCACATCATTACCACCCGCGGCATCTAAAATCAGCGTTAAGTATTAGCTTTTTGCCACTGTGTTTCACATTAGGTCCCCTCTCCCGTGCCCAACCCTTAGAGACAAATTAGAGGGAAGGTCTTTAAGTCCAGGTTGCCCATCGTATTCTGGGGGCAAAGTACCGCGCTACTGAAAAAGCAAACGAGGCGTTCGCTCTCTCACCATGCTTAACGTAAACTTTTGTAATATCAGCGGTTTACAATCGAACCTGAACACCGTCCACCACCATCTTAAGACGGCACGGCCGGCCTTGTTTTTTCTCAAGTTTCCGTCGTCTTGCCAACTATCTGGCTCCGTGTTCACTCGGACAAACGTCTTCGAGTCTACGCATGCCTCTACAGGTCCCTCGGTGGTGTACAGTGCAGAAACGAATCGGCAAATGGAGCAGATGAATCGGCTATCGACGATATGCTCACACAGAATGCACATAATACCAGTTGGCTTGGATCACGCACCACCGTCCACACGGGGAGAGCTGTATTCAACTAAATTTTGTTAAAATGTCTTAAAATAAAAAAGTAGCGGTAGTAGTTAGTATTTACTAAAAACAAGTAAACACTTAACAGCTCTTACATTCCTTAAACTAGCAATTATTAAACTATATAAAAAATTAAATATGAAAAATTATTCTAAGAAACTCCAAAATTTTCAAAAAATCTCGTACGAAAATACAAGAGCTTAGTAATTAGGCTACGTCAGTGTTGTATTCCTCAGACCAAAGTGGTCTTCGTAACGCTTCTCTCTGTTTTAGAATCAAAATATTTCAAAAGCGTACTTTTTTTAAAGGTTTTCAAGGACACTTAAAAAGTAAGCACTTAGCACAGCACATGCCCGCTAGCGTACTTTAGGATAGTTTAAAAAAAAAGGGAAATATTAGATTCACTTGTCATCAATCATTCTGCTTTAAAGTAGGGTACAATTAACACAATATATTTATATGTATTTTTATTACTAATGTTTATTTTACTTACTTTATATTTTTGAGTATTGTCAAAAATATTATATGGCAAAAAATATATACTTATATTAATATAAAAAATATTGTATATTAATCTCCAATGTTGCATGCGATATTCACTTCAAAAGGCAATGTATTTAGTGATAATAAATATAGAATCAAAGAAAATTATGATAATAAAAATTATGTAAGTACCACGGGTGTATCTAAATAAATAAATAAATAATCACTTAAAGTTTCTGGGCGATGTTTCCTCGACGACCGACAACCGACAAATAAGAAGGCGACCGGGTTGCGCACCAGTTTCATACCTTTATTTTGTTTCAACGTCTTCTTTATAACATAGATTATTAACATGCATTGGAATTCATACTGATTTTTGATAAATTTATTTTTAAAGTTGGTCAAAAATAAAATCCTCAACGAATTATATTTGTTTTATTTATTCTATATAATATAATCTAACTTATGTAACCAGAACAATTTTTATTTTTACTGATTTTAGCTTATAAATAATAAACTACTTAGAATATAAGGCGGTTCTGGTTTCCTCCTAAAACACACTATTTAGGCGGGAATCCGGCACCGTTCTCCACAGTACCGTTAGATAATTCACAAAGTTCTTTGAGTTGAGTCACTATTTAAGATTTGTAAAGCTTAAAAGTAATAAGTATGAGGGATACAATGTATTGTATCCTGCATACTTATGCAGATAAAAGCAGGGTAGGCAGAAGGAACTGGAAGCGTAATGCTGAGACACTCAGTTCCCATTAACTTTCGTTCTCCACTTTCCGCCGAATTCTAGAAACATTGCGTGTTAAGTGAATAGTAAGCTCACATTAAGCTTCGAGACAAAAAAGAAACATGGCGAAACTCGTGAACACAAAAATATAATTTATTTCTATTATTAGACGTAATAGATCTTCAATTAAAAACTTAGTAAGCTTTTTTATCTAAATTATATTGACTTGTTCCATTCTATTATCTCTTAGCAGTCAGTCACCTGCAACTATGTTTAAATGAAAAATCTGAATTGCAAAATAAAAAAATAAATTAAAAAAAATCTATATTGCTACGGATAATACGTAGGAATTTTAAGAAACCTTTTGCTTTACTTGACTCTCTACACTACACAAGTGAAAATATGAAATCATCTAATATACAAAAGTACTCTTATTGAAACCTAAGAGGGTCATTTCAGTGATGGCCCAATCATACACTTCCGGTACTTTCACGTAAACGCCGGGTAAGTTCTCAGTGCCACAAGTGAGGCCGTACGCTACCATCCCCACCACTGAAAACCTGATCTTGTCTTTAGCCTGGAACAGCAATAAAAAATATGTTAACCATTGTTTTTTTTCTAGATACCATCGTTGCGCAGAGGCACACGCGACTGTAAGTACGATGGTTGGAGGTTGATTTCCACTCCAGGGAATGAAATATTTAATATTTTAATTTATTTCCGCTAATGCGTGGCGCGTGGCGTTAAGTTTCACCACTCAACACGCAATGCCTTCAAATCGGAATGTGGGGGATGGAAGTGTCTTAATGGTATCTTTACACTATGATCCCGGGTTCCCTCTGCATATCCAGCTATGTACGAGCTTCACGCTGAAGCTAAAAAGATAGATTTTTTAAATTTCTTCTAATTAAGACCATTGTGTCGCATTTTAACAGCATCTGACAGTTAATGATATGGTTGTGAGCTCGATACCTACTCGATGGAATGATTTATAATTCTATTATTTTAATTTCCACGCCCTGATCCTCTTTGCCTTTCTTGCTATGCAGAAATAGCGTGAAGCTGCATTGTTAACTTTATTTTGACTTACCGTTATTGGGCACACAAGGGGTGACCCGCCATCTTTAACGCAAGTGTCAACCCCTGCTTCGCCCCCAGCACAGGTGAGGGATCTATGTAGCTTGTATCCTCTTCCTAGTCTGCTATTTCGGTACTGATTTTGACACTTCTCACCATCAACCAATTTCAACTGTATCTATATTAATTGAAAAATAAAAAAACATATAGATGATAAACATATATTCTATATTTTTACAATTTTTAAAGTGTCATTCCGCACTTAGGGAAAAAAAATATTTATTTTGAAAACGTATAAAAAATTAGACGTAGCGAGATTTAATAATTAATAATAATAATAATAATTGATCACAATGCCTTTCTTATCAAGCTACGTCGAAATTCGTATACGCTTACAAGTTATTTAAATTGTTTGGACGATTTCCAAGAGTTTCGAGTTTAAATTCCGCTTCGTTAAAATTTTAAGCTCTGTTAATGTACCAGAATATTAATAAATAATATAACGAAGAGCTCGAGTTCAAGTCCAACGCACCGCAGAGGAACAGTTTCTAAAGAGTATGTTTGTATTAAAGCGCCAATCTCAAAAACAATATTTTACTTTTGATTCAAAAAATCCTATTGTGAATAATCCATGTTGGTATAGAAGAAAGCTATAATCTATAAACATATATGACATCGTCAATAACACGGGACGCTGTCCGTATGCCATCGCGACGTAACTGCGGTCAAACTTACCTGTGTACTGTGTGTGTGTGTGTGTGTGTATGTACCTTAATGTGTCAATATACAACTATTATAGTAAAAAAACTAAACATATGGAAAAAATAGCATTCTCAAAAAAATATATTATACCTTTTTAAGAAGCACAGCAAATTTGTTTCCATTTAAAAAGTCATCCCCCCATCCCATGCTGTAACAGATGGTTCCAGGTGGTGGCAGATTCAGTTCCAGGCAAGCCACTCCTATATGAGGAGAATCGGCCAAGTCGAAGGGAGTTTTCAAAATCAACAACGCGGCGTCGTAATGTACATGTACTGAAAATACCTTTTTGTTAATTTTAGATCTTGTAAATATGCAGTGTTTAGTACCGTCTTTCAACACGCAATGTACCAAATCTCGGCTAAAAGTGGAGAATGGAGTGTCTTAACACTAGGGTTTCTTTATGTAGAATAAATGAGAGGCCGTCATGACACAGTGGCACAAGCATACCATAGCGACAGGCGACAAGGCGACGGTTGTGATTTCATTTTCCACTCGGGGAAATGACGTATTTTAATATTTTCATTTCGTCGCTATGGTAACGAGCCAACACAGACCGTTGAGTTCCGCCACCCTTGCACATACAACGCCTCGAGAATTCAGTGGGAAACAGAAGTATCCAAATGGGGACAGAATGTTTCAATACTAGGTTCCTTACGTAGGTCGCGGGATACGACGTGAAGTTAAAAAAACGTAAGATAAATATGCCTGTATTACCTTTAAGATAATTTTTATGGATGACAATATTTTTAACATCTCGGTCTTGATGTTTAAAGAGTTCGTCCTCTGTTACTGCATCCCATTCTCCAGCACGACACGTCAACTGCAAAGTCAACAAAAGTTAGAAAGAAGAAAAACATACCTTACGTAAGTAAAAAAAATATGTTTTTTTTTGTTGACTAGCACGCCAAGTAGATAGAGGACTTTGTGTTAAGATACTCCACTCTGCAACGTTTCATCTGTATACGTGCAACTCGCAAGAGCGCACTAATAGAGAACGATATGCAGGTGTGCTATTGTCCTCTAAGGCGATCAACCCGAGACTGCTTTGGGTTCGCTTCGAACTGGGGTTAAAAAGAGTATTCTTGTTAGTGGCGTATCCTCAGCTCCATTAGGCGAACTCCAGGAGTTTTGAGAGAGTGTCAGGAACGTTCTAGGTAGCGTTAGGGAGAATGAAAAATTTATAATATGTAGCGATTTGAACGGATTTCAACGAATTGATTGATGATTGAGGAACGGATTGATTTGAGTCGGAACTGCTCGAAGCGGTTACGAGAAAGTGCTAGGTCAGTATAGTCAGAATAAATGAGGCTGGAAAGCATATATTGGAAATTTGCTAGGTAAGGAAATTCTTTGTGGTAACCACAACCGTGCTTACAATCGGTCGTTTATGCCCACTACGACGAAATAATGGAAATGGAGAAAAAAAAAACTTTCTGATTACCTCATTGGGTGACTCGAGCGTGTCTACTTTATGAGCCACAGTCATCACGACCGAGGGATGAATTAATGTTCCACCCCCTATGTACTGGTCATTGAATTTTGTTTTGTCGTTTCTTTTCCTGGAAATGAAAAAAAAGTTATGTTTGGCATAACTTAATAATTGCTTTTAAATATCCTTTTCTAATGATCGTGCGTGAGGAACGGAAAATATACATACTGTAATAAAGCAATCATCCACGGGAAATCCCCGAAATCTGCATAGCCGTAAGCATTAGCAGATTCCCTGAAGACATTGGCGCCGGGGTTGCTGTAGCCACAGCCAAGTGGCTGTTCGAATTTCACTTGGCGTTCTTCCTCCCGGACTTTATCAGATGGACAACAGATTTGAAGCCATGCACACTGTGTATCTCTGAAATGTGAAGTATATTTACATAAAAATAGCTCTAGGTAACAACATATCCATACATATATGAATAAACTTTCACACACCCTCTACGTTATAAACTCAAGCCTCCTAAAGCAACGGAGTATCTTAACAACAAAACAACAGAGTTTCCTTATGTTAGTCTGCTATCTAAAATAAATAAAATAAATAAAATAATATAACTTACAAAGCGTTCTCCACATCCGATGCGTTAGACGTGGATCCTCCTTCACTGAAAATAGAGATTAGCAAAATAGTATATATTTTATAATAAATATAATATATTATAAAAATGTATTATTGCCATCGTAATATCTGACTGTAAACGCCGTGGGTTCAATCCTTGCTTGGATAATTGACTATAATAAATGATTTCCACATACTAAGCCGAAGTGCAGCATTGGATTCTCAATGACTAGAGAACGTAAAAATACATTCCGCCATTGTATAAATAATGACTGTCTCTGAAATTAAAGATGAAAGGTGGAGTACCGATTGTCTACTAGCTGTGGAGTTAAAATAAAATAAGGCCGTTGTGGCACTGGGTCTGAGTGTAACTGCGGTTGTGTCCGATTCCCAATGAGGACATTTAATATTTTTCATAATATAGACATTATTCTTGCTTTGGTAACGAGACAATGCGCGGCATTGACTTCAGCTATTCAACACGCAATGTCTTGAGAATTCGGCGGAAGGTGATAGAATGAGTGTCTGAACACTAAGCGCCCTTTGCCTACTCTGATATATGCAGGATATAGCGTAATGCTAAGAATATCAAGTTGTCATACCGCAGTATGAAGGTAGTAGCCGGATCCACTGCCGGCGCGTCCAGGTTGCATTGTGTACGTTTCACGCAAACACCGTTTGTAGAACTATCAACTTTACATGCTTTTTCTGTAAAATATATTGTTTTGTATTTGAGTATTGAAATATAAGTCATTTAATTATTATCGTAACTTTAGGCCTCGAAGTAAGAACCAACGGCAACTGATCGTGTTACGCGATTTTTTTATGAATTTTGGAAATGTAAAATAATAAGAGCAAGAGTTGCTATTGTTATTATTAAATGCTCTATTACACAAACAAGACTATACATCTTATAAATAATAATATGAAATACAGTTTTGGTGTAAACGCGGCCTCAACACCCCAAGTGATCTCTACCAGTCCACTTTTACCACAAAAAGATCAAAAGACACGAGGAATGTGGTACGTGTACAAATGATATGAAAATTGAAATGAAATGAAATGAAAATTTATTGTCAAAAAACATTTATTGTCAAAAAATATATATATAAGTACTAGATACAATAAATCAAATCTATTTGTTATAGCAATCAGTAATGTAATTTTACTCTGGTTTTATTGAAACTCTGGTACCCATTGTAAGATTTAACTTGTGTTATGGGTACCAGTTCAGAGAACATTCGGCGGCAAATAACAATCAGTTCTCCAGAACACTCCCCATGATAAATGCAGTAGAGAACGAGGGGACATCTCTACGTGTCAAGTCCTTCACAGATCATTGAGTCCCCAATGATTCGAACGGCTTGATGATGGTATGATTTACCATTTTACGAGTACAGTGTTTTTTTTGTATATTTTTATTAAACATTAGAGGCACGTGGGATATATCAAAACCATTGACGTAATGTAATAAAGTCAGACGTATCCTCTATACTTGTATCATCTTCAACAAAAATTCTTGAAATAAGTACATTCAACCGAACAAACTCTTTAGCTTAAGTACAATTAGTACAAATGTTATTATATACGAGTACCTACATAGATATTATTTCTATGTTCGTTTTCCTTTCCATGTGTTTTTGCCACTTTTGACAATTTTGCCACTGTCACGTAGATGATGAGAATTGGTCAGTTAAATATGATGCGAATAACACTTAGAAGGCTGGGTTAATAGCATAAAAATAGAATGGCATACCGTTACTTTGTACTGGGGGCGACGGTGACATTTCGGCGATAGTCAACAAATATCTCTCGATGTCCGACAGCTGCGCCTGACACATGACCACCAGGCATAGTGTCCAAATATATAGAGTCCTGGAAAAAGTTTAAAGTCAAATCAAATTCAAAATATTCTTTGTTTAAGTAGACATATGAGGCAAACGTGACGCAGTGACACAGCGTGTCACCTGTAAATGCGACGGTTGAGGTTTCAATTCTCACTCGGAGGAACGGAATTATTTTATTTTCTCGCTCTGATAAGAAGACAAGGCACGATAACGTATTCTACTACTCAATACTAGATTAATTCTGCCTACATCGTAAAGTTAAAAAAAGTTGGTTTCTAGTAATCGTCGCATGCACATGTCGCTACACCGGCGCAGAAGATAGTTCTGTTGAAAAGAGACAGCAAGAAACTTAACAGTTGCTCTTTTACAATTTAACTGTTATAAAAGATTCATGTCACCATGAGGTAGTGGGCTACGACTAATACAATCGTGATATAAATTTCCACTCGTGAGATAATTATATTTTAAAATGTTTTTGGTGCCCCGCTTGGGTAAAAGGAACATCACACTGAATTGAGTTGAGTTTGCTTTTTTACTCTATAAGCAAAGAAAGCTAAAAAAGTTGTGAGACAGACCATTGAAATCATTGTGAATTTACAGGTGAATGAAAACTTAGAAAACATACTTTTTGATGTACCGATACGTATAGTAATATATTCTACTCTAAAGTGTTTATAACAAAACCATATTAAAGATCATTTCAAAATACACACAAAAACGTTCCCCACCCCCCGCCAAATTCTAGAGGCATTGCGTGTAGAGTGGCGTAACGTATGGAAATATAAATTTAAATAAATATTTTATTTTCCCAAGCGGGGATCGAACCCACAACCAGTCAGGTTTACAGTCACATTTTGTGCTCCTACGCCACGACTGGCTTTATGTAGGTACATACGTGAATAAAGCCAGTCGTGGCGTTTTTTAGTAAGAAATGTACCTACGCTACGGTAATGGGTTCAAAACAGCCTTAAGAATTGTTGTATTCAAATTATTTCCACTCTGGTAGGCAAAACGCGTTGTTTCCCGTCACTGAACACGCAATGTTTTTAATGAAATTGGACGATACTTGGAGAAAGGAGTGTCCTGACACTATTTTCTTTCGCACACCCTGCTACGCGGCATAAAGCGTAAAGCTGCGTATATAAATAATATATTTTTTCTTTTCTTACCACATTTTATTCACATTTATGCACTTATATTTAAAAATATTAAGTCAAAGAATACTTTGTGTCGCGTGAACGACGCTAACCGGACTGAGAACATGAGGAAAACAGATAATTTATGCACTTGTAGAGATGTATAAATAAAATATCGATAACAAAAAGTTTTTAAAATAATCATTGTGGATTATAAATTTAGGTTATACTACCAGCCCGCCCACGGCTTCGCCCGCTTAAAGTGCATTATTATTGATCTAATAAAAAGAATTGACTGACAAATTATATTAACTTGGGTAAAGTAGAGTAAATAAAGGAAAAAACTCATTTATAGAAAATTATATTTTCATAACTTCAAAGTAAGGCAAATTGAAAAATAATAAGTTAAATTATCTACCCTACCTATCTTGCATCCCTGGAGCAGATATGGCAGAAAAGCAACTCATTTCCTGCAGATTTTGCCCCTCCCAGAGAGTGTTTACCCGCAATAATTCTCCCTATGGTTAATACAATACAGCTAAAAGATCCGTTTAACAACAAGCAATGACTCAGATTCTTGCGAATACTGAAGAGAGGATTGTTATAAAAGTAGGTTTCTATCAAGGTAAAACGTAAAATATTGTTGATAAAAAAATATTATCTATGAATAATATTATAAATATATTTATTTATTAAAATCGACATCGTTAGCTCATCACTATCAATCTGATGTACAGTTAATAACACAGCGGGGTCAAAGTATTCGCATACGGACAAGTATATGAGGATGTTTAAAAATATTTGCCATTTAAAAAATCCCCTCTCATTAGTTATTTTCTTAAGGCCGTCATGGCGCAATGGCATAAGTGTTTGACTGTAAGCGTGAAGGTTGTGGGTTCGATTTCCACTGAATTTAATGAACGCAGCATTCCATCATTTAACACGTAATAATTTGAATTTTCTGCGTAAAGTGACAAACGGGGTGTCTTAACACTAGTCCGGCCTCTTAACCTGCTTTATAGGAGCGTGAAGATAAAAATATGTTTGTCTCTATGGCACAGTAGGACGGTGATTGTAGGTTCAATATTTACTTGAGGGAATAATTATAAATACAATTTAGTTTATAACAAAAACTACTTGTGATAACGGAAAGCGATTGAAATTCAGTATCTTTTTAGGTACCCGTTTCTCAATAGAAAAGATGGAGAATATTAATAAGACCCTTATAGGATCAATTTGTTGTCTATCTGCCAAGTACATTTATCTGGAGATGGCGAAGTACCTCAACGCGGAAATAAAACTGAAATGAATATCAACGACTCAGACCTGAGATCCCGTGAAGGAAAAAAATAACATTTTAAGTCAACGCTATCAAAAGATATTTATAGCATATACGGATCGTTTCTTCTGCATTTTGTTTAAATATCGCCATTATCAAAACCTACATACAGAGGCTGCGGACCTAAAGTTATAAAATTCGGCGCGAAATGATAATTTACTTACAAAACAAATAAAAAAAATGGAAAAATGCTACATTTTATATAAAAAAATCTATAAACTTATATTTGTACGCTCGCAAACTTAAACTTATCAACTTTTATAGTCTACTTTCCGTTGACATAAAATCTTGAAATCGGTTCATAGACCTCGATGTGCAAGTCCGATTCAGATTTTTTGTGGCTTTTAATTGCTCAAATCTACATATAAACAAATTCTATAAAACTGAAACGCAATAATCTCACGAACAACTTCCTCAAATAAAAAAATATCTTTTTGTGTTGGAAATTCTATTTACCGAGGAAGGTTATATATTACATAACGTTAATCTTGTACCAAACATCTCTCACACTGTCATGTTTCATATACAAGTTTTAATTATTTATTTACTTTTTTTAATTATTTGTTTATTTGGCTTCTCGGACGAGGCCACATATAAGTTAGTCTAATGTATAATTCATCATACATACAGACATCTGTTATGTACACTTTTTGTCTTGCTTTTTTTCCCTATGGGCACGGCAGCCAAAACGAACGCTAAACAAAGAACTAATCTTTTCTGAAACCATTTTGACGTATCGTATCGTCTTGTCCATATTTGGTAACCTGATACTGGGTAGAATTAGAGCTTTTAAACTATCGTCTTCTAGGAAGCTGTAAGCACACACCAGAACCTCAAAATTTCAAATGTATAGTTATAAACAGCAGGGTAGGCAGAGTCAATCTAGTGTTAAGACACTCCGTTCCTCACTTTCTGCCGAACTCAATGCCGCGCTTAGCCTCGACACCAGAGCGAAGAAATTAAAATATAAATTTAAGTAAGTATTTCACCTCCTCGAGTGGGGATCGAACCCACACCACCAGTCGATTTTACAGTCACACTTCGTGCCGCTGCGCCACGGCTGGCTTCTTATCAAAGTTATGCTAAAGCAAATTTGGTACAGAAGAGCGGAAATAGTTTTCCGCGTTATCATTTTTTTGCATTCTAGTGAATGGAATGGAAGCCTCGTGGGCCCGGACGTGGCTACTGCTTCCTCCTTATCTTAGTTACAGTTCGGGGATTCTTTCGTGGAAATGATTTTTTTCTGTGCAATTATGAACGAAGTTATCAAGACCCAGAACTACTAGAGGCATATTATGAAATATGGCACTATCGACATCGTCAGGCGTGTCATCGACCTGGGGAGGCCCTCAGGCATATTGTTTCTGGTTGTTCCCATCTTGCTGACGATAAATATTTGCATAAACACTATTAAGTAACCAAGATAATGCACCAGCAACTTGCTCTTTAATATGGTCTTGTAGAATTAGAGGTGGCTTACTCTATAGTACAGTAGATACAACCCCACGTCTGTTCATGAACAAAGCTATGCTGAAGTCGGTCTATTATTAGGGACAGGTACATTGTTGCCAATAGACCTGATATAGTATTAATAGACCGAGTGTAGCGCCGCCCAGTGATTGTCGACGCTACTATCCCACATGATGACAATCTTGTGAAGGCCGAAAAAGAAAAATTATCTAAATATTTGCACTTAGTCAATGCGACTATTACTGTGCCGATAGTGGTGGTACCATTCGGTTTAATAGCGAAATGCGTCGAATTGTACACTTGTCCCACTAAAAATTAAACCTAAAAGTGTTTTTTTAATTTTTTTATGTATAATTATAACAATTTATATTTAATAATGTAAAATATAATTCTCTTATGAACTAAAAGTGTATATTGTTTTAAAAAATGAAACCCAGGAAGACTTAACCATAAATCTCTCTTAAAACTATAAATAAAAGTAGTTTTTTTTTGTTCTCTCTTTCGTCCTCTAGAAATATAAATCTTTATTGGTAGTAATTTAGTATTAAGCACTTTCGCGTCTTTCTGTAGTGATAAAGTTATTTAAAAGCGGTCGTAAGAACAAACAAATTGTAACCGTTATAAAAGCCGGTGCAACCAACGCCGGTCGTCAACATATTCTTTTTTTAACTGCCGTACGAGTGAGGTCCAAGTAATGCCTCATCGAGTTCCGTGCGCAAGAAAATGCGGTATATTTTAAAAGTTCCAGCTAATTAGGCTATTGATTCACATTCTTTTTGTTCGTTCGGTCGTTAAGACACTTCATTCTCTACTCTCTGTAAAATTGGACACCTTGTAACATCTTATGTTCACCGAGTAAATTGAAGGAAGAATTGAACCTGTAACCGCTGCGTCACGACAGCTATAATTATTAATTAACATTCATTTATTCAGTTTTATTCAACATGACAATATACCTTAAGCTTTTTTTAGAAACATTATACATTTAATAGTTTTAATTGTGTGCGTCTGTTTCTTCCTCGTCGTTTTTTAGTCCCAATCCAACTTCAAATACATATGTTTACAATGATATATGAGGCGGTGGTGGCAGTGGCACAGTGGCCGCCGATTGTAAACTTGATAGTTGTCGCTTTGATTCTCTATCGGGGGAATTAATTATTTTTGGCGGTGTGTTCTGCCGCTGAACACTAAATATCTCAAAAATTGGAGGGCATGTGGGGAACGGAGTTCCCTTTAGTATGTGCCCTTTGCCAACCCTGCTATATGTGGGATACAGGGTGAAGAAAAAAAAAGTAGGAGAGTAGGTAAATAATGGTGGTGCATCTCATGTAAATATTAACTTTTATTAATTTATAATTATATTTATACGGTATTTCCAGGTTTATCATTTCGATTTGACCCTAGACGTGTATATGTGTTTATCTGTTATAAGTAAGTGATGTTCCTCACCAATATAAAAAAATATTTCTAAATGAGATTATCATAAACTGAAAATTGAACTGTATAATTTAGATGATCATTCATATAACATAAATTAAATCTTCGGTTTTATAATGACTGTGTTTTTTAAATGGTTATAGCCGCGTGTTGGTGTAGTATAGGGTAGGCTCCTGCTAACTACACAAAGGGTGAATAGTTTAACGATATTGCAAAAAAAGTAGAAAATATAAGACATACAAATCCGGATGTACCACGGAGACTAGATCTGTCGCCTAGATTAGAACTAACTAGAAACCATCGCAAAATAAGTTGCTTAACTTACATCTATAAGCTTCTTACATCTATTTTGAGTAAAAGAATCTGCAAAAAGACATGGGGAAAACGGGGTATCTTCAGCACCAGGTTCACTACTCTACCCACAATGTGGTAAGCGGGATATTGCGTGAAGACACAAACTACTACAAAGATCAAACATCAGGTTTCCAAAAATATATTATACTAACTGTGTAACTCATTGTATTTTTTTTAATATGATAACCATTAACTAACGATTGTTTGCCTTAAAATGTTTTGTACAATTATATCGATATTATGCTATATAGATCCACCCGCACTAGTTGTGCCATATAAGCAAACCTGTGTTGTCTCAAATGTAAGTAATTTTGCAAAGTGGCACGAGATTTGTATAAATAAGTTTATAAATAATTTCAATCATGCGGTAAGCTTCAGGTTCCTTTCTTTTTGTTAGCTTCACACTGTATTTTGTATGTTTTCTCACGGTCTCACGGTCTTAAGGTACTCTGTTACTCACTTTTCGCCTAATTTTCGAAACAAGAACTTAACGCTGCGTTTTATCTTGTTACCAGAGAGGGAATCGTCAACGTCGCGTTCACAGTTAAGCCCGATTAGAAAAATAGTATTAAATTGTTGAAAGTTCATTAAATCACCATTGTGCCAGTCGTGGCGCAGCGGCACGAAGTGTGGCTGTAAAACCGACTGGTTGAGGGTTCGATCCCCACTCGAGGAGATGAAATATTTACTTAAATTTATATTTCCATTTCTTCGCTCTGGTGTCGAGGTTAAGCGCGGCGTTGAATTCTGCCACTCAACACGCAATGCCTCCAAAATTCGGCAGAAAGTGGGGAACGGAGTGTCTTAACACTAGGTTCCCTCTGCCTACCCTGCTGTGTGCGGGATATAGCGTGAAGCTAATTTTTTTATTTATTTTTTTTATTATTGTTAGACTGAGATCCCGGGGCCTCCAGACCTACGTCATTTTAGCAAAGCTGTAATTTTGAGTATTAATATGTAGTTTTAAACTGTATGGGTATTTACTAACTTGAAAGTGGGTCTGAACTGTAAATTGTGTGTTCGATTAGCGTTCGGAAAAATAGAACAATTGCATTTTCTCATTCTAGTAACAAGGTAAGCCGCAGCGTTGAGTTCCACCATTCGACATGCAATGTGTAGTATTGAAATTTCTCCGAAAGTGACGAATGAGATGTTTTAACACTAGGTTCTCTTCGTCTATCCTTCTAATGCATGATAGAGCGAAAAACTTAGTAAAAAAAGAAAAAAAAAGTCAGATTGTTAATATATTATTAAATTTTGTTGCAGGCTTTTCCGTGGTATAATTTTTGTATTGGTGGTTTCATTGTGTACAGCTGAAGAGAGTAAGCTACTTAGATTTTTATTCATTAATGCTGTATCCCGCGTATTGCGATAAGTTAAGGGAACCTGGTGTTAAGAACCATCGGAGATGCTGAAGGGGAATGTAGATCTACGTAGTAAATTTTAAATAGCATCATCATGGTGCCGTAATGTATTACGTGTGCGTGTGACGATAAACATGACGGTTTTGGGTTCGGTTCTCATTTGGGGGAATGAATTATATTTCTTGGCTCAAAAAGCGTGTGTTCCGCGTCTCAAGGTTTCGAATATTTCTACTACGTTATCTTAACATGACGTTCTCTCTACCTACCCTATATACCCTATGTAAACTTAATTTTAATATAATACAGGCCAGTAATCGAGGCCAGTCGTGGCGCAGTGGTACAAAGTGTGACTGTTAACTGACTGGTTGTGGGTTCGATCCCCACTCGAGGAGATGAAATATTTCTTTAATTTATATTTCCATTTCTTCGCTCTGGTGTCGAGGTAAAGCGCGGCGTTGTGTTCTGCCACTCAACACGCAATGCCTTCAAAATTCGGCAGAAAGTGGGGAACGAAGTGTCTTAACACTAGGTTCCCTCTGCCTACCCTGCTGTGTGCGGGATAAAGCGTGCTAATTAGCTAATTTAATTTTTAATTTTTTTTAATATAATACCTAACTAATTTGTTGAAATTGATGATATTCTTTAAAGGTTGTGAACTTAACAGTGTTGAAGCGGACCAGGAAGGAGTATGTGTCAAAATAAATAAATGTAAGCTGTCACCCACGACACCAGACCCAAAAACATTACTTCAACTTCGGTATAGTCATCTTAAAAACCATTTTATTAACAATACGTTTTAAAAAGAGTCCAATTAACATGTATGTACGTATGATATGTTAAGGCTGTTGTGGCACAACGTTATAAGGGTGTGACTGATAAACGCGACGGTTGTGGGTTCAATTCCCACTCGAGGGAATGAATTATTTATCTTCGAAGTAATGAAAATTATTAAATGTTCATTACTTCGGTCTAATAACAGGACAAAGCGTGGCGTTATGTTCCGCTACTCTACACACACAATGTCTTGAAAATTCGACAAAAAGTGGATGATAATAGAGTGTCTTAACACTATGTTACCTTTGTCTTGCTGCTAGCTTGCTATGTGCCCGTATCCCGAGTAAAGTTAAAAAATGTATGTATACATATAAAAAATGTATGTAAATATAGTTGGGTTTGGATAATGGAATTGAAATTTGATGATGATGTATGATGGGTAAATTAGTTTTGCAAGGAAATATACAGGATTTCATAAGTTCATGTACGTTTATAATGTTGACTATAAATTTCTCCGAAACTAAGTCAACATATGTTTAAATTTATTGAACAGTCTTATGTATGTCTTATTTTCTGTTTTTTAGCTTTGGTGACGGTTTATCGGAGGAATCCGAATTGTAAGTAAATTTTATATTTAGCATATTTTTTCAGAGTCACACCTACCCTACATATTCGGGCAGACAGGGGGATCCTAGTCTCAAAACATTGCGTGATGAGTGGCGGAACTAACTTCCACGCTTTGTCTACGAGAGCAAGAGCGAGAGAAACTAATTTTCTATAGTCTTAAATATTTTTCTACTTTCATTTTTTTTTTACAGTTTCACGCTGTATTCCACATATAGCATTCTATGCAGAGGGAACCTAGTTTTAGTACACCCCGTTCCAGACAATGCGAATAGAGTCGAGTCGAGTATATATATAAATAGAGTTTATATTTATTTCAGAGGATTGTGTAAGTCTGACGAAGTATGCTGTCCGAAAAACAAAGTTGTCCAAACACCAATCAAGGTAGGATGTGGCTACAGCAACCCCGAAGAGACTCCAACAAAGACTAACGCTAAGGCTGATTACGCTGCGTACGCTGAATTCCCATGGATGGTAGCTTTGATGACGTATGTACTCGTATGACATCTATCAACATATTATGAGGTGTGATTGCAAACCTGATGGTTATTTCTTTCCATTCCTTCATTTCCTCGCTCTGGTAACAGGACAGAGTGCAGTGTCGAGTCGCGCCTCGCAACGAGCTGTGTCCAGAGAGTTGAGTTGAGACAAACAAAAGGACTGTCTTAACACTAGATTTCCTCTGCCTATCCTGCTATATGCGGGATATGACGTGAACCAAAAAAAAACATTAGGAGATTCTATGATACTGATGTAATTACAACGTCTCGTGAGCACCCCTCTGATTATCGTGTTTGAAATTCGCTATGAAATTTCACGATGAAGATTGTATGAATTCATTATTAACTACATATTTGTTTTTTTTATGCTTTTTAAAGTAGACTTAATATATATATTGCTTGTAGGTAAAGGACAATGGGCAGATGGGACCACTATCCAATAGCAATAAAAAATATCACTGGATAGATTTTGTTATGACAGCGTTGTTCTCACAGTTGTTTATTTAGAGATATATTACACAAAGTTTTAGAAAAAAATATAGAATATTAAATCAGCTTCACGCTGTATCCCGCACACAGCAGAAAGGCAGAGGGAACCTAGTACTAAGACACTCTGTTCCCCACTTTCTGCCGAATTCTGGAGGCATTGCGTGTTGTGTGGCAGAACTTAACGCCGCGCTTAGCCTCGACACCAGAGCGAAGAAATGGAAATATAAATTTAAGTAAATATTTCATCTCCTCAAGTGGGAATCGAACCCACAACCAGTCGCATTTACAGTCACACTTCGTGCCGCTGCGCCACGACTGGTCTCGCTATATATGGAATATAACGTTTTTATTATGATAATTTTTATTTTCTGGTATTACTTTATTTCGCACACTGTCTCCTCCTGACGCCCGTCCAAGCAAAAGATGGTGCAAGAGTTTAATGCACCACCGATACTTTTAAATGACATTATAGTAGACGATCCCTAAGTCGTACTACATCACTAGTCGCGTACCTTAAATACCTGATTAGCCATCTTGTAATAGATATCATTGTAGTGCTTACGAATGTAATTATAATAATAAATTATTATATTAAGTATTCAATTATTACCAGCTAATCATATGTAATTTTTTTCACCCCAAGAAAATATTTGTTTTTACCCTTAACAAGAAGATAATGTGAAACTTATAACTATTATAACTCTGAACAGACAAATGTGACAACAAAGCTGTCATCACAAAGGTTATTCCTACGGAAATAGCCTATCCGATGACATCCATCTTATTTATTACTATTATAGGGTGGTAGTGTAGTAGTGGTCCCAGGTCCCTACATTTTTGTCCATTGTCCATAAATTTATTGTCAAATAGATCTTTTTAGGAGTTTTTTGGAAGTCAGTAAATTTCATTGATTTGTAGCAAAAAGAATATGCCTGGCAAAACCTTTGAAGATGAATACATCGGTGGAGGTACTCTCATCCATCCCTCCGTAGTAATGACGGCGGCCCACAAGGTGTATAACACTAAACCCAAAGAGGTTTGTATTTCTTTACATTTAATTTATTTATAATTGTAATTTATATATCCATAATTAGGTCTAAATTTAAATTATATTCATATTAATTTTATAATTCAAAACAAAAGTTAAGAACTAAGAGTTAGTTAATAAATACCTATGATAAAAAACTTGAGCAAAACAATTTCCAATAACTTTATTCAAAAATGTATACTTGTGTATTTAATAGTTTATGGTTTTATTCAATTTTTTCTTTTCATCCTACAACTACCTACCATTCAATAGACCAATTCCATATAACGAAATAGGCAGGCGTGGGAGTGATCATCCTTTTTTATAAAAAATCTATATAGACGAAATATAATACGTACATATATATGCTACCATTATAAAGCTAAAGGCTAGTATTAGATACATTATATTATGTTAATCATTTCTTTGTTAACTACCTACCTACGTTTCAAGTTACCTTAGGCGCTTTCATTGTGTCCTGTGTCATGTATCATATAAAACTCTTAGTTGTTTGATCAATTTCATTTTTTTTTTTTTAAAAATTACTTTAAAAAATATAAAAGTTGCTTTCAAAAATTAAACATTTATTATAATTGCCATATATCCTACCTTCCAGCTAAAATGCCGTGCTGGTGAATGGAACTGGTCAATAGACGAGAAATATAAACATCAAGAACGAGATGTGGTGGAAATCATCATTAACGAAGAGTTTAATTTAGGTATAATAATTTTTAGCTTCACACATTCTCCCTAGGGAAGTAGCCAGAAAAAAAACAGCGCCAAACGCTCATACATATTCTTGCCTGCATACCTCTTTCGCCTCGGCCTCTTTCATCAACCAATACATGCTCTCTGTGAGTCCGCTTCACTTGCTTGCTTTTTATTCTGCGTTTTCGTCACTTCTTCTCTCGACATGCTTTCATGTTAGGCAAACTGGTTATCATAATTATTTCATTTTCTCTTGTTAGATAAACGGTGACTTACTATAAATAGATTTGTACCCAATACTTCTGTTGTATACAGTCACATAATTTAAGAAATATGCAATATCCCTACACTTCTTTTAAGTGCAGTGACATCCAGGAATGTAAGGTTAAGTAAGTATTTTAAAATAATACAAATGTAACTAAATTATACTAACATTATTAACGATATAATTACATAACACATATGCCCTCTAGAAATGATGGTGAAATGTGTAATGTGAAAAGATGAGAAAAAGATATGATGAGATATGATGAAAAGATAATATAAAGAAAAAGATAAATGTGTAATGTATAGTTTTTCCACAAATTTATCGGAAACTAAAAGTCATACTGTATCGAAGAGTCATGTTACATCATACGAGTAAATGGTAGGTAAATGAGAGGTATTTGAAATTGTTTTAATTTCTAACTTATTGTCAACAGTATATGTTTATTACAACGTAGCTCTACTAGTTTTGTCATCACCTTTTGATTTGGCTAATGCTCCTCATATTGGAGTTGGATGCTTGGAGCCCATGTTACCTGTACCTGGCACGATCTGCTACAGCATGGGTTGGGGTGAAGATATTAGGAACAATAAAAAAAAATCCGTAATACTGAAAAGGGTTAGTTTTTCTAAATGCTCTTTCTTAATTAAATTACTTCAAGCCATATCATCGTTGGTTTTTATATGAAAATATATTGAATCAGGCCAGTCGTGGTACAGGGGCACATAGTGTGCACAGTGTGACTGTAAAATCGACTAGTTCGATTCGATCCCCACTCGAGGAGATAACATGTTTACTTACATTTATATTTTCATTTTTTCGTTGTGGTGTCAATACAAAGCGCGACGTTGAGGTCCGCTCCCTCTGTGTGAGGGATGCAGCGTGAAGCTGATATATATTGAATCACAGGTGTAGGTAGACAAAATCTATTATCGAGAAGCTCTGTTCTCTACTATCTGCCGGAACTAAAGACATTTGGAGTTGAGTGGCGGAATTAAACGCCGAAATTTATATTTGCCACGTTGCATGGCGAGGAACTCAGAGCGGTGCCTTGTCAATCGAGTGTAAGCTTATGGGTGGTTGTATCAACCCTTTTATCTAATTTTAAATTTCTATTTAGTTAATCCATAAGCTGTTTAGTAAGGGGTAACGTTATTGCAGCTCGAACTGTCATTAGTAGAAGAGAATGTATGTGAAAACAAATTAAAAAGTACTAAGCTCGGTAAGCGTTACAAGCTACATAAAACTACGATGTGTGCTGGAGGTGAAGCGGACGTGGACACTTGCCAGGGCGACGGAGGCTCTCCACTCGTCTGCCGTATACCAGTAAGATTATAAGAAAATTATTATTTTTTTCATTGGGCGGTGCGTAACGAACGCAGTGTCTTAACAATGGGTTCCCTGCGTATCCTGCTATATGCAGGAAACAGCAAGAAGTTTGAAAAAATCCTACATATCAGAAAAGACAGAGGGAACCTAATGTTAAAACATTCCGTTTTACACTCAACCACACACTAATTACACATAATATATTTTTTCATATCTAATGTGGAATAATAATTTAAAAGATGGTAAAAATACCTATATTATTTGAGACAGTTGTCAGGCGCAGCGGCACTGCATCTGTTTATAAACGCGTCGGTTGTGAGTTCGATTTCCAACCGGAGCATTGAATTGTTTTTATCTCCTCGCTCCAGCAGAAATATAATGCGAAATTCTTAGAAATAATCTTTGTGTAGTGAAATGTAGCCAAATATTTAAAAACCTTCCAGTAGAGATGCTAACAACTAAAATACACGCTACTAATCTTATCACGCGAAAGTACGCTACAGATTGTGAATTCGATTCCCACTCAAAGCAATGAAATATTTCATTTTTTCATTTCCTCGCTCTGGTAAACTGGTTGTTAGTTCCGCCACTCAATACGTAATGTATCCAGAATTCAGTGGAAGATGGGGAACGGAAGTGTCATATTGAGAAAAGAGTGTCTTTACACTAGGTTCCTATGTGAAACAAAACTTATAGGTCGATCACTTTTTTTTTCATTGCATTATGAACAATATTATTTTTTTTGTTTTCAACGCTGTTAATATATATATTTTTTTCTAGGATCCAGAAAGTTCACGTTATTCAGTGGTGGGAATAGTAGGTTATGGGGTTGACTGTGGGCTGGCAAATGTGCCTGGTCTGTACACGAAAGTACCAGTATTCTACGACTGGGTGATAAATAAAATGATGGAACGAAATTTTAACACAACTACTTTTAAATATAATATTGTGTAAATAAAAATTGTGCTATTGACAAAACTATAACGTGTTCTTATTTATTTTATTCATGTCACATTTAAATTGATGGGTCAGTTTTCGGCAGAAAGTAGGGAGTGTCTTAATGTTGACGATGAGTCTTAACACTAAGTACCCAGGTTCCCTCTGTCTAACCAGCTATGTGCGGGATATAGCGTGAAGCAAAAAAAAATATAGATATATGGAAACATTAAAAAATTTAACGAAATAAGAGGCCTAATATTGGGAAACAGAGTGAGGAAATAAAATTAATTTAAAATACATTCAATCCCCTAAATGAGACTCGAAAACATAACCAAAGCGTTCAAAGGCAGACGCTGTTCCAACAATTTACGGATTCACTTCAAAATAAAATATACCTGGTATAAGAAAAACAAATAGACATATAGAGCTCAGTTGACGCAGGGAAGTGTGACCGTATACTCGACTGGTTATGAGTTCGATCCGCACTCGAAGAAACGAAATGTTTGCTTAAGTCCCTTACCATTTATTGCGGAATTAGGCGGAGAGTGGGAAACGGAGTGTCTTATCACTAGGTTCCCTCTGCTCACCCTGCTGTGTACGGGATACAGCGTAAAGATAGCTTAAAAAAGAATATAAATAAGAACACCACGTATACATATTCAGTATGGTTTTATTTGTAAGTACTAATACTTGAAAGAACTTGTATTGAAATTGAGTGTAGTCATTTTGTTTATTATCCAGTCGTAGAATTCCGGAACTTTTGCATATACGCCGGGCACGTTCTGGTTCCAACATTCGACTCCGTACGCCACCATCCCCACCACCGAGTAACGTAAGCTTTCTCTGCCCTAAAAAGAAAAAAAGAAAGATAAGAAAAAATAATAATTTATATAAAAATGTGTCACCTAGTCGCGGGTGACTTTTTTTAACTACACGATATGACGTCCGCGCGTTTGTTTATTTTTTAAACAAAATTCACGCCCAAGCATCATTCGGCATCGCAAGCCTGGGGTTGATGAGCGAAGCGAGAAGAAGTGCGGAGCCCTCGAGTATACGCTCACGTATATAAAACTCTTTAATTTTTTATTTTCATTATTGAGTGAATCTGTGACAAATAACGTACAGTTTAAACTATGCGGCGTAGAACGCTGTAATTTGGCATGTAGGTTGCTTAGAGTGTATGAAAACCATAAAAGAATATTTTGCAAAATACCTACAAGACAGGATAAAAGTAGATTAACGTTTTATAGTAATGTAACCTTAAACAAATTTTCTCGCTTAATAATTTTTCGATTGTGTTTTTATACAATTGGACCCAATTACAAGTAGATTGTGCTGCAGCCTACCCTAAACTGTAAGAAATCAGGAGATTAGTAAAAGAAAACATCATTTAGGGGAAAGAGATAAACTCCGATAAAAGAAAAAGCGTGGCGTTGGGTACCACCACCAGGAAAATGAGAACGGGAATTTCTTAATAATGTGTTCCTACTCTGTAAACGTCAAAAGATTGGTGGTCTATCTAAGTACGTACTGGTATACGGCAGACAAGTGGGGAGCCCCCGTCACCTTCACAAGTGTCCACACCAACTTCGCCTCCAGCACAGGTTAGGGAGTTGTGCAACTTGTAACCGTCTCCGAGTATCGTATTTCTTAATAATCTCTCACATTCATTGTGCTCAACTAATGGTAGTTCCAGCTGTAATAATGTTTTTGATAATAACACTAGAAATAGGCATAATCTTGGTGCAGCTGTAAATCGGTTGCATCGAATCGGTAATTCCTTTATGGGACAATGTGTACGCTTTTACAATAGGATCCCAAAAAACGTTAGAGAATTTTCTATATCACGATTTAAAAAAAATAATGATTTTGTAAATGGTAACACGCCTTGGGAATTAAATGCTCGCCCCAGTCTGTTTAAAAGGTATCATTGTCACAGATAATTCAATATGTATTTGTTTAAAATTGATTTAAAAAATATAAGTCCCGCTGAGTTTCTTGCGCCGGTTCTTCTCAGGTCTGAGGCATTAACTTTAGTGAACTGGTGGTAAATTATTTGACGTTCAAAAAATGAAGCATGTAACTTCTTGTTTTGAATAAAATTATTTGAATTTGAATTTGAATTGTTTGTTCAAATAGGATTTTGAATATCCTAACGTTAAGTTCCCTCTGTTTACCCAAACATATTCAAGCCTTCAAAGCTTTACTTTTTTTTAAAATGAGTATAACATCGAAATGGCCTGACTACTAACCTTTTTCAAAATTTTTGCACTATCATTTTTAGCTAAAATATCTATACCCCAACCCATGCTGTAGCAAACTGTGCCAGGACTGGGCAAGTTGGGCTCCAAGCACGCCACTCCAATGTGAGGCGTATTAACTAAATTGAACGGCGATGATAAAACCAATAGTGCTACATCATAAAGAATGTATACTGTTGACAAAAAAATATATATTATTAAGGTTTTGTCATACAGTTTTTTTTGGATGTTTGTTCACACGATAATTCCAACATTTATCAATTGATTTTGATCATTATTATTTATATAGTTTCTATCCATAATAATAATACATTAAAAGTGCACGGACTCCTGTGTTGTATAGCCGGTTCGGCTTAAATGAAACTTAGACTGTTTCAAGTTAATTTCCACGATTACAAGCTCGCAAGTAGATTAAAATCAAAAAATTTATATAATTATCAAAACTCCCAAGTAAGATAATAATAATAGGTACCGTTATTATAGATCTCGTTAATGATGATATTCGCTACATCTCTCTCTTGGTATTTATCTTTTTCACTTTCGTGTGACCAGGTCCATTCACCAGCTCGGCATTTTAGCTGAAAGGTAAATTAGAAATTGTTTACTTTAATTAGACATAAGTTATTCAAATTTAAACACCTCACACGCTTGTATACCAGAGCAGGAGAATGGAAATAATTCGTTTCCTCATAGCCATTTTATTTGGAAACTATTCGTACTATACAGTCGAAATTTGACAAGTAATAGATCTGCAGTCAGCAGGGTAGGTAGAGGGAACCTAGTATAAGTAAGTAAGACACTCCGTTCCACACTTTCTGCCGAGTTCTGGAGGCATTGCGTGTTGAGTGGTAGAACCCAACGTCGCGCTTTGCCTCGACACCAGAACGAGGAAATGGAAATATACATTTAAATAAATATTTCATCTCCTCGAGTGGGAATGGAACCCACAATCACTCGGTTTTACCAGGCACACTTAGATTGAGGCCAGTCGTGGTGCAGGGTGTGCCCCTTCAATCTGTATTCAGTGCATCGTTTTACAATTTTATATAAAAATCTCATCAAACGTTTGTGTTTCCAATAATACAGCTTGGTACAAAAATATTTCAATATCGGTGTTTACGGGATGTTTGGCGAATTTCGTACAAAATCCAGCATAAACTATGCATAAATGCTCGTGATAAAGAAACGTGATTTTTCTGTCCCCCAAATATAAAAACGTAATCCGGACCGTAGACCTGAATATTTGATTCCCTTTTGAGTTAAGGAACCCTAATAGTAGACTTCACGTTGTGCGATAAAGAAAGAAAAATATTACTGTGATAAATAGATACCTGTTCTGGTTGGGATTTATGCACCTTGTGAGCGACCGTCATCACAACGGACGGATGGATGATAGTTCCCCCACCGATGTATTCGTCTGCGAAAGTTTTGTTTGGAATATCCTTTTTGCTGCAAATTTTAATCTTGTACATTATAATTTTGGATATAGCACTGATACCTGTCCAAAATATGATTTTTATAGGTTGGACCAGTGTTTGATTTAACAAACGGGCTGAATAGTTTTGATCGAAGGGCGGGAAATTCTCAGATTGATTTCATGTTTTCACTGCGGGCCATATACCCCTCCCAAGGACCACGATGTTATAGCACTGCTGCTCGTCTCAATAAAATCGCGACGGCTGTGGGTTTACATTCCACTCGGGGTTATAAATTATTTTCATTTGAATATACAAGATAAAGCTGCATATTTTTATGGGCGGCAATTACGACTAAGCCATTGCTATGAACATTTTTATACATACATCATTAAAGCCACCATCCAAGGGAAATCAGCGTACTCCGCATTGGTAGCTTTGTTTGAAAATCTGAAACTAAGGCCACCGGGGTTACTGTGTCCACAGCCGAACTGAATTGGAGTTTTTGGTTTGTGTGTAATTATAACCTCGTGCAATGGACAACAGCCTGTCATCCATTTACAGTTACTTGTACTTCTGGAAAAGACAATGGTCACATGTAAATCAGTAAAAGTAAAACTTGGAAGTTGGTAAAACTTTAGGTTCCCTAGATATTAAAGGCAGCGCCCGTTGATTAACAAAATTAGAAAAAATGGTAAAAAAATATCATACCAGAAGCATCATCATAAATGCGTTGAAATGAAAAGAAATGAAAATAAATCTCTATATAATCATTCCTTCGTTTCAAGGAATACCACGAACATCATGATTACCGTCACAAGCTATTCACCCAGCTCTATAGTATTATTTTTGGAACCATAGGTTCTTTTAACAGGACAGACAGAGAAAATATTTTAAATATATTAATAATTTTTTTTAATAACCTTCATCAACTTACATCTCTGGATCGGGCATCATAAGTGGTATTCTGCATTGAGATTCTTTGACACACACTCCTTCTCCGTTATTCTCTGAACTATTGATCTCACAATCTTGAAATAAAAAAAACGTTTCTATAAGTAATATAACAGAAAAAAAGATATTTACGGTAAGTTACGGTATTTGAACGTGGCGAGAGCCTTCGCCACTTACGGCAAACGTTAATATTTAGCTACAAAGTATTTATATTGTTAGCATCTTTGTAGAGAGATATTTTTAAATTCCGACGTCTAAAGATTATTTATTTTATTTTTTTGTACTTTAAAGTGATATTCACATGAAAAGTTATAAATATTTATTAAGCTTCACACTGTATCCCGCAAGTAGCAAGGATGGCAGAGGGAAGGTAGTGTTACGATATTCTGTTCCACACGCATCGCCCAAATTTCCAAAATATTGTGTTGAGTGACGAAACTCAACTTAAAAATATATATATCGTGGACATTGCTTACTATCAGAGGAGGCAAAAATCAGTATATCTTCATAGTTATCTTCAGTTGTGCAGTACGAAACTGCCGACATCACAATTATGCAATGTAAAATCCTGTAATAAAAGAAATCACCTTTGAAATATACTAGCTTTTACTAAGCTTACTTAAATAACTTTTTTTAGTTTCACAAAGCTTCAAAGCAGAGGATACCACGAGGCACCAGGGAACCTCACATCCTAGTGTTAAGACAATCCGTAAGCAACTTCTGTTGCGTGTTAAGTGACGGAACGGTACCAGATCGAAGAAATGAAAACATTAAATATTTAATTTCTTCGAGTGAAAATCTAACTCACAACTTTTCGTATTTATTTACCGTCGGGCACTTCGCACACTTGTCACCCTATGCCACGACAACTGACAGAACTAGAACTATAGTGTCATAATAGGAACGGAGTGTCTTAACACTAGGTTCCCAGGTACCCGCAGTCTTATGATGTAATAAAAAAATACAATACATTAGTCTAAACTTATGTTATACAATGTAACAAATTATGTCGGGGTCACTAATTATTTTACTAAGTAATAAATAATGAAAAGCCTACCACATGATTCAAATGAGTAAGAATTTTTAACGCAAATATTACAGTATTTTATAAAGTACATTTTAAACAACATAATTAAGTTTATACGACAGTTTTAGTGATGTTCCATAAATTATATCTATATCGACTGCAAAATCTATCTATCGACTTCTAAATAATATTTATGTACATTAATATTTTCATTTCTTCGCCATGATATAGGCTCTTAGCACTCTATCTAGGTTCGCTCTACCTACCCTGCTATGTGCGGGATACTGCGTGAAGCTGACTAATCTTAGACTTCTAAATAGTGGCTGAATAAGAATTTTTCGTTCATGTTTCTTATAATAACTTGAAAATCATGTGAATTTATGGAAATAAAATATGTGCATTAAAAATCTAAATACTTTCTTTTTTTAATTTTGCTACTTAGAACTTCTTTAGTCAAATTTCAGTTGTTTAGTATAAAGACTCGATTTGACTCAGATTAAAAAAAAAGTTGGCAGAACTTCTTCATTGATCAAGTTGGATCTTGTTCATTGATCATGATCGTATAAATTTAACACCTCCGAGCTGTTTCTGAAGTTCAGGCTTAGCTTAGCCAGAGCCCTTTCATTTGATACCTCAATCAAAGTAGCGGCTTTAATACCACAAATGTATAGTTTTCAGATTTTTTTCTTGGAGTAGTACTAACAATAGATGCTAGCTGCGTAATTTCATAATTCCAATTCAACTGGAATTACTCTATGATTTTTTTTATAGTGTCAAAATACGCGTTTTTTTTTTTGATATAAACGGTAATATATTTTTTCTAAGTAATTTGAAATATGTTCTTTATGTAAAACTCATCGGGCCGGGTTTTCTCTTCTTTATCAGAAAATCATGGGGCAAAAACATATGAGTATGTGGTTTTAATTTCAACTCGATATCTCCAAGCGTTCCTGACGTAAAGGGTCTTAACAGACAGACAGACACACAGATGGACGGCCGACAACGTGATCTTATAAGGGTTTTCCTTTTGCCTTAAAAAAAACAAAATGGTGGCGATTTTCTTATCACATACAATAAATGTCATGTATATTGTAGTTAAATTTTATCTTCAAAACTAGTTCTATAGATAGATTACTTAAACAATAATAAATTCATAAGAAAAAGGGAGGCGTATAAGGGCCTCCGCCCGCAAAAACAAAAAAGAACAGGCACTCTTCAACTAAGCTACAATAATTTCAAAATTTCTATTAGAAATATCGATATTTTAAATAATTAAAGAACAACGGTATTTAATAATAAATATCAAATGTCAAATGATAAATCTGGAACTTACACTTATTATGTATATTATACTTTATCAAGTGTTTTTATAGTTATTATAACTTTTATTATAGTTTCACGCTGTACATTGTACATAGTTCGGTAGGCAGATAGAACCTGCAAATTACATTTTTTTTTTCACTTTCGTTTTCCCCCGAATGCGGTGGATCTCAACGCCGCGTTTTGCCTCGTTACAAGAGCCAAAAAATGAGAATATTAAATTATATTCATTCCTCCGAGTGGGAAAGCGAATTGAACCTATAATCGTAACGTTCACAGTCGCACGCTTGTGCCTCTGTGACAGGACAGCGTAATAATTGATTATTACGCTTATCGTGCGCAAATCTCAAAATTTTATTTACAAAATTAAATGTAGAATTTTAAGTCTTAAATATTTAAAATGAGGCCAGTCGTGGCGCAGTGGTACAAAGTGTGACTGTAAAACCGACTGGTTGTGGGTTCGATCCCCACTCGAGGAGATGAAATATTTACTTAAATTTATATTTTCATTTCTTCGCTCTGGTGTCGAGGCAAAGCGCGGCGTTGAGTTCTGCCACTCAACACGCAATGCCTCCGAAATTCGGCAGAAAGTGGGGAACGGAGTGTCTTAACACTAGGTTCCCTCTGCCTACCCTGCTGTGTGCGGGATATAGCGTGAAGCTAATTTAATTTAATTTATTTTTTTAAATATTTAAAATATATATATTTATTACTCGTAAAAATGTAAAGTACAAATTACAAGAAAGGTTGTTTTAGACACTAATACTAAGATTTCGAACATTCTGTGACTCTGTTTCTGTTTCGTTGTGTGACGGTTCACGATGCTCAACGCCGTCCTGTAATATGTCGTCGGAGCGGGGAAATGAAAATAATTCATTTCTTCGAATGATTGGAGTTGCAAATTTGTATTAAAGGTATCAAAAGAAGAGGTGTAAAAAAAGAAGAGTGGACGAAGCGGAAGAGATATGCACAGACCGTAGCGCTTGGCGCTCCGGGTACCTTTTCTCTGGCTACCTCATTAACATGAAGTTAAAAAACAAACCTTTCCGTATGAAAGCCGTACAAAAACAAATGACTGAAACATGTAATTTACTTATTTTTATTTATTTCTTGAAACGTTACAGTATATATAATTATAGACACAACAGAAATTGATATAAGTTGGTAGGTTTCCTCAGCTTACTCGTTTCAGAAAGTGTCCCGCATAGCATGTGCTTCATGTCATGTCGCCGCCGTAATACTTCTTCTTATCAAAGTTGGAATTTTGAACTTAAACTGACGACAGCTGTTGACAACAATCATTTAACAATAACAACGAATTGTATGTAAGTCATTTAGTCATATAGCCGTTAGTATAGACTATACAACGTAAGCTTCTGGATTTTCTCGTTACCGTAGTTCAAAATCATTTTCACAAGAAATCTACACGTCAAGCTATAACATTCTGCGTGTAATAAATACACGTATACGTGCACGGCGTTGAATTTGGCATTAAAATTAAAAAACGAAGTTGCCATCTACATAATGATATATGTAATGATACGTAGAATCTATATAACTAACTTAATAGTGCACAGCCCGTAGTGTCTTAGATCTGGACTTGATAACTGTACTTGGATAGCATTCGTTTTCAAACAAGAACAAAGGTTTATTTAGAAATAGGTATATAAAAATTTCAATATAGCGGAACTCAAACCAGCGCCTTTTGTTTACCATCCAAGCGCTCGTCGCCAATTGAGCCATACGGTCTTATCAAACTATGTCGAAATCTTTATTTATAGTAAATGTTTTTTATTTATAGTAAATGTACTTGTTACAACCTATTTATAGTGTCAGCGTCTGTAGAGTGTCGTCAGCGACACAAGGATTATTGATAGGAATTATCGATTGACAAGTGAGATTTTTTTTAAAACAATATTTTAACAATTATTTATGTTAAAAGAGACTGTCGTAGCGCAGCGATACAGTGCGTGCCAACTTGATGATTGTGAATTCAATCCCCACTGGAGGCGTTTAGCTCCGCATCGCTTCATTTTTTGAAAAATAATTTACCACCAGTTAACTAAAGTTAATGCCTTAGACCTGAGAAGAACCGGCGCATAAAACTAAGCGGGACTTATTTTTTTTTAATGTATTTTATACAAATACATATTCATATTTAATTATATGTGCCGTAACGCTAGTTTCAATTTGCTATTAAAAACTTACGTTTAATATGTCATTTTCAGGGCAGCAAACATCCAGATATGAACTGCACCTCCTGTAAATATACAATCTATACTGTAATAAAGCAGTAAAAATATTCTATATTTGTAAAGAACTATGAGGGTAGATGTAAAAAACTAATCAATTATTTTTATTTTTATATCTGTCTGTTTGCTTGTTTGTAAACCTCTTCTACACTACTGGATTTGAATGAAACTTTTTGTTGTATAATTATTAGGCCGAGGTAGGACCTACTCCACAATGAATTTTGAAAACTTGCACACCTGATGTAGAACCATAGTAGTCCAGCTATTTTTTGTTTACCTTCAAGAAATAAGAAAATGCTGCCTTAGCAAAATTTTCATTGTGACGAGCTTGTTCTATAGACTGGCAAAAATGAAAAATCTATATAATTTGACGAAGAACTATAACAGTCCAGTTAAAGTACAAGACATAATTGAAAGCCCTCTTAGCAAGTCATTAGCTCTTCACTCTTAGCTAAATAGTCATGATGAACCCACTACCTATGAATGTGACGGTTGTGGGTTCGATTTCTATTCATTATATAAAATTATTTTCATATCCATGGTACGTTGGTGTCTTAACACTAGATTTCTAATATACCTTCTCCATCAAAAAGTGCGAAGCGTTGCTTTGTTAATTAAAGAAATTACCAGCCAGGGTCAGTGCGTATGACCATAAATGTTGATTTCGGGTCACAATTGAAGTATCTCACGCACATTCCATTGTAGCCAGATTTCAACACACAGTATTCTGAAAGAGATACTTATCTATACTAATATTATAAAGTTAAGCAATTTATTTGGTTTAAGGTGCTATTTTCGAGAACTACTGGTTTGGTGTTTGATAGTCCATTTGTTAAGGAGATTTGTACTATATCACGTTAATTATTGTACCGACTGTAACTGCAGTCAGAGCTATCTCTCGGAATTGGAATGTGTTATGTGTTGTGTACCATTTACCACATTTGAACTGCTATTGCTAGTATACTATACATTCGATGAAAAATGTGTTTTTTAATTAAAAAAAAATCTTTGGCGTAACAAGATAAAAAAAATCATAAAATATTTTACCCTTCGCAATATTCTATGTTTACAGAAAAAAAGACACTAATAGAAAAAAGGTATGTATATTTGTATATGTCGGAAGAAAATTTTGTTATAATGCATTATCTACTTAAACAAATTTTATTTAAGTATCATAAAAAAACTCTCATCATTTTTAATATAAATATAACTTCCAAAACTGGTCAAGTTTGAGTCTGAGGGTTTTCTACCAATTTCAATATTGTAGGTCAACAGGAAGTACGACTTATTAACACTAAGTTAGCGAGTGTATGCATTTTGTACCTAATACAAAATGTGTGCTTCATCAATGATTTTTTTTCCACTTTTCTATTTTTTTCTTTTACCAGTAGGTCCGCGGAAAATATCATATAGATTTTGATGAAAGACGGTGAAAAAGGCATGTAGAGGTATGTGTAGACCGTAGTGTTTGGCGCTACGTCCTCTATGACTCCCCCGCAAGGGATACAGCGTGAAGCTAAGTTAGGTTAAAAATATCTACTCTTATATTATTTCGATTGATATGTCCCTATCGGGGCAGCGCGTGCTCTCCGTTCGGGACCAGCGCCAGCTAGCGTTATACTCAAAAATAAAATATAAAATCTTACCATTGTTATTGTCTACTTGGGCACATACTGTAACAATCAGAACTGCTAATAAAGTTCCAAATCTGTAAAATAAAGTTAAGTTACGGAACAGCAGTATAAACAATGTCCTACTTTAGGACTAGATATATGTTGTCAGTTGTTTGATATTGTTTGACTGATCACGTTTTCTGCTCGGTTGAGGGTTCGAATCCCATTCGGAGGATAGAATTATTTTCATTTCCTCGCGCGGGTAACAAGACAAAATCGAGGAGTTTAATATTGATACCCCACAGTCAATGCTCGAAAATCGAACGGAACGTGAGAAACAGAATGTCGGTGGCCTCTTCCTACGGAACGTATGCGGGATGAAGTGTTCTACGCATATAAAAGTAATCAAATAAAATCCAATGTAAAGACACCCCGTGCCCCACTTTCCACCAGAATCAAACACACGCACATTGAGCGGCGGAACTCAACGACGTGCTTTGTCGTGCTAACGGGAAAATGAGAATTACAAGGAAAAAATATGAAAATATCAATTACCTTATACAACCCATATTTGTGTCGACTTGATAAAGGAGCGCAGTTATTGTGTATTTAAAGCGCAGTGGATGGGCCCTTATATATTGACACCTAATGACGGGTCGTTGTGCAGCGGCTTAGCATATCACTGAACGTGACAGTTGTGGGTTTACTTTCCGCCCGGGAACTCGAATTATGTATTATTTCTTCGTTCTGGTAAGAAGTAAACGTGCAGCGTTAAGTTCCGCTACTCTGTAGAAAGATGGGCCTTGGACGGCCTATACAGGTGTGATAGAATAACTTAGCACTGGTTTACTTCTGCCTGCGCTCCTATATGCGGAATACAGCATTTTTTTTATAATTCCTTTAATGTATATTGCATAATGAGTCAAGTAATAATTTGAAAGCTAAGACATTGTAATTTAATGATCTCGTAAGAACATACAGCGCAGCGTTGAGTTCCACCACTCAATACGCAATGTCGAAATGCCGGTTCGTGGGGAACGGAGTGTTTAAACCAGCGTTGCCAGATATAAACTAGGAGGAAAGACGAATTTTTTAAACTTTTGAAGTAAAAAAATAAATTAATTCGATAAATTTTCATTAAATAAATATTTCATCTGCTCGAGTGGGGATCGAACCCACAACCAGTCGTTTTTACAGTCACGCTTCGTGCCACTGCACCACGACTGCCCTCAATACTTAAGATACTTTGTATTACTTAACCGTTTATTGTATGACATAGCAATATTTTTTCTTTTTTGTGGAAAAGCGGCACTATATTCAAAACGTTAAACGTTTGGTTTACTTTGAGTGTAAATCAAATATTTTTTCATTTTGAGTCTATTTCTTTAAAATTGTTAGTAACTAATTAAACGAAAATTAAAAGGATTTCTCATAGTGCGTGGAATAATCCACGAAAAGCGACGCTATTCCCGACCGGGACATCTAATTTTTGACTAAAAATCTATTCTTGAAGTTCTCCATCCTCTGTCGCCGTACGTTCTTCTCGAAAAGTCTCGTCTCAACAATTTAATTTGACTAACATATGTAGTGAAATAAGTTTAAAATTATTAAATACATAACAATTCTAAATGCTATTGTGGTTTTCCGTCTTCCTTAAATTTATTTATATATTGTTTTTAAACTGAATATATGAATAATAATAATGCCATAAATTTTTTAAATAAAAGTTAGATTTTTTTGGTTCTAAATGTGTATAACATTTATAATATAAAGTTAACAAAATAGTCCTACAATATTTATATGTGTTTTTCCAGGTTTATCGTTATTTGACCTTAGAGATGTCATCACCTCTATAGTGATGTTTTAAAACTTTTTATTAAAGTCGATATTTTCTATAGTAGGTATATTTTTCCCGCACTGTAGGGTAACTGTGGTAAGCAGAGAGGACTGAATAAATAAAAAGCAAGGCAAAAATTGATTTATTAGCGGCTGCATTACCCCAAAGTAAAATACCGTAAGACATACTACTATGAAGTTAATAATCTGTTTTATATTTAGACACTAATTCGATTTTTAACCACAAACGCGAAACTGATCTAAATCTATTTGCCAATTCACCAATATAAAGTAATAATTGTAATAAAAAATATAATTAAGAGTCAATAGGTGATACCGAGAAATAATGTGAAGAATATTAAGAGCATTAGTCCATTAAACCATATAGTCCTTTAGAACCTATAGTCAATCTATATAAGATAATGCGGCGTTAAACTCCACTACTCAACGCGCAATGTCATCATGTATTATTATGGTTATGTCACCGTTAGATTATAAACACTGTTAGTTTAATTATTTTCGCAATATTGTAATCTATCGACACATTGTAAAATTTTTAAACGCTGGCTCGCTCGGATTGATTTTACAGCAAAACCAACCAATACGTTTTGTGACCACAACGTTAAAAATCTAAATATGCGTTAACAAAATGAAACTTTACGGTTGGCGTTAGTCAAAATGATATTTTTTACTAATTATGCTCAATATAAATAATAAAAAATATCATTTATACATGTATTAATTTTAGTATTTTACAATGTCGGTTCACAAAGCATCGATAAATTACAATATGGCGGGAGATAAGAAAGTTTATAATATTATGTGCAATTACATACGAGATAAAAGTAAACTGGAAATCTATAATTATAATAGCCTGGTAATTATAATCCTACTACTGGAATTCACGCGGCAAAAAGATTGCATTTGCTCTGCGCACGTACTTGTCGTCTACCTAAATAGATATATAAAAAAACTATTTTTTTTTTAAATATCACTATTTCAAATATCACTACCAAAAGACTTAAATTACGCTTTATTTTTGCAGTACATTACAGTATAGATGACCAATAAAAGAAATGTTAGAGTAACTAATATGTTTTTCTTAAATATGTGAAGTCGCGCGGGGCTGCTAGTATATAAATAAATTAATAAAAGTATCGATATCGATATATTTTTCGTACGAGTCGGCCAACTATTTATTATATTGTATCAAATGTAATTTATTCCGTATAGTGGTACGTGAGTACGTATTAAATGCAAAAAAGTTTTAAATCATTTTAAATATGTGGTAAGCGTTTTGTTTATGTGTATTATTTGATAATATTATATACTATACTTCTAATATATAGACTGTGAGCGCGACGGTTGTGGGTTAGATTTCCACGTGGTGGAATGAATTATCGTTAATTTATATTTTCATTTTTTCGTTCTGGTAAAACAAGACAAAACGCGGCGTTGAGTGCCACTCAACATGCAGTGCCTCGAAAAATTCAGCGGAAAGTAGGGTCGGAGTGTCTTAACACTAGATTCCCTCTGCCTACCCTGCAGTATTTACTAAATGATAAAAATGTAGACTACTGTCAAATATAAAAAAAAATTATAAATAAAAATAACATAAATTATATTTATATTTGTAATTTTGAATTATGTAAAAGTAAAATATTAAAAAAATACTCTATAATTTACTAACACTGAAATGTAATCGAAGTATGGAAGAAGATTTGGTTTTGTGTTTGGGTATCAATTACAACATGTCAACTTTTTAATAAACAATTATCAAAATTTAAGATAATAGTTATTTACGACATCCGACTTCTAAAAGGTCTTAGCGTACGTTACGTACTATACAGTACTATCAGCGCATTAACTCCATCAATCGTGATCTGTAAAATAATCTTTTTCTGGATTTTTTACCTTTAATTTGGTTTGTTTACGGCTCCCTGAATAGGGTATAGCTGTCATCATATCTAATTACTCCCCACTAACGCAAATCGAACCCACGACACACATACTCAATTTGTGCACATTTTGTTAGTAATCATTTGTTACAGGATACCCTATGTAGTCGTTCTGACGTCATCAGTCTTATACTGTACAGCTCAAGATGAAGATTTGTTAATTTATGCTTCACCAAGTAAGCAATGTAATTTATTAGTTTCATTACTTTTTTATTTATATTTCCATTTCTTCGCTCTGGCGTCGAGGCTAAACGCGGCGTTGAGTTCTGCCACTCAACACGCAATGCCTCCAGAATTCGGCAGAAAGTGGGGAACGGAGTGTCTTAACACTAAGTTCCCTCTGCCTACCCTGCTGTGTGCGGGATACAGCGTGAAGCTGATTTAATATATATTTTTTTATTACTTTTTTGGTTTCACTCTGTATCCCAGAAATAGAAGGTTAGCAAGAAGGACAATAGAGTTAAGACACTTCATTCCCATCGTTCTGATAGGTTTCGAGACATTGCGTAACGTGTGGCGGAATTCTACAATTGAAAAAAATGCGTTCCTCTGAATGGGTTTCAGAAATACTCAATCGTCACCACAATAGCCTCGGTAGTTTATTTAATTTTTTAAGCGGTATTCAAGTACCTAGCCGAGTTTGAACCTGTTTAGTATTGAGACACTCTTTTCTGCTTACTTTCTGCCAAATTTTTTAAGCATGGTGTGTTAAGTGTTAGAACTCAACGCCGCCTTTTATATTGGTACCAAAGCGAATGCAAAATGAAAATATTAATAAACATTAATCCGATCACCCGAGTGGGAATCGAATCCACAACTATTTCGTTGTGGATTCGAGTGGATTCGTGACAATGAATACAGCATCTAGTAGTAACAGAGGGAACCTGGTAACCTAGTCTTAAACAGATCGTCCCCATTACGACACTTCCGTTCATCACTTTTTGCCACATTCTGGATGCGTTGCGTGTTAAGTGAAAAAATGAGAATATAAAATGTTTCATTTCCTCCAATGGGGACCGAACCTACATGTGCTGGTAGAGGCTCCAGCGTTTGTGTTGCAAGTCTCAGGTAGTGTTGCGAACTTTTCATCTTGCTCAGCTCTTTCCACAAACCCGGAGTGCGAATCCATGAGATGTTTAGTAGATTCTTTTCTATTTACATTCACTTAATATTGTTCCAGATTGTAAATTGAGCAGTACTAAGGAAGGTCTGTGCGTAAAAAGTTCTCAATGCAGTGTAACTCCTCCGACGCCTGATCCTGCAACACTATTTACAATACGGTAGGGAGTACCCTCTTTAACCAGCAAAAGGTATCACTTTAACCTGTTTCTATGTGGTATCATTGAAATTAAATTAGGCATATTGCAACTCACAGAACAATCCAGGTTTCATCAGATTCGATTAAATTTCTGGAACACATATAATAAATAAATAAATTAAATAAATTAGCTTCACGCTTTATTGGAGGCCTTGCGTGTTGTATGGCAGAACTCAACGTCGTGCCTTACCTCGACACCAGAGCGAAGAAATGGAAATATAAATTTAAGTAAATATTTCATCTCCTCGAGTGGGGATTGAACCCACAACCAGTCGGTTTTACAGTCACACTTTGTACCACTGCGCCACGCGACACGCACATATAATAAAATAATCTTTTAAATATTATCTTATAAATATTAAATATAAACTCGAAGTGCTGTTGGTTATAAAATAGATATAGGATAAATGATCGTTTCAATAACTTTCAATAACTCATAAGAATCATTATTTTTCAACAGGTCTCTCGATCGATCACCGCAACCAAATACGTAAGTAAGCTTTGTATGCTGCGATTACATCACATTGAATTGTTTAATTTTACCTAATATGAGATTCCTGAAGACGTTGTAGTGCAGGGGCGACAATCTTGCGTACTGAAGACTATAAGCGCGATAGTTGTAAGTTCTATTCGCTCTGGAATGGACGAAATATTTCGCATTTGGTACTTTATTCTTATGAGGCGTATTAGCTATTTGGTTAGGTAGCTTGAGAGATGATGATCCTAATGATCAGCCTCTAATTTCTAGCAGTGGAACAATGTCTTATTGTCAATACGATGGTTGTAGGTTCGCTGCCCTCTCGGAAGATTGCATATATTTTTTTATATCTTCCTGCCATTGTAGTGAAAGAGCGGCTTTGAGTCCTGCCACTCAACACGTAATGTCTGGAAAGTTCACCTGAAAGTAGAGAACGGAGTGTCTTATTACTATGTGCCCTCTGACAATTTCAAATCATAATCAACGCGTTAAATCCTACCCATGTAATCTCCTATAAAGACGATGATAGAGGCTATAGAACCCTAGTTTGTTGATTAATCCTAGCTTGATTAGAAATTTAATAAAAACAGTAATATTTTTAAACATTTTTTAAAGTGTTATTCCACACTTAGGAAAGAAAAATTCAACTTATTTATGTTGTTAACTTCTCTTGTAACAAGCGTATAAAAATTTCGACGTAGCTTGGCGAGAACGCATGGCTTAGTGGTCAGAGCGCCTGGCCGGTTTCCAGGAGGCGCGGGTTCGAGTCCCGCTGCGTTCAAATTTTTATACGTTTTCTAAATAAGTACAGTATTATTTTTTCAGAAATCAGTGTGGTTGGACAAAGATCTGTTGCCCGACCGAAAAAGTCATAAATAAAAATGAAGAAAGGTCTCAAACTCGATTAGGTTGCGGATACAGCAACCCTGGCGGCACTTCTTTGAGAAATTCTTTTGGCAGCAAAGCTACTTACGCTGAATATGCTGATTTCCCGTGGATGGTGGCGTTGATGCTGTATGTATGATATTAAAGTAAAATCATATCGCATTCCTGACCTGACCTTATAAAAGGAACAAATTTTTAAATATCTCTTTGCTAAATTCGTAAAATGGAAGCGATTCAAATATTTGAACCTACAACAACCTACAGTTATACTAAAAAGAAGCTTACACTCGATTATTATATTTTAGCAAGAAGGATATTCCAGACAAAACAACTCAAGACGAACACATCGGTGGAGGCACACTCATCCATCCTTCCGTCGTAATGACGGTAGCACACAAGGTACATGAAGCCCAACCCAAAGAGGTTTGTATTGATTTGCATTTTGGGTATTGTTGTTGATCAAATGTTTAAGCTGAATTAAATATAATTTAGCATATCTTCATGCAAAAGCGTGTAACTGTAAACGCGGCTGGTTGTAGGTTCGATTCCCACTGGAGGAAATGAAATATGTATTTATATTATATTTTTCACTCTGGTTTCGAGGAAAAGCTCGGTATTGAGTTCCGCCCTGCAAGACGCAAGATGCCTCCAGAATTCGGCAAAAAGTGGGGATTGAAGTGTCTTAACACCAGGTTCCCTCTGACTATCCTTCTGTGTGCGTCTTACAGCGTGAAGCTATCTTTATTATAGATACAGCAGACAGAATAATATGAGAGTGCTTTACAAAATGTAGAAGCTTCAACCTAACGCTAAGAGACTCTGATCCTCACACACTACAAAATTTTACAAAACTCACACTTTCCACCAGAGCGGGGACACGAAATACTTTGTACTGATATTATAAAGATAACTTTGTTTCCAAACACGATAGTCCACTATCGTTAATCGTTTTTTTGTAACTCACTACACTTCCGATCGAGATCGCCTCTGGCATTTAGAATGTGTTTAATATGTCATACACATTTCTCTTTCTCATATTATTTCCACATTTGCATTTGATATGTTGAAGATTATAACAGTTCTTTATGATTATGTACATTAATGTATATCATATGCCATTTCGTTTATCTTACCAAATGCTTTCAGCATTATCTTAGCTTAAAAATGTACAATTTTTTTTGTATGTACGGTGAAATTAATTAAATTTACCTATATTTCAGCTAAAATGCCGAGCTGGTGAATGGAACTGGTCGATAGAAAACGAACAGAATAAACATCAAGAAAGAGATGTAGCGAGCGTCATTGTAAATGAAAACTTCGACAGAAGTATTATTATGTTTTTAGTTTCACGCTTTATCCCGCATGTAGGAGGGTAAACAGTAAGAATAAAGTGTCAAGACACTCAATTTTACAAGAAATTCTGGAGATAGGAAGTATATGTGACTTCAAGATACGAGCTAAATGTTGTGTTTAGTGTTAAAACTCGCTGTTCTCACACACCAATCTTTCGAGACATTGGCTTTGACTAACCAAAATCCGTTTTATCTTTTTCCAGAGCTAGGGAATGAAAATAATTTCTTCTTCCTTCCTTCCTTTCCTAAGATTATAAATAATATGTTGAGGAATATCGCAGCAAAGTATTTTTTTGTCAACAGCATACATTTATTATGACGTAGCACTACTTGCTTTATCTTCGCCTTTCGACTTGGCGAATACGCCTCACATTGGAGTGGGGTGCTTGGCGCCCGACTTGCCCATGGCTGGCACCCTCTGCTACAGCATGGGTTGGGGTAAAGATGTTAATAATAATAATAAAAAATCCGAAGTTTTAAAAAAGGTTAGTGTCTTTTTACTTGAAATTTTTAATTTTTCTCGTCATAAAATATCTACAAAATTAACGAAAATATGAAACTGTGTTTAAATAAATCCCGCTAGCATTTTAACATCTTTTATAGAAAACAATATGAACTTCACACTGTATCTCGCAAACAGCAGGGTAAGCCTTGATGGTAATCGAGTGGGGATCGAACCCACAATTGTGCCGCTGCGCCACGACGGCGTTTAAAGTAATTTTTATTGGAAACGCATGAAAACTTACGTAGCGTAGCGGGATTTTAATCTAGTCTTGGAAATCGTCCATGTGCTGTGACTACTACGCCATTAGTACTCTTTTTCCTAAGTATGTAGTAACAGTTTAAAAAATATATATATATATATATATATATATATATATATAATAAAAAACTTTTCAAACTGTTATTACACATTGAGTCTAGAACGAAAATAGTATCCAAGAGGTGCGGGGTCATTTTCCACTAAGTTTGGATTTTTTATGATTTTTATGTATTAATTATTTATCTGTAATTTATTTCTAAATCAAAAATTAAAAAAAAACATATTTTCTGTTAAAATTCTAGTTTTTGTTTATCCGTAATTTGCAGATTGACTCTCTTCACCATTAATGAGAAGATATTATATACACATGTATGTAAATTGTATTTTAAATAATCAAAATCCTTTTACAGCTGCAACTACCATTAGTACGAAACAACGTCTGTGAAAATTTATTAAGAAATACAAGAATCGGAAGGCGTTACAAACTACACAAGTCTCTGACTTGTGCTGGAGGTGAAGCTGGCGTGGACACCTGCCAGGGTGACGGGGGATCCCCCCTCGTCTGCCGTATACCGGTAAGAATATCGATATGTACCAAACTCTTTCGTTCAGAATGACTGAGAGACAACGCACAGACAAAATTATTTACTTTTAACTGAATTTTGCAAGCAAAATTGTGGGATGTGGGATGCCGCTTGCTAAAACTAAAAATGCAAAGTCAGAGTTAAAGTCCATTTAGTTTCATTCTTCATAATTAAGAACAAAATAACTGTTTCTTTGTTTAGGATCCAGAAAGGCTGCGTTACACAGTGGTGGGAATGGTGGCTTATGGAGTCGATTGTGGGATGGAGAATGTACCTGGGGTGTATGCAAAAGTACCGGAGTTCTACGACTGGGTGATAGACAAGATGACACTGTTGAAACTCAACATAAGTTCATTTACCTATTAGTTGAAATTAAATCATGCTGTGTATAGATATATATATATATATATGGTGTTACTATTTATAATATTCTATTAACTATTCTAAAATATTATTCCTTATTTGTGGCGTTGGGGAGACTTACCATATGTCTTAGACTCGCCCTACACGTGTCCCCTGGGTGGAGCAAAACCACGCCGAGTCTCAGTCGGCGGTATAACTAACCTGATTTCAAATGGCGACTACCAGAAGCCAGATGGTATTAAATCCCCTTCAAAAGACTGTCTGCAGTGCCCTAGGAACGCACTGCGACTGCTTTGCTCAAACAGGGGGGCATTTTATGAATTATGGACAATTATACGAGTGACTTGTCCTGCGTCTTATTTTGTGTTAAATGTACTACCAAAGACTATCTAGATGTGAGTAACCAGGCATCTATATCAGTGAATGTTACTGGAATAAAACCACCAAATTGGGAAACCAACCACAAAGCTTACAACCAGCAAGACATTCACAAAAGCTTTTTTGTAAACAAGCATAGATATACACACCTAGTCTACCCAATTCTGACAAAACTTTCATAATATAAGATTTTCCCAACTAGGTTCATTTGACGTTGCAAAAGTCTATTTGAACAACAAACATTATCCATTTAAAGAGTTATATGCGAGTCGCATCGTCTCATATTTTCTTTCGTTGAAGTTTTAGTTAAACTTTAATTATAGAATTCCGCGTATATATTTTTGTGTAATTTTACTTCTTAATTCTTGTATAACTCCCCCGCATACAGAAATGTCACTTTTAGGTATGATATAGAAAAACCTCATATCATAGAAGAAAAATAGTTCACACGCGTGGAACTCCATTTATCTAGTAATATAATAATGGTAACACGCACTACGTACCTCAACAGTCACGACAGCTATTACAAAAATACTTAAATTAAAAAAGTACTCTGCAGTAAAAACGTTTTACATTTAATTTGACAAAGGATACCTTAATAAAAATGTTATTAGTCTCTTCTTATTTCTCTCAGGAGAATGAGCTATTTTCATTGTTTATTTCGCCTGTCTACTGCTATATGCAGTGTACATACGTGTGTAACTAAAATATATATGTATTTTCAACATAGAACCGATACAAATCAATAAAAATCTTATAATCTTATAAAAATATTATTATCTTTAGGATCTTCAATCAACGATACACTACTTTATATAGTTGATCAAAGCTTACGATTTAGTTAGTTAAGTTGTAGAAACAAAACATAATTTTAAGTTCAACCGTTTTACACTTCTTCCCGCATAACAGTGTAGGCAGTACAAAGTTAATATTAAGACACACCGCCCAATGTCGATTATTTAGTAGCGGAACTCAACATATCACCTTGTCTATCAGAGCGAGAAAATCAAAATATTTTTACAATACAATCCCCGAGTGGCAATCTAATCCGCAACCATAGCACTGACAGTCACAAACTGTCCCATTGAACACGACGGCCTTACAAAAATTCATTGAATATTTTTGTGGGTCTGTCTCAGTTTTTATTTAGCAAGGTCCAGGACACTGTAAATCAAAGGCCAGAAGAGCGTTATGATTGAATGTAAAATATAACATCACAATGTCTTGTATAAATCTCACCTGGTGAGAATTGAAGCCCCCACTGTCGCGTTAAGAGCCAGATAGGCGTTTCGCAGTGGCACGTTAGATGTCTTATATATTAGCTGAGAACTAACTTACAGCTTTTCCCACGTGGTCAAATGGCCCAGACCGCTGGTACAGTGGGTTATGAAGATAACAAATAACCGTAATACTTTGTACAAATCACATTTTATTCAACTATATACATTGAGACATACAAAATCTGAAACAAAAACTAAAACTTTGAACCGACTCCATACACTTTAATACCATACACACTTAAAAATATTTAAAATAATACTTAAAAAAATCATTTATTAAAAAACGTGTAAAAATTGGACGCAGCCGGTTTCGTACCCACACCGTTTGAAAACCGCAGCAGCGCTTTGACCACAGAGCTATACGTTCAATTTTTTATACGTTTTATAAAAACGTATTTTTCTTTCCTATGTGTGGAATAACACTTCAAAAATATAAAAAATTGTTCTATATTATAATTATCTACATAGGATGTTGTAACAATTTTATAGCAGGTTAGACAGAGAGGACCTGGTGTTAAGACACTCCGCCTAATTTCTAGACCTTGCGTGTTGAATGGCGGAACTCAACGCCGCACTTTGACTTTGCTAGAAGAAAAATAAGTAAAATGCAAGCTTAATAGTTAAAATATACAATTCTTATAGTTCATTTCTATAAGATATCGTACAAAATAAGTATAAAAACTTATGTTCTATTATAAGTTTTCCATATTTAATCCATACACTTTCTAAACAAGTTTGTTTTATTAATGAATATAAATATATGCACCAAGAATGTCACAACTACAGTTCAGTTTGTATCAGTTCCTTAGTTACAGCGTTTCAAACCATTGGATTGTATAAAGAACAAACGAGACATTGTTAGTTGACAAAAATATTTACATAATAATAGAATGTTACATTCACGCTGTAACATTCACCAATCCATTCTCCACTTTCTGATTAAATTTCTTGACATTGCGTTTTGAGTGACAAAACTCAATGTCACGCTTTGTCTTGTTACCAGAGCGGGAAAAGAAAATTAATTTATCGCCCTGAGTGAAAATAGATTCATTGTCTGTGCCATTGCGGCACCACAGACTATATAATACAATGTATAATGAAAAGAATTTAAATAAACATACATCTGTCATCTATAATATATATATAAACAACAAGTCATAATAGCAACATATTATTTATATAAACAGAGTATTCATAAGAGCAAAGTTAAACATTGTAACACATATATATTAAATAAGATTACTTTTCGAGGTCAGTCGTGGCGCAGGCGCACAAAATGTGACTGCAAAATCGACTGGTTGTCGGTCCGATCCCCACTCAAAGAAATGAAATATTTATCTCTGGTATCGAAGTGAAGCGCGGCGTTGAGTTCCACAGTGGAAAGTGGGGAACGGAGTTACACTAGGTTCCCACTGCCTACACTGCTGTGTGCGGAATACAGCGTGAAGCTAATTTTTATTTTTGTGATCAAAATTTAAAAACAAATTAAAAATTGTGACACTTTTGTAGTACAATATTGTAGTAAAAAAAAAATACTGACTGAACGATTCCTCAACAAACAAACTAATACATAAATTCCATAATATTTCTACTATACATTATACAAATAAAATAAAAATATACAAAAGACTTTCAACTTAAAGACTCAAAAATATGTAGACTCAAAACTCAATTTACCTTTATCTAAATTTGAGTTTGATGTTATCATTTTCTCCCATACAGCACGCTTCACGAGCCGTGGCCGCCCTAAAGTTAGACTTTTGGAACTTTTGCGAGCAATGTGGTCGGGATGAAAATAACCAAAAGAAAAAATTATAAAATCAAAGCCATCTACAGCAAACTTCAACGGGCGATGAGCGGCCACGACTCGCCGACCGTACTGTACATGTATTTAATTACTAAATAACTGATGAAGACTTCATTTCATACATTTAAGACATAAAAAATCCTTATTGACTCAAAAATAAGAAAAAACTATATAATATTACCATTTAAGGCAATTTTTAGGAAGTACCAGCTTCACGCTGCATCCCGATGTATGCATATAGCCGCGTAGAAAAAGGGAACCTACCGTTAAGACACTCCCATGTTTACGCAGACCTCAAAATATATAGACATAACGTGCTGAATGGCGAAATTCAACGCCGCGCTTTCTCTTCTTACTAGAGCGAATTGATGAAAATAATTCATTCATTCGGGAAGATCTACAACCGTCGCGTTTAAAGCTGTGGTTTCGATACACACACCCGGGGGATGATCATATTTTAATTGTTTTAATTTCACTGCTCCGGCGAAACAAAGCGCGGCGTTATTATACGTCATTCAATACGCAATTCTCTATAATTAAACACTTATTAAACGGGCACAATTCTATAGTAATTTCTAATTTCTCTTCAATTTAAACATCCAGATTTGGGCTACTTTTATATTTTTTTTATGTGTATATGTATACAAACATAATACATGTGCATTGATCATACAGACTTCCAAAACAATCTTTTATTCCTTCTCTCCCTTCATATCTAAGTGTAAGAGATTTTTTTTAATTTCTTATAAATGATAGAAATTAAAAACGGAACCACAGATAAGAAGTAAAAATAAACCTCAAGAACTATGACATTTTAAAACAATGTGTCAATATCTAACAAATACTAATGTCTAACATATTTATTTACATGGATTATATTTATTGTATAATATATATATTTTGATATATAATATTATGATAATAATTAATTTTTTTAACTCTTATTTAAACAAGTTTAAACTAGTGTTAGGAATTTGAGGTTAATAAGTCATCGAAATTAGCAGTCTTAAATAATAATATATTTAATTTGACAAAAAATTACTTCATAAAAGCTGTTGTGACGTCATTTACGTTAATTATTTTTTTTATCTCTTGTTCCCGCTGCCTACACCGCTATATAACAAGGTAGGCAGAGGGAACGAGAGGAACCCAATGTTAAGACACTCTGTTTCCCGCGTTTAAGTTTATTTACGTGATAGAACGTAATCCAACGTCGACAATTAAAATACAATCAGTCCCTCAATAATAAATATATTAATTTATAGTGCATCGGGCATGCAATGGTAAGTAAGAATTCATTTCACTTTTAAATTTAAAGTATTTTTTTAATATTTTTGCTTTAATATATACCCAATGCATCGATTATGACTGTATATTTAAACTTTGTTCAAAATTAAGAAAAAGATATCCCAAATTCCATCAAAATGTATGACTGTTTTCCATTCGTTCATTTATCTATAGGGCAAAACTAAAATGGCGTTGAACATCTTTTTTTTTAATTCGCTAGCAACATCCATAAATTCCATTGTGACTTATAAAATATGGAAAGAAACCTACAAATTTTTTCAGAATAACTTTTTTGTGTTTGGATAATCACAAAAATTGTGCACATTTGTGCTTTAAACAATTATCTATTTACTAGTGATAATATAAACTTATATTTTTATAGAATACATGACTAATTGACGATAAATAAAATAATAAAAAAAAATGTAAAAAAATCTTTCTAATAAGAAAGTAGTGAAACTCATAATTATTTTAAAGTTTTAAAAAATAATATTTTTGAAATATTTAATTGAATTTAGGTTAAAAAAATGTTTTCGTAATAATTCACAAAATTCATTTAATACGAAAAAAAATAATATATTTTTTTAATTATTCGCCATATTAGTTTTTCACTTAGTTGATATATATTTAGAGAAAGATGGCTAATGTATTTAAATACTCATTCATCTATTATTATAATTTTAAATAAAAAAGGACATAAATGAATTTATTTTTAAAATTCGCAATAATCTGTAAAATACAGAATAACTCATTAAATTATACTTAAAAACATAGAAGAAAAATAAATACCATTTTTTTAAAAAGACGAGCCATGTATCCTCAACGAATGGCTCCAATCCCATGTTTCAATCCTATAATGAATCTTAAGATATATCCTAAGATAAATCCCAAGACATCTTACGATCAGAGTTTGACAAACACTAATTGCAATTAACAGTTAAACATTAACTAAATATTCGAAAATTATATTAAATTGCTAATCCATACACTTCAATTAACAACTCATTTTTATTGTTAATTGTAATTTTTGTACAAGAAAATAATCAGTTATTAATATTTCTTTGTCAATTGCAATTGGGCAATTAAAATTTGCCCTAATTTGTTTACGATCGATCTTGAGACGTATCTTAACAACATAGCTCGAGATATATCCTCACATCTTACACCAAGTCCCCAAATATATCTTCGCATATTTCATTAAATCTCGAGATATATTTTTGCATATTACAACAAATCTTAAGAAATATCTGCGGATTTCAACGGGATTTTTACTGAATGTTATGTTATGACGTCATCATATCGTTGACGGACGGTGACGTCACTGACGTGCCCTTCAGCAGGTTGGTGATGTCGCGGCGGAACATCGAGAGGTTTTGCGTAAACCTGAAAGGTAATAATGGATCGATATTTAGTCACATAATGTATAAAACGGCCGCAAAGTTGTCGCCTCGGTCTCGCCCTGATGTTAGGTTTACTAAGCTTGTGAGCATCTTACGCGGAGCGGAAAGAAAATAATCAAAAGTAAGAAAACTTTTAGAACTAAATCTGCGCAGTAATCTACAGCTCAATACAGGGCGGCCACGACTTTCTAATGATAAATTAAAAGCATGTGAAGTATATGGTTGCAAATGTGGTTGTGGGTTTAACTTCCAATTGGGGGAATATATCATTATTATCATTTCATCGATATGATAAGAACACAAAGCGCGGCATTAAGTCCGGCCATCAACACGCAATATCCCGAAAGTTGGAACGGACTGTCTTAACACTTCCGGACGAACAGATTCCCTTTGTTATAAGCAGAAAAGAGTTACTCATAACAAAACTCACCTATCCCTATTTTTAGTCAATAGGTTCCTCTCGATTCCATTCATCAGGCTATGGAACCACTGTACCAGCTGAGGCTGCTTGTCCCTCGGCTGCTGAGAGATCAGTTCCGTGCGGATCCTGGCGAACTGCTCCTCATTGAGGAGTATCAAACCGAGGAGTGGTCGCGACATGGACCATTGGTTGCAGCACTCTTCGAACATTACCACGTTTAATACCTACATGGGAAAAGAATTCAAAAAATATATTTAAGAAACCCTCTTAAAGGGATTGTAATCCGCGCCTTGGCTGCCCATAAAGTTATTTTGTGTTGGAAAACACTTTAAAATTATTATTTTTTATTATTTAGTAGTAGTAGTAGTATCGAGTTAAGATACAAAAAGTCGTAGGATGGAATAAACAAGTAGTCGGGGCGCACGGGCATGCAAGACTAAAGTTTTAAGTTTCAAGTCTATGGACCAGGGAAATGACATGTAGTCACGAAGATCATGACCGTCTCAGCATTGAGTTTCTAAATACGTCGGTCCAAATTTATCAGAAATTCTTGATAAGTTTTACAACGTATGAGATGACGAGGGCGATCGTTGTGCCTATTGCGTAAACCAAAACAGATGATCTAGCTGATAAGACGCACAACCGACCAATCTCTCTAGCTAAAGTCACCTCAAAGGTTGGACAGTATGCTTAATGCCAACTAAATAAATATATGAACTTGCTCGACAACCAATTCAGATTTCGACCGAGATAGTATACGGAAAGTGCTATTTTAGGTCATAAGCATGCTGTTACATACTATACAATGAGAAAATCTCCAATTTTTGCCTGTTTTTTAGATCTTTCTAAAGTATGATGTGTTGTGGGGAAACATGGAGCAAGCCATAAAAAAGTTTATTAACAATTTCAAGTACTGGTACAAAAGCCAATTCAACTATCTTCAGTGGGCAGGAGTTTTACCACGTCCACATGGGTTGGAGTGAGATAGGGAGGTTTAAGTTCAACAACCCTTTTTAACTTGTATGTGAACGAATTACTTTCAGGTATTCACGAAAATCTTATAGCTCCTTTCGGGTTCAATACAATGACGCACTTAGGATGCTGTTGGAGCGACGGCGCGAGTTAGCTGTTTCTTTGCTACAATACGCAGAACATGTAGTTCTTTATTACAAACCACTGTGCGGCGCTACAACTAACTAAAACAGAGTGGTGTTAAAAGTTCAATTTGTCCATGGCATCGAATATGAGGTTTGTGTGTGGCATCGTAGCTAACAAATAGACAACCCGATTTTGTTTTTTTTGTTTGAATGGTGACCGTTTGAAGATTATCAGCAGTTCATAGTTGTTTGTTTAGTTTTTGAAGATTTTTTAAATATTTTGTTTTCCTCATAAAGATTGTTTGTCTCACACACACTAACCGTAGCTAGCAACTGTTGCATGATCTCCGGCCTCCGCTGCAGCACCTCTATGAACATGTTGCTCGTCTCGGGCGGCGGTTGTCGCGGGTTCGGCACTTTGTTACTGGCTGAACAAAAAAAATATTTATATATATCAAAATATATACCCATACATATAACCTATACACATTGAAATAAGAATATATCTTTAATTACTTTATTAGACCATAAAACACGAATGTAATTAATAACATACAATTGTCTCCAATTTGCAAATAGAACTTTTTGTACTTTATTTCTTTTTTTTCTAATATTTTGTTTAATTATTTATTTAACTCAGACGATAAAAAAAAATGTTCTAAAGGTTCATTAATCAGCTAAACACTGTATCCCGCACACAGCTAGGTAGGCAGAGAGAAGAACCTAATATTAAAACACCCCATTCGCCACTTTCCGCCGGGTTCAGGAGGCATTGCGTGTTGAGTGGCGGAACTCAACACCAAAACGAAAAAATAAAAATACAAATGTAAATAAATATTTCATCAGGTTTTCAGGGGATCGAACCCACAAACATTCATTAGTTCTTATTATTCATTCACTATCACAGTCACACTTTGTGTTAATTAATACTTATTCAAAAGAAATCATAATACAAGTAAAATACTTCTTCTACTTCTTAATTTCATCTATTGCCCGTGAAGCTAACTTACATTTCTGTACAAGCTGTTTAAACAAATAGGTGACGATGTGGTCCAGAGTGGCGCAGCATCCTGTGCACACACTCGAATCTACAACATGAAAGATTATCAAATAAAATTATGTTTTACAATTACATATATTTAAAAACTGTGACTTTAAAAAACTTTATTTTTTATTTTTACCATTTTGTTTGAAATGTTTTTTCACACTTAGGAAAGAAAAATACTTTTTGAAAACGTATAATTTTTTTAACGTAGTTTTTGGATTTGAACGCGCGTCTCTCGGAAAGCGTCCAAGACGTTTTCTAAATAAGTGTTTTTTTCTTTCCAATTCCTCACTCTCAAAAGAATCTTTAGGGCACCATAGCGTTCAACTCCACGTAATTAGGTCTGTGCGTTACCTGTTACTTAGTAACGGAAGTATAAAAATACTTGTGGTTCACACAATATTTATTTTTGACCTACTTTTATTGTATGGATGCTTTTTTAGTTTCACGCAAAAATTACTAAACCGATTTAGATGAAACCTTACAGTAAAATAGCTTATACATCAGAATAACACATAGGCTACAGTTAATATAAAGATTTTTTTATAATTTGGCTGTAATCTAATAATAAGTTGTTGCAGGCGAAACCTCGTTTGGGTTACTTGTATATAGATAACTCACCCAAAGCAGTCAATCCTTCAGATATCGACGACAATATATACAAAGTGGCATCAGGCTGAAGAGACGCCAAGAAAGGCATATGATCCTGCGCTAAGCGCTCCAAAAGAACGAAGTACGTTTGCGATAATTTTGGGTAATCCTGTAAAACAACGGAGTCAAAATATATACAAAAAAAATATCTTCACACTGATAACAAAGTAGGCAAGAAAATAACAGAGTAAACCGAGAGAGTAATTCATCAGATTCATTAAATCTGATGAAGCTAATTTGTTTTTTATTTCATTATGTATAATAAAATAAAAAACAAATTAGCTTCACGCTATATCCCGCACACAGCAGGGTAGGCAAAGGTAACCTAGTGTTAAGACACTTCGTTCCCCACTTTCTGCTGAATTTTTGGAGGCATTGCTTGTTCAGTGGCAGAACTCAACGCCGCGCTTTGCCTCGACACCAGAGCGAAGAAATGAAAATATAAATTTAAGTAAATATTTCATCTCCTCGAGTGGGGATCGAACCCACAACCAGTCGGTTTTACAGTCACACTTTGTACCACTGCACCACGACTGGCGTTTACATAATATTGGTCCAAAATCGAGACTTGTCTGTTGACTGACGGAACTCAACGCCGAGTTTTCCGAGTTCTTTTTCTACTCTGCTATATGCGGGATACAGAGTCAAACTAAAAATATGTATAATCATAAATAAAAAATAACCCATTACATACCAATAAATCGCTAAGCAATATACTAAGTAGCAATTTGACGAACATATTGAGCGCATTGTCTAACGTCTCGTCGCCGTACAACCTGCAATCAATTGTATGAAACTTAGTGCGGGTTTGATTTACAAAGTACAAAAATAACTATGGGCCATTCAAGAATTACGTGAGCAGTTTTTTTGCAATTATTGACCTGTATATTTATGAATGAATATACAGGTTTTTTTATCCTGAACACTTTAAATGAAAACACAGTTTTAACTACTCTATAAAAGCCTACTACAATTTACAAAATACTTTTTGCCAAAAAAATATTTTGTGTGTTTTTTGAGATTGAAATGTAGCAAATCAGTAATGTTATTAGTAGTAAGTGTTAACGTTATTGGTTTCTATTCTATTCATAACTGCCTCACGTAACACGTAATAAAGTACAGATAAAAATTATAAAATTAAAATAATATTTTTACGTCCACACTATGGACGACTCCAGATATATACCTGAAAGTAGCGCAGTAATAAAGAAAAAAATATAATATACCTAAAAACACCAAAATTCGCATAATTTCCACATAACGCTGCCTTCAATATGGTGAAACATAACGAAATCCCCTTTAGTTTCATCGCGTACATATCTTTTTTGCATACATCTATCGTTAATATTCTGCTGCCTGGAAATATAATATATTATTTTACCTTCACCATGTATCCAGCATGTAGCAGGGTAGGCAGAGGGAACCTGGCAACCTAGCGTTAAGACACTACCATTCTTCACTTTCTGCCGAGTTCTAGAGCAATGCGCCTGTCAAGTGAGCAATGCCTAAAAAAAACGCATCTCTAACTCAAGCGGGAAACGAATGTAAAAAATGTTGAAGCTGAAATGTTTCAGTATTTAACTGTTCAATAATTACCCAGGGACTAGTTATTAAAATCATTATCATTCCACGTCCTGCTATAGAACATGATATCTATATAATAAATATGTGAATTTAAGTATAAATTATCTTAACTAAAAAGTCACTCTAGCCACAAACAAATTTACACCAACCAAGACCCGACACTCCACTCACCACTACTTACCGTAAGCACATATAGTGTTGGAAAGTTCTCTAAACAACAATATTCCATTGGGAGAGCTGACATCGAACTGTAACCTTTGATTTCTGTTGTGAGCTAATTCCGACATCAATTTTAATATGGGAATAGTCACAGACGGCTCGGAGTACCAGAGTTCGATTCCCCGGAGTAGAACTTTTGTGTAGACGGGATATCTGGAAATACAATAAAAACAATTGACATGGTGTAATGAAACAATAATGGTATTTCTAATATTATGAAATATTATAGAAAATGACATTGTGGCGCAGTGTAAATGTTTTTGAGTTCGATTCCTACTCAGAATTATTCTCCCTACTCCACACACTTGGCAAAGTAAAGACTATAATATGCAACATTAAGTTGCAACGTAAAGCTGAAATAAAACTAACCAGATCACTGATTCAAACAGTTAGGCATTTATGCATTCACTCACTCATTTAAAACTGAAATGTGATTACGATTACTACAACAGTTACAAGAAGCCACAGTATATAATGCATGAAAGGGAGTGATACTGTTTTTATCTTGTTGTAAATTACAAAAATGTATAATTATGTATAAATAAGTAAAATATACAAACTAACATCCAATCAAACAACATCATATACGTTGTTTTGGTGTTGAAAGCGAATGCTAATCCTCTTAAATCCCGCGCGAGGCCTATTAGAGTCGTTTTAGCTTTTTCTGAAGCAAACATTTGTGTTTCACCCGGTGATAATAGACCAATTATACTTTCGAATGCCGCTGGAATTAAAAGAAAATTATTTAAGTTTATTGTAGAAGAAAATATTTAGTGATTATTTTTTCTATGGAATACTTCGATCAACTATACATTTTAAAATACTTCAAATCATTATTAAACAATTGAATACAAATATTACCAACAATTTCGTCGAATATTGGTTGGCCTTGACTGAGATAAATTGTTATTGTAATTTTAAGCGTTATTGTCATAAAAATACAGTTAACTGAAACTTTTTTTGGCTCCACTGCGTACGGTCATAAAATTTTACGACCTCTTGTAACGGTGATAAATATTATCGGGGTAAATAGTTTTATATCCTGTATTAATTAAATCCTGTAGTAATTAAAATCAGACAAGAACCAACTACCATCTTGGATTATTGTTCTTTTTATAAACAGATTGGGAAGTAGCAGCCTACATAAAAAAAAATATATATATCCTGTATTATTTCATATTTATGTCTATATTACGCGCTAGTCGAAGCTAAAGGCTGTAATAACGTTGAATTTTGATAAAATTATTTTATATCATTAGACTGCGAGAAACTGTGTTTTGCATTTCTGGTTATATTGACTCTTGCCATTTTTTAGGCCATGTTTGTATCCAACATATAATCTAGTGAATAGTTGATCAAAGATGAAATACTCATAAAGTTTCACTATTCGGACTTTTTCTTTTATTTGTTTTGCAAGTTCTCATTTCGTTCCAAATTTTATTACTGTAGACGCACGGGAAGTGCCTTTAATAACGCAGTGAATTAGTATTATTGTAATAGCTTGATTTTTTACTGTACTTAACTCACCTGTCAACGGCATCATGAACGCCTGAAACCTGTCCTCGTCCTCACCAAGTTCCACCATCAGGAGTCGTCCCAGAGCGGTGTATAACATACTGCGACTCCTCATTTCTGCCGAACCAGCTCCAACGCCGAGAAAAGGAAAGTGATCCGCCTGGAAATTAAGGTTTTTCCCGCATATAGTAGTGTAAGCAGAGGGTGGGCACTCGGTATACAATTTGAAAACACACTTGATACATTAAACACCCACACAGGATATCCGTTAGTCAGGTTAATTGAAGTTTTACTCAATTTATAAATAAAGTTTATAAATAGGGTTGTATAAGTAAATTGTAAGTACAGTTAAAGTATGATAATTATGGTTATTTTTTAAGACCAATTTAGGTGTAATGTACATTAAAAGCAATAACTAACCGTATGATGTGTCAACATGAACTGCACTTCCTCCAGTTTCACTAACTTCCTCACATACGAGTACCCTCCACTCAGATCGCTTAGCAGTCCGAGGGTACGCGTTATAATCTGTTTTGAACTACCCCAGTATTTGAGATTTGTTATGCTGTGGATATAAAGAAAAATGTTTTATGGTTTCGTTTTATAAGATTTGAACCCGCACTTATTATTCAAAGACCTGTCCTTTTTTTAAACTGTATCCCACTTACAGCAGTGTAGACGTCATCCTACTCGGGTGAATGAGGTGTTTTCATTTCCTAGTTCTGGTAACAAAAGGAAGCGGCGTTGAGTTCCGCCACTTGAGTCGACAATTAAGCGGCACAAGAGGAACAGTGTTTAACACACTGCGATTAACACTAGCCTACTCTGCTATATGAGAAATACAACGTCAAGCTGAAAGAAAAAAATTAAAAAACTCACATTTTCCTCATAATAACGCTCAACAATTGATTCTCGTCATTAACACCCAACACTTCGCTGAGACGTCTATAAACTTTACTATTCTTTTGCACTTGTTCCCCAACGTATATTCTTCTGAAGGCTTCGAAGAAAGACATCATTGCCAGTTCTAGTTTTTCACAGCCACCCTATAATATTTTGAAAAATGTATTGCACAATATGTTGCAGAGCTGTGTATATATCACATATAGAATGTAATATGTGTATATGAGTTATGTTTTTATTTCATAATTTAATGCACAACAAAAACATAAAACGATTAAAAGATATTAATTATTCACTACTTTCTGTCCAATTCAAGCTGTATATTTTTTTTTCCAAAAAGTATTTTTTTTAAACCACCGTTACAAACAATTACATTAAAAAAACCAAAAAAATATTTACACCCAACGACCAATAACGTATCATAGATAACATCACAAATTTTATTCAAATTTATTTACACAAAAGATTCACTCACCGTAGCCAATCTAGAATCGGTCAGATCCAATAGGCGGAGAACTCTACACACCAACTCTCCGTCCATCGCGTCGTTATCTTCACTAGTATTGACGGAGGCCCGACCACCTATTGCCGCACCGATTATGTATACTAGCCAGGTTAGCTGACCTGGAAGGAAAGAGACCATTCGAAATATATTTTAATGAAAAGGAAAATAAAAAAAAAATCTTTAAATCAGGTCAGGACAGGTCAACAGTCCGACAAATAGCCTAAATAATCCATAAGTCTGTATTTATTTTTCTCTATAACTTTGTCCGATTTTTTTAACTTTCTTACTTGGCCTTAAGAGCAGCTTGTTAGTGAAGTCCCTTAGATATCGACAATCATATTTTAACATTCGAAATCAAAATAAAAACTACTATTCACCGTAAAATTTTCAAAAATAGAAGAAATTTAAATGCCTCAACTATCAGCACAGATCCAAATCCCGACCTGCCCAAATGATCAACAATATCCCTTTTTTTTTACCATTAAAATTTCACTCACCCTGAACAACCAACAAGCTAGGTCCAGTCTCCACCCCGTAAGCGGCCGCTGCTCTATCAAAATGGGCGACTAAAAGTTGGCAAGTCTTGGCATATTCACATCTGCCTATCACCGACACTTGCTCCAGCTGCTGTGCGACCGTGCCCGCGTCGTCCAGCGGGTCTTCTAGACCGTCCCTGGGAAAAATGGGAACATTTTATATACATGACATTGCAGTCAATCTGGGCAACTTTGACAGATACGAGCGATATTTTACACTGTCTCAAAATTTAAAGTACATTTCTATAGCGTTGCGTTGTTTTATTAGTACCCTCATACCTTTCACCCATAAACATCAGTATAGAAGTAAATTTGAATTTTGTATTTTGTCAAAGTTACGCCCATCAAATTTGTTAACTTTGACACACAAAGAACTATTCATAAAAAGGTAGTCATAATTATTGTTCTTACATGGTTCATGGTCATATTAAACAATGAATGTAACTGATGATGTAATAAAACAATAATTCCGCAGTTATGTCTTATATTACAAAAAAAATTTAATCATACTTATTTAGAAAATGTAGCCTACTCTGCTATCTAAGTGTGGAATAACACTTTAAAAAAAAAGTTTAAAAATTTTGAATCAGTCTAGTGTTTGGTATTTATATACTATATATTTCTTTTTAACATAAATAATATCTAAAAACACGTTTAATACAAAACTTTTAGGTATATCATAATAAAAAGAATAATATAATAAACAGAGCAAAATAATTTAACAATTGTAAGAATTTAAGTATAAATTGTTTATTATACATCTTCCAATACAATCTAGAAATTACATAAGATAGGCTGTAACTCCTGGAACGAAAGCCGTCAGGAGATAGGGTTTAATCGCGTTGTCCTAAGCCATACATTGAACCTATTAAAAACCCAAAACTCCAATATCCTTCTAAACATAAGGGCCACGAAATCCAATCTCAAAGTATATAAAAACAGATTGAAGTAACTGTAACACCTGGCGAAGGCGTCCAAAATATGATAACTGACTACCGTGACATATGATACCGTTTCCAAGATTCCATTTGGGAGCCAAAAATCCATAACCCACCTGATAATAAGAGCAACGGAATCCAATCTTGAAGTTATATAAGCAGCCGTAACTCCTGGAGCGAAGGCGTCCAGGAGATGGGGTTCAGATGCCTTCACGTAAGGTACTGAAGCCACCATACGTTGCCACAGAGAAAGCAAGTAGTGGACGGAGTTGGGCGCGAATTGCCACATCTGTAATTAAATGATTTATAAAAAAATATTTAAAATTAAGTTATTATTTTAGATAATAACATTGAAGTAATGATAAAACCATAGAAAATAACATCAAAATTTTATACATGCAGAATCTGAATACACAATTTAAAACTTTTACAATCTGTTTGAATTTTGAATAAAAACTATAAATAAATATATATATCCAGTCGAGGCCAGTGAAGGCGCAGGGACACAAGCGTATAATGTAAACCTGACTAGTTGTGGGTTCGAACCCCACTCGAAGAAATTAAATATTTATTTTAATTTTTATTTTCATTTCTTCGGTCTAATGACGAGGCAGAGCAAGACGCTGAGTTCTGCCACTCAAAACTCAATGTCTCCAGAAAGCACAGTTGTAACTACTCTATAAAAGCCTTATTAATTGTATTAATTAAAAAGAACTTTTTTTTTACAACAAAATAACAGAATTGTCATTGTAAAATAAAACGCCGTTTGTTGAGAACGATGTAAATAAACACTAACCTATCAAAGCGGTAGGTATTGGCGGTAAGTTGTGCGTTCTAAAGGTTTATTAAATATGTAAATAAGTAATTACGTTAAATAGTACGATAAATATTCCTTTCTCGTTCGGGACTCGTAGTATTTTTGTAGTACTAGATGTTTACGTTATTGGTATTTATTTAAAACTATCACACGTTATATATCACAAGTAATACAATATGGATAAAAATTATAAAATGAAATGAATAAACCTACATCTAACTAAACTGTTGACGAATCTTGATATGTTTTCTAGGTACGGGTTTGAAATATTTTACCATATATGCAGCACCCTTAAAAGAAGCGCAGATGCTTCCACCCTGTATGTAATAATTTTGTCATCAAAACTGAAGTCGCAATCCAAATTTCAAATGTCAAATATCAAATTGAGCTTGCTTAAGATTTCAAAAATCTATGAGATATGTAAATTACAAAAACGTAGATTTACACTTTAAGCCAATTATATAAAAGACCACTAACCTGCAAACTCTGAACAGTGAACTTGGCCACCAGCTCTATGAGACGTGGATATTTGTCCACCATGACCAGTTCCCCTAGCTGATAGTTGGACTTCAATCGGGCGAGGAGACGGCAAAACTCGTGGTAGTTCGTCGGATCCGAGAGACCCTGAAAGGTTATGGATATGAAAATATTCTATTTTTAGCTTTACGCTGTATCCCGCACATAGGAGGGTAGGCAAGGAGAACATGAGAACTTAGTGTTAGCTCACTCCGTTCTTCGTTAAGATATTTTGATTGGCAGAACTCAACGCCGCGCTTTGCTTCTTTGTTAGTTACTAGATTTTAATCGACCGTCACCATTTTTTTTTTCATAAAACGCGAAAAACCAACGGTATTGTTTGATTATGTTGACCTCAATGTTTATTTTTTTCTGTTACCTGGATATTATATGTAAATTTTAGCTTGATACCTTCACGCGATTTTGGGAAAAGTAGTCTTGACATCTGTCAAGCTGTCCATCTGGACAGCCAGATAAACCGACAGGCGCACAATAAAGTGACACAATAAGGCATCGTTTTAAAAAAACCTAAACGTACCTGAGTATCCTCTAAAATTCTCATCACACCAGCGGACAATCTGTTCAAGAACTTGGCTCTCTCATTATTACTGAACAAAGACCGCCTGACCGAGGCCAATTGGACTAAACAGGCTAAGGCCAAGCTGCCTGTAGTACCTTGGACACTGTGGTAGAGCTCAAAGAAGAGCTCAAGAGTACCAGATTCTAGAAACGTCGGCCGCCATGATGTTGGTATCTGAGGGGAAATTAAAAAATATATTAGACTTGTAAGCAACTTCAAGTACCTCAACTGCAAGGCACGCCGTGAGATATGTCTCATGCCTGATATTAAGACTTCACTTTCCACCCAAATTTTTATTTAGCCATTCCGTATTAAATTGCAGAATTCAGCGCCGCACTTTATCTTAACCGGGGCGAGAAAATGAGAATCACTCATTCTCTTATGTAGACAGCCACACAATGACCCTAAAACTTTTCTTTATAAAAACAAGATGTGTTTTTCCTTTACAAATTGACATCTCAAAGCTGACGAATACTTATATTTCATGGTACACTCACTGATATTCACTATATTCCCTCGCACCCACACTCACTGCACATCCAATCACACACTACACTGACCTGCACTGTGCACAGATCGTCGGACGACTCATCACTAGTGGTCCCAATGAAGTCGAACGTCAAACAGTTGTGTGCCAGTCTCAAAAGGGCTGCTAGCAACGCGTGTTCGAGGGCCTCTCCCTCGAGGGCCCCTCGGGAGCCCTGAGAGCCTCTCGCCGCTCCCAATAGGTTACATGCGAGACGAAACGTTTCTAACAGTTGGACGTCTCTGTACACAAAGGGGTTTATTTTTAGATACGTGCACTGCGTATTGATTGACGAAATTTAACGCCACGCACTGTCTTGAAAAGTTAAGAAATAAAAACAATTTATCCTCCATGTGGGTATAAAACCCACAATGTTATTACTGACACCATTCCACTGTAATATGTTCATCTTAACATATTAAAATATATTTATAAAAAAAGAAAAGTTTCTATTATTTCGTACTTTCCAACATCTTCATTTAAATAAAAAAAAGAACCCCTACTAACCTGAAAGACGAGGCAATCTTCCTATGTTTGGCTAGAGACCTGCTTGCATCGGCTTCGGACACTTGATTCATTTCCACAACCAATTGGGAAAGAAGTTGAATTCCTATGGTACACATTTCTGCTGAACCCTGAAAAAAAAGATATGTTAGTAGTGAGTTTAAATCGTGAAATTTTAATGAAAATAACTATAAGAATATAATAATTGTTTTGTCACTTAAATAATAAGAACTGTTTATTTTTTTGTTTCAAACTCTATCTGGATCATAGCAACTTAAGCAGAGAAAACGTTACTTTAAGAAACTCATTTCTCTGTACAGTTCAAGTGTTGAGTGAGGGAACTCAATGCCTCATAATAAAATGAAATTAACGCATACACTCAAGTAGAATTTGAACTAAGAACCATCGCGTTTACAGACTTTGTCCCACTACGACAACTTCAAAAATAAGTTATAACCACACACATATAAGGATTTCGACTTACCTTGAAAAGGACTAAAAAAGTAAGAGTACTGGTGCGTTAGGTACACAAAGGTCGCGTGCACTATTTTGATACATAGGAATCGAACTCACAACCAGTCGCGTTTATAAAAACACGCTTGTGCGCCTCTGAACCACGACTGACCTCAGTAGAATCTATTTTTCTTTAGTAAATAATTTTTAAATGTAAAGACAACACTTACTTGTAAAAAGCTTGTGACATCATTGATGACGTTGTGAAGCACATATTCCTCTTTGACCATATCAAACCAGCCAAGTTTCGTTATTCTAGCAAAGAGAGTCACTAAGGCCTGGAAAATATTATAGAAAATATATAATTATAAGTAGTAGTACAAGTTTGGTAGTAAACGAGACATGTGGACGACACTATTGTGAAATCGGTTAAATTAAAGAAAAACTCACAAAATTAGGTGAAGGTTAAAATCTATAATATATAAAAAATAACCTACTTGAACGACAAAGCTGGCTAACTTTGGTCTAGTAGCTAAATAGTTCAATACATAATTCCTTATGTCCAGACGTTGTTGTGTCGAAAGACTTGTTGTTGATCTGAAATTAAAGACATATAGTTGGAGCGGTGAAATTGGTCACTATATTGTTAAATATAAATGTAATAGGGAGATGGTAGCTGAGAAAGGAAAATAATTAAAATTTTAATCATTGGTTTGAGTGGGAATAAAACTCGGGAACATCATGCCTAGAATGAATATAACGCTCTTTACTAATACTTCCTAAGCATATTTCTTTTGTCCTGGTACCAGACCAAGAAAATAAAAAAAATATAATTAACAAAAGTTTTCACAATCAGACACTGCGCTATGACTGGAATACTAGTAATAACCAAGGGGACAAAACAGGAGACTGGACAATAGTTTTAAATTTAAAATATTGTACCTGCTAAGCAATTTAGCTAATGTGGTAGCGGCCAATAGCTGGGAGTAGCTAGAATCAGCTCTCTCAAGTAATGCCTGACATTTGCTCAAAGTGTCTGGTGACTCCTGGAAGAAAAAGAGAAATTTATGTGTTAACAAAACAGCATTTGCATACATTTATATGCATTATTTTTTTATCACATATAATTGCTTTTTTATCCATGAGCAATCTATGTATAATAAAAAAACTTCTGAACTTTTTACTTTTACTACGCAGAACACTGAAATTGCTGGTACACAAGATTCCTGGGGAGAGTAGGGAAGCATTAAGAAAAGATTCTATTAAATTCCCAACCAAAAACAAGCGAGATAATCACATTACATCATACAAGTCCACAAAAATAAAGTTTCAGACTACCAATACTAAAGTAAAAATTGTTTATCTCAAATACAAAAACATATATATATAAAAAACTTACTTGAAATCTAACAACAGCAACCTCAGCTTGATCCCGCACAACGGGATCCTGAGACTCGTAGAGCTGCTTACAAAGAAGCTCTATTTGTATCACCTCCTGGAAACAAAATATATGTTTGTACTATAGACTTAAACGCAGTTTCGCCTGCTTCAACGCATTGTTAAATTATACAAAATATTTACATAAATTGTAGTCTATTTGTTATTCTGATAAATAAACTGTAGATTCATCTTAATCTGTTCATGCATTCTCACAAACTTCCACAAAAGATTTCTAAAATGGTTCTATAATGCTGAGAAATGTATTATAATTACAATGTATATAATACTTCTGCAAAAAACAATGATTTAGTATTAACAATACATTTTAGCTTATAAGTTGGAAGTAAGATGAATCTGAATGAAATGGATGGTTTCCTAAGATAGAATGTACATGATTTAAATTAAGAAAATTATCTTTAAGTCTTAGAAATTTGTGGCTATATCATCCAACACAAAGTGTGCTGTTTGGTACCACCATTTAGCAGGTAATGTCTATAAAATAAAAGGAAAGTGTATAGTTTTGTATCAGCTAAGTCAGTAAGGTACTTTGGACATTTAGAATCTCCCATTTCAAACACAACTCTTAGTTTTAATATAAAAAGCAGTAACCATACGAACACCACTATATATGACTGGATATAGAACTCACTATGTAACACTACACAAATGCACCACAATAGATTCATATAAAATTATAATATTATATACTAATTTAAGTACTCATACCATTTTAATATTTAATATTTTAAAAAACAAATATTAATGTTCATGGTAACACACATATTAAATCCTACATTTTTTAATAATTTTTACCTAAGTTGGCCCCTTACTTATTACCTTGTTCTTTAAGTTGTGAGTTAATAGAAAAACGGACCAGTTGCATGAGAACAATTTTACTAAAAAGAATCTTTGAGTAATCTTATAGTTGCAGTTTTAAAATACATACAATAATTACCATGCATAAGTATAAATTGGATCTCTTTTTAAATATTAAAATAATAGCAGACATCTTGAATTAAATCAACATTAACTTCAATTATTACATTTTTATGTATATTACTTATTAAAATAACTGTTTTTCTCAATATATTTAAATGATTTAGTCAGGTTGGAATAGCACATTAATAGTAGAACACCCAATGTTTGAAATTTGAAACTACAGCTGAACATCTCTGGTAGAAGACCAGGAAGACATATAGAGTAGAGGACAATATCCAGAACAAATGAAGCTGACTCTATCAGTAGGTACTACTACTAATCCGAACTAAGAGTTAGGCAGAGAGTAATAAACCTGGCCAAAAGTAAACTAGTTGCAACAAAATATTATATCTAAACAGATTCATCTATCCTGCATATAGCAGAAGGAACCTAGTGTTAAGACACTCCGTTTCCCACTTTCTTGCATGTTGAATGGCAGAACTTAACGCCACGCTTAGCCTCTACACCAGAGAAAAGAAATTAAAATATAAATATAAGTAATGGATTATATCTATTGTTTGAAATTCAAAATAAAATTATTCAAGTAAGCTGTAAATCATTTGTAAAATCTAGACAAAATTCCACATATTTGTATGCTATAAATATTCTACAAAAAGTAATTGGGTATATTTATTAATATAAATTTTCAGTTTATTTTAAAACAATGATCATGTTATGGTTATGGGTTTAATCACCATTCAATGACATGTATTTTTTCTATTCCATTGGTCAGGAAAGACAAAGCATTATGTTAAGTTACATAAATTAAATGAGTCTTATATTTGGCCAGAAATCAGAGATGGAAAATCTTGACACTGAGCCTTTACCTACCCTTTATGCAGGATAAGAACTTATATTTATGTTTTTATCAGACTGTAAGACAAAGGTTAATTCATTGAGGTTTTGTTTAAATAAATATGGTGAACATATAGCTATAATAAAAAACATCACATTATACATTCTTATGATAAATAAGAATTGTAATAATATAGTAGCAATAAAAACTGTTTTTATCTAAAATGATTCATTATGAAAAAAATATTTGACAGCAAATGAGGATAGTAACATTACATGTCAAGGTTATTCAACAATTCCTAATTGAAATGTAACCAAAAAGTATAAAAGGAAAATTCAATTAACACAGATGATGAATATAATCATTAAAAAATCTATTTTGAATATTACATTTTTTTTATTTTTGTTTTTGCAGTAGAGTACCTATACCTTCACTCTTATAAGTGGGAAAAACGGTGATCCTATGATATTAATAACTTACTAATAAATCAAATTTATAAGTACTTAAGGCTACATAAATTTAATGTTTCGGTAACATAATGATAAATAATATTAGTATAAGAAAATATAATATTGTAGGCACAATGATTCTTCTAGATTAACTATAAAGTACTACTACTAGTGTATAGTTTTATTGTTTAAACCTAAATTAAAGAATATATGTATATGTTCAAATTAATAATATGTAAAATTTCAAATGAACTATAACACAAATATAACTGTGTAAAACATTTTGCTTATTTGAAAGTATCTGAATCACAAAATAAGTTTTACTATTATTTATTTTATACAAACAGAATAAAGTATTTCATTTATAAATTAAAGAAACAATTATAATATGAATAATCTATTCTGTTTACTTCCAACATTTCAAGGGTAGGGACTGTCAACACACAATTATAACCAAAGTGCCGGCGAACAAATACAAATAAAACAATTAAAAGTTTTTAAGCACCACTATTTTTTTAAATAATATTATCAGATTGAAATATATACTACATGTTACACTTAAAATCTTATAAATACGCAGTGCTACGGCTGTAAAAACATTAACAGGTATAACATGGTATTTCAATAAGTTTAATTGAAAAAACTTATAAATATCAATTATTTGTAATCTTAGTTCTTGTGTTACGAATTTTGGTAACATAATTATGTTAAAATTGCTTAATAATCGTCATATTTTGATTCTCACCTGTTCTTCAGCCATCTTTGTTATTTTCATGCATTTGAGTGACGTTCCATTACAGCACCATAAATTTTATGTCAAGATAAAGAAAAAAAAATGAAAATTATTTCGATTTAATAAAATAAAAATAGGAACACATCTTTGTAAAATAATATGAATAAACAAAATAATAAGAAAATTCACTTGTTATTTAAACTTTTATATTATAAATAATTGTAATTTTTGAAAATAAAAAAGACTAATATAAATAAATGTCTGTTAGTAAATAAATGTCAGAATTTTTTTGTGTATTAAGTACCTGTTTTTTTTTGCAATCTTAAGCAAAAAAGAAACATTTCTTTTCTTAAATAAAAAAGTGGACCTATACATTTACTTCTGTAGAGTACCATAATAAATTTAAGTACTCCTTACAATTAAAAAAAATGTTTTAAATATTTGTTACTAATTATAACGTCAGTTGAATATAAAGCAACGATACTCCAAGAAATGAAAATTACATTAAGAAATATTTAAAATAATTGAATGTGATAATATTTCATTTTATATTTTTATATAAGAAATAATAAAATAAACTGGTATTCTATTAACTGGCCGACTAAAAACACTATACTGCCACTAAGAAAAAAAAGAGAAATTAAGAAACAAATTTTGTGAGTGTCAGTTTTAAAAGGATGTAGTTTTTGGCTTACATTTAAAATGTGGAATATAAAATTATCTAAATTTAAGCAAACTTATGCTTTTACGTTTCTACCACGTTTATTTTTAAAGCAATCTAAATGTCTGAAAAATAATTGTTAGTATTATATTGTTTTTTACTATGTATATTTCTTTGCTTACTTACTACTTTCCAAGAGTGTTAAGGTCTATATTTATAAACCACTCTTGACATGCCGATTTTATAATCCATGAATGAAAACGGCATCTCAAGATCGATTTGAAAGTTGAGAGCGATTTATTAGCACGAGCCCAGGGTGAATAGACCTTAGCAATGCTTAAACAATTCCCCATCTCAACAGACGGCGGTTTCTGGCATAGTATGACAACGTGTGACTATAAACGAACTTATTGTGCGTTCGGAGGATTGATTACATTTAATTTCGTGTCCTCTGGTAGGCAAAGAGTTGCATTCCGCCGCTCAATACAGAATGTCTCGAAACTATGTAAGGAACGAGGTTCCATCTCTCTACCGTGTTATTTGGAAAAGTGTGAAGCCAATCTTCGGACCAGTCTCTATTATCTTGAGTTTTATTGTGCTTGAAATCAAGTGGCCAAACTTAGTTTAACTTAGTTTTTTTTTTTACCCGATTATTAAAATACTTTTTTCCCCTCCCCCTTGCAGGCAATATAAAACATTTTAGCGCAGTAAGGAAGAATAGACCTTCTGATTTAAAAAATCAACCGCAACTATTGATTTTTAGTGATGCAATTGTTGAGAAAGGCGATGAAATAAGACTATCAGTTAGAGATGATTTACTCAATGGTAACATAATCGCTCCTAAATATTACCAAATACCACCCTGTACAAAATGTAATTCTGTCATATCAAAGCTTTTTGGTATCAAAACACATAAAACACCTGATATTGAAAACCAAGGACTTAAAGCGCAAGCAACTACAGCTACAACTGAAGAAGAAAAATTAAGTCAAAAAATTGAAATAGTCGATGAAACGCCTCACGTAGAAGCTCATCCTGCTAAAATTGAAGGCTTTAATTCTAGCTCTAAAATATTAGGTCAAAATGTGCCTAAATTTGATTCAACTAAAGAAAAAAATATTACATCTAACCTAGGAGTTAGTGTTGACGAATTAGCTAAGCGTTGTCTGGATACTTCGGTTGGTAACATAGATAAAACTCTACTAAATGAATTGAAAAATATTGCTAAAACGAAGTCTGCAATTAATACAGATAACGATTATATACTCAGATTTGAAAAGTTTGAAAAAGAGTCCTCTATTCCGGTACAGAATAAAGACATTAATGAATCTGAAATTTATTTATATGAAAGCGAAAAATGTTATCTCCAATTTAAAGTAGAAAAAATACTGCCATTACATTTAGACACATTACCTCTTTTTACTATTGATGATGGCACTAAAGATTTTAAGCCAATGGGATTTTTTAGGGATTCCTCACCTGTCCTAAAAGCCAGTGTAGAGGAAACCGTAGTGGAAGTACCATTACAATTGAACCCTTATGATCAGCAAGCCATACCGTTTTATGAATACACCAATAAGGAACATGTTCTCGAAGATAATCAAGAATTAGAAACAGCAGCTATTACTGAGACTATACGAGAAAATGAGTTCGAAAATCCAATTCAAGCTGAAGAAATGCTTCCCAAAGGTGCAATTGATCAGCGAAAGGGAACAATAGAGAATCCTGAAACAGAAGAACCATTAAGACCACAGCCAACAGTACATAATTTATATGAGCCACTCCTAACATTTCATGGAGAAGGCGATACTTTTTCTAAAACTTTTAAAGCTGACCACATATCAAATATATTTGTCACACAACAACTACTCACTAGCACAGATCACACCAGTAGTTGGCGCTCAGATGGAATATCATTAAGGGATGAGAATAATTCTGCTAACTCTGCAATCTCTGGTACCCTCCCGTATCCACCAAAAAGTAGTAGTGCCACTAGTCAACAACTAGAAACACCGCCTAATTCCGCCATATCGGCTCATCAGAATCCTGGAGAATATTTTGACTGGAAGCTACCGGTACAATTTTCTCCACATTCTCCATTGAATCCATACCGTACATTGAATCCATGCAGTACACCACGTATGTTGATAGAACATTCTGTAACACGGAACGTGTTTTTTGCTAGTTTACCAGAATTAGAAGTATCTGAAAAATCATCACAGATAAGCAGTTGTATGATAGATCCCAAAACGTCTCCAAAGCCACCGGAATGTACCAATAATGTACATCCAACAGATATATCGAATACTGAAAGTGTGCCCTTATCTATTATTTTAAAGCGAATTCAGGATCAAAGCAAATTAGATTATTGTCGAGACCTCTTCAGTACAGCAAAGGCTGATGTTATTCAAGCTAATAAGTCTAACTGTCCTACACCTCCTGCCAACAACCCTCCAAAAGCAGGTCCTTGCAAACCTATACCCAAACCAAAAGACGATAATCCGTGTCCTTGTCCCAAAAAATGCCCTGACAAGAAAGACCCATGTGCGAAATTTCTTCCATTCTTCTTTAATACGTTATACAAAAAGTATAACATCCCTGACCTAAAAATTCCGTTACAATGCACAGCCACTGCGTTACTATACAAAACGAAAATACATATCCCCCCATCATTAGCCGTGTTAACGGAAGATGTTATGGAAAGTCTGAAAAAATTGGGCAAAACTTTAAACATGTCGGACTTTTTCGGTAATACTTTATTTGCAAGGGACTTTGAGCCTTGGATACCAATACCTTCATTACCATATCCTAAAATAGATAAAAAAGGACAGTTTCTCTGTCCAAAAGACGGATGTAAGGACCCAAAAACTCGTAAAAGCTGCAAAGATAAACGATGCAATGAATCCAGAAAGAACTTGTTATCTCATCTACAGCCATCATATCCTTTGTGCTTGCCCATTTTTTCCACATGTGCAAACTGATGTTCAAAAATTTAAAAATTATGTAACTGTCATGAAAATAAACATCTAATTTATATTTCATTTTTATTTCATTTAAATTACGTAACATAAGAATTTTAATTTAGTTTTTTTTAATTTTACTATTAAGCACTTGTAGATGATCTTGATTTCTAGGAGGAATGATTATTTTATTTATTTTGCTTACACAAAGCGCAGCGTTGAGAACTGCCTCTCTGTACAACATTTCTAGATAATTAGATGAAGGAAAATACAAGGACTTGGTACCCTCTGCCAATAGTAACATACAGTTAAAAAGATGCCGCTTGTTTTGCATTTTCATAGTGAAGTTTTCTCAATATTCATTTATCTTTAAAGTTACATAAATATAACAAACTATCAGTATCCTTATACTTATATATTACAGAACGAAAAAAAACTTCCATTATTTACCATAAAAACATTTAATATCTAAGCTTTAAAGGAATACACGGCAGGATCGTATCCTCGCCTCACAACCTCGTTGTCCACCCACGATCGCAAGTTGGCCACGTCAACGTACACGCCCGGGGTGCCGTCCTCCCCACATCCGACGCCCCACGCTACAATGCCACTTTGCATGTATCGGTCTTTTTCGAACTGGAAAAAATATGTATGTTTTTGGTTTAATATAAAAATGTTTTTTTATTAATTTAGAGTTTTTCAAATAGCATAATATTTTGAAATGAGACTAGAGTTAGAACTGCAAAAACAGTTTTAATTAAAATTCTTTTTGAACAAGAAAAAACGAATCGCTTTGTTTGAATCATTTCGATAATAACTCTTTATTTTCATACAATATAAAAATATATATCGAGTAGATATAATTGAATCGTGACCCTTGACACTTGTTCGTTACGAACAAGAAAAATAATTCTTACAAAAAAAAGTATTTTTTACTTATTATAATATCCATTATATTATTATCTATTTACAGCGTGAAGCTGATTTTATAATATCTTCATAATTATAAATTAGTAACTTACCTCAATAGGGCACACAAGGGGAGAACCTCCGTCTCCCTCACATGTATCCTTCCCGACTTCCCCTCCAGCACACATGAATGAAGTGTGCAGTTCAAAGAAGTTGCCTAGACGAGTCTTCCGAAGACTGTTCTGGCAATCCTTTCGGTCTACTACTGGAATTTCCACCTGAAAATTATTTAGTATAAAGCGTTAGTTGTTTTTATTTCTTTTTTTTAAATTAACAACACCACGCTTAACGTCGACACCAAAGCGAAGAAATGAAAATATTAAATATTTCTTTTTGCCGTATTTAGCCACACGCTAGTGCAGCTATGCCACGACTGGCCTTTTAGTAATAGTGAGTTAATGTAATCATATAAATGTAGATTAGCTTATTAATTTCAGAATTTACTAAGTAAATTTTAAAAAATTGTCTATTTCCTATATCCCAAAAAATAAATCAAATTAAATCAGCCCCGCACACAGCAGGGGCATGAGGAAACATAGTGTTTTGATACTCCGTTCTCCATTTTCGAACACCCGAGTAAAGAAATGAAGATATAAATGTAAATAAATATTTTATTTCCTGAAGTGACCATGACCTGGAGTGGTGATCGAACCCACAACTAGTATCGTTTACAGGCACAGTTTGTGCCCCTGCGCCACGAACCTCACGATAGTCTATATTTAATTCAATTAGTTATTGTAACTACTTAGTAGGCATAGGAGAAATCTATGATTCATTGGACTGATTGCTAAAAAAATATTAAATTGAGGAAAATTGAATTATAATAGTAATAAGGGTGACGTAAAGTTATAGCGCTACATGCAAAAGCTATATTTAGACACTATTTTCACTTTTCTTCGAAAACGTAAGTACATATCTTTTAAATATTAACATTCTCGAGTGGACTTCTAAACTAGAACCATTTTGTCGTATCTGGGTCTTGAATAACTTAAAATCATACAAGAAATTTACCTTTTTCATAATAACTTGATATGTTCCCTCTTTCCCAAACTTATCTTTGCCCCATCCTGAGGATAAGCAAGCAGCGCCAGTGTTAGTTCGTATACCTTGAGGGGGCAGGCACGCCACCCCTACGTTTGGTGCCAAGGATACAGGATCTTGTAGGAACAATAACGCAATATCGTAGAAGAGGTTACCTGAAACATAAAATGTGTATTTTCTCATATTTAATTATTTCAATATTGTCATAACACTACGCTCTCTCCGCATACCCTGCTATACAGAGGGGCGAGATACAGAGTGAACCTAAAAATTGTAACAAGAAACATAATGCAAATGAAGCAAATAATTAGTGATAGATCGTGGACATTTTCATGAATTCGAAATTGGTGCAAAGAATATATTTAAACAAAGAAATCGATACAATTATTGGAAAATTTTAACTCCTTTAAAACGTTATATCACACTAAGACGGTGGAGATTATTTTGGAAACCATCTAAAAATTTGAAAGCAATATCGGTTACGCTCTCTACGTTTTGATGTTCATACATTTTCTATAATTTTAATCATTGCACAAACCTCTATTAAAATCTTTATGTACAACCACTTCCTTTACGTATCGATCTTGTGACGGATACACCTCTTTAGTAGTCTGCGTGTCCCATTCACCAGCTCTGATAATGAGCCCTGGCTTCTCGTAGATAATATGGGCTGCTGTTATTACCACGCTAGGATGGATTAAAGAGCCACCACCTACATATACATTTATGTAGTCTGTGGCAGGATCGTTGGTGTTAACGGGTTCCATTCTGTTAAATAAAAATAATGTTATGAATAAAATTTTTAAAATACTATCTAGTATTTTAAAAATTTTAGCCAATTAGCCAATTTAGCCAAAAAAACACGAAAGTGGTGAAGACGATTGTCGATTGGCTGGAAAAATGGAAACGGAAGGTTAGGTTCCTACTGCCTACTCTGCTATGAGGAATAAAGCGGGGAGCTGTTTTTATACTAAAAGCATTGTGAAAGTTATAGATATAGTTATAAATTTAAGTGAGGTTAATAATATTATTATAGTCAGTTCAAATCCAACGATCAGCACGCAATTTGTCTAAAATATTTGAAGTGTAAGAATTAAATGCCTGTAAATTCGCTTTAACTATTTCGCAATCGTGCACGAGATGCTACAAGAACTCTGAATATAGGAACTAAAAATACCTAATAGCTCACCTTATAATAGCAACCATCCAAGGGAATTCCCCAAATTTAGCTTCGTTATGGCGATCCCCAGTTGTACGGAACCCAACGCCTTCAGGATTCCGCCATCCACAGTCTTTATGCTACAATAAATATAAAGTTAAACTGCGTATATAATTATATATGTTTGTATGTATGTTTTGAGGTTGTCGTGGCGTAGCGTCACAGATTCTAACTGTAAGCACGATGTTAGTGGGATCGAATCGCACTCGAGAGAATGAATTATTTCGTCGCTCTGGTACCTAGACAAGACGTGGCGTAGAGCTCCGGCAGTCAACATATCCTAATACTGACTTGACTTCTCTGTCTGCGCTGCTATAAGCGGGATAAATCGTTAAGCTAAAAAGTGATAATTATAAGTGCTGAGTAAAATGGTTGCAAATATAATAACCGATTACGTACAAACTATAACTCTCATAAAACTACCCTTAAAGTGAATCCTTTCCAACAAAAAAAGAATCATCGAAATCGTGTGGCTTTTATTTATTTATTTATTTATTTATTTCAAACATTTACCAAAGTTATACAAGAAACAATTAGTACGATAATAACCGCATTAGTGAAACACTGTGTCGCGGCTATTAACGCCCACCTTAATATTGAGTTATTCGTCTTTTCGCGCGCATACTGAATACAAAATAAAAACTTATGCTATTTTCTCATGGATACACACATCTCCCATTGTCAGAATTGGACCAAATTAAAATGGGCCCACTTGGGAAGCAGCAGCTTTCAAATAAAAAAACATCAAAATCGGTTCAACCTTCTTTACAGAATTCTGTTAAAAACACGTTTTTTCGCTTTAATTATATAAGGTATGGTGTTCGATATATGTATTTATATGTTAATACTACCTGTGACTCCGGTACAACAGCTTGGTTCGTGTTGCTCACATCCGCGAAATTGCAACAGACATCCAAATAAGATGGACATGGGCCATCTTTTAAGCTGAAAGTTAAGAACATAAATAAAGTTTGATAAACAGGATTAGGATGAGAACAAATTGCTTATTTAAATTATCAAATTATGTCTTAAGACTTTTGTAATCAATTTTGGAACATACTCTTTTGCAGTTAAACTCTTTGAAAAGACAAAATATTGTTAACTCAAGACTATTTGAAATACAGGACGCGGTATGAATAACATACTTATATATAAAACTTATGAAAAGAGGGAAAAAGAGTAGTATCAACTCACCGTATATCAATGAGATCAGATCCGTCTGTAACCACAACACCATTTTTGTTGCACTGATAGTAAGTAACACAGACACCCATAACTGTGTCGCTTAATTTACATGGATTACCTAAAAATCATAGGAAAAAGTATATATTAATTCGAGAGTTAACCATTTGTATCAGATTGAGTTGGTTTAGTTTGGTGTTTGTGGTTATTAAAGATCAGTCGTGACGACTGTAAGCACAACATGTCATGGAGCCTAATTTGGGAAATTAAATACTTATTTCAAATCAAAAATCAAATCAGCTTCACGCTGTATCCCGCACACAGCAGGGTAGGCAGAGGGAACCTAGTGTTAAGACACTCCGTTCCCCACTTTCTGCCGAATTTTGGAGGCAAAAACTTATTTAATAATTAAATTTTCTCGCTAAAGTCAACACGCAATGTCTCCAGGACGTGTCTTAATAGGAAAAAAATATACGTGATCGATGATTGTGATACATCAAAAGAACTTCGGATTGGTTTCTAAAAATGTTCCCGGTATGGTTTGATGAATTAAAGGAGAGGCTGGCGAATACAATGTTTTTACAACACGTTACTTCTGTCTTCTTCTTCCTCGTTTCCACACTCAGCCTTATTTCAGTGAGATCGTGATATTAAAATGACATTTAGTAGAACTTTTGACTGGGTGAACCAATTTTGATTATTGTTTTTTTTTATTTGGAATTTGGTGTTTCCCGTATGGTTTTATTTTAATTTGGTCCATTTCTGACAATGAAAAAAGCAACATGAACGTATGTCAGATGAAAGTTTTGCTGAGTGGTTTTTTGCTCTATAATCGTTAACCGACCTAATTTTTATATATTTATATTTTTCATGTATAGAATTGACTTATTATGTATAGATAAAGAAGAGATTATTCAACTTTCCTCTAAATTACTCTGTCTATTAGTGATAATTGAATTAAAATCGTTGTGTAATTTGCAAAAGGTATGCAAAATAAATCGTTAGGAGACATTTTGTTAAACGACTATTGTCAGAATATTTTGTTAAATATTATAAAAAAAAAATACCGTAAATACTTTTAAGTACTTCGTCCAGATCGCCGCCGGCCGTTGTCTGCGTCGATACGAACGCGATTAGCTTTAAAATTATTACGTATCTATACATCTGAAAACATAAAATATATTTACTGAATTACATACATTCTGAAGGCATTGCGTGTTGAGTGGCAGAACTCAACGTCGCGCTTTGCCTCGACACCAGAGCGAAGAAACGGAAATATACATTTAAGCAAATATTTCATCTCCTCGAGTGAAACTGAACCCACAACCAGTAGGTTTTACAGTCACACTTTGTGCCCCTGCGCCACGACTGGCTTCATTTACATACATTTTTATCGATACTTAATATTATACAGCGAGGGAGTATGTTTGATTGATCACGTTAATTTCAGGAAGTGCTGTTTCGAATTGAAAAACTCTATATATGTTGGATGGTATATATCGAGGGAGACTAAAGGCTATATACTATGACAATCATTTGAATGAGACCTAATGTACCTGCGGTCAGATTTACTAGGGTACTAAGAAATTGTAATACATATTTTTAGTTATTTCCATTTGAAAAGGCGAGCAGAACTGCAAGTAATACCTAGTATGTAATTAACAAGGATAGATTAAAAGACAAGCTTCTTGCATACGATGGACAACACGGCTCATGTTTAGTAAGACGAAGCGCGATGTTAAGAACCGCCACGCGATAGGCGATGTCTAGAATTCAAGTTGTAGGTGGACAACGAAATGTCTTGGTATAATAGTTTTTCTGTGCTTACAGTCAACCGCAAAAAGCAAATAACAATTTTCATCAACATCAACACTTACCGTAAACAATACTGAGAAAAATGTTATTATTTTTATAAATTGATTCACTTTACATTTATTATATAAAACAAATTAAATGATAAAACAAACGTCCGTCGACCACAACTTACTGTACAATACTGAACTAAAAATTCTAATAACATATTAATGGCATCACAAATAATTGACATGCAATGATTTTGTAATGATTTCTATCATTATTTAATGATTGTAAAGAAATGATGCTCATTAAATAATTCAGTTCAATTTAAATTACTAAGAAATGACGTCATAGGATACAAATACAACGGGATCCAAACACAAAAGACAAAACCTTATGAGAAGCTAGTCAAATCTCCACTTCCATACTAATACTATAAAGCTAATGAATTTGTTTAATTAAACGATAAAATCTCAGGAAGTAACAATATTATTTATATTTTTGATAGTTCGATTTATTTTTATTTTTAATAGTTCATTTACAGATCGATGCCATGTGTGACCTCTGAATTTCGGCCACAGCCACTTTGGGCAGTTACTTTTGGCACTATGTTTTAATTAAATTATTAGAAGGAAAACGGTCTAAAAAATGCATCGTATAGCTAAGGAACAATCTATAAGTAATTCTTCGAACAATAAAATCTTTATCGGGCATAATTTAACCTCGCATAATTTAAAGAGGTTCCGACTGTAATCCTAATAAACTATTGGGCTTGTTTATTTTCTTTTTAGTTGTATGCAGTCGAAGATTTTATTTTTATAAATATTTTTTTTTATTTTGCATCAAGGCGAGTGAAGCGAATCGGGGATAAAGCGGAGCGGAGATACAATTTTTTATCAAAAATTAATTTCCAGTCATTTTTTGAACATCAAATAATTTGCCATCAGTTTATCTATTCAATAAAGTTCCCATTCCAATAAAGTCATTAATGAACAACTGAAGCTCACTATTATACAATATTAGTATCATTAATCGATAAATTTATCTTTAAGACACTACGTTCTTAAAGATAAATTTAGTTAGTTAGTTTCGTTAGTTTTGGTTTTTGATATTCACAAAATTTGTTCTTATATGCATATACTCGTATCTAGTTATTCAGAGGAGGAAACTAAGAAGAAATATTTAGTTCAATAATCACATTCCTCCATTCTTGATCGGAATTTCAATTGAGGCACGTTTCAATTTTAACACAATGTGATATTATTTGATTAGATTTTTTTCCAATGCTAAAAAAATACTGCGCTATGCATTTAAAAATATTTAAAATTTCTTACAACATAACTGTCACCATTAAAAAGAAATAAAAAAAACTATAAATAACATGTCAATCAAATAATAGAATATTAACAGCAACATGTTAAAAAGATCGTCAAACATAAGTAAATACGTGAGCAGCAAGCGTATGAGAGATATTATGGTTCAAATGGGGCTGGTCGGCATTGTTTCCGACAAACAGACCTTGCTCACCTCGAAGCCGAACACTAGTAATGATTCCGGTACCTATTTATTATTATATAGATACACATAGTTTCCTTATCATTAATAATGATTTTTATTAACATGCATTAAACTGACTGACGAGAAAGTCTAATTTGTAATTTACTCAATGTGGTGTTATGACAAGAGCAGCGTTGAGTTTCGCAACTCCTAACACGCGATATCTTGAAAAATTGGTCGATGCGCGTGGGTAACGAAGTGTCTTAGCACTAGGTTCCCTCTGCTTACCCTGCTGTGTGGTAAAATCACCAGCACTTAATAACCAAATTATTTATTTTTTGATTACAGATTCAACACCTCCTGTTACACCGGAAGTATGGCGGGATAGGGTCACTGTTTCTACACAATTGACGTCCACTCCCGAAGCAAGAAGCCTTACTTCGCTCTAACAAAAATCAAAAATCTAAACTAAACTATGTATACATACATATTATAAATATTATTAAATTTTGATGGAATAATAACTTACTAGTAAAAATCTCTTCATATGAACTTTCACTATATTGTATTTACGCATATACATTGTTTTAAATGGTCTAAAATAATATATAGGTACATACACTGGTATTTTGTCTACTTCGCAACATACGGAATATTTAGAAACAAAATAAAACTCAAAAAATCAAATAAAATATCAATTAATTTTTTCATTAATTTAATATAGAACAACGCATTTTAAACATTTTTAGCTAAAGATTGTGACTTGGCGACGACATCCTCAATTGTTCCGACCATATAGAAAGCTGCCTCCGGTATATGATCCAACTCGCCGTTCAGGATCTTATCAGAAATAGAAAGGAAAAGAAAACATTATCGGGTTATTTTAATCAATATAGTTAGTGCAAGAGTGATTTGTACGAAGCAAATACGGCGTGGAGTTCCGCAATGCCTCCAGAATCCGGCGGAAAGTGGAGAACGTCCACTACACTACGTCCCCAGGTTGCCTCTGCCTACCATGATATGTGCGGGATATAGCGTGAAGATAATAAATACAATCATTAAATTATTAAGTTATTATCATTAGTCATACTTGCAGCTTATTAAAACTGAATTAATTAAAAACGGATTTCATCAAAGTACCTGTTTGAAACCCTTAATGGTCTCTTCCAATTTCACCATCTTCCCAATGTGTCCGGTGAATACTTCCGCTACCTAAAAAAATCCATGTCAGCACAAAATGCATACAAGAGACAAAAAATGTTCAGGTCTTATTCATCGCAATACTTTAATCACCGACTTCAAAAGGGAGGGAGGGAGGTACTTCATATCGCTTTATACGTATAGTAAGACTAACACAATGTATCTTGTTAAGTTATTCTTTTATTATAAACAGTATAGCGAAAGCCCACCTACCTACAAAAATAGCTCTTACTTGAAAAGGCTGAGAGAGAAACCGTTGTATCTTCCTAGCTCTTGCCACAGTCATCTTGTCATCTTCAGACAGCTCGTCCATGCCCAGAATTGCTATAATGTCTTGTAGAGATTTGTAATCCTGGACCAATCATAGTCTCATTTTACTTTGCTTTAAAAAATCATCTTCACGCTACATACCGCCACACACCACGGTAGGCATAAGGAAACTTGTTTTACGACACTCCGTTCCCTATTTTCAGCTGCAATATTTAAATTTCTCGAGTGGGAATCGAACCCACAACCTATCACGTTTACAGTCACATTTTGTGTCTCTGCGCTACAACTGGCCTCGTTAACTTAGTTATTTTTATACTAGTAGGCCCTGCGCGAGTGAATTGATCACTCGCTTCTTTTGTGTTTAAATATTTTTAAGTGTATTTTAATATTTTTATGTTATTATAGATACTGTCTTCATAAGTCGTAATTTTAGTCTTTTGTTATTTTATTTTGCTTCCAAAAAATGTCGTATTTAATAGAAAAATGTTTAGTTATGAGCCGTTTTTCTCGTGTAAATCCTTCTGCTGGGGGAATTTTGGGGTAAAAAATATATATTGCATCTACTTAATACTTTTACCCCAAAACCTATATTTTTTTATGGGACGGTGTAATTTTTTAAAAAAAATATTTAGGTTCCTTCAAATTTTATGATTGAAAAAAATATTTAGTTCCTTTAATTTTTATGAATCAGTGTGAATGCTCATGCCACTAAAACCCAGCGGAAACCCTCTCCACCAAAATGAGACGCCGCAGGATCGCTTGCGCATACTACTACGACGCCTCAGTGGAAGGCCCGCCTATTGCGGGCCACCGTCGCCTTCAGGGTGCCCTGGGGGTGAATGCTCATGCCGCCTTAACAACTTTTATTATGGAGGTTCTGCGTCAAATGGAAACTAGATCTGCCCAGAGCTACACAACAAAAAAGTTTTAATTCAAACCGGTCCATTGGCCTTAAAGACATATAGGAAGGAAGAACGTGTACGAACAGACAGACAAAAAATTAATAAAAATATAAATTTATGTTCTATTAGTTATTGGAAACCCGCATTGTCTTTTCGGAAAAATATTCAATGTACAGACACAATTTTTTTACAGTTTTATTATAGTATAAATATTATTGAATTTAAAGAACCTGTAAAATCTTCTGAACACCTCTCGCTACAGAATAGTGCTCGGGACCTATTATATTGGGATCCATGACCCTGGAGGTGGAGTCCAGGGGGTCGACTGCAGGATACACTCCTAGTTCGGCGATAGCCCGCGATAGTACCGTGGTAGCGTCCAAGTGAGCAAAGGTGGTAGCTGGTGCCGGGTCAGTCAGATCATCTGCTGGTACGTACACAGCCTGCAGGAAAAGAATTTGTGTTTTAATAGTTTTTATATGCGGCTGCACCCCGATGGCATATATAAATAACTAAGAATCATGTATGACAATGACATATAATAAATACTGAGTATGACACATGACACATGATGCTCTAAGTGCCCGAGGTTATACAGTTGTTATGTATACTTTTTGTATGTTTTCTAAAAAGTAATTTTCTCTCCTAATCGTGGAATAACACTTTAAATATTGTGATATAAAATAAAATATTTTTAGAAGTTTAGAAATATAGAGAAGCTATGACAGTGGAGTTGAATATTAGTACTAAATTAAACGGCTTAACCCTTAAGCCTACGCTTGTGTCGCAAGTCCTATACACTGCTCCGAGCTCCTCACCCTGCACCCTCACAAATCCGGTAAATTTATATATTACCTGTACACTAGTAATAGACCCGGTTTTCGTTGTAGTGATGCGTTCCTGCATGGTCCCCATGTCAGTCGCCAGCGTCGGTTGGTATCCTACCGCGGATGGTATACGTCCCAGCAGGGCTGACACCTGAGACATATAAGAGCTTTGGTCTGCGTGAAATTTATGAAAGTAAATTTAAAATAACATTATTTTAACCCGATTCGAAAATATATTTCAGAAAATACGACATTGATTTGCATATTAAAGAGATATGAAAATAATTTTTAGAAAACTCGACAACTATAGTTATTTTTTAAACATTTTTTAAAGTGTTATTCCACACTTAGGAAAGACAAATACTTATTTAGAAAACGTATAAAAATTTGAACGCAGCGGGACTCGAACCCGCGCCTCCTGGAAACCGACCAGGCGCTCTGACCACTAAGCCATGCGTTCTCGCCAAGCTACGTCGAAATTTTTATACGCTTGTTACAACTTATTTATGTTGTTAGCTTCTCTGTAGGGTTCCGACGTAGCTTGGCGAGAACGCATGGCTTAGTGGTCAGAGCGCCTGGTCGGTTTCCAGGAGGCGCGGGTTCGAGTCCCGCTGCGTTCAAATTTTTATACGTTTTCTAAATAAGTATTTGTCTTTCCTAAGTGTGGAATAACACTTTAAAAAATGTTTAAAAATATTTAAAAATAGTTTCTCTCTTGCCAAACGATAATTCTAGTAATTATCTTTGGGTAGCGGAAATTTGTAAAAATCTCCCTACAGAGAAGCTAACAACATAAATAAGTTGTAACAAGCGTAAAAAAATTTCGACGTAGCTTGGCGAGAACGCATGGCTTAGTGGTCAGAGCGCCTGGTCGGTTTCCAGGAGGCGCGGGTTCGAGTCCCGCTGCGTTCAAATTTTTATACGTTTTCTAAATAAGTATAGTTATTTTTTTATTGATAACAATATAGCGTTCTCTACGTACTGCGTTACCCACCACCCCAATATACCTATACTAAAAACATTAATAATTTATCTAAGAAATCCTACACCAAAAAACTGAAATAATATAAAATAACCTCAGATCCAGCTTGTGTGAATCTGAAGATATTATCGACAAACAGCAAGACATCCTGTCCCTCTTTATCGCGGAAGTGCTCCGCCAGTGTCAGTCCTGTCAGTGCCACGCGCGCTCTCGCACCGGGGGGCTCGTTCATTTGACCGTATACTAATGCAACCTAAAATGTTTTTGATTATTCTTTAGATAAAAATATTATGCCAACTCTACATTAACATAAAAACAGAAATAACCAAAATGAAAAACGAAGCTAGTCGTAGCTCCTAAAGATATAAGTTGATACCTACACTTAAAACGAATAACAAAAGTACTTATTTAATAAACAACATACTTTAGACGTCTTGTAATCTTCTTTGATAACACCACCCACTTTCATCTCGTTGTAGAGATCGTTTCCTTCACGAGTGCGCTCACCGACACCAGCAAAAACCTTTAAGAAAGTTTTCTCTAAGTTTTTTTCAAATATTCAAGTACTTACCTATTCACGTACATATTTTTTCTAAACGTACAGACAAACTGAAAGGAATAAAATTTTAATTTTTAGCATCTTGAAAAGAAAAAACTGAGATGAAAAAAGGCTGACCTGCAATATGATTTTTTATGAATAATCCTATAGGAACCTCTACTAATAAAAGAACTTATAATAACAAAACAACATATTAACAGAAAATCCTCCATGAGCCTTTGCGATATTATTGATTAGCTCCATGATCAACACCGTCTTTCCTACGCCAGCTCCACCAAACAGACCGATTTTTCCTCCTATGAAATAAAAATAATATGAATATAATATGTAATAATGTGTATATAAGAGAGTTATAATTATATTTAATTATTTTGAAGAAAAAAATACCTTTCACATACGGAGCTAATAAATCTACAACTTTGATTCCAGTGACCAGAATTTCTTGTTCCACCGACATTTCCACAAAGGGAGGCGCATCTGCGTGTATAGGAGCAAATTGGTCCGTATCTATTGGACCACGCTCATCTATTGAAAATAAATTACTTACAAATCAAAGGTTTAGGTCCAATCGAAGAGAATAACTGGATTTTAAAAACAATAAAATCTGTACCGAATCTGTCCATTTAAGGAGTAAAAAAATATAAAAGGTTTTTTTCATTTCTATAACATTTCCTTTTGGCTACCTTATTAAATATTGGATACAAGCGTAATGCAATAAAAAAAATAACTGAACTCCTCACCGATAGGTTCTCCAATAACATTAATAATCCTGCCCAAGGTCGGCGCTCCGACCGGTATCGTGATGGGCGCCCCCGTGTCCACTATGGACTGCCCTCTGACCAGACCCTCGGTACCGTCCATTGCGATTGTCCTGCAGGTGTTCTCGCCCAAATGCTGTGCCACTTCAAGGATGAGACGAGGTTCTAGAAATATGTGGACTTAATAATCAAATTCAAAAAGGAGAATTTTATCGATTTACGCATACCTATGTCATTGATATAGTTAATTCCGGCCAAAACAAAAATTGCATTAAAAGATCATTCTAATTTTACGAAATTAAAGCAAGATATTGTTATTTTTAGCATGACGTTATATCCAACATAGAAAAGTAAGTTACTATAGATATTCTGTTTCAGGTTCTCGTCCAATTTTTAAAACATCGCGTGGTAAATGGCGGAACTCGTTTCACTTGTGGCAGACGAATCGCGTCATTACGCACTTTGTCTTGCCACCAGAAGAAAGAAAAGAAAGTCTCTACACATACATTTATTTTCCCACTTGTGGAAATCAAAACTAAAACCATCACGCTTACATACAAACGCTGTCCCCGTGTACCACGACGGCCTCATATTTGTATCATTATCTACGTAAAATTCTAAGTACTCACTACGTCCAGGAACTTCTAGTGCATTTAGAATTGGGGGTAAATTTTCTTCGAATTTAACATCCACCACTGCGCCGATAACTAGGAAATAAAATAATAGAATTATAGTAAATCTTTTTAAAAACACGATTTCCAGATGTTTTTTTTTTCGTGATATAATTTATACTAGCGGCCCGCCCACGGCTTCGCCCGCTTAAAGTGCATGATTATTGATCTAATAAAATAAAATCATTATTTCTTATACGTATATTGTTTTGTAATATTACATACATACACATACATACTTTTAAAACTCTATTAAATTTGCTGATGTCACTGAATTTTTTAATTTACCCTCTCAGAAAAAGCCTCACATGTTAAATTATTGATTTGAACGATTCATAATATTCTTTGTAAAATAACTGTATTGATTGTACATTATTTGCTATACAGTTTTGAAATTAGTTACATATATTATTAGCTAAATGTACAATTGGTAAATATGTAGTTATTACAAAGTATACGTAGAAAGAATGTTTCTCGGAGAGAATCGGTCTTTATCTATCTGTAGAATTAATTACGACTTAAACTTAACCGTTATGATTTATGAACGTAACCTTCTCTAACAATTCAATTTTTTTTACTTTACTTTATTGTTTGTACCCTGAACGATAGTGTTTTAAAAATATATATTTTTATCAACAGTCATATAACCCAGACGAATCGAATGTCATTCTTTAGCCAAGAATCTTACCAGCGCGATGGCTATATAATATTCGCAGGCAAACTAATGCCTTAAGTTCATTCAAATGACGATAACTTTTTTTTTAATGAACTGATTTTGATGAACTAAGTTAGGTTGAGTTAAAACAAAGCAATTGGTGAATTTTCAAGTAAATCGGTTCAGTACTTTTAGAGAAAAATGTGGACAAGGAAACTATCGACAGACAGACAGGCAGACAAGAAATTAAAAAAAAATATTTTTGCTTTCTATTATTCTTTTTAAGTGTCCCTCTATCCATTTCAGTCAAAATTACTAAATGTACAGACAAAATATTTTTACTGTCTTATATAATATAGAGAAGAGACAACTGATTAGAACCCGCTATAATCTTCCCTCTGGCGCCACCTCCAGCAGGTTTGGGTGGAGGTGTTGGTTTAACTTCTGTTGGTTTCTTTGGATTGTCCGCTGGTTTACGCGCTGTTGAATACTAAAAGATAGATAAAAAAAAAACAAATCAAATTTCTTTAAAATGTACAAAAAATATATAACTGATATAAGAATATCTGACAAAGAAAATAAAAGTGATTTCGACGCCATCATGGCACAGTCGAGCAGTGTTGCATAGTTCATAATAATTGGTTACTTAATTATACTTGAGATTTCGATCCATGCTCAGGGAAATATTTTTTTTATTTCCCTACTCTAGAAAGACAAAGACGTTGGTTTCCGTTACAAACGAAAAACGGATATCAGAGTGTTTGACATTATGGTATCTCGCCATTCTTTCCTCCTCCTCATCATCATCATCATCCTGCAAATGGCAGGGAACCTTACGTTAAGACACTCCGTTTCTCACGCAACGACCAATTTTCAAAACATTGCATGTTGAATAGTGGAACTCAACGACACGTTTTCTTTTGCTACCAAAGCGAGCAAATAAAGATCAATTCCTACGAGTGGGAATCAAGCCCACCTAACCAGAAAGATGATTGCTTGATTAGGATTACCTTCATCGAAGGCGTCTTTAAAAAGGCACAAGCACCAACTTTTAGAGCCTTCGATGCTTTTCTCGCGTTTCTTTCTTTTACATATAAAATTGTTCTTTTTTCCTTTTCGTTCTTGGCTTTAGTATTATCGTCGTTGGATGCAACAGCAACACTTGTAAAATATTTCTTATCTGTAAATATTAAATAAATGTTGGTCATTTAGTTTTGTAAGTAAGTAGGTATGCTCGGTGACAATAGGTTCAAGTTTTTACTCCACCCGAATTTAACGTGGGTGGTATAACTAAAAGCCACGCTGATCCAACTTAAAGCTTCACCCGTTTGAACTAAGTACATCATTAATTATTTACTAATCTGAATTATAATTGTAATTTTTCGTGCTCTAATAACATTACCATTTCAAAATTAATACATATTAAAACTGAAAGGTCAGCCAATCATTTATTTTTTATAACAATTTAGCTTTTTTTTTATGAATCCATTGACATAAAACAAATCCTAAGATTTAGTGTAAAAGAAAGTTTTACATACAATAGTGAAAACTACATCTAAATTGGTTAAGCCGTTTTTCTGATAGGCGTGCACAAGCGCACAGACAAACAGACAAAAACAATAAGAGCCATATTCATTTCCAAGCTCTGGCCAGGAACCAATCGCGGTGTTGAGTTTTGCCAACCGAAAGAAGGTAAAAGTTTAAAGAGTTTAGCTTCTCTCAGCCTACCCTATTATGAATGAAAAAATCCGTGAAACCGCACACGAATGAAATCAAATTATTTTCCGACTAAACTTACAAATATTTTTCTTTAAAAGTCCTTTAGTGATATCCTTTATGACACTCATATTTATTACCGTTCTTTTAACCAAATAAACTATTTATAGATTAAAATGACAGGTAATATAATATACCGTTTTTTTTTTATTGAATCAAACTAAGGTTACGTTATAGGTTTTATATCATACTAGCGACCCGCCTACAGAAAATCTCTACATAAAGGATGAATAGGAAATAAGAGTTATAAGTTTCACGTGCTCTCCTTATTAACAAAATAGGTATTTTCTTGGGGTGAAAAAATACATGATTAGCTGATAATGATATTTATTTGTTATTATAATTACATTCACAAATACGATAATTAAATCTATTACAAAATGTCTAGGTACGCGACTAGTGATGTAGAGTACGACGTATACAAAAGTATTGCTGGTGCATTAGCCTGTTCCCCCATCTGTTGCCATACTGTACGCACAAGACGCAGTTGTAGAGGCGTCAGTTTGCGAAATAAAGTATTACCATAAAATAAAAGTAAACACAATAAAAAACGTGAGGCCAGTCGTGGCGCAGCGGCACGAAGTCTGACAGTAAAACCGACTGATTCTGGATTCGATCCCCACTCGAGGAGAGGAAATATTTACTTAAATTTATATTTCCATTTTCTTCGCTCTGAGTTCTGCAACTCAACACGCAATGCCTACAGAATTCTATATAGGCAGAAAGTGGGGAAAGGAGTTTCTTAACACTAGATTCCCTCTGCCTACCCTGCTGTGTGCGGAATACAGCAGGGTAGGAGTAGGGGAAGCTGATTTATTTGATTACAATAAAAAACGTTATATCATTTTTTTTTTCATATATCTCTACATGGACAACTGTGAGAACAGAGCTGTCATGACAAAAGTTGTTCCTATTAAAAAGACCTATCCGATTTTGTATAATTCGTCTATAATATAACAACAAATTTAAGCGGACGAAGCCACGTTTAGGTCCTTAGTATCAAATATTATAAGACTATATAATGAAATGGTGTTTAATAACAATTACCTGCATCACGTTCAGTTGTACGTCAGCCGTGAGAAAATACCGCTTGCGGAGTACAATGTACGACACAAGTTTGAACCTGTTATCATTTTATTTCTAGCTTTAAATTGTATCCCGCACATAGCAGGGTTAGCAGAATTAACCTGGTAACCCAGTGATAAAAAACTCCGTTTCTTGGACACTTTGAGGCATTGTGCGTTGAACTGCGGAACATTACGCTGCACTTTGCCTCGTTGCCAGAGAGAGGACATGAAAATATTAGTTATTTCATCTAGTGGGATTCAAAATTTGCACGCGTGTGCCCCAAGTTTGTTGCACAAGGGCACTGGCCTCTTATTTTATAGGGCCTTGCGTATTTACTTTATGGAGCATCCGATATCAAAACTTAGTTGCCCTATGTACATCACTTGCTTATAAATCCAGCCGTCAAACCCGCCGCGAAATTAATCGCAGTGATCGTATTGCCTTGCTCTTTTTTGATTATCTATATTTCTATTGTTTTCCCTTTGATCTTATCTTGTCCGTCCGTCTTTTAATAAAAATATATGCTAACATTGCCTACCGAGTGACGAAGTACGGTGGACTGAGATGACAATGTAATCATCTTATATAAGCAGAATTATAACAAAATAGGTTCTCAATTTGGCCTATATTTAATGTAAGTTTATTTACGACAGCGTGAAGCTAAAAACCATAATTATTTCACTTCTCCAAGTGAGAATCGAACCTACAAATATAAAAAAATCCTATTTCAATTCCCAAATTACAAACCTAACTTGAACCTAGAGGTACAACACCAAACACAGTAAACATTCCGATGGAACTATACCATAAAAACGTATTTTCTCTAAACATAATAAAAAAAACAAATATTGATTTTATTCATTGCTACAATTAATGACCGGCCGTAACTCGTTCCGTCATAAGCGCCTATTATAACTAGGCGCCATGTTTGTTTAAGACTGTTTAGACAATACGACTTACGAGAAAAACATTGTAGATATGTACATTTTTGAAGCTTCACGCTGTATCCCGCATATAGCAGGTTAGGTAGAGGAAAAATTGTGCTAGAACATTTCGTTGCCTAATTTACACAGACATTAAATATTGAGTGGAGAGGAAATCAAACTCGCAACCATCAGTCCTTTTTTTTCGATCAGATGCTGTGCCGCCAGGATGGTTTCTGCCAACTGAGGGGTCGTAAGTCGTAGCATGTCGTAAGGCTGTTTTTTGTTTAATTTTTTTTTTACTTGAAGTCAGTAAATGTAAATATTTTTTACAGTTTCATGAACTTCTGTCATTGCAGGGTGGGTAGAAGGAATCCGTTGTCAACACACCGTTTCCCTTTTTGAACTTAACGCGGTGCTTTACTCCCATATAAATTTGTGAATGGACAAAACGAACGATTGAGCTGTCAGCCTGTTTAGTGTAAACGGTTGGTAAAGTAAAGATAAACCTTCTCTATATCCTTACGGCGTATTGCGTGGAGAAACTCAACGCTGCGTTTTGTCAACCAGAACAGGTATACAATATTAACAAAAATCTTCAAAGAAAAATCGTAGACTTTAAAAGTCACCAACCACATCGCTAATGACTCTTCATTATCTATTCATTACGCCATGTCATAAGTCAGCTAAGGTGAAAATGTAGGCGGGGCGTGTCGTCCAATGGGAGACGCGGAAATTACCTAACGATTACAAAACCGACCAATCAGAGATTGGAAAATTCTTATATAGAGAGTTTTCCTAAAGTACAGTGTTCAAGTAAGAACTATTAAAGGTGTGACGTGACTTGGTTCTAAACAGATCTAGGCAAAGACTGTATTTTCAAAGGCTTTTTGTTCTTTATTTTATAAAAGTGAATGTGGTTCTTTTATAGCATGTTTAAATATTTTATTTAATTTTGTTAATTGTTAAAACTTTAAGTACTTCAAAGGTAAATAGCAAAAATTATAATTGATTTTTGAGTGGAAAAACTCAACTTAACTCGTATAATTATTAGCTTTAAAAGTCGAAAATTTGATTCTCTGGGGAACTATACTACAGATAAAGTTTGTCTTTTCCGTGGCATGTACACGTCTTTTTTATTAATTTAAAGCTGTGTATCTTTTATATTTAAAATGAGAGTAAAATTTTGACGTACATAGATCAACAATGCACAACACAATCCACCTGGAACTAGAACCTTGAAATTTTCCAGATAGTAAGTGAGTATCAAGTAAAGAATTATGATAATAAAAAATTACTAAGAATCATCCTTAAAGTACGTTTTAAAAGATAGAAACGGGTTATTTCAAAATTAAGTACTGAACAATACAGTATATAAAGTGATTAATTTTTTTTGGACTTCGTAAGGTTACTTTCTTATTAGGGAAGTAGGCAAATTTAGTAAGTACACAATATACCAAATCGGAGTCAGCTTACTATCTCCATCCGCAATGAAGAGATACACCGAATAAAAGGTAATAGTGATGGCATCACAGTGATAATAAAAAAAAACGTAGTCAGGTAGTTTGGGCATGTCGAGAGAAATGGTGGAAGAATAATCGCAAAAAATATTTGTATATGAAGTGAGAATGAGTGGTAAGAGTATGGGAGACCTCGGTTGACCTTCAAGAACGCAGTATCGATGATACTGTCTCCTCGATGGCCATGTATGAAGAGGTGGAGTCGGCGAAGCGAAAGACATGCATAGACTAGCATTTGCCGCTCCGTTTTCTCTGGCTACCCCGCTAGGAATAAAACGTAAAACTTTAAAAAAATCTTTACTTGTCTTTAATGTATAGTTACTATTTACTATTTTTCGAATTAAAAATCATATTTGGATGTGTGCTATTTGATCTAACATAAACCGATTTAATGAAATTTTGCACTCAAATAGTTCTTTCTTTTAAACTTATCTAGTTACACCGAAAGAGAATCAAATAGACGACAATTTTCATAAAAAGTACGTTATACGAGTTTAGTACTTCTTATAAGAAATTAAAAACAGTGTTTAGGAGATGTACATATAAAACAAACATACAAAAATGGATCAAAATAACATGCTATACGAATTAGATCCTGTGTGCGGTTCTCAACACAACGCGTTAACCGCTCTACGACTTTTGAGGAGCTACAATCATTTTGTTATGCCTCCTGGTGAGTAATATATATATATATATTTTTAATTGTCTAACTGTAAACGTGACTGTTTTCGGTTCGATTCCCAGTTTATTTACATTTCCCTACTCTGGTAACAAGACAAAGCAGTGTTGACTACACTGCGTTGCGTACGAGCGGTGCGTGAGGAACAGGTAACTGTTATTAGATGGATACAAAGTGAATAAAAGACTAAGGGCCAGTTTCACCGGTTACAAATAAAGTTGCGGATAGTAATCTAATAATTAGTGCCATATTACAGACAGAGCATGGAAATACAAAATAACTATTTCTTATATTTTCAAGAATAATTTTCTCATGTGTGTGCGAGATACAGCGTGAAGCTAATTTAATTAATTTTTTTAAATTTTCTCATTAACGTACGATAATAGTAGATACTATTCGTTTTTATTTCGTACGACTTGTTACATTTCTATATTACAAATAAGTATGTATGTAAATTAAATGCATGTTTCAAACCTGTATCTACTAGATATTGTTATTCGAGACCTGTGTAACCAAAAATATATACATAGCCTGTCTGGCAGATAAGGCTGTCCGGGACTTTATCAGCTAGTGGTGAAACTGGCCCTAAATGTAGCATTAAGCCCAAACAGGCATAGTAGCGGGCAGCAACTAATCCAAAATAAGCCACTATTTTTGAGGCCAGTCGTGGCGGAGGGGCACAGACGTGCAACTGTCAACGCGACAGGTTGTGGCTTTGATTCCCACTAAAGGAAAGTAAATAAATACATAAATCAGCTTCACGCTGTATCCCGCACACAGCAGGGTAGGCAGAGGAAACCTAGTGTTAAGACACCCTGTTCCCCACTTTCTGCCGAATTCTGGAGGTATTGCGCGTTGAGTGGCAGAACTCAACGCCGCGCTTTGCCTCGACACCAGATCGAAGAAACGGAAATATATATTTAAGTAAATATTTAATCTCCTCGAGTGGGGATCGAACCCACAACCAGTCGGTTTTACAGGCCTGAGAGAGAATAAATATTTATTTATTATTTTCATTTTACTCGCCCTGGTAACAACGCAAAAGCGCGCTGTTGAGTTCCGCTACTCAAAATGCAATGCTTCTAAAATTCTACGGAAAGTGAGGAACGGAAGTGTTTTAAGGGGAACGAAGTGTCTTGACAATAGGCTCTCGGGTTGCTCCAGCCTATCCTACCTTCCCTGTGTGTGATACAACGGGAAGCTAAAAAAACTATTTTTAAGAAGAAGTCGTGGCACGGTGGTACGTGTATGTAGCGTGTCTAATGTGTCTAGATTCAATCCATACTGGGGCAAAAATCAATAATTAGATATATATGTAAAATTATATTAAATTACTATAATTAACTTAATTTCAATACTCAACACGAAATATCTCGAGCGTCTTAACACTAGGTTCCTCTGCCACACCTAATGATATATAAAAATATATATTTTATTCCCAAATCGTTACTTTGTGTTATATGACAGCTTTTCAAAGTAATATTAAGTTAAATTGCACCAATTTAGTGATGTTCCTGCGGCCCGGGGGTAGTGTTGTACAAATTATGTGCAATTATTTCACCCCTCGTAATCACTGTTGGTTTTGTAGTTAACAGTTTATGCTGCTAACGCCTTTCTAACGCAGTGGCAGCAGTCTATCTCAGGAACTGCTGGTTACAAATGTGAATTATTTTTATTGAAGAAGGCTACATTTTGATCATATACCTAAGGACAGAGTTCGGGCACTTATTTATGTTTTATAATATATGATGATATAATTAAGTAGTTAGTTTATGTTATATAATATAATAAAGAAGAATACGTGTATACTCGTACCTACTACTTAGGATCGTACGAAATCACTGTTATATAGAAGTCCACAGTATCCTGTCAGTTGAATTTAAACCGAAACAAATTTAAAGGTAAACTCCCATCTGAGGGATTGAATGATGTTTATTTCAAAAACGCGATGTTGAGTTCCGCAACTCAACCTGCGATGTTGGAAAATTGGTCAGTACCTAAGTAACGGAGTGTCTTAACACTAGGTTTTCTCCAACCCTGCGATATCCAGGATACAGCGCGAAGCTTCAAATAATTACATATAGGTCCCAATATTTTATCCGTCCAATTTAAACTAAGACAGCATGTTAAGAAAGCAGGTTCAAATCACGCTCCAAAAATAAAATAAAAAAACAAATATAAATTTATGGTATCAAAGAATACTCAATCATTATATGTAGTTTACGTTTGTAATTAGTAACAGGTCAAAATGACGCGGCGATGGGGGGCAATCGCGATCATCAAGCTCAATAGGGTTGCCAAAAATGTAAATTGTGCTATTAATGATACAAGCATATAATAATTTCGACGTGGCCTAAAAAAATATGTAGTCAAGACGTTAAACGAGAGATACACGTTCAAATATCATATTACTGCTGTTCATTGGTAATCTTAGGTATTACAGAAAAGTCGTAGAATATATTTTTGTCTACTAAAGATAACCTAGTGTTAAAACATTCTGTTCTCCGCTTTTCCACTCAGACCATAAGTGCTCAGTGGTGAAATATAACAGTGCATTCTGTCTAGAACAAAAAACATACATTATTTTTTATAGTTAAATGTAAACAATCCTACAAAATTTATATATTAAATTTTAAAGTGACAACCCTGACCAGGTGTGAACATTCGCACAACCGCAGGTGTAATAGTGTTCACCAAACTTTTAACCCCATTTCTTTATTATTTACGATACACTTTATGTAATTTTATAGTGTCAACTTTTTATGAGGGTAGTTGGAGTTGGAGATAATAGAAATGAGATTTGTTTGATTTTTCACTTTTCTTCGTTTCAGGTAGGCACTTTTGATGTTGCATAGGTACATGTATTGCATTTAAGTATAAATGCTTTTACTATTCTTATCTAGTAGAAAAAAATGGCCAAGCGTGATTAGGACCATAATATTATAATAGTAAACAAGATTTCTTTAAAAAACGCATTTAATGATTTCAAAAGGCGATTTCGTAGGTATTTCTAAAGTAACTTAATTTCTCATATTGATTGTGAAGATAAATTTGCGGTTTCAAAAATCAAATCATCAAGTTACAATAATTATAGTTTCTGTGGTTCCTTAAATATGTTCGAAAAGTAGAGCGTTAAATAAAATTCTATTTCCTCTATTCTTTTGGCGTTGAGCTCCGCCATTGAACACCCAAAGCCATCAGAATTCGGCGGAAAGTGGGGAAAGAAGTTTCTTAATGGCAACGGAGTGTTTTAATCCTAAGTTACCTCTACCTACCGTGTTATGTACGGGATACAGGGTGGCCCTTCACTACATTCTTTTACCTTCACTAACCTGTAAATATAAAATAGTCTAAAAGTGACAAGCAAATATTATAATAAGCAATTAGTCACGTGTTCCATTTACAGGGTCCAGGGTCGTGCGTTGATCGTGCAAGCACCGTTTATTATTTATAGGTACAATGCATAAAAAAAGGTTTTAAAAAAAATATAAATATTATTACTAGTTGTCGGCTGTAATTTATTTGCTTTATAACAACTTCACGCTGTATCCCGCAAAAGGCATGGTAGGGAGAGAATATAGTGTTAGGACAATCCGTTTCCTATTTCCGTTTCCCAGTTCCCACTCAAATTTCGAGACATTGCGTGCTGAGAGTCGGTCAAAGTGAAACCAAATTCAAATACTCGTATTAAGAAACCCCGGCAAAGAAACTGTACTAGTTACTAAAATTCTGAAATCATACATTTGTGGTTTAACCACAAATTTAATAATTAAAAAAAAAAAAAATTAGCTTCACGCTATATCCCGCACACAGCAGGGTAGGCAGAAGGAACCTAGTGTTAAGACACTCCGTTCCCCACTTTCTGCCGAATTCTGGAAGCATTGCGTGTTGAGTGGCAGAACTCAACGCCGCGCTTAGCCTCGACACCAGAGCGAAGAAATGAAAATATAAATTTAAGTAAATATTTCATCTCCTCGAGTGGGGATCGAACCCACAACCAGTCGGTTTTACAGTCACACTTCGTGCCACTGCGCCACGACTGGCCTCATTTTACAGGCCTCAAATATAATAATTAATGCTTTAAAAGTAATAGCCTTAAACAAAATTTAGTATTAAAGCCGCTAGTTCAAGTGAGGTATCAAGATGAAAGGGTGCTGGCTGGATAAATTTCAGAAAAGCTCAAGATCACCAATTTTTGCACGGAACCCTCGGCTTAATTGGTGAATCGATCTAATTGGCTGATCTGATGTTACTTTTTACGTTTAGTGTAGACGGGAGCCCAAAAAGTCGGTCCGCCCCTGCGCTTACACTCAAAGCTGTATCGCTGTGCCATGACGGCTTCAATAAAGTAGGTAATATAGGGAGAATAAACCTATCTTTTCTAACAAAATCTAAACGTGTAGTGGCTATCATTAAACATTTTTTTCTCTCTTTCAGAATAAGTAAAAAATATATTTTCATCACACCTGTACTTACTTTGTAGGGTAAAAACACCTGCTTATATTGATGTTACTATAATTACGGGTATCCTTTTTGTGTACAATGTAAATTTTGCGCAATTTTAGTTTCATTGTACATCTACAGAGGCCAGTCGTGGCGCAGGGGCACAAGCGTGGCCCTATGAAATATTTAAAATTTTCATTTCCTCGTGCTGAACACAGCGATGAGTTACGCCACCCAACTCAAAAGTGTTACACGGAGTGTCTGAATACTAGGCTTCCAGCTTTTCTCTACCTACCTAAAGCTGAGAAATTGTTTAGTTGGCGGCGCTTATCTCACGAACTACATATTCGAATTAAAAAAATGTTGTTGAATAGTCCTACTATAGGAGAACAATAGGTTTCTCATAAATTACATTATGTTAATCGTAATAATATAATCTCGTCAGAGTTAGCTCGCCTACTTAGAATGTAGCATGTGTCGTACACAACTAAGTATAATAAATTTTCTACCATTTGTATTTGACCACCCTAACCCCTGGCGAAACCACAGGTAAAAAATTGGTCACATAATATTTAGAAGAATAATAAACAGGTAGTAAAAATAAACAAAAATTTGTTAGTAAAATCTTAATTACCTAGGTACCTATATATCGTACTTGACCCTACAGAAATAAATCTCTTACAGCATTGAATATCCAATTTATAAAAATGATTTAGATGAAACAAAATCTAGCACACCAGCTTCAGGGCATATATCATCATGCATCATCATGAAATATTATTAAATTCCAACAATATCACCATACAAAACAAACATAAAAACTACTTCGACTACTACTTCGACCTCTGTCAAAGAAGGTTAAAATATGTCTTTATTTTATCAGCACGCTTGACACGCTGTATCCCGCACACAGCTGGGTAGACAGAGGGAACCTAGTGTTAACCTCAACACCAGAGCGAAGAAATGGGAATAATAATTTTAAATAAATATTTCATCTCGTCGAGTCCACAACCACTCGATTTTACAGTCACATTTTGTGCCCCTGCACCACGACTGGCCTCAAATATGTCTTTATTAATGGTTAAAATATATTTGTCTGTTCTAATTTGTTTCAGATGGTCGAGTAATGCCACTGTTAGCGTCTCTACCGCCACCGTGCTTACCATCTTACTGTCAGCATCTACCACTCTGTTCTCCTCGTACGTTTATTATAATATTATTCCATTATAAGTGATGGCAGTCCAGTGTGCGACTGGACTGCGACGGTTATGAGTTCAATTTCTACTCAGGGTTATGAGTTATTTCCCTCGCTCTGGTAAAATATGTCTTTGCCATTTAAGGCTGTCGTGACGCAGTGGTACGATATCTATATCTGATTATAAACACGACGATTGTGGGTTCGATTCCTACTAACTACTACTACCTACGAACTACCTACGAAGTAATAAACTACTTTCATTTCTTCGCTCTAGTAATAAATCCGCTTCTTAACACGCAATGTCACGAAAATTGAATATAAATTGAGAAACTGAGTCCCTTAACACTAAGTTTCCGCCAAAGCTAAAATAAGAACGTATTTTGCCAGTAGCAAACACTGTACCTACGGTACTCTGTGACGCTGAAGCTCGAAGACGAGGTGAGAAACGACCCATACCGGCTGAGCTAAAAGACGAAAAATACTTCGAAAGAAGAAGACGGAACAACCAAGCGGCTAAGAAATCCAGGGACGCGAGGCGACTAAGAGAAGACCAGGTAGATTTCTTTAAGACTCTTCACACCACCTGGTAGAGATTAGAAATGTAGTGTTCATTTAAAAAGACTAGTTTATCGCACTGTTTTAAGGCTCTGATGACAAGGTAAAGTGTGGCGTTGAATTCCGTCGACCTGTTGGTCGGTGCAATGTCTCGAAAGAGGCGTGGGAAATGAGGTGAGCTTTAGGTTCGCTTTAGGTCGTGTCCTCCTTCTATATAAGGAATACATGTTATTCCGTGCGGTATGTATACTAGAATCTCAGAAACCAAAAACTTATTGACTAAAGAGAATTCTATTAAAAATAGAAAAAATATTAATTCCCAGATAGCATGGCGGGCGTGTCTGCTAGAACAAGAAAATGCGTCACTTCGTGCACATATAAACGCATTGCGACAGGAAACGATCGCTTTGCGAGCTCTCCTCGCAGCTAGAGACGAGACCCCCGCTCCTACTTCAACTACTACAGATTAGAAGTAAAAAATTAAAGAGTTTCCAACTTGAAATTCATCATCAAACACATAAAAGACATATATTTGAATTTCAATTTCATTGTTTTAAACATGTAAGAAATTAAAAATCAAAAGCATGAGTGAGCTCATGAGGGCACTTTAGGACAACCTTCAACTGTAACGAAATCGCGCAATCGATGGAGAACAAGAACGAGAACGCAGTGTTTTAACAGGATATTTCCTCTGCCTACCGTGCTATATATAGGTGGTATACAGAAACAAAAAACACTAAAAAGATAAATTGTCAGAGTACGCACTTACCTTATTATTACTTAAATCAAAAATCAGCTTCACGTTGTATCCCGCACACAGCAGGGTTGGCAGAGGGAATGTATATTTTACTTTTGCACACCTGCATACTTATTATCATACCTAACATGGTTGGCTGGTAGAGAATGTTATTTAGCGTTAAGCCCGCCATTTGTACATTTTTTTTGTTTGTAATTATGTGCAATAAAGTATCTATAAATAAATAAATAACCAAGTGTTAAGAGACTCCTTTCCCCACTTTCTGCCGAATTCTGGAGGCATTGTGTGTTGAGTGGCAGAACTCAACGCCGTGATTAGCCTCGACACCAGAGCGAAAAAAATAGAAATATAAATTTAAGTAAATATTTCCTCTCCTCGAGTGGGGATCGAACCCACAACCAGTCGGTTTTACAGCCACACTTCGTACCGCTGCGCCACGACTGGCCTCAACATCACTTAAATGCGTGAGATATTTTGTTTGTAACTTATGTAAAATGTTTTTTGACAATCTCGTCTCTCAAGGAAAGTTTCTCATCAAATCATGTTTTTTATTGCAATGTAGATTAATATTAAGATGTTATGTGATATTTCAAAACCGTCCATCATGTTGTGTTAGTAAATAAAAACTCAAATTGGTTAAAGTTGTTTTATTTATTCTTAAATTTTTAACAAAACGTTTGTAGCATTACTTACTTATTATTGAGTATATCCCTCAGATAAGTCTATACTTTTCATAATTGCAGAACAATTAAAATTAAAAAGATATTTTTTACTATCTTATATTAATATATTTTATTTTCTTATGTTAATCGCTCGCTGGAGGAAATTATAAACTTCAAATTTTTATTTCTCGAGTTTCACCACTAAGCGACATTATTCTCGAAAATTGTAGAAGTAGTGAAAATGAATTTAAAGTATCTTAGCTTCCCTTTGCCTGCCCGGTGCCCGGCTTTTCATAAGTAACTAAACTAGAAACTAGAAAGTCACAGACTATTTTTTTAGTCTATAACAGTAAAATAGTACAAATATCGTATGAATTGCATAATAATATTAAAAACGTTATATTTTTCATTCATCATTGATCAATTACTTTCCGGAAAACTTATTGGATGTTACATGAAAATTTAACCAATCATGTTAAAATGTAATAATATTCAATCAATGCACCGCGATTGTAGATAGAAAACGAGAACATTCTATGTCGCGGATTGCCATTGGCAAAAATGGAGATTTTATTAGGAAAAATCATAATATAAATTATAAAGACGAAAAGATTTATATTTAATTTTTTTTAAACATATGGTATAAAAATTGTTACATTTTTAATAGTATGTAATCAGCGTGAATAAAAAAATAATAGTTTTTTATATTTATAAGAATACAATTTGCAAAAATTATAAATAAAAAAAATACAACCATTATTAAAAATGAGGTAACTATATCATTAAAAGTGGTATTATAATAAAAAAGTAAATAAAAATAATTATTAAATCGAGCAAATTTTTATTCTAGAAAAGCCAACACTAGAACATTCTAATACATAATATCCTTTTCATCTGGCAACAATTAAAAAGACCGCGAGCGAGATAAATCGGAAAAACGTTCTTTCAGGCAGTTGCGTCACCCACATGGTCTTGGTCGAGTGAAATAAAACGAAATAATTCATAAAGTTAGTTAAAAACGCAATAAATATGCTCACAGCAACGCGGGTGATAAGCCGAAAGGCTTTGGAATGCACTGGTATATCAGATTTTTCCACACATAGAAATTTCTCGTCGATCCTAAAAAGTGTAAGTATCCATTTTTATTAAAAACGAATGAATATCGCTTGTCATGAAATATTATGTAAATTTATATATTAAAATAATGAATTAAATTTGCTTTGAAGTAACTTTGTAAACTTGTAATATTCATTTATAGTCTAACCGGGGGCACATGTTTTAACTACTTTTTTTAAGCAACCGGTTTTTTTTTTCTGATTCTGCAGACAGCAGCCCCCACAGTGCCTATTTATCAGCGCCATGGGCTCCAGTACAGACAGAAGTAAGTATTTTCTATTTACAATATCTATCTTCTCATCCTAATTCTAACCTAACTTTAATGACCTTTGAAACATTGCCTTTTACAGATAAAATAGTAAAAAGCTATGTATTACGTGAAATTTAGGCCATGGTGTGAGAATATTATGAAATTTCTATATTAATTTACACAACATTATATTGCATGTATTATTTTCATTTATTATAAAAGATTTCCTAAGTTTATAGAGAGGTTATGATTAACAGAGAAACTAAAACTAACTTAACTAATTTATTTATAACTAAAATTAAATTTAATTAGCTTCACTCTGTATCCCGCACACAGCAGGGTAGACAGAGGGAACCCAGTGTTAAGACACTCCGTTCCTCATTTTCTGCCTAATTATGGTGGCATTGTGTGTTGAGTGGCAGAACTCAACGCCGCGTTTTGCCTGGACACTAGAGCGAAGAAATGGAATTACAAATTTAAGTAAATATTTCATCTTCTTGAGTGAGGATTAAACCCACAACCAGTCGGTTTAAGTCACACTTAGTGCCACTATTAAAAACTAAAACAAATATAAATAAAAAAAGTTAAACTTATATTAAATATTAAAGAAATGTTAAAGAAGTTAAGATAACTTCTAATCATTAAAGAAGTAAATTATATTAAACATTACTTTTATCTATCAATTCAAAATAGGACATAGATTACTCTGAAATAAGTTTTGCCTCATTTATTTATTTTTTTAGATGATTAAAACCACACTCCACACACTCATTCCCACAAGTTATGATGATATAACTTGTGGGAATTTGAAAATGTTAAAAGTAAATGTTCAAAAATTGACAATTACAATATGAAAAAAAGTAAAACAAATAATTAGTTGAAGAGATACTGCAAAACTATAAATTAATTTAATTTTCACTGTGGTCCATATACAAGTTGAATATTTTATTATTATGTGTAAACATCTGAAGGAGTGGTTAAAAGCATTTATCTCATTATGTTCTTCAGGATCTTTTAGTGGGATAGTTTTTATCAATTTATCAACAAAAGTTACATCATGTTAATTGTGTTGATGGTACCTTGAAAACTAAAAATGTATCATGTGTCATGCACAAATTTTAAATATTACAAAAAAAAGCAAATAACAAAAAATAAATAGTAAGTTTGAAGTAAATTTGTATTGTACAATGTTGTTGTCTTATCTTCCACATATGAATGAATGCAAATCTGAGGCACAAGGGCAAGTGTGTGACTGTAAAAGTGACGGTTGTGGGTTCGATTCCCACTCAGAAGAGTGAAATATTTCAATATTATAATTTCGTCATTCTGGTGAAGGAGCGAAGCACGGCGTTGAGTTCCGCTATTGAGCACGAAAAGTGGAAAATGAAAGTGCCTTAATGCAAAGAATAGTTTTAATACTAAGTTCCCACGGCCTACCCATTGTGCATGTGCATGTGCAGGATACTTTACTTTTTGATTAAAAATATTGTCTCATTTTATTTTAACATAATAATAGAGCACAAATTAAAATATAGTAACAAATTTAAATATTGCAAAAAAAGCATCGCCGATCAGTCTGTATGTCTGTATGTACACACTTTTGCAGTGATGCTAGAGAGACGCGCGGCACCAGCCGGTCGCAACACCTTGTTGACAGACCTTCCTAGAAACCGCGCTACATTTTATTTTTCTGTTAAATTTTTTTTTTGTTTCTCACTTTCTCCTAAATTCTGGTGTGCCAACTCTGACAGTGGCGGAACTTCATGCCTTGCCATGAATGAGAAAATGTAAATATATAACATTTATATTCCTTAAGAGGGGAAGCGAACCCACAACTTATTTGCAGTCACACACATGTGCTGCTGTGCCACAACTGGCCTCAGGCTGGAGAGATAGGCAGTTAATAATTGATAACTTGTTTATAATAATATTCCTTTTTGTTAATTGTGAATTTAATAATATTTATGTTGATTGCAATTAAAAATCACCTCACTCTTTTATAGAGGGAGGTCCAGATTGTTTATCTTTGTCGGATGTTGTCTAATACTGTTATCTATGTGATTTTGTTGTGATAATATAACATGGTATTCAATATGGCAAGTTAGGGTAAATGTAATTACTACTTATTTGCTATATATCCAATGTTTATAATTAAAATAATTTTGGTAATAAAATCCAAAATGGATCTACTGGTCTTGGAAAATGGATCTACCTAGTTCCATCTTTTTTTTTTATTAAAAATCATGTAATTTATTGTTTTTAATTTTCAATATTTTTAATGCATGACAGATGCTAATAATAAATATATTCTTTAAATTATATAATAATACAATCAATTCATTATTTAATTCGGCTGTCGAGGCAAAGCGCGGCGTTATGTTCCGCCACTAAACACGCAATGCCTCCAGAATTCGGCGGAAAGTGGGGAATGAAATTGGAAGAGAAGAGAACTAGCGCAAAGTGGAAAACTAAAGTGCCTTAATGCAATGAATAGTTTTAATACTAGGTTCCCTCTGCCTACCCTGCTGTGAGCAGGATACAGCGCTAAGCTGATTTAATTTTTTTATGTTATTTCATGTACATTATTTAAACACTAATTAATAAATAATAATTTTAAAGGTCCGATGGTGTTCGTGGCGCCGTCATTGGTATCGACTTGGGAACGACAAACTCCTGTGTGGCAGTTATGGAGGGAAAAACACCAAAGGTTAAATTTTTCTTCACATATTTTTTTCTAATATTTAAGCGTTAATTGCGTTGGACATGACTCGCTTTATCTTATTAATTAATTAAAATAATAAAAAAAAGTTTTTGAAAATAAATATGTTCATTAGAGATTGAATCCACAACGCCACAATCATCCTTACAATTTATCTTTTTACATTTTGTGTTTATATTTATATTATTTCTACATATATTTATTTACATAAATAGCATCGCCGATCAGTGTGTATGTCTGTATGTACTCACTTTTGCAGTGATGCTAGAGAGACGCGCGGCACCAGCCGGTCACAACACCTTGTTGACAGACCTTCCTAGAAACCGCGCTACATTTATTTTAAAATAAAATATGTAAAAAATTAAACTTCTGATGAATAGAATAGAAATTTAAAAATAATGCATTATGGCGCAGAGAGACTAGTGTCTGTAAATACAATAGTTGTGCGATCGATTTCTACTAGGGAATGGAATGAAAATATTAATTTAATTTCCTTAGCTCTGGTGAAAAGACATAACACACGGAGTTAAGTTCAGTTATATAAAAATACTCTACACGAAAACAATGGACGGGGGCTGGCGAAGGACGTATCTTAACTCTAGGTTCCCTCTGCCTATCCTGCTATATGCGAGAGACAGCATGAAAAAAGCCAAAAATTTTTGAAAATTTAATCTTAATACCACCATTTTCTACGTAAAGGTGGTGGAAAACAGCGAAGGTTCTAGAACGACCCCATCTCACGTGGCCTTCTCTAAAGAAGGTGAACGTCTCGTAGGTATGCCCGCCAAGAGACAAGCTGTCACTAACAGTGGAAATACATTCTATGCGACGAAAAGATTAATAGGTCGCAGATTTGAGGACCCAGAGGTGCAGAAAGATATGAAGAACCTTTCATATAAGGTTGTGAAAGCATCTAATGGCGATGCTTGGGTGTCAGGTGGGCTTTTTTTTAATTTAAGTTTATAAATCTTTATTACCTACTAAAAAATCTGATACATTCTATTAGTACAAAAAATAATATATCAATTCAATGATAAATTAATTATAAAGTTTTTTTTAAAATATTGTGTACAAAATTATATATGTATTTATTCTTGTAGTCAATAATTAAAATTTGTTTACAAATAGTTTATAAGCCTTTTGTATAATATTATAACATGGAAGTTTGTGAGGATACAGTGGATTGTGAGGATTCCACTTTCACACAAAAACTACTGATCAGATTCAAATGAAGCTTTACAGTAGTATACATCAGAATAATGTCGGCTTTAATTTGTGTAAACATTTTGCATAATGTGTTGCTATAATATAACAATAAGTTTAAAGGGGCGAAACCATTCTTGAGTCTCTTAGTTTTCTTCTTATATTATAAATGTCTTGTTTTAGGTACTGATGGTAAAGTCTATTCACCGAGTCAAATAGGTGCTTTTGTTCTTATTAAAATGAAGGAAACAGCCGAGGCTTATCTAAATACAAGTGTTAAGAATGCAGTGGTGACAGTTCCTGCATACTTCAATGATTCACAGAGGCAGGCTACTAAGGATGCAGGTATACTTTGGTTTTATATATTGTTGGTAAACTGGTGTAAAAGAGGGCAGACAGTAGGTATATAGGTGAAATAGACTATAAAAGCAATGGAATTGTGTCATTTGAGGCAGTTTCGTGTGCCAATGAAATATTGTTATTAGGTGATACATATCTCTCTCCGAATAATTTAGAAACATAGACAATGTGTGTTTTTATGTTGTTTTTAAAAACATTAACTGTTTCCGCTTTCTTATAATGTATCTATGTTTTAATATATATTGTAGTGCAGTGGGGGAGTGTGTGATAGTAAATGCAATAGCAGTTGGTTTGATGGGAAAATTAATATTGTGTATAATACTGATATTATCTAATATCGGATATGGATTATTATAGTACAAAAGGGTCATAACTCTCAAAATTGAAATTTGTGGGAAACAATATATATTACAATATTACATTTTATGAAAAATTACAAAATTACAGTTACACAGAAATTTCAGTCATTTACATGCTTCGTCTTTTGAACATCAAATAATTTACCACCATGTTATATTAAAGTTAATGCCTCAGAACTGAGAATTTTTTTTTAAATCAATTATACAAAAACACATGTTAAAATTTGTGACAATGATCCTTTGAAACAGACTGTAGTGTTTATGCCCAATTTCCCAATTCATTCCCAAAGAGTGTTATCATTTATATAGTCATTAATATGGTAAATACCTTTTCCTATTGTAAAAGCAGTTAGTATTAGTTTAGAGTTTGTATGTAACAAGAAATAAAATAAGACAAATTAAACTATTTTTGTAATCCCTAGGTAAGGACAAAATGTACAGGTTTTATACTAATTTATATAATTCTTCATATTATTTTTAGGTCAAATCGCGGGTTTGAACGTGTTACGTGTGATCAACGAGCCGACAGCTGCTGCACTGGCGTACGGAATGGACAAGACCGAGGACAAAGTGTGAGTGAAATTTGCATTACTTAAAATTTTATGATGGAATACAACACCGCGGCATACCTAACTAGAGTGTGAATATAAAAAAAATAAATGTAACAATTTCTTCAAACGGTAATTGAAATTGGGAACCATTGTGTAGTACGTGGATACTCTTCCATTGTATCGTGATGACGCCGTCGTGATACGATGGAAGTGTGTGTATTTTTACTATTATATAACAGTATTTGTTATGTTAGTATTACGCAATTGTACTTTTTATTTATTTATATAAATCCATCTGTCAATTAAACAAGTAAAAACGTGACTCGAAATGTGGTGTTCCCACTAGTAGAAATGATCAGATATTGTTGTATTGACATTGAGTTTCGTCATTCATCATACCATGACTCATAAATGGGGCGGAACATATGAAATCGGGTGTCTTAATACTATATGCAGGATACAGCGTAAAGCTAAAAAATCTTGTATTTTTTCACAGTATAGCAGTGTACGACTTGGGCGGTGGCACCTTCGACATATCAGTACTGGAAATCCAAAAGGGCGTCTTTGAAGTTAAATCTACAAACGGTGACACGCTGCTTGGCGGTGAAGATTTTGATAATGTCATCGTTAATTTCTTAGTTGACGAGTTTAAGAGAGATGTAAGTATCATTGAAATGTTTTCTTTTGTCTTATTTTTTTAATTGCTGGTTGTTTTGTGTATGTGTCTATTGGTGGGCATTGAACCTGTAACAATCGTTGTTTATTTGTATTTTTAACGAAATAATTGTATGTTAAAAATAGCTTGTAATAAAATAATGTTATTATAAAAAAAACTTTTTTTTAATATAAACTATGTAAAAAAATCGGGTTTTCTTTTATGCTTAAATATGACTAAGTGTGATGATATTGGGGTACCTACTGGAAGGGTGCAAAGTACCATATCGGGATTTCATAATCGCTCCCAGCGCTCATGGTGGGTAAAAATAGAAAAAATGTACACTTTGTCAACTATTCATGTCAAAGTAAAATGTTCGACTTATCGTTTTAAGTCAAAAAAATGAGTAATTCTACAATGCAAGATTTCTTGCATTGTAGAATCGCAAACGATTATAATAATATTAATACTAGTCAATTGAAACGTTATTTTACGAAAAACAGTATTTTTAGTAAAATAACGTATCAATTGACTAGTATTAATATTATTATAATCGTTTGCGCAAGTAGTTTCTAAAAAAAATAATTTGCAAAAATGTACAAAGTAAAATCTCAACAAAACGAAAAAACGCTGGGTGGCGCTGTAGTCGTGCACGGTGCCAATACCCACAATTTGTCTAGTATTAGGCCGAAACTACATTTCAATTTAATTTTTTAAGGTTTTTTAATAATTTTATTTACAGCAAGGCTTAGACATTCGCAAGGATGCCATGGCGATGCAACGCCTGAAGGAAGCAGCGGAGAAAGCCAAAATAGAACTTTCTGGATCACTCCAAACTGATATCAACTTGCCTTACCTCACCATGGACTCGTCTGGACCCAAACATATGAATTTAAAGGTTATTATACTTTTTAGTTTTTACTGTACCCCTCGCATAGCAGGCAAAGGGAAATTAGTAACCTAATGCTAAAACATTCTATTGCCGCCGAATTATTGAGGCATTGCGTGTTGAGTGGCAGAACTCAAATCTGCGCTTTGTAAAATATGAAAGAAAAAAAAAATTATAAATCAGCTTCACGCTGTATTCCGCACACAGCAGGGTAGGCAGAAGGAACCTAGTGTTAAGACACTCCGTTCCCCACTTTCTGCCGAATTCTGGAAGCATTGCGTGTTGAGTGGCAGAACTCAACGCCGCGCTTAGCCTCGACACCAGAGCAGAGAAGAAATGAAAATATAAATTTAAGTAAATATTTCATCTCCTCGAGTGGGGATCGAACCCACAACCAGTCGGTTTTACAGTCACACTTCGTGCCACTGCGCCACAACTGGCCTCTGCATGAAAGAAAAAGCACTGCATTATATAAATTCTTAATATAATAATGTTGAGATTTTAAAAATTACAGTGCAAGAGTGTAGACACTACATAAACCGCCTATCCTCGTTTAAATGGCGAGGTGGGTCAAAATTGTTTTGTAACATCAACATATATTCTATACTTTAATGAAAATAATATATACCCCTGCTGAATGAATGCTGCTGAATGCAATGATATTTGCGTCGTCGAATTCCGCCACTAATCTCGCAATGTTTGGACTTCAGTGTTTTTTAATACTTATTACAATATTCCATAATATTTCAGATGACCAGATCGAAACTAGAGTCTTTAGTAGGCGATCTAATAAAGAGGACAGTGGCGCCGTGTCAGCGAGCGCTGCAAGACGCTGAAGTCAGTCGCGCTGATGTAGGAGAGGTGCTGTTGGTTGGTGGAATGACCAGAATGCCTAAGGTAGGGGGTTCCATTTATGTATTTTGAGGACTTTTTAGTAAGTTTGTGGGTCTATCCACATACATACAAAAAAACTATATACTTGAGGGTGTTATGTATTTATTTAGTGTTTGTTTGTGTTTTTGTAAAACGTGAGGGTTGTTGGTGTGATTCTCATTCGGAGAAATATATTATTTTCGTTTCTTTTTTCTGGTAGTAAGATAAAGTGAAGCATTGTGTTCTGTTATTTAATAATATCTCGAAAATCGGATAAGCTGTGAAGAAGGGAGCGCGACATTGCAAGATACAGTGTGGAGATTAGTATGCAGGTGTTTTTGTCATCACCACTTTAAATAAAAACTACAGTTCTAACTACTCTACTCTAGTATAAATAATATTTATATTGTTAGCATGTCTGAAGGGAGATTTTTACATATTTCCGGTACCCAAAAATAATTACTAAGAATTTTTAAATTAAATATTTTTTAAATATTTAAAGTGTTATTATTCCACACTTAGGAAAGAAAAATACTAATTTAGAAAACATATAAAAATTTGAGCGTCTCCTGGATAGTGACCAGGAATAGATAATTATATTATTTATTTTGTTTGAAAACAATAACTTTTTCATATTTGGGAAAAAAAATTGTTTATTGTATTAAACTGTGGTTTCATTTAAAATGGTGCTGACAAAAACACTGTATACATACTAATGAACAATCTACATGATATATGATATTGTTTATTGGAATAATAATTTAATTATTTCTATCATATACATGATATATGATAGAAATAATTAAATTATTATTCCAATAAACAATACATATTTTTATAAATTATTATTATTAGTAAATATGAAATATTTTTTTATAAATAATAATTGAATCACTAACACGCACTGTAAGCACAAAACCGATACATAGTGTCACAACACAAGTGTCGTAAGTCTTATGACCGGTGCCAAAGTAACTTGGTGATATATTCCCCAAGCACATCTCTATGAGCCTGGGTTATAATCATCAAACAAATCATATTATTAAGCAGGAATACAATCTGCTGAAATTTAACATTTTTTATAGATGAAACTAAAAAAAATGCATTATATTTATTGCTTTACAAATGTATCTCACTCTTGGAAATAATTAAACTGAAATTATTTTTTATCAGATAACAAAGCACGGTGCTCAGATCATCCTTTTAATGTATATTTATGAGTTTGTTTCTGTAAATGTGAGAATAAGAGATTTTTCAAAGTATTTCATTCAACCGAGGGGGAATCGAACCCACGACCGTCGCGTTCATAATCTCACGCATGTGCTCATTTGCCACAACGGCTCATTATGCTGTAGGTTTCTATTTTTAGCTTATTAGCTTAATAACAGTCTAGTAAATTTTATGTATTTTAGGTCCAGTCAACTGTACAAGAGATCTTCGGGCGAGCACCCTCCAGATCGGTCAATCCTGATGAAGCAGTCGCTGTTGGAGCGGCCGTCCAGGGGGGAGTTTTGGCCGGCGATGTGACAGACATCCTGCTTCTGGACGTGACCCCACTGTCCTTGGGTATTGAAACCCTAGGAGGAGTGTTCACTAAGCTGATCACAAGGAACACCACAATTCCTACTAAAAAAAGTCAGGTGTTTTCTACTGGTAGGTTATCATTTCTATTGTTCTATGATATATATAAACCAGCCTTCTACCCTGCTGTATGCGGCAGACAGTGTAAAGCTGAATTTTGCTTAATATTATTATTATACATAATTATTATATGTGTAAATAATCGTTATTTATAATAAAATACATAGCATCGCCGATCAGTCTGTATGTCTGTATGTGCACACTTTTGCAGCGATGCTAGAGAGACGCGCGGCACCAGCCGGTCGCAACACCTTGTTGACAGACCTTCCTAGAAACCGCGCTACATTTATATTTTAATATATATTTTTTTATATATAAGAATATTTAAAAAAGACATAGCTTATGATATTATATAATGGAAAAATAATTATAGATAACTAATATAAATATATATACTTTAACAGCCGCCGACGGACAAACGCAGGTTGAAATCAAAGTACACCAAGGCGAACGTGAAATGGCGTCCGACAACAAGTTACTAGGACAGTTCAGTTTAATTGGGATTCCGCCGGCACCTCGAGGAGTCCCCCAAATCGAAGTGACCTTTGATATTGACGCAAACGGCATTGTACATGTGTCCGCAAGGGACAAGGGAACTGGAAAGGAACAACAGAGTAAGTGGTTTTATTCTGAACCTTACTATCAATACATTGACTTTTTCTTATGTGGTAATTCAACAAACAACTCACCACACAATAAAATAAGAAGTATGCGCCTTGACTCCTATAGAAGTTTTCCGTTAAAGTTAAAGTGATTTTTAGAAATAAGGAAACTAAGAAAAACGTTGATTTTTTCTATATATTTGTTTTAATAAGCCCATATCTACGAAAAAAACGTATTAATATGTAAATGTTTCCATCCAGTCGTGATCCAATCGTCCGGCGGTCTATCGAAGGATGAAATCGAAAACATGGTGAAGGCGGCGGAGCAGTTCGCGGCCGCGGACAAGAACCGGCGCGAGCGCGTGGAGGCGGCCAACCAGGCCGAGGGCGTGCTACACGATACTGACACCAAGCTGGATGAATACAAGGCCCATTTGCCACAGGATGAGGTAATTTAGCATTAATTTTTTTTTCGATTTGTTCGTTGATGAAAAACAAGGTGAGATTCTATTAGAGGAGTGTCATTTGAATGTAAATAAGCCTGTAGTAAAGTTGTGACAACGTAATTTTGAGAAATACTACCCTGGCACAATGTGTACTGACCCTTGCTGCAGGCTGTTAAGTCTCTACAGAGATCACTCCGCCTGCGTGCGAGTAGGAGCTGGCATATCGCCTTGGTTTGACATCCAATCGGGTATTAAACAAAGTTGTGCCATGTCCGCTTGGTTGTTTAGTTTGAATTTGGATAGTTGTCTCTAAAGAGTGAAAATAGGTGACGTAGGTTTCTTTCATTAGTTCGTTAATTTAACTATCTGAAAATGAACTTGAAAAATAAAATGTCCTTTAGATTTTTTAGTTAATTTATTCTTTATCATCCAAAAATGTATCTTAAGCTAGTTATCATTTGTTGCTTCTGTTCCATTTATTTGGCATCATTCATAAATTTTTAGATACCTGTGGTGATATTTTTAATTAATTCTTTACGTTTATTGCCCTCATTATTATTAAAAAATCTCATATGGGCGAGTTTAAAAGAAATTTCTTACAAATTAAGAACATGTACAGATCGTGACATTTAATTATTCTCTCTATTTTTATATAATACTAAAAGCATCCCATTTAAGCCAATCAAATGTGTTAATATTTGGCGGGTTAAGCCGGATGCAAGAGTATCGGCGTCGCGTTATCCCCTCCCGTGTGTTTACACGTGAGACGATTTACGATTGCCTACAATTAATCTCATCACATAATGTTTGTTCAAAGTTTACTTAGTATATAAATTTACACAAAATTATCTTTTTGTATAATCCAAATGGTAAATGGAAAATAACTTTATTGACCAAGGAGCATATAAATTTATCTCAGCAATCATCATATTAAAGTTTAGAAAATGTTATGATCCATAGTATTTATAATAAATTATAGCAGAGTACAGTGATATGTTGAGTGGAGGGAATCAACGCCGGCTGTGTTTTGTTACCAAGTCGAAACCACAGTTGTCATGTTTAAAGTCAAACACTGTTCCACAGCAGGAACATAGAATATATTTGTAAAAAATAATAATTTATATTAAAAAATATAATTTTCGTTTCCAGTGCGACAAGCTACGCGAAGAAATGGGTAAACTACGTGAACTGTTAGCTCAAAAAGAAACTGCAGACCCTGAAGCCATTAAGTCCGCCACCAGTACCCTACAGCAGGCCAGTTTGAAACTATTCGAACAGGCCTATAAGAAGGTGACATAACTTGAATCAATATTCAACATTTATCACAGTTTGGTCGACTAGTTGTGGCCGCCTTGAAATTAGCTGTTGATGTCTTTTAGGATTGTGCAAAACTTCAAAAAGCCTAACCATAATGTGACCACAACGCTTCGACGGCACTGTACTATATTATATGTGTATTACATTGTATTTTATGATTTTAAATTTTATATTAAAGTATGATTGTACATGGATATGAACTTGACTTAGATTCCCAGCTGGTGAACAACTTATCTGCATTTCTCCTCCTCTGGTAGACAAAACAAGGTGTCGAGACTCGCCGTCGAATCCAGTGTCTTGAATTCGGTTATATGCAAACGGCAGAGTGTCGTAACACTAGATTTTCTCTTCCTGTTCTGCTATATGCGGAATACAGCGTGAAATAAAAATGCACGTTTTTGAGCCACAGTGTCCATGAAGTAAGGTGCGGTGGTCAAGCAAACATGCTATATTGATTTTGGAGTGGACTTAAAGTGAATTTTTAATTAATAATTTTCTTATTTCTGCTTCTACATTTTTATTTGCCTTTTTATTATTGTTTTTTTTTTAGGTTTGTTAGTTTTATTTTATACTTGTTTTATTTATTTTATAGTTGTATTTTTGGTAAAAAAAAATTATTATTAACTTTATTTTTAGTAATTGTTAGACATACTTATTTTACCCTTTGTGTTTAGTTAATTTCTTCGATTAGAGATGAAAGATATTTTGAATTGAACAATGATTACTTTTTTTGTTTTTATGTGTTATATAGATTATAGGGATAATTTATTGTAAATAAATATTTATTTTGTAGATGGCAGCAGAACGTGAAGGATCATCACAACAATCCCAGTCTCAAACACAAGAAGAGGAAAAGAAGGAAGAGAAGAAGAATTAAATTAATTAATATAATATAATATATACAACCAAAAGTTGTCCGTCTGTTGAAGCAGTTATATCTATAATAAATAGAAAATTCTGTACAGTAAAAAAATATGTTTAATAACAAAGTTGGGTAAATTTTAATTGTAATTAAATATTAATAAGTTATATATTTGTTCGGAAATCACTTTTAACAATTAATTATTTGTTTACTGTGATCTCTGCATAAACAAATGCACTACTATTCATATTTAATTGATAATTGCAATAAAAATTTGCTCAATATCTCTATTTATTCATAATAATGATACAAAGGAAATAGGAGCTGCAACCTCCGTTCAGTAAAGAAAAGCACACGTTCTTTTTGAATTATTACTTGTTATAAGTAAATCTCAAAAGTTTAAAAGGAGTTGATTTTTTTTTATTTTTTTTTTTTTGCACCAAAAGTAGTGATTCAATAGCTTTAGTTTTTTTATAGTTTTTAAAATGTAAATTAGTATTTTTCTTTTGCTATATGACAATTGATCGATTTTGAAAGATGTTTTTTTTAAATGTCTGGCAGAATGGGTTTTGGGTCTTTGTAAATTTAATATATTTGTGTTTTTATTAAGTATGTGTGTAAAACAGACAGGTTCATTTATATGTTTTCTTAAAGAATCTGTCAAGAAGTATATACATTTAAAACATATAAGGCAAAATTTTATTATTGCATTGTAAAGATCAATCCTTGTGACTTTTGATTTAAAAAAGGCAAGGTTATATGTATGTATATATTCTATGTGTAGTGATTTTCGAATTAAAGTTTTTTAATATATTTTTTTAAATGGGAAAATCATAAAAGATTCTAATTTTTTGCGCCCAAACATTTTGCTATGCCATTTTCACATAAAACAAAATATATAAATTTGCAATTTATACCATATATTTCATATTAAAGATTGCTGATTTTATTTTAATCTATTGAGGTACTTTTGAATATATAAGAATAAGTGACGATTTTGACAGAATTTGCCGCTTTAAAAGCCAAAATTGTCCCAAATAAACGTATAAAAACGAATTTATGGCATTATTTTATATGTTTTCCTATATATTGCTAAAATTCAAATTTTCATATATTCAAAATTACCTGATTTTGTAAAAAAATTACGTCTTTTCTTTCAAAGTCGGTACAAATTTCATATGGAAAATAGAGATATGTTGTTATATGAAGGACTGGTATTGCCTTAAGTTGTTCTATTTGTGTGTATGTTTGTTTGTTACGATTTTATTATGTATTCTGGTTTATGAGGTGAAGCATTTATAAGTTTGTGGAAGATAGGCCTAATTTACTTAAAATCATTCTATAGATATAAATAACATTTTTTTTGTTATTTGAAATGTTTATGGTTTCACTTTTTTCAATATCAAGCAGCTTGTTAAGTGGCGGAACTCAACGTTTTCTCTACCAGAGCAGTTTTTTATATCTCTGAAATATTATGTATATTTTATTTATTAGTACCAAAATTAAATTAGGTCTACTCCATTGGTTGGCGAATATGTCTTAAAATCATTACGAACTGGTATGGTTTTATTGTTATTTTTGTTTTTTTTTTTCACAACTATCGAAACAAAGTGCATATATGAGAAAAAATGTTCTAGGAATTACTTTTTACAGCCTTTGTGTTTATATTTTATCTGTGTCGGGAAAAAGACGAAATTATTAATTAATAATTGTTATTTTAAATATGATGTATTAATTTAAGCACTATTTTTGTTTGTATGTCTGTGTGGTACGGTCATGAGAAATTGTATGTGGAATTAGATGTTAGTGAAATATATTATTTCAGAAATTAGTTTATTTTTCTTACCTTACCAAATTACGGTACTGTTATATAAACAACATGCTTAAAAAAGACAACTAAACAGTTTTTTAAAATAAATATGTAAAGCCGTCAAATGTTGAAATTATTTTTGTTTCGAAAACTGACGACTTTTTATTTTTATTATTTCACCATTTTGAGGACTCAAGTGTGAAAGTAATCAATCAACTAAGAATAAAAAAAACATTTCATGTATATATTTCATACTTAGCAAACTAAGTAATGACCTTGAAATGTGGATTACAAAACATTTTATTTGTATTAATAATACAATAAAATAAAACTCGTCATTTTTTATAATACTTTATTAAACTAACTTAATCATTATATATTATTTTGCCTAACAATTTAGGAAAGCTTAAAACAAATTATTTCTTGACACTTAAACATTTTCTGTCTATTTTAGAAATATAATAAAAAAAATCAATGACCACCTTCGAACGCTATAACCAAAGGCTTACCTTGTTGGTCGTCGTATCGATCGTTAGATTTGCAATTGTACATAGAGACTACGCCGTATGTGAGAATACCCAAGCAAAAGAAAGTGACCATGAGGCCCGCTAAGATTTGGGAATTAAAGTAGGGGCCGCAGTTGATGGCTGGGCCGAAACATCGAGTGTCGTTGGCCGATCCACTCGTTGCCATTATACGTGGACCAGATTGGAATGGTTGTATCTGTGAAAATATATACATAATCATTTAAATATTTGAAAGACTATGTTTTTTTGGTAAATTAATTTTTCTCGACTTCACGCTTTATTTCGCTGGAGCCAGAGAGAATGGGCCAATGCTATCAACTTTCACACATGTTTTACGCGACCTTCCTCCGGTATCATTGACACTGAAGGTCAACTGACGTCTCCGTTTGTCTCTCCTATCACTCTGGCTTTAAAAATAATTTAGCCATTCTTCCGTCATTTTATCTCTAAGACGTGCCCAAATGACCCAAGCATATTTTCTTACTATTAATATTTTATAATCTACTACTCTCTGTAGTGTCAGGATACTCTACTCTCCGCTTTCCTCTCGAATTCGAGTTTAGATATTTGACACGGTGCGATTATAATACATATAAAGTATTTGCCAAAGAATGTGGGTTCAGATCCTTCTTAGACATTTGTAAGTATATCTGCAGTGGATGAGTGGAGATATACATAACTATAGTCAAGATAGCAACAACTAGATACAAACAAATGATCAAGACACTCCGTTGTAAGATTTTAGCACCTGATAGTGCGAAATAGTGACCGCGCTGCCGTCCCTCAAGTTGACTAGTATTAGTGGTTCACTGCACACGTAGGACCAGTTCCAAGGAGCTCCCACCTTCATCTCAGTACGACCGACTTCCTCACCCCACTCCAGTAACATAACATTCTCTTAACACAAAGTAATATGATTAAAATTATAAAAATTAAGGTTACAAATTTAATTGCATTTAGTGAGGGCGTAACACGCAATGTCTTGAAAATTGGGCGTCAATTGAGGAATGTCTTAGCACTAGGTTCTGAATAACATCTAATTGTAAAAACATTTCAATGACCAACTTTTATTTGACCAAATTAGCATATTATGATAGTCGATATTTTTTAACTTCACGCTGTATACCGCTACTTGTAACAGGACAGACAGTTAAGCCCCGTCCCGTCATTTTCCTTGTTTCCCCCAATTTTAGAGATGCGTGACGAAACTCAACGCCGAGGTTTTCGTTGTTACCTCTGATAACTCACGGAAGTGAAAATACTTCATTGGGAATAAAGAAGAAAAAAAAAAGATAAACTGGAAATTAAGCCCACAACCATCGAGTCTATATTCGGTATTAATTTAAAAATTGAAAATCTCACCCACAATCCAACTCTCATCTTTAAAAACGAAGGCAAATTCCAGTTCAAAGTCCGAATACGCCATGCGCGTGTTCAAACGGTGCTCCTCCCACGTCTCCTCCGCTACTAAAGGGATCTGGCTGAATGTAGATCTCCTCGAGCCCATTGTTGTATATACACCTAGGATAATAAAAAATATATATTTATGGAACTATGATGTTTTCTGGTTGTATTAGTTATAGAAACAATAGTTTTGAAATCAGTTTAGAAAGTAGGCATTTCCCTTGCTTTAAATAAAGGAATGAAAATTATTTTTTGCCCCCTGTAGGTATCAAACCCACAACCATCACATGTTCAGTCAGATGCTGTGCCGTTGCGTCCGCGACGGCCTTAAATCTATATATTGTAATGATATTAGTTGATATAACGGGTTCGAATTATATAAGTTTGAATATTTAATTAAAGTTTAAATATTTTTGAACAAGCTAAAGATATTCAAGGAGAGGAGATAATCGTCACAATTTTTTTTAACAAAATAAGCAAAGTTCACCAACCAATAAATCTAAAAAGAGCTCCTGAACTAGAAATTGTGACGCCTGGCTGGCGATAGCTCTTCTGCGGCTTGATAGGCACAAAACTCTGTTTCTCAACTACAATTGGATTTACTTTGCCAGTGTAAAACGCCACTATAGGTCTTGAAGCTATTTGGCGAACAACGAAATATACTTCTCTCATTAATAAATCGTGTCGTCTTAAAGCACTCGCCCGAGTCTCATTCTGGTTATCCATGAAGTAAACATACAAATGTTTGTATTTACCATCATAAATCTTAAGTTTTGTACTGGAGTCACTTAAATGGAAGATATTATAGTTCTCTGGTGGTAAATATTGTTTTAAAGTCTTAAATGGTTGCGCAACAGCTGGGAGGAAACGTACTTGGTTCTCCTTCAACCCCTGGCGCAGATGATAGAATGGAGTTCCCACCATATCCTTGACGCTTATGTCTTCAAAACAGAAGGATTCTTCTACAAAAAGAATAACCACAGAAGTTCTTTTTATAGCTTCCTCGATAACTTTTGTAAAATCGCTAGATTTCATTTCAGTGAATGGATTTTGGTCCATAGGTACATGTGATAGGACTTTTTCATGGTCTAATACAAAAACTGGTGTTGTATCTCTTTCGGCGTTACTAGAAGACAAAAATAGTAAAAAGAAAATGTTTTTGTACATTTTTCGTAGTTTTAAGAAATATTTTGATGATGGAAGTGCGTTGGATTCTTTTTCGTTTTATTCAAGGATATAAAGAAGCAAGAAGGTTTTAAGAGGAAATATTTAAATATGAAAAAATATTTTTATATTGTTAATTAAAAAAACAGCATTTCTTGTGTTGACCTTATTATTTTAATAATTATTAAGTTAACCGAGTGTGGTAACGAGATAAAGCATGGCGTTGAGTTCCACCACTAAATACTCAATTCTTTTTCCCAGGTTTCCTATATATTTATGTTTCCTGTATATGTATGAGCGGAACACAGCGTGAAAATAAAAAAAACATATATACCTATAAATTGATAAAATTATTAAAATAACATATTTTTACGGTTTCAAATTGACTTAATTTTTTTAGCCTCAAGTATTTTTATAAAGATTTTGGAAAGTTATTTGCTTATTAAAATTATTTTTTTTTTTAAGTCATTTCTTTAATTTTGTGTTCCCCAACATTTTTTTTGAGATTTGATTTGAGTAATATTAAATTTCACAATATATTCGCTTTTGGAATTTGCATTTTTACTGGCAACATTATGTACCATAGACAAGCGTCAAAGTAATCATATGATCACTTTTCACATGACCAATGGTTTTTCGTCATCGCCCATTTTCTGTCTTTTTATGACAATTTCTGGGCTTAAAACTTATTAGTAAGGTAGTCCCAAACGTCCACTAGGAATAGTTATAAAAATGGCGTTTTGCCGTTTAGTATTCCCTCTTTTAGTGCTAAGTGTCGTGTCGAGTTATGCCAATATACATGTACCAGTATTTCTTTGGGGCGATTTGAAAACATCAATAAAGTCGAATCCCTTGTCTACCGTGCCTCAAGAAGACTTCGAAGCTATTTTGAAGAAAGAATTTAAAGCCGATCCATTCGTCGTAATTTTTGTTGACGAAACTTTGTCTGTTGAAGATTTCTCACTCAAAAACTCCGATGGCGACTCTTCATTCCCGTATTTACACGCTAACATTGGTAAAGCTGTATACTTACCTGGTGTGGAAAACGCTTTACCCGTCTTGAATAACTTGGCGAACCCTGAACAAGTGGACCGCGTGAAACTGACCGAAGATGGGCTTTCCGCTGAATTTGAACCAAGGGACGTAAAGGTACTCTTTATAACGCTTAAAGATGCTCGCGAGGGAGAATCAAGGGCTGAACTACTCCGTCGTCATAACGATTTCATGGCAGACATGCTCACTAAACTACAAGAACAGTATGATAACATTGTAGCTGTATACACTGCAGAGAATCCTTCCTGGACCATCGCTGAAAACCACTCTCGAGTCCGTCGCCAAGCTGGAGAAAGCCAAAGAGACTATGTAATGGATGGCCTGAGATTGTATGTGAAGAACATTATTCTTTCTGTTGGTAGTGAAAAAACAAATTTGAATAACATGGCCAGTTTCTCTAGCAAATTCAATGAAACAGAAATGTCCACAACAATGAACTTTGGAGAGAACTCCATAACTTTAAACTTTTTGCAGAAAGCTGGTTATTGGTTCTTCAGTGAGTATTCACTCTTTTTTTAAATTATATAATTGTGTAGGATTTATATGAATGAGTGTTGTGTGCCACCAATTAATAGGTGATGTATTGAATATTGGGTAGTGCATGGGAAACAGAATGTTTAATACTAGGTTACCTCTGTCTGGTGTGCTATGGACGAGAAAGTGTGAAATTGTTTTATGAAGTAACTAGCATAGCAACCCACCATGACCTTCACCAACTTGAACTACACAATTATTTATTTTCTAACCTGAATTAGTTTTGTGATCTAATAATGTAATTTTAAAGACAACATTGAAAACTAAAATTTTAACCAATTTAATAATAAAGTTATTTTGTAACAAATTAGTCAACTTTCTGATTACTTAAAACAACATTATTAAATCTTAAGGGAAGTATTAGAAAATATTAAAATTATCTCATCATGTCTTGGAAATAAAATTTGGTTAAGATGTTTTTGAGATTGCATAGTGGCTGTCTAAACTTGTTGGTTGCTCGTTTGACTCCTACTCGATGGAACAAATAATTTGCTAGCTGTGGTAAAGAAACAAACTGTAGTGTCGGAAAATAATGTGGTGCAAGGGGAATGGAATGTCTTAACACTAGATTCCATCAGCCTACTCAGCTAAGTAGCATGAACATAAAACAAAATGACTAAACTTTTCCAGGCTCAGTAACCCTCCAGCAAAGCTCACCATCGGCAAGTATAGAGGAGCTCCAACCCAAATCCGATGTGCACTCCATCATGGGTTTCTCATATAGATGTGGTCAGAATGTCTCCTTTGCCAGCCAGAGCTACGACATTGTTTTCCAAGACTTGAAGGTAATTTGGGAATTCTATTTTTATTTATGGTTTTTTATATTTTTTTACAATTCTGAGGATATGAATGTCCAAAATTTGTGAGAGATCACATTTTCTGCCTCAATTTGTGTGAAGTGAGTGTTAGATACTAGGTTTCCCCCCACCTTGGTATATGTGAGATACAAAATAAAATAACTAATATAAAAAACCTTGCCAAACTTGCATGACCTTTTAGTCAGTAAAATCAAGTATGTAGTAAGATCAATTTTATCTTTATTGCTTTCAAATGGGAAAAAAATATTATAGTTATGATTAAGTACATAAAACAAATAGAATGTAGACCAGCAACACATTTTAATGCTTTAAATGAACTTTCTACTTTCTCTAGGAGTGAATTAAAACATCCCCTCTGCCTATTTTCTGCTGCTAGAAAACTTGAAACTGATTTATATTTATATATAATTGTTTAAGAGTAAATGCACCTTTATATAAATTAATAATTTAATTATTTAAAACTAAAGACAGAAATATCTTTTTTTACAATATATAACAAAATTATGTAGTGGGTATAAATTAACAATTTTAAATTTACAGGTCCAACCCTTCTTCAAGTCATCAAATGAGTCACAACCTTTCGGAGATTCACTCAATTGTGTAGGTTTCTTCACTGTTCCCATCTGGTCTGGCTTATTTGTGGTCTTCATTCTTCTAGCCATCACCTTCTATGGCATCATGATGATGCTGGACATCAGAACCATGGACAGATTTGATGATCCCAAAGGAAAAACTATTACAATTAACTCGGCTGAGTAATTTTACTTTTTAATTGACAGTTTTTAATATAAGGTGCATATTAACTAACAACTGTCAATGTCAAGTAAAAAAACACTAATTAGACACATTAATAGCTCAAATAATGTTATAGCTTGAGATATTTAAACAACAGTATTTTTAATGGTACTATTTGAAAAAAAAGATTTTTTTAATGTTCCTAGTGGACAAACGAACCATAGAGTAAAAATTGAATTTTCTCTCTTTTTACAGGAGTTTTCAAATGTATTGTTGATTTGTTTTAAATAACTTATCTATGGTAACTAGAGTAAAGCTTCTTATGAACGTAAATTTCAATTTTAGATTTTTATAATATAACCAACTATGTGCCTGTTCATAACATAATGAAATAAATAATTAAATGTATTTAAATGTGTGAATCGTGATGTAGATGTCATAGATACGGCGTTTTTTTGTCGAAATTAAAATAATCTAACATTTTTTTAAATTCGAGAAAAAATGATGTAATATTATATTCTTAGATATTAGAAACGCTTTCCTTAAATCGGCCTTGAAAGTGTGATTTTTAGAACAACGATTTCAATAATTCTGAGCTTCAAAATATATTAAAAACGTAGTGTTTATTAAAAAAAAATAATTAAAGAAATGAGTGCCCTCCATGCTAGTGCCAACTTCATTCCAATGTTTCTATGAAAAAAATGAACTATTGTAATGTATAGTTGTATTTTAAGTGACCTTTTGCAAAGTTCGCGCGAGCATAATTAATAAAAAAAAACATATATTCTTAAACAACATTTATTATCTGTTATTATAATAGTAAATATATATCTTACAAAAATATAAATACTTCGAACATTGTAAGATTTTTGCCTTTTTCAAAATGAAATTAATATGAATAATAAAGTTCTATTCCTGTTGGAGGTTATGCTCGTCCGAATAGAATATTTAGAAATAAGGGGAATATATTTGAAATATTGTTTATTATTTATGTATTTACATCCCTGTATATATGATTTTGAGCCCCATTTTACTTTTTTTGTTGAATTTTTTTGAACTATTAAATCGTGAGACCAAGATTTTTTTTTTAATATTTTTATCTGTCCCCATGTGAAGTGTTATAGAATAAAGCTTATATAATGTTTAATTTATTTTTATTAGTAGATAGATGATCCAGTTTTTACTTTAAGTAGCTTTTTCAGTACTAAATTAGCTGAAATAGTACATTGTACAAAAGATCAGAAAACCTAACTTTATTGCAGATACGCAATCGTCCGCATAGTCGTACTCGTCTATCATACATCGTACGCTAATTCAGTGACTACATCGTAACTTTTAAAGTGATGTAATATAGTCTATAGCCTTCCTCGGTGAATGGACTTTTTAAAGCAATTTTTTTTTTTCAATTAGAACTGGTAGTTCAAACAAAAAAAGTGTACTATTTAATGTGAGAATATATAATAAGTGAAAACCCTACATCTTTAGTAAGTAAGTAAGTAGTAAAAATATGACTTTAAACTATTAACTTTAACTATTGAATACAATAAAAAAAAGGTCTGACTAAAACGTGAGAGTTCCTTTTTGTCTTTCCAAGTAAGGAATCCTAAGCAAAGAAAATCAGTCTGGAGCGTTTGGTATTTGTATACTATATATTTTTAATAAGCATAAACAATACGTAAAAAACTCGTTTAATACATAACTTTTAGGTAAATTAAAAAGAAAACAAGCCAAAATAATGAGGAACAACAAAAAAATTGTAAGAACTTAACTTCCAGGTCAACAACAACTAAGTCCATTCGATAAAAAAAATTCGTGTGAAAAATTGTTATTGGATGATACATATCAGTTATTGCTATTACGAAGAATCTCTTTTCGAATAATTAGGAAATGTATAGACGTTTTTTTAAACATTTTTTAAAGTGTTATTCCACACTTAGGAAAAATCTCCCTACAGGGAAGCTAACAACATAAATAAGTTGTAACAAGCGTATAAAAATTTCGACGTAGCTTGGCGAGAACGCATGGCTTAGTGGTCAGAGCGCCTGGTCGGTTTCCAGGAGGCGCGGGTTCGAGTCCCGCTGCGTTCAAATTTTTATACGTTTTCTAAAAAAGTAACGTATAGACGATATGTGTTTTTTAAAAGTCAACCGCTTCCGATTTCTAAACACAATAGTACCTATTGTGTCATATGGAAAAATGATCGAAACTAGTTTCGATATCCCTTTGTCAATGTTACCGAAGAATCAAGGTTACCCCGATTGACAATAGTTGTTGAGGATATCGTGTCTCGGTGGGACAGCGTGTTACTATACTAGTGATGTTACATTATTCAGGCAAAAAAAAGAGAACGTTCCTGTTTCATTCGAGCTGTGGGACCTGCTTTAGTTAATGTACGGCTGGCAAATGTCCCATTGGTACTATCCCCAATTTTACTTATTTTTCTCCAATTTTTTTTGGGACAAAAACAGTTGCAAAAGGTTCCAAGTTCCACCTGCTCTGAATTTGCTTTTTCTTATTACCTTGCTATGCAAATTCTTTGCTTCTTTTCTTGTATGGCACTAGCACGTGCATGCCTGTTACCGCGTAAAGCTTTAAAAAATAATTCCCAAACAACATTTGATCTTTTCCTCAACATTTAAGTTCATTTAGAAGCGTTTAGTTATCTGGCGTATTTGATTCCTAGAACCAAACGTCACTACTGTAAAGTCCATGGTTACGGGTTCGACCCTCACTCGAGGGATTATTTGTATATAAGCTATGTTGTACGCTATTATACTATACATTTCATCGTAACGCTCTGCTGGCCCGGCCCGCTATTGTGTTATAGTACTTGATATTTTATTTTAATTTAAATAGTACTACTTAATTGGCCTAACTAAGTATTTATTATGTGTATGTCTTTTATGGAATAAAACTACTATTTCATATAAATATATTTATAATAAAGTAGTGAAAAAAAATTATACTAGAAATATCTTAACATATTTAAACATATCCATACATTGGAGGACTACATAAAGTCTTTGCTTTTATAACTTTACATTGTATCCCGCATGCAGCAGGGTAGACAGAAGTAACCTAGGGCTAAGTCCATTTCCCACATATCGCCAGATCTCGGCGCATTGCGGGCTTAAAAGCGTAACTCAACGCCGCATTTTCCTTACCAGAGTGAGAATTATAATGTCTGCATGGGTGATTCTAGAGATATTTTAAAGTTTTTTTTTCAGCTTTGAACATATTTGTACGTAAACATTATTTTTTGAACATTAAAAGGTTCTGCAAATCTTCTGTGTTGGGAACAGGTTATTCTGATGTGATTCCTACGCTCATGAATGTCTGTCTGTTTGTCTGTCCATGCGTACGTCTCAGTCACATTATTCCGAAACTATTAGGACTACAAAGTTAAAGCTTGTTAGGTGATTTTTGAAGTTTTCTGTGAATCGCTTTACAACAGCATCATTAAAATGTACACTACCTATAGGGACTAAAAAACGGGGACGCCCTACAAAGTTATCCCTTTAACTTTCGAGGGTTTCCTCCTACTTAACTTTTTATAGAAGTGGAAATTTTAACAAAAAAATATAATATAATCTCAATGAATACTTTCGACACAGAAGACAAAGACCAGTCGTAGCGCAGAGGCACTAAGTGTAACTGTAAACGCGATAAGTTGTGAGCTCGATTTTTCATTTTCCAATGGAGGAAATGAAATGTATAATATTTCCATTAATATTTCTTCGTTCTGGTGTAGAGGCAAAGCCCGGCGTTGAGTTCCGCCACTCAACACGCAATACCTCCAGAATTCGGCGGAACATGGGGAACGAAGTGTCTTACCACTAGTTTCCCTTGCCTACTTGCTTGATATAAAAGCGAGTCCGACTCGCACTTGGACACTTTTATTTTATATAAAGGTCTAACTTTAATTATTTACATAACGAAGTACATTTTTAATTTTTATACAGTATAAGTGACGGTGCCATATTTCTCATCCGTCATAACTTTATCCACCCAGGGATAAATAGCTGGTACATTCACATAGACCCCGGGACGGTCTTTGATCCCGCAACCAATGCCATACGCCACCATTCCGACCATCGCGTATCTAACGTTTTCACCATTTTTCTGAAAACAAAAAACAAACATTCACAACTTTAATAGATGGAAAAAATGTACAGAATGTTAGTTATCTAGTTACATTAAAATAAATGTAAATCTGATGAAAAACATATTAAATCTACGTACTCTGTTATGCGCTAACAAGATGCCGAGGGAGCCTGTGACCCTAGAATTAGGACACTCCGATCACAATAAAATACTTCCGTTCTCTACTTTCGGCCGAATTCGCGAGTGGCGAAACGCAACGCCGCGCTGCGCGTCACCAAAGTGGGAAATTGAAAACATTAAATACTTTATTGCCCCGAGTGGGAATCGAATCTCCAAGCGTTGCGTTTATAATCGCACGCTTGCGCCTCGACGATCTCTCCTATGAAATATGTCCAATTCAAAAAAGTACAAACTTTTATAAGTAAAAACCTACCTTTATAGGACACACTAAAGATGACCCGCCATCTTTATCACATGCGTCGACTCCCTCCTGCCCTCCAGCGCAAGTCAGAGACGAGTGGATCCTGAAGTACGGGCCTAGTCTTGTTGCTTGTAACTTGGTCTCGCACGCTTGTGAACTCACTAAAGATAGTTTTGTCTGTAAAATACGTAAGGAAATACAAATCTATGGATATAATTGATAAAAAAGCAGCTTCACGCTATATCCCGCTTTTTCCCACTTTTTCGAGATATTGCGTGTTAATTGCCGGAACTCAGCGCTGCGTTTTGTCTATAGAAACAGTAAAATTAAAATAATATACTCGTAAATATAAAATCATTCTCCTAAGTAGTGATAGAACCAATGCACTTTAGTAGTTATAGGCAGAGAGAACCCAGGAGTCTAGTGTTAAAACACTTTCCGCCAAATTTTTGACGCATTGTGTGTTACGTGGTGAAATTCATCGCCGCGCTCTGCTTCGTTACCAGAGCGAGGTTCGATACACCCGAGAGGGAGTCGAACCTACAACCGTCGCATTAACCATCGCACGCTAATATCGATCGACGGACGATTCAATATTATAATGTTTATATATATTTTCAAGGTGTTATTTTTCCTATAGTTCTAGTTTTTATACGTTACGTTCCTAAAACATTTATCTTTGCAATGTCGGTAAGTGGCTCACCTTTTTCAATACCACGGCATATTTATTTTTCTCATTAAATAATCGTCCCCATCCCATTGTAAAACATTCAGTATCGGGTTCCGGCATTATCTTGTACAGACAAGCTAAGCCCATATGAGGGGCACTTTGTAAATCGAAAGGTTTCTTGAGGAATATTAGAGCCGCATCGTAGTACAAAGACGCTAAAATTACAGCAAATAATTAGTATTAATGATGAGGCAGTCGTGGCGTAATGGATAGCGCCTGACTGAAAACATGTCTCGACTCGTGGGTTCGATTCCCACACGGAGGAAACAACATATGATAAATCAGTGAACAGATTTTGAAAACTGATACTCGTTAGATTTGTTTTGATGACGTGGGTGTTACTTAATATATTAAATTTGTATATACTGTCAGATTTTTTGTTTTGTTTATGATTTAATTTTTTGCTTTCATTTCACTCTGGTAGGCAAAGCTCGGCATTTCAGTTTTGCCACTCACGAAATAGTACAAAATAGCGTCGGGAAATGGAAAATGGAGTGTCTTAACACTTCCTGCTATATATAAGATCAGCGTGAGCTAAAAAAAAGTCTTGGTTGTAACTTAAATAATTAATTATACTTGCTTCTAAAGTAATCTGGATGGATCATAATTTTTCTAGCGTCTCTTTCTTGAAATTTGTATTTTTCTAACTCCGTCTGTGTATCCCATTCACCTCCACGGCATTTAAGCTTAAAAGTTTTTTAAATACTAATTAATAATAGTAAAGTAAATTTAATACAATTGGTATTAAATTATTAATATTATTTATTACCGAAAAATAGACAATTTAGAAGGCAGAGAAGTGTCACTAATATAGATCGCTGATTAAGTTTTACATTCCACGTTCACTGCGGCTTGAGGTCGAAATCGGCCTCATATAGACTTCACGCCGGCGCGGATATTACTAAATTTACTTACTATATAATCTAACTATATAATAATGACTATATAATCACTATTGTAAATGTGTATAAAAATATGTGGCCTAAACGACCTCAACCGCACCAGCTGAAAGTTCTTAAAATATAGATCCTGCAGTGAACGAATTAATTTAATAAATGCAGCCTTTGTGATGCAGTGGGAGTTTCATTTCCTCGCTATGGCAAAAAAACAAAGCGCCGTCTCGAGTTTTGCCACTCTTTGCGGAAAATCTCAAAAAAAAAAAACGAAAACGGAAGCAGAGTGCCTTAACGATATATTCCTTTATGCCTACCCTGTTATAAGCGGGATACAGCGTGTAGCAAAAAGGTGATCAACCTTTAAATAAAATCAGCTTCACGCTGCATCCCGCACACAGCAGGGTAGGCAGAGGGAACCTAGTTTTACAGTCACACTTCGTGCCGCTGCGCCACGACTGGCCTTCAAACTTTAGTTACATTTCAACGCAAATAAAAAAAAAATGAAATGAATACCTCACGAGGTTTGATGTTATGTATTTTATGTGCAGCTGTTATTACTACAGATGGATGTATCAACGAACCTCCACCAATATAATCATCGGACACCCAGACGTTTACATTCTTTCTTTTCCTGAAAACAAAATTATTATATTTTTATTTTCCTTTTTTTAGTTTTACGCCGTATCCCGCAAATAACAAGGCAGAGGAAAAATGAGAACCCACAATTAAAACATTCTTTTCCATTAAGACATTTTCGTCCCATCTATTACGTATTGAGTGCTCCGTTTCCAGAGCGAGAAATATTTAATATCTCCGGGAATCGAACCCACAAACGTCACGCTTACAGTCTCATCTCTGTGCCACCGGGATCCGATGGCATCATTTATCTATATATTAGGGTAAGTAAATCTAGTCCTAAGACACTCTAGTCCCCATTTTCTGTTAATTTAAAAACATTAAGCGTTTAATAGTAGACCTCAACGCAATGGACCTTATTATATCTCATTCAATTATTTTAATTTTCCCGCTTAGGTAGTTCAAAGCGCGGCGTTGAGTTCTACTACTGAATCTCTGAATTCTTACTATAAAATATATTCACTAAAACTAAAAAAAAAAAAATACTTGATAAGTGCAATCATCCATCTATATTCTCCATAATTGGCGTAAATTTGCTGGTCCTTAGTTTTATTGGGAAATATATATGTTCCTACATTATTCCAACCGCATTCATCTGTTAAAAATATTAAAATAAATTAAATAAAAAAAATAAATTAGCTTCACGCTATATCCCGCACACAGCAGGGTAGGCAGAGGGAACCTAGTGTTAAGACACTCCGTTCCCCACTTTCTGCCGAATTTTTGGAGGCATTGCGTGTTGAGTGGCAGAACTCAACGCCGCGCTTTGCCTCGACACCAGAGCGAAGAAATGAAAATATAAATTTAAGTAAATCTTTCATCTCCTCGAGTGGGGATCGAACCCACAACCAATCGGTTTTACAGTCACACTTTGTACCACAGCGCCACGACTGGCCTCTGTAAAAAATATTATTTTTAATAAATATAACTGAAAATAATTAATACTTTTTGCGTCTTTAGAAATAAGCAGACAGAAGAGATCATACTAGGTACATAACTATAACCGTAGGTATAGAAAGGGAGAATACAATACCACCGGGATGTCTTAACTGTAGGTTACCTCCGTCTGAATGATGAAATTAAAAAAGGGCTTATTAATATAATTATTACCATCTATAGAAAAATCTTGTCTCAATATTTCATCATTGATAGCGACTTCACTTGTTGTGTTAGTCATCTTTGGTACGGGAGCTTCGGTTTTTACTTCGTCTTCAACAATAGGTTTAAACCCACAACAAACCTCTAAGTACGAAAGACATTTTCGTTTTTCTCTGGACAAATGAATAAAAAGAAAATAAATTATATTAATATTTCGATCGCGGCTTCACCCGTGTGAATTATATGATTACGGTTATTTCTCGTTTTGCCGGTTAAGTTGTCGAAAATAAATATATGGTTATAAGATAGTTCCTCTGTTCCCAACTTAACGCGCAATTTTCGAGACACTTTGTGTTTAAAGATGGATCTCAGGGCTGTATTTCGTATTTATTATTAGAAAATCGAGAGGGTATCGAACTTACAACCATCTCGTATATAGTCAGAAGCTGTGCTACATCGGTCCCACAATTTAAGTTATATAATATAATTGCCATTCATAAGATCACGAGCACCGGAGTAAAGTCTGTATGAGGCCAATTTGGCCTCAAGAAGCAGGGGAAGTCACCTTTCGGACGCCGTCTGACATCGAGTACATTGTGTTCCAACGAAACAATTAACGAATTCATTATAATATATCCTTCCTTATATATTATTATATTATTACTAATTTCTTATATATTATACATATTTTAGGCACATATCCTTCCTTAATAAATGGTCTGTTCAAAACATATGCTAGAGTTGAACTCAGCACCATGTGACTTACCGAAAATCTATCAAAGTGGTGCCATCTTCTATTATATTTTTATTTCCGTCACATTGGAAGTACTGCACGCATTGTCCGCGCGTACCGTCATCGAGAAGGCAGTCAATGGTCGTTTCTGAAAATATAAAAGTTTATATGGAAAAAATCGAAAAACTGGATAACGGTATAGCGTGTATAGGGTTTGAGGCCGTAGTGACCCAGCGTCTGACGGTTAACGCGATCGTTGTGCAATTTTGAATCGTCAAGTTCCATGAGTAAAAAAAGTAAGTAGTGTCAGTTCTACAGGCACCACCGGCAGAGGATAGTTCTGCTTAGAAGAGCAGACCAGAAACTTAGCAGTTGCTCTCGAATGCCATTCATCACTTAAGTACTTTACCTAATTAGTTAAATGTTGTAACTTACGTATATCGGTTGGACTCAAATCAATCTTTTCTTGTTCGGGTTCTGTAATAAAAATATTATACTTTTAATTTTTATTATTTTTTTTGCAATCTTTTTTTCTATCTTTATTTTAAAAAGATAGAAGAGAATTTTGATACGCTAAAATTACCTGTAACTTTTGTTTTGTTTTCCTGGGACTGCACCCACTGAGAGGTTTCGTCATCAGATGACAACGTGGCGCATGCTGCACCGTACACTAGTAGGATATAAGTTCCATATCTGTGAAAATAAATTAAATATAAAAACAACTTTTATATACAAAAAAAAAACAGATTTCACTGAGTGAACTTTATTCGACGATATACCCGATTGAAGTTTATTTGACGATATTAAAGTGGCTTAAAAAAATTCTTGAAAATACAATATTTTCAAAATGGGCTTGAAATAATGTTGTCGGTAGTGACATATAGTCCCCATGTTCGTTCGTTGTTTGTGTCATTCGACTTTGCGAAAATTGTTTGCCCACTATACTCCATATAAATAAATAGATAAGTAAAGTAGACAGAGGGACACTAGTGTTGAAGAACTCCACTCCTTGTTTTGTCTTCTTACTAGAGTGAAAATACGAAAAGTGGTTCCAAGTAGTTGAAAAACATAACTATAAAATTTATAGGATGAGGATGGCTACCCTCATCTTTTAGGGATAACTAGAATTGCTTATGGGAGTCACCTAGACTGAACGCGATAATTGTGCCCTTAATTCTATGTACAGAAAATTTTATGTAGACCGTTCTTGGCCTTCTGCATTAAATATAATTTATCTTCTTCTATTTATATAAAAGGACATGCACCTGACTGACTGAGGTGAGAAGGCACGCACAGCCGTAACCGATGTGCGTGAAATTTGGACAGATGTATATTTTCACAATCTGGACATCCACTAAGAAGGAATTTTGAAAAATATTAACCCTAAAGGAATGAAATAAGGGTTGAAAGTTTGTATGATATTTTTTTAAATTGGCACCGATTTTTATAAAATTTGAAATTTATATTTAAAAATATTTCATTAAATATTTAAATATTTAAAGGTTCAAAGAAGGGGTTGAATTGAAAAATCGTTGGGTTGTATGGAAAAATCTTTTAATCGTCACCGATTTTTATAAAAATTTAAATTCAGACTAGTAAAAATATTTTATTGAACACGTGTTTAACAGTTTTTTTAGAATTCACCCCCATGAGTGCAAATAAGCAGGCGAAGCTGCGTGCGCTTACTAGTAAACAATATTTCTCATCTAGTTAATTAAAGTCAAACATAACTAAAAGCTGTTGTGGCGCAGCGGCACAGCATCTGGCTGTAAATGCGAGTGTTGTGTGTTCGATTCACACTCGGTTAAATTATTTTCGTTCTTTTTCGATAATTGAGCTGTGCGTGGGGGGCGGCGTGTCTACCTCTGCCAGCTGCCTATCGTGCTACAAGCGGACACAGTATCCCTTTTTAAAGAAATAGGTATCAACTTTGTTAATGTGATCACAAAATGTAGAAAGAAAATAAACAATGGCCATAGAAATAAACAATTAATCAATAAAAAGTAAAAAAACAAAGTGCATTTTGCTCTTTATTCACTTAATTTGGAATATAAATCAATTGAAATCTTTAAAGCGATAATATAATTTAAATAATTATAATATTGGTATTTCCGGTTGTTTGTGCCTATACAGTGTATTGATGTTGAAGCCAAAATGACACAAATGGGAATTTCCGAAGTATGCGTGAGGGTTGTAAATTTATTTCTTAAGCTATATAAAGCGCGGCGTTAATTTTTTTAACACTGGAAAATATAGTGTAAGTTATAAATAAAAATTAATATAACTTAAAATGATTAATTCGTGATATCTTTCTTTTTGGTCATCTTAGTAGCAAATAACGACAGAGCTTTGTATCTGTCTACAAGTTTGTTTAATTTCATTAATTTATATGGGTTTTACAGCGCTTCAAAGTTTCCGGGTTCCGGGGTTCTCCGGGTACTCGTGAGTATACAAAAAAACCAGTAGGTTTAGTTTATTTATTAAGACACCGTCCAAAAATATAAAACAGAATTTATTAAGATCTGAATAAAATGCCTTGTACTTCAAAACATGAAATCTAGTATATGGAAAAGTATTATTATTACTGTAATATAAGTATTTCTGGTAATAAAAAAGACGGCGTTTAATTCAAACCGAATTTTCCCGAAAATTGGTCAGGAACGGATAACACTAGGTTCCCTCTGCCCACTTCCACATATATGCCTCTGGCCATACAAAAACAGAGATACAGTGTGAAAAATAAACGTGTAAATATTATAATCAACGAATTGCGTAGGATAGTACATATACGATTAAATACAGAAAAACCGTAAAGCAAGATCATTTATTGCCGTTAGTTTCCTCATAAGATACTCGCGAGTATAAAAACGGTACATAATATAAAATGTGACGCATTTTTGTGAGTACAAAAATACACAATTATTTTACATTTTACATGCAAACAGAAAAAAAGTTTGTGTAAATTCACTCAGTTCATCACTTTCTTTGAATACAAAGACGACCACTTGTCCAAACCAGATTAGAAAAAAAAAATGTATCATATATACATTCCACTGATTACGATTCGAAGTTGTAACCACCATAAAATCAAATAATCTACAATAGACATTATGTTACACAAAAATATTAAACAAAATCACTTTGTCATAAAAAAGCACTGGGGTACATCACTAGCTCGCAGAATAAAAGCTTACCTAAGCCACATTTTGTATGGAACGACCGACCACGTCGCGTTGTGTCTCAACACTGGTCTCGGTCTGAACTTAACTATAATTCAAATGTCAGATGTATGTAAATTATTTTAAACAAGCTAAAGCATTCATAAATAAATTGAGTTTTTTAAGTAAAACTTACTTGCTGTGGTACTAAACGCCGCCGAAATCTTTTTATTTATTTTAGAAACTACATATAGGTAGGTCTTTGCACTATATTGTTTGTATTTTAGACCTTCGAACGCAGCACAGCTTTTAACTTCGACTTTAGATACGACGTTTGTATGTCTGATTCCCACATAAATTATGTTTCTTGTAAAGGAATCTATTACATCTATACATATGACTGTAACGCGATGGTTGTGGGGTTCCCACTCGGGAAATTAATTAAACCGCCGACGGAAGAAACGTGAAAACTGGACACATTTATCTTCATCATATGAAACACCCACTAAGAAGGGATTTTGAATAATTTTAACCCTGAAAGAGTGAAATAGGGATGAAAGTTTGTATGAAAACATCTTTAAATCGGTGATGATTTTAGATCTTGAAAATATTTCATTGTGAAACAAGTCTTTTATGGTTTATTAAAGTTTACTCAATAAAATGGCAAATAAGAGGTGGAAGCTTTGTAGGGAGGCTAATAGGCTTGGTTACGGAATGACCGAACGAACGGGCAGACGACGTTGAAGGTTTTGTACACGTTCATATATTCTCGATCTACTGTTAATCCTAATAAACTATTGGGCTTGTTTATTTCCTTTTTATTTTCTGCAGTCGGGGTTTTTGTTTTTACAAATATATTTTTTATGTGGTTGTTCGCTGTTTATTTTAAACTAGCGACCCACTCGATGCTTAGCCCGCATACTACCTATATTTCTTTTATTATACTGCATTTGCCAATTAATACATAAATTAAATCATTAATAGATACACACAATCATCATTCGCGCGGGGATTGGATTAATAATAAAACTTCAATTTTATTTAAAATCCTTATTTAATTCTAAACACAGCTACTTCTAAACACACATCTATATATTAGACTTTCATTACAGGCTTTACATAATAATAGATTACAAATCTCTTCTTTGAAAATCCAAACATAAGTATATTTAAACAATAAGCTAAAATAAATTTAAACATAAATAAATAAAATCTTATATTCATGTTACATTACAGTACCATCATTCCATTTCTTTATATACTCTTCCTTTCTTATCTCGCGTCGTTTAAAATATTCGGGGTACTGGGCCTTTTCTAGCGGATGCCAGTAGTCGAGCACCCAGTCCGGTGGCACCACCACGCGACCGTACGCTACGCCCCCGGCAATGCCTATTGACCTGGGAACTGTAAATATAAACGAGGTAGTTGTACGTTCAAGACTTTTTAGTTAGTTTAGATAAATATGACAAAAAAAAGAATCTGATAGGAAGTTTGTATTTGGCATTTAGGCAGGTACAGTGTAGGGGAGCACTAAGTGAACATTTCTTAAACACCATAAAGAAACATACCCATCATAGAGAAGGCCTTGAAGTCAATACAAATAATATATATCTTCCTATGTTTATTTGTTTACTAGAATAACGTCATACAGAATTCGTTTCAAAAATAATCTAATCGACAATTCAATACACAAATAATTTTTCAATTTCTACTAGTAGTTCTTGAGATTAGCGCGTGCAACCAAACGAATAGTTTTCAGTTTCATAATATTAATTTCTATACACAGAATTAACTAACACTTAGCAATCGGTGTTGGAGTTTGTGTCATGAACAGTTCGTGCTGTCCGACCCAGAATAGACGACGTTTGTCTTTCGCGTCGGTCACATCCTTGTTAGCATCGAACCTGCTTCGTAAGATCACTTGGTGGTAGCGAACAACATTTCTGAATACATAGGATTTTTTGTACAATTTTACCCTTTATCTCGCATGTAACAGGATAGGCAGAAGGGAGCCTGGTGTTGAAACAATCCGCTTCCGTTTCTGGAGTTCTGGAGGCATTGCGTGTTGAGTGGTGGTATTGACCGCCGCTGTTTGCCCGACACTAGAGCGGAGAAATGAAAATATAAATGTAAATATATATTTCACTTTCTCGAGTGGACATCGAACCCACTACCTGTCGCGTTTACGGTGACACACCCCTACGCCACAACTGGCTTCATATATATAGATAGTTATAATTATTTTACTAATATACATAATAAACAAGGCCGTCCAGGCGTAGTGGTACAAACATATTTTAATAAAATCAGTTGGTAAATTTGCACACCCCCGAAATCTGGCTTAAACCCGGTTTCCACCGCGAGCGAATCCAAAAACTCTTTATTGGTGGAAATATAAAATTCTGTACTCTGTTGGTGAAAAAGCATTGAGCTCATTTCTCTTTCGCGACGGAAGCCGTGTTATACTTGGTATGAATAAAAGAAAAAACTAGAAACCTTCCTCCGTAATACGACTCAACCTGTCTCATTGCTTTCTTATAAAGATTGCACACTCTTTGTGCGTGTGTCTTCATTTGGGACGGATAGCACATATTTTACATATCATAAATTAATATTTTTATAATTAAATTAATATTTAAATATCTGTAATTTATTTTTTTATAAATTTGACATTCCTTTTTTGTACTTATTTCTTTTACAAATGATAAGATTTTTTTTAAATAAATCAAATTATTAATTAAATAATTATTTAGTGAATTATTTGTTCAATAATTGTAGTTGAATTAAATAATTAATTAATTAATTATCGAATGAAATAATGTATCAAATAATTATTTAATTCGTTATTGTGAAATATTAGTCATAAATAAAATTATTATTATTATATACGGTACGTTATCAAATCAAAAGAATATTCATTTAGTTATTTTATATATGATTAGTATTATTTTTATATATGATTTTGCATCTACTAAAGATTTGCTTATCTGTCGCCTGTCAGATCCTCAAGAAGTTTTAAGTTGACGTTATACGTGTCATCGTGAGTCTCGATATGAAAAATCCGCACTGAAATATTCATCCCTTTGGGTATATGTGCTCTGTGGAAATATTTTACCTAATAGCTAATTTTACATTGTTATTATTTTTAATATATTTCTGTAGTTTTTAATTATAAGAATACGGCCGATGTCTGTTAATATTTAAATTCTCGTTGTTGACAATTATTATTAAATATTTACCATGATTTGCGCTGTGGTATAGGCTGAGTAAGTCTTTCTTTATTAAATATTTTTTCTTTTAATAGTGGAAATATTATGGCTGATATTTAACTATGGGGCAACCCTCATTTTAAAAATTGGCTCTGGTTAATGCTTGCATACTTATAAAAACAATAATAAATTGATATTATGTAGTGTCCACATATTATATGAACAAAAATATATATACTGTTGGACCCAACACATAACAACGTTTAATATTACAAGATTCGAATGATGACAATGTGAATAGTTAATGTAGACTGGTCTGCAAAAAAGTAAGTAGATTCATTCTAAATTTCCTTTAATTTTGAAGGATCTGTGAGAACAAAAATATTAAATAAAAATAATTTTATTGAAGGACATAGATTATGACTTCGTCAATTGTTGTTTTATCAGTATAACTATGTAACTACTACTATTCACTATGTAATATTTTAACCTGAAAACTTCACTTTTTTTGTTATTGATTTTTGTGTATTGGGCAACTCCCAATTGGGAGTAAATAAATATCTTTATGTTTAATTTTGCATTCCATTAGTGTTGCATTTCATTTGAGTGTAACCTTTATTAAGAACTTCTGAATCATTACTGTTTTGTGAACCATCCAGTTTTGTAATCACTCCCAAGAGAACATTGAATAATATGGTGATTTTGTTTTGTGTGTCAATGCGTTTTTTTTTATAGAGGTCCATTAGAAAATAAAACAAAATTTTTGAAGATTTTTGTCACTCTTCTTCATTTATCACAGGCATATAGTTTAGACTTTTTTGTATGCACTGTCTATTTCACTGGCAGAACTCATTGTGTTATAAATAACTTCAAACTTTTTTCTTTACTATTTCATAATACTGTTATGCCTATTCATTTATTGTAGTTTTGATTTAGGAAAAAATAAAAATGTACTATGTAAAATGGCTAGCACTGAGTATGTTCAACATTTTTATAGTACATCGAGTAATAACACAAATACAAATCACAAGATAATTATATAGCGGTTTTTGTGAAATACTCTATTTAATAATATTTTATATTTTTAATTATGAGTGAAATTAAAGTTCCATAATATTGTGGATAAAATAGTCCAAATTTATTTAACACTTTAAGAAGATACACAGGAGAATAATTTACACACTTACAGAAGGAAAGAAAGAAATTTAAAGAAATACCAAAAAATAGATAAGCGAAACTAACGCGTAATGACAAGAAGATAAGGCTTAAAATTGAGTGTAAGCAAGGAGCACGATAGCTAAGCAAGTAACATCGCAAGCGATAGTAACCAACTCTTTACACGTAGCTGTACTAGCAAGCAGGCTACGTCACGCACAGCAAAAAAACTCGAAACAAGTTTATCATGCGAATGCGCTGCGTGTGGATGATTTTAATAAATAATAAATATTAACAGTTTAGTTTTAAGTAAATTTGTAAATAGAATATAGTGTAGTATTTGTGTGTATTATCATTATTAATTAATTAATTTTATAAAAGATAATATTCACTACATATACTTATAGACAAAAGTCAACCATAAACATATATATAAAAACTGAACACATTAATTAAAATTATTAAAAAAATAAGTGAGAGAACAAATAATCGGAGTAAAAGCTCATCGAGTAGCAAGCATCGCATGTAGGGACTGCTGTGGCAAAACTTTCAGTTAATGTAAAAGTTACAAATCAAACTTATAAAACCTTTAGGTTTTTTAATTATTTTGTCTTCTGGATTTGTTTGCGAAATGTAACACAATGCAATTTTTCTTTTTTCATCTTTGTTTCGTTTTCCTTCACTTCTATAGCCAATTTATAAGGGGAGGTTTTTTCTGACTTATGTTTCCTTGTTTGAGCTTTCTTCTATGCAGCATCTGGCCACTGACAAATATTTAAAATGTCTTTTCTCACATTCACATGGGCCTTTGCTTGTAGAAGGCTGAGGTACTGCTAATGCTGGATCTTTAGTGGGCTTTATGGTAAAATATTTTCAATCAGTATCTGTTCTGTTAAGTCTTGAGAAATAACTGGAATAAGATTGTTTCCTCAACATCTGCATGAGAAGAATTAGATGGCTGAGTTAGTCACCTATCATATAAATGTTTTGAATGCAATTTTCATTACAATTTTCCATAGGAATATTTGTAATATCACTTGGCAAGTAATCTAAGTCAATATTTTTCTTAAAGCTACTATTTATCAGAATCACACTGGCAAAATTAAAAAAACACTCAAAAAAGGCATGTAGTTTTTTTTTACTGGCTTTTTGTGTATATTTTTCAGTTCATTCAAGTTTGGTTATTCAAAATTAATAAGACAACTAAAACTAGGGTCTTTTAAAATCAAATTTTCTTTGCAAAGGTTATTAATAATCATAATATCTGAAAGAAAATCATTAATTAATTTTTAAATTTATATCTAATTTGTTTTAGAGCAGCATCTCATATTTGTCGGTTTTTCACCACAAAATCATAAAAAATTTACATGAAAAATCGAAGTTTGTAATTTTGCTAAGTACTTGTAATTCTGCTTTTACTAAAGAAATACTCATTCGGTTTCTTTCCTTGCTCCATACTTGCTCCATCGTGCTAAATACCCGCTCACATGAAGCATTAGAGACAGGAATGGAAAGAATAAAAGTGACATTTTTTTTCAATTCAGGACAAGGATTTCTCTTTCGATTTTGCAAAGAAGTCAACCCAGCATAAATCCACTCGATTTTCTTCAACGAGATGTAGTTGCATCTCACGCAATTTTTTTTTTGTGACTGGGAAATGCTTTTACGCAGACCATCCGTGTGAGACTCATCGGAGGTAATACGATAGTACCCACTAAAACCCAGCGGAAACCTTACCACCTACGTGGGTAGACACCGTCAGTCGCAACTCCCGATAATTTTGATAAGTCCAAATCAGTTTTTGAACACTCATCCAAAAGTACATTAAGTATATCAACTCCTTTGGTTTGATCTTTCAATTAACACATTCCTAATAACTCTTCTAAGACTTCAAAATCTTGAGTAACAGCTCGTATGAATATGAGAAGTTGAGCTGTGGAACTAATATCAGTGGATTCGTCGAGTGCTAATGAAAAAAATCAATGATCTTAGTTTTTTCAATTAATTGATCCGCAATATTACCTGAGAAAAACATAATTCGTGTTTGGATAGTCATATGATACAGTTGATTTTTCTCAAACTTTTTTGCTGCTTCTGGACACACTTTCTTAGCGGCAATTTCTATGCATTCTTTTACAAAATCGCCATTATTGAAGGGGCGACTTCGCTTTGCTATCATTCGAGAAATTTCATGACTAACTTCTGTAGCTGTTTCTGAATCTTTAATGAGTTTTGTAAATATAGCTTGCTGACCAATAAGCTCCCGTTTTAAAGACAACATTTTTTGTTTTATCAATTTGCCTGTAAACTTGGTAAAAGAAGGATACTGCGTCTCATAGTGCCTTTTTACATTATATTCCTTTGCAATCGCAACAGAACTCTCGCAAATTAAATGACTTTGTTATGTGACCATACAAAAAAGTATTTCTCAGTCCAAATTTCTTTAAACTGCCGATTTTCATTTTTACCCTTACGTTTTTTTCTAGGTCCTGGCTTCTATATTTTGCGTTCTAATCCTAGCTAGGATTAACGCAGCACCTAAAAACAACTACAGTACCGACTTAAATTACCCATCCTTTTTAAAATTATCAAATATAATAGATTAAATATTATTCCGAAATTACAAGATTTTTATACAGATTTTAAATCTGAAATAATGTCACATCAATGTTGGACGCATGCCGGCCGATCTGGAGCGTTGAGTTGCGAACGCAATACGGTGCCTGTGTCATTCGCCTTAGGGCGAGGTTCTGGACCATCCGCAGGATTCTTCTTTGGTTCACGCTTATGAGAGCCACGCCGGGCTCGCTTAAGTCAGGTGGGGCCTGACGTACGCCTTCTACAGTTACAATTTCGTCTTTAAGGGAAGTCTGGTCTAGTGCTGGCCGCTTTCTTGACATATCATGTTGAGTCTTCTATCAATTACTACGCCCAGGTAGGTCGCCCAGCTGCTCCAGGGGATCTGCTGGCCCTGCAGGTTCAGCGGAGGAGGCGGTCTGGTATGGTGTCCACAGCTGATCGCTTGGGCCTTGGTGATGTTCAGCTCGAGCCTCCACTCCGCCAGCCAGTCCGGCAGCAGGTCAAGGGCTCGCTGAAGTTTCACGGCTGCGTGGTTGGGATTGAGAGACTTCGTGAGCAGGGCTATGTCGTCGGCGTAAAGCGGCTGTTGGATGGGGATGTCATACCATATGCATGCATATCGCCTAAGTTTTATTTCAATTTTGTTTTCCTTCTTTTATGACTTTTAAGTATACCATATAAAGTAGCCTGATGGTTAACATATACTTCATCTGTGCATTAAGTTGCGACCCAGTCACAGAAAAAGATAAACTTATTTCAGTTTCTTTTGAAGTAGAGCTATGATCAAAATCATTTCGATGACAAATATAAGTCATAATGTAGTGGTAGAGAACAGATACGGAAGCTCAGTTGTACTGGGGGCTTTGAATTGACTCACTCGCTATTGCATCAATATTCAGTAAATTAATTGAATCAACAGGAATTAAACCAATACGTCAAAATATCCTTCGTTAAAATGTCCATTAAAACGCATTCTTTGTATCCCTTGTATTGACTCTCCAAATCTTGCAATAAGTCTGCCACCTTGGAACAGTTGGAATGCATATGGAAAAGTTGTGGCATAAATAAGTATGCAACTTACCCATATCGGCTAGGCGTTTCGTACCGTAATCGGTGCCGGATCGGTTTATTGTAAAACATTTTAATCTTTGCCAATCGTTAATTAAGTGGCTCAAAATGAGAGACCGAACGTAAAACAAGTTTAAATAACTAATTTCGAGCTTTCTCGAAAATTGACAGCCGTTTGATATTTAAATATGCTACCTGCAGCGCATGGGAAAGGAGGCGGAGGGTGGGGTGTTTCTTTGAGCACGGAGTGATTGAGCTCCATGTTTTTTTTTATATGTGGTCCATTTATTATTTTGTCAAGGTCCTTTTCAAAGGATTTAATGATTTCATTGTAGTTAACATGGGTATTTTCAGTATCTTTGGATACTAAAAATAATTTAAAATTTTCCCAAATAGTCAAAATATATACCTGAACTCGATGGTTTTGGCGAAACTTGAAGTTGCTATCTATCACCTTGTAGTGACTGCAAAGAAATAAAATAATAGTTATAATAAAGAGTAAAACTAATAGCCTATTACTAATGACTAATACTAGTTTAGTTAATATTAGAAACTCGCATGGTTGTCGATATCACTTGCTGGCTTAACCTCATCATAATGATGTTTTACATGTCGCCTATTAATTTATATATGACAAGGTGTTGTTTCTATAAATCTTTACTATCTCAGAAGGACCCTTCCATATGGGAGATAGGGCTTTTCTTAAAATGTTGTTTTAAGTACACGTATTTACCTACTTTGTACTTTCCTTTGTTTCTGAACCTTCCCGGATCATTGGTCAAACATGCTTTTGAAGTCTCCTTGGACTTGCATATATATTCAAGATCCTTTTGAAGCGAGAACTTGAGTCTATGTTGTAACATTTTTACATAATCAGGATAGGTGTTATTGTTGATTGTAGGCTAACATTGCAGTGAATACATAACGAGGCCAGTTGTCTTGATTTTCATTAACATAAGATTTCAGGTACTCTTTAAGAGTAGAATGAGAGCCTTTCTAGAGCACCTTGAATGTGTCGAGTCGAAAGAGACTACCAAAGTTGTTTAATTTTTAAAAATTCACATCTTTTTAAAATTTGTCTTATATTGTTCATATTTACCGATATCATTAAAGACTAGGAGTAGATTTTATTGAATTCTTATCTATTTTATATTCATGTTATTCCCGACTGCTAAGGAAGGGTTATGTTTTTCGCGCGTATCTTGTATGTATGTAATATTCTTTATTACCTCATATCTCGAGAACCGCTGAACGGATTTATTTAATTGAGGCATCGTTAGATTTGTATTACCAGACCAAGTGTTCTTACATAGGTGACGTAAAAAAAAAAAAAAAAATGGCGGTTATGGGACGCCATTGGACATAGTGTTTTTTTTTTCGTTTCGAATACCACATTATTGGTATCAAATTTAAGAGCTTAATACGAGGATTTCAAAAAGGTATATCATGATTGTCATTACCACAACGAATTCTAACAAAAAAGTGAAAAATAAAAAAAAATTGGGACCTATAAGTAATTTTTCAATCAATAAAATCTTTACCAGGAACTCTGCGTAATTTAAAGAGGTCCCCACTGTTAATCATAATAAACTATTGGGCTTGTTTATTTTCTTTTTAGTTTTATGCAGCAGGGGTTTTTGTTTTTACAAATATATAATATATAATTTGGTAAGCCCATAACGATAAGATTAATCATTATTTGTGTATAAATTTCTTTGTTGACTTTTAGTAATATTACCACTAGAAGTCAATAAACAAGATATGATATTAGATATTTAAATGTAAATGCATATTTGACTTGTGACTAACCTTTGTTTCCATATGTCTCACAGAAATTTGCTTTCCATATGACCGATTCTGTGTTTACTGTATATTTTATTAGCATACTCGTGTACCAATCTAAGCATTGTTTCTTAAGTACATGTTTCAAAATTTTATTTTTTTCCGCATCTTTTATTATCTCATAATGTGTACATTCATTTTCAAACTCACTGATCCATTCTTCGACCAATTATAGCCTAGACTAGATGAAGGATTACAGTCTAAAAAACGGCAAATGAAATACGAGCACGAAAAGTTTTGTGTTCTTATTCGATTTTAGTATGCTCCAACCTTAGCCAACGTGCGGACGTGCCAATATGCCTCAGTGTGCTTTATAAAATCAGTATTAAACAATTAAATACAAATATTTCATCATTTGGCCAATATTTCCGACTACGCATATTAGTTGGTCTGGACTAAAAAATGCGTGAAGTGGTGGATGTTTTAATTTTTATAATTTTTTTTTTTTTTTGTCTTATAAGTCCTATTTTTCTATGCACATGGCATGACGCATGCATTTATGCGGCCCATGATTGGTAGCTTGATACGATAAATAAAAATAATTCTTAGTGCTATTGATACACGGTCGACGCAGGTAAAACGGCGCCGACACCTGATATAACGACATTGAAGGGACCCGACATTGGAGGGAAGGTTGCCGACGTTATATCCGATAGTCGTTTTAACCCTTAGTAGCCTGATTTACGGAAGTGATTTTTTAAAAATATTACTATGTTTGTTTGAGGGTCTAGATGAAGGGAAAAATAACTAAAAAAATCACAATATTTATTTTACATATTTATTTAGAAAAAAAAGCAGGTATCAATTTTGATACTTCAGGCAGGCCATAAAGAAATCAAATATACCTATGCATGAAATAATGCGAAACATTGATTGTTTTTATTATCACATAACGACACTTTACACTTTTTACAGAACCAGGATGTAAGTTTCCTACAATTATTAAATTTACACTTATTTCTAGAATCCATAAAAATTTTTTCATGACCAATACAATCGCAACGCACGTCAGTAGAGGGTAGTACTTGTACACCTGTCCGGGGTCTTTTAGAAGTTACTGTAGTGTCTTGTCGACTGTTGGTACTGGGTCTTCCCCTTTTATTTTTCGAGTGACTTTGTATCTACATAAAGTATCGGCAAGCTCAGTTCTAAAATCTGCTAACTTCATAATATTCTTCTGAAGTTTTCCTTTCACTGTGTTTACCTTTTTGTATAGTACCCAAGCATTGATGACAGTCATGTCTAACAAATGGTAAAAGAGCCTCGTTGTCCACTTTCTCGACTTTATGCGTATGCGATATCGACCGATGAAGCTATCCATCAAATCAACGCCGCCCATGTGTGCATTATATTCTTTTATGACCCGAGGACATGATACTTGAACATTGGCCTTTAGTGTTTTTTCGTAACGGGTAATAGTATCCGCTGGTTCAGCGCCAACATACGTGGAAAGTAATAATACTTGTTTGTTGTCTTTCCAACTTGTGGCCGAAAATTCTTGGCCTTCGTAAGAGGCCACATTTTCGTGATATGTTCCTCTGGGTACGTTGGACTTCATAATTTCCCGTTTCTCCGGCAACTTGCACGACTTTCCAAGCCTGTTTCTCTGTACTGTTCCAAGACAATAGATACCTTCGTTGGTCAAGTAATGTAGCAGAGGAATATTCGTATAAAAATTGTCGAAATATGTTATATGATTGACGTGCCTTGGTACTGGTCGTAACAATCGAATAACTGTATTCGATACAGCTCCGAGGTCTGGTTCGCCAGGCAAACGGTCTATGTCTTTAGCTCCTGAGTAAATCTCAAAACTGTAGGCATACCCAGACAGAGAGCATAAAACGTATAATTTGAATCCCCATTTATGGGGCTTATTGGGTAAGTACTGTTTCATAAAATGTTTTATTTTAGTGGAACACATTTGCTCGTCTAGTGATAAACGATGCTCAAATGGTACAGTAATAAATTTCCTGTTCAAGTAGTCTACCACTGGTCTTACTTTATGCAGTCGGTCGTGCTGGGGGTGATCAATAGGTAAATGTTTAGAGTCGTCATTCATGTGAAAAATTTGTCGAATTTTATCAAATCTGTTGCGATTCATTGTTTGTGCTATGGGTTCAAACTTTGTGATGTTTGACCAGTATGACCTGACACTGGGATAATGATATACACTAGTAAAAATAAGAATTCCAATAAATTTACGTAATTCTAAGACAGTTACAGGTTCTGTAAAGTCGGGATTCTTTTGGAAGGCATATTTATTTGACTCGTCTACTAGAAATTTCAAAATTTCTTCACCAAAAAAATAAGAAAAAAACTGAAAAGGAGTGTCTAAATTCATAATTTCTTGTGAATACTCAGTGTTTCCATCAAACTGGAAAGCATTTTGGACTGTGTCCATATTCTTTACTCTCCACACTAAGTTTCTAGAGTTGAAAGGTGCAGTTTGCAGGTTGTTCTGGCTGCTAATTGTAGGAGTTGGGCTTCGTTCTACAGTCTCAAAATTATGATGCATGTCTACGTTTGCTGCAGGCGGATCTGCATTCAAATTCGGGTCATCCTCTTCGTCTTCTAGCTCCATCAGAAGATCTCTTTGGCTCGAATAATAGTCTATGTCATCTTCATTGTCGGTGGAATCGTCTTCCGAAATTTCACCATTTTCTAACCGCCTCAATATGCTCTCAATGTCTTCTGGTCGCATTTTGGATATATTTCTATAATAAAATAAAAATAAATGTAATCCCAACACCAAGCCATGCAGAAAAATAATGAAACGGGAGTTCAAAAAGTTTTTATAGCTAAAGAATTAGTAGGTAGGTTTTATGTAGGGCGGAATGCCTGAAGTATCAAAATTGATACTCACAAAAATGGCACTAATTTCTTCAAGTAAAACATGCACTCGCAAAAAATAATTATATCATAGCAAAAATAATATATTCACTTACCTCAAAAGTATTTATATTCTTCAGAAAAAGAAAATATATCAAATTTGTACTCAACAAAACTTTTAGTAGAATGTGTTTACTTGTCCACTTTGCCGCGCAAGTAATATGTCATAGATAAAATAAAACAATAATGACATTAGATTTTTTTTTTAATTTCGTTCGAAAGAATATTATGCAACAGTAAAATACGTACAGCCAACCTATAAAAAAAAACTTATAGGAATGTGAACATTCGGTTTAAAAGATTGGTATCAAAATTGAAACTCTAGGCTATTAAGGGTTAAGCAATACAGCATACAAGCATACATATATACAAAAGTACAGTAGTTATATGTATTATCATAGCTATCTAGAATAGGTATAGGTTATATATGTAAACAAGACAAATAGGAAATGAAAATATGTATTTATTACGTAATAATTAGAATTCAAAATGTACTAAGGTGCTTACAGTTACGAGTTATAAGTCTAGGAGTCGCAATCCGGGATCCCGGGATTCAAAAATCCCGGGATATCGGATCAAATATAGGTCTTAAAAATTCCGGTTTTTTTTAATTTTACAAAAAACCGGGATTTTCGATATTTTCGGATTTTACAAAGTTAAAAGTTAGTTAGTCTATTTTAAACGTGCCTGCTATTAATAATTGTTAATTTCTTCTCTCTCACATCCCCGAGGGGGGAGAGGGGGGACGGCATCAGGGCTAGGCCCTCTGGCCGTTGGTTCCACCGACGACTATGACAATAGTCGCGTCATTGGGTAGGGATGAAATCCACTGATAGGTATCTATATTCTAGATGTATTTCTAGGAGTTAAGGAGGGGAAGCGGGGAGATATGAGCATGTGCTGACGGGGCGGTCAGCCCAGCCGGGTGAGACCCTTGGTTGACCCAAAGGAGGCCCAGCTTAGGCGACCAGCGACCACAATCAGCGCTCAGGAATCAGGGGTAGTGGTTGGGATTAAATCCCTGGGGGTGCTTCTTGCATCTGGAGGACGGGCATGAAGGGGAGCGATATCTCGCAAGTGAGGGAAGTCCGAGGCGTCGGCCCGGCGAAACATGTTGGCGGTCAGTCGACGGATGTGGTCATCAATGCTTTCGATGCGGAGGTCTTTATGCAGCGTCGCATTCCTCACGCAGAAGGGTGCTTGGGCTGCTCGTCGCAGTGCGATGTTCTGCACCACTTGAAGACGAAGTCGTTGGCGTTCATTGGGTAAGGCGTACCAAGCGGGTGCTGCATATGTCAGTCGAGGCCTGACATAAGTTTTGAAGAGTTGGACGCGAGTGATCAACGGGAGGCGAGAGCGGAAGAGCGGAGCCAAGGTGCATAGGGCAGCTCTGGCAGCATTGGAAACCTTGGTAATATGCGGCTTCATGGAGAGCTTCGGATCGAGAATTATCCCCAGGTAAGTAGCTTGGCGCGTCCACTGAATTTGTTGACTTTGGAGGATGAGTGGAGGAGGGCACTTTCTTTTCCTTGAGAAAACGATTGCTTGAGTCTTGGGGACATTTAGTGTCAGTCTCCAACGGGCAAACCAGGCCGGAAGGAGGTCGAGGGCCCGTTGAAGTTTGCCGGTAGCGAGGGTGGCGCTCTTCGACGTGGCCACTAGAGCAATGTCATCGGCATAGAGGTGCCTGCTATTAAATCCAGGCTTTTTAAGATATACAATGGTACATAACATTACCGGCCAAAGTAAGCGATGAGTTTTCCTCAAAATCCGGAATTTTACGACATTAACCGAGTTTGACCGGCCCGACCAATGAACGCACGAATACCGTATTTTTTCGTTGAGCCTCGTTGTTGCGCGTCTTTGTTGTACGTCGTTGTTGCACGTCGTTGTTGCGCGTCGCTGTTGCATGCTGTTCTTGCCCGTTGATGTTCCAGGTGTCATTATTGCACTTCATTGTTGTGCAAGTCAAAAGAGTTGAAATAATTATATCCTAGCTTTAAGTAGCGTAATTGGATGGAAAAGTGAATTTAGAATCAAAATTCGGCTAAAATACTAAAGTGATTATAATTAAAATTATTTTATTTAGAAAATATAATTTAATTTACTACTTCCCTAAAAATACCCCCCTAACTTAACTCTAAAAATAAGAAAAAAATTGTCAAATCCCGAAAATATCGAAAAAACCGGGTTCCCGGGATTTTTCTGAAGTCGTTATCGAAAATCCCGGTTTTGCTTGAATGGTCCGATATTGCGACCCCTAGTTATAACACTACACTAGTTTTTAAAGTAATCAGTCATTTTGGTCGTTTGTTTAGGAAATTGTTGTTTGCTGAAACAGTTCTTCAGGATCTTGCTGGTCTTCGTTTTCTTCGTCACGTGTTACGGTTGTTACTTTCAGCTTCTGTAAGAATTTCTTCCTTAGTAGCTAAGACGCACACGGCGACACTGTCATCTATTCTAGTAAATTCCCCGATTCGATCCCCACTCGAGGAGATGAAATACTTACTTACATTTATATTTCCATTTCTTCGCTCTGGTGTCGAGGTTAAGCTCGGCGTTGTGTTCTCCCACTCAACGCGCAATGCGTCCAGATTTCAGCAGAAAGTTGGAAACGGAGTGTGCCTATCCTGCTGTGTGCAGAATACAGCGTGAAGATGATTAATTTACTGTATTGATGATTCCTTTTTTTGATTTTTTGGTAGTTTGTCTTTTTTTTCTTGTCTCACTTAGTTTAATATTGGTTTTGTTTTCTTTAAGCCATATCCTTGTTGCATTTTATATTTTCTTTAGAATTCAAAATATCTGCCGATCGTTTCGCTCTCATAGCCATGGTTAAAGGAATTTTTGCAATAAGTGACGCGTCTATCAGAGTTTTCGAAGGTGTTTCTCGTTCAACATCATTCCCTAAAACCTCTGCAATTGTAATAAATAAAAAACAAGACTCTAAAATTTTAAAATCGAGCAAGAGACTAGGAGGACTAGGATTCTCTGTCAAATGGAGTACATATTGGATTTGGCGGTGTCTTATTTTGTTCATGTTCTATTATATTTCTCTCGGATTGTTCAACTCTAGTTGACAAATTGCAGAATCAGAAATCTGAGACATAGGTGATTTCCTTGTACGACCGCAATAGACGCACGAAATTCTATATTTTCTGAGATATTGGCGACGAATAATATGTCTGAAGCCGAATTCTTGACATTCGTCCTACAACTTGATCAAGCGCAAGAGAAGTGGCAGGATTTTACTACTCAGTGCCATATCTAACATCAGAAATATAGCCAGAAATGTAATCTGGCAAAGCGTTCAGGTTAACTAGGTAAATACCACTACCTCTAAAGCCTTCTACGATTATAACGGCTGATTTTTGTATTTGGATTCGAGCGCAAGAATTATAAATTGATTGGGGTCATGGTTGAAATAGGTTTTATAGGTTTAATACTGCTTTGTCTAAAAGCTATAAGGCTGAAGTTGTGTGACTAGGTAAATACAGTAATATTATATAATTATCAGCAGCAGCCTGCAGCATATTCGTTGTAGTTGAATGTGACGAGTCACCATCTAAAATCAACAGAATCTTACCATGGATACTTACTACAGAGGTATAAAATGTTCTGTTCACTATTTATAGAAAAGCTCAGGATTTATATAAGCTGGCTTTTTGTTCATGAAGACTTTTGAGCCCATTGGAAGTCCGTCCTCAAATTCAGGTGTTTTATTAACACCTTTTATTATCAGAGCTGGTAGAAAGAAATTATCAATTGCATTACAACAGCCGACGATCGTCATGGTTTTACTTTTCTCGGTAAATGTGACTGAATTGACAACTTTTGCACCTTTTCTTGCTGTGACTTTTCTGGGTTTATTATTTTATTGAATTCCGGATTTGCCCATATTGTAGATCCTTTTTGGTTTGCCCAACAGATCATTTTCGGTCAGAACAAAAAAAATTAAAAGGCACAGCACCCTAACAGTTTAGTATAGATGAAATGATGATAGCTCCAAATTTAAAAAAAAATCCTGGGGGCTTTTCCTATCACGAAACATAATCTTCTATTGCATTTTATGCTATATAGAAATTTAGGCGGAACCTCCAGCGTCCTTCTTTCACGGTCGAAGGCCGAAATGGCCTATATTGTGTCGTATTTTAATGGACTCAAAGGGCGGGGTGCATGCGGTCTCTTTACTTCAGTCGGATTCAGTCTGTTTTCTTTTAGCAGACCTGTTTGCCTTGCACAAATCATAAAGCAATAAGTCATAAATATTATATCTGAATGCTTTCAAACGTTTTTTAGATTTCACGTTGCTAGAATGCTATATGCATCACACGACATTTTAATTAAAACAAAAACCAAAAAGTTATTGAAAATTTAAAACATTATGGCGTAAAGACACATTATATCACAATATATGAGATTGTTTTCCTGCTAATATCGATATTACGATGTTTTATTTAATGCAACATCGATGTGATAGTCGGGCATCCTTAGATGAACCATACCAAAACCATATTTCAACAAAATAGAATACAAAAAAGGGTAGAAATTAAATAAACAATACATATATGACTACATAAAACGTTAAGTAATAGGAAATCGGACAACGGAAATAAATTAGTAACGAAGTAATACAGAACATTTATAAACAAAAGAAAAAATAAAAAGAAATATAATACCCATAGTAAGCAAACTAATCATCGAACCACCTCATGTTCACTTTTTGATGTTGCGCTAAGGCCGCTTAGCATGTGCAGTAGGCGCTGTTTTTGCTTTCAAGGTTATAACGTTTGCAGCACTGGATTGCAGCCAGCAGACGACAAACGTCGGAGAGACTAGGAATGCTATCTAGTTTCAGCTTAGGGGTGATACGGTGTCGAGACCCATCAGGGCCAATTACAAACTCCGCCCTATCTTTTGTCCAATAATTGGAAACACCAACACGTTGTCTAGCCTCCATTAATGCCTCATGTCTAGTTTTAGTCAGGAATTTAAAATTAGGACAGACTTGATTTCCAACCGACAACTGCTTGAACTTAACCGATACTGCACGGTGCTTCTAACTCTTGGAGCTTTCTATACGATGACAACGGCTAATTTAATCTCTATTGAAATTAGGCCTAATAAAACGACTAGAAAAGGATTCAATTATCAAGATACTAATATCTTCAGTTTTAGCTTGGGGTAATCCATGGACTAAGAGAATTTTCTTTCTACTACACATGTTCAGTCTATCTTGTTTCACTTGAAACTGTAGATTTTCAATTTTCAGAAAGGATTGCTTAGCACCTACCACACAATTTATTTATCTGGTAAATTACTCTCTTACGTCTCTTACGTCTCTTACGGCGGATGGCGAGTTCGGCAATAGCCTCCCTCGCCCGTTCCGCAGACTCCTTCTCGAGCACCACTGCCTCGCAGAAGGAGGAGACCGCATCCCACGACGTCTCGCTGCCGGCCATGGCCTTGACCACGGCCGGCAGGGAGAGGTCGTCCCCTATGACGTCGCGCAGAGCGCGACGTTGAGACGCCCAGGCAGTACACACCTCCAACGTGTGCTGGGCCGTCTCATCGAGGCAGTCGTCGCAGTGGTGGCAGCGAGTGTCGGGCTCCCTCCCGGCGATCCGACACAGGTAACCCCCGAAGCAGCCATGCCCCGTGAGTACCTGCGTCGTGCGGAAGGTTAGGACGCCGTGACGCCGCGCTAACTACTGGCGGAAGACTGGACGAACAGCCTCGATCGTCAACCGGCCGGCAGATGGTGTCGCCAGCCGGGATTCCCACGTTTTTATTGTGGCTTCCCGCTCCTCCTCCATGCGCACTGGGCTTGCCGCGGCCCCGGACGCGAGGCCCCGACGCCGGCAATAGACCGACGCCAGAGACGTCGCGACCAGGTCCCACGGCACGACTCCGGCCAGCACGCACGCCGCCTCGCCGGAGATGGTCCGATACCCCCGTATCGCCCGGATGGCCATCACCCTCTGCGCACTTCGCAGCAGGGCGATGTTGTGCCGATCCAGGGCGTCCGCCCATACGGGAGCGCCGTAGAGGGCCATCGATCGGACCACTCCGGTGTACAGCCTCCGGCTCGAGGCGCTCGGCCCGTCGACATTGGGCAAAAGGCGCGCCAATGCCGACGCCGTCTTCAACAGTTTCGGGGCCAAGGATAACTCGCAGTATACTGCAAGCCCTCTTAACCTAGCTGCCCAGTCCTCAATTTTCTCGCCTTCGCTCTTTGTACAGCACCGTAGAAATTATCTTTATCAGCAAAAGTTGATCTTCTTGTAGTAAAATGTTTTTCCAATATTTCGTAAATTTTGCTATACTCAACTGCTTCCACAATTTGCGTATGTACTAAATTAATTAGTAGGCGGTACGCCTCATCCGACAAATGTGTTAATAACACGGCCCTTTTTTTATCTTCCGCTTGTACATTGTTAAGAGTCAGAAACTGCTTTAGCTTACTTCCAAATATCTCCCACTCATTGTATTTTGGGTCAAATACGGAAATGTTCCCAATAAATGCAGACATTTTTTTTTTGCGTGTGGGTACTCGTCGCCACTAATATGTATGCGGATAAATAAGACAACGTTCTTTAGCAGTGGTTACTTTATTACTGATCGTACGGTCACGACTTAGGGGCGTGGCCGCATATACATCACTAACCAATCTGGTGTATTAAAATTAGTGGTTGGTAGTACTGACGCAAGTGTAGACAATATGTATGTATGCATTAACAAGAATTTTATGTTTAGCATTATAATGAGATTCTATTACCAATGAAGTCTCATAGTTAATTCGCATCTGACCATGCCCTATTCCTGACATCAAACCATTAATTGGCTTTCGTTTTAACCCAAGTAATTGTACAGTAGTTTCTGTGATAAAAGAGGCTTGTGAGCCCTGATCAAGTAACGCTCGTATAGTATATTTACTTCCGTTTCTTGAATTAGCTTTAACAACCGCTGTTGCAAGTAAAACGCTGTAACGATGTAAATCTCCCTTCGCAAAATTCGCTACCACTTGTTTTAAGAGGAGTGTTTAAAATTTGTTTCTCTTTCCCTTCCTTATTCTCTACGTAGTTTGTAATAGCATTGTTTGTGTTCCCTTGTAAATCTTCCCTCTCAAAGTGCAGTAATGAGTGATGTCTTTTTCCACACCGACAGCAACTTTTTGCTTGTCGACATCGGCTAACAGGATGAGTATTCGATAGGCAATTAAAACATAGACCTGTTTTCTGAACATAATTTTGTCTCTCTGTCACCGTCTGTTGTCCAAATTGCTTACAGTTAAAAATATAGTGTGTTCCTTTGCATAAAGTACAAATAGAATCTTTCGGCTTATGATTGTTTTGAAGCGTGGTATGAAATGATTTTGGTCTTGGTGTAGGTCATGTGATATAGGGTTCTGTTTTTCGGATTCAATCATTTCCAAACTTCTGAAACGGGTCTCTAAAAATTCAACAAGTTTCAACCATGATGGTAGTTCATCTGTAGCACGACTTTGTAAATATTCCCATTGCTTACGAGATTCCACATCTAGCTTCGAAACCACAAAATACACTACAATAATATCCCACGTAGTCACGTCGACGCCTAAATTACTAAGGCCTTTCAAGCAGGAACTTGTTGTGTCTAATAACGATTTTATTCCAGCAGGTGACTCATTATGTAAGGATTTTTGTGAGAAAAAGGTTTTTAAAATCTCATTACAATTGTATCCTTTATTATCATATCTTTTTGTTAACTGTTTCCAGGGTTCTGTATAATTTAACTCAGTTGTAGCAAAATTTCTAACCAACGCTTCGGGTTCTCCAGAAAGACTTCCTTTTAAATAGTGAAGTTTTTGCACATCTGACAAACTTTTATTATTGTGAATTAAAGACACAAACATATCATAGAAAGTTTGCCATTCATTGTATGTGCCGGTAAAGGTTAGCAATTGAATTCTGGGCAATTTAACTTCGCAAATGTTTGGGTTCGTGGGCGTGGAGCTATATTCTGAATCAGTAGCTATTTTCTTTTAGCGAGTATTAAAGCTAGTGTTTCTTTTAGAATATTTTTATAATTAACATAAGTTTCATAAAATAAATCATATTTCTCAGATGTAAAATAGCTTTCCTTTTCTTTTTGCACCTCATCAATTTTAGCTACGATTTCTTTATGGCCTTGTCTGAAGTCGTTCCAAAGTTGTTCTACATCTTCTAATCTTGTTTCTAAATATGCTTCCTTAATTCGATCTCTGGGCGACTTCTTAAAATTAACTTCTGATTTTAACAGTTGTTTGTAAAATTCTTCCTGCGTCGATAACATTGCCTCCATTTTTTATAACAAAATAATAACTATTTGACTCAGAAATAATCACTACAATACTGTTGACTATAAGTGCTATCAATTCACTGCAATTATTTTAAGTCCAATATTAATAAAAATTTTACAAGTCCTTATAACATTTAGTTAAAGTTTAATAAACACAAATTGTTCAAGTCCAAAGTCTCTTAATTTTTCTGTGTTAATATTCACTTGAAATTTTTCTAAGTTAAAAATTACAAGAAATTTGCTAAGACCAAAATTGAATACCATATTCCATTATCAAATAACATTAAGAGTATATGTCTTAAATCAGACTAGGTGTCTCTAAACTTCTAGGTCTAGGTGGTGGTATACATATATATAATCATAATTCAATAAATGTTTTAACATTTATTGAATTTTTTTGCATTTGTTTGGAATTTATCACTATAAATTATACAATATAAATTATATAATTAACTAATTTATTTTTATGTAAAACACATTGGATACAATGAAAATCAATTAATATAAATATTGTAGTTTTGAATATTTCTTTTAATTTTCTTTTTTCAAAATTTTTTATTTATTTATTTATTTATTTAGATTCACCAGTGGTAAATTACATTCATTTTACAAAAATATTAATATTTTAATTCTATATTACTACTAAATGCATTACCTTTTAAGGCGAATACCTCATGCAACATAGGACTAACTATTTGATTAAACACATCTTGTTTGAAATTAATTTAATAAATTCTTCGCTGGGAGTGCAAGCCACCGTCAACCTGCATATTCTCTATATTGTATATATTCGATTTCATCTTTGGAAGATAAATGACTCATACATTAACTGCATGATTTAAAAATGTTAGTTTTTGTTTTTTTTCAATATCCATACACATATACTACAGAGGTGATATAATACGTTGGTCGAAACTATGTCAGTCTCTCTATTGTCATTGATGATGAGATCATGTAATGATTGGCAATGGTCATTTTCACAGTTTTCTCCTAGGATTTGGACACTGTTTAAATTATTTATTAAAAGTATTGCAAATGTTGACTGAAAGTGATCACAAGTAGGATTGTTGTCGCGACACCTCTGACTTCTTACTGCACCAAAAAGTTTTTTACGGGGATCTTGATTTAGATGTCGCAACCACACGCAGTTTTTTTTGTACTCAACCTTTAATTTTTTTAATAATGTTTGAATTCCATTCAGAGTCCACATCCAATGTGACACAGTGGGAACAGATTCTACTTTTCTACAGCTTGACAATTTTTTTTCCTTTTTTTTTCAAAATATTCTTTATTCAAATAAACTCTTATAAGCACGTTTGAATCAAAAAGTCAAATGAACAAAAAGAAAAAAGTTACCACCGGTTCGGAAGGCAGTTCTGCTGAGAAGAGCCGGCAAGAAACTCAACAGTTGCTCTTTTGAAAGTCAATGGTATTATTACATTATCTTTATGAAATGGTATTATTAACTTATCTATTGAATTAAATATATTTTTTGCCTCTTCCCATATTTTATTGTGCACAGGCTTGGGTGTGGCTGGACCAAGCAATGGTTTCGCATTAAAAAAATTTGGTTTTGCTGCCATTTATGGAGTCAAAAATATTGTCCAAAAATAATATAAAGTCAGCCGTTTGTTTACATTCTGCAGGAAGAATTCCTTTATAAGAAAATGATATTAATAATTTAAACTTCACATGATTAAGAATGAGATAAACTATGGTATTTCATATTGGATTTTTACTTCTGTCATTATGTGTTGGCTCACAAATAATATGTTCTTAATATATATATTTTTTATTTTAATTTAGCTTCATTTAATTATTTTTCTGTACTTTTAAATGATGTTTACTTGGCAAGTTTTCTCACACCTTGTTATAAACCTACTAAACGCAATGAGTCAAATATATCATTTTCTATTAAAACTTGCCCTACTAAAAGTAGGTTTTTTATAACAAGGTGCGTGAAAACTTGCCAAGTAACATCATAAAAACTGCTGCTTGGAACAACTTATAAATAAACGAGATCAAGCTATTGTAATAGTATAAATGTAGGCATACATCAATCGATACTCAAATCAAGCAATTAGGTTCGCAAATCGCAAACTTATAGGTACATTTTTAAGACACAACCGGACAGCGTCTGGGCGCTCGCGCGTATGGCGCGCGGTTGCCGAACGCTTTGGTTCGTCGACTCCCCGCCTCCCGCGCGTACGTAGTCCCCCAGGCGGCATGAGCGGGGGTAGCGCGGCGGACGGATGGCATGAGTGCGCGGACGAGTGTAGGCACCGAGGCGGGGAAGGACTCGTATCACTATACTTATTTTATTCGGGATCGATCGAGCAGCACGAATATGATTTTGATGTTGATATTATAATTCTATTTTACAATTAATTTTTCGTATATACTTAAAAATTAATTCTAAAATAGGATTATAATATCAACAATCAATAAATAATCTCCGTACACCTATAAAATGTACCTACTTACAAATAGTTAAAACAACAACGTCTTTAGTTGTTACCTAAGTATTATAATTGGTGGCCTATTGTGTAGCTTAGAACTAGAATAGGCAGTGCAGTGGCATCTTCACTATTAGCTAATGTTTGACCACACTATGATCGTAAAACCGCCGCGTCTGTCCAGCAGTGGACGTCTGCCGAGCTGGCGAATGGCTAAGTAAAATATCCGAATCCGACCGACACCTGTATTTTCTTGAATTTAATAGGTATTGGTTTGGTAGTGACCCTGCTTTGCACGCCGTAAGTCGTTGCGGGCTTGATTCCCGCGACAGACAAACACAGAGGTTTGTCTTATGTCGGGCGCCTTTATCAATAATCTATACATGTAGGTACCAACTTAAATTAGAGGTATAAATTTACACCTTTATTATTTTTAAAACTGACTCACACTTGGCCATTTTCAGATTTTTCCCTTTACCTTGACCTAAAGACCTACCTCCATGCCAAATTTCAAGTCAATACGACCATTGGAAGTGGTCTAGGTTTTTGATAAGTGAGTCATACAGTCAGTGAGTGTATAGTAAAAATAGCAATTTTCTGACGTCAATATCTCAAGATCTACAATAGATATATTAATGAACTTTTGTATTTTAGATAAGTGAGGGGGTCTCAACAGATACTAGATTTGATATATGCGTAAGTAAAATAGATTTTGAGTTATAGGGGGGTCGAAATTGGCCCGAAATGGTTCGTGTAATACAACCCACGGCCGGTGTGGCCCCTTTTTTTGGCTCGAACTTGGCGGACACACGGCCGTGTGTCTTAATAAGGCATATTACTATTAGTAGCCTATTGTTGATTTTTTTTTTAATAAGGAACCAAACTTATCAGACATCATTTATTTTGAAATTATTTTAGTATGAGTCTCCACCACTACGCCTTCTACATTTTTTTATTTTGTAAGGCACATTTTTCATACACCATTGCACCTAACACGGTCTTGTCATCCGATTTTTTTTAATTTCAACGTTTATGACATGACACACACAGCGAATTCCATATAGACACTCTTTAGAATTTAGATTACAAGTAATGTCTTTCAAAATGTCTTCTATTTTATTTGTTTTTAGGATACCGAGCTTATAAAGTGTCATTATTTTAAAACCTGTGTTAGCCCGTCAGTCGTATAAAAGCACCCGTTTCTCTATTACATAATTTTGTACTCAGGACGTAAAATGGACGATGTCAAACGAGAGTAGAATACGATGCTTTGCCTCTTTCTTTTTTATATATGTCCTATATTTAAAAAAGAAAGAGGCATAGATTTAATATAGTGTCTCTTAAGAATCGTATTTACATTTTAGTTTTGTATTCTTGCTAGCTGTAGCTCGGCTAATATAATTTCTCAAATAAAAAATTATAGATCTGATGAAGAAAAAATGTCCTGTGTAGAAAAATACGAATTCTGCTTTTTATGTCAATTGTATGTCTTAATTTTGTGACCATACGATATTTTTTAATTATAGGATTATTTACAAATTTTTTGATTACTGCTCTTTCTGTCTGCGTAGACAGCTTGTATATCGAACTCCAAATGAATATTAAATTCAGATGGTATCGATGATTACTCTGTCAATTGTTTCATGTCTTATTTCTGACCTTAAAAATCTTTGTCTTAGACGGTACATTCGCTTTCTCACTGTTTACTGTTTTGTTAATGATTTTTTAAATTTATCTTGGCACTGTCTTAACTCATTTTGAATACTAATTATTTGAAGTTTCCAACTTTTTACACATTCCCTTAAAGCTCTTGGAGTATTTGTACTATTATTTTAAAAATTTCATGTAAAGGACAAGTTTTTATAATATTGAATACGAGAATACTCTGAGTATTCTCTCCATTTTGCTCTTGTTGTTTGACCGTTGAATCATCTAATTCAATCTGGTTATATGCCGAGATAAATCTATTTTTGAAAAATAGCGAGTGCCACTCATGACCCGCCGAGCTAGGCCTACTGGGCAGGGCTCTTGATGCCCTTTTGGATATTTAATTGCGGTTGTCTCTCGCGCCGAGGCGCGATCGGGCTACAGGAAAACTGGGACCTCGTCGACGATGTGTGTAGCGTGTGTAGTTGCGGTTGTGTGTAGCCCTACCTACATATTTTGGGTCGTTCGCTTTAGTGATGGGGTCAGCAGCATCGGTTAAAATATCCCGGGGTCTACGGAGATCCCGTGGGCAACGTTTGGCGTATGTGCACGCGTTGACCACCAGAGGGTTCGGATGGGAGGCAGCTTAATCGAAATAACTACTGGAGAGTTTGCGACAGTGCCCTTTAACAGAGTATTTTGATATGTCTATGGAGATCGCTGTTTCGCATGGACCACGGTGCACCGGTGGCAATGCGTAGGAAACGGTTTTGCACGATTTGTAACTTCCTAAGGTCAGTCTGTGCAAATACAACACTGGCGTAGAAGAAAATGGGTCTGACGCACGTTTTAAAAAGGCGGACCTTGTTTCTCAAGGAGAGTTTGCTTTTAGCGCAAATTAGTGCGTATAGGCGGCCTAGAACCGATACTGACGAACGAACTGATCGAAAGAATGAAGTGAAAGAAAAACTTATATTATTTTTTAATCACTCGTTTTGTACGTAACGGTATAGCCTTTTCTATATTTTTGGATGCCGCCGTCATATGGGGAGATTTATTCGGAGAACATAAGGCATTGAGTTCCGACTTGCATTCTACTCGATGTCTAGTACCATCGGCCGTGACAATATAAATATTACCATCTCGAGTCCAGCATTTACCAATGCCGAAGTTCTGCTTCGCTGCCAAGTCTCTGCCTAGTCAAGAACTCAGACTGAGTGACGCCGGTACCTTTTAGTTTAGTTTTCGCAAACCACACTTTGTTACGCACAGATATATCACTAAACTTAACAACAATTGGTCGGGGCTTTTCAAAATAGCGGCCTAAGCAGTAACAGTCTTTGACACTTGAAATTATTATAGGAAACTCTTGCTGGTTGGTGAATTAGTTCACATAAGCATAATATGTTGATAAAAACGTATATAAATAGAAAATATGAATTTAATTAAAAACAGCTGTTTATAAATACGTCTATAGTGTTTCACGCCTACCCGCGAAAAAAAAAGTATATATATATAAGAGAACACGAAAAACACGAATTTGGAATAAAGTACTAGATAAAACAAAGGAACGTATGTAAGGTGCATCGAGTGGCAAGCAACGACTGTTATAATAAAATATGCCGTCGACAAGGGGGTAGGCGTAAATCTTACGGCACCTTACCGGTTCGGTCGACGGCAGTGAGCGCTTTGATATAAATAAACTAAATACGAATACTTACTACAAAATATATAAACAATATTAAATGTATGTATGTATATAAATGGTAAATAAATAAATTACAATATAAATGAAATACATAAATTATACATATTAAATAAACTATAAATTTAAATAATAGTTCCCTACAAGTATATATAAAAAAAGAATGGAGGTTTAAAATTCAGGAATTTTAAACCTCCATTCTTTTTCAATAACAAGGATAAATAAAACACATACACTTTGCTCAAAATATATTTTGTTTGACAATTCATTCATTTTTAACATTTCGATAAGAGATAAAAAGCTATCACAATCTGATAATTATTATTTCATAAAAAAAATATATAATATAATTAGATAATTAAGTACAACATGCATATAATATACAGGATGGACGTGTCAGCACCACTAAGCTTAAATGAAACCAGTTTTAACTACTCTATAAAAGCCTAATATATATATATATATATATATATATATATATATATATATATATATATATATATATATTCAGTCGTGGCGCAGTGGCACGAAGTGTGACTATAAAACCGACTGGTTGTGGGTTCGATCCCCACTCGAGGAGATGAAATATTTACTTAAATTTATATTTCCATTTCTTCGCTCTGGTGTCGAGGCTAAGCGCGGCGTTGAGTTCTGCCACTTAACACGCAATGCCTCCAGAATTCGGCAGAAAGTGGGGAACGGAGTGTCTTAGCACTAGGTTCCCTCTGCCTACCCTGCTGTGTGCGGGATACAGCGTGAAGCTGATTTTTTTTTTTTTTATTTCATTCATACTAAGGTTAGATTAATCGTGACAGCTTGTTATGATCTAGTTTTCCTTCTTAATTTTTTGACAGACATATCATTTTATCTTTTAAATTAAATAATAGGTCTTAAATAATAGATCTAATAAAAACTAATAAAACCTCTAAACTATCCCACATATATATATTTTCCAAAAATGAAAAAGTGATTTTTCTACGTATTGGCGGCAAAGTTTAAAGTTGATTAACCTTTAGTAGTATTCTTGTAGTAGTAGGTATATGTTTACGTTATTGGCAATATCTATGCGTAACTGTGCCACGCGAAATACAGGTATGGATAAACATCGTGAAATTAAAAAAAAATATCCTACGTCTAAACTGTTGAGTTGAATGCTGTTCCCGTAAAAGGAGCGCTGACACTTCCACTCTGTATAGTTTTTAACATAAAATTGTTTTAATATTGTATAAGGGTGTTATGTCGCAAAATTTTATTTTAGAGAAACTTATAATTGTAGTTTTGCCATTTTATTACAAAGTAAATCTGACAATAAATTATAAACAAACATTCAAACCTTCTTTTAAGATATTTTTAATTTAATATATGGCAAGGTAAGGTAAGGTTCTCCGCGCACCACACAGTTTTTGGGACATTGTATATTTAGTGCGAACCCGAAGAGCGAAAATTAATTTATTTACTCCGGTGGAATCCAACCCACAACCGTTGCGTTTACTGCCAATAATGATTTTTTTTTAATTTATCACAATATTATTTATAATTTTATATATAGTTTCACACATGAAAATAAAGATTTCTTATGTGAAAATTATTAATACCTTAAGTTGCATTTTCGTACTTCCCATAAGAATATTCAATTGAATGTTTGAAAAAACAACTTATTGCGAAGAGCGGCCATCGACGCCGGCCGGTATCGCCGGAACCGCTATGTCTCGGCATTTTAACTATGTAATATGCTCGAAAATATTTATTTAAAATACATGCTGGGAACGGTCATATTGATCTATATTAAATCAACAATGTATTTAAGGTACTTCATTGGATAATGATTAATGCTTTATTGCTCAAAATCGCTGCGTAATGTGTAATGTGTAATCGCGCATAAGGTATTTTATTTATTTCTCGTTAAAAGTAATTGACAAAAAAATGTTATTGTGGTTTACATAAGAGATAGAGATATATCGCGGAGTTTTCTGTAAACATTTTAAGTTGTACAGAATGTAATACACTAAGTATTATTTTAATACAGCTTTGGTACTAATTTGGCTCACACTACATTTACAAAAAAAAAATTGAAAAAATGTAATTATTTACGCCATGACATTAGAAATCTCCAAAATAACAAAATTTCTCCACTATATAATGGATGCTATTAGGTATACATATAAAACTTCCCCTCATCAAAATCTGTTGCGGAGTTTTAAAGATCTAAGCTTACATAGGGACAGAAAGCGGAAAGCGAATTTGTTTTATACTATGTAGTAATACGGAATAAGTATTTAAAATATATATATATATATATATATAAGCCCACCTATCTTCTATATTTTTTATTAACATTAAAATAATTTATATTCAAAATAAACAAGGTAAAACATCTATATAATTTATTTTATAATCCTACAAATTTCTTCTTAATAACATAATAATTTTCTTATTAATAACATTTTTAAAGGGCATAATGGTGATTAAAGTACTTTTTGAAAGAGAAAAGAAATTAAATTATTGTAAGAAAAAGATTATTTTTCATAACATTGAAAAATAAATACCAATTCCAGATCCACAATATCTCAGATAAATATTAAGCTATCATTTTATTTAATGAACAAATAATACTTGTCACAGGAATGTTTAAACAGCCATTAATTACAACATCATATATAAATATTTACACGTGTACATATATTTTTACATTTAAAAGTGTTATTCCTCACTTAGGAAAGAAAAATACTTATCGTGTCACCTACACAGATTGTTTCCTAAGAGGCGCCGGTTCAAATCCCGCTACATTCAAATTTTTATACGTTTATATATACATATACATACATATATATGTATATATGTATATATGTATATATATATATATATATCAATTAAACAATACACATTCATTAACAGACAAACTTCCAAACACGCATTTTGTATAGCTGTAGATGGAACCTAGTGTCAAACATTTAACCTCAACGTATTGGAGAAATGAGAAAACCTTCATTAACAGTCATTTGCATGAATTGGAACCGAACCTACAATCATTGCGTTTACAGCATGGATGCACAGACCGCGGCCCGCCGGTCGAATACTGGTGGCCCGCCGACAGCAAAAATAATACTCTCGTACGTTCAAAAATATTGAATTCTATTCCAGAATAAAACCAAAGAAAAATATGTTCGAAAAGTAATTTGATTCTCGCGCGCGCACTATTTGAATCTAGCGTCCAAAAATCCTAAGTTAAGTAACATAACTAGCCGCCTTTATATGAAGTTGAAAATAGTATAGAAATCAAGAATTTTCTAGCGCGGTGTGAGCAAGCGAGATAGCAATAGTCCCGAATTTCCGATTGCTCGCGTAGGTAGATACACGAAGCTTCCAGAGTCATATGCGCGGTATAAAAGCCACGCTAATCGCAGCGACGGCCTGCGGGAGTCGTCTGCCCGCCAGTGAACACTCAACAGTGCTAACCATTCGGTACGAGTCACCTTACCATCATCGTAGAAAATTCAATAATATTTATATTCAAATATTATTTGAATTTTTCGCCTGCGCCTTTACGGCGTTGCGTCGACACCGGCGTCGGCTTGCCCGACTGCCCACATCCGAACATCCGGTCCTGTAGGCCCGATGACTGCCGAGGCGGGCAACTGAAGAGGAAGTAGCCATGTCGGGTCGCGGCGGGAGCGATCCCGCTCGCGCCCACGCACACCCGCTACGGTGAGGGATGAGGGGGCGGGGAGTCACCATCCCCCCCGCGCCCCGGACCCCGGAGTCACCGTCATTTCGACGCCCACGCACCACGCGGCCTTGACGCCCACGCACCACGCGGCCTTGACGCCCACGCACCACGCGGCCTTTCCGCCCACGCAGCCACCCACGCACCCGAAGGAGGATCCACCCACGCATCCGCCCACGCCGCCACCCACGCACAGGCTTATGCCTACGCAGAAAGCCGCCACACGTTCCACGCCCACGCCCACGCGTCACGTATCCCCTGGCAGGGAAGCGTTGGTAGAGGTGCACCATACGGTTACGGTACGGTTCGGAACAGCCTGGTGTTCCAGCCGCTTCCCAGCTACGACACTCAGACGTTCCAGTCTCTGGGTATCGAGATCCAGTTCGCATCCAAACCCCTGCGTGCTTTCTCCATTTACCGACCCTGTAACACCTCCCTGGATGTGGAAGAGGTTCGTCGACTCTTCGCCGGCTCCGCTCAAACCATCGCGGCCGGAGACTGGAACGCTCATCACCCGGCGTGGAGATGCCGCGCCGCCTGCCGTGCTGGCAGGCGCTTGTATCGTGATGCCGAACGCCATGGTTATCAGGTGGAAGGACCTGAGGAGCCCACCCACTACCCAGAGGTCAGTAGCCATATGCCCAGCACCATCGATCTCGCGGTGCATAACGGGCTCGACGCCGTCGAACTGGAGGTGATACCCGACGCCATTGGTTCGGATCACATGCCTGTCCTGGTTACCCTCAAGGGCAGGCCGACCTTCGCCAAACGACCTCCGACCGGTGGCCGCACTAACTGGGAGCTCTACGAGGCCACGCTCCAGGGCTGCTCCCTCCCCACCGGCCCCCTAGACGATGCAGCCGCCATAGACCGTCTCGAACACGACATTGCGGCCAACATCCAGGACGCCGCAAAGTCTGCCACCACCCAGCATTGCGCTCGAAGACTACCACCTCTGCCGAAGCGGATCCAGGTCCTCATCGAGGAGAAGAGGAGGACACGCATCGAGTGGCAGACCACGAGAGATCCCTCGATCAGGGCCAAATTAAACAGGCAGATCGAGCTCATAAGATCCGAACTCGAGAACCAGGATGGATCGAACTGGGAGCGCCGTATAGCCCAAGCCAGCAGCGACCAGTCATCCCTGAACCAACTGAGCCGCCAGGTCATGAAAAAGCGACCTCCAGCAAGACCATTACAACACCCGGACGGCTCTCTTCGGTACACCTCGGAAGAGAGGGCTGACATCATGGCAGAGCACCTGGCGGCCCAGTTCCAGCCGAACCCCAGCGAGCGGCCAGCCCACCACTCGGAATTGGAAGAAGAAGTGAAGACTCGCCTGTCATCCTTGGCCAGTCTCACGACCTCAACACCACCGTTCTTCTCGCCCTCGGCGGTCAAAAAAGCGATCAAGGGCCTAAAGCCTAGAAAGGCTCCGGGAAAGGACGGAATCACCAACGCCGCCCTGCGCCACTTGAACCCACGCATGATCGCTGTTATGGCCAGACTCTTCAGCGCCATTCTGCGCCTGGGCTACTTTCCCCAGGTGTGGAAGGAGGGTCTGGTCATTACGATCCCGAAACCCGGCAAGAACCCGCAGCACCCAGCTATCGTCCAATCACCTTGTTGAGCGCCATCGCCAAACTGTTCGAGAGGCTCCTCCTCCCGCTTCTCCAGCCGCACATCCAACCGCGGCCCGAACTGTTTGGCTTCCGCAGCAGCCATTCAACCACCCTGCAGGTGGCACGCGTCATCCACTTTGCGGCAGCAGCTGCAAATAGAAAGGAGAGTGCAGTAGCAGCCTTCCTCGACGTTGCCAGCGCTTTCGACCGCGTCTGGCACCCTGGACTAATCCTGAAGATTCTTCGCGCCGGTACCCCCCACCACATCGCACTTGTCCTCGCCGACTTCCTCCACGGCAGGACCTTCTGCGTCAGAGTGGAGAGTGCCGTTTCTCGCAGCCACCTGATCGCCGCCGGGGTACCACAGGGCAGTACACTATCACTTGCCCTGTATAGTTGGTACACCAACGATATCCCAACTGAGCAGGGCTCGATGTTGGCACTCTATGCCGACGACATCGCCCTGCTCGCGAAGAGTCTCAACCCGGACCACGCCGCCGTGAAACTCCAGCGTGCACTTGACCTGCTGCCTGACTGGCTGTCGGAGTGGAGGCTCACTCTCAGTGTGGCGAAAACCCAAGCGATATCGTTTGGGGGCCGCAAGAGACCGCCTCCTCCGCTGCGCCTCTTGGGCCAGCAGGTCCCCTGGACTTCCTCCGCCACCCACCTCGGCGTGACGATAGACAGACACCTCTACATGTCCGGGCAAGTCAAGAAGGCTGCCGCCGCCGCCAAAGTGGCGCTATTCAAGCTCCGCCCGCTGCTGCGATCCAAGCTCCCGCTGAGAGCCAAGATGGCCCTCTACAAGACGTTCGTGAGGCCACACACCTAGCATACGCCACCCCGGCGTGGTACGCACTGGCAAGTGCGCCACAGCGCAAGATACTGCAGGTGGTCCAGAACATCGCCTTGAGGCATGTTACCCGGGCTCCTACGTTAGAAATTCCACTCTTCAACGTGACATGAAAATAGAGAGCCTGGAGGAGCACATCGGCCGACTGGCCGCCAACGCGTTCAGTCGAGCCGATGTTTCGGACCACCTGCACTTGCAGGATATTGCACCCTGGCACACCAGACCGCCGGATAGGAAGCGCCTACCAAGGGACATCCTTACCTCCCCCAATTCCGACTCCTGAGCTGCCCCCTCGGTCGCTGGTCGTCTAAGCCGGGCCTCTCACGGGTCAGCGTGAGTCTCACCCGGCTGGGCTGACCGCCCAGGGAGGCAACACAGCTCATCCCGTCTTCGCTATCTGCATCCCCCCCCCCTGCTAAATCTACCCCAAGATTTACCCCGATTCCCCCTTGGCTTCCAGGCCTTCCCCCAATGACGCGGCCATCTTCATGGTCGCCGCTACATACCACGGTGAGAGGGCAACCGCCCTGGTACCGTTTCCCGACCTCAAGAAGTCGGAAGGAAGAAAACAACCCGTAGGTTCAACATCTCCGGCTCGAGTCATCTGATTTGTGCTGAAGCTCAACATATTTATTACTATATAAATATTCGTTGAGCTTTGCCTGCGCCTAGCAAGGCGCTGCGACGCAACCGCGACGTAGCCGTCGCGACCTGGTCTGCAAGGACCAATGACTACCGGGAGCGGGCACCACATCTAGCCGCCGCCACGATGGAGGGCCGTGGCAGGGCGCGGAGAGACCGATCTCTCTCGCGACCCCGCACACCTCTTCACAGGAAAGTGGCGTTGGGAGGTATCCATCGCTCCCGTGCCGCAACCCCCTGTGGCACCACCACGAGCTCCGCTCCCCCACCGTTCCCTGGTAGAAGCCCACCGCCGCTGGCGCCGCTAGAGGCACCAGGCAGCACTGGCACCCACCGAGGCCTTCCCCCACGCAGGCCCGCTAAAGACGAAGAATCTCCTCGGACACCGGAGGCACGCGATGTTACCGCGTGTTCCCCCGGCGCTCCGGGTCCCTCGACGGAGTGGATGCTCCCACAGCAGCGCTCCCCCTCAGCCCCACCCCGCATGGCAGCCGAGCTATCGCCGCAGTCCCAGCTGAACTCGGACATGCTTGTTGTGGCCGAGCTTCAGAAATGCGGAGCTCTCTCCCGGTCGCTCCTGGAACATATTGCCATGTTCCTGACCGACAAGGGAGAGGAGCTCGAACGCGCTAACGCTGCGACCTCCGGCGCACCGCAGGGTGCGGCCATCCAGCCACCGCCGCCCACAAGAAGTCCTCGGACCTCCGACGGAGCCGACGAAGAAGCAGCGAAACGGGTCTGCGCGCAACCGCGCCCCATTCCAACCCCCAACCCCCGCGACCCCCGCGTCTACCAACATATAGACCGGAGGGTTCCTTCGACCACCATCATTACCGGTACACCGGCCGTCTTCCCCGGCCCTGGTATCGCCGGCCCTAGCAACCAGCGCGACACCTTTACGGATGCCCTTCGGACTCCCGGTCCGAGCACCACCGCACCAGCGCCCTCGCCGATGACGACGACAACACCAGCACAGGCCGCCACTGCTGCTGATGCCGCCCCTCCTCCCCCGAGACCGCGGTTCCCGCCTCTCGTGGTAGAAAAGCTTCCCGATTGGGCGCGCCACTTCCGTGCGCTGCGCGAAAAATTAGGCCACGCCCTTAATGCACGCCCATTTGGACAAGGCGTGCGCTTCACCCCCGGCTCGGAGGATGAGTACCGTACCATCCAACGGTACCTCTCCGAACTGGAAAAATCTGAATCCATCTCGTGGTTCACCTATTGCTCTCCCGTCCGAGATGAGCAAAAAGGTGGCCATCAGGGGGCTGCCAGCCACGACGACCCCTGAGGAAATTATTGACGCACTGGCAGAACTCGGCTTCCAGGCCGATTACGCCCGCCCAATCAAGGCGAGGATGGGCAGGCCGGGGTATATATTTTTCGTCATCCTCACGAACACCCCCGACCTGGTACGTGGCATATTCCAAGTCACGGAACTACTTTATATGCCAGGTAAAAGAGTGGAAGCCTGGAGGAGCAAAAAGAGCCCGGCGCAGTGCCATCGCCAGGCGTTCAGGCACTCGAGTCACGGGTGCCACCGCCGCCTGGCATGCGTGAGGTGCGGGGAAGAGCAACACGCGCGCGACTGCCTGCGGCCCCTGGAAGTTGCCGCCACCTGTGTGTGGTGGGGCGCACACGGCGAAATTCACCGCGTGCCCACAGTACCGCAGGGAAGCCAAAAATAAGAGGGCCGGCACGGTGGCTCTCTCTCAACTGGCCGCCCGCCAATCCACGACTCAGACGCACCCGGCACGCTCCCATCCGCCGGCACATGTGGCCATTGACAGGGCTATCGACACCCTCAAGGAGGTTCTTTTCGCCTTGAGAGAAGGTCCAGACCCTGTACAGTGCGTCCTTGATGGGATGAGATGCCTGCTCCTCAATGCCTAAAGACCTCCGCATTATGTACTGGAACGTCTGCGGCCTTAGAAGAAAGAAAATATTCCTCAGGCACCTCTTGCGCGACCAAAATATCGACGTCGCGCTAATAAACGAAACCCATCTCCAATCAGACCACTCAGCCCATTTGCCGGGATTCCACATCCTGCGACACGGACGCAACCCCCACGACGTCGAAGCGAGGACTTCTGGCCTCCTTTCGCAGAAGCGAAAGTTGCCAGAGCAAGGTCCGAGGATATCGCCAAAATTGGCGAGAAGCTTAAGAGCTATCCGTCTGGAACTCATCAGTTCTGGGCGCTCTCAAAGGCGGCACTTGGCAACTTTAGCCAGCCTTCGCTTCCGCCATTACGCACGGGAAATGACATCTTGGTCCACACGGCAAAAGAGAAAGCCGATCTCCTGGGCGCTCTCTTTGCCTCAAACTCGACTTTGGATGACCGAGGATCAACGCCGCCGACCATCCCGCGGTGCCAGAGCTCAATGCCTGAGGTTAAGTTTAACCAAACAGCTGTTAGGCGAGCTCTGTCCTCTTTGGACATCCACAAGTCGAGCGGGCCAGATGGCATTTCTCCCTTAGTGCTCCGTTCTTGTGCTCCTGAGCTGACACCGGTGCTAACGCGTTTGTTTCGGCACTCTTACTCAGTCGGCGTAGTCCCAGATTCATGGAAGAGCGCTCTTATCCACCCGATCCCAAAGAAAGGCGATGGGTCCGATCCATCTAACTACAGGCCTATTGCCATCACCTCCCTGCTCTCAAAAGTCATGGAGAGCATCATCAATAGCCAGCTCTTGGTTTATCTAGAGGATCACCGATTGATTAATGACCGACAATATGGCTTCCGCCATGGTCGCTCAACCGGTGATCTTCTGGTTTACCTTACCCACCGCTGGGCAGCGGCTATTGAAAGCAAGGGAGAGGGCCTGGCAGTTAGTTTGGACATGGCGAAGGCCTTTGATCGAGTTTGGCATAAGGCGCTCCTGGCTAAACTTCCATCCTATGGGCTTCCCGAGAATTTATGCAAATGGATCGCCAGCTTTCTCACTGGGCGCAGCATCAAGGTCGCTGTCGACGGTTTTTGCTCTAAGCATATGCCCGTGAACGCTGGCGTTCCCCAAGGCTGCGTGCTGTCCCCTACGCTGTTTCTTTTGCATATCAATGACATGTTAGAGGATTCTAGCATTCATTGCTATGCAGATGATAGCACAGTGGACGCTGTTTACTCCGGCCGAGCAAGTCTTTCTCGGGAAAACGCTGAACAGTGCCGAAATAAACTTGTGTCTTCTATTGAGGCATCCCTCAACAAAGTCTCCTCATGGGGTGAAAGGAACTTAGTTCAGTTCAACCCCCTGGAGACACAAGTTTGCGCGTTAACCACAAAAAAATCCCATTTATCATATCTCCAGTCTTTCAAAACACTCCTCTTACAGCCGCGCCCAGTATCAGTATATTGGGCCTTAATGTTTCGAGTGATTGCCAGTATCGCGATCATCTGGAAAGCAAGGCCAAGTTGGCCTCGAAGAAACTGGGGGTCATCAACAGAGCGAGACGGTACTTCACGCCAAAACACCGTTTGGCCCTATATAGGGCCCAGGTTCGGCCTCATATGGAGTACTGTTCTCACCTCTGGGCTGGTGCACCCCAGTATCAGCTTGAACCATTTGATCGCATACAACGTAGAGCCATTCGAATCATTGGGGACCCAATGATCTGTGAAAGGCTTGATACTTTGGCTTTGCGTAGAGACGTTTCCTCGCTTTGCGTTCTCTATCGCATTTATTATGGGGAGTGTTCTGAAGAACTGTTTGACCTGTTACCGGCCGCCGAATTTTCTAACCGCACCGTACGTCATCGGCTAAAATATCATCCACACCACCTGGATACGTGGCAATCCACTACTGTGCGGTTTCGTAGGAACTTTCTTCCACGCGCCACGGAACTGTGGAATGGCCTACCCGCGGCAGTGTTTCCAGGTCGATATGACATGGGTACCTTCAAAAAGCGCGTCTTTCTCCACCTTAAAAGGCCGGCAACGCACCTGTAGCTCCTCTGGTGTTGCACGGGGCCGTGGGCGGCGGCAATCACTTACCATCAGGTGACCCGAACGCTCGTTTGCCTTGTCCTTTTCCATAAAAAAAAAAAAAAAAAATTGGAGGTCGCTCTCCATAGACGGCCTCCGACTACCGAGCCCCTCCGAGTTAACGGATCGACCGCCTCGAACACGCCATCTCGTCCTCTATCCAGGACGCAGTGAAGACCGCCACCGCACCGCCTAGTTCCCGAGGACTGCCGCCACTACCGAAGCGGGTCCAAGCCCACATCAACTTGTCTTTAAAACTGGAGCTTATTGGTCAGCAAGCTATGTTTACAACCCCCACTGCGTAGTGCCACGCTTCAAATTAATAAATTCTTTTTTAATTTTAATAAATTATTATCAAGCCTTTATTGTCTTTAATTACCTATACTTCTGGCGGCCGGCCCGCCATCAATTCATGATTTGCCCGAGAGGCCCCTCGTGTTAATAAGTCTGTGCAACCATGGTTTACAGTGAATGAAGTTACACACACACACATATATATAGTACACATACTAGCAATAATGTAATATAGCCTCCACCGAATTTAGCTTTTTAATACTATTAAAGAGAATGCTCCTTATTTGATATTTTTAATATATGTTAAAAATCTTACTAACACAAAATACTAATATATTTTGGTTTGATACATAAACTTTGTATGTAATAGGATTTGAATCTATATCTCTAAGTTATAACTAGTATTATACACGTTGTCATAATATATATTTTTGTTTGTATCGTCTAAGATAAAATACTATTAGACGATTTTAATTTATATTTTAGGTGATATTGTAAATAAAAGAATCAAAAAGAAAAGCTTCAACATGATAGCAATTACATGCAAGTACCAAAATAGCTTAATTAAGTAAAAATTCTGCTAAGTTAAAATTTTATTAAATGATAATTTTCAACATTTTTTGTTAACAATACTACAAATTTCAATTAAAAAAATGTATGAATGTCACATAAAATTAGGAATGTTAAGTACAATACCTTTTTATATTTATATATTTCATATAAAATTAAGCCTTTAAATTAAACTTAAGACAATTTAATAATGAACGCAGTTACTTTTGTTTAAATTTATTATAAATATATTGTTTTTGTTACTTTCTAAATGTCAAATCATTTATTTTCATTTGATTTCATTTGTTCCCGTAATCTGGAAATTTCTGCGCCGAGTGTGTCCATATTTTCCTAGAAAAATTATTATTATCATTTTATTATAACAGTCAGAGGCCGTCGTGGCGCTGCGGTCAGCTCGTCGCGGCCGCCTTGGAGAGTCTGAACAGTTTTGATTTTAGGATTATTCTTACTTTGGATAATTTTTCCAGTGAACAATGCGCAGATTTAGAAAATCTAAAACCTTCACGGCCACAACTAGTCGACCGTACTGTAATAATAATAATAAAAAAAGAAACTAACCTTAAGTGTAATATTTTTCAAGAGCGTGTCCTCCAAGACGGCTTGCAGTCGTTTGTTAATTTCCAGCGACAGCTCCAGAGTGATGCCGGCGGGGTCCCCCCCCCACACGGCGGCCATCGCGCCGCCCCCCAGCTGCGCCATCTCGCTCTAGCGTGTGGGAAATTATTAACAAATAAACTTTTACACGTCTCACTGTAGACGCAACAGTCGTGGGTGTGATTCTCACTCGGGAAGTTACGGCATATTTTTTTAAATAGCAAAGGGAACCCAGTGTCTTAGCACTAGGTTTCCTCTGCTATTCTAAATGCGTGCGACTCCACCCTCAAGACTGCTCTATTATAGTTTAATGTATGGGGAATAATTAAAAAAAAATACCTTAGTCTCGCTTTAACATTTCGAAAATCATTGGAAAATATGTCATACATCCGCCTCATTTACATATTTTTAATAACGACGGTATCTGGTTCTAACTCATGAAGAATAAATATTACTTATTGAATAAGAGAAATCTAATTTTACTAATGACTCCAGAATTCGGGAGAAATTGGGAAACTGAGTGTCTTAACACTAGATTCCCTCTGCCTACCCTGCTTGTGTGAGGAATACAGCGTGAAACCGATTTTTTATTGTTTTTATATAAAAAGAACTCATAATAAAACACGCGTCCAAACAAAAATCTGTTTTATATAATAAAATATTTTATATAATAAAAATGTAAAATTTGTTACCTTGGTAAACGTCCTTACGAGCTGACGCAGCGTTAACCATTAAAAGACCAGTTAAATTCTTGTTTTGTGCAATTAAAGCTACGGTTATGTATAATGTTATTCTAATACTTAAAATTTCCAATTATCATTAAAAAATTAAGTATAAATAAAACAATAGTTATTATTTTACCTTTTGTGTGTATGTGTTTAGTTATATAAATATGAATGAGTATATAATGTACATATTATATATACTGACCTTATGTCTGTCCGCCTGTTCGTCCCCCATACTATCGCTGGGTAACTTCGCCAGCAGTACTCTCAACAGTTTAGCCTTCCCCCTAAGTTCCCTCGTCAAAGCCGCGCAGTGCTCTTGTAAGAAGTCGCATCTCTCAGAGCGCGCCGCGGCCGCCCTTTGCAAGGACACTATACGTTCTACCAACGCTTGTCGATCAGGTTCACGAGCCTGAATTAGTTAAATTATATATATATATATTAAATTTGAGTAAACATTTCAAAATGTGAACGTGGCAGGATTTGAATCCGCGATATTTGGAAGCCATGCAATCGCTGTGACCACAAACCCTTACGTTGTCATCGAGTTGTTGGTATCGAATTTTTCTATTTTCTACCAATACAAAGTTTATATACAACTAAACAAGAATTATAATCTGTTAACTAGAATCACGCGGCGCATAACGCTGAAATTCGGTATGTAGGCTCCTTGGAAGCCAAGGAAGGAATAATAAGAAAAGATTTCCCAAAATCCACGGGAAGGGGAAAAAATGGGCTTTAACGTATTTAGTTGTCGACAAAATATATATATATGTATATAAAAATGAACAGTTCAAGACTAACCCTTGAAAATATTTTGTTTAAGACATTCGAATGTTTAATCTGTAATTTAATAGATAAATTAATTAAGGCTAATATTAATTTCTTAATTACAAAAACAAACTGAAGAGTTTGTTTCTTTGGATGATCGCGAAAATATCAGGAACTACTGATTCGAATTAGGAAAAAATGTATTGTCACATTAATCTTTTCGATATAACCCACTGTATCGGACTGTATACTGTGGTCGGAGTTGCCTCCCTCCCGTACTTAATGTCAAACTTAAAGTATCTAAAACCTAATCAGACTAACTTTCCACATTTTCTGAGCTTAACGCGACTAACCAAACAAACTATTCAGCTTTACTAATATTAATATACATTTTTAGATATGTTTTAATTAAGTAATGGACTTCAAGGTGTGAAGAAACTATAACTATATATTAAATCTCACCATTGGCTGAGTTTCCTTCTGAATGCATTTAATTATTGAATAAATATTAATATTATACTCGACGAGTCGTGGCGCAGAGGCACAAGCGTGCGACTGTATATGTGCGACGCGACAGGTTGTGGGTTCGATTCCCACTAGGGGAGATGATATATTTAACATTTAAATTTCCTAAGTCGGAAGCAACACCCATAGAATTCTAAAAATGTGGAATGGAAGTGTCGTAATGACAACAGGGTGTCTTAACACTAGGTTCCCAGGTTTCTATGTTCGCGATACTTTCCGCCGAACTCTGGAGGCATTGCGTGTTGGCGGCTTTGCTTCGACACTAGAGCGAAGAAATTGACATATAAATTTAAATAAATATTTCATTTCCTCGAGTGGGGAGCCACAGTCACTCGATTTTACTTTTATTTTTAGTATTATTTTTTTTGGTCACACTTTGTGCCCCTGCGCCACGACTGGCCTACTTTAATTTGGCCTGATATTAAGTTACCATTATAATATAACCAAATTATACGACAGCGGCCTCGACTCAACCCTCGCTTTAGCTGGATTATACTGGGTGTGTTTAGTTTCATCTGAATGGTTAAAGCAACTTGACCAGCTTGCTAGCTGGCTTCCCTCAAGGCGGCGAATCGGGATGGGAACGGAAATGTCAAAATGATAACGGCTGCTCTAACACTAGGTTCCCAGTTCCTTCTGCCTATTCCGATACGTGCGGGTTACAGTGTAAAGCTAATATACTATATATTAAAGTCTTTAAGACAAATCGTATCTTCTATACAATAATATTCACAATTGGCAATTATTTTGATTTAAAAACACTTAATATAATATAATTTCTATATAAATATATATAGTACCTGTACATCTGGTAGATTGTCCGTATGTCCGTTAACACGCTCTTCGTGTGGACTGTCTGTACTACTTAGTGACGATATTGATCCTGAAGAAGAAGAAAAACAAATAAAATAACAATAAATATATATTGTGAATAAAAACTGGATTCCTAGGTTCCCTCGATACGTCGATATGTGTGGGATACTAAATATAATTATAGATCCCATTAGACAGTAAATATTATACCTAATATTTACTGTCTAATGGGATCTATAATTATAATTATATATTTATATGTATATATATATATATATATAAAACAAGATTCTCTCATGACACAGTGGGTCAGCGTTTGTATGTAAACGGAATGAGTATATTTAAATTATATCCAATTCCCTGGTAGACAAAGCGCAGTATAAAGTTCTGCCGTAAGTTTAAAACTGGCTATCCTGCTATGCGAGAAAACGCGTGAAAAACATACTTACCAGTTCTAGTAGAAGTAGTATCATTCTGTGGCAATTTTGCTTCTAACTGTTCTATACGTTTAAGAGCTCTTTGCAGTTCACGATTCAATTCCTGGAAATTATTTTAATAAAAAATCTGATATATTTAAAAAAAATCATATACCTATATTTAAAAAACATATTTAATAAATATTTAATTCAAGTGTTGTGTGTAATTCATAAATATTTCTATTTTCTTTTTAAAAATAAACATTTCAATTAATTGTAAATATAAATTCTAATTAATTGTAAATTAGCATAACTAGGAGGCAAATGATAAATAGACAATTTAAAATATGAAATGAATCATGAAGAGCAAAACTTTAGTTAAAACAAAAATTTGAAAATGAAGTAAATTTTTCCCATGTCTGTTATAAAAAAAAAATATCATAAAAATATATGAATGAAATAATGTACTACTTTGATGCAGGTAATTATTTTGATGCAAATTTAACAATCATCCCCTCAACATTTTTCTTTCCAAAATAAAAAAAAAATGTGTCATGACTCACTTTTATGGCACTTGCATGTTTTTTCTTCAACACACTATTCTCTCCTTTCTCCCACTCTAACTTCTTATTTGCTTCTGCCGTTTCCTCTGTTAATTCTGCCACCTACAAAAAAACGTGGAATAATAATGAGTGATCTAGAATATATTATAATTCGTCCAAAAATGAAAATGAAAAATAGACAAGATAAGAAACTTGTAAACCTTACACTATTGTTGAGGTTAGCTGAAGTTGTTTTTCAACATTCCCGCTGTATCCCCACATAGCAGGATAGGTAGAGGGAAGCTGGGACCCTAGTGTTAAGACATTCCGTTGTCCACTTTGCACGTGGCGCAGGGACACAAGCGTGAAGCTTTTTGCTTCACGCTAATACATATATACTACGAATAACAAATTAAATTTACCTTCCTAGCCAATACTCTGTTCTCTTTATTTCGTCTTTCCGTTTCTTCTTCTAGCGAAATTTTTAATTCATCTGTTTCCTTTTGTAGTGTTTCTATATTTTCACGAAGCGACGCATTGTCCGCTGCTAGGGCTTGCGCCTGGAAGTCAGTTTAATATATTTTTTATTAATTTGTGAGCATATTTAGTTACATCAGTATAGTTGCTTTATTAAAGTATGGCGACATCAGTAAGGTACTAGGAACTAGGTACTAGGAACACAAAGGGAGGTAGGAGGTAGGAGCTGACCTGCGCGTCCCCGCGGGCGGCGCGCGCGCGCTCGCGCACGTGCGCGGCAGTGAGGCGCGCGGCGTGCTCCAGCGCGCACGCCTCGCGCCGCGCGCACGTGTCGGCGCGCGCGCGCTCCGCCGACAGCTCGCGCGAGGCGCGGTGCGCGCGCTCTGTTTCACTGCAACGAGTTGAGGGCATCGTGTGACTGTCGTATATTCAATTCCCACTTAGGGAAATTAGTTACTTTATGTTTTCTCGGAAAATGGGAACAAACTAGGTTCCTACTGCCTATCCTGCTATACATACACACAGCATTAAACTGGAAAAAATATTGGAATTGGAATATTATATATTCCAATTTATAATACTAAATTATATTATTTAATTCCAACAATATCACATACACAACAACTAACGACCACCTTTTAAGTCGATTTTCTTTATTTATTTATTTTTTTTCACTTTATAAAAAACAAAACACTATGTTCTTTTCCTATTACCAACATTTACTATCGCTTAATAAGTTCTTTGATTTTTCTTGATTATTACACATTTTAAATGAAACTATTTTAACCGGTAGTAGGTAGTCTACAAGCGACCACGGACTACACAGTGTTCAAAACGTCGAGTTTCCAAAATGTAAACCCATATATATGCGATTAATCCGGTTAAAATAGTTTCATTTAAATTTTACTATCGTTACCGTTGCAATTGTCCACTCAGTGTATCTGCCAACGCCGCTTGTGCCCTTAACGCCGCGAGCTCCGCAGCTTCCTCTTCTAAACGAATATTACTCTGTTTTAGAGATTCTATCTGAAATATTTTCAATTTTAGGAATAAATAAAAAAAAATCAGCTTCAAGCTGTATCCCGCATATAGCAGGGTATGCAGAGGGAACCTAGTTTCAAGTCCGTTCCCCATATATAGGATTTTTTTGAGTCCTCACATAGAGCACAATTATTTTCATCATTCCTATGTTATGGTAACAAGGCAACGCGCAGCATTGAGTTCTGTCACTCAATAATGAATAAATATATTTTAAAATATATTTCAAAAATATCATGCAGTGCGTGAAGAACAGTGTCTTAACACTAGATTTCGTTTGCACACTAGGGCTATAGTAGTAGCTTATATGGCAGAGGCAACCTAGTGCTAAAACACTCTATTCTACAAAATTTGGTCGTCGCGGGTGAAATTTTTGAAATATACTATTTAACGTTGTCGGGGTGTTAATATTTTTTATAGTAAATTTACAACCGAACATCATTGCGGCGGAGATTTATTTTAATTTAATTTTTCGATCATTCCCAGGGTTGCGAACGAAGCAAGCAGGGGACAGCCCCCTTGTATTTCAATAGATGTGAGTTGTTGTTGATAATAGATTGTAAATATCATAATTTTGCTTTTCTTTTAAGTAAATGGAATATATTATTTTACTAGTTCATATAAAAATACATTTAATTTACGACAGTGAATACAAAAACATGAACTGAAATTTCTAAGAGTCGCTGGTTCAAGCCCGGCCATGTTCAAATTTTAATACCTCCTATCCTAAACACATGAATAACACTTTCAAATCTACAAAAAAAAAACCAAAAAAACGTTAAAAATTGTTTATCACCTGTTCATTAGCCAAAGTGAGAGATCCGACAGCCTCGTCCCGCTCTCTCTTACATACATCCAACTGTTGTGATGTTGTTGTTAGACGTTTCTCAAAATCATCTTTGTCATGTCGACACAGTATTAAAGCTGCTTGGATTCCTTTTAATTCCGTTTCTGTATTTAAAAGAAATATTATAGATGTTAAGAAGATATCCTGCATAGTACAATATGCAGAAAGAACCTAGTGTTAAGACAGTCTGTTTCCTATTTTGTGGCCAATTATCGAGTCATCGTATGTTGAGTGACGAAACTCAACGCCGCGCTTTGCCTTGTTACCAGAACGAAGAAATAAATTACTGTCCCGAATTTTATAAGAACCTATGTAGAACTTAAAAACTGTTAAGTTCCGTCACTCACTACGCAATGTCTCTAAAATTAAGCGAAACTTGGGGATGGGAGTGTCTTAACACTAGGTTCTTCTCTATATGAGGGATACAGCGTGAAGCTGTTATTTTTTTATCACTCACCCAGTTGTTTAGCTCGTGTGGCGTCAGTAGCGTTGGTTACAGCTGCCTCCTTCGCCGCCTCCAATTCTAATAGTTGTTGGTTCAATTTCTCAATTTTTTCTGTACTTTCCTGTAAAAAGAGAATAATATAAATATTATAAAAATTGGGAGTAATTAAGCGGAATCATTTGACGACCTAATTTATATTAATATAGTGGTTTACTTTTAAGACGTTACTTCATGTTATAGTAAAGCCTTATTTTCGTTTTCACTCTTTATACTAATCGTATAAGTATTTATTTATGTATAAATATATATCTTATATTTTATAGAGTATGTATTTATTATATATTATTGTTATATTGTATTATTTATCTTGTATATATAAATATATGTCATGTATACCGTTTTTTTTTATTATTATTATTTCATGTCTATTACTGTTTTTTTTAACTCCACTTCCATGTGTTGGCTGCAAGAGATCTCTTCTACAGATAAGTCCACCGTTGTGTATAAAATTTCTAAATGTATGTTTTATTATGTATGATTTGTAGTAGGCCTTGAATGCATTGAATATATTTAAGTAAACTAAACATTCGTATGACCGAATCTTAATTTTTTTTATGGAAAAAGACATGGCAAACGAGCGCATGGGTCCCCCGATGGAAAATCATCACCGCCGCCCACGACCCCGTAAGACCAGAGAAGCTACAGGTGCGGCTCAGGTGGAGATAAACGCGTTTTTTTAAGTACCCAGGTCGTGTCGACCTGAAAACACTGCTGCGGATAGGCCATTCCACAGTTCCCTGGCGCGCGGAAGGAAGTCTCCACGTTATGGAGTGCCACGTACCCAGATGGTGTGGATGATACTCGAGTTTGTGACGTACTGTGCGGTTAGTAAATTCGATGGTAGGTAACAGGTCAAACAGGTCTCCAGAACACTCTCCATGACAAATGCGGTAGAGAACGCACCGTGAGACATGTCTACGCTCAACCCATGTGTCTAGCTCAGCAAAGATCACTGGGTCCCCAAACTGATACTGGGGTGCACCAGCCCAAAGACGAGACCAGTACTCCATACGAGGCCGAACCTGGGCCCCATATAGGTCCTATCAGTGTTTTGGCGTGAAGTACTGCTTCGCTCTTGCTGATGACCCCCAGTTTCTTTAAACTTGGCCCTGCTTTCCAAATGATGGCCATACTGGCAGTCGCTCGAAACGCTAAGGCCCAATGTGCTGATACTGATAATCAAACCTACAACCGTCGCATTTACAGCCCGTAAATTACAATCATTGTAAAATATGTTATTTACAGCGTGCCTTACTTTATAGGCATCCATTTCGACTCTTAACTTGCTTTGCGTCCATTTTAAACGACCTTCCAACTCGCGGTAATCTTCTTTCAATTTTGATACCTCACGTTCACTGTTTTGTAATTCATGGCACTGGAATAAGAAAAACAGAAAAAATATCTGTTACTTCATTCATATTAAAAGACAGCCGAATATATATATATATAAAATTCTAGAATAGAATCTTAATTGCACACAAAAAAATACATTTCACTTGATACGCTCAACACTGTGCTTCGCTTCCATACCGGAGCGAGGAAATGAAAACATAAATTTAAATAAATATTTCATTTTGTGGATTGAGTGATCGGACTCACAACCAGTCGTATTTACACACTTTGTGCCCCTTCGTCGTGACTGGCTTCATGAAATATTTTATTTATAATTTTTTTACACTCTAATGTCGTTGAGTTCCGCCAATAAACACGCAATGCTTCTTGGGTTCAGTAAAAAATTATGAACGAAATGTCTTAACACTAGGTTCCCCCGGTGTGCTGCATACAGTATCAAAAAAAATTGTGTAATGGCAATGTTAATATCTAGAAATATTTATAAAGTTAACCTATTTTAAATAAAGATTTTTATAAAAAAAGGGGAACAAATGAATATACATTTAAAATATATAATTAGTAATGCAACACAAAAAAAATATATAGCCAAAGTTTACTTTTATGTGAAATCATTTAATATTAACAAAACCACCTCACCTTATCATCATACAACTGGCAGATCCTCTGTTTCTCTTCCCTTGCAGTCTTCAATTTGGCTGTAGCCAAGTCCTTTTCTATTATGGCCGCTTTCTCCGCCTTACTAGAATTCTCTGCTGCCCTCTTAGCCTCGATGGCCGCACATTCAGTGCTAGCGTAGCGCATTACTGCTGCATTTTTTTCTTTTTGAGCCTGTTCTGATTGTTTACACATCTGTAAATGATAAAGTTATAATGAACATGGCTTTGTCCAAAATTTATAGTTATATTATAGCCAAAAATTATAAAATATTTACTTCAATTACAACATATTTAATGTATAAAATATATTATTGTTCAGTTTCATCTCAAAATTTTAACATCCTATCTAGTATAATTTTATTGTGTTCACAATAAGTATATTATTATTAACTACAAATCCATCAAAGATACCTACTTTTTTTTAATTCTATAGCAAAGCAAATAAGTATCTATTCATTAATCAATACTATTAAATATATGACATAAGTTGTGACTTAAGCAGACACTCCCATTCCCACACACTGCACAATTTTCAAGCCACTGCATGTTGGTGGGTGGTACTCAATATTAACACATGGTTTGTCTTGTTATCAACACAGCAATGAAAATATTTTTTTCCCCTAATCAATCAACCACAACCAATATATCACATTTGCAATCTAACAATGTGCCACTATGGCTTCACACACTCAAAAAAAAGGAATAAAATAATGTATAACTCAAACTTTTGAAAATGTTGACTGATTGAAATATCAAAAATTGTTTATAAAATTAAGCCTCTTGTGGAATATTGTGGTAAACACTATGGTTGTGGGTTCAATAGGAAGTGGGGACACAGGGGGAATAAACCACTTTCATTTTAAGAAGATGAACAGTCTTGATCCTCAAATCTTTCTGCCTATCAGAAAAATATGGGAACCTTTTTGTTTTTATTTAATTGTTTATAAAATATATACTTGTTTAAATATTGCCGTATATCAAATATTCTTACCAAATCAACTTTAGCCTCTAATTCTTTAAATGTTTGATCCTTTGCCTGTAGCTCATCAACTTGCTGCTTTACCCTTTCTTTCAATGAAGCATTTTCCTTTCTCTGCTCAAATAGAACCCTTTCTAGTGATTCTATTTGCAATTTTAACATATCACTCCTTGAATTGTCACTATTTTCATCAATTTCACTTAATGTCACAGATTCTGTTATAATATTTGCATTTTCAATTGTTTTAGGGTCATTTATAGGTTTTTCTTCTTGTATATCTTCAAAAATTTCATTCATTATCTTTCCGTTAGCTACTGGTTTCATAATTTTCACTGGTGGCTTAGGTGTTGCCATTCTGTGACTGTTATTATATACATTTTTAAGACTACCGCTAACAGTGGAAAATATTCCATGAACATTTTTAACAATACTACCTAGATCTTGAGAGAGTAATTCCTTGGGCAATCTAGAGTATCTCATGTCCAAAGCTTGTGGTATATCAGGTACAATTTTTTGTGTGGCACTAACTTTACTCTTTTGGTTTGTAAATTCAGACAAAATTTGATCTTTATCAATTTCTTTGGCATTATTTATGATAAATTCATGTGATATGTTTTCAGCACTACAACTATGTAATGAGAGGTCTAAGTTTTTGCTGTGTTCATTAGATTCATTTAAACTTAATGTGGAATTTGTCAAACTATTATCATTATTTAAATTAGATATATATTCTTTTATATAGTTTCCTGTATTTATGCTATCTATATGTTCAATTTTATCATTATTTTCATCTCTGTTTTCTATTTGATTATTATTTTGTATATTAACTGAATCATCGCATGTCAACTCATTTTCTTGAACTGGGCACTCAATTTTTGGACTCATGTTGCAGGAACTTTCAACAAAATTTAATAAATTACTATCTACTTTATCATCGGAAGACAGAGAAGTAGGCGTCGATATTTCTGAGCTAGCATCGTTTTCTGGGGCACAACTGTCTGGCCTATCATCCTGGTTTTCTAAAGCATCATGTAGGATTTCTGCACATTGTACTGGCGAACCATCTGAATCAGACGACAGCATTAATGCGGAAGAGCAAGTATCGAAGGTCTCAACACCGGAATCGCAAGATAAAAGTGATTTAGAGCCATTCTCTTTTATTTCGTCGACGTTGCTGCTGTCAATTTGGATTGTACTTTGAACTTCGTCAGTGGACATTTCAAATATTTTTCTTATCGTTTACACTTAAATCTTTGGGAATTTACATTTACCAATAATATTATAGCCATTAGAAATTTTACAATTTTTTTATCAATAAAAATAAACATCTAATATCTGACTGACACTGTATGACACTTTTTAAGTGATGTCTTGATAATGCAAAGAAATCATAGATTACTTTAAGATGTTTGTTTTTAATCGATTTTAACTTACACGTCGACTTAGTTAGTAGAAAATATATAAAGCAGTACTAATATAGTAGTATTTTAGTTGTTTTTAGTTTTAATTCTAATTATCAAAAAAAAACAGTATAGATAAAGGATTAACCTATAGTGAAACGAATTGTTACAGTGAAATGTAATTTATAGTAAGTTATTATTTACTTAATACATGCTTGATTTATTGTTATCATGTATTTTTTTTGGACCAAATTACAAGTATCAATTTAATTTAATTCAGTTATAGCTATTTTGTGAATATAAAGTAAAATTTGAAATTATACAAGACAATCTAACTTTATTTTGTATTTTTTAGTACATTTTTAAATTATATTAACATTTTTAATTATATTTTCGTTGTTTATTTTGTAATTCATATTATGTAATATAAAACCTCATAGTACATGTATTCGTTTTTCAACGTTCAATACAATGCTAATGTTGGCAACACTGTATTCTGTCACATCATTTTCTTTGAAGAGGGAATCGAGGCCCCGGGAAAAGTAGGTCGTTGCTATTGATTTTTCGCTAATATCCATCAAACAAAGACGCAACGCTGCCCCGTGTGAAAATAAATACATCCTCGCGTACCCTCGACGGAGAATAACGTCCATTATGCCAGTAAGTGAATTCTAATTCGATTCTTATCATGTGATATCCGGAATCGCGATTTCATAACTCATGTCTCATTTCCTCTTTGTAGGTAGTTGATAGTTCACATTACTCAGAATTTGCAAATTTGATTACGTGTAATATAATATCGCGGCGTATCTTTGTTCATTTAATTATTTATTAGCTAGTATAATACATTTCGAATGGTTTAGTAGTATAGTTATAGCGTATTGCAGTTTCGTGAGTCACTATAGATTTATGTCAGGGTCATGCGAAGTACCTACGTCGCAACTACGCAATAGTCGTTATACGTTCATGGCAGCGTGCAATGGATAGTTTTAAATGTATTTTTCTCATATTTTCATTGTTAGGACGCGGAGCTCGCCGCGCCTACCGTCGAGAATGTTCGAGTTGTGGTGCGCGTGCGCCCCATGGACCAAAAGGAGAAAATCGACGGGGCGTACAACTGCGTGTCAGTAGACTCCGTGAACAACACGATAGCAGTCACGAGGAACAATGTCACTCCGCCCGAGCCGCCCCGCATATACGCCTATGATGCTGTCTTCGACACTAATACTAGTCAGGTAGGAGAATATATAGGAACTATGACGTCATTTAGCATCTAGAAATTACTAAATTTTCCTTTTATAATCAAGTTGCTGGCTTTTGTAAAGGATTTTTTCTTAATTATGGGATTTTCTTATTGGAATATACTGTTTTTGTTTTAATATTAAATAATAGACAAAGAAATAATTACTAAATTTGACAAATGGTAACAGAATGAAGGTATTCTTTAAATATAATTTTTATTTAACAAATGATCTGGCAACTTGTAATTTTAAAATAACTTAAAAAAATCTGCGACAAACATAGAAGAAAGAAGATACTTTCACTCAACTTGCCCGTCATTTGGCTCGACTGACACTGTCCAAGTTCTTGTCAGTCTTGTCGAATGGTGGGTCTGTTCTGTGATCACTCATCAATGAAGAACAAAGGAATTATTGTACTATTTAATTTATTTATTTTTGCATAAAATTTGGTTAGTAATGATAAATTAAAAAAATAATTTCCTTTATAATTTTATAAACTTTTTTGATCATTTTCCTTGTTGTTTATTATATTTAAGGTTTGATATCAACAGAAAAGTCAATAACAATACAGAATAAAAAAAATATTCAATACTATACTTATTACTGAGATAAAAACTTATCTAGATAAGCCGAAGATTAATGTAATTGTGTTACAAGTTTTAACACTGATTACACAATTACTATTGTCAGCATGATATTATAAATGCTATCTTATGGCCAGTTTGACCAAAAATTGACTTTACTATTGAGTTATTAGGAAATACAGTGTTCACCTTGACCGACTTTCAAGAGAGAAGACAAATATCAATGTAACATTCTTATTGCATCTTGCTGCGGGCGTGCCCGCACAAGAAAACCAGCCTGTGGTAGTGCAACGGGAATGTTACGTTTAAAAACTACAAAAGACGCCTGTTTAAGAAGAAATCGCATTTTTATATGTATAATTTTGTCTTTTAAGTGTATTTTATGATATTTTGACTAATCGTTTCTAACGTTCTAAAGGCCGTCATTAAAATGTGTTTTTATTTAACACATTAATTATCCCGTGGCCCTCGGATAAGTTGAACAGATGAATATATAGCTGTCTCGCTCTAAACTAGTGTGTGCTGTATGTCTGTCTCGCTCAGATCGACGTAGCTCTGCGCTTCTCATTGGTCAGTTGTATCGGCTGATTCGCTTGTAATTTATTGATTGTTTTTATTACTGCTACTAGTAGGTTATATGTTTGACTCTTTTTTTTTTTTATTACAAATTATGTAACTTCTTGTTATATGTCGTTATAATTAAAAATATTTTTATGAACATATAGGAATATAAGAAAATATAATACTTTTTTCTAAAGAACTAAACCTAATTGAGTCAATTTTTATTTGCTAAATTTATTTGCTAAATTAAATTATTTAGTTCATATTACGTAGTCAAAACAAAGAGTCATAGGAATATTAAAGGAAAATCGATACCTGCTTCGGACATTTTCAGTTAGACGCCATCTTGTTTCAGCGGTACTGTAATGGACTTCAGTTACGTATTTGCTTGTCTTTGTTTGAAATCATTTTTACGTCGTTATCTTAGATGTACTTGAACATAATTATTATATATTTATACATAATATTATGTGCAGGTGTAAATTTATAACATTGAGCTGTGTTTTTTACATCTGTAAAAAACGTCGAAATTTAGGTAAATATATACAAAATTTCAATTTCAATATAAAATCCCATTCAAGTTGTAACTTTATACTTACTAATATGTTAGTGCCAGACAAAGTGCGGCGTTGGATTTCGCTATCAAAAAAATAAAGTAAAAAGCCCTTCTACTTTTTAGTAAACGTAGCAAGTATTGATGAAACAAAGAACTTTAAACAAAAATATATAAAGGACAATTGGATGTGAACCAAAATTATATTAAAATGCCAGGAGCTTCATGTAAACAATTGATACATCGTTTATACATTATATTTACCTATTCACACTAAATTGGCATATATCGCATATTATATAGAAACTCAAATCAACATTTTATTTTCCCTATCGATTGTTATTTCCTCTTGACGTTGAGTGCTGAGTAACGGAATACAACGCCGCGTTTTATATTATTACGAAACGAGAAAATGATCATAACTCATTTCCCCTAGTGGGAATCGAACCCACGACAGTCGCACTTCCAGAGTGCTGCTGGACTACAACGGCCGCGATTTAATTAGTATTAAATACTGGCTACGGCTGATTGTAATTTACGTTAAATATACAACGTAATGGTCGCGCTTTTTTTACGGCCATTGAAACGATTCTAATAATAGCTATGCCTGTAATTGTGTTTTACAACTTGTAATATAACGCCTGAGTTAAAGATAAACCTCGTATAAACGCCGTTCACTATTTTCGCCTGAATTCTGGAGGCGTTAAGTGGCAGAAGTCAACGGAGCGCTTTCCCTCGTCACCAGAGCGAAGAAAATGGAAATTTATTAAATATTTCACGTGAATGATGAATATGAGTGGGAATCGAACCCACAACTTGTTGCGTTTACGGACTGTAAAGAGGCCCAGGCCATGACGCATCACCGATATCAAGAAATATCAAGAATGTCTATGGAAATATTTAAATTGTTTCCATGGTCTGCTGTACCGTACACTGTCTTAAACGGACAGAAACCATTATTTGAAATATTGATTGATTTTTGTATACATTAAATACGTCTGTTGTTTTTATTTTACCCCTTTTCAATCTATAGTTCCTGATATTTTATAATACTTTTGTCTATCTGTTTTATTAAACTAATTAAAATTACGAGAGCATTACAACCCGGTAATTTTACAAACATTAATTTAATAAAACATTAATTTTAGTAGTACGACCGAAACAATTTTTTTATCTAAAATTATAATTATTGTTTGCTGTTACCCTGTGCTCCTAATGATCCTCTTTTCCTGACGCAATTTTTTTTCTGGCTATCTTATATATATATTTAAAAATATCTTCTGAGGCCAGTCGTTGCGTTTGGCTGGCACGAAGTGTGACTGTAAAACCGACTGGTTGTGGGTTCGATCCCCACTCGAGGAGATGAAATATTTACTTAAATTTATATTTCCATTTTTTCGCTCTGGTGTCGAGGCTAAGCGTGGCGTTGAGTTCTGCCTCCAGATTTCCGCAGAAAGTGGGGAATGGAGTGTCTTAACACTAGGTTCCCTCTGCCTGCTGCCTGAATTCTTACCAATTCGTACTTCACAAGTCCAAAGCGTCCAAGGGCATAAAAATTTACAAAACCGTCAACGTCTTCACAAAAACCCGATAAATTTAAATTAAATTTATTAAAATGTTTACTGTGGCTCAACCTTCAAAGATAAACATATTTTTTAAAGGGGGATATATTTTTGTAAAACATTGTTTTTATTTGTCTCATACGGTTGAGTCAGCGCACGCATGTAAGCGTTCAGAAAGCTCAGTTTGGGCAGCCTCTTCTTAAAAAAAAAAACATAATTCCTAGTTGCCTAGAAACGGTTGCTTAGCGACGGTTGTTATTAACATGGCGGAATAAATTGCATGTAAAAATATTAGTATATATCGAGAATATTATAAATATGATAAAAAAAGAAATCTATGTCCATCCCAAGACCTTCAAGTATGTCTGTATGAAATTTTAGCACAATCGGATCAGCGGTTTGTGCCTGATTGCTACACAGACAGACAGACGGAGATACTTTCGAATTTGTAATCTAGGTATGGATTATTTTATTTAGGGGTTTTCAATGAAATAGCTAACAGTTTTTGTTTACAAAAACTAGACCCAATTTGGCAATTTTGTCCGTTTTTAAATATAGAATTGACTTCAGGCTACCATGCCGCAAAATGACTGTACCCCGGTGCTATTTTTCTAAATTTTATTTAAAAAAAAATTAGACCAAATGTTTTAAAAACATCCTCACTTTGTTCTCTTTCATTTGATACCAAATAGATGCTATTTCATTTATTAATTTTAATATATTACATAATTAACCTCAACTTAATAAAATGCTATACATGTATATACATCTATTATATCTATATAAGTATTTAGAAATTTCAAAATTGTTTGTTTCAATTTTGATATCTCATAAATAAGTATTTATGCATTTGAAAACACACGGCTATCTTAAAATCACAGACAGATCCTTCAACTTTATTTATAGGTAAGTATAGATGATTACAAACAAAACAACAACAAAAAATAGACAATAATATAATTTGTCAAAATTTCCTTAATGTTGTTCTATAGAACCAATCTATAAACATGAGATACATTTAAAACATTGGAGAATCTTAAATCTTGAAATCTCGATGATAATAGTCATCATACAGTCTTATTTTTTCCTATCACCATACAAATTATAATTTTACAAACAATATTAAACATTTTGAATGAAACAGTTGTATAAAATAACTCTTTTAGCAAATAGCAATTTCGTCCAGCGACGAACTTTAAATTGATATATTTTTTTTATTAATTTTTATTAATAAAAAAGTAATAAAAAAATAAACGCAATGGTAAGCGAAGCTTACCGGCTTCAATAGTAAAAACTGCATTTAAATCTGTTAAGCCGTTTCTGAGATTAGCGTTAACAAACGCTCAGACAAACTGACTACAATTTTAGAAAAAAAAATAGTTTTGGGTTCCATTACACTGATAATTGCCCCCCGCCAGCAATAGTTTTTCTGATATATACTTAATACAGACAGTGTTCAGTTACGCATATTATTTACTTACTTACAATAAATATATGTAGATATAGATATAGCTAATGAAATCTCTCAAGCCTACTTTATTATATAGCTTTGTCGTTATTTTTGTACGTCACAATATGAGCCAACACAATGATTTAATAACGATGTAATTTTTAAGTATTATTCACACATTTTATCTATATGACTCAATTTTAAAAGCTTTCATATGACGACGACTGGCCTCCATTTTTTAGTCTTTGTATCTTCAGTAATACAAAGGAATAAGGAAAAAACATACTGATTTACTCTAAACCTAATATTTTATCTTATAATATTAGTTTTAGGGTAAATCAGCGTATTTTTAGTAAGTAATATTTTTAGTTTTAGTAGAAAAAAAATAACCCTAAGATCACTTTGTTGTCCGTCTGTCTGTTTGTCAAGAGTCTTTATCTAAGGAACGCTTGGAGATATCGAGTTGAAATATAAACATATACCTAGATCTACGGCCCCATGATTTCCTTAAAAAACCCTATTTGTACATTTACTTAAAAAAAGTTTTAGTCGTTAATTTAGCAAAAAACACGTATTTTGACACTATAAAGGGAACCAAAATTAATATGGTATTTCCGGTTAAGCTAGAATTATAGAACTTGGCAGCTAGCATCTACAGGTAGTACTAGTTCAGGAAAAAATATGAAAACTATTTATTTGTGGTTATACCCTGAAAATATATAGCCTTAAAAGGTATCAGATGAAAGCGTTCTGGTTAAGCTAAGTTTGAAGTTCAAGCTAAGCTTCACTTTGTAGCTGATATACCTAATTTAAAATATAATGTTAGAAAAATTATCTAGTAGCTGCATGTGACTTTGTTTGCGTTAACTTTAATAAATAAATTGACCCTAATAAAAATTTTTTTTCTTGTTTTCCTATGAGGAATACGCCAAAGAAAATTACATTTATTACCCCATGAAAATACACGCGAAATTTCAGCGTTTGCGCCGCGTAGTTTCGGTTGTAAAACATCTGTCGGTCACTCAGTAATAAAACAGTTTTTTTAACATTTTTATACAATAAAACAGCTTCACATTCGGTAAATGCTAGTTCAATCCCAAATTTATACCGAATAACCTTGCGGTACACCTGTCGCTGTTTTTACTTTGAACTATTGCCCAAAATATTATTATATCTGATATCTCCATTACATATATCTGTAAGATGCTACTGACATATTGATGTAAGTATTGAATCATCTACAAACTAGTCATCATCGTCATCATCTTCATCTAGTAGTGGACTAATTAAATAATTAACATTTATGTGATTTGATCTTATGAAACTGGGATTTTTATTGAATTATTTTAACTAAGACTTATATATATATAGCGTGAAGCTAATTTTTTTACTTAATTTTTTTTAGCCTAGTGTTAAGATACTTTATTTTCATGGGATAGGAATAAGAGAGGCCGGGTGGAGCGTGCCCACCCCAGATAGTTTACTAACACGTATTTTGGGCTCGGAAAATTAAAGAAACTACGTTTATACTACCATATCTGTTTAACGCTCAAATCCAATCTAAGAGCATTTTTTTTTATTTTCTTTAGCTTCACGCGATATCTATCAGAGGAAATTTGGAAACCTAGTGTTAAAACACTCTGTGCCCATTAAGACCGTTCTCCACTTTCCGCCGAATTTTGGAGGCATTACGTGTTGAGTGGCAGAACTCAAGGCCGATCTTTGCCTCGACACTAGACCAAATAAATGAAAATATTTAATATTTAATTTCATCGAGTAGAAATCGACTCATAACCTGTCGCGTTTACAGTCACTAAAGAAAGTTACTTAAAAGTAGCAGAATTTTAATTCGTTCTCCAACCAATTATGCCACTACGTTTACTGAATGGTAACTCGGAATGTACTGTGTGTGAGCTTCCGTACTACAAGGTGCTGTCTCGGTTGTTCTGAGTCCGGACAGTATAATGAAACATAATGTAAATTGATATTCTTTTGATATTTGAGAACTACTGCGTCAACAGTTCTAATTGTCTTGTATATTTACGTCAATATAGTATATCTAATATCAAGCGTTTCACCATTTGCAGGATAAAAAGAGTGTGCTTAAGTCCCCCTTTTTGAGGTTATGACTCATGCACGCACAAATAAACGTGAACTTGAAAAAAATCAGCTGTACACGTATTTACCGCACAGTAAGATGGGCGGAGGAGAGGAGTTTTGTTTTGACCGTTGTGGCGCAATCGGGGTGGAACGCCGCACTCTGTCTACCAGTGCGGGGAAATGAAAATATAACGATTCCTTTTTAGGTTTTTGTACCCCTATCTATAGTTATGAAATTTGACGCGAAGTGAGAACTTACAATACAAGTAACGGAAAATACATGACAAAATGCTAACTGCTCTTTGATTTTCGCGGGTTCAAATCCAGCTGCGTCATATTTATATACGTTTTTTAAAAAAAATATTATTCTTTCCGCTCCATAAATGTGGAATAACACTAAAAATGTTAAAAATATAAAACCACAACCGACGCTGATACCAGATGCTTTATCACTGCGCTACGACAACCTCCACTTGGTGCCAACGAAAAGTCTAAGAAAAGTAGTAGGTCCAGAGCTAGTTAAAATATAGTATTAGAATGAAGTTATCTTGGTTGCGACACGTTTCCGTGTAGCCGGCGTTATCAGCGCAGATACACTATCGCGACACGGCCCGGCGTCGTGAATTTACTTTATCATTTTAATATTTACAGCTGCTTTATGCTTTTTACGAATTTTAGGACTAAACTCAGTGATTGTATGAGAATTGTAATTATACATGGTTTTTAATTAGCGCTACTACATACCATTTAAAACAGGGGTTCCCAAACTTTTCTTGATCAAGGACCACTTTTATATCATTCTTGGTAGCGGGGGCAACAAAAAAACTTTGAGAATCACTAGGCGTAGACCAATCGTGTTCACCTGCAGCAAAAATACGGATAGTATTTTTGGCCCATGGGCCCAGGACGGAAGATTTTTGCTCATCTCCATGCTCCCATCCTTCCTATGTCCATTATTATAGCAATCATCTAGGAACTCAAAATAATAGAGATAAAGGGCGGCAAAAACTTAACCGTCTATACTATTAATACATGTAAATATGGCACTGCTGTAAGCTCCGTACTTTAGTCTAACGATGGATGACGATGAATAGCGGGGTCCTTTTGAATCCAGTTGAGTGAATTACTTCAAAATCCCCTTTGAGCTTCCTCCATACAAAATTTCATTAGAATCGATTCAGTGGTTTTGTCGTGGAAGAGCCGTCGTAGCCCAATGGCTCAGCGTCTATAAAAACGCCTGTGGATTCGATTCCTACTCAGAAAAATGATTATTTTGGTTTCTTTTCTGTCGCGCTTTTTCATGTGTATCAAAACTTGAGTTGTGTCAACATCTAATAATATCTCGAAAATTGAACGAAAGGAAATTAAAGCACGGTAGACAAAGGGAACCTAGTGTTAAGGCAAGCTATGTCGTTGCGCAGTTGGCATAATTACGTTTACATGAATGCAATAATCGAGTTTTAACTCTCAAAGGAATACTTAATATTAAGAACTCAAGAGTTTCTTCGGTGGGACCGTGGACGCGCTGATCTTGATTACTAAATCATGATTACCTGATCTCATATAATAAAACAAATACTTGGTTTTGGCCTTGAAGTATAGCGTTTAAGTGAAAAGTAAAGAACAAAGTGTACCGTCACTACGTCTCCTCTCTCTCACAAAATATGCTATGACGATATATATATATATATCTAAAGTATCGCGCGAAGCATTCTATATGTAAGTAAATGTTAATAGAATTTTCCTCTCGGTTCTAAATTAAAGTGTGACGTCATTCACTGCAGTAGGGACGCTTATATCATCGCCTTAGTTACTTGCACACGAACAGCCATAAATCAAAATGAAGTAAGATACTTTTACTTTTTTTTAAAGCAGTTTTCTTTTGGGGATAGGGGGAAGGAATGTCTTAACACTAGAAAGTGTTGAGCCGGTCCACGGAATCATTTGGGAGAGTGGAGAATGGAAAGAAAAGTGTTTAACTAGTGGCTTCGAATATGTACATGTTTTGTTCCTTATTTATAGCTTTAGATGGCGGTAAATTGGTTGATCTCGAGATAGTAACAAATACATATATTAAAAGAAGATATATATTGTGCTTTGTCTTACCAAAGCAGAGAAATTAAATTATTATTACTTTTATTATAAAAAAAACATATTATAATAGGACATATATAGCAATTCCTGGCAAAAAAATATATTTTAAATATTGCAGTTATATCACTTTTTCAGTAACCTCTTTCTATTTATATGTATATAGAGGGTGCATTTTAAAATGCACGTTTATTTATTAACTCTCGTCGCGTATTGGTAGGTATACCTACTCGTACATACATACATACATACATATATTTCTAACTAACTGCAGACGGACACTTAGTTCTACTATAAGCTTGTAAACTTAAGGGTCTTTATTTATGCATCTCACATGCAGTACAAAGAGGATATGTAATTAGTCGTTGATTTTTTTTTCATTCGAGTACAAATATAGAGAGATCATAGAGATATTAGGTACATTGTTTTTAGGTATAATAAATATATTTGACACAGCGTAACGCACGTTAAACCGCATTATCAGTACGGGAAGACCCAAATTTTAATTTTATTTATTTTTTTTAATTACCCGTCTGGAATCGAATCTACATCAACAATACATACATAGCTAGGTACTGCCAAACAATGTAATGTTTGGGGCAATGATTGCATTAAAGGAATCTGTAGAAGTATTTTAAGAGTAACTTCATTATGGAAAGCCGAATAAAACTATTTCAGGGGGATCGTTTATTTTGAGACGTTTTCAGTGTGAGCGAATTTAATCAGTTAAATAGGATTTAACGGCTTTGCGTATAATGCAAATTATGTAAGGTTATAAATTTTAGACATTTTAGAGAGGCAGCTTTTACTAATGTTTTATAATAGACTTCGCGCCGTTCAAATTTTGTTCATTCATAGTCGTGTTGTGTTATTAATATTCTTTTTTTGGTTATTAAATAATATTATCGTTGGCTATGTAAAAAATGGGCACATTTTGTCATATTGTGTATAGTTTTTGCATGTTTCTTGAAAATTACATTTTTTCCGTTCTTGAAGAGGCTTTTTTAAAAAAGAATTGAGTAGCCTATTTATAAGCAAAGACAGAATGTAGCTTATATTCTCTATTAAAAAAAAAATGCATATATTCAAAAACGGACATATAGAGATAACGCTCTCCATATATCGAGTAGAACTTTTAAATTAGTACAATAGGTAGTTATTTTGCGGCATCCACCACAACAAAAGATAAAGCTTTGAAAAATTTTAATATTAAACTTTGTTACTATAATCGAAATATTATATTAACATAAAAAAAACACGATTCTCATACAAAAGTTGAACATGAATGTGCCAGCCATGAGCCAGGCTATGAAAATCAATATCCCCGGCCCCGAGCTGGCGACGCCCTTACGCTACTCGAGCTCGACCTATATTCCGCGATCCACGGCCCTTCACATAGGCTAATGGAAAACGTTAAATATAATCTTTTCAGGTGTTTCAGCCTGGTTTATGCAAAACGTGTTAAGTAGATTGCTAGGTACCCAAACGTCAAAATATTTAATAACAGCCTGTGTTTTTTTGATGTATAAACTATGAGCTATATTACCGTAAAGCTTCATTTAAATCCGTTCAGTAGAACAGCGTGGAACAAACATCCAGCATTCCTTACAAACTTGCGCTTTTACAATATTATGGTAATACAGAGCAAAATCACTATATGAACACAAATAAATAGTATTTGTTTATTTATTTATGTTATAGTTCATATACCTAGTAATTTTGTATCGATATAGGTTCAAGATTTGAGTTAGAAAATTATGTTAGGAAAAGATATTTTAAGTATATAAACCGCTTCGATTAATTTTAATGTTATTTCGATTCGTTCGTTTAGTTCGAGTTTATTTTGAGTAAAATAACATGTATTTACACCCAAAAAACACAGTATATACATATGTTTTTTTTTTAATATTATATTTAAGTTTTTTGATCTCTATGAGTAACTTTTTGGCGGTACAGCTAAATCTAATGACAAATACTCTGTTATCAAATATTCTGCCAGGTAGTAGGTAGGTCGCTTTGTCCAACGCTCTAACCAGATTGATACAGTGTGTGTTTTCAATTCGAAAATTAAACCGTTAACAAATTTGGTTACGTCTAACGGCGGTATGACCTATTAAAAATGCTCAATTGAGGACATGCGTACTTCGAACTCAACTCTGTATATCTGATGTATAATAACATTGTAAAGAGTATTTGTATGTAATACTTTGAGTGCATTTTAAAGTACATTTTTTTATTAGAATTCCATATATAAACTTGAAGTTAATAAAGCATTTTAATAATTGATTGATTGATAAATTTGTAGGTTATGTGCGGGATACAGCGTGAAGCACATATCACAAGAATAAAGAACACGACGAGTAGGGCGCGCTTTAATTAGGTCAATAGTGAATTGTTTAGTTATTTCGATATTATCATAACGGCCTTGCGGGGTTTCTTCAAACCGATAATCCTATTTATTAGAAACTGCTGCTGCTGTAGGTATAGATAGAAGCCATGGATAATATAGGCTTTGTACTAAATACTCCAAGCACCATAGTTGCGAAGTGGGGCAGTGTCTTTTTATTGACGCGATGGGCTTGGGTTCAATCTCCATTTGGAGGAATGATTATATCTATAACTAGTCATCGCCTGTTACTCTGTTTGCGTGGTGTTTGACACGTATAACTGTTTGAGTCTAATAATTACGTTTCTATTGTCCGTCAGTCACTAAGTACGGAAGAGTATTTATATAAGTTTTATTTGACACCGCATAGTTTTTAAATATGGAAGGAAAATGTAGAACGATTTGTCTTAATACTAGATTTTCATTGTCTACCCTACTTTATGTGGGATACGGGCTTGGCTAGCTATAAAACAATTTTTCTTATTGCGGTACAATATACTTTTAGGTCTGGATTTTTAAGAACGAGTTTTATCTAAAAAAGTTAATTTTGTAATTGATTCGATTCAGTCAGTAAGGATAAATCAAAATTGACACTTTTAATGGTTCTTTTATAAAATACTTATATTCGACTCTATGTGTGATATCTGTCTTTATCTTCACGCATTATCTGCATTTCGCAGTCGGCAATAAGCTCGTTACCAAGTCCGTGAACATCAATATTTAAGCAGTGCAACAGTGAGGTCTCAACACGCAATGCCTCGAGAATTCGGTGGAAAGTAGGGAATGGAAGTGTCGTAATGAGAACGGAGTGTCTCAACGCTATGTTCCCTCTGCCTACCCTGCCATGTGCGGTATACAGCGTCGAGCTAAAAAAAAAAATAATAAAAAATGTAAAATGTAAATGTACAGATGTACAGACAAAGAACTATTTCATTCTCGTCAACGCACCGCTTATCTCTTTAAATAGCAGTAAGTGAGGCACGGGGTGACAGATTACAAATTCTTGATCTATCAATTCCGTAAAATGCGATGAAAACATATATAAAAAGATCATATAGAATTTTTCATTAAAAAGTCTAGGTCCCTAACTACGTCGCCCCTTCTGCTTCACCCCTGTCCCGAGCAGTATCCCTTGTTGCTCCTTTATTCTTGCATATCAATTCTGTAGTACAAAAGCGCAATTTTGAATGATTATAATATTTGTTTGACAAATATTACCTAGAAAATTTTACATTTTTCTAGGATATATTAATGTCTATTAATATAGAAATTAATGATAATAACATAGAATTAGAAAGAAAAGAGGCCAGTCGTGACGCAGCGGCACGAGGTGTGACTGTAAAACCGACTGGTTGTGGGTTCGATCCCCACTCGAGGAGATGAAATATGTACTTAAAATTAATATTTCCATTTCTTCGCTTTGATGTCGAGGTTAAGGGCGGCGTTGAGTTCTGCCACTCAACACGCAATGCCTCCAGAATTTGGAAGAAAGTGGGGAACGGAGTGTCTTAACACTAGGTTCCCTCTGCCTACCCTGCTATATGCAGGATACAGCGTGAAGCTGATTTTAGAAATTAATATAGAAATAAATATATATAACTAACAAAATAATTTCAGATCTTTCTAAAATAATTGAATATATTCAACCGCTCTCTCGTTATTTGACGAAACGTGACCGCATTTGGTCTAATTAGACAATCTGTTGTTCAATTTTGAATCTCAACTACATCCCAATTACAATGCTATAGTTAAATAGTAGTTTGAACTTCTAACATTCAATTTTTCAAAAGAATTCATCTTTCTTCTCCAAGTTCTCAGTGGACTAGGAAACTATCTATATCTATATCTTCTTCTCTTAGACATCTTTCAAACTACGCAACGGATTTTATTGTAGTTCTTACTTAATAGACAAAATGATTGAGAGTTTTGTATATTATATTAGAGTAGTCCAAGCGGGTGTAAATATAAGCAATCTTTGCAATATTTAATAAATCTTAATATACATATATATATTTGTATTGTAACATTGTAAGCCGAGTTACCAAGGGGTAGTCGCACACCCCCACCCCCGGTCCGCCGCGGGCGAGATCGATAGCTGCATCGCGCATCGGTGTCGCGCGGGTCGCGGCCCTGCTCCACTGGCCTAGTTAGTGCGTCGTATGTTGTAACCGCCGATCATGTTGAAATTATGTACAGTTTGAATAGTTAAAATGAATGGTTGAATTTTTGGTTTGTTTTGTAGGTTAACTTATGATTGGTGGTTAAACCGCGTCATAATGATTACTATAGGTACCTACGTACTTTTTATTTATGAAAGTATGTTTTAAGTATAAATATTTTTTAGTCAGGTTTCTAATTTAGAGGGAAATGTTTCGATGGTATGATATAGATGATGATATATGATAGATGGTAGATATAGTCTAGTCTATCAGATGATACCCAGAAATCAGGATATTTGTTTTTACACTACACTACATGGTTCTCAGTTCCCCTCTGCCTCCGCGATACAGCCTAAAGTTAAATAAAATATATAATGCTGAACAGTTTATTTAGTCGGAATACTTATTCAAATTGATTTTTTTTTTGTGTTTTGTTTGATAATCTATTTATTGAGAAAGGTATATATATATATATATATATACATTTCACACATCACATTATTGATGTAAATTTGTATTTTACCTAAATACATAGTTACCAACTTTAGTCAACACCTTGGACACTTGAAATGGGTCATGTGTCATACACAACTCCAATTAAAGTCTTGTATCACAATATAATATTTATGGTAAAATTAACTATATAATTTGCAGATGGACATTTACGTCCAAACGGCAAGCCCGATCGTCGAACAAGTGCTCAAGGGCTACAATGGGACTATCTTCGCGTACGGACAAACGGGCACCGGCAAGACCTACACCATGGCAGGGAGCAACTCAGCCCCGGAGTTGAGAGGCATCATACCGAACTCCTTTGCTCACATATTTAGTCATATAGCGAAGGCTAAAGACGACGAAAAGTGAGTGAGAAGTTATTTTAAGATAGTATTTTTTTAGCATCACGATGTACCTATACTATATAGTAAGTAGGCAGAGCGAACCTAATGTTAAAACACTCCGTTCCCTTCTGTTGAAATTCACCGCGCGTACCTAATCAAAACCTATACGGTGCTTTCCGTGAATCTACAATTAGAAAATTTGGTAATAAATTGCACGACAAATAAAGGAAATTATCCAAAAAAATGTAATTTATGGACATTTTATAAAAAAAATACAAACTTATATTTGTAGTTAATTTCCTACTTAATTAGTGCTTACATCTACAAACTTAAGCCTGTAAACGTTTATATAGGGTACTTTTTGTCCTGAAATTGTAAACTTGCCCCAATAATTTGGCTATATTATAATAATATTAAACGGACGAAGCCGCAGGTGGCTTGCTAGTAATTACATAATTTGCACACCAGGTTCCTAGTATGCGTGACATATTTGGAGATTTACAATGAAGAAGTGCGGGATCTTCTCGGCAACAATCCCCACCAGAGCCTCGAAGTGAAGGAACGACCAGACATTGGAGTCTTCGTTAAGGACTTGACTGGTAAGTGCTTAGATTATATATGTGTATGTCACGAGTAATTCAAACCAGATGACAAAAATAAAATCATAAAGAAATTATTGATATTTGCGTACAACGTTATTTTTCAAATGGCAAATACGCAAATCCATACCACCAAACCAAAGTTAGTTACATGAAAAAAATATACAAAACAGAAAATAATAAAAGCAATTCCACATTTTCCGCTCGTAGTAAGATAGGTAAGGAAAGGTAGGTAGCATAGCGGTGCATAAACGTAGGTTAAGACAGTACGTTCCGCTTGCACCCAACTTTTGAGGCAATCGATATTAAATGGCGGAGAAAATTACCGGAGCGGGGAAAAAGTTATTAAAATAAAAAACATTCTTCTGAGTGAGGATCGAATCTACGACCGTCCCGTTTACATTCTGACACTGTCTTAATGTGCACGGAGATGGTCTATAAGATTATAACATATTTTACAATGATTACAGGCTACGTAGTCCACAATGCTGACGAATTGGAAAAGATAATGGCAGTAGGCAATAAGAACAGGCATATAGGTGCCACAGCCATGAACATAGAAAGTTCTAGATCTCACGCCATATTCTCTATAACAGTAGAAAACAGCAAGAAAGGCGCAGATAATAAAATGCATGTCAAGATGGGGAAACTGCATCTCGTCGATTTGGCGGTAAATTAAACAATGTTTGTAATAGTAGAGTAGAGGTATCGCGGGATACTGCGGGAAGCTAAAAAAATATATTTTTTAATTTTATTAAACTTAAGCCCCCCCTTCCCCTCATTTCAGGGTTCAGAACGTCAAAGTAAGACTCAAGCAACAGGAACAAGATTAAAAGAAGCGACAAAAATAAACCAATCCTTATCAGTACTAGGCAATGTGATATCAGCTCTAGTCGACGGGAAATCTACGCATATACCATATAGGAATTCCAAGTTGACAAGATTATTGCAGGACTCGCTTGGTGGGAACTCTAAAACTGTTATGGTAAGGACTAGTGTGTTCGATTCCAGTCGATGGAATTAATATACATACTATTGTAGTATTGTTAAGTTCCGCTACTAAACACGCTGTTTTAAAAATTAAAGGGAAATTGAGGAGCGGACTGTCTTAACACTAAATGCCCCTTAATATTCGGAATATAGCGTGAAGCTTAAGAAGAAAAACAGTTTGTAATGGAACTACTCGTATAACTCCTTAATCTATCATATTATATAATTACTAATAGAACGCTCAATAATAATTAATCTCAACTTAATCGCTCAACAATAATATGTTTGGTTAAACGCAATTTAATCTCAGGAACTCATAGTTTGCTAATGAAGAATTATTTTTGCGTTGGGTAGTCTATTTATCCAGGAAGGCTGCTATCAGTCACCGTCCACATTTAGAATGTTCCATATGTCATACACAATTATTTTATTCCCACATTACCTACTTGATAAAAAACAGTGCCTTTTATTCATAAGGGGTTTAATAATACAATATTTTTAAATATAATTCCTCCAGATAGCCACCGTCGGGCCGGCGGACTCCAACTACGTGGAGACTATAAGCACGCTCCGCTACGCTAACAGAGCTAAGAACATCGAGAACAAGACTCATATTAATAGCGAGCCGGGAGACGCTTTGCTTACACGGTTAGTGTATTAATACAGTCCACAGTTTTATTCAAAACTAGTGCTCTCCATTTGGTCCATTTCTGACAAAGTTATCCATGATAAATCACTAAAGTCTTATTTTTGCATTAAATTTATGTGCGACAAATGGACAAATCACGCCAATCGATTTCGGTCGTTGATGACAGTTTGGTTAGGTTCTGATTATAGGATACGGTGGAAGTCTTACCTAAAATTTTATTTAAAAAAACTGGTAACACTACAAAATTTTGCTCTGTACTCTCTTCCATATCTTTATTATTATAAATTTATTTTATAACATTTTGAAATTTATGAGGCCGTTGAGGCGCAGGGGCGCGAACATGCGACTGTAAACGCGACGGTTGTGTGTTCCCATTCTTGGGAATGGAATTAGTAATATTTTCCTCTTTTTAGTAGTGGACCAAAGTGCGACCTTTAGTTCCCCCACTCAATACACAATGTAGAATAGGAATGGTGTGTCTCGTAGTAGTGATACTTGGTTATCTATACTTTTATACGCGTGCAGTTAAAAAAATAATCATTATGCACTAAGTATAAAATCAACTATCGAACGAGAGGGACCTAGTGTTAAGACACTTCGTTCCCCACTTTCCGCCGAGTTTTTTCGAGTCATTGCGGGCTAAGTGGCGGAACTCAACACCGAGCGTTTGATTTAGTGCCAGAGCGAAGACATAAAAATATTAATAATTTCCCATATTGGGGCTAGAACCTACAACTGTCGTGATACAGTCACACCCTTGTGCCCCTGCGCTACGACGGCCTCATCATTATGAACAAAATTATATTTTACTTATACGTTTTAAAGAAATGCATAAAATGTTAATTGAAATTTTTCAGATTCCAACAAGAAATAGATCAACTTAAAAAACAATTGGAAGAAAATTCGAATGGTAAGTTTTTTTATTATTTATTTATCAGTAATAAAATTATGTTTGTCATAAAACTAGCACCTACGTGGCACAATGGAAAAAATCTAACTGTAAACTCGACGGTTGTAGGTTCGATCCTTATGAGGAAGAATTTCTTCCTCATAGGGATGCCTGTTTTGCCAGCAATATACTCGGTGAAGTGTAAAGCTAACAGTAATAAATAATATGATTTCAGAACTAGAAGAAGAAGAAGAAGAATTGACCGAAGAAGAACTGTCGGAAGACACACTCACTGATCCAGAATTAGATGTGTTGGATCCAGAAGAGAAGAAAATGAGAAGGAAGATTAGACGAGAGGAGAAGGTAGGTCTTTTTTTTTCGTTTTTTTTTTATGTTTAGGGTAGGCAGGGGAACCCTAATGTTAAGACACTCCGTTGCATATTTTCCACCGAATTGTTGAGGCATTGCATGTTGAGTAGCAAAACTCAACGCTGCGTTTGGCCTCTTTACAATAGTAACTCCACTCGAAGAAAAAAATATTAATTTAAATTTATATTTCCATTTCTTCGCCTTGGTGTAGAGGCAAGGCGCGGCGTTGAGTTCCGTGGGATACATATAATAATAAAAATATATTAATTTATTTTTATTTACTCCTCTAATAAGATAAAGTATTTTTTAATCTTTCTCAAGTGTGTTGTTTTGTACACATTTAAACATATTAAAAATAATATATACTTTATATTTTTAATATGTTTGAATATTTTTATGCTATTTATGTTTTTATATATAAACAAACTCTTTAACATAAAGTAGTATTTTAAAATGGTATTTAATTCATAGGAGAAATTGAACCGCGAGAAAGCCCATCAAGCACGTAAAGTACTCGAGGAGAAGAAGGCTGAACTACAAAGGACTAAGTATGGTTTTTTATTCTTTCCTTTTCATTTATTTTCGACAATATATTCATATATTGAAGATTGATGAGAAAAAAAATAAGGACTCAAAAAAAAGAGCTGCTATATAACCAAAAAACTAGATCACATTTAGGTTCCGTGAAGTTTAGAACTCTTGCTATATTGTTTGGCTTATATTATTATATTTTTGAATCTTGCTATATTGTTTGGCTCATATTATTATATTTTTTTTTTAATTTGTGCTTAACGCCGTACTTTGTCTGTTTACCTAAGCGACGAAAATATAAAATATTTTATTACCCCAATTGAGAATCGAACCCATAAATGTCGTGTTTAAAGTCCTACATGTGTGCCCCTGCGCCCCGACGGCCTCAACCAATTGGTACTGATCACAGTACATTTATTTTTTATCTTTAGATTTTTTCTTTAATAGTCTATCCAGAAAATATAACTATAATTTTATTTTATTATTTTCAGAAAGCAGCAAGAAGAATTAAAAGATAAATTACAGCGTTTGGAATCAAAAGTCCTGGTCGGTGGAGAGAACCTTCTAGATAAAGCGGATACTCAAAGACGTCTTCTGGAGCAAGCCGCTAAGGAGTTGGAACTAAGGAAACTAAATGAACTGAGATTGCAAGAGGATTTGCAGAAGAAGGAGGTGGGTGTGGGTTCCATTCAAAGGGGGTAGTAGTATTTATTTTACTTTTGTTAATTATTTAAACTAGAATGAAGTGACGTGTACATAACGCATTGTTTTAGCAATGTTTGTTATTTCATAGAAAAGTATATATTTTAAATAGTGTATATGATAGATAGTGTGTGTCCTATTTATTTCAGAAATTTAATATATTTTTCGACATCATTTAAAAAAATATGCATTACGCATTCTTTCTCTATATAAACTATAAATGCACCGAATTTCATACTCTCCGTCCACATGATTTTTGGCAAAAAGGAACATATTTTCTGCTTCACGTTTTTATTGTTAGTTGAATGCTCACACAGGAGAATGCGAATGCAAATTTAGGATAAAGCTACCTCCTTGGAGTGGAAAATAATAAAAGTATTGGTTGTTGATATTCCATAGAGAAATTATTGTGATCGTGTTACAATTATTTTAATTTTAAGGTTAACTTTGTAGAGTTTTTCTAATAAAATGTTACATTTTGGTCTATACATGTACCTTTTAAGATTGTTACATATTAATTTTATTCACGTTATTATATTTAATTATATAAAAATATAACATTCTCTTACTCAGGCCGAGCGTCTAGACCTAGAAGAACGCTACTCAAGCCTCCAAGAAGAGAACGCAGCTAAAAGTCGTAAACTTAAAAGGGCCGTACAACTCCTAAACTCAGCGAAAGCAGAACTCGCCGACCAGCAAAGGGAACAGCAACGGGAAATGGAGGGCATATTGGACGGAGTTAGGGCACTGAAACGGGAACTGCAACTGGCCGAATTAGTACTGGATTCATACATACCTAAGGAGTACCAGGCGCTGATAGAGCGCTACGTGCACTGGCACGAGCAGCTGGGCGAGTGGCAGGTCAAGTGCGTGGCGTACACCGGCAACAACATGGCGCCGAGGGTGCAGGTTCAGTCCCGCGCGCACCACGACCCGCCCGACTTGTCCGATAGATATTTGTCGTATTCGTCGTGTGTTGGGAGGAGAGCTATGTCGGCAGTGCCAAGGCCCAATACGGCGATCGCTAGACGGCAGTAGTTTATTTTTTTTTAATATATATATCCAAATATTTAATCATTATTTTGGGATATTTTTTTAAATATGCTTAATGGAAAATAATTGTAGTCACTTTTAAATTACAAGGTCGATGTGGCAGAGCGTGTGGACAGTAAACGCGACTGTTGTAGGTTTCCACTCATCCACTCGACGAATCATTTAATATTTTCATTTCCTCGCAGAAAAAGCGCGGCATTGAATTCCGCTCCTCAACATGCAATGTTTCGAAAATTGAGGCAGAGTGTCTAAACACTAGGTTATCACAACCTATTCGGGTATTTGTGGAATATAGTGCGATGCTACAAAAGATGTTAAGAAAATGAAGGGATGTTTCAATATGGTTGCTAGTTATAATATTTTAGATCTCATTATGCGTGCTGTAAGTTTAATGTTCAATAATACTTCATTTGTCTTAAATTGTTTTTTTTCTAAAAAAAATAATTAACCAACTGTACTTTTTAGTTCCTGTTCCTAATAAAATGACAATCAAAATAGCGGGAAATAATCGTTCTTGTTTTTTTTGTAGACATTGAATAAAATTTAGTCAGCCTTTATTTATTTATCTTTCTTTATTATTATTGTATTTTTTTTTTCATATTAATGTTCTAGTCGCATTCCAGTGATTTGTATTTGAAATTTCAGTATTATTTGTTTTGCGTTAATTTTGTGATGTTTTATGCACAATTGCATCTTGTACTATATTTTTATTAATATATTTAAATTAAAGATTTTATACTCACAGTGAATGTTGTTTCTTTTTCTTAATATGATTTAATAGGCCAGTAGTGGCGCAGGGGCACGAACGTGCACCTTATAAAAAATATTTTATCGCCTCTACCTTACTGTAGAGGCGATAGAAATGAAATATTTAATATTTTCATTTCCTCGCTCTGGTAACGAGACAAAGCGCGGCGTTGAGTTCTGCCACTCACCATGCAACGCCTCCAGATTATCGCAATGGGAAAGGAGTGTCTTAATACACAGGTTTCCACAGCTTGAAGCTAAAGAAAAATAGTACATAGGTATATCAATATTGAATTTTATGCCAAATTGATGAATTCCCTTAAAAAGTCCTAACATGTGATACTAAAAAAAATACACCTTATGAAGTTTTAGCACTAATTCCATAATTGAATAAAATTTACATAGGTTAGTTTATGGATATTTGATTATTTGTATATTTCTTCTCATATTACATAAATTTTAAGCTGTCTATTCGTTTTTAATAATAAATTGCTATTAAAAACGACATAAGTAGAGTACATTCAAAAATTTCACTTAAAAAATATATGAAAAATGGATAAAAATCGATCTAATTTTTTACAATGTTCTAGAACAAATTGATTAAAACGTTGTACTATAATTATCTCCTATTCTTATTAGTAGGGTTATCATTATATAGTTAGGGTAACAAAATGGGAGAATGAGAGTATTGCCCCATTTTATTCTTTTACTTATTTTTTTCATTGCCTCGAAAATACCGGAACAGAATTACGGGGAAGTGTCAATGGAGTCTGGATGCATTAGATTGTGCTATCAATAGTGAGTTCATGATGAGAAATTTGGGATGCAGAGAAATCTCTGCATCCCAAATTTTTAAAATTCTATCTAGTTTTGCAAAATAACAAAAAAGATATCGCAGAACAGAGCAAAAAAAACCTAGTCTTTTATTTAAATCCAATTTCTTTAAATAAATGTTAAAAAAATAAATAGAACTTTAGGTACAACTTTTTTTTCTATCAAACCTCGTATTTATTTTTTGTTATTGTAATTAATATTTTTTATAATAGGTATATCTATTTATCTTTGCCTATAACCTGTTAAATGACAATTATAGCCATATAGATTATTATGTTATAACTAATACACATATACAAGATATTTTCTAAATTATTTGTATATTTATTATTTTCTCCTTAAAAATGACATTACTAGGAGCAATTTTAAAGAAAGTCCAGTCACTTGATAATATAAAAGAAACAAATAAGTACACGTCCCCACCACCTGAATTAGAAGAAACGGTGCTTTGTACCAAACGTAAAATACGAAAGTATAAGGTAATCATATCGCTAATTGTAATCATTTTCTCTCTCCGAGTTCCTCTCTCTTCCGACATCAAATAAATATAATTTATTAATTAATTATATATATGATTTGAAAACGATTACAAAATACAAGCGGAGAATGTTTATTAATTACTTATGGATATGTTGTACCAGAAGCAGGCAAAAACGCGGTGTTCAATTTTGCCAAAAAGAAACGATGGGTGTTAACATTAGTTTTCTCTGCATTCCCTGCTATTTGCGTGATACAGCGTGAAGCTATAAAAAATATATATTATTATATGAATTAATTTACGAACTAACATGGTTTTGAATTTCTCCAGTATTCCCACATTAAGTCCACCGTGGATACTTCTCCACCACGTCTAGACTCAACAAGAATACTAAGGAATGTTCCAGAATGGGCGCGTCACTGTCAGAACCTTTACTTCGATAATATAATAATTATACTCCGCATTATTGAAGCTTATATGAGAGGGGTAAAGTATTTATAAATATATTTTAATTTAATAAGATTACACTACTTTGAGAATGAAGAAGAACGTGCTCGGCTGGTTTGGGCACGTCGAACGAATGAGTGATGAAAGAATGGCAAAAAAGATTTATGATGAAAAAGTGAGCGGTAAGTAAGGTACAGGGAGACCTCGGTTGACCTTCGAAAACACAGTATCAAAGATACTGGAGGAAGGTCACGTAAAAAGCACGAGGACTCCCTGGAGGACATGTATGAAAAAAAGACGAAAGAGGTATGTAGAGACCGTAGTGTTTGGCGCTCCGTTCTCTCTGAATACCCCGCTGGGGACAAAGAGTGAAGGTAGTTTAGTTTAGTTTTTTTAAAGATTAGACTAACCTAACCTGCCCATTTGCCCATGCCCGCCAAAGATTTTGGCTTAACTTGTATTAAAATAATATAGTGTTGCGGGTCTGAACCAAATACAAACGAACTCGTGATAGTTACACGATATGCATTCAGGAGTTACTTTATATTTTTTTAGATATAACTAATATAATAATAATATATTTATAATTAAACTTTACCATCATGTCTATCTCTGTAATCGTAAGGGCACCAAGCAGCGACTTACATGGGCGCATCATATTGTCCAGAGAGTGTGAAAGTGATCTGTTATTATAACTTTTTTTTTTAAATTATCAAGTTTATGATTTTCTAATAAATATTGTGAAGTGGATACCAGACTATTCTCCGGTGACTGGTGACGCCCGTGGTAACTTATACTAAAGCATGATTATACATGGTTTGACTTTTTTAGGGCAAAGTTGATAGCCACTGGTCAAAAATGCCTGAAAAACACTGTAATGAAAACCGAGAGCATATGTACAAAATAATTAAACGTGAAAATAAAGAAATATACAGACGTCTGCTTAGTGCTGTAAGAACTTGTATATTTTTTAAAAATCAAAAATTAAATAAGTTTCACACTGTATCCCGCACACAGCAGGGTAGGCAGAGGGAACCTAGCTTTAAGACACTCCGTTCCTCACTTTCTGCCGAAATCTGGAGGCGTGTTGAGTGGCAGAACTCAACGCCGCGTTTTGCCTCAACATCAGAGCGAAGAAATCGAAATATAAATTTAAGTTAATATTTCATCTCCTCGAGTGGGGATCGAACCCACAACCAGTCGGTTTTACAGTCATATTTTGTGCCTCTGCGCCACGACTAGCCAGCCTCTGGTACATTTTTAATTTTTTATATATCTACCATTATTCTAAAATTGAATAGTGCGCCTGTTTCATAAAATAACTCGCTCGCTTAGCTTGCAGCAGTAACGTAAAAACTGCTATGACCCTTACAGACTGATACCGCTCATAATTTAAGATAGAACTGAATTAAAATAGATCTCTACTAATTGCGATATATAGTACCTACCACTGACCTTCAAATATTTTTTTTGAAATAAACCGTAAATGGCGGATATAATTATGATGCATACTTATATATATGCATGAACACTATTTGATAGCGAAAAAGCAGAAAGTATCAGTTTTCCAAGCAAATAAATATTTTAAGTATCATTTCAGCGTTCTCGTATAGTTCCGACGGCGATCCTGGAAAAAGATTGGACAACTAACAAGAAGGAGATCGTTCATATGTCGAATAAGCCGTTTGTTCTCTTTCCTGTAATACCACAAGACACCATGGAAGATCCCGCTTTTGTTACACCTAAAGGCATTATACGGCCTAAGTAATAAAAATGTTATCTTAAAAAAATTGAATACCTACCAATTTCGCACCTATGAAGCTTATTATAGGAGGCTTATTATTTAAGGACTTCGTGACGCAGTGGCGCAAGTATGCGACGGTAAAAGCGACGGATGTGGGTTCGGTTCCCACTCGGAGAATTAAATATTTACATATTTTCAATTTCTTGCTCTGGTAATAAGGCAAAGGCGGGCGAGTTCCGTCACTCAATTCCTTAAGAATTCGGCGAAAAGGGGGAAACGGAAGTGTCCTAATGGTGAAATAGATTGTCTTAGCATTGGGTTTCCAGGTTTCCTCTCGCTGTGTGCGATACAGCGTGAAGCTATAAAAACGTTTCTAATAAATATATTTTTAGTTTAATTACACACGTTATTCCTCATGTAATATCATATTGTCGAGTGTACAGCAGTAGGCAGAGCTGAACATAGTAGAGTCGACTATACGATCTCCACTTCCAACACATTCCACGCGATTTCTAAAAATAGAGCGTTGAGTAAAGGAGCTGAACTCTTTGTCTTTGTCTTGCAGAAAGCGTGAGGGAAATCGTCATACGATTTCCTGAATATTTTTTGAGATATTATGAATTTACTATGAAAGAATAATAAATTGTTTTAAAACAGAATATACATGGAATTAAAGATGCGTAACGGGTGGACACTAGGGACACTCGCCATAGAGCTGTTCACGGACGTGTGTCCCGAGACCTGCAAGCTGTTTCTAGACCTCTTCGATGGCGATGGAGTGGGGTTTAGTTATGTTGGTACACAGTTTTTCAGGTAAACCTGACTTCAAAAAACTTACGTCTATCTAATCCTACTTAAGAATATTCAAAGCCTTTTATCCTTCTATACAAATATTATAAAACTGAAGAGTTTATATTATTGAACAACTCAGGAACTATGGGTTCGAAATGAAAAGGTCTTTTTGTCTTGGATATCCTGATATTATTCCATGCATCAAGGAATGCTATAGGTTATATAACACCACGTTAATCGCTAATCCAATGTTCTTGTGATTAGAGTTACCTCAGAACTTATAATTTGGCATGTGTCATACACAACACGTGCGCAGCCGCAGGTAGTAGCTTAGACACAAATGCTTTTTCGATACCGCGTGGACACGGCACAGCTGAAACTGCACGTGGAAAATGATCTTTACCTTTATATTATCATCGGTAAATAGCGACGTTGGTTAGCCACATAATACCAAAAAACAACAGATTTTAAAATTTCCAACTAAATGTTTTAATCAATTTATAACTCGCAAACTAGAAACGATAAACAAATTGAAAGCTTTTTATAAAAAAATAAGTACAAATAAACAAAACATTGACAACCTCCTGTTTAACTTTGACATAAACGGAAAACGAATAATGTTGACAATCATGACATAATTATGTTAAAACTGATTTTATGGCTGATGCTATTTTTTACAAGTATTTTTTTATTTCTCATACTGATCAGTATAAACGTGATTGACATACGGAAAACCATCGACGATGTTGGTCTCGGATTCGGGATTCAGTGGCAATGATATTCTTGTAAAAGTTGTGAGTCCTGAGGGACAAATGTTCTCAGGGTACTTCGCTGAAGACACTCTCATAGAGGAGGTGAAGAATCGCGCCATCGATTTCTTCTATCCCACGGGCGAATCTGGAGCTGGACGATTTAAAATCGTGCGCGTGTGTGACACGTCTACTTTACACGACTTCCTGACACTCGGTCAGGAACAGGTGGTGATGTATGAGGAACTATTGCTGATCGAGCGGCGCATCCCTGAAGCGGGCACTTTATGGGACCTCGGAGCCGTTCGCGCTCCTCCGCAAGCTACTATAGCGGCCGCTACTGCATCACTACCGACCCCAAGAGACGCTACACGACAACCAAATTTACAATCCTTATTATCCACAAATGAATTATCCTTCGAACTTAGAAAGATATTGATATCTCTGATCGAAGCTGGAGCAAAACTGGCTGCAGCTGGACGAAATTATGAACTAACATTGGCCCAATTATCAGCCGCTTTGGATGAACCTCAACGAACTCAAGAAATATTGGTCCAAGTTATTACGCCCGAGGAGATAGCTTCAAGATTCAACGTACCAAACACTGAAACTAAAAATGAATCCGCGTCATCGACAAACGGAGATGAATTCTATAAGCGCGCGGAACACTTGCAGCGATTTTTTGAAAAGTTTCGCGCTTGGAGGAATAGAATAGCTCCTCCTCCAAATCCAGAATCTATTAACGCTCTTAAGGATCTTGGATTTTCTTTGGAAGAAGTGGATACAGCACTCCGTTCAACAGGCTGTAACGTACCAGCTGCAGCTTCCTGGCTGGTCGGTGAAAGAGGGTCCAGCGTATTTGAATTAATTAATGGACTACCTGAAGGATTAATTCTGCAAAATTTGTTAAAGCAACCGCAAATTCAAAGAGGTCTCTTAAATACTAGGATGTTAATCGCATTTATAGCAATGGTTGGGCAAACCGGAAGTGCCTCATTGTGGTTGAACTCTCCGCACGGAAGTCCTCTTCTATCGCAAATATCGAGGACCTATCATTCAGAGAAGTATTGTCTTGCTGTCAATCAGTTCTCACAAAGACAGGAGCAAGCTTCTAAGCCGTCAACTTCGAAACAAAGAAATTAATTGATACAAAAGTCTTTTTATATACAACTGAACATTAAATTCTATTATGACGAAATCTTTTATTATTATTAGAAAAAAAAAAAAACGTTTTAACTTGTAGTATGTATGATGGCTTATTTTTGAAGTTCCAAATAAAATATAAAAAAGTTTACTTATACTTAAGTAATATTTTAAAAATTATGAAAGACATTTTATTGCTTATTTTTTATATTGTTTATTATAAATTAATAACTTAAATGCGTAACATATTGTTCAGGTAAGTACAATCCTATAAATAGATATATATATAAACTTTATTTACGACAATTTGTCACGACGCTATCTACTTCTTCTATTATATGTATAGTCCAATAAAAATATTTTGTAAATAGAAAGGTACCAAATCTGTTCTGGAGCGGAGGTGATGTGGTGCATGACAACGGTTTCGGATGCTACGCGCAGCGCGGACGCGTGCGGCCGATAACTGCTGAGAACTATCATTTCTCTCATTCTATGCCAGGTTATAAAATCTATATTATCTACATTCTATCTATGTTCGGTTGAACGCGCTAATCTCAACAACTACTGGTTTCAAATGAAACATTATTTTCGTTTAGGATAGTCGATTTATGGAGGTTACAGGCTATTACATCACGGTAATCGTGTAGATGTAACCCACTGTACCTCCTGCACTAAGATATAAAATATGCTGTATAGCTTCACGCCTTATCCTGCATACAGCAGGGTGGGCACGTAAACCTTAGTGTTGACACTCTTCAATTCATGCCTCAAATGGGAATCGAACTAATAACAGTCACGTACAAAATAATTGAGTTACGTAATAATAAATACATATTTTATATATATTATATTTATAGGATTGCTGTCAATGCGTGTGTCTTCAGAGGGAGACGTCTGTGGTGTGTTCAATATGACGTTTAAGCCATTGCCGCAATTCGATTTGGAAAACGTTGTATTTGGTCGGGTATGGAAAAACTTATTTGTTTATCTTTAAAGGTATCTAATAAATCAAATTAAAAAGAAAATTAAATCAGTTTCACGCTGTATCCTATGAAATATGATATGAAAATTTAACTTTATTTTCTTCAAAGTTTTTAGTTCTTCTTACTTTTCTTTTTAGCCTTATAATCTTTATGTAACACCAATTTGTATTTTTACAAATTTGTAAAAATGTCGCACACAACCGCTAATAAGACAAATAAGTTGTTCAAGAAATTCTACTTAACTCGATAAGAATGTACGGTCAACAATAGGCGCGGGTTCAAGTCCCGCTATGTTCCAATTTTTATTTTTCTAAATATTTTGTTTTCTAACAATGTGATTTTTTATATATATCACAGATTCTCCGTCCGTCTGCTATATTCGACGCAATCCGTTCATTGGGCTCTCCACTTAGTAGTCAACCTATAATAGAAATATCTTCTACAAGACACAAGACGGGAAAATACTGGAGTCGTGGTATTTTTTTCAGTTCCAATTTTTAGCGTACCATATCAATAAAAAAATAACAATACATAAAATTTATAAAAAAAGGCATAGCATGTAGCAGGTTAGGCAGAGGGAACACGCATGTTCCCCACACAACGCAAAATGTCCGAGATTTGCTGCATTGCTCGTTCAGTGGTGGAACTCAACGCAGCGATTCGTCCATAAAAAACGCGAATGTTAACATGAATGTGAACATTTTACTTATTTCGATTGTTTTAGGTTCTCCCAATACACACATACGTAAACAATGGGCGAAACTCAAAAAAGAAATTAAATCATAAACCAAGAGCATTTGTTATTCATTTGTATAACAGTAAAACATGTTGTCTGTACCTTTAGTAATTTTGACTGAAATGGATAGAGGGACACTCAAAAAGAATAATAGAAAACATACTTTTTTTAATTTCTTGTCTGTCTGCCATGTATGATCACGCTTATCTCGGAAAGTACTGAACTGATTTACTTAAAATTTTTACCTCATAACTGATTTACTCAAAACTCTCATCTCACATTTCACAATTGCTTCGTTTTAAGTCAGCATAACATTGTTTATTTCATCAAAACTGGTTAAATAAAAACAAGTTATCGTCATTTGAATGAACTCAAAGTTTGCCTGCGAATATTATGTAGCAATCTATATCTATACTTACAATAAATGTGTAATTGTTTATAATAAATCTGTAATTTTAACTGTATAATATGTATTTAGTAAACGTCAGAAATTTTGCATAAAGCGGCATTTTTAACTGTTCGAACAGTTACAGTTTACCTTTAAGCCCAATAGATGGCGCTGTGCATAAAGCATCATTTTCTGTAAATAAATTAAAAATTTATAGCTCTATTGTTTATAGTACCAACAAACAATAAAGTAAACAAAATTGAATTGTTGATAGAGGTTACTTTTATAAATCATATAAAAATTAAAACGTACAGAAATTAAGATAATGCAGTAAAAAAATCATATTAGAAGTAATTTTCTTTTTAATTAAATTTTAACTTTAAATTTAGGTTGTCAGTCAATTCTGTTTATTAAATCAATAATCATGTGGTTCAAGCGAGCGAGAGGGCCACTATTTACTAATTAAAAAAAATGACGTAAGTACTCTGGCTATTTTGTTTTAATTTTATACAAAACTATTGTTACGTTAGGTGAACTTTAGAAAAAAAAACATTACGATAGAAAAAATAATACCTAATATCATAATCGTATGATATTAGTTTTTTTTTAAATTCACGCTGTATCCCGTACAAAGCAGGATAGGCAGTGGGAATCTGGAAACCTAGAGTAGTAAAGACCGAATTTTCTTTACTTATTTACCAAAGCGAGGGAGGAAATAGAATTTTAAATACATATTTTAAATCTTCTTTAATCACGTAGAATGTAAAAACGCATTAACTCCTGTTTATGTATAAATAATAGACATTTAGAAAACGTATAAAAAAATTTAAGGTTTTCTAAATAAGTATTTTTCTTTCCTAAGTATGGAATAATTTTTAAAGAAATCTTAAGAAAGCACATAGGTATTGTGAGCAATATGGGATAAATAAATAAAAAAACTAAACCACCAAAAATATAAAAAAGAACTTCATATAATATATAACACATATATTTACAAAACAAATGCTATCAAAATATTTTAAATTTATTTTTTAAAACATAAAATCCCGAGATCTTCATCTTTAGTCTTATTTTTTAAGTAATGGAAGATTTTCCTAAAACAAAAATAGGGAAAATATAAAATCTGACTTTATAAACTACACACATCCAACGATTTTTCATTTTTAAAATCGGTTCACTTTGGACTTCGGCCAAGTCTACCCGACTTGGCAAATAATAATAAACATAACTGTCATATTTGACAGTTACGTTGTATAATGTATTCATTATACATCTGGTATAGTCGTACGAGAGAGTGGAAACTAAAATATAATCAGTTACATACAGTACGGTCGACGAGTCGTGGCCGCCCTGAAGTGAGGTTTTCTAAACTTTTGCGATATCTGCACTAGGAAAGACAGTAATCAAAAGTAAGGAAAATTCTAAAATCTAATCTGCGTAGACATATCCAGAGCGGCCACAACTCGTAGACCGCACTATGCACATGCAACGATAATAAACAACAAGCAACAACTCACCACAAAGCAACTGGCGCATGTCCCCAGTCCTTCCTCACGCTATCCAATAGGACATCAAGGGCACCTCCAACACCTCCACTACCCCCAACACCCCCCAAAACAGGTACCACACGTATAAGCCCCGCCCTAGGACACGCCAAGTGTTGATCGTCGTCCACTACCAGTTCTATACGTAGATGTACCTCCCATACTGCTCGGAGTTGGAAGTTTACTACCTAAAATTGTTAAAAAAAATTTTTAATTAGAAGTAATGGGTTCATATACAATGTTATAATTTTTTTAAGAAATTTATAGTTATCCATTTACTAAAAATTCTTAACTAATCTTCTCCGCCCCCTCCTGCCTCACCTTAAACGTCAAATCTCCGTGTCGGTTGACCGTGTACGCCAACCTCAACCGGGCGTCTCTCATCACTCTCGCCCACAGTATGGCCAGGCGAGACACTTCCACACAACGCCTTAATAGACCCGGTATAGCATCCGCCTTTACGCCCGTACTCATTTCCATATTCACATCCGTACCCATGGCCATGTTTGACCCGGTACCCATAATTGTACCCATGCCGGTACCCAAGTCTCCACACTGGGTGCACTCGTAACGCATCGCTTCGGCCGCGAGACGAACACAGAGCGTAGAGGATGGTTCTTTTTCTTCTACATTGGGAGGAAATTGTAAAATATGATTTAATTTGTTTTAAAGTTTTATATATGCATGCATTTTACATAAAAATAATAAGATTTTACAATATATTTAAATATTAAAAGCCATTTATGGCGCTGTGGCACAAGCGCACGACTGTAAACGCGACAGGTCGTGGGTGCTATTCCTAGAATAACTAACTTCACATTCCCAACGTCTGACGTTATAATTACATGTACAAAAATAATAAACTCACTCTCATGAACGGGATCAACGGTCCAACTCGTGATAGGCGTATCGTGATTACGCAAGAACCGCACCACGAGTCGAACCCGCGACCTCAGCAGGAGGAATGACCACATATCCTTCTTACACGTCTCCCATTCACAGTCGCTAGTCCTAATGTTATGCGGAAATATTGAAATATTATACAAAAAAAGTATTAGTTCAACGTTTTATCCCACATATAGCAGGTTGTAGGCGAGGCCAACTATTACTCTATTCAAGAAGCAATAAAGCAAAAAATTAATTCAATTTTCAAATTTTATAAAATTGCACTAGTACAATGTGCAATTTTATAAAATTGGAAGTGTTAAAGAAACAAATACAATATTATAAATATTCTTTTCATATTTAAAGGAACAATGTAAAAATCTAATTTCAAATCTAAAAATGTTTGTATTCAGCCCATTATATTCAACGATATCATAAATTCCATAGATTATTTTCTTAATTTTTATAAATAATACGTAAATACTTGAAAAAACTTTCATGTAGAAACACCCAAAATCCAACTTGTTCTCAACTTACTATCAGTCAACATGTCGACAAGACAATACTCTACTGCGATTCCGTTCTTACTTTTATTGTTTTTATTAAGTTTTTTGTTTCGTTAAATTATTTTATTTTTTTATATTTTAAAACAAGATAGAACTGTATAAAATTAAACAGAAATTGAAAAATTACATTAAAGTTTTAGAAACAGTATTTCTTTGTTTACATTTTGTCTCATGCCAAAATGAATAGAGAGTAGTACATTGCAGTTAGCGTTGCAGAACTGAACGTCAAGCTTTTTCAAAGTGGAAACGAAGAACGCGTTGGGTACTATGCATAAATTTCCCCCATGGGTGTCGAAACCACAACAATCGCTCTCCCATAATTCCACGGTGGCCTTATTGTTTTTAATTTTTAATGTATTAATTAATATTTATCCTAATACTTTACGTTATAAAATTTCGAGTGTTGAGGCGGAACCTAATGCTTGATCTAAAAAAGCGTTCACCATTTACTCACTCATCGTCGTGTTCAAAAATGCAGCAAGTTATAATTATCAAACTAATTAATATTTTTTATAAGAAAAAAAAAATATATATATAATATAACAAATGTTTCTTTTACTATTATTTTGTATTATTACAACACACTCAGAAACATAAATTAATGTTTAACTAAGGTCAAAAGTATAAGCTTCACGCGGTCTTTCGCATATAGCAGGCGAAACTAATTATCATAATTTACCTCATAAATGGCAGCATTTGGATCTTCGACACAATATTTGTGTATGAACTAAATTCGTTTAGGCTCGATGGATTTGAACTTAGGACTGTTTTCTGCCCGGAACATCGATTTTCTAATAAATTGTTGGGTAATATATTCTTACTGCTGGTAAACGTTGTATTGGACTTGATGCTTTGGAAGGTCTTTGATATAGTTTCAACTTCTAGAGTCTCCGTTGAACTACTTTCAGAAGATTTTCTTAGATTTTGACACATTTTACGGTCAGCCCCGGCGTCTTTGTAGCAATCTGTGATCAGTTGTTGTACAGTCACGTCTTGTTTAACGCTATTTCTCTTTTTAGGAGACATTTTTTTGTCCTGACTCGAGTTTTGGACTATTTTCGGAGATTCCGAGCTTTTTGGAGCTAATTCTGGCGTCTTTGGACTAAGCGATATCTTCTGCATCTTGCTTAGAGGTTTCGGGGTAATATCGGCTGGTTGAGCTAACTTTCTGTCTTGTCTAGTTGGGCTATAGCTTCGTTTCTTCGGTTTTGTTGGTTCATATTCATCATTTGATGTTAGATCGGAGTCTTTGAGCAAATCCTCTTCTACTTTAAATATTATTTTAACTGGAGATTTCTTTACATTATTTAAATCCTCCATGTCTATGTCTAGAGGCTGATCGAGGGCATGGTCAACAAGAGTTAGACTAGAATTATTTTCTAATAGGTCTCTATTGTTTTTCATAGCTATTACTGTATTTATTTCGGTGTGTTTCAATTCAGTGGCTATGCCGTCAGTTGATCTATCTATGGACAAAGGCTTGCTTATATTTGATAAAACTGTGTTTAATTCCCCAATTTTTTCCATGTCATCTCCTGCACGTATTTCAAACTGCTGGTGACTTCTCTTATCCATAACATAATGGGTTGATAATCTCTCAACTTTAATTTCGTTGTCTTTTTTCTCGTATGATGTATTTATTTCTTTTTCAGCATTGTCCTTTAAAGGGTTATAAGCATGTGCTTTAGAACAGTCCAATTGTGTAAGTAAAATATTGTTTAAAGGGTTTAGATGGTCAAAGACTATAACTGGACTGGGCGTGGGCTTTCTGGTTTTATTTTGAAGGGGACTTTGTATTTCTGGTTTCAAAATTAGTTTTGGTTCTTGCTCTACATCCATAGGCATAACAGATTGAAAGGATTGTCTAAGAGCTTGAGTGACTGCTTTTTGGCCTACAGCCGCTACTTCACCCATCAATGATTGGGTCGGTCTCATACATTCAGCCGATTCAGAATTAGATCCGAGTTCAGTATCGATATCAATCTGGCTCGATGTTACTAAATTTGCTTGTATCTGTGTACTGCACGTCGAAGGTTTTTTGATCGGTTTGTCAGTTAAAGGTATATCTGCTGTGGGTTTTACTAAATCGATCATAAGAGACTTTATTCCATCCGACACGTCTTTTAAGTAAGTCGGTATAACTTTCGCCTTGTTCTCCTCAATAAAAGTAGTTTCACCAAAAGTTGTCTTCTTCAGAGGTGTTGTGTTCATATCTGCCGTTATGCTCGTATCGCTAACTGATTCATCAAAATGTAACGTTTTAACAACTTCAGTGCTCATTCGGACAGATTTATTCGGAGTATTTACACAATCTTCCTCTGGCGAAGGGACCAATTCTTCGGGTGAGTCCTCAGTGTCTTCTATATTGTCACTATCATTGTAAGACCTGCATAGTTGTAAAGCGGCTTGTGCCATCGAAATGTTATTCAGTAAGTCTTCTCTACTTAATACTATTGATTGTCTTTTAGGCATGAAACTTAGACGTATAGGTTCATTGCTAGGAACTATATTCTTTACATTGGCTACTATTGACTTCTCATATTTCTCATCTGTTTGTCCGTCTGTAAAATCAGAGAGCATGTCTAACAAATCTTTAGTATTATCTGCATCTCTGATACTTTTAAAATCTCTTATAACACTCTTGTTACTGTTGAAGTTAGATTGATCTAAAAATTTACTTTTTTGGAGATCTGAGCTTACAACTTTTTCAAAATATCTATTTGATTTTTGGTGACTTTCATTAATTTCCGGTTCTACTATATCATTTTTTATCTCGTTTTCTTCATCTTTGTCTAAACTTTTTTGAATAATTTCACCATTTTGGATAATTTCATTTTCAATATTATTATCGATATTTTCAATATTATTGTCAATATTTTCAAAATTATTATCTTGCTTTTTTATTTCACTCTCACTATCTCTGATAGATATCGAGGTAGTTTCAGAATTAACACAATCTTTAGCAATAACATGATTTGTCATCATCTTAATAGGACTGTATTTTATTTCATTCTCTGATTTATCAATATCTACAAGTGATGCATTTGACATATCTAAAAGTTCACTTAGAATTGATTTCTTATTTTGTTTAACATCATATTTACTACTCGTTTTCGATGTCTGTTCTGTAATTATTGTGTTTTTAGCGTCAGTTTCTTCGTATTTACAATTAATATCGTTGGTTTCATTTGAATTAAGGGTTGTTTTGGATGTATGGGATGTATTAATTTGCTTATCAACATCGTCCTTCTCATAATCAAACTTTATTTTCCGTTCTATAGTAGTGTTCTCTGTTGTTTGATATACAAGAATATCTTGATGTACAGCTATTTTTAAATTAGCAGCATATATACTTTTGTTCTCGTCGATTTTATTCTTCTTTGAAATGTCATTTTGAAAGCTCATTATTTCCACTGGTATTGGATTTATTATTGACATATTATTTACATTATATTTAGATTCTTCAAAATTAATATTTTTTTCTGTGGGAGGATTAGATAGGGTTTTATTTTGGTTATTTATATTTGTAATATCCCTAGATTCATTTTGAATTCTTTCTTCATTCAGCATTATACGGGTGGGCAAATTATGAGGTATCGAAACATCCTTGTTAATATCATCTAATGTCACTTCTATTTCATTTACTTCTGTTTTACTCTGAATTATATTTGTAGGTATTACTTGAGTCATAGACACATCGCACACATTATTATCATAAATTATTGTTTGTTTTTTATTTGAGATAATTTTTAAGCTTTCATTAAAATCAGCTATTTTATTGTCTGCAAGTTTTGTACGTATAATATTAGCAGGCAAGGCTTGTGTCATAGATAAATCAGCCTCTTCACTATCGTAAATTACTGTTTTCCTTCTATTTTTGGTTTCTTCATTATCTTGAATGATAGATTTTGGGTTAATAATATTGGTCATTACAATCTGAGCCATAGTAAATTCGCCTTCTTTATTATTAGAAATAATAGTTTGTCTTTTATTTGTTCTTGAACTTCCGCCTACATCAATCTGTTTTTCAAGTTCATCGATATTTCTAATTTGTGCTTGTATAATATTAATTGGAATGGCTTCAGTCATAGATATATTACCATCCTCGTTACCATAAATTATAGTTTTTCTTTTGTTTGTTTTTTCGTTGTTACAGATCAAATCAGTGTCTTCTAGAACTTTGTTTTGATCCACGTCAGCAATTTGTAATATGTCAGTAGGGATCATTTGAGTCATAGACACGTTATTCTCTTCGTTGTCATATATAATTGTTTTTCTTTTATCTGCCACTTTCTCACAATTTTCAACTTTAGTATTATTTAACAAAACTTCATTATTTTCCGATTTAGTTGCAATTATATTGGACGGTATCACTTGAGTCATTGATATATCCGCTTGTTCGTTATCATAAATTATTGTTTTTCTTTTACTATTCATAGATTTGCCAAAATCTATATTTTCACTTTCATTAAGAATACTTAAATTGTTTTTATCAAGTTTTACATCCCTCTCAAGCAAAATATTAGTTGGTATTGCTTTAGTCAAAGATATGTTGCCAGCTTCACTATCAAAAATAATTGTTTTTCTCTTTTCATTATGACCTATAATGTTATTTTGCAGTATGTTATCTGAAAGACCGTAACCCACTGATTTTTGAGTATTATCACGTATTTCATTTATTATTATATTATATGGAATTGCTTGAGTCATAGAAATATTACTCATATCATTTTTGGTTTCCATGTTTTCTGTTAAACTAATAATATTTTCCGTTATAGCCTTTGTAACGGAAATATCTAATCCATCCTGGTAGTAAATAGTTTTATTTTCTGATGTTTTGTTTAAATTAACGTTGGCGGCCAAGTCTTGTGTAAACGATAATTCGTCTTCAAGCACAAAAGCTTTCTTTTCCACAATTTCATTTGTACATACCGCTTGCGTAATAGAGACGTCGGCTGCATTATTGTCGTATATAATAGTTTTACGTTTTTCTTCTTTATTAGTTATAACTAGAGCTGGTAGAGCCTGTGTTATAGAAAGATTTCCCATGTCATTATCAAAGATAATGCTTTTTGTCTTTGGCGCTTCAATTCTTGCCCCAACAGCTTGAGTTATTGATAAATCACAGTCATTGTATAGAACAGATTTTTTCTCTTCAGCTGCAATTTGGTTACCCATTAGGGAAGAATTATCCGGAATAAAATTTGGTAAATCATCATTGATATTCAAAACAATTGTTTTTCTTTTAGGTACTGCTCCTGAACTACTTCGAGTATTTGATATTTCTTGTTTTTTAGGTTTCACAATAGATTGCCTTTCCGATTGTACTGTTAATTTTTTCCCATCAAATACTAATACTTTATCAAATTCTTCATTTATTGCGAAATTTGCCGATTCTTTTGGAGTTATATACGGATTCATTATAATATTTTCTTTGTCCATTACTTCGTTCACTTTAGTTTCACGTATTGAACTTTGTTTAGCTAAAACTTGTACTTTAGGACTATGAATAGTATCAGTTATGGACATATCACAGTCTTCATTTCTCATGATAACATTAGTCATATTCAAATCCACTTCTATATATTCTGAAACATCTTTAGCACTGAACGGTCCTGGACATATTACATGCTGATGTGGCCTTTCTAAATCTCTAGCAATTTCTTCCAAATCATCACATTTACCTATAGACTGAACATTCGAAAAATTCATACTAATAGGATTAGATATTTCACTCATAATTGGCACGCTGAGATCATTCCCAAATACTTTACTATTATGATCAGTTAGATTGTTCAATTCAAAATGTTGGACCGGAGCTGATAATTTCTTATCGTCTCCTATACAATCTAACTCGAATGCCAATAACTGCTCAGTTAAGTTCACATTATTAAAGGAGGATTGAAACTGCTGAACTGCCGTGTTAGTCTGCAGAGTTCCTCCTATGTCCACAACCTCTACTTCTTCGAACTGTTGGTCAAATATCGTCTTGCCTATGTGCCCTATGACCGGTCGAGTCGCGTTCGCCGCGGTCTCGTTGCCGGACGACTCTAATGATTTGTTGTGCTCTTCGTAAAAGTTTTTCCATGTGGTCGTGGCTTCATTTGTGACGAATTCTCTAAAAAGGAAAGGTAAAAAAAATATTACAAAATATAATATTTTATTAAGGCTATATTAATGCATTCCTTTTAGATACTGTCAAGTATTTAAAAAATATAATTCTTAAGGAAGAATAACAATTTCTTAAAATTAATTGCGGAGTGGGTAACAGAAGTGTCTTAATGGGAACGGTCCTACAAAAATACTTTAAGTCAATCAAATTCACTCTATATCCCCGCACACAGCAGAAAAGTACCCAAGTGCCACAACTGGGCTCCATTAATGTATATAAAACTAGATGAATGTTTATCTTAATAAAAATTGTTTTATAAGAAGATCCGTATTTCATATAAGTTTTTCCATATTTTATTTTATTTTTATTTATTGTATATTAAATGGCGGAACTTAACACCGCGCTTTGCCTCCTTACCAGAGAGAGGAAATTATAAAATATATTACTATGAGTAGGAATCGAACCCACAACCGCGTTTACATTGACTGCATAATTTAAATAATACTCACGCAACGCCAGTCCTGCGTGAGAAACTAACGCGTCGACTCTTCGCCGTGTCTGTGGGTGTCGCTACATTGAACTCCAGTTCAGAAAATGGCGTACGCGGAGGCCTTTGACTCTTCAAGATTGACGATCTACGTTTTCTTCTGTAATAGAATTCCAAAAACACATTTTTGTTAATTTAATGCTGTATTTCCCGTTAGGCAGGCACAGAGAACCTAGTGTTAAGGTACTCCATTCCTTAACCTCATCTAATTTAAAAGACAGAATTTTGAGCAGCAGATTTCAATGCTGCACTTCATTTGGATAACAGAGTAAGGAAATGAAAATAATTCATTCTGCCAAGTGGGAATTAAACTAACAACTATAGCAGTTGTAGACAGAGGCTGGGTGTCACACTGCTCCACTTATAAAAATGTCTGGACTAAAACATGCATACTCCATGCATTGTGTATGGTGCATGGTTGTTGGTGGTTGGTTGGTTGTTATAATTTAAATAATTGATAGATTACTACTTTACATTATAACTTAATATATAAAGTAGTGGCCGAGGAACCCTAGGAGTGTCATGTTAAGACACTTTGTTAGCATCCTCACATTGGGATCCAGCGATCGCACGCTAGTAGCCGCATTCCATTGACATTAATCATATTATGATTTACACTTATCTTATCTAGAATATTGAAGAGTAAAATGTTTTATATCCATTATGCACTATACTAAACTAAGTCTTAAAGCACTATAATTATAAGTCTGTGTGTAATAATATTTTAAATAAAATGTTTATGGCACCTTTTTCCATATTTCTATTATCTAGTATTTTGTTGATAGAAAGTTTTCTTAATAAAAATAGCTAAAATTGTTGGAGTGATGGGTCCAGAGGCATATAATAGATTACCATGTGATGTGAGAAATGCTCCTAGTGTAAACATTTTTAATGCAAATTAAGGAAATGATTAATTGATCATTTGATAGCTATAAAGTTTTGAGATTATTTGTAATTAAATAAAAATTTAATAAATATAATAGGTTCAATTTCTACATAATTACATTGCCAAATGAAATAGAAATATTAAATTCATATAAAACTTTGTTATAGTGTAACCTGACCTGTATATTCTTTTGGGTTAGAATATTACTTGACTGATATTATGAAAAAAATATTATTAAGTGCAGCAGAAAATTGGGAACTGTCTTAACACTGGATTCCATCTGTCTAACCTGTTGTATACAGGATCCGCCATGATGCTCAATCACATTAACTGTTTGCCCTTGGGCAAAGGAAGGGCAGAGAGAATACTATTTATTAATTATTTGAACCCGGGTTCAAATCCCGCTATGTTCAATTTTTATATGTTTTCTAAAAAGTATTTTTCTTTTCCAAGTGTGAAATAACACTTTATACATGATAAAGATATGTGTGATAAATATATGGTTTACAAAAAAATTTTGGGTTTTGGTCCTAATATTTAAAAACATAATATACAATCTAGCTGGTAGATAGCCTATTTTACATTATACTTGGGTTACAATTTAATAATAATAATGATACGACAAAAAAGAAATAAGATCCCTAAATCTTACATAATGATGAGAAACGAATAATAAATATAAATAAAGATTTAATCTTATTTTAAACAATGAAACAAATACTTATAAATAAGTATAAGCCTTTTTGTGTAAAATAGATAAAATTTTAAGCATTTTCAATAGCATGTTTTAAAAACACGTATTTGCGTAAAAACAACCATGTTTACATTTAAAATAGAAAACACATCAAATCCAATTAAGAATACAACATTGTGTTTATTTTTAAAACTGTGAACATACTTTAATAGATTACTCTAATTAATTGTTATTTAAATATTACTAAACTAAAAATTATGATAAGTTAGGAATATAAATAATAAATTTTAATTTAAATGTTTGACTTTAATGTTACTATTTTCACTATAGACTTACGTTGCTGCCGCTGCTTCTGTTGTTTTGATGGAAGCTTGTGTATCATCCATTTTCACTGATAATTAACTAACTTAACATTACAAAACAAAGGTAATTTTAGCTCTGAATGCGATATATTTTTTTAACAAAAGTATTAATTTTAAAAATCTTAAATAAACATTCATTCAAATCAAAAACAAACGGTTACTTTTGAAACTGACAGCGTTGTGCTTGTTACAGATAATATAATTATTAACAGTTGCCAACAGCAATGTTGACCATAAGCAAATATTAATATAAATTTAAAATATAAAAAAATATGATGTATGTAATAAAAAATCTATTTTACATTTTAAATGAAACTATTTTAACCGGATTAATCGTGTATATTTTGTATTTTTATACATTTTTGGAAACCCGACGTTTTGAACACTGTGCAGTAGTCCGTGGTCACCGGTAGACTTTACGTTTGAGTTTCATTTAAAATGTGAAATAATCGTGAAAATCAAAGAACTTATTAAATCTATTTTATTATAAATTGATATAACTTAAGAAATATTTAATATAGGAGGATTAGCATCCTCATCCTTTAAATTAATAATAATTGTGTTATTTAAAAAAATAAACATACTAATAAAAATAACAGCTTCACTTTGTATCCCGCACAAAGCATGGTAGACTGAGAGAACCTGGCGCTAAGACACTGTTCCCCACTTTCTGCTGAATTCTGGAGGCATTGCGTGTTGAGTAGCAGAACTCAACGCAGCGCTTTGCCTCGAGACCAGAGCGAAGAAATGGAAATAAATATAATTTTGAGTAAATATGTCATCTCCTCGAGTGGGGATCGAACCCACAACCAGTCGGTTTCATAATTTTACTTTGTGTCCAAATCAAACAATAATAGTGCCTGAAGTTCTGCGGATATATTATTCTCAACGACGATTGATTTTTTTTTTAAGAAGAGTGTGAATACAAAGTAAGTTTTTATTTACAGTAGATAATTTTACCGTTTAAAAAGTCCACATCATATTTATATAATAATAAGGATGAAAAAATAAAAATAAATAAGCATTACACAAAAACAAGTATTTATAAAAAAATGCTACATTTTTTTGTTAATAAAACATACATACGTCACTTACAGTATAAAAATTACTCCGAGGGTTGTTATTGTTAAAAGGGTAACGTATGCGGAGAAAATTCCAATCCAAATAATAATAACCGCATCTCTTCCGTCGTGAAGCGGTACCGACATTAGAATTTTAATAAAATATAAACTACATTTCTCAATTTTTTAACTAAATTATAAGACACTGAAATTTTGATTCAAATTCTTCTGTCACTGTATAATGACACTCAAGACATTGCTCTTATTTCTTCTTAACTGACAGAAACAAAGGAGCATAAGTGGCCAGCATCTTATGTCTTCTATTAACAAATTATCTCTTTCTGTCATTCTCACTTTCCTATTAAAGAGTAATTTTGATATTTTTGAAATAGACAAATTACAGTTTGCATTACTGCACTTGTGTAAAAATAAGCTATAATGGAATGGATTACAATTTTTATAATATATTGAAATAATAGGGCTAAGAATTTTAATACAAGATTCATAATGTCTCTTTAGACAATAATAAAATATTAAATTATAAGACAGTAAATCGTCTGTGTTATAATTTTTGATCTCACCATCTTGGCAATTACAGGTAGTAAAGACAAACTAATGTTTTAAAGGAAATTTTAATAGGTTTTATAAGTTAGGTTTTTAAGCAGTTTATGTTAATATATTATATAAAAAGAAATAATTAGAACACACATTTAATATGTATAAAAAATCAAGTGAAAAAAAACAAACAAAACCAAATGTATACTTTAAACATACCTACGTATATACGTAAAACAATATTTTGCTTTAATTTGTAGTTTCTGATTCGGACGAATTTACCGAAGAAGTTTCAGATGTACTATGCTTAGAACATTTGCTTAGACTTCTACGGCGACTGTAAAAAACAAACCTTTTTATTATTGTATTTTTTTTAGCTTCACGCCGTATCCTGCCTATAGCAGCATATAGAGAACCTAGCGAGGAAATGAAAATATTAGTAAATAAAAATTAATTCCCCCAAGTGGAAATCGTACGTACAATCGTCCCGATTACAGTCACACTCTTGTGTTGGCACCAGCGTGTGGCTGGAGTCGCGGCTCTACGTCTATTATACATCAATTATTGCATTCGATTACTTTATTTATTAAAAGCGCGGCGTTCAGTTCCGCCACTCTACATGCAATGCCTCCAGAACTCGGTGAAAAGTGAAGAACGGTGTGTCTTAACACTAGGTTCCAGAGGGAAGGTAGGCAGAGGCCTACCCTGCCTTGTGCGGGATACGACATTGCACAAGCTGATTGATGAAACTCAACAAATGGCAGTTCGATTTTCATTTCTTGTTCTTGTCATATATTAAATGCTCAAACTGAGTTTTGAAAATGCTTAGCCATGCTGACTGTTTACGTTACCATAATCAGATCAATAAAACGACGACATGTAGAAAATTGCTGGCTACAACTGGATGTGGAAAGTGGAGGATTGAGAGTTCTGGCGTACCCTGTTGGAGGTCCAGCAGTAGACCCGAATAGGCTGATTTCATGATGATGACGACGATAGATCATCAAACAAGGCAGGAGGACAAATATGTGTGTGTGTGATTTTCACTCGCACGCTCACTTTTGTAACAGGACGAAAGTGTAACATAGAGTTTCTCCACTCAGCACGCAATGACGCAATGTCCAGAAAGGTGAATGTCTGGTAGGAAACGGAGTGTTTTAATACTAGTTTCAATATGCCTATGCTGCTGTATTTATAATACAGCGTGAAAAAAAAATCCATCGTTGATATTTATATGAAACTTGAAACAGATCTTGTTTTAAATTTAACCCAAAAAATACTATTTACCGTTGTCTGCAATTACACCTCTTTTTACCGTTTCGCGATGATTTTTGTCTAATTTTTTTTAAATCTTTACTTTCTTCAGAGTCATTGGTTCTATTTCCATAGTCACGTCCGTTTCGGTCCTGCTGCCGTTGATAACGTTTTTTATAAATTTCACACGAATCTTTAGGTACAACCTTCCAAGAGTAACCAAGATTCTCTTTCGCTACTTTCTTTTTCTGAATATTTTCAAATTTATGATTAAGTATACTATAACAAAGCTATATAGTAAATGAAAAAAAAACAATAATTACAAACGTTTTTGTAAAGAACTAAATTTATATTGTCCAAGTCTGCAGTCTGAATACCAGTAGAGCCCCAAAAATATTTTTTCTTGTGTAAATGTTTCTTTTTTGGATTTTTTCTGTTGATGATTTTTTTCGACGTTAATAGATTTGGTCGCATTTTTATTTGTTTAAAAATTGAATGTTTTAAATAATTTGATATAATTTTGCCAAAAGCTTAGATGTCATTTTTTGTATATCTATGATCAGATTAACTTTTTACATTAGATAGAAAAAATATTTTCTTCTTCATATACTAATATATTTATATAAAAATATAGTTGTAAGTAAATTATTTACTAAGTAATTTATTATACATTCTTTAACTGATTTAAATATTACAAACATAATGTATTGCAATTTTGAATATAAGAATATTTTTTTAATTAGTTGTGATGACTATCCGAACGTTGTCATATGACTACGACATTCAATGCTACCAACTTAACTATTTAGTCACCATATTGGGGCAGCTGATATTTGTTTGAAATAAGATTTTTTCTAATAATCAGCTTCTATAGTCCCAAAATGGGTGCCTCATTCGTTCCCATCACGGTTTTCACCGTTTTCTGGGGTGTTATTGGTATTGTGTGCCCCTTCTTTGCCCCTAAAGGTCCAAACAGAGGGTAAGTTTTCAATACACATAAATTCTTCAAAAATATGGATTTACAAAGATACATAACGTTAATGTTTATAATTTCAGGATAATCCAAGTGGTATTGATGCTAACTGCTGCGACGTGTTGGTTGTTGTAAGTATATTTTGTATACATTATACTTTATTGCTCTTAATCTTACTATGTCCCTCGACACATATATATGTATATATATATGTTAAGTGTGGTTCTTTAGCTAAATAATTTAGTTTCACTATATATTTAATTAAAATTCCTAGCTTTACCCACATTTCTCATAAACATGGCATTGAAATATATAATCTGTCATTTATTTCCTTATTCTTAATCAATTGTTTTGTTGTATGTTGCTTAAGGAGACAGTCTAATAACTTAATGTTTGAACTTCACTTATCTATAAATCTAACAGCTGTAGTAATAGCAGCAATTGTATCAATCTGGCAATGAGGTAAAAAGCACTGGGTTGAATTCTGCCACTCAACTGCCTTGATACTAGGTTCCCTCTGTCTACACTGCTATGTGAGGGTGAAGCTAAAAAAATAATTTATTCCAACTGTATACACAGTGAATGTGGATGTATGTCTACTAGAAGGAATGTATTTTTACCTTTTCGAGCTGTATGAAATGAAGTGCAACAGTCAGTTCTGCCACTTTTTTGTTTTGAGCAGGAAAAAGAAAACAAAGTGCCTTATTGCTAAGTTCTTGGTGTATAATCTGCAGTGAGAATTAAATCCATAACTTGTCGAATTTACAGTTGCATGCTTTTGGCAGCACAGGGTCACCCCTGTGCTGTCAATAGCCTCCATAGACAATATTAATTAATCATATAATAATAGTAATGTAATGTTTCAATTTCTAATTCCAGCTGGCTGTGTGCATACATGGCACAAATGAACCCTCTCATCGGCCCCAGACTCTCTAATGAGACTCTCATTTGGATATCTGTAGCTTGGGTAAGAAAGAAGATTATTTATATTACAATTAACTAGCAACATTTTGTTGCTTTGATGTGATGAATGGTCTAATGACCTTCTAACTTTTCGCACTTGTGGTAAGTTCCTTACTGCACAGTAAGGAACTTACCACAAGTGCAGTGAGTGGCTCTAAAGCCTTCTTTGATAAATGGACTATATAATACATAAGGATTATCTATTTTGAAACAGTTGTTTACACAAACTACTTGGCTTAGAAATGTAAATATTTATTAACAATTTTCCACTTCCTATTTTTGGGATTTTGCAAGTGTTTGCCCACACTTAGGTAAGTAAAATACTTATTTAGAAAACATAAAAAATATATATTTAGCAGAATTTGAACCCGCTCCTCTTGGAAACTGTCCAAGGACACTTCCAAATTTTGCTAAATAAGCATTTTCCCTTTCCTATTAACCAATTGACTTGAAATTTTCTTACTTTTTAAAATGTTTAGTTCTGCTGACATTTGTGGTGTGTCAAATTTCTACTTCCTTTCATCTTTATATAGTAAAACTGAACACATTTTGGATGCTTTAACCCACAATTTTATTTTATTCAAATTACCCATTTTTATTTTTAGCTTTTAGTATATTATTGCTATTTAGTATTCTACTTCACAATAAAACTATTTAATGTTTAAAAAAACTTTATTTATTATATTTTATTGGGAAAAAAATCTAGGACCATAACCATGGGAAAGCTATAGTGGCTTCCAATGAATTCTTTTTAATGTTTATATTGCTCTTTATCCGAAATAGCGTCACACGAAATATTTTGTTTCTAAGATATGGGGGTAACAAACTTAACATTAAAGTTTTTTTTTTCAATATCTATTGAAGAAATCTTTATGAAATTGAAACTGAATGGAAGTTACTATCGCTTATAATATATTTTGTCCAAATGTTTAGAATATTATAAATTGTAATAAACTAGAAGTAATTTTTTTAAGCCTTTCATATACCAATCTAAATTATCACATAGCAAAATTATACATTTCATGTATATATTAGATACTTATTTATGCTGTAAGTTAAATAAAGTAGTTTATATGAATAGAACATATCTCAAAATAATACAAACCATTAAAAATATGTGCATGCACGGTATTGCTGTTTAGTTCCGGTAGGGACGTATTTCAGGAACATAATGCACAACCCAGTTGTTCCGGAACGGTTACGACTAGACAAATTTAGACGTTCCAGAACAGAAATGAGTTATTACAAGTTCCAAAACAATTTTGTTCCGACTATTCATTTAAAATTAGATCATTTTCCAAACCCGGAATGGAACAGCTGGAACCTTTCTTATTTTTACCGAAACGTAACTTTTTTGCATGCATTAGTGATATGCATGGTATATCACTAATGCAGTGGCGGATTAACAGGGCTGCATTTATATCTGCAAGTTCTGTTGTTCAAGTCTTAAAAAAATCGTCTGCATTCAACAGGTTAAAGAATTTCCCAGAACACTCCCTAGGATAAATTTAGGCCCTGGGCCCTATACAGGGCAAATCGGTGTTTTGGCGTGAAGTATTGCCTCGTTCTGCTGATGACCCATTTTCTTTGAGGTCAACTTGGTCTTGTCTCAAAGAATGTTGAATTTTTTCACAATAGTGACAGTCACTAAAAACGCGAAGACCCAATGCGCTGATAGTGGGACTATAAGGGGAGTGCTTTGAGAGACTGTCGACATGACGAATGGGATTACTTGTGTTTTCTGAGGATTGAATTGAATTGAACCAAGTTACTTTCACCTCCCATGAGGAAAAAATCCCGAGGGATGCGTCAACAGAAGACACAAGTTTTTTCGGCGCTGGTCGACATTTTCCCTTGAAAGACTTGCGCGGCCTAAATAAACAGTGTCCATTGTGCTATTATCTGCATAACAATGTATGCTTGTATCCTCTAAAACGTCATTGAAAGAAACAACGTAGGGGACAGCACGTAACCCTGGGGGACGCCAGCGTTAACACACACGTTTGACAGCGACTTTGATGTTGCTGTGTTGCTGTGATTTACTAGCATAAATTCTCTGGCACCCCGTATAATGGAAATTATGCCTGCTGGAGTTGTAGCCCACCTTAACTTAACCGCTTATACTTCAATAACTAAATGTTAAGTTATTAAGTTGCAAGTTTTAAACTAATCAAAAATTACCTCCGATCAACAATTAATCAAGAGCGACTCTGTCAATTTGTCTATCCCGTCAATTGAAAAAAAAGTTTCAAACTATACTTACTACATACTTAATACACTGTGGGCCTCGTTTAACCGCGCCCCCGACCTCTGACTCTGGAGTCAGTCCGCCACTGCACTAATGCACGGCATATAAAAAAATGTTATAAATATTTTGGATAAAAAGAAAACAATCTATAAATAAAAATATTTAAATTGTTTTATTAATTAGCTTCCAGTGCAGCTTTACCACGCTTTTGGGGATAGACCCTTTGAGAAATCTTCCTTCACAGATGCTCTAGCATCATGAACAAGTTGTAACAAGCGTCTTAGATTTCGATTTAACTTAGTAATATCATATGGATTGAGAAGAGAACGTATGTTAAACAAGAGGTGTGGGTTCAAGTCCAACTGTGTCCAAAATTTTATGTTTTTAAATTTTTCAAAATTATTTTATAAATAATATGATATTCTTTCACTATTCTGTAATAGTATATAAAATAAAGAATGTTTTAATGCTTCGATTAGGTATGTATGGAAATTATTATTAAATAATATTTACCTTTTTACATGTCTTTACAAATCCAGAAGTGAATGAAGGTATTCTTGGTTGGTTTGTTTTAGTTGTATATTTAAAACTATGTATTATAATATAAGATAATAATGTCTACTTTTTAGCAATAGAAAAAAAACACGAACGAACTTACGAAAGCTGCAGTTACAGAGTAAATAATGATATTAAACTAATTTTAATAAAATGTTGTTAATACATATAAATTTCAACATAATTGAATATATATATATATATATATATATATATATATATATATATATTTATATATACATATATATATATATATATATATTTATATATATATATATATATATATATATATATATATATATATATATTGTTTACAGTTAATTTAACACGTGTAATATTAAGATAATTGAAGTACTATAAACTTATCACGTTTATATTCCATCGGGGTCAGTTGGCCGTTCTAGTAAACAAGTTGAATAATACATTATTTTTTTCGTATAACTTAACTAATTCAAATCGGAACAGATTAATAACAATATAAAATAATATACAGAAAAAAACAATTTTTGTAACGATTTTAATTAATTGTGAACCTTCAAAAAAAAACATGGGCTATTTTTTTAGCTAGTCGTGGTGCAGGGTCACAAGGGCGTGCGACTGCAAACGCAACAGGATGTGGGTTCGAATCCCACGGAGTAACGAGACAAAGCACGACTTTAAGTTCCGGCACTAAATACGCAATGCCTCCGGAATTCGGCGGAAAGTGGAGAACGGAAGTGTCTTAATGGGAACGGAGTATCTCAATATTAGATTTTATATGCGAGATACATCGTGACGCTAAAACAAATAATTATATAATGTGTGTATAATATTAAATATGTGATCTTAGAGATCTAGATCTATTTTTACTTATTAGTTTCTCAAGTAAATCGTGGTTTGAATGTGTTTCGTTATATTTATTTTGGTTGTAGGTGTTAGTTACAACGTCATATTTGTCTTAAACATTTTATGTCATACAAAGTCTATTGAAGTTAAGATTTAATTATTGAAAATAACGTGGAATATTTTTTTGCATTTATGTTATAACACAATTCTATTCATACTATTGTATACGCTGTGTTGAATATAAAATATATTCCCACAAAACAAAGCGTCGACCAGCTAGTATTCAATTGTAATATAAGTATTTCTTATTTTTATATGTAGTTCCGAGAGTCTCGACACGCGTAAAGGCCGTCCGTTCTCACGTGCTCCCGTATATATTTAGTGCGGCGCGAGTGCCAGCGCCGGTGCGCGTGCGCCGTGCGTGAAGGACGTGCTTTTTACTTTTTACTTGTAGTCAATGCTTGTACGTTTACATTACTTGTATAATACGTTTGATATAACATCACCGTGGCTTTGGTATGCCGTATTTCGACTTGAGTAAATAAAACAAAATCACTTCACGCTGTGTCTCGCACACAGCAGGATAGGCTGGCTGAACCTAGTGTTTAGACACTCCGTTCCCAACGCACCAAGTTTCGAGTTATTTCATTGGGTGTTAAATAGCGAATCTCAGCGCCGCACTTTGAGACTATATTTCATTAATTTCAAAGTCACGACTATCCACTTCTGATAGTATATAATGCCTATCCTGTTATATACGGGATACAGCGTGAAGCTGAACAAATTTTTTTTTTTAACCTTCTAACAAGATAGTGTTTGTAGACAAGTACAATGAGTTTATAAATACACCTCAAGCGAAGGATGCTCCGCTATTCATAGACGCCTATATTTACTCGGCGAGGGACACACTGTCAAGGACGCTGGTATTTAGGTTAAAGACACACACCTGCAACTTATTTTTCTCTTGAGCGAGATATAAATAGCACATTATTTTGTGTTAATTGTAATTTAGTTAGGCTAACTGACGTTTTTAAGTATAGCTTATAGAATTTGTATTGGTAATTTGTAAGATTTCTTTTGTTTGACAATACGCGAGTGCTGTAGGCTCGTTTTCCACTAGGGGGAATTAATTATTTTCATTTCCTCGCTCTGGTAACAAGGCGAAGTAACAGGCGTTAAGTACGGCCACTTAATACGCTATGTCTCGAAAATTGGGTGGTGGGTGGGGATTGAAGTGTATAGCTAAAAAACAATTCTTTTCTGATATTTTAATTACAGATAAAAAAAAACATATTTACGTTTATTTTTTATTTGTATTCTTATTTTAGTAAATATTAAAAGTAAATACATTTTTCTTTGTTGTGTTAAAGTTACATGAGTTATAGGTAATTTTTTTAATAATAGTATTCTGCTGTCAATGTGACAGTAATTTTTTTATATAATTTTTCATAATATATATTTTTTTGTTTCAGGGAAACAACACAAAGTAACGACATTTTAAGCCGTAACATACAAATTTAATTTTAATCAAAAATCAATTGTATTATTACAATAAATTTATTGTTTTTCTCCGCCATTTAAAAAAAATGAAATTTAAATTAAATCCATTCCAAGTTAAATGATGTATAATTATTGTGTAAGTATATAGTGATGTGCTTGATGGCTCGATGAGTTGTATCAATATATTATTAAAGCGAATATCTATTTATATGTTATGTTTCAATAAATTTAGTTAATTAAATGTGCGTTTTAATTTATTTATTCCCTATTTATTCTTGGTAAGATATACTTCTGGGCTGTTCTGATTGTAAAACAGATGGTTATCTATTCGATTCCGATCGGAGAAAATGAATAGATAGCATTTTACCCGTTCTGGTAATAAGGCGGCGGCGCGGTATTGAGTTCCGCCACTCAACTCGATATCGAATATCGGAAATTTGAGTACGAAATAAAAAGATAGTTGTGTAAAAGTATTTTTGTTAGCTACAAGTATTAAAGAAACATCTAAATAAACTTTGCAATAAAATAGTTGTACTATAAAATTGATAATTAAATAATTAATATATGTAACTTGCTAATGCCGATGTAATAATTAACTTGATAGTAGAATAAATAGGTTAAAGTACGTCAACTTATGTAAAGTGAGAGATAACAAAACTCGACTGATAAACTATAATGATTTAGTATGTGTAGTAGATATATCGTTTTTATCTAATGTGAAATACTTTGAAGACCTCTTAGCGTGCAAAGTGTGATTGGTTTGAGTCTTGACTTTGATTCACTCAAAGAAAAAATATTGAATAAAACCCAAACACCTCGACTAAGTACTAGAATGCGAGCGGGGTAATGGAAATAATTAAAATTTATTTCCCCCCCGAGTCGTCTCTGAACCCACAACCGTCGCATTCAGTCAGACGCTCATCAATGGCATTGAATGAAATACGCTGGTGTTAATAAAGCTTACATAAAATGTAACGTTAGTTTTTGTTATCCAATTTATAGGTAGGATTTAAAAAAAAAAAGGTAAAATCAATTGGCGTTCTTGATTTTTTTTTGTGCCACAACTGTGTCTTTAAAAGCGACGGCCTCAAAGCGTAGCGTCTGCCATTCAACACGCAATATCTCAAAAATGGAGTATTGTCACACTCGGTTCCCTTTGCCCACCTTATATATATATACGGGATACAGCGTGAAGCTTTTAAAACAATAGTTTTCTATCCACCGCTGACACAATGTCAGTGCATGATATGATTAAGTCCGCCGCTAGCGCTAGCGTACGGTGTCAAGTACACTAAATAATCACGTGCTCGTTATGTAAGGATCGATAAAGTTAAATACACACCTGTTAAAATACCTTCTAAGAATGTGCTATATTCTTGTATAGATGTTAGCTTCACGTGTATATATAGTGTTATAACTCTCCGTTCGCAATATGTCCTAATATTCGCAATATTCCTTTTATTATCTATTATATTATATATATTTTTAGTTATTTATATATATATATATATATATATATATATATATATATATATATATATATATATATAGAAGAATATATATATAAAGAGAATGAAAGATATTACGTGAGTATGTAAAAGAAGAAGGAAAGGGATGGATGGGGGTTAATGGCGACGTGACGTTTAGTGGTTACTTTTGCTTTGTGGCCGTTAAGTTCAGCTTAATCTGTCTTATTCTTCCCAATCTTATATAAAATATGACATATTTTGGCCCCAACGTGTAGAACTGGCAGTAAAATGTGTATTGAATACTTACAGTATGGCGCTTCGCCAGCATTTCTACGCACACAGAGGCGCAAGGTCGCTCAACTGTACTGAGCAGTCTCAGGTCAAATTGTATTTAAAATATAATCTTATATAATGAACTTTTTTTTATGTAACGCTAACCTAATTTTGGCATCGTCTTTGGCTAGTCTTGCCTCGTCCATTTTAATTGTGTGGCCTTCTTTTCTCGGTTTCTCCGCGTTTCCGAATTGCAGAGTAGACAAAGTAGATAATGTCAAAGGATAACGTCCTCTGTGCATCTTGAATGGCAAATTCAACGCCGTGCCGTCTCTTATTAATACAGTCTAAGTATATGTAAATATTAATGATTGTTATAAAAATCGAAACAAAAAGAAAAATATCATTGAACTTGAAACACAATGGTTGTCATCTTCATCATTTGCTTATTTCATCAGAAATGACAAATGCTTCTACAAATTCCAAGAAATATTTGTATGTAATTAAATTGCTTGTTCAATAAAAAAGGAATATATTTTGTAAGGGTTTCTTATATAAATGAGTGAGTCGTACGTAACAGCAATAATTTCTGGGACAGAGTACCCTTTCCTTGACCATTTATCGAGGAAGGCTATACATCGTGTTACATCATATTACACCGTGTAACTCCCGGTGAGTTTTCCCGGTTGTTAGTGTTCCCGGTAGTTCTCGGTGACTTTCCGCTAGTAGTACCTCGGACACTACAATGTGTCATAAAGCACAACTCTCAGCTATTTCCAGTTAGTAGGTCTATAATAAAGTTGAAGTATCGCTACATAAATAATGGCCGAGGCACAGGTTTAGCGGTTAGCCTACTTCTACGAGATATTGATTTAACCAGACATACATAAAGACACGAGTAGAGCATCTACCGACTTAACATTTGTTTTACAGCTTACTGTTAATAATAGCCTACTGTAAGTATATACTTGCAGAGATCCCGGCTTCGTTCGCGCATATCACCTACCTATCTATCTATATTTCTATAATATATGAATAGTGTAAAAAGTGTGTGTTTGTAAAAATTAAAAAAAAATCAGCTTCACGCTGTATCCCGCATACAGGGTTATGGTTAGCGTAACCTAGTGTAAAGACATATCAGACGGTATCAGTTCATTATTTCTTCACTCATCAGGTGTACCAGATATTTAATTTTTATATGGCAATGGAGAATCAGGACCGTCGTTAACTATTGTTAAGAATATTATTAATTATTGATTATAATGAGGCCATTCGTAGCGCAGGGGCACAAAGTGTGACTGTAAACGCGACTGTGGGTTTGATTCTCACTAGAGAAAATAAAATATTTATTTAAATTTATATTTCCATTTCCTTGCTCTGGTAGAGAGGCAAACTGCGGCGTTCATTTCTGCCACTCAACACACAATGCCTCCAGAATTCGGCAAAAAGTGGGGAACGGAGTGTCTTAACACAGGGTTCCCCTGCCTACCTTGCTGTGAGCGTTTTGCGTTTTACGCGTATTTATTTATGTTATACCAACATAAATTGGAAGAAAATCTCATAAGGAATTGGAAAAATAATGGTTGCCTGGTTTAAACAGGCCACCTTATGTCGATAATTTTAATTTCTTGGATTTTATCTTTTATTTATATTGGAAATTCTCACTTCGTGCCAAATTCCATATCTAGTTCACTTGAAGTACCCAATAGGTTTTAATTACGTCCAAAATGCCACAAAATCAATGTACCTAGGTATAAGTGCTCGTATATTTTTTTGTACTGAAGAAGATCTGAACATTTTAAATTAATTTCAACTTGAGACCTGAACGCGATCTCAAGATAAAAGAATCTTGCAAGACTGACAACAAAGAGAATCTATGAAAAGTCCGTTTTTCCTTTTTAGATACGGAACCCTAAAACACACAAAAAAATAAAATCTTACATATGACACTTCAAACGTCAATTTTATAAAACATTTTACATCATTGCCAGTCGTGTCCGTAAACTCAGACCGTTATCACTTTATCAGATTTAAGTGATAAGAAATCAAGGATAATTTGATAAAACGTGAAGTTCAGCACTTAGCGAGTAATTTTATAATTGGATTTATTATGTAAAAAAATATTCCTGAAAATCGTTGCATTGTATAAAGATTTTTTTTGCTTCACGCTGTATCCCGCATATAGCAGGGTACGCAGAGAGAACCTAGTATCCTAGTGTTAAGATACTTCCGCTCCCCACTCAATACCGCGCCTTGCCTCGAGCCATAGAGCACCAAAGCGAGGACATGAACATATTAAATATTTCATTTCCTGAAGTGGGAATTGAACCCACAGCCTATCGCGTTTTCAGTCGCACGGTTGTGCACCTACCTGTGAGTTGTTGTTTCGAGAGTTTCCGTTGAGTGGCGGAACTCAGAGTCGCGCTTTGCCATGACACCAGAACGAAAAAATGAAAATATAAATTTAAATATATACTTTGCTTAAGTGGGGAATGGAAGTGACTTAATGAAGAACGGAGGGCCTTAACACTACCTAGGTGATACCTGGGTAGGTATCATCTGGTTACCCATCTATTTTTTATATAAAAATATTTTTAGAATATTCATTGATTGTGATGCAGGATAGGTGCTAGTTTATGTGATAATTAAATTATACCATTAACCAATGATCATTTTGTTTGTATTTGTTCATTCGACGATTCACAATTGCTTACAAAGTATATTTTTTATTTGAATAATACAATATAACTTATGAAATTTTCCATTCAAATGAAAATCAAAACGATCAGTCAATGGAGAGGATTTAACAGATCGAGGCGACGCCGTCCTTGCCACCTCGCGACACGTCGTTCGATAACATTTAGATAAGAGACATTCTTCACACGCGTCACGTCATACAATGCGACACTTTAATTTACATTTGTTTATTTAATAAGACACTGTTCAATTATTTTATTTTATTTTAAAATTAATTACGTCACATTGTTTTCATTTCCTCGTAACAAGACAAAGTGCGGCGTTGACGTCCGCTAGTCAACGTGTCTGTTAAATTGAGGACTGCGTGGGTAACGACGTGTCTTGAGACACCGTAACCCACTGCGGCGTTAACACTATAGGTTCTGTCTATTCCGTGGTGAATTTCATACAAAATGACGCAAAATTAAAGCATGAATGCTCATATGTCTTGATAGCGTTGACATAAAAGTCTAATTTTTTTTTGTGCTTAAAGTGACCGTAAACCTAAATATTTTATATTAATTTCAGCCTCAAGATGACAAACGGGCAGCAAAGTGATTATATAAGGGTTCCGTTTTTACCTTTTGAGGTACGGAACCCTTGAAAGATAACAAGTACACATACATGACATATTAAACTTTAATATTATTTATACTTAATATTATAAAGCTGAAGACTTTGTGTGATTTAACGCACAGATCTCAGTAAGTTCTGGTTTAAAATAAAAAAATACTTGCTTTTGTTTTTTGCAATTGCTTCGCTCTACCCTCTAGAACTAATTGAGTTCATTTTAACTATTTCTCGTCGTTCGGTTCTTTTCCTTACAATATTTATTGGTCTAAATAAATGTATGCAGTTCACTCTTGCGAGCTCAAGGGAACGGACTTTAGTTATTGCCATATGATCACATAGCCGCAACAGCGTTGTGCTCAACACGCAATGCTTTAAGAATTCGGTGGAAAGTTGATAACAGAAGTTTCTTAATTAGAGACAGAGTGTCTTAACACTAGGTTTCCTGATTCCTTCTATATGCAGGTTACAGCGTGAAGCTAAAAAAAATAGATTACAACACAAGGAAACAGATGATAAAAACACTTTAGTTTTTTAATTTGCTGCTTAACTACGATTTAACGCATCAATGGACGTCATTTCTCCCAAAATAAGTGCGCGAGTTGGCTCGTCGGCTGCAAGGCTTATGTAACATAGACATGCGTCGATCAAGACTGCGCGAGCTGAAACGTTCTACGTACATTTGTATTTGTATGTACAAACGTATTGAATTATTCTGACGTTGCTAGGCTTTAAGTGGGGAGGTTGTATGATGGCAGAGGGAACCTGGGAATTTAGTGTTAAGACACCCCGGTCTCATTAAGACACTCCCCGTTTCCCACTATATGACAGTTTCCATATTAATATGTAAGAAAAATATATAATTAATTAAGACTTATTTTAATTAATTAATAAATATATTATTGTTGTTGTTGAGGATGTTGTGATGTTAAAAGTTAAGACACTCAGCTCTTCAAGTTTGCCTTATTTTAAGACAGCACAATAGACATCTCAGCTAAATACCCGAGATTCGTAAAGATTAAAAAAAAAATGTAATGTTAAGTTTATGTAATAAACCATTTAAACTTATCACAGTTTTTTTACAGTCAACACTCATTTTCTTCACTCATTTTCCAAGGGGAGCCTTGGCTTTGCTTCGACCACATTTTTTTGTGTAATGGTTTTTTTAAGTTTTTAGGCTGTATTATTATCAGTAGAAAACACAAGATATTTCAGGTTCAACTATGGGCACGGTTTCCAATTCCAACAATATTACATACATTAATGCCAAACTAGTAACCTCCTTTTTTGAAGTCAGTTATAAAAATAGATATCTTGGCCAACTTGATATAATAAGTAGGTACAGTATTGACGTGCCATACTTTGCTTCACGGTCACTGACCCAGATGTTATATAAGAATTTGCCTCCAAACAATATATGAATTTAAATGTTTTTTAATTTAAGTACCTAATGAAATCATCTTACTGAAGATTTTTTATTTAAAAAAAAAATCTTTTTAATTTTTTTTAGGTTTCTACCTACAGCTTCACACATGCCTATGACCTCGCATAGGGAACAACCGAGAGTAGTATGTGGCACATTTTAAGTACCCGAGGTACCTTTGACCGCAAATACTGTGGGTTACATCGAATCGGCTAACCTGATGTAATATAGATATAACTTTTAGCTAACCTTCCTTGATAAATGTACTGCCCATCTTGAACAGATTTACCCATTTTATTCGCCTAGTGGGGAATCGAAGCCACAGCTGTCGCGTTTAGAGTCGGAAGCTATGCCACTGGGCTACGACGGCCTCCGGGTATGTTATTTATTATTCTTAATTATGATAAATTATACAGATTTAAAACAAGTTGCAAAAATACTTGTTTAGAAAACGTATAAAAAATGATTTCCTAAGAGTTAAATAACGCTTTAAAAATGTAAAAAAAAATAGCAAAAATATTTATTTGTTCATATTTTAATCGTTCGCCATTGACTCATTGAGGCATTGAGGAAAGATTTAATACTAGGTTCCCTCTACCTCCCTGTTTCATACGACATACAGCGAGAATCCGATTTATTTGTCCAATTTTCATAAAAGAAAAAAAACTCCTAGTCATATGAATATTGTAATGCGGTGCGCCCGTTACGTCATTCGCTAGCGGCCATTTATTTGTCTCACGTAACACGGCGACGCCAAAAATCTATACTGATAACAACGCTCTAGTATACATATGTATATATGGCATTTTACGTAACGTTATCATTAATTATTATGAATTTAAATAGTTTTTTTTAAAACGCCTTTTAATTTGTAACTATGTAACAATATCTAAGAAACTGAGTTGATGCATATAGTTACGTAGATTAGGTATCGTCAACAATATGGTATCTTCGATCTGGGGTAATGTTGGAGACAGGACGTGAATAGTGGCACTAGTAAACCACTTGAGTTTAGGCTCATATCATCCAGGAAGGCAAAGCATAAGGTAAATATCCAAAAATGAATCACATCGGTTACGTAAAAGGAAGTGGCGACTCAGACGGGAGTCGCTGCATCGATCAGTCCGGCCGCTAGCCGCCTCCCGCCCGCCAGCGCCGTCGCATCGTCCTTAGTTTGCATTACATAAGGCAACGTATTGAACCGTTCTGTCTGTCTGTCTGGCTCTTATAAATTAAATGACTCCAACTTATTGAGTTGGCCATTATTAGAAAATCAATAGAATATACTTATGACTATTGAATTTAGAAAGAAATTGCTGATTTCATTGGGCATTGAACTTTAAACCTAGTGTTAAGACATTCAGTTCTTATTAAGACACTTCCGTTCTTCACTTTCTGCCGAATTTTAAAGATGTGATTCTGAGAACGTGTTAAATGACGGAACTCAACACTGCGGTTTCGCCTCGTTACCAGAGCAAAGAAATGAAAAAAATAAATATTTCATTTTCTCGAGTGGGAGTCCACAACCTATCGTGCTTACAATCCCACGCTTGTGCCACTGTGCCATGCGTGGCCTCAAAATAATATTTCTTTTATAAGCAACTTATATAGGTACATATGTACCTTTCCTCTCTTTTCGTCCACTTTTGAGATATTGTGTTAAGTGGCGGAACATAACACTGCGTTATGTCTACCAGAGAAGGGTTATATAAATAAATTAAATTTATTTTTAAAAGGGTGATTATTCCCCCGAGTGGGGATTGAACCATAACCATTGTGCCTGAAGCTGAAATACCTCCACGTACGGCACTGAAAAAGTACCAAAAAAAAAGTAGTCTATAATTTTAATTTAAATTAGAGGTAGATTCGATTCACAAAGTATATTGTAACTTAAATGTTAAATTGTTACAAATCCGCTCCACAGTACTGAAACTCGCCCTGTCTGGTCAAAACCAACATAATCTGAATAAGGCGTAAGAGCAACAAACTAGCAAATAACACGTACTTACTGACTTCAATTGAATTTTAAAGTCATGACGACCTCGCCTAATATGCCTATAGACCAGTGGTTCCCAATCAGTGGTCCGCAGAAGCATAAACATAGTCCCGCGAACGATTTTAATTTTATGACTGGGCATGGTTAGGTGAAATTTCTGTATGACTATTACAGTTAATTTTTATTATACCTACATACATAGTGGTCTCTGCTGCCAAGATTGATATAAAAGTGGTCCTTGATCAAGAAAAAGTTGGGAACCCCTGCTATAGATGCTTATACTATTTTTTACCTACGGCTCCTCTGGCGGCCGGTACAGTGGGTTACATCGAATTTTCCGATAAATTAACCAAAGAGCACGCAAAGCATTTTCCAATTCGTACCAGTTCAGAAGCAACAGTAACTGAGATGAGTGCGTTCAAATATGAAACTATCTAAGTATTTAGCCAGTCGTGGCGCAGTGGTACAAAGTGTGACTGTAAAACCGACTGGTTGTGAGTTCGATTCCCACTCGAGGAGATGAAATATTTTCTTAAAATTATATTTTCATCTCTGGTGTCGAGGCAAAGCGCGGCGTTGAGCTCTGCCACTCAATACGCAATGCCTCCAAAATTCGGCAGAAAGTGGGGAACGGAGTGTCTTAACACTAGGTTCCCTCTGCCTACCCTGCTGTGTGCGGGATAAAGCGTGAATATATGTAGATTACGTTATTATAAGCCAAGTAAAATTTAGTCAAATGGTGTAAAACTGCCAGTAATGGCAATCATAAAGAAAGCTACCACGAGTCAGAAAAAAAACAACAGCTACTGTTTATGAAATATAATTTTACAATATCTAAGAATATCATTCCACAGATTAATATTATTATAATACTATTACTTTTAGCTTCACGCTGTATCCCATATAGCAAAGTAGGCAGAGGGAACCTAGAACACCTTGTTTCCCACGACTAGTGGAACTTAATGCCGCGCTTTGTCTTGGTACCTGGGCGTGGAAATTTTCTAAAAGTTCGCAGTCAGCAGCTGCGAAAATTGTTATAAATTTTGAAGTTAAGTCAATAACAAAAAGAAATGCGGAAGATACGTTAAAATCAACAAAAAATATATACAAAACGTGTTGTAGTAAAAATACAGACCGAGCGGTGGCCATGAGGTATCGGCTTATTTGCTGCTCATTAGACGTGCTACTGTGACAGCAAAAGTGATAATGAATTATATATATATTATTATTATTGTATACAGAAAAAACATCACTTACTAAATATATTTTTTCTCTCCTTTTGCTTTAAGCTATATCCCCGTATAGCGGGATAGGCAGAGATAACTTAGAAACTTAGTTTTAAGACATTCCTTTCCAATTGAGACACCTCCGTTCCCTACTTGCCGCCGTGTTCTGGAAGCATTACGTGTGAAGTGGCGGAATTAATCGCCGCGCTTTGCCAGTGACTGACTTGAACGTGGCGGGACTCGAACTCGCGCCTCCTGAAAACCGACCAGGCACTCTGAACTCTAAGCCATACGTTCTCATCAAGCGACGTCGAAATTTTAATACAATTTGTTTATGTTGCTAGCATCTCTGTAGAGAGATTTTTACAAATTTCCGCTACCCAAAGTAAATCACTACGGCCTGTAGCGGGATGGGTTCGAGTCCCGCTACGTTCAAATTTTTATACGCTGTCTAAATAAATATTTTTCTTTACTACCTACAGAATAACACTTTAAAAATGTTAAGAAATATATCATTGTGCCGAAATATCGAACCCACTACATGTCGCGTTTACAGTCGCGCGCTTCGCGTGTCCCTGCGCCATATTCATCCATAGTGGATGAAATTTGCTATAGTAATCATGTTTCAATACTTTTATAATAACATTATCTATCTTTCTATCAATACCCACCTATAATAAGAATTCCATATATATATATACATATACTACAATACAATAAAATATATGAAAACTTTAGTATCTGCCGCAATGCAGTGCTTACGTACACTTGGCAATATGTCGCTTTTACAGTCATCGGTTTGATTTTATAAAATCGGGCACTCTGTATCCCGCATGTAGCAGGGTAGGAAGAGGGAACCTAGTTCTAAGAGTTAAGACAGTCGGTCCCCCACGCATCGCTTAGCTTTCGTGATATTGAGAGATGGAACTCAACCCCGCGCCATTTACCAGAGCGAGGAAATGACATTAATAATTTAGTTCCCAGAAGGGAAATCGAACGCACACGCGACGCGTTATCAGACACTACACTGCGCCACAACAGCCCCTTTATCAGGTTTATTAATTTGTTTTAAAGTTCTTGTCTTTCTTTGTATATTGTAGTTAATAACTTAATAACGTCTTACTTTGAGTATCTAATAAAAGTGATTAAAAAAACTGACTTCAATTTTCTCGTTAACTAAAAGTCCTATGAGGTCTGCTGTGAGCTTTATTCTAATTTAAAAAAAAGGTCAAAGATCAGCAAGACTACTAAATTTTCTCCTTGAAAGCAGCTCTCGAGTTCATTTTTAGTTATAAGTGGGTATATAATGCTTATTATTATTTTTATTATTTTCTTTGAAGTGTTCATAAATATGTAATAACTAGGATAGAGAACATAATTTATATGGTAATTGAAAATAAATATCTATTATAAATTGAGGCCGTTGTGGCCTAGGGGCACAAGGATGTAACTGTAACACGACGGTTGTGGGTTCGACCCCCACTGGAGGAAATGAAATATTTATTTAAATTTATGTTTTCTTCGCTCTGGTGTCGAGGCAAAGCAAGGTGTTGAGTTCCGCCACTCAACACGTTATGTCTCCAAAATTCGTCAGAAAGTGGGGGATGGGGTGTCTTAACACTAGGTTCCCTCTGCCTACACTGTGTGCGGGATATAGCGTGAAGCTAATAAAAAATCAAATAAATAATTCAGTCATATTTAAAAATGAACACTAAGCTAGGTATTGCTGATATTGATGTTCTCTTTTCATTTCTTATCAAAATATAGGTACATGTATATTATATACTTAGTTTGAGATGTAATACAGTTATATTTTTTTAAATTACAGTAACAAATCAAAGCCTCCAGAACACAGATCACACATATTCACAGGGCTCTGCTGCTGCTCCAAAATTCAGCGAAGAGCAGAAAGCGGAGTATCTTAACACTAGGTCCCCAAGTTCTCTCTGCCCACCATGGTATGGAAAAAAAAATTTTCTTTTTGAATATTAATCGATGTTACTTTCATTATCATGTTAAATTAATTACAATATATTTTATAAATTCATATCAGTACGATTTAAACTCCAAAGTTAAATATACAGCGTGAAGTTGATTTTTTTTGTTATTACGTCCTTAGAATCAATAATTTAAACTAAATTGCCTTTTATATTAAATCATCTCTCTAAAAGAAATACCTATTTTTATACTATATTATTTTGTCGTGAATTCTATTTCATATCTAAGACAAAGATATAATAAGCTATTAACTTAAAACTCAAACACGAATGAACCTTTTATTAATTGAAAGATAAATTACTGTTGTTAATGTAATGATAATTTTATAATAGTTAATTTTTTTCTTCCCGTACATAGCAGGTTAGGCATAGAGGGAACCGAGTGAAAAGAAATTCCGTTACCGTTCCCCAATCACTTATCTAATTCTGGGGGGATTTGCGCGTTGATTGGCGGAACTCAACGCGGCGTTTCGTTAATTTAATAAAAAAATATATAATACCTACGAATCTTCGCAGAGAAGAGAACCAAAGTTCAAAAGGTCACGCCTACGCGTCCCGACGTCATCGCTACGACACAGCCTCCATTCATACGTCACCGGAACCTCCACAAATGTCACTAGCCATGCGGTTAAATAACCTCATTTAAATTAATCTTTCACTTAATTTAAATTATAGACAAGGTAAATTATAGTTTTAAAATAAATTTTAAGTATTTTTTTTCTGGCGTTTTGATTTAGATGTCACTTATCAAATTATCAGTTTCAAAAAAGGTTATACCATTGTAATAAGGTATACTAGGTTCCCTCTGCCTACTCTGATGTGTGCGGGATACAGCGTGAAGCTGTAGTAGTTGGTTATAATTTTGGACCTCAGTAATAATTTCTTTATTGTATTGCACAAATTATACAAGTTATTTCCTTTTCAATATGACAAATGCATATAATGCAATAATTTTTCTATTTTAAAAGTAATAAAAAATGTCTTATGGCATTTTAAGCGATGATCTCATACTAAATATTTTGTAATTAAACAGTTAATGCTTTAAAACATATGTTATAAATGTTGAGTGTAATTTACATAAGTATCATTTTATGAAATTTGACATTTCTTTTCATATTAAAAAGAATATCTCAATATAGCTTTTGAACAATTATTGATACAATTTTATATAAAGATTGTATAAAAAAATATTAAAGAAAATGAATTAATTAAGCACTTATATATTGAAATAATTATAAAGGAAAAACTTTGAATCTGTGAAGGGCAACATGTTAGGTAACATCCAAATAAAAGACAGATCAACATTTCTATAGTATAATCACTCGTTTGCATGAAGTTTTCATTATAAAAACTTGCAGCGGAGGAGTAGTTCACAAATGCAGCACACCCACACCAGAGAATTACCTACTTAGCTACATGTTACCTACAGACAGACTGCACTACTTGAGAATGATCACAGACATTCATTTTGTTCAGTTACATAACAGCTGCCATCACATGATAAGATTCACAAAATGATTTCAAGTATTACATAACTCACTACAATAGTACATGTCTTTTATTTATACAAGACATTAGAAATTAACGAGGCCCAAAATCACATTTTCTCATATATATTGAACAGTAATAGAACAATTTGATAAAACCTGTCTCAGCCAACCTTGGCCCATATCTGACAATGTCAATTGCAAAGAGGTTACATAACTGTCAAGAACAATATTAAATTAACCTTTTTATCTATAAATATTAATGTAATTTATTATTCTAAATTCACTTAACCAGCGAAAGGCCAGCATCATTCTGTACACAATTGCATAACATTAATGAAACAATTTTTTTCTGGAATCACTGTATAACACTTTATTTAACTAATAATAAGTTACTAGGATGTTTTTCGCGTCTAATAATACATGATTTCAGGGGAGTGGCTAGTGTGATTCAAAATCACGATTGAAATTATGGTAACAATAATTCTTACATTAGATTTAAAGGACCTTCTTGATCTCGTCATATAAGACAAGTACGAAGGCGCCTCCAGTGCCTCTGAGTACGTTGGAGAACGCTCCCTTGAAGAAGGCGGACCCGCCCTCGGATTTAGCGATGGTGGCCCAGCAGTGCAGGGTGTTCTTGTACAGGATATCGCTCTTAGCGCGACCGGACTGCATCATCATGCGCCTACGGACCGTGTCGAAGGGATACGAGATGATACCCGCCACAGTGGTGACAGTCTGCGCGATCGCCCAGCTGATGACGATGGGGGTGTTCTTAGGGTCGGGCAACATGCCGCGCGCGGTGTCGTAGAAACCGAAGTACGAAGCGCGGTAGATGATGATACCCTGCACCGACACACCGAAGCCTCTGTACAGACCGACCAGGCCGTCGGACTTGAAGATCTTGCTGATGCAGTTGCCGAGGCCAGTGAACTCGCGCTGGCCGTCACCCTTGCCCACGTCGGCCGCCAAGCGGGTACGTGCGAAGTCGAGGGGGTATACGAAGCAGAGGGAAGTGGCTCCAGCGGCACCACCAGAGGCCAAATTACCAGCAAAATAGCGCCAGAACTGTGTGTTCTTGTCTACGCCACCAAGGAACACCTGCTTGTACTTGTCTTTGAACGCGAAGTTTAGCGCCTGGGTGGGGAAGTACCTGATCACATTAGCTAAGTTACCACGCCAGAAGGAGAGAGGACCTTGTTCCTTGGGAATGCGGACGAATGCGTCGACGATACCTTTGTAGCGCTGATCCTCGGCGATCTGCTTGCTGACATGCTGTACTTGCAACAACAGTTTTACACGCTCGATGGGGGCCACCGCTGTCTTGGAGACGGCAGCAGAGATACCACCGGCGAGGAAGTCCTTAGCGAACGCGACGGGATCGGCGAGGTTCGACATTTTGTTTTACTAGGTGGGCTGTCTGTACTGTGCGAGGTGGAATCTGCGAGTTCACACGCGGAATGGCAAAATCACGAAACACGAACTCCCGATCTATTCAACCAGGAGATATAAAGTAATTCCGTGATCTCGGGAGCACAGGGGTAGGAGTGTGCCTTTTTTGAAATTCGATCGATCACGTTCTCTCGCAGTTCTGCCTAGCGGAGCGGCGCAAAAGAAGGAAGGAAGGGGCAAATGCTGCCAACTTAACGCTAAAGTACCACGAGGTCAGTGTGGCCGCTACGATTCTTGTATTACCAATATTTTTATTTTTGTACAATTCGAATAATGATTATATTAAAGTTATCTTCCTACTTTGTTTTGAATGTATCTAAGGATTTATTTATTATGATGAATAAGAAACATATGAAAATTGAAATTTTACATTACTATCACTTACTAAAGTGATAACAACATTTAATTTATTATAATTCTTTATCTTAAAATGAGTTTATTTAAATTCATGTTATTTTGTACTTATTATTAAAATGAAGTCATCGTTATAATAAATGATAAACGATAGAATTTGTAAATTATTTTTACTACAATTTAAGGAAAAGTAAACTTAGTAGCAACACTGGCACAATACCAATTATTACGTTTCATTTTATGTATAGGACAGTACATATTGATTACGTAACTATACCGAATAATCAATAGTATATTGTTAGACAGATCAAATATTTTCACAATACTTTAAAAAAGTATTTTTTTATCTTACTAATTGGGTCTGCAGAAAATTTAAGAAACCGTAATTGAATTAACATGAACTAAAAAAAAAGCGTTCAAATAAGCTCACAGTGTTGCCAGCTACAAAAACCTATAGAAACTCATCGAAAACGCTCGGTCACAAGCAACAATGTTGGCTATACTGTGTCTAAAATCATTAATCTGTTGCGAAAAATTGACAGTATAAATAAATTATAGTAATTTTTTTATCTGTCAAGAATTTAACTGGAACAATTTCATAGGTGAGTGGCGTTAGTATTTTAAGTATTTGTTATTTTCGTTTATTAAATCTTAATGTATTACATTGTATAGTATGCAGATGAGTCGTATGAGTTCTCCTGCTATCGGAATGGACGAAGACAGCGGCGCGGGACATAATTTAAGCGATTTTTTACTTCAACTAGAAAACTATAGTCCCTCTATACCTGATTCAGTTGTAGCATACTATTTGAACATGTCTGGGTTTGAATCTCAGGACCCAAGGTTTGTATATATTATAAGTATATTATATAATAAAAAATACTCTCGTTAATATCCAACATATCCATTTCTCAGAAAAATTGTTAAAGGTCCAAGTTATTTGTTAATGTTATTTTTGATTATATTGAAACTAATTCTAGAAAATCATATTTATTTTTATGTTATTGCACAGGGTATATATATTAAATGTTTCTTTTGCAGACTAATCCGTCTCATAGCACTTGCATCACAGAAATTTTTATCAGACATAGCAAATGATGCATTACAGCATTGTAAAATGCGTACGTCCAGTCAAATAAATCAAAGTTCTAAGAATCAAAAAGGTCCAAAGGAAAAGAAATATGTTATGACAATGGAAGACTTAGTTCCAGCTTTGCAAGAGTATGGAATTTCAGCCAAAAAACCTCATTATTTTGTTTGAGAGGAGATTACATTTTAGCTAGACTTACAACGAATATTTTTTTATTGTATTAGGCCAAATATTGAATACGCATTCTGTATATTTAAAAGAAATAATTGATTAATTTTATAATAATATTTTTGATTCTATTAAAAATCATACTGGTGATAAAAATAGTCATCACATGCATAATAATCTTCTCTATTACAAAAGATAACAATTTTTATAGTATTTCAACTCAAAAATTGACACACAGTCAATGTTTTTTAGCGGAAAGTCATTACTCTGAAAGATTTTGTTGCATTTTCATAAGTTAACTACATAGTTAGCGTATTGTAAAGGTTTCAAATTATTCTTCTAAGTAGTGTATGACTTGTATTAAGTGGTGCAGCAAACTAGAGCTATCATCAATTCAGTTCTAGAAAATACTTTAAAAAATACATGCACATAGGAAGAGAGGGGACCCAACTAGAAATTTTACTAACAAAAAATGTTAAACTAAAAACTTAAAGAACAATTTACAAGAACATCTCTGTGCAATGCTGAAGTCTTACCTAGAAAATATCTCTAGATATGCCCATATGAAAGCAGCACTAGTGTAATTGTTTTAAATTTGCTCTCTGTTGTTTAAACGGCTCCTCAAATCTTAAAGTATGGCTATGTAATTTCTTCTCTTTTCGGTAAAAAAGATAATTAATATATAGTATTCAATATATGGCCACATATACAGTAAGGCAGATGTGTTGTGGCCACCTTGAAATTAGGTTTACTGAATCATTGTGCATTGTTCACTTGTGAGGGTAACAATCAAAAGTAACAAAAAAATCTTAGAATCAAATCTGCATTGCATATACAGGTAACTTAAGACGGCCACAACTTATCAACCATACCATACTATTTGTTGCAAATCTAACTAACTTTATTTTCACAATTATAGGACAATGGTGATTTTTAATAGTTAAATGATTGTAGGCTAATTTGTTAAGATTAATATATGAATTTGTTTTTTTTTCCTTTTAGGAATGTTACAATGTTTAATTAATTATTATTTTCTTACTTTTTATTCTCATTTTAGGCATAAAAATAAATTCCAATTTATATTGTTCTATTATTGTGAAAAGTAAATAATCTTTAAAAATTATAGATTTTTCATGATCTATTGAAATAGAATTGAGTCATTACTTCTATACATTGGATCAATTTTCAAATTTATTAATACACTTTTTTGTTTATATTTATATTTGTTTAAACTATGTACAATAGTACGCAGCTTCACAGCTACAGCTTCTGACTGTAAATGCTATAGTTATGTATGCAATCCCCACTCAAAAGAAACAATTATTCCAATTTCTCTTCTGCATTTTCTTATCAAAGATAAAATATAATATGCTTTTAATTTCAACTACTAAATATCCAATATCTCAAATTGATGAAGTGGGTGGAGAACAGAATGACAACAAGGCCTTTTTTACCTACCCTGCTATATGTGGAATAGGGTGAACCTGGAAAAAAAACAGAAGAACAGGAAATTGTAGTAAAAAAAATTAACATATTATATGAAATATATGTTCAATTATTTTTACATATAGGAAATTGTAGCAAACTTTCTTCTATACATATAATATATACATTTATTTTTATTTCTTTTGTATTCAATTTATAGGAATGGCTTTAGTTTTATAACTGATATTAAGTGAATGTATGCGGTCCCCATTATTTGTTAAGTTTTTAACTAGAATATGTAAATTGAGACTGGAATTTATTTTTTTCTAACCAAAATAATAATATGAATGTAACATTTATACTAATATGTAAATATATAAGATAAAATCCTGTTTTTTTTTTAATAAACTTTCTCTTTTAATTAAACTTAGTACAGAAGTTTTTTTTGTAACTTACCCATATATGTATATACTAACATTATTAACTGAGAGATTTGAAAATAAAACATTATTTTAGGATTGTCCATTTACTGAGAAATGGTATGCTAAACTTAATCTACTGATGTAACCACAGCTGTTAGTCATTACTATTCCACCATAAGTAGCCCTCATGGTTACCGTCTGCCGCATTTGAACCTAGTTCTTAAAAAAAAAATATAAACTATTTTATGTAAATCTACATATTTTTAACGTTATTGTAGGTTGAAGTAGAGTCCCATCTGCACGAGCGTCCATCAAAGCTCGCACTTTTTCTTCAGGCCAGGTGACGATGTAAAGACCATCCTAGGTCAATAGCAGTATAGCTCATTCAAAATAAAAGTCAAAAACTTGTAGGTAACGGTCCTTATTGGAAGAAAACGCGTGAAAAATATTGGTTTTGGGTGATACTTATTACTTATTGCAATGAGGAATAATCACTAAATTTTAATTCTAACTTATCGTATTGTCTATTAAAAATAACTGTGAAAGTGTTATTTTACACGTCTTAATTTTAAACTTTAAATTAATCGCGCAACGCGAGATTCATACATATTCATGACATCATATTCCAACAAGACACTCCATTCTCCACCAAATTAGTCATGTTAGTTACAGTTTTAATGTAACGAATTTAAAGCATTATTTTATACCTATTAACATTCTTCTTTATATTATTAGAAACGTATAGACGATGTGTGTTCGTCTTGTTTTTTAAAAACGTTTATCGCTTCCGACTTAAAATAATATTTATTAATTTATCAAACATTAAATTTTAATTAATAGTGTATAAACTGAAAACAAAAATAATATTAAAATAATAGACATAAAGAAATCAAATCAAATCAGCTTCACGCTGTATCCCGCACATAGCAGGGTAGACAGTGGAAATCTAGTGTTAAGACACTTAGTTCCCCACTTACTACCGAATTTTAGAGGCATTGCGCGCTGAGTGGCGGAACTCAACGCCGCAAAAAGAAAAGAAGAGAAACATATAGAAAAGAAGGCACTTTTAAAAATTACATTAGTTATTTACTTTTTTTAAATAGAATAAAGGACTGTAAAAATAATGTAATTTACGTTCAATTCAATTATTTCAGGCGATTTAAAAATGAGTTAAGCCTGTGTGATCGACTTCTTATAGTAAAGTCACAGTTGTCAGTTTACACGTGATTATGTAACTTCCTTGGTCGCGCTGCTGTAGCGCACCCCGTTTCCTTTAACACTGTGCGTCAAGCGCGGTGCGGTGTGTCCAACAGTTACCATCGGATATTAGACATGTAAGTTAATATTATAATACAATTTTTACATTCAAATTAACTTTATATTATATATTCTTATTATCCGTACACAATAAATATAAGTACATACATTTAATAAGTAGAACCTCGATAATTTCTACCTTACGTAACGTTTAATGAAATTATAATTGCACGTGACCTTGTACTAAACGTTTTTAATGGTTATGTTTTATCTAAATACATGTCGTTTTGATTCTTTTAATACAATTCGAGTACACTATGTCATCAAACTCGATGGCTAAAATAAAATTGACTTAACCTCGCCCAGTAACAATAAGTATTGATTGGTACGAACCAGTTATAAGTTAGCTTCAAATGTTTGCCGACATTGCTTTATCTTGTGCTTTAATCGATTAAAATTCTTAATTTTTGGGTAATATCTAGTTTTTTAAGATAATAACATCATTCGTTACCTAACATCAGCTGTGTTGACTGTCCATTGTCAATGACGAATTGTAACTTGCATTGAAACATTTTAATAGGTACGGTGCTCATATTTACTAAAGATTTTATATATTTTAAAACAATGGTTAATATTTTGTGTAATTCAAATTATTTTAAGTAATGTTCTTTCTTTTAAATTTTCCCACACTTAATTTATCTCATAAACATTACATTTTTTTACATTACTAATTAAGTTTTATACATATTTTATACTATCTGATAAAAAAAAAAAATTTAGGATATAAGATTAACCAATTAAACAAATATTTTTTGCATTACAAAATTACTGAACAGTCATAATTATCTATAGTACATATTTTTAAGTATCAAACTCAAATGAATTTATTTTCTTTCAGTTAAAAATTTTAATCTACACTTTATATAATAGTTACAATGTTTTTCTTTTTTTTTAATTCATATGGCTATATTTCATTATCTGCATTGCAGATTTATTATGTAACAGTTTCTAATAAGTTAACAATTTTTATATTTCTATAATATAATAATCCTACTTTCATATAATATAGTAAATACATTTACTTGTAATACATGAAAAATAATTGTATATTATTTATTTAATGATACAATTGAAACTAATAAACTTTTTATAAGTTCATACTTTTCAACAAGTTACCTCAGGCAAAATATGCACAAGGAAAGTCTTCAAATTATTGTTTCTACATATCTTTTTTTTGTAATAAAGCATTTTTAAAAAAAATCTTAAATCAAATTGGCAGAGACAAAACAGTGTCAAAACATTTCATTCTATGCTTTTCATTGCCGCACTGTCTCCCAGAGCAAGGAAATTTGTAAATAGTTCACACCCCTGAATGAGGATTAAAGCACTAAAATTACAAGCTGTTCTACTGCGCCACAGTGGTTTGAAACCACTTCAACACTTGGCTTAGATATATGGAGAAATAAATAACTTATAAATTTTCTATTGTTTTAGTAAAAATGTTCTCATCCTTGCTGGAGACGGCGCGGAACTCGCCCTTCCGCAGCCCCTTGACTACCGCGAGCTGCGAACCCGCCCTCGTTGATTCACAGGTATATTCTAAATACTTATTTTTATTTTCATCAATATTTTTTTCTTTGGAAGTGATATGTTTGAATATTATATGGCAGAATTGAACAATTAATTCCCCCATGGAAATCAAACTCAAAACCGTCGTGTTTCCAGTCGGATTTTTTAAAATAAATTCAAACACTAATTTTTATCTTATGTAACAAAACAATTGATAATTTTTCAACATGTTACTTCCAAATAAAAAAATAACATGAATTATAATATATTTTAATATTGCTCTTATAATTAGCCCAATGATGAGAACTCACGCTAGAGGGGTGTGATGTGGGTTGGGCGTGGTGTTTACCACCACTGCATATTTTATATGTAGCGTGGCGACCTGCAGCACGGTTGCCCGATGATTAATAGATTATGAGATCTGAGGGCTTATGTATTAATTGAATAACTTAAAAATGTTGTTGATACATATGTATATACTGTTAAGATGTAGGTCTCTGTTTTTAATAAAAGTTCTTGTACTTCTAATGACCTCAATAATAACTTTTTTATAATATATTCATTTTTTTTTATTATATAAGTAAAGTTACACAGTTTTTAAAGTTATTTAAAAATATTTTTTGTATTTTTTTTTAACAATTCTATATATATAAAACCAATAGTAAAAAATAATATACTCCACATACTTATGGAAATAAAGCCAGTATGTTTAAAAGTTGCATACAGACATACATCTATACAAAACTACATTAAATAACACTAAATAAGATGTTTTTGGTTATATTAAATTATTTTTTTGATGGTGTCAGGGCATGGCCGCGTCCGCTCCAGTCCAGGGCGACTCTTGCGAGTTCGGTTCATCCAAATACTTCGCGCTTTGCGGACTTGGAGGAATTCTTTCTTGCGGTAAGTTGCTTATTAGTATTATAATAAAAAGTTGAAGTATTGAGGATGTGGTGGGTTTACACCTCGTGTTGGGGTGATATTTATACAATGATAAGTGACTCCAGTAATTGTTATCTCCTGTGGCCATAAAATTTGCAGGACACAGCCTAAAAACTTTTTAGCCTAGGTACCTTTAATAGACATGTCCCAGAAATATATAGTACATATACATATGTATATATTTACGAAATTTAGCATACATGCTTAGAACTTGGAAACCCAAAGAAATCCAATTCTAACAATAAAGTTAAACATTTTATATTTTTAGCATTAACAATTTCATTTTATAGAAATATTTTATAGTAATAGTTCATGATCATCTTTTCCAGTGGTATAAGTTATTCAACTGCATTTAGTTAATAAATTCGATATTTTTAATTAATAAAATTTGTCTTTTTTATTGATAAAATGTCGTGAGTGGTAAAAAATTATTTAATTTAAATGATATAGTAAAAGTCACAATATTAAAGTTGTCACGTCGGACACGCTTATCGTGATTAATGGTGGCTTATCCACTTTCTTAAGTATAGTAAGGCTTTATAAAAGTAAACGTAAACAATTCAAAATGAGGCCAATAGTGGCGCAGGAACACAAGCGTGCTACTGGAAACGCAACGGGTTGTGGATTTGATTCCCACTCAAGAAAATAAAATATCTAATATTTTTACTTTCACATTACAAGACAAAGAGCGGTGTTTAGAGTCTTAGTGGGGACGGAGTGTCTTGACACTAGGTTCCCAGATTCCCTTAAGACAAGTGTCTTGTTTAGTTGAAAAACTAAAAAATATTATACTTATGTGAGACAAAATGGCTTTGAGAACCACCTTTTCAATCTTTGATATGAAAATTAATTATGAACTTATTTATAATTTTCATGCGTTCTCCATGATTGTATTATGGTAAAGTAAAAAAAGATAATGGATGACGTCGTGGCGCAACAGTGTTTGATTGTAAACACGACGGTTGTAGGTTTGATTCCCATTGGAACCGAGGAATCAATTATTTTAATGACACCCTCCGCCTATCCTGCTATGTGGAAAATAGCGGGAAGCAGCTTTTTTAATTTTAAAAGTTACAAGGTGCTGTGATATGTATGTCTTCAATCACGGACAAGGTCACATTTCTTAATCTTATCTATAATATTTTGGGCTCGGTGTAAAGACTTCTTTATCACATGTTTTAAATCTATTTTGGGATTACACAAAAACGATAACACAAAAAAAATATAGGTATTTTTATATAAACATAATTGATAAATTAATAAAGAAATTAAAAATTTAACTCAATTATCAGGTATATTGTATATTGACTAGTTCAAGCAACTTTCGCTCTCGTCATATACATATAGCTGCACATATTTTCCCTATATTTTGAATGGGATATGGAATTTATCCTTAATTAGAAAGAAAGGCAGAGATAATCTAGTGCTAAGACACTAGTCCCCACCCCCTGCCGAATTTTCTAAGGATTGCGTGTTGAGTGGCGGAACTTAACGCGGCGCTTTTGTCTTGGTCACAAAAAATAGTTACACGCTTGAAAAAAATACAATTAAAGAGCAACTATTGACTCTTTTAAACGATATGAGATTTGTTTGTAATAGTCCTACAATATTTTCCATTGGTGTCTTTGAACAGATTGTAAGTGAAAAGTATTTCTTCATAATTAAAACCTACTAAACTAATTAAAAATAATTTATTTCTTAATTATACATCGTTATAAATATTTGAACTTGCCGTTTTAAACGTGGATAGAGGTCGAGTGACGTATTGATGACTGACGAGAGAGAGCTGGCTTACAGCCATATTTTGAGCTCCATGTTTTAAAATCTAATGCGTTTTACAATTATTATGTAAACGTAAATATTACATACTGAACCCGACGTGGCAGTGGCAGTGTTAGTGTTTGATTGTAAACGCGATGGTTATAGGATTCCCTTTCAAGTAAATGAATATAATTTCATGCTCCGGCAAGACAAAGTTACTTGGTTTCCGCTACTCATAACAATATCTCGAAATTAGTGCAATGATCGGAATATGTAGTGTGTGCACAGAAGATTGTCTTTGCTTACTCTGCCTTACTATATATACATATATAGCGTAGCGCTACGCGCTGAACGGCGGAACTCAACGCTGCACCTTGTGCCAAAGAGGGGGAAAAGGGGAAAACATGTGATTTTCATTTTAAAACCTAGCGACCCGCTCGCGGCTTCGGCCGTTAGAATTTATTATTCCGTCTATTATTTCGATCACACATCGAAAATTTTCATTTCAGACAATTCAATAAAATATATATATCCGACAAATAGACAAAAAAAATGTTTTGGATCTTATTGCAATGATAAACGCCCCTAATAGAACATGTACAGACAGCAATCAGTTACAATTTTATTATAAGTATAGATAGATATGGATAATAAATGGCCGCCTATATACATAATCGGAATAAATGTTTAATTTTTATTTAAAATTGAAACTAATAATTAAGAATAGACAGCGTAGTTACTATGCATTTAAATAGTAAAGCCGTAGAAGTCTCACTTAAGAGATTTATGAAACAATTAAAGTGACCTGCATCTCTTTATTCCTAAACATAAGTCAAGGTGTTGCCTGAAACCCGACAACTAATCCAAGCTTACCACTGTGTAGTATTATGTAATTACCTTTACACTTGTGTGTGTTGCCATGCGAATATACAATATTTAATTCCAAATACAGCAATTTTTCCTATTCAAGGGAAAGAAAATTAAAAATTTTATTTAGAACCTAGGGGATCCTACTAATAATATAAATGAGAAAGTTGCTCTTAATAAATAATATTTTTGTTGGTGTTCGGGACTTTTTGAAAAGCGTGGGAAACGCCCATTATTTCTTATATTTATTTATTGTATTGTATGTATAATCCATCTATCAATAAATAATCTTTAAAAATATATTTTTCCCACAGGTATAACACACACAGCAGTGGTGCCCTTGGATTTAGTAAAATGCCGTCTACAGGTGGACCCCGACAAGTACAAGAATGTGGTCAACGGGTTCAAGGTGTCCGTACGGGAGGAGGGCATGAGGGGCCTCGCCAAGGGCTGGGCACCCACCTTCATTGGATACTCTCTACAGGTGAGGTCACTACATTTTAGATAATTTACATATTTGTACATCTAGTTATTTTATAAAGAATTTACTTGTGACCACAATAAAATATCTACCAAATAATTCAATAAGTTACCATTATTCTGAATTTGAATGTGTTGAAGATATCTTCATTATAACTCAATGCTACCAACCATGCACGTTTTACAAACTTTTCTTATAAACATGAATTTTACATATATTTGGTACAGAAAATAATTTCCCACAAAATGATAATGACTAAAATCCAGTTATTCCATCCAAACGCTTTGAAGTTATCTCACCATTATGACAATGCTACCCATCTACTACTATTCTAATATGTTTATATGAAATTTATGGCAACTCTGAAGAAATTACCATTACGAAAATGCTATCACCCCGCACATTCATACATACATACACTAAAAACTTTTGAAATTTATATTAATCTTTACTCTTGATGAACATTACAAATAATAAAACAAAATGATTAAAATTAAATTCCAATTGTTCCATCCGAACACTTTGAAGACACCACTATTATGACAATGCTACCAACATACACATTCAAATATAGATTAAAAACATTTTTAATTTACTTAATTTTTACTTCTTGCAGGGACTCTGCAAATTTGGCTTGTATGAAGTGTTCAAAGTAGGTTACTCTGGCCTCTTAGATGAAGAGATGGCTTACAGCTATCGTACGTTTGTGTACTTGGCTGCGTCTGCCTCGGCTGAATTCTTTGCTGATATTGCCCTTTCTCCATTGGAAGCTGCTAAGGTTTGTCATTTTAAAATTTGCATATACATATTTTCTATTCTATGAAAAAAAAACCGTGATGGCCAATAAAATGTCTTATATTATGTTACTTAAAGTACTATGTGTAAATCAAATTCGGAGTTTTGCTCAAATGAACAGTTGCAATGTATATCTTATATTTTTGTAGCTTATATACCTAATATATGGATAGATATATTCCGCACAAAGCAGAGTAAGCAGAGGTAACCTGGGAACCTAGTGCTAAGATACTGTGTACTCATTATATCCCCTCTTTCCGCTGAATTTTGGTGGCGGAAAATGTGTGTTGTGTGGTGGAACTTAACGCCGCGCTTTGCCTCGTTACCAGAGAAGGATTTGATGAATCGAAAGCATAATCAGTTACAACTGCACGCTGCACTGCGACTGGCCTCAACTAAATATTCTCATTATTAAAAAATAATATAAAAGACCACCCCTATGATGAAAAAACGCGCCTGGAGGGTAAAATAGTATGTGATGAGTCGTAACGTCATACGTTATACTGTCTAATTTTATATATACACATGTTATACAGTGTGTTATACATTATAATATATTGTTATACAACATGTTATAACTTGTAATACGTTGTTATATAGCATGTTATATATATATTATTTTATACAGCGTGTCCATTACGTACTATAGTAACCTTATGACTTGTGATTATGAGATTTGAGGGAACGCTTTTTTTATTAGTATTTAACGCTTTTTTATATGTATGTATAACTAATGAAACTATCATTATTTGCAATAACAGGTCAGAATCCAAACTATGCCTGGTTTTGCGAACACCCTGAGGGAGGCGTGGCCCAAGATGGTACAAAATGAAGGCTATGGCACATTCTACAAGGGCTTAGTTCCACTGTGGGGAAGACAGATACCATACACCATGATGAAGTTTGCCTGTTTCGAGAAGACCCTAGAATTGTTGTATAAGGTTAAATTTTTTTTTATTGATATTAATAGGAAAATCTAATATTATATTCGTAAAATAATAAAACAATAATTTAGACAATCATTTATTTGTGTATTAAGTGTCGGTTAATAAAAATATGTCAGTAATTATTCTTATTGTCAGTAATTTTATTATTTAATCGACACGCTAACTCTAATATTAATCTTATTTTTCAACAGTACGTAGTACCCAAGCCCCGTGAACAGTGCACCAAGGGAGAACAACTGGTGGTGACGTTCGCAGCTGGTTACATCGCCGGTGTGTTCTGCGCGATCGTGTCGCATCCAGCTGATACTGTCGTGTCCAAGCTCAATCAGGTACAGATTGCTTGATTTTATTCACTTTCCAACCAAGACATTTCCAATTCCCCACTTTCAATTGCATATTTCATTTCCTAAAGTGAGAATCGAACCCACAACCTGTCGGGCTAGACGCTCGCTGCTGCGCCACGACTATTTTTAGAAAAATATATATTCATAATAATATACTTCCTTTATTACTGTTTCAATTGGTCAAATGCAACTTACTATATAATATTAATGAAAATCTAGTACCCAAAATATGAACGTCATTTATTAATAAAGGATGCTAGTTTTTGGTCTTAGTTGACATCTACAAATTAAAGTAACTCGTCTCAAATTAGTATCGAACCTACAACTGTCACGTTTACTGTCTGGCGCTGCGCCATGACTGCTATTCAATTGTTTTTTTAAATATATCACCTCTAAATTGCAATATAGTAATATATACACCCACATATAACAGGATAAGACGGCAACAGTAGGCTCCATCATGGGCAAACTTGGTTGGGCCGGAGTGTGGAAGGGATTGGGACCTAGGATCGTGATGATTGGTACCCTCACCGCCCTGCAATGGTTCATCTATGACGCTGTTAAGGTAATGATTTGTAGCTTTTGTCATTAGACTTGAAAGAAATATATAGTTTGGAAGGTTTGGACTGTGCTTTGCGTTTTGTGCGAGTGATTATAAAAGCAGAGCCAGAACAACTTACTATTATAGCCTATATGGCATTATGGCACGAGACAAAATGTAAGCAAAGAAATTGCTTCTCAAACTTTTATGTATTTTTTTATTTCTATTTAATTCATTTTAATGTATTTCCTTAAAAGATTGCAAATAAACTATGTATTTGTAATTTTGAATTAGATTAACAGTTTAATTATTGTGGAATGTGAAATTAGTTATTATTATTGATCTCAAATGTTACATATAGAAAACCTTTATATGCAATAAGCAAAAAATACAATGAAAATACAAAAGTTTCACTAAAAGATGTTTAACTACGAGAAAAATGAAACTAAATTTATCTATTATTGAATTATCTATTACAATTCGGGGGATTCTAACGAACTATCATTGACATTGATGACGATTTTTATAGTAACAAAATGTGTCCCATATTTGAGAAGAAGTTGGCTTTTGCGTGTTTATATGTGTCAAGTATTTAAAAATTATTATTGAAAATAATTTAAAGTATTAAGTTTAATGTGAAATGGGGTGTAAAAATGTACCTGTTTTTAAAAATGAAAATTATCTTTATTTTTTATTATTGTATTTACTCGTTTTCGTATTTGTTTCTTTTAACTAAATTATGTCATGCCTTCGTGAATACAGTATTGGTGATACTTAAAAAAATGGCAAAATAAAATATATCAATTTTCGTATGCCGCACATTGCATACTCAAAATTTTTACTCTTGTCTGAAATCTTGTTTGTCATCATCAAAAACAGCGCTTGTCTCCAGGTTTTTTTTACCGCAAAATATTGATGGAACCCAATTTTTTTTCCTTTATTTGCTAACTTTATTTTTACTTTTAATAAATCGAACACAAAATAAAGATATTGCTATCAATAAGAAGTGTAGGTGACGTGACACATACACTACTATATATAAACACTCACACAAATGCTCAAACTCTAGCTCAGTGTTTCTTGTGTTTTTTTTCTAAATGCGTTTGCTAGATGATTATCAATTTAACCAATTGTTCCTACTGAAGATACTTGTAGACAATGTTATATTTATATATATGATACTAAATTATTTGTTAATTGACTATAATAACAAAATTGAACATTTTTAATATATTTATTTTTATTTTTCAAGGTATCGCTGAGAATGCCCCGACCCCCACCACCAGAAATGCCTGAATCAATGAAGAAACGCCTCGCAGCCGAGGAGGCCGCTAAGAAGCAATAAAATAGCAAATTATTAGAAAAAACTAAATTAAAACCTTTTTACACGTTACTTTATTTTTAGACTGTATAATGTTATACCTGAGGGTGTTCAAGTAATGTTGATATTAAAAGAAGTGTCAAGTCAAAATGACATTTTGAATTGATTTTGACAGCCTCTGAATTGTATTTTTTTTTTAAGTAATTTAACATCTATATAGAAATAATTAAGATTGTTCCAAATATTTACAAGTAGAGGTCGTCGGGAAGCAGTGGCAACGTATTACTGCACGCAACGGTTGGGGGTTTGATTCCCACTCGGGGGAATGAATCACTTTCACTCACTCAGTCTGGTACTAAGACATTTGCGTCGCTGAGTTCTGCTCTCAACTTGATAATATATAATATAAAAAATTTTAGTTCTTGTAAGTAAAGTCGCGTGTAAAAAGTGTATGGGCGGCGATATCGTGTGTCTGTTACCTTGCAGTGCAGTATGTTAGAGTAAATCATGGTTAATACAATTTATTTATTACAATATACAATATGATGTAATTAACGTATGCATTCAGCCGAAGTGGTTCAAACGTCTGACAGTAAATGATAGATATATATATTGTTGGTTTTATTTTATTTTGTTTTATTTAATCCCGAAGTAATAATTACCGTATAACATATAATTAGAGGCCGTCGTGAGGCGGGGGCACAGCGTGCAACTGTAAATGCGACAGGTTGTGAATTTGATTCCCACTGTAGGACAAAATATTTATTAATTTTAATTTCTTCTCAGTGTTGCGATTCGCCACTGAAATGTATTACCTCCAAAATACAGCGATAGGTAAATGTTAAGTTCACTACTGTTGCTAAATTTCATTTAGTGAAACAAAGTGCCATATAAAACGCTCCTCTTATTGTACATGGCTTTGGCAGAGTCAATAATATCGAACGGACTGTCCAGTTACGGAAGAACGTATAAAACGCATTTGGATCAAATTTACTATTTACAGTTACATTTACGCATTTTGAAAGAAGTTATCCCTTATAACATAAAAAAAATTAACAACAATGAATTATTTTTTATTTTGTAAAATTTTACCAATATACGAAAAAACTTTTATCAACAAAAATAACGCGAAGTATGGTCAATCTAAAACTTACATTACCTAACTATTTATTAATATGTATGGCAAAAGATCATTACAATATATTATACCAAAACTTATTAACCAACTTCCACTGTCAGTAAGAAACACAATAACATACAAAAATATAAAACACATTAAAACGACATCATCAAGAAATACTAACTATGAAAGTAAAATGATGATTGTGCACTCACAAAATTGGTGTGAAAATTAATTAAACAAATTATGTAAAAAAAACCAATAAATCAATAAATAAATAAATAATTTTCTGACACCTAAAACTATTATCTATACAAAATTAAATAATGTCCGTTAAATGGAGTAACAATTCAGTTCTCTTGAATGGATTCACTTCGTCTGTTGCCATTATCAGCTACTCTGCGGCTATCGAACGAGAAAATGCGTTTTTAAAGTGCAATATTTCGTGTTATAACAGTTTTAGCGCATTTGACTGTGAATAAAACAATATTATTTAGAGTTGATATAGTTTTATTAATTTGATTTGGAGATTTTAAACGAGATAATTTGATTTACAACCATTTTAATCGTCAAAGGTAAGTATATATACTTTTTTAATTTTGTATTACTGCAGTTTTTATTTATTTATTTTATTTATTTTTTATTTTTATTTTATATATTTTTTTTATATTGGGAAACAAACAGCGCTTACAATACTTAAAGCTAATACATATCAACATTACATTAGCCAATAAAGTTTCCACTTAAACATCAAACATGGAGTGAATACAAAAAAAAAGAACTTCATACATACATAAAAAAAAAAAAATCCAGAAATATATATATATATATATATATATATAAGAAGTCCCCTGACATTTTGGTAGAATATACTAAGAGCCATAATAAAATGAAAAGTATTCCAAAAACAAAGGTATAATAATTATGTTAAAATTTGAACATAATCCGTCCGTTAGTCTCACTCAATAGCCCAGTAGCCAGTCCATCCAAATTTCATTCCATAGTCCTACTTTAGATTTCCACATTTTCCATAGTTTTTACGCATTAACCGGCGACCATCTCTGGGCAATTACCTGTGGTTACCCAGAGATGGATCCCGGCTGATGCGTCACAGTAAAACATTTGTACATTCTCTAAGGGGCCTCTACGTGTTGGACCTGTGTCCCCACGCAAGCCTTCCAAAGGACCGGGTTCTTTTGAACCTGAGTACTGAAAGAGAAACGTAATAATAAAGGTAATATCAGCTTAATTGATTGAGGATACCTGCAATAAAGAAACCAAAATACCACGCAAAAATAAAAATGAAAATAATTACAATAGCCCAAATTGAGACACCTCACCGAGACACATTTAAGTTGCAACCATTGTAAGTAAGATAAAAACAAATTAACGTAGGAATACAAATAGTATAATCATATTTCAATATCACTATAGTACTAATGAGATTTTTTTTAAACAATCATTAGAAGATATATGGATGACCGGAGAATTGTGTGTTTTACGGACCATAACAGTACAATTTCGAACCCAGCAATACATATACCCTTTCTCCTTACTTCTACGCCGAGCGTTATTCAGTAAAGCCTTATTATATGTAGATAGGTGATCATTGACATATATAGGATTATTTATGCCCGTAAAGCCTATGTCAGGCGCAAGTAGTCCCTTCAGCTTGCGTATTGACGAGAGAAAGTCGTCCTTTTTATAACGCGCCTGCATTTTCAAAATAATTGGACGGGGTTTACTGTCAGTGGTATTATTCTTTACTGCTACTCTTGTTACAAAGTCCACATCCGTATCAACATTAATAGGAAAATTGCTTTTAGATGCTAATGTTTTAACAATCTGAATTAAGTTTTCGCCTTTCTTATATGGCACTCCGTTAATTTGAATATTAGAACGGCGAACCCATTGGTCACTTCTAATGGAGTTTTCTGATAATTCTTTAATCTTTAACTTCAAATCATCGACTTCAGCACAATAGTTATTTAATTTAGACAGCTTTTTGTCGAAATCATTCATCCGCTCCGTAAGGCAATTGACAGAGGACTCAATATGAGATATTTTTGAAGACCAGGTATTACCAGCTTCGGATAGATTTCTGAGTTCCTCGGTGATGGAACATTTAAATGATTCAACAGTGGCATGAAGGTTAATGAAACGGTCATCAAAATAATTTATAATTGATTTCATACTACCATCTTGCTGTAATTGTAATTGAGGTTGAGTGGACTCCAAAGCGACACAGCTTGAAGCTGCGCTAGTTAGTCGAGGACTAATATTAGTGGCGCCTTTTTTAGTAGGCTTACAGGCAGAACATTTCCATTTGGCTTTGTTCATTGGAAGCATTTTTTTAAAGTCAAAGTCCTTTAAACTTGCACAGGAGTAATGAAAAATCCTAAACAGGCCGTGCATTTGATTGAGTCCTCAATCTTTAAAATATCAGTACACAATTTACACTCCATATTACTATTTTTAAAGACGGTAGAACAGTACGTTAATTTGCTTTATAACTTTGATTTTTATTTTGTATCGCTTACGCGATTCTAGTAAACACCTTTCACTTAACCTTGATGATAGTTAAAGTCCGTTAAAAATAGGATTTTTGATGTGATATTTTATATATTCACCATTCTTCTGTACACAATGAATACTAAACACTATAAATTGTAAATAGTAAACAATTCACTCCCGATAAATAACTTTTTCCACCGTTTAATATTTTTAAAACAGCTCGACTTAGATAACGCGTGAGCTCAGCGGTTGCCGCGGCGGTAATATATATTTTATGACAATATTTTCAAATTTCTTGTTAAATCGCTTTTAATGGTGTATTTTATTTAGTGCTGCTAGACTCTATTTAAAGTAGATCGATGTTCATAAAACATATAATACATTCGGGAGGTATAGTAAGATTCATGACTATAGACGTTCTTGCTAAAAAAACATTTTTGGAGTTGTACTGTTGATGGTGTAAAACTAATACTTATTTCAGATGGCGAACCGTGGACGTTTGCTTGTGCAAATCGATAAAGAAAATTTGTCTATGAACAAAGACTATGATAATAATTAAATAAAACAAAATATTCCACTGAATGACTCGACTAACAATTTTATTGCATTAGAAAGTTTTTCCTCTACTCAATATAACATAGTTGATAGTAACTTGATGTAACCTGTGGTCCCTAAGCCCTATCTTAGTCCTATCTGAAATCTATCCTCCTATCTAGACACGACAAAACAACTAACTCCCTAATCCAGTTATCTCAAATGCAACCTCAGCTGAAACTGCAATCATATCAATCAATAACAACATCAGTGAAGATGTACCCTTCTCGACTACTTCCGATATTTCTAAAACGGGACATAAAGAAATTAATGATTTCATGTCACCTATTCGAAGTGGCGAGAGTGATGTCGACGATTCTGATGCAGATCCAAATTTCCACGTATCACCAACCAAAATTATTTCAGCTAATAAATCTGCTTCTGCTACGTCTTCGACTAGGAGCGGTAATTCCTCATAAGGCTCTAGTAGTTCATCCAGTTGTGACTCAGACAGCTCATGTGGATCTACTGTTCCTAATCAAATGGATATTAAAAATGATGCAGCAATAAAAGAAAATCTAGAGGAAGAAGCAAAAAAAGGGGAAAAATAACAAGAAAAATTGAAAAGTGGACAATAAACATTACAAAGAAATTAAGAAATTCTGGCAAGGCCTATGTTTCAATGTCGAAATCAAAGGAAGAAGTCCTCGCGTAACATATTTTAAGTAAATATATAATTGGTATACAGAATATTACATAGAAAGCACGTTTTTAGGCATTTTTTATAATCTATGATATAATCAACATTTTCGGTCAAGTTCAAGTCGTACTCATGACCCGAGAGTTTCGTACCAGTTTCAAGAATGGAGATACACCAAAAGGATAACTTATTAAAGTTGTAATTTTGTATCAAATTAAGTACACATAAAAATTTAGCCTAATAGTAACCTAATAGTTTTTTTCTGTGACATACAAAAAGTAGTCAAATTTTGAAAAATAATTTTGTAATTTTCCGTAATTTTCCTTCATACGTGCCGTTTTAACTTCTTATTAAATTTCGTAATTGTGTATCAACGGGAAGTATGTAGTTTTGATAGAAAATGCGACAACGAACGATGCAACCCTCATAGTTTATCGTCATTTGATTGCGATGATCTAGAAGATAGATTTTTTGTGGTTTAAGGGAATATAGACTTGAACATTGAGGTATCTAACCTTAAAGCGATCTTGTGAGAAATACTCTTGACAGACAGACAAACAAAAAAGTTATCAAAAAGGATTTTGAGGTGTTTTTGTATCCTAAAATACCCTTGGCACATACATACATGCAACATACCGGTGCAATAGTGCAATGTCGGTACCTGTCGCTTATAAGGTATGAAACAATAAGAACGTTTTTTGCGTTATCAAGATTCGTTAGTACCTACTATTTCTTGTCAATAGATAGCGTTACTTGTATCGATTTTTTACTGTCTCAAATATAAACTTCTTGAAAACTTAAATACTTATATCTTTTGATGGAGTGAAGCGATTTCAATGAAATAAACACTAAAACCTACTTTGATTTACTTGTAATTTTTATGTATAAAAATTGCTTAAATTTATTGTGTACTTTATTATAAGTGATGCATGTTGACATAAACCGATAAACAGACAAACAGACAAAAATGTTGGAAATGGATTCTGTTAATTATCCTTTATCACCCTAGCTAATTTTTTTTTAATTATTTTCAATGTACAGAAACGATTTTTCTACAGATTTATTATAAGTATAGATATAGATGTACCTAGCTCTGTAGAGGTAAAGCGCGGCATCGAAGCTCGCAGCTCGATACATAATGCCTCCGGCAAATGGGGAACGGAAAGTGTCTTAACATTGGGTTCCCTCTGCCTACAGATTACAGATTTAGGCTGATTTTTTAAGGTTCCGTCCCTTTAAAGGAAAAAAAGGAACCCTTATAAGTTCACTTTGTTGTCCGTTTGTCTGTCTGTCAAAGAGCTAATATCGTAGGATCGCTTGGAGCTACCGAATTGAAATTCAAACCATATTCCTAGGTCTACGGCCACATGATTTAAAAAAGTATTTTTTATATATTTACTTAAAAATAGAGATGAAATTGTATTTCGACACTATGAAGAAATCAAAAATATTAGGGCACTTCCTGCTCTAACCTTGAATTATGAAATTTAGCAGCAATTTAGCATTTAGTAAAACCTAAAAATAATCGTAAAGCTATAAAAGGGGCAAATCTATGACAATTTTATTCTCAGAAACTCCCTATCAATTAAATAAAATGGTTAACGACTTAAACAAGGCCAGCATGAAAATTGGATTAAATATGAATCTAGAAAAAAACAAAAGTTATAACGAATCGCAGTGAAACCCATCCCATCTTAGTGAATAACACTCCTCTTAAGTTTGTAAAAAACTATATATATCTAGGCAAACAGATGTCTTTCAGTAAAAAAAGAAATAGTGAAGAGATAAACCGACGAGTTGCAATTACCTGGAACACGTTCTGGAACCATAAGGAAATACTTAAATCTCAATTTCCCCTGTCGACCAAGAAAATATTGATGGATACAGCAATACTACCATGCCTCACCTACGGATGTCAAACTTGGACCTATGACGTCAAAACTAAAAATAAAATTCTGACTACCCAGAGAAGAATGGAAACAAGTTGCCTAGGTCTAAAATTAAATATGCGATGCTCTGTCTTTTTCGCTGAAGGCAAAATTAAGGTGGGCGGGACACTTAGCTCGATACCAGGACGACAGATGGACCCTAAGGTCAGTAAGGTGGTCAGGGCCAAGAGGCGCCAGAGCAAGAGGCCGACCAAGAGCCAGATGGGTTGACGAAATAGTAGCGATGGCGGGTGAAAGTTGGCTGGACACAGCTAAGGATAGGGAATCGTGGCATTTCCTGGGGGGAGGCTTTTACCTGAAAGGGGTCCATACACTTAATAAATAATTAAAATAATTAATAATTTAACACAATTTATTAAATATAGGAAAATATATAATTTAAATTCTAACAAATGCTTATTAAAAAAAAAATGTTTAAATTTCTTATAAATATGAATGTATATAATGTGTATGGAATTGAATAAAGCTTATTATTATATTATTATAAAAGGGGCAAAATTGTATACTACAGCCGCTGGTTCAAGTGAGGTATCAGACGAAAGGGCTCTGTGTAAACTACGCCTGAATTTCAGAAATAGCTCAGTGGACCGACCCGACTCGCGCTTGTCCGTTTTTTTTTAACAATAAACTTAACGCTCTTTATATTTTTTTAGCTTCACGAGATTCAGCATCCCGTCTGGAGAAAGGTGCCTCAAGACACTTCGCTCCCCACTTTCCGCCGAATGCGGGAGGCATTGTATGTTGAGTAGTGGAACTCAAAGGTGTAAGGCCGGCAACGCACCTGTAGCTCCTATGGTGTTACGGGGTCGTGGGTGGCGGTCACTTACCATCAGATTCTGTGACCCGAGCGCTTGTTTTCCGTGTCCTTTTCCAAAAAAAAGAAAAAGCTTTGCTATCATATAGATAATTTATGTTTGGAATCTGGTTAATTTTAGTAATGTAACATTCAAAAATAAAATGCGTTATTTTTTAACGATTTTTTATTTACAGTATTATATACATTATCCATATTTGTAAAGAATTACAATACATCTGTAAAGTACAGTTTTGTCAAAGGAAATTTCGAAATAAAATACTATATAGCAGAGCCGTGGAATAAGCTGCACTTTGTCATCGAGATTCCGTTCCGACGACGGTGTTTGAGTCGTGTGTGTAGTGCGTTTCCTTCCTACAAACAGTGCTTCGTTATAGTAATGCCGTCATCGGGGTCTAAAAGGACGCTCCGCAGGTGGTTACCTTTAAAGAACGCGTTAGGGGTGTAGGCCCACACCGTGATAAGGAATGGGTTCGCGAGTAATAAAAAAAATAAATAAAAAGTAATGAAATCTATCGAGAATGAATTTTGCTTTATTGCACTAGTCTAGAGTCTAAAGTGACACCTAATTATTTAAACAGTTTCTCCCAGAGAATGGGCTTATCTAATAGATATATGGTAGAGAGCTGCTCGTAGCGAATGATAGGGAACAAAATGGCTTTACTTTTTTCGGGGTTAACCTCGATTCTCTGAAGTCGCTCGGCTAATAGGCGTGTGCTATACGACGAAGTATATATATAAGGCAGTGTCATCTGCGTACGCATTACGATTACCGATTGGGCCTTACTTCGGTGAGGTCGCCTGGTTGGTAAATTTTCGCGCCATTTTTAACGGTCTCAATAATCCGATTAACTCTCAGTTCCAGTTGCTGCGCTTCCTGTGCTGTGCTGTGCGGTGCTGCTGTGCCGTGCTGCGCTGCGCCGGGCTGCTCTGCCTGCGTGGTTTTAGTGGGGGTTGAGTGCTCTTATTATTAAGGCATATCTTCAACGCTTTTAATCTGATCTTATCTCAATTCCAGTTGCTGCGCTGGGCTGTGCTGTGCGGTGCTGTGCGGTGCCTGCTGTGCCGTGCTGCGCCGTGTTGTTCTGCCTGCGCGGCGTTGAGCTGGGGTTGTGCTGATCTTGCTCCCGATAAGGAGTTGTGAGTTCGCCGCTCTTCTGTGAGTACACATTGTCTTTTGGTTAGGTACACACACATACACAAAAGTGATAGTGCTAGTTTTAATTACTCACCCTTTCTCTCGCCGCAAGGCGAGGGGAGTCACATCATAATGGCCGGGCCCAAGACGGAGGACATCCTCCGGTTCCTAGAGGCGAATTACGCCGATGCATATCGCGACGCGATCGAATACGCGCGCAACTGCGTGGAGAGCCCGAGCTCTCCCGAAGCCGGCCCGAGTGCCGCCGACGAGCCGATGTTCTCGGACGGGCCGAGCGACGCCGAAGTCGCCCCGTCCGTGCTTCTCGCGACGGCGCCCGAGTGCACCCGAGTGCACCGCGCCCCCCGAGCCCCCCGCGTTCCCCGTTCGCCCCAGCTATCGGGCAACGAAATGGAGGAGGACATCAGTCCCTCCTCCTCATCGGATACCGACGACGGGTTCGAGACCGTCGCCAAGAGGTCGGCCAAACGTAAGGCCAAGGCCCCTAAGGCCCTCCCTCCGCCAAAAAAGGCAACGAAGCCGAAAGGCAAAAACCCCCGCCCGGAAGGCGCCGCGACTCCGGTCCCCCTCTCCCCTGCCCCCGCAACTGCGGTTGAGCGGGAAGAGGCCGAGACCCCTCGCGCCCCCCGAGTCAAGCCCCCGCCTCCCATTTATGTGCAAGAAAAGCACAAGTGGGATAAGGTGTCCCATTGGCTCAACAGCCAGAAAATCCAGTACTCCACCGCGCGCTTAACGCAGGTGGGGATCAAAGTCCAGGTGGCCTCCTCGTCGGAGCACCGCCACTTCACGTCATTCCTTCGGGAATATGGTATTGGATACCATTCATATGCCCTAGAGGACGAGCGCCAACTGCGCGTAGTCCTGAAAGGGATCCCCAAAGAGATCGACGTGGAAGGCGTCTTCACGGATCTCCGCAGTAAAGGCTTCCCCGTGCGCCAAGCGCACCGCCTATACAATTCTCGCACGAAAGCGAAGTACGATATGGTTCTAGTTGTCCTCGACCTCACAAACGAGGCAAAAGAAATATTCAATTTAAAGTCGGTGTGTTATCTCACCGGCATTAAAGTCGAACCCCCATACACGAGGGGTCTCATAGGGCAGTGTCACCGCTGCCAATTGTACGGCCACTCGGCCAGAAATTGTTTTGCGCGGCCTAGGTGCGTTAAGTGCCTAGACGACCACGCGACTGCGGATTGTCCCCGCAAAGTCCCCGACCCCGCCGTCCCTCCTAGCTGCGTGCTTTGCGAGACGCAGGGACATCCCGCGAACTACCGCGGATGCTCCCGCGCCCCTCGCAGACGCTAGGCGTGGAGGCAAAGGCAGGGGGGCTAATGCCCCTACTCGTAAGAATGAGGCGCCGGCGCCCATTCAATACGTGCCTGCCCCCCCGCCCAAGGCGAATGCGTGGTTTAAACCTGCGCCTCCCTTGGCACCGTCCCGCCCTACACCGCCGGCACCGGCCATCCAGCCGGTCCCAAGGCCCTCCCCCGCGCCTTCTTGCGCAGCCCCCGCGAGCTCGGACGACCTAGCACTAGTGCTATCGTTCGCTAGCATTTTTAATTATGACGAACTTAGCGTGTTCGCCAATAAATTAAGAAACTCCAATGGTTCACAGCAAGCGCGCATGCAAGCTGTCATTGAACACCGAGGTTTCTTGGGAGCCATCGCGGGCTTCCACGCAAAATAAACTCTCCAATGGCGGTCTCAAATAGATTTACCCCTCTGCCCGCTGACTCGCAACTCGCGCGTATTAAGCCAAGAGCCCTGTCCATAGCGACTTTTAACGCAAACGGTGTCAAACGGCAAATAGAGCTAGTGAGCGCCTTCGCCCACTCCCATCAGTTAGATATATTATGTATACAAGAGTCTTTTCTTAAACCTGGGGTTCGTAGTCCTGGTATTGCGAACTACAGGATTGTGAGAAATGATAGGGTCACCAAAGGCGGTGGCACTATGATTTATTACAAAAAGAATTTACACTGTATACCGCTCGACCCTCCGTCTCTCGAAACAGCCGAAGCGTCGGTATGCCAGGTATTCCTTACAGGCCATCAGCCGCTGATAATTGCCTCTGTCTACCGCTCTGGGAGCAGGCAGTTACTAGAAAGCGATATTCTATCGCTACTTAGTATGGGTGACTCGGTCCTTCTGATCGGGGATCTCAATTGCAAACACAAACTATGGAATTCGACGGTGACTCGTACCGACGGTAAGAATCTCCTCGAATTCACTAGTAAATATAACGCCTCTGTTATTGGCCCTATTTCGCCCACTCGCTTTGGTGCCCACGGCACAGGCGAGGTCCTTGACATAGCAATCCTATCGAATGTTGGGTTGCCTCAACACTCAATAGAAACTTTTTCGGACCTTGATTCAGATCACCGTCCAGTTATTCTCAAATTAGGTGATGAGCGCCCCTCTGGCCCTCCCACCAAGACAGTAGTCGATTGGAGGAGATTTGCGAAAATCCTCCGCTCCAATGAATCCCCGCTAAAGGAATTAATACCTGGTATCGCCGACTCGGCGGTGTTAGCGATAGACGCGGCAAATCAATTCACCGATTATATTCAGAACACAATCCAGAGTTGTTCGAAAGAGGTGCCAAATCTACCCGAAGGTAGGTTTGAAATCTCAGATAAACTCAGGCGATTGATTAGACGTAGAAACAAAGCCATGAGACGACATGACAAATACCCGACAGACGACAATCGTAGGAAATATAATAGGTTAAAGAGGAGAGTTCGATTCGAATTCGAACTTCTGCGCGGAGAGTCGTGGGACAAAAAGCTCGAGGGGCTCGCGCCATCGCACCAGGCTTTCTGGGCGCTTTCGCGGGCTTTTAGAGTCGACTGTCTCTCGACTATGCCTCCTCTAATTAGGCCCGACTGTACCGTAGCCGCCGATGACACCGAAAAAGCGGAATGTCTCGCTGACAGTTTAGAGGCTCAATGTACCCCGAGTGGTCAGCCCTGCGACCCGAGCCACCTCGAAAGAGTGGATTCCGCGGTCGCAGAGTGGGCGTCGACGCCCCCGCAAGGGGAACCGCTTCGCCCGACCTCGACCGACGAGGTCAAAGCCATCATCAAAAATCTTAAAGATAGGAAGGCCCCGGGGCCCGATAAAATTTCTAATAGAACATTCAAGTCCCTGCCGGCTCAGTTCATATCTCTATTGGTCATTATCTTTAATTCCCTTTTAAAGTCGTGCTCCTTCCCCGACGAGTGGAAGGAAGCCATCGTCATAGGTATTGCGAAACCTAATAAGCCGCGGAATTTACCCTCCAGCTATAGACCTATCAGCCTTCTCAGCTGTTTAGGTAAATTATACGAGAGAATCATTCTCGTTAGACTCTCAGAAGCGGTAGAGACCCATTGTCCGCTCATCAATGAGCAATTTGGTTTCCGAAAGAAACACTCCGCCATCCACCAAGTCCACCGCGTGGTAGAGCACATAGCTCGTCACCACGTGAGGACTCTCCTTCGCAGTAACACTGCCGCCATTTTCCTCGACATAGCGAAAGCCTTTGACAAGGTCTGGCACAACGGCTTGATTTTCAAGCTGTTGCGCGCCGGCCTGCCAGACTGTCTCGTGTTCATCCTGCGGGACTTTCTGTCTAACAGGTATTTCCGCTATAAAGTCGAAGGCACCCTTTCTTCTCCCCGCCTCCTCCGCGCAGGCGTTCCCCAGGGTTCAACCCTCTCCCCGCTCCTCTATTCGCTGTACACCAGTGACATACCCCGCACTGGGTCTGTCCACCTGGCTATGTACGCGGACGACACGGCCCTGTACACTTCATCGCGTGACACACGCCTAATTGCCGAGAGACTTCAGAAAGCGGCCCACGCACTCGGTGCATGGTTCCGCCTATGGAGAATCGAGGTCAATCCCGATAAAAGCCAAGCCATTCTTTTCCCTTTGGCACGTCACACACAGGTCTCTACCATACGTCTACTAGACAAGCCTATCCCTTGGGAGAAGCAAGTCAAATATCTAGGTGTCACTTTAGACTCTAGATTTTCCTTTAGACCGCACATTACGAAAGTTTGCAATAAAGCAAAATTCGTTATGAATAGACTCTTCTGGCTTATTAACAAGCGTAGTAAGATGTCACTTAGACATAAGCTGACATTATACAAAACTTGTATAAGACCAATTCTGACATACGCTTGTCGCGTTCGCGCACACTAAGCTAGATCCACTCCAAATAGTCCAAAACAAATTCTTACGTATCGCAACAGGTTGCCCCTGGTTCGTACGTAACGTCGACCTACACAGAGATTTTGAACTGGAATCGATCAACGAGCACTGCAAACGCTTAGCGAAGCGCTACTTTGAGCGCGCAGGCTCGCACGCGAATCCCCTCATTAAAACGGCGTGTGATTACACACCCAACGCGCACCCCAAACTAAGACGCCCGCGTAGCGTCCTCTTAGACCCCGACGACCCCATTGCGTTAGCAAATGCCCCGTATGTAGGTAGGAATCACACTACACATACACGACACAAACACCGTCGTCGACGGAATCGACGACGTAGTCCAGCTTTTTCCACGGCTCGGCCACGCCTCGGCGCGGTCGGACCCAGCGGTTAGGGACCGCTAACTCCCTTAGAATAGTCTAATTTTTGCCCCCAGACGCGACTTCACGTCGCGACTGGCTTTGTGTAGCTTAGGGAATTTCCCAGCCCGCTCGACGGTTGTGAGCCGAGGTTCGAGTCCCGCAGGGGGCGCCCTCACAATCAGCCAGGTAGTGCTTGCTTTTCTTCTGGGACAGAGTACCCTCTTCCCTACCCACCCGGTGTCGCTGTAAAAGCCAATAGGGCTAACAGCATTAACCTTAAGTTCGAAAAAAAAGCGTACATACTCTGCAAGTGGCCAGAGAGGTAAGCCACGCAGCCAACATTAATATGTTTAATAGGAAGAGTGCAGTGGCAGCCTTCCTCGACGTGTCGCGCGCCTTCGACCGCGTGTGGCACGTTGGGCTCCTGCACAAACTTCTTCAAGCTGGAACTTCCCACCACATCGCGCCAGTCCTAGCCAGCTTCCTCCATGGCAGGACATTCCGCGTTCGTCGCGTATGTCATAGTGATCTTGATAGCAAAAATTATATAAAAGTGGTCCTGGATTAATAAAAGGCCTCTCAACCCCTGCTCTACTCTAGATTCTCTTAACCACCCACATTAAAGAGTGCCTGCAATATAGCAAAATTCATTCTCAATAGGTTATATCACCTTATAAACAAGCATAGACATAAGCTGATATTATACAATACTTGTATAAGGCCCACACTAAGCTAGATCTCGTGCAAAATATATAAAATATATTCTTACGTATCGCATAAAGTTGTCCCTGGTTCGTACGTAACCCCGCCTCTCGCGGCCAATGGCGTTCGAGGAGGAGCACCGCGAGGTTTTAGTGGGTATTCAACTGCCGGTTCGCGAGCCCCACATAGCCCGCTCGAGTAACCCACACGGGCGGGGTCCATAAAGGGATTTCCTCACGAAAAAAAAATGGTTCGTACGTAACGTCGACCTACATAGAGATTTTAAACTGAAACTCTTAGCGCGCAGGTTCGGACGCAAACTTTTCATTAACACTGTGTGATTATACTCTTAACGCGTTCCCTAAACGTAGACGCCAGCGGAGCGTCCTTTTAGACCCCGATGAAGCCATTACTATAGCGAATCCCCGCTTTTAGGTAGGAAACACACTACACACACCATCGTCGACTCAAACACCGTCGTCGACGGAATTGACGGCGAAGTTCAGCTTATTCCATGCCTCGGCCGCGTCTCGGCGCGGTCGGGCCAAGCTGTTAGGGACCGTCAGCTCCTTTAGACTAGTCTAATTTTGTCCTCAGTCGCGGTCTCATGTCACGGCCGGTTTGCTTAGTATAGGTGAAATCCTAGCCTGCTTGATGACTACAAGCAGAGGTTCGAGCCCCGCAGGGGACCCTTAAAGCCGTCGACTCCTCACAGGACGCCACATGTCTGGTGCTTGCATTTTCTCAGGGACAGCTTTTACACAACGCTGCACAGCGCAGTGCAGCACAGCATAGCACTGCAAGGCACAGCACAGGACAGCGTAGGATGGAGCTGGAACGGAAAACCACAACACTAATGTATACAGCCGCAATCGAATATATATAAAATGAGTGCGGGGCGACAAAGAAATGTCCAATGAAGTGACCGCAACCTTATATATTAGTTACTTAAATACTCATCTCACTGTATGGTAGTAATAAAGATGTAAGCCTCTCGTTGTTTTAACGGACTAAAAATGTGGAGAAATACTGTAGTTTAGGTGTAAATAATTGTATATTAAGTTAATAGTTAAATTATATGTTCATACCCCAGCGACCTGATATGTTTGTGCGTACGGAAATGTTTCATTAAAAATAGCAAAAAAATAATATATTTTAATTACAAATATTTTTAAAAAGAAATGAGCTAGTATACCAAATCTTCATGTAGAATATTAATTATTTTTCAAGTTTTTTCTTAAAATATAGTTTTGTTTACACGTAATCATTAAACTTGCCTAGACTACTTGTTTATAATTTAGTTAAGTATTCAATATATGATATTTTAAATATTAAATTGGTCATATTAACTATTTAATTATGTATAGAAGGTGACTATTTTATGTGTTATGATTAGGGGTCGCAATATCGGACCATTCAAGCAAAACCGGGATTTTCGATATCGACTTCAGAAAAATCCCGGGATCCCGGTTTTTTCCCGGTTAAGTTAGGGGGGTATTTTTAGGGAAATCGTAAATTAAATTATATTTTCTAAATAAAATAATTTTAATTATAATAAACAGTTTAATAATAAATCACTTTAGTATTTTAGCCGAATTTTATATTTCTACTAGCGGACCCGGACGCGGCTTCGCCCGCTTCAACTATACGAATGCTTAGTAAGTATATTTATGAAATGGTTTTCAGTTTTGAATAGGATTGGTAAGAAAATATAAGCCTAAACGATCATAATAATCCGAAAAAGAATAATAAGTAGAGAAAATTTTTATTATTAGAAAAAATATCTAACTTACTTAAATGAATAAAAATAATAAATAAACTTTGGATATCCAAAGTTAAATATTAATAAAAAAAACTAAACCAAGCCAGCTACATTATTAATATTATCAAAGTAAAATTAATATTTAAAAGTATTAAAATTAAATGTGTTGTGCTGTTTTTGCAAGTGCATGAGGTATCTATGGCCCCGACAATGTCCAGAACAGCGGAACTAATTTTTATTGGACTTTCAGTGATCGATTCTACTAATTCACCCGTGAATCTTTTTACACGTTTCCATTGCGCGCGTACATAGATACTATACGAAATAACTAAACTCTATTAAAAATTTAAAGTTAAATTCGATAATTTTAGCGGGCTATATAAAATAAAATGCCTAAAAACTAAAACTACGATCTAGTAAGTGTATAATAACGGTATACATAAACTAACTGAAAAAACCGACCATTCTTCTCTTAATACTTAAATTATATTATGCCGATGCCTTAATACTTATATAAAAATAAAATAAATCAATAAATCAGCTTCACGCTGTATCCCGCACACAGCAGGGTAGGCAGAGGGAACCTAGTGTTAAGACACTCCATTCCCCACTTTCTGCCGAATTCTGGAGGCATTGCGTGTTGAGTGGCAGAACTCAACGCCGCGCTTAGCCTCGACACCAGAGCGAAGAAATGGAAATATAAATTTAGGTAAATATTTCATCTCCTCGAGTGGGGATCGAACCCACAACCAGTCGGTTTTACAGTCACACTTCGTGCGACTGCGCCACGACTGGCCTCATGATATTATGATGATACTTAATGTAAATCTAACTAATCTACTACTCGAATAAGCGAAGAACTAAAGCAAAATATTAATTAATAATAAACAGAAAATATCCACATAAAATTTAACAGCAGATCGAAAATGTATAAAAAGATACAAAATCGTCAACGTCGTCTGCCCGTTCGGGTCGGTCATACCGTGCGGATCGTAGGCTAACTCATTTTGAATCAGAGATATTTCCTTCAGTATTTATAAGAATGATGTAACGCTAAAGGTGACTATTATATTTATTTTGTTGATAAGGATTCAATATAGAAAATACATTAACAATCATCCCAAAAATATATATATTAAAATGGTTACTGTGGCTCAACCTTCAAAGATAAACATACATCATCGTGGACTTTTCAGTTGATTTTCTAAGACAAAATTTTTGTAAAATATAGTTTTTATGTCTATTAAACTTGAGTCACCACACACCATGTAAGCGTTCAGGAAGCTTATTTTCTTAAAACTACATAACTTGTTGCCTAGCAACGGTTGCTTAGCGACAGTTGTTATTAATATGGCAGAATAAAATGCTTGTCAAATTGAAATATATTAAATTATATTTCAATTTGACAAGCATTTTATTCTGCCATTAGTTAATATCAAGAAAATTACAATTATGAGAAAAATAAAGTAACCTACGTTCATCCCAAGACCCTCAAGTATCTCTATATGAGTATTTTATCACAATTGAATTAGCGGCTTGGTCCTCAATGAGTAAACGACAGACAGACAGACAGTTACTTTCGAATTTATAATATAGGTATGGATAGTTTGGAAAGGTTACCGCTACACTATCAAGAAATATAATAATAAGTTTTTAAAATATTTATATTTAAAAAAAAATAGAAACATACGCAATGATATCTATTGGCTATATGTAGTAACTAGCGGCCTGCCCGCGGCTTTGCCCGCGTGAATTAGATGATTATTTAATTAAGAAATAGAGATATTACAAACAGCCTTAATTATTAATTTATTTATTAGAATTCACGATATTCTTTGTAAAATAACTTATATTAGCTCCTGTACAGTTTTACACAGAATATACATAGAAAGCACGTTTTTAGGCATTTTTTATAATCTATGATATAATCAACATTTTCGGTCAAGTTCAAGTCGTACTCATGACCCGAGAGTTTCGTACCAGTTTCAAGAATGGAGATACACCAAAAGAATAACTTATTAAAGTTGTCATTTTATATCAAATTAAGTACAGATTAAAATTTGTACCTAATAGTTTTTTTCTGTGACACAAATACAAAAACTTGTTAAATATTGAAAAATAATTTTGTAATTATACGTGTCGTCAGTTTTAACTTCTTAATAAATTTCTGTAAAAAGAAGGTCTACCTGCAGTATTGTTTACATGTCGATAAGACACGGGTCCTTCAATAACCGCGTGTACCTCCACCCGGTCGGCAACGCATCTGCAGCTCGCTCCTCTGGTGCTCTGGTGATTTTATCTTTTTTATATATGAACCGATTGAAATAAAAATAATACATATAATGCACGTAAATCGTCTAAGCCGCTTAAGAGATTAGCGTGAACCAATACACAGACCGACATGTGTTATATATTGATGTGGTACTTGATGACTTATAACGCGCTTCGTGAGCGTTTCACATAGAAGCATCTCACTCTCATCCTTCTTTTGTATACAAATAGCAAGTAGGCGGCAATATTTTTAAATTATGGTCCAACTCCATTGGGGGCCGTTCAAGTATAACGTAAGCAGTTTTTTTGCAATTATTGATTACTAATGAGAAAATTATTTAAACCTTAATGCAACCCGCATTTTCGTATTTCCAATTATCCAAAAAAACACAATTAACAAAGGACCCAAAGAACAGCAAACTTTAACGAAAGAAATTATGAGCAAGACTACCTACTATTCTATTAATCAAGAAAATCATCTAAATCGCATCTAAACCTACTTCGCTACAGACAGAGAGGCAGACGGGGGCGGCGGACGCGCAATGAAAAACAGTAAGACAGTTTTGATCTCCATTAAATGGCCAACGTAACTAATATACTTAATTATATGCTGTATGAGTAAGGGACAAATGAAACATGAGCCCAATCTGCGGCTTATAGCGGGCGTGATGTGTCAACAATAAAATGCGTTTTTCTCTAAAACTGTTCATAATTTCCAATTAGTGTAAAGAGCAAATTTTATCTTCGTTTAACGTAGAAAGTTAATAAAGTATTTAAAAGGATATGTATTGATACCATTATGGACAAACATTCCTCACAATAAAAAAAATATTCAAATTACTATTTTTAGACAGAAATATGCTCACTGTATGTTATCCTTAGAAGATACAAATAAGCTGATCCCTGACATTTTTGTACATTTTATTAAGAGGAATAATACTCTAGTACATTGTTTCCATGGGGGACTTACCATTAAAGCAGCGCATGCGTGAAAGTTTCTCAACAGGTAGGACTTTATGCACATTTATCATATTAATGTCAAATTACATATAATAAACTATATATAAACCTACCCCGAGAAATACTCTACCTAATGGTGAAAAGCATTTCTATTTTAACCACATATAATTAAATGACTAATTTGATTATATACATATATATAATTAAATTAGTCATTTAATTATGAACTTATAAAATATTATAAAAGTATAAATGACTGACTTTATTGCATGTTAATTTTCTTTTATATGTTATGTTATAAACGTTGTTCTTATTTATAAGTTTATTGTTAATAAGATTTAAGTAGAACTTAGATCTCTGTAAGAAGATGGTCTACCTGCAGTATTGTGAACAGGTCGATACGACACAGGTCCTTCAAAAATCACGTGTATATTCCACCCAGCCGGCAACGCATCTGTAGCTCGCTCCTCTGGTGCTGCACAGGATCGTGGGCGGCGACCAGCAGGCGACGAAGTTCATAATATGGCTCGTCTTTTCCTTAGAAAAGTTACAATGATTTTAAAAAAGAACAAATGTGGAACTATTTATGTAATTTAGACGAAAATACTAAAAAGCGGAATACTATTACTGCTGTTACTTCAATAAAAAAAAATAACAAAATACACTGATAAAGACTTAGTAAAATTAATACATTAAAGCAAAAAAGTAATAGCAGTTTAAAAATAGAATATCGTTACAGTTGTCGTCGTATAAGTGAGTTTAAATAATAATATATAGTGTAAAAAAATATATATGATGGTTATTCAAATTTTAATATATACCTATTGCAATTCCTCGAGTGGGGATCGAACCGACAACCAGTCGCGTTTAGCCACATTTTATACTCCCGCACCACGACTGGAAATGAGTATTATAGCAGAGCATTAGTTATTAAAATCAAAATCACGCTGTATCCCACATACAGCAGGGTAGGCAGAGGGAACCTAGTGTTAAGACACTCCGTTCCCCACTTTCCGCAGAATTCTGGAAGCACTGCGTGTTGAGTGGCGGAACTCAATGCCGCCCTTTTTCTCGACACCAGAGCGAAGAAATTAAAATATACTAAATGTGTGTAAATATTTTATTTCCTCGAATGGAGATCAAATCCACTACCACTCGATTTTGCAGTCACACTTAGTGCCACTGCGCCACGACCGGCCTTACTTTTTATATATAGATGTTTTATAGGTACATTATTAAGATTTAAAATTATAAAAAAAATATCAAATTGCCTCGACTCCAAAGCGAAGAAATGAAAACACACTAAAGATTTGGAATTTGATATTTAATAAGTTTTACATCAGTTGTGTAAAACAGTTTTCAAAAAACTAGTTTTTTAGGTACACAAAATGGCCGACCAAATACCTATATGATATTTTGTCGAAGAACTTGATTTTTCGAAATCTTATTAAAATATTGAATAGTATATTTATAATTATACCTTTAAAAGTTCCAATAAGATAATACAAATGCATCAAATTCTCATAAAATAGAAGTATTTTATTATACATTTATTATAGCAAGTATAGTACTTTTTAGTAAAACAGTGCATAAATAGTAATAAGCAGACCAAAGTATTCTTTGTGAAAGAAAAAACACTTAATAAACAGTATCTAAGTACTTAAATTTAATACAGAGAAAAAAAACATATTGAAATAATATTAAAAGCAACATGGCGGATCCTTATAAGTAATAATTCGTATTAATTCACGTGTTACGTAAAAAACTAAAATGGCTATAATAAGTTACATTATTATAAGTTTAACGTTATTTGTAATCAAAGGGAAGAGGACTTGAACAAGAAATTAATAAAAGCGATATTTGAAGTCACATATTTAAAACTTCGCGTAAAAGAAATAAAAAATATATTCGTACTTACATAGCACCTGCAATCTTGAAACAATATACACTTTTAATCGTGAAATATTAACAAAAAAAAATTAAAAACCTAAATTGGCTAACTCTTCTAAATTCCTCTTCAATTTCGTATTTTCCAAAAACAACCATTCCGGAAGACAGCCCGCCGCTAAGTGAAAGAAAATATGAAAAATGAAACGAATTAACGAGCAGAAGCAGAGTTGCCAACCTCAAGAAAGCAATAAGCATACAATAGCAAATGGAACTTACGACCTACTCTTTCTTAGTTTTGTAATGAAAATAAAGATACAACGAAAAGATCCAACCAAAATATTATTAATTTTATTAAAATGATTATCTTTATTAATAATTCTAATTTACGTACATAAAAAAACGTAACTCTTATAAGATCACTTCTTGTTCGTCTACTTTTATTTCTGTCAAGACTATTTATCTAAAGATATGTTAGTTAAGTTGTAATAAATATCAAATAACCAGATTTGCGATCTCTTGGAGCTCAAAAAAAGAAAAATCATCAGAATATAAAAACTATGAGAGATTATAAGTATAAAATATTATACTAATAATCTCTCATATTAATACAAAAGAAGGAAAAGAAAATAAAAAAAGAGAACTTATATTTTTAGTTAATTTCGTATGAAATGAGTGCATACTTTATGATGAATATTCAACGTCAACTTTAATAAACAAAGTCCCCGTTTATGTACAATCATAATTATTTTTTTGTATTTCAAAAAACAGGATATACGAAGTAAAACAGAAAAAGGGGATGACCAAGGCAAACAGTCAATCTTCTGTTAAAACTGTAAGGTTGGCAACACTGCGTACTTTGACAAAAAAAACTAAATATCCATGCTATTTTCATCTCTAAATTTAAGGAACACAGGGGATTATCGCTTGTTAAACGATTTATTTTAGCAGTCATAAATCGTCGTCGCTTCATTTATTCAAATTAATATTAATTACTTTTGAGTTGTATTAGATTTATTTGTAAAAGTGATAAGTAGGTAAAAATTAAATACGATTTTTTTAAGATGATTTTGGGTATTTAATTATCTTTATTTCAGATATCGGTTTGAAAGTATAGATACTTTACATAAGATAATTTTAACAAGTACAATTGTGTTTCATACTTCATTTATGTACTTAAACTGTGGCTTTATTTTTTTAATAATATCAATATATTTAATTTCCTCCTTTTGTTCAACCCAATAATTTGATAAATATTTATAATAATACATTCTGAGTTATATATTTTATTTGATTTGTGATTGCATTTGTTTTCAGCGATTAATAGATGGTGTCAATTGTAAAATTCACCTTTTGCCAACAATTTTCATGTATATTTTTAATCCAATCATTTATTGTTCATATTAGTAAATTAAGTATTTTATGATATGTATAATACTAATCGAATACCAAACTCATAATCATCAGGTCTTTGATGAGATAGGGGCCCGTCCTTTGATCACATTTGTTTTTATTTGACATTATAGGAATGCGCGCTATTTTAATTTGCTTGGTTATTTTAGTATGTTTACTGTTGTTATAATCTAAGTAAATCGTAATTTCCCGTCGTAGTCGTAAGGTCGCATAAAAATTAGTTCAACTCGAGATTAGTCCGGACAAACAAACAGACAAAAAATATAAAATTGTTTGTTTGTTACTAATAAGTAACGTGTAAATAACAATATAAATTGGAAAACACGGTTATTTTATTTTGAAAAAAGTCATTAACCACAGTCACCTTAATTGTATGTGAAAGAAAGATCAAATATCACGATGCAATTTTCAATTCTGTGTTTTCGATTTTCACTTAAGTATGTATAAGAGATCCCCTATAGTTCCCAATGATCAGAAATTGAAATAAAACTGTTTTTAGTTAACAGCAACACTACGTAATTCTTCTTCTTTTTTTTGCGATATTTTGTTTTTGAGTACGCAATTACCGCGCGCGCCTCTCATGTTGTTCAAAATGAATTACAAATATAAGTGCTTCTCTATTGATAAGCACCACCGGAGGTAACGCCAACTTAAAATGTCATACAAAATGGAAATGTCATAAATATACGAAATCAATTCTGACTAAACAAATTATCTTACAGCGGACGAGCGGGTCGTTAGTGGTAGTAGTATGGGTACAGATATATGAAATCCTACATCGCGCTATGAACATTTCGTAAGCACTTGCACATATATAGTACTATTTGGTTGTTGCGAGTGGGGTCCGCTGCCTTGATGAAAGCCAGTCGCCGAGCTGGTCTGTCTCGGTGCCGTTCAGACGAAGCCTGCGGGCTTGCTCTTAGCCAGAGACGTTACTCTCCGTGACTCTCCCGGCCCACAGTGACTCGGTCACTCCCAGATGATGCCTCGTTCACGTCAGTGTTCAGATTGCGCGAATGACCTCGGTCGTTCCCACCACCTCCTCAAGGCACACCTGGTGCACTGGACCAGCGCCACACGCGCGGCCTGTGTCCAGAATTGACCCCTCTTTTTACTTTTTTTGTATTGTCGTCATATACATATATTAGACAATTTTACATATGAATGGGTCACTTCACGGGTTTTTAATATTTACTTAATTGTCTTACTATTAGACCTAGTCGAATTATGTTATTGGAGAGGAATCCTCGTCAGATTCCAGCAAATTACAAACCTTAATGTCACGCGATTGAACCTCTTTAAAGAAGAATAATACTTTAAAAGTCATTTACCAAATTTATAATGTTGTTAAACAAGAAAAAATTAAAACAAATAACAATAGCTACATTTTAACCCGCCCACTAGGACTAGACAGAACGCCGACTACTACATTATAGTTAGAGATCGTTTGTTTTTTTTTTCACCTTCACGTTCCTAGCACTCCACTTTTCTCCGAATTCTGGAGGCATTGCGTTTTGAGTGGCGGAACTCATAGCGGTGTTTTGCCTCGACACCAGCGCGAAGAAATAAATGTTTCTTCTTCTTCATTTATTTTCTTTCTTTTTCATACAAAACAAAAAGAAAGTAAATCGGGAAATAGATCTGAGATCGTGGTGTCTAAGCAAACAAACAAACAAACAAATTAATCCGCTGTATTATATTAGTAAGCATTATAAGTGAAGGCGCTTTATTTCAAAAGAAATAGGGAAATGCCTAATACGGCAAAGGCGGCGTAGAAAAGCTTACTTGAGGCGGTGGTAATAAGTCATATTTTGCTTTGAACCTACCATTCCTATACAGTCTTTGAAGAACGCCGCAATTGCCACGTGCTATGGCAGTTCTCCGAAACGCACAAATTTCAATTTCCTTATGCCTATATATTAAATACTTAATTAAATAATAATAAACAAGTCCGCTAGACGCGTTTCATGATTAAGTGTTTACAAAAACATACATATTTTAAGAAAAATCTTTAAAAAAAATATGTTCTACGTTCCTTTTAACTGTATTCTTAGCTAAATTTTGTTCAAAAAAGTATATATTGACTTTTTACAGATTTCAATGAAATAAGTCTATAGATAGCGCCGCAGGTACCAAGGGAGGCGGGGTTCACCTTGGGCAGAGAGGCGGGCGCAAATTGAATAGGACCCGGCTTGATTCAATCGAGCTTGTTTTGATTGTGGGGTGTAGCCCCCCTGTTCTTGCCTCCGCGCCTGGTGCGTCTGCGCGGGGTGCGGGAGCATCCGTGATAGTTTGCGGGATGTCGTTAAAATTTTAGGACGCATTTTCGTACCTCCCATAAGAAACACAACTTATCGACACTTACTGTCTGTGCATTTTTGCGAATATCTTCACGATAATCTCATAAGCGGCTTAACCGATTTAAATACTTTTTTTGTTTGTATTTTGTCAAACCGCCCTTAAATATTTAGTATTAGTTTTATTTTAATCAGCTTCACGCTATACCTATCCCCCACACAACAGGTTAGGCAGAGGGAACCTAGTGTTAAGACACTCCATTGCCCACTTTCTGCTGAATTCTGGAGGCATTGCGTGTTGAGTGGCAGAACGCAACGCCGCGCTTAATTTTGACACCAGAGCGATGGAAATATGAATTTAAGTTAATATTTCATCTCCTCGAGTAGGGATCGAACCCACAACCACAACTGGGCTGAACTTCATTTTAATCGGTTCACACAAAGTTAAAACCAGATCCACGCTTTATCCCGCCCTTAGCAGGGCAACTTAGTGTTAAGATATTGGATATAATGTGTGACTGATGTGCGAAATGAAAATATTGTTAAATTATAATTCAATCCTCCCAGTGGGGACCGGACCCACAACAGTCGCGTTACAGTCACAACCTTGTGCCCCTGTGCCGCGACGGCTTTTATGGAAACAGCATATAGGGTAACATATTTTAAGCCCGTACCTAAAAAATTTAAGCAAGATACATCAACAGTGTAGACGTAGGTCCTTTTTTTTGAACAACAACAGTGTAGACGTAGGTCTTGTTTTCATTTGAACTTTGCCGCCAATACCTACGACTCGATTTCGAGATGAGGCGCATGCGGCGGTTTCCCTTTGATAGGTTTATGTGTGCGTGCGTCGTTCTTGACTAACTGTATTTTATTTTACAACGATAATTTTTAGAGATGCACCGAATATTCGATTTTTATTCGGTATATGTATGTCATCTTTTTCATTATCGTCGTGCCGTATTCGATCAATATCGAAATCGGCCGAATTATTCGGTTATGGTGCCGAATACATTCGTTTCGATTGTTTTTATTTAATTATTATTATAAATTAAATGAGTCTCACTTAATGCCATGTCTATCTCCGTCGCTTGAGCGGAGCGGTGCCAAACTGGACACGCATATTCACCCGCAGAGAACGATGATATATATATATATATACCGAATACCAAACGAATATTCGGCGCATCACTAATAATTTTATTATTCATTTTGATAGAAAAAATTACTTTTATATTTTTGGGTTAAAAAAGTTGGGGGTTTGGTTGGGTTTTTTATTATTGTAATAGGCTTTTATTTAGTAGTTAAACTGTAGTTTCATTTAAAGTGGTACTGACAAATTAACTCTGTGTAATTAAGCACATTTAATATTTGTAGTGACTTTTTGGTGAATAGAACCAATAGCTATTACAACACTTGCGAAGAATTTTTTTATTCTTATACCTTTTGAAAAACTACCAACATTCTTATAGTTAATAAAATGTCTATGTCATCCTAATGGCGGAAAAATATTCAAAATGTATTGTAATACCACCATTAGTATCGACATTCTAGTGTTGAAGTAATTGAAAGTAGTTATACTACAGGAGGACCTTTATATGCACTGTTTAAACCTGTTTTTATGTATAATGTAGAATAATATATTCTATAGAGGAATCACACATTCTTTTTATTCTTTAATTATAGCACGCAAATATATTTTTTAGAGGTTACTCTGTACTAAGATGGCAGGCAGCTCTGTTTCCGATATTTTATATCGATATAAATAATAAAAATATAAAATATTGGAAAGAAAAGGAGAAACGCAATTATTGCATTATTATTGCATTTTTTCTTTTTTTCACTTCTACTTGAAACGTATTAATAAATTTACATACAATTCATTTGTTTTGAAAAAAAAAATAAATGAAGTTTAATCAGCTTCACTCTATTTTAACAGATAACATAAGATGACATTAAAACGTATTGACATCACCACGTGATCCATCTAAACACAATATAAACTTTTATAAACTATGAACTCCCAATCAGAATTTTCGTTCCAAATACATACCTATACTTTTTATTCTACACATCGCCATATGAGCTAATCCCGAAAAATACATCTACTTTATTATTTTTGTTTATATCACCAACGTTTAAAATAATAATTATGATAGACTAAGCAAATATTAATTATACTTCTTTTTTTAGCTTCACGCTGTATCCCGCACACAGCAGGGTAGGAGTAGGAACCTAGTGTTAAGACACTCTGTTTCCTACTTTCCGCGGAATTCTGTAGGCATTGCGAGCCGAGTAGTAAAACTCAACGCCGCACTTTGCCTCGACACCAGAGCGATGGAACGGAAATATAAATTTAAATAAATATTTCGTTTCCTCGCGTGGGAATCGAACCCACAACCAGTTTACAGTTACACTTTGTGCCCCCGTGCAACGAACGGCCTCAACTTACTTTTTTCTTTTAAAGTATAGTTAAATAAAATAACCCTAATTTAATTATGTCAGATTACTATTAACCGACTTCTCAAAAGAGGAGGTCATCAATTCGACTGTATTTTATATTCTTGTTACCTTAGAACTTTTGACTGTGTGAACCGATTTTAATTTCTTTTTTTATTTGGAAGTCCAGTTTAGTTTTATTTGGTGTCCCGTGTAGTCTTATTTTAATTTAGTTCATTTCCGACAATGGCATCTATGAGGAAATCATATAAATCTCAAATTTACATTAAGTATGTGCGCGACAAATGGACGAATAACTCAATATCAACTCAACCGATTTTAATGATTCTATTTTTTATTAGAAAAGGTACACATAAGGGGTAGTTTGGTGAAAGTTTCGTTAATTTCAAAGAATGAAATCCGGTTGAAATTGAAGAAGTCGTTTGTTTTATTAAAAATATAATTATGTATAAAATTATTAAATATTATATATAAAATATATTAATTGTGTAAGAAAACTATCATGAAATTCGGAATGAAACCCAAAAAAAATGTACCTTGAGGTCCTAGGCTAAGGCCTAGGCTAATACCATGCAAAAATTCATCCTCAAATCAACATATTAACCGACCTAATTTTTATTTTTTTTACATCTTTCATGTACAGAATTGACTTTTCTATCCTTTTATTATATGGAAATGGAGATAGAGATAGTACAGGTCAAATGTCAACAATATAGCTGGCTACAATCTTATAAGTTAATTAATAAAAAAAATAGGGTTATTTTACAGATAACAATCTATTTAACTTATACCTGTAAATTAAAATTATTGTTTCTAACGTTATAGGACAAGTTTGTCTTGTAGTCTTTAGCAGTTCTTTTGTTATTGATTTGCAGGAATACTTTATTTGTATAAATATAATTATAACAAATGTTTATAAGCAATAAAAATAGTACCTATAAATGTTGATTCGTTTTATTTCTGCATTTATAATTAATTATTATCTCTATATTATATAAGACAGTAAAAATATTTTGTCTGTACATTTAGTAATTTTGACTGAAATGGATAGAGGGACACTTAAAAAGAATAATAGAAAGCAAAAATATATTTTTTTAATTTCTTGTCTGTCTGTCTGTCGATAGTTTTTTGTCCGCATTTTTCTCTAAAAGTACTGAACCGATTTACTTAAAAATTGCCAATTGCTTTGTTTTAACTCAACTTGATGTTTTAGAGTTTAGTTCATCAAAATTTGTTTATTAAAAAAAAAGTTATCGTCATTTGAATGTTCTCAAGGCATTAGCTTGCCTGCGAATATTATAAAGCAATCGCGCTGGTAAGATTCTTGGCTAAAGAATGACATTCGAAACGTCTAGGTTATATGACTGTTGACAAAAATATATATTTTTGAAGCACTATGATATAATATTTTATACAATAAAGTAAAGAAAATTTAATTGTTAGTGGAGATTACGTTCATAAATCATAACAGTTAAATTTAAGTCGTGATTAATTTCAAAAGAAAAGATAAAGACTTGAAGATTTGATCTTCAAAGAAATATTAAGTAAATAGTGGGCACGCGCAGATTCGCCGTTTCTACCATCAGCGGTTACGGCTGTGCGTGCTCTTACCTCAGTCAGTCAGTACATGTCAGTCAGTCCTCTTATATATATATGTATATATATATATATATATATATATATATATATATATATATATATATATATATATATATATATATATATATATATATACATAGTCGTTAGTCGTTTGTTTGTTTGAAATAAATCTATATAAAAATGTCTAAAAACATTCTTTCTACGTGTACTTTGTAATAACTACATATTTACCAATTGTACATTTAGCTAATAATATATGTAACTAATTTCAAAACTGTATAGCAAATAATGTACAATCATTACAGTTATTTTACAAAGAATATTATGAATCCTTCAAATCAATAATTTAACATGAGGTGAGGCTTTTTCTGAGAGGGTAAATTAAAAAATTCAGCGACATCAGCAAATTTAACAGTTTAGTTTATTAGTTTAGTTTTAAAAGTATGTATGTGTATGTATGTAATATTACAAAACAATATACGTATAGGTATAATTGGCTTTAAGGGTCGTTCAAGTATTACACTTTAATAATTACAGTTCTAAGCAGTTTTTTTGCAATTATTGACCCCCCCCCCCTCCCCCTCCCCCATGTCATCAAAAATAAGCAATCCTCTACGAAATATTTCATTGAAAACGTCAAAACTAAGCAAAACCCAAGACCCCCCCGCCCCTCTACAGTGCTCACGTAATACTTGAACGGGCCCTTATATATGTTTTTTTATAAATATCAAATATCAACATTGGTCGTATTTTTAATAAAGAACAATGTCCTAATAGAAATTACGATAATGTAGTAAAAAAATCATATTATTATTAGAAGTTAATATAATTGTCAGTCAATTCTGTTTATTAGATCAATAACCATGCACTTTAAGCGGGCGAAGTCGTGGGCGGGCCGCTAGTTATACTATAAATATTCAGACTTTCAATAATAATTCCAAACGATTTTGAAAACATTTTGGCTTTCGAATAAAAAAGAAATTAAAGCCAAATTTAGAATTTCCCGTCAATCTGAAGACAAGGAGGATATTTTAATTTTATGGCACGTCGCCGTTTATTAGGTCGTAATTTTCTATTGCGGTACTGTAATCTATCGGAAAGGGTTTAAATAAACTCTTAAAGCGCTGGTTGCTGATTGGTCGCTTTTACAGGAAACCGATTTACACCGGCTATAACCACTTCTCTATAGTCAAACTTACGTTTGACGTCTCGCTCACTCATACTTTTAAAATATATTGCTATCTCTTGTGTACAATCCAGCTCCTGATGCGTGTCACAAAATGGCGGATCGAATATTCTCTCTGTCTCTCTCTTATATTATTATTCTTAACATTATTCATTCAGTAAGATATGAAGTATTAATTATTTATAATGTTCAATTAGTTATTAATAATTTTATTGAAATTCAAATAAATATAAAGTACACTTAATGACGTTTTTCTTTTGAGAAATATTTTATATTGACATTTATCTCAATTGAAAACTTTTATTGAAGACTCAAGTAAATAGATAAATAATAAATTAAATCTTCATAATTTATTTTTTTATTTCGTTTTCGGCGAAAGTATCCCTCTTTTCACCGAGAGAAATCTGGCAAAGCAGTTAAACGTTGTTCATAGACGCCATCTATCGAAGCATAGCGAACAACAATAAACAGTTAAGGGCGATTGCCGTATGCCTCTGCTATGTAAAATATGGTTGTAATGTACGTAATAAAGAGACATATGACATATATGTACAATAAAATACAATAACTTAAAGAAAAGTAGAACCGACTTCGGAAGCATATTAAATTTCGAGACTATATCAATTACAATTTATGACTATTGGTCCGCTAGTCTCTATATATATAATAAGACAGTAAAAATATTTTGTCTGTACATTTAGTAATTTTGACTGAAATGGATAGAGGGACACTTAAAAAGAATAATAGAAAGCAAAAAGATTTTTTTACTTACATTACATAGGTAAAACAAACGCAATATTACAAAAAATATACGGATAAGAAATAATTAGCTTTATATATATTTTTATAAATATCAAATATCAACATTGGTCGTATTTTTTAATAAAAAACAATCAACTGTCCTATTAGAAATTACGATAATGTAGTAAAAACATCATATTAGTTAAGAAGTATTAATTAGAAGTTAATATAATTGTCAGTCAATTCTGTTTATTAGATCAATAATCGTGCACTTTAAGCGGGCGAAGCCGTGGGCGGGCCGCTAGTGTTTCTATAAAATCTAGTAAATAGAATATATACATATAAAGTTATTATAAAAACAGGTTCTGGGAGGGTAAAACATAAAAGTTTCTAGCCCCAAACTATGCTGAAGGGAAATTAACAGCAAAACTACAAAAAAGAAGGTTGTCCTTAAATGAAACTGTACTAGGTTTTGTGACAGTTCATTTTGCAATAAAAGCTCAAGATTACTAAATGATACACCAGCAATGTGTAGTAGTAAATAAAATGTGATTATGAAATCACTTTTTATTTTCATAAAGTACCAGCTAATTCTCTCTCTTCTTTCGATTGATTTTAGGGAATATCGTGGTAACTTGAACGTCTCATATAGCAAGATCCACAGACAGAACCTAGTGTTAAGACACTCCGTCCGCTGAATTTTTCACTCAAAAAAAACATAAAGGTTCACTGACTATTTGTGCTGTTTTTTATGCAGTTTACATAACAACAAAAGTAGGTAAGCAAAATAAAACTGCCAAATTTCTATGTATACTTAATACCTGTCTATGTATACTTAAATTGAATTGCTTAGTATGAAAGGCGGTTTTTGTTATTTTTATTAAATGTCTTTATTTTTACAAAGATGGCACTGCTTTTCAAATCGACAACACAAAGCTACGAACGACAGATGGCATTGGTTTAAAAAAAAAAACATAACAAAATAATAATACGTTACAAATGCGAAATTATAACAATATGTTCTAGCATAATAATGGTAAGATCACTCGACACCAAGTACGTTTAGGAGAGGTTTTTAGTGTACTTACTTTGTAATGAAACAAGAATAATATTCCAAACAAGAATAAAAAATATGAAAATATTATTAACATTCCAAATCGCGCTATGAACTTTTAACCAATAGGCGTCTATATATACAAGGTTTTTGGATATGCATGTGGGGTCCGCCGCCTTGAGACAAACCAGTCGCCAATCTGGTCTAACTTGGCTCGTTCAGACGAAACCCTCAGAGGCTTATCATCGCGGTGACCACGCTCACCAGCAAACCGATTCCTCGCACGCGGCGCTGACTGACGTCGGCGCCGGAAGCGTTGTATGGAGCGATTCCAGTCGCTCCCGCTCAAGGAAGGCCTGCTCACGCTACTGCGCTAGGCGACAGTATTAGTACGACCCCACTTTTTGTATATTTTCTTTTTTTTGGGACGACGACGTGCAAAGGTGGATCTTTTCCAGTCGACCAGTTGAAATGTCGATGGACGAGTGGAAAAATAATGGTTGCCAGCTCTCTTAAGGGTCACTTAATGTTAAAAATTGCACTCATGAGTTTTTTCAGTTAATGAGTTATATATCAAATTAAAGCTTTTTTCAACACTATAACTGGAACCGCCTGGACTGTAACCTGGAAAGTAGCTGTCGCAAGCCAAAGTTGCACTCAGTTGAAATATTTTATTCTGGTTCCGTTTGACTTTGCGATTAGACGACCGAGTCTTATGTTTTAAATTAAAATATTATATAATAGAAGGTCAATCTTAAATGCAATATTTACTCTGACTGTTCACCTGTTACGTGAGGATTTTGATCATATTAAGCTAACCTTCAAGAATTTGCACAGGAAGGAAATATATATACCTAATAGTAGATATTATAATAAACAAAACTAATTTAGCAAAAACAAATTCGGAGGTCGTCGGTCATAATGTTTTTGTGACGGTTCACTCGATATCTCGTTACTATTACCATTACTAATGACCGTTGTGGAAGGTTTTTTTCGATAAGTGAGTCCGTCTTCCGTTACCACACCACCACGCCGAATGCGTCCTCTTAAGTTTCTATATTTTCCGTGTAAACCCTCTACCTATTCTCCCCCAACAGGTGGTGGTGACAACCGCCTTGGCTATATCATCTTTTATGTACGTTACTAACTTACTCAGTACTCCATTAACCCCGTAAGGTTTACTATTTTTAGAGTACTTAAACATTTCTGACTGACCGATATTGTAGTGTAATGATATTCTTTAATTTTGTCTTGTGCTTCAATAATCCGTTCTAGATAGGAACCACGTGGATCCTCCACGTGGTTCCTATCTGTGTGTTTTCTAATGTAGGTACTGGTATCTAATACATAAATTGCGTCCTAGCATTAGTGTTGCGGGCGTTTCTCCGGTAGCAGAATGAATTGAATTTCTATAAACGAGGCTCCCTCTACCTATCCCTGCTATAACCGGGATACAGCGTCAAGCTGAAAAAAATGAAATAGATAAAAAAATATCAACGTAAAATAAATACTGTTTTAATTGTGCTCAGCAAATATTTTAGAAAAAAAGGTTTTATATTTTATTTTGCTGTAGCTATAACCTACAAGTCGAACTAATATAATATAAATAACAATGAACACCGTGTTGTAGTTTTATTATAAGTAACGGAGGGAGGTGCAGGCACATTGGTTGGGTCAGCCATATCTGTACCCAATGAGAGACTACATACAACTGTCGTGACGATATATACGAGGCTTCAGGCACTACGTCCATGCGATTGTCGACCGTTGTGTAATGTGATAAGAGTCATTTCTTCATATATATATATTAATATGTCGAAAAAAAAGCTTGCATCTGCCCGTAGTATATACGCAATGACAACATATTTTCTCAATCATTTTGTTTTTTTTCAAAAATTTTGTTGTGTCAAGAAACGGAGTATTGTCCTTAAAAACCCTAAAGGAAAGTCCGCTTTAGTACTATAACTTTATCTCTGAACATTGAGTCACAGTAACCGTTTTAATATAGTTAATTTAAACTTTTTCAGTCTTGGTATCGCTTTTCTCTTGCATCAAAATATATATAAAATTATAATTGTTTCCTTATACAGCGTTTTGTCAATTAGAATATGTGTTATGCAAAGGAGACCATCCATTAACAAAAAATAAAACATAATAGTGATTTTTCTTCTTAAAAATAAAATGGCGCTATTCAGTAAGATACTTACTAAGAAAACGTATAAACATTTAAAGTAGCGGAAAATGCACCCTCGATTCTTGGACATATGGCTTAGTGATCCAAGCCTTGGATGGTTTCCAAGAGGCGCGGGTTCAAATCTCGTTACGTTCAATGTTTTATAGGATTTCTTCAAATTTCTCTGCCTAATCTACTATGTGCTTAGTGCAGTGTGAAAAGTGAAAGAAATGATTATGGAATAAAGAGTCCCGAGTTCCTGGAAGTTGCTCGTTAACATTTTATCCTTTTCTTTCTCAGAATTTTCACGCTTCATCTTTATCACTACTTTATCCTTTTATCTTATCTTATTCTTTTTTCTTATTAAAAAAGATTGATGTTTCTTATCACCTTATGTTTCTTACATGTTTTCTTTATTCTCTCTGCACTCTCTTTCACTTCATCGTCTCGTCATTTGTCGTACTTTTTAGGTATCTAATACCTCGTTTTCATTAACCACATATTTCATGCTAGCTGTCGAATTTCATAATTCTAGGTCAACCGGAAGTCCCCTATGAATTTTAATTCCCTTTATAGCGTCGAATAAAAGCAATATAAACGGGCCATATATTTTTTCTAAGTAAATATAGAAATATGTTTATTTATCAGGAAATCATGGGATCGTATATGGTTTGAATTTCAACTCGATATCTCACAATTTTGTTGAAATTATTAACTTTATCATTCTTTTCAATTTCGTGGCTTTTGACGTTTACGTATTAAATTTCTTGGAGTTAAACCGTAACCCTTATAAGATCACTTCTTTGTTTGTATGCTCCTATGTCTGTCATGACTGTTTATCTCAAGATCGTGTGGATATGTTAGGCTATAATAAATATCAAATAACTAGATTTATGATCTCTCTGTGTTCAAAAAATAAAAAGACAACGCAATCTTAAAAACACAAAAAATACAATACTTATCATCTTTGCTGCAAACCGTTTAGGATACTCCCATGGACCTAACGCAATGAAATTCGTCTAAAAGTGAGAACTTACGAAACAAACGAAGAAAGAAAAAAATGAAAATTACATTTCGTATGAAATGAGTGCACACCTATACATATTCGTCAACTTTATAAACAAAAAACAAAGTTCCGGTTGATCTACAATCATAATTATTTTTACGCGTTTCAAGAAACAGTTGATATAGGAAGCAAAACAGAAAACAGAGAGTACCAAGGCAAAAGCAGTCAGTCTACTGTTAGTAACGCTGCGTAGGCGTAATATCCGTTCGATATTAATGGCCGACTGTGAATTTAGGACTTGGATTCCAACTGTAACTATGACGCCTGGCGGTTGTGGGTTCGATTCCAATTAGCGAAATGAAATATTTTTTATCTGACTATGGTAAAGAGGCAAAGCACGGCACATGCAATGTTTCCAGTATAAGGCTAAAATGTGGAGAACGGAAGTGCAACGGAATGATAATTTTCCAGGCTCTCCTCTGCCTACCTTAATATGAGCGTGAAACTAAAAAAATATATTATTATAGCACGATAAGGCGAATAAGATATTCCTTCGCTAACCTGATATAAGATAAGAATAGCCTATATGGTGCTCCATAATCTCCTCTATTTTTCAGTGAGGGTTCTATAAAAATCGGTATAGTTGTTCCGGGGATTCACCCGAACAAACAGAATAATATATAGACAGACAAGAAAAATTAAAACGTTTGTTATTGTATGCATTGGAAAAACAGTTATTTGGAAATTTCGGAAAAATACTTCAAATAAAGTTAAATACATATATATTAGCGACCCACTCGCTTCATAAAAGTAGTTAGCATAGAAAAGGATTCCCTAACGTGCAAGTTTCTAAACAAGGAATTGGTGATAAATTTACTTATCACACACACAAAATCCAAGAAATTAGAGAAATCTGGAAAAAGGAATTACCATCAGAGATTCCTTATCAAGCAATACAAAATTAGACTCAACGTAGAATATGGACGAAAAATATTATTATTATTTAATTTTTATTTGCTATCATAAATAATTAAATATTTACATTCATGTACTCAAGTATTATAATGTTTCACATCATAATTGTTTTACCAATTTATTTATTTAAGAAAGCCATAATATTTTTTCACAGATGGCACTGCGGCACTGCTATCAAAAGCGGCAGCCTAAAGAGTCACGCACAATAGATGGCATTGTTTAAAAAAAATCACACTTCGCAATTAAATCTTACAATAAAAAAATTACAATGTCATACATAACATACATAACTTGTTGTATGATATACATTTATATTCAATATTACACTAAAATGAGAATGTAAAACAGTAAGTAAAAGTAATAATGAAATAATAATGTTAATGCTCTAAATCGCACTATGAACTTTTTAAACAGCAAGTTTCTATATATAACAATTTTACCAAACATATAATGGGGTCCGCTGCCTTGATACAAGCCAGTAGCCAATCTGGTCTAAATTGGCTCATTTAGCGGAGAAACCTCTAGATGGGGTGGGGGTTTAACTCTGCAAATGATCACGCATCACGCGTAATGTCCGATTCCTCGCACGCGGCGCAGACTAACGTCGGCGCCGGAAGCGTTGTATGGGGGCGATTATAATCGCTCCCGCTCAAGGTGGCTCTCGCTTACGCTACTTCGCTCGTCGACAGTATTGATTTGACCCTACTTTTTGCGTTATAATTTCTGTCACTTTTTCCCGCTGCATGCACTACGTATGTAGCAGATTAGGCAGAGAAAGGAGAATGCCCAGTTTTGGAGGCCCGAAAGTGGGGAACGGAGTGTCTTAACACTAGGTTCCCTCTGCCTACCCTGCAGTGTGCGGGATACAGCGTGAAGCTGGTTTAAAACATATTATACATTTTTCTTCTTAAAAATAACTGTATACAGTTACAGTGTTGTACTTGTAGCTTAAACAAACAATATCATTAAAATAGGTAATCGATTTATAAAGTCACAATAAATATTTTTATTTATTTTCAATTTATATGTAATATAGCAAGAGTAGCCGATTTTAGCTTTAAATCAATTTCAATTGATTGTAGGTCACATCGCATACTTCTAATTCGTTTTCGTAAAAAACATTTCAAAAGCATAATGTTATAAAAAATATCTTTATTTTTATTTTCATTATTTTTATTGTAGCCTCTCAACTTAAACATTATGAAAATATTTTTTCTATGGTATAAAGAGGATATTGAAATATAAATAAGTCTATGGGGACCGGAGTGTTTTAACACTAGGTTTCGTGAAGCTGATTTAATTATTAAACTACGTCTAAATCACAGACAAAAACAAAAGGAAAAAAGAACGGAAAATATCACGGAACACAAATGTATGTGGTATTTCATAATTAATAATAATAATAATAAAAAACAAATTAAATCAGCTTCACGCTATATCCCGCACACAACAGCTATAGCATCAGGTCTTATAAATCACAAACCTTAGATATTGCCCAAGAATGTTCTGAACGAAATACGACGACATCTAAAATAGAAAAGATGGTTGGGAATTTTTTATCACCACAAAGTAGGTTGCCTTTAGAGAGCATAATATATATGATGAGGAGAAACGGCACGAAAAAATGAAGAATCCCCGTATGGCGTATATAAAGAGATTGACGAGTGGTGACAGTGGACGAAATGAAGTATATAGAGAGTTTTGGCGATCCGTCCTCTCTGATTACACCGCTAGAGATAAAACGAAATGTTAAAAAATAAGAAATATGTTAAACGACTTAAGAACATTAATAGAAAGCGTTAAATTTTGGATATCTTTTAATACTTACATAAGCGCAAGTAAATTATTTTTATACTGTTTTACATAGAAGAAACAGTAATATTTTTTTATAACGTTTCCATTACACTAAAATGAAATGTCATAGAAGTTATATAGCATGCAGATTCAAAAGAATAGAATCCATTAAGAGTTCACGGACTAAATTAGTAAGAGGTATCTAATTACCAAAATTTTTAGTCATTACTGGTTTAAACATAAAATAAATATCACATGAACCACTCGTGAGTTAATCTATTAGAAATATATCTCATGTTCAGGAAAACAACCTCAGATCACAGCCATTCGTATAGTCTAAAAGCTAATAATCATTATTCTCCCCAGTTGGTGTTAACATTAGCATTATTTCATATAAATTGTCTTCGATAAGCGTCATTGCCTTCTTTTACCATTTTGCTGGCAATGACGTCGCTGTCAATATTGTATTTATATAATTTTATTAAAAATTCATTTAAGGTTCATGAATTGCTGGTTATTGATTTTATTCAAAATGTCAATATACGTATACTTATATAGGTATAATTCGTTATTAGTAAATAAAAATATCAATGACGATGGATGTGTTAAAATTAGAAGAATGCAATTTAGAGCTCATCTCCGCATTGCTACTTACTGCTGCTGCTTACGTCGGGGAATAAAGCTCAGCATGTTAACATTATTGTCATACAATATAAGCAGTACCTCCGATAGATAACGTCGTTTCTGGCACATTGGAAACAAAACCTCAGTCATCAACGAATTTATTCTTATAAACTTTTTTGCGATCGACGTTTTTGTAGTTGTAATTGTAATTTTATTATTAAAAACTTAAAGTATAAACTTATTTCATTGAAATCTGTAAAAAGTCAATATACAAACAGTTAAAAGGAACGTAGAACATATTTTTTTTAAAGATTTTTCTTAAAATATGTATGTTTTTGTAAACACTTAATCATGAAACGCGTCTAGCGGACTTGTTTATTATTATTTAATTAAGTATTTAATATATAGGCATAAGGAAATTGAAATTTGTGCGTTTCGGAGAACTGCCATAGCACGTGGCAATTGCGGCGTTCTTCAAAGACTGTATAGGAATGGTAGGTTCAAAGCAAAATATGACTTATTACCACCGCCTCAAGTAAGCTTTTCTACGCCGCCTTTGCCGTATTAGGCATTTCCCTATTTCTTTTGAAATAAAGCGCCTTCACTTATAATGCTTACTAATATAATACAGCGGATTAATTTGTTTGTTTGTTTGTTTGCTTAGACACCACGATCTCAGATCTATTTCCCGATTTACTTTCTTTTTGTTTTGTATGAAAAAGAAAGAAAATAAATGAAGAAGAAGAAACATTTATTTCTTCGCGCTGGTGTCGAGGCAAAACACCGCTATGAGTTCCGCCACTCAAAACGCAATGCCTCCAGAATTCGGAGAAAAGTGGAGTGCTAGGAACGTGAAGGTGAAAAAAAAAACAAACGATCTCTAACTATAATGTAGTAGTCGGCGTTCTGTCTAGTCCTAGTGGGCGGGTTAAAATGTAGCTATTGTTATTTGTTTTAATTTTTTCTTGTTTAACAACATTATAAATTTGGTAAATGACTTTTAAAGTATTATTCTTCTTTAAAGAGGTTCAATCGCGTGACATTAAGGTTTGTAATTTGCTGGAATCTGACGAGGATTCCTCTCCAATAACATAATTCGACTAGGTCTAATAGTAAGACAATTAAGTAAATATTAAAAACCCGTGAAGTGACCCATTCATATGTAAAATTGTCTAATATATGTATATGACGACAATACAAAAAAAGTAAAAAGAGGGGTCAATTCTGGACACAGGCCGCGCGTGTGGCGCTGGTCCAGTGCACCAGGTGTGCCTTGAGGAGGTGGTGGGAACGACCGAGGTCATTCGCGCAATCTGAACACTGACGTGAACGAGGCATCATCTGGGAGTGACCGAGTCACTGTGGGCCGGGAGAGTCACGGAGAGTAACGTCTCTGGCTAAGAGCAAGCCCGCAGGCTTCGTCTGAACGGCACCGAGACAGACCAGCTCGGCGACTGGCTTTCATCAAGGCAGCGGACCCCACTCGCAACAACCAAATAGTACTATATATGTGCAAGTGCTTACGAAATGTTCATAGCGCGATGTAGGATTTCATATATCTGTACCCATACTACTACCACTAACGACCCGCTCGTCCGCTGTAAGATAATTTGTTTAGTCAGAATTGATTTCGTATATTTATGACATTTCCATTTTGTATGACATTTTAAGTTGGCGTTACCTCCGGTGGTGCTTATCAATAGAGAAGCACTTATATTTGTAATTCATTTTGAACAACATGAGAGGCGCGCGCGGTAATTGCGTACTCAAAAACAAAATATCGCAAAAAAAAGAAGAAGAATTACGTAGTGTTGCTGTTAACTAAAAACAGTTTTATTTCAATTTCTGATCATTGGGAACTATAGGGGATCTCTTATACATACTTAAGTGAAAATCGAAAACACAGAATTGAAAATTGCATCGTGATATTTGATCTTTCTTTCACATACAATTAAGGTGACTGTGGTTAATGACTTTTTTCAAAATAAAATAACCGTGTTTTCCAATTTATATTGTTATTTACACGTTACTTATTAGTAACAAACAAACAATTTTATATTTTTTGTCTGTTTGTTTGTCCGGACTAATCTCGAGTTGAACTAATTTTTATGCGACCTTACGACTACGACGGGAAATTACGATTTACTTAGATTATAACAACAGTAAACATACTAAAATAACCAAGCAAATTAAAATAGCGCGCATTCCTATAATGTCAAATAAAAACAAATGTGATCAAAGGACGGGCCCCTATCTCATCAAAGACCTGATGATTATGAGTTTGGTATTCGATTAGTATTATACATATCATAAAATACTTAATTTACTAATATGAACAATAAATGATTTGATTAAAAATATACATCAAAATTGTTGGCAAAAAGTGAATTTTACAATTAACACCATCTATTAATCGCTGAAAACAAATGCAATCACAAATCAAATAAAATATATAACTCAGAATGTATTATTATAAATATTTATCAAATTATTGGGTTGAACAAAAGGAGGAAATTAAATATATTGATATTATTAAAAAAATAAAGCCACAGTTTAAGTACATAAATGAAGTATGAAACACAATTGTACTTGTTAAAATTATCTTATGTAAAGTATCTATACTTTCAAACCGATATCTGAAATAAAGATAATTAAATACCCAAAATCATCTTAAAAAAATCGTATTTAATTTTTACCTACTTATCACTTTTACAAATAAATCTAATACAACTCAAAAGTAATTAATATTAATTTGAATAAATGAAGCGACGACGATTTATGACTGCTAAAATAAATCGTTTAACAAGCGATAATCCCCTGTGTTCCTTAAATTTAGAGATGAAAATAGCATGGATATTTAGTTTTTTTTGTCAAAGTACGCAGTGTTGCCAACCTTACAGTTTTAACAGAAGATTGACTGTTTGCCTTGGTCATCCCCTTTTTCTGTTTTACTTCGTATATCCTGTTTTTTGAAATACAAAAAAATAATTATGATTGTACATAAACGGGGACTTTGTTTATTAAAGTTGACGTTGAATATTCATCATAAAGTATGCACTCATTTCATACGAAATTAACTAAAAATATAAGTTCTCTTTTTTTATTTTCTTTTCCTTCTTTTGTATTAATATGAGAGATTATTAGTATAATATTTTATACTTATAATCTCTCATAGTTTTTATATTCTGATGATTTTTCTTTTTTTGAGCTCCAAGAGATCGCAAATCTGGTTATTTGATATTTATTACAACTTAACTAACATATCTTTAGATAAATAGTCTTGACAGAAATAAAAGTAGACGAACAAGAAGTGATCTTATAAGAGTTACGTTTTTTTATGTACGTAAATTAGAATTATTAATAAAGATAATCATTTTAATAAAATTAATAATATTTTGGTTGGATCTTTTCGTTGTATCTTTATTTTCATTACAAAACTAAGAAAGAGTAGGTCGTAAGTTCCATTTGCTATTGTATGCTTATTGCTTTCTTGAGGTTGGCAACTCTGCTTCTGCTCGTTAATTCGTTTCATTTTTCATATTTTCTTTCACTTAGCGGCGGGCTGTCTTCCGGAATGGTTGTTTTTGGAAAATACGAAATTGAAGAGGAATTTAGAAGAGTTAGCCAATTTAGGTTTTTAATTTTTTTTTGTTAATATTTCACGATTAAAAGTGTATATTGTTTCAAGATTGCAGGTGCTATGTAAGTACGAATATATTTTTTATTTCTTTTACGCGAAGTTTTAAATATGTGACTTCAAATATCGCTTTTATTAATTTCTTGTTCAAGTCCTCTTCCCTTTGATTACAAATAACGTTAAACTTATAATAATGTAACTTATTATAGCCATTTTAGTTTTTTACGTAACACGTGAATTAATACGAATTATTACTTATAAGGATCCGCCATGTTGCTTTTAATATTATTTCAATATGTTTTTTTTCTCTGTATTAAATTTAAGTACTTAGATACTGTTTATTAAGTGTTTTTTCTTTCACAAAGAATACTTTGGTCTGCTTATTACTATTTATGCACTGTTTTACTAAAAAGTACTATACTTGCTATAATAAATGTATAATAAAATACTTCTATTTTATGAGAATTTGATGCATTTGTATTATCTTATTGGAACTTTTAAAGGTATAATTATAAATATACTATTCAATATTTTAATAAGATTTCGAAAAATCAAGTTCTTCGACAAAATATCATATAGGTATTTGGTCGGCCATTTTGTGTACCTAAAAAACTAGTTTTTTGAAAACTGTTTTATACAACTGATGTAATAAAACTTATTAAATATCAAATTCCAAATCTTTATTGTGTTTTCATTTCTTCGCTTTGGAGTCGAGGCAATTTGATATTTTTTTTATAATTTTAAATCTTAATAATGTACCTATAAAACATCTATATATAAAAAGTAAGGCCGGTCGTGGCGCAGTGGCACTAAGTGTGACTGCAAAATCGAGTGGTAGTGGATTTGATCTCCATTCGAGGAAATAAAATATTTACACACATTTAGTATATTTTAATTTCTTCGCTCTGGTGTCGAGAAAAAGGGCGGCATTGAGTTCCGCCACTCAACACGCAATGCTTCCAGAATTCTGCGGAAAGTGGGGAACGGAGTGTCTTAACACTAGGTTCCCTCTGCCTACCCTGCTGTATGTGGGATACAGCGTGATTTTGATTTTAATAACTAATGCTCTGCTATAATACTCATTTCCAGTCGTGGTGCGGGAGTATAAAATGTGGCTAAACGCGACTGGTTGTCGGTTCGATCCCCACTCGAGGAATTGCAATAGGTATATATTAAAATTTAAATAACCATCATATATATTTTTTTACACTATATATTATTATTTAAACTCACTTATACGACGACAACTGTAACGATATTCTATTTTTAAACTGCTATTACTTTTTTGCTTTAATGTATTAATTTTACTAAGTCTTTATCAGTGTATTTTGTTATTTTTTTTTATTGAAGTAACAGCAGTAATAGTATTCCGCTTTTTAGTATTTTCGTCTAAATTACATAAATAGTTCCACATTTGTTCTTTTTTAAAATCATTGTAACTTTTCTAAGGAAAAGACGAGCCATATTATGAACTTCGTCGCCTGCTGGTCGCCGCCCACGATCCTGTGCAGCACCAGAGGAGCGAGCTACAGATGCGTTGCCGGCTGGGTGGAATATACACGTGATTTTTGAAGGACCTGTGTCGTATCGACCTGTTAACAATACTGCAGGTAGACCATCTTCTTACAGAAATCTAAGTTCTACTTAAATCTTATTAACAATAAACTTATAAATAAGAACAACGTTTATAACATAACATATAAAAGAAAATTAACATGCAATAAAGTCAGTCGTTTATACTTTTATAATATTTTATAAGTTCATAATTAAATGACTAATTTAATTATATATATGTATATAATCAAATTAGTCATTTAATTATATGTGGTTAAAATAGAAATGCTTTTCACCATTAGGTAGAATATTTCTCGGGGTAGGTTTACATATAGTTTATTATATGTAATTTGACATTAATATGATAAATGTGCATAAAGTCCTACCTGTTGAGAAACTTTCACGCATGCGCTGCTTTAATGGTAAGTCCCCCATGGAAACAATGTACTAGAGTATTATTCCTCTTAATAAAATGTACAAAAATGTCAGGGATCAGCTTATTTGTATCTTCTAAAGATAACATACAGTGAGCATATTTCTGTCTAAAAATAGTAATTTGAATATTTTTTTTATTGTGAGGAATGTTTGTCCATAATGGTATCAATACATATCCTTTTAAATACTTTATTAACTTTCTACGTTAAACGAAGATAAAATTTGCTCTTTACACTAATTGGAAATTACGAACAGTTTTAGAGAAAAACGCATGTTATTGTTGATACATCACGCCCGCTATATATAAGCCGCAGATTTGGCTCATGTTTCATTTGTCCCTTACTCATACAGCATATAATTAAGTATATTAGTTACGTTGGCCATTTAATGGAGATCAAAACTGTCTTACTGTTTTTCATTGCGCGTCCGCCGCGCCCGTCTGCCTCTCTGTCTGTAGCGAAGTAGGTTTAGATGCGATTTAGATGATTTTCTTGATTAATAGAATAGTAGGTAGTCTTGCTCATAATTTCTTTCGTTAAAGTTTGCTGTTCTTTGGGTCCTTTGTTAATTGTGTTTTTTTGGATAATTGGAAATACGAAAATGCGGGTTGCATTAAGGTTTAAATAATTTTCTCATTAGTAATCAATAATTGCAAAAAAACTGCTTACGTTATACTTGAACGGCCCCCAATGGAGTTGGACCATAATTTAAAAATATTGCCGCCTACTTGCTATTTGTATACAAAAGAAGGATGAGAGTGAGATGCTTCTATGTGAAACGCTCACGAAGCGCGTTATAAGTCATCAAGTACCACATCAATATATAACACATGTCGGTCTGTGTATTGGTTCACGCTAATCTCTTAAGCGGCTTAGACGATTTACGTGCATTATATGTATTATTTTTATTTCAATCGGTTCATATATAAAAAAGATAAAATCACCAGAGCACCAGAGGAGCGAGCTGCAGATGCGTTGCCGGCCGGGTGGAGGTACACGCGGTTATTGAAGGACCCGTGTCTTATCGACATGTAAACAATACTGCAGGTAGACCTTCTTTTTACAGAAATTTATTAAGAAGTTAAAACTGACGACACGTGTAATTACAAAATTATTTTTCAATATTTAACAACTTTTTGTATTTGTGTCACAGAAAAAAACTATTGGGTACAAATTTTAATCTGTACTTAATTTGATATAAAATGACAACTTTAATAAGTTATTCTTTTGGTGTATCTCCATTCTTGAAACTGGTACGAAACTCTCGGGTCATGAGTACGACTTGAACTTGACCGAAAATGTTGATTATATCATAGATTATAAAAAATGCCTAAAAACGTGCTTTCTATGTATATTCTGTATACCAATTATATATTTATTTAAAATATGTTACTAATTTTAAAACTGTACAGGAGCTAATATAAGTTATTTTACAAAGAATATCGTGAATTCTAATAAATAAATTAATAATTAAGGCTGTTTGTAATATCTCTATTTCTTAATTAAATAATCATCTAATTCACGCGGGCAAAGCCGCGGGCAGGCCGCTAGTTACTACATATAGCCAATAGATATCATTGCGTATGTTTCTATTTTTTTTTTAAATATAAATATTTTAAAAACTTATTATTATATTTCTTGATAGTGTAGCGGTAACCTTTCCAAACTATCCATACCTATATTATAAATTCGAAAGTAACTGTCTGTCTGTCTGTCGTTTACTCATTGAGGATCAAGCCGCTAATTCAATTGTGATAAAATACTCATATAGAGATACTTGAGGGTCTTGGGATGAACGTAGGTTACTTTATTTTTCTCATAATTGTAATTTTCTTGATATTAACTAATGGCAGAATAAAATGCTTGTCAAATTGAAATATAATTTAATATATTTCAATTTGACAAGCATTTTATTCTGCCATATTAATAACAACTGTCGCTAAGCAACCGTTGCTAGGCAACAAGTTATGTAGTTTTAAGAAAATAAGCTTCCTGAACGCTTACATGGTGTGTGGTGACTCAAGTTTAATAGACATAAAAACTATATTTTACAAAAATTTTGTCTTAGAAAATCAACTGAAAAGTCCACGATGATGTATGTTTATCTTTGAAGGTTGAGCCACAGTAACCATTTTAATATATATATTTTTGGGATGATTGTTAATGTATTTTCTATATTGAATCCTTATCAACAAAATAAATATAATAGTCACCTTTAGCGTTACATCATTCTTATAAATACTGAAGGAAATATCTCTGATTCAAAATGAGTTAGCCTACGATCCGCACGGTATGACCGACCCGAACGGGCAGACGACGTTGACGATTTTGTATCTTTTTATACATTTTCGATCTGCTGTTAAATTTTATGTGGATATTTTCTGTTTATTATTAATTAATATTTTGCTTTAGTTCTTCGCTTATTCGAGTAGTAGATTAGTTAGATTTACATTAAGTATCATCATAATATCATGAGGCCAGTCGTGGCGCAGTCGCACGAAGTGTGACTGTAAAACCGACTGGTTGTGGGTTCGATCCCCACTCGAGGAGATGAAATATTTACTTAAATTTATATTTCCATTTCTTCGCTCTGGTGTCGAGGCTAAGCGCGGCGTTGAGTTCTGCCACTCAACACGCAATGCCTCCAGAATTCGGCAGAAAGTGGGGAATGGAGTGTCTTAACACTAGGTTCCCTCTGCCTACCCTGCTGTGTGCGGGATACAGCGTGAAGCTGATTTATTGATTTATTTTATTTTTATATAAGTATTAAGGCATCGGCATAATATAATTTAAGTATTAAGAGAAGAATGGTCGGTTTTTTCAGTTAGTTTATGTATACCGTTATTATACACTTACTAGATCGTAGTTTTAGTTTTTAGGCATTTTATTTTATATAGCCCGCTAAAATTATCGAATTTAACTTTAAATTTTTAATAGAGTTTAGTTATTTCGTATAGTATCTATGTACGCGCGCAATGGAAACGTGTAAAAAGATTCACGGGTGAATTAGTAGAATCGATCACTGAAAGTCCAATAAAAATTAGTTCCGCTGTTCTGGACATTGTCGGGGCCATAGATACCTCATGCACTTGCAAAAACAGCACAACACATTTAATTTTAATACTTTTAAATATTAATTTTACTTTGATAATATTAATAATGTAGCTGGCTTGGTTTAGTTTTTTTTATTAATATTTAACTTTGGATATCCAAAGTTTATTTATAATTTTTATTCATTTAAGTAAGTTAGATATTTTTTACTTAGATACTGTTTATTAAGTGTTTTTTCTTTCACAAAGAATTCTTTGGTCTGCTTATTACTATTTATGCACTGTTTTTCTAAAAAGTACTATACTTGCTATAATAAATGTAGGATAAAATACTTCTATTTTATGAGAATTTGATGCATTTGTATTATCTTATTGGAACTTTTAAAGGTATAATTATAAATATACTATTCAATATTTTAATAAGATTTCGAAAAATCAAGTTCTTCGACAAAATATCATATAGGTATTTGGTCGGCCATTTTGTGTACCTAAAAAACTAGTTTTTTGAAAACTGTTTTATACAACTGATGTATTAAAACTTATTAAATATCAAATTCCAAATCTTTATTGTGTTTTCATTTCTTCGCTTTGGAGTCGAGGCAATTTGATATTTTTTTTATAATTTTAAATCTTAATAATGTACCTATAAAACATCTATATATAAAAAGTAAGGCCGGTCGTGGCGCAGTGGCACTAAGTGTGACTGCAAAATCGAGTGGTAGTGGATTTGATCTCCATTCGAGGAAATAAAATATTTACACACATTTAGTATATTTTAATTTCTTCGCTCTGGTGTCGAGAAAAAGGGCGGCATTGAGTTCCGCCACTCAACACGCAATGCTTCCAGAATTCTGCGGAAAGTGGGGAACGGAGTGTCTTAACACTAGGTTCCCTCTGCCTACCCTGCTGTATGTGGGATACAGCGTGATTTTGATTTTAATAACTAATGCTCTGCTATAATACTCATTTCCAGTCGTGGTGCGGGAGCATAAAATGTGGCTAAACGCGACTGGTTGTCGGTTCGATCCCCACTCGAGGAATTGCAATAGGTATATATTAAAATTTAAATAACCATCATATATATTTTTTTACACTATATGTTATTATTTAAACTCACTTATACGACGACAACTGTAACGATATTCTATTTTTAAACTGCTATTACTTTTTTGCTTTAATGTATTAATTTTACTAAGTCTTTATCAGTGTATTTTGTTATTTTTTTTTATTGAAGTAACAGCAATAATAGCACTCCGCTTTTTAGTATTTTCGTCTAAATTACATAAAAAGTTCCACATTTGTTCTTTTTTAAAATCATTGTAACTTTTCTAAGGAAAAGGTGAGCCATATTATGAACTTCGTCGCCTGCTGGTCGCCACCCACGATCCTGTGCAGCACCAGAGGAGCGAGCTACAGATGCGTTGCCGGCTGGGTGGAATATACACGTGATTTTTGAAGGACCTGTGTCGTATCGACCTGTTAACAATACTGCAGGTAGACCATCTTCTTACAGAAATCTAAGTTCTACTTAAATCTTATTAACAATAAACTTATAAATAAGAACAACGTTTATAACATAACATATAAAAGAAAATAAACATACAATAAAGTCAATCATTTATACTTTTATAATATTTTATAAGTTAATAATTAAATGACTACTAATTATATATATGTAGGGGAGAGGGGGGCACATTCGAACGATTTTTAAGCTTTATGTCATATCTAAAAATTCTACAGTTTTTAATTTCTTTACTATTTCACAATGCTTAGTCTAACTATTGTGCCACAAAATTGTAGCATCATATGTAGAAAAATATATAAGTGAAATGTGCAATATCATCTTTATACCCCTAGATCCCAGCGCCGCCAGACCTACGTGATTTTAGCAAAGCTGGAATTTTTAGCATTATTAGTATACGTAGTGAGCACGGTATGGGTACTCACGAACTTGAAAGTGGGGACCTTTCAGAGGTAGCTCAAACTAAAGGTACCTAAAAACCATGCCTACCTACGTCAAAGTAGCAAGGCTCGTATTTACGTATGTTGTTAAGAATATTGTAAAAAATATATATTCAATATTGCCAGACCCTTTACTGAGGCCGTTACTCCCGCCAGACGCCCTAAAGGTTGTTTAAAATTGAGGCAAACTACGTCATAGTAGCAAGTCTAAATTTTACATATATTATTTAAGGTACTATTTCGAGACCCATTTCAAGCAGCCAGACCAATCCGATGGGCCAATCATCCTCCCAGACGCGATAAATCTCCCGTGGGAGTGAGGACAAAATACTCTGTGTGTGTAGCGCATTTTCTATATAGTCTGTGATGGTGTTGTCAAAGTTGACAAGACGAATGACTAATGTGAGAATTAAAATATCTGGGGGCACGGCAGTGCCCCCGCCAAGTCGAGCAAAAAAGCGGCACGGCCGTACCATACTTTTCTCGAAGCAATTCAGGCCATTTTCGACCCCCTATAACTTCGTTGTGGGTTAAATAAGAAACCTGAATCTTACCAGTAACTAATCAGGCATTATATAAACACGGTATATTTAAAATTTCAGGCAATTTGAACCAGTAGTTTAAGAATGACAACTTGTTAAAGTTTCTAAATTTTGTCACTCACTGACTGACTCACCGATCATCAAAAGTCCAAGGCACTTCTAGCAGACATAGAAGCTTCAAATTTAGAATACAAATAGAGTTTAGTGTCTTAATCATGGGAAAACCTAAATATTTCGTAATTTCGGTCCAGTTTTCCAAATACACCAACTGCATAAATAACTTTGTAATCCCATATAAATGTATAGGATTACAAGGTTACATTTGCAGTTAATGAATCGTTATTACTGTATAATGGAATACTGTAGCATAAGAAAATACCATAAGACAAAGTCTAACAAAATTTGTTAGAAGTAGATAATACCAAAAAGCTCACTACTCTACAAAAAGAAATGAGATGCCATCAAAAACATCCTGTAAAAAAACCGAAGTCTCGCAGCTCAATCTTTCTACCGTAAAAAGTTGTGAGATCCATGTAATACCAAGTGATGTGTAGTGTGATACATACTAATAATGAAATCATGCGATGTCCAAGTCGGTCTATTTGTTTAAAACGTAAAATATTTTTAATATTGGCATGATAATAACTTATGTAATAACTTAAGACAGACCTTTAAGAGAGTCCTTTAAGTAGAGACTAAATAGATTAACAGACTTGGTATTACATGGATCTCACAACTTTTTACGGTAGAAAGACTGAGCTGGGAGACTTGGGTTTTTTACAGGATGTTTTTGATGGCATATACAATTATTTACACCTAAACTACAGTATTTCTCCACATTTTTAGTCCGTTGAAACAACGAGAGGCTTACATCTTTATTACTACCATTCATTGAGATGAGTATTTAAGTAACTAATATATAAGGTTGCGGTCACTTCATTGGACATTTCTTTGTCGCCCCGCACTCTCATTTTATATATATTCTATTGCGGCTGTATACATTAGTGTTGTGGTTTTCTGTTCCAGCTCCATCCTACTCTGTCCTGTGCTGTGCCTTGCAGTGCTATGCTGTGCTGCACTGCGCTGTGCAGCGTTGTGTAAAAGTTGTGCCGTCATCGCTTTTCACATTCAGGAAGAGGGTACTCTGTCCCTGAGAAAATGTAAGCACCAGACATGTGGTGTCCTGTGAGGAGTCGACGGCTGTAAGGGCTCGAACCTCTGCTTGTAATCATCAAATTTTGGCCTTATACATTTTTTTTATAATGTCAGCTTATGTCTAAGTGACATTTTACTATGCTTGTTTATATAACCTTGATGATATAACCTATTGAGAATTAATTTTGATTTATTGCAGACACTCCCAATGTGGGGTTAAGAGAATCTAGAGCAATGATTCTTAACCTTTTTTTTGTTGCGGCATATATTTAACGATTTCAAAATTTGGTGGCACAAAAAAAAATATAAAAATTATTTATTTACTACAATACTACATAAATAGTTTATGACAAAAATTTAAATATATTTGCAAAATTCGGCGGCACACTTGAAATTTGGCGGCACACAAAAGTGCCGCGGCACAGTGGTTAAATATCACTGATTCTCTGCCACTGTGCCGCGGCACATTACACTCTAGAGTCTAGAGCAGGGGTTCCCAAACTTTTCCTGATCAAGGACCACTTTTATATCACTTTTTGGTAGCAGAGGGACCACTATGACTTACATCTACGAATTTAATCGATAATTTGGGCATGAAACGGGTCGCCGCAAAACTCGCTCACACATCGCTGCGTGTACCCGATTTCTTGGCCAAAAACTACACACTGGACTTTCTCGTTCGACATCGATGTTGTCGCGCAATAGGTGGCGTAGAAATGGCAGGCGACGGCGGAGGCCTGCGGTGTTCCAGAACAGGATCCTTCAGGCGTGAAGGAGGAGATAACTCATCCCACTGAGCACTCATTGGACAGGGTGCCGACCTTACCTCAAGACAATGAGAACTTCCTTGAGGGTGTCGATAGCCCTGTCAGGGGCAGCAACTGTGGTGGATGAACTTGTTGGCCTTCTGCCTCTGTCCTCTTCCCTCCTCTTTCCTTGAAGCGTCGTCCGCCCCCCTACTGCAGGGTTGGCGGGGGCCATGAGGTTGGGAGCGGAGTTATCCGCATCCACCATATTGGAGGAAACTCTGGGAGCCGAGGTCCTGGGTTTCCGGGTAAAATCTTCGTTCAAAATCTCTATGTAGGTCGACATTACATACGATCCAGGGGCAGCCTGATGCGTAAAAATTTATTTTGTACTATCTGAAGGGGATCTAGCTTAGTGTGCGCGAACGCGACACAAGCGTATGGCATTATGGGCCTTTACAAGTTTTGTATAATGTCTCGCTGACAGTTTAGAGGCTCAATGTACCCCGAGTGATCAGCCCTGCGACCCGAGCCACATTGAAAGAGTGGATTCCGCGGTCGCTGAGTGGGCGTCGACGCCCCCGCAAGGGGAACTGCTTCGCCCGACCTCGACCGACGAGGTCAAAGCCCTCATCAAAAACCTCAAAGATAGGAAGGCCCGGGGCCCGACAAACTTTCAAATAGAACTTTTAAGTCCCTTCCGGCTCAGTTCATATCTCTATTGGTCATTATTTTTAATTCTCTTTTAAAGTCGTGCTACTTCCCCGACGAGTGGAAGGAAGCCATCGTTATAGGTATTGCTAAACCTAATTGTTCGCTCATCAATGAGCAATTTGGTTTCCGTAAGAAACACTCCGCCATCCACCAAGTCCACCGCGTGGTAGAGCACATAGCTCGTCACCACGTGAGGACTCCCCTTCGCAGTAACACTGCCGCCATTTTCCTCGACATAGCGAAAGCCTTTGACAAGGTCTGGCACAACGGCTTGATTTTCAAGCTGTTGCGCGCTGGCTTGCCAGACTGTCTCGTGCTCATCCTGCGGGATTTTCTGTCTAACAGGTATTTCCGCTATAAAGTCGAAGGCACTCTTTCTTCTCCCCGCCTCCTCCGCGCAGGCGTTCCCCAGGGTTCAACCAATTGGAGAGACAATTTTATATTCGCTGTAGTACCTGTTAGACACAAAGTGAAACGCGGTGGACTTGATGGATAGCTGAGTGTTTCTTTCTAAAACCAAATTGCTCATTGATGAGCGGACAATAGGTCTCTACCGCCTCAGGGTCTAATGAGAATTATTCTCTCGTATAATTTGCCTAAACAGCTGAGCAGGCTGATAGGTCTATAGCTGGAGGGTAAATTCCGCGGCTTATTAGGTTTAGCAATACCTATAACGATGGCTTCCTTCCACTTGTCGGGGAAGGAGCACGACTTTAAAAGAGAATTAAAAATAATGACCAATAGAGATATGAACTGAGCCGGAAGGGACGTTAATGTTCTATTCGAAAGTTGGTCCGGCCCCGGGGCCTTCCTCCTATCTTTAAGGTTTTTATTGATGTCGGGCTTAATCATAGGCATTGTCGAGAGACAATCGACTCTAAAAACACGCGACAGCGCCTAGAATGCCTGGTGCGATGGCGCGAGCCCCTCGAGCTTTTTGTCCCACGACTCTCCGCGCAGCTGTCGAATTCGAATCGAACTCTCCTCTTTAGCCTATTATATTTCCTACGATGTCCGTTCCGACGTCTGTCGGGTATTTGTCGTGTCGTCTCATAGCTTTGTTTCTACCGCCTGAGTTTTTCTGTGACTTCAAACCTACTTTCGGGTCAATTTGGTACCCTTTCAAGCAGCTCTCGATTGAATTGAGAATGTAATTAGTGAATTTATTCGCCGCGTCTATCGCTAACACCGCAGAGTCGGCGATGCCAGGTAAATTCCTTTAGCGGGAATTCATTAGAGCGGAGGAGCTTTGAAAATCTCCTCCAATCGACCACTGTTTTGGTGGGAGGGCCTGAGGGGCGCTACACCTAGCTTGAGAATAACTGGACGATGATCTGAATCAAGGTCCGAAAAAGTTCCTATCGAATGTTGCAACAAGCCAACGTTCGATAGTACAGCAATGTCGAGAACCTCGCCTGTGCCTCTGGCACCAAAGCGAGTGCGTGAAGTAGGGCCTATAACAAAAGCGTTATATTAACTGGTATAATCGAGAAGATTCACACCGTCGGCGTGATCCTCGTCGGATTCCAGTTTTTGTGTTTGCAATTGTAATATCTATCAGAAGGACCGAGTCTGCCATACTAAGTAGCGATAAAATATCGCCATATAATATCTAGTAATTGCCTGCTCCCGGAGCGGTAGACAGAGGCAATTATAAGAGGCTGATGGCCTGTAAGGAATACCTGGCATACCGACGCTTCGGCTGTTTCGAGAGACGGAGAGTCGAGTGGTATATAGTGTAGACTCTTTTTGTAATAAATCATAGTGCCTCCACCTTTGTTGGCCCTATCATTTCTCACAATCCTGTAGTTCACAATACTAGGACTGCGAACCCCGGTTTCAGAAAAGACTCCCGTATACAGAATATATCTAATTGGTGGGTATGAGCAAAGGTGCTCACTTACTCTATTTGCCGTTTGACACCGTTTGCGTTAAAAGTCGCTATAGACTGGGCTTTTGGCTTAATACGCGCGAGTTGCGAGTCTGTGGACAGAGGAACAAATCTATTGATGAGCGCCATTTAAAAGTTTATTGCGCGTCGAAGCTCGCGATGGCTCCCAAAAAACCTTGGATGCTTGATAAGAGCCTGTACGCGAGCTTGCTGAGAACCGTTAAGAGTTCCTCGGCTTGTTGGCGAACACACTAAGTTCGTCATTATCGAGGATGCTAGCGAACTTTAGCACAAGTGCTAAATAGTCCGCTTTAGCGGTTGCTGCGCGGGAAGACGCGGGGGGATGGGGGCCAAGGGAGGCACTGGTTTAAACCACGCATTCACCTTAGTGGGGAAGGACGGGTGCGTATTGAATAGGCGCCGGCGTCTCTTTATTTTGGTTGGGGGCATTGGCCCCTCTGTCCTTGCTTCCGCGCCTAGTGGTGCGTCTGCGAGGGGCGCGGGAGCATCCGCGGTGGTTCGCGTGAGGTCCCTGCGTCGTGCAGAGCACGCAGCTAGGGGGGACGGCGGGGTCGGGGACTTTGCGGGGACAATCTGCAGTCGCGTGGTCGTCTAGGCACTTGACTTGACGTACCTAGGCCGCGTGAAACAGTTCCTTGCCGAGTGGCCGTACAACTGGCAGCGGTGACACTGCCCTATGAGACCCTTCGCGTATGGGGGTTCGACCCTGATGCCGGTGAGATAGCACACCGACTTCAGGTTGAAGATTTCCTTCGCCTCGTTTGTGAGGTCCAGGACTGCCAACACTATCATATTTCGCTTTAGTGCGAGAATTGTATAGACGGTAAGCTTGGCGCACGAGGAAGCCTCTATTGCGGAAATCGGTATAGACGAATTCTACGTCTATCTCTTTGGGAATGCCCTTCAAGACTACGCGCAATTTGCGCTCGTCCTCCAGGGTGTATGAATGGTATCCAATACCATATTCCCGAAGGAATGAAGTTACTTTTCGGTGCTCCGACGAGGAGACAACCTGAAGTTTAATACCCACCTGCGTTAGCGCGCGGTGGAGTAATTAATGTGATGGCTGTTAAGCCAGTGGGACACCTTATCCCACTTGTGCTTCTCTTGCACATAGATGGGAGGCGGGGACTTGACTCGGGGGGCGCGTGGGGCTCAGCCTCTTCCCGCTCAACCGCAGTTGCGGGGGCATGGGAGAGGGGAACCGGTGACGCGGCGCCTTCCGGGTGGGAAATTTTGCCTTTCGGCTTATTTACTTTCTTGGGTGGAGGGAGGGCCTTAGGGGCCTTGGCCTAACGTTTGGCCGAGCGTTTTAAGACGGTCTCGAAACCGTCATCTGAGTCCGAGGATGAGGAGGGACTTACGCCTCCTCCATCTCGTTGCCCGACAGCTGGGGCGTGCGGGGGGCGCGTGGGGCGCGGTGCACTCGGGCGCCTTCGCGGGATGCTCCGACGGGGTTACTTCGGCGTCGCTCGGCCCGTCCGAGAACATCGGTTTGGCTTCGACACTCGGGCCGGCCTCAGGTGACATCGGACTAACGCCGCATGTGCGGCGCGTTCGCGATCGCGTCCTGGAAGGCCTCCCGGTGGTTAGCCTCCAGGTAGCGGAAGATATCCTCCGTATTGGGCCCGCCCATTATTTGTATCCCCCCTCGCCTTGCGGCGAGAGAAAGGGTGAGTATCTTAGTCTAGCACTTATCACTTTTGTATGTGTACCTAACTAAAATCGATAACGTACTTACTCAGAGTGACGACTCACAACTCCTTATCGGGAGCAAGACAGCAGCACAACCACAGCACAACGCCGCGCAGGCAGAACAACACGGCGCAGCACGGCACAGCAAGCACCGCACAGCACAGTACAGCCCAGCAACTGGAATTAAGATGAGATCGGATTAAAATAAGTTTAAATTGGCCTTAATAGAAAGGACAACTCAACCACCGCTTGATGCCGCGCAGGCAGAGCAGCACAGCGCGGCCCGGCAGCACCGCACAGTACCCGCACATCAAGCACAGCCCAGCGCAGCAACTGGAATTGAGACAGAATCGGATTACAATAACCGTTATAATTGGCGCGAAAAATTACCAGTCAGGCGACCTCACCGAAGTAAGGCTAAATCGGTGTAGATTTTCTTCACGTAGTTCAGAATTAATTTTTATATGTATCGTATGTATCGCATCAGGTTGTCCCAGGTGCGTACGTAACGTCGACCTACATAGAGATTTTGAACTGGAATCGATTAACGAGCACTGCAAACTCTTAGCGACGCGCTTCACTCCATATCACGGTGTGTGACTACACCCCTTACGCGTTCTTTAAAGGTAACCGTCCGCGGAGCGTCCTTTTCCATCGATTGGGCCTTACTTCGGTGAGGTCGCCCGGTAATTTTTCGCGCCATTTATAACGGTTTCTATAATCTGACTGTTCTCAATTCCAGTTGCTGCACTTGGCTGTGCTTGCTGTGCGGTACTGTGCGGTGCTGCCGTGCCGTGCTGCGCCGGGTTGCTCTGCCTGCGCGGTTTCAAGTGGTGGTTGAGTTGTCCTTTTTATTAAGGCATATATTAAACGCATTTTAATCCGATTTCATCTCAATTCCAGTTTCTGCGCTGGGCTGTGCTGTGCCTTGCTGCGCCGTGTTGTTCTGCCTGTGCGGCGTTGTGCTGGGGTTGTGCTGGTCTTGCTCCCGATAAGGAGTTGTGAGTTGCCGCTCTTTAGTGAGTGAGTACACATTGTTTTCTTGTTAGGTACACATACACAAAGTGATAGTGTTAGTCTAAGATTACTCACCCTTTCTCTCCCCGCAAGGTGAGGGGAGTCACACAGTAATGGCCGGGCAGGGAGGACATCCTCCGATTCTTAGAGGCGAATCACGCCGATGCCTACCGCGACGCGATCGCGTACGCGCGCAACTGTGCGGAGAGCCCGAGCTCTCCCGAAGCCGGCCCGAGTGCCACCGACGAGCCGATGTTCTCGGACGGGCCGAGCGACGCCGAAGTCGCCCCGTCCGAGCATCTCGCAATGGCGCCCGAGCCCCCCGCGTTCCCCGCGTTCCCCGTTCGCCCCAGTTATCGGGCAACGAAATGGAGGAGGATGATAGTCCCTCCTCATCTTCGGATACCGACGACGGGTTCGAGACCGTCGCCAAGCGATTGGCCAAACGTAAGGACAAGGCCCCTAAGGCCCTCCCTCCGCCTAAAAAGGCAACCAAGCCGAAAGGCAAAAATTCCCGCCCGGAAGGCGCCGCGACGCCGGTCCCCCTCTCCCCTGCCCCCGCAACCGCGGTTGAGCGGGAAGAGGCCGAGACCCCTCGCGCCCCCCGTGTCAAGCCCCCGCCTCCCATTTATGTGCAAGAAAAGCACAAGTGGGATAAGGTGTCCCAATGGCTCAACAGCCAAAAAATCCAATACTCCACCGCGCGCTTAACGCAGGTGGGTATCAAAGTCCAGGTGGCCTCCTCGTCGGAGCACCGCCACTTCACTTTATTCCTTCGGGAATATGGCATTGGATACCACTCCTATGCCCTAGAGGACGAACGCCAACTGCGCGTAGTCCTGAAAGGGATCCCTAAGGAGATCGACGTAGAAGGCGTCTTCACAGATCTCCGTAGCAAAGGCTTCCCCGTGCGCCAAGCGCACCGTCTATACAATTCTCGCACTAAAGCGAAATATGATATGGTATTAGTTGTCCTCGACCTCACAAACGAGGCAAAAGAAATATTCAATTTAAAGTCGGTGTGTTATCTCACCGGCATTAAAGTCGAACCCCCATACACGAGGGGTCTCATAGGGCAGTGTCACCGCTGCCAATTGTACGGCCACTCGGCCAGAAATTGTTTCGCGCGGCCTAGGTGCGTTAAGTGCCTAGACGACCACGCGACTGCGGATTGTCCCCGCAAAGTCCCCGACCCCGCCGTCCCTCCTAACTGCGTGCTCTGCGAGACGCAAGAACATCCCGCGAACCACCGCGGATGCTCCCACGTGGAGGCAAAGGCAGGGGGGCCAATGCCCCCAATCAAAAGAAAGAGGCGCCGGCGCCTATTCAATACGCGCCCGCCCCTCCCCCCAAGGTGAATGCGTGGTTTAAATCAGCGCCTCCCTTGGCACCCTCCCGTCCTGCGGCACCGGCCATCCAGCCGGTCCCTAGGCCCACCCCCGCGCCTTCCTGCGCAGCCCCCGCGAATGCGGACGACCTAGCACTTGTGCTATCGTTCGCTAGCATCTTGCGTGTTCGCCAACAAACTAAGGAACTCGAACGGTTCCCAGCAAGCGCGTATGCAAGCGCTGATCGATCATCAAGGTCTCTTGGGAGCCATCGCGGGCTTCCATGCGAAATAAATTCTCTCCAATGGCGGTCTCAAATACATTTGTCCCTCTGCCCGCTGACTCGCAACTCGCGCGTATTACGCAAAGAGCCCTGTCTATAGCGATTTTTAACGCAAACGGTGTCAAACGGCAAATAGAGCTAATGAGCGCCTTCGCCCACTCCCACCAGATAGATATATTATGTATACAAGAGTCTTTTCTTAAACCTGGAGTTCGCAGTCCCGCAGTTATTGCGAACTACAGGATTGTGAGGAATGATAGGGTCACCAAAGGCGGTGGCACTATGATTTATTACAAAAATAATTTACACTATATACCGCTCGACCCTCCGTCTCTCGAAACAGCCGAAGCGTCGATGTGCCAGCTATTCCTTACAGGCCATCAGCCTCTGATAATTGCATTTGTCTACCGCTCCGGGAGCAGGCAATTAATAGAAAGCGATATTCTATCGCTACTTAGTATGGGTGACTCGGTTCTTCTGATCGGGGATCTCAACTGTAAACATAAACATTGGAATTCAACGGTGACTCGTACCGACGGTAAGAATCTCCTCGAATTCACTAGTAAATATAACGCCTCTGTTATTGGCCCTATTTCGCCCACTCGCTTTGGTGCCCACGGCACAGGCGAGGTCCTTGACATAGCGATCCTATCGAATGTTGGGTTGCCTCAACACTCAATAGAAACTTTTTCGGACCTTGATTCAGATCACCGTCCAGTTATTCTCAAATTAGGTGATGAGCGCCCCTCTGGCCCTCCCACCAAGACAGTAGTCGATTGGAGGAGATTTGCGAAAACCCTATGTAGGTAAGAATCACACTACTCATACACGACACAAACACCGTCGTCGACGGAATCGACGACGTAGTCCAGCTTTTTCCACGGCTCGGCCACGTCTCGGCGCGGTCGGACCCAGCGGTTAGGGACCGCTAGCTCCCTTAGATTAGTCTAATTTTTGCCCCCAGTCGCGGCCTCACGTCGCGACTGGCTTTGCGTAGCATAGGGAAATTCCCAGTCCGCTCGACGGTTGTGAGCCGAGGTTCGAGTCCCGCAGGGGGCGCCCTCACAATCAGCCAGGTAGTGCTTGCATTTCTTCTGGGACAGAGTACCCTCTTCCCTACCCACCCGGTGTCGCTGTAAAAGCCAATAGGGCTAACAGCATTAACCTCGGTTCGAAAAAAAAAAAAAAAGGAGCGTCCTTTTAGACCCCGTTGACGGCATTACTATAACGAAGCACTGTTTGTAGGTAGGAAACACACTACACACACGACTCTAAACACCGTCGTCGGAACTGAATCTCGACGACGAAGTGCAGCTTATTCCACATAGCTCTCTGCTATATAGTATTTTATTTCGAAATTTCCTTTGAGAAAACTGTACTTTACAGATGTATTGTAATTCTTTACAAATATGGATAATGTATATATTACTTTAAATAAATAAATCATAAAAAAATAACGCATTTTATTTTTGAGTGTTACATTATTAAAATTAACCAAATTCCAAACATGAATTTATATATAGCAAAGCTTTTTCTTTTTTTTTATGGAAAAGGACAAGGAAAATAAGCGCTCGGGTCACACCACCTGATGGTAAGTGACCACAGCCACCCACGACCCCGTAACACCATAGGAGCTACAGGTGCGTTGCCGGCCTTACAGCTTTGAGTTCCACTACTCAACATACAATGCCTCCCGCATTAGGCGGAAAGTGGGGAGCGGAGTGTCTTGAGGCACCTTTCTCCAGACGGGATGCTGAATCTCGTGAAGCTAAAAAAATATAAAGAGCGTTAAGTTTATTGTTAAAAAAAAAGGACAAGCGCAAGTCGGGTCGGTCAACTGAGCTGTTTCTAAAATTTAGGTTTAGTTTACACAGAGCCCTTTCGTCTGATACCTCACTTGAACCAGCGGCTGTAGTATACAATTTTGCCCCTTTTATAGCTTTACTATTATGTTTAGGTTTTACCAAGTTACATGATTGATTCTTGAACTGGTGGTGGTCGTATTTTGATATCTGAGGGCTTAGCCAAGTGCCATTTCTAACTTTCTGTACGCTTTGGCAATAACAATCAATGACATTTTAGTGTCTGGACGCTTCTTCTACGTTAGAGTAGCGGACACTCTGTTTTGTTATCTATAATTATCGATTTTTTCTATGTCCATTGACGGATTTCAACTGTCACAAACCTTTGGTTATATGTGTACACAACAAATAGGTTACAGTGTTACGCGAAATTAAGTTATCGAAGTATTATAAGGTACGTAGTTTTTATATCTTTATTATTATAATTAGATTTACCATGATTTTAAAGTGTGAAATGTAACATGTAAAGATTATTAAAACATTATATATATCCTATTAAAAAACATGATATGATACTTCGCAAAGTAACTAAGATTCATATTTTTAGATTTAAGCAGATTGGCATTCCTAAAAAAAAAAAACTTAATCGCACTGGTGGTGGTCAAAGCAGCAGCAGACTCACTAACTTCTACAGAACATATAGTATTGGGCATAATGGGAGTAACGGCTGTTGTGGGTCTCTCAGTTGTAGAGGAGAGAGGCTTTGATGTTAGTATATCTATAATTCCTGACTTATAATTATTTACTGAAATTGACAATCTTTAACATTTTATAGACATTGTCACACACATTGTCCAAACAGGAAAATGTAACAATCACACTGTCAGAGGCTATATCCAGAAGATACATCTAAGTTTATTTTATAACATGCCAAGTATACTTGTGCTGTTTTACCTGATTTTTTATAAAATAAAAAGTATCTTTATGCCAAATTACATTTAATACATATATAAATCCTCAGAACTTATATAAATAACATTTTTGAATACAATTGTATTTTATGAACTGTAAAGTGCAAATGTATTTGTTATTTTTAGTTAGTAGTAGTTATTTTAGAAATGTCTCCAGTGGAATTGTGGAACTGCCGCCGCCGCCTATGTTTGCAGAGTCAACTACATTAGCATCTGCTGAGGCAACATCAGCTTCAAGAGGTTTTACTTTAAAATAATAACACTCATAATTATTAAGTTTATGTTACATCCTAATTGTACTCCCCTGTTTGACTGTTATTTTCTTGTATAAAAAGGGGTCCTATGTGATTCTCAGACCAATGATACTCTGTACTGGATGACAAAAAAATATTTACTAGTTTTTGCTTTTTAAGAGTAAAAACCATACAACTAATAACCATAGTAACTATACAACAAAAAAAAACTGTTATTTATAAAAAAATAGTTTTATAACTTTTTAAGTAGTTATTTTAGTAGTAACTCGCTGCTGCTGCCTGCTATTGCAGTTGCAGCTTCACCACTGAGAAGCGAGAGTAATACGCCGCTGCGTCGACGACCTGTCCGCGCTCGCCGGTGACTTACGCCTTTCCAGACGGTTGTTACTCAATTTGCTGCCATTTATACAAAACAAAAATTTTATGAGGAAATCTAAATATTGAAAAAAAATTAGCAGTTTCATACATCGTTGTCGAGAATAAAGTCGAGACTAGCCCGAAAAGTATTTTTTTTAGCAATGAACAGGGGTCATTTCAAACTAACTAAACTTCTGCTTATATAACTAATGAAACATGATATTTATTTATATACTATTGTTAAGAAAAACACAAATAAAAACAAATAAACTTTACAATTTTTATTATTTACTTAATACAAACACGATCAATGGCAAAAACTTAAGTCTACAATTTTACATCAATTAAATTATCTCATAATCTAATATTTAAATGATTAATTATTATCTTTTTACTAATTTCTGGTTTTGAATTCAAAATGGAGGTACGATACCGAATTATTGTTTGTGATGCGCCTGACCGCTCTAACGCCGCCCCAAAACAAGTGCGTCCCCTTTCAACTACGCAAATCTGTCAGCGCTGTATATCTGGCGCTCGGAAACTCTAACTTAAATTTTCTTCTTACACTATATACACCTACATACACCACCTACCTACCATACACAGTATTATACAATATCTATATATTCTTAAAGATTATAAAAATATTGGATAAATAATAAAAATCAACTTTGAGGTACAACAAAAATAATTCTGGTATCCCTTTGCCATATCGTGTTGTATCGCGTCAGTGTGACCGCTACGTCCTTACAGAAAATTCGAACCCACACATCTTTATAAGTACAATCGAGCTCACACTATATATCTATGTATGGTTCAAAGAAAATATAATTAATTGTAAACAGAAATGCCTTTTACCGTTTTGATTGCTTTTTTATTAAAAAAAATGTTTTAAATAAAACGGTAATAAATATTTTTTAAAATAACATACCTAAATACGAGCCGTTATACATTAACGCAGGTGGGCATGGTTTTTAGGTACCTTTAGTTTGAGATACCTCTGAGAGGTCCCCACTTTCAAGTTAGTGAGTACGCATACCGTGCTCACTACGTATTGGACGAATAATGCTAAAAATTCCAGCTTTGCTAAAATGATGTAGGTCTGGGGGGTCTGGGATCCAGATGTATAAGGATTAATGCAGAAGTATGAATAATAAGGTTTGATTATTGTCGGCCTATGTGGGTCAGTGAAGATGTCGCTTTCTAATAGTGAAAGAATTTTTGAAGTCGGCCCGGTAGTTTTTGTGTGAAACCAATACAAACATACATAAATTCAAATGTTTCCTCTATATAATATTAGTATAGAAGTAGTGTTACATTAGTGGTTTGAATATGGGAATAATAAAACAAGCAGCGTCACATTGTTTTTTTTCGACGGATCATGGCTGTCTATTACAAATATTTTGACATACTGTCAAATGAACAGTTTTCATACGTTAAATTTATAGAATCATTAAAGTAAATGTATTTGTCTATATATTATGTACAAATCAATGTGTCATTATTATTATTTTTTTAAGAAACGTATAAATAAATTAACTTTTGGGAGCATCCTCTAATAAATTGTGTCTCAAGAAAAAAAATGCTCTGACACTTTATAAAAATATCCCGCAGTATTATTTCATAACTTACAAACTACACGTACCGACATTGCACTATTGCACCTGTATGTTGGATGTATGTGCACTAAGTAAACACTAAAACCTACTTTGATTTACTTGTAATTTTTATGTATAAAAGTTGCTTAAATTTATTGTGTATTTTTTACGTGATGCGTGTTGACATAAGTGGATAAACAGACAAACATTTTACAATAAAAAATTATTTGTTTATAAGTTACGTAGGGCTGCAATTGGAGGGTTAAGAAAATACGATTTTTATAGGTAATGTTCCAGTAGTGGTTTGAATATGGGAATAATAAAACGAGCAGCGTCACATTCTGTTCACTCGCAGCAATTTAGAAATTAACATTGTTTTGTAATAATTAAAAAAAAATCAGTTGATAAAGTTGTATGAAGTATAATTTGTCCAATATAATATTACTGCTTTAAAATTTTATGTTACACTTTGATTTACTAAAAAAGGCGTATTCGTGATGATGATAGCAATGATTGCCAGACCAGCCGTGAGACAGTGTGTGCCAGACCAGCCGCGGGACACGGCTTTGCAGGATGGCCGAGTGTTAAACAGCACGAGCAAGACCATATGGAATATTTCTATCTATTATCATATACTTATGTTAGTACTGTTAAATATCACTAGCAACACTGTATAGAATTATTCAATTTCCTGTTGTGTAACTTTTATCTTAAGACCTATAATCAATGTTATTCTCAATTTAATTATAGCTAATAATTAATTAATCACACATTGATTTATATATAATATATTGATAAATACATTATATAAAAGAGCGACTGTTGAGTTTCTTGCCGGTTCTTCTCTGCAGAACTGCCTTCCGAACCGGTGGTAGCTTCTACTAGGCGCGGTGGGGCCCAATGGACGAAACCCCCCATGATTAGCGTACGCGGGATATCCCCCCCGCGATCGCTAACACTTCACGAGCGTCCATCAAAGCTCGTGTGAGCTCGTGTGAGCTCCCAGCCCGGTGACGCTGTCAAGACCATTCCAGGTCAACAGCATTTAAGTCCATCAGAAAAAACCTAACATAGGCTGCCTTATTTATACTATTTATTTTACAAATAATAATATCAATTTAACCAATCATTCTACGAATAAATATCAAATATTAGTTACAATAATTCTACTTATATTTATGCATTTATAATTGATTATATTTAAATTACATAGCCTCTTTTATAATTATACTAGCGACCCGCTCGCGGCTTCGCCCGCTTAAACCGCAGAATTATTTACTAAACACACTGAATTATGTTCGTGTTTTGATATACTTATAATGTATGTTTGCAATGTAATGAAGATTTTTTATGAGAAAGTTGTTAAAACTTTAGGTCGCATTTTCGTACCTCCCATAAGAATCTTCAATTGAATGTTTGAAATAAAAACACAACTTATCGATACTTACTATATGTGCGTTTCTTTACGATAATCTCAGAAACGGCTTAACCGATTTAAATACTTTTTTTGTTTGTATTCTGGCAAACTCCCCTTAAATATTAAGCATTAGTTTTGTTTTAAGCAGCTTCATGCTAGTCAGAGGGAGGAACCTAGTATTAAGACACTCCGTTCCCCACTTTCTACCGAATTCTGGACGCATTGCGTGTTGAGTGGCAGAACGCAACGCCGTACTTAACCTTGACCCCAGAGCGAAGAAATGGAAATATAAATTTAAGTAAATATTTCATCTCCTCGTGTGGGGATCGAACTCAGAGAACCAGTCGGTTTTACAGTCACGCTTTGTGCCGCTGCGCCACGACTGGCCTCAACTGGACTGGACTTTATTTTAATCGGTTCACATAAAGTTAAAACCAGATCCACGCTTTATCCCGCCCTTAGTAGGGCAACTTAGTGTAAGATATTGGGTATAATGTTTGACTGATGTGCGAAATGAAAATATTATTAAATTATAACTCAATCCTGCATGTGTGGATCGGACCCACAACGTCGCGTTACAGTTACAATTGGGCATATAGGGTAAAATAGTTTAAACCCGTACCCAAAGAATTTAAGCAAGATACATCAACAGTGAAGACGTAGGTTTTTTTCTCATTTCACAATGTTTATTCATATCTATATTTCGTGTGACGCAGTTACGCATACTTTAGGTACCAATAATGTAAACACATACTACTACAAAAATAGTACTAAAATGTTTAGAACTTTAAACCTTTCCGCCAATACCTACGACTCGATTTCGCAATGAGGCGTATGCGGCGGTTTCCCTTTGATAGGTTTATGTGTGCGTGCGTCGTTCTTAACAAATTGTATTCTATTTTACAACGATAATTTTATTATTTATTTAGTTTGAAAAAATAACTTTTTTATTTTCGGGTTTTTAATTTAATATGTAATAGGCTTTTATAGAGTAGTTAAACTGTGGTTTCATTTAAAGTGGTCCTAACAAAAAAACTCTGTATAATTGAGCATATTTAATATTTATAGTGATTTTTTGGAAAATAGATACCAATAGTTATTACAACCACTTGCGAAGAGGCATAGTTTAGGCAATTTTTTATTCTATAAGAATTCCTTTTGAAAAACTACCAACGTTCTTATAGTTAATATATTATTTTTTCAAATTAAAAAAATTGTCTATGTCATCATAATGGCGGAAAAATTTCAAAATGTATTGTAATACCACATTAGTATCGACAATGTAGTGTTGATAGTAATTGAAAATAGTTATACTACAGGAGGACCTTCATATGCACTGTTTTAACCTATTTTATGTATAATATAGAATAATATATTGTATAGAGGAATCACACATTCTTTTTATTCAGTTTAGTAAATACATTTTTTAGAGGTTACTCTGTACTAAAATGGCATGCAACTCTGTTCCCACATTTACGTTCCTGATATATCGATTTAAATAATAGAAATACAAAATATAGGAAGGAAACACAAATGCAACTATATTGCATTTTTTCTTTTTTTCATACTTGAAACGTATTAATAAATTCAAATTATGTATTACATACAATTAATTTCTTTTGAATATAACACTAAGTTTAATCAGCTTCACGCTATTTTAACAGATAACATAAGATGACATTAAAACGTATTGACACCACCACGTGATCCATCTAAACACAATATAAACTTTTATAAACTATGAACTCACAATCAGAATTTACTTTCCAAATACATATACTTTTTATTCTACACATCGCCATATGAGCTAATTCCGTAAAATATACCTACTTTATTATGTTTGTTAATATCACCAACGTTGACGTTTGAAATAATAATTATGGTAGACTAAACAAATATTGATTATACTTCTTTTTTTAGCTTCACGCTGTATCCCGCACACAGCAGGGTAGGCATAGGACCTCTAGTGTTAACAACAACACTCTGTTCCCTACTTTTCTCGGAATTCTCTAGGCATTGCGTGCTGAGTAGTGAAACTCAACGCCGCACTTTACCTCGACACCAGAGCGATGAAATGGAAATATAAATTTAAATAAATATTTCGTTTCCTTGCGTGGTCATCGAACCCACAACAGTTACACTTTGTGCCCCTGTGCAACGAACGGCCTCAATTTACTTTCTTCTTTTAAAATGTGGTTAAATGAAATAGTCGTATTTTAATTATATCAGATTACTATTAACCGACTTCTTAAAAGGGGTCATCAATTGGGCTGTATTTTTTAGCCTTGTTACCTTAGAACTTTTGATTGTATGAACCGATTTTAATGATTCTTTTTTTATTTGAAAGCTAATGCCTCCCGTGTAGTCTTATTTTAATTTAGTTTATATCCAACAATGGTATCTATGAGAAAATCATATAAATCTCAAATTTACATTAAGTATATGCGCGACAAATGAACGTATAAGTCAATATCAATTCAACCGATTTTAATGATTCTTTTTTTATTAGAAAGGGTACATATAAGGGGTAGTTTGGTGAAAGTTTAGTTAAGTTGAGAGTGTGAAATCCGGTTGAATTTGAAGAAGTCGATTTTTTTTATTAAAAAATATAATTATGTAATTTTTTCTACAAAAAATTCTTTATACTCCATGATAAAAACTATCCTATAAGTGACATTAAGCTTTGAACTATTACCATGCCAAAATTAATTTAATTTCATACAGTAGTTATCGGTATTTTAGGTAATTTATATTTTTCAGTTTTTATTTTTTTTAAAGAAAACTATCATGAAATTCGGAATGAAACCCAAAAAAAATGTACCTTGAGGCCCTAGGCTAACAACATGCAAAAATTCATCAATTTCTGTCAGGTAGTTTTTGCGTGATTGACGCACAAACAAACCGACAGACAGACAGACAGACAGACAGACAGACAAGAATTCTGCTGAGTGGTTTTTTAGGTTCTATAATCGACATATTAACCGACCTAATTTTTATTTTTTTTATATCTTTCATGTACAGAATTGACTTTTCAATCCTTTTATTATATATGGAGATGGAGATTAAACTAAAACGATTAATGTTAAGGAAGTAAGCTTTAGGCGCCATTTAGATAATAACATTGAAACACAATATTTAGTAAAAGATTAACTACAAAAGCTTGTTATTATATCATTAATTAATATTCAAGAAATTACTGTGCTATTGAAAGATTATGTTATTTTATTAAATTGATTATTCTAATAACAAAAAATAGACCGGAAATTAAATAATATGGTAAGCGGAAAGCGCTTACAATAATATAGATTATTAATTATAAATATAGATTATTAATTGTATTTATGTAATCATTCAAGTAGTTTTAATATTGATAGTTTATTAATTGATTGATGCAGACGTTGATAACAAACGTTATAGGACAAGTTTGTCTACAAGACAAACTCTTTAGCAGTCTTTAGCAGTTCTTTTGTTATTGATTTGCAGGAATACTTTATTTGTATAAATATAATTGTAACAAATGTTTAGCAATAAAAATAGTACCTATAAAGTATTTATTCGTTTTATTTCTGCATTTATTTTATTATTATCATACCATAAATATTGAGACTTAATAATACATCCAAATGATTTGCAATATCTCTTCAAGCGATGGTCCTGATTGGTCGCTTTGCAGGGAATCGGTTTGAATCGGGTTCCCTGTAAAAGCTACCAATATAATCACTTCCCTTGGGTCTATAGCAGGGGTTCCCAACATTTTCTTGAATAAGGATCACTTTATACATTGTTGGTAGCAGGGACCATTATGCATGCAGGTATAATACAATTTGACTATGATGATCAAACGTCATAAAATTAAAATCGTCCGCGGACTATATTTAGGCTTCTGGGCCACTGGTGGTCCTCGGACCACTGGTTGGGAACCAGTGGTCTAGGTATAGTCATACTTACGTTTACCGTCTCACTTACTCATATTGTTAGAATATATTGCTATCTCTTGTGTGTAATCCAGCTCCTCATGCGTGTCACAAAATGGCGGATCGAATATTCTTATTTGTAAGTACAATAAATATTGTATTAGGTATATAATTTATTAATTTTACTTATGTTTTACTGTTTGATATTTTTTTAATTTACCTAATATATATATATTATATTCTTAATATTATTCAGTCAGTGATAAGTAAAGTATTGATTATTTATAATGTTCAATTAGTCATTAATAATGTCATTGCGATTCAAATAAATATATCCATAAGTTATGTATCGGTATTATGAAGAATGAGATTGACTACCTTATTTGGTATAGGAATGGTACATGATAAACCAAAACAATATCATTACACTTAGTGACGTTTTTCTTTTGTAAAATATTTTATACTAGCGACCCGTTCGCGGCTCCTCCCGCTTAAATTACAGAATTATTTACTTAATACACTGAAGTATGTTCGTGTTTTAATATACATTTACGCCCGATGTTAATAATCAATCCTAATCCATAAATTGCTATCATAGATTGATATATCAGTCTGTACTCAACAAAGTACAGCTTGACAAAAACCAATTCTTAAACATTTTTTTTAAAGTGTTATTCCACACTTAGGAAAGACAAATACTTATTTAGAAAACGTATAAAAATTTGAACGCAGCGGGACTCGAACCCGCGCCTCCTGGAAACCGACCAGGCGCTCTGACCACTAAGCCATGCGTTCTCGCCAAGCTACGTCGAAATTTTTATACGCTTGTTACAACTTATTTATGTTGTTAGCTTCTCTGTAGGGAGATTTTTACAAATTTCCGCTACCCAAAGATAATTACTAAGAATTATCGTTTGGCAAGAGAGAAACTATTTTTAAATATTTTTAAACATTTTTTTTAAAGTGTTATTCCACACTTAGGAAAGACAAATACTTATTTAGAAGCTAACAACATAAATAAGTTGTAACAAGCGTATAAAAATTTCGACGTAGCTTGGCGAGAACGCATGGCTTAGTGGTCAGAGCGCCTGGTCGGTTTCCAGGAGGCGCGGGTTCGAGTCCCGCTGCGTTCAAATTTTTATACGTTTTCTAAATAAGTATTTGTCTTTCCTAAGTGTGGAATAACACTTTAAAAAAAATGTTTAAAAATATTTAAAAATAGTTTCTCTCTTGCCAAACGATAATTCTTAGTAATTATCTTTGGGTAGCGGAAATTTGTAAAAATCTCCCTACAGAGAAGCTAACAACATAAATAAGTTGTAACAAGCGTATAAAAATTTCGACGTAGCTTGGCGAGAACGCATGGCTTAGTGGTCAGAGCGCCTGGTCGGTTTCCAGGAGGCGCGGGTTCGAGTCCCGCTGCGTTCAAATTTTTATACGTTTTCTAAATAAGTAAAAACCAATTCACTTACTCTCACTTTCTTCACTCTCTAATAATCTAAATCTAGATGCATAAAACATCATAAAGCTTATAAATAAATTTAACTTCATTGATTACAATAAGATAAAATGTTCATTTAACGGATTACACGATAAATTTTATACAACCATACCAATATTTCTTACGATTAGGTAAAGTGGGACGTGGATGGCATTACCGCCAAGATGGAGGACATGACCGCTTCGTTTCTATCTTTTATGGCCATCTTTAAGTTATACTCCACAATACCCTTTGTCGTTGCTTCTGTTGCCTTCCAAATAAGCCTTTTTATTGCATCGTCATCACCACTGGTGTAGTAGGAACATCTGTCTGTGTGACGCGTTATTGCTACAATTGCGTGTGAAACGCTGTCATGTAGTTGTAATTTTGTCGACTTTGTGTTCACTATTATAACCGTTGCATTTGACAGGCCTTGGACTTTATGAATAGTCAACAGTTTTGAACCGATATTTACCCCATATCCCTGGTGGATAAAAGATTTTTTCTCCTCATGAGTAAATGTAAGGTACAGGGTTTCCCTGAGGTCCCGTGGCGCTGGTGTAGTTCTTAAATTTTCTATTCGGAGGGAGTGTATTACTTTTTTGGAAGAGTAAATACCAAAGTATATCTCTTGAAGTTTTGAGGCGACGTCCATGGGGCTTCTATGGGTACACAATAGGTCCTGGTTGATTTTGACAATTTGTGATGGACTACGGTAGAAGATGTCGAAGAGATTGTTTCGGTCAATATAGGGGAGTTGGTTTATATCTCCAACCAGTAGAATTTCTTCTGCTCCAGAGATTCTAGCAGCCCCCACTATTGCTCCAAAGTGGCCCATCAACCAGCATTGATGTCATAGTGCGAATTTTACTATTCACCAAATTTCCTATACTTATCGAGAGCCTCTCCCGAAGTTCATTGGCTGATTCTATTGTGTTGGTAGTAATAAAGTCTCTATCCGTGTTAAAGTGCTCAATGATTCAGGTTGTTTTACCACATCCGGGAACCCCGTTAACCCACTGTATCCTAGGTACCGCCCATTTCCTAGATGACGTTGATCTTAAAATGTGATCGAGGCTCTCCAATTTCTCTAGTATTCCATCTTCCAGCATCACTCACTCACTGTTGGGTCACTGCTTGGTGCATTGAATTTGAGATAGCCTGTTAGTCTGGTTTCCTCTTTATTTAATTTTACAAATCCGACTGTAGCATTGTATGCCGCCATATAAGTATCTTTTAGGTCACCTCTAAGGGTCTGTGTGGTAGCGTTGTTATAAATTCTGGATGTTAGACTTAAAGAAGCCGAAGCCGCCGGCTTCTTTAAGTCTAACATCCAGGATTGAGTATCTGCGCTGAAATTATGTCCTCGCAAGTCCTGAGCTTCACTTGTTTGGTAGCTTTTATTACTGCTAGGAATTCGAGAAATGCGTTTCTATAATGGTCTTTGGGACCCGGTATCGCTACCAAGACAGGAGCATTCACTTGATTAGAAGCCGCTCTTGTTAACTTGGGCCTGGCTTTGACAAGGAGATCTTTTTCAGGATTCCTCGTGAACTCCTCTACCGCTGCTGTCTGTCGGTCACGTGTTTTGCTCGTGTCTAAAAGATTTCCCAGGACCGATATTAAGGCGCTACATACAGTTTTAGTTTTATTGATGAAATTAGTTATATATAATCAAAAAGAATAGTAATAACTCATTATATATATAAAATTATTTAAGGATAAATAATTACAGTGTCCCAAGTAAAAACGAATATATGGCAGTTGACTCAGTTTGTTGGTTATTTCGAGCGGACTAGATAAAGATATCTACCGTATTTTTAAAACTAATAAGCTTATTGAAAATTAGTCTATACTAAATAGTATATAATCTTATAACAATTAACTATTTCAAATTTGAGGAAGATAGCTTTTTTATTGTAAAAGTTATTACATAATTTCTTAAAAAACGCTCTCCTCAAAACTAGTGATTTTGTAGATAGCCGTTTGCTCTTTGCTGCCGTCGATATAGTAGTTCTATTTTAATCGGTTCACACAAAGTTAAAACCACATCCACGCTGTATCCCGCCCATAGCAGGGTAGGCAGAGGGAACTTCATCAGTTGACAATTGACAATTTGGATAGTAACACCAGTACAGGGATGGACGGGGTTAGTACCATAGCCATTAAATGTCTGAAAAATATAATAATTGATAAACTTTCTGACTGCATTAATACATGTTTATCACGTGGAATATTTCCTGACAGTTTTAAAATTGCCAGTTTTAAATTTGAGGCCAGTCGTGGCGCAGCGGCACAAAGTGTGACTGTAAACCGACTGGTTGTGGGTTCGATCCCCACTCGAGGAGATGAAATATTTACTTAAATTTATATTTCCATTTCTTCGCTCTGGTGTCGAGGCTAAGCGCGGCGTTGAGTTCTGCCACTCAACACGCAATGCCTCCAGAATTCGGCAGAAAGTGGGGAACGGAGTGTCTAAAAACACTAGGTTCCCTCTGCCTACCCTGCTGTGTGCGGGATACAGCGTGAAGCTGATTTTTTTTTTTTTTTTTTTAGTTTTAAAATTGCTAAGGTAAACCCTATTTACAAATCTGGAAGTAGAACGGATCCTGGCAACTACAGACCAGTGTCAGTATTGCCAGTTGTTTCTAAAATATTTGAACGTGTATTGTATAAGCGATTAAATGATTACTTAATTGAAATAAATTTTCTTATAGAACAACAATATGGACTTAGTCAAACACAGTCTCAGCTGTAATAGATTTAACTTCAAAAATAAAAACAAATATAGATCAAAAGAATATTGTACTAGGGATCTCCATTGATCTAAAAAAAGCTTTCGACACGGTAAGTCACCGAAAACTTATAGAAAAACGAAATAACATTGGGATTATAGGCACAGCACACGACATGTTTACATCATATCTATCAAATAGGAGTCAAGGTGTAAAATTTGATTACTTCGTAAGTTCATCCAAAACAGTAACATATGGAATCCCGCAAGGTTCTACAATTGGTCTTTTGATGTTTTTAATTTTTATAAATAAGATAGGTAAGATCGGTTTAACAGGACATCTTGCTCTGTATATAGACGACACTTCTCTTTTTTATTTTGATAAGTCAATTCACGATATTGTTACGGACGCCCAAAAAGAATCTAGACAAGCTAAACGAATGGTTTAAATATAACTTATTAACCATAAACACGCAAAAGTCTTCATTTATGATTTTTGCTGCGAAAAACAAAACTATAGCTGATTTTATTCCGTTAACTATAAATAACGAAAATATATTACGATCTGATTGTGAAAAGTACCTTGGTCTGTGATAGACGATAAACTAAATTGGAAGCCACACATTGAGCACGTAAGAAAAAAAATATCCTCTTTATTGGGAGCTTTACATAAAGTTTCAAATTGTATTCCAACGAAAGTGCGTCCAATTATATATAACCGCCTAGTTAAATCTCACTTACAGTATTTAATAGAAATATGGGGATCGGCTGCCCCAACAAACTTAATTTCGTTACAAAGGACCCAGAATAAAATGATTAAAATACTATTTCAATATCCTTACCTTACTCCAACTACACAATTATATAAGAAAACCAAATTATTAAATATACGTCAATTATATACATATTACACCTGTATCCATCAAACACAACTTAAGGAATAAACAAACTTAAATACACATACATAAATTACAATTCAATCCTCCAAGTGGGAATCGAACCCATAACGTCACGTTACAGTCACAACTTTGTGCCCCTGCGTCGCGACGGTCTTTAATATTTATACAGGTGGAAGCGTCAGCGCTCCTTTTACGGGGACAGTATATAGGCTTAAATATTTTAAACCCATACCTATAGAAAATAATCAAAATACCTCAACAGTTTAGAAGAAGGATTTCTTTTCATTTCACGATGTTTATCACAATACTAAATGATACACCAGCAATGTGTAGTAGTAAATAAAATATGATTATGAAATCACTTTTTATTTTGATAAAATACCAGCTAATTCTCCCTCTCCTTTCGATTGATTTTAGGGAATATCGTGGTAACTTGAACGTCTCATATAGCAAGATCCACAGACAGAACCTAGTGTTAAGACACTCCGTCCGCTGAATTTTTCACTCAAAAAAAACATAAAGGTTCACTGACTATTTGTGCTGTTTTTTATGCAGTTTACATAACAACAAAAGTAGGTAAGCAAAATAAAACTGCCAAATTTCACTTGGCCCTTCTTCTCGTCTGTTGTACATTTGTTCCCGCCATACTTTTGCACGTTGCGATACCTGTCTATGTATACTTAATACCTGTCTATGTATACTTAAATTGAATTGCTTAGTATGAAAGGCGGTTTTTGTTATTTTTATTAAATGTCTTTATTTTTACAAAGATGGCACTGCTTTTCAAATCGACAACACAAAGCTACGAACGACAGATGGCATTGGTTTAAAAAAAAAAACATAACAAAATAATAATACGTTACAAATGCGAAATTATAACAATATGTTCTAGCATAATAATGGTAAGATCACTCGACACCAAGTACATTTAGGAGAGGTTTTTAGTGTACTTACTTTGTAATGAAACAAGAATAATATTCCAAACAAGAATAAAAAATATGAAAATATTATTAACATTCCAAATCGCGCTATGAACTTTTAACCAATAGGCGTCTATATATACAAGGTTTTTGGATATGCATGTGGGGTCCGCCGCCTTGAGACAAACCAGTCGCCAATCTGGTCTAACTTGGCTCGTTCAGACGAAACCCTCAGAGGCTTATCATCGCGGTGACCACGCTCACCAGCAAACCGATTCCTCGCACGCGGCGCTGACTGACGTCGGCGCCGGAAGCGTTGTATGGAGCGATTCCAGTCGCTCCCGCTCAAGGAAGGCCTGCTCACGCTACTGCGCTAGGCGACAGTATTAGTACGACCCCACTTTTTGTATATTTTCTTTTTTTTGGGACGACGACGTGCAAAGGTGGATCTTTTCCAGTCGACCAGTTGAAATGTCGATGGACGAGTGGAAAAATAATGGTTGCCAGCTCTCTTAAAGGTCACTTATTGTTAAAAATTGCACTCATGAGTTTTTTCAGTTAATGAGTTATATATCAAATTAAAGCTTTTTTCAACACTATAACTGGAACCGCCTGGACTGTAACCTGGAAAGTAGCTGTCGCAAGCCAAAGTTGCACTCAGTTGAAATATTTTATTCTGGTTCCGTTTGACTTTGAGATTAGACGATGAAATGCGCGGGCTGTCTTATGTTTTAAAGTAAAATATGGTTGTGTAATTAATTAGGATATCTTATAAATTATTAATTACTACGCCCTGTAAATATACTTTAATGTACTAAAATATACAACAGAAAAAATAACACAGATTTAATTGAAAAATGATGGGAAGTAAATAGGAACAAAGGCATCGAAAGGCATACAACACCATATAGTTCTTTAAGCCATAAATTTCAAAATACAAATTGATATCATAATAATATCAGTCCCATTTAATGAAGCTCTGGTTTTGATGGTCTTTCCCAATATTTTTATTTATAAATCCAGCTCATATTTTTTATATCTATAAATATTATAAAATAGAAACGCTTTTTTTCTCTGTCTGGCCTTTCTAAGCGTTCTTCGTCTAAACCACCCAACGGATTTTGATGCGGTTTTCACCATTTGGTAGAGTATTTCTCCGAGAAGGTTTGTATATGATTTATTATATGTATATTTTAATGTAATTTGACATAAATATGATATATGTGCATAAAGTCCTACCCGTTGAGAAACTTTCACGCATGCGCTGCTTAAATGGTAAGCCCTACACGAAAACAATGTACTAGAGTATTATTCCTCTTAATAAGATCTACAAAAAAGTCAGCGACAGCATATTTTTATCTTCTAAGGATAACATACAGTGAGCATATTTCTGTCTAAAAATAATAATTTGAATATATTTTTTATTGTGAGGGATGTTTGTCCATAATGATATCAATCCTTATCCTTTTAAATACTTTATTAATTTTCTACGTTAAACGAAGATAAAATTTGCTTTTTACACTAATTGGAAATTACGAATAGTTTTAGAGAAAAACGCATTTAATTGTTGACACATCACGCCCGCTATAAACCGCAGATTTGGCTCATGTTTCGTTTATCCCTTACTCATAAAGCATATAAATAAGTATGTTAGTTACGTTGGCCATTTAATGGAGATGAAAACTGTCTTTTATTGTTTTTCATTTTAATAAGTACTTTAGAAGTTGTTACAATATCAAAATATCCTTGCTGCGAAACGGCTCACCACACGCCATGCGTCCGCGCCACGCGACGCGTCCGCCGCGCCCGTCTCCCCGCCTGTCTCTGTATCGAAGTAGATTTAGATGCGATTGTACGTATTGGATAATTAGAGTTTAATGTATTATTTCAGCGCGATATTTTTTTTTTTTTTAATAGAATAGTAGGTAGTCTTTCGTGTAAGTTTTTTAGGAAGAGAATAGTAGGTAGTCTTTTGTTTATCATTTCTTTCGTTTAAGTATCCTGTTGTTTAAATTGTTTACTCTCCTTCTTTTTATTATTTTTTTACCTTTTTAAACATTTCCTTTTTTAATTTAATTATGCCACGAAAAAGTCGTTCATAGGTCGTAGAACAAGAAATGCAAATAACAATCGTTTAAATCTTACTAATAAAAGCGTAGAGGAGACGGAAATTAGACGGCAATTTAAATATATTTTTTTATTGTAAGGGATGTGTGTCCATAATGATATTAATCCTTATCCTATTAAATAAGTTATTAATTTTCTACGTTAAACAAAGATAACCTTTGCTCTCTACAATATTTCGAAATTACAAATAGTTTTAGAGAAAAGCTATATCATCCCTTACTCTCAGTATATAAATAAGTATATTAGTTACGAGGCCAGTCGTGGCGCAGTGGCACAAAGTGTGACTGTAAAACCGACTGGTTGTGGGTTCAATCCCCACTCGAGATGAATTATTTACTTAAATTTATGTTTTCATTTCTTCGCCCTGGTGTCGAGGCCAAGCGCGGCGTTGAATTCTGCCACACGCAATGCCTCCAAAAATTCTGCAGAAAGTGGGGAACGGAGTGTCTTGACACTGGGTTCCCTCTACCTACCCTGCTGTGTGCGGGATACAGTGTGAAGCTAATTTATTTATTTAGTTACCTATTGGCCATTTAATCAATAAATAAATTAAAAGATCAAAATGTTGTTTACTGTTTTCATTTCATTTCAATAAGTACTTTAGAAGATTAGTAACACAGATTTAAAATTAAAATTACGGTACTAAAAAAATCTTGCTGTGTAACGGCTCGCCGCCCACCACCCGTCCCCCCGCGCCACGCAACATTTTGCTTATAACAATGAATCCGCCGCACCCGCCTGTCTTCTTTCCCCCGGGCATGCAAGGAAGGCCTGCTCATCATATTGCCCAAGGCTGGGAAGACCCCGCAGCCTGAAGGATACCGATCTATAACCCTCCTTAGCGCGGTCGCCAAGCTATTCGAGAAGATATTCCTCTCACTTCTCCACGAAGCGAGCAGCTTGGCAAGCGGGTATACCACTCTGGTTATACTACGCCGCAACAGCGATCAACCGAAAGGAGAGTGCAATAGTAGTCTTCTTCGACGTAGCACGCATTCGACTGCGTCTGGCACCCGGGCCTACTTCATTAAGTGCTCAGAGCCGGAACCCCCCAGCACGTCGCGCATGTCTTTGCCTCCCTGCCTGCCTCCCTGCCTGCCTCCCTGCCTGCCTGTCAGACGTAAGACTATTTCCTACGGACTTTCTATCATCCTCCAAATCCGACTCATGAGCCTTGCATTGAACCTTGGTCGTTTAAGATGGGCCTCCCTCAGGAAACCGAGGGTCTCTCCTGACTGAGTTGACCGCCTAAATGGAATTTGATAATCCTTCCAATTTCATACTGTGTCAACGCCCAGATGTCGTTCGGAGCTACTACGGATATGGACGAGAGAATGCTTCATTTCTGCGCCTGGCTCTATAGCAAAGTTAATTTAGAAGCGTTTGCACGCATTTTGGAGCTATTCAATAATTATAATGTATTTCAACGGGACATAGTTGGTTACATCTTTCGTTTAAGTATTTTTGGGTAAGAGAATAGTATCTAAGTGTGCTGTTGTTTATAATTTCTTTCATTAAAGTTTTCTGTTGTTTGTGTCATTTGTTTAAGTGTGTTTTTTTAAATATTTGGAACACCCGTATTGGAACTACTAAAATGCGGGTTGCATTAAGGTTTAAATAATTTTCACATTCAATTGGTAATCTTAAGTGTTTTGCAAACATAGGTACATTACATAAATAATTCAGTAACTAAAGCGGGCGAAGCCGCGAGCGGGTCGCTAGTATGCTTATAAAGGAAAACATATGAAGGTATATAATACTATAACATTTATGCTGTATGCGAGATTCTCGCGCTGACCGCTGAACCGCTCGGACGTTCCGTCTATCGTTCTAGTGGCTCTGCCTAAGTGCGCTTCCGATTGTGCGCGCGGTGTAGAGGACGCTCATGCGGACTCCTATATCGTTAGTGCGTTGTGTCGTGTTGTGTAGTGCAGTTGTGCGCAGTGCCGTGTTGTGCTGTGGTTCCTGCCCTGCCCCGCCCGATCCAGGAGAGGTATAGCTAGGTTATAGTTTTATTTCTCTGTTATTTCATTCTTTTATTTTAATTTAATTGACCGATATGGACGCTTTCATCCTCGCGCTCCCTAAGGAAAACGTCGTCGCTTTCCTTAAGGATTTCCATGCGAACGCGTACGACGGACTTGCGGCTTTCGCACAGTCCATAAAAGTGAACTCGCCGGAGGTTCTGGAGGAATCGAACCCCACAACCAACGCGCAGGCCGCCTCCGCGGTTACGGAGATGGAGGTGGCCACGGACCGCGCCGACGACGGTTTCGAGACCGTCGTCACTAAAGCGGCGAAGAGGAAGGCGAAGGTCGTCGAAACGGCCGCGCCCTCCAAAACGCCGAAAAAGGCGCCCAAACCTGCCACCGCCTCTGACTCACGAGTCAGCAGCGGCGTTTCCCCTCGCTCGGCAGGGAAGACAAAGTTGGCCCCTCAGGCCGAGGCCCGCGCGCCCTCTCCAACGGCCCCTCAGGCTCAAGCGTCCGCGCGCCCACCAACGGCCCTTCAGGCTCCCGCGTCCGCGCGCCCACCAACGGCCCTTCAGGCCCCCGCGTCCGCGATCCCACCCTCGGCCCCTCAGGCCACCGCGTCCGCGATCCCACCCTCGGCCCCTCAGGCCACCGCGCCCGCGATCCCACCCTCGGCCCCTCAGGCCACCACGTCCGCGACACCACGGGTTCGCATGCCCCCGCCAATCGTAATCCAGGACAAGCAGGCCTGGGACAAGGTGTCAGCCTGGATGCTCGCGCAGAAGGTGAATTTCACCACTGCGCGTGCCACCCAGGATGGCATCAAGGTCCAGTGCCCTGCCACCTCGGACCACCGCCGCCTCACGGCACACCTTAGGGAGGCCAACGTTGGCTTCCATACATACGCCCTTGAGGAGGAACGACACCTACGAGTCGTCATTAAGGGAATCCCGAAGGAGATTGAGTCCGGACTCGTTCTCCAGGACCTTCAGTCCCAAGGCTTCCCCGTCCGCGAGGTACACCGGATGTACCACTTTCGTGATAAAAAACCGTTTGACAGCGTTCTTGTCATACTGGACCATTCCCCCGCGGGTAAGCAAATATATAACGTACGTGCGATTTGCTACCTGACGGGGCTCCGCGTAGAGGCCCCTCGGAACCGCGGTCTAATCGGGCAGTGCCACCGCTGCCAACTATACGGGCACTCGGCCCGAAATTGTAACGCCCGCCCTAGGTGCGTTAAATGCTTAGGCGACCACGGGACTGCGGACTGTCCCCGCAAGGTCCCAGACCCCGCCGTTCCGCCCAGCTGCGTGCTGTGCGAGACCCAGGGACACCCCGCCAATTACCGCGGGTGCCCCAGGGCCCCGCGCCGCAGGCACACCGGGCAGGGCGGCAGGTCGGGTAGGGTTTCGAGACCCCACCCTAACAATAACACAAGGGCACCTGAGGCGCCTTCAGCACCCCAGGTGTACTACCCGGCACCACTTCCGACCAGGAACGCGTGGGAACGACCGGCGACCGCGCCAAACGTGAACACACGCCAGTTCACCACCCCCGCGTACGTTCCGAACCAACCATCGTCCGACTCCGCAGTCGTTTCGGATTTCATAGGGCTCTTCGACGTTAACGAGCTCTGTGTATTCGCCGACAAAATACGCCGGACGAACGGCAACGCGCAGGCCAGAATACAGGCCACCATCGACCACGCGAAACTCATCCAAGCCATCGTGGGCTTCGTAGCGTAAAATTTCCAATGGCGGTTTTTAACAGCAATACGCCTTTGCCCGCTGACGCGCGTCTCGCGCGTATCAAACCCAGAGCCTTAAGCATCGCGACGTTCAACGCAAACAGTGTCGCCGGCCAACGTGACCTAATCCGAGATTTTACTACCGCGCATCAACTTGACATCCTGTGCGTACAGGAGTCATTCTTAAAACCTAGTATCCGCGATCCGAAAATAGCTAATTACAGACTCATCCGTAACGACAGACTCGCCACTAAAGGCGGAGGTACCCTAATTTATTACAAAAAAACACTCCACTGTGTCCCATTAGATCCACCAGCGGCACTCGAAAACATCGAAGCGTCTATTTGCCAGATCTTTCTCACAGGCCATCAGCCAATCATCATAGCCTCAGTTTATCATTCTTCTTCCAAACCACTTTTAGAGAATGACATTCGTCTACTCCTCAACATGGGAGACTCCGTCCTTCTGACCGGAGACCTAAACTGCAAAAACACCATCTGGAACTCTACCAAGACTTGCACACGAGGACATTTATTAGAACGCCTCGCGGACAGGTACAACCTCTCCGTAATAGGACCACCGACCCCCTCCCGGTTTCCCACCGGTAATCAAGGCCACCCAGAAGTTCTGGACATAGTGATTCTAAAGAACGTCGCCCTCAGGCTGCGGTCTATAGAATCACTATCGGAACTTGACTCTGATCACCGCCCAGTTGTTTTTAAATTGGGCACAGACTCCCCTTCAGGGCCACCCACCAAGACAATAACCAATTGGAAAAAGTTCGCTAAAATCATCAAAGCGGACGACTCTCCACTCACCGATCTCATTCCTGGCATTATAGACTCCGTAGATGTTGCTAAGGAAGCCGCGACCAAATTCACGTCATTCATCCAACAAGCTCTCCTCAGCTGCTCGAAAGAGGTCCCAGATCTGCCTGAAGGTAGATTTGAGATCTCAGGGAAGCTCAGGGAGCTAGTCAGACGTAAAAACTTAGCTACTAGAGCTCACGACGCGTGCCCGAATGCCGCAAACAGTAGGAAATTAAACAATCTTAGGAGACAAGTCAAATCCCAATTTGAACAGCTCAGAGGTGAGTCTTGGGATAGTCGACTCGAAGGACTCTCGCCATCGTCCCAGGCGTACTGGGCGCTGTCGAGAACCTTTCGATCTGACACAGTGGCGACTATGCCTCCTCTTACTAGACCCGACAACACGATAGCGGCCGACGACACTGACAAGGCAGAATGCCTAGCGGACAGCCTCGAGGCACAATGCTCACCGAGCACCCTACCATGTGACCCGGACCACTTGACGGAAGTGGACTCCGAGGTCACAGAGTGGGCTTCGATGCCCCCGACTGGCGAACCGGTTCGCCCCACGGACATAGACGAGGTTAAGTCCATTCTCAAGGACTTAAACCCAAAAAAGGCCCCGGGGCCCGACAAGATCCCAAATAAAGTACTCAAGTCCCTTCCGATCCACTTAGTAACATTGCTAGTCCTTATTTTCAATGCTCTTTTAGCAGGTTGCTCCTTTCCTACCGAATGGAAGGAAGCAATAGTTATAGGCATTCGCAAGCCCAAAAAACCCGCCAACCTTCCCTCCAGCTACAGACCCATTAGCCTTATCAGTAGTTTGGGGAAAATCTACGAAAGAATCGTTCTCAGTAGGTTAAAGGAGATAGTCGAGGCAAAACAACTGTTCATCAACGAACAGTTCGGTTTTAGATCCCACCACTCGTCCATACACCAAGTTCACCGGCTTACCGAACATATCGCGAAGTATAACGTCCGCCGATCGATTCGTAGCGACACGGCGGCCATCTTCTTAGACATCGCCAAAGCCTTCGACAAGGTCTGGCACAACGGCCTGCTCTTCAAGCTCCGCCGTATGGCCCTGCCAGACTCACTCGTTCACATCATTCGGGAATACCTGTCGAATCGTACGTTCCGATATAGATTAGAAGGGACACTATCGTCCTCTAGACTCGTTCGCGCTGGAGTCCCGCAAGGCTCCACTCTTTCACCTCTACTCTACGCGCTTTATACCAGCGACATACCGCGTACCGATAAAGTCGAACTTGCGATGTATGCCGATGACACCGCGCTCTACACCTCGGACCGCTCCGCTTTTGTCCTAGCCGAAAGACTGCAACGAGCTGCCGACGCCCTAGGCGTTTGGTTCAGCAAGTGGCGGTTTGAGGTTAACCCGGAGAAAAGCGTAGCCGTCCTCTTTCCGCGTAAACGTTACGAGACCGTCTCGACTATCTACCTACAAGGCAAACCTATCCCCTGGGAATCCACGGTCAAATACCTAGGCGTCGTACTGGATTCGAAATTCTCCTTCCGGCCGCACATCACGTATGTCAGGAACAAAGCCACATACGTCATGAACCGGCTGTACCCGCTCATTTGCAAGCGGAGTAAAATGTCACTTCGTAACAAGCTGACATTGTACAAAACTTGCATCCGTCCCGTCATGACCTATGCTTGTGTCGTGTTCGCACACACTAAGATAGACCTCCTTCAGAGGGTCCAAAATAAATTTCTACGTATCGCATCCGGATGCCCATGGTACGTCCGCAACGTTGACCTCCACAAAGACTTCGAGCTAGAATCGCTCAAGGAATTCTGCAAGCGCCTGGCCAAGCGCTACTACGAGCGTGCAGATTCCCATTCCAACCCACTGATCGTCGAAGCGTGTAAGTACGCTCCTCACCCACATCCGAGTCTTCGACGCCCCAGAAGCATTCTTCTGGATCCTGACGATCCAATAACTGCTGCCAACGCCCAATACACAGGGAGGATCCACTCCTCAGTCTTACGTCCCACTCACCGCCGCCGTAAGAGGCGGCGAGGCCAGTCATTTCTCACGGCACGCCCGCGCCTCGGCGCGGCGGGGCCCAATGGACGAAACCCCCCATGATTAGCGTACGCGGGGTATCCCCCCACGATCGCTAACACTTCACGAGCGTCCATCAAAGCTCGTAATTTTCTCTTCAGGGGCGAGCCACACTCGCCCCTCCCAGCCCGGTGACGCTGTCAAGACCATTCCAGGTCAACAGCATTTAAGTCCATCAGAAAAAAAAAAAAAAAAAAAAAAATGCTGTATGCGTATTTTTATTTGTACGTGAGCGAATTGGTAACAAAAACAAATTTTAAGCCAGCTCCTGCTGCTGGTTGCCAATATTGCTTTTAAATCGGAATTACATAGGCGACTCGGCGATCAAATTTTTATGAAATATCGAAAAAATTGCTTCCCGGTCCGGCTGCCGTCATTGGGTACATCCGAAAAACGGGATGATCTCGTTGACATCCGTTGGTACATTAGTTACATACAATTGTTATAGTCGGTACTTAATAAGTTTAATTCAAAAATCGATTTAAGTACGTACTGGTGTTAATGTAAATCTTTAGCGCGGTCGCCCGAAATATCAGTGTCAAACGCTGTTGTCTTTCGCCTCGTCCACTGTCATCAACCGTCTCCGGTGGGATTCTCTCTTCCTTCCTTTCTCGTTGGACAAAATTTTCGCTTAGATGAACTTTATTTTTAAAGATAAATAAATATTTGTACATTCTTACATGGTTCTTTAAATCTATCCAAATGTTTTTAGTATTCATTCTTCATATGCATTTAGTAGTAGTTCGTCAAATAGAAGAAACAACAAAATTACTTATGAAATATTCTTTCAACAGCGTGTTAAAGTTAATATTGACTACCACCCAAGTGCAGCCAGTTTACGGCGTGTGCTGGAATAGCTTTACAATATCAAATTATTTAAATCAGTTTCACGCTGTATCCCGCACTCAGCAGGGTACATAGTGTTAAGATACTTTGTTCCCCACTGCCATTGCGTGTTGGGTTGCAGAACTCAACGCCGCCCTATGCCTTGACACCAGAGCAAGGAAATGGAAGTGTAAACTGAAGTAACTAATTATTTCATTTTCTCGAATGGGAACGAACCTACAACCAGTCAGTTTTACAGTCACACTTTGAGCCCCTGCGTCACGGCTAACCTCAAGACCTCAATCAAAATATTCGTACTCGTATAAACATTAATACTTATTTAGAAAACATATAAAAAATTTAACGTAGCGGGATTTCAACCCACGCCTCTTTGAAGCCGCTCTAACTTCTAAGCCCTATGTTCGAAAAAATGTCAAAAATATTTAACGTTGTCTAATTATAATAGACTGGTAAAAAGTAAAAACACTTATGTAAATATGTAAATGTATTCAATTTTTGTAATAAGAAAAAATGTTATTGTTTTATGATTCCAGCACATTTTTTAACATGTTATTGAGCTACGCCTGTGATACTTTCAGAGATTTAATACTAATACTAGTTCTTAAAACTTCTGGAAAAAAATATCAGTATTTTTTTTACCACAGTCAGTCATTGAAAGCTTTTTAAAAAAATGGCTTATTTTTCCGTCGATCGCGTTACACCTGTAATGTATAGTGTATTATTGCTGCTTACGTTAGATAGAGGTTAAATAAAATACTTTTACACTAAAATAAAAGAATATACAAGGGACGCAGTACGAAAATGCAGTTGCAATGTAAGTTCCTTCGGTGAGTTGGCAGTGTATACAATTAATACAATTAAGAAGCAAAGCTTGAAATAGTTTTTACGCTAAAGTAACTAAGTGATCTTTAGAGTTCACTAATACTTTGTCACTTGATATTGGTTTCCGTAAAAATATACTTCCGTTACGCGACCAAACAAAACTATATTTTTTTTCTTTGGCAAAAATACGAGCTGTGTGAAAAGCGCTCTGTAATAAAAACTGGTTTCATTTCTCCAGATAACCCAAGATGCGCTTTATTTAACTTATCGCCTTTTTAGCTTTGTTAAAATTAATTACTCCTGCCAAAAATGTATCTCTTAGTAACGATGAACTAAATTTAACCACAACCGATCTTTGACGCAAGGATGTCTTATTTAATTTAGCTTCGCGGGTACATTTAACAACACTTCCCTCAGTGATAGGAACTTAAAACGTACTTAGATATAACCCTTCCAATTTGTTCCACCGTCTTAAGTAAGTTTTCACCTTTGTGTTCAGGTACGCAATACAGTTTAATATTACTCGCTCTAGCTTCCTTATCGATAATACTTATTGTATTAGCGTGACTATTAACTATGTCTCTCAGTTCGCTATTATCTTTCTTCAATAATAATAACTCTTTTGCAGTCTTATGTGGGGGAAATCCTGTGTAACTCTCCAGGAAGGTAACTTCTGACCGAGGGTGCACTTCGCTTCATTGTGGAGTATCCCGTTCTGGCTCAGAAGCTCGAAGAGGAGTTGTAAATGATACTGATGAGTAACGTCTGTTGAATATACGAGAATGTCATCAGTATAGAAATAATAGTCACTCAAAGAACTTTATCCATAAAACGTTGAAATTACCGTGCTGCATTTCGAAGACCAAAATACATGTACGGGAACTCGGAGAGTCCGAAGGGAAGTAGTAATTGTAGTTTTAGGGATATTTAGGATGTACATTGGGATCTGGTTGTAGGTCTTGACTAGATTTAGCGTGAAGAAAATATTAGGACCAGCCAACCTGTGAGCGTAATCCTCGATGTGGCGAATTGGGTATGGGTCGGGCAAAGTACGTGCGTTTAAGACACGATAATCGATATAGGATCTACAACCATTATCGTTTTTCGGGGTCAGGTGCAAGGCTGAGGACCATGATGACACTAACCTGCTATAAGCTGTTGCTTCACCACCTTTAAATTCTCAGATGATAACCGTAGAAGAACTCCTTGAAGTCACCTGACGGTTTCGTAAGGTCAGAAAACTTAGCTGGAAGTTTGTCGTACTCGCTGTCTCCAGAAATAACCTTAACGCTCTACAGTTCACAAGTACACTCACACACTCAGCACGCAATGCTTCCACGTGGAGAACTGTGTGCAGGTACAGCGTACAGCTGATTTTAGTTCACAAGTAGTAGATAATGCGGAAGAAGATAGATGACAAGCTGTCAAAAAATCTCTTATTTCTGCAACCTACCAATAACCCGTAGTGGCTAGATCAATTTGGTTTACAGGCACTAGCTACTAGTATATTTCACGGAAAAGCTCACCGCAACCCAAGTGTAGCTTGATCAAGCCATAAGCCTACATTATAGTACCATTTGCAGAAGTAATGGGTGCAAGTAGTTGATGTTCGGCCGCCGCTACGGACTGGCTTGGTCATTTAAAGAGTTACATTTTCAGGACTGCAGTATAAGCTGCGTAGAATTTCTTCCTTGACCTCGTCCCCGGCTAACGCACATAAACTGCCCAACTCCTCGTGATTCCAATAGAGCTCTAGGTAAGAAATTTCCCTTTGACAAGTTATTTCTAGTTGGAATTTCACTTGATATTCATGCAATAACATATTTATACGTATTTTAGTTTTTCTGTACCCATCGTTTTTTGGCCACAGGAACATACCAACGTATTGTTGGCGAGTCAACCCATCTGACACAACACTTATTCATACAATTCATATTCCTTCATTTATTTCTCTACAAACACATGCAAGACAAACAACTTGCCAATTTCAACAAATGTCTTAAAAAGATTCCAATGATGATTTGCTTATTGAGCAGATTGTAGTATTAATAAATCTATACATTTATACAACATTGTTTTTATATATAGTACTCTTACAATTTTTATGATTTAATTTTTGTATTATAATAACTTGATTACTTATGTGTTAAGTTTATACTTTACCTACATTTTTTAAAGTTTTGTTGTATTTAGATTTTCAATTTCTGTTATTTAGTTTTTTTTAATATTTGTGATTGTGCTATAATATTGCTATCTAGAATTTTTATCATTTAATTTTATTAGATTTTCAATATTTTTGTATTATAATTACTTAATTGTTCTTAATTTATATTACTTACACTTTTGAACACGTATTTGTATTTTGATTTTAAATTTGATATATAATACCCCTAGATCCCAGCTCCGCCAGACCTACGTCATTTTAGCAAAGCTGGAATTTTTTGCATTATTAGTCCAATACGTAGTGAGCACGGTATGGGTACTCACTAACTTGAAAGTGGGGACCTTTCAGAGGTAGCTCAAACTAAAGGTACCTAAAAACCATGCCTACCTACGTCAAAGTAGCAAGGCTCGTATTTACGTATGTTGTTAAGAATATTGTAAAAAATATATATTCAATATTGCCAGACCCTTTACTGGGGCCGTTACTCCCGCCAGACGCCCTAAAGGTTGTTCAAAATTGAGGCAAACTACGTCATAGTAGCAAGCCTAAATTTTACATATATTATTTAAGGTACTATTTCGAGACCCATTTCAAGCAGCCAGACCAATCCGATGGGCCAATCATCCTCCCAGACGCGATAAATCTCCCGTGGGAGTGAGGACAAAATACTCCATGTGTGTGTAGCGCATTTTCTATATAGTCTGTGATGGTGTTGTCAAAGTTGACAAGACGAATGACTAATGTGAGAATTAAAATATTAGTATATTGTAAAGTAATATAAGGGAGGATAATTTCCTCCCTAATGGCAAATATGTTAAAGTGTGTTTTTTGTAATAAATCTGATTAAAAATTCATATTGTTTCATAAATGTATTGTAATTTTATTTATTTTATTTATTTATTTAGATTCACCAGTGGTAAATTACATTCATTTTACAAAAATATTAATATTTTAATTCTATATTACTACTAAATGCATTACCTTTTAAGGCGAATACCTCATGCAACATAGGAGACTAGTGTATAAAAGTTAATAAAAAAATAAAAATAAAAAAAAAAATTATATATATATATATATATTAATTATTGGCAAAGTCTAACTACATAAATTTAAAAAGGATAACTTACTATAATTTGTTAAAAAAAAAAAAATAACGATAATGGTAAAAATTACATAAGTGATAAAAATAAATATCATAAAAGAAAAGAGAAATAAGAAACAAGAAAATATCAGGGGCGTATTGTTGCGTTTCTGCGAAATCTAAGCACAGAGTCTCTAAATGGATCTAAGGCGCAATCCACATTTAATATTTTACAAAAGCGAGACATAGGGGAATTTTTACCTAAAATAGATATCCGGAAAGGTACTTCGAGAAGGTTAGACGGCTTGCGTGTACTTCTAGGCACTTTAAAGCGGAATGATTGTAATAAAGAGGTATTATCATATATACAGTGGCGTAGTTGGGAAGGTGCGAGCGGTGCAGTCGCACCGGGCATCAAAAGGAAAGGGGCATCAGAGTCTACAATCAGTTCTTCAAGTTTTTTTCAAATGTACAAGAAAAATGAAAGAATTAACATTAAAAATACAAACTCGCTCGAAAATACAATCATGTCAATCGAACATGAACTAGTCGATACTATTGATTTTGAAAATGTGATTAATGACCGTCGTCCGTTTTTAAATTTTTGCAATATTTTTTACGAAAATCTAATGTTATAAGTTATATATTGTTATTATAGTTTTCAAGCAATAAAAATGTATATACTACTCTACTGTGTTTTGAAATCTGAAATTATTTTGATCATTTTAAAGGACATCAAGTCCTAAGCTGCACCAGGCAGCAAATACTCTAGCTACGCCACTACATATATATTATTAATGCTTTTGTATAAAAAAAGCGAATCTAATATATCTCTTCTTTTTTCTAAGCTGTCTAACCTAAAATACACAAGTCTATCTGCGTAGCTTTTTAGTGTTCTCGATTTACCTAACGAAAAAGCAAGATGGTATAAGAAACGCTTTTGTAGTCTCTCGATTCTCAGACAGTGAGAAGCGTAATGAGGTCTCCATACAACACTTGCGTACTCTAATATACTCACTACTAAACTCTTGTATAGGGATATTTTAGTACAAGCTTTTTTAAATATTTTAGAGTTTCTTATTACAAATCCAAGCATTTTACTGGCCTTACCAATAATATTGTCTATATGAGGCACAAATGTGAGCTCCTTATCGAAGATAATACCCAAATCTCTAATTGTTTCTACTGTATTAACAGGAGAGCCCCCTATGTAATATTTAGTGGATGTTAGTCGTTTCTTCTTTGTAAAAGTTATATGAGAGCATTTATTGGTATTAAGTATCATGCCATTCAGCTTACACCAATTATATAGGCTTGTTAGATCCTCCTGTAGTAAGCGAATATCGTTTGGATTATAGATAGTTTTGACAATTTTTAGATCATCAGCGTACATAAATGGAGTAGAGAAAAGGATAATATTAGGTAGATCGTTTATAAATATATTAAATAAAAGTGGACTTAAATGTGAACCTTGGGGAACCCCAGATGTCATATTACATTTTATAGATTCATATCCATTAGCTACAACGTAGAACTGCCTTTCTGTGAGGTATGATTTTAGCCAGTTTAGTAAAGAATTAACAATTCCATATGAAGACAATTTTTGAAGTAGTACGGAAGTAGGTACTAAATCAAATGCTTTACTAAAGTCAGTATAAATGACATCAACTCTATTTCTCTTGTCGACCGCATCTATTAATATTTCACAAAAATTTACTAAATTTGTACATGTAGACCTACCATTGATAAAACCATGCTGGTGAACATTGAACATTTGCTTAAAGTAATGAAAAAGATTCTGATATACTAAAGATTCAAGAATTTTGCCAAACACAGATAGTATTGAAATAGGTCTGTAGTTCTTTACATTTGTTTTGTCACCACTTTTAAAAATTGGTACAATTTTTGCAATTTTCCATTTAATAGGAAAGATTCCAGTTTTAAGTGACTCATTATATATTTTTTCTAAGGGTAAAGCAAGCAATTCAGCGCAATGTATCAAATAGGCTGGAGAGACATGGTCCGATCCAGAACTTTTGTTGCGATCTACATTCATACATTAAAAATGTGTCAAATAATTTTAGTACATAGAAAGGAACATAACTTAAAATTTAAGATGTTATTTTACATATTGAGTTATATGAGTGTGGTTACCATAGAGAGATTTAATGAAAAAATATATAAACCATTTACAACAAAATTTAATTACAAGTGTAGTTCGTCTAAATCTGTATGCAACATAGTTAAACTAACAAAAGAGTCACAGCCTTTCGTTTTACAGTCTTTATCTCTATCCTCAAATGGGGATCGAATCCACAATTAGATCACATGCTCCTGTGTGACAACTGGCCTTAAAAATATTTACTTTTATTTGTTAAAATATGTTCACAACCATACTACATTACTTATTTTGTTTAGAGGACTGTCGATGGAGATGACGAAGATGAATTTAATGTTCAATGTGAATATGAATTTGATAACGAAAGTAAAGACTGTAATAACAACGAAATTGATAAAGCTTAATATCATAAGTAATATTGAATAAAAAACAAACATAAAATTATGTACTTTTATTTTCCCCTATTTATAAATTTATTATATTTTTTTATGATTAGTCATTACATACTAATATCAGTAAATAATTATAACTTTATTCACTAAGCAAACAGGCCCACGCAGTTTCGGCCGCCTAAACTATATGTATATTTACTTCATATTTTTTATATAATTTTTTTGGGAAAAATATATTTTTTTAAGTATGGTTATCTATACTGTAATACGCACACATGCGTATTTTAATTCTTTTGAGAATTGATAATTTTTGTTATATATTTGGCATTATAATTTCCTCTCTTATATTTATTTACAATATACTAATATTTTAATTCTCACATTAGTCATTCGTCTTGTCAACTTTGACAACACCATCACAGACTATATAGAAAATGCGCTACACAAACATGAGAGTATTTTGTCCTCACTCCCACGGGAGATTTATCGCGTCTGGGAGGATGATTGGCCCATCGGATTGGTCTGGCTGCTTGTAATGGGTCTCGAAATAGTACCTTAAATAATATATGTAAAATTTAGGCTTGCTACTATGACGTAGTTTGCCTCAATTTTGAACAACCTTTAGGGCGTCTGGCGGGAGTAACGGCCCCAGTAAAGGGTCTGGCAATATTGAATATATATTTTTTACAATATTCTTAAATACGAGCCTTGCTACTTTGACGTAGGTAGGCATGGTTTTTAGGTACCTTTAGTTTGAGCTACCTCTGAAAGGTCCCCACTTTCAAGTTAGTGAGTACCCATACCGTGCTCACTACGTATTGGACTAATAATGCAAAAAATTCCAGCTTTGCTAAAATGACGTAGGTCTGGCGGAGCTGGGATCTAGGTCTATAAATAAATGTATCTTTAAATGTATTTCCTAATTAAAATCTTCTTTTGTTTACTAGAATAACTTGTGCAATGTAAAAGTAAGTTTAAAAGTAAAAAATGTGTGTAGCTAAAATTTAATTAGTTTAACATATTAGATAATTATTAAATTTAATAAACACAAAAAGAAAGTGGACCAGGGAGAAATATATATAGATAATAAAACTATGAAATTTGCATAATTATTAATTTATTAGTAAATAGTGGCCCCCACATGGGTGCACCCGCTCGTGTTACACAATTATTTACTTTACTCATCTACATTACTTTCTTAATCTAATAACATTATTCAAATACAATACAACAAAAAAATAGAATTTAAATAATAGATCTCTTAAATTAAAAAAAACTATAACTAATCTAAATAAATATCAATTCGAACTCTTTGAAATAACAATATATATTTTATTAAATTTTTAAACAACAATCATTTCTTAAATTAAATAAAAATATGCCTAATTCAATTAAATAACAATCAGTAAATTAAAAATAAAAAAATCTTAAATTAAAAAAGACAATGAATCAACAAAAGTAAAATACAATCTTAAATTAATAAAAAAGACAATAAATCTTTCAAACAATAAAATCTTTCAGTTACTTTTTTAATTTTAAATTAGAGGCCGTTAAGGGATAAAGCGTCAAGTTGACTATTGTTTTAATAAATTATAATAAAATGTCTAATTAAAATAAAATATATCTTATTCAATTTAATAACAATCAGTAAACTAAATCAACAAATTTCTTAAATTAAAAAAGAACAACAAATCAACAAAAAAATATAAAAATAAACGGAAATAATCACAATACTTAAAAATATAATTTGAGGCCAAAACAATCTAAAAGAATAAATAAATAATGTATTTATTCTCTTCTCAGTGATAAATTACTTATGCTTTCCTCTATATTTTTAGGAGTTTTGATTAGCTCCGTTTTAATTTCTTCAAATAATTCTCCTTTCCTGCTGTTCCAATTGCTGCTGTCCGACGGCAGCAAATTGAGCAACGACCTCCTGGAAAGGAGTAAGTCGCGGGCGAGCGCGGACAGGTCGTCGACGTGGCGGCGTATTGCTCTCGCTTCTCAGTGGTGAAGCTGCAACTGCAACAGCAGGCAGTAGCAGTGCCATTGTAGTTACTACTAAAATAACTACTTAAAAAGTATTGACTACTGATTAATACTATAAGATTATTTTTTAATTAATAACGGTTATATTTTTTTGTTGTATAGTTATTGTGGTCATTAGTTGCATGGCTTTTGCGTCATCCAGTACTGAGTATCATTGGTCTGAGAATCACATAGGACTCCTTTTTATCCACGAAAATAACAGTTAAACAGGGGAGTAATTAGGATGTTTAACATACACTTAATAATTGTGAGTAGTACTATTTTAAAGTAAAACCTCTTGAAGCTGATGTTGCCTCAGCAGATGCTAATGTGATTGACTCTGTAAACTACTTATAAACACATTTGAATTTGAAAAAAATTATATAAATAAGTTTTGAGGATTTATATATGTATTAAAGGTAAATTGGCATAAATATACTTTTTATTTAAAAAAAAATCAGGTAAAACAGCAGAGTACACTTAGCATGTTATAAAATATACTTAGATGTACCTTCTGGATCTAACATTGCCTCTGACAGTGTGATTGTTACATTTTCCTGTTCGATTAATAGTCTTTTCCAGGAATGCCAATCTGCCCAAATCTAAAAATATGAATTTTAGTTACTTTGGGAAATATCATATCATGTTTTTTAATAGGACATACCTATAGTGTTTTAATAATCTTTACATGTTACATTTTACACTTTAAAGTTATGGTAAGGCTAATTATAATAATAAAAATATAAAAACTACCACTAACCGATTTGTTATGACAGTTGAAATCCTTTGACATAGAAAAAATCGATAATTATAGCAAAAATCGAGTGTCTTTACTCTAACGTAGAAGAAGCGTCAGACACTAAAATGTCATTGGCTACCAAATTATCGTTTTCTATAGTTGTTATTGTCAAATGGTACAAAAAGTTGGTTAAGCCCCCATATATCGAGATCCTCGTGCCAAAAAGTTTTACCGGTAATTTTACCGTCACTCAACATGAACTTATAAAAATAGTCTAGTAGTAGGTACTTCCCTCCCGAGGACAGTATAGTCCCTAATAAACTTTCTGATGATATTAGATACAGTATTCACAACAAGCAAGTGACTACTCTTTGTGTTAGATTTTTCTAATGCCTTCAACACAGTTAACTACGATTTACTATTAGCAATATTAAAATCCATTCACATCTCCTCCAAAGCTACTGAATGATTTTCTTTTTACCTTCTCAGCCACAAATGGAACATCAAGCTTGACGGAAAACTTTCGTCGAAACGCTGGTATACTGCAGGGTAGTGTACTGTCCCCCCTACTCTTTTTAATTTTTATTAACACTCTCGCTTCCATACACAACGTCATCTTACCATCTATACGCTTATGATTTACAAATTTACACGACCGCCGCTACAAATGATATCGCGAGCGCAGTAACTAAAATTAATTCTGATTTATAAATATATATTACTTCTGGAGTAAATCTTTTGGGCTTTCAGGAAAAGCCAAATAAGTCTCGTGTATGTGTTTGGTAACTCTTAGCAATTATCTAAGGTACTTTCTCCTCTCCCTCTAATTATGTTTGACAATGTTTGCTTAGAGACTAAGAATTTGGGAATCAGGACTACAGAATCCACAGTACATTTTCCTGGTCGCCTCAAGTCTCCGAGTTTAGCTGCAAAATCTTTTGTGCCATAGATAAATTGAAAAGATAAAAAAAAATCTTACCTTTAAAAAATATAATAAGAGTATGGGCTAAAAGCCCATACACTCTTTCTACCTGCATTAGATTATGCTGATTCATGTTATTTTAGATGTGTCTCAGCAATTGTTTAGCTTGAGCACCTGCAAAACCTTAAAATAGGATTTATCTGTGGATTAATAAAATACGACCATGTGTCACAGTACCGTAGTTAACTTAGGTGGTTGTCAATAAAACAGGTGCTATATACATTCCCTTACAATCCTTTACCATCCTGTTACTCCATCGTACCTCAAATGGTTGCCTGTAAGAAATCGGGTTTACAGATTTGTGATAAGGATGCAAAGGCTTGCATTTTTTTGTTGTTTTTTCGTAAATATTATGATCTGTTATTCTATTATTTCTTCGTTTTTAGTACAATAAAGTATTATTATCTATGTAGTAATGTCACGTGAAACTAAAAGCCATTTGGGTGGCTCTGAAAAGAACCGTTTTTAGACGTCCCTATCCATATGAAACAAATGTCAAATAGTTGTGACAAGAACTTTAGTTTTACGACACTTTTGCAGATGAAAACAGGAACTAGTTCTGACAAGAACTTTCACTTTACGACACCTTTGTCGTCAGAAACAGGAACTAGTTCTGATAAGAACTATTAAAATGTAGCATATTTTCTGATGTTGTATGTTTTTCAATTTTTCTGTATTCTTCAGCATAATCCAGGATTTTATCTTATTTTAATGAGAAACACTTTGATCTTTTGACAATAATATAAAAATGTTGACAAGCTCTGAAAAGAGCTTGTTTGAGACGTTATTTGTCATGAGAAACTAAAATCAGCCCTAAATAGAACTGTTAATAAAAGCCCTGAAAAGAACTGAACTGATACGTTCTTAGCCACGAGAAACGAAGATTAGCCCTAAAAGAGCAACAATACCCCTGAAAAGCTTTTTTATACGTTTTTTATCAAAATAAACTAAAGATTAGTTCTAAAGAGTTGTTAGTTTACCTTCCCCGAAAAATAATGACCCCCAAAGATAGTGATTGCGTACGTTGACATTGGCACATTACGCGCGTATAAGGTGAATAATTACGTATTGAAATTCAGATGCCTGACGACGTTTAATTTTTTGTTATAGTTATTTTTACATGAACTTTCGATAAACAAAATAACTGAGGTAGATTTACAGCCATTTCAGAGACTTAGGATGTATTCAAATAGTGAGGGAGCTGGGGCTGATTGAAAGCTGGCTTGTAGCTGAAAATTCTGTTGGCGAACGTTTTAGCCCGCACAGGAGTAAGCGTACCAATTCTGGACATTGCCAAAACCCAACCAGAACACCTGAAAGAGCAGATATAGACGCTGGCCTTTGACAATTCTTTTCTGGATTTTGGATATTAGTTCTTAGTCTGTCAACTCTTATATGATCTATACGTGGAAAGAGAAACATATCAACAAACACAGGAATATCATTTCTGATAAGCCGGGAACATGAAGATGAAGCTGGAAAAGTCAAGACACAAAAGATTGTCGTTCTTGCTAACATAAACTTAAAAAAAGTTAGACTTATATATGCTGTTCGTGCAAAAATCTAATTTTTTTTTATCAGCTTCACGCTGTATCCCGCACACAGCAATGGCAGAGGCAGAGGGTACCTAGTGTTTAGACACTCCGTTCCCCACTTTCTACCGAATTCTGGAGGCACTGCGTGTTGAGTGGCGAAACTCAATGCCAAGGAAAATTGATAAAACATAATTTGAATATCTTACCTTAAATAAATAAAAAAATAAGACAGAAAAGCCCATATTTCAATAAAAACAACGAAAACAAATTATGCTTATAATTTTGTTACAATTAGAAAACATACACAATTATAAATAAATTTCGTGAAGATCGTGTATTATGCGTACCACATTCTATACAAGATTTTAAACTATGTACCGCTAAAAAAGCTGGAAGTAACACAATCAATATATACCTCATCCAACATTGTTGGTAAAATATGTCGGAAATACCTCATGCACGAGGTGTGTTAAAAAAGTATCGCGAATTTTGAGTTTTCGGGGGTTACGTAGATTCGAGATGTGAACGACGAAGAACGTGCCGAATGCCCGAGCACTTAAACAACAGACAAAATTGATGAAGTGAAGAAAATGCTATTGGCCAATCGTCGGAATCATCGTTAGAGAAATTGCCGAAGACTTAGTTATATCAATTGGTTCGTGCCAGTCGATTTTAATCGATAATTTGGGCATGAGACGGGTCGCCGCAAAATTCACTCACACATCGCTGCTTGTCCGAGACTTCTTGGCCAAAAACAAAACTCTAATGATACCGCAGCCACCATATTCCTCAGAATTGGCCCCCTGTGACTTTTTATTGTTCCCAAAACTGAAGAGGCCCATGAACGGACGACGCTATGCCACGATTGACGAGATAAAGACGGCATCGAAGCACTTCAAAAACAATGTTTTTGAAGTGCTTCCAAAAAAAATTTTATTGAAGTGCTTCGAAGTCACCATATTCCCCAGAATTGGCCCCCTGTGACTTTGTTCCCGAAACTGAAGAGGCCCATGAACGGACGATGCTACGCCACGATTGACGAGACAAAGACGGCATCGAAGCATTTCAAAAAAAAATTTTTTTGAAGTGCTTCGAAGCCACCATATTCCCCAGAATTGGCTCCCTGTCACTTTTTATTGCTCTCGAAACTGAAGAGACCCATGAACGGACGATGCTACGCCACAATTGACGAGACAAAGACGGCATCGAAGCACTTCAAAAAATTTTTTTTGAAGTGCTTCGAAGCCACCATATTCCCCAGAATTGGCCCCCTGTGACTTTGTTCCCGAAACTGAAGAGGCCCATGAACGGACGATGCTACGCCACGATTGACGAGACAAAGACACCATATTCCCCAGAATTGGCCCCCTGTGACTTTGTTCCCGAAACTGAAGAGGCCCATGAACGGACGATGCTACGCCACGATTGACGAGACAAAGACACCATATTCCCCAGAATTGGCCCCCTGTGACTTTGTTCCCGAAACTGAAGAGGCCCATGAACGGACGATGCTACGCCACGATTGACGAGACAAAGACGGCATCGAAGCATTTCAAAAAAAAATTTTTTTGAAGTGCTTCGAAGCCACCATATTCCCCAGAATTGGCTCCCTGTCACTTTTTATTGCTCTCGAAACTGAAGAGACCCATGAACGGACGATGCTACGCCACAATTGACGAGACAAAGACGGCATCGAAGCACTTCAAAAAATTTTTTTTGAAGTGCTTCGAAGCCATCATATTCCCCAGAATTGGCCCCCTGTGACTTTGTTCCCGAAACTGAAGAGGCCCATGAACGGACGATGCTACGCCACGATTGACGAGACAAAGATGGCATCGAAGCATTTCAAAAAAAAATTTTTTTGAAGTGCTTCGAAGCCACCATATTCCCCAGAATTGGCTCCCTGTCACTTTTTATTGCTCTCGAAACTGAAGAGACCCATGAACGGACGATGCTACGCCACAATTGACGAGACAAAGACGGCATCGAAGCACTTCAAAAAATTTTTTTTTGAAGTGCTTCGAAGCCACCATATTCCCCAGAATTGGCCCCCTGTGACTTTTTGTTCCCGAAACTGAAGAGGCCCATGAACGGACGATGCTACGCCACGATTGACGAGACAAAGACGGCATCGAAGCATTTCAAAAAAAAATTTTTTTGAAGTGCTTCGAAGCTACCATATTCCCCAGAATGTGCTCCCTGTAACTTTTTATTGCTCTCGAAACTGAAGAGACCCATGAACGGACGATGCTACGTCACAATTGACGAGACAAAGACGGCATCGAAGCACTTCAAAAAAAATTTTTTTGAAGTGCTTCGAGGATTGGAAAAAACGTTGGTGTGTATGTATAATATCCGGGGGGATTTACTTTGAAGGAAACAAAATATACAATCACGAATAAATAATTTTTGAAAATACAAAAATTTCGCGATACTTTTTGAACACACTATGTATTTCAGACATATTTTGCTCTATAAAAGACAAGTAAACATGTATGATATAATATTTACTTTTATTTAAGAAAATATCGACTTACAACTTAAAAATTAAATGATTTTTTAGTTCCTTCCACAAGTATATAAATAATTATGATAAATTTTATTTATCATAATTATTTACAGCCTACTTTTTCATCTGCATTGGTCAATATAATATAGTTCTTATTATTTATTAAACGTTGATTAAATTATTTAGTGATTAGACTTACGCCGATCAGCCAGCTTAGAGTGGATTTTGTAAGTTATTTGTTCACTAATATGAACAAATACTGGCACAAACGCCCGGGCTGCAGCAACACGCGCCCCCGGGAACATGGTCTCAAGTGCACATCTAGCATTGCTATGACTTTATTCTACAACGTCAATGTGGCTATTTTAAAAATTACCCGTATTTTTTTTAATGCATCTACCAAAAGAACAAGACTTTTCGAATGATTAATGAAGTAAAACGAAAATGTCGGAAATTCCTAATAATCAAATATATAAATGTAAACTAATCCCCAGTGTGGATTATTGCAGCGTTTTTTTTCTTGTTTCTTCTGAACACGTATAACACAATAATCCTTTTATTCTTTTTGTATTGGTTACTTTAAATCTAAAATCGACAACAACGACAGCAGTGGTTGTAACGATAACATCAACTATAACAGGTGCAATAATGGCAATAGCATTATTAACATTAGTAGCAATGAAAATGTAAGGGCAGTAATTATTCTCTTTGACAATTGACAAGAAAACTGCCTGATTTTACCCCGGAAATGGAGTCGCAAACCGGGATCCCGGGATTATAAAGTAAAAGTAAAGATACTTTACATTTTTTTATTTGGTCCGGTATACAGGACCAATTTGTAAGTTTAAAAATACCGGTTTTCATTTTATTGAATTAATACGACAATAATAAGACAAAAAAAGCTGCGTACAATTAAATTTAAGCCATGTGACAAGTTTTGTTTGTATGTTTGTGATCCGTTTTGTTCGTCGCACTCTGTGTCCTTGCTAATAAAATTATTAAGATGGCTAAAAACAGATAAGTTGGCGAAGAAATTTCATCAATTTAGTTTTGATTACCTGCTGTGAAATTCTTGCTAAAGCCCATGTATAAAAAAATCATACAAATACAAATGAGCGCATGATGCGCGGCCGCTGTTTGTCGCATTCGAGTGCATTCTTGAATGTTTATCGATCAAAACGTCGAATACGACTTGAACGAATTATGCATTGAATATGATAAAAAGCGAGTAAAAATTGCGCATTGTACATTGTAATTAAGAATTTTTAAAATTATATATTTAGATATTCATTAATTAAAACTATTTTACTTAATAATAAACACTTTTATGCAACAAAAATCTTTTTATTTTTGTTGCATAAAAAAGTGTTTAGTGCAAGTTTAGGTGGCGTGGTTATAACGAGGCAACTACCCGAGACATGTGAAATTTCTAATAGTATTTTTTCAGCTTCACGCTATATCCCTCATTTAAGGGCAGACAAAGGGAGTCCAGTGTTAGTGTAGTGTTTTACAGTCCCACGTTTGTGCCTCTGCCCCACAACTGGCTGCGTTCCCAAATAGTATTTACAGTGTGTATGCAATTTTTATTTTATAACTCCAAATATAAATACCATAAACATCCATCGTGTCAAACCGCGATTAGCTCCAAAAAAAAACTATTTTTAATTCTGAAACTTTAATTTAAAATAAGTTATTTTAAGCTATCATTATATGAAACGGATATTAGTTCTAAAAAGAACTATTTTAAAACGTTTTAATCCTATGAAACAAAGATTAGTTCTTAAAAGAACTTTTTTAATACGTTTTAATCCTATGAAACAGAGATAAGTTCCAAAAAAGAACTATTCTAATACGTTTTAATCCTATGAAACAAAGATTAGTTCTTAAAAGAACTTTTTTAATACGTTTTAATCCTATGAAACAGAGATAAGTTCCAAAAAAGAACTTTTTTAATACGTTTTAATTCTATGAAACAGAGATAAGTTCCAAAGAAGAACTATTCTAATACGTTTTAATCCTATGAAACGGTGATTAGTTCCAAAAGGAACTGTTCTAATACGTTTTAATCCGATGAAACGGAGATTAGTTCTAAAAAGAACTTTTTCAGCGCATAATTTAAGTCTTCTTTAAAATATAACCAGCTCTTATCTCAGTAAGAATTTTTGGTGACGTTTTTTTTACGTGAAACAATAAGTAGGTCTGAAAAGAGCTGTTTTAGACGTTTATTTGTCATGTTGAAACAGTATTGGCTTAAGCCGTTTAATGGTATAAAATAGGATTTAAAGAGTTCTAAATGCTAATCTAAAACTCTTTAAATGAATAATAACGTTATATATTTTTTATAATGAAACTAAACTTACATATTGGTTACTTAAAAAATTGGAGAAATTCTGTAGTTTAGGTGTAGGTAATTGTATATTAAGTTAATAGTTAAATTATATGTACATACCACAGCGACCCGATATGTTTGTGCGTACGGAAATGCTTCCTTAATTACAACTTATATACGATATAATCAGCAGGTTAAGTAGAGGAAACCTAGTGTTTCTTCCTTCACTCAACTGCTACTCTACTTTCTCAACGCCGGGCTTTTGCCTTGGTGCTAGAGCGAATAAATGAGAATATTAATAAATAATAATTCATTGCCCCATGTGGCAATCGAACCCACAACCCTCGCATAACACTCACACTCTTGTGCCCCTGCGCCACGATGGCCTCCTTTTTATAACTTACAATGGAAAATTGTTATCAATAAGTTTTCTGATATAATAAATTAATATACCATTTAGGTTAGTAATGTTACATACTTTGGTAATGATACATTTTAAATTAAAACTAAATATTTAATGTTTTTTTTCCCCTCTCGTATCGTGGTGTGCTGAAAATTTTATGATAAAATTATTCCTTGTCTATTAATATTATTTTGTTGCGGAATTTGAATTTTTTTAAGTTTAATTAATGTGTACGGTGTTTTGAGGAAAATATATAATTGACAACAATGAAATACGCATCGATTAAAATTCCAAGAAAAGCAAAAACTAGTATCCAAAATTAGTTTAAGAAACCACACGAGGAAATAAGTAGAATTCGAGACAAAGTAAAACTCTAGAACGACGAGCTAATTAATGAATGTTAATTCGAAGTACAAGTATATGCTACATATTTCGACGGTCCCTACGTAAATGAAGTCATGTCAAATACGTCAAAAAAATTTTATTGCATAAAAGGCCTCAGATTGCCCATAACGCTCGCTAAGTATTTCTTTATAAATATAATTAATTTTTCTAATTACACAACTCGTATAAGAGAACAAGTACAATCATTAGAAAAACAGTATATCGTGGATGCGGATATCTTTACATGTCGTCATTTACTTGGTCTATATCTAATCTAAAGCAGTAAAAGATCGACGTCATATTAGACATGTCCACTTATACTATAAAAAAGTTTATGTAGAAGAGCGGACATGTCAGATACGATCGCTTTTACATTGAAATCTTCATTTATTAATTTAAAAGAAAAGCACACGTTAATTACTAATTATTGATAACATTGTTTATATTAATAATTATATAATTTTGGAAGTAAGGTTCCTTCGTAGAAGTTAGAAGATAATTGTCAGGTTTCAATTATGTTACGCAGTTTTACTTAAAAAAAAATCACAAAGAAAAACTATTTTTCAAGATGTACGATCTTTGTCATTTGGTGTAAAGATCTAAGCATAACTAAAAACACAGCTACTTCTGTAAGACAATACAAAGACATTGTTAACAAGGAACTAAATATTGCTTTTCACGTTCCAAAAAAAAGGACCAGTGTGACTTCTGTCACGCAATGAAAAACTTCTCCGAGCAATGACGATAAACTGTAGCATAAACTACACATAGATACCAAAAAAATATTAGAGAATTAAAAAACACTGATAAGATCGAGTCTCAGTCAAAATTGTCTGGTATTTATTTGCACGGCTGTTTGACTTTCAGAAAATAAACAATATTCCTCATGGCGAAATTAGTGTACTCTATTACAAAATAAAACTGTCAGTATATAATATTATTATTTTGATGCCGCGTCAAAAGATGCTGCATGTTACATGTGGGACGAGACAGTGGCTAAACGTGGTTCTACCTAAGTGGCAAGTTGTTCATTTACTTTTATTAATCGTAAAGCTAAAGCCGGTGTGAAAGGTTTTAGACTTTGGTCTGACAACTGTGCAGGTCAAAATCACAATCGTACTGCTTTTTTGTACCTCTATGCTAGCAAATTATTTAATATAGATTTGTGCCATAGATTTTTGGAAAAAGGCTATACTCAGAACAAACCAGATAGCGTTCATGTGTTCATAGAACTGACAGCGAAACTTGTTTATGTACCAGATGAATGGTATGCATTGGTTCGTTGGATGAAACAGAATGGTCCACCATATGAAGTTTGGTTACGTAGAAAATATTGGATAAAAAATCGGAAAAAATATTATGGAACAAAATAAGAGTAGTAAAAGTTCAAGGGAGTAATCCAGATAATATCGAATTTTAAAATTATTTATTTGAAGAAAATTATAAAAAAATTAATCCATAATAGGATATTAACGAGAGGAAGAAAACAAGTCAACAAGAATTTTACTAAGTAAATTGTAGAAAGAGCCAATTACCATTGCTGAAATAAAAGACAAAGACTTGATTAATTTATGTACCCCAATAATTATACCAAAAAATATCAATTTTTTTTATGTAAAGGAAAAAAGAATTGTGACGAAGAAGATGAATAAGATTATCTATTACTTTCTTATTTTTGATTCATTAAGTATTTGAAAATTTAAAACAAAAAAAATTTGATTGATGGGTAAATTATGAAAGTAAGGTGATGATAAATATATTTATTGAGATGATTAACTGTGATCTGTAATGCTTATAAGTTCCTATTCTATTAAGACAGCAATTAAAATTAAAAAAAAATGTTTAGAAGATAATTACTCTAAAAATATATACAGTATTAGCTACAATATAAATTGTGCTTAAGTTTTAATCAAAATTCTTGTTCTGTTCAATGATTGATTACGTCTACTTGAATTAGAACGTATACGTATACATGTAGTCATTAATATAATTTTGACATATATTACTAACGATCAATATATATTTTTGAATTATTTTTAAAATCCTGCTCTCCTGTAAACCTACTCTTTTGACATATCGTCCTATATGTAGGGACCGTCGATTTAATAGTAACTGATGATTAAAATGCTAAGCAAAATCACAGAGTACTTTTTTTTAAATTATACAATGTGGTTTAAATATATTTTCAATGGACTTAGTATTTGTAAGTCTAAAATAGAATAAGCATCTAGTCCAGTGATTCCCAAAGTGGTCTATATCGACCCCTAGGGGTCTATGACAACCTGCAAGGGGTCTACGTCAGCGAAAATGAAGATGGGGGGTCCACGATAGTGGATCTCAACATATACACTGATAGGACCTATTTACTTACATCATACTATCTTATAATATCAAAACATATACCATCGTCATACCTAGTGGAAATCAACGCTGTTACCAATCTCCTGAAGAAAAAAAGGTTTAAGATTAACCCTTACAAAATTGACGCCAAATCTACTCAACACGGAACAACATGGCAAAGGGTCTAAGACACAAAAAAGTTTGTGGAACTCTGATGATCTAGTCGAATATCCTTCAATACAAAAAAAATATTATCTTTTTAAAATTTATAAGAATATAATCAATAGAGGTACTATTTCAATAGTTTAAACATAATATCATAGTAATAATTGTAATTATGTTTCAGAGATTCAGAAGTCGATATTAGATGACCCCTGAATGTAGATGCTTGATAAGCTTCACAAGAATATTTCATCAACATTCACCTTTCTCCACAATAAAAATTAATAGAAACAGGGTGCGTTGTGAATGACGCAGCAAATGTGATAAACTATTAAATAGAAAAAAAAAGACTTGCGAAGTAGAAGTACAAGTATTCAAACATTATAACTGACTCGTAGTAAACCATAGCTGCCACATCAAGGAGAAGAATAGAAACTAGATTTTTTTTTCCAGCAGTTACAAAAATCATTGTGTAAAGAAATGTGTTCAACAATATTTGTTATAAAATATAACACTACTTTCAAAATTTAATCTAGCTGAGCGATATTATAAAACTTTTAGAAAAAATATATACAAAACGTTACAAATATTTTATATGTATTTTTTTATATATTTTTTTTTCATTATTGATATTTATTTGGTTTTGATAAAATTATCAAGTAAATTAATACTATATTGTTTTATTGAATGTAACAATTTAAAGAATATATATATATATATATATATATATATATATATATATATATATATATATATATATATATATATATATATATTAGCTTTTTTAATCGATTTAAAAATGAAAGAAAATGAAATCTATCAAACACTGAATGATCAGTGTTTGATAGATTTCATTGCTATGTCAGTTTATGTACTAACTTGTATTTTTAGATTACCAATAAAGATTAATATATCATAATATAATTATATCATCAGCATTCAAAACAAAATATTACAAATGTGGCATGAAAAATGTAAAAGTAACCCATCACTATCACACACTATACAATTTTATGGCAATTTTTGATTTTTCCTAATGGTTAGAATAAAGAAGATATCATCGAATTTCTAACAAACTAAACTAACTAGCTTCATTATATTATACACACCTCATAGTATAAATAATGTTATTATAATAAATAGAGCAGTCTTATTACTAATTCTTTGTTGAAAATGCATGTATGAGACATTGGTCGACATGAAAAGTTCTGTCTTAATTTCAAAGTAAATTCAACAATTCCACTTTTTAAAGGCAATTTAAATATGATTATAACGATCATTAGTTTTCGCGTGAACTTCAATAGCTATTAGATTCCGAAGCTTAGATAAAAAGCCTTTGATCGGTGGATGAACGGCTATAGATTTCTAAAACTATAAAATAAATCTGTTGCATGGAAAAAATCGAGCGCGTCAGATATTGATATCATCCATATCCAAGTACTGTTATAAATGTATGTTAATCTGATTGTTTCGAATCGCACTCATGATGTCACAATATCGCTATCAGAAGTTCTGATAGTAATAGTAAAATCTTCTTTTTGTTAGCAAGCAAGAGATGTATCTTCGTATCAGCTTCTTGGTGACCAGGGTATGTACTACTTAATTAATTTCGATTGTTACTTTATTATCAGTAAAAGCATGTTCATGACACAAATCATGTACTATTACAGATAATCGCTGCCATCTCCTCTACTCAGCCCAATGATCGATCAAAAAATTGAAAATAACTTCGTTAAGCCTTATAGTTTTCAAATCTTTTGTAAAATCTGCTGTTCTGATTGTTGAGAACTTATAATATTAAATTTCTTATCATCTACACTGAACAGAATACTCATAATCTTGGACAGAGGGTGTCCAGTAGCAATCAAATATAATATGTTTAAAATAAAGATTAAATAAGATATTGCGATGATTCACTAATAATGCTGCAAGTAGACTCGCAACGTTATTAACAAGTTATCGCAGTATCTTTGACATACCCCCAAAACTGAATAACTGATAAACAACCGCAGTAGCTGAATTAAACTTAGGCGTAGACTTGAGGCGTGTCTGTGTAGTGTTTCTTATCTAAAACGGGGCATTCGCTATCGTAATGGCGTCATCGGGGTCTAAAAGGACGCTCCGCGGGCGTCTACGTTTAGGCGGTTCAACGGGTTGGTGCGAGTGCGTTTAAGGGTTCATCAAATAGTACGGAAATATGTAATTAGTATTGTTAATACATACTATAGTAGTAATTATATTTTTAATGGCGCTATGTTACAAAATAATGTCATTAAAACATAACTTTATACATATTAATTAAATATATATTCAATTAATATGTATAAAGTTATGTTTTATTTACAAATATAATATATAATTGATATAAAAATATAATATATTGTATATGATTTATTACAATTTTATAATTACTATATTCAATATCTATAATATTATACATAATATTAGTAATTTTGACTGAAATGGATAGAGGGATACTTAAAAAGAATAATAGAAAGCAAAAATATTTTTTTTGAATTTCTTGTCTGTCTGTCTGTCTGTCGATAGTTTTTTGTCCGCATTTTTCTCTAAAAGTACTGAACCGATTTACTTGAAAATTCGCCAATTGCTTTGTTTTAACTCAAGTTAAGTCCTAAAGTTGAGTTCATCAAAAACGGTTCATTAAAAAAAAAATATCGTCATTTGAATGAACTTAAGGCATTAGTTTGCCTGCGAATATTATATAGCAATCGCGCTGGTAACATTCTTGGCTAAAGAATGACATTCGAATCGTCTGGGTTATATGACTGTTGATAAAAATATATATTTTTAAAGCACTATCGTTCAGAGTACAAAAATAAAGTAAAGTACGTAAGTAAGTACAAAATTGAATTGTTAGAGAAGGTTACGTTCATAAATCATAACAGTTAAGTTTTAGTCGTAATTAATTCAACAGATAGATAAAGGCCGATTTGATCTTCAAAGAAATATTAAGTAATTACATAGTCGTTTGTTTGTTTGAAATAAATCTATATAAAAATGTCTAAAAACGTTATTTTTACGTGTACTTTGTAATAACTACATGTTTACCAATTGTACATTTAGCTAATAATATATGTAACTAATTTAAAAACTGTATAGCAACAAATAATGTACAATCATTACAGTTATTTTACAAAGAATATTATGAATCCTTCAAATCAATAATTTAACCTATAAAAATTAAAAAATTCAGTGACATCAGCAAATTTAACAGAGTTTTAAAAGTGTGATGAGACTTACATTACATAAGTAAAACGAACGTAATATTACAAAAAAAATAGCTTTATATATATTTTTATTTCAAAATAATCAAATGTCGTAATAGAAATTACGATAATGTAGTAAAAAAATCATATTAAAAGTTAGTCTTTATCTTAAAAGGTAACTAAAATATTTTATATTATGTGCGAATAAATAAAGTCTAGGTATCGAAAAATGAAAAAACAAATGACAACTATTCGCGCTAAGCGATTGGGCTGATGCCTGAAAACATGAACCGTAGATTAGTTTATCAGAGACTTATCAGCCAGTGGTGAATTATTATCATATATATTAACTTTGTAGGTACATACTATTATTTACAAACGACAGAAATCGATGTGTACACATAAAATTTAAGTTGTCTAACGTATAGCCTTTTTGAAGTCTGTTAAAAATTAAATTTAAAATAATTAGGTCCCTGAGAAATCTTTAAGTGGATTTTGTGGTATAAACGATCTGCCACGTGCTAACCCACAAGTAGTTCGTCGACAGACAAGCTCGTCAGGTATGCCTCAAGAGCGTCACTACGTTTACAAATTTATATCTCATTCGATTGTAAAGTAAAATTCGAGTGCTTGTATGATGAAGTTAGTGGGAAATTACACTCATAACCATAGTATGTACATATAATCCAGATGAGCGAAAATGTTACCGATACGGTTTCAAATGGAGGCGTGAATCATGCCACATTGAAACAATATACCTAGTGATGTTTAAAAAATAACTATTATTTGTAATTAACGTTTTCACCTTTTACATAAGTGAGGAGTAAACGTTATTTTTCACATAAAAAAAATATGTATTAATTTAAAGGTGACTTTATTGCACGTATATTTTCTTTTAAATATGACGTTTCATACGTTAGTTTTAGTTTAATGTTAATAAGAGTTAAGTATAAATTAGACTTATATAAAAAAATGGCTTACCTGCGGCAGTGTTTCCAAGTCAATACGACATGGGTAGTACCTCCAAAAGGCCCGTATTTCCGCACCCAAAAGCCGGCAACGCACATGTAGCTCCTCTGGTGCTGCACGGGGTCGTGGGCGGCGATCATTATTTACCGTCAGACGACCCGGAACCTCTTTTGCCTTGTCTGTTTTCTGTAATTTAGACGAAAATACTAAAAAAAAATATTATTAACAAAATACGCCGGATAGACTTCCATTTTTCAACAAAATATATACGTAAAAAGCTATATATATATTTATACGGCGGTATATATAGTAGTATACACATATATATACATATATGTAATATAACTGTTTTGTATAGTTGATACTCAGACTTGTAGATGGCGTTGATCCATGTTTCCACTTTTGATGCCGGAGTTTGGTCTCTATTATAGTATATAGAATGTACTCTGTGGATACTACTGTGAGCGGGATACAGCGTGAAGCTGATTTATTTTGATTTATAAGTATTTTAACCTACATCGTACATTTTTATATCTATTAAAATATTAAAGTCACAAAAAATAAATTAGTGGACGCATAGTACTAAGTAAACGAGACAATTCATTGTGAAAGAAAAAACATAAATAAACAGTATTTAAGTACTAAAATTAAATATGAAGAACAAATATTGAAATAAGATTAAAAGCAACATGGCGGACACAGAAGTAATAGTACACGTGCTACGTACGACAAATACATTATTTAAGGTTACCTACATTAATATAATTTTGAATATTATTTATAATTTACGAGAAGAAGAGTTATTTAACAATATATTAATAAAAGCGACATTTGAAGACACATATTTAAATATGGATAGAGAAAAAGAAATAAAAATGTATATTTGTACTTACATAGCACCTGCAATCTTGAAACAAACAAACTTTTAATTGTAAAATTTAAAACGAAATCTATTTACAATTTAAAATATTTGTAATTAAATTGAAAACCAAACGGCCAACTCTTTTACTAAAAGTTAACACCCGCCCACACCGTAAGGCAGTCCGACGCTAAATGAAAATTGAATAATGAACAGAATTAACGAGCGGCGCGTAGCGACAGAGATGCTATTTGCTCCTAAAGTTGGGCGTTATAACAAACACCAGATAATATAATTCATTATAAATTTCTAATGTTCTAATCATTATTTATTTTCAACACTGACTGTTATTTATAATATTCATTATCTGCTGTGAAAGTGGCGTGTGGCGCCTCGGTTCGGTAGTGATCGGAAATATTTAGTAGTTATTCGGTTTAATAAAATAATGATGGCGAACTTCACATCGTATAACCTCGCACAAATATGAGCTTTAACTCAATGGCAGAAAGGCCGAATATTACTTATATTAAAATATAGCTAATAACGAAAATTATAATTTTTTGTTTAATATTAGTCTGAACTTCGTTTATTTAGTCATTGTATTATATTTACGTTGAAAATAATATAATATATATTTCAGCAGTTTAAAATAACAGTTAAAAAAAATATAATATAATAAATAATTCATTATAAAAATATAACAGTAACGCCCAATACTACTTGCTCCTGTGGGCTGTACCTATGTCGCCGCCATTGTTACGCTATACGAGTTTAACGAATTCGAACATATCCATGCTATTTTGATCCCTATACCAAAGTAGCACGGGTGATTATTGTTTAAATTATTCGCTTTTGCAGTTATAAATCATCGTTGCTTCATTTATTAAAATTTTATAAAATTTATATTACTTTTAAGCTGCAGTAGATTTATTTGGAAAAATTATAAGTCGGTTATAATGGATTATACATTCTTAAAGATTATTTTGAGTATTTAGTTGTCTTTATTTTAGATTTGGGTTTGAAAGTATAGGTATTGTATAGTCCGACACTGTCACTGTCAAATATTGAATACAAAAGCAAAAATTAAAAGGAATGGCGTTCAGTTATATCTTCATCAATTCAATCAAAAAATTCCAATAAAAAAATATTTAGTACCGTTTTATTTAAAACATTTTGTTTTTTATTAAATATGCATGCAAGCAAAACGGTAAAAGGCATTTTTGTTAACAATTAATTATATTTTTGCTTGAACCATATATACATATATAGTTTGAGCTCGATTGTACTTATAAAGATGTAACAAAGATGATGTAAAGATGTAAGATGCACAGTAACACGATATGGCAAAGGGATACCAGACTTTAATTTTTTGTACCTCAAAGTTGATTTTTATAATTTACCCAATATTTTTATTTAATATAATCTTTAAGAAGTTTAAATATTTCCAGATATTTCTTTATCCATATTGTATAGTACTGTGTATTACGCATACTGAATATTTATATTGTACATAGGTGTATACTTATAGTGTATACGTAAATATATAAGCAGAAGTTGAGTTTAGTTTAGTTTGAAATAACTCCTGTTTATTACTTTAAAAAAATACTTTTCAAGCTGGTCTCGATTTTAGTCTCGAGAACGATGTATGGACCTGATGACTTTTTTTTCACTTTACTAGAACATAAAGATGATCATATATTTTAATTATCATTTAATTATGATTTGCTAAGCGTTGGGTAAAACAACATAACAGGGTAACACTCATCGAACGTTTTCTGCGCATAGGTATTCTGCGCAATTGTACGCGAGTACCTCCGATTGTCAATAAGAGTCTAAAATCAAGTACAATTATTTTTCATGCTTATATTATATAAATATTCATAGATTCGATGCTCTGTGATTTCATCTATGTGAAGTACTTTTAAAGCAAGATGTAGGAGATAAGATAAATCAATAAATCTACTGGTTTTCACTACAAAATCAATATTTTTCCTTTTCGCTTCAGCCAAATCTATTAAAAAGGAAAAAAGATAATTTTTCACAGAAATAGCCGATCATAATTTTGCTCATTAGGAAGCATTTTTTTTTAGATAATTTTTCGCAAGCTCCGTTGTAAGGAAAAGAGATAAAATTATAGTCGCTTCTCGTCTCAATTGTAAATTTGAGCGTGGATGTAAATCCAACACACCTTAAAACACTTTAACGCCTGAGCATCGCTATATCCTATACTTTATGTAATGATTTTACATAAATAGTTATGACAGTCACAATAGTTATTAATTAAAAATGATAGTTAATAGTTATAAAAATAATATCGACCTCTTTGATTAATTAAAAAATATTTTTAATATAAGTTTATAGAACCACCACCAGAAGACACTGGATACTATAATGACACTTTATGTGGTCCGAAAATTAGATATATATACGGATACACCAAAGTCACCTCAAGTCGGTTCCGATTCACGGTATAAGAAGGGGCGTTCTAAAGCATACTATAGTCACTACTGTGGGAACTTTAATTGATAATCGCTTTGCCGACATCGAAAAACGTCTCTTGCCGGTAATATCCTTGCGTCCCCACTAGCTCATGACCGGCGTCAAAGAGAGACGGCAATTACATCGAACCCAGTGGAAGTGGCGGCTGAAGTCAGACACAGAATACGTCAGAACAAAACGACTGCAGTCAAGGTCGATACGCTAATATCTGGCACACAGGCAGACCTAAAGGTCACGGCTGACGAAGATATGGAGATAGGAGGTGGGTCTTGGTTCACTTTAGTTAAGAGCAGTGAAAATGGCTAGAAATATTCCTCTAACAACCACTCTGCGATAAAAACGACAACATCAACAACTGCTGTATCTTTTGATTTCGTTAGCTTATATTTTTTCCATCCCCAAGGGGCAGTAGACTGGAGTATTTGATATAAATTTCAGTTTGATACCACCAACACATAAAAAGGGTCTTGACATACATATGGTATCGCAGATTTTTTTTAGAACTAGTACATACCAATTTACTGACATATACTTTACTGACATAAATTTTACCATTTTTGCAGCCTACTTAAATTAATTCGATAGCGTTTATTGTCTATAACAAAACCAAAAATAAGTAAATCGGACCAGTATCGAGAGATCTTAACGCTTAAACAAACAAACAAACTCTTCCGCTTTATTTATTTATTTATTTATTTTTTTTATGGAAAAGGACAAGGCAAACGAGCGTTCGGGTCACCTGATGGTAAGTGATTGCCGCCGCCCACGGCCCCGTGCAACACCAGAGGAGCTACAGGTGCGTTGCCGGCCTTTAAGGTGGAGATAGACGCGCTTTTTGAAGGTACCCATGTCATATTGACCTGGAAACACTGCCGCGGGTAGGCCATTCCACAGTTCTGTGGCGCGTGGAAGGCAGTTCCTACGAAACCGCACAGTAGTGGATTGCCACGTATCCAGGTAGTGTGGATGATATTGTAGCCTATGACGTACCGTGCGGTTAGAAAATTCGGCGGCAGGTAACAGGTCAAACAGTTCTTCAGAACACTCCCCATGGTAAATGCGATAGAGAACGCAAAGCGAGGAGACGTCTCTACGCAAAGCCAAAGTATCAAGCCTTTCACAGATCATTGGGTCCCCAATGATTCGAGCGGCTCTACGTTGTATGCGATCAAATGGTTCAAGCTGATACTGGGGTGCACCAGCCCAGAGGTGAGAACAGTACTCCATATGAGGCCGAACCTGGGCCCTATATAGGGCCAAACGGTGTTTTGGCGTGAAGTACCGTCTCGCTCTGTTGATGACCCCCAGTTTCTCCGAGGCCAACATGGCCTTGCTTTCCAGATGATCGCGATACTGGCAGTCACTCGAAACATTAAGGCCCAATATACTGATACTGGGCGCGGCTGTAAGAGGAGTGTTTTGAAAGACTGGCGATATGATAAATGGGATTTTTTTGTGGTTAACGCGCAAACTTGTGTCTTCAGGGGGTTGAACTGAACTAAGTTCCTTTCACCCCATGAGGAGACATTATTGAGGGATGCCTCAATAGAAGACACAAGTTTATTTCGGCACTGTTCAGCGTTTTCCCGAGAAAGACTTGCTCGGCCGGAGTAAACAGCGTCCACTGTGCTATCATCTGCATAGCAATGAATGCTATGCAAATGCAATGATATGCAAAAGAAACAGCGTAGGGGACAGCACGCAGCCTTGGGGAACGCCAGCGTTCACGGGCATATGTTTAGAGCAAAAACCGTCGACAGCGACCTTGATGCTGCGCCCAGTGAGAAAGCTGGCGATCCATTTGAATACATTCTCGGAAAGCCCATAGGATGGAAGCTTAGCCAGGAGCGCCTTATGCCAAACTCGATCAAAGGCCTTCGCCATGTCCAAACCAACTGCCAGGCCCTCTCCCTTGCTTTTAATAGCCGCTGCCCAGCGGTGGGTAAGGTAAACCAGAAGATCACCGGTTGAGCGACCATGGCGGAAGCCATATTGTCGGTCATTAATCAATCGGTGATCCTCTAGATAAACCAAGAGCTGGCTATTGATGATGCTCTCCATGACTTTAGAGAGCAGGGAGGTGATGGCAATAGGCCTGTAGTTAGATGGATCGGACCCATCGCCTTTCTTTGGGATCGGGTGGATAAGAGAGATTCAAATTTTATAAAAATCGATTTAAAATTTTTCCATACAAACTTTCAACTCCAATTTCATTCCTTTAGGGTTAAAATTTTTCAAAATCCCTTAGTGGATGTCCAGATTATGAAAACAAACATCTGTCCAAATTTCACGTTTCTACGCACAGTTGTTACGGCTGTGCGTGCGTCTTACCTCAGTCAGTCAGTACGTGTCCTTTTATATATAAACTAAACTAAACTAACTTCACGCTTTATACCTAGCGGGGTAGTCAGAGAGAACGGAGCGCCAAACACTACGGTCTCTACATACCTCTTTCGCCTCGTCGACTGTCATCAACCTCTTCATACATGCCCTCCGGGGGGTCCTCATGCTTTTTAAGTGACCTTCCTCCAGTATCTTTGATACTGTGTTTTCGAAGGTCAACCGAGGTCTCCCCCTACCTCTCTTACCACTCACTTTTCCATCATAAATCTTTTTTGCCATTCTTTCATCACTCATTCGTTCGACGTGCCCAAACCAGCTGAGCACGTTCTTCTTCATTCTCACCGTTACCCACGCTGGTACCTGCCATTCTGTGTACCTCTTCCCCAGACTCACGTCGTTATAGCAAGGATGAAAGTTTGAAGATGTAATGTAATATGTATGGAGCCAATTCAGAGGTAGCGTCAATTTAAAAAGTTATTCAAAATTAAAACGTCACAAACATACCAAATTAATTAATTAATACTAGTAAAAAGTAGCTATAACTATATGAAATCCTACATCGCGCTATGAACATTTCGTAAGCAATTGCACATATATAGTATTATTCGGTTGTAGCAAGTGGGGTCCGCTGCCTTGATGAAAGCCAGTCGCCGAGCTGGTCTGTCTCGGCGCCGTTCAGACGAAGCCTGCGGGCTTGCTCTCAGCGCCTGCGGGCTTGCTCTCAGCCAGAGACGTTACTCTCCGTGACTCTCCCGGCCCACAGTGACTCGGTCACTCTCAGATGATGCCTCGTTCACGTCAGTGTTCAGATTGCGCGAATGACCTCGGTCGTTCCCACCACCTCCTCAAGGCACACCTGGTGCACTGGACCAGCGCCACAGCGCGGCCTATGCCCAGAATTGACCCCTCTTTTTGCTTTTTATTTTTTTTTGTATTGTGATATATGTAAGACTATTTTACACGTGAGGGGACAAATATATATTTTTTTCTTATTTATTTATTTTAGTTTCCTGCTGTATCCCGCATAGCAGGATAGGCAGAGAAGAGAAGTACGTCGTTGAGCTTGGCCTCCTTCCTATTAAATATTATTAAATAAGATATGCTCTAAGGATTTAAGGTACAAGTACAAAAGAAATTAAAATTGATTGAAATTAATTTAACTCCTAAGAGCTATAATGAATTACATAACCCAATAAGACTATAATGGGTGTAAAATAACGCTATTTTTAAAAGTAATAAAAATTATTAATGAACTGTAAGAAATTTTGAACAACTTACTTAAAAAAAAAAAAAAATCAAAAAACCTGCACCTTGCACCTTGGTCGATAAATGTACGGAGGTATTTTGATTTATATTTGAATATATTTTTGTAAAAAACGGTTTTTTGAAAATATGAGTTAAACAGCTGACTATATAAAATGGGACAATAATATTTTCTTTATTATAACAAAATGAAATTAAAAGTTATTATTTTCGTTTAATAAAATATGTCTCTCTTAACTTTAATAAATCATATATTTAAAGAATATATAGAATTTTTTCTTAAGAATCTTTTAGTTTCTTAAGAAAAAAAGTCATTTTCAATTTCTTTTCTACTTCCATTTACAAAGTCTTCTCGTAGAGATAAGACAGAAGTTCTGTTCGACCGTCAACACTTTAGGTCTTGGGATCTCCAAAATTTGATGAATGTCTTCTTCTAATAATTCCTCTTCGTCAGTCGGCTCGTAGCCAGATGCTAGTACAGTTTTGATTTTAAATTTTCGTAGATATTTTATCACTACTATATTAGTTACTACTACTTTCGTAGACTCATAATTCATAAAATTACCTCCGTTCCTCAATAAAAATAATAAAAACGGGAAACACTTACGTTGTTAATCAATATAATGCCCTATTATGGGTGTCTGTTATAAATTGCGTGTGCGAACAACTACTTTCCACGCGTGTTCAAGGGTCCAGATATACAAAAGGGTTCAGGAGGAGATACAAAAGCTTAAAGCGCTGTACCAAAAATTAGAAAGTGTAGCGACTAAAAACGAAATGGACCGGGGAGTTTTACACTCATAAGAATATATGTATAAGTATTTTATTATTTTGGTTTAACAAAATCAAAGTACTCACATTTTACTTTATATAAAATTATTTTTTACTTTTTATTTCGTCGTTTGAAGTCGGTTTTTTTTTGTTAAAAAGGAAGGGGCACAAATTATGCAGCAAAATCGACCGGTTGTGGTTGTGGTATTGAGCTCCGCCTCTCAACCCGCAATGCCTCAAGAATTCGGCGGAAAGTGAGGAACAGAGTAGACACTCTCATGTCTTAACACATGGTTCCCTCTGCGTACCCTGCTGTGTGCGGGATAAAAGCTGATTTAATTAATTTTAATTTATTATTATATATAAAGAAATGACTCTTATCACATTACACAACGGTCGACAATCGCATGGACGTAGTGCTTGAAGCCTCGTATATACGTCACGACAGTTGTATGTAGTCTCTCATTGGGTACAGATATGGCTGACCCAACCAATGTGCCTGCACCTCCCTCCGTTACTAATAATAAAACTACGACACGGTGTTCATTGTTATTTATATTATACTAGCGGACCCGGACACGGTTTCACCCGCTTGAACTATACGAATGCTTATTAAATATATTTATGAAATTGATTTCAGTTTTTAATAGGATTGGTAAAAAAATATAAGCCTAAATGATCCTTAACAATCTGAAAAAGAATAATAATAACAATTCCGATAATTAGAAAAAAATATCTTACTAATTTAAATGAACAAAAATAATAAGTAAACTTAACCAAAATAAAATATTAATAATAAAAAAGCTAAACAAAACCAGCTAAATTATCAATATTATTTAAGTAAAATAAATATTTAAAGTATTAAAATTAAATGTGTTGTGGTATGTTTTTGCAAGTGCATGTGGTTATTTACATAATACTCAAATACAATAAAAAATAATTTTATATTTTTTTGTCTTTGTCTGCCTGTCTTTCTATTTCCCCGAGCTAATGCCCAGAATAACTGAACCGACTTTCAGTGATCGATTTTGCCGGGAAAAATCTTTTTACACGTTTACCTTGCGCGCGCACATAGATACTATATGAAATTAAAGTCGATAACTTTTGCGAGCAATATCAAATAAAATCCCAAAAAACTAAAACTACGGTTTATTAAATGTGTAACAACGGTATAGATAAACTAACTGAAGTAACCGACTATTTTTCCTTTATACTTAAACATTATTATGCCGATGCTGCGCAGGGCCGAAACTTACACCGCACCAAGAAATTAATGAAAATCTAACTAATCTACTACTCGAATAAGCGAAGTACCAAACAAAAAAAATTAATAAACTCATTTTGAATCAGTAATATCTCCTTCAGTATTTGTTAGAAAGATAAAACTAAACTAAACTAACTTCACGCTTTATCCCTAGCGGGGTAGTCAGAGAGAGCGGAGCGCCACACGTTACGGTTGTTAGAAAGATTTACAGTAAAATGTAATTTTAATCTAGGTGAAATGCTAAGGGTGTCTATTATATTTATTAAGATAAGGATTGAATACGAAATTATTGTAAATATAATAACAATAATTTAAAAAAATATATTAAATATATTACGCGCACGCCATGTAAGTGTTCGGGAACTCATTTTAGGCGACATTTTCTTAAAACGACATAATTCCTCGTTGCCTAGCAACGGTTACTTAGCGACGGTTGTTATTAATATGGCAGAATAAATTACATGTCAAATCGAAACTATTACAAATATGAGAAAAAAAAGTAACCTATGTTCATCCGAAGACCCTCAATTATCTCTATATAAGTATTTTATCACAATTGAATTAGCGGTTTGGCCCTGATTGCGTAAAGGACAGACAGACAGACAGTTACTTTCGAATTTATAATATAGGTATGGATAGATTACATTTACACGACGTAATTAACGTTTAGCAAATAATAACTCAACAATATGTTTTATGCGTTATCAACATTCATTATCATATGTAGTCAATAGATATCATTGCGTATGTTTCTCCTTTTTTTTTCAAATATAAATATACTTAAAAATTTAAGTACATTATTTTTTGATAGAGTGTAGCAGTAACCTTTCCAAACTATATTTTTTTTTGTATGCAAAGCGCCATCTATTTAGATGCACCATCTATTTAGGTTTAAAATTAAGGACAGTTTAAAAATACTGTTTTTATGTTAAATTTCACGTAACATAAAATTATATTAACCGAAAACGGTGTTGTGCTAAAGTACTAAAATGATTAATATTCCTTCCGTCGTAATTAGTGTTTAACTCCACAGAACGTTTTTTGCGTTATCAAGATTCGTTAGTACTATTTCTTGTCAATAGAAAGCGTTACTTGTATCGATTTTTTACTGTCTCAAATATAAACTTCTTGAAATCTTAAATACTTATATCTTTTGATAGAGTGAAGCGATTTCAATGAAATAAACACTAAAACCTACTTTGATTTACTTGTAATTTTTATGTATAAAAATTGCTTAAATTTATTGTGTACTTTATTATAAGTGATGCATGTTGACATAAACCGATAAACAGACAAACAGACAAAAATGTTGGAAATGGATTCTGTTAATTATCCTTTATCACCCTAGCTAATTTTTTTTTAATTATTTTCAATGTACAGAAACGACTTTTCTACAGATTTATAATAAGTAATAGAAAAGATTAGTTCGACTTGTAGGTTATAGCTCCAGCAAAATAAAATATAAAACCTTTTAACGACGACGTATATGATCTAAAATATTTAGTAAACAGTAACAACAATGAAGACAGTAGTTAGTTGCATTGATATTTTGATTTCAGGCTGTATTCAGGTATAAAGAGACTATAACAGCGATAGAAAGTGAGTTCGATTCTTACTTGAGAAAATGAAATATGTATTTAATATTTTCATATTAATTTATTTGCTCTCGTGTTGACTTACAGCGTGGCGTTGATTTCCGCAACTCAACACACAATGCCTCCAGAATTCGGCGGATATTAGGGAGTGGAGTGTCTTTATTCCTAACACTTGGTTCCTTCTGCCTGCCCTGTCGTGTGCGCAAAACTGATATGGTTTAATATTTTCATTTCTTAACTTTGGTAACAACGTGAAGTGTGGCGTTGAGTTCCGCCGCTCAATAAATGTAAAGCGGTTTTTGTGAAATACGCTATTTTATATTATTTTAAATTGAAGAAGTGAAATTTTGTAGAATAATTGTCCAAATTTATTTAACATTCAAGATACACGTAAAGTGAATAATTTTACACACTTACAGAAGGAAAGAAAGAAATACAAAAAGAAATAGATAAGCAAAACAGATACGTATCGTTAACAAGATAAAGTTTAAAATTGACTGTAAGTAATGAGCACGATAGTTTAACAAGTGAACGTCGCAAGCGATAGTAACTGACCCCGTACACGTAGCTATACTAGCGAGCAGGTACGTCACACAGCGAAACAACTCGAAACAAGTTTAGTATGCGTATGCGCTGCGTGCGGATGATTTTATCAATTATAAATATTAACTGTTTAATTTGAAGTAAATTTGCAAATAGAATATGGTGAAAGAATAAAATATTTACGTCGAATGGAATAGAAGTTTACATATTATTTGCGTGTATTATTATTATTAATTAATTTTATTAAAAGATAATCTCTATCTCTATATATAATAAGACAGTAAAAATATTTTGTCTGTACATTTAGTAATTTTGACTGAAATGGATAGAGGGATACTTAAAAAGAATAATAGAAAGCAAAAATATTTTTTTTGAATTTCTTGTCTGTCTGTCTGTCTGTCTGTCTGTTTGTCGATAGTTTTTTGTCCGCATTTTTCTCTAAAAGTACTCAACCGATTTACTTGAAAATTCGCCAATTGCTTTGTTTTAACTCAAGTTAAGTCCTAAAGTTGAGTTCATCAAAATCGGTTCATTAAAAAAAAGTTTTTTTTTAATAACATAATATTCATTGATGTGTAGCTCTGTACTTAGTTAATAATTATAAGTGGAAAACTGTAATTGGCTTTATTTTTTATACAAGTGTTTTTTTGTTAGTAATTAATAATATGCTGTTGTTTTCTATATAATAAATAAATAAAATAAAATAAAAAATAAATAAATGTTTTCAACTAATAAATATTGTCAATTGATTGGAATTGCTGCTATAATGAACACTGAGTATACCTATATGTTGTCAAATGTTATTAGTGTTTTATGTTATTGTCTAGTCATTTAAGCTTCAGTTAATTATTTATTTTGTTATATGTGTGTTTTGTTGTTTTCCTTTTTGTATACATAGAGGGACACTTAAAAAGAATAATAGAAAGCAAAAATATGTCTGTCTGTCTGTCTGTCTGTTGATAGTTTTTTGTCCGCATTTTTCTCTAAAAGTACTGAACCGATTTACTTGAAAATTCACCAATTGCTTTGTTTTAACTCCACTTTTAGTTCATCAAAATCGGTTCATTAAAAAAAAAATATCGTCATTTGAATGAACTTAAGGCATTAGTTTGCCTACGAATATTATATAGCAATCGCGCTGGTAACATTCTTGGATAAAGAATGACATTCGAATCGTCTGGGTTATATGACTGTTGATAAAAATATATATTTTTAAAACACTATCGTTCAGAGTACAAACAATAAAGTAAAGTAAACAAAATTGAATTGTTAGAGAAGGTTACGTTCATAAATCATAACGGTTAAGTTTAAGTCGTAATTAATTCTACAGATAGATAAAGACCGATTTGATCTTCAAAGAAATATTAAGTAATTACATAGTCGTTTGTTTGTTTGTTTGTTTGAAATAAATCTATATAAAAATGTCTAAAAACGTTATTTTTACGTGTACTTTGTAATAACTACATGTTTACCAATTGTACATTTAGCTAATAATATATGTAACTAATTTAAAAACTGTATAGCAACAAATAATGTACAATCATTACAGTTATTTTACAAAGAATATTATGAATCCTTCAAATCAATAATTTAACATATAAAAATTAAAAAATTCAGTGACATCAGCAAATTTAACAGAGTTTTAAAAGTGTGATGAGACTTACATTACATAGGTAAAACGAACGTAATATTACAAAAAAAATAGCTTTATATATATTTTTATTTCAAAATAATCAAATGTCCTAATAGAAATTACGATAATGTAGTAAAAAAATCATATTATTATTAGAAGTTAATATAATTGTCAGTCAATTCTAATAAACAATTAGATCAATAATCATGCACTTTAAGCGGGCGAAACCGTGGGCGGGCCGCTAGTATGAAATATTCACTACAAATGCTAATTGCGTTGCGTGTTGAGTGGCAGAACTCAACGCCACGCTTAGCCTCGACACTAGAGCGAAGAAATTAAAATATAAAGTTAAGTAAATATTTCACTTCCTCGAGTGGGGATCGAACCCACAACCAGTCGGTTTTACAGTCACACTTTGTGCCCCTGCGCCACGACCGGTTTACCTATAGGTATATTAAATTATATATAAGGTAGGTGAGCTATGTAAGGCCCAGTGCCTAATAAAACCCATGTTTTAAATATCCAGAACTACAAAGGTAAGCGGATTGAGCTCTCGTCGTCGAGTATCTAGTCTTGAATGGTCACCGTATCCATAGCAACCGCCGCGCTGTGGCGAACCTGTTGGAACTTATAGCCGATAGAAGGCCGCGCTTGCGCTCCCACATACGGAATTATTAAATTTCGACGTACTGACACGTAAGTATTTTCAATATTACTTAGTGAATTTTTGTTTTAATTATCTATAGTGGTTTATTAGCTTTTCATTAATGTTATTTTAAAACTTTAACAATTGAATTGATAATTATATTCTTTTACAATTTTTTTTGTACAAAGTTACTATAGTAGCGTAGTAAAGCCCACTAGGAATTGACCTGGGCCTTATTATGACTATGTAATATTAAAGATTGTTTTATTTTCATGTTTTAGTAGGATTATGGAACTAGTCAAAGAACAATCAGCATCTAAACCAAAGCAGAAATGTGCAAATTGGTCCGAGATCACTCGTGTGATGGTTGTAAAACGGAAAATTCTTTCCGAACAAAAGTTACTAGGAGATATACATTCCACGAAGAACATTAAGGAATCACTTAAAGACTGGCTCAATGGAAAATAGATCGATCGGCCACTTTAACACTATAACATGAAGAACATTTAATGGGTCGAATAATACGCTTGACTAAAGTGGGAATGCACCTATTCTGTATGTATCTCTTTACTACTAACCCAGCTGCCCCACGAAAGAAAGTATTAAATTGAAGGGGGCAACGAGAAACAAAAGATCTATTGGCAACAAGAAATGAAAGCACGCCTTCTACGCAGCCAATAGTTAGACCAAAGACCATCAAAGATAACGGTCAGAAATCTGGAGTGTCTAGAAAAAAGCAGAAAATTATGTTTATTATTCCTATAAAATTCCAAGAACTATATATATTTTTTCTTTTATTATTAACTAATAGTTTATGTTATAATTACAATCTGATTCCAAAAAATGCATAATGTGTGTATCATCTACAGGAACAGTGGTTTAAATAAGGCCCAGAAGTAACTTTTTTAAAAAGAGCTTATATTTAATAGTTAACATTGTTGTCTGAAACAAAACTTGTTTTACTTCAACATTCATAGAAACAAATAAAGTGGGCCTTACATGGGCCAGGTACATATATATATATATATATATATATATATATATATATATATATATATATATATATATATATAAATAAAATTAAAGGGTGTCTGTCTTAGATCAACGAAATCAAGATCAACGATAATGTGGTTTTCAAGTGCATATAGTTATTTACTTGAGCGTCGTAGCCCAGAGGCACAAGGGTGTGACTGTTACGCGACGCTGTGAGTTCGATCCTCATTCGAGGAAATGAAATATATATTTAAATTTATATTTCCATTTCTCCACTCTGGGGTCGAGGCAAAGATCAGTGTGGAGTTCCGCCAATCAACATGCAATACCTCACAAATTCGGCGGAAACTGGGGAGCTGAGTGTCTTAGCACTAGGTTCCCTTTGCCTACCCTGCTGTGTGCGGGATACAGCGTGGAGCTGATTTAATTTTTAACTTTAATTCAAAACACAATTAAACAATTTTAACATTTTTATCTGTCTGTCTTTCTGGTTATCCGGATAAGCATCCGGACCAGATGTACCAATAATTATGGGACTAATCTTTCTTTCTAAAAAAAGTTACTTTATAAAACAAGGTAAGTATATTGAATTGGCCAAATGTTTAATTTTTAATGTTTTGTTGTTGTTTGTATATTGTTTAAAAATGATTCAGAGTAGGTATGGTTGCGATGAAATGACGGACGCCTTTTATGAACAACCTAAGCATTTCGAAAATTAAACATGTCGAGTGGGTTAGTTCGTTAATCGTACGCTGATGGACAATATAAACATCTTTGTATGGAGCGCGAAGAAGGCGATCCCTCTCACGCCCACGCACAACTTCCACGGTGAGGGACGAGGGGGGCGGGGAGTCACCATCCCCTCCGCGCCCCGGACCCCAGTGATACCATCACGCCACCCTCGCGCCATGCGACCGTACCGCCCACGCATCCGACCACGCATATGACACCACGCATTATGCACCCGCGCATCAAGTGCCCACGCACTCCGGGCCCACGTCATATGCGCCCACGTATCAGACGCCCATACCACCCACACACATCCATACGCCCACGCAACGGGCGCCCACTCCACCCACGCACTACGTACCCCCTGGAGGGGAATCTAGGGTAGGGAGGCACCACTCCGCCCGCACCGCCAAACCCCACGCCGCCACCGCGTACCGCGTACCCCTTGACGCGTGCGATGGGCGGTCGGGTACTACCCCACACCCCCCCCGCTCCCCGCGCACCGATGAATTCGATAACACTCCGCCATACGCGAACTCCACCGCGTGGTCGAGCACATAGCTCGACACCACTAAGAACCCCGCAGCAATACTGCTGCCATCTTTCTCGACATAGTGTAAGCCTTTGACAAGATTTGGCATAACGGCTTGATTTTCAAGCTGAGACGCGCTGGCATGTCAGACTGTTTCGAGCTCATCTGTCAATTAGGTATTTTCGCTATAAAGCCGAAGGAACTCTCTCTTCCCCTTGCCTCGTCCGCGCAGGCTTAATAGGTAGATTTCAATAATTAATTGAAACGTTATATATTGCTTTATTTTTGCTTATGTCATCATAATGATATGTTATCATAATTATAACCCCTTTTTACACAATTTTTGTAGTTTTGGTGTGACATATTATTTTTGTAGATCGAAAGCTGAAACGTCTGTAGGAGACAAATGTTAGTTTCTTACTTATTTATTTATTTCAGTTTCCTGCTGTATCACGCATAGCAGGGTAGGCAGAGTAACCAACTGTCAAGAAACGCAGCGACACGGACTCGACGATTTTGGTTTCAACTCAGGGGAATGATTTATTTTTATTTACGCGTTCTAACAACAAGACGAGGAGCGTCGCTGAGTTCGGCCTCCTTCCTACGTACAAAAAAAATATCGATCTCAACTTAATGGCAATTTAATCATTACTTGTCTTGCTGCTTTTAAAAGGTTTTAAAATTGCTATTCATATTTAGAAATGGCATAAGCGAAACGGTCTTCTTTGCACTGAGGACATTTCTTCCAAGCGGTGTTGAGCAAATTCTAATAATTAAATATTCTCTGTTTGTGTCTGTTTCTAATGAAATTCTCTGTATTATATTCGCTGAGCGGAAAGCATAATTAATATTTAATAAAAGATTGATTCATTATTTATTATTTGATAAAAACATTTTTAATTGTGATTTCCGCACAAAGAAATTATTCATTTTTAGGGTTAAAAATGTAAAAACGGAATTTATGGAGAATACAAGCTGGAATTAATATGAAATATCAAGTTCTATGGCTATAGTATTCGTTATAGTATATAGTTTTCGTTACTACGTGTACTACGTGTACTACGTGTACTATTTTCGTTAAGTTAAGAGAAATAGAGACTGCATGAGCTTTACTTTAATACTTACCGATCACTTGAGGCCAGTCGTGGCGCAGTGGCAAAAAGTGTGACTGTAAAACCGACTGGTTGTGGGTTCGATCCCCACTCGAGGAGATGAAATATTTACTAAAATTTATATTTCCATTTCTTCGCTCTGGTGTCGAGGCAAAGCACGGCGTTGAGTTCTGCCACTCAACACGCAACACCTCCAAAATCGGGCAGAAAGTGTGGAACGGAGTGTCTTACACTAGGTTCCCTCTGCCTACCCTGCTGTGTGCGGGATATAGCGTGAAGCTAATTTAATTAATATCTTACAGCGTCCTTATAATCCAAATTCCTGATAATAATTATAATAAGTGAATACAGTGGATTAATTTTCCTCTATTGAAACGTTTTTGTGGAACTAAAAGTTAAAATTTCTGTACAGTGATATCGCGAATAAATTCAGTGTGACATGTTGCAACTTGAAAATCACGTAAGTTAAAAATATTGTTATTAAATTCATTGTATTTATTTATAACAAAGGCGGGCGGAGCGGAGCAAGCGTTTTATATTTTTAATCTTAAAAATAAACTAATTCTCTTTGACTAATTTGTATCGGTATTACGTTATCTGTATCTTTTCCTATAATTTTCACTTTATGATATCGCGGCTTGTCCTTAATTTTCCGTTTATTAACATCTTTCGTAAAATTACTTTTTCCTAATGGAAGAACTATTTTATTTTTACCACCCCTACTTTCCTTTACTTTCTGGCTTGATTTCAATCATTTTTTCGGCTAAATGTTTATATGATACTTTTAAACACTCTGTATCATGATTTTTTACCAATAGCTGTAGGTATGTACGGTGTCTCTAAATCTATATCAAATAAATGACTTAAATCCGTGTGACCAAACACTATTTCGAAATTATAGGCCATAATGGAAATACATCATCACTGATGCTGCATCCGTGCATTTTTCTTCGTATTTCACACATCAATAAATTTAATTAATACTAGAATGTAAACGCTCAATTAATCCCATCGAATTAGCGTAGTTAGGAGAGGCCATGTGGATTTCGATTTTATATAAACTGAAAAATTCTTTAATTAATTCATTATTAAATTCACTACCGGGATCTGGACTAATCTTTTTAAGGGTGCCGTAAAATGCGGAAGTTATTTATATTGTCAGCATCTGTGCAGGGAGTGTGGAATAACACTTAAAAAATGTTAAAAAGAACTGTATCCTTCTCCTGTATCTGCATCCTTCTAAGTCAGGGTAGTCATTAGGTAGTGGGTAACGATTATAAACTGTCACTTCATTAAGTCGTCGATAATCAACTGCGAGTACTAAACGCCATTTTACTAAACCTGACGCATCACGCTTTTAGGAACTAAACAAACCGGTGTATTCTTATTACATTATCTTGAATTAATTTTTCAACTTGTCTATTAATTTTATCTGCTTGCGCAGGAGCTTGCCTGTATGGTCTAACAAAAAAAGGATCTTCACTTTTAGTACGAATTTTATGTTTCTTCTTTACCTAACTTCGTTAGTAAAACTTAACGGTAGTCGCAATAAAATATATCTCTGTATTCGTGGCATAATTCTAGTATTCTAGTAGGTACGATCAGTTTCGTTGGTATTGTCTAATCTAAGTTTATTTAAATTTTGTTTTAATTTTCGTCGGTGTCACTCATAGTTTCGTTATAATTGTTTATGAGATGATGATAATAGTCTTGTCTTTTGTGTTTTGAAGTATTGTTGATGTATATTAATTGGTATAATTTACTTATGCAGAAGATATTCGAAAACCAGGTGTAAACTCTTTCAATTCAATTATTGCCTCTCCTAAATGTAAATCAGTAGGGATCTTTACTAGTTGTTCACACCGAGGTTGTAAATGAACGAAATAATTCGAATTATTAATGATAGGCATGTCAGTAGTCTTTAAAAGTGAACAACAACAACAACAACAACAACATAGAATTAAAAGTCGGAAATAGCAGAATTTCAATAACTTCATCGTGCTGGCTAGAAGCATGTGCTAAAAACTTTATAAGGTTCATTTTTGATAATATTAAGAAAATATTGGTAAGCAATATAGGAGCTAAAAAACGAGCGACTGCTACAGTAATCATTACATGCCAGTGAATCATTAATTTTGAATTATTTTCTTTAATATAAATATGTGGTAATTAAAGATTCAGGTCACAATTTAATTCTATGATTTCTTCTATTGCGGGGTTTCTGTTTGAACATTCCCTCGTCTGGTGGAGTTAACGTCAATCTTCGATTGTTCCACATATCTATGCAATCTCTAACCTGCCTGCCAATAACCAAACCGGGCAATGTCTACTTATGTTCAACGATAGATTGCAGGGCGCTCCTTGCCCTATCGATAACTCCGTTTTAAGTAGAAATTTTAAATTAACGAAATCGTAATGTACCTATGTGCTAAAATTATTAATTATACAAAACTCCTTTAAAAACAGTTTTTAATGAAATTGCAAATCTTTAAGTACCAAAATATGAAATAAATTATTAAACACAAAATATTAAACCTCTTATATGAATATGCGTAGGTGCGTAAAATTGAACTCGAACATTTTGTCATTTACTCATTTTAAAACTTCTTCTAATGTCTTTTATTATTTTATAAATTATTGTTCGTTTTAAGATACCTTATTACTAACCTATTTTCATGTACATATATATTGTTTGGCATAGCTCGAAACGCTATAAACTAACAACTAAACTGATCTCAAGATATTCAATTATTTAATAAATGTGTTACAAATTACAAAAAATACCTTTACGATGGATTCCCGCATAGTAAGTATCGTATTTATTATAGTTTTGTTTATAAAGTTTTAAATACGCATACTTTTTGCCTATTGTTTATCGTTACGTTTGATAATTTGAGATTTGTGCTAGATTATTATTATTTTAACTTATTTTCCTTTTTCAGAGAAATAGAAAACAATGAAGGTGACCACTGCAAGAAATTTAGCTATCACTAAATGTTATAGCTTACAAATGTATGAAAAATAAAGCTTATCAGCTTGCAAATTACAAAACATGGAGAATGAACTCAAATAAAAAATATTACTAATATAGAGACAAATAAAAAAAAATGACTACATTTTTTTAATATTAAAAAAATGACAATACATATTGTTTTCCTCATACATACCTCCAAAAAAAAGTTAAAATATAATTTACTAACAATTTTTTCATTTCTTAAGTAATTAATAAATATAAAACATATTAACACTTATTCATTTTGTAAAGAAATTTCTGTGATATCTTCTACTGCAGTGCTGTTCCTATTATCTACGACCTCATGAAGGTTCTTCTACTCCTGGTATTTCCTTAAAATTTAAATCTCAAATGGTGGTGGTGCTATAATAGGAAATTGTCTTTCAAATGTTCTAAAAATATAAAAATGGTATATTAGGTATATAAGTAATGAATACAAATAGGTTTAATACTAGTTACACATAACATTAATAAATAACAATAACTTTCTTTACTTATTCAAAATCCCATAACTTTTGCTTTAAAATATGGTCCGTACCCCTTTTTTTCATACCATATTTTTTATATTTAATTATTTTTCTAAACCTAAGGTTAAATAATGTCTAAACCAGTTTACTTTTACGAATCTTATACATTTTATAATGTAACGCTAAGCCGCTTATGCCAGCCAAAGCCCTGCCAGCCAAGCCAGTCATGCCCGCCAAAGAGACGAGCCAGCCAAAGCTGACATTGACAGTTGACATTTTTAATACCGGAGGGTGGGAGAAAGTTGTATAAATTGGCCGTACATAGCATTTGAAGGGGATTCTTGTATCGTGAACATTATAAGGCGAATCTCTGCCACACTTTATAAAAAATATTATAATAAGTACTGATTCAACTCTGTGTTTTATTCCCTTCTGCTTCAATAGTAATAATAAGTTAACATGATACCTTTCTATTATATTCCGGGTTCACAGTTCCATTTACATGCGCTTGCTTGCAGTTTGGCTTCACTACTTGGATTAAGAACTTGTGTTAATAAATAAGATCTATTTGCCATTACCATAATGTTTTGCATCACATTTTGCTAAATCAGTAATTGAATAATTTTATATACCTGCAATAAAATAACAAATAATATTTTAGAACAATATGAGATAATAATTTAGAAATTCAGTAACTGAAATTAATAAGCACTCAGCACAAATCAAGAAAAGAAGTAGTAACAGAATTAAATATAGAAAAAAAAAATGTGCCTGCTTTTGTAAAAAAAAAATTTTTTCGAAACTATATATATATATGAATAATACTCACATGGTAAATGGATCAATTACAGCAGTAGCTAGAGGAAAACCCAACAATTTCATAGAAATTTTCAGCACTCTATTGATATACTTTTATATGCTCACTGCTGATAGTAACTTTATAACACTATCATTACCATCACTCAAAGAAATATCACATCACATATTTTTCACCTTCTAAACAATATAAAGTACAAATGCAATATTGCAATCCGAAAATATGTTAAAGTAAACTCAAAGCGTCTCGGATCGCAATAAGCTATCATTATTGCTATCGAACCTAATGTCAAAATAAACATGATGATAACGCTTAAATGTGCATATTTAAAGAAAGAATTATGATTAAGTAGTCCCATATATAAATAAAAATATTAATAAAAAATGCTTTACTTCTGAATTTCTTTTGTATTATAATAAAAATATTTATGTGTACTGTAGTGTTTGTATTATGCTAGATCTTATACTAAATAGTATGACAAATACTGTCTCAAGCTAAGGGGTGCGGGGCGCGCGTTATTACCGCGTGAGCCACGGGCGAGAGCGGGCGCGGGCGTTTGCGCACACCTTTAGTTGGCGAGCCAGTGCACCATAGGCGACACAACAAGTGGCGACGAGGACAAGGGTCAGTCACAAAATGTTATAATATAAAAAAATAGCATTATTTTAATCAGTGAATAGCAAGATTGTTTGTTATTTACGCTTGAACCGCAAGGCAGTTAATGAAATATTTTGCCTACATATATATACCATAGTAATATTATAATTATCATAAATTTTGATAAACTACATATATTTAATGTGAAATTATATTATACTAGGATAAATTCAACTCGAGTCACATCTATTATTCAACTATTGATCAATGAAATGATTAAGTATTCTTATTGCTTGTTATACATTGTACTAAAATGTATGGAGGATGTAATTAGTATAGTATAACGCGAAAATAGATATTTACAATCAACAGTTATTCGCTTCCAATAGCTATATTTCGCACGTTTTTCGCGCGTCATTCTTTTCCCGCCAAGCCCCTCCCCGACCGCTCGGCGACAGCGTACCCGAGAGTTGCCGACGAGTCGGGTGGCGCGTAACAATAGTGTTAATGTTCAATGGAAACAGCGTGATTACTATATTTATTTCTCATACATGTATTACGGCGATATTTTCTTGTTGCAAAAGATTAGTTAATTAACAGTGATATTATAATTTGGAAAAAAAATAATAATCAGCAAATACATATTATACATATTGAGGTATTATAAAACAATTAAAATTAATTATATTTTCTTTTTATTTTAATTTAAATTAAGTATAAAAATAGCGTTTTAAAAAGTTACTTTGATCATATTTAATTGGTTAATTGAATATTACCCTAATTGAATGGTAATTGCCTGGTACAAATGTACCCCCATTAAATTGGAATTATTTGGTACAAATGTACCCCCATTAAATTGGAAATATTTGGTACAAATGTACCGCCATTAAATTGGAAATATTTGGTACAAATGTACCCCCATTAAATTGGAAATACTTGGTGCAAATGTACCTCCATTAAATTGGAAATATTTGGTACAAATGTACCGCCATTAAATTGGAAATACTTAGTACAAATGTACCCCCATTAAATTGGAAATACTTGGTACAAATGTACCCCCATTAAATTGAAAATACTTGGTAAAAATGTAACCCCATTAAATTGGGCATATTTAGTACAAATGTACCCTCATTAAATATAAAATATTTAGTATAAATGTTCATCAATTCGATTAGGTGCTTTTAATTTTAGGTCACACCACATCTCTCCACACATCATGATGTCTGGTAACTTACCGTCATTAGAAAAAATTGTCTTGGAAGGTGATTATGCATCATTAGGACAGCGATGGGAAAAGTGGAAACGGTCCTTAAGCATATACTTAGAGGCAACGGATATTACGACGCCAGTAAAGAAAAGGGCAACATTGCTATTGCTTGGTGGGTCAAACCTACAAGAAATATTCTATAACTTACCAGGGGCTAATACGGAACCTACTGATAACAACAATGTTTTTGAAATAGCGATACAGAAGCTGAATGATTATTTTAGTCCTAAACAGTGCAAGGTTTACGAAAGGCATGTTTTCCGCCTAATTAGGCAAGTAGAGGGAGAGAAATTTGAAAAAAATATTTTGAAGTTAAGGAATCAAGCGGAGAAATGTCATTTTGATAAACCCGAAGAGCATTTGACAGACCAAGTAACAGAGAAATGTCTATCAACAGACTTAAGGAAGAAAATATTAACAATAGGTGACAGTATAACGTTAGACAAGATAATAACGGAAGCTAATACGTTAGAAACTGTCAATAGACAGTTAGATGAATATGGACAGCAAAATAAGAACAACGACTTTAACGCTATTATTCCTACTAAAGAGAATAGAAATAATTCGAGATCCAACACCACAAAATTCAGAAATTTTACAGACTAAGCGTGTGGCAGGTGTGGTAGTTTTAAGCACACGTCAGAAGGAAATAATTGCCCAGCCATAGGAAGGACTTGTCATTTTTGCGGCAAGTTAGGTCATTTTCGACAATACTGCTAGACACAACTACAAAGGAAGAGAAAAATAGTTGAGCACAATACACAAAAAGAAGGAAGGCTATCGAAACAATGGAAGAAACGAAAAGAAATTGATAATGTTACAGAAGAAGAAGTTGATTACGTTTTTAATATTAACAACGATGCGAATATATCGACGGCAGCAAAGAGCAAACGGCTATCTACAAAATCACTAGTTTTGAGGAGAGCGTTTTTAAGGAAATTATGTAATAACTTTTACAATAAAAAAGCTATCTTCCTCAAATTTGAAATAGTTAATTGTTATAAGATTATATACTATTTAGTATAGACTAATTTTCAATAAGCTTATTAGTTTTAAAAATACGGTAGATATCTTTATCTAGTCCGCTCGAAATAACCAACAAACTGAGTCAACTGCCATATATTCGTTTTTACTTGGGACACTGTAATTATTTATCCTTAAATAATTTTATATATATAATGAGTTATTACTATTCTTTTTGATTATATATAACTAATTTCATCAATAAAAATCATGTAGATATGATTGCCACTAAAATACTGCAGTTGTCTCAAAATACTTCGCCTTTATAAAGTTGTAGCTTCCGATAATTGCAGATATATTAAAATTGTTATAAGTTTCAGGTGCCTAATAAAGAAATTCAAATTGATAAAAAGCTGTAATGCACTAACTAAGGTAGATAATTAACATAATTTTTATCATAAACAATCAACCATACGTAATATTTAACCTTAACCTTTAATAGTTAACCGAAACGTATATTAATTCAGTGTTCTAAATAATAAAAGCAAATTTTTATCGCAATAATCGAACGCATTTAAAAGAAATCTCACATACAAAATAATTAAATCTTATACAAGCTTTATCGAAATAGAGAAGACAACATGTCTAAATCATTCTTATGCCATTTGAGTAAATCTACAGAAAGCTGTATGTTGCCTATAATTTTCAATTTATTGATGTTTGAATTACCTTATTTATATATATCACAAGCGACTACCATCTTAGCATTTTTCTTATAGAAAATTATAGTAAAAGTTTACAATTACAAAGTAAAAAATCTGTCTTTTTATTCAGTTTTCAGAAAATATATTTTCTATTGCTGTATGAATTATATTTTTATAAAAAATGTGTTACCTTCAAGAAAATAAATTCTGTTCACAGAGAGAAATCGGATCTTTGTATATTGCTATTTTGTCATTATTAGTAAGGCATTGGTGTAAGCACTTTGTAGGCCTCAGCGTTATTTTGTCTATTACTGGTATTTGCATATCGACCACAATCATATTAATAAAATCATAGACAATCAATCAATTGGGCTTCATTTAAATGATATTTGTAATGAATTATATATGGATTTACATTACATTTGGATCCACTTTTATCTTTCTAATCTAGCTCCATTTAATCTTTTCGTTATTAAAATCTTTCTTCCATGTATATTGGGTTCGTGTAAGATTTAAAGTTTCAAATATCGCTTAAGGAGATTCCAATTACTTCTTAAGGCTCCCCATTAACTTTGACCACCTTACACAGGTATACCATTCTTGGAGTGTATATATCATTTTTCTTTTGGAAAATCAATCGATTAGGGCATGCACACTGTCAACATCCTGCCCTGCCTACCTGTCCCTTTTTTGAAGAATCTATGACATACATGCACTTTAAACTTTTCAGCATTTTACAAGTACATTAGAAATACTGATCGATTACATTTTTAGCATCCACAGTTATCAGATTGTTTACCTTTAATTCCTACTTTGACTATATAATTATACAAGCAAGCAACGATCTCGGCCAACATATAACCTAATCCTCTTTTGTTTCCTATATCAAAATTGTGAAATGAAAACGTAAATGTTTTTAGTAAAAGGAACTTTATTCACCACAAGGGGTCGAAAGATTTCTTGGAAATTAAAAGTTACTGTTGAAACTTTTTGACTTTTGTTGGCTCGTACTGTGCCAGCTTTTTGACTTCTGATTTTAGTTTTATTCTCCATGAAACTGTAGTAATAAATAATCGAATGTTATCTTGGATTACTTCCTTAAGTCATGTAGCCGGACTTATTTGGTTAGGGACTAATTAATAGGACAAGAAGCAAAGGAAGTATAGTCTGTAGAAACAGGAGTCTTGATCTTGATTTGGATATCTGTAATAATGTTTTCGCCGTAGAAATGTCTAACAGATCGTTAAGATATATTAGAATCTCATAACAATATTGTTCATTATTGTCGTCGTCATTAGCTGAGTTTTCTATATTAAAACTTGTTGTCGAAATATTTGGATGGCCAACATCATCAATTTTCCAAGTAGTTCCAACGTTAAAGAGAATCTTTACCAAAACATTCGGAAATCTACATATTTTCTAAAAAAAACATATCTGTTGCTGTTTGACTGCATCAACTTATTATTTATGAATAAGATTCAGTAACCCCGCTGTTATAAAAGAAAATCACGTTTGTTTTTTCAAAAATTCACCATAATTCTCTGCATATGAATAAATTACCTACATATATTGTAATAAATGCACAAATTTTTACATTATTCATACTTTGATAACACTAAAAAGTAATTAAACAATGCATATATAGTGAGATAACTGATGATCGGACAAACTAGAAACGAACAAGTGCCAGATACCTTTGCTTATAACATGCGAACGCGCCGAATCTCTCCACGTACACACGGACTATTATATATATCCGAGTTTACTTAGGCATTTCTTAAAAAATTGGGTACATGTCTTTTTCTACGTGAGAAAATCGGGGTAAAAAACAATGTTTTTTATGAAAAAAAAATATTATAAGATAAAACATGGAATTCTGAGTTGAATTATATAAAAAAACGTTTTTGGCAAAAATGCAGTTGTCTTCATGTTCTTTGCTGCCGTCGATATTATGTGATATTGGAGGTGTAAAAATAAATATGTTAATCGATTCTGGGTCGAAATACAATTTAATTACAGATCAGACATGGGCAAATTTAAAAGAGAAAGGAGTGGCTTACTTAAGTCAAAACAATAATCCTGGAAAAAATCTTTTGGCATATGGCAGTAAAACTCCACTAGACATTTTAGGGTCATTTCTGACAACTATTAAGGTAAATAACCGTGAAGAGACTGCTCATCTATAGGTTATCACAAATGGATCCAGAAACTTACTAGGTAAAGATAGTGCCGTAAAACTTGGTGTCCTAAAGTTAGGGGTTGACGTAAATCAAGTTAAAAATGAGCCGTTTCCGAAATTCAAAAATATTTTGGTACAAATACCAATCGATGACTTGCAAAAACCTGTTTCTCAACCGTATCGACGAATACCTATACCAATCGAAGGAAAGACTGAAATGAAAATCAAGGAACTATTAGAAAATGACATTATAGAAGAAGTTCATGAACCATCAAAATGGATATCTCCTATAGTGCCAATACTAAAAGATAATGGAGAATTACGTCTATGTGTAGACATGAGACGTGCCATGATACGATGATGATATGATACGGCCATTATGCGCGAGAACCATCCATTACCTTCGATGGAACACCTTTTACCAAAGATTAGGAAAGCTAAGTACTTTACTAAGCTGGATATTAAGAACGCTTTTCACCAATTGGAACTCCATCCAGACTCAAGGCACATCACAACTTTTATTAGTCCCAAAGGGCTTTACCGGTATAAGCGGCTTATGTTTGGTATTTCCTGTGCTCCTGAAATATTTCAAAAGACTCTAGAAAAAATTCTTCTGAAATGTGATGGTGCTATAAATTTCATCGACGATATTCTGATATATGGGCGAACAGAACAAGAACATGATTTGCGTCTTCAAAAAGTATTGGAAGTATTAAAGGAAAATAACGTTCTGCTGAACAACGACAAATGTTTATATAAAGTCAAAAAAGTCAGTTTTCTGGGACATGAACTGACGTCGGAGGGTGTCAGGCCCTTAAACAAATATATAGAGAGTGTAGCTCATTTTAGGGTTCCGAAGACCGTAGAGGAATTACAAAGCTTTTTAGGCCTTGTAAATTACATTAACAAATGGATTCCTAATATGGCTACAATGACTGAACCATTAAAGCAGCTATTGAGACAGAAATCTGGCAAAAATGTAAATATAGAAGATTTTTGGCCTACTAAACAAGACCTCACCTCATTAAAAAATACGTTATCGAAAATTCAGACACTTGGTTATTACGATGTTAATGATAAAACTCAAGTTATAGCTGATGCTAGCCCGGTTGGATTAGGTGCAGTCTTGGTACAAATTGATGCTAAAGGTCCTAGGATTATTGCATACGGAAACCGCACGTTGACAGACTGTGAACGAAGATATAGTCAAACTGAAAAAGAAGCTCTTTGTTTGGAGCAAAATCAAAACCATGTGCTAGAATAGAGCGATGGGTTATAAGACTTCAGGCTTACCGATATAATATTAAATATAAGCCTGGTAAGTCTAATATAGCAGATCCGTTATCGCGTTTGTGCAAATATGCAAATTACTCAAAGATTAAAAGTGATGAACATATTCATCAAATCGTGGAGAATGCAAGACTTCGTGCCATTTCCATGAATGAGATTAAGACACACTCATAAGGAGATATAGAAATACTCAAGGTGAAAAAAGGAATTTACAATAATGAATGACGATAGTATAAAAGGATATAAAATTTTTGAAAATGAATTGTGTTTCTTCGGTAATATTCTCTTAAGAGGTAATAGGCTGGTTATACCGTCTCGGCTTCGAAAAAACGTTTTAGACGCAGCACACGAGGGGCACCCAGGGATCGTGGCAATGAAGGGTCGTTTGAGATGCAAAGTATGGTGGCCAAGGATAGATAAGGATGCAGAGACCTTAGTGAAGAGTTGTAAGGGTTGTACATTGGTTGGGTTGCCAAATCCACCTGCTCCTATGAAGCGTCGTGAACTACCGGAAGCACCGTGAGTAGATATTGCCATGGATTTTCTAGGTCCATTGCCAAGCGGTGACTATCTTTTTAACGGACGACAGTTTGTTAACGGACGACAGTTTGTTAGTGATGAGTTCAAAACGTTCTGTAAAGATTTTAACATACTACTATTTAATACTATTCCCTACTGGCCTCAGCAAAATGGTGAGGTAGAAAGGCAAAACCGGGACATATTAAAGCGCTTAAAAATTGGCAAACTTGAAAAAAAAGACTTACAAGAATGTCTAAACGAATACCTCATGATGTATAATTCAACGCCTCATTCTGTAACCGGAAAAACACCAACAGAATTATTCTTCAAAAGACTAAATAGAGATAAGATTCCAACATTTCAAGACATAAGTAATGGCATTGATGACACAAAGATAAGGGACAAGGACAGACAACAAAAAGAAAAAGGAAAAGATTATAGTGATAAAAGAAGGAATGCCAGGGATTCAGATTTAAATGAAGGAGATAAAGTGTATGTAAAAGAAATTAACAAAACAAATAAGCTCACTTTAAATTATAATCCAACACCATACATTGTAGAGAGAACAAAGAATGGAGACACAACAGTCAGAAACGAAGAAACTGGACAAACTCTAAGAAGGAACATATTGCATTTAAAAAGAGTAGAAGGGCAATGGAAAACTATAAGTGACCAAGACCAAGACCAAGAAGACGAAATTGTTGACCCTGGAGAAAGTAAACTGTTCGTGCTGCCATGAGCTAGTTCCTTTTACTCACGGTAGGGGCGCTGTTCAATTCCTATACAAATTGCTCTCGATAACGATACGAATACTTTTTCGATAGTTTTTCGTGCTTGGGCTACTGAAGTTGGATACGACTTAATTATTTATGATTGATATAGCGTTACTATTGAATTATAATATGATTAAAATATGTAAACTTGCTAAGTTACATTAAAGTTTTTGATATGGAGAGGATGTAGTGTTTGTATTATGCTAGATCTTATACTAAATAGTATGACAAACACTGTCTCGAGCTAAGGGGTGCGGGGCGCGCGTTATTACCGCGTGAGCCACGGGCGAGAGCGGGCGCGGGCGTTTGCGCACACCTTTAGTTGGCGAGCCAGTGCACCATAGGCGACACAACAAGTACCATTATCATATTATGTATAATATCATAAAGTGTAAAGCTCCACATAAGTGTCATAAATAAGTACGTAAAATTTGATATTTTTTTATTGTATAAGAAAGACCAAAAGACAAAGTTTTTCTTTAACTATAAAAAAAACTAAAAACAATATTATATAGGTAGTGTAATGGTTTGTTTTTTTTTTCTCGCCATATATATAATATTTTGTTTTAAATGCCAATTATGTAATTAAACAATAATAATTAAAACTTACATCTTTATTGTTAATTTTAAAAATACAAGTGCGACACAAAACTATCTCTAAGTAATTAAATCATTCTTTTTAAAAAACGTTTAATAAGATAGTTTACATATTGTTACATCTGAAACATTTCTCTTTAGCATGAGATTCATATATCTAATTACAAATCAAATTCTAAAAACACTTTATTGCACAAAAATAATACATTCATTAAAATTTGTAGTGGGGAACGAAGTGTCTTAACACTAGGTTCCCTCTGCCTACCCTGCTGTGTGCTTGATATAGCGCGAAGCTAATTTAATTTAATTAATTTAAAGTGTAAAGATTGTATAAAGATATTTTTGTTATTTATTATATCAAACATTGATATATATGCATACACTATTCATACATAAATACACACATAGATATTATGTATACATTTATATAGAGATACAATTATAGACATATATAAAAATACTTGAGTACTTAAAAATATTATGACATATCCAGGAAATCTATTAAACTCCGACTGAATTTAATACTTTTGAGCATTTTTGTAGTTTTGATAAATTCTAAGTTATTTATTTATTTTATTATTATTTAATTTGTTTCATTAAATTAAACAATATAGTACAGTAGAATATAATTTATTTACTCTGTAATTGTGTCAATCAATTAAATATGAATAATATTTTATATAAGTTTATAAGAAAATACAATGTTGTACTACATTGCTCAACTATTTTTAACTTTAAAAGTAATTTTATTTTACAACAAACATTGTTAGGCAATACCTTAATATTAAAATAAAAAATACAATATAATTTATAAAAAGATTTATATAACCTGTGGACTAAAATAAACCTATTTTTTATTTCTTTCCTCAATTTTGTAGCTATTATGTTTTTACTACCTGATAGTCAGTTGTAATGTGTTGTTGAAGTCTCCAAGACTTCTACTTCTTCTACCTCCAAGTCTTCCAACTCATTTCTAGATAATACTTTAACACGTTGTTGTGTTGTCACTTGCAACATGTGTTATTTATTTACAATGCTGCACCCTGTGTTTCCATTTGTGAACATTTTTGTTTATTTAGATTGAGCAGAAATGTGAATTTTGGTCATATTCTTGTAAAGTTCCTGTAAGCACCTTCATCTAGAGGTCATCAAATATACACTTTTGAGCATACATTTGGTCACCTATAAAATTATAGTAATAATTACGATTCTTACTATTGTAGTTTATAAAATATTTAAGTACCAACTATTATATTGGTATATTGGTACTGAATGATTATATATGATTATTGGTAGTTATTTAATATTTACTTACAAAGCAATTTACCTTACAAAGCAAATGCTCATTCCAATTAAAACTTCTTTAAAAGATGAGTCCACTGATAATATATTTAAATACTTTTGAAAAATAAACTCTCAGTGATTTTGCTTTAGCACTTTAATCAGCAGTTACTATTATATAAGTATATTCTTAGATTAATACTTAACTTACCTAGTATATGTAAGATAAGTGTACCCGTTTTCGGCATATTAAGGCTCTTATAACTTTAAACAATTTTAAATATATTATTAAACGTTATATGAACTTGCAAATTTTACAGTCATCAATGTGGGTATTTTGTCAGTTATGTTATGCATAAATTATGTGGTTTAAACTAAGTTTACATTTTATAATCATTTATTTGTGGACCTCTTGTTTGAACCCTAATTCGTGATAAAAATTAGCTCTGTTTCTAAGTTCGTGAATTCGTGGCTCCTGTTTCGGGATAGAATTTTTACCCCACGAGTAAGGCTATATGTTAAAGGAGGTTTGGTAAAGGAGGTCTTTATATGTTAAAGTTTTTTTATTATAAGTTATGTAATAAAAAAAGTTTTTTAACATATGAAGGTTTTTATTGTAAACAATTCGTAAATAAAAAAGAATGGGCGACATCATTTAAATGACATTAAAACTTTAATAAATTTACAAACATTTGAAAACTACATATATTAATATAGCTTTTATATATATTTTTATAAAAAAAATCAATTCTCAGTTTTGTAGCCATGAATACTAATTTCTCTGTTATCTCTTTGATTAATTAGAAAATAAAATTAGGAACTTACGTAATATAAATAAACTTAAACAAATTTTAATAATAATAATTAAAAAAATAATTATTTCAACAAACGTAAACCTTATTAATCTCCATATATAATAAAAGGATAGAAAAGTCAATTCTGTACATGAAAGATATAAAAAAAATAAAAATTAGGTCGGTTAATATGTCGATTATAGAACCTAAAAAACCACTCAGCAGAATTCTTATCTGTCTGTCTGTCTGTCTGTCTGTCTGTCTGTCTGTCTGTCTGTCTGTCTGTCTGTCGGTTTGTTTGTGCGTCAATCACGCAAAAACTACCTGACAGAAATTGATGAATTTTTGCATGGTGTTAGCCTAAGGCCTCAAGGTACATTTTTTTTCGGTTTCATTCCGAATTTCATTATAGTTTTCTTTAAAAAAAAACAAAAACTGAAAAATATAAATCACCTAAAATACCGATAACTACTGTATGAAATTAAATTAATTTTGGCATGGTAATAGTTCAAACCCTAATGTCACTTATAGGATAGTTTTTATCATGGAGTATAAAGAATTTTTTGTAGAAAAAATTACATAATTATATTTTTTAATAAAAAAAATCGACTTCTTCAAATTCAACCGGATTTCACACTCTGAACTTAACTAAACTTTCACCAAACTACCCCTTACGTACCCTTTCTTATAAAAAAAGAATCATTAAAATCGGTTGAATTGATATTGACTTATACGTTCATTTGTCGCGCATATACTTAATGTAAATTTGAGATTTATATGATTTTCTCATAGATACCATTGTTGGATATAAACTAAATTAAAATAAGACTACACGGGAGGCATTAGCTTTCAAATAAAAAAAGAATCATTAAAATCGGTTCATACAATCACAAGTTCTAAGGTAACAAGGCTAAAAAATACAGCCCGATTGATGACCCCTTTTAAGAAGTCGGTTAATAGTAATCTGACATAATTAAATTACGACTATTTCATTTAACCACATTTTAAAAGAAGAAAGTAAATTGAGGCCGTTCGTTGCACAGGGGCACAGAGTGTAATTGTTGTGGGTTCGATTACCACGCAAGGAAACGAAATATTTATTTAAATTTATATTTCCATTTCATCGCTCTGTTTCTTCACTACTCAGCACGCAATGCCTACAGAATTCCGAGGAAAGTAGGGAACAGAGTGTCTTAACACTAGGTGTCCTATGCCTACCCTGCTGTGTGCGGGATACAGCGTGAAGCTAAATAAAGAAGTATAATCAATATTTGTTCAGTCTACCATAATTATTATTTTAAACGTCAACGTTGGTGATATTAACAAACATAATAAAGTAGGTATATTTTACGGGATTAGCTCATATGGCGATGTGTAGAATAAAAAGTATATGTATTTGGAAAGTAAATTCTGTTTGTGAGTTCATTGTTTATAAACATTTATATTGTGTTTAGATGGATCACGTGGTGATGTCAATACGTTTAAATGTCATCTAATGTTATCTGTTAAAATAGCGTGAAGCTGATTAAACTTAGTGTTATATTCAAAAGAAATTAATGTAATACATAATATGTAATTTATTAATACGTTTCAAGTATGAAAAAAAGAAAAAATGCAATATAATTGCATTTGTGTTTCCTTCCTATATTTTGTATTTCTATTATTTAAATCGATATATCAGGAACGTAAATGTGGGAACAGAGTTGCATGCCATTTTAGTACAGAGTAACCTCTAAAAAATGTATTTACTAAACTGAATAAAAAGAATGTGTGATTCCTCTATACAATATATTATTCTATATTATACATAAAACAGGTTAAAACAGTGCATATGAAGGTCCTCCTGTAGTATGACTATTTTCAATCACTATCAACACTACATTGTCGATACTAATGTGGTATTACAATATGAATGAAATTTTTCCGCCATTATGATGACATAGACAATTTTTTTAATTTGGAAAAATAATATATTAACTATAAGAACGTTGGTAGTTTTTTAAAAGGAATTCTTATAGAATAAAAAATTGCCTAAACTATGCTTCTTCGCAAGTGGTTGTAATAACTATTGGTATCAATTTTCCAAAAAATCACTATAAATATTAAATATGCTCAATTATACAGAGTTTTTTTGTTAGGACCACTTTAAATGAAACCACAGTTTAACTACTCTATAAAAGCCTATTACATATTAAATTAAAAACCCGAAAATAAAAAAGTTATTTTTTCAAACAAAATCTCCATATATAATAAAAGGATAGAAAAGTCAATTCTGTACATGAAAGATATAAAAAAAATAAAAATTAGGTCGGTTAATATGTCGATAAAAAATTAATATGTTTAAAGTTAATATGTCGACTAAAACTTGACGCTATGACGGTACAGTTGAGAGAACTGAGATTTCTGGTTGTAGCACTAGTTATATTTTAATTAGGTTAAAATCCCACTAAGTGGAAGAATATATTTATTTTTCTGCCCGTAAAAACAAACGAAGCGAAGCCTTGTGTTCCGCTATACTATCTAAAGAAATTGGAAAGTGCAAAATTGAGTAAGTGCACCACTATCTTATTTGAAATTCTTTCTTCTCTCCATTATAAATTTTCATAGGATTGAAATGTAATAGTGACGTCTTTGAACAATAGTATATGTTCATAACTGTTAAAGTTAATTATCGAACAAATGGTTTACAACTCTGATGATACAAAGACATTCTGCTTCAGCTGATAATTTAATTAAAATGTCTACCGGATGATCAATTAGCCTGCAGTTTACGTTTTAATTGTTATTATGTATGATGTTACGTAACGTTTCTTTACGTTTATTTATTTATATACACATTACATTTAATGAATTAAATATATTTTATAAAAGGTTCACATATGTGATAACATGTTCACACATGTGATCCACATATGTGACCACATATTCACACATGTGGTCCACACACGTGACCACATATTCACACATGTGGTCCACATATGTGACCACATGATCACACATGTTATCTTCATATGTGACTACATATCACACATGTGATATGCCCATGTGAATACTTATTCACACATGTGGTACACATATATGACCACACGATGCCACATGTGGTCCACATATGTGACCACATGATCACATATGTGGTCCACAAATGTGAGCACATAAACACACATGTGGTCCACACACGTGACCACATATTCACACGTGTGGTCCACACACGTGACCACATATTCACACATGTGGTCCACATATGTGACCACATGATCACACATGTAATCTTCATATGTGACTACATATCACACATGTGGTCTACATATGTGACAACATATCACACATGCGATCTGCACATGTGAATACTTACTCACACATGTGGTACACATATATGACCACACGATGCCACATGTGGTCCACATATGTGACCACATGTTCACATATGTGGTCCACATATGTGAGCACATAAACACACATGTGGTCCACACACGTGACCACATATTCACACATGTGGTCCACATATGTGACCACATGATCACCCATGTAATCTTCATATGTGACTACATATCACACATGTGGTCCACATATGTGACCACATTTTCCCACATGTGGTCCACATACGCGACCACATATTCACACATGTGGTCCACATATGTGACCACAAATTCTCACGTGTGGTCCACATGAAAGACCACATATTCACACATGTGGTCCACATATGTGACCACAGGATCACCCATGTAATCTTCATATGTGACTACATATCACACATGTGGTCCACATATGTGAACACATTTTCCCACATGTAATCCACATACGCGACCACATATTCACACATGTGGTCCACATATGTGACCACAAATTCTCACATGTGGTCCACATATGTGACCACATTTTCCCACATGTGGTCCACATACGCGACCACGTATTCACACATGTGGTCCACATATGTGACCACACATTCTCACATGTGGTCCACATGAAAGACCACATATTCACACATGTGGTCCACATACGTGAGCACATATTGACACATGTGGTCCACATATGTGACCACATATTCACACATGTGGTCCACATATGTGACTACATATTCACACATGTGATCTATATATGTGACTACACATTCACATAAAAAAATTTTTACTACACGAATAAACTTCAATAAAAGTTTTATAATTTAAAAAAGTTTATTTTTTATGTAGGCTGTCTCCTATCTGAAGTGTAGTTAAATGGAAAAACTAGGAGGACCAGTGTGTGTGTCAGTGATGACCTATTGCGTTGAGAGACAAGGTCCTTCATCCTTAGCCTCATTCGCAGGCTCCAAGTCAGTTATGGAGACAGCTATTTCTCTAAGCTACTGAATTAGAAACGATGGTACGACGAAAGAAGGTTACCGACACATTGTTTCGGTAAATGAGCGATGTATAAATGCACTTTGTCACGAAAGGTATTTTAAATTTGTATTGAAACGAACTGAAAAGTCAAAAATTAAAAGGAGTTATAAAATGTAATTAATCACATGAATTCACAAAACAATCTATACCTATTTTTTATTTTAAGAATTAAAAAAATGATGTTAGTTTTGTCTTGCCTGACCTTGTCGCACTCATTATCTTATTAATGTGATTAATCTCCATATATAATAAAAGGATAGAAAAGTCAATTCTGTACATGAAAGATGTAAAAAAAATAAAAATTAGGTCGGTTAATATGTCGATTATAGAACCTAAAAAACCACTCAGCAGGATTCTTGTCTGTCTGTCTGTCTGTCTGTCGGTTTGTTTGTGCGTCAATCACGCAAAAACTACCTGACAGAAATTGATGAATTTTTGCATGGTGTTAGCCTAGGGCCTCAAGGTACATTTTTTTTCGGTTTCATTCCGAATTTCATGATAGTTTTCTTTAAAAAAAAACAAAAACTGAAAAATATAAATCACCTAAAATACCGATAACTACTGTATGAAATTAAATTAATTTTGGCATGGTAATAGTTCAAACCCTAATGTCACTTATAGGATAGTTTTTATCATGGAGTATAAAGAATTTTTTGTAGAAAAAATTACATAATTATATTTTTTAATAAAAAAAATCGACTTCTTCAATTTCAACTGGATTTCACACTCTGAACTTAACTAAACTTTCACCAAACTACCCTTTATATGTACCCTTTCTAATAAAAAAAGAATCATTAAAATCGGTTGAATTGATATTGACTTATACGTTCATTTGTCGCGCATATACTTAATGCAAATTTGAGATTTATATGATTTTCTCATAGATACCATTGTTGAATATAAACTAAATTAAAATAAGACTACACGGGACGCATTACCTTTCAAATAAAAAAAGAATAATTAAAATCGGTTCATACAATCAAAAATTCTAAGGTAATAAGGATAAAAATACAGTCCAATTGATGACCTCTTTTAAGAAGTCGGTTAATAGTAATCCGACATAATTAAATTACGACTATTTCATTTAACCACATTTTAAAAGAAGAAAGTAAATTGAGGCCGTTCGTTGCACAGGAGCACAAAGTGTAACTGTTGTGGGTTCGATGACCACGCAAGGAAACGAAATATTTATTTAAATTTATATTTCCATTTCATCGCTCTGGTGTCGAGGTAAAGTGCGGCGTTGAGTTTCATTACTCAGCACGCAATGCCTACAGAATTCCGAGGAAAGTAGGGTACAGAGTGTCTTAACACTAGGTGTCCTATGCCTACCCTGCTGTGTGCGGGATACAACGTGAAGCTAAAAAAAGAAGTATAATCAATATTTGTTCAGTCTACCATAACTATTATTTTAAACGTCAACGTTGGTGATATTAACAAACATAATAAAGTAGGTATATTTTACGGGATTAGCTCATATGGCGATGTGTAGAATAAAAAGTATATGTATTTGGAAAGTAAATTCTGATTGTGAGTTCATAGTTTATAAAAGTTTATATTGTATTTAGATGGATCACGTGGTGATGTCAATACGTTTTAATGTCATCTTATGTTATCTGTTAAAATAGCGTGAAGCTGATTAAACTTAGTGTTATATTCAAAAGAAATTAATTGTATGTAATACATAATATGTAATTTATTAATACGTTTCAAGTATGAAAAAAAGAAAAAATGCAATATAATTGCATTTGTGTTTCCTTCCTATATTTTGTATTTCTATTATTTAAAACGATATATCAGGAACGTAAATGTGGGAACAGAGTTGCATGCCATTTTAGTACAGAGTAACCTCTAAAAAATGTATTTACTAAACTGAATAAAAAGAATGTGTGATTCCTCTATAGAATATATTATTTATTCTATATTATACATAAAACAGGTTAAAACAGCGCATATGAAGGTCCTCCTGTAGTATAACTATTTTCAATTACTATCAACACTACATTGTCGATACTAATGTGGTATTACAATATGAATGAAATTTTTCCGCCATTATGATGACATAGACAATTTTTTTAATTTGGAAAAATAATATATTAACTATAAGAACGTTGGTAGTTTTTTAAAAGGAATTCTTATAGAATAAAAAATTGCCTAAACTATGCTTCTTCGCAAGTGGTTGTAATAACTATTGGTATTTTTGCACCAAAAAATCACTATAAATATTAAATATGCTCTTGAGTTTTTTTGTTAGGACCACTTTAAATGAAACCACAGTTTAACTACTCTATAAAAGCCTATTACATATTAAATTAAAAACCCGAAAATAAAAAAGTTATTTTTTCAAACAAAATAAATAATAAAATTATCGTTGTAAAATAAAATACAATTTGTCAAGAACGACGCACGCACACATAAACCTATCAAAGGGAAACCGCCGCATACGCTTCATTGCGTTATCGAGTCGTAGGTTTTGGCGGCAAAGTTTAAAGTTCTAAACATTTTAGTACTATTTTTGAAGTAGTATGTGTTTACATTATTGGTACCTATGCGTAACCGCGTCATACGAAATATAGATATGAATAAACATTGTGAAATGAGAAAAAAACCTACGTCTTCACTGTTGATGTATCTTGCTTAAATTCTTTAGGTACGGGTTTAAACTATTTTACCCTATATGCCCAATTGTAACTGTAACGCGACGTTTTGGGTCCGATCCACACATGCAGGATTGAATTATAATTTAATAATATTTTCATTTCGCACATCAGTCACACATTATACCCAATATCTTACACTAAGTTGCCCTACTAAGGGCGGGATAAAGCGTGGATCTGGTTTTAACTTTATGTGAACCGATTAAAATAAAGTCCAATCCAGTTGAGGTCAGTCGTGGCGCAGCGGCACAAAGTGTGACTGTAAAACCGACTGGTTCTCTGAGTTCGATCCCCACACGAGGAGATGAAATATTTACTTAAATTTATATTTCCATTTCTTCGCTCTGGGGTCGAGGTTAAGCACGGCGTTGCGTTCTGTCACTCAACACGCAATGCGTCCCGAATTCGGTAGAAAGTGGGGAACGGAGTGTCTTAATACTAGGATACAAACAAAAAAAGTATTTAAATCGGTTAAGCCGTTTCTGAGATTATCGCACATATAGTAAGTATCGATAAGTTGTGTTTTTATTTCAAACATTCAATTGAAGATTCTTATGGGAGGTACGAAAATGCGACCTAAAGTTTTAACAACTTTCTCATAAAAAACTTCATTACATTGCAAACATACATTATAAGTATATCAAAACACGAACATAATTCAGTGTGTTAAATAAATAATTCTGTGGTTTAAGCGGGCGAAGCCGCGAGCGGGTCGCTAGTATATATATATATATATACTAGCGGCCCGCCCACGACTTCGCCCGCTTAAAGTGCATGATTATTGATCTAATAAACAGAATTGACTGACAATTATATTAACTTCTAATATGATTTTTTTACTACATTATCGTAATTTCTATTAGGACATTTGATTATTTTGAAATAAAAATATATATAAAGCTAATTATTTCTTATACGTATATTTTTTTGTAATATTACGTTCGTTTTACCTATGTAATGTAAGTATCATCATACTTTTAAAACTCTGTTAAATTTGCTGATGTCACTGATTTTTTTAATTTTTATATGTTAAATTATTGATTTGAAGGATTCATAATATTCTTTGTAAAATAACTGTAATGATTGTACATTATTTGCTATACAATTTTGAAATTAGTTACATATATTATTAGCTAAATGTACAATTGGTAAAAAAATGAAGTTATTACAAAGTACACGTAAAAATAACGTTTTTAGACATTTTTATATAGATTTATTTCAAACAAACAAACAAACGACTATATAATTACTTAATATTTCTTTGAAGATCAAATCGGTCTTTATCTATCTGTTGAATTAATTACGACTAAAACTTAACTGTTATGATTTATGAACGTAACCTTCTCTAACAATTCAATTTTGTTAAGTTTACTTTTTTGTTAACTTTTTTGTTTTGTGCTTTAAAAATATATATTTTTATCAACAGTCATATAACCCAGACGATTCGAATGTCATCCTTTAGCCAAGAATCTTACCAGCGCGATTGCTATATAATATTCGCAGGCAAACTAATGCCTTAAGTTCATTCAAATGACGATAACTTTTTTTTAATGAACCGATTTTGACGAACTAAACTTTAGCTGGAGTTAAAACAAAGCAATTGGTGAATTTTCAAGTAAATCGGTTCAGTACTTTTAGAGAAAAATGCGGACAAAAAACTATCAACAGACAGACAGACAGACAGACATATTTTTGCTTTCTATTATTCTTTTTAAGTGTCTTTCTATGTATACAAAAAGGAAAACAACAAAACACACATATAACAAAATAACTAATTAACTGAAGCTTAAATGACTAGACAATAACATAAAACACTAATAACATTTGACAACATATAGGTATACTCAGTGTTCATTATAGCAGCAATTCCAATCAATTGACAATATTTATTAGTTGAAAACATTTATTTATTTTTTATTTTATTTTATTTATTTATTATATAGAAAACAACAGCATATTATTAATTACTAACAAAAAAACACTTGTATAAAAAATAAAGCCAATTACAGTTTTCCACTTATAATTATTAACTAAGTACAGAGCTACACATCAATGAATATTATGTTATTAAAAAAAAAAGACACATATTTAAAACTTTAGAAAAAAATAAAAACGAATAACAAAACAATGCGAAGAATAAATAGAATAATAATATAAAAAACAAGAGAAAATGCCCCATTTGTGTATCCATGTGTGTCATTCAAATTACTTTATAACCTAACTAGTGGGCACGCACAGCTTCGCCCGTGTATGTACCCACCCTTATTTGAACCCTTATGGGGTGAATTATAAAAAACCATGAAACACATGTTCAATGAAATATTTTTAAGTCTGAATTTCAAATTTTATAAAAATCGGTGCCAATTAAAAAAAATCTATACGAACTTTTAAACCTTATTTCATCCCTTTAGGATTAAAATTTTTAAAATTCCTTCTTAGTGGATGTCCAGATTATAAAAGTAAACATGTGTTCCAATTTCACGTTTCTACGCACAGCGGTTACGGCTGTGCCTTACCTCAGTCAGTCAAGTACATGTATATAGATTTCATATATATATAGATAACAAACTACATCGAATACACCTACTAAATCTAATGTTTGCGAGGAAAAATATGCCTTCTGGCTTAAATCAGTAACTCTTATAGCGAATGAAAAAGGGGCGAGCCCAATGTTGATTGTTGACACTGACAGCTGTCACATTGCAGTACTGTTTGACAGTTGACATATTATAGGACGGTTGTCTCCTAAGTATATATAAATGATTTACCATATCTAGTTGAAAGGAACCATGCGATTGTGTTATTTGCTGATGACATTTCATTGATTTTTAAGATTTTTAAGACTACAAATCGTATATGAGGATGTAAAATAGAACATTTATTCAGTGTTAATAGTAAAAAAACTAAAAATACCTAACACGAAAATTCTTAAAGCTAATGTACTTTTGAATGATGAACTCGTGGATTCCGTCGATTTTTCGGTATTTCTCGGTATCACCATAGACTCAATTATAGTGTGGATCTCATATTGTTGGATTGGCGAACATATTTAGCTCACTGTTTTGCCGCGAAAGCAGCTTTCACTGTCAAAAAATTTAATTATTAACTGACGTGGAAACGGCTCGACTTGTTTACATCAGCTACTTTCACAGTATCATGTCCTATGGGATTTTACTTTAGGGTAATGCAGCCAATATTCAACCAATAATAACCTGCTTATAACTTCGACCGTAAATACTCCTTAAAGCAACAGTTTAAAGAAATTAATATATTGACAGTTACATCTCAGTACAATTTTGAAAATGTTATGTATGTTAAGAAAACACTAATGATTTTGCCAGAAATAAGCTTAAATTTAGTGCACCTACAACTCGATTTCATTGAATCGGTAATTCTTTTATAGAACAATGTATACGATCCTTTTACAATAGGATCAAAGTAAACGTCAGAGAATTTTCTATACGACAATTTATAAAATTGTGTAAAGACGTTTGTGTGTTAAAGTTTATTACCAAATTAATTATTTTATAAATGATAACACTCCTTGGAAATTAAATGCTCGCTCCAGTCTGTTTCAAATAATAAAACTATGTATTTGTATAAAATTGATTAAAAAAAGTCCCGCCTCTTTTCTTGCGCCGGTTCTTCTCAGGTTTACTTCAACTTTAGTGACCTGATGGCAAATGGTTTGCCTTTCAAAAAATGAAGCATGTATCTTCTTATTTTGAATAGAATTATTTGACTTTGACTTAGCGTTTAAACAAGCAAACAAACAAAATATATTTGTTACATCGCTATGTAACAAACTCGGTGTCACAGGAGAAGAAAATATGACTAAGTATAAACGACTGCAATATGGCTATCAGGTTAAATATGACCGAAATTATCTAGGCCACAATTCCAAATTTTACTTCCATTTTTTAAACCTGGAGTCACATTTATATTTGCTTAACGTTACAGAAATATAGAAATTTTTAATATTAACTTATTCTTCAGAGTAATTATAAATTACATACTATCAAAGCTTCCCAACTCTGGTGATTTATATCTTTACACAGTACTTTATCAATTGCTATTCGCTATCTAACAATAGCACACTTTCAGGCCCTCCATACATGCGTTCGATGAATCCGGTAAAAGCTGTCGCTGGGTCCGACGTGACAATATGGTGTCCATACTACGGATACCCTATAGAGTACGTATATTAAAATGTCTTTAAAAATTTACATGCTTGTGAACTTATATATAGATATTTTTATATAGACACACAACAGGCTAAGCAGATTGAACCTAGTGTTAAGACACTCCGTTCTCCACTTTCCATCAAATTCTGGAGGCATGGCATATTGAAAGGCAGAACTCAACGCCGCGCTTTGCCTAGACGCCAGAGCGAAGAATCGGAAATATAAATTGAAATAATTATTTAAATTTCCTTTAGTAGGGATCGAACCACAAATAGTAGTGTGTCCCTGGGTGTGTCCCAGTTGTGGAACTGGCCTTACATTATAAATTATGTTATATTAATTTATAGTATCACTTATTTGGTGCAACATAGTGTAATTCTGGTTTTTAAAAGAATTTTTTTGAATTAGTCTACTGAATTATTAAAAATTTTGAATTAAATGTTAGTGCTGCGCCAACTGCGACATGTACTTATTAAAAGTACGTTTTTATTTCCTATAAAGTTCAATAAAATGGGAAGGTGGAGCGGAGAACGACCCTCGATATCAACAATCAGATGGACAACTAAGCATTAGCAACGTGGACTACACTCGAGACTGGATCGGCTGGATTTGTACCGTGCTTTAGACGTAGATTTTTGTCTGTTTGATGTCTCTTTAAAAGAAATTGGACCAGATGCCGATATCTAGTGTGTTGCAGGTGAGAATATTGATATTATAATCTATACCATAGATAAAAAAGTTTTTATGTTTTTTTTAACATCACATTTTTTTTAATAATATATTTTTCACAAAGACGACGGCTGTCATTTTACTGAGACAGTATTTACTTTTGTACGGATATCTTGTATGTACCGGTATCGAACTTATACAGAATATTCTCTTTGGTTACTCTTAGATTGTTAAATATTCTCCTTATACGTAAAAGTAAAACTGTGTCAACATAAAATTTAATCTTTCTAAAATTCTTTATGAGCCAGAAGATAATGTATATTACTGTATATTTAAGTTTTTAAGCAAAAGTAAACAAAAAAAATTATATATATTTCTATCTTTGTTAAATTTTTTACATATATACAGATTGGATTTAAATTTTATTCCGTGCAATATATTTATTTTTTATTTATTCTTTTCTAATTTAATAGAATAAAATAAAATATAAAAACGTCTTAGATACTTATAATTATGTACCAAAAAAATAAATATAGATAGAATATTTTAATAACAATACCTAATGGTAGCCCTCAAAATTTTTGAATATGAAATGTTAAAGCGAATTGCATTAACCTAAGATAGTGGTAGCTGAGTAAAATAAAATCAATGAATGAATGAATAAATGGTAGGTTTCGAACAAAAAATGTATAATTTAATCTTTTATGAACAAACGGAAACACACAGAAAACCTGAAGCATCCGCTCCAAAAAGCTAAAAAAGTTTTAGTTGAAATCCCGCAACTGTCATATCCCGCGCTTCTCGTACAAAAATGTAATGAAGAAGTAATTCTACACAATTTGTTCCATTAGTTTTAAAGTTAAGGAATAAATTAAGGGAACGAACCGTACAAAAATGACAAATATTTCTGTATTTGACGTTTGGACCAGTTCTGTAGTGATACAACTCTGATGGCGATGTTGAATCTTTGTGATATAATAATGATTTTAGCTACTGTATAAATAATATAAACCTATTCTCTGAATCCATTTTTCTAGGATTATGATGGACTTATTTTTATTTTTTAAGTCACTACTTCTTAGCGGGCTCGTGCACAATGCGCTAATTGAAAAAAATATTTTAATAGTAATAATTTTAAAAGTAATCGCCGTTTTGCTATCCTTAGTCCTTTGACGACTATAATTTTCTCGTAATAAAATTATTTCGTTATTCCAAATTATCTCTTTAAGCAATATCTAAAAAGAATTCTTTGTACATAGAGGCTGAATGCCCGCATTCAGTTAAAACATGTAATCACTGTTTTTCCTGCTCTGTGGGAGATATAGCGTGGAAATAAATGGTTTTTAATAAGTATTACATATCCGTGGAAGTACTATTTTCGCTATTCACACTGTTTTCGTCATGAATTTTGGACAAAAACAACAAACGTCCGACACAATATTGTTGACAATATCTGTGCCTCCCTTCGATATTGCCGTGATACAAACGGAATTTCTTTAAATCTATAACAATATGAACGATATTATAAGGGTGCGGCTACCGGCTAGTAAGAAAGGAGCGGCCACAAGGCGAGGCGAGCCAACACGAGGCGACACGAGCATCGAGCACCCCATCCTCGCTCTCTCGTACTCGCGTCGCTGGAGAGTGTGGATTGGTGTCTGCATTCAGTGTCGGGCAGCGCTCTGACGCGGTCTAGTAGTGCTGCCCCACAAACTTTGATAGTCGGTGCCTTTTGTTTTTTTTTCTAACCTTGCTGTCCGTCACATCATGCATCTCGATACCGTGTAACTAGTGAATATGTAGAGTTCGCGAACGGAATATTAAAAATGTTTGCTGCAACAAGATAGAAATGCTATGTGAGTAATATATATATATATATATGTTTTTATTAATAAATGGTTCTTAAAAATGTGTTTCTTGGAATAAAATGTAGTATGTGTATTTTTCTTAAATATTGAAACTTTTAATTAAAAATGTATATATTTTTTGTCAGTCGGTTCTTTTGTATTTAATTACTCTTCATAAGTTTCGTTTTTATAAATCGTTCAAATTTAAAACCTACTATCTATATTATAATAATTCACAAGTATTGTGTATATTTTCTTTAACAGATTTTGATAAAGTTGAATCATGATATTTTTAAATATATGTATTTAAAAATCCGCCCTGTCATACAGGAAATAATATTGTGAAGTTTTTTTTGTTGCTCTTGCGTTTCAAATTGGTCATGGGTGTGGCCCAAAATGTTCAAATTTTCGTGTCGGCCATTTTGTGTGCAAATGGCCGACGCAAATGTTTACGTGCGGTTCTTTAAAACCTTTTGTGCTCTTAATTAAATTTAAATGATGCAACGAAAAATGACATCCGGACACATTGTCAGAAAAAAATAAAGAGTTTTAGGTACTTTATCGATGATTTAGGCTTTTAGGTCATCAAAATAACTATATTAAATAATAGTCTATTGTTTCACTTATATACGAGATATATTCAACAGTCCATAAAGAAATGCTGATTATTTCTCTAAAATCTTACCTACTTTCAGTAAAAATAACATAACAACTATTCCTGAACTTCATATTTAATCGTATTTACTGTGTTAAATTAAATTAGTTTGTTGGAAATCCAAGAATGTAATTTTTTTTTATGATTTAGTTTCAAACAAACGAATATTTATATATATATATATATATATATATATATATATATATATATATATATATATATATATATATATATATATATATATATATATATGTTTAAAAATCAGTCCATTCATACAAGAAATAATATTGTGAAGTTTTTTTTTGTTATTCTTGCGTTTCAAATTGGTTATGGGTGTGGCCAAGATGTTTGAATTTTCGTGTCGTCCATTTTGTGTGCAAATGGCCGACGCAAATGTTTACGTGCGGTTCTTTAAAACCTTTCATGCTCTTAATTAAGTTTAAATGATGCAATGAAAAATGTCATCCGGACACATTGACAGAAAAAAAAGGCTTTTAGGTGCTTTATTGATGATTTAGGCTTTTAGGTCATCAAAATAACTATATTAAATAATAGTCAATTGTTTCACTTATATACGAGATATATTCAACAGTCCATAAAGAAATGCTGATTATTTCTCTAAAATCTTATTTACTTTCAGTAAAAATAAAATTCAATTCCTTTGAAACATACATATTATAGCTTGAGCTACTCTTTAAAATCCTATTCCAATATCGTAGTGCGTTATCATTGGTTAGGTTAGTAGCGCCTCTAGCCAATAACAACGTGCTGAGACCGAGCAGTGGGCCGAGCACGAAAAATATTCGACTCCGTATTGTAAACGTATCGAGGTAACGATACGATTACAAAGTTCGAAGCACGAACCATAGCGTATCGACTATCGAGGACTCGATATGATTAAGTAGGTGACGTCATGCTAACGAGACTTAGAGATGTCACTGAGCGAATGAAATGGACGTTCAAAAACTAAATAAAATAGTGAATGTTAAAACATTCAATTAAAATGTTTATTTATTTTAATTTACATTACAATTTACGTTGAAAATAAAGAAAAATCTATAAAAATATTACGAAAAATATAAGTAAGTTATTTAAAACAATTGTTTCTAAACGAATCCACTTGACGCCCCGCCAATTATAGCTAAGTTTGTATTTGTTTTGTAATCATTAAGAGTAAATTCTTTATTATTAAAAAGGGCAGTCGTGGCGCAGTGGCGCAAGGCGTGACTGTAAAACACTGGTTGTGGGTTCGATCCCCACTCGAGGAGATGAAATATTTACTTAAATTTATATTTCCATTTCTTCGCTCTGGTTTCGAGGCAAAGCGCGGCGTTGAGTTTTGCTACTCAACACGCAATGCCTACAGAATTTGGCAGAAAGTGGGGAACGGAGTGTACACTAGGTTTCCCCTGCCTATTCTGCTGTGTGCGGGATACAGCGTGAAGCTGATTATTAAAAAATAATAATGGGCTACCTATAATATTTAACGATGGTGGAATTCATGAAAGCGTGAGTATAAATTTAGTATGAATTAATTTTATATTTGAATAAGTTGTATTAAAGTCTTAAAAATAAAAACATCTAATAATCTAAGTAAGGTATTATGAAATTCGTATTTTAGGAATGGCGATTTATCTAAACCCTCAGAAGTTCCACGAGGTAGTCTTTTTATTCAAAGGAAGTGGAAAGAATTAATGAATAAATTAAATAGTGGTGATTCGTTTAGCAGCTGTCTTTGCATAGTGGACGTTATTTAATTATTGCTAAAATTACTAAACAATATTCTAAAAACATGTACAAGTAAAAAAAATCAAAAAGAATTCCCAAAAACACTACAAACATTTTTAAAAGTGTGATTTACTATGTATCGAAAGTGTTCTCACTGACAAATATTAACCGAATAAAGTCCCGACGTACTCGATGGCCAATCTTCGACGTTTTCGATACAATGTGCGTTCGTGCTACCAATTTTCGTTTACTGCGTTCAAGTATCGCGCTATTCGAACGTAAGACGATACGTAAACTGTTCGTGCTGCCGTGAGCTAGTTCCTTTTACTCACGGTAGGGGCGCTGTTCAATTCCTATACAAATTGCTCTCGATAACGATACGAATACTTTTTCGATAGTTTTTCGTACTTGGGCTGCTGTAATTTCGACTCAAGAAACGTGACTTATATTACGTACTTTACGTTATGTACCTTTGTCAGTTTTGTGTACAAACGGAATAACATAAATCTGCAGAGTTTTAATGTTCGTGAGAAATAATCATTTATGTTATTGTTCGTAGAATCGAGTCTCGTTCTTTAACCGAAATATTGGTTTCTTTGAAACTAAAACACAAAAAAAAAATAACATTCTTGGATTTACATCAAACTAATTTAATTTAACACAGTAAATACGATTGAATATGGAGTTCAGGAATAGTTGTTATATTTGTAAAATAATATTTCATAACAAATTGCGTCAACAAATATTAATCTTGATTTGTATGTTTTAATCTTTCAATTGAACAAAAAATTTCGATGCCAATACGAAACCGTTGAATTATATTAGCAGACGGCCATTTTGTACGCTAATGGCCGACATAAATGTATAAATTATTGTTATATTTTTATTTTTACCAACAAATACATATATTGTAGGTAAAAATAAAAATATTGAAAAGAATAGTAATTTACGCATGGGAAAATAATAGAACACAGTTTCCGCAGTAGATCATATTCTTGTGTTGTATATGTAGTAGATAAAAATTAAAAGATTTACGCCCGATGTTTATAATCAATCCTAATCCATAAATTGCTACCACAGATCGATATATCAATCTATTTGTCGAGTACAGCTTGCTAATAACCAACCCAAGTACTTCATTTTCAATCTATAACGTCAATCTGTCTTTGAGAGGACAAACGGGAGATTAATATTGAAGTTTGTATGAAAACTATAGCTCGTGCTTGCCAATAAACGAACTGTTATTTTTGACATTAGGTTCGATAGCAAAAATGATAGCTTATTGCGATCCGAGACGCTTTGAGTTTACTTTAACATATTTTCGGATTGCAATATTGCATTTGTACTTTATATTGTTTAGAAGGTGAAAAATATGTGATGTGATATTTCTTTGAGTGATGGTAATGATAGTGTTATAAAGTTACTATCAGCAGTGAGCATATAAAAGTATATCAATAGAGTGCTGAAAATTTCTATGAAATTGTTGGGTTTTCCTCTAGCTACTGCTGTAATTGATCCATTTACCATGTGAGTATTATTCATATATATATATAGTTTCGAAAAAATTTTTTTTTTACAAAAGCAGGCACATTTTTTTTTTCTATATTTAATTCTGTTACTACTTCTTTTCTTGATTTGTGCTGAGTGCTTATTAATTTCAGTTACTGAATTTCTAAATTATTATCTCATATTGTTCTAAAATATTATTTGTTATTTTATTGCAGGTATATAAAATTATTCAATTACTGATTTAGCAAAATGTGATGCAAAACATTATGGTAATGGCAAATAGATCTTATTTATTAACACAAGTTCTTAATCCAAGTAGTGAAGCCAAACTGCAAGCAAGCGCATGTAAATGGAACTGTGAACCCGGAATATAATAGAAAGGTATCATGTTAACTTATTATTACTATTGAAGCAGAAGGGAATAAAACACAGAGTTGAATCAGTACTTATTATAATATTTTTTATAAAGTGTGGCAGAGATTCGCCTTATAATGTTCACGATACAAGAATCCCCTTCAAATGCTATGTACGGCCAATTTATACAACTTTCTCCCACCCTCCGGTATTAAAAATGTCAACTGTCAATGTCAGCTTTGGCTGGCTCGTCTCTTTGGCGGGCATGACTGGCTTGGCTGGCAGGGCTTTGGCTGGCATAAGCGGCTTAGCGTTACATTATAAAATGTATAAGATTCGTAAAAGTAAACTGGTTTAGACATTATTTAACCTTAGGTTTAGAAAAATAATTAAATATAAAAAATATGGTATGAAAAAAAGGGGTACGGACCATATTTTAAAGCAAAAGTTATGGGATTTTGAATAAGTAAAGAAAGTTATTGTTATTTATTAATGTTATGTGTAACTAGTATTAAACCTATTTGTATTCATTACTTATATACCTAATATACCATTTTTATATTTTTAGAACATTTGAAAGACAATTTCCTATTATAGCACCACCACCATTTGAGATTTAAATTTTAAGGAAATACCAGGAGTAGAAGAACCTTCATGAGGTCGTAGATAATAGGGACAGCACTGCAGTAGAAGATATCACAGAAATTTCTTTACAAAATGAATAAGTGTTAATATGTTTTATATTTATTAATTACTTAAGAAATGAAAAAATTGTTAGTAAATTATATTTTAACTTTTTTTTGGAGGTATGTATGAGGAAAACAATATGTATTGTCATTTTTTTAATATTAATAAAATGTAGTCATTTTTTTTTATTTGTCTCTATATTAGTAATATTTTTTATTTGAGTTCATTCTCCATGTTTTGTAATTTGCAAGCTGATAAGCTTTATTTTTCATACATTTGTAAGCTATAACATTTAGTGATAGCTAAATTTCTTGCAGTGGTCACCTTCATTGTTTTCTATTTCTCTGAAAAAGGAAAATAAGTTAAAATAATAATAATCTAGCACAAATCTCAAATTATGAAACGTAACGATAAACAATAGGCAAAAAGTATGCGTATTTAAAACTTTATAAACAAAACTATAATAAATACGATACTTACTATGCGGGAATCCATCGTAAAGGTATTTTTTGTAATTTGTAACACATTTATTAAAAAATGGAATATCTTGAGATCAGTTTAGTTGTTAGTTTATAGCGTTTCGAGTTATGCCAAACAATATATATGTACATGAAAATAGGTTAGTAATAAGGTATCTTAAAACTAACAATAATTTATAAAATAATAAAAGACATTAGAAGAAGTTTTAAAATGAGTAAATGACAAAATGTTCGAGTTCAATTTTACGCACCTACGCATATTCATATAAGAGGTTTAATATTTTGTGTTTAATAATTTATTTCATACTAGCGGCCCGCCCACGGCTTCGCCCGCTTAAAGTGCATGATTATTGATCTAATAAACAGAATTGACTAACAATTATATTAACTTCTAAAATAATATGATTTTTTTTACTACATTATCGTAATTTCTATTAGGACATTTGATTATTTTGAAATAAAAATATATATAAAGCAATTTTTTTTGTAATATTACGTTCGTTTTACCTATGTAATGTAAGTTTCATCATACTTTTAAAACTCTGTTAAATTTGCTGATGTCACTAATTTTTTTAATTATTATATGTTAAATTATTGATTTGAAGGATTCATAATATTCTTTGTAAAATAACTGTAATGATTGTACATTATTTGCTATACAGTTTTGAAATTAGTTACATATATTATTAGCTAAATGTACAATTGGTAAAAAAAGACATATTTATATAGATTTATTTCAAACAAACTAACGACTATGTAATCTCCATCTCCATATATAATAAAAGGATAGAAAAGTCAATTCTGTACATGAAAGATATAAAAAAAATAGAAATTAGGTCGGTTAATATGTCGATTATAGAACCTAAAAAACCACTCAGCAGAATTCTTGTCTGTCTGTCTGTCTGTCTGTCTGTCTGTCTGTCGGTTTGTTTGTGCGTCAATCACGCAAAAACTACCTGACAGAAATTGATGAATTTTTGCATGGTGTTAGCCTAGGGCCTCAAGGTACATTTTTTTTTGGTTTCATTCCGAATTTCATGATAGTTTTCTTTAAAAAAAATAAAAACTGAAAAATATAAATTACCTAAAATACCGATAACTACTGTATGAAATTAAATTAATTTTGGCATGGTTATAGTTCAAAGCCTAATGTCACTTATAGGATAGTTTTTATCATGGAGTATAAAGAATTTTTTGTAGAAAAAATTACATAATTATATTTTTTAATAAAAAAAATCGACTTCTTCAATTTCAACCGGATTTCACACTCTGAACTTAACTAAACTTTAACCAAACTACCCCTTATATGTACCCTTTCTAATAAAAAAAGAATCATTAAAATCGGTTGAATTGATATTAGCTTTCAAATAAAAAAAGAATCATTAAAATCGGTTCATACAATCAAAAATTCTAAAGTAACAAGGATAAAAAATACAGTCCAATTGATGACCTCTTTTAAGAAGTCGGTTAATAGTAATCTGACATAATTAAATTACGACTATTTCATTTAACCACATTTTAAAAGAAGAAAGTAAATTGAGGCCGTTCGTTGCACAGGGGCACAGAGTGTAATTGTTGTGGGTTCGATTACCACGCAAGGAAACGAAATATTTATTTAAATTTATATTTCCATTTCATCGCTCTGTTTCTTCACTACTCAGCACGCAATGCCTACAGAATTCCGAGGAAAGTAGGGAACAGAGTGTCTTAACACTAGGTGTCCTATGCCTACCCTGCTGTGTGCGGGATACAGCGTGAAGCTAAATAAAGAAGTATAATCAATATTTGTTCAGTCTACCATAATTATTATTTTAAACGTCAACGTTGGTGATATTAACAAACATAATAAAGTAGGTATATTTTACGGGATTAGCTCATATACCACTCTGGTTATACTACGCCGCAACAGCGATCAACCGAAAGGAGAGTGCAATAGTAGTCTTCTTCGACGTAGCACACATTCGACCGCGTCTGGCACCCGGGCCTACTTCATTAAGTGCTCAGAGCCGGAACCCCCCAGCACGTCGCGCATATCTTTGCCTGCCTGCCTGCCTGCCTGCCTGCCTGCCTGCCTGCCTGCCTGCCTGCCTGCCTGCCTGCCTGCCTGCCTGCCTGCCTGCCTGCCTGCCTGCCTGCCTGCCTGTCAGACGTAAGACTATTTCCTAGGGACTTTCTATCCTCCTCCAAATCCGACTCATGAGCCTTGCATTGAACCTTGGTCGTTTAAGATGGGCCTCCCTCAGGAAACCGAGGGTCTCTCCTGACTGAGTTGACCGCCTAGATGGCATTTGATAATCCTTCCAATTCCATACTGTGTCAAGGCCCAGATGTCGTTCGGAGCTACTACGGAGATGGACGAGAGAATGCTTCAACTCTGCGCCTGGCTCTATAGCAAAGTTAATTTAGAAGTGATCCAATAATTATAATGTATTTCAACGCGACATAGTTGGTTACATCTTTCGTTTATGTATTTTTGGGTAAGAGAATAGTATCTAAGTGTGCTGTTGTTTATAATTTCTTTGACACAGTAAATACGATTGAATATGAAGTTCAGGAATAGTTGTTATATTTGTAAAATAATATTTCATAACAAATTGCGACAACAAATATTAATCTTGATTTGTATGTTTTAATCTTTCAATTGAACAAAAAATTTCGATGCCAATACGAAACCGTTGAATTATATTATCAGACGGCCATTTTGTACGCTAATGGCCGACATAAATGTATAAATTATTGTCATATTTTTATTTTTACCAACAAATACATATATTGTAGGTAAAAATAAAAATATTGAAAAGAATAGTAATTTACGCATGGGAAAATAATATAACACAGTTTCCGCAGTAGATCATATTCTTGTGTTGAATATGTAGTAGATAAAAATTAAAAGATTTACGGCCTTATTCATATGAAAAACCTTATAGAACGTTTGCAACGTTTAATATACGGTTTATAAGCTGAAATGTTGCCACTACGATGAAATTGGGCAAGTAAGCTTGTCAAATGTACCGAATTGACTACAGATAATGTGTATCAATTTACCAAATACGTCTAATCGTAAACATTATTACGGATTAAAATCATATTTTGTTGTTTGTGATATGGGAAGTTACCGCTCAGTGATATCTACGATGATGCAACCGAGCGTATACTAATATTTTTTTACATAATGATCTGTGCCTCTCGTTTATTTTATTTTAAATATTACGTAGTTATTATTGTAAAATAGCATCAGAATCGAGCATTGTAGAAAGTAAAAAAGGCAAATAAGTGAGAATTGGTTGGAGGATGATAAAGTTGGTTTTACTGATACAGCTGATCACGGACCACGTAAGTTTTGTTTTGGAGACATTACTCATACGCTTATTATACTTCAATGCTTATGCTTTTATTCCATATATGATCTTGAAATATTTGATCAGAGAGAGAGTTTTCAATTATTGAAAATAAAATTTGGTCAATTAGTATTTCATTTTAAAATAAATATTTATGTAATTATATTATTTCTTGTTTCAGTATATAGCAAAGTATGATATAGAAATATTACAAGAGAGAAAAAACCACAAATAAAATGTTATGTACTACAAAATTCACCGCTTGTGACAATTCCGGAGCAGAAACAGAAATGGTATGTGTATTGAAATGATGCTGTCCCATCTGATGAATACTGTCCCATCCTATCTTATTTTGTGTTTTATTCATACTTATTCCATTTCAATTTAATTGTTTAAGAATTTGTAGTCAAGCTCTTCTGTACAATCTATACATAGTAACTCATCCATAATTTTGTTAATACCGTGTGTGGAATAACACTTTAAAAACAAATAATTGGTTAGTATATTTATCAACCATTTATTCTTGTACAAAAGTTTTGTATGACTAAATTTATTTTGCATCATAATACTTTAAATAAGTTACTCTACCTAAACAATGCTCAGAAAGAAATTCTGATTAAATTTTTTAGATACTAGCACTTGTACACACCCCGCATACCATACCAGCAAATATGAAACTTTTTAGATTAAAAATTTTATATGTATGTTGAATGAATTGATTTTTATTATTATAACTATAACTACAATAATTAATTATAATAATGTATTATTAAAACAATACAATATATTAATAAGTTGAAACAAATTCTCAAAAATCAATTTTTTTACATAATTAATACATACTTATTTGGAAAACTTATAATAAAAAGAATAATATATATATCACATTTTTGGTTACAGATTGCAGGCAATGAAATTACCTACAGGAAAGAGATGTATGATGAGGCCCAGATGGACAATGAAAAACAAAATACTTTTAGAAGAAATCTGTAAAAATAAAATTATATTATAAGACCTTACTTTTACATCAATACGTGTCATTTTACGAGTACGTGATGTATGAATAGTATATTCAAGTGAAGTAAAACAAAAATACTTACCTCTCGACGACTCCATTATCTTCAAGCTGCTTTTGTTTTCATTTCATGTGAGGTGTGAGGAACCTCCATAGTCTAATTAGAGGTCGTCACACACCAAGTTTATTATAACATTTTTAGTTTATCATAAAATGATTTACCCCTACTTCTATACAAACTATTAATAATGCGATGCCTCGGTTGGGTTTCGTTTCTTAAATATTAAAACACACGGCTAGCGCCATCTATCGTTGGATAGAAAAACCGATTTACTCATATTTTTTGCTATGATATTATAAATAATATAATATAAATAAATACATATTAATTACTTTTGTCGTTTATTTAGAATATTGTACAGGTGTCACAGGTTGTATTTTATTAAAATATAAGTTTACGTATAAAAATCGTATTTTCTTAATCCTTCAATAGCAGTCTACGTAACTGACTTATACTTGTTATATTGTCTATTTAAATAAATAAATAAGTTTACTGGACGAAAAGTGGATCTTATATATTTGAAGAAAAAAACAAATATAACTGGTTGTTAGTAAAATTGATGTATGAATGAAAGTTCGATAAATAAACATTTATTAGCTATCGTTAATTAAAAAAAAAAATCAAACTATTTTATGTGGCTGTCTGTAATTCAAATATTTTAAAACAAATTAACACATATAACGTTTGGACCCACAATATTACACTACTGTAGCGAGATACTGTGGACGTCATTGGGTATTTTATCTTGACCAAGATAATGGTTAGTCTGTTTTTATATGAATGTGTATATTGTTTAATATTGCTTTATTATATATTTGTCTTCCAAAATATGTAAGACAAAAACAATATATTAAACTAAACTATCAAAAAATTTGATTCAATAATCTTTTTTATTTTG